>OY728121.1:1649244061-1659244061 GCA_963277665.1 Viscum album | reverse complement strand
TTATTTAATTAATTTATTTAAATAAGAAATCAAAATTAAATACAAATTTATTAACATATAAAAAATAATATTTATTAAATAAATAATAAACTTAAAATAGTAGGTAATTAAATAATTATATATTCAATTAACTACTTTTATTGGTGTAAAGTATTTTAATTGTGATAAATTAAATTAATAAATAATAAATAATTATTTTATGAAAATATACACATAATATATAAAATAAAAAATTAACATCTCTATAATTTTTATTAAAGTTCATGTAATTAGAATAAATTGTATTTTATTTCTAACATTAATTTTTTTTAAAAATCCTTTGCATTAGCCTTTATTATATTAAAATTAAAATATATCACTTTTCAAAGATGATTATTATAAAATAGACTGAAAATTTTAAATAATCACATAATATGTAGATATGATAGTTGATATTATATTTTTAGTAAAAATATAATTACCATAGAAAATAATTAATCTTGGTTAAAAGGGAAAACATTTCCTAAATCAAATTTTGATAATTAAAATTACATAAAATCATTATTGATTTACTTTTTAACTTTTTGTGTCAATCAAACTATTTTCACCAATATATCATTTTTTAACTCACCTAAATCACTAATAAATCCAATTTTAACCCACCCAAATATCATGTTTCCAAAAAAAATCCCCATATATCACATTTAAAAGTAGTTAATTTACACTCATTCATAACCACTCATATCCATTATTTATCTCGTAAAAAATAATAAATTTTTCATCAATTAAATTATTCATAGATGTTTCATACAATTTTTCCAAAATAAGGAGGCCTAAGTCCTTCATTCTTAATACTGTCATTAGGAGAGGGAGTGATTCCTTCAAAAGAAGTACTTAGTTCTTTTTTACTCTTCAATTTACATTGTCATCTATATAATTATTAAATTTAATTATTCAATATAAATATTTAATATTAAAATAAATTTTATTAATTAAAATGTTATTTTATTAATTTAATTTTATATTCTTAGTCATTCATTAGTTATAAAAAAATCTTGTTTTAGTTCGGTTTACCACATAAATGAATGATATATTAATGTTATCATCATGATTGAGTAAGATAACAGAAATCATGGAAATTATTTTTAACAAGGACTAATTTATTATTTATCTTAATTTTTCAATGTTAAGACACACACACACACACAGATATATATATACATATATCTATTTATATTGATAAGTAAATAAATTTTTTTATTTTATCATATTTTAAACAAAAAATTTTATTTTAACCAATCTATATAAAGAATCATAATAACATTCAAAAAATAACCATTCAACTATATAAATATATCAAACCCACCTATTTTACAGAAATGACCATTCTAGTGGCGGTGAAAAAATAAACAAGGATGAATGATACGACCTCCCATACAAATGATATCATAGAACAAACATGAAAATTAAATCATGAATATTTATTTTGAGAAAAAAAACATTTTACATAAATATAATAATAAATTATAAAGAATGGTATAAATTAAAATTTTATAAAATTAATATTTATATTGATAAATAATAAAATATAAGTGAATATAATTATTTTTAGATATTCTTTCCCCAAATAAGAATCCAAGGTAACGATTTTTGTGAACCCAATTTCCAATCAATAAGTTACAATTCATCTCCTTGAACATTATTATAAAAACATGGGTACATTATAACTTACTATATTCTTATATTTTGATTCATCTTATGTTCTATGTAATATTGTTTTCACATTCATTATCCCTTGGACCAATGGTTTATACATTTTCACATAAGACATTATAAAGTATTTGGGTGACCCAATTTCTATTTATTTGGGACAACATTATTTTTATATCAATATGATCTTATATGATTCTTATATTCTTATATTACAATAAATAATTTGTTATTTTACTTTTATCATTGTATATGTTTTATTTTTATATTAAAATCATTTATTTTTTTATTCCATTCATTATAAAAAATTATGTTCTTAAGAATAATTCTCTACTTATCTATTATTTGTTTCTCCACTATTTCCATATTACATATTTCAACCAATTCTTAATTATATTATATTAAAATAGAATATATGGATTATTGAATATTCAATAGATACTTGTTTTTATATATTTTTAATATCAAATTTTATTTCAATTTTTATCAATGTGGTCTTTCATTAAAACTACCAAAAACCCTTTAGAATGAAATTATTTCACATAAATAAATTTGGAATCATCCACATAATATTTATATAGTAAAATATATTTTTATTACTATTTATATTATAATGTTTTATTTTATAATAATTTATAAAAATATTTCTATCACCATCTCATAAATGATATATGAAATTGATGTTTATCGTTTTATTATTAGGTTAAAATTTATTTGTTTATAAAAAAATTCTTTATTATTAAAATTATATTTATAGATATATATTTATTTATACATGATACTTCATCTATGTTAAATGATTATGGAAACCCAAAAAATTATCTTATGATATACTTATTTTGGCTGATTTATTTTTTGATATATACTGATTTAATTATTTATGTTGTTTTTTTAATGGATTTTGAAAATTTTATATAACCCATCATTATTACATGGGTTTATTATGAAATGTTGAATGGAATATATCATGTGGATCATATATTTAAGGATTATCACGATGCAATATGTGGTTCTTATAAAGCTATCCAATTTATTGGGTGAATCTTAATATCCTTGTTTAATAATGATATATGTAGTCATGATTTTGGTTTGTTAAAAATTTTATTTTTCAGAATCATAATTATTTTATAAAAAAATATAATTCGTTATATGTGCAGTTTTATGAGAAATTTATATCTATGAATCATTAAATTTTTCTCACAATTTTATGATTGTCTAGGATTGTTTAGATACCACAATTATATGTTATTTTTTTATTATTATATCATGACCAGTGACTCCAAATTATTATATATCATAATTATATTTCATAACATGTTATAAATATGATGAATTGAGTTTATATGTATATATATCATTCTATAAAGGTAAAAAATATGACTAAATGTTATTTTTATTTATAAATTTATCTAAAGTTAACTTTTTCTCAACTAATTATGATCCAAAACCTTTTATAACTCCTTGATAGTTATTATTTTGACTTTTTCAGTTGTTCATTATTATGTTTTCCATTTCACAATATAATTACAAGAATGATTATATTAAAATTAAATTTAGTTGTGAATAATTTTTAAGATATATAGAATAATTATTTCACAATAAAAAATTTACAAAACTATTCTTCCAAAGCACCAAATATTTGTGTTTCAGGATATATATAATATTTATATGTTGTAACATTTATATTATGGAATCAATGTAATGTATATTATTTTTATGATGTATAATTTGAAACCTATATTGAGAAAAACATTCATCTCCATGTTAAAATATATTTTATTTATGGTTCCCAATGCAAATTCTGTAATATTTGATTATAAAATTTCATTCTATCTCTTCATAAAAAAACGTAGAAGTCAAAATTAGAAAATACATATTTCAACATCAATATTAATATTTAGTACATAGAGATAAAATTTTATTCATTCTATCATATGTGATAATTTAGTTGAAAAATTTATGATAACATATATCATTTATAGAAAATTCCCAAAATTCTATTATAGTTATCAACTAAAACTATTAATTGTAAAACATAAAACCATTATATCTATTAACACTTTTAAAATTGATATAAGGAATTAGATTAAGGGGAATATAAATTTAAAAAAAGTAAAAATGATAAATTTATATAAAAAAATTAAATTAAAATAGGCTAAAAATCATAATCAATGATTTAAGGATCTCACCATGAAAAAATGGTTCTATACAAGGACTAATATAGAACACCACAACACACAGTTTTTGAATAAAAGTAAAAATAATATAAAATATAATTTTTATAATTTATACAAGTAGATGGTAATATTATATATATGGTGATTAAATGGATAGAGGGGGCTCATTTTATATGAATACTCATTACCTATGTATTATGTGAAAGGTGATGCTTTTGAATTTCATAACTTTTGATAAAAAAATTATATATTTGATTTGTTTTTATAGTTGATACAACACTTTATATTAATTTAATATTATTCAATGGTGGTATTAAAAAACTTATATAGCATCATATCCACTTTTTTCAGAAAAATGTCAATAATTAAAAACTCATTTTAATAGGAAATCCTATATTAATTTATTCAGTTTGTGATAATTTCTTAATCATAAACTAGGTGTTTCCACATTTGACTATAAAATATGATAACCCATTAATAAGTTTAACTAATAATATATATAACATTAAAATATTGGTTATGGTTAGTCATAAATAAGTTTTTCAACTATTATGCCCTTTCCTATTTTTTGATCCCTAATTATAAAATGAAAATTTTATTCAAGAAACAGATTCCTACCATGGTTTATATATTTAATTTTCAATAATATAAATATTTCAAATGATTTAGAATCAATATTGTTTTCCAAAAAATGTTACAAAAAAATCATCAAAATACACCCAAATTAAAGAGTGTTTGATAATAAAATCATTCAATTAGTCAAGAAATATATATAAGATTGATCTATTATTAAATAAGTAAAATTTTTTGGAAGATACTCCTAATCAGATTTAATGAAAAGTAATCTATGAAAACTATACTATCATTATTTTGTGTTTATCTAGGAATATCCTTAGTTATGTGTGTGGAAATTTCATTCCTTATTTTATCATAGATATTTAATAATAATAAATGACATTGATAAATTGATTTTTTATATTTTATGTTTTATAAACACTGCTTATAAATCTATATGGTCCATAATAGATCTGGTAAAAATCCATGAGAGTTTCTTATTCAACGCCAATCAGTTATATAATATATTTGGGGCCGTTTAGTGCCTCTTAAAAGGAAAAATATTAAATTGGAGGCCAATTCATGGCCCCAAATATAATTCCTTGATATATTTATAAAACAATGTGTTTATATTGGGCATCACCGATTGGAAAAGGAAAAACAAAGTTTATAATGTCATGTGTTTTATTATCATAATTTCAAATAAATTTATCATATATATATATAACAATTAAAATATTTAGAATGATTAAATACTCAAATAACTATAATATAAATATAATTTATAAATATTAATTTAATTTCAACATAATTATAAATTATTATTAATTATATATCATTGTGTTTGTAAAACAGCATGTTATAGTGATAAATAAAATATCAATATAGTTTTAAATTAAAAATTAATTGTAGAATTATGGGTTCTTTTTTATTATTTATATTTACTAGAAATGATCATTATTTTTAAAATTATATGATTCTAGATAAGTATAAAATTTTATTGTGCAAAAAAATACTTAATGTGTTAATGCATTTCGTAATGTCAATATAGAAACAAATGAAGAAAATATGTTTCTTTATTACGCATTATTATATAGCTTTATTGTAAAATAATTATATAAAATATTCCCATACACCTAGGGTAAGTCAACAATAATTCATGTATACCCAAAATGTTTTGGAAAATAATGAAAAAAAATAGAGTCAATAAAATATCCTTGTATTCCTTGATTCTTCTCACTCTCTAAGTTATCTATTTATTTATTTGACCACTACAAGACCTCTATGTGGCCTATCTCTTGAACACACTAACTAAGATCAATGGTAGTAATATTTATTAAATATTACATTATAATAAAAGGTATACCTCGTGTTTATTCTCAAATAATTTTATTCTTAATTATTCCTTTTTTGTGATGAGTTGTGCAGTTTTACATGTATTTTAGATTTAAATTTAAAAAAACATGACCATTACCATATGAATTTTTTATATTTTTATAAAATATTATTAGGTATTATTATCTATTATAAATGAAATTTTTGGTTAATTGAATTGGAATTAAATTGTTACGATGTATTCACTTCTTTAGTAATCCCAATTTTTGAATAAATAACATTTTATCTGAATGAAATTGGGAAAATATTTTAATATATTAATTTATAGGTAATATTAATCAATGGGTGAAGGTTAAAAGTATTAAATTTCGTGTTTTTATTGAACAAATTCATTTCAAATAATTAATTTTAAAACAAATTACCCAAAAATAAAAATTCAAATATCACTCAAGAAATAACTCACAATCAAAAAAAAAATGATATCTAGTATTTCATTTAATACTTTACTTCCAAAGAGGTCAGGTATTTTTAAATACATAATTAGTGTCAGTAATAATAATTGAAATATAATTTAGTGTTTATATAATTAAAGGGGAAAAATTGGTAATCCAAATGCTAGAATTTCATAACCTCTTTCATTGACCTCATTTAGAATTTTTTATAAAATAATTTTAATATTTATTAAACTATATTATAGTAAATAATGATAATATAATATAAAAAATAGGATCCTTTAAATTTATTAATGGATGATGAGTCTCTGTATATCCTCATAAATAAATTCTAATGACGTTTCTCAATCCTCTTTGATGTCAGAGATGATGTTTCCATAACAAAAATGTGTTTCATTGATTGATTTCCACTACTAAAGGGTTTTAAGAGACTTTTAAATAAGAGTAATGGAGGGTATAATATGTTGAATTAATTTCATCCATCTTTTTTTGGTATTAATAATTTTTTTTATTACTTAATTAATAGATTAATTATTAGGATACTAATATTATTCAAAGTTGTTTGAAAAAATTTCAAGGAGAGAACGGTGGGAATTATAATAAAATTTTTTTAAAAAATATTAATAATCCAAAAATTAATATTTATTTAGAAATAGATTAATGTTATAAAAACTATTCTTTATGGTAGAATATATTGAAAATTCATGGACATTATGTAATTTTACATCATTTTTTAGAATGTAAATGATTTATCTAATTTATAAAAATCTATATTTTTTATTATTACATTTTTTGGGGGAGAATCGATATCATACTAGTTATGATATCTATCATCCAATTCCAGGCCATTAAGGTATAGATCGGAATTCATGGAATAATATTAGATTGCTGGGCAGAGTGAGGATATGATTTAAGATAACTCTGACCCGGGGAACCCATGAAACATGTTTTCTTATGGCCAATCAAAGTTGGTAATCCCCCATAATGACTTGTGTGGTTAGATGTCTATTGAAAATAGTACACATGAATCTATGATAGTTTGTTTAGTTGAAAGAAATTAGGAACAAACTGGAAAAAATATATACTATAAATTGTATATATAGTTCCTAAATATTATATTCTCTAATAAATTTGAATTATTTTACACATTGATCAATGATGTTATACTTTCTATGATTTTTGATATAATCTAAAATCAGTTTTTTCTATTCAGTTATGTGGATAATTTATACCATGGTTTTGGTTATTTATATTTACATAATACCATATTATACATTTTCTCTACATTATCCATAAAAAATATTATTCTTAATCCAATAAAACATTTAAAACAATATTAGATAAAAGACATATTTGGAAAAGGAAGGTGTGCTAGTATGTTCCCGAGAAAAATGATGGTGGTGATAGTTCACATGGATATTTTCATTGGACCCATAAGATAATAAATATCTATGATGAAACCATAAAATACATGATTTAGTAAATTGTAAGGATTAAATCACATTATAGAAATAATGGACACTGAGAAAGCTACTATCGATTATATACATCGCGATTTATTTTCTAAGAATGGATATCTCATTCAACTTCATAGTTAAAAAACATTCTTCAATTGATATTGATTATGTATGGATTATTTATAAAAAATTGGATTTATAAAATGTGGGATGAATTTATCTAAGTATTCTAATACAACACTTGGGTTTTTGAAATAATCAAGAGTGCCTCCTTAATCCCTCCTTCAATTACCATATGACTTCTTACTACAACTATGTTTTTGTATAATAATAATGGGTGTATTTAACTGATAATATAAGTTGTAGGGATTATATGTAACACCAAAGGTAAAAAATATAGCGCTTAAAATATGGTAGAAATTAATATTCATTAATATAAGACATAACACATGTCATGTTTTCAAAAAAAATACATGACAACGAAACTGTAAAAATTTCCCACAATGGATAAACTGATAATATCTCATTAATATTGATTTAGACTCGTATACATAAACTAAAATCATCCCCAAATAATAAAAACCCTACTAAAAGGATCCCCCAAAACATCATTCACCACTATTACCTAAATTATGTAAGTCTCATTTATATTTGTGTGTATGTTATGTCATAATTCATTGTTCATGAGTTAGTGTAACAAATCACTCAAACGTCCTATTAATTGAGAAATAATAAATAAAATCATTTATGTAAATTATAATCCATTAATATAAAATGAAGAAAAAATTCTTTTTTTATGTCATTGTAAGTTCCCCATAAGGTTCATCATTATAAAATAGAAACTATACATAAAAGGTGACATCCATAACCAACCATATCAAAAACTAAACATACCAAATATCAATGGTTATCTACACTCAGATTATAAAAATTGGCCAATGGGGAAAACACTAGTACTCATGAGATAAAATTAATTTATAGCTGATGGATTATAAAACATAAATCACTTATAACTAATAAAGTATTTTTATATCCTCATTTACGAGGTTCCTAAATTTTATATCCTTATGTAGTGAAAATTAATTCCTTAAGACTATGTGTCAATCAATAGGGGGTCACAATATGTTGATCATTGCATTGGGAAAGGAATCTTGTAGTGCATTAGAAATCAGGCAGTTGTAGACTAAAATCGGATTCATTGTTCTAGTGTTATGATCATTAAAAGAATAAATAAAGGGATGGAAAACTATAATTAACCTTCTAAAATAATAAGTAACCACAAAGGGGTTTCATATTAATTCATTATTGAGATTCAAAATTTCTAATTCAAATTAATAATAATGTTAAAAACCTATTATTCGTTTTCAATAAAAAGTTGGATCACTTAATCAAATTATAACTACTTTTTTCCATGAAATATATGTATGGAATGTGGGGGGCATGAGAAATGCGTCTTTTCTTTGTTCAAACCCTTTATAATACACACTAATCACCCATGGAAGTGAATTTGTGAGTAATATTATCAAACAATATAGTTAAATATAATTAGTATTGTTTATGGTTGGTCTTATTCAATTCCTAAATCATGGTTCATGTAACCACAATAAATCAAGTAACATAAGATAATGAATTTTTTTTTTCAAATGTATAGATACAATATGCTGAATCCCAAATGACTTTTCTTTTTAGTGGGTTTATATAACTATATACATAAACGTTATCCTTTTTTCCTTAAGTACTAAAATAATAACCTAGGAAATGGATAAAATTTGGAAAACCTGAACTCATTCTATGAATTATTATTCATATCCAAGGATGGGAAATATGATACGGGTGAGATCAAATTCTCAGAAAGAGTTATGTATAGTGGAATATTTCATGGGTTGTTAATGAATATTTACTATGGAAAGGTTAAAACTACAAACAGATTGCATTTAATCATTAAATTGGTTTTTAATAATGCATAATTATCATGGAAATATAATTAATAGAAAACAATTTCCATTTAGTCAATAACAGGCAATAAAATTATTATAATGATAATTTCAACCTCAAAATATCATGTAGATTAATAATAACTAAATTATAAATCATATATAGTCTTAATTTATTAATTTTTGGATATTCGGATTCATGATACCTCGACTGTCTATAATTTTTATCACATAGCTTAATATTAAGGGTAAAAACACATATGATTTGGGTTATTAATTTTTATCATGGTAAATGTAGATTCGTAGATGATATATATATAAAAAACCACTTTTAACAATATGAAAAAAATAATTACTCATATATTGAACAAAATAATTAACTAATGAATCTATATTCCTAATCAATAAATATCGATATTGATTAAATAATATATATTTATTAATCCTTCCCCAGTTAATCAAATAGATTTAAAATTAAACACCAAATTTAAAACATAAATATGATTTTCGAAATAATCTTATACATCATGAAATAATATTATATTTATGATAAAAGTCATGTGTAATGAAAATTGATAATAATAATGTGATTTTTTCAATATTAATGTAACAATCACAAAATAATTTGAGAATGTTCTATATTGTTTTACTCTTTGAAAAAATTTAAATTGTAACCATTTGAACAATAATCTTGAATAAAACATTAAATATCATGAATAAATAGTAATTTATGTAAAATATAATAATAGTTTATTATATAAACCTCATAAATGTGAACAACTACATATTAAGAAAAATTTCTCAACATAAAAGAAATTGACACCAAATTTTATACAATGAACGTAATGTTTATGTACTAATTTATTAATAAAATATTTTTAGTCTATTAAATGTAAATAGAAACAAATAATTGTAAAAATATATTAATATAATAAATAATCCTTAAAATCATAATATAATAATATCAATGTAATTTAAGAAGTTATAAAAAACAATAAAAAATATAGTTTAGAAATTAATTAGCAAATTTAATTTTGAATTAATAACCCCTTGGATGAAATAATTTTAATTAAAACATCAAATAAATTGATTTATTAATTATTAACGATATTAAATATAAAATTGGATCTTTATAGACCACATAAAATAAGTTAGGTGAATGTAATTAATATATGCTTTAATGAAGGGGAATTGAGAGAAAGTCCCTTCAAAATCTACATTAGTTTAAAATGATATAACCACCATTTTAATGGTATTTATAAATTTAATAATTTTTACTATAACCATAATACAATTTATAATATCATATATTAACCTCTATTAAAAATTTATCACCCCGTTGTTAATAATTTTTCATTCATTTCATTATTTTTAGAGTTAATTTCCTGTTTTTCTCATGCATGTTTTTTCATTAATGTTCTGGTTCTTCTATAAAAGATATAAATAAACCATCTGAATAATTATAATAATATTATAAATTTTATATTTATTTATCATATAAATTATTATAATCATTCTTTAATGTTGTCCATGAAAAATGAGATACATCTCTTCATGGAGACTATATGTCGTACAAATACATGGGTGATGATATCATTCCACTAATAGTTGAAAGGGTAATGGAGAATACAAAATATTAATTTTTCATAATTATTAAAATATCAAATATATCACACATATTCATTATATTTATCCTTATCACTGTCTAAGATAATTGTAAGTGAAAAAATGAATCACAACGCTTCATGAGGAGGTAGTCTTCCGAAACACGAGTAATGTTATCATATTTAAAACACAATAAAAATTTATATGATATATGTGATACTATAATTAAGAAGATATAATTATATAAAAAAGCATTATATATAAAAATTAAATCCCTCGTTAAATCTCTCTATGATATATTTTTTTAGTAAAATGTTTTTCATCAATTCATGAGGCAGTAGTCTTTTGTAAACATTATCAATGATTTCATTTCCCATTTGGTCATAGTGGATAACGATAAATGGTATTAAATTAACATATAAAATCGTAGTATATGATAGAAACTATTTATTTATAATAGATTTATTTATTAATATTTGAATTATGTGGATAATGAAATAAAATAAAAATGATCATTTAAGAACATTACCTCTTCATCGAATGATTTATAAGGTATGATCCAATGCCTTCTAAGGATTGATTTCTTATTAAACATGGATGTAGAATTTTTTTAGGGGAGTATTTATGTTATTTGGGTAGGTATTAGAAAATAAAAATGCATTGGGATGTGTGAATAGGGGAGTAGAGTGGATGACCATTTATAAGTGGGGGAGAGGGAACACTTGAAATTTTAGAAAGGAATCATTTAAACACACATTTTTATAATGAAAGATGAATCTGAATTCATTAATTATTGGATATTATAATTCATAAGGTCAACATTTGGATATATAATGGGGTTGGAAAATATAGGTCATTTTTACCCTTATCAATTTCGTTTAACCCCAGGTAAATCTATTTTTCTTTTAACCGAAACAACTAATTATTACTACTGTTACTATTAATATTGGTAGAAAATATATGTTTACACTGATTCAAAAAATTTAATAAATTTATCAAAATTCAATTAACTTAAAAGGAAGAATCCATTTTAAAATTATACCAGCATACTAAACGAAAAAAGGGGATTATAAAGTGAAACTTCTCATAGGTATAAAAGGTTTTAATATATGAATTCAATGTTATATTTAATCCAATATCCTATATTTTTTTATTATAATATAATTTATGTTAGTTTACATTATAAAAATATTAAAATAACATAAATCTATGAATAATTTAAATGAAAAGGGAGTGTTCATAAAAATTAACATTTTTCACTATTCATCGGAAAGAGAAACAATTCAGATAAATAGTAAAGATTCACTCTAAGATAATGTTGATAAGATAATTTTAAAAATTAATTAATTTTTATAAAATATTTTTTCAACTTTTATTTTGAATTAGTTTAAAATTATGTGATAAAATCATGGGGAAACAACCTTTTATGAATCAAAGTAATATTTTCAGAAAAAAATTTGTATTCTTTCAAATTATTCTTATTTTATTTATAATCAGTTAGTATCCATTTATATTATTTTTTACACGTAAAAAAAATATAATTTTTATAAAATAGTTATTACTATTTATATCCCCCAATTTAATGAGTAGGTTATAATGGCCTTGCTGAAATAATATTTTTATAGTGTATTTTTTTCACTTAGTGTTGCATTAATTAAAATCTTTCAAAGAGATTATATATTTTTAAAAGGAAATAAATCATAATTTCTTGGGGTGTTTAATTATTACCTCGTACAAATATTTAATCCTTGAAATTTCGTGGATATTACTATTAAAATGGATCGGTGAAGTAATTATTCATTACATCCTCTGATTCCCATGTTGCATCCTTTATTTTATGATTTATTCAAAATAACTTTATCCAATGAGTTGTCTAATTCGACAATGGTTTCCCAAATCTATCTAGAATATTGATGGGTTCATCCATGTATGATAGGCCATGTTCAAATTCTATTTTATCAGAGGTGATCACTTGCATTGGGCCTCAAATGTAACTTCAAAACAATGATATAAAGAACACATCATGTGCAATTTAGGGAATTGGAGGAATTTCAAAACCATAAAAAATTTCCAAAATTCATTCAAGGATGAAAAATGGATTCATGTACATAGTGCATATTTTCCCTTTCATACCAAACAATATGAAACCCTTTCATGTATATTCTTACTAGAAAACATGATCGCCTTCATGGAATTTAAAATCCATCACTAGAATATTGGCACACCTCTTTTTCCTACTTTTATATTCTTTAATTAGAGAATAAATTATATTTAAAATATTTATCATCAACTTGTTTGGGTCTTATATTTTTCCTTTAACCATCATTATTCTATCAACATAGGGTATCACATTTTTTTCCATATAATCCTTTATATGATTCCAATTCAATAAATGAATGAAAACTATTGTCATAGGAAAAATCTACCAAATTGAAATACAAATCCCACATATCTTGATATTCATGTGATAATGACACAAAAATATCATAAATTTTATTAAATGTCTTTTTAGACTATCCATAAGTTTGAGGAAGGTTGGAGGTCACCAAATAAGTATCAACATCAACAGCCTTTGGAGAAAACATATGGATTTTTTTAATGGAAAATATTGATCTTTATTATGAAATACTGAATGAGTTAAAATATAATGTCATAAAAAATCATTAATACAAAGCGTTGAGAAGAAATAATGAAGAAAATTTTCATTTATAGTGAGTAAATACAATTTTTTGGTTGGATGATCCAAAATAACCCTTATTAAATCCTTTATCCTATAATTATTTGGTAGTCATGTGATAATGTCAATATTAATGTCATCCAATTTCCATATAGGAACATGATGAGGGTACATGATCCTTATATTGATTATATTTATTTTTATTTACCAATTAGAAATCCGTAAATCTAGATACATAGTTATAAATTTCCAAAATTATGTTATCACACAAAAAATATTCCCCCAAATCAACATATATCCTATTGTTACCATGTTGTATAAAGAAAATTTAGCTATGGGAATCACCAATTAAATTAATTTTTAGCATTTGTATAGAAGTAATACATAATATATTTCAAAATTTTAAAACTCCATCATAAATCAATTATTCTGATTT
Source organism: Viscum album (assembly GCA_963277665.1). Lineage (NCBI taxonomy): Eukaryota > Viridiplantae > Streptophyta > Magnoliopsida > Santalales > Viscaceae > Viscum > Viscum album. The sequence goes on along the minus strand of OY728121.1, from coordinate 1,659,229,744 downwards.
TAATTCATTCATAGCTTCAATTTTCTTTTAAATATTACCCTCATGAGAATAAAAAGATTTAATCTTTTGAAATAAATACAGTATCACAATATCATAAAAATGAGTGATTTAACTCTTCATTAATAATTAAAATATCCATATTTTTATATATATATAGACATATGAATCCTCCCAATCCTCATTGGGTTCAGTACAACAAGTTCTTTTCTACTAAACTCATATTTTACCTAATTTTTTTTATGGTAGCGTATTGATAAATCATAATCATCGAGTAGCACTAGAAATATACTTTGTCTAATATTGATTACTTTTTTTGAATAATATGTGATATAATATTTTAAAATCTATGTATATAACACATAATTTATAATGGGGAGAATGTATTCAAATAATCAATGCAATGATTACATATTACAACTCAATATTCATTGGATTGTTCATTTCATGATTTTTAAATTTCATAAATGCATATTCAATGAAATTATCATTTTTCATTAGGACACAAAGATGTTTATTAATTTATAAATCACTATATATTACAAAACATTCATTTATATATAGTAGTATCCAAATGGCAGCATAAAAAATATCCACATCAATTCATCAAAAAATTCTTCCCATTTCTTTTATCAAAATGATCATATCCCCTTAATATGTAATCACTGTTAATGGATAGAAAATCCCAGAAAAATCTGAATAAATTCCCATTGGTAGGCTTAAAAACTAATGAAACTCCATACATTTGTTATTATTTTTGGTGTAGTATATTATTTGTCTTTATTTTTATTCATATGAAGAAACAATATTACATCCTTTGAGAAAATATGTCTAATAAAAGAAAAATCAATATGATATAAATTAAAAATAGTAAATTTTATATAAAACTCATTCCTTCTATGATTTTTAATAATGACACATAATTTATTCTCATAGTCCCCATATATTTTATAATACACCAAGATATAATCAATAAATAATACCAAAAACTAATAATATATTCCTTGAATAATGATGTTATTAGATCCACAAAATAGAGTGTTCATTAGTATGAATAGATGAATTTAATTTAAACTCATAATGTCTATAGCTCATTCAGAATGTTACTTTTGAAATACCATCCTCAATTATGTGCAATTAATGACAACTAGAATGAATTTCAATCAATAAGAAATATTGGTCTTGGTGAAGTTGATCGAATATTTTATTAATGTGAGGTATAAATATATTTTTAATTATAATAATTTCAATTACATACTAATAAATAATTTCATATACTCATGGATCAATATTTATTTACAATGAAGTGAATTGGTGCTCCTAGTAGCGAAACACTTGTGTAAAAAAATTCCTTATCAAACAACCCCTTTATATACTTCTTTAACTATAATAAATAAAAAATATCCATTCTACAAAGAGTCATTGATATGGGACTTACATTGGCTATTAAATCAATGAATAACTCACCCTCATTATTTGTTGGATTTCCATTTAATTCCATAGGAAATACATCAGATTGTCCCTATATAATAGGTACATCCGCAATTGGAATATTACTTTATCCATCACTATAATTCTTCTCTCTTCTTCCATAGGTATCTAATTCACTATTGTTATTATGGTTGTATCAATACATATCATAGGTGATGATTTCTATTCTATAAAGATAAGGAATTCTATATCATCTTCACAAAATCAGAATTTACTTCTTCTTGGAATATATATTTTCTATTATTTTTAAATCCAAATAATAATTATAATATATATAAGTCAAAAAAATATATGATAAAATTGTTATTAAATAAATCACCTTTATTGTTCATAATAGTGAATTCTAGACATATACATAATTTAGTGATAATTCGATATAGAGTTTTGACCAACCACTTCCTTCATAAAGTGCAAGGGAAAAATATAAATATTATGAAAAACATTGTAGATATAGAATAGTTGTACGAAATAGGATGTTGAAAAGAATTAATGAAATTTTAATATATGATTAATATACCTTCCACAAAATAATTGCGTACTTCCACCTTTTTAGTAGTGCTCAATTAATCATGGTATTCTCCCCATAGTCTCTTATATGGTATTCCTTTAACACTTATAGAATTTTTTATCATTGTTTCCCATCTACCTACAATTAAAACATTAGAAAGTATGGTTTCGTTTCTTCCATTTACATTAATTTTCTTCGTCGACCATATCTTATCACATATAATACACTTCCAAGATCGTAAAGAATTTATGAGGATGATTATTTCCCCAATTATCACAAGATCAACATTTTATAATTTTCATATATATTATTTGGCTCATTATCTATCTCATGGATCTTATTAGAACTATTATTTTCTTATTTTTTGATAAAAATGTTGAATCTAGATAATTAAATCTCAATTCTGATGGAATATAAATCAATGTCATTATAAAAATAAAAAATTCAATATACCTTCACCCTTTTAATAAATGTATTAATCCCTTAAACTAAATAGTAATTATCATACTCTATATTTTATATTCAATCATTATTATATTAGGATAACGATGTAAAAGAATCCTAACATTCAGTAACATAATATTATTTCATTTTATTTATGTAAAATAACTTTCTCTTCATTTTAGTTGGATGGTTATAAGGGATGTTTTTTTAATAATTTATTTTTTAATTATTTCTATTGTATTATTTCTATTTCCTCCACCTATTATTCTAGATTATGAACCCATATTTATCAACATAATCATTTAAATAATACTCTCCAATTTCATCATTTTACCTTTCATAATATCTTAAGGCCATATTTCGATACTCATGAGTCATAATCCATTTCAAAGCTACCAATGGATTTGTATACCCACCAAATAACGGGGTCTATTGTCATATATTGTGACACAACATAAGAAAAACACATTTTGGATCATGTTTCTCTATCTACGAAATTTTTCATTATAAAATGATTATTATACCCCCCCCCCCAATATAGAATTCATCTGATCAATTCCAATACCATATATATTATCTTTCTAAACACTGAAATCTACAAATTGCACATTAGTAATTATAACATTATTCCCTCCTGACACCATGTATAAAAAATAGAATATACTAAATTATATTATAAAATTATTAACATTAAATCATAAATTATAATTACAAATAGGGTGTTGCACATAACATAAATTAATAAATTTTTCATTGTTAATCTCAAAATCATACACATGTGATCATTGATAATATTGTTTTTTTACAATCCTTATAATTTAATTGTAAATAAATTTCTAGTTATCCTAATAAAATCATGCAGTAATGTCAAATTATATCTTTAGTAAGACTTGTTGTCATATACTAGGTAACGCTAAATTCAAGTTGGATATGACTTTTTTAGATTAATTCCACCTATGTACATCTATTCTGGAACTATGTTCCCTTGTAATAGTATGAAATGTTTATATTTTAAGGGATCACACATTACCTATTTCTCACCAAAATGATTGAATTTTATTCTATATATAACCTCAATTCATTCCATAAGGTTATGTTTACAACTCTATGTTTTCCATTATCAATGTCTCAATGTTTCTACTAATATTCCCCAAATACCAACATTAAAGACCATGAATACTGTAACCAAGATATTTTTGATATATTATTACATTGGATTTCATTCAAGGGGTATAATCATGGAGGAAAAATTAGATTCTCAGTTTTGGAGAACATGACACATACATTTTACCTATAGTTACCCATGAATGACATACATTGATAATAATTGATTTTATATGAATATTAACCTAGTCAAAATATTACATTACCATGGTCCATAATATTTTAGTGTATATTGAAATATTGAACAAAATGATCTATATTTTGTAAATATATTCAATGTTCCTCAAAATGACCTTCCCCTTTAGTACATATACTTAAAACCATCCTTTATATCCTCAGGAATGCAGACATAAGAAAGAGGTGGGGTCAGATTACTAGTAAGGGTATAATATATGGATTGAAAAAAGAATCAATGTATGATAATGTGATCATAATATTATAATATCATACCTTGCATATCAAAGATCATAGAAACTAATCATGAATAATTATTACTAGTTCATATGTTATGAACCATAAGGGTATCAAGACCACAACACATGAATATATAACATAGAAATAAGAAAACTAATCCCTAGATTACACATTATTAGAGAAACTTGTATGTCAAGGATAATAACAAGGACATTAATAACATGTTAGTCTTGGGATAATAACTTGTGTTATTACATTGGGATTTGGATTCCCACCCATGTACCCTCTTTTTCCGAGTTTGGGATTTACTGTTATGTAACCTCTTGTTTTGTGCAATGGATTCCTTTTATCTACCCTCTTGTTTCAGTATAAGGATTCTGTCTGGTTTTGGGCATGGGATTCCCTCTATAGTACACTCTTGTTTTATTCATGGTACGCAATCTAATGCATCGCCTTATTTTGGACTTGGGATTCCCTCATGTTTGAGGCTTACTATTCCCACTTATTTCAAGATTTGTATTCCCTCCCATGTACCCTCTTAATCTTATTAAAAATTTATCACTACATAATTAATAGGAGGGATATATATGTCTCATTCATCACATAACAATAATCATACATGCATGTTCTAGAATATGGAAAAATTTTAAAGATATCATGACCCATAAAAAGAGATTTTTTTATAAACATCAAATCATAACCCCTAATATTAAGTGGGTATTTTTAATATTTCTTCCCATAATTACATATTGCGAATTTTTATGTTTTATAATCATTTAATTAATCTATAACCTTTGAAAATAATTTGGTTCCGATCATATATAAATTTTTGAAGAGAAATAGGTTACACAAACCTCACGTCATAAAAACATAAACCATTAAACAAATAAAATGAATGATATTCATGGATTCAATCATTAATAAATATTAAACTATAACAAAGGATGTCATATTATATTTATAATATTTTTTAGATATCACCTATATATTTCATAAGGTAAAGAAATTTTCTTTGAAATTAACTTTTTGAAACTTTGAACAGATTCAAAATAGTATTCCTAAAAAACATAGAAAATTTATAAAGTTTAATTATTGTTAATGTGAAATATTTTTTGAGGAAAATAAATTTTAAAATTTGAAATAGAAACACTTTAAAAACCTAAATCCTTTTTATGGCCTTTTCATTTAAAATATCTTATAAATCATATAAATGAAACATGGAAACATTTAAATTTTATTTCACATTTAAAATTTATTGAAAACATGAAAAAAAAAATGAAATCATATTTCAATGAAAACATATTAAAGAGGAATGGAAATGTTAAAACAAATTTTAACAAATTAATTTTTCAGAAAACCATTTTTAGAAAACATGGTTTTGAAATATTACATATTTATAAATGAAGGGATAAATCCAATAATATTATTATATAAAATAATTTATAAATTATATTATGTACCAAACAATGAGGAAAAGGAACATATTAATGAATATATCACTAATAGCTAGAGGATAATAAAATTCATGAGTGTTCTTGAGATATTTATCAAAAGGCTATTTCAATGAAAACATAATCATAAATAGTTCCAATAAGTTATGTTACTGTATAAATAATCTACTATCACATTATTAACATCTAACATGCTCTATATGAGGCAACAACATCACATTAATCTTGAAAAATCATTATAAAATTATATTACTGATATAACATGTAAAACGGTAGTATATTGAACCCTTAGTAAAATATAGGTCCATTACATGGCAGATATCTCAATTAAGGAAACATGAAAAAAAAATTACTTTACCGATTTTGAGGAATTTTAACCATAAAACCTATGAAAGAAGGATCCTAAAATGGATATATAAAAACCAAAAAAAATATGTATATGGATTATAAAATAATTTCATTTCAAGTATATACAAAAAAATTATTGGTTAATAAGGAATTCATGTCACAAATATAAAATGGGGATGAGAAAACAATTCATTAAGTCATGAGTTACTTTGAACATGTATAATCCTCTATTTACTAAAGTAAATACTTTTAGTTTTCATCAATGAGCTTCCATGGTTGGACTTATTACCAAAGTGATGCGTCTATAAAGAATAGGGGAATTTTGGGATCTTATTTTAGTATATTATCGAAGATCCAATGGTTATGAGAGGAGTCACTAAATGCGAGGGATTGGGTCATTTTTATAATGGAGGAGGAGTGGAATTCATGTTAATTTTTCAGAAGGGAATTCCAAAAATGTTTTTACCATGTAATGTGGCCCTAATAATGGACTTGATTCTAGAAAAGGTGGATCGGGACAATTTATGGCCATAATATATATTTTGTAAATGTTTCATGGTCACCATGATCATGATTGAAAGGGGAATAAAGAGGATATTGAATTCTATAATTTTAGAGAAAAGGGGAATTATCCAAATAAATATCCTAAGATCCAAGGTAACATACCTAAAAAAGGCCACGAGAGCAAGGTCAAGCTTATGTGATCACTACTAGTGAGGTTGATGCTCCAAAAGATGTGGTGGAAGGTAATTTAATGGTTTCCTTATTTTTATCAAATTCTTTATTTGATTCTGGATCATCAAATTGTTTCATATATTCTATTTTTACTATGAAAATTAGATATTTTCAATTTTACTGAACAAGTTAGTTGTTAGTCAAACAACATATGAGAAGTATCATCGCAACAATGTTTTGTGAATCAGTTCACATTTAGGCCTAAAAATGATCTTTATCTACTGATCTCATTGTCATACCCATGATTGAATTTGATATTATCCTTAGTATGGATTTGGATTTTGGACCATGATGAGAAAATTTATTGTAAGAAGAACGAGGTTACAATTTTTGATGATGATAAGGAGTACCTTATCATTAGAGTAGAAACATCACAACCTAATTCTTATATAGATCCACCCTTAGTTGCTCTACTAAATTCAATTATTTGGGAGGAAGAGAATGAGATAACTATGGGTGAGGAAAATAATGTTCAAATAGAGGACGTACTTATTGTCAAGGAATATGTTGATGTGATTTCATAAGATTTACTTGGAAATCCTTTAAAAAAGAATTTAGTTATACATTGATTTAATTATTCGTTCAAGTCTCATATCGAAGACCCCATATAGAATGGAAAATTCTGAATTAGTGGGACTAATGAAACTACTAGAGGAATTGAGTAATAAGGGATTTATTCACCCTAGTGTTTCACCGTGGGGAGCCCCGAACATTTTTGTTAGAAATAAAGACAAATCTATGAGGTTGTGCATTGACTATAGGGAGATCCATGATATAACAATATAGAACAAGTATCCTCAACCTTGAATTGATGATTTATTCAACCAACTTCATGGAGCTCAGTATTTATCAACAATTGACCTAAAATCTAGATATCAACAATTGTGTGTGAAGAAGGAATAAATTCTGAAAATATCATTTCGAAATAGGTATAGGAATTATGAGTGTACAGTAACACCTTTTAGATAGACTAATGCACCCACTTTTTTGATGGATATAATGAATAGGGTTTTCAAGGAATATCATGTTGAATTTGTAGTTGTATTTATTGATGATATCCCGATATACTCCAAAAGCTATGAAGATCATGAAAATCACCTGTTCACCTTTCTAAAACCCTCAGAAGGAAGGAATTTAATGAGAAGTTCTGTAACTGTGAATTCTAGCTTCAAGAGATTTCCTTTCTTGGAAATATTATATCTAAGGATGGAATCTATATCAATCCTTCTAAGACAAGATAAATCCAATAATGTCCAACACCGATGAGTATAACTGAGGTAGGTAGTCTCATTTGTTTATTACACTATTATCGGCATTATTTCCATAATTTTTCCTGATTTCAAAGCCATTAACCAAGCTCACACGTAATGGGGTTAAATTTGTTTAGGCAAAAGAATGTGAAGAAAGTTATGATGAGTTGTAGAGATGATTAGTCCATGATTCTATATTGACTCTACCATCAGAGAATAATTTGATTTTTATTTTTATTTATGCATCACATAATGGACTTGGTTGTGTCCTTATGTAGAATGATAGTGTTATTGTCTATGCGTCATGACAACTAAAAATTCATGAGAAAAACTACCCAACCCATATTCTTGTGTTAGAAACTATAATATTTTCTATGATGATATGGAGACATTATCTCTATGGTGAATAATGTGAGATATATACCGATCACAAAATTTTGCTGTATATTTTCTCATATAAACAACTCAACATGAGGTAAAAGAGATGTCTTGAACTACTCAGGGATTATGATTTCATAGTACATTACAACTTGGGGAAGGAACAAATGGTGGCAGATGCTTTGAGAAGAAATGATTATGGAGTTTTGAACAAGATGAAAGTTGAAAAGGAACCTAATTTCATATATCTAGTAAAGATGGATATAGGAATAACCATGGAATGTGAAACATAAATGCTTCTTCAAATGGTTTCCAAACCATATTTACTATAGAGGATAAAATGTTCCTAGACTAATGATTAGGAGTTTGAAAAGAAGATTAAAGATGTGAATGGGTGATTGAGTGACATTGTATATGAAGATGGAAATTGGAAATTTGGGAAGAGACATTGTGTTCCCAATTTACATGATCTAAAAAGGGAACAATTGGTTGATGCTCATAGCTCAAATTTCTATATACACCCTGTTAGCACAAAGATGTATATAGATTTGAAGAAATATTTTTGGTGTGACTACATGAAGAGGGATATTTATTTTTTTTGTCAATATATATGGTTTGTAAACATGTGAATGGTGGAAGGAAACAACCTGGAAGAGTCATGCAGCCTCATCCCATACATGAGTGGAAATAGGATAATATTACGATGGACTTTTCCATTGGGATACCAAATACTTCTAGAAGGAATGATTCAATATGGGTCTTTATTGGTCGTCTAACCATGTTAGCACATTTTTCTACTATAAGAGAAGATTTTCCACTTGAACAACTAGGAAGATTATATATTAATAATGTTGTAAGACTTCATGGAGTACCCATATCGATTGTTTATGACCATGATACCCATTTTACATCAAGATTCTGGAATGGTCTTTATAAATCTCTAGATACTGAACATCATTTGAGCACTGCCTACCACACTCAAACTGTTGGACAATAAGAAGTGACTATTCAAACATTAGAAGACATTTTGAGATACTTTTCACATGACATTCAAGTTACGTGGTATCAATATTTACCTATGGTAGAATTTTCCTATAACAATAGCTTCTATTAAAGTATTCAGATGGAACCATATGAAGTGTTATATATAAAGATATGCCACACAGAAACATGAAGCGATTATTTTTGTGAAATAAAACTTTAGGCCAAGAACTTGTTGAGGAAACAATGAAAAAGATAATGGTTATCCAAACCCACATAAAAGTAGCTCAAAGTAAGTAAAAGATCTATGCCAATAACCTAAGGAAGGATTTGGAATGTCAGGTAGGAGATCATGTTTTTTGGGAGGTATCTCCCAGGAAGGGAGTTATACAATTTGATAAGAAGTGGAAATTAAGTCCCAGGTACATCAGACCTTTTGAAATTCTTGAATAAATAGGGGTTGTAGCTTATCGTTTGGAAATTCCACGAAGTCTCTCTAATGTTCACAATGTGTTTCATGTATCACTGTTGAGAAAATAAATGTCTGAACCAACACATATACTCACCTATGAGTAAATTGAAGTGGAACCTAAGCTATCAAATTGTGAAGAGCCATTCTATATTCTTGATACCAGAGAACAATTATTGAGAAAATGGACGACTCGTTTGGTGAGTGTTCTATGGAGAAACCATAAGATGGAGGAGGAAACATGGGAACTAGAGGAAATTATGATGGGGAACCACCCAAATCGTTTTGTGTGGTAGTATTCTAGAAAATTTGAGGACAAATGTTTTTGAAGGTGGGAAGAATATAACACCCCATTCTTCCACAGTATGTTTACCTTTGAATAATGCAATAGCTTGCATTGTACGCAACTTCGAGATTCTAAAACACCACAACCAATTAAACTAATCGTTTTGAATACTAATATCCACTTTTTGAAATTTTATAAATTTTAACTTTCAAAATGGTCTTCATTTTTTGGATTTAGAATATCAATATTAGCTTAGTGTAAATTGGTGGTATTTTTCTGAAAACTATCAATTTTTTATGAAAAGTTATAATCGCTACATTATTGGTTAAAACCAAATTTTTTTATTTAAATAATTGTAAATTTAAATTTTTTAATGTAAAAATAGATACTTAATATCAATATAAGTTCAATGAAATTAATTTGAGTCATTTTATAATATGTTTAGATATATAAAAATTTAATTGAACTTTTTTCTGTCTATTACCCACCTCCAAGGAGCATTTTTAAATTCACATAAATATTAATTTTACTGCTTCTACGAGTGAAATTTCAAAAATCAAAGAGACATGGTTGATATCAGTATAAAAAATGTAGTTCAATAAGATCAAAATATTTTTTGGTGAATAGTTACTTTTTACATTAATTTACAACATTTAAAAGTAAATATGGTAATTAAGGGTAAAAATGATATTATTATTACCCTAACACATTTCTTAATTCTATTAGATAAGTGTAATTAAACCAAATACAACCTTATGAATAAAAAATGATCCCCTTGGGTCCACATGGATTATATTAGGACAATTATTATTATTTTATTTAAAGAAGATTTAAAAGAGATAAAATCAATGTTTCATAACTAAACCATTTTTAATATATGGTTATACATAAGATAAATTCGACTATAAATATCTGTTAGAAAGATAAAATTATTTCCAACATAATGGTTTTTTATTTATAATTTTTAGACCTTAAATAATTAAATTTATTTATGACACAATGATGATGCAGGAAATACCTTATTAATGAAAGAATAAAATAATTGATATTATAAATATCCCAATAAATCTAATTTGAGACTTTTCATGAAATAAATTAATTTTATTAGGTTAATATGCCATTTTAGGGTTGATAAAATGAATTTTTTCGATGTTTTAATGTTGTTATAAATTTAACAAAAACAAAATCCCAAATAGTGCCAAATGGAGATATAAGAGTTTTCAAAATAAGTATTATATTATTAATTGTGATTATATTACTAAAAATATATGGATTGAAAAAAGGGATCCAATTATTTTATATATTTCATTAATGAACAACTTTAGTTTCTCTTGGAAGTTTATATTATATTTATTAACCATATAATATAAAAAAACAGAGACATGGTAAATGTCAAACTGTTTAACTAATAGTTAAAAAAAAAAGATACAGTTAATATGATGACCTAAACCTGTCTATAACCTATTGGTTGAGAGGTTTTCGACCCATAAATACATTATCCATTAATGAATTCATTTTGGATCTATTATATAATAAAAATTATTTAATTATAAAATAATATTTCAAGCTTTTCCTAAAGTGACCGTCACCTCTCTTATAAAAGGGAACCTACCCTTTTCTCAAATTCACAGTGTCAAAGCCATTTTCCTTGTCCAAATACTGACCAATTATCCTCTTATTAGTCTTCTATTAATCTTAGTGTCCATCCATTAGTCATAAATTCATCCTATGGATCCATTTTGATCAAATCAAAAGGAAGAACTCGATGAAGAGGTAAATATTTTGTCAACTCTTTTAAGTTATTTTCTTCTTCGACTTCCTTTTTCTTTGTTGTTTCCATTCTAAAAATAATAACTACATTATATTCTATATAATTCATGTTATTATATCACTATTAAAACCAAATTCATTATTCAATCTATCCTATAAATGAAAAAAGTCACCATACGTTCGTATGTATGGATTTCCATCTCCACGTCTTGGTGTAGTGTATTATTCAAACACATCATCATTTGGATGGTTATAATAACTAGTATAAATAATTTGAATAATAAATATGACATGATAATGATTCTGTATATATTATATTCCATCCAATTATATAATATTTTAATAACTAAATAATAATATTGTCCCTCGTGTGTGCATCTGGATTACCGTCTCAACGAATGCGATGAAATTCATTCCCCATCTTAGTATTTCAAGAATAAATTTAATTTTATGAATAATAATAAATTTTATGAACATAATATAATTCTTTATATGAATATAATACATCCTATCCATAAAAAATGGCTTACATAACCAAGCATATAAAGGAAAAATAATTAGTTAACACCCAAAATGATGATACTACTAAAATATCATTAACAAAGCAATATTAGAAGATAATATATGATATCATATTAATTTAAATGGTTATGGTTTAATTTAATAACATTTAATTCACCATTATACAGGAGTATAACCTACCCTCGACAAGGGAAAAGTACATGGTTATAGTTAATTTCAAAATATCTTTCTTATCTGAGGTTGTTTTTACGTAAGTATCTACTAGGACCTCTTTATCATCCACATCAATGTATCTTAAAAATGAATTGAAAAACGTTTTTACTATCTAATGGGACCTCATTATCATCCACATCGATATAGGTCATCCTTACAGACACATTTTTTTTAATCTACAACTATTGATTTCCCGTATAAGCATGGGAATGACATTCTTATGGGAAAAACTCTTTTATAAGTTTTCCATGTAGATACACGATATATATATATAAGTAAATATATATTTATATATAGATATTTATATGGGATGTAGCTGTTAGGTGCATGGATTGTAAGTAGTGGTCCATGGATCAATTCTAGTGGTATACATTTTTTAAAATCCAATAGACACAATTACAAAATAGTGATTTTATATGGTTATTTACAAAGTGAACTATTTCCCATAAACATATTTCCATGGTTCATATCCATATAAATAACATTTTCAATACATTATTATAACATAGAGAAATAATTCCAGATTCATCTCCCATGGATCTATGAATCTTCATTATATCTTATAGATATGAATTTATGTGTTATAATCATAGTTCCAAAACATGTGTATAGGTTAATTTTCTAGAATTGAAGAAGTTAAATGAGGTTACTATGATAATATAATTTGTGTGAATAATTGATTGATAGTTATTACAATTATTCCAAATTAGTTATTCATAAATATAAATTATAACCATTATCATAACCAAATCTAGAAATCACTACTGATGATATGGATGTAGTATTCTATGATCGTGAGTTGTGAAGACAATGAATTAATGTAGGATAGATAATATTTATGTCTTAAATTTGGAGGGAGAATCCTGGGTATATATCTCAATCAAATGGGGAAATGTTTTATGTGTGGAAATTTAGGTCATAATGAAAAAATTTTCTGGGTAAAAATTAAGAGTATTATGTAAAGAAAAACAATTCATCATATAGGTACATATATAGTTTGATGTCTAAAATATGGGGATCATTGAATTAACTATTTAATGACCCTCTTTTAATTTTTAAAACCAAAACAATCCATTGAACCATTATGAAATAAAATGGTGGTAGTATTTATGTACTGGTATTCAATAATTATATTGTAAAATTGTTTTTATGAATGATATTTTTATTATATGAATCATGAATCATATATAGATTTTGATAATTTATAGAAGAATATATGACATATTTAACTTAATAATTTTTGGTGAAATCATTTTTATTATAATTTATTACTTATCATCAGTTCAATGTTTTGACACAATATTTTTGGTTTTATGTAATGGCCTAAAACTATGATTAAGGATATTTTGGGATACATTGATCAGAATACCACCCATTGGTTTTTATATTTCATAGGTTAAATGTAATTTAATCAAAAATTCACATACCTTTTCTATGAATTATTATCAAGGTATTGGAAAACTCTATGGTTTATTGTATATTTTATGTGGAGGTAATGTTGGTTTATTAATGTTAGGGAATTTTATAAGAATTTCTTAAACATTCTTTTAGAAAAATAAGACTCTACATTCCGAGTGACAATATGTTACATCAAGCAAGTACATTGAGAAATCAATGGACAATTTAAAGATGATACGGGTTTGTCACCAAATTCTATCCTAAAATATGTTCTCATTAATATATAAATTTTTTATTTAAAATATTTTACAAATAAATATTATCTATAAACCTATTGTGTTAGTTCTGAAGATTAAATATTATCTTATTATATTGGATTGCTTGTTCTATCCTTATCAGTTTTTTAATATAATTAAAATCCAATAGGTATGAAATTCCACTCCATTATGGATTTTATGATATATTGAATCATAGTTTTTGTGTTTTATAAATTAAAAAATCAATACTTGATTTTAATTTATTATAGTAAGAGATGTAGTTCAAATAGGTTAAATAAAAACTAGATGATGAAATTGAGATTACGAACTAAAAAATATCAATTAAATATTATTTCTTATATTAATAGTTATGATTGTTTTGTAATTACTCAAACATAGGAAAATGATCTTGAAACAAGAATATTATAATCTTAACTTCATATATGATGAATCAAATGGTATTTTATGTCACAACATAATGGTTTAGAGCCTTTAATATAATGTTAATAATTCACATTATTATGATAAATGATCCCTAATACTCTTTATAATTATTTACACTTTTCCTATATTCCCATATATTCAGTTGACAATATGGTTCTCCAATTACGATACATAGTATGCGTTATAAAATATAACCATTGTACATAAAATTATCTATTTTTATATGGATTGTTTATTATCTCTTTCTACTATGTGGGATTACAACAAATATATTTTTAAATTTCAAACCCTTTATCTCATTGATATGGATTAAATTTAGAGGATTTTATTTATTTAATAGTGTTAGAATTTAACACCACAAGATTTTAGATAATGAAAATTGAGTTCATAAAATATATGACACAAAACATTAAAATTATATTAGACTAAAACCCAAAAATAAATTACAATATACTTATTTTTTAAATAAAATCAACATCTTTGAAACCTTATGATGCATACAACACCAGGTATAAATTAAACACGATATTCTATTAAAACATTTTTATTTCAAACCAAACCATTAAAACCTTATCATTAATTTGGAATTCTTAAACATTAATAAATAAAGTATGAAACACATATTTTTTTAAAATTTTAAAAAAAATTATATATATGTATAATATATAATCTAATAATCACTTCAAATAAAAATAAATTTTTTCAATAAAAGTGTTTTTTTAAATTTGATTTAATGGAACTTTGTAAACATAAATTATAATTAATTTTCTTTAACACTTTATGAAATTTTCATTGAAATTAATTTTTTAAATCTAAAGGGAAATATTATCTTTGGATATTTTTTAATAGAATATTGAAAATTTATATTTTTTATGAATACTGAAAAATAATTATTTTTTAAACTCAATTTATGATTAAATTATTTCAAACATAATATTATATTTTAAATTGGGTATCTTTTAAATGAGAAAAATTATATTATAAATTATCCAATTTTGTTTCTGAATCACAATTTTGTTTAATTTTGATATTAAAAAATTAAAATATTAAGTGAATTTTCTCATTGGAAACTAGCTTTCTCTTCACGTATATGGGTACAATTTTATGTTCGATTCATCGACTTCACTAAAATGAATTTTTCAAATTGATTCATTTATTCCAATAAAATTAATTTATACAATCTAATAAGTTATAAGTCATTTATTTTCTTTATTAATAGTAAAATTAATTAAAAATATATACCTTTGTTAATGTAATAAATATGATTTACCAAGGATTAATCTAAAAAATAAGTGTTAAAATGACCTTCAAATGTATAAAAGGGAAATTTTATAGATATATATAGATAATAATAACAATAATGTTAAAAAAAATAACCTATTTCAATGTCTTTTTCCGTGATTAAATTGTGGTTGTAATCGATTATTTTCAAAAAAAAATCAATATTCCTCTCCCCCACATATAAAATTTCACCCCCTCTCTTCACACTTTTACACCTATAAATACCTTCTTCATGTCCAAGAAATATAAAATATTTTTCCCCCATTTCATTATAAATATTCAATAGTCTATATTTTCCCAAAATGCTAACCCTATGGTCCTTATGTTGAGATCTAAAGGATGCTTCTCTAAGAGAAGGTAATTATTTTAAGGATCTATTCAATATTGGTTCTTATTTATACAAATTAAATTAATTATAAAAACATAAATTATAATAAAACCATTATATAACAAATATAAGGTACTATTATCTTTGTGTATTAATATTTATCCATATTATACTTTGTCAAATGGGAAATGAGATCATTGATCATGTGTATGGTGGACTACTACATCACCAATTAATGTAACTCATTTCCATCAACACATCTAAGTATTTTGAATAATGATATATTTAAAGTATATATATAATATATATGAAATTATAATTATTTTTAATTATAATATAACATAAACATTCTTACAATCCATGTGATTCAATATATGATAATGTCGCTCGTGTGTATGGAGGATTATGCCTTGCGAAGCAATGTGATTTATTTTTCCAATATAATTTTGAAAGAATGTAATATAAAAAAATTAATAAATATATTCTATATATATGACTAGATATTTATTCTATAAAATTAATATATCACCCACCTCATTACCCTTACATTTTTTAATAGAATTATATCTCAACTCATGTGTATGAATGACCTACCATCTTGATGAATCCATGTGATATATTTTCCATGACCAAACTTCAAGAATAATTCTAAAATTTATATAAGGATTAAATATTGTATTAAATAAATTACTATCATTCTGGATCTTATAGATTCATATCCTATACTCAATAACCAAAACAATCATGTCAAAACACATGTGAGAAAATAATGCAATTGACACCTAAAATAGTGAATATAATTAAATATTTTTAACAAATGTGGGTAAAATGTTATTGGAGGATATTATCAGAGATTATAAATAAAATATGGTTCATTTATAAAATATATATATTATTAATATTGTAATATAGTATGCCAATTTTGGTTCAAAAAAAATATTGGTACACTATTTCACCACCCTATGTGTCCCTTCTTAATCTTTCGGAGATCCAAAAAACTATATAAACCTCTACATGGGAACAGATAGAAGACTCAAACATATTTGGATAAAGTATAAGAGATAAATATATTTATACACAATCATGTTCATAATAAGGTGTAATTTTTTTAACCATTAAAAAACGTTCAAAATATGCACAATGTTAATAGAAGGTCAATGATATTAATTTTTAATGAGATCTCGAGTGTAATATATTTAATAATTTATTCCTTTAAATATATCATTGGAAGAGTTTTATGAGATTATAGATGAATATAATGATCATCCCAAGATACATTTGTCATATTAAAATACATGTCCATATAGGGATGATTTCTTCTCGCATTGTAGTCCCATAATAATTTTCACATGTCCATGATATTTTCCATGTAATACATTTACAGAATTATATACAAGATTTGTAAAATGGGAAAAAAAATTAATATATTCAACTGTAATAATATATATTTTATGAGAACCAACATATGGTGATATTATATAAAATAAATGAAATGTCTTAAAATAAAAAAACCAACCTATTAAATATTCAAATGGGTAGACATAAATTTGGGGAATGTGTGTGGGAACTAGAAGATGTAATGAGACAAATGTATACTAATTAATTTTTATCTGAGAAAAAAAAATTAGGGGAAAATTATTTTTAGGGGGTATCATGTGACACACAAATTATATAATATTTAATTTTCCTCTAAAACTATAATGGATTGTTTTATAAGAAACATCAAACAAAAATGATGAAAGACTTTATTCATTAGTGTATAAATTTAAATTGTAAATGTAAAAACATTAATATTCAATTAAATGAAAATTTATTAGAAAATTATATTTTTTATAAATCCAAAAGTAAATAATAATATCATGAGCATGAAGTCCTTATCATGATGGTTCATTTTGAAGAACGTACTTATAATTTTATATTTATAAATAATTCAACAATTTTCAATTATTATGAACATACATAGAATATAAATGAGATAATGAGATGACTGCTTTTGATTAATTTTATTAGGTTACACAATTTAATTTAAAATTTTTGTTGGTCTTATATAACCATTTGGGATAAATAATTTTTAGATAATATAGTCATTATACTTATATGTTTATTCAGCCTATATGACTATTTCTTCCCTAATTTTTCAAAAAAAATAATGATAAAATTTATAAGTAATATATTATTAAAATATAACCATTAAAACACAGTCATTGAATAAGAGAATATATATAGTAGAAAACACATTATGATTTCCCTATAGAAAAGTGAAGTAATGGTCTTAATTTGTAGAATTATTCTTAACGAGATAATATTTTTTAAGAATATAAATGAGGTTCCATCAATATTTATAACATGATTGAAATCATCTATGAGATAATCCAAAAACATATGGAAATGAACTCTAGATGAATCACCTTCTACAATAGAAACATTTCCTTATAACACCTAAGGATTGTGCAGACATATTAAGGCTTTAGAATTTAATAAAGAAGTAATTAATAATGTAATAACACACATATGTTTAATATCAAATACATGTATTCTATAAATTTAGAGTTTTTCTAAAATAGTGTTTTATTTATTTAATTAATTTAAATAATAAAGGGAAACTAAATACAAATTTATTAACAAATAAATAATAATATTTAAAAAATAAATAATAAAGATAAAATAGTAGGGAATTAAGTAATTATATATTCAATTAACTACTTTTATAGGTGTAATGTATTTTAATTTTGATAAATAAAATTAATCAATAATAAATAATTATTTTATGTAAATATACATATAATATATAAAATAAAAAATTAACATCTATATAGTTTTTATTAAAGGTCCTGTAATAAGAATAAATTGTTTTTTTATTCCAAATAATAATTTTTTTAAAAAAAGATTCCTTTGCATTATCCTTTATTATATTAAAATTAAAAGATATCACTTTTAAAAGTTGATTATTATAAAATTGAATCAAAATTTTAAATAATTACATAATATGTAGATATGATAGTTGATATTATATTTATAGTAAAAATATAATTACCATGGCAAATAATTAATCTTGGTAAAAGGGGAAAACATTTCATAACTCAAATTTTGATAATTAAAATTACATAAAATCATTGTTGATTTCCTTTTTACATTTTTAATTCAATCAAACTATTATCACCAATAAATCATTTTTAACTCACAAAACTCACTAATAATTCCAATTTTAACCCACCCAAATATCATGTTTCCAAAAAACTTCCCATATATCACATTTAAAAGTAGTTAATTTACCCTCATTCACACCCACTCATATCCATTATTTATCTTGTAAAAAATAATACAATTTTCATCACTTAAATTATTCATAGATGTTACATGGCCATTTTTGAAAATAAGGAGTCCTCATTCTTTCTTTATAAATAATGTCATTAAGAGAGAGAGTGATTCCTTTAAAAGAAGTACTTAGATCTTTTTCACTCTTTAATTTACACTGTCATCTATATAATTATTAAATTTACTTATTCAATATAAATATTTAATATTAAAATCAATTTTATTAATTAAAATTTTATTTTAATAATTTAATTTTATTTTGTTAGTCATTCATTAGTTATAAAAAAATCTTGTTTTTGTGGGTCTTACCACATACATGAATGAAGTTGTAATGTTATCATCATTATTGAGTAAGATAATCGAAATCATTGAAATTATATTTAATAATGACTAATTTATTATTTATCTTAACTTTTCAATGTTAAGACACACACACACACACACACACATATATATATAAATATATCTATTTATGTTGATAAGTAAATTAATTTGTTAATTTTATCATAGTTTAAACAAAAAAAATGGATTTTACCCAATCTATATAAAGAATCATAATAACATTGAAAAAATAACCATTCGACCAAATAAGTATATAAAACCCACCTATTTTATAGAAATGACCATTCTAGTGGTGCTGAAAAAATAAACAAGGGATAAAGACACAGCCTCCCATAAAAATGATATAATAGAACAAACATGCGAATTAAAACCTGAATATTTATTTTGAGAAAAAAACATTTCAAATAAATATTATAATAAATTATAAATAATGGTATAAATGAAAATTTGAAAAATTAATATTTATATTGATTAATAATAAACCAAATGTGAAAATAATTATTTTTAGATATTGTTTCCCAAAATAAGAATCAAATGTAAGGATTTTTGTGAACCCATTTTCCAATCAATAAGTTACAATTCATCTCCTTGAACATTATTTTAATACATGGGTACATTATAACTAACTATTTAATTATATTTTGATTCATCTTATGTTCTATGTAATATTGTTTTCATAGTCATTATCCCTTGGACCAATGGTTTAGACATTGTTAAATAAGACATTATAAAGGATTTGGGTGACCCAATTTCAATTTATTTGGGAAATAATTATTAGTATATCATTATGATCTTATAGGTTTCTTATATTCTTCAATTACAATAAATAATATGTTATTTCTCTTTAATCTTAGTATATGTTTTATTTTTATATTAAAATCATTTATTTTTTGATTCCATTCCTTATAAAAAATTATGTTTTTAAGATTAATTCTCTTCTTATCTATTAGTTGTTTCTCCACTATTTCCATATTACATATTTAAACCAATTCTAAATTATATTATATTAAAATAGAATATATTATTTATCGTATTTTCAATAGATATTTCTTTTTATATATTTTTGATATCAAATATTATTTCATTTTTTATCAATGTGGCCTTTCATTAAAACTACCTGAAAACCATTTAGAATGAATTTTTTTTACATCGATAAATTTGGAATCTTCCGCATAAACTTTATATAGTGAAATATATTTTTATTACTTTTTAAATTAATGTGTTTTATTTTATAATAATTTTTTAAAAATATGTCTATCACCATCTCATAAATGATATATGAAATTGACGTTTATCATTGTATTATTTGGTAAACATTTATTTGTTAATGAAAACACTCTTTATTATTAAAATTATATTTATACATATATATGTATATATAAATGATACATCAACTATGTTAAATGATTACGGAAAATTGATAAATTATCTTATGATATACTTTTTTGGCAGATTAAGTTTTTGATATCTAATGATTTAATTATTTATATTGTTTTTTGTAATAAATTTTGAAACTTTCATATAACCCATCATTATTACATGGGTTTATTATGAAATTTTGAATGGAATATATCATGTGGATCATATATTTATGGATTATCATGATGTAATATGTGGTTCTTATAAAGATATCTAATTTATTGGGTGAATCTTAATATCCTTGTTTAATAATGATATATGTAGTCA
Source organism: Viscum album (assembly GCA_963277665.1). Classification (NCBI taxonomy): domain Eukaryota; kingdom Viridiplantae; phylum Streptophyta; class Magnoliopsida; order Santalales; family Viscaceae; genus Viscum; species Viscum album. The sequence goes on along the minus strand of OY728121.1, from coordinate 1,659,208,272 downwards.
TGATTGTGGTTTGTTCAAAATTTTATTTTTGGGAATCATAATTATTTTCCAAAAACAATATAATTGGTTATAAGTAGAGTTTTATAAGAATTTTATATCTATGGATCATTAAATTTTTAACACAATTTTATGATTCTCTTGTATTATTTTGGTACCATAATTATATGTAATTTTTTATAATTTTATCGTGATCTATGACTCCAGATTGTTGTATCTCTTATTTATATTTCATACAATGTTATAAATATGATAAATTGAGTTTTAATGTATATATATCATTCTATAAAGGTAAATAATATAACTAAATGTTATTTTTATTTATAAATTTCTCAAATGGTAATTTTTTCTTAACTAATTATGATCCAAAAAATTTTATGACTCGTTGATAGTTGTTCTTTTGACTTTTAAATTAATTCCTTATTATGTTTTCAATTTCCCATTATAATTACAAGAATGATAATATAAAAATTAAATTCATTTGTGTATAATTTTTTATGATTTATAGAATAATTATTTCAAAATAAAACATTTACGAAACTAATCTTCAAAAACACCAAATATTTGTGTTTTAGGATATATATAATATTTAGATATTGTAACATTTATATTATGGAATTAATGTAATGTATCTTATTTTTATGATTTATAATTTGAAACTTGTATTGAGAAAAACATTCATCTCCATGTTAATATATATTTTATTTATGGTTCCCATTGGAAATTCTGTAATATTTGATTATAATATTTCATTCATTATCATCATAAAAAAAAATAATTGAAGTCAAAATTACTAAATTCATATTTCAACATTAATATTAATATTTTATACATATAGGTAAAATTTTATTCCTATTATCATAATTTATAATTAAATGAAAAAATTATGATAGTATATATCATTTATAGAAATTTCTAAAAATTCTATTATAGTTATCAACTAAAACTATTAATTGTAAAACATCAAACCATTATATCTATTAATACTTTTAAAATTTGTATTAGGAATTATAGTGAGGGGAATAGAAATGTAAAAAAGTAAAAAAAATAATTATATATCAAAAAAATTAAATTAACATACTCTAAAAATCATAATCAATGATTGAAGGATCTCACCATGAAAAAATGGTTCTATATAGAGACTAACATAGAACACGACAACACAATTTTTTTGAATAAAAGTAAAAATAAAATAAGATATAATTTTTATAATTTATATAAGTACATGGTAATATTAAATATAAGGCGATTAAATGGATATAGGGTGGTCCTTTTATAGGAATACTCATTCCCTATGTCTTATGTGATAGGTGATGCTTTTGAATTTCTTCAATTTTGATAAAAAAATTATATATTTTGTTTATTTTTCTAGTTTATACAACCCTTTATATTAATTTAATATTATTCAATGGTTGTGTTAACTACCTTATATAAAATCATATCTTCTTTTGTCAAAAAATGTCAATAATTAAAAACTCATTTTAATAGGAAAACATATATTTATTTATTATGTTTGTGATAATTTCATAGTCATAAACTAGGTGTTTCCACATTTGACTATAAAATAAGATGACCCATTAATAAGTTTAACTAAGAATATATATAACATTAAAATATTGGTCATGGTTAGTCATAAATAATTTTTTCAAATATTATTCCCTTACCTATTTTTTGATCCCTAATTATAAAATGAAAATTTTATTCAAGAAAAAGATTCCTACCATGGCTTATATATTTAATTTTCAAAAATATAAATATTTCAAATAATTTCGAATCAATATTTTTTTCAAAACAAATTTTACAAAAAAAACATTAAAACACACCCAAATTATGTAATGTCTGAAAATAAAATCATTCAATTAGTCAACAAATATATATAAGATTGATCTATTAATAAATAAGTCAAATTTTTGGAAGATACTCCAAATTAGATTAAATTTAAAGTAATCTATGAACACTATAATATCATTATTTTGTGTTTATCTAGGAATATCCTTAGTTATGTGTGTGGAAATTTCATTCCTTATTTTATCATAGATGTTTAATAGTAATAAATGACTTTGATAAATTGATTTTATATATTTTAATTATTAGAAACACTCCTTATAAAACTATATGGTTCATAATAGATCTGGTAAAAATACATGAGAGTTTCTTATTCTAATCCAATCAGTTCTATAATATATTTGGGGCTGTCTGGTGCCTCATAAAAGTAAAAATATTAAATTGGGGGCTAATTCATGGCCCCAATTATAAATCATTGATATATATATAATACATTGTGTTGATATTGGGCATCACCTATTAGAAAAGGAAAAAACAAAGTTTATAATGTCATTAGTTTTATTATCATAATTTCACAAACATTTCTCAAATATATATATATATATAACAATTAAAATATTTAGAAATATTCAATACTCAAATAATAATAATATAAATATAATATATAAATATTACATTAATTTCAACATAATTATAAATTACTATTAATTATATATCATTGTGTTTTTCTAAAACAACATGTTATTGTGATAAATAAAATATCAATATAGTTTTAAATTGAAAATTAATCGTAGAATTATGGGTTCTTTTTTTATTTGTATTTACTAGTAATGATCATCATTTTTAAAATTATATGAGTCTAGAGAAGTATAATATGATATTGTGGAAGAAAAATACTTAATGTGTTAAAGCATTTTCTAATGTCGATATACAAACCAATTAGGAAAATTTGTTTCATCATTACACATTATTATATAGATTTATTGTAAAATAATTCTATAAAAGATTCCCACACACCTAGGGTAAGTCAAGAATAATTCGTGTATACCCTAAATGTTTTGGAAAATAATGAAAAAAATTCATGGATTCAATAAATTATCCTTGTATTATTTGATTCTTCTCACTCTCTAAGTTATCTATTTATTTATTTGAACCCTACAAGATCTCTACATGATCTGGCTCCTGAACACACAAACTAATATCAATTGTAGTAATATTTATTATATATTACTTTATAATAAAATTTATACCTCTTGTTTATTCTCCAATAATTTTATTATTCTTTATTCCTTTTTTGTGATATGTTGTGCAGTTTTACATGTGTTTTAGATTTAAATTTAAAATAACATGACCATTACCTAATGAATTTTTTTATTGTTTTGTAAAATATTATTAGGGATTATTATCTATTATTAATGAAATTTTTGGTTAATTGAATTGGAATTATATTTTTATGATGTATTCACTTCTTTAGTAATCCCAATTTCGTAATAAATAACATTTTATCTGAATGAAATTGGGAAAATATTTTAATATCGACAAGGATTTTATATGACCCGGTTTTTTAAAATGGGGTAGTCTAGTATTCTTCTGCAAAAAGAAGGATGAATCAATTATAAAATTTATTTAGTTTCATGATCTAAAAAATTCATGGAAAAGATCATGTACCCCCTTCCATTGATAAGTCACTTTTTTGATATTCTACATGAGGCCACTTATTTCTCCATGCTGGTCCTTCAGTTGGGATATCACCAATTAAAGGTAATGAAAAAATATATTCCCATGGATGGCATAAAAATAAGGTATATAGTCTATTATTTCATAGTGATTCCTTTCATACTCACTATTTCTAGAGCAATTTTCATGGAATTAATAAATATATTCTTTTGGGATTACCTTGGAATATTTTTGGTAGTCTTTATTAATGATATATTCGTATACTCCAAGAACAAGGATGAATAAGATGATCATTTGAATATATTAATAAATACATTGTGAAGGTATAAAATACATGGAATGTATATAAAAAGTGAGTTTTGGACGGAGGATGTATCATTCATTAGGAATGTAATCTCCAGAAAAGAAATATATGTGGATCCTCCCAAGAAAAAGACAATAAAGGATTTTCCTAAACAAACATATATAATGTAGATTTGTATCTTCTTCAGTCTATCTTGGTATAACCAAATATTTCTGAAGAATTTATAATTATTTTCAAAACCACTAACCAAGATCACTGAAATGGGAGAAATGATGATCTGACCACTGAAAGTGAAGTCATCTTCAAATAGAAGAAAATGTGGCTTATTACTACAACATTTCTCACACTTCCAACAAGTTGGAATCGCTTTTCTATTTAAATCATTAATTCAAATAAGGTGTTAGGCTATGTTCTGATGAAAAATTGTAAAATGGTTGACTAAAACCTATGGAAGATGAATATTTAATAGAATCACTATCCAATTAATGATTTAAAGTTAGAGGCTATGATCTTCGAATTGATTACATGGAGACATTATATCTATGGGGATATGTGTGAAATATATATTCTTAATAATATCATAATATATATATATTCACATATAAGGATATTTTTATGCATAGTAAAGATGGATAAATGTCATCAAATATTATAAATACTCGATCCACTATTATCCTGCCAAAGGAAAATATAGTGGTAGATGATCGAAGTAGAACAGATCCTATAACAGTATAACTGACGATAATTTAGAATGAACCAATATACCATGATTTGAAAATGATGAAAAATGGGAATCATTATGGAAGGAAGATCATGATTCCTTTCTCAAATGATTTCTCAACCAGTACTTATGGATGAAATAAAGGATGCTCAATTAAATGATGTAGAAATTATAAAAAAGTTGTAAAAATTAGAAGTAGGAAATACTTATAGTTTAAAATTAGTGAGTAATGAATTTTATGATTTGGGTTATGAAATTACCTTATATCAAATCCATTTATATAGAAGGAACATCAAAATAATTCACATAGCTCAATATTCTCTATTCACTATGGGAGATCAATGACGATTCATGATCTCTAAGAGATCTATTGGTGAGAAAATATAAAGAACGAGATCACTGCATATACATAAAAGTTCCTGGAATTTCTATAAGTGAAGGATTAAAGAAAAATGTATATGTGGATTATACAAACGTTATCCATACCAAAATGGAAAAGGTAAAACAAAACAATTTACTTTTTCATCTGACATCTGAATACATCTAGAGGAATATATGCTATATCAGTAATTGTGGATCTTCATAAATATAACGATCACTTTATCACAATAAAATAGATGAATACTCATTAGATGAACTTGAAAAAATATATCAGATAAGTAGTAAGGTTTCCATTAGTACCACTATTGATTATATATGATAGAGATTTGAGATTATCATCCACATTATAGAAAATACTCAAACATGCTCAAAACACTAAGTTGAACATCTATACGGCTTATCATTCTCATACTAATGGAGAATATGAATGAACTATTCAATCATGAAATGACAAGTTGAGAGATTATTCAAGGTATTTAAATGGATTATGGGATCAATTTTTACCTCTAATTGAGTTCTCTTAAAAAATAGTTTTTACTATAGAATCCAAATTGTTGTATATGAAGTCAATTATGGGAAATGATGTATAAAAATGACGTGATGGGATGAACTTAGTGAACATAAGCTCTTAGTAAATTAAATGGTTGAAGAGATGGTGGAATAAGTTAAAACCATTTAGCATCACTTTATAGATGCACATAGTTGACAGATGATCAATTAATATAATCATATAAAAGGAATCAAGTTTAATGTTGGAGACATGATATTCTTCCACATATTTCCATTGAAGAGGATCATGAAATTTTAGATGAATGGGAATCTGGGTCTGGGGTACATTGGTCCCTTAGATATTTAGGATAATTATGGATCTATGAACATTCAACTAGAACCTAAACAAACCATGTATCACATACAATATGTATTCCAAATATATACCATTAGGAAGTATATTCCAATTCCCTCACATCTACTAAATTCAAAGGTGGTATTTTTGGAGAAAGATATCTCTTATGAGGAGCATCTAGTATAGGTATTATACAGTAGAGATAAAGATATCTAAAACAAGATTAATCAACTGGACAAATTACTATGGTGAAACCATATGTAAGAAGAGGAGTCATGCAAACTGGATGATGCAATGAATAACAAGTTCACTATATTTGGTAAAATGAAATTTTGAGGTTGAAATTTCCTAAGGGCGGAAGAATGTAACGACTAAAACATTTATCAGTGGAATTTAACTTTTTATAATTATATAATATAGTATAAATCATATAAAAACACATTGAGAACAGAATAGAAACTTTATAATTGAATAATTAATTAAATAAGAGGTGTTTCAATATGTTACAGAACACATAAAAATGGAATAGTTACATGACCGTTGTAATAATAATGTAACCATTATGAATAGTGAACTGGTTAATAGAATAGTAACCCCACCTATAAAATTATAAATAAATTTTTACCTTATTATAAATGGAAGTATGATATAAGTATATAGTAGTATAAGTAAAAAAATATTTTCAAAAATATTAATTAATTGTTTATATTTTTATGGAACATAAACGTTCAATTTGAATTTTATTATAAATATAATTTTTTAAAATAAAATTTATTTCCATAAAATATATTTGTAAATTTGTATTTGGATGTATTATTATTTTAAAAAAATTTAATGAGGCCTAAATTTATTAATCAAATTATTATAATGTCAGTTATAATTATAAAATTGCTAATTTCAAAGTAAATGATGACTTTCAATAAATATAAATTACTCATATTCAGAAAATTAATTTCATAAAATGGATTCCATTATTTAATTTTTCACATAAAAAATGGTTGCTGTGATTTTTTGGGATTTTTCTAAAATACATGAATTTTTGTTGAATAGTAAAATATTATAATTTATGATAAAAGCTACGTACATGAATTATTGTTTAATTGATGATTTATGGATAATGTAAGCACCTAATCTCAAACCATACATAATTATTTTAATTTTTTTATTGGAAATATGCTAAATATTCATAGACATGAGAAAAAATAAAAATAACTAATTAATAAAATAATGTGAAAACACCCATCTCCTCCCCTATAAATACCACCCTTCACCACCACTTATCCTTACACATTCCATGATTTCATCCATTTACAAATTATAATATATTATCTTCCCAAAACACTCCCCCACTTATCTGCTCACATCCTATCATCAAAACAACAAATCCTTTTCCACAATGAGGTTATCAAGTTGGTTAAATTCAAGAGGTAAAATCCTTTTACATTTTCATTTCATTAATTTAAATTACTTTTTATTTTCTTAATATGTACAAACCTCCAATATCAAAATAATATTTATAATTATATAACCATTTATATATTTTAATTGTATCATGTAAAAATTTCATTCATAAGAAAAAACAATTTCTTCCTGTCTTTTATTTGAAAAATAAAATCATCGACCTTGCTTTGTCCATTTACCAACACTGTGGATGATGTGTTTTCATTTTCATTTAGAATCTTCAAATATGTACATAAAACCATTAAATAGTTGATAAATTATTTTATATTTTATTTAATAATAATTTCTATGTTTTAGAACCAGGATATATTCACAATAATAAATAATGAAGAAAAACTAGTACCTGTTGACAGAAAACCCACTATAATAATATAAATGATTTTCATTAATTACTTATATAATAATTCATACTTATACCATATAAAAATTTGATATTGTAATAATTTAATCTTCTATATATTCATTAAAACATATGATTTGAATTTTGGAAAATTATACCCATTCAACATAAACTACCTTACTCATATTCAAGAGAACCCATCATGAAAACCATGAAAACGAACACTCTCAAATGTTGAAATTAAACTCTTTAACTAATCTCAAATGTTATAAATGATATTAAGAAACTATTATGAATAAAATTCATATATAAATTGTTGTTTGTGTGTTAATTAATGAGATTAATTTTATTATACACGACGTTAGAGTTAATATAATATTCAGACAAAAGGTAAGGGTAATCTCAAACCCAACTCTATTCATTGGGGTTTTGACTCAATCACCCCATTTTAAGAATGGATATTCTATTAATGTTTCAAAAAGATAATATCATTATATTTACCTTATCTTTTCATGATTTACATTGTTCCAATATAGTTATATGTAAATTCAATTATTTTTCTAATGGAACACTTCTTTCAAAAAATACATGTTTCAGTCCTAATGAGACCATTTCTTATTCACATAAAATTAATAATTCGTATGCCATTAATTTTATTCGCCCTTTCATTTGGGATCCCCAAATTAAATTAATGTGTTTTTTTAAATTGAACTCATTCCTTTCAATTGCATATTTTATGTCTAATATTTTTATATGTACTATGTGGCATGCATAATAATGTAAATGTTATGAAGTGATGGGTGCGCCTAGAAGAATATAGAGCATGAAAATTTAATGATGTGATGGGTTCACCCATAATTAAATATTTCTTTAATGCATTGGGTAATGTGATTAATCTCATGAGATGCAATGAGATATAAATGAATATTATGATAGCTTGATCAAAACAATTTTTTGGTATTTTTTCACTTAGACATGATGTTTCATTTTTATGTATTAAAAAAATTCCACGAATAAATATAATGATTCTTCTCATTATTATGAAAATTATACCATTATTATATATTTCTTATAATTATTATTATCACCCATGTTATATTGTTTAATTTTATTATATATCCTCTTACTAGGAATTTAGCTCACCCCTTTCTTTGATGTATATTTTTTTGTTTATTACTGGTACAAATTTTAATCTGAAGGCCAATAAAAATCTATATAAGACGGAATTAAAAAAAATGTGTGTTTTTTATTATGTAAATTTTATCTATTTTCCTAATTTTCTATATACACAAAACATTTCGTTCATTTATCTATAACATGATTACCTTTTTTATCATAAAATGATGTAATAGTAATGTATGAAAAGATGGGTCACAATATATTTAATCTCTAAAACCATATATTATGTTTAGAATAAAACATTACTTAATGGTAGACAATATAAAACATCTAAAATTCATTTCACCATTTAATCATTAAATAGGCTATGGTGTTATACCAAACAATTTTTTTAGAAACTTGGGTCAATCTATGTACCGATAGAATATCAAATGTGATTTAATTTATCCAAAATCCTTGTAGAGGGGTATGATAACATGAAAAATCAGTAAATGATGAACAATAATATTTTCATACTGACTAATTATTCAAAATAAAAAATGTAATTCAAAACTGATTTAGGAAGATATGTGTCCACTAATTATTGAGATTCACATCATTCATTATGGTTGAAAAATATATTACTTTTCTTTTTTACTTTGAGGTTGTCATCTATTATCATCGATATTAGTCATTGGGTTGGGGAACATGTTTCCCTAGTGGCTAAACTCTATGAAATTGAAACATTGAAGTGTAGGAGGAGAATACTATTGGGATTTATCCTTATTTTAATCATTTTATGACATTGTCCCATTACAAGGATATTCATCTCCTCAATGACTTTCATTTAGACACATAAAATATTCATTTGTCCCCTTAAGTAAATTTGCTCCATGTTTCATCCCACACATTGTTCAGAATATAATTAGATTTTTCTTTTCTCCATGGTATTTAGATTTTCTTTTGAACAAAATCATTCATTTCATGCCAAAACCATGATATTGGAACAAAATTACAAGGTCCATTTCCACCTTGACAGCACATCAAGCAAATTCATAATAAAAATTAATGTCTCATATAGCCAAGTAATTTTTAAAGATTGGATTCAGGACACAGATGTATTTATGGATTCTTCTTTCAGGATGGATTATTATACCTGAAGAGTACCTCTAAATCTATGTAAAATATTATTCATATGCACCAAACAATTCAACATCCTGTTTCAAATTCTATAGGAATACATTTTCATTTTTTTATGAAGAATACAATGAATGTACTTATTAAAAAGTAATTTCATGAACTGAAATAATCTATTTAGTCAATTTTATCTTATTGAAATGTTTTTTAATAATATTCCACCATTGATCCACGTCAACATACAGATGATAGAACTCTAAAGTGTTTTTTTATTTCTATTAACATTGTAAAATGGAAAATAACTTTTTTGTGGTACTGTTCCATTTCTAATCAACTTATGGTTCCTAAGAGCCACCGAAAGATTGTGTCAATTTTCTCAAAAAGGAATCAATGGATCATTATTCGATATATTTTTTTGGATTTTCAACATGACTCATAACTACATAAATATGTATATGAAAAAAATGAGATTTTTATTTCCTCTCCCATAATATTAAGTTGATCAGTAGGATGATTTTTGAAATTTACATTATATTCCACATAAACACAGTTCTTTTGGGTTCTAGCTACTGCTTATATCAAAAAACCAAAGAGTATTAATCAATTATCATAGTGGGGAACCACATAATAATGAAAACCCACTACTAGGGCGTCTAAATCCTTTCTATTACTTATTCTATCTATGAAACCTAAGGTTTATCTTGTGTTATTCATTATCACCTTATAATGAAATACTACATTATGGTTCATAAAGAGTTTCTAAATTCTAAATGTGTATCCCCTAGGGGTGTTAAACTAGGGGTACAGTAGGGCCCATTGTTTTATACCTTGTTTTTCTCTAGTCAAACTCAATGAACCTTTCCATAGTTTTAATCGTTGTTCACATCTATACTAGATCCAAAACAACTTGTAGTATCAATAGAGGGATAAAGTGATAAAAACCCACCTTATATTACCATTACCAATATTCTAGGACATTTTCCAATACATTTCCATGTCCTTAAACATATAATTAATGACTCCCCAAAAAATATCCCTAGAAATATTCCAGGGAAAATTATTAACATCTTCACATCCTACTGTCTTCTAGTTTACTAAACCATTCCTTTGATACACATTACATAAAACCATACTTAATATACATGGATATTACATCATTTTAGATGAATATTCACCACATTAAAAATTGACATTCCTAGGGAACATAATAGTTTAATGTCTTAGTAAACTAAATACAAACTACTAAAACATGATGAATAATCTTATATTTTTTCAAAAAAGTTACCCCACTTTAGTAATTATATGTAAAACGATTCATCATGACATGGGGAAAGGAAACATAAGAAATTGGTGAGGTCAGATAACTTTTAAGGGTAGTAAAGGTATATCAAAATGTTCATTAGGGTATGATAACTTAATAATAACATTATAAGATGATACCCTTTATATCGAGGATCCTAAATATAGATAATTTAATAAATATTGACATTTTGTAAAATATGAATCATGAGGGGATCAAGAGTATTATCTATGAAATCATAACATAGAAATAAAACATATAATTTTTCAATACATATAATCTTATAAAATATTACGTCATGGAAACCTACAAAGAATATAATAACATGTTAAGCTTCGGATAATAACGTGTGAACCTACATTGGGCTAAGGATGACCTCTCATGCACCCTCTTGTTTGGGAAATTGTATTAACTCTAATTTACCCTAGTTTTTCTAGCTTGGTATTCCCTCTCGTATACCCTTATGTCATGGGATTCCCTCCCATGTATCCACTTGTTTCGGGCTTGGGATGCTCTCCCATGTACCCTATGGTTTTGGGCTTGGGATTCACTTTTTGTGGGCTTATTACAGCCTCATATTTTTTTTATTATGATTTCCTACCATGTACCATCTTGAGATCATAAAAAATTTAAACCCACATAATGAATTAGAGTGAGATAAATGTCCAACCATTCACATAATGAAATCATACATTCATGTTCCACAAGTTAACAGATCATTTATTATATCATGAACCATTCAAATATATGGGTTTATAAACAAAATATCATCACCCATTAAATGAAGACGGTATCATTAATATTTCATCAAATCATAACTTACGAAAAACATTATTGGTATCCTAATCATTTAAATAAATCATACCCCATGGAAATAAGCGTATGCAAAATCATATTACACATGAATGAGAAAGGGGTTCCATAAACATCATTTCATAATATAATAATAAATTAAATAATAATATGAATGTTATATTTGGATCATATCCATAATAAATCATAAAATATATAAAAATATTCCATCTTATATGGAGATGGATTTTGAAAGATCACAAAGATTATTTTATAAGGAAAAAACCGAACTATGAAATTCACTTTTTGAAAGATGGAATATATTAAAATTAATTTTCGTGGTAATTTTTTTTTGAAATATATAGAGAAGGATTTAAATAATTTCAAATATTTATTGGTTAAAACATATTCTACACTTTTAAAAAACACACATTAGAACAATTTTTTTAAATCTTTTTTTAAATAAATTAGAAAACATATCATTGAATCAGGAAAACATTATAATTCCTCTTAATTTTAAAATACATTGAAAACATGATTAAATTTTAACAAATCTCCATGAAAACATATAAAATGTAATTGAACACATTTAAATATTTTTAAACATGTAACATATTTTAAAACCTTTTCTAGAAAAAATGGATATGAAAGAACACATATATTTGACAAAAAAGAAGATATAATGTCAAATATTTTTAAGGAAGGTTTTCTTAATTATCTCATATACTATAGAGTGGAAAATGGTAATAATACGTGAATATATCATCGATAACCATTGGATAATGAAATTCATGACTATTTATGAGGGGTGGATAGTAAGGTTTCATCAATGAAAATATAGAGATAAACAATCCTGTTAAATGATGAGAATTTAGCGATAAACTATAGCATATTTTGTATCATTGACTCATACTTGACATGAGGTAATAAACCTAAATAAATCATAAAATATAATAAAAGATGGATAATATTTATATAACATGTAAAAGTTTAGTATAGATAACCCATATAAAAATATAGTTTCATAACATGGAACATATCTCAGTGGAGGCAACATGTGACAAAAATTATATAAATGATTTTCTAACTTTTGACCCACAAACTCCACGAATGAAACATCAAAAAATGTATATGTGAATACACATATATTTTTGTATAAGAATCACATATTTTTTTTGGATAATACATAAAATAGAAAAATAATTTTTTCATGAATATGGAATATATATCACAGATATATAAAGGGATATGAGAAAACTCTTACTTAATTTGTTGACATTCTTTATACACATTCAATCATCTTATTTTTTTTATTTAATCTTTTTGGATTCCAGTAACTGGATTCCATGGATGGGATTATGTAAAAAGTGATACATATAGACATAATGGAGGAATTTCAGGAGATTTATTATTATTATTTTTTTTATCAAAGGGCCATATAAGTGAAAATAAGTCTCAGGGGGGTGAGATTTCATTTTTATAGTGGAGGAGTAAAATTATTTGAATTTTTTAAAATGGTATTAAACACACATTTTTTTCTTATAATGTAGATAAAATGATGGACCAAATTTGTTCCATGTGTTTATAGTTTTTATATAGGGATAGATAATGGATCTTGGTCAAGTGTATATGTAATTTTGGCCTAGAAGATTAAGGTTCAGTCTTGCAGTAAGAAAATTTTCCTCTTAATCGCTGCAATTAATTTAAATTAGATTTTGTAATATATTTGGACAAAAAATATGTTGAAAATATTAGATATTATACATTATTCTTATTCTAAATATATAATAAATTTTTCAAAATTCCAATCATATAAGTTGAACAAATCAATTTAAATTTAATTCCACAGATGGTGTGGCAATGAAGAGTTTTAAAGTAAAAAAGTTCCAATGTTTTCTATGTTATTATATACATCATTAATGTTCTATTGTTTAAATTAATATAAATTGGGTTATTTTATGTATAATTGACCTAATTATGATTTAAAAATAAATTTAAACACAATTTATCTATGAAAATAAACTACATGCAAAGGTAGTTTTGGAATTTAAATTTAGTATTTTTCAATATTAATCATAAAATAAAATTTCTACAAATAAAATCCAAATAAATACTGAAGTTATAAATTTTAATTTTTATATCATAATCAATGTTTAATTTTTAAAACAAATAGTCTTAAATAGTAAAAAATTAGAATGAAAATGCATTGTCCATTTAAATATGGTAAACATACCTTTTTAAAAATACAACTTTTTATTTGTAAAATTTGATTTTTTATTATCTTATACATGTAAAATCTAATTGATATACATATAAATAATTTATTTAATAAATTATTTTAAAAACCATCATCAATAGTGTTTTTTTAATTTACTGAGATAAAATGGATTTTATACATAGAAAAGTAGTTTTCTTATAACTGGATTTTCGTTATCTTCAAATAGATCTTTCATTAATTTCTTGAGAATGGGGGTTTTTTTAGAATGGTTAAATAATATTTTATCCATATGTTGAAATAAAATGGATAAGTTATAAATATGATATTATTTTTTCAATAATGTTAATTGTATATTGCTGTTTGGGAAAACTATGTCATCCATGTAACACAGTATACCAAAGGAAATTGTAATTACATGTAACAAAAGCCAAATATTTTGTTTCATGTACTAAAAGAAATGTTAAGTGTTTCATATAGTTAAATATTAAGTTGGTGTTTCATAAAATTGAATCCAAACACGGTTTTTTCACATAACACAAGCTATATTTTGAGTTTCATGAAATTTAAAATATCAAAAGGAATAAATTAATCCAAAAAAATATTTCACAAAATATCAGTGTTTCAAGATACATATAATACATAGGTATATAAGTCATAAATCATATTAATATAAAATATGTCGTATCATTGATCTCATTACATGAATTCTACATCAAATACTAGGGAACAAAAACAAAATAATTTTGAGCCCAAATGCTCAGTAAGGCTTATGTACAAAAAAATCAATCATGTGTTAATAAAGATAATTCAATATAGAATGTTAAATAACAAGAAACAAAATACGTTTTTCTAATAAATTTTTCAATAAATAATTCATAATCAATATTTCAATGTAAAAACGGAACGCAATTCTAATTATCTGATAAATGAGAATGAAATTCATCTATAGATAATTTGAATGAGAAAATATATCGTAATATAATAATATCTAAGTTATAAATTATTTAAATTATTAATTATTTGATGACATGATCTAATGAATCATGATAACTCTATTTCCAAGACATTTCAAGTGATTTTATAAAAGAACATGTAAAAACCATTTGATACTTCCAACAAATTTTCCAATGTGTTATGTTGATTAATAGAGGAGAAATATACATCAAGTCCCCACCCACATCATCATTAACAAATAATTAATCATATATTAAAAAATATATTTTACTCATGAATCAATATTCTTTATCATCATATATCTTTTAAGAGTTAAGAATATGAAATTATCAACATTTCTATGGTTAATGAAAAGAATTAAAAATTAGAAACCCTATTTAAAAATTGAATATTTTTTAGGTAATAATCTTATGAATTAAACAGGAATTTTTATATTTAATATAAATTTAAATTCAAATGAAAAATGATCATAATAAGGCGACTATTTCAAAAGAAAGTTAACAATCAAAAAAAGAAACTGAGATTTTAAAATAATAATTACATATTTGATAAAATATAAATTGTAATAAATTGATAAATAACCATGTAATAAAACATTATTTATCATGAATTAATAGTTATTCAGGTTTAATCTATCAATGTGAATGTATATATACCCCATATACATGCGAATATGTTAACATTAAAAGATATTTCATAATGAAATATCATTTGGTAAAAAGTTCCCTTATAATGATAATGTTTTTGAAATGAAAATTTATCAATTTTATAAATTTTTTGTATAAAATATAAATACATATGAGATACTATAAACAAAAAAACCAATTTTAACTTAATAAAAAACATAATATAAAAATATTAAAGACAAAAAATAAATAATTTAACCCAATGAAATGAAACTGTGATACAAAATTCATTACCACTTTAAATTGATCAGGTAAAATCCTATTGGTTGATATAATTTTAATTGAAACTAAAATTATCATTAAGCATTAATTATTCATTATATAAAATTTTAATGGTTCAGTGTATAAACCATAACAATTAATTATGTGAATAACATTAATATATACCTCAATGAGCTGAAATTGAGATGACACCCCTTACCTCACACTTTCTCTAACTTGAATGTGATTTAACCTCCATTATAATGAATTTGAGAATGATATTAATTTATATAAGAACCATAATATTATTTATGAAATCATATATTTCCCTATTATAAAATATTATGACTACGTGTTAATAATTTTTTATTTTTTATTTATTACTTCATGTGTTAGTTTCATTTTTCTCTCATGAGTTATTTTTTATGAACTATATTGTTATTTAACATAGTATATAAATCCATTATATCCTTAATTATATTTATTTTAGAAATATCTTATTTATTTATTATTTATTTTATTATAACCATTGATGAATGATGGGAATGGAAAATTAGTCACATCCCTTTTATGGAAACATTAGTTCCTATATACACACGAGTGATAATATCATTCCATTACCATGTAAAAGCGTAATGGGTTTTATGATATTATAATTTTATGTATGTTTTATCATGTCATTCATATAAAATATATTCATTAAATATACCCTTATTAAATGACATGAAATGTTTATATGAAAAAAGAGACACATCACATCAGGAGGCGGTGGTCCTCCGTACACATGAGTGCGTTAATTGTGTTTTATAAGGAATGAACTATAAGAATTTATTTTTTATAATATAATTATACAAGTATAATTATTTCTGAGATATTAAAAAATATTAACTCTATCATTAAATCTGACTGTGAGAGGATTTTATGAAAAATAACACAAATCGATTCGCTAGCCGTTAGTCCATCATACATTTGATCAAAGTTTTTGTTTCCATTTTGATTAATGTTGATATACATATATATATTATTTCATTAAAATACATATACCTAGGTATATCAAGGAAAATTTTGTGATTATACTATGATGATTGATTAATTTTTGAAGGAGGTGGTAGAACAAATAAAATTAAATTATATTTCAAGAATGTTACATACTCTTCGAATGAAAACATTATATTTTCCCTAAATTTATTACCATGATAGGTTTATGATCACACCAAGGTAAAGAGGTTCATTTTTGGCAATAATTTACTGAATTATATTTTGAACTTTTACCCAAATATATTTTGATGTTTGAAGAGGGGAGGAGAGAAGAACGACTTTAATAAGCGAGGGATGGGATACACAAGATTGTTTTGAAAGGATTAAATTCAAAAATTCTTTTTATCTTTAAAATAAACTCCAAAATAGTTTATTTTAGTCCATAATAGGCTATATATTAAATATATGGTTTTAAAATTTGTGTTTGATGCATATTTATGTAATTTTAAACCTTATATTTTCTATTGAACCCATGATAAATCAGTTTTTTCCTTAACCTTAGTAAATAATTTCAAATAGTTTTACTTTTCATATATGTAATAAATTATGTTAAAAACATTTGATAATATAAATTATCCTCATTCTAATTATGAAATATATTTTTTAAAATTCAATACATTTAAGTGGCAGTATTAAATTTAAAATTATACCTACAAACACGACAAAAAAGCGGGATTCCAAAGAGAAAATAATAATTTGTATAGATAGTTTAAATATCAAATTTCAAAATAAAATTTATTCTACAAACATAAATTTTATTTATTATATTATAATAGATATAATTTTAGAAAAAATATAAAAATAAAATTTAGAAATGTAAATAATTTAAACTAAAATAATGTTTTCAAAAAAAATATTATTTTTCAATATTCATAGAAAAGTGAATAATTTCATAAATATCCAAAATATTGACCATAATATAATCAATATATGATGATTTCAAAAAATAAATTTATTTTATCAAATTAGTTTTATAAAAAATAGTTTAAGGTAACTTAATATTATGTGCATTAGGCGTGACTAAAACTATTTTTAGAATGAATACACTTTTCATACAAAATTTCTTTTTCTTGGAAATAATTATTATTTTATATATAATATATATATATTTTAATTATATATATATATACATATATTAAAAATTTCCAAAAAAATAATTTTGAAATTATAATTAATAGTAATAATACCAGTTAATTTAATGGATAAGTTAAAATTTTCATGTTTAAAGATTATTTTAATATAGTATTTTAATTTTATCATATTATTGTGTGCAACAAAAGCTATTGAAGAGATTTAATTTATTTAATAATAAATAAATAATTTTGTATTTTTGTGGAAAATCCCATAGGTAGAACATCATAAAAAATTATTTCCACCTGTTATCTCTTGACTACATTAACATAAGCCATTATCTTAAATTTCCTTATAGGAAAAATAATCTTCTATGGGATAGAAAGGAAGATATTTTTGTGTTATCTTTGAGAATTCTAAAAGTATAGTAATATTTTTTATTTCAGAGGACATGTTTTGAGATACATGATAAAATAATAAATATTTCAAAAATTATGTAATGATATATATAATGGATTCATAAATATCAATATAGTGATATATATAAAAAACATGAGAGGGAGATACTATTTAAATTCCCCAAGTAGATACTATGTTAAAATAAAATATATAATTTAATTTTTTATGTATAGTGTGGCACGTCTAGGTATGTGGGAAATAATCCCTATATGGTAAATAATGACTCAATGTTATGGGTTCATGGGAATTAAATTGTATGTGGGATGTTCTTGTGTTATACTATTAGGCCTAACATTAGTGGGTCAGGCTACCAATCGACTAACCATAAGTTTTTCATTGTCCATCGTTACCTAGATAGGATTCCCAACATACCGCCTTTCATAATTCTTAAAAATTTGGGTAGATACTAATCATTTCATATATGAAACCTAGAGAAGTTTACAAAGGTAGAACCACCACCCCCAATCCTTCATCAACTCATTAGATTAATAGTATGTGTAAAATACAATATATAATAATGACAATTTTTTAAAAATATTTATTATATTCCAAATATATTAATTATATTTATTTTATTAAAATTAATAATAATTATAAATAATGGATGTAATATTTTTTTCTCAAATTCCACTATCGACTAATTGGTGCGAATATCCTCCTTCATTCAGTCTCCTCCTTCAATGATTTATCAACCATTAATATAATCCCAAAAAAATAAAACACTTTTTATTTATTTTAAAAATAACTTAAAACTCATAGTTCAATCATTGAGGGTTTTCATCATCCCTCCTATTCATATTCATTATCAACTAGTCTCTTCCACCCGATTGTTGGTACTAATAATTCAATAGAATCATAAAAAATTAAAAATATTTAAACATTCACTTAAACCAATAATCCCATGAGATCTATCTTGATATACCGAAATCTTTTGAATATATATTTCTTCACCTATGTCTTTTCTAGAAAATAATTCATTTAAAATAAATTCAAAATCTATAACACTAGAAAATTTTACATTTTTTATAATTTAATGAGAATATAATAATAAAAAATAATGTTATTCCTAGAAAAATTATTATAGAAAATGTCGCTTATTCAATCTGAAAAAATATTCTTTTATGTCCTCTTCATACTAAAAATTCCATGATCATTATACATACCACCATTAATAAATTTATCTAAAAATATTAATAATTTATTTAAAATATTTAATAAGATAAACTCATTAGGTTGTGAAAAATAATAATCATTAAGAAAAATACCATTTAAAAAATAAACCTCAACAATCATTTCTGATATTTTATAGTCATTAAATTTTTTTACTGCATGAAATATTTTGATATATTTTATCATTTTGACTATAGGAAATATTTTACGTTATAAATACCTTATTGTTAACTAAATCTCATCATAACCAGTCTTGCATTATATATATTTAAAAAAATGTGATTTTACATCCTTTTCATGAATACCCATATATACAAAATATGCATTAAATCATCTCAATGGTTTAAAACTATCCATACTATTTTTTATATGGACCCTCTCTCAAAATGAAACGATTATTTATATTTATAATTATTAATTAAATATAATTCTTCAATATAGGTTAGAGGTTCATTATCCACTATGACTAATGTGGATCCCTTATTGGTGATAAGAAAACTATATCTCTCATTATTTAACCAATATATTATAACTATATTGTGTTCCATTATTAATAATTTCCATATATCAAACTATATAATTGGAAATTTTTCTTATTAGACTATCCAAGATGGGGTTCCGTCCAACCTAACACCCATCTAAGATCATTTAATGGACTCAAGGGAATTACAGACCACCACAGGCTAGAAACTAGAGCTTGGGTATCAAAAAATGATTTTGTAAATATTTCACCCATTAATATTTTCAAAAGAAATATATAATAAAGAACAACAGAATAACTAGTAAACATAACCAAAATATGTAAAAACTTTTCGGAGTCATGATTTTACAACATTAACCAAATAAAAAAATACTACAACTAAATAGAATACACAAAACATCCCAAAAACCTCCATTCAATATGAGTGGAATCACCCTCAAGCCACCACGATCAACAACAACAACAAGTGGAACACTAACAACCTGATCCTCCATAATCACCCCTATAAATCTTTCCCTTACCTAGTTCACACATAAAAATGACTACATACACCCAAATTTGTCGATAGGGTGTGAGCCTAATCTCAGTATTATTCCACCCAAAATAAAATATTTCATTCTAACACATTTTTTGGAAATTAAACATTCAAATTTTTGAGTAATATATAGAATCATTTTTAAGAAAACAATTTAGGATAATCCAATTTCATGAAAAATCCTTCAAGGAAAACCATTTCTCAAAAAACATGCTTCAAGATGAAAATATACACAAGGCCCACCGTATACCGACCAGTGAGATCCACTTTATATTATTATCACCGCATAATGGAATACCATGGGTAAATATATAAGGGTATCTACTATAATTTGAACTCTAGAACCCTCATTCCTAATTTAATCCATTGTATAACTATAATAACCCACATATTTTTCATGCACAAGCCATTAGGATGGAACATCCCATGGACCTAGGGACTCTAGTAATCCTGAAAATTTAGCAATTGTTGTAATGATCAATCTGGGTATATAAATTTCGGATTTTTTTACTTTTGTGTCAACTTGCATATATCCACTTGAAGAAACCTATATTTCCACTTCTGAATCACTTGCATACTAGTTCACATTTTCCCACCTAGGTACTTATGAATTCCTATTTAACAATTTGACAACTCACAAGTCACACAATTCATTACTTTCACAAACACATGACAAAAACTATAAACACACTAAGTGATCATTACCTTCCAAAACCATCACATCCAAACCATAATTTTATAGAGTCAAATGAGATTCCATTTTACAAATAACAACAATATATGAAAATACTTTTTCCAATATCTGACACATTTCATGAAACCCATTTGTAAACATTATAAGAAGAACACATAATCCATTCAATCATTTCCATGAATCATTCCCAGTTTAAATCCACAAATAAACCCAATTCACATTAAAACATGATTCCTCCACTTATAAAATTTATATTTTATATTGAAAGTGCACAACAAAGAATCCATAATTCAATATAAATCCATTTCATTTGGGAAAAAATAACATTTATATATATTCTCATCTCCAATTCCTTTCAAAAAACACCATGAAAATTTTAAAACATTCCATGAAATGCTTCAACGAATAATTATAATAATGAATAAAAAAAAGATAACCATTTTCCCTTACTATATTATTTTCCATCACATAGTCATTTAATGACATTCCAAAAGAAAATTCGAACCACACAAATAAATCACATTGAACATATAATTAACCAAGAAAGAATATCAAATAGTCTAAAAATTTTAGACCATGGAACCAACTAACTCCCAATTTGAAGATTTCAGAAACTAATGTGAGAACACTAATTCACTCCCAAAAACCATATAAAGAAATTATTGAACACTATCCATCAATATCTTACTAGAAAACATAAAAATAGACACTCTTTAGGTGATATAATCTTTTAGAAATTAGGAACTCATGAATGGTGAAAAAGAACCCATAAAAGATGAATAAATTAAAGGAGAAACCACTTAATTGATGAATCCTTGTATAATCGGGGTCAAAATCACCCAAAAATGATTCCAAATATGTTTAAGGATTCATGGATGTAGCTCCATTAGCTAAAAATGTCATATGGGGATGATTGGAAGGGATTAGCGTTAAATTCTGAGATGACACAAATGTAATTTTAAAATTATTAATGTCTTCGACACATCAGCCTGTTAGCCCACTTGATTAACAAAACAAGTGGAAACCATTCTCTATTATCTTTCTTAAAAGGAAATTATTCCTGTTTATCCTTTTTAGTCTCCAATACATGTGAAAAAACATGTGGTTCTACTCAGTCCCAAAATGATACATAACTGTAATGTTTCTGGGGCATTGTGTACAACTTCCTCTAACTTTGGGTTACATCATATCAATCCAAAATTTAACATTATTCATTGAAAACATGTAACAAAACTAGAAATTAACCATGGTTTGGAAATTAAACAAATTAATACTTCAAAAAATGTCATGGATGTGAGAAATTCTCCACACAATGAAAACATTACACAAATAGAATTTCGACCCATGTTTTTATCTGTATATAAAACATGATACTCTTCTATGAATAAGTGAAATTACTAATAAAAATTAGAGGATAAAGAAATAACAATAAAAATAGAGACATAGATTCATATAATTTTACTCTGGAGTGTAGAATATACTCCCCACTGCATTCATTCTTCCCCTAGAAAGTCACGAAACCACCGGAAAATTGTTCAAAAGAAAAGGAACCCACACAACAGAATTATCTAACCATTTAAACCAAGAACACTTTAGAAATTAAGGGAAAAAATCATAACTCTTATCTTACATGAAAAATTAAACCAAGATACTACCCGAAGAGAATTGTAAAACATTGACCATTATGTTTGGACACATGGTTGAGACAATATTATTGGGTGCATTACAACATCAACATGTTTTATCAGAAGTAAAAAAATAGAGAAATCATTCTAAAATTACCCTTTTAATTAACATTCCATTTCAAAATTCAAGAAATCCTTTATAACCAAATTGAAAACCACAAAACAAAAACTAATTCTTAACTTTAAAAAAATTAATAAAAACAAAAATCATCAAATAAAACCCATTTTAAGACATCTCACATAAAATCACATTATAGTTATCAACAAATATTCTAATCGATTATAGTTAGAAATAAAATTAATTCTGTTTTTTTGTAGAACAAAATATCTTATTTCATGAATAATTATTTTATTAAAAACACATAAATTGTGATTTAAAAAAAGAGTCCAAAACCCTCTTGATAATATAATTTATTGTTAAATTAACCAATTTCCATTTACCACATATTATAAATTTATAAATCCTATCATGATAAACTCACCCTCACTTCATCCAAAAATACAGTTACAAATATTTTCTTCTACAAAACATCCTTAAAAATGATTCAAAATTTTTTCCCCTTCTCCAAAACAAACTATTACCTCATTAAATAATATTTATATAAAATTACTAATGATTAATTACTGGAAAATTATTTAGAATCAGAAATGATGCAAAATAACTCACAAGGGGAATCTAGTGTCGATGGGTGACATGACTATATGGTTAGCTCACACATTCCTATCACAATCATATCACAGAGAGTCATATAGTACCATTTCCTAGGATTTACATGGAATTCACATAATACAATGTAATGGAGACCATTGTTCCAACTCCCACTTCTATTCCCAATCATTGATCATATCCCAAGAACCAAATATCCAAAAAACATGACTTCCCATGCACACCCAACTTCCCTCCTATGGTATGCTGGCCATGAACCAAACTGGCCACTAGAACCTTAATCCCTTATATACCTAGCTCCATTCTATCATAACTCTTCCAAAAATAACATAACCCAGAAATAGAGTAACCTTATATGATTCTATGTTTTCATGAACCAAGCCACAGATCCTTCTATCCTAACACCCAACCTAGTACATGGAATGGCCCAAACGAAATTCCTGGTATGCATGGGCTAAAAACTAGTGTCAGTGTATCAAAAAAAAAATTTCAATGATTTATCCCGTTTATATTTTATTAAATAAAAATCAATAATAAACCAAAATATAGGTATGTATAAACAAATAATGTATACAAATTTTCAGAGTCATGTTTTTACAACATTAACCAAAAACCAAAGTACTAAAATTGAATAGAGTCCATAAAAGATCCCGAAAACCATTTGAAATCATGAGGGGAATCACCCTCAACCCACCACTTCCAAAACATGAAACAAGTGGAACACTAACAATATGATCTGATCTTATTGGAAATAATTTTCTTCCCTTTACCTGGGTCAAACGAAACATGTTATACAATGAACAAAAGTTGAGTGTAAGGATTAAGCCTAATCCTAGTAGGATTCCACCCAAAATAGAGGATTTTTGCTGCCTTATTAGAAGAAAAATTAAAATTAATATTGATTCAAAATACATTGAAACATTCTTTATAAATCATTTTTAGAAAAATAATTCTTAATAAAATGTTTTCATGGAAAACCATTTCTCCAAAAGATTGCCTGGAAATAAAAATATACTCATAGTTCGTCATACACCGATTCATAGAACCACATCACTTAATCATCACATAAAAATAGAGCACCCTTGGTAAATCCTTAAGGGTGTAAACTATAATTGGAACTATACAAACCTTATACCATGGAGAAATAATGGTATAGATACCAAAACCCACAACTTTATCATGCACAAGTCACTAGGAGGGAATATCCCGTGGGCCTTGTGGTCTCTAGTTATCCTCATATTTCATTAGGGATTTAATAATAAATTCATCCATGTGAATTCAAGATTTTTCACATTTCAGTCAACTAGAATCAATACACTAGAAGAATAAGGGCTAGTACCATATGAATCACCAGCCTAATAGTTCTATTTTTTCCATCAAGGTACCTAGTATTATTTTTTGATCAATTTACCATTTCCCTAGAAACACAATTCATTACATTAAAAATCGCATTCCAAGCATTAAAAACACCGTGAGACCACTTATTTCAAAAACCATCAAAGGGAAACCAAAATTTTCTATAAATAAACCACTTACTTTTTTATACGCAGAAAAACTATTTAAAATATGTTATCACACCACATAATTATTTCATGAAACCCATTTGGAAACATTCCAATAAAAACACATAATCCATTAAATAATTTAAATGGATCAATCCCAATTGAAATCCACAAACAGAACCAATTCACTATAAAAAATGATTTCATCACTTAAAAAATTCATATTTCTTAGTAAAAGTGCACATCAAACAACCAAACATTCAATTAAAAACATTTATTTTGGAAAACTGAAATTCAACATCATTCTCACCTCAAATGACATAGAAAACACACTTCACACCTTTCAAAATAACCATGAAACTCTTTCATTAATAACCCCAATAAGGTAGACAAAAAATATAACAACTTCCATTATAAAATTTATTTCCATCACATAAGCATGTAAAACCATTAATTTTTTTTACACCTACCAAATAAATCAGGGAGAAAATATAATTAACCCATAAAGCATATCAAATCATCTAATAATGGTAGTGCCTAGAACCACCAACCTCACACATTGAACTATTTGAAAATTTATTTAAAACTAAAACTGAACCACCATTAGAACGTATAAGAAAAATTTATTATTAATATTCAAAATATTACTAAAAAACATTAAAACCCCTAGCTTCGTCCATATAACCAGTTGAAGATTCGAAACTCAAGAAGGGGGGAAGAAAAACCCTAAAAAGAGGGATAAATTAGGGGATAAACAACTTATTCAATAATTCCTTGATTAATCAATGAAAAAACTACCAATTAAAAGATTCCCAAGAGTTATAAGGAATAATTTTGGGATTTCCAATGGATTATAATTAGATGTGGGTTTAAGGGAAGGGTATTTAGTAAATCCTTGAGAGGAAACAAATAGAATTTTTAAATTTTAAATAACTAGGAAAAGTCTCATAGATATACCTCAATGTTTACCAAACTGAATGAAAATCATAAACCCTTCATTTTCCAAGAAGGGTTTGCCACACGATTATCCCTCATGGTCTCTATGTAGGGAACAATCAATGTCATTCTCCTCTATCACAAAATGACACAAAGCTACACATTTTCTTTGGCATGGGTGACAATTTCCTCCATCTGTGTGCCAAAATTTCTTCATAAGCTATCAATCCAAAATTTTCCATTGTTCATCAACAAAACTCTAGGAAAATGAAACTTAACCATTTGTCAAAAATTAAAGAAAGGAATACCTCAAGGTAATGTCATAGTTCGGACAACTTATACCAAATATTTTCCATATTATGCATTAAATTTAATAAATTCAACCATTATCCCATACTTTCCATTAGATATGTATACCCTTAATAAAAATTTGACATATATTACTATAATTACTCTTCTATATTAAGGCTTCTATAGGTAATATCCTTATGAGTCTTTAGGATAACCTATATAGATGCACTTTCATTTACATGATTCCAGTTTTTCATTTTTATGGTCCTCCTATATGGCCCACCCACCCCCCCCCCCCCAAAAAAACAAATATATAGATGATGGATCACGTACCATTACAAATAATAACTCATGCGGTATCTATTTTATGGATACAGTTTGAAATTTTTTTAGTTTATATTCCATGGTTTTCAGTGTTATTCTCTAAAAGGATAATGGTAGAGTTTAATAACTCATCATAAATATGATCAATTTTGAAAAAAATTTCATTTATGAATTCAATTATACAATTAAATGAAAATTTATATTGAATGATTGGGAGACAATCCCACACTCATTTATCTTATTAATGAATTCATGATTTCGATATTATCTTATTTTTTCTAAATAGAGTTTCATTATATTCTTAAAAAGTTGGTTTTCTTCAAAATTGATACATAAGAATCCTTAAGAAATAAAACATATATCATATTATCTAGATATATTAATACCTCCAAAATTAATTGGTATATATTATTAGGTAAAAATATAATTATTTCCCCCATTGTAAATGGGCCACATATATCAGTATGTGTCCATACCATTAGTTATTTGGATCATTCTCTTTTACCATTAAAAGGTGTTTTGGAAATATTCCCTTGTAATCATAGGTGGATGATATCTAAGGTGTTTTAATCAATAGATTTTAAAATCACTTTATAAGGAATTGTATATTTTATAACAAAAAAATGATTTTATTATTAAGGATTTAACCTTAATAAATTCCTATTATCATTTAGAATTATATTTTTAAATAATTAAGGAACTAAATTTTATATAAACCCCATACATTTAAAATTGTAAACATTCATTAAATGAAAATATTTTTTATAAAAATAGTATTCATCAATTTAATGATCTATTTCATTAAAATCACATTCTCTCTAATTAATACTAAGAAAATATGGTGGAATGATAGACCTTGATATATTAATTAATGATCCTTCGGATTGATGAATAATATTTTAAAAAGGAGTTTAAGAACAAATAGATAAATAAGGTATATAAAATGGAAATTAAACTATTATATTATTTGATAAACTAAGAAATATATAATAATAGTTTTTTTGCATACATATTAATCATCCAGCACAAATATTCATTTACAAACACATTAAATCACCAATTTTTACCAAATAATTTAATAAATCAACTTATAAGAAACAATAAAGGAAAAAATTAATCATTAGGGTTTTATTGTAAATCTGAGAACTAAGGATAAATTTGTTTTGAAAAAAAACATATTCATTAAAATTAAAATGATTATTGACATTCCTGACACATAATTTCAATTTCATACATTTGGAAATTAAAATATTTACATAAAACCATTTTAAAAGAATAAAAAATTCATATCGGTTCCTTGGGAAATCATATTCAAAGAACCCTTAAAAATCAAATAACAAACTCCATTAATAAAATATAATTATATAAAAAATAAAATAATTTCTAAATACATTTGAGAAATATATTGTTCTCACATATATCCACAATTGATATCAATATCTCGCGTCCATATCAATAATTTTCAAGGACCATTAAAAGTATAAAACAATAATATTATTATATTTCCATTATAACATACCCTTAATTTTTTTTAAAAACATATACATTTTTTTTTGCTATAGAAAAAAATATGGATAAAAAATAATGCTTTATTTGAAAAAATCATTAAAAATTTATCATAGAAGGAAATATGAGATATTTTCTAAAAATATATTAAAAAATATAGATTATTTTTCTTATATAATTATGGTCATTATGGAAATATATTTTACTCAGGTCATATATAATAAAAAATAGATTCCTTTCACACTTAAAAAAAATTAAAAAACACCAAAATGATACCATTTAAAAAAATTATATGGAAGGGAAAATATAGATTTAAAATGTATTAAAACCCATTTATATATAATAAAATATTATTGAAACATTGAAAAAATATTGTATAAGGTATGAAAAGGTTAGTAATCACGAATGGAATTCAATTTTTTTGCAATGGGATATTTGCGACGGGATCCCGTCGAAAATAGCCTTTTGCAATGGGCCCCCGTCGCAAATAGCTCTTTGTAGAAAATGGTGTCACAATAGATATTGTTTGGGATGAGCCCATCGAAAAATATATCTTTTGTGAGGGGAATTTTACCCATCACAAAAAACCTTCAGATTATATACATTATATACCCAAAAAACCATTTTCAACGAGCCCGTCGAAATAAGTTTTTGCGACGGGGATCTTACATGTCGCAAATAGTATTCTGGTTGAATGCATTATATACCCATAAACATTTTGAGACAGGCTCATCTCAATTAGTATTTGTGATGGGCCCATTGTCCCATCACAAATACTAATCTTAAAAAATATATTTCACGTATTTGTGACGGGGCCCCGTCGTAAAAGAACCATCACAAAAACTAAAATTAATTAAAGAAATTATAAAATTATGAATAAGGAAAAAATTATATTTTTTGAAAAATGTTAATATAAAATATTATAATTAATTGTAAAATAATAAATAATTAAAAAATATAATACTAAAAAAATATTTATATATATTATGATTAATAAAAAATAAAAATTAATATTATTAAATTAATAAAATAATAAAACAAATTAATTATTTAAATATTCTCAAAACAAATATTAAAAAATGTTAAATTATTATTATTATTATTATTAAAATTAAAAAATAAAAAAAAATATAATACTAATAATAAATATTAAAAAATTTAAAAATTTAAATTATGCATTATTTGCACCAATCTAAAAGATAGAAACTGTAAATAGATCATATTATTACAAAAAATGAATTCAAATGTTTTTAACATAAAAACAATTACTAGGGGCGTTGTGTGGAGGAGGTGGAGGAAAATCCATCCCTAAAACACGAGTCAGACGGTGCAAGTACTCAATCTGCTCGTGATACTCCTTGTATCGCCGCTACACCAAACGACGCAGCTCCTCCTCGTGATGCTACTCCTGCTGCTGCTGCCGCTGACACATCTCTTCATGCTTCTTCTGCGAAGTCCTTATATGCTCCGCCTGAGTTCACTATGGCTACTGATATTGTGGGCCAGAAGATGAAGTCCCTCCACGAGCTCCTCTCGAACTGGATGCCGATATCGTAGTAGAACCATAATAAGTACCATGAGTAAAATAAGAGTCGATACCAACTAATCGGCCCATCTCAAAGCCATACTGAGTCTCCTGCATCAATGACGCCTCATTGAAATGGTGAGCACCAGTCTGCTCAATCATCATGTCCTGACCCCCAGCCTGTGTCTAAGAGGTCACACCCTTAAATGACTCCTTCAATTTCAATTTAAAGTTTAAATTGTGAAAATATTATATGTAGTTAATTGTAAAACATAAAAAATAATACTAACCACAATCTGACACTAGCGATCCCCTTTAGTCTCTCCAGTGGCTAGATCATTGTACATCATCCGATAAATGTCGAACTCCATAATATCGGGAAGCTCGAATTCCTACAGAAATATAAAATAAACTGTATATATTTAAACAAATATAAAATTTATCAAAAATATACATATTAGATTCTCTCTATTCGAACTGAATTGACGTGTACCAGGTCGATGTGTCACCTCTTGTCTCCCCCAGTTCTGCCGTCCCATTGATGATCTCCTCTAAAATCCACCACCCAACCAGTGTAAACATAATCCATCCCAAATTTGAGATGAAATGTATTATGTTTGTTGAGCTCTACACGACTCATCAAATTATGTCACTCCTGCTTTTTGAATGAATGTCCTTCTCAAATTGTGCAGAAAATGGCTTAAACGGCCACGCATAGAAACCTTCCATGCCACGTGGATAGTGTCATGCATGCTATCATCGATAGAATACCATAAACCCTATAAATAATTTATAATATCATGTTATTAATAAAATAAACTTCAAAAAAAATATTATTTATTTACGTACCACCCAATGATGGAACATGTTGCATCGCACATCAAAAAGAATTTGTTCCCACGTGATCCATTGTTGAGAAAAATAATTGCGCCGGATAGCGCTCCCCTATCCAATAGATACAGGTGAAAAATAGTGAAAATTGAATAAATAATCAAACAATTAGTATATATATAAATAAATAAATTACAGATAATTAAAATATATAGTTTACCATACCTCAATGTGTGTGGATCGAAACCAAGATGTGGCTTTTGCTCGGGGATAGGGTCTAGAATCATCAGTCGTGCTCGACTCCACCCCCTCTGAATACATCATGAACCACCAATAGGGTGAGGTTCAGATGACCCAAAATCTCCCTCATCAAATGGAAGGTCAACCTCTTGCAACTCGCAAAATATATTAGAGTCCATCTTAATCAAAAAATTATTGTCGTTAGCAGATAGTTGAAAAAAACTATTTAATATAGATATATATTAGTTATGATTATAACCAGCATTTAGCTATGTCATTGTTCATCTTCATCCTCTTCTCCATTGCTATCAATACCAATGTCTTCGTCTTACTCCTGAACATCATCAATATCTATTTGAGTTTTAGTATCAGCATCTCTTGTCATTTCAAATTCATCTATAACATCATTAATATATATATCACCACCAATCCTTAATTGTGGGGAGTCATCATCAGTATTCTCATCTCATTTTGAGTCATATGGATTTTGAGCAGTCTCTTGAAAAATTTTAATTCCTTCCACTTCAGCGGAACAACATTCAGTTTGAGTAAACTGATTTTCTTGAGATTTCATTTTTATTATTCTCCACCAATCACTCAAGTCTCTTGAAGTAGCATAATACTTTTCATAAAAAAATTTATGTTCATGTTGATCCAGTAAAAATTGTTCATTTAATATAAGAATATTTTTATATTTAATATCGATGATTCCATGAGTCAGATGAACATGCAAGCCTCTCTCAGTATCCATCCACAGACATTTAAACATTGTTATGTAATTCTTCCCTAGATAACACAGCTCAACAATTTCATCCAAAATGCCATAAAGGTCAACTTTAGTTTCTCTATGATGTGATCTTCTCAAGAAAACTCCGCTATTCATTTTTTTTGATTCCCCATATGAATGTGTAAGAAATAAAAAACCATTCACCACATATGCATTATAGGATTTAACCATTTTGGATGGTGGGTTACTCAATATACACAGCCGATTATAAATTTTATCAGCATATTGAGACACCTGAAAATTTGTAAAACAATTATCAATATAATAAATACTAAACATAATTGATATTAAACCATCTATAATTTATGTTACCAGTTTTTGAAACTATTGAGAAATTTTTTTTGTCTACATTCTTCAATAGCATCTGCTATAATTTAAGGAAGTTGTTTCTTTATATTATTATCATATATCCTAAAAATAAAATAATTTTGAATATTTTAACAAAAATGATAAAAAAGTTATAGAAGAACTCATAGGAAAAATGATGTCATTTCTTCATAGTTGAGAAGAACATATGTATGAGATCTGTGATGTTCATCATCTGAAATCCATCGTTCATGAACTCCACCAAAACCAAGATTTTTTTGATTTAAAACTATTAATTGATTTTCCATTTCGTCGTTAACATTCCTCTAATTTCATCCCATGCGATTGTCTTTTGAGGGATATTGAGATTCAAAATAATGAGAGCAGAAAACAGAAATTTTCTCTTTCAAATAAGCTTCAGCAATTGAGCCATCAACAGATGCTTTGTTACATACTTTTTTCTTCTATTTCTACATTCATCTCTTGAATGGGTACATCTATCGAAACTGTACTGGACATCCAAATTTTTCTTCATGTGGCCAATGTAATATCAGATGTTTTATTGAGTCAAAGAAAGTTGGCAGAAAGATTTTTTCCAGTTTATATATAATTACAGTAACATATTCTTCCAGTAATCTTAGAGCATCATATTATGTCGCCTCTGCACAAATGCATCAAAAAAAATATGAAATGTCGATTATAGAATCCCAAATCATATAATTCAACAAACCACTGAATCCAATCAGCATTAGTCTTTCCATTATAACATGAAAATTATGACTTTTAAATCCAGTAATATTTCCATTTTTAACACATCTCCCCAAATTGGAAGCATATCCATTTGGATGTCTCAAATATGAAATCCACTAAAAAATAATAAGCGACTCTCATTGGATAGTGTATAAGCTTTTATTGGCTTCATTGGCCTCTGTGATCTGACATTTTCAAATAGTTCAAGTTCTGGTCACCTGAAATTTTGGTCAAGATCTAATCATGCCTTTACTGTATCTTTGGCCTTACCTGGTGTATCCAAAATAGTAAGAAATAAATTATCCAAATAGTTATTCTCAATAAACATAACATCCAACATGTGGCAGACCAACAAATTCGACCAATACAGAAGATCCCAAAAAATGCTTCATTTTATCCAATTATGTTCTTTCCCAAAACCTTGAATTTTATCATGGTTTACTATTGGTCAAAATGTGATGGGAGGTAATGAAAATACATTTGATTTTTACTCTGTACTGGAGATCATATTTGGAGGTTCATCCCATTCAATTGTACCTTTTCTGAAATGAGATTTGTTCCTCCGAAAAGGATGATCGTTGGAATAGATCTACGGTGACAATCAAAATAGAATGGTTTTTTCCATTGACAAGAATAAAGGATTTTCTGTCTTTCGAACAGTAATGACATGATTTAGGACCATGTGTACTCCAACCATATAACATTCCATATGCCGGAAATTCAATAATCATCCACATCAATGCAGTTTTTAATATGATTTTTTTCACAACAATATCATATATATTAACACCATCACTCTACAATTTATTTAACTCATAAATCAGTGGTTTCAAATAAAAATAAATATTCTTTTTCGGATGTCCTGGGATTAATAGAGTTAAAAAGAAATAAGTCCCCTTCATCAACAACCTAGGAGGAAAATTGTATGGAGTTATAAAGACAAGCCAACAAGAATACTGACTACTATAAGAACCAAATGTATATAAACAATCAGTAGAATGACCCAATCACACATTTCAGGCTTCTATAACAAAAGTCAAATACATGTGGTAAAATTTTTCCGTGACTCACCATCATATGGATGATTCAAGCTTCTATCAGTTGAAATATTGGTTTTGTTCCATGACATCATTGACGTTGTATTCTGAGACATAAATAAATGATGAAACCTAGGTGTACGAGGGAAATATTTCAATTGTTTTACTCTTATCGATCTAGACATCCCTGATTGAGATTCTTTATACATCGATTGTCCACATGTGGGACAAATATCCAATGACTCAATTTCACCAAAATATAAGATGCCATCTTTTGGACATGCTTGAATATTTCGAAAACTAAAGACCATATTACGAACCAGAAACTTGATCTTAAAGTAATTTTTAGGCAACACATTTCCTTCAGGTAATAGTGTTTTATCCAAAAAAATATCAGATCAAAATAGTTTTTTGACATTGCATTATCTGATTTAATAGTCATAAATTTTGAAACCGCTTATAATTTTCTTATCTTGCAACCAGGATATAATGCATCCTCTGCTGACCTCAATAAATCATAAAATTCAGATGGTGACAACTCAAGAGTTTAATCAATATCATCATGAGTTTCAGTTTATTGCACAGATGGACCTACAACATCATGTACTAAATTTTGAAACTATGATGAATCTGGTATCAAGTAATTACAATCTTCTCTGGAACTATGTTAACGGTGTTGATACCATAAAACATAATCTTATTGAAAGCCAAACCGCAAGAGATGTCCCCCAACCTTCTCAACTATGTCAAACATTCTCAGAGTACATTTTTTACAAGGACACATAATTGTGCATTCTGAAACATATTATGTTTTTTATGATGCAAATGCAAAGAAATCTTCAACACCCTCAATATATATAGGATTTAAACTATTACCATTTGGATTTATGTACTGATTTATCCAAGCACAATCCTCTAATAATGACTGATGTCAACTTCGTTGTTCTATATTTTTCGACATAAAATATAAAATCATCACTACTTTTGAATAATTTGAAATTATAAAAACACATTCTAAAAAAAGAAGATAAATAATTAAAATTAATTTTTAATTATTACCATTAATTAAGGGAGACACAATTTACAGTGGATTGATGTCTACTCTTTTGTTCGACGGCTCATTTACTTTCATCTTTCTCACACTCAAAATCATAATGAAGAATCTAGTCTGAGGTATGTAAATTCATTATCATATGCACCAGAATGAATATGTGTACCTCAGACCAGATTCTTCATTGTAATTTAAGTGTCATAAAGATGCATATAAATTAGCCGTTGCACAAAAGAGCCCCCTTTTCTTCTTTGAATCATCTTCTTACAACTATTACCACTTGAAAACATTATAAAAAATATGATCCTATGAATGAATATCCAATCTCACGCATAGAAGATTGATTATGTCTACGTAGCTTCACATTTTTCATAATGTTTTGAGTCAGAGAGAGTTGAAAGGAGAAAAGTCATCGAGCCAAAGGAGTGTCTTCAATCCACTAGAAATTGTGCCAATTTCTTAAAATTTATTAAGATTTATTAAAATTTATTAAAATTTATTCATATCTTTTTCTAAATGTTCCTAATTATTCCTAACTATTCATAACTAATTATTACTAATTATTTCTAATTATTGCTAATTATTGCTAATTATTACTAATTATTACAAATTACTACTAATTATTACTAATTATAACTAATTATTACTAATTATTACAAATTATTACAAATTATTTGAATTTAATAAAAATTATTACAAATTATTACAAATTATTATAATTTATTACAATTTTTTCAATACTTTTCAATACATAACAAAATGAAAACTACTTGAATAATGAATGGAAATTTGGCAATCAACGTTGTGGAGATGATAAAAAATTTTCCCTTCATTATCCAATCAATTTTTGTTTAATAATTATTAGTAATAAAAAAAATTATATTATCAATATTTATGAAAAAAAATTAATATTGTTAAACTTATAAAATATTAAAATTATCAATATTTTCAACAGGCTTGGCTCTATTCATAACATGTTTAAATAACAAAGGGTCCCCAATTTTCAAGTCATGCGCAATAAAAATTTTGTGTCAACATGTCCAATGTAAACTCTATAATTGTCTTTACATGGTTGATCACCTCGCAAGTAGTGTTGCAAGAGGACGACCAAAGTAATATCATTCTCATCTCTAAGAATCATCCCAGTCCTATTACATAGATCATTTTTCCTTAAAAATTTGATGGGACATTAGTATCTTTCCCTTGAATTTTCATGGAAGAATGGTCTGTGTAAATGATCATGTGAGATAATTCATATAGATGAGAAGGGAATTACTTGAGTCGTCCTATAGCAACGCTACTTGTAAGTTGATCAACCAAGCAAGGAAAATTAGAGAGTTTACATTAGACATGGATGACAAAATATTTTTATTTCTCAGGACCTGACAATTGGTAAAACTTTTAGATTTGAACATGTTAAGAATAGAGCAAATCTAGTTTTGAATATTGATAATTTTAATATTTTATATACTTTTTATTATTTTAATAATATTAATATTGTTTTTTCATAAATATTGCTGATATAATTTTTTAATTAGTAATAATTAGATATAATTATATTTACTATTTATTAATAATTATTACTAATTATTATAAAAAATTACTAATTATTACAAATTTTCCAATTTATTCCTAATTATTCCTAGTTATTGCTAATTGTTACTAATTATTGCTATTTATTTCTAAATATTTCTAATTATTTCTAATTATTATTAATTATTCTTATTTATTTCTAATTATTGATAATTATTCCAAATTATTATTATATATTAGTAATTATTACTAATTATAGCTAATTATTACTAATTATTGATAATTAGTCATAATTATTCGTAATTAATCCTAATTATTTGTAATTATTATAATTTATTACTAATTATTACAATTTATTTCTAATAATTATAATTTATTACTAATTATTACAATTTATTACTAACAAGTACAATTTGTTCCGATTTATTCCTAAATATTCTTAATTGTTGATAACTATTTCTAATTATTGCTATTTATTCCTCGTTATTGCTAATTAGTTAAAATTATTCATAATTTTTACAAATTATTGTTAATTATTGCTAATTATTGCTATTTATTGCTAATTATTGCTAATTATTTCTAATTATTGAAAATTATTGCTAATTATTCCTAATTATTCCTAGTTATTCAGATTTATTTGTTGTTATTGTTATTAATTATTACTAATTATTAGTAATTATTACTAATTATTAGTAATTATTTAGAATTATTGCAAATTATTCGTAACTATTATTAATTATTCCTAATTATTGCAAATTATTCATAATTATTAGTATTTATTCCTAATTATTGTTAATTATTCCTTTTTATTCCTAATTATAGCTAATTATTTCTAATTATTACTACTTTTTAGTAATTATTCATAATTATTGATAATTATTCTTAATTATTGTTAATTTTTAGTAATTATTACTAATTATTTAAAATTATTAGTAATTATTCCTAATTATTGCTAACTATTCGTAATTATTCCTAATTTTTCCTAATTATTCTTAATTATTAGTAATTATTCAAAATTATTTGTAATTATTACTATTTATTCATAATTATTTCTATTTATTGCTATTTATTCCTAATTATTGCTATTTATTACTAATTATTCCTAATTATTAATATTTATTGTTAATTATTCCAAATTATTACTAATTATTGCTAATTATTCCTAATTATTGCTAATTATTTGTAATTATTACTAATTATTCGTAATTATTATTATTTATTAGTAATTATTACTAATTATTACTAATTATTACTAATTATACTTAATTATTTATAATTATTACTAATTATTCGTAATTATTGTTAATTATTCGTAATTATTGGAATTTAATCCTAATTATTTCTAATTATTCCTATTTATTCCTAATTATTGATAATTATTGATAATTATTATTAATTATTGCTAATTATTCATAATTATTCCTAATTATTGCAATTTATTTCTAATTATTCTTAATTATTTCTCTTTATTGAAAATTATTCCTAATTATTCCTAATTAAAAGTAATTATTCCTAATTATTTCCATTTATTACTAATTATTCCTAATTATTGCTATTTATTGTTAATTATTTCTAATTATTCGTAATTATTCCTAATTATTAGTAATAATTCCTAATTATTGGTAATAATTACTAACTATTGCTAATTATAAGTAATTATTCTTAATTATTGGTAATTATTTCTAATTATACCTAATTATTTATAATTATACCGAATTATTGCTAATTATTCCTAATTATTGCTAATTATACCGAATTATTGCTAATTATACCTAATTATTGCTAATTATACCCAATTATTGCTAATTATACCTAATTATTTCTAATTATACGTAACTACTCATAATTATACCTAATTATTGCTAATTATTCCTAATTATTGTTAATTATACCTAGTTATTGCTTATTATACCGAATTATTGCTAATTATTCCTAATTATTTCTAATTATAAGTAATTATTGCTAATTATACCAAATTATTGCTAATTATACCTAATTATTGCTAATTATATCTAATTATTGCTAATTATACCTAATTATAACTAATTGTATCTATTTATTACTAATTACACCAAATTATATCCAATTATGACTAAATTCCACTAATTATCTATAATAATCTCTAATTATTGCAAATTTGCACTAATTATTTATAATTATCACTAACAATATCAATTTCTTACTAAAAATAAAAATCAATAAAAATCAATAAAAATCTAATTTAATTACAACTAATAAACAACAATTAAAATTATTAAAAATATAGAAAAATATAAAAAAATAAAATTTAAACACCTTAAACATTGATATTCTGACGTTTTTGGTGCCTTCCAATTTATCTCCTATAAAAAATTTAATTAACAATTTTTTTTCTTAAAACAGGAGAATCAAGAGAAAGGGAGAGGAAGATCTGAGTTATTAGAAAAAAAATAGATGGAGGTATATATAGATTAGATTAGTTGTGACGGGGTTAGTTGCGACGGGATACCCATCGCAAATAGTGGTATTTGCGATGGGCCCGTCGCAAACACCCTCGCCCGTATTAATTATAGTCACTGGTTAAAAGGGTATTTACGACGGGCGGCTTTGCCCGTCACAAATAGTATTTACCGCCGTCGGGCTTTTGTGATGGCGCCTGTCACAAATACCCTCACCCGTATTAATTACAGTCAGTGGTTAAAAAGGTATTTGTGACGGGTCCCATCACAAAAGCCCGAGGGATATAAATCCCATTTGCGAAGGGCGGATTTTCCCATCGCAAATGGTATTTACCACCCTGGGCATCGGCGACGAAGACGAGTCCCCATCGCAAATACCCTTCCTGCATATTGGCGCGCAAACCGCACCAAACCTATTGTGATGGGTCGCCTGTTCCCGTCACAATTAACCTACTATTTGCGACGAGAGTCTTTTCCCATCGCAAATACGTAGTTTGTCAGACCTTTCGCGATGATATATATTCCTGTCGCAATTGCCCCTTCGCAAAAAACCAATTTTCCCGTAGTGTATGAAAACATTAAAATATTTTAACAAAGGTCGTAATGAAAATCCATTATGAATTTAACATATTTTGAATCAGTAGAACATTAATGGAGAAACCATTTGAAGGAATTGTTAAAAACATTAATTTTATATTATTATTTATAAAATACATCCAAATGGTTGAATGTACACAAAAAAATAAAATAGATGTTATAAATTCCATATGTATCAAAAAATGAAAAATCAAACAATATATTTTTTTCCTCGAGTCTCACTCACCAATTATATTCATTAAATTCTATATAGTATACATTAATTTATTATTAACTAGGTGATTATCGTCCTTATGGTTAATTACAACATAATAATCCATTATATTGAATTTATTACCATGTATTATATTGTATATAAATCGGTTAATTTCAGGTTACACCTTTTGAGGACATTAAATTTTTAAAACACAAAAAACTTTTGAAGGATAACCATTGTCCAAAGGGAAATTATTCCATCTCATATATTATATTAATAATTATATTATTTTTATTATCATTCAACTAAAAAAAATTTGACAAAAATTTTACAATGGTCATAAAAAATAAATTACATCATTTCATGGAGACAATACTCCAAACGTACACCTGAGAAATGTTTTCTATTTTCTAATGGATAAAAAGAAATAAAATAGATAATGGATAAATTTCTTAATACAAAAAAAATTTAAATATATAACATGTATTAATAAAATTCAACCTTATTACATTCTATATAATGAGGAAAAGAAAATATAAATCACAAAACATCATGGAGGTTGTCGTTCACACATAAGCACGAGTGATGTTTTCATTTTTCTATTTATGAAAGGGTAATGAGTTGTAAAATTTATTATATATATATACATAAATATATAATATGTATCATATATATTCGAATTTTCATTCATTTTAACTACCCACATGAAGTTGGTGAAGTGAAATGAAACACATTGCTCTGTGGATGTAACAGTGCAGACATACGCAAGAGTGGGGTTTTCATTTCCAATAGTATATAAATGGATATTAAAAAATATATAATATATACATAATATTATAAAATCATATTGGAGATAACGTTTATTTTATATTAGAATAGTTAGGATAGTTTTACATGTGGTATAAAAATAAATAATCCTTAAAGGACTTACTTAAGAGTTAAGCCTCTTCTTTGAGAAAATATTATTTTCTTACACATTATGTATTCATTAATGGAATTTTGGAGATACTAAAATCCCTCAGATGTTGGGATGTTATTTAATATGGTACATTTGTGGTAATTTTCATGGTATAGTTCTCAATGATAGTGAATAAGTGAAGAGAAGAGGTTTCCTTTTATAAGTGAGGGGAGTAACATTCTTGTAATTATTCTTAGCATTAAAAGAAAATAAATTTATTACTCAAGGAAATGTTGTAATATATAATTAAAATTTAGAATATAATTTGATGTGGTAAAAAATATTTTTATCTAATAATATTTAATAATGTATTATTTAACTTATCATAATATTTTAACTATAGATATCATGTTCTGTTCTTTACCATGGTGATAAAATTTTACTATGGTTACTATTAATTATGTCCAAAAAATAAAATTGAACTCAAAAATAATTTCAAAAATATAATTTATAATATTAAATCCATCTTCTTGATTCAATCAGTATCAGTGGATGAAATTAATTTTATTATAATGATACAAAGTAAAACAAAAAATAGTTTTTTCGAAAAAAAGTGTTTTGAAGAAGAAAATTTAATTTTTACCAGAATAATGTATAATGTATAATAATATAAAATTATTTTTATCTCTATTTATCAAAATTTGAACAATTTAGATTAAAAAAATTTTAAATTATAATGTTAAAAAATGTTATTAATAGAAATTTTATAAAAAAGGGTATTTTTCACTATTCAACTAAAGTTGATCTTTTTTAAACAATCCCAAAAATTCACACAATGTATAATTATATATTATAAATAAAAAGTTCCATTATATTTTATCTTGTTTACCATCTAAAATTAGAAAATAATAATTCAAATATTTATGTATATAATAGTAAAACCCCATTTTTTGAAAAAGTGTATTTTTGAAGCATAAAATTATTTTATTCTCATTCCTACCATTATTAAAGAAACTAAATTATTGATATATAATTTCATTGTATATATTCTCAATAATTTTCCAAAATTTAAATTTATTTCGTTTATTACTTTGATTTATTAACAAAAAAATACAATGAAGATTTAAAAACACTTTTAGGACAAATATCCCTTTTTTACTATCAATTGATATTAACATCATTTATAACAAAATGATAATAAATTTATCAATGATTATTATTTTATTTACATATACATATAATAAAATTTCAATAAATTAAATAATATAAAATGAAAATGTATCTTTTAAATGAAAAAAATTATAATGAGAATTTTTTTTAACAAAAATAACATTCTAAAAATTAACAATTATTAGCCTTATATGTTTTAATTATTATAATTTAAAAAAATCATATGGTGTTAATTAATAAATATTTTTATTAATGTATTTCATAACTAAGTTACTCTTATTCATATCTTACAATATAATATCAAGGTTATAATAGTCATATTTTAATAATTATTTGTTTTGCGTGGTACACACTCTCAAACATATGTTTGATTTAAATGAATATATACTATAATATCAAGTTGTTACATTATCCCCCATAAATAAATTGTTCCCTTGAAATTTTATTTCATGTGTCATGAATAAGGGATTCCAAAATTTTTATGAATCAAATCAATACTGTGTAAGATAAATATATATAAATGGAAATAGATATTGATTAGATTTTCTTTTTATAGAAACAATGAGGTATATTTTTAAATTGTAAAACATATAATTTCCCAAAAATTTCATATTCCATTTATTTTCCAATATGAGGCTCATATTAGTGATGGAGTTGTAAAATGTGTTAAATGATAACTGTGAAATATTTTTCAAATATGAATCAATATATTTATCATCCTTTTTCTTGAGGAATTATTTTTTCAATTTGATATATAATTTGAAGAAATACACTTACAATATTTTATTCAACAATTTTTTCTTTTAGTGGTTTTATAAGTAGCTTTCCATCTCTACCTCATCTTATATTAAGAAAGATAAATGACCATGATGATATTTTTCTTCCTAGAAACATTAAAATATTATGTTATTGGATTATAATATCCAAAAGGGTAATAATTTATTCATCTTATTTTTATCTATTTATGAAATTCAAAATGGGTTTTCACAATATAAGATAATTCCCAAAAAATAATTAACCTTAACCTGAAGAAAACATAAATTAATCTTCCAAACTACAACCATCAGTCCAAATATTCAACATAAAACTTTCCTTAAAATAGAAAACCTTAAACCTATTCAAAATTTTCGATATTAAAATATTAATCCAAAAAAACTATAGAAATTTGATCCCATTTTCTTTCAGAAAAATTTATCACCAATCAACATTAATATTTCTTAAATTCACATGTTAAAAACATATATGATCAAATCATATAATTCTAATATTATGATAATATTTCCCATAAATTTTTTATCACCATAAAGGCATATTAAAATAAAAAATTCAATCAAAATTAACATAGTATTGATTATTTAATTAATATAATCCAATTTGACATAAAATTTGTTAATATATAAAAATTTTAAATTTTCCCCAATCATAAAATGTTCCCAATATTTGTAACTTCATCAAAATAAAGTTAATCATTTAATCATCGAACTATTTTTCAATCCAATTGTTATATATAAAATAAAACAAATGTTCCTGAAATTTGTTAATACTTTATGAAAATTTACCATAATCATCTCATCTAAAGAAATGAATATTAATCTAATCTACAATCTATAATCTAATCATGTATTGTTCTAAAAACCAATAATCATATCCCAAATTATCAATAATCAGCATTGAATAAAATGATATAAAACTATAAAAAATATAAATAATGTCGAACACCTATTTAACCATAATTATTAATAATCATTATGTATAATACCATTACAATATAACTCTTAAAACACTATATGTAAATATAGTAATAATTAAAATTGATTTTTGATCTATTTTTTGGAATTTTCAATCATATTCCCCAATAACTCTTATAATATGAAATTTTCATTACATCCTTGGATATCATTAATCACAATCTAATAATGGTTCCTTTTGAAAATATAACAAATACTATTAAAATAACTGAAAACATTTATACATTATTGATATTTTCGAAACATTTAGTTATAAAATCATAATTCATATGATCCTTCTAACCCTATTCCCATGAATTCCTCCTAGGGTATCAATTTTTATAATTTCAAGACTCTCTATATTTAAAAAACTCAATAGAAATTTTTTGAATAAATTCATTTCCCACCA
The DNA here is from genome assembly GCA_963277665.1 of Viscum album. Classification (NCBI taxonomy): domain Eukaryota; kingdom Viridiplantae; phylum Streptophyta; class Magnoliopsida; order Santalales; family Viscaceae; genus Viscum; species Viscum album. The sequence goes on along the minus strand of OY728121.1, from coordinate 1,659,164,522 downwards.
TATATTGTAATCAAATATTCATTTTTTATTTTTTTATTTTTGTTTATATCTTTTCAATACATAAAATATTTCCATTTTTCATTTATAAAAAACCAAGGGTGTTTTTTCCCATAATCGTTATATATAGGTAGATGAACATTCATTCCTCCATGATCTTTATCATGTAAGCATCAAGAAAAAAGAATTTTTATGTCATTTTGTTTAGATATAAATCACTTGGGTTTTGGATTTTTATCATTACTAAAGAGAGATATATAGTAAAGACCACAAGAGTCTTTACTCTATCTCCTATCTCTTTTGGTTGATTGTTAGACAAACTACTACATTTCCCTTCATGAACATTATGGAAATACTTCCCACTATATCCATACATTTATTAAAACCTAAAAGTATAGTGATAGTATGAAAAATATGATCAAAACAAATAAATATTATGAAGAGTATATGTATTAATATATCCATAAAAAATTCATTTCTATTCAACAATATTGATTAAGACCAGATTAACAACAATTGACCACAACATATTTACCATTATGTTTATATAAAACATCTCTTTTTCCTAGTTTTAAAAATATAAAGCAACAGAAGAAGTTATACCTTGATAATGTTCCTACAAACCCTAATTACCATATGAAGAAATTTGAAATGATGGGTTGAGAATATAAAGCTCCATGATTGTTATAAGAATACAAGGAACCCATTACTCCATTTCAAAAACTATGGTATATAATAGAAAATTTTTCATTTATACATTTTAAAAATTAATCTAAAATATTTTTTTCCATACTAATGAAATAAATATTATATTCCAATTTTTTTCATGAATTATTTTTGAAATAAATAATGGGAAAACAAAAAATAATTATTCTTTCTTATAAAAAATTATAACCTTGGGAAAATTGTCTCTTGAAAAGAAAACAATTCCCCCTTAAAAGGGTTATAAATTTTCATAAAACTTATGATCTTTATTGTAACATGTGAATTAAAAATATTTCTATAAAAACTCTTCTGAATGAATATAAAATTCATATAATTTCTATGGGACATCAAATACATATATGAATTATAGAAATTCTTACAAATATAATGACGTACATAGTTTATTCCAATATATTTATCCAATTACTAAATCATAAATCAATTTAGTGGACAACAATATTGGGATCGCCAATCATCATGAGCTATATCAGGCTCACATATCACTATAAATATTTTCAAAAGGTAATAATATTCACAAAAAACCTAGAATTATTAATTTTTATCATATAATAACTTAATATATTATGTTTAACAAATATGTAGAAACATATATTGGATTCAAAAAATACTTGGGAAAAATAAATTTTTTCATTGAAAAATATAAAAAACATCACATATGATTTTGAAATAGGATATTCAATGAAAAAATATTGTTGATTCAAATATAACAACAATCATGAGGGAATGAAATTCCATTCATGTAGTGTAAATCTAAAAGTAAATTACTTATATGAATTTTAAAAAAGAAAACATAACCGAATAAGTTAAAAATAAAAAATTCTAAAGAACAATAATAAAATTAAAATATTGTTTTCAAATAAATATATTCATCTTATTGTGTATTTAAATATAATTCTGGAAAAATTATAAGATACAATGTTTTGGTCAAAAAAGTGTGGGAATGAAAATTTTAAAACATTTTAAACAATTTTTTAATGAACACCACTTATTACTACTTAACATTGGATTATAAACAAAACAAAATAAAATAAAATTAGTTTTATTCTAAAAACACATTAATTTAAGGTAATTAATGATAAAATAAATCAATATGGATGAATATACACAAAAACAATCATATTTTGAAAATCAAATTATTCTCAATTAAATGAAAACATGATTAACTCAATCAAAATAAATTTTTTATTATCAAACACAATTACAGAATAATGTGAGAAACCAAGTCAATAACTAAAAGAGATTACAAATCCATTAATGTAAAATTATAGCCTAATGGTTTTAATTTATCTAAAGTGTTTTCATGAGATATTGTTTACCTGGATGTCTGGATTCTCCATCAAAATGTCTTAAAACTAAAATTCCATCCTTTCCCAAGACTGGATGTACTCCTCTACATTGATCTTTCGGTTATTACAACCTTGTACTAGAATTAGGTCATGCTTGTCGATCCAAGAGCCCTGCCCATCATTGGACTTGAGATCACCCTGAGTGGGGAGAGGGATATTATAAGGTCAAATTTTTCTTTTAATGTGAAAGATATTATTCCCAAATTGGTAGTAACACATTAAACCTATATGATAGATTCAAGTAAAAATGAAACCCTCACATGTATAGTGACAGCACATCACTTTTACATAGTTCACCCCAAAGTGAAAGTCTATAGATTATATGCTGATGGTGTGTCAGTCATACCAAAATCCACTAATCATCACTAGTCATGGAATAAATATGTCCGTCCATAGTATCTAAGTTCAAGGAACACTAGCATTACAAGTTTTTAGGGATTGGTCATGGCATCCCTCAAAAGTCACCCATTGACTCACGCTTAGCTCTCTAATTTTTATTAGTCTAACTCATTTTATCTACTTAAATGTCTCTCCAAAAGTCTGTAATTAAAGTATTTTTCCCTTACATAGCATGATATTATGATTTTATAGTAAACATGAGTAGATACTCATTGAATTCACTTTCCACTTAAACACTAATATTCTAAACCTCTTTTTGTGAAGTGTTTTTTGGAAATCTCACTACCATCGTGGAACAAACATACATCGCCAAGCTCTTATACCTTCAGAAAACAAATTGGATTCCTTAAGCACCCTTGCATTCATGAGATAAAAATATTTTTTAATATCATAAGGTCAATTTGGTATAACCCATCATCATAAAGTATTCATTATCCAAAATAATTGGAATCAGTTAAGAGTCAAAAAGTCATTTTTTCATGCTCACGCTCATATAAAATTTCAGTTTCATAGATCAACTCTACCTTCAGAAAATCAGAGTGATTACTTATTTTCGATTGAAAAATTTTTACATAGGGAGAATGGGTATAATCTTAATTATAGGCCCATCCATTAATAATGATCTAACACCATTATCATGTTCTTTATTATCATCCAAAAAATTACTTCAGAGAACTCCCCTTCTCGCAATGATTCAATGAAATTCATTAATCCTGATGCTTGTCTTAGTTATTGAGCCATCCATCTGAACATTGAGCAGTCATGATGATCATTTTCATGTAATCATGTAGAAAAACCATATATATTCATGATGAACCTCATCATTGCAAATATAATCATAGGATTCAAAAAATCCATTCCTATAGTATATTAATGAAATGTGGATTCTAGAAAACTACCTTTCGCAATGCTCATCGTAATCATGAATCACATCATCAAAATTTATAAATCCATCACGAAACACAAATAATATAGACCTTGTCAATAAAACACATTCCTTGACATATTCTCCTAAGTCATTCAAGGAAATAAACTTTTCGTGATGTAATCCATCCTCCAAAATTTGGACCCAAAAAAATTGGAAAAAATTTGAAAAAATGACATATTTAACACTATTATCAGTATGAACAATAAGATCCATATTTATTCAATATCCTGAATCTTTTATATATATAATTGAATAAAAACACAAACCATAGTCCATTTCTAGTAAAACCTATCTTTGGTTCCACCAATCCCCCCTTTGGGTTCTTCAGAAATCTATAGATAAATTCAATTATGCACTAGCTGCAATCATAACATGATATGATAAAATATTCACATCCCACATTCTACGTCAACATGAGAAATTATACACGTAGAAAACAATAGGGGATGATTCAATTGGGTTATCGTGTTTTTGGATGCCTAAATTTGTCTATGATATTCTATTACCATGTCCTAGATGAATTACATGCCCTGAACTATTTCCTCATAACACTGAAATATCATTTTATCACTTGGAAACTAAATTTTATTTCTCAACTCTCAATTTTCTATGCAATTGTAACCAGAAAACCTTAAAAAATCATCCTACTCTTCTATACCATTTAATTTATCCATTACCCCACACATTAAATAAACCCAATGACCATTAATTGTACATTTTTAGCACAAAAATACTACCTGGGATCGTATCTCCCACATAAACCATCATCACTATAACAAATAGATTTAAACAGTTAATAAGACTAGGAGAGAGGACCCCTAGTAACCTTCTCAGTAACTAGTAGGTGGTTGAAAACTAAGGTTCAACTGATTCTTCTTGAACACATGTAATGAAAATGTCTTGGTCAATATGTTATCCATATGATCATTAGTTCCAAAAAGATCTACTTTAATCCTACCATGGAAAACATTTTCCATGAGTAATTGATATCTGATTTCAATGTATTTCATATGATAATGATGAACCTGATTCTTTTATGATCAACTGAAATATTGTTATTACAGTGAATCACCATTGTTCATTTCACCTTATCTCCAATATTATTTAGTTATTTCTTCATCTCTAGTAGTTTTGCGCAGGCCTCTGTAGTAATGATATACTCTAATTCAGTTGTATTAATTGAAGTACATTTTGGTTTCTATCTCAACTATCCCACATATTTCATTATAATAAGGATTTATCCTCTACTTGTGTATTTTATATCAACAATTTCTCTATCCCAATAAAAATCAGAAAACACTAATAGTTCACTATCTCTTCTAATAGTATTGTATAAACGATAATTCTGAGTGACTTGAATGTACCACATGATTTTTTTCCATACTTCCAAATGATCATCCTTCACATTACATTGAATGATGACCTATAATAATTTTTCAAAGACAATATCTTGTTGTGTTGTAGTTTGTTACAATAACCATACAATGATTATGTAGTACATTGTTTGATTTAAATCTGTCCAAATATCTTTCATTCCCAATTTTCTCCAAAGAAATTAGAGTAATCATTGGTTTAAAAGAAAGAATATTGAATATCTTCAGAAATCGCCTTGCATAAATTTCCTATGAAATGAAATTTCAATCCATCTTTTGAATCACCATAATCCATATTTTTAATGTGAGAACACCAATCATAGACATTTCAAATTCTAATTTCACATGACTGGGAAATTCTTCCACTGTTATTTTCCCTCTTCCACCATGAATAATATCATTCACGTACAAAAAAACCAAAAATTGTAAATTTTAAGAATTATTCTGGGATAAATTATCATCGAAACCTCTTGTTTTTAATTTTAGATTCTTTAGGTAAGAATCCATAAAAAATACCATGCTCGTGGTGCCAATCATTCAAAGTATACATCTTCTTCAAAAACACTATTTATGAATACTATCTTCAACATCAATCAGATAAAAAACATATCTTATTTGAATTTACATATCAAATAAAATCATGGTCTACTCTGATCCCTGAACTAAAGAAACACATTCTTCAACATCAATTATTTTAATCTAGGTCTGGTGGGGTGTTGGCTATTCACTTTGGGAGAGAGATCTCACACTCTGTAGGGTTTCGACCCATGTGATGTTTTCTTCCTCGGCAGATGTGGTCTCTTGGCAACGGAGGGGGTGCGACATCTTTGCGGAGCGACTTAGCTATTAATGTAGGGTGGGTTTCAGCCTAGTGGGCAGAGGTTGGGTGGGATAGTGAGGCACATCCTAGCAGTGGTAGGCGTTCGGGATTGTCGGGCTGATCTGGTCAAGGGTGTGGGGCGGTGGATCAACCGATGTAGCTAATGTATTAGGGTTTTCAGACACTTTTGTGTTGTTATATTCTATATGGTTTTTCTATGAGATTTGTCACATAGAGCTCTTGGAACTTTTTCTTAATGGTTTTGTGCCATTGACCCTTTAGGCCTTTGTTTTCTAAGTCTTGTATGCCTTGGATGTCCCCCAAAAGGGGTTATGTGTGTGTGTGTGTTTTTCTAAAAAAGGGGTTTGCCACCAACTTTCTTAGTAATTAGTTTAATTTAGGCATATCTTTTATAGACACGTAATTCCATGATTCTGATCAAATTTCCATTCTCATCACATCTTCATCATTTTATGTTGGATTCACAATTTATAGTAAGGTCGAATATTCATCATTAATCATTAAACATTTCTTTTGGGAGTATTCCAATCCCCAATGATGTAATATTGATCAATTTCCATTATTCTACATCTCCTTTGAGGTTTTGCTGATGTTTCATGATCCATCAGTTATTCCACTAGCCATTCTCTTAAATCATATTCTTTATGTTACCCAATAATTATTTTCAATCATCCACTATTTTATCATTAGAATATGACTCATTATCATAGAAACTCCCTTTCAAATGTCATAATTTTCATTCAATTCCCCTATTAGTCTATTAGGATTAAAATTGAAATAATGATTCTAGCATCTTCTTCATCATTATTTATTTGTCTCCCCCTCAAGGGTAATAATTCCCAGTATCTTCCTAAGCGTGATTCACATAAGAAAAGGATTTCATTAAATTGAAGTATGGATAAAACAAAAATATGTTTATTCACCTTGTGACTATCCACATTGGATAACATCCTCAAAAATCACCAATGATAACACTCTTCACCACAAATTCTTCATGATACCAGAAATAATATTTATCAAAGATGGTGCCTTATTTGTCCAAGTTATCCAGAGTATAGAATATTAAAATTCATCCAAAAATAATTCTCAATCATATTTTCATTTGGATTTCAAATATTGGAATCATTCCAAGATGGTAATTCATTCATCATGGTTGTCATGAATTTACAACCCAATATTCTTCTTAGGATATTCCCTCGAGATCTTGTTTCATCGTTAATTCCATGAATTATAAGAAAAAAATACAAAATATATTAAGAGAATATGGTGACACCTCCTTGCTTCATCAATATGAACTACACGAATGAGATCATCTTCTCAACCCATGTTTCCCCACTTGTTATATTATTAATGTTTTCACATTTGAACATATGTTCTGATTTATCTTGAGACAACATGGATCACATCACAAACATTTCTACATTGTGGGTAGAATTTTTCTTATAGAAGTCATTCATGGATTATGAATTAATACTCCCCTTAAGGAATGATTCTTGTTTCGGTATTAAGGTTGAACATTATTTTGCAACATGACAATATTTCTTCCATCTCTCACACGTTACATATTTAAAATGAGATATTAATTTTGTGATTAAACACTGAAGACCTTTTTCTTTATCATGTGAGGTAATTTTTTTTCTATTTTCACTATAATTAGTATGTGAATATTAAAATTTACTCATTCTTTCAATATAATCTAGAAAGTTAACATACATGTCATTTGGAACCATCCAAGAATGATAGGATCATTCACTGGAATCCTCTATGTGACATCCATCATGGTAGATCTGTTGGATGAATGTTCTATAAAATTAATTGATTTAGAAACCAAAGTTTTCTCATTAAAGATATTTCATAAATCACTAGGTGGATTTATTTTCAGAACATTCTATTTCTTTATTACCAAGGTTTATTCTTCATTATTAGCAAGATTTAGTGACTTTCTTTTCTTATCAGATTTGTGAACTTGTTGATAAGATAATTTACCAACCTTATGACCACTTCCATTTCATACATCATAGATATTATCAAGCATTATGAATCCTCTGTGTGTAACATATGATTTTAGACCCTTGGAAGTTGTTTCTTCATCTCAGGGTAATCTTTGCTATTATATTTTATGGATTCTACAAAATTTTTAATGAATGTTTCCCACTTCTGTTTTAGTACCAACATTGAAAAACAAATCAGGTCCACCTTATCTCTTCTATATGAGGTTTTTTGATCATATTAATGAATTATTGTTATCTTAGTGGGAAACATATTTCATTAGTCATTTTTATATCCACCCAAGTAACAGTGGTAGGTTTTTATCACCTTTCTTCATCCAAACATGTCATGAATTTATCTTATATCCAACACTCTTCCTAATAATATGTTTATAGACAATAACACAGGATGTATGGGATGATAAATTTTTCTTCTAAAAATATTAATATAGATAATAAAATGATGTACTAATCATAATATCATATGTATTTGGTCATTTAGCTTTTGTATCATCAAGTCAACATTGAGTTGATGCAACAACAATTTCCTTATTTTGTGATGGCTCAGTAAATGTATTCTCCAGATTGGATAACTAAACTTCCAAATAAAGAAATTTCAAACTAAGAATGATTTTCAAATATTTTATCATAAGCATATTTTCTTTAAAGGAATTCTTTATTCTAATATATTCTTCTTCATGCATATTATCTTTTCTATAAATCAAAGAGTCACGTTTCTTGACCTTATTGAATATTTCATCCAATTTTAAACCCAATAAATTAGTTCTATTTTTCAATTTCTCTTTAAGAGCATTGATCTTTTCCTCAATATCCTTTTTAACATCTTGTTTTTTCCCAAATATCTTGATGTATATTGTGAATCATATTTAGTGTAGAATCTTTCTTCTTAAAGGATTACATCCTATTTGAAAAGATTATAACATTCTGGACATTTTATTTTTATGCCCACCTCTATATAATCTACTGTTTTTCTGAGATGAGTTTTTTCGACCAGTATACAATGAAGAAATCCACAAACATGAATGGATCATTGTATTTAATGTGATATAATAAATTTCGTAATCTAAAAATTGATAATTATAGTGATGTTATAGATTTATCATCATAACCACATTTGATGGAATCATTATTAGGAGGTAAACAATATATGGTGCAATTATATAACCCCTGATCACTCTATTATTTTGATTCACCTGATCTAGAAACTATTTTCTTAATAGTCTCAGAAACCTAAGAAACATATTCTAATATTTATAGTCTTGAAATGTCTACATTTAAAGAAAGGAATGGAGAACCATATAGCACATCTTCATTAGATAAGAGGGACTTCTTTAACTATCTCTTCTCTTTCTTTTTCCTCTTCATCATTGTCTTGTTGGATATAGACATCTCCTTTGATTCTTCAACAACACTATACATTATTGTTGACTCAGGATGGAAAACATTATCAAATCAGAAAAAAATTTACATAATGAATCTAAAATAGGTGAGCATTCACTCTGATACTACTTCTAGAACCCTAGAGAACCACTATAAGGGAGGGGTGAATCCAGGTGTCATATTTTGATTTTAATGAGACAGATACTGCACCCAAATTGTTAAGAAATCATTAAACCTATATAATGTATTTGATTAGAAATAAAGCATTCATATACAGAGTGAAAACACATCACTTTTACATGGTTCACTTCTAAGGTCTTTTCTAATGATAATACACTGATAATATGTTGGTCACACAAAAATCCATTAATCATCACTATTTATGGAATAAAAATGTTCAACCAATGTCATTCCATTTCAGGAACACTAAATTTTCTAGGTCTTATGTATTTCTCACTTCTACACATATACAATATTCCACAGACTCCACCTTAGATTATTGTTTTGTGAGAATGGTAACTCAGTTTATTGACTTGAAGGTTACTTCAATGTGTTTTCATTTGTACATTATCTCTAACAAAGAACAAGACTCTTCTTTCACAGTATACATGATTTCATGCACATTAAGATACCTTTCCACATAAAAAATCTTCTTCAAAACATCATTTCATAAAGCTCCTCCATGATTATCATTACCTTAAAAAACACCCTACCTTTGTGGAAATAACTTCCTTCATGAATCTCCCTTGAGTTTGTGGAACAAATAGCCATCACAAAGAACCTCTACCTCCATTCAACAAACAAATTCACTATAGTCACTGAGTCAACGCGGTAAACCCCATCATCATGAAGTATTCATTATAAAAAATAATTGGAATCAGTTAACACTGAACATGTCTTTTCAAGATTCTCTTTCTCGTATAGAATATCATTTTCATGGATCTCCACTAGCGTCACAAAATTAGAGTGATTCTCGATGGGTAGCCTCTTAATTATCGGATCATCCATTCATGACGATCCATCGCCTCTATCATGTTTTTTGTTTCTTAGAAAAAACAACATTGTGGATCTACTCTCTTCACAACGATTAAATGAAATTCATTATTCATGATGTTATTCATAGCCGGTGATCCTTCCATCATAACAACATGTCGTCAGGATTCTCCACTTCCCATAATTGTGTAGAAACACCATTTCTATTCATGATGCTTCTCATTTTCACAAACATAGTTCCACAATTTGTGAAGTCCATGTTTTTACCATAATTATGAAATATTGACTCCAAAAAACTACCTTTTTCAATTCTCAATGTAATCATAGAGCACACCTTCAAAACTCATAAATCTTATATGAAGAAAAAATTATTTATCAATTCTTTGTGAAACTTATTTGATTGCAATATTTTCATAATCCTTCAACGAAATCCACTTTTTATGTTTCATGAAAACATCAGAAAAAATTATCCAAAAAGTATGGAAAACATTCAAATATGGGGCCAAAATTTATTCTATTACTAGAAAGTAATGTAAGATACATTTTCATTAATTCTCCCTGATCAACCATATGGATGATTGAAAACAAAAAAACCATACTCCATTCTAACAAAGAACATTCTTAGTTCCAACAATCTCACCTTTTGGTAGTTTTGGTAATCTACCAATAAATTCAGTTCTTAACAAGACTCAATCCAATCATGTATGAAAGAATAAACTCAGCAAACTCTCTATGTCTATGTGAGGAACGACCAGTCTAGAGAACCAGAGGGGAATTATTAATTGGGTTATAATGTATTTGAATGCTTAAAGATGTCAAGGATATTCACTAACCATTTCAAAGAGGATCTACATTGCCTAAATTGTTTCTTGATAACAACAAAATCACATTTTCACCTTTTAAAACTCATCAAAATTTTGAATTCTCTCTTCTTTGTGAACCGACAACCAAAAACACATTTCATCCTCCTTAGTTGAAATAGTGAATTTATCAATTCTCATCCATTTAAAATAAAACAATATACTATTAATTGTACATTTTATATCTCGAGACATACACATCTTGGATAATATCACCCCATAAACATGAATCAATTTGATAAATAGATTAAAATAGGTAACACGACCATGGATAGAATATCCCTTATAACCACCTCATGCACTTTGAGGTGGTTGAACAATGTGGTTCTACAGATTCTTCTCGAACACATTGGCTGAAAATGGCTTGGTTAGTATGTCATCCACATGATCATCATCTCCAACATGATCCATTTTAGTCATTTCTTGTCTAAAGTTTTCCTAATGAAGTTATATATGATATCAATGTGTTTCATATAAGAATTATAAATAGGATTCTTCGTAAGATCTATTTCAATATTGTTATCATAGTGAATAATTATATTTTGTTTAAGCTCATATCTTATATAAGTTAATTGTTTCTTTATCAATAATTGCTGAGTGTAAGCCTTTATTGCAGATATATACACTGCTTTAGAAGTACTAAGAGAAGTACATTCCAATTTATTACACAACCATCGAACAAATTTATTTTAGATAAATAATTATCCAAAAATTGTGGACTTTCTATCCTCAATATATATAGCCCCTTCAACTTTATAAAAGTTTGATTGTTTATTATCTATTCTTGATGAAATGTATAAACCATAAGTGTGTGTGGCTTGAATGAACCTCATTAATCTTTTCCACCAAATCTATATGTTATTCGTTTGGATTTGTTTGAAGTGGGTTGATAAGAATGTTTCAATGAAAATATCTTGTCATATAGTAGTAAAGTATAGTAAGATTCCAATGACTCTCTTGTACATTGTTGGATCTACATATGTCTCATCCTCATGATTTCCTAGTTTTTTCCCAACATCAATAGTAGTTGACATTGGTTTGGAATCATGCATATTGAATTTCCTCAAAAACATTCTTTCATAATTAGCCTAGGGAATGAATGTGTAATCCATATTTACAATCTTCAATAGTAATAATATGTACATGGGTTCACCAATCATATTTATCTTAAATTATGATTTCATATTATGGGAAAATTTATCCACAGATCATTTACATCTTCCATTAAGATTAATATCATTCACGTACATAAGAAAAATAAATTGAACTTACTATAAATTATTCACACTCAGAATATAATCAACACCTTTAATTTTTAATTAAATCTTCATTATATTAGAGTCAATAAAATATACCAATATCACAGAAATAATCATTCAATGTGGAAATTATTTATTAAAAACACCATTCATGAATGATTTATCCAACATCCAGATAATAAATATTATATCTTCATTGAATTTACATAGAAAGGAAACTCATGATGGACTCTAGTCTATCCACTTGAGAAACTCTTCCTTCGACATCAATTCCTTCAATCTGGGAAAACCCATTACACACTACACATTCCTTGTTTCTGATCACATTATCATCCTCATCAAATCTTCTAAAAATTTGATTTGTTCCAGAATTGATTGTATTCTAGATGATTCAACATTCCAAATTCTCTTTATCTATGTGTTTCATGCCCCACATTCACCAAAATGAGGGAAAGGATGACAAGGTGACCTTGCCTTCCTTCTTCAATGTGAAGGAGATATAATTTCTCCAAGTCCTACCTTCAGTAGGACATGGAGTGGCCCCTAGCTCCCTATTTATAGAATCTCATTTAACTGGAAGGAATTAATCATTTTATTTAATATGATCTGGAGATAAGATGGTGAATTTCAAACAACACCAAATACTAAAAGTAAAATTAAATCGTAAAACCCTTTTTACACATTCTAGTTAAAAATAAAGTGATACAAGTACAAGAAAACTCAAAAGGAATGTAAAATGAATGAAAATAATAGAAGAAAACATTCTTGACACCAAGCTAGTATGGTCTGGATACATATTCAAAGTCGTCCTAGAAACCTGAATGTTATTTCATATATATAGGGTGATTAATAAGGTATAATTAGTAAGGAAAACAAGAGCTATTGTGAAAAAGTGGGGAGAAATTCCATTTCTCTATGAGGAATAATATAGGTAACCAAAACACATAGGAAGGAAAACAATCCACCCAACCTCACCAAGGCACTCTTCCCAAATAATGAAATTCGGGTAAAATATAGTAATATCATGTCGATACTTCGGTACCCCACACCACTTTCACACTGGTTATTTAGAATATCCAATGTAACCAAAATCTCCCCAAATCCCAGTACTTTCCATCTACCTCCCCAACGAAAACCATATAGGACATCCCAACCGCATGTTTATCCCACCCAAAATCACTTGGGGAAGCAAAACCAAAAAATAACCTCTCTCACACACACCTAGGACCCAAAATCCAACACCATGATTGAAGACACCTGGGCCAGAACAACCATTCTCATGCATGAAGACACCCCAGGAAAAACAACCACTACCATGCCTGAAGACACATAGGCCTCATCCTAAAGATAGTTGGGGGAAAACCCCTCATTCACACACCTAGGGCAACCCACATCAACACCCCCTACCTAAACATTTAGGGGACATATTGAACATCATGTTGTTAAAGCCTACATGAAGATCCATGGGCTACCAGGGAGTGGGATCAGAAAGGATCTAATAACCATCCACTCATTGAATTGTTGGAAAATAAACCCACCCCTAAGAATGGGGGTGTTCAGAATGATGTAATCAACATGGGTGGAATTCATATAAGAATCACAAGAACTGTATGTTCTATACATATAGATAACCATGTACTAATCACAACCAAAGGGGCTCAAAACCAGAAACTAGCCCATACAAAACCTATCTAACTGTTTTTGCTACATGCACATATACACAAAAAAATAACCAGAGCACCACCCAATTATGGATAATAGTTCCCCATTGTACCTATTCTTGTTATCATGTTCCAATGATTCGGTTTAAATATTCCTTCACTATATTTCAACTAACAGGCATAACCACAAGCCAAAACAACCACTGAAGGAAAAAAAATTGCATGCATTTTAGTATTCACCCCTGGTTCTCTTGTAAATAACAACATCAAATGTGATCTCTTGAAATCCCTCAATGTACTAGAACCAAACCAAACCCCATTGTACTTGGTCCAAAGTATTTATCACCTGCTCTAAATAGCCTCATATTCACAAACCAACACCCACTCAACCATAGATTCCATTCTCCTCTACATCACACCAGAAACATTGAAGACCACAACCTTGCATTTCACCATAGTAGAAAAAATAAGTATACATATTTAGAAAACCCCATTCATTATGTTCCTTCTTTTCATTAGGTTAACCGTGGTGATCAAACAAGGGTTCTAAACAATCAGACATCCATTTAATGAACCATGTTTATGTGATTAATCAATTTCCATGTTACAGCTACTCAATCACAACATCATCCAAAAAAAGAGCTTCATCAATGAAAAATAAAGGACCACTAATGACCACGATTTTTTTTTGGACACGATCCCTATAAGGCCCCAGCCTTAAACCTTACATAATATTGAATTAAATGAATAATTCACATTGAGGATCTTTTTAGGTTTAGAGTTTTAGAGAATTAGAACATAACTATTACATCTTAAAAGATTACAAAGTAGACACTTCTACTAAGTCTCTATAAAATAAAAACTCTTAAAAAGAAAGATGTCTAGATTCCATGTTTTAGATAGCATGAAATTCCCTTGATCCCATCCGTGACCCTATTCCATGCTATGTCCTGTGAAAAACATTTCAAAAACTTGGGATGAGCATAAAAACTCAGTAAGGGATACACAAAGAATAAAAACTGTTAGTTTATCAAAACAAAAAGTAAACCATGTATACTTTATCAAAGTAATAATTTTCACCTTTATGAAGTAGTAAAAACTCTTCACTGAATAAAAAAAGTATCATTATTTACCTTTTTGTAACCAAAGGATTACCATAAAACCCAAATAAAGAACACATAACATATATAAAGGTAACTTGGGACATAAACATACTAAAGTGGAATAACCATACGGTCGACTTCCACACATATCACTTAATGGAATAGCCATATGGCCAATTTCCATACATACTTAATGGAATAGCCATACGGCCGACTTCCATACCCAATGCATTGGAGTTTATAACGTAACCACCCGTCCTGGTATTCACGGCACCACCCGTCATATGGTTTATAATGTAACCACCCGTTAAAATGTCCAAGTACCAATATAAAATCATAAAACATAAAACCAATATAAAGGAAAGATAACATTTCCACATTTCAGTCACAATATATCATAAATATATTGACATAATAGAATCCTTTTTCAAAACCATTTTCAATACCAAAATACATAAAAGAGTATATGGTATTTATTTTATTCTAAAAACATTACGGCTTGTTGAGAAAGCCAAAGACCAAATAATACTCGCGGCGGTGGAAAAAGTCGTTGTCACCGCGTACGTTAAAAAAAACATTCCTTTTTGTCGTTTAGTAAAACGCTTCGTAGGAAAAGATTCCTTTTGTATAAAAGTAAAAGTCAAAGGGTTTATACACTGTATAAAAGAACGTTTTGTATAAAACGAAATATGCCTCAATGAAAGGAAATTGAGACGAAGTCCCTTACCTTGGGTCCGACTTGACTCGATCGTTCTTTAACATCCTGAATAATAAACTTGAGTTAATTTATACTTGATTAAGAACCTTTTTAAAGTTCATTATTCTTTTTATATCACTTATTGCCATGTTATAAACATTATGTAACCATTTAAGTTAATAATGTTTGTTTTGTCAGTATTTGGTTCTTAAGTCGAAAGTTGACTTCTTACAATTACATGTTGTTCGTGTGGTCAAAGGTTCTTTATATCCAGAATGAAATTCCCGATTTGGATATAATATGTATCATATATATCCAGCATATACATGTATTTATAATATTACATAATCATTTAGAGGTAAGAAATGAAATGCACCGTTCATGGAGACGGTAAGCCGTACGTACGCATGAACGCTACTTTCATTTCTTTGTCATATTAGTGGAATTAAAACTAAATGAGAGGTATGTATATTTTAATTCCAGAATTATATTAATCATTTAGATATATCATTAATTATATATATACATTATATACATGTAATTTTAATAGTACATTACATTTGGGGATAAGAAATGAAATGCACCGTTCAGGGAGACGGTAAGCCGTACGTACGCATGAACGCTACTTTCATTTCTATCTCATACTTTAATGGAAAGAAATAATAATTATATAGAGGTATATTATAATTCCAGTATAACATCATATATAATAACTTTAAATCCATCCTTTACACGTCCCAAATATGGCATTAACGAATCACATCACTTTTAGGGGGCGGTAGTCCGCACTTCCTTAAATGAAGATATCGTGTTTACCCATAATGGAAACCATAAAGGTATGACAAAAATGAAAAATACAGAAGCTTAAAGAAAACATAAACATATTATATATCATATATAAAAATAGTGACATCATAATGGCCACCCTTGACGGTGTTAAATGAGTATTGAACAATCATCGTTTCGGGAGGCAGAATTTGGCCATCCACGGAAACCGTATGTTCTTTAACAATTTGATGTAGTTGTGTGAGAGTGTAGCTCAAATAAATATTATAACAACATCATAGTATATTTAATATACTGGTTTTGTTACAAAAGAAGTAAATAAAAAGAGTTTAGAGGGTTGGAGAAGCAAAATAAAACAAATGAACAAGAGAGAATGAATTGCCTTTAAAAGTGTAACTCCCTTTTGATTTGAGCCTAAAGGCTTCCTTTGAAAGGATTATGCCCAAAGTGAATCCTCTAGGATTAGTATAGGGATGTGGAGAGAGTAATTGGTCAGGGGTTGGCCGAGCCAAAGGCTAGAGAAGTGTGTGAAATGAGGTAGAGGTGGGGGCCTTTTATAAGAGGAGAGGAGGGGCACTTTTGGAAAGTAAAGAAATATTACTTTATTTGAAAATGTGTTTCGGTTTTAAAAGGTCCCACATTGATATAATTCGTGGATAATGTGATAAGGGTTCTACATACACTCATCCAATTGGTTTTGGCCATGTGTTGTTCATATAGTTTACATTATCTTTCCATTTTATTTAAATCGTCAAATAATGATGTCATCGCTGCATCATTATTATGTCACATATAATTTAATTTATATAATGTCTAAAAATTATAAAACAAATACTATGATGTAGGATATCTTTTTAGCTTTCCAATGACTATTTATAATCAAAATTTGGACTTGTATAACCCCACTCAAAAATTATTTTACTAAAACAATTTATGTTAGTGTCATTTTCACTTTAACATTAAATAAAAATATATTAATGTCATTTTCCAACTAAAGTGGCTCCATGGGGTCCCCAAGTTGTCCCATGGCTTGTCTTGGTCGGAAATGACTCACCCAATAGGTGTAGGACAAGTGTCATGGTGTTTTCACATTCTTATAATACCATTTTTACCATAAACTACACTAATTACCTCTAATCGCGATTAATGAAAAAAAGTTACTATTCACCAAAAATTATTTTAATCTCATTGAACCACATTTTACTTCTTAATGACAACCATGTATGTCGGATTTTCAAAATTCAATACACATTAGTAGTAAACGTTCATTTAACTGAAAAATCAGTTTGCTTGATTACCACTTAGTGGTTTCACTATTCATCAAAAATTGAAGTTTTTCAGAAAATTACCAAAAATTCACCCTAAGCTATATTTGATATTCCGAATTCAAAAATGAAGCCCATTTTACAAAATTCAAAACATATAAGTCAAATTAATTAATTTAATAATTAATTCCAGCTGTCATGACAAATAGCGTGTTTTTGTAAAACAATAAGTATCAAAAGATTGACACCAGTTTAAGTCCAATTTCAAAGTGAAATTGATTCCAATGACCACCATTGGATTAACTGGTAAAAATATTTTCTAATTTCACTTTAAAACCAATTAAAATAATAATCTAATCATATAAATAATTTTGATTAAAAAGAGGTTTTGAATTAAAATACAACAGTTTACACTATTCATTAAAAATGAACTTTATCAGAAAGGTACCAAAAATTTACAGAAAGAAAATTTTGATATCCCGATTCTAAAGAAGAGTTATATTTGGTCCAAAAGAATTTATAAGATCGATCAAAACTATATTTAATGACGGTTCTCCATCAAAAGGTGATAAGTGGACCTTTCGTGAAAATTAGGGTATAAATGCCTAAAATTGAACTCTTTCCGTATTTTTAAGCCTTTATCTTTTATTGGGTAAATGTAAAAACATTTAAAAACATATATAATCAAATTTTAGTTATTTTTATCCATTCCCGCCAGTACAACAGCTACTCATTAACTAACATTTAAAATAATATTATTTTATTACTAGTGTGCTACGTAAGTTTCAAAGAAACTCATCGTTGCGTATCGGGTACGCTATCGAACATAGCAACCCCTTTAAAATAAAATTAATATTTAATTCGTAAATATTAATAAATATGAAAATTCTTTATTCTTTATTTACCTGGGATGTTACATCCTTCCCCCCTTTTGGGAATTGCGTCCTCGCAATTTTATTCACTTATCAAAATAAGTGGGGGTATTTATCCCTCATAGCATTTTCAGATTCCCACGTTGCCTCTTAAATCACATGGGTTTTCCACAAAACCTTTACCTGATGAATCACCTTATTCTGTAACACTTGCTCCCTGTGGTCAAGAATCTGGACCGGTTGTTCCTCATAAGATAGGTTCTCTTCCAGCTAAACAACCTCTGGACTCAAAACATGAGATGGATCTGGCATATACTTTCTCAACATCGAAAAGCATGATCACCTACCTCAAAATATAGATCCTTCCTCCGGTTATCCGCATATCTCTTATGCCTTCTCTGAGCTGTTCTCATGTGTTTTCTGAATCAACTGAACTTTTTCGGCCATCTCTTCTACCAATTCTGGTCCCATCAGCTTCCTTTCACCCACTTCATTCCAAAATGCTGGAGTTCGACACCGCTTCCCATATAATGCCTCAAATAGTGCCATCTGTATACTGGAATGAAAGCTGTTATTATAAGAAAACTCAACCAAAGAAAAATGTTGGTCCCAACTTCCCTGATAATCCATAGAACAAGCTCGTAGCATATCCTCCAATGTCTGGATTGTTCGTTCTGACTGCCCATCTGATTGAGGATAAAAAGCTGTACTAAAATTTAATTCAGTACCCAACGACTTCTGAAGGCCTTTCCAAATGTTGGATGTGAACCTAGGATCACGATCAGATACAATGGAGAGTGTAACTCCATGTAACCTGACTATCTCTTTAAGATACAAACGGGAAAGTTGATCAAGAGATAAAGTATCTCGTATAGAAAGGAAATGAGCAGATTTGGTCAAGCAATCAACAATAACCCAGATTGCATTATTACCTCGAGATGTCCTCGGTAATCCCACAACAAAGTCCATGGATATGTTTTCCCATTTCCACTCTGGCACTGGTAAAGGCTGAAGCATCCCTTTCGGTAACTGCTGCTCTGCTTTAACCTGTTGACATGTCAAACACTTCACAGTAAAATCAGCAATGTCTCTTTTCATTCCATCCTACCAGTAATACTCCCGCAGATCTCTATACATCCTAGTACTGCCCAGATGAACTGAAAACAGGGAACTATGAGCCTCACATAACAACTCATTCTTCAACTGTGAATCACAAGGCACACATAACCTCTTCACAAACCTCAAAACACAAACACAAACTTATCCAAGAACTCATGGAAAATTTTATTCATAAGGTCCATGAATACAGCAGGTGCATTGGTTAACCCAAAATGCATAACTAAAAATTCATAATGGCCATATCTAGTACGGAACGTAGTCTTCGGAACGTCTGCTTCTTTTACTTTCAACTGATGGTACCCCGACCTCAAGTCAATCTTCGAAAAATACTGAGCTCCCTGGAGCTGATACCACTTCATTCGATGGCCCAACATCTGCTGAAGTTGTTGCAAAGGATTTCACCACCCCTTTCTGCTTGTAGTCTGGCTACATTCCCCCAGTTGAGTTCTTCGTTGGACACTCGTTTGCATAATGACCCATTTCATTACACTTAAAACATCTTATCATTGGCTTTTCATTTCCTGCTTGATCATCTTCCTTACAGTTACGAGCAATATGACCAGACTTACCACACCGAAATCACTTACCAGACATGGATAAACATTCTCCAGGATGAATTTTACCACACTTCTCACAGGATGGATATTTGGTTTTCTTACCTCATTGCTTCTTTGATGAAGTCTTCCCCTTTTCCTGCCAACTAGATCTCTTATTCTGTTGTTTGTCATAGAACACCTGATCATCGGCAAACTCCATTTCCACCTTCTCCGCACATTGAACAAGTTTTTCATAACTTTTGAACTCACGAGAAGCTAAAGCCCTTCGATACTTTGGATTTAACCCTGAGTAAAAACGGTTTATTTTACTATCATGATCTCGTATGAAGTTTGGAGCATACCTTGCCAATCGAGTGAACTTTTCTTCATATGTAGCCACTGAATCATCCTCCTGCCTCAATTCTAGGAACTATTTATCCATCCTAAGACGAACCACCTTAGGAAAATATTTCTCAAGAAACATACCTTTTAATTCGTCCCAGTGAAGATCCTCAATCTCATCACTATCCCTTATATTTTTCACCATCGACCACCACTGATCAGCTTCACCTTCAAAACGGTAAACAGAAAGACTAACCTTTTGATGTTCTGAACACCCCATGACATCAAAAATCTTCTCCAGTGCTTTAATCCACCCTTCAGCTTGCACAGGGTCAAATGATCCTCTGAATGATGGGGGATGTTGCCTCATGAAATGTTCCACCACTGACATGTTCCTCTGCGGTTGATCTGGCTGATCTCGTGCATGGATACCACCACCATTTATAGCCTGAGTCAATTGTGCCATTACTGCATCAAACTGTTCAGTTCCGATTCTGACCATCTCAGGTTGCTGATTTGGAAGGTTATCTTCCTCCTGATGTCGTCCCAACATAGCTGCTTTGTTTCCTCTACGGAAAACCATTCTGAACACAGAAATATCTTAGGCGAAGCAACATGGTAATCCATAAATGCTCTATCATTTCAATCATATTATAATTTAACACTTTTCTAACTCCTAAAGTTTTCTAAACCGACCTTTGATACCAACTATAAGGCCCCAGCCTTAAACCTTACTTAATATTGAATTAACTGAATAATTCACATTGAGGATCTTTTCAGGTTTAGAGTTTTAGAGAATTAGAACATAACTATTACATCTTAAAAGATTACAAAGTAGACACTTCTACTAAGTCTCCATAAAATAAAAACTCTTAAAAAGAAATATGTCTAGATTCCATGTTTTAGATAGCATGAAATTCCCTTGATCCCATCCTTGACCCTATTCCATGCTATGTCCTGTGAAAAACATTTCAAAAACTTGGGATGAACATAAAAACTCAGTAAGGGATACACAAAGAATAAAAACTGTTAGTTTATCAAAACAAAAAGTAAACCATGTATACTTTATCAAAGTAATACTTTTCACCTTTATGAAGTAGTAAAAACTCTTCACTGAATAAAAAAAGTATCATTACTTACCTTTTTGTAACCAAAGGATTACCATAAAACCCAAATAAAGAACACATAACATATATAAAGGTAACTTGGGACATAAACATACTTAAGTGGAATAACCATACGGTCGACTTCCACACATATCACTTAATGGAATAGCCATACGGCCAATTTCCATACATACTTAATGGAATAGCCATACGGCCGACTTCCATACCCAATGCATTGGAGGTTATAACGTAACCACCCGTCCTGGTATTCACGGCACCACCCGTCATATGGTTTATAACGTAACCACCCGTTAAAATGTCCAAGTACCAATATAAAATCATAAAACATAAAACCAATATAAAAGAAAGATAACATTTCCACATTTCAATCACAATATATCATAAATATATTGACATAATAGAATCCTTTTTCAAAACCATTTTCAATACCAAAATACATAAAAGAGTATATGGTATTTATTTTATTCTAAAAACATTACGGCTTTTTGAGAAAGCCAAAGACCAAATAATACTCGCGGCGGCGGAAAAAGTCGTTGTCACCGCGTACGTTAAAAAAAACATTCCTTTTTGTCGTTTAGTAAAACGATTCGTAAAAAAAGATACCTTTTGTATAAAAGTAAAACTCAAAGGGTTTATACACCGTATAAAAGAAATTTTTGTATAAAACGAAATATGCCTCAATGAAAGGAGATTGAGACGAAGTCCCTTACCTTGGGTCTGACTTGACTCGATCGTTCTTTAACGTCCTGAATAATAAACTTGAGTTAATTTATACTTGATTAGGAACATTTTTAAAGTTCATTATTCTTTTTATATCACTTATTGCCATGTTATAAACATTATGTAACCATTTAAGTTAATAATGTTTGTTTTTTCAATATTTGGTTCTTAAGTCGAAAGTTGACTTCTTACAATTACATGTTGTTCGTGTGGTCAAAGGTTCTTTATATCCAGAATGAAATTCCCGATTTGGATATAATATGTATCATATATATCCAGAATATACATGTATTTATAATATTACATAATCATTTAGAGGTAAGAAATTAAATGCACCGTTCATGGAGACGGTAAGCCGTACGTACGCATGAACGCTACTTTCATTTCTTTGTCATATTAGTGGAATTAAAACTAAATGAGAGGTATGTATATTTTAATTCCAGAATTATATTCATCATTTATATATATCATTAATTATATATATACATTATATACATGTAATTTTAATAGTACATTACATTTGGGGATAAGAAATGAAATGCACCGTTCATGGAGACGGTAAGCCGTACGTACGCATGAACGCTACTTTCATTTCTATGTCATACTTTAATGGAATGAAATAATAATGATATAGAGGTATATTATAATTCCAGTATAACATCATATATAATAACTTTAAATCCATCCTTTACACGTCCCACATATGGCATTAACGAATCACATCACTTTTAGGGGGCGGTAGTCCGCACTTCCTTAAATGAAGATATTGTGTTTACCCATAATGGAAACCATAAAGGTATGCCAAAAATGAAAAATACAGAAGCTTAAAGAAAACATAAACATATTATATATCATATATAAAAATAGTGACATCATAATGGCCACCCTTGAAGGTGTTAAATGAGTATTGAACAATCATCGTTTTGGGAGGCAGAATTTCGCCATCCACGGAAACCGTATGTTCTTTAACCATTTGATGTAGTTGTGTGAGAGTGTAGCTCAAATAAATATTATAACAACATACTAGTATATTGAAGATACTTCTGTTGTTACAAAACAAGTAAATAAAAAGAGTTTAGAGGGTTGGAGAAGCAAAATAAAACAAATTAACAAGAGAGAATGAATTACCTTTAAAAGTGTAACTCCCTTTTGATTTGAGCCTAAAGGCATCCTTTGAAAGGATTCTACCAAAAGGGAATCCTATAGGATGAGGATAGGGATGTGGAGAGAGTAATTGGGCAGGGGTTGGCCGAGCCAAAGGCTTGAGAAGTGTGTGAAATGAGGTAGAGGTGGGGGCCTTTTATAAGAGGAGAGGAGGGGCACTTTTGGAAAGTAAATAAATATTACTTTATTTGAAAATGTGTTTCGGTTTTAAAAGGTCCCACATTGATATATTTCGTGGATAAGGTGATAAGGGTTCTAAATCCACTCATCCAATTGGTTTTGGCCATGTTTTGTTCATATATTTTACATTATATTTCCATTTTATTTAAATCGTCAAATAATGATGTCATCGGTGCATCATTATTATGTCATATGTAATTTAATTTATTTAATGTCTAAAAATTATAAAACAAATACTATGATGTAGGAAACCTTTTTATCTTTCCAATGACTATTTATAATCAAAATTTGGACTTGTATAACCCCACTAAAAAATTATTTTACTAAAACAGTTTTTGTTAGTGTCATTTTCACTTTAACATTAAATAAAAATATATTAATGTCATTTTCCAACTAAAGTGGCTCCATGGGGTCCCCAAGTTGGCCCATGGCTTGGCTTGGTCGGCCATGACTCACCCAATAGGTTTAGGACAAGTGTCATGGTGTTTTCACATTCTTATAATACCATTTTTACCTTAAACTACACTAATTACCTCTAATCGCGATTAATGAAAAAAAGTTACTATTCACCAAAAAATTATTTTAATCTCATTGAACCACATTTTACTTCTTAATGACAACCATGTATGTCGGATTTTCAAAATTCAATACACATTAGTGGTAAACTTTCATTTAACTGAAAAATCAGTTTGCTTGATTACCACTTAGTGGTTTCACTATTCATCAAAAATCGAAGTTTTTCAGAAAATTACCAAAAATTCACCCTAAGCTATATTTGATATTCCGAATTCAAAAATGAAGTCCATTTTACAAAATTCAAAACATATAAGTCAAATTAATTAATTTAATAATTAATTCACGCTGTCATGACAAATAGCGTGTTTTTGTGAAACAATAAGTATCAAAAGATTGACACCAGTTTAAGTCCAATTTCAAAGTGAAATTGATTCCAATGACCACCATTGGATTAACTGGTAAAAATATTTTCTAATTTCACTTTAAAACCAATTACAATAATAATCTAATCATATAAATAATTTAGATTAAAAAGAGGATTTGAATTAAAATACAACACTTTACACTATTCATTAAAAAATGAACTTTATCAGAAAGGTACCAAAAATTTACACAAAGTAAATTTTGATATCCCGATTCTAAAGAAGAGTTATATTTGGTCCAAAAGAATTTCTATGATCGATCAAAACTATATTTAATGACGGTTCTCCGTCAAAAGGTGATAAGTGGACCTTTCGTGAAAATTAGGGTATAAATGCCTAAAATTGAACTCTTTCCGTATTTTTGAGCCTTTATCTTTTATTGGGTAAATGTAAAAACATTTAAAAACATATATAATCATATATTAGTTATTTCTATCCATTCCCGCCAGTACAACGGCTACTCGTTAACTAACATTTAAAATAATATTATTTTATTACTAGTGTGCTACGTAAGTTTCAAAGAAACTCATCGTTGCGTATCGGGTACGCTATCGAACATAGCAACCCCTTTAAAATAAAATTAATATTTAATTCGTAAATATTAATAAATATGAAAATTCTTTATTCTTTATTTACCTGGGATGTTACAAGCCCATACAATTTACAACATAAAAAATAAGGTAAATTACAACAACACTGTCATCTTTCCCGCCCCCTAATTCAATAAAATTTGGTTTGTTATGTTCATTAAGGTTGGATTCATCTATGTCTCGATGGACCATCATCGTACACACCTAAAATTATTCAAAATAATGATAGACGAAGGAAAAAATTGTTTCTTGGATGATCAAGGATGAATTTTTTTTTCATTGGACAAGAACTGGGGTCGCACTATAGGGAACTCCAAGAACAACAGAACATGGGGGATCTCACACAGGGACAACTCATCTCTCGAAGAGGGACTCCATGTGAAACACGGGAAATAGAAGAGGCTAAGGAATAATAAGATCTCGTTGTAATAAAATGGAAGATCCTAGTGTTATGGGATGTTCAATATCAAAGTGCATGAAATGTGGATGACGGTTTGACCATGGGGTTGGGTGGTTTCACCTGTTAGAATTTATTGAAATTTAATAATTTCCTCAGAGATAGTGAGATAGTCCATTTCATGATGGAGAGATGATAGGTTACATTTAAACTGAGAAAAAAACATAAGATGGGTGTAACTTGAAATGCAGAAAATGGTGTGAAACTGATTAAAAGGCCATGTATTTTTGTTATCCATGGGTTATCCCACTCTCAGGGGATTTATAATATCCATAACCAGCCTCAAAACATTATTAACCCACTTTAAAAAATTTACTAAAATAGAAATGAGGTGTTCCAAAAGGGAAGCTAGATTGGAAACCTGATACATGATGGTCACACCATAGTGACCCCCCACCACTGATGACCTCTTGACTCACCGAGGGTATCCATGACACCCAAAACACATGAATTTAGAAAATTAATTGAGCTAGAGGGTCTGAGGCAATACATTAGATACATATCAAAGTATTATATTCATTGATAATCCAACGAAAAAATTGATGAAAATAGTGGGGTACGAACAACGACCTTGTAAGATACCTCTCAGGGATAAGTCACTCTGAGTTTCCCAAATGTGGAATTAAAAATTAGACATCCAAGAACTCCTCCAGATAGCTATCTGCCTAAATAGTGTCATGAACCTCAAATATCACACCATCTCGACACATGGATTATGGAGATCTTTTCTCCATGTCATGATACTATCTACTTTCAGAGGCACTGAATTTCCCACATGGGTTTAATCTCATCATCAATAATTAGTATTTATTAATAATTTGGTCCCCCCTTCCCCGCATGTTGGAACATTTATTACACATATAAAGAGAAAAGGAAACTTCCTATCTCATAGTCAAAAATGCCATGCATTACATCACCACAAAGAAAAAAAGTTAAAAAATAAAAAAAAATCAAAATAGAAACTCAAAATAGATTTGGGAATTGGGAAATAATATACAATTATTGCCACCATGTACTCTTCTCAAGGCCATTGTTACTCCATAACCCATGAACCAAAGTAATGGTCCATCTATGAAGCACCTTATCTTTATGAACATCGATTATTTCTGGTCGCTCCATGAATGTCACATCGCCCTCGACATACAACTCCCCCCTATCAATGACATGGGAGTCATAGTATAGGTATCAATGTGGCAGAGATACATGGAAGAAATTGTAGATCCTATCCATCCAAGGTGGTAATTCCAACAATTGTTCCACCAAGGTGAGTCATCCTTACACCTTGAAGGGTCTGATGAACCCTAGAATAGGCTTACTCCCCTTGCCAAACCTCCACTATTCAGCACACTGGTGAACGACACAATCTTACATATAAAGGATTCAAATGGTTCCATTCCCATGGTAGAGTGATTGATATTGTTTTTGGGAAACTCTACTAGAGGAAACTGTCATACGCTCGATCCTCAGAAGTCCAGAACACATGCTCATATCATATCCTCCAACATTTGGAAGGTCCTCTATGTCTTCCCATCTATCTTAGGATAGAATGTACTGCTATGGAATATCTGGATTCCAAAATCATGTTGTAATACCTTCTAGTCTAAGAAAGTAATGCATGTATCCATATTTAAAAGAATAGTTCTAGGAAATTTGTGAAACCCCACACCTTCACCCCCACACTTATATGCAGTGCCATCCACTGTGATCGACTCATTAACCACTAATAAGTTATATGATTTTGTCAATCTATCGAACACTTCCTTTAGGTAATCACATCCCCCGTCATCCTTGGGTAGTCCCTTGATGAAATACATCAAGACATAATCCCACATCCACCTGTTAATGTCTAAGCGATGCAAAAGAACACCAGGAACATAGTGTTCACCCTTCACCTGGTGACACACAACGCACTTTCTACAAACTCTGCCACTTCCAGATTCACTCCAAGACATAATAACTAACCTCTCATGCACTGGTACATTTTTGAAGCTCTTGGGTGCACTGCCAAGGAAGATCTATTAGAAGCACAACAAGTTCTCTTGCACAACATCTTGGGGACAAACAAGTTCCTATATAAAATTATCTAATTATGACCATTCTATGACCATCTTTCTAGAGTATAACCCTTGATATCATGGTCACACATCACTTTGACCTCTAAGTATCCCCAATGAGACTCCTCCACCAGTCATAACAAGGTAGACATCACTGTCATCTTGAATAAACAACCTCTACCATCCTTCACTCTAATGCCTAGAGGTAAAGAAGCCAACTATTCATTTTCATTCCAATCATCTGATGATCTAGAACCGAATACTTCTGTGACTTCCTTCCCAGTGCGTTGGCCACAACATCCCCATTTTCTGAGGTGTAAAATATCTTGAAGTCATTGTTCTAAGGAAACTATATCCACCTTCACTGTTGCAAGATCATGTCTCTTTAAGAGAATATATTCCTCACTCTCTAGTGATATTTTAAAACAATAAATCATTCCATGATTTGGTAATTCTTCCATATATTCAATGTGAGAACAACTGCTGCATGTTCCAGATTGAGGGTGGAATATTATAATTCTTGAAGATGTAATTACCTAGACCCATAAGAAATCACTCCCAACCACTCCATCTGCACACACTCCAAGCCTAGATTGGAACCGACATAGAGCACTTCAAATGATCCCCTTCATCTAGATACCTCAAAATTGAGGCACTGACTAGCATCCCTTTCACATTAGTTAAAGCGAAAAGGAAATTCTCACTACATACCAAATCCTTGTCATTTCTGGTCAAGGCCGTCAATGGTGCTGCAACAACAGAGATTCCAGGTACAAACGTTCAGTAGTAACCTTACTGTATAAGGAAATTATAAACCTATACCATGTTATTGGGTTATTCACATGAAACAACCTCTTAGATCTTCAATGAGTACACTTTTACTCCCTATTGGGACACCACGTGTCAATGTAATTTCACCTCTTATGTCCAAAAATTGCACATTGAGAACATACCGTAGTGCTGGTGGTGACAGAGGACCTCCAAAACAATCCTTAGATGCTCGGAGTGATCCTCCTATATCCTTGAGTAGTTCAGAATGTCTTTGATAAACCCAACCATGAACTAGTCTACATATTCCTGGAAAACATATTAAATGATCCCCAGGAACACAACTGGTGTGTTCTAAACACTGAACTACATGTCCAAAGACTCAAAGTTCCTATACCTACACATGAAAGTAGACTTTCAGATGTCACCCAACATCACCCACCACTACTGATATCTACACCACATTTTCATCTTATAGAACTATAATCCTCCCTTCAACATGTCAAAACGGTCGTTGATCCTCGGGATGGGGTAACATTTCATTACCGTCACTTGATTCAGTCATTGTTAGTCCATGCAGAGCCTGAGACCACTAGATTCCTTCTTTGAGAACAAGATTAAAGAACATCACAATGACGAGCATTGTCAGATAAAACCCTTTTTCATTAGGTCATCAACCTTAATCTTCATCTCTCGCAACTCCGAATGCAACATCTGATAGGGAGCCTCAAATTCAGATGCGCACTAGGTTGTATGTCTATCCCAAAATAGAAATCACAACGAGGGGTTGGAGTCACATCCTCTTTAGGGAAGACATCCAGAAACTCACTAATAATCCCCAGAACGTAAACTATATCCATGTTTACTAATTCCATCACCATCTCAAAAAACAAGGAATGAAGGGGCTCCACACTCTAACTACCCTCCTAAAAACCCCGCTGGATAATTAAAACTATATGATGGCTGCCCATATCTAAGAACATTACACTTATACATAAGTAGTCGAAAATAGCATGCATGGAAAAGAACCAGTTGATGCCTATGATGACATTGTTTGACAGTATTTGTTGTAGAAGGAGTACCCCACTTGACTGATGTTGGACCAATATCAATCTGCATCCTTGAAAATCATCAAAGTGGTCAGTATTACATCCAACTGGCATACTAAACACTAGGGTATTTGAATGTCTCTCTATGTCTAGACCTAAGGAATTGGATAGACTAGGTGAAAAAAAGGAGTAAGATTCTCTAGAATCAAACAAGGAAGATACAAGAGTATTAAACAAATTGATCATACCTTGAACGACGTATGTCCCTTATAGAACTGTTGTTTTTGTGGCACAAAACATCCCATGCCCAACTCCTATACCCCTAGACTATTTGCTGCCTCCCTGACCATGCTCTGGTAGAGGTCTTTGAGGAGTGCCCTAAGGCTGGCCTAATCCAGCTACATCTTCTGTCGGAGGGGCAAGGTAATACTACTGCTACTAAAAAGGTATGGCCGATAACTCCTGATGATGAAGTGGGTGGTGAAAATTCCCACCGCACTACATTACACTCTGACAGGGTACTGATTCAGAAGATTTCCATGGATTCTAACGTAAAGAACCTGAGTCCTAGGACCGTGGACAAAGGGAGAGGACCGGTAGATCGAAAATGGATCTACTGGGGACTACAAACCATTGGATGAAACCTGGAAGGCCCAGAATCTGGAGACCTTCTACTGATGGCTATCCCCTTTAACAAAATTAATTGGTTCCCGTCTAATGGATCTCCTCCCAACATGTTTATCATCTCCATTAATTTTCCCTTATTTTGAACCTCCTAGAAAATTAGTATATTGAAGGGAGTAATAATATACTAAAGAGATGGTCAGTGTGCCTCCTCTAAGCATCATGCCCACGAATCCTCATCAGGAATTTTGTTTGGAAAAAAATGAAGGAGATCCTAGAACATGATCCCAAATCCCCCCACTATCACACTCCCTTGTTGGAGGGAGAGCATGTCTTGCCTCTTTTTGGATGCCATTATTGAAGACAGTAATTCTGCTTGGAACACCATCTCAAAGTCAGCCCATGAAATGTCAAATTCATTCTTCTCAATATGATAATGCATCCACCACTGACGCGTCGCTCCCCACATTTGGATCACAACCATAGGAACCTAGTACTTAGTTGGTGCCTAAATCATGCTGAAGGAAGTCACTAGATCATCAAGCTTGATCTTTGTCTCCATGTTTGAGATGCTACCTTCGTACATTTATAGAGTCTTCCATTGTATGGCATAAAGAATATTCTTACACTCTCCATCCTCCTCCTATAGATATACCCTCCACTGATCAACCAGATCAACATGTTTGGGCTCGACTACATGCACTACTCGTGGACATCATCCAAGTTCCATAGTTGAAAAAGAATCAAGACAATCTTAAGCCCGAATAGTGTATAATATTCAATTTAAATTTTTCTTAATAATTTTAGTTTTTTTGATTTACCAAAACACCCAGGACATAGAGAAAAATAAGTCATTATGATTCATGTACCTTCCCTATGGTCTCTACCCTACCATTTTAGTAGCCACACCTGGTCGTTCATTTGGTCTAGTGTCCAGAAATCGAATCACAGGGGCCCCTAAAATCCCATGTCCATTCCAGTATTCCCTTGCCTATTTTACACACCAAGATTTCCTAAAAATATTTCCCTATCATACCATAAAATTATCACAATTTATAACGCCTAAATCCATCCTATCTATCAACTATCAGCCTCAAATACCATTTTGTAATGACCCGCCTTCATTAAGAAGAGGGAAAGAACAATAGGGTGCCCTATCCATCCTTATCAAGGTGATGAAAAGATAAAGACCCCCTGAGTCCCTCTTTCAGAAGGCCCTATAAGGGTGACTAGACCCAATTGTATAGAATCTCACATAAATGGAAGGAATTGACTTTTTTCTTAATAGAATCAGGAGATAAGAATGTGAATCTCAAAAAAATAAAAATACAGATTGTAAAAGTAAATCTAAAAACCCTTTTTACATAAGAATTTTCAAAATAATGTGATAAAAGTATTAGAAAATCTGATAAAATGTACCAAAATAGTGAAAATAAGAAACAACAATTGTCGTGACACTTAGCTAGTAATATATAGCATTGTTCTTAAATTCTTCTAGAAAAAAGAATATAGTTTTATATATGTAGGGTTATTGTACAAGTATACTCTATAGGGAAACCAAATTCTCTCATACACATGTGTGGAGACATTATAATGACCCGTGAGAAAAATAGAGGTAACCAAAAAACCTAGTAAGGAAAACTATCCACCCATCCAAACCAAGGAACCCTCCCCAAATAACACAAGTTACGTAATATATCGTAATATATAGTAAAAGTACGTCGATATTGGGGTACCCCACACCGATTTTCCACTAATTATTTATAAAATCATATACATAAGACATTCCTCAAAAATACCACTACTGTCCCACTGCCACCCCAATGACCACCATATGGGAAATCCCAACTACACGTTTATCCCACCCATAAACACCTGCTCTACAACAACCACACATAACCACGCCTACAGAAACCATGTCCACAACAACCACAACCACACGCAAAGACCCCTAGGACAGAACAATCAATGCAACACCCAATGAAACTTCATCCAGAACATCCACTTCCACTCCCAAAAAACATGTGGGCCTTATCCCGAAGACACTTAGAAGACAAACTATCTTTCACACACCTTGGCCAACCCACCACAAGAGACACTTCCCAAAAATACATGATCTATAATGAACCTCTTGTCACAAAAGCCTGGAAAAAGAGTCTTGGGCTACCTAGTAGAGGGATCATAAAAGAGCTAATAACAAGATACTCATAGGAATGATGGAAATACCACCGTCCCAATGAAATGGGGGTGTTCGGAACGAAGTTATGAACAAGGTTTGGGTGTGTGTAAGAAAAAAAAACAAAATTGTATACATATAGGAAATAAAACACTCATCCAATCCTAAGGGTTAGAAAACCATCAACCATCCCAAGCACAACCACTCTTCATGAAACCACTAGATGAAAATGTACATGACAACCATAACAAGAGAAAAATCCATTTTTGGAAAACAGTTCCCAATTATAGCAATTATCGTTATCATGTTAAAGTCATACAATTTAAATATTATTTCACTAACAGGAAACAAACATGAAAAACCACAGGCCAAATGAAAAATGAAATTAAAACAACTAAATAGGCGTTTAAGCATTAACCCTCAGTTCTCTTCTAAATAACAACATCAAATGAGATCATGTGAGATCCATCAAAATAGAGGAACCAAACCAAGCCCAAAATTACCAGTTGCAAAACATTTACCACCAACTCTATAAATCAATAGATTCACAAACTAACATCCTCTCTACCAAGGATTCAATTCCCCTCTATGTCACCACAAAAACATGAAAAAGTACATCTATGAGTTCCATGGGAGAACATCCTCCCAACCAGGTGTTTCTGGATTTATCCAACACCATTCAATGAGTTCCATCAATCAGTTTGGTTAATTAGGATGCCCACATGCGGGATCTTATCCATTTATTATCCATTAAATCAACCATGTTTACATGATTAATTAGTATCCGTGTTATAACCATTTAATAACATGACTATCCCTAAAAAATAGCTTCATTAGTGTGTCCAAAATAACCACCAACTACCATAATTTTTATTGGACATGAGCCCATAAAATTCACAACATAAAAAAGAATGTAAAATACAACATAATCATCATCTTTCTCACCCCTTCTTTCTTTAAAAGCACATTTATTATCTTTTTTAAATACGGATTCATGTACATCA
This sequence comes from Viscum album, assembly GCA_963277665.1. Taxonomy (NCBI): domain Eukaryota; kingdom Viridiplantae; phylum Streptophyta; class Magnoliopsida; order Santalales; family Viscaceae; genus Viscum; species Viscum album. The sequence goes on along the minus strand of OY728121.1, from coordinate 1,659,131,179 downwards.
TGAGGGAACATCGTCCTACCCACCCAACACTATGCATAGTAAAGAGAGATGAAGGAAAACTCCCTAATCCAATGATCAAGGATCAAAGAATTTATCCTTGCACCAAGAACTGTGGTTGTAATAAGTGAAACTGTAAGTGGAACCATACAGGAGGGCTCTTATGTAGGAACAAATCATCTCCAGAAGTTAAAATCCATGAACACCTAAGGAAAAGAAAGACTCCATGGAAGAAGAAGATCCTATTGTAATAAAAGGATAGATCCTAGAGTTATGAAACGTGTAATCTCGAAGTGATTGAAACGCATATTGTTGTTTCACTATGTGGATGGGTGGTTGAAAAACATTGGAATTTGGTTAGATTTAATAATTATCTAGGAGATAGTGAGATACACCATCACACGATAGAGAGTTCATAGGTTTCATTTAATCCAAAAAAACTAAAAATATGGGTGCAACGGGAAATGTGCAAAGGGTGTGAAGATAATTAAAATGACAAACATTTTGGTAAGAAAAGTATCAACCCGCTCTTAGGGGATATAAGATATCCTTTACCGACCATAAAATGTTCTTAACCTAATTTGAATGAGGTATTAAAACATTAAAGAGGTGCTATAGTTGTGAAACTGCATATGAAACCCAGGGCCTCGTGGTGGCACCGTTTGGATGATGCACCTATCGGTGAGACACCGATTTGGGACCCCATAATGACACCCAGCCACTAATGCCCTCCTTACTCACCAATGCTGTCCAGGACACCCCAAACACCATAATTTGGGAATGTAATGGACCAAGAGGGTATATGCCATTATAGTGTGGTATTTTTCCAATATCCAATGATGTCATATTAATCGACTTGAACTATACTATTTCTCTTGTGTGGTTTGGATGATGTTTCTTCATCCATTGTTTTGTCATCTAAATCTTCATCTGAAACATATTCTTAGTCTCAACCCAGAATTTTTTACATGTATTCTTCTATTTCATAATCTGAATCAATTCCTTTATCAAAAAACACTATTTCAAATGACATAATATTCTTGAAATTTCAATAATAATTAGGTAAGATGAAAATTGAAATAATGATTCAGGTACCTTCTAAATCATTCTTTATTTTTCTCCACCTCAAGGGAGATAATTCTCAACATATTCATAATGGGGACTCCCGTAATTATGGGATTCCAAGAAAATTATCAATGGAGAAAATACTAAAATCATTCATTCATCTTCCCATAATCCATGTTGGACAACTTCCTTAACATCACCATGGAAAATAATATTGACCACTTATTCTTCAATATAATTGAAATAAGGTCTATCCAAGATGGTACCTTATTTATCCTAGTTATCGAATGTAGATCATCTTTAGCGTCATCCAAAAATTATTCACTATCATATTTATATTTGAATATGAAATTGATTAATCATTCAGGTATGGTAAATTATTCATCATGGCTAATAAGAATTGATAACCCAATCATCTTATAATTTTCTCCCCATGAGAACATGAGTCACCTTTAATTATCTGCATTATAATAAAAAATGAAATACACAAATGCAATATGAACTTCACAGTTGGTGAGATATTCTCAAACATGTTTTTCCACTGGGTCTAATATTAATTTTTACACATCTGAATACATGTTCTAATTTATATTTAGGCATCATGGATCTTATCACATACTTTTCGACATTATGTGGATAGTTTTGTCTAGACAACCTTCATGGATGTAAAATTAATAATCCCCTTAAGGAATGCATATTATTATATTATTAAAGTTAATCAACATTTTGCAACATAACTAGATTACTTGCATCTCTCACACATGAATTCTTTAACATGATATTTCATTTTGATATCAAACACACATGGACTTTTACCTCATCACGTGGGACATATTTTTTTTATATTTATATAGGGCATAGGATATGTATCTTCACATTTACTAATTAAAACCAAATTAATTATCTAGATAAATAAAATTTCATTAGTAACAATCCAATCCTGATTATATATTTCACATGGATTATTTAGTGTGTCATAATCTTAGTATATATCTTGGATTCACTTCCTTTAAAATTATTGGATTTAGAATCCATTTTTTTCAAAATATTTCATTGATGCTTTCAGGGGGGATTTATGTTCACAACGTTCTTATAATTCATTTTAAGGTGTATTTTTCATTATTGAAATGATATGGAGATATTCCATTCTAAAAATATTTTTGTACTTGTTGAAATGAGCTTGTACCAACCATGTGACAACTTCAATTGAAAACATCACATATGATACCAATCATTCCAAATTCATTTGCATTAAACTGATGCTTCTGGAAAAGTGGTTATTGTTCCCTCATCTCCAGCATACATTATTTTCTTTTAAATTGTATGAATTTTACCGATATTTTATATCTTGATTCGCACATCTGTTACTACACCAACATTGACCCACATATATTGATCTCTCTATCTCTTTTGTATGAGGTTTTTGGATCATCTTAAGGTCATTCAGTGCTCTTGGTGGGAATACTAACTCTTTATACCTATTTTCTATCCACCCTAGTCATAGTGGTAGGTTTATTAACTCTTTTATTCAAATATACATGATTATTATTTGTCTTAAAACCTAAAATCTTAATGATAATATGTTTATATAAAATAACACAAGTTATTTTGTATGGTACCTGTATTCTATGAAAATTCTTGATATAGATCAAGAAATTATTACATGATCTTCTTATCACATGTTGGTGGTATTTTAGCTTTTGAATCCTCCAATGAACACTGAATAACTTCATTAACTATTTCAATTTTTTTGAAGTCTCAGTTAATGTATTCTCAATTTAGGCTAAATAAACATCAATGTCAAGACATTTTATATTGAGGATGATTTTCTAATCATCAATAATAATTTAATTTTCTTCACCAGCCTTCTTCATTATAATAGATAATTCTTCATGTAGATTAATTTTTATGAATCAAAGCGTCATGTTCCTTGATCTTCATGGATATTCCATACAATTGAAAACCCATTCAATCTGTTCTATTATTAATTTTATCATAAAAAACGTGGATATTTTCATCAAGATCCTTTTTGAATCCTTATTTGTCTTCATATATATTGATGTATTTTGGGAATCTTATTTAATTTACCCACTCTATTTCCCCAAATATTAAAACATGTTTAGAGTGCATATAATATTATAGAACATTCCTTTGCCTGAGTGCCTCCCTATAATCTAATTCCTTCCTTAGATGGGTGATTTCTACTTTTATACATAAAAATAATCCATAGACACAGAAGGTTAAAACAATAATTTAATGAGAATGTTTTTTAAATATATCAACATAGAATTCTCTAGAGGTTATAGATTGATCATCATAACCATTTTTGCTAGAATTTCTATTATGAGTACAACATTAAACTATGGTAACACATACCTCCTGATCACTCGAATATTTTTATTTACATGAGGCAGAAGGGTTGTTCTTATCATTGATAGAAACTAAGACACATGATATCTACATTCAATACCTGAAATGTCATCATTGTCAGAAATCCAAGGAGAATAATATGTTTCCTCTTCTATAAATAGTAGGGACATCTTCATCTAACTCTTCTCTTTCATTATCATGTTCATCACCGTCTTACTGGATACATATTTCTACACCGAATCGTCATCAATATTGTACATCATTATTGTCTTAGGAAAGAAACAAAAATATTCAAATAAGAACAAATTCTCTATAGAGAGTCCAAAATTGGTGAAGCATACCAATGATAACACATGCAGGGTCCTAGAGTACCATGAGATGGGTGAGGTATATCAGGGTGTTGTCATTATCATTTATGATGACATATCATGTTCCCATGTTGGTAGGAACTCATTATACCTATATGATGGATTAGATTAGCAAAAAAACATTTAAAGGCATAGTGACAACACAACACATTTACTTGGTTCACTACCAAGGGCTTGTCCAAGGAGAATACACTGACAGTGTGTCAATTATAACTAAATCAACTAATTGTCATTAGTTATTCAATTGAAATGTTTTTCCATAGTCACTATGTTCCTGGAAAACTTCATTTACATGTTTTTAAGGATAAATCACTACTTCACCGAGAAAACATCCTTCGAATCCCCATTTACACAATTTTTCAATGAATTATAACTCAATGTACAAACTTAATGGTCACTTTAATGGTTTTGCATTAAATTCCTTGTCCCCCGCTTATCATTATATTTTAATTTCACTATATACATATGTTTGTGAACATTGATATCCATTTACAGAAAAAATTGATGTTTAAAATATCATCTCACAAGGTAGATTTGTGAATCCCACTACATTCGTGATTCTCCTGGCCTTCCCAGAACAAACGGCCTTCACAAAGCTCTCTTTCCTTCACAGAAAAAACTTCCATTATAAATCACCCTTGCCTTCGCAAATCTAATGTCTTCACAAAGCTCACTGAATCAAAATTTTATACCCCATCCTCCTAAAGTACTTATTAACAAAAAAAATTGGCAATAGTTTAGGCTCAAAAAGTCATTTACTGATTATCAAGCTCTTAAGGAATGATTGTTTCATGGAGCTCCCCTAGATAACAAAATCAATGTGATTATAAATTTTCAATGGGAATAATTGTACGGAGAGAATAGGGGTAACCTCTTATTTGTAGGCTCATCAATTCATGATTCTCTACCTCCACCAGTTTTTTTTTTGAATCTTTCAAAAAACAATTTTGTGGTGCTCTTCCCTTCACAATGCTGCAATGAAATTCACATTTCTTGTTGCACGTCATTGTCACAGATCCTTCTATCAGATCATCATGTAAGGACGATACTCATCTTCTCATAATGGTGTTGAAACACAATATCTATCCCGATCCAACTCATACTCCCAAATAGAATCCCATGATTCTGGAAATCCACACCGTTACCATATTTATGAAATATTGATTCGAGATAACTACCTCTTATAATGCTCATTGAAATCATATATTAGACCATTAGAATTCTTAAATCCTTCACAAAACAAAACAGACGTAGCCCTTAATTTTGAAACTCATGACTTTTCCATATATTCAAAAGGCCTTCAATGAAATCCAATTTTTTTGATGCAAGCACATATCAATATTTTGGAACCCAAAATTTCAGAAAACATTAAGAAATAATTCCACCTTTAATGATGTTTCCAACATAAAATGAAAGATCCATTTTATTCAATCTTCATAATATTCCATGTGGAGGATTGATAAAAAATAGACAACATACTACATTTGTAGCAAAGGAAAACCTTTCTTCCAATATTCCATTATCATCCTCCATTACGTAAAAGTAAAATAAGTTAAGTAATAAATTATATTAGAGTAACACCAATTATATTAGGTAAATTACTTTTATCCATAATTTTAATCATTTATATAAGGTTGTGATGAAAAAACACATCACTTCATGGAGGTTTCATTCCACATGTACACACATGTGATGATTACATTCACCATAGGATGGAAAATGATATAAAAAGGGTTATACCAAAAAATACTAACATTTATGTATATTGGTGAAATTTATGGTATTATAACAATATTTTTCTGACATGTTTTAAAAACATAGTGAAATAAATAAAAATGAAATAATATGATTAAATGATATATATATTATTTAGAAAAAAACATTGATTTACAAAATAATACATTTATGTTGGTCTGTTGGAGAGACAATAACCACTTGGATTTAGCAGGATTTGAATGGAATTTATTATTTAGTGATTATAAAAACAAAAAGTCACCAATATTAGGTATAAATATTAAGAGGAGGTCCCATTTTATATGTGAGGGTAGTGACACTATTGTAATCATTCTTTAATTTAAAACATTATAAATATCTTTCTCAGAGTATTGGGAAAATAAATTAATCCAATTTTGAAGCTATGTTTATAATGTTCAATATAATATTGTCCAATAACATTTACAAATAGATTGTGCGGCCATTTATAAATTTTTAAACCTAATTAACCCACATTAAACTTTAATATGATGATAAAAATTTCCATGTTTACTATTCATTAGAACCGAAAGTGAAAATAATATAATTAGCAATGTTTACCCACCCTAATTCCAAATATGAAATAAAATTTTCTTGATTAAATATTTATAATTCATGACAAATACTTATATTATGAATGGAAATGTCAATAAAGAAACATTTTTTAGAACAATATGTTTTAGGCTTAAAATGATTTTAATTAAGAAAAATATCATTGTGAATCATAATGAATTAATTTGATTATTTTTTTATAATGGGAAAAGATTCACCTTAAAATCAAAAAAAAATACTTGTAAAACAATTGAAAACTAATTACATTATTTATAATAGTTTCTTAATTTTTACTATATATCTAAAATTTCCATTTTATAAAAACTGTAAAAACTCAAAAAAAGTAACATTATATGTGATAAATATAAAATTTAGGATTATTTTTTAAATAATATTTCTAAATCAAAAATAAAATAATTCTTATACTCTATTATAATGTTAGTAAAAACCATTTTTTCAAAAAAAAAATTATTTTTGATTCACAAAAGGACATTACTCTCCTCAAATTCCTAGTAGCAACCATTAGATGAGTATTAGTTTATTTGATTATTTACATTATGAATATACCCCATTAAAACAAAATACATATTATTAATAATTTAATTTTTTTTCTATAAAAATTCATTGCACACTAAGAAACTTTTTTTGAGAAATATATATTTTTTTATCAAATACGTTTTACTTTATTTTGAAATTTTTTATAATCAAGGAATGATTGATTATTTATTAGATTATATTTGTTTTAAAAATATTTTCTCAGTAAAATAAACATTCTAAAATATGAAATTTATATTTCATGTGAGACATATAAAAATATATATAACCTATATTTATTGAAAAATGTCACTTTTTACATTTATTGTTCTTAACCTTAATTTTTATTTCTTTTCAATCAAAATATTGTATGTTTCTTCAAATAATTAATAAATAAAATTATAATATATAAATGTTTTTATATGCCATTTTACTTTCAATTACTCTTATTATAAGAAAATAACCTTAAAATTTTCAAAATATTCAGTTTTACCCATCTATTCACATTTTATAATTTTGAGGTTCTTTTAAATATTTTTTTAGATAATTATGTCATAAATCATAATGAAATAAAAAATTTTTTTAAAAGGTTGACACTTCTAATCAGTAGCAGTTTTTCCTATAATATAAAACATTTAAATTTAATCATGATTACTTTTCATGGAAACCATTTACACCATTAATCGTGATATATTATTTGATATTATCAATCCTAAAATCCTATGAAGAACATTTTAAAATTTTTAATGAGCATAGATAAATCAATAAGGCACCTAAAAAACGAACAAAAATTTTTATCCCATGAAATATTATAAAAAAGCATTTTAAAATAATAATTTGGGTCAAAATGAACATTTTATTAATTAAGAAGTTATCTTCTAATCCAATTTTATTATCAAAATTAAATAGAAATTGAATAATAATACTTATAAATATTTATATTTTATCCATAAAACCCATAGATAAATTTTCACAAAGTCGTAATTTTCCACATAAAAAGTATCTTATACATTCCTTTAATGATAATATCATTATATTACATTGTGAAAACATAATATTTCCACAACCCCCATATAAATAAAATACAAATCATGTAGATAACAAGGGTGATAATTTTACATTAACTCTAAAAATTTAATAACTATACAGTTTATTTCCATACCCATTAAGTTGGAGGGATATCACATCCACCCATATTTTGTTTATAACGAACCACATATCCGTAGATAATAATGTAACCATCCATAATTGGATAAAAACTGAAAAATAAATACTTTTTTATAATGAAAATACCCATCATCATAAACAAATCCCCAGAACCACTGAAAAATCATAACATATTATATTTTCACTTTTAAAAACATTATATTCACCCATAGTAAATCATTACTAATACAAATATATCCCATTTCAATAAAATAGATTATTTAAAACATGAAGTTTCATAACAAATGAGAATTTGGGTTTTCTTTTATGAAAAATATTATATATTGTAAATTAATATCAAAAAAATATTGGTTTCGGTGGTGGTAAATGACTTTTTCCTCATATATGTTAAAATAAAAAATCCATTTTATCATTTGTAATGAAGGTGAAACATTCCATAAAATTTTATTGAAATTTTGTAAAAAAAAATTATAAGGATAAAAATTATCCACTATAATTATTTTATATACATAAATAAATCGAAATAATTTAACAGATATGGGAATTAATGATAAATATATAGAAAATTACTTTTTAAAACATTTTAATAAAACAATTTAGTTGAAGTTTCTCTTACATTTAGTCTGAATAGTCACAAACATTATTTAACTTCCATAATTATAAATTAATGATAATTATTTACTCCGTAGGTAAATATTTCTATATTATTATTACTTCTACTCTATTATAATTAAATAAATATTCTATTAGGTTCATGTAATACATTTTGATGATATTTGGATCATATGTCCAAAACAACACTACCAGGTTTACTATTCTAAAATATCTTATTATTCCAAATTAAATAAATTAATAATCATGACATTTTATAATTTTTATAAATTTATTATAGTTTTAAAACTATTCATGAAATATCATTATGAAAAATGAACGATGTTATAATCATGAAGATGATAGGTCATATGTACGCATGAGTAACATTTCTATTTTTAGAAAATAATTATGGAAAGATGGTAATAGTTAAATAATTGTTACATAAAAATAAATATATTATAAATACAAAAAAATTACTATTAATAGAATTATAAATATAATCTATTTGATATCAAGAATAAACCTGAATCACACTGATTTATGGAGGTGGGTGTTTGCATATATACATGAACAACGTTATCATTTTTTATTGAGTGGAAAGGTAAGAAAGTAAATGATATATTTTATTTTATGAACTATAAATATGTATTTATTATCATATTTAAATATTAATTACATAATTATAACTAGTTTGGAGAGGTGATGATGTAAAAGAATTACAACAGTACAAATGGTGGTAGTTCATAAAACAAATGAACGATGATTATATTTCACATCTGATTGATGATAAGATTAATTTAAGATATGATATTAACATAATAAAATCAAATTATATAGGATACGTTATTATTTTTATTATCCGTTTTAGTAATAATTTACATATTCTCAAAAGAGACAAAAAATTCCCAATATAGAATGAAACCCCACCTTTCGACCATAACTTTCAGATTATACATAAATCCTTCTTATATTTGATTTATTATCATTAAAGGATTATTAAATATAGGGATGGAGGAAAGAAATTTATTTTCATAGGAATTGGATAAAAATATGGTTTTAGAGTGTGAATAAAATTAGAGAGGTTGTTCTTTCTTATATGTTAGAAAAAGGGGAATTTTTTAAGATTCGCTATAATATTCATTAATGTGAAGCCTCAATCAAACGAGGTGACTCCAAAGTTGGAATTTTATTTATTTGAGGGAATATAATATGGATTTAAACCTTAAAAAATAAAATTTGAATTAAACATGTTAATCCTTAACTACAAAGGTTACGTACTTTTACCAATTTAGTTTTAAAATATAATAACTAGTTTTCCACTTTTCTAGGTAAAGATATTTTTTATAAAAGAATTATCACATAACTAGACCTTGGATGGTATTTTCAACCATATATTAATACATTATATCATTATATGGCTTTTATAAATTCTCAAACTTTGAAAAAATATTATTTATTATAAAATATCATTGTTTCAAATTTCAACACTAGAAATTTAGATTGACATTGAAAAAATCAAGAAAAATATGGATTTGACATATACTCCATTCAAAAAATTTAAAAATTATATAAGAATCAAAATGATTTAGGTAAAAAAATATTTTATTCAAATAATATTACAATAAATATTTTTTAATCATTTATTTTATTTTTTATTTAATTAAATATTTACTATGAATGTATTGTGTAATCTATTATGATATTTATTTCATAACCAATATTTTTAAATAAATTACCCTGATAAAAAGTAATTATCAATAAAATTAGTATTTATAACAAAAAAATATTTTTTTACCCCTATCCAAATGTATTTTAGATATTAAAAGCAGTGACGGTTCTTTTTTTATTTTTCATTTCATAAATTATTATGTTGGTTATAATCATGTCATGTGGCTAAAAATGGAATAAATATCTATAATAGAATATTTAATTCTATATATTCCCTAAAAATATAATGTATACAATTTTTACATCATTTTAATGCTTATCATTTAAGATTATTCATCAGGTGAACTCGTTTTCACATTAACCGGTGGAAAATACTTTTTATTACTTTCAATATAAATAATAACAAAAAATTAAGGACATCTTACTATATAATATTATTTTTTATTAATATAAATGTGGAAACCTTTTTAGAAATTCAACTCCCAAAATAGGAAGAATATATTTTAAAATTATGATTTTTGTTGTAATAAAAAATGGTTCATCGAGAAAGGAATTTTTAGGGAATAATATGGTCTTATATTTACTTTATGAAAAGTGATCAAAATTATATTAATTTTAAGTATAATTTTAATAAATTTAATCTATAAATTGAATTTTAATAATTCCTCAATAGGGTTATTTTAATAAATTAAAATGGATAAAAATTACGTATATTAAAATAGTTTCTAGAGAAATGAATTTATAATCATAAAAATATTCTTATAATAAAATAATGTAAAAAGTTTACTATAGTAAAATTAATTTGATTAAATATAAATAAATAATTCATATTTTAAAATAATTCATATTTTAAAATAATTTAAATTTGATTAAAAATGGTACTATTATATTAATTCATTTATAAATAAAAGTTAATGTTTTAACGAAAATAATTATTTACACTATTCATTGAAAAATCTATATTTTCTAAAATATCCTAAAATTTCTTGAAATGTCAATTTATATATGATTATTTATGAAATTTAATTCACTTTATCAAATAAATTTTCTGAAATATTTTGAAATTAATTACAAAATTTCATCACAAAATGCAATAAAAATCATTTTTAAATAAAACGTATTTTTTGAAGAATGTAAAGACTTATTTAAGCAATGAGTGATTCATTCCCACGAATTTATAAAATAAACTAAAATTATTAAGACTATTATTTATTTTCAATTTAGAAATTATCACTTTTCATACCCACCAATTTAATCCCTTGTTTATAATGGTCATATGTTTTGAGATTACTTTATTCTATGTCATGTTTGTCATATATGAAATCAAGAAAATTATTTCTTCATTGAAAATTCTTGGGTGCTACATTCCCCCTTGCTTCAATAAATTTCCCCCTTTAAATATGAAATTTATATCTATTATTTAATATTTAATATTTTAAAAATACATTTCTTTAATATCACAATGTAAAAAGGGTTTATAATACACCTTCTTAAAAATAGGGAAATGAAAAAATGAAGGTATCTTATAATAACACAAAACATAAGTTAAAATAGGAAAATTTTGATATGAAGTGTAAATATTGTCATGGAATAAAATAGTAATTCCAAAATAATGATGGATAGTAATTTAAATAATTGATCATAAGAAATGAATTAACAGAAAAAAGATTAAAACCTCAATAATGTAAACCAAATAGATGTGAAAAAGACAATCTTCTCATAAAAAATAAAGGCAATGTGATACAATGTTCTTGTTCATGATATTTTTCCAAATATTGTAGAATTTATTAAAATCTATTAAATGAAAATAAAGAGAATATACATACTTGAAAAGAATAATTTCATCCTTTAAAAAATTCTACCACAATCTCATAAATTTCTCAAAAAAATAATTTTTCGTGATGAATTAATTTTTTTCCAAAAGCACTAAAATTCATTTAAAAACGATTACATAATAAAAAAATTATAAAAAAATAATACTCTTTTATTTAGAAATTAACTAATTTTCTAGTCAAATGTAAGATAATTCACAAAAAGTAATAAGCAATCATATGATGAAATTCTACATTAATCCCCAGTGTATATAAAATAACAAAAATAGTTTATCTTTGTTCATTTGTTAAAAATACATTAAAATAGAAGTATTACTAAATAATATTTAATCCCAAAAATAATAGATTTTTGATCACAAATTCTGACATGATTTATTTGACATTTATTTCTAAATAAAACCAACCTCTTTAAATATTAATACCAATCATATATATGGCATAATCATATAATCTATAAGATATAATATTAATTTTCATAAATAATTTGAAATTATAAAAATCCATTGAAAACTCATATCTATTTGTTAATAAAATTCAAACTATATAACATTATAAAAATATCATAATATTTAATCTACATTAATCAAAAATGTTTTAAGAATTGTGAACACCTTTAAAAATAATAATCACATTGACAAAAAATCACTTTTTAATCCCATGGTTATTTATATGATTAAACATATGCTAATAAAATAAATATAAACATTATAAATCTAAAAATTTATGTAATAAAATTATTTCATACTAACCATGACATGACATGGGCTAGTGGTAGGAACCACACCCTTGTTTCTATTCAGTTGTGGGTTCAAGGCTCCCGGCCTTACCAAATGTGACAGGTTTTTATATGGATTGTGCTTTTCCTTTTTCTAAAACAATATAATTCATATAAAAATACCAATAATTTAGTGATCATTCTCAAAAATAACATTATTTTTTAGATAACATATCAACCCAAAAGGTTATTAATACATTTAAACTTATTTCAAAATAATTAATTGTTCATTCATCCCTAAAAAACATTTTCACCTATTAAACATAGTGAATACATATATGTCAAAATTCTATAAAAGAACAAAATATGTCTCCCAAAGTACTTCCATCATTTAAAACATCAAAAGAGTTTTAATGATCCTAAATATTGATATTACATAAATCATAATTCAGGATTTCTTATATATAGAAAACTCAATCATTCAATTTTCTTCATAATTAATTAGTAGTGTTTTTAAATCATAGGGATATCCATATATAGTGAGAAAAATTTGGAACTTGTTGTCCTATTGCCCAAAATCAATGAATGTAAAACATCTTAATATCATCTCTTCATAATTTATCTTATCATTTTCTTTATAGTGACGATCCATATTCCAAGAATTTCTACATCGTAATAATTTCCATGATTTCGGAAGACATTCCCCAATCTTATTTTTATAGCACTTGTTAGAAGAATGGAATTTTATATTCATACACAAAATTTATGTGATGGTTTATTACACATTAAATCACATCAAGAATTTTTTTTCTTTTTTTCATCATTGAATACATAATCCCTAGAAAAATATATATATATATTCTCATTTCATTGAACAACATTGTTAAAAAAATAGATTATATCTGAAGCTAATTACTTTTGATATCTTGGTTTCTACCAGGATTATAAAAAAATTAACTATCAAGAGCCCAAATAATGTTTGTTTCTTTATTTTCAATTCAAGTGATGTTTTCTTCATATATGGCCACATAATCTTCATCATGTCGCAATGCAAATAATTTTTCTCCAATAAATGCCATATAGCTTTAGAAAAATATTTTTCAAATAAAATGTTATTAAATTAGTCACATTTCGTGATATTAATATCTTACCTATCACTAATATTCATATCTATTAATCACCACTGGAAAAAATGAACATAAAATAATAATTATAATGAGTGAAATTTTAATGATCTGAAACCCCAATGTAATCTTATATCTTCTTTATTGATTTGTTCCATCCCTCTGCTACAATACGGTGAGATGATCTCTGAATGTAGGATGGTGTTACCTCATAAAATGATCCACTACCAAAATATTATTCTATGATATATTATGTTTATCTTTATAATTGATAACAATACCATTTATATCTTTCCATAAATGATCCATCATAGATATAAATATTCCAATTCAAATTCGAACCACTTCATATATTGGATTTGGATGGATATTTATTATCCTCCAGATTCCTTCATACTAAATCATCAATATTTCCACTAACTAAAAGATTTCCAAAAAAACATAGTTTATAAAAAGAAACATGTTAATAGGAAAATTCTTCAAAAATAAAACCTTAATATTAAATAACTTATGCATATCTACATATATTATCCTAAAATATTAATTTATCAAAACATATTCCTTGATTACAAAATTAAGGACCCATCCATAAATTTTTTGACATATTTATTTTTCTTTAGGTATTTACGTTCATTAATTTTTTTGATTTTGTTTTAGGTTTATAGTTTTCAAGAATCATGTCACAAATCATATATTAAATAAAATTATTTTACAATGTGGAAAATCTAAGAATTATTTATTTTTATTACCGTATAATTGTTTTAAAAAATAAACATGTTGTATCTTAATAAAATATATTCCCCTCAATCATATAGAATTTTAACTTGTTCTAACCGACCATAAAACCCCATTATAAAAATATAAAATGTTATATGATCATAAAAATTTCAGTATGGTACATAAAAAAGGAATAAAGAACCATTAAATCTAAAAAAATTAATATTTTTGAATAATATTTGGTTTAAAAATAATCATTTAAATACAAAAAATCATAACAACTAAGAATATATTTTCAAAAATAATTTCATAAGAAACCATAGTGGAAAAAAATTATTTTTATTTTCAATCCATAAAATTCATAAAAATGTTTTTCACAAAGTTATACTTTTCCACCTAAAAGTAGCTTATTAATTATTTTATGAATGATATCGTTATCTTCCCCTGAGAAATCATAGGATTTCAGAAAACACTCCAATGAAAGAAATGATAAAACATATTTAAATAATGAGATATCATTTACATATCACTCTTACAATCACTAATACAAATGGAATGATCATATAGCTAACTTAAATTCCAAATACATTGGAGGACTAATGCTGGAACACCTGCCATTGGTTTATGACGGAACCATGTGTCCTTTTTAAATAATGATACCATCCAACATTTATTTATAATGGTACTCCACATAATTGGATTATAAAAAACCCACCAATCATCGGTAAAAATTGTTATGATAAATATAAAAATCATAATATATAATATATTGACACATAAAAATAAAATTTTCATCAATAAGAAATCATTTTTTTGATATTGAAATATAAATTTTCATTAAATAATTTTTTTAAACTAACATTTATATAAAAAATAGAAAGTGTGTTTTTTATTTAAGAAAACATTAATATATAAAAAATAAATCCAAAAATAAAATAACATCTTTATTGGTCGGAAAATTCATTTTTGTTGTATAAGTTAAAATAGAACGTTCCTTTTGTATTTTGAAAATAATTTCAATCATTCTGTAAATATTTTCTATATTAAAAACTAAAAAAATAAATTCAATAATGACTTAAAATTAATGTATATATTTTTTCCAATTAAAAATATCCATAAATATAATTTATTGAATATGGAAATTAAAGAAAAATATTTAGATAATAAATCAATAAAAAAATTTAAATCAATATTTTTAGTTAATGTTTCTCTTACCTAGAGTCTGAATAATTACATATATTTTTTTATCAATTTTAACATTTAAATTATATTAATTAATTCCTTTATTAATCAAATTTTTACTTTTATTATTAAATTTACAATAGTATAATTATGTAATTAATCAATTGAGATCATGTTATATTTTTTGATGATAATTGGGTCATTTATAAAAAACGATTTTGGTTGATTGATTGGGGTTACAAAGGACATTATTATAAAATTTAGATAATATAAAGCATGAAAGTAATATTTTCTTACATAAATAATAATTTTTAAGAAAAATCATGAGATATGGTTATGGAAAATTACAAACATTAAAGTCATGGATATTATAGGTCTTACGTACACATGAGTAACAATTTCATTTTTCAATTATCATTATAAAAATAAATTATTTCTTATATAAAAATTATATAACTATAATTACATCATAAATAAAATATTATTTTGTATTAAAACATTTATATATCATCCATGTGATTCATTTTGGAAAAACAAATCACATCGCTTTGTTGATTTGGTAGTCCACACTTATGTATGAATGACGTTAGCATTTTTCAATGAGTGTAATGTTTATAAATTAAGTAAAATATAACTTTTTAGAATGAAATTATGTGTTGAATTTAATATAAATAAAGATTAAATACATCTTTATTATCATTCATGAGATGTGATGATGGTAAATGAACTATATCAGTTCGTAAGGTCGTAGTCCGTCATACAAAACAATGACAGTTATGTTTCCAATTTTATTAAATATGGGAGGGATTTAGTTTATTACATTAAAATAATAAAATATAAGTATTTTTTGGTAATTGTATCTTTATATAACCATTTTTGAATAATACATGAAGGAGGTCAAATAAGAAACAAAAGAACAACACTAAGTTAATAAGGATACCTCTTTTTTAGACAACCTCTTTATGAGTATACTAGAAGCCGTCCTAGATTATATTAATGATAATCTCGGGATACAATGACATGGGTATAGATGTAATTATGTGATTTGGGTCTGTATTGGATTACCCCAAAGGCATTTTATGTGTGAATAAAATAGGATATAATGTTCCTTTCATAATTGGGAAAGAGTGACAATCAATAAATACCCAAATAATAATAATAAATTGGAGTCCCTATAAAACCAAATTCCTTAAAAATTAAAATATAATGGATTGGATGGATGTTAAACTTGATTCAAACCACCACGAAATATATATAAATTTTTATCATGTTATTCCATAACTACAATGGTAACTAACATTTATCATTTTAGTTTTTACCTACTATAGCTAGTTTTTCTAGAATTTTGGGGTCATTATAGAATTTATAAAAAGAAAATTCTAACATAATTATTCCATGGTTGATATTTTTGTAGATCTCATAATATATTTCAAAAATATAGGATTTTTATAATTTTTAATACATCAAATAAAATATTATTTATTTTAAATTAACAATAATCTCATTTTTTACAATATTCATTTAACATGACTTAAAAACCATCACGAAAGAGTTGTATTTACAATATATTTCATTAAAACCAATCTAAAATGTTATAATTTTATAAATATATATATATAACACAATAAATCATTTATGTAATCTTACTTGTAGAATTTTGAAATCATTTATTTTATTTTCCTATTTATTAAATAATAATTATATCATCATTGTGTAATATATTATGGCAATTATTTCATCCCCAAAAAATATGAATAAACTACCATGATAAAGAAAATTAAATTAAAATTACATATTATTAGCTTTCATATCTTTTCATTATCTGTTGGTCAGATTGGACACTCAATAGGTGGGTGAATTGAGTTCCAATTAAAATTTCTGTTTAAAATCCTTTACTAAAATACTAAAATTTAAAATACTAATTGAATTGTAGTGAATTTAAACTAAAGAAAACTTTCAGGTAGGTCCTCAAGTGATTGATTAATTCCCAGTTAATCTTATAAGAAGATCATATTAGCTTTTGAAACTAAAATAATTATTTGCAAATAATGAAAACACTTGCTAATTCAATTATCAGAGTAACTTTGAAAAATAGCTTATCTTTTAAAGCACTTAGCAGCGGAATAAGAAAATTAGATAAAACTAAATAAAGCACAACAAATATAACCAAGAGGTTCAGTCTCAAGTTGAGACTTAGCCCTCTCAAAAATTTATATAAATTTGATCCACACACTGGATCGAGGTTCACAACAGTTTACAACTGTCCAGGTCAAAGACCTCTACCACAGTTCTATGTGGGAAACAAAAACAACAACAAATATAACTGTCTAGGTCACACACGACCTCTACCACTATCCAAAGTGGGAAATAGAAGATGTAAGGAGTTCGAATGAGGATTTAAATATCCTCCAGTTAAGGATCAGGATACAGCGTGTGTGTAAATTAAAACTGATGACACACACTGATCGTAATGTAAATAATAAATCACTGAGCATGATATAGAGTTTAGAATAGTTCTAGTGATTACAGTGTAGCTCTGGACTCATTTGAATTGATCAAAAATAGTTCTGAGTCCTTTTCTGGTTTTTTCTGTAAAACAGAGTGTCCCACATCTGAAAAAGATTCAATAAAACTATCACGTTAAAATAACTTAATATTTGAATAATGGTCACTTGAGATAACCCATACAAGGATTCCATGAAAACATGTATATGGAGGAGAAAATTTTTGTCATGTTCTGATGGGGAGTGATATAAGACACGTTTAGGAGAAATTTAACCACCATAAAATCATAAACATTTGATAGATTAAACGATCCTTGGTTTCCCAGTAGGAAAAGTAAACAAAAAAAATTCTTTATAAAGTCCCTTTTCATAATGTTGTAGAATTTTTTTAAGAAATTGAAAAATGACATGTGGAAATATAATTTATTTTCATGTAATGTTTCATCTATGAAATATTTCTACGAAAAACTCATCTTCTCTCCAAATGATGAATATTCAAGATGACTTGTTCACATCTGAAGTGATAGAATCATCTTTTAGAGATTCACATTATCAACAAAAGATTAACTATATATTTTCCCAGCTTTTATACATTTACCAATTCCAAAAATGGTTAGTAAAAGATCAGATAATCCCAAAAATGGATAATCCTTTAAAAAAATAATATTCATAATCTCCAAAATTCAATAAAAAATACCTAAATTTCATCAAAGACCATTCAATAAAAAACTGTCTATAAAATTCTTCAATGTAACCAAAACTAAGATTGAAATCCAAAACTCAAAAGGATTTAATCACAAAGTCTTCCATAGTAAACTTTAACATTAGTCTCCAAATAACTTCGACTTCTATTAATGTCTCATATTGAAGTGTAATTAACCTTAGAACATATTCTCTATAATAGGTTAATCATTTCCATAAATAACACAAATATCAATAAAACAGAGATAATTTCAAAATAAATTTTCAACTAATCTTCCAAAAATGAAGTAACATAGTATTTTATTTTCCTTAGGCATATAGTGTTTCCTCAAAAGAGATAACATCTTGCAAAATAACATTTATCACCTAATCACCAAATCATTTTCTTATACTTAGGATATCCAATTGATATAACATAAGTTCCCAAAATCAAATTATTATTGATCTATATAGTCATTTAAATAAATGAATAACTAATACTAAATAGTGGATTTACGTAGGCTAGTGGTAGGCAATTCACCCTTGTCACCCTTCAATTGTGGGTTTGATTCCTATGACATTTCCAGACCCGACAGGTTTTCTCCCATCTTACGGGTTGTCCTTTTTTATAAAACTAAAAATCAACCCTAACATATTTTAGCCTCAATGTATACCTTAAACTTATCATTTTCTTTCCAACTCATTATTTCCTTAACAACATATTAATGACTTATATATATGGTCATTTTTTTATTTCTCCTCTATATGATACAATAAAACTATTCCCAAAAGAATGATCATCATACCTTGATCATGGTGTCCACCTAGTCTAATTATCATCTTATTCCCATAGATATAAGGTTCATGCATTATAACTATGATTTAGATATATTTCAAAATCATTTGATTCCTTCATCCAAGGACACCATATTCAACATCGGTCTTATGTATTTTCATAGAAAAATACTTTCATAAAATAATCATGTTTAACATATAATTTAAAAAATTTGATAAAATTTTATTTTTATAAACTAGTCGGACTGAGTATGAGTTAAAACGTTCAATCAGTGATCCTTTGAAAATATAATAATATTATGTTGAAATACTATAATTTAAAAAAAATAGGTTGTGAAAGTGTCTCCTTTTTCAGCACCTTTTTGAAAATCATATTATTCTTCAAAATCTTGTGATAGGGTAAAATATTTGAAAATTCCATGATAATATTTAACTTTATTGAAAATATTAGAATATTGTAAAACTATGATTTGATTAAATACAACCAATTATCCATTATGATATGAAGGTATAGTAGAGATGTTTTACATCTTAAACAACTTCTTGCAAGTGAATTTTATGCATGAAAAATTATCACAATCATCAGAACATTACTTTACAATAATTATTACAAGCATGTCATTTGGAAGTGATAGGAATTTTAATCGTGATCCTCCTACTTCGATTTTTAATTGACCTTCCCTGATCTAAAAAAGCTTAAAAATCATGATTTAACATAAATAGAACACATAGAGAGTAACCTTGTTTCTAATAAAAACTACAAATCCCTAAAATTTTCTAAACTAACCTGTGATTCCATCTTTAAGGCCCCAGCCTTAAACATTGCATAATATTTAATTATGTTAGTAATTCAGATTGACGGTCTTTTCAGGTTTAGAGATTTAGAGAATTAGGCCATAACTGATACATTACATCTCCAAAATTAAAACGTAGACACTTCTACACATTATCCATTTTCCAATATTATAAAAACATTTAAATAAAATAAAATGTCTACTTCCATGTTTTAGACAACATGAATTTTTCTTGATACCATCCTCGGCCCTATTCATCATTATATCATGTGAAGAAATATATCATTACATGGGATGGTTATAAAAAGCTAAATAACTGTTATGAAATAAGGAATTAAAACATTATCCCATTAATAAATACAAGTCTATGATACCATACTTTATAGTCCTAACATACATCATGAAATCATAATATTTATGAATAACAAACAGAAATTATAAATCCTAATGGTAACTAATGGAATTCATAATGTTCATACATTTTAGCTTTAAATGCTATATAGGCAGTTACATTATGAATACCCATAGAATTATATTCCCTAAATAAATTAGGAAAAACATTAATGGTTACCTCTGTCACGTTACCCAATGCATTGGAGAGCTATCTCGGGCTCACCTATCCTAGGTTTATCACGGAACCACCCGTATATGTAAACAATTAAAAATACCCATATCATATTCATATCACATAAATGTGAATAAAGGAAAGATAATATCTCCACATTACAATCCCAATATATCATTTCAACATATTGACATATTCAATGGTTTATCAAACGATTTTCAAAACCATTTAAAAGATTTATTAAAGAAATTTTTGAATCAATGTTTCCCATTCATCTTTGAATCATTTAAATAAAATTTTAATTTCAAAAAATTCATGTCCATATAAATAAATCCTTAATACAATTATTAAACCATGGAAATTATTGAGAATTATTTAGAATTATAAATATTAAAAACATTTAAAGCGATATTTTAGTTAAAGAGTTCTTAACCAAAAGAGAGATTCTTAAATACAAATAATTGAGGAATAACATTAACCAAAGCATATAATATCTTGAATATAATGATATTCATAATATAATATGTCAAAGGGAATTATATACACCATAGAAAAGTTAATTTCTATATAACAACAAATAAGACTCAGTGGAATGTAAATTGAGATAATGTCCCTTGTAATGATCATATCCATAGATTAAGGATAGATCAATGACATAATTATCTGTGGTGATTAAGAATACACACATTATAAGTTTATATTATGTGTAATTAAATAAGATCTCATTAACACATATTAATATCATTAAATAGTCAAGAAGTATATGTTTATCCCAAATAATTTAAATTGGGTTAAGGAGTTCTCTTATAGAAATTCGACATCCTTACAGAGCCGGTTTAAAATTCAGAAAATATGTTCATGAGAGAAAAATGTTTTTCACATCACATGGACATAAATTGTAAAAAAATAAGTATATATAAGAACATATCCCAACATAGGGAAATATAAATTTAAATTCATGACATAAAAGAAGTCATTCTCTAAAAGAGTGCAGTGAATGGTTCCCGTATCGATTTGGTAACATACAGTACATACAACCTGTAAAGGAAGAATAATACAATGAAGGTGAAAATTACCATAAATTATAGTATGTTACATATAGAATACAATCATTGGTAGTACATATTCCACCCAAAATTAAATAGTTGAAAATATAGTCTGAATCTTACGGAAATATAAAGTGAGATGAAAACCCCTTACCACTTTGTAATCGATCGAGTCGTAAGACCAAAAGTTAATAACAACAAAATTAATCAAATAATACAATTAATATAAATATAATAATTATAATATATATCAAATTCTAGTACACAATACACTATAATAAATAAATAAGTGGTGAACAATGGAAATCTCATGATATTAAAAGTGAGATAAGAAACCCCTTACCTTTTGTCCGACTTGTCTTGTATGTTCTGTGTTATTCCTGAATAATAAACATAAGTTAATTTATAATTCATTAAGAAAATTTATCTAGTTTATTATTTCTTTTATATCACTTATTACCTTCCTATGACAATTAGTTAATTATTTGAGTTCATGTCAGACATTTTGTCGATGTTTAGAACATTAGTAAAAAATGAACATATTAAAATTACAAATTGTCCATGTGGTAAAAATTCAATTTTCTCTAGGATGATATTAATGATTTATATATAATATATATCATATATATCTAGTGTATATTTATTTATAATATTTCATATCTTTTTTTGTTATGAAATGAAATGCTCTCTTTATGGAGACGGCAAGCCATACATATGCATAAACGCTATTTTCATTTCTATTTTATATTTAAAGGAATGAAAAAATAATAATAAATTGGTATATTATAAATCTACTATAATATCTATTTTTTTTATTTTAATTAACTCCATATTTTATATGTTCCACTCATGGAATGAACGAGACATATCACACTAAGGGGACGACAGTCCGCACTTCCTCAAATGAAATTATCGTATTTACCCATTATGTAAACCATAAAGGAATGATATTAATGAAAAATAATTATGTATAGAGACAATATAAATATAATATATATCAAATTTAAATATATTTATATCTTAAGGGCCACCATAAGAGTTTGTAAGAGAAGATTGAACAGTCACAGTTTTGTGAGGCAGTAGTTTGCCTTCCATAGAAACAGAATGTACATTACCCATTAGATGGAGGGGTGTGTAATTGATGTATAAATACTTCTCATATCAACAACCTAGTATATTTAGGATACTTTTATGTTTTTAAATGAATTTTATAAAAAAAAATTATGTGTTAGAGAAATAAAATAAATGAAAAGAACACAAGAGAAGATGTTACATTTAAATTGGGTAACTCCCTTTCGTTTGTAAGAAAAGGATTTAATGAAGTGACTTATGCCTATGGTATGGATTAAATGTGGAAGATAGGTATCATGAGAGATTATTTGGGATGATATTGGACCAAAAAAGGGTATTTATAGGTGTGAGTAATGGTTTATAGGGGAGGGATTTTTATAAGGGGGGAGGGACTCTTTATGAATGTTTGAAAATATATCTTTATTATATAATTATTTTCGGTATCAAAAAGTCCAAAACTTATTAAAGTCTAAGATAAGAAAACTCTTGATATATATAAAATCATTAAATATGAATTGGAATGGTTTTCGATATTGTTTAAATATTTATAATATTATTTATTTAAATCATTCATTAATGAGGAAACCACAACATCATTATTGTGTCATAAATAATTTAATTTATATGATGTTTATTACTTATAAAAAATACCAAGATGAAAGAATTATGCTTATATTTATAATTAATATTAATATTCTAAGAGATAAATTATATAACACCATGTTATAATTGATTTACCCGATGATATATGTTTATATCATTTTGGACATTACTATAAATTAATTAATAAAAAGTTTCATTATTACTCTTATGTTGCTCAATGGGGTCCCTAACAGAATTAAAGATGCCCATGGTTGGAAATTTATCAACCAATATGATTATGACATGTGTTAGGGTAGTTTAAAATTATTATAATATTATTTTTACCTTAACTTACCTTATTTACCTTTAACTGGGGTAAATAAAAGTCAAAAGTTACTATTCACAAAAATATTTTCTTATTATAGAACCAAATTTTACATAGTAATAACAAAAAATTATGTCAAATTATAAATATTCAATTCATCGAAGTGGTAAAATTTTATTTAAATGAAAATGTCAGTTTTTAACTAGTACTTTGTCTTTTCACTATTCATCAAAAATTGATGTTTTTTAGAAAAATACGAAAATTTATGATAAAGAAATACTTGATATTCTGAATTAAAAAATGATATCCATTTTACCAAATTCAAATCATATAAGATTAATTTATTAATTTGGAATTAATTCCCGTGGTCAAAACAAAAGTCGTGTTTTTAATGAAATAATAACTATCAAAAGATTGACAATTGTTTATGTCCAATTTCAATGTAAAATTACATAAAAGGACTAATATTGGATTAAATGGAAAAAATATAATATAATTACCCTTAAAAAACAATTAAAATAATATAACACTATAAAAAATTAGATTAAATATCAGTTTTGAATTAAAATACAGTATTTTTTACTATTCATTAAAAAAGGAATTTTATCAGAAAAATACCAAAACCTTACCCAAAGTAAATTTTAATGAACCAATTCTAAATAATAATTTTATTTGGTCAAATATAACATATAAAAGTGAACAAAACTAGATTTAATGTTGGTTCACCATCAAAAGGTAGTAAATTGACTTTTTAAAGAATATTCGAGTATTTATGCTTAAAATTTGATTTACTCACATTTTAAGACTCTAAAATTTATTGGATAAATGTAAAAACATTTAAGAAACATATATAATCCTAATATGGTTAGTTCTATTCATTCCCACCAATACAGCGGCTTGGAATTAGCTACCATTTTAAATAATATTAAAATATTGTTTTTCAGTATGACCCAATGTTGTGTGCAATGTAAGATTTCAATGAAACCCATTGTTGCGTATTGAGTACACCATTGAACATAGAATCACCTTTTAAGTAAAATTGATATTTAATTAAACAATATTAATGATTATGAAATAAATTTATTCTTTATTTACTTGGATGTAACACAAATGGTGCTTTGAATTCAAACCCACCATTTTATCCATGAATGAAAATCATCACACATTTATTGAATTTCTACATAAGATTGATATCCATTCTAGAAAATATATTTTATTGTTAAAAATGAAATATAGGGGGACAAAATTGTGGAATAAATTAATCATTTTAGGGAATA
The DNA here is from genome assembly GCA_963277665.1 of Viscum album. NCBI lineage: Eukaryota > Viridiplantae > Streptophyta > Magnoliopsida > Santalales > Viscaceae > Viscum > Viscum album. The sequence goes on along the minus strand of OY728121.1, from coordinate 1,659,105,902 downwards.
TTTCGATACAAAAACCCATTATTATTTTCAACTTGTAAAAAGTCAAGATTGTAATGGATAATTAAAAATTGTTTTAGGAATCCTTCATAATGTAAGATCATTATATCCAATGGACAAAAAAAATATGTTATACAATAAATATTTATATATACAACTTTTAAGTGGAAACATTATCCAGATTAGGCTTAATGGAGTATCAATATAGCATGCCAAGTGGGGGGCATATTTGAAAAGCAACATCCCACCTCCTTAAGCTATAAAAAAATCCCATATTGTAGATGAAAATGGTTGGAATTTCATAATATATGAGGATTATTTGAAATGAAAAATTCCTTTCCAATGGTTTATGAGTACCATAAAAACTCATGTTTTCAATTGAGAGACCCTCCCTCATCACTTTGTTTTCATGTTCATTTTTGTTCCTTTTATTTGTAATCCCGTAAGCAATTAACTGTTTTGTTTCAATTTTATGAAGGTATATTCACCATATAATCTTTTAATATTGCACACTATATTATTAAAAATTAATGGTATTAAAATATTTAAAATAAATTTTAAACCCTGTCTCTCTGTCTTCTTTATCATTCAATCAAAAGCTTGTGTTTAATTATCATCACCATTTGTGTCTGCCTTTAGTACACACATCTTTTCATATCCAATTATATTTTACCATAATAATTAATGAAAATAAAACATATATAACCATATTACTATAAATATCAATGTCTAAGAAAATATACCATTTTTATGTGTCAGAAATTGGGGATTTATAGAGATTAATGGCTTTTACTCATTGAATATTCTTCAGGTTAACATTGTTTATATTGAACTTATACTTCAATAAATTAATGACATGTTTTGTTTAACATGTGGATTCTATGGATTACTAGAACCCAACATACAATAACATAAAAAAACTAAATATGATTATACCCCTAGTAATTTTTTGGCTTGGATTAAATCCTTAAAACCATGGAATTCTGATCATAGTCATCTTGTGAAGTGGGTGTCAATTTAATGAAATAAAAAACAATGTTCAAAGATATCATAACCTTAAATCCATAATAATGAGATCCCACCAAATATAGTAAAATTATTAAATAAATACTCATTAATCAATCATTTCATCTAATATTTTCAAATAACCCCCAACCATTAAAAATAAAAATTAATAAAAAGCTATCGACTATAAAGAAGTACCATCATCGAGAATTCCACTTGAGTGCCGCTATACGTATTATCAGAGAACATAACCATTGAATGGGCGAAAGACAATAATATTCAGCACCTTTATCCTAATTGAAAATGTAAATTCAATATGGGAATAAGGAAAAAATATTTTCTAGGTATATCGATCCCTCTAAAATTCTTGATCTTATCGGGATTGTAGTTTAGCAATTTAATATTTCACCTAACCTCCCTCAAGTCTGTGATGTGTTCCATTCATCTCTTTGGAAGGAGAATATACCCAATCCAAAACATCAAATGGACATAGAGGTCACAAAACTACAACACAATCATTATTATGTTCAATAACCAGAGGATATTCTAGATAATACACATAAAGTGTTATGTAATAAGACTACTCACATGGTAAATGATATGTAAAAAACCAACCAACATGAGGAGTCTACGTTGAAAACTAAGGATAAAATATGCTACGCATATCCTTGGTATTATTTACCAAAATTATATATTTTTAAAGGATAAATTCAAATTAAGTGGGGTAGAATGTAACATATTGATATTTTATATATTTTTTCAAAAAAATTACTTTTTTTTGATAACTTATGTTATACACAACAGGGTGCTTCAAAGAAGTGTAATATAAAATTAAAATTATTATTTACTATTGAATGTTATATTATAGTAGATAAACTAAGAATAACGAAAAGTAATAACAAATTTATTTTGAATTATCTATAATGTTTTTATATAAATAAATCATATTGAAAAATTATATAATTTTATTAAATCCTTTAAATGGTTTTAAAATACCATTATCTTAGAAGTTGTACATATTGAAATCTGGGATCAAATAATAAACAATATTTTATAAATTTTATAAAATTTTTATGAAAAAATATAATTCATATTCACACTCTACATTTCAAAATTATTATTTATTAATTTGTTAATACTTTTTGAAAATATTAATTTTTGAAAATAATTATAATTTTTTAAATATCATTAATTTAAATAATTTAAAAGAACCATTTAATATTAATATAGAATTAAAAGTAAAATTACTTCAAATATATTTTACTTAATCAAATTTAGTTTATTAGATTCTAATTCATGTTGATTTTTTGATATTAGAAAATTATTTACTTATGAAGCATTTCTCTTTGAAAACCCATTTCTTTATCGCATCTGGAGGTTTAATTTTGATTAAATATCTTTACTTCAACAGATGGGATTTGGAATAGAATATCATATGTTTATAAACATAATAATTAGAATTTTATAATAATTTTTACAAAATGTTTTAGTCAATATTAGTGGTATAAACATAAACATTTAATTAACATGGCTAAATTCATAACCGGTTTATGGAAGGTTATACCAAACATATTTGGGGTCAAATGACCAAAAAAACATGTCTAAATACTATTTTATATCCATATTTAGAACTTTCCTTTTCAATGGTGTGAAAAGGATACATTTTTAACCCTTATGGATTATAAAAAAACATTTGTACAGTTATATAGCATTCTAAAACATTTCTTGATTGACCCCCCGCACTCTTAAAAGGAAAAACCTCTATTCTACTATTTACACTTCTAAATGATCTTGTCTCATTGATTCCCTACCCAAAACATTTATATTCATATCTAATCTAATTATAGTGGTATTTTATAGATTAAGATTCGAAACTACGAATACTATTTGTGTATCCCATGAGAGGTTATCCAATGAAGTTAAATCATTACCAAAAAATTATTTCTATTTCATTTATTCTTCTACCTAATTTAAATATTATTCAATTATAATGATATCAATAATAATAATATTCCATATACTAAGGGTTTATTTTGATAATGGTTATCTTACATTCACCTCCTTTGGTTATTTCTAGGAATTGCATATTTTTATTTCATTTTCTACTATTTATGTACTCAAGAGATCAAAATATTTTTTTGGGGAAGTTGACTTTATTACTGTTTAAAAAAAAAATCATTTTCCTTCCAAATAAATGTTTTATAAAATTAATTTATTGATTATTTTCTATTATCCAATGTTTGATTATAGTAATTTTCACTAATTTTTTAATTTCTAAAAAATGTATTAAAATAAAAATTATTATTGTTTTATGGAAATCGTCTTTTGAATATTTACTAAAAATGTGAAAGCAATCATTATTTTAACAAGTACGACCTGAATGTAATTTGAAACTACAATGGACATTCAATTATTTGAATCTGTATATAGAATTTTTCATGTTTCATTTCAGCAACAAATGTTTTCGTAAATATTTTATATATTATATTATTTTTAAGAAGACATTTGAAATATAAAATATATTTTCTTCAAGATTGTTTTTTGGTAAATTAATTTAATTTCTATTCACCCCCAGCAACAACCTTTGTCATTGCTTATTTTTTTATGGGCATGTGATCAAAAGGAATAATACAAATTCTTTCATTTCATGGATTATTTTCGTTAATATGATAGAAATATGTGTATGAAACCTGTTTCATTTTCAAGTGTTATATATATATATATATATATATATTAGGAACATAATTATACCATTATATGAATACACACACACACACACTACACACACACGTTCCTCTAAGGCTGTTCATATCCACCCAAGGGATAACCCATTCAACAAGTTTCTTTGTTATACTATATTTTTTTCCCAAAGTCCCAATAGGCATGAATCCCATTACATAGTCTGTAGGCCCACTACTGGTTTTTTAAAGGCCCTTATTTCAACATGCTTCAGTCACCAACCAGACATCATGCCTGCATCACAACCATGATGATGTCTTGGAGTCCTAGTATCCCGAAATCCCAATCATAATGAATAGCACTACTACCATAATACCCCATTATAGTTATTCCTATAGTACCTACACAATTGCAGTGCTACATTGCCTGATACAGTAATGTAAAAATACATATGGAAATTCACTCGGATTTGAACCTAGGTCTGATCAAATATTATGTGAAGCCTTTTCCTCTCAGGTACGATTTATATTCCATGTGTTAACAATATCTCCCCACAATGAAATGGGAAAAAATTTATATCTCTTGAGATAATTATTGGAATCAAAATTATGTTCTTTATCTTCTTTGGGGAATTGGATGATATGCTTGATCCAATATGAGAAATAAGTCATTGTGATTAATCCACTATGAGAAACATGTGATGAATCCTTTTCTATTATGTTATAGGAACTGGTAGGGATGCCTAATACACTATGATTTAATGGTATTAATTCTTAACCTAGACATGTGAAATTTTTTCAAAACATATTATGGTTCCATAAATATATGGCACAAACTTATGGTTTGTGATTGATTTATGAGGATCTATCACACTAGGAATTATGTAATTTGAAATGATAATAATTTATTACATGTCTCTAAATTATGATCCATGATAGATTTTTTATGAAATTTGTATGTTATATTCATAATATCATGCCAATATTCTAATAGTATGCTTTCATAAGATCATTGATTTATATCTTCCATGCATTAAATTTCTAATTTTCTGATCTCAAACTTTATTAGTTTCCATTCCCACAGTTTATGAGGAAATCTTTAAGTTGGATATATCAATGAATAGTAATAAATCTTATGGACTTTATGGGAGGTGTTAAAGATCATTCATGAAATAAAAATATTTTGTATCAAGTCTCTAGATACACTAATACTTCGTAGTCATTGAAAAATTGTTTGTGAAATTTATTGAATATTTATCTATTAAAGTATAATATATACATATGATAATTTTGTGTTGATATACCCTCAACTAGATTTTATAAGCTCTTTATACTTATGTTTTTTCTCCAAATCATGAAATGAAATCCATTTTAACATAATATGTCCCTAAGGTATTAAAAATTATTTTCATTCAGAGAAATCTTTTTCTATTTAATATGATTATTCTGTGCGATCTCACACACAACATCACAATACTATATATAGATGAAATTAACCAATGATTAATTAATTTTATCTATATATACATGTTTATTGTTTTATGGGATCATGTAAATATAAAATATTCACAACAATAATGAAACACGCATAAAAATGAATAAATTTACTAATCATAAACAATTATTTATCGATATATATTTGTTAGTAAATTAAAAAATACATACACTACATTTAACACTCAAAGTCACATTAGACTTGAGTCGAAGTGCCCAACCTAGTACATCATTTCTGTATCTTCTCTATTACTTTCCCATGTCTCAATGTAATCTGCATCTTCTTTTAATCTATTCATTTTATATAAATATATTTATGTTGATGAGGGGGTATTGTGATATTTTAAATACACTTGAATGAAATAAATGTATGGAATAAATGTCCTTATTAATATTATTTATGATAGAGATTCGATGTTAATTTTGAAATTTATTAATTAATTATTACAAATATAGCATGATGTATAATTATTAAACAAATTGGGAAAATTAAAAAACATGCATTGATTGGTTAGGGATCATGATCTACTGATAAGTATAAACATCGGGTAATAAAATTAATTATTCAATTAGTTCTACTATAGATGATTTAATTTTAATTAAAATAAATTAATATATTTCTAATTCATATTGTACATGTCACATAGTCCAATAATATTTTTATTAAATTTAAAATATTTCTATTTTATTAAATTCATATTGAAATTCATTATCAACCAGTGTATTTGAGACCCCACATATGGGATCATAAAAAAAATATAGGAAATATTCATGGTATTAGTCCCAAGGATAGTTTACATTTGGGTATTATTCACATAAGAGTTACTATTCACTTATGGGTACTATTCACGTACGAGCTATTGTTCATCCATGGATAAAAATCCCATATATATATATATATGTGTGTGTGTGTGTGTGTGTGTCTGTGTGTTAAAATTTTAATTAATATATAAATCTATGAATACATTTTCAATGACGTGGAATACCAAATTATAGAATTTGTACCCTTTGAAAATTATATATCCGACTAAAGAATAATAGTCATAGGTCACTATTGGTCTAATTTGAAAAATATATTTAAAATATTTTTTTCCTGAAATCACTATATTGATATTTTAATCGACATATCATGACCATTTGAACTTGCATCGAAGTATAATTATTGATGTTTATATTGTAACAACGCCATTTATATAAATTCATGAGAAGTTAATTATAATTCAACTTAACTATGTAAATGACTGATCTAACACCACTTGTTGATATCATGAAAGTTTTATTATAATAAAAATACAATATTTTAAAATATAAACTAATAAATGATAGTTTGACATGGTATCCAGTGAAATGTAAACCATTTTATTCTTTTGGATCTAATGTGGACGAAATTATGTAATAAATTAAAACCCAATGCAACCTCATTTGATTTGAAGATGTCATTGTGTTCCCCCAATATTCAAAAATTAGTTCCTGAAGTCAATGAGTTTAAACACACTTATATTTTCCACCCTCACATAAATATCCTATCCAGAATATAAAATTCTATCTCTAGCTAGTGTCATGAAGAATTTAAGACACATTTGGTAACCTTTTTATCATGGAAGCATTATTTGTTCAATCCACAATGAAGAACATGGATAGGGGATTATGGATATCATGTTTTTTCCTCTGGAATTTGAGTTCGAAGAAACAGGTTCTCTAAAATTTGATATAATTAATAGTCCAAAGACTATGGGATTATCGTGTCCTATAAAAGTAGGTATAAATTATTATTAATTTAACATAAACCTTTAAATAAATTAAACCATCTATATAATAACAAATTGAAACTAAGTTACAATAGTAGCTATTTAAAACAATTTAGTTATATTTTATCACATACCTATATCACAAAATCTATATTTCATGCTAAAATTAAATCCATTACCATGTATCACTTATCCCATTCTATTGTTAATGATACGTGAATAAAAATATTCTTTGAAAAAAAATTCAATGTATTTACTCAATTACATAGGAATAGAGTGAGGAAATAAATTCAAATAAATATAATTCTAATTTAAAATAATGTTGAATTTTATTATTTCATTGTGATCAGTCCAAATCATTTGTCACCAAATCCCAATAGTTATTCCAAGAAATTCATAATGTAAAATTTGTTAAAATAGAGTAGTATCATGTATACACATATTTTGTGTCCCTGTAGGGTCTTATCTCGTTAGTATAGATTATTAATAATAGACTAGAAGTAGAGTCTAGAAAACATTTCAATTCCCATAATTAGATAATGTATTATTAAAACATGATAACCTATCATATTAATATACAAAGTGTAATGTAATCAATTTTTCAAGTCATATCTCATTGAGAAGGATTGAAAACATTTCCCCCCATCATTACATTCTTTATTATGAATTGTGTGACTTTATATGTTAGTCCTAGATCTTATACCATTGAAATAGATTTCATTATGGTACTACAAACCCTATAATCTAGGACTAGGTTTATTACTCTAATCAGAAGAGAAATATACATTGGTGATCATTCCAATAATGCTCGAACACTAATGATAAATCCAATGGAAGCTACATCACCACAACATAAATATTATGGGTTTAATATTACATAAAAACATTTTATTATCTGATACACATTGATAATATCTTCAATTAATGAGAGTAATACACATGTTTATTGAAATGAATAACCAATTTCACTTATAACATGTTGAATTCTGATTCTCAACTTAGTATTCATGATATCATCTATATATTATTACCATGTGTGAATATAATGATAATCAGTATAACCCTTTATGATCCCCTACACATGATAGTCATAAATAATTTTTTTCTTGCAAGGATAATATTCCTAGAATATATAATATTTGGTTAAAAAAATTTCATATTATCCTAGGACTATCATTATGGGTAGTAACTACTTTAACCTTTTGATAAGACATGTAATATAGGTACATTAGTATCTATATAGTACATTCAAAAGAAATATTATTTTCACAATATGAAAAAAATTTATAAATAAAACTATATACAATAAATGTTAATAATTGTACATACAAGAGATAGTTCTAGGGTACCCAATCAGAACAACAATAATTGTGCCCAGCTCTGTGCGGAACACCATTACCACCTCAGTCTACTACATCACTAACCAATGATATTAGACCATTTGAGATATTAATGTAGTTAGATATGTATTTATATTGAGATAATATCAAAAATAAATACTAATCATAAATTTTCAATAATTTTAATTTATATAAAAAATAAATATGTTGAAAAAAAATAATTACATATAGTATAAAATTAGTCCCAAATGGGAGCTCCTATGATGATTAGTAGTACTACCATAGATATGGATCAGTTTTATTTTTCTATTCAATTATTTTCTATTTTGTCCTTTCTTGGTTTCATATACTTATAAAATAAAATATTTATATTTCTATATGTTATTAGGAGAAATAGATCATTCATGTGATCAAAACCCAAACACATTAATTTTCAGCAAATATCTAAACACACAACCCATCTAAATATTATTCTACCAGATTTTAAATTTATATCAATTAAAAAATAAGATATAAATTGTTTATTGGGGTATCCTTTTCATCAATTTGATTCACATTTTAGTCCATCAAATAATCTATAATTTAATATAATCTTCTATGCACATAGATCATAAAACAGAGTGGGGGAATTCCCATATGAATATAAAAAAATTACATATTATTTCATGTCTCATTTCATAGACTATCATAGTGTAATCTGTTTAATCCCCAAATCATCGTAGTAGTCAAGGTTCACTCTGAATACTATCATAGTTGAGTGACTCCCTTAAAAAATATTTTCAGACCCCATTCTAGTTTTTTATCTCATGTGATATAAATATTTATTAAATACATTTAATGTAGGAAAAGGAACCACCCATCTGGGTTATAATGATACCACCATCCTTATTTGTAATGTATTAACCCCTTAAGGTTTATAATAAAAACATTCATGTTTGATTCCCATGTATATAAAAAGAGGAAAATGAATGGAAATCCTGAATTAACATAGAATAAATAAATGATAAGAAATTTATTGAATTTATTAAGATATGGTTCATTATATTTCATCATCATAAATATAATAATTAATAATCTCGATAAAATATGAGACTATATCATAAAAAAACATACCACTTTGGTAACATTAAATCATAGGCCCCATGAAATAATTTCATTAAATTCAATTAAAAAAATAATTTGAAAAATATATTCATGATATTAGATGTAAATATATCTATATATAATCCTTATAAATTAATAGTGGTGCATCACAAAACATAAATCTCAAAGGAAGAAAATTATATCAAAAATCCAATACCACTTTCCAAACATTTTAATCATAAACACCTTGAAATATAGATTTTCAAATATATATGTAAATCCGATTAATAATCATCTTAATAATAATAAAATATATTTATTTTCAATATATACACCGCATAAAGGTAATATATGGTGAATATGAAATATGTTACAAATAAGTAAAAATTAGGAGAGAAATCCCTTACCTTAAGCATTAAATTCTTATGTACACATTCAAGAATCAAGAATAATTAATATATTTTTATTAAAAATATATTATAGAAACCTAATGACATATATCATACAATATTTGATTTACTTATGACCTTTACTAACTTATTTATTAAAAATTCCTAGATAAAGTCTCATTTTTCTTAATAACTGCTTTGTATTTTGAATGTTTTTATTCGTTAGTTTTGTTAATATTAATATGATCATGGTAAAAAACCCTATATAATTTTTCACATGATATAGGTTTATAATATGTTATGTATTTATTTATTTACATAAATCATTGAATGTATTAGATAGAAAATGAAATGCACCGTTCCTAGAGACGGTGGGCCATATGTATGCCTGAACGTTGTTTCCATTTTTTAGATTAATGGATTGAAAGAATGGTACATAATATGTTATAATTATACAACAATTTTTAATTGATATATATCACATATATTCAATAAATTTACTATAATTATAATACATTTATAGTGTTAGTAAAAATGAATAACATCACTTTGTGAGGCAATAGTTCATCACACACATGAATGAAGTTATCATATTACCATGAGATGGATAGTAAGAAGCTACATGTGATATAATCTTTATAGAATTATAATTTTTATAAAAATATAGTAAATATTAAATTAATCTTACATCATTACCATCTAATTAAAATAGAAATTAAAAACTCATGACATAGTTCTTAAGGCGGTTGTCTACCACACACATGACAAAAGTTAATGTTTTCCAACATTCTGGGATGTAAGAAAGAAGATGTGTTATTATAATTCCATGGGTTTAATAAAATCGTATATATAATATATATTCTTTAAATACATCATTATAACCATCCTAGATATATGGTGATTGAAAATGAATTATATTAGTTCATGTTGAAGTAGTATGCTATAGACATGAGCAATATTATAATATCTCATTTGATGGAAGAGACAATAGATTTTGGTTACTAAAATTACATAATAAAATATTTTTATTTTTAATAAACTTGTTTTATTATATAATATTGGTTTAATAAGAAATTAATGAGGGGAAAAAATAAAATATTATGCTTGGTTAAGAATGTCATATCTTTTGAGAACTTCTTTCGGTTTGTACCAAATTGATTTACAGGTTGGATTTTTTAACAAACTATGGATAATAGGATATCATTTGGGAATTATGATGGTTATTTTAGGTGGACACATTGTAACCAAATTGTTTTGGATGTGTGAAGGGGAACAGAGATCATGTGTCCTATTATAATGGATGTGAATGGTACAGTTGTATTTTTTAAAAAAATGGTGTACCAACATTTTTCAGATCCCACAAGGATCTATAATGAGAATCCTCAATCCATTTTGTTTATATGTTCTAGATATGGGTATTAAATCGGGTTTGGGGTTTTTATAGGTCATATACACTTTATTCTTTTATTTTAACCCCGTGAAACACCTGTAAGAATCATGACTATGGAAATTTATTTTTACTATTTTTAATTTTAATTGAGGTAAAAATTCAAGACTTCCTTAGTAGATTATATAAATTTTTACAAATAGTAATATGGAATCAATTGTTTTTCAAATTCTATTAATATAAGTGGAACATTAATATTAAAAACGAATCTCGTAGGCCTGATGAAAAAGGTGTTTTCTAAATAAGAAGTTTGAAAAGATAAAAAATATGGAAACAGAATGATAAATTGGTTAAAATGGCCTAAAATTGATTAATTTCTATATAATAGAACCAATTTTACATTTAATATATATTTAATCAATTTTTATATTTTCTAATTACAACATAAATGTTATTTCTAAATTAAAAAAAATATTTTTCTCTATTCATCGAACAAATTATCCTCTCAAAATATTTTCAAAAATTCCCCCTAAGAAAATTTTTAAATTCTAATCTTATAAATGGATTTAATATTGTAAAATAATTTTAATATATGTGAAAAAAAAACTATTTTAAAATAAGTTTTTAAAAAGCGGTAATACTTTTTTATATGAATACTATTCTAAAATGTGAAATTTGATTTATTTAATATTATTATTAGTTAAAAAATCTATTATCAATTTTAGATTCAATATATAATATATAAATATTATAAATATTATTATAAAAAATTTAGTTTTGTAATTTAATAATTTAAAACACATGTGTGGAATAAATATATTTTTTTAGAAAAAGATTTCTTTTATTTTGAAATTGGTTCTATTAAGAATTAAAATCAATTAGTTACCAATGAATTAATTTTATATAAATAAGTAATGAATATATTTTCATAATTTAGTTCACGTTATTCATACTTATCATTCTAACTTCTAGGTGACAACATTCATATTGCATAAAAATATTTTAACAGTCTCTCACATCTCCATTAAACCCAATGGTTTGTGTATGAAATAAAATGTTTATGTTGACTATAATGAAATCAAAAATAATTATTGTGTGTACCAAAGTATATCAAAATGTTTAAATTTATATTATAAAAATATTTCAAAAAATATATGGTTGTTACAAATTCAACCATATCTATTAGAAAATAAATAAATTATAACCCCGTTATTATGTACATTATATATTTAATATGGTAAATGACTAATATGGAAATTATCTATATCATATGATAGTTTTATTAAAATAGAGCAGTTGTAGGTTTTTTATGATATATCATCTCTAGGAAAACTATCAGTATATCCTCCATTTAAATAAAATATAAAATCTCACAAAATATCCTCTTGGTCCTGTTAAATGAACATTTTCAATTAATAAAATAATGAACTATGTGTCCATTTGAATATAATTCAAGAACTCATATTTCAAAATAATCTATAATAATGATGGGAATAAATAATATAGATTAGTGACAATCATTGAGGGATCCTTGTTCAATCCAATTATTGAATCTAAATAAATGTGTACAAATATATTTAGTAGGGTTTTCATTCTAGAATATGTATGAAATATGTATAATCTGTCAACAAATTAATTATAAAAATTAATGACCAGGAAATATTATTGGGGTTATAAAATATTTTCCAAAATATATTAATATGTTATCCTATATACATTTTTGGAATCTCAACACATTACTATAACCTCCCAGAAACCGATTCTTGGTATCACCAATTGATAAGGCACAGCACTAAAAATGCTACCATTACATTATTTTTTAATGACCTTTATAACTATCATTTATGATCATGATATATGTTTTTAACATAACTGGTGTAACACTAAAGGAGAATTGTAAAGCTCTATTATAGCCTTGACTCCATTTGAAAATAAAATTATATCTCAAACATTATATATTATTTTATAGTAACGAATATTGGAAAATTTGTTTGTGTAATAAACTAAGAATTTATAGACATATTGGAACTCATATTTTGTGTATCAATGTTATTTTTTGTTGATTAAATAGGAAAATTTAGGATTCACAAACATCTGATAAATATAAATACTATCTCCTAAAAATAATTTATATTTTATTATATGAAATCATATCCTTTATTTTTATATCAATTGAATATTTTCATGAAAAGTAGAATTCTCTCTAATTGTTATGTGCTTATGTTATAAATTATAATATGAAAATAATATATTAAATCAATAATTTTTAGTCTTATAAAAAATCTAGAAACCTACTCTTGAATATTTTTTTGATAATTCTAATAAAATATTTAATTAAGTATATTTATATCCTTATTACCTATAAAAATAGTCCCCAAGTGGATAATTATTTTTTATTAATGGTCAATATTATTTCTTCTAACATTAAGTAATTAGTCAAAAGGTTTTACTCATTATCCTTTAGAATACAATATCAATATATAGTCACCAGTAATGGTACAATTTAATATATCCAAATAGTATCACTAATACATCATTGAAAAATGAGTAGTTCACTCCCTCTTTGTGTAATCTCCTGATTATTTAACTAACCACTCTATCTTGTAGCTCTACAAGGTCATTATAATTTATATCTTAACATTTTAATTTATTCCATATTTTTTTATCTGGATTCATTTAATCCAAGATATAATATATATTTTATATTAGTACTTTATAATATCAAAATAAACAAATTAAATTTGTGTTTTATAAACCATTATTTGGACTATCTAAATATATTACCACTATCGCCATCATCAGATACATTTTCACCCCTCCGAAAATGAGATTGATAATTAAATTCAACCACTACATCCAAACAGAACTCATTAATATTGGAGTATATTGTCATTACTCTCTAAATGGACCAAAAATACTTCTAAGATGGTCCACATGATCTTATTTCATATATGATTATATAAAAATTTAGAAAATAAAGAAAAATAAAAACTAGTATGAAAATTATTGGAAAATATGATTTAGGATACCCATGAATATAAATAAAGCATTAAAAATCCCAAATAAAATCATTGTGAAGTCATTATTTCTATATCATCACATGACGAGGTCTCTGAAATATCCCCATCTATAACTCATGTTGGTGGTTGTTTTAATTTTTAGTAATCATTATGAAATGTATTATTATCTCTATATTATAGAGTATATCATTAACATATATTATTCGATACTTTTTATTAACAACATCATGATTTTGGTATTATAAATTGATTCAAATGGATATAGATTCTAGTCATCCTATAAATAAGAAACTCCAATGACCAACACATGATAGGTTTTCATGAAAATAAATCCCTTATTAAAAATATCTTCTAATAACACTATAGAATCTATAGTATTCATTATTTATATATGGTATGCTTTTGATGAAAAAGAAATTGCTTTTTGTTGATAGTTAATCTATATGTAAATCTCGTAACATAATGGAATCCATAGAATGTCAAATATAACATAATATCCAATTTATTCTACTAATATTTAGAGATAATACATTTTTATTGAATTAAAACCATGAAAAAATAGGATCCAACATGTGTTATGTAGTATGTTCATATTTCTAGATCCAGTTCACATTATATGAGACTCCATCTCCTGAGTAAATATGAAAATATTATCACTAGCCTAATGGTATATCAATCATCATTTTTTTCAGGGTTTGAATGTCAATTCATGGTAAATCGAATCCTTTCCATGAATAATGCAATGTTAAGTCAAATAAATTTTGGTTTTAAACTATTTAAACTATTCATTTCCTATGCTTATCACATATTAATTGGACGAGTGGGACAGATTATCAGTAATATTGATATGTTGTTCCAATTGAATTTTTCAATATGATATCTCATTTATATACCTTTTCTAATTGATAATACACATATAAATAGATGAGTATATATCTATAATGTTATAAAGACCTTTATTAAAATTAAATATATAAATATTGTATCTAATTATATATCAACTATGGTTGGGTCAAATCCAAAAATGAAAGGAGTTTTTTATAACCTCTATATTTGGGGAACCTATTGTGTTATACAAGGTTCCTTAGCTATTTTTCATAGTAATAATGTGATAAATTCTATCCTTCCATAAATTCCACCAATAACACAACAAAACCATCATTCTTAACCAATACTATGACCACCCTACAACAATCCATTACCTTTTAGTAGAAAAAGATAGCTCTTTCTATCCACTAGGCTAATTAAACCCCCACTATATGATTTATAATATGGTCATTCTAAGGCCCTATATCCAAGGATATATATATTGTAACATTTCGTCATATTATATTTCCTATAAAACTATTTTAAACAATCATCAACATATCCTCCATAAACTTTTATTCTCAAATTAAATAAATCTATATATACAATCTAATAATATAGGGATAACATAGTGTAGTGTTGAGTGAACAACAAAAACAATTTGACTTATATTTAATGGGATATATGGGTGAATAAATAATTTTTAAAATTATTATAATAAATTATAAACCTTATTCCCATTAACACCATGCCATGGAAAATTGAAACCATGTATTTCATAAATACGGAATGTTTACATTTCCAAATATTCACCAACTAATCTTGACATTAAATCATGTTTTTTAATGAATTTTTATTTATATAAACCAATGGGTTCCTCCCTCCACACATTATCCACATATTATTAATTGTCACCCAACTACTTTGATTGCACCATCAACAAAACCACGATTTACAAGTACCGATGATTAAAATGGTGTTGGAAGATTGAGAATCAAGAAGAATTGGCATAGACCTGATCAAGGATATCTTTAATGAACACACCCTTATAAATTCATTATTTAATAATATTGGACTCATAAAATTTCCATTAACTTGTGTGGAATATAATGATAAGATAAATAATGTACTAGAAAATGGATTTGGTTACAACACTTTTACAATTCTTCAAAAATAGAATTTATCGTATAGATGTTGTTTTAATTCACCCATTCATTACAAATATTAGTTTTATATGATACATAATATAATTTTTTTAATTATTAATCAATTTATTATCTTTTAAAATCATAAATTATGGCCCATTCATATATTTTCATTGTGATATCAACATATCATATGTCATGAAAATACTAAATAAGTAGTCAAATGATTTGTAATATTAAAGACAATGTGTACCCATAAGGCCTACATTATGTGTATTATATATCAGACTATATGATATCCTTATACCACTTCATATGGTATGGAAAAAATTAATTAGACACGTAAATATTTAATTGAATATATCTATCATTCTCACACTTGTACTAAATTCTAGTTGAGTTTGTGCCATTTCACCTTATATAATGTCATAGTAAATAACTTATGAAACTATATCAAAACCCTATTTTTTAAATTATAAAAACACTTTAGAATGATATGAATAATTCATGATTGATTTCGTGATATGAAAAACAATAATAATATTGATAACAAACAATATTTGGATATTTTTTTATGTTTTACAAAAAATAAACCGCATTAATTCAATTGAAAAGTGATCCCACATATTCATTGTTAATATAGAAAAAAAATTATTCATACATTCATAAATTTTATAAAATAGTGGCCTATAGAAATTTTTATTTTTAAAAACAATACAAATGAATTTAACATTATCTCTTTCAAGAAAATGTTTCTCAATGCCATCATAAAAAAGTTATATAATATAAAGATATAAAGATTCACATGATACTTTTTCATAATCTATTGAGTAGACGTGGGACATAATGTATGTAAATCCCATCTAGTTTAATACTAAATTCATGATTATCTTAGAATGGATGTACATTGTAAATCATTACATTTCACATCATTCCCTATTATAGATTATCACAACCCATTGTCCTAATCCAATGACCTCAAAAAAAATTTGTAATATCTAGTTACTGTCATACACTCATTTAGTCCATTTTAATTAAATTCTAGGATTCAATGTTGTTTAGTCATATTTTTAATTTATGTAATATGAATATACAATGAGAAAGAATGAAAAGGTTAAGTGTTCGTTTTTTTATAACATGATTAATTTCATTTTCGTAAAATTATTTTAGAATATTAGAAAAAAATACATATGATACTATCATAATCAAATACCTTTTTATATAATACTAATGTAGCCTTATGATTATTAAATTTTTATGGTTTTGATCAACTAATTTAATCTAGATGTGCACTACTACAAATACGGCCCTTATCAGCACTAAAAATGACCTTTGTCAGTGCTAGAAAAAGTGCTGATAAAGCTGGAAAAGATAAGGGGGGGTCCCCTTTTTCAGCGCTCCGAAAAGCACTGATAAAGTCCCCTTTTATCAGCGCTAAAAAAGAATTGATAGAAGGGGTCTTTTATCAGCGATAAAAAAAGCGCTGATAAAAGTACCCCTTTATCAGTGCTTTTTTTAGCGCTGATAACGGGGTCCTATATCAGCGCTTCCTTTATCAGCGCTTTTGTTTTAGCGCTGATAAAGGACCCTTTTATCAGTGCTTTTAAAAAAGTATTAATAAAAGTTAAATACAATTAAAAAAATTTAAAAAAATTTAAAAAAATTAAAAAAAGTAAAAAATACTACCAATCGGGGGCGGGATTTTATAGTACATGAGACCCCCTTTTTACAGTGCTTTTCTACCCATGTACAACACCCCATACACCACACGTACCCCCTTCACCCTTTAATAGTGCTTGCGGCTATATTCCCCCATGCGCGCACACCCTTGCCTCCCCCATGATTTGAACTCGAGACCTCCCCCCTGCGTGCCTAAGCCTTTACGACTACTCTATTTTGATTTTTCTTCCAATTCATGATATCTCTACATATATATATATATTTAGTTATATTTATTCATATAGTAATATATATTTATATAAATTTATATATAGTTATATTATAATATATATATATATATATATTATAATATATATATATATTTATATTAATATATATATAGTTATATTAATATATATATATAGTTATATTAACATATATATAGTTATATTAACATATATATAGTTATATGAATATATATATATAGTTATATTAATATATATATATATAGTTTTATTAATATATATATAGTGATATTAATATATATATTTATAGTGATATTATTATATATATATTTATTGTAATACTAATATATATATATATATATGTAGTTATATTAATATATATATATAGTTATTAGATTAATATATATATATATATATAGTTAGATTAATATATATATAGTTAGATTAATATATAGGAATATAAATATTCATATATTTGTATCTTAAATAAAATGGATGTTACTTATTATTTAGATAAAGCTAATATATTCTATATGTAATTATATTTTATTATTAATATTTATAATTAAATTTTTAGGTGTGAATATATAAAAAATATGTACATATAGTTATATATTTGATTATAAATAGCAGTACATTATAAAAAACGATAAAATTTTAAAGACCTAATGTCAATAAGAATGTAATAACTTGGAATAAATTCAGACCCCACCAAAAAAATCCAATAATACCCCCTTAAACGAGGCTGAAAATCCACAAAATTTTAAAAAATCGGGGTACCCCGACTAAAAACTCAGTTTTGGAGGTCTTTTGGGCCTCTTTTGGCCTCCATAATCTCTTGACCAGGGAAATCCTGATCACTGGGAGGTAGAGCTCGTTGCAGGCTTCGATTTGATATGTGGTTGAGCTCAAACGGACACCCGGATCAAAAGTTATGGTCGTTTGAAGTTTGAGTTGCATTTTCAACATATTTTGGATCTTTTTTTAATTTTTTTAATTTTTTTTAGACTTCAAATTGTTCTTAAATGACTATTACTCTATAATGAATAGCAATTTATTAATTACAAAAATTTTAAATTTTTAAAATCCATTTTCACTAAATATCTTATATATTAAGTATAATAAGTGTAAATGTACATTTATACTTATCAAAAATATATTTAAAAATTATATATTATATTTATATATCAATATAACTAAATTTATATATTAATATATTAATTTTTTTGAACCCGGCCTTTTTTCAGCGCTTTTAAAAAAAGCGCTGATAAAGGTCCCCCCCCCCTTATTAGCGCTACTAAACAAGTGCTGATAAACGGGGTCCCTTTATCAGTGCTAAAAACAGCACTGATAAAGGGGGGGGGCACTACGAAAAACTATTTCTGTGGTAGTGGTGACTATTTGAAAAACACCACATATAAACCTCTTTAATGAGTATCATATACGAAGTAAATATGTTTGGAAAATTATAAGAAATCTCATTCACATTCCCAATGACAAATTACTAGATCATAATAATCAAACTCTCATACATTACAACATCAAATTTTAAAATTTTAATATATTTTTTTCAATATAAAATTCATTCTATGTTCAATATGATTATGTTTTTTTTATTATTCCATCTAAATTTATCTTCATTTCATTCTAGTAACAAGATATAATTATTTACATAATTCATTACCAATATATGTAATACTCCTATTAGGATAAAAAATGTCTTTCACTTTGTTAATATAACTAAATATATCTGTTTATATTTTTCTTTATCAACATTACCAAAATTATATTTGGTCATTATATAAAATAATATTTTATTTTTTATTGTCATAATCATTTAGTTATTATAATTTAATCATTAATAAGTCTATATATACTTCAAATAGAATCATAGAAACATTATTTTGTTAAAAAATTCATGTCATAATTAATAACCTTGTTTTTTTAATAAATTAAACTTACATACTTAAATGTAAATATTTGATAAATAAAATTTTTAAAATATATCACTTGTTTTCTAATATATGTTTTTTATAATTAATTTAAATGATGGTATTATTATGTAAAAATTTTTATTGATGGGATGTAGGATCACATCCCTCGTATTTTAAATAGAATATGTATAAATTCTTCTATCTAAAAGAAAAATTCATTTAGTATTACATTTTTCCTTGAATTTTACTGAATCCAATGAATCAAAATTTCTTTTATTAATCCGTTATATCATATTATTTGTGATTATAAAATCTTATTGATAAAACTATATTATCATATAAGATAATTAAGATTAAAATTAATTTTCATTATATAGATCCACCAAGTATTGATATTTTAATTTATAATAAAATCACTGGTTTGGAAACATTCATTTAATCATGATTTATATATAATTTCTATCACCATGGTAAAAAAAATTCCTCATTTCTTGAAAAAAATATAAAATATTGATCAATCATTTCGTAGATTTTTAAATCAATGAATATTTAGAATACTTATAAAAGATACATCTTGTATCATATAACTTTCAAAAGAAATGAATTTATTTTTATAATGAATTGACTGGACCCACCATAAACCGTCCATTATTGAGGTAAGATATTTTTTCCACCCCAATCATAACACTTATGGGTCAAATGTTTTTTTCAGTCACCGATTTGGAAAATACACATGATATTACCCCATTCGAAAATGAACTTTTTTACAACACATACCTATATAAGGACCTAATGATACTAAATAAAAAAATTAGATATAATATATATATACACACAATAAATTTAATATATTGTAATTTCCAAAATAAATAAATCAATATATAATCCATAATCAAAATGGGTAACAGAGGGATGTTTAAAACCCCAATAATAAAAACATTCCTAAATGGTTAAGGTGATGGGATCCATGCAAGGCACTCTCTATGTATCTGTGTGAAATTAGCTCCAATCACCACTAAGTTCAAATATGATCCCCCAATACCACATACTCTATGTTTATCCATACTCTTTCCATTTCACAAATAATGTGTGACACATAAAGGTGAAAAAACCTATATTATTATGAGTATATACATACCCTATAGGATTCCTTGAAAACCACAAATAAAAAGTATGAAAACCAGTCAGTCCAAACCAAAATTTAATTCAACTATGTATGAACTTGTTATATATATTAAATTTCACAACATAGTGTCCTTATTTTCCCATCCCAAACCATGTAAAATCAATAAACAACCCCCAATAATCAAAATTATCTGACCTATCAGCCCATGTCTACTATCTATAACTATATAATAGGACTAGATCCAAACCATGTAGCATATAAATGTGTAATAAATTCTTATAGAGGACCCAAGACCCACTAGATTCTTTTTGTGGGGGTGTTCCAAACTCCATAGACAGTTGACCTATTCACCAATTATGTGTGGGGGTACCCCAATATATCAGTGATGTGAGGGACATACCACAGGGCATAAACATATTTACAATGAAGTACCCACACCATAAATTACCTATATGACTCTCCCAAAACCATTTCATTTACTATAGGATATAAATATGAAACCTACAAGAGAGATTATTTAAACCAGTACTGGTAGTATAAAGGATCGAACCATTATGTTATCCATAGTAAATATGATTACATAGGCCCTCTCATTTTCCTAATCTAACATATCAATAATGAGATACATAAATTCTTATGAAGGTATTATTTAATTTCATTCCCAATAGTGTTAAAAATGGTAAAAATGTGAGCTATATTTTCATGAAATAATTCTAATCCTAATGGCTCTATTCAATAATAGAATCTCCTAATTCTATATTAGTTACAAACTATGATCCCCCTCATTTCACAATCCTTATATTTTTGTCAAAAAATCCTTCATCACATTACTACCATAACTTCGACACAATGGATCACCTACAATTGGTTTATCCTAATAATATACGATCTCTACTTAAAATAGATTCAATATAATCATATAATCCACTATTATGGGTGGTCACTACACAAAACATAATTTTATGTTGTGGTCCTCTATAAGCTTGTCGAATCCTGGTTTGGAAATTCTTTCCACCCATTAATGTGACACTGTACCATGTAGATACACAACTCCTCAGACATCCCTCTCATTATATCATCTTTAAATTATTTCTCTAGAGCTAAACAGAAATTCCACAACCGATCCCTATAAAGGAAGGGGCATCCCACTCCATAAAACCATGAAAAAGAGCTGAATAGATTCATTAAAAATATACTCCCATGATATTGATCATGGGATACCAATAAAATATAGTTTTATGTATAATTTTTTATTTATCAAAAAAATATAGTCATTTAAAAATAGTCAAATCCTAAGGAAAAATTATAAAGTAGGTGAAAAAATCCTAATAAAACCATTTTATTATAGATAAATATATAAAAATAGTTACACGTTATATATCATCAATATTAACTACATGAATTGATACTCTTGATATTATATGTTATCACCACAAAATCAATGATAGTTTAAGAATCCATAAAGAGTACTAGGGATATAGAAAGTCAACATAATATATTGGGAGGTCGATTAGAGAAAATGGAAAATTGAGAGAATGGTGGAATAGATACTTCTTATAAAGAATCCCTAGGTTTCCCACTTAACATAATGACTCCCTATGTCTATCTAATGTTCCTTAATACAATACCAAAAAAAGTAATTTAATAGAAAAAATACCCCTACAATGACAGCCAACCATCTGAGATCTAAAAATCATTATGTGATAAAGGGTTCCATAATAAATCTGCACCCTTTTCAAAATAATTGAAATGTTGAAATGATAGAAAAAATTAGTTCCATCATCCTTATGAAACACCTCCCACATATGATTTTCCAAAAGATTCCGGAACTATTCACAACATAACGCAAGGCACCACAATGATGTGATTGAATATTGATGAAAAATAAAAATAATAGCATAAAAACATCCAAATAAATAATTTATAAATAATTTGAGATAAAAAATATTGTTCATTAAAACCACACAATATTCATGGATTTTCATCCCTAAAAAATGATTCAATAAAATAGGTGTCGTTACAAGGTCAAAATATGGAACCCTTATTCAGATTGGTTCTCATGTAGTTTCTCCTGCTTCTACATATAGTCACCCAAGGCCTAACCTAACACAATGTGTTCAATTATAATGATCATCATTCACAATCTAGTACATTGAGATGCTAGTATCATCCACAACATTTGTTTAAAATGTAACAGCCCAAGATTTTATGAAAAATATTCTTTTTAATTTCACTAATGTCTTGTGTTGTACGCTACACCAAAAGGATATTTCATAACACGCATCCTTGACTTGCCTTTCATTACACGCAATCACGACCTTCCTCGATAGTGTGTGTAGTACGCAATAACGAGTTTCACTAAACAACAATATGCTATTAAAATATTATTAAAACTAGCCGTTATGAATAGTAATAACCACTTTTTGAAATTTTGTAAATTTTATTTTTCAAAATGGAATTCATTTTTGGATTCGTAGTATCGAATTTAGCCTAAGGTGATATTTTGGTACTTTTCGGATAACTTTCATATTTTGATGAATAGTGAAAATTACTAAATTTTAGTTAAAAACAACTTTTTCAGTCGAAATAATTAATAGTGATAAATTATTAATTTGAGTGGTTTTAAAGTATATTTAAAATATATTTTTACAATTTAATACAATGTTGGTCATTGGATGTAATTTCACATTTAAACCAGTTATAAACAAGTGTCAATCTTTTGATAGTTATTATCTCTTAAAAACAGGCCTTTTGTTTTGACGACGGGAATTAATTTTTAAATTAATTAATGCAACTGATATGTTTTGAATTTGGTAAAATAGAAATCATTTTTGAGTTCATAATATCAAATATCGCTTAGGCCTAATTTTTGGGATTTTTCTTAAAACTTTAAATTTTTGATGAATAGTAAAACCACTAAGTGGTAGTAAAAAAAACTGAATTTTTCATAAAACTTAATTTTACCGCTTCTGTGAGTGGAATTTCAAAAATCCGAGAGACACGGTTGATTTCATTAAGTAAAATGTGGTTCAATGAGATGAAAATAATTTTTTGGTGAATAGTAGCTTTTTACTTTTTTTACCATAGTTAAAAGTAAATAAGGTAATTAAGGGTAGAAATGATATTATTATTACCCTAACACATGTCCTAATCCTATTGGATAAGTGTATTTCGACCAAAAACAAACTTAGGAATAAAATATTACCATTTAGGCCCACTTGAATTAGATTAGGACATTTATTATTATTTAATTCAAAGAAGAGTAAAAAGAGTTAAAATCAAAGTTTATTTAATAAAACATTTTTAATATAGGGTTATACATAAGATAAATTCGACTATAAATATTCATTAGAAATATAAAACGATTTCCTACATAATGGTATTTTATTTGTAATTTTTAGACATTAAATAATTTAATTTATTTATGACACAACGATGATGCAGTAATTATATTATTAATGAAATATTGACATAATTGATGTTATGAATACCCAAATAAATATAATTTGAGACTTTTTATGAATTCCACTAATTTTATAGGTTAATATGACATGTTAGTATTGATTTAATTAACTTTTTTTCGAACTTATCATTCTGTTGTGATTTTCAAAAAAATCAATTACTAAATAGTGTCAAAATTGACATAAATTAGTTTTTAAAACAAATATTATATTATTAATTGTTATTTTATTACTAAAAATCTAATATTAGGCCAAATGACTTAGATAAGGTTATATATATTAATAATAAATAATTTGGGGTTCGTTTGGCTTCTTATAGTATGTTTATTAACCTTATAGTGTAAGAACACAAGAAGACATGGTAAAAGTAAAATTATTTAACTTAATGTTAAAACTAAATGATATGGTTAAAATAGGAACCTAACTTGTCTAAATCCTATTGGATGAGAGGATTTCGACCCATCCCTACTTTATCTTCGAAATAAGACCATTTGGAACCATTATACATAGAATTTGACCTAAATATAAAATAATATTTTGAGATTTTCCTAAGATGCCCCTCTCCTCCCTTATAAAAGGGAACCTCCTCCCTCTCCTCATCACACCAATTTGAGCATTCAAGCTTGGCCAAACCCTGCCAAAATATCTTCTACATTTCCCTAGTATTATCCTAGAGGTCCTGGTCTTCTTAAAAGACAAATTTTAGTGCCCTAAAAGGAGGTCTCAAAGAAGCACTTCAAAGAAGAGGTAATATCCATTACCAATCCTTTCCAATTTCTTTCTTCTTCAACTTCTTATTCTTTAGTTGTTTCATTATGAAGTAATAACATCAGTATCAATCATATAATGATATGTTATTATAAGTATGAAACAACCCTATTTAACCATCTATCCATCCTACGGAAAATGAAATCACCGCGCGTGCGTACGTACGGAATACCGTCTCCACGCCATGGTGTAATCTATTTTCCGCCACCACTTTAATTGGATGGGTATAATGGTGTAATGAGTAACTATATATGATTATTATAAAGTGATATTGATACTGAAATAGTATACATACCCTTCAACACAATTCCATGACCACGGGAACGATATCATCGCTCGTGCGTACGTACGGACTACCGTCTCCACGACGCGATGAGATTCATTCTCAATGATTAAGTATTCATGAATGATTATAAAGTATATATAATAAGTACTAATGAAATATATGACATAATAATGATACTGGATTTATGTATATTTATATGTATGTCATCTACTTAATTCCATTCAATTCAACAAGGAAACGAAAACAACATTCATGCGTACGTATGGACTACTGTCTCCATGAACGGTGTATTTCTATCCATTTACTGATTTATTATATATATGTATATTCTGAATATATATATATAAATCATGTTTTATATTCTGGAATTAAGTAATCATGATCTAAGTAATCATATGAATAATTACAAGTCAAAACACGGACGACAAATGAAACAATTTTACCCAAAACGCTCTTTAACATGGAATTTACAAAAGAAAGGGTAATAAAAAAGTCATAAGTGAACCATATATGATATCATAACAATGAATATGATTCTGTAATAAGTCAATGACATTATTTAAATCATTATACAGGAGGTTCGGACACTTACGAAGCAAATCGGATCTAAGGTAAGGGAAATATCACAATCTCATTTTTATTCGAGATTGTTTGTACTTTGGTATTTACTGGGGTGTATTTTATCATCAAAATCCATGTTTCCTCAATATGAAATGTTATTTACATCCACCTAAAATTTTTTAAATCCTATTTTACCCTTCGGTGAGTTTTTAGTAAAAGATATGAAAGGAATCTTTTGTCGTTTTTCGTACGAGGTACTTTTTTGACTTTGCCGACAAAAGTACGAGAAGAATGTTTTATTTTAACTTATACGACATGAATGGATTTATTAAAAACATTATTTCCATGAAGATTACCTTATAATTTTTCAAGTTTATTTTTATTCAACTTCTTTTAGTTATAATTTTATGACATGTTAAGAAATGAAAAGTGTTTTTGAAGAAGAAAGGATATTTTCCTCAAGAATGGAGTTCAAGTGTTTTATCAAAATTATTTTCCATATAAGATAATAAAAGGGTTCTGTTTTTATCCCTATTATTAGATTGATTTGATTATGTTGTGATGGAATTATTTTTATGAATTTTTTTATCTTATATAAATTGTTTTATGATGTCATGTTGTTTAAGATTCCCATTTTTATTACATGGGTTATGAAATGATGTATGATTTATGATTTTGTGGTACACATAATAATGGTATAATTATGAGATGAGTGGGACCTATATCTCCCTCCAATGCATTGGGTAAAGATTTTATATCTCATGAGATAGACATGGCTGGAACGGTAGGTTATACCGGTTCAGTGAAACAGGACTAGAACGAGGGTGACTCGGTTCAGAAAGGGACTTTGTCCACTAAGATAGTCTTGGAAATGAGTCTTGACTAACAAGAATTGATTATCTATGATTATGTGTGTATGCCACAAAGTTTCATGTTTTATGTTATGATTATTGTGACTTCATTTCACTGCCATGAGTTATCCCAGGTTATGAAATTATGATCTCTTTTACAGGTTAAGATTTCCAAAATTTATGTTCTTATGAATATGATGTGATTGATATTTCTTTTGTTTACCCTTACTGAGAATTTGAGCTCACCCTTTTTTGTTTTCTTTCCCCAGGATATAAAGGAAGGTTTTAGGTAAAAACAAAGGAAGATCTTTATGGGAGATGTTGAAGATCTTTTACCACGATTAGAAGATTATATTCCGAGTTTCCAAAGGCACTAAACTATTACTATCCTTGTGTGTGTGTTTTTGTTATTTACTAAGTATTCCGCAAAAGTAATGTAATTTCCAAATACGTCAGGCTTCGGGTCTCTACAGTTGGTATCAGAGGAAAGGTTTAGTCAACCTTTGGAAACTAGGATGCGAAAACGTTAGTGAGATCCCTAGAGATATTTCTATGGTATGTCTAGGGATGTCCCTAAGGATACGTATACGTATAGGTTATAATAATAGAATTACGCTAACAATAATAGAATTAAACATAAGATGTTAGATATTGAAGGTACTCCCCCTTTATTATGCTGTTTTCCCTAGCATGATTTTTGCCTCTCACACTATTATTTTGGGTTTTAAAAAATGGCTGGAAACAAGATGATTCACGATAATGGAGGATATGATGGAAAATGGAATTATATTCTTTATAATGAAATGGGATTTGGAAGTCCAAACATCATTATTATCCCGAATCAGAAATCTCATTATATGATCCCTAAAGTAAAATTTAGTAAGTTTCATGACTCGGCTAATAAGAGAAAGATGGAGTTTCATGATGATCATAGAGGAAATAAAGTTCAATTTCCCCTATGTAAATCATGTGGGAAGAGGAATCAAAGAGAATGTTTCAAAGGAACTGAAAGATGCTTTGGGTGTGTAAAAGAAGGACACAAAGCAAGGAAGTGCAAAGGAAAAGGTTCAGTTAACACCATGGATGAGGATAATGGTATTGCTACGACATCAACAATGGTTAAATGTTTTAAATGTGGAATGTACGGGCATTATGCAAACCAATTCCCTAAGGGAAAGTCTCATGAAGAGAATCAGTATGGTTGTATAGGAAGTATTTATGTTGATGATGATGAAGAGACTACAAATGATATGTGAGATGAAAGAATTGTTGAAGCTCGGTCAATGGTTTAAGAAGGTAGTGGAATGATTACATGTTTATCAAGTGTAATGTTGTATAATCAATCTCATGGTACTATGGAATAAAGAGACATCTAAGGATTGTTACACTATTGTCTTTCCTATGTTTTTAAAGTGTATGATTAATGGTACTAGTAACCATTAAATGTTATTCAGATATTTTTTGGAAAGTAGATGATATGCATATAATGAAAGAATAACAAGATAATGAGGTGTTTGATTGTATTCATGAACTCATGACTGATATAAGGAGAAGGTTATATCATGGTCTGAGTATATAGAATTTTTGGATTTTGGTATGTGGAAAGAGTTAACTTTTAAGTACATTCATGTTTTCACTAAGGTTCCATGGGTATTCAAGGGAATACATGATTAAGGCCTTTGAATGTTCGGAATGTGACCAACAAGACATATCTTATGATATATGGGGTTCAACGACAGTATTAAATCTCTGGTAATCGTTTTCACTATATTCTGAGAGTGGACTGCAGTATTATGGATAAGCCTAAAAAATAGAATGGATTATGTTGGACATAAGTTAGTATTGTTTAAGGATAAAAGATTTTCGATATAATTGACGGGATGTTATAGTAATGTAGTTTTAGAAAAAGGACAACCTGCAGGACGGGCGACAGCCCATCGCGTCGGAGAAGGCTGTGGGAAACGAACCCACAACCGAAGTGCGACTGGCCTTTATCGCCTACCACTGGCCTACAGGAAGTCCCTGTATAGTAGAAACTAGTTTTATTTTATTAAGCAGTACGATATATGAAGTATAAGTCCATTTTAGGAACCATATATGATTAATCTCACAATAGATGGACTTATGTATTTTTTGATAACTTTTCTAACCTTTTGATTGAGACAGATGGAATGACCCTCCATTCTATCACATGATCAATTAACACTTCATAACAAATTCAACTTCATTTCTTTAAGAGATGAAGTGGAAATTGTTCAAAGTACGAACAACAGTGAGATTGTACCAAAATAAAGTAAGTATTTATTCTAATTAAAATTCTTCAACTTTAGGGAAATGATCTTGAAAACCAAAAAATGATCTCCTAGTGCCCTTATATCTGGTGAATTAGATGGTACCTTATATCATTACAAATCTATGGATTTGTGATTACTGGATTTTCCATAGCCATGTTCTCTACCACTCTCCATCAAAACATGATGGATAATTTTCTCTTCCATATCCATATTTTCACCTATGTGGAAACCCAGTGATTGGTTTATTTGGGTAACCGTTACGTTTCATACTTTCGTTTTTAAAGATTGGTTTTGGTATTCCTTTTTACGATGTGGGTTTCTACTAAAGAAACTTTCGAATAGTAAACTATTTATAACCCTGACGAATTTCGAGGGAGAAATTCATTTTAAGGGGGGTAGAATGTAACAGGCCAAGATTTTATGAAAAATATTCTTTTTTATTTCACTAATGTCTTGTGTTGTATGCTACACCAAAAGGAGCTTGCACAACACGCATCCTTTACTTGCCTTGCATTACACGCAATCGCGACCTTCCTCGATAGCGTGTGTAGTACGCAATAACGAGTTTCACTAAACAACAATATGCTATTAAAATATTATTAAAATTAGCCGTTATGAATAGTAATAACCACTTTTTGAAATTTTGTAAATTATATTTTTCAAAATGGAATTCATTTTTGGATTCGTAGTATCAAATTTAGCCTAAGGTGATATTTTGGTACTTTCGGATAACTTTAATATTTTGATGAATAGTGAAAATTACTAAATTTTAGTTAAAAAAAAATTTTCAATCGAAATAATTAATAGTGATAAATTTTTAATTTGAGTGGTTTTAAATTATATTTAGAATATATTTTTATAATTTAATACAATGTTGGTTATTGGATGTAATTTCACATTTAAACCAGTTATAAACAAGTGTCAATCTTTTGATAGTTATTATCTCTTAAAAACACGTCTTTTGTTTTGACGACAGGAATTAATTTTTAAATTAATTAATGCAACTGATATGTTTTGAAGTTGGTAAAATAGAAATCATTTTTGAGTTCATAATATCAAATATATCTTAGGCCTAATTTTTGGGATTTTTCTGAAAACATTAAATTTTTGATGAATAGTAAAACCACTAAGTGGTAGTAAAAAAAACTGAATTTTTCATAAAACATAATTTTACGGCTTCTATGAGTGGAATTTCAAAAATCCGAGTGACACGGTTGATGTCATGATGTAAAATGTGGTTCAATGAGATGAAAATAATTTTTTGGTGAATAATAACTTTTTACTTTTTTTACCACAGTTAAAAGTAAATAAGGTAATTAAGGGTAGAAATGATATTATTATTACCATAACACATGTCCTAATCCTATTGGACAAGTGTATTTCGACCAAAAAAAACTTAGGAATAAAATATTACCATTTAGGCCCACTTGAATTATATTAGGACATTTATTATTATTTAATTCAAAGAAGAGTTAAAAGAGTTAAAATCAAAGTTTATTTAATAAAACATTTTTAATATAGGGTTATACATAAGATAAATTCGACTATAAATATTCATTAGAAATCTAAAACGCTTTCCTACATAATGGTATTTTATTTGTAATTTTTAGACATTAAATAATTTAATTTATTAATGACACAACGATGATGCAGTAATTATATTATTAATGAAATATTGACATAATGGATTTTATAAATACCCAAATAAATATAATTTGAGACTTTTTATGAATTCCACTAATTTTCTAGGTTAATATGACATGTTAGTATTGATTTAATTAACTTTTTTCGAACTTATCATTCGGTTATGATTTTCACAAAAATCAATTACTAAATAGTGTCAAAATTGACATAAATTAGTTTTTAAAACAAATATTATATTATTAATTGTTATTTTATTCCTAAAAATCTAAGGTTCGTCCAAATTACTTAGATAAGGTTATATATATTAATAATAAACAATTTGGGGTTCTTTTGGCTTCTTATAGTAAGTTTATTAACCTTATAGTGTAAGAACACAAGAAGACACAGTAAAAGTAAAATTATTTAACTTAATGTTAAAACTAAATGATAAGGTTAAAATAGGAACCTAAACTTGTCTAAATCCTATTGGATGAGAGGATTTCGACCCATCCCTACTTTATCTTCAAAATAGGACCATTGGGAACCATTATAAATAGAATTTGACCTTAATATAAAATAATATTTTGAGATTTTCCTAAGATGCCCCTTCCCTCCCTTATAAAAGGGCACCTCCTCCCTCTCCTCCTCACACCAATTTGAGCATTCAAGCTCGGCCCATGTAAAGACCCGTAAAATTCAAGGGAAATTTTTTCTTTTTCTTAATTTTCTTTAGAATTTTACAAGAGCGCAGCTTCAGACGGCACCTGATTCCGAGGCCCGGTGTGCCCGGAATCAATTTCCGAAGTTTGGCTCGGGTACGTTCAGTGAACGGACGAGCGGGTTTTTCTATCTTTTGAACCGATGCCCGGAATCAAATTCTGAGGGCACCGATGAAATCGCAGCGCCGGTATTTGCTTAGAAACGCCTCTTCCGGAGTTGCGTTTGCTCAGACGTGGTTTTTTAAATTTTGCGGCTTTAAGTCAGAAATAAAATAAAGTTTGCGACAACTTTATTCTATTTCACTTAAGCTGCTTGAAAGCCACTTGAAGCCACATAAAGACGGCTTGAACTGAGTTGAACTGGATAGGATGCTATCCGGAAATATCCTACCCCCTTGGTAGGATATTTGTGAGGTGGGGCCCGCACGAGCCCCGCCATTTCTTTCGCTAAGTAACGCACCCGCGAAAACCCGTCAAAATAACTGAAAAGTCAACCGACGCATTTTCTTTAATTCTTAACAGACCATTTAATTGGGCTGTTTCTTTCGTGAATTAAATGGGCTGTTTCGCTCGTTGAATTAATTCAACGAACTGATGGGTCGTTACTTACGCTTTTGCGTTTTTTGGCATGTTTATAAAATAAGACCAACCTAAAAATCCTTTGAAAGGATTTGAGAGAATCTTTGTTTCTTTATCTCCCCGCGAAGAACGCGAAGAACGCGAAGAACGCGAAGAACGCGAAGAACGCCGGCGACCGGAATTCGACGACGCACACCGAGATCTGCGACGTCGACGAGCTTTACCCGCGACGTTCTTCGGCGACGCCTCTTCTTCCGCAGCCGATCCTCGTTCGGCAACTAAGGTGAGAAACGAATCGTTTGAATTCTCCCTTTTTAATTTCTATATCAACGGATTTAAATTAATTAAATCCGTTTGATCTTGATCCGGAGATTGGCGACGCGACGCCGGATACCGCGACGACGCGACGATCCCCCCTTCTTCCGCGACGAGCAATCCCGCGACGATCCCTCGTTCGGCAATGACAGCTACGAGGTAAGGGATGTTGGAATATTTTATATTATTTCCCCGTGTTTATTCTTTTAGAGTGAAGAACATGATCTCCGACAATTTTAATTTATTTAAAATTGTTGTTGATTATTCCTCCCGTGGTTTATGACTAACGCGGAGGGTGCGGGTCTAACGAACAAGACCCGGCAACCCTCTGCCGATCTCTTTTGTTGTGCGGATATGGCGGACGATGACGAACCGCGCGGCAGGGGCGATCTGTTGATCCCGCAGTGAAGGTCGGCCCCCGGGAGGAGCAACGGCGCAGACGGGAGGCAAAACGGGCCACCGGAGCAACTCCGGCGGCCCGCGGAAGGCGGCGGCGGCGCGGGACGCCGGCGAGGCGGCGCCGGCGACCGGAGGCGGCGGCGCCCGGCGCGCCGCCGTGGAGAAGATCCGCCGCGGCTGAAGCCGTGGCGGCGGCGGCCGGTTCCGCGGCCGCGCGGAACCGGGGAGGGACGCGGCGGCCCGGCCGCGTCCGCGTGACAGGCGGCCCCCCGCGGGGCCGCGTTTCCTTCAAGCCGCGGGTCAAACCCGCGGCGGCGGTTCCCTCGGCCGCTCGGCCGAAGCCGAGCCGGCCGGTTCGGTCGGCCGGGCCGCACCCAGGCCGGACCGGACCCGGCCTAGCCGGGTCGGGCCGACCCGGTTCGGCCGACCCAGGGGGGGTTCGGGCCGGGTCGCCCCGGGCCCAGAACCCCCGTTTCGGGCCCTCTTCGGTCTTTCCCCCATATCTTGGGCCTGAGACCCCCGATTGACGAACCGTCAGCGGCTACGCGATCCTTGGATCGAGACGGTCGTTTCGGTATATTATACTCAAGGTTTCGGAAGGCTTTGGGTTCGGCCGGGTTGGTTCGTACACGAAACCAACCGGGCCCTCGGAGCGGAAACGCTCATAACTTGAGCTACGGACGTCCGAACGACGTACCGTCAGCTGTGGTAGTTTCCTCTAAGTGAGACGGAACTTTTGGCATACTCCGCCCGAGGATCGGATACAGGCGGAGTACGGTCGGGTTGGTTTTTCCCTAAAAACCAACCGGGCCCCTGGGACGAAAATGCCAATAACTCTCAGACCGGGCGTCCGATTGACGCGCCGTCTGTTGCGTTGAGATCCTGTTGTCGATACGGAACTTTTGGATACATCAACTTCGGACTACGTGTCGTTTGATGTATCAGCCTCTCGGCTCGTGGAGCGGACCCTCCTAAACGAGCTCGCTATGTGCGGGAACCCTAGTGCTGGCTGTGGCTTCGACGACAGAGCAGAGATCCTCCGTGGACTGCGACGACGACAGAGCAGAGATCCTCCGTGGACTGCGACGACGGCAGAGCAGAGATCCTTCGTGGACTGCGGCGACGACTGTGCAGAGATCCTCAGTGGACTGCGTCGACTACTGCACTCAGCGATCCTACGTGGAACAGTGCTACCGAACCTGTATGAGCTGAATCTTCTTTTTACCTTGAGCGGTGGAGCGCTTGGGTGTAGCGGCGGACCCGTGATACTCTACGGAGTGTGTGCGCTTGGTTGTAGCGACAGACCCGCGACGGTGGAGACGTGCGTGCGGAGTTCGGAGACCGTGTAGATGACTGAGACCTGACGACTGCTTGACCGACTCGACTTGGAGTGAGTCGACTAGCCCAGTGGACGGAGCGCCCAGTAGTTGGCAGCAGACCCACGGCGGACGGAGCGCCTGGTAGTTGGCGGCAAACCCGCGGTACTCGACAGGAGGAGTACCTCAGTAGGCTATCTGGGTGAGCGCCCGGTATTTGGCAGCAGACCCTCAGCGGACGGAGTGCCTGGTAGTTGGCAGCAGACCCGCGGTACTCGACAGGAGGAGTACTTCAGCAGTCTTAGGTTAGTGAGCAGTACCTCGGAGTCGTGACAGGACCACTGTACACTTCAGAGATGGGGCTCTTCAACATTTACGGTTTCGATAATGAAAATCCTGGTTGAGCTGAATCGTATGTTACTCTCCTTTGTGGATTGTGTTGAACTATCCTATGTGGATTTTACTGTTTACTCTCCTTTGTGGATTGTGTTGAACTATCCTATGTGGATTTACTGTTTACTCTCCTTGTGGATTTGAGTCTTGCTTTCCTTTGTGGAATGAGTTGTTCTTGAGCTCATGAGCAGAGCTAGAATTGGGGACTTAGGTATATGTATGGGCATATACCTAAGTCGAGTCAGATGTTACTTCGTGATTGCATCTTTCTTTTGTGCTATATCCTTTGTGGATTTCGGGAGACCTTCGGGGGTCTCGGGGTCCTTACTGAGTAGTTGTACTCACCCCTGCACGGGCTATGCCCGCACCTAGTTGTGTTGGTTGCAGACGACGGACGGCGCTGATCACGGTTGGGGCATGGAGCAGGACGGTACCTGGAGGTGGACCACTGGGCGGGACGTGCTCGGAGCGGACGTGGGACCCGAGGAGCCTGGAGGCTATCTGTACCCACCCTTCAGGTGGGATTGCCAGTGTACGACACGAGGCCGCCGTCTTTTCTTCAGTTGTTGTACTTTACTTTTCAGTTGTACTTTACAGTTGGGCTTGTATTTCCGGCCCCCTTTACTTTTCTGCACTTTACTTTCCGCTTGCTGACTCTGTGTGGTTGTTACTTATAAAGGCAATGCCTTCCCTGTTTACTGGGATTTTACGCCTTGGTGCTAGTCGCCATCCCCTGGCCTATGGAAGCCGGGCTTGGGGTAGTCACGGCACGGGCCCCGAGGACGGGTCGTGACAAATTGGTATCAGAGGTGGTCGGTTCTACCACAGACTCTGATCGTCTTTTCTTTCTATGTGAAGCAATAGTGTTTAGTGTATTGAGTGTGGTTATCAGTTCAGGGAGCCCAGTGTTGGTGCGGCGGCCGACGTATCCGTACACCAGGACCCTGACTCCTGATTTCCGACTTAATGCATGAAAACATTGATTGCGTGTGTGTTCCAAGTTTTCTTTGTGATTACTTGTGTCAGCTCACCGGGTATACTGATCTGCTTCATGAAAGTCTCAAGTTTTCCTTGTGATTACTTGTGCCAGCTAACCAGGTATACTGTTCTGACTGTGGTGATCTTGTTCTCCTTTTCAGGATGGCCCCGCGACGACAGCCAGCTAGGGTTCCGAGTGTAGGGCGCGACGGCAGCCCACCGAGCGATGAGGCCTCGGTGCAGGGCCCTTTGCCAGCAGTGGCACCGGCGGTAGCTTTACCCGCCGAGCCACCGATGCTACCAGTACCAGACGCTGACGATGCACGTCGCCTCAGGGCACTGCATGAGTTTCAGAGCCAGCGACCGCCCAGGTTTCGCGGTGAGGCGGACCCCCAGGCCGCCGAGGACTGGCTAGAGGCGGTGGTACGGATCTTTAGGCTAGTGAGGACACCAGCGGATCTCATGGTGATTCTCGCGGCGAGCCTCCTGCAGGCGGCGGCAGGACGATGGTGGAGCTTGATGCTCCAGGTTCACGATGAGGCATCTCTTCTTTGGACGGACTTTGAGAGCCTCTTCCGCTCGGAGTTCGTCCCAGCCACCCTTCGTGCAGTGCGTATCCAGGAGCTTCTACAGCTGCGACAGGGCAGCATGACGGTCGCTCAGTACGTGGCGAGGTTCACCGACCTTTCTCGGTACTCGACAGACATGGTACGGGACCCCTTTTTCCGGGCCCGGACCTTCGAGCAGGGTTTGAGACACGAGATCAGGGCATCGCTGATCTCCCTCAGCATACCGACTCAGACAGGAGTACTAGAGCGGGCCCTTCTGATCGAGAGCTTCCTTGCTGAGTCTACACCAGCACAGAGACCCACCGCAGGGCGGCACGTAGCGGAGTCTTCGGTAGCAGGTAGCCGACAGATGACTCAGGGTTCTAGGCAGACCAGACCTGCCAGTGGCCGACTGCACGACTCAGGCTCAGTTGTGCGGGGAAGCCGGGGTGGAGTCAGAGCCAGGCGTGCCGAGAGTGGGCAGTGTTACTCCTGTGGCGGAATTGGTCACATGGCTCGTGACTGCCTGACCCGCCATGCGGAGGAGCAGCAGACGGTTGAGGAACCACCTAGGCAGAGGCAGCGGTTCGACCATGGCGGTCTGCAGGGAGGAGACGGGCGAGGTAGAGGAGCTGGCCGAGCAGCGGGTGGTGGACGACGCTTTGAGGCTCTACCACCACCACCACCAGGAGGTCCACCCCGACCGCAGGGGAGAGCTCAGCTTCAGGCAGCCGAGGCCTTCGATCATGGAGCCCTGGGAGCTGATGGACAGGAGCAGAACTAGTGGATACATCCTTTGTACTTCTGGTTCCTTGTTGCTTTTGTGTAGCGTCTTGTAATATGAGCTGCAATAATAAAAGACGCATACCTTTGTGATATTTTCGTTCCTGTACTCTTTCGTGATGTTACTAGGAGATTCCAGTTTTGGCTGTTGACTTGACCCTCACTTGTGAGACATCTACTGGAGGAGACCCAGTTACCACACACTGATGCCGACAGTGTGACTCAACCCTTGGAGGCGAGAGTAACGGGTGAATCTCTTAGTAGTAGCGTCGAGGCCTTACGACGTCATCCTTGGTATGGATTAGTATCATCCATGTTAGGATTGACTGTTTTAGGCAAAGAATGTGGTTCATCCAGGGGATGAGACCAGATTTCTCTTTTCGGAAAAGAAGAAATCTTGCAGCTCTTGTGGGACCTGTGATGGTCCAGGCCACGACAAAGAAGGTCCAGGTCATCCAGGAGGCGGAGGCCACTGGAGTTCGAGGATGGCGACCACGTCTTCTTGCGGGTCTCACCTCGACGTGGTATTTGGAGATTTGGCCGAGGCGGCAAGTTATCTCCGCGCTTCATCGGACCCTTCCAGTCTCTTAGCAGGATTGGCGAGGGGGTTTACCGCTTGACCCTACCACCTCAGTCGCACCGGGTGCATAATTTCCACCACGTGTCTCAGCTGTGGAGATACGTGTATGTTTCTTCACACGTCATCAACCTCGGGGAGTTGGACGTCGATGACAGGGCAACAAGCACAGAGGTTCTAGTAGAGATCGAGGATCGACAGGAGCAGGTTCTACATGAACTGTTGCTTCCTCTGGGGTGCTTCTCGGGTAGCACGAGATCTTCAGGTGAGCATATGGGAGCGTAAGGCTCAGTTGCGTGCTCAGTACTACCTTGTTTCCCTTAAGTGTGAGTTGAAGCATTACGGGGACATAAAGCCCTGAGGTGGGAGTAATGTAAAGACCCGTAAAATTCAAGGGAAATTTTTTCTTTTTCTTAATTTTCTTTAGAATTTTACAAGAGCGCAGCTTCAGACGGCACCTGATTCCGAGGGCCGGTGTGCCCGGAATCAATTTCCGAAGTTTGGCTCGGGTACGTTCAGTGAACGGACGAGCGGGTTTTTCTATCTTTTGAACCGGTGCCCGGAATCAAATTCTGAGGGCACCGATGAAATCGCAGCGCCGGTATTTGCTTAGAAACGCCTCTTCCGGAGTTGCGTTTGCTCAGACGTGGTTTTTAAAATTTTGCGGCTTTAAGTCAGAAATAAAATAAAGTTTGCGACAACTTTATTCTATTTCACTTAAGCTGCTTGAAAGCCACTTGAAGCCACTTAAAGACGGCTTGAACTGAGTTGAACTGGATAGGATGCTATCCGGAAATATCCTACCCCCTTGGTAGGATATTTGTGAGGTGGGGCCCGCACGAGCCCCGCCGTTTCTTTCGCTAAGTAACGCACCCGCGAAAACCCGTCAAAATAACTGAAAAGTCAACCGACGCGTTTTCTTTAATTCTTAACAGACCATTTAATTGGGCTGTTTCTTTCGTGAATTAAATGGGCTATTTCGCTCGTTGAATTAATTCAACGAACTGATGGGTCGTTACATACGCTTTTGCGTTTGTTGGCATGTTTATAAAATAAGACCAACCTAAAAATCCATTGAAAGGATTTGAGAGAATCTTTGTTTCTTTATCTCCCCGCGAAGAACGCGAAGAACGCGAAGAACGCGAAGAACGCGAAGAACGCCGGCGACCGGAATTCGACGATGCACACCGAGATCTGTGACGTCGACGAGCTTTACCCGCGACGTTCTTCGGCGACGCCTCTTCTTCCGCAGCCGATCCTCGTTCGGCAACTAAGGTGAGAAACGAATCGTTTGAATTCTCCCTTTTTAATTTCGATATCAACGGATTTAAATTAATTAAATCCGTTTGATCTTGATCCGGAGATTGGCGACGCGACGCCGGATACCGCGACGACGCGACGATCCCCCCTTCTTCCGCGACGAGCAATCCCGCGACGATCCCTCGTTCGGCAACGACAGCTGCGAGGTAAGGGATGTTGGAATATTTTATCTTATTTCCCCGTGTTTATTCTTTTAGAGTGAAGAACATGATCTCCGACAATTTTAATTTATTTAAAATTGTTGTTGATTATTCCTCCCGTGGTTTATGACTAACGCGGAGGGTGCGGGTCTAACGAACAAGACCCGGCAACCCTCTGCCGATCTCTTTTGTTGTGCGGATATGGCGGACGATGATGAACCGCGCGGCAGGGGCGATCTGTTGATCCCCCAGTGAAGGTCGTCCCCCGGGAGGAGCAACGGCGCAGACGGGAGGCAAAACGGGCCACCGGAGCAACTCCGGCGGCCCGCGGAAGGCGGCGGCGGCGCGGGTCGCCGGCGACCGGAGGCGGCGGCTCCCGGCGCGCCGCCGTGGAGAAGATCCGCCGCGGCTGAAGCCGCGGCGGCGGCGGTCGGTTCCGCGGCCGCGCGGAACCGGGGAGGGACGCGGCGGCCCGGCCGCGTCCGCATGACAGGCGGCCCCCCGCGGGGCCGCGTTTCCTTCAAGCCGCGGGTCAAACCCGCGGCGGCGGTTCCCTCGGCCGCTCGGCCGAAGCCGAGCCGGCCGGTCCGGTCGGCCGGGCCGCGCCCAGGCCGGACCGGACCCGGCCTAGCCGGGTCGGGCCGGGTCGGGCCGACCCGGTTCGGCCGACCCAGGGGGGGTTCGGGCCGGGTCGCCCCGGGCCCAGAACCCCCGTTTCAGGCCCTCTTCGGTCTTTCGCCCATATCTTGGGCCTGAGACCCCCGATTGACGAACCGTCAGCGGCTACGCGATCCTTGGATCGAGACGGTCGTTTCGTTATATTATACTCAAGGTTTCGGAAGACTTTGGGTTCGGCCGGGTTGGTTCGTACACGAAACCAACCGGGCCCTCGGAGCGGAAACGCTCATAACTTGAGCTACGGACGTCCGAACGACGTACCGTCAGCTGTGGTAGTTTCCTCTAAGTGAGATGGAACTTTTGGCATACTCCGCCCGAGGATCGGATACAGGCGGAGTACGGTCGGGTTGGTTTTGTCCTAAAAACCAACCGGGCCCCTGGGACGAAAATGCCAATAACTCTCAGACCGGGCGTCCGATTGACGCGCCGTCTGTTGCGTTGAGATCCTGTTGTCGATACGGAACTTTTGGATACATCAACTTCGGACTACGTGTCGGTTGATGTATCAGCCTCTCGGCTCGTGGAGCGGACCCTCCTAAACGAGCTCGCTATGTGCGGGAACCCTAGTGCTGGCTGTGGCTTCGACGACAGAGCAGAGATCCTCCGTGGACTGCGATGACGACAGAGCAGAGATCCTCCGTGGACTGCGACGACGGCAGAGCAGAGATCCTTCGTGGACTGCGGCGACGACTATGCAGAG
The DNA here is from genome assembly GCA_963277665.1 of Viscum album. NCBI lineage: Eukaryota > Viridiplantae > Streptophyta > Magnoliopsida > Santalales > Viscaceae > Viscum > Viscum album. The sequence goes on along the minus strand of OY728121.1, from coordinate 1,659,065,556 downwards.
ATCCTCAGTGGACTGCGTCGACTACTGCACTCAGCGATCCTACGTGGAACAGTGCTACCGAACCTGTATGAGCTGAATCTTCTTTTTACCTTGAGCGGTGGAGCGCTTGGGTGTAGCGGCGGACCCGTGATACTCTACGGAGTGTGTGCGCTTGGTTGTAGCGACAGACCCGCGACGGTTGAGACGTGCGTGCGGAGTTCGGAGACCGTGTAGATGACTGAGACCTGACGACTGCTTGACCGACTCGACTTGGAGTGAGTCGACTAGCCCAGTGGACGGAGCGCCCAGTAGTTGGCAGCAGACCCACGGCGGACGGAGCGCCTGGTAGTTGGCGGCAAACCCGTGGTACTCGACAGGAGGAGTACCTCAGTAGGCTATCTGGGTGAGCGCCCGGTATTTGGCAGCAGACCCTCAGCGGACGGAGCGCCCGGTAGTTGGCAGCAGACCCGCGGTACTCGACAGGAGGAGTACTTCAGCAGTCTTAGGTTAGTGAGCAGTACCTCGGAGTCGTGACAGGACCACTGTACACTTCAGAGATGGGGCTCTTCAACATTTACGGTTTCGATAATGAAAATCATGGTTGAGCTGAATCATATGTTACTCTCCTTTGTGGATTGTGTTGAACTATCCTATGTGGATTTTACTGTTTACTCTCCTTTGTGGATTGTGTTGAACTATCCTATGTGGATTTACTGTTTACTCTCCTTGTGGATTTGAGTCTTGCTTTCCTTTGTGGAATGAGTTGTTCTTGAGCTCATGAGCAGAGCTAGAATTGGGGACTTAGGTATATGTATGGGCATATACCTAAGTCGAGTCAGATGTTACTTCGTGATTGCATCTTTCTTTTGTGCTATATCCTTTGTGGATTTCGGGAGACCTTCGGGGGTCTCGGGGTCCTTACTGAGTAGTTGTACTCACCCCTGCACGGGCTATGCCCGCACCTTGTTGTGTTGGTTGCAGACGACGGACGGCGCTGATCACGGTTGGGGCGTGGAGCAGGACGGTACCTGGAGGTGGACCACTGGGCGGGGACGTGCTCGGAGCGGACGTGGGACCCGAGGAGCCTGGAGGCTATCTGTACCCACCCTTCAGGTGGGATTGCCAGTGGACGACACGAGGCCGCCGTCTTTTCTTCAGTTGCTGTACTTTACTTTTCAGTTGTACTTTACAGTTGGGCTTGTATTTCCGGCCCCCTTTACTTTTCTGCACTTTACTTTCCGCTTGCTGACTCTGTGTGGTTGTTACTTATAAAGGCAATGCCTTCCCTGTTTACTGGGATTTTACGCCTTGGTGCTAGTCGCCAGCCCCTGGCCTATGGAAGGCGGGCTTGGGGTAGTCACGGCACGGGCCCCGAGGACGGGTCGTGACAGCCCAACCCTGCCAAAATCTCTTCTACAATTCCCTAGTATTATCCTAGAGGTCCTGGTCTTCTTAAAAGACCAATTTTATTGCCCTAAAATGAGGTCTCAAAGAAGCACTTCAAAGAAGAGGTAATATCCATTACCAATCCTTTCCAATTTCTTTTTTCTTCAACTTCTTCTTCTTTAGTTGTTTCATAATGAAGTAACAACATCAGTATCACTCATATACTGATATGTTATTATAAGTATGAAACAACCTTATTTAACCATCTATCCATCCTACGGAAAATGAAATCATCGCGCGTGCGTACGTACGGAATACCGTCTCCACGCCGTGGTGTAATCTATTTTCTGCCACCACTTTAATTGGATGGGTATAATGGTGTAATGAGTAACTATATATGATTATTATAAAGTGATATTGATACTGAAATAGTATAAATACACTTCAACACAATTCCATGACCATGAGAACGATATCATTGCTCGTGCGTACGTACGGACTACCGTCTCCACGACGCGATGAGATTCATTCTCAATGATTAAGCATTCATGAATGATTATAAAGTATATATAATAAGTACTAATGAAATATATGAAATAATAATGATACTGGATTTATGTATATTTATATGTATGTCATCTACTTAATTCCATTCAATTCAATAAGAAAACGAAAATATCGTTCATGCGTACGTACGGACTACCGTCTCCATGAACGGTGTATTTCTTTCCATTTACTGATTTATTATATATATGTATATTCTGAATATATATATATAAATCATGTTTTATATTATGGAATTATGTAATAATGATCTAAGTAATCATATGAATAATTACAAGTCAAAACACGGACGACAAATGAAACAATTTTACCCAAAACGCTCTTTAACATGGAATTTACAAAAGAACGGGTAATAAAAAAGTCATAAGTGAACCATATATGATATCATAACAATGAATATGATTCTGTAATAAGTCAATGACATTATTTAAATCATTATACAGGAGGTTCGGACACTTACGAAGCAAATCGGATCTAAGTTAAGGGAAATATCACAATCTCATTTTTATTCGAGATTGTTTATACTTTGGTATTTACTGGGGTGTATTTTATCATCCAAATCCATGTTTCCTCAATATGTAATGTTATTTACATCCACCTACAATTGTTTAAATCATATTTTACCCTTCAGTGAGTTTTTAGTCAAAGATAAGAAAGGAATCTTTTGTCGTTTTTCGTACGAGGTACTTTTTTGACTTTTCCGACAAAAGTACGAGAAGAATGTTTTCTTTTAACTTATACGACCTGAATGGATTTTTTAAAAACATTATTTCCAATAAGATTACCTTATATGTTTTCAAGTTTATTTTTAATCAAATTCTTTTAGTTATAATTTTATGACATGTTAAGAAATGAAAAGTGTTTTTGAAGAAGAAATGATATTTTCATCAAGAATGGAGTTCAAGTGTTTTATCAAAATTATTTTCCATCTAAGACAATAAAAGGGTTCTGTTTTTATCCCCATTATTAGATTGATTTGATTATGTTGTGATGGAATTATTTTTATGAATTCCTTTATCTTATATAAATTGTTTTATGATGTCATGTTGTTTAAGATTCCCATTTTTATTACATGGGTTATGAAATGATGTATGATTTATGATTTTGTGGCACACATAAGAATGGTATCATTACGAGATGGGTGGTACCTATATCTCCCTCCAATTCATTGGGTAAAGATTTTATATCTCATGAGATAGACAGGGCCGGAACGGTAGGTTATACCGGTTCAGTGAAACAGGACTGCAACGAGGGTGACTCGGTTCAGAAAGGGACTTTGTCCACTAAGATAGTCTTGGCAATGAGTCTTGACTAACGAGAAATGATTTTCTATGATTATGTGTGTATGCCACAAAGTTTCATGTTTTATGTTATGATTATTGTGATTTCATTTCACTGCCATGAGTTATCCCAAGTTACGAAATTATGATCTCTTTTACAGGTTAAGATTTCAAAAAGTTATGTTCTTATGAATATGATGTGATTGATATTTCTTTTGTTTACCCTTACTGAGCATTTGAGCTCACCCTTTTATGTTTTCTTTCCACGGGATATAAAGAAAGGTTTTAGGTAAAAAGAAAGAAAGATCTTTATGGGAGATGTTGAAGATCTTTTACCACGATTAGAAGATTATATTCCGAGTTTCCAAAGACACTAAACTATTACTATCCTTGTGTGTTTGTTTTTGTTATGTACTAAGTATTCCGAAAAAGTAATGTAATGTCCATATACGTCAGGCTTCGGGTCTCTACAGTTGGTATCAGAGGAATGGTTTAGTCAACCTTGGGAAACTAGGATCCGAAAACGTTAGTGAGATCCCTAGAGATATTTCTAAGGTATGTCTAGGGATGTCCCTAAGGTTACGTATACTTATAGGTTATAGTACTAGAATTACGCTAACAATAATAGAATTAAACCTAAGATGCTAGATATTGAAGGTACTCCCCCTTTATTATGCTGTTTTCCCTAGCATTATTTTTGCCTCTCACACTATTATTTTGGGTTTTAAAAAATGGCTGGAAACAAGATGATTCACGATAATGGAGGATATGATGGAGAATGGAATGATATTATTTATAATGAAATGGGATTTGGAAGTCCAAACATCATTATAATCCCGAATCAGAAATCTCATTATATGATCACTAAAGTAAAATTTGGTAAGTTTCCTGACTCGGCTAATAAGAGAAAGATGGAGTTTCATGACGATCATAGAGGAAATAAAGTTCAATTTCCCCTATGTAAATCATGTGGGAAGAGGAATCAAGGAGAATGATTCAAAGGAACTGGAAGATGCTTTGGGTGTGGAAAAGAAGGACACAAAGCAAGGAAGTGCAAAGGAAATGGTTCAGTTAACACCATGGATGAGGATAATGGTAATGCTACGACATCAACAATGGTTAAATGTTTTAAATATGGAATGTACAGGCATTATGCAAACCAATGCCCTAAGGGAAAGTCTCATGAAGAGAATCAGTATGGTTGTATGGGAAATATTTATGTTGATGATGATGAAGAGACTACAAATGATATGTGAGATGAAAGAATTGTTGAAGCTCGGTCAATGGTTTAAGAAGGTAGTGGAATGATTACATGTTTATCAAGTGTAATGTTGTATAAATAATGTCATGGTACTATGGAATAAAGAGACATCTAAGGATTGTTACACTATTGTCTTTCCTATGTTTTTAAAGTGTATGATTTATGGTACAAGTAACCATGAAATGTTATTCAGATATTTTTTGGAAAGTAGATGATATGCGCATAATGAAGGAATAATAAGACAATGAGGTGTTTGATTGTATTCATGAACTCATGACTGATATAAGGAGAAGGTTATATCATGGTCTGAGTATATAGAATTTTTGGATTTTGGTATGTGGAAAGAGTTAACTTTTAACTACAGTCATGTTTTCACTAAGGTTCCATGGGTATTCAAGAGAATACATGATTAAGGCCTTTGAATGTTTGGAATGTGGCCAACAAGACATATCTTATGATATATGGGGATCAACGACAATATTAAATCTCTGGTAATCATTTTCACTATATTATGAGAGTGGACTGCAGTATTATGGATAAGCCTAAAGAATAGAATGGATTATGTTGGACATAAGTTAATATTGTTTAAGGATAGAAGATTTTCGATATAATTGACGGGATGTTATAGTAATATAGTTTTAGAAAAAGGACAACCTGCAGGATGGGCGACAGCCCATCGCGTCGGAAAAGGCTGTGGGAGTCGAACCCACAACCGAAGTGCGACTGGCCTTTATCGCCTACCACTGGACTACAGGAAGTCCCTGTTTAGTAGAAACTAGTTTTATTTTATTAAGCAGTACGATATATGAAGTATAAGTCCATTTTAGGATCCATATATGATTAATCTCACAATAGATGGACTTCTGTATTTTTTTATAACTTTTCTAACCTTTTGTTTGAGATAGATGGAATGACCCATCATTCTATCACATGATCAATTAACACTTCATAACAAATTCAACTTCATTTATTTAAGAGATGAAGTGGAAATTGTTCAAAGTACGAACAACAGTGATATTGTACCAAAATAAAGTAAGTATTTATTCTAATTCAACTTCTTCAACTTTAGGGAAATGATCTTGAAAACCAAAAAATGATCTCCTAGTGCCCTTATATCTGGTGAATTAGATGGTACCTTATATCATTACAAATATATGGATTTGTGATTACTGGATTTTCCATAGTCATGTTCCCTACCACTCTCCATCAGAACATGATGGTTAGATTTCTCTTCCATATCCATATTTTCACCTATGTGGAAACCCAGTGATTAGTTTATTTGGGTAACCGTTACGTTTCATACTTTCGTTTGTAAAGATTGGTTTTGGTATTCCTTTTTACGATGTGGGTTTCTACTAAAGAAACATTCGAATAGTAAACCATTTATAACCCCGATGAATTTCGAGGGCGAAATTCATTTTAAGGGGGGTAGAATGTAACAGCCCAAGATTTTATGAAAAATATTCTTTTTAATTTCACTAATGTCTTGAGTTGTACGCTACACCAAAAGGAGCTTGCACAACACGCATCCTTTACTTGCCTTGCATTACACGCAATCACGACCTTCCTCGATAGCGTGTGTAGTACGCAATAACGAGTTTCACTAAACAACAATATGCTATTAAAATATTATTTAAACTAGCCGTTATGAATAGTAGTAACCACTTTTTGAAACTTTTTAAATTTTATTTTTCAAAATGGAATTCATTTTTGGATTCTAAGTATCGAATTTAGCCTAAGGTGATATTTTGGTACTTTTCGGATAACTTTCATATTTTGATGAATAGTGAAAATTACTAAATTTTAGTTAAAACAACTTTTTCAATCGAAATAATTAATAGTGATAAATTATTAATTTTAGTGTTTTTAAAGTATATTCAGAATATATTTTTACAATTTAATACAATGTTGGTCATTGGAAATAATTTCACATTTAAACCAGTTATAAACAAGTGTCAATCTTTTGATAGTTATTATCTCTTAAAAACACGTCTATTGTTTTGACGGCGGGAATTAATTTTTAAATTAATTAATACAACTGATATGTTTTGAATTTGGTAAAATAGAAATCATTTTTGAGTTCATAATATCAAATATAGCTTAGGCCGAATTTTTGGGATTTTTCTGAAAACTTTAAATTTTTGATGAATTGTAAAACCACTAAGTGGTAGTAAAAAAACTGAATATTTCATAAAACTTAATTTTACCACTTCTGTGAGTAGAATTTCAAAAATCCGAGACACACGGTTGATGTCATTAAGTAAAATGTGGTTCAATGAGATGAATATAATTTTTTGGTGAATAGTAACTTTTTACTTTTTTTACCACAGTTAAAAGTAAATAAGGTAATTAAGGGTAGAAATGATATTATTATTACCCTAACAGGTGTCCTAATCCTATTGGACAAGTGTATTTCGACCAAAAACAAACTTAGGAATAAAATATTACCATTTAGGCCCACTTGAATTAGATTAGGACATTTATTATTATTTAATTCAAAGAAGAGTTAAAAGAGTTAAAATCAATGTTTATTTAATAAAACATTTTTAATATAGGGTTATAAATAAGATAAATTCGACTATAAATATTCATTAGAAATCTAAAACGATTTCCTACATAATGGTATTTTATTTGTAATTTTTAGACATTAAATAATTTAATTTATTTATGACACAACGATGATGCAGTAATTATATTATTAATGAAATATTGACATAATTGATGTTATAAATACCCAAATAAATATAATTTGAGACTTTTTATGAATTCCAATAATTTTCTAGGTTAATATGACATGTAGAATTTATTTAAATAACTTTTTTCGAACTTATCATTCTGTTATGATTTTCACAAAAATCAATTACTAAATAGTGTCAAAATTGACATAAATTAGTTTTTAAAACAAATATTATATTATTAATTGTTATTTTATTCCAAAAAATCTAAGGTTCGGCCAAATGACTTAGATAAGGTTATATATATTAATAATAAACAATTTGGGGTACGTTTGTCTTCTTATAGTATGTTTATTAACCTTATAGTGTAAGAACACAAGAAGACACGCTAAATGTAAAATTATTTAACTTAATGTTAAAACTAAATGATAAGGTTAAAATAGGAACCTAAACTTGTATAAATCCTATTGGATGAGAGGATTTCGAGCCATACCTACTTTATCTTCGAAATAAGACCATTTGGAACCATTATAAATAGAAGTTTACCTTAATATAAAATAATATTTTGAGATTTTCCTAAGATGCCCCTCTCCTCCCTTATAAAAGGGCACCTCCTCCCTCTCCTCCTCACACCAATTTGAGCATTCATTCTCGTCCAAACCCGGAAAAAATCTCTTCTACAATTCCATAGTATTATCCTAGAGGTCCTGGTATTCTTAAAAGACCAATTTTAGTGCCCTAAAAGGAGGTCTCAAAGAAGCACTTCAAAGAAGAGGTAATATCCATTACCAATCCTTTCCAATTTCTTTCTTCTTCAACTTCTTCTTCTTTAGTTGTTTCATTATGAAGTAATAACATCAGTATCACTCATATAATTATATGTTATTATAAGTATGAAACAACCCTATTTAACCATCTATCCATCCTACGGAAAATGAAATCACCGCGCGTGCGTACGTACGGAATACCGTCTCCACGCCGTGGTGTAATCTATTTTCCGCCACCACTTTAATTGGATGGTTATAATGGTGTAATGAGTAACTATATATGATTATTATAAAGTGATATTGATACTGAAATAGTATACATATACTTCAACACAATTCCATGACCATGGGAACGATATCATCGCTCGTGCGTACGTACGGACTACCGTCTCCACGACGCGATGAGATTCATTCTCAATGATTAAGCATTAATGAATGATTATAAAGTATAAATAATAAGTACTAATGAAATATATTACATAATAATGATACTGGATTTATGTATATTTATATTTATGTCATCTACTTAATTCAATTCAATTCAATAAGGAAACGAAAACAGCGTTCATGCGTACGTACGGACTACCGTCTCCATGAACGGTGTATTTATTTCCATTTACTGATTTATTATATATATGTATATTCTGAATATATATATATAAATCATGTTTTATATTCTGGAATTAAGTAATAATGATCTAAGTAATCATATGAATAATTACAAGTCAAAACACAGACGACAAATGAAACAATTTTACCCAAAACGCTCTTTAACATGGAATTTACAAAAGAATGGGTAATAAAAAAGTCATAAGTGAACCATATATGATATAATAACAATGAATATGATTCTTTAATAAGTCAATGACATTATTTAAATCATTATACAGGAGGTTCGGACACTTACGAAGCAAATCGGATCTAAGGTAAGGGAAATATCACAATCTCATTTTTATTCGAGATTGTTTATACTTTGGTATTTACTGGGGTGTATTTTATCATCAAAATCCATGTTTCCTCAATATGTAATGTTATTTAAATCCACCTAAAATTTTTTAAATCCTATTTTACCCTTCGGTGAGTTTTTAGTAAAAGATATGAAAGGAATCTTTTGTCGTTTTTCGTATGAGGTACTTTTTTGACTTTTCCGAAAAAAGTACGAGAAGAATGTTTTCTTTTAACTTATACGACATGAATGGATTTTTTAAAAAAATTATTTCCAAGAAGATTACCTTATAAGTTTTCAAGTTTATTTTTAATCAACTTCTTTTAGTTATAATTTTATGACATGTTAAGAAATGAAAAGTGTTTTTAAAGAAGAAAGAATATTTTCCTCAAGAATGGAGTTCAAGTGTTTTATCAAAATTATTTTCCATCTAAGATAATAAAAGGGTTCTGTTTTTATCCCCATTATTAGATTGATTTAATTATGTTGTGATGGAATTATTTTTATGAATTCCTTTATCTTATATAAATTGTTTTATGATGTCAAGTTGTTTAAGATTCCCATTTTCATTACATGGGTTATGAAATGATGTATGATTTATGATTTTGTGGCACACATAAGAATGGTATCATTATGAGATGGGTGGGACCTATATCTCCCTCCAATGCATTGGGTAAAGATTTTATATCTCATGAGATAGACATGGCTGGAACGGTAGGTTATACCGGTTCAGTGAAACAGTACTGGAACGAGGGTGACTCGGTTCAGAAAGGGACTTTGTCCACTAAGATAGTCTTGGCAATGAGTCTTGACTAACAAGAAATGATTCTCTATGATTATGTGTGTATGCCATAAAGTTTCATGTTTTATGTTATGATTATTGTGATTTCATTTCACTTCCATGAGTTATCCCAGGTTATGAAATTATGATCTCTTTTACAGGTTAAGATTTCCAAAAGTTATGTTCTTATGAATATGATGTGATTGATATTTCTTTTGTTTACCCTTACTGAGCATTTGAGCTCACCCTTTTATGTTTTCTTTCCCCAGGATATAAAGAAAGGTTTTAGGTAAAAATAAAGGAAGATATTTATGGGAGATGTTGAAGATCTTTCACCACGATTAGAAGATTATATTCCGAGTTTACAAAGACACTAAACTATTACTATCCTTGTGTGTGTGTTTTTGTTATTTACTAAGTATTCCGAAAAAGTAATGTAATGTCCATAAATGTCAGGCTTCGGGTCTCTACAGTTGGTATCAGAGGAAAGGATTAGTCAACCTTTGGAAACTAGGATGCGAAAACGTTAGTGAGATCCCTAGAGATATTTCTAAGGACTGTCTAGGGATGTCCCTAAGGTTACGTATACGTATAGGTTATAGTACTAGAATTACGCTAACAATCATAGAATTAAACCTAAGATGTTAGATATTGAAGGTACTCCCCCTTTATTATGCGGTTTTCCCTAGCATGATTTTTGCATCTCACACTATTATTTTGGGTATTAAAAAATGGCTAGAAACAAGATGATTCACGATAATGGAGGATATGATGGACAATGGAATGATATTCTTTATAATGAAATGGGATTTGGAAGTCCAATCATCATTATTATCCCGAATCAGAAATCTCATTATATGATCACTAAAGTAAAATTTGGTAAGTTTCCTGACTCGGCTAATAAGAGAAAGATGGAGTTTCATGATGATCATAGAGGAAATAAAGTTCAATTTCCCCTATGTAAATCATGTGGGAAGAGGCATCAAGGAGAATGTTTCAAAAGAACTGGAAGATGCTTTGGGTTTGGAAAAGATGGACACAAAGCAAGTAAGTGCAAAGGAAAAGGTTCAGTTAACACCATGGATGAGGATAATGGTATTGCTACGACATCAACAATGGTTAAATGTTTTAAATGTGGAATGTACGGGCATTATGCAAACCAATTCCCTAAGGGAAAGTCTCATGAAGAGAATCAGTATGGTTGTATTGGAAGTATTTATGTTGATCATGATGAAGAGACTACAAATGATATGTGAGATGAAAGAATTGTTGAAGCTCGGTCAATGGTTTAAGAAGGTAGTGGAATGATTACATGTTTATCAAGTGTAATGTTGTATAAGTAATCTCATGGTACTATGGAATAAAGAGACATCTAAGGATTGTTACACTATTGTATTTCCTATGTTTTTAAAGTGTATGATTAATGGTACTAGTAACCATGAAATGTTATTCAGATATTTTTTAGAAAGTAGATTATATGCGCATAAAGAAGGAATAATAAGATAATGAGGTGTTTGATTGTATTCATGAACTCATGACTGATATAAGGAGAAGGTTATATCATGGTCTGAGTATATAGAATTTTTGGATTTTGGTATGTGGAAAGAGTTAACTTTTAACTACATTCATGTATTCACTAAGGTTCCCTGGGTATTCAAGAGAATACATGATTAAGGCCTTTGAATGTTTGGAATGTGACCAACAAGACATATCTTATGATATATGGGGATCAACGACAGTATTAAATCTCTGGTAATCGTTTTCACTATATTATGAGAGTGGACTGCAGTATTATGGATAAGCCTAAAGAATAGAATGGATTATGTTGGACATAAGTTATTATTGTTTAAGGATAGAAGATTTTTGATATAATTGACGGGATGTTATAGTAATATAGTTTTAGAAAAAGGACAACCTGCAGGACGGGCGACAGCCCATCGCGTCGGAGAAGGCTGTGGGAATCGAACCCACAACCGAAGTGCGACTGGCCTTTATCGCCTACCACTGGCCTACAGGAAGTCCCTGTTTAGTAGAAACTAATTTATTTTATTAAGCAGTACAATATATGAAGTATAAGTCCATTTTAGGAACCATATATGATTAATCTCACAATAGATGTACTTATGTATTTTTTGATAACTTTTCTATCCTTTTGTTTGAGACAGATGGAATGACCCATCATTCTATCACATGATCAATTAACACTTCATAACAAATTCAACTTCATTTCTTTAAGAGATGAAGTGGAAATTGTTCAAAGTACAAACAACAGTGAGATTGTACCAAAATAAAGTAAGTATTTATTCTAATTCAAATTCTTCAACTTTAGGGAAATGATCTTGAAAACCAAAAAATGATCTCCTAGTGCCCTTATATCCGGTGAATTAGATGGTACCTTATATCATTACAAATCTATGGATTTGTGATTACTGGATTTTCCATAGCCATGTTCTCTACCACTCTCCATCAGAACATGATGGTTAGATTTCTCTTCCATATCCATATTTTCACCTATGTGGAAACCCAGTGATTAGTTTATTTGGGTAACCGTTACGTTTCATACTTTCATTTTTTAAGATTGGTTTTGGTATTCCTTTTTACGATGTGGGTTTCTACTAAAGAAACTTTCGAATAGTAAACCATTTATAACCTCGACGAATTTCGAGGGTGAAATTCATTTTAAGGGGGGTAGAATGTTACAACCCAAGATTTTATGAAAAATATTCTTTTTAATTTCACTAATGTCTTGTGTTGTACGCTACACCAAAAGGAGCTTGCACAACATGCATCCTTGACTTGCCTTGCATTACACGCAATCACGGCCTTCCTCGATAGCGTGTGTAGTACGCAATAACGAGTTTCACTAAACAATAATATGCTATTAAAATATTATTAAATCTAGCCCTTATGAATAGTAAAAACCACTTTTTGAAATTTTGTAAATTTTATTTTTCAAAATGGAATTCATTTTTGGATTCGTAGTATCGAATTTAGCCTAAGGTGATATTTTGGTACTTTTCAGATAACTTTCATATTTTGATGAATAGTGAAAATTACTAAATGTTAGTTAAAAACAACTTTTTCAATCAAAATAATTAATAGTGATAAATTATTAATTTGAGTGGTTTTAAAGTATATTTAGAATATATTTTTACAATTTAATACAATGTTGGTCATTGGATGTAATTTCACATTTAAACCAGTTATAAACAAGTGTCAATCTTTTGATAGTTATTATCTTTTAAAAACACGCCTTTTGTTTTGATGTCGGGAATTAATTTTTAAATTAATTAATGAAACTGATATGTTTTGAATTTGGTAAAATAGAAATCAATTTTGAGTTCATAATATCAAATATATCTTAGGCCTAATTTTTGGGATTTTTCTGAAAACTTTCAATTTTTGATGAATAGTAAAACCACTGAGTGGTAGTAAAAAAACTGAATTTTTCATAAAAATTAATTTTACCGCTTCCGTGAATGGAATTTCAAAAATCAGAGAGACACTGTTGATGTCATTAAGTAAAATTTGGTTCAATGAGATGAAAATAATTTTTTGGTGAATAGTATCTTTTTTCTTTTTTTACCACGGTTAAAAGTAAATAAGGTAATTAAGGATCGAAATGATATTATTATTACCCTAACACATGTCTTAATCCTATTGGACAAGTTTATTTCGACCAAAAACAAACTTAGAAATAAAATATTACCATTTAGGCCCATTTGACTTAGATTAGGACATTTATTATTATTTAATTCAAAGAAGAGTTAAAAGAGTTAAAATCAATGTTTATTTAATAAAACATTTTTAATATAGGGTTATACATAAGATAAATTCGACTATAAATATTCATTAGAAATATAAAACTATTTCCTACATAATGAGATTTTATTTGTAATTTTTAGACATTATATAATTTAATTTATTTATGACACAACGATGATGCAGTAATTATATTATTAATGAAATTTTGACATAATTGATGTTATAAATACCCACATAAATATAATTTGAGACTTTTTATGAATTACACTAATTTTCTAGGTTAATATGACATGTTAGTATTTATTTAATTAACTTTTTTAGAACTTATCATTCTGTTATGATTTTCACAAAAATCAATTACTAAATAGTGTCAAAATTGACATAAATTAGTTTTTAAAACAAATATTATATTATTAATTGTTATTTTATTCCTAAAAATCTAAGGTTCGGCCAAATGACTTATATAAGGTTATATATATTAATAATAAACAATTTGGGGTTCTTTGGGCTTCTTATAGTAAGTTTATTAACCTTATAGTGTAAGAACACAAGAAGACATGGTAAAAGTAAAATTATTTAACTTAATGTTAAAACTAAATAATAAGGTTAAAATAGGAACCTAAACTTGTCTAAATCCTATTGGATTAGAGTATTTCGACCCATACCTACTTTATCTTCGAAATAAGACCATTTGGAACCATTATAAATATAATTTGACCATAATATAAAATAATATTTTGAGATTTTCCTAAGATGCCCCTATCCTCCCTTATAAAAGGGCACCTCATCCCTCTCCCCCTCACACCAATTTGAGCATTCAAGATCGTCCAAACCCTGCCAAAATCTCTTCTACAGTTCCCTAGTATTATCCTAGAGGTCATGGTATTCTTAAAAGACCAATTTTAGTGCCCTAAAAGGAGGTCTCAAAGAAGCACTTCAAAGGAGAGGTAATATCCATTACCGATCCTTTCCAATTTATTTCTTCTTCAACTTCTTCTTATTTAGTCATTTCATTATGAAGTAATAACATAAGTATCACTCATATACTGATATGTTATTATAAGTATGAAACAACCCTATTTAACCATCTATCCATCCTACGGAAAATGAAATCACCGCGCGTGCGTACGTACGGAATACCGTCTCCACGCTGTGGTGTAATCTATTTTCTGCCACCACCTTAATTGGATGGGTATAATGGTGTAATGAGTAACTATATATGATTATTATAAAGTGATATTGATACTGAAATAGTATACATACACTTCAACACAATTCCATGACCATGGGAACGATATCATCGCTCGTGCGTACGTACGGACTACCGTCTCCACGACGCGATGAGATTCATTCTCAATGATTAAGAATTCATGAATGATTATAAAGTATATATAATAATTACTAATGAAATATATGACATAATAATGATACTGGATTTATGTATATTTATATGTATGTCATCTACTTAATTCCATTCAATTCAATAAGGAAACAAAAACAGCGTTCATGCGTACGTACGGACTACCGTCTCCATGAACGGTGTATTTCTTTCCATTTACTGATTTATTATATTTATATATGTATATTCTGAATATATATATATATATATAAATCATGTTTTATATTCTAGAATTAAGTAATCATGATATAAGTAATCATATGAATAATTTCAAGTCAAAACACGGACGACAAATGAAACGATTTTACCCAAAACGCTCTTTAACATGGAATTTACAAAAGAACGAGTAATAAAAAAGTCATAAGTGAACCATATATGATATCATAACAATGAATATGATTCTTTAATAAGTCAATGACATTATTTAAATCATTATAAAGGAGGTTCGGACACTTACGAAGCAAATCGGATCTAAGGTATGGGAAATATCACAATCTCATTTTTATTCGAGATTGTTTATATTTTGGTATTTATTTGGGTGTATTTTATCATCCAAATCCATGTTTCCTCAATATTTAATGTTATTTCCATCCACCTACAATTTTTTAAATCCTATTTTACCCTTAGGTGAGTTTTTAGTAAAAGATATGAAAGGAATCTTTTGTCGTTTTTCGTACGAGGTACTTTTTTGACTTTTCCGACAAAAGTACGAGAATAATGTTTTCTTTTAACTTATATGACATGAATGGATTTTTTAAAAACATTATTTCCAAGAATAGTACCTTATAAGTTTTCATGTTTATTTTTAATCAACTTCTTTTAGTTATAATTTTATGACATGTTAAGAAATGAAAAGTGTTTTTGAAGAAGAAAGGATATTTTCCTCAAGAATGGAGTTCAAGTGTTTTATCAAAATTATTTTCCATCTAAGATGATAAAAGGGTTCTGTTTTTATCCCCATTATTCGATTGATTTGATTATGTTGTGATGGAATTATTTTTATGAATTCCTTTATCTTATATAAATTGTTTTATGATGTCATGTTGTTTAACATTCCCATTTTTATTACATGGGTTATGAAATGATGTATGATTAATGATTTTGTGGCACACATAAGAATGGTATCATTATGAGATGGGTGGGACCTATATATCCCTCCAATGCATTGGGTAAAGATTTTATATCTCATGAGATAGACATGGATGGAACGGTAGGTTATACCGGTTTAGTGAAAAAGGACTGGAACGAGGGTGACTCGGTTCAGAAAGGGACTTTGTCCACTAAGATAGTCTTGGAAATGAGTCTTGACTAACAAGAAATGATTCTCTATGATTATGTGTGTATGCCACAAAGTTTCATGTTTTAAGTTATGATTATTGTGATTTCATTTCACTGCCATGAGTTATCCCAGGTTATGAAATTATGATCTCTTTTACAGGTTAAGATTTCCAAAAGTTATGTTCTTATGAATATGATGTGATTGATATTTCTTTTGTTTACCCTTACTGAGCATTTGATCTCACCCTTTTATGTTTTCTTTCCCCATGATATAAAGAAAGGTTTTAGGTAAAAAGAAAGGAAGATCTTTATGGGAGATGTTGAAGATCTTTCACCACGATTAGAAGATTATATTCCGTGTTTCCAAAGACACTAAACTATTACGATCCTTGTGTGTGTGTTTTTGTTATGTAATAAGTATTCCGCAAAAGTAATGTAATGTCCATATACGTCAGGCTTCGGGTCTCTACATAAAACCTAGTGGATGAAGTTAGGTGGGACATCCTTATGTCTCCTTAGATGTGATATGTGTATGTTATTTTTTACCTTGTAAAACTGTGGTGTAAATTTTATGTGGTCGGTATCCTATTTAACCAAATGTTGTATATTAAATATTCCAATAAACCATATAAATATATTTCCACCATAACTAAATCTGGACAGACTATTACATAGAGATATGTCAAATAACACATGTTATCCTTCCTCAAAATCCAATGGCATGCATTTTTAATTTGAATAATAATTATAATGGATCTAAGAAGACCACATTAGAGAATGGATATCCAAAACCTTATCTAATGTTATTTTCACCATAAATAATTAAATTAGTAATGATTATCCTACCTCCAAAAAAAATATGGGTAACTTGTGGGGTCTCTCATACAAGGCCTCAAATGTTATCATGCCAATAGTAGATTGGTAGATATTGTTGTATGAAAACTCCACAAAATGAAAATAGACCTCAAGGATATAGTTATAATTCAATAAAAACCCTTTTGTATATAATCATGAACCTAAATGGTTCTCTAAACATATCCATTAGTGTATGGTTGAAATTCCAGACTCGGCTACATTTTTTTATTGAATGCATCTTGTAAGAACCTTCGTAAATAGGATGTAAACCATGAATCATAGTTAGAGATGATCATCGAGGTTATATATAGAAACTATAAAACCTAATTATTTTATAATCATACCATCATATCCACCAAAATGTTCTCTTGAATAAAAAGCGATGGGGCAACATTTTTTGTCATGTGATTAACTCCCACAAATCATAATTAAAATTTACTAATCATTGTAACATCCCATGTAAATAAACAATAATACATTTTAATATTTATTAATATTTGTGAATTAAATATTAATTTTAATTTAAAGGGGATTCTATGTTCAATGGAATACCCAATACACAATAACATTTTCCTTTGAAATATTATGTTTCACATAAAACTGAGTCATACTGAAAAATAATAATATATTATTATTTTAAATAGTACTTAACACCTTGTCGTGGAATTTTCAGGAATGAATAGAACTAACTAAAAAATTATTATAAATGTTTTTGAAATGTTTTTAAATTTATACCATAAGTTTTAGAGGCTTAAAATATGAATTAATATAATTTTAAGCATAGATAATCTAATATTCTTTAAAAGGTCGATTAACCACCTTTTCATGGTGAACCGTTTTAAATCCAGTTTGGGTCACTTTTATATGTTTTATTTGAGAAAAAAAATTATTCTTTAGAATCAGGACATTTAAATTTAGATTGGGTAATTTTTTTTTTCTAATAAAATTCAATTTTTAATGAATAATGAAAAATATTGTATTATAATTCCAAACTATATTTTAATATACTTTATTTATATAGATAGATTATAATTTAAATTGGTTTTAAAGTATAATTATTTTATGTTTATACCATTTTTTCCAATTTTGTTATTGGAAGTAAATTCACTTTGATATTGGATGTAAACAAGGGTCAATATTTTGGTAGTTATTATTTTTTTAAACACAATTTTCTTTTTGACACCAAGAATTAATTTTAAATTAACAATTTCAACATACATGTTTTGAATTTGGTAAAATAGAAATCATTTTTGAATTTAGAATAACATATATATCTTAGTCTGAATTTTTGGTATTTTTCTGAAACCTTAATGTTTTGATGAATAGTGAAAACACTAAGTTGTTGTTAAAAAACATACATTTTCATTTAAATGAAATTTGAATCCGTTTGTGAATTTAATTTTGAAAATTTTTCATACATGGTTGTTATCAGTAAGTAAAATGTGGTTAAATAATATGAAAATATTTTTTGGTGAATAGTAACTTTTAACATTTATTTACCGCGGTTAAAGAAAAATATGGTAATTCAAGTGAAAAATAATATTATATTAATATTAAATTACCATAACATACATCCTAATACTATTAGTTAATGAATTTCCAACCATGGGCTTCCTAGAGTCGAATTTGGGACCCCATGGGGCCACCTAAGGGTGATAATGACACATTATATTAATTAATTTAAAGTAAAGACAAAAAATGACGTAAACATATATATTTTAGTAATTCCATTATTACATGTGGTTATATATGTTATCTTCTTAGATATAAATTTTAATTTTAAAGACATAATTATTTCCAACATCATGTTGTTTTTGTAATAAATCTAAGAGATCAAATATACAAAATTATTAAAGACCCAATAATTATTCAGCGTTTACCTCATTAATGAATGATTGAATAAAATAAGATTATAAAAATTTAAACAGTTTCCAAAACCTATCCAATTCATATTGGATTATTTTATTTCGACCAAGAGTCATTTTATCTTCTCATTTAATGAGTTTTCGACCACAAGAAAGGGAACATCATTATATAATAATAATATATTTTCAATCATTCCAAAAGAGCCCCTCCTCGCCCTTATTAAAATCCATCACCCATAACACATTACTCAAACCTCTAAAGACCATTGGATCATCCCACCTGTACCCAATTAATCTCCATACATCCCTCTCTTCCTCCTGTAAAGATTACCTTAGGCAAAAGGAACTTCAAGAAATACTTTTGGTACAAACCAAAGGGAGTTACCTGATATAACGGTAACGTCTTCTGTTAAGTTATTTTCTATTATTTTACTTCCCTATCCCCATAAACTCATTTTATTTATTTTATTTATTTCAAAACCTGTATCCTAAATAATATATGATATTTATATGATATGGATTCGATGTACACTTACACACTCCTTCCTCTAATGGGTAAAGAATATATTATTTCTGCGGATGGTGGACTATGCCTCACGAAATGATGATTATTAAATCATCTCCTACCTCCAATTATGGTGTCCATTATTATGAAAATATATTTATATGTGATATATATAATAATAATATTTTCTCCTTACTCTTGTATTTTTCATTTAAATCATACCCTAATGGTTTCCATAATTGGTAAACGTGATAATTTTATTTGAGGCAGTGAGGACTAATGACCCCTCCAATTGATATGACTCATTCATTCCATAAGTGGGACGTATAATGGATGTAGTTAATTAAATTATATATGATATTGTACTGGAATTATATTTTTCTAATGTATCATTATGTTTTGTGTCCATTAATATATGAAATAGAAATGAATGAAGCATTAGGGAATACGTACAGGTTAACGTCTCCATGAACGGTGTATTTCATTTATTATCTCTAAATGCCATATAACATTATAAATACACATTTATACTAGATATATATGATATATATGATATGTAAAACAAAAATATCCTTCTGGGGAAAATGTAATTTTTGCTACATGAACAACTTGTATTTATACGAAGTTTATTTTTGACTCAAGTACCAAATATCGACAAAAAGACCAATATTGACTTAAATGATTACATAATGTTTATAACATGATAATAAGTGATATAAAAGGAATAATAAACTTGAAAAATGGTTTTATGAAATTATAAATTAACGTTAGTTTATTATTCCGGAGATTAAATAACGAACGGGTCAAGTCAGACACGATCTAAGTGAACTTCTTAAATGGTCATGGTATCTATGCATGAGATTATCCACATCAACCATAGAGGAACCTATTAGTAGAATATAATTTCATGAGTAAATTTCCCCCATCATTCAGAGTATCATCTGACCCTATGCTAGAAAAAGGGTGGATTAAAGCACTAGAGATGATTTTTGATTTCATGGGTTGTTCGGAACATCAAAAGGTCAGTCTCACCATTTACTATTTTCAAGGTGAAGCTGACCTGTAGTGGTTGATGGTGGAAAATATCATGGGTGGTGAGGATATTGATGCTCCTGATTGGGATGAATTCAAAGGTATGTTTCTTGAGAAATATTTTCCTAATGTGGATCACCTTAGGGTGGAAAAACAATTCCTAGAATAAAAGAAGGAGTTTGACTTAGTGGAATCTTATGAAGAAAAAAATTCACTCGACTGTCAAGATATGATCAACATTTAACACAAGATCTTGATAGTAAAATCAACCATTTTTACTCAGAATTAATTCCAATGTGTCAAAGGGATTTATCATCTAGTGACTAAAAAATATATGAAAAACTTGTTCGATGTACGGAGAAGGTAGAAATAGAGATTTCCGATGATCATGTGTTCATTGAAAAAGAACATAATAAAAGGATGAGGTGGTAGAAGAAAGGGAAGAACTCTTCAAAATGTCTGATGGTATAAAACATAAATTTACATGATGTGAAAATTGTTATACAATGCATGAAATGGAAAGAATTATGAATTTAGGTAAGTTCTTCCGATGTGGTAAAATGGGACATAAGGCTCGTAATTGCACTAAAAAGATCATGTTAATTGTAAGACAATATCTGATTTACAGTCAATAAAATGTTTTATGTGAAAGGGTCATTATGAAAATGAGTGTCCAACAAAGAACTCAACTGAGAAGAAATTAGCTATACTAAAAGAAGAGAGGGGTGGTGAAATCCATTATAACTACTTCCACTGATGTTGGGCCATCAAATGAAGTAGATTCAAGTACATTATCTGTTTGATTAGATTATGCCAATGTGTTGTTTGATTTTGGGTCTACACATTCATTGATTCCTGAGAAGTTCTCTAGTTAATTGGGAATTTAATCTCAAGATATGAATATTGAACATATGATGAAAACACCTAGGGGTAAATGTTGAGACAAAAATAAATTGTAAGAACCAACTTGTCATCGTGTGTAGAAATAATCTGCCTCTGAAACCTTACAGTTTTTCCTCTAGTAGAGTTTGATGTTATTTTGGGTATGGATTGGAATTATGTTTATCATTCTATTATTGACTACTGAGATAAATAGGTTTTGTTCCAAAAAGATTTTTTGTTTCTATAAAATAATCAACCTTTACTTTTGATAACATATCAGGAAGATGAGAAACTAGTAAAATATTTAAATGACTTTTACCTTGCACATATTGTATAAAAATGTAAGTATTAATACTAATGATGTTCAAGTGGTAAATGAGTATCTTAATGTTTTTTTTATGTGTTTCATGGAATTATACTTGATCCAGAAGATGAATTTAGTGTTAACATAGTTCATGATGATAATCCATTATAAAAAACCCCATATCGAATTACTCAAATTGAAATTTTAGAGTTAAGGAGGCAATTATAGGATTTAATAGATAAAGCTTCAATTTGACCTAGCACATCACCATGTGGTGATCCTATCTTGTTTTTTAAAAATAATTTTGGTTCAATGAGACATTTGATTGATTATAGAGCATTGAATAACATCAATATTATGAATAAGTATTCATTGCCTCATATCGATATTTTTTTGATCATCTCTAGGGAGATTAGTATTTTTGGAAGATTTATTTGAGGTCAGGGTACCTTCAGTTGAATGTAAAGTAAGCAAACATTCTAAAGACCATGTTTTTATTAGATATGTCCATTATAAATTTTTAGTTATTCCTTTTGAAGTAACGAGTGCATCTATTATATTCATGGTTCTTATGAATATAGTTTTTCATGATTTCTTGGATATGATCGTGGTTGTGTCTATTGATGATATATTTTTAATTCTAAAAGTTAAGAGGATCATGAATGTCATTGAAGGGTTTTTTTTGAAAACCTTATATGAAAAGAAACTGTATTGGAAATTTAGAAAATGTGAGTTCTGTTTACAACAAATTTAATTTCTTTTTTCATATTGCATTAAAAATTGGCATAAATGTTGATCCTACAAATACAAAAGTTGTTGAATAATGGCCGAGACCCAAAAATATAACAAAAATACATAGTTTTATTGGTTTTTTAGTTTCTTACCGGAGGTTTGTTTATAATTTTAGATGCTTCTCAATCCCACTAACTAAGTTAAATTGAAAAGTTGTTAAGTTCATTTGGAAAAATGAATTCGATGATTTTTTTTTAGAAATTGGAACGAATAGAGGTGAATGTTCGTGTTTTGGAATTACCATCCAGAAATATTGAGTTTGATATCTATAGCTATGCATTATTTAAATGACATGGTGGTGTCTTTATTCAGAATGATCTGATAATTGCTTATGCTTCATGTTAGTAGAAACCTCATGAGTTAAATTACCCTACACATGATTTTTAATTAGTCGGTGTTGTTTTTTCTTTGAAAAATTGGAGGCATCATTTGTATGGAATAAAATGTGAAATATATACCAACCAAAAAAGCTTGAAATATATATTCACTCTAAAAAATTGAACATGAGCCAATGGAGATTGTTTGTTTAATCAAGGATTATGATTGCATGATCCATTACCATCCAGGAAACGAAACTAATGTGGTCGATGCTATGAGTCGAAAATGTAATTATTCTTTAAAAATGCTATGTTTGGAACATGATCCTTTATTTGTTGATTTGATTAAATTTGTAATAGAAGATATTGGTGCATGAAATTCCATTATTTTTATTTAGGTGTTAGTGAAATCATCTCTATCAGGCAGAATTAAGCAAGCACAGAAGGAAGACACTGTGTTAATGAAAAAGGTAGAGTTGGTTCAAAAGTGTATGTTGCATGAATTCAATACAGAAAATTATTGGTTTTTGAGGTTTGGGAAGAGATTATGTGTGGATTATTATTCATAATTAATGAAATATTTATTATGTGAAGATCATAGTTTCCTGTTTTTAGTTCATCATAGAAGTACTACGATGTATAGAGATCATTGAGAGTATTACTAGTGGGATGGAATGAAAAGAGATATTACTGTCTTTATTATGACATGTTTGACTTTTAAATAGGTTAAAGAAGTGTGGCAGTTTGGAAAAGTGATGCTTCAGTAGTTACTTGTACCAGATTGGAAATGGGAAAATATATCCATGGACTTTGTAGAGTGATTACTGAAGACATATCGAGGTAACAATTCAATTTGGGTTATTATGGAACAATCGACTATATCAGCTTGTTTCCTTCTTGTTTGGAATAATTTGTATCAAGATAGACATTCTCAGTTGTATATTGAAGAGATAGTCTGTTTTCTTGGAGTTTCCCTCTCCACAATATCTGATCGTGATCCAATGTTTACTTCTAACTTTTGGAAAGGCTCTCGGAAGTTGTTTGGTACTGAAGTGAATTTTATTACAACTTTTCACCCTCAATCAGATGGGCAGTATGAATGAACATTTCATACATTTGAAGATATGTTATTTGCTTTTTTAATGGATTACCAGGGTTGTTTGGACACACATATTTCGTGGGATGAATTTTATTATAATGAAAGTTTTCATTCGAGTATTAAAATGGATCAATTTAAATAATTATACGGAAAGAGTTGTCAAACTCTAGCTTTTTGGGTTGATGTAGGTGAAAGGAAGTTGATGGGACCAGAATTGGTACAAGAGATGGTATAAAATGTTCAGTTTATTTAGAAGAACATGGGAACAACTAAAAGTATCTAGAAAAGTTATGTGGATAATCAAAGTAAGGATCTTTTTTTCAAGGTAGGTGATCATGTCTTTCTCAATGTTTCTCCACGGAAATGTGTGATGCATTTTGGTAAGAAGTTAATGTGGAGTCAGATGTTCATTGGAACTTATTAAATTCTAGAGATAGAAGAATCAATTTCCCAGAGAGTGGATTTAACTCCATTTTTATCATAGGTACACAATGTGTCTCATGTTTCAATGTTGGGAATTTATATTCCAGTTCCATCTCATGTTTTGATCCAAGAGGTACTTCTGTTGAAAGTGAATCTCTCTTATGAGGAAAAGCAAGTCCAGATTCTTGACCTAAGAGAGAAAGTGTTGCGGAATAAGGTTATTCATAAGGTAGTGGTTTTCTAAAAAACCATATGTTTTAAGAGGCTACATGGGAATATGAAAATTTTATGAGGGATAAATATACCCATTTATTTGATAAGTGAATATAAAATGTGAGGACACAATTTCAAAAAGGGGAGAAGGAGGTAACATCCCATGTAAATAAAGAATAATTCATTTTCAAATTTATTAATGGTTTTGAATTAAATATTAATTTTACTCTAAAGGGGATTCAACGTTCTATGGAATACCCAATACACAACAATAGATTCCTTTGAAATCTTATGATGCACACAATTCCGTGTCATACAGAAAAAAATAATGTAATATTATTTTAAATGGTAGGTAATGGCTTCCCATTGTATTGGAAGGAATGAGTAGGACTAACTAAATTATTATTGTACATGTTTGATAAATTTTTTACGTTTATCCAATAAAAGTTAGAGGCATAAAATGTGAATGAATCTAATTTTAAGAAAAAATACTCGAATATTCCATAAAAGGTTGATTTACCGCATTCTGATGATGAAACCTCATTAAATATTATTTTGGTTACATTTATATGTTCTATATAAAAAATAAATTCCTTATTTATAATTGAGACTTCAAAATATACTTTGGATAAATTTTTTGTTTTTCAGATAAAAAACATTTTTAATGAATAGTTAAAAATACTGTATTTTAATTCAAAACATCCTTTTAATCTAATTTATTTATAAGGTTATATAATATTTTTAATTTTTTTCAAGTATAATTATAGTATGTTTTTACAAGATAATCCAATTTTGGTATTTGGATGTAATTTCACTTTGATATTAGACATAAAAAAGTATCAATTTTTAAATAGTTATTATTTCTTAAAACACCTTTTTTGACAATGGTAATTAATTTTAAATTAATTAATGAAACTTTTATGTTTTAAATTTTTTAAAATAGACATAATTTTGAAAATTGGTATATCAAATATATATTAGGCATAATTTTTTGTATTTTTCTGAAATCCATCAATTTTTTATGAATAGTGAAAACACTAAGTAGTAGTTAAAAACATGAATTTATTATTAAAATAAAATTTTACCACTTTTGTGAATTAAATTTAAAAAACCAAAATACATGGTTGTTATTATTAAAAAAATGTGTCAATAATATTTACATATTTTTTGGAATAGAATCTTTTGAATTTTATTTACAATGGTTAAAGATATATAGGGTAATTCAAGGTAAAAATAATATTATAATAATATTAAATTACCCTAACATGTGTCTCAATCCTATTGGTTGAAACATTTCTGACCATGGGCATCCTTTGGTCGATTTTGGGACCCCATGGAGCCACATAATAGTGATAATGACACTTTATAATAATTAATTTAAAGTAAAGGCAAAAATGATATAAACATATATCTTTTAGTAAATCAATTATTAGATGGGGGTATATAAGTTATATCTTAGAATATAAAAATTAATCTGAAGGATAAATAGATTTCTTACATCATTTTATTATTTTTATAATTTTTAGGAAGTAGAGAAATAAAATTATTTGTGACTCAATATCAATGCGGTGTTTACCTTATTAACGAATGATTTAATTAAATAAGATTATAAAAATTAAAACAATATCAAAAACCTATCCAATTATTATTTTATGATTTTATTTAGAACAATAGTCATATTATCTTGTACATTGATGTGTATTAGACATTTTGAAATCTAAAATATTTATATAATACAATAATATTTACAAACATTCATAAAGAACCCTACCTCCCCTTATAGAAAGCCATCACCTATAATCCATTACATACACCTCTCAAACCACATGGATCATCCAACCTCAGCCAATTAAGATCCCAAAACCCCTCTATTTCTCCTAATAACCTTACCTTAGTTAAAAGGCACTTCAAGAAATCATTTTGGTTCAAACGAAAGAGAGTTACTTGATTTAAAGGTAATGTCTTCTCTTAAGTTCTTTTATTTCATTTTACATTCCAACCACCTGAACTCTTTTTATTCATTTTATTAATAACAACACATGTATCCTCAATATTATAAGTTGTATTTATGAGTAGTATTGGAACTAAACTTACAGACACCTCTATCTAATGGGTAAATAACATTTTGTTTCTGTG
This sequence comes from Viscum album, assembly GCA_963277665.1. Classification (NCBI taxonomy): domain Eukaryota; kingdom Viridiplantae; phylum Streptophyta; class Magnoliopsida; order Santalales; family Viscaceae; genus Viscum; species Viscum album. The sequence continues at coordinate 1,659,039,052 of OY728121.1, read as the reverse complement.
GACGACGGACTACTACCTCGCAAAATAATTATTGTTCATACTTCTCCAACCACCTATTATGGGGGAAATTATTATGGAACTATATTTATATGTGATATATTTTATAATTATATTTTATATATGATTCTTTATTTTTAATTTAAACGATATATTTATTGTTTCCATAATGGGTAATCGTGATAATTTAATTTGAGGAATTGCAGACTACATCCCCCTCAATGTGATATGACACGATCATGCCATATGTGGGATGTATAAACAATGGAGTTAATGAAATTATATATGATTTTATACTGTAATTATAATATACCTATGTATCATTATGTTTTTATTGCATTAATATACAAAATAGAAATGAAAGTAGCATTCATGCGTACGTATGACTTACCTTCTCCATGAACGGTGCATTTCATTTCTTATATTCAAATGCTATGTACTATTATAAATACATACATACATATATATATGACATATATGATATCAAAATCATGAATATCATTTGACAGTTAATTTATTTTTGACCAAATAAATACCTTAAAATTATAAGAAGTTTATTTTTGACTCATGTACCAAATATCAACAAAACAACTATTATTATCTTAAATTGTTACATAATGTTTATAACATAGGATTATGGGATATAGAAGGAATATTTAAATTGGAAATTTTTCTTAAAAAATTATATATGAACATTATTTTATTATTCATGAGAATAAATAATGAACAGGTCATGTTGGACACGAGGTAAGGGAAATTCTTATCCCAATTTCCATTCATTGTGTTAATCTTCTACATCATGATTATTCCCTACTATGATTATGTCCTATCTTTTATTTATACTTTCTATAGGTGTAATTATAGTGAATAAACATTATTGATCTATTTTATTTTCAAAATGAACTTTTGAAGGGACTTCATCTCAATCTCCTTTCATTGATGCATATTTTGGTTTATACACATCATTGAATTATACGGTGTATAAACACCTTTTACATTTCATTTTATTCAAATAGAATATATTTATACAAAGGGATTTACTAAATAAAAAATGAATGTTTCTTTTTAACGTACGTGGTGAAAATGACCTTTCCATCGACGTGAGCATTCTTTGATATTTTTCTTCCTTAGCAAGACAAAATATTTTTAATTGGAAAATAAATACCATAAATTCTTTTTATGTAATTTTGGTATTTAATATGGATTTAATAATGGATTGATTTTTTCAATATATTGAATGTTATACTGTGATTTAAATGTGGAAATTTTATTTTTTTCCCTCATGCATGGTCATGTGTTATGATTATGTTATGTTTATTTGGAATTGTTTATATATACGGGTGGTTCTGTGATAAAAATAGGGTGAGTGAGCCCAAGATATATCTCCAATGCATTGGGTAACATGACATAGGTAAATGTTAATTTTTCTACTAAGAGATTTGGGTAATATACTATGATGGGTATTCTAATGTAACTCCCATTGTAGCAGCAATAGCTTCAATTTAAGTATGATAGGGATTCCACAAGTGACCTTTATGATTTATTATTTCTATGTGTATTTATAAAACTTATTATTTCATGATTTTTGACAAAGAGCTTGTGTTATGTATTTATTGATGAACTAATGTTTTATTTCATTGTTTTATAACCCATACTGAGCTTTTTATTCTCATCCCATGTTTTAAAAGGTTTTTCATAGGACTCAAAGATGAATAGATTCAACAATGGGTTCCTGGAAATGTCAGGCTGTCTAAAACATGGACCTAGGCATGACCCTTTTTCAATAGTTTTTATTTTATGAAAAAATGGAAACTAAGTAGAACTGTCTACTTTGTATTTTTTGAGATGTAATGTGAAAGTGATGGCCTAATTCTCAAAAATTATAAACTTGAAATGATCCTCAATGTTAATTATCCATTTAATTCAAGATTATGTATTGTTTCAATGCCAGGTCCTTATAAATCATGGAGACCCCATCACAAAATCCCTTGATTTTACATGCCACTTCCACTCCAAAACCTTTTAGAGATGGGATAAACATGATGGTACATGGTGATCTCCCTTATCCTCTAGAAGGTTTCAGAATTATAAGATAATCTAAAAAACCATTAAATACATTCCTATCAAAACAATGACATATTCCTTTGGTACACCATCATCACTGAAGGATATACTGCTAAGCACTAATTATCAATCCCTCTATGTTCCTCTCATGTAGTATAAGTGGGACCACCATCCATTAATGGAATATTATTACATTCTCCAGACCCTTATAATTTCATTCATGTGAATCAAAAAAGGAAATATGATTGCATGAAACATTACAATATATGTCTCCTAATAATTCTCCTTCACAAACGAGATATGTGAGGTGGGGAACCACCATTGAACAAATTCAATCCACTTCATCTTCATTCAATATGATAAATTTCAATGACACTAACTACTTAAAACCACTCCAAACAACCAATAATTGGGAATTCTATGAAAGTAACCAACAAAAACAATTCCTTTCCCTATAATATAATCCAATTTCATCTTATAGACCAACAAGAACTAAAACTAACACCTTGACCTCAAGTCTAGATCAGTCTATGTAATTATGTACCAAATGAATTTGTAGTCAGCCTAAAATAAAAATTGATCACCAAATATAATATTTCATATATTTCTTAATGTATAGTGTTACCACTTCCATTTCAGAATTATTTGATTCATAGTTCTTTTAAAGAGGTCATTACATTATGGACCCCTAAGATATAGTTGCTTGGCTCGGAATCCTTATACAACCCATCCCAACTCTAGTGACATTACGAAGCACAACATACATAAAAAATTACTCTATATATTTCAATATTGGATACCTCACCAACATCTAATTAAAATTCTAATATGATCAATGGATATTTTCAAATAGAATTAATGTGTTGTTTTTTATAGGGTAGATATGGTCCATGTAAAAAAATAGATGTCTTTGTAGAATCACTGATAGTACCGTACCAACCAATGGATGATATGCACCTCAACCACAATATATGTGGGATTGAAATATAGCACAACATAGATAACGATATGGTCCAAATATAATCATCCATATGAAAGGACATTCACTAGGAGGTATACCTTTATAACAAAAATGTACACTTTGAGATATTCCCGAATAGCTATTTCCCTTGAATAAAGTCCCAAAAATTCCTCACAATCTAGGAATATTCATCCTCTGACAATTAATATAAAATTATTTCATAAAGAATATAATCATGAAATATTATAATAAGGTATTAATGATTTGGTTAATTGAAACCATAAAAGTAGTTTGGGAATTTTTTCATAGCTGGCCATTACTGGAAAATCATAACAGTCAAAGTGTAATTGAAACTCTACCTCTAATATATTATCTTATTGAATAATATTTTGATGGAAATTAAAACTAATTTTAATCTTTTAGAATTTATTCAATCCCTTCATCTATATAAAGGGGTTATTTATCCCTCATAGAGGTAAATTGTTCTTGATATTTACCTAATTCAAGAGATGATATTCATCAAAAAGCTCATCAACATGGCTACCTTCATAGAGAATATTAATAGACCTAGAATGGGGGACACACTGGATCTAATAAATCTCTTAGCTATATGGTCCCCCATTTATACATTAAAATACTTGATCTTATCCAATAATATTTTAAAATATATGAATTATAATAGAAAATTATCAAGGTATATATCAAAATAAAATTCAACCTCTCACAGAGTGGGTCACCCTAAATACTGCTGGTAAGAAGATACCTATTCTCTTCCAAAATTACATGATGTTGTTTATATTATTATTCAAAAACATGAAGAGCCAAATATTCTCTCTAATTAGAGATTAGTTTAAATATTCCCATCGTAATCTATTTTCATCTTGAATAATGGTCCTACTCATCCATGTGGGATAATAATGATACATTAACCTATAAGTAAATCAATCTTTGATGGAATAATTATATCTATGAACACATTGGGGGTAGCTATTCCATAATTAGGATGACATTATTTTTCTTAAGCACAATCAATATTAGGTCCTCTAGGAATATATCTCCAAATATAATTAGATTCCATTATTGTTTGATAGTGTTGAGATTGTGATATCTCCTAACATGAGTCCTTAGACTTGTATATTAGAATTTTTTATCCTTCTAGAAATCAATATCATGAAATAGATAATCCTTAGAAATGTAAAATATCACATAGGTATCGAAATGTATTGATTTAATGGATCATTAGACACAAATCATTCCATAATTCATGTTGGCTATTTCTTGATCATAACCCAATATATCATGGGGTTTCCTCATTTATATATGCTTTCCCTATGAGCCTTGGGAGGGCCACCTTGGGTTGTAGTGATGGAAAAAGATCATAGTTCCATCCTCCAGCATCTAATCCTTCTAATGGATAACTAGATACTATACAATGGTCTATTCCATCAATACTATGATTTCAGTCTCCAGGAGGACCCTAATGATGTCAATATCTCAAAAAGAATGGTCCATCAAATATTTCACTGCACATTTATGCATGAATGTTTGAACAATCACAAACCATATTACCTCCTCAAATATAAGAATTAAATATTATTCCTATAAGCATTATATCCGTTATGAAAATCTATGATTTCTAATCCATCGTCCAATGAATTTGTCTGTAAATTGATCATGCAACGTGACTATGATTCCTTTGGAATGATTTCCATAGTTTATGATGCTCCTCTTGAATGACTGCCACCAACAACACCCACATGGATCCCCTTTGATAAGATGATCTCCATTATCATGTATCACTGTAAATCACAATCCTTGGTTTCATTAAAAAGTTAGTCTATAGGGGAAAATATTTCCCCCCAACAAGAAATAATAAAAATTATGTACTTTTGGAGTTCGAAGTACTCCCTATAGTTAAAAATGTAAATTTACTATAGAATAAATCCTCAGTAAATTTTATAAATTTTATGTTTTTATTGGGTGTTGTGATTACCCCTCTTAAATGATAATGAATAATAATGGGAATATTGGGTCCTCAATAATAAAATATTATGTAAAATATATGGTTTTTATCCAACACACATGGTTAGAGGAATTTTGATTTTCCCTCAAAATAGAGTACTAAATGATAAATATGATGCCACAATTGAATAAAAAATTGTAGTTTTACATCATTGGCTCTATAATTTAGGATATCATTGGAGTTTTCATTTTTTAGGATGTTGTGGGTGAATAAAAAATAGAATAAATATAAGTAATTAAATTAATTAACAAAATTTAAATATCAAATTTTATGTTCAAACCATAGGGGACGCATATAAATTTTAATGTTGTGGATGTTTTGAAGAGTTAATTATTTTTACAAATTATATAACCCCCAATAGAAAATATATGGAATAAGTGAGATTTGAGATTCCATCTCTAGAATCCACCAACTCATTTAAATGGATGATGATCAATCGAATATGATATGTGAGACCATTGTTGCATCTATATATTAATGAAAAAATGATTCTCTTTCAACGTAAAGAGAATTATTCTAAATTATTATATTATTATTCACATACTTTTAATTATAATTTAACTACAATTTTTGTTTTCCATTCTTTAAATAGTATGGATTTTTATATTATTCTATAAACCCCTATGACATAAAATTTCAAAATTATTTTTTTATATTTCGTGGATATCAATTATTATAGATTATTGATAATGTATTTATGAAGAATAAGGGAAATACACTTCAATTCACTCTACTCTATTTTATTCTTTTCTATATACCATATCTTTTAAATCACTATCACATTCCATATCTTATGTGTATGAAGGTTATTTGGCCCTAAAAGTGGTCATTTATAATAACAAGTAGTGAAGGCTGGTAGATATCCATGCATCTAGATGGGGAGGGTGCAGCCCTATGATTTTACGTATTTAAAGTGATGAATACAATTGTCTATATATGTTTAGAAGCATCAACAAAGGCCAGAAAACACAATGATTTTTGGATGATATGTTGGAAATGAGCAGTGGATTGGGGTAGTATATGGTAATGGTCATGATATTATCCACTATTTCATGGAATAAACATGATATAGTAGAATTATTTTTTTGATTTCAGTGGGGGAATATGATTTTCATTATAGAGAAATCGAGTTATTGGTTTTTGGAAAATTTTAGCAATGAGTGGGGGATATAAGGCCACCGTGGTAAAACCTAAAATACTTAGGAAAGACGCACAATATTTCCCCATTATTGTCAGCCGAGGGGATAACATAACATGGGACCAAACAATCTAGAAGACACCAAGTGCAATATCTTTTCCTTTCTAGGTGTACATGACCATGTGGGCATATCCCCATCCGACCAACAATGTCGGACAGGCCTGTAATGCATTGGAATCCTAACCTGACACATGTTTGATAAATATTAGGAAGGTTACATCCTCCGACATGACCTATTTTGAGAAACCCCATGATGCACATTGGTGCCAAATTCCCATTATTGACATGTTCTTCCAACTTACTACATGGGATGCTCTATGGAACCATGTAGAATGGTTTCAAAATTTGTTGAATATTTAGTGTTTACATTCAATAATTATGTGTCTTTATAAAATATATAGTGGTTGGTATGTTTTCATTTAGATTGAAATGTTGTTGTCCATTTTTTATACGAAGATATTTGATATGAATGACAGGTTAATTTTGAATGGATCTCTTTGGGATTGATTGAGAGATTCTGTTATGAAAACAAGAGTTCTTAGATGGTCTTATATATTCCCCAATATCTTCTCTATAATTCAATGAGGCATTATTTATCCTGTTAAAAAAGGATTTTTTCTTCCTTTCTCCCCCATGTTGTTTCTTCTCCCTTTACTTTGTGTTATTATTATGGTCTACTAAGGATGCAGGTCATCAATCATTGATGATAAACACTTTAACATTTTTCTCAACATGAGGAGTGGGTCTTCTATAATGTTTCTATATCCCATTAAATGATACTTTTCCCTCAACTATGTAAAGGTCTCCCACTTTGATTTTCTATGTTGTAATGTGGGTATGTTCAATTCTTGGATGGTTATGGTTATAGGGGAAAGGACTCCAAAGATTTATATACATCTTTGGTCAACATATAATTTCTACTACTGTTTTCTAAAAGTTTAAAGGATATTATTGATTAGGAAAGAGGGATATTTCATTTATTGATATGAATAATTCATTGAGGACTTGGTTTCCCATGATTATATTTAGTGGATCTATGGTAACATGTATAGATATATTTTATAGTTTGAGACTATTAGTTCTTTAAAAAAACCATATGGAATCCTTATAGTTGTGTTGTACAGCTGATCTATCGACTTCAAACAGTCTGGTATATTTTGGTAATATGATTCAAATATCCTCATTAGGTATGAGATTCATTAGTTAGCACTAATATGAATAGAAATTTATATTATTCCCAATAATTCTACAGATATAGAATATCAATATTTTAATTAATTTTCTTTACCATGTTATTTTTATATAAAATAATTTTATACTGATGTATTTATTTTTTCCCTTTTTGTTTTTGGATTATACAATGTAGTATGTCTATAATCACAATTATATATGACATGATCCCACAAATAAAAATTCAATGTTGAATTCATCTGGATCAAAGGTAGTCTTTATGGTCATTAAGATGATGTGTGTTTCTGGGATGTGTCTCCCAGTGGTGACCTTTTTGGATGCATCATTGTATATGTATAGGGGTGCTGAGAGAAAATAACACTGGGGGAAGATCTTTTTTTTTCGCTAGATTTTTATATGGACCTCTTTATCTCAATTGTTTATTTTAGTTTTCCTTTTATTATATTTATTTAATGTCTTTAAGAATATTTGTTGTTAATGATTTAAAATTATATCATTCCTCTTATTATCATTCAACATAGGAATTATATATATTGTAGTATGTTTTATTTTTCTTTGTTCCATTATTACTGTATTTGTAAGGGTAGTTTTACATTATGGTAAATTATGCTATGATGGAACACAATATGCGATATACATACACTGCGATAGTGACTGAAAATATGGTTTAGGGTTATATTCAACAATGAGATTCAATGAATTAAATTTTTTTACATTTAATATTATTTATCTTTTTTATCCTTTTTAATGTTTTACCACTATCACTTTTTAAGGTGAATGATTCTAACATTAATTTTTTAGCAACTTCATTTTCATATCCATGTACATTCATATAGGTTAAATTAATTTAAAATATCCACTTTTCTGTATGAATGAAAATTTATTAGTGTGAAATGTAAAAAATTAAGATATCACAACCCAGTTGTAATTAAACTACGACCTAAATTTGACCATACTCTCTCCATGAAATATTACCATTCAATTAATCTATTAGTGCATTGGTGTATCCTATACACGATAAAATTCAATATAATATAATGAATATATGTACTCCCTCATTATTTTATCCTTATTTAATAACATTCACTTCAAAAGGAATGTTCCTTTTTATTCACTGTCTTGCACTGTAGTTCACACACTTCTTCAATGCATCAATCATGATTGTTATGTATAATTTTTATTTATATGAATAGAAAAATGTCTGTACTTCTATGAGAACTATGATGAATAGATACCTTTATCCTCATATTCCATAAATTTCACACTTACACACCTAGAACACCTATATTCTTATATTCTCGTACTCTAAATGAAAAACACCTCTTATTTTGTGAGAACTAATGTGCACAGAAATCCATTTATTCAAATATTACTTTTGGTCAAGGTATACTAAAATAGATATCATATCTATTATTATTATTATTATTATTCATTAGATCATTTAAACATCATTGTTAAAATATCTTTATTTCAGACACATTGATTGTATATTATTTATTTAGTGTTAGATTTTCATATCTTCTCTTGATAATAAGGAGTTTATTTATATTATTGATGTGTCAAAAGACATCCCATTTTTATTCACCCTAAAAGATATTTTTATATGACTTAGAGTAGTATTGAATGATTCCTATTATTTTTATTAAAATATATTTGGTACAATAAGAATACACATGTTTTAATGAAAAATATTTTAATAATTTTGTTAATATTGATTCTTTTAAAACATTACATTTGGGAAAGAATTTGTGTTCATTTAAATTTTTATTCATAGATCCATGATGTCAAATGGATACCTCCCATAAATATTTTTATTTCTATGTTTAAAAAAAACATGAATCACGATGAATAGTTTTATTATATTTTTATTTAGGAGAAACTTACATGAATCAAGGAGTTTGAGGTGTTATTATGTATCATGAAAATTCCCCTATACATCCATATGAAACTCTATGTAAACATGAATAGTGTCTATATATGGATGGTTGTTTAGATTTATATATAAAAAAGAAACATTTCATATTTTATAAATAACTGAATGTTAGAACATCCTTTTTCATATTTTCTAACCATGATGATCGACTATAAGAATCAACAAAATGATGTGACTTTTACTTCAGAACACACATAGAAATTAAATTGGAGGTACCTTTCAGGAACAACCATATGAAAAAAAGTGGTCAAGAATATTGAACGTTATGATCATCTATGAGGCCTATAAAAATTTTGGTGTGATAATCCCTATTGTATGCTTTTAAAGACTACTAAATGGACATCCCATTTAAAAATGGTGACTATTGATTCTCGACGATATGGGAATCAGTGTTTTTGATCATCATGTCATCATTTGTTATTCTTTAATAAACTCTAAAATAGAATTCCTAATCTTACTAGAGTCAATCATTCAAAAATTACTCAAATTAAAATTTCGATATTTAAATTTTCATTTCATGTTTTCATTTTAAAACTAAAAATTGATATTCACATAACAATCTATAAATAAATGAATTTAGAGGGAACATAAATATTCATTTATACAAGAACATCAAGGAAAAAAATTCCACTAAACTTTATTTTCAATCTTTCAATGAATTTAGATCATAGCACTAACTGTACGGACATGATGAAATCATATGGGTGAGCCAGAATATGATTTTTAATGTTTTCTTATGAGGTTTTTTACCTATGTCTATATTTTATATGGATGACTATTATCCACACTGTTTGAGTTTGATATCAAAACATAACTCTGCATAAACTTCATTAATATACCAAAATATCTCTTTATGGGCTATTTGAAATCCATACTAGATCAGTTCCTCTCTAAGAGTTTTTATTTCTAACCCACGTGGTGTGGGATGTGAACCATTAACCCTATTATCATTAACAATTCTCTCCTCATGTTGTTTCATCCTATGATGCAACTATTTTTTCTTAACATCATCCTTATTGGTACTCTCTTAATCATGGTCAACTTCCTTTTATGATTTTTTTATATAATTTGGATGGAATTTAAAATCGACATATTTTATGGTTAAGTTATCTTTCACATTTTGTAAAAATATTTTAGGTAGTAATGTGAAAATACAGAAAAATACTTTAAATTTCATCAACCTATTCTCTTCATTATCAATACTTTGAAATCAATAATAATATTTTTATTCTTAACAAACAATATGAATCGATCTTATCAAAGGATTTCAATAAATATAATTCTATTTTTAAAAAATTCAAAAAATAAATCATCAAAAAACTTTATCCTTCACTGTATATTTTTTGTGGTCCTCCAAAGTAAATAAATTCTATAAAATATAATATAACAATTCCATGGGATGTCCTGTATTAATTACACATGTAATATATTTTACATAAATATTATTATCTTAATATAAAATCAATAAAAAATTTAAATCTATACATCCCAACAATTTTCCAACAAATTATTCCGATTCCATGAAATCAAATACAACACACACAAAATGGATGTAATAATCTCCAACTTTTTATTTATTGGAAGTAAACTCGAAATTAATAGTTGATATATTCTCTCTCTCAATTTCTAGTTAATACATTTGTTCCCCTTCCTAATCAATCATTTATCTCAAACTCTTTCTCACTTATCGAAAAAAATACATCATTCTGGGGAATGTGTTGTCAATACATACTTAGTAAAAGTTCCAAAAAACATTCTAATTGAAGTATACATGATCCATGCACCATGAATAAAATAATAAAGTCAAATATAGATAAAAAATATCTAATAAAATTTATTTTTTACCAATATATATGACACAGTCAACACATTCTCAAAAAGTTAAACATCAATTATATTAGATGAGGAAATTCTTAATACTTGTAGAGATACAGATTTCACATGAAATATATAAACATGTATTAATTAACTCACATAAATATATATTTTTTAAACCATCAATAACAAAAATTGGGATTTATCATTAAACAATATCCTCAAACTCCACTTCAACTAGAAAGTCCATGTAATTGATTTTTAAAAAAACATTTCACCAAATTAATGATAGGATTTTAATTTTAATTTAATATAAATATGAGGAAATGATAAATTATAAATCATAAATAAAATTTCTCATGATAATTACAAAATATTAATATTTTCATTATGTAATAAATATAGGATCTTCAGAAATAGTTCTTGAGATATATCAACTTAATGGGAACACTCAATATCTTTATTTAAGGGGATCTAATATAAAGATATATTTCAAGACTCTAGTTATTTATAATTGATGAAAATGGATCACATCAAGTTCTTATCATGTTTGGAAAACCTCAACTCCCTCATGGATAAATAATCTCATAAATATGAGCACAATATACATCAAATTGAGAAATCAGTCTGACATGGTTTCTTCTTCCATTTCAGTTGTCTAGTTATCATTGAATAACCATATTCTTAGGATTGACCCTATAGAATATGAATCAATTTGAAGTTAATTTTTTATATAAATAATGAAAATATATAATTAAATTAGGTTGATATTCCTTCTCATAAATTTCAGGAAAATGGTTGAGAGTATTTTCTCAACCATGATACAAAATTTCTTCCTTTCTCTAATCCTATTTTTTCTTCAATGATGATTTCCTTTTTTGTGGTATGAAATTAATATGGGAATTAGTATCTCAATATGATATTCTATTATATAAATTTTCAATCCTATAACTTTAAGGAAAATATGCAATACTTTTCTCATAAATGTTATTTTAGCATATAGAAATCAAGGTAATAAATTATTTAGAAACACATTGATCCTTATTTCACCTCTGGAAGGGTTCTTATTGAACACAAGGGTTTTCATTTGATGATAACCAAAAATGAAATTTGTGATCATTATGTGGAATACTTTATTTTCTTTTGGTTTATAATTTTATTATACTTCTACTATCATACTTACATTGTCCTAATATGCAATAAAAATAATAAAATGTCATTCTTTAAATTATAGAATTCTTTGTGTCTTCATTTGAAATCTTTTGAGTAATATTAATCACATCATCTCCTTAATACATTTAACTTATTATAGACTTAATAGATATACTTCCCAAAGTTGCATCACCTATTTTTTGATATCTTATTTGGATAAATATAATATAAATACATATTAATATTATGTGTGATGAAAAATTATTATTTTATTTCCATATTTTAGGATATTTGATTCCCAAAATATTTTGATACATTATTCATTAAGGATATACCACTCCATTGACCACACTCATTGAAAACATCATATATATATATATATATTAAATATGATAAATATAGATAGAACATTTATAATAATTGGATGTTTCTCATTGTATATATATCTCCCATTATAAATGAGAGTTCATTGTACTTAAAGAGTAAAGGGGTTTTATTAATAAATCCTATTACTTGTGCAAATATTTGTTACTACACCAATAAAAGTCCACAAAATATGATCTTATTTTAAAAATCTGTTCTTTCCCAAAAAAATTAAATCTATATGGTGGATATTTAGGGGCTTTCTTTTCCACTTTTTGGGATCTTCTTAGAATAAAAACACTCAATGTCCTTATTGTATCCACAATGGGCATGGTGGTAGAAATATCTCCCCAACTTATTCGACCATTGTTTTATAGGTTATAATTTAAGACATGGCTTATCCTTGAAAATATATTTTTTAAGTGATAGAAAATTTAAATTGGAGTATAACTCTTCTAGTGTTCTATATGAGTATTGTTCAAGATATGATCTCAATACCTTCTTCCCCAAGATGGAGTATTTTTAAAACCCATGCACTCTTTTGATAAATTTATTAAGTCATCAATTTTTCTTTTAGTGTCCTATGGCGACATGGATAGAAATATTACTAGCTTTATTAATTTGATCTCAATATCAATGAATTTCATATTGTGAGTGTGTTTCCCAATTTCTACATACATCAATTTTTATTCACATTCATTGATTCATCTAGCTTATTTTACAACCATATATATAATTTCTGTCAAAATTGAGTCACGGAAATTAATATTTTTAGTTTAAACAACTATTATTCCATTTTTGATGTTAATGATGTTTTTCATATTTGATTCAAGTAAATGTATCTTCCCCTAAAATACATTTTTGTCTTAATCTTATTCATGGATTGCATAAATAATATATTTTAACACATAGATAATCTTTCTTCTAATTTTATCTAAATTTTTTTAGTAGACCAAACATTTTTAGACTACATTATACATGTAGGGTGCTTATATTACAACATTGTTTCCATATTTTATGAATCCTCTTCAACTAAGATGTATCTTTAAATATTCATTCATAAATTCCACAAACAAAGGAATCTATATATTTTGGAATATGTCATAGAATATTTCTTATTGAATCAACTCTAATTTCTTGTTATCTAGAAGATATATGAACATCACTACAAAATATTTTATCTGCATATTGTTTACAGTCTATGAAATAACTTTCAGATGCGTTTGGATCACCATAATACAATGATCTTCTTGAGGTTGAATGGCTGTCCATTTTCATGATGTTGTGTCAAAACACCATCACTTATCCATTAATAAAGTATTTGTCTCCAATTGTGTTATAATTAGGGGGGAAATGAACATTATTCTTCTTGGCATAGAAGAAATTTATTTCTCAACCATATCATCTATTTATTTTTGATATTCATTATAGTATTTTTAGATAAGGAACTATGATATGAAATATGTAGATCCTTTCCAAATCATTTCTTCATTATAATTATAAAAAGAGTCTTAAAAACATTAAAAAAAATCAAAATTTGATAATATAAATAGTGATATATCCTAGTTCTGTAAAAAATTTAATGGAATGGATTGAGTTGTATTAAATTTTGATTAGAAAGGTGAATCAGTGTTGATGACTTTTAATCTAATTTATACATATTCTCCATTTTTTTCGATACAATACACACTTTTTAATGTAAATGGTTCTCTCATTCTCTTTTTATTACCATTATTCTCACATCCCAAACACACACACACACACACACAAGATACCATGATATTAAAGGTACACCTTTCAATTAAAAAGGATAATCCTTGGTGTGAATGGGATGAACGAATTATCATATTGCCTATATGTAATAATGTTATGTTCTATAAATGCGAGGGTCTGTCTATGAAAATTCATCATTAATATATCCTAGTTTATCTTTTATGAATATTTCCTTCCATTATATAATTCACTATATGAGGAATATAATCTAATTACTTATTATTCTCTCATACACTATTTAACATCATAGAAACATTCAATTTAATAACTATTATTCTATATTAATAAAATTGTACAATATTAATGAAAACATTAGAAAATTTTGTTTCTACTTATTTTTTTAAACATATGATTGTTCATGTTTATTCAATAATAATAATAATAGATATACATAAAAAATAATCTTCCTTTTCCTCCTTGTGTACAAATACATCAACAACACTCTTATCTTCTTCCATTCTCATAAACTAGCAACAAGGCACACAGTTTTTTATTTGAATGGATGTGTAACAAAATATGTATTTCTTATTAAACATCAGTGAATTATAGACTGAAATGTGTATCTTACCACTTCATCTTATTCTTATTATTATGTTCATAATAACAAAAATCGTATAAATTCATTCTCATAAACTCATTGACTATATATTATTTATCTGATGTCGATTATTCTTCTCTTCTCCTAAACCATGCATATTTGTTTTTATAAAATCAATATTGAAAATATCTTCCATGTTTTATTTAACATGTAAAATCATTTTATATGATTTAAATAATAATATGTTATTTATATTTTTAATTCTAAAATTATTCAATTTATATGACGAATAATTAGTTTTTAATACCCTTTATTTTTTGTTATTTAAAACCCCTTCTAATACAAATTTTAAAAGATACTAGAATCTTGACTATAGTCATGGTTTTTTTCACCATATTATTGAAAAATCCACATCCCACTATTATTTAAAATTATATCATAAATATCACTTAATTTAAGAGATTCAATGTATATGTGAATATTCTAGTGTTTACATGTGTGGTCATGTCTCCGTGATTTACAACGCAAGACTCTCGTAAATATTTCACTTTATATTTTTAATAAATGATTCAATCACAATGAATATTATCATTAAATTTTTCATTAATGTATTCTTACATAGAAACAACTAGATTTACGTGATATTAAATTTCAAAAACATTCCATTCATTATCTTTATGAATCTTAGTGAAAAAATGAGTGATGTTTATATAGTGATGGTTACAGAGATGATTACACAGAAATTACCTTTATTTAAGTAATGTTTACACAAACTAATGATCACCCATAAGATACTCACACTGAAGTTGAAATTTATTTAATAGAATAAAATATTTGAATTTATCATTACCATAAATGACATAGTAACATTCGATATACTATGTTTTTTAGGATTAATCGTATAAACACACTAACATATTTTTATTAATTTCTTGTGATTCTGTTAAATTTTTATTTCCTTACACAAAAATTTTTTGATGATAAAATAGATGTAATATATATAACTAGTAAGTATAAATTGTTTAATTTTTTCATTTATATTTTTCAAAATTAAAATTTAATAATATATGTAGAAATTAGTTACCATATAAATACTAAAAATGGTAAAAGATTAAATTCAATGATTAAATGACATAAACAATATTTTAAACATGTTTGTAAATGAATTGATTGGGTATTATTGACCAAATATCATCCAAAAATATATTATTGGTTGCGCCCAAATTTACCCTACTGGCAAAAGCAGTCGTTGAAGTACAAGTAGGGATCAAATCCACATGGACCGAAGAAGAAACATTGAGACACTATGATTTGTTAATGGATTGGCTATGAAGTGGCCAACATTGAGGTAGATTTTAATTAGAGAACTAATGATATAATTAAAAAAACATATAATAAAAATAATGTGAACTAAACAATTATTGATGGTGGGTTGATCTTAGGGTTTTTCTTGGGGTGGATTGGATGAATTTATTTTCATAAAAAAATTCAGGTCATTAATTCAAGACATATCCAAACAATGAGATAATTCTTCCAAATCATTCACCAATTTAATCCATACACAATTCCAAGGCCAATCACCAATTCACTTTGAGTATAAATTTAATGAGAACTCAAAGGAAATAGATCGTACTATCACTCAAAATGTGTCATCGTTAAAGTTGGAAAAGATGAGAAACAATGTAAATCATCAAATAGAAATCCTAAAATAACAAATAGATTTAAATATTAAGTACATGAAATAACATTAAATCCCTGACCTTTATACTCCCTTAGATAAACCCTTAAGAGGTTATCCATCCATTGATGTTATTATACCAATGGAAGCGGGATGTACACTTAAGGGGGTGGAATTGAAGAAGAAGAAAATTATTAAAAGAACGAATACTCCACCGTTGTGTGATTGAAATCACAAGTGTTGGTGTGAATAATTTCACACCCTCATTCAACGGTATCAACATGTGAAGAAAAGGAAAATAAAAAATGAATAAGAATAAATTTTATTAAAATACTAAACGTGAAAGAAAAACTTACATTGGAAAACTTGACGATGCGATTACAAATTGAAAGCAGGAAATTACAATTGATAGAAAAATACAATGGATGAAAGAAAAAATCCGATTCAAAGAAAAATGATAGATGATTATTACCTTCACCACCAGATCATTATATAGGCATATTAAGAGCCTTAGGTCCGCCCCCCATAATAAATTCACCCCCCAACAATTAAGAGAGTCAAAAGGAGGGTGAAGAATCAAAAGGAAATTAACGTTACAAAGTTGACCACAAAACCAGCCATATTCATCCTCCATTTTGACGTGTGCGTTTGACACTACATACGGTAGAACCTGAAGGTGTCATAAATTGAAAATATCTTTTTCCTTGTGTCTTCTAGATGCTTTCAAACTTTCAGGTGATTTGGTGTATCCGTGTTGGAGTTATGTTCAAAATGGTGGGCTGTTTTTATGATAATTCTGCTATGGCCCACCATTTTAATTCTAAACTTCATCACCTTGTATCTCATTGAAATCATTGGAATTATCTCTAACCACAGTTTAATCAAATGATCCATGTATTTTTCTATTTCTACTATAAAAATTTGAGCTTCATTGGTCTTGTTTTGTGGTCCCCACATTTGTTTGATGGGCCTTAGGCCGATTATGCTTTCTCCAGCAAATTTCTACATTCAGGTGCAAAATTCTCCATCTTCCCTTGAAATTCATCCATTAGACCTAAAAGATAAAATGTTACAAACAACGTGATCAATAATATCGCAAAATTTTAAATTCATAAAATGAATATAATGTTGTCCACAAACAATTGAATGATTGGGCCAAAATTTGCATTTTAAATATGAATTGCATTTAAGATGAGAAATGAAGTTCTATTTATGTAATTCACTAAAAACAATATTTATGGACATTGAAAAAATGAATATAAAGATATTAAAAATTAATATTATCCACTTTCAGTGACTAATCACACCCCCTAACTTGAGTTTTGCTAGTCCCGAGCAAAATAAATTACAAATATGGAATTCAAATCCCCTTTTCCAAAAACATTTTAATTCACCTTGCTCACCCAAAGACCTCATACCAAAAAAAATTATGAAACCCATAAAAATCATTTAAATCAAGTTAGTTCCATAAGTATATCCCAAGCCCAAGCCCATTCTTTTGTTCAAATTCATTGCCACATTTCATCCAATTCCAATTAAGAACGATAAATTGTTGTGCATCACAAAAGATATGGGGCCCATTTTATTGTTCAAGGGAAAAAAATGGAAGCACTAGGTGGGAATCACATTAAACCTTAAGATGAGTATCAATTTTTTTTTGTTTTTTTAACCACAATAGATATGAAAAACTAACTCTGGGCAAGACAACTATGGAGTCACGATCCCCAAGTGCCGGACGCCACACATATTGTCAAATCCATTCTCTAAAATAGTGATATAAAGCCTAACTCTGGGCAAGACAACTATGGAGTCACGATCCCCAAGTTCCAGACGCCACACATATTGGACAAAACATTTCTCCATGTGACCATTATATTTTTTCAATTTTTTTTTGTTTTGTTGTTGTTTTTTTAGATACTCAAATTAAACTAAAAGTGACCCCAGAAACCTATGCTATAATAAAAGGGACACAAGAACACAAATTTACACCCACGATCCAGTAGACGTGCATTGTGGAATTTTTATTAAGAGGATGAAAATGTAAACTTTGAAAAATCACATTAGACAACTACATTTTCCAAAATCTATGCTCATGAACTTAAACTTGCATTAAAATCAGAATCAAAGCATCCAAATTTTTCGATATCAAATTTCAGAGTTTGCAATGTGTGTTATCATGTTCAAGGTTAATAGAAATTTTTCTTTTTATGCATGTTCTTATTGAAAAAAAATCATTTTTTATTTCACCTCCCCCCAACACAGAATAAAACTTTCCACAATCATTAAATAAAAGAAAAGTTAGAAGGGGGTAGGAGAGGAGTTCAAAGAAGAAATTTAAAATGATAATCATGGAATGTAGTCACCTGGTGGTTGATGATGATAGCACATTCCATAGTCTCCCTTCAATCCTAGATTTCAGTCTCAGTGGATTGGATGGTGGTGAATGGATTTTCCTTATGACTTATGACATGTCCTTTTATTTTTTTTAACCTATAAAAACATAAAAATAAATAAAACAAAATAAACTGATGATACATTGTCTTCTTTTTAGATTTCTGGGTAAGGTATTACTCAAAAATCACACCACATGACACGGATAAATATGGATCCCCCCTTTCATACCCATCCTTACTCATAAAAGAAGAACAGGTCAACAGTCTATGATAATTTATTATATGAAAAAAATGATTCAAAATGATTGGAAACATGGAAACCATGGGTAGCCTCCCATGCATCACTTTTGTTTAACGTCGTTGGCTCGACTTGTACCCCCAATATATCCAATTCCAACTTTCAACATTTTTAGGACCCCATTTTTTCCACATAAACTTGATTCAGATTTATTTTTTTATAATTTGATTCATGTGAAATCCCATGGTCAATAATGAGTGTGGAAGTCCAAGGAAATTGGGTTATGGTTGATTCGGTTGAATTTCTAGTCTTTACTAAGACATTAATTACCATTCCATCATTATTGGTTTCTTGAGAAGAATAAACTACAAATACATGGTCTTTCTTATCTCCTATAGTGGGATTCTTGAGTTTGGAAGAAAGTAAAATAATTTTGAGCTCGGTTTTATTGACATTTCCTAAAGGAGATTGACAAATTAAATCAAAATCCGTTTCTTCTCCAAAACATTTAGAAAGAATTGGTTCATTTTGAAAATAAGATTCATCCTAAAAATTGTCCAGTTGAATATCAGAAGTGTGTATGGGATCACAATTTGTTATATCTCCTAACGGTTCAATGATCTGTGATTCTAAAAAAAAATTTGGAGAAATATTCTGAACACTCAATCCATGAAGACAAATTTTTCCCTTGTGAATCCAAAAAATTAATTTCCTCCTGATTTAAATATCCTTCAACATTTGGTTGATATTGTTCAGTTATCCCTTATCCAAATGTTAGTTCTTTTTTCAATCCATGGGATGTTTTTGGGATAAAATATTCATCTATCAATGATGAGGAAAGAACATCTTGAGTGGGAACGGGTTCCTCAAAAGTCTTAAAGCTTTGTAATTCTAATCTGAAAGATGAAACTTCTGAATTCATTTTATCCATTTGTTCACACAATTGTTCAAGAATTTTTTCAGGATTAGGTTTGATATATGTTTGTACATCATGGACATCCTAATTATTTATCTTTTCAATCATTCTTGATAGGTATGGAAATTGATCTTTTAAACATTCGTCATCCCATTGATTGTTCATGTTATCAGGTGTGGGGTAATCATTCAAGTGTTGATCAAAGTAATTTTTTATCTGTGGGGATTCCCATTATTGATTTTCTATTTGATTCCGGCATATGTTTATGAAAGGAAATTTTTGATGATACACTATTGGAGTTGAATGAAATTTGGATTTGGATTTTTTTTAGACACACGAAAACAGAAATGGGAAAATAAAAGTGAAATATAGGTGAGAAAATAGAATTTAGGTGAGAATAGAAGGTGGGTGGCTAAGAAAACTTACTTGGGTCCCAGGCAACAGTGCCAAAATTTT
The DNA here is from genome assembly GCA_963277665.1 of Viscum album. NCBI lineage: Eukaryota > Viridiplantae > Streptophyta > Magnoliopsida > Santalales > Viscaceae > Viscum > Viscum album. Next base: position 1,659,018,363 of record OY728121.1, on the reverse strand, counting down.
GTTGCGCCCAAATTTACCCTATTGGTAAAAGAGGTCGTTGAAGTATAAGTAGGGATCGAATCCATAGGAACCAATGAAAAAACCTTGAGACACTATGATTTGTTAATGTATTGGCTATGAAGTGGCCAACTTTGAAGTAGATTTTAATTGGAGAACTAAATATATAATTTAAATAAAATATAATAAAAAATAATGTGAAATAAAAAATTATTGATGGTGGGTTGATCTTAGGGTTTTGCATGGGGTGGATTGGATAAATTTCTTTTCATAGAAAATTTCATGTCATTAATTCAAGAAATATCCAAACAATGAGATAATTCTTCCAAATCATTCACCAATTTAATCCCTACAAAATTCCAAGGCCAATCACCAATTCACTTTTAGGATCACTTTAATTAGCACTCAAAGGAAATAGATCCTACTAGCACTCAAAATGTGTCATCGTTAAAGTTGGCAAAGATGAGAAAGAATGTAACTCATAAAATGGAAATCCTAAAATAACGAATAGATTTAAATATTAAGTACATGAAATAACATTCCATCCCTGACCTTGCTACTCCCATGGATCAAACCTTAAGAGGTTTGCCCTCCATTTATGTTATTCTACCAATGGAAGTGGGATTTAGACTTATTGGGGTGGAATTGAAGAAGAAGAAAATTATTAAATGAATGAACACTCCACCGTTGTGTGATTAAAATCACAAGTGCTGGTGTGAATAATTTCACACCTTGACTCAACGGTATCAACATGTGAATAAAAGTAAAATAAAAAATGAAGAAGAATAAATTTTATTAAAATACTAAACGTGAAAGATAAACATACATGGGAAAACTTGACGATGTGATTACAAATTGAAAGCAGGAAATTACAATTGAAAGAAAAATACAATGGATGAAAGAAAAACTCTGATTCAAAGAAAAATGTTAGATGATTATTCCCTTCACCACCAGATCCTTATATAGGAATATTATGAGCCATATTTCCACCCCCAACAATAAATTCACCCCCCAAAAATTAAGAGAGTCAAAAGGAGGGTGAAAAATCAAAAGGAAATTAACGTTACAAAGTTGACCACAAAACCATCCAGATTCATCCTCCATTTTGACGTGTGCGTTTGGCACTTCATAAGTCATAACCTGGAGGTGTCATCAATAGAAAATATCTTCTTCCATGTGTCTTCTAGATTCTCTCTAAAGTTCAGGTGATTTGGTGTATCCGTTTTGGAGTTATGTTCCAAATAATGAGATGTTTTTATGAGAATTCTGCTATGGCCCAAAATTTTAATTCAAAACTTCAACCCCTTGTATCTCATTAAAATATTCTGAATTATCTCTAACCACAGTAGAATAAAATGATCCATATATCTTTATCTTTCTACTGTTAAAATTTGAGCTTCATTGGGCTTGGTTTGTGGGCCCCACATTTGTTTGATGGGCCTTAGGCCCATTATGCTTTCTCCAGCAGATTTCTTTATTCAGGTGCAAAATTCTCCATCTTCCCTTGAAATTCATACATTGGACCTAAAAGATAAAATGTTCCAAACAAAGTGATCAATCATTTACTAAAATTGAAAATTTATAAAATTAATATAATGTTGTCCACAAACAATTGAATGATTGGGCCCAAATTTTCATTTTAAACATGAATTTCATTTAAGATGAGAAATGAAGTTCTATTTATGTAATGCACTAAAAACAATGTTTATAGACTTTGGAACAATGAATATAAATATATTAAAAATGAATATTATCCACTTTCAGTGACTAATCAATTATTATCCATTTTGGTGTCTTCTTGACATGTGAGGAATCTTGTCTGTTGGAATAAGTTTGAAATATTTTTTTGAAATTTAATCCTCACCACTTATAATTGAGTTATTTCAGTACCCTTCCAAGAGAACCCAAAAAATATGGTTTCCAATTGAAAATATAACCATTATTAATTTCCATAAAATATTTTTCATTTCTCTTGATCATCATATCAAATAATATATTAGTTTATAACCTCTTTTTCCTATGAGACTTCCTAGGAAATTCAAAATTTTTTGACGTTGGTACATTTTCCTGAACTTTTTTCTTTATCAATTAAATTTTAGAAAAATCCCCATTTTATAATTCCAATATATTTAATTAAATATTTTTTATACAAAATGTCATTATTCAGTGGGGAAAACTATAAATTACATTCTCATTTTCATTTATTAAAAATAAGAATTCCATTCATATCTTGGGTTGACTACCACCTCTTAAAAGAGACCACTTACATTTTACATCAATGCCTCAATTACCTAGTCAGAAGTGTGAAATTATAGAATAATGTTTTTGTGTAGAATAGAATAATTATTATGAATTGAAAAAATAGGATTCACCTCTTTTCCATAGAATTCTATGATAAATGAAAATGATCATTTTACATTGTGTAGACTACCGCTTGCATGAAGTAATTTTTCTCATATAACTCCAGTTTCATAATTATTAATTAAATAATAATAATTTTTAATTAATAAATAATAATTATCTAAAGAATATCATTGTGATTTTATATTAGTAATATTTTTACCCAAATATAAAAATTTCAAAATCATAATCATCCATAATTATTGTACGTCAATGTTTTGGACAGTCTAACTACACTCCTAAACAATTATATTACATAATATCACGAATGACTATTTTTGAATAATTACTGATAATATATTATATAAATAATATAATGATGAATTTATTTTTAGTTTAATAAAGTTAACATTCATTTTTAACTCAATAGTTATGATCACAATGCCCGTTTAAGAAAAATCACTAAAGCATACTCATGAACTATTTCATCATTAAATATTGTATACAAAACACCTAATTAATGAATGTATATAATTATAAAATTTATAAAATATTAATTCTAGTACCTTGAAGAATCTAAGAATGTTTATTGATAAAGGAAAAATGAAGAACAACCCCGATATTATGAAACTAGTTGAAAACTATCATGATTGACCATACAAAATATTCAAACAAGAAAAAAAATAAAATACATATAGAGAAATATTGTAATTTATGTTGAAAAATGGTAATATATTTAAAAAAATTTATTTAATAGATCATTAAGTTAGTTATTTTTGTCACATTGGATATTTAATAAATTTAATTGATGTTAGGAATTAATGTAAGGGTTTCTTATCTAAAAAGTCAATTTCTTGATGCTTATTTTTTAATATACACTATTATTTCCATACAATGGTGTATATTTTCGACATAAATATTTTTTATTATGATAATATGGTTTTCTGTATTATTTAATTCTTAATTAAAATCTTGTAATTTTAATTAATTATTTATTGAAATGTTACCCAATAATTTCATAATGCCCATAAACCATAAATTGTTTAATGTGAGGTTTCTAATTAATTTTACTATCAATTATATCCCTGTTTAGATACTATAAATTGGTATCATATATTCAGTGAAATTAGCTAGGGGTAATCACCAAAAATTATATGGTTTAGTATAATCTAAATCATCACTTTGTACACAATGTGTGGGCCCAATACTACACTCATTATTAGATAGTTTCTAGGGATATGTATTGGATAAATCACATTCCCACCTATAAATAAAAGTAAAATAATTATATAAATAAATTGAAAATTATAATTTCTAAAAATTAATATTTTCATTCATGTCATGTTTTATGATATATCTGTGTCATAATACATAATACCGTAATTTTACAATTTCATTTATAAATGATAGAACCTAGTAAATTATTATAGATAATGAGATTTTATATATATTAAAAAATCATTGTCGTAATATTCTTATTCTGCATCTTACAACTAGTGTTTTTTGGCATGTAACATCTCCCTTAGTTACAGTAAATCATAAATTAGAATATAATTATATACTATGTTTAAAATTTCAATCATAAATTACAATAAAATTGATATCAACAAAGCGATATGAGTCAATTTTAATGTTACTCAATAGTCAATATTGTACATTATGACAAGATATATCATATGTTATGACACATCAATAACTAAATGAATAAAATTGTGATGTAGACAGTGATATTCCATTTAGAACGTTGTTGTCCAATCATGAAATTTGATATCACATATCATAATTGTTTTTATAGATAATTTTCTATATTTTATTCAATGATATAGAATATGATGTCAAATTTCAAAAAAAATTATATTTTATTCTCTGATAAAAAGTTTTATATGATAAAGAACATCCATTTTGTTAATTTAAAAACATTATTTATTGAACAATGAATCATGGATAAATATACATACCACATATAGTATTATATAGATCATGAATCCCTTGTTCAACACATAAGAATTCATTAAACCCTATATTCACCATGTGAGGATCAGGTGATCAGATGGTATCTCAATTTTTATATCCTATTTTTGTGTGTTGTTATATATTTATTCATTAAATATTAACTTATTTAATATAAAATATGTTCCTGGTATTATTTTTTTTATTCAAATTCCTATTCAGTAATGATATTTGAAAAAATAAAAATGAAATCATGGAAAATTTGGAACAATATAAAAATTCTAGCCATAAGAATTTCTTGTGGCACAAGATAGGATTTTGAGTATGATTGTGGAAAAATTCCAAGTAACATAACTGAAGAAAAAAAATATAATAGAGATTCTAGTTATGAATTCACAATTACACATCATGTCAAGTCATACATGACATGAAATTGAATTCCATGAACATAAAAAAGGAATGATGATTACACAACATGTAATCATATTTCACATCATGTAAAATCCCATTATAGATAAAAACATCGACTCCCAATGTATATTTAAATGATATTTTTTTAAAAAAATTGACTAGTATATACATTTTGTGCGATAATTGACCTATTTAAACCCTATGGATGACCATGAGGCATATTAATGGGGATTTCCAGCCTCAAAAAATACATTCCATTCGACATTGGAGATGCGACCACAAGGAGGTTACTGCTGATATTTTATTGTTTCATTTTTTCCCTTTTTATGTAATCTTTGAATTCATTCTATTTTTTTCATGTGTATCATTTCATTAATTCATCCATATTCTCCATTATTTTATAATATCTACTCTATGGGTATTGGTTTATTTATTATCGGTGACAACATGACGATGATTGACTAAACCCCATATTGGAGAGAAGAATCTATCAAAGGTGGGTGTACCATCATAGTTTTATTTTACTTTTCCCATCATGATAATTCTATACAACAGAATCTTGTTATTCATGATTTTCTATTTTATTCATTATTGATTAATTTTAAAAAAAATCAATAATAAATAACCCGAAAATTATTGAGATAATTTTTTCATGAACATTGAATGGAATTAAACTTCCACTACTGGAAATATAGAATAAATGAAATTTAGATATTTTGATTCATCTGAATAGGATGAAAATGGATTCGAGGGTAGTTTTATTAGAAAATTAACAATACTTTTTTCAATGAAATAGTTTTCTTATGCATCTATTTAATACTAATATATTTTGAAAAAAGATGAATTAATTTATTAAGAAAATTCACATATAGAAACTGATTCCCCACTATCCTATTGCTCTATTTGAATTAATTTATTTTATTATCAAAATTAATATAATAAAATTAAATAGAAATAGGAACGAACTAACCTTTATTATGGATATATCATTGCAGCTCTCCCCTCTCTCCATGGGTTTTACCCCACACTTCATCTATAATAATTTTTTTGTAGTTAGTAAGGTTAGAGAAAATATAAATTCCTAATTTGAAAAATTCAAAGAGTAATTAATTTTTCCTTTGGTTCACATCACCGGATGTGCCTTGATTCTGGGGTAAAATATTGAGTTTTGTATTTGGTGGATGGGATGTTATCTGAAATGATATTGGGATTAGGAATTTGAAAGTTGTTTTATCATAATGTAATATATTTGGATATAGATTATGTGTTTTATGGTTCCTTAGTTTATCAATTTTTTATTAAGAGGTTCATTATTTGAAAACATTGTTTTTATGGAAAGAACATATGCCACATAGTTATCACACAGTTAGGGATAAGTGTGCACCCCAACCATGCATCCTAATTTTTATAAGCCCAAAAGTTTTTAAACTATCCGAGGAGACCCATGATATTATGTGACTGATTAATAATATTTCATATGGATGAATATTCATTTCCAATTTTTTTAAAAACCATACGTACTAATTGTATGGAGTGGTGTGCCTAGAAAAGTGATGTTAGCACCATTGGTGCCTGATTTAGAGAATTTCACACCCAAAACTTGTTCATCATTAAACTGGAAAAATTACATTCCATATAATCACTTAATATATTTCAGCACGTTTCCTCCCATTCTCTCCCAATATAAACCCCTTCTCACCTCTCTCTCTCTTCTCTTATTCAAGGGAGATCACCTATTACACACTTATTTTTGTGATTTATTCTGAATAAATTAAATAACTATGATATATTGAATAACGTATTAAAAAATTAAATATAGAATAAAAAAAAATAATATTGTATCTTATGGTACACACAAAACATGTTTATATTATGTTATAGGGTACATTAAGTTAGTATATGCTACACAAATACTATGTTTTAAAAAATATTATATTATTAATATTATTCTAATGATGGAGTTATAACAAATTTTTTAATAATAGTTTTATGAATGATAGTAATTTTGTTAAATATAATGTAAAATTGTTTTATATAAAAAGATAATGTAAAAAATAATTATTATTTATGAGTTTCTATATGTTTTGAAAATAATATTTTCTCAGAATTTTTTATGCTTTTGTACATTAATAAAATTAATTTTTTATACTTTTAGAAAATTAATTTCATAAAATAAAAAATTATTTTTGAAATATTAATATAATTTTTATCTTACTATGTATTTTTGGTATTTTTTTGAAATGTTTCATTTTTTATGAATATCACAAAATACTGATTTTTATTTGAAAATTGAAATTTTTTTTAAATTATTTATAAAGATTAAATGTATATTTATTTGGGATTAAAGTAATATTATTTTAATTTTATATCAATTACCACAATTTATTTAATTTTAGTCATGTTCTAGTTGAAATAATATATAAAAAATTTCAATCTTATGGAAATTTTTTATACAAAAAACAACCTTTCTCGTTGCTTCTACGAGAATAATTTTAAATTAATTTTTGTTCACTTTAGTCGAATGAATTTTAAAAAATGGAATAAATATTTTTATTAATAATAATATTTTATATTATCTATTAGTTTTAAAATAACTTTTACCAAAATTATTATTGAAAACATTAAAAATTAAATAAAATGATTAATGGTAAAATGGGGTTTTCTTCATTACTATTGTTTGTATTAAAAATAAAATAACAAAACCATGCTATATTCATTTAAGGAATTATATTTAATATCTCAAATTATTATTTTCAAATTACCTAATAAAAATATTTTTAATTTATTTTTACATGATAAATTACTGAGGTACGTAAAAAGATACAAATTTCCATAGAAAAAATAATAAGGATAAAATTGAGTGAATGAAGAAAAAAAGTAACTACATGACAAAAAATGTATTTATATTGTGTGCTGGAGGTTTATATATAGAACGTAGTCCATAAAAATACTTTATTATTCCATTTTGGAGGAACATTAGTAAAGGGAGACCTCCAAATAGTTAATACTTTTGAGTATTTACAAGAATTATACTATTACTCGGCTATAACGGTGCGCTCACTCTCCCTATTTATTCACAAAATTGTAGACAATTCGATTGAAAAACAAAAAAAATGAAAATTATAAATTACAAATCATAATAATGGAGGCCTTAGTTTTTATTTAAATCCTATCAATGAATGATTTTGTTTCATACCTACAGAGGATACCAGAAGTAGAGGTAATATTCCACAATGAATGTTTTTTTTATTTCTTACTAAACCCCCTTAAATTATTATTTTTTAAAAATTATATAATTTGAAAAATATATTACATATATTACATGGTTTTATGATAATTAAATGACATAAAACTAGAAAAACTTCCACTAAATGGGTTACAAAATCATCATTTGTCTGTACAATGGACTACCGCCTCGAAAAACAATATCGTTTTTTACAGTACCACCACTAATGGTTGTGAATAAATATTTACATACTATTTATATATAAAATATTTGATAAATATATGATTTTATTATAACACTTTTATTTCTATATAACACATACCACAATGTTTTCCTTTTTATGGGAATATGATAACATCATTCGTGTGAGCGGTAAACTACTACCTCGCGACGTGAAGAGGTTTGTTCAGACATTACATAGAATGTATTAAAAGTATGGAATGTATTAAAGGCGTTTTTAATAAAAAATATTAGATATATGTGAAATAAAAATTAAAATTAAATTATAATATATATATATATACACCATTTACTTGTCTTTCATTCAATAAAAAATAAAATAGAAGCATCATTAATGTGTGTGTATGACCTACTGACTATATGAACGATGCATTTCATTTTTTTTTGAAAAATATAATGAATTACTATAAAAAAACTATACATTGAATATATATGATATTTATATCATTATATAGTTTCTCTATGTGAATAACACAGGATCAATGTATGAAGAAAAAAAAATTAAAAGTCAAAAAAATATTAAAAACAAAGTGGTTATTACAAAAAACATAATATTTACATGAAATTGATAAAAATGGGTTAAAAAATGTCATAATAAACTAATCTATGGTATTATATATATGAATATGATTCTAATATATATATATTTATAATCTTATATTTATTATAGAGGAGGTAAAACCATGTATGAAGGACGTTAAAACATATTGTAAGGAGATTTCTAGTATCACTTTTATTATTGACAGAATTTCTCCTTATTAACCAATCATTTACTTTTTGTTCTGTATATACTGACCTTTGACATTATATATAATTAATATTACCCATTTAATTATATTTTTCCCATTTCTTTATTATTTCATCTTGAATGTGATTCAAAAGTTAGTCTAGCGGTATGAGATTTTCCGTCATTTTTTCTTCATTGAGATGTTCTTTTTGTTATAAACATCTCTTCTATCACAAATCGTACAAAAAGAACCTTTTATATGTAATTTAATGAATTTTCAATCCTATTTATATTTTATTTTTCATTTAATTTTTTTCATTTACATGGATTCAATTTTCTTTATTACCAATATTTTATGAGTTTTATCATAAAGTATCATTGTTTATCGAAATTTTTTATGATTATGATTACAGTGTGGAAATATTATGATATAATATTCAAAAACATATTGTTTTTGTTCTAATCTAGTTATTAAATCTAAATTCATGTAATGGTACCATTTTTTTACTCTTTTTTACTTTAAATTATTAATAATTTCTTTCAATGAAATTACTAATTTATTTCTACCTTTACTCAGAAATTAGTTCTCTAAAAAACAATGTTATATAAAAAAGTTTATATATTTTTTAGAAGATATTTTAGGATCATTATATGAGAAAATTATTTTTAAAATGTTTTATTTTTTAAATATTGTATAAATTATTTTCAAATCTTCCTTTATAATATTTGAATACTTTTTTCAACGAAAATGGTTTTAGAAATGATTTATGTTTTTAAAATCTTTTTAAGGGGGAAATTGTATTTTCTTTAATAACATTTTTATATATATTTTAAAAATATTTTACTTTTATTATAACATACTTTGGTATTACCTATTTATTACTATGGATATGATCAAAGGATATCATTCATATTATTTCATTGATTATTTTTTGTTTATATGGAATTATAATTATGAAACCAATTTGAGTTCTATGGGTTATACCATGATGAAATTCATATTAATCTTACTTAATTTCCATGAGTTATGATATTATGAAATAATAAATTTTTTCTTAAACCTATCAGTTTATGATATGATTAGATGTTTATGAAACTCATTTCATCTCATGGGTTATTATATGATAAATGTCGATGATATTGTGATAAACATCAATAAGGGTTCAATTATGTTATTGGAGGAAATTATATCTCCTTAAAATGAATTGTATATATATATATATATCTCATGAGATAGAATTGAATAGAATGCGGTGTGAAACTAATATATAATGATATGGTTGGAATGGAGATTAAACCTGGTACAGTAAGAAGAGGCTGGAATGAGGAGTGGACTAGGTACATTCATTGAATTTGTATGATATGACAGAATATTGTGTGATCCATTAATAGTATAGAAATGATTTTATATGGTTATATGTGTCACACAAATTCTATGCCTTATGAAAAATTTATTCTACTATGGAACATGTTCATTGATTATATTATCATTCATTCCTAATAAATATACAATCATTATTACATGACTATTGTCTATAATCTTTGATATGAAGGTTACGGTTTTCAAATATTTTTTACATGATCCCATAACCAAAGATTCATGTTTTTCTTAAATATCATTCTTTTTTACACATAATGATTATTTAATCTCACCCTTTATTAATTATTCATTGTGTATTCTATGAAAATACGTTTTAAAAATGATTTTTCTATGAAGGGTTGAAATTACAAAGATTCAAGTGTGAGATGATGTAGTTTACAAAGGGTCTATTTTTTTATTTCCATGCTTCAAAAGACACATAACAATTACGTTCCTCGGGTGTGTGATTGTGAAATGTAATGAATATTCACAAAACATTATGTAATATCAATGTTTATTAAGATCATAAGGATATAGTTGGTATCAAAAGATATGGTTAGATAACTTTTGGATACTATGAGGGAAAATCCATAGTGAGATCACTAAGGACTTGTCAATGGATAAGTCATATGTTGAGTTAATATATAGGAAAATGTATTGGAATTTTTGATAAAGGATTGAGCAACTCGTGTCAATGAAATTACATAGTTCTATGAATACTACATGTTGATGTTACTCTCAAATAGATGTATAAAGGGAGAATAACCCTAATGAAATCGTATTGAAATATACTCAATCAATAACTACTGCATGGTGATGTGTCTTGAGTCACACCAAGTTGGACACTCCCAGTTGATATTCCATAGATATTTACAAACATTTTTCAACCGATCATGATAGATTTAAATAGAATATGACTATATATAACCTAGGTTAAAAATAATGTGTTATATATAAAATAATGTTTCATGATTTAGATATCCTATAAGTGTTTTTTCATGATTATGTGGTTTTTCATAATGGTTGTTGATTTATATGAAATTATTTCTATTTTTAGTCAATGGTGGGAACCCAAAGAAACTATGTTAATATTTTTTGTATTTGAAAATGAAGTTATTTTCATCCTACGAATCTAAATGTTATGGGATATGGAATGAAAAATATTATTTTTATGCTCGCATTACTTCCTCAAGATATGAATCGTGTGGGACATCCATATGAAAAAATAGGGATCACCATTATGTTGTGTTCTTTGTGAGGAAACAAAAACATTCTTTTAGTGGGTCTTCTAATCCACTAGTTACTGAACTATGTACCTCTCCCAAAAATATATAGTTTTAATTCATTAGTTTTTAAAACATGAAATTTCCATTTTAGATGTCTACTGTTGGAAAAAATGATCAGATCATTGGTGGAATCTTGTCGATAAAATGATAAAATATGATAAAATTAACTCAATGAGTTGGGAATAACTTATGAACATAATTTTCAATATATACATTCATCCTATTATCAAAAAATAAGCATTAGGAGATCCTTTTTTTATATAAAAATGTTGACGAATCGAATGTACCTATTAGGAAAATTGTATGAGAAATTTAATGTACGCTTTGGGAATTATCTTGCAATAATAATGTAAAGAGGATCCATTATTCAGGGGAATAAAATCAATTCATTGATGGGTTTCATCCCTAAGAGTTTTTATAATATATTAATAGATTATTCATTGTTCTATCATGGTGGAATTGGAAGGTGGAGTAACATACCAATCACATTTGTTGGATAAGAGAATAATGATTGTGTTCCTCCTAAAATATAAAAACAATCAAAATAATAATTTGAGATTTCATTTAGGCACAATTTGTGGGAAGTATCATGGAATATATTATCATAAAGGGACAAATAAATTTTTTAAGGATGAAAGAGATGTTCATTAGGAATGGGATAATTGTTGTCATGGTAAGAAGTTAACTAAAAATGTGAGTAGATAAGAAGATTCACATTGTTATCATCCCACACTTTAGTGCTTCAAGCGTATTTAGAATGTGTTTTATAATAACTAATGTCAAAAACTAGGGGTTCATGATGATGATCAACATCATAAACACTTAATCGAAGGGATAATGGGAAATTCTATTTGGCCAATGCATCTAACAAGGGGTGTGATAATGACATGGTGAGAGGTTCACATAACAGTCAATCTAGAATTGATAGTGTATTAATTGATTCTATATCTACATATTGTTTAATTTTAAATATCATTCTAAGGTTATCAAGATTCAACCCAAATGATTGTATTTAGAATTATTATTGAAACACCCCAACAGTATGATGATTTCATCTCAATTCTAGGATTCCTCTCTAGTTCATGTTTGTGGGAGTTTCCTTCCATAAAATAATGACATTATTTATTTGTTTAAATTTGATTTCATATTAGGCATGAATTTTATTAGTCTATATAAATCCCAAATATTTTATTATATAAGGTATTTCATGTTCAATATTCTAAACCATTATATGATCATATATTAATGTGATCTTTATAATTCTCTTCTAATGGTTATTACACCTATTTAATTTTTATTACTCCACATTAACAAGAAGGGTTAATCAAATATGTTTGGGGAGAAAAAAACTATAATGATAATATTATATTGTAGGAGTTTATTAATTTATTTCTAGAATAATTCTAAAATCTTCTACCAAAACTCGATGTTTAGTTTTTAATAGAACTCATTCATGGTTCCACACCAATTTAAAAGACTAATTATTGAATTTCCCCCATTAAGTTAATATATTTAAAGAATAAACTCCTAGAAAACAATAATCAATCCTTATTTAACGATCTGTGTCACATTGGGTCCAATTTATTTCTTTGAAAAAAATAATTATTGATACATTATATTTTTGTAAGGAGTTGATCGAGATAATGATCAAGAATACATTTCTTATTCTTTGTATTTATGACAAGTTGGATCATCATCATGGAGGTGAATTATTTTACCAGATTAGCATTTATTATTGATACCGTCAATTAAGGGTTAAGAAGAGGGATATAACCAAGAAGAAACTCTTTACATGGTATGAAAACTATTAATATACAGGGATACATTTTCCTATTACCAATTCCCATACTGTCATCCTAGATTTATATAATTGAGTCTTTAGAGTATACCTTGTTCATCATGTAAAAGTCATTATAGACTGTATTCTTATCTATTCTAAATGAAAGGATGATCAATAATACAACATTATTATTTTACTATGTACCCTAAGGAAGGGTAAAATATAATAATAATTTATATTTTAAAATTTTTTTATTTACAAGGTTTCATTTTTTGGTCATATAATCAGAAGATAGGGTATATTAGTAGATCCAACGAATACAAAGGCTATTTAATTTTTTATTACACCCATGAAGATGTAAATGTCCCATATTTTTCATTGTTTAGACGTATTTGAATAATAGTTTTTGTATAATTTTTCATGACTATATAATCCTATTACAAAGCTAACTCAAAAGGCAGCCATGTTCCTTTGGAAATATGAATGTGATGAAAATTTCAATTAACAATGGATAATAATATAAATAACACAAATTCATACATTACCCAATAATGGGGATATGTTTTTAATCTATATGTTTTACTTCATGATGTTTTGGGATATTTCATTATGATCAATTAAAGGGTTACAAATTATGCCTCATGAAAATTGATGACATATGATAAAAAATTATTACGACATTATTTGGAGTTATCTATGGTAATATTTTCATTAATGATATGTTGGTATTATATTTATATAGAAAATTATGATATATATAATGATTATAAAATTTTAATATATATATTCACACCAGAGGAGTTGGATATTAACCAAAGAAGATGGCAAGAGCTAATTAATGATAATGAATTTTCATTACATTACCACACAAGTAAAGCGAACAAGGTGGTTGATGCTTTGACATAAATGTATCTTGGAAGATTATCCATTATGACGATTACACAAGATCCAATATATCATTATTTTCAAAAGGATGGATCTATAAATCATAAAAGATGGAGAAACACATATGTTGAAAAATTGAATGTCAATCCATATATCAATGTAATGCATAAAAAGGAAATTAAAACATATTTATATATGTAAAATAATGTATCAAATGTTCTAATGTTAAACTTTTATAATGAAGAATTGATAAGGTAATGGAACCATGTATATGTTTAATATATATTGGATTTTAAGAAAAGATTGTTAGAAGAATATAATATTTCTTAATTCTCTATTCATTTAGGAAGTAAAAATATTTATAGGGGTTTGAAATAATACTTTTGGAGGTATGAAATAAAGAGAGATATAAAAGAGTTTGTATATCGCTTCATGGTATGCTAGAAATTTAAAGATGAAATATAAAATTCAAAAGGGGTGTTGCATCCATTAGCCATACCAGAATGAGAATGGGAAAACATCGTAACAGATTTAGTTATTGGAATCACCAAAATTTATAATGGTCCTAAATTCTTTTGGGTTATAGTTTATTGACATACAATTTCCTCACACATAATTCCCATCAGTGATGAATTCTCTTTGGATTTTATTTCTGGGATATACATAAAGGAAGTGGAAAGGATTGATGGACTACCATTTTCCATTATATCTGAATGTGATCCAAGTGTTACCACAATTTTATAGTCAATATTCAAAAATATCTTGTTAAAAAGTTGTGTTTGATCACTATATATCATCAATATATATGTTATGTATTAAAGAACAATTCAAACCCTAGAGTATATGTTGAGATCATGTTCCTTGGATTTCGAAAGTGGAAAAGGTCAACACATCCCTCTATTTGAATTTTCATAAAAAATATATTTCAATCAAGAATTCCTATTTATTATTATGAATACCATTATAGAATTATATTTAGAGATGAAAAATGGTGGAATATAGTTGAAATTGTTTTCCCTTGAGATAGATGATTTAATGGAAGAGAAAGTTATAACCACTCAACAACACATCAATTTAGGTTAGATTCAGCACAAAATTTATAATTATAATCAATGGTGAGATCTATAATATTATGTTGGTTTTAAGGTGGTTATAAGAATATCTCCATGCATTAATTTCATGATATTCAGGAATAATATGAAACTAATCGTTAGGTACACTAGTCCCTTTAAAA
Source organism: Viscum album (assembly GCA_963277665.1). NCBI lineage: Eukaryota > Viridiplantae > Streptophyta > Magnoliopsida > Santalales > Viscaceae > Viscum > Viscum album. The sequence goes on along the minus strand of OY728121.1, from coordinate 1,659,002,927 downwards.
TTATTCATTGTATCGAGATTTTACCTTATCTCTCGGTGCTTCCACCGAAGATATCTCAAGTACATGAAGTGTTTGATAAATATATATTGAGGAGGTATATAAAGAATAATTCACATATACTAAATTCAGAATACATACCACTATAGCAAGTTCTTTGTTGTGAGGAACAACTGGTGAAGATACTGGATCATACATGATAATGTTATCTAAAATAAGACCACTAACAAGGTCAATGTTTTTTAGAAAACCCCTAGTTTGAAGAAGCTATGTGGGATCATGATAATGTTATGACGAAGATTTAACCTCATTAGATTGCATAAAAGTGACCAATTTCATGGTCAAAATTCATTTTATGTGGGGTAGAATTTAATAACCATGGTTTTTGTAAAAATTTTTGGAATAAATTAATTTTATTGTTAGATTGCATTTCTGATAACTCAATAAAAATATTTCATTACTATTGAACCAGGGTTATATTAACATACATGAAACACTAGATTATCTTACTGTATATCTAACACTAGGATATCTTAGACTATGTGAAATACTATGTTTAAAAAAAACATCATATATTGTTAATATTACTCTATTGTAACACTTATAAACTAGATGTTAAATATATTTATATAAATTTTAATACAATAATAAATAAATTTTATAAATTTTTTATATAAAAAAACATATTGAAAAATAGAATATTTAATTTTCAGTATTGTTTCTTTTTTAAAAATAATAATTATACAAAAAAATATTGTTTATATTTTTGATCATTAATAATAGTAACCTTTTACACAAATAGATGTTGAATTTGGTAAAATAAAAATAAATTTTTATATAAAAATATTAAAATTATCTTGGAGTGAAATTTATGTAAATTTATAAAATGTTTCATTTTTGATGAATAACGAAAATAAAATATATTAATTGAAAACAAGAATTTTGTTGAAATTATTATTTCTATTAAATTATACATTTATTTAGTTTAAAATTTAAATTATTTAAATTTTATATCTTTTTATAAACTATATTTCCATTAAATCAATATCATTTTTAAAATAGATATAAAATCATTTCAAACATTTGGACAATTTTCCTTAACAAACACCCACATTTACCGTTGTTTCTGCTGGAATAATTTAAAATTATATTCTACCACTTTTTTAAGTTAAATTTGGGAAAATAGAATCCATTTATGGAATAAAACTATTTTTCAAATATTTTGTTTTATATTTAATTTTTTAGGATTACTGTTTGTGAGAATTGTAAAAAATAATTTACACGATTAAGATTAAATTGTTTTTATATGCATATTATTTTAATTTGATGAATTAGATTTCAAATATTGGAAAATATTTTCTAAATTAACTATTCAATATAATTTTAATATTCTTTTTAATAGATTAATTACCTAGTTAAAAAATTTATACAAGTTAGCATGGTGAAATCAATAAGGAAAAAGTAGAGTAAACCTAAAAACAAAGAAATAAATTGATAAATATTGTATTGATTTTTTAATTTTTAGGTTTATATCAACCATATAATACCTAGAACATAATATTATTCAATATTTTAGGTATATTATTTTAGGTTCCCTCCATATTGTTAATAATTTTGTGGATTTACAAGAATTCCGCTCCTCCACAACTATAAAGGGCTACCCACTATCCCCCACTTCTTCACACCTATAAAGACATATAGATTCAAAAAAACCATAAAAAATAACATCCCAACATATATCCAATAATCATAGAAGCAATAGTATGGACATAAATTCATTAACGGATGGATTTTATAGCAAAACAAAGGAAGATACCCAAAGAAGAGGTAACATTCATCGACAAATTTTTTGTTTAAATTTTTCCTCAAATAAAATAAAACAGTTTATATCATTACAATATAATAAAAATAGAATATTACATATAATTATTTTTTATGTTAAATATTTGAACTTAAACCACATACAATTCCGTCAAATATGTTAGGAAATCATTGTCTTTGTGTACAACAGACTACCGCCTCCTGAACCAAAGTCGTTTGTTTTTCCATTACAACCTTTCTCAGTTGGGAATAATGTGGGAAATAATATATATAAATATATATGGTATTTAAACTATTATTATAATTCTATAAATATTATGTAATACTTACATTTTGATTACCATTTTTTTGGAATATGATGAAGATGTTTGTGTGTTTGGTGAACGACCGCCTTGCAAAGTGATGTGATTTGTTCATGGTTTATATAGAATGTATACAAGATGGTCATAATAAATTATTTATGATAAATATATATATTAAATAACAATTTTAATGAAATTATAATATTTATATATATTATTTACTTTTCTTTCATTTTATATGACATGAAAATTGAAATAGTGTTCATGCATACGTACAGTCTGCCATCTCCTTGAACATCGTATTTCATTTTTTGTCACCAAATTTTATCAATTTCATTAATTAAATATATTTTGAATATATAAAATTCATATATCCTTAAATGAGTTATATATATGATGAAACCATGATCAAGGTAAGAGGACTAGAAATGAGATGTCAAAACATATATAAAAAATAAATAGAATATTGACTAAAACGTAACTTTTACATGAAATTATTAATAAATAGGTAATAAAAATTCATAGGAAAATAATATAAAGTATGATATATATGAATGATGTTTTTTGGTTGGTTATAATTAACATATACTATTATACAAGAGGTTCAAATTTGTAAGAATTAATTCTATTATTATTGTAAGGGGATTTCAAATGTCACATTTATTTCTGAGAGACATATTCTATATTGACCACTAATTTTATTTTTGTATTTTATATAATACCTTAATCATAGATATATCATGAATATTAAAAAATTTATGATAATTACTATTTGGCATTTTTTCAGTCATTTATGGTGATTATGATTCAAAATTTAGTCATGTAGTTTGGTATTTTTGTCTCAATTTTTCTTCTTTGATATATTAATTATGTTATAGAAAAATATTATTTATAGAGGTTTATATAAATCCACTTCAACGTGTAATATAATGAAATTATCTATACTCATGAAATTTCAATATTCCTTTAATTTTATTCTGTAATGGGGCATACGTTTCCATGATTCTAAAAGTGGTAAGAGTTTTTTTGTTACAATATCAAAATTTATTAGGATTTTTTAGGATTATACTTCCAATGATGATATAAAATGTTATTTCTCTAGAGAAACACATTAATTTTATTTTCCTCATATTATTCATAGAATCATCATGTAATGGTACATTTTATCTCAATTTGGTACACAAAATTATTATGAATTTTTTTATGAAAATCCAACATTACTTCTCTATTCAATCAGAAATATGTTTTCTTCAAAAAAAATTTGAAAAATGTTTTCAATTATTTTTAAATTATATTTTAATCACATTTTCAAAAAAAATTATTTTGGATATTATTTTATATGTTTTTTAAACTATTTTTAAATATTCTTTTACAAGTCATCAATTTTCTTTTCAAAGAATATGGTCATCAAATAGTTTTATATTTTAAAAATAATTTTTTTTTATAAATGATATTTTCCTCAAAAAATGATTTTTTATAAATTTAAAATTAATTTTTATCTAATATTACATGAAATTAAATTAACTATTTAATCTACTACTTGAATTCTGGCCATTTAGGACAGGCCATTTCCATTGGAAAAATCACATGCAGGAAATAGTGTTATCTTTTGTTGCTATTTATGATGTATTATTTATATTGTCACAAATAATGGTTTATTGAGATGGAATAAGTAATTATTTAAAAAAGTTTTTGGAGTTATTTATTTCAATCCAACATGAAATGTATTCATGATAGTCATTTGTGTTGGGTTTTTTTATCCATTGAAAATGACCCTAAGATATATATTGCTTGTAACAGAAATTATTGTCCATCATAAATAGTCTTGAAAAAAAATATTTGTGATGATATTAATTCCATCGTAAATAGATCATCAAATAAAACTTAACTAGTTAACAGACATGTGGCCCTCCTTTCTTTTTTCCGCCTCTTTCTCCTCCCTCTCCCACAGTAAACCTGCAAACCCTATAGCTGACCAATATTCCCCAGCTCCATATAGGTCCTTCTGTCTTGTTTTTGTTTTGCAGATTTCATCTCATATATTCATGGTATAGAATAATCTTAGGTTCATGGTTAAAAAAATAGCATGTTTGTTTTTAATGTTAAATATACTACTTTGGTCCCTAGGTTTATAAATTTATCTGATTTGCATACATTTTTTGATATTTAGGAGAGATGTTATTGTATTAATTTACATTTTGATTTTAATACGGTTCTTTTTTTCATCAATTTGGGTTCAATTTCAAATATATTGGATTGGTTAAATGATATGTTTAGAAATTTATTTGATTATTTTTTATTATTAGAAATTATGGACTCACGCATTTAAATTAATCTCTATTTTTTTAATCAAGTTCGTATAATTTATTTTAATTAATTTTTAAAAATTATTATAATTTTTCATTTTTGATATTTATATGTTTTTTTATTTATATATATATATATATATGTTTTTTTTGTACCATGTTAATTTTTTTAATGTTTGTCTGTGTGTCTATATATACATATATTAATATTTGTTTAATTAATTTTGATATTTGTATGTGTTTAGGTATGTATAAATGATTTTAAAAATATTTTTATTGTTTTTGATATATATATATATATACGTATATGTATGTTTTTATATATATTTGATTATATCTCGGTATAAATTTGATATGTAGATCTATTAAAAAGAGTCTCCAAAATATATTTTATATATTTATATTAATTAATAAATACTTAATTTAAATAAATATGAATAATACATTAAAAAAATTTATAATATTGTTTATGTAAATATATGTAAACAATACATTTTGTGTATATGTCTATAATGTTTTTCCAAAACCTATACGTATTTTAATATATATATATATATACATATTTTTTAAAAAAGTTGTTTAATGTTTTTAACATAAATATAAATATATATATACGTACATGTATGTATATTAAATTATGAATATATATATATATAAATTAAAAAAACATATTAGGTTTATGATATATATATATAGACAGACTTATAGAGTCATTTTCAAAAATGTGTAAGGTATTTAATATATATATGTATGTATGTATATATTTATCTTAAATATATATTTGTTTAAAAAATGTAAAAACATAAATGATTATGAAATCAAAAAATATGTATATATATATATTTATATTTATATTTACATCTAAATATGTATATATAAATATGTTATAAATACATATAAGGTTTAATATACATATATATATATCTCTTATGTATATTTTTTTAAAATAAGTGTTAGAATATATTTTATGTATTTAAATTAATTATTAAATCTTGATATACATATATATAATAATTAATAATATTTTCATAATAATTATGAAAATTAATAAAAATAATTACATAATTTATAATAATAATTAATTAATTAGTCAATATTATTAATATATATTAATTATTTTCTTAATGTAGTTGGGGTTTGTTTTAGTGGTAAGCACCCCATAATTCTACATGTAAAATAGGGGTCAAAACCCATTGGGGCGCATGTTACTGTAGTTGTATTGCAGTGGACTGTAGCAGCAGCAACACTGTAGCAACGGTGGACACTATAGCGGCGGCAGGTCGCTGTAGCGGTGGCAGAGTACTATAGTAGTGGCGGGTACTGTGTATTATTGTAGTAGCATAGGGTACGGTAGTAGTACAATTCACAAATGGGATTTAGGCCAAAAAATGGGCCTATAGGCCATGTAATGGGATAAATGCCCACTAGCCCTTCAGGCTATGTAATGGGTTTCCCTCTACCCAGTTATTGAGGTCTTTTATTTGCTTTAATAATTAATGAGGCTTCGACCCCAACCTTTAAAAAAACTAAATATTTTTTTATGTTTATATCTATGTATATATAAGTTTAATATTTGTATTGGTTTAAAAAAAGATGTTAAATTTTTTTTTTTTTTATATTATTTTATAAATACTTTAATATAAATATATATAAATAATAATTTATTTAATATTAATAGTAAATAGTAATTAAAAGTATAAATTACAAAATATTATTTATAATTTGATAAATTGAAGAAATTTAAGAAAATTTGTGTGTGTGTGTGTGTATATATATAGATTTGATATGATTATTTCATTGGAAAAACGTGTAAAACTTAATTTGATGTAAATAGATTTGACTATTATATATATATATATATATATAATGTTTGAAATCAATTGAAATCCTTTTTTAAGAATGATGAGAAAATTTATTTAAAACACAAATTTTATGTAAAACTAATTATAAGGATTTATTACATTAATAGATGCTAAAAAATTGGTTTATTTGAAAAAAATTAATATATGTACTATTTTGTAAAAACACAGTTAATAGTAATAAAGATTATTTTTTGTAATAATTTTTTAAAATATATTAAAATTATAAGAATTTATAAAAATAAATAAAAAAATATTAATTATTAAAAATATGATAATAATTTTAATAATTTATAATATCTATCAGTCAATTCGTCATTACTATTAATAAATTGTTAAAATTTCCAATAATTATAAAATCAATTTAATAATTTGTAAAAAATTATAAAAAAATATAATGTCTAATGATTGAATGTTTTCGAGAGATAATATATAATTTTTAAAAAATAATATGCAGCTTTAAAATATATTTAATATTTGTATTTTATCTACATCGAGCCTATATGGGCCTCATAATCCTGTGCTAACCCAATTCCTCACTCAAATCATATTCCATATTATATTTCATAGTGTTAAAATATAATATTAATTTTTAATTAGTCAAATGATTTGAAATAATTATTTTCATTTTTTCTTATATAACTATGCACTTGGGAAGAAGAAACCAATATCTATTATGTAATAGTTATTTGATAAATAATCAAAAAAATTTAATCGATCTTGTTTAAATCATGTCTACATTGATGGTATTGAAGCCTTTATATCATTTTCATCATCAAATTCATATTTTGATTTTGAAGGAACAATTAACTGTATGTGTTAGAAAGATGGTCTTAAGACATTTGTAGCATTTGAAAATGTTTGAATTCATCAATTGCATTATAGTTTTTAGAAATATTATATATTGTTGCATCAACATGGTGAAAAGTGTTTAGTAGAGAATAAATTTTTTGGTTTCCATATCCATCATTTCAAAATTTAATACATGAGGTATCTGATCCATCTATTCCCGAAACATCAAATCAGAATGAAAATACAAATCTTAAATATGAACTTTCTCAGTTTTATAATATTTTATAATTGGATAAGGAGGCCTTTATCTGGGAATACATATGAAAATTCATGATAATTCTACAATATTTTTGGATATGAAATCTTATTTTGGAATGCGTAATAGATGTTTTGATCAGATTTTATCTTTTTTTATGTCACTGTTTCCTGATGGAAATACATTATCTATATGTTTCTATGAATTTAAAAGGTTCGTTGATAATTTAGGCCTTTGTTGATTGAAGATCTATGCATGTCCAAAAGACTACATCTAATATTATGGTGAATATGAATCTTTGAATAATTATCCAACATGCGTGGAATTGAGGTATAAGGAAGCACAACAAATAAATTCCAGAGTTTCCATGAAATAGGTGATATATTTTACAATTACACCTCTTTTAAAACGTTTATTTATTTCTCATAGATCATCAAGATTTATGACATGAAATAAATCAAATATTTCCATTATAGAAAGCTTAAATCATCAATGTGATGGTGACTCATTGAAATATTTTGATCAAACATATCATTAATTTTTCATCAGAACCTCGTAACATAGGGCTGGGAAATTCTGATGAGGATTTTTTTAAATTTTATGATTACGATAGTTAATATTCTTGTAGGCCTATTTTCATTTTTTCTTACAACATGCCTCCCTAGAATTAGATGAATAAACCATATATATATTTGATGCTGTCAATTTCAAGACATTCAATGAAAAATATTGGTGTTTATTTGAAACCACTAATTGATGAGTTCATTTCATTATGGAAATACGGTATTAATACCTTTGATATAACTATAGATCATAATTTTATATTGAATGTTTCATTAATATGGATTATAAGTGAATTTCTGGAATGTGGTATGTTATCTGGATGGAAAACGCAGGGTCTAAATTCATATCTATACTACAAGGGTAAGGATGAAGTGTTTATGCATTTTAATGGGAGAAAGTTTAGTAATTTTGACTATTATAAGAGATTTATTCCTACAAATAACCCTTTTCGATGAAACTAACATAATTTTACAGAAAGTTGAATTGAAAAAGATGAACCTTTAGATGTTCTCTCATGAAATCAAGTAAAATATATTGTCTCTGGATTACCTCATGTTACATTTGGACCAACCATAAATGAGAAAAAGATAAAAGGTTTTGGGAGAGATCATAAATGGATAAAGAATAGTATTTTTAGGGACCATCTATAATGGTATAATATGTTGGTTCATCCCATGATTTATGTATTACATATTGAGAAAAATGTTTTTTGATAACATGTTTTATATAGTGTTGCACACTCCTCGTAGGACCAAAGGAAATTTAGTGTCATAATTAGATCTTTCGCAGATTTGAAAATTTCTTAAACCTGAAATATTTTACAACCAAAGATCCCAAAAACTCAAAAATAAAAAAAAAAGCTTACTCACATAGTAAATAAACCCATTTATTATTCTATCAATGGATTAGATATTTGAGGTCACTCATATGGTTATGTTTCTAATTTGTTTCTACAAATAAAAAATGGACATATTACTAGTTTAAAAAGCCTAGAATGTCATTTCATAATTGAAATATTAATAGTTATTGGTCTTATAGTGATATTTATTTCTTCAATTTTTAATGTGATAACCAAAATATCCTTTTTCAGATATATTTGTTCTGAAACATCGGATTATAATGCATTTAATTTACTAGATATATATGTAGTAATTTTATGTAAATTAGAGAAAATATTCTAACTAAAATTCACCAATACCATGGAACAATTAATATGGAATTTTCTAATTCAAACTAAATGTAGAGTGGCTAACAATTCTAAAGTATGTATCCATTTTACAGATGTATGGTAAAATAAAAGAAGAAATTAAATAACAGAGCATCAGTTCAAGGGTCGATTGCAATATCATTCCAATATGAGATAATTTCAAATTTATACTCCTATGATTTTAATTTGGAATATCATTTATAAAAGAATTATATGGATAACAATTAAACAAATGTAGATGATGTCCTAGACCATAATTTGTTAGTTTTTAATTAGTCTGACTTTGTTTTCAGTGGTTTTTGGGAGTGATGTATTACTGATGAAGAACTACATAGAGCTCATAGTTATAGTCTGTTGAACTGTGAAAAATTGACATGTTTTGTCTAGTAACTAATAATTTTTTATTATATCCTTAAATATTTATATAACGCCTCTTTCTTTAAATTAACATATTTTAGACTATATGATGACCATACCAAAAATCAATATCTACAAATTACATCTACTGCTCTTGAGGAACTTCAGCAAAAAAATAAATTTTGGTTTCAAAGAATCGTATATAATGTTTTTTCACTAGAATAAAAAATAAATTTATTAATGATATATATTATTAATAATTTTTAATTTTTATAGCTAACAAAACATGTAAAAAATTGAAGTCGATATTGTGTTCTAAAAAACCCTCCATCAAAATGGTTATAATCTTATAATGAGTAAGGGTTTAATGGATTATGTTTCCATACATGCATATATGTTGACTCAAATAAATCAATGAATAGTGGTGTTCATTTGATAGGATACCATCTTAAGGAAAGGTGAGTTGAGTTTTATGGTATGAAAGATGAAATAAATGAGTTATTTTATCTGGGACCAAATTATCTTACAATTTTTAAATGGAATTTTTTTGGTACGGATCAGGGTTCATGAGTTCATCCAAAAAATGGAGTTTTTAACATTAAATATAATTGTATTCTAGCATCAAATGAACCTTATATGTTGGAAACTCAATAAAATGATGTTTACTATAAAAATTACTGTGACATTTCAAGTGATTTTACGGAATGTTGGAGTGTGATAAAAAAGAAATCACGTGATAATCAGCAAACTAGAAATGAAAATGTTTCCGTGGAAGTGAAAAATATATTAATTTTTCAGGAAACATCCCAAAATATATCTCCTACCCTATGGCATATATATATCTATGATGAACCCCCCCCCCACCCCAATTAATGGATGATGTTATAAAAAATGTGGATGATGTAAAAAGAGTTTATGAAACTGAAATTTATATGGATGTTGACAGTGATGAAGATCTAGATAATGAAATTGATGTCGATGGAAATAGTGATTCTTTTGATGATTGATGTATTATATTATGGTCATTAGTTACAAATAATTATCATATTGTTATTTTTATTATCCTTTTAAATTATATTTTTAATAACAATCTATTATAGGTAACATTATTTTATTCTGAAATTCATTAGTTTTTTACAATTCTTATCTATTTTAACAATCTCTTACATGTGAAAATATTTTTTTCAAATGACTAGAGATGACCCTCATAATGATATATTGCATTCTCTCATTGATTCAAAGAATTATGATGATGATCCAGATTCATCTCCTCCTCCTCAGGATGGCCCACCTATAGGAGGGTGTAAAGTGTTTTTCTATTACAAATTCCATATCGTATAATATATAAATGACCATCTATTTATTTTTATCCACATTTGCATAGGAATGGATAATTATTTAATAAATTTATATGATATTATATATGTGTATACTAATTTTTATATTAATTTTATTATTCTATATTTGTTTCTATTTTCAATGTCTTTCACATTTGTCCATCGTCCAGGATGGTGCGATTGTGATAAATTATTTTTCTAAGCCATGGTTGTCGTGGGACCTTGTACCCATCCCCGTGCGTGACTAAATAATAGAACACTAGATATCACATTATTAAATAATATATAATTTTCTATATTTTATTTAATTATGGACATTTTTTTTAAATTGTCTTGAAAATTTTATTTTTTCTGTTCTTTGATAGCCAGAGAGGTCCTTTCCAAATGTAACGAGACAGTTGTATAGATGGGCACTTTCATCAATTTCTACACAATATCATACAGTGTGCTATGTATAATACTTTTCTACCGTCATAGATTAGTCTTTCATCTCACATAATCACAACTATATTTTAGATTAGGTATGGGGTGGCTTTTACACCTTCTTGAAAGGAGACACTTTGAGGGGGATATCATCAACTGTATGTCATAGTCAGGGGAGGAAATAGATCACCCATAGTGCCACAAGTTGTACATTTCACATACATCAATGACATGTAGTAAGTGATATTATTTATTAATGAAAATTTATTTTAACTATAAAAAGGTTTTTATATTATGTAGGCCTCTACTAACCCATATATTAAGGTGTTTAGTTTTTATACGAATATATATTTTGATCCCTGTATAGGATAATTTCTAGTCGAATGATAGCGCCACATTGTGGTTACTGATTTTGTTGAACAATGTCATCAATAATTTTTTTGATAGAATATGGATTCATTAATTATGAAAATCAGAAAACATGCAGACTCGAAGCCATGTAGGGTAATGTTCCAGCAAGAGCTGGTTGACATCAAAATATCCAACTACCGCCAGTTGATGGGCGGCCTTGTTTCCTTCCCTTTTGGTAATGGAGAAGGTGAAAAAATAAATGTGGTGATGGCTGGAGATTATTTTCTTGATGAGGGGCCCAAAGGACTGAAGTCCGCCGTCGTTGAGGTTGAGGGCATTGATAACGATGAGGTAGTCAGATTTGATGATGATTTTGTCCCATTCACGGTCAATCGCGAGCATCATTCCGGCGATTATGGCGGTAACCTCAGCAACCACCGGTTCCCAAAAAGCATGATGTGCCTTATTTTTGGCTGAAATGATTTGACCAAGATTGTTTCAGGCCAGCAGGACAAGGGCAATAGGAACATCCTTGGGGAGAGCTGCATCCATATTAATCATGAGAATCCCTTCTGGGGGTGGGATCTAATGGGAGGAAAAGGAGGGGGTTTCCAAGGAAAAATGTTGTCCACGGTGGTGCTGCCACCCCTCAAACCAAGAAGAGGCCCATTCAATCCAGAATTCGGGAGGTTTGTGAACATGGTTAAAAACAACATCATTGCGGGGGACCCAAATGATGTAGGACATGATGAAAAGAGAGCCCGCTTTAGCTGATGAGAAGGAGGAGCACCATTGCATCATGAGAGAGGGGAGGTCCAAGCCCATGATCATAGGGGAGTCGGAAGAAGATTTCCATTTCCTCCAAATCTACTTTGCCCTCGGACATTTGATGACAGCATGAATGGGAGATTCTGGGTCATTTGGGTAGAAGGGGCACAACCTCTCACTGGAAATATGTCGGATCGCGAGAAGGCTCAAAGTAGTAAGGGTACCCTTGGACACCTGCCACAAAAAGTGGCATATATTTTTGGGTACATTGAGTTTCCAAAGAGATTTCCCGGTCCCGCCTTCCATCACATCATTCTGAGTGCCAAAAGTGAGCTGGTAACCAGATTTCACCGTATAGGCTATGGAGAGGTTGTGGATCCAAAAGAGATAGTCGGGGCTAACTTCTGGAACAAAGGGGATACACGGGATAACATTTTTATCTCATTCATTAAACCATGCTTGTATCTTTTCCATGTACCACCCAAGCCCCTGATCATCAAAAAGGAATCTGACAGTGGCATCTTCCATGCTTGGTTGGGCAGGGGACGATGCCCGCACACCTTCTTTATTGATCAGCCAGGGATCATTCCAGATGTTAACTTTTGAGCCATTCCCAATCCTCCAGCCCAGCCCTTTTCCCAGGAGACTTCGGGCAGCCCAGATACTTATCCAAAGGAAACTAGTATGGGAGCCAAGAGATTATTTGTGGAAGTACTTATTGGGGAAGTATTTTTCACGGACTACTCGCGCATAATGAGAGGATGGGCGGCTCAAAAGGTTCCAACCTTTCTTAGCCAGTAGTGCATCATTGAAGTGAAGAAGGTCCCAGAATCCCATTCCACCCTCAGATTTAGGTAATCAGAGGTTCTACTAAGCTATCCAGTGGGTTATATTCCGCATATTATTTGTTCCCCACCAAAAATTGGTTGTGCATGCGTGAATATTATTGACAACAGCAGTTGGGAGCTTAAAGAGGGGAATGAAATAGCTGGGGATGGATTGGAGGGCATCTTTAATAAGGGTCTCATTGCCGGCTTGAAAAATTATTTTTGGTGTCCAACCTTGAATTTTTTTCTCTATACTATCCAACATAGATGCAAAGATTTCTCTTTTGGAGCAACCAATCAATGTAGGAAGCCTGAGGTACTTCTAATGTTTCTTTACCATATGAATGCCTGAAATAGTGCAGAGTTATTTTTTGGATGGAGGACCCCAGTGCTGATGGAAATTTCTTACTTTCCATGATTGATAGACTTTTTAGAGGCCCTATCATAATGTTGGATCACATGGCCAATCACACGAAACTCGCCATTTGTTGCACTAGAGAAAAGGAGGTAGTCATCCACGAAGAAGAGTTGACACACCGTTGGGCTTGCATGACACATCATTTCCCCATGGATTGTATGAAAGGATGAAACCTTAGAAATGAGGTTAGAGAAAACATCTTCCACCAAGATAAAGAAAAAGGGGGAGAGAGGATCTCCCGCACTTTGAGAGAGTCATGATGATACCTAACAAGATGTCATTACTTATTCATGTTTTGATGAGTGGTCTTGGATAATGGTGACTTCACAGGGCATCTAGAAAGGTTAAGTGATTGGTATTGGGTCTCATCTAACACCAATGAGTTATTATAGTATTTATTCGATGGAATCATTGAGCGCTAATGGATCATATGGTGAGTGGTCATCAAAACCATCATTCATTTCACATTTTGAGGAGTGGTTTAGTCCTTATGTTGAGATGATACAACAGATGCTAAAGTAGTGGGAGGAGGAGCGTGATAAGAAGCCTCAGATAGATGAGGAGATGATAGAGTATATGAAGTGAACTATGTGTGGCATTGGTATGGAGTTTCCTCCCCTGGTCCTTTTTGTGTTTATCATCCACCATATTCATGTTGATGATTTTTTTCCAATTTGCTGACTATTTTGTAATTTTGTATGGTAGATATATTATATTTGAAATGATGTATTACATTTATATGTGTTATCAATTTTTTAAATCAATGTCAGTGACTTTTATATATTTGTAATTTTTATATATTTAAATAATGTTAATTATTTTATTTTTATGGTTTTTTACGATGGATTATTTATCTATTATAAAAGGTTACCTGGGATGGATTTCCACACCATGTATTTAAATAATATTCCCTTATTTTTTGGAGACATAATTTATATCTATCACCCAAAAGGGTTTCTTTAATTTCCCCTTTAAAATAAATGTATTTGTGAAACCGTTCTCTATAAATGGCTATTTTTTATGATAATCCATCACAAATGAGCCGTCAAAATTATCAGAAATTCCAATTATGATACAGGGGATATGAGTTAAGGATACTATTCATATTCATTCCTTAGTGGTTTTTGTTTTGATGTAATAATGTTTATGAAACCTCTTTCTCCCTACTGGGGTATACCATGATAAAATTAATATGAAAAATACTTTCATTACATTAGTTACTCTATTATGAAATAAAAAATGATTTTGAAATATCTCTATTTTCCTTACATTATGATATAATGAAATTCTTATCAAACACATTTAATTTCATGGGTTATTATATGATGAATTTTTATCATTTTACATCACAAAAAAATATTGTTTTAATTATAATATGTGTGGGACTTATATCTCCCAAAATTGAAATGGGAAAAAATTTATATATCTTATGATATAGACATGGTTGGAATGGGGAGTGAACCTGGTAGGGAAAGATATGGCTGGAATAGGATATCAATCCAGTACAGTATGACATGGCTCGAATTAGGAGTGAACTAAATATAGTTAATGACATTTTCCACTATGATGGCATTTTAATTAAGCCTAGAAAAATATGGAAATTATTTGTGATTCTTATTTGTAAGATAAAGATCCCACTCCAAATACTAATGTTGCACTTTTATGGATCATATGTTTTGATTATCTAATGATTCATGTCTTATGAACATCCATTATTTATCATGTGATTCATTTATATAATAATTGATATTAAACGCATGGTTTTAAAATTTTATGCTCATGATATAATTCCCTTATATTTCTATTAGGATTAGGTATATCCCTTTTATACCCTTACTAAGAATTTGTGTTCACCCTATTTTATGTCTCCATTCCCAATTTTATGAAGATATGTATTATGTATGATATTTCTAGGAAAGGATCTTGATACAAAGATCCTAGTGGGGGATGATGGAGATTATTTATGGTCTATTTTTTATGTTTCTATGTTTCCTAAGTCCTTGAACTATTACATTACTCATGTGAATGTTTTTTTAATGGATCGAATATTCATAAAAAATGACGTAAAATTTATGTATTCTATGAATGGGTCTCTATTGTTGGTATATAATGATAGGTATATTTATCCTTTGAAAAATAGGATTATAAAACCTTATTGAGATCCACGACTACATGTATATGGATAAGTATTATAATGTATTAATGTATAATAAAATATCCTCATATCTTTTTAATGTGTAGAGTGAGTGGTTTCCCTATAACTACAACCTTATCTTGATATTACAAGTGGATGTGGCTCTGAGATATATTTAAATATGTATAAAACCCCATAAAACACTATATTGAGATAGACTTCATTGAGTACTAGTTCATGATAATGGGCCTTACTACACAACTAGGATTAAACTCCTGGGGGGATTTGGCCTTGGAAAATCAAAAAATATATTCAAACCATCATGAAAATTTTAAATAGATTAGGACTATGAATAAACATTGATAAACCAATATTTTGATATATTAAATAGTTTTTAATTATTTTGACATCTTATAAGTATTTTTCCAGAGTATATGGAGCCTTATCATGACTATTGTTTCTTACGCTATTTTTTAGTTCATGTCGATATATGGAACACAAAGGAATTTTTTTAAAAATTTGAGTGTGAAAAAATGAAATTTTTATCCAAATAAGAATCTATATAATGTATTATTTAGAATTATAATTCTCATTAGTATGTTGATGTAGATTTTTTAAGATATGAATCATGGTAGACTACAAAAAGAGAAAAAGGACGGAACAATGTTCTGATAAGTCCTTCATGAGGAAACTTCCACCTTCATTTACTAGATCTTCTAATACACTAGTCACAACATAAAAGATCAACACCACTGAAAACATATTTTCCACTATCCAAGGTTTTGAACATGCATAATTCGTGTTTGTGGTCTACCATTTGTGAGGATAATCATATCATTGGTGGACTGTTATTATAACATCACAGGTAAACAAAGAATATGTAATTTCCCATATTTATTAATATTTGTTACTTTAATATTAATCTTACTTTAAAGGGTATGCTATGTTTGATGGAGTCCCTGATACACCATAATGGGTTTCATTGAAATCGTACATTGCACAACAATAATATAATATTATTATTTTAATGGTAGTTAACACCTAGATGTTATATTGGCGTGAATGAACAGAAATAACTGCAATATTAATATTCATTTTTTATGAAATTTTACATTTATCCTATAAATGTAAGATTCTTAAAATGCGAATGAATCATATTTTAAGCATAATTTACTTTAAAAGATTGATTTACCACCTTTTGGTGGAGAACACTCGTTAAATCTAGTTAAAGTCACTTTTATATATTATATTTGACCAAATAAAATTCTTCTTTATAATTAGGACACTAAATTTTACTTGGGGTAATTTATTGGTATTTCTTGGATAAAATTCAATTTTTAATAAATAGTGAAAAATACTGTATTTTAATTCAAAACTGCTTCTTATCTAATTTATTTATATGGTTAGATTATAGTTTTTTGGCTTTAAAGTGTAATTAGTTTATATTTTTACCATTTAATCCAATACTGGTTATTGGAATTAATTTCTCTATGAAATTGGACAATATGAGTGTTAATATTTTGATAATTATAATTTCTAAAAAATTCGCCTTTTGTATTGACAGCGGGAATTAATTTGAAATTAATTTCTTCCACTTTGTGTTTTGAATTTATAAAAACTGATTCCATATTTTGAATCAGTTGATCAAAAATTGTGAAAACAGATAACATTTATATTTAGACTTTTGAAATATTTACTATATTAAAAAATTTATTTACCATGGTTAGAAGGTAAATATGGTAAATAAGGTTAATCAAATGTAATTATAATAATATTAAATTACCCTAACATGTGTTATAATCCAATTATTTGATACATATTAGACCATGGACATTCTTTCATCAAGTTTGGGACCCCAAGGAGCCACTTAAGAGTAATAATGATACTTTATATTAATTAATTTAAAGTAAACACAAAAATGACATAAAAAAATAACTTTTAGTAAATTAATTTTTACATGGGGTTATATAAGTATTCATTTCAACTATAAATATTCAATGGAAATATAAAAATATTTTCTACAAGATTTTATTTTTTTAAAATTTTTAGACATCATATAAATAAATTTATTAATGACACAATAATGATACAATGTTTACCTCATTAATAAATGTTTTAAATAAATAATATTATAATGATATAAATAATATAAAAAACTTGTGAAATTCTTATTAGATGATTTTATTTCGACTATGATTCATATTATCTTTTACTTTAATAAGTTTTGGACATTTAGAAACCGAAAATCATTATATAATAAAATAATATTTTCAAACATTCCTAAGGAGCCCCTCCCCACTTTATAAAAAGCCATCACCTCTAACCCTTTCGTCACTCCTCTCAAGAGCCTCAGGTCATCCAAAACCTACCCAAATAATCTCTTAATATACCTATATTCCTCTTAGAAACCTCAAATTAGGTAAAAGTCACTTCAATAAGTATTTTTGGTTTGAACCAAAGGGAGTTACCCGAATTAAAGGTTATAGTTTATCATAAATTATTTTCTTTAATTTTTCTTTTAATACCACTAATGAATTTTTATTCCTTTCATTTATATCAACCACAATATCCTCAATTTACTAGTATGTTGTAATAATAAGTATTATAACATCACAAACACACACATCCTTTTAATGGTTAAAGAACATATTGTTTCTATTGATGCCAAACTAACGCCTCACGAAATGATGATTGTTCAATTATATCCTACCACCTTTCATGGTTTCCATTAAGATTGAACATTATTTATATATGACATATATTATTTGTATGTTTTCTTTATGCTTATGTATTTTTCATTTATAGAAAACCTATATGGTTCCATTTTGTGAAAATGTGATAATTTCATTTTAAGAAGTGCAGACTACTGCCCCTAAAAGTGATATGACTTGTTAAATGAATTTTTTGGGATGTATAAAGTATAGTGTTTATTATATTATATATGATAATATACTAGCACTATTATATTCCTTTATATAATTATGTTTTCATTTCATTAAATATGAAATATAATTGAAAGTAGTGATCATGTGTATGTACGACTTACCATCTCCATGAATGGTGCATTTCATTTCTTTCATCTAAATGTTATGTAATATTATAAATACATATTTATAATGGATATATATTATATATATGATATCTAAATCATTAATATCATTCTAGATATAATGAACTTTTGACCACGTGAACAACTTGTAATTTTAAGAAGTCCATTTTTGACTCAAGTAACAAATATAGAAAAAACGACTATTATTAACTTAAATGATTACATAATGATTATAACATGGTAATAAATGATATAAAAGGAATAATAAACTTGAAAAAGGTTCTTATGAAAGTAAAAATTTACTTTAGTTTATTATTCAAGAGATTAAAGAAAAAATTGGTCATGTCGAACACAAGGTAAGGGAATTCATCTCAATCGCCTTTCATTGAGGAATATTTTGTTTTATAAACAACATTCATTTATATGGTGTATAAACCTCATTGTATTTTCATTTCATTGAAATTGAATCCATTTCTATGAGTAATTTTACTAAATGACAAAAAAGAATGTTCTTTTAATGTATGTGGTGACAACGACCTTTCCGCCGCCTTGAGTATTATTTGATCTTTGGCTTCCTTAACAAGATGTAATGTTTTTAAAAGGAATAGAAATACCATATACTATTTTACGTAATTTGGTTTTGAAATTTTTTTTAATAATGGATTTGTTATGTCAATATATTTAATTGATATATTGAGATTGAAATGTTGAAATTTTATCATTCCTTTATGTTTGTTTCATATGTAATGAATATTTTATGAATATGTTATGGTTCTTGGATATTTTTTACGTATATGGGTGGTTCTATGATAAACCTAGGGTGGGTGATCCCGAGATAGCTCACCAATGCATTGGGTAATGTGACATAGGTAAACATGAATGTTTCTCTTAAAATATTTTGGGAATATACTGTGATGGATATTACAAATTTGACTCCATACATAGCTAGTAAACCTAAAATGTAAGTATGTTATGGATGCCACAAGTTACCTTAATGATTTGTGATTACTATGTGTTATTCATAAATCATAAGTTTTCATGAGGTATGTAAAAGAGTTTATGTTTTGTATGTATTGATGGAATAATAATATCTTTCTTTATTTTATAACCCTTACTGAGATTTTTATGCTCATCCCATCTTTTGAAATATTTTTCACATGACCTAAAGATGAACAGGGTCAAGGATGGATCAAGGAAAAGTCATGTTGTCTAAAACATGGGACTAGACATGGCTCTTTTTTTCAAGAGTTTTTATTTTATGGAATAAATGGAAACTCAGTAAAAGTGTTTACCCTATAATTTTTTAGATGTATTTTAATAGTTATGGCCTAATTATTTAAAACTATAAACCTGAAAAGAACCTCAATATGAATTATTAATATAATTCATGATTACGCAATGTTTACGGTTTGGTCCTTGTAGTTGGTATCCGAGGTCGGTTTGGATAACATTAGAATTTAGGGAATTGGAAAATTAATATACATAAATTATGTTATGTTAATATTGAAGTGATGTAGCATTTACAGATAACCATATTGCTTCACTTCGGAAATTTCTTTGTTCAGAGAGGTCTTCCATAGAGGAAACATGGCATCTATGTTTGGATGACATCAGGACGTAGGCAACCTTCCAAATCAGCAACCTGAGATGGTCAGAATAGGAACTAAACAGTTTTTTGTAGCGATGTCACAATTGAATTAGGATATAAATGATGGTGGTATCCATGAACGATATTAGCAAGATCAACCACATAAGAACATGTTAGTAGTGGACCATTTAATGAGAAAACATCCCTCATCATTCAAAGGATCTTCTAACCCTGTTCTAGCTGAAGGGTAGATTAAAGCACAGTAGAAAATTTTTGATATCTTAGGGTGTTCAAAAAATAAAAAGGAGAGTCTCACTGTTTACAATTTTGAAAGTGAAGTATATCAGTGGCGGTTGATGGTGAAATATATTAGGGATTGTGAGAAGTTTGATTCTTTTGATTGGGATGAAATCAAAGATAAATTTTTAATGAAATATTTTCCTAAGATGGTTAATCTTAGGATGGAAAAATAATTCCTGGAATTGAGGTAGAAGAATGACTCAGTGGCTGCTTATGGAGAAAAATTCACATGACTGGAAAGGTATTCCCCAAATTTCATATGAGATAATGATAGTAAAATAAATCATTTTTACTCAGGATTAAATTCAAATAATCAATGGGCTTTAGCTTATTGTGAGTTAAAAAGTTTTGAAGAACTTGTCCATTGTGTAGAGAAGGTGGAAATGGAATTTGATTTTGATCATCTGTTCTTTGAAAAATAATAGTATAATAGGACGATGTTTTAGGAAAAAGGGAAAAAACATCAAAATAAGTCTGATGGTAAGAAACTTATGTTTTCAGTTTGTGAAAATTGTGGTAAAAAAGAATGTTGGGGAATGTCTTTTGAATTCTAGTAAGTGCTACCAATGTGGTAAAATGAGAGATAAGGCTCGTAATTGGACTAAAATAGATCAAGGTAATGGTAAGAAAAAATATTATTTATAGTCAGTATAATGTTTTTAGTGAAATGAAATCGGTCATTATGCAAATGAGTATCCAACGAGGAACCCAATTGAGGGAAAGTGGCCAGACTATAAGAAGAAAGGGCTGGTGAAATCCTTTGCAACTACTTCAGTAGATGTTGGACCATCTAATGAAGTAGTATTAGGTACATTGCTTGTTTGTTCATATTAATCCAACATGTTTTTTGATTTAGGGTCTATACACTCATTCATTTCTAAGAAGGTTTCTAGTAAATTGGGAATTGTGTCAGTTGATATGAATACTGAACTTATGGTAAAAACTACATGAGGAAATGTTGAGACCAAAAGAAAACATAAGAACCTTCATGTCCTTGAGTGCAGGAAGAATCTACCAGCAAATTTTAATGTTTTGCCTCTAGTAGAGTTTGATGTTATTTTGCTTATGGACTGGCTTTCTATTTATCATGCTAATATTGACGACATAGAAGAAGAGGTTTATTTTTAGAAAGATTTTCAGACTGTGTACTAGAATAAACCCTTTTCCTTTGATAATATCTCAGGAAGTTGAAAAACTAGTAAAAGATGGAAATGAATGTTACCTTGCACATATTGTTAAAAATAATGGAACTGTTGAGATTAATGATTTTTTAATGGTAAATGAGTATGTTGATGTTTTTACATATGAGCTTCCTTGTATTATACCTCACCAGGAAGTTGAATTTAATATTGACTTAGTTCTTGATGCTATGCCAATTTCAAAACCACCTTATTGAATGTATCAAATTGAAATTTAATAATTAAAGAAGAAATTGCATGAGTTATTAGATAAAGGTTTCATTTGACCTAGCACCTCACCATGGTTTTCTCATGTCTTATTCGTTAAAAAGATGTATCGTTCAATGGGGATTTTGATGGATTATAGAGAAATGAATAACATAATTGTTAAGAAAAAATATCATTTTCCTCATATTGATGATTAGTTTAATATGATCTTGGGACCTCCGTATTATTCGAAGATTCATTTGTGGTTGTGGTACTATAAATTGAAATTAAAGTAAGTAGATATTCTGAATACTTCATTTCCTACTAGATATGGCCATTATGAATTTGTAGTTATGCCTTTTGGGTTAACTAATGCGCTTGCTGTATTCATGGATCTTATGAAAAGAATTTTCCAATTGTTCTCAGATAAGATTGTGGTTTTTTTCATTAATGATATTGTTTTTTATTCTAAATTTAATGAGGATCATGATTTTCATTTCAGGGTTTCTTGAAAAACATAAAATAAAAGATACTATATGGGAAATTAAGAATGTTTGAGTTTGGTAACAACAAATTTATTTCCTTAGTCACATTGTTTCAAAAAATGGAATAATTGGGGATCTTGAAAAAACCAATGTTGTTATAAAATGGCCAAGACCCACATATATAATTGAGATCCATAGTTTTTTTGGTTTGTCTGGTTATTACCGATGGTTTGTTAAAAATTTTGTACAGTTATCTATACCATTAACTATGTTAACTCTAAAAGTTGTTATGTTTGTTTCGAAAAAAGAATGTGATGATTGTATACAGAAATTGAAAAGAAGATTATTGAAAGACCCAGTTTTGGCACTGCCTTCTAGAAATGGTGAGTTGGTAATCTACAATGATGCATCATTGAAAGGGATTGGATGATTCCTTATGCATAATGATTAGGTAATTGATTATTCTTCATAACAGTTGAAACCTCATGATTCAAATTACCCTGCACATGATTTGGAATTAAAAGTTATTTTTTGCTATTAAAATTTGGAGGCCTCATTTGTATAGAGTAAAATGTGAAATATATACTAATTACAAAAGTTTGAAGTATATATTAAATCATTATGAATTGAACATGAGGGATAGGAGATGGTTGGAAGTAATCAAGTATTATGTTTGCACAATCATTTAACATCTGTGAATAGAAAATAAAGTGGTTGATGCTTTGAGTCGAGAAAGTAATGCTTCATTAACCATGCTATGTTTGGAACGAGATCCTTTGTTTTTTTGATATGATAAACTTTGGCATAAAAGTTACTAGTGGAGGAAATTCTTCTGTTTTGTTTTATGTCTCAGTAAAATCATCTCTATCAGACAGAAAAATGAAAGTGCCAATAGAAGACATTGAGTTGTAGAAAAAGACAGAGTTAGTATAGAAGGGTAAGTGTACTAAATTTAATGTTGATAATGATTGTGTTTTGATATTTGGAAAGATATTATGTGTGCCTTGTGAATCATAGTTTAAGAAAGAGTTATTATGTGAAACCAATAGTTCACCGTTTTCAGTTCATCCTGGAAGTACTAAAATGTATACTGATCTTCTAGAGTAATATTAGTAGAATGGAATTAAATGATATATTCCTTATTTTAATATGAAGTGTTGGAGTTTCCAGCAGGTTAAAGAAGGGTAGCAGTTACTAAAAATGATACATTAGTCTTTACCAGTGCCGGAGTGAAAATGGAAAAATATATCCATGGACTTCGTTTCCGGTTTACCAAAGACATATCGAGGTAATAATTCAATATGGGTTATTATTGATCGACTAACTAAATCTGCTCATTTACATCCTTTTAGAGATACATTGTCTCTAAATAAACTTTCACAGGTATATATTAAAAAGATAACCAGGTTTCATGGTGTTCCCATATCCATTGTACTTGATCGTGATCCGAGGTTTACTTATAACTTTTGGAAAAGTCCTTCAGAAGTTGTTGGGTACTGAATTAAATATTAGTACAACTTTTCATCACCAATCAGATTGGCAGTCAGAATAAAAAATTCAGAGCATGGAGGATATGTTACATGCTTGTTCACTAGAATACCAGGGAATTTGGGACTAACATCATTATTTTGTTAAATTTTCAAATAATAACAGTTTTCATTCTAGTATACAGATGGCTTCATTTGAGGCATTATATGGAAAGCATTGTCGAACACCATCTTTTTTGGGATGAATTAGGTGAAAGGAATATTATGAGGCAAGAATTGGTATAATATATGGCAGAAAAGGTACAGTTGATTTAGAATAACATGAGAACAGCTCATAGTAGGAAGAAAAGTTATATAGATAACCGGAGGAAGGATCTCTCTTTTGAGGTAGGTGATCATGTCTTTCTCAACGTTTTTCCTTGGAAAAGTGTGATGTGTTTTGGAAAGAAGGGAGTGTTGAGTCTGAGGTTCATTGGAACTTATTAAATCCGAGATAAAATTGTATCAGTTGCATTTAGAGTTTCTTTAACTTCATGTTTATCCCAGGTACACAACGTTCTACATGATTCGATGTTGAGAAAGTATATGCTAGATCCACCTAATGTTTTGATCCCAGAGGTTTTTATGTTCGAATAAAATATCTCCTATGAGGAACAACCAGTCATGATTCCTGACCATAGAGAGAAAGTGTTGCAGAATAAGGTAATTCAGAAGGTAAAGGTTATGTATAAAAACTATATGGCTGAAGAGGCAATGTTGGAATCTGAAAATGCTATGTGGGATACATACCCCCATTTATTTTATAAGTGAAGAAAATTGTGAGGACATAATTTCCAAAAGGGGGATTTATGTAACATCTCTGATAAGTAAAGAATATCAAATTTTCCATATTTATTAATATTTGAGAAATAAATATTAATTATACTTTAAATGGGACTCTATGTTTGATGGTGTACCTGATGCGCGTCAATGGGTTTCATTGAAATCTTATGCTGCACAATATTAATATAATATTATTATTTTTAATGGTAGTTAACACATAGATATTATATTTTTGGAAATAAAAATAACAAACTAAAATATGATTATACATGTTTTATAAATGTATTTACATTTATCCAATAGAAGTTAGAGGCTTAAAATATGAATAAACGTAATATTAAGCATAATTTTCCTTAAAAGGATGATTTACCACCTATTGATGGAGAACCCTCTATAAATATAGTTTTATTCACTTTTATATGGTCTATATGACCAAATAAAATTCTTCTTTAGAATCGGGACATCAAAATTTACTTTTGGTATTTTTTTGTATTTTTTTGATAAATTTTTTTTAATGAATAGTGAAAATAATGTATTTTAATTCAAATACGCTTTTTAATATAATTTATTTATATAGATAGATTATCTTTTTAATTAGATTTAATGTGTAATTAGATTATATTTTTACCATTAAATCCAATTCATGTTATTTGAGTTAATTTACATTTAAATTGGACATAAACAAGTGTCAATGTTTTTATAGTTATTATTTCGTAAAAAGTACGCTTTTTGTTTTCACAGCGGGAATTAATTTAAAATTAATTTCTCCCAATTCTGTGTTTTCAATTTTGAAAACTGGACTCTATATTTTCAATCAGTAGGGAAAGATAGTGTAATAAGGTAACTTTTAGTTTTAATCATTTTAAATATTTACTACTATAAAAAAATTTATTTATTATGGTTGAAGGGTAAATCTGGTAAATAAGGGTAATAAAATATTATTATTATTACATAAAATTACCCTAAAATGTGTCATAATCTTATTGGCTGAAACATTTCCAACCATTTTCATCCTTGGGTCTAATTTAAGACCCCATGGATCCCCATAAGAGTGATAATGACACTTTAAAAAAATTAATTCAAGTTAAAGACAAAATACACCAAAACTAATATCTTTTAGTAAATTTATATTTACAAGGGGTTATATAATTTATATTTTCAAAAATAAATATTAATTGTAAATCTAAAAAGATTTCCTATATCATTTTCTTTTTTTATAATTTTTAAACATCATATAAATAACATTATTTTGGACACAATAATGATGCATTGTTTACCACAATAATAAATATTTTAAGTTAATAATATTATAAAAATTAAAATAATATCCAAAACCAGTCCAATTCTTATCAGATGATTTTATTTATACCATGAGTCATATTATCTTCAACTTTAATAAGTTTTGGACCTTTAGAAAACGAAAATCATTACATAATAAAACAATATTTTCACACTTTCTTAAAGAGCCCCGCCTCTCCCTAATAAAAAGCACTCACATCTATCACATTCCTCACTCTTCTCAAGCCGCTTGTCTCATCCAAAACCTTCTCAAATAAGCTCTAAATATCCATATATTCCACTTAGAATCCTTAATATAGGCAGAAGGGAATTCAATAAGTCCTTTTGGTTCAAACCAAAGGGAGTTACCCTAATTAAAGGTAATAGTTTTCCTTAAATTCTTTTCTTGTATTTTACTTCTCCAACCAATATAATATTTTTATTCTTTTGTTTTATAACAAAAACAGTATTCTCAATATACTAGTATATTTTTATAAGAAGTATTCAAACTAAACATACATAAAACTCCATTTATGGCTAATGAACATACTGTTTCTATGGTTGACAAACTAACGACTCACAATACGATGACTGTACAATTATCTCCTACCGCCTCTCAGGGTGACCATTGTGATGGAAATGTATATATATATGATATATATTATTTTTAGGCTTTCTTTATTCTTATAAATTTTTCATTTATAGCAAACCTTTTTGGTTTCCATTTTGGGTAAACGTGATAATTTCATTTTAGGAACTGCGGACCACCGCACCCTCAAAGTGATATGTCTAGTTAAATTCCATATGTGGGACGTATAAAGGATGGAATTAATGATATTATATAAGATATTATACTACAATTATAAAATACCTTTATATAATTATTTTTACATTCCATTAAATATATAATATAAATTAATGTAGCTTTCATGTGTACATACAACTAACCGTCTCCAAGAACAGTGCATTACGTTTCTTACCTATTAATATTATGTAATATTATAAATACATGTATATAATGGATATATATGATATATATGATATATATAAATCATTAATATCATTCTGGACATAATGAAATTTTAACTATATGAACAACATGTATTTGACTCAAGTGTCAAATTTTGACAAAAAGAATATTATTAACTTGAATGATTTCATAATGTTTATAACATGGTAATTAGTTATATAAAAATAATAATAAACATGAAAAATGATTTTAAGCTACTATAAATAATCATTAGTTTATTATTCATGAGATTAAAGAACGAACAGGTCAAGTCAGCCCCAAGGTAAGGGAATTCATCTCAATCTCCTTTTATTGAGGCTTACTTCGTTTTATACACGAAATTATTTTATACATTGTATAAACAACTTTTACATTTCATTTCATTCAAATTAAATATCATTCTATGAGGCGTTTTACTAAATACAAAAAAAAGTTTCATTTTAACGCAATCAATGACAACAACCTTTCTACCGCTGGGGGTACTATTTGATCTTTGGCTTCCTTAACAAGCCGTACTGTTTTTAAAAGGAAAATAAATACCATATACTCTTTTACGTATTTTAAAATTGAAAATTGTTTTTATAATGAATTTGTTATATCAATATATTTAAATTATATAATATGATTGAAATGTGGAAATTTTATCTTTATTTAATGTTTTTTTCATATCTTATGAATTATTTATAGTTCATTGGAATTGTTTATGTATACGGGTGGTTCCATGATAAACCTAGGGTGAGTGAGCTTGAGATTTCTCTCCAATGAATTAGGTAACATGACAAGGGTAAACATGAATGTTTATCCTATGATATTTTTGAAATATACTATGCTGGGTATTCCAAATGTGACTCCCTACGTAGCTTTCAGAGATACTACATTATTATGTTATAGATGCCACAAGTTACCTTTATGATTTGTGGTTACTATATGTTATTCATAAATCTTATGTTTTCATGAGGTATGTAAAAGAGTATATGTTTGGAATGTATTAATGGAAAAAATATTTCTTTCTTTATTTTATGACCCTTACTGAGATTTTTATGCCCATCCTACATTTTGAAATGTTTTCCACATGACCGAAATATGAATAGGGTCAAAGATTGATCAAGGAAAAGTCATGTTATCTAAAACATAGGACTGGAAATAATTCTAAAACATTGGACTACACATGACTATACATTATAGAATTCATGACCAATGAAGAGGTTGTGTTTTTTTATATCATGGTGGAAATTAAGGTTGGAGTTAAGTATCAATATCAGGGTTTGAAAATTATTGGTAAGAAGGAGTTTAAAGGAAAATATGAAAATTGTGAGGCGAAAAAGGTCAGATTTAATTTATTCACCATGTGTTGGAAGAAGCATGGATGAAATTTTTTCAGGGGTAATAAAAATGTTATTGATGTATATCATGAAATAGATTTCTAATTTCCTGGAATGAACTTAGATAATAATAAAAATATTGATAATGATTCAAAAAATGAACCTCCCCCACTTAAGTGCCTCACATTTAAGGAGAATGGGAATTGTACTAAATGATAACCAAACCCAAGGGTTAAATAAGATGATAGAAGTCAGAAACCTCTTAATTAGATGGATAATTTCAAATCTCATGTGATAATTTTTTTTGAAAAATGGTGTAGCAACAACATTGAAAAATGTACACTTATTATCCACTCTAGAACTATTAATATATTTTTTGACTCTAGATATATCCAATATTTTATATCAAAATAAGTTATTATGGGTATAAATATTCCAATGAAATGATAATATGTATAATTATAGTGAAAAACATAATTTTTTTGATGATAAATCTCAATTCTATGATTCCTTTATAGTTTTCATTGGTGGTAATGTGCTTCCTACAAATCTTTTCATTCTTCCTCAAGCTGAATTTGATGTCATTGTAAGAATACATATTCCTTATATACATAATTCCCACATAAATTATGAATGAATAAAATTCACCATTGATATTCCAAATAAAAATCTGATTGTCTATTAATGTGATGATATGTAAGAACATTCAATGGATATTACATCCAATATATGGGTATTACTTTTGTTTCATAAGTGCTATTTCTATTAGATTTTTGAATCCAAAAATAATATTAATGATACTAATATAGTATTTTAATTTATTTATTTATCTATTGAGTAATTTCATAGTAATCAACCATAACATGATGTTGTGTTTTAAATTGAACTCATACTAAATTCCAAATTAATATCAAACAATCCCTAATGAATGGACCTTATTGAGATGCTTGAATTGAATATTAAAATGCTTTAAATCATTGATAGAGGATTTATTCTTCCAATTGTGTCACTTTGGGCTTCAGATTTTCTTTTCATCAAAAGAAAATATGGATTTATGAGACTCTCAGTTAATTATCGATAGTAAAAAAAGGTCACAATCATAAATAGGTATCCATTTCCTTGTATTGGTGACTTGTTGGATAAACTATGTGTACATCCAAACATTCCCATGATCGATATTCATTTTGGATATCCTGAATTTATGGTTATTATGGAGGATATACAAATGTCCAAATTCTACACATGGTTTGGAAATTTAATATATAGTGAAGCATTTTGGCCTTATAAATTCAACTTCTATCATAAAGGATTTAATAATTAGAGTCTTTATAAATTAATATGATCAGTTTTCTATAATCTGTATAGAATATATTATTATAAATTTTAAAATGAACGAATTGAATGATGTAAAATAGATAATTTTACATGATAAAATAATGATGAAGAATCTATATTCAATATTTAAAATGTGGGAAATTTGTTTGAAAATGGTTTCATTTATCAGTTACATAACCACAATATGTGGTATATTAGTAGATCTTGTTGGACCCTAGGAAACCTTGAGATGGGAGGGAGAAAAATGGTGTCAAAATTTTCATTTAAACTAATTGATCTTGTTCCAAAATTGGTTGGAACATGTTAAACCTATTTGATGAGAATGTTTAGAAAGAAACTATAACATTAAAAGATATAACACAACAATTTTAATTGATTCACCACTAAGGGATAGTCTAGGAAGAATACAGTGATATTTTATCAATCATACTGAAGTCAACTAATCTTCCATAGTTGTAGAGTGAATGATTTCAGATAGAGTGCCTATATACTAGGAATAGAACCATTACAATTCATTTAGTTATAACACACTTTTCCTCGTAACAGTTTCATTGAGTCCCCATTTCTCATAGTTGTGGTTGAATTCCAACTCAGTTTATCCACATGATGGTCTCTTAAATGTATTGGAATTGATTTAATTGTATCTTCCCTTCAAAGGAAAATTATTTAATAAAATTAATGAATCGATGAACTTGAAAGCAAAATTTAAACAAGATGTATGCTCAAAACATTAATGAAGCACATAATAAAACTTGTGCACAACACATTCCCCTGAGCGCATTATTTGGGACTATCATGCAAAAAGGATTTCAAAAAACCCTTATTTTCCACACACCCATTATCTTTTCTGTATCCACACCGAAAGGATTACATGTTATTTTTTGACTAAATTAACACTTTGTGAACAATTTTCTCTCAACTTCTCTGCTATGAACAAGTCTTTCATGTGTTAGAGGAACCTGATCATCCATGAAATTTATCTCTTGAAAGGGGGTAGATTCCTATTTATTGGACTCGATGTCCCTTTGTGCATGTTTGTGATTCTTCTTCATCGGTGAACATATGTTTCATTCTGAGCATGCAAAATCCCTTTTGACATCACATTGGGTGAGTAAGACTCTTCCACACAACCTCATCTTTTGCACAGATTTGAATCATTTGGGCACTATTTTCCTTTTAGATATTTTGATTCAATGAATTCAAAAAAACCTTGTGTGAATATTACCAAACATCTGTCAATCTAGTGCACAACTCCCATTTCCAAAAAACACTTTTATCCATTTTCATATTTTCAGACCCAAAAACATGGAAATCACTAGGAAACTACAACACTATCAATACTATTGTATTTTTGAACTATAATATACATTACATACAATCTCATGGATCTTCCATGTTATTATTTTCAACAAACCCATACCATACTATATTTATAGCGAAGAACAACCTTGGTTCCAATAAATCCATCCAAGAGAGAGGCTATTGAATGTATGACTAGAACAACCATGTTGATTATGATAAGTAGTTTTCCGTGTTTGGATATATATTACTAATGTTTTTTGAGAATTTTTCACCACTATATAAACCTATGACAATGTTATTATGAAAGGGTTCCATGTTCTTGTAGTCAGTTGAATGTGATAAAATGTCCATGGAAATAAAGAAAAGGTTATTTATTGTGATTGTGCTTACATTACCCTATAGATGAGAAGGGTTAAAAATATATAGTTATTCAGAAAAAAATGTTTTTTATATTTTTTATGTATATTAACATGGTTATAGATTATTCCTTATGAAAATTGATGATTTATGTGAAAAATTACTCAACTCAAGATTTGGAGATGTCTATTGGAAATTTCTCCCTTGAGATGTAGAGGCACAATCATTGGACTGAAAAACGTGATATAAATATAGATCAAAATATTTGAAGTATATATTCACATATAATGAGTATAATATTAACCAAATTATATTGTTTGAGCTGATTAAAGATTATGAATACTCAATAAATTTCCACCATGGGAAATAGAACAAGGTTTTAGACTCATTGAGTCGAAAGGATCCTGAATGATTATCCATAATGAGGATTATGGAGGATCCCATATTTATGGATTTCAAAAGTATGGGTATAGAAATCATGAAGAAAGGGAAAAAATATTACCTTTCCCAAAATTATGTTCAACCATCAATCAATGTGATGATTAAAGAGGTAAAAAATGAGGATGTACACCTCCAAAAGAAGGTTTGAAATATTCCTGTGATTAACCATAAAATGATGGAATGATAATTTTTAAAAAAATTATATTCATTACATCGTTAGTTTATTTAAATGAAGATTTTTTAGAAGAACATAATAGTTCATTATTCCCTACTCATCTTATATTTTTATATAATTATATAGATTTTAAATAATTATTTTATTGAGATGAAATGAGGAGAGATATCCTGGGTTTTGTATCTCAATATATGGAATTCCAGTAAGTTATGGGTAAAATACAAAAGTCAATGGGGTTGTGGACTAATATACACTTTCTATAATGGAAATATTAAAAATAACCATGATCTTTTCAGGGGAATTCCCAAAACATATAAAGGTAATAATCGTTTTTTTGGGTTGTAGTTGATTAGCTCACTAAGTCAGAACACTTCATCATCGTTGGTCAATACTTTTCTATGGATCAAAATTATAGGATATACATTATGGAAGAGGTATGTTTCAGGGAGCACAACATTCCATTATATCTATTTTGGATATGAGGATTACCACAATGTTATGGAAAATTATTCCATAGGATCTTGATATGTATTTGATTTTGAATAATAAGTATCATACTCTAATATACTGACAGTTTTAAAGAAAAATTCAAACCCTTGAGGATATTTTAGATCATTTTTTCTTGATTCTAATGGTGGTTTGGATCAAATCACTCCTAATATTGTTTTTCATAAAAAATTTCATTCATCCATGAAAGGATATGGATCCATAAAAATCCCTGTATGAAATAAATGAATGTTCATTGATGTTATAGAATGAATTTGGAGGAATAAATCTATTGGGGCCTGAGATTAATGAAGAAATTTAAGATAATATTATAGAAATTCATCTTCACATTAATACAAGTAATATAATATAGAAAAGTTCTATTGGTAACCACCTATGTGATTTAGAATTTGATGTTGTTGACAGTGTGTTTCCATGAATTTTCCCATGGAATAAGGTAATGAGATTCTGGAAGAAAGGGAAACTGTGCCCTAGATATATCGGTGCATTTGAAATTATTGATCATATAAGGACTCTAGTTTATCATCTATGACATAAAGTAAACATATATCCGATCCATGAGGTGTTACTAGTATATTTTAAAAGAAATTACATCATAACCCTCCACATGTACTAAACATATAGGTCATATAATTGGATGAGATCTTCCTTTTAAGGAATAACTAGTGGAGATTCTGGTACATACGAATAATGTTATATGAAACCAAAACACTCACCCAAATAATGTTTTGTGGAAAAACCACATGTTTGATGGAGATTTATAGGGACCTGGAGATATGATAAGATATAAGTATCTTCATTTTTTATCAGACTGATAAATTTATAGGGATAAATTCATTTTTAATGGGGGTATAATGTAACACACATTGTTTTGTGATTTTTTTCATTTAAATTAAATTTCATTGTTTGATTGAATTACACACAACATTGATTCAATATTTCATTATAATAAACCTTGGGTTAGTTCATGCTACCCAATCAATAGGATTAGATTACACATCATGTAACACGGGGTGAGGTTAAGCTATACGTATTTCCGAGTTTTAATATAACCAATTTATATTATTTATATTATTCCAACAAGACAGTCAAAACCTATCCTATAAAAATAGTTATATAAATAGTAATAAATAATTTTTAATCATAATTTATAATTTGTATATATAAGTAAAATATTTTTATAAAAAATGCCTAATTTTATATAATGATTTTATATGTTTCAATAATATTTTTTTTTAAAATCAGTTTTTTGTTTTTTTGAACATTAATAAAATTATTTATTGTAACTTTTAAAAAATTAATATTGAATAATAAGAATAATTTTTTTGAAATCAGAATATAAATTTTTTTCCATGGGATGAACTTTTTATTCTTTTTATGAACTATTTCATTTTTTGAAGAATATTGAAAAATACAGAATATTAATTGAAAACTACATTTTTGGTTACTCAATTTATATTGTTAAATTATATATTGAATTTGTTTTTAAGTGATAATAGATAAATTTTATTTCATTTAATATAATCGAATTCATTGGATTCAAATTCACATTGAAATTAGATATTAAAATGTATTAATATGTTTAATATTTTCACTCTAAAAACCACTTTTCTCATTCCTTCTATGAGATTAAATTTAAATTAAAATTTTACACATATGTTAGTATAATTGAAAAATTGTATTCAATATTTTTAGTTAGAATATTTATAATATATAATATAGTTTAATTCTTTTTACCCCAATTATTAGTTAAAATATATAAAATTAATAAATGTGATTAAGGTTAAAACATCGTTTTGTGCATTACATGAGTTTTTATTAAAATTATTATTACACAACAATATGTTTTTTAATGAATTAGATTATATATATATAATAATTATGTATATTATAAACAATAAATAAAATTTTAATATTATTTTTCATTCATAATTCAACATGGTAAATAAAAATATACATGTTAGCTTGGAAAAAAATGTAATTGTAAAATTTTCAAAACTTAAAATACTATGGAATAACATCATGAAATATATATTTATTTTTTGATATAGTAGTTTTTATACACCAATAAATACCTACCCTCCATTAATATTTAATTTTGGTGGAACATGTGGTAAGGGAGAGCTCTCAATAGCGAATACTTTTGAGTATTCACAATAATGCCACTTATCGTCAACAATAAATTGGAACTTTCTCTCCCCGCTTCTTTTAAAATATCAACCAAATTAAAATAACCAAAATCTAATGATATAAATTAATAATTTTCATACTGTCAACTTATAATCCTTTTTATTTATATAAATCTATTAGGGGAATGATATTTTTTTGCAAACCATTTGAGGATAGTTGAAGAAGATGTAACATTCATCATTGACCGATTTTGCATTATTTATTCCTCAGCCCCAATAAATTATTTTTATACCACTCATAAAGTAAAATAATTATATTTCATATAGTGAGAAAATTTTATGTTATGTTTATGTCTTATAAACACAAACATTTCCATAAAACTGGATACAAAATAATTGTTTTTGTGTAAGGCAGACTACCTCCTCAAGAACCGATGTCATTAATTTTTCCATTACCACCCTTAAATGGAGGATATAATGATGTATATACTATTTATATATGTCATATATCATACTTATGATGTTATTATGACTCTATAATTTTTATATAATTCATATCTTTATGATTTATGTTTTTTGGAATACGATAATGTTATTGGTGTGTAAAGAGGACAACATTCTCAAGATGTGATGTGATTCTTCCACACATTACATTGAACATATTATGGTTGGTTTTAATAAAAAAAATTATATATTTGACATAAAAATTAAAATAAAATGTTATTATATGTATATCATTTACATTTAATTCTTTCAATACCTCATGAAAATGGAGACATAATTTATGTGTACGTACAATGAACCTTCTACACGGTTTGTTTATTTCATTTATTATCATATAATTTTGGGGATTACTATATATATATATAATGAATTTAAATGTTATTTATATCACTATATAAAATCTAAATATTATTAAATCATGATCAAAGTAAGTTTGAAAAAAATGAAATCTTAGAACATCTATAAAAAACAATGTGGTTATTACCTGATACAGAACATTAACATTAAAATTTTAATTTATGGAAAATAAAATATCAACTGAACTTAATATATTGTATGATATATATGTATATTTTCTTGTTAAGTTAGTATAATATACTTTTATATATTATATATGAGGTTTGAGCGTGTACTATAGAAGTAAATACTTAAGGTAATGTGATTTCTAGTGTCACTTTTATTTCTGAGAGAATTATTCCATATTCACCCCTCATGTATTTTGTTTCTTGTATATAATTCCCTATGAAATTTTATATAACTAATAAACCTCATGTAATGATTATTAGTGTTTCAAAGTTTATTATTATTTCGTTGATATTATGAAACAAATTATTTTCAATCAGTAGGGTATTTATGTCTCAATTTTCATTATTTGAGATGTTCATTATGTTATACACCAATATTATTTTAACGGGTGTTTATATAGATATTTTGATATAAAATATTTTGGATTTTTCTATCCTACATATATTTTATGATTGTTTTAATGTTATTCTTTCAAGGTTGTTTTGTTTTTATGATATCCAAAGTGGTAATAGATTGATGTTACAATCTTTTAAATTATTATGTTTTTTTTAATATTATGCTTCCAATTTTGAAAAAATATTATATGACATTAAAAAATTCATGAATTTTCTCATAATTACGTTATTGAAGATATATTCATGTAATGATACTATTTTTCAATTTTTGGAACTTAAATAAATTAAAAAATGCTTCTTATGAAAATATGAATTTATTTATCTCTTAATATTGAAATATGTTGTCTCACCAAAACAAGTTTTATAAAAATGTTTTCCAAAATGTTTTAATTGTTATTTTAATAACTTTTTCAATGAAAAGTATAAAAAATATATTTTATTTTAAATGCGGTTTAATTTATTTTTGATTCATCAATCATATGTTTTCATTTCCCTATTCAAATAAAAAGATTTTTGAAATTTTTTTTATTTTAAATTTTTTTTTAATTTGGAAAGGATATTTTCCTCAATAAATTTTTTAAATTATATTTCACAATTATTTCCTTATAACATAAAATATTTTTTTTCTTCCTATTATTTATTGGGGATATGACTATAGGACAAAGTTCAAATGCTTTCTTTAAATGTTTTATATGTTGATGGAATCATTCTTAGGAATCCAGTATCTCTTCCATGAGTTATACCACAATAAAATTATTATGAAAACAACTTATTTTCCATGGGTTATGAAATTATTAAAATTATTATCAATCATATAATTTTTCCATGATATATGATATGATAAAATGTTTATAAAACCAATTTCATTTCATGGGTTATGATATGATGGATGTTTATGATCTTATGGAACACATAAATATAGATCTCATTATGATAAGGGATGGACCTATATCTTACTCCAACACAATGGGTATGTATTTATATATTCCTTAACATAGACATGGATATAATTAGGAGTGAACCGAGTATAATGAGATATGGTTATAAAGGGGAGTGATTCAAGTATAAAAATATATAGCTATAATAAGGAGTTAACTTAGTATATTAAAGCACTTTGTCCTATATGATGGCTTTAGTTGTGAGCCTTGACCAATATAAAAATTATTTTCAATGCTTATGTTTATGAAAAAAAATCCATATCTTATGACAATGTTATGATCTAATAGATCATGTTCTTTTATTATCTAATAATTCTATTCTTATGAGCTTCCAATGTTTATTCTGTGACTCCTGTATATGGTTTATGATATGTAGGGTATTCTTTTCGAATGTTTTTCTCAATTTTTCATACTCTTTTGTTCCTGTTATACTTAAATATTTATATTATTTACACTTACTAAGCATCCCATATCACCCTGTCTAATGATTCATTTCTTTAGGTTATGATGATATGAATTATGTATGATATGCCTAAGAAGTGGTTTAGTTACAATTATCCAAGTGGGTTATGAGGTAGTTTAATTATGTTCCAATGTTTATGTTTCTATATTTCCCAATACACAAATCTTTTATGGTCCTTATGTGTGTGTTTGTGTACTGAAATGAATATTTGGAAAACAA
Source organism: Viscum album (assembly GCA_963277665.1). Classification (NCBI taxonomy): domain Eukaryota; kingdom Viridiplantae; phylum Streptophyta; class Magnoliopsida; order Santalales; family Viscaceae; genus Viscum; species Viscum album. The sequence goes on along the minus strand of OY728121.1, from coordinate 1,658,965,193 downwards.
ATGATGTAATATATATGTATTTTATGCTTGGGTCTCTATATCAAATCAGTCCAGAAATTATTTTATCTTCCTATGCATGTATTAGAGAACCCATAGTAATTATTCAAGCCTTTCTACCACAACTTTAGATTATATCTTCTTCATCTAAGTGGTGTTCAATTAGATTAAAAATTTATACCCTCCTTTAGTAATTTATCTCATTATCTATTTTATGTCATTTCAGTACAATGTATTAGTCTATATATAATGGGTAAGCATCACAAAGATTCAGGTAGTTATTTCCCAGTATTAACCCATAATATTGGTACTTTTTCATAGAGGTACATCATGGAGTCACGTGTATAGGACCAATAATCAAATTGATATAAATTAAAATTTTTAATTATATAATTTATTTTTTTCTTCCCATGTTTATGTAAATAATTCCTTCTAAAAAATCAATATTTAATGGCTCTTAATTTTATTAATAAAATTCTCATTGTGATTTAATAAAATATACTATTATGTTATATGGTTATAAAAAAACACATTCACTTCATTAGTATCATTATATCTTATCATATTTAAAATAATTTTAAGAAACATTGTTATTAATAAAATCCATTGAACATTGAACATATGATTCTTCTAAATACAGGGTTTTAACAGATCCAATTGACAAATACATAGGATGTTATGGCCTCAACTAGTAGGATCGTACTATATAAAGAACATTTAAAATATATTTCTAGGGAGATAGAATCATTGGTATTTTCCATTGACTATTCACAATATGAGGTACACCTACTTAAACACAGAAAAACCCATTTATGGGAGAAGTTCAAGATCCTATAGACCACTACCCATACCATGGATGTCTAACCACCCCATGAAATTCTCATGGTCATACACCTCACTCTTAATGCGTTTTCTGGTGTAATATTGTGATATGTATCCCGAACCAGATAATATGAATATATACTTTTTAGAATAATAAATATAATTTCATTTTATTTTTTAAAATGGTGAATGATTTCATATTTTGATATTATAAAACACTAATTATATTTTGGGGTAATATTCAATGTAAATTATAAAAAAAATTAATTATTTTATTTTTCAAATAGATAATATTTTATTAAAATTTTTTTTTATAATGCTTATTAAAATATTTTTTAGATAGTTTTTATTAAAATATTTTTATCATATGATTTTTATAAATTCCAATGTGATTATTATATGGGTTCAAAAACATTTATGGTCAAAAAAACCGAGATGTTTTGAATAAATGATAATTATTATATTAAATATGAAAACTGAAATATTTATAAAAGTATTTGGTTAAAATAAATATTATTTTTTGGAATCATAATGTTTAAATTATCCAGTGGTGTGTTTTTTATAAATTCATGATAGATTCAAATTTTCAGGTGAAATCATAATACTCTGTAAATATATGGTGACTATTAGGACATCATAATGACAAAAAAAATGATTTATAAGGATAATAACTAGTTTATACATCAGAATATATGTTTACCCATAAAAATAATTTTTTTATTTGATAAATTATACTAACATTAATGAATCCTCCAAAGCCTATAACATTATTTAAGGTTTTTAAATCAATTATTTATGGACATGACTCCCTTGCATGTTAGTAATTGTATTAGTTTTTTAATATTCACCCTTATACTTATAAAACAATGTAAACCAATTTTCACGGGATGATATCATGTGAAAAAAGACTATAAATTTTTAGGATTGTGTTATTTTTTATATAGTGTGAAAAAAGCATTTTTGGGTAAATAATAAAAACCCCTCTTTTTCCTATATAAACACAACCATGATCCCATTTCCCTTCAAATAATTATTTGGGGAATGTATTTACTTTAAAATCCTCTCTCTAGAGTCTACTAATGGTTCCCCCAAACAACAATGAAGCTCCTACCAATCATTTGGAATCACCGACTAATGGTATTTGATTTCTGTCTTATCATTTCCCATTAATATCTTATTTTTTGATATTCTTATTAGTTTCAATTTTTTTAGTTTGGGTTTGTTTTGATATAACCCCAATACAATTAATTTTATTTAAAAACTATGAGATACCTCTTTTATTATAATTAATTCATCTTATGGACAATTATGTACACTCTGTACCATGCCAAAATTTAGTAATGGATCATCATCTTCAATTCATTATCAATGATTCTTCAACATTTTATGTATTTTTTCCCCAATTACTAATGACATTAAACGGTATTAAATATCCCCAAATACTGTTCATTTTATGTTTAAATGATTTGATACCCCTTTTGGTCACATTAATTACTTTCATGAATATTTATACAACCTTGTTATGCTGTATAAATTTCACCATGATTTTTCATGCCAAAAAATTGTGTTGGGAATACCCATACCAATTTCATATCAAGGTTTTTCACCTTCATTAACATGTATATAATTCATTTGTTAATTAAATTTTTATATTATGGAATACTTGGTCCTGGAGTAAAAATTTCTGATAAACGAAAACATTTTTTATAATATATGTTACACACATAAGCATGATAATGAAATTAATGTGATAGGTGTTCCTAGAATTATATATCACACCAATGGATTGGGTATTCTTTTAGACTCAATAATCATCATGAAATGCATTAGGAAGTGAAATTAATCCATCATGGTAGTTTTTATATCATGATGTATTGGATTTTATCGGTGACCTTTGTTTATGAAAGACTGTTTTAAGTTGTTTTCATGTTTCCCATTTTTACATTATGTTGTCCTGTTATATCATCCCCCATTACTGTTTTATCCATTCCCACCCATTTTATGAGATGTTGATATGATAATTGACCTAAATGTTTTAGTTTTTTCATGTAATTACACATTTTCCCTTACTGGGATTTATAAATCACTCATTTCTAATGTATGCCCCTGGTTACCCCGAATGATTTTAAAAGGATTTGAATTTTAGTAGAATGTGGTGGATGTTTTCAATAATTTAGTTTTATTCCATTTTCAAGATGTTTTGAAAAGTATAAAATTCACAAAGACACTAGGATCATCAATATTTCTGGTTGTATTATATAAAATATTATATTACAAATCTAGCCATTAAAAGCTGTGATATGAATAGTAGTAAATAATTTTAAAATATAATTTATAAGGTGTTAATATAATTAATATTTTTTTTTATAAAAAATACATTATTTTATATAAAGACATTATATGTTTCAAATAATTTATATTCTCAAAAAAATCTTTTTTAAAAATTTTGGTGAAAAATAATATAATTAATTTTTATAAAATTTAGAAAAATAATATTTTATGATGAAAATAATATATTGAAATCTGTGTTTCAAAATTTTCTCCATATTAATTTTTTCGTTCTTTACAAAAAATGTTTCTTTTTTTGATGAATAATGAAAAATATATAATATTATATGAAAATGGAGTTTTTTTTACAAAATTTCTATAATTAAATTATATATTGATTTGGTTTTAAAGTAATTATAGTTAAATTTTATATCATTTAATATAATCATAGACATTGGATTTAAATTCATTCTGAAATTATATTTTAAAATATCCCAATCTTTTGAACATTTTCTATTAAAAACATTATTTCTCCTTCGATTTATGATATTAATTTTAAAATAAATTATTCACCTAATATGAATAGATTTTATAAAATTTGATTCCATATGTTTATTTAGAATGTTTTATATTATATAATTAGGTTAAATAAATATTTTACTGAAATGATTAGTTAAAATATTTAAAATTAACAAATGTGATTTAGGTTAAATTTGGGTTTTTTGCATTACATGAGTTTGTATTAAAATTATTATTACACACCAATATGTTTTTTTAAAATTAGTTTGATTTAATATATAAAATAATTATGTCTAAAATAAACCATAAATTTAATTTTCATTTTATTATTCATTCATAATTCATCTTGGTAAAAAAATATACCTGTTAGCTTGGTAAAAACTATAACTATAAAATTTAATAACCATAAAATACTATGAAATAAAATAATCAAATATATACATATTTTATGATATAGACGTTTTTATAGACCAAATAATACCTACCATCCTTTAAAATTCAATTTTGGAGGAACATGAGGTAATGGTGACCACCCAATAGTTAATACATTTGAGTATTCGTCATAATGCCACTCATCCTCAACAATAAATGTGAACTCTCTCTTCCCACATCTTAAAACATCTATATCCATTTAACTCAACCAAAAAATAGTTAAATTGATTAAAAATTTTCATAACCTAGTCTGAGAATCAATTTTATTATATATATAAACCAGATTAAGGAATGATTTTTTTTTAAAACTGATGGAGGATACCTGAAATAGATATAAAATTCATCAATGAAATTTTTTTCAATATTTATTCTTGAATCCCCTTTGATTATTTTTATACCATTATTATAATATAATTAGAATATTACATATAATGATAGAATTTTATAGTATTTTTATGTCTACAACCACACAAACAATCATATACATGGATACAATTTCATCGTTCTTGTGTAAGGCATACTACCTTCTCAAGAACCGATGTCTTTTATTTTTAAATTTCCACCATTTAACGTTGGATATAATGATTAAATTTCTATTTATATATTATATATATCCTATTTATGATGTTATTATAACTCTAGAATTATTTTATAACTCATATGTTTATTATTTACATTTTTTGGGAATACAATAATACTGTTCGTGTGTAAGGAGGACTACATTCTCACAAAATGATGTAATTATTCCACGCTTTACATTGAATGTAATATGAATGGTTTTAATAAAAATATATATATATATATATGAAATAAAAATTAAATTAAAATGATAATATATATTTTATCCATTTACATTTCTTTCTATCAATTCATCATAAAAATGTTAACTAGATTTATGTGTACGTATAACCAACCATCTACGTGGATTGTTTATTTCATTTCTTGTAATCAATTTTTTCAATTAATATATATAAATATATAATTGATATAATTGATATTTATTTCCTAGTATATAATATAAATTTGAATTAATCATGATCAAATTAAGTGGGAAAAATGAAAGGTCATAACATCTAAGAAAAACAGTGTTGTTGTTTACCTGAAACATAACACTAACATGAAATTGTTAATTAATGGGTAATAAAATGTCACAATAAAATAATATATTGGATGACATATTTGAATATAATTATATCTAGGTAGTGTAATAAACTTATGTATATTATACATGATGTTTTGACTTATACAATATAAGTCATCACATATGTTAATTGGATTTCTAGTCACACATTTATTTCTAAGAGACTTATTCCCTATTCACAACTCATTTATTTTGTTCTGTGTATATAAATCCCTATTAAATTAAATATAAATAATTTAAATCATGTGATGATAATTAGTTTTTCCAATCCTATTATTATTTCATGGGTATTAATATTCAAATGTAAATCAAGCAGTAAAGGATTTATGTCTCAATTTTCCTTCTTTGAGATGTTAATTATGTTATACAACTATATTATTTTAAGGGGTTCTAATAATGATCCTTGGATATAAAATATCATTAATTTTTATATCCTAAATATATTTTATTTTTTATTTATTGTAATTATTTCATGTTGAATTGGTTTCAATGATTTCCAATTTGTTAATGGTTTGATGTTACAATCTCATAATTTATTAGGATTTTATTAGGATTTTGAATCTAATGTGGGAATAACATTATATGACTCTAAAAAAATCATGAACATTCATATAACTATGATATTTAAGATATATTCAAGTAATGGAATAATATTTCCAATAAATGGTAAATATATTTAATAGGAAAAGATTCTTATGAAAACATGAAATTTTTTATCTCTTCAGATGGAAATATGATTTCATTGAAAACAATGATTTCTAAAAAACATTTCATAAATTTTTTAAAAGATATTTTAGTCTCAATTTCAATGAAAATTATTTCAAAAAATAATATGTTTTAAAAGTATTATAAATTATTTATAAATCTTCTTTTATAATATTTTAATAAAATTTTCAAATAAATATATTTTTGAAAATTTTTATGTTTTAATTTGTTTAGGTTGAAAATGATATTTACCTCAAATTTTTTTTTAAAATATCTTTTAAAATTATATTTCTTATAATATGACATCTTTCTTTGTTTCCTATTCATTACTGGGGATATTATCCAAGGATAACATTCACATTAACTCTTTGAATGTTTAATGTGTTGATTGCATCATGCTTATGAAAACAATTTCTCTTCCATGGGTTATACCAAAATAAAATTATTAGGAAAACCACTTCATTTCCATGGGTTATTGAATGATGATATTTTTTATAAAACCTCTCACTTTTCCGTGATATGTGATAATAGAACATGTTTTATATATCCCATTTAAATTCATGGGTTATAATATGATGAGTGTTTATGATCTTATGGAAAACATAAATATAGTTCTCATTATGAGATGGGATGGACCAATATCTCCCTAAAATACATTGGGTAAGGATTTATATATTCCATGACATAGATTTGACTGGAATGAGGAGTGAACCTAGTACAATATGACAGGGATGGAATGGGGAGTGAACCCTGTATAGTCAGACATGGCTAGAATAATTAGTTAACATAGTACTATAAAGGACTTTGTCCTCTATGGTGTCATGGTGGTGAGCCTTAACCAATATAAAAATGATTTTCAATGCTTCTGATTATTAAATGAATTCAATGTATGACACCAATGTTATGATCTAATGTATCATACTCTTTTATTATCTTATTAATCAAGTCATATTAACTACCAATATTTATTCCCTGACACATGTATATGATATATGATATATAGAGTATAGTTTTCAATCATTATTCTCACGTTTTCATACCCTAATGATCATGTTATACATATGTATATCTATTGTTTACACATACTGAGCATCTCATGTCACCCTATAATGTGTTTCATTTCCCTTTGTTATGAAGATATATATTATGTTTGATATTTCTTAAAAGGTTTCTAGTTTCAATCATCTTAGTGGGTGATTATGTAGTTTAATTATGGACAAGGGTATATGTCTCTATATTTCCAAAAACAAAAAAATATTCTTGTATTTTTGTGTGTGTTTGTGTTATTTAATTAATATTTATAAAAAATTATCTTTTATCTATGTATGTTATGTTTTGGTTTCTATATCACTACTATCGAGAAACTATTTTAATTTCCTCTGCATGTATTTGATAACCCAGAGTAATTTTACAAGCCTTCATACCACTATTTTAATTTTATTCTTTTTATTATATATGGTTTCTCATTATATTAAAATGGTATACCCTTTTATTTAATTTACCCAATTTTCTATTTTCTCTCATTTAAGGACCATGTATTAGTCAATACATAATGGGTGATCTTCACTAAGATTTGGATGTTTTTACCTAGTCTCAGCCAATAGTCTTGTTACTTTTTCCATGAGGTACATCATGCGGTCATGTATGATTCATCGAGATTAAATTTAATATAAATTAAATGGTTTAATTATATAATTTAATAGTCATATTCCCTAGTTTAAGTACATAATTCCATGTAAAAAAATAATTCATTAACGTCCCAAACATTTATAAATAAAATTCATATGGTGATGTAATAAATTATATTATTATGTTTTATGGTTATTGAAAAAACCTTCACTTCATTGGTATCATTATATCCTTTTATATTTAAAATAAGTTTAATTATCATTATCATTAATACTATCCATTCATCATTGATCATATAATTATTTTAATTATATGGATTTAAAAATTCTAATTGACAAAGAAATAGGATGTTAAGACAACAACTAGTAGGATCATACCATATAAAGAACATTTAAAAGATATTTATAGGAATATATAATCATTGTTATTTTCAATTGACTATTCCCAATATTATATATAATAACTTAAGCACTAAAAAACCATTTACCGGATAGGTTCATGATCCTATAGATCACAACCCATACAATGTATGTCGTACCACCCCCTGAAATTCCCACTATCAAAAACCGTACTCTTAGGGTGTTTGCTGGTATAATAAATGGATATTTTTCAATAACAAAATAATACAAATATATATATATATATATATTAGAATAATGAATATATTTTCATTTTATTATTGTTTCTTTGTATATGATATTTTTTCTCATAAAATAAAAGTCTAATTATATTTTGGGGTAATATTCATATTATATTTATTTATCTTTTTAAATAATTTATTTTGTATAAAGATAATATTTTATTAATATATATTATTTAGATAATTTGTATTAGATATAATAAATTATATTATTATTGTGAATTCAAATGTAATTTTTATATATATTCGAAAAATGTTATTATGAAAGAAAAATTTTAGTATACAATAAATGACTTTTTTATTTAAAAAATTAATATAAAAATAATTTTAAATTTATTCGGTTAAAATGAATATTATTTTTTAAATCATAATGTCGAAATTATCCACATTTGAATTTTTTATAATTTTATGATAGAGTCAATTTTTTGGGGAAAAATTAAATATGGTATAAATATATGGTGTTTATTTTGACATCATAATGACCCAAAATGATTTATAAATACCATAAAGTGTTCATACAACCAAATATATGTTTACCCATAAAAATAATTTCTTAATTTTATAAATTGTACAATGAATTAATGAATCCTCCAAAAACTATAATATATTTAAATGTTTTTAAATCTTTTCATTAAGGACATGACTCCCATCAACATAACTAAGTGTATTATTTTATAAGTTTGACCCTTGGAATGATAATTTAATGAAAAAAACCCTTTTTGGGAAGATTACGTAGGAAAAAAATTGGATGGATTTTAAATCTGGTTATTTTATTATATTGTGTCAAAAATTGTTTAATGGGAAATAATAAACTCCCCTTTTTTTATATAAACAGCCCAAGATCCCATTTCTCTTCAATAAAATTTCTATGATCATGTTCTTAATTTAAGAACCCTTCTCTAGAGTCTTCTAATGGTGCCCCCAAATAGCCATGAATCTCCTCCTAATAATTTGGAATCACACACTCAAGGTATTTGATTTACCTCTTCTCATTTCCATTCGATAACCTATTTTATATACTAGTCAGACTATAAGGGACAAGGCTTCGGAGGAGGATTCCAGGTTAGTGCATTCACAATATCAGAGCTAATCGGAATTGGAAGAATGAGTGGGTATGGATTTTCCATTAGTAATGGGCCTGTGCATATTAGGACAATTGGTTGACCAACCCTACGAAGGTGGAGTGCTGATATGACATATGGTGGGGAGGGACAGTTCCAGCTTTTCTTATCTGTGTGATTTCCTCTAATACCTATGGGTCATGTAATTGTCTCTAAGCCTTCGGGCCTTGTAAGGGTTCCACCTCACCCCTTGAAAGGTTAACTATCAATAAAAAAATTAGGTCCTTTGGGCCATTCCGAGTATTAGTTGCAATTTTTGGTTTCTTGGGTTGGTTTTACTATAACCCCAATACAATTAGTTTTATTTATATAATTTGAGATAACATTTTCAATATCATTAATCCCACCCATGAAACATTATGTACACTCATTACAATTCTGAAATTTAGTAAGGGATCCTCTTCTTATCCCCTGTATCAAAAATTCTTCACTATATTATGTTTTTTGTCTCCAATTCCTATTGATGGGAAGTGTAATTAAATATCCCATAATACATACTTTTTTATCTATAAATGATGTGATAACCCTTCTAGTCTCATTAAAATATTTCATAATAATTTATACAACCTTCTTATGCTATTGAAATTTCACCAAGATTTTTCATGTCAAAAAATTGTGTAGTGAATACTTGTACCAATTTCCTATCTTGAATTTTCACCTTCATGCAGTTATAGATGTTTGGTTTTGGGAATTAAATGTATGTATTATGGACTCCTTGATAAGGGAAAATAATTTTATGATTAATTAATCCATGTTTTATATCCTATGTTATACACATAAACCTGAGAATGAAATTAATGAGACAAGTGTGCATTGAATTATATATCCCACCATTTCATTGGGTTTTTATTTAGTCTCATGAAAAATCAGACAGGGGATTAGGTGTGGAATTTAATCCATCATGGTTCTTCTTCCATCATGATTTCCAAGATGTTACACATTACCAATGATAATGAAAGAGTGTTTTATGTTTTTTCCATGTTTCCCATGTTTCCTTTATGATATCAAGTTACATCTTGCCTCATTGTTATTTTTTAAGATTCTCATCCATTTTATGTGCCATTGATATTCCAATTGACCTAGAAGGATTTATTTATTTATTTTATTCAATGTTTTTACCAAACTAGTATTTATAAATCACACCTTTCTTATGATTACAACTAGGTTATCCCAACTGATTTTAAATGTTTTGGAATTTTAGAAGAATGTGATGGATGTTTTCAATAATTTTTTTATATCCCAAGTTCAAGATGATCTGAAAAGTATAAAATTTTTAAGGAATGTAGACCATCAATTTTTTTTGTTGATCATTATAAAATATTATATAATAAATTTAGAATTTATATATAATAAATATTGGGGTTTTTATTTATTGCATAAAGGGAAAAGATTATAATTTTTTGTATTAGGTTGAAAAAACAATTAAAAAATCCATATGGATAAAACTAAGTATAAGAAAACATATAAATAATTTTTTTTAATTATAGATTAATTATTCTATCACAAAATAAATATATTTCATGAAACATAAATTCAATGTGTCTCTAAAACTAATTCAAATTTAGGTAAAACCCAAAACATCACATTGAGGTAGAATCGATCATGAACTGGTGCATAAAAATGGGCCTTGTAGCATAGCTAGTCTAATATTAATGGGGTATATGAATTGGTAAATTCACAAGGTCATTATGAAGAATTATTAAGGGAATAAAATTTTAATAATAGTATATGTTTAGAATTTTATAATGGATTTAATTGATTGAATCCTAGAAATTCATACATTAGGGAAATAAATTTCATTTATATAATTTATCCTTTTATTGTCATTGGATTTTCATTTATGAGTTTAATAATTTAAAAATACTCGTCCCAAATTTTCCATTTGTTAATGAAAATGGATGTAAATTATATGAACTGAGTACACACCAATGTGATGGGCATTGTGATGACTGCCTACACAAGATTTTTAACTTGATTGGATATCATATATGACATCTTTTGATTATCCCAAATAAATAATTATAAATTAAAATTATCAATTATCACTAATTTTAATTCCCAAAGATGTGGAGGTAGAGAAGGATGAAATCTAGATGATGTTCTTATGATAAAGGTGATAAAGAAAAGAAGACCCAATTTCTTTTGTGTAAGAAGTGTAAAAAGAGGCACTAACAGAAATGTATCAATGAAATGGGTATATGTTTTGTGTGTGGAATGATAGGGTATAAAATATCCCATTTTCATGAAAAAATGAACAAAATGATGTATGGACAGAAATTTCATTCTATGGTACCATATGATGTTCAATATACTACTTGTGTAGAAGTTATAAATTGTCAAAGATAATGTATAATGTGGAAGGATGACAAGCATGATGTGCATAAACAACATCAATGATCAAGGGAACAAGTAATATCAAATGATGAAATGGATATTTTGTATTGATGTACATGTAACTAATACAACATAGTTGTGTATGTAATGTTTTATTTCAATTCAAGCACTAATAGAATTTTTTTGATGCTTATAGGAGCATCGCGTCACAACATGAAATGATTTTATATCATTGGGGAAAACCTCAATGATTATTGTATCACATATTAATGTTTGTGGGAATTTCCTTCCATAAATCTAATGAGTCAGCCATTAGTGTAATTTTATGTTATCCCATTCATGTAATGGCTTTCCCTTTTAAAATAAAACACAATTTGTGGGAGGATAGCATATACCCTCAAAACCATGAATCCCCCTGATTCATTAAATGTTGAAAGAGGATGAATCTACTTTATCACCAACATATCTAGTATTGATATAATATCCCAGTGAGCATGTTTTTATAGCTAAAATGATTGATTTTAAGGAAAATGTAACTTTTGAATTCAATCCCATTGCGAGGGAATCCCCCAATGTGATTCAATAAGAATCGAATAGTCTTCCTTCTACCTGAAAGGCTTAATTTTAAATTGATCTTATACATGGAGAATTACTATTATCCAAGAGTCAATTTAGAATGAATGTTTTTAAACATGTGGATTTTAAGAAATAAATATATGAGATTTTAGATAAAGTGTTCAAAGGCTCTTGTTACATATCATTGGGTGAACCAATTCTCTTTGTCAATTAGAAGGATGGGTCAATGCATCATTGCAATGATTCTCATGAACGTAACTAGATCATGATAAATAATATGTATCATCTTACATGTAATGGTGAATTATTCAATCAGTTATATGGAGAACTATACTTCACCATTGTGTATTTTTTATCTAGATATTATCATGTATGGTGAACAAAAGAGGATATCCTAAATAATTGTTTCCGAATATGTTTCAGGAACTATGGGGTCATAGTAATGTCCTTCACATTCAATAACTCTTCAAAAAAAAATATCTACATGATATAGAGATTATTTATAGATTACCATAATAAATTTCTAGTATTATTTATATAAATTATTCTACTAAACGCCAAAATTATTGAGGATCATCCGGATCATCTTTGCATTATGCTAAAAACCATATGAATGGAGATGTTTTTGGATAAATACATCAAATATGACTTATGGTTGAAGATAGAATAATTTTATGGGAATATTATCATTAGAAAAAGGATATATGTGGACCCTTAAAAGATAGAAGTAATTAATGGATGGTCGATGGAAACATCTATGACAAAAATAAGTATTTTTTTTAACATGGTACTAACATATATTCTAGAGAAATTTATCATGATTTAAAATCCCTCTATCCAAGATATCTCAAAAGGGTTTCGAGATTATTTGGAATGATGATTGTGAATAGATCATGAAGGACTTGATAATGAGGCATATCACTTCCCATTTACTCATTTTAACCATTAGTGGAGTACGTTTCATGGAATTAAGATATTCTTTGAAGAAGTTTATGGGTTGTGTATTAATGGAGGATGAAAATGTGATAGCCTTTAACTGAAAGAAAAATAGGAATTCATGATAATAACTCCCAAATCATGTTCTATATTTGGCTATAGTGATCATAACAAAAAAATCATGTGAAATTATCTCTTTGTTTAGAAGTGTGAAATAAATACGGAATATATAGCATCATGTATGGATCCATATATAATGATCTGAATATGTGAAAATTATTATGGTTAGAGATGATCAAGAAAAAAAGTTATTCAATTAACTAAAATCCATGTAATATGGATAATGTATAACATGGTCTAAGTATAAACCTTCTACAAATTTTATCATTAATGAGAATGCTGAATGATCCAATCGTATTAAATTTAATATGGATGTACATGTGAACCATAATATAATGAGCACCATCAATTCTATCACATATTATTCTAAACCATCCCATCTAGATAATAGATCAGTTACTTAATAAATTTATGTGGGAATTCAGAAGTATTTGGAGGATATAAGAAAAAGAAATATTCCAGAGATCAATGTTAATGAAGGAGTTTTATGGTTTTTTTCAAGACTATGTGTACTATCAAATCCGGAGTTAAATAATTTGTTTTCAATTGATGTACATAGCTAGACTTATTTTATCTATTGAGGAAGAACAAAAATGTATCAAGATCACCAAGAGCACTACTGGTTGGAAAATATGAAGAAAATATCATGGAATTTATATCAAAAAGTGTTTTATATTAACAGGTGAACGTGGAAAATAAATATATACAATTGGGTGATGTAACAATTACCCATAAATACATGTATATGGGAAAATGTCAAAACAGAATTTTTCCCTGGTCTTCTAAAATATAATGTCGAAATAATGTTATATGGGTTATTGCAGATTGTTATACAAATACAACTCACATAATTATAATTCAAGATGACATCTCCCTTAATCTTATTTCATGGATATGCGTTAGAGAAGTGGGGAGGACAAATGGGACACCACTATCAATTATTTCTGATCATGATTAATGATTTACCACCTTGTTCTAAAAGTGGCTTCAAAATGTTCTGAACATTGAATTTAAATTCCTCATGGCATATCAGCCTCATCCTAAAAGACAATATGAGGGAACTATCTAGACACTCAAGGAAATGTTGAGAGCATACAGAATTATCTACAAATGAGGAAGGGGTCACTATATTCCTTTGGTTGAGTTATCATTCAATAATAGTTTCTAATGAAACATCGAAATGGATCACTATGAAGAACTTTAAGGGAACAGATGTAGAACACCTATGTGATTGGATGTGTTGGGGAACAAAAACTGTTAGTTTAAGAAATGGTTTAGGAAAGGGTGGAATGGTATAGGAAATTTAGCGTCATATCAAGGCTAATTAGAGTTGAGTGGATAGAGATGTTGATAAAAACTGATGAGACCTAGAGTTCGAAGTCGAAAATAAGGTATTCTTATGAATATCCCCATTGAATAATGTCATGAGTTTTGGGAAGAATGTAAATCTCAGTCCAAGATACCTATATCCCTTTGTTATCCATGATCGCATTGGAAAAATGGCATATCAACCTACACTCCCACCTTACATATCTCAAGTACATGATTTACTACTTGTATCCATCCGTAGGAATCACATACCCGAACCATCACATAAACTTAATACAAAGGAGGTACCATTGAAGAATAATCTAAAATAAGAGGAGTAGTTGCTGAAGATATTATGTTGTAGGGAAAATGTTCTTTGAAATAATAAAATTCCCCGAGTCAAAGTGTTATGGAGAAACCACACTTTTAAATAAGAGACAAGGGAACTAGACTAAGAAATGGAACATAGTTTCACAAATCTATTTTTTGTGTGTAATGTAATTTTTGTGGATGAAATTTTTGAATGGTGGACTATTGTAATGACCAAAACTATTATAAGTAAATTTACCTTAGTGGTTTTAATAAATATTATATTATATCATATAAGTATAGAAAAAATATTCACATCATTGGTTTCAGTATATCCTATCACATTTAAAAGACCATTTTAAATCATTTCCACTGATAATATTTTCATTTAAAAACGATTGTATGATTACTATAAATATAGGGTTTTAAAAAACCAATTTACATGGGAAAGATAATAGATTGCCTCAACGGGTATAATAGTACCCAATGAAGACAATTTAATATAGCTTCTAAGGGTGAGGGAATCACTAAGATTTTCCCTTTACCAAACCCAACATGAGATAAAACAACTTAATCACAAGTGAAACCATTTATAGTAGATGTTCTACCTCATTCGGATCACGACCAAATCCATGTATTCCAAACCACCCCAGGAATGTATCATTATCATGCACTTTTTTATAGAGGTTTATATTTTATTAAGGAAAACATATGATGTTCCTAATAATATGAATATGTATATTGTATAGAATAATAAATTTATTTTCATTTTATTATTGTCACTTTGTACATGATTTTTAATTATGAGACAATATAACATAAATTATATTTTAGGCGAATCTTCCAACACAAATTAAGGTTTTATAAATTAACTTATTTTTAAATTATATAATATTTTATTAAAAAAATTTATTTAATATAAATGAAAAAATAATTATTATGATGTAAAATGTATGTTTTATAGGTGTTCAAAAATTGTTATTGTAAAAAATACCCAACATTTCTAAAAAATGCAATTATTATTTCTGAAATAAAAATTCACATATTTAGAAAATTATTTTTTTTAAACATTGGAATGAAAATTTCAGTAATATCCAATGGTGAGTTTTCCAAATTATTTTGAGGCATTCAAATTTTTCAATAAAAATTTAATACAATATAAATTTAGGGTTTTTAATATGATATAATAATGACCCAAAAAAGATGTAACAAATACCATAAATAGTATAAACATCCAAATATGTATTTCTACTGTAAAAAAATATATTTTCATTTTATTTGATTAATTTTAAAAAATATTTATGAATCCCACAAAACCTATAATATATTTTAAGGTTTTCAAATCATATCTTTAAGGACATGACAAACTTCCACATAATCAATTGTATTTTTTTAATACATCCATACCTTGGACTTAGTAAATATTTAAAAACAGATCTATTTTGTAGAAATCATTGTAAACAGCCATCACAAGGTTTTTGGATTCCGTTATTTTATTATATATAGTATAAAAACTGTGTTTGGGAAATAACATTGAACTCCCCTCACTTTTCAATATAATCCGACCAAATCATTCATTTATATTCACTCAAAATCAATAGATAATGTCCTTAGTCTTCCATACCCTCTCTTAATTCCTCCCATGGCTCCTAAAATATCCCATGAATCTCCTCCCAAGCATTAGGTTTTCTACTCTCTATGTAAGGGATTTCAGTATTCTCATTCCAATCAAGAAACTCTTGTATTTTAGGCATCTTAGTTTCAATTAGAGGTTGTTTTGGTATGTTTTCAAACAACCCATTACAATAAATTTTATTTATAAATTATTTTTGTCCCCTTTCCCATTCACTAATCCATCCTATAAACATTTATATACATCCATTAAGGATGGTATATGTTCTACCATATCAAAACATACATTTCATTTTATTTTTATAGGATGAGAGATCCCTTTCACTCTCATTGAGACCTTCAATGAATATTTATACCACCCGTTTTGCTACAAAAATTTCTCTGTGATTTTTCCAACAATACAATTATATAGTGAATACATATACCCAATTCCTATCATATTGTTAAACTTAATTCAATTATAATTCATTTATTTGAGACCTAAATGTATTCATTCAACACTCATTGACTATAGAATACAATTTTATGAAAAATGATTATATGTTTTATGGTCTTTATGGGACAAATAAGCATGAGAATAAAATGATTGTGATGGGTTCACCCAGATTTATATATTCTTACAAATCTTTGGATAATGTAGTAGTCTCATTAGACATCTTGAAATGGATTTTTTAGTGAACTGAATACATATTGGATCTTTTTCCATCATCATGCCATTTTTGTAATATCACAAGTAAGTAATGAATAATATATATTTTTATCTATGTCTATTAATGATTTAGATAGTGTTTTAGAGGCTTAAAATAAGAATAAATACATTCTTATTCATGGAATACACTAATATTCTTAAAAGATTGTTTTACTACCTTTTGATGGAAAGCCCTTTTTAAATAAAAATTTTGACAATTTTATAATCTCTATTTGTCAAAATAAAAATATTTTTATGATTGGGACATTGAAATTTACATTGGATAAATTTTTTGTATTTTTCTGACAAGGTTCATTTTTTAATGAATAGTAAAAAATACAGCATTTTACATCAAAACTGCTTTTTCATTTAATTTAATTACATGGTGAGATTATCTTTTTAATTGGTATTAATGAGTAATCTGAATATATTTTTACCATTTAATCCAATGGTGGTCATTAGGATTAATTTCACTTTGTAATTGGGCATAAACTAATGCCAAACTTTGCATAGATATTGTTTCAAAAAAAACCCGCTAATTGTTTTGACAACGGGAATTATTTTTAAATAAATTATTGAAATTTATGTGTTTAGAATTTGGTAAAATGGATTACATATTTGGAATCATAAGGTCCAAATTATGTAATCAACACACTTTTGTTTTTTGACATTATGAATAGTAACGACGGTAATTATTTTAATTATCATGATTAATGAGTAATCGAGTTGTTAAGGATAATAAAATAATATCATAACAATAAAAAATGACACCAAAATGTGTCCTAATGATACTTTTTGTCTCATTTCCGACCATGGGATACATTGTGCCAAACTTGGGGACCCCATGGAATCACTTTTGTGGGAAAGTGACTTGTTATCTTTTTATTTTTTTTAAGAAAGAAAATATAACAAGAATGTATCACTTGATTAAATCATTTTTAATTTTGTCTAAATATATGATATTCTGGACTATAAATATTAATTAGAAATCTAAAAATATTTCCTATATCATAGTATTTTTTCCCTAATTTTTAGACATTAAATAAATTAAAATATATATGACATCATGATGATGCAGTGATTACCTCATTAATAACGGATTTAAATAAAATGAAACGATAATGTAAAATCTATGACCTAAACATGTCCAAAACATATTGGGTGGGTATATTTAGAACCCTTGTCACTTTATCCTTGAATTATTTCAATGTGGGGCCTTTTAAATCTGAAAATATGTTTAAAATAAAGTAACATTTCAATACTTTCCAAGAGTGCCCCTCCTCTCCTCTTATAAAAGGCCCCCACCTCTACCTCCTTACCCACACTTACAAAGCATTTGGCTCGGCCAACCCCTGCCCATTTTGTCTCTCCACATCTCTCTCATACTCCTTGAAGCCTCACTTTGGTCAGAAGTCTTCCCAAGGAATCCTTTGAGCTCAAACCAAAGGGAGTTACCCGATTTTAAGGTAATGTCTTCACTTGAGTCCTTTTGTTTTATTTTGCTTCTCCAACCACATAAAATATTTTTATTGATTTCTTTTGTAACAAATTGAGTATCTTCAATATACTAGGATGTTTTTATAAGAAGGATTCGAGCTACACTTACACACACATACATCTAATGGTTAAAGAACATACTGTTTCAGTGGATGGCGAATTTCTGCCTCATGAAACGATGATTGTTCAACACTCATATATCACCTTAAAAGGTGGAAATTAAGATGTCACTATATTTATATATTTTATATAATATGTTTATGTTTTACTTAAGCTTCTTTATTTTTCATTTATGGCATATCCGTTATGGTTACCATTATGAGTGAACGCGATATCTTCATTTAAGGAAGAGCGGACTACCGGACCCTCAAAATGATTTGATTTCGTTAATTCCATATGTGGGACGTATAAAAGATGTAATTAATAGTATTATATATGATATTATACTGTAATTATAATATACCATTATATCATTATGATTCCATTCTATAAAATACAAAATAGAAATGAAAGTAGCGTTCATGCGTACGTACGACTTACCGTCTCCATGAATAGTGCATTTCATTTCTTACCTCTAAATGATTATGTAATATTTAAAATTCATGTATATACTGGATATATATGATATATATGATATATACATCATGATTATAATTCTGGATATAATGGATATATGAACAACTTGTAATTATAAATAGCATATTTTGACTCAAGCATCAATGATCGTTAAAACGACCGTTATTAACTAAAATAATTGCATAGTGTTCATGACATGGTAATAAGTGATATAAAAGGAATAATGAACATGAAAAAGGTTCTTAATCAATTATAAATTAACTCAAGTTTATTATTTAGGAGGTTAAATAATGATCGAGTCAATTCAGACCTGAGGTATGGGACTTCGTCTCAATCTCCTTTCATTGAGGCATATTTTGTTTTATACACAACTTTATTTTATACGGTTTATAAACCTCTTTGAATTTTATGATTATTCAAAATGAATCTTTTTTATATGAAGCATTTACTAAACGACAAAAAAGGAATGTTTTTTTTGTTGTACGTATGCGGCGACAATGACTTCTGCGCTGCCGTGACCATTATTTGAGTTTCGGCTTCGTCTAAAAGCCATACATTTTTTTGAATAATAAAGACCATGTTTTACTTTTCTTTTATTTTGGTATTTAAAATGGATTTAATAATGTTTTTATTATATCACTATGTTTGATATCTTATGATTGAAATGTGGAAATTTTATGTTTCCTTTATATATGTTTTATGTGATATGATTATGTTATGGTTCTTGTGAATTGTTATAAAGACGGGTGGTTCCATGATAAACTAAGGGCGGGTGAGCCCGATATAGCTCTCAAATGCATTGGGTAACACGAAGGAGTGAAAAATTAAGGTTTCTCCGAATAGATTTAGGGAATATGCTATGATGGGTATTCCAAACGTAACCAAGAGGGTTACTCCCTATGTAAGAATGTTATGAATTCCTCAAGTTACCTTTATGTCTTATGATTTCTATGATTTATTCATGATTTGATTAGGTATGTCAATGAGCTTATGTTTTATGAGTAAAGTATGATTTCATTGATTCTTATGTATACATGTACTCATGTTTCATTTCCATATTTTTATATCCCTTACTGATCTTTTTATGCTCATCCCATGTTTTTTGAAATTTTTTTCACATGTCAAGGGAAAGGTACATGATATGATGATATTGTCAAGGAAGTCAATAAAGAATCCATGTTTTATTATAAATATGTTTCCATTGATGGGAAAAATGAATACTATCTTTATGTGACCACTTTGTTTAAATGTGGAATGTAATGCATGTTTTATGATCTAATTCTCTAAAACACGAAACCTGAAAAGATCCTCAATGTGTAATCTTGTAAAAACATAAGATTAAGTAAGGTTTAAGGCTGGGGCCTTATAGTTGGTATCAGAGGTCGGTTTAGATAACATTAGGAGTTAGAATTTTATTCAATGATTATCCAAAAATATTTTTTTATGGTCAAATTGAAATGATATAGCATTTGAAGATTACCATGTTGCTGCATCAAAGACATGTTTGTTCAGAATGGTTTTCCGCAAAGGAAATAGGGAAGTAGTGCTAGGAAGGCATGCAAGAAGGAAATAACCTTCCGAATCAGCATCCTAAGATGGTCAGAATTGGAACTGAACAGTTTTTTGTAGAAATGGCGTAGTTGACTCAAGCAATAAATGGAAGTGGTATCCATGCATGAGATCATCCAGATAAACCACATAGGAACATGTCAGTGGTGGAGCATTTCATGAGGCAACACCCCCCATCATTCAGAGGATCATCTGACCCTGTGCTAGCTGAAGGGTGGATTAAAGCACTAGAGAAGATTTTCGATGTCATGGGGTGTTCAGACAAACAAAAGGTTAGTCTTGCTATTTACCGTTTGGAGGGTGAAGCAGATCAGTGTTTGTCGATGGTTAAAAATATCAAGGGCACTGATGAGATTGATGCTCTCGACTGGAATGAATTCAAAGGTATGTTTCATGAGAAGTATTTTCCTAAGGCTGTTCGACTTAGGATGGAAAAACAATTCTTGGAATTGAGGCAAGAGGAAAACTCAGTGGCTGCCTATGAAGAGAGGTTCACTCGATTGGCAAGGTATGCTCTAAATTTTATCCGAGACCTTGATAGTAAAATCAATTTTTTTTACTCAGGAATAAAGCCAAAATATCGAAGGGCTTTGGATTCTTGTGAGTTTAAAAGTTATGAAAAGCTTGTTCGATATGCTGAAAAGGTGGAAATGGAGTTTTCCGATGATCACGTATTCTATAACAACCAACAGAATAAGAGACCGAGGTGGTAGGAGAAAGTAAATAATTCTTCAAAAAGGTCTTATGGTAAGAAAACTATGTTTCTAGTTTGTGGTAAATGTGGGAAAAGGCATGCTGGGGAATTTCTTCTGAATTCTGGAAAGTGCTATCGATGCTGTAAGATGGGACATAAGGATCTTGATTGCACTGAAAAAGATCAAGGTGAAGGTAAGACAAAATTTTATTTACAGTTAGTGAAATATTTTAATAGCAATGAGATGGGTCACTATGCAAACGAGTGTTCGAAAAAGAGCTTGAGTGATGAGAAGTAGTTAGACTACAAGCATAAAGCGGTGGTGAAATCCTTTGCAACTAATTCAGTAGATGTCGAGCCATCAAGTGAAGTTGTATCAGGTACTTTGTTTGTTTTTTCAGATAATGCAAGGGTTTTTTTTGATTCAGGGTCTACACATTCCTTCATCTCTGAAAACTTTTCTAGTAAAATGGAAATACCATCTCCAAAAATGACTCCTGAACTTGTGGTAAAAACACCTGGGGGAAATGTTGAGGCAAAAAAAATTTACAAGAACCTTCATATCCTTATCCGTGGAAAGAACCTACTTTCAAACCTTATTTTTTTACCTCTAGTAGAGTTTGATGTTATCTGGTGTATGGATTGGATCTCTATTTACCATGATAAGATTGACTGTAGAGCTAAAGAAGTTTCTTTTCAGAAAGACATTCACTTTGTGCACAATAATGAACCATTACTGTTGATAACATATCAAGAGGCCGAGAAACTTGTAAAATATGGAAATTATTGTTACCTTTCACACATCGTTGAAAATAAAGGAACTGTTCAGATTAATGATGTACCAGTGGTAAATGAGTATCTTGATGTTTTTCCTGATGAGTTTCCTGGAATAATACCAGATCGGGAAGTTGAGTTTACTATTGACTTAGTTCCTGATGCTAAGACAATTTCAAAACCCCCTTATTGAATGGCTCAAATTGAACTTTTAGAGTTGAAGGAGAAATTTCAAGATTTATTAGAGGAAGGTTTCATTCGACCTAGCACATCACCATGGGGTGCTCTTGTTTTGTTTGTAAAAAATAAAGATGGTTCTATGAGACTTTTATTTGATTATAGAGCCTTGATTAAAATCACTGTTAAGAACAAATATCCTTCGCCTCATATCGATGATTTGTTTGATCAGCTCTAGGGAGATTAGTATTTTTCAAAGATTGACCTGAGATCGGGGTACCATCGGTTGAAGGTAAAGGAAAAAGATATTCTGAAGACCAAGTTCTGTACCAGATATGGCCATTATGAATTTGTAGTAATTCCTTTTGTGCTAACCAATTCACCTGCTATATTCATGGACTTAATGAATAGAATTTTCCATGAGTTCTTGGATAAGTTTTCGGTGGTTTTCATTGATGATATTTTGGTGTTTTCTAAGAGTAAATAAGAGCATAAAAGGCATTTAAGGGTTATTTTGAAAACCTTTAAAGAAAATAAATTGTATGGTAAATTCAGAAAGTGTGAGTTTTGGTTGCAACAAATTTTTTTCCTTGGTCATATTGTTTTTAAAGACGGGATAACTGTTGATCCGGAAAAAACCAAGGTTGTTAATAATGGCCAAGACCCAAAAATGTAACTGAGATTCGTAGCTTCCTTGGTTTGGGAGGCTATTACCAAAGGTTTGTTAGAAATTTTTCACAGTTATCTAGTCCAATGACAAAGCTAACTCAGAAAGGTTTTAAGTTTATCTGGACAAAAGAATGTGATGATTGTTTTCAGGAGTTGAAATGAAGATTGGTGAATGCTACAGTTTTGGCACTACCTTCCAAGAA
Organism: Viscum album; assembly: GCA_963277665.1. Classification (NCBI taxonomy): domain Eukaryota; kingdom Viridiplantae; phylum Streptophyta; class Magnoliopsida; order Santalales; family Viscaceae; genus Viscum; species Viscum album. The sequence goes on along the minus strand of OY728121.1, from coordinate 1,658,941,857 downwards.
TGGTGAGTTTGTTATCTACAGTGATGCTTCATTGAAAGGACTTGGTTGTGTTTTAATGTAGAATGATCCGGTAATTGCTTATGCTTCACGACAGCTAAAAACTCATGAGGTAAATTATCCTACACATGATTTGGAATTAGCTGCTATTGTTTTTTCTTTAAAAATTTGGAGGCATCATTTGTATGGGGTAAAGTGTGAAATATATACCGATCACAAAATATTAAAGTATATATTCACTCAGAAAGAATAGAACATGAGACAGAGGAGATGTCTAGAATTAATCACGGATTATGATTTTACAATTCATTACCATCCGGGAAAAGCAAATAAAGTGGATGATGCTTTGAGTCGAAAAAGTAATGCTTTATTAACAATGTTGTGTTTGGAACGTGATCCTTTGGTTAAGGATTTGATGAAATTTGGCATAGAAGTTTTTGGTACAGGTTATCCTTCTATTTTGTTTTAGGTATCAGTGAAATATTATCTATCAGACAGAATCAAGCAAGCACAGAAGCAAGACAGTGAGTCACAGAAAGAGTTAGAGCTGGTTCAGAAAGGTATGTTTCCGAAATTCAACATTGATAATGATTGTGTTTTGAGGTTTGGGACGAGATTATGTGTGCCTTGTGATTCACAGTTGAAGAGAGAGTTGTTATGTGAAGCTTATAGTTATCCGTTTTCAGTTCATCCTGGCAGTACTAAGATGTACAGAGATCTGCGGGAGTATTACTGGTGGGATGGAAAGAAAATAGATATTGCTGATTTTACTGTGAAGTGTTTGACTTGTCAGTAGGTTAAAGCAGAGCAGTAGTTACCGAAAGGGATGCTTCATCCTTTACCAGTGCCCGAGTGGAAATGGGAGAAGATATCCATGGACTTCGTTATGGGATTACTGAAGACACCCCGAGGTAATAATGCAATCTGGGTTATTGTTGATTGCTTGACTAAATCTGCCCATTTACTTTCTATTCGAGATACTTTTTCCCTAGATCAACTTTCTCGTTTGTATCTTAAAGAGATAGTCAGGTTCGTGGAGTTCCTCTCTCCATTGTATCTGACCGTGATTCTAGGTTCACTTCTAACTTTTGGAAAGGCCTTCAGAAGTCATTGGGTACTGAATTAAACATTACTACAGATTTTCATCCTCAATCAGATGGGCAGTCAGAACGAAAAATTCAGACTTTGGTGGATATGCTACGTGCTTGTTCGATGGATTAACAGGGAATTTGGGACCAACATATTTCTTTGGTTGAGTTTTCTTATAATAACAGTTTTCATTCCAGTATGCAGATGGCACCATTTGAGGCGTTATATGGGAAGCGGTGTCGAACTCTAGCATTCTGGGATGAAGTGGGTGAAAGGAAGTTGATGGGACTGGAATTGGTATATGAGTTGGCAGAAAAAGTTCAGCTGATATAGAAACACATGAGAACAGCTCAGAGCAGGCAGAAGAGATATGCGGACAATAGGAGGAAGGATTTCTCTTTTGAGGTAGGTGATCATGTTTTTCTCAAAGTATCACCATGGAAAAGTGTGATGCGATTTGGTAAGAAAGGAAAGTTGAGTCCAAGGTCCATTGGACCATATGAAATTCTAGAGAGAGTTGGATCAGTTGCTTACCGAGTGGCTTTACCTCCGAGTTTATCTCAGGTACACAATGTTTTTCATGTTTTGATGTTGAGAAAGTATATGCCAGATCCATCTCATGTTTTGAGTCCAGAGATAGTTCAGCTGGAAGAGAACCTATCTTATGAGGAACAACCGGTCCAGATTCTTGACTATAGGGATCAAGTGTTACGGAATAAGGTGATTCATCAGGTAATGTTTTGGAAAAACCACATGATTGAAGAGCCAACATGGGAATCTGAAAATGCAATGAGGGATAAGTACCCCCACTTATTCGATAAGTAAATAAATTGTGGGGACAGAATTTTCTAAAGGGGGGAAGGATGTAACATCCCAAGTAATTAATGAATAATAGATATTTTTATCTGTGTCTATTAATGATTTATATAGTGTTTTAGAGGCTTAAAATGAGAATAAATCCAATCTTATGCATGGAATACACTAATATTCTTAAAAGATTGTTTTACTGCCTTTTGAGGGAAAAGACTTTTTAAATCAAAATTTTGACAATATTATAATCTCTATTTTTCAAAATAAACATATTCTTTATGATTGGGACTTTGAAATTTACATTGGATAAATTTTTTGTATTTTTCGGACAAGGTTCATTTTTTAATGAATAGTGAAAAATACAGCATTTTACATCAAAACTGCTTTTTCATTTAATTTAATTATATGGATATATTATCTTGTTAATTGGTATTAAAGTGTAATCTTAATATATTTTTACCATTTAATCCAATGGTGGTCATTAGGATTAATTTCACTTTAGAATTGGGCATAAACTAATGCCAAACTTTTCCTAGATATTGTTTCAAAAAAAAACCTGCTATTTGTTTTGACAACGGAAATTATTTTTAAATAAATTATTGAAATTTATTTGTTTGGAATTTGGTAAAAATGGATTACATATGTGGAATCATAAGGTCCAAATTATGTAATCAAGACTCTTTTGTTTTTGGACATTATGAATAGTAACGACGGTAATTATCTTTAATTATCTTGATTAATGAGTAATCGAGTAGTTAAGGATAATAAAATAATATAATAAAAATACAAAATGACACCAACATGTGTGCTAATGATACTGGTTGTCTCATGGCCGACCATGGGATACCTTGTTCCAAACTTGGGGACCCCATGGAATCACTTTTGTTGGAAAGTGACTTGTTATCCTTTAATTTTTTTTAAGAAAGTAAATATAACAAGAATGTATCACCTGATTAAAACATTTTTAGTTTTGTCTAAATAGATGATATTCTGGAATATAAATATTCAATGGAAATCTAAAAATATTTTCTATATCATAGTATTTTTTTCATAATTTTTAGACATTAAATAAATTAAATTATTTATGACATCATGATGATGCATCGATTACCTCATTAATAAAGGATTTAAATAAAATGAAAAGATAATGTAACATCTATGAACTACACATATCCAAAACCTATTGGGTGGGTATATTTAGAACCCTTATCACCTTATCATTGAATTATTTTAATTTGGGACCTTTTAAATCCGAAACTCATTTTAAAATAAAGTAACATTTCCTTACTTTCCAAGAATTCCCCTCTTCTCCTCTTATAAAAGGCCCCAACCTCTACCTCCTTACCCACACTTCCAAAGCCTTTTTCTCGGCCAACCCCTTCCCATTTTGTCTCTCCACATCTCTATCTTACTCCTTGAAGCCTAACATTGGTCATAATTCTTCCCAAGGAAGCCTTTGAGCTCAAACCAAAGGGAGTTACCCAATTTTAGGGTAATGTCTTCACTTGAGTCCTTTTGTTTTATTTTGCTTCTCCATCCCCCTAACCTCTTTTTATTCATTTCTTTTGTAAGAACTCCAGTATCTTAAATATACTAGGATGTTTTTATAAGTAGGATTCGAGCTACACTTACACACATCTACATCTAATGGTTAAAGAACATACTGTTTCCGTGGATGGCGAATTTCTGGCTCACGAAACGATGATTGTTCAACACTCATATATCACCTTCAAAGGTGGCCATTAAGATGTAAATATATTTATATATTATATATAATATGTTTATGTTTTACTTAAGCATCTATATTTTTCATTTATGGCATATCCTTTATGGTTACCATTATGAGTAAACGTGATATCTTCATTTAAGGAAGTGCGGACTACCGCCCCCTCAAAGTGATTTGATTTCGTTAATGCCTTATGTGGGACATATAAAGGATGTAATTAATGGTATTATATATGATATTATACTTTAATTTTATTATACCTTAATGTCATTATGATTCCATTCTATAAAATACTAAATAGAAATGAAAGTAGCGTTCATGTGTACGTACGGCTTACCGTCTCCATAAATGGTGCATTTCATTTCTTACCTCTAAATGATTATGTAATATTATAAATTCATGTATATACTGGATATATATGATATATAAGATATATAAATCCTGATTATAACTCTGGATATAATGGATACTTGAACAACTTGTAATTATAAAGAGCATATTTTGACTGAAGTACTAATGATCGTTAAAACGACCGTTATTAACTAAAATAATTACATAGTATTCATGACATGGTAATAAGTGATATGAAAGGAATAATGAACTTGAAAAAGGTTCTTAATAAAGTAGATATTAACTCAAGTTTATTATTCAGGAGGTTAAAGAACGATCGAGTCAATTCAGACCCGAGGTATGGGACTTCATCTCAATCTCTTTTCATTGATGCATATTTTGTTTTATACACAACTTTCTTTTATACGGTGTATATACCTCTTTGACTTTTACAATTATTAAAAAGGAATATTTATTATACGAAGAGTTTACTAAACAACAAAAGGGAATGTTTTTTTGTCGTACGTATGTGGCGACAACGACTTCTCCGCTGCCGTGACCATTATTTGAGTTTTGGCTTCCTCTACAAGCCATACCTTTTTTTGAAAAATAAATACCATTTTTTACTTTTCTTTTTTTTTGGTATTTAAAATGGTTTTGGTAATGTTTTTATTATATCACTGTGTTTGATATCTTGTGATTGAAATGTGGAAATGTTATGTTTCCTTTATGTATGTTTTATGTGATACGATTATGTTATGGTTCTTGGGCATTGTTATGAAGACGGGTGGTTCCGTGAAACGTTATGGTTTCTTCGAAGAGATTGAGGGAATATACTGTGATGGGTATTCCAAATGTAACCAAGAGGGTTACTCCCTACGTAAGAATGTTATTAATGCCTCAAGTTACCTTTATGTCTTATGATTTCTATGATTTATTCACGATTTGATGAGGTATGTTAATGTGCTTATGTTTTATGAGTAAAGTATGATTTCATTGATTCTTATGTATACATGTACTCATGTTTTGTTTTCATATTTTTATATCCCTTGCTGAGATTTTTATGCTCATACCATGTTTTTTGAAATGTTTTTCATAGGTCAAGGGAAAGGTACATGATATGATGATAGTGTCAAGGAAGTGTCAAGAAAGAATCCATGTTTTATTATAAATATGTTTCCGTTGATGGAAAAAATGAATACTGTCTTTATGTAATCACTTTGTTTAAATGTGGAATGTAATGTAAGTTTTATGATCTAATTCTCTAAAACTCTAAACCTGAAAAGATCCTCAATGTTTAATCTTGTAACAACCCAAGATTAAGTAAGGTTTAAGTATGGGGCCTTATAATTTTAGTTATTTGTAACCTATCTTTATTATACAATTGTTTATGTTTTTTTTCACATTTCCTATTTTTTTCTTTTATTATATCATTCTATATAATGCCTCATTGATCATAATTATAATTTTCAAACGATTTATGCCCTATTGATGTGCCTATTTTGGAAACATGTTTTTATTTTTTCATGTTATTCCATGATAATTCCCTTACTAAGATTTATAGCTCATCGTTTTCTTATGTATGTCCCCAATTTATCTCATGTAGTTTTAAAAATAATGTAATTGTAGAAGCATGATAAGGATGTTTTAAATAATTTTCATACATACCATTTTCTTTTTGTTATTAAATGTATCTAATTCCCAATTACACTAGAAATCTCAATCTTCCTGGTTGTATTATTTCATATATTATGTAATATAACCTGAATTAATTTGTAATAAAGAGAAGGGTTGTCATAAATTCAATATGGAATCCCATGGTTAGAGAGTATCCATGTGTTCGTATAAAAAATGGTTATGTATTACTTTAAAGTAAGTAGTGATTTATGTTAAGAATATATATTTTAAATTAATTAATTTGAAATGGAAATTTTCCATAATTGGTAATCTTGATCTAGGTTCTTAAAAATTTATAAATAAAATGACTTAATTATATGTTCAAAATAGTGATTATTGATGTTTTTTTAGATAAATTGGATTTATAACTTATGTTTCATAAAGAATAGAGTAATTATTGTGTCTACACATTTATGAAAAAAATAAATTATATTTTTAAAATGAAGAACATTATTTTGAATCAAAAATGGCTTTTAAAATGTGGTATACTGGTTATAGAATAGGATGAAATAGGTAATCCCATACCAACAATATGTAATGATTTATTTTAATTTATTTTTTATAACATGAATTTATAGTTTTACTTATATAGTAAAAATTATAAACTGGATCTATTATATGTATTGATTGGTAAATTCATGATTAGCAAATGGATTCCTCAAAGGGGATGATATTTAGATGTTTTGGGATGACTGTCTAGATTCTATGGGATGTATAATGAGTTTTTATACAAATATGGTCTCCTTAGATTCAATTTGAAACATAATTTGGAATTGTAATATGAGATCTAAAAAATTAACATGATCTTTGATGTTTGGGACTTGTGAGGTGATTACTTTGACATTAGATGTTACATGATATTTAGGGAATACTTTCATGGGAATTGGATTCTAAGGGATTTTTGGGATGAGTAATCAAATTCCTTGTGATACTTTATGATGTTGGGAGATTCGTGGATGAATTCTTTTATTCTTTATCTATAATTATTAATTCTCTATCATTGTGGCCTACTAAGGGATACCTCGGTATGGTCTATAGAAAGTAGGCTAACCCGAAGCATCATTTCAATGTTTGGGCCATCAAATGATTTTTCTATTTATTAATCATATATAACATAACATATTTAATAATTCTATATAAATGTATTTATATATATTAGACTATTTCTATTGGGAACTTCCTTATTAAGTCTTATATCAGACTGGATGATTTTGGTACAACATTGGTGGTGTCCTACTACGTTTGAATCCAACACTTATGAGGTCTCCTAGGAAATTCACTATCTAAAATGATAGTATTATTTGGGAATAGGTTATACATATAGGTAAAGGCCCAATGTTGATGATGATTGGATTTTCATGAATTTATTCATATGGAAAAGGGGGTGTCAAAGACATGGAACCATCTACAAATTATCCCCAGTTGATTTTCTTTTATAGTATTTTATGAATCCAGTATGTTATCCACGAAGTATATATTCCAAGGATGTGTGCATTTCCAATTCTTATAGAATTTTTATTATATATTTATTTTTGAATTTTCCATGACTTTGCTGGCATGGTTTCTTTATCAATTTTTTTTACATTCATTGTTGTATATTCTTTAACACAATGGAATAATCTCCCCATCGTAACCTCACAAGTCTTTAGAACAATTCACCAGCCTCTAGAATTTTGGGGATGTATAATTCAGGCTAGTTGGTTTGTTGGCATTTGGATCATGTTTAGTGGCCTCCATAGTGGGGAGTTTCCATGTTTTATCAGATATATTTTTCATTTTCCCAAATATTTGAGAATTTTATATTGGATACTAAGACATTATTGGGGCTTGGTAATGAGAAAATTCATTTGAATGATCTACCAACACTTGGGGTAATCCCATTTTTTCGATGATGAGAATTTTTTTCAACGATTTATCTAGTTATAGTTGTATTTTATTTTTATCCTTAGTATGACACTTGATGTTTGGTGTTATTATTTTATGGGATATATACTCTTAGCCCGATATGGAAAGATGGTTTGGGTGGGTTCATTCCTTTTTCAGGAACATATGGATTTCATGATGTGAATAATGTAAGGTACATGGGTCTCCTATTTTGATTTCATACTAAGTGCTATATAAATCAGTTCATGATTATTTATATTTAATGAGTTCATATAATGTGTTGGTTATAATAGTGTAATTTATGTATGCCTATGGTCTATGTTTATATATAATTATGGGGTTTTATTTAAAATGTTTGCAACATTATATATACTTTTTCTGTATACTATAATAGTGTAATCTTAATTGACCCAATACCTAGATGGTCACTTTATAAAATTGGCAGATATAAATTGATTGATTGTAGTTTTTTTAAATAATTTACTCATTAGATTATTATAATTTTTTCTTCTATAACATTGTAATTGTATCTTATTTTTATAATCAATATGAATTTATATAATTTTGTAATTTGTAAAATATTTTGAAATATAATTTGACGATATAGTTTTAATTGGGAATCTAATGTCTTTGGAGAATTTAAAAAGATAGACTTGTAAAATGTTATATTTGGAACGACGTGTTCTTTTAACATTTTAAAAGTGTGGATCCTACAAAAATGTGAACTCAATGGATTAAATATAAATTGATAGAATTGTCAGTTTTTGCAGCATTGAGGACTCAAGTGTTTGCATTTTCCCCAATGAAGGTAAGTGAGGTTAGAGAAAGAGCGACATTTGTTAGAACTGGGTTTTTTTGGTTCATCATTCTAGATGTCAGGTGACCTCCATATGGGGGATGATTGACATCTCATGAGTTGTGGCCTTAATGGAACCATGTTCAATGATTTAGTGGTAGGAGTTAATAAACCTTGAGAGTGACACAATTTTCTATGTCTATGTCTTATGATCTTTAGGGGTAACCAATGTGAGAGTTTCACTATATATTTTATCATTACCTAATATTTTTTGGTTTGTGTGGAAACATTGACCGATGAGAATGTATAATGATTCATGCATCATAGTGTAGAAGTGGTTCTAGTTGAAAACATCTAGTGCATGTGCATTGTCTTTATTTCAATTTAAAATGGAATTATGGTTCATATTCATATCCTTATCGTTTTGGAAATCATTTTTGGTTAAATTTTATTTTGTATGTAAGTGTTTTGAGATTTCAGAGTAATTAAAAAAAAAATGGGTAGTCATTTTCATGTCAAAAAATTTGAAATGTGTCATAATTGTTCTAATAAGGGCTTTGAGGATCCTTTTGGTTCGTATAAGATACATTTCAATATAATATTTTTAGGATTCTTTGGGTGTATCATCGTAGTACTAGTGATCAATGACTTATATAATAAAGATTTGGGTTTTCAAGAGTAGTTATAATGGATTTGTGACCATTGGGTCTCAATAGAATTGGGTTGTGTAAAAGTGATCAACCATTTTTTCGATAAAATATTGTAATATGATTGAAACATGGATTGGTGAAACTGAGAAGTTCCATATGTATATAATTAGTTCTTTGGATGGTTCAATTTGTAAAAACACTAAGGGTTATAGTGATTGGATTCAATTCTAGGCGAAATAGATCATGATCAGTCGATGTCCGAACTATTTTGAATTCAATGTATGCCACAAGTAGCTTTGGGTGAGATAGGATAACACTTTCATTTTCTGAGTGGTTCTAGTTTGGTGGAATTCGTGTGATGGTTATTGCCATACATGATAATTTTTTTAATAGAGATTCCTCAAGATACTCTATATTGATGTAGGGTCACATATGCATGAGAATGGTCTGTATATATGGAATGAGGGAAATATTGGATGAAACAAGACTCATGGGAGTGTGATTCAGGCTTTTTGATCTGTTGGTGTGCTAGTGTAAATCATTTAAATAAATTGATTTTTAGGAGTTCCATGTGATAAATTTCACTATCATGATTTGGGTTAGTGATTGGTCATCATAGAGTTGAGGGTATATCATCAAGAGTATATATTATGGTGTGCATGAATGATGGTTTGGATAGGAGAGGAAAAGTCCCTCACTTTATATGTGTGGTGTCAATTTGGGTAGATGTTATGTGACCTGTTTAATCCAATAGATCAATCCTAGTCAAAGGGCGGTGGGATGGACGAATCAATAAAGAGGAGAGACACATATATGATAAATACAATAACTATTGGGGATTTTTTTCATGATCCATGAAAGAAAATATATATGTTGGGGTTGTAGATGGTGTGACCATCATTATTGATGATGTTTTTGAGTAATAAAATTAACATTAAGTGAGTCAAAAATATTAAACATTTATGTCTACAGTAGGGGTTAGTAATGAGGATGTTGGACTAGGTCTGATTGTTGTGTTTTTGATAGGTGAGTTGGTGGTAGTGGTATTGGGGGTTATCAGAATAGAATGAAAATAAGAACACTCTTATGGTGTGGAGAATCATGACATTTCTGGGCATTTTAACATCATGTTTTAAGGGTTATTGATATGTTTGACCGTTATTTAAATGGTGTTTATGATAGTGGATGTTAGTGATCATGGTAATTTGATGTGATAAAATTCATTGGGTAATTCTAGTAGTTGTGGTCATTATTTTACTCTAGTAAAACTGTGGTGGGTAGTTTCAGTGGTCAGTTTTTATCCAATGAATTCCAATGGGAATTTTGGTATAGGATTAGATATATGATTAGAAAAAAAGGGATACCTCTGATGAGAGTGGTATTATACTTGGGAGTTTTAATGGTTTGTTGGTGGTGAACTCTAAGTATTCTTATAGCGGGTCATCCTGATGAGGTATGACAATCTATTTTCCATTAGATTAAATTTTGTGGTCTCACAACCATATTGGGAACACACATGTATATGTAGGATGCATGTCTTAGGTTGTAGATGTGTATTTTTGAGGAAGATACTTCATTCGAGGTTTATAATTGAATGGGATTGGTGTGTCTATTTTGAATCAATGGTGTAAAATGATATTTGTAAATAGAATGGATTAACATTCTCCTAAAATATGGCTTATGGAGTTTTGAGAACATTGATGAGATATTATATAGACCACTAAGAACATGATTCTGGGTGGAAATCCTATCGATGGTAAGCAATTTGGTTTAGAATAATTTTTCTGAGATGATTCTTATTCTGGGGATAACCACAGGTGTGATAATCAATAGCACAATGAAATATATGTTTTTTGAGCTAATAAAAAGTAATTGATCATCATCTCACTGTCTGGTGACAATATAAGAAGCATCTCGAGATCATTGATCCTCATGTCTTCGGTTTGGTGATGCGAATTGGAAGAACATTGGTAATTATGTATGGAATATGACAATTTTGAAGTGGTTAAAAATCGATGTAGGTAAGATAACATGGTTTGAGGGCCACCATGGTTTGATGGGGATGATATGTGATATGGTAATGAGTTCTAAATGGTATTTTGTATAGATGAGACTTTAGTATTGGGGAAAATTATTATTTATGAGTTATGTGGAATGGTAATTTTTGGGCACGAGTCTCAAATTTTGAATTTTAGAGTTTTGATCCTTAAATATATTATTATGTGGTTTAACACTCAATGGCTTCCTTGGGTTCCCAGTTAAGTCTTATGAGCTATGGGGTCTGAAATCTTTGTTTCTAAGGAAATGGACCGGGCTTCATATTTTTTTCTAACCATGCACCACAACCCTGACTTCTAATTTGTATATATTAATAGTTTTTTATAGCATGCATAGGGCTTCATGAAGCCAAGTAACATATAAAAAAGATTTCCGAGGAATTTTCATTTTAAATGGTTTTTTAAAATATTCACACTATTTATATTAAGTTAAATGCATCTGAAATTAAGGTCTTCATGATTATGGTATAGTTTAGAAAATTATTCAGAAAAACCCTATTCCACTATAAAATTAACAAAATTTCCTTCTTCACCTTCACCAAAAAATTATTCTCATCCACTTTCCCTCCCATTTCCATTTAATAGCATCACCCACTCATCCATACCTCTCTTCTCCTCTTCACGGTGGTATATCATTCATTGGATATCTATTTAGTGGTTAACCGCTTGATTTAAATGTCCTTTAGAACTCCATAATCCCTCCACCCTCTATTATTGTATTTAACCCCTTCAAAGTGGTGTTATAATATATTAAATTAGTTTTCTTATTTTGATGCTTTTATAGATTTCCATTTCCTCACATCTTATACTAATCAATTAATTGATAATCAATGAGTTACATTCCCGAAACATGTGGTAGGTGATCCCTAAATTAACCCACGATCATATTTATTTATCTAGGTTGTTTATTTTGAATTCATTCATGATTTTTGAGCATAAAATTAATTTAAATTAAATGGTTTAATTATATATTTTCTTAGTTAACTACCCAAATTTATGTGGTTAATTCCAATTAAAAAAAGGTAATTCCAAGTGTAAATCCATGGTTATAGAATCATTGTGATTTTTCCTATATGGATGTTTTTTATTTTCTTCTATTAATTGGAGATGTAAGTTGAGTAATTAGGTTTTCAATCAGTGATTATGAAATGGAAATTCATAATCACAAATATTTTTTTGTTGGATCTTCAAGCTTAGATAAATAAAATGACATAATTATGGGATGAAAATTGTGTTTTGTAAATGGGGAGTATAGTGATATGAGTTGTAAAATGAGGTGGAGGTTGGCTTCTCAATTTCAACCATTGAGACATCTGTATCATATTTTGTGACACAGATCTTGTGGGACATCATAATTTCATGGGACTTTATTTTATTTCCTTTGGATCATTTTTTGGGGTACGATACTCCCCTGTTTGAAAGTTGGAATTGTTTTATTAATAAAAAGAGGGGGTTTCCCTTTATAAGTAAAAAATGCATGATTATCCAAAATTCCATAACCATGAAAAATGGTGAAGTATAATTTTTAATTCAATGAAATAGTTGTTGATAAGGGGAAAATATAGTGAGATGAATAACATAATGACACCATCTTTTCCTTATAAAATAGTACCTTTGAGCCATATCATTCATTATTCACCCCACAATGCCTTTGGACCAACAAAATTTTAAGGGTCTTCATGCCATCGGGTCTTTGGGTCATTTTTTGGGTTACATGCCACCCCTGTTTAAAAGAGGGATTTATTTTCATAATAAAAAGTTGGTGTTTCTACTACATAATAAAAACCTCATATTAAAAAAACAATACATTTGTAAAATGGTTAACTTTGATTTGAAATGTAAATGTTTTTTAAAATGATATATGGTGGTTTTCGTCCATCATCTCTAAGGTAATCATGAACTACAAAAACATGTTATTTGATATAATGTAATAGTTTTTAAAATGAATTAATGGTTTGAATTATAAATTAGAATGATAAACGAGAATATTGATATGTAATTATCAGGAATTATACAATGAGCCCATGTATTCCACATGATGGTTTGTATTTTCTAATGCATTATGACTGTATGGATTCAATGGGATGCTTGATGAGTAGGGAAATCAAGAATGAGTGACTTCGACTATATTTGTTAGCTTATTAGGATATCTAGGATGACCTCATTGTATTTTGTATTATAGATAATGTTTGAGATATATGAGATGGATATGTCGACTTTCCATAATGTCTACTAATTAGTTACTGACAGAATGTGAATTAGATTCTAGTGGAGTGATAGGATGAGATCTCTCATTCCATGTGATACTCTATATTATGGGAAAATATTTGATGAGAATATGGACTCCATGTCTGTAATTATATATGAATTGTAATTGTGACATAATCAGACACACCCCAGCACTAGACATACTAGGTAGGACTAACCCAGAGAATCGGTAAGGAGTCTGGTACATTGGATGGTTTATTTATTGATTGATTATGTATCACATGGTTTATTAAATTATTCAATATAAATGATTTTATTACTATTAATTGTTTATTTTTTAACTTTTGTACGGATTATTATATATGACTAGTAAATTTTAGGATATCATTGGTAGTGTTCCACTATAATCTACTCAGACATTCCTTGGGACTCTAAGGAACAAAGGTACCTGAGCATAATATTCTTTTTTTTTCAAAAGTCAAAGGAATATGGAAATTATCAATATTTATAAATGTTTTCTTGAGCGACCTATCTGGGTATAGACGAAGGGACTGTGATGGACATGGGACTATTGGGGGAGGATACATAGTTGAGTTTATTTATATTTTTGTATTATTTCTATATATGATCCACCCATGGGGGTTTGTGGAGTGAATTATATACCAATTATTATGTAATTTTAATACTTTTTTTATATCGGAACATTCCCTCTCTTTACATGTTATCTTTACTGATATGTATCAGTTTGGGTGTGTGTGTATTATTACTTTTATTGTGTTTTATTTTCTAAAATAAGTTATTTTTCTCCACAGATTCACCTCAATGTCCATTACAGCTAGTCACTGTCCTATGGAATATGGGGAGGTTCTATTAAGGCCTTGTTGTTATCCACCCAAGGGCACAATTCCAGTGTCCTCTGGGATAGGTGTTACACCATAGAACGTCACAACATTCATAGCCAAAACCAATTATAATTTAAATTAATAATGTGTATCGTTTATCATTATTATAAATCTCTCATGTTTTTAAATCACGTAGGTTGATGAAATAAAATGAAGAGAAAAATGGTTTTATACATCTGTGGGGTATCCAAATGGCATTTTGAATCACAAAAAAATGTTATTATGACCCTAAACACTAATATTTTATTATCATACCTCATATGGAAAATAATGCAGGTGGAAAGTGCTTCCTATATAATTTGAATAAATTTTAGAATGGATTCTATGAATGAACACACACATCATGAATCCTTGCCTACTTTAAAAAGGCCCCAAGTAAACTTCAAAATAATATAAAATAAACAGATATATTATAAAATGATTGTGTAAAATGTTTTTAGTTTTAAATCTTATATTTTTCATCCAATAACAATTTAGAATTATGAGTCTTTTGACGTGAATAAATAATGAATGATTTTGAATTTTCCTATTTGGTGGACAGTCTAATTTCTAAAAAAATTTGGTAATTAAATTCGATGATTTGTAACTCATTAATGGGTGGAATTTAGAATTAGTTAATGTATTTAGGGGTTCTTCAGGTCCTCTGATGAGTTTCGAGAGATTCAAACCTTGGGAAAACGACATCGGAGAAGATTGATAGGCACACTCAGCTAGTCTAAAACTATGAAACCCTCTGGTAGTATCCATGTGACTTATATAGGTGATCGTATCTGATTCACATGGGATGTGAATGGTTTTCCGAAATTTTATGAGTATTCTGTTGGCTTAGTTTTAACTAGTAAGTGTGAGTTTATTTTTCATTGCATGGTTGGCATGCGGTTTGGGAAAGTGTGTGGTATAACCAGGAGGGGTAATGGTTCCTATGCACTGGGAACTACATAGTTGGTGCATGAATTAGAAAAATTTGCATCCAAACTATGAAAAATAGTTTTTTAGGGTGAAATAAAACATTTCCCCTGAATGAACCTTTAAACCCCCTTTCCTTTTTCCTTATTTTTTATACCCACTTTGGGCTCTCCTCTTGGCATCATGCCTTCCCCCCTCCCTATCATAGGGTTCATACGTCCTCATCCATATATTTTCAAATTATTATTCCATTCGTACCTATGGATTCATCTTAATATGCCCCTTATTCATATTACACTGGTTCTTCAATTTCAGTCCTTATCATTCAGTTATTTTTTAGATAGCTCATTTAACTTAATATTAGGGAGGATGTCCATTTCATCTATTTCACTTGAAACAGACCAAATTTTGATTCAATATTGGTCAAGTGAGTTAAACTAAGCATGAGGTTGGTATTTAATTGATTTTACCTAAATATTTGTCATCTTTATAAAAAAAAATTCTTGTGTCACATTCTATAAGTAACTGGTGTCTATTCTAAATTATAAATTGGCTAAAATAAAATTTTATTATCTTCTTAAAATGTACTTATATTCCACTTCATTAGTATGAAGGTTTGACCTCAACCTGAACAACAACTTTAGGGCGGTACCAGGTGTCCCCATTCTCCTTATTATCATCCTTTTTCTAATCCACCCCTTTGGGTTCTCTTTTAATCATATGATAATCTGTGATGCATGTTTGTTAAGGACCACCATCATCGTTGGTTGGATTGTACCTTTTTGTGAATCGGAATTGTTTAAACTAAACATGATTAATCACTTGAAAATGATGACATGATTTCTAATAAAATGCTTCTATTAAGGTGTGATGTATTTTAAACTAAAATTATATTCTATATAATATTTTATCATTTAATTGGTTTGGTGACATGGTTAGTATATCAAACATATTTTTATTTATTTTAAATGGTTAATCATCTTAGCCCTCTTGTTGTATTTTTGGCTTGTAATGTTGATTTCATATAATAGTATACTCTTAGATGAACCATATTTATTATAAGGCATAGTTATACACATGTCCTTCTTATGGTATTAAATTTAGAAGAAATGAATATACTTCTTATGCCTCGATATAAATTTGGATTAATCATTATGGAATACCGAGAATAGGCTCATTAGTTGATGAGGATCCATATGCTAGGGGAGATACCTGATATATATTGGATAGGATCATCCTATGTGTTTATTAAATCCATATGAGTGGACCTGGTTCTTATGGGAGCACAGGTGGAAGGTAATGGTGGAAAAAATGGTTACATCATGGAATTAGTGATGCTTATACCATCATTATGATTTACTAATGAAACACTTATAGGGAACATGATTTAATCACATTGGGAGTGAAAAATAAGATTCCATTTATGGTTTCCCATTGATGGAATACTGTCATATTTTTAATATGTAAAGATCCTATTGTGAATCTTTGGATCCTCTATAAGGTCCAAATTCAATGGGAAAAATGTTCTCGATAAGTGAATACTCGAGATGTGACTTTAAATTAAAGATAATATGTTATGCAACTAAATAATGGGGTATGCTTTCTAGAACAATTCACATTTCTGAATTTAGTACAGTATAGTTGATTAAATTATTATGACCTAATTTACATTTATCCCTTTTTCACAAGTTACCTTATGATAAAAAATTCTCGTTTAGGAGAATGTATGTATAGTCAGGCCTATGTCCTGGGGGGACCCAAACAAAATGTGGTCCTTTATTTAATTCACATTAAATATTTCCTTCAATTATAATTTTTTATATAGGAACACCAGTTAATTTATATACCTGAATAGGGTTATTCCTTATACACTATTGGTGGTGGCCTAATGAGTATATCTTACACCTTTTTAAGGCCACCATTGAACTAGGGTAACCAAAGAGACCTAGTTGGTTTTAAGATTGTGATCCTTTTTAATTTTCATATGATGTCATGGTTTTATTTGGGATTGAGAATTATATGATTAATCTAGTACTCTGTATATTATTGGAGTTATCCATTTTAAATTTATTCATTTATTTTATCATATTACCCCCTTACGATTACTTCATTATTATGTATCATCCCCAAGGCAGGCATACTTTTTAGTACATTTGGTGATGTCCAAATTTATTCATGAATTATTATCATCGTCTACTGCATTATCTTATTTCAATTCACTTATACAATTGTATTCTGTTATTTACAATTTTTATAATTTTCTACAACTTTGATCATCAGGGTATAGTTCCCCACTATACCACCATTATACGATCAATGTTTGTTGATACACTCCAGAAATATGGGGAGGCATACATGAGGCCATGTGTTGACTAGTCCAGCTATAGATTTAGTGTTCATTCATATATGGATGTTAAAAAGTGGTGTCAGAGATTTATTTTTTATTTATTACTTTTTTTTGATATGTAGACAGTAGACTAGTAATGTGTCAACTCATGGAAGATTTCCATTCTTGGGATCAACCCACATATGGTGAAAATTTGTGTGTGGATTGAGATTGAATTATTATTCATAAAATATTCTATTATAGTTGATTTTATTTTACAATGAGTGATTAGAGTACTTTACGCTACTTAGTGATTTATGAAATTTATTGAAAGTACCCTTGTCCTCGTATAGTAAAGATGTAGTAATACATTCACAATGACAGGAATGTTCGAAATAACATGTCATACATATTTCATGCCATATGGAGTGTATTCTTAGGGTGTTGAAGTTTTTTAATGTACCTTCAGTGAAAAATCCATGCATGTTATATCCCATGTTATGTGTTTCAAAAACATGTTTTTTTCACATTCTTAGTTATTTTATCACGATTCTTCTATAATTTAAATTATCTTGTTTTCCTTATATTTTAGGTTTGAGTTTCATCTTCGTTCATATTCTTATTTACATTGTTGTGATTATTTAGAAAGAAAAATAGATTCAATTAACATGAATAAATTTATTCCATAGTAGGAGAATAATTAATGGACTTTGTTTTAAATTTTCATGCTTTTATGATTGATTATAATGTGATGAAAAAGAGGAATTTTGTGATTAAATTGGTGTCAATTTTCAATTTTTATGGTTTATGAGTTCCTTATAAATAGGGAACTAATAACACATATAATCAAACTATTATTGATTTGATTAATATATACACCTAAATATTATTATATAAATTAAAAATTTTCATTAATATTTGTTTCAAATAAAATTGTTCATTGTATTATGGGAGCCAATTATTCAAATTCGTGTTGTGCATGGGATCATTATGAATTGGACCCAGGTATCACATATAATAAAACAATTATAGATGCATCTTATGAACATAAATTTCATTGTTATTAATATTGATGTGGTTAAATTTAATTTTTAACCAAGATAAATTGGATGTTTGTTATATGGATGTTTCCCCCAACATGTAATGTGTGTGTGATCTTCTACATTGAGGGTCATAACCCATATAATTGAACCATATTCTCTTAGATACCTGTCATGGAACTGCTAAAAATAAATGTTGTATAGTAATGAATGGAATGTTTTTTCTACCCTTATTTTTTTCATGTTCCTCTACACCTATGTCATGATTTCTTGTAGAGATAAATTATTAAATTCACAACTGGACACTAGAAGGTTAGTTGGGGTATGTTTCATAGGTAATGATCCCACTAAGGGTTTTTTAAACCAAAATTCTTAAAATGATCAAGTTTATTTTAGCTAAGCCCAAATGGACTTGAAATAACCCACATAGATGTCTCTTTCATTTTGTATTCCTTAGTGATTAACCTTATGTGGGTTTACTTATGCTATGTGTTGGTGTAATTTTAATGTGCATGTGTATCCCTATAGGATTTTTCATGAAAATTTAATAGGGAATCAATTCTCACCAAACCTATTTATTTAATAATGGTCCTTTAATTCCCATATGAGTATTATAATAAGACCTTATAAATTAGTTAATGGTGTTTTAAATGGGTCCATGTTACAAAATTAACTAATTATAATGAAATTTCAATAAAAAAGTATTTACTAAAAGGGTTGTTTAATGTAACTACTATATGTTTCCTTATTACAATAATTCGTTTATTTTTTACTTATGTTGGTTATTAGATTTTCCTTGTAACTAAAAATTAAGGTGTTTAATAAATTATGTGGGTTATGGTTTAATCCATTAAAAGAAACCTAAAGATATGTTTCCTTGTTAACTCTCATGTATGTGTAGTTTAAAAACAGTCTATATATCAATTGAAATGGAAATATGAGAATTAACTGTAAGTATCTTTTAAATTTGCTCGAATAAAATTGATCTTCTTTTAAGACTAGTGAACCTTTGTTGGTTCGATCCCATTTTGGGTCGACTCTTGATCTTTGTTAATAGGATAGCATATTATAGGTTATACCCTCGGATATTTAATTCCCTCCTTAGTTTCTTTTGATCATTTTCTCTTCTATGATATTGTGAGGGTGCCATATCTCCCATGTAAGGCTCTTTGTTCATAAATAACACTCGGTGTGATGTTTGATCATTTGGAGAGTTAACCCTTCATACAGAATGAGCATCGTGTAATTATCATTTTAACATGGCTAGACATTCCATAGTAATATTCATCCACTTAGTAGGTCAAGGGATCCTTCTATTTAGTGATGGATAACTTGATACATAATTAATTGGGTTATTATTCATCTGGGGTAATGTGAATTGATGTGGAATATTTTACTGGCCATCAAATACATGACTGCATATGGCTATTTTGTCATTTAGATAGTGTCATAGAGGTTCCAATTTGGTACTTTCAAATCATGGGTAGTATGGTTGGATATAAGTGATACCAATCATCTAGATTACCATTAAACGAAAAATTTGAGATCTTTGATAATGGCTTAATATATAGTTATTATGAATTGACTACAAGTATGGTCGGTAGTAAAGTTTCCTATGCATCTGGAGAAATCATCTTCATCAAATTTCATGAGATGAAATTCTAAGATGATTAATCTATTTCCCCATATGTTAGTAGGATTTCATTTTATTCCTAATGATATGGTTCATGAAGATTTAACATTGGATTTGAGTTTTGTGAAGGACTAAATGGGAAAATAATCTACCACTCTTATGCGGGTAGTTAATCCTTCCACCATTTTTTATTCTTGTTATAGTTTTGTAGACATCTCTAAGACAATTTTTAGAGTTATATGGAGTAATACCACGAATGATATCCCTTCATCCCTTAAATCCAATTTAATTGACATTTTTAAGGTTAGTAGAATCACAGTAGTTATAGTTGAACGTGTACATTCATTTATAATGAAAAAAGACAAAAATAACCATATGTATGTGTTCAATTTTGATTTGAATGGCCTAAGAACTAGTGAGTCACGTAATTTTTAGTGCCTATAATCTGTCATAACACTAAATGGTTGGCTGGAATGAATATTTGTAAAACTATTCTTTGGAAAGGTACATCAGTGGTTGTGCTTCAGTGTGAAGGATTGCCTTCTGTTTTAATGGGATTTTTTTTAGTTAATGGGGATGTTTTAGTATAATTATCTGATATCTTCTACAGAATTAAACCTCTAATGGTTCAACTGACTTTCACATTTTATTCTAGCATGGCCATTTGGAAAAAATATTGAGCATATCTCTCTCTTTATGGAGGAAGTGTTAGAGATTCTTTTTATATATTGATCAAATCCTCATAGTGTACTCTTGGATTAATGAACAGCATAACCCCTATCATGGTATTGTCTAGGAATATAGTGAGAGTGTTGATCTTATATCATTCTATGTTTTTAAAATCATTTTCGATTTATTTGTGTTTTTTTAAAGTGTCCTAGGAAATTGTGGTTGTACTTGGAATCACAGTTATTCCTGAGTGATAAATGTACTCTTGAGATATAATAATTTTGATGGACATAAGAAAATGAGAAATTTATTTTGACCAGGTTTCCTAGGTAGATTCTGATTTCAGGTCATTTAGTGTCCTTGAAATGTGTAAATATGGCCTTGTAACAATATATCACTTGTTAGAGTCTAGGTATGGTTTTCCTTTGATGAATTCTTTGAACTATAGTTGTTAATCCTGACATTTTCCAATCCTCTGTCAAGCTAAGAAGGTATATTTCAAATGATGTTGATAATAGGAAGATGGATCAAGTGTGCACCTATGTTTGCGAGGTTACATGATATATTATAGTAGAATTTCAACTATATATTTCATTAGAAGTAAGTTAATGGAATTGGTTCTTAGGATTCGTACATATCCTAGGTTACATTCATTTAAATTATTTTGGTAATTATTTTGAGGAATGATGACAATCTATGACTACTATTTTAGAGATGGTTATTAGGTAAATACTTGATCAATATTCCTATTGTTTTATTAGATATGTATGCGATAGAATCAATTCTTTTATTAAAATTGTTCCTATGCCATGAGCATTGCTGGAACACAATGAGAAAATTTTATGAAACAATTTTGATGGTAGAGATTCCATGTTTCAGAATTGGCCATTAAAATCTTGAAAATATGGTGTAAGAGTTGTAGTTCATGTGGTAAAATGGATTATTTGGATATTATGTCTCTAGTCAAATGGGCTCATGTATTCTCAGTATCAATTTTTTAGTTCATAAAGACAATAATTATCAAGATTTTTACTCCTCTTGTACCATGCATTACATTGACACTTAGTGGGGAATTGGTAATTTGTTAATGAAACATGACTATTTGAATAATAATTCGCAATGTGAGAATATTGAGGTATTTTTGCTTCATTTACCCAAGGATTCATAGGGATGAAAAGTAATAAGGAGGGGATATTGTAGCATCCCATGTTTTTTACTAGAATAAATACC
The DNA here is from genome assembly GCA_963277665.1 of Viscum album. NCBI lineage: Eukaryota > Viridiplantae > Streptophyta > Magnoliopsida > Santalales > Viscaceae > Viscum > Viscum album. The sequence goes on along the minus strand of OY728121.1, from coordinate 1,658,919,927 downwards.
AATGTGTGTTGAATTTTTTCATTTGTTGGATGGTCAATTTTTTAACTGATCATTGAATTTAAATTTTTCAAGTTTTAACACTTTAATGGGTAACAATTTTACTTGGTTAAAGTTTTAAGGTGTTTCTCATGTTATCCAATGCATTTTGATATTATTGAACAATAGAAAATCACATGTGGAGAAGATATATTGGGACACAAAGATTTTTTGAGACTAAATGACCCTCCAGCAGTAACTATGTGACTTATTCAAGTGAGAAGATGTGGTTTTCCTGGTTTGTGAATTCATTTTCCAAATTCCACACATATCCTTTACTCTTTGTGACACTTAGGCACTTTGGGTGAACTGTTCATCAAATGGTCCGCATATGGTTGAGGAAATCATATGGTACAAAAGTGTAGGTAATGCTTCCAAAGATGTGGGAGAAATACGGTAGGGGTGTGGTTTGCAAAACCATATGAAAAAACCATGCAACTTAGTTTTGATGGTGAAATTAAACATTTCCCCTTAATTAAACATTAAACCCCCTTTTCATTTTTCATTCTTCTCCTCCAACTATGTGGGGCTCTCCTCTTAGCATCATGGGTTCCCCCTCCCTTATATTGGGATCACGCTTCCTCCTCCATCTATTTTCATTTTTGAGCACCATTAGTCCCTATGTATTCCTTGTTGTAATCTCTCCATTCATCTGTATTTAATTCATCATTTCACATCTATCTCATTATGTTATTTTTTGGTGTTAACTCATTTGCCCTATTTTCAATCTAGATGTCCATTCTGTTGATTTTTCTCGAATATGAAAAAGATAAATGCAAAATTTTTATTGTGTGACTCAAACTGATAATGTGGTAGGTGGTCTATATGTTTTCCCACATGTTTTATAATTTTTCTAAAATTTTGTCATGTTTCTATCATAAAACATATCTAGTGTCTCCACTAATTTATAATTTGGTTTAAATTAAATTTTATTACAGCCTTACGAAACCTTCAGACTCCACTAGTTGTTGTTGGAGTTTATGAACTCCAACCAAACCTCCGATTTAGGGGGGTTCCATAATTCCTCCATTTATTTTATTTTTTGAAATGTCTTTAGCCATCATGTTGGGTGTTCTTTTATTCATTTGATAAACGGGTTTTCTTGTTTGTTAAGGAACACTATCATAGTGGTTTTTTTTGATCCTTGAGGTGAATTTTAATTGTTCAAATTAAAAGAAATGAATTTATTGATAACAATGTCATTATTGGTGAAAAAATACCTCAATTAAAGTGTTTTTTATTATAAAATAATGAAATTCTAGGATAATCCGTAAATTTATTTTGATTTTTTTCATTATTTAAATCTGGAAATTATTGTTTTGTAATTTAAATGGTTAATGGGATTGGACATCTCTTTTAGTATGACTGAATTGTAATGTGGATTTCCTATTAACATAAACTCATACATTAATGGTTTATGATAATTTATCATTATATTCTTGGACACATTATATATTTAAATTGAAAAACAATGAATGTAATTCTTATTCGTTGAGAGACACTCATATTCCTCTTTATTGAAATCTAAGGATGTGCTCATGAGTTGATGCAACATCTTACACTAGGGGTGATACATGCTATATCATGAAAGTGCTCAGCGTGTGTGTTTCTTAATTACTAATGAATGATCTCGATTCATAGGATAGCACCCATGGATGGATCAATGGAAAATATGGTTACACCCTTCAATGACTGATACTCAAAACAACATAGTGAGATTCCAGGGATGGAATCTGAGTGAACTTGTTTTACTCAACTTCGAAGAGAAACATGGGATTCCTTTTTTAGATTCCCATGGATAGACTCATTTCAGGATTAATAAAGTGTTAATATACTGGTATGACAATCAGGATCCTATATACATGGTTCACCTAGGAGGATCATAGTATTTCATGTTAATTAATACTAGAGATGCCTCTTTTAAATAAATTAAATATGTTAAACAGCTAAATAAAATTGATTATATGATATTCCAAATCAGATTTATGTCTTAGATCAATTCTAGATGATAAATTTATAATGAAAAATTTTACATTCACTCATTTTTTATAGTATACCTTGGGTTCTGACATTCTAACTCATGCTGATGTAGGTATGGTCATGTTAGGGTCCTAGAGGGACCTGAGATCGTCTCACTTATTTATTTACTTTTCATTGAATATTTACATAATTTTTAAATTTTTATATAGGCACACCAGTAACTTTAGATGAATTAATTGTGTTATGATTTTGACACCATTGGTTTTGTCCTACTAAGTATATATCACACTATAGTTATGCCACCATTTTGTTGGGGTTCCCAAATAGGCCTCCATGGTTATAGGATCGGGATCCTTGGTTATTTTTTTGTGTTATCATGTATGTATTTTGATGTCAGGAAAACATGTCTAATAGGGTACTCTATTTTTTGGTTGAGATATCCTTTTTGATTTTATTACTTTATTTTTCATATTTCCTTCTATATGTTTCCTACAATATTACATATCATCACCATAAAATGCATTCACTATTGTACTTTTTTTGTTTGACGCCTTTATTTAGTTATTATGAATATTTTTCAACAATTTATCATATTTATTTTAAATTATTCTCTCATTGACTATTATTTACACATGTTATACCGCTTTACCACTCTAATAATGAGTGTATAGCCTATTGTACAACCATTAGACCCTCTCTGTTAGTCATAAGCCTCTGGTATATGGGCAGGCACATATGAGGCCTTGTATTTACTTGACTAGCTATTAGTTGGGCCAGTATATAAAAAAAATTGATCCATAATTATTTCCTAAATTATCACATTTGTTATAAATATTAATGATTGCAGAAATAGAAGTTATTTAAATATTAGCATTTAACATTATACATTGTTTTTTAATCATCAAATTAGATTCAAACATAGAAAAACATTATGAAATTAATAAATCATATGGAGTGGTATATAAAATGTATTAGTGATTCAATATTTAATATTGTATCCTATGATATTCCCTTAAGTAATATGATATGATTATTTTCACATGGATATAAAAAAATATGATATATTTCAATCCTCTCATTTTATATGGAAAATTTTATGATATGCATATAGGCTTTTGGTTATACCTCGACTACGTGTATCCAACTTATATCACTAAACTTCAAGGATGTTCTCCATGATAATGGACCTATAAAGAACCTCCATGTTAGTTGGTATGTGATGTTTTAAATCCCTAATATAGATTTCCACTTGAATTCTCAGCCACATTCAATAGGATTTGGGGTACTCACTTTTAATCATTTTATAAGAGAATTTAGAAATTTCCAAAAACCAGAAATAATAATCTATCATTATTATTATTTCATTAAGAAGGATAAATAATATTTTCAAAATGAATAATTCATAGTGTTGTAGGGTAAAATCATGCCAAAAAACTCACTCAAACTCAATATTTTAATTAATTATTAATTTTTTACCTTGTTAATTCCTAGTTAACCGCTTGCTCACTAACCTGATAAAGTGAGTGGCCAATAATATTACACTATATAATTCCTTTTATTATAAGGCCCCGACCTTAAACATTACTTAATATTGAATTAAAAGATTAATTCACATTGAGGATCTTTTCAGGTTTAGAGTTTTAGAGAATTAGGACATAACTATTACATCTCAAAAGATTACAAAGTAGTCATTTCTACTAAATTTCCATAAAATATAAATTCTTAAAAAGAAACATGTCTAGTTCCATGTTTTAGATAGCATGACTTTCCTTTGATCCCGTCCTTGACCCTATCCCACATTACGTCCTGTGAAAAACATTTCAAAAAAACTTGGGGTGGGCATAAAAAGCTCAGTAAGGGATACACAAAGAATGAAAACTGTTAGTTTTTCAAACATCAAGTAAACCATGTATACTTTATCAAAGTAATACCTTCACCTTTATGAAGTTTTAAATACTCTTCACTGAATAAAATATCATTACTTACCATGTTGTAACCAAAAGATTACCATAAAACCCATATAAAGAACACATAACATATAAATTTAACTTGGGACATAAACAGACTTAAGTGTAATAACCATAAGATCGACTTCCACACATATCACTTAATGGAATAGCCATACGGCCAACTTCCACATATACTTAATGGAATATTCATACGGCCGACTTCCAAACCCAATGCATTGGAGGTTATAACGTAACCACTCATCCTGGTATTCATGGCACCACCCATCATATGTTTTATCACGTAACCACCCGTAAAATGTCCAAGTACCATCATTATACATAAAATATTGAAAATATAAACATTTCAATAACAACATTTCATTTGTAATAACAATAAGTAATTCCATGATATTGAATTAATCAATCCATTTTCCAAAACCAATTAAAAGAGATTTTTGAATCAAAATATCCCATACCACTTTTAAGATTTTAATGGAATTACAATTTTAAAACATTAATGTCCATATAAATAAATATTGAAAACCATTTTGAAAACATGGACATTAAAGATAATGATTTAGAATAATGAATCTTTAAAACATTTAAAATGATATTTTTGTTAGAGAATTTTTAACAAAATAAGAGACTCTTGAATACAAATAATTGTGGAATAACATTTAATACAAACTTTATAATAACATGAGAATATAGGGATTAATGATATAATATTCCAAAGGACAGTATACACACCATATAAGAGTGAATTAGTGCATAACAACAATGAAGTCTCAATGGAAATGTATATTGAGATGAAATCCATTATAAAGATGGTATCCTTAAATTAAGGATAAATCTATCACATAATGAAGTGTGAGAAATATAAATAAACCCAATATATGTGGATATTAAGTGTGAAACAATCAGAGGTCATTCACACATAATCTTGGAAAAACAAAACCAATGACATAGATATTTAACTCAATGAAATGAGATTGAGTTATGATTTCCCATACAAGTTCGTAAGAATTTATCAATGAGATGATTAGGTGTAGAAATAGTATATCCACATAAAGGTTTGTGGAAATTTCAACATAGAGATTCCACACATAATCTTGGAATAATAAAATCAAGAAGTAGAAGTTTAACCCAAAGAATTGAAAGTGGGTTATGAAATTCCCTTACAGAAAATCAGTTAGCCTAACGTCGTCAATTTAAAATTCATAAAATGAGTTGATGAGAGAGAAAATGGTATCTCATCACTTGGACATAAAATTTACATAAATAAGGATATATAAGATCATATCCCAACATAATAGTATGAGAAATAAAAGACATAACAAAAGATGTCTTTTAAAAAGTGGAGGGTGAAAGGTCCCTTTACCGAGTCGGGTAACTTTCGAAACGTACACCCCATTGAAGAAATGTCATAAAATGAATATGTAAATACCCATAAATGAAATTATATTACACAAATAGTATAATAATATGATGTACATACACCACTCAAAGGAAATGGTGGCAAATGTAGCATAAATCTCACGGGACTAAAAGTGAGATGAAAAATCCCTTACGGAAACTCGGCAGCCTAACAGCGTCACTTAAAACATCCAAAAATGGATTGATGATATCAAATAGGGTCTCTCATCATATTAACATAATGTTTACAGAAATATTAATATAAAATACCATCCCCAAACATAACAAATAGAAGCTTAAAAAAGTGACATAAAGGAGAGTACTTAAAAAGAAGGAGAGAGGTTAGATCTCTTATGAAAATTCGGCAGCCTAACGATGCCACTCAAAACGTCCAAAATGGATTGATTAGAGAGCATAGGGTCTATCATCATATGAAAAGAAAAATTACAGTAAGAGTAATATAATATAACATCCCAATCACAAGAAATATGAGCTTAAAAGGAATTACATAAAAGAGTGTACTTAAAAAGAAAGAGAGGAGTATGATCCCTTACCTCAAGTCCAACATGTCTTGTTCGTTTCTTTATATTCCTAAATAATAAACTTTGGTCAATTTATAATTGCTTATGGAACTCCTATAAATATTATTATTCAGTTCATATCACATATTTTAATTTTATAATAATTGGTTAATAATATGAGTTCATATCAGACGTTTTTGTCGATGTTTGGTACATGAGTCAAAAATTGGACTTGTTGGAAAATAATTTTCCATGTAGTTATAGGTACATCATATCCAGAATAGTATTAATGTTTTAAATATCATATATATCCAGTATATATTCTTTTTATACTATTCCATAGTATTTAGAGATAAAAATTAAAAGCATCGTTCATGGAGACGGTAGGCTGTACGTACGCGTGAACGCTACTTTAATTTTTTTGTCATATTAATGGAATTAAAACAAAATGAGAGAGATATATATATGTTATAATTCCAGAATTATATCCATCATTTATATGTAATATATTACATATATATCCATTATATATATATACTTATAATAGTACATAACATTTTGAGATAAGAAATGAAATGTACCGTTCATGGAGATGGTAAGCCGTACGTACATATGAACGCTACTTCCATTTCTATTTCATATTTAATGGAATTAAAACATAATGATACATAAAAGTATTTTAATTCTAGTATGGTATCATATATAATATCATTAAATATATCCTTTATACGTACCACATACGGTATTAATGAATCAAATCACTTGGAGGGGGCGGTAGTCCGCAATTCCTTAAATAAAGATATCGCGTTTACCCATAATGGAAACCATAAAGGTATGCCATAAATGAAAAATAATGAAGCTTAAGTAAAACATAACCATATTATATATCATATATAAATATATTTTCATCTTAATGTCCACCTTTTAAGGTGTTAGAAGAATTTTGAACAATCATCGTTTCGTGAGGGAGAGATTCGCCATCCAGAGAAACATTATGTTCTTTAACCATTAGATGTAGATGTGTGTAAGTGTAGATCGAATCCGTATTATAAAATATCCTAGTATATTGAAGATACTGTATTTGTTACAAAATAAATGAATACAAATAGTGTATGGGGTTGGATAATCAAAATAAAACATAAGAACACAAGAGAAGACACTACCTTTAAATCGGGTAACTCTTTTTGATTTGAGATCAAAGGCTTCCTTGGGAAGACTTCTGCCCAAAGTGAGGCTTCTAAGAGTAATATAGTGATGTGGAGAGACAAAATGGGCAGGGTGTGGCTGATACAAAGGCTTTGGAAGTGTGGGTAAGGAGGTAGAGGTGGGGGCCTTTTATAAGAGGAGAGGAGGGGCACTCTTGGAAAGTAAGGAAATGTTACTTTATTGTAGAATGAGTTTCGGATTTTAATGGTCACACATTGATGTTGTTCGAGGATAAGGTGATAAGGGTTAGAAATCCACCAATATAATAGGTTTTTGACATGTGTATGGCTTATATTTTACATTATCTTTCCATTTTATTTCAATCGTTAAATAATGAGGTAATCGCCGCATCATCATGGTGTCATAAATAATTTAATTTATTTAATCTATAAAAATTATAAAAAAATACTATGATGTAGGAAATCTTTTTATCTTTCCAATTAATGTTTATAGTCAAAAATATGAATTGTATAACCCCATGTAAATTTTTTTTAGTAAAACAACTCATGTTTGTTACATTTTAATTTTAACATTAAATAAAAAGGTATTAATGTCATTTTCCAACAAAAGTGGCTCCATGGGGTCCCCAAGTGGACCCATGGATTGTATTGGTAGGCCATGAGACATAAAATATGGTTAGGACATGTGTAAAGTTCATTTAATTTTATTAAAACATTATTTTTACCTTAAACTACACTAATTACCTCTAATCGCGATTAAAAACTTAAAAGTTATTATTCACCAAAAAGTTATTTTAATCCCATTGAACAACATTTTACTTATTAATGACAACCAGATATGTCAGATTCTTGAAATTCAAAACACAGAGGTGGTAAAATTTCATTTAAATGGAAAATCAGTTTTTATAAGTACCACTTAGTGGTTTCACTATTCATCAAAAATTGAAGTTTTTCATAAAAATACCAAAAATTCACCCTAAGCTATATTTGATATTACGAACTCAAAAATGATATCTATTTTACAAAATTAAAAACATATAAGTTGAATTAATTAATTTAATAATTAATTCCTGCAGTCAAAACAAATAGCTTGTTTTTAAGAAACAATATCTATTAAAAGATTGACACTAGTTTAAGTCCAATTTCAAAGTAAAATTAATTCTAACGACCAATATTGGATTAAGCGGTAAAAATATATTCTAATTTTACTTTAAAACCAATTCAAAATATAATCTAATCATACAAATAAATTAGATTAAAAAGTGGTTTTGAATTAAAATACAACATTTTTCACTATTCAATAAAAAATAAACTTTATCGGAAAAATACCAAAAAATTACACAAAGTAAATTTTTATGTCCCGATTCTAAAGAGGAATTTTATTTTGTCAAATATAACACAAAAAATTTTCAAAAAGTGGATTTAAAAGAGGTTCGCCATCAAAAGGCGGTTAATCGACCATTTAAAGAATATTTGAATGTTTACGCTTAAAATTAGATTCATTCGCATTTTTAATCTTCTAACATTTATTGTAAAGAGTAAAAATATTTGAAAAACATATATAATCATTTTGTAGTTATTTCTGCTCATTCCCGCCATTACAATGGCTAGGTGTTAACTACCATTTAAAATAATATTATTTTATTTTTAGAGTGCAATGTAAGATTTCAAAGGAACTCGTTGTTGTGTATTGGGTAAGCCATCGAGCATAGCATTCCCTTTATATTAATATTAACATTATATTCACAAATAAGGATAAATATAAAAATGTCATATTCTTTATTTACCCGGGGTGTTACATCCTTCCCCTCTTTTGGGAATTGCGTCCTCGCAATTTTAAAATTGGGCTCAGAAAAATCATTGAAAGTCCCACATCGGAACAAGAGTTGGTAAAACAATCACTTTAAAAGAAAGAAAGAGAATTACAAAGGTCACCCGAGTTAACCCATACTAGGATTCCATGTAGGAAAACATGGATATGGATGAAAAAAAGGGTCATGTTCTGAGGGAGAGTGATATTAAACATGTCTAGGAGAAAGTTAACCATAAGAAATTCACAAAATTGTGATGGGTTAAACGGTATTCGATTTCCCAGAAGGAAAAGTTTACAGACAACATTTTTGTTTTAAGTTACTCTTCATTGAGGAATTTATTTTTGATCTTAAGGAAACATACTTACTTGTCATGTTGACTTTCAACTTTTACTAGATTTCTTACACAAACTCATACTTTCCCCAAAAGACGAGTATTTAGAAATACTTGTTCACATTAAGAGTACTATAATCAACATATAGAGAATCACCTAATCCACAAAATAAGACTATATACTTCCCATATCATTAGACCTTAACTAAAACCAAAACCAAAAAGGTTAGTACAAGATCAGATAATAACCAAAAAGGACAATCCATAAAAAAAACAAATCTATTCTTACTCTCCAAAATCTATCAAACAATACCCAAAGTTAAACAAAGACCATTCAATAAAACAATTGCCCATAAAATACTTCAAAGTAAACCAAACTAATATTTAATCCCAAATATTTGAAGGATATAGTCGCATTGTCTTCCAAGGTACAAATTAACACTTATCTCCAAATAACATCAGTTACTCTCAATGTCTCGTATTGAAAAGTAATTAACCTAATCACATATCCTCCATGATAGGTTAATAAATTTCCATAGATAACACAAAATCAGCTTACTCTTAATTAATTAAATCATCTAACTAAAAAGAATTAGTCAAACTAACCAGGGACTTCACGTAGTCCAGTGGTAGGCGATAAATACCAGTTGCACCTTGGTTGTGGGTTCAATTCCCGCAGCTTTGTCTGGTGCGACTGGTTGTCACATGTTCTGCGTGTTGTCCTTTTTCCAAAACTATATAATTCTTAAAACATTCCCCAACAACGAGATAAAATCTTCAAAAATAATCATAACATATTTTAACCTCAAGTTTATCTCATGCCTTTCATTTTCCATCATAACATATAATAACCCATAATTACCTCAAAAGTAAGGATCATATAAACCATAATGGTTACCTTTATAGTTATTACTTGAACATCCACATCGATTGGTCATCTCGTACATGATGCATTATAGAAAATACCAAGGTTGAAGTGGATGATCACGACTACTTAATAGTTTGTTTAGAACAACCACGAGTTTCCTCATTGAACAGCCCATTTCATCCAGTCTCTTAAGTAGAGAACCACAACAGTTTCCTTCAAACCTATTGTCACTTTGGTGCCTGATAGATCCATCCATTCACTAAAAACAGAAATGTCAGTGTGATTATATCAACAAAACAATTATGTACTAATGAGTAAGATAACCACAAATATATACTTTCTCATTCACTATATCTAAAACTAGGACTCTTTCTGAAATCCTATCCATTATGGTGTTGTCACTTATTCTTAGAGAATAACCTAACCTCTAAAGTTATCTAAACTGACCTCAGATACCAACTATAAGGCTCCGGCCTTAAACCTTACTTAATATTGAATTAAAAGAATAATTCACATTGAAGATATTTTCAGGTTTAGTGTTTCAGAGAAATAGGACAAAACTATTACATGTCAAAAGATTACAAAGTAGTCACTTCTACTAAATTTCCATAAAATAAAAAATCATAAAAAGAAACATGTCTAGTTCCATGTTTTAGATAGCACGACTCTCCCTTGATCACATCCTTGACCCTATTCCACATTATGTCTTGTGAAAAACATTTCAAAAAAACATGGGGTGAGCATAAAAAGCTCAGTAAGGGATACACAAAGAATGGAAATTGTTAGTTTTTCAAACATCAAGTAAACCATGTATACTTTATCAAAGTAATACCTTCACCTTTATGAAGTAGTAAAAACTCTTCACTGAATAAAATATCATTAATTACCCTGTTGTAACCAAAACATTACCATAAAACCCATATAAAGAACACATAACATATAAAGGTAACATGGGACATAAACAAACATAAGTGGGATAACCATACGGTCAAATTCCACACATATCACTTAATGGAATATCCATACGGCTGAATTCCACACATAATTAATGGAATAGCCATACTGCCGGCTTCCATACCCAATGCATTGGAGGTTATAACGTAACCACCCGTCCTGGTATTCACGACACCACCCGTCACATGCTTTATCAGGTAACCACCCGTAAAATGTCCAAGTACCATCATTATACATAAAATATTAAAAATATAAACATTTCAATAAAATCATTTCATTTGCAATCACAATAAGTAATTCCAAGATATTGAATTAATCAATCCATTTTCTAAAACCAATTAAAAGAGATTTTTGAATCAAAATGTCCCATACCACTTTGAAGCTTTTAATGGAATTACAATTTTAAAAAATTAATGTCCATATAAATAAATATTGAAAACCATTTTTAAAACATGGACATTAAAGATAAATATTTTGAATAATGAATCTTTAAAACCTTTAAAACGATATTTTTGTTAGAGAATATTTTACAAAATAAGAGACTATTGAATAAAAATAATTGTGGAATAACATTTAATACGAACTTTATAATATCATGAGAATATAGGGATTCATGATATAATATGCCAAAGGACATTATACACACCATATAAGAGTGAATTGGTGCATAACAACAATGAAGTCTCAATGGAAATGTATATTGAGATGAAATCCATTATAAAGATGGTATCCTTAAATTAAGGATAAATCTATCACATAATTATGTGTGAGAAATATAAATACACCCAATATAAGTGGATATTAACTGTGAAACAATCATAGTTCATTCACACATAATCTTGGAAAAACAAAACCAATGACATTGATATTTAACTCAGTGAAATGAGATTGAGTTATGATTTCCCATACAAGTTCGTAAGAATTTATCAATGAGATGATTAGGTGTAGAAATATTATATCCACACAAAGGTTTGTGGAAATTTAAACATAGAGATTCCACACATAATCTTGGCGTAATAAAATCAAGAAGTAGAGGTTTAACCCAAAGAATTGAAAGTGGGTTAAGAAATTCCCTTACAGAAAATCTGGTAGCCTAACGGCGTCACTTTAAAATTCAGAAAATGAGTTGATGAGAGAGAAAATGGTATATCATCACATGGAAATAAAATTTACATAAATAAGGATATATCAGAACATATCCCAACATAATAGCACGTGAAATAAAAGACATAAGAAAATAAGTCTTTTAAAAAGAGGAGTGTGAAAGGTCCCATTACCGAGTTGGGTAACTTTCGAAACGGACACCCCATTGAAGAAAGGTCATAAAATGAATATGTAATTACCAATAAATGAAATTATATTACACAAATAGTATAATAATAGGAAGTACATACACCAATCAAAGGAAATGGTGGCAAATGTAGCATAAATCTCACGGGACTTAAAGTGAGATGAAAAATCCCTTACGGACTCGACAGCCTAACGACGCCACTTAAAACTTCCAAAAATGGATTGATGAGATCAAATAAGGTCTCGCATCATATTAACATAATGTTTACAGAAATAGGAATTTGAAATACCATCCCCCAACATAACAAATAGGACCTTAAAAAAGTGACATAAATGAGAGTACTTCAAAAGAAGGAGAGAGGTTATATCTCTTATTAAAATTTGGCAGCCTAACGGCGCTACTCAAAACATCCAAAATGGGTTGATGAGAGAGAATAGGGTCTCTCATCATATAAAAAAAAATTACAGTATGAGTAATATAAAATAACATCCCAATCACAAGAAATATTAGCTTAAAAGGAATGACATAAAAGAGTGTACTTAAAAAGAAAGAGAGGAGTAGGATCCCTTACCTCAAGTCCAACTTGTCTTGTTCTTTTCTTTATATTCTTGAATAATAAACTTTGGTCAATTTATAATTTCTTAAGGACCACCAATAAAGATTATTATTCAGTTAATATCAAATATTTTAATGTTATAATAATTGGTTAATAATATGAGTTCATATCAGACATTTTTGTCGATGTTTGGTACATGAGTCAAAAAAAGAACTTGTTGGAAAATAATTTTCCATGTAGTTATAGGTACATCATATCCAGAATAGTATTGATGTTTTAAATATCATATATATCAAGTATATATACATTTTATACTATTTCATAGCATTTTTATATAAAAATTAAAAGCACCGTTCATGGAGACGGTAGGTCGTAGGTACACGTGAGCGCTACTTTAATTTTTTTGTCATATTAATGGAATTAAAACAAAATGAGAGATATATATATATATATATATGTTATAATTACAGAATTATATCCATAATTTAGATGTGATATATTACATATATTACATATATATCCATTATATATATGTATTTATAATAGTACATAACATTTTGAGATAAGAAATGAAATGTACCGTTCATGGAGATGGTAAGTCGTATGTACGCATGAACGCTACTTCCATTTCTATTTCATATTTAATGGAATTAAAAAATAATGATACATACTAGTATTTTAATTCCAGTATGGTATCATATATAATATCATTAAATATATCATTTATACGTACCACATATGGTATTAACGAATCAAATCACTTTGAGGGGGTGGTAGTCTGCACTTCCTTAAATGAAGATATCACGTTTACCCATAATAAAAACCATAAAGGTTTGCCATAAATGAAAAATACAGAAGCTTAAGTAAAACATAAACATATTATATATCATATATAAATATAGTTTCATCTTAATGTCCACCTTTGAAGGTGTTAGAATAATGTTGAACAATCATCGTTTTGTGAGGCAGAAATTTTCCATCCACAGAAACATTATGTTCTTTAACCAATAGATGTAGGTTTGTGTAAGTGTAGCTCGAATCCTTCTTATAAAAACATCCTAGTATATTAAAGATACTGTATTTGTGACAAAATAAATGAATAAAAAGAGTTTATTGGATTGGAGAAGAAAAATAAAACATAAGAACACAAGAGAAGACACTACCTTTAAATCGGGTAACTCTTTTTGATTTGAGATCAAAGGCTTCCTTGGGAAGACTTCTGCCCGAAGTGAGGCTACTAGGAGTAATATAGAGATCTGTAGAGATACAATGGGCAGAGGATGGCCGAGCCAAAGGCTTTGGATGTGTGGGTAAGGAGGTATATATGGGGGCCTTTTATAAGAGGAGAGGAGGGGCACTCTTGGAAAGTAAGGAAATGTTACATTATTTTATAATGAGTTTCAGATTTTAATGGTCCCACATTGATTTTTTTCGAGGATATGGTGATAAGGATTCGAATTCCTCCCATAAAATACGTTTTGGACATGTTTAGGTCTTATATTTTACATTATCTTTCCATTTTATTTAAATTGTTAAATAATGAGGTAATCGGCGCATCATCATGGTGTCATTAATAATTTAATTTATTTAATTTCTAAAAATTATAAAAAAATACTATGATGTTGTAAATATTTTCATCTTCCTAATGAATATTTATAGTAAAAAATATGACTTGTATAACCCCATGTATAAATTGTTTTAGTAAAACAACTCATGTTTGTTACATTTTAATTTTAACATTAAATAAAAAGGTATTAATGTAATTTTCAAACCAACGTGGCTCCATGGGGTCCCCAAGTTGACCCATGGATTTTCTAGGTCGGCCATGAGAAATCCAATAAGGTTAATACATGTTTAATGTTCATTTCATATTATTAAAACATTATTTTTACCTTAAACTACACTAATTACCTCTAATCGCGATTAAAAACTTAAAAGTTACTATTCACCAAAAAATTATTTTAATCTCATTGAACCACATTTTACTTCTTAATGAAAACCATGTATGTCAGATTTTTGAAAATCAAAACACAGAGGTGGTAAAATTTCATTTAAATGGAAAATAAGTTTTTATAAGTACCACTTAGTGGTTTTACTATTCATCAAAAATTGAAGTTTTTCAGAAAAATACCAAAAATTCACCCTAATATATATTTGATATTCCGAACTCAAAAATGATATCTATTTTACAAAATTCAAAACCGATAAGTTGCATTAATTAATTTAACAATTAATTCCCGTAGTCAAAACAAATTGCGTGTTTTTAAGAAACAATATCTATTAAAAGATTGACACTAGTTTAAGTCTAATTTCAAAGTGAAATTAATTCCAACGACCACAATTAGATTAAATGGTAAAAATATATTCTAATTTAACTTTAAAATAAATTCAAAAAATAATCTAATAATATAAATAAATTAGATTAAAAAGTGGTTTTGAATTAAAATACAACATTTTTCACTATTCATTAAAAATGAACTTTATCGGAAAAATTCCAAATATTTACACAAAGTATATTTTGATGTCCCGATTCTAAAGAAGAATTTCATTTTGTCAAATATAACACATAAAATTGTCAAAAAGTGGATTTAAAATAGGTTCGCCATCAAAAAGCGGACAATCAACCCTTTAAAGAATATTAGAATGTTTACGCTTAAAATTGGATTCATTTTCATTTTTAATCCTCTAACATTTATTGTAAAGTGTAAAAATATATGACAAAAATATATAATCATTTTTTAGTTAGTTCTGGTCATTCCCGCCATTACAACGGCTAGGCGTTAACTACCATTTAAAATAATATTATTTTATTATTAGAGTGCAACGTAAGATTCCAAAGGAACTCGTTGTTGCATATTGGGTAAGCCATCGAGCATAGCTTTCCCTTTATATTAATATTAAAATTTTATTCACAAATAAGGATAAATATAAAAATGTCATATTATTTATTTACCTGGGGTGTTACATTTATAATACTTGGTTTGGAGATAAAATTATATTCGGTGGTCTTTTTATTCCCTTTACACATGTGGTAAGTGATAAATATGGAAGGATATATGAAAAGAAAAATAAAATAGGTCGTGGGTTTTATGACCACTTTTTATCACCATGAATAAGGAATGAAGTATCAAAATATTTACAAATAAGGACTCAAAAATAAATATTTACCATAGAAATGGGACTATATGTTAGCCCATTACATTATAGGAAAGGCTATATGGATATGAACTCTTCTTAATTTATCTATTTTGTGTATCTTTTAAACATGAAACAAACAATAAATCTCATATTCTATAACATATTTGTGTGATAGGTCATAAAACTCTCTGGACGTGCCTCGTATGGTCATTTATATACACTAAGTCCATATATCTCAAAATAGAACAATAAAAACATGAATATATTTTACCCACAAAAATAATGAACGTCACTTCTCAAATATAACATATCACATGACCACTAATTTATAGAATAGTCACTTTGAACTACCACATTAACCATCAAATAGAATGACTATAGAGGTATATAACCACGAATCATAAACCATATAACAGTAAAAATGAGATTTATAATCCCATCATGGGGGATCACATAATGAAAAGTATTATATCAGACTAAAAAATTAACAAACCCATTTTTCAGTGAATATATGATTACAAATTTCACAAAATATTACTAGATAATTAGTGACCTAATCTATAAAAAATATCTTCATGATATATAGACAATGTAAATGGAGTCCAAAGGTTTTCATATTGACATGAAAAACTATATGTTTTAGACAAATACAATATAATGACTAATATAATATGAAACCATCAATGGGAAAAATATAAAAACATATTAATGACCAATAATATATCTAATAGAAAATTATTTGTATGATTATATCTTTTATTAAATGATGGATGAAAAATATGATCAATATACCACATAAAATATATTCAGGTCACTATTATTATAAGTCTTCATTGGGAAAAATATATACGTATTAGTTCCCATATGTTACCAAACAATATCTAAATAAAAAACCTATAAATGGAGCTAGATAATAAAGTAATACCATTGGATAAACATGCTGAAAAAAAATCTTCAACTAACACAAAATTGAAATTAATTCTTGTGGTTATGACTAATAAAAATATTCAAACCATCACAACCACCGAATATTAATGGAAAACACATTAATAGAGAAAAATTTAAATATTATTTTACATAATATTAATTCATATGGGATCCAAAAGTATCAAAGGAAAATGTTTTTGTTTTTTTACATGATATTATAAAAATAATGGACATGTTGGGATTTATTTGTTCATGAAAACATTGACTCGGAGTTTGAATAATTAGTAAAAAAAATCTCTCCTTAAAAAAATGAAAGGGTTTTAATAAGATAAAATATTTGGCATATATATAAATAGGAAAAAAGTTCTATTCATAATCCAAAAAAAATAAATGGGAAAAAGTATAGTATGATTTAATTTTTTAATAATGTGTATTAGGATGATACTCATGGATGTACCACATGACACCCCATGATATATGTGATCCACTATAGGCATATGGAAGTGCATGAGTGGGGTCTCTAGGACCAATATAGGGGGTATCTGACAAATATTCCTCCACGTGTTAGGAAATTATCTACTCTAACATAACATGTATTTATCCCTTAATCAATACAACCATGAATGTTTCCATTATAGTTGTTGATTCCCCAATTATTATTAAATAATGTTGTTTGGTGTTTCCAATATGGAAATCATCCACTTCATTATGAAAATAATACATCAATAAGGAGGAATATTTATATATATAATAAAATATTATAAAATAATAATATTTATATTCAACTAAAATAAATGATAAATAAATCTACTAATGTTTATCATCCCCTCTATATAAATTCTATTATTTTTTTATAGTCTTTGGATTCCTTTTTCTAACCTCTTCCACTATTGAGATACACACCATCGAAATGATCTCAACCATGGGAAAATATCTATAAAATACTTTATTTAACATAATATGGGGACATAATAACCTAATAATTATTATTTAAATTTAATATAACATCTAATTTTTATAGTGATCTAATCCTTTTAATCATATCATTACATGTTTTTTTTAAATAACACATATATATAACCTGAGTATTAAAAAGCCTAGTGTCTTTGGAAAAATACGTTCAAATTACATCAAAAAGTAACTAAAATAAAAAATATTTATTTTAATCCCCATAATGATCTCATAAATAATTTTGGTTAGAACATAAACATGGGATAACATTGGGAATACCTAAAATAAACGGTTATGCAATAAAAAATTGAAACAATATAAACATGGTAATAAAAATGTGATTTGAGTTTAAAAGAACAAAATCATATCATATAAGGAACTATTATTGAATGATAATATGGAACCATAACTTAAAGAAAATTTAATCATTATATCATGGAAACAAATGAATATAAATTAAACCTAAAATATGAAAAATAATTAGTGAAGTCTAAATTCCATGAAAACTTCACATGGTGGATAGAGTCACAACATGGATTAGTTTTACTCCCTAATCCCATAAATACGGTATCATTAGTCAAAAACAAAACCTGATACAATGAAGAGATATCCAGTTTCACCTATCTTATCACGTACTTTCATATTTTTTATACATAAGGAAGTCAAACATAAGTAAAAACATATGCATTCCCCATGGAATGAGATGGGTTGCATAACCCTATCACATTGCATAAATAGAATAAATGAAAAAAAAATCCCTTAAAATATGTATTGAAGAAATATTTTATGTTCATAATAATTTTCTATTAAAATTTATTTTAAATTGAATTGATGTTTTTAAATAGAAGATAAATCCCCTTGGAGATATACCTCTTAAGCTGGGATTTGGGAAGAAGGACAAGGAGTCTTCAATGAGGACAAAGGAATAATAAATTACATAAAAATAGAAAGAAAATATAATATTTTCTAATGATAAAATGAGATATATTAGAAAACATTTGACATATAGTAAATTTTAACAAGTCATACACGAATTGGTGTATGAAACAGAAAAGATACCTTCTATCGGGTATGCATATCAAGAAAAATTGAGAGGGGAACATTTTAATATATTTATATCCCCATAAATGAAAGATTAATTATACAAGGTTTATATGATATATATATATATAATATAGAGTTACTAGATAAAAATATTATGTTTATATTGTCATCTATGTTGGTTAAATCATAACTCCATAGAAAATAGGGTGGTTTAGAGATATCTCTTAACTTGTTTTCAAGAATTATACTACAGATGCACTTAATGTGAATAAAATAAAATCAAATATAATATAATAATTATTTAAAAACATTATTCAATCTATTTTTTATTAATTAGAGTCGAATTATATTTTTTTACAAGTATTACATTGACATATAAATATTACTTTTTTATTCTGAGGGAATTCATTGCGTCGTTCCAGGCCCATTAATTTTTTAACAATAATTGATTTTTTAGGGGGAACAACTCTATAAGTAAAATTAAATGGTATTAATCCAATTAAAAAAATTTAAATTGCCCAATATATCATTTTCTGTTCATACTATTGGATGATTTATTTAGTAAAAACTATAAAGTTATAATATTTGTTTGATAAGTTTATTTTTTAAATCGTTAGTAACATGCATATTTCTCTTAAATTAAATTATTATTAAATAATTAAAAATGAAATATGTTATAATATACTTATTATAATCATTTTATCCATCATATTATTTTTATAACCAAACTTTTTGGCAATTGATAATAATAAATTGTGTTTTCCAAGCTGGTTGGGAGTTTACCACATTGTAAGAAATTTTTTTGTTTTAGAATCTATTGGGTTTATAATACAATATTGATATTTCTCAATAATAATAACATATAGTTATATTTATGATAAATATGTAAATATTTATAGGTTGATGAGGGACATATGTGGGGATAGATGAGGAATAGAATTAAATTAAATTATTAAAATAATACTTTTGGTATTCTCTTTTTCAGATACCCAGTAAGGATCCTTAGAATTTTATTTTTATTAGACTGAATGTAATAAAATTTGAGGTATAAGATTTTAAAGGGAATTCCTATAAATTTGAAAGGCTCTATGGCTAATATGTTGTGAGGATATATGGTGTTGTGGGTGGTATTTTTAAGGGGAAGAGAGGAGTGTTTTTGAATATTATAATCATTATTTTAATATTATTTTTATAAATAATAGTATTATTATTGATTCATGTGAATATATGAAATAAATGTATTACATTAGATTAAAATACTGGGTTTTTTATTTCATCTTTTTCCAAAGAAATCCTTGTTTTTAGATTATAATGTTAAATACTATATATTTCTATATTTCACTACTAAAAAATAATTCCAATATTCTATAAAAATAGTAAAATATTAAACCTAAAAATTTATTTAACTTTAGATTTTAAATATGAAATAATTTTTATGAAAAAAATATTATGTATCATAAACATAAAATTTCATATAAAAACGCCATTCTTTTGAAAAATACCAATTTTAATATTACGATCAATTTTATAACCATCCAAAAATTAAATTATGCTCACATAAAAATATATTTTGATGATAATAAAACATTATTTTAATTTTTAAAACAATTTTATTAAAATAATATTTCATTAAAGTCATTGAATTAATTATAAAATATTTATTTAAATATTTAATTTTAAAAAAAAATAAAAGCAATTAATTTATCGTATTAATAACAATAATATACATATACTATAGTATTAATATATAATTTATTACCTTTATAAGATACATAAATTTTATTTTATACTTCCATGGGTTAGTATACTATTCTAATAGTCAGACCTCCTCCTAACAGTTTGATTTCAATTCCAATAATCATATTACAATTCCAATGGTCAAATTACTATCCCAACGTTCATATATTCAATGGTCATACAGGTATCCAACATTCTATAAACACCTCTTGTTTCATTAATTAATCATTCATCAATAGTTTTCTCTAAAAGTGGTATATTTTTATTTCAAAAAATTAAATTTCATTACTAGCATTCAGCTTCATTTCTTTTGTGTTTTTCATGAGAATTATTGTTCTAAGGGATCATAAAAATCTATATTTTCCTATTAATGTTATCATATTTTCTATTTTTCTCTACTATGATAGTTTCAATTATTATAATTACACATATTCTCTAAATGAAAAGACTAAAATAATATAAAAAATTGTAGTTGGTTTTATAATGTGGTATGTGTTCATTATTTAATATTTTATTACAAAATATTAAAGAATTATATATTTAGAAGGGAAATTCCATGGATAAAATTCATGGCCATTACATTCTTCCAACCAAAACAATTTTATACAACAAAAAAATTTATTTTATATTATTTGTTGAAATCATATGAGGGTAACTTTCATTCCTGGATTCCATGAGTTCCCATTTAAGCTACCCATTTATATGGGTTCACTATATTTATTTGACAAGGATAGTTATCTTGTTGTTTAGAACATCATCTATATGGTATATGATCTTCCACATTTTATCCCCATAAGAGTGGGAATTTTTCTTTTTTACCCCAACATAACTCAGTTCATGTGAGGGATATAGTATTCACTTTCGTAATATGTATATATTGAAATCATATTGTACATATGAGAGGGTTGATTTTAGTGTTAGGGAATATGCCACAGATTCTATGTGATCGAGAATCAGAATTTTTTGTATGTATTTAGGACTTATCCTACCCTTACTCCCATATCTCATGTCCCCTTTCAATGAGATATTTTGGGAAATAAGTTACCTCAAATATCAAACTCTAGAAATCATCAAGGATTATTAGCATAGATAGTCTATTGATTCAATGAATCCATGATGTGCTACTAGATTTCCTGAGCTTTTAATTAATTTCTTCGATAATTTATGGTCCCAATAGCTTGTGTTTTCAAAGTTCATCTGATTATAATTGTATTCTAAATCTCTTCCCTTAACGGGGTTCATGTAGATCCATTTATAATCTTGAGTGAATTAAATAATAGTATGAGAACTTGACCAGATGAAGATGTTGTTCCTACAATACATTGAAGTCCATTGAGCATGCTCTCAATGTGTTTTATAGTATCTGGATATTCCACTCAGATTTTTCATCATTATGGGTTTTATAAGCCGTAGTGAAGTTCAATTTAGTGTGTACATAATTTAAGATACTTTTTAAAACATACAGGTAAATGTCATATTTAAATCAAATACAATCGGTTTTAGTGTTACATACATCCTCACTACTTATCTTATGTATATCCTTCAATGTTAAATGAATTATAAATCCCATAAAATTAGAAGGAAACGATAACTATTTATAAGTTGATCCAAAATAATTCAATTTACATTATTTACTCTTGATGTCTTCAAAAGAACAATGTCAAATTAAATATTTATTTTTTCCCATTTCCAAGTTGGAATGGGTAAATGTGGAATCCTCCCATTGTAATATTTATATTTTTCCTTCACCAGCTAACATACCAGCCATTTTTTAAAATATTATTTGATCATATGATTCATATATTACTACTAACAGTGATCTTGGAGATCATGAAACATCTTGGTAATCCTAGTGTGGATCGAAATTATGGAGCAATGTGAAAAATTCAATAGATCATATATCTCATTATTTGATAATACACATTTTCGTGACCTAATTTTTAAAACTTCTCCACCAATTTTTCACTCCAATTATTTCTATTTTTAATAGATTCTAGTTTACTCTATATTTGAACACAATCACATTTAACATACATTGTCTTCTTCTTATGGTATGTTTGAGAAATAATTTCAAAAATTAATGATGAAGGGACTTCCTTTAGGATATTAATTCCCATTATTTTCAAAACAAATAAGAGTTTATCCCTCTCAATTTTCATTATTGATATGGTTCTTGGATACCTTCTACTTACAACGTCTGCGAAATTATTTCCTATTTCGCGATGGTAAGGGATTGAGTATTTATATTCCTTGATCATATGTAAACATATATATTGGCCCATATTCCGCTCCTTATGTGTGAATATATATTAGAGTCTCATATAAACCATATATATTTCAAAATACTCCTCATAGAGATAATTTTTTAAAATTTCAATTTCAAGCCCACCAATTCGAACACCAGATCATGTATTGGGATGTTATTCTAATGTAATTTCTACTACCTTGATTCTCATGCTATAAACATGTAATATTAAATAAACATAAAACATAATACCTTATTTATGTAATTAATGAATAATATAAAAAGTTCCAAAATTTTGGGAAAATGAGGAATAGCGTAGTAATAATTATCAATTTAAATTCTTTGGATATCTTTCTAGATAAATTTTACATTGTTCTATGTTAGCTAGGTTTGCATGTTTGATAATAGTGATAACTTTCCCAAAAATAATATAAAATACATGGGTAGTATAAAGAAAATATAAATCTCAATTATCAATGTTGGTCTTGTCCACTCTTTAATTCAATTTATCTATTATATATCCATAGATATCCCATTTTTGGTGAAAATATTCCACTAGAATGATTCTTAATCTATCCAGAACATAATATTATTGTAATTTTCATATATTTTATTCTATCAAGAATTCATAAACATATTATTCAAATTATTCTCAGGATCCTCATCACTATTGTAGTATCATGTAAAATCAACTATAAAGACTACTAGAAGCTACTCAATATATTCTCTAAATACTCTATTCTTTACATCCATAAAGATTTATAGAGAATTAGTTCATCCAAATGGAATAATTTTGAACTCATTATGTCCAAAACACATTTCGATTGAAGTCATTGGAATATATTCCTCCTTTTTTCATTAACTTGATATATCTTGAACAAAAGTCCCGCATAGAGATATACCTAAACCTAAATAGTTTATTGAGTGATTCATCTCTATCTATAAGGGGATACTTTCAATTTATCGTGATTTTTATTGTTTGTTCGTGATAATGAATGACAAGGTGATTTGACCTATCCTTTTTCTCGTTGAAGGGGACTTCCAAACCACACAATGAATTATTGGGACATATAAAACCATTTTCCATTATCTGATTTAAATATATATATTTTTTTCTTCCTTCTCTATGGTGTATATTCAATCCAGGGTCATGGATATGGTTACAGATCCAAGAACATGTTTGATTGAGATCTATGCCCCAGAATTAAGAGTAAGACTAAGAAAATATTCAGGTAAAATATTAGTACAATGCCTAATATTGGGAGTATTTTCAACTATGAAACTCTTAATTTTCTCAATAAATTAGCATGATATATATTCTAAAATATAAATAATGTAATTAAATTAGGTGAGTATTCCAATGGAGATTCACACTCTTCCTTACACTTGTACAAAATCATTGGATAACTGTGGGATTGAATAAAGATCACACTCTATTTAAAATTGATGATGGATTTATATAAAAATATAAAAAATACACCAATATATAATCAATATTAAATAATTTAATTAGTAATTTGTTTGCATGTAAATTAAACATGTATTTATAAGGGGTTATATGATAGGTATTCAATAATTGTTTTTTTCTCAAAGATTATTCAGCCCCATTGTTTTGAGGGGGTGTTTCAGTAGTTTTAATAATCATTAAATATATTATTTAACTTTTGTTACCATAATTTATTAAACTATCATTCAATAATTTATTCTAGTTATCACCATTTACCATTTCTAAAATAAACATAGGGTTGAGAATAAACCATATATCATATAAAATGTGAAACTGTGAGCACTGAAGGAAGAAATTATATATGAAAAGAATTTATTAACATATGATTATCAGTTTTTCAATATAGGTTATCGATTTTAATGTTTCTAATTAGTTTTTATAACATAAAAATCTATTCAATCCTTCATAATTTTCCCTAAAGAGTTTGTGAATTTTCTGAAGCATATCCCATGGGATTTTCAAAGAAGGGGTGGAGTGCAATACAATTTTGAGCATTAGGTAATGATTATGTTAACTCAAAATATGCCATTTTTGGGTTTCTACAGCTATCAAAGGTTATTTCACATCCAAATACACTTCTATTGTCTAGGTGGGGATGCAAATTAATAGAAATAAATCCCTCTATACTTCATCAAACTTTCAGGATATATTCCTATTCTTAATATTATATACATGGTTCTCAAAAAATAATTATATCCCTAATATAAAAAAATACATAAACAATTATCTTATTATAACTATTGTTATCCAATCTATTGACACATAACATTACATTAATTTAAATATTGACATATACTAATACAAACCAACGATCAAATGTACATGTGATCTTAGAAGACTTGGTTCATAAAATAACAAAAAAGAACTAAAACCCACATTTTTTTAATATCCATAATGATCTCATGTATCCATTTGATATCATAAAAATAAATAGAATATCATACTGAATAAATAAAATAGAGGTGTGAGAAATAAATCACGACAAGGGAATAAGCAAGGTAATAAAGTGTATCACATGTATCAAAAGACATAACATGATTCCACCGACTGAAATGCTCATGAATAATAATATAGATGTTTAATATAATTAAAACGGATTCATTAGATCTAGTCAACGTAGTAATTTTTAAACAACATAAAACACGACATAATTATAAGTGAATGATAACTTCTAAGACAACATCACATAGTGGAAATAATCCCCTAATGGATTAGGATTCCACCCTAATCCCATACATACAATATCATGGGACCAAAAAAGTAACCCAACTAATTTTATATTATATATAAACACCAATTATATAATTTACATAAAAATATGTTCAATATAAGGAATGATATGTAAGGAATAAACAAGTGGATTAGCAATGTAACCAGATTTGTTTCATAACAACAACACATAGCATACTTTGAAGGCATATCATAGTGGATTCCACAAAAGAATGAATTTAATAATTATTGTACTTCAATAAGATTATTCAGTGAATAATTTTTTCCAATTTATGTGAATACTTGAAAAATAATAGATAAATCCAATTAGAAATTTAAAACTTAAGTGGGTCTTTAGGAAAAAGGGAAACAATTATTTTAAGTCTTTATGGGAATAATAATTTAAATAAAAAGAAATAAATTAGAATGGGTTTTCCTGATACATTTATAGATTTTAGAAAAAAAAATTCTATGAAAAATTTTATGGAATGGTACAAGAATTGTGGTAAGAAACAGAATTGTTCCCTTCAGTCAAGTTTTTTATTCAGATAAATTTAGAAGAGAACCATTTAAAATTTCTATCTACCTATCATGAAAGAATGAGTTAAGATATGAACATATTTTATATAAACATATTAATAATATATTATAATTAAATATAAATATTATTGCAATAAATCAGGGTAAGAGAGAGAATGTATATCGCTAATGAAAATTGGGTGGTTTGGTGAGAGCCCTTACATAATATTCTAGTATTATTTATCATTTTAACATAATGTCAAAAATAATAAAATTATTTACAATATTTAATTAATTAATTAATGACTTTTTAACTATATATTTTATTTAATATTGATATATATTTTTTCTTTAAAACCATTTTATTGAGTTATAAATAAGACATTTTCTTTCTGAGGGCGTTTGTTTTGTGGTTCCGTGATCAGATAACTTTTGTACAACTATAGATGTTATTATCAAATGGGAATAAAACTAAAAAAGTTGAATGAAATGGTAAAAATGACCAGATATAAATTTAAATTATTCTAAATATACTTTTGAGTTCTCGTATATGAATTATTAATTTAGAAAAAATCTAAATATTATACAATTAGTTCATTTAGGTCATTTTATCGACTATCTCAATCTAAATTAATTTTAATTAATTAAATTTTTATTTAAAAAATATAAAAAATAATGTATGTTTGGATATTATTTTGATAATAAAATATAACTATATTATAGTTTATATATGAATTTGTGAAGTGTAGAAAAAAAATTTGTTGTTTATGGAGGTAGTGAACAAACAATCATGTAAAAAACATTTTCAAGTTACAAACTAAATATGTGTGGGTATAAGATGGAAATTATAATATAATAATACAATATCAGTGAATTTATGAGTTTATAGGGTAATATATTAAAAATTATTGAGAATATAATATATATATATATATGAAGAAAAAATTTAAAAGAAAATACTTTAGAGTTTACATCCCCCTTTAATTGTATTATTTTAGTCTACCCATTAAGGCTCATTAAAATCTTGTTTGGATTAGACCGGTAGAACTCAAACATGGATGAGAGGAATAGAAATAGATTTAGGTATAAATTTTTTTATCTACAATGCATAGATGTTGTGAGAAGAGTGGGTGGTGAGGGTAGGTATTTATAAGGGTGGGATATGGTTGTTTTTTAATAGAATAATCCTTAGTTCTTTATTTTGGATAATACTATCAATAATATTTATTTCTAGTGATTATATATAGTAAATTATTCTCGAGAGTTCCAACTATTGGTTTATTACATCATCTACTGATAAAAAATTCATATATTTGGGTTATAATTTTAAATAGTGTTTATTTATATGTTTCACTATTCAAGAAATTTTCAATTATTTTGTAAAAATACCAATGTTCAACCATATTATTAAAAAAACAATTTATTAAAAAGATAAATCAATTTTAATAAAAAGAAATTATAAAATGGGAATATTATTTTTCAAATAAAAACCTCATTTATATGATAAATACCAATTTTAATATTATGATCATTTTTACAACCCTTTGAAATATTTCATATAATAAAATATTATTATCATTATAATATACCATAACATTAACTTATAAAACTTTTTTATGATAATAATAATTATTTTAAATTTTCAAATTTATTATAATAGTGTAATTAAGATATTTATTTCTTACAAAAATAAAAATTATAATTTTATTAGTTTTAAACAATTTATATACTTTTTCTATAGTATTAATGTAACATATTTTCATTTTATAAGATAAAAAATATTATTTTAAAGTTCCATAGGTTAAGATATTATTCTAAGAGCTTTGTTACTTTCCACAACGACCAAAATATAGTTCAAAAAATCAATTTACTATTCCAATATTAAGATAACTGATCCAATGATAATATTATAAGTGGCATATGGGTATGCCACTTCCTATAAGTTCTACATATTTATATCATCATAATTAGATACTATTACATCTCAAGGTTATATATTTTTATCTACAATGTTCATATTGCATAATTAATTTTCTACTTTATTACTATAATGTTGATATTGAGTGAGACTACTTTTGGGGATAATGCATATCAAAATTTTCTTATTATTTTTATATTACATTCAAAAAATTTCCTATTGTAATACTTTTAGTTATGGTAGAGATGTGTATTCTCAAAATTTAATTTTAAAATTAGTATAATAAAATGTATTTTGTTGTATCATGTGTTTTTTTCAATATATAATATTATATTAGTAAATATGAAACAATTATATATTCAAAAGTAAAATTCCATTAACAAAATTCAATTTCATTACATAGTGATATGTTAACATATTTTCTTTAGGGTACCCTTTACATAAATTTTTTATTTTACATAGATAAATTGATTACTTGTTGTAACATTTAATGAAATTTTATATATTCCTTATAATGAAATAATAGGAACATACTGATCATATAGAATACAAAAAGTATCTCAATTTCATAATAAATAAAGGATTTTTGTTGGAATACCTATGATTATAAATTGGATTTATTTTGAATTTATATCCTAAATAATGTGTGGATAACATACATTAGAATGATATGTGAATTATTTGACATTATATTGGCCTTAAGAAATTATATTTCTAGAGTACTCTAAAAAATAATGATATTAGTGATGTATTGGAACTTAAATAAGACTATTGATACACACATATATTATTATTTTTATTTTATCATAAGGGAAAATTTTATAACTGTATAGATATGATATCCTATTAGGTTTCATGTTATTTTAGTGACATCACTATAGTGTCCCTCCAACCCAAGTTCATATTATTTAGAACCTAATATTAGGACACTGTGTATAGTATTATCAATTACGAATTTAGATTCCATGATTTTGGGTACTCATGTTCTAATAATAATATTGGTAATTTGTGATACTATGTTATATAGAATGTATGAGAATTTTTCTATATGAAATATGCTTAAAATTTTGTTATTCTTTATAATGGGATTAAGGAAATCCTTTTAGAGTAATTGATTTTTAGAATTTTTTCATACATTTGTTATTCCATAAGATTTTCCAATATATAACATTGTTTTTTAGTTCTTATCTTAGTGAGTGTACTGCAATAATAATTTATATTTAGAGAGTGATTATTTTTTTTGAGCATTGGAGTAGAATAATTAGATTAGATGGACTCCCTTATAAAAATTAATAAACGCATGGAATAGGGTACTCTACCAGTGGATAGTTTATTATAGACATCTCATGAATTTTATTGCCAAATTAGATAAATAATACATATATATATACACATATATATATATATATTATCTTTATAAAAATATGAATACATGTGATAGGGTAAATATAGTAAAATAGATTCAATGTCTTACTATATTTATAACATATTATTTCATAGAAACTTCTAATATTACATACTAATTGATTTATGATCATTTAATACTTTATCTAATATCATAGAGTTAAACCATGGCATTGGTCAACAAAGGGAACACACTGGAGGGAATTTTATTTTCCATTTTCGAGAGTTGACACCCATTGATATAAATAATTGTATATGATTATATTTTTATATATATTATATATTTCATATAATTTTTTTATGTTATATATTTGATAATAACATGAAATTACATTTATACATATATTAATTTTCATACATATTTTTATATCTCACTTTTTTAGTTTTGTATATTTTTGTAGTTTTGAATCAAAGATTGTTTCGT
Source organism: Viscum album (assembly GCA_963277665.1). NCBI lineage: Eukaryota > Viridiplantae > Streptophyta > Magnoliopsida > Santalales > Viscaceae > Viscum > Viscum album. The sequence continues at coordinate 1,658,890,022 of OY728121.1, read as the reverse complement.
CTATAAGAAGATGGAAGGTATCCCCATGGTTTATGAGACATGATTCCAAATGACTATAATGATTTAGTTATTCATTCATTGCATTCCTTCATACTGGGTCCCCAATTTTGGTTTCTTTGGATATATCTGTTCTCTAATGATTGATTATGGGTGGTTTATATATGGTTGAATAATCATTTACAAATGGTATACATTTTAATCTGTCATAGAAACTCCCAATGGATTTCACATCCATAAATTTGTACTGATAAAATTTCCAAAGGTAGGTATTCAAATAATTTTTTTTAGCCAATGACTATTAAGAGCGCACATTAGTTTAGAGGATGGGGGGTTGGGCTCATCAAATCATTTTTGGGGAAATTGTTTACCATTTTAGCACTATCATATGAATTTATGAAATGATCATAAACCTCTTTCAAATCATGATTGAATATTCGTGGTCTTAATAATAGGATCTAGTGGTGAATCATTCTAAATATTGATAGGTTATATGAATGATACCATATGTATGTATCTAATATTCTATATTTTTCCCACTAATGCATAGTAGTGGTAAGTGATATATATTTTGAATCCTTATTACACATAACTCTAAAGTTTACTACCATCCATAGAGTAGATTTGTTTTTCTAGGATTGGATTGGACCATCATGTTTGATCTTATATATCATATTTATAATATAAATGAAAAACCACACAGTTCATTCGATTCCATGATTCATAGTTTGACATCATGCGAAAATAAAATATATAAGTTAAAAAATGGAATTGGTATGAGCTTGATCCATAAGAATAAGTATATTAGGTTCTTCATATTGATGTATTTATCATCATTATTGTGTGATTTTTTTTCTAAACAAATTGTTGTAGGTGAAAGATAATTTATGTATCCATGGTTTATTAGCCCACGGTTTACAAATATGGTAATTCCTTCTGGTCCTACCCCGAGGGGATGACCATATATGGAGGAAGAAAAGTAATTTATCTGAATGGGGATTGTATGTTTATGTTTCTCTATATGAGAGAGATTTATGATTTTAGTGGTATGATCTTTAAAAATACCTAATCTTATGTCAATCATGATCAGTGTGAGAAAAAATTGATAATAAGCAATCAGACTCAATATGTAGGGAAACATGACTTATGAACTCGGGAGACCATTGAGGAGTGTTTCATATAGATCTCATGACCCTGGACATAATCTTAGATGCCCCATATTTATTATGGATTTGAGTCCAAATATTTTTATTAGCTTCCCAATATGATAGTGGATGAGAAATAATAACAAACCCACATGGGAGTTTGTGTCACATCTGTTAGAGTATCATTGTTATGGAGGGACTTACACTCTGTTGGATTCCCAATTGGATCTCATGCCATATGAAATATTCATACATATCCTTTGGGGAATTATTTTAGTTTTATATATTTTAAATTTGACTTTAACTCTCTAATGGTTTTGAGGTAGTATGGGGTGTGATCGGGACATACACATAATAGGTTTTCAAATTATAAACCTCCCTCTCATCCACCGATGGATGGGGAAGGATGATATGAAAATAAGACGTTATGGGTTCTATGTTCCAAAGTAATTTAAATTTGAAGGGACAAACACAAAGGCTGAATCCAATGGATATCATACCTTAGGAAAGCATCATATGCATCATCTTAAGATTGAATTATAGTTCTCATAGTTCAATATTGTGTATAAATGTGTGTGTCTGCTAAAGATATTTATCTTGTCTTAGGGTGTCTTCTTCAAATGATTGTAATGCTGAAGGGTCTATAACTGACTTGGTTGATATGAACTGAGTGTTTATATTACATGTTTGATATTTGGGAGGGTCTATGACTATCATGGTTAACATATTCTGAGTTCCTGTCTTGTATGTCCTATGTGTATGTCTAACAAGGTGGTAATATTCGAAGGTGATTAAAATGATTGAGGTATCCATATTTGGTTCCTCTTAAATGATCCTACTAACAAGTCTATAGTACATTTACATAACTGAACATTCATGTCTATGGTTATTCTCATGATCAATGAAGACATGTCCAGTGGTATTGTGTGGCAATGTTTGAAATATTTGTAGTCCATCGCATGATCTAAATTACATGTCCAATGTGATTCACGTGAACAAATAAGAGTTATAATTGTTATTTCTAATTAATCATATTTATTGATCAATGATCCGTTACCCGGTCAATATAGATATATCCAATGGTGTTGCCTTATCTGGGAAGACATGTTGGAGGACTTTGGTGTAATCGGGCAGACATATCATGAGGACATCGCATGGCTTGACCGACATGTTTGGAGGATTTAAAGTTACATTAATGACATGTTTGGAGGTATTCAAGTGACTTGAATTCCATTTTGGGTGGTGTCTCTTTATATATATGACATTTTCAGGTGATGTCGTATTATATAGATAGGTAATGTGAACCACATGATGCATTCACATGAAAAATAGTATATCATTATTCACATAAATACTCACTCTATTAAACCATTATTTATTAAATATTATAAGGTTTATAAGAATTGTATTATTTAGGTATCAAAAAACCAAGGGGATATGTTGAAATTTTTTCACATACTCTGATCATTGTTCTATAAATCCTTTATTTCATCAATAGGATGGTCTGGCAAGACATATATATATTCTATGTATTCCCTTATATCCTTCACAAGGTTTTACCTTGTGAATGTCCCTTGTGTTTTCTTGAATTTACAATATGATAAGTCTTATATCTCTTATGAACTCCAATGGATGTTCCTTATGTCTCTTACCTCTTGTTTGTATTGAAGAAGATGAATTAATAATCCTCTCAATCCAAATTATATTCCTCCCTTCACAAATAATATATATAGGATATGATATTTATTCTATTGATGGGGGATAACATCACCCACTTCATATTATCCAATCATGGGTCATCCATAGCGGCATCCCTATGTCACATGATAAATAGTGACTGTGAGAACACTCCGTCATCAAATTATTGAATTGTCTCTTGGCTTGACAAATTTTTTACTCATGATCATGTTGAAATGTAAATGTGCCTTCAAAAGTTTATACTAACATGTTTTCAAGCCTTTGAGATACCATGATGCCATTCTAAGAGGCTTTTGTATAATCATGGGGGACATTTTATGGGGTCCCTTACATGATCTGGTTGTCTTATGAAGGGCCATTTGTAAGATCAAGATAAAATTTAACATGACCTCAGTGTGATCAATTTGTTGATTAGACAATTCACATAACTACTTCACTTGAAAAATAATGTTACATTTCCTCGCATAAGGCTTCCACCTTTTCTATCTTTTATTCTTTTTTAAAAACATCAAGCAGTTTTCCATTGATTGTGTATCTTGTTTTCAAATGATCAAAAATGGTTCTTGTGATGGAGTGTGATAATTTTCATGTGAATTATGAATTCATTTATGTGGTGCATTGAATGATCAATGATGGATCTTGGGATAGTGTGTGATCATTTTCATTGATAGTCACTCTAATTGTCTATGCATCTAGAGGGTAATCACATGATTGACTAGATTTGGGAAAGAACATCCCATGATCATGAGTTCCTTTTGGAGGGTCTTCACATGATCATGAGGGAATGTAGTAGGGGTCCATGTGATCATCCAAAAATCATGTGACACTAATTATTCATCTTCAAGACCTTCCCTGACTGATGCGATCATGTGTCTTATTGGGGGTCATGCAATTTGAACGGCCTATACACCTAATAAATATGTACCCTAGTATCTCCATATTTTTTTCCTTTGAAGAAAATAATACCTATACTTTATCTATTTATTAAATAATATAATTTTTTATTATCATCTTGTGGGATTCAACAAATTCCCCCAATCATGTCGATTTCCATAGGGATAAAGACTCTGTTGTGAGGAGTGTAAATGCCACCCTAAGTCCCCAATGAATCGATAATGAGTTTCCAAAGAAAAACTTCTTCTCATAGGTGAAATTTTATATTTATAAGGCCATCCTAAAAAGAATTTAGTGAGAAATCTACTAATTCCACTGAATATGTTGACTTCAATTCTCTTATGATTTCTTCTCATGAGTTACTACTTCACAAGAGAACGTCACATGAATAGTTTTCAAGACTACAACATGATAAATTATCACTAGATCTCACCACATGTCTTCCTAGATGGATTGATCTCTGACTTAGTTGATGGTAATTTTTTCAGGATGTGTTGTACATTATATACTTTTAGGGTTTTTCCACATGCATTCTATGGTCTAATGATATTTTTTCGCATCATCTCTTTATCATTGTTCAACTTACATAACCCTTATATGGATAAGTGATTTTATGTATCAAAAGATATTTCACAATAATGAGGTATTACATGAGTCACCTCATCTACATTATGGTAGTGGGTCATGTAAATGTGAGGCCTTAATTTACCATTATATGCAGGACAAGAAATGATTCATGAAAATGGAAAATCATTTATTGGTCCCACTATTCAAATGATGCAACACACATTACACATCTACATTAACTGATCTCTATTTTTAGAATAGTACTCCCACTCATGAATGCTTCATATAGTTATGTAGATGGATTCTAGATTAGAGATATCTTCTTATATAGCTTTCCATAGTGCTTAGATTTCAGGGAATAATAATTTCACCCTACTGTCTATTGTGTTATCTTACAAAAAGTTTTGAATGTGATCCTCCATCCAGATCATCACAACACTCTACTGTCAGTGTTACTAACATTGTACACACTCATTTATATGGATGATACCACCCTTATTTCACCCAATTATAAAATTCCATCTTACTGGTTGTGATCTTCCCTTGACTATATTCAAATAAATTTTCAAATTATTATAAAATTTAAATAGAACCCCCCAAATGGATTTTTATATGTTGAATAACTCCCATCACACTCAATATTGTTTGGATCTCACAAATCATCAAATTTCTCAAAATCATTTAGGAATACATGTCTTGTATTTTATTTTATTTTTGTTATTTGATATTGAAAAATATAGGACTCATGATATGTTGGTAACTTATCTGATGATTGGGAATGGATGTTATGGGTCTGGAAGATCTTATCAGAATCCACCAACTAGTTGGATAGTCTTAATATTTATGAGTTTTCATTGTTTTCTCAGTTTTTCATATAATGTTTGTAACACCCAAAGGGTTTTTTAAAAAAAATAAATTGAAATTAATGAAACATTGTTTTTAAATATATAATAATAAATATACATTAAAAATAATTTTACTACATCTATGTTTTCAATTTCGGAAAATGGTCATCTACACTTGTGTTCAGTGTGTCTTTTGGAGTCTAATGGAACTAACTTGATTTTTTGATGAATAGTAACACACCCTTATGAAAACTGATATGATCCTATTGAATAGTAAATTGAGTTATTATGTTATTTTCTTATGGCTTTAAGATAATGACATCTTGGATAATTTTTCAATGTTATTTAAAAGGAGATATAGTTAATAAATAATTAATTTTGAATTAATTATGATTATATTTGAAAAATAAATTAATATTATTTGGAAAATTATTTTCAAAAAAAGGAGTTCATTTTTTAATTCTATAAATTGAGAAATGGTAAGGGTGAATTTTTGGGATTTTTATGAAAATTATGGAATGTTAGATGTATAGTGAAATACGGTAAAATACAGTATATTGAAATTATTACTAAAATACATTATTTATGTCTTCATACGTGATGTAAGCACACTTATTTATAACTTACCTGACATTATTACTTTCTTGGGTCACCTGAATTTTGATTATTCATAGAATTGAGAAAAAATAGTATAATAATGAATAAAATTATGAAAAATACCGTCTCTCCTCCACTGTAAATACTACTCTCATTCCCCTCTTCCTCCCCAACCTCTCAAACCTTGAGCCTAACCTATGTTCTACCCAGTACTGATCCCAAGGATCTTACCCAGGACTTAGAGCTGGGATGAAGAGGGGAATGAGAGTGGTATTACTGATCCCAAGGATCTTAACCTAATTTCCATTCTTTGGGTTAACCTTATACTTTGTTTTATATGTGGTATTAGGATTGTTTTGTGTGATGGGTTTTGTTTATATTATGTTTTATTATATTAATTTATAGCTTATATACATATTCTATCCACTATAAAAACTTCTCACTTCAATTATATGATTTTTATTAGGGTGTTTTCTTTCAAAATATTCTTTTGAAATTCTATTTATCCAAACTAAAAAAAAAATTTTATGCTTTTATTGATGTTATATGATTATGTTCTAGATCATGGACATTGTTTATGATGAATTTTGGGACCTATATTTCCCTCTAATGCAGTAGGTATGCGTATGTTGGAGGTCAGCCTTATGGTTAATCCAAGTGTAACTACAATGGTTACACAAATTTTATGGTAGTCGTGAGGGTTTGAATTTATAAGGTAGTGGAGAGATAAAGGAGATTATTTATGTAATTACCCATTTTACCTTTATTTTTATATTTATGTTCTTATGTGTTGTGTAAATCTTGTGGAAATATCATGTTTCACAAAGTAAGTATATATGAGTGACGACTATGTCTTTTGCAAATGCTTTCATACGTTACTAGTATTCATGAACTAATGTGCCTTTTACAAGTTTTAAATCCCTTACTGAGAATTTGTGATTATCCCATGTTTTTTCTAAATGAATTTCACATGTCATACGGATTTCTATGGCATAAAAGGAATCCAAGTTAAATGTCTGAATATTTGTCAAATAAATCATCTTTTATGCTTTAATGTGTTATATTTTGAAAAAAATAGAATCTATTTTTACGATATCCACTCTGTAAAAAATTTTAATGTATGAATGTATTGTGTCACAATTATATAAATATCTAAACATGAAATGATCCTCAATGTAAAGGGAAGTGATTTCTTAACTGAAATCATGATTATATATTGTAATAAGGTTGGTTCCTTATAGTTGGTATCAGAGGATGGTTTAGATATATTTTGGGGTTACGATGATGTTTAAATAATACCATAAATAATTTTTAGTCTATGGTGAATTTGAAATGATTTAGAATTTAAAGATTACCATGTTCCTTTATCTATGATATGTTTTTTTTTGAATGGTTGTCTGTAGAAGAAATAGGGAAACTGAAGAGGAGAGGCCCCGACAGAACATCAACCTTCCGAATCTGCAGCCTGGAATGGTAGGGATTGGAATTGAGAAGTTTGTGATAGTAATGGATCAGATAATGTAAGAAATAAATGTTTTTGGCATCTATGAAAGGGAATAAATAGAGTAACAAAAACAGAACATGACAATAGAGGACCATTTTATGAGACAACACCCTCCTACATTCAATGGATCCTCTAACCCAGTAGCCACTAAAAGTAAGATTAATGAACCGAAAATGATATTCGATGTTATGGGATGTTTAGAAAATCATAAGGTATATCATTCAATTTATCATTTTAAAGGTGAAGTTGATCAGTGGTTTTCTATGGTAAGGAATATCAGGCATAGAGTTAATTTTGATGCCTTGGAATGGGATGAATTTAAATGTATTTTCCTTGAAAAATATTTTCCTAAGGTGGTTCTACATAGGATGGAGAACCAATATCTTTAATTGATGCAAAAAGAGGAAGATTCAGTGGTTTCGTATGAAACGAACTTCACACGACTAGCGAGCTATGTTCCAAATCTTATTTAGGATCTTTATACAAAAAACAACATCATTTTGTCAATAATTAAGCCAAGGTATCAAAGTTCATTGGCCTCCTATGAATTCAAATGTTTGGAAAAACATTTCTAATATGATGAGAGGGTAGAGATGTAGTTTTATAATGATCACATAATTTTTTGAAATAAAGGGAAGATGATGTTGAGATGGAAATCAATGGGTAAGAATCAACCAAAGAAATATGATGGTAAGAAAATCCATATTCTTGTTTGTAAAATGTGTGGCATGAAAGACTCAGGGGAATTCCTTAGAAAAACTGAGAAGTGATTTAAATGTCATAAGATTGGACATAATACCCATGATTGTAATGAAAATGATCCAAAGGATAATCCTGATAAGAAAACTCATAAGTGTTTTAAATATTGTGAGATGGGTCACTAGTTAAATGCCTACACAATGAGAGATCCAAATGAAGAAAAGAAGCCAGAATATAAGAAAAAAGGTGTAGTAAGATATTTTGTTTCTATGTTAGTAGATGTTGAGCCATTCAATGAAGTTTTATAGGGTACTTTGTTTGATTACTCAGATTTTGAAAAAGTTTTGTTTGACATGAGGTCTACACATTCCATCATCTCTGAGAAATTTTTGGGTAAATTTGAATTATCACCTCAACAAATGAAACAGGAACTTGTTTTTAAACACCAGGAGGATATATTATAGCATAGAGGAATTATAATAATCTTTATATTGTGGTCTTTGGAAGAAATTTATACGTGAACCTTGTTTTTCCCCTTTGTGTAGTTTGATGTTATTCTGGGAATTGTTTGGATTTACGATTATCATGCTATGATTGAATAAAGAGCTAATGAAGTTTTTTTCCAGAATGAGTTTTTGTTTTTATTCACAAATGAAATCCTGAAATTGATAACATTTTATGAACCTGAAAAGCTATTGAATGATGTAAATTAATGTTCTCTTGCTCATATTGTTGAAAACATGAGAACTGTTCATATTGATGATGTGGTAATAGAAAATGAATACTTTGGTGTTTTTCCTGATGAGTTACCCATTTTCATAAATGATTGAGAAGTTGAGTTCACAATTGGATTAGTTCCTGATGTTAATCTTATTTCAAAACCCCAAAATTTTATGGCTCAAATAGAACATCTCGAATTGAATAATCAATTACAGGATTTTCTTGATAAAGGCTTCATTTGTCATAGCACATCACTATGGGGTGCTCACATTTTATTTTTTTAAAAGAAATATGGTTCCATGAGACATTGCATTTATTATAGATCATTGAATAACATCACTCTTAAAAACAAGTATCATTTTCCGCATTTTTATGACTTTTTTGATCATCCCTAGTGTGCTCAGTACATTTCTAAGATTAAATTGAGATCTGGATACAATCAGATGAAGGTGAAGGAGGGTGAAATCCCAAAAACAGTATTTCGTACTTGATCTATGAATTATGAATTTCTTTTTATTTCATTTGGGTTAACTAATTAACCCTCTATGATTATGACTTTTATGAATTGAATATTTTATTAGTTCTTCAATATGTTTTTTGTCGTGTTTATTGTTTAAATTTTTGAATTTTCAAAAAATTAAAAGGAGCATGAAAACATCTAAGGGTAGTTTTTAAACCATAAAGGAAAAGAAACTATTTGGAAAATTCAAAGCCTGTGTTTTTTGGTTGTAACATATTTCTTTTATTGGCCACATTGTAAATAAGGTCGTAATAAAATTTTATCCATCAAAAACAAGAGTGGCTATTGAATGTCAAAGATCAACAAGTGTTATATGGATTCTTAGTTTTCTTGGTTTAGCAGATTATTACTGGATTTATTTACAACATTGCATGGTTACGTAGCTCAATAACTAAGTTAACACATAAAGGGGTTAAATTTTTTTTGAAATAAGAAGGTGATGTTTTTTCTTGAACTGAAGAAGAGATTGGTGAATCCTCTAGTTGTAGCCTTACCTTCTTGAAATGGTGATTTTTTTACCTATAATGATGCTTCTTTGAAGAGACATTTTTTTATGTAGAATGATCAGGTAATTTCTTATGCTTCAAGACAACATAAACCCCACAAGTAAAATTATACCACAAAATATATAGAATTTTTCTTGTGTGGTTTTTGAATTGAAAATTTGAAGGAATCATTTATACCAAGCCAAATGTCAAATATATTCTGACCGTAAAAGTCTGAAGTATATATTCACTGAGAAGAAATTAAACATGAGGCATAGAATATTGATTTAACTAATTAATTATTATGATTTCATAATCAATTAACATACTAGAAAAGAAAACAAAGTGGAAGATTCCATCATGCCTCATTAATAATGTTACATTTGGAAAATGATCGCATGATTAATGATTCGATGAATTTTGGCATAAAATTTGTTTGTGCAGGAAATACCTCTGTTTTGTCTCATATTTTAGTGTTGTCATTGTTATCAGATACAATTTAGCAAGCACAGAAGGATGACCATGAGCTACAAAAAAGTTATAATTTGTTAAAATGGGTTACTTTCCAGAATTTTGACCTTGATAAATATTGTGTTTTATGATTTGGTTAAATGTTGTAGGTGCCTTGTGATTCATAGTTGAAGAAACAATTATAGGGTGAAGCTCATAGTTCTCCATTTTCAATTCATCCAGTCAGTACTATGATGTAAATATTCCTTCAGGAGTATTATTAGTGGGATTGAATGGGAAGAGATATTTCCAATTTTACAATGAAATGCTTTACTTATCAACAGTTTAAAGCAGAATGACAGTTACTAAATGGGATGCTTCATACATTTCCAGTGCCAGAGTGGATATTGTAGAATTTATCAATGTAAATTGTGGTGGGACTACCAAAGGCTAATCGAGTTAACAATGAGATTTGAGTTGTTGTTGATCGGCTGAAAAAATCTGCACATTTTCTTTCTATTTGATATATAATGTATTCGGATCATAATTCTCAATTTTACATCAAAAAGATTGTGAGGCGACAAGAATTATTTCTTTCAATTATATCTAAAAGGGATCTGAGGTTCACAACTAAATTTTGGAAGGCACATCAGAAGTCATTTGGCACAAAATTAAATTTCAGTATAGCTTTTCATCCTCAATCAGATGTCCAGTCAGAATGAACGATTTAGACATTGGAGGATATGCATCGAGCACGTTCAATGGACTACCAGGGATTTTGGGATACACATCTTTAATTAGATAAGTTTTCATATAATAACAGTTTTTATTCAAGTATAAATATGGAACCTTTCAATTCATTGTACGGAATTCGGTGTTGGACACCAGTATTTTGGGATGAAGTCGGTGAAATAATGTTGATGGGGCCAGAATTAGAAGAGGAAGTGACTAAGAAACTGATGAAAATCTGGCAGCACATGAAGATATCTTAGATCATTTAGAAAGGTTACATAGGAAAAAGAAGAAAAGAATTCTCTTTTTCGAGGTAGGTGACAATGTTTTCTTTAAAATATCTCCTCAGAAAAGTGTCAATCATTTTGATAATAATGGGAAGCTAAGTCAGTGGTTCATCGGTCTTTTGATATCCTAGAGAAAGTTGGAATAGTTGTATACATAGTAGCTTTTCCAATGAGTATGTATCATGTACACAATGAATATCACGATTCAATGTTGTGGATGTATGTTCAAGATTCATCAAATTTCTTGACCCTAGAAGCAATTTACCTGGATGAGAGCCTATCTTATGAAGAGAAACTAGTTCAGATCCTTGATCGAAGGGAACATGTATTACGGAGTAATGAAATCCACTGTGTAACGGGTTTGTGGAGAAAGCACATGGTAGAAGAAGCAACATTGGAGTCTGAAAATGCAATGATAGAATGGTATCCTCACTTGTTTGAAAAGTAAATAAAATTCTGAGGATGAAAATTTCAGAAGATGGGGATAATGTAACTGCCCAAGGGTTTTTTTTAAAACAAATTGGAATGCATGAAATGTTGTTTTAAGTAGATAATTATAACTAGACTTTAAACATAATTTCACTAATTCTAGGTTTTGAATTTTGAAAAATAGTTATCTACAATTGTGTCCAATATGTCATTTGGAGTCTAATTGAACCTACTTGTTTTTTAGTGAATAGTAACATACCCTTATGAATATAAATAGGAATTGTAATATGAGCCTAATTAATAGTAAATTGTGTTTTTATTTTATTTTAATATGGCTTTAAGATAATGAAATATTGGTTAATTTTTCTTGGTGATATAAAAGCAGTAATTGTTTTTAAATATTTAATTATTGAAGTATGTATGATTTTATTTAAAAATTAAATTAAAAATATTTAAAAAATATTTTCAAAAATTGGAGTTCCTTTTTGAATTCTACACATCATGAAATGGTAAGGGTGAATTTTGGGTATTTTTCTGCATTTCTTTAATTTTTGAATAATATTGAAATATAGTAAAATAATTTATATTTAAATTATCTGAAAAATACACAATTTATGACATTGTAAGGGATGTAAGCCCAATAGTTTCAAACTCACATGCCATATTACTTTTTTAGGTCACTTGAATTAATATTATTCATAGTCTTGAGGAAAAATATTATAATAATGTTTAAAATAATGAATTATACCCCCTATCCTCCACTATAAATACCACCCTCATGCCCCTCTTCCTACCACACCTATCATGCCTTGAGCCATACCTATGTTCTACCCAATACTCCTCCCAAGGCTCTTCCCCACGTCCTATATCTATTGGTCTCCCAAAAATTACAAAACAAAATGTCTAAAGAAGTATCTCAATGAGAAGAGATGAAGAGGAGGTTCAAACAAGTTAGAATTAAGACTAGCATGAGGTAAGGGAATTCTTAACCAGATTTCAATTCTTTAGGATAACCTTGCACTTCATTTTTTATGTGGTATTAGAAATTTTTTTTGTGATGGTTTCTATTTATATATTGTTTTATTATGTGTATTAACAATCTATATACATATTATATCCACTCTAATAAGTCTCTCTTCAATTATATGATATTTATAAGAAACATTTCATTTAAAATATTTTTTAAAATTCTGTTTTACAAAATTCAAAAGAATTGTTTTTAAGATATAATTCATGTTGTATGGTTTTGTTCTGGATTTTGGGAATTGTTTATGATGAAATGGGGGACCTATATTTCCATCCAATGTATTGGGTATTGTAAGATGGAGGTCGGTTGTATGGTTACTCCAAAGTTAACTGCGATGGTTACACAAATTTTAAGGTAGTTGTGCAGGTTACAAATTATAAGGTAGCTAAGAGGGTTAAAAGATTATGTGAGTAATGCCCAAAGATACCATTATTTTTATACTTATGTTCTTATGTATTTTATAAATCTTGTGGAAATTTCATGTTTCTCAAAGTATGTATATATGAGTGGTGAGTTTGTCTTTTGAAAATATTTTCATACGGTATAGGTAATCATGGGCTAATGTGCCCTTTCCTTCTTTTAAGAAACATACTGAGCTTTTGTGCTCATCCCAATTTTTTTAAATGATTTTCACAGGTCTTAAGGATGTGTATTAAAATGAAGTAATCCATGTTAAATTTCTGATGATTTGTCAAAGAAATCATGTTTTAAGCATTAATGTGTTATATTTTGAAAAAAAAACTGAAAATGCTTTTATAGTATCTACTTTTTAACAATGTGTAATGTTATGAATGTTTCATTTCTCAATTCCCTAATTCTCTGATATCTAAATGTTACTCAATATAAAATGATGTTATTTCTTGACTAAAATAATGATTATGTAATGTAATAATGTTGGGTACTTCTACCATCAAAAAAATCCTCAAAGATGTGATTATCCCCTAGTGTCCTGGAACAAACTCCATTCATCTATCTCAGGGATATGTAGGTATGAAAAATAGGATATTAACCATTTAGGAGGAATAACTCTTATATAATAGATGTTTTATGAATTTATTCATGAAGAGGATGTTGGGGATGACCCCCCACAAACTCCATCCATAGTGAGGTACATTCGCAGTATCATGATCAAGAATTTAATGAAGGAGTTGAACCATTGATGACTTATTTCATTAAAATATCAGATCTTAATTATTTGAGCATAATGGGACTAGGACAATGGATACACACCCTTATCAACGTACATTTTGAAAATATCAAGATAGCGAAGGATCTTATTGGTCCATTCATGAAGCAATGGAGTAAGACTCAGGGGGTTGCTGGATGAGACATAATGTATCCTTAACCCATAGGTTAGTTGGAGTTTTAGCCTAGATTTTTAATTGTGGTATATCCTAATTAGGGACACATTATTGGTGGTTTAAGTATGAATTTATCTAAAGGATTTTTGATTTTTATAGGGGAAACCAATTGATCTAGTTGTTCCAAACCTTCATTGCCTTTATCAACTACTTCTTCACATCTAATAAGGATACAAACCCTATCACATAAGAGGCAATTTGTAGTTATAAATTTAAAATATATTACAGTATATTTAGTGTTAAAATTATCAAAATTGTATATACTTTTTTCATACTTCATTACTTCTGGAGATTTTGATCATTTCTAGGTTCAAGGAGATCCAATTAGGTCCCAATGAGGTTATCAATTTGATGAGATAGCCTGAACATGTCATCTTCATACATCATTTTCTACTAAACATTATAATTTATGATATTGGAATTGGATCTCTCAATGGGATTTTATATAAAATATATCTTTGTGGTGGAGTTATTTCACCTCAAATACTTTTAATTATTATATGTGAGCCATATAACCCTTACCTACATTCTCAATAATTTTTATATATCCAAATGGTGTTACCATATTACCACAACTGGCGTTTGGGGATAATGACATCACATGATCATTCAATAATTTCAGCTCATGTTGGAATGTGAGGAAAAAAATTCTTATTTTATTATACTACCTTTCAATGGCCCTATTTTATTTTCATAATACAATTTCTAGTCTTGGGTGTAAGAATATCCAAGTGGAGTATTTGATATTGGGGTCAATCTGTTGGAGAATTCACGTGCTTCACTGAACACCATGTTTTTGTTTGTAACTGAGTTGATTGATGATTTTGAGGGGACTGAAAAGAAGTTCTATCATCCTGGTGATTAACTTCCCGTTAGTGGGAAAAAATTTCTTATGTGTTGATTCACATCTGATACCATTAACATATGATTCATCGATTAATAGTAGAGAACATGTTTCTGCTTCTATTACATCTTCTTCAACTGAGTCAATACACCTTTCATCAAATTTTATGTACGAATATCCTCTATTTACCATTCCTCCTTATAATGTACCAACTCAAATTTTTTTAGAGAACCAAGTACCCCAAAGTGTAGTATGGGGGAAATCCACACCCATATCAACAATAATCCTAAGGATAGTTTCTTGCCAACAAGGAATTCCTTCACCATCTTTTTTTGGATTTTTGGGCTTGTGTATTTGACTTATAGTATTATATATTATCATTATGGAGATTATTATATCTCAGAAAATCAATCCAATAGTGAGGACATAGTCATCCTTGATGAAAAAAGTTCTCTAACTTAGTAAAGAAGGGATGATTTGGAGTTTCTTGAGTGAAGACATCAAAATTTCCCTTAACAACTCGATCATAACGATGTATTAACTATAGAAATTTCAAACATCAAAACATGGATAGCTATAATGATTTCCTATAACAACCCTTACTTTACATACATGGTTAATACTTCAAAATTGAATCATACTTTGAAAGGACCGTATAGGTATAGTGTCTTTAGAAACTGGGAAACATAAACAACTGGTTCATAAAGCATCTACACTATCTTCCATTTATTTCATCATATCTATAGTCCCTTTTTGGCATATCTTACTTAATACCCTTCTTCCTGACCTGCGGAAAGAAAACATACAAAAGGGTGACCTCAAATGCTCAGTAAGGGTAAACAAAAGAAATATCAATTACCTAAAATTCATAAGAACATAACATTTTGAAAATATTATCCTGCAAAAGAGATCCTAATTTCATAACATGGGATAAATCATGGTGGTGAAATGTAATCCCAATAATCATAACATAAAACATGAAACATTGTGTCATAAACACATAATCATATAGAATCATTTCTTATTAGTCAAGACTCATTGCCAAGACTATCTTAGTGGACAAAGTCCATTTCTGAACTGAGTTCACTCCTCGTTTCAGTCCTGTTTCACTGAACCAGTTTAACCTGCCATTCCAGCCATGTCTATCTCGTGAGATATAAAATCATTACCCAATTCATTGAAAGGAGATATAGGTCCCACCCATCTCATAATGATACCATTATTATTTGTGCCTCAAAATCATAAACCATACATCATAACATAACCCATGTAATAAAAATGGGAATCTTAAACACCATGACATCATAAAACAATTCATATAATATAAAGGAATTCATAAAAATACTTCCATCACAACATAATAAAATCAATGTAACAGTAGGGATAGAAACAAAACACTATATTATCTTTGATGGAAAATAATTTTGATAAAACACTTGAACTCCATTCTTGAAGAAAATATCCTTTCTACTTCAAAAATATTTTTCCTTTCATAACATGTCATACAATTTTAAACTAAAAGAAGTTTATTAAAAATAAACATGAAAACATGTAAAGGATGATTATTGGAAATAATTTTTTCAAAATTCATTCATGTCTTATAAGTTAGAAAAACATTCTTCTCGTACTTTTGTCCGAAAAGTCCAAAAGTACCTCGTACGAAAAAAGACAAAAGATTACATTCATATCTTTTAGTAAAAACTCATCGAAGGGTAAAATTGTATATAAAATATTGTAGAAGGATACAAATATTATATATTGAGGAAACATGGATGTGGATGATAAAATACACCCCGGTAAATACAAAATTATAAACAATGTTGGATAAAAATGAGATTGTGATATTTTCCCTTACCTTAGGTCCGATTTGCATCGTAAGTGTTCGAACCTCCTGTATAATGATTTAAATAATGTTATTGACTTATTCCAGAATCATACATATTGTTATGATATCATATATGGTCATATTCTTAGCTTCTTATAAGTAATATTTCATTATTGCTTGTTATTAGGGAGTTTATTACTTTTTGTTCTTATGCCTGTTCTGTCGAATAAATTATTATTATTCTCTTTAGGTTATAGATACCTCATTTACAGAATGTTATTAGTGTACAATATTTCATATTTATTTATTCAATTCATTTATATAATCATTATGAAATGAAGATCATGTAGAATGAGTCGCACCACATCGTGGAGACGGTATTCCGTACATACGCACGAGCGATGATATCGTTCCCATGATCGTGGAATTGTATTGGAGTGTATGTATACTGTTTCAGAATTAGTATCATTTTACAATAATCATATATAGTTATTATTTACACCATTATACCCATCCAAGTAAGGTGGTGGTGGAAAACAGATTACACCACGGCGTGGAGACGGTATTTCGTACGTACGCACGCGCGGTGATTTCGTTTTCCGTAGGATGGATAAGAGGTGAAATAGGGTTGTTTAATATTTATAATAACATATCAGTATATGAGGGATGCTGATGTTATTACCTCATAATGAAACAACTAAATAATAGGTCTTAGAAGAACAATGGAACTTGAAGAAAAAGGTAGATGTTATTACGTCATTCTCGAAATGCCTCCTTTAAACTTTCTCTTAAGGCACTAGAGTTGGTATTTTGAGAGGACCAGTACCTCTAGTAGGTTTCTAAGGAAGTGGGGAAGTGAAATGGGCAGGGGTTGGCCGAGAATGAAGGCTCAAATTGGTGTGAGGAGGAGAGGGAGGAGGTGCCCTTTTATAAGGGAGGATAGGGGAACCTTTGGAAATATAAGAAATATTAGTTTATATTAAATCCCAACCCCTCTTAAAAACTTCCAAAATGACTCATATCCGAAGATTAGATATGATAGGGTTGTAATATCATCATCCAATAAAATTTATACATGTTATGAATTTATTTAAAACATTATCAACTTGATTTTTCCTTATTTATCAATTTAATTTTACTTGTGGTAATAATATTCTAAATTTTAAATTATTACCAATAATTACATATGTGTTGTGAATTTTACGTAATTTGAAACTTCATGAAATTTTAGACAATGTAAATTTTAATTTATAAATTTTAAATATTTTTTTATTTTTAAACAATTTTATAATTTGTTATTTTTCTAAAATAACAATAGTCTCAATTTTGACACTATTCATTTATTTGAATTTAAATAAATTATAGACAAAAGATATGTTCAAACTAAAATCTTTAATAGATTCATAAAATTTCATATGTATCTATAAAATTAGTGGAGCACATTAAATAGTTAATATAATATTTATTTTAATATTTTTAAAACCATTTATTTGATATTTTAATTAATAAAATAGTTTCAACATCACTATTGTGTCATAATTAATGATATTTATTTAATCCCTAAAAATTCCAAATAAATTCCTATGATATAGATAATTGTATTAGATTTCTGGATACTATTCATGTTCGAAGTTTCATTAATTTTATCACCAAATTAAAATTATAATACTTATAAGATTTAAGAAAGTGACATGTTGTCACATTCTTTGGTTTTAATAATAATTAAATTATTTTCATGGATACAAGTCTATTAAATGAATCTAATCCGACCCTTAGGTGATATGGGTTGACTTTTAGTCATCCAATAGGATTTTGGCATATGTTAGGGTAATTTTATAATCTTATATTTAACCTTAATTACAAGATTTACCTTTAACTATGGTAAATGAAATTTACCGTAGTTACTATTTAAAATTCCCAAAAATAAAAAATAGCCTATTAAAATAATTTGGACCCACTAATTATGAATATGGAATCCATTTTTACAAATTCAAAACATATATGTTTCAGTAATTAATTTACAATAAATCCCATTGTTAAGAAAACAGGTTTTAGAAGTTAAATCATTGCCAAAGATTGAAATGTTTTTACCTATGAATTCAATGTGAAATTAATGCTAATGGAATACATTATATTAAATGGTAAAAATATATTCTATTTTTACTTTAAAACCATTCAATACTATAATTTATCCATATAAATTATCTTGATGAAAAAAGTTGTTTTTAATTAAAAATTAGCTTATTTTTTTCTGTTCATCAAAATATAAAAGTTATCAGAACAAAAATTTATCCAAAGTAAATTTTTATAACCTGATTCAAAAGAAGAATTTTATTTTGTCAAATTGAACTTATAATCACATCAAAGACTAGATTTAATGTGGGTGCACCATCAAAAGGTGGCAAAACTGCATTTTTCTAAAAATACTTCTTTTATCCAAAAAAAACTGATTTTGCTTTCATACCTCATTCTAGAAAATGTAAAAGTTGAATTAAAATGTTATAAAATTCAGTTAATACTATTCATAATAGATAGTTTTTATAATATTTTAATAGCATATCGTTGTTTAGTGAGACTCGGTATTGCGTACGACGCAAGCTATCGAGGAAGGCCGCGGTTGCGTGTAAAGCAAGCCAAACTAGTGTTATGTGTAGTGAAAGACTCCATTGATGATTTATATAAAAACAAAATATTTCTCATAAAAGTATCGGGTGTTACATTCTACCCCCTTAAAATGAATTTCGCCCTTGAAATTCATCACTTTGTAACAAACAGATGAGGATACCTCTCCCTCATCATATCCTCAAGCTCTTAGGTAGCTTCTTCTAATTGGTGGTTCCTCCATAAAACTTTCACCAAGCGAGTGGTCTTGTTCCGTAGGACCTTTTCGCTATGATCCAGAATCTCTATCGGTTGTTCTTCATAAGAAAGATCTTGTTCTAGAGGTACGACTTCTGAGCTGAGTACATGTGAAGGATCAGGTATGTACTTTCTCAGGAGAGATACATGGAACACATCGTGAACTTGAGAGAGATTTGGTGGAAGCGCCAATCGGTAAGCTACCTTCCCAACACGATCCAGAATTTCAAAAGGACCAATATATCTAGGGCACAACTTTCCCTTCATTCCAAATCTCATGACCCTCTTCCAGGGATATATTCGTAAGAAAACTTTATCGCCCACTTCAAACTCTAGGTCTTTTCTATGGTTGTCGGCATAACTTTTTTGTCAACTCTGAGCTTCTCTTATGTGTTATTGAATAGATCTGACCTTTTCTTCCATTTCATCAAAGTCATCAGGTCCTAATAGCTTTCTTTCCCCAACTTCATCCCAGCAAGTTGGAGTCCTGCATTTCCTTCCATAGACAGCTTCATAAGGACCCATCTGAATACTGAAGTGAAATCTATTATTACAAGAAAATTCCTCCAATGGTAGGTGTTGATACCAACCACCTATAAAATCCATAGAGCAAGTTCTCAACATATTTTCTAGAGTATTAATTGTCCTCTCAGACTGACCGTCTGTCTGAGGATGATAAGCAGTGCTGAAACACAACTCTGTATTCAGAGTATGCTGAAGACATCGCCAGAACATTGAGGTAACCCTCAGATCACGATCAGATATAATGGAAAGTGGTACTCCATGCAATCTTACAACTTCCTTTACATATATCCTGGCAAGATGATCAAGAGAAAAATCTTCTCTAATATCAATGAAGTATACCGACATCATAGGATGATCAACTATAACCCAGATAGCATTATTGCCTTTGGATGTTTTAGGATGTCCAGTGACAAAGTCCATAGTGATGTTTTCCCATTTCCATTCACATATGGGTAATGGTTGTAACATCCCCTTAGACTTCTGTCTCTCATCTTTAAATTGCTGAAAAACCAAGCATCGAGAGACATATTCAGAAACATCTCATTTCATGCCATCCCACCAGAAATACTCTTTCATGTCTCTATACTTCTTCGTGCTTCCAGGATGAATAGAGAATGAAGAACTATGAGCCTCATCCAGCAGCTCCTTCTTTAATTCTGGGATGGGAGGAATACAAATCCGATTCCTGAACTTTATTATCCCATCACAATCAAGGTTGAATTCAGGAACATTTCTCACCTTCTTTTGTAACTTGATATCTTCTTTCTATGCCTCTTTAATCTTCACATGTATAGATGGTTGAACATTTATTTGAGAAATATAGGATTTTTCCCCTTCCATTATAATTCCAAGATGAATCATTTGTAAATCCATAAATATTGGATCTTTTGTGATCCTCATCATGAATTAGCTAGCATGGTCTTGTCGACTTAATGCATCTGCAACCTTGTTTGCTTTCCCAGGGTGGTAATGAATTGATCAGTCGTAATCCTTAATCAGCTCCAACCATCTTCTTTGGCACATATTCAGCTCCTTTTGTGTGAAAATATACTTTAAACTTTTATGATCATTATAAATATCACACATTTCACCATAAAGGTAATGCCTCCAAATCATAAATGCAAAGATTACCACAGCTAACTCCAAATCATGAGTTGGATAATTTTTCTCTTGTATTTTCAACTGTCGTGAGGCATAAGCTATCACCATATCATTTTGCATGAGAACATATCCCAGTCCCTTCTTGGATGCATCACTGTAGATCACAAACCTTTCTCCACTGCAAGGTAATGTGAGCACAGGTGCACTGGCTAACCTTCTTTTTAGCTCTTTGAAATTTTCTTCACATTCTTTCGTCCAAACAAACTTAACTCCTTTTTGAGTCAACTTGGTGAGTGGCTTAGATAACCTTGAAAAATCATTCACAAAACGTCGGTAATATCCATCCAAACCAATATAACTTCGTATCTCGGTTACTATTGTTGGTCTCGACCATCTTTCGATAACCTATTTTTTTGCTGGATCCTTAGATATCCTCTCTATTGAGATTATGTGACCCAAAAATGCAACTTTTTGAAGCCAAAATTTACACTTGGTAAATTTGAAATAAAACTTCTTCTTTCTTAGGGTCTTTAATACAATTATCAAGTGATCATCATGTTCTTCCTTGCTATTTGAATATACAAGAATATCATCTATAAAGACTACCACAAACTGATCAAGATAGTCTCTAAATACTCTATTCATCATATCCATGAAGATAACAGGGGAATTCATAAGACCAAATGGCATCACTATAAATTCATAGTGTCCATACCTTGTACGGAAAGCCGTCTTTGGTATATCCTCCCTATTGAACCTTAATTTATGATACCCTGAACAAAGATCAATCTTGGAAAAGTATTGAGCTCTGCGTAGTCGGTCAAATAGGTCATCAATCCATGGGAGAGGATATTTTTTCTTGATAGTGATCTTGTTAAGTTCTTGATAATCAATGCAGAGTCTCATTGATCCATCTTTCTTCTTAACAGACAGAACAGGTTCTCCCCAAGGTGACGCACTAGGGCATATGAATCCTTTATCAAGATTCTCTTGGAGTTGCTTCTTCAATTCCTACAACTCAATTGGGGGCATTCTATAAGGTGTCTTTGAAATAGGCAAAGCACCTGGTATGAGTTCTATTGAAAACACAACGTCGCGATTTGATGGAAGACCTGGAAATTCCTCCGAAAAGACATCATCAAATTCATGTACAATGGGAATATTATTAATCGCGAGTTTCTCTCCAACCATTTGAGATAAATAACCTTCATTTAGTGGAATCAAGACCCATAAGATGGATGAAATTTCCACTGGAAGGTTATGTTCATCCTTGCATCGATAGATGATCATAGAATGATCTGGAATATGAAATGTGACTTCCCTTTTTTGGAAATTGATATGATCTCCATATAAAGAAAGCCAACTCATGCGAAGAATCACATCAAATTCTACTATAGGAAGGATCACAAGATTTGTAGGAAGCACATTCCCACAAACTTCAATCGGAGAAGAATTGTAAACTTTTGATGCTACTGTTGTTCCATTAGGAGTTGTCACAGCCAACTCAACATCTAATTGTTGAGGTAATATGGTGATACCCTTAGAAACTTCTTCAGAAATAAAACTGTGGGTGGATCCAGAATCAAATAAAACATTTACTACTTTAGATTGGATGGTAATTGTACCTCTCACCACTTCGTTGTCGTACTCCACATCACTAATAGTAATTGCATGTGACTTTCCTTTGTCTTTGGACTTAAGATTTTGTTGACATAGATATTCATCATCAAACCTTGGATATGGGCATTGATTGGCATAGTTCCCCATCTCCTTGCACATGAAACAATGAAGTGTAGTAGGTTCATTATGTGTATCCCTTCCTTTGTTTGCATCATTAGACATCTTCTTCCCATTATTTCGACATTCAATTGCCCGATGACCATATTTTCCACACTTAAAACATTTTCTTGTCCCCTTAAGACAATTTACTCCATGTTTCTTTCCATACATTAAGAATATGGGAAAACTCATCTTCTTTTCAGTGTGGTCTTCATATTTTCCTTTGAATTCAATTTTTCTCTTCTTATCAAACCCATGTGACTGATGGGTTACACCAATCTCCATCTCAACCTTGAGAGCACATCGATAAATTTCCTCATAGCTATTGAAGTCCCTTTTGGATAACTCCCTTCGAAGACTTGGTTTTAAGAAACTAAAGAATCAATCGATCTTACTCTCAGGTTGGATAATAATTTCAGAAGGGTACCTTGCAAGTCTTGTAAAATTTGCTTCGTATGTACCAACGGATTCATCATCCTTTTGCTTCAGTTCAGGAAATTCCTTCTCCATCTTTTTTCAAAGAAAACGAGGGAAATACTTATGAAAAAATAAGTTCTTGAACTCATCCCATTCCATGGAATCAATTTCATCCCTTTTCCTCATATTCTTAATAATATTCCACCATTGATCAGCATCACCTTCCAAATGATACACTGCTAAGATGACTTTATAATGTTCAAAACTTTGAAGAACTGAAAATATCTTTTCATTGGTACTGATCCATTGTTCAGCCACTAATGGATCAGAAGACCCGCTGAATGAAGGTGGACGCTGCCTCATGAAGGATTCGACATAATGTTGCTCCTCCCTTTGCTCATTTAGAAATCCTACATGATTCATAGCTTGAGAAAGTTTCATGAGAATGGCTATAAGATTTTTCATTCCAACTCCCATAATGTTTGATTACTCAGGGGGACAATCGTTTCATTGCCTGTCACATTCCGCATTAACACAGTTTCTTCGGGTTCCAGCCATTGACTAAAACCAAGATGAATAGTGTGAGAAACACTAATTATAATAGGAAAACCACATAATAATGAATAAAATTTCACACTTAAGGTCTTATAATAGGTTGTTCATGGCCATTTCTGAAACACTAAGATTGTGTTTTATGGTCAGACTTAACCTTAGGGTTCTTACTAAGGCTTTCACATCCTATTTTCCAATGGTTGACTATACCTTTCCTCTGATACCAACTTTAACAACCGTTACATTACATACATGGATAATACTTAAAAATTGAAGCATACTTATTACAACATATAATAAAACCATGAAAGGACCGTATAGGTATAATGTCTTTAGAAACTGGGAAACATAAACAATTGGTTCACAAAGAATCTACATTGTCTCCCATTTATTTCATCATATTTATAGTCCCTTTTTGGCATATCTTACTTAATACCCTTCTTCCTGACCTGGGGAAAGAAAACATACAAAAGGGTGAGCTCAAATGCTCATTAAGGGTAAAAAAAAAGAAATATAAATTACATCAGATTCATAAGAACATAACATTTTAAAAATCTTATCCTGCAAAAGATATCATAATTTCATAACATGGGATAAATCATGGTGGTGAAATGTAATCCCAATAATAAAAACATAAAACATGAAACTTTGTGGCATAGTCACATAATCATAGAGAATCATTTCTTATTAGTCAAGACACATTTCCAAGACTATCTTAGTGGACAAAGTCCATTTCTGAACCGAGTTCACTCCTCGTTTCAGTCCTGTTTCAATGAACCGGTTTAACCTTCCGTTCCAGCCATTTCTATCTCATGAGATATATAATCTTTACCCAATGAATTGGAGGGAGATATAGGTCCCACACATCTCATAATGATACCATTCTTATGTGTGCCACAAATTCATTTACCATACATCACAGCATAACCCATGTAATAAAAATGGGAATCTTAAACATTAGGACTGTAGAGACCCGATGTTTGATGTACATGTACATTACATTACTTTTGTAGAATTCATAGTACATAAAAAAACAGACACAGAAGGACCGTAATAGTTTAGTGTATTTGGAAACTCAGAATATAATCTTCTAATCATGTTGAAAGATCTTCAACATCTCCCATAACATTCTTCCCCTTTTTGTTTTCTTACCTAAAACCTTTCTTTATTTCCTGGGGAAAATAAAACATAAAAAGGGTGAGCTCAAATACTCAGTAAGGGAAAACATAGAGAACATAAATCAATCCATAAACATTTGAAAGCAAAAACTTGAACATGAAATCTAAACATTAAAACCTTGAGCAAAGACATAAATCATGGAAGTTCGTAAGGAATATATCATAATGGAACATCAATCCTGATAAAATATAATGGGAATAAAACTTGTAATTGTGGAAACCATTCAGCACATGTCATGATTTCCATATTATCCAAGGCATTTCTTCCAAGACCATCTTAGTGGAAAAAGTCCCATTCTGAATCGAGTTCACTCCTCGTTTCAGTCCTGTAACACTAAACCAGATTAACTTGTTGTTCCAGCCATGTCTATTTCATGAGATATAAACTTTACCCAATGCATTGGAGGGAGATATAGGTCCCACCCATCTCATAATGAAATCATTCTTACTTGTGCCACAAAATAAACATACATCATTCATAATAACCCAATAAATAAAATTGGTTTCATAAACATCATCCCATCATCACATAATCCATGTAAACGAAACGGATATCATTTCATAATAAGAAAAGTGAAACCTTGTAAATTATATAGACATGATACTTGAAACATTCAAATGTAAAATAATGTCCTCTTATATGAAAATGGTTTTGATAAAACACTTGAAATGAATTATTGAGGAAAATATCCTTTTTTTCTTCAGAAAAATTTTCTTTTCACAAAATGTCATGACATTTTAGAAGAAATGGTTTTTGTTGAAAATAGTCATGAAATATTTTGGAGGAAGCATCATGAAAATAAGGATTTATAAAACAATAAAAATCCGTTCACGCCGTATAAGTTAAAAATAACATTATCCTCATACTTTTGTCGGAAAAGTCAAAAAGTTCCTCATAACGTAAACAAAAGAAAGATTCCTTACATACCATGTAGTAAAAGTAAAAAATGGGTAAAAAGAACTTTAAACATACATGAAAACACTTTTATAAAACATGGACGTGGAAGATAGAAATAACCCCAGTAAATACTTATGAATAAGCAATCTCGGATAAAAATGAGATTTTCAAAATTAACCCTTACCTTAGGCCTGATATGCTTCGTACGTATCTGAACCTCCTATATAATGATTTAAATAATGTCATTGACTTATTAAATAATCATATTCATTGTTATTATATCATATATGTTTCACTTATGACTTTATATTACCCGTTCTTTTGTAAATTCCATGTTAAAGCAGTGTTTTGGGTAAAATCATTTCATTTATCGTATGTGTTTCGACTTGTCGTTCTTGATATTAAGACTTATATCCTGATTTACATAATTATAGAATGTAAGAAATGATTTATATATAATATATATTAATCATATACATATATATTATAGATCGATAAAAGGAATGAAATACACCGTTCATGGAGACGGTAGGTCGTACGTACGCATGAACGATGTTTTCATTTCCTTATTGAATTGAATGAAAATAAATAGATGACATACATATATATATACATAAATACAGTAGCATTATTATTTCATATATTTCATTAATACTTATTATATATACTTTATAATCATTTATGAATGGTTAATCATTGAGAATGAATCTAATCGCGTCGTGGAGACGATATTCCGTACGTACGCACGAGCGATGATATCGTTCCCATGATTATTGAATAGAATTTTAGTGGATGGTATAATATATCAGAATCAATATGATGTTATAATAATCATATATAGTTATTCTTTACATCATTATACCCATCCATGTAAGGTGTTGGTGGAAAAACAGATTTCACCACGGTGTGGAGACGGTATTCCGTACGTACGCACACGTAGTAATTTCATTTTTCAGAGGATGGATAGATGGTGAAATAGGGTTGTTTCATACTTATAATAACATATAAGTTTATGAGTTATAATGATGTTATTACTTCATAATTAACCAACTAAAGAAGAAGAAGTGGAAGAAGAAATAAAGTTGAATGAATCGGTAACGAACATTACCTCTTCTTTGAAGTGCCTCTTTGAGACCTCCTCTTAGGGCACTAAAATTGGTCTTTGAAGAATAAAAGGACATCTAGGATGTTTCTAGGGAAGTGGATAATAGAATTAGGTAGGTTTTGTCCGAGCTTCAAGGCTCAAAATGGTGTGAGGAAGAGAGGGAGGAGGTGCCCTTTTATAAAGGAGGAGAGAGGCACCTTTGGAAAAACAAAATATATTATTTTATTATAAAGTCATATTCGGTTTTAAATAGCTCCAAATTGATTTATTTCAAATATAAGGTGGGTATGGGTCTAAATCCTCCCATCCAATAGAATTTGTACAAGTTTAGGTGTCTATTTTAACCATATCATTTAGATTTAACTCTAAGTTAAATAATTTTACTCTTACCTTGTCTTCTTGTTTTCTTACACTATAAGGTTAATAAACATACTATAACAAGACAAACGAACCCCAAGTTGTTTATTATTTATATATATAACCTTATCTAAGTCATTTTGAAGAAATTTAGATTTTTAGGAACAAAATATCAATTAATAATATAATATTTGTTTTAAAAACTGTTTTATGTCAATTTTGACACTATTTGGTAATTGATTTTTGTGAAAATCATAACAGAATGATTAGTTTAAAACAAGTCAATTAAATCAATTATAACATTACATTTTAACCTATAAGATTATTATAATTCATAAAAAGTCTCAAATTACCTTTATTTGGGTATTTATAAAATCAATTATGTCAATATTTTATTAATAAGATAATTACGGCATCATCTTTGTGTCATAACTAAATTAAATTATTTAAGGTCTAAAAATTAAAAATAAAATACCATTATGTAGGAAATCTTCTTATCTTTATAATGAATATTTATAGTCTAATTTATCTCATGTATAACACTATATTAAATTTTTTTTACTTATTAAACTTTGATTTGAACTATTTTAACCCTTCTTTAAATAAATTAATAATAAATGTCCTAATCTAATCCAAGTGGGACTAAATGGTCATATTTTATTTCTATGGATGTTTTTGGTCGAATTACACTTATCCAGTAGAATTAGGACATGTGTTAGGGAAATAATAATATCAGTATTACTCTTAATTACCCTATTTACTTTTAACCATGGTAAATAAAAGTAAAAAGTTACTATTCACCAAAAATTATTTTCATCTCATTGAACCACATTTTACATACTGAAATCAACTGTGTCTCTAAAATTTTTGAAATTCCACTCACAGAAGCGGTAAAATTAAGTTTTATGTAAATTTGTAAATTCTCCTAGGAGGTGGGTAAAAGACGGTGAAAAGTTCCATAAAATTTTTATTTATCTAAAATTATTATAAAATTACTTAAATGAATTACATTGAACATATATAGATATTATGTATCAATTTTGACCTAAATAAATTTAAATAAAATAAATAATTATTTAAATAAAAAGTCAGTTTTTAAATAGTAACCTAGTGTTTTCATTATTAATCAAAAATTGAAAGTTTTCAGAAAAATACCAAAATTTCACCCTTGGCTAATTTCGATATTCTGAATCAAAAAATGAAGTCCATTTTGAAAGTTGAAATTTAAAACATTTCAAAAAGTGGTTATTACTATTTATAATGGCTAGTTTTAATAATATTTTAATAGCATATCGTTGTTTAGTGAATCTTGGTATTACGTACAACACACGCTATCGAGAAAGGTTGTGATTGCATGTAATGCAGCAAAGTTAGGGTTGCGTGTTGTGCAAGACTCCTTTGTTTTAGCGTACAACATAAGATATCAATAAAATTATAAAAAATATTTTTCATAGAATCTCAGGGTGTTACATTCTACCCCCCTTAAAATGAATTTCGCCCTCGAAATTCATCAGGGTTATAAATGGTTTACTACTCGAAAGTTTTTTTAATAGAAACCAACATTGTAAAAAGGAATACCAAAACCAATATTTAAAAACTAAAGTATAAAACATAATGGTTACCCAAATTAACTAATCATTGTGCTTCCACATAAAAGAACAAAGGTGAAAATATGGATATGGAAGAGAAAACTAACCATCATGTTTTTATGGAGTGTGGTAGAGAACATGGCTATGAAAAAGACAATAATTACAAAGCCATAGATTTGTGATGATCTAAGGTACTATCTAATTCATCGGTTATAAAGGAACAAGGACAAAATATTTGGTTTTCAATATCATTTCCCTAAAGTTGAAATTTTTGAATTAGAAGAAATACTTTCTTGTTTTGGTACAATCTCTCTGTTGTTCATGCTTTGAACAATTTCCAATTCATTTCTTAAAGAAATGAAGTTGAATTTGTTATTTGTGAAGTGTTAACAAGTCATGTGATAGAATGATGGGTCATTCAATATGTTTCAAACAAAAGGTTAGAAAAAGTTATCAAATATACATAAGTCCATCTATGGTGAGGTTAATCATATACGATTCCAAAAATGAACTTGTACTTCATATATCATAACGCTTAATAAAATAAAACTAGTTTCTACTAACCAGGGTCTTCCTGTAGGACAGTGGTAGGCGATAAAGGCTTGTCACACTTCAGTTGTGGTTTTGATTCCCACAACCTTGTCCAACGCGATGGTTCATCGCTCATCCTACAGGCTGTCCTTTTTCTAAATCCACATTACTATAACATCCCATCAATAAAATCGAAATGAGTTCTATCCTTAAACAATACTAACTTATGTACAACAAAATCATTTCCAATCATTAGTCTTATCCAAAATACTGTTATCCAATCTCATATTATAGTTAAAATGATTACCGAGCATGTTAATACCATCATTGATCCCCATATATCATGAGATATGTCTTGTTGGTCCCATTCCAAACAATCGAAGGCATTAATCATGTATTATCTTGAAAAATGAATACCCATTGAATCTTAGTGAAAACATGAGTGCTGTCAAAAGTTAAGTCTTTTCACATACCAAAACCTCAAACCATGATATAACTATTTCCTTGTATCAGTCATGAGCTCATGAATACTGTTAAACATTTCATTTTCTCCTTATCTCTTCATTATGCGCATATCATCTTTTTTCCCAAAATATCTCAATCACTTTCCATGGTTATCGGTACCCTAAAATTATTGAAAACCACAATAGACCAATAAATATTCCAATATTCCACGATATTATATAGAACATTATTTTGGAATCCCATTACATAAACACTTAATCATTCCACCACATCGTTTTCATATTCAACATTGCCAATAGTGATCGCATGTGACTTCCCTTTGTCCTTTTCCTTAAGTGGTTTCTCATTTCGATCATCAGTAACCCTTGGATTAGTGAATTTATTATCATAATTCCCCATTTCATTTCAGTTGAAGCATTGAGGTGTTGGTGGTGCATTATCTGCAGTCTTTTCTTTATTCACATCATTAGAAACCCTTTTTCCATTACTCTGACACTCAGCTGCTCGATGACCTTCTTTTCCACACTTAAAACATTTTCTAGTCCCTTTAAGACAATCTCCAACATACTTATTTCCACGCTTTGAGCATAAGAAAACATTCATCTTCTTTTCACCATTATTTTGGGATTTCTCCTTGAACTCCATCTTTCGTTTCTTGTCAAAACAATGAGATGGATAAGTAACACCAACTTCCATTTCTACCTTGATAGCACAACACACAATTTCTTCATAGCTACTGAAGTCTCTTATAGTTAATTCTTTTCGAAGATTTGGTTTTAAGACACTGAAGAATCGATGAACTTTACATTCAGGTTGGATGATAAAGCCATATGCATACCTTTCAAGCCTTGTAAAATTCGCTTCGTATATACCAATAGATTCATCATCCTTTTGCTTTAGTTCAAGAAACTCATTATTTATCTTTGTTCATAGAATACGAGGGAAGTACTTATTGAAAAATATGTTCTTGAACTCGTCCCATTCCATGGTCTCAATTTCATCTCTTGGCCTCGTATTCTTGATATGTTTCCACCATTGATCAGCTTCACCTTCCAAACGATATACTGCTAAGATGACTTTATCATGTTCAGAACATTGAAGAATTAAAAATATCTTTTCAGTGGTACTGATCCATTGTTCAGAAACAAGTGGATCAGAAGACCCACTGAAAGAAGGTGGGCGTTGCCTCATGAAGGACTCAATAGAATATTGTTCCCTTCTCTGCTCATTTGTAAGTCCAGAATGATTCATAGCTTGAGTAAGTATAGAAATAAGATTTTGCACTCCATCTCCCATAACATTTGTTTGTTCAAGAAGACAATCATTGCATTGTCCATTGCATTGATCGACACAGTTCCTTTGGGTTCCAGCCATCGTCTAAAACCCAAAAAGAATAGTGTGAGAGGCAAAAATCATGCTAGGGAAAACAACATAATAAAGGGGGAGTACCTTCAATATCTATCATCTTAGGTTTAATTCTAAGATCGTTACCGTAATTCTAGTACTATAACCTATACTTATACTTAACCTTAGGGACATCCCTAGACATACCATAGAAATATATCTAGGGATCTCACTGAAGTTATCGCATCCTAGTTTCCAAAGGTTGACTAAACCTTTCCTATGATACCAACTGTAGAGACCCGAAGCTTGACGTACATGTCCATTACATTACTTTTGCGGAATACATAGTACATAAAAAAACAGACACACAAGGATCGTAATTGTTTAGTGTCTTTGAAATCTCGGAATATAATATTCTAATAATGTTGAAAGATCTTCAACATCTCCCATAACATTCTTCCCCTTTTTGTTTCCTTACCTAAAACCTTTCTTTATTTTCTAGGGAAAATAAAACATAAAAAGGGTGAGCTCAAATGCTCAGTAAGGGCAAACATAGAGAACATAAATCAATCCATAAACATTTGAAAGAAAAAACATGAACATGAAATCTAAACATTAAAACCTTGAGCAAAGACATAAATCGTGGAAGTACATAAGGAATATAACATAATGGAACATCAATCATGATAAAATATAATGGGAATAAAACATGTAATTGTTGAAACCATTCAGCCCATGTCATGATTTCCATATTATCCAAGGGATTGCTGCCAAGACCATCTTAGTGGACAAAGTCCCTTTCTGAATTGAGTTCACTCCTCATTTCAGTCCTGTAACACTGAACCAGATTAACTTGTTGTTCCAGCCATGTCTATCTCATGAGATATAAATCTTTACGCAATGCATTGAAGGTAGATATAGGTCCCACCCATCTCATAATGAAATCATTCTTACTTGTGACACAAAATAAACATACATCATTCATAATAACCCAATAAATAAAATGTGTTTCATAAACATCATCCCATAATCACATAATCTATATAAATGAAATGGATATCATTTCATAATAAGAAAAGTGAAACCATGTAAATCACAGAGACATGATACATTAAACATACACATGTAAAATAAAGTCCTCTTAGACTAAAATGGTTTTGATAACACACTTGAAATGAATTCTTGAGGAAAATATCCTTTTTTCTTCTAAAACATTTTCTTTTCAGAAAATGTCAAGAAATTTTAGAAGAAAAGGTTTTTGTTGAAAATAGTCATGAAATATTTTTGGAGGATGCTTCCGGAAAATAAGGATTTATAAAACAATAAAAATCCGTTCACGCCGTATAAGTTAAAAATAACATTATCCTCGTACTTTTGTTAGAAAAGTCAAAAAGTTCCTCATAACATAACAAAAGAAATATTCCTTACATACCATGTAGTAAAAGTCAAAAATGGGTAAAAAGGACTTTAAACATACATGAAAACACTTTTATAAAACATGGACATGGATGATATAAATAACCCCAGTAAATACTTACGAATAAGCAATCTCAGATAAAAATGAGATTTGCAAAATTATCCCTTACCTTAGGTCTGATATGCTTCGTACGTATCCAAACCTCCTATATAATTATTTAAATAATGTCATTTACTTATTACAGAATCATATTCATTGTTATGATATCATATATGTTTCACTTAGGACTTTATATTACTTGTTCTTTTGTAAATTCCATGTTAAAGCAGTGTTTTGGGAAAAATCATTTCATTTATCGTATGTGTTTCGACTGGTCGTTCTTGATATTAATACTTATATCCTAATTCAAATAATTCCAGAATGTAAAAAATTATTTATATATAATATATATTCATCATATACATATATATATATTATAAATCGATAAAAGGAATGAAATACACCGTTCATGGAGACGGTAGGCCGTACATACGCATGAACGTTGTTTTCGTTTCCTTATTGAATTGAATGAAAATAAATAGATGACATACATATATATATATACATAAATCCAGTAGCATTATTATTTCATATATTTCATTAATACTTATTATATATACTTTATAATCATTTATGAATGGTTAATCATTGAGAATGAATCTCATCACGTCGTGGAGACGGTATTCCGTACGTACGCACGAGCGATGATATCGTTCCCATGATTATTGAATAGAATTTTAGTGGATTGTATAATATATCAGAATAAGTATGATGTTATAATAATCATATATAGTTTTTCTTTACCCCATTATACCCATCCATGTAATTTGTTGGTGGAAAAACAGATTTCACCACGGCGTGGAGACGGTATTCCGTACGTACGCACGCGTGGTGATTTCATTTTTCGTAGGATGAATAGATGGTGAAATAGGGATGTTTCATACTTATAATAACATATCAGTGTATGAGTTATACTGATTTTATTACTTCATAATTAAAAAACTAAATAAGAAGAAGTGGAAGAAGAAATAAAGTTGAAAGAATCGGTAACGAACATTACCTCTTCTTTGAAGCGCCTCTTTGAGACCTCCTCTTAGGGATCTAAAATTGGTCTTTGAAGAATACAAGGACATCTAGGATGTTTCTAGGGAAGTGGATAAGAAAATTTTGCAGGGGTTTTCTGAGCTTCAAGGCTCAAAATGGTGTGAGGATGAGAGGGAGGAGGTGCCCTTTTATAAGGGAGGAGAGGTGCACCTTTGGAAAAACTAATAATATTATTTTATTATAAAGTCATATTCGGTTTTAAATAGCTCCAAATTGATTTATTTCTAAGCTAAGGTGGGTATGGGTTGAAATCCTCTCATCCAATAGAATTTGTACAAGTTTAGGTTTCTATTTTAACATTATCATTTAGATTTAACTTTAAGTTAAATAATTTTACTTGTACCTTGTCTTCTTGTTTTCTTATACTATAAGGTTAATAAACTTACTATAACAAGCAAAAAAGAACCCCAAGTTGTTTATTATTTATATATATAACCTTATCTAAGTCAATTGGCCGAAATTTAGATTTTTAGGAATAAAATATCAATTAATAATATAATATTTGTATTAACAACTATTTTATGTCAATTTTGACACTATTTGGTAATTGATTTTTGTGAAAATCATAACCAAATTATTAGTTTGAAAAAAGTTAATTATATCAATTATAACAATTCATTTTAACCTATAAAATTATAGTAATTCATAAAAATTCTCATATTACATTTATTTGGGTATTTATAACATCAATTATGTCAATATTTTATTTATAAGATAATTACTGCATCATCTTTGTGTCATAACCAAATTACCTTATATAATGTCTAAAAATTAAAAATAAAATACCATTATGTTGGAAAAAAATTTAGATTTCTAATGAATATTTATAGTCTTATTTATCTCATGTATAACCCTATATTCAAAATTATTTACTTATTAAACATTGATTTTAACTATTTTAACCCTTCTTTAAATAAATTAATAATAAATGTCCTAATCTAATCCAAGTGGGCCTAAATGGTCATATTTTATTCCTAAGGTTGTTTCTGGTCGAATTACACTTATCCAATAGAATTAGGATATGTGTTAGGGAAATAATAATATAATTTTTACTCTTAATTACCCTATTTACTTTTAACCGTGGTAAATAAAAGTAAAAAGTTGTTATTCACCAAAAATTATTTTCATCTCATTGAACCACATTTTAATTATTGACATCAACCATGTCTCTCGGATTTTTTAAATTACAATCACAGAAGCGGTAAAATTATGTTTTTTTGTAAATTTGCAAATTCTCCTAGGATGTGGGTGAAAGACGGTGAAAAGTTCCATAAAATTTTTATATATCTAAAATTATTATAAAATTACTTAAATGAATTACATTGAACTTATATAGGTATTATATATCAATTTTGACCTAAAATAAATTTAAATAAAATAAATAATTATTTAAATAAAAAGTCAGTTTTTAAATAGTAACCCAGTGTTTTCACTATTCATCAAAAATTGAAAGTTTTCATAAAAATACCAAATTTCACCCTAGGGTAATTTTGATATTCCAAATCAAAAAATGAAGTCCATTTTGAAAGATGAAATTTACAACATTTCAAAAAGTGGTAATTACTATTTATAACGGCTAGTTTTAATAATATTTTAATAGCATATCGTTGTTTAGTGAAACTCGGTATTGCGTACAACACATGCTATCGAGGAAGGTCGTGATTGCGTGTAATTCAGCAAATTTAGGGTTGCGTGTTGTGCCAGACTCCTTTGTTGTAGCGTACAACACAAGACATCAATAAAATTAAAAAGAATATTTTTCATAAAATCTCGGGGTGTTACAATGACATCATAAAACAATTCATATAAGATAAAGGAATTCATAAATATATTTCCATCACAACATAATCAAATCAATGTAATAATAGGGATAGAAACATAACCCTATATTATCTTATATGGAAAATAATTTTGATAAAACACTTGAACTCCATTCTTGAGGAAAATATCCTTTCCACTTCAAAATTTTTTTTCCTTTCATAACATGTCATACAATTTTAAACAAAAAGATGTTGATTAAAAATAAACATGAAAACTTGTAAAGGAAGATTCTTGGAAATAATGTTTTAAAAATTCATTCATTCTGTATAAGTTAAAAAAACATTCTTCTCATACTTTTTTCGGAAAAGTCAAAATGTACCTCATACGAAAAACGACAAAAGATTCCTTTCATATCTTTTAATAAAAACTCAACGAAGGGTAAAATTGGATATAAACTATTGTATAAGGATATAAATATTACATATTGAGGAAACATGGATGTGGATGATAAAATACACCCCAGTAAATACCAAAGTATAAACAATCTCGGATAAAAATGAGATTGTGATATTTTCCCTTACCTTAGGTCAGATTTGCTTCATAAGTGTCCAAACCTCCTGTATAATGATTTAAATAATGTTATTGACTTATTCCAGAATCATACTTTTTTTATGATATCTTATATGGTGATATTCTTAGCTTCTTATTAGTAATATTGCATTATTACTTGTTATTCGGGTGTTTATTACTTTTTTTTTCTTATGCATATTTTGTCAAGTAAATTCTTATTCTTCCCTTTAGGATATAGATACCTCATTTCCAGAATGGTATTAGTGTACAATATTTCATATTTATTCATTCAATTCATTTATAAAATCATTACGAAATGAAGATCATGTAGAACGAGTCGCATCACATCGTGGAGACGGTATTCCGTACGTACGCACGAGCGATGATATCATTCCCATGATCGTGGAATTGTATTGGAGGGTATGTATAATATTTTAGAATCAGTATCACTTTACAATAATCATATATAGTTATTATTTAAACCATTATACCCATCCAAGTAAGGTGGTGGTGGTAAACAGATTAACCCACGACGTGGAGACGGTATTCCGTACGTACGCACGCGCAGTGATTTCATTTTCCATAGGATGGATAAGAGGTGAAATAGGGTTGTTTCATATTTATAATAACATATCATTATATGAGGTATACTGATGTTATTACCTCATAATGAAACAACTAAATAAGAGGGAGTAGAAGAAGAATGGAACTTGAATAAAATGGTAGAAGGTATTACCTATTTCTCGAAATGCCTCCTTTAAACATTCTCTTAATGCATTATAGTTGGTCTTTTGAGAAGACCAGTACCTCTAGTAGGTTTCTAATGAATTGGGGAAGTGAAATGGGCTGGGGTTGGCCGAGCATGACGGCTCAAATTGGTGTTAGGAGGAGAGGGAGGAGGTGCCCTTTTATAAGGGAGGAGAGGGGCACCTTTGGAAATATAAGAAATATTAGTTTATATTAAATCCCAAACCCTCTTAAAAACTTCCAAAATGACTCATATCAGAATATTAGATGAGATATGGTTGTAATCTCATAAACCAATAAAATTTAGACATGTTAGGAATTTATTTTAAACATTATCAACTTGATTTATCCTTATTTATCATTTTAATTTTATTTGTGGTAATAATATTCAAAATTTTAAATTATTACAATAATTATATATGTGTTGTGAATTTTCCATAATTTTAAACTTCATGAAATTCTATACCATGTAAATTTTAATTTATAAATTTTAAATATTTTTGTGATTTTTAAACAATTTTATAATATGTTATTTTATAAATTAACAATAGTTTCAATTTTGACACTATTCATTTATTTGAATTTAAATAAAATATAAACAGAAGATATGTTCAAAATAAAAGATTTAATAGATTCGTAAAATTTCATATGTATCTAGAAAATTATTGGAGCAAATTAAATAGTTCATATAATATTTATTTTAATATTTTTAAAACCATTTATTTGATATTTTAATTAATAAAACAGTTTCAACATCACTATTGTGACATAATTAATGATAATATTTTAATGACTAAAAATTCTAAAGAAATTTATATGATATAGATAATTGTATTATATTTCTAGAGACTATTCATTTTCGATGTTTCGTTAAGTTTATCACCAAATTAAAATTGTTATACTTATAATATTTAAGAAAGAGACATGTTGTCGCATTCTTTGGTTTTAATAATAATTAAATTATTTTCATTAAAAAAAGTCCATTAAATGAAATAAATCCGACCCTAAGGTGATATGGGTCGTCTTTTGGTCATCCAATATAATTTTGGCAGGTGTTAGGGTAATTTTATAATCTTATATTTACCCTTAATTACCTGATTTCCATTTAACTATGGTAAATAAAATTTACCGTAGTTACTATTCATAATGCCCAAAAATAAAAAAGTATTCTATTAACATAATTTGGACCCCCTGATTCTAAATATGGAATCCATTTTTCCAAATTCAAAATATATAAGTTGCAGTAATTAATTTAAAATAAATCCCGTTGTTAAGAAAACGGGTTTTAGAAGTTAAAACATTGCCAAACATTGAAATGTTTTTACCTATTAATTCATTGTGAAATTAATGCTAATGGAATACATTATATTAAGTGGTAAATATATATTCTATTTATACTTGAAAAATATTAAATATTATAAATTAACCATATAAATTATCTTGATGAATAAAGTTGTTTTTAATTAAAAATTAGCGTATTTTTACTATTCATCAAAATATAAAAGTTATCAGAAAAATATCAAAAAGTTATCCAAAGTAAATTTTTATACCCTGATTCAAAATAAAAATTTTATTTTGTCAAATTGAACTTATAAACATGTCAAAAACTAGATTTAATGTGGGTGCACCATCAAAAGGCGGCAAAAATTCATTTTTTTTAAAATACTTTTTTATCCAAAAAAACTGATTTTTCTTTCATACCTCATTATAGAAAATGTATAAGTTGAATAAAAATGTATAAAATTCAAAATTCAGTTAATACAATTCATAACAGATAGTTTTAATAATATTCTAATAGCATATCATTGTTTAGTGAGACTCGGTATTGCGTACGACGCAAGCTATCGAGGAAGGTCGTGGTTGCGTGTAAAGCAAGCCAAGCTAGTGTTGTGTGTAGTGAAAGATTCATTTAATGATTTATATAAAAACAAAATATTTCTCATTAAAGTCTCAGGTGTTACATTTCCCATCTTCTAAAATAATCATTTTTTAGTAACTACTCATAATATAGTTGAGGAGATATCCTCGTTAATTGAGACTCTTTGTCATCAGAAACTAGATGAATAAATTGAGTGGGAAACACTTCAACACCAAATTGACACATCTTTCCAAACTGAGGATAATTTGGAAAACTCATCTACATAGATTTTATTATGATCTACCTTTGGGAGTATATGATTATCTCTCACTACTTATTTTTCATTGGGACTTCATAAGATAATTTAGAATGTGGGAACTTCTCCTTATTTTAAACACTATTAAAAAATATATCCTATTTGCATTACATGTCATTGCCTATAATTTTTTCATTCATTATATGAATTTAACATTACTATATTTATATCATATGGATCATCAGATATAGCCATCCTTTTTTTAACAACATGTAATTCAAAATGCCTGGATTTGAATACTTGAAGCATTACAGATTTATCTCGATAATTTCATAGGAATGTCTATTGAAATGTGATTCCTTATTGATGTAAATGCTCTGGTCATCATGGAAGAAACTATTTTAAACGGATTATTTGGGTAAACAATCCTCCCCAAGGGATAATTCTCTAAGTTCTACGAATGACAACATCCTTATACCGAATATTTTGATTTTTTATATGGAAAAGTAATGATCCTTACAGGCTTAGTATCGTTATTTTTAATTTCACTATATTTTTAGTATGTTTATTATGAGGAATGAATTTGTTGGTGTGTACATGGATTTTTCAAATTCCACCATTTTATGGGTTTTTTAACAAATATGATTTCTACATGTTCTACATGATAAGTGCTTAATATTTCATGAATCATAAAAAGTGCATTTACAACAAGTAGATACTCAACTTTATCCTAGGGTTCAAATTTAATTTTTTAATTTGGAGAGCAATGAATAACATTAAAATATCTATTTCAGGATCATAAAAACTATATAATTTTTTTATAGAGTTTAGGGAATTCAATAATGGGTAATATACTATTTTAGTTTATGATCTTGCAGACAATATCAATTTTTTGTTGTAGTTTAGTGTCTTACAACACATATCATATAATACTATCATTCATGGTCATGAAAACTAGATGCTTCTAAGCTATAGTTTTGGGTAATCTAGCTCAAAAAATCTTCAACAGTAGTTTATGGTATTCTATCTTAGAACTTTTGATACTGTAGTTTAAGGTCTTATAACTCACACTTATTTCTATTGTGGTTTATAATATTCTCCCTCGAACCATCTATTTTTATGAGTGATTTATGGGAACTCATGGATGGGTTGAGAACCCGACATTATGATTACCATGATTTTTTAATGGGTTCTAAAACCATTAATTCTTAATTGGTATATTATTAATTATTGTTCATGAAGGGTACTATAATCTTTTGTTCTTATACAGAATATGAAAAGTAATTTTAGATGAAGGGTTTTGGAACCATGAATCCTCATTAACATTATGTTTTATTTATGGTGAAATGACAGTGATATAGAAACCCATCTAATTATTACATAACTATCACATCATTTTAATGATAAACAAAATTAAATTGATACACATCAATGATCCAATGGATTATATTAATTGTAAAATTAGATCCATACATAACATTTCCATAATAAAAAATACTAATTTATTTAATTCCTTTATCTCTATCAACTCAGTGTCCTACATTTTCACCATAGTATAAGTAATCACCTAAGGAATTACATCAAATAAAGGGGTGAGAAAAAATCCAAATATTAGGAAATATAACAACATGAAACCATATAGCATGGTTGATAATAATAATAATCATCATAACATAATCATGGCATAATCATAAAAATCATGTGAGGAAGAATTATATAGAGTCATGGAATTAGAAATGTATAAAATGAAACATCGTGTTTTAGTGGTCAAAAACATCACATAGATATGAATAAATTTAGCATCATTTTTGGGCTTATATAACCATAAATCAAGAGATTCACCAATTACCCAATTCATTAGAGCACTATATAATTTGTGTTTCACCTATAAAATCATAACATTTTCATGTGCTACATAATTTTTATTGTACCCATCACATGGTAACATTGAAATTATCATACATGACACATAGAACATATTTCAATCTTGGAAATAAATTATCCCATGAAAATGGATGTGTTTTATTTCAAAAATAATAAATTCATAAAAATTTGGGTTCCAAAATCAATGGGGGAGTAACATACTTGGAAAAATAATCATCAATCTTGACTGAAGAAGAAACAATATCATGAGGTGTAAAATATGTATTATTAGAATTTATAGTTCTTTCAGAAAATTCATTGAAATTTTTATATAACCATATTAGAAAAATCTATACCCAAAAAAATGATAAAGGTAATGTGGTGATATTTAGGGATCATTTATGGAACATCCATACTTAAAATGTAGTGAAAGAGGGGAAACCCAAATGAATAGAGTTGTGTTTGATAATCACCTTAACTTATGTCAGAATGATTGCATCACATTGATACCATTGATAATAAAAATAAATTAATTAATTAACAATTAATATCCTTTTATACATTCATTTTATTAATTATAATATTATAATTTTCATTTATGGGATTTTATATGAGTTATAATGTTTAATTATATCTTTCAAGATAGTTTTTTTACATTGTTTTCTTGATCGTTTCGATTGTATATTGGTATGGAAGTTCATGTAAAATTGGAATAATCATCAAGAATTGAATTTTTTTATTAATGATCATATAGAATATTAAATTATTATATGAATCATGTTTTTATATGGTATGTGGTTATTCCTTAGATAATACGTTATTGAAAATCGTTAATATTATTACCATTCTTTTTTATCATCACAAACTTTTTTTATTAATTTTTTATTAACATGTATAAATAATTGTTCCAAAACATAAAATGTTTCTTAAAATACACCATACATTCTGTTTTCAACCATTTAATGGTTTTATGTACATCTTTGATGTGGGTAAGGAAAACTGAAAATTTTTCATCCATAGTGTTAGTAAACTGAAATATCGTTGGTGGTGAATTTTTTGAGAATGAAAAGGACACAAAAAAGAGTATGATGATATATCATACATTAAAAATATACAATTATAGTATATAAACGATATTGGAGTTATCATTCATATATCTATTAAGTAGGTGAGAAGAGAATAAAAAAATTAAAAAATTAAAAGAAAAAAATATGATTTTACATCTTGAATTATCCTCTTTTAGAGCCTCCCAATGGAACCTAGGTTTTGAATTTTGTTGAGACCATAACATCATGAACATGGGGAAGGATCTTGTGAAGTGGTTTGGATAGAATATTTTCAATTATCATATCATGGAATGTGTGAGGAGAAGAGGTGGTGAGTGGTGATATTTATAGGTGAACGATGGGTGTTTTCCTGTGATTTTATTCATCTGATTAATATTTTCCATCAAGACGATGTCCAATTTTAAAATAATCACAAAATATATTAAAATAATGAATTATGGTTTGATATTATGGGCTTATATCATATAGAAATATTCTATGACTAAGAAATTCATGTATTTATATTTTATCGTAAATTATAGTAGTTTACTATTCACCAAAAAATCACGTATTTTATAAAAAAATAAAATATTGACCTTAATAATTTTTTGATAAGTCAAAATAAAAATTGAATTACATTTGTGGAAATTAATTTTTTATATATTATATATTTAATGTTTAATAAAAATCATAGTTTATTCGAAAAATTTGGATTTTAAATTTATAACTAATTTTATAACACATTGAAAAATTAATTAATGTCACATTAAAGTATCATAAATACATACGAAAAAATATTAATTTATCAATTCATTTTATAAAAATACTTGTTATTTTAAATTATTAAATTAATCTCAAATTTTTAATTAAATATTTAGGTCTTTCAAAAATACGAAAACGTAATTAAATTTTTTTTAAAATATTTATTTACTTATAATATCTCATAATTATATCCTACATTCACTAGATAGATTCTTCAATTTTATTTATAAATTAATGGGGGATGTTACTATTCATTGGGATGGTTTACAATTCATAACGGTCATATTTATATTCTTAAGGTCTTATTACTATTCCATTGGTATCAATAACATCTATCAATACTTATTATTTCATTCATTCTTCATTACTAAAGTCGGCATTATGTTATCAATTTTATTCTATGTGGTTTATACTCTATGAAATAATTA
Organism: Viscum album; assembly: GCA_963277665.1. Taxonomy (NCBI): domain Eukaryota; kingdom Viridiplantae; phylum Streptophyta; class Magnoliopsida; order Santalales; family Viscaceae; genus Viscum; species Viscum album. The sequence continues at coordinate 1,658,846,845 of OY728121.1, read as the reverse complement.
TTAGAATGGAATTTCAATTAATAAAATTTAAAGTCGTTACTTTCTTCCCCCTTGTGAAATTTCACCCTCCTAATTTCATTTTACTTTCTATGTTGAATGCTGGTGAGGGTACATCTACATCAGCACTTCTATTGGTTCTCATTTTCCCCTTCATATTGATGGTTTTTAAGAAATACATTTACTAGTTTAGTGGTCTTCATTCATAGAAATGTTTCTCTATAGTCCATAATCATCTCTGGTTTCAAATTAAAATAGATATCATTTTCTATGCGTACTGACTCTAGATTCAATACATGTGAGTGATCTGATTTGTACTTCATAAAGAGGGATACATGGAATACATAGAGTAATTGATACATTATATGTTGAATTTCCTATCAATAGGCCAAAACACCCACATAATCAATGATTAATATGGGTCTGACATACCAGGGAATCATATTTCTGTTCTTCCAAAAACATGTGATACAATTCTAGGGAGATATGATAAGGAATACTATGTCACTAGCATAAAACTCCTAGTCTCATAAATTATTGTCTTCATAGATGATTTTTTGACATTGGGCATCTTTGATTTGATGGTGAATGATTTTCACCTTCACCGCCATTTCATCATGAATTTTATTCCAAGACTCTAATGTTATGTTAATTCATTCCATCACCCATGTGTTCTCAATTTATTCCCATAGAGGGATTCATGTGGAGAAATTTGGATGCTTAAGTTGAAATTGTTCATTCTCATCCTTCTATTAAGCCCATAGGACAAGCTCTGAACATGTCTTCCTGTGGTGGAATTGTTTGTTCATAACAGACATTATTTTGTGGAAGTTAATTTATAATGAAGTTCATCTTAGTGTTTAGATAATGATGGATATTTTTTCAGAGAAAATATTGGAATCATAGATATCGATCATGAACAATATGAAGTGACAATCCATGTATCCTTACAACATCTATGATATATATATATATATGTTCATGTTTATCCAGTTTTAATTCCTATCAAATTTCAATATAGATAGCTATCTTTGTAAGAAAATCCATGACAGCCCATTTTTCATTATTTCCTCTGGATATATTTGGATGTCTGGTGACAAAGTCCATGGTTATGTTTTTTCATATCCATTTCTATATGGGTAATAATTTCATTTTCCCATTATATTTTTATCCATTTAACCTTAACTTTCTCACATACTAGGCACTTGGATTTATATTTGCTGATTTCATTATTCATATTGTCCCACAAATAGTTCACCTGGTGATCTTGTTAAATCTTTGGGTTGCATGGGTAAATAGATAATTTTGATCTTTGTGATTTATTCATAATATACTTTATCAATATATCATATGGTACACCTAGTCAGGACCCAAATCATATAACTCCTTCCTTGTCGATTTTGAACTGTAAATATTTCCCTATTCTAATAGCTTCAGCCATCTTCAGAATTTCCATATAACTTTTTTTGGGCATAATTTATTTTATCAATGTGTAATGGTTCAGGCATCATTTAAGATATTATGGATGAAGATAATTCATTAATTATTCCAATTTCCATTATTTTTAAGTCTATGAATATTGGATCCTTCTCATTTATTCTCAATTGTAATGTTATAGGATCCTTTCTACAAATAGCATCTTCAACATTATTTTTCATACTTGGATGGTAGTGGATTGTGTAGTTGTAATCCTTCATGAGCCCAAAACAACCTCATTGACTCATATTATGATCCTTATATTTCAATATATATTTAATCCAATTATAATTAGTATATTTTTTAAACTTCTCCCCATAGAGATAATTCCTCTAGATTTTAAATCTGAAGATCACAACTGTCGATTCCATATAATGTGTAAGATATTTTTTTTCATGATTTTTCAACCACTTTGAGGCGTAAGCTATAAAATTTCCATTTGGCATCAATAAAAATCATAATCAATTATTTGAAGAGGCATTGTATATTATAAATAGTTCCCCACATTTTGAAATCATGATTACTGGTTTAGTGATAAGCCTCTTCTTCATCTCTTTGAGCCAATATTCATATTCAATGGTCTGTAAAAACTTATCTCTGTTTACATTCATCTTGGGAAGTGGGTTTTAAAATCCAAAGATGTTCTTTAAAAATCAAAATTAATACCCAAGTAGACCATGGAAACTATGGATCCCTGTAATGGATGTTGTCCATGACCACTCATTAATGTCCTTTTTCTTAGAAGGGTCCATTGATATCCCTTTACTTGTCATAATATTCCCCATGAATAAAGCATAATCTATCCATAGATTTCATGTACTATAATTATCACAATGTTTTTCCCTTTGCAATTACATTACCATAGTATATAAATTCTCATTCTGTACCACCATTCTCTTGGAGTATATCAGAATATCATCAATAAAGACAACCAAACTTTTTTTATTGGAAATATCTAATGGTTCTATTCAATAAAGTCCATGAATATAGTTAGGAAATTAGTCAATCAAAAGGGAATCACTATGGACTCATAGTGTTTGTATCTCATTTGATTTTCAATCATGGAAATATCTTCCATCTTTAATTTTAATTGGTAATATCTCGATCGAGGGCCCACCATATAGAAACACTTTTCTGTATGTAGTTAATAATAAAAATAATATATCCAGTAAAGGGGATACTTATTAATTATTTTTATTTACATCATCCCATGATAATCAATGAATATTTACATTGATCTATCCTTGGTCATTAAAAAACTGGACTGGGGTACCCCTTGGTGAGGAAAATGGGTATATGAAACCCTTTCCCAGATTGTCTTTTAACAACTTCTTATGTTCCTCCAACTCAATAGTGATCATTTTATAAGTGTATTTCCTGACAATGGGAATGACTTCGAGCCAGATTCTCTCCTTTTCCTTAATAATTTGTGCTAGATATTCTTGATCATAATGAAAAAAAATCCAAACATGATATGATGACTCTAAATGTTATCCATCATCATCTATACAATTGTAAAACATTTTAGGATGCTTAGGGATGTGAATAGTGATTTATATTCCCTAAAATATGATGTTGGGTTTTTATAAAGATCATCAATAATTTCTCAAAATAGCATCAAAATCCTATAAAAAATTTTATACAAGACTTGCTATGAGATTTAATCATAAATAATTAACTAATTAAGAGTTATTTAATTTGGATTCATTAATTTCGCCACTTTCTGTTTGCACAAATATCTTGGCCTCTATAATCTGAGGTTTTGTTGCAATAGTTATTCTTTTTTTGGAAAAGGTTGGGGGTTGCTCCTATTTTTTAAAAAAAGTGAATTAAATGATTCCATGTCAGAATAGGAATAAAAATGAACAAATTAAAAAAACAAAATATACTTGCCTTTATTTTTCATCTCTCATTGAATGTGTTTTCTTTCCTCCTCATCATGAAAAATTCATCCCGCTCTCCCCCAGTCACACCCCCTGACATCTTCCACTCCCACTGTTTGATGGTAGAGATTGAAGCCTTTCTAGTAATTTTTATGCATCCGTGCAATCATCAAAGATATCTTCTTTACTTTTTATTCGAGAGACTCCATGTGCAACTAGATTAATCTCTCCATTATCTTCATTTGTGTCAGATAGATCAATAATATTTGGTTGCGTCAACTCTTCAGTTGTGCACAGGATAGAGACCTGTGCCTTTTCGACATCATTTAAATTTTGGTCAGGGATGGGAGTAGGAAAACCAATAGTATCTTACTCTAAAACCATTGGTTGAATAACAAGGTACTTTTACATTTTATTAGAAACATTCTAAAATTCATCTTTAACAACAAAATATTTTGTGGACGCATGTATATTTTCATAAACTTAAAGAGAGTCAGATATTAAAGTTTGCGTTCCCATTCGGTTACCTGAAGTAACCATCCTTTCCTATGAATTTTGATGATAAATATTTCATTAAAAATTATCATCAACCATTTTCTCATCCGTTAATTCATTATAATTTTTTAATTAAATTTTTTCATTGCAAGAATTCATCTCTATGGAAAAGATATTAGCCCATGATTTCTTGCCTGATCTTCCCCCCTTCTCATCACTTATAGATTTTTTTCACTTCGATAGGTATAGAATCATTCCCTCCTTCCAACTGCTTTCTGTTCATTGCATTGTTTTGAGACTGGGGGGTTTTTTTCTTAAAACAAATATTTTCATTATGTCCCTACAATGGGTAGAATCATCAAAAATTTGAGCACCTACATGTAGATTTATCATGACCAATAACAATAAAATCCTTGAAAAATTTTGTAATTTTTTCATAAGTGATCTTCAAATCCATAATGTCACCCTCCGCTGCAAGCATTAACCAATCAGCTAGAGTAGAACCCATATCAACTTCAAACATGAATCATGAAAAGTGTAGAAAGCGAGTTACTTATGTTTCATTGTCAATTTTAATTAAGATTTCAATAGATATCAAAATATCATATAAAATTTTGGGAGACAAAAAAATACAATTTAATGTTTTAACTCCAATCCAAATATTAGTAGTAGAGTTTCCCACTTCAAATGGATTGAACTTCTTATTCCATTCATGTAGGTGAATAATTATAGTTTTTAGTGCAATGGAACAGAAACCCAGGATATAATTATGTGTTATTCTTTTAGAAAAATCATATTGAAGAATGATTTTTCCAACTAGACACGTTTCTAGGAGGAGAAACACCAAAAAGATGAAATTCGGTCCTTGAGATCCCCAATTTTCATGAGCAGAGGGACTTTGATTAAATAAAACATTGTTATGATTGAAAATTCCCCCTTTTGAGTCTTTCAGAAATAGAATAAGGGTTCTATTTTATGTGATCAATGATTAATTTCATTCTAATGAATGAATCAGATGTACCATAAAAGAAGGAAAACGAGCGATTGGAAGATGATCCTTCAGTAGGATCACCGTGTGGTAGCAGATCCATCTATGGATCAAAGCAAGTCTTCTAGAAATCATAATTTTTTGTAGACTTCCAAAAGTCCCTGGTCAGCTAAGAAGTCACTGTATTTCGATCTGTCGTCTCAAAATGATTGTCATATCAGACTCCGCCACAACATTCTGCTCAACCTTTGGTTCTAAAATCCCTCTGGTCCAGGCATCAACATCATCAAAGTCACATTCCATATCCTCGAATGTCTTTCCAAAGGTAATATCTATCTCACCGACCACCTATGGGGTTATCATTCCACTAGTCATCTTAGAGACAACATCGGCGACTACAACTTTAGTAATCACTGCAACATGTTGTGCAACCTATGGCGCCAACCAACCACCGGTCTTCACAGTAACACTTCCGGTATCATGAATCATGACCTCAGAAGCCTTCATAGATCTTGTAATACATGAATGAATGAGTAGAACCGAAATTGAATAATATGTTCACTATTCCTGAATTAATAACCAGCATAACTATCAAAACATCATTTTTAGTATCCATCGTAGTTGTAGTGATAATATAATCCTTCCCTTTGTCTTTGGATTCAGTGGATGATGATTCTAATTACCCTTGAGGGATTGAGGATTAGTTCACTACCCATAATTGTTATCTTTTTCCCTACAGTTAATGAATTGAACAGTGGGTTTTCCCCCATATTCCTCAACAACATTTTCAGTCTTCCTCATGTATTTTTAAATTTTTTTATCTTAGTGGCCTTCTCTCCCACACTTATGACATTTACCCATCCCTTTGAGGATGTTCCCATGATGTTACATCCCACATTTTTGAAATGAGGGTGCTATAGTTTTCATTCTACATTCTTAATTAGATCACCCATCATTGAAATTCATCTTTTCTACCTTATCACCTTATTTTTTGGACTATTATCAAAGCTCCATATCCACTTTTAGAAACATAAAAAACATCTTCAAAACTCCCAAATTCATTAATATCTAGATCCTTTAGAATATGTGGTTTTATACCACTAATAAATCTATCAATTTTCTTATCATAAATGATATAAAAAACTAATGGGTACCTTGAAATCCTGGTGAACGATTCTTCAAATATCGTTACCAATTCAACTAACTTTTTCTTCATTTTTATGAATTCTCCCTCTGTATTTGTAAAGATATTTTGAGGGAAATAAATGTTAAGGAACACTATGTTATTTTCTTCCCACTCCATCTCATCAATTCCATCCTTCGTCTTGGTTCTCTTAATCGACAACCTCTAACACCCTGAGATTTTATGAAAAATATTCATTTTAATTTCATTAATGTCATTTGTTGTACGTTACACCAAAAGGAGCTTACACAAAACACATCCTTGAATTGCCTTTCATTATACGCAATCGCGACCTTCCTCGATAGCGTGTGTAGTATGCAATACTGAGTTTCACTAAACAATGATATGCTATTAAAATATTATTAAAACTAGCCGTTATGAATAGTAATAACTAATTTTTCAAATTTTGTAAATTTTATTTTTGAAAATGGACTTCATTTTTGGATTCGGAATATTGAAAGTAGCTTAGGGTGAAATTTTGGTACTTTTTGGATAACTTTCATTTTCTGATGAATAGTGAAAATTACTAAATTTTAATTAAAAAGAACCTTTTTAATCGAAATAATTAATAGTGATAAATTATTAATTTGAGTGGTTTTAAAGTATATTTAGAATATATTTTTACAATTTAATACAATTTTGTTCATTGGATGTAATTTCACATTTAAACCAGTCATAAACAAGTGTCAATCTTTTGAAAGTTATTATCTCTTAAGAACACTATTTGTTTTGACGACGGGAATTAATTTTTAAATTAATTAATGCAACTGATAAGTTTTGAATTTGGTAAAATAGACATCATTTTTTAGTTCATAATATCAAATATAGCTTAGGCTTAATTTTTGGTATTTTTCTGGAAACGTTCATTTTTTGATGAATAGTGAAACCACTAAGTGGTAGTTAAAAAAAATGAATTTTTCATAAAACTTACTTTTATTGCTTATATGAGTGGAATTTCAAAAAACCTAGAGACATGGTTGATTTCAGTAAGTAAAATGTGGTTCAATAAGATGAAAATAATTTTTGGATGAATAGTAACTTTTTACTTTTTTTTACCACGGTTAAAAGTAAATAGGGTAATTAAGGATAAAAATGTTATTATTATTACCCTAAAACATGTCCTAACTCTATTGGATAAGTGTAACTCGACCATAAACAACCTTAGGAATAAAATATGATCATTTAGGCCCACTTGGATTAGATTAGGACATTTATTATTAATTTATTTAAAGAAGGGTTAAAATATTTAAAATCAAAGTTTAATAACTAAATCTTTTTTAATATAGGGTTATACATAAGATCAAATATACTATAAATATTCATTAAAATGATAAAAATATTTCCTACATAATGATATTTTATTTTTAATTTCTAGACATTAAAAAGGTTAATTTATTTATGACACAAAGATGATGCAGTAATTATCTTATTAATGAAATATTGACATAATTGATGTTATAAATACCCAAATAAATGTAATTTAAGACTTTTTATGAATTAAAATACTTTTCTAGGTGAATATGAAATGTTATTATTAATTTTATTAACTTTTTTAGAACTAATCATTCTTTTATGATTTTCACAAAAAATCAATTACAAAATTGTTTCAAAATTGACATAAAATAGTTTTTAAAACAAATATTATATTATTAATTGTTATTTTATTCCTAAAAATATAAGGTTCGGCCAAATGACTTATATAAGGATATATATATTAATAATAAACAACTTTGGGTTCTTTTGCCTTGTTATAGTATGTTTATTAACCTTATAGTGTAAGAACACAAAAAGACACGGTAAAAGTAAAATTATTTAACTTAAAGTTAAATATAAATGATAAGGTTAAAATAGGAACCTAAACTTGTCTAAATTCTATTGGATGAGAGGTTTTTGATCCATACCCTCCTTATCATCTAAATAAATCAATTTTTAGCTATTTAAAACCGAATTTTTCTTTATAATAAAATAATATTTTTAGTTTTTCTAAAAGAGCCCCTCTCCTCCCTTATAAAAGGCCACCTCCTCCCTCTATTCCGCACAACACTTTGAGCCTTCACGCTCGGCTAACCCCTGACAAATTCTCTTCTCCAATTCCCTAGAAACATCCTATAGGTCCTGGTATTCTTCAAAGACCAATTTATTTCTATCAGAGGAGGACTCAAAGTGGCGTTTCAAAGAAGAGGTAATGTCTGTTACCGATTCTTTCAACTTTATTTTTTCTTCCACTTCTTCTTCTTGGGTTGTTTCATTATGAAGTCATAACATCAGTATCACGCATATAATGATATGTTATTATAAGTATGAAACAACCCTATTTCACCATCTATCCATCATACGGAAAATGAAATCACCGCACGTGCGTACGTACGGAATACCGTCTCCACGCCGTGGTGTAATCTATTTACCACCACCACCTTACTTGGATGGGTATAATGGTGTAAATAATAACTATATATGATAATTGTAAAGTGATATTGATTCTAAAATAGTATACATACACTCCAATACAATTCCACGATCATGAGAACGATACCATCGCTCGTGCGTACGTACGGACTACTGTCTCCACGACGTGATGAGATCCATTCTCCACGTTAACCATTCATGAATGATTATAAAGTATATATAATAAGTAATCATGAAATATATGAAATAATAATGATACTGTATTTATATGTATATATATGTATTTCATCTACTTAATTCCATTCAACTCAATAAGGAAATGAAAACAATGTTCATGTGTACGTACAGCCTACCGTCTCCATGAACAGTGTATTTCTTTCCATTTACTGATCTATTATATATATGTATATTCTGAATATATATTATATATAAATCATGTTTTATATTCTGTAATTAATTAATCATGATCTAAGTAATCATATGAATAATTACAAGTCAAAACACGGATGAAAAATGAAATGATTTTACCCAAAACGCTCTTTAACATGGAATTTACAAAAGAACGGGTAAAATAAAGTCATAAGTGAACCATATATGATATCATAACAATGAGTATGATTATGTAATAAGTCAATGACGTTATGTAAATAATTATACATGAGTTTTGGACACTTACGAAGCAAATATGACCTAAGGTAAGGAATAATTTATCAATCTCTTTTTTATCTGAGATTGTTTATTCGTAAGTATTTACTGGGGTTATCTTTATCATCCAAGCCCGTGTTTTCTAAAAATGGTTTCATGTATGTTTAATGAACTTTTTACCCATTTTTTACTCTTACTACATGGTATGTAAGGAATATTTCATTTTTTTAAATTACGAGGTACTTTTTGACTTTTCCTATAAAAGTACGAGAAGAATGTTTTTTTAACTTATACGGCGTGAACGGATTTTTATGGTTTTATAAAGCCTTATTTTCATGAAGCTTACTCCAAAATATTTCATTCATATTTTCAACAATATCCTTTTTTTAAAATTTCATGACATTTGGTGAAAAGAAAATGATTTTGAAGAAGAAAGGATATTTTCCTCAAGAATTCATTTCAAGTGTTTTATCAAAACCATTTTTCATCTAAGATGACATTATTTCATATGTGTATGTTTCAAGTATCATGTCTCTATGATTTACATGGTTTCACTTTTCCTATTATGAAATGATATCCATTTTTTTATATGGATTATGTGATGATGGGATGATGTTTATGAAACCCATTTTATTTCTTGGGTTATTGTGAATAATGTATGTTTATTTTGTGGAACAAGTAAGAATGATTTTATTATAAGATGGGTGGGACCTATGTCTCCCACCAATGCATTGGGTAAATATTTATATCTCATGAGATATACATGGATGGAACGACAAGTAAAACTGGTTCAGTAATACAGGACTGGAACGAGGAGTGAACTCGATTCAGAAACGGACTTTGTCCACTAAGATGGTCTTGGAAGCAATGCCTTGGCATCTATGGAAATCATGACATGTGTTGAATGGTTTCCACAATTACATGTTTTACTCCAATGCTATTTTATCATGCTTAATGTTTCTTTATGATCTATGCCTTACGTAATTCCATGTTTTATGTCATTGCTTAAGATTTTTATGTTTAAACATTATGTTCATGTTTTTAAGCTCAAATGTATATGATTTGTTTTATTTTATCCATGCTTACCCTTACTGAGAATTTGATATCACCCTTTACATGTTTTATTTTCCCCAAGATATAAAGAAAGTTTTTAGGTAGGAAAACAAAAGGGGAAGATCGATATGAGAGATGTTGAAGATCTTTCAATAGGATTAGATGTTTATATTCCGAGTTTCCAAAGACACTAAACTATTACAGTCCTTGTGTGTCTGTTTTTGTTATGTATTATGTATTCCTCAAAAGTATTGTAATTTCCATGTACGTCAAGCTTCGGGTCTCTACAATTGGTATCAGAGAAAAGGTTTAGTCATCCTTTGGAACTAAGATGCGAGAACATTAGTGAGATCCCTTGAGATATTTCTAAGGTATGTCTAGGGATGTGCCTAAGGTTAAGTATACGTATAGGTTATAGTACTAGAATTACGGTAACCCAAAATGTTAGATATTGATGTTACTCCCCCATTATTATATTGTTTTCCCTAGCGTGATTTTTGCCTCTCACACTATTCTTTTTGGGTTCGAGACGATGGCTGGAACCCAAAGGAACCGTGTTGATCAATGTAATGGAAAATACAATGATTGTCCTCCTGAACAAAAAAATGTTATGGGAGATGGAGTGAAAAATATTATTGCTATACTTACATAAGCTATGAGTCATTCTGGACTTCCAAATGAGAAGAGAAGGGAACAATATTCTATTGAGTCTTTCATGAGGCAACGTCCACCTTCTTTCAGTGGGTCTTCTGATCCCCTTGTTGCTGAAAAATGGATCAGTACTACTGAAAAGATATTTTCAGTTCTTCAATGTTCTAAACATGATAAAGTCATCTTAGCAGTGTATCGTTTGGAAGGTGATGTTGATCAATGGTAGAATCTTATCAAGATTACGAGGCCAAGAGATGAAATTGAGTCCATGGAATGGGACGAGTTCAAGAACTTATTTTTCAATAAGTACTTGCCTCGTATTCTTTGAACAAAGATGGAGAAGGAGTTTATTGAACTAAAGCAAAAGGATGATGAATCTTTTGGTATATACGAAGTGAATTTTACAATGCTTGAAAAGTATGCATCTGGATTTATCATCCAACCTGAAAGTAAAGTTTATCGATTCTTCAGTGGCTTAAAACCAAATCTTCGAAGGGCATTAGCTATAAGAGACTTCAGTAGCTATGAAGAAATTGGGCGTTGTGTTATCAAGGTAGAAATGGAAGTTGGTGTTACTTATCCATCTCATAGTTTTGACAAGAAACGAAAGATGGAGTTCAAGGAGAAATCTCAGAATAATGGTGAAAAGAAGATGAATGTTTCCTTATTCTCAAAGTGTGGAAAGAATCATGGTGGCGATTGTTTTAAAGGGACTAGAAAACGTTTTAAGTGTGGAAAAATGTTCATCGAGTAGCTGAGTGTCAAAGTAATTGAAAAAGGGTTTCTAATGATGTGAATAAAGAAAAGACTATAGAGAACGCACCACCAACACTTCAATGCTTCAAGTGCAATGAAATGGGGCATTATGCTAATAAATGCCCTAATCCAAGGGTTAGTGATGATCGACATGAGCAACCACTTAAGGCAAAGGAAAAAAGAGAAGTCACATGTGATCACTATTGGCAATGTTGAATATGACAACAATGTGGTGGAATGATTAAGTGTTTATGTAATGGGATTCCAAAATAATTTGTGTATAGTATCGTGGAATATTGGAATATTTATGTATTGGTCTATTGTGGTTTTCAATGGTACTGGTAACCATGGAATGTGATTGATATATTTTTGGAAAAAAAGATGATATATTGAAGGTAAAATGAGAAAATGAAGTGTTTGACCGTATTCATGAGCTCATGACTGATATAAGGACTAAGTGATGTTATGGTTTGAGTATATATAATTTTTGGATTTTGGTATGTGGAAAGTGTTAACTTTTGATAGCATTCATGTTTTCACTAAGGTTTAATGGGTATTCATTTTTCAAAAGAATAAATGATTAAGGTATTCACATGATTGGAATGTTACCAACAAGATATATGGGGGATAAATGATGGTATTCACATGCTTGGTTGATGACATTTCAAGTAATCGTTTTCATTATAATATGAGATTGGACCGAAGTATTTTGGATAAGCCTAAATATTGGAATGGATTATGTTGGACATAAGTTAGTATTGTTTTAGGATAGAAGTTCTTTTTTGATATTATTTATGGGATGTTATAGTAATGTAGTTTTAGAAAAAGGACAACCTGCAGGATGGGCGACAACCCATCGCGTCAGACAAGGCAGTGGGAATCGAACCCACAACCGAAGTGCAACTGGACTTTATCGCCTACCACTGTCCTATAGGAAGTACCTGTTTAGTAGAAACTAGTTTTATTATATTATGCAGTATGATATAATAAGTATAATTCCATTTTAGGAACCATATATGATTAATCTAACTATAGATGGACTTATGTATTTTTTTGATAACTTTTCTAACCTTTTGATTGAGACAGATGGAATGACCCACCATTCTATCACATAATCTTCTAACACATCACAAATGAAAAATTCAACTTCATTTCATTAAGAGATGAAGTGGAAATTGTCCAAAGAATGACCAACGGTGAGACTATACCAAAATCACAAAAGTATATCTTCTAATTCCAATTTCATCAACTTTAGGGAAATGATCTTTACAACCAAAAATGTTGTCCTATTACTTTAATATCTAATGAATCAGATGGTACCATAGATCGTCACAAATTTATGGCTTTGTGATTGGTGGCTTTTCCATAGCCATGTTCTCTACCACTCTTCATCAGAACATGATGGTTTGATTTCTCTTCCATATCTATATTTTCACCAATGTGGAAACCCACTGATTAGTTTATTTGGGTAACCGTTACGTTTCATACTTTTGTTTTTAATGGTTGGTTTTGGTATTCCTTTTTAAGATGTGGGTTTCTATTAAAGAAACTTTCGAGTAGTACACCATTTATAACCCCGATGAATTTTGAGGGAGAAATTCATTTTAAGGGGGGTAGAATGTAACACCCCGAGATTTTATGAAAAATATTTTTGTTAATTTCATTAATGTTCTGTGTTGTATGCTACACCAAAATGATATTGCACAACACGCATCCTTGACTTGCCTTTCATTACACACAAACGTGACCTTCCTCGATAGCGTGTGTAGTACGCAATACCGAGTTTCACTAAACAACGATATGCTATTAAAATATTATTAAAACTAGCCGTTATGAATAGTAATAACCACTTTTTGAAATTTTGTAAATTTTATTTTTCAAAATGGACTTCATTTTTGAATTCACAATATCAAAACTAGCTTAGGGTGAAATTTTGGTACTTTTTGGATAACTTTCATTTTCTGATGAATAGTGAAAATTACTAAATTTTAATTAAAAACAACATTTTTAATCAATATAATTAATAGTGATAAATTATTAATTTGAGTGGTTTTAAAGTATATTTAGAGTATATTTTTACAATTTAATACAATGTTGGTCATTGGATGTAATTTCACATTTAAACCAGTCATAAACAAGTGTCAATCTTTTGAAAGTTATTATCTCTTAAGAACATGCTATTTGTTTTGACGACGAGAATTAATTTTTAAATTAATTAATTCAAATGATATGTTTTGAATTTGGTAAAATAGACATCATTTTTGAGTTCATAATATCAAATATAGCTTAGGCCTAATTTTTGGTATTTTTTTGGAAACTTTCATTTTTTGATGAATAGTGAAACCACTAAGTGGTAGTTAAAAAAAATAAATTTTTCATAAAACTAAATTTTACCGCTTCTATGAGTGGAATTTCAAAAACCCGAGAGACATGGTTGATGTCAGTAAGTAAAATGTTGTTCAATGAGATAAAAATAATTTTTGGTGAATAGTAACTTTTAACTTTTTTTTACCACGGTTAAAAGTAAATAGGGTAATTAAGGATAAATATATTATTGTTATTACCCTAACACATGTCGTATTTCTATTGGATAAGTGTAATTAGACCAAAAACAACCTTAGTAATAAAATATGACCATTTAGGCCCACTTGGATTAGATTAGGACATTTATTATCAATTTATTTAAAGAAGGGTTAAAATAGTTAAAATCAATGTTTAATAGATAAATCTTTTTTAATATAGGGTTATACATAAGATAAATTCGACTATAAATATTAATTAAAAAGATAAAAATATTTCCTACATAATGATATTTTATTTTTAATTTTTAGACCTTAAAAAGATAACTTATTTATGACACAAAGATGATGCAGTAATTATCTTATTAATGAAATATTGACATAATTGATGTTATAAATACCCAAATAAATGTAATTTAAGACTTTTTATGAATTAAACTAATTTTCATGGTTAATATGACATGTTATTGTTGATTTAATTAACCTTTTTCTAACTAATAATTCTGTTATGATTTTTAAAAAAATCAATTACAAAATAGTGTCAAAATTGACATAAAATAGTTTTTAAAACAAATATTATATTATTAATTGTTATTTTATTCCTAAAAATATTCGGTTCAGCCAAATGACTTAGATAAGGATATATATATTAATAATAAACAACTTTGGGTTCGTTTGGCTTGTTATAGTAAGTTTATAAACCTTATAATGTAAGAACACCAAAAGACCCGGTAAAAGTAAAATTATCTAACATAAAGTTAAATATAAATGATATGGTTAAAATAGGACCCTAAACTTGTATAAATTATATTGGATGATAGGATTTCGACCCATCCCCACCTTAGCTTCGAAATAAATCAATTTGGAGCTATTTAAAACCGAATTTGTCTTTATAATAAAATAATATTTTTTGTTTTTCCAAAAGAGACCCTCTCCTCCATTATAAAAGGCCACCTCCTCCCTCTCTTCCTCACAACACATTGACCCTTCAAGCTCGGCCAAACCCTGAAAAATTCTCTACTCCACTTCCCTAGAAACATCCTAGAGTTCATGTGCTTCTTCAAAGACCAATTTTAGTGCCCTAAGAGGAGGACTCAATGAGGTGATTCAAAGAAGAGGTAATGTCTATTACCGATTCTTTCAACTTTATTTCTTCTTCCACTTCTTCTTCTTAGGTTGTTTCATTATTAAGTAATAACATCAGTATCACACATATACTTATATGTTATTATAAGTATTAAACAACCATATTTCACCATCTATCCATTCTACGGAAAATGAAATCACCGCGCGTGCGTACGTACAAAATACTGTCTCGACGCCGTGGTGTAATCTATTTTCCACCACCACCTTACTTGGATGGGTATAATGGTGTAAATAATAACTATATATGATTATTGTAAAGTTATATTTATTCTGAAATAGTATACATACACTCCAATACAATTCCATGATCATAAGGTCGTGCGTACGTACGGACTACCGTCTCCACGACGCGATGAAATTCATTCTCCACGTTAACCATTCATGAATGATTATAAAGTATATATAATAAGTAATCATGAAATATATGAAATAATAATGATACTGTATTTATGTGTATATATATGTATGTCATCTACTTAATTCCATTCAACTCAATAAAGAAACGAAAACAACTTTCATGCTTACGTACAGGCTACCGTCTCCATGAACGGTGTATTTCTTTCCATTTAATGATCTATTATATATATGTATATTCTGAATATATATTATATATAAATCATGTTTTATATTCTGGAATTAAGTAATCATATGAATAATTAAAAGTCAAAACACAGACGACAAATGAAACGATTTTACCCAAATTGCTCTTTAACATGGAATTTACAAAAGAACGGGTAAAATAAAGTCATAAGTGAACTATATATGATATCATAACAATGAGTATTATTCGGGAATAAGTCAATGACATTATTTAAATCATTATACAGGAGGTTCGGACACTTACGAAGAAAATCAGACCTAAAGTAAGGGATAATATATCAATCTCATTTTCATCCAAGATTGTTTATTCGTATGTATTTACTGGGGTTATCTTTATCATCCAAGCCCGTGTTTTCTATAAATGGTTTCACGTATGTTTAAGGTCCTTTTCACCCATTTTTTACTTTTACTACATGGTATGTAAGGAATATTTCTTTTTTTTACGTTACGAGGTACTTTTTGACTTTTCCTGCAAAAGTAAGAGAAGAATGTTTTTTAACTTATACGGTGTGAACTTATTTTTTATGGTTTTATAAAGCCTTATTTTGATGAAGAGTCCTCCAAAAGATTTCATGACTATTTTCATCAAAATCCTTTTTTTAAAATTGCATGATATTTGGTGAAAAGAAAACAATTTTGAAGAAGAAAGGATATTTTCCTCAAGAATTCATTTCATGTGTTTTATCAAAACCATTTTTCATCTAATATGACATTATTTCATATGTGTATGTTTCAAGTATAATGTCTCTATGATTTACATGGTTTCACTTTTCCTATTATGAAATTATATCCATTTTTTATATGGATTATGTGATGATGGGATGATGTTTATGAAACCCATTTTATTCATTGGGTTATTATGACTAATGTATGTTTATTTCATGGCACAAGTAAGAATGATTTCATTATGAGATGGGTGGGACCTATATCTCCCTCCAATGCATTGGGTAATGATTTATATATCATGAGATAGATACGGTTGGAACGGCATGTTAAACCGGTTCAGTAAAAGAGGACTGGAACGAGGAGTGAACTCGATTCAGAAAGGGAATTTGTCCACTATGATGGTCTTGGCAGCAATGCCTTGGCTACTATGGAAATCATGACATGTGTTGAATGGTTGCCACAATTACATGTTTTACTCCAATGCTATTTTATCATGCTTAGTGTTTCTTTATGATCTATGCCTTACGTACTTCCATGTTTTATGTCATTGCTCAAGATTTTGATGTTTAAAAATTATGTTCATGTTTTTAAGCTCAAATGTATATGATTTGTTTTATTTTTTCAATGCTTACCATTACTGATCATTTGAGCTCACCCTTTATATGTTTTCTTTTCCCCAGGATATAAAGAATGGTTTTAGGTAGTAAAACAAAAGGGGAAGATCGATATGAGAGATGTTGAAGATCTTTCAATTGGATTAGATGTTTATATTCCGAGTTTCCAAATACACTAAACTATTACGATCCTTGTGTGTCTGTTTTTGTTATGTATTAAGTATTCCGCAAAAGTAATATAATGTCCATGTACGTCAAGCTTTGGGTCTCTACACAACCACCATTCACCTGTGTCTCCATCTATAAGATAAATGGCTTGAGTCAGCTTATACATATCAAAATTGTTATCAAAAAATATCTTTTCTAATGAGTTCACCAATTGTTCAACGAAAATATCATTAGAAGATAAACTAAATGTTGTTGGGGATTTCCAAAAAAAGGGCTCGATATCTAATTTCTCTATCTTTGGTTAAGGAGGAACTGCCAAATGGTTCAGTTTATTCTTCATATACTATGACAACCAGGTAATCATTACCTTAAATATACGAACTCCGTCTCCTAAATCATTTATGATGTCATTCGAGAGATACCTACATTGTCCCTCACATTTGTTTTTATCCTGTTTTCTCATAGTTTCCACAATTTTCTATAGTAGAAAATTATAGAACCAAAAATATGTCAAAAAATCATGAATTATTTATCCATTTTTGCAATTAACTATATTATATTATCTTCTAATATCCCTATGTTTAGAAAATATTCTTGTGTTCATACATATACATAGTCTCTTACTATGAGTTTTCTCTAATATTCTCTAATGATAATTTAAAAATTAACTAAATTGTGATATGATACGACCTATAAAGACCCATATTTTTCTTACATTACTATTTCAAAATATTAAAGAAAAATATCATTACAATAATACATATCCCAAATACAAAGGTTTATTTTCTCATAAAATTAGGTAGGTACATAAAATTTACATAAAAATGCATAAAAATTTATTAAATATTTTCTTTTATATCTTCTTAGTGGACTTCATCTCTACCCTAATACAAGTAATCACCTGATGAGATTCATTAATTAAAGGGGTGAGCTAAAATCCAGGTAATATGATTGGTAATACCATGAAAAATATTATCATTAGTGATAATAATCATCCTTATAAAAAAATAATAATGATATAATCATCGTAATAATGAGAGTAAGAATTGGATAGAGGAGTGGGAAGTGACAATTCATAAAAATTAAAAAACATGTCTCAGTTATCAAGTACCACACAGAGTTTTGAACAAATATATCTTCATTTTTATGCATATTTCACATTATATCATAAGATTCATAACATTAACCAATGATTTGTAGGGATATATAATTATGGGGGCACCCATCACATAATAACATTTTTATGTGCTATATAATTATGGGCACACCTGTCAACATCATAACATTTACATTATCATGTGTGCCCCATAGAAAATATATCAATCATCAACAAAAAAGAACCCACAACATGGGATGGGTTTAATTTCAAAAATAACACATTTATAATATTTTTGGCTCCCAAATTAATTTGGTAATAACATAGTGAACATAAGAATCATTTATATTTATTGAAGAAGAAACAATCTCATGATGAGTAAAAGTTATATTCTATGAAAGAATAGTTATTTTGTAAAAATCATTGAATTTTATATATAAACAGATTGGAGGAATGAATATACATAAATTAAAGGGTAAATATAAGGAATTTTTATTTATGTAACATCCATGTTGAAAATGGAGCGAAATAGGGAAAACTAAATGGAAGAGAGTGGGGTTCTATAATCCAAAAACCTTATGTTTGAATGCATTCTTCACATTAATGTATTGTAATATCAAATTTAATAAATAAATTAATAATTATAGGCCTTTTTATAAATTCATATTATTTATTATAGTTTTATTATGTTCATATATAGGATTTTTTAGGAGTTATATATTTTAATTTCATCATCTGATTGTGTTCTTTTTCTGGCTTTTCCTGATCGGTTCTCTTGTATATTAGTTTGGAAGATAATTTAAAATTCAAATAATTATACAGAAATAAAATTGTTTGTTGTTAATGATCATACAGAATTTTAAATTATTATATATATCTTTTGGTTATATGGTCTGAGGATGAATTATTACATAATACATTATTGATAATTATTTAGATTATTATAGTGGTGTTTAGATCATGAAAAACTAATTTTTCATCATTATTTATTATTGTGTATATAACAATGTTTTATAAAATTAAAAAGGATATAAAATAAACGATAAACATTATTTTCAACCATTTAATGGTTTAATTTATAGTCTTGAATGCGGTAAGGGAGAATGAAAACTCTTCATCCATGATGTCCTTAAATTTACACATCACGGGCACATATTTTATTTTTTGAATATCAACAAGAGAGAAAAGAGTATGTCGGTGGATAATCCATTGAAATTATAGAATAAAAGTATGTAAAATATACTGTATATATCATGGATATTCAATAAATTAGGTGATGAGATATTAAGAGAAGAAAATAAACAAAAATTAAAAAGAAAGAGGATTTTACCACTGGAACTCTCTTATTTAAGAACCTTTTTAAGGCACCTTAGTTTGGTATTTTTTAGAATAGAACCTATTTCACATATGGAATGATCATTTGAATATTTTTTTGGCATTTTTTTGATAGATATCAATTTTTTTATGTTGTGAGGAGAAGGGGTAGTGAGGGGTGGTATTTTTAGGGGATGATAGCGATGTTTTCCCATTATTTTATACATTAGATTATTATTATGGCTCATGATGATGAATAGTTTTAGAATTATCTATAAATATATAAATATAATTTTATATGGTTTTAGAATATGACCTTAAATCTTCCACTCATCATCCAGGGCTAAATAGTTCATGTATTTAGCTTTTATCATAAATTAACATATTTTACTATTCACAAAAATCAAGAATTTAAGAAAAATCCAGAAAATTAACCATAACCATTTATGGATGTGTAGAATTAAAAGATGTACTCCATTTTTTGAAATTTTTTATCTATATAAGAGATATTTAATGTTTAATTGAAATCATCAATTACTCAAAAAAATAAAAAATTTAAAATTATAACTATTTTTATAACACATTCAAAGAATAATTATGGTCTCATAAAAGTATCATCATATGATAATAGAAAAAATATTATGTTATGAATAAAGTTTTTGAAAATAAATCATCTTTCAGATTAATTAATTATAATAAAACATTAATTCAATATTTATGAATTACAAAAATACTAACATTTAATTAATAGTTTTTAAATAATTTATTTACGTATACTATGATATAATTATATCATAATTTCATATATAAGATGACTAATTTTTTCATTAATGGGAGTTGTTAATATTCATTTTGTTATTGTATTTATTATAAGGGTTATATTACAATTCATAATGTCATATTACTATTTCATCTGTATAGGTTACATAACATTGTGAAATACTTTTTATTTGATTCATTCATAATTTATAAGGTTTCTATTATGTTATCAATGTGATTTTATGTGGTTAATACTATATAAAATAATTATAATAAGAAAGTTTCCATCAATAGAATTATTGGTAATTCCAATTGATGTAGATTCCACCAAGATAGTTTCGATATGGGATTGTAATTAAACACAAAATTTCGAACTGATGAATATGTACTAAGAAAAACATCATGGGGATAACCAAAAATACTATAAAGAGATGATTTTTGTGATAGTGTGCCAAGGGATCACATGTATTGAAGGTCTATTCCTATATAGATGATATTCCTCTATTTATTATGTCATAGGTCTGTATGTATGGGACCATAGGTCATACATACATTGTAATGTTGAAGGGTCCCCAATCCTTTACAAGGTCCATGGAAGATCTATTAATATTCAACCATTTTGATGATTTAGAGCTATCCAAGAAGTGTAATGGAATCCTCTGTTATTTTATCTTTTCATTGGGTATCTTAGGATCCACTCTATGTTTATTTATGTCATGTTGTGTGGGGTAGAAAAAGGTTTGGTAATAAAATATTAAATTTAATCTATTTAAAGGATTGAACACATAGTGACATAACATCTAAGACGTTCAATCCACTTGAATGTTCTGGTTATGATGAATGTAAATCATATTCTGTGAAAATATGTGGTAACTAGTAATGGAAAATTATGGGTTCACATCAACCATTAGTAATGGCGGGATTCAATAATTCATGTGTTCCATAAAATAACTCAATGATTTAAGGGGGCCATTCAAGGACCGAACATCCAAATAGCACAAGTTATTTGGTATAGTGAAATTATTTATTGAATCCTTGTGGATTCCTTTTATAATTTCTAATTCAAATTTCTAGTTTGGGAGGAATGAGGATCCATGGTGATTGAGGTCCATGGGGTTCCAAAATATGTATACCAACATTAAGAATTGATTTTTTAGCTAAAACAAAACATATATGAATGTGGTTCACAGAAGACATAATATTCTATATGGATTCAACAAACCTAAAATGTTGGTCACCATATAGTGAAAATTTTATCATAACAAGAATATGAGACAAATCATTACTCTATTTTTTTCCTATCCTAGTAGGTCTAGCGAGAACGGCTTGGATTTTTCCTTGGTAATAAAGGGACCTATGAGTTTTTTTCATAGATCAGTCATGCTCTTAGGTTTTTCTAAATATTGAAGATGCTGATTTTAATGATAGCAGATTTGAATCCTTCTCATTCACTCTTTATGGGTTTGCATCATGACATGTTTTATATGACCTTCACTAACAGTTTAGGGTCTTGCAATTAGGACCCTTAAGGATAATGTTTATGATGGTATATATTTGAAAACGGTTCATACTATTTAATTTCATGACTCACATGGATTTGGTTTAATGGGAATCTTAAAAATATAATAAATTAGAAAACCATGGTCATGGTTAATCTAACATCATTTCGAGTAGAAGATAAAAATTTTGTAAATCATGGCCCATGAATCTCAGGTTATGAGTAATTGTGTGAGAAAATCATTGAAAATGTGATTTTGAATCACAAAAATAAGATGAGATCCACTTCCATGATGTGAGGGATCACAATTATCAGAATCCAATTCTATAATGTAATGAAGCATTTTTATGGGGTTAATAAATAATATATTGGATCCAGGGGAAGACTAGCATAGTCCAACATAGGGTCCCTTGAAGATGTGTATCCCTTTTCAAGGGAAATTGAGGCTT
Organism: Viscum album; assembly: GCA_963277665.1. Classification (NCBI taxonomy): domain Eukaryota; kingdom Viridiplantae; phylum Streptophyta; class Magnoliopsida; order Santalales; family Viscaceae; genus Viscum; species Viscum album. The sequence goes on along the minus strand of OY728121.1, from coordinate 1,658,824,483 downwards.
CATCAAAATCCAAGAAACTCAATACTATAAATCATGGTTTATTGATTGAGGTGAAAAAAGGATGATGTAATCACTACATACTCTATTTGAACATGGTCAATATCTTGTGATACATTGATAAGGAAATAAATTGGATGAATGTATTCACACTTTAACATCATGTTGCGGTGATGTATCTATCATGTAGTTTAATAGCATGTGATAAGAAAGTTTTACATGTATTTTAACATCATATTGTATGGATGCTGGAATTGATGTGAAGTTGTGTACAACATCTTTTGAGACACTTGACACTAGTTTGTGGAATTTAGATGTCGGAAGAACCTTTTATCAATGAATTTTCATATTGATTTTTATTCATTATTCTAGTGTCCACGCACACAATTTTCTTTTTTTCATAAATTTCATATGTAGATTTAACTAATGTGTTGGAATAGAGATATTATATGAATCAACCCTCTTTAATTAGTGGTTTATGATTTTATATTGTTGGGATTTTCTGGGATGCCTTATGCATGTGCTATGGGTATATATCATTCAATAATTGCCTCCTTTATGGAGATCCCTATTCTTTTGGCATAACTAATTTTTAGGGGAAGTGATTCAGAGTGATGGAAACCCATGAATGAACCTAAAATAGGGGATTCAATTTTCATTATATATCCTATAATGGTAGGAATCATTAGATATACAATTATTAATAGTTCTCCACAATGCCTCAGCCTTTATGAAGTGGTGAATTTTTATCATTTTATATGTTGCATCTTGGTTAATGATTGTAGATTTGAGAATCACTTTGTTTACAATAATAATATGAATCAAGCCATAGCTATTTCTTGTATGAATTTTCATTATAGAATTTTGACATGTGTACTGGGGGGTATATTTTAATATTATGGTTAGGCCCATGATTGAATGAAATGGAGTTATTACATATCCTATTATTGAAGGAATCAATCCATACGTAGTTCTTGAATGGAAAACTCTCCACGTTGGTATAAAAAAGATATGGGGGAATATCTCACTTATTATTATGTCTGTACAATGTATTGGTTATCTTGGTATCACTACTTGTCCTAGGATGATTGGAGTAAATAAACATTATGTTATTGAATGGAAAAATATCCACATAGAACTGACACATATGATGTGTGGAGAATTTTCCAAATATTAGTTTCAATTGGACCAAGGATTGGATATATGGTTTTCACTATGTATCCTATGATGTAAAGAACCAAGAAACATGTAGTTCTTTAGTGGAGGTTTTGTGGGTGACCAAAAAAAGTGTTGTGGTTCTCTGGTGCATAGGCCATAAAATGTGAAATTTTATTTCATGCATGAGTTATTAACTATGTAGTTTGACATCATTTGGTAAAGAAACATGGTGTTCCTTTTTGTATCCCACATATAAGACCATGTTAACCATAACTTGAGATGATACTTCTCAATCTTATGGGGAATACCATACCAAAATTCATAATCCCATGTGTACCATTTTTTGTGGTAGAAACAAAATATGTCAATGGATTCATTCAGAACACATAGTAAATTTATTGAAATAAAATAGAAAATTTATCATATGGAAGCTATTCCATGATATATTATTTAGTAATAACTTTATATCTCATCGATATAAGCAAATGGCCACATGTATTTATATATAGGAACCCACTCAATATTGATATAACCCATATGTATAGGGGTTGTCATTTTTTCCATTTATATTGTGGTTGGTCCGAGGATTTAAGATTAGAACATCACCATGTATCCTACAGGGATAGGATTCAAGCCCCATGTACATATTGTATGGAAAAATTCCCCATGTGGATGTAAATCGCCCATAGGGATGGGAGAAATTTAGTTTTCTTCCCCATTTGTAGTGATCCAAACATGATGACAAATTTTCCATCTAGTATGACATCATGTAGTATGGAAGAATTCTATCCAGTTTAGCAACATGCAGTATGGATGATTTCAATGAAGTTTAAAATCATGTTTTAAAGATGAAATATAATGTATATTTTAAATTCATTATGCCAAAACATGGGATGTTTTATAGTTTAATGTCTTTATTATGGGACATCTTCAATTCAGTTTAACATCATATAGTAAGGATGTCATCTGTAAATTTTAACATTATGTTATAAATATATCATCTCTACAATTTAACATTGTATGGTAAATATGATTAGCACTTTTTAGATTATATATTTACATCCATTAAATCTTCAATGAACTAAAACATTATTTAGGAAGTATTTTTGTTGCATAATGGTATCTGTTCAAATTACTTCTAAAAAAAGTTGAATTGGTTGGGGGTTATAACACATTCCCCATCAATTGTGAAAATAATGAGTAGAACTATTTGGATATGAATTATAAATGTTGTAAGGACCCTCCCATTTGGGTTTTAACATTGGAGGTTTCATTCATTGAATCATTGGTATTATGAGAACCAATACTTCTTATCCTTGAATGAATGATCTTAGGTAAACCATTTTATTGAATACTGATATGATACGATTCAACTGGACTTCAATAAGGTGCATTGTACAAAACCTTTTTATAACCATGACATTCCAAATCATTCTGCTACTATTTAGATCTGTATTTACAAATATTTTTCCCAATATAGTTATTCAGAGAAAGGTAATCCTAAAACATATAGGAAACACAACTGCAGTTCTATCTGCTAACAAATACGATGTCACCTGTGTGGTTGTGTGCATGGTGGTATGGTAGCCCGATAAAGCATGAATGATCTTTTTTGGCCAAGAAATCTTATCCTTTTCCACCAATTTATATTTTATATTTTAAATATCTTTATTCAAGGCCTCGATTTATCCATTTTACAATGCATAAAAGTTTTATGAATAGTTAGATTGGATGTTGTACTCTTGGAAATTTTTTTCAAATAGATAGAATAGAATTTCAGGTCATTGTTCATAAATATCATGTAAGAGTATCATAATCTAGTGATGATATTTTATTTTATGATGTTAATGAAATTCATCATCCTTACTTCTTTGATAGATATTTCTTCATCCAATTTGGATGAGAAGTCCGCATCAGTATGGATATACTTAAACTACATAGATGTGGTTGGGGGTAATAACCCCAAAACATCCATTACCCATATGGAAAATGTAAATAATATTAATCTATTCGTAGAAACAATGGGAATTAAGAGGCTATATTTTTCATGAATTTTGTCATATGACATTTTCCTATTAATTCCAAATAGTATTGTTGCATTTTTTCTAGCTTTAATAGTGTCTCCAACTTCGGTGTTAGTTTCATGTCCCATACGAATTCGTTTCATAGGAGACTGCACAAAATTCTTCTATTATAGAAGACATAACTCCTGCAATTATTCATGTTAGGAGGATTCCGTTAAAATCGAGATTTTAGAGGGATTTTGTTCTCATTTTTTTCATCCCAAAGTGTAATGTTCATTGATCGATATCGAGTTTGTTCCATTGGAAATTGATCTAACATGAAGGTCCCATTTTAGAAGTAATTTACTTTGGGATCCACATATCTAGGGTTCGATATCGAGTAATCATGTTCAAAGTTAGTGTTTACCTAAATTATTTCATACATGTATGATCAGATGATTTATGAAACCATAATTTACTGATTGATGCATAAAACCAGTTTTTCCTGATCGGGGTCATCCAGGACTATGGTTGCATAATCAAGTCCCTATGAATGATCATTTTTACAATAAATGGACCTTTGTTAATGTTGTCTTAAAATTTAATTCTTACATCGATCATGAAACATAAATTTTGATATGGGATAATTACTTATTTTTTATAACATATCTTCCATTGATTTGTATTATCTCTTTCTATGTGTTCCCTATGATATTTATGCAGGCTATCTACAACTGTAGGGATACTTACATGTCGGAATTGAGGGAATGATATTTTTACTCATTATCATTGGAAACATTATACTATGAGAAGGATTTGAAAATTTGTTAGTTTTTTTAGGAAAAAAACCATCCCTACTGAATACTAATTAATCATGATGTTTTGTATCCTCTTTCCAATATGACATTATGAGTCTCAATAAAAATACATAAACCATGTCTGGGGATTATCATGGGAATAGAAAACAACATTTTTTTGAATTCTGGCATCCATTGGGGTATATTCTAGTGTGGGTTTTGTGGAAATGAAATTATCCAGGACAAGCCCATTAAATACCCTCTATGAGAGAAACTGGATTTCATATTTTTGTAGAATGACCTCACATCAGCCCAAATTCCCGGTAATCATAAAATGTCAAATTATGTAATTAAGTTTGTAAATGTGAGTGACCATGTAAACTTTGTGATGTTATAAGTAATGCGTAATCTTTTTCTATATTAATATTAGTGAATGTATAATCTACTCGATATTGTAATATAGAGTATCAGTACCTAGAATAATTTTAATAATGTTATATAAGCCCTTACCATGACAAGAATAATTTTCTATGCTATTGTATAACAGAGTTATCATTCAATGGAATCTACAAAAAAGGTTCTTTTATATCATCCAAAAAATTTCTACGTATAGTTATAATTATCTAATTTTTTGGGATGGATTATGATTGAATATTTAAAAAAATTCTATCTATTGATGAAGTCATAATCCCTCCAATTTACATAGTGTTTTTAATTTGTGATGATGAAAATTTCTATTTCATTAGTCTATATATGAACTGTTAATTTTATTGAAGAAGAAGGTATTACAATCATTTAATGGATCTAGATAAAATACTGTTGTACGAAAAAAGGTGGGATTTATTTGTGTTTCTATAAAACCATTCTGATTCATCTCCTCTTTCTGATCATGAAATCTCATAATTAGATAGAATCAGATTAAAATTTTGTGAGATGTTGTTCTAGATTCCAAAAACCATCAAAGGTGGATAAGATAGGATTGTAGAAATTGGTTAGAGGAAAAGTGACATCCCAAAATTTGGGATATGGATTCTGATCATGATAAACAAGTTCATGTCACCCTTCCAGGTATTACTTTTGTGCAACCTTGGATTTCAGGGCATTGAGATGTTATAGAGGTACCAATTTCTAGACCACCTATTTTCTATAGGCAGTGGGAGATGATTGAGGAGGTGGCCACATTTTCACATCTCAAATATTCTCAAGCCAAGATAGGACTAAAATATTACCCAAATGGGGGAGAGAATGCCTCCATAATGGGGGAATGTCATGCTAATCATAAACTTCTTCATTTATTAAGATATTTTCCAATATTTAGTTCCATTTGGAAGCTCATAAGCTACCCTGATTGGTGTCATCGCTCCCTCATGATATGTGGGTGGAGGTATATTTATCTATGTGTGAAGAAGATACCCAATTGGGATGATTGAATTTTGTAATACCTAACTTATTTTTCTGATATTTTGTATCTCTATGTAATTTGTGCTATTAATTTCTTAGTGGATGGAATTTTGGAACATCTTGGTGGTAGGTGGGATGTAGCCACACATTTACCTTTTTTCATGGTGTTTTTCTTTTTTAGGGGTGAAAATTTATTATTCAAAGGTACCATGATCTAGCTCCCTCTCTGATTCCATGTATATACAGCCTTTATTGGTGTATCTATATCACCCCCTATCAAGGTTTGTTATTGTAATTGCATCTATATATGATTCCATATTGATTAACATCATTTTTTTGTGAGGATTAAATTCAAAGAATTATACTAGAAAATGGTATAAATCCAATTTCTCACCACATTATATGGTGATTTCCACCACATAATCCTCTTTAGAGGGTTTAATAAGGGTTGTTTCTCTGACCCATGGATATAGTGAACAATTTTGACATATGAATCTAATTTTTTTGAATTATTCAGTCATTAATTGATCCTTTCTCTTTCGTTGAATAGTGATTATAACTGAGTTTCTGATCATAGTTGTTGTATGAGGCCCAAATAGCTAAGTATTGCCTTGTGGAAGGAGGAATAATAGCGATGAAGATTGTCGATATTTACCTCCCCTGTAGATAATATTTATTCCGCCCTAGGATGATGGTGATGATGAAAATTTCCTCAAACATTTGAGAAGGGGGTGATTCTATGCCACTATGGAAACTTTCTGATCCAATTGATGAGGATCTGATTATTCAAGTCAGGAATATAGAGACTCTTAGATGGAAATTTCAATATAAATACAACCAATTCAGTGGCCTAGTGTTAATTTATATCATTTTATGATTTCTCCCTGACCCTCTATTTGTGTGATAAACCCAGTAATGGAGATAGAGATTAAAATTACCACATCCCTATGGAATAGGGTTAATTTTTAACTATCACTAATATTTCATGGATCCAATTAGTGTTTTAGGGTATATTAGTAAAGGAAGGGGCAAATATTTCTCCATCCATTAGGATTTTGATTCACAAACCTACAGTTACTATGATAGTTCTTATTGACATTTGTTTTATATAGCACAACTTTTTTCCTGTCTAAACATGATGCAATGGATGAATAAGATGGGATTAATTTTATATTGGAATATATCAGGTTATCCAAAATATTAGATTCCATGTCTAAAAATAATTCCCATTTTGAGGTTTCCATATTATGAATGATCTGACAATCCTCTCCCCCTGTTTGTAATGCCTTTTCTCCTTTAATGTGTGGGAATTCCCAATATTGGCTAATTGCCTTCTATGTTAGTAAATCTGTAAATTTATGATATGGTTATGAAATAATAGGATCCTATATATAGGTAGTAATTATATTTTGGGGATGTGGTGAAGGTCAATGCTCCATTAATTCCCCAAACTTGTATATGAATATATGACAATGCTTCTTTGATTAGTTATTGAAGTGTGGTGGTGCAATGGTGAAAGGTGTTTATAGATTTTTTATGTTCCTTTTCAGTCATGGGTCTCAACACCTGGAAAAAAAGTCCATTTGATAAAAAATATTATGTGTATGTTCAAATGTTTACCCTACTATCCTAGATAGGGAAGGATTGTATCCTTTAACCATTGAAGATTCACCCATACATTTTTTTGTAGATAATGAAGGCATTTCATATCTATCTCATTTGGGATCCCATTATAAAAAGTGGAGATGATTTGAAAATTTTTAGTGAGGTAGTTTCTAGAAAACTCTCTCCTTATATCCATGTTATCATATTCTTTATATTATTTTTTTGACTCAATATGTGGTGACTGTAGTTTTTTCTTCCTTTTGTCTCATATTTATTATGGTTAAGTATTGTTGATAGTTTATGAGTTACATCCTAAACAATGATAGAATAAGTCTTTTTAATATCTATTAATATTTATGAATTGTTTTGTAATTTTACTATGAATGGGATGCTTCTTCCAAAAACACAGTTAACATGAAATAATGTGTTTCTATAAAATCATTCATTTCGTGCAATACTTGGTTATACTGAACAATAATATACTTTTAATATGGCCATCTTCCACTATTTAAGGGAAAATATAATTCAAAACTAAATATTCAGAAAATTATAATTTTTATATGAAAAAATAAAATTCATTTTTAGTATTAAAAAATTAAAATTTATATTTTGTTCTTTTTTGGTATTTTTAGAAGAACTTTCATATTTTTATAAGTAGTAAATAATAATGATTTTTTGTTCCAAACCACATTTTCATCCAATTTATTTATAAATATATAATTTTTTTTAAATATATATAATGTATAATTAAATCAATATTATATAATTAAACCCTATTCTGGTCATTAAAAATAATTTACATGGTATTAACATGTAAAAATGTTGCAATCATTTGTCCATTTTTACATTAAGTACCTACATTGTTGTTCCATATGCATGATTAATTTTAAAATAATTTCTTCTACTTAAGTGTTCTGAATTTTAAAAATTGGATTAAATATTTGGAATCATCATTATTTTTAATCTCTAAAAAGTTAAACTTAATTTTTGAAAAAAAAATTATTAGTGAATGTGATTAAAAATTCTTAGAGTGATTAAGTAAAAATCATCATAATTAATTACCAATTTTGGAAATTATTGTGTAAAAGTGACCCTAATATTTTAATAAAATTATATTAATATATATAGACTATTAATCCTCTAAGGATATGAAATGGTGAATTTTTAAATCATTTTTGGGGAATTAAATCATGGGGAACACTCAAATTGTTTCAAGAATACACAATGTGTCATTTCCACCTCGTATAGAAGCCCTCCTCTACTACTCACTTATTCAAACATAACAATACTGCTTGTCTTAACCATCCCCTACCTATATAGGCTCCCAAAATATATTAAGTAACCCCATATTACACTCCTTGGGCCAAAATTAAACCAAGAAGTCATTTCGTGAAAACCAAATGGAGTTACCAAAAAAAGTTGTAACATTATTCAGCATCATCTAATGTTTTTTCACTCTCCACTAGTTAAATTTATTATTATTAAATGCTTATATTATAACATAAGTATCTGGAACATACATAGATTTTTAATGTTAATGGTTCTACCCACACTTACACAAACATCCATTAAATGGATAACAAACAAACCATTCTTGTACGGTGAACTTCATACTCACTTCATGATGCCGTTCATATTCCCTTTCCACCTATTATGGTTGCTAATTATGATGGAAAAATATTATTATATTATAAATATATTAAATTTATGATTTATTCATACATATATAATTTTCATATACACACACCTTCATGATTTCCATTTTGTGAAAATATTATAACATCATTTATGAATGTGTGGACTATAGCCGCCTCAAAGGGAGGTGAACATTCAAAAATTACATGGAATGTATTAAAGATTTTTTAATTAAAAATGTGAGAAAAAATAACCTAAATATTAATATCATGAAATAATTACCTTTTTGAAACATACCATATTTTTTTCTTTATTAAGAATTTTCATTTTAAAAAGTTATAATGTTTTCATGGGCATGTGGACTACTATTTCCAAGATATTATGAAGTTTTTTTATATAAAAAGAATTAAATATATAATTATATATGATTAATTATCATGTTATTTATGATAAATTGGTCATAATGCAATGATAAATGTCTCTTACCTTATTTTCATAATTATTATGGAAAAATTTGAATGTCACTCATGCATCTATATGACCTACTATATATTTAATTATAACATCAGTTAATTTGTAAAAATAATAATTACTGATTGAGATTAAAAAATACATTTTTTGTATAAATATGATAATTATTTCATTATCAATATTCTATATTTGTTTATATAATGACGATTTAGGCCATTTTTCCTAGCAATTTCATTTGAAACATAAGCTAAATATAAGAAAAACACACTATATAGAATTATTTATTTATATAGTCATAAAAATAAATAGAAAAATAAAAATAAAAGTAATTTTAAACATTAAAAAAGTTATTATAAAAATAAATAATTAACATAATTTTATTTCTCGGGTAGATAAACACATGCATGATAAGTCAGACTCAGTGAAATCGATTTTTTTTTAAATAGAAATTCAATATCATTCAAATTGAAATTCAATATCCATATTCTATCTACTGCCATATTTTTTAATTTTTTTAAATTTCATCAATTCATGGGGCTTATGAATTAAAATTTCAAAGTCATACGTGACACTTTGAATGATTAAAGATTTAATTTTGATATATTTTTCTCCATGACAATATTCGTGATATTATTAAAAATATTTATTTATATGGATAAGAAATTATATTAAAAACATTTTATGTGTAATTTAATTTGGTTCAAATTATTCTGAAATGAATCTTTTTACATGTTTGATACAAAATGTTTTTACAGTCATAAAAAATTAATGTTCTATTTGTAACATACAAACTGATAGTGGATTTTCCAACATTGTGGGCATTATTTTATTTTTGAATTCTATTATAAGATTTCATGTTTTGATAATTAAATGAAATTTTCCCTTTTTTTGGTAATTTTTTAATTAAAAATGTTCATTCAAATGAAAGTTGTATTTTTTTTTGAAAATGCAATTTTGAATTAAAATTGAATTTTAATATCTGAAATTGATTTTCATTTGAGTTTTAAATTGTTTTTCAAATGAAGAAATGTTATATTTCATGTTGTGGTTCTTAGAGATTATTAATGATGGGTGTCACTAGATTTCACAGAGTGAGCCCGTTATAGCTCAAATGATGGTTTCACCCATATATTTCGCCAATATGTTGGGTAATGATTATATTCTATTAATAATTACCTTGGATAATGGGAATATTTTTCATCAAATATATAAGGGATCATTAAGGGTAATGTAATGGTTCAATTTGATTATTTCCCAAGGTACCTAAATGAGTTATATTCATTTTTCATTCATTTTTAAATGTTTTTCCTTATGGTTTTGTGATTATTAAGGGATAGAGACAGTTCAAGTATAATTTTGTGAATATTTTTCATAAAAGAGATCATGAATTTTTGTTGAAAGTCAATCTATGGTAGTGAAAATATATACTGAGAAGAAGTTTCAACTACATATTTTATAGTCTTTTATGTGTTAGATATGGACTAATTATATAAAAATATAAACATGAAAGGATCATCAATTTTAATGAAATTAATTTCAACACTATCACTCAATATTATGTAATGTTTAAGGCCAGGTCCCTATATTTGGTATCAGTGGTTTTTAAAATTACATTTTAGATTTTGGTAATATTAATAAGATTCACATTAATTATTTTACATAATTTTAATGATACAATGTTATAGAATTTTAATAATACCATGTGGATTCATCTAAAATATGTATGTTTAGAATGGTTTTTTTTATATGAAGTAGGGAATCTATAGTTTGAAGGAAACAAGAGTAATATATCATTCCATATCATCCTACTGAGATGATCTGAATTAGAACAGAATAGTTTTGTTTTATTGATGGCTTTGTTAACTCAAATGATATGTTGTGGTGGTTTCCGTTATAGAGAAGAACTAGGTCTATCCCTATGGAACACGACATTTATTGAGAATTTCATGAGGAAACACCAACAACATTTAGTGGATCATCTTACCCAATTGTAGATGAAGGACAGGTTAGTGCTTTAGAAAAGTTTTTTCATGTCATGTGATGTTCACATCATCAAAAGGGACCCATTACATTTATTATTTTGAAAGTGAAGATGGAAAATGGTGTCCTTTGGTTAAGAATACCATAGAAAAATGTGATCATGATGACATTGAATGTGAAACATTCAAGGATATTTTCCATGATAAATATTTCCCTAATGTTTTTCAAATAATAAATGAAAAGAAATTATTGAATTAGAGAAAAAAATGTTAATTATTCAATAGCTACAAATGAAGGAATCATTACATGATTAGAAAGGTCTGGCCCAAACATTATTTGGGACACACATAAAAACGTTAATTTGTATATATCATGATTAAATCCATTTCTATGGAGAAATATGTCCATGATAGAGTTAAAAATATATGATAAATTCATTCATTGTGCTATAATGTTTGAGTTGGAGTTTTCTTACTCTTATATGCCTCATAAGGTTGAATGTAAGAAGTGGTCAAGATTTAAGTTGATGGGGAAACATAAAACAATAAAATATGAATGTATGAGAATAATGTTCTTATATTATAGTATGTTTGGGAAAAAGAACGCAAATGAATTTATTATGAAGAGAGTGAAGTGATACAAATGTAGAATTTTTCGACACATGGACCGAGAATGTAAGTAAATGAATCATGAGGATTAAAATTATGTGGTAACTGATATCCATCCCATGATAATATGTTTTAGCTGTAAGAAGATGGTTCATTATGATAATTCATGTATGAAGTGAGTTTTATATTATGGTAATATTTTCTATTGAAATGATAGAGTATTAGCAAGGTCATTTCCTTCTACTATAGTTGATGGTGATATGTCAAATGAAGTATTGACAGGTATGTTACTTATGTTTTCAAATTATTCCAATACCAAGTTTCAATCTATATAATTGCATTCTTTCATTTCTGAGAAACATTCAAGAAAATTTTAAATATTACTTAATGAATATAAATTATTTCTTTTGGAAAAAATCATGGTGGTAGTATTACAATAAACTATGGATTATATAAACATTTTGATTTTCATCTATGGGAAGACCTTTTATATTAATCTTGTTAAATTAGCCATTATCATGTTTTATAACATTCTAATTATCAATTTTCATTCAGTTTATCATTCGAAGATAGATTTTAGTGAAAATAGTGTTGTGTTCAATGATTTCATGAAATTTATAACATACCAAGAGGTTGAGAAATTGATTACAGATGAATGTGATAGTCACTTAGATCATATTTTTTAAAATAAATAACATGTTCAAATTATTTATGTATTAATAGTAAATGTATACAAGGATATTTTTTGAACGATTTTCATTATGATATTCCTGATTGAGAGGTTGGGTTTACTATTGACATAGTATTAGATGATAAGCCTATTTCTAAGACAATTTATTGAATGAATATTTTGTTACTTTTATTGTCAAAATGGAAATTGAAGGTGCTATTAGAAAATGTTTTCATTTGAATAGTACTGCACCATGGGATGATACTGTATTGTTTATTAAAAATAAATATGGGTCAACAAGACTTCACATTGATTATATAGACTTGAATCATATCTCTATTAAGAATAAGTATCCTTTTTTATATTGATTGTTTATTGGATCAACTCCAAGGTGCACATTATTTTTTTCCTTTTGACCTGAGGCTCGAGTACCATCATTTTAAATTGAATGATGTTGACATTCTAAAAACTATTTTCAAACTAGAAATAGCCCCTATAAATTTGTAGTTATGGCATTTGGGTAATCTAATTCACCAGCTATATTCATGGATATTATGAATATATTCTTCAAGAATTCTTGCATAATTTTATGTATTTTTATTATTTATCTTTTAGTATTTTCTAAATTTAATGTGGAACATGAAAAACATGTAAGGGATGTTTTGAAATAAAAAAAAACAAAAAAAATTATGGGAAATTTATAAAGTGTGAATTTTGGTTATAAAAAATGTAATGCCTTGGTGAAATGTTTTCAAAATATGTAATAACTATTGATCCTATTCAAAAAAGGCTATTAATGATTGTCTAAGATCCAAAAATATCATTAACATTCTTAGTTTTCTTAGATTATTGGGTAACCAATAGGGGTTTGTTAAAAACATTTATTGGTTGTTTGTCACACTTATTAAGTGAACTATTATAGGAGTTAAGTTCATTTAGAAAAAAAATTTCATAATTTGATTCAGTAATTAAAAAATGATTGATGAATGCTCCAGTTTTGGATTTCCTTCTAGAAAACGTGAATTCATTATCTTCTACGATGTTTCATTGAATGTAAATGGCTATTTCTTAATGTATAAGGATTAGGCAATTTCTTGCGCTTTTATGTAAGTTGAAAACTCATAAATTAAATTACCAAACACATGATTTGGAACTATGTGTTGTTGTTCTTAATTTAAAAATTATGAGGCACCATTTTCTGGTGTAATGTTATGAATATATATTGTATAAAACTTTTTGAAGTAGATTTTCACTTAAAAGGAATTTAACATGAGAGAAAGAATGTGCATATAACAAATAATGTATTATGACTTCACGATTCAATAACATCTTTTCAATGAAAACCAGGTGGCTGATTCTTTGTCTAGAAACATTAATGTTACATTAACCATATTGCACTTGGAATGTGGCCATTTACAGTACAGGAAAAAAGGCATTTCGTGGAGGTTTTTAAAACCGCTGTGAAATAGCTTCTGCGCCGGTATTTCATGGTAGTTTTTAAAACCCTTGTGAAATGTGTGGATTTTTTTAATTTTTTTTATTTTTTCGAGGATTAGGGGCCGTTTTTTAAAAAACCTCCATTAAATAGCAGCGGTTTGGGTAAAACCGCCGCGAAATGAAAAGAAAAAAATTAAAAAAACACGAGAAACACCGAAATAGATTAAATGACCATAACATTTGATCCAGGCATCCATTGGAGTGCCAAAACCGGTCAAATCAAAGCTCATGAAGAGATATAGAGGCATGTGTAATCAAAATAGTGATACAGTCCAAGGTGAGGAAGATATGAGAGTTATAATAAAGTTAAAAAAAAGTTCTCCAACATCAAACGGCCATAACATTTGATCCTGGTGCCCGTTTGGGCTCTACCACATATCAAATCAAAGCCGGCGAGGAGAGATAAGCACCAGTTTGACAGAAGCATGATTTTTTAGTGTTTTTTGACCACAAAACCCCTTTTAAGTCCTCTGAAACCCAATTTCCGTCAACGATGTCCTGTCAAACTTGTCTTCAAACGGACCTAACATTTGATCCGCGTGTCAGTTTGGACTCATTTGCATGCCTGATCGTTGTTCGTTCCATAAGAATCAGTTTGACTTGTCGTGGCACAAACATGGACTCATGGATCAAAAGATATGGCCTTTTTAGTGGGTATCAGGTTTTTTATGTTTTTTTATTCCTCGTTTCTAACACCCATTCCCCGTCAGTTTTTTTAAATGGTCGTAACTTCTGATCTGCCGGTCCATTCGGTCTCTTTCACCTATCATCTCGAAGATCATTTTAGGATCTTTGATTTGACTGGTCTCGGATCTGGAATGGACTCTCTGATCATACGTTATCTTCGTTAATGTGATTCCCGTGTTTTTGTCACTTTATGACCGTTTTAACGGGTTTTAATGGTTGCTCCATTTATTACTATTTATTTGGGTTTCGATGACTTGTTGTCATTATCAATGATTTTTTGGCGGTTATTATGATGATTATGTTGAATTATTAAGGGTTTTTCCAGAGTTTTCATGAGTTTTCATATGTTCTCGTGCTTTCTAATGCTTCCTTCTTCATGCTTCACCATCTGTTTTCATGCATTTCCATAATTTTTCATCCCTTACCAAACATTTTTGTACTTTTTCATGTGTTTCATTTATTATTTATAATTTATAATTTATTATTTATAATATACATTAATTTATTTATTATCTATTATTTGTTACTAGTTATTTATTATTTATTATTTATATTTATTTATTATTTATACTTATTTATTATTTATATTTATTTATATTTATATTTATTTTTTATTTTTTATTATTTATAATTATTAATAATAATATTTGTTAATGGTTATTTATTATTTATTATATATTATTTATTACATATTATTTATTATTATTATTATTATTATTTTATTTATTATAGATTATAGATTATATATTATATATTATATATTATTTTTTATATATTATTTTTTATTTTTTATTATTTAATTTTTATTTTTTATGAAATTTTATTTATTTATTAAATTTTATTATTTATTATTTATTATTTATTTATTAATAACTATTTATTATTTATTATTTATTAGTATTATTATTTATTAGTTATTATTTGTTGTTTATTATTATTATTTATTATTATTATTTATTATTATTATTTATTTATAATTTATTTTTATTTTTATTTTTATTTATTATTTTTTGTTTATTATTATTATTATTTTTTATTATTATTATTATTTATTATTTATTATTTATTATATATCTATTATTATCTATTATTAATTGTTGTTTATTATTTATTATATATTATTATTTGTTATTTGTTATTTATTATTATTTTTTGTTTGTTATTTATAATTATTATAATTTATTATTGTTTATTATTTATTATTTATTATTTATTATATATTATTATTTTTTGTTTTCTATTTATTAATATTTATTGTTTGTTATTTATTATTTATTATTATTTATTATTATTTACTATTGTTTATTAATTATTAATTATTAATTATTATTTATTATTTATTATTTATTATTTATTATTTATTAATTATAAATTATAAATTATAAATTATTAATTATTAATTGTTTATTCTTATTAGTTGTTTGTTACTTGTTATTTATTATTTATTATTTATTATTATTTCTTTTTTCTTTTTTCTTTTTTCTTATTTATTATTATTTATTATTTATTGTTATTATTTATTTTTTATTTTTTATTTATTATTATTTATAGTTTTTCATTTATTATTTATTATTATTTATTATTATTTATTAATATTTATTAATATTTATTAACATTTATTATTATTTATTATTTATTATTTATTATTTATTATTTATTATTTATTGTTTATAATTTATTACTTATTATTTATTATTTATTAATTATTATTTAGTTTTTAGTATTTGTTTATTATTATTTTTTATTTAATATTTTTTAATATTTTTTATTTTTTATTTTTTATTTATTATATGTCCTTTATTTTTATTTTTATTTTTATTTTTATTTTTTATTATTTAATATTTATTATTCATTATTCATTATTTATTATTTATTATTTATTATTTATTATTTATTATTTGTTATTTGTTATTTGTTATTTATTATTTATTATTTATTATTTATTACTTATTATTTATTATTTATTATTTTATTATTTTATTTCCATAATTTTATAATTTATGAAAATATTATTATATTTTATTTGTTATTTATTATAATAAATAATAAATAATAAATAACTCAATAAATAACTAATAAATCAATAATTATTAATTATTAATTATTGGTTATTTATTATTGATTATTGCTTATTGTTTAATTATTATTGAGATTATATCAATTATTTATGTATTATTTGTTTTTTCAATTAGTATATATAAATATTTTAAATTCTTTTTAACAACCACATGACGAGCTTGATGGAGTGGTAAAGTCTTTCGGAAATATTCAAGAGGTTAGGGGTTCAAATCTCACCAAGCGCAGTATTTCTTTATATTGTGTGGGCATGTGCAAGGGCATGTGCATGGGCGTGGGCATGGGCATGTGCATGGGCATGTTCATGGGCATGGGCATGCATGCATGGATAAAGTAAATAAGTAAATAAGTAAATAAGTAAATAAGTAAATAAGTAAATATATAAATAAGTAAATAAGTATAGTAACTATGTAAGTAAGTAACTAAGTAACTAACTAAGTAAGTTAGCAAGTAAGTAAGTAAGATGTATAGAGATCGTTAGGATTTTTACAGGGGGTGGATTGAAAAAATACATTACTAAATTTACCATGATGTTTTTTAATTCCAATCATGTTAAATAAAGATGATAGTTACCAATCATGATGTTTCAACCATTTTGAGGACCAGAGTGGAAATAGGGGAATATATTAATGGATATCATGGTGGGATTTCCAAATAATTCTCAATGTAAAAATGTGATTGGGTTTATTTTTTATCCATTTACTAAATCGTCACATTTTCTTCTGATTTGAGATATGATGTTTGTAGAATATATTTATAAAATATATAAAAAATTGATCTTTAGGTTACATAGAGTGCCTCTCCCCATTGATTCAGACCATGATCCCATGTTCACAAAACAATTGGAAAAACAATAGAATTATTTGGGTACTAAATTAAATATCAATGCATATTTTTATCCTCAATCTAGTGGACAATCTCGAAGGATTTTTTATTCCTCATAGATGTGCTTCATTCTTTCTTAATGGATTACCAGGTATGTTTGGATCGATATATATTTTTGGTTTAATCATCATATTATAATAGTTTTCACTCTAATATACATATGTCACCATTTTAGGAGCTACATGGAATGTGGTGTCGGACACCAACTTTTTGGGATGTGGAAGTAGAAAGAATGTTCAAGAGACCTGAGTTGGTAGAGGAAACAGAATATAATGTTTAGGTGATTTAGTAACACATGAGGGAATCATATAAAGGGGATTAAAGTTATGCTGATAACCAAGGGAAGGACCCTTCATTAAAGGTAGGTTATTGTGTCTTTTTTAAAGTTTCTCCATTTATAAGTGTAATGTGTTTTGGTATCAAGGGGAGGATGAGTCCATGGTTCATTAGACAACATGAAATCCTAGAGAAAATTGGATCAGAATCCTATTGAGTAGAATTTACTTTGATATTTTCACTAGTAATTTTTTTTCATGTTTCAATGATAAATTATTATATACCAGATTCATCCAATGTTTTGATCCCTAAAGCAGTTCGCCTTGAAGAAAATCATTCTTATGAGGAATAATCAGTTTTGGTTCTAGAACATAGTGAGAATGTGTTGTAGAATAAGTTAATTCACTATGATAATGTTTTATGGAAACAAATATGGTTAAATAGATAAAATTGGAAAAATTAATCTATGAAGGGAAAATGTCGCCACAAATTTGATAAGTGAATAGAATTATGAGGAGACAATTTCAGAAAATATGGAGGGATGTAACTTCCCATTGAATGATAGAATAAGAATTTTAATAATAATTAATATTAATTAAATATTTAGTAATATTACATTAAAATGGATTCAACATAAAACATCCTAACCAAAATTTATGAATTTTTTCAATTGAAATCTTGTGTGCATGAAGGATTATGTTATACGGATAAATAATATACTATTAATATATTCATTTCACCACCATTTAATGATAACGTACTATAAAACTAATTATGAAACATTCTATTGTTTTAGATGAAAAAAACATAATTTTTTGAATGAGAAATATCAAAATTTAATTTCTGTAAATTCTTTCATTTTTCTCAGAACATTCATATTTTGATAAATAGTATATAAAAATATTTTTTTCGAAAATACATTTCTATCCAATTTATTTATATAGTAAAAAATGATTAAATTTTTTTATAATTTATAATTAAATAAATATTATATCATTTTAACCAGTTGAGTCTATGAGAAACAACTTGTCATTGAATTTATTTATATAAACATAGTAAAATTTTGAACTTTTTTACTTTAAAAACAAACATTGTCGTCCTGTATGTGAGATTAATTTTAAATTCAATTCTACCATATTTGTGATTGTAACTTTTAAAAATTAAATACATATTTGAAATAAAAATAATAATTTTTAATATGTTCAACATTTCTTTTGATTAAAATTATTTCAGAAAGTTTTTAAAATTACATATACTGATATAGGATAAATGAGATTAATTAATGACTAATCTTGGGAAATAATTTTTACAATTTAACATAAATTGTCTAAAAACTAATTTATGGAAATATTTCTACAATTAAACCTCAATGTTTCAATAATTGCATTTTCCATCCCATTGGGGACATGTTACTAATGCGTACGTAGAACTTAACATCTCAATGATTATAATGTTGGTTCATTTTTCTAAAATATATTACATAATTGGTTTAAAAATATAATTTATGTCTAAATATGATTATTATTTCATTATTAATATTTGTTATATGTTTATAAAATTACCCCTATGACCATAGATGAACCACCAATGTCACTTTTTGAAAATAAATTGAATATAATGAAAACACCATATATATACATATTTGTTTATGAATTTGTATAAAACATTATTATAAGTGAAATAAAAGTATTTATAATCATTAAAAAGGTTCTGGGGAAATTAAATAATATAAATATTCCTACTATTTTATAATAGAAAGACACATTTAACAAGTCAGACTCAAGGTAATGGATTTTATATCAGTCTCCATTGATAGAGGAATTTGATAATAATGTGCACCATTATTATTTTATAAGATGTAATTCCCCTATGACGTTATATAAATATATTATATTTACTCTCATAATATTGAATTCTTTTTTAATGTTTAATCTTTCATGGGGCATAAGATTCTAATTTTCAATGTGGTATGGGACACATTGTATCTTTAAAGATTTATATTTCAAAACTATTTATCCATGATAATATTCATCATATAATTTAAAATATTAATTATAAGTATATAAAATGGTTATAAGGGAAATTTAAAGTCTATTTTTAATTTCATTCATATTTTTTAAAAAATTAATATTTTTATTCAAATGGAACATTTTGGAAAATAACAAACAAAACTTTCTATTCTAAACGTACGTAGTGACATTGATTTCTCTACACTATGGAAGTTGTTTTTATTTTTTTCTTTTATTATATTATTTCATGTTTTATAAAATGAAAAACTCATTTCTCTTATTGTGTATTTTCTAATTAAAATAGGATTCCGAAAGAAATAATTTTTTGTTATTTTAAACTAGATTCTGATAGAAAATCAAATTGCAATATATGTAAGTGAATTGATTATGAGTTTAAAAGTTATGTTTAATTGAGGAAATTTTTTATTTCATGTGGTGTTTCATGGTCATTATAATAATGGGTGTCCAAAAATAGTGTCCCAATGCATTGGGAAATGATTTTATTCTCTAGAGATTTATATTGTAATTTTTTGGAATAGTTATTCAAATCTATATGATTTCTATAAGTGTTCTATTATGGTTCATTGTGATTATTTAACAAGTTACTTTAATTAATTTTCCATGTTTTAAAATGAGTTTTCATGTAAATAAACTATTTTAAGAATTTATATTAAATTTTATTTTTTGGGGAATGATATTTCAGTATTTTTAGAAAAAATTATATTTTATTTGAAGGTTTTTACATTATTTTTATGGTTTATCGATGGACTAACGACTTCCTTCTTTTTATATCCCTCACTGTGATTTTTATTCTCATCCCTCACATTGAAAAGTTTTCTCATATAATTTAATAATTTGTATGGGATGTGAAGTGATCATGTTGAATTTTGGGAAGAGTTTTCATAAAAGATATCATGAATTATTTCTAATATTTTTTATATGGTAGACAAAATGAATATTGATCAACAGTGTCAATTTTATATTTTATTGTTTTTTATGTAAGACATATGGCCTAATTCACTGAAAATATAATAATAAAAATATCCATATTGTAAAGGAATGTAATATCATTACTGAAACTAAATATTATGTAATTTTTATGTCTTGGACCATTTTTTATGGGTTACTAATTTATGTTATCAACATTTTTTTCAAAAACAAAACTCAATAAGGAGCTTACATAGTTCTGAGTACCTCTATATACGAAGGTGTTAATTAAATTTGAGGATTTCATTTTTTTAGAAAGATATTATCCTTGGGAGGTTGATCGCGATGGATTTTTGTTGTCTAGTCCCTGCAATCCATATCCTCACTACCACAAGGGAGACTATTGAGTTAATGATCACCTTTTTCATCGATTGAAGAGTCGATGAACTCATAGTTTCTGTAGATATAGATTGAATGGACTCAATGACACTAGAATTTGGAATATCATGGATATGATACATAATTTTCATTATGGATAGAATATGTTTAACCCCCATTAGATGTTCAGAAAAGATATGATTAGGTTTCAACATTGTTTCCAAAATATTTTGATAAGAGTATAGTGTTATGGGAAAATAATCCCTTGGAAAAGATTATGTTAAATTATACTAGTTTGATTATTTATTACTGGTGATAATATGAACATGCATTTTTGGTAGTTTTTGGAGTATAATTATCCATCTAGTCTGAAGTGGGGGTGTGATACAAGTTCGATGATACTTTGTGAAATAGAATATATCGACATACCTCTTGAATGGGAGAAGGGATATGATCTTCTCCTCTATATCCTATTAAGGATGTTGGTGCAGTCATTCATTGGAGGATGTAGAAATGCAGAACTACCTTCTATAGGCTACAGTAATATGTTTATTATCATCATTGGAGGGGATATAATCCTACACTATGGTGATTACCATAATGTCCTAAAAACATAATTATTATAGGAATATGACCCCAATCATGTCCCATTAGAGGATGGAGTTGGTTTTTTTTGATAATATTATGTGTCTATCATAAGGCATGTTCCAAATCAACTTATTGAGCCCATGTTCAAACAAGTATATGACATTTGTAATGTTCTATTGGAATTAGTCATTTGTATTCTTTGACATGATTTTATTCCGGTACTAGGGCATGTTCTAAACAAAGTCGTGGATCCTTGATTGGAATGGGGTTTTGAGACTCGTCATGTGGTTCATCCTTTTATGTAATACTAGGATTATCCTCATGGATGGGAGTAAAAATGGGTGGTTTCATTGTTGCAGAAAAAAATTCATATTGACCATGGTGATATTCTACTCAAGATATCAGGATAAGAATATGTTTCTATCCATTTTTTCACCAGGGTGAGAATATGCTAATGAAATACTTCAATGTTTTCAAGAATATAGTTATATTTTAGGAATGTGTGTTTAGTAAAGCAAGGCATCACATTTTAAATCATTAAAATAATCAATAGTATTTCTACAATTAATGCTATTATATAATCCCACCCCTATCCTCCTTGTTTCATCAAAATATTCCAATCTAATTAACATGTGGGGGAAGGGATATGTGCCTCCCCACGAATGTTATAATAATATCCCTAAAAAAATTATTAGTGTGATAAATTATATGAGCGTTCGTAATGGATACCTCCAAAATATGACTAAGGGATTTTTTATTAGAAGTAAGGATATGAACAAAATCTAGTTTATACATATATTTTCGCACATGGTAGGGCCTCATTAGTACTCATGCATTAGTGTACAGGGTGAAATATTTTTGGGTGGTTCCCCTAGCATATGATGGAGGGGAACATGTCAGATGATGATGGTGATAGAGGATGACATGATCCCACCTCAGATGCCCTCTCACCATGTTTTATTGATAGTTAACTCCTTGATCACCCTTATTAATATATGGATGGTATTTATTTTTTCACTCTGGGTATAATATTTTTGAGTGATTAGTGGTGAATTAATGTTGAAGTGGTTAAATATAAATTCCCCTAAGCAATAGGGAATTTTCATCATCATTATCTAGATAAATTTATATGAAACCATGAGGGTCGAGATCGTGCTATGTATTTGGTATTCCCCAGAAATTTCCTACTCTACTCGAATCTGAATGCATCAAATGGGTGTTGGTTTTTTGTAACCCATATATGTTACTAGTGTAGAAATGTTTTGAAAAAATATTGATGATGACATGGTCTTTGATCATGATGTATATGATATGATTTTATATATTAAAAAATACAACATGAATCTTGGTCACCTATCAATGTATCATTGCATGTATAAATCAGAATTAATCTGAAAAGCATAGGGAAAAAATTCCTTTTTTATTCTATATTCATAAATTTTAATCACATGTAATTTTCACAATGATAATTGAAATATTTAATGGGAATAACAGTTTCTAAGGATTTTATGTTGGACATACCATTTTCATAGTAGATTCAAAAAAATAGCTCAGTGCATGGTCAATATTTTTTTTATTTGATTGATTCACATCTGTTTCACCATTCTCATTAAAAGATGTCTCATGTTATCCCTATGGTTTATGACACATAATACTCAAATCCTATAATGATTCATTTTTAACGTCATGATATTCTTTTATTTTGGGTTCTCCATTTTCATATCCTTCATATAGTATATAATGTCATATGATTTATTGTTGGGGGGGTTAAGTAATGTTTACCAATCATTTGAAATGGTTTTATCATTTTCATCTTTCACAGAAACTTCCAACAATTCCTACATCCATAACCTATTAGATTCCATTTAACCAAAGGTTGGTATATATTGGGGTTTTAGACATAGTAAAACATAGGAACTGACATTAGTTAATAAGATGCTATTCTAGGTTCATCACACCCTAGGGGGGTTGTTGTCTTTTAGTGTATTCTCATATAGATTTAAGACATGTTATTATGCTCTTAAAAATATTGATATGGGATTGGTTACCCAAATAAAAAACTCGAGTTGAATCATTCTATATATAGATGGAGTTCTTTTGATGAGACCATCATTTTGTATATATGGTTCTCTATAAATTTAAAATTATTTAACAGTAATTGTTAGATGATTATATATTGAATCCATAAAACTAGACACTTAGTATTTTATAGAAATAATGGGAGGTGATTGGTGATTATATGAGGGAATTTACCCTTCATGATGAATCATACATATCCTATTTATAACTGAAAATAGAACCCACACAGCTCATTTGATTCCAAGTTGTGGTGATTAATTTCATGCAGAAAGGTATTTTATGAGGGAACATAGACACCAAGATCAGAGATCGAGCCATAGAAAGGCACCCTATATATCATTATTAATGTAGGAATCATAGTCATCATAGTTCAATGTAGGATCAACCAACTAATGGGTGGTGACTAATAATTATGGTTTTTGGGGTTATTATTCTAGAGTTTACCAATTTGTTAATTCCTTCCAGACATACCCCATGGTAGATTCCCATGTATTGGGGAAGTCTTATCATATCTCTAAATGTGGATTACATAGTGATGTTTCCTTGGACATTGGATATTTATGATTCTAGTGTTATGAATGTTGTAAATACCTAAGCCTAAATAGTTCATGCTTCATGAGAGAAACTAAGGATAGCGAGTGATCAACATAATCTTATATAGATAAAGGACATATGAATTGGGGTGTCCCTATATGAGTGTTTGATATATATCATGGTTCTTGTCTACAATAATCACATTCATTGTAGTTTAACAATCTTCTCAATCTACTTGTAGATGAGAAATAATGACAAACACATAGGATAGATTGTATCACATAGGTTAGAGTTTCATAAATATGGAAGAACATAAATTGATATGGATTCCCAATTAGAGATAAGGAATTATGATGGAATCCTATATATCCTATTTGGTTAGGAATTTTAGTTCTCAGATTTCAATTCATCCCTAACCTATTGAAGGGTTTAAAGCCCTTGGAGGGTCTTGACTGAGCATTACATTTAAGAGGAAGGGAGTGTATAAACTTTTCTCTCATCTGATGATGGGAAAGGAAGGATAATAGTTCCATATGAGGATTTAGAATATTTTATCAATGGTAATTGGAATATGATGGTACTTAAAATAGGGTGGATTCCCATTGTAGATCAGGCCTTAGGAAGTCATCCAGTATATCAGATTTGGACATGAATATGAGTACTCATAGATCAATATGTTGTATGTCTGAGTGTTTCTTATGAAAAAAGTTATCATGTCTTCTGGTGTCTACACAAAATTCATGACTTGTCAAGGGGTCTATGTGTGACATGTTTGACATGTCCAATCCATTTTTTTGACATTTTTGAAATGTCGTAGAGTTTATTACAGATATTGGTTGACATGTAGGTAGTTCACATTTGACATGTATTGAGTGTATGTATGATAATACCATTAGGTCCCTTTGTGATTCAAATTATTGAGGAATACATTTAGGGGATCTCCATCCAGATCTATATGTCATTTACGGAGGAATATCACATTAGTCGATTGTCAAATTTGAAAGTATTTTTGTTATTGACAAAAAAATTCCCAAGTGTGTCGCATGATTAAGGATAACATATTGAAGGGTTGTCAAATGATCTAAATACCATATTAATGGAGATTAAAAATATATTGGAAGAAATTTTAGAGGGATTTTTTGTGACACAAAATACTATTTTGAAGAACCATCATGTGATTAATACATACACATCCAGGGGTGTCACCTGATTAGGGTTGACATATCAGAGCATTATTACATGATTAGGAAAACATGTGTAGAGTACTTCACTTGGATGTTATGATATGCATGGAGAAATTCTAATGACATTATTCAAATGTTTGGAGGACTTCATGTGATATAGCTTAAAAAATAGGGTGGTGTCACTGGATTTGGATGACATGTTCAGATGTTATCGAATGATCTGGATAGGGCATGCAGATTTCATGATGCATTCCAATGAAAATGATTTTATCCATATTTATAAAATTATTATTTGATTTTCATATATTTTTACATAAATGAGTCAATTTATTATGACCATTGGATTGATTTTGTTTTATGTGACCGTGTCAAAATGAATAAATTCCATCACATAATTTCACTAGTTTTCTGAAAGTTCATTATTTCATCAATGGTATGATCATGTTAAGAATATATACATATGTACAAATAACTTATTTATTTACTTGGGCATTACCTAGTGAAATACCCTTGCGATTTATTTCATTTCATCTTTATGAATTCCACTCTGGCTTCTATGCTATAATTGGTGTTCCATTAATCTTCTGTCTATTTATTATGTTTAAGCTGGGAATTTATTGGCCTCACCACCCCATTTTTGTTTTACCATTAATTGTGTGAATATTAATCATATGGTAACGAGTTGGTGGAGGGTTTTTTAAATCACACTCTTATCATGATCCTATTATGGGTCATCCATATCATCAACCCTATGTCATGGGACAAACCACAATAGTGAGAACACTCCATCGTCAGCATATTTATTGGACACCTGACTCATCAAATGGATTTACCAGGATAATTATGACATTTCAATGATACATCAAAAGATCATGTTGATATTTTTTGGAATATTTTAAATATAAATTTTTCTATCAAATATTCTTTAAAATGATCAATAATGTTTTTTGGGGTCCTTCAGGAGAAAAAGATACCTTCCTAGAGGCCTTCTGTGAGATCAAGAATTCATGTCAAGTGGAAATTGCATTGTCAATTAGATGATAAAAAAATTTTACATAACTCATTTTTCATGAAACACAACATAACTTGTTCCCTCACAAGGCTTAATAATTTTCTATATTCTATTCATTATTTTTCATGACATTTTTCAATTTACTAATTTCTATTATGGCATCACAGGATCAATAATGGATCTTGTAATGCCTGGGAACATTATCATGGAAAATATTCCACCATTCTATGGTGGACCACATGATCAGTGATGGATCTTGTGATGATGTGGGAGGATTTTCTTTGATAGTCACCCCACATTTTATTGGAGTGTCATAAGATCATTAATAGATCTCATGAAAATGTGTGATCATTGTAATGGAAAGTCTCCCCACTTATTTTTTGATCTAAAGTTGCATCTCACGATTGAATATATATGTCCAAGGTCCTTTAACAAATCATGCGGACCCATCAGAGGGGAATGTAATGATCATGAGTGAATATGTGAGGGTATTCACATGATCTTCCATGGATCATGTGAAGCACATGATTAATATACATTAATATCATAGGTTCATGCAATAGTGCTTCTTCTTTGGGGTCGTGTTATCTGATAAACATAGCCAACTAATATTTATGTATCCATGATTTTGAATCCTTTGTCTTGTGGATAATAAAATACCTAAGATTCAAACATTTCTTCTATACAATAAATATCTATGCTTATTTTTTGGCATAAATCGTGATGTATGATTTTTGGTTTAATGGATGAATGTCTAGAATTATGTCTATATTCCAACTATATGTTTTTTACCCACACCAATAAAATTATATATATTCTTAGGTATGTAGAAATTTCCATATTTTTGATAATAGGGGAGTCCTAGTGGAGTGAAATTATTTTAGGTTTCGGTGAGATTTTTTTAATTATACTTTGGATTATGAATATATCATATTTTGTTAAGGAATTAGGGGAGAAATTTAAAATAAATAAATTTATACAATTTTTATAGAAAATATCATTAATGGATTTGTTTAATAATGATTTCTGAATAATTTCTATTATTCTATTGTGGATCACTTTGATGAATACATTATCAGTTTTGGGGTACAATTTGATTAGAACATGCATCATACAATAGTTATTTATGGATAGTGTACATGATTTCATATACTAAAGGAATATGTATGGGACATAGGGATGGGTAAAATTTTAAGGAGCCTTTGTCAGATACTCACATGGATACCCTAATAGTTTTGCTAAATCATGGTATCAAATTCCATATGAAAATATTTTTTAAAATAATATTTCATATATGTAAGGATAAGACCATAAGAAAACATTCTACACATGATTATGATGAATAATATCATACTGAAAATGACCGTATTTAAATGATATAATTGATTAAATATATCACATAAAATGAAATCATCCAAATAGAATATACATAGAATGTTACTGGTGTACTAATAATCAAAATTTCATAGAATCTGTGATTTTGAGATTTATTATAGGGTACATTTGGATAACGATCAAGGAATTTATAATTATAGAATTACACACATCTCCTAAAATAATAACTATTTATTTCCAACTTATTGAACTATATTAAAATGAAAAACGAAAATTGGGTCAATAGAAAATGAATGAATGTTAATTATTTCCAAACATACCCAATCCCAAAAAATGTTTTCACACTTTTGTGTAGAAAAAATTAACCTTTCATGCATTGTAATTAAACATCATGAATTTAATATATTTTCTAAAATTAAGATCCCCAATCATTTCTTCCATAAATTAGCTTGTTCTTTTTTACTCATTTCAACAATTTGAAGAAGTCAATAGTTTTTTTGAATATTTCAAATATATGGAAACCTAATGTCCATTAAAATGGACTATATTTTAAATTTTAAATTATCTCATAGATATTAAAACATCAATATATTAAATTTTTAAATGTATATTCTCATTTAAACCCAAATAAAACTAATTTAATAAAATTTTCTAATATTTAATTATTTTATCAATAAATTATGTATAAAATCTCCTCAAGTATACTTTGAATTAATAATTTTATTTAATGAAAAATATACTAACATAGCTTCAATTAAGGAATGCATAGCTACATATCTAACATATATGATCTTTGAAAATATTTATTTATTCATAAATTATATTAGATAACTATCACTAAAACCTATAATATATATCAAAAACCGAGTCTCACAAACACTGAAACTCTTATATTCTATGATATCATACATATCTTGCTTAATGATTAAATCTATCTAATGTAACTTTATTTTAATTTATCTAAAATTACATAGAAATTAAATTATTATAATTTCACTTTTTTTTGTACATAAATCTGAAAACCAATTTATATTTTATTGTTCAATTAGAAAAAATCAAAAATTATTTTTACAATATAACATCATCTTTCATGAAATACTCTAAACACCATCAGACTATTCCATATTTTTTAAAACTAACATCATCAACAAAAAGTCATCATTGGTAGTCCAATGTTATATCAAACAACAGATATATCTAATGTATTGGTAATTTACTAAATAGTTCTAATATAATTATATCAATCAAATATTACCCATTATATTATTATTAATAAATTGTTAATATGGATTTTTTTTATGGATTCTAAATTTTATCATAGAGATCAGAAGTGGAAATTAACGATCTCATAATAACAAATTATTAACTTATCTTTATGTCATAAAATTATATGAATGAGGATAATAAATAATATATCTAGAAAATTTAGTAGGAAAATATTATTGATATTTCATTATTTACCAAAAAAATAACATTATAGAGGATGAGACAGTCCATAGAGTTACGATATATTATGAGTTTTGACTCAAAATAAGACCATGTACTAATGTGATAAATGTTACGTGTAGTAGGTCTTTGACAACATGGTATTGGTATTGTGCTCTATTATAAAATCCCAAAATGATATAACTTAGTAAAATATATTGTTTTATGCAACAAAGCATAGAAAAAACAAAAAAAGCATATATTATAAACTAGTATAAAAATTAAAAAATAAATTATTGTATAAATATATGTTCATGTTGAATAGATTATATGTACATTCATCTATAATTACAACTATATATGGATAAAATGTACAAAATATCATGCAAATAAAACTTTTGTTTCTGTGTGTGACAAGGCATGTCAATTTATCTCAGGACATCCAAAGGTTTAGGATGATGTACATTCACATTATGGAGATAATTATTTTCAAAAAATTAACTAGTGATAAATAACTATATTTATATATATAATTTTCCGTGTCTATGTTTTCATAGGAAAGACATAATTTATTTTATAATGTGGGAGTATATAATATTTGGTGTCCTTAACAACATCACCTACCTAATTTCATTTTTTTATGGTGAGAATATTTTAACAAGGAGAGAATATAATAATACTAGTTTTATGGTGAATAACATTTTAGTTAATGAGAAAAAGATTTTTTTAGCTCTGTGATGGAATAAGTTCACTTTTATTACCAACAAAGTTATAAAACTATTATCAATGGTCTTATGAAGAAATTAATTGAATTTCATTAATTCTTCAATTTTCATGAATACTGGATTGTATGATGAAATTAAAAAATCATTCAAATAAAACCATATATTTTGATTCATCAACATAATATTTCTCAATATAATATGTTTCGTTAAGAGGAAAATTTTCACATTTTCAGGCATTAATCTATTCTTGGATCCACCTTTTATATAAATACTTCATCATTATCTCTTATCACCCATATTAAAGTGACATTTTAGATAAGGTGGATTATATAGGAATGAAATTCCAATTGTTACCCCAAATATAGATTTATAAACTACTTTTTTATAATTTATATAATATAATTTAATGAACTAGATTAACCATTATAGTACTTGTCTTTAAAATGATAATTCGGAAATATATAAGTATCATCTTTATGATTTATTTATTTTAGGTTTTTAGTATGTCAACGCATTTTGGGATCCCTAGAAATTCATAGATAACCTTTCTAGTGGGTATGTTGAGGTGTATTGAACTTGTGTGCCCACCCCGGAATGATTACCACCACATCAGTGTGTTATAGTTCTAATAAAAGACATAGTAAATATGAATAAGTGGTTTATATAATTTTATGCATGTATTCATATCAATAATATGGTAATAAAGGTGAACATTAATGATAATTATTTAAGTTATTCTAAATGGTACCATCATCAATCATGGGTTCCTTCAATGGTTAGTTTACCACCATCATTCGTAGATTATTCTATAATTATTAAAGGATGAAGTAAATATAAATCGTATTTTCTATTACTTAATCTTAATTTATTTAGTAACCATTATTTATTGTTTTCTTTTATTATAATATTTAATATTATTATTGTAATAACTTAATATAATATTAGACATATAAAGTTATGAGTTAGGGGGTTTTCACATCACGTTGAGATTGAAAAGAGTGTAATTTTTTTATTTTTCTTATAATTATTTATATTTATAGTATAAATATAAATAAATAATTTAGATTAACTTTTACTCTATGAAACAATATTATGAATTTTTTCCATTTTAAATCATTCACATTGAGTCATCTATCTATATATTTTAGAATTTTTATGATTTATAAAATTTATTATATTTATATTTTATTTTGATTATCATATATTTTGTTTAAAATATTAAAATCCTTCCATATGAAGGATCTTTCATAAAATCCAATCCTTTCAGGCAAGGTTGTAAATTATTTATAGTGGATTATAAAGTATGGGTGGGGGGATGTGAAATAGGTATACTTCAAGCATCAATACCCATAATGTGGGTTGGAACATGGCTAATCCTAAAAGGTCTACCCATGTGATTATAATATTGTGGTGACCCACATAGAAAATGTCCCATTTACCATATGAAAAACCCCGCAATTTTATTATAGATCAAATATGATCAGGAGTCGGGAAAGCCCATTCCTAAAACAATTGTTATAAAAAAAGAGAAAGTGGTAGTATATGTGGGTTTACAATGGTGGGAGTAATAAACCCCACACTTGTCCAAATTGACCAAATGAGATCAAAATTCAGGGGAAATAAAAGACCATATAGAGGATTCTTCCACAATTTTCCACTTTTCAGGTGCATCGATATCTTGATCGGCCAACCTATAAACATGGGTGACATCAATCAATATGTGCTAAAGCATCCGCAGACAGTTGATCTAGGAAGGAATCATTTTTCATGGTACTAATCTGGATCGATTCATTAGGATATGAACTATAGTAGTGGAGTTAGATTCCTCCCAAAGGTGCCTCCATCCATAATGAGTGTTATAGCTTTTTTTCTTTGATCATATCCCATAGCTCCGCTTCAATCGTCATGTCGTTGGAAAAATAGTGGTGGAATAAGCATTTAACAAATCCCTGATGAGTGAAAAATATTCCACCACATCCCAAAGGCACTGGTGCACCATAAGCTTCCCCATAAACATTCACTTTTATCCATCTTAAAATAAGAAGAATCCATCTATTTGATATAATAAAAAGATTTTTTTATTCTGCTAGTAACACCAAACGCTCTCAGAATAACCAAGGTAGAAATGTCATTTTTTTCATAGTGCTAGTATAAAATTTGGATGTATTCAGAACGTCTTGATATACCGTGTACAGTATGACCCACAAGGTTGGTCATTTTCCCTAAAAAATAGTGGCATTCCAAGATTTCCATATCACTTTGAAGACAAAAGAAACAGCTGTGATGAACATCTCCCCAACTAGTTTAATAATCAATACTTTCTAGACAGAGGTTATCAGTGCCTCCATTACATGAAGATCAGTCTTCACAACTATAGCAGCCTGTGTGTATTACCAAAACCAAACAAGAGAAGCTACAAAATAAAAAGAGATGATAAATAGACTCCTCAGCCCGAAGACATTTTCCACATGTAGATTCCAATTGGATTTTAGTTTTCTGGACCAAGCGGTGAACCAACAACCTATTTTTCGACAGCCTCCACAAAATCAGGTAACAGGAGTGTGGAATGTAATATACTCATAACTTCCATAGCCATGTAGGCATATAAGAGAAAATAGTAGACATTTTCCTTTACAATTCCCTAGAATAGAAGCACCAATTGGTGTTGGGAGTCCAAACCAAGGTGTCATCATCAGTGTAAATATAGCCCTGAAATCCGAGGCAAATATCGGAAGGTAGGTATCTCTGAAAATAAGTTTATGATGTTGAATCTACAATATTAATGTTCTTCATTGAAGGTGGAACCACGATAAAGTCATTAAGGGGTATTCACAGCCAAGGTGTAGACAATGAATTGAGTGTATATTGCCTACACACCAGACAGTTCGTGAAGAACATGAGCTCCAAATATGAATATATAAGTGCTGGATATACCAAAGCAAAAACATGTCTCGAATGTCCATTCTGCAACATCCCATGAAACCTATGGGAGATGAATTATAGAGACATGTCAATGGATGTGAGTATGTTCCATGTGAATTTACAAAGAAAAGCATCATTAAAGATCATATGATCCTTAACGCCTATGTCCCCATGAAAATGGGCTACATACAATCCTTCTATGAAATGATGATGAGTTTGCTCTCAGGAATGGATCTATTCGAAATAAAATTTCGGATTTAAAAATTCCACTCCGGGAGCAGATATCTAGGACATCTATATATAGATAAAGCATAAAAAACATTGTGGTGATCACTAAATTAAAAAGGGATCCCCTCCCCTCTTGAGACATGGTTTTTCCTTCCCATGTTTCCAACTGGGAGAAGTTATTTGAAGAAATGTTTTCATGGTAGTTTTTCATCACCCTTCCCAAAAAAGGGGGCAACCCCAAATAATTAAAAGGGAGTGTTTGATTTTTGATGCAATGATTACAAACAATTCTAGTTTTCTTGTGGAATTTCATACCATCTACAAAAACCAAAAAAGAATTGTTCCCACTTATAGCTTGCCCAGAGACCTCCTTATAACGTGAAAAGATCTTTCAAACACAAGAAATAGTGCATTTTTTAACATGTATAAATAAGAGGATGTCATCAGCATAGAGTGGATGCAACGGTAAAAAGAGCTTCATGACATCATTCATTTACTAATAATGACTACCCTGGATGAAATCATTCATCAAAATACAAAAAAACCCTTCCATGGCAATGAGTGGGCTAGATTATGGGCCACCATGTCTAACACCACTGGATCAGTGAATGTAACCTCTTGGGGACACATTGTTAAGGATGGAAAGTCTAGCACTTGAAAAAAAATTATAGACCAACTTAATTAAAGGGCCAGAGATTCCATGTCTATTTAAAAAATGAAAATATAAAGACCCATTTAATCATATCAAAATCCATCGAGATATCTATAACAAGTTCAAATCTTCCATGCTTAACATTCCTTCTCATGATATTGACACACATAGAAGCACTGAATAAACAATTATAAATGCATCTTCTAGGGACATAACCAAACATGTTATGGGTGATAACATTCATTTCAATGGTCCCCAATCTAGGGGCTTGAATTTTACTAATAATCATGGGTATGGTGTTCCAAATGGTGACTATTATGAAATCCTTAACATCTAGCGCATTGTATTTATTTGGTAATAAAGTAATGAATCATGCATTCACGCCATGAGGTATTGAGGCATGAGTGAAAAACTCTTTGACATCACTTATGACATCCTGGCATATAATGTCCCAATTTAAAATGAATAAATTATTGGTAAACCCATCAGGACCTACCACTCTGTCAATTTTTAAAGAAAATAGGGCATCCTACATTTCAGGATTAAGAGGACCTCAACCAACATCGGATTTTGTAGATCATAAACAGTAGGATTAATATTGTCTTGAATTATATAAGTAAAATATGCATTCACACTTGAGTACAAACATTCGAAAAAACTAATCGTCACATTTGGAATCTCATGGTCATATTTGAAGACAAAACCATTAATTTTCAGATATTTGACACCTTTTCTCATAAATCTTTCCCTATGCAGGCATGGGAAAAAAAATTGTTTCTATCTCCCTCTTGCAACCATCCGACCTTATAGTGTCTTCTGTCCAGCCATTCCTGTAGATTCAGCAAGTCGTCAAGATGATAAGGGCCCATAATTCTCCCCTAGAGGAAAGATCCTACAACTATTCACCATTATAACATTGAATAAGTCATTCTTCATCATCCTAGATATCATTTTCTAGATTGGAAAAGGATGACCTACTCTATTCTCTAATCAAATTTTTATCATTTTTTTATTTGATAGAATGAACAAAAAAGGGTGTTGCCCAAAAACTTGTCTTTCCAGGAATCAAGGAGCACCTTGAGACATCCAAGAATTACAAGCCATTAGATTTTATAATGATAACCAAAAGAAGGATGCTCTATCTAGGGTGGAATTACAGGCCCTTTTCTTCGTGATGTCTTTCTGAATTTGCAAGAAAGGCTGTCTAGAAGCCATTATAAGGAACAATGTGACCCAATATTGAAGGTTCCGAGCATAGCGGAAGCACGTTGGTGGATGTGCCCACTTGGATTTTTGTCATTATAAATG
This sequence comes from Viscum album, assembly GCA_963277665.1. Lineage (NCBI taxonomy): Eukaryota > Viridiplantae > Streptophyta > Magnoliopsida > Santalales > Viscaceae > Viscum > Viscum album. The sequence goes on along the minus strand of OY728121.1, from coordinate 1,658,789,431 downwards.
ATCAATCTGGGATCAATATGACGATAAACGCCAGTCTCCACGGATTGAATCATAGAAAAAGACAAAGAAGATGGTTTGTCCCGGAACCACTAACAAGGATCGTTACTGGTTTATTATAATTAATTTAATAAATTATAAAGAAATTCATTTAGGGTGTTCTTTATTCGTTGATGTTCTCGATCACGTTGTCGATGTGATCCATCGTTGCGTCACAGAATCCAAGTGTATACTCCCTCTAGCGGTGATCCACATGTGTACCTCGTAACTCTAGACGTCACCAAAGGATTCTCCGGGTGCTAGCGTGGAGAAGCCTTTGCTTGTGTTGTCTGCCTTAGATCATCTTGATCTGATGGAAGAGGATCTCTCTCAGTCTTGAGAGCGTTCTTGGAGGAAGAGGTTCTTTCGACCTTGAAAGAATTATGCAGAGCTGTTGTGCACAACGATTATCTTGTGTCAGAAAAGAGTTGGGGTTGTGAGGATATTTATAATCACGTTTGAGATTGTAGAGTTATGATAATATATAAACGTGTTACACATTTCATTTATTTCATTAACTCTTATTGATAACCCACATGTCGAATAATTAATTCGTTGACATGCGCTCACGCTGATTATAATAAATATCATTTAATAAAACGATATTATATCCTAAAAATCATGACTAGAAAAACTACACGGCGTGTAATAATAAATACACAGAGTGTACTTGTTTTTCATTGAAAACTACACGGCATGTAAAATAAATATACATGGCGTGTATATGTTGTTTTCATTTATTCATTTCATTTCCAAAATAAAACTACACGGCGTGTACATTTAATAATACATGGCGTGTACTTGTTTTATTTTATTTTTCCTCTATCATTTAAAACAACTTAGGATTCCTTGAATAATTATTAAACCACGTATGAGATTAATATTTATTCAACTTGAAATACTTGGATACCCTTAGTGTGTGACCCTCTAGGCCTCTTTCTCGTTGGCATTAGGCAGGCTTGCCTAAAGTCCGAGATTGTTGTCCAGCAATGGGTCAAGGCACCCAAGAGGAAGAAGTTGACGCCGCATTGACGTATCACCTCATAGGAACGCTTACAGTGTAATTTAATTCTTTTTTCTCAATATCTCATCAAGAAGGTTTCATGGAAGTTTCATAAACCTATATGTTTGATTCGTCGTTATTTCACTACCTGAAATAAACTTTTCATTTACACTATGGCCATGGAATTTAATGTGACAGTTCTAATTCAATCAAAGGGCCGATATATCAACTTCCATAAATGAAAGGGAAAAATCCTTCCTCGACTTATACATTAACAACGTGTCACTCGCGACGCACCCAACGTACCCTACTTCCCGCCAACTGTCTGCGTGATGGTTTTTGTCAGTAAATCGAAGTGTGCGAGTCATGACATGAGTTAATGATAATCTTCAAGTATAAGGACCATTACACACACTCACAGATAGTAATATCCGATGACATCAAGACATGAGGAATTACTACTGGCGGGTGTGTTCTAATAATCTCCCATCTTTGAGATTACCAAGTGAGAACTCCATGAGAGAGAGTCTTGTCTTCTTACGAGTACTCGCACATGACGATCTGTATACTATGTGTTCTATCATAGTATGTCATCCAACCGAAGAACATTATTTAAGAATATTGTTATAGAATTTCAAGGTTCTCATCATAGCAGGGATCTGCTATGACCTTATTAATGCAACAAATATTCCCGTACATTATTATATTATATCTGTGCAGAACAATGAACAATATATAATAAGTGAAAATTCATGTAATCAAAGTACAGAAAAGCTGGTTCTGAGGACACAAACCCTTACAAACTCCAACTTGGACTGGAGCCAACTGCCTATGACTTTTAGTCCGCTAGACCTCACATGATGATCATGTTTCTGCTGAGTCAAGGCTTTAGTCAATGGGTTTTCCACATTGTCTTCCATGGAAATACTGCTCACTGCAGCTTCACCTCTCTGAGAAAAATCCACCAAGAGATGATACTTCCAAAGTATGTGCTTTGTCCGCTGATGTGACCTTGGCTCCTTTGAAAGTGCCACCGCTGTAGTATTATCACAATAGATTGTTATAGGATCTTTACTGCTCGGTACAACATCAATCTATTGGATGAAGCTTCGCATCCATACTGCTTATTTAGCTGCCTCAGAAGATGCGATATACTCGGACTCCGCTATAGAATCTTCCACCACACTTTTTTTAGCTCTTCCAGCTCACTACACCTCTATTCAAACTGAAGATGTATCCAGTCTGTGACTTTATGTCATCTTGATCCGTCTGTAAACTAGAATCTACATGTCCTCTGATGACTATTTCCTCATCTCCTCCATAAACCAGGAACATATCCTTAGTACACCTCAAATACTTAAGGACATTCTTGACTACCATCCAATGGCAGTCCCCTGGATCAACATGATATCTTCCTATCGCACTTAATGCGTAAGAAACATCTACCCTCCTACATAGCATAACATACATGACTGACCCAATCGCGGATGCGTAAGGGATCCTTGCCATCCTCTTTCTTTCCTCATGTGTCTGAGGACACATTTTCTTGGAAAGATGAATGCCCTGTGACACTGGAAACAATTCCCTCTTGGACTATTCCATACTAATTCTCTTCAGTATCTTGTCAATGTATGTACTTTGACTCAGGCCCAGCATTCTCTTGGATCTATCACGAGTGATCTTGATCCCAAGAATAAATGCCGCCTTGCCCAAGTCTTTCATATATGGAGAATCATTTATGAAACCATTCCTTAACTAACTGTAAGATAGGTACTTCATTTCCAATTAGAAATATGTCATCAACATATACTGTTAGGAAAATGGCTGCACTTCCACTAAACATTTTGTAGACACAAGGCTCACATTCATTCTTAACAAATCCAAATTCTGTAATACCTTCATCAAAACGAATTTTCCATGACCTTGATGCTTGCTTTAATCCATAAATGGATTTCTGCAACTTGCATACCTTTTTGGAATCCTTTGGAGTCACAAACCCTTCAGGTTGTGTCATGTAGACATCTTCCTAGAGGTTCCCGTTAAGGATAGCTGTTTTGAAATCCATTTTCCAAATTTCATAGTCATGGTAAGTAGTAATGAAAAATAGGATTCTGATGGATTTCAGCATCGCAACCGATGAAAAGTTTTCATCATAGTCAATTCCTTGATGTTTTCTAAAACCTTTTGCAACCGGTTGTGCCTTATAGGTGCTGGCTTACCCCTCCATGTACAGTTTCTTCTTGAATACCCATTTATTACCAATAAGATTTACATCAACTTGAGGATCTACCAAAATCTAGACTTGGTTTTGGTACATAGAATCCATTTGAGAATTCAGAGCTTATTGCCACTTGGCAACACCTTTGCCTTTAACTACTTCCTTGTAGCTAAGAGGGTCATCATTTTCAACCAATAATGAGTCACTATCCTCGGTGACAAGAAAACCATATCGTTCTGGTTCTCTCACCTCTCTCATGCTCCTATGCAGTTCTTGTGTCTCTGGAACATATTTTTCTTCCATGGGGATTTGTGTAATCTGTTCTTGTACCAACTCATGTGTATCTTAAGCCTCAACTTCATCTAAGACTATCTCTCTCCCACTATCTCTTTTGGAGATGTGCTCCCTCTCGAGGAATATGGCGTGTCTTTCCACTATAACCTTCTTTCTGAGGGGTTGTATAGGTAATACCCCCTTGTTTCCTTAGGATATCCTATAAAGATACAATTTGTGCCTCATGGGGTGAGTTTGTTACCTGTAAAGGCCTTAACGAATGCTTCGCTACCCCACACATGTAAATTCGATAACATGGCTTTGCGTCCACTCCATAACTCGTATGGAATACCATTTATCGATTTAGTTGGTACTTGGATTAGTATGTGTGATACTGTTTGTAATGCATATCCCCAAAAGGATAATGGAAGACTCGCATGACTCATCATTGATCTCACCATGTCCAACAGGGTGTGGTTCCTTTTTTCACTTACACCATTCCACTGCAGTGTGTAAGGAGGAGTGAGTTGAGATAGAATTCCAAACTCCCGTAAGAAATCAATGAAGTCCTGATTAAGATATTCTCCTCCTCTGTCTGAGCAGAGTTTCTTAATCTTCTTACCAAGTTGGTTCTCAACTTCATTCTTGTATTCTTTGAACTGATCAAAAGAATCTGACTTATACCTAATTAAATAGATATATCCATATCTACTAAAATCATCAGTAAAATTTATGAAGTTCAAGAACCCACCCCTTGCTTCAAATGGAAATGGTCCACACACATCTATGTGAACTTATTCTAGAAGATCTTTAGCTCTTTCACCTTTCCTACTAAATGGGGCTTTGGTCATTATTCCTTGTAGTCACGCATGACATACACCAAGTGGTATTAGTTTGAAAGAATCTAAATACCAATCTTGATTTAATTTTGTCAAATGCTTCTCATTGACATGACCTAGTCGGTTACTCCAAAATTTGGTGTGGTATGAGTCATGTGAATTAACATTTTTATTGATTTCCATTACTTGGTTTGTGTAGTATAACACATAAAGGTTGTTATATAAATGTTCCCTACCAAAACAAAAGCTATCTTTATAAATGTAGCAACATTAATTTCCAAACATGAATATGAATCCATCAGTATCTAATCTGGATACTGAAATAATGTTTTTAGTAACAGAAGGCACATAATAACAACCTTTCAAAACCAAGACCATCCCAGTAGGCAATGTGAGGTGGTAGTCTCTGACAGCTACAACAGAGAGTCTGGCTCCGTTGGCTACTCATAGAGCTACCTCTCATTGATCAATCTTCTTTAATCTACTTGGTTCCTGTATTTGGATACAGATGTGAGAACCACAAGCATTATCTAATACCCAAATAGTAGAAATAGATAGATTGCATTCGATAACATATGAACCTAAAGGTTCCCCTTGCTTCCATGGCTGGGTGCAGTTTTTCTTCCAGTGGCCCTTCTTTCCACATGAATAACAAACAGCATCCTGTTCCTTTGCCTCCCCTTTGATCTTCCTTTTCGTGGAAGGCCTTGAAGAAGATTTGGGCTTAAATCTCTTCGCCTTCCCTTTCCTTTTATTCACCATGAGTACAGAAGGCTTTTCACGCTTCATGTAATTGTCCACTTGGAGAATAAGGATAAGAAGATCAGAAAAAGACTTATCAATGTTGTTCATATTGAAGTTCACAACAATGTTTGAGAAGCTCTGGGGGAGTGATGCAAGAATGCGATCGATACCCAGTTCTTCAGGGAGTTTAAACCCTAGAACCTCCAAGCACTCAATGTAGACAATGAGCTTGACTACATGAGGCCTGGATGGGGAACCCTCTCCAAGCTTGCTCTGGAATAGAGCCTTGGAGATCTCAAACCTTTGATGTCTTACTCTCTCCTGGTGTAGACCATGGAGATGCTCGAGCATGCTATAGGCATCCATGTCTTCATGAGACTTCATGAGATCACTAGACATTGATGATTACATCAAACATTGAACATCGAGTGCATCGTTCAAATGTTTATCATAGACTAGGAAATCTTCATCACTCGCCCCTGGGGTAGGGGAATCGGGAAGTGAGGACTCCAACACGTAAAACATTCGTTCATGACGTAGGATAACCCGAAGGCGCCTAAACCACTCCTGAAAGTTAATACCGGTGAGGATGTTGTCTTTATCTAGAATTGATCACAGAGAAAAAGTGGTTGATGAGTTTGTCAACATGGTTCTAAAATTTAAAAGAGCAGATATATTAGTACTTTCTTGATTACATTTTTATGAGAAATAAATTTTTTTTATTAATTCTCCTGCTATTTTATCAAGTCCCAATATCCCTCACCATTGAACTCAGAATGTCTAGTTGCTTTGACATTCTAGTGGCAAGGATCCATATTTCCCTTCACATAACCCCAACAAGGGTTGGTCAAGCTATTTGAGGGTATTTAGGTAGGAAGGTCTTTGCCAACTGTGAGCGTACAGTTCCTTGATCTGTTGAGTGGACTCCCCAATCCTGAAATCCTGAATTGGATTTCCTCAACTCTTGCATCCAATATTGCATCAAGTCTATCAAGGGCTACTTCTCTTGATGTAATATGGTTAAGTCAACACGAAACCTTTCATAAGGGCATCCTTTTTAAAAGTAAGTGTCCCAACAAGTGTTGGTCAAACACATAGTTTTATTGAGTCTTGCCCTTAATCAAGTAATGAAAGGCTTGGTCTGACATAATATGGTATTTGAGGGATTTTATTCCTTATGCGTATTTTTTCATTATCACATGCTTGTTAATATTAAGTGATGCTTTCTTAAGTTATTAACCATGTTCCGATAATGTTTACGCATAGTCCGTTTTTTATTTTATTCCATCATTGCATGCTTGTTCATTTTATTAATTATGTGATCGCGGCAACACATACATAATAAATAAATCATGAAATAAAATAGAAATAAAATAAGATGGCATGATCATGAGCTTCTATTTGGTTATCTTATCTAGCAGTTTTGATAATCTAACCCTAACCCAGCGAAAAGACCTTGAACATGATGGTTCGTGTTTTGCAGCCACCACTTATCCACCTTTGTATCTTCTTGCATTGGTTTCACCTCAGTTTCGGGATTTGAACTGTCTCCTCTGGCTTGGGAGATCCTCTATTACTTGGTTTTACATTAAAGAAACCATGGGCACGCAGGACCTACATTTTATTGGAAGAAGGCTCATTGGGCAAAACATTTAAATTAAATAAATTTAAATGAAACCATACACATACAAAGGGTCTTTGGTCTAGCTCATGATCATCCATAGTATGAAACGACATTTACACATATTTAGAATTCAAATTCTTTTAATCGTTCTTTTATTTAAGATAAGACTAACTCGAATTCAATTAATAATGATCTTATAATTAATCAATTCTTTATCATAAATTCCTTTATGAATTTCCTTGGGATTCTTCTCATCCATATTCCTTGTACATCTCTTCGTACATTGGAGGAAACCTGGTGAAATTCCATTTTTGGAAAGTACACGGCGTGTAGTTTATAATTACACAGCGTGTATTTTTCTATTCACCCTTTATCCAAAGTACACTCTGGGGATTTGATGTGTTTTCTATACTTTGGAAATATTAGAGAACACGGCATGTAGATGAATCATACATGGCGTGTACTTCCTTGTTACACGGTAACCAGCCTGGCGATCCCGTGTACGTGGTATGCGGCTTATCTTTGTACACGGTTTCACCTGGGTCGGAACGGACTACACGGTGTGTTGCTCCAACATACACGCCGTGTATTCCGGTTTCCACGTGCCTTTCAATTCTGGTCAACACGGCATGATTAAAACATAGGCATAATCAATTCACACGGCGTGGTTTGGCAGACCCGTGGCGGTTCGTTGAACCTAAGTACACGACGTGTAGTTTTATTTACACGCCATGTAATCCCATGTAGTACAGACAGAAAGAGCGGATCCTCCGGATGAGTTCCTCGTTTTTATTTTAATCAAAAATTAAAATTAAAAGTTTTTTTCTGTGATATGAATCAAGAAACGAAGGAGGAATAATAGATCTCATTAATTCAGATTTATAGAACGATTTATTTCGAATTGAATCAAATATGAATGTGTAAATTATCAACGAAAATTAAATAACTATAATCAACGTTGTAACCTCGCTTTGATACCATTTGAAGGTTCTGGGCGCAGAGGAAACGTGTGGGTGGATGTTCCCACTTGGCTTTTTTTCATTAGCAATGATCAATCCGGGATCAATACGACGATAAACTCTAGTCTCCATGGATTAAATCATAGAAAAAGACAAAGAAGATGGTTTTTCCTAGAACCACAAACAAGGATCGTTACAGGTTGATTATAATTAATTTAATTAATTATAAAGAAATACCTTTTGGATGTTCTTTCTTCATTGATGTTCTCGATCACGTTGTCGATGTGATCCGTTGTTGCGTTGGAGAAGCCAAGTGTAGACTCCCTCTAGCGGTGATCCACACGTGTACCCCGTATCTCTGGACGTCGCCATAGGATTATCCGAGTGCTAGCGTGGAGAAGCCTTTGCTTGCGTTGTCCACCATAGATCGTCTTGTTCTAATGGAAGAGGATCTCTCTCGGTCTTGAGAGTGTTCTTGGAAGAAGAGGTTCTTTCGACCTTGAAAGAATTCTCCAGAGATGTTGTGCACAACGATTCTCTTGTGTCAGAAAAGAGTTGGGGTTGTGAGGATATTTATAATTGAGTTTGAGGTTGTAGAGTTATGACAATAAATAAACGTGTTACGCATTTCATTTATTTAATTAACTCTTATTGAAAACCCCCTTGTCGAATAATTAATTCCTTGACATGCGCTCACGCTGATTATAATAAATATCATTTAATAAAACGATATTATATCCTCAAAATCCCAACTGGAAATACTACACGGCGTGTGATAATAAATACACGAAGTGTACTTGTTTTTCATTGAAAACTACATGGCGTGTACATTAAATGTACACGACGTGTATATCTTGTTTTTGTTTATTCATTTCCTTTCCAAAATAAAACTACACGGTGTGTACATTTAATAATACACGGCGTGTACTTGTTTTATTTTATTTTTCCTCCATCATTTAAAACAACTTAGGCTTCCTTTAATAATTATTAAACCTCGTATGGGATTAATCTTTATTCAACTTGAGATACTTGGATACACTTAGTGTGTGACCCTCTAGGCCTCTTTCTCATTGGCATTAGGCAGGCTTGCCTAAAGTCCAAGATTACTGTCTAGCAACGGGTCAAGGAACCCAAGAGAAAGAAGTTGATGTTGCATTGACGTATCACCTCATACCAACACTTACTATTTAATTTAATCCCTTTGTCTCAATATCTCATCAAAAAGGTTTCATGGAAGTTTCATAAACCTATATGCTTGATCCGTTTTTCTTTGACTACCTGAAATAAACTCGTCGTTTACACCATGGCCATGGAATTTAATGCGATAGTTATATTTCAATCAAAGGTCCGAGATATCAACTTCCATAAATGGAAGGGACAAATACTTATTCGTCTTATTCATTAAAAACATGTCACTCGTGATGCACCCAACGTACCCTACTTCCCGCCAACTATCTGCGTGACGGTTTTCGTCAGTAAATCTAAGTGCGCGAGTCATGACATGAGTTAATGATAATCATCCAGTCTATGGACCATTACACATGCTCACAGATAGCAATATCCGATGACACCAAGACATGCGGAATTACTACTGGTGGTTCTGTTCTCATAATCTCCCATCTTGGAGATTACCAATTGCGACCTCCATGAGAGAGAGTCTCGTCTTCTTACAAGTACTCGCACATGACGGTCTGTATACTATGTGTCCTATCATAGTATGTCATCCTACCGTAGAACTTTATTTAAGAATATTGTGATAGCATTTCAAGGTTCTCATCATAGCGGGGATCTGCTATGACCTTATTAATGCAACAAATATTCCATGACATTATTATATTATTTCCATGTAGAACAATGAACAATTATAATAAGTGAACATTCATGTAATCAAAGTAAAAAACAGTTGGTTCTGAGGACACCAACCATAACAAATATTTCCTCCAAATTAAATATAACACCCAAAGAAATTTTAGTACTAATTTTTTTCCCATGAAAAGTAAATATTAATAAGTTTTCAAATAATTTATAATAATTATATTTTGAATGATATTTGAGATCATTTAATTGTTATTTTATAAATTATAGAGGACTATAAACTATTTTAGAAATTTTATGAGTTGATAAACTTGAGTAGTATAATTTTATTTTTATTTTTGATTAGAAGATAGTTTTATCTTATAATTGAATATTTGAAGCTCTTAAATTGGGTTGTACGATTCAAGATATTTTTAGATGTAAATTTTTTATTGTATGATCAAACTCTATATGGCGAAAATATTAGTTTACTTGGAGATCATTGTGGTGTCCAACAAAGTGGAATTGTATATGATGCTTCGAAAGTATATATGACTTAATATGATATTTTGATTCAAATAAAATATTCTATGGATTCATATTGGGTAACATCAATTTCGATTTATGTGTAAATTGTTTTTAATTAAGATATTTTAAGATTAAAAATGTTCTTACACAGGATATCTTGAAATCATGTTTCCCTTTTTACTAATTAAATAACCGTAGTGTTCATCGAGCATGCATTTTTATTATTGTTTGTAATGTGGAATTTATTATTCCAATAGTGAAATGATATCTAAATTCCAAATAACACCATTTTGTTTATTCATTTTATAAACTATCATAAGGTAATTAGGATATATAAAATCATAAATAACTTCTTATATATAATGTTATAAGTGCTGGATTGTCCTTTTGATTATATTATTAATACTCAGAAATAGTTTTACATAATTTTTATCATATTGGACTACATTATGAATTTATTGAAGTTATACCCAAAGAAGGTTCTTGTTATTTTAGTGATTATTTTTAGTCGAATGCTACTTTAGTTACTTATTAATTAAATATAGACACTAGTATATAATGCTTAATTTTATTCTATAAAAAAATATTTTCATAGTGTTTTGGTATTTTTGTACAAGTATAATTCTATGTATCACATGATCCATAATCATTGAGCCCATGGATTTCAGAAATTCCTCCCAAAATGAGGATATAGGGTACATTGTGATACGTTACAATGAAATTTCAGAATTCCTCCTCCATTAATTGATTGTCATAGTTTGAGATCCCACTATATTTTAGTATCTCACATCAATGGGTAATGGTATGGTCTAATAAGAATTTTTGTTAACTTTTCCTTCCTGATATTTTTAATTTAATAGGAGATTTTTTAAATTACCTCCTGTAAATATAGGTATAATGAGATAGAATCTCTTTTAATAACTTCTGAACATGATCGATGGGATAGTTGGCTAGCTGATTGTTTGGAAAAGATGATAGTTTTATGGTGATAAGAAATTTTATTTTTACTACACAAAATTAATATATTTATTTATTATTTAGTATACATGATATTATATTTAGTGTTTTTAGTACATTCTATATCCATTTGGTTTATTATGATTTCCCAAATAAGGGAATTTTTATGCTAACATATCCATGGTTGTATAGAAAAATATCATTTTCAGGATATCATGGTAGTATTAGAGTAATTTATTTATGTCTATCAATGAAAGATGTTATACATTGGTCAAGAATTCATATATAGGTATTTGGCACTCACTATTAATCATTTATATCATTCTTTACAATGGACATCTAATTTGTAATTTATAGTATTTATATCATGTTTGATTCTGGAGCAGGATCTAAAATTACATTTATACACACATATATCTTCAAGAATTGTGTAATATTTTTTATTTTGAGTAACATATACTTTTTTAGTTGTATATATAAGACATATGATTGTTGGTTTTTCATGTTTATTCCTCACATTTTGTGAGTATTATTCCTTGGTCCTACCAAACAACTTGGGTCTCATTAGAAGTAGGGTTGGCCAAGCACATATGACCTTATTGTAAACCCTTGTGGGTATCAGTGAAGAATATTCATGTCAATTAGAATATATTTTTTGGTTTTAGATAATTTTTTTAAAAAAATATTTAATATTATTTTGGGGTATACTTCATCGTAAATTATTCAATATGTGTTTTGTTATAAATATATTAGTCGATTAATATAAGGAATTTATACTAGGTTGGTGAAATTTATATGTTCGTTGATTTTATTATAGTAATTTGATGAATATATTTTTGGATAATTATTTTTATTTTAATTATAATGAGTATATTAGTGGTGTAATATTGGGCATACAAGTGAAAATTCTAGAAATTTTTCAATAGATATTCAATATAATAGGTAATTTAGATTAATTTATATTTTTTGTTATGTCATAATTAGTTTGGTTGATAATAATACAGTATTAGTTTTTTCGAATCATTTATTATCATCAATATTTTTTATTTCTATAAAATTGTATAATTAAAGAACAATTTGTGTTAATTTTTAAATGTTTCAATGGTGGGTACTGTAAAAAATATCGTGGTTTGAATTAAAAAATGATTTATAATTTCCTGTATTAATACATTTTATAATTTTTTTATGAAATCATTTTTAAATTATTTGTTAATGTAATTATTCCAAAGGATTATTAAGAAGTTTTTGATTCTATTATAAATTGTTTTAATATTTTTCTAAAATAAAAATTGAGTAGGATTAATAGATTTTGTTTTTTATTTTAAGTTAAAATAAACTTTTGGGATTAATTAAAAAGTAGTTGATATATATATATATATATATTATCCTACATATATATTAGTGTAACTGAGATTACAACATTGTCGTTTTATATTTATTATAGTTTGAAAATACATTTTAAATATTGTAAACATGTGTTTAAAATAATAATGTGAAAATTTTCATTTATTTGTTGCTTATGAAATAATGAATTTCTTTGAGATTCAATTGTGTTTTTATTTGATATTGGGGATGTGAAGGTATTTATTATTATATTAATGGTTATCAGGTCAAATTGAATATTTTTGAATCATAATTAATAAAATAGGCCATCGAATTTTACATAATTTTATATGAATAAAAAAAGTGGTTTTATATTTCTCATAGAGATTAATTCTTTTTTTAATTGGTTATATTAGAATGATAAAATGTAGTTAAATTTTTTATTTTATTTAATTATCAAAAAATTACATTAATTAATTATTTTAGAAAGTAAATTGATTTCTAATTTTGATGTTGGTGAGGATTTATAATTTACTAATCCATGTAAGATTCTATTGGGGTTTAGAAAGATTGTACAACACTATAATAAAACCACCCCTCTAAAATTTTTATTTTCTCATGGATCTTAGAACTGTTAATAATAATGGGTATAAAATTATGTTGGTAAATTTTACATCCATCTGTTCTAATATATCATATTAGTATAATGGACAACTTATTGTATATTTATTTCGGATTCTATAATAATAATATCTTAGTTATCATATTTAATTATTAACATTTTATTTTATGAAAATTTGGTATGATGGTATATTCTTGGGTTCCTCGACAAGGTGAATGTTATTTTTATTTTGGATAGTTATACTTAATGGGTTTATATAAATATAGAAACACTAGTTAAAAGTATTAAAATACATTAAAACCCTATTTCATAAGGTTAGTAGGATATGTGAGAACAATGTACATGTAAATATATAATGAAGAATGTATACCATAGACTGATGTTGAATACAACAACAATATTTTAACATAGTTGACTGAGGAAGATACCCTAGGAGAAGCCCATATATTTCTCTCTATATATTGTATCTATAGGCCAACTAAATCACTCAACATTAATGGAGGACTATCACAATATCCAGATATTCTAGTATCACTTGAGTTAAGGGAAATATATTAGTAATTCATTTTTTATGCATTTATCATATATATGAAACTATTTATTCTAACATACATTATATATTTTTAATATTTTAAAATTGAGGAATACATTTTTTGGAATATTATGGAATATTACTATTCTTTATACTTCCATAGTCATATGGATTCATATGAATCCTCAAATATGAATCAATTCCCTAAATGTTTTGTATGTAAAATGTGTCAACTAGCTAAGGTAGTTACAAAGATATACATAAATCATAAAAGAGGATTTGAAAAAAATCATAATATTCTATTTGTTTCTTTCATTGTGCTTCTCTCTAGAATATTAATATCTTAAACAATGATATTGGTATATTCAAATTCTATATGTGATTCTTTATCCCATAACTCCATCAATCACATGCCATTAATATAACATTATACACATTATTTTATTTCATTTTATATTGTATCATATATAATATATTTTGGAACAATATCAACAAAATAAATTTCGATACTTCACAATATTTTTTAGAAAGGAGTCATCAATTTCATTTTCTATCCCATCATATAAAATGTATTGTGAAGGTATATTAAAAACCCTTTTTAGATAAACTATGTTTACCTTTTTAGAAACACTCTAGGATTTTTGAATGTCAATACCTATTCAATGTACCAAAAATTGTAATAGTATAATATTTTTTTTTCATTGAAAAAAACATTATTTCCCAAGTCCATAAATTTATTTAGTAGGAATCATAAGGAGAATCCTAAATTTTTTCAGCGAAATAAAAGGATGAAGAATGATATTTATCAATTAATCAATAGGTCTTGTCATATACATTTGTATATTTTCATATTATCCATTTTTAGGGAACTAAGATACCATGTTATCCCTAAATTTGAAATCACATATAAAAAATAAAAAACTGTTTATTATTTCAGTACATTAAATTCAGAATTATGAATACATCACATTTCATTAAATCTTATGGATGAGAACATCCAAAAACCCTCACCTAACATACAATTACATCAAATTTCTTATCGATAGTTGGTTGTATAAACAATCAATCTATCTCGATCAAGTGAGTAAATGTCATACTTATAAGATCCTATTAAAAATTTCATATTGGTTAATGGTAAATCAAAAACATGATCAATGTCATTTCCCAACACCCCATGATAATCCAATACTTGTGGATTTCATAAAATGGTCCCAATATATGATGTTTTTAATTTTATATTTCTTTCAAACCTTATGTATTGGGAAAATAAAATATAAAAAATACACCACTATTAAAACAAATACATTGTACATGAAACTTCATGTTCCATACATAGTGAGTCGTCCAACACACAAAACTACATTCCAGACTCATGATCATATTTCATATATCCATACGAAATAATACTCATGAAATCTTTAACATTTTATCAAAACCAATAATTCTCTTTGAAAAATAGTAGTTAGGGTTAACTCAAAGTCATAAATTGAGAGGTTATGGTTCATTTCACATTATGTGATTAATATTGTTAATATGAGATAACATCAAAAATTTTATTTAATCATATATGATATGATACATTTCATAATTACAAACACATTTAATAGTATTCAATAAATATAATATAAGTTCCCATCCATCCATATCACTAATGGTGAACCAAAAAATGTGTCTTTGTACATTATTCACTTTTAGGATTTTATTAATCTTATTGAATTGATATATAATTATTGCAACATAGGTAAATGATTATCTAATTAAATCCCTCCCATTAAGTCAAAAAAATGTCCCACTAACCTTTTAAAACATCTAATATGTACTTATTAATGTTTCTATGTTAAATATCATCATTTTTTGTTTTAATATTTCCATAAAACATTTTCCCCTATGATTGTTTTCATAATGAATATAAAAAATTGCATTTTCTTTATTACATGTACATACTAATCCCAATTAGAATACAGAGTGGTATTCACATAATTATTGAAACTAAATTTGAAAATATACAATTACCATCATAGCCATACCCTAACAACATTAATAACATTATGTATGACTAAATTAAATTTAAAACAGGAAATTATATATTACCAAATTGGAAATATCTATGTCAAAAAATGACCCACTCACCTTTTAATAATATATTCTTTCTATTGTATCATTCTACGATATAAAAAAATCATTGTGTCATTAAATAATTAATATTTCCATTCGTGGTAATTTTCATAAAATAAACTATTTATCCATGTCATATATTCAATTATATATATTTAGAGAATTTTTTTAAAAATAATACATTATTTATTAAAATACTCCACTAATAAGTGGTGATAACATATTCCACATATTTTAATGATATTATAGATGAATTCATTAATCCTAGATAAAACTAATGAATCTGTATGTTCTCTTCATATATTTATTTGTAAACAGCTAAATCATAATGCATATTTGTTTAATTTAACTCATATTACTCATAATAACATTTTATTAACAAATATTTTCACTAATCACAAAATAAAAATAATTAACTATACAATTTCTTTAATAAGATTTGTCTAAACATGATATATTACATTTAATTAAACTCTGGTATTTAACAACCATTTTATTCATTATCTATATTAAAACTATAATCTATTTCAATATTTTTCATTATCATGAAATATGTGATACTCACAAAAAAATTTAAGTATTCCTTTGGTATCATATACCATTTAAAATATAAAAACTCATTCTATAAAAATGATACCCAATGTGGAATCTCCATAGTGTTTCTTATAAAAACATGTCTTCTTGGACAATTAATGTGACATGTCTGACCCAGTTCACTAGTAAGTAAAATATCCTATTTTTCCACATGGGCTAAAGCACTCCTACCCATTCACCAGAGGTTATTGACTAACATGAAAGGTCAAAGGATGGTAGAGTGGGGGGACTGTATCATCATGATCATAGTGCAACATAACAATATAATTATTGAATAAAAACAAATGTGGAAAACATTAAAAAAATGGAAGTGATAAGCATACTGATAAGATAAATATACTAAACAATATTAATTTCCCTTTTGTAAAAAATGATTTCAATGTCATGATGTTATTAAAAGGAATCAAGAATACATAGAAATAGGTTTAAATACAATAAATGTATATTGAAAGGGAAAAAAATTCAAGAATGACTATCCCTAATGGTATCACGATCCTATGATATTCTATTTTTTCTATAATCCCATGCTATGAGGAAATAAAGCATCAATGATTGAACACATTCCCTTATATCCACCTATATCTACGAAGTCTATCTGTATACTAATTTGGTTCTTTAACATGATCTGATATATAGTCAGCAGGTTAGTTCTAATGTTGTCTATAACATGTATAGTGTGTGTATATGAATATAAATGTATGAATGTATAATAGGTAGTAATAAAATAATATTCATGAAATAATAACCATGTAAGGATTATCTACTCATGGGATACTTGACTGACCATTCCTTCTTTGACATAAGCTATATTCATCTTAATTATCGACATTGAAATGTTCGGGGTCTCAGAATATATCCTAGGTGTCCAAGTAGATTAAATTAGTAAGGTTATACATAGGGCGTAACTAAGTATTATAGGTAGAACATATAAATAATGTGGGACCCGTGGTGAGACAATGGTGTCCATTTAATGATTATACGAGGATAAGAACCCTGGTGGAACCCTGGATTTGCTGACCTTATAAGTTAAATCCAACTCATAGTAATAAACTATATGGACTATATATTGTGGTATAGGTGTATCCAAGGGTAACACCCTTATCATTCCATTAGAAAAGTATCTTATTGTGTCCATGGAACACTTCCATAATAAATCATTTATATGCATGATAGAATATCAAAGACAGAGTCCAAGGTATCACATGTTTTAGGTTATTAAGTGGAATCCAAGGATAATATATAAGGCATCAAAATTTATAGATATGATTTTAGTGAATCATTGTTACTATGTTGAGGCCTTCAAAATCAATTAATACAAGGACATAATTCCAAATTGACTATCTAAAATGGAAATTGACAAAATGAATTTAGGTGGCTTCATTTAATTGGTTGGGGAATTTCCTTTGGAATGAAATCCTACGTCATGTATAACCACTCATTTGATGAGAAAATGGTCCATTTTGACAATTAGATACTTATATTTAAATAAAATTGAAATTTCATGTGAATACACAGCTAGTGATCCATTATAATTTAAATTAATCTATTTTCTTTTCATTTATATATAAAAATGGACAAAATCTGGTCCCATATTATTAAAATTTTATTAAATATTAATAATCCATATGAGACATAAATTCATAATTACAATTCTATTTTTTCATCTATAAAAAATTAGTTAAATAATTTGTTGCATGTCTATCAAAACACCCATAAGGTTGTTTTGGTTAATAATGTACAATGGATCATATAGGAATATACAGGGCACACCTATGGTCATCTCATGATGAGTTGAATACACTAAATTAAGGAAATTAGTGCCTATTAGTATCAGTAGATTTTAAATTAGGAAACAAATTTATTGAAAGATAACTTTATATTCCATCCATGGATAAAACTAAAATATAGTGTCATGATTTAAAATATAAAAAAATCACATGATGGAATGTTATAAACCACCTACCATAGGGATGTAGATGAACCCCCATATAGTATTGGATTACAATATGGGATATTATAAAAGAAAAAGGAGAAATATAAAAATATCCAGATAATATAGGAAATTAGTTCTCCTAAATATAATTCTAATGATAGAAAGATAAAATGATAATAGAAGGTCACAAATTAAATCATTGACCATTGGCTAACAAACTCGATGAATGGTGGTTTGATTAGAGTCTGAATAAATGGTATGTTAAAATGTATAACCTAATGTCCAAGGTAATATCTCAAAATAGTGAGTCACTTAATGTTTTTTCAAAAATAAAAGAAGGGTTAATGTTATAAAATATCAGGGTTGAAATATGAATTTCACCTCTTTTAAGGGTGTGCACAGTTTTGGTGGATAGTTTGGACAAACTATTCACCCAAAACGTAGGATATGCACATGGTTTTGGTAATCATTGCACATCTAATTAACCCCTATACATAAACATCACAACAATCCAAAATGTGTTAACAAACCATTCAGCCTTATATTCATAGTCTAAATAAGAGGTTTTCCTAGTTTGTTTTCTCTAAAACATAGAGCTCTCGACTCCAAACTATCCCCACATGAACATATAATTATTGTATATAGATTATGAATTTCCATAAAGATAAAACTAATGATTAATATTTAAAATTGATGTACACATACCCCAATTAAAAACCAAGAACTTATAACATCCCACAAATGGGAAAACTCATCCAAAATTTTCCCTCCTATGGGTGGTAAATCATCATATGAGAATCAATAAATACCCTAAGCATGTACATCATCCTAAACTTCACTGGCAATTTCCTATACACATCCATGATTCCATGAAACCAGTACTAATGTAACTATTCTTACATATAAATCCGAAGAACTCATGTAAATTATAATAGTGGGATTCTCCTCATAAGAAGCATCAAAACCTAAAATGGAATCTTCAGGATCAATGTTTCTAGACGGTTTAGAGTGATAATAGAAATTATTAGATATATGGAAGGAATTTATCCTAGATCCATATATTTTAGGAATATCTATATGATAGGATACAACCTGACCCTCTCAATTATTTCAAAGGGTTCAACAATCTAGGTGATAACTTACCTTATTTCTGAATCTATTAGTTGCCCAGCCTAAAAAAAATTTCATGAATATTTGACCCCTATCATAGAACTCAAAATGTCATCAATTATGATCAACATAAGACTTCATCATAGTCTAAGTATATTTCAGGTGCTTTATGATATGTTTTTTTCTAAATCAATATCTCATGAATGAGATGAGGTCCTACTAGCACTACCTCTCCAACCTCTAAAAATCACATGGGATAATAAAATGGAGAAATGTATAAGGCCTCATAAAGATCAATATTTATCATTTATGGAATGGTATTATATTATTAATATTTTATAGTGGTATGTTATTCTCTAATGAACCTCTAAAATTTAGGACACGTGATTGAACCATATACACTAACACCTATATTATACATTCTAACTATACATGTAGATGAGGGATGTATGTTGTACTCAACAGAACAAGAGAACCTAATGCCCTACGAAACTCTTTCTAAATGTAAGATGTAAAATGAGTGTATCATTCTAATAAAACAATTTTTGGTACTTTGTAATGTTGTACAATCACTCAGACATATATTCTCCCCATTTCAAATAATAAAAACCTCTTCTCGATAAGAAACATGTGAGAATCCAGAATTATCAAATCAACAAACACCCTTACTGTGTAACATCCTCGAGATGAGCTCAACAATCTAGTCATGAAGTTTATAGTGACTTCATCTTATTTCCACTCTAAAATAGCAAATGTTTTTAAGACACTAGCTAGTCATGGGTTCTCTACGTTCACCTACTAATTAATGGAACACCAAGTGAAAACCCACGCTATATTCTTCATCATTCACAACCTCTAATATAGGAGATATAAATCATGGTATATCATTGTAAGTCTGGTGTTTATTACCAAATAAAAGAATGAGATTATAACATAGATTGCTCTCACATGTCATCCTAAACATAGGCATTCCTATGAATGAACTATATCTTATCCCCATAGATGATACAACCTAATGATTAATCCCCACATGAATCTCATTCGCATAGGACCTATCTCTCCTGGTTTGATAGTTTTACCATTTTTACCTTGCTCAAATGTGATGAGTTCACTATAAAAACTATAATAATATATTTATTTTGATAATCATATACCTCTACATATATATCTGAATGTAATTTAATTAACTACCAGTCACTACTATCCCCCTGTAATACTTCTCTATGGGTATTATATCTCAGATCATCGACTATCACATTTATCTTCTTCTGGATTTATGTAAGATCTAGGTTGATATACTATAGGTAATCAACACTCATTTCCAACCTAATTTTAAAACCTTGTTATGTAAAGATATCTTAATTTTTTTTAGTCAGAATATAGAAAAAATATTTCACCAAGTAAATAGTTCCTCCAACAATTCATGTTTTGGACTATAGCTAATATTTTGAGGTATTGTGGTGGGTAATATCACTCATGAGTTCTAAACTGTTGGGACCCATTACCCATGACTAAGTATCCCTTTATATAAATATCTCAATGCATGATTAATAAAGCTTCATAATAAACCATATAGCTTTATCATTTCATTAGAATATTCAATATTTGTTTTGATGTCAAATGTCCCATCAAATCCTAGCCGGCCCACTCACAATCTTCCAACTGTATAATCATTACACCTTTCGTGGTCAAACATGTAAATGGTTCTATAGAGAATAAAAAATATGCAATAAATAGGCTATAATTTCTAGATAACTAGAAGAAATAACACATATCAAATATTTCATTAGGGTTATCTTAATAAACCATGGATTTCTCCCTCTCTTTGTTAACTAATACTCTTGATTTTGATTTGACATGACCCAAGAAGTGAACATCATCAATCCAAAAGTTAAATTTTGTGAGAACAGTAAATAAATTAATATACCATAGTGTAAAAAAAATAATTTCAATATGTTTTGAATTTTTATATAGATTTCATGAATACCAAAACATTTCATCCAAAAATACTACCAAAACTAAATCCAAATATGGGTGGAAACTAGATTCATAAGAACCAGGAAAACTGATTTTGAAATTGTTAGATAAAATAGCATTAAAAAATAATCATATAAGACCTTTGTAGTATTTAATATTTGAACTGGTATATTTATTTATCTACATATTACCTTACGGTATCCATAACTCAAATTGATCATAGATAAAACTGTCTCCGCATAGATATGGTCAAAGAAGTCATCTATACATGATAGGGAACACTAGTTCATAACTGTAAGATGATTAAATTTTTAGTAATGACTGAAATTTGTGGTAATAACATCCACATTATTTGTGAAAAGAAAATTATAATCCCAAAGATATGTATATTTTTTTATTAACCCCTTTCCAACAAGTCCACTAACTACTTCCAATGTTGTTGTAGATTATTTGGTATCATTTATAGGGAGGGATAGAAACAATTGTTTATCCTAAAAAGATCTCAATAATAATCAATAATTATCACATAGAATGTTGTCTATAAAATCAATAGTGAAATATTTCCATGAATTCCTCCACTAATTTTTGGAATTCACTTCATTATATTTTTCATGTTCTCAAAAAATAGTTGAAATCAGAGTATTCACATCACCCTACCCGCAATTCTCTAATCCTGCTTATCCCACATAGAATTATCATTATCATATTTGAATATAAGTACCACCTTAGGTTTAAGTGATTGAAAACCTTAAAAAATATAAAACAAAATGATCATTATTGGGAACAAATAATTCTTTCCCAATAATGTTGTCAAATATTTTCATCTTGAGGATGAAGAGGATCCATAATAAATGAAAACTGCCAACCTCCCAAGGGAACTCTATGCATTGTAATTAAATTTTTACTATATTACCAATGGTCTATCGAGTGTCATTACCCCTCAAAATGTATGAATATAAAACCAAAAGATTCATGCAATATACATAGATATGAGATAATTGAGGCACTCGTATCAGAATGACATACACTAATGTAGTGTTTTTAAAGATAATACATGTTACCATTGATGGACATGCATCGTAGTCCCAAAGAATATGTTTCAATGAATATATCTAGCATGATCCATGTCCTTAATCTAAAACCTAAATAACCAAATGATACCCACATATCTATCACTACATATCATGAGTCTAGCATCTTCGACTATGCCCACCTCTTTTTCCTGGATGGCCAATGGGTGTCCAACTTATGGCCTCTTATGGGGATGCCTTCAAGAATTGGAAGGTATAGTCATTACGAATCTTCATCCACTATGAATACATGGAAAGAAACAATGAAATCTATGATGAGGTACCATTATTTCATAGGCTATCTACTCAACTTGGATTTAGTCTCTATGAACAATTACATTACATTACCATCAACATAGATGGACTATTTTTAAACTACTATTGTGAATACTCTAGTTTCCACTTCTCTATTGATGAACTTACAACAGATGACTGCAACCACTAGATTTACTACTACCTTAACTCAATGAAAAACCACCATATCCTATACTATCAAATTACCTCAAATTTCACTCGGTGATAATGTTATGGTTCACAAAACCAAAAATAGTAGTTTGAAAAAATCATATAACAAATACTGAATGGCATATCAAACACATCCTTAGATAATATATCTCTCTTTATCTCAAAAATCTCATTTCCAATGAAGGATGGTGAATGAAACTGAATCACAGTAATGTGATATGAATAATCCATAACATATATGGATCCCTGTTCTGGGAGCCTAAATTCCCTCACGCGATCATCTACTTGAATCTCTAGAAATAGATATTAAATAAAGGAAACCTATAAGTATATACAAAAAATTTCTTGATGATATTAATCCATGGTAAAAATATCCCACCAAAACATGGTAAAATGGAGAATTATATAAGATGTAATATTGACCATCCATTATGGAGGAATCTTCAGATGTGCTAAGATTCATAGCATGGCCTCTGGCCATGTTTCAACATCCTATGGGAAACCATCCCCCAAAGTATTAGGTGGATATTACTAGTTTAATTCCCATGTAAACTCTACCATATTAGTGGTAGTCATCAAGGCTTTCGGCATAGTTAATACGAGCCATAGAAAACCCTCTCAAAACATAGCATCAGTACCCAAGTTAGGTATAATTGTGGGGTCGTGGGATTCACTATTGGAAGGTTAGGTCCCACTACCTCAGTAGAATAGACTTTTCCACCTTCCTAGAACATGACTCGAGGCCATATTTGAGGCATATTTCTATATTTTCCTAAAACACTAATCAGAACATGATAATAAACGAAAATAATTTCTCATAATAAAATGATAAGTATATGGTCCAACCACCGAAAACATACTATACCAATTACACATGATTTTATGGTTATCATATTTTCCAGATATAAGTTTAAATAATAGGGTTCCAAAAACCAATTTTCCATTAAAAATTATATAGGGAAACTCTATTTATGTTGTTGTTGTAATCCCCGTATAACGGTAACCATTTCAATTTAAATTTAGAACTCATCAATTTATAAATGATTCTCAATGTAAATACATTTAAATATTAATATATCAAGGTACAGTAATATGTGTTTATCTTTTCTAACCTATATAGTACTATTCATGATATGATTTAATTTTTAATACATATAAATTCACCAATAATTTACAATGGTTCAATATGATGGATTACAATTCCTAATTTATAGAGGCCTTCACACACTATCAATTTCAATTATAACCAATTTAATTGTATCCCAATAATGTTCTATCCTATGTAACTGAAACATTCCAATCATGGAGCATGTAAAAAAAATATTTTAATCACCTAAGTATACTATAGTATTTTAACCTACGTAGTCTCCCGAAGTGGAGAGCACACAAAACAAAATTGTAACATTTTGTAGGTTTTCTAAAAAGGTTTTGTTTTAATTAATTTTAATGACAGCAAGTGAAACAAATATCTTGAATTTATTGGTATTAAAAAAATGATAAATACAGTGATTGGATTGGGCTTGGATAGACCTAGTGATGTGGCATCATAGTTTCTATGTTTGGTATATTCTGGTTCCTTTAACTTGTAAGAGAGAGATTCATCTTCCAAGTCCTATCTATACCTTAGTCAGATAGATGTGATGAAAATTTTCTTAACAAAAATGGTAGATTGGTCTATAATACTTCCATTGTGTTTAGGGGTGCATAAAGTTTCTTGATTAATTTGAGAAAACCCTGACTTGGAATTTTTGTTCCCTGATAAACCAATATTCTAACATACGATCCTACACACATCCTTGACTACCGTCAGGCACTCACCACCCAACCCTTATCATGTTCCACCATATAAAGATTAGAATTGGGTGGAGGGATATGTGATCATCAACAAAAGAAATTTACAATAAACAAAATCAAAAACCTAACACAACTACCTTCATAATTTAAAACCTAATTAATAATTGAAATCATAATAAGAAAGAAGAAGGAATTTGATTCATTTCAAGAAAAAAAACATAGGAAAAAATATAGGTCCAGCCTCCCCACTTCTCGATCACTCAAATAAAACTATGTCTCCATGGATGGGGTAAGTGAGATGATGTGGGAGTGGAGAAACATTTTAAATGTAAACAAAATAAAAGAAATAAACAACATGATAGTGAAGGAGATAGTCCCTGAGTGTACCTTTTTTCCCTCCCATATTCAAGTGTGTTGTCGAACTCTTCATTTAATTCTATTTCCATTTAAATTGGATCACCCCAATTGGATGTTTTTTGATTGATATATGACCAATTCATTGATGTGGGGTCCACACGGTCATCCAGAATAATTTTCCAACTTGATTGAATTTTTCAGACCCTTGGATGGCCAAATTAAATCCTACTTCAGAAACAAAAGATAAAAACAATAAATATATAAACCCAATAAAAAATAAATCCCATCAACTGGATTTATATTTTAAAATATATGTGTGAATTACAAAAATGATTAAAATCTAAAAATATTTCCAAATTAAGTAGTTTTCATATTAATGCTCAAAACACCCCATAAATCCAAAATTAATGTAAATAACACAAATTGATAAATTATTATTGATTAAATAATTGAATTTATTATAAAAAATGATGAAAGTACTACCTCTATGAACTCCCCCACACTTAAAGTATGCTTTTCCTCAAGCAGAAAATATCAACATGGAATTCAAAGGGCATCAATGTAACCCGTATTTAAATTTTATTGCAATAAAATCTAACATTTATTAATGTACAATCAAATTCTCAAGTTATAAAAAAATTTAAATTTAATTTACAAGTTTTCTTAGAAAAAATAATTTCGTGCATTTTATTTTTCCCCATCGAAAAATTTTGGAGCTTCTCCTTTCATTCATTCAATCTTCTGAATTTATTATAATTAAACAAGAAATATCATGATCTAATTCTCTTTTGAATCTATTCTATCATCACTCATGATAAAATTAAATTGAAGTTATGCTCATATCTTGGGAACATGATCCTTATCCATAGGGTTGTAAAAGGAACTACTTTTTCCACTTTATAATGAAAAAATTATCAAAAAATCATTAGGACGTGGTAATAAAGGATTAAATGACTCTATGGATTAAGGATGGTAGGATTTGATAGTTTAAAAATTATGGCTCAAGGAGGAGGTTAATCTCTTAAGTACAATGCATGATTAATCAAGTGAAAACATAGGATGCACCTTACACAAATCCCCTTTAGAATTTGAAACACAACACCACTACTTTTAATGACATGGGACATTAGTCAATAAATACTTAAAAGAATGATATAATCCATATTCTCCCCCATTTTACATAATCTCTAGAAAGGCATAGTTTAATTTATTTCTTTTTTTTAATTTTTTGTATATATCCAGAAAGGGACAACATTATTTTCATGTTTTTTGATTTCTTTGTAAATAATAACAGGATGAAATGAAAGAATCGTAATTAAATGATGAATCATTCCCAATTTTCTAATAATACATTACCCAAAATAATGACGCACACCTCACACAACCCACAAATGACACACATCCCAATGAACACACACTAATGGCCCTTCCCCCACACTCAATATATAAATAACCCAGGAAAAATACTAAAAGTGCATGTAGATAAAGAGATATCATCTTGTAATGTGGCATAAACCTATAAGGAAATTCAAGGATTCTACTGTATAACTAAAGATAAATGTAAGGGTGGGTCTCCAGTAAAGATGTGGCTATCCAAAGTAGTACATCAATCATTTGAAAAGTGTTTCTGCATAGTCATATATTTGACATTTTTCAATAGATGATCCGGCAGGTGGAATGTCCCATGATCACTCAATAAATATGCTCAAGAAAAAATAGGAATTATTTGGTCAAAAATTACTCTCATGAATTGGAATATGATATTGGACAATCACTCATGGCTTGATTAATTATAAAAAATTAATTCACATGAATTTCATATATTGAAAACATGAAAAATGGTAAGGAAATTTGATTTACCTGAATTAACTAATTCTTTCAAATCCTGAGTCATTATTTCAATATCCATGATAAATTTTAAAAATTAAATTCTCTATTTTACTCATTCGTTCATATTTACATTGAAATAAAAAACAAAGAATAACTATATTCTAATGATACTTATTTCTCCTAGATACGTCACATAAAACATGAAATAAATCATGGGAATGCATTTTTTAATTAATACATAAAAGAATAAAAATGTAATCAATATTGTTGGATAATATATAACTGAAACTTCTACTTCCCTTTCATATGGATCCTTATCTCAATGATTTGTAATCCCACAACAGCTTTATTTCCTGCTTTTTACCTGTCCTGATGGTTATTCATTGGGTTTAAATTTTCCATCCTTACTACATCTTCATTAGTGGACCAGAAATATAGGAATAAAAACAATTGATGGTGCAGGATTGTTCAATCATGATTGTATATGAGCAAGATTAAAAGGGGGAAATGGGGGAAAAAGTGTGTTAACTCCTAGAATAACTTTTGTTTAATATCTTTGGCTCGACTAAATAAATTGATATTTTTTTGGAAAATCATATACTACAAGATTCACTCCTCCACACTTAATTGATGTAGTGTATTCTATGAATTCAAATGGATTTAAAATTTAAGAATATTTGAAAATGAATCCCATCAAACAATAAAATGTAAAGGAGATGTATGGCCTGACTTATTGGAAATGCAACGTTGAGTTAGGATCCTAAGTGTTATTCTTTGAAAACCTAAAAAAAGGTAAAAAAAATATAACATAAGAAATTTATTAGATTAAATGAAAATATAATTTAAATTGGAAAATAACGATAAATAATTGCTCCATCCCTCAAGTGGGCCCTAGGTTTTGACTACCTCTAGATGGGCAGTTCTAATTGGTTATCCCCAATCTGATGGTGGGTGATGTTTCTTTCACATTAACCAACAAGAATTATTCTTTCTAGCATGTGCTTTATCATTTTGGTTGAGGGATCCATGGATATAGCATACTAAATCCACCTCCATGAGAATGAGATAAAATTTTCATATTGGAGTTAGGATAAATAATGAGTCCTCTTTTGTGGGTTCAATTTTCCCAATTTTATTTTCATCACCAATGCATTCTCCAGGTATGCAAAATCAATAGAAAAATCAAAGTGATTGTCAGAATGTATTTATATTTGAACAAAATTAAAGCATGAACTTTTGATATCAAATTATAACTTTTCAGTGTTTATGTATTGTATCTCTATTTCCTTAGTAAAATCCACATTGATCTTTTCTTGACCACCCTCTAATTAATTTTCATCATGTTTGGGGAGCTCCAGAAATTCCACATTTGAAGAATATTCTTTTTTTTCATCTTCCTCCAAGGAAGTATAAGTGTTTTCTGAATCTGAAAAAATAAAAAAAGGGGAGGTAATACTCAATTAATTTTTAAAAATATCAAATGGTAATTAGTTAATGAAATGATTATCTCCTTGATTTTCTTCATCTTCAATCTCTTCATCATTATAAAGCACCTCTTGGAGTTGAGTAGTAGCAGATAGAGTTAGGGAGTCAGACTCCACTATATCTTGGATCTTCATAGAAAAATTAGGGATGTGTGGGGGGGGGGGGTTATATAGACCATGTAAACTTCATAAAATTATGGAATGTACTGGGAGAACTCAGTTAGCTCTTGGGCCATTGCCTCAAAAATTCCTCCGTTCATGTCCTCCCTCAGGCCAGTTATGAATTCATTGAATGCTTGTTCCACATTATTTGACATCAAAAATAACCTCATAGGATTAACAAGTAACAAAAAACCATCCTTCATGGACAAGGATGATTTAATTATTGGTTCTTTCACTGTTGGGTAATTTTTCATTGAATTAATGAAATAATCATTTTAAAACTACATTGGAAGTGTTTTTTTAATTTTTTTTATATTTTAACATGGTTAAATTTTTACAATTAGATTGTGGCAATACCTCCCTTGTAATGACACAATGTTTGATGCACACCTATCAGGGGGTGTCGCAAAACAATATTTTAATTATCTATGTATAGTATTGAAATTGATCCTAGGTAGTCTCCTGGAGAGTAGTGCTCAAAAAATAGGGATGTCACATTTTATAAGTTTTCTGAAAAGTTTTGGTTTTAATTAATTTTATGGAC
The DNA here is from genome assembly GCA_963277665.1 of Viscum album. Lineage (NCBI taxonomy): Eukaryota > Viridiplantae > Streptophyta > Magnoliopsida > Santalales > Viscaceae > Viscum > Viscum album. The sequence continues at coordinate 1,658,760,544 of OY728121.1, read as the reverse complement.
TGCGAGAGAAAAAAATACTTTAATTTATTGGTTTTAAGAAATTATAAAGACAATTATCAGATTGGGGTTAGTTATACCTAGTGATTTTTCATCATAGTTTTCGAATTTTGTATTTACTTCTTCATTTAACTGGTAAGAGAGACATTCATCTACCGAATCCTCTCTCTCCATTAGTTAGATGGATGTGATGATAATTTTCTTATACAAATCATTAGATTGGTCTATCCTATATCCAATCTGTTAATGGTTTCAATAGGTTTCTTGATTAATTAGAGAAATCCCTAACCTGGAATTGTTGTTCCCTAAGAAACCAATATTCTATCATACAATCCTAAACAAATTATTGACTACCTTCAAGAACTCACCACAAAACCCTAATCTTGTTACACCATATATAGATTAGAATTAGGTGGATGGAGATGTGATCATTGACCAAAGAAATTTATAATAACAGAATAAAAAACCTAATACAACTGCATTCAAAATTTAAAACTAAATAAATAATTGAAACTAAAATAGGCAAGTAGAAATAATTTGATTCATTTTAATCCCAAGAACACAATCACACACATAGGTCCATCATAATATATTCATGATAAATCAATTGAAACTACCCCTCCATGGATGGGGTAAGCGATTTGATGCAGGAGAGGACATTCATTTTTGATGAATGAAAATAAAATAATGAAATAAAATGATAATGAATGAGATTGTCCTTGAGTGTCCCATGGTTTCCACCCATCTCTGAGGGTGGTGTCGAACTCTCCATTTAATTGTCTTTACTTTCTAATTTTAATCACCCCAATTGGATGTGTTTTGACCGATTTGTGACCAATTCATTGATGTGGGGTCCACATGGTCATCCTGAATAATTATCCAATGTGATTGAATTTTTTGGACCCTTGGTTGGCCGAATTAAATCTTGGTTCAGAAACAATATATGAAGAAAATAAATATATGAACCCCATAAAAATGAAATCACATCAATAGTATTTATATTTTAAAATATATACCTGAATTACAAATGTCATTAAAAAATGTCAATATTTCCAAATTAAATAGTTTTTATATTTATTCTCAAAAAATTCTATAAATCCAAATTGATGTATATAACACAAATTTATAAATTATTATTGATTAAATCATTATATTTCATATAAAAAATGATGAAAATATTATCCATATTAGTAACCAATGTTATATGGCTCACACAGAACATAATTGTATAATTAAGGTACCACGATCCTCATATTTGGGAAAACACCATTTATGTTAATTAATACACATATATTAGTCTAATTATTTTATCCCCACAAGAATTTATATCCAAACACAGATATTATTGTGAAGGAAGTAGGAATATTATGAAATAAATAGATGAAATAAGTAAAAAAGGACTTAAATAATGAATAAAATATTAATCATTATGTTCCTATATTAATGCATGAGACACTACCTCCATGTCATAGCTAGCCAAGTGTTAATATAAAATCCCAAATGGTAATAAACTAAAAAATTCATGTGAATCACCCAAGAGTGAGATTAATATTACTGAAAGTGGCTAAATACAGAACATGAAATCCCAAACCGTGAAATTTATATATTTTTCCATACAATGGTTATCTTCTATTAAGAAATGGCTCATTACTAAATTCTAACATTTATTAACCACTTATCTACAAACAAAAATGTAAATAAAGGAAATGCCTATTAATCCCCATTCTAACAACCCAGAACTAGTTCACTAAACATTAACCAAACATTGGTTAACCACATGGCCTGAACTATGCTTCCACATATTCGAGAGGCTATGGAGTACAAGTGATTGTCTAAAGCTGGTATAGTTGGGAGACTATACCATCATGACTAAAGAGAAACATAGAGTACTTATAAGTGAAAAAAACATGATGAGGACTAAAAGAACAATAAAATAAGTGGAAATAATTAAAAAACCCGTAAGTATTATGATATATAACAAAAAAGTTACCACTTTATACAAAATGATGCTAATTTCATGAATCTTTATAAAAAGGAACAATAATTCTTGGACAAAGGCACGCATACAATACCAGTCTGTCAAAAGAAAAAAAACGTAAAAACAAATACCTATAATAGTATCATAATAATATGTTTAATCATGTTCTTATATATTACCATACAATAAGAAAATCATGCAGCATGATCATGTACTTACCTATATTCCAACCAGTATAGACGAAGTCTTCTGGGGTACAAATCAGTAGCTCGAATAGTTTGTGACAATTATCATTAGGCCATAACCAATGGTGTTTAAAAAAATTAATTATGTGTATATAAATGTAAAAACATTTAATTATAATAATAAATAGTGGGATAATATTCCTGAAATAATAACCACGTTATGATATGCTTTTCATAGATGCTTTAAAAAACATACATACTTCGGCCTATGTTAGATGTGTCTGAAGAAGTGACATGTAAATGATCTAGGTCTATGAATGTATCAATGTTTCCATGTATAATAAATATATAATCTCTATCTAATGGAATGACCCAGGTGTCGAAGTAGGATTAATATATTAAGTGGGACGCACGGTGTTACAATGGTGTGAAGGTAGTGACAATTGAAGGACATGATCCAAGGTGTAACCAAGGACTTATTTACAATATAATATTATGATATCTCCCATGAATAAACTATGAAACCAATATATTAGTGTGTATGTTTAATCCAAGGGTAACACCCTTTTCATTCCATAAGATGAACAACAAATCAAGTGTGTGGAACTACTCTTCCTTAAATCATTGTCTACATATGACTCGATCCCAGGAGGAGAATCCATGTCATCACATTTCAGAGTATTCAAATCTAAATCCATGTCCTGTAAAAAGGTAATTCGAATTTCCATATATTTATTGAGTTAATATTTGGTTCTATGTTGGGAATTACACATTGTAATATTACAAGGAATGAATTTTAAGGTGGGTATCTCCCTTTGAAATCGACACAATGAACCGGGCTGACATCCTTTGAGTGATCAAGACATTACATCTAGAATATAATGATACATCATGTTTAAAAACATATTCAATAAGATAAATGACCAAAACATTAAAATAAAACTTATAAAGAAATAAAAAAAATTCCATTTGAAAAACATTCTAGTGTACCATCAATATTTCATTAAATCCATTTCTATTTCATTTATTAATGAAAAATATCAAAGGTGGTTCCAAAACATTAAATATTTTATTAAAAATTAATAATCTTGGTTAAAGTACATTCCGATTAAAATAATTGAGTTCATATTGTTAACATTATTTAAATTGATTAGTGGAAGTTAAACCAATCACACTGAATGGTGTTTTGATTAAAAATGTAAAAGGGGTCATATAGGAATATACATACCACACCATAAGGGTGGCTCATCTTTAGTTCATTATCCATGTAAGATAAAAACAGGTATATTATGATCTTTATATTTTAAATTATGTAACTAATTTTAAAATGTTCAACTTTATAATAATTATGCATGTAAAACAATCCTACGTCACATCGACAGAAAATATAAAAGATGATATCTGAGGCAATGTAATAGGAAACCTACCTTATGGTGATATACGAAACCTCATCTAGTATTAGATTGTTATTTGGGATAAAATTGTACAAAATGGATTAATATAAAAATTCCAAAAAATTATGGAATACTAGATCCCCTGGAAATAACACTAAATATGTAGAGATAAATTGATAAAGGAATGTAATCGAATAAAGCACGTATCATTTTCTAACCAATGCAATGAGTGATGATATGATCAGAATTTAATTGAAGGATAAGCTTCAATTACTTTATTGAGGTCTAGTGAAAATCACAAAGGAGGTGGTCAAAACACTTTTTATATAAAATAAAATAATGATGAGGTTTATAACATAAGAGTGCTAAAATTAGAATTTCACCAATTTTGAGCAGGAACATTATTTGGCAGCACTGTTTGGCCAAACTATCTGACAACTGTGCTAGATCAATACCAATGTGGAACTAAATTTGTGGGAAATTCATATGGTTTTTTATAACCATTTTAATCCTATGAACCCCTTTGTACAACCCTAAATTGTTTTAACAAACCAAGTATCCTTAAGTAGTTTATGAAATACAATATTCCTTTTATTTAAATCAAAAAACAATAGAATTCCCAATATAAAACCATAGTTGTTATATCAAACAACCTGCTCATATATACTCAAAATTTTGAGCAAACATGGTAAAAATTTACTTAGCTCATTCAAATTGTTGGAACCTTTTTGTGATGATTATTTAATGAATATGATAGATAAACCATTACTCAGATTTCATTCATAGTCTCACCAAATCATTATAACACACAATAACATTGATTATGTTATAAGGGAATAATTTTAATATGGTTATATTTTATTTAATTCAATTGAAACAATAGGTGTATTCATATATTATTCTCATAGCACCTTGATCCCCTTGTTCAAAAATAATGACATTTTGTCACTCGTGATGAAATTAATTTCACATAATGAATTTTTATCCTCTCTTATTAATTAAAATTATGTATTTTACTCATATAAGAATATTTTTTCATAAGATTATCTTTTTCTATGATATAACTATATGAAATTATAATTTTAAGGATTCCATTTCTCTATAAAATGGTTTTTATTATATGTGTATCATATTTTAAAAATATTTCATAATGATTTTTATTAAATGTGATTATGCTAAAAAATGAACCCTTTTAATATCTTCATATTCATTAGTGCGTCATGATCTATGTATCACTATTAAATGGGATTTATACATAATCCATATACCACTATAAATATTTATGTAATTAGTCATTCCAATCATATAATATATAAATCATTAATATAAGAGTTCACAACTCTTTTAAAAATAAATTATATAGATAAACAAAATAGTTTTCCCATAATATTGTAACATTATTAATTTCCCAAAAAAATTTATCCAATAATTAATTCCAAAATAATATTTCCTAACTCCTAGAGTCACCTTATTACATTATTTCGTTATATAATATAATCTAGGGGAATCCTAAAATGGGGAACCCAACACTATTGGATGATCATGGTATAGAAAATTGTTCACTTTATAATGAATGTTAAAATTGATATTTTTATTCTAGATTTAATCTCACAATATAATATCATGTCCTTTTATTCAAATGTACACATGTATTTATTTTAATCGTTTTGAATACACATTAATTCCACCAAACAGACACGTTGAAACCATATTGATGTGTGATTCCTTACGAAACTCACAGATTTGTTTGCTAATAAAAAGTAAATGAAAACTATCATTATACACATTATAATGAATCTCATCTATAAGGAATAAGAAATAGTTTCATGAAAACAATTTCAATCGTATGAAATCAACATTAATCACAATTGTAAACTTAGATTGATAGATAACAAACCCACACTTTTCAAGAAAATGCATCATCCTATGATACAGTGATTATTCTAACCCAATGTTCCTCTACACAAAACCAATTAACATAAGAGGAAGGTCAACTCCATCACATATCTAAAACTCATTTCTGTAAACTATAAATAACTACTTAATTCTTGTACATTACATTTTAAAATATAATTTTATTGTAGAATAAAACTAAACCCAATAAAAACCTTGCATGGAATATATTATGTGCATGTATGATAATTTATATAAGTATTTTAAACATTAAAACTAAAGAATATTGGGTGGAACCTGAGAGGTACACCCGGTATTCCTGCATCCAAAATAATAGTGTTCAAATCCTGACAATACCCTTGGGGATTTATGATGTGAGATGTGATGCAGGCAGTGACACAGACATGATACAGACTTGGTGACGCAGGTTGGATGATGTAGGCATGACATTGCACAGGGTCTACAAGCCTTTTTCATGGGCTACCTGAACTTGGGCATATGATATATTCAATGCATCTCCCTCTACCTATATTTAAAGAGGTATTTAATTTTATAATAAATTGACACTTCAGCCAAAATTATTTTAAAAAAACTAAATCATAAATAAAATTAAAAGTATATAATTCGTATTTATGAATTAATCAATAAATAAATCATGTAAATAAAAAATTAAAAAATTTATAAATTATAAAAAAAATTTGTTGAACAATTCATAACTAAATAAAATTATAACAACTTTACAATTTAGCTATGCATTTTGGACTTTCAGTAATTAAATAAAAATAAAATAAATTTATTTATATCTAATATGAATCAATTTATATTTTATTTAATACAAATTTATATGTAAATATATTATACTAAATGAAATATAATTACTTTATTTTCCAATTATATTATGTATACAATTTACATAATTAAAAATCACATATTTAATATTGGTTAATAATTGATCATATCCATCTTTAAAACACATATTTCCTTCGTAAAAATATTTTCTCAAATAAGGAATTTTAATATTAACATATCCAATTTATAAGAATTAATAATTCAAAATAGAACATAAAATCCTTTACAGGTAGCTTTATTTTATAATTTATAAACACATTATTAACTATACATATAATTTCATTATACATATTTATTATCTAAATTATAAATTATCAGATATAAATTCATGGGTATTTAAAATTAATGTATAATGTTATGGAATATTTATTTATTAAATGTTTCATAAATATATAAAAAATAATTATACATATTATATAATTAATCAATTTTAAAAAAAATTTCTAATTAAATAAATATCCAAAAAATTAAATTTTCTATAAATTTATAAAAAAAATTATAAAATTCAACTTATAACCGAAAATATTAAAAATAATATTTTCTAGAAATTTCATATAATATTATATATGTTATATCATAATACAGGTCAACCACTTTTATGTACCATATTTTACACTAATAATAACAGTCTTTGATATTATTCTTTATTTCACGGGTTTCTTACATTAAAAATTACCTATATAATATTGATGATACAACACAATATTTCTAAAAAAGTATATCAATGGTATCTCCCTATATGATTACCAATGTTGTACATAATGAAATTTAAAAAAAAATAATGAATTATACTATGAAGATGCCTATGAAGTCAAATATCTGATGTTTTATAATTCAAAGATTGCAATGACCCGTTGTTTTACATGTAATTTTTTTATTTATATTGATATTTTATGACTTTTAAAAAGTTTACGGCACATGATTCCTAGGGCCAGTGTGTCTAGAAGGAATTTCTGATGTTTATTTAGGTATGTTAAGTAAGTGGGTGAGCGGGTTTTTTAACTTTTGAACAGGTGCTCAGAATTGAAAACTGAGGACCCATTGAAATCGCAGTACCAATATTCTCTTAGGGAGACATTATCATTGACCACAGTAGGTCGAGGGTGGAAGATAGTTTTCCGGAATTTTCTAGGAGAGTAATAATTAAAAATCAAATAAAACAGAAAAATATTATTTTATTTTAATGAAATCCCCCATTTGATTTTTTGGTGGTGGGGACCACTCAACATTAACTGCCCCTTTAATGTGTTGAATCTCTTGGTTTTCCACCAATTAAATGTGACAACAATTAATTGTTTTAATTTACTTAAATTAATAATTTTGTCTCCTCATTTCCTGTAGGGAGTATTTGTGTTCTCAAAGGGGAGGTTTTGGGAGAGCATTGGTGGAGAACTCTCTAAGGAAGAACGTTGCCCAATGAAGAACGTCCTACGGATAAAGAATGTGGAACCAAATTTGAAGCATTTTTCTGAAACAATGGACATCAGTGTCTTCAATGACTTCATCTCCTTTCTCATGACATCTCTAATGAACGTCAAGGAAGGGATTTGTTTATATTTCTTCGTAGTTTTAACATCAAATTGAATCACATAAACCGCCTTCTATCAGTATAACGTGGTGGGTGCCGACAAAACAAACACAACTTGATCCCTCCGTAATGAACTTTATTTGACATGATCTTAGTGGGCCATGATGATGGAATAGGCACAACCACACCACCGAAGGAGTCCACGGTCCGTCGACCACAGCGGAGGAAGGTGGAGGTCGACACCACGACCAGCTGCATGGAACTGGGTCGGCGGGTGTCCACGCCGCCAGTAGCGAAGGAGGCCACAACCCGTCACCTGTGGTGGTGAGAGGATGGTGGCAGGTACACCATCTGGCCGGGTGAAGGTGGGGCGACGCATGTCAGCACCCCCAGTGGAGGAGAAGGCAGTGGCCCGTCGGCCAGGGCGCCGCACCAAAGTTGCGAGAAACCGGCTAACTGTGGGAGGATCTGTGCACATCCATGATGATGGGCCACCAAAATGCGGGCCACACCATTCGCGGGTCAAGTCACGACCCAACAGACCACACCAAGACCTGGTCTGGTCGGACTGAACCCAGGCCCATCTAGACCCAGATACACATTTATAGCCTTATATTGATAACTGAGCATCCGTTTAATGAACCGTCTATGGAATTGGGATCCTTGGATCAAGACAGTTCTTTTTGTATACCCCTCAGAAGTTTTGGATAATGCTGGAGTACGACTGGGTTGGATCAAACCCAAATCCAAAAGGGGCCTCAAAATGGAAGCTCTAATAACTTACATGCCAGGATTCTAATTGATGCATCGTCTATCGCATTGGGTTCCTTATGAATTTGAGGGCCATTGGAATACTTCTTCACGGGAATTAATGTTATTTTACATATTGACTGCTGGATTGAGGAGCGTAACATCCCAGAATCATGCATTCTTAGTGTTGTAGCCACACTGCTGGCTGTACATGAAGAATCGCCAAATCCTGTGTGTGTCATCTAAAGATATTATGTGAGTCAAATTCAGATCCTATATGGGTAAACACTCAGTGATCCTGTGTGGTTCATTTCATACCAATCATGTGTGGGTCAGGGCTCAGTGATCATGTGTGGGTCGGCGCATACGAATCATGTGTGGGTCAAATCCTCTGTGGGTCAGTGGGTATTAGTTACCTATCAATCTAGTGTAGTCAAATCTGGTGTGGTTTATTGGGAGTTTGTTACCTATCCATCATGTGTGGGTAATCGGGGGTTAGTTACCAATCGATCCTGTGTGTGTCAGCCGTAGTGATTCATAATAGAATAAGATGATCTCATTTATGACAAATAATCTGTACTTCTGTACATAAGTTATCACTAGTGTGAGCTGAATCATTACCTTCCTAGAGATACCTGTGTGGTATTCTTCTTTGTGGAATTACCTTTGTGGTACTTACCATCCTGGAGATACTTGTGTTGTATTCTTCTGTGTGGAATTATCTTTTTGGAACTTACCTTTGGGTTGTTACCTTCGTGGTAATCATTCGTTCATGGAATAGTTGTGTATTGGCTAAAGTGTTGGGCCTTGTATTCCTCATTAATGTGATGGTTATACTTGATAACTTAGGAATATTTATGAGAATATATCTATGTAGGCTTGGTTGTTGTTTCCATGCTATGTGCTTAATCCTTTTTTGATTTGAGAGACCTTCGGGGGTCTCGGGGTCCCTAATCATTATTGTTATACTCACCCCTACACGGGCAATTCCCAAAACATGTTGGGTCTTCTGTAGAAGATGAAAAATACTGACTGAAGATGAGGGAACCAGGACTAGAGAATGCTCAGAGGTGGACCTTAGATGAGTAATACAGTAGAGAAAATTTTTTGAGAGTTGTACCAACCCTTCACGTAGGATCCTCGGTGGGTGTTCATAGGAGATGTTTTCAGTTTTACTTTTACATTCGAGTTTAACATGTACTTTCTATTTGGGATTTTATTTCCGCCCATTTACTTACTATTCTCACTCGGTTTACTATTTAGATTACATTGTACTTGTATCATTTTGTGTGCTTGGATTGTGTGAGTTTACAGGTTTAATAGATATGCCTTCCCAGATTTAGGGATATGCCTTTCTGGTGCTAGTTATCAGCCCCTGGCCTATGGGACGCAGGCTTGGGGTAGTCATGGAATGGGGCCCGAGGGACAGGTAATGAAAAATTTTTATCAGAGGAGTCGGTTCTACCGATGAACTTAGACTCTGAACATTTAATCGGCAATATTGTTTAGTGATATGAGTGTGGTTATCAGTTTGGGGAATCTAGTGTTGGTGCGGCGGCCGATGTATCCACACTCCTAGACCCTGACTTCTGATTTCTAACACAATGCCCAAAAACACTGATTGCATGTGTGTTTTTGAGATGTTTTCTTTGTGATCACTTTGAGTTAGCTCACAAGGTATAAATGATTGATTGTGAAGCACCGGTTTCTTTCCGGATGCCTCCACGCATGTAGCCATCCAGGGTTCCAGGTAGAGTATGCGATGACAACACACCGATAAATGAGGCTTTGGTGTAGGGAACCCTTATGGTAGTTGTACCATCGGGTGGTGTACCAGCAGCACAACTACACATTGGGAAACCGATGCCACCAACCCCTATAGTGTAGGGTGCACACTGCTTGAGTGCATATCATGAGTTCCAGGGCCAGATGAAATTGAGGTTCTGGGGAGAGATGGATCCCTAGGCATCTGAGGATTGAATGGAGGCCATTCTTAGAGTTATCCGACTGGTAGGGACACCAGCTGATCTCATGGTGATCCTTTCCACCATCCTTTTTAGGCAACAGCAGGTAGATGGAAAAGCAGGATGCTCTAGGTTCATGGTGAGGTCACTCACATCATGGCTGACTTCAAAAGACTTTTTAGTGCAGATTTCATCCAAGTGACCTTAAACTCTGTGCCTATACAAGAGCTTATCCACATGTAGCAGGTCTGCATCATCATGGATCAGTATTCTATGAGGTTCACCGACCTCTCGTACAACTCCACTAACATGGTGAAGTGCCATCATTTCATGGAATGGACCATCGAGTAGGGGATTAGATGGTAGATAAGAGCTTCGATGATTTCTATCAGTATCTCGATGTAGGCAGTGGTGTTAGAGCAAGTACTCTTAGTGGATAGTTTCCTTGATGAGCACTCCCCAGTAGTGAGACCCACCACAGGACGTCACATAGATGATTCATCTACTACTGGTAGTAGATAGATGATGCTGAGGTCCGAGAGGACCAGACCTATGGTTGGATGACCATAGGATACAGGGTCTAATATGCGTAGCTCTCGAGAGAGAACAAGATAGGCGAGGAGCATGCTGCATTACTTGTGTGGCTGGTAGGGTCACATGCCTCTTGATTGCCCGACCATCCATACAGCTGAGTAGTAAATAGTCAAAGTACTTCCTGGATAGATGCAAAGATTCGATCGTGGAGGTCCACAAGCAGGAGGTGGACATGGTAGAGGAGTTTTCCATGTAGTAGGCAGTGGGCGGTAATTCGAGGTTCTATAGCCTCCACCTATAGGTGGTCCACACAGATTAGAGGGAGTAAGTGGACAAGGACGGGCTCTGCTCCATGTAGCTGAGGCCTACAACCACAGTTCACTGAAGATGATTCGAGGTATGATCTATGTCTACTCCGCCTTAGCTACAGTACATATAGATAGAGGTGTCAGTCACTCTTTTACTGCCACAGTCCTCATTCAGATCTCGGAGATACCGGTGGAGTTGTTGGCACGATCCTTACAACAAGAGACTCATATGGTATAGGATTCGATAATTACACAATGGTGCCAACATTTTGAGCTTCTTCTAGGAGATGAGAGATTTGGTTGGGACCTTCTAGTAGCGGCGTCAAGGAATTAAAACACCATCTTTTGTATGGACTAGTTATCCATAGTCAATGCTCAGATTGACTGTATTAGGCTTAATGTGTGGTGTGTCTGCATGGATAGGACCATGTTTTCCTTCACCGGAGAGAAGGAAACCTTTTCAGGAGAGGATAGACATACCCGAAGGAGGGTGCAGCTAATCACGCATCATTTGGCTAGCCTTACCCTCTAAGAGGTTTATGTTGAGAGTCTGAGCTATCTTATAGTGGTGGACCAGTACACTGATGTTTTCCCTGATGATGTTCTGGGTCTACCTCCTCACTGAGAGGTGTAAATTTACATTTAATTGTACCCTAGGATGGACCCAATATCTTCACCAGCATATCGGATATCTCTAGGGGAGCTACGAGAGTTACGAATTCAACTAGAGGACTTACAGGGAAAAGTGTTCATTAGGCCCAGTGTTTCTCCTTGGGGAGCCCTGATGTTTTTTGAGAAGAAAGTGGATGGGGGTTTGAGATTCTGTGTGGATAATCGGTGCCTGAACCAGGTAACCTTGAAGAACAAATACCCACTCCCTAGGATTGACGATATCTTTGATCAGCTGATGTGAGCACAGTGGTTGTTGAAGATATACCTCAGATCTGGCAATCACCAGCTCAGGGTACGAGATGAGGATGTGAAGAAGATGACATTAAGATGTCGGTATGGACACTATGAGTTCTTGGTTATACCTTTCGACATGACCAAAACCCATGCATTGTTCATTGGACTCTTGAGCAGGATCATCTATCCATACCTCGATCTCTATGTGGTAGTCTTCCTCGACGACATCCTGATATACTCAACTATGTAGGAGGAGCATGCCTATCATCTGCAGATAGTTCTGGAAAAACTCCTATAGCACTAGCTTAATGGTAAGTTATCAAAGTGCATGTTTGGGATACAAATGGTTCACTTTCTTGTACATGTTATCTCGGAGGTTGGAGTTGCGGTGGATCCAACGAATATTGATTTTGTGCATGCTTTGGATCCACCTAAGAGTGTGATGAAGGATCCAAGTTTCTAGGGATTTTACGGTTACTACCAGAGGTTTGTTCCTGAATTATCCATCATTGATGAACCTTTATTAGCATTGATGAAGAATGGGAAACACTTTGTGTGGTTGCAGAGATGACAGTAGTTTTTTCAAGAGATGAGGCAGAGACATACGAGTACCCCCATCTTGAGGTTACTAGAGGAGGGTGTGTAGTACGAAGTCTACTTCAACGCATCAGTAGATGGCCTTGGATATGTCGTGATGTAGGAGTGAGTAGTGATTGAATATGGTTCTCGATAGCTGAGAAAGCATGAGAAGAACTACACTACCCATGACCTAGAGTTAGCAGCAATGGTCATCGCCTTTAAGATATTATGACATTACTTGATGGGATAACATTTTACAGTCTACAATGATCACAAGTGTCTTAGGAATATATTCTATCAGAAGTACCAGAACCTGAGATAGTGGTGTTGGCTCTAGTTCCTCTTGGACTATGACTTCGAGATAGTCTATACTTCTTGGTAGAGGAATGTAGTAGAAGATTCACTCAGTAAGAGATATTGTATACAGTTTCTAAGTGAGGTGACAAAGAAGCTATCCATTTTGCAGATAAAAAACGTGGATTGAGACAGAGCAGCTTATCTTCAGACTCTGATAGTCACTCCCACACTCCTTTAGTGAGTGAGGGAGGCACAAGTTGGAGACACTAACTTTGAGGCATGAACTGATCAGATGTCCACAAGATAGGCAACTGATGGATTTTATGATGGTGGGTAGTGCTCCATTCTCTTCAGAGGGTATACTATGGAACCAGAGGTGCTTATGGAGGAAGTGTTGAGGTTGTTCCATACATCCCTCTAGTGGTACATCCAAGAGAGGAAAAGTTGTACCATGACATTCGGTGTTAGCACTGGTGGCCAGGAATGAAGAAAGCAGTGGTAGAGTTTTTCTCATGCTGCCTCACTTGTAAGAATGTTAAGATAGAGCATCATGTTCCAGCGGGCATAGTTCCACCACTAGTGGTGCCCGAGTGGAATTGGGATGGAATATCCATCGACATTGTGATAGGGATTGCACGCATTTTCAAGGGGCATTATTCCATCGAGGTGATCATTGACTGACTCACCAAGTAAGCCCACTTCCTACCTATCAGTGAGAAGGGACCAGTATAGGTCTTGGGGCACCTCTATGTGCCAGAGATTGTATGGCTTCAGGGGGTTCCATCTGTGATTTTCCTCGACCGTGATGAAATTTTTACTTCCTGGATATGGAAAGGGTTATAAGAGGTATTCGGGACTCAGATTTGATTGAGCACTGCCATCCATCCTTAGACAGATGGTCAGACAGAGTATACCATTAATACCCTTGAGAACATGATACATTCTTTTTTCCTTGATTGTGTTCGTAGTAGGAAGGATTCCTTTCCCTTAGTGGATTTCGCATAACACAACATCTACGACTCCACCATTGTTATGGAACCATTTGAGGCATTGAACGATCGACCTTGCAGATCACCTCTGTGCTGGACTAGCCTAGGGGAGTCATCACTCATGGGACCAGAGGTGGTAAGAGCTACCATAGAGAAGGTAAAGATCATCCAGGAGTGGATGAAGACTCCATAGATCAGAATGAAGTCCTATGATTATAAGAGACAAATACCCCTTGAGTTAGATGATGGTGACCATGTCTTTCTTTGGGTCCCACCCCGACATGGTTTGTTGATATTTGGCTAGGAATGCATCTTATCTTCGAGGTTCATTGGACCCTTAAAAGTCCTCCCAAGAGTTGGAGAGGTGGAATACCGCCTAGAACTTCCCACTCAGTTGCATAATGTTCTTGATGTTTTCCATGTATCCTAGCTAAGGAAATAGGTGCATGACCCATCTCACATCATCGACCTCGGTGAGCTGGACTTAGAAGATGGGGAAATGTTTTTAGTGGTTCCTGTAGATATTGAGGATCAACATGAGAGAGTTATACATGGGTGATCGATGCCTCCAGTGTGTGTTCGTTTGTAGCACGAGAACCTCAAGGAGAGAACATGGGAGCGAGAGGCTGAGATTCAGGCTCAGTACCCCCTTATTTCCCTAGTTAGTCTTGCGGCTTTTGAGGAGGAAAATCCCTGAGGTATGGAAAATGTAATGAACCTTAATTTTCTATGTAATTTTATTTAATTATATGAAAATATTACGAATCTGCAAAAATTGACGGCGCATGATTCCAAAGCCCGATGTGTCCAGAATGAATTTCTGAACTTTTTTAGGTACGTCCAGGAAATGTGCGAGTGGAGTTTTGTATCTTTTTAACAGGTTCTAGGAATTGAAATCTGAGGACACCAGTGAACTCACAATGCCAATATTCTCTTAAGGAGGCCTTCACCTTGATCACAATAGGTCGAGGGTGGAAGATATTCTTCCAGAATTTCAAGGGAAAGTTAAAATAATAATAAAATAAAACAAAAAAACTTTTATTGTTTTTTAATGAAATCCCCCTTTTGAATTTTGGTGGTGGGGACCACCCAACTAGAACTCCCCCTTTAATTTTTCGAAACTCTTGATTTTCCCCCAATTAAATGTGCCAAAAATTTATTGATTTAATTTACATAATTTAATATGTTTGTCTCGTTATCTCATGTGGGATGATTTTTGTTGGTAAATATGTGGTTTTGGGAGATCTTTGGTGGAGAAATCGTGAAAGAAGAACGTCCTCTAATGAAGAACGTCCTCCAAATCATGAATAAGGATCCATCATTGATGTGTGTTGTGGGAGCAATGGACGTTGGAATCTTCAACGTCTTCATCTCCTTTCTCACGACATCACCAATGAACATCATGGTAGATATTTGCTTATATTTCTTTGTGGTTTTTACGTCAAATTGAATTAATTGAACAACCTTAAATTGGTCTAATGAGGAGGGTGTGATCGAAAAAAACATAGCCTGATCCATCTGTTATCCTCTTTATTTGACGCATTCTTCACAGGCCATGATGTAGGAGACGACACAACCGCACCGCTGAAGTTCATTGTTCGTCGACCACGGCGGGGGAAAGTGGTGGCCGGAACCCCGGCTAGCTGCATGGAATCAGGGCAGCGTGTGTCTGTGCCGCCATTAGAGAAGGAGGTCGGGGCCCGTCGGCCATGGATAAGGGAGGATGGTGTCCAGAACACCTGCTGGGCATGTGAAGGCAGGGCAGCAGGCTTCCGTGTCGCTGGTGGAGGAGAAGGCCACTGCCCGTCAGTTGCGGCGATGCACCAAAAGGGAGGGAAACTAGCCACCGATGGGAGGAGCGGCATGCATCCACACCTTTGGAAGGATGGTCCGCCATTTTGGTGGGTCCCGCGTACTATCTAAACGGTATGTTGGACTGTTCGTGTAAACCGGAGGGGGCCTTCCCCCCAGGTGTCGGTTAGGGCAGACCCCGAGAGGGCTGCTCTGAGAGGGTTGTGCCGTAGCGGGTCACGCCGTAGTGGGCTTCAAAAAAGTGGGCCGCACACAACGGGCCCATCCCATTGGTCTGGTCCTAAATCCTAGGTGGGTTGAACCAAACCGGGTCAGGATGACCAAGGCCGGGACGGGCCAGGTCAGTCCGAACGCTGGCACCTCTGGAACCAGATACACATTTATTGCCATATCTTGTGAATTGGTAGTCCATTTCACAAACCATCTATGGAACCAGGATCCTTGGATCAAGGCAGTCCTTTTGGTATACTTCTCTAGAGTTTTGGATAGTGTTTGTGTATGGTCGGGTTGGATCAAACACGAATCCAATCAGGCCATTAGAACAGAAACGCTAATAACTTACAGATCGGTGGTCTGATTAATGCACCATCTATCATGGGGGGTTCTTTATGATGTGGGAGACCTTTGGAATACTAATTTGTGGGACATTATGGATGTTGAAGTATTGACTGATTGATTATGGAGCGAAACCTCCCAGAATCAAGCATGCTTAGTATGGGAAACATCTTGATAGTTGTACTTGAAAAATCATCAGATCCGATGTGGGTTATCTTCAGATCATGTGTGGGTCATCATTAGATCTTGTGTCAGTTAGAGCTCAACAATCCTATGTGGGTCAGCGCACACTGATCAACTTTGGGTTAGTGTTCAGTGATCCTGTGTGGGTTAGTGTATACCGATCTTGTGTAGGTTAGATACTGTGTGGGTTAGCAAAGGATAGTTACCTATTGATCCAGTGTGGGTCAGATCTTGTGTGGGACAGCAGGGGTTAGTTACCTATCGATCATGTTTGGATCAATGGGGGCTAGTTACCTATCAATCATGTGTGGGTCAGTAGTAGTGCTTCTTAACTGAATAAGATGATCTAGTTTATGAAAAATCACATGTACTTATGTACTTAAGTTATACTTGTTGTGGGATGAGTCTTTACCTTTGTGGTGATACCTATGTGGTATTCTTCTATGTGTAATTACCTTTGTGGTACTTATCTTCATGGTGATACATGTGTGGTATTCTTTTGTGTGGCATTATCATAGTGGTACTTACCGTTGTGGTGTTACCATCATGGTAATCATTCCTTCATAGAACAATTGGGTAATAGATAAAGAGTGGGGCCTTGTATTCCTCATGAACATGATGGTTATGCTTGACAACTTAGTTATTTGTATGGGAATATACCTAAGTAGGGTTGAATATTGTTTCCAAGCTTTGTGTTTTATCATTTGTGGATTTGAGAGACTATTCGGGGACTTGGGGTCTCTACAGAGTATTGTTATACTCACCCCTACATGGTCTATGCCCACACATTGTTGTATCTTGCACAGACAATGGGCAATGCTGACTGAGGATGAGGGTACTAGGACTGGAGACTGCTTAGAGGTGTTATGTGGCTCTATTTTTACATAGTATTTCCACATTTTTTTACTTAATTTTTAATGATTTAATTAATTATTTAAAATCATTACACTAAATAATTGTACTTTTGTATTTTTATAATTAAATTTGTTAATTAATCATTTATTATAATTAATTATTTATCTTTTTTCTTTAAATTAAAAATTTTCACTTTCATTTTCTTATCTAATTTAATTATTTGTTAATTATTTTTATTAATTTTATTGTGGTACCCTTTTAATAATTTGACTTTAAAAATAAATAATCATTTAACATCCTTATTTGTGTTTTAATTATCTTATACTGTTATTTTAATATTTTATCCTTTAATATAGTTTCATTAGAATAGGTTAACATTGTTAAACATTATGTTTACCCATCCTGCTTATTCATTATGTACGAAATTTTAGTTTAAATACAATAATTTTTTGGCATTTAATTTTATGTATTGAAATAGTTGTTTAATTAAAAAATTTAGAGTTTTAAAACATTAATTATTTATTCTTAAGTATGTAGTTAGATTATTTATGCATTACTTTTTGTTTTTAGTCTCTTAGTGAGACAAATATGTGATATAGGTGACCAATTGTGTTATCGATGCTATTCTGTTTCACTCGCTGCCTACCCTGTAATTAATTTATATAGTAATTTTAATTTAAGACTTATATCATTTTAGTTTATTAATTATTCAGTTCTTAATTTAATTGTTATCAATTAATAATTTTAATTTTAATTATAAATGTCTAATGTTTAATAAAAATCCTATTTTAAATTTATTGTCTTTATCATCCTTTTAAATAATTATTTAAAATATTTTTATTTAGTTAACATATAATTTTAATTTTAATTTCAATCTATGTTTTTTAAGGTCACCTTTAGTTCTTTATTTTTTTACATCGGTGACCTTTTTCTGTGTGCACAACGGTGAGATTTTAATTATAAACTACCAAAAAAATTTATTTTTACTAGTGAGCTCCCTTGGCTCTATCGATAACCATATCTGTATCTGAGAAACTTCATTTTAAGTCACCAATGATATTTTATTTTTGTATACTAGTGACCCTTTGTATTTAAGCCAATGGTGACCCCCACAATGCTGCTCTTTTTTTAACTAACGGTGACACTTGTTTTTTTTTATTTTATCTATGACCTCCCTTTTTCATTTAATTCTATCGGTGACCCTCAATCTCATTGTTCACTACTTTTCACCATTGGCTTACCATTTCATTGCATAATGTCCTAGTCTCACCATTAGGAATCCTCTTACTATTCCCCTTCACCTCACCATTTCACACTTCCATCTCACCCTCCATAAACATTGTTCACTTCCACCATTTCCACCCCGACACCAGTTCTTTTTTACCTCTCTTATCCTTTCATCCTCTTCCTTCACAAACCATACACCACTCATCGCAATACCATCATTCTCAAAACCTCAATAATTCAAACCATAAACTTAAAAATGTTCAAGAAATAACAAATCTTGTACTCAGATCTCAAAATTCATATACGCTGCTATGGATCTGAATCTTTGGACCGAGTTGCAAGTAGGAGCCTGTCTGTTTTCGGTACTGAGGATCTAGAATCAGGAACCTGCTACTCGAAATCACTTCCCACCCCCATCATGGAGAAGAAGGAGGAATGATCCTGAACCTGCGCCATCTTCTTATGAACTAGAAGAGGATCTAGGCATTGCTGAAGATTAAATCCACGACATTCTCCACCCAAACTGTCTTGCAGGACTGATCTGGGGAGGCCTTTTCTGCATATGTGGGGAGAAGGTAAAGGTGAGCTGCTATGTGAGGAGTTCACTTCACCACTACGGAGTCTTCCATTGGCCGAGAGGATAGGGCTTCATTGGTGATGGTGGAAGATAGAGTAGCAGAAGATTTCCTTCTTGGAGAATGAACCCTACCCCTCCCCTGTTGTGTACCGAAATTGGTGGAGGGGGAGAATCAAAGTAAATAAAAGTTAAATAAAATTAACTTAAACTAAAACTAAAATTGTATAAAAATCAAAATGAAATATTAATATAACTAAAGTATTAAATATTAATAATTATTAATTCAAGATGTTAATAAAATATATCATATGCTAATTAACTATTTATAATTTATAAGAACTAAAAAAATTTGTAACAAGTTATAAATTAAGATATTTACTAAAATATAATTCTAAAAAATAATATAAATTTATAAAAGAAACTAAAGTTAACATTAATAATATTAATTCATCATTTACTCAACTAATTAATAACATTAATGTTAACAATAAAAAAATAAATTATTAATGTAATAATAACAATCTCTATAATTTATTAAACTAATCTGTCTAAATAATTGATAAAATAAAATTTAATACCCAAATTTTATAATAAAACAATAGTAATTAATATTTTAATCAAAATATTTAAATTCAATAATAATGTTTTATTAATAATGTCAATTAAATAACATATTAATTTAGATACTATATAATTCATTTTAAAATTCCTTTATTAGCTAATGACTATATTTATATTTAACTTTCATCTTGTTTTTAACAATTCTCTTTTCCTCTTTCTTGTGTAGGTTCATACCACACTCAAAAACATGTCCAAGTGTTTCTAACTAACTTATCCAGAGTTATTTTTGTGAGAAAAACTAGTGTGACGTGTTAGTCATGAAAAAATTCACGTGTGTGTAGCACACATGAAGCATACTTTTAGTTGGTGGAAACCAAGTGGTGACATAAAGCATATGACAGGAGGATACTTAATAAGAGGAGAAGCATAATTTATGGGGTGACATTCCTTCAGGGTGACATTCATTGGAGAGGAACAATCATTCGACATGTCGAAGGATCCAGTTCCAAGTAGAGGAGACCAGAGGGAAACTCTGGGACCACTTCCTGGAGTCAGAGGAGTTTAGGAGGTGACCATTATTTCGGGTGTTTATCTTGCATCTTAAATCCTATATTATTACTCTATGTTAGTATGTTTCTAGTTATTGTGTTTATTATAAACATGTTTTCTAGCTAAATCACAATGTTTGGGGATAATTTGGAGTTTTAACGGTTATCTTTTAAATCTCTTTTCACTTAACTGTTTTGCTGATTTCAGTATTGATTGGTGAGATCGATACCGAGTTTATACAATTGCATGTACCACTAGAACAAAATCTCAATATTTCATAGTAATATGGTGAGATTGGTTATGGAAACACTTTTCAAAGGATTATAAATTTTAAAGACTTCAAGTCTTACAGTGATTTCGTCTTGTTGTCATTTTTTTCAAACGGTTCACAGTCGATTGATTTTGGAGTGGAAAACTCTTAAATTTAATGGCAAGTGTGAATTAACTCCTGGAAAGGGATTTGATTTATTATTTTTAGGGTGGTACTCTACAACAACCTTTATGTGAATAGGAATAACTTTAAAACTAATAGAATGATTATTTTTCCCTGAGCGTTTTAATAGATTGGACATTTACCATCATACAATATCTCTAAGTCTCTTTGTTTTCGACTGCCTCTATTATAAATTTAAAATAGATACATGATTTGTAGTTTTCTGTCAATTTACTAATTTATAAAAAGTGAACGAAAATATAGTATCCACGCCACTGCAGACAACGGTGGAGTTTTTTGAGGTTTTTATAAGAGTAGTGGATAGAATTGCAATCCCTATGGGTTCGAACCTGCTTTCCACATATTCTGTAGTTATTAGGAATATAAATATTAAACATTGACCAACTACAATGTGGTTTAGGTCATGTTTCTTGGTTCATTGATGAGGAAGGCACAGACTATTACTTTTCTTTTTTTTAATAAAAAATTATAAAAAAAACACCCATAAAATTGAAAATATTATAACTGTAAAAAGAAATTACTTCATTTACTACTAAATTGCTACTATTTTCTATATTGATGAATTCTTGCTAGTTGTACTGTTGTTCTCTTTTGAACTATTGTCAGACTTTGCTTGAGCACAAGGAAATTCATTTGTTACATTAGAGTCTTCAATCTCTGAACTAGAAAAACATTTAACTACTCCTTAAAAAACCTTGAAATGGAGAATCAGGATAATTGAGTTGATCAAAACATGAATGTTCCACAACCAATAGTTCAAAACCTGAAGTAAACTAGACTTAGGGAGTTTTAAATTCCAATTATATCAAGTAACCCATCTTTTATTAGGTTGACTCCAAGGTTTAGGAACTACAAAATTAAGTAGTCTCACTTTTCTCAACTTCCATCATTCAATGGTCTTCCAGGATAGGATTCACTTGAGTTCATTAGAGGGATATATAGTTTTGTACAACAATTACTTCTAATAGAGCTTTGTGAAGATGAGTTATGATTGAGGATGTTTCCTTTTTTCTTCAAGGGAAAGGCTAGGTCTAGGTTCCCGAACTTAAAAGATGAAAATTTTGAGACTTGGGAAAAGGTGTTTACAAACATTATATCAAAATTATATCCTACGAACAACACCTCTAAGATTAGGCACAATGTTATAGGGTTTTTCAACGATGAGGGAGTGTTATTTCACGAGGAATGGGATAGGTTTAGAAATTTCCATAGACAAAGTCCCAATCAACAATTTTCTCCCCATTTTCTCATGGAGACCTTCTATAATGTACTCACCCCTTTTAGCCCATATTAGTTGACCAATTCTATGAGGATGACTTTTCTAAATCTACTGTTGATGAGATGAAACATGTGTATTACAAAATTGCTCAGAAATGGAAGCATAGGTGTTTTAGGAAGATGGTTGTCCCTATAGCAGAAGTCCATCCTCAGGCTGTTGTTGTTGGTGATAGGGTCCTAAGAAAGCAATGTAATCAATGTGGGATGTTCCATCACACTCATACATGTTGTCATAATTTTGATTTCCATGACTATATTGATGAGAGTGCCAAATTTATGGATTTTAGAGATAGCCACCAAGGAAAAAATGATCAATTCTCCAATCAGTACACTTCTAGTTTTTAAAATCACCCAACATTGTCCTGGAAAGAACAAGATGTCATAAAACAGACCACTACCCAAACTTCCAATCTCATCCGAAAATTTATAACTCAAACCAATATAAAGATCTATCTTGTAATTCTCCAGGGGAGTTATAGGGTCTTTTACTAAATGTTTTGGGAGAGATCAGGTCATTTAGGAAAGAAAATATGGTAAGATTCACAATTTAGAACATCAAATAGTTCAAATGGCTAGGGATAAAGGTGATAAAGACAAGGGAATGCTCCCCAACACTTAAATTCCTAATCAAAGAGAGTATATCCTGGTGGTAACCACCATATCTATACTTCACACCCTAAAACAAGTAACGGTACACTCTGGAAAAACTAAAACTAATAAAAAAATTGAATCTGGAATGAAAAAACTGCTTGAAATAGAATATGGGAATCTGGAGAGCTTTGTTCAACCTGAACAAAATGATGAACATACATATGAGAAAGGCCAGGAACCGAGGAAAATGAAGTTGTAATTAATTAAATAAGTAAAGAAAAATAATATAATTTATCAGATGGAGAATAATCAACCTATTCTTAAAAATTATACCACTCCAATTCCCTTACCTGAAAGAGTGAAGAAGAATAATGAACCTGACTATTTGAGGTTTCTTAAAATGTTTCAGAACATTATTATCCACATTCCTTTTTTAGAATCATAGATAAAATCCCTTCATGTGTTTCTTTTACCAAAAGTTTTCTAAAAATATTATTGGAAGAAGTTGGGAAAAGATAATCTCATTTATGAGTGTAGTTCCATCTTATTAAAGAAGTTGCCACCAGAATTGAAGTACCATGGTAGCATTTTTATTCAATTCCAAATAAGATCAAGTGAGAAATTTAAATGATTGATTGACTTAGGGTCAAGAATCAATCCTATTCCTTAATCCCTATTTAGATGGTTCGGTCTTAGGGATTTTCAACAAAAAGCAAATTTCTCTTAAAATTGATGACAGGTCACTCACACACCCATCAGGGAGGGAGGATGATCTATTAGTGAGAGTAAAAAAACTAACACTATCCATAGACTTCATTATCATGGATATGGAGTGTGATGGAAAAAGTCCAAATATTCTTAGAGAGACCATTCTTTTCTATAGCTCATGATGTCATAGATGTGTCAAAGGTGAAACTCACTCCTCAAGCTATTAATGATGTGGATGAGTTTTTATTTTTTGAAATGCCTCAACCAGTGGTTGGTTTTGATTTGATAGATTTTACTAAGAATCATTGTTTTAAAATTGAGGTTCGAGCTAAGTATAGTTCTTTTACACTTCTAGTCACAGAGATTATGATTCCCAAGCCAATTGAAACTTTTCTACAGGCTCCTATTCCTATCCCACTCATTTATTTATATGAGAAAAATTATTCCCTATAACCCATTATAGAGAGTGAGTCACATTCTTATCCTAATCTATCTCATTGTATTTTTGAAAATTTTCCTTATGAAGTCTTTATTTTAAGGGTTTTTGATGTTTGAGAATTTTCTGGGCTGAGACTAGATGAAAAACTTGATTGTTTCCATTATGAACGAGTGTATTTTATGGGATCCAATTTTCCTGCTCAATTTGATGTTGTTTGTGATGACTTACAACCAGAAAATGAAAGATTCACATCATTTGAGTCATCTTTGGAAATTGGGTACCACCTATTAGAACCTGAGTATAATTCATTATTGCATGAGTTTTCATAGTTTTGATTTGTGCAAGCTATGCTGGGAACATTTGATGAAAATACAAAAGATCATGTAGATGTTATTTATTCTAATTCTGGGTTGGAGATGACCTCTATGTGTGGGGGAATCCATGTAATTATTACTGGTCAATTTGGGGATTTTCTTCGGATGATATGTAACATTTCTTGAGATGCGGAAGTGGTATGTAGTGGACAAAATAAGTTGGGTAGTATAATAGAAACTTTTTTGTTGAATGAAATTTTGAGAATATTTTTTGGTATTATATAATATAATGTATTGGTTGTTCCTATTACTTATTCTTAAGATAATAGTGAAGTTCACACTTTTAACAATTCATTCCCATTAAATAATCATGGATAAAAACATTTAGGCAAATGAATTCTGGAATGTTACTATAAACCTTGCACTGTATGGGGGAAACCCATGGTTTTTGTTTTGTTAATAAATAAAAAATGTTGTGATTAAATAAATTCTAACTAAATAAATTAATTTAATTTCTTCAACGGATTCAACCCTTGTTGTTTCTTTTGTGTTTACTTTTGTTTCTATTTTTGTTGTACTTGTAATAAAGTACTATTTCGTTGATTTCTGAATTCTCTATCTCTGCTGTATATTTTTTATTGGATTTTATGCTCTAGTTTTTAGGAGGATGTTGTCGGTTTCATGGAGAAGTGGAATTCCCAAGACGAGGACTAATGATAAACATCTTTAGGGAAGTATTCTATTCTTTAGTTTGCATCATTTGTCTGCTTCCTGTTAACTCTAATAAAATTCACAGTTAAGTCACTATTTTTATTTTGGTGAGATAGTGACTGTTACCTTTAAAAAACTTCTTGATTTTGAAATCTATGCTACAAGTGTACTAGAAATTCTACTGCATGTCTTGAGACTAAAATAAAAATTCTGCATATGTTTAAAATTCTACTATAATTGGAATGAAATTATGGTATATGTCACTTCATAAATATAAAAATTTCATGTAAATCATTGATGAAAACTCATTGTTATTAAAATTATCCCAATTCTTGAAACAAATTGTGGGGGGTAAATGATTACTGGTTATTGTGATTTTTGTTGAATATGTTTTGTTATGTTATATTATGAATGCTTGTTTTAGGTGTCATTGAACATTAAATTGAATCATATTTTCTGAATTTCCTTACACCCTGTCCACTGTGCACCCATAAGTTTTATGAAAATGAACCTGATGTAAATTTATCTTTGAGGCAAACAATATTTTTTAATTTCAAGGAGACCCTTTTATACATGTCATCCATCTTCTCTATTAAAAATCAGTTTTGATCTTACAATGTCAAATTGTTTTTTTCCAATTTTGAAGTCAACATTGGGGACAAAAATTGGTTTTATGTGATGGGGAGGGGATCAATTCTTGACTGTTCTAAACACTTCTATATAGGGTTCTCAACAATTCCCACTCCAATGTAAATATTTTTCCAAAAAATGTTTGAATTTTTCAAAAAAATTTCGAAATTCTTGCATATTTTTAGGTTTTACACTATACTCAATTGGATCTTGCCCTTGGAAAAGTACATTCCTGGTAGTTAATATTTTTTTGATTCTGTAATTAATGTTGTTGGAAGATTTTTGAGTTGTCTTGCATAGTGATTTAATGGAAATCTGGTTATAGTCTATTTTTGAGAGTAACAAGGGTGTTCTGTTAGTGGAGTTATGATCATAATACTTGGAACTAGAAGTTTGATTTTGATTCTAGGGGACACACATTTTTATTCTTTATTTAATAAATTACTTTAATGAGCCAATGTAAATGGTTTCCATATAAATCTTCTGAAAGTGGAGTAATTTGGGAATCTGGGATCCCACGTTGAATCTCTATCTAACTCAAATTTCTCAAACTAAATCTACCATTTGATACCTCAAACCCAATAATATATGAATCATAATAGTTGTTCCTTCCTCAATCATTATTTTTACAATTATTATCCAAATAATATATAAAGTTTCATTAAAATAAATTTTGAAGGATACTAAAGAGAAATAATTATATATAATAGAAAATCCAAATAACATTTCGATTATATCACAATATAACTAATAAATATCAATCCCTAAATAAAATAAATAAGAGTATCAATATTTTTCTAATATTAATATATCTAAACCAATAAATTAGTTAATACAGGGAAACTTACCATTTCCCTTCATAACAAGAATATAATAGAATTATAAACCAGTTATGTATACTCCCTTATTCAGATATAATACATAGTGGCTTTTGGAATCATACCTTTCCCAACATCATTTTTTTTATAATATCACAACCAAATACGAAAATTAAAAATATTATAAAAATATCAAAAATTTGGACTAAAATATTATATTAATATGAAATATCATTCTTAATATGTATTCTCCAAGGACACTTCCATTTCATCCTATAAATCATTCATTTTAAATATGGATCACTTTGTTCATCTTATAACTATCCTGGTTATAACTAGGTTAAATAATGTTATAATCTCTCTTACATAATAACATAATACATTAAATTAATTAAGAAATTTATCCATCATTATGGATTTTAACAATAATATTATTCAAAAAATCATATCCCTTAAGAGTTTCTACTTTTTTTTATTTCCTTTGGCCCACTCATCTAGCACTATAATGAAGATAAATTTATTTATAAAAAAATAATTTTTTGGGTGATTACCCCTTGGTGGGTTTTTATCATATCCACATACACAATACATTATCTTTAAAAAAATGTTATAATAACAAAAAAATCCATAATTGAACGATGTTTATGATCTGGTCCATTAATTAGTCTTAACCTTAGACAAATCCCTAGAGTTTTCACTAAATAAAAAATATACTAATACCCAAATTATTCAATATTTTCACTATGAAACTGAAGGTTTATATATACCATTAAATTTTTTATCAAACATAAAAAATAAAAAATTGATTATAGTTCTAAATATTTTATTCTCCTCATTTGGTAACATCAAAATTCTAGATGTTATCCAAATCCTTCCATGAACTAAGTGTATAGGTATATGGATGTAAACATATAATTATATAAATTGAATGAGATGTTTCAATGTAAGATATGCCAAATACATTTTAGTATCATGGTTTTAGGAAATTAGGGATCAAAATTTTCTGAAAATCCTATTTTCATCATTCAATCTAGACATTTATTTTATTCCATTTAAAACTAATTAATATGTAATGTATCATTAATGTCTCCAAAAAAATTAAATATCAGTAAAATATTCTATACATTTATTATTTTCATACAAACATAACCTGGTAAAATGTTAAAATACGAAATATGTCTAATCAGATTCATAGTATGGGTAAATATAACAATCCATAATCAAATATCATAATAGAGCATAATATAGGAATATGGGTATAATTATCCTACAAAATATTCTAATACCCAACAAATATTGGTTCATAAATCATGTAATAATAGTTTTATTAATATAAGAGATGAATTAAAATGTTATTGAAACATGGTTCAATAAACCTATGAAAATATATCAATACAGTCATAAGAACAAGAAAAACACATTGGGACATATTTACAATATGTCATATAAAATTGTATAAGGAAAAATTACATTCATTAGACACATAATTAGTTCCCTCACATACAATAAATTAAAATATAATCATGAATACTTATCTTAAAATATATAAATCCATAACTACTATTTTGTAGTGATATATAGGACCCCACATGTAATTCATTGATATTTACATGTTCCCTAGGAAATCAATTATTCATCATATCAAAAATAATGCATGTAATGGAAATGATATTCATTGAAAAATCATAAATAACCCATGATATGAATATGGGTTTCATTCAACTCATAAAAAATATCCCATGTAATAAAAGGATATTAATATCATTGTCAAATTTTTTCTCATATTGAATTCATGAATATGATAATCCTATAGAAAATAAAATGGTTTCCAAATTTATTTGGAAGCATTTGAGGTAAATACCCTTCCATGAAGATAAATTATATGTTAATTACACTTTATATATACATATTTTGTGGTTAAGTCAATAATTTCACCGATAAATAAATGTATGGAATTTGGGAAAATGCCATTCAATCAATGGAAGGAAATATAGTGTTCACATTGAATAGTCATTAGAAGAATGGGTTTTCATATTCATTATGAGTGGATAGGGTAGAAAACGTGATTGTGGATCAAATCATTGATGGAAAAGAAAAATACAATACACATAAATATACCGACGTTGGATTATTGAAATATAATGCATCCCTGGTCTAATAATTTAAACATTAAATAATAATAACATAGATTAAAAAATTCCCTTCAAAATAATACTTCAAATGCTACCACATAATGAGGGATCAAGAATCAAGAAAAATATTATCCCATGATTCCAATCCCTATATATATAGATATATATATATATATTATATAAAAAATCATGTAATATAAATCCCATGAGTGTAAATCAGTTTCTATATGAAAAGTAAAGTGGGGGTGATGACATAAAATTAATTTTAAAAACATTATAAACATTGATGTAAAAAAATGTACATATCACATTAAAAAGTAACTCTAGAAAATGATTAGTAAAATATTATACAAAATATTATATATCAAATGAATCTCCAGTAACTGATCCTTGAAAATGATGTATCTTTTTATATAGGAAATGTTGATCCAAATATAAATTACATTATTATTGACAGAATTTTTTTAATAATATGATATTATCGATATTGAAAAAGAAATTTTTATAAGAAACAATAACACCTTAATTTTATTTGAACAAAATTTTCCCAAAGATTATTATAAAATAAAATGTATTAAAATATTATAGTGGGAGAAATAATGCAAGGAAAAACATTGTTCGAGATAAAATATTATAACCCACTGAGATGATATTTCATATATCAAACTTTTAGGGAAGTTACTCCATACGATATGAAATATTAGACAATGATTTTTTATATTAATTTTAATAAATAGAAAAAAAAATTGATTGAATTCAACATAATACAATAAATGGTATAATTTACTCAATATATAATAAATAATATCAATATAATAATCAAAACACAATGAATGAATGTTCACTAAACAAAATTCCTTACAACTAGAATCACAAAAGAATAAATTCCCATTTAAAGAATAGTATATTATATAGAATTGTATATCCCATGAAATAAAAAAAATTACTATAAAAATGAATCCATATGTACTAAATACAACATAAATGAAAAACATTGGTAAATAAATTTATTATGTCTCAAAGAATTAGAATTTGGAAAAACAAATCGATTATATAAGTCCGTATTAGTTATGCACAGACACAAAATATCCTCAACAAATCATTTAAACAAAATAAATAATTATTTAATAAAATTTATAATAAATATAACCATATATACTTCATATATATATTTATTATGTGTATATATATATATTTAATTATTTTCAATACTTGGTGTAATTAATATAAATCTTTCCAAACTAATTTTGTATGACCAGTGTTGATATTTATTATTCTTCAAAATATCATAATTCACATATAATTAAAGATATATTAATGTTTTATTTATAATTATTTTTGAGTTTATAACATCCATTTATGATTGATTCATTTTTATCCATGAATATGAAATCGACAACAAGCAAATATCAATTATTCATAACGAATAAAGTGTTTTATCTAAAATAATGATTTAAATATTTATATAACTATCCCATAAAAAATAGAAATTAATAAAAATTATATTATATTTTACATTTTAATTATCTTTATTAGTCATCCATTGTATAAATTCATTCCAATGATCATGTAAGTGGATAAACGAAACCAAATGAGAGCATACCATAATTAATGGATTATTATGAATTTATTTAATGATAATATAATTATAAAAAAAAAGAATAATGATCTTATTTTTGATTTATTTGTGTTATATATTATATTTGGAATGACATAAAATATTATTATAACCTATATGAAGTTATTAATAATATGAAGAAAAATATTTTTTCTTTAAGAAATCTGCTTTGGCTTATTGTATTTACCATGGTAGTTTATTGTTCATATTGTCAAGGGGTTGTTCAATTTTTAAATATAAGAAATTTTTAAATTTTTAAACATAATATATATCTATTGAACACAATCTAGTGAAAATCCGCGTAAATAGGTGATGAAATGAAAAATAAAAAACACTCATACCATATAGGTGGTAGTCTAAAAGTACACATGGATGATGATTTAATTTTCCATAGAACTAAGAAAAGAATTAATATGGTTTATAATAAATAATATTAAATATTACCAAAATAAAATGTTTATATATAAAATTAACTATTAGGAATGTCCTTTTATATTGGTGAATGAAAATGAATCATGTTTCTTATTTAGGGTGGTTGTCTATAGGTACACACAATTCATCTTTTCATGAAGGGTAGTTATTGCATATACAGTCAAAATAATAACATAAAAGTATAATAATGATTCTAATGTTATAATTTTAATATTGTGTTAGTGATTTTTTAGATGTTTATGTGTCAAATTTTTTTTAGGAATGTGAATGGATAGTGATAAATTTATTACTAACATTATGGATTATTTCTTTTTCAAAAGGTGTTATGTATTAAAAGTATGTTATTTGTAGAAGAAGAAAAATAATGTTTATAGGTGTTTTTAAGAGAGGGTTGGTAATATTCAGGGCTAAAATATTCATTTTATTGTGTGAGGGGATGTGAGTCGAGGGTTTCCCTATTTCTAGATGAAAATTGAAGGAATTTGTAAAAATAATCAAAATATTTTAATGTTGGGTTGTCACTCACAAGGAATATATCTAATATATAGGGAAATAACTGTTAGGGGAATGGATTATTTCAACAAAGTCCTAAAACACATATTCCCACTTATTTTTAAATTATTTTTCAGTTAATTTATCCTTTAATTATTATATTTACCATTTTAGAATTTACAGAGGCAACTACTTTTACCTAAATAAATTATCCTTTATGCATAAAAATAAAAGAAAATTTCGTTATATAATTTTAATCCATTGATTCAAAATTTTAAATTAATATAATTTAATTAAATTTTTTAAAATTGATAAATATTCATTTATAAAAAATAATTATAAAATTAATTAAAAATAATTCCCAGATGAAAAAATTACTTATGTTCTAAAAAATTAAATATTCATTTTAAATATCGAACCAATATTTTTAAATTAATATTTTAACTCAAAAAATGGAAAATTTTAATTGATTTTTTTGTATTTTTCAAATAATTATTATAAACAAATAATCCTATAAATTGTGTGGTTTTTCTAAAAATAATATTTTCTACCATTGACCTAATATTTACTTTTTTAGTAAAATCTACAAAATTTAACCAAATTTAATATTTCAATGAAGATTCTAAAAAAAATTAATTGTAAATTAAAAAAATTTAAAATATATTTTAAATGTAAATGAACCATACAAAATAATTATTTTTATAGGAAAATGGATTTTTTAAACATCAAATGTTTTTAATTTTATTTCATTTAGATTTATGAATAATTTATTATTAATATATTTGTCATTAAATATAAATATTACAAGTTAAAATTTACTTTTATCTATGAAAAATTAAATTTTTTAGGATAAAATAAAATACCCTCACCCCCATATAAATGGTTCTTATAAAAGAATCCTTATTAAAATAATAATCCATGAATATTAAATAATAAAGTATCTTATTATATTATTATCTTTTAATTTTAAAATGTTTATATTGTTGATGAAATATTTAAATGTTGTTGTTCATTTTAGTCTATTTAGGATTTTGTTTTGTGTTTCATGTGAGGAATATTGATTGTGATAATTGCACATTAATGTATCACAAATACATGTTTATTTCAAAATATGAAATTACCATTTCATTGTAAAACTCCCATTTATATGGACATTAGAGATTAAAATGGAACATATGTAACATTTACGTATAAATATCAAAACATTTAATTAATTATTTGATCTCTATTTAATTTAATATTAAAATGGAAAATTTTATTCTCCTATTAGTTTCATCTTATGAAATATTACAATTCAAATTAGTCATTTGTTGAAGATTCCCAAATATTTGGTTTTTTTGAATCGTTTTTAGTTGTATGGTGTCATACGAATCATAAAATAAAATTCAATGCATTTCGTATTCCCATGTCATACACTATCACTAACAGAGGGAGTTCATGTGTTCTCACTGTATTTTTTTAAATAATATTCTTTAACCTTAAAATATTACATGGCCTGGTCTTAATATGACATAATATGTGATATATCAATATCATAAAAAAATACTTGTACACAAGAATCATAAATATATATATATAGATTTAGGGATACAATAAATCTATTACATTGTTTAATATCACATAAAAATTGATTATTTATATTGGTTTAGTTTAATTTATTAAGTAAAAAAAATCATTAATGGGTTTTGGGGAATTTTTAATTTTTATTAATGATGGTCATCTCCTATGGTTTTATTGGTAGGATTTAATTTAAATTTTTACCTGTGGAATTGAAGAGGTATTTTGAATAAACTTTTATTTATGATTTGATTGGGTAATATCATACTTTTATTCACGGGTCAGTTCTCTCCGAGGGTGTTCCATTATGGGATCATCTTAAGACTATAGTATTTTCTTTTTTTACTTTTTTCTTAATATATTTTTAATCCTCATTATATTAGGTAAAATACTTATTTGTTCATTATATGAAACTTTCTTCTTGATATGATATTCTTGGGTAGAGATATGTGTGTTCCCATAAAATTAATATATATATATATATATATATGGTGGTAATGATCATCCCAATATATTCCTCTCTTATGGAAATCTGTAATGTAATACCACAGCCATAGAAAATGTAATTAATTGTATTATTTTATGAAAGATTTCTCAATAATAATATAATAGAATACATCTACTTATATAGGTTTACGAAATAATTTAGAATGAGAGGAACAACATGATATTTTTCATGATTTTTATGTAGATATTTAACTATGTTGGTGTTCATTAGTTAGAGGATTATTGGTACCCTTTTATTTTCAGGTTTAATTCCACTACTAATAAATATTTTTTTCTTTTATATAAAAATATTATTATCCTTATTATTTTTGGGAGTTTCTTTTTTATTTCAATTCATTTTGAAATTATAACATTTGAGTATGATGAGTTTAGTGTGTTTAGAGATATTTTTTAGTATTGATAGTTTTTTTCCTATATTATATTTAACTATACCAGTAATTTTTTTATTATTTTAATATGATTCTAACAATTTTTTATTTATGTATGGTTAATAAAGAAATTAATATATCTTTTCACATCTCACTCACCAATGGAGTTGTAAATAAGATGGAAATCTAATCAGGTCACTTCTAGTCACCCTATACTAGTATACACAACATGATATTTATTTATTTATGGATGGAACCTATTTATTATCATCTTAGAAGTATAAAATCAATGATAGAGTTCATA
This sequence comes from Viscum album, assembly GCA_963277665.1. Lineage (NCBI taxonomy): Eukaryota > Viridiplantae > Streptophyta > Magnoliopsida > Santalales > Viscaceae > Viscum > Viscum album. Next base: position 1,658,726,721 of record OY728121.1, on the reverse strand, counting down.
GAATAAATATTCTGAAATTTTTTTAGGGATTTAGAATTACATGGTTATTTTGGGAGGAAATTTCACTGTATTTATTTTTGAGTCATTTATTTCCTTTGTGAATTTCATTATTTAATTCATTTTTATAATATCTATATACGTATTATGGTGTGATATATTTCATTTTTTTAGAATTTTATTTTATATTAATGTATTATTTATAGGGATCATGTTTAGACACATGTGTGGAAGGATTTATATTTTTTTATTTTGTGAAAATATTGATATATTGATTGTTTGTGATATAAATTTTATAGAATCAATCCTAACCCATTTTGAGTTGATTATTTGTGGAAGAATTTAAAATAGTTATAACAAGTTATTTATTTTTATTTGGTAAAATAATGCATAAAGTGAGGTGGGATTGAAGTTTATGATGATATGGAATGGGATATTATTTATCTCAAGTGTGTGTATTAAAAAATGGTTTCAATGTGAGATCTGGGTTGTGGTATTCATTCTGTTAGATTTGGATATATGATAAGAAACATATATTTTATACTTAGTGAGCATCTTCTCCCAACATTTAATATTGAAAATAAATTTCTCACAAATAGTATTATTAGTTGTTATTCATACAAGGTTTATTAAGGTATTTTTTTAGAAATCAACTATATTAGGTGAAAAATAATATGAGTCTAGATATTAGGATAATGTGGGGGGGGGATTTTCTCCATTAATACATCGATTGTTTTTTAGCATACTCATATAATAATTAAGAATTATGTAAACATGTAAAAAAAAATTTGTCCAAGGTAAACAGTTTTTTTTAAATACATTTGATGTTTTATATTTGGGAAAAACATTTCAAATCAGTGAAATGATTTTTAAAAAAACTAAAAAATTCATTTTAATTAGAAATTTTATGTTAACCATTTTCATAGAAAGAAGTTGTAATTTTTTAATTCTCAATGTTAATTGGAATATAATCTTTTACAATTGTTTTATGAAATGGTATTTAATGTGAAAAAATATTGTTTCATCTTTAGAAATGTTTATTTTTTATTTTAATAGATTTTTTAAATATAGGATAATATTTTTTAAGTCGTGTATCATGAAATAAATGATCTAAATGATAATGGATCATTTAGAATCCTAATATAATGGTTATTTTTCTGTAAACCATTGTGATGAAAATTCACTCATAAATAATTATATCCATGTTTTGGTGTGATTAATATATTATAAATTGTGCTTCACGTGACTAAATATGAGTGAATAATGTTTGATATAATTTCCATTATTTGTGAACATAATGGTAATTTAATAGATAAAAAATCATGAATGACATGTAGATCCCATCACAAATTGACCATAAGTGAAATACATTGACTATGGATTTAAAATTATTAAATGGGAAGAAATACAAACTAAATAGAATTTAAAATAATCCACACTAGTTATACAGAAATTCCAAAATACATGTTGATAGATCAGAACATTAAATATAATTATCATAATAATTGAAGGCTAATATAATCTCAAACATCAAAATAATAGATGGGATAAAGAAATAAACACCGCAATTCAATCCAAAACACCTCAATCTTATATCTTCTATACAAAAATAGTCTTTGTTTCAACTAAATAAGAATCGTCAATTCTCTATAACAATGTTACTAAAGGAATATTAAACAAATAAAATGTAATATATTTCGTAAATATAGGATTTGGAATATAGGACTGTAAATTCATATAAAAATTAGAGATAAAGTAGATGAAATTGACCAACATAAAAGAAAATCTAGAAGATCGACAATGATAATAGGTTTGAATGAAAACCCAAAATAAACCAATTATTATAAAAACATTAATTTAATAAATACAGTATACATATTTCTAATAGAATACACTCAGCATGGTTTCTTCTCATTAGATAAGTTTCCTTCCCCTAGGTAAAAAAATATTGATCTATTAAACATATTTATAATTATAGTTGGAGATTTTTTTATTATTAGAGAAAAATCATAAGATTTCTTTTAATAGGTTAAAACTTCAAATTAGTTGTTATAGAAATTTTATTATCTGTAAACCTTCATTTAATGTCATTAAACTACAATGAATGGAGATTAATTTATTGAAAAATAAATCATGTGCATTAAAATGATGGGCCACTAGTAAGTCACCACAATCCCAATACAAAATCCCATGATTCTTCTATTGGTGGTTATTTATAACACCCTGAAACTAGTAGACTAGATCAATGGTTTATTTTGTTAAAATTTTATATAATAAATATATCAAAATTCATATGATCGGGTTGTTTTTTGGTCTTATATAATACTCAAGAGATACCCCCATTGGGCTGGACTTATATGGAGACAGATAATGACCCCCCAAGTCTCACCTCCAGTAGGCCTCATGTTAGCAAAAACATCTAATTTTTTAAAATATCACAGATTAGATTAATTACACTCCAATACAGAGAACATTTTGGGGATAAGATAAAAACCCACCATGATACACCATCATATAATATAAAAATAAAAATAAATCATACCATAATGCATGTTACACTATCAAAAGATAGAAATAAATGTCTCTACGTAAATTTCAAAATGATAATTCCTATTGTAGAAACTCTCATCCATGCTAGTAATTTGAATCATGGTTCCCAAAGCCATCATGGAATCCTGAAAATTAGTTTATATACATATGGTGAACATAAAATTATACTCAGTAGGATCTTACCAAGGTCTCAAGTACACCTGTGAAAAAAACATGAAAATGAAACAATGAACAAATAGTATAACAAAAAATCACTAATATAGGTCAAATAACCAATCCCATCATCAATATAGATAACTCACCAAATAACTCATCCAAAATATTAATATATCATCATGATCATAAAAATTTAAGGCTACATACTACAACTTACATATGAATTTTCAACTCTCACACCACAAAATAGAATTCCATGTGCAACCATCCATTCCATACAAATCACATCACGTATTTCACAAATAAACATGGGCCAACACATCACATCGCACATGAAGAAACCTGTTCCCTCACATCACATATCACATGCAGACACCTTGGCTATAATAAATATTCTAATCAAATAATTAGGGTAGTAAAGTATCATGAATTTTATGGAAATAAACCATGTGACCAATTCCTACAACGTATAACCCTCACCAAATGTAACAACTCATCATAACCACATCACATCACACCTCACCCAAAAAAATCCTCGCCCATCAGTTCTCATATCTTATAAAGACAACAAGGCCATTACTATTCACTAAAGGGTGGGGAAGAGGTTGTATCCAACAATTCATATGACCACAATCTCAAATGTGGGGTAAAACACCAGAAACCCAAAAAACATTGAGTGTTGGTAATGTTATCTAACATAGGTGGGGCACATATAGAAATAACAAAAAAAAATTATTTATAAATATGAAACAATACCTAATCTATAGGTTCCTGAAATATTCACTTGAACCTACCACACCACCACCATGACACACATCAACCATCACAACTACTACCATAACAATATACAACACACCACATAAACACCACCCAAATACAGTAGTTTCCACTATAATTTAGGAAACACAAATAATTATTATTCATATTCATGCCACTCACATTTATATTTCCCCTTATTTTATTCAATTCATTCCATTCATCATCATCGTATATTATATAGGTAACGGATAAACTAACACAACCACACCACCTCTCTACCGGTCCAACTCACATCAATTGTCATCATCATGAAACACCAGACAACCCCACACACTAAAAGTGTTTTAAATCCCATCCACCACTCACTACAACCACAATGCAAAGAAAATACTTATTCCACATCCATTAAAAATCCTAAAGACAACTGTCACAAACTACAACCACATCACACAAATCTCCTACACATCACTTCACCACTACACATTATCACCACTGTGAATCACACAAGTACGCACCATAACCACTTTTCACCACAAAAAACAATTACTCATGTTGTATCCGTTTAATCTAGACCCCACATAAAATACCCACACACTTCACAACCTATAAGAGTACCACCATCATTTCACAACATCCCAAACCACACAAGGGAAAACTAAAAAGCACGAGTAGACAGAATAGTAATACATCCTTACCTCCACAACTAATTTAGGGGAATTTATCACCATACCTATTCATTTATCATGAGAGTTTTTAGACAAACTATATTCCAATGGTAAACAATTAATTATCCAAATATATGTTTATTTCCCTTATATTAAGAGCAGTATCACTTAACAATGCACTAAGGGTCTCACAAAATATAAAATACATATCAAATAGGCCTCCAAAAAATGTTATTTCATTTATTGGAAACAAAATAAATAAAAGTAGTAAATAATAAGGTATATACCCCATATAACACAATTTTTAATATTATAATTAAATTACTTTTTTATGAAAACCACTATTTTCCACCCATGGAATGAATAAGAATGTTATCTGCACAAAAATAATATAAATATCTAAGAAGGATGATATCTTACCTCAATGAACATTTCCAATATTATTACACAGTATATGATGAAGATGAATACTCATAACAACCAAAACCTCATAAGAAAATTCATGATCAACCTAAACTAATCCATGAGAATATAAAAATGAAACTCAAATGGACCATAAACCAAAACGAAACCATAGAAAAACCTCATAAGAGTAATAGAAGGAAATAATGGGGTTAAAAGGAAACCACTCTCCTCAGATCATAAAAACTAAAATCTAAAAAATAAAGATCATAGAAGAGAGAAGGATGGCTAAAAGACCTCCCAAATCAATCTAGGGTTTTCCCAAAACCGAGAGAGACTACAAGTAAATAGGGATAAAATATTCAAAAATGACATATAAACATGGTTTAAATTACATGATTTTTTTTATAACATATAGATATTATTTTTAAATTCAATGGGTTATTGGGTTGAAAGTCATAAAAACCAATTTAGGTCATGAAACCATATTCCCCATAAAAACATAGAGTAATGGGATTAAAATATTTAATCCCATATAGATATATTTTACTAAATGAACTAATTTCAGGGATACTCCACCACCAAAAAAAAATAATATACCACTAATCCATACACGATGAAAACAAAAAATTTACATTATAAACCCCACTTTTGTTGAATAATAAGTGTACTTTTTTAATATTTTTCCTTTAACATCCACTGAAACTCCATAAGCCTCCTCCAAACTCCCCAGACTACTCCAAATATAATATAATGGGAAGGGAAGTCATTGGCCATTACAATAGATACCTCTCAAATGATTATCACCCTAGTGAATAAAAACCAAATCTAAAGAAAAAAGGGTTATGAACAACAACCAAATGAGATACATCTCATAGATCTCATTACACCTTAAATGACACACCTAATAAATATGACAAAGTAAAATTTCTAAAAAACTCTTCTCACTACAACACTACCATCTCTTTCAAAGAAAAAATCCATTCCATCATGTAATAGCTATAATCTTCCACATATCCACATAACAGCATCACCATATCAATTTACCACCCACATAATCTCATCAACCTTTATATAGACCAAACCAACAACAGACACTAAAAACATGCACAACACTACCCAAATAACAAGTATCAATGAATTTTATCTTCTGCATAAAGATAATGTATATTTTCGGTGTCACAGAATCACCCTCATAGTTTAAATTATGGAATTGTAAATGAAAAATTATTAGAAAATAGTTATTCACTTCTTCATATACTGAATGATTTATCACATGTCACGTCATCAAAGAAACATCACATCATCAAAACAAAAATATTAATACAAAAACACAAACAACATTGGGTGATGGGTTTGTAGATATGAATATCACTCCTAATTACTCTCTCCCAATCTAAAATTCCATCACAAAACATATACCAAAAAAGGATTCATCCACACAAAAACTTTTCTTGATGATCCTGGATACCAACTGGCCACTCCAAGAACATTGTTTCATCATTTATATCCAAATATTACTTTTTAATAATTGGGGATTCATTGTGAATATACAGATGATGCTGAGATAAATGGAATAAATTTTTGATCCAATATATCTGTGGTGGATTCACCAACTGATATAACACTTTTTAAACACACCCCATCACATTAAAGGGACCTAATGATTGGTGAGAGAACATACTTCCCCATCCAAACCTCTACAACCCTCATAGAGGGGAGACTCTCATGGTCTCCAATATTGATCTCTAAGGGAGTCCACCTAAAACCAGAATCGGGCATCTGGCTGTCCAACAATACCATCAAACTATTTCAAAATAAATGTATCTTAATGATCATGCACATTACCACATCAAGACCAATATCTACTAACACCCCTACCATTGTCTAACACAATGGAGAATGGCATGGCTACCCATAAAAAGTATCAAATGGATCCATTCTAATGAATGGGAGATATTTTTGGGAGAAATCATGAACATAGGTAGGTTAACTACCCAAGATCAAAAAAACTCTATGAAATAAGATCAAATCATATTTTTCTGGGTCTGGATGGTTTGCTTTATCTTCCTGTCTGTTTGAGGGTGGAAATTAGTGCTGAAGTGCAATTGGTAGCATAAATCATATTGTAATACCCTCACAAATCATGAGTTAAAATTAGGATCCTAATTGGTTATAATTTTAATATTTACCTCATTAATCCTAACCATTTTATAAACATTCTATATTTCCAAGACATTCATTGTACTGGACTCATGGATCACTAGAAAATATGTTGACATCTTCAATCAGTCCACTATCTCCAAAACTGCATCACAACATCCCATATCCTGGGGTAACTTGGTAATGAAATACATTAAAAATCCTCTCATTTCCATTTAGTAAAATCCATGTGATTAAAAAAACTATAGGGAACATGGTCCTCCACTTTTACCTATTGAAAAACCAAACACATGACTTGAAACTCTATCACATACCATTTCATCTCCAACCCCCAAATCTCTCTCATCAATTCATGATACATATTTTTCCCACCTATATTATCATCCAAGGGTGAGATGTGACACTCAAGGAGAACATCCACATACACTTCCTGTGAAATAAATTATCTCTACTAAAACAAAATATAGTTTTGACCATCCTCTGATCATCGTTATATGGTATCATCAGGGCCAACATTGTCTCACATCACCTCTTGATACTTGTCTCCCAATTGAGATTATACTACCTACTACAACATGGATGACTCCATAGCCACCTAAAAAAGAAACTAGACCACTACACTCCCTAACACCATGAATCATCACTAAAATATCTTCTATCATCTCCCAAACATATCTGGACTCCTGAATGTCATCTCCTCAGTACATTTATAATAACACATCGGTATCAACATTACACTTTCTTGGGGTATGATATATCATTAAATTTAAATGCTGGAGAAAATCCATCCACATATCATGGTGTGTATTCAGATCCCACTAATATAAATGATATTTGGTGCCCATATTGTTTATAAAAACCACATATCACTCACTGATAAGGTTGGTTTTCCACACCATTAACTAAAACACAAATGCAACCAACTCTAGATAATTTGTAACATAGTTACACTCAGGCGGATTTTACTGTATGTACCCATAATAGATCACCAACCTATTATGTATCAATATGCATCCAAATCCCCTAGGAGACGCATCTTAGAAACACTCAAACATCACACCCTCTCCCAGAAACCAAATCTTTAGAGCACTGACTAATATCTCCTTCAGATAATAAAATACTATCTCACACTAATAATTCTCAAAAAATACTATTCATTTAATGTCAATAGATTTACTGTGGACAAAAATCAAGATAATTTATAAATAATAATCCAATAATATCTTATAAGACCAAGGAAAATTCAATCCTTTTCCACATTCATAGGAAACATGAAAGAAATAAATTCCTCATCCTTCAACAAGTCTACTTCCTCAACCAACTGAGACACCACATGCCCAATGAAATATAATTGTTGTGAATAGATCAAACATTTTACATAATTCTAGATATTTGTTAGTTTCTAAACACATATAGGAAAACACTGAGATACTCAGAATAATCCTCATCCAACATCTAGTATATCATGATATAATCAATCAACTCAATGATTAACTTGTCAAGGAATTCCAAAAAAATAGATTTCATAAGTTTCAGGAACTTGGGAGGTGTGCTAATAACACTGAATAGCATGGAAAGAAACTCGAAGTGAATATACCATCATCTAATGGAAGCCTTCGGTATATCCTTATTTTTCACCCTCGTCCAGTGATATCCCAATAATATGTCATCCTTTAAAAACAAAAAATATCCCCTCAACTATTAGAACACATTTTCAACCCTGGGAATAGGGTAACAATTCATGATTGTTACATGATTCAACATCCCATAGTTAATGAATAAACATATAATATCATCTGAATTCTTGGTGAAAACACTAGGGGTGATCAAAGGAGCCACACTTGGTTGTATGAGAGCCCTTGAAAATGTATCATGCACCTAATACTTCAACACCTTATTCTCCATTGTTCTCATTTGATATAGACACTTCTAAATCATATACACACCATATTGAATCTATATCCCAAACAAGAGACCACATTATATGGGAAGTTCTGCCAAATCATTTGGGAAATTATCTAGGAACTCAATAAAAAAACTAAGAATATCTTCTACTTTATTTTTAACCCTCAACTCCACCAACTAAGACAAAAAAATCTCCAATTTCATACCTCACATTTGGATGTCTTTCATTCCAATTATCGGCACCCACTGGTATGCATTATTAGAGAATAAACCTCTAATATTGAAGTATTAAATTAATTCCTTAATAAAATATACCCAATAAATTCCATGTATAACCTCATATGGTATCATTTATTGGAAGAGTAAATATCCCACAGACTAGTTTTACCCCATCAATTAACATTTATCACTGAAACACATCAAACTATGTTTCCTAAACTCTAACAGGCATAAATAAAACAAGGGGAACTTGAAGACCCACCACATACATTCCCAATAAAGATACCAAGGTAGGAGAAACAAAGGAGTGTGAGGATCCTGATGAAAACAAGGCATGGATAAGAGAAACCGATACACTAATTGTACCTAAAATAACTCTTTTATCTAATGGAACTACCACCTCTAATTCATGAATCAGAACAAGATAAAATATTATTCCCCACTACATTCAACATCCACAATCATTATCTATCTTAGGTATATATGAAAATAGATAATCTATATGAATCCCTATACAAACTACCCATATTATAAGATTTTAACAAGAACTAGTGGTCCTTGATATTGAAAAAACCCCACAGAAAACTATATATAGTGGTGAATGGGCTCCAGAATAACCACCTAATACAATATTCCATTGCATGTCATAAAATGAGATTTATGGTGACCATGTACCCTATAGTTATAACAAGAAAACATAAGGCCTCTAGGATGTGTTCAGAATCTACCTTCATTTTACGGTTGGATAGAAATCTACCACTATCGATTTAACACAGATTGGAACCCAAACTATCTGAATACCCAAGACCCATTTCCTGAAGCTACACTTCTTGAGATATGATACTGGATACCCTCTATGTTTTGGACTTCTTATGAAAGAATCTATTTGATATCTTTTTCCATTTATGAACCTCTAAATACATATGGAGCATAAATAGGATAACTGCTTAATTTATCTCTCTGTGTACAGACACCTCCAGACATCATGATCAGGACAATTCACATATAATAACATCCAATGAAAATAGAAATTAGTCATTCAACAAGATCCCATGATCCCACATTCTTAGGACCCCCTACTGGAGAGAGGCAAAACAGTGTTGTTTTGCTACCTTTGTCATGGATGATATAAATAATGAATGTAACTCCTTTTAAAATTCCAATTACAACCCATTTCAACCTTTTAGTAACAAATATGAAACATCCACCATAGATGAAATGATCCCTACAATTGACTAACTACAAAAAGAACCCAACACACATCATGTTCTCAAATTAAAAAAATAAATCATGAGATCCTTCCACAAATGATTTGTCTACATATTTAAGATTCTACCCTAATACCTACCCAAACTATTTGAATGGATGGAATGAAAAAAAGGATTACATTTACCATCATTGTATATGTTTTTGATCCTATAATGATTAATTGGATCTGCATGATGAACCTCATTATCCTGAACTAGTCATAGAAGATGACGAGGATCCATTCTTAAAAAGCATAAAAAACATCCTATTCCAGGTATTATGGAAATTTATCACAAATTTATTTAATTAAATAATTAACAAAAATTACTTTTCATAATTAACCAAATCAAACATGAATAAAATAAATCATGATTCATGTACCTCTACTAAGTCTCTACCCTGTAAATAGGTCCTCCTCACATGGTCATTCAATTTGATAAGAATCCATGGACCAGATCACGGGGTCCTTATAATCCCATGAAATAATTCATCTCCTAGGCCTATGCCATTTACCAAGATAAATTGGAACTATCTCCCAACCAACTCATGAAATTCTCACTACTGATAACTCCAAACCCCAACCTATCTCTCAAACAAAATCTCTGATACCACTTTGTCATGACCCCATCCCTCTAGAGAAACCCCTCTAGGGATTTAGGTGATGTAAGGGAGATTATAACCCCTATTTCTAACCTCTATTCGGTCAATGCTTGCAGAAAATAATAGAGGGTATTAAAATCTCACATATCAGAGTTAGTATCCTCTAATTAAATATAATATCAGGAGATACAATAAAAACTACCATGAATTTTCATCATATATTTTAAAAGTAAACCCAAAACCAACAAAAACATGCATGTATAATGTCAACCTATATATATATAATTATCAAATTAAAATACGAAAATGTAATTTATATTGATAAAACTAAACATAAACTCTAACACAAGAAAATAATGTCCAACCCACATCCCAAATTATGCATAGAAAACTAAAAAATAGTTTTCATATATTTTTTTAGCATACATTTGTAATCAGTTAGATAATATAATGGTATCAAGTGCACATGTGAAACTAAAATACTATCATAATAATGAACTATAATAAAAACTAAAAATCAAAATGGATGTCCAGCTAAAAAATCCCAAGATAACCATAGCACACTCACCAAATCACACATCCAATATATTAATATAGCATCAATATCTTAACATAGAAAGTAACCCTACTATCACTTCCACAATAATTTTTATCCCTGATCTCCCAACATTGAACAACATATACAACTGTAAAATTTGTACACAATAAATAAAATCACATCATATCCCTATTGGATACACCTAGGCCACAAGATCAAAATTCCCCATAGATATATGGACCATCACATCACTTCTCACCCAAAAAAATCCTAGGGTATCACACTATATTTAATCACATAATTAGGGTTGTAGGATATCATGATCATGAAGACACTGACCTCATACCCTCCACCTACTATGAATGAACCCCACTATATATCAAAACTCATCAAAGCCTCATCACATCATACCTCACCTGAAATACCTAGGCCAACAATTCACATCTCAGCTGAAAAACCAAGGACATTACTACTGAATAACGATATGGGAAGAGTATTTGGTAAGCCATTAATATCAAAAATTTCATAGATGTTGGGAAATATACCCATAACCAACATCCTATGGGATTTGGTATGGATATACCACTCATGTGAGGAACATATCAGAACAAAATTAAAAATTACATGATATATAGATAACCTAAATTACTCAACCTATGTTTTCTAGAAGACTACAATTGCAGATAACACAACACCACCACCACACCCCATTTTAACCATTGAAACTAATGCCAACATTATTTTCCATTTACCAATAAATAACAATGAAAATCCACATAGTTCCACTTTTTTTATAACACACCACTACAATTATTTAAATCCATCTGGAACACCTATAAACCAAGAAATTTTTTAATTCAATTTATTTATTTGTTTCATTAAAAATCATTATATATTACATCTAAAACTAGGAAACTAATAAAACCATAAAACCTCATATCTAGCCCCACTCACATCAACTATCATCTATATTCCACACAATCCATCCCAACTAACATAAATAACCACGTGTCTCATCCACCATAGACAATAACCACCATTCATCACAACCAATATGTTACTCGTCCCTCACACATCACAACCAACCCCATTTCACACCACAAAAATGTTGCATAGCACCGCCACACAACACTACACAACCAAACATCATCACTAGTACACATCAAACCATTATAAACTGAAATAACTACACCAACAATGAATAGTTTCCTACACCATACATATTCCAACCAGACACCACATTACATCCCAAAATACTACACGACCCATAGATACACCACCATCATCACACAATACCCCAAATCACACATGGAAACACGATAAGAACAAAACACTCCCAATATCAACACATCCTGGAATCCACAATTAATTTAATGGTTTTAATCACATTGTCACTTTATATTGCATGATGATTATCACAAAAACCATATTTTATGGGTGAACAATATATTAGTAAAATATAAATGCATATTCTTTTTATTCACGGTGAGATCACACAATAATATAATAAGGGTGTCACAAAATATCAATTGCAGTGCAATGAGGACTCCCAATTGCAGGTATATTTCTTATTGAAACCAGGAATTTCTTATATCATCAAAAATATAAATCAATGAATAAAATCATGTGATTTCACCGTCATAATCAAAAAAATCAGTTATTATGATTTATTATATTAACCAGGCCTACCCCTATTATCCAACTAATTGAAATTAAAAATTTTCAATCCCAACACATAACACATAAAAATGTGAGAATGAGGATTACTGACCACAAAAAAGAATTATAATCTCACTAAACACCATAGGGTTAGGAAGAAATAGATAAAAACCTCAAACAAAAAAGGATACCCTATATTATGATGAACCACATCAATAGGCTATAAAATGGAACCCAGATGCACCCCAAACCAAAACAACAAACCAAAGTGAATACTCAGAAGTAGAGTGGAAGGAAACAATGGGGATAATGTATACCAACTCACCTTGCCTTGAAAAATATAAATCAATGTAACCAATTAAAATAAAGGAGAAGGATGAATATAATACCTCTACAACTTATATAGGTTTCTCCAAAAATTGAGATATACAACGGATTAATAAGGTGATATTCGGTCGATAAAATTATACAAACATGCATTACATATACTAATTTATGTTATAAATTATTTTCTTATAATTTAAATTATCAGGTTATATATTTTAAAACATGGACCCTTGAACATAATATATTTTAGACTAAAAATAGTTGTTTTATGATGTAAACCCATTTCACAACTTATCCTCCACTAAATAAAAGTGATAAAATAGATTGAAAAAAAGATAAAAACTATGAATATATAATTCAATCACTTTTTCCATAGAATAAAATCTTACTATAGTTTTTTTATAGCACCAATATCTACTGAAACTCCTCAAGCCTCTTCCAAACACCTATGATTTTCCAAATTGAAAAAGAAACTGTATAGGAAGGAACAGACCGTCACAAATCAATAAAAATCAACATTATATTTTGATAAGAACATATGAAAAATAATTTTAATATATAAAAATTATTATTATTTCACCACACATGTTTATATATATAAAATAGTAATTTTTAAGGTTTCCTAGGGAATGGGAAAAATATAAAGGGGTGAGCTTCTATAGTCAATAGGGGGTAGTATAAAATGGATGAATCCATAGCATAAACATGAAATAAGTAATATATTATGAATAATTGAATATAATAATTCCATTAAAATTTAATCTATGAATATAATATATCCACATGTAAAATAATAGTAAATAAACACATGGATAATAATAATTTATCCCATTATTACTGAAAGCATACGTTCACAAATATTAAATATTCCATCACAGGATTATGTCCAAAAATCATACATAAGATGTTATTGTATAAAAAACATCATATAAATTATTTAATAATGATACATACCAATTAATTTATGGGAAATATAATTTTCATCCCCATCTATCACATAAAAAGTTCAATTCAACCATTATTTGAAGAGTGTATCTACACAACTCATATCAAAAGGATCCAATGGAACAAAATATCTAATCCTAAATAAATAATCAACATATCTCCACATATATAATATTGATATAATAAATTTCAATATTTTTCCATTCATTTTAATAGGGTACCTATCTAGGTGAATGTACAATCAACCAGTTCAAAAACATGTGGAAATTCAAAGTGTAATATAATGTAGAATTATTTAATGAATGAAAAAGTAACAGTTTTGTAGGGTATATTCATGGATGAATAATATCAATAGTATTTATTAATTTTGTTTAATAATTTTTAATATTAGGATCCCAAATGGGTGGGGTGGCCTCTCCTTTTTTTCTTACCTCAGCTAAGATGGAAAAAACTTCCCCTGTGTTGCCTTATCCACATTTAAAATTTGATTGAGGTGCTATCTCTAGTGGAGTATTTTGCATCCATAAGCCCAATGGTTATTAGGAGAGGCCACCCTGCCCATCATGACTTAGAAGGTTCACCTATATATTCCACTTCTCAGAGTATTTCTTCTAAAAATATGATAACCAGATAATAAGATAGATCCCTTCTTGCCTCACCAATGGAGGTAAACTGGAATCTTTCATCGCTAGGGGAAACTATGAGATGCTCATTGTATTAATGATTTCTATTATTAGTTGTAACTCCCATAGACTAGGTGCCAGGGTGAAGACATAATTTATTTATCTAGATGTGTCATAACACAAGTTCTCAGTTGTTGTGGTCTTGGAGATGAAGTAGCATATCTCCAAAATCGAAGAGTTTTCCAAAAGGATTAGCTTATGGTCCTTCATGAATAGTTATCCTGGTAACCACCATGTTTGTATTTATTTGTGTTCCAGGGTGAAGATAGACATGATGACATAATATGATTAACAAATATTGGACAATGTGATGATTGGGAAACATCAATATTTTTTTTCATTTGTTATATGAGGTGTGATTCAAGCTTATGGGATTATCTTTGGACGTATCTGAGTTATTTCTACCCAGGGGAGAAACCTTAGAACATGGGTGGTGATTTTAACACTATAATCCACCATTAGGAAATGATATGGTGTTATTATCTTCATTATAATGATAGGATTTCTTTCTCTCCCTTCACATCATAGGAATGACCTCTTGATCTTGGATTCACATGCAACAGGTTCATGTGGTGCAATAACCAACGGGGAAACAGGAGAACCTATTGTAGGATCAATCACTTCCTAGGTAATCTCTATGAAATATCATCCTTTTGGAATCTTGAGGTCTCTCATTTGTTCTGGGATTTGTCTGATCACTCCTCATTCTTAATTCATCTGAGATAGGGCTCCCTGAGTTCGGGTTTCTCCATTATCTCTAAGCTACTGACGCAACATCCTGGGTCTCTCTAGGCTATTGAAAGCACCTAGAATGTGCCTAGCTAGTAGAGTTGTTAGGTTAGTGTCTACATTATGATTTAGTGTTTAAAACCGTCTATCTAGTCCTAGTCCAATTATCCACAACCTGATCACCCAACCATGGATGACCTTATGATTAATATTAAGAGCACTAAATTGATTTTTTATGATCGGTGGGATGATGAGTTGTTCACCACACTCTGTATGAAGATTAACTAGATATATGATGTTCTTCATGAACATGAATGATGCATCCAAGAATGTTCCCAAACATTTTGGATTATAGAGGGGTATTGTAAGACAAATATCATTCATGCCTACCTAAAGGAGAAACTATAGGGGTATGCCCTCAATATTAAGCTGGAGGGAGGTTCTTTCTCCAAATATTTGGAGCTAATTGGTTTTTTTCATCACTACCACTTGAAATATTTTCTATTCAATCCCAATCCATGATTCTTGGATGGTTATCCCTCTATAGAGGTTGATATTTTTAAATAAATTCCATTTAGTGTTCCTAGCCATGTAGATGTTCTCCTTTGTTGTGTTCCAAATGAGAAGGAAATATGGGAGGCGGTGCATTAACATAAACAGAAAGCATGTCTAGACCGATCGGGATCCCAAGGTCCTTTTATATATTATCTCGGAATATAATCAACACTGATCTATGTGACTCCATACAATACTTCTTTTGAGGCAGCTATCTCCCGCACATGGACAATGAAACTACCATTATTTTGATAAACATTGTCATTTATCCCTCATCAATCTCTCAATCTCAATATATTATCCATTTTTATTTTACTTACAATATCCTGGATACCATCATCAATAGTAGGCTCACTACCTTCACCAACCAGTGGGTTTCAGTTGAGCAATATGCTTTTATTCGTGGATGATAATTCAAGGGGCTATTAGGGTTGTTCTGGAGATGATATTTGATATCTACAGAAAATTGGAGGGTTTAAATGCTGTGGTCAAAATGGACATGGGTAAGGCTTATGATTTCCTAGAGTAGTTCTTTATCATTCAAACCATAAGATTCATGGGCTTCATGGAAGATTACATTATCATTTTCTTCTAATATTACAGTTCATAATTTTTTAAAATCATGTTTGTTGCGAAGCATTGGGGATTTATCTAGTCTGTCAGAGGCTCAAAAAAGGGGGACCCCTGTCTCAGGACCTTTTTATCATGGCCCATGATTCCCTTAGAAAATACTTCTCCTTGTCCATGCTACATCATACTATTTAACCCTTCCATTTCATCTCCTTGGTTCGCAGTGTTTCCCAACTATTGTTTGCAGTTGAATTATTTTTTATCATCAATAGAGAGAGTCCGTCCATTATATGAGTTAGTTTTATTTTGTATGAATATGATAAATGGAGTGGTCATGTGAAAACATTCTCGATATTCATGAAAATCATCCCCCCATTACCTAATTATGGGCTATTATTTCCCCGAGGATAATTTGGGAGCACTACTTCTAGGTTCTATCCAACAGATCCATTAACCATATTGATAACTAAAAAAATATCTTCCTATCATTCTGAGGGATGATAACCCTCATATATTAGGTTTTTTAGTCAATCCCTATACACAATAATTATGTATTGAAGGGTCCCAAGTCTACCAGTATCCCGCGTGAGTCTATTTTTTATACATTCTTATGGGATTCCCATGGTGAGGGAAGATACATATGGGCCTCTTGGAGAAACCTGGTGAGGCCTTTCGAGAATAGTGGCATTAATGTGAGAAGCCATAGTGAGTCCATGGTTTTCATTCATGGTAAGTTATCCTTGGATATTATTGATGGTGGGACATTGGCGAGCCATTTTATAAGTGGTAGGTATAGTTTTAGTGTTAGGAAGTATGATAGTAAGCCCCCCTTTACATGGATCTCTCTTCATAGCCATGTTTCCTCCCTATTTCATCACTCATATTGGATAATTGGGTAGTTTGAGGCCAGCTTCTAGGATTCCAAATAGGGAAGCAGGGTTCTTGGATTTCTAGGCTACCTCACACTAGATCTTTTGGCAAGATAATCTTTCCTCCACCCCACCTTCCTCATTGGTTTCCCAAAACACATCCCAAGAGTCTTTTTTCCATGAAATGTACATGGATGTATCCATGAATTGTATTATTTTCTGGTGCTACCATTCAAGAGGATTCTTGATAATGGATTTCAAGTATATTAGTACTAGACAGTCGGACAGTGACCCCTAGGGAAGAGTTCTTTTGTGAAAATACATTAGTATCGTGTCCAGCTTCCTCATGTGGAGAGTTAATTCCAAAGACATTCCAATGGATAAGGATATTAAAGAAAAATTTATTCCCCTTACCATGATATTCTTCAGCTGATCTGACCCTAAAAAGGCGACCTCCTTCCATCTTTTCTTCCAAAGTGACTAGGTTGTCCATCTATGAAATGTTATTGGTTATTTTACGGGTGATTCGATGGTGGTTTCTTCTATGGAAGAGTTTTTTCCGCACTGGTTCAGTGGGGCCTCCACCATGCATGAGGAATAAGGTCGGTAAATCCTACAAGCTATGGTTTTCGGGTATCTTTGGCAGGTGTGCAACCATGCAAAACATATTAGGACTCAACCCTCCCTCCAAAGTGTGCTACTATTAGTCGATCTTCACATTGTTGATCTGGCCTCCCTTATATATCATCATGTAGCAATGCCTTCCCTTCTTCACCTCACTAATAGAGTGTGATCTATAGGATTTTCAGCCCCACTGCAGTCTGACACCTTGGTTATATGGAAGCCCTATTTTATGGGTTCAAACTGAACACCGATGTTGGTTTTTTACTAAGGTCATGAGGCGAGGAGGGGTTCTTCCAGACCCGTCCAGGTCCGTAATTCTTACATTCAACTCATTCTATGGAGAGGGTGACTACATTACGGTTGAAGAAAAGGTAATTCACTCAAGCCCTGATATTTTCAATTGAATGTATATTCCCCGAACTTTAGTGGAAACAATCTCAAAAATCATCTAGGAATACCTTAAGGGAAACATCCTTACACCTAGGAAGACCACATACCTCATAGGTAGATGCATGGTGCTTCCCTATAATGACACTATGGTCCATCACTCATGTCTTGAGGGTAATACATTGGATAAATTTTTGGCTCATAGGGAACACCACGGCCACCAACTTTTGCTTTTGAATTCCCTTGGGACCCTTACTCTAGCCAGTTTGATTGTCGCTATCGAGAATGCTCTTGGGATTCACTTCTAAAGGTCCCCTTGATTTTTCTTTTTGTATCTGTTGGATCTATTGGATCCTTATTGTTTTTAAAGAAATATTTTTATCAAAATAATAAGATGGAATGACGAAATCACATTGAAAGAACAATAGGTAATATTTAAGAATGAATCATAAAAAATTACTCATTCAAATAACTAATAAATTGATTGATTTAAAAAATATAATAGAAAATTTGAAAAGAACACCTACATCGACATAATTATAGATTGATAAAGGATGTCAGGATTTTCAAGTCCCATCCCATAGGGGCCCACATAGTTACTTCCCAAATCCTAACCCCAATAGGCCAAGGGTACGTGATTAGTACTGAGTAGTCATATCCCACAAATGGGAGAAATTTTACTTTGTACAATTACAAACAGACAGATCCTCATTGCCAAAATTCAGAAATGTAAATTCACTAAGTAGACAAGAATTCATAACACTAAAATACCAACAAAATAGTATGAATGTTGAAAACATGTATGTAAATAGGTCAATAATACAAGCCCACTAAAAGAAATATTTTTTTAAAGTGAACCCACATGTTACTGAATCCCGCCTATAGAAAAAACTACATTAGGGGTAGGTAAAGGGATAGTTGTCTGATGCCACAAGAGAACACATCGACTATCTCGTCTCTCATTGAACCACCTGGTCCTGGTTCACCTTGGACTCTGTCATAGAATCGATTGATTGCACAAGACATAACACATGCAGTCAATGCCTGTGCAGGGTTGAGTAATGAAATAACGAGTATGACACCCCGAAACCACAATGGATATATACTATATGTGAAATTACAAAGGAATACCACAATGTGAGACCAGTAAAGGACACCATGAAATAACACCATGATGGAACCCCAATAATGAAAACCACTAAGGAACACCGTGAGGGAACACCCCAAAGGATCACTATGAAGGTACACCATAAGAGAACACCATGAACACTATGAAATAACTCCACTATAGAACACCATAAAGGAACACCACAAAGGAAGACCATGAAGGAAAACCATTAGGGAACACCATGAGGAAACACTACTAAGGAACACCATGAATGACCGCCACTAAGGAACACCATGAATGACCCCCACTAAGGACCGCCATGAAGGAACACCACTAAGGAACACAATGAAGGAACACCACAAAGATACCCATGATGGATCACCACGAAGGAACACCCTAAGTAACACCATGAAAGAACACCACTAAGGAAGAAAATTAAGCAACACCACTATCGAACAACATGAAGGAACACCACTAAGGAATACCACGAAGGGACACCACAAAGGAACACCATGTAAGAAAACCACTACAGAACATGACGAAGGAACACCACTAAGGACCACCATGAATGAACACCACTAAAGAACATCACTATGGAACACCACTGAGTAAACCCTTAAAGGAACACCATGAAGGATGAATGTGAAGGAACACCTAGAAGAAAGATCACTAAGGAACACTGTGATGGAAAACCAAGAAGGAACACCTTGAAGGGACTCCACTAAAGAACACCACAAAGGATTCCACACAAAAGTAAATGAAACATACCCAAACAAATACCTGAATCATACCACATAGAAATACATATAGAAAAACACACAGAATAATTTGAAGTATACCATTTTAAAATACACAAAGTATACCACACCGAAATACACATAGAGTAAAACATAGTAATACATGAAGTTTACCACACGGAAATATACATAGTCTTCTAAAAATAAAAAGTACACTATGATCACATAGGTATTAGCAAATAGAATAAAAATTATTATTTTCAAATGTTATCCATGAAACACCTAGTATAGGTATAACATGTTGTGTATATAACCCATGAAGTGTTGATAACATACAGAGAGTCGATAACACACAATGTATTGATAACACATGCAGTGTCGATAACCCATATAGTGTAGCTAACGAATGGAGTATTGGTAACACATGGAGTTTCAATATGTCCTAGAACCCACAATTCTGGTAGTTAGAAAGTCATATTGTCTCAAAATCACATAGTCAAAAATTCATGTTGTCTCGGGGTCACATCCAGCAACATAATTCCTCTCATAGAATTATCATTTTGATAAAACGTACTCAATACATTAGGGAGTATGTTAAAATACAAAAAGCCTCACTTAGGGTGTCTTAAAATGTCTGTCTCCTCTCATGGTTTCCAATGCCCAAAACTTCTCATCAAATGAACAAACATTTTGAATGTTATAGCTATTATTATAAGAAGATCTTACCCAGGTCCATTCCGGGTATATCCTGACCCTATGGACCTCACATGACTGGACCTAGTATGGCTAACCCGACCCGACCAAGTCCAACCCTACCTATTGGTCGACTTGGACAAGTCTGCTAGCCCAATAGAGTGGCTCAACTCCTCAGGTCTGGCACACATTTTGGGTCTGGTCGGTGTCCCACACATTTTATTCCCCTTTAACACCCCATTCTTCGATGGTACTATTCTCTTTGAATAATATTATACCGTGTGTTGTACGCAACTTCAACTTCTAACACACCACAACCAATCTAACTAGCCGTCATGAATAGTAAAACCCACTTTTTGAAATTTTATAAATTTTATCTTTCCAAATGGACTTCATTTTTGCATTCAAAATATCGATGATAGCTTAGGGTTATTTTTTGGTATTTTTCTGAAAACATTCAATTTTTTGATTAATAGTGAAAAACACTGAGTAATAGTTTAAAAAAGAATATTTATTTAAATAATTATTTATTTTTATTCTTATTTATTTTAGGTAAAAATAGATACATAATATCTATATAATTTCAATGTAATTCATTGGAGTTAGTTTATAATCATTATATATATATATATTTTTTTTATTGAACTTTTTACCGTCTATTACCCACCTCCTAGGAGTGTATGCAAATATACATAAAACATAATTTTACAGCTTCTGGGAGTTGAATTTTGAAAATCGGAGAAACATGGTTGATATTAGTAAGTAAAATGTGGTTCAATTAGATGAAAACAATTTTTGGTGAATAGTATCTTTTTAATTTTATTCACCACTATAAAAAGTAAATAGGGTAATTAAGGGTAAAAATGATATTATTATTACCCTGAAACATGTCCTAATTCTATTGGATAAGTGAAATTAGACCCAAAAAAAACTTAGGAAAAAAATATGATCCTTTAGGTCCACTTGTATTAGATTAGGACATTTATTATTATTTAATACAATGAAGAGTTAAAAGTATTAAATTCAATGATCACTAACTAAACGATTTTTAATATAGAGTAAAATAGGAGATAAATTAGACTCTAAATTTTCATTAGAAAGATAATAATATTTCCTACATAATGGTATTTTATTTATATTTTTTTATAAATTATATAATTTAATTTATTTATGAAAGAATAATGTTGCAGTAATTACCTAATTAATGAAATATTCAAATAATTGATATTATAAATTTCCAAATAAATTTAATTTGAGACTTTTTATGAATTAAACTAATTTTACAAGTTAATATGACATATTTTGGTTGGTAATATGTATTTTTTTCCAAGTAACAACACAGTTATGAATTTAGAAAAAACAAAATACCAAATAGTGCCAAATTTAACATAAAAGAGTTTTTAAAACAAATATTATATTATTAATTGATATTCTATTCCTAAATATCTAAGGATCGGAAAAAAGTTATATATAATGATATTTGTATCACTAATGAACTACTTGAGGTTATCTTGGATGTATATAGTATGTTTATTAACCGTATAATAAAAAAATACAAAGAGACATGGTAAATCTCAAAATATTTAACTAAGAGTTAAATCTAGAAGATAAGGTTAATATAATGACACAAACCTATCTAAAACCTATTGATTGAGTTTTTTTGACAACCCCCTCCTTAGCCTCTAAATAATACATTTTGGAGCCATTATAAACAAAAATATATTTTATTATAAAATAATATTTCTAGATTTTCCTATGGTGCCCCTCACCCCTCTTATAAAAGGGAACTCCCCCTTCTATCTAATTCACACCATCAAAGCCATTTGTCTCAGCCAAGACCTACCCAAATACCCTCCCAACTATCCTCCATTTATCCTAGATTCCTTACTTTAGTCAAAAATCAAACCTATGGAGCCCTTTTAATCAAATCAAAACGAAGAACCCGAAGAAGAGGTAAATACTTCATCACCTATTTCAAGACCCTTATTCTTCCACTTCCTCTTTCTTTGTTCTATCCATTAGAAAGTAATAACCACAGGATCTTCTATATAATATGATTATATTATAAATATTCTACAACTATATTCATTATTTTATCCATCCTTTTAATGACCTGTCACCGTACGTGCGTACGTACGTCTTACTTTCTCCATGTCATGGTGTAATTGTTATTCAATACATTATTATTTGGTTGGGTATAACAATGATGTTTAAATGATGTAAATAATAAATATAACATGATAATGATTCTTTATATATAATATACCATCCAATTAAATATTATTTTTATATCAAAAAAATGATATTGTCGCTCGTGCGTACGTACGGATTATCGTCTCAAAAAACGCGATGATATTCATTCCCCATCATATCCATTCAATACTAATTTTCATTAGATAATTAAAAATAATGTTTAAATATTTTATATCATTCAAGATATGAATATCATAAATCCCATACATAAGAAATTTGACTCACATAACAAAAAATATAAAGGAAAATGAATCTGTTAACACCCAAATGATGATAATACTAAGATATTATTAAGAAGGAAATAATAAAAGATCACATGTGATATCATATTAATGGATATGATTATTTTATAATTTAATAACAATTATTTCACCATTATACAGGATGTTAACATACCCTCAACCAAGGAAAAGTACAAGGTAATGGTTAATTTCCCAATTTCTTTATTATCAGAGGTTGTTTTTATGTAAGTAACTAATGGGACCTCTTTATCGTCGACATCCATGTTACTAAAAAATGTATTTCAAAAAAAATTAATATTTAATAGAAAATGGGTTAATGTATTTTCTACCCTTATTTGACATTATATGTTTTTTAACGAAATCTTTCAGTCATTTTCCAAACAAGGTACATTATGACATTTTCGAAAAAATTAATGTAAGAATGTTTTTTTAACTTATATGGTGGGTGCGACTATTTTCGACCATTATAACATCATCGAGGATTCCATTACAAGCTTATAAGAATATTTTCAAATATAAATGTTTTCTTTTATAATTACGTGACTTTTAAATGATTTCAAAATAGAAAGAAATATTTCTCTAAAAAGATTTTATTTCATCTATGTCAACATCCTTTGATGGATTTTCAGTTTTTTTAAAGTTGATTTATTATGATGAAAAACCATCATATTGTATTTAAGGTTTTCTGATATGTTTGATTGTGGATGTGTTGTTTCATACCATTCATTATTTAAAGATAATGTATTGTCATTTCGTATGTTAGTTTTAATATGAATGTTTATATTATGTTTAAACCTTTTAATATGAGGAACACATTGGACTTAGTAAGTGATGGGTGGAGACCGCTATAGCTCTTTGATGCATCAGTAGGTCTCATGAGACAGACTAGTGTCTTGGAACAAGGCCTTGACAAAATCTGATTTGTAGTCTTGGAACAAGGCCTTGACTATGTGGTTATGAATTTCTGGCATTATGAAATCCATCATTATGAAAGTGACTATTGATATTGCATGTGATTATTTGACTAGTAGAATATCCTTGTGAGTAAGAAAATGGCATTATTTTGATTTATATATTCCATGTTACGATTAATTTTATGTTGAAAAGGATTTTTTCGGTTTTATACATTTCCTTAAATGTTTATGCTTATTTATGAAAGCTTCTGCTATATTATTATCCTTACTAAGCATCAAGGATCACCCCTTTCTATGTATTATTTTTTCCAGGATGCGAAAAAGTAAATTATGACTGACCTATAGGGATAGTCTATGGGATCTCATTGTTTTCAATGGAAACAATGTTGTTGTATTTTTCCATTTTATGATGTAATGTAAACCTTATGAATGTATCTAGTACATACAAGGCTACTAAACTAATCAGACTTATGAGACCTGATATTTTGTGATCATGCTAATGATACGTAATAATTCACTGACTTTGGGCTTTTGGGGTTGGGTCATTACAGTTGGTATCAGAGAATGTTTAGTAAAAACCATGGAAACTAGATTTACATAAACTCTGATTAGATCTCATAACCCTAAGATAGACATTGAGGATTAGTAGAGAATAACTTCTTAAATTTTGGTATTGTAGAGATTTTGTTAGCTTTCCCAACAATACTTCCATGTCTGTATATGAGCAGGTAGAGGCAGTTGTGGCCCTGATATACATAGGGGTAATACCTGATAACAATGCTTTGAGCAAGACTCGAACGGGAACTGGTTCACAACAATGGGCCTTGCTGCACTCTTGGTTACAACACTCCCGAGGGATATGATTAGGATAATTCTTATTTTCATCACAAACCATTATGAAGGGTTTATGAGTATATACATCCTCAAGGAAAATGTTATTTTTTATGATTATGGATTATATCCATACACTTTTCAATTTAGTTTATGTGTTTTTCAAGTTTGGAAATATTTATTTTGATTCATACACTATTCAAGTTTATGCCATTGTTTAGAAATGGTGCCTAATGGATAAAATGGAAACTGTATCAATGCACGCACTCCATGTAGGGATTTCCCATCTACTCAAGATAATTATAGTGGAGCTGTTGATGAAACTGGTGATGAGCATCGAATCACCATACAGGGAAAACTCACTCAGGTTATGAATAATAACCTTACCTATATGGAGCACCCTGATCCACAACATGGAGGATCAATGTTAGATCACTTCATGAGGCAACAACCACCAACATTAATTGGGGGTAAAAATCCATTAGTAGCTGAGTAATGGATAAATTACTTAGAGAAAATATTCCATGCCTTGGGGGGTAGTGAAATAGAAGACTTTTTCATGGAAGTTTACCGCCTCACTGAAGATGTTGATCAATGGTGGTAATTGATTCAAAACACAAAAGAAGATGATGAAGCATCAAACATGGAATTGAGTTAGTTTAAAAATATTTTCTTAGATAAATACTTTCCTTGTGACCATCGAGCATATATGGAAAGGAAATTTCTATGTATGAGGAAAAAGGAGGATGAAAATGTTGCAAAGTATAAAGCTATCTTTACATGGATAGTGAGGCATGATGCTTATTATATACATTACCCAAGAAGTAAGATTGATTGATTCATTGATGGGTTAAAACCATTTATCCGTCGAGCAATAGTCTCACAATCCTTCTCTTCAAACGAAGATATTGCCTCTTGTGATATCAAGAAAGAAAAATAATTCTCTAAGTCTTACAACTTTAAAACAAAGAAAGAGAAGAATATATTTTCTAAACACTCTGGAAGTGTAAATAAAAGGAAGAATGGAAAATTTGAATATCCATCCTGTAGTAAATGTGGGAAGAAAAACCCTGGTACTTGCATAAATGGAATGGGAGACTGTTTCAAGGGTCGTTAAAAAGGCCACTAAGCTCGTGATTGCAAGGGGAAGAAATAGTCTATCAATGTTGAATGCTATAATTGTAGTGAATGGGGGTATTATGTGAATGAATTTCCTCAGAGTTAGGAGAAATTACCTCAAAAAAATCTAGGGGATCATGGCCAAGCTTATGCTATCACTACTGCGGAGGTTGAAGCTCCAAAAGATGTAGTGGAAGTTAATTTAATGGTTTCCTCAAGTTTATAAAATGATTTTTTTGATTATGGATCATCACATTGTTTCATATCTTTCCAGTTTTAGATATTTCAAATTTTATTTAACAAGGGAGTTTTCAGTCAAAACTCCTAAGGGAAGTATCATTGAAACAATGTTTTATGAATCAGTCCCCATTAAGGTGTATCAATGTTCTTTATCTGTTGATCTCATCATCAAACCCATTAATGAATTTGATATAATCCTCGGTATAGATTGGATTTCAGACCATGATGAAAAATTTTATTTTCAGAAGAAGGAGGTTACTATTTTTTATGATGATGATAAAGAACACCTTATCTTTAGAGTAGAATCATCACCACCTAATTCTTATCTAGATCCTCCCCCAGAATCTCAACTAAATTTAATTATTTGGGAGGAAGAGAATGAAAAAACAATGGGTGAGGAATATAAAGTTCAAAAAGAGGATGTACTTATTGTGAATGGATATTTTGATGTGTTTCCAGATGATTTTCCTGGATGTCAAGAAGAATGATAAATTGGGTTTTCCATTGATTTAATTCTTGTATTAAGGCCCATATAAAATACACCTTATAGAATGGCCACTATGGGATTAGTGGAAATAAATAAATGACAAGAGGAATTGGGTAATAAGGTGTATATTCTCCCTACGGTTTCCCCAAGGGGAGCCCCTATCCTTTTTGTTAAGAATAAAGATGGATCGAATGAATAGTGTTTTCATGGAATATCTTGATGAATTTGTAGATTTATTTATTGATGATATCTTGGTATACTCCAAAATCTATGACGATCATGAAAATCAATTGTGCATTATGTTGAAGGCTCTGAGAAGACATGAATTATTTTGGAAGTTTAGCAAGTGTGAATTTTGGCTTGAGGAGATTTATTTTCTTGGCCATATTGTCTCCAATGATGTAATCTATGTTGACCATTCTAATACCAAGGAAATCCATGAATGTCTAGCACCAACGAGTATAACTGAGTTATGCAGTTTTATTGGTTTTCCATATAATTATCGATGTTTCATCCAGAATTTTTCCCAGTTGGCTGACCCATTAACACAGATCACATGAAAAGGGGTTAAATTTGTTTGGACAAAAGATTATAAAAAATGTTTTGAATAATTGAAGAGAATATTAGCCAATTCTCTTATCTTGACTCTACCATCAGGGAATGATGGGTTTTTTATTTATAATGATGCATTGAAGAATTGACTTGTTTGTGTCTTTAAGCAGAATGATGGATTTATTTCCTATGCATCATGACAACTGATATTCATGAGAAAAACTTTACTACTCATGATCTTGAGTTATCAGCTATAATCATTTCTTTGAATATTTTGAG
Source organism: Viscum album (assembly GCA_963277665.1). Lineage (NCBI taxonomy): Eukaryota > Viridiplantae > Streptophyta > Magnoliopsida > Santalales > Viscaceae > Viscum > Viscum album. The sequence continues at coordinate 1,658,698,716 of OY728121.1, read as the reverse complement.
ACACTATCTCTATAGTGAAAATTTTGAGATTTATATAGATCACAACAGTTTGAATTATATTTTATCACATAAAGAACTCATCATGAGGCCAAGGAGATGTCTTGAACTACTAAAGGATTATGATTTCACAATACACTAACACCCTGGGAAGGAAAATAAGGTGGAAGATTATTTGAGCTAAAAAGAACATAGAGTTTTGAGCAAGATGAGAGTTGAGAAGGATCCTATGTACATGGATCTGGTAAAGATGGATACGATAATAACCACAGCAGGTGAAACATCAATGATTTTTCAAATGGTTTACAAACCATCTTTATTATAATGGATAAAATTTCTCAAGATAATGATTAGGAGTTTCAAAAGAAGATTAAAGCTATGAATAATGGGAGATTTAGTGATTTTTTATATGAAGATGTAATTTGGAAATTTGGGAAGAGACTTTCTGTTCCTGATATACCAGATCTAAAAAGGGAAATGTTGGATGATGCTCATAGATTCAATTTCTCTATACACCCTAGGAGCACCAAAATGTATTGTGATTTGAAGGAACACTTTTTGTTGGAAAACATGAAGAGGGAGATTTCTGATTTTGTGTCAAGATGTATGGTTTTTCAATAAGTGAAAGCTGTAAGGAAACAGCCTAAAGGAGTCACAAAACCTCTTCCCATACCTGAGTGGAAATGGGATAATATTACAATGGAACTTGTCATGGGACTACCAAAGACTCCTAGATAGAACAACGCAATATGGGTCATTGTTTATCATCTTAAAAATTCAGCACTTTTTCTTGCTATAAAGGGAAGATTGACCACTTGAAAGTTTAGTAATACTATATATTAATAAATGTGGTAAGACTTCAAGGATTACCCCTATTGATTATTTCTGATCGTGATCCCCATTGTACATAATGATTCTGGAAAAGTCTTCAGAAAGCCCTCGATACTGAACTTTGTTTGAGCACTGCCTAGAACCCCAAAACAGTTAGACAATCAGAATGGACTATTCAAACCATAGAATACATCTTGAGATCATTCTCAAATAACATTAAATGTATGTGGGATCAATATTTACCTCTGGTATAATTTTCTTATAATAATAGTTTCATTTCAACTATTCAGATGGCACCATATGAAGCATTATATGAAAAAGGATATCACACACCAACATTTTGGGATGATTTTGGTGAAAGAAACTCATAGTCCCAGAACATGTGGAGGAAATGATGGAAAAGGTGATGGTAATCCAAAAACACATAAAGCCATCTCAATGTATACCGAAGAGCTATGCTGATAACCGAAAGATGGATTTGGAATTTCATGTAAGAGATGATGTTTTCTTGAAGGTACCACTATGGAAGGGTGTTATACATTTCAGTAAGAAGGGAAAACTAAGTCCTAGGTATATAAAACATTTCAAAATTCTAGAATGAATTGGGGTTGTAGCTTACCATTTGGCAATGCTGCCAAGTCTATCCAAAGTTCATGATGTATTCCACATATCACTGTTGAGAAAATACATGTCTGACCCAAAGCATGTACTCACCAATGAGGAATTAGAACTAGAACCTAATCATTCTTATTGCGAAGATCCTATCAAGGTTCTTGATAAAAGAAAACAAGTGTTGAGAAACCGGAAGACTCGTTTGGTAAAAGTTCTATAGAGAACCCAAAAGATGGAAGAGGCAACATGGGAACCCGAGGAACTTTTGATGAAGAACCACCCTAGTCTTTTCATAGAGTAATACTCTAGAAATTTCGAGCATGAAATTATTTGAAGGAGGGTAGAATGTAATACCCCAATCTCTTATGGTACGCTTCTCTTTGAATAATACAAAAGCGTGTGTTGAACGCAACTTTGACTTTTAACACACCACAACCAATCAAACTAGCCATTATGAATAATAAAACCCACTTTTCTAAATTTTATAAATTTCATCTTTCAAAATGGGATTCATTATTGGATTTGTAATATCTATATTAGCTATGGGTGAATTTTTTGTATTTTTCTAAAAACTTTCAATTTTTAATGAATAGTGAAAAACACAAAGTAATAGTTTAAAACCGATTTTTTTAAATAATTATTTATTTTATTTAAATTTATTTTAGCTCAAAATAGATACATAATACCTATATATGTTCAATTTAGTTCATTGGAGTCAGTTTATAATAATTTTAGATATATAAAAATTTTATTGAACTTTTTACCGTCTTTTACCCACCTCTATAGAGCATTTGTAAATTTACATAAAACATAATTCTATCGCTTCTGTGAGTTGAATTTTGGAAATTCAAGAGACACAGTTGATATCAGTATGTAAAATGTGGTTCAATGAGATGAAAATAATTTTTGGTGAATTGTAACTTTTTACTTTTATTTGCCACAGTTAAAAGAAAATAGTGTAATTAAGAGTAAAAATGATATTATTATTACCCTAACACAAGTTCTAATTCAATTAGATAAGTTAAATTCGAACAAAAATATCCTTATTAATAAAATATGATCCTTTAGGTCCACTTGGATAAGATTAGGACATTTATTATTATTTAATTCAAAGAAGAGTTAAAAGTGTTTTATTCAAAGTTAAATAACTAAACCATTTTTAATATAGCGTTACACATAAGATAAATTTGACTATTATTTTTCATTAGAAATATAAAAATATTTCCTAAATAATGGTATTTTATTTATATTTTTGATACATTAAATAATTTAATTTATTTATCACACAATGATGATGTTGTAATTACCTAATTAATGGTATATTGAAATAATTGATATTATAAATATCCAAATAAATGTAATTTGAGACTTTTTATGAATTAAAAAAAAATTATAGGTCACTATGACATATTATGGTTGGTTAGATGAATTATTTTCGAAATAAGTAATGATTTTATGAATTTAGCAAAAACAAAATACCAAATAGTGTGAAATTTGACATAAAATAGGTTTTAAAACAAATAATACATTATTAATTGATATTATATTCCTAAAAATATAATGATTTGCCAAAAAAATTATATTATTATAGGATTATCATTAATTAACCACTTGGGGTTTCCTTGAAAGTATATAGTATGTTTATTAACCATATAATATAAAAATACAAAGAGACATGGTAAATGTCAAACTATTTAACAAAGAGTTAAATCTAAAGGATATTGTTAATATAGTGACCCAAACCTATATAAAACCAATTGGATGAGTGGTTTTCAACCCACCCCCACATTATCCATTATATAATACATTTTTTATCAATTATAAACCGAAGATTATTTTGTTATAAAATAATATTTATTGCTTTTCCAAAGGTGCCTCGCACCCTTCTTATAAAAGGTCACTCCCCCTTCTCTCTAATTCACACCATCAAATCAATTTGGCTCGACAAACCCCTACCCAAATAACCTCTCAAATATCCTCCCTTTATCCTAGAGGACTCCCTTTGTTCAGAAAGCCAACCTAAGGATCCCTTTTGATCTTATCAAAAGGAAAAACATGAAGAAGAGGTAAATATTTCATCACCTCTTTCAAGTTCCTTTCTTCTTCCACCTCCTATTTCTTTGTTGTTTCTATTATAAAATAATAACTTCATAATCTTATATATACTGTGATGTTGTTATAAATATGGTAAAACCATATTCATTATTCTATCCATCCTTTGAATGACATGTTACCATATGTGCGTACGTAGGGCTTACCGTCTCCATGCCGTGGTGTAATTGTTATTCAATACATTATTATTTGGATGGGTATAATAATGATGTTTAATTTATTTAAATAATAAATATAACATGATAATTATTCTTTATATATGATATAACATCCAATTATATATTATTTTAACATAAAAAAATGATATTTTCACTCGTACATATGTACGGATTACCGTATCCACGAATGCGATGAGACTCATTCCCCATCGTATCCATTCAAGACTAATTTTCATTTGATTATTAAAATTAATTTTTAAATACATGATATCATTTTGTATAGGAATAAGATACATTCCATCCATAACAAATTTGACTCACATAACAATGAATATAAAGGAAAATGAATATGTTAACACCCCAAACGACGATAATACTAAGATATTATTAACAAATCAATATTAAAATATCATATATTATTTAATATTAATGTATATGATTATTTTATAATTTAATAACAATAATTTTACCTTTAAACAGGATTTTAACCAACCCTTAACCAAGGAAAAGTACAAGGTAAGGGTTAATTTTACAATCTCTTTATTATCCGAGGTTGTTTTTATGTATGTATCTACTGGGACCTCTTTGTCATCCACATCCATGTTTATTTAAAATGTATTTCAAAAAAGTTAATATTTAATAGACAATGGGTTAAATACTTTTATACCCTTATTTTTCCTTATATGTTTTTGAAATAAATCATTCTGTCATTTTCCAAACACGGTACTTTATGACCTTTTTGTCAAAATTAATGTAAGAATGTTTTTTTAACTTATGTGGTGGGTGCAGCTATTTTCCGCCGTTATAAAACCGTTGAAACTTCCCTAACAATATAATAATAAAATTTTCAAATACAAATGTTTTCTTTTTTAATTACTTTACTTTTAAATGATTTCAAAATAGAAAGAGATATTTCTCTAAAAAGTTTTTGATTTGATCTATGTCAACTTCCTTTGATGGATTTTTAGTTTGTCTGAAGTTGATTTATAATGATACAAAACATCCATATTGTATTGAAGGTTTTCTGATATGTTTGACTTTGGATGTGTTATTTCATATCATTCATGTTTTATAGATAAAGTATTGACATTTCATATGCCAGTTTTAATACGAATGTTTATGTTATGTTTAAACCATTTCATATGGGAATGCATTGGACATAGTATGTGATGGGTGGAGCCGACTATAGCTCCTCAATACAATGGTAGTTCACATGATACAAACTAGTGTCTTGGAACAATGCCTTGAGAAAATATTAATTGTTATCTTTCCACAAGGCCTTGACTATTTGGTTATGAAATTCTAGCTTTATGCATTCCATCATTATGAATGCTGCTATTGATATTTCATATGATTATTCGACTAGTAGAATATCAATGTGAGTAAGTAAATGGAATTATTTTGATTTATATTTGCCATATTAAGATAATTTATATGTTCAAAATTCTTTTGTTTTAGTTTTATACATTTCCTTAAATGTTTATTCTTATTTATGAAATATTCCATTATATTGTTATCCTTACTGAGCATCAGAGCTCACCCCCTTCTATGTTTTATTTTTCCCAGGATGCGAAGAAGTATATTGTGACTGACCCATAGGGATAGTCTATGGGATCTTTGTGTTTTCTATAGAAACAATGTTGTTGTAGTTTTTAATTTTATGATGTAATATATACATTATGAATTTATCTAGTACATACAAGGATACTAAACTACTCAATCATTCGAGACTTGACCATTTGTGATCATGCCAATGTTACTTAATAATGCACCGACTCTGCGCTTATGGGGTCGAGGTGTTACTGCCCCGAAAACATGACTCTGGTCCATGAAATGTTCTACCTCATTTCATGGATTTCGATTGCCTCTTCTATATTCCCCATAGCCTCACCACAATTTTTGGTTCCATGTGGTCCTCTAACCTCATATGAAACCACCACTTACCGCATCCCCCATCGGTGTCGCACCCACATATGGCCACCACTGCATACCACCATGCATTGCTGTCATCCATGGATCTATAGGCATACCATGTTTTTCATTTTCTCCATTATTTGAAATGGATCCACATTCCTAAAACTCAGGTTACTGTCTTCACTTAATTGGTCATTGATCTTGATTTTCATCACTTCGGGGGTCTAATTGTTCATAAAACCACAAGGCAACATCAATCTGGGAACCATAGGGATTCCAATGGTGAATACAATATATAACAGAGGGAAAAATTCACATACAAAAGGTTTAATATCATTGTCTATGTTTTATTGTCCAATGATCGAGATCTGGGAAATTGGGGTTACAAATAGATCTTGTTGAATTGCGCTAACATATTATAAATCCCTCCAGTAAAATAAGACTTATTTGCAAGAAAATTTGTTAATGTATTTGTCTATGTTCATCATAGATATCATGAATGGGAAAATTATAAAGAAATAAAACATCCTACCTCATTTTGGGATCATTCATTGACGATTAACAGATGCATCGTCATCATTGACGATATCCTACAAATACATTTGCACGAGGATCAGTGATCTGATCATCGATCTGTTATCATTCCATCAAGAATATTATCCCTCCTAGCACTCCCTAAAGATTATCCAAAATTTCTATGGTTACTCAGCTAATCTAGGTATTTATGAATATGGATATTTTTAAAGAAAATAACCACTACATCAATAAAATAATTTATCATTAAATTTTTTAATTGTGATTACATCATTTTCATGTCTTTCTACAGACGTCCCCCACCGAATAAAGATATATTGCACCTAGGGAAAAACCACATTAAGAACTCACAGGTGGTCCCATATTTCCTATCTTAGTATACATTAATAATTTATTATGGATTACAAATAAAATAATTTTTTTTATTTTATTTATTGTCAAATCCCGAAAACAATCCTTTATAACCGTCATATGTCAACGGATGTTAGGTATCACCTTTAGAAATGACACTACATTGAACAAAACAATGCTACTAGATTTCCTATTTGGGTATTCATTTATGATTTATTCTATCATTTTATTAAAATTTTCTGTGTGTGTTCTTTTATAAACCTAAATATTATTAACTGAATATTATGGGAACACCAACCCTTGGAATCACACAACGTCTTAGCACATGGTCCAGAATGTTTCCCAAAAAAATAATTTTGTTTTGGAATTTTGACTCATTCAATTCTCCAAACCTTTTGGAGTTACCTCCCCAAAATCCAAAATAAGGGATACCAAAATAGATGAGGGTACTAATCAAGAACCTGAGCCACCTGATCGCAAGAGCTCTCTGATAGATTCCCCTGATACCATAGAATATTCACTATTGGAATTGAACATGCATAAAGGATCCTCTATTATTGATCCTTGAGCAATATGGAAACAACATATGACGAGAATCAAAATTTGAAACTATTTTTAATGAAATTCCAGGGATTCACCACACCCATATGTACCGCCAAAAGGGGATGTATGGAACTCCCTAAAACCAAAATCCTGTAAACCCACTGGTAATACTGAGCTCCCTTAGAAATGTATGACATAATATCCATCTTTTGAATATCAATCAGGGACATTCCATTTGTACATCTGGGTGAGTAATGTTTCACATTCAGTATCTCCATGTTCTGCCTCCCTGTCTTGCTGTAAGAGTATAGGGGGGATAACCATCTACTAGAGGAAAGTTATTCCATCTCAAACAATAAATGATTTATTCAAAAGGACAATTAAATCGATGCATCAATCAAAAACTAAAAACTATATCTCCTGCAAAGAGATTATTTATCCACATTCTCCTTCCCAGGAGTAGAGACAATCCGTATTTCATAATCTAGGAGGAACACTTGCCAATTCCTCTATATCAACCATTTCCTGATCCACTGCAACTTCTTCACCACTATAAAAAAAATTAAGACTCATAACTCCCACAACATCGATGTTTTGGCCAGATAATTGATGAGAAATAAGTTTCATCCTCCCTTTTGTGAGTCTATTCAATGTTTCTTGGGTTTCATTTTCACCAACATGGAAAACCTCATGCCACCCCTGCAGACTCACCAAATTCATCACCTTAAACAATAAATATGAGCATTAACTACAATTAACCAGTACATTGAGAGATTTATTTCATACGGCCTTGATGATTCTACCTTGAGATCCCAATCAAAACCCTCACATCTAAGGGTCAAGCCATGCAGTCGACACTAGTGAGTGACCACTAGCTCTCCTCTAATAAGATTCTCAAAGAGTGAGGGTCGAATCAACAATTTAAATGGAATATCAAAGTCCCAAAAAACCTTCATGGAATAAAAAGAATGACTATTACCTATTTCTATCAACACTGCAATAAAATTATAAAAGGCACAAATCATACCCTGAATCATTAATGGAGCTTCAAGGTCATAATCTTCGACTACCTCAGCTATCCCCTGCCCTTTCCAATAACTCCCTGTGCCATGTGTAGAAAAACCAGGGTTGTTGGTGGTGACAAGCCAAAAATTCTACCACCCTACGCTGCAATCTTAGATACTCTACATTTTCTAAATTCTTCTAGATCGGTTTTCTCCTGCTTTCCCACTACTAACTATCACAGGTTGTATTTGTTCATCCAAGTGACTCTTGGTCACAAAATGTCTCTCTATCACCCAAGAATTGGTTGGAATTAACCAAGGGATAACACTGACATGGATGTCCCTATGTAGACCTCTCTCGATGATCGAAACCCTAATGCACTGGTCAAGTATCATATCCATAGTGTGTTCGGAATTGTAGGTATGCCCTGATGAATACTCAGATACTGACATTCCATCATTCCAGAGTTGTAAAAGATTTTGGGAACACATATCCCTTAGCATATAGAGTGATAAATACTTCTCCAAAAAAGGTTCTTAAACTCTATCCATAGAATAGTCACCTCATTATAATATCTAGTAACTAAACACCACCATCTCCCTACTAGGCCCTAGTGAATGCCTTATGCCAGGACTACCATATGAATTTGGTGTCTCCTGATTAGATGGAAAACTCAGATCACCACCTCATGCTATCCCTTATCCAAAATTATCCCGTGCTCATCTCTAAACCTAAGGGTTCACTATGACTGAAACATGTGAGGCATGCTCTTCTTGTGGTCCTCATATTATGGTACTACTAGTTCCATGTGATCCTATACAGGTGGTGGTACAGCTAAGGAAACACCAAGAGGTGTTATAATCAATAAAAATTCTTATACAGATGTTTCATCACCAATTGAATCATCCTCATGATCATGTGGTTGTATCCTTGTGTTTTATCTATGTGGAGGCATCGTGAGTAATAAGAAGATGTACTAGAGTCAATAGATTATACTTAGTGAGATGACTCAAAAAAATATGTGATCACACCCAAATCCAATATGATGCATGTACCATTATTTCTAAATGAAAATAGTGTTTCATGTACTGAGTAAAAAGATAAAAATTTAGAGTCCTTGTGTACGGATAAGTTGATCACAACACCAACACGGGGTTCCCTAGACTTAATGCCGAACTCGATACAGTTAACAATATTTCCCCAAACAAACCACATAAATTTTTTTTCATAGGTAGAAACGACCTACCTCTAATACCACTCTTTTGTCACCCTTCCCAGAGGGTCCCATGTTGTGACTACCCGAAGCCTTCACCCAGTAGTCCAGGGGATACTTACAAGCACTGAGTAGGAAGATTCGTTAAACGGGTGGCCTTTTCTTAAGTGCTTGTACACACACTCACATCTCCCAAACCAAAATTCTAAAATTTAAAAACACTAGGTAAAAAGTAATTCATTCCAATAAGGTACCGACAACATAGTATAAGAGTATAAAACTGGGAAGTAAACATGGATAAAATACAACCCCACTAAACATAAGAGTTATTAAAATTGAACAGACATGTTCCTGAATATCATCAACATAAAACCCTACATGAAGGGTAGGTATAGATATATATGTTTGATGTCACTGGATCACACCTCGACTATCTGGTCTCCCTAATAACCAGCTAGTCCTAGTCTTCTCTGTACTCCATCAATGTTGTGATTGTATCCACAAGGCACAAAAAATTTGGTAAAATCACATGATGGTGTGAGTAATGAAATTCTCAGTAGGACACACCCAAACCAAAACAGAAATATAGTACATAGGAAATTAAAATTCAAAACTAGTATGGAAGACCAATAAAGGACACCACAAAGGAACACCATGAATGAACACCACTAAGTAACACCACTATGTAACACCATGATTGGACACCAAATTGAAATAACATGAAATTACACTATGAATGAACACAACAAAGGCATGACATGAAGGAACAATAGTAAGGAAGACCACGAAGAAACACCACTATGGAACACCGTGATAGAACACCACTTAGGAACACCACGAAAGAACATTACTAAAGAATAATATGAAGGAACACCACTATGGAACACCATGAAGGAACTCCACAATGGAACACCTTGATGGAACACTATGAAGGACCATCAATAAGGGACACAGTAATGTAAAACATCTAAGGAACACCATAAAGGAACACCAAAATATAATACCAAGAAGGTACACCACTACGGAACTCCATATAGGAATTCCACTAAAGAACACCAGGAAGGAGCACCACTAAAGAACACAACGAAGGAACACCAAGAAGAAACGCCACTATGGAACACCATGAAGGAACACCAAAAAAGAACACCACTAAGGAACACCACAAAAGAAAAACATGAATGAACACTACATAGGGACACCATGGTGGAACACAACTAAGGAACACCATGAAGGAACACCATAAAGGAACACCACTAAGGGACATCATGAAGGATACCCCGGAAAAATTCACAAAGCATGCCACATATAAATATAAGATTTATATGAGATAGAAATAAAATAATCATACCACATAGAAATATACAATGTATACCAATCATAAATACAAAAAATATACCACATGGGGATAATCAAATAATGCCACAAAGAAATACACAAATTATACAAAAAAATATATGTTTTATTCCACAAAGAAATAGAAATATCATCTCACACAAGGTATTAGTATATAGAATGAAAATTAATATTGTAAAACATAGTCCACAAAACATCCAGTATTAGTGACACACAGAGTGTCGATAACACAATGAGTGTTGCTAACATGCAAAGTGTTGATGACATGCAGAATGTAGATTACACACAAAGTGTTGATAACACATATAGTTTCGATAACACATGGAGATTAATTTACACACATATTGTTGATGATTCATGCAACCCCCAAGTCATTTAGTTACGATGTCACATAGTCTCCATATCGCATAACCTCTATGTCATGTTATCTCGATTTCTAAACCAACCACATGATTATACTCATATAATGATTGTTCTAAGAGAAAATACTAATCAATACATTAGTTTGTATGTGAAATTATATAAAGACTCACTTAGAGTATCTCAAGGAACCACTGCATTGCAAGGGTTCCAACGCCACAAACAAATCCTCAAAGAGACACATTGTTGGAATGTAACAGCTGATTTTATAGAAATTTACAACTCAGGTCTAACCCAACATGCTAGGATCAGCCCATAGGGTCATTAGGTCTTGCCTTCTAGGCCGCTGGAGTGGCTTTCCTCTTCTGGACTAGCGATCGTTGCGTGTTGCCTTAGTGTGTTGAATGTGTTCTTCCCTGACCATGTGCCTCTGGTCAATGAGAAGTCGTGTCGTTTTTCACATTTTAGGCCCACAAACTCCATATTCCCCAAGGCCTAGCGGCCACCACAAGATCCACATGTCAATCCAACAATGTACGCAGCCTCCACCTTCCGTGTACCTCATCAACGTAGCGCCCACCTATTTCGATTAGTCTCCTACATGGCAATGTTGGGCTTTATTCATTCTCTTCCAGCAAACCACCAGTGACCTTGGCTCAATGATCCCCCCTATTTCTCATGTGCTATGTATTTTAAAAAAGATCCACATAAGTGATCATTGAGTCACGATCATCGCGACATTGGGATTTGATATGGCTTTCTCTCACTATGGGGGTCTGATTGTGCTCAGAACCACCTTGGAACATTGAGTCGGTAACCTGAGGGGTTCCAATGGAAAAGAACATGTCGAATAATGGGATAAATTCACATATAAAAGGATTAACAATGTTGTCTAATAGTTCATGGTCAATGATTAAGATCCATGGAAATTGGTTTAAGAAAGATCATGTTGAATCCCACTAAACCGAAAAAAATATCCATCCCACAACATATGATCGATCCACGGGAAAATATGTTCGTGGATTAGTCCGCGTTAAAAATAGATATCAAGAATGAGAAAAATCACTAAAAAATCAAACATCCTACCTTGAGTTTGGATCATGTTTTGAGGAGGATTTGTTTCAATATTTTTTGTTATGAGGTCTTCCAACTCCATGGCACGATGATCTATGATCCGATCTTCGATCCATCGTCATTCGCTCAAGATGATTCTTTCTCAAAGATCTCCCTAGGGATTATCTGGTGTTCCTAGGGTTATGTAGTTGACCCTCGGATTTTTGAATATGGGTTTTTAAAGGAAACTGTCACTGAGTAAACAAACTAATTTATCTTTAAAATTTTTAATGACGATTAGGTCCTTTTGGGGTTTTCCACAAAATACCCTTTATCAAAAAAATTCGGTCATGCCTAGAGAAAACACCACATTACGATCTTGAAGGGGGTCTTGGATTTCTAATAAGAGTCTCTATTCTTGAGTTATTTAAATTTGAAAAAAAAATATATATTTTTTATTATTTTATTTAATGTTACGTCAAAAAAACGATCATTCATAGTCAGCTCGTGCCATCCAATGTTAGGTCTCACGTAAGCTAATGTCAATGCTATAAATACAATGATACCTTCTGATTTCTGATTCAGGAAGCAATTTATGATTTATTATAGTTTTTTCCTACAAATTTTCACTCCTACTATTAAAAGCATAACATTTTCAATGAACTGTTCTGGGCACACCAGGCATCGGAAGCACATACTATCCAAGAACCATGTCTCGCAGTTTTTCGAAAAAATTATAAAAACAAATTTTGGAAAAGTTGAGTCATTAAAATGGGAGGTAATAAGTAACTTATCATTAAAAATATAATAAAATCGTTATAATACCATGGAATTAAAAGGATTTCAGAATATAAAAAATCATCATAAATGATATTATTCAAAATTGTATGTTATTGTAAAGAAAATAAGATAATGGTGAAACCCATACCCAAAAATATAACTTCATACATATTGATAAGAGATACATACAACCAAGTTAACCCCATTGAGAGGCTCATGAGAATAAAAATGAGTGGTTATTCACAGTCAATGTCTTGAAAGTAGATATTAAGAAGAGAATATTTTTTTTTATAAAATGAAGGTTTTAATTAATACCTAAAAATATTCCTTGGGAATATGGGGTGAAGAAAATTAAAAACCAATGGATTATCCATGGGTTTATCTCTTGGTGTCAAGTATTTATATTTTATTTTTGATATTTAATGGTTTAGAAATGATGAATTTTATTTCATGTTAATTTATTTCTTGGAATATAATATATCCACAAAATATTGTTTGTAAAATATTATTTACCATTCTATATCACTGAATGTAATTCATAGGTTTGGAAAATCATTTTAATTAATTAAATTCTATTATTATAATTAAAAATATATTTTTTGTCTTGGAATCACTTATTTTAATTATTAAATAATTTTATTATCAGGGGAATATCTTATCAATCACTATATATATTTTTACACCATATGATATTTTGGTTTGCCTTTTCTTAAGTAAATTCAATTTCTTCAATTTTATCTATCGCATTCAGTCGAGAAAATAAATGAACAATGATATAGTAATGAATATTATTATTTTAACAATACCCCTTAACTAAGAGATTGTGGATATGGTTAAATAAATTATGAATATATAGTTTACATGTTATTATAAAATGATTTAGTTATAAATGAAAATAAAAAAAATTGAATATAATGGATTTTTTTTTAAAAATATTTTTCATATAATGGTATTTAGTCATAATAAATATAATTAATCAATATTAGTGAAATATGTAAATGAAATAAGTTTTTTATATATTCAATGAAATATTTTAAAATTTCCATTATGTTTTATATTCTTATGATAAGAATAAAAATAATTTTAAACATAAAAAGCTATGTATTCTAAAGGTGGAATATAGGGTTTTGGATTGAAGATAGTCCTCCCAAATATTCTTGGTTCCAAGAAACTCGATATGCAACAGATCACTGAGAAGCATGCAGTTTCGGGCCTTTCTGCTTCCGAATCGATTTCAGATTTGCGAAAGTCGGCGGTTCCACCTGGTGTACGCGCATAGCCAGTCGGTGTGATTCGCTCTATTCCAGTGAGGTAGTATTCTGGTGATTTTAGGATGGTGGGATGAAGGCAGCTGGGCTACTGGCTAACAAAATGGTGGCCTCAGCTACTCAGTCTCATGCGGTTAGGGATGCGGCTGGGGATGTCTCTCACACGGTTGAGGATGTCACGAAGGTTTCTATGAGAATGCCCATTGTGCGTGGTCAATGCTCCTATAAGTATGTAATGAAGGACTCCACACTAAATCTGAAAAGGAATGATCATTCTAGGAAGATTCATCGAAAGGGATCTTTGGTACCTATTCAGGCCAACCCTGGTGTGATTACTGAAGGATTGGCATTGGATGAGAACTCATTGATTGCTCGTATTATCCTTCCTAAAGGTTCACTTCCCTGTAAATTTGATGATTTATTTTATAAAATTTCAATGTTGCGGGGATTTAATAACTAGAAATGTGTCTCCCTTGGGTGGGGATTCATTTATAGCTTGTTTCCATCAGCTGATGTGCAGCTTAAGGATTTGGTTTTTGGTTCCATGTTCCTAAATTCGGAGTGGATTCATCTACATGAATAGTCACTATACTTCAATGTCTCCAATGCTAGAAATTTATTCTCTCAGGTATGGGTGCGTCTTCATGGGCTTAATTGGGTCCTTTGGTATCCAGAGATCTTTCAAGATATTGGAATGGAAATTGGATCACCCACCCATCTATCTTGATAAGGAAACGACATATGTTAGGTATGGGCACCTCACTAGAATGTTGATGGAATTCGATCTTAGATCTACTCTCATTGACACGGTAACACTTTCTATTCCCTCTGATCAAATTTTTATTGATGTGGAATATGAACGAAAACCTCTCATTTGCACTAAATGCATGGTTGTGGGACACTCTTTAGAGCTGTGTCACAAAAACATCACATGTAAGGAGTGTGGAATGGAAGGACACTCCTCCAATATTTGCCAATGAAAGCTGAATTTGAAGGATCCATCCCCGCAAGAGCATGTTAATAGGGACAGTGACCCTCCTTGGAAGTCAGCTGATGTACACACTCCCAGGAATGGAAAAGAGTTTATAATTGATAATACTTTGCCTAGTTCGTATAGTGTCCCTACTACTCGTGAGGCTATCATTTCTGAGATTCCGAGTCCCACTACTGGTTTGAGGAAGAATGTTTTTACGTAGTAGAATGTCGAAAAAGAGCCTTCTTCCTCTGCTAAATAGGGGATCATTTCTGATGAAAGGAAGGAAAGGGACGATGAACTAACTCTCAGAAATGGGGAGCCATTCACCTCTAAGTTGGGGGATATCCATGTTGAGGCTAAGGTAAGTGACATGGATATGACTAAATCCTCATATAGTGACATTGTTTGAGGAGAAAATAATGGTGTCTGTGACAGTGAGGGTGTCATGAATGCCCCAGTTATAAGGAATCCATGGAAAGACTAATCTGCATTTTTGATGATGGTGACCACTATGTCATATTTTAAGAAGGCTAAAGAGAAGTTATCTATGGAGAAACTAGATTGAAGGAAGTTATATACCATGCTATTCAAACAATATGAGCCTTAGTTAGAGTGGGAATTGGCTGATGCTGACAACAAGACCAGGTATGGGTGTGGTGATTAGGACTATTATGACATGTAATATCGCTCTCGCTTCCTCTATCTTGTCTATTCAATCTTCTTTTTATTAATTAATTTGGTGGTCCAAGCGTGCTTGGATCTGACTTTTACAGTATTTCTAAATGTTGTTTTGTCTCCTTTTGATGCCGAGATTATTTTAAATGTTTTTTTGACACATTTATATTTTATATATTAAAATATAAACTCCATATTTTAATTCGGAATATAAAATTGTATTTTTTTAATTTATTGTATTTTTCTAACATGATTCATGTTTTGATGAATAGTGAATAAATATTTAATTTTAAATAAAAAAAATTCATCTAAAAAAATTAGCGTTATGTTTTTTTATTGTTTTAATGCATAATTATATAACTTTATTATAATTTAATATATTTTAATTCATTTGAATCAATTCAACATTGAATTTGGATTTAAAAACATTTCAATTTTATGAACACATTTTCATTAAAAACTGATTTTCTCATTCCGACAATGGGATTAATTTAAATTATTTTTAGCCACTAATGTGAATTGAATTTTAAAAAAATGATTCCATATTTGTAATCATATGGTACAAATTTATAAAATAGTTCCCTTTATTTTTATTCAATAAGAATTAGGAAATTAGTATTTTTTTCAACTTCTACAGTTAAGGATAAATATGGTAATTATGTGTAAAAATAATATTACTAGTATTAGAAAATTACAATAAAAAATTTATGAATTTTTTGGATGACTTGTTTTCTACCAAAATGCATCTTTTAGATGATTTTTTGGAATCTTGGAGCCACTTTGATTTTTTTATCCATTTATAGTATTTTATTCTAAGGAAAGTAAAATATCTCGTACTTGTGTTTTTAATTAGTGTTAAATATTTTATTTTTGGTTATTTGGAATATAAAATCAATTATAAATATTATTTTTAATGATAAAAAGTTAAAATTCATCATGATAATTTATTTTTCATTTTTTGGTAACATATTATAAAATTTATTTTTTTCACAACGATGATGCAATATTTGTTTAATTAATGGAAATATCGAATAAATGTTATTAAAAATATTAAAATAATCATAATTATATATAATTAATTCCATAATTGAATTTTATAAATTACCTGGGCATTTTATTGATTTATTAAATGTTTTTCTTGAAGTTATCAAGTTTCGTTGTTATTTTCAAAATGTCATGTAATGAATATTATAAAAATTGACACTAATTATATTTTAAAATAAATAATAATTTAATAAAAGTTATAAAAATCATATAAATATTAAATACGGTAAAATGAATGCGGTAAAGTTGAAAATTTCATCTGAAACGTCTCTGACCCGGGAGAAACAAAAACGGTTCCTCGAGCCGTGTAGTTACATGACATCAAGCATACCCCCTCATATGCTAGTGGTTACCGACTAGCAGCGAGGGTATAATTGGAAATATAGGGGGACTATACCCTCAATTCCAGAGTAATCCATAATAGATAATAATTGAAATATTGGAAACAAAATAGAATACACCATAACATGGATTAGTGAGCATATCCCAAAGCTCTGAACAATAAGAAGAAGCAATAAATTTGTCATGCCTTACTAGGGTGTCAAGTGAAAAAACCCTATAGAAATAAATCATTAGAAACCCTTAAATGGTCTGGAATCCATTTCATGAACCTCACCCAATAATGTCCCATTTACAACTCATCTCCTTAGCATATGGCCACTGCCCTTGTCATGACCTGCAAGCGTGAAATCGCTCAGTTACCAAACGGCAGCCTGAGAAGGGTGTGAGTATATCTCCGTAGGATCTCACCAATGGCATCTAAAAAATATCCATCATGGTTGATATTTCATGAAAATTATTTATAGAGGCATGTGAAGGAAAACTGTTAAATAGGCTAAATTTATTTTTGTTCCTTTAAGTTAACAGACCAATTAGCCCATGTTTCTTACTAATAAATTATATTAATCATTTCACCCTTTTTATTTATTCAATGCATTAGGCATGATTAGTGTTCTCAACATGTGAAATATAACAAGTCTTATCTCACTAATCATGATTTGACAACAATTCCCAATATCCTAACCTCAAAGCCTCAGTCCGTGTGGAATGTAACTATTAGGGGAATAGAACTTCATCCCCTTCCATAAACCATGCATTTAGGGGAGGATCTAGAACCTTGTTCCTACTCAACCCGTGGACATAGAGCCTCATGTCAATACCCCAGTCTACCAAGCCATGTGCACACACTTATTGATCATTCACTACGAAACACCATATGATAACAACATTGCAAACATCTTTTGTAATCACCAAAATAATCTCAATAAATGGGATGCTACATTTTTCCTCAATCCATTAACACCTATATTGTTCATATTACTCATCCTCTTTATCCCCATTCCTTGTTTATTTTCCAATCACACTAAGAATATTCATGTATGATTCTAAGTACCTAGAATTTTTCAATTTATCCATTTAACCCTTTTTCACGCCAACCAAACAACCTCTTGGGCAATTACCCAACCTTGGTGTATTACTAGACACTAATTTCATTTCTTTTAAGTATATTAACATAATCATAAATGGATCTACCTTCTTACACAACTACCCACACTAACATAGTTAACACTATGTTCGGGGAATATCGCTACACACCTCGGGTTGCCCTAATTTGGTCAATTCATCCTCCTTGCATCATATCGGGATCAAGAGGGTTTTAATTAACCTTTTTAAAACCACTACATCACATCATGACTAATGCACCATGATCACTTCAAAAGAGGGAAAAAAACCCTACATGAACAAATCCATAGAAAACCCTAGGGATATGACATATAGACCACCTACCATGAATCCAATGGTGCACACACTCCCAATCGAAACCTTAGATCCCAATCCAAAACCCATTTGAAACCTCAACCTAGATCTCTTTGAAAAACATAATTTTGAGAGCTTATGATGGAAAGGTAAGAGAATTAAAAACCCTAAACTAAAAAAGAAAATAAAGAGGGAGATTAGCCTTACCGGGATCTTCAATCTGCAACTGACAGCACTCCAATCAACCAAGAATTGATAGATATTGATTCTTGGGAGCTATTGATCCCCTTGGTTCGTTCTTAGGGCTACCAAGGATGAGGTGGAGGAAAATCCTAATTAGTATATAAGATCCCAAAGTGCTAAAAATGTAATTCTTTATTGTTTTCTAGGCCACATTGTTTTCCCTCATTGTTTTCCAAACCATGCACAAACCAATCAGATGCTTCTGTCCCAAAAGAGACCTTTCACACGGTTCACCGCATGGTTTCCCATACCATTCACAAACCGTGCAGAGGCTACTATGCTAAAACCTTCTAATTGAATGGTTTACTTGGGATTCCCACATGGTTAGTACTAACCTTGCACATACCATATGGCTAGCTGAAAATCCCATTTCCCCCTTTTTTCTAGAACCCCTAGAACACCCCTGAGCCTCCCTAAGGACATTGGAAAGTACATAATTTTCAAAATGAAAGGTCCTAAAATGAAATGTAAATAAAAATTACCAGACAGAGAAATATGGGAACTTACATCCTCCCCACCTTATAACGTCTCATCCCTGAGCCTCTCTTCCTAAGAATCATATATTTCAAAAGGAAATAGATTGGGCCACATGACCCACATATTTGATTCCCAATCCTATGTTTCCTATTGATTGTTTCCATGCTTCCATCCAACATGAACCAGTGGCCCAACCTTACCCCACAAAACTTTCTCACTATTATCCACAATAGGAACCAGGTCCTCCTCCAAGGACACATCAGCATCAAGCTCAAAATCCTTGAAATTTATCACATGGGATGGATCTGGGTGATACTATCGGAGTTTTGAAACATGGAAAAGTCATGCATCCAACTATATCATTATGGAAGAGCCAATTGGTAATCCATCAGTCTGATTCTTCCAAAAATCTCAAATGGCCCCTGTAACACCCGAGACTTTTATGAGAAATATTTTTTTTATATAAATCATCAAAGAAATCTTTCACTACACACAACACTAGCTTGGCTTTCTTTACACACAACTGCGGCCTTCCTCGATAGCTTGCGCCGTACGCAATACTGAGACTCACTAAACAACATTATGCTATTAAAATATTATTAAAACTAGCTGTTATTAATAGTATTAACTGAATTTTGAATTTTATAAAATTTTAATTCAACTTATACATTTTCTAGAATGAGGTATTAAAGCAAAATCAGTTTTCTTTTGATAAAAGAAGTATTTTTAAAAAAATGCAGTTTTTCCGCCTTTTGATGGAACACCCACATTAAATCTAGTCTTTGAAATGTTTATAAGTTCAGTTTGACAAAATAGAATTCTTATTTTGAATCGGGGTATAAAAATTTACTTTGGATAAATTTTTGAAATTTTTCTGATAACTTTTATATTTTGATGAATAATAAAAATACGCTAATTTTTAATTAAAAATAACTTTTTTCATCAAGATAATTTATATGGATAAATTATAATATTGAATGGTTTTAAAGTATAAATAGAATATATTTTTAACATTTAATATAATTTATGCCATTAGCATTAATTTCACATTGAATTCATAGGTAAAAACATTTCAATCTTTGCCAATGTTTTAACTTCTAAAACCTGTTTTCTTAACAACGGTATTTATTATAAATTAATTACTGCAACTTATATGTTTTGAATTTGGAAAAATGGATTCCATATTCGGAATTAGTGGGTCCAAATTATGTTAATAGGATACTTTTTTTTTGTCATTTTGAATAGTAACTACGGTAAATTTTATTTACCATAGTTAAAGGTAAATCGGGTAATTAAGGGTGAATATAACATTATAAAATTACACTAACACCTAACAAAATCCTATTGGATGACTAAAGGTCGACCCATATCACCTAAGGGTCGGATTAAATTCATTTAATGGACTTTTTTCCATGAAAATAATTTAATTATTATTAAAACCAAAGAACATGACAACATGTCACATTCTAAAATCTTATAAGTATTATAATTTTAATTTGGTCATAAACATAATGAAACTTCGGAAATTAATAGTCACAAGAAATATAATACAATTATCTATATCATATTAATTTATTTATAATTTTTAGGGATTAAATAATTATCATTAATTATGACACAATAGTGATGTTGAAACTATTTTATTAATTAAAATATCAAATAAATGGTTCTAAAAATATTAAAATAAATATTATATGAACTATTTAATGTTCTCTACTAATTTTCTAGATACATATGACATTTTATGAATCTATTAAAGCTTTTATTTTAAACATATATTTTTTTTATATATTATTTAAATTCAAATAAATGAATAGTGTCAAAATTGACACTATTTTTATTTTATAAAAATAACATATTATAAAATTGTTTAAAAATCACAAAAATATTTAAAATTTATAAATTAAAATTTAAATGGTCTAAAATTTCATGAAGTTTCATATTATGGAAAATTCAAAACAAATATGTAATTATTGATAATAATTTAAAATTTAGAATATTATTACCACAAATAAAATTAAATTGATAAATAAGGATAAATCAAGTTGATAATGTTTAAAATAAATTCCTAACATTTCCAAATGTTATTTTTTGATGAAATTACAACCCTATCTCATCTAATATTCAGATATGAGTCATTTGGAATGTTTTTAAGAGGGGTTGGGATTTAATATAAACTAATATTTCTTATATTTCCAAAGGTGCCCCTCTCCTCCCTTATAAAAGGGAACCTCCTCCCTCTCCTCCTCACACCAATTTGAGACTTCAATATCGTCCAACCCCTATCAATTTAACTTCCCCACTTCCTTAGAAACCTACTATAGGTACTGGTCTTCTCAAAAGACCAACTCTAGTGCCTTAAGAGAAAGTTTAAAGGAGGCATTTCGAGAAAGAGGTAATACCTTCTACCATTTTCTTCATGTTCCATTCTTCTTATACTCCCTCTTCATTAGTTGTTTCATTATTAGTTAATAACATAAGTATCCCTAATATACTGATATGTTATTATAAATATGAAACAACACTATTTCACCTCTTATCCATCCTATGGAAAACGAAATCACCGCGCGTGTGTACGTACGGAATACCGTCTCCACGCCGTGGTGTAATCTGTTTTCCACCCCCACCTTACTTGGATGGGTATAATGGTGTAAACAAATAACTGTATATTATTATTGTAAAGTGATACTGATTCTGAAATAGTATACATACACTCCAATACAATTCCACGATGATGGGAACGATGTCATCGCTCGTGCATACGTACGGAATACCGTCTCCACGATGTGATGAGACTCGTTCTACATGATATTAATTTCATAATTATTATATAAATTAATTTAATGAATAAATATGACATATTGTACACTAATACCATTCTGGAAATGAGGTATCTATAACCTAAATAGAAGAATAAGAATTTATTTGACAAAACACGCATAAGAACAAAAAGTAATAAACACCCGAATAACAAGTAATAATGAAATATTACTAATAAGAAACTTATAATATGACCATATATGATAACATAACAATATTTATGATTATGGAATAAGTCAATAACATTATTTAAATCATTATACATGAGGTTCGGACACTTACGAAGCAAATCGGACCTAAGGTAAGGGAAAATATCACAATCTCATTTTTATCCGAGATTGTTTATAATTTGGTATTTACTGGGGTGTATTTTATCATCCACGTCCATGTTTCCTCAATATGTAATATTTATATCGTTCTACAATAGTTTATATCCACTTTTACCCTTCGGTGAGTTTTTAGTAAAAGATATGAATGGAATCTGTTTTCATTTTTTGTACGAGGTACTTTTTGACTTTTCCGACAAAAGTACTAGAAGAATGTTTTTTTAACTTATACGGAATGAATGAATTTTGAAAACTTTATTTCCAAGAATCTTCCATTACAAGTTTTCAAGTTTATTTTTAATCAACTTCTTTTAGTTAAAAATTTTATGACATGTTAAGAAAGGAAAAATGTTTTTGAAGTAGAAAGGATATTTTCCTCAAGAATGGAGTTCAAGTGTTTTATCAAAATTATTTTCCATCTAAGATAATATAGGGTTCTTTTTATATCCCTATTATTACATTTATTTGATTATGTTGTGCTGGAAATATTTTTATGAATTCTTTTATCTTATATGAATCGGTTGATGATGTCATGATGTTTAAGATTCCCATTTTTATTACTTGGGTTATGCTATGATGTATGGTTTATGATTTTGTGGCACACATAAGAATGGTATCATTATGAGATGGGTGGGACCTATATCTCCCTCCAATGCATTGGGTAAGGATTTTATATCTCATGATATTGATATGGCTGGAATGGAAGGTTAAACATGTTCAGTGATACAAGACTGAAACGAGGAGTGAACTCAGTTCAGAAATGGACTTTGTCCACTAAGATAGTCTTGGCAATGAGTCTTGTCTAATAAGAAATGATTCTCTATGATTATGTGTGTATTCCACAAAGTTTCATGTTTTAAGTTATGATTATTGGAATTACATTTCACCACCATGAGTTATCCCATGTTATGAAATTATGATCTCTTTTGCAGGATAAGATTTTCAAAATTTTATGTTCTTATGAATTTTATGTAATTGATATTTCTTTTGTTTACCCTTACTGAGCATTTGAGCTCACCCTTTTGTATGTTTTCTTTCCCCAGGTCAGGAATAAGGGTATTAAGTAAGATATGCCAAAAAGGGACTATAGATATGATGAAATAAATGAGAGACAGTGTAGATTCTTTATGAAGCAGTTGTTTATGTTTCCTAGTTTCTAAAGACACTATACCTATACGGTCCTTTCATGGTTTTGTTATATGTTGTAATAAGAATGCTTCAATTTTGAAGTATTAACCATGTATGTAATGTAGTGGTTGTTATAGTTGGTATCAGAGGAAAGGTATAGTCAACCATTGGAAACTAGGATGTGAAAGCCTTAGTAAGAACTCTAAGGATAAGTCGAACCATAGAACACAATCTTAGTGTTTTAGAAATGGCCATGAACAACCTATGATAAGACCTTAAGTGTGAAATTTTATTCTTGATTATGTGGTTTTCCTATTATAATTAGTGTTTCTCACACTATTCTTCTTGGTTTTAGTCAATGGATGGAACCCGAAGAAATCGTGTTAATGCAGAATGCGACGGGAAATGTAGTGATTGTCCCCCAGTGCAACCAAATGTTATGGGAGCTAGAATGAAAAATCTTGTATTCCTGCTCACACAACTTTCTCAAGCTATGAATCATGCAGGACTTCAAAATGAGCAAAAGGAGCAATATTCTGTAGATTCATTCATGAGGCAGTGTCCACCTTCATTCAGCGTGTCTTCTGATCCATTAGTGGCTGAACAATGGATCAGTACCACTGAAAAGATATTTTCAGTTCTTCAATGTTCTGAACAAGATAAAGTCATCTTAGTACTGTATCATTTGGAAGGTGTTGCTGATCAATGGTGGAATCTTATTAAGAATACTAGGAAAGGGATGAAATTGATTCCATGGAATAGGACGAGTTCAAGAACTTATTTTTCAATAAGTATTTCCCTATTATTCTTCGAACAAAGATGGAGAAGGAGTTTCTTGAACTGAAGCAAAAGGATGATAAATCCGTTGGTACCTACGAAGCAAATTTTACAAGACTTGAAAGGTACGCTTCCGGAATTATTATCCAACCTGAGAGTAAGATCGATCGATTCTTTAGTGGATTAAAACCAAGTCTTTGAAGGGTGTTATCCATAAGGGACTTCAATAGCTACGAGGAAATTGTTCAATGTGCTCTCAAGGTTGATATGGAGATTGGTGTAACCCATCAGTCACATGGGTTTGATAAGAAGAGTAAAATGGAATTCAAAGGAAAATCTAAAGACCACACTAAAAAGAAGATGAGTTTTACCTTATGATAAAATTGTGGAAAGAAACATGGAGGAAATTTTCTTAAGGGGACAAGCAAATGTTATAAGTGTGGAAAAGAAGGTCATCGGGCAATTGAATGTCGAAATAATGCGATGAAGATGTCTAATGATGCAAACAATGGAAGGGATACACATAATGAACCTACTACACTTCAATTTTACAAGTGCAAGGAGATGGGGCATTATGCCAATCAATGACAAAATCCAAGGGTTGATGATGAAGATCGACGTCGACAAAATCTTAAGGCCAAAGACGAAGGAAAGTCACATGAAATCACTATTGGCGATGTGGAGTACGAAAACGAAGTGGTGAGAGGTACACTTACCATCCACTCTAAAGTAGCAAGTTTTTTATTTGATTCTGGATCCACCCATTCTTTTATTTCTGAAGAATTTTATAAGGGTATCACCGTATTACCTCAACAATTAGATGTTGAGTTGGCTGTGACAACTCCTAATGGCACAACAGTAGCATCAAAAGTTTACAATTCTTCTCCGATTGAAGTCTGTGGGAAAGTGCATATTGCAAATCTTGTGATCCTTCCTATTGTGTAATTTGATGTGATTCTTGGCATGGATTGGATTTATTTATATGGATATCATATCAATTTCCAACGAAGGGAAGTCACATTTCATATTCCAGATCAATCTATGATCATCTATCAATGCAAGGATGAACATAACCTTCCAGTGGAAATTGCATCCATCTTATGGGTCTTGATTCCACTAAATGAAGGTTATTTATCTCAAATGGTTGGAGAGAATCTCATGATTAATAATATGCCCATTGTACGGGAATTTGATGATGTCTTTCTGGAGGAATTACCAGGTCTTCCACCAAATCGTGAAGTTGAGTTTTCAATAGAATTTATACTGGATGTTTTGCCTATTTCAATGACACCTTATAGAATGGCCCCAATTGAGTTGCAAGAATTGAAGAAGAAACTCCAAGAGAATATTGATAAAGGATTCATACACCCTAGTGCATCACCTTGGGGAGCACATGTTCTGTTTGTTAAGAAGAAAGATGGATCAATGAGACTCTGCATTGATTATCGATAACTTAATAAGATCACTATCAAGAAAAAATATCCTCTCCCATGGATTGATGACCTATTTGACCAATTACGCGGAGCTCAATACTTTTCCAAGATTGATCTTTGTATAGGGTATCATTAATTAAGGGTCAAAAGGGAGGATATACCAAAGACGGTTTTCCGTACAAGGTATGGACACTATGAATTTATAGTGATGCCATTTGGTCTTACTAATTCCCCTGCTATCTTCATGGATCTAATGAATAGAGTCTTTAGATACTATCTTGATCAGTTTGTGGTAGTCTTTATAGATGATATTCTTGTTTATTCAAAGAGCAAGGAAGAACATGAAGATCACTTGAGAATTGTATTAAAGACCCTGCGAAAGGAGAAGATTTATGTCAAATTTACCAAGTGTGAATTTTGCTTTCAAAAAGATGAATTTTTGGGTCACATAATCTCAAAAGAGGGGATATCTGTGGATCCAGCAAAAACAGAGGTTATCGAAAGACGGTCGAGACCAACAACAGTAACCGAGATCTGAAGTTTTCTTGGTTTGGCTGGATATTACCAACGTTTTGTGAAATATTTTTCAAGGTTATCTAACCCACTCACCATGTTGACTCGAAAAGGAGTTAAGTTTGTTTAGACAGAAGAATGTGAAGAAAATTTCAATGAGCTAAACAGAAGGTTAGCCAGTGCACTAGTGCTCACATTACCTTGCAGTGGAGAAAGGTTTTTGATCTACAGTGATGCATCCAAGAAGGGACTGTGATGTGTTCTCATGAAAAATGATATGGTTATAGCTTATTCCTCACGACAGTTGAAAATCCATGAGCAAAATTACCCAACTCATGATTTGGAGTTATCTGCGGTAATCATAACATTAAAGATTTGGAGGCATTACCTTTATGGTGAAAGGTGTGATATTTATACTGATCCTAAAAGTTTAAAGTATAGTTTCACACAAAAAGATCAGAATATGCACCAAAGAAGATGGTTGGAGCTGATTAAGGATTACAACTGGTCACTTCATTACCACCCTGGGAAAGCAAACAAGGTGACAGATGCATTAAGTCAAAAAGACAATGCTAGCTTATCCATGATGAGGATCACAAAAGATAAAATATTTATGGATTTACAAAGGATGGATCTTGGAATTATAATTGAAGGGGAAAAATAGTATCTTTCTCAAATAAATGTTCAACCATCTATACATGTGAAGATTAAAGAGGCACAGAAAGAAGATGTCGAGTTACAAAAGAAGGTGAGAAATGTTCCTGAATTCAACCTTGATTGTGATGGGATAATAAACTTCAAGAATCGGGTTTGTGTTCCTCCCATCCCATAATTAAAGAAGGAGCTGCTGGATGAGGCTCATTGTTCTTCATTCTCTATTCATCCTCAAAGCACGAAGATGTATAGAGACCTGAAAGAGTGTTTCTGGTGGGATGGCATGAAAAGAGATGTTGTTGAATATGTCTCTTGATGCTTGGTTTGTCAGTAAGTTAAAGCTGAGAGACATAAGTCTAAGGGGATGTTACAACAATTACCCATACCTAAATGGAAATGGGAAAACATCACTATGTACATTGTCACTAGACTTCCAAAAACATCCAAAGTCAATAATACTATCTGGGTTATAGTTTATCATCTTACGAAATCAGCACACTTCATTGATATTAGAGAAGATTTTTCTCTTGATCAGCTTTCCAGGATATATGTAAAGGAAGTGGTATGATTTCATGGAGTACCACTTTCCATTATATCTGATCGGGATCCGAGGTTTACCTCAAAGTTCTGGCGAAGTCTTCAGCATACTCTGGATACAGAGTTGATTTTCTGCACTGCTTATCATCCTCAGACAGATGATCAGTCTGAGAGGACAATTCAAACTCTAGAAGATATGTAGAGAGCTTGCTCTATGGATTTCAAAGGTGGTTGGGATCAACACCTACCTTTGGTGTAATTTTCATACAATAATAGCTTTCACTCTAGTATTCAGATGGCTCCTTATGAAGAACTCTATGGAAGGAAATTCAGGACTCCAACTTGCTGGGATGAAGTTGGGGAAAGAAAGCTATTAGGACCTGATCTTGTTGACAAAATGGCAGAGAAGGTCAGATCTATTCAACAACACATAAGAGCAGCTCAGAGTCAACATAAAAGTTATGCCGACAACCGAAGAAAAGACCTAGAGTTTGAAGTGGGTGATAAAGTGTTATTATGAATATCTCCCTGGAAGAGGGTCATGAGATTTGGAAATAAGGGAATGTTGAGCCCTAGATATATTGGTCCTTTTGAAATTCAGGATCATGTTGGGAAGGTAGCTTACCGATTGGCGCTTCCACCAAATCTCTCTCAAGTTCACGATGTGTTCCATGTATCTCTCCTAAGAAAGTACATACCTGATCCTTCACATGTACTCAGCTCAGAAGTTGTACCTCTGGAACAAGATCTTTCTTATGAAGAACAACCAATAGAGATTCTGGATCGTAGCGAAAAGGTCCTACGGAACAAGACCACTCACTTGGTGAATGTTTTATGGATGAACCACCAATTAGAAGAAGCTACATGGGATCTTGAGGATATGATGAGGGACAAGTATCCTCATCTGTTTGTTACAAAGTGACAAATTTTGAGGGAGAAATTCATTTTAAGGGGGGTAAAATGTAACACCCGAGACTTTTATGAGATATATTTTGTTTTTATATAAATCATCAATGGAATCATTCACTACACACAACACTTGCTTGGCTTGCTTTACACGCAACTGCGGCCTTCCTCGATAGCTTGCGTCGTACGCAATACCGAGTCTCACTAAACAATGATATGCTCTTAAAATATTATTAAAACAAGCCGTTATGAATAGTATTAACTGAATTTTGAATTTTATAACATTTCAATCCAACTTATATATTTTCTAGAATGAGGTATGAAAGAAAAATCAGTTTTTTTGGGGGTAAAAGATGTATTTTTAAAAAAATGCAGTTTTGCTGCCTTTTGATGGCGCACCCACATTAAATCTAGTCTTTGACATATTTATAAGTTTAATTTGTCAAAATAAAATTCTTATTTTGAATCAGGGTATAAAAATTTACTTTGGATAAATTTTTGATATTTTTCTCATAACTTTTATATTTTGATGAATAGTAAAAATACGCTAATTTTTAATTAAAAACAACTTTTTTCATCAAGATAATTTATATGGATAAATTATAATATTTAATGGTTTTAAAGTATAAATATTATATATTTTTACCATTTAATATAATATATGCCATTATCATTAATTTCACATTGAATTCATAGGTAAAAACATTTCAATCTTTGGCAATGTTTTAACTTCTAAAACTCATTTTCTTATCAACGGGATTTATTTTAAATTAATTATTGCAAATTATATGTTTTGAATTTGGAAAAATGGATTCCATATTCAGAATTCGTGGGTCCAAATTATGTTAATATGCAACTTTTTATTTTTGGGCATTATGAATAGTAACTACGGTAAATTTGTTTTACCATAGTTAAAAATAAATCGGGTAATTAAGGGTAAATATAAGATTATTAAATTACCCTAACACCTAACAACAATATATTGGATGACTAAAAGTCGAACAATATCACCTAAGGGTCGGATTAGATTCATTTAATGGACTTTTGTCCATGAAAATAATTTAATTATTAGTAAAACCAAAGAATGTGACAACATGTCACTTTCTTAAATCTTATAAGTATAATAATTTTAATTTGGTGATAATCTTAATGAAACTTCAAAAATGAATAGTCTCTAGAAATATAATAAAATTATCTATATCATAGGAATTTATTTATAATTTTTAGGGATTAAATAATTATCATTAATTATGACACAATAGTGATGTTGAAACTATTTTATTAATTAAAATATCAAATAAATAGTTTTAAAAATATTAAAATAAATATTATATGAACTATTTAATGTTCTCCACTAATTTTATAGATACATATGACATTTTATGAATCTATTAAATCTTTTAGTTTGAACATATCTCCTGTTTATATTTTATTTAAATTCAAATAAATGAATAGTGTCAAAATTGACACTATTGTTATTTTATAAAAATAACATATTATAAAATTGTTTAAAAATCACAAAAATATTTAAAATTTATAAATTAAAATTTAAATGGACGAAAACATCATGAAGTTTTAAATTATGAAAAATTCACAACACATTTGTAATTATTGATAATAATTTAAAATTTAGAATATTATTACCACAAATAAAATTAAATTGATAAATAAGGATAAATCAAGTTGATAATGTTTAAAATAAATTCCTAACATGTCTAAATTTTATTTGTTGATGCTATTACAACCCTATATCATCTAATATTCGGATATGAGTAATTTTGAAAGTTTTTATGAGGGGTTGGGATTTAATATAAAATAATATTTCTTATAATTCCAAAGGTGCCCCTCTCCTCCCTTATAAAAGGGAACCTCCTCCCTCTCCTCCTCACACCAATTTGAGCATTCAATCTCGGCCAACCACTGCCCATTTCACTTCCCAACTTCCTTAGAAACCTACTATAGGTACTGGTATTCTCAAAAGACCAACTCTAGTGCCTTAAGAGAATGTTTAAAAGAGGTATTTCGAGAAAGAGGTAATACCTTCTACCGTTTTCTTCAAGTTCCATTCTTCTTCTACTCCCTATTCTTTATTTGTTTCATTATGAGGTAATAACATTAGTATCCCTCATATAATGATATGTTATTAGAAATATGAAACAACCCTATTTCACCTCTTATCCATCCTACGGAAAACGAAATCACCACGCCTGCGTACATACGTAATACCGTCTCCACGCCGTGGTGTAATCTGTTTTCCACCACCACCTTACTTGGATGGGTATAATGGTGTAAATAATAACTATATATGATTATTGTAAAGTGATACGGATTGTGAAATAGTATACATACACTCCAATACAATTCCTCGATCATGATAACGATATCATCGCTCGTGCGCATGTACGGAATACCGTCTCCACGATGTGATGCGACTCGTTCTACATGATCTTCATTTCATAATTATTATATAAATGAATTGAATGAATAAATATGAAATATTGTACACTAATAAAACTCTTTAAATGAGTAATCTATAACCTAAAGAGAAGAATAAAAAATTATTCGACAAAACACGCATAAGAACAAAAAGTAATAAACACCCGAATAACAAATAATAATGAAATATTACTAATAAAAGATAATAATATGACCATATATGATATAATAACAATAATTATGATTCTGGAATAAGTCAATAACATTATTTAAATCATTATACAGGAGGTTCGGACACTTACCAAGCAAATCAGACCTAAGGTAAGGGAAAATATCACAAACTCATTTTTATTAAAGATTATTTATACGTTGGTATTTACTAGGGTGTATTTTATCATCCACATCCATTTTTCCTTAATATGTTATATTTATATCCTTCTACAATAGTTTATATCCAATTTTACCCTTCGGTGAGTTTTTAGTAAAAGATATTAAAGGAATCTTTTGTCATTTTTCGTACGAGGTACTTTTTGACTTTTCCGACAAAAGTACGAGAAGAATGTTTTTTAACTTATACGACATCAATGAATTTTGAAAACACTATTTCCAAGAATCTTCCTTTACAAGTTTTCATGTTTATTTTTAATCAACTTATTTTATTTTAAAATTGTAGGACATGTTAATAAAGAAAAAAAAATTTAAGTAGAAATGATATTTTCCTCACGAATGGAGTTCAAGTGTTTTATCAAAATTATTTTCCATCTAAGATAATATATGGTTATGTTTCTATCCCTATTATTACATTGATTTGATTAGGTTGTGATGGAAATATTTTTAAGAATTCCTTTATCTTATATGAATTGTTTTATAATGTCATGATGTTTAAGATTCCCATTTTTATTACATGGGTTATGCTATGATGTATGGTTTATGATTTTGTGGCACACATAAGAATGGTATCATTATGAGATGGGTGGGACCTATATATCCCTCAAATTCATTGGGTAAAGAATTTATATCTCATGAGATAAACATGGATGGAATGGCAGGTTAAACCGCTTCAGTGAAACAGGACTGAAACGAGGAGTGAACTCGGTTCAGAAATGGACTTTGTCCACTAAGATAGTCTTGGCAATGAGTCCTGACTAATAAGAAATGATTCTATATTATTATGTGTGTATGCCACAAAGTTTCATGTTTTATGTTATGATTATTGGGATTACATTTCACCACCATGATTTATCCCATGTTATGTAATTATGATCTCTTTTGCAGGATAAGATTTTCAAAATGTTATGTTCTTATGAATTTGATGTAATTGATATTTCTTTTGTTTACCCTTACAGATCATTTGAGGTCACCCTTTTGTATGTTTTCTTTCCCTAGTTTAGGATTAAGGGTATTAAGTAAGATATTCCAAAAAAGGACTATAGATATGATGAAATAAATGGGAGATAGTGTAGATGCTTTATGAACCAGTTATTTATGTTTCCCAGTTTCTAAAGACACTATACATATACGGTCCTTTCATGGTTTTGTTATATGTTGTAATAAGTATGCTTCAATTATGAAGTATTTACCATGTATGTAAAGTAATGGTTGTTATAGCCCCTCATATCAAGGGTTCAACTCGCCTTGTTTCTGAATTCGACAGTGACTCATCCATGGAGACATCTGAAGAAATGTGCTATCACCAACCATAAAATCAATTCGTCCATGACGATGATCTACATTTGACTTATGCCCCCATTGAGCTATTTCCATATGATTTGGAATCAAACGAACCATCTCCGATGACTCCTACATAAGACTCGGACCTAACAGAATAGACTCTCCGACCTCTAACCAAAGAAACAGTGATCTACATGTTTTCCAATAATATTCCTTAAAAGGTCCCATCTATAATGTAGCATGAAATTATATTCTTATAAGAAGACTCAAATGAGAGACAAGTGATTTTCCCAAGAACAACTGATATCATGAACATATTATCTCAAATTTTTTTATAATACTTGAATTTTACGCTTCCACTACCCATCATTCTATAGGTGGACTATATAGGTTTTCTAAATTGGAAAGAAATGGGCCACTTTGTCCAGCAGATCTACACCCACCGAAATGGAATCATTCTTCTGAGGTGACCTTGGAAGAACCACTACGATGTCCATCTAGGCTTCATTCCACTTCCAATATGGAATAGGAAATGATGGAAACAACCCACATGGGTGCTAATATTCAGACTTCAACTGCTGATAGGAAAGGAATCATTCCACAAAAATCGCCACTTCCTTCTTCATTCCAGGCCACCAGAACATCCTAAAAAGATCGCAGTACATCTTAGTCAATCCAAGATGCACTTCCAAATTCGATGCGTAGAACTTGCGCATCAACTCTTCCCATACATCTGCTGACACCAAAACATGACCACAAACATAGGCATCCTCATCAATGTCTAAGGTCCATCAAGAAGGTGAATCCCCACCTTTAAGACTCCCCTTCCTAGCTAATCATTCTTGATATTCAAACTGACACTCTTAAACTTGTCTCAAAAGTACTGACTTAACTGTTATAGATGTAAGGTTTATCTAATTGTACCCCTCGTGCACTACCAAATGCATCTCCAAAAACATGGCCATCATCACCCTCTATGTACTAGATTCCTGAACCACTTGATTCGGATTCTTCTGGCTTAGAGAATCCATGAAACTATTCCCTTTTCATCAAGTGTAAACCAATTCAAAATCAAAGGACTGTATGTAATCTGTCCACAATTACTGTAAAAGATTCAAATACCATTGTGAGAATATGTATTTGAGATTTTATGGATAGTAAACACTATAAAGGGTTATCCCAACAAATAATGCCTCAATATCTTTAAGGCATGGACCATAAAACTAGCTCTAGGTCATGATTATGATGTAATCTTTTATGTGGCCTCAACTACCTCTACCCCTGAGATACTACCTAATCTCTTTATATAAACACTGCCACAATTCCAACACCTAATGCATCGTAGAGAAAGTTATACTTCTTAACTGGTTCAGGTAAGATCCAAATATGTGCTATAGTCAACTGATTCTTCAGCTCCTAGAAAGAACTCACACAACCCAATGACCAATGGAACTTAACACCCCTCTTGGTCAGTACTGTGCACAATGCTTCTAAACAAAGAGAAATATCTAATAAACCTTCAATAATAACTGGACAAACCCAGAAAAATCATAATATGAGAATGTTCTTGAGATGATCCAAGACAACACATCCTTCACCTTTTTTGGAACCACTGACATGCCTAACTCAGATATGATATGTCCCTAAATGTGCACCTCATCAATCCAAAACATACATTTTGATAGCTTGGTGTATATCCTATGCGCTCTTTGTGTATTTAAGATAATGGCCGGATTTTTGGCATGATCATCATGAGTTCTAGAGTACACCAAGATGCATTAAAAAACAACTATAATACGATCTAGATACAGGTGGAATATCTGGTTCATCAAGCCCATAAACCCAGTTGGGGCATTGGTCAAACCAAACAACATTTCCAGGAATTCATCCAACCCGTACCTACTTCAGAAAGCCATCTAAGGTATGTCTGAAGGTCTCACCCCCAACTGGTGGTATCTCATTCCAAAATCAATATTAGAAAACATAGAGGCACCTCTGAACTAATCAAACAAGTCATCAATTCTATGAAGAGGGTATCAGTTCATAACCTTCATTTGGTCCGACTTCCTATAATCAACACACAACCACATTGATTGTAGAGACCCTAATCTTAACGTACATGGACATTACATTACTTTTGCGGAATACTTAGTACATAACAAAAACACACACACAAGGACCGTAATAGTTTAGTGTCTTTGGAAACAAGGAATATAATCTTCTAATCGTGGTGAAAGTTATTCAACATCTCCCATAAAGATCTTCCTTTTTTTCTACCTAAAACCTTTCTTTATATCCTGGGGAAAAAACATAAAAGGGTGAGCTCAAATGCTCAGTAAGGGTAAACAAAAGAAATATCAATCACATCATATTCATAAGAACATAACATTTTGGAAATCTTAACCTGCAAAACAGATCATAATATCATAACATGGGATAAATCATAGTAGTGAAATGTAATCCCAATAATCATAACTTAAAACATGAATCTTTTTGGAATAAACACATAATCATAGAGAATCATTTCTTATTAGTCAAGACTCATTTCCAAGACTATCTTAGTGGACAAATTCCATTTCTGAACCGAGTTCACTCCCCGTTTCAGTCCTGTTTCACTAAACCGGTATAACCTACCGTTCCAGCCATTTCTATCACATGAGATATAAAATCTTTACCCAATGCATTGGAGGGAGATATAGATCCCACCCATCTCATAATTATACTATTCTTATGTGTGCCACAAAATCATAAATCATACACCATTTCATAACCCATGTAATAAAATGGGATTCTTAAACATCATGACATCATAAAACAATTCATATAAGATAAAGGAATTCATAAAAATAATTCCATCACAACATTATCAAATCAATGTAATGATAGGGATAGAAACAGAACCCTTTATTATCTTAGATGGAAAATAATTTTGATAAAACACTTGAACTCCATTCTTGAGGAAAATATTCTTTCTACTTCAAAAACACTTTTCCTTTCTTAACATGTCATAAAATTCTAAACTAAAAGAAGTTGATTAAAAATAAACTTGAAAACTTGTAAAAGAAGCTTCTTAGAAATAATTTTTTAAAAATCCATTCATGCCATATAAGTTAAAAAAACATTCTTCTCGTACTTTTGTCAGAAAATTCGAGAAGTACCTCGTATGAAAAACAAAAAAAGATTCCTTTCATATCTTTTACCAAAAACTCACTAAAGGGTAAAATTGGATTTAAACAATTGTAGGTGGATGGAAATAATATTAAATATTGAGGAAACATGTATGTGGATGATAAAATATACCCCAGTAAATACGAAAGTATAAACAATCTCGGATAAAAATGAGATTGTGATATTTCCCTTACCTTAGGTCTGATTTGCTTCGTAAGTGTCCGAACCTCCTCTTCTTTGAAGCGCCTCTTTGAGATCCCCTTTTAGGGCACTAAAATTGGTCATTGATGAAGACCAGAACCTCTAGGATGTTTCTAGAGAAGTGGAGAAAAGAATTTGGCAGGTTCTGGCCGATCATGAAGGCTCAATGTGGTGTGAGGAAGATAGGGAGGAGGTGCCCTTTTATAATGGAGGAGAGGGGCACCTTTTGAATAACTAAAAATATTATTTTATTGTAAAGCCAAATTCGGTTTTAAATAGCTTCAAATTGATTTATTTCAAAGATAAGGTGGGGATGGGTCCAAATAATCTCATCCAATAGAATTTAGAGATGTTAGGTTCCTATTTTAACCTTATCATTTAGATTTAACATTAAGTTAAATAATTTTACTTTTACCATGTCTTCTTGTGTTCTTATACTATAAAGTTAATAAACTTACTATAAGCAGCCAAACGAACCACAAGTTGTTTATTATTAATATATATAACCTTATCTAAGTCATTTGGCTGAACCTTGGATTTTTTGGAATAAAATAACAATTAATAATATAATATTTGGTTTAAAAACTATTTTATGTCAATTTTGACACTATTTAGTAATTGATTTTTTTGAAAATCATAACAGAATGATTAGTTCGAAAAAAGTTAATTAAATCAATAATAACATGTCATATTAACCTATAAATTTAGTGGAATTCATAAAACGTCTCAAATTACATTTATTTGGGTATTTATAACATCAATTATGTCAATATTTCATTAATAAGATAATTACTGCATCTTCATTGTGTCATAAATAAATTAAATTATTTATTGTCTAAAAATTACAAATAAAATACCATTATGTAGGAAATCTTTTTATCATTATAATGAATATTTATAGTCGAGTTTATCTTATGTATAACCCCATATTAAAAATGATTTACTTATTAAACATTTATTTTAACTATTTTAACCCTTCTTTAAATAAATTAATAATAAATGTCCTAATCTAATCCAAGTGGTCCTAAATGGTCATATTTTATTCCTAAGGTTGTTTTTGGTCTAATTACACTTGTCCAATAGAATTAGGACATGTGTTAGGGTAATAATAATATCATTTTTACCCTTAATTACCCTATTTACTTTTAACCGTGGTAAAAAAGTAAAAAGTTACTATTCACCAAAAATTATTTTCATATCATTGAACCAAATTTTACTTACTGACATCAACCGTGTCTCTCAGATTTTTGAAATTCCACTCACAGAAGCGGTAAAATTAAGTTTTATGAAAAATACATTTTTTTTAACTACCACTCAGTGGTTTCACTATTCATCAAAAAATGAAAGTTTCAAGAAAAATACCAAAAATTAGGCCTAAGATATATTTGATATTATGAATTCAAAAATGATGCCTATTTTTCCAAATTCAAAACATATCAGTTGCATTAATTAATTTAAAAATTAATTCCCGTTGTCAAAACAAATAGCATGTTCTTAAGAGATAATAACTATCAAAATATTGACATTTGTTTATGTCTGGTTTAAATGTGAAATTACATCCAATGACCAACATTGTATTAAATTTTAAAAATATATTCTAAATATACTTCAAAACTAATCAAATAAATAATTTAACACTGTTATTTATTTTGATTAAACAGGTTGTTTTTAATTAAAATTTAGTAATTTTCACTATTCATCAGAAAATGAAAGTTATCCGAAAAGTTCCAAAATTTCACCCTAAGCTAATTTCGATATTCTGAATCCAAAAATTAAGTTCATTTTGAAAAATAAAATTTACAAAATTTCAAAAAGTGGATATTACTATTCATAAAGGCTAGTTTTAATAATATTTTAATAACATAACATTGTTTAGCGAAACTCCGTATTGCGTACAACACATGCTATCGCGGAAGGTCGTGCATGCGTGTAATGAAAGGCAAGTCAAGGATGCGTGTTGTGCAAGCTCCTTTTGGTGTATCGTACAACACAAGACATTAATGAAATTAAAAATAATATTTTTCATAAAATCTCGGGGTGTTACATTCTACCCCCCTTCAAATGAATTTCACCCTCGAAATTCATTGGGGTTATAAATGGTTTACTCCTTGAAACTTTCTTTAATAGAAATAGACATCATAAAAAGGAATACCAAAACAAATCTTTAAAAAAAAGTATGAAACGTAACAGTTACCCAAATAAACTAATCATTGGGTTTCCACATAGATGAAAATATGGATATGGAAGAGAAAAATAACCATCATGTTCTGATGGAGAGTGGTAGAGAACATGGCTATGGAAAAGTAAGCAATCACAAATCCATAGATTTGTGATGATCTAAGGTACCATCTGATTCATCGGATATAAGGGCACTAGGAAAACATTTTTGGTTTTCAAGATCATTAAAAGAAATACTTACATGATTTTGGTACAATCTCACTGTTGTTTGTTAATTGAACAATTTCCACTTCATCCCTTAATGAAATGAAGTTGAATTTGTTATTCGTGATGTGTTAGAAGATCATGTGATAGAATGATCGGTCATTCCATCTGTCTCAAACAAAAGGTTATAAAAGTTATCAAAAATACATAAGTCCATCTATAGTGAGATTAATCATATATGGTTCCTAAAATGGACTTATACTTCATATATCATACTGCTTAATATAATAAAACTAGTTTCTACTAAACAGGGACTTCCTGTAGGCCAGTGGTAGCCGATAAAGGCCATTCGCACTTCGGTTGTGGGTTCGATTCCCACAGCCTTGTCCGACGCAATGGGCTGACGCCTGTCCTGCAGGTTGTCCATTTTCTAAAACTACATTACTATATCATCCCATAAATAATATCGAAAAAAGGTTATATCCTTAAACAATACTAACTTATGTCCATCATAATCCATTCCAATATTTAGGCTTATCTAAAATACTTCGGTCCAAGCTCATAGTATAAAGAAAATGATCACCTGAATGCCATCATTTATCCCCCATATATCATAAGATATGTCTTGTTGGTCAAATTACAAACATGTGAATACCTTAATCATGTATTCTCCTGAAGAATGAATATCCATTGAACCTTAGTGAAAACATGAATGCAGTTAAAAGTTAACACTTTCCACATACCAAAATCCTCAAAATTCTATATCCTCAAACCATGATATCACTTAGTCCTTATATCAATCATGAGCTCATGAATAATATCAAACATATTAGATTCCCTTTATCCCTTCATTAGGTGCATATAATCTGTTTTCCAAAAATATTTCAATCACTTTTCATGGTTACCGATGCCATAAAATTATTGAAAACCACAATAGACCAAAACATAAATATTCCAATATTCCACGATACTATATACAACATTATTCTGGAATCCCATTTCATAAACACTTAATCATTCCACCACATCGTTGTCATATTCAACATCGCCAATGGTGATCGCATGTGACTTCCCTTTGTCCTTTTCCTTAAGTGGTTTCTCATGTCGATCATCACTAACCCTTGGATTAGGGCATTTATTAGCATAATGCCCCATTTCCTTGCACTTGAAGCATTGAAGTGTAGTAGGTTCATTCTGTGTATCCCTTCCTTTTTTTGCATCATCAGGCATCTTCTTCCCATCATTACGGAATTCAAATCCCCGATGAACTTCCTTTCCACATTTGAAACATTTACTTGTCCCTTTAAGAAGATCTCGACCATGCTTCTTTCCACACTTTGAGTATAAGGAAACATTCATCTTCTTTTCACCATTATTATGAGATTTCTCCTTGAACTCCATCTTTCGTTTCTTGTAAAATCTATGAGATGGACAAGTAACACTAACTTCCATTTCTACCTTGATAGAACAACGCACAATTTATTCATAGCTACTGAAGTCTCTTATAGCTAATGCCCTTAGAATATTTGGTTTTAAGCCACTGATGAATTGATCAACTTTACTTTCAGGTTGGATGATAAATCCAGATGCATACCTCGAAAGCCTTGTAAAATTCGCGTCGTATATACCAAAATATTCATAATCCTTTTGCTTTAGTTCAAGAAACTCCTTCTCCATCTTTGTTCGAAGAATACGAGGGAAGTACTTATTGCAAAATAAGTTCTTGAACTCGTCCCATTCCATGGACTCAATTTCATCTCTTTGCCTCGTATTCTTGATAAGATTCCACCATTGATCAGCTTCACCTTCCAAACGATATACTGCTAAGATGACTTTATCATGTTTAGAACATTGAAGAACTAAAAATATCTTTTCAGTGGTACTGATCCATTGTTCAACAACAAGTGGATCAGAAGACCCACTAAAAGAATGTGGACGTTTCCTCATGAAGGACTCAACAGGATGTTGTTCCCTTCTCTGATCATTTGGAAGTCCAGAATGATTCATAGCTTGTGTAAGTATAACAATAAGATTTTTCACTCCATCTACCATAACATTTGTTTGATCAGGAGGACAATCATTGCATTGTCTATTAAATTGATCAACATGGTTCCTTTGAGTTCCAGCCATCGTCTAAAACCCAAAAAGAATAGTGTGAGAGGAAAAAATCATGCTAGGGAAAACTACATAATAAAGGGGGAGTATCCTCAATATTTAACATTTTAGGTTAAATTCTATGATCGTTACCGTAGTTCTAGGACTGTATCCTATTCATATACTTATCCTTAGGGACATCCCTAGACATTCCTTAGAAATATCTCTTGGGATCTCACTAACGTTTTCGCATCCTAGTTTCCAAAGGTTGACTAAACCTTTCCTCTGATACCAACTGTAGAGACCCTAATCTTAACGTACATGGACATTACATTACTTTTTTGGAATACTTAGTACATAACAAAAACACACACACAAGGACCGTAATAGTTTATTGTCTTTGGAAACTCGGAATATAATCTTTAATCACGGTGAAAGCTCTTCAACATCTCCCATAAAGATCTTCCTTTATTTTCTACCTAAAACCTTTGTTTATATCTTGGGGAAAAACATAAAAGGGTGAGCTCAAATGCTCAGTAAGGGTAAACAAAATAAATATCAATCACATCATATTCATAAGAACATAACATTTTAGGAATCTTAACCTGCAAAACAGATCATAATATCATAACATGGGATAAATCATAGTAGTGAAATGTAATCCCATTAATCATAAATTAAAACATTAAACTTTGTGGCATACACACATAATCACAGAGAATCATTTCTTGTTAGTCAAGACTCATTTCAAAGAATATCATAGTGGACAAAGTCCATTTTTGAACCGAGTTCACTCCTCGTTTCAGTCCTGTTTCACTGAACCGGTATAACCTACCGTTCCAAACATGTCTATCTCATGAGATATAAAATCTTTACCCAATTAATTGGAGGGAGATATAGGTCCCACACATATCATAATTATACCATTCTTATGTGTGCCACAAAATCATAAATCATACATCATTGCAAAACCCATATAATAAAAATGGGATTCTTAAACATCATGACATCATAAAACAATTCATATAAGATAAAGGAATTCATAAAAATTATTCCATCACAACATTATCAAATAAATGTAATAATAGGGATAGAAACAAAACCCTTTATTATCTTAGATGGAAAATAATTTTAATAAAACACTTGAACTCCATTCTTGAGAAAAATATCCTTTCTACTTCAAAAACACTTTTCCTTTCTTAACATGTCATAAAATTCTAAACTAAAAGAAGTTGATTAAAAATAAACTTGAAAACTTGTAAAGTAAGATTCTTGGAAATAATATTTTACAAATCCATTCATGCCGTATAAGTTAAAAAAATATTTCTTCTCGTACTTTTGTCGGAAAAGTCAAAAAGTACCACGTATGAAAAACGACAAAAGATTCCTTTCATATCTTTTACCAAAAACTCACTAAAGGGTAAAGTTTACTTTAAAAAATTATAGGTGGATATAAATAATATTACATATTGAGGAAACATGTATGAGGATGATAAAATACACCCCAGTAAATACCAAAGTATAAACAATCTCGGATAAAAATGAGATTGTGATATTTCCCTTACCTTAGGTCTGATTTGCTTCGTACGTGTCCGAACCTCCTCTTCTTTGAAGCGCCTCTTTGAGATCTCCTTTTGGGGCACTAAAATTGGTCTTTGAGGAAGACCAGAACCTCTAGAATGTTTCTAGGGAAGTGTAGAAGAGAATTTGTCAGGCCGAGCATGAAGGCTCAATGTGGTGTGAGGAAGAGAGGGAGGAGGTGCCCTTTTATAAGGGAGGAGAGGGGCACCTTTGGAATAACTAAAAATATTATTTTATTATAAAGCCAAATTCAGTTTTAAAAATCTCCAAATTGATTTATTTCGAAGCTAAGGTGGTTATGGGTCTAAATACTCTCATCCAATAGAATTTAGACAAGTTTAGGTTCCTATTTTAACCTTATCATTTAGATTTAACATTAAGTTAAATAATTTTACTTTTACCGTGTCTTCTTGTGTTCTTATACTATAAGGTTAATAAACTTACTATAAGCAGCCAAAAGAACCCCAAGTTGTTTGTAATTAATATATATAACATTATATTAGTCATTTGGCCGAACCATAGATTTTTAGGAATAAAATATAAATTAATAATATAATATTTGTTTTAAAAACTATTTTATGTCAATTTTGACACTATTTAGTAATTGATTTTTGTGAAAATCATAACAGAATGATTAGTTCAAAAAAAGTTAATTAAATCAATATTAACATGTCATATTAACCTATAAAATTAGTTAAATTCATAAAAAATATCAAATTACATTTATTTGGGTATTTATAACATCAATTATGTCAATATTTCATTAATAAGATTATTACTACATCATCATTGTGTCATAAATACATTAAAATATTTAATGTCTAAAAATTACAAATAAAATACCATTATGTAGGAAATCTTGTTATAATTCTAATGAATATTTATAGTCGAATTTATCTTATGTATAACCCCATATGAAAAATGAGTTACTTATTAAACTTTGATTTTAACTATTTTAACCCTTCTTTAAATAAATTAATAATAAATGTCCTAATCTAATTCAAGTGGCCCTAAATGGTCATATTTTATTCCTAAGGTTGTTTTTGGTCTAATTAAACTTTTCCAATAGAATTAGGACATGTGTTAGGGTAATAATAATATCATTTTTACCCTTAATTATCCTATTTACATTGAACCATGGTAAAAAAAAGTAAAAAGTTATTATTCCCCAAAAATTATTTTCATCTTATTAAACCACGTTTTACTTACTGACATCAACCGTGTCTCTCAGATTTTTGAAATTCCACTCACAGAAATGGTAAAATTAAGTTTTATGAAAAATTCCTTTTTTTAACTACAACTTAGTGGTTTCACTATTCATCAAAAAATGAAAGTTTCCAAAAAAA
Organism: Viscum album; assembly: GCA_963277665.1. Classification (NCBI taxonomy): domain Eukaryota; kingdom Viridiplantae; phylum Streptophyta; class Magnoliopsida; order Santalales; family Viscaceae; genus Viscum; species Viscum album. The sequence goes on along the minus strand of OY728121.1, from coordinate 1,658,655,486 downwards.
TACCAAAAATTAGGCCTAAGATATATTTGATATTATGAAATAAAAAATGATGTCTATTTTACCAAATCCAAAACATATCAGTTGCATTAATTAATTTAAAAATCAATTCCCATCGTCAAAACAAATAGCGTGTTCTTAAGAGATAATAACTATCAAAAGATTGGCATTTGATTATGTCTGGTTTAAATGTGAAATTACATCCAATGACCAAAATTGTATTAAATTGTAAAAATATATTCTAAATATACTTTAAAACTACTAAAATTAATAATTTATCACTATTAATTATTTCGATTAAAAAGGTTGTTTTTAATTAAAATTTAGTAATTTTCACTATTCATCAGAAAATGAAAGTTATCCGAAATGCACGAAATTTTCACCCTAAGCTAATTTCGATATTCCGAATCCAAAAATGAAGTCCATTTTGAAAAATAAAATTTACAAAATTTTAAAAAGTGTTTATTACTATTCATAACAGTTAGTTTTAATAATATTTTAATAGCATATCATTGTTTAGCGAAACTCCGTATTGCGTACAACACACGCTATCACGGAAGGTCGCGCTTGCGTGTAATGCAAGGCAAGTCAAGGATGTGTGTTGTGCAAGCTCCTTCTGGTGTAGTGTACAACACAAGACATTATTGAAATTAAAAATAATATTTTTCATAATATCTCGGGGTGTTACATTGATTCATCAACCTTCTTTGAAAATATCATAAGAGATCCCCTTGGTGATGTACTAGGGTGTATAAACCATTTACGCTCCAATTCCCCTTGCTGAATCTTCAGTTCATGGATCTCTACATGCACTATTCGCTAAGCTGGAATGGGAACTAGCTAAGCTCTAGGATACAATTCGATCATAAAATCAACATCTCTATCCGAAGTTAACCCTTTTAAGTCTTTAAGAAACACATTCAAAAATGATTCCACAATAAAATGAAACACTGGATATCAGTTATCCCCATCATCTATTATAAGGCATGCCACTTGGGCTGTGAGATCCCCCATCTGATGGTATAGCGGCCCTTCACAGTCTGCTCAAGTATCCCACTCACCACCTAGGACATGAGTTCTCCCCTCGAGAGATGTGAATGTTACCCAACATTGGGAACAGTAGATATGGGCTTCGTATAACACCATCCAATCCATTTCCAATATTAGGTCAATCCCTGACATCTCTAGGAAAATCAAATCCCACAAAAAATGATTCCCACCAACCGCCAAAGCCCAACCCTTACACTGCCAAATGTCCTTGACACGCACCCCTAGTCGAGTATGATGCGACATTGCCCCACATGAGGCCTCTACAATTAAATATAACACAACTACAAAATGAACAAAAATAAAGGATTGTGTAGAACCTATATCAAATAATGCACTTGGAATTATGGATGCAACAAGAATCATACCTCAAACACTAGACGGTCCAACCACACCACCCTCAAGTCTATCCGGAACATCATAGATATTACATTCCCCTTTACCCTAGTCCACAACTTGAGTACCCCGCACTGCACTGCTATGTTGGTAAGGGTGATCTTTCCCAAGAATTCCACATCCACCTCACTTATCATTACAGCCAATGGAGCTCCAACTGTCTACCTAATATGGCGTAACTGACCCCCTAACTAAACTTGACATCAACCTCTATCCTCCATCATTCCCTGACTGTCACGGGCTCCTGCACATTCTTTGTACATGGCCTAGCCTGCTACGCACTTGACACTCAACTGCTGGGAGGGGACACTGGTCATGCTGGTTCCCCGACCCGCCCCACAAAAAACTGAATACTTGGCCACTAACCTGAGAAGATGTACCCCTCTTCTAAAATCTATGCATGCTTCCCCCTTTCTGTAAGGTTCCAATGTGGCGCTTCCTACTATAATAAGCCACGCCAATTGCTCACCCAGCCAGCCCCAGACGTTCACTACCTAAAGATCCCTTTAGGTTTCCTTCATGTATAAGTGCTTGATCCACCCCTTTTGAAAATGTTTTTAGACTAAATATATTCACCTGAGACCTAATATCATGTCTCACCTCGTCCTAGAAACGTTTCTCCATAGCTGACTCATCTCTTGTCAACATTGGAATGAAGCATCTCAAATTGGAGAAACGACTATCATACTCCATCATCAACATATTTCCTTGATTCATCCTCATAAAATCGACATCCTTATCCTAGCTCAAGGATTATCGGTAGATGTTCTAAAGAAACATCTCCCAAAAATATTTCCACATCTTCCCCTCTTCCTGCTCTATCTGAATCATAATGTCCCACAAAAGTTTTTCTTTCCCCCTTAGCATATAGGTCGCTCACTTGACTCGCTTCTCGAGAGGGGAATCTAGATGGTTGAGAATAGTGTGGATAGACTCTATCCAGAACTCTATTTATTCTGGCCCACATGCTCTAATAAGGGTTGGAGGGTGATGTAGCTGATACTCCTTGGTTAGCTCAAACATGCTCGTCACAACCCTCCCTGGGTCTCATTCTATCATCTACATAAAACAAGCAATGTTCTCATAGAACTTCTATTCCCTATCCACCTATATCATCACATTATCTTGCTCCACTACTGTAGGATCTTTCTCATCAACTTCCTAATGTCGCCCAACCAGAGCACGTCTTTGAGGTGTTATTTCTCTATAATTCCAAATACAAGCTTTAGAATACAACCATAATGATTATAGGAGAAGGAAGAGGTATAGATGGGCCCATAAATTTTGTTAACCAAACCAGTTTGTTTACACTACTCCAAAGATCCAACTTTCTACCAGTTCTCTACCCTCGACTATCTTTCTATGTTTAGGTCCAAAATAGTATTTAATTATCAGGGTTATAAGCCTTATCTCTTACTCCCATTCAAACCATTTCTGTATTCCAATTTACCCTTAAAACAAGATATTCCACTTTTACTTCTTCATCAAAAACCATTTCCTATTTACTACAAGGAATTTTCACTTCCCCATTTTAATCATTCATACCATCTTATTAGGCCTAATTCATTACTTTTAAAAGAACATATTCATCCTCACATTTACATCCTGCACACCCACCCTATGTGTGTGCCTATTATAATGCATTTATCTTTCTTATATAGGTTCCTAGAATGATGCATGAATGCACATCATCGATACTTTTTGTCCATGGGAGAAATATCACAAAATAGTCAAATCACTTAATAAGTGTATCACCAAAGGGTGAAATATCATCAAATGTACCAACACACAAGTAGAACAACAATCCCTTCCCATGGTGACATGGGGTTTCCCCCGTACAAGGGTTAGATACTCCCAATAATGAGCTCATTACGAGGACCGACAAATTTCTAATATCTTGTCTACCATCACCTAATAGTATAAAGAGAAAATAACTCCACTGATTCCACATTTTAATGTCCCTGATGCAGGATCCACATAGTCGGTTCCCCAAGCCATGTAGTTACATGACCTCAAGTCTACCTCCCCATATGCTAGAGGTTTCTGACTAGCACCGAATGTCTATTTTGTCACATTGGGTGACTATACCTTCAATTAAAGAGTAAGCCACATCAGATAAAAATAGAAATAGCAGAACAGAAGAGAAAAATCCATAAAAAGAATAAGTGACCAAATCCCAAAGTAGTGTACAATCATAAACAATAATAAATATGTCATGCCATGATACAATTTCAAGTGAACAAACCGAAAAAAAATAAAACTATATAATCCCCAAAAGGGTATGTACTCCAAGTATAGAACCTCACCCAAACATTTCCCATGTCTAAATAATCTCCCAAACAAATGGCCCTTTCCATTTCCCTGACTTTCAAGAATGAAATTTTCTCGGGTACCCAACAGTGTCCTGAGCAGGGTGTGAGTATAACTCAATAGGGCAACATTATTATTGTTCATATATGTAAATGCCCCAATTAACCCATTTTTATTACTAATAAATTTTATTTATCATGTCACATTTTCATGAGTTAAATGGATTAGTCATTATCAATGTTCTCAACATGTGGAAATCTAACAAGTCATATCTCACTAGGAAACATTTAACAACAATTACCAATATCCTCAACTCGAAGCCTCGGTCCGGGTGGAATGAAACTGTTAGGGGAATACAACTATATCCATTTCCCTAACCCATTTATTTAGGGAGGACCTAGAACCTCGGTCCAACTCAACCCGTGTACCTAGAACCTCATGTCAATAACCCACTCTACCAAGCCACGTGCACTTGCTTATTTATCATTCAACACAAAACAAAAAATCACAACAACATAGAAAAAATCATTTTCAATCATCATAATAATCTCAATAAATGGGAAATTACATTTTTCCTCAATCCATTAAAAAATTAGTTATTCATATTACTTAACCTCATTATCCCCATTCCCATTTTCCATTCCTATCTCACTAAGCATATTCAAGTATAAATCAAATTCCCTAGTATTTTCCCATTTATCCATTTAACCCTTTTTTTGCCAGCCAAACAACCTATTGGGTAATTACCAAACCTGGGAGTTTTACTAGACACCAATTACATCGATTAAATTTCCATTATGAAAATTAACATAATCATATAGGGTTCTACGTTCTTACACAAATTCCCAAACAGACATAGCTAACTCTATGTCTGGGGAATATCTGTGCGCCCCTCGGGTTCCCCTAATTTTGTTGAGTCATCCTCCTTTCATCCCATGGGGATAAAGAGGGGTAAATTTACCTTTTAGACCCCACTACATTACATCATGTCAAATTCACCAAGAACTCTTCAAAAGAGGGAAAAAATAAAAACCCTAAATGCACAAATCCACACAAAACCCACGGGATATATTAGGTATACCACCTTTCATGAATCTATTGGCTAACACACTCCCAATCAATGTTTTAGATTCAAATCCAACACCACATTGATGCCTTAACCTATATGTCACCCAAAAAGAGATATTTTAGAACTTTAAATTGAAAGGGAAGATAATTAGAAACCCTAAACTAAAAAGGAAAAGTAAGAGGAAGATTGTCCATACCCGGGTAGTCAATCCCCAAATGTCAGCACTCTAAACAGCCATGAATATAAAGAGATTGTTCCATGGGAGCTCTTGGTTCACTTGGATCATTCATAGGGATTCAAAGTAGGAGGGGGAGGAAAATCTTGATTGGGTTATAAAATCCTAGAGTGACAAACTTGTAATTTTTTAATGGTTTCTGGGTTGAATGTTTTTCCCGCATGTTTTTACAAACCGTTTGCAAACGATGAAAATTTTCACCCCCAAAAATCCCCTACGCATTTTTTACCCTCACGGTTTTCAAAAATGTGGGTAAACTGTGCTGCTGTTTCTATTTGAAAACCTTCCTCTTGCATGGTTTACCTGGGCTGCTCATACGGTTAGCACTAACCGTGCGTGGACCATCCTTCTAGTTGAGAAAACTCAGTTTCCCTTCTTTTGTGTCTCCAACCCTCGTAACATCACTGAACCTACTTAAGGACATTGGAAAGCACTTAATTGACCAAAAAAAGGGCCTAAACAGAAACATAAATAACACATACCTGACAGAGAAATCAAGAATCTTACATCATCAGAGAATTATTTATGGTACTTTTGGTATTTTACAGAAACTATATTACCAATCAAAGGGAAAAACCACATTTTGTGAAGATAATAGGTAAAGGGTTTGAATGAGGGTTGAAACCAAAAGATAAGTTTAATAATGAAACCCAAACAGGTCCAAAAATTATCTGATGATTGTCTTCCAACCCATACACATCTTATATTCAAAATAAATCACTTTTTGACCATTTGTAATTGATAATTAATTTATGTTATTTTATTATTTTAAGTGTTTCCAAAAGTTCCTCTCAAAAAAATTATAAAGGATAACCTCCTCCCCCACTTATTCACGCCACATTAATCTTTCAAAATATAATACCCCTTCTTATATATCCTAAAAAATATTTAATATTAGTTATATAGGTCTTGATCTTTCAAAAATACCAACTCTATTACCCATGAGAAGAGATCTAAAACAATTCCACTAAAGAAGAGGTAATTATTTAACCAAATCATTCAAGTTAATTTATTTTTCTACTTCCACATGTTGGGTGATTTCCATCAAAAAATAATAAATATAGTATCCTATATATTATGATTTTTTATTATGATTATGTGAAAACAATATTCCATGAATTATCAATCCCATGAAAAATGTAAACACCCTGATTGTGTACGTACGACATACTATCTCCACATCATGGGGTAATCTACATTTAATCACCACAATACTTGGATGGGTATAATGATTTAAATAATTCATATATATATATATATGATAATTATGACATTATATTATATTTGAAAAAATTAATATACCCTCCACTTCCTTAATATTACACTATTAAGGATGTGATACCTTTGCTCGTGTGTAAATACAGTCTACCATCTCCATGACAAGATATGATTAATTTACTATGATAACCATTCAATAATAATTATAAAAAATTAATTTAATAATTAAATAAGATATTTATTTATTTAATATAATTTTGGATATGTTGGATATATATCTAACTCAATATATCTTATAAATTCAAGATAAAACATGCACGACAAAAAATGGCAATTAACAACTGAAATAGTAAAATGAATAAAATATTATTAATAAAAATGGTATAATATTATAAGGGGGTCATATTTGATTTTATAAATATCATAATGATACTGTTTTAAGTTAATAATATGTTTCAACCCACTATATCGGAGTTTTGGACTGGTACAGTAGAAATTAGACCTAAGATAAGGGATGTTGGTCTCTCTTTTATTTCTTTGGGACATATAGCTTATACTCTACTTGTTTCTATTTTGTGAAGTATATATATATCCCATGAATTTATTTTATGATTATTATTTTGGTTGAATTTTTATATCCCAATAATATTTTTATTTCATGGGTTATATGATTCTACAAATTATATAGTAGAAACGGTTATTTCAAAATCTCATTATTATTTGGGACTGTTTATGTTTACATCTCGACTGGGGAATATTTTCATCCATGTCCATGTATACTAAAACTATATTCAAAATCATTTTTATTATTATACTTAAATTTTTTAAATTCGTTTTACCCATGTTAAAATTTTTAAATCCATTTTAATAAAACCATTTTATTATTTTCCAAAAAAAGTACGTTATGAATTTTTCAACAAAATACGGAAGGAATATTTTTTATCTTATATAGAATAAATAGATTATTCCACCATAAAGATGAAATAATGTTTTTGAAACATAATTTACATGTTTATAATTTTATTTTCAAATTAATTTTTTTTATTTATAATTGGGTGTCTTTTTAGATAAATTATTTCAATATTAAAATGGTATTTCTCACAAAAAAATCAATGATTTAATTAGAGAAATGTAATAGATGTAAAAAAATTCTATTTAATGTTTTTATTAATTTAGGATGATATTTCTTTATAACATTTACCATATTAAAATAAATGTATTATGATTTATATTTTTTGTGGATGTACTGTTTTTATACCATTAATAGTTTATTGCTAAAGTATTAATATTTTTTATTCGAGATATAATAGGATTATTTATGGTTATTATATTTCACCCATCTAATAAGAGTTATTCAATAGAATTAGTATGTTTTTGTCGGGGCTTTCTATAACCCCTTGATTTATTTGTACGTCTCATGAGACAAACCATTTTCGGATTTGGATAATTTTCTATCCAATTATGTATGGTGTCTTGGTCGAAGCTTTGATGATGTTTTTATGATGTTATAAATTATGCATTACGTCTTTATGAGATTAGTAATTTATATTCCATTGGACTGTTATACTATTAGAGTAACCATGCTTATGATTTATTCCTAGGTGATTATTTATATTGAATTATTTGATCATCTTCTATTCTTACCATATTATTCCTAGGTAATATATTAAAATGAAATGTTTTTCAATTAATCACCTATCCATAATTTTTTATGTTTATTTATATTTTCATCGGTTGTATGTATACCCTTACAGAGCATCTGAGATCACCCCTTTCATGTGACTCATTTCTCCAATGGCTTCTAAAATGTATATTATGAATGATATGCAGGGTTACAAAAAGGATGAGTAATGAAAGACTCCATGAAATTAATTGTGTATTTTATGTTTTAAAAAATATATTAGTTTCAAATCTGTATATAGTTTAAAAATTGTACTAATATATTTTGTTCATTTGGATGTGATTCCTTATATATTAATAAAATTTAATAATGTAAGGCACCTGATCTAGGATATGAGGGTCGGGTCAATATAGTTGGTATTCGAGGAGGTTTTGTAGTAACCTTGGGAACTAGATTTATAAAAATATAGATTAGAGAACGAAACCCTATATAATAATTTGTAAATATATTAAAAAAAATTATTAATATTTAGAGATCATTTATAAATATATACTCAATTTAGTTTATGTGATTCCATAGTTATGATATTATATATAATACTTCATAATGTTATGATCTAAACTAGTGTATACTAGTATTTTAGAAACAGATCCTAGTGGAAGGAATGGAAGCTATATCAATGCATATAATCCATGAAGATATTTTCCACCTATGAAACATAATGATGATGGAGATAAAGATACAACTCATACTGAACAAATTATAACTATATTGGGAAGATTGAATCAGGATAAAAAGGATAACCTTACATGTATAGATTAGCCTGATCAACAACATTGAGGAACAATGTTAGAGTGCATCATCAGGAAACAACATCCATAATTCAGTTGGTCAAAAAATCTATTTGTAGCTAAGAAATGTATGACTTCATTAGAAAGGATATTTATCATTTTTGGATATAATTAAAGTGAAAAGGTTTTAATAGTAGTTTATCATCATTCTAGGGATGTGGATGAATTATGGTCATTGATTCAAAACACTAAGTAGGATATGGAAATGGAAAATAAGGAATGAAAGTCTTTTATGTAACTTTTATAAGAATAATATTTTCCTCAATAATAGAATGCTAATATTGAAAGCAAATTTCTGAATCTGATTAAAAAGGATGATTATAATGTTGCTAAATATGAATCAAACATTACATGGTTTGAAAATAATTCTATGGAATTCATAAGTAAACTAATGAATAAGATTGATTATTTATTGGAAGGCTTTAATCAATTCATCTGAAATGCTTTGGTCTCACAAACATTCATATCATATAAAAATATTATCTATTGTGATGTCAAGATAAAAAATTAATTCTCTATGTATTAAAACCATAATAAAATGAAAGAGAATAAGGGAATGGTAGGGCAAGAGATGGATAAAGGAAAAATGGAAGGAAGGATTTTCCTACATATGATATTTTTGGGGAGAAAAACCTGGGTACTTTCCTGAAGGGAATGGTAGTTTGTTACCGGTGTGGAGAGAAACACCAACAAGCCTATAATTTTAGGGTAAATATAGAGGATGGTAATGTTTTGTGGTTCAATTGTATTTAATTGGTACATGATGCACATAAATATCCCAATCATCATGGAAATATAGCTCTGAAAAATAAAATAGGTCATGGTCAAGCTTATGGAGTTAGTATAGTCTAGGTGTAATAATTTTTGTATTTTGGATTTTGGATTCCATTAGTTTGTTATGATATTATAGTTATAAGATCATGATATAGTTAGGGATTGTACCATGGTAATTTGTTGATAGTTTTTTTGGAAGAATTCAAGTTATAATTTAGGTTTTAATGGTGATAAGGATATTCAAAATAGCTTGTATGTGAAAAATATATACGACTTATATTGTTTGGGAAAATTGTAATAGTGCATTTATTTTTTATAATTAGTGAAATTCCTGGTAAATTTTTAGATTGTGAATTTTAAAAGATATATGTTTGATGAGTCTTAGTGTTTGAAAATATTAACTAGAACATTGTATGTTATTGATAGAGGTTAAATTAAGATTTATCACATTAAATAACATGTGCTTACAATTTTGGTTTCAATAAACAATTGAAATCCAAAGGAATGACAGTTGGATCTTATGATTGATAAAAAATCTTCACGTATGAAAAATTAAACTTTAATATCCATTTCCTATAATAAGAGATTACGTGAAAACACATCGAAGAACAACTAAAGGATAAGATCATTATTACTACATGGATCAAATTTAACTAATATTTTTCTTTGAAGTGATTATCTGGATAGTAAAATGATCCCTCACTAATAATAAATGAATTTGGAATGAAAAAACTATTAGCATAATTTTCTTACATAGAAATTGATGGCCTCTTTAATACATAATAGATTTTTGATTTTGGGATGGTATAATTTCGGATGATCATTTTCTCTAACACATTCCATAAAAAATTTGTTTTTTTAATTTTTTATATGTCATAGTTTTCACTTTCCGCTGTTGTTATCCTATTTAAATACTAGAATTGTGGTGACCTTCACATTTACTTTTATCTCTTATTTAGATGATATTTTATTAAACATATTTCCAATGTGGATCTCCCACTAAAGAATTTTGTTGTATCAATCTTTTATTGATTAAGATAAATTTAAAATATAGAGGATGAAATTTCTTCAAGGAATGAGAATGTATCAACCCATTGTTTTACGGTATGCCACTTCGTAAATAAATTCAATTTATTTGATAGTATATGTTTCATGCAACACCAAACATAAATATTCAATAACATAGTAAAAAATATTATTATATTCAGACTACAAATATATAAAGAGATTATCAATAGGATTTACTAAAGTAGGAAAATATATTTCACACATGTCTATAAAATTAGTTCATTTGATATGAAAATAAAAACCAAATGAATATAAAGGATGTGTTCATATTAAAAAACTATTTTTATGACTATAATGGTATTTCATCAAAATAAAACAAATTAATCACATTTTTAATGATCATAAATTAATATTTGTTTTATATATTCTAAAAAATATTTTTTAATCCATCCAACAAGTTTGATTGTCCTTATATAAGAGTAAACAAATTTTAATCAGAAATGAGTAATTTTTCTAAAGGAGAATTTATAGGCTTTTCATGGTGCTCTTATTTTAAAACATATTTTTGAAAATTTTATAAATTATATTTTACATGATATACTTCATATTTTAATGATTAATATAAAAATGTAAATCAGATTTTTTTTTATAATAAGTTTCTTGTTTTTATGAATCGTGAAATAATATTGCATTTTAAATAATAATAGATTTCTCATATAAATAATTTATGGGGTTAATTTATATTTTTTAGAGGAATTATAGTTTAAATTTATGATATTCTTTATTCTATTTTAGGACATTTGAGAAAGATTAAAATTGAATTTGGGTATAAATAAATTTCAATCATTGGAACATTTTAACTTTTAAAACTAGTTTTATCATTCTCTCAATGGGATAAATTTTAAATTAATTTTATACAATTATGTATTTTGAAAGGTAAAAAACAATATTTAATATTTTCAATAATTTATTCCATAATTTATTAAATAGTTACATTTTATTTCTGGAATATATAAATAGAATTGTTAGTATTTTTTTAATTACCACGATCTGGAGGAAATTAGGAAACTAAGGCTAGAAATAATATTATATGTGTTAAAAAATTACCCTAAAAGTTTTACTAATTTTATTTTAAGAGTTTTTTTTCTTCGAATATGATCCTTAGGTTGGATTTATGGCCTCTTTGAGTCACTTGGTTGAATTTATGTCGTCCATAGTATTTTATTCCATGGAGTATCAAATATACCAGAATCATGTTTTCAATAACTGTTAAATTTCTAGTATATTGTTGATCAGAAGACATCATATAATATAAAAAAAAGTTAAACATAATATTATTTTATTCATCATTATAATATATTTTATTAATTTTGAAGAAATAATTAAATCAAACACTTTCACAATGATGATAGAATAACTGTATAATTAACAAAAATATCAAATAAATTTTATTACAAATATTATAATAAAAATTATTTTATATAATTAATTTCATTGAATAATTTTATTTAATATATATATATATATATTATAATTTTAATGATGTATTGTTACATTATAATGTTGTTCGGATATTTTTAAAATGTCTAGTAATGAATAGTTTCAAAATTGACAGTAATGATATTTTAAAATAAATAATATTTTATTAAATGATATGAAATAAAGAAAAATATAAAATAAGGTAAAAATTTTGGGTTAATTTAATATAATTATTCTATGACTTGTTTGAGGTTTTTTTTGTCATTTTACAGTTACAATATTATTATCTATAAGTTAAAATCAATTGTTCTCACTTTAAGAGTTAAAGGGTTTAAATAATGATAAAAACCAAATTATAATGTTAATAATGACACTTAAACATGCATAAAAACTTTTGGATAAGATTATATCAGCTCATAAAAATCATATATTTTAAAAATCATAAAATCTAATTAATATTAATTTAATATATACTAAATTTCCAAAAAGCGTCTTTGACTTCATTTATAAAAGGGATCCTCCACTCTTACCTCTTCAAACATCCATGAGACTTATATATCGACCAAGACATATCCATTTCTACTTATAACTTTTATATCCATGTTCTTGAGGTAATTTCACTCCAAAAGTACAAACTCTATAACCTTTTATAAGAGTTCTAAAGGAATCCCACCAAAGAAGAGGTAATTGTTTTACCAACACATTCAAATTAATTTCTACTTATACATCCTCTTCATATGATGTTTCTATAATAATGTAATATATTTAAAATAATATATATATATTTTTAGATATTATTATTATATTTGTAAAACCACATTCCATTATTTATTCAACCTTTGATAAATGAAATTAGTGTGTGCGCGTACGTACGACTTACCGTCTCCAAACACTAGTGTAATATGTTTTTCATCCCCACATTACATGGATGGTTGTATTGATATAAATAATTGAATTATATGATAATTATGGAATGATATTGATTCAAGAAAAATTAATATACCATCCAATTCCTTACTCTTTCACTGTAAATGTAATGCTACTTTCGCTTGTGCATACGTATGCTCTAGTGTCATTGCAAAGCGATGTGATTCATTTTCCATGTTTAAAATTAATTAATGATTATGAAAATGTATTAAATGATTAAATAAGATAACTATTACATTAATATTATTATGGAGATGTTGTATATATATATATCATATTCAAGATAACCGAGACTTTCAAGAAAAAAATAAACATGATTAAAATGTTAATTAACACCTCAAACTATAAAATGAATAAAATATTATTAATAAAAAAGTGGTTCATTATCCTAAATGGATAATATTTGATATTATTATGATTATTATGATTCTTTAATAATTTAATAATCCATAAAAACCACTATCTATGATTTTTGGACATGTTCGGAGGAAATTAGATCCAACGTATGAAATGTTTTTCTCACTTTTATTTATTTGGGACACATACCTTATACACTAATTATATCTTTTGTGTGGGGTATATAATCCCCATAAATGTCGTCTATAATTATTATTCTCAGGATTATTATATTTTAGCATTAATATAATTTTTTTCCTTTCTAAGGCATTCGAGTCTACATATTATATGATGGTAAGGGTTTTTTCACAATCTCAAAAATATTCATGATTGTTTATGTTTATGTATCAACTGGGGAATATTTTATTCTTATCTATGTTTCATAAATATGATTTTGAAATGTTTTTTACTATTATACATCAAATTTTTAAAAAATATTTACCTAAGTTCCAATTTTTTAAATGATTCAAAATGATTTTTTTGGGTTTTCCATATAGGGTACTTTATAACTTCTTCAACAAAATTCAGAAGTAATTTTTTTACTTATACAGAATAAGTTGATTTTTTGATGTCATGATTCCATAATGGTTGTACACTTCATTTACACATTTACAAGTTTCATTTAAAATAAAATGTTTTCTTTTATAATCCATGGATTTTTAAGTAATTTATTTCAAAATAAAAGTAGTATTTCTCTCAATAAAATCAATGATTTCATTAATGAATTTTCATCTATGTAAACAACCTCTTTTGAATTATATTATTGATTGTGGTTTATCCCTTATGATATCATGTACCATATTTCATTGATATATATATTATTTAGTTTTACCATGTATGATCTATTGTAATACAATTCATTATTTTTGGTTAATATATTGACATTTCATATTTTAGTTTTAATATTAATATTTCAGATGATTATGTTTCAACCCTTTTATAAGAGGCCTGAATTGGACATAGAATGTGTTTGGGGAGGACCCATATATCCCCTTAATCAATCAATAGGTCACATGAGAGAAACTAGATTAGGTTTTTGAAAATGTCTTACCCGATAGTGGTTTGTATCCTAGAAAAATCCTTCACAGTATGTTAATGGTGTCCCACATCATCTATTCCCCATTTATGGGATCAGATACTATATTTCATGTTATTATTTGACTAGTATAACAACCATGGTTATGTTTCATTATATTTTTATTATTTATATGGAATTAATCAATCATATTCCATTCCTATAATATTATTCTCAGGCTATTGATTCAATGGAATGTGTTTCAATTAATCACATTTCAATAATTTTTTATATTTATTTATGACGGATTCTATAATAAGTATAAACTTAATGAAAATATATTCATAACACTTTCATATGTGTCATTTTTTCTTATGATTCAACGAAATATATTGTGACGGATATATAGGGTTATACAAAGGGGTAATAATGGAAGAAAACATGAAATTCCTTGTATATTTTATGTTATAAAATGTAATCTGAATTTCAAATATGTATTTAGTATACGTATACTAATAAAATATTCATTCCTACATGATGTTATTCCATGTACCTCATTATAATGTAATAATTTAAGGCATGAGCTTGAGGCTACTAGGGTGAGGGTGCTTACATATGATTACCATAATTTACTATTTAGAGAAAATTATGACTGTCACTGAAAATTATAAAAAAAATCTCCATTTTGTAATTCCAATGTGATTATTCAACATTTAATGTCCCATTTTTTAAAATAGTTTTTATGTAATATAATTATAATATTTAAATAGAACAATTTCTATATTTTAAAATCATTTTTTGGATCAAAAAAATATAAACTCTTTCTTATTTCCAATTCTTTTTTCAAGTCCAATGTTTCGAATTATATTAATGTTACGTACTAAATATTAATTAATATTAATTATTAGCGAAATTATTTTTAAATAGTTTTTTGAAATTTATTATACACTTTTATGTATAATAGTAATATTACTATTTCAAAGACTAAATTCCCAATGATAATGTTCCAATAGTCATATCTCCCCATATATAGACAATTCATTAGAAAAAATAAAATCATGCATATACTTCTCCTAGTTCTTATACCATGTATATTTAATTTCTTATTTTTTCATTCATAATATCTATGCACCTAAAATATATGTCAGTTATTTTTAAGTATGATCCACCATAGTATAACACTATGGGATACCGTATATTTTTACATGTTTTATGGGATTGGTTTTTCTTTATTTACAATTGTAATTTCCTAGATTTGAATTTTATAATAATATTTAGTACTATGAAGATGAAATAATATAACAGAAATGTATTTAAGATTAAAGTTTCCATTTTTTATAATACAATTTGTGGGATTTTAATGTGCATTTAAACTGTGACATATTCAATAAAAAATATGGAAATAGAGTAACTACTATATAATATAAAAAATAAATTATACCATAATACTAATTACCCTCTTAATACATAAATATTCATCACACAATAAAAATCTATAATGTTAAATTGTGCAATGGTGGCAATTTATTAGGCTTGTTAAGATAACATTAATGTAGTAGTGATGTAAACTAGCCACTAATGATTTTGTAAAATACATAGTTGTAGAATATTTGATTTGCCTTGGCCGTAGGTTAACCCATGTGATTCTACCTCCTTTTCATTATCAGATAATTAAACTTCATAAGGGATTTCCCAACAGGTTGAATAAATAATTCATCCCTTCTCAGACAATTGACTCCTGTTTTTCACTTAATATACACTAATAAAGATGATAAATTTATAATGCTTATATTAACCATGGTTATAATAACCAAATATCATACTTACCAAAGGCCATAAAACCCTAATTTTCATAATGCTCATATTTAATTTATTTAAATTTAATCCATTAAATAATACATATTATTTTTATTATATAATTCGTTTGGATTATATTATCCTTCCTTTGTATTCTTCTTATTATAAATATGATGTTTATTATAGAATATGAGAAAGGATGCATATATACTATACGTGAATTGTTCTTCATATTATATTTTACATTATTATATAAACAACAAAAATAAACTATTGATTTGTAAATAAATTCAACATATTAAATCATTATCATTCCATACTAGAATTTTCATGGGTTTTATATTCTTCCCCCTAAATAAATTGAGTTCTAAAATTGTTTTCCAATCCACCATTGAAAATAGATGAGGTTATTACTAACATATAAATGACTAGGGATATAATTTTAAATGGTAAATCTCATTACCATGGGTAATTGTAGGAAAATATCCTATTCCAAATAATCAATATATATAAATAATTTCATTTATCAAACCGATTTTCAAAATATACTTCCTTAGTTGGTTATCAGACAAACCATTCAAAGCTTCATTTTCATATTTTTTATACATAATGAAAAAACCAAAATGGTAATGATGGATATTTATGTACATATTATTAATAAAAATACATCGTACTTATTAAATCATTTAAACAATTATTTCCCCTCAAAAATTTTTATATTATATAATATCAAATTATAACTCATTCAGTTAAACCTAGAATTCCACAAATTTTTCAACATAATATTGACTAATTAATATCTTAAATTAACTAAATAATAAATTTACTTGAAGTTTATCTAAATATTCTATTCAGAAAATCAAATCAGGACATTCTCTGATATTTCAACAATACCATTACCCTAAAAAATAATATAAAATCATCAGTAAATAAATATATAAATTAATCATTTATACTCCTAAAAATATTTTATTATTTTCCCAAAGTATCATCATTTACTATGTCACCAAATATGTTTCCAATATACCAGTTTAACAATAACTCCCATATTATATTACCAAAATCAATCAATATATTTTCCCAATTGACGATCATTATGTAAAATTCAATCCAATAACCATCCCAATCGGTATTCTGTACCTCAACCAAGAATAAATCTTAAAATATTACAAGAAAAATTAAATTATCATTAATAAAATTAGTCACAATAGTATTTAAAAAGGGTATTTATGCCAATGAACATATGAAAAATGCTAAACATGTTGACCCATGGTGTTATCAAAAAATTCATAAAATAGCAATCATTTGATAAAATCCTAACCATTATTTTTATCTAATTGATTATTTTTTCTATTTTATTTTTGATATTGTTCCATCATGAATTGATCCAACATAGTTTCACCATGATATGGATTAACTTTTTTAAAAATAAGGCCATGTTTATTTTCAATAACCTTATTTAATTATCCAAATATATTAATAATATAATCATATATAATACCAAAATAATTGATTTTATTATGAGGTAAATAAAATCACTGATTATAGGAATTGACATGATTCCCATTATATATTGTTTCTAGGAAATGTTATTTATTTAATTAGTCCATTAATTACAGTAGTATATAAATCAGATTATATAATTCTAATTTATTTATCAAAAATTCATGTCTTATTATAAAAAAATATTTATAGAATGTATTATCATAGGGATATTTTATCTAACTATTTTATTATAAATCTAGATTGAAATCTTTCTACTCAACATACTTTAATAAAAATTAGAACACCCCTACTCTAACCCCCCAGATCTTGTGGTTATTTAATTATAATTGAATAGAATACATAGATGAAAATGCAATTGAACTAGATGTTATAAAATTTAAATAACATTATTCATCAATTTAAATTTAAAAAAAAATTAGTTAAATCATTTTAATACAAAAAAATGTTTTGTTTCTCCTTGTATTTCCATATGACCTAAAAGAGTCATCATGGTTTCTTTGGGGAAAATGAAATAATATAAATGAATGGGATTAAATTTTTGTTAATGGGTAGCGTATAGTGGAATCTTTATAGAACAGTTATGGACTAAGTGATGTGTCCAAAATAATTCAATATAATAATACCATAACAATTCCAACACTAAGAAAGACATCTTGAAAATATTCAAGTACTTGTTTTATGAAATCATATATAAATAGGTAAGACATTTTCCAACTACCCATGAACGATTATCTCATGAGAAATTATAATTCATTTAAGGGATATATAATAAAGGCAACCACCAATCAAATAATAATACAAATTCATCAATCATATGAAGAGAGTGGATAAACAATAGATATCATAATTTTACCTAAGGAACCATATAATTAATCATGGTGAAATAATTATTAGTTATCTGTATATAAATAATAGATATATGGAATGTATATATTTTACCATAACATTTAACATTGAGGCAGTATAAGTGAATATCCAATCAATAAATATAGAAACTAGAGGATATTAGCATTTCAATGGAAATTAGATATACCCAAAGAATGATAAAAAAGTAGTTGTGTATGGTCCTTTCAATGAAGAATAGTATTAATAAGAAGTAGTCCCTACATTTAATAATTTTAACATAAAGATAAAAATTCCAAGACACATTGAAAAACATTTTAATGGTTTATAAAAATCATGTGAATCAAATAAATCATACCCCTTAGGAGTGTCAAAACATGTGTCAATACTATAAAACTTACATATAATTGCACTGACCTTTACCAGTGTTATCAAAAAGCTTTAATAAAAGCACTTTTAATCCGTGCTATAAAAAAGAAAATAAAGGTACCCTTTATCTGCTATTTTTTAGCATTGATATTGGGTAACCATTATCACCAAATTTTTATACTGAAAATAAATGGTACGCATTATCGATGATTTATTTTTAGTGTAGAAAAAGGGTTACATTTATCAGCACTTTTTTAATGTTGATCGAAGGTTCCCTTTATCAAAATTTTTCAACAGTGATAATGATCTAAACTAAAAGGAAATAATTAAACATATAAAATTTAAAAATGAGAAATTTAGAAAAATGGAAAATTTATTAATTAAATAATTATTGATAAAAAATAATAAACTTAATATTTAAATATAAAAATTAATAATATTAATAAATTGTTTATATAAAATATATAGTTACTTTATATGATTAAAATTAAAATATTAACAAATCAAAATAAAAAATGAGTAAATTAATAAAAATATTAACAAATCTATTAAAAAAATAATTATACATAAAAAAATATATGTATGTAGATTGTATATATTAATAAATAGAAGATCTAAAATATAGATTTATAAAATCATTAAATTATAATAACTACAAAAAAAATCACAAAAATTTAAATTTTAATAATTAAAAAGAATTTAAAAATTAATAAATTACAAAATTATTGAAAAAAATATTACTGAAACAATTATATATTTTTTATGTTGGGACTGATGATTCTATTATTATGAAATAAAATACCTCATTCAGTCTAGTTAGAGGGGGACCCATTACATAGCCTGTACGCCAAGGCCATGTGGCCTATGAACATGGCCCGAAGGCCCAGTCCATCATTATACCTACATCACCGCCAACGTATATCATTTTTGCATAACCACCACCATCATAGACCCCAAAAGGGGATTTCTAGGATTCCTACCATGGTATTTTAGTACATGATTATAGGGTTTACCTCTCACCCCAACAATAGAAAAACAATTATAAATATATATAAAAAAGTTATATAAATATATATATATATATATATATTAAATTTTTTAATAAATAATATTGATAAAATATCAATATAAAAAATAAATAAAATGTAATAATTGAAAAATAATAATGTTTTAGTCATATTTAATGGCTCATATATATAATTATTTAGTAATATAATTAAAATAAATATATATTTATAAATAAATATATATATATCAATATATATAATATTTAATGATATATCTTTTATATAATACAAAATATTTATGCTTACATTAAATAAGATTTATATTTAGTGAAACATATACACCTAATATTTATGGATTTCATTCAAATTTTAGTATTCATTTGATAATTTAATCATAACATGATAAGTTTACATATTAAATTTTTCAATGGTATTTTTTATTTGTAATATTATTATAGGTATTTATTTTTTATTTATTTTTTATTTTTTATTTTTTATTTTTTATTTTATTGGATCTTTATAATTATCCATTATATATATGTATATATTAATTATGTTTTAATATTTTCAATATGTATTCATATTTACTAAAATATGTATCAATATTTTTTAATTATTTATATTTAATTAAGAAAACATAACTATTTTTTCAATATTTTTAATGTGTACTCATTTTCAATTATACAATTTTGATCATTTTTAACAAGCATGCACTTAAGATTATGTATTCATTAGTAATGTTAAAAATATATTTTTAAATATATATTTATAAATTTATATTTACTATATTAATAAAATTATATAATTATAATAATAAGTAAATGAAAATTAATTTTTTACAAAAATTATTTATATAATTATAAATAAATTATTATAAAATTATAAAAATTTATTTAAATATTTAATGTATTGAATATATTTATTTTTATTTTTATTTTTATTTTTATTTTTTACATATATATATATATAATGATATTAATATTAAAATGTTTGTTAGAAAACTAATTGTATATTTATAAATATTTAATTAAATAATTAAATAAATATAAAATTATAAAAAAAATATTTAAATAATGAATATAGTTAGTATATTCATATTTTTTATTATATATAAGTGTTAAATAAATACATATAATTATATAATTATATATGTTGGGAAAAATCTTTTATGGTAACATTTTAGAATTTTTGGGTTGTTTGTGTCTGCTGGAAAAGTGGTATTCCATGATCAATTGTGATGTTTTGGAGAAATTATTGACAAAACACATTAACCATGAACCAATAGAATGGAAGGGGAACTCTAGAGGTGGTGTAAAAATAAACCATATACAAGGTGGACCCCTTTCCTAGTGTTTTACCAATTTTTGTTCCTCAAAATCATGAAAATGGGGAAATGTTTTTTTAAATGACTTTGTGATCCAGATTGATGATGGAATGGAATCTTGCATTCAATTTATCTTTTAGGATTATAACATCAAAATAATACCAGTCCATGAAGTGTGTGGAAGATCTAGAATGTGTTTGAAAGATGAGGTTGCCAGAAAATCGATTAATTACCCAATGCGACATTAAATGTGGTTTTGCATACTCAATGAAGATCTTGCATAACACATTCGGATATTGATCATAGGGGTTGGTGATGCCTATAAATATGAAGTGACCCACTTATTTGAGTAAATAAAAACATAGAGATAATCTGAGCTCTAAAGTACATATAAATTCAGTGCAAATGGAGTTTCAAAAGAGAAAGGGAGTTTTGTGAAAGAAAGGAGTTGTGTGTTAGAAAGAATTTTAACAAAATTGGGTTTTTTCATGAAAAATGTAAAATGTTGTGCACTTGGCATTAATGTTGTGTGCAGGACACCAAAAAGGTTGGGAAAAAGATTTCAATTTCCTATTGTTTCTATGGTAAATGGGTATTCATTAGTGGATGGATATGGTACATCAAAGAGCATCTTCAAAATGTGTGTGATGGATTCATTTTAGATAATGAAGGGAACTGAATTTCCAAAAACTGTCAATGGATCCCTTGAAGAAGCAATGGGAACACTTTAGTTGAGAGAGCAGTATGATTTAATTTTGTTATTAGTGGTGACCCAGGATGGACTCGGAGTCCTCTCCGAACATTGTTAACAACAATTCACTTTTATCAGTGATTTTTTAGAAGATCTAATAATGGTCTCTCTGATCAATTTTAATGAACCCTAACCATGACTGATTTATCCACGATTCTCAGGATTTTACCAAACTCACCTATTTTCAGTGACGCTCCTCTATATTCTCTCGAATGAATAATCGAATTAATTCAAGGTATGTTATTTTCTTCTCATCCTCACTCAGTGAATCCATATTTGTGTTCCAAAATTTTCATAACTGCAGTGTTCTAATCCATGAAGAACTCAACTTCTCTTCCCCCATAACTTTATTCGTGATTGGTCTCTCTATTTCATCCTTATTGTTTCCATTCTTGTTGTCTCCTACAATCATAGTTCTTTGCATTGTTATATATATCACAATCACCATCACCACCATCATCCTAAAAATAAAAATTTTCATTTCCTTCTACAATTTCATCTCTCTAACTATTCTCTATGGTTTTTTAATATTCTTCAAATTTATTGACACATCAATGGTCTAATTTATTAGATACTTTTTTAGTTTTGGGATTGTGGTTTTCTTGTTTGAGTATTTTAGGAATGGGTATTGTGAATCACATAGATTAACATATAAATGGGTCTTTATTGTATGTGTAGTTAGTTTTATATATTACTAAATGATTATTTTATAAGAATATCTAATACTAAGTTATGTTAAATTTTCATGAATGATTATTTAATTGCTGTTATATTTGATGATTTATTTTCTGATGAATGGGTGTCCTATAAATCATCTAATTCATTTTTCATGGAATATAATATTTTTTAAATTTACATATTAATATGTTTATAGCAGGTAAGGTATATTTTATTTATAATGGTAGTGTTTGGATGATTAATGATTTAATTTCATTGTGAATGGATATTTTTAAGGTATAAGAGAATATGGATTTTTGAATATTGTTTATTGATAATATATATTTAAATGACCATCCTGGAAATGTTTTTATTGTGTTTATTGTATAATTTTAGTATATGAAAATTTAGTTTCTAATTAAATTTGAATAATATAAGTTTAATGTAACCATTTTTCATAGTTATCCCACATTTATTTTTCATTATATAGTTTAATATTTATATTCCATTCGAATGAGATTTTTTTTAGTTAACACTAATCTGGTACTACAACTATTTCCTCCAAAAAATTATAATCAATTTCCTGATGTTACCTTTGAAATCATCTCTAATCATATAGTACACTATTTTTGATCATTATAAAATGATTTGATATGGAGGATAAGATAGAAATTTATTATTAATATAATTAGGAAAAAATATACAATTGTATACCTATTTAATCATGTTTGTTGTATATATCACTTCATATTTATTACATTAAGTGAATTTTTCATTTTCAAAATGTTGTGTGAAATATTTTTCCTCCTTTGGGATCCTTTTCACTATTGATATAGTTATCATCACTAATTGAGTTTATGATGTTCATATGAGGATCCCAGATGTGCCTAATACTAAAATGTATGGGATTGATCAGTATTTTTCCAATTTGGTTGAACCAATAGTTGATGTCTAACCATCTCCAAATCTTAGGATTGATTTCAAGTCTTCTTTATGCGTCGCTATTGAGAGGTTGGTGTTGTTTGTGGAAGAGAATATTACAGAGGTGGATGATGGGGCATATTTATATGGTTTTATAAATTATTCTTTGTAACCCTCAAATACCTAATGGAATAGATTTTTTTGTGGAGATATTATCCAGAAGGACTGATAGAACCTCATGTATGGTTTGAAATGTGCATCGAAAATCCAAAAAATGGTAATTGTAGTTTTATTATCTATGTGGATAATGTTTCCTTTATAGAAAGGACTAAACTATGTCCGTTTTAATTAGTGGGATGAATTATCCTTTCCAAAGGACACACGCTATTAAATGGATATGATTTAAGAGAGAAGTGGCTGAGTTTGGGGTTTCAATGACTAGAAAATAATATCGATTAAAAAGGCTTATATTCACCTGATTTTTTACATTGAATTTCATTGGTCTACTTCATGGATTTTTTTTTGATAATGTTAATCAGTGTTCCTTTCTATTATCTTCATGTGAGATCAATTTCAATCTTTATAATTAGAAGCATGGTAATGCACAGATTTTGGTCAACATTCAGGGGCTCAACTGGGTTCTATGGATGCCCTGAATCTTGAATGACATTGGATCATACATAAGGGTGCCTATTATGGTTGATTTCAAGATAATTGAATGTAAAAATGATAATTATTCATTTTTTTTATTAAATTATGATCTTCTAAATCAAAGGCCTAATTATGATACTCTATGGGTTGATGTCTTGAAGATTGATTTTGAATTTGAAAATGAATATTTTACCTCCTTTTTTGAAATCTAAAAAGTTGTTGGATATCAAATATCAGGATATATGAATTTTATTGGGATCCACATGAATAAATATACTTTTTATAATAATAAGGAAGCTGGAAATATACAATATAGAATGATTGGAATTACTAATTATTCTAAACCTATTGATTATAGTGTGTGAAGGGAGTGGCTTGCTCCCCTGTTCAGGGATTCCTCTAAAAGTATTCTAGATCATCTTGCAAAGGATGAATCCTTATATGGTGGGGAGTGGAATTCTCTTATTGATGGGGAAATTGGAAATATTTTTTCTTCTGATTATAAGGATTAAACTGTGGGTAGTTTTGTTAAATGAGAGATCAAGGTGAAATGGAGGATTATGGAAATTTAACTAGATGTTGTTAGAACCCTAGTGTATTTACCATGAATGTAAATGGTATTGGAACCTCTAGATGCAGTAGAGATCTCCAAGATACCTCTACTAATGTGGTTGTTTCTGGAACAGATTATGAAACTTAAAAAAAATATATGGATAGTTTTGGTTTGAATAGGTTCTAATCATTAAGAATATTAGAATTAACTTGATATGTATGGTCTTGTTAACATACAATTGAGTCGGATGTAAAATTTTTCCTCCTCTTCTAAAAGGAAAGGTATGAGAAAATATACCTTAGAATCAAATTCATTAGTCAAATATGAAAAATTAATTTCCTTTAACAGGGATACCTTGGGTGAGTCTTTATAAGTTTATTAGGTACCTCTTGGTTTCAACAAATAGAGTGAGTCTAATTCAGTTCTCCAATCATAAATGGTTATTAGCTATAGATGTCAATGACTATTGTTTCACTGTGATTTTCTTGAATTATGAAATCTATATGTGATAACTTTATCAAGGATAAACATGATGAATATGTTAAGTCAAAGGAACATAATATCAAAATATAATTCCTTCCAGAAGACATTCACTGTGAAAGGTCAACTTAAGGACTCACAAAATAAATTTGCAGAATGGTCTAATCTTCAAGTTGAAGTTGTTTTTACAGATTTGGAATGCAGTTCAATTATCATTCAACAATATTTTCAAATTATTGAATTTATTTATATCAATTTGGATGAAAGAATTCATTTTAATCAATTTCTTGATATTAGATATGTTTTATGGAAATTTGGAGTATGCATCTCGAGTGTTGAAGATCAAAATTCCATGTTATCCTGTAATGGGGAACATGATCCAAGATACAGGGAAAGACATGGATGTTTTTCTGTCACTTAGTTGGTTGAGGTAATTATCAAGGATGAGGAATAAAATGATTGCCTTTATCTATTTTTATATATTCCACAATTTTATTTGGTGTTTTAACCTGTTTGATGGATTTATTGGTTTACACCATCCTTCATTTCATATACCACATTATTTAATTATTCTCATTAATAATGATTCTTGACCCCAGATTCATTTCATAATAAATTCTTCCAAATATTATTTTATTACTTATATTTATTTATTTTCTTCGAAAATAATAATAATTCTATTATGTATAAAAAATAAAAAAAAAGATTTATATTTGTTGTAAAACTGTTAAAATCAATGTTATGATATAAAATTTTTTTGGATATTTTTATATGAATTATAATTTAATAAGTCAAAGATTAAACATTTTTTAACTTTGTTTCCATTATATAATTTTTAAAATATTGTTCATTTCATTAATTTTATTTGAATTATTAGAAATATATTTGAATTTTATTTTTAATGGAAATTATATTTAGCATATGAAATTTACTAATGGTGATAATGAATTGTATTTAGATTACAATAGTATGAACATGTATTGATAGTCTATTTTCATGTGTAATTTTAGAAAATGTATTTCATAATGGGATTAAAAAATTTAAAAACTAGCCATTTGAATTTTGAATGTGAATTTGAGATGAGATTTTCCATTTTAATTTAAGATGATGTAATTTAAAAATATCCAAGTAGAAAATTTTCATCCTCACCGACTTAATCTCTGGAATAGTTTTTTTCATTTTGTTTTTATAGACTCATCCCATAATCTCTTGTATGTTTCTTAAACTACTCTAGGAAGTAGTCATCTAAATTATCACAAGTACCCGGTATAGGATGACTACTTCTCATAGTAGTTCAAGGAGCATAGGTGTATATCTAGAAGATATGAGGGATTAGTGTAATGAAAAAAATGAAATAATAGCTATTCTAGAGATGGAACTGATGAGGATGACGATTATCTATAACATTCATATTTGGATGAATTCATATGATAACCCCTATAATAGTGGATTAATTATTTTCACAAATTCAATAACCCATTACATTCTAGGGATACTTAAATTATCTGAAATAGTCATATTTTGGGTTCCCATTATTTAGATAATTTATAACTTTCACATTTAATCAAGAATAAATATTATGTATTAATTTATTTATTATACAAAATGAATATTTTATGATCTTAATAATATGCACATGATCCAAAAATGGATCTAAAAAAATTGTTTTACAATAATGTTAGAAGGTGGAGTTAAATTTTCATCATGTTTTAAATAAAGAATGCATGTGAACCTTCTCAAATCATCTATCTATAATTATGTAGTTTTTATTCAAAAATAATAAGTATATAAGAGAATAAAGAACATTTTATTTGTCATGAAATAGATCAGAGATATAAATGATGGACTAAACATAGGGAAAAGTAATAATTCACATTTATTAGTATGATACTATGGTTCATGGATCATTTGATATGAATACAAGTGTAAATGATTATGGGGATCACATAGAAAAATTGACAATGATAGTTGAAGATGACCTTCATGATTTTCCAATACTGTTTGAGATGTTAAATAGTTATTATAAGAGACCATTGTATACCATTTATAGTAAATAAACAACATTATCAGTTAAATTGATGTTATAAAATTTGAATGATGGTAGTGGATGGAGTGAAACCATCATTAATAAACCACTTGGTCTCATGAATGATATTCTACTAGAAGAAAATGAACATTGATTTAGAAAATATGAATCCAAATAAACTTTATGTTCAACATAAATAATTACAAGAAATTCAATTCATTCCAAAATTATTGAATATAATTTCACAAGGATCATTAATCACTCAAAAAATTCCCTAAGGGTTGTATAGATTGAAAAAAAAAATTATTCAAGTCATTTGGAAGTTGTATTGTACATTTATATTATTCCACTATTTAGAAGACTATATAGATATCATGAAATCATGTGAAAATTGACACAGTGAGTAGAAACGAAATTACATATGAGGACCATTGTCATGCCACAAATCAACCTCAATTGAAAAATTTATTATGAGTATTCTAAATATATAAATGAGCCACATATAAATTTTCATTAATTATATATATATATGGAATAAATATTTATGGTGTATAGAGTACTACTCACAGTACATGTCTTGTCATGTTGGTAAATTGTAACTTGTCTCCATTGTTATACATATAGCACAAATACATTATATTTTCTCTGCATATATCTATACCAAAGAAACCTAGTAATTATATTAATGTACATTTGGATCCATATATTGAATATATAAAATTGAGGATAGAAACTTATGTTAGTATGTGTAATTCTCAATGAATTCAAGAATTAAAATTAAGGACCATGTTTAATAGAGTATAAATGAATTTCTTGCTTATGGAAATTTCTTAGTATATATAATTAATGCAATGTTTGGGTCTCCCATTTGTGAATGATGAACACACTCAGTTTGTTGGAAACATTCCTCATAGTTTGTTTCTTAAGAAATCAGAAATTTTTACCTTGATGATATAAATACTAATCACAGAAAACATCATTTGATGGGAATAATGAACTAGGTCTAACACCATCCCCACTGACTGGTGATAAATTGATTGATAATGTAAAACATATTTACACTATTTTAATAAACCATTTTTGAAAACCTAGTTGAAATTAGGTTAGGATAATTTGTCAAATTTTCATTGAATTATCATATTATAAATTTTTGTATGTCTTTCATATTCTTGATGTCATGCATGATGAAAAAAAATTAATTTTAAAGTTTTATTTCCACATTAAAAAATGTTCCTCAAAATAAAATATGCCATCATAGGCTGATTAGACATGATTGACATTGGTATATGGAATGATTTTCCCCAAGTGAAGGGTCAACGGTGTAATTTTATACCACCAAAAACATATACTCTATTCAATCATTGAAAACTGTAATTTTTCCTCTTCTTTAAATGTGTAAAAATCCATAGGGGTATTCATCAAATATATATAATTTAATTTTATTGACTAAATTGAAGTTATAGGGAATAAAATCACAATAAATTCAAGGTTTGATGTAATATTTTATTCTTATTGATTTCCATTACACTCTTCATAAAATTTTATGTCAAATAGTTACCAGACTGTACTTCAATTTCAAATCCAAATTGAGTAATGTTGTAGACTTGAAGAAGTTTCCAATCATCAATAAAGATGTTGTTGTCATATTTTGTTAATTAGAAATGTTCTCCCCCCCTCGTAATTCATCAATATTATGATACACCTAATGGATTACATGATTATGGAGGTTCACCTATGTGGTATTGTCCATTACAAACAGATATACCCCCATGGAATTATATTGGATGATTTTGAATGTATATTTTAGGAATCAATGTTAGTTAGATGGTTTTATTTAATAATATCATACTGATGTTGAATTTCTTCAATTCATTACAGATTACCTATTATATTTTTATAATCATTCTCCCAATGTCTCATTATAGTAGATTCCTTATTAAAGATAGAATTTATGGAGATATATTGTTAAAGTTACCACCAGATAATGGTAGAAAATACACTATTAAATTTTATATAATAATGATGGTGTTGATCCATACAATAGAATCCCAAAATGAAATTCCTATAGATTTTAATCCATTAATTGTTGATGGATTTATATCAAATAAAAATAGTAAATATTTTATAAATGGGTTTCCAAATCAAATTTTTAATGAGTTAACTAAAAATAAAAATTCAATTGATGAATGACATCGATGGCTAGCGAGGTGACCAAATGAAAATTTTATATCTTATCGTATTTTTTTAATCAATGGTAATACATTCTACATGAAGGAATATGATGAATGAATTACAATGGAAAAGAGTGTAGATACCCTTAAAGAGGAATTTATGCACATATCATGTTACAAGGATAGAAATCCAATTTTTCAAAATATGAAACATATTGGAATTATAAAAAAAAAGAGAAGTTTGATTATAAATCAATTCATCTTTCGGTTTTCCCTTTTCAAATAGATTGACAACAAGAGTGAAGTGGATATTGATGAAAGAGGATTCGTAAAAGTGAATTTTATTATTTATGGGGAAAATATGAGAAGTTAATATAATAATCACAAGAAGTGCAAGTATTTTATGTCTTAGATCACGAAAAACCCATTTCTCGATTTATATACTAGCGACTAAAGCAACTAGAATGTTGGATGAAAATTCAATCAATGGTGACACTTTTATTGGGATATCATAATCAGTTTATTCGGGTCACAATGTAAAAAATGTCTCATACATTAGAGTGGACCCAAAAGAGGGGATTTGGATTAATAATAAATGATCCAAAACCCTAAAACCTTTTAAAAAAATATTTTTATTATGAGTATAAGGTTAATTTTTTTAATATGTTGTATTTACATTTATAATATTATCATTTTTCTATAGCATTAACATAAACTAATTTAAATGTTTCACTAGTAATGAAGAAAAAAAATTTCTAATTCATGGGATGATTGTAAAGAATATGGGGGAAATTGATGCGGAAATTATATAATTATTAGAGTATCAACAACATGTTGATGAAAAAACAAGAATCGTGGAACATCAGAGTGCTGGATATAATTATAAAGGCCATAAGAAATGGTATAAAATTTGGGGTTGGGTAGAATCATTATAGCCAACCTATTTACCCCCAAAAGTAAATGTACATTTGATATGTTGACATAACAATGATGGTGAATGTGAAAATTTATATATATGTGTGGTTATACATCTAGCCTATAATAAAGGAAACCCTTTGGGATGATATAAAGGTAATGTTATGATATAAAATATATATTTTATCGGAAAAATATATTAATAAATGGTTATTTAATTTTCATTATTCCTTATAGTGATAATATATTTTAGAATATTTACCAATGAAAATTAAATTAATGGCCACTAAAAAATCCCATTGAGGCTTCAATACTCTTCTTACCATGTTACATCATGGGGATGCTGAGGGGACAGTATATATCCAACCATCATAATGTTATGCACATATTAATTATAAGAAAAAATTGATTGTTTTCATTATTCTTCATGATAGGACAACATTTTATATGAATTATAATAAATCATATACAATTTTACGATTTATGTTATCCAATTTTATTCAAAAATGTTAGGGTATGAAATAGAAAATTTTGTTGAAAATAATAAAGATGCATAAAAAACATTGTACCCTTATCGTAAAGAAATAAAGGGGGTATGATTCACTATATAAGAATTTTTTTTACTTTAAATCTATGAAAACAGTTTTATTTGATATTAAAGAATATGTGTTTCATTTTTTCTATGAAGGTTGAATAATCAAAATCTGATGCCAATTCCTTCCCATGTCATTTGAAATGGATGGTGGCTCGTGTAAATAAGAATGGAAATGTAGTTGAAGAATTTACAAAATATGTGTGGAAACCATGTGTAAGTATTACATAATAGTAATTAATTATGATTTTTAGCTCTATTACATAAAAATATAAATTTATATTAATATTTATTTAAACATTACACACACAAGAATCATCATTGACCATAATGGAAGAAAATATTATTTTGACTGCTTTTGTGTGGCTGGAACAATATAGTCACATGAGAGGACTAGGTTATGGAGAGTCTCCTTGAAAATATTTGTAGAATACAAAACCACGCGAATATGTATATAAGATGATGAAAAAATTGAAGAAAAATGTATATGTTATGAAAGATATTATTGTTCGACCTGGTTGGGAACAACAATATACGATATCGGATGAAAGTGGAACGATGGTAGAACAATGATATATACAAGGAGAAACAAATGACCATACTAGATTTGAGTATAATCATTCTCCTTAACAACATGAAATATCTGAGTTAATAAATTTATTAATTACCCTACCTCTTAATTGAGAATCATAAAACATCTGATAACATTATATCACTAAAATTATTCAATGTATTGTTGATTCGGATTTCTATCTGTTAACACCTAAACACCTCCTTGTTTCATGTAGTATTTTATATAATATATGAATAGACAAGATTCAAAATAAATAACACCCAAAATAATATACGAGAGTGGTGATTGAGGTAGCTTATTAGTATACTACTATGTTTCTCATTCCACTTTATGATTTGGATATTACAAAGGTCAATTATGTTATTTCAACTTTGGAAACATGGAAATGTAATCTTATAAATATTCTTTAGGTAGGTCTTCAAAAAAATATTTAATATGAAAGCTTTAATAGTTGATGAAAAATGGTTTGAAGTGATATATGATATAATTGATGGACAGTGTGATGGAGAAATCAAAGATCCGATCATGGAAATCTAGTGAATCAACCAAAAAATAAAAAGGACAAATTCAGAGTAAATTCTCCATACTAGTTCTAGATAAACATATATTAGCATTAAAACTTCATGAAGATACCACATTTAATGATAAAAATATATTTTACATTTAATATGAAGAAAAATTTATGGTTCTTTTATGATAGATATAATTAGTCTTGAGAGAATAAATGAGTTTCTCATGTATAAATGGATGTGGGTCTCAATTGTGAATGAATAAAAAAAGTACATTTTCATAACACATATATCAAAATTTTGTGGTAATATGTTCATTAAATTTAATATATATTCATATATTCTATACGTATTTATATTAATACTATATAAATGGAAAACTGTGGGAAGAACAATTTGGAATCATTAATCCTTGTATCATTTTTACGAAATAACCTACATTGATGAAGGAAGAAATTGAGATTAAAAAATAATATATATATATATATGATGTTATTTAGAAGAAAAATAATATATGACGATTTCATAGTTATTCTTATAAAGGAGAGGAAAAAATATACAATATAGTCACAAAAAACATATTTGTTTCATTACAATTTTCTTTTATTTTTAACCAGCACTTGTCACGACCCGTCCTCGGGGACCGTGCCGTGACTACCCCAAGCTCGCCTTCCATAGACCAGGGGCTGGCGACTAGCACCAAGGCGTAAATCCCGGTAAAAAGGGAAGGCATTGCATTTGTAAAGTAAAAAAGCACCACAGAGTAAGAAAGCGGAAACGTAAACACTAAGTAAAAACAGAGTACAACTGAAGTGCAGAAAAGTAAATGGGCCAGTATACAAACCCAACTGAAAGTAAAGTACAACTCGAAAGGGAAAACAACAACTGTAAAGTAAAAGCCGCTACACCGAGCTGTCCACTGTAAATCCCACCTGAAGGGTGGGTACAGATAGCTCCAATGCTCCTCGGGTCCCGCCGTCCTCTCCGAGCACGTCCCGCCCAGTGGTCCACCTCCAGGTACCGTCCTGCTCTGCAAGCCTCAACCACGATCAACGATGTCCGTCGTCTGCAACCAACACAATGTAGTGCGGGCATAGCCCGTGCAGGGGTGAGTATAATGATACTCAGTAGGGACCCCGAGACCCTCAAGGTCTCACTAAAACCAACAAGGATAACCACAAAGAAGATCTCAACAGATATCCTCTACTTAGATATATGCCCATACATATACCTAAGTTATCAAGTAACCCATCTCAATCATGAGGCAAACACAAGGTCAAAAGTCTCAGCTCAAACCAAGATTTTCATCATCGAAACCGTAACTTCTGAAGAGCTCCGTCTCTGGAGTGTACAGTGGTCCTGTCACAACTCCGAGGTACTGCCCACTAACTTAAGACTGATGTAGTAATCCACCTATCGAGTATTGCGGGCCAGCCTCTACCACCAAGCGCTCCCATGTGCCGCTACAACCAAGCTCACCACTGTCGTGGGTCTGCCGCTACAACCAAGCGCTCCCATGTTCTGGTACAACCAAGCGCACCACTGTCGTGGGTCTGCCACTACAACCAAGCGCTCCCATGTGCCGGTACAACCAAGCGCACCTCTGTCGTGGGTCTGCCGCAACAACCAAGCGCTCTCATGTGCCGCTACAACCAAGCGCATCTCTGTCTTGGGTCTGCCGCTACAACCAAGCGCTCTCATGTGCCGCTACAACCAAGCGCACCGCTGTCGTGGGTCTGCCGCTACAACCAAGCGCTCCCATGTGCCCCTACAACCAAGCGCACCTCTGTCGTGGGTCTGCCGCTACAACCAAGCGCTCCCATGTGCCGCTACAACCAAGCGCACCTCTGTCGTTGGTCTGCCGCTACAACCAAGCGCTCCCTTGTGCCGCTACAACCAAGCGCACCTCTATAACACACTGAGTCGTTCGATCAGCAGTCGTCGGGTCTCAGTCAGCTACACGGTCTCTGTGCTCCGCCCGCTCGTCTCCGGGAGGGTCCGCTCCACGAGATACTGTTCGATACTCCAATTATCATAAAGTCCTGCAAGGAAGTATCTCAAAGGACCACCTCGTCATAGGGGTCTCAATGCAACAGACGGCGCGTCAATCGGACGCCCGGTCTGTGAGTTATTATCCTTTTCGTCCCAGGGGCCCGGTTGGTTTCGTGTGCGAACCAATCCGGCCGTAACTCAACTATACCCCGAACACTCATAGGGTATACTCATAGGGACCGTTTTTCAACGTGATCACCAACGCCACTGACGGTTCGTCAAACGGACGTCTGGTCTGAAAGATAACAGCTTTTCCGTTCCAGGGGCCCGGTTGGATTTCAGTGCGATCCAACCCGGCCACTATCCATATGAATCCAAAACTGGGGCGGAGGATGCCAAAAGTTCCGTCTCATCAAGAGGAATTCAACAAAGATTACGGCACACCAATCGGACGTCCGTAGCTCAAGATATGAGTCTTTCCGCTCTGAGGGCCCGGTTGATTTCGTGTACGAACCAACCCGGCCGAACCCAAAGTATTCCAAAACCTTGAGTGCGATATACCGAAACGACCATCTCGCTCCAAGGATTGTGTTTCCGCTGACGGTGAGTCGTTTGGAGGCCCGTAGCTCAAGTTACAGGCGTTTGAACGAAAGTCGTCCGAAGACGGGGGGTCCGGGCCCGGGCCGACGCGGCCCGACCCCCCCCTGGTTGGCACGAACCGGGTCAGGTCCGACCCGGTCGGCCCGGCCCGGCCCGGCCAGGGCCGGTCCGGCTCGGCTCGGCCGAGCGGCCGACGCGGGGGAAAGCCGCCGCCCCGCGTGACACCCCCGCGGCACCCGCGGGGTGTCGGTCAGACAGCCGGACGCGCCGCGTGACAACCCCGCGGCACCCGCGAGGTGTCGCCCTAGACACCCGTGGGGTGCCGCGTGACAACCCCGCGGCGCCCTCGGGGTGTCGCCCTGGACACCCGCGGGGTGTCGCGTGACAACCCCGCGGGGTGTCGCCCTGGACACCCGGGGTTGTCGCGTGACAACCCCGCGGCACCCACGGGGTGTCGCCTTGGACACCCGGGGGGCGCCGCCACCTCCGGCCGCCGGCGCCGCCGCGCCGGTGACCCGCACCGCCGTCGGCTTCTAAGGAACGCCGGAGTCGCTCCGGTGGCCCGTTTTCCTTCCCGTCTGTGCCGTTGCTCCTCCCGGGACTCGTCCTTCACTGCGGAAGCATCAAACATCAGTTGTGGCACGTTCCGTCGTCGCCCGTCAAATCCGCACAAAACGAAGAACGGTGGAGGGTCGTCGGGCCGTGTTCGTTTGGCCCACACCCTCCGCATTAGAGATAATCAGCGGGAGAAAAATAAAATGTTCAACACATGAACCAAAAATTTTAATAAAATAAAATTGTTTCTTTGATTCCAGTTCTTTAATTTTTAAAGAATGTTCACGGGAATATAAGGAGGGATATTTCCAAAAATATAAAATCCCTACGTCGTTGATCGTCGTGCGCGGGCGTTCTTCGCGGAAAAGCTCGTCGCGTAAGAGAGGGATCGACGCGTCGTCGCGGGGAGGCGTCGAGTCGTCGCGGAATCCGGCGTCGAGTCGGTGAACTCAAGCAGCCGATCGAAGATCCGTCGTGGAGGAAGAGACATCGCAGAAGAACGTTGTCGGTGTCGCGGATCACGGCGTCACGTCGTCGATTTCTGGGTTTGGCGTTCTTCGCGTTCTTCGCGTTCTTCGGGTTCTTCACGAAGGAGGCTGGAGGTTCAAAGATCCTCTCTCAACGAGTAATCCTCCAAAAGAAATTGGTTGGTCTTATTTTATTATTATTCCAACACACGAAAAAGGGTAAGAAACAACCCATCAATTCGTTGAATTAATTCAACGAAAGAAACATCTCATTTAATTTACTAAATAAACCGCCCAATTAAATGTTCTGTTAAGAATTTAGAAAACGCGTCAGTTGACTTTCATAATGACGGGTTTTCGCGGATGTGTTACTTAGCGGAAAGAAACGGCGGGGCTCATGTGGGCCCCACCTCACAAATATCCTACAAAGGGGGTTGGATATTTCTGGATAGCATCCTATCCGGTTCAACTCAGTTCAAGCTTCCTTTAAGTGGCATCAAGTGGCTTCCAAGTGGCTTAAGTGAAATGAAATAAAGTTGTCGAAAAATTATTTTATTTCTTAACTTTAAGCCTGAAAATTAAAAACCACACCCGAGAAAACACAACTTCGGAAGAGGCGTTTCTAAGCGAATACCGGCGCTGCAATTTCATCGGTGCCCTCAGAATTCGATTCCGGGCACCGGTTCAAAAGTTAGAAAAACCCGCTCGTCCGTTCACTGAACGTACCCAAGCCAAAACTTCGGAAAATGATTCCGGGCACACCGGGCCTCGGAATCAGGTGCCGTCAGAGACTGTGCTCTTGAAAAATTCCAATGAAAATTAAGAAAAACAATTCCTTGAAATTTACGGGTCTTTACATTACTCCCACCAAAGGGATTTACGTCCCCGTAATGCTTCAACACAAACTAGGGATACAAAGGCGGTACTGAGCACGCATCTGAGCCTCCCGCTCCCATGTGCTCCCTGGAGGTTCCCGTGCTGCCATCTGATGCGCAAAAGAGGAATAGATCGTCCACGTAGGACCCGCTCCTGTCGATCCTCTATCCCCACCGGGACCTCCGTAAAAGTCTCCCCATCATCCACGTCTAGCTCCCCATGGTCAAAGATGTGCGTCGGGTCGTGCACGTATCTTCTCAGCTGAGATACGTGGAAGACGTCGTTCACCCGGTGCAACTGAGGTGGTAGAGCCAGGCGATAAGCCACCTCGCCAATCCTGCTGAGGACCTGGAAAGGCCTGATGAAGCTTGGAGACAACTTGCCGCCTCGGCCAAATCTCCGCAAACCACGTCGATGTGAGACCCGCAAGAAGACGTGGTCGTCATCCTCGAACTCTAGAGGTCTCCGCCTCCTGTCAGCATAAGGCTTCTGCCGGCTCTGAGCTGTACTCATCCGCCCCTAGATGACCTGGACCATCTCAGGTCCCACAAGAGCTGCAATATTTCTTCTTTGCCGATAAGAGAAATCTGGTCCCATCCCCTGGATGAACCACATTCTTTGCCTAATACTGTCAAACCCGACATGGATGATACTAACCCATACCAAGGATGATGTCGTAAGGCCTCGACGCTACTACAAAGTGATCCAACCGTTACTCTCGCCTCCAAGGGTTGAGTCATACTGTCGGCATAAGTGTGTGGTAACTAGGTCTCCTCCAGTAGATATTTCTCAAGTGAGGGTCAAGTCAACGGTCTAAACCAGAACCTCTTAGTAACAACACAAGAGAGGACCGGGAAGTAAATTCCACAAGAAAAGGTGTCTTTTATTACTGCAGCTCAAGTACAAATACACAAAGCATCTACAAACATACATCAACAAAACTAGAAGCAACATGAACAAAAGTCTCCAGGTCTGGAGCTAGTCCCGCTCTTGTCCATCTGCTCCCAGAGCCCCATGATCGAAGGCCTCAGCTGCCTGAAGCTGAGCTCTCCCATGTCCTCCTGTCCCCTGCGGTCGGGGTGGACCACCTGGTGCTGGTGGTGGCAACACCCCGAAGCGCCGTACACATCCAGCTGCACGGCCAACTCCCCTGTCATGGCCGCATGCTCCTTGCGGCCCGCCCTGATAGAACCTCTGCCTCTGCCTTGGGGGGGTCCTTCGTTCGTCTGCTGGTCATCCGTATGGCGGGTCGGACAGTCATGAGCCATGTGACCAACCCCGCCGCAGGAGTAACACTGCCCTCTCATGGCAAGTCGTTGCCCACCCCGAGTGCCTCGCGAAAAGGATCCAGAGTCATGCTGTCGACCACCTGTAGGTCCAGTCCTCTTGGACCCTTGTGTCATCCGTCTACTGCCCGCTGCAGAAGACTCTGCCGCATGCCGGTAAGCGGTGGGTCTTGCTGCTGGAGACTGCTCAGCAAGGAAACTCTCCACTAAGAGGGCTCGCTCCAACACCCCTGCCTAAGTCGGAATGTTGAGGGAGATCATCGAAGCCCTGATCTCATGCCTCAGTCCATGTTCGAAGGTTCGGGCCCGGAATAACGGGTCCCGTACCATATCTGTGGAGTAGCGCGAGAGATCAGTAAATCTCGCCGAGTACTGGGCCACTGACATGCTGCCCTGCCGCAGCTGTAGTATCTCCTGGATGCGCACCGCTCGGAGGGTGGCTGGGACGAACTCGGAGCGGAAGATGCTCTCAAAGTCCGTCCAGAGGAGAGACGCCTCGTCGTGCACCTGGAGTATCAAGCTCCACCATCTGCCTGCTGCCGCGTGCAGGAGACTCGCTGCGTGGATCACCATGAGGTCTGCTGGTGTCCTCACTAATCTGAAAACCCGAACAACTGCCTCCAGCCAGTCCGCGGCGGCCTGAGGGTCCGTCTCCCCGCGGAACCTGGGCGGTCGCTGGCGCTGGAACTCATGAAGTGCACTAAGGCGACGTGCATCGTCAGCGGCTGGGGCTGGTAGCATCGGTGCCTCGATGGGTATAGGTATCGCCGGTGCCTCAGCTGTCAAAGGGCCCTGTACCGAGTCCTCGACGCTCGGTGGGCTCTCGCCATGCACATTGCTCGGAATCCTAGCTGGATGTCATCGTGGGGCCATCTTGAAAAGGAAACAAGTGCGCCACGGTCAGGATAATATACCTGGTGAGCTGACACAAGTAATCACAAAGAAAACTTGAAACACACACGCAGTCAGTGTCTTCGTGCATTAAGTCGGAATTCGGAAGTCAGGGTCCTGGTGTACGGATACGTCGTCCGTCGCACCAACACTGGACACCCTGGACCGATAACCACACTCAATACGCTAAACACTATTTCTTCACATAGAATAAAGATCAGAGTCTGCGGTAGAACCGACCACCTCTGATACCAATTTGTCACGACCCATCCTCGGGGCCCGTGCCGTGACTACCCCAAGCCCGCCTTCCATAGGCCAGGGGCTAGCGACTAGCACCAAGGCCTAAATCCCGGTAAAAAGGGAAGGCATTGCCTTTGTAATGTAAGCAAGCACCACAGAGTAAGCAAGAGGAAAAGTAAACACTAAGTAAAAACAGAGTACAACAGAAGTGCGGAAAAGTAAATGGGCCAGTATACAAACCCAACTGAAAGTAAAGTATAACTCGAAAGGAAAACAGCAACTGTAAAGTAAAAGCCGCTACACCGAGCTGTCCACCGGAAATCCCACCTGAAGGGTGGGTACAGATAGCTCCAATGCTCCTCGGGTCCCGCCGTCCGCTCCGAGCACGTCCCGCCCAGTGGTCCACCTCCAGGTATCGTCCTGCTCTGCAAGCCTTAGCCACGATCAACGCTGTCCGTCGTCTGCAACCAACACAACGTAGTGCGGGCATAGCCCGTGCAGGGGTGAGTATAACGATACTCAGTAGGGATCCTGAGACCCTCAAGGTCTCACTAAAACCAACAAGGATAACCACAAAGAAGATCTCAACAGATAACCTCTACTTAGATATATGCCCATACATATACCTATGTTATCAAGTAACCCATCTCAATCATGAGGCAAACACAAGGTCAAAAGTCTCAGCTCAAACCAGGATTTTCATCATCGAAACCGTAACTGCTGAAGAGCTCCGTCTCTGGAGTGTACAGTGGTCCTGTCACAACTCCGAGCTACTGCCCACTAACTTAAGACTGCTGTAGTACTCCACCTATCGAGTATTGTGGGCCAGCCGCTACCACCAATCGCTCCCATGTGCCTCTACAACCAAGCGCACCACTGTCGTGGGTCTGCCGCTACAACCAAGCGCTCCCATGTGCCGTTACAACCAAGCGCACCTCTGTCGTGGATCTGCCGCTACAACCAAGCGCTCCCATGTGCCGCTACAACCAAGCGCACCTCTATCGTGGGTCTGCCGCTACAACCAAGAGCTCCCATGTGCCGCTACATCCAAGCGCACCTTTGTCGTGGGTCTGCCGCTACAACCAAGCGCTCCCATGTGCCGCTACAACCAAGCGCACCTCTGTCGTGGGTCTGCCGCTA
This sequence comes from Viscum album, assembly GCA_963277665.1. NCBI lineage: Eukaryota > Viridiplantae > Streptophyta > Magnoliopsida > Santalales > Viscaceae > Viscum > Viscum album. The sequence continues at coordinate 1,658,615,450 of OY728121.1, read as the reverse complement.
CAACCAAGCGCTCCCATGTGCCGATACAACCAAGCGCACCTCTGTCGTGGGTCTGCCGCTACAACCAAGTGCTCTCATGTGCCGTTACAACCAAACGCACCTCTATAACACACCGAGTCGTTCGATCAGCAGTCGTCGGGTCTCAGTCAGCTACATGGTCTCCGTGCTCCGCCCGCTCGTCTCAGGGAGGGTCCGCTCCACGAGCTACTGGTCGATACTCCAAGTATCACAATGTCCCACAAGGAAGTATCTCAAAAGACCACCTCGTCATAGGGGTCTCAACGCAAAAGACGGCGCGCCAATCGGACGCCCGGTCTGTGAGTTATTAGCCTTTTCGTCCCAGGGGCCCGGTTGGTTTCGTGTGCGAACCAATCCGGCCGTAACTCAACTATACCCCGAACACTCATAGGGTATACTCATAGGAACTGTTTTTCAACGTGATCACCAACGCCGCTGACGGTTCGTCAAACGGACATCTGGTCTGAAAGATAACAGCTTTTCCGTTCCAGGGGCCCGGTTGGATTCCAGTGCGATCCAACCCGGCCACTGTCCATCTGCATCCAAAACTCGTGCGGAGGATGCCAAAAGTTCCGTCTCATCAAGAGAAATTCAACAAAGCTAACTGCACGCCAATCGGACGTCCGTAGCTCAAGATATGAGTGTTTCCGCTCTGAGGGCCCGGTTGGTTTCGTGTACGAACCAACCCGGCCGAACCCAAAGTATTCCAAAACCTTGAGTGCGATATACTGAAACGACCGTCTCACTCCAAGGATTGTGTTTCCGCTGACGACGAGTCGTTTGGAGGCCCGTAACTCAAGTTACGGGCATTTGAACGAAAGTCGTCCGAAGACGGGGGGTACGGGCTCGGGCCGACCCGGCCCGACCCCCCCTGGATGGCCCGAACCGGGTCGGGTCCGACCCGTTTGGCCCAGCCCGGCCCGGCCAGGCCCGGTCCGGCTCTGCTCGGCCGAGCGGCCGAGCGGCCGACACGGGGGAAAGCCGCCGCCCCGCGTGACACCCCCGCGGCACCCGCTGGGTGTCGGCCAGACAGCCGGACGTGCCGCGTGACAACCCCGCGGCACCCGCGGGGTGTCGCCCTGGACACCCGCGGGGTGTCGTGCTCGACACCCGCGGGGTGCCGCGGGACAACCCCGCGGCACCCGCGGGGTGTCGCCCTGGACACCCGCGGGGTGCCGCGTGACAACCCCGCGGCACCCGCGGGGTGTCGCCCTGGACACCCGGGGGGCGCCGCCGCCTCCGGCGGCCCGCGCCGCCGCCGGCTTCCGCGGACCACCGGAGTCGCTCCGGTGGCCTGTTTTCCTTCCCGTCTGCGCCGTTGCTCCTCCCGGGACTCGTCCTTCACTGCGGAAACATCAAACATCCGTTGCGGCACGTTCCGTCGTCGCCCGTCAAATCCGCACAAAACGAAGAATGGCGGAGGGTCGTCGGGCCGTGTTCGTTTGGCCTGCACCCTCTGCGTTAGAGATAATCAACGGGAGAAAAATAAAATGTTCAACACATGAACCAACAATTTTAATAAAATAAAATTGTTTCTTTGATTCCGGTTCTTTAATTTTTAAAGAATGTTCACGGGAATATAAGGAGGGATATTTCCAAAAATATAAAATCCCTACCTCGTTGATCGTCGCACGCGGGCGTTCTTCGCAGAAAAGCTCATCGAGGAAGAGAGGGATAGTCGCGTCGTCGCGGGGAGGCGTCGCGTCGTCGCGGAATCCGGCGTCGAGTCGGTGAACTCAAGCAGCCGATCGAAGATCCGTCGTAGAGGAAGAGACGTCGCAGAAGAACGTTGTCGGCGTCACGGATCACGGCTTCGCGTCGTCGATTTCCGGGTTCGGCGTTCTTCGCGTTCTTCGCGTTCTTCGCGAAGGAGGCTGAAGATTCAAGGATCCTCTCTCAACGAGTAATCCTCCCAAAGAAATTGGTTGGTCTTATTTTATTGTTATGCTAACACACGAAAAAGGGTAAGAAACGACCCATCAATTCGTTGAATTAATTCAACGAAAGAAACAACTCATTTAATTTATGAAATAAACCGACCAATTAAATGGTCTGTTAAGAATTTAGAAAACACGTCAGTTGACTTTCATAATGACAGGTTTTCGCGGGCGCGTTACTTAGCGGAAAGAAACGGCGGGGCTCGTGTGGGCCCCACCACACAAATATCCTACAAAGGGGGTAGGATATTTCTGGATAGCATCCTATCCGGTTCAACTCAGTTCAAGCCGCATTTAAGTGGCTTCAAGTGGCTTCCAAGTGGCTTAAGTGAAATAAAATAAAGTTGTCGAAAAATTATTTTATTTCTTAACTTTAAGCCCGAAAATTAAAAACCACACCCGAGCAAACGCAACTCTAGAAGAGGCGTTTCAAAGCGAATACCGGCGCTGCAATTTCATCGGTGCCCTCAGAATTCGATTCCGGGCACCGGTTCAAAAGTTAGAAAAACCCGCTCGTCCGTTCACTGAACGTAACCGAGCCAAAACTTCGGAAAATGATTCCGGGCACACCGGGCCTCGGAATCAGGTGCCGTCAGAGACTGCGCTCTTGAAAAATTCAAAAGAAAATTAAGAAAAAAAATTTCCTTGAAATTTACGGGTCTTTACAGCACTGGGCGATGTTCGTTGTCAATCATGATTCCCCATATATTTCTTCTTTTGATACAATGCTTGGATATCCAAAAAACCAACCACACATGTTGTTAATTCTGAATTTTCAACACACTACAATTAACATTTTTTAGATAAAATTAGAATTAAATATTTCAGTATATGTTTTAACATGACTTTTTAGGATAGGGTTTTCACTAAATAAAGGCTAAATCATAGAACATAGTCGGTGACAGCACATACAAATATTGTGGGTTACTCCAAATGGAAAACAATTGACGTATATATATATATATATATGAATATATGAATATTTAACTATCAAAACCTATTTCAAAACAATTTACTTATTTTTCATAATTTCTCAACAGTGTTTGAAGAATGATAATTGCAATGATTGTGGATATTGTGTTTGAAAATTTATGAAAGTGATTAAAAACCAGGAATAGTCTAGTATACCTAAATAGGTAATTTTCAATGGTAATAAAAATTTCAAAAGTAATTTTCTTATTCATTTTTTCTCTTATTTTTCATAGTATTGTCATGATTTCTAACAACGTTCATACTAAAAAGAGTAAGTAATTTTTTTATATTAATAGGTAATGTATATGGTGTATGAATGTTTTCCTACAATAAAATTAGGTTATTACCTACTATGTTCATGATGTAGTATGTAATATGATGTTAGAAATATATTTTTTTGCCTTATTAATTAGTGTGAGATTTTTTATATATTATCTTTTATATTTTTCATGGAGAATTATAGTGGTGTAAATAATTTTTTTAGAAGAACTGTCCTGATAACCAAAATTTTTTTATGCAATGGAATAGACGGAGGAGGTGGTAGATGCAGATTTGTAGTAAGATATTGATGGATAAAATGAGGTAGAGGTAGAGAATGAGGTGGAGCACAAGATGAAATGTTTTCCTAAAAAAATAAAATTTTTGGGAAAAGGAGAGGAATGAGGATCATACCAAATTTTTGTTTGAGAATTTCTATGGAAAATTTTCCACAACACATTTCACTTATGATATTATCCATTGTGAAAGTGTTTAATGTTTATTTTTGAAAAATGGTCTTCACCACTTAATATATGATATTTCATAGTAATTTTTAGGATGATTCTTTTAGAAAAAAAAGTAAACACCACTTTTTTCAAAAAGATTATCATAGGATACTATTTCTATTAGCATATTCCAATTTCAAACAAATATTACATTATTGTAAATGAAGCCCCTAAACAGGAACCAAAATAACAAAACATAAAGGGAGACAAAATTTATTACCCATGGATTCTCTACACAATTAAGAAAGGGTCTTATTAGTGGATCCAATGGTCACTTTAGAGTAAGACAAAACTAATCTAGTCTTCATACAATTATATAATAAAACTTAAATGTTCAAAAAAATATGTGTATAATCAACCAGTGATGCAAGTTGGTGTATGAAAGATGTATTTGAGGATAAATATAATTGAGATATTATGGTCATCAAGGAGGGATATTGTCAATGGAATTAATGGAATAAAAATGAGTAGAAAAAACATTATGAAAAAATCACAAAAAATGATATACCATCATCAAATTAATTCATGAACAAAAAATCCAAATGAATAACCGTTTGAAAAGAAAAATTAACTTTATTAAATACCTATAAAAAAATAAACACAAAAATTATTCCACTAAATTAAGAATTTTCATTAAACAACAATTCAATGGTTTCACATTGGTTTGTGGTGGAATTATTTGTGTTAATAAATCATCAATTATATGGATGAAATTATATAAATATTTTTTAAAAATATATACCAGTAAAAGATCATGGTTACATTTGTAAAATAGGATGACTAAAATTGATTCTTTTGAATGTACATGTGGTGAACTAAATTTATCCCACCATTATATCAGATTAAATATCTATTTCATTACATGAGTAATGGTGGTGATACTTTATTTTTTATGCATATTGATACTTGTTCACCATATCACCATAAAACAAATTTCATTCGTTCATCACTAATATGCATGTAAACATTAATTATATAAATTGATAAATGTTCCCATGTTCAATATTAAAAAAATCACAATGATTCTCAATAAAAAATTCACATGAAGAGGGATATTCACATTATGAATAAAAAATAATGATATTTTTAGATACATTTTATCATCATCAATAATATTAGAAAGGATATACTAGTCTATATCACAATCCTTGAATACTTCCTGGATGTGGAAGATTTTAAATTCATTTTTATTATATAAATGTATATACAAATATTTAATATTATCAAAAAAATTAAACAATATATAATCGAGTATAGTGTCTTTTTGAAAATATATAATAGGTCCTACTAAATTTATTTTCATCAAAAAAGGTAAATTGTTAATCATAGAGTTTATAACTCTCTTTGATACTGAAATGGAATAGATTATTTTTTTATTTTATATAAAATTTCAAATGTAAATTTTTATTTTAGTTTATTTAAGGAACTCCAATAGGGATACAGAATTGTTTAAGGGTTTCTGAGAATGAATAAAGGGATGAATAAATATTTTGTCTAATCCATAAATATATAATGTGTTCTATTGGTTTTTTATCAATTTGTAGAAAAATATTTATATATGTATTCTAAACTAACCTAGATGGATAAAGTGTTTAAGGGAATTTTGTGTAATGTGTGAATGAAATTTTATTGAAATGTTGTTAAATATATAAAGTTTTTTTGGATTGAATTTCTAAAATATTTTCATCTTGAGTGCTATAATATTTATTAAATTCCTCATAATTTAGTTTTCTATGATCACAAATACTTATATAAGGGTATAATGATATATATTTAGAATATATTTTGTAGTAGTTTATTACTTTATCATTTTATCTACTATTTTTATGTCAAATTTCATATAAATTATATCTATTTTTTCATATATATTTGGTAAGTAAAATTTTTCCCATCAACCATCTATAGTAATCCAGAAAATGGAGAACATGTTTCTTTTGGATGAGGTGTTTTAGGCATCTTCAGCTATCCACTTTAATCAATTTAGACCATTTCTTTCCTTTATAGAGAGGTATAGATGAATGAAATTAAAAAACACATCACATAATAAATTAGCTACAGAAAAATATGATACAAAACATCCATGGAATGAATCAAACTATATATTTTTATTTTAGATTTTAGATTTTAATTCAACAAGCACATCAAATTTTAAAAAATGAGAAAACACATTCATCGTGATCTAAAATAAATTCACCTATATATATATTGTATCAAAGGAATTTAGTGAGTCAAAAAAAAAATTTAGTTTGGTTCTTTATAAATATTTCAAAAAGAACTTCTCCTCCACATGATTTCCAATATTTATGTTTTCATAATAAATTCATTCTCTATAGAAGTGATTAATTGTTTTCTAATTATGGTTTTTATTTATTTTTACTATTACACACATAAGTATTATTTTCTTATATAGGTGGATTATATTGTTCATGTTGTGGTGTTTTGTTTTATTTTTCACATTCTCATGAGATATCATAATTTTAGGCTACAACATAGATAATCATAACATGAAAATGGTTCAATAATGTATGAAAACATAAGGAAGAAGGGAATTCCTAATACATATATAATTAATGTATTCATCATTTATCTAATATTTTATTGTTATTTTCTTATAATATTTATCTAATAATTATTTATATTTATTTTGTGATCTTTTGGGAGGTCGTATAAATTTTCAAATATTTGAAACATGCTTGAAAAGAGATACCATCAACCCTTATAATGGAAGAAGAAGCCCCATGTTTCCTATAATGTGGTGTGTATTAGAGAGAAAGAATTTTCTATTCAATTATAATTCAACATGGATTCACCTATCATTGTTTTTTTAAGTAGTTGAATAGAAGAAACCTATGAAAAACATATTATATTTTTACTTAGACTAATTCATAGTATTCCTAGTATTACTCAAACTATTAGTATTTAGTTTATAATTTACATTTATTTGAAAAAAACGTCACAAACTCAAAACTGAGAAAAAATTTAATAATTTTTTTGATACTATAAGGAAACAACCCAAAATTATATTTTCAGGTGTATTAATCACCCAAATATCAATTAGATGTATGGTTCACCTAGTATGACTCTATGTGTCCATTATTTCTTTAAGAATGACATTTTAGTTCCAAAAGTTCCCCTCAAAGAAAAATAAATTAGCATACTAGAAATTTATTATGGACTTAGTAAAATGATTCATATGTCATTTCTGACATGTAGTAATTAGTATTATATCAAAATGAAAAATAATCTTACTAACCTGACTCAAATTATGTATTTCCTATTTAAAATAACATTTTAGTAAAAAATACAATAGACACTCTCAAAACAAAGGGAAAAGATTTTAATTTTTATTATAAATTAAAAAAATGATCCATATGAAATTTTTGATGTTAGGGAATCATATGAACTTCAATATATTGCATGATGTGTCTTGTATTAATCCATGTGTATCTATTTATTTAACCTTACAATAATTTTACTAAAAATGTGAACTGAAATATTCAAAACTTTGAAAAAACCTTAAATTGTTTTATTACATTAATTAAATGATAAAAAATTAATATGTTAAGGGTAGGAATTATCAAAACTTCAATTTGAAACACAGTGTTCCTGGCATGTCCTAAAATTTTCGTTATCAGTTTAAAATTGAGGTTTTAGTTCAAATGGTTCTAATCCCTTAAAACATATATAAAATGCTCAATTTGGTGTGATAAATTTCACAGACAATTCTAATTCCATTTTTTAAGTCTCAGAACCGGTATCACATTAATCTAACACACTATGAAACCTATATGACTTAGCATGTTTGATTAAATTTTAAAATGATATTTAAGTTAAAATCAAATGTGATGTTCTAAAAACCATGAAAATTAATTCATATTGTTTTTATACATTAGTAAAAAAATTCACAAGTCATTTGGGATGTGTAAGAATTAGAAACGCCTAAGTAAGGCACATGGTGTGACAATTATGACTCCAAGGGTGTCTTTTCAATATATAAAATTAGAATAATATTTAGTAAAAAAGTAATTAACATAATCAAATAGTAGAAAATTCATTCATATTGTTTTTTTACTTTAGTAAAATTATTAATAAGTTGTTTTTCACATTTAGGAATCATCACCACCTCAATCTGATAAATGATATTCCTGGCATGACTCAGTGTGTCTATTATGAGTTTAAAATTGACATTTTAGATCAGAAAGTTTCACTCAATGAAAATTGAGAAAACAATATTTTATTTTCTATATAATTTAATATAATGAATTATATTTCATTTTTGTTGTTTATTAACAAGCCTCACCTCAAATTGGAAAACTATGTGACTGGTATGATTTAAACTGTGAGTTTCTAGATTAAAATGACATTTTCGTAAAAAACAAAAGTGGCGTACTTGAAAATGAGAAAATTCATTCTTATTATTTTAATATATTTGAAAAATGGTTGCTATGTTATTTGGGATGTTTATGAATATTCATCACCTCAATCTGAAAAATGATTTGACTAGTTTGACTCTAAGGGAATATTTTTATTTAGAATTTATATTATTAGTATAAAATTAAACAATTATACACTAAAATAATAAAACACATTTCAATTGATTTGATTCATTAGTAAAATTATCCATCATTTATTTTTTATCTGAAGTAATTAGTTTCGCCTCAATATGATACATGATGTTTTCTATGTGATGAAAAGTGTTAATTATTAGATTAAATTTAATATTTTGGTTCAAAAGGTTTCACTAGATGGAAACCATGAAAACGAACTTGTATTGTTCTGGTAATATATGTAAATGATTAATTATGCATTTATAAATTTATTAATTATTGTAACATAAATTCAACACATGATATGACTAGTATGATTCAAAGTGAACATTTCTAGCTTACAATGACATTTTGGTAAAAATACACAACCGACATACTCATTACCAAGAAAATGCATGCATATTGTTTTTAAATTATATAAAAATGATCCATAAGGAATTTTAGACATTTAGTAATCATCGTATCATCAATATGATGCATGAGGTGACCGGTATGACTACAACTATGCCTTTTTATTTAATATTTTAATTATTTTTGGTAAGAAAGTTAACTAACATTTAGAAAACAGAAAAGCATTATGTATTTTTTAATATTTTATGAAAAATATCCATAAGATGTTTTTTATATTTATGAACGTTCCTCAACTCAAAAAAATACACAATGAAGTTGGTAGGAACAGATATGTCTATTATTTATTTAAAATTGACATTTTATTTCAGAAAATTCACTAATTTAAAAATGATAGAACACAATCTAATTATCATGATAATTTAGGAGAATAATTCATAAGTCATTTTTATGTGTTTTAGTTGAACTCTCATAAAACTAACACACAATGTGACTAGTACAAATCAAGCATGTTTCACGTTTGAAAGGATCATTTACTAAAGGCACAAGAAAAATACAAAAAACCATGAAAACAAGTTCAGATTGTCTGGATAATTTATAAAGTTGTTCCATATGTAATTTGGGTCTTTTAGGAATCTGTTGAATTTCAATATAATACATGGTGTGACTGATATGACTCCAAGGTCATCTTTTCACAATATACGTGTCATTTACGTTTAAAATTTTCATCACAACAAAAAAAACTGAGAAAACTATTCTATGTTGTTTTCACATAATTATATATCTCATTAATTAAGTAATTTACTTTCCATTATTATCTTATAATTATTTAGATAATTTTAAAAATAATAATTCATAATGAATAACATGAAATGGTGTGATGTGAAAGGATTAACTCTAACCCAATCCGATACACATTGTTCCCAGTATGACTCAATGTTTTTTTTTAAAATTAGGTCTTATAGTTTTATTTAGTTATATGTATTTTTAGTAACATATATATTTTTCCCATATACATCTGTGTTCTCTTACATGATAATGGTTCTTTTTTTCAAATATAATGAGTTAGAGTCCGAAAAAAATGACAAAGGAACATGGATGTTTTTTAATGTATGTTTTAATTTGTACTTACTCATGTTTTAAATTTTTTCCATTGAAATTTTGTATTTTTACCATATTTTTCATTCTTTCTGAATATATTTCATGATCTATAGTGTGTTGTTACATTAAAAAAATAATATTCCCCTATATCAAAACTTATAAAAGCCTTGATAATTGCTGCATCTAACAGTGAAAATTATAGTGCTTATAAAGGGACCATTTATTAGTGCTAAATGAACTCACTAATAAATTGGGTATTTTATTTGTTATTATAAAAGAGATGATAAAGGAATCCTTTTTTGATTTTTTATCCCTGATAAAGGACCCTCTTATCTGTGCTATTCTAGCACTGAAAAAAAAAAGTTTGTGAATTTTAATTTCTTTCTAGAAGTCACAACTTCTTTAGAACTGATAAAGACCAATTATACCAATATTAAAAGGCATTTCTTGAATTATTATGTGTACATATGAAATCATTTTTTTCACCGAGTGAATATTGAAATAACTCCCAACCAACAATTTTTTTGGTTTTTACTGAATGTTTAATATTTCAGTAATCCTTAATCCATTTGTTTTTCTCTTGATAGAGATGTTTTTTTAGTAAATCACACATATTAATTGATAAAAATATTTAGACAATTTTACTAATATTGAAATGATTGGGGTTTTACAATGGATAATAAATGTAGTATACTGAGAGGTAATAGTGATTTTTCAATGAAAATATAATGATTAATTAATAAAAATGAAGCATAATATTATTTCACATTAAAAATACACTTAAATGGTAGGGTTTAGAAAATACAGAAGATAAGTGGTTAGTAACATTTTTTTACAATAATAATATAGTAAGAATGTCTATAATTTTATGGAATAAGTAATCTCACATGAACAATTTATAGATTGAATTATAATACAATGGAATAAAAATATTGTAATCATATGAAAAATTACATAAATACTATTATAAAAAATGAATTTATATTTAAAACCAAAATGGAGTATTGATAAACCATTACCTTGAATGGTAGTTTCTTAAATCATGAGATTAGAGATTTAGACCCCTGAGATCTATTTATAGAGACACTTGAGAGGGGAAATGAGAGTAAAATCATATTTGATGAATTTGGAGTGAATATTAATGGGATAATGGGAGGGAATATATATAAAAAATGAGGTGAATTTTTTTAATATCTAAAAATATATATTGGAAAAAATGTTGTGGAAAATGAAAGTGTATTGGCTTAGACATTATTTTAACTTGGGTTTTTTGACATTTAGGAATTTTTTGGGAAATTTTAACTTTTTATATCTCAACACCATTATTTCATATTAATTTTTTCCTTTGTAATATATAATTTTCAATATATATTTTTATCAAGAAATTAATTTCTATTCAATAATTTGAAAAGTTATTTAAAAGTTTGGAAATTAATTTTTATATATTAAATATAAATATTTTAAATAAATGAATCTTATTCGTCATTTATTAAATTATATTAATTATTAATTATTTTATATATCATGATCATGTCTTAATACTTATTGGATATGCATACCATATTGTAATATTATATTAATATTCAACTATGTCATAATATTCTGTATAATTCTATATTGAATAAATTTTATGACATAATTATATATTTAATGTCTTTTTATGAAAATAATTTTTTATATTTGATACTTTTAATATTTAAATTAAACACCTTTTTTATATCCAGATCATGTGTTTCGCATGAAATGTTTGGAAATAATATATTATTTCTATTATTTTCATTCTAAGGCCTTAATATTAAACTATTATATTATTCATTGATAAATATTCATTATTATTAAATATTAAGGAAATTATTATTAAATGGATTTTTTCATTTAATTATAAATTTTATGTAATGGTAATATTAATATTTCCACAATAAAATTCCCAATAGTCAAATAAAAATGATCATATTTCTTTATATATGTACACATCATTCTAATGTAAAAAATATTTCATACAATCATCCTACTTATTATACCATTCATATTCCATTTATAATTGTTTCCTTCATAATAATAATTTTACTTGAATTCATGTCATTTATTTATGAGTATAATTCACAAGACTATAATATTATGGCGTTGACACCAATATTGAAATTTTTGCTCTTAATTTTTTATTGTTTTTTTATCAATTTAATAACATTATATTATATTGTATTATAATTTAAAAAATAATTATAATGTAATTATATAAACAATATATATTATATTAATGTTTCTATTTATTATAATAAAATGTAGTGTACTATATTGTTCATTTGATGTGTGATATATTTAATAAAAATATGGAAATAGAATAACCATTTATTCATTTCAAGAATATTTTACACCTAAATACTTCATACCATATAGACTAATAACCCATGTTTGAGGTGTCAAATGATTTTATTATTCATGGAGTGGTTTACCCAACATTGATGTTGTGGTGATATATAATAGCCTGCAATTCTCCCGTAAATTGTTTTCTATAACATTAGTTATTGGTGCTGTTATTGGGATATTTCAATGGAGAAACCTAAAGATTATACCTTCTTCTCAATCTCTGATAAATTTGCATCATATGTTAAATTCATAATATTTGCTTCCACGAATCATCCATTCTATAATAATTATCCCATTTTCCATTAATATAAACTAATACAAATAGTTACATTATATCTTCTACATTACGAATGGTTATAATACCGAATTTTCACAATGACCGAAATCTACAATGTTAATATTTACTTCATCTACATTAAATAACCTTAATTAGAAATCTCATATTTATTATATCTATTCTATGGATTTTATTATTCATGTTTTTTATTTTTCAAATTAAACCATTTTTGTTAGAGAATATATTTTATGATACATATACATTTTACTTGAATTTTTACAAATTTCAAATTTCCTTTATTTTTTATATATTCCTTGATAACTTTATACTATTTATTTGTAATGAAATACTATATATTAAAAATTTTCAGTCCATGTTACAATTTTTTCAGTGTAAAATTTTCACTCCATCTTAACCATCCCAAATTATTTAAAAAATTCATATATATTTATTTTATTAATAAAATAAAAATTAAATTCATAACAAAATTACCACATTAACTATAATAAAATTAACACTACTATCTAACAAAAAATCATATCCTACCCAAAATATCTAACCAAACACTACCACCCCACTATTCGAACAGTTCCTATAATCTCTTAGTAATCATTATGTAAATATATTAAGGATTGTTATTTCATTATCAAACATGAGTTTTGAAAGAAATCATTTACTCCACCACATTGGCCCCATATTAAGGAATGAACATAATGATGGAAAAAACATGAATGACACCCCTAATGATTTGAAATACCCCACACCTATTAATGATATGTAGGGATGATCCTTATTAATAATTGGTATGGAAACAATTTCATATGGAAGGACACCTATGCTCATAAAAGTTTTTAATAAATCATGAATTCTCTTAAATAAATAAATCCAATAGAATCTAAATCTATTATCACCTTAATATATCCCATTGTGACACCAATATTATCCCTTTTATAACCAAAAAAATTAACTCTAGTTGAATTTAAAATTTATGAAAATAAATAATTATACATCCACAAATCATTATATAGAAACGGGACACCCCACTTTTTTAGAGGAATGGGTCAAAGAGAATATGTATAATTTAAATATAATAAATATTTTTTATAATAAAATAAATCACATATATTATACCTAATATTAAATTTTTGAATAAAGGATTTGTAGGCAAAATTGAAGACTATTATCTATGATAACCATATCTTTATTCACTATCCACAAAATGTCTACCATAACCCATGGTAAAATCGGAAAACAAATTAAACACAATTGAAAAATGAAAATGAGATCATATTCACTAACTGCAAAACATTAAATTTATTTCTATTGTTTATTTAGTTTAACTAATAACCCTTAAAAACAATAGAAAAAACATCATAAAATTATTTTTTAGATTTTCAACTAATCAATTTTTTAGAAATATGTATCCAAACAACATCATTTTGTGGATGAAAATACACTTCCACAACTTAAAGTCCAAATATAATAAATCAATTAATAATCCCAACCACTTCATTGCTTTATCACTTTTTAATAAATTATTTTATTCTATATTTAGACACATTTACGTAAGAAATTTAAATCCATAATACATAATTTTATCTATTCCCACACCTAGAAAATTAATATAAAATATCAGTTAAATATTCCAAAATAAAATAATATTAATCAAATAATTAAAATAACGAAATTCCAAATATATCAAAAACTACACCTAACAAATAATCACTTGAGATTCATAACCTTAGGTAGACAATGAATTCTAAGATCAATGAATAACATAGAATCACACAATAATATTACCTATTATTTAAAATTACCAATTTACTATGAAAATAATATGTAACTAAATAACAATGATTTTTTAAAAAAATACATATAAATAATTTCAACCTATTTTCATTCTACACAAATAAAAAATTCACCATTATAGTTATCCAAACACAACCACTACAATTGAATGAGTAAATTTAATAAAAAAATTATAGTATATGAGGATATTTTATTTAATTTATTACATTGAGTAAATAATTTGTTATCAAGGTCAATTTAATACTATTTATTTCGTCTAGTATTTTTCTAATGGATTGATTATAATGTTAAACTATGTACTATGAGATGTTTAGAAAAAAATTATTAAGAGGATTATTGGCCCATTATGGATAAACTATGTTTTCTCTCTAAAAATGTTTCATATTTTGAAACAGCCATCATCATTGAATATCAAATTAAGAGTTTTTATTTGAGTATATGTTTGGTTTTTATAAAAAATAGTTGTAATCATATTATAATTGTTTATTTTAATATATATATATATATATATATATATAATTAAAACTTGATACATATCTTTCCATTCAAAAATGTTCATGAAAAAAACTATCTTACACTATTATTATCTCATGAAAATGACCACTTAAAATAAGATAAATTGAATTAAAACAGATGACTATAGAGGACTCATAATGAGGTATGGTTCTTTTATATTTTCCATATTATTCACCTTATTCAGTTGTTACATATCATTTAGGATTAATGTTTGATAATACTATTTATTATTGAATTATTTTACCAATACCTTATTGAAAAAAAGTTTCTAAATATGGAAAACCCATGTATGCAACAATTTTTATGACCCAATATATAGTTTTGACAATACTGTTGAGTTAATTTTTTTACATTCTCTATTTTCAATGTGAGATTAAAAAATCCATGGAATTAATCATGAATTCCCACATATATAAAATTGAATATACTATTTATAATAATTTTAAATATACTAAGATAATGATGACTCATGTTATATATTAATATATATATTAGAGATATATTTATTTATATAATAACATCTAAAAAATATAGAGGGGTCAATATTTGATACATATAGAATAATGTATAATTTCTCCCACCAAAAAAAGAAAAAGTATTATCTTTATAAATACTATAAAAATTACAATTATGACCATGTATATTGGAACATGTTGGAAGATTATGATGGAATGATAGTGGTACATGTAGTGATACATGGGTCATTCAACTGATGATTTAATGTACCAATGAGATACACTAATCTTACACCATTTTATATGGGTTTGGCATGGATCAGTGCCACAAGAATTGAAAAATACATTCTATTCACCATCATAAGATGTATATAGGGTTCATATAAACTACTTAGATCATGAAGATCACATGAGTTTCAAATATTTCAATGTTACAAAGTTCTATAATGAGGATTTTTAAGAACTGAAGACCACATCGATATCGCATGGAACTTGTCATGACCCGACCCTACTCGGGCTCGAGCCGTAACTAACCCAAGCCCACCTCCATAGGCCAGGGGTTGGAGACTAGCCCCAAAGGCACAAAAACTCAGGGAGGCCTTTTCCTAAGTACTTGTGCAGGCACACACGCATCACACTCAATGAAAAAGTACAGAGTAAAAGAAAAGAAAATTAAAGAAAAAAGGGAAACTACTATATATAAACCACAAAGTGCATTAACCTCTACAAGTACAAAGAAAGCTGAAGGTACACTGAAAATTAAAGGGGAAAAACATGCACCCAATATGAAAAGTTCCACAACCCGGAAAAAAGTAAACAAAAAAAACAGCTAGAAGGGTCCCCCCCTGGAACCCAACTCCGAACACTGCACGTGGCCCAAACTCCCAAGCTCCTAAGCTCCTCTGACATCACAACAACCTGTCCATCGTCTGCAAGGTCACACCAAGTGTGGCCAAAGCCCAAGTAGGGGTGAGTATAAAAAATACAAAGTAGGATACCCCGAAGTCTTGAGGGAGAAACAAAGGAGGCACCGAAGGGTGAACAGTAGAGTGAACAGGAAAAGTAAAGGAGTACAACAAGGGGTGCAGTGGAGTAATAGTGAAGAGTCCAGCTCAACCCAACATAAGGAAAGGAGGTAGACTCGTCCAGGCACAAGGATCTGGAAATGGTGAGAAGATGAACTTCGCGTCGAGTCTTCTCTACCTATAGCAGGAGAGTAGATTCATCTAACCACGAGAATCTAGACACGGAAAGCACGTGGCATACCCCGCACATCTTCGCCTCTCTTGGAGGGGGAGTAACCAAGCCCAAGAAGTGGGTACTCAAATAAGGTATATACATATATATATATATATGCTCTACCAGAAGCCTGAACAAGCTAGTAAGGAGATCTCCATCCCGTAGCTCAGCCCAAGAAAAGAGTATCCAACAGTCCTAGAAATAACACCATCCATGCCCAGCATCCCACACATCTGCCCCGAACTACATGTAAAGGGGCTCAAACTACCACACCTCGACACTATCCGCTTTGGGTGGCACTAACTCGCCCGCAGGGGTTTAGGTCGCGTCACAAGGACACATCTCATTGGGGGAAAAGCTCCCCTCATACTTAAGAGTTCTAGGTGAACGTCAAAACACACCACATCACTACCCCTT
Organism: Viscum album; assembly: GCA_963277665.1. Taxonomy (NCBI): domain Eukaryota; kingdom Viridiplantae; phylum Streptophyta; class Magnoliopsida; order Santalales; family Viscaceae; genus Viscum; species Viscum album. The sequence continues at coordinate 1,658,598,683 of OY728121.1, read as the reverse complement.
AGTCAAGAGTACTCCTCAATGTCAAAGTCGTTCCATCACCGACCCGTAAAACCAAGGGTCCCGCTCGGTGGACATGGAGGAAAGCCACAGACTAGCCTAGTAGAAAGGACTGAGTCTGGAATGCCAAAAGTTGTCCCACTGCCCAGCCCTGTTGGATGGTAATTCATAACCAGATATCTGGTGACCCACTTCCCAGCCCTGGTGGAGGGTAAACCCTAATATATCATCAGGAGAACCACTGCACAGCCCCGCTGGAGAGTAGACATGGAATAAGTCGATAGGGGACCCACTGCCCAACCTTGCTGGAGGGTTGACCTGGAACTAGACGATGGGCGACCCACTACCTAGCCCTGCTAGAGTGTAGATCCTAAGAGGTCATTGGGTGACCCACTGCCCAGTCTCTGCTGGAGGGTAGACCCTATGTGCATCGAGTGACCCACTACCCAGTCTCTGCTAGAGGGTAGACCCTAATAGCGTCGGGTGACCCACTGCCCAGTCTCTGTAGGAGGGTAGACCCTAGATGGCAGTGAGAAACCCACTGCCTAGCCCTGCTAGAGGGTAAACCCAGAACTGTTCTGGACATCCCTACCAGATGGTGCAACACTGGCCAACTGAGCACTGAACGGGTGTCGCACAACCGCTCAACTCCAGAACAACTCATCCCAAAGAGGTTCGGCGCCTATTCCATCACTGGGTGTCACTAACACCGCTACCAACCGATCCATTGAGAACAAAACTAGGGGGAGACCACTCAACCCTACTAGTCAAACAAATGAGCACAGAGCCAGAGGAAAAACTCCACCCTGCTGGTCAAACAAACGAGCACAGGGGGACCCTCTACGTCGCGAGAGGTAAAAGTATGCAAAGCAGAGCTCGACACACACCTGGGGGGCCACACGACGTGTGGCCCCAAGTTATCCCCAACCATGCACACGAACGTCTCAGGTACAAACCACTCGTACCTCCAAGTGCTCCCGTATACTCCCAGAGTATACCTCACATTCAGCCCAAGGGCTATCGTGCACCCGGCACCCAACGTCAACGCGAAGGCATGATGCAACATCTTCAACATGCAGCCCCAACGACTAGGGCACGACCAACCACATCTATTCAAGCATTACATCACTCACACGGGAGTGAACGCAATCACACACCAAGGGTCCGCTACAAACATGGTAGAAGAACTGCCACCGGGGCACCTTTCATATTTCCACTTTTAATAAGATCACGAATGAGGCTCTGCACAACCAAATGGATCATACCGTTGTAATCCTCAAGAAAAAACACGTGAGATAGACTACTTACTCGCCACGCACGGATATCCGATGGAAAGGTCTCCAACACCACCTAACGCCCGAACGGTGTCTTGTGATCCCGAGCCTCAGCCCGAAAACAATCAGGTGCATCTCACTAATGCGATCCCCTTAGGAAAACATGTCAAAAGCACTACTCACATGAGTGCACCGGATATCCGGAGAAAAAGGTACATTCTGGCACACCGCACACGAGCGATGCTTCGTGGGACCCACTACCCGGTCCCAAAACACAATGAACGGATCGCGCCATTAGGATCCTCTCGATAAAGAACACAAGATAGTCTATTCACTTTTCCAAAACGGTTGCCCGAGGATAAAGATGTAAAAACACTATCGACGCCCAAACAGCCCTCATCGGCCCCACCCATCGTGCCAAATTAGAGCAGGTGGATTGCTCCATTGCAATCCCCTCATAAAAACACACTGAATGCAGTGCTCAAACACCCCAAACGGATGTCGGGTGGAAAAATGACATTTCAACATAAAACGTGCGAACTAGGACTTGTGGGGGCTACACCTTATCTTTAACCCGAACACTTCAGAAAGCATCTCAAAAATCCTGAACGAGGACTGGGGTCACACTACCGCTGACGGCACGTCAATCAGACATCCCAAATAAAAGTTCGGCATGCTGAAACAATAATTAATTGAATAATTAATTAATTGTTCGTATGAAGCATTTCGTGCCACTGAGCAATGAATCCAAACCGCAAGGGCTCCAATCCAACTTTGGAAGCGTCGTCTCGGCTTTGGGGCCACTGTTCCTCTGACGGCTCTTCAAACGGACGTCCGGCTCGCGAAGCCTGTCCGTTGCAAACTTTAATAATAATTTAATACTATTAAATTAAAGTTTCGGGGCACCCATCTTCGGGTGCAGGACCTAACAACCCTGAAACTCACTTCAAACAAACCGCCCCTCCGATACGAACTCGTCGCCGTAGACGATGCATCAAACAGACGCGTCGTTTGGAAATTACGGCCCTTCGAATATAGGGGGGCCAACTGGGCCGGTCCAGACCGGCCAGCCCAGTCCTAGATTGTCGGCCCGCGGCCCAGCCGCAGGTGCGGTCCAACATGCCTTGGCCCACTAGCCACAGTCCGCCTCAATCCACCGAACCCGAGCTGGTCTGGTTCTTCCCATCCGACCGCCAGGTAGGCCGGTCCTTGTTGAAAACCTGTAGGACCCGCGCGGCGGGGGTCCTGGTCTGCTGCTCTACCCCCGAGGTCAGCGCAGCTGCCTCCTCCAATCGCGACGAGAACTGTGTCGCGGACTCTGCCACTCACTACTGCTCTGCTAATGACGGTTATGCCTGACACCAATGCCCCGCCTCCGTTCAACCATGCCGCACTGGCTCCCACTCGAAGCTCGGCACTCCGTTGTTTCCCTCGGCTCACCAGACGTCGCTGCCGAGGTCCGCCGCTACCTTCGGTTGATCTCCACCCGCTCGACACACCGTGGCTGCCACCCGCAGCCACCAGATGCTCGACCGTACCCGCCGGAGCCCGCGACTCTGACTTCATCCAGGTTCGCCACCGCCACCTGCTGCTGGAACTCCCAAATCCGGCCGGAGAAGCTCGTTAACCACCGGAAAAAAAAAATCCCGCAAACTTTGACGAATGCCCGCGTCTTAATCTGAACCCGGATTACTATTCCAAAACAAGTGTTTGAGAACTGAGAATGTAGGATACGAAATCATGGGGCTCACTCAGAAATTTTACCGCATTTCAAAGTATATAATTGAATTCTAAGAGAGTGCGAGAACCAAAATGAAAACGCAACAAAGCCAACCTGTTGGGCGCTGCCCGGAGCTTTGCTGGCAATCCACACCTCGCTGGAGCTTCCTCGCCGAAGGGGGGGGAGGAGAGGAGGAGCTCCTCCTTCTTGGTTGACCTCTTCTTCCAGGGGGAAGGTGAAGGAGAGGGGTGGGGTTGGTGTTTAAAAAGAAAATTAATTAAAAAACCCCCAAATTTAACCCCGCGTCTAAAACACTCGACGGGGTCGAGGTTAAGCCATCCCTAGGGTAAAAACCACACTATGAGCGTAATGGATGTCTTGGAATTTGATTTCCAGATTCCGTTTGAATGTTATAAAACTAAACACCTGAAGCCTCCAAATTACGAAAACGCCCCTGGGGCAATTTTTCACAGACGGCCCACGCCCGTGAAACTTACACCCCTCCTAGGGTAAACGTCATGCTTTAACCTCAACGGTGCCCTCAGTTTTCCAATCCGAGCCACTGTTTAAGAGATACATGAGTTTCACCATTAAATGAATAAATTTATTAATTAATTTATCTGTTTAACATTCCAGAAGCGGGCGAGGGGTCCAAACATCCCGCGCTGACACGCTTTATGTCGTTCCTAGGGTAAAAACCCCATTCTGGACCCATCTGTACACTCGGATCTCTGATATGAATCACCTTTTATGATTTATCCCATTTATTTGGTGTTTCTACTGTGAACTCACTGAAAATTTAATTCCGGCCACTCCGGGGCTCGGAATCGCACGCCGTCTGAAGGCACTGCTCTGGAATAACATCATGAAATATCCCAAAGTCTTTTATAGCCAAAAAACTGGGTTCTTACAGAACTAATTGGTTGAAAACAAGATGTGTGTATAGAGTTATGGGGGAGGTAAATATTTAACACTAAATTTTTCCTAAGAATATTTTTTTATTAAAAAATCATTCCTAAATTGAATGGTAGTAATGGAAACCCAACCAGAAGATCGACCATAAGAGAAAATAATAAATAAATAGAAAATTTAAACAAGGTTTACCATACTATTAATGATATATCTTATAAAAAATTATCTTGAGAGTGAAAATTACTTTTTTTGTCAATTCTTAAAATAAAATAAAAACTTTTAGGACATAAACTCATATTCTCCATTCCATATTCTATAGGATGTGCACTAGTGAAAACATCCAAAAACAATTTGGAGACTATTCACAGAAATATAAAATAAATTGGTTATTTCTAAATTTATAAAATTTTAGTGATAAATACCATTTATATATTATATATACCTTAAAATAGTATATTTGAAAATGGGATACACTATTTTATCTAATATAAAAATATATGAATGTATTGAATCAATATAAACCCTGAATGTAAATGCAAAGTAATAGAAATATATCTATCAATCATCATTAAAACAATAAATAGGTAGCACAGGTTTTATGAAATGTTATTTTCATAGAAAATAATTATGATGACATACAGTCAAACCCACTAATAAAACACCTATCAAATCATTTACCCCTACTTCACTAATCATACTTAGTAATGAATAATTTTTGATGTTGATAACTATGCCAAATATGAAATCATAAAAATTTATCCACAAACATGAAAAAAAATATATTTATATAATTCATGGTTAACCAAATGAACAAATATAATTCCCCCATTCAACATAAATCATTAAGTACTCTGATCATGTGGGTGTATGTGCAAGTCAATAGAAAGTAAATGTTTATGGTAGCTGAATATTAACCATTCCTGAAATATTACATATTCATGCTCATAAAATTTCATAACTGTAATAAAACATTCTTATAAAATGTAGGCCCCACATTAACTAATATCATAATTTCCCAACATTGGTTAGGTATAACCTGACCATGATATAACATGTATACACCATCCTGATTAAAATATGTATACTATATATTCTCTCTATTTCCTTATTGAATATTCCACTATGATTTTTCAAAATATTATTCTGAATGATCAGTTATCGGATTCCCACATGACCCATTGATCATCTGGCATCCAATTAATAACAAAAACATTCAATTTAAAAGAAAATAATTTTCCTATTTTGATATAAATCTATATACAATCAAATTGTGACTAACAGTAAAAAAAATTTCATGAAAATTTTAAAATCCCTAATTGAATATCAATGTTGTATTATGAATAAAATAATCTTATTAAAAATATTATAATTTATAAAATAGTAAAATAATGACTACAAATTTTGAAATAAATTTATTTTTGAATGAAAAAATAAGATAAATGTATTGTCATAATGACCATGGAGTAAATAAGATTCATCTTCTGAAATATTGAGAATGTGGGAAAAAGAACCTATAGAAATGTTTCTATAGAATAATATTTTTTATTTGTAGATAATAAGTAAATAAACCAACAAGTTTCAAAAGGGAATTAAGATTTAAATAAAAGTAAATATAGTATATTTTATCATTCTGTTGATTGTTAAATGTATCATTTGAAGGGAACATGTGAATTGTCTGATTCAATGCCCAAATCTATGGGTTAAATCCTAGACTATGGAATAAACTTTTCAATTGAAATTAGATATGTGTTATAAATTGATTATTATGTTATTAAAGTGTTATATCAACGATATTCAGATTAAAATAATCAAGAAACATCTAATTATTTTCTATTATCTATTTTTCTGAATGGATTTTAATGAATATGTTTAATGGTACTAACAAACTAGAAAATTGATATTAGGGGGGGTGATTGAGGGATATATAAAAAATAATATATTCCTAAAATTTATATAATAATGTTTAATTGGGATAAAGTGATGATTGATATTGATAATTTAAATTTAATAGTATTGATAATCATTGAATTGACGTTTGATTAAATGAAAACGTGGCTCATGTTTTACTTGTATATTTCTATTAATTTTTTGTATTTACTTAATATATTTCATATTCTATTATATTATTTAAAGGATAACGATAGAGTTAATTTTTAGTAGCGTTAATATATTCATTGAGGTTTTATGGTGATTCAAGTTAACTTGATAGAGGATTTTTATGTTTAAATAAAATATATGACCATTGTATTTATCTATTTGGTGTGAGACATTTTGAGATACCTTATGTTGTATAGGGATTTTTTATGTTGAATTTCGAAATTTAGTGAGTTTTTTTCTATAAAATTATGAATTTAAATTGGACAGACATATTTTGGAGGATTCTTAAAGATTTTTATTTATTTAATGGTTTATGTTAAACATTGATCATTATTTTGGAGTCTTTAAGGATTAATTTATTATTTATTCATATGAATATTTATCTATATTGGCTAACATGGTAGACCATTTTTTTTAAAATATACATTGTGAAAAGAAGTTACTTGTAAATATTTTATAGTTATCATAATCAAATAAATATTTATTTTAGGGATTCAAGAAGGAAAACAGAATCTTGAATATTTCTTTATTTTAGTAAGATTTAAATTTAGGATTTATTAAATCATAAAATTGTGAAATTATTTGTATGTTATGTAAATAAAATAGGAATTCTATCTAGAATTATTTACCTTGATGGAAAATGATTTCTCCAACTCAAGTAATTTGAAGTTAAATCTATTAATTATTCTTTTTAAAGTATAATTCTACCCTCAGGATATGTTTTTGGAAAATCATGAGTCTTATAATGATACATACATAGTCTTTGAAATACTATATTTGTAAATTCTATGTTCATACTTGTTATATAGAAATTAGTTTTCATGATAGAAACTATATAAGATTTTATTTGTATGTTATGATACAAGAATTATAGTAAGTAGAAATTAAAATTTTAAGGTTCTAATTTATTCATGTAGGGTTAATATAACACCCCATAAATTTAATTTAAAATAAAAACATTCTTTATTACATTATTATAGCTCAACAACAACATAATTTAATATAAATATACGAATGAATTTTTTTTTTAGTTTTAATGTTATCAAATAACTGTTGGATTTTAACTTTTGAATAATTCTACTTAAATTACTAATAAATATTTTTTATAAATATATAAAATGATAAAATTTCTTATAGTTTTTTAAAATAATAATAAAAATAGTTGAAGATAAAATGAGATGTTTTTCATAAAAACTATGTTCATATAGGAAATGTTTTTAATCGTAAAAAATTAAATAAATTACTATTGATGATTGATTTTATTAATAATTTTAAATAATATATTCAAAAAAATATATTAATATTCATTAAATTTTGGAAATTTGGAAAATAATGAGAATAATTTCATTTTGTGCTTCCAAAATACATTTTCTTCAAAATGGTTTTCTTTTATTTTATGCAAAAATATTATAATTAGTTTCTAATAATATTATATGTTTTATTTGAAGAATTGGATAAAAATTTTGGAATCATTATTTTATAATTGTATTGGGATGAATTGTTTCGATTTTTTTTTATGTGATTAACTTTTTGGTGACTAGTGAAAATAATACATTTTTCAAATATTGTCTGTTTTAAAAAAAAATTATAATGTAAGATTCATTTAAAAAATTTAAATGACCATTAATGAAAAAATATTTGTTTAAGGAGTTAGATAATATATTTTAAAAAATTAATTTCATTTTTTGAACCTAATCTTGACTTTTGTGAACATAAGTTATATTTTTTAAATTAAAATATAGTTCTCATTCATTGCATTCTATGGTATTCATTGAAAATCACATTTGGTTTAGGGATAAAAAAATTATAGAAATATTCACATTTTATTTTATTCACAAAAAATTCATCAAAATGATCTTTTAACATAAAATGTCCTAATTTGGAAATAATACCACTTTTTTATTTTTTCAATACAAAAAGATTTTTTTTCGTTAGTTTTTTTCATCTTTGTGATATTAAATTATGTATCCAATGTAAAAAAGAATGTTATAAGGCATTAAAAATATAATTTGGACTAGTATTATTTATATTGGATTTTTTTTATTTATTAAATCTCTTACCTTTTTAAAACAGATGGAAACTTTATTCTATTTTTCATTAATAATTTATTTAATATTAATTTATTTAAAAATAAATACATATTTTTATTCTCGTTGATTTATTTTATAAAATATTTTTTGAATATCCATTAAAATATATTATTATTTTTATAATTTTTTATTTTAAAATATGAATATTTTTTGTCCATTTAATTTTTTTTAAATTTATCTAATAATTTACTTATGTTCTTACGCTACACTAATACAAAACTTATTCATGTAATAGAAAAATGAAAAAATTAATCCAACTAATACAATTTATATGAAATATTATATTCTAATTTATTTAGTAAAATATAATATTTTAATTACATTTTATAATTTTTTATTCTTATTCCCTTTCTATTGATTTTTTAATTTCATTCTACATTAATTATCCTAAAATGCAATTTATGGTATCCTATGATAAATAATATTTTATTAAATGATAAAAAATTTATAAAAATAATTTATTACTACCATTAAATGGTAAATGGATTATAATATTAACGAAATTCCACTTATGGGTCTTTTTTCATTTTACAATGACATTCATGAACCTTAATGTTTTTACTAATTTGATATTGTGGAAATTGTCAAAACAGTTAATAGGGGTTCAAAACTGAGAGATAAGTGTCAATACATAACCTCGACTTGTATAAATATTATTTTTTGAGATTATTTATGATTATAATAGTTATAGATTATAAAAATTGTAATTTTGATCCACTTGAAAATACAATTTAAATGATATTAATTCAATACATTATGTAAATCAGATGGTGCCCCTATACTCTCTTATAGGAGGACACCACCTATCTTTTCTTAACAACACTTATCAGACACGTACCTTGACCAATGCCTAAAAAAATTATTAACTTATATTGATATATTTTAATGGTTTTTCTTTTCCTGAACAACCTTCACCGGGGTCCTTATGGAGAGATCCAAAAGTGGTATCTAAATGAGGAGGCAATTTTCTTAACTGAGCTGTATAATTTGAATTAATTTTATACCTCTTTAATTATATCCTAACCATTAAAATATAATAACAATAATATCTCCAATATACTTAAATTAAATAATGATGAGGTAATAACCTTTTTTACATCCTTTCATTTAAATGGGAAATGAAATTATCGCTCATGCATACATGTGGATTGTCGCCACCTTGTAGAGATATTATTCATTTTATATACCTATATTACATGGTAGGTTTATAGGATGAATTTATTTATTATATATGATATTTTGAAATATTTATACTTATACAATTATAATATATTTTCCAATATTTTACCTACCCATCCATTGGAAAATTATAATGTTATTTGTACGTGCATATGGATTACCACATCCATGAAGTAATGTGCTTCATTTTTCATATACACATTACATTTTCAGTAATTAGGATATATATATAGTGATTATATATAATATATATTATATAATTATAATTATTGAAAGGTTAATTATTATTTACCTTTCATTCATTCCATATATCAAAATAGGAAAACATCACTCATTTGTACGTGTTGATTTCCGACTCCATAAATTGATATCATTCAATTATAATCACCACATTATATAATTAATTATAAAATTGTATATGACATATTTATATGAGATTTATTCCATTATTTACTTTTTTATAGAGATGATAAAATGATCGAAGTACCATGTCAGAGACTATTGAAAAGAAAACATGCATGAAAAATGATACAAATATCACAAGAAAATATATTCTATAGAATAATTGTTAATAAAAGAGTGATAAGATTTTATAATTAAATAATATAAAGATTTATATATATATTAATATGGATATATAATTTTTTTATAAAATTCATATTTATTTTATTGGAGGATCAAACATGTACGAATCAAGACAAGACTTGATGTTAGGGTTTCTCATCTCACATTTATTTATATGAAAAATAAGACATATTCATCACATGTTTATTTTGTGTGGTGTATATAACTATCATGAATACATATTAATATTATTATCATGAATATAATGAGTATTTAAAATTATTCTAAAAATATATCTTTCATGAGGTTTTGATTTAGACATTACCAGGGTGGTAAGGCATTTCAATCTAATTTTAATGAGAATTGTATATACTTGATTTTTTATTGATGAAAATTATATGATTATTATATAATAATCCACACCCAGTTTTATCTATTATGTCAATTCAATAAATTTTCAATCAATATTACCATTATCATCTCATTGTTACATAAAATTATTGTGAAAATTCTTCTATGAACCAAGGATTTTTGCTGCTTTGATAGGTAATCTTTTTCATCCATATCCATATTAATTTTTGAAATATTTTCAAGATTGTGTTTAAATTAATATAATGATTTATTAAAGAAAAGTTTACCCATATTTTTATTTCAATAAAAATTCTTATGGTATTCTTCTTGTCTTTTTCTGAATATGATATTTTTCTGAATGGTGTGCATGGAATCATTAATTTAACTCATACTACATGACATTTTTTTCCATCAATAATTACTATACATTAATTTAAATATTACATTAAAATTTTTCATTCATAAATTCATATAAAATGTTTTTCCTAATATTCTGGAAATTATTTTATGTTAAAAATATATTTTGAAATGAAAATGGTATTTTCCTTAATAAAATATATAGAAATATTTTAACATTATTTTTTTCAATAAAAAAATCATTTGATGTTATATATAATTCATTAGGTATATGATCCAATGACACCCTAATTATTATTTATAGGTATTATTATTGATTTTTATTATGAAATCTTTATGAAACCAATTTAATTTTTCATAGATTATGTTGTAACCAAATGATAAATGTTTTCATCACCTTGGGGATTTCATATGAATGGATTATTATTTTGTGGTGGTTAGATTTTTTACCACCCTCTAATTCATTAGGTAATTTTATATAGATATCTCATTATTTGATGATGATAATCTTGTACATGAATTTGAATATATTTATTTCACAATATATTTAAGAAATATTTCATCAAAAATTTCTCAAAAGATTATGCATAGACTTGATTTTGAATAACTATGTTCTTAACATATTGATTTACTATGATTATTATGATATATTTCCAGGTTAATAATATTGAATGATTACTTTTTATTTGATTCAATTATTGATCATGATTCTATAAATGAATTGATTTTGGGGTTTGTGATATAATATTTTATTGGTATGAACCATTTACATTGTATGAATGAAATAAATTATATTATAATACACCTATGATCATTTTATCATCTATTAAGATTGAAATCTATCATGTTTACCCTTACTGAGCATCTATGGTCATTTATTTTTATGTTTCCCTTCTCCAGTTATTGATGGAAGGATTTAAGTGTGATATATATAAAATAGAACTAATATAATGATACTTGATGGATATGTTGAAAATCCACTAAAAAATAAATATAGTAACTATCTAGTATCTGAATATAGTAACATTTTATAATTATTGATCTTATATACTTGTGATATTTATTTCATATTTCTCTAAGACGATGTAATATTTATGAAATGAAAGGATTAATTCAATATAATACCATAATATAAGATGTTAATAATCTTCAATTTAATCCCATTTATTAAAAATCCATAAATAAATTCAAAAAAAATTCCACAAGTGAAATGTGGAGAAATAGGAAGAAAACATCCATCTCAATCCACCTATAAAAAAAAGAAATCCCTACTATTGAATGTAATTCAACCATGAATTAGTGGAATAAGATAGAAATTCCATTTCAATGAATAAAATTTGAAAAAACTAGAGGGAATAAAAATATAAGTATTTTATCATAGACTGGAAAATACAAAACATAAACAAACCACTCAAATAAAATGAAAAGGATGATGAATTTATAGTAAATGTGTAAGGATTGTGTCTCATATACCCACTTCAATCCTAGATTATTTTTTATACTTTTATAAGGGTGATCCTCTATCCTTAGGAAAATTTGACTAGCACTGTGGGTTTAATCATCACATTGGTGAAGGACTTACCCATATTAAGTAATATAATTATCCAAGAAAAATTCTATCAAAATATCAAGATAACATAGTTGTATATTTAATGATTCCAAAAATAATAATTATGAAACCTGTAGTAATGGAAAACTGGTGAACGGAAATAAGACACCTCTATATGAATGACGTAAAACAAGTAACATTTGTCTATAAGAAAAAAATCATTTATATCAATAAACCATTATAAAACTCAAAAGAATCTTATTTAGATGGGGTACATTCCAAATAGTCCATTTCCCTAGCATGTCCTCTAACATGATAAACATGTGGTTCTATATTTATGACCTTATACAAACTCCCAACAAGCCTATACAATATATCATATCTATGAATATGCCTATCATACCGAAAATGATAAATAGTTGATCAATAAGTATATCTTCGTTTACATGTAGCATATGAGTAAGTGCATACTTTATAGGGCATTAATAACATGATTCAACACAATCATGAATAAAAAGATATATACATGATATTTTCATCCCATTTATCTATATAAACATAATTTTTTTTACTAATGGTCAATAATTTAAAAAGTAAATAAAAATAAATAAATAAAAATTAATTAAATATAATAAAAATAAACCCCATATAATAGGATTATCCATACATCTAATTACCCTCATCAGGTTCATCCCAGTGTTGATTATGTGGATATATGTAAGGAATATAATTCAGAAAATTACTTCCCTAATAAAACGTAACAAAATGTATTAGCATAAAAATATATCTTTGAAAATGAGAAGTGGTATAAAAAATTTAGGTCATTGTTGCCTTCCCTGGGAAAAGGTGGAAGGGGTAAACCAGTGTTAGGCCATTATGATCCCATCCCCTTCATCATTAACCTTAAATATATATATATATATATATATATATAATATATATAATATAAATGCATTACAAAAAACTATACTAACTAATGGAGATATTTCATGTTTTAAAGAAAAAACAACATCATGTAAAATATTCCATATTTTTGGACATTATTCAATCTTAAGGAATTATTATTACTATTCAAGGAATGATTAATAGATTATATTATTAACAACACCATGATTCATTAATAATCCAAAAAGAGGACTAGTTTAATAATAGAGGTTACATTATTAAAAATTAAGGATAACATCCCATGAAAGATCGGTTTTTTTAATTTAAACTTCACAGTAAGGATAATATTAAATTAATAGAAATATTTCATTATAAATGAATAAAATTAAAATCTATCATATGATATTTAAAATAAATACAATTTTTTTTGTCAAATACTTTATTTTTATTGAAACCCTAAAAGGGAGTACATTTTAAAAGATGAATTCGTACATGTCTATTGGAATACATCTATGGAAATCCCAATGGATGGAGACATCATGTTCATGCTCTATGAGGCATCATTTAATGATTTGAAGACATTTATTTTCCATTAATTATTTTCTAATATTATATGGATTATTTTCGATATGATGTGCTGAGTCGGTGGGTGATTTCGAAGCCCAATGTGGCAAGAATAAATGTTTTAAATATGTTAAATATATAAAATAACATTCACATGTAGTTTCACTAAGAAAGTTTAATAGATTATAAAAGGGTACTCGGATCCACAATATTAGAGAACACTTGAGTTATGAATGCATGTACTACCCTAGCAAAGACATAACCTTTGTCACCATAATGTGATTGTGAAATATTTATTATGGTAATAAAATGAATAAATTGAATAAAATAAATAAATAAATAAATTATTTTATTTTATTGATTTAGAAACATAATTATTATACATTTAGACATACATAAGGATGATATTTTGGGAAATCCTTATATCCCTAGAATGCGTAGAAAGCTGTTAAAGATCGTATAGGATAACCTATTGATGAATGAAAATAGGATAGAGCTTCCACGATCAGTGTTTCATGGAATTCGAGGATCATTCCAATGATAATGACACAACATGTTTGTTAATAAGTGGTAGATTTGAAACAAGTTATGTCATTTTTTTATTTGGTTCTGTTACTATGTTATGTTTCCTATGATAAATGATAATCATATACTTAATGAATTTATTCACGGATCTTTCATATTATAGGAAAATGATAGATTCATATGGGGATTGGGAAATGCATTGTGATAATTTATTTTTATATTTATTATATGCTCTAATGGAAATAAATCGAGGCCAACTAGATCATTGGTTGTGGATAATTCCTCATGTTTTTTGTTTTTTTATTCTCTATTTCATCTTTCATCACAGGAAAATAATGTTGACCATTCTTATATGAATACTGAGGAATTGAGTTTTGCACACTTTTTTAGGGAAAAATTATTTGAAATCATAGATCAAGACAGAATATGGAATGTGGATCATGATACAATGAAGACAATGATGGAACATGAAAACATTATAGGAGTTTTTTTTAATGGTTTGGATGAATGATGGAGGAATTACTTTAGGTTTTATTTTCTGGGGAATCGAACTCTAGAATTCATCCAACAATATTAGTGTTTCCATTCGAAGCCTAGAACAATGTTCCATGAGAATTACTGACAATAACGGTGGCTGATCTAGCCATTGGATAAGTGGATAGAAATATGGTTGAGAATCCCATGGGATCGATGAAATCTATTGGTACACAACATGTGTTCTAGAGGCACACGTTGTGTGGGACCCTCCCCCATCATATTATTGTCTAGAGTTTCATGATGATGTTAGTATCACACAGTGTGTGACCCCTATCACAAAACATACACCCCCATTTCATTAAAATTGGCAAATACCACAGAGGTTACATAGAAATGGCCAAGTGTACACATAAACAAGCACACCGTTTTCCCCTGCACGACCATAGCTATGATAACTAAAAATGGGAGGACACTTGTACATGTACATGGGTAGAAGTAAATGGGAATGGGAAATCTATCTTATTTTACTTAGACATAAGCACATGTTGTTTACATGGTTAGGAACCAATGCCATAGGTGTATGCCATGTAATCTATGTATATGGGCTTTATTCCTTATATGATGGCTTGAAGCCCTTTTCTCCTATATCATAGAAATGTTTTCTTAGGGTTCATTCCTGTGTTTTTTTTCTTGAGGGTTATTATGGAATCAAATTCTAAAAATAGGATTTTTATCTCGCCATTAAGACTTCTTGTATAGATTTCTTGGAATCTCTACCTGATAGCTATATTGAGATCCTCTATCATCTTCTTATCATATGTGGATTTACAGATATTATTTTGAACAACACTACAAGAGAAATGATTCTCTAAATAGTGGGTTTTTCCGGATTGAGTTATTATTATACCCCCACAGTAATGAGTGCTATCTGAATCATGTAGTTTGTTTTATTATATGATGTTTATGTGGGTCCTTCAAGCATGAATCCTATAATGGAATTACAGTATTGAAGTTTCATGAGAATGTGTATCTATGTTGAGTATATGTAGATATTTTTATTATATGTATTCTTGACATATACCTATACTGATCTAACTATTGTTATTTTGTGATATTCATTATAGTTTAATGGTGTCCTATAAGGTATTATTTACACCCCCAATATTTTATTCACAAACACATTTCATGTCTTTTGTACACAATCTCCCATTTGACAAAGTTCAAGAGGGACCAGAACCTTGAGGTCTTAGTGAGCTAGATAGAAATCGGGGCATTCCTATAGTTATCTTCAAAAAATTCCCCATATTTACATTCATATTTTACATCTCCTCAAACTCTTTATGAAGGGATTATGTTTGGCCCAATTTACTTTTAATTACATATTTTTATACTCTTGTTAAATTATTTAGACATATTGATGCTTGGTTTATTAGTTGTTTTATATTTCATTGTTTTATGGGATTTGATAGGTATAAATTTGTATAGGGACTATATTTTAAATCCTTCAATGATAATGATATGACTGCTCAATGATGGTCTTAAAACCATAGCCTATTAAAGTCAGGCTCAGGGAGTCATGGAATGGTCCCCTACTGGACATGTTTTCAAAGAATGGTATCAGATGAGTTGTTACAACCTCAGTACTAAATTTAGAAATATTTTTATGGGGAAGAAGTCTTATGTGTTTTTTGTTAAATATTCATTACATGGACTCCATTTTTTGTGGGGCGGCAGACATATTTATACACCAGGACTCTGATAACTAGCATATCAACTTGGTACATTTGTGATATAGTTTTAAGGAAATAAATTGTATATATATCATATTAGAATGCATTGGAATTTTAAATTATTTTTTGTATCAACTCTTCAGATGTAAAAATTGTCCATGGTATGTCTTATCTATTTTATGATTCCTTCATGATGTATGTTAGCTACTATTTAGTGTTTGGATCAAGAGGATGATCCCAAAAATGATTAGAATTGATATAGGGACCAATTAAATATTATTTAACTCAATGTCGTGAACTAGTTATCTTTCCACCTTTAGATAAGTAGTTGGAACATGCCATACCAGTAGATAAGGTGCACATGGTTATCACACTTAAAGAGTTCCAGTGATAGAAACCCCTCAAGTTATAACACTGAGATTTTGTGAAATATTTTTTTAATAAATTCATATTGATTAATGACCCTCATTTTAAAAATTCAAACATTTCTTTCACGTGGCATTAACATTTCTTGTGTTACCCATTACAAAAAAATTAAACAAAATATCATTTTGTTGAAAAATTTATATAAATAATACAGTTATAAAATAACCATAAAATTTATTAATATGAATAGAAATAACTAATTTTTGAATATTATATAAAATAAATTTTGTACATAAAATATATAGATAATAAAACATCACATATTGGTAATTTTTTCACTTGTTTAAAAGTAATATTTTTCTAAATGACTGAATTTTTAATACTCTTTTGTGAAAAAACAATAAAACAAATTTAGGCACATATATAAAATAATTTAATAAAATAAACTCTATTTTTGAATATAAAATGTTGAAATTATCTTTGGTGATTTTTTTTGATATTTCAATGAAAATTAATTTTTAATGATAACAGAATAGAACTCTATTTTAATTAAAAACTTCCTTTTCATTTAAATAATTATTAATATGAAATTACATTTTAATATGGATAATATATTAAATATAGATAAATTATAAAAATATTAACCCAATTTAGGTTATTGTAATCATATTTATATTGAAATTATATATATAAACTTATTGCACTTTTGAATATTTTTTTATGAACCCGCTTTCTCGCTACGTTTGATGAATTAGCGTTAAAATTAGTTTTCCCACAA
Organism: Viscum album; assembly: GCA_963277665.1. Taxonomy (NCBI): domain Eukaryota; kingdom Viridiplantae; phylum Streptophyta; class Magnoliopsida; order Santalales; family Viscaceae; genus Viscum; species Viscum album. The sequence goes on along the minus strand of OY728121.1, from coordinate 1,658,581,268 downwards.
ATGATATATAATTATTAAAAAAATGAAATTATAATGTTTTAATAACTATAATATTTCTATTCTAATATGCTTAAAATAATTTTTTACCAAAAAATTTAGTGAAAGGGATTGAAATTAATTAGAGTGATTATAGTATAATTAATCTTAATAAGGGAATAAAAAATAATCTTATAGACCAAAATGACATCAAAACATGAACAATAGATACTGGATCCCCCTGATTCGACCATATCTCCTCTAGGATCTAATTTTATGGGTATTTTTCATATATTATAAAATTATATTTCCTTATATAAAAGGATAATAATTGAAAAACAATGTAATGGAAAATTCATTATTTGTAACGTTTATAAAACATTTACAAATGGAGGAAAAACATATTTTGGGTAATACAAATCCTTCTAAAAATTAAATGATTTATTTTTAACATAATTACATATTATTATTTTTTAGTGATGATTTGGTAACATAATATTCTTAATAAAATCCAACATAATTATTATTTAGTTAATAATTAACTGAATTGAATGTTACTATATATATTAACACTTATGTAATGTGATTGAACTATTGTCTTTAATTATTTTTTAGAAAATATATCATGTTAAAAAGCTATAAAATTAATAGTATTGAGTAAAAATATTTTTTATATTTAAAATTTAAAATTAAATAAATAATGTCAAAATTGACATTAATGTTATTTAAAAAATTATATATTAATAAATGATATACAATTAAAATAATACTATATTCATCCAAGTGATTTGTATGTGCAAATAAATTTTAAAACTTTCATTTTAATTGAATAATTATACTTTTATAATTAACATATTGTCCCATAAATTATAAAAACATCATTAATAGTGTTCGGGTTTAAGAAGTTTTTTTCATGTCACATTCTCTTGATTAAAAATCAGTTTACAAATAATAAGAGATTTTTATTTTTTTAAAATAGGTATCAGACTTTTAATTAAGTGCTTATATATTTAAAAAAAATAATATTTCATTTATTTAGTATTAATTATTAAGCTAAAATGATTAGAAAACAAATGTATATAATAAAAACATAAATGAAAAAATTATGGAAACATAGATGTTATGACCAAAATTTTTTAAATGAACATAATTTTCTATGTTGTAGGATTTTATTGACCATTCATCTAATTTACTACATTAAATGTATATTTTTTATGTAAATTTGTAAATTATACCTCCCATTAATGCATACCTTTTTTATTAAGGTGAGTGCCACTCCCCTTTCACTATTAAAAGGAAAGCAGTCTCTCAATTCTTCGAACCCCTAAAAGCACATAGGTTCATTCAAACAATGCCTGGTCCACTTCCCAAATTCCCACCTGTTATTATTGAATTATTACTTTTCGAATAATGAAATATAACGTATCCCTTTGGTGAAAACCAAAATGATTATCCCAATAATGAATAGGATTGTATGAGTAAGATGAGTGTCAATACACAAGTATGTTTGTATGAGAGTGGTGATAGTGAAGACATAAAGAGGTTTGAAGGATTACGATTTGAATCCGGATATAAGGTAATGGAATTTCATCTCCCTTTTTATTTCCATGAGATACATGCTTTATTCACAATCCATTCCTTTTGTGTTGTGCGTATACTACCCATTGATGAAATATATGATTAATATAGTTAAATTTATGGGTATTTGAGTATCAATTTGAGGATTATTTATTCATTTTTTTCATGTTCAAAATCTATAAATCATTAATGAATTTTTTTTGTTAATTTTATTTCATTGAGGCATATGTCTGGTTATGTACCAATGTTTTCCATGAGATATATAAACTACCTTTGAAATGGTATATCAGGAATCTTATTCTTTTCATAAAATTTTCTCCTTCATTTAATTTTATATTCTTGAATGGTGATAATTATAAGAACCCATCCTTAAACATTACATAATCGTAAATAAAATGAATAATTCACATTGAAGATATTTTCAGGTCTATAGTTTTAGGGAAATAGGCCATAACTATTACATATCAACTTGAAAATTACATGTACACACTATTACTCAGTATCCATTTTTTCATAAAATAAAAACACTTAAAAAGAAACATGTCTTGTTCCATGTTTTAGACAGCATGACTTTTCCTTGATCCCATCCTTGACCCTATTCATCTTTAATTCCAACGGAAAACATTTCAAAAACATAGTATGAGCATAAAAATCTAGGTAAGGGTTATAAAATATGGAAGGAAAACATTATCCTGTCATTAAATACAAATAAATGAAGTCATACTTTTCAATCATAACATACCACATGAAGTCATATGATTTAAGAATAACGTGCAGAAATCAAAAATCATAAAGGTAACTTATTGAATTTATAAAATACATACATTGTAGCTATCATATCTATATAGGGAGTCAAATTTGGAATACCCATCAAAGTATAATCCATAAATCTCGTAGGAGAAACATTTACATTTACATTTTTCACGTTACCCAATGCATTAGAGAGCTATCTCGGGCTCACCCACTCTAGGTTTATCATGGAACCACACTTATATGTAAACAATTACCAATAACCAAAACATAATAATAACACATAACACGAGAACAAAGGAAAGATAACATTTCCACATTCCAATCACAATATATCATATAAATATATTGAAATAAAAAATGCTTTATAAAACCATTTAAAACATTTAATAAATAGATTTTTGAATAAAAGTTTCCAATACCACATTGAAAATTTTAAATAAATTATCATTCTAAAACATTAATGACCATATAAATAAATCCTTAAACCCATTTTTAAAACATGGACATTAATGGAAAATATTTAGAATAATAAATCATTATAATATTTAAAACTATATTTTTGTTAAAGAGTTATTAACAAATTTAGAGACTCATGAATAGAAATAATTGAGGAATAATATGGAATAAGAACTTTATAATATCATGAGAATTAATGTATTATTGATATAATATTTAAAATCACGGTATATAAACCATAAAAAAGTGAATTGGTGCATAACGACCAGGAAGTATCAATGGAATGTAAATTGAGATGAAATTCCTTATAAAAATGGTATCCATTGTTTAAGGATAAATAAATTACATAATAATGTGTGAAAAATATAAATACACCAAATATTATTTTATATTCAGTGTAAATCAATCATATGAAATTCACACATGTTTTTTTTAGACAAAACCAATTACATGGATGATTAACTTAATGAATGTAAATTGAGTTGAAATTACTCTTATCCAGTTCATATCGATGACTTGAGAATTTATAAAGGGAGTGATTATTTGTATCAAGAGTATATCCATGCAAAGGGGAGTGTAAATTAAAACATAAATAAATAAATAGTGATTCCACACATAATCATAGAATGACATAATTAATAATGAGATGATTAACCCAAGGAAAGGAAATTGGGTTAAAAGGTTCCCTTACCGATTTGGTAACATACGAAACATACAACCCATGAAAGAAGGATCATAAAATGAAAATTTAAATACCCATAAATGGAATTATATTACAAAATATATACAATTAGGGGTAGTACATACACCACACAAAAGGAAATAGTGGCAAATATAGCATGAATCTCACGGGAATAAAATGTAAGATGAAAATCCCTTACCACATTATAATCATTTTTTTCGTATGACCAAAACTTAATAAACACAAAATTATTAAAATAATAACCTGAATATAAATATTATAATGATAATATATATCGAATTTCAGTACACAATACACCACATGCAATAAATTAGTGGTCGTTAATGGAAATCACATGGAATTAAAAATGAGATAAGAAATCCCTTACCTCGTGTCTGACTTGACTCGTTTGTTCCTTGTAATTCCTGAATAATAATCATAAGTTAATTTATACTTAACTTATAACCTTTTTAAATTTAACTATTCTTTTTATATCACTTATTACCATGTTATAAACATTATGTAATCATTTAAGTTAATAACAGTTGTTTTGTCAGTATTTGGTACTTGAGTAAAAATGGACTTCTTATAATTACAAGTTGTTCACATGGTCAAAGGATCATTATATCTAGAATAATATTCATTATTTAGTTATCATATATAAAATATATATCCTTTATATAAAAGTATTTATAATAGTATATAACATTTGTAGGTAAGAAATGAAATGCACCGTTCATGGGGACGGTATGTCATACATACGCATGAATGCTACATTCATTTCTATTTATTATTTTAATGGAATTAAACCATAATGATACATATTTATATTATGATTCATGTATAATATTATATATAATATTATTAACTCCATCCTTTATACATCCTACATATGGCATTAACGAGTCAAATCGCTTTGAGGGGCGGTAATCCCCACTTCCTCAAATGAAATTATCGCATTTTCCCATTATGGAAACCATAATGGTAGGCTATAAATTTAAAAAATAGAAGAATAATGAAAAAATATTAATAATATATATTATATATAAATATATTTCCATCTTAATGGCCACCATGGGAGGCTGTAGGAGATAATCGAACAATCATCATTTCGTGAGGTGTTAGTTTTCCATTCACAGAAACAATATTTTCTTCACCCATTTGATGGAGTTGTGAATAAATTTAATTCTAATAATTATCAAAAAAAAATCCTAGTGTATTTAGTATACTGGTTTTATTATAAAAGAATGTAATAAAAATAGTTTAGGGGTTGTAGATGTAAAATAAATGAAAAGAAGTAAAGAGAAACTGTTACCTTTAATTTGGGTAACTCCCTTTGGATTGAACCAAAAAGACTTCTTGAAGTGCCCTCTGCCTAATGTAAGGATTAAAGAAGAAATATGGGGATCTTGAGATCATATTTGGTCAGGGGTTGTATGAGGAATGAGGCTTGAGAGGTGTGAGGAATGGGTTAGAAGTGAGGGATTTTTATAAGAGTGAGGAGGGGTTCTTTAGGAATGTGTGAAAATATAATTTTATTATATAATGATTTTCGATTTCTAAAGGTCTCAAAATAATTATTTTCCAATATAAGATGACTCATGGTCTAAATAAAATCATCTAATAATAATTTGACAGGTTTTGTTTGTTATTTTAATATTTATAATCTTATTTATTTAAATCATTTATCAATGAGGTAAATAGTGATTCATTTTGAGTTGTAAATAATTGTATATATTTAATGTCTAAAAATAATAAAAAAATTATCATGATGTAGGAAATATTTTTATATTTCCCATGAATATTTACAGTCAAAATAATAACATATATAACCCTATGTAAAAATTAATTTACTAAAACATATTTGTTTTTGTCATTTTTTCCTTAACTTTTTGTTAATTAAAATAAAGTGTCATTATCACTCCCAAGTGGCTCAATGGGGTCCAAAAATCGACCCAAGGATGACTATGGTCGGCCATGACTCATTAAATATTGTTAGTATAGGTTTTAAGGTAATTTTCTATTATTATAGTATTCTTTTTACCTTGAATTGTCCTATTTACCTTTAACCACGACAAATAAAAGTCCAAAGTTACTATTTAACAAAAATTATTTTATCTTATTGAACCACATTTTACATACTAATGAAAATCCTTTATGTTAAATTTTCTAAATCCAATTCATAGATGTCGAAAATTTTCATTTAAATAAAAAAGATAGTTTTTAACTACTACTTAGTAGTTTCACTATTCATCAAAAAATTGATGTTCTTTAGAAAAATACCAAAGATTCAGCCTAAACTATTTTTGATATTACGAATTAAAAAATGATGTCTATATTAACCAATTAAAAGAATATAAGTTGAATTAATTAATTTAAAATTAATTCTGATTGTCTAAACAAATAGCATGTTTTTAAGAAACAATAACAATCAAAAGATTAACACTTGTGTTTGTCCAATTTCAAAGTGAAATTAATTATAATGACAAAAATTGGACTAAATGGTAAAAAATAATATTATTAATCATTAAAACCAATTAAAATGATAATCTAACCTTATAAATAAAGTATATTAAAGGGAACTTTTGAATTAAAAAAAACAGTATTTTTCACTATTTATAAAAATGAATTTTATTAGAAAAACATCGAAAATTTACCCAAAGTAAATTTTGATGTACCAATTCTAATGAAGTATTTTATTTTGTAAAATAAAAAATATAAATGTGTCCAAAACTATATTTAAATATGGTTCTCTATTAAAAGGTGGTAAATCAGTCTTTTAATGTAAATTATGTTTAAATTTAGCTTTATTGACATTTTAAGCCCCTAAATTTTATTAAATAAATATAAAAACATTTAACAAATATATATAATAATTTTATAGTTACTTATTTTCATTCCTGCCATTACAAAATCTAGGTGTTAACAGCCATTTAAAACAATAATATTATATTATTATTGTGTAACATAAGATTTCAAAGAAACTCTTTGTTGTGTATCAGTACGACATCAAACATAGAATCCCCTTCAAAGTAGAATTAATATTTTGTTCACAAATATTAATAAATATTAAAAATGTTGTTTTCTTTATTTACCTAGGATTTTACATCCTTCCCCCTTTTGTGAATTGCATCCTACCAATTTTAAAACTAGGCTTGTTAACTTCACTTAAAGTCCCCCATCGAAAAAGAGTTAGTAAAAATATCACTTGAAATCAAAGAAAGAAATATACAAAGGTCACCCGAGATAACCCATACTATGATTCCATATAGGAAAACACAGATATGGAAGAAAGAAAAAGTGGTCATGTTCTGCTGGAGAGTGATAGAAAACATGATTAGGATAAATTTAACCTCCAGAATATCACAATGTTATTTTTTGTTAAATGGTCTTGGATTACCCACTAGAAACATAATCCAAGAACATTTTTTTAAATTAATTTTCATAATTGTGAGAAATTAATTTTCTACATAGAATAAGAACATATGTAAATATATTATCCTTCAATTATAGTTTCATCCTTTAATAAGTTTCTATGAAATACTTATCTTTTCTCTAAACAATGAGCATTCAAAAAGACCTGTTCACATCAAAATCAAAAGAATCATCTTCTAGAGAATCACATAATCCACAAAAGAAGAACTATATATTTCCCCTATCTTTAGAAATCAAATATAACCAAAATGGTTAGTAAGAGATCATATAATACCAAAAAAGTATAATCCTTTATAAAAATTAATACTACTATTAATCTCCATAATTCAACAAAGAAGTACACAAAGTTCAAGAAAAACCATTCAATACAAAATTGTCATTAAAATTATTCAAAATAATCCAAACTAAGATTGAAACCCAAAACATAGAAGGATCCAATCACATAGTCATCCATAGTAAATCATACCATTTAAATCCAAAAAACATAGACTACTCTTAATGTCTCATACTGAAGCATAGTTAACCAAATCACATATTCTATAAGATAGTTTAATCATTTTCATAAATAAAACAAATAGTCATATGTCCACAACAAAAAAAATAGATTCTTCTAAACTAAAATTTCAACCATTATTCCACAATTGGAATCCCATAGTATTCAATCTTCCTTGGGAATATAGTGTTTCCTCAAAAGAGATTACATCTGCCATAAAAACCATTATCACTTAATCAGAAAATCATTTTCCTATACCATGTACATGCATTTGATAAAACATAAAATTTTTAAAATCAAATTATTCTTGTTCCATAAAATAATTTTACAAAAATAATAAGTCATACTAACAAGGGACTTCATGTATGCCAGTGTTAAGTGATGTACCATTGTCACCCTTCAGTTGTGGGTTTTATTCTTGCAGCATTGCCGGATGCAACGGGTTGACACCAATCCTACGGGTTTCCCTTTTTATATAACTCAAAATAACCATAACAAGTTTTAACCTCAATGGTTTTCTTATACCTCTCATTTTCCTCCCAATTCATTATGATCTCAATATATTAATTCTTGATGTCTTATATATATTTTCATATTTTTTATTTCACCACAATATGATTAAATAGAATGATTTCCAAAATGAAGAACATCATACCTTGATCCTAGTGTCCATTTGGTTTCATTGTCATCTTGCTCACATAGGTAGAAGGTCCATGCATTTCAACAATGATTTAAAGATCCTTCAAAATAATTTTCTTCCTTCATCAAAATACACCATGTATAACATGGTTCATATGGGTGTTCATAGAAAAATAGTTTTGGAAAATAAAAATGTATGACATATAAATTCAAAACATCTGATAAAACCTGATTTTTATAAAACAGTCAGACTAAAATTGATATGAATCTTTCAATAAATGGTCCTTTAAAAATAACATAGGTATGTGATGAGAGACTATATTGGAAAACAAAATATAAATAGGTTGCTCAATGGTCTCCTTCTTCAGCTCCTTTTTCAAAATCATAATATGCTTCAAAATCTTATGATAAGGTAAAATATTTTAAAATTCCTTGATAATATTTACCTTTCTTGAAAATATGTGAATTTTGTGAAAATAGGATTTGTTTATATACAACCCATGATCCAAGATGATAAAGAGGTTTAGTGGATGTGTTTTATATCTCAATCAACTACTTGCAAATGAGTTGTATGGTAGAAAAAGTTTCAAAATCATTCTAACATGACTTTGCAATAATTATTGCAAGCATGTCATCCAAAAAAGATATGAATGTCGTTTGAGATCCTCCTCCTTCCATTTATAACTAACATTCCTTGATCTAAAAAATTTATAAAACTAGGATTTAACAAAAATATCTGACATAGGGACTAACCATGTGTCTAAGGAAAACTCCCCATTCCTAAAGTTGTCAAAACTGACCTCTAATACAAATTATAAGAACTCTACCTTAAACATTTAATAATACTAAATTAAATGAATAATTCACATTAAGGATCTTTTCTGGTTTTGAGTTTTAGAGAATTAGGCCATAAATATTACATATCAACTTGAAAATTACATATACACACTACTACTCTGTATCCATTCTAAAAAAACAAAAACTCTTAAAAAACATGTCTAGTTACATGTTTTAGACAACATGACTTTTCCTTGATCTCATCCTTGACCCTATTAATATTAAAGTCCTATGAAAAAATTTTCAAAAACATTGGATGAGCATAAAAATCTCAGTATGGGTTATACAATATAGAAGGAAAACATTATCCCATCATTAAATCGAATCAATGAAATCCTACTTTTCAATTATAACATACCTCATGAAATCGTAAGATTTTTGAATAACATGGAGAAATCATTAATATTAAATTTAAATTATGGAATTCATAAAATACATAAATTTTTGTTGTCACAATTACATAGGGAGTCACATTTGTAATACCCATCACAATATATTCCCTAAATCTCTTAGAAGAAAACATTAAAATTTACCTCTGGCACCTTACCCAATGCATTAGAGAGCTATCTTGGGCTCACCCACCATAAGTTTATCATGAAACCACCCATATACATAAAAAATTCCCAATAACCATAATGTAATCATAACAAATAACACAAGAATAAATGAATGATAAAACTTCCACATTCTATTCGCAATATATCATACCAAGATATTGAAATAAACAATGCTTTATCAAAATATTTTAAAACCATTTAAAACATTTAATACATCGATTTTTGAATAAAAGTGTCCCAGAACACATTGAATATTATAAATAAATTTACATTTTATTAAATTAATGTCTATATAAATAGATCCTTAAAACATTTTTTAAAACATGAACATTAATGATAAATATTTATAAGAATATGTCTTTAAAACATTTAAAATGATATATTAGTTAAAGAGTATTTAACAAAATGAGAGACTTTTGAATAAAAATAATTGAGGAATAATATTGGATCAAAAAGATTTAATATTATGAGAATAAAGGGATTCATGATATAATATTCCAAAGGACAGTATATGCACCGTATAAAATTTAATTGGTGCATAGTATCAATAAACTCTTAATAGAATGTAAATTTAGACGAAATTACTTATAAAAATGGTATACTTAGATTAATGATAAATAAATTACATAATAATATGCGAAATATATAAATAAACTCAAAATGACTGGATGTTCTGTGTAAATCAATCATAGTAAATTCACATTTGTTATTTTTAAGACAAAACCAATGATATGGATGTTTAACTCATTGAAAGTAAATTGAGTTAAAATTACTCTTATCAAGTTCATATCGATGACATGTGAATTTATCAATGGAGTGATTATTTGTATCAAAAGTATATACACACAAAGGAAAGCAGAAATTATAACACAAATAAATAAATAGTGATTCCACCCTTAATCATAGCATGACATAATTAAGAATTATATGATTAACCGAAGGAATGGAAATTGGGTTAAAAGGTTCCATTAACGATTTGGTAACTTACGAAACATACAACCCAAGAAATAAGGATTATAAAATGAAGATTTAAATACCCATAAATAGAAGTATATTACAAAATGAGTACAATAATTGTTAGTACATACACCACACAAAAGGAAATAGTGGAAAATATAGCATGAATCTCACGGGAATAAAAAGTGGGATGAAAATCCCTTACCACATTGTAATCAATTGATTTGTATGACCAAAAGTTAAAAACACCCCAAATGATTCAAATAATAAAATTAATATAAATATAATCATGATAATATATATAAAATGGAAGTACATAATACACCACATGCAACAAAATTGGTGGCGAACAATGGAAATCGCATGGAATTATAACTGAGATAAGAAATACCTTACCTCGTGTCTGAGTTGACTCATTTGTCCCTTGTTCTTCCTGAATAATAAACATAAGTGAATTTATACTTAATTTAGAACATTTTTAAATTTTATTACTCCTTTTATAGCACTTATAGACATATAATAAACAATATGTAATCATTTATGTTAATAACGTTTCTTTTGTCAATATTTGGTACCTGAGTAAAAATGGACTTCTTATAATTACAAGTTGTTCACATGGTCAAAAGTTCACTATATCCCAAATTATATTCATGATTTAAATATTATATATATAATATATATCCCATATATACATGTATTTATAATAGTAAATAACATTTTGAGGTAATAAATGAAATGCATCGTTCATGGAGACTATAAGTCGTATGTGCGCATGAACGCTACTTTCATTTCTATTTCTTATTTTAATTGAATTAAAAAATATGTATACAAAGGTATAGTATAATTCCAGTATAATTTAATATATAATATTATTAATGACATCCTTTATATGTCCCACATATGTCATTAACATGTCATCTTAATCTGAGGAGGCAGTAGTCTGCACTTCCTCAAATGAAATTTTCGCATTTACCCATTATGGAAACCATAAAGGTAGGATATAAATGTAAAACACAAAAGTATAATGAAAATATAAAAATAATATATATCATATATAAATATATTTTCATCTTAATCTCCACCGTGAGAGGTGGTTGGAGATAATCAAACAATCATCGTTTTGTGAGGTGTTAGTTTTCCATTCACAGAAAAAGTATGTTCTTCATCCATTATATGGTGGTGTGTGTAACTGCAGTTCGAATACATGTCATAAAAACATACTAATATATTAAGTACATGGGTGTTGTTATAAAATAATGTAATAAAAAATATTTTAGGGTTTGTAGAAGTAAAATAAATTAAAATAAGTAAAGGAAAATGTGTACCTTAAATTTGGGTACCTCCCATTGGTTTGAACAAAAAGGACTTATTGAAGTGCCTTTTGTATAAGGTATGGCTTATAGGAGGAAGAGGGGGGTCATGAGAGATTATTTAGTCATGGGTTGGAAGATCCATGTGGCTTGATATATGTGAGGAATGGGTTAGAAGTGAGGGATTTTTATAAGAGGGACGAGGGGTTCTTTAGGAAAGTGTGAAAATATTATTTTATTATATATTGATTTCTGATTTCTAATGGTCAAAAACTCATTAAGGTAGAATATAAGGTGACTCATGGACCAAATAAAATCTTACAATAGTAATTGGACAATTTTTTTATGTTATTTAAATATTTATAATCTTATTTATTTAAATCATTTATTAATGAGGTAAATACTGCATCATTTTTGTGTCATAGATAATTTTATTTATTTGATGTCTAAAAATTATAAAAAAAATACCATGAATTAGGGAGTATTTTTATATTTAAAATTAATATTTATAGTATAAATGATAAATTTTATAACCCCATGTAATAATTAATTTACTAAAAGATATTTGTTTGGGTTAATTTTGCATTTACAATAAGTCAATTTAAATAAAGTGTCATTATCACTCCAAAGTGGCTCCATGGGGTCTCTAAATCAACCCAAGGATGTCTATGGTCGGACATGACTCATCAAATAAAGTTAAGACAAGTTTTAAGGTACTTTTTTATAATTATATTATTCTTTTTACCTTGAATTATACTATTTACCTTTAACTGTGGTAAATAAAAGCCAAAAGTTACTATTGGCCTAAAATTATTTTCAGCTTATTGAGCCAAATTTTACTTACAAATAACAACCATGTGTTTCAGATTTTCTAAAACCAATTCTCAAAATTGGTAAAATTTTATCTAAGTGAAAAAGTTAGTTTTTTAACTACTACTTAGTGGTTTCACTATTCCTCAAAAATTGGCATTTTTCAGAAAAATACTAAAATTTCATCCTATTCTCTATTTGGTGTTCTGAATTCAAAAATGATGTCATTATTACCAAATTAAAAACATAGATATTCAATTAATTAATTTAAAATTAATTCACGTTGTCAAAACAAATAGCGTGTTTTTAAGAAACAATAACTATCAAAATATTGACACTTGTTTAGGTCCAATTTCAAAATGATATTAAATCCAATGACCAAAATTGGATTAAATTTTAAAAAAATAATATAATTACACCTTAAAACCAATTAAAAAGATAATATAACCATGTAAATAAATTATATTAAAATTCACTTTTGAATTAAAAAACAGTATTTTTCACTATCCAAAAAAAATGAATTTTATCCAAAAAATACCAAAAATTTACCCAAAGTAAATTTTGATGTCCCAATTCTAAAAAAAAATTATTTTGTCAAATAGAACATATAAAAGTCAAAAAAAACTAGATTTAATGAGGGTTCTCCATTGAAAGTTGGTAAATCATCCTATTAAAGTTAATTATGTTTAAAATTAGATTCATTAACATTTTAAGCCTCTAACTTTTGTCAGATAAATATAAAAACATTTAAGAAACATATTTGATAATTTTTTAGTTAGTTCTGTTCATTCCCTCCATTACAATGGCTAGGTGTAATCTACCATTTAAAATAATAATATTATATTATTATTGCGGAACGTAAGATTTCCAAGAAACCAATTATTGTGTATCGGTTATGCCATCAGACATTTCTTCCCCTTTAAAGTAGAATTAATATTTAGATCAAAAATATTAATAAATATAAAAAATTTCATGTTCTTTATTTACTTGGGATGTTAAAATTATGGTTAAATGCTACCAAGTAGATAGAGTTTATTGAATCAATCTCATTACCTTTCAAGATTGTTTATGATTATGATTCATTTGATGAAATATTATGATCCAACTCCAAAGAATAGTCATTAATTTTATTATAATACAGAAATGTGTGATATATTCATGAATTGTAACCATTTTCCCACTCTTTGGTACAAAATTTAGTTAATAACGTTTTTTAAGAATGCTTATCATTACCCTCTCTTCAGTTGGAAATAAATGTTAATTCAAAGGTTTTTTTATTTGTGGGATTTATATTTTTCAGAAAAGGGATACAATGTGATATTTCTCTAAAAATGGGTCTCCAGATGCATGAACCCATTTTACTTATCATTGGTGTAGAGAGATGTGTGAATGGGGTTCACGCATCCGGCCGATAAAATCAATAAAAGGAGGTATCCCCACCACAAATTTCATCTACTCCTCTGGATTTTTCTACGATGACCTGCAAAATTTCTTTCTCAAATATTTTTTTTACTGCTTTTAAGAAGATAAAAATTCTATTTAAAGATTCAATAGTTTTATTAGGTTTATTAATTTACTTTGTATGATTTAATTATTTTATTTTTGATATGTATAAATTAGTGTTTGTGTGTTTGGTTTAATTATTTCATATGTATTGATGTGTAAATTAGAGACTTTTGTATGATTTAATTTTTGAATGAGTTGTTTGTTGTATGGATTTTTATTGAATGTTTTAGAAACTTAATTATTTAATTTCTTTAATGTTGTATGAATTCAAATTTAATGTTTATGAAAATTAAATATGTTATAAAAAATGATATTTTTAATGTAATATTAATTTAAATAAGAATAATTTATACACTGGTTCTATAATTTTGGAATAATATATTAGTGATTTGTTTCATATTTAAATTTATGAAAAAATATATAGAAATTTTTTTGTTAGTGGTATAAAAACCAAAATATATAAAGAAAAAATTTAAATTATATTAATTATAATCAAATTTATAAAATTTAAAAGAGATGTAGATATTTAATATCTATTTAATCTTGTAATATATATAAAAATTATACCTGAAAACATTGTAAGTTGTGTGATGACTTATCTTAAGATGACTGACTGATGGATAATTGAAATTGCCAGTCTTATTTTTTAATACGGTTATTTAATTTTTAATAATTTTATTTAATTTTCTGTAATGATGATATGTGATTCATCTCTGAAAATGTTTTTATGGACCTGCATGTCCTCTTAAAAAAAGTTATGTATTTCATACCCCTAGACCCCCTCAAAAGAATGTGAGTAAATTTGTAATTAAAAGGTAATTAACAAGAGGTATCCCCAAAGAGGCATCCGATGAGTGTATTCCTAAAAGAGGTGTTCAAGAACAAGTGTTCGATAGGAGGCATTTCAATTTGAAAAGAGACTGACAGTTGCTAAAATATTTGTAAATAGAGACTCTATGAGTCTACACATAGGTTTTTGTTAGTTTATCAAATAATGATAAACTAATTGTAAGTCTCAAGATAAAGGCATGATTATTTGTTCATAAGTAATTAGAATATATAAAATTATATTAAATTTTCTTTGGTAATAATTCCATCATCACTATACCTCAATAGTGAAAAATCAATACATAAAAAGTCTTCATATAAATTCAATTATTCAAAACCAATTTAAATAATGAAAAATATTGATATAGTATATTATAATTTGTTAATTATTTTTATATATATATTAATTTCTTTGCAAATATATTGCATAGGTGTGACCATTTATACAGAGCATGGATTTTCTTATAGTGTGGCACCTGTCAGAGTGCTAAATCATCAAGGTTGTATGACATTGCATGTTGTTCATAGTAGGATTTATAATTCGTTAAAATTGATGGTCAATCAATCAATTTCTTCAAACACATATCGATATCTAAACATCTTGAATGTTTATAGAACAATGAGTACCCTTTGGTCAACATTGATGATTGGATAGATGAATCTTCTTTATTTAGATAGTAGTGTGCAACTGGTTTTATGGAGTTGTATGTGGAAATTTCTCATATAGATTTGGTGCAACTGACTTCTACAGAACTGTGTTTTGTGAGCTCTGTAGAAGTTGGTCCTTCTCATCACTCTTTTACATCGCCTCCTTCTCATATGAGTCTTGTAATATAAGCATGTTATGAAAAAGATGATCAAAATTTTTAAGGAAATGTAGATTAAATCCCTTTGTGTGTTGATATAGTGAATGAAAATTTATCTGATGAAGATGAATCTGGGGAGCCATCAAGAGATGATATGGGTGTGGGTGATGTGGGGAATGAACCTTCTGAGGTTCCTTTGAGAGATGCGGGTTAGTATGATGTGTGAAATGAACCATATGAGGTTTTTTTGAGATACATACATCCAAAACATCCACCGGTTAGTGGTAATAAACATTTGGTATTGATTTAAAAAGTTAAAAGGATTAGCATCATCAACCATGAGGGATAATACAATGTAGTATTTGTCACACATAAGGAAATACTCATAAGATATGTCCCCAAGTGGCAGAACAGTGCTCCACATCTTTTTATTCATTATCAAGTTTGTGTATGGTATCACAAATATGTATATTTTGTTTTTTATGTGGCTGTTTCTGTATTTAATCCTTTTATTTCTTACATTCCCCATTTGTAATATGTTTCAATTTTGGTTTGCCTAGTTTTCTTATTCTCTAATAAATAGTATTGTGATACTTAAACTATTCCAAAAAAATATATAGAACAAAAATTAATATATCATGCTTCCACATGTAACAAAGACACTAATCCAAACACAAAAAACCAACTATAAATTTAAAATTTTCACGCAATCATTTTTCATTTCTTGGTTCTAGATTTATTTAAATAAAAGATTCAAATTTTTATTGAACCTCTCATACCGCATGCACCAATGCATACTTCCTTGAGATTATATGAGAAATATGACATATCACTAATACTATCAATATGATTATCATCCATATGAATTCAAGTATCTTATGGCCCTCAAAAAATAACTAGATCATGGAAGCCCACATGAAATGATAAGAATGTCACTATATGTTTTAATTAATGAAGACATCATAAATAATGAATCTCGAAAATAGGTAATGGGGTCCTTAATTTATTGAGGGGATTAGTCATGTAACAAAAACACTACTCCACACACAACAAATCAGATATAAATAAAAATTATTAACCCAACCATTTTTCATTTGATTGTTCAAAATTTATTTAAGTAACAGTTGAAAAAATTTATTGAATTCAATATAATAATGTAATGATGAAATCATTTGTGCAGATAGAAGATTTTACAATGCTCACATCGCAGGCTACTCATATATCATGGATGCTTTTAGAGGTTAATCTAGTGCCTTAGTTGATTGTATGTAGATCTCACCATTTCCATCATACCACACCACCTCCTTCTATCATCCCACATCTTTGTCGTGTTGTATTCTATGGCATCACGATTTGCGACTTCTCCTTTCTCGATCACCATCTCATTGCTACACTTGTAGTGAGATGGAGGACAGAGTCACATAGATTCTATTTTAGAAGGGGGAAAGGACTATTGCCCTGAAAGATGTGGCCATTATGATGGGCCTCCCCATCTATGGTGCGGCTCTGATAGGGCAAGTTAGACCAGATTTGGCGGATCTTGTTCATAGACTAATGGACATAGTGTTCCCTGATTATGGTTTTACCATTATTTTATAAAAGTTTACTCATGATCAACAGGTGGAGTCAGGCACATCATCTTTAAGATTCTCCCCGACACGACGTCCATGCCTACAGACTTGTGTTAGACCACAATCAACCACAAGAGGTAAGTTATTTTTATTTATATTGATAAATATTATTTCTATACTATACATGTATTCATTTATTAATTTATTATTTATTTTTTCATTTAGATTTTATGGAAGCTATATACAGATGATATTATATAGAGTCTTCCACCATAATGTACGGTTATGCTTGCTATCAGCTCCGGCAGGTTTCCATTGATTCATTTTCATATAGTCGAGTGCCACCAGACAGACAGTGTTATGAGATAGTCTAGATTCCTTCAACATGTTCCTAACCTGCCTAGTTAGTTATATTCACTACATTCCCTAAATTATTATATTTTATACACTAGTAATATAATTATGGAATAATATATTAGTTATATGTATCATATTGAAATTTATTAAAAAAAAATATTGAATTTTTTTGTTAATGGCATAAAAATAGTTTCGTATAAATAAAATATTTAAATTATATTAGTTATAATTATATTTATTAAATATATAATAGGTTTAGATATTTAATATGTATTTAATATAGTAATAGATATAAATATTATACCAAAAATCATGGTATGTTGTGTAATAAATGATCTTGAGATGACCGACTAATGCATAATTGAAATTGCATGTCTTGTTTTGTGAATGTGGTTGTTTAATTTGTAATATTCACTTATATTTTTCTATAATGATTACATGTGAATCATCTATAACTAAGTATGTAAGGACCTTCATTTCCACATAAAAAAAATCATTTATTTCATACCCCTAGACCCCATCACATGCATGTGAGTGAATTTGTAATTTAAAGGAAATCAACAGGAGGTGTCCCCGAAGACATGTCCTCAGAGTGGTTCCCCAAAGAGGTATTCAATAACAAGAATTTGACATGAGGCATTTATATTTGAATGGAGACTAACGTTGACTGAAATAATTGATAATAGAGACTCCACGATTCTACCCATATGTTTTGGTTAGTTTATCAAATAATGATAAACTAATCGTAAGTCGCATGATCATGTCATGATTATTTATTCATAGGTAATTAAAATACATAATATTATATTAAATTTTCTTTGTTAATAATTCCACCATATAAATACCTCAATAGTGAAAAATAAATACATAAAAAGTCTCCATATAAAGTAAATTATTCAAAACCAATTTAAATAATGTAAAATATTGATGTAGTATATAATATTTTATTAATTACTTTTTAAAGGAATTAATGTCTATGAAAATATATTGCAATGGTGAGACCATTTATATAAAGAAAGAATTTAGATATATTCTTCCACCTATCAGAGTGGTAAATCATCATGGTTTAATGAAATTGGATATTGTTCCCAATACAATTTATAATAAATGAAAATTGAGGGTCGATCAATCCATTTCTTCAATCACATATCGACATCTATAATATCATGAACGCTTCTAGAACATCGTGTACCCTTTGGTCAATGATGATGATTGGATGGACTCATCATCCTTATTTTGATATTAGTGTGCTAATGGTTGGATGGAGTTGTACATGTTGATTTCTGATATAGATGTGGCACAAATGACTACTACAGAATAGGGTTTTGTTATCTAAATTGATGTTGGTCCTTCACATCAGTATTTTTCATTTCCTCTTTCTCATATTTCACTTTTAATAGAAAAAAATTATTATGAAGATGGACACAAATTATGAAGAAAATGTAGATGTAATCCCTTTTTGGGAAGATATATTGAATTAAAATTTATCTGAGGAAGAAGAATCTAGGGAGCCATCTGGTGATGATGTGGGTTAGGGTGATGTGGGTAATGAAACTTATGAGGTTTCTTTGAGTGATGTGGGTGAGGGTGATATGGGAAATGAAAATCTAGAGGTTCCGTTGATAAACAGACATCCACAAAATCCACTAGTTAATGGTATCATCCTTCAATATTGAGTTCCTCTTATAAAGAAATGTCTTGCGAACAACATTTTGATTGGGATTTCATTACACTAACTTCTAAATTCCATGGCATTATATGGAATAGTTCTGCATCAAATGATAACCCCATTTATGTCTGGAAAGAGTTTGAGAGTAAATTTTCTATGAAAAATGTGATAAACAATACCACATTGTGAGACATTTCACAATTGTGATTTATGAGTCAATGATGATATAATATATCATTCATTGTGATAAATATTGTCCAAAATGTAATTTTTGGTTAAGGTAAATATCTGATATGTTTTATTCATCTGGGAGGATAACCAAATTAGAAAGGGACACACACTTTTGGGCATCCAATATTGTCACAGGATCACTCTTCCCTTTATTTAGAGTTTATATCAAATGTTATTTGTGAGATGATATGAACATGTCAACATGTTCCTATTACCCTTGTTCAGGAAAGAATTCAGCAGTTTTATAACTATAAGATATCATATACCAAAGCATGAGCTGCAAAACAAAAGGAAACTATAAAATTATATGGTTATTGGTATGAATCTTACGCTATGATGCCAAAAATTATTGAATTATATTCTCTCAACAATCATAGTGTATTTTAGTTGGACACTGTTGAGTTTTTATCCCCCAATCACCGAGTTGATCGAACAAAGGTGAAGTTCAATAGGTTTTTGGGGCATTCAAGTAACACATTGTTGACTTTACCTATTGTAAAAAATTTATTCAGGTCGATGGACCTTTCCTATATGGCATGTATACAAGTGTTCTACTCATTACTGAGACACATGATGATAATCATGCACCTCTTCCAATTTCTTTTTCTATTGTTTAAATGGAGAATTTTTTAATGTTTGACCTGGTTTTTGGCATGTGTACATGTTAATGTCACACAAAACCGTGGTGTGTGTCTAATATATAATTGCCATCAAGGAATTATATAGGTCATGGTTAGTGATGAGGTTTCAAGGACTAAGCCAAATACTTATCATCATTATTTCATTAGACATATTGCAAGTAATGTGCATTAGAATTTCAGAGATGATTCCCTAAAGCAAGTGAACCTCAAGTAGGGTATGTTTGTATAAACTGACTTTTTAAAAAAAAAAATCTTCTCCATGTAAAAACAGTATTCTATTATAGTTTCAGTATATGATCCCCAACAAGAATGGTTTGATCAATGCATTGAAGAGATCCGAACTACTAATGATGTTGTGTATGAATATATGATGCAGATTTCAAAGGAAAAATGGTCATTATCATATGATGGGGGAAAAAGATATGGCCATATGACCACTAATATAGTGGAGTTCATAAATGGGGTCCTTATGGGTGTGCGCAAGCTCTTGCTCATAGGGTCAGTGCAAGAGACATTTTATTGATGTGTTCACTACTTTATTGATAAGTCCCAAAATTCCTCTCAGAGGATGGAAAATGGAATTTTTTTTATGCAATATTTCCAATGTGATATTGATCAGATACTGAATGAGGCTTCAATATGGACTATTATTTCCTTTGATAGGTAAATGATGAGCTTTCAGGTAAGAATCTACTACCACTGGGCTACATACACTAGTGGTATAGTTCTTTTATTGATGTTAGATAATAGATACTATGAATTTAGAAACTTTCATGCATTTAGATATCATTATGCACATGTTTTCGTAGCTTGTGCTTCAGTAAATATATCATGGGAACTGAATGGTTACCTGGTATGCCACATTAGCATTTTGGTTAACTGTTTTAGTGAATCTTGGATGCCTATTGGTGACTTTCAATCTATCTCATTGTTTGTTGATCAGCCGACCATCATCCCTGATTTTTCTAGGTTTCATGATTTGGTTGTGTTTTCATTTATGATTTTTTCAATATTTGTTCTTTTTTAAATTATTTTCTTCATTCTACTATTTTATGGCCCCATGGAAGACCAAAATCATGTTGAATCAGAAATAAATGGATTGTACAAGTCAACGAGGAGGGATAATATGATGTAATATTTGTGACGCAGAAGGACATACTCATAAGAGAATCCCCCAAGTGGCAGAACAGATCTCCACATCTCTTCATCCATGATATAGTTTTTGTATTGTATCACAAATATATATATTTTGATTCTTAAGAGGATGTTTAAGTATTAAAACCTTTTATTTCTATCATTCCCCATTTCTAACATGATTTAAATTTTGGTTTTTTTCATTTTCTTATTCTCTAATAAATAATTTTTTGATACTCTAACTATTCAACAAAAGAACATTGAACAGAAATGAATATATCATGCTTCTACATGTTACAAAGACACTAATACACATAGAACAAATCAGGTGTAAATCATAAATATTAACACAATAGTTTTTCATATTATTGTTCTAGATTTTTTTAAATAAATGTTTCAAATTTTTTGAACCACTCATACCACATTCACCGAAGCATACTACCTTGAGATTATATGAGAAAAAATGAAATATCACTGATATTATCCATATTATTATCATCCCTATGAATTCAAGTATCTTGTGGCCCTCTATAAAATAACTAGCTCATGGAATCCCACATTAAAGTCTAAGAACCCCTCTATAGGTTTTAATTAATGAAGACCTCATATGAATCCCAAAATTAGGTAATAGGGTCCATTCTTTATTCAGGGGATTGGTCAAGTAATAAAATCTATACTCCACCGAAAAAAATCAAATATAAATCGAAAATATTAACAAAATAATTTTCCATTGGATTGGTATAGATTTATTTAAATTACAATTGACCTTTTTTATTGTATTCACTATAATAATGTAATGATGATATCATTTGTTCAGATGGAAGATTTTCCATTGCTCACATCTCTAGCTACTCATGTATCAGGGATGCTTTTAGAGGGACGTCTAGTGCCTCTGTTGAGTCTACAAAGATCTCACAATTTTCGTCATATCGCTCCACCTCCCACTATCATCCCTCATCTTCATTGTGCCAGATTCTATGGATTAGGGATGTTCCACTTCACCTTTCTCGATCGCCATCCCATTATTGTGCTTGTAGATATATGGGGGCTAGAGTCACATTCCTTCCATTTTAGAGAGGGGAGATGACTATAACCTTGATGGTTGTGGTCATTTTGTTGGGCCTCCCCAATAAAAGTGCGGCTCTAATAGGCTGTGTTGGAGTAGATTTTCCAGAGTTTGTTCATAGACTACTGGGTATAGAGGTCCTTGATGATGTTTGGACCATATTTGTTGTATATTAGACACTCCATGGTTAGACCAACACTTCACATAGGCTATAGAGGATGTTGATGAGATCACTATGCTACAATTGGCACGTGCATATATTTTGAGGCTGATTGGTGGCACGTTTTTTGTTGATCACTCCACTGCTATTTTACGTTTGATGTATTTATATTTTTTGGAGGATTTGGATGAGGCATGCTAGTATAACTGGGGTAATATTTTCTAACATATACATATAGGGAATTATTAAGTGCATGTCGCATCGATAAGATTAAGATCATGAGATGCATGGTTCTTCTATAGATGTGGGTATGGGGGCACAATCCTCGTTTATCTCCGCATGATCGTGTTTCATTGCCAGAAGATATTGTAGCAGAGGCTCCGCATGGATTTTGGTATATTAATCCTTCCCTATACTATCATAATTAATTGTTTAACATTATATTATGAAATGTAAATATAGAAATTTTATATATCGGTGGAGTTAGAAACATCGACATTCAGATTCCTCTAGACACGACGTCCACACCTACAGATTTATGTTGGACCGCATTCAAAAACACGATGTAAGTGATTATTATTTATATTGTTAAATCATTATTCATTATTGTACATGTATTCATTTATTAATTGGTAATTTATTTTTACATTAAGATGTCATGGATTCCATATAAAGATGCTATTATGTAGAGTCTTCCACCGTATTGTACGACGATGCTTGTTTTCGGCTCCTGCAGGGTTCCATGGATTCATTTCTATATATTCGAGTGGCAACAAACTGAGAAAGTCATGAGGCAGTTAGGATTATTTCAGCCTCCTCCATACCTACCCTATTAGTTAGAATCACTGCATTCCCTGAAGATTTCAGGGAAGAGTGCTTTTAATAGGAGGATATACAACACCAGATATATTGATTTATGGGATAGAAGACAAGACATCCAGTTGCGAGTGGTGGGGATAGTGTGTTTTCATTTGGTGGATCAGATGGATTATGAATCTTGGTACTACAGTGTAGGATTGAATATGTAAAAATTAGATGCTCAAATACAAGTGGGGGTGAATTATATACATTAAAGATTCCTTTGTAATCTTTAATGTTAAGTTTAACAAGGATAAACAAACATTCACAAGAACTCTTAAAGTATCATTTCTATTTTCCTAAAACAATGATTCTACCTTAAAGCATATATAATCTATAATATAATCAGATTAATGGAATTACAAAGTATAATAAGGTTATACTTTCTATATTTAACAAAGTTTACATACAATAGAAAAATTAAAACAACTTGTAAAAGTAAACAAGTCACAATCAGATTCTTTTAACCAAAATAGAAGGGTATCCGACAACCTTGGATATGTTTCCATGATTTATACTTTCATGAAATTATGTCTTACCCAAACCCAGGTAAGCCCTCAATCCGAATATCGATATCTGTCTTGATATCCCCACAAGACATTGATTTAGTAGGAAATCGGAACCTCTATCTTCCAAAACCAGAAGCCCATGATCAGCATGATCAGAATCTACACAAATCAAGTCTGAACAAGTTGTTCACACCTGATCAAGTTGTTCACAACATCTGCATGATACACTAAGAGTTTCATGAACCTCTCTTTCTAGAAATCACTACACATCTTTTTTTCATCAAATTCAGTTCTTGAAGTTGAAGTTATTTTCTTTTTTAAATGGGCTAGTATTTATAGGCAAAACATCCCAACTGTCAGCTCCTATCCAATGGTCATATTTTTCCTTAAATTTTCGAGGGACCTGGACATGTGGTAAACATTCAACGATTAGTTTATAATAAATTGTATGACATCATTTCAAGTAAAAGAAATGATGATAAGTTAAATATAAAAGTTATATATAAGAAAACATAGAATCTGATATCATTGGAATGATTGTAACACCCCAAGATTCTACGGTACGCTTCTCTTTGAGTAATGTGATAGCGCGTGTTGTACGCAACACCGAGTTCTAACACACCATAACCAATCAAACTAGCCGTTATGAATAGTAATACCTAATTTTTGAAATTATATATATTTTATATTTCAAAATGGACTTCATTTTTGGATTTGGAATATCGAATTTAGCCTAAGGTGAAATTTTCGTACTTTTCGGATAACTTTAATATTTTGATGAATAGTGAAAATTACTAAATTCTAATTAAAAACAACTTTTTTAATCAAAATAATTAATAGTGATAAATTATGAATTTGAGTGGTTTTAAATTATATTTAGAATATATTTTTACCATTTAATATAATGTTGGTCATTGGACATAATTTTACAATTAAACCGAACATAAACAAGTGTCAATCTTTTGATAGTTATTATCTCTTAAAAACACGCTTTTTTGTTTTGACAGCGGGAATTAATTTTAAATTAATTTCTGCCACTTCTGTGTTTTGAATTTAGAAAAATGGATTCCATATTTGGAATCAGGATTTCCAAATTGTGTAAATAGGTAACTTTTATTTTTATAAATTTTGAATAATTACTGTGGTAAATATTTTATTTACCATGGTTAAGGGTAAATCTGGTAAATAAGGGTTAAAAAATAATATTATAATAATATTAAATTACCCTAAAACGTGTCCTAGACTTATTGGTTGATACATGTTCGACCATAGGCATCATTGGGTCTATTTTGGGACCCCATGGTGCCACTTGTAGGTGATAGGGACACTTTTTTTTAAATTAGTTAAAATGAATACAAAAATGACACAAGCATATATCTTTTAGAAAAACAATTTTTACATAGGGTTATATATGTTGGATTTTAGATTATAAATATTCATTAGAAATATAAAAAGATTTCCCACATAATGATATTTTATTTATAATTTTTAGACATTAAATAATTTAATTTATTTATGATACAATGATGATGTAGTAATTACTATAATAGTGAAAAATTAAAATAATTGATATTATAGATACCCAAATAAATATAATATGAAACTGTTAATGAATTAAACTAATTTTATAGGATAATATAATATATTGGGATTGATTTAATTGACTTTTTTCGAAGTAATAAATCTGTTATGAGTTTCACAAAAATCACCTATTGAATAGTGTCAAAATTGACATAAAAGAGTTCTTAAAACAAATATTATATTATTAATTGATATTAAATTCCTAAAAATCTAAGGTTCGGCCAAGAGACTTATATCATGATATTTGCATCATTCATGGACCAGTTGGGGGTCGCTTGGATGTATATAGTAAGTTTATTAACCATATTATATAAAAATACAAAGAGACATTGTAAAAGTGAAACTAATTAACTTAGAGTTAATTCTTAAAGATAAGGTTAATATAAGTACCCAAACCTGTCTAAATTCTATTGGTTGAGTTTTTTTCGACCCATACCCACCTTAAAATTTAAATAATCATATTTGGAGCCATTGGAAACCGAATATGAATTTATTATAAACTAATATCTCTAGCTTTTCCAAAGGTGCCCCTCACCCCTCTTATAAAAGGTCACACCTCATTCTCATTTCTTCACACCTTCAAAGCCTTTTTGTTCGGACAAAATCTGACCAAAAACTCTCCCAAATTCCCTCACTACAACCTAGAGGAATTAGTTTGATCAGGAAGCCATCCTAAGGAGCCCTTTTGATAAATCAAAAGGAAGAACCCGAAGAAGAGGTAATGATTTCACCACCCTTTTCCAAGTTCATTTCTTCTTCCACTTCTTCTTCCTTTGTTGTTACCATTCTAAAATAATAACTCTAGTATCATATATATACTGTGATGTTATTATAAATATGGTACAACCATATTCATTATTCTATCCACCCTTTGAATAACATGTCACCATACGTGCGTACGTACGGCTTACCGTCTCCACGTCGTGGTGTAATTGTTATTCAATATATTATTATTTGGATGGGTATAGTAATGATGTGTAACTCATGTAAATAATAAATATAACATGTTAATTATTCTGTATATATGATATACCATCCAATTATATATTATTTTAATATCAAAAGAATGATATTGTCTCTCGTGCATACGTATGGACTACCGTCTCCACGAACGTGATGCGATTCATTCTCCATCGTAACCATTAAAGTATAATTATCATTTGATGATTTAAAAAAATGATGTTTAAGGACTTGATATCATTATGGATATGAATAATATACAACCTATCCTTTACAAACATGTCTTACGTAACAAAACATATAAAATAAAACAAGTATGTTAACACCCAAAACAACGATAATACTAAGATATTATTATCAAATCAATATTAAAAGATCATATATGA
The DNA here is from genome assembly GCA_963277665.1 of Viscum album. NCBI lineage: Eukaryota > Viridiplantae > Streptophyta > Magnoliopsida > Santalales > Viscaceae > Viscum > Viscum album. The sequence goes on along the minus strand of OY728121.1, from coordinate 1,658,554,522 downwards.
TATCATATTAATGTATATGATTATTGTATAATTTAATAACAATTATTTCACCATTATACATGAGGTTAACCTACCCCAACCAAGGAAAAGTACAAGGTAAGGGTTATTTCACAATCTCTTCATTATCCGAGGTTGTTTATATGTAATAATCTACTGGGATCTCTTTATCATCCACATACATGTTTTCTTAAAAATGTATTTCAAAACATTTTTATTATTTACAATAATATGGGTTAAAGTCATTTATACCCTTGTTTTAATTTTTATAAGAGAAATCTTCCCATCGTTTTCAAAACAAGGTCCTTTTTAACCTTTTCGACAGAATTAAGGTAAGAATGTTTTTTTAACTTATACGGCGGGTGCAGTTATTTTCCGCCATTATAAAATCTTCAAAGCTTTCCATACAAGATTATAAGAATATTTTCAAAGAAAATTTTTTATTTTATATGGCTCTTAAATTATTTCAAAAATAGAAAGAGATATTTCTTTAAAAAGAGTTTTGATTTCATCTATGTCAACATCCTTTGATGGATTTTACGCTTATTTGAAGTTGATTTATTATGATACAAAACTTCTATATTGTATTAAAGTTTTTGTGATATGTTTGACTGTGTATGTTCTATTTTTATACCATTCATATTTTATGGTGAAATTATTGACATTTCGTATGCTAGTTTTAATACGAATGTTTATGTTATGTTTAAACCTGTTCATATGAGGAATGCATTGGACTTAATAAGTGACGGGTGGAGCCCGCTATAGCTCCTTGATGCATCGGTAGGTCTCATGAGGCAAACTAGTGTCTTGGTACAAGGCCTTGGAAAAATCTTATTTGTAGTCTTGGCACGAGGCCTTGGCTATGTGGTTATGATAGCCTGGCATTATGCATTCCAACATTATGAAAGTGGTTATTGATATTGCATGTGATTATTCGATTAGTAGAAGATCCATGTGAACAAGTAAATGGCATTATTTCATTTTACTTTTGTCGTACTATGTTTAAGTTCAAGTTTAAAAGGCTTTTGTTTTAGTAATGTATTGCCTTAAATTTTTATGCTTATTTTGAATGTTCCGTTATATTGTTATCCTTACTGGGCATTTGAGCTCACCTCTTTTCTATGTTTTATTTTTCCCAAGATGTGAGGAAGTAAGTTATGAATGACCTGTAGGGATATTATGAGGGGATAATAGTGTGGACTATGGAGACATTATGTTGTTTTAGTAGTTTTTCATTTTATGATGTAATGTAAAACTTATGAATAAATCTAGTGTTTCCAAGGCTAAAAAACCTACCGGCCTTTCGAGATTTGATCTTTTTTTTGATCATGCCAATGTTATGTAATAATGCACCGACTCTGGGTAACTAGGGTCGGGGAGTTACAGTTGGTATCAGAGGAAGTTTAGTACAAAACATGGAAGCTAGATTTAGATAAACTCTGATTAGAGCACGTAGACCTAAGATGAACTTTGAGGATTAGTATAAAAGAAATTCCAAAATTTTGGTATTGTAGAGATTTTGTGAGTTTTCTGAGCAATACATCCCTGTATGGATATGAGCAGGTAGAGGCGGCTCTGGCACAGATGTACCTAGGGGAAAAACCCGAAAACACCGCTTTGAGCTAGACTCGAACGGGAACAGGTGAACGACAACGGGCCTTGCTGCACTCTTGGTTACGACACTCCCGAGGGATATGCTTTGGATAACTCTCATTTTCTTTACAAATCATCATGAAGGGTTTATGAGTATATACTTCCTCAAATAAAACATTCTTATGATTATGGATTATATCCATAAATAGTTCAATTTATGTTAAGTGTTTTATAAGTATGGGATTATGTATTTTGATTCATAAACTGATCTAGTTTATTCCATTGTTTAGAAATGGAACCTAGTGGAAGAAATGGAAACTGTATCAATTCACGCACTCCATGTAGGGATTTCCCTCCTGCTCAAGATAATTATAGTGGGGCTGGTGATGAAACTGGTGCCGATCAGCTAATCACCATACTGGGACAACTTACTCAGGTTATGAATAATAACCTTACCCGTATGGAGCACCCTGATCCACAGTGTGGAGGATCAATGTTAGATCGATTCATGAGGCAACAACCACCAACGTTCAATGGGAGTACAAATCCCTTAGTAGCTGAGCAATGGATAAATTCCCTAGAGAAAATATTTTAGGCTTTGGGGAGTAGTGAAAGGGAAAAAGTTATCATGGCCTCAATGGAGATGCTGATCAATGGTGGTCATTCATTCAAAACATGAAGGAAGATGATGAAGTATCAAATATGTAATGGAGGGAGTTCAAAGATCTGTTTTTAGAAAAATACTTTCCTCGCGACCATCGAGCAGATATGGAAAGGCAATTTCTGAGTCTGAGACAAAAGGAAGATGAGAATGTCACAAAGTATGAGGATAACTTTACAAGGTTAGAACGGTATGCTGGAGATTATATACGTAACCCAAGAAGTAAGATTGATCGTTTCTTTGATGGTTTAAAACCATTTCTCCGTCGAGCATTAGTCTCACAATCCTTTTCATCGTACGAAGACATTGTCTCATGTGCTATCAAGACCGAAAAGGAATTCTCTAAGTCTTATGACTTTAAAGCAAAGCAAGAGAAGTAGAGACCTGCTGATCAATCTGGGAATGGAAAAAAGGGGAAGAAGGGAAAGGTTGAATATCTATCTTGTGGTAAATGCGGGAAGAAACACCCTGGTACTTGCTTGAAGGGAATGGGAGTCTATTACAAGTGTGGTGAAAAAGGCCACCAAGCTCATGATTGCAAGGGGAAGAAGGAAGCTACCAACGTTCAGTGCTATAATTGCAGGGAGATGGGGCATTATGCAAATGCATGTCCTAAGCGTCAGGAAAACTTACCTCAGAAAAGGCCAAGGGATCAAGGCCAGGCTTATGCTATCACTACTGTTGAGGTAGAAGCTCTGAATGACGTGGTGGCAGGTAATTTAATGGTTTCCTCAAGTTTAGCAAATGCATTATTTGATTCTGGATCATCGCATTGTTTCATATCATCCCAGTTTTCTAATAAAATTAGATATTTCCAATTTTATTTAATAAGGGAGTTGTCGGTTAAAACTCCTAAGGGAAATATCATTGCAACAAAGTTTTGTGAATCAGTCCCCATTAGAGAACATAAATGTTCTTTATCTGCTGATCTCATCGTCATACCTATGATTGAGTTTGATATAATCCTCGGTATGGACTGGCTTTCAGACTATGATGCGAAGATTTATTGTAAGAAGAAAGAGGTTATGATTCTGGATGATAATGATAAGGAACACCTTATCTTTAGAGTAGAATCGTCACCACATAATTCTTATTTAGATCCACCCCCAATAGCTCAACTTAATTCAATTATTGGGGAGGAAGAGAATGAAATAACTGTCGGTGAGGAAAGGAATGTTCAAATAGAGGATGTACCTATTGTGAAAGAATTTGTAGATGTATTTCGGGAAGATTTACCTGGACATCCTCCAGAATGAGAAGTTGAGTTTTCCATTGATTTGATTCCTGGATCAAGGCCTATATTGAATACCCCTTATAGAATAGCCACTGTAGAATTAGTTGAACTAAAGAAACAACTAGAGGAATTGAGTAATAAGGGATTTATTCGCTCTAGTGTTTCTCCATGGGGAGCCCCTGTTCTTTTTGTTAAAAATAATGATGGATTTATGAGGTTATGTATCGACTACAGGGAGATCAATGCTATAACAATAAATAACAAGTATCCCCTACCACGCATTGATGATTTATTTGACCAACTTCATGGAGCTCAATACTTTTCAAAGATTGACCTTCGATCTGGATACCATCAGTTGTGTGTGAAGAAGGAAGACATTCCGAAGACAGCATTTCGAACCAGGTACGGGCATTACAAGTTTACCGTAATGCCGTTTGGATTGACTAATGCACCCTCTATATTCATGGATCTGATGAATAGAGTTTTCAAGGAGTATCTCGATGAATTTTTGGTGGTATTTATTGATGATATCTTGGTATACTCCAAAACCTACGAAGATCATGAAAATCACTTGCGCATTATCTTGAAGACTCTGAGGAGGCCTGAATTATATGGGAAGTTTAGCAAGTGTGAATTCTGGCTTCATGAGATTTCTTTTCATGGCCATATCATATCTAAAGATGGAATCTCTGTTGATCCTTCTAAGACCAAGGCAATCCAAGAATGGCCAGCACCTACGAGTATAACTGAGGTACGTAGTTTTATTGGTTTGGCATGTTATTATCGATGTTTCGTCCATAATTTTTCCCGATTGGCTAACCCATTAACGAAGCTCACACGTAAAGGGGTTAAATTTGTTTGGACAAAAGAGTTTGAAGAATGTTTCGAAGAACTGAAGAGAAGATTAGTCAATGCTCCTATATTGACTCTACCATCGGGGAATGATGGGTTCGTTGTTTATAGTGATGTATCAAAGAACGGACTTGGTTGTATCCTTATGAAGAATGATAGAGTTATTGCCTATTCATCACGACAATTGAAAATTCATGAACAAAACTGTCCTACTCATGATCTCGAGTTAGCAGCTATGATCTTTGCTTTGAAGATATGGAGGCACTACCTCTATGGTGAAAAATGTGAGATTTATACTGATCACAAGAGTTTGAAGTATATTTTCTCACAAAAAGAACTCAACATGAGGCAAAGGAGATGGCTTGAATTACTCAAGGATTATGATTGCATGATACACTACCACCCGGGGAAAGCAAACAAGGTGGAAGATGCTTTGAGTAGAAAAGACCATAGAGTTTTGAACAATATGATAATTGAAAGGGATCCAATTTTCATGGATCTAGTGACGATAGACATGGGAATAACCAGGGAAGGTGAAACATCAATTCTTTTTCAAATGGTTGCCAAACCATCTTTACTAGAAAGGATTAAGAGTTCTCAGACTGATGATGAAGAATTTCAAAAGAAGATTAAAGCTGTGAATGAAGGGAGATTGAGAGACTTTGTGTATGAATATGGAATTTTGAGATTCGGGAAAAGACATTGTGTTCCCGATATACCTGATCTAAAAAGGGAATTGTTGGATGATGCTCATAGTCCCAATTTCTCTATACACCCTAGGAGCACCAAAATGTATAGAGATTTGAAGGAACATTTTTGGTGGGACAACATGAAGAGGGAGACTGCTGATTTTGTGTCAAGATGTATGGTTTGACAACAAGTGAAAGCTGGAAGGCAACAGCCTGGAGGAGTCATGCAACCTCTTCCCATACCGGAGTGGGAATGGGACAATATTACTATGGACTTTGTCATGGGGCTACCAAAGACTCCTAGAAGGAATGATGCAATATGGGTTATTGTTGATCGTCTTACCAAGTCAGCACATTTTCTTTCAATAAGAGAAGACCTACCCCTGGAACGTCTAGCAAGACTATATATTAATTAAGTTGTGACACTTCATGGAGTACCCCTATCGATTGTTTCTTATCGTGATCCCCGTTTTACTTCAAGATTTTGGAAAAGTCTTCAGAAATACCTGGATACTGAACTTCATTTGAGCACTGCTTACCACCCTCAGACAGACAGACAATCAGAACGGACTATTCAAACCTTAGAAGACATGTTGAGATCTTGCTCACTTGACTTTCAGGGTTTGTGGGATCAATATTTACCACTGGTAGAATTTTCCTATAACAATAGCTTCCATTAGAGTATTTAGATGGCACCATATTAAGCGTTATATGGAAAGAGATGTCGTACACCAACCTGTTGGGATGGCGTTGGTGAAAGAAAACTTGTAGGCCCAGAACTGGTGGAGGAAACGGTGGAAAAGGTTATGGTAATCCAAAATCACATCAAAGCAGCTCAAAGTAGGTAGAAGAGCTATGCCGATAATCGAAGGAATGATCTGGAATTTCAAGTCGGTGATCATGTTTTCCTGAAGGTATCTCTATGGAAGGGAGTCATACATTTTGGTAAGAAAGGTAAATTGAGTCCCAGGTACATCGGACCTTTCGAAATTCTAGAACGAATTGGGGTTGTAGCTTACCGATTGGCAATGCCGCCAAGTCTCTCCAAAGTTCATGATGTGTTCCACGTATCTCTATTGAGGAAATACATGCCTGACCCAACGCATGTACTCACCTATGAAGAATTAGAACTGGAACCCGATCTGTCTTATTGCGAAGAGTCCGTCAAGATTCTTGATACGAGAGAACAAGTGCTGAGAAACCAGACGACGCGTCTGGTAAAAGTTTTGTGGAGAAACCATAAGATGGAAGATGCAACGTGGGAACCCGAGGAACTTTTGATGAAGAACCACCTGAGTCTTTTCATGCGGTAGTATTCTAGAAATTTCGAGGACGAAATTATTTGAAGGAGGGGATAATGTAAAACCCCAAGCTTCTACGGTACGCTTCTCTTTGAATAATGTGATAGCGTGTGTTGTACGCAACACCGAGTTCTAACACACCATAACCAATCAAACTAGCCGTTATGAATAGTAATACCTAATTTTTGAAATTATATATATTTTATATTTCAAAATGGACTTCATTTTTGGATTTGGAATATCAAATTTAGCCTAAGGTGAAATTTTGGTACTTTTCGGATAACTTTAATATTTTGATGAATAGTGAAAATTACTAAATTCTAATTAAAAACAACTTTTTTAATCAAAAAAATTAATAGTGATAAATTATGAATTTGAGTGGTTTTAAAGTATATTTATAATATATTTTTACCATTTAATATAATGTTGGTCATTGGACATAATTTTACAATTAAACTGAACATAAATAAGTGTCAATCTTTTGATAGTTATTATCTCTTAAAAACACGCTTTTTGTTTTGACAGCAGGAATTAATTTTAAATTAATTTCTGCCACTTCTGTGTTTTGAATTTAGAAAAATTGATTCCATATTTGTAATCAGGATGTCCAAATTGTGTAAATAGGTAACTTTTATTTTTAGACATTTTGAATAATTACTGTGGTAAATATTTTATTTTCCATGGTTAAGGGTAAATCTGGTAAATAAGGGTTAAAAAATAATATTATAATAATACTAAATTACCCTAAAACGTGTCCTAGCCTTATTGGTTGATACTTGTTCGACCATAGGCATCTTTGGGTCTATTTTGGGACCCCATGGTGCCACTTGTAGGTGATAGGGACACTTTTTTTTAATTAAGTTAAAATGAATACAAAAATGATACAAGCATATATCTTTTAGAAAAACAATTTTTACATAGGGTTATGTATGTTGGATATTATATTATAAATATTCATTAGAAAGATAAAAAGATTTCATATATAATTTTATTTTATTTATAATTTTTATACATTAAATAATTTAATTTATTGATGACACAATTATGATGTAGTAATTACTATAATAGTGAAAAATTAAAATAATTGATATTATAAATACCCAAATAAATATAATATGAAACTTTTAATGAATTAAACTAATTTTATAGGATAATATGATATATTAGGATTTATATAATTGACTCTCTTTTATGTAATCAATCTTTTATGAGTTTCACAAAAATCAACTATTGAATAGTTTCAAAATTGACATAAAAGAGTTCTTAAAACCAATATTATATTATTAATTGATATTAAATTCCTAAAAATCTAAGGTTCCGCCAAGAGACATATATCATGATAGTTTCATCATTAATGGACCACTTGGGGGTCTCTTGGATATATATATTATGTCTATTAACCATATTATATAAAAATACAGAGAGACATTGTAAAAGTGAAACTAATTAACTTAGAGTTAATACTTAAAGATAAGGTTAATATAAGTACCCAAACCTGTATAAATTCTATTGGTTGAGTTGTTTTCAACCCATCCCCACCGTTAAATTTAAATAATCATCTTTTCAGCCCTTTGAAACCGAATATGAATTTATTATAAACTAATATCTCTAGCTTTTCCAAAGGTGCCCCTCACCCCTCTTATAAAAGGTCACACCTCCTTCTCATTTCTTCACACCTTCAAAGCCTTTTGGTTAGGCCAAACTCTGCCCAAATACTCTCCCAACTTCCCTCACTACATCCTAGAGGCCTTAGTTTGATCAGGAAGCCAACCTAAGGAGCCCTTTTGATCAAATCAAAAGGAAGAACCCGAAGAAGAGGTAATGATTTCACCACCCTTTTCCAAGTTCATTTCTTCTTCCACTTCTTCTTCCTTTGTTGTTACCATTCTAAAATAATAACTCTAGTATCCTATATATACTGTGATGTTATTATAAATATGTTACAACCATATTCAGTATTCTATCCACTTTTTGAATAACATGTCACCATACGTGCGTACGTACGGCTTACCGTCTCCACGTTGTGGTGTAGTTGTTATTCAATATATTATTATTTGGATTGGTATAATAATGATGTGTAACTCATGTAAATAATAAATATAACATGTTAATGATTCTTTATATATGATATACCATCCATTTATATATTATTTTAATATCAAAAGAATTATATTGTCGCTCATGCGTACGTACGGACTACCGTCTCCACGAACGCGATGAGATTTATTCTCCATCGTAACCATTAAAGTATAATTATCATTTGATGATTTAAAAAAATGATGTTTAAGGACTTGATATAATTCTGGATATGAATAATATACAACCTATCCTTTACAAGCATGTCTTATGTAACAAAACATATAAAATAAAACAAGTAAGTTAACACCCGAAACAACGATAATACTAAGATATTATTATCAAATCAATATTAAAAGATCATATATGATATCATATTAATGTATATGATTCTTGTATAATTTAATAACAATTATTTCACCATTATACATGAGGTTAACCTACCCCAACCAAGGAAAATTACAAGGTAAGGGTTATTTCAAAATCTCTTCATTATCCGAGGTTATTTATATGTAATAATCTACTGGGATCTCTTTATCATCCACATCTATGTTTTCTTAAAAATGTATTTCAAAACATTTTTATTATTTACAAGAATATGGGTTAAAGTCATTTATACCCTTGTTTGACTTTTTATAAGAGTAATCTTTCCGTCGTTTTCATAACTAGGTCCTTTTTAACCTTTTCGACAGAATTAAGGTAAGAATGTTTTTTTTAACTTATACGGCGGGTGCGGTTATTTTCCACCGTTATAAAATCTTCAAAGATTTCCATACAATATTATAAGAATATTTTCAAAGAAAATGTTTTATTTTATATGGATCTTAAATGATTTCAAAAATAGAAAGAGATATTTCTCTAAAAAGAGTTTTGATTTCATCTAAGTCAACATCCTTTGATGGATTTTACGCTTATTTGAAGTTGATTTATTATGATAAAAAACATTTATATTGTATTAAAGGTTTTGTGATATGTTTGACTGTGGATGTTCTATTTTTATACCATTCATAGTTTATGGTGAAATTATTGACATTTCGTATGATAGTTTTAATACGAATGATTATGTTATGTTTAAACCTGTTCATATGAGGAATGCATTGGACTTAATAAGTGACGGGTGGAGCCCGCTATAGCTCCTCGATGCATCGGTAGGTCTCATGAGACAAACTAGTGTCTTGGCACAAGGCCTTGGAAAAATATTATTCGTAGTCTTGGCACGAGGCCTTGGCTATGGGGTTATGATAGTCTGGAATTATGCATTCCAACATTATGAAAGTGGTTATTGATATTGCATGTGATTATTCGATTAGTAGAATATCCATGTGAACAAGTAAATAGAATTATTTCATTTTACTTTTGCCATACTATGTTGAAGTTCAAGTTTAAAAGGCTTTTGTTTTAGTAATGCATTGCCTTAAATGTTTATTCTTATTTTGAATGTTCCGCTATATTGTTATCCTTACTGGGCATTTGATCTCACCTCTTTTCTATGTTTTATTTTTCCCAGGATGTGAAGAAGTAAGTTATGAATGACCTGCAGGGATATTATGAGGGGATAATAGTGTGGACTATGGAGACATTATGTTGTTGTAGTAGTTTTTCATTTTATGATGTAATGTAAAACATATGAATATATCTAGTGTTTCCAAGGCTACTAAACCAATCGGTCTTTCGAGATTTGATCTTTTTTCTGATCATGCCAATGTTATGTAATAATGCACCGACTCTGGGTAACTAGGGTCGAGGTGTTACAATGATATATTTAAGAAACTATATCATTATTAAGAAAATGTAATCTTAAGAAATCCAGTAAAAAGATTCTAAATAATATCATTATCAAGAAAATGGAGTAAAAACAAAAAGTAAATCATATTGTGAAATAGGTATCTCATTCGTTTGAGAATCAGAATCAAAATATCGGAATCATATATACACAGGATTCAGAATCACAAAATCAGAATCACATATTCACCAAATTCGGAATCATAAAATCTAAATCACATATACATCGGAATCGGAATCATAATAACTGAATCACATATACACCGGAATCTGAATTATAAAAACTGAATCACATATACACCAGATTCGGAATCATAAAAACCGAATCACATATACACCTGATTCAGAATCATAAAAACTAAATCACAAATAATAATGAAATATTGGTAAGTATAATAGAATAGAAAATTGGAATTATAGATCTGTGAGTCTAATAGAATTACCAAATGTAATGATATATCTGTAAGAATAACATAATGACAATTTCAGATCCTAAGAAAAAATACAGAACTTAAAAAAAATATTCAGAACTTAAGAAAAAGTGATTGTGATTTTCAAAACATAACACTATAAGGAATGGAGAAGTCATAAGATATCCTTATTGACTCAACAATCTCCCACTTTTTGGAATGAAAAAACAACTTTGCTAAGGAAGAATATATTTTCTTAGATAAACAAGTATGAAAAACTTTTCTCCCCTTTTGAATAAGATTTTGGATGAATAATCTAACTCCCCCATAGTTTATGTTTCTCAAGGATCATATTCTTGGTCTTTGAAGTCATGTTTTCTTACGGGAATATCTCCCCCTCAGAAAAACAATTATTTTTGAAAGAAAAATCCCCCTTACATGGACATTATTCTTTTTTTCCATACTCCCCCTTACTAGATTCTTCTTCTCAAAGATTAAATTCTTCCTTTAAATATATTCTCCCCCTTTGTGATTTTCAAAATGAGGGAATGGAATGGAGAAGTATAAGATGTACCTGAAAGTTTATGCAAGAAGACATTTGAAAAAAAGAAGATATGCAAGAAATTTCTTATGAAAAATTTAAAAATAAGGTTTATATTACAACAAAACATCAAAATGTAAATAAAATTCATCCATTCTTCTTCTGATCAGATAACATCTTCTTTATCAGGGCATTGAGTTTCTTCACTTCTTTATGATCTTATTCAAAAAAATTCAATAACATCTACTAATCCTCATTATTCTTCTCTAAAGACAAGATCCTTCCTTCATGAGCATGCACCTTTCAATGTAATTCGGTTCGGACTTCCTTCTCACTACTAACATATCGAGCAACAGAATTGAGTTGACTAGATTTCTCAGAGATTGTTGTCTTGACCTTGTTGAACTCAGTTTCACATGTTTTAAAATCTCCTTTTATTGAATCCATGAATTCACCGAACTGTCTTAGCTCATCATTGATAGTTTTGGTATGGTTAAGGATTTTCTTACAATTAACCTTCTAAGCTTAGTAATCAATTAAAAGATTACTGAAGTCTACTTCTTGCTTAAAACCATGTCTATAAGAATATTAGTCAATTCTGTCTTTTGATTTAGGGTTTCTTGCATCATTTGACTATGGGTATCTATGTTTGAAATAACCGGAATGGGGATAAACAACTTTCCTAAAGATAGCTTGATAAAATCATTTTCAACAGATGAATAGGACTCAGATCGTGAAACATATTTTCCTTTCTCAACTCCTCTTGGAGTTAATGAAGCTGGTCTATGTATTCTCTTAGAGGAATTTTGAGATGTTTTTTTATGAGATAGAGTAACACAAACCATATTGCCTTTAAGAGGGTCTCGAGCTGGATATTTTTCATCTAGAACATTAAAAACACTTATATTTTGATGTTCATCTTCTTCTTTTTCGAACATATGATGTTGAAATCCTCCATGTCCCTCTTCTTCTTGAAATTATTCCTCTTCTTCACATTATTTTTCAACATGTTCTTCCTCTATTTCTTCTTCTAATTAAAATTCAACTTCTTCCTCATCTTCAACTTCAACCTCTTCCTCAACTTTAATTTAGTCCTCAACATCATCTTCAACATGTTCTTTGACCTGTTCTATAGATTTGGAACCTGAACTCAAAGGAGTTCTAACATAATCTTCCACTTAACTTAAACCATCATCATCATCATCATCATCTTGGATTATTAGATCTTTCTTTTCATGAACTGGTTTTGATAAGGCTAGAACATTCTTATATTTTTGGATTTCTGGAGTGACCATCAGTTTCTTATGAACATCTTGAGATTTGTCAACTTTCTGAGATTTCATTCCAACAGCTTTTAGAAGAGACTAACAAACTTGTTCTTCAAAGATTTCTTCTTTAACTTCTTCTCTTTCTTTTCATTCTCAACTTCTTCATCTTGCTTGATTCTTAAAGTCTTATACTCTGCAGGATTTAGACCAAAATAAGGGTCTCCTTCCTTTCTAGTAGCTGCCATTTCACTCTATTTTGTAACTGTTGCATCTGAATAAGCTTTTGGTGTATTTATAAGAGAATGTTCTGAAACTGGAACAGGACGAACTGGAACTCGATGGCTCGGTTCATCAAGTTTCCTTTTCATAGGAACTGACTTTGAAGATTCCAAAACATCACCATTGTTCTGGACAACCACCTCTTAAAAAAATGAATCTAGAATAAATTCTACTTTCATCCTCCTTAGAGTGTCGTCCCTTTGCAAAAAAATCTTAAAAGGATTAAAAACTGATCATCTTGGAGCATTCAATTCTTGAAGACAGAAAACAATTATTCTAAAAATAGTTGATGGGTAAATAAGGATCTGAGATCTTATGGTTCCATCTTTTATTGTTTGAATGGTGAGAAATATGTACTTCACCAAGTTGATCTTCCGTAATTTGACAAGAAAAAATAAAATAATGATATCACATATCATTAGAGAATCCTTATCTCCCTTTCCTGGAATAAGAAATCTGTGCATCCAAAGAGACACCATCTTGTAATTCATTGAAAGATTCATAATCTTCTGATTCTTAACATTCTTATGACCGAGAAAATCAAAAGCCATTAATTTTTCAAAAGATCCTTCTTTATTAGGTAGTTTCTATTAGAAAATAATAGCCTCCCCTTCATACGGTATGTTAAGAACATTTGCTGCCTTATTGTTGGGGATTATATATAATTTATCATTGCATTTGAACTTAAATAGATCATTACCAATATTTTGAAAGAACGTAAAAGATTCATATAATTGAATAAGGACATCAGGATAAACCAGATCCTGATATTTCTCCCTATCCACATAGACAGTTTCCTATCCATTTGATCTTATCACCTTAGAAATAAAGGAGTCATATTTTTCAAAGAACATAGGTCACACTAACCATTTCCTAAAGATTGGCCAGTCCTTAATCTCCTTACTAACCGGTATCTAATCTGCTGAGGATTCCAGAGTCATTAAGGGTGATAGAGAACTTTGGAATGAAATAATTGTTGGCATTAGAACTTTGGCACTGAGATTAGTAAGGATGGTGTGATACTTGAAATCGAGTCACCCCTTATATAAACATGGCAATAGCTTTTCAACTTCCATAAGATAATCAGAAAGATGATAAAAAACTGATCTAATCTGACGGTTGAGAATGGATATAGAAAATATAAATTCCGATCTTTTGAAGAAAGATAAACCAGAATTTTAGAATTTTTGAAATACCAACAACTAAAACTTCAGATAATGAAAATAAAGTGTAAGTAAGATTACCTTTTGGAATACTCTGAGAGATTTATTGGTATTAGAAGAATTATTATTGGGAGTTTTAAAATCAAAAATTTTCAAATCAAAAATTTTCAAATCCAAAATTTTCAAATGAATCAAAATTGTTTTAAAGAAATAAAATAAACAAACATATGTACTCCCCCCTTGAAATAAAGAGTAGTTTATTGTTAGGAAATGTTCTAACAAGAAATATATATGAATGATTACCTTATAGAAATCAGTCATAGATTCGGTTGGATATATTCAATTCTATCGGAAGGTAGAGGTTTTATAAAAATATCAGCAAGTTTCTCTTGCATTCTGATGAATTGAAGGATGATATCCTCTTTAAGTGTGTGATCCCTATGAAATTGATGTCTAATATCTATGTGATTTGTACGAGAGTGATGTGCAGGGTTTTTACTTAGTGAAATAGCACTTGTGTTATCACACATAATTTGAGTCTTAGTAAAACTCATACCAAAGTCTAGGAGTGTGTGTTGCATCCACAACACTAGAGCACATTATCTTTCAACTGCTACATATTCAGCTTCCGTAGTGGAAAGTGCTATAGAGTTTTGTTTCATGAAGGACCAAGAAACTAAGGAATATCCTAAGAAATGATAGGTTCCAGATTTACTTTTTCTATCTATTTTACTCCCACCAATGTCAGCATCTGAAAAACTTTTACGTTCAAAATAATTTCCAGAGGAATAAAATTGTCCCAAATATAAAGTTCCCTTTAAATACTGGAAAAAAAAATTATATATTTTAAATGTGATTCTTGAGGATTTTCTTGAAATCTTGCAAATAATAATATTGAGAACATTAATTCAGGTCTACTAGCTGTTAACTACAAAAAACATCCTATCATCCCTCTATAAGATGTTTCATCTATAGGTTTCCCTGATTCATCAATATTAAGAGTATTATAAGTTCCAATATGAGTACTTATACTTTTAGAGTTATCATACCTAAATTTCATTAAAATATATTTGATATACTTATGTTGGGATTTGTAAGTTCCCTCTGGTTTTTGTGAAATTTTGATAACCAAGAAAAAATGTTAACTCACCCATCATACTCATATCAAACTAAGATTTCATAAGATTCGCAAAGGAATCAGACAAGGATAGTTGAATTGATCCGAAGATGATTTCATCAACATAAATTTTAACAATCAAAATAACTTTATCATTTTTCTTAATGAAAAGGGTTGGATAAAAAATTCCCTTAACAGAGTTATTTTGAAGCAAAAATCCAAATAGTCTATCATATCGAGCTCTAAGGGCTTGTTTATGTCCACATAATGATTTGGAATGTTTATAAACATGATTAGGGTATTTTTATCATTAAATCCAGGGGTTGATCTACATAGACTTCCTTATATACATAACTGTTTAGAAAAGCACACTTAAAATCCACTTGAGAGAGTTTAAAATTAAAGAATACTACAAAGGATAGAAGAATACAAATAGCTTGAAGTCTTGCTACAGGATAATAGGTTTCTTCATAGTCTACGCCTTCTGGTTGGTTATAGAATTTTTTAACCAATATTTCATTATTTCTAACAGTACTCTATTTTCATCGCATTTTTTTTCTAAAAACCCATTTTACTCCAATAACAGAAGTTTCCTTAGGTATCTCAATCAAGGTCCAAACTTGATTTATTACAAATTCATTGAGTTCATCTTGCATAGCCTTTATCCAATATTCATAACTCAAGGCATCTTCAACAGTCTTTGGTTCAAATTGGGAAAGAAATTCAATATGTTCAACATCATTTCATAAAGAAATTATATTTCTTACTGGTTGATTAAAATTTCCAAATGTATTTTCACTAGGATTATTCCTAAGTAACAAATGACTTGGATTTTGAAAAACATTTTCATCAACATAAGGTAGAAAATCATTAGGGGTAAATGTTTTAGAAATATTTTCTTGAAAATTATACATGTCTAAAACATCTTTTATCAAAGGATAGTGATCATTTTTAGAAAATAAATCAGGAAAATATTTAGGTTTGAAAATCAAAGGATCATTTTCATCAAAATTAATATGTACTATTTCTTCCACACTGAAAGTGTTTTTATTAAAAACACTATATGCCTTAGATTTAGTGGAGTATCCTACGAAAATTCCTTCATTGGATTTGGGTGCACATTTATGTAAGTTATCCATGGTATTCAAGAAAAACACTTTTCAACTATAAACTTTGAAGTAAGAAACTTTTGGTTTTCATCCAGTCCACAACTCATAAGGTTTTTTATTTAGAAACAGTCTTATTAACACTCGATTTATATTATAACAAGTAGTACTTAAAGCTTCATGCCAAAAATGTATATCCATAGAATACTCACACCATGTGGTTCTTGTAATCTCTTTAAAAATGTGATTTCTTCTTTCGACAACACCATTTTGTTGAGGAGATCTTGTTGTTGAGAAGTTGTGAGTAATACCTTTCTTACAACAAAATGATTCAAAATTTGAATTCTCAAATTCTCCACCATGACAACTATGAATAGTTATCAACGATAGGTTTTTCACATTTTTATCTTCAGCTCTAATGATTTTGAAATAAGAAAAGGCTTCAGATTTTTTTGCAAGAAAATATACACAAGTGAATCTAGTGTAGTCATCAACTAGGAAAAACATATAGTATTTTCCTAAAATACTTCCAGTTTGTGTTTGACCAAATAAATACATGTGTACTAAATGTTAGGAATTAGAAGTTGTAACTTCACTTATAGATTTAAATCTAGGCTTATGTTATTTTCCATATTGAAAACGATCACAGACATTTGATGAATCAAAATTAAGTTTCGGTAGATCCTGAACAAGTCCTTAATTAGAAATCTTACTTAGATTCCATAAGTTATAGTGTCATAGTCTCCTATTACAAAGCCATGAATGATATTCAAATGCACTAAGGCAAGGTATATATTAACTTATATGGACTTCTAGGTTTAAGGTGTTCACATTCTCATGCCAAAGGGCAAAGAAAATAAAGTTATCCTTGGAATTATGAACTAAACATTTATCATTTCTAAAATTCACAAGGTAATTCTCACCAAATAATTGGATTATTCTTATGAGGTTATGCCTATGGCCTTTAACAAAAAGAAAATTTGAAACAATAGCTTTACCAAGAAGAATAATGTTACTTATACTAATAATTTCTCCTTGAGAGTTATCACCAAAAGTTACCTTTCCACCTTTTGTTTTTAAAATCTTCTTAAAATAGTCTTTGTTACCAGTAATGTGTTGGGAACATACACTGTCCATGTACCATAGTTTGTTAGTACTTCCTTCATTTTCCTAAAAAAGAGTGAGTTAGGCTTTCGGAATCCAAACACTCTTTGATCCAGAACTATTAGATAATAAATTATTGGGTAAACATATTTTTTAGTAAAATATGCTTTATGAAATCCAAGGGATTGCACTTTATTTAATGAACATGTTTTCATCCAATTACAACAATTTTGGAATTTAGTACAAATAGGGGCTCTAGGTGGAACAAAATATTTTTAAAAAAAATAGATTTTTCATGAGAATAACCTAATCCCTGATTATTACCATGAGGTCGGATCTAAGAAAACATCTTGTCAAAATTTTGCTTACCAGAAGTAAATTTTGAAAGAAGTTTATTCAAGGAAAAATCTAGATTTTAGTGTCAAGACTAAATTCTTATCCTCAAGAAAAATAGATTTAGAGTTATGTTTTTCCTCTAAAATATCATTTTCTAAAAACATATTTTTAAGATCCTTAAAAAGTTTATCCTTCTCAAAATTAACTTCCTCAAGTTTCTTAGAATGATTTTTTAGAACATAATTTTTCACATCAAGATCTTTAGAAAGATCTAAAATTTCTTTGTTAAAATAGATTATCCAGGATTCTCTTTATCAAGTTTCTTAGAAACCATAAAATTTATCTTTTCATAAAACTTAGAAAATCTAGAAACTACCTCATAGGAATGAAAATCATTTACATTATCTGATGAAGAAGATTATTTATCTGAAGAAAAACCTCTATCTAGAAAATTTTCACTTAAAGACATATTTGTTAATGATTTAGCAGTTCGTGCCTTAGAAATAAGACTATGATTTTGAAATGGATCCTTGGATATTAGACCAATATTCATTTTCATAGAATTTTTTTAAAAGGTTGGGGCCAAAGCTTCATTTATTAATTAAATCAAAGACCTCTTTCAAACTGGGTAGAGGGGGGCCCATTACATAGCCTGAAGGCCTAAGACCATGTGGTCTGAATACAAGGTCTGAAAGCCCATTTTGTTGTCCCAAAGAGCCCTTCGGTGAATAGTACTACTATAGTACCTGGGCTGCTACAGTGTCGTTTCCGCTATAGTTCCTACTACATTTCCTCCACCGCTACAGTGCTACTGCTGTAATAGTTTCACTGGTACTCCAAGCTTCATTGTCTTTCAATACTTTCTTATGATTTGATCTGTATAACTTCTTCTTGTTTGTTTCAAAATTCCTTTCTTTCTTGTCTCTCTTCTTAAGAAAGGGAAAATAAGGTCTAATATGACCAGTTCTTCTATATTCATAGCATGTCACTTTTCCATCTTTGTTACCTTTTCCATATTTATTATTATATCTATATTGAATGTTCTTTTTTCCAACAATATTCTTCATCCTCTGAGAAATATTTGGTAACTCATTTTATGAAGCTTCACTTTCAGAGCATTCAGATTGAATACTGACCTTCATATATTTTGATCTGGTAGTTCTCTCAGGAGTCTTGGATTTCATATGATTTGAAGTAGTTGTAAAAGAAACACCTCTATTTCCATTCTTCTTCTTAATATTATCAGCATCTCTCTTTATTCTAGTTTCATATTGAAGAAGAGTTCTAAGTAGTTCATCAATAGAAATATGATTAACTTTCATATTCTCATCTATAGTATTCCTCTTGGATTCCCATTCGTTGGGCATGATGTCTATAATCTTGTATAATAGAGCTTCATCATCTAAACCTTTCTGACCCATGGATTGTAAGATGTTGAAAATAGTCATAAATCATTGTTGTTCCTTTCATACTGGTTCTCTATAAGGGAAGTAGAAACCATAATACTCATCCCTGAGCATTTCTCTTCTAGTTTCAATAACATTGGATGTTCCAGTGTGAGTTACTTCATGATTCTTCCAAACACTATTTTCAGCTTCACAGGATGAAATCTGGCTATATATGTTTATAGTCATAGAACCTAGCAAAGTATTATGTACCTTAATGTTCGGTTGATATTCCACCTTTTCCGGATTAGTAAAGGTTCTATGTTCCTTATCAGGAATCTTATAATATCTAGTTAACATAATGTGGTTTTCTAAACTTGTGTTTTTCACAAAGGTATTCATTCAATCTCTCCAATACTCATAGTAATTTCTACCGAAGATCTGTGGTCTTGTAGGATTGAGATTATCTAGAGACCCAACATGAAGACCTTCCATTCTACAAGGAATTTCTTTCCACAAAACATATTAGTAGTAAAAGTTCAAAATGAAATATGAAGAACATATGAAAATGAAAACATGAGCATGAAAACTTATTTGTTAATATAATTATTTTAGAAACTCCCTCTGATACCAATTTTAAGATGAAATATGTAAAAATGAGATGCTCAAATACCAGAGGGGGTGAATTGTATACTTTAAAAATTCCTCTGGATCATTTAAAGTAAAGTTCAGCAAGTTTAAAAAAACATTCACAAGACCTCTTAAAGAAACCTTTTCCATTTTATTAAAATAAATATTCTACCTTAAATCATATAGAATCTGTAATATATTCAGAGTAACGGAATTACAATGTATAAGAAAGTCATAATTTCTATCTTTAACAAAGTTAACATTCAATAATAGAATTAAAACAACTGGTAATAGTAAACAAGTGACAATTAGATTCTTTTAACACAAAGAGAAGGGTATCCAACAAACTTGGATAAAGGTTCCTTGATTTATACTTTCAAGAAATGATGTCTTACCCAAAACCAGGTAAGTCCTCAATCTGAAGATCAGTATCTTTCTTTCTTTCCCCATAAGCCCTCGATTTAGAAGGAAATCAGAACCTCTATCTTCCAAACATGGAAGCCCACGATCAGCCTGGTCAGAGTCTGCGCAAAGAAAGTCTAAACGAGTTTTTCATTCCTGAAAAAGTTTTTTACATCATCTACATGAATCACTAAGAGTTTTAAGAGCCTATATCTCTAGAAATAACTTTACAACTTTTTTTCGTCAAAGTCAGTTGTCGAATTTGATATTCTTTTCTTGTTCAAATGGGCTTGTATTTATAGAAAAAACCTCCCAACGGTTGGATCCTCTCCAAAAGTGATATTTTTCCTTCAATTTTGGAGGGACCTAGACATGTGTAAAGCATACAACGGTTAGTTTATAATAGTTTTTATGACATCATTTCATGTAATAGAAAAGATGTTAAGTTAATGTTAAATGTTATGTATAAGGAAACATAGTATACGATATCATTGGAATGATAAATTCAAATAACTCTATCATTATCACAAAAACATAATCTTAAGAAATAAAGAAAATGGATTCTAAAGAATAATAGTATAAAGAAAATGGAGTCATATGAAAAAGCAAATCAGATTGTGAAATTGGTATCTCATTTGTTCCAGAATCGGAATCACAAAATCCGAATCATATATACACTGGATTCAGAATCCCAAAATCAAAATAACATATACACAATAATCAAAATCATAGAAATTCAATCACATATACCCCGGAATTGGAATCATAAAAATAGAATCACATATACACCGGAATCAGAATGATAAAAACTGAATCACATTTACACCGGATTCAGAATCATAGAAACCAAATCACATATACACTAGATTCAAAATCAAAAAAACTGAATCACATATCGTAATGATAGACCTGTAAGTATAACAGAATAGAAAAACAGAATGATAGATTAGTAAGTCTAATAGAATTAAAAAATTTAATGATATATCTGTAAACATAATAGAATGAGAATTCCAGATCTTAAGAAAAAATACAGAATGTAAAAAAAATCAGAACATAAGAAAAAGTGGTTGTGATTTTCAAAACATTAAACCATAAGGAATGGAGAAGTAATAAGATATCCTTATAGACTCAACATACAGGTCCCTAGTCAGATTTCTAACATGACACAAATGAGTATTTCATGATCTGGTATACATAATTTGTTCCACAATTAAATATAATTCTTATTCATATTACATAACCACATAATTTTTTTAGTAGGATTCATGTATCTGTTTTAAACATGACATGTCTGATCCAGTAGTGCACACTGTATTTGACCCAGTATATTTTCACAACCTTGTATCATAGTTTTGACCTTCGATGGATGAGATTTATCATGACATTTTCTTTGAACCACCACAGAATAACCGTGTTGAGGAGCCTATTGAGCCTATTGAGGCTCATATAGATGTACTAGGGGTAATGAACATTTTATGGATCTCTTTGTTCCACATGAGGAGGATTTTTAGGTGGATTAGTGAGATTTTGGTCTTCAACAATAGGGGAGTGTTCAACATGATCAGTCATATGCTCCTATAGATTCTCAGGCTCATCCATAGGTAGATACAGTCATTGACTGGTTGAGCTGGATTCTTTATTACAGACATCCACAACACAACAACAATATTATTTCCATGTTGGTGAGGGTTCCATCAATCCTCCACTATCATTAGATGCAGGACAGGGATTAGACGATGATACGTTACATCCACATTTTTTTCACACATAATTTTGTGGAGGTGGCTACTAAGGATGACGTGCAGCATACTCCAGAGCGTAGACAGAGACAGAAATGATGTGGACCTGTGTAGTATACACCAAGATATGGTACCGAGGAGTGTCCACACAAGAGAATAATATTAGGTTGATTTTTGATTTACGATACATTATTTATGTTCATTATTATTATCATTTATAGTGTTCTAATTTTTTTAATAAGTGTCTTACATTCATCAAATTATCTTCCAAAATTAATCATTTATATTTTATATTCATTAATAAATATTAATACTATAGAGGAAGAGATCCATGAACATCAAGAAATATTGAAATATATTATTTATTTCAATTATTTGAATCCAAAAATCATCGAACATGATTCTTTGTTTAAATAAAATTAAAATGAAAAAAGAATAATATCAATGAATAATGAATAATTGTGAAGAGTATATGATTATGATTGATGATCAAAAAACCCATATTATTACATGTATGGAAATTGAAGTTTATTTTGAAAATTTTGAGAAAATATATGTTAAAACATTATAAAAGGTCACATGTTCTACTAGTACACAATATTCTCTGGAGGATTTTACTATTAAAATACCTACATCATGTGATAAAATTATCGACATTATGAAAAAGATTTATTTCATATTATTATAAATTAAAAAACAATCATTAAAAGGGTTAATAATTTGTTAGAATATCCATGAATAAGTATTGAATAATATCATCCATGGTGAAGTTATATAAGCTTTGAAAACTGATGGTTATGATTGTTTCTCTTTAGGGGGAGGTAAATGAAGAAATATTAAATTACTGCAAGATTTTTTATCCAATCAGAAACATATAAAATTACTATAGAACATTCAAGAAGATCATGTTATTGAAAGATAAATTGTTTTCTAAATCTCTTTTCCTTTGTTAAGAAAATACAGAATAGAAAGGGGTTGTGATTGAATTAATCAAATACATAAGAAATTTTTTCTTCTAAAAAATGATGATTTTCTAACCTTTCTGTAGGATTCTTAAAAGGGGTTCATGCATCCTTTAGAAACATAATAAAGGATGTGTGAAGCTAGTTCACCAATCCTAGATATGGTACATTCATGAATGAGGTTCACTCATCCTTTAGAAACTTCATAAAGGATGCGTAAAGCCCGTTTACACAACCCAGTGATGGTAGATCCAGGAACGGGTTCACAAATCCTTTATCAAATCTACATAGGATGTGTGAACCTCGTTTATGCATCTCTCCACAAGAAAGATTCCTGAATGAGGTTCATGCATCTCAATACCCACTTTTAAAAAAATTTCAAACAACATCCCTTTTTGTAACATAAAATTAAAACCTATAAATAAATAACCCCTCATTCAAACCATTTTGTCTAAAAATATTTTCAAGATATATTTATATTTTTATTTATTTTTCATGAAAAGGATTTCACAATGATTTTATGTTTCTTTAATATATTTTCATGTAAAATAGTTTTCAAAAATTTTCTATTCACATATTATAATTATTAAAATTATTTTCAAAGAAATAGTCTTCAAAATGTTTTCAAGCATTATTTATATGATATAAATTTATTTTCAAAGAAAATATTTTTCCTATGCTTTTTATTCTTCTTTTAGATTTTTTCAAGGAAAATGGTTTTATGAATAATTTTAAGCCTTCTTGTTTTGTTTTCAATTTATTTTCAAAGAAAATTATTTCCAAAATCTTTTATGTCTTTAATTTTTTAAATGAAGAAACGATATTATCCAGATGATGTGTTATTTAAAAAGATATATCAAAATTATTATCTATATGAGTTAATATTTGTAGAGGATACTAATGACTTTATGGGAAATAATCAATTGGTTTCATTCATATTTATTATATGAATTTTTTTATTGAATAATGTTTAAGAAAACATGTTTTAATTTAACAATTAATATTTTTATGAAACATGTTCCTCTTCCATAGGTTATATTATTATAAAAAATATTATATTTAATGGGGTTTCCATGATAAATGATTATAAACCCCTCTTCCGATCATATGATATTATATGATGAAGTTATTATGAAACCAATATATTTTCCATGAGTAATAAAATTATTAAGTAATTATTAAACAAATTTTATTAAAGTTTTTATTAGTAATCTATCATCATGGGTAATGATATGATGAATGTTTTGTTATTTTGTACAATATGTGTGTGTGATTTTATTTTTGGAAGTGTGTAACCAATATCTCCCATTATTATAATGGGTAATAATAAGTTGAATATGAGCTAAAAGGTTGCATGGGTTGTACCCCAAGATCCCAAACAAGATAGTACATGGTTTTTAATCCATGCCTTAATGTAAGAGGGTACATTGGTTGTTTCCCAAGCCCAAAACAATAATATACATGGGTTGTATCCCACGTCCAGAAATAAGAATGTACATGGGTTGTATCCCATGCCTAAATTAATAGGGCACATATATTGTATCCCAATCTTAAAAGATTGAGGTTAAATAGGTTTTTATCCCAAGACCAATGTAATTACACATGTCATAGCCCAAAACTGACATATTGTGATGGTCCTGGTAGAAATTCTAGATATATTATTTTCTATGTTTATGTTTGTGTGAAAAATCCCATTCCTTATTCCTATGTTATGATTTGATGGATTACATTCTATATTTCTTAATGATCCATTTCTTATTAACTAATAATTTTTATTCTGTGATTCATGATTATAATCTTCAATATAAAGGGTATGATCTTCTAACATTATAATCGCATTATAATACATGTATTACCATGTTTATGCTTACATGACACTCTTATTTTTACTCTCTAAGAATATAATCTCACACCTTTTTATGATTCCCTCTCCTAGTTATAAGGATATTTATTATGTACGATGTTTCCAAGAAGGGTGATAGTCATGATGAACTAAGTGGGAGATAACATTGCTCTATTTTGTACCAGTGATTATGTTTCCTTGGTTCGAAAGTCACTAAACTAACATGGCCTTTGGGTGTAACATTCTAAATATTTTTTAATGTTTTCTGAAAAAGTGATGTAATATTAATGTATGAATAGCATGGATCACTATATTTGGTATTATAGAAAATGATAAATAATCCATTATAAACTAGGATGAGAAAACTTTAGTAAGGATATATATAAGGAAGGGTTATTGTTTAGTAAAATGGGATGGAATTTTATTAAAGGATTGAGTGAGTGGTATTCATGTAATAAATCACAATATAGAAACTATAGGTGGATGCAGCCTTGAAATAGATGTACCAAGGGTTAACAACTCTAACATGGTGTGTCAAGCCTGACTCAACATAAGCCATAATATGACAACGAGCCTTTCATCACACCTCATTTGGCACTCCGATGGATATTAATTGGAAATTCACAAACACATTGTGAACAATCAAGATGGATTTTAAAATAATATTACTATTAATAACATTAGATAAACCTTTGGTGTCATCAATTAATAATATGGTGTCAATGTTAATACATCTTATAGGTAATTCTTCATGATTATGAGGTTTCCTTATATGATATGTTTTTCTCAGCCTGTGATTTTTGGTTTTAGTCAATGGAGAGAATGAAATGTAACAAGGATAACATTTATTATTTCAGATGTGAATGGTATGGGAATTAGAAACATTGATGTCCCAATTGCCAAAAAGAGAATTTGGAAGGTGGAATGAGTATTGGTTGTACTTATGAATATTAAGAGACAATGAATGACATCACAAAGGTACATGATTTTATTCTAGTATAGTTTACATTGAACAAATGAATCATAATTATATTGAGATTGATGAATCTTAAGAAATGATAAATACTTCATATACTAGGAATGTGGTATTATAGAATAAGTTGATGAATCTGTATTAGTTGTTTAAAAATAATGTTGGTTGAATGAAGTATTTGTGTTTTGGAATTCAAATAATATATATATATATATATGTATGTATGTATGTATTTTCTGTATAAATAGTTCTTAAGGATTGAATGATGCATGTTTTCAAAAATTAGGACATCTGCATATTGAATAAGTTGATGACGCATGCATGTTTTTCAAATTATTTATTGTAATTCAGTTTGTCACATTGGTTTAAGAAAATATATGAAGATGATATTCAATTTTTTTGAATGTAACAATAATTATCTACATTTTGATATATGGTGGATCAATTTTATGATGATTTACAATCATTATTTCTAAATATTTAGATTTTCATCATTCATAAATGTTATAAGTTTAACTATTTTTTGGATATTTATGTTAATCTATGAATAATTGTTTTTAGATAAATATATTATCACTCCATATAAACTTATATTCATACTAGATAACCTATTCTATGAACTTGGTTTTTGGGGGAAACTGAAGAAATTTTGGATGACTTGTCATATATCTCATGATCTGTCAATACTTTAGGAATGAAAAATTCTCCATCATTTCATACGGTAAGAGTTTAAGTGGGAATATATTAAGGAACAACCAAAGACTGAGACTTTATAAATTTAATGAAATGAAATCTTGTAAATAAGTCATATTTAAAAAATTAATTATCTATAGGAAAAGGGTATTGAAATAAATTTTTTTTTCCTTTTATCATTATTGTTATGATATCAATATCCTACTTCATGATTCGTCACTTTATGGTTCTGTAATTGTTATCAATCTATGGATTACTCACATTATAGAGATATTTGATCTTAATCAATCTGTTTTATTATTTATTATTTTTATCCATGTCCAATTTCTACTTAACAAATATGTTATCCTATGTGGAAACCTTTTATTTGAAAATTTTAGAAACTCTTATTTCTACATCTTTTTTAAGGGAATTTTTGGTATTATTTTTTCTGACGCGAGTTTCTATGAATTTAATTTTAAATTAGTATACCTTTGATAACCCAGACAAATTTCGAAGGAAAAAATAATTTTTAGGGGGTAGAATGTAATACCCTCATATTTTTTGAATTGTTTTTTTTGAATAAATTAATTTTCCTTGATTTATTCAATTTCACTAAGTCAAACATTTTATTCACAGAGAACTGAAGTTGCATAAAATTCATTCCACACCATGTTTCTACTAAACATCCTTTTTAAGTTAAAATTATTTTAACAAGACAGTTAAAACCTACACATTAAAATTAGTAATTTGAATAAAAATAACTAAATTTTGAATATTATTTAAAATGGTCTTATATAACTTAAACATACTGATTATAAAACATTTAATATTGGTATTTTGTTTATATATTTTAAAATTATATTTTTTCAAATGAAGTACTTTCCATGTTCATCTATGGAATAAAATAAAAATAATTTTATCCACATATAGAAATTGAATTCAATAAAATAAATTTCATTTTTTAATTTAAAAATTTGAAATTAGATTAGGGGGTTTTTTATATTTTTTTGAGAAAACTCGTTTTTTGGATGAGTTGTGAAATATACTGTAGTTTATTTCAAAACATCATTTTTATTAAATAATTAATAATATTGAATTATATTTTAATTTGTTTGATATACTAAAATTAGATCAATAATACATATATTAATCCAATTTATGTCATTATAATCTTTTTTATATTGAAATTAAATATAAACTGGTATTGAACTTTTGAAAAAAATATCTAAAATGTGGTTTCTTAGAACATCTACGGAATTAGCATTATTCATAATTTTCTAAAATATGTGATTTTTATTTTCAAAAACATACATACCCATTTTTAATTTGTATAAAATTTATATTCTAATAATATCATCATTATTTTTCATAAAAAATTAGTTAAAGGGATTAAAATTAATTAATGTGACTAATGTAAAATTAATCTTAATAAGGGACTGAAACAAAAACTCAAGTACCAAAATTACTTGGACACTTGTCCAAAGATCATTGGTTACCAATAATTCTACCATATCATATATTGGTTATAATTTTATGTGATAAAGTGATATTATTTAATGGAAGTGCACTATTTAAAATTTTAAGTAAGGAAAAAAGTCAAAAATGTACATTCTATACCTTTAGCATTTAAAACACATTGAAATATGGAAAAAAATATTTTAAGTAATACATATTCTTAGGAAAATAAAATGAGTAATTTTTATCATAATTGATTATAAATAATTTTCAGAGATGATTTAGTTAAATTAAATGACTAAAAACTCCAATGTGGTGATTATTTATTTAATAGTTAGCTAAAATAATTGATATTATTAATATTCAAATTGTATTAAATTGATTAAATAATTATCATTAATTATTATTAAAAGAAAATATAATGTTAAAATGTTTTAATCTTAAAATATTTTAATTCCAATATTTCCTTGACATTTAAAAATTAAAATTAAATAAATAATGTAAATATTTATATTAATGTTATTTTACAATAAATGATATGTTATTAAATGATTTAAAATTAATAAAAACTCTATATTCTTCCAACTGATTTTTAATTCATAAGAAATATAAAAAAAATCTATTAATGGACCAATTGATCTTTATAATTTTCATATCGACCCATAGATTGTAAAAACATTTGTAACACGGTCCAAGTATAAGTTGTGTATTTTCGCATCACATGCATTTTTATTATAATTAATTTCCAAAATAGATGATATTTTTTTAAATTAGATATCATATTTAAAATTATGTGGATCTATATTGTAAAATTGAATCTCACTTTATTTTAGTAATAATGGTTAAAACTCTTAGATTATAAATGTAATATATTTAATAAAACCCAAAATGATAAAATTGAAGAAACATAGAAGTCATCAAACCAAATAAAAAAATTTAAATATTTTTCTATATTGTCATTTTTTCACCACCAATACTCCAATTTAATCGAATATACATCAATTTTGTAGGTAATAATGTAAGGTATACTTCTATTTTAATGAATACAATTTGGTATTTATTAGAGGATGACTTCTCTTCCACTATAAAAAAAAGAATTCTCCCACGTCATAACTCTTACCAAAACACTTAGGAGTGGCCATGATTTTCCCATTATACTACCAATAATCCATCCCTTCCTCCTTAAAGTATCCATTTGGGAAGAAATCAATCCATGTAATCCCTTTGGTGAAAACCAAATAGAATTACCCAAAGAAAAAGTGGTTAGTACGAGTATGCTGAGAGTCATGAAATAATGTGGTTTGTATGAGTACAATAATAGTCGGTACATAAGGATTCATGTACAAGTAAGACCAGAGTCAAGACATATTGTATGGGAATTCCATTTCACTTTTTATTTCCATGAGAAACATGCTTTATTCAAAACCCATTCCTTTTCAGTAGTGTTTACACTGACCATTGATGAATTATATTACTCATATACTTAATATTATATGTATTTACATGTCTACTTTATGATATTTATATCATGGGTTTTATGATTAAAAAGATACCCAATTGTTAAAGTAATTTCCTCTAAATTTTCCTTCTTTGTGTAAAATGTCATGTTTTGAAACTGTATTTTTTCCAAAAGATGTATATACTGCCTCTAAAATGTTATATCATTAATCTCCTTCTTTTCATGATATTATAAAGTTCACATAACTTTTTTTTAAATAGGGAGTATGGTGTAATGTTATTAAGTGGTATGAGTTTATTGTAATAATCTCATCAATTTTCAAGATTGTTTATGAGTATACATACTTTAATGAAATCATATTATCATCCTCTAAAGAACACTCATGAAATTTATTATACACTATATATTAATTATATATTCATTTATTTCTACCATTTTCCACTCATTGGTATATAAGATTGTTAAATAATTGTTTTTAAGAAATCCCGACCATACCCTATCATATATCAGAAATCTGTGTTCTTTAAAACCATCTTTTCTAAAATAATTTACAACATATATTTATATTTTTTAGAATTATTTTCAATGAAAATGTTTTAAAAATGTTTTAAACAATATTTTATGATCATAGAAATGGTCTTCAATAATTTCTCGAGCATTCTATATTTGTTTTCCATGTGTTTCCAAAGAAAATGTTTTCAAAATGTTTTCAAGAATTTATTATATCTTTTCAAATTATTTTAAAAATAGGTTTTCAAAATATTATCAATCTTATTTTATATGTTTCAAAGGAAGAGGTATATAAAAATGTTTTGAATCCTACATTCAATGTCTTCAATATATTTTTATAGAAAACGTTTTTCAAAATATTTTATGTTTTAAAAGAGCTTATTTTAAAGAAGAAAGGATATTTAACTCATGGAATGTTTTTTGAAAACATTTATAAATATTAATATCCATCTAAGATGAGATATGATGAAGTTACTCACTACATTATAGGAAATTATCCAAAGGATCCAATCAAATTCATTCTATCAATGGTTTTTTTGGATGAGATGACGTTTATCAAAACATATTTCTCATTAATAGGTTATATGTTTATAAAACTCATTCTTCATCCATAGGTTATATTATAATAACACCTATTTCACTTCTATGGGTTATTCCATGATAAATTCTTATGATACTCAAGTACTATCATGGATTATTATAGGATGAAGTGATTATGAAGCCCATATATTTCCCATAGGTTATGAAATGAATAAGTGTTTATGAAACCCATTTTATTTTATGGGTTATGATATGATCCATTTAACTGGGACATGAAATGAATAATGTTTTGTTATCGTGTGTCACATGTGTGTTTGACATCATTATTTTACATGTGGGACCTATATCTCGCTCTAATTCATTGGGTAATGTTATGTTTATTATGACAAAAAATGGTACATAGATTGTATCCTATGTCAAAACACATGAAGGAACATGTGTTATATCCCAAGCCTAAAAGTAACAATGTAAAAGCATTATTTTCCAATCCCAAAACCAAGAATATACATGGGTTGTACCCCAAGACCCAGAAAAGGTACTTGGGTTATAGACCAAGACTAAATATAAGATGGAAAACATATGGAATCCCCTAACTAAAAGTTAGGGGGTACACTATTTTTATCCCAATCCCAAATTAGGTATATTGGTCATATCCTAAGCCTATCATGTTGTAAAGGTCTTGGTAAGTATCCTTAACATATCATTTTCAATGTTTATTTTTATTCCATAAACCCATGCCTTATTCATATGTTATGATTTCATGGATTATATTAATCATTTAATTATGATTCATTTCTTTTGAAATTCCATGATTTATTACATGATTTATTTTTATGATATTTGATATTAAGGGTATGATCTTATAATTTTATGATTACGTACCCACACCCCTTGGCTCATGTATTTCCTCACATATATCCCTTATTTACCCTTATTGTTCATCTGATATCACCCGATTTGATTTTTCCATACCAGTTATATTATTATATTTATTTTTTATGATGTGTCTATGAATGGTGGAAGTCATGATGAACCTATTGGGAGATAATATATCGCTCTTATATTCTAGTGTTTTGGTTTCAATAGTTCCAAATTCACTAAACAGATATGGTATTTTGGAATCCATTTCTATAATGTTTCGTGTATTTCGAAAAAGCGATGTGATGTTAATGTCTAACAGGCTTTGATATCTATAATTGTTTTGAGGAAATCAAGGCCCACATGTGGTCAAGAATTGGCATCAGGTGGTGAGGAGAGTTTTCTAACTTATTAGGACACTAGATGATCAAATGGTGGTTATGATAGTGAGCCTTCTCTAAGGCTATATAGGGAGATGGTGGTATTTAATTCCCTTATAAAATGATGAGGCGACTCTAGTATTATCATTGTTTGAGAACTTTTTCAAAGAGTATTTATCTCTAGGTACGCATATGGAAATATTCATTTTTGAGCTTCTACGGCTCTAATAGGGCAGTGTGACTATAGCTGAGTATTCATAGAGTTTTAACAGCCTTTATATATAATCTACATATTTGGTTTTGGAAAATTTATTATATTATCAGAACCTCAACATATTAGTCTATATAGATATATGATTGATTATTATATCTCTATGAATTTCTACCTATGCTGAGGTACTGGAGTATGGTTTGGTGGTTGAGTGTTTCTTGGATTATAAAATGTTGATGGTGGTTTCTAGTAGTAGGAAAAATAGTAAGCACTTGAAAAATTATGATCCAACAACAGTCTCAATGAACTCATTGTGTGAGAATTTTAGGAGGAGGTCCAAAGGTAGAAGGTCTATGGATTAGGGGATATTTGATGGGTCCAGTCCGGCCAGGGAGAGGTATAGCTACTATTATGATGACATGGGACATCTTTCATGAAATATTCGGACCTAGTGTATGGTATAAAAGGAGAAATTTTATGGGATCTCAAGACATAGTCATCGACAAGAGCATAGAGTTTATCTATGCGGGGATGCGTAAAAGTGCTTTGAGAGTATGTGGAAGTGGTATATTCTTTGACATAATACCACCACTGCAAGGTAGTCCACACTCGAATTACGGAGCTGGAGGAATGTTGTGAGGACCCTTATTGGTAATTGATTCTTTTAAACTAAATTATCCCATGATGATAAAAATAATTTTTTGTGTCTTTTCTAACATAGATAGAACTTTGATAGACATATGTGTTCTTCATTCTTTCATTACCAAATATCTAGCATGAGACATACATAATTCGATAGATCCAATGGCTCAACCCCAGTGCATGCATACTCTGATAGAATATAACACAACGATCACACCCTTATTCTTATTTAGTGACCTTACTCGTAGAGGTGAGATTTTCTTTTGTTATCTCTTTATATCATCAAATTTTTCTTATGATTTCATCTCCTCTATGGGCTGGATACCCATAAAACTGACTAGATAAACAATTTTTGGGGTGAAATATGGTGTCTCTATATCAATGGAACCAGCGATCCCTTTCTGGGTGAAAAAGAAAATATAGGCACTATAAGATAGACTTTGTAATATGGGTGTTCATCTTATTAATCATCAGTTGGTGAGAATAACCCTTGGTGTATTGGATGTTATAAGTTTTCAGTTCCCAAAAACTACAGTTGATTATGGGTAAATCACTCATATTGATGTTATGGGACTACCTCCTCACGGATTGATATCCTTCTACATTGGTATACACCTAAAAAACACCCTAATATATTCTCAATCATGTTTAATGGGTCGTTTATAGCTTTTGGAGATGTGGGTGAGGTTGTAGTAAATGTAGAGGAATGGCTTTGTTTGACCAAGTGGTTCACCCTGGCCATCCTCATTTTTTCTTTCTAAGATGGCAGATAGATGCTTGGGGTTATGTGTAGACTATTAGCACTTAAAACAGGTTACCATGAATTAATAGTATCCATTTATAGGAATAGATGGCCAATTTGATATGGTAATATGGGAATGGTGGTTCTTTATGGCTGATCTCAGATCAAGATATCACCAGCTTCGAATATGGGACAAGGATATATTGAAGGAGACATTCAGATGGTGCTCCGATCACAATGAAAACTTGGTGATACCCATTGGTTTTAGGAACACAAATAAAGTGTTCGTGGAATTCATGAAATAGATATTTCATTCCTTATTTGATCATTTTTGGTATCCATAATTGATGATATCCTTGTGTACCCGACATTTGTGCAAGATCATGAAGATACATAAAGATAGTTATGAACATACTCTAAGAGCACCTGCATAACAAAAGGCTCTCGAAGTGTCATTTTTGGATTTAGGAGGTCCACATTCCAAGAAGGTTTATATTTTTAAATGGTGTGGTAGTGGACCTAATTATGATTGATTCGATGTTATCTTGAGTGTACCCCAAGAGTGTGACGAATGTGTGGAGATTCTTGGTGTTGGAAGGATCTTACAAGAGATTCATAGATTATTTTTCAATGATATTATCAAAAATAATTTCATTGAACCAATATAGGAAGCCTTTAATGTGGTTGGATAGGATCCAACAATCATTTAAGGATTTGAGATAGTGATTGACGAGGGATCCCATATTGAGATCTCCATAGGAGGGTGTCAATTATACAGTGTTTTGCGATGCATCGTTAACATGGTTTTGTATTATTCTTATATAGGGGTCTAAAGTGACTAAATACTGTTCACTTTGGTTAAGACCACATGAGAATAACTAAAAAACACATGATCTTGAGTTAGAATTAGTAGTATTTTCACTAAATATTTAGCGAAACTACCTGATTATTGGGCATTTTATCATCTTTTTTGACCACAAGACTCTCAAGTATATCGTCTCATAGAATGATCTCATCATGATTTAGAGGTTATGGCTAGATTTACTCCATGATTATCACTTTTAAATTTTCTATACATCTTTTAAGGGGGCCATTTTATAATATTCTCTCCACAAGATATCTTTTTCTTAGTTTCTAAGTGAGGAGTCAAAATAGTTTCCCCCAATGGGGTTATCCTTTTTAGATAGAGATGGTTTCTCATTCCTCCAGTTGAAGGTTGTAACCCGTATGATTATATGTCATGATATGGAGTCACATTATAATGATGACAATTGTGAGACTGTCCATACTCAAATATCCATTTTACAATCTATTGATGGATTTTCTAATGGTGTGGAGTGTGTCATTCATTTTAGAGGATGCACGATGGTATAAGTGATGATTCATAGGGTTTTTTTGATAGATTTTCAAATATATCATTTGGCGGTATATACAGGTCTGAAAAATATTAACCAGGATATTCAATGTTAGTTTTTATGGAAAGGGATGAGAATTAGATTTGGAATATGTTTTTCTATATGCCTTACTTTTCCCCAAGTGAAGGCTGAGCACCAGGTTCTTGCTGGTTTAGATCAACCCCTTGAGGTGCCACACATTGAAGTGGGATAGGATATCCATTTAACTAGTTATGGTGTTACAACATTCATATAGGGGACACAATTACATTTTGGTGATTGTATACTAGGTCACCATGTCTTCCCACTTCATAACTATCTGCGAGTATATTTTAGTAGTGAGATTGGGAAGGCTCTACATGCAAAAGATAGTATGTCTCCAAGGAGTTCCCTTGATGATAATTTTTATCATGACGATCACTTCACATATTAGTTATAAAGTGTATTACCAAAGGTTATTGGGACTCATCTATGTTTGATCATAGCTTTTCACCCCCATATTAATGACTTGACAGGGACAACCATTCAGGTTTTGGAGGACATTCTACAAGATTGTATTTTCTAATTTTTCTATAGTCTATAAGATGACCTACTTATGGGGGAGCTCATGTAAAATAATATCCAACATTCCAAAAATTCTATGGTACCAATCAATGCCTTATACATGATACCATGTAGGTCACCACTTTATTCAACCGACCAAAGAGATTCAACCCCCATGGGCCCCGATCTCATGTGATCCACTAGGGGGATGGTTTATTTCATCTTAGAGATGATGAGAAAAAAAGGATCCCAAAAATGTTTTCTATTACCTGATGAAGCATGACTTAAAAGTATGATCATAGATTTCATGTGTTCCCATGTCTTTTACCTAAAATATGATTATGAATATTTGGTTGAGGTAGAAAGCTATCTCTAAAATTAATTGGCCCTTTTAGGATACTACAAACCGTTGGAAAGGTTGGATATTTCATAAATTTTCCACAACAGTTAATCCATGAACATGATTTCTTCAATGTGTCATAGATTATGATGAATGTTCATGACCCATTTCATGTTATGGATTAGGGAAATATGGACATCTATGATAGAGGTACCTATACATAGTACCCAAAAAGGGTTGAGGATCGACCTGTGGGGATCCATATTGGGTAAACGATTCAGTTATTGTGTGTCTAGTGGAATCAAAAAAATATTTTAGAGTGAACCTTTGAGTGGGAGACTCAGATTCAAGCTCATTACAAATATTTTTTGGTTTTTTCACATGTTTTTGATTTTTTTTTCATAATGATTCATGTTTAGGATAATTATAAGACTTTTATTTTCTATATATTATTTCTTGATATTGTATAGATTATTATCAAGACCAATAAAAATTATTTCATGATTTTCCAATGTATTGTTTTCCTAGAATTAATTTTATAAATATATTATATATTATTCCCATGTAGTTATCTATAAAAGTGTCATAGCATCTGTAATTCCCTGAACCCAAAAGCTGAGATCCTGTTCATTATTTGATTACATTTTAATGATTAGTTGGAATAAAATCCCAAAACACTAATTAGATTAGTATTCTTTAATAACTAGATACATAAATGGTACCCTTACTACATTGGTAAGACATAAAATGTAATAAAGGAAGATAATTTTCATCCATAAACCCATTAAAAATTTAACCATTATAACCTAAGGAAAATCAAAAAACTAAAAGGGTGAACTCAAATGCAGAGCAAAGGAATTTAATGTTAAAGAAATAATGAATCATTAAAATCAATCTCTATAGAATGGTAAATAACTAAGAATAAATTATATTTAATAAATTGGGTATGTCATTACTGATATAGCATAATAGATAACTAAAACATATTCCATTTAATAATTAAAATGGAAATGAATTGAATCCCTATATATGATAAAGAAAATATCTCATGTACAAAAATAATTAAAGAATTCTCAATAAAAGAAAATAATAATTATTGGAAATCATGTATTTAGAAATTGAACCACTACCATCTAGACCTTTTACAAGGAGGTTTTAATCGGTGGGTAGTAATCTATCTATTTCTCAAAGAAAACACTCAAAGGGTTTTTTTAAATAAATTCATATCATGAGTTTAAAGAAAAATTGTGGGGTTTAATTCAAATTTTTCTCAACTCTTAGGGATTCTATTAACTAGTCTCCAACCAATACTGCTTGCATTAACTACTCCACAACCTCTATCTTCTATTTCAAAATCATTATTCATATATAGAATAATTGATTTAATTAATAAACATTTTGAGTTACCATAAAATATCCATATTGAATAAATAATACATATTTTTAAATAATTAATCCCTTAATGATAAGTAATAACATGGTTTGTAGATGTTGATGAATTGAGATACCAATGAAAGATCATTAAACAGATTCTTGAGGATAATAATCATCAAACGTTCCATAGTGTCCCATGAAACAATAAAACATTTGAATAATAATCTCAATGTAGTAATAACATTAAATAAAATATATATGATCTTGAGAATATGTAGATTCATGATATATCATGTGAAATGTATGTATATATACCATATAAATGTGGCTATGTACATAATGACAAATAATCCTCAATGGAATGTAAATTGAGATGAAATATCTTACCACATTGTAATAATTTATTTGAAAGTACACAAATTTATAAAAGAAAATATTTCCTTTAATAATAAACTTTTAAAATATTAAAGTCATATTAAAAACACTAGGGAGACATGAAGGTGTGAAATTTATTTCATGCAAAATAAGTTAAAAAAACATTCCAATTACTTTTTTATGAAAATTCATAATGTACCTTGTTTTGGGAAATAACATGAAGAGTTAGTATGAATAATTTAATAAATAGTAAAAAAGGTAAAATAAATTAAAATATAATTTCATACTATTAAAAAATTTTCTGAGAACATTTTTATAAAACCCTAACATAGAAGAGACATATTATCCATTAGAGACTTAAAAAAACATTCCGGAATAATGACATAACTCGTTGAAATTTTATAATCTAAAGAATCATATTCTCATGAAAGAAATTAAATTATTTGGATAGTAATGTACCCTAATATTCATAATAATACATATAAAATATATTCTTTTTTGTAATATACACCTTGCAAAATAGATAGGATGTTTATAAGGCATGTGACCCAAAGAAATATATGTGAGAAAAAATCACCTACCTCATACTTCCTTTTAAGTTATACAAGATTTATACTCTTGTTTAATGGTTTAAATAATATTATTAATTTATATAATAACCTTATTAATATTCAATATATCATATATGATCTTATTATTATATTTCATCACTCATCTCTTAATAATCGTTCATCATTTTCACTATTTCATGTGTTAATTTATTAGTTTCTTGATTATGTTTTGACATGTTATTTATTGCCCATATTACATATATTAGGATTTAATCATATAAATAATGAAAAAATAATTTAAAAATAATATATATTCAGTATATATTTATATAATAATCCATAAGATTTGGATAATGAAAATAAAATGTATCGTTCATGGAGATGGTAGGTGGTATATATACAAGAATGTTACTTTCATTTATTTTCTATATTAAAAAGGTAAATAAAATGATGTATATGTATATAAATATTCATGAATCATATATATTTCATATATATAACATATTTTCATTAAAACCATCCTCTATGTGTTCTATGTATAGTGTGAATGAATACATTGCTTTGTGGAGGTGGTAGTCCACACTTCCACAAATGATGCCATTGTATATTCAGAAAATGGAAAGAATGATGGTATATGTTATATAAAAATGAATTAATAATGATGAAAATAAAAATATCACATATATCATATAAAAATTGTTTTTTCCTTCATAATGGCCTCCCATGAGATGTGGTTAAATAAAAAATGAATGACATCACTTCACAAGGCGTTAGTTCACCGTATATGAACAATATATTCAAAACCCATAGGATAGATGTGTGTATAATTTAATGTAAATTACATAACCTAATAAAATATAATTATATTGATTATATTATTTTTATATATTCATGTAATAATAATATATTAAGGACTGGGGGAAGATATAAAACTAAAGTGATCATTTTACAACATTACCTTTTATTTTGGTAACTCCTTCTTGTTTAAACAAAAATATTTCCTTGGTGCCTTTCTTCCAAAATTAAGGATTCTTTGATTAGGGTATGGATTGTGAGAGATTATTATAGATGTTTTTGGATGATATATAAGGCTAAATTTAGTTTTAGTAAGTGATGGGTGAGGTGCCCTTTTATAATTATGGTTAGGGGAACTTTTAGAAACTATCCAAAAATATTAAATTAATTTTCAATTATAAATGATGAAAAAAATTATTTATAATATAAGATTATTATGGGTATAAATAATCTCAAAAAATAATTTATAAACATGTTTAGTTTACAATATTACCCTTATATTTTTGCATTTACACTTTGTTAAACCCTTTAACTCTTATAGTGGCGACATGGCTTTTAACTTTTTAAGGATGAATATAGTTTCTACAAATTTCAACAAAACCATAAACGATTCATGGATGAAATTTTAAACTTTATAAAAATTCATGGGATTCATTTTATAGTTTTATGAAATTTATATAATTACATAAATTATTATTTATTTTAAAATAACTTTAGTTTCGATTTTAACTTTATTCATGTGTTGGCATCTTACAAAATATCAATAAAAAACATAACCTAGAATAAAACAATTTATAAATACCAAAAATTAATAGGTTATATATAAAATTAGTTTTTGTAGTTAATTATATAAAATTATAATTATTTAAATATTTTTATTTGATATGTCCATTAATTAAAAAATTATTGCATCATCATTCCGAAATCCTTTCGGTTTATTAGTTGTTAACTAAAAATAAAAAATTAATTATCATGATTAATATAATTGTTCTATATTTCAATTTAATATTTATATTCAATGTTATATTCTTATTGACCATGTATAAATAATTTAATACATTTTAAAAACATGAGGGTGACATGTTGGACTTCCCTTATAACAAAATACTAAAAAATTATTAATGTCATCCATGTAGAATCATGTGGCCATAAAATAGACCTAATGAATATTTATTTTAAGAAAACTCATAAATTAAAATTATTAAAGGATTTTTGGTTGTTTTTATTTTTTATAATATAATTTTTATCCTTAAATACTTTATTTACATTTAACAATGTTAATAAAAATTAAAAAAGTAAATATTCATAATGTCTAAAAATAAACGTAACCTATTTAAAAATATAGGAAAATTGATTCCTAATATGGAATTAATTTTTAAATATTAGAAACTTATAATTTTTAGTAATCAATTTAAATTTATTCTAATTTATGGAATGAAAAAATGAGTATTTAAAGTGAAACTGTTCAATAGATTGAAATTTTTTCATATATAAATTAAAAGTGAAATTGAATCCAATGAACGAATATAGATAAAAATATAAAACAATTATATAAATGTAAAACAAAAAATTTAAAAATAAACTTTAACACAATATATTTTTTAGAAAAAAAAATATATTTTCAATTAAAATGAAATATTTAATATCTATTCAAAAAAATATAAATCTTATTATAAAATAACCTAAGTTAATTTTTATATTATTATTTTAAAAAAATTATATTTATTAAAATTATACAGATATATATATATATATATATATTGAAAACTGGATTTAAAATATTTTCACCATTAAATAGAGTTAAAATTAATTTTTATAAAATATGGATTTTTATGCATAAAAAATGGTTTAATAATAACTTATAACTATTAAATATATTGGGTTAATTTTAAAAAAAAATTATTGAATATATATTACGTTAATATAATTCAATAATTATAATTTATTTATTTTATTTGGATAAAATAAAATTTTGAGAGAAAAAATAGTTCTTTATAAAATATGTCATATATATTCATTTGGTTCCTATTTTAATTTCTAATTAATTTTAAATTAAGGAATTATAACATGTATTTTTATAAGTTATTAAATATTATTCATAAAATAAAATGTAACATCTAGGTAATATCTTATTATAATATATAATAATAACTTAATAATATAATCATGTTTCTTGAAACTCAGCAGTGCGTTTAATGCTAGATAACTAATTATTTTGTGTATAATAATCTTAACATAGAGTGTCATTAAAAATGCTAGAAAAAAATAAAATTTATATAAAAATGAAAATATATTAATGTATTGGTGTGTTACATTCTATATACCTTAATTAAATCATGTCCTCACAATTTCAACGTGATATCAGTTTTGTAAGCTCTGATATTTAAAAATAAATAATTGATGAAAAACCCAAATTGAAAATATGGTTATTAATACCGCATCTTAATTTGATGGAAAATTAAATGTGATGGTTGCCACAAAATGAGGGTTTTAATAGTATAACATTGATGAAAGCCTTGACCTTGAAGAGAAATATAACTATTAGGATATTTTAGAGAATGATAGACAACATAGTCCTCAGAATGACTGCCATCACAACACCATATATCTGTGATTGGTAAAAGAGACAATTGATTTCTCAGTAAGAAAGTTAAAAAAAAGTCATTATTGTCAAATAATTTTATTTTTGTTAAATAATTCATTTACTTTATATACAAAGAACATAAATAAAAAAATACTTGAAAAATATAGCTTCATCCTTTAATCAATTTATATGAAAAAATCATGTTTTTCTCCAAACGATGAGTATTTAAGATGATTTTTTTCATGCTTTATGAATTGAAATTAATTTAAATAAATCCAAAAATATATATAATTATAACTAGTTCAACCTCCTTTTTATATAAATTAACCAAAACCAAAATTATTGGGATAAGATAAGATAATTCCTTAAAATGAAAAAACAATTCTATGATAAAAAACATATTTAATATTCAAAATTAAATAGTAATACCCAAAAGTCATCAAAGATAATTCAAATAATAACTATCCTTCCTAAAAAATATTCCAAACTATTTTTGAAATGCAAATATTAAAAGTAGTTGACAATATAGTCTTCCAAATAACATTAATCACTCTTAATATCTTATACCAAATATTTTATTTCCTATATCACTTAATCTCGTAGATATAATATCTATTTCAATAAATTATAGGAATAAATTTTTTTTAGAATAAAATCATATATTATTTCAATATAGAAATCAACTTTTACCTCTTAGGTAAAATCTCACAACATTCTAATTACCTTGATCATATAGGGTTCCAAAAATACTGAACGTCTTCCAAAATAACATTAATCACCTAATTCACAAAACATTTTCCAATTCTAAATTAAAATGTTTATTTTTTTTCCATAAAATGAAAATAAAACTTTTCCAATATATATTTTAATAGAAAAATTTTCTTGCGAAGTATGATTTCATGTAGGCTAGTGGTACACAGCGAACACTTATCACCCTTCAGTAGTAGGTTCAAACCTCATGGAATTGTTGAATGTGACAGGTTGTCACCCAACATGTGGGATGTTATTTTTTCTAAAATGGTAATAATATTATCAAAAAATTTGTTAATAATCTTAAAAAAATAACCTAAATATATTAAATATTAACGATAACTTTTAACCCAAAAGTTTATATCATGTATTCCATATTGTATTCCAAAATATATAAATACCCACAATTACATTATATACAATGATTATATAAACCCTAATGGTAACCCTTATCATTCAATATATTTTCATAAAATTCAATGTCATTATTCATTATATAAATTTTTGACACATTATAAACCAATTATTTTTTATTATTAATATATGTTTTCCTAAATATTTTTCCCATGGTTGCTAAAAAACTTCAATTGATATCATTAATTATACCACTTCCCCAAAAGCATAGTTCTAATGAATTATTTTGTTACATTACAATGATTACAAGGAAAAAAATCCAAAAGGAGAGATCAGTTTAGTAGTCATGAAGAACTATAAACATAAATGGATCCATTAATACATTATTAAAACATAAAACATAATAATGTAAAAAAAATTTCATCAGTGAAATCAATAAAAATTTTCTTGTTCATAACCTGTGAAAAATTATACTAATAAAAGTGTGAAATAAAATTCGTAGAAAGGGAATTTAAAGGGATGAAAAATTAAATTAATGTGAATAAATAAACATGTAAAGGTAAATAATATATATCACATGCTGTTTAAATAACTGGAAGAAGAAAAACAAGTACGGCACGGTAGATGACTAAAACACATGCAATGTATTCAATTAGCTATGTCTGAAATGTATACATATATATTTCTAAGAAATTTTTTTGAAAAATATTAATAACTAAATTATCAATAAATTTAATGAT
Source organism: Viscum album (assembly GCA_963277665.1). Lineage (NCBI taxonomy): Eukaryota > Viridiplantae > Streptophyta > Magnoliopsida > Santalales > Viscaceae > Viscum > Viscum album. The sequence continues at coordinate 1,658,511,807 of OY728121.1, read as the reverse complement.
TCATTATTTTACATCATTTTTCAGAAACATGAACCACTACCATCAATACCTCTCACGAGATGGATTACGTTTGTGGATAAAGACCCACCTTTCTTTATTGTTTTCAAACTCGAAGTGTTTGTTTCCAAATATATTTATCTCATTATACATCTGATGGATCATGGGGATTTCATTAAAAGGACACCAAACCATTGGAATTTCATTAACTAGTCCCCATCCTATAGGTATTATACTATCCAGTCCCCAACCTGTGATTGTTCTATCCAAAGAATTCCTCATATATAGAAATATTGATTTAATGAATAAAAATTATGACAAACCATAATATATCCTTATTGTATAAATAATACAGATTTTTCAAAAATTCTTTAGGGTAGGATAAAAAAACAAGGGTTTTTTATGTTGATTAATGGAAATACCATTGAATGAACATGAAAAGCTCTATTGAAAAAAATAATCATTAAAAATTCCAAAGTGTCTCATACCACATTGAAACATATGAATCATAATCACCATGAAATAAGAATATTAAATGAAACATATAATATCATTACATTAACAATATTCATGATATTAAATGTGAATGGAATATAGATGCACCAAATAAAGGAAACTAGTTCTCAATGTAATATAAATTGAGACGAAATCCCTTACAACTTTTTAATCAATTATTTGAAAGGCTATGAATTAAAAAAGAAAATATTTTCTTTAACAATAAATTTTTTATATTCTAAGTGAGGATACCAAAAATTATGGTGTCATTATGGAGGTAAATTTTTTTCAAGTCATATATGTTAATAAACATTCATTTTACTTTTGTAAGAAAAGTCATAAAGTACCTTATTTTGGAAAACTGTTGGAAGATTAATTTTAATGAATTTTATAAAAAGTAAAAAAAAAAAGAAAAATATGAATTTTAAAATTAAGTGGATAAAATTAAAAACATTTTTTAAAATATTTTTAAAAAAAAACTTACATGAAAGATAAATATTCCTTCATGGGGACCTAAATAAAAATAATCCCAAATAACATTGAAATTGTGAGATAACTCCTTAACATTTTATAATCAGTATAATCATATTACCATGAAATAAATAAAATTATTTTCAAATTAAAATAGCATAATTTTCATAATAATAATCATAAAATATAGTTATGGGTGGTAAATAAACCACACAAAAGAACCAACTAGTGTATAAGTCATGTGTCCCAAGAAAATAAAAGTGAGATAAAATCTTATACCTCACACATCGTTTTTATTTGAATGTTAATTAAATTATTGTAAAATATTATAAAGGATTTTATTTATTTATATAAGATATTTTTTCATATTTATGATATCATATATTATCCTCTTAGGTTATTTAATCACCGGTCTTTTCTTTCTTCATTTTTACTATTTTGAATATTAATTGCATATTTTCTCAAGAATCATTTAACATGTTATTTGTTGTTGCTGTTACATAAACCAGGATTTAAGAATCATAATTATTTAATCAATTATTTAAAATTCAAATGTTTTAATTAAATATATATATATATAATATATAAAATTTGGACATATGAAATTAAATAAATAGTTTATTCAGATAGTAGACTACATGTACGCTTGAAGGCTACTTTCATATATATTCTGTATTAAATGAATGCAAATAAAAAGATATATTTGTATATTAAAATTATAATTTATTATATATGTCATATATATCACATATTTTTATTAAAAACAATCCATTATATGTTCCATTTATAGTAGGAGTGAATCACAACATTTTGAGGAGGTGATAGTCCACACTTCTACAAATGATGTTATCATATTTTTTACAAAATGGAAATCATGACGGTATGTGTTATATAAGAATTCAATATGTATAAATAAAACATTAATAAAATATATATCATATATAAAAAGAGTTTCTATTATAATTATCATCCCTTAGAGGTTAATTGAAAAAAAAATTGTTTCCTAATGCAGAACATCATTGTACACGAACAAAAAATTCACTACCCATTTGATGAAAGTGAGATTATGTGTAGATCAAATCCTTAACAAAAAAATTATCATATTTAGTAAACTTTTTTAAGTATAATATAAATAAATAATAAAAAATTAAGGATAGGTAAAATAAATAAAATAAATATGATTATTGATAAATGTTACTAATTATTTGGATTCAAGGATTGACATTATGAGCTTATGTTAGAAGGTTTTTAATGTTCTAGAAGGCTCTAATGTAGTATGAGGAAGTTAGGGAGGAGGTTACCTTTTATATCATTTAATAAAATATTTTTTATTTTAATATATCATCAATGTTAATATAGATAGTATTCATTTCATGACTATTTAAAATATATATATAACTAATATAACATAAAACCGAACCCTTTAATACATTATTAATATATCTAGTTCATCTATAAAATTTTAATGAAATTAATTATATCAAATTATATTTATTATTGTATTTTTATTTGATATTTACATTTATTAAATAATTTCTCCATCATCATTTTGATAGAATTTTATTTCATTATTTATTTCCTACAAATTAAAAATAAATTATCATGACAAAGGTATAAAATTTATACTTCTAGTGTATTTTATTATTGAAAATGACTTGTTAATTACCATGTATAAAAAATAATACTTTTTGAAACATTAATGTGACATATTGGATTTCTTGTAGACTGAAATACACAAAATTCATAAAGAAAATCATGTTACTTCAATAAGCCATAAAATCTTCCCCAGGATGATTTTAGTCAACTATAAATCATCCAATAAAATTCTTACAAGTGATTTGATAATTTTCAATATTTATAGTATTATTTTAACCCTTAGTTTCTTTATTTACAATTAACTTTGTGAATAAAAATTACTATTGTTATTATTGATAATTAAAATGAATAAAAGAAACAAATTTACAAAATTTGGAGTGACTAATTAAAAATAAAGAATAAACTTTTCCAAATTCAAAACATTGAATTTTTCGTAATTAATTTAAAATTAATCGCATTGATGGGAAGAGAAAATTGGTTTTTTAATTGAAAACTTTATAAATACTAAACCGTTGTTATATAAAAATTCATGGGAAATTGATTCTATATAACTAAATTACATTAACATATAACAAATTAATCTAATTATACATTAAAACCAATTAAAAATATAATTTAACATCATATATTATTTTGATGAGAAGACTGTTTTTTATTTAAAATGTAATATTTTATCAGTAATCATCAAAATAATAAACATATTAGGAAAATAAGAAAACTGACCCAAATTAATTTTATATTTTTTTATATAAAATAATAAGTTAATTTTTTCAAATAAAAAATATATCCTTTTCAAAAAATAATATTTAAAATTGGTTTTTCCTTAAATTGTGGTAAAACAAACTTAACAATATTTGTTTTATGTGTAAAATTAGTTTGGCTATTATCTTATGCCTATTAAATATGTTGGTTGAATTTCAAATACATTTTATTGAATATAAATTTCATTAATATAATTCAAGAATTTTAATTAATTTAATTTATTATAATTATATGACATTATGAGCATAAAAAAGTTATTTATCAAAAAATATCCTATATATTTAGTTGATTCCAATATTATATTCTAAAAAATTTGTAATTGATGAATTCAACAATTTTTTTATAAGATTGTTAAAACTATTCCTAACTTCTAATAATACAGCCATGTTAAATATTATTATATTAAATAATAAAATTTTAAATATATATTATTGTTCGGTAAAACTCATCCTTATGTGTAATGAAAAGAAATACATTGTTCTATGTATCATATTCTTAACATGCAACTTTTTATAAATAATTATAGAAACAAAATTAAACATATTAAAATATTAAAATATTTTAAATTCATTGGGGTCTTACATATGGTTGCTCAGATCAGAAATATAAGAGTACGTTTGAGTTCAAGATGCAGCTTTAACCCATGGTGTGACATAACCATTGTTGGTGGAGGGTGTCTGTGGAAAAGTCATCATTGGCATAAAAATGAATAAAATAATAAAATAAATTATTTTAATTTAATTCATTTACAAATCCACCTAATTTTTTCCCTTATAAACATTATTATAGATGATTTATAGTTTTAACTACACAACCTTCAAAATTAAGGAGGGTCATAAGATAGTATGTATTGGAAGATCTGTTGATGAACGATAATAAGATCAAGGTTCGATGATCTATGTGAAACAGAAGTAGAAAATCTCACCAATGGTGACCATGCCGATTCGTTCATCCTCAAAAAGTAGAAAATCTCACCAATGAGAAGTGTGTAAATGATTTTTTATTATTTATTTTTCCCTTTTTTCATTATAACATAGAGGAATCGATACCGACAAGAACATTTGTTTATTTTCATTCATTTGGTTTCTATTTACACTTGTCTTCCCCATTTATTAATTCATCGTGGGAAAACCATCTTTCCTATGGTTTGTTGAATATCAAGGAATCGATCTTTGTGCACTTGTTTCTTGGTTAAATAATTTGAAACTTTGGATCCAGACTCTGTATGGATGAGGATGATGTGATTATGAATAAAAATATGGATTAACACCAAATTAGAGGCATTAATTCATGGTTTTAGATGAACGATGGAGAAATGAATTTTAGTTTCATTTTATGAGGAGTAAATGGCTTGAAACAAGACATCATCTATGGAAAGGCTCATCAAAACTAATATCCTGGTTCTATGGGAATTATTTATAGTGGTGGAAGTGGGTTTATTAACCATATATGTGGATAACAAATCAAAGTATATTTATACAGGAATTGTGAAATACTTTATACACGGTGTTTATTCTGGAGGATGATGACATGTCAGACCCACATAATAGAAAACTATGGTTAAGGGATGGCATTAAGAATCACATTTACAATGAACCCTGTCACATGGATTGTAAAACCTTTCTAGTATGGTTGGTTTGTACCTTGGAGGGTACACAGACATGACCTAGAGTGCACGATAACGGGAATTCCATGTACTCATACACAGACAAGACCAGGCATGGTATACATAGGAATATCCTTGTACATGGACATGGGAAGAAGTATGTGGGTATGCTAACACCATGTAATTTTTTATGGAAATGTAATTAATATTTTTACATTGGTTGGACACAATTCCAAATGGTAATATCATGTACTACTATTACATTTCATGTATTCCTTTGAAGGTGGCGTGGAGCCTTTGTTCTCTATATCTTGGAAAATTATTTTGGGTGATTTCACTATATTATTTACCAGAGGGGTAGTAGGTAATTTCATATTATTCATATGATAGTGATACCATTAGTCGGAAATCATAGATTCCGTTGTTGGAATCCTTATTTGAGGCACAATGTGAGTTTCTATATTATCTTCTTCCTCTAGGTGGATTTCTTGGTGTCATCATGACCAATATTGTGCGTGGTTCAATTGTCCTATTAGAAGGTTATTCTAGATTGAGTTGTTGGTATACCCCATGTCATTGGGTGTTATCCTACTATATATATCCTATTTCATCTTCCATCCAGTATATAATTCCAATGATGAGACCTGACCAGAACGACCTCTTATTAGAATTCTTTTGTGTTATCTAACTCATGGAGTGGGTTAACCTAGATGAGTGTTCTGTGGGTCCTTCGATCATGAATCTAAATATGGAATTACATTTGTGAATTTTCCTTGATATTTTTTAATTTATGGAGTATATCTAGATATTTTTTTATATTTGTTTTATACATATACATATTTAGTTATGACTCTAATTCCTTTGGTTTTCTGCTCTTTGGTTTCAGGGTTTCCTTCAAGGTATTGTTAAACTCAACCATGTATGGGCTACAACCACATATTTAATGTTGTATAAAGATGATTGACCTCAATACATAGTCCAAGAGGTACTCGGATGAAGCGGTTTTTAGTGAGTCAAATAGAATGAGGAGAATTCTTAGAATTATAATGATAGTGGTTCTCATCTTTATGTTTGAGTTTTAATTTTTCTCTTTTTTTCTTGTGGGATTACATTTTTTCATATTAAAATTACATTACATCTCTTCATTATATGGTTATGGGATATAGATATATTCATTCTTGGATTATTAGTAGTTTTACATTTCATCTTTGCAAGGTCTTGGAGATGTGTGTTTGTGTGTTGGTACTTTAGTCTAAGGCCTACCATGTTAGTGAATTTACTACTTGGATCTTGTATCCATCCCATGGACTATTGGAGGATATATTAGTGATTTTTGGCATAGGCACCTTTATTATGGGTAAGAAAAAATCACCACATGACCTCCCACTTCAATGGGTGATGTTTTAATAAGTCCCACCTCTAGCCTCCACAGACCCTTCATGCCTTTTATTATCCATTTATCCCTCTCAAATTTTCCCCACATCCACCCATTCCCAAATGTTCATATACCACTCCTTTGGTCCCAATGATTACTCCATATCTCTTAGAATTCAGTAAATCATTAACAATCCATGGATCCATCTTTATTGATATATTTGGTCAGAGCCACCCATCGGTAGATACCACAAATGTATTCTTCGCGTTCTCTTTGGTATTGAATGATCACATGATAGATATCTAGTTGGACCCATGTTATTTCCTCATTTTATTTTATGTAACATATGATCATGCCTATACATGGTTCAATAGTAAGATTTTTATTGGAGGCATTTAGTTTCCATTGTTCAGATTGAAATATGGTTTCCAGATGAAGTGTAATTTTCCTTCCATAGTGATATGGGTTCGTTTTCTAGCTATTCCCCTCCCATTACATAATCCATCTATGGAAAAATGATATGTAATCTACTATGAATATTTATAGATTATGATGATAGATCAAGTCACATTCCCACAGTACAGATCCCTGTATTTTAGTGAATGTAAATGTGTCCTATAAACCTATATAACAAGTCTCGATCGAGCTTGTAAAAGAATTTAAAAGGCTTCCTCTGGTGGAGTTTGAGTCCTATTTTGATAAATGTTCTTTATACCTTAGATTTGGTCACCTTTAATAGGCATATTGGAATCTAATAAAGCTACTTTCTATATGAAATGAATCACACACTAAACTTGAAGGTCATGGTAAATATACCAATTACTCTTCTTTGGATGGAAATGTTTTACATGAATCCATTGTACTTAGTTAGTATACTAGTGTGGAAACTTAATCTAAAACTATGTGGCACCTAGTGTGGGGTTATAGAAATAGTGGCTCAGTGTTTTTGAAAATGATTCCCCAATGAAAACTGAGGCTAGTATTCAGAAAACTGCAATAGATCTAAGAAGACCCATTTTTGACACAAATCATCCAAGGGTATTAAATTCTGATGAAGATGAAACTCTAATTGGGATCACATATCCTAATGTAGAAGTATCATAGAAGATATTGTGGGATGTTTTGTGGAATAACATGAGTCCCTTTGTTCTCAAGGATTGTGAAGAAGGGGATTATGACCCATCCCGTAATATTATTGAATTGGGAAATCAAATAAACCCCAATGAAAATATATATAATGTGTGGTGGTAAACTATTACGAATACAGTGAATAAAAAATACGTACAGATTATTAGACCATTACTTTTACATGAAATTGAAGTTGTTGAATGAAGGGAATGTGATGTTGACATTGATGATCACAACCACCATGAAGAATTATCTAACACAAAGATATGTTATAAAGAAGTGGAAAAAGTGGAGGAATATTTTTATTTATAATTAGTAATGAAAAAAATATAAGATTGGTTAAGGAAATTATATATTTAACATATAGAGGAAATCCATGAATCATAAGGATCATTAAAATATTCCAAAACCAATGAATACTCCTTTGGAAGGAAAACCTTGTCTTCTAAAGGAACATGAGAGAGTTATGGTTCTGGGGTGGTGGAAAAGATATATCTTAAAAGGACCAATGTTGTGGATGGTGAGCTCATAGATTATGACCAAGAATGTAAGAAGAGTTCATACCCTTAAAGGGGAATGAAAGTGGCCTACTATGGTGAAATTGTTGAACAAGGGAAGGATGGTAAGGAATGAAAGGTGGGAGAAGAAAAAGGAAAATGTTTCGAGACATTATCATCTCTAGGGAATAAATTATAGAATAATATTTCCATATTAATTATCCACAGGATGATGCAAACATAATTTATGATAGAATGACAAAACTTTATTTCAATGTGGATCAAATGGTGTGGATAAATAAAAAATATCTAATTTATCATGTGGCTTTAACAAAAGATATATTAATTTAAAAAAATAAATCTAAAAATTGGACAATATTTCTAATTATTTAAAGGGCATACACAAGGATGATCTGGGAAAAAAGTTAAAAAAATCAATGGGAGTTACATGTGGCCTCTAGTTACAAAACCATTTGTCTCAACATTATTGATTTTTTAATCTTTCTGTGTGCATTGGCCTTTTTTGAACATATTTTGTTTCCCATATTCTCCAAAATAATATTTTTGAATTAAAAAAAATTAAATGTCAGTAATTTTCAATAGAGTGGTATTTTTATGAAATAAATATTATAATTTAGAAACATTTTTATGAAAACAATATTTATTATAATATATAAATAAAATATTTTAGTGGATGTTGAAATCAATAAATTTTGTTTGAAATAAGGAATGAATTTTTTTTAGAATTATAATTTTATATGAAAAATCATTTTTCTAGAGAATTAGAATATTTAAATTTAAAATACCACACATCTCCATAATCAAATAATTTCCTTCCCACTATGGCAACCCAACTGTTAAATAAACACCAATTCTAGTTCTTAGCCATTTTTGTGTACTTATTATAAATTTATATCACATATAAGATAAGCTGGGATGAATTTATTTTTAAAATATTACTTGAAAAGGAATCGTAATATTGTACTTTAAAAAACCATAATAAATAAGATTTAAATTTTATAATTCAAACTATATTTAATAAAATTACATAATGATAGTACATGAACACATCTATATGAATGTATATAAATTTATGGGGGAAATGAGAAAAAGATATCTATGTTATGGATGTTTTATAACTAAGGAAAAGAAACATTATTAATTAACATTATAATGGAAAAACGTATAAAAACTATATAGACAAATTATGTTTAAGTTCCAAGGATTTATCTGAACCTATTTTATTAAAATAATATAAGAATTCATGTAAGATTATATTTATCATAAAATATCAACAAGTTTTCAAAAAATATAATTAAAATTCATTTTTATATAACTATAAATTTATGTATTTAAAATTTGTTATCTTTTTGGAAAAGAAGTGAATGCATGTCTCGAGAATAACCTATAAATTTACACGGTGATATAGGAAACAATACCTTAACCATAGATAGTATCTCCCAACCCATATATTACCAAGGAGAAATAACACAACCTCAAAAAAGTATCTATTTACCATAATAAAATGTTCTATTATCAAATAAATCCAAATAAATCCAAATAAATCAATCATAATAATCAAGGATAGCTAATTTTAGTGAAAAAAATATGTAAAAACTTAATAAAATACACAAACACTAAAATTCATATAACATCATAATTAAAAACACTATTCATAATCAGAATATTCCCAAAAATCATGAAAACCCAATGATAATAGACATGTAAATCATAGTCTAATAATTTGATTATGAACAGAATAAAAATACCCTATTATATGTTTCTTTAGAAAAGGGTATAGGAAACCAAAATAAAATATGAGATATCACCATGTCTTTGTGAAATATAATATCAAAATCCCTAACTTAAGTGAGATATATCATAGGATAAATGAGGGAGAGGAATAAATATGTGAAGACTTGTTGTTTACATATCATATATCTTGAAAAGTTTCTCTCCTTTCACCATATACCCTATGAGAAAAAATATGTGAGAGAGGAGAATAATTGGAAACTATAAAGAAGATATTATCTAAGTTAAATAAATAAGAATTAATGGGGTTATCAAAAAATAAATGGGCAATATAGGAAATGGTAAAATATACCTTTTAAAACCCATTTTCTATGCATACTGGTCAACCGATGGCACCCCCAAGCACACTCCTCATCTGAAATTCTCACTGGGTACATGGTGGGACCCCATCAATTAGTGAGTTCCTTTTGCAGACATATTTTATTTGTGAAACGTCCTTCCAGAATAAAAACACCCAATATCACCTACTAAACCTTTAAAAATTTCATAAATTATATATAATTCATATCTCAAACTTTAAAATTCAATAAATAATCCAAGAAATAATATGAATTCAAAATCGTAACAGAATATTCCAAACATCCTATAATCTCATGAACTTAAACTCCCATGAAAGGCCAATATTTCCAATATAATAGGTCATTAAGGAAATCAAAAATTACAGGCTCCCAATCATATGACTTCTCATCCCCGCGAATTCGAATGATATATTCACCCAATGAATCAGTAGATTACTAAATCCGTGTTCCACTAAAATTACACAAAGATATAATTAAAGAAATCCATCACCGTTGATAAAAAAATTTTAAAATTCACATATATTTATCAAAAAAAATTATTCTCACATCTATAAGGAATTCTGAAACAAATATAATATGATGAATCTAAATTCCCCATCACAAAATCGATAAATAATTCATTGAAAATAACATAACCTCTAACACCCCTAAATAAATTTATCATACAAAATAGAAAATATCTAATCAAATTATAAATCCAAAATTATATTTTATTACTCAATCCAAACAATCAATATTATTCTAATTCAATACTCATAAAATCATTTGAATAAAAAATAATTTATTTTCTCAATATCTAAAAGTTTCTCTACTAAAACATCATTGCTTAAAATATTGACCACAATACTATGTATTCTATTTTTTTAATCCCAACCATAAGGGATTCCTAGGATCGAATATACGAACCTAGGAACTAGATTCAACATGTAGTACTTCAAAAAAATGGAAAACAAAAGAGCACAACATCCATGGTGTTTTCCACGTAAAACAAAAAAAATGAGCCACATCATAGTTGTGAAGAGGTATATTTAGTTTTTTGGGATTTAAGGATTATAAAAGGAGGAGGAAAATGGTTTACTATCCATGTTTCAATGGATTATAAAGGTTATGGTGCCTGGAGTATCGAATAATATTTCATGGTGAACAAATCCTTGTCTCAGTTCTTGGAATTTCAGGCTAAAACCTTGGAAATTATGAGGTTTAGACATATAAAATTCATTAGATTTATTTTTAGTGATTTAATAATCATGTGGAATATTTTCAACCCCTGATGTAATAACATTTTATATTATTATAGTGTTTTAAAAAAAATATTAAAGGGTATTTAAATATTATTTAAATACTATATTCTTAGAGGAGTTTTATTCGTTGTGCCTAGGATCATCGAATATGCCTTTAATTTAGAAATATAAAATTAGTTGAGTGCAATGAAAATCATGGAGAATTTTTATAGGAAAATAGAATTTCCTAAATTACATGAAAATTGTGGAATTTTATTTTTCACATAATTGTCCTCTATAATAATAAGAACCATGAAAAATAAATGTGGAAGTAACAAAGGGAGTCAAAAATAATAAAAAATTCCGTATAGGAGAAGAATTGTGATTTTGGGGAGGGGATAGAAAAAATCTGGAACATGTGTCATTCCATATGATATAAATTCCAAGAAGATGATGATTATTATACAAAAAAAAATTATGGTTTTTCTAGACTTATTTAAAAATGTATGGAAGAAGGTTTTATGAAGGCAGATTCACATGAAGTGCAAGAGCATCTCAGTGGATCTTCAATAGATAATATATCCTAATTTAGGGATGAATTCAATGATTCTACAGAGGTACCTTATTATCTATAATCATTTTAGAGATCCTACCCCAATGTAGTGAGAATATATGGTGGAATATTGAATTCATTCAGCAATGGTAGTGAGCCAATGTGTGTGTAGTAAGGCATGGGTAACAGTGTGACAAACCAAAAAATTATTGGGTAATGAGCCTATGGATGAAGTGTACATGACCATTCCCCAACATTATTTAATATGAATAGTGTATTTTGGATCACAACTCATTTATGTATTTTATTTTGAAATATCCTAGTGTGGGTGAACTTTGTAATCACCGTGTAACTTGTTTAATATACGCATTCACAAAAAAATAAAAAAACCTATCGTATATTTGAAAAGGATAATAAAACATCACCCTTAATATTGAGAGTTTAAGATCCTTTAGGTAAATTGATACATCAAAGTAATGTGTTTTAAAATTGTTTAAGAACATTTTCTATCCTGATTCACCCCAAGGGTAATTTCACACTACCCAGTATTGACGGACTAACATGTGCTATCACATGGATAGGTTTATTTTTCATGGATTTGTTATTACCCTAACATGATCTGATGTAGTTGAAGAAAAATTTAATTTGAATGTAAGGATCTAGTGTTTGATGGAAATAATATTATAAAATGGAAAAAGGATTTCATTTACCATATATAATCTTCTCTAGGACTTCTATGAGATGTTACAGAAGAAAGATATTTTCTTCTATGAAAACAAATATTATTCCATGATACATAATAAATAAAAAATGGGATTAATTATTTAGTGAAAAATTCATTAAGGGATTCAATAGAATATGATTTTTTAAAGCAGTTTTAAAATTTAATTTTCTCCAAAAATATGTTGATAAAAATTGGATAAAAATATAAAAATTATAATGAATAGTTTCTTTATAGACAAAGGAAATATAAAAAAGAACCAGATTAATTAATCTCTAAATATGAATCCTCTTACCAAGTTACAAACATTGACTCCAATGTCATGTTTTATTCTAAAAAAATTAGATATTGTTCGTGAAATTCCATATTCAATTTTTGATATGAAAAGCATATGTTTTGAGGAAGTAAAAATAACATCAAATTTGTAATCATTTTGGTGCTTATGAAATTTCCAAGAGTAGATAAAAACTCTAAAAGGTAAGGTTGAACAATGTTAGTTCATTCATGAATTGAATTATCGAATGATTGTAGATTTATTACTTGGAGAAATAAGGATAAAATATATATGTGGTGTCCTTGTATATCATCATGAATAAAATCATAACAATCTTTAAGGACAAAAAACTAAATAAAAATATTTCATAAGAAATTTGGAATAAAATTGACACATAATCAAGAGTTAAAGGTAAGAATCATACCATTGAAGACCCAAATTAAATAAATGAGATAATCAGGTAAAGAAGAATATTCATCATTGAAGGAAATTATTAAAATTTAAAAAGGAAAATTTGGATATTAACTTTATTGGGGACAATATAAATACTTTTAATGAAAATAAAAATACACCATCAATGAAAGACTCAACATATGTACAAAATAAAAATTATGTATTTATATGTAAAGAGATGTTTCATGCCATAGTATATCTACAAAAAAAGTGGCATTGTTGTAATACTATTTTGGAATAATTGAGATCATCTTGAGTAGTTATTTCAAAGAAAATAATCCAACTTGTGTATGAAGAACTCCCTAAGTAATAACATCTCATTCAAGGTGATACCAAATTATGTATGATTCTTATGGTAGATGTTTCTTTTTTTCTATCCAGAGTCATATATAAGGTTATGTGTATATTTTGAATTTGAGGAAGTGAAATGAATTAATACCTATAAACTCCCCTCCGATAAATTATAAAAACAATGCATTCACTAAAAGAAGGCTTTTTTATCTAGAAAATAGGTTCCATGATTTAGATAACAAGGAAGAGATTAAATGATAAGTTCATCAGTCACAAATATCCAAATAATCAAAACGTATCTCTTAGATATAAATGATCTAAATATGGAATAAAAATAAATTTTTGGTTCTATATATGTGAAATTTCTAAGAATATTTAAAATGATCCACTGATGATTAATTATTCAAAGATAACACACATTTCCCTTAAGTATAATGTTTTCCAATGTGGTTCAACACATCATACTAAAATTAAAATCATAATTATGAAATAGAGAAGTAATAAAATGTTAAGACTCGCTAGTGATGCAATAAATATATTGTTTTTGTTTAAGAGTGATCAATTCCATAACTGTGGTAAATCTCAATCTAAGGAATAATATAAATGCATATATCCATGAAGTGAATTAGGAATGTTTTATAATTTAAGGGGAATACATTAAAGAAGGTCATTTTATTTGGATTCAAGTGATGATTATGATATTGAAGAGATTTTGGAATTCCTTTCGAAAAATATAAATAATGTGAATGGAGAGGTGAATGTTTAGGGTTTGATCCATATTAACCAACCTCAATCCATAACTTTATGAAATTTTACGTAACCCACTCCCTAAATTCTTTATTCAATGTACTTCATTCTATATAGATGAAAATTTAAAGGGGGATATGGGATCCCTAGAGTGACTATTAAATAAAATAATATATATTTGTGATATTAATAATATATGACATTTCCAAGAAAATAAATTTGTTTGATGACACATGAAGAAGTTAAATGGGAATAAAAAATAACCCCAAAAAATAAACTAACAGGTTTTTTATCTACAAAGTGGTTTGATGTTAGATACCATCTAATATTTTTTATTCATCCAAATATTATTGATTTTTTAATGTTTTTTCCAAAAGCGTTCCCGAAAATTAATCATTAACAATTGGTTTCAAGAACCAAAGTCTCAAGGGGAGTTGTTATAAACATTAATGTATTATAAACCATATGAGATGTTTTTGTAGTTTATGAATAACAAAAAATATAGTTTTATAAGTGTTACCAATTATTTAAATTTTAATAGGTTTTTAAAATTTATTTTTCATGTTTTATGAACCTCACTAGCATAATATTTTTTTTATATTTTGAACTATTTATCATTAATTTAAATGAGATCACAAGGTGTGTTTTCTTGTTAAAAATATAAATTTGTTATGGTGATTTCAATGGTATTCATTACAAACATGGATTTCCCAGTAATTACCTATAAAAAACATATTTCCTAAATTGGTAAAAATATTAATAGGATTAAAGGATTTATTTAAATATTTGGTTTCAATGTTTTGGTGTAATCAATATGGGAATGATTCCACAGGATAATGGTTTTTTAAATAGGGTGAGAAATTCATTAGGTGACGATGTACTCCCTATCCTTATAGGGGGAGTTGAATCCTATTTGGTAGCCTTCATATAAGGTTGAATTAAAATGGTAAATGAGATTTAATGGATTCACCCATAGCATTAAGGGGGAAATGTGGAATATAATTATGGTCCCAAGATTAATTAGGAAAAGAAAGAAAATATAATTTATAAATATGAAGGATAAATATTGGAACAGCCCTTTGTATCGTAAAGTCACTCATTATTTCATTCTCAACAGGGGAATGAGAATATATTAAAGGGGATAAGATACTTTAAAAGGTAAAATGATTCTTGATTTATAGTTCAATGATTATTATTAAAAAAATAAAATGGGTATATTGATTGAAATTATAATGGATTGTGTTGGATTTGTTGAAAATAAGGATTGATGAATTTACATTAACCTTTATTTAAGGTTGTTAAAAATATGTGTTTTCATCGTAATGACAAAATATATATTTTTTGGAAATAAAATTATAGAAAATAGTTTATGAATAAGATTAATGTGATGAAGTGATTTTTAGGAGATTGGTTTATCCCAATAGTGATGACCGTGGTTATTTTTTAGAAAAAAAACATAATTAATATTTGTGTTGGATTTTTTAAAAAAATTAATTATTTGTTTACATGGTGGAATTTATGGGAAAACATGAAGTAATTCACAATTATTATAATTGAAAATTATTAAAACATGAAAAATTTGGAAGGCCACACACAAATCATATGCATGATTCCCTATAAAATCCAAGAATTTGTAGGTTGGAGGTGGTTATGTTGTGGTTTTATGTGTACTGGTGAATATAGAAAGAACACTCCCATATTTTAGGTTATAATGAGAATAAATTGAACAAAATGGGAAAATAGAAATGGAAAACATTATTGTGGAACATGTCAGGGCATTCAAATGATCCAGTAATGCACTGTCAATTTGGGATATCTTTTTACGGGTGTGGTGATGTCTATGGTCTTATCTAGTGAGTTCATGGACAAAATTGATAGAAGGAGGATTCCACACCTATGGTGAATAATTCTGGGTTGATGCGTATAGATACAATATATAATAACTAATATAAGAGGGAATTTCCAATAATATTTGATTCTTTAGATGATAAAAAACACTTTTGAACCATACATTAGTTGAATATTTTGGGTTTTTTTCATGAAATGTGGTTTCCATAATAAATAGGCATCATCACAAAAAACATATAGTTTAAGGAATGTTAAAGGATGAGGTTGAAATTTTTTTTAAAACCATGTCCTTCTAATCAAATATAACTCATAGTGTTGGACTTTTTAGGCCGTGACATGAAAAATATAGAGGTTTTTACTGAGATGATTCTTTTGCTATATTTTTAATGATTCAATAAGAATGGGACATGTTTTTTTTCTAATAATTCACGTGATTATGAAGTTCTTCCATAGTAGTGTAAAATATTGATTGAAGGGGATTTAAATCACATTTATATAATGTTGTAAAGTGGACCCTTTTTTAAGTGTCTTGGTGAATTGATCATTTTTTTGATTTAAAAATATGAAACTCATGGAGTTCATGGAAAATCATAGAATATTTTTATGTGAAAATTTTAATGTCCTAAATCAGTGAAAAAAAGTAACATTTTAACAGGAATATAATCATCCAACTTAGTTAGTGGGATCACATGCATTCAAAGTTCGGCGGATGAAGAGAGTCCTGATAAATGATAAAATTAGCAATGAAGTGGAAGATTGATTCTTGGAAATGGGTTGAAAATTATATGAAACATGTTCTATTATAGAAGATAATAATTAAATAAAGAGATAGGTTATTTTTACTATAGAAAAATTATGTTTATTCCATAATTGTTACTAAAATTGAGGAAGATTATACTATCAATGTGTAAGTAAAAAATATTTCAAGGACAATTCCAATGTAACATGAATATATAATTTATCATTGTTTGAAGATTCCTACAGGGGTGATGTAAATAGACAAACATTTCTATATACTATATAGAGATCCAACCCTAGAGTAGTGTTTTAAGGTGGATAAAGATGGTAGTGATCCAATATTGGTAATGATACAACCTGAGGGATGTTATCCACGGGCTACAGTATGTTTCACCCAAAATAATATAGGGTGGTGATCTTGGTCATGAAGGGAACAATACCAATACTTACCATAATTCAGTGTGGATAATGGATTTTAATTATTGGATCATTATTGATGCATAATTCATGGATGTATCCTACTGACTATAAACCATCTAATTTATTATGTACTTGTATACATTATCCATGAACAAAAAATCAAAACAAGTAAACAAATGTAAATTTAGTAAATAATAATAACATGTGACCCTTGATTTTGAGAGGTTAAGTTTCTTTATATATGTGAGATCTAAAAGGTTCATGTGTTTTAATTTGATTGGAAAATTAACCCCCCCATAGGATAATCCTAAAGAAATCCCATATTGAGGGACCAATAAGAAGGAACTAAATACCACATAACTAAAAGTTAATATCATTTTCCTTCCACTAACATTCCATATTTATCACTAAATCATTAATGCATGATATTTACCACTTTTATTTTTGGATAATTGATTTAAAACACTCAAAAAATATAGTGATAGTAATTTACCTTCATAATAAAAAAATTAAAAGGATTATAATAGGTTGATCTCAACAAATCATAGCCACAAAAACCTTGAATTAAATAGTAAGAGATAGCTTATACATAGGTAAAATAATAATGTTAATGGCATGAACTCCCCTATAATGATGTAAAGAAATGTGTAAGGAACTATGAGAATGTTCCCTATGACATAGAATATTTTAAACTATGGAAAATGATAATTAATTTCTACACTATTAAATGAAATAGTGTGTAACAACCATTGTTGAAAAATTAATTTTACCAAATGTGGATTTAACCAAATGAATTCTAAAATCCACCTACACACATTTCAGTATGATGATCTAATAATGAAAAAATATTCACCATCTAGTTTCTCCCAAAAAAATAATTGTTAAGAACAATGTTCAACTCAATCACATTCAGTCTATATTATGAGGAAAATATGGTTAATATTCCCTTTGATATTTCTTTCATCAGGGTTTGTTGAAACTATAATAAAATATTGTATTTAACAATAAAATGATGAAATATAACATAAAAATACCTAAAAATTGTATGATACAATAGAGGATAAAGGTGGTAATTTAATAAAGAATGGAATAAATGAGGTTTTCTTTAATTGAAAATGGAAAACTTCTCTTAAATAAACCTAGAACTAGAGATAAGGAAGGGGATACAGAGGCAGATAATTAGGTGATTTGAGGGAGAACTCTACTAGACTAAATGAATGATTGTCTAAGGAGGGGAACAAATCCTGGAAAGGGTTTAGATGTGAAATAACACAAATGAACCCTTATGGAATGGATTTCTCATGAATCCCAACTCAATATTTTATTATTTAAATATGAATATGTCATTTTGTAGACCATATAGTCAATATCAAAATGAAAACACTCTCACATCATAATTTCTATATTGTAAATATTTATTAATTAAAATATATTTAAAAATGTTATACAAATATATTGTGGGTTTATAAATTTATATGTTATAATTATATATATATATATATTAGAAATGAAAACAAAAGACACAAAAAGGTTAGTTATAACAAAGAATAATTGTTATACTATGGAGTTCACTATAAAGATATCATTGTTCTTTGAAAATTATAATTCTGAATTTGTTATCCAATATTGATATCAATACTTATTACATAATTAACTCCTTATATGAATTGTTATTATACCACACTAAGATATCTTCTTTTCAGATAATTCCTTTCCTAAAGTAACCAAGGTGACCTATTCACTGATCAGAACTATTTTAGAGAAACATTACCATATGAATAACATAATAATTAAAGGAAAGTAATATTGATGAATAAGAACTAGTAACTACATAGATGAGAAAATAGGGTAACTGATCAGTGTAATTTATTTAAACAGTACCAAAATTCTAAAAATAAATTAAATTGATCCCTTAACGGATCAATAACTCAAAAAAACACTACTCCTTCACTTCAAAAAAATGATAAAGTTAGGTCTCCAATTTCATGGGGTTAAAATTTGCATTGGGAGAAAATCAAAAGAATAAAATGAGATATATATATATATATATATATATATATTAAATTAAAATTTCAGTGATGAGATCAAAAAATATGAAAAATATTTATTTTTTTCACAATTTATAACCCATAATTTTATTAAAACCATGTTAGTTCTTTTAATTTTATATCATTTCATAATTTGGGAATTTATTTTCATATTTTCCTAGAATGTGTATTTTTAGTGTTTTATTCATTTTTCGAATTTATGTAAAGAATCCACACATTTATAAATAGTCATGGGAAAAAAATTCAAAGATATAAATTTGAAATTTTTAATGTCATATAAAAATTCCATTTTAATCTAGATAGGTGATTTTTTTAATTAATATAAATTTGATTAAACTGAGAAATTTAAATGGTGTAACATCATGTTAGAAGATTAACATGTCTTTGGGAAAAATTAGATGTAAGTATGATTTCAAAAATATGATTTAAATTAGTATATTAAAATGAATTTTGAATCCAATTCCATTTTCAATAAATCTAATTTTTATATAATGAATCCATTTTAAAAAAATCTAAAAATTTACTTCACTGTATAAATATATAAAAATTTATATTAGGGTTTATGAAGAATATTTGGTAATGGTATCAAGCTTCACCAATAAGGTCAACCTTCTATAAGGAACCCTTCATCCATGATTATACTCTCATAAAATACAACTTCATATATTCAATGGAGTAATCTCTTCTTTTATAGATGATCATTAATTCCTTCATCCAATCCTTCAATGAAAATCCATCATTATATGCTCCTCACTTCTTCTATGAGACCACACCACCATTGTTTGTGAGGAATGACCCCATCTTTACCCTTTCCTATCTATCTACTCACCAACCAAACTATACCTCTAGTAAACCATGAGAATAGAAAAAAAATCATGTGATTCCTCTACAAAATTTACTATAGGGAGAAATTGTAACCACTCCAAGTTCATAGTAACTCGACTATAGCAATGAAATATTTGACTACCCAAGCGTCATTCCAGTCAGATCACCACTCTCACTCCCCCTTATAAATTTTTCTCCTTTTTTGAATTCTATGAGAGAATTTATAACAACTTGTATCTCTTTAATGTAGGAAAAATTTATCACATTTATTATGATCATAGCACTGGAAACATTATTATAATTGATGAACCTAAACTACAAGATTGTCCAATGTCATATACACCCATATTCGATGTACCCATTTTGAAACTGATATGGTTGTATTAATAAGCTAGTAAATTTACTCAAATAACATTTTATAGAATATGATTTTTGTTAAATTTTCTCCCAATGTAGGACTCAAGATGGAGGGACAATGACCCATCCCATTTCGTTGGTCTTTATTTTTAATAACATTGTAACCTAGGTGTTTGATGATTTTACCCTATAAATTTTGGCTACACCTTTACATATGGGTTTCACCATATCACCATCAATAGTAGTTATAATATTTTATCTCCACAAACCCATTAAATATGAGACTCCATTTCTATCCAAAATCATTGCCCCAAAAACACATGATTGATACATCAATTCTAGTAAATACCAAACTCCATTGTACCTATTTGATCGTACATCACCATATCATAGGCACTAAATCAAAAATCTTCATACACAAATTTATATACCCAATTCTTACTATGTTCATGGTCCCAACACCACGTGTATATTTTTATTGCAAAACATAAATATGGTGTTCCCAACCATTCTCAATTTATCTTACTCAGAAACACATAACAACAATAAAATTACCACCATCTTACTGATTGTGATTTTTTTTGTTTTCATGTACTAATTTATATAGGATTATGCCTTACTTATTCCTTATCTAATTACATTATAGAAAATGAAAAAGTTATTACTGTTGCTTTCATGAATTAATAAACCAATTAAATGAACTAAAAAATAGAAAAGTCCCTTAAACATGGAAAGACTAAATTGAATCCATGATTGTAGATCATCACTATATGAACACCTTCTCGATCCAAGATCAGTCAATTTTTTTCAATTCACACCTAATAGATACCAGGGATACTTGAACCAGATTTATTCTTCACCGTGAAAAGAGCACATGCCCTCCAACAAGTGCAGCAAAAAAGCTTCGATACCCATGATTGAAGTGTCTTGTATCCATCTATGCATGATCCATTATCATCATTACAACGTTCTTCTACTTCAAACTATAATAAAGTCATAAATATGCATAAATAATATAAGTGTTGTCTTGGTCATCCCCATACATGTCCAACCAAAATAATTCATATGTATCAATTCCTGGGTAATGATTACTTTTTAATCCTAATCCTATTTATATTGAACCAGCTCTGGAACAGTCATCATCTTCATGTTATTTCTCCAAGAAAATATTTTAATATCCTCTACACCATGATGCACTATAAAATTCCAAATCAAAATCTTTTAGAATGTGTCTAGAGAATGACAATGGAATAATTATCTCAATCAAAATGGTCCTTTTTTCAATTCTATTATGATGGGGATCCATTTCACCATTATAAAACTGTTTGGGGTGATAAATAAAAATATGAACCATTCATGGTGGGATTGATCAAACATTTATTCTACTTTTATATTAAATTGTTATGGTGTTATGTTTCATGAAAATATATTTTATTCCTCATTTAGACTAATGTTGTTTGATATTACATCAAGACAGAATTGTGATATATTAAACTATGTGATCATGGTGTAATAAATCATTGGCTAGGTCCTATAGGAATATTTGAAGGGGTATTCCAAATCCCTGTGAATAATTTATGTATTTCTTTTATTCATTCTTTATAAATAGTAAATGGGAGGTATATATGGAGATGATTATCATTCTATATTTTATTCTCTACAAAATTACCCCATTTATCTAATTTTCTCCCTCCAATATCTCACTAGACAATGAATATGAGAGGATACATTCAATTATGGGATGAAAAACATACAATTGGAGATGAGGGTGGTTATGGTAGACAAATCAAATGAATATGTTAATTTATTCTATATTTTGGATGATGTGGAACTGGATATATAGAGGGTTCTGTCTCTTTTATGATGAGTACTACAATTCAGATAGAATTGGGAAATCAAGGAATTATATCGATTAGATTATTGGATAAGAAAATTATTGGATAATGATGAACTAATTCGATCCAAAATGATTAAATTCCCATTTTCCTTGAATATTTAATGTTTTTAACTTTCACTGTATGTGTGATGCTTTTAATCAATAAACCAAAACCAAAAACCCAATTCTAGATGCTTCCAAAAAATTTAATACAATAAAAAATATACATAATTATTATATAGTGAAGATTTCTAGACTAAAATTCTTGATAGTTGACTCTTATCAGCCACTATTGTATATTCTATGTTGTTTCAATTTTGTTTGATGAGCCCCATGATAGGTTAAGAATTTACATGTGACCATTTTTGGGGAGCAGATCTGAGTTGACATTGTCTAATACAATATTCCAAATTATTTTTACTACTTTTTTAAAATAAAATTCACGCCCTATCCCAAAAGACTATTGAAACTAGTTTTTCAAAAAAAAAGATGAATAATAATGATAAAAATCATCATATGATCCCTTTTGATTAGATGGAAAAAATTGAATGAGAATATATCCAAAATAAATAGGTGAACCAATATATTCCAATTAGATATAATATTTAATAATATAATGTTATGTAATTAATTGAGTCTATAATGTACTTATGGGAAAATAAATACTTACAACATCCAGTTAATATCTAACCTGGCTCTGGGGGAATCCATGAATTTTGAGATAATTGGTCATCTCATTTGTTCCATCAAAAAAATTGCAAGAAAATATTATTGGGACCCTAAGAGTAAAACATTAGAGAATAAAAATAAATGTTCTTATACAAATAATAACCTCCAGTAATGTTTATTACCTTGAATTATAAAAAGATTAATTTTATAAACAATTCCCATTAATCCTAATAATCAAGGTTTAGGGTGTGATTTAAGATCATAAAGAAGATGAATTTTTTTCAATTGTCTTTTCCAAAGAGGGTTTTTAATAAGAGTAGTGAGAGTTTAATGAATAATAATTTCTTCAACTCTTCAAAACTAAAAAAATCATAATAGTGTCCCTACACATTAAGGAATAGTTGATTGATTAAATTAATGGGAGATTTGATCTATCCTTTGAATCATTGTAATTTTTTTATTGAATATCATATATTTATTTATTCACTGTATATTTTATTTTTAGAATTATCAAAAATCATTTGGAGCCGAGAACATGAAGATAATGAAAAAGATCCCAAATTTGTGTGAAAATAGAAATGCCCTATTCTACACCAATTCATACAGGAAGACATCAAATAGGCATTTCAAATATAAAATGAGGTGCATGTTTCAATTAAATATATGTATTAAACTTAATAGGATTAATTTTTTTTCAAAACATATTCAATTATAAATATCCAATAATATCAATTATTATAAAAATTTTGAATCAGATAAATTTTTTCATGATCTTGATAATGATGAGGTAGAACCTATATTACATAAAAAAGAAGAGAAAATATTTTAAAAAATAAGAGAATATAATATTAAAGATGGATATGAAGAGTTGGATGTGGATTCCATATAGCAGTTATAAAAATATTATATTGATGAATTTAAAGAGGATATGACCAAAGAAGTTGACACAAGATTCCACTTTAGAACCTGCAGTCAATAAGATACTCCGTCATCACCAAATTTAAGATCAAATAGAGGAAAACACAACAGAAAATGTTATTCCAGAGAACTATTAATATGAAACTTAAGATCATGATTCTATCTATAAGGGATATTATTTACATTTTAACTTTGATTATTTTAATTTTTTTAAGATGAATTAATTACTAAATCATCTGTGTTTGGATATTTTGAAGGATTGATATTAGAGGATCTAAATTAAGATAAATAAGAAGAAAAAAGATCTAGGATGGCACATAAAATCCCCTCCCCCCCAATTTACTGGTCACAATATAATTTTCAGGGGATATAAATGAAGGTATCTATCAAATTGAATGTCTATATAGTAGAGAATCTATGTATATTTGGAATGAAGCTTATGTGTTTTATTTTATTATAGAAAGAATATCCTCTAATATAATGTTGATAATTTATGGTACTATACATATGGGGAGAGTAAATCCAAGATCCCCTCTTAGGAGGGATCAAAACAATATTACTCTCTTTTATCTCTATTTTCATTTTATTTTATGTTATGTGTTTTATTTTTTAAAAAATTGACAATTATTCTAGTTATTATTTTAGGAAATGATGTGGGGAACTCATATAAGGATTATTGGATGACCAAAAAAAGCCAAATAACAAGAATAATCACTTCATCCAACTTTTTTCCACATGAAAATGAATAGTATAATCTCAGTTTCTCTTTACATTCTAAATTAGTATTTTTCTAATAATCCTAAAATATTATTTAAATACACAAGATTATTTTTATTGTGACATTGGGGATATAGCTAAAACTAAGTGTGGGGGAGTGTGTGACTCATGGATGAATTTTTTTTACTCTAGTAATAGTTTTCTTATCCTATTTACTATGAATCATTTATTCTATTTTATAAATAAAATGAAAAATCAGTCATGAATTTAAAAAATAAAAAAAATCAAAAAAAAATTATATCTACAAATTATATACAAATTTGTTTTTATAATGTTTTTGGTGTCCTTATTTAAGATTTCATTGAGTTGAATGTTGTCTGATCTATTTTAAATAAAGTGATAAGAATTGATAGAGTTAATTTGTTCTAAAAGAGTGAGAGTTAAATAATTTTTTAATTTTTTTTCATTAATATTTAAAAAATTTCTATAGTACTAAGAATATGAGTGTGACTGAAAATATCTTTATGGAATTAGAATTATAACTTTATGTGAAAGTGATAACTAAATGTACTTCATGTTAAAATTTCCATATCACTTAGAAAAAATTTGGTTCACTCCTAGACCAGGAGGATGATCAGGGATTGAAATGAGGATGTGAGCACTACAATTGATATAAGGAAGGGGTGCACCAACTTCTATCAGGGCCGATAAAAGAAACACGTTTATTTGCGATAACTTAATGCACTAATAAATTTGTATCCTTTATCTGCACTTTTTTAGCACTCATGAATGATATATTTATTAGAGATATTATTAGCGATGATAATAGTTTTTTAAAATATTATAAATATATATATAATTATTATATTCATAATCAAAAAAATATTAATTTATTTAAATTAATTAAAAAAATGTTTCTAATTAATAATTTTTTTTATTTGAATATATTTATATATATTGTTTTAATAAAACTATTGATTTTATTATAAATAGATATATATATATATATATATCTATTTAAATAATAATAAATGAATATTTTTTTACAATATTTACAATATTTATAATATTTATAATTTTAAATCAATACATTATAAATATATATATTTAAAATTATAATTATATAAATAAATTTATTTAAATAAATATATGCCTAAATTAAATTTGGGTAATAAATATATATCAAGAGATAATGATGATATTCATTGACAAGATTGGCATTTTTATGTTCATACATTGATGCATGAGTGCGTAAAATTGATTTTATATGATCATATGTTTTTTTGGACATTATTGTGGGTTTCTAGGTTCTGAATGTTATGATTACCAATATTATGATGATGTGTGTAAATGTTATGTATTCCTGGCTCATGAATGTCTATTTAAACATTGACACACTAATCAATCTTGCTTTCCACATATATATGTAGTGACCCATTTTTTAAAATCTAAACCTTATTTGGTATTAGTCATCCATGTTATAACCATTGATTTATTATGTTCCCATAAATACTTATAAAATTAAAATAAATATATTTTTTTATTTTAAATTATAACTATATATATTTATATTTAAATAATTATAATATTATAATAAATACATTTATTAACAATTTATATATATATATTTATAATTATATAAAAATATTTCTAAATATATATATTTAAAATTAAAATTATATATATATATATATATTTTATTATAAAAAAATATTAAATATTTATACTATATTTTATAAATATATATTTATTGTTTCATAAATATATGGATATAATTATATATATATAATTATATACAACTATTTATAAATATATTTTATTATAAATATAATGGTAAATAAATATATTTATTTAAATAATTAAAAAATTGTAATAAATATATTTTTTTATTTATAATATTATAAATATATATATTAATATTAATATATTTGTACATATCAAAAAATATTTATAAATATAACTAAATAATCATAATTATAATTATAAATATATTAATTTTTATTAATATTAAATTAAAGTAATTATATTTATTATATACAATTATTATATTTTAAATAGAGTATATATATTTTTTATAATTTTATAGTTATAAATAAATAAATATTTATTTATTTATATTTATTTAAATAATTATAAAATTATAATAAATATATTTACTATATTTATACTTTTATAGATATATATAATTAAAAACATTATATATACTATAAATGTTGAGGTTTAAGCCCTATTTTATTAAAAAAAGAAAAATATGCAAACAAAAAGAGATAAATTCAGATAAGACACAAATGCCTATAAAGAGGATGAGAAGTCACATCCCCAAATTTCCAATAATCATAGGATGTCTTCATAAACCCTTCGTATGTCATCCATTCTGCCATGAATTGACTTGCTATGATGATGCATCATGTTATTTTGAGGATGATTCATAGGATCTAACCATAATCGGGAAAATATAGAATTTCAAAGAGAGATCATGAATGTTAATCTATGGTTTAGCTCGAAATTCATCCTATGAATTTATTGCCATATTGTTATGCACAAAAAGATAATCATCAAATAGAAAAACAAATGTTTCCATCAAGGATTAGATGGCCTCCAGTTTCAAGGAGAACCTATCATCTACCTCCTTGTTAAAACCCTTAATTGGTATTTCCCCTTCAATGTCACTAGGAAGGATGATATATTCATTTTGATCTTGTGCAAGAAACATTCATCATTCGAAGCTGTACCAAAAGTGGTATAAATATTTTTTATATGTTTTGAAAATATTGATGGGTAACACAAATTTTTATTTCCCACCATGAGACCAGTAGGTGGAGAATCTTTCTTTATGGGAGATTCCAATGTAGGAGGTTCTTGAACAAACACAGACTTGGAATCATCTACTTTACGCATTCAATGGATTACCATTTGGAATCCATCCTTACCAAAATTGTTTTCCCCATTACGAGTCATTGAAATGTTAGTTTGTTCCTGCTTAATTTTGGGGTCATCTAGTTCTGGGGAAGCATCTTCATCAACCAAATCCTCCACCAATTCCTTAGGAGGCTCTCTAACAATATTGGAATCACCTGCATATTTATTTAAAACATTCTTTAATGCATGATAAGAGACTCCCCTACCTTTTCTTCCATAATCATCTGCTCCTTTGTTGAAATCACATCCCATGAATTGTTGGATTGGGATGAAACCTTTTCCACATTACTCATAGAGGGTTGATCACCAATGTATAATTTACTTTCACTCAAGTCATTCAGTTGAATAAATGAAAATATTTTCAAATCATAGGTATTCCCCATGTCCATACCCAAACATCTATCCACTAAGTGTGCACCAAGATGCATTCTATAAGAATTTTGTGAATATACAATGTTAATATTTTATTCCTCCCTAATATAGTCTCTTCAGCCATTCTATCATTTGTGACTTTGTTAGAATTCCTCCCCTTCTACGCCTTTCTATTGAAGTGATTCAACTCATGGTTGTGACCTGAATAGCATGAACAAAGCATTGCTCTTTTGATATTTTTAGTTTCTTGTCCAACAGTCCAATATTTAGAATAGAACATCAGGAATTCCTCATACTCAACATTAAACTCCATCTCAGTAGGATCATTGGAGAGAAAAAAATTCAACTGTGGTGCAACACAAGTCGACCATAACAAAGAAACGAGCATAGTGTCCAATGTGAGCCAACTAATTCTCTTTATCCAATCTTAGGGGTGCTCTGATTGCAATTGGATGGTCATATAGAATCTTTGGGTTCCACAGTATATCACCAAGTCTATAAAATTGTCCCCTCAATTGAGCATCTTAATTACTTACATCCATTGGATTAAAGTCCTTATCCCATTATCCGATGTGAAGGATGTTGGTATTGAGGGAAACATACCCCAAACCCCATGCTCATAGCTTTAAGCTCTATATGGGATAGAGGATATGAATGAATCCTCTTCCTAGTGAGATTCATCAACATGAGTCAAAAACCACAATCCTTTGATAGCCACATGACCCAATCATCCATATTCAATGCTTTAGAGCCCCTCTCCAAAATTAATCTTTTTACAATTGTGTGATTACCTAATTTTAGACACTTTGATACTACCTCATGATCATCTTTAGTATGTGCAATATTACCCTTTTGGTGAATCAACCTAGCATCATACCCTGTAAAGATAGATAAGGAACTATAATTCACACAATTCAAAAGAACCCCATAATTTTGCAATCACTATAGGCAACCCTCTAATCTTTATCACCAAACTCACCATACATATTCGAATCTAATTTCCTTTGATCCAGGGAGGTTTTAGCAACCGAAATGGATGAGTGACTCACCATTCACAAGGAACTATAGAAATATATATCTTCAAGAGCAAGAAACACCTCTGTAGAAATGTCAAACAAAATGAAAATTACTTCAGGTATTTCTTATAATCTTAAAATTGTTTAAATAAATATATATTTATTCATTATTAGAACTATATATATTTATATTTTTAAATAAATATAATGTTATAATAAAAAATGTTCTTATTGTTTGACAATTATTTAAATTTATATATTTATTTATTTAAAATTATAATTAAAACTTTAATTATTTTAATTATTTTAATTATTTTAATATTAATATTATAAATAAATATTTAAAAACATTTATAATTTTATAGATATATATAATTATATAATTATATAAAAATATTTAAAAAAATAATATTATATATATAATTTAAAATAAATTTATATTTACTTTTTGTTATAATTATATATATATATCAATAATATATATATAATTTTATAATTTTACATAATGATATAAAAAATTTAATAAAATTAGACAATTATGAGTGCAATTTTTAATGCTGATAAAGATATTCATTTATGAGTTTTAAAAAAATGTTGACAATATTATTATTTATGAGCACCATGAGAATAAAATTGATAGAGACACATTTTGATAGAGATGATAAAGATATCCCTTTATTATTGATAAAAAGTTTTTGATAAGTACTTTTTTCATCAGTGCAAGCAATTGTTTCGATGATAAAAATATTTTTTATCAATTATTTTTTGATAGCATTGATAAAAGCCCAATCTTTTTTTAAAAGAACAATAATTTCTTGTCTTATATAGCACAACTTCAACCTCTCAGGGAAGCTGACTATTTTTACGACACCTCTCTCACTAAACCAGGCTATCTCCTTTCATGTTCTCCACCACTATCACTGATCCACACTCGTGACGTCATGTATCAACTCTTACTAAACTCTATTGGATCCATTTTTTCTTTCAAAAACCCCATTGGTGTCTCAAAAAAACTTGTTTCCACCTCCCACAACCACCTCTCAGAACAAAACTATCCTCTCCAAAAATAATAGTCAGATCGTCCTTGGTATGATATTTCTAAACATATTTTATGAATAAAGAACCTCAAAACTAAAGTTATTCTTATCATGACCCGTCCCCCAGGACCAATGTCGTGACTACCCCAAACTCGTCTTCTATATGATAGGGGCTGGAGACTTTCACCAAAAATGAATATCCTAAAATGGGAAGGAATTTCATTTACACATGCACACACACAACCCCTACAATGGAAAGTAAAACTAAATCTAGGATACCAACAAAAAGTATGTCATACCAGGAAGAAACCACACAAGTAAAGGTGAAAATAAGAAAAGGGGGCCAGAATATAAACCCAAATGAAATGGAAAGTACAATTAATTTAAGTACAAGCTCTAGAGGTTGTTCACCAAGGATCCTACTTGAAGGGTAGGTGTAGCTCACTGTCAGATGTCATCGAAGCATACTCCATCTGTAGGTCCACCTACGAGCACAACTTGGCCCTAGATCTCTATGATCATTTTCAAAGCTATCTATCATCGGCACAAGACACAATATGTGATGGTGAAGCATGTAAAATTTTGATCATAACAATACTCAGTAGGTATCCTGAATCAAACTTGTGTCTCAATGAAATCTACGAAGAAATCAAAAAAGAATTCACAAAGATTGGGGTCACTAAAGTCAGGTCGACACACGTATAACATAATGTGTTTCTCGAAAAATCATATTTGAAAATTCTAAACATCAAACACTGCAAAGTCACCCATCCATGATGATTCCTTTAAGATATTTAGATATCCAATACCAATTCAGTAGTTGAGTCACAAAGCCTCGCTAGAGAGCTGAGTCATGAAGTCGTGATGATAGTTGTGTCACAAATCCTCACTGGGTAGCTGAGTCATGAAGCCTCGCTGATAGCTAATCCCTGAATCCTCACTCATATTTCAGTCCAAAATAATCACTATTTAGCTGTGTCATGAAGCCTCGCTAAGTAGTAGAGTCAATGAGCCTCACTGGGTAGCTGAGTCATGAATCTTAACTGGGTCAACGTCAATGGAATATTAATTATATTATTTCATAAAGAATACCTCGTCATGTGGGTACCAACTCCATATATGTTGTTTCAAATGGATGACTGGTCTTAGAGATATGTCCCTTTTTTTTAAAAAAAAAGGTTGGTTGTGTCTGGGCCCAGTCTGATTGTTTCAGACCGTCCTGACCAATCCTTCTCGGGGTCCCGCATGACCCGATCCTATCTTTATGGCCCATTGGGACTCAATAGACCCAATGAGGTTTGGTCGTTGGTCCAGTATACTCGGTCACCCAGTAACTGGAATTTATCTATCCTAACATGCACTAGAGGGACAATTTCTTTTCATAGGCCAAGCCACCCCAGGACCCGAATTTATCTTATCAGCAAGATCCTCTAAAGCAGACCAACATTTAAAATTATTCGACCTCTCGGGCAGCACGTTTTTCTGGTATGGACTGGCTTGGACGGTTTAGTTGGGGTGCATGTGGCAGGTCATCCAGCAGCCCCCCTTGGTGAATATGAAGCCCGCATGGAGCAGTCTGCTCATCCTATGTGGCACCGCATCCAACCATCTACAACGGATGATGGGCCATGACCCTAATTTGAGATAGTGCACACCGATCGTGCCGCCACCTCCAGTGCATCTAGTGAGGGTTGGTCACTTCATCCCTCACAGGACGCCTAGGGTGGAGCCATCACCTACCAACGGTCTCCTCCACTAGTTGTTGGCACCGCCTCACTGGGGTGCCATGCTGGTGCACATTTTACGGGCCACTGAGTCCGCTCTAGTGGTCTGATCTCATATCTTTCTACACCCTTGGGCCTCTCAGGTCTCATCCATAACTGACACATCCTTGGGGTCACTGGTTTTATGATTATGTCATTCAAGAACATAGAACAAAAACACCCACTATAGAGTGATCTAGGCCTTGTTTGTGTCAGCCAGATCCCTCCGCATTAGAATTTACAAACATTTATTAATGGGGTTTCCAAATTCTAACACAGATTTCAAATCCCATTACACCCTGAAATATCATTTCCCAACCCACAAGAACAGCAAAACCACAAGTCAACCTATTTGTGGGTTGAACATCATTTTTCATTTTGAGAATAATATTGGGAAAAAGAAATCACAGAAAAATAGCATAACCCCTACCAGGATTGAGTATCCATCACTGATGAGGGATTAATATCTGTTCCATCTCAGATCCTTGATATATTATAATTCTTCATCATTTGTCCTCTCACGAATCCCTCCAACCGGCATTCGTCGATGTCATTCGTCATCAGATAGAGAGAGAGAGAGAGATTTCTCATTCATTAAAGGATTTTCTAGGGTTGTTTTTCAACTTTAGTTCCCAATTTAATTAAATGTTGGTGACACATTGTGTGTCACCACAATTTCAACAATGAGGTTCATTATTGACTTAGCATCGACTCATCGCTGCACCACAACACTGAATACTCACTGTGTCACATCATAAATAGTTTGAATAAAATAAAATTTGATTTTCATTTATGTTTTTTTCATTTTTAACTAAATGTCTGAAAATTATCATTTTCATCCAACCTGTTCCAGTCGAGGTTAGTCCATTCTTAGGCAAATACCAGCATTCTTAATTCAATGATTCCCCTAGATTTTCTATTTGGGAACCTATCTAAAAGTTATAAAAAGTCGTTCATGGGATTATTAATGCACATTAAAAATGTTCTAAAATTCATTCTCGCTTATTCTAGCCTCAAAATCACATCCCATCTCAAATCATAGTCTTGAAATAATTCCATTCGAATGCAAATATTTTATATGAAATTTTACAGGGTTTTCATTCTACATACATGAAAGATTTTTACCCCAAAATCCAAACAAGTTATAAACCAAAAGTAAGAGGTATTGTGCACGTATCTGAGCATCTCACACCCATGTTCTTTCCTAGTGATTCATGTGCAACCATTTAATACACACCATAGGAATA
Source organism: Viscum album (assembly GCA_963277665.1). Taxonomy (NCBI): domain Eukaryota; kingdom Viridiplantae; phylum Streptophyta; class Magnoliopsida; order Santalales; family Viscaceae; genus Viscum; species Viscum album. Next base: position 1,658,478,740 of record OY728121.1, on the reverse strand, counting down.
GAACTTCCAAGAAGGATTCTCTCCTGTCCATCCTATATCTCCACCGGGTACTCATTCAAAGTCACATTTTCATCAATATCTGGATCTCTGTGGTCGATGAAATGAGAATGGTCTTGCACATATCTCCTTACGTGGGATATGTTGAAGACATTGTCCACTATTTCAATTTAGGGAACTACAGATAAGTGGTACGCCACTTAAATTATTCTATTCAAAAATCAAGAAATTTCTAATGAATCTTGGGGATAAATTGTCACCTCGGCCAAAACAATGTATCCCTCTTTAAGGGGAGACCTATAGGAACTCTTGATCCCCCTCCTCGAACACTCATGGTCTTCATCTCCTATCATAAAAGGACTTCTATCGGCTCTATGCACTCTTTATCCATACACAGATGACCTGAACCTTCTCAGTGGTGGGTTTTACTATCTCCGATCTCATGAGTATTGACTCCCCTGGGTCTGCCCAGTATAATAGTGATCGACATGGTGGTCAGTATAGTTCCTAAAATGATGCCATACCAACGGTGGAGTGGTAGATATTGTTGTATGAAAACTCTACCAGCAAAAGGTGTTCCTCCAAACATCAACTAAAATCTAGTACACAAACCAAAATCATGTTCTCCGATGTCTAAATAGTCTACTCTGTCTGACTCTCTATCTGGGGGAGAAAGGATGTGCTCAAGGGAAGCTGAATCCCAAAAGCCTCTTTCAATCCCTTACACAATCGGGATGTAAATCATCTATCATAATCTAAGACTATCATTGATGGGACTCAATGGAGTAGAACTATCTCTTGTATGTATATTTTTCTCAAGCCCTCTTTTGAACCCTTCTCTTAAATGGGTAAGAAGAGGGACGAATTGGTGAGTCAGTTGACAATCACCCAAATGGTATCATTCCTCCCAGACATACATGGTTAACATGTCCTGAAGTCCATCCATATCTCATCCCACATACACTCAGATAAAATGAGGGGTTATGCCAAACCTGCTGGAACCCAATGCCCAGCCTTCACTTACTTACAAGTCGGGCATCTCGAGGAAGACTCTTCCACCACCATCTTCATTACGGGCCACTAATACTGACTTTGGAGGTCTTTTAACTTATTTTCCAAAAATGGTTTCACCGCTAAAATAGATGTAATATACTCTTTCAACATCTTATCCCACAACCTCACTATTAGTATATTTTTTCCTTTTAAAATGATGCCATGCTCCCCACCTTTTCAATATCCATAAGAAGCATGCCATGTGGATATCTAAGAACATGTTGCCTCGTAGCTGGTATCTCTATGTTGCGCCTCCCTGACTCTCTATAAGATTGGATGGGAAACAACCATATATTGAAGAAAATATGCCTCCTCCCTATCCACAAAGGATTGTTGAAGTGAACGCAACACTTCTGAGGCCACGCTCTGTAGCTGTGAACTCGATCTTCTTCTGAGAGAATCTTCCACCAAATTCCTCTCCCCAAGATTTTAGACTATCTCGAAGTCATAGTCGTGAATGACCTAGATCCATAATTTATGTATCACATCCAACTCATTCTTTGAAAAGATATACTTCGGACCTTTGTGGTCTATGTAGAAGTTGAAATGCTTTACCATACAGTAGTTTCATCACATCATCAATGCCAAGGCTACTACTGCCAACTCAAGGCCATGAGTGTTATATTTCTAGTATAATGGTCCAACTATCTTGAGAAATATGAAATCACTGATTTTACCTACATTAGGACACACCCTAGTCTAGTTCTTGATGTGTCACAATATACAATGAAGTTGACGCCTTCCTTTGGGAGTCTCAGAATAGGAGCACTCGTCATGCTCTATCTCAGCTGTGGAACACACAAATGGCATCATTCTATCCAAACAAAGGGGTTTCTCCTATTCATAAATGATTTCATGGGTTCTTCTACTCAGGAGAATTTGGTAAAACCCTCTCATAGTTTCCATCCAACCCATTGAAACTTTGCACCTCAATAACACTCTTGGGTGGCTCCCAAGCAAACACTGCCATGATCTTCACTAGATCTACTATAACTCCAGCCATTGACATGATGTGTCCTAGTTAATGTACATTACATATCCATAACTCACAATTCATGATATTTCCGAGAGTCGATGCTCTTGGAGTGTGTCCAGCACCATCCTCAGGTTTATCGCGTGATCCTCCTCAAATATTTAATTCATGAAGATTTCATCTAAGAAGACCACAACGAAATGATCGAGATAACGCTGAAAGATCATATTAATCAGTCCCATGACCAATTCTGGGGCATTGGTCTAGCTAAAGGTATCCACCATGAACTCTTAGTGTCCATATCAACATCTTACGTTTTTCTTCGGTACATCTCCATCCCATACATGAAGTTCATGATAGCCTGACCTGTGGTCTATCTTATTGAACCAACTCTCTCCCATCAACTTATCAAAGAGTTCATCTAACCTCCCCAATGGATAACTATTGTTCATGGTGACATAGTTAAAGAACCCAATGTCCATGCATAGCCTCGTTCTCCTATTTTCCTTCTAGTAAAACAAACACTAGGGATGTGCATGGTGAAATATTGGGCTTCATGATGCCCTTCTCCTATAAATCCTTGAATTGTACCATTAAGTCAAGATGCACTACAGAGGCAATCTGATATTCTGGTGTAAATATCGGTGATGTTTCGATGTACATGATGATACTTATGTCTTCATCCCTACAATATGGTAGTCTCATAACATCCTCTGAAAAGAAATCCTCAAACTCATCCACCACTATAGGAAAGCTCAGACTCCTCCCATCGACTACACTGAGGGTAAGGCTCGCCAACTGGGGAGTGATTTCCTACACCCTCTTCTGAGAAAGTATTTCATTTGTTGCAAAAGTTCCCTTCTCACAGATGAACGAATACCTAGTCCCATCTTGATGGACACACCACACATTCCTCTTAATACAGTCGACCTAATCATGGACTCTAGATGACTAGTCCATACCAAAGAAGATGTCTTAAATCTTAAATGCTACTACTAGGATATCCTAGCCAAAACTCTTGCCTCCTAGGTTAATCTGACACTATCGGAACCGATGAGTAATTATCAAATCCCCCCTCTTATAGGTCTCTAATCATAATGATCAATCCAACAGCTCCACCAGAATCTTCGATCCTCAAAGATGGTCCATGGCATGGAAAAAGTGACTGGAACCCCTGTCTATAAGAACTATAGCTATGTTGGAGAAGATTCATATCGTACCATTAATAATCCCTAGAGAATCATGGTCATAGGCCTCCATCTCCTGAAGTGGGCCTCATCACTATCCACCAGCTCCCTAAGCTAGTGGAGGACCACCTAGGGGGTGGTGGTGGTAACACCTCAAACCATCATCAACCCCATGCCACTCAACTTGCTCCAATACCATTTCTTCCACCCTATGAACTTCCTCGCTCGATCCTCTACCTCTTTCTTGGAAATCCCTTGACTGTAGGTTGATCATTTGTATGGCGGTTCGTGTAGTTTTGAGCTCTGTTCCCCTACCCACTGCATGTGAAGCACAACCAGCCACTATGCTGGAGTCGACTGCACGTGGGGCCTCAAACTACCGATCCAGTATCATAAGGATGTCCCCTGGAGGGTCTCGTCCTCCTGGACCCATATGTTTTATATTGGTTTTCCATTGCAGAGGACCCCCTACCTTCCATCCAATGGTTTCTCTAATAGTCGGTGAATGTTCCTCCATGATGTTATCCTATATAAGAGCTCCCTCCAACACCCCAGCATATGTAGGGATGCGGAGAGAGATCATTGATTATATAATCTCCCGTCTGAGACCCTTCTCGATGGTTCAGGACCTGAAAAATGGGTTTGGAACCACATCAAAATATTATCTGGAGAGGTCTGTGAACCTCACAGAGTACTCATCCATGGTCAGGCTGCCCTACCATAAGTGGAGTAGCTCATTTATGTGTACTGAGAACAAGGTCTCATGGAAGAACTCATCCCTAAAAATTCCCTTAATGTATTCCTAGGTGAGGTTCGGATCCTCGTGTGTCTATAGTGTCATGCTCAACCGTCTTCCTTCCACACCCTATAGAAGACTAGCAGCAAGAACTACCATCTGGTCTAATGTTTTCCTCACCAGGAGGAATACACATATCACCACTTCCAGCCAATCCTCATTTTCTTGATGATCTATCTCATCGTAAGACATCATAGGCCTCTAGATTTTGAAATCATGAAATGTGTTTACATAGTGTGTATCCACTTCTAGTAAGGCTGGTAGGAACTTCTTCTCAATGGGTGGGGTTTCTCTAGTACACCACCCGAAGGTTCTATCTTTGGAGTAGGTCCCTACATCGTTGCTTCTTCACTCAATGGACCACTATCCTATTATAGTACCAGGATCCTGGCTACTTGTCTATTTGGAGGAATCATAGGATTAATGAATATAAAACACATTTATTTAATTATTCCTAGTGAGCTAACTATTACTCAAATAGATCATGAAAAAATATAAATATGCAAGCCACCAGTGTTTTCACACACTGAGTCAGAAAGCAGAATTGAGGCTCCTCGTGTATGGATATGTCTGCCACAGTACCAACACTAGACTCCCTAGCATGAATGTTGAACTTGAAACACTTAACATCATTACGCCCATCAAATATTTTACATATTCTCAGTTAGACTGGTAGAAAATAACCAACCCACTAATACCACTCTTTCATGACATGTCCACCATGGCTTGTGTTGTGACTACCCCATGCACGCCTTCCATAAGCCAGAGGTTGGTGGCTAGCACCAAAAAGTAATATCCTGAAAAGGGAATTTATTGAAATTACACCTATGAACACACACAGTGATCACATAATTTGAAAAGTAGAGCTGTAAATAGGATACAAACAACAATTATGTTATACCAGGAAACAACAACACAACTGATGGTACAACTGAAATGAATAGGTGGCCAGAATACAAATTCCATAGAAAAGGAATGTATAGTAAATGTAAGTAATGGATACTGAGGTTTCCCTACAAGGATCCTAACCGAAGGGTAGGTGTAGATCACTGTCAGATGTTGCTGAAGCGTACTGCATTTATAGGTAAGCCTTTGAGTGCCACCGAGCCCTGGCTCTCTAAGATCCAAGTCAAATATTTCCATCTTCGACATAAGAGACAACATGTGCAGGCGAATATCATTCATCGGTGAGAAGAGAAATACTCATTAGGGACCACGAAACCAACTAGGGTATCATAGAAATACACACGGGAAATCACCAAATAATGCACAATCATTAGATTTTCTAGATTTATCATGGAATAGGTATAACATAAAGTGTTGATAGCAAAACAATGACTGCAAACACTAAACATCAATCATTGTAAAGGAACTCGACCCCGATGAGTCCTTTAGTAAAGTTAGGTCTCCTACACAAATTCAGTAGTTGACTCAGAAAGCCTCACTTTTTAGATGAGTCTTGAAGCCTCACTACTAGGTGAGACATGATTCATCATTGGGTACCTATGTCATGAATCCTAGAAGATTGATGGGTCACAATGCCTCAAAGAATGATGAGTTATAAAACCTAGTTGATTGTTGAGTCCTAAATCCTAAAATGGTAGAAATGTTTTGAAATACCACTGGGTAGCTGAGCCAAGAATCTTTTCTGGATATATGGGACATAAATCCTCATTGATAGCTAAGTCACGGAGCCTATCTTGGAAGTTGAGTCACGTAGCCTCGTTGATAGCTGAGTCATGGACCCCCGCAGGGTAGCAGAGTCACAAAGCCTTGCGAGTTCAACATCCATGAAATAATATTAAGATGATTTCACAAGGACTACCATGTCATGTGGGACCCAACACCCTAGATGGTGTGTCAATCATATGCACGGTTTGAGAGATACGTCACATTTTGTAAACAAGGGTCTGTTGTGTCCAAGCCCGATCCAACTAGTTCGGACCAACCCGACCCACCTACCCAGTGGTGCCGCACAACCAAATAATGTCCATATGGCTAATTTTCATAGCTCATTGGTCCTCATTGGACCTGGCTGAGGTTGAACATGGTTCCAGTTTTCCCGATCACCTAGTGACCTGAATATATCCGGATCGACCCACACATGTGGGTTGTTGGAAAAATTTTCTAGGCCGCCTAGGCAGCCTAGACCATCTCCATTGGTCTGGATGGGGCACACATGGCAGGTCAGTCGGCTACCCCCCTTGGTCAAAATGGCACCTACAAGGAACAATCGACTTGTACTACGCAACTCCAAGTTGGATTCGCGTCCAGCTAGCTTCCGCGACCCTCTTTCCATGCAGCGCGCACTGGGCGTGCTGCCTCTGCCAGCACAACCGAAGAGGGCCGACTACTACATCCCACATGTAGTGCCTAGGGTCGCACTGCCACACTACCACCACCAAGCTGGTGGTTCTGCACTAGCATGAACCTTGAAAGGCCATAGGGTTTACTCTGGTGTCCTGATCATAGATTTGTATGAGCCCTTAGACCTCTCAGGTCGCGGCTTTAACTCCCACATCCTTAGGAACACTGGTTTTTTAATTCTAACGTTTGGTCATTAAAAACAAAAACACCCTCTATGGAGGGATCTAGGACTTTTTCATTTCATCTCAATCCCACCACATTAGAATTTATAGAAAAATATAAATGGAGTTTCAAAATTCTAACATGTATTTCTAATCCCATAACTCCCCGCAATATCTTTTCCCAACCATCAAGAATTACTGAATAGAGGTTCATCCTATTCATGGTTTGATCCCAATTCATTGTTTTGAAATGAAGAATGTGAATAAGAAATCACAGAGAAATCATATAACCCCTACCTAGATTGAGGTTCTGTCACTAAAGAGGGAAGAAGCCCCGATCCATCATTGATCCTTGATCCATTAGCCTTCCTCTTCATTCATCGTCTATCAAATCCATCCCATCAGTGTTAGTTGATGGCATTCATCTTCATTGATAGATAAACAGAGAGAGTGAGAGAGAAGGAAAGAGATTCCCCATTTTTCATAGGATTTCCTATGGTTGTTTTTCAACTTTGGATCCATTATTAATTAATAGAGGTAGACGTGTTTTGTGTCACCAAAGAGTTTATTTAATGAATATCATCAATGATTTAAGGTCACCTCATTATTGCATCGCATCATTAATTGGCCTTTGTGTCATAGCAGAAACAGTTGGAATAAAATAAACATTGAATTTATTTTACGTTTGTAATATTTTTCACTAAAGGTATGAAATTTAACTTTTTTGATCGACCATCACTGGTCAAGGCTTGGACCTTCATTATGGAACCCCTACATTATTAATTCATTAGGGACATCATTTTTTCTATTTAAGAATCAGTTTAATATTTATAAAATCCCTCTCCCACAATTATATATCTTATATTATAAAAAGGTTCAAAAATAAGTTCTGGCCTCTCTCGGCCTCAGAATCAGATGTTGTCTCAGAGCATGGTTTCTAAGTAATTATAGTAAAATTCTAAAATTTTACATTGTATTTTCCATGGTATTACAATTCTATTAAATCATTGTTTTTTTTGTTTCTGAACCAATTCTCTTCATGGTTGATTTATTATTGTTATTCTCGAAAAATAGTGTGTACAACACCCACTTTATGTTATTATTGTGAAATTTTTATTTCTCTCAAGTTATGGTCCAAGTTGTAGTATGTTAAATATGATTTCAGTAAAATTATATGGTCTAGTTACGTGATAGGAAATTTGGTTTGGAACTATTTTATTTTGTTTTGATGAATGTTATCTTCCAAAATTTGGGTTTTATGTTTTTGGTATAATAAATGATATTTTAGTATAAATTTTTTATATGAATAGGTTAGAGTGTTAATTTATATAGTATTGAGGGTATTTGGGTTCTTTTAATAGATAGTGGAGAGAAATATAATTCATTTTAATTTTTGGGTAAGTGTTCAAATAATAGATTATGTTTCCATGGTTAGGTAATGGATTATAGATTCCTAAAAGAAAAACACTGAAATTATTAAATTTTATTATTCATTGGGTTTAAAGTCATAGTTCTTATAGGGTAATTTTGAGTTAGGTTACCCTTGCTTATTATGGGAAAAAATTAAAATTATTCATTGAATTTATAAATTGGATGGATGGTTTTGATTTTTTTTAAAAATTGTAGTTCATCTTTCTGTTGGTCCCTTACTTACATTTGGTATATGTCTATATTTTGAAAAAGATACCTTTAATATGGTTTTAATAGTGAAATTCATAAAAATATAATGGGTTTAACACCTCATAATTTAGTAATTTTATGTATTAGTAATGTCATAATGGAGTTTCACTATCAAATAAAAGAAATTAAGCAACAATGGGTGAATTTCAATATAATCATGGTTTCCCAAATGATGTATTTCAATATAGGGGTTATTTTTTAATTAGTTCACGATTTAGCCAATTGGGAATCCAAAACATTTAATTAAGGAAAAATTTCATCATTCATAAAAAAACATCCCTTATATTTTCATTATACAAGAATGTCATCATTCTCAAAAATTCATCATTCTTACTTCTTTCAATTATAATGACATTATAATTATGTTGTTTGTTGAATACATTCATTCCATAAAATATAGACAAATAAATATATTTCAAATTAAAATATAAAGGGAATTTTTTAAAATATAAATCTTCTTTATAATTAATATGGAAGGTAAAATCATAATTTTTTAGGTGGATTTCATGATTACTTTTAAAATTATAGGAAAATTAGTGTTCGAATTAATATATTTATAATGAATTCATGGTTTTAACATTTTTAATTTTATAAAAATAAAATCACATGTGTAGTGTAAGACTCGAGATTTCAATATAATAAAATTTTCATTATAGTAGAAATTGTATAATATATGTTATTTTAATTCATTTTGGTAATAAAATATATTATAATTAACCAAGAATTGTTTTATGAAGCAGATCTTATTTTGTGGTTGAAGTTTTCTTTTCATGTTTCTTTGAGGAAAATGGGATGAAGTAATGTTTTAGGAGTACATGATATGTACTTATTTGTACACAATGTGTAGTCTAGCACCAAGTCTAGGCCATGTTTGGTCGTGTCACGGCCACATACACGGCCATGTGATGACGTGGTAAGACCGCCTAAAGAAGGTCCCAATAAAGGCATATACATGCTGAATATTTTTAAAGGGCACACAATGTAATTTTTTTAATTGATTAAAATGACCAGGTTTTCTTTTAATTGATAGAAACATCTTTTTCTATCTCTATCTCATTCAGGAGAGACTGGGGGAGACGATTATTCTCTAAGCCCCTAATCGATCATTCATTCTCCGAATCAACCACGATCAATTGCATTAGAATCAACACGGTGATTTCTTCCTTATTTTAGAGCCTCATATCTCTATTTATAATCTTTCTTGAGATATCCTTGGTTGAGAATTTTAGACATTTTTCTTGATCTATGATGTCCAAGGTCAAATAAAAGGCTGAAATTCTACTATATCAATCGTACAATGCTGAAGTATGTGGTTGGTGCCAATCTATAGTTTGTCTTTGTATTATATGTGTAAATTTTTCCAATACCCTAGTTCGGGGTGTTGCATGTTTTGTGATTTTGACCCTGTTGATGCTAGTTTTTCTTATTTTCTTGAGTTAGGACGGCTGTTTGTAAATATTGTTAGTTTTTTCGTGTTTTGTAGGTGTTTTCCATGTTTTATTTGATCTTAACTATTTGGTAAACCTTTTCATGTTAGGCTTCTTTCTTTCTATACCTACTGTTGTCATGATGGAGTTATTTTTTCTCATATATTGTGATATTCCTTGTAGTTGTTTAGGAAAGTAGTAATTTTATGTTTATTTTGACTACTGAATATTGTTTGTAAATGATTTCTTACATAGGGTTGTGGGAACCTGGTGTGGTTAAACCATAGGGGGAATGGACACATTCAGAAATCCTCAAATTCCTAAAATATAATAAAGATATTTTGTGGCCAAAGACTTAAAAATGTCCTATAAATGAATATTAAAATAAATTTTAGATCATATAGTATCTCATTCTAGATTATTTTACATTTATTAAATTTTTTAATAATTTAATAATATATTAATTCAACAAAATATCATTATTGTCAAATTTTATATAGTTCATATAATTTGATCTTAAATACATCAATAAAAAGTGGTAATTAGAATAATATATTTTCCCACTTCTCTAATATTTCCTATAGGTCTATAAAATTCATTATATAGATTAACTAATCCCAAATATATCAAAATTAATAATTCTAAAATAAATTATTTTATTTTCTTGTTAATTAAATAAACACTATGTTAGCATTGGAAAATAAATTAAGGTAATTATATAATTTATAGATATTAAAATAAAATTATATAATTAAAATAATTTTATTAATATCAAAATAGATATTTAGGTTCTTTCATATCATGATTTTTTTTGTATGTGAACACATAAAAGATATTCAATACAAATGGTGTGACATTTTAAAAGTATCATTGATTTTAAAAAATAAATAAGTTATTATAATTGAAAAGTGTCTATTATACAAATCTAATTTTATCTTAAGGTGACAAAGGAAGAATCTGCTTCATTTATTAATTTTTGTAAAATTATAGGTCACATTTCTATGCTTATCTTTTGTATTTTTCTCTTATTTAACCTTTTTAACTCTTACCGTGACTACATGTGTTATTATTCCTTAAGGGTTAATAAAGATACTCTAAAATTCCAAAAAGGCATAAATGGACTTTTTATGAAATATTTAATTCTATCCCAATTATTTGTAAAAAATTATATTTTAATTAATATAATATCATTTAATATGATATTATTCATTTTCAAAATTATTTAGTGTTAATTTTTACAATATTCATTAATTGACTATTTAAAAATATCATAACAACGTGATATATTTGAGAAAACTCTTCTATATTATCAATAATAATTAAAATCAATTTTATAATTCATGTATGAAATTAATTATATCAAATTATATTTATTTTTTTATTTTTAATATCATTTAATTGATTCTTCTATTAATTAAAAATTTACTTCATCGTCATTGGGAAAGTATTTCATTTAATTATTTATTACCTAAAAATTTAATAATAAATTATCATAATGAAGATTAAAATTTTATTTTTAAGATTAATATTCATTTTTTAATATATAATCTGATTTAAAATATATACAAATGTAATACCTATTAAAAACATGAGTGTGACATATTGGACTTTTCGTAAAATAAAATACTATAAAATCCATAAAGTAATGAATGTGGCTCCAAGAGGTCATAAAATCAAACCAATGTTTAGTTTTATCAACCCTAAGCCATTAAATAAAAGTATGACATGTTTTAGGGTAATTTTATAATGCTTATAATATTATTTTTACCCTTAATTATATTATTTACCTTTAACCTCTTAATTAAGATTTATTAGTCGTGCTAATAATTTTTGTAAAAAACAATGTTGATCATATTAAACTAAAAACATGAAATTTATTATTTTATTTAATTTAATTTTTTCAAAAAACTATTCACATATTTGGAAAATATATGTTCAATTTTGATCGAGCAGATGAGGCGACCAAGTAGGTTAAAGTAAAAATAACCCATTATTTGCAATGTTTTTATATCTAAATTTAATGTGAAAATGTTTATAATGACATAAATTTCGTTAAATTATATAAAATTTGTCTACCTATACTTTAAAATCAATTAAAAATATTATTCAACTATATAAATAAATTATATGAAAATGATGTTTTGATCTAAAATGCAGTATTTTTCAATATTTATCAATAAAAGAGACTTCATAAATAAATAAATAAAAATACATCAAAGAAAATATATATATATATATATATATTCAAATTTATAAGAATAATTTTATTTCATCAAATAATTTATATAAAAGTTCCATAAATTGGATTGAAAAAAATTTCTCTATTAATATGAGGTAAAACTATCTTTAGAAAAAGATTGGATTTTAATGTGTAAAATAGGATTCATTCTTATCTTATGCATATAAATCCTTTAGATGAATGTAAAAATATTTTATTAGTTATTTAATCAATAAATTTGATAATTTGGTTAATAATATGCATTCCCTACAACTTAACGGATAGTCTAAAAATAATAACATTTAATAGAATATCACAGTTAATTTAGGCCCGGTGTTGTGTGCAATGAAGCTATTTATGAAAATAAAATTATTTTAAATGTGGAATATCAAAATATATTAGGGTGGTAAATTCTACCATCCTTAAATAAATTTTATCATCTAAATTTTATGTCACACTATGAAAATTCAAATTTGATACTTGAAAATTACATTTTGGGTAACCCACATCCAATATAGGGTTAAAAACAACCTCTTAAAAAGAGGGAAATTGAAATTAGAAGGTCACCAAAAATTTAGCCTTATTGTTATAACAATATTAGTGGAATTTGAAATCTAGGACATTGAAGATAAATGGGATGATCATTTTCTAAGGGAGAGTAATAGAGAACATGGTCATTAGATATTCTTCCATCACAAAACTATAAACCTGTGATTGGTTTTGGATTCCAATGATTTATCAATAATTTAATATAATTAAAATTTCTTTTCATTCCAATTTCCATTAATATATTTGAAGGATTATTTTTTTCATATTAATTCTCTTAGGAAAATAAACTTACGTGATTAATTTAAATGTTATATGAATAATCTCATCCATTTGTTGTGGTTTGATCTATTTCTCCTTCATATATGAAAACAATTGATTCATATTTAAGATGAATTTTATTCCTAAATAACCTTTTTTGAGAGATATGTAAGTCATTCATTCAATAGTTAAATATTATCAAATCCAAAATGGTTGGAATAGATTATCAAATAAATCATACTTTAACATCAAAAAATAATATCAAATATTCATTAGACACCCCAAATAAAGTAATTATCTCTTATTTTCACATACCGAATATTTTTTCACATTAAGAAAAACATAGTGGGAATTTTAATGCGTCCAAATAATTAATGAATTAGTAATGCACTACAGTCCTTATATATCTCAGGATTCTTATAATCATTGCCCCATTGATGAAATAATTCATTAATCCAAATAAAAATGAAATTTAATCATTCTATCCCATTCATAAACCATTAACTATGATTAATCATCTTATTCTTTAATACATACATTGTTTCATTTTTGTTTCCTATTCCCTTCACCGTCAACAAAATAACCACTACTTGTATATCCAAGCTGAATCTATCCATTGACCAAAATTTAAGGCATAATGTGAGAAACACTAATCATAGTGATATAGCCATGAAAAATAATTTATGGATGTCTAAATCATGACATGTTTTTCTCAATCAATGTGTGTATAGGTTTATACTAGGTTATAAATTTTCATTAAAAAATAAATAGTATGATTTCCATACTTAGGATTATCCTCAAATTCAGTCATATGGTTGAGTTTTTTTATCCATGATTTCCAAAATCTAGTTTATATGGTCTGTACTAAACATCCATTGACACATACTATAATGCCTCGACCCCAGATGCCTAGAGCTGGTTCCTTATTTTATTACATTGGCTTGACTACAAGGAATGAAATATTGAATTACCAATTAGTTTAATAGTCATGGTAAACTTGATATAAAATTTAAACCCATATTACATTTTAAAAAATAAAAAATATCATCGACCATTCTATTAAACCTATTACAAACCCATTAATATAAATCATAATACAAATCACTGATTTTCGGAAAAAATAAAACTAAATAAATGGCTTAGATTAGATTCTAAAAAATGGTATGAGTACAACATATTTTTTTGAGTAAATAGGGAATAAAAATATAGAAATTTTAATGTCTCATACAAATTCCATTTAAATAATCATAGGATCTCAGAAAATTAACCATGAATGTTATAGATAATCAAATAATAAGATTTAATAATAATGATGATGGAATGAATAATTTATATCATTTGTACTGTCCAGATCTATCCTCATGATAGTTATTGTCAATATCTATCATCATGATAGTTTATGCATGTGGGTATAATCCCATCAGATTTGTTTCATGATATATCCTTCTGATTTTTTTCATTATATATCCACCTAACAAATTTCATCTCATGAGACCTAAATATGAATCTAGGGGTTATAGATTTCCTCAACCATCACATAAAATTTCGAATGCATTCCTCATATTAAAACATAAACAAAAAAAACCTTTGCTTTGAAAAACAAACATATGAAATTTGAATACTTTAACCACAAACCTTGAATGATATCAAAATAGCACATCAATAGTCAAATCGATCATAAACCCTCCAAGAAAATATGGTAGATTTTACCATAATATATAAACATCAATCAAACATAATATTTACCAAAGGATATTGACATATATACAAATACACTAATACAATTTTTAGAATTATATTGATGAAAATATCCTTTTACGTAGAAATAGTTTTTTTTAAAGATTCATTTATAAAATAAAACATTTTATTTAAAAATAATTTTTTAAATATGTATAGTAAGATTATAAATATTATTTCCTCATGATGGCGATAAAAGCCACTCATTCAGTATAAGATAAAATAATCATTTGTTTCATATTTTTCCAAAAAAAACATAAAGTGCCACAATTAAAAAATGAAAATAAGATTCTGTAAAAAGTATAACATGGGTAAAATAATTTAAAAAATTAAGATAATATTAAATATAACATGGAAAATATTTTTAAGAAACATATACAAGAATGATAAATATTCCCCAGAAGATACTTACGTATATACAATCCTGAATAATAATGAGATTATGAAATTAACCCTTAGTTTGTAGAATAATTTATTTTTATGTGACTTATACACTTTTATAATGGTTCAATAATTGTTATTAATTTATTCTAGAACCATATTTATATTTAAGATGTCATATATGTTCTTCTTGTGTCGTTTTTTAATAATATCTTGTTATTATCATTAATTTGGGTGTTAACAGCTTCATTTTCCTATGCATGTTTTTTCATGTAAGTTCTTCTTCTAATAAAATTTTTATTTATTTCATATAAATAATGATAATATATTCATTTATATTACATTTTCTCATTATATATATTTTTTAATCAATCATTTATTCTTAACGTGAGAAATATATAACATCACACTGTCATGATGGTAGGCCCATACGTACTTACGAGCGACGATATCAATCCATTAATGGTGAAAGAGTAATGAAGTGGATGTTGTTTTATATTTTTTATAGAGTAAATATCAGGTCATAATTAGATTATATATTCATTAATTCCATCATTGTACCCATTCATATAATTTGGTGATAAAAAACTGATTACACCATGTTGTAGAGACTATAAGTCATGCATATGCACTTAAAATGTTTTCATTCTTCATAAGATGAATAAATCGTATAAAATGGTTTTCCAATAATATTTTTAACTTTTGAAAATATATATATAACTTAATTTATTACTTTAGAATATAAACAACACATAAATTAGATGATGAAAAAGAAAATAAATTCAATGTGTTAGTAAAAACGATTACATCTTCTTTTGTGGACTTTTATTAGATCTATTCTTAAGTGATATAGTGGTGGAATTTTGAAAGGAACATAACCAATATAACATGAAATGGGATTTTTGGTAGAGGAATGGGTATATTTTGGTCGAGCAACATGGGTTAAATTTGTGTGAGGATGTGAGGGATGATGTACCATTTTATTATTAATTTAAGGGACACTATCAGAAATTCTAAAAATATTAAAATATAATATGAGTATCATAGATCCATAGACATAAAAATTTCCTATAAATTAATACCCAAAAAAATTTTGATCATCTATTCTCCCATTTTTTGAACATTTTATATTTGTTTTATTTTTATAAAAATATAACAATATATTAATTCAATAAAATTTCATTATTTTCAAATTGGACACTATTATATTAATTTGACATTCAAGACGTTAATAAAATGTATGATTTAAAATATAATGTCATAAAACGTCTCAATTTTATCCTGTAGGTCTATAAAATTAATTAGACACATTATCCCATCACAAATATATCAAAACTAATACTTTTAAAATCAATTATTTTTTTATTCTAATTAAATAAACAAGTTTTAGAATTCAAAATGTATTTAAAGTGACAATAAATTTTCTAAAACTTCAACATAAAATTCTATGATAATATTAATTTAATATAGATAAATATATAAATGTTTAGGTTCCTTCATATCATGATATTTTCCATATGTGAAATAATAAAACATGTTGAATACAATGATTGTGATATTTTGTAACTACAATTGATTTAAATAATATGTATGTCATTGTCAAGTAACAGTTTCTAGAAAAAACTAATTTTTTATATTAATAAAATAAGGGAAGAATAAGTTTAATATTATAATTATTGGACATGTTTAGGTTACATTATTACACTTGTTTTTTGGTTTTAACACTTATTTGACTTCTTTAAATCTTACCATGACACCAAGTTCTTTTATTAGATAATGGTAAATATAATTACTCTAAAATAAAAAAGCATCCATAAATTAACCATTTATGACATATTTCACATTATACCAATCATTTTAGTGAATTTTTTATTTTTATGAATTTAATACCATTTAATAAAATATTATTTATTTTAAAATATTGTTATTGACAATTTTGAAACTATTAATTACTTGATTGTTTAAAAATTTCATAACAATATAATATCCTTGAATAAAATATTTTAACTAACAAAAATATTATATAGTAATATATAATACTATTGGATGATAATAATTTTATAACATTATATATTTTTTACCATTTTTTATATCATTTATTTGATTCTTCCATTAATTGAAAAGTTATCACCACATACTTGTACCGGACTTTAAATAAAATAATTCTTCCCTAAAAATTAAAAATAAATTATCATGATAAAGATTATATTTTTAGATTTAAAATTACTATTTATATTAGAATTTTTGGCCGAAGATGAAAACTCAAGAGGGGGTGAATTGAGTTCCTATTAAAGATTTCGGTTTAAATGATTTGGATAAAAATCCCCCAATTGAAATAACAAGCTAAACTTTAGTGAATTTATAATACAGTAAAGGTTCAGTTAGGTTCTCAAAATATTGATTAGTTCTCAGTTAATCTAATCTGAAGATTAGATTAGCGTTTCAAACTATCCTACTAGTTTACAATAAATACAAACACTTTCTATTTTAACTATCAGTGTAACTCTAAAATAGATTTATGTTTATAGTACATAGCATCAGAATATGGAAATAAATTTAAACTAAAATAAGATGTCCAGCTGATTTAACCAAGAGGATCAGTCTCAAATAGAGACATAGTTCTCTCAAACAGTTTTTATAAACAATGATCTACACCCTGGATCAAGTTTTTACAATAGTACTCAGACTATTTAGGTCCACACACCTCTACCACATTTCTATGTGGGTAAGCAACGACAACAGAACTCAGGATGTCCAGGTCACACTTTACCTCTTTCACAATTGACAGTGGAATACAAAAAGGTGTAAAAAGTTTAGTGTGAGGATTTAGTATCCTCCAGTTCAGCCCTGGAATCAGTGTGTTTCTAAATAGACAGATGCACACACACTGCTAAAAAATATAAACACAAGTATACTACAGAGGAAATAAATGGATAATGATTTTTGAATTCTCTGAGTTATTGTAGATGAGCTCTGGACTCATTTTGATGTTGCAGATGTTATTCGAGTCCTTTCTGGTGAAGATGACACAAAACAGAGTGTATATGTTCTTCCCAGCTGTAGTTATTCAGCCTTGTGCATATGATGCTTAGTAAGGCATAACAACTCAACTTCAGTGTTTGTTCCAGGTGACTGATATTATTGAATCTCTCAGGTTTTCACAGGTGTTCTTTATGTTATTTTATTCCATGGACCTTCACACACATGTGCACTCAACTTCTTCTTGTGTGTATTTGTCTATGTATGTTGTCTCTCCCTTAATGTAGATCAATCTTCCTTTTTAATCCATGAGATCCAACAAAGGGAATGATTATATTCTGAAAGGTATGAGGTACGGTTCCATGACATCCAACAACCAACATTAATTAATAGAAGGTGCATTAAATTAAGAAAATATGAATGTTTGAATTAACTAAGAGTTAACAAAAATTAAAACAGTATTCATGAATATAAGTGAGTCATGAGTTTGGTAGGTCATTCAAATTGGCATCAGCTTTGGTAGGTCATTTGATCAGAATCAGCTTCAGTAGGTCATTTGATCAGCGTCGGCTTTGGTAGGTGATTTGATCAGCTTCGGCTTCGGTAGGTCATTTGATCAGCATCGGTTTCGATAGGTCATTTGATCAGCATTGGCTCTAGTAGGTCATTGATGTGACAATTTTCATTTGTGAGACCGTTGTCATCGGTGCGACCATTGTAATTAGTGTGACTATTGTCATCAGTGCGATCGTTATCATCGGTGTGACTATTATCATCAGTGTGGCGTTTGTCATCGGTGCGACCTTTCTCATCGGTGTTATCGTTCTCATCAGTGTGAGTGTTGTCAACGGTGCGACTATTCTCATCGGTGTGAGTATTGTCATCGGTGCGACTGTTCTCATCGGTGCCATTATTTTCAACGGTTTGATCGTTCTCATCTGTGTGACTGTTCTTATCGGTTCGACTATTTTCATACCTTTAACTAATGGTGACTCAAGAATATAACTAATAGTGAGTCAGAAACATAAAATTCGCACAGAGTGTCTGTATAAACCAGAATACATCATGTTCAATAGTGAACTATAATTAATCATAGATTAACATATGTAGACATGATTAAACATATATGAACACATTTAGAACAGATTGAATAATTGACTAAATTGGATTTATAAAAGAAAATAACAATGATTTTTGATTATTCAAATAATTATCGCACATAGGGTTCAACAATCTCCCCCTTTTTGATAATCACAAATCTATGGCATAAATTAAGAGGGGAGAAGATATAACATTCATTATGCTCCCCCTATGTAAAAATGAACATATTTCTAAAGGTAAATATGTCATCAGAGCATAGCATCAAATCATAAACAAATTTAGAGTACATCAACATAGCATCAGAGATATATGCCTATTAGAGCTTATATAATCTATATCATGGCATTAGAGTATAAAGATTATATAGAGATGATATATTTTTCTCCCATTTCTTATACTAATAAATACACTGTTCTCACACATAGATATATATTTACACTATTCTCCCCCTTTGGTATTATCAAAAAGAAAATGAGAAAGCAAAGAGAGAAAATGAAGGGTTCATTGAAATAACAGCTGAAAAGATACAAGAAAAATAAACCCTATCAAAAATGACAGGAATAGATATTTCTTGGGGTAGAGAGGAGATTTCCCTTTAGCAGAGGGAGGAATGGATGGTCCAGAAGTTCTTTTGGAGGAAGATTGATCTGGCTGGATGGAGAGAGGATGTAAGACAGCTCTAGATGGAAGTAGAGTGGGTGCTAATGTTATTTTCTGGTGGCTAGAATATCTTCTTGAAGGTGGTTGCAGAAATACTGGAAAAATATTGGATAGATCCTAAGAAACTGATAACTGACGAGGAGCAACAATGGATGGATTGAGAGGCCCAGCAGTAGGAAAAACAATTTCCTTTTCCTACACATGAATATAAGGTTTGAGCGCATTGATAAAATCTTGAAGGACTTCACAACCATATTTCATGGCCATCTCAAAATCATCTTTGTTTTTCATAAAACTCTCTAGAGTGGGAGTAAAATCTTTTAATTATTGGACATGATTCTTAAAGGCTTGAGTGACCTAAGGGATCCTCAAATTCATACACAAGACTTTAAACTAATGGTTCAACTCATGCTTGGTATAAATTTTAGAAAAATAGTGATCCGGTTTTTCTTTGATCTCCTTCTGAGCTTGAGTAGCATCTGCTGAATACAACTTCACCATTTTGTGAATATGATCACTATTTTATTTCAACTTTTCGAATGATTCCAAATCCAGAATCTCTCCAAGGTCTACTAACTCTTGTTTTATAACATCTTTTAAGGCATTAATCTCACATCCAGTGATCTTGGTCACTTTGGAGCAGCTATCCTGAGCAACAATCTGAGTTATCGCAGCATTAAATTTTCGCAAATTAGATTTCTTTAGGTGTTCTATCGAGTTTCTCAAAACTTACATCATACAAGTGATGTGTGATCTAAATTCTCCTAATAGGGATACTAAGTGACTGCCCAAATCCTTGAGCACTTGATTTGGAGAGGTAATGTTCCTACCAATCATCTCACCAGTATTGCACAAGTCTGGTTCAATAATACTTACAACTCTTTGAGTTATAGCATCCATAGAAGCCTCAGATAGATTCCCAGGAGTAGGAGAATTAGATAATTCCACTTTCATTATTTCTTTGACTGCAAGGACGAACTCATAGTTGAAGTTTTCAAACTTAGATCGAGAAACAAAAGAACCAGGTCTTTCTACATTCACTTGTATTTCCTCAGCAACTGGTCCAGCCTCAACCCGATGGCTTACTCTTGCGATATTCACTTCTTCTTCCTCTTCCTCTGAATAATTCAATCCTAGAACCACAAAACCTGGATGGTCTTCCTATTCATATTTACAAGAGGTATACATAGGCTTTAAAAAATTAGCTTTACCGGAATTTTCAAAAGATTCTTCCCTATTTAAATCAATTACAGTCTGTACTGTCCCTTCAGCATTAGTAATAGTTTGTTTCTCAACTGATTGTGGTAGTGGATCAGCATGAATCATATCCTGACCATCCACTGGTCAAGTACTTTCATCATTATCATCATCATCACCATTACCATTTCCATTATTGTTTATCGAAGTCTCATTTGTAATATCTTTGTTTCTGGATTCATACTGGTCAGAATTAGATACTTCAGTGTCAACTTCCTCTTCATCACCTAGAAGTGGTTCTGACTCAGGTAACTTAAGTGGTGGACTTGCTGGTCAAAATTCCATTCTTTTCATAGGACTTACTATATCAAGATCACTCCTGTCATCAGGAGGTGACTCAGGTTCCTTTTCAGTATCGGCATCATCATCAGCTTCAGCTTCCCCTATTTCCTTTCTACTGGACACTCTAGTGTCCATAGGAACATCTGCCTTTTCTTCCTCGTTAGAGTAAACAACTTCCTCATCCGGTTTTAAACCGGGATCTCTCATCCCCTTTGGTCTCCTATAGTGGTCAGTAGGATTAAAGGATTCATACAACCTTTCTTCATTTGAAACCCATGTCTTCTTACATGGATTCTAATAAATTTTCATTATTTTTCAGATATTCTTACTAATACAAAAACTGCTACTTGATGAGATACACTCATCTCCATATTCAACACAACCCAAAAATTTTAACATAGCAGAGACTTTCTTAGATTAGAATAAGGTTGTAGCTTTCATGGATGGCTTTACCATCTCAAAAATATGAATATTAATGTATCTACACAAGTTGATCATCTAATCATTGTGCAATAAAAACAACCAGAAAACATCTTGATACATCATAGATGCAAAATCACCCTTTCTAGGACAACTTTGGTGCTGAATAAACTTAAATAAGATTTTACATTCTCCATCTAACTCAGCAGTTGTTATTCTTCTGGATTCAGATTTTCCAGTCAACATCTCTAGGGTATACACATATGAAAAATATTCAGTGGTAGGAGGAATATTACCAGTTTAATCCTCATATCTACATTAATGAGGTACCCACAAACACACATCCCATTTCTTTGATGAAAAAGATATCTTTTTCCTTTGACTACTGATGATAATCTTGTAGCTTCTACTCTATCTAATGTAATACTTAAATTAAAATAAAACTCATGAATTAGATTTGGGTAGTATATGTGGTTATTATTATAGAACCAATCTTTCCATCATTGTATCTCCAAAACTTTTAAAAGTTCAGACTTACCGGATAACACCCATTCGGAACTTACTTTGTTTCCTGCAGTGACCATCGAAGTCTCCAGTTTCAGTTCATAGACTTTTGAGTTGTGTTGCTGGATTATCCTCAGGCACGTTTCATAGGAGAGGAACCTTCATATTCCTTGTATTTCCTCTTTTGCTTTTCTATTTGGAGGTTAGAGATGTTTGAGAGTTTCAAAAGGTTCAAAAGGATTAGGATTCATAAAAAGAGGAGTTCGGTGAGAGATGGAAGGTCAATAGTTCTTAGGAAATGAAATTGTCACGGGTCGTTAATTTTATCATTTAGGGTTATAATATTATATATAATATCGATTATGTAAAACAAAATAGTTGGGATAAACACTAATGGTTTCATATTCTGTATAACTAAAATGGTTGAAAAGATTAGTTTCACTGATCAGTTTCACTGATCGGTTCCACTGATCAGTTTCACTGATCGGTTCAACTAATCAGTTTCACTGATTGGTTTCACTGATCGGCCTCACCGATGAGTTTCACTAATAGATCATACCTAACTCTTGTTTAATAATATATAACTTTTTAGAGCTTAAAGTCTTGGTGAAAATATCAGCCAATTGATGTTCAGAGTCAATAAATTCTAGAGAAATATCAACCTTTTGATAATGATCTATCCAAAAGTGATGTCTGACATCAAAGTGATTAGTCCTAGAGTGATACATGGGATTCTTAGAGATGTTAATTGCACTATTGTTATCACAATTTATAGACACATGTCTAAATTGATATCTATAGTACAATAAAGTGTGTTTCATCTACAGAATCTATGCATAGAAACTACTAGATGCAATGTATTATGCTTCAGCAGTAGACAATGCAACAGGGTTTTGTTTCTTACTACACCACGATACCAGGGAATTTCCCAATAGATGACATGTTCCAGATGTTTTCTTCTTAATTAACATTCAACTAGAAAAGTCAGCATCTGAATAACTCATTAAGTCAAAGGATTTTCCTTTTGGATAAAACAAACCTAAATTGGTAGTATGTTTAGGATATTTGAAAATAATTTTAAAAGCACATAAATGTGATTCTTTAGGATTATCTTGAAATTTTGGGCACATGAATACACTAAACATGATATCTGATCGACTAGTAGTAAGGTAAAGTAAGCTTCCAATCATACCTCTATAATTTTTTGATCAACTAGTTTCCCAGTTTCATCATCATCCAACTTACAGGTGGTACCCATAGGCGTATCACTTCCCTTATTACTATCCAAACCAAAACGTTTTAAAAGATCCTTTTTATATTTACTTTTATTTAAAATTATACTATACGTCTTTTAAAAAAAATTAATTCCATGAAAAATATTGAGTACTCCCATTAAACTCATTTCCAACTAATTTTGCATAATATTTGAAAAATCAGTACATAAATAATTTTTAGAAGATCAAAAGATAATCTAATCAACATAGATTTGTACAATAAAAATATATTTAGAAATTATTTTTATAAAAAGAGTGGGATCTTCAATTCCTTTAGTAAAACCATTAGAGAAAATAAAATTTGTGTGTCTATCATACCAAGATATGGGAGCCTATTTTAAACAACATAGTGCTTTAGAAAGTTTAAAAATATGATTTTGAAAATGGTGGTTTGTAAATCCATGTAGTAGTTTGAAAACAACGTCTTCAATTATAAAACCATTTAGAAATGAACTTTTGAAATCCAATTTGATATAACTTGAAATTCAGATGAGATGAATAAGAAAGAAAGATCCTAATGGCTTCTAATCTAGCAACAGGTGCATAGGTTTCTTCGTAGTCTATTCTTTTTTCATGATTTTAACCGTTTACAACTAATCTAGCCTTGTTTCTATTGATGTTTCAAGATTCATCAAATTTATTTTTGAATACCCATTTCGTACCTATGGTCAAGGTGTCCTTAGGTCTTTCTACTAATTCCCTGACTTTGTTCCTTTCAAATTTATTTAACTCTCCTTGTATAGCCATTAACCAAAATCCATCATTGATTGCATCATTGATATTTTTAGTTTCTAGCTATGAAAGAAAGGCTTGAGGTTCAACCTGATTTCTCAGAGAAGCTCTAGTTTGTGTTCCTCTATCCAGGTTACCTACAATTTCATCTGGAGGATGGTTCTTTAGAATCCTGGTTGATCTAGTAAATATAGGACTAGAAATTTCTGGTTCTCCTCTAGGTTCGGGTTCATCAAATGCTGGTTCTGGGGTATTTCCAGAGCTGGTTGTCTTTACAACACGACCACAATCTTTATGATTAAGATTTAGAATAGAAAATTCTTCTTTTTTATTTTCATCATCAGGTTTAGGTTCATGTGGATCAGTTTCATCAAATTTTGTGTGGACAGATTCTTCCACACATTTGGTTCTCTTATTAAAAACTCTATAGTATTTGCTAGTAATTGAATATCATAAATAGATTCCTTCATCACTCTTGGATGAAAACATGTCTAGATTATCTTTAGTATTGATAATAAAGACATTGCAACCAAAAACATTGAATTAACTAAGTTTAGGTTTCCTATAATTCCAAAGATCATTAGGGGTCTTCTTAATAACAGGTCTACTAAAGACTCTATTTATAATATAACAAGATGTATTGATGGCTTCAACCCAAAAATAAACAGGTAGATCATATTCATTTAGCATAGTTCAGGAAATTTCCTAAAGTGTTCTATTTCTTATTTCTACTACACCATTCTCATGAGGTGTCCTAGGGGCAGAAAAATTGTGATTATAGCCATTATGTGATCTGTATGATTCAAACTCATGATTTTCAAACTCATGACCATGATCAATTATCAAGGTATTAATCTTAAGCCCTCTAAAGTTTTCTACAGTCTTGGAGTATTTAATAAAGAATGTGAAAGATTCACTTTTGTGAGCTAAAAAGTATACTGAAGTATATCTAGAAAATTAATCGACTAGAACATAAACATAGTGCTTCCCATTTAAACTTGAAACTCTATATGGTCCAAACAAGTCCATGTGAACCAACTCAAGTGGTTTAGAAGTTGAAACTTATTTCTTTGATTTAAAAGAAACTTTATGTTTCTTTCCATTTTTACAGGTATTAAAAACTTTATCAGTTCGAAATTCAAGATTAGGTAAGTCTCTGACCAAGTTCTTCCTAGTTAGTTTTCTGAGTGAATGTATATTGCAATGTCCTAATCTTCTGTGCCAAAGAAAATATTCTTTATGAAAAGCATTTAAACAAGTAACATTTTGTTTGGATAATGAATTTAAATATATAGAATATATATTTTCATTTCTCAAGGAAGTAAATACCAAATAATTTTATAATCAAATACATTTCAAGCATCATGTTCAAATTTAAAATTGAAACCATAATCACACAACAAAGAAATACTTAACAAGATATATTTTAATCCTTCTACAAATAAAACTTTAGAAATTAAAACTGAATCATTGTTACCAATCTAGACTGGGCCAGTGATTTTCCCTTTAGAGTTATCACCAAAGGTGACATATCCTCTATCAACCTTGATTAAGCTTTTGAAGAATGAAAATTCTCCTGTAATGTGTCTTGAACATCCACTGTCCAAATACCATGTGTTCCAATAGGAACTTTTCAATAAATTTTCCTCAGATTTGTTTATCATGAAACCCATATTGGATTTTTGATATTTCTCATAATGAGTGGAATCAGAATCACTTGAACTGTCTTCTGAATCACTCCATGTTGCCTTCATATCATTCTTTTATTTTTTGTACATGTACTCATATTTCTTCTTGAACTTTTACTTCGAGCACTCAGCTTTCATATGTCCCTTCCTCTTGCATTCGTAGAAGTCTATGTCATCACCCATATTAGTCCTTTTACTATATTTCTTCCAATGAACATTATTGTCATACTTTCCCTTATAGTTGGATTTTTTTTAAAAAAATCGTCTTCCTATAAAACGTCTTAAATCATCTGGCTATCTAAGATATTTAAGCATCACTATCAGATCCACTTTCTTCACTACATGAACTATCACTTGCAGCATGAGTTTTCTCTTTGTCCTTAATTTTTGAAGCAGAGGTCTTGAAGGATACATATTTCATTCTTGGTTCATCATCTTCTTCTTTGTTTACATTCATCTCTTATTCATACATCATAAACTTACCAATCAGCTCTTTAACAGATAGTGAACTTATGTCATATGATTCAGTTATTGAGACTGATGTGCCTCTCCACCTTTTTGGAAGACATCTGAGTAACCTCAAGATTTTATCCTTTATCGGAACATCTTTTCCCCGTGATCTCATTGTATTGACTACCTCATTAAACCTAAGATACATATCATAAATAGGTACATCAAGTTTCATTTTTAAATTAGCAATACTTAATAGTGTATGTATTTTGTCTCTTTTCCTTAATGTCAGTTGTTCTTTCATGAGAAACAACCAAAGTATCCGAAATTTCATAAGTAGTTTTACAAGAAGATATTCAATTAAATTCCTCATCTCCAAAAGAAAAATACATGGCATTCATTGCTTTACAATTATTATTATAAGATGTTTTCATAGGTTCATCCCAAGAACTTCTTTCAGTTTCTCGAAACTTATACTGAGTCTCTATAGCAGTAAAAATGTCAAATCCCATACTTTATAAATGAATTTTCATTTTTATTTTCCATTGGGCATAATTAAAACCATTAAATAAGGGTGGCCTATTGGTAGATACACCATATAATCCTTTTTCCAAAATACCTATGTTTTAGAAAGATATATATAAAGATATAAAAATTTAGAGTTAACGGAAATTTTGAGATATTTAAGACACAACTAAAATCACAGTTGAAAATATTTTACAAACAGAGTGTTTTGAAAAAAAAAATTAACTAAACATCCTCTAATAGCAAATTTTTTCAGAGTGGAATACTCAAGAGGGGGGGTTAATTGAGTTCTTATTAAAAATTTCTGTTAAAAATATTTGGATTGAAATCCCCCGATTTAAATAACAAGCTAAACTGTAGTGAATTTGTAATACAGTAAAGGTTTTGTTAGTTTCTCAAAATATTTATTAGTTCTCAGTTAATCTAATCTAGATATTATATTAGCATTTTAAACTAACCTATGGGCTTACAATAAATACAAACACTTGCTAGTTTAACTATCAGAGATCCTCTAAAATAAATTTATGATTAAAGTACATAGCAGCGGAATAAAGAAAATAATTTAAACTAAAATAAGATGCCCAACAGATTTGACCAAGAGGTTCAGTCTCAATCTGAGACTTAGTCCTCTCAAACAGATTATATAAACAGTGATCCACACACTGGATCGAATTTTTACAACAGTAATCAGACTATTCATGTCCTCATACCTCTACCATAATTCTACATGGGTAAACAACAACAACAAAACTCATGATGTCCAGGTCACACTTGACCTCTTCCACAACTCAAAGTGGGATAAAATAAGGTGTAAAAAGTTTGGTGTGAGGATTTTGTATCCTCTAGTTCAGTAGAGGAGTCAGTGTGTATCTAAATATATAGATTCACACACACTGCTCAAAATTTTAAGCACAAGTATACTACCCAGGAAATAAATGGATAATGAGCTCAAAATTCTTTGAGTGATTACAGATGATCCCTAGACTCGTTTTGATGTTACAGATGTTATTAAAGTCCTTTCTGGTAAAAATGATACAATACGAAGTGACGTTGTTCTTTCCAGCTATAGTAATTAAGCCTTTTGAATATAATTCTTAATAAGGCACAACAACTCGTCTTCAGTTTTTGTTCTAGGTGAATGATCTTCTTGAAGCTCTCTGGTTTTCACTGGTGTTCTTCAGGTTCTTCTTTTGTTCTGTGGACCTTCACACACATGTGCACTCTACTTCCCCTTGTGTGTCTTTGTATGTGTATGTTGTCTCTCCCTTACTACAGATCAATATTCCTTTTTATTCAATGAGATCCAGAAAGGGGAATGATTACTTTTTGAGAGGTATGAGGTACGGTTCTTTGACATCCAACAACAAACATTAATTAATAGTAGGTGCATTAAATTAAGTAAATATGACTATTAGAATTAACTAAGAGTTAAAAAAAATTCAAATTTTTTTCATGACAATCGGTGAGTCATGAGATCGGTATGTCATTCGAATTTGCATTGGCTTTGGTAGGTCATTTGATCAGCATCAGCTTCGGTAGGTCATTTGATCATCTTCGGCTTCGGTAGGTCATTTGATCAGCTTCATCTTCGATAGTTCATTTGATCAGCATCAGTTTTGGTAGGTCATTTGATCAGTGTTGGCTTTGGTAGGTCATCAGTGAGCCCATTTTCATTGGTGAGACCGTTGTCATCGGTGTGACTGTTGCCATCAGTGTGACCACTCTAATCGGTGTGACGGTTATCATCGGTGTGACTATTGTCATCGTTGGGACCATTCTCATCAGTGCATCCATTCTCATCAGTGCGCCTTTTGTCATCAGTGTGACCGTTCTCATCGGTTCCATTATTGTCATCGGTGCGACCATTCTCATCAATGCGACTATTGTCATAGGTGTGACCATTCTCATCGGTGCAACCGTTCTCATCGGTGTGACTGTTGTCATACCTTTATCTAATGGTGACTCAAGAATATAAATAATGGTGAGTTAGAAACATAAAACTCGCACAGAGTGTCTGTATAAACCATAATACTTCCAGGTCAATAGTAGACTATATATAGTCGTAGATAAACATATGTAGAAATAATTAATCACATATGAACACATTTAGAACAGATTGAATAATTGACAAAATTGACTTTATAAAAGAAAATAACCATGATTTGTGATTATTATAATATTAATCACCTAGAGGGTTCAATAGGAATACATATTCTCTGAAACCATATATTAAAATTTAATACTTTTTAAAAATAAGATTATGACATATTGGACTTTCATTAGATTAAAATACTATAAATTCCCTAAAGTCATCCAAGTGGCTCTAAGAGGCCATAAAATTATCCCAATGCATATTTTTGTCATCATTAACTCATCTAATAAAATTTTAATTTGTTTTAGGGTAATTTTATAATGAATATAATATTATTGTTACCCGTAATTCCATGATTTACCCTTAACAGTTGTAGTTATTTTTAATTTTCTTTTCTAATCATTTTGTCCAAAACTAATTTGATCTTATTAGAATAAAAATTTAATATTTATTATAACTATGTATTTCCATTTTTATAAATTTAATTAAAATATCTGAATAAATTATTTTTAATTCCATTCTTGTAGACGAGAAGACAAAGATGTTTAAAGTAAAAAATGTCCAAAAGTATACAGTGTTATTATATCTAAATTTAATGTGAAATTTTTTCCAATGACCAAAATAGGATTAAATAATATAATTTTTTTAATTATAATTTAAAATAAAATAAAAAAATTTAACTATATAAATTTTTTTATGAAAATGAATATTTCAACTAAATTTCAGTATTTTCACTATTCATCAAAAAAGTATCATTCAAAAAATATCAAAAATTAAACCAATGTACATTTTTATATTCCAAATTAAATGAATAAGTTTATTTTCTTCATATAAAAAATATTAATTTTTGAAAAATTGGTTTTAAAATGGATTCTAATTTAAAATGTGGTAAAGTATCATTAAAAACACTATGGGTTTTTTATGTGTAAAATTAGATTCATTATTATCTTATGGATATAAAATAATTTTGATTAATGTAAAATGAATTTGATTAAATATATAATGTATAAATTTCATAATTTGGTTAATACTATTCATTACTTCCAACTAAATAGCTATTGTTATGATTATAATATCTAGTAGTATATCACGGTTTATTTATGCCCGGTTTTTCATGCAATTTATGCTATCAAAAAAATAACTTCATTTAAAATCATACATATCATAAAATATTTATGTTCTAAAAAAAGGGGCACACACTGCAATATGATCAAATGCGCTTATATTTTCTTCATAATTTAGTACAATTTTTCATAAGTCATTTATGACATGTAGAAATCGGTCTCACATCAAAATGATACACAGTGTGATTGGTTTGAGTCAAAATGTGTGTTTCTGATTTTGGAATAAATTTTGTTAAAAAAGTAATGTTACATAAACAAAAAAATAAAACACATTTGGATGGTTTAGGTATTTAGGATAATGATTCATAGGTCATTTTTTATTTTTATGACTCTTCTACACCATAATCTGATGCACGGTGTGACCAGTATGCCTCCAAGTGCCTCTTTTAATTTAAAATTCACATCAATTTAAGTAAAAAAGACAAATTGATCTATTCAATACAGAGAAAATTCATTTTTACTATCATGTTACTTTAGGAAAATGATGAATATGTCACTAGTGACATATAGGAATTAGCTGCGCTGAAATCTGATACATAGTGCGCCCGGTATGACTAAAAGTGTATATTATCAGTTTAATGTTACCATTTTAGTACAAATAGTGTCAAAAATAGAAAAATGAGAAAGCATGCTCAAATTATTTTTATAATATTGGAAATCAATTAATAATTTATTTTTGATGGGTAGAAATAATTCTCAGGTCACGCAGGCACACGATTTGACAGTTATGACTTAATGTCCATGTTGCCAATTTGAAATGATATTTTTTTAACAAGTTATGTGATGTCCTAAAAATTTAGAACATAATGTTGGATTATTTTTATACATTATAAAAACTATAAAAAACTCATTTGGGAGGAGTATTAATAATCCAGACCTCACTCTTATGCAGGATGTGACCGATATTACTCTATGTGCATTTTTTTTAAATTGACATTAATTTTTAAAAAAATGACAACAAACATACACAAAATAAAGAAAACATAATAATATTGTTTTCATACTTTAGTAATACAATTCATATGTCATTTTTGATGTTTATGATTTACCCTCACCTTAATATGATACATGATGTGCCCGATAAAACATAATGAGTCTGTTATTGGTAAAATTTGAAATTTAATTCGAAAAGTTTCACTCACCAAAAACCAACAAAAATCTATTGGACTATATTGATAATTTTAAAAAAAAATGATTCATAAGTAATTTTTTTACATGCAGGATGTTGTCTCACATCATACCTACAGACGATGGTACTGGTATGATTCAATGTTTGTATTTCCAGTTTCAAAAGAAATTTTAATAAGAAACACATGTGAATTACTGAAAGTCGAGAAAAAAATCAGATTATTTTGATACATTAGTAAAAGGATCCATTTGTCCTTTTTTGGTTTTGGAATCATCCAATCCTCAATCTAATGCATGGTGTGACTAGTATAATTCCAATAGTTTCTACTTATTTAGAAGTAACATTAATTTTAGTAAAAATATCAAATTACATTCTAAAAACCGGGAAAACGCATTAGTATTTTTTATATACCTCAGGTAAATGACTCATATGCCATCTAGAACATATAGGAATCAACTAAGCCTCAATCTGACACATGGTGTGACTAATATAACTCTAATTATCTTATTATTTTAAATAGATATTAATTATAGTTAAAAGAACAAGTAAAAAACTGAAAATAGAGAAATGACATTCATATTGTTTTTATACAATCGGAAAAGGATCCATATATCATTTTTAATGGGTAGGAATAAAACACACCACAATATTAAACATAATGTGACTGGTATAACACAGTGTGTCTCTTTTTATTTAAAATTGGCATTAATTTTATTATAATGAACATTGACACACAGTAAACCATGAAAAAATATATGTATTATTTTTATAATCTAGTAAAATGATCCAGAACACTTTTTTTACATATATGAGTCAACCTCAACTCAATATGATGCATGTTTTGACTGACAAGATTCAAAGTGTGTCATTTTATTTAAAATTGAAACTAAATTTAAAAAAAAAAAGTGACCTACTGAAAACCTATAATACACATTCATATTGTTTTCATATTTTAGTAAAAATATCCATGATTCATTTTTTAGGTCTGGGAGTCAGCTCCAAGAAAATCTCATGCACGGTGTGATCGATATGACTCAAAGTGTTTGTTATCATTTTAACATTGAAATTTTAGTTCAAAACATGTGTCACTCATTGAAAATACATAAAAACACTCTGATTATATTGATAATTAATGATAGTGAATCATAATTCATTTTTAACATGTATGAAGAAGTCTCATATTAAATCGATTAACAACGAGACTGATATGACAAATGGTTCATGTTCAAGTTTAAAATGACTTTTAGAAAAAAAACAACTGATACACATAAAATTGGAAAAACACATTCATAATTTTTAGAATCTTTAGGAAAATGATTCGTATATTATTTTTGATGGTAAGGAATCAACTTCACCATAATCTGGTGCCTAGTGTGATCAGTATACCTCCCATTGTTTCATTACCCTAAATTGATATTAATTTTCATAAATTGAACAATTGACATACTCAAAACTAGGATGATTCATTCATATTGTTTGGATTATTTAGTAAAATGATCCAAAACACATTTGGGGTGTGTATGAATCATCCAAACCTCAATAAAATTCACATTGTGACCAGTATAACTCCCAATATATATATATTTAAATAAAATGACAATTTTTAATGTATTATTTCAAATAAATGTTTAATTTATATTGAAATTTTATTACTCAAAGTTGATTGGTTTTCTTATATAGGTGGATTATTTTGTCTGTGATGAGATGATTTGTTTGGAATCTGAAATTGTTCAAGGATGTTATTAAGAGGGGATCATGGGTGCAAAAAGAAGAAAAATTATAGTTCTTAAATGTTTGTGGATAATTTTAAATGCAATAATTAATAAATTGTTCTAAATGTATATAGTAGTATTTTTTTTTGAATTCATGATAAAAATTTCATTAAATTAAATAATATATTTTTCATATATATGTTATAGTTTTTTGCTGGGTGTGCTATTATATAAGAAACACACTATTTCAGGTTGGGCCTTTATTATCTCTAGAAAGTGTTGATAAAGGGGCCCTTTATCAACACATTCAATGAAACTTTTAAAGGGGGCCTTTATAATCAATATTTATCACTGATAATGGGAACCCCAAAACAACATTAATGATAACAATTATCTTTTAGCATTGTTTGCAGAATTTTGCACACTGTTAAAGGGAAAATATGTAGTAGTGGAGTGAAGGTCACATAAAAGAGGAATCATTCAAATAAATATTATTTCTGTGTCTAATTTAAATATAGGAATGTGCATTAAAAATAACTAGCACAATTTTGTGTTGATATATTAGAAAAATTAGAATTTTTTTATTTCTCAGGACTTTTATAGTTCAAGTGTGTGTTATTGATGAGTTCCTATAATTTCAAAAAAACTATAAAATGTTTTTTATTGTTTCTAACCCCAAAATTTAATTAAAATAGGTTTAAATAGTTTTTTAAAATGTAAATTTCAATACTTTATTTATATAATGGATTAAAATTTTGTTTTTTAGTGATTTATACATATTTTGAATTTAATTGACTAAGAAATTATTTGATTAACACTTTTGGGAAACTAATATTTAAAAGTAATGTAATTATAAATTTTATTTCATTATTCAAATTTCAAAGGAATGTGGATAACTAAGTTCATTTTGAATATTTTTGAATTGTTCTCAAGTAAATATGTTATATGGTGGAACATCAAATCATATATTTAATATGTCTTTGGTATGAATTTGGAATATTTTTTACCTTGAATGTTTTTGTATAAAATTGTTTATAAAAAATGAATATGGAATTTAATAATCAATTAGACCATTCAAATTTTCAAATGATAAATTCTACTTAAAATTTTAATTTTTAATAAGACTAAACTAAAAATGGTGGAGCTTGATGCTCTAGATACACAATGAGGTGACCCACATCTAGGCGGAAATCGAGAGCCTTTTTATGGCAGAGTTCATCCCAGCATCCTTATGCTCTATGCATATACAGGATCTGTTTCACTTACAGTAGGGTTGTATGACAATGGCATAGTACTCATCAAGGTTCACTTATCTCTCAATCTACACTACCAACATGGTACGATACCTTTTCATCAATTATCGGACCATTGATCAAGGTCTCCAATGAGATATCAGAGACCCAACAATATCTCTTATCATAGAGACTCATGAATGGGTGCTAAAGAGAGTTGTTTTGGTTTAGGGCTTCCTAGATAAGCAGGATCCCACTGCAAGAGCCACCACCAGATGGTAGGTAGCAGAGTCGTCTATATCATGCAGCAGGACGATGACACAATGGTCCAAGAAGACCAGAACTTCTATTGGATGACCCTGGGATGCATGGTCGGACGTGCGGGGATCATGAGGCAGTGGATGTTAGGAGAGGTACAAGAACTGTTACATGTTCGGAGGGCAGAGTCACATGGTTTGTGACTACCCAACCTGCCATAAATACTACCAACAGATGGTCGAGGGACCACCAAGGAAGAGGCAGAAGTTCGATCAAAGGGTTCTGTAGGTAGCAAGTGGATGTGGTAGTGGAGCTGGATGTGCAGCAGGTGGTGGGAAATGATATGAGGTTCTACTGTCACCTCCACCAGATGGTCCACCCCAACCACAGGGAGCAGGTGGACAGGGATGATCCTAGCTTCAGGTAGCTGAGGCCTACTTCCAGGGCTCTCTGAAGATGATTAGAGGCACGATATATGCCTACTCCACCTTAGCTGAAGTACTTATAGACCCAAGTGACATTCACTCTTTTATTTCCACAACCCTCGTTTGATGCTTGAAGATTATTTTGGAGCCGTTGGATTGATCCTTCAAGCTATAGACTCATATGGGAGAAGATTTGATGATTACACACTAGTGTTGGTAGTGTGAGCTTACTCTTGGTGTGAGAGATTTGTCATGGATCTCTTAGTAGCGGTATTGAGGCTTTATCATGTCATCTTGGGTACGAACTGGTTATCCATATTCCAAGCTTGAATTGACTGTATTCAGTGAAATGAGTGGTTTTCCCCACACAGATGGGACCAGGTTTTCCTTCACTAGTGATAAGGGAACTTTTGAAGCACATGGTGGACTTACCCAGAGAAGGGTACAGCCAATTACACATCATTTGGAAATCCTTACCCTTGGATCATTATATATTGAGAGTCCAAGCTATCCTTTAATGGTGGACCACTATGCTGATGTCTTTCCATATGATGTTTCAGGACTACCTCCACACAGAGTGGTAAACTTTCACATCATTCAATACCCAGAGACAAAAATGATATCTACACCAGCATATCAGATGGATCTCGCGGAGCTCTATTAGTTATGGGTACATTTGGAGGACTTGTAGAGCAAAGGGATCATAAGGCCCAGTGTTTCTCCATGGCCAGCCCCAATTTTGTTCTCCAAGAAGGTAGATGGGTGTTTGAGACTTTTTGTGGACTATTGGCGCCTGAACCAGGTGATTGATAAGAACAAGTATCCACTTTCGAGGATTGATGATCTTTTCTATTAGCTAAAGGGAGATCATTGGTTTTTAAAAATAGACATCAGATCAGGCTATCATCAGATCAGGGTACGAGATGAGGATGTGCAGACGACGGCCTTCATATGTCGGTATGACCAATATGAGTTCTTGTTTATGCATTTTAGTGTGACCAATGCCCAAAAGTGTTCATGGGACTCATGAACATGATCTTTCATCCATACCTTGATCATTTTTGTTGTGGTGTTCATCAACGACATCTTGATATACTCAGCGAAGGTGGAGAAGAAATCATATCATCTATAGATAGTTCTGAAAACACCTGAGAGAACTAGCATTATGGTAATCCCATGAAGTTCTAGTTTTGGATACGAGAGTTCCAATATCTGGGACACATTATCTCTGATGCAGGAGTTGTAGTGGATCCACCGAAGATATAGGTTGTACTTGCTTTGGAGCCACCCAGGAGTACGATCGAGGAG
This sequence comes from Viscum album, assembly GCA_963277665.1. Taxonomy (NCBI): domain Eukaryota; kingdom Viridiplantae; phylum Streptophyta; class Magnoliopsida; order Santalales; family Viscaceae; genus Viscum; species Viscum album. The sequence continues at coordinate 1,658,442,804 of OY728121.1, read as the reverse complement.
TGGAGATTCATGGGGTTGGCTGGTTATTACCAGATATTCATGCATGACTTTTCCAGAGTTGTGGAACCATTTTCAGCATTGAATAATAAGGGTAAACCCTTCATGTGGATGAAGAGGTTTAAGAAGAGTTTTCACAAGTTGAGGCGGAGACTGACAAGTGCCCTCATCTTGAGGCTACTAGAAGAAGGAATTCGGTATGTAGTCTACTAGGACGCATTACAGACTGGAATTGGGTTTTTCTTGATGAAGGAGAAGGGAGTTATCGCCTATGTCTCATGACAACTGAGACAAAATGAGAAGTGCTATGCTACCAATGACCATGAGATTTCAGTTGTGGTATTCACCTTGATAATGGGGTGACATTACTTAATGGGAAAATGCTTTACATTCTACTCTAATTAAAAGAATCTTAGGTATATCTTCTATCAAAAAGACTTGAACGTGAGACAGCGGAGATGGCTAGAGTTCCTTCTGGACTAAGAGTTTGAGATAGACTATACTCTTTGGAAGGGGAATGTGGTAGAAGATACACTCATCAAGAGTTCTTGTCTGCAGTTACTGAGTGAGGTGACCGAGAAGCTTGCTGCGATGTTGATATCTTTTGTGGATAGAGATGGAGGAGATTACCTCCAATCTATGATAGTCACTCCCCCACTCTATCAGTGGTTTAGGGAGGCATAGCTTGAGGGCACTGACTGTGAGGCTCGACATTCTCAAATATCCTCAGTACAGGCACCTAAAATATTTTCTGGAGGTGGGGACCACATCATACTCTTTGGTGGACATACCAAGGTACCGATGTCGTTACGGGAGGAGGTGGTGAGGGATTTCCATACATCCCCTCTAGCGGTACATTATTGTATAGCGAAGATGTACTAGTACCTCCGGCGTTAGCACTGGTAGATAGGGATGATGAAGGTTGCAGCGGTGATTCTTTCCCGATGCCTCATTTTTAGCAAGTGAATGTCGACCATCTGGTTCCAGATGATTTAGCACAGCCACTAGAGGTTCCATAGTGGAAGTGGGATGGTATCTCTATGGGCTTTGTGATATGGATTCCACGTAAGTCCAGGGGACATGATTTCATCCGGGTGATCATTGACCGACTCACAAAGTCAGCCCACATCCTACCTATTTAAGAGAAGGGATCAGTAGAGGGCTCAATATGCCTCTAAGTATAAGAGATTGTGCAAATTCATGGGGTTCCATTGATGATCATACCTGACCGTGATACACATTTTACATCTGTATTGTGGAAGGAATTATAGAAGACGTTTGGGACTCAACTACCTTTGAGCACTGCCTTTCATCATTAGATGGATGGTCAGACAGAGTGACCAATACAAATAATGTAGGAAATGCTTCGTGCATACATCTTCGATTTTGGCCAAATATGGGAGGATCAGTTTCCCTTGGTGGAGTATACATACAACAACAATTATCACTCAACCATCGGTATGGGACCATTTGAGGCCCTACATTGTCGAACTTGGATAGTACCTCTATACTAGATAGACCTAGGGGAGTCAACACTTATAGGTACAGAGTTTGTATGAGCTACCACTAAGAAGGTGCAGGTCATCCAAGAGAGGATGAAGACTACACAGAACTGACATAAGTCTTATACTAACAGGAGATGGAGACCTTTGGAGTTCCAGAATGTAGAACACATATTCTTTCAAGCATCTTCCTGATAAGGACTATAGAGATTTGTACGAGGTGGTAATTTATCACTGGGTATTATCATACTTTTTCTAATACATCATAGGATATGCGAGGTTTAATACCTCTTGGAACTTCCACTACAGTTGGAGAGGGTGCATGACGTCTTTCATATAGCCCAGATGAGGAGATACTTGTGTGACCCATCTCACATAATCAACAATGGCGAGCTGGAATTCGAAGATGGGGAAACGTTTACAGAGGTTATAGTAGAGATTTAGGATAAACAAAAGTAGGTCCTACATGGGTGGTTAATACCTCTAGTGCAAGTTCACTGGCAACATTAGAACCTTTAAGAGAACATGTGGGAGCGGGAGGCGCAAATTCATGCTCATTGCCCTTTTCTCATAGACTATGTTATTGATTTCATGGACTAAAATCCCTAAGGTGTAGAGAATGTAATGACCTGGATTTTCCATGTTATTTTTTTAATTATATTGAATTATTATGAGTTTACAAAAATTAAAGGTGCGTGATTCCGAGAACCGGTGTACCCAGAATGAATTTCTAAACATATTTTAAGGTGAATTCATTAAATTCATGAGTGGAATTTTCTAGCTTTAGAAATGGAGCTCAGATTGAAAATATGAGGGTATCATTGAATCTGCAGTGGTGGTATTCTATTAAGGGAGACATTACTTTAACTGTAGTAGGTCTAGAAAAAAATTAATTTTTGTAACTTTTTAAACGAAATGAAATAAAACTATTATCTTATTTTATTATCTTTCATAACCACTTAAAAATAATTGGTGTGTGGAGACCGTGGTTTGTAAATACATTAAATGGATTAACCAAACAATCTATGTAACAACAACGTTGGGAAAATTTGGAAGCATCCTAATTAATGAGCCCCATTAATTCCCAACTTTGTTACTTACCCACCCCCTATCTTGTGTATATGGAGATTAGGGGAAGTAACCATCACAGCTTAGCCAAGCCAGGAAGTGTTGAAGGAGTTCCGCGATGCCAAAACCTTGGATGATGGAGCCGGTTCTGGAAAGCAGTGAAAAGCAACACTGAAAACCAACCTGGAAATCATCGATTGAGCAACATCATTAGAAGCATGTTGTAGGAACGAAGAACACCGACCCACCATCAACCATAGGAGTTTCTCCAACGATTCGAGGTAGGGGTTTTTATTTCATGTTTTGAATTCAAGTTATTTTATCAAAACCATTTATACTCCATCATGTAGAGAGATAACACGGAGGGCGCGAGCCTAACGTGCCCAACGTGGACCCTCCACTACTTTACTTCACCCTTGCGCTCTCTGTTGAATACCGCCAATGCGAGGAGTCCGACTAGATATGAAGATTCCAGCATGCCCACAAGCACCATAAAAAGGAGGTTGAGGAACAAATCTATGGTGGTCATTGGAATGGCCGGCACCAGGTGGCTGCGTAGGTGTGGGGCCCCGTCACACGTCGTCGGTGAGCAAGAGGTCGCGCTCCACTGCGACCGGGCCGCTGCCCTACTAAATCAGGTCATCCCTCTGTGGGTTTCCCTCATACAGGTCGGGCTAGGCCTCAGACCAGCAAGCCAAGTCCACCAAGGCTCAGCCCAGACCAGGTCGGGCCGAGTCTGTTCGACTGGGTCAGACCGGACGTAGACCCAACTTGGCCCAGAATATTTTAATGGGCCATAACTTGTGAATCGTGTGTCCGTTTGATGAACCGTCTGCAGCGCTAGGGCCCTTGGCTCAAGACAATAATTTTTTGAATACTCCACTTGAGTTTTAGAGAAATTTGGTGTACAACTATATTGGATCAACCCCAAATCTATCTGGGCCCTCGGAACTTAAATGGCTATAACTCACAGACTGGGCGTCCGATTGGCGCACCGTCTGTCACGTTGGAACCCTTACAACATGGTGGTCCTTTGGGTTACCCCATAGTGGAGAATCATGCCAGCTGAAATATGACTGATGAATTTTGAGTGGTTCTCCCAAAATCCAGTGTTCTATGAGTGGGAATCCAGTGGTTGGTAGTGATCTGGAGGTTGGAGACAGTCCATATGGAGGTTAGTACCAATAGATCCAATGTGGGTCTGCACCGAGCCACCCATTGTGGGTCAGAACCTAGCGTTCTTATGTGGATTAACACCTAGAAGTCTTGGGTTGATCAACACCTTGAGACCTAATGAGGACCATCCTTATAGAATCTCATCTTGGTTCATCGATATACTGATCATGTGAGGGTCAGATTTTGTGTTGGTTATTGCAGGGGTTAGTTACCTATTGATCCTAGGCGGATCAGATCCTGTGTAGGTCATTGTAGGGGGTTAGTTATCTATCGATCCTATGTGGTTCAGAATTTGTATGGTCAGAAACTTTGCCTCTTGATAGTGTAGGATGATCTAGCTTTGCGACTAATCATTTGTGCTACTATACTTCACTGAAAACCTATTTTGAGTTAAGAGTCTAATTGATTTGTGTCTATTGCTTTTGTTTTGCGATTGAGATCATGCTTTGTGATTTTTCCTTTGTGTAATTATAAGAGACCTTATGGGGTATCAGGGTCACTACTGGGTATTCTTATACTCACCCCTACATGCAATTCACCCGCACCTTGTTTTTTCTTATGCAGATGATGAGTAGTCGGGTTGGGGCTTGAGGGAGATAGGACCAGGTGGCACGCAAAGGACACGGGTAGATGTGGAGTTCTAAGGAGGTGATCTTAAATTTCCCATCATTTAGGATTTCAGTGGATGATAAAGATGATTCTTTATATTATCTGTTGTACTTGTACTTTTCAGTTGGTCTTGTATTTTGTCCCCTTTACTTTCAGCGCACTTTTTTACTACAACATTTTACTTCATAGTTACTTCTCATTTCATTATTGTATGTGTGTTTGTATAGGTTCAAAGGTAATGAAATCATGTTTTTGAGTGTATGCCTTTTCAGTGCTACTCGTCAGCCCCTGGTCTATGGGAGGTGGGCATGGGGTAGTCATGGCACAGGCCCTAGGGGATAGGTTGTGACATTAATCTCCCAAACTTCATTTGAATATTATCTTAAACAATCCATAAATGTTTAACCTAATAAACCCTCCAAATGATCAAAATAAACACCATTATAAAGAAGATCAACAAATCAACTTAACATTGGTCCCCCATATATCAAAATTAACCTTTTCATTTTTCTCATTCCAAACTTTTAAATAACCACATCATATATTCTCAAAAAACATGGTAATAATTGTAATTACCGTTTTACATTTTGGAAAACATGCATGCTTCCTTATTCATAAAATTATTAGATATATTTTGTAAATACAAGATGTTTTAAACATAATCTGTGATAAAATAGACCACATTTTCCAAATAATACTTTATATGTTATGAGGTCATAAATACTTTCCAATTTACATTATCCAAATCAATCCTCTTTGTATCTAAGATAAACAGAATTGTCTCAACATCTTGAATGCATTAAGGGTTATCTTCCCTTATTTAAAAATATAACAATTCCATTAAATCACTTTTATATCTCTTCATCACCATTCAAAAATTACTTTTTAATCCTTAATAAAAAACTTACACTATAGAAACATATATATTTCATGATTTAGATGACATAATATTTGAATTCCAAAGCATATACCCTACAATCTTCGAAATATATTCTTAAACAATTACCCATGAATCATAATCTTATACCTAAATACCCATTTACTAGAATATGAAATATGAATAATGTATTAAGATTCATTAAACTCAATCCAATCACATATCTTAATTTTAATTCAAATAATACTGGAAGAACATCCCATACCTTTCACATGTCATTTGTTGTCCCCTTATCTTAAGTGGTACATCCAATACCTATGGACCTTCCCATATCTCTTCTGGTGATTTCCTCTTAGGAAATGGATTTTCATTAGGCCCACATATTCCACATTTGAATCATTAATTGTTAATCTAATTATTTCTTTCTCCCACTATAGAATTAATATAGAAAGCATACAGAGAGAAACAATTATCATAGAATAAAACAACATAATCCTGAATAATTGATCATATGATGACTAAATAATTACACTTAATTCATTAAGATATGATAACATAGGATTGTCCTATTTTATTAAAAGCATAATTATATTTAAATAATTCAATAATGATCATAAATTGTTTGTGAATTCTCAAATCATATCCCTCAAGACTATCAAACCAGGTGAATAGTAAGGCTTTTTCTCTTATACCAGGTTATTCCTGAGTCAGGCCCAACACAACATGTTAGAGTTGATACTCTTAGTTACATATGTTAGAGAACCATTTTTACATGTAGCATGCAGAGAGAGATGTATTTCTGGGAAACCACTTACTCTATCAATTACCAAAACATTCATACATTTTTCTATACATTTCCTTATCATTAGAATTATCCATAGAGACATCCATAGGCAAATACTTGTAAATATCTCAATTGATATCCATAAATTTTTCCCACAAAATTTTCCAATGTATTACTCAATCATCAATATTATACAAACTATAATAATCCATAGTTAACCAATATATTCATTTCATCATTTTTTCAGAATACATAATAAATTACAAAAAAAGATTCCAGAAGACTGTATTAGTTTACTTCCTTTAGAAATATGGAAACATAATTGATTTTATATTACAGAGATACATTATATCCCACTAGGTTCTCCAAGACTAGATCCCCCTAAGACATATCATAACCGAAATATATATTTATAATATTGGGAAGGACCCATTAAAAGGGGATATCTCAAATGCTCAATAAGGGTAGAAAAGATATATTTATATATATATATATAATCCTACAAATTTTATTAAGGGTATGAGACCATGATCATAAAATTATAAAATCGTACCCTATATATCAAATATCATAAACATGCATCAGGGTTCAGTATCATTAATAATCTTCACTTTATTCATTTAAATTTTGTAAATGAACATAGTCCTTCCCTTGTAAGTGTTCAGGTTTCCCATCTTCTAATAGTGGATTGAGTTTGCCTAAATTCATATGGTGTGTCAGGTTTCCCCATCCTCCAATAGTGGATTAACCTCATAAAATTGAATCCAATCATTATATCATGAAATATAAATCATTACCCAATACATTTATGGGAGATATTTGTCCCACCAATCTCATATTAAATTAACTCATACATGTTCCAAAATATCATTAAAATTCCTCAGATAATAACCCATGATATTAAATGGGTATCATTAATATGTAATCTTGTTATAACATGGTGAAAATATATATAATTTCCAATCATTTCATCGATTAAAAACCTATGTAAATAAGACGGTTTCATATGCATTTTACCTATAGAAGAAATTAGGTTTCATAACATTATATCCCAAGAAAATAACAGAGTTTCATTAACATATTTTCATGAAAACATAAACCATTCATAGAAATAATATGAACGGAATAATTTACCAAGTAATGAATTAGTTACACAAATGGATGTTATATAATATCGTAAATAAATTGAAATATCATTTAAAAATTTATTAAAGAGAATATCCTTTCACATTTGAAGAATTATTTTTAAACAATTAGATATTTTAAAAACCATTTTCATTAATAATAAACTTCAAAACCTATATAATATGTTTGAGAATGTTATAAAAAACATTTTTTCTTGAAAACATTAAAAATAATCCTGATAACATGTTTAAATCCTTTTTAATTGAACAATTCTAAAAGAAGATTCAAAACATTTTGAAAAACAATTTCCTTGAAAACATATAAAATAATCTTGTAAACAACTTGAAATCAATTTTCCTTGAAAACATATACATGAATCATGAAAAATATTTGAAAAATATTTTCCATAAAAAATATTAGTTAAAAAAATCATGAATATTAGGTAAAAAATGAATATTTAAAAATTAAACACGTTAACATAAAAAGGAATCACATAGGGAATTCTGGACATGGTGGTGGGTAATTTTAGACAAGGAAAACATTCCTTTTGCCTCGTAAAAATTGTGAAATCCACCTTGATCAAAAAATCAGAAGAATATTCCATTTAAAACCATTTTCTAAAAATTTAAAACATAGTTAAATTTTTCCTTTAAACATAATGTGATAATTGTAAAAAAAAGTTAAGAAACATGTATATAAAATAATGTTTTGAAATAATGTATTTTCTAACCAAAAAGACAAATATTGTTTTATTTTCAAAAAAAATTACTAATTATTTTAGGTAACAAGAGTATGAAAATAGTATTAATACATGAAGAAATCATGAGTATATATAGAAGTAGAAATTTTGGTATGTTATTTTGAGAAAATGAATATAACGTTTAATCAATGTAAGCATAATCATTAAAAATCGTGATAAATGCTAGGATAGTTTCAATGAACTCTTGAAACATGGTATCATTGAATTATACTCCCCATGTAAACAAATTTAATTACATGAAGTCTAAAATATCATGATAAAATTTTGGTTCATGATATAACATGCCAAATTTCAGTATATACACCTTGTAAAATAATATAGGTTCATAACTTATCAAGTGTATCAATGAAATAAAAAAGAGACAAAATTTTTTTACAAATCTTGAAACATTATATATATAAATTTCATGAAATGAATATCTTAAAAAGGATATGTAAATTCCCATAAATTTATGTATAATAATATTAGAATACATCCACAGGCATTAAACACAATACATATAAGAAATAGGTGGTGATCATGGGTTATGTCTGATAGAAAATAAAATTGAGATTAGAAACCACTAACCTTATGTTTTGACTCTCTTTGAAATCAATCAAAACTCATGTATAAAAAATTTAAAATTATTATAAATATATCATAGAACCATATTCTTATATCTAATACCATGTACGATTTGATTATCACTTTTTTCCCACTTATAAACAACTCAATGGTAATGTTACATTTCAGGTAATAATCTCTTTGTTTATCTCATGTGTTGTAATTTATTATATTTTTCATCTAAATATTTATATCATGATCTAAATAATTTAATACATCATATAAATATCAAATATATTTTGTACATAAGTCTTTATAGTAATATATAAATGAGAAATTTTTTAAAAATTACCTCATTCATGGAGATGATATGCCATATGTATGAATGACCATTTTTTCTATTTTAAAATCCAATTTAGAGAAATAATGTAAATGATATTTATTGTAATGTCCCCATCATAGGTTCCAATAATATGGCTCCCAGAGTTAGGTATTCACATTACCTCAAGTGTACCTCCCTGTATGGAAGAAGATACTAACTAGTAGTGAGGGTTTACATTGAGAGACTATACCCTCTCTTCCAATGTAATGAAAAATATATAACAATTATAAATAAAAGGTAAAATAAAAAATTTATACATTACCAACCATTTACCAAAAATGGTCAAATTCACAACCAAAATTAATTATTCCCTTTCATGATATATAGTGTTGAGTTACTGAATAACTAAATATAGAAATAAACAGAACAATCCCCAAGATGGGTCACTAATCTATCTATGAATCACCATCCATGCGCATCCTAAGCCCATAACTACTCCAAATCATCAGTCATTTCCCTTATCTTGACTTGTAACAAATAAACCTTCTCGGATAACTAGTGGGAGCACAAGCAGAGTGTGAGTACCACTCACTTAGCCACCACCAATGGTTTCTAAAAAATATCTAGTTTAAAAACATAGTGCATGCACGTATGAAATGATTTTAAAGATAAACAAAATACAACTCATGTTCCATTATTTAAAAATATTATATTATCCATTTCAATCATTATTCTCATTTTACTCACTTATACCATATTCAATACTATGTTCACTTCCATCTCATGTTATATGGGTTAAGTATTTACATCAATTACATATCAGCCTATGTCTATCATTTATCAAGCACATAGGGATATGTCATGATATATATAGTACTAAGGATAAAAAATTAAAAAATAATACCTAACCCTTACCTTGGAGGATCAATCAAGGTAGTATCATCAAATGCAACCATTAGGGCCACAGAACCGCAGTACCGTACCCTAAACCATCCTCCACGAGGCAGGGTTTAAATCCTCTGTATATCCCTACATGTGGGAATAGATCCTCAAGTGAAATACACCACAACAACCAATACTTGTGGACATTCTTATATTTACAAAAACCATATATACCATATCACAAATTACCCAAATATAATAAAAAAACTAATTCACCATTCATAAAATTTTCAACACAAAATCCGTTCTCCTACCATAATTCGATGTCATATTTACCACTTAAAATACATTTATCATTAACATGTTAACATTCTTATAAACCCTACCTTATTCTATATCATCAATCAAATTCCATTTACATCATTTTAATTTTCATTCCATGTTATCAAATTAATAACTACATATATATCTTATCTAACAAACATGTAACCCATCATCGTTCTCTAACACAATAACACAATTACCATTTACGTTACATAGTCCATTTAACCCAATTTCCTTTTTCAATCCTTATCCATTTTGTATAATAAAAAATTATCACCCATTATCCAATTTAACAAATTTACCAATCCACATTCAATTACCATTTTACACATTCTCATTTACATACCTTAACCCAATTTACCCATTTATCATCCACGATATTTAACACATTTACCCCATTAACATTATACCAAATTAAACCTTATGAGATACTAAAAAATTTACAAAATTTCAATTAATACCTATTGGAATTTAAACTGACCCATAAATATATTTACTATGGTCTCTAATTTAACCAAAATGAACCTTATTCATAACATTAAAAAATTTCTTGTTCGGGAATATTGCCACAATCCATGAAGGCCCTAAACCGGTCTAATCATCCTCAAATACTCAAATGAGGGACATGATAAGTTTATTTAATTATTTAGAAAACCATTTTCCCAAACTCAAAAGTGTAATTAAATTTACTATAATTAGAGGAAAATAACCAAACCACACATGGATGAATCTACATCAAGAGAATGTGATATAAAATGTAGACAACCTACATTGATTCTGAGGACTAAAGCACACTAACCCATGCACCTTGAATTAGATTAAATAACCCTATCAAGGAACATATTATAATAAACCATAAATAAAATTTAGATGTTTATAAAAGGATGATATAATACATAGGACATAAATAAAAAAAGGACAAGAAAGGGGATCGTTAGAATCATGTGGTGCTTCGATCTGCACCCAACGACGCCCCAAATGGAATAAAATATAATTAGATCACCCATTGGGAAGATTTTGGTCACAATTAGTTCATCACTAGGTTTGTAGAGAAGAAATGTGGGTTAAATCATGTGAGATCCTTAAAATCATGGAGGGGAAATGGTAAAATGTCTTATTTTAATGAGGTTCACGGTTTTTCAAAATGGTTTTCCAAAACGTGCGCCCAAAAATCTCCATCCTCTTTATAATAGGGTCTATGTTTCATCGTTACATAGGGATTCAAAATAGTTTTACGGACCATGCACCAACCTTATAAAATTCTTATGTCCAATTTTATATATTATTTTCTCACCCCTTACACGGTTTTCATTAAATGTGCACTAAACATGAAACATGCAAAGGATGGCCCGATTCCACTTTCAGTCATATCCCAATCCCCTAAAACATTGTTAATCACACTCACACACTCGGTAAACATATAATTACACAAATTTAAAGGATATATGAAAAAAAAATTAAATAATAACATACCTACATGATATTAGGGATCTTACAACCTCACCACCTTATAGTAGATCATCCTTGAGTCGTACTTCCCAGTATCACTAAGACTACGAGGTAATGAAAATGGGCTAGTGAGAATATATATCTATGTCTCTCTCCAATGTCACTTCCTGTCCATTATAATGCTTATATAAAACTCAAACTATATGCATAGTCTTTCCCTACAATAATTTCTCACTATGATCCAAAAAATGATTGGATACTTCTCAAAGGATGAAACAACATTAACCATATATCATCCACCAGAACTCTATTGGGAATCCAAGGAAACACTACACAAATCAGAACACATCAATGCTTTGCACACATCATCATAGAATCACATAACATCCAATGAACACAACATTAGTCTGATCCTCTTTGAAACTCATTAACAAATTCACTGGGTTCCATTTTACTTTTTTTCATAACTATAGAGGTCACCCTAAACTCATCACCACCAGATGAAAACACAAGAATTTTTTTGCCACATTTTTTGACATAAATCGATCCAATACTCAAGGATCGATATTCCATGCCCATATTTAAACATACAAGGCACGATATAAACACTCAAGGAACTCTATCAATTATATGTAATACAATGCTTGTTATAAAGGTCAAATTACCAAAATGGTTCTTACTCAAGTCCATTAAATCAGAAACACCAGTAATGTCATCAAACGATCACCTTCCATCTATGATCATCCACATAACACATCTTACCATACCCCTAAACCATCTATTGAGTGATACCTCCACTATCGAAAAAGAGAACTAGATCATCAACTCAACTCTTATAGCATACCAAATGTGTTTCCAACTCACTGTGCCCAAATTTCCTTAAGGAATTCACCATGTATTGGAACCCAACCATTCTGTCAAAAATAACATTGGAGGACATCCCAAAAACATCCATTTAGATTATAAGAACAACTTGTCCTAACTCAAGTTCAACATCACTTCTGAAAATCTCCTTCAATCACATCAATTCTTATTCCCATATCGCATGGGACACCCCAGATTTTCTTATCCCAAAACATCTATCTCCCACCGTTGGTAAGCTTCGCATTTTTTACACCTTCCTAAGGTGATTTATGACTTTGGGCCTATCACCATCAACCAACTCACCTACCAGGGTTGTTTCATTTCATCTAGTATAACTCCACCACCATGATATCCACTGTCCTTCAAACCATCATCGTGTCCCACCACACCTATCAACATTCCCAACACATGCACTCTAACAATCAATACACTTAATAGAGATATATATTTTCATACTTAAAACTATTCCAAAATTTTTACCATACTTGTTTCTCAAATACACCCAATGAGGGTGATCTATGACTCACCAAATTCTTCCCTTTCTCCTAGTCGTGTTAATCTGTCACTGATAGAATCACCCTTTAAACGATTATCTTCATTATTGGAACATCACTAATGCACATGAAAAGGTTCCTTCACACTCTAATACACTACAATTTTACCCAAATACACCTATCAGAGTCCAAGACTGATTTTATATGGAGTTATATAACCCATCCCCTCCTGCCACATGTTATTTTCATGTCTCACCATACCCTTTTATGACTTCTATGGAGGCATCTAAAATATTAATTTGGAACCACACAAAGTCCAAAGGTAATGATTGTATCAATAAACCAAAATAATAAGAGACACCTAGATTCTCTGAGAGAACCAACATGAAACTAACAGTTTTCATATTCGATTCATATTGTCGTTAAATGAACCCCATTCTCTAGTCTACACATCCCGGACTAAATTATCACTCCCCACAATGGGATTGTCATTACTGTCACTTTTCTCAACGAATTTCAACCACCATGGTTCATTCATAGATCATATTATCATCCCCAAAACATGGACATGAGCATATATCTTTTCCTCGAACAAAAATTAAAACCTCACCCAATACCCTTCTACGACTTCCAAGAACAAAAATTTTGGTGTTCGTATTCACCTAATCCATCTCAAGGAACTAGACCATAAACTATTGATGGTGTGCATCCCACCATCCAATTCCACATATACCACCCCATGAGTGTAAACACCATGATGTTCCACATCCAACAAAAACACTTTCATGTCATTTGGCACAAATCCAAACCATTCTTAGCTTACCTGGGATGATGTCAAGATGTTAGGCATCAGATTCAGTAGCTAAAATTATTCTTATAATTTGTTGAAGAACATCACCCAACTTATCCATCACTAATGTCACCTCCCACTACGGGACACCCTGAATTTCAATGAGTTTCGGTCTTCTTTTCCAACAAATATCTCATCAACACATAACCACTACAACTCATGCATGATTTCTATCTAAGACTCACCACTCCTCCACAAAAATCCTCCAAGATTTGACAAAAAAAATCATTTTGAACTACATCCACCACACCCCTAAAATTATTCAGATATGACCCTAATTGTTAACAACTAAAACATAATGGTTCACCACACCAATCAAAACCAATGGTCTCTCAAATAGTCATGCTTCCTACATTGGTTTCATTTAGAATGAAAATTACTTATACCAAGTCACCATAATAGCACATTCCCACACATAGACCTCATTATAGCCTACAAGGTCTCACATATTCCTTCGACCACACATTTAACCTAACATTAGTTCTAAAATTAAATCCATCATTAGATCCTATATCAATTCACTCTTAATCACTTGATCATGCCTCATGGTCCATCAACCCCTTCAACCTCATGTAATACTAAACATCTCATCCAAAAATATGACTATTCGTATAAATAAGTCTAACCATGTGACCACCATCACCTTAGAAATAACGTTCATAATGAAAGAATCTAACCATAATTCAGTCATCCTTTTCATGTCAACCAAAAATATAGATTGATAACCCTAGTAATCATTGTCCATATAGTTGGGGCATACATCAAAATAACACAACTCTTTAAAACGAGCATTAAAACAATCCACAAGAACCCAAGTTCCCTTATGAATGATATTGGGCAAAACCATAACATTTACTAAAACATGATGGTTACCATGATGTATTTATTCCACCATATAAGCATCTCCCATGCCTTAGAATACTAGGAATATGTCGACTCTTCACCTTAACTAGAGTTGCATCTCATAGAACCATTAACCTTCCAATTTATCCATAAATGAAAATCCTTACATTTTAGAAAAAAAATTCAACTTGTGTCTCATTCAACCAAGAACTCTGAAAAAATAGTTGACCAAACTCAGGGGTTGCTCTCAAGGATCGAAAAATATAAACATTCCATCTCACGTTAAGGGTAACTAGTCACTGAACCTCTCTATAGGCCATCTAAATAAACCTCTAATAAAGAAACAATCATGGGTGGCTCTCCTACCCCTATTACAGAACACTGCATCCAACACATCTTGGTAAAAATTCAATCTAGGTTTTAGACTAATACTACTCACACCAATACATTGGAACCACTAACCCGAACCACTACTCTAGGTTCCAAAACAGAAATTGAAATGTTTAAACCCACATGGGTCACCACATTCACATCATTAGAGAACATATCCAATCCTCAAGGTCAGAGCCTTAATGAAATCATATTAAGGAACACCCATCTATCCACGCATCAAAACCCATCAAGGTCTCTATCATATAATCATGGTCTCATCCTAGAAAACTATCACTCCCCAAACACCTTTAAAAAGGTCAATATAAACAACACATGGAATACTCAATAATTATATTCAATTAAAACTCCATCATTAATCATTCTCATACAAATAACATCATTATTGGGAAAACCAAAGGGATTACACTTCAGAACATTCTATTTACCCAATTTTTCAAAAAAAAATATTTATTTAGATTCATATTTACATAAAAATTCATCAATAAGAATTTCAATGAGTGTCTAAATTTTGTAGACAACAATGGGTAATACACTCGCTTTCATAATGAACCCACTTCACAAACACTATACCAACAGACAAGATAAAATATATATTAATACACTCAACCATTCCTATTCAAGATCATGGTCCGAATTGTGCAATCCAACCAACATGGATATGAGTCTTTCATTAAACACTAACTTTTTAAAACATTCCACTTAAACAACCCAAATCTTTCTCCCTTATGCACATTTTCCATTTTGAAATTGTTACATCCAATCTTTTATCTCATTCAAAACTTTCATTATGAACAATTATTCAACTATTTTACCAACATGATGTAAATATTTCTCTTTTTTTCACCATTTAATCTATATAATTTATCACAAACAAAATTTTTAACATGTTTATAAAATTTTATTATTCACTGTATTTTTTTATCCATTCATTTAAATTTATTGAATTTTTTCATTTGTGTCATCTATTTTTACAAAATTTTCTTTAAATATTATATAATGTGTTATAAATACTATTCATCATGTCCCACACACACATCCCATGTGTGCTAATAATGATGAATTCCACCTGTTTCACTAGGTTCCTATAGTGATACAGGAATGAACAACATTTTTCCATTCAATCCACAAGTAAAATATCATAATATAGTCCTACAACACAATATGTACATAAATCAATGGTAAAATATCATTCAACCATCAAAAGACACACCAATATTAATAATCCCATTTCAGGAACTTGGGTTTTTCCTCATACATGGGTTAGATACTCCAAAAGAATAAGCTCACATCAAAGAACAGACTCGTCTTAATCTCCCATATACCATAAAAAATATTAAGACCATAGAAAATGACTCTCCTCATATATCAATATTTAACATCCCTCACCTGAGAGACACTAAATTGATTCCTCGATAAGGGTCACCACGTGACCTCAAAAGGCCTCCCCTTACACAAGAGGTTGTCGACTGTAAGAGAGGGACTAATATGATATGTGAGGAGACTATAACCTAATTTTCATATTAAGAAAAAATAGATTACCACAATAAATAGATTATATAATAAAATATAATTACGAACATTCATTACCATCGATTTCCCTAAAAGGGTACAATCGACTACTAAAAGTAAATATGCCATGTCTTGCACCAAAGTGATGAGTGGCAGAAATACTCCAAATATAATTAAATAGATATATCCCCATGATGGGTCATAACTATATTACCAGTTCATCGTCCATTAACATCCAATACCCAGCTCATTAATCTAGAATAGGTCTTTGCCTTTGTTCGGGCCTATAACCATGAAATCCTCTCAGATGCCAAACAGCGCCCCGAGTAGTGTTTGTTTAAAACTCAGTCGGCCACCACCAATGGTGTCTAAAATATATTCAATTTAAATAGATATTTCATGATATTATAAAATGAACGATGTGATAAATAAACACCAACATGGTTTCTATTAGTTTACAATGTTAAATTTATCCATTTCCCTCATTATTCGCATTTTTCCTCACTTATACCTTCTTCATTTCTATGTTCATTTCCATCACATTTTCTATGAAATATGCATTTACATTATTTACAAAGCAACCTAATCCATTAATGTATCATGTATAATTGGATACTTCAAGTTCCCTATATCACTAAGGTTAAACCTTTCATAAATAATAAATCACTCTTACCTTGGCGCCTTAGTCCAAGTAGTCTCATAAAATGAAACTATTAGTGGAATAGAGCCTCAGTAACATTCCATATCCCATTCATTAAGAGGTGGAATTTAGAGCCTTAGTATAACCTTACTAGGTCACATAGATCCTCAAGTCTAGTACCCCACAACTACCATGAAATTTTTATATTCTTATTTATTCATTAACCACATATACCATATCAGAAATCATTATTAAATAATACAAAAAACAATTCACTGGTTATAAATTATTCAAAACATAATTTATTATAATTATATAACATGAGTTAATATTTACCATATATAATTCATTTTTCATTAACCCTTTAATGTTAGGTCAAACTCTCCCTTATTCCACAAAATAAATCAAATTCCATTTAGATCAATTTAATTTTCATTCCATGTTATCCAATGAAATCCCACTTACATTTCACATCCAATATACATATAAACCATCATTAATATCTTACCCATTATCAAAAATACCATTTATATTACATATACCATTTAACACACTTTCCTTTTTTTATACATTATCCATTTAGCATAATCAAAAATTATTACTCAGTAACAAATTTAAATCATTTACGAATCCACATTCCCTAACTATTTTACACATTCTCATTTACATACCTTAACCTAATTTACCAATTTATCATCCAAAAACCATAACATATTTAACCAATTAATATTAAAAGAAATAACCCCTTATTTTATACAAATAAAAAAGTAATTATTAATTCCTATTAACATTCAAACTAACACATAAACATATTTACCATGCGCTATAATTCAACAAGAATCAACCCTATTGTAACGTCCCGGACCCGGGTGCCACGCAATGGGTGCCCCAAGCCCGGTTCGCCACGTGACCTCAAGCGCATTTCTCCAAATGCCAGAGGCTGCCGACTAGCAGTGAGGGCCCAGGCCTGATAGTGGGGAAACTATGCCCTCATTTTTCAAAGTCTAGCGCAGTGGAATAAAAAATAAAAAATACACCACAACGGAAGCAGTGAACCATACACAACTAAAATACACAATAGCAGTGGATATAACCAACAATATATAAATAATGATGCTACGTGTCTCAAGTTCTAAGAAAACAGCCAGAACATGTTATACATCAATATGATACAATAGAAAACAGAGTACAGAAAAACAAGAAAAATAGCTGGCAGTGGCATCACGAGCCTAGGCTTGGTCCCATGCCCTCTTACTCCTCAGCAACAATCATGTACCTGTATAGGGACTCTTTCCCCTATCTACACCTGTAGAAACATAATCTGTTTGGGCTGAAAAGTGTGACCCAAATAGGGTGTGAGAAATAAATTCCCAATAGGCACCCACCAAAGGCCCGTGCCAAACTGCATGTAAGCATGCAAAGATAGTGTGCATTAGTAAAATGCAATAAAGTAAGCAGTACTCAAAATTAACAACTATCAGTTATATTACCATTTTTAATATTAATTTAATCCATCTAATACAAGAAATCACCACAGTGCATTTCTACGGAAACAGTCCACATCCTCAGACAAGAAAACCTTACCCTCAGGTAAGCAGAACCCAACCTGCAGGTAATTTCCCTCAGGCATAACAGAATTTTTCCCTCAGGTGTAGGTAGTTTCTCCCTCAGGAACAGTGTCTATTGCCCTCAGGAACGAAAGAAGTTTCCCTCAGGCCGAAGTAACTACTGCCCTCAGGCTAAACAGTGCAGCGCCCGCAGGCTAATCACAACAATGCCCACAGGCTAAACAGGTTACCAGGGCATGCCCAACATATCAAAATGTAGTAAACAAACAATTCCTCTCAAAGAGATTCTACAATTACTACATTAAAGGCATACCCTCGGGTATCCTGGCCAAACGGCTAAACAGTGGAACACACCCTTAGGGTGGTTCCGGATCTAATAAACAATCCCAACCAGCATTTTATTATCACAATTTATCACCTATGCAATTATAGGCATTAAATATAGCAATGGCCTCAGCCACACAACACCCCAACATGGGTTCGCGGCACAAAAACGAACAAAAATGCATGACAGTTGGAAAATAAACACAAAGCCACCTACCTTATACGCCAACGAACGTTATACCCGAACGTCGACTCTGGAAACGCCCAAGAATGGCATGGATCTGACGAAGAACAAAACCCATTCAAACATAAATAGCTTCCCCTCAGGAAAGAATTAGTAAGAACGGTACCAGGAGAGGAGAGGGCTTACCCGTGTGGTTCAAACAAGATAGTCCGAAGCCGAATCAGATTCCAGACAAACACCCGGTGGATCTTCAAAGGTCCAGCCGTCCTCTTTGGCTCCAAAATGGCTCAAACGCATCCTCTTCCAAATGAGGAGGCTACTTCCTGTTTTAAGCCGAAAAAACAAAGTACACGGTGTGTACTTCTGAGTACACGGTGTGTACTTCTATCATTTAACTGTTCATTTGGTGGCACCGCCACACTGTTCACCCGTCAACCTAAGTACACAGCATGTACACCTGAGTACATGGCGTGTACTATCACCCAGTTGGAGGAAACTCCACTGCCTTAATATTCAAGCCTACCGACTGACTAGATGGTGTGTAAGGTACCACTACACGGCCTGTAGTCGGTTCCTACACCCCTTGTCGCCGACAAGGCTCACGCCCCGTGTACTCATCCCAACACGGCCAGAAGTACACGGCGTGTAGAAAATGTATAGGGTGTGTAGTTTCGAAATTTAGCATTTTTCCCCATTTTCCATATTTTCTCAAAAACACTTAAGAGAAAAGGAAAAAGAAGAAGCCCGTACCTTAAAAATAAGAACCGGGTTCTTACAAACTTCCCCCCTTATAGCAATTCATCCCCGAATTGCCCTTCCAAGGGTGGCGAAGATAAATCTCAAGATAGCTCTGGCCACTGATCATGTACGTCGGCCTCCCACTCCTATGTCTCGTCCTGCACTCGGCCATGCTTCCATAGAACCCGTACGAGAGGAACTGACCAGCATCAGAGAACCTTTGTGCTCCTGTCAACGATACGGATCAGATGCTCCTCAAAGGACGCATCATGTTGAAGCTCAACCTCCTCAGGCTGAAAGGTGTGAGATGGGTCTGAATGGTAGCAAGGAAACTGAGACACATGGAAGACGTCATGCATAGCTCGGTACCGCTACAGTAACTACAACCGATAGGCAACCAGCCCGACTCTCTCCAGAATCTCGAATGGCCCCACATACCTCGGTGAGATTTTACCCTGTCTCTTGATCCACTTCTGTCACAGCCTCGGCGAAACACGTAGAAAAACCTGATCCCCGACCACGACCTCCAAAGGTCGTCTACAGCGATCAGCATAAGACTTTTGATGAGACTGTGTGGTAGCTATCCGCTTCCGAATCAACTGGACCTACTCAGATGTCTCCTGCACGAGCTGTGGCCCTAGTAAAGCTGCCTCACTTGCCTCTAACCAGTACAAAGGTGATTGGCATGGCCTACCATATAAAGTCTCGTATGGTGCCATCTCAATAGTTTCCTGAAAACTATTGTCATAGGCAAACTCGACTAAGGGTATATGTTTCTCCCAAGAGCCCCCAAAGTCTAGGACGCATGCACGCAGCATGTCCTCTAGCAATTGTATCGTCCGCTCTGACTGGCCATCTGTCTGATGGTGGTATGTTGTGCTCAGAAGCATCTGTGTACCCAATGCCCTCTGAAAACTCTGCCAGAAACAAGACGTAAAGTGGGAGTCTCTATCTGAAATGATAGAACGAGGGACCCCATAAAAACGTACGATCTCTCGGATATACAGCCTTCTGATTTCGTCCACACTGAAGGTCTCCTCGATCGGCAAAAATTGAGCTACCTTTGTGAGTCTGTCTACAACAACCCACACGGTGTAATTTCCACAAGGTGACCTCCGAAAACCCGTCACGAAATCCATCGCGACATCATCCCATTTCCACTCTGGAATGGGTAACTACTGTAATAGTCTAGCTGGTCTCTGATGCTCTGCCTTCACCTGCTGACAGGTGGAACATCTCGTAACAAACCCAGCTATATCTCTCTTCATACCTAGCCACCAGTACTGACATCTCAAGTCTTGGTACATCTTGGTAACCCTGGGATGAACTGCCCAAGAAAAAGCATGAAACTCCTGCATCAGCTCCTTGCGTATATCCCCTAGAACCCATACTCATCCATGGAAAAGCAAAACCTCATCGTCGCCTATCGTCCAACCGGGAGGAGGGTCTTCACTTTCCACTGAATCCCGTAGAACTAGGCATTTTGAATTAGATAGATGCCTCATCCTCACTCTATCCAGGAGGGTAAAAGTCACAGATAACGAGGAAATATAGGTCTGCCCCTGACTGTCATGCACCTCCAGATGCATCCCAGAGAACAAATCCATAAGCTGCCACTCACCACTGGCCTCTCGCACTACCTGCATCTGAGTCTTCCTGCTCAGTGCATCAGCTACTGCATTATCTTTACCAGGTGTATAGGCAAGCTCAAAATAGAAGGACTGTAGGTACTCGACCCACCTTCGTTGCCTCAGATTCAGGTCATGCTATGTAAAGATATACTTGAGGTTTTTTTGGTCGGTGAAAACCACAAAATGCTCTCCCAACAGATAATATCTGCAACAGCGCAACGCATGCACAACAACAGCCAACTCGATATCATGTGTTGGGTAATTCCTCTCATGTGGCCTCAACTGTTGAGACCCATACGCGACAACTCAGTCACCCTGCATAAAAACGGCTCCCAACCCAATCCCTAATGCATCACAGTAAACTGTATATCTCTTACCCTACTCTAGGAGTATCAGGATCGGTGCTGATGAAAACCATCCCTTCAGGTCCTAAAAAGCTTCCTCTCAAGCTTCTGACTAAACGAACTTCACACCCTTCTTAGTTATACATGTCAACGGTGCTGCTAAGTGGGAGAAGTCCTGTATGAAGCATCTATAGTAACCAGCCAGCCCTAAGAAACTCTGTATCTCAAACATGTTCTTAGGCTGCTCCCTGGAAAATAATGCTCTCTCCTTCTCTGGGTCTACTACAACTCCCTCCTCTGAGATAACGCGACTCAGGAAGTGAATCTGGACTATCCAAAAGTGGCACTTTGAGAGCTTAGCATATAGCCGATGCTATCTCAGTGTACTCAATACGATCTCAAGATGGGTGGCATGGTTGTGTCGAGTGTGATAGTACACCAATATGTCGTCCAAAAATACTACCACAAAAGAATCAAGATACGTATGGAAAACACGATTCATCAGAGCCATGAAAACTGCTGGCACGTTCGTCAGTCCGAACGACATAACCGTATACTCATATAGACCATACCTACTTTTTAAAGCTGTGAGATGTATATCAGATGTTCTAACGCACAGATGACGATATCCAGATCTCAAGTCCTTCTTCGAGAACAGTCGTGCTCCACAAAGCTGATCAAACATATCATCTATCCTTGGCAAGGGATATCGGTTCTTAACCGTCAACTGGTTCAGCTTCCAGTAATCCACGCAAAGCCTAAGGGTACCATCTTCCTTCTTCACAAAAAGGACCAGAGAACCCCAAGGAGATGTACTAGGTAGGATAAAACCCTTCACCTGTAGCTCCTCTAACTGCCTCTTGATCTCTTGCAACTCAGGCTTGGCCATCCTATAAGGTGGAATGGACACTGGTGCTACTCCTGGCACTAGCTCGATACAGTAATCCACCTCACGCATCGGAGGTAGACCTGAAAAGTCATCCGAGAAGACATCCCTAAAATGATCGACAACTGGAGGGAAATCCGTCTGATAAGTCCCCTGGTCATCTCAATATAATCTCACAATCTGGGCTGTGACTCCACCTCACCCATGATGCTCCGATCTAGCTAAACTCACCTGAACATCCCATTCGCCCTTGTATAGAAACTCTCCACCCTCTGGTGACGTGAAACGCACCCTGCGACGATAGCAGTCTACAAAATCTCGGAAGGGATCCAACCAGTCATTCCTGAGAATGACGTCATAGCTCATCAACTCCAAGACATAGAGGTCCCAAAAGAAGTGACACCCACCAACCTCAAGGGGGCACCCCTTGCACTGACGCACACCAGTCGTTCTAGTCCCCAACGGAGTGTCTAGATTCATGATATCAGAAGAAGAAGAAACACTGATCCCATGGCTCTCCACAACGGGTACCGATATGAAACTATGTGTAACACCCGTATCAAAAAGTACTGAGGACAAGACAAGAGCTACTAGAATAGTACCTCTGACTGTAGAAGGTCTGGGTCCTTCTCCTACTGGGTCTGTTGCACTGCATATGCATGCCCAATGTCGCGGTCCTAGGACACAGCCTAGCTACCCTGAGTTGTCCCGCCCTGCTGCCCCTACTATCCTGGTGTCTGGCTACCACGTCCACGACCACCATCTCTGCCTGCATGCCCTGACGTATTCCAGTTCCCTGACTGGTAAGAAGCCACTAGTCCTGCTCCCACATGCAGAGTCTGCTCAGAACCCCTCTCACTAGCCACTAGTGGAAACGCCCTACAAAAGCGCTGCAGATGGCCTAGCTTGCTGCAAGCTCGGCACTCCACTGTGTCTCGTGGACACTACGGTCTCTTGTGCCCCTCTCTGCCACATTGGTATCACCTAACCGGACCACCTGAAGCATTCTTCTGACTGGTACTACTTCCCTGAGAGAAGTCCATCTGTCTCTTCCTCTTTCCAGCAAAAATAGTTCCAGTAACTGGTGTTGAACCACCCGGGACCACACCACTTGATTCTTGCAGGTTCCTCTCTGTAATCAACGTCTGGTTCACAATCGAATGTACAGTAGGTAACCTGAAAATATTCACCAGCACTCGGATGTCATACCGAAGACCATCCTCAAAACGTCTGGCTCTCAACATCTCATCACCCACCAGAACGGGTGCAAAGCACTGAAGCTCCGTAAAATGAGCAGAATAGTCCATCACTGACATAGTGCCCTACTGCAGATTCATGAAATCTTGAGCTCTATCTTCCCTTAGTGTCTCGGGAAAGAATAAGTCATAGAAGACTACTTGAAAATCTTCCCACGCCATGTCCCTGTAATGATCTGAATGGGTGGTAACATCCCACCACCTCTTGGCGGAATCACGCAGTATGTAAGTCGCGAGCTTGACCCTCCGCCTTGGAGGTGTCTCAAGATGCTCGAAAATAGTCTGCATCGATCCTAGCCAAGACTCCGCAGCCTACGGTCCGCCATCCCCTGAAAACGTAGGCGGATTCTGCTACTGAAAGGTACGCGTTAGCTCAGCCATAGATGTAGCAGCCTGCAGTGCTCCCTAAAAGGTCTGCATAAACCGCATATAACCTTCACGGAACTGCGCCTCCACGCATGTGTCCAGTATAACAGCTGGTGTCGTATTTGGATCTACTAGAGGATCCACTGGTAGCCCATGGCCCACCATCTCTGAAGTATAATTTTCGCCGCTTTCCTGGTGAACAACTCGCGGTCGTCTAGGCGGCATGACACTACAAGGTCAAATGCACGCCTCAGATTCAAAATTATTATGACTGAAAAGAGAAGTAACCACAAAGGAAACAAGAGGAAGAAGGTATTCAAAATTTTCAAAACAAGACTACACGGCGTGTACAATGACTACACGGCGTGTACTT
The DNA here is from genome assembly GCA_963277665.1 of Viscum album. Taxonomy (NCBI): domain Eukaryota; kingdom Viridiplantae; phylum Streptophyta; class Magnoliopsida; order Santalales; family Viscaceae; genus Viscum; species Viscum album. The sequence goes on along the minus strand of OY728121.1, from coordinate 1,658,418,123 downwards.
GACTTTCCTTCCCCTTCCCGGGTCCTTCTACATGGCTAAGACACACGGCTTCCGTCGAACAAAACTACACGGTGTGTATAATATTTACACGGTGTGTACGGTGTTATTTTCCAACTGCCTGTGTCGTCTGTGACATGGCTGACTACTCAGCTTGACACTACTCGGCATGTTACACCCACACACGGCGTGTACACCACCCCGTTTCCTAGTAATACGGCTATCTCCACATGGTCTGTCCTCGGACCAGACTACGTAGCATGTCCCACAGGTACACAGCGTGTTTAAAGAGAGGTGACACCGGCCCGTGTTGTTAGTTACACGATCGAGTCCCCAGGTCACACTACACGGCTTGTGCATCATTGACACGGCATGTTTTGTGAAGGAGTTCACCGACCCATGTTGTTAGTTACACGGCCGGACTTTGGGTCAACACTACACGGCATGCACAAAACTACACGGTGTGTTTTACCCAAGCCCTTCCCAACCCCGTGTCACTGCCCAAAAGGTTTGTGACATGGGAACAGACTACACGGTGTGTACTCCGGGTACACGACGTGTACTCAAAATGTTCATTTTTCTTCTCGAACAGAAGGATATACACAGTGTATATAAAGTACTACATGACCTGTATACTGGGGTTCCAGACAGTATGCCTCAGAAACTTCTCTGTAACCCAAAAAACATTGAAAAAAAACACCTAAGTGTCAAATTCCAACCCGTGAGGGCCCATACTCCCCAGGAATCAAAGTTTGACATCTTATCTGTGTTATAACTAATAAACATTCAATGATCCACCAAATTCCAGTCAATGGGAGCCCATAATCTCCAAAAACCAAGGTTTGGCTTCCATTCTATAAACAAGCTTAAACAAAAAAACTATATCACAAGGCAGGTATTTATCAAGCAGTTATCACAACAGCATGCTTTATTACCACAAAAACTATCACAACAACATGAAAATTATAATTCACTTACATGGCATGGAATCTATGCATGGCATGTGATATCTAGCATGTGCCTATATGATGCATGAGACGTAATACCCTCATCTCGTCAGGTTTTAACTCAAGAGATCCCATAAATAAATTATGAACAGCACAATCTCAAAGTGCGTCACCCAATGGTGAAAACATATCAACCGTAAAATTGAAAAATCAAAAGAATGCAAAATACGAGGTAAACTGGATTTTCCCTGTACACGGGTTAGCTACGCCCGAGAACAGCTTATTACCAACTACCATTCCGTCCTATCCCTAACTACGGCTCCAAATAGTAAGTCAGAGAAAAGAAACATCCTCTGATACCACATTGTAACGTCCTGGACCTAGGTGCCACGCAACGGGTACCCCAAGCCTGGTTCGCCACGTGACCTCAAGCACATTTCCCCAAACGCCAGAGGCTACCAACTAGCACCGAGGGCCCAGGTCTGATAGTGGGGAAACTATGCCCTCATTTGTCAAAGTGTAGCACAGCGGAATACAAAATAAATCATACACCAACAGCGGAAGCAGTAAACCATACACAACTAAAACACATAACAGCAGTGGATATAACCAAAAATATATAGATGATGATGCTACATGTCTCAAGATCTAAGAAAACAGCCAGAACATGTTATACATCAATACGATACAACAGAAAACAGAGTACACCAAAACAAGAAAAACAGCTGGCAGCGGCATCGCGAGCCTAGGCTCGGTCCCATGCCCTCCTACTCCTCAGCAACAGTCAAGTACCTGTATAGGGACTCTTGCCCCTATCTACACCTGCAGAAACGTAATCTATTTGGGCTGAAAAGCATGACCCAAACAGGGTGTGAGAAATAAATTAACAATAGGCACCCACCAAAGGCCCGTGCCAAACTGTGTCTAAGCACGCAACGATAGTGTGCAGTAGTAAAATTCAATAAAGTAAGCAGTACTCAAAAGTAACAACTATCAGTTATATTTTTGTTTTTAATATTCATTTAATCCATTTAATACAAGAAATCACCACAGTGCATTTCTACGTAAATAGTCCATGTCCTCAGACAAGAAAACCTTACCCTCAGGTAAAAAGAACCCAACCCGTAGGTAATTTTCCTCAGGCGTAACAGAATTTTTCCCTCAGGCATAGGTAGTGTCGCCCCTCGGGAATAAATTCTATTTCCCTCAGGCACGGAAGAAGTTTCCCTCAGGCTGAAGTCACTACTGCCCTCAGGCTAAACAGTGCAGTGCCCATAGGCTAATCACAACAACGCCCTCAGGAAAAACAAGTTACCGGGCCATGCCCAACATATCAAAATGCAGTAAAAGACAATCCCTCTCAAGGCAATTCTACAATTACTACATTAAAGGCATACCCTCGGGTATCCTGGCCAAACGGCTAAACAGTGGAACGCACCCATGGGGTGGTTCCGGATCCAAGCAATGATCCCAACCAGCATTTTATTATCACAATTTAATCACCTATGAAATTCTAGGCATTAAATATAGCAACAGCCTCAGCCACACGACAACCCAACATTGGTTCGTGGCACAAAAACGCACAAAAACGCATGATAGTTGGAAAATAAATACAAAGACACCTACCTTATACACCAAAGAATGTTATACCTGAACGTCGACTTCGGAAACGCCCAAGAATGGCGTAGATCTTACGAAGAACGAAACCCATTCAAACATAAATAACTTCCCCTCATGAAAGAATTGGTAAGAACGGTACTAGGAGAGGAGAGGGCTTACCCGTGCCGTTCCAACGAGATCGTCCGAAGCCAAATCAGATTCCAGACGAACACCCGGTGGATCTTCAAAGGTCTGGTCATCCTCTTTGTCTCCAAAATGGCTCAAACGCCTCCTCTGCCAAATGAGGAGGCTACTGCCTATTTTAAGCTGAAAAAACAAAGTACACGGCGTGTACTTCTGAGTACACGGCGTGTAATTCTGAGTACACGACGTGTACTTCTTTCATTTAACTATTCATTTGGCGGCACTGCCACGCTGTTCACTTGTCGACCTAAGTACACGACATGTACTCCTGAGTACATGGCATGTATTGTCACCCAGCTGGCGGCGACTCCACTGCCTTACTATTCAAGCATGCCGACTGACTACACGACGTGTAAGGTACCACTACACGACGTGTAGTCGGTTCCTATACCACTCGTCACCGACAAGGCTACATGCCACGTGTACTCATCCCAACACGGCCAAAAGTACACGGCGTGTGGACAAAGTACATGGCGCGTAGTTTCGAAATTTAGAATTTTTTCCCATTTTCCATATTTTCTCAAAAACACTTAAGGAAAAGGAAAAAGAAGAAGCCCGTACCTCAAAAATAAGAACCGGGTTCTTACACCTATGCTTAACATTACAATTTTCCATGTTCCGGAATATTATAGAACCCCATAGAAATCCTAAATTGGTCAAATCATCCTCAATTCATCCCACAAGGATCTTAAGGGGATAAAATCATTATTTCTCAAACCATTTTACCAATACTCAGAAAAGGAATAAAATGAAATAGAAGTAATGAACTAATAAAAAATTACTCATTCAAAAATTGACATCATGAATATAAGATATTATATGGATACCATATACATCGATTTTGAATAAGAAGAACCACTAAAAAACCCCTAACAGAAAAAATAAAGAAAAGGAAATGATAGAATAACCCATATCTTCAATCCAAAACCAACATCACCCCAAATCTCTTTTAATATAATTAGATCCACCATTTGGAAGCTTGGGTTAAAATGGTCCATCACCAGGGATTATAGAGGAGAAATGGGGGGAGAAATTGTGTGATATCCTTAAAATCCTAAAGGAAAAAATGGTAAAATTCATTTTCTTAATGAGGCACATAGTATGTCCCCATGGTTTCCAAGACATGTACCAACCATGAACCATCCTCAGTCTAAGAGGATCCATGTTCCATGGCTACTTGAGGATACTATATGGTTTGAAAAACTATTCACCAACCAAGCCAAATGCATCTGCCCAAGGTTTCATAGTTTTTCTTCACTCCTTGCATGGTTTAAAAAAGAATTCACTATCTATGTAACATAAACAAGATGGAAAATTTCCTCTTTCATTATTTTCCGGAACCACGATAACTCCTCAATCCTCCTCATACAACTTATAAACAACTAATTATCTAATGTTAAGGGATTCATACAAAAGTTTCAACATGAACATACATCCACGAAGCCTAGGATCATACTTATATGTATATATATAATATCTAGAAAATAGAATTATTACTTAATATATATCATATATGTTTATTAAACTAATTTTTAATAAATTCCATGTAATTTTTGAACAAATCACATTGCTTTGCGGAGGCAATTGTCCACAGTTCCACAAATGATTTTATTGTATTGACACAAAATTTAAATAATGAAGGTAAGTTTTATATTATAACTACATAAGAATAATTAAATCATAAATACCATATATAAAATATAAAAACATATTTTCCAACATATTTCCCAAGTATGTTAGGTGGTAAATAAAAAACTAACAACATCGTTTTTTGAGGTAGTCATTTTCCTTATAATTGAACAATATGTTCCTTGAACATTAGATGGAAGAGTTTGTAAGTTTAGGATGAACATTTAGAATGAAAAAAAAACACAGTATATTTATCTTAATGATTTTATTATATTATTTTTTAATAATTATGACTAATAGAGTGGATAAGGAAATAAATATATTGTCATCGTTGAAGATGGAAGCCTCTTTTTAAGTAAATCCTTTTGGATTTCACTAAAATACTTCCTTGGATACCTTTCTATCCAAAGTGAGGCTTCAAAAATGAGGTGAAGGATTTTTTAAGATTATTTTAAAATATTTTTAGTGATCAAAAGGTCATAGTAGTTGTTAATATGTGTGAGGGGTGAGTTCTTTTTTATAGTAGATGGGGAGTGACATTCTTGTAAATTCCATGAAAGGGAATTCCAACCACATTTTTCTTAAGAAAAGTAGCTATAATAATGAATAATATTATATGAATGATTATATATGGTATAAATATTTACTTAAAATGGATTTTAGAAAATTTTATAGGTCATTTTTTACCTTAGGTGTAATGTTTATTTACCTGATAAGCTAACTGTTATCTTAATCAGTGTAGTTAATTTTAATCACATTCACTAATTTTTTTCAAAAAATATGTTTACATTATTAGACATTATAAATTATTCCATTCCCAAATATGGAATAAATTTTTTCAAATTAAAATCACATAATTGGTATAAATTAATTTAAATTTAATCCTATAGATAGGACGACATAATGGGGTTTTAAAGTAAAAATGATCAAAATTATGGTCTGTTTTTATATACCATATGAAAGTTAAATTCATTAAAATAACCAAAATTTAATTAATTAATTTAAATTAATCATGTTGTTTAAAAAAAAATTTCAATATAAATAAGTTAGACGTAATGTAGTTTTGAATTGATATCCAATATTAGTCATTATTCATCAATAAATGAAACATACCATAACTATTCCAAAAATTAAAACATATCTATTTTTTTTTTCCACTTTCAAAATTAATTTTTATACTTTATTAAAAATTTAAAACACTCAAAAATTGGATTTAAAATGGCTTCCCCATTAAAATTTGGTAAAATTATATTTTTCAAGAATACATCTTTTTATACATAAAATTGGATTTACTTTTGTCTTATGGCTATCAAATATATTGGATGAGAGTAAATTGTTTTTATTGGATATATAATATATTAAAAAAATTATAAATAGTGTTTTTTAAATTTATTAAGATAAATTGGTGTTTTTACATAGAAAATTATTTTTCATAGAAAATAAATTTCTTTCTCTTCAAAGAGTTCTTACATTAATTTCTAAATTATTTACAATCAAAGTATTAATTTTATAAAAATGATTAGACCATGTTTTTACGATTTAGTAGATATTATTTTTAATTTCAATTTCTAAATCGTGGTTGAAATGACGCTAATAAGTTAATAAAAATATTAATATTATATTTTTGTTTAGTAAAAATCAGTCTTGCATGTTATGCAAGCTATCGAAGGGACTCATTATTGTGATTCATAGAAGCCAAAAATAGTTTCTCATGTGTCACAATATAATCTATTTGTTTTGTGAAGCACAAGACACCTTTAGTGATTTCATATAATAAAAGGCATATTCACTATTTTATGAAATGAAAAAAAAATAAAGAATCGAAAAAAAATATTTGACATAATCTCAGGATGTCAAAAATATTGTATTTCAATCCTTGAAAAAACCAATTGGACCCTATAAATAGTGATCATAATAAAAATATATCTTTTAAAGGGGATAAAATTTCTTGACCATCACTTCATTCAAATGTAAGTAATCACTACACAACCTTAGACAACCATCCTCGGTCATATAGATTAGTACAAAAGTAACCCATGGTGACACATTTAGATTAATGAAACCCCAATACATAAAATATAAAATCCAAAACCACCACACCCATAGATAAAAGGGTGATATATAGTATGGAACCATATAAATTATAGAGGAAATAAGATACAGTTATGTCCTTAACGTGATATCATGTAGTGCTTGTAGCATCATTAACTGTTTAGGGAAAACACCTGGAAACACCTCAATGATTCTAGGTAACTAAACCATCTATTCCTCTATTAAATAAACCAAAATATCCACTAGTAGATGAAATGGTGTTCATTAACACCAATTACCCATATGATGATATTAATCATGGAAAAAAATATTTCACAATTTTTATATATCATGTAGAATTTAACTCTCCTATAAAAGTGATTGATGGACGAACTCATAAAAATAAAAGTATTCTATTCAAAGGATGAAATCATAAAGTTGTACCTTAATTGAGAAAATTTACACTAGTATCTAATTATTCCCCATAACTAGCTCACAATCCCTGAAAATATCAAATTTACTGGCCTGATCTTGGACTAGTATATTAAACAGCAAGGTAATTAGAATCCCTTATACCCTGAGGCCCAAATAATATACAGAGGGGGTGAAATAAAATAAAATGATGCCCCTAAATGAAATAAGGTAAAATATAGATTAGGGGATACAAATTTAGAACATAAAACAAATTTATGTCCCAACTAATACATATGTAATGAACCTGACCCCATTATCCCGGATTCGATGGTTACATTATTACATTGGACCAAGATACAAGATTCAAATCCTAAAATACTTAATAGTATATATGTTTTGGAAAATTATATTTCATTCATGATACCCATTTTCATTAGTAATATAAAATAAATAATATTATGTAAAAGAAGATAATAAATTGCATCCTTCAAAACATATTGAAATATCACTTCTTCATAACCATGCAGAATGAAACAATATATGGGTGATCCCAATGGTCATTAAGGGTATTTCAATAGTGTAACTTAATCAAATACAATTATGGGAAGGTAAATAACTAAAACACATAAAATTTAATCTATAAATTGAGCATTACATTGATGGAATTATATATTCTCAGAGAATTAAAATAAATCCCCAGTGTTAGAAAACATAACCGTGGATATTATATAAATTGAATAATAACTTGTAAATTAATAATTAATATAATTATAATTAATGGAATAATACCAGAAATCAAAAAGATACTATCAAATATCTATGACAGAAATATAATATTTTAACTGCTTTGTTCCAAGTGTATAACATCATCATGGATTCATTCCAAGAATATAATATATAGGAAAGGCCTTAGAAAAAACCCATATAGTTTGTCTCATTAGACCTACTGATGAATTAATGAGATGTAGAGGCCCCCCCATTACTTATTATTTCTAATTAATTATTCATATTAATAAATAATAAAACTTAATCAACATATCTAAAACAAAATCAGTGGCTTGTAATACAAAATATCAATATTTCCCAGGTCATACTTTAAATAATTTTACTAAATTATGTAAGGTGGTATCATAATAGGTCAACCTAAATGAAGTGAAATATTAAATTAAGGATTTTTATATAGATTAAAATACTTTTAATGAGATCATTGAACAATTATTGGGTAAAATTACCATTTCATTTAAAAAAAATTATTTTAAAGACATAAAAAAATATAGAGGAAAATGTTTTCTTTGAAAAGAACCATATGATATTTTGATGGAATATTCAAAAAATTAAGGAATAATTAATATGGGAAAATACTCCTATTCCATATAAGTTTAAAAAAATTATTTCTAATTTTTTCTCAAAAAATTCATAAAAAACCTAATTTATAAAATTAAAAAAAAATCTCTCAATCCATTTTGTAAAATGTAAAAAATGGGTAAAAATTGATCCAAATATTCATACTAAAATATTATAAATAGATTTTAAAATATCCATCTAGAACATGGACATGTTAAGAAATATTCCCTAATGGGGAATTAACCATTTACAATCTAGAAAGATTATGAGATTGTGAAATAAACCCTTGCCTCTTTTTAATCAGTAATATCATATTCCCCATGAAATTAAGAATTATAAAATAAAACATTTAATACCATGAAGATAAATCTATCCCTGAAATCACATATCAAATTGGATGTATGCCACAAAAATTTAAAAATTTGTGAATAAGGAATTTATCTCACAAAAGTAAAACAGATATGAGAAACCCTTTCCTTATGCTTTCCATTAATATAAAATGAGTTATCCTCATGTATAATTGACTAAATATTGATATTAATTTATTCCATTTAAATATTCAAATTTATCATATTTTGTTCAACCCTTTTATAAGATCATATCAGACATTCGTTAATAATATTTGATCATTTTCATTATTTTAGGTGTTGATTTTCTTCTTTTCTAATGCATATATTTTAATGAATGTCCCAGTAATTTTTCATAGAATATAGTTCCAAAATTTCCATAGTAATATTAAGGTAATAGATAAAATATTTATTCATTATATAAATCATTATAACCTATCTTTAATGTTTATCTTGGGAAATGAATCACATCACATCGTGGAGATTGTTGGATGTATGTATACCCGAGCAGCGATATAGTTCTAATGATGGGTGAAATCGTAATGAATTTTATGGAATATTTATGTTTAACAAATTAATATCTTTTAATAGTTATCATATATATTCATTATTTCCATCATTATACAAATCCAATTAATGTGGGGAAGAAAAAAAATTTACCACATCATGGGGATGGTAATTTGTATGTGCGCACATGTGGTGCTTTCATTTTTCATAGGATGTAAAAAATGAGTAATATTTTTTTCCCATATTTATAATAATATATTTGAATATATAATATACTAGATTAATTAATTTATAATGGAAACAACACGTGAAGATGACGTAAAATAAGAAATAAACTTGAAATAGTTAGTAATGATGATTACCTTCTCTTAAAAAATACTCTTTTGGGTCTCATCAAGGGACACTAAGGATTGAATTTTGAGGAGAAAATAACCACTATATTTTTTATAAAAAATTTGGAAAATAAATGTTATAATATTTGTCAATTTATAAGGATAAATTTGGTGTGATGATGTTAGGGAAGAAGTCCCCTTTTATAATTGAGGTGAGGGGATCTTTTTGAAACTCTGATAATATTAAATTAATATAAATTAATTTTCAAATAAAAATTGACCAAAAATGATTTATTTATACTATAATATGATTATGATATTAAATACTCTCTTATAATAATTTTTAGACAATTTAAATACACATTTGTTCCATTATCATTTGGTTTTAACCCATATTTAATCCATTTTACTGTTATCATCACAACATGGATTTTTAATATTTGAGGGTTCATATAGTTACTATAAAATAATAAAATACCCATAAATGTATCATTTATTAAATTTAAAACGTTATCCCAAAAATATTTATGAATTTAGGAATTTTAATATTTTTATATCATTTAATAAATTAATATTACTTTAAAAATACCGATATTTCCAATTTTGACACTATTCATTACATTGAATTTTAAAAATATAAAAAACACTACATCATCAAACTAACACTTTTAAAACATCCCCAAAATTTCAAGTTCATCTATAGATGTTTTAAAATCCATTAATTATCTAAAATTATATATATATATATATATATTATTTTTAATATCATTTATTTTATATTTCCATTATTAATGTAATTACTACCTCACTATTGTGAAAGTATTTAATGTAATGATTTCTTCACTAAAAATTAAAAATAAATAAAAATGGTATAAATATTTTTTAATAATTCAAAATAGTATTTAATGTTGATGATTAATTTAGTGTAAAACCATATTAAAATACTTATAATAATTAAAAACAATAGTGTGACATGTTTGAACTTTCTTAAAATAAAACACTATTAGTGGATTAAAGTCATAATATTGGTCCAAGTGGTCATAAATTCATCAAAAGAAAATTTGGTTAAAATATCTCATATAATAAATTTAGAATAAATTTTAGTGTAATTTTATAATCCTTATCATAAATATTTTCACAATTATTTAGTCAATTTAACCTTAAAAATGGTTTAACAAATTACTAAAGTTACAATTGAAATTTTGCCAAAAATAAGTGTGAAATATGTACATAATTTGGCCTCCAAAATAAATATTTTAAAAAAATATAAAAAAATTCAAAACCGATAATTGGATAAAATTAATTTAAAATCATTCCAATAGATGTGGCATGAAATTGGGTTTTTGAAATATATAATATATCAATGATTCAAGAAGACCTTAATAATATATCTCATAACTAGATAATATAAAACACACAAAAAAATAAAAAATTATAAATTTAATTCAATTAACCTTAATAAAACAATATATTAAATGAATCATTATAGTTAAACCATCCAATAATTACATATTATGTTATAACTGAATTAAATATCTAATGAATCTTAAGATTTAATAAGACCTTAATAAGATCTCTTTTTGGTAGATAATAAAAAAACCAAAATAAAATGTAAAAGCCCCTTAATGGAAACCATATCTGAGGTAGCACTATGTCACATCTCGTGACTTTTTCAAATCAATCAAACATAAAAATCCAACATTAGGCCTCTTAATTAAATATGCCTACTATTAAAAGATTTTTTCTTGTAAAAATGTTTTATGTCTGTTGATTTGGGAGTGATTATAAGTCATTTGGACACCATAAAAGGTGTCCCAAACACAAACGTGATACACTATGCATGTATAATGTGATATATTTGGAATAATATGTCTATAAACATAATACTTGTCACGTGTATGGGCACCATCCATGTCACCACGAAGTGATCATCTGTTATCTAGTAATTTATAGATGCCTCTGAAAATTTCTAACAACTAATCCCTGGTTAGTATATTCACCCACCAAAAATTAAAATATATATATATCACACAAGTAGGAATGAAGCCTCTGCCTGGTTCCATTACAAATATCCACATACTGGGAGGAATGAAGCACCTCCCATCACTGAATATCACAATATAAATACAAATAGGTAGTGAATCCATGCCCTATAACCATCTCTAGACAAACACCTCATTCAAGTGATTAATTCTTCTCCCTAGAATTTTCCCTAGCCTATCGTCACATAGAATGATATATCTCCCCACCCTAAACCCATCTCATAAATTTCTTAACTAAAGAGGGGTGGAATGGGGACCCACCCCAATACAATTTCCTAGATTCCAACATCAATGTGGGAATGATAGCCCACATTGGAACCATTTCAAAAATATCTCCAAACAAGGGTGAATAAAACTCCAACAAAAAACCACCTCACATCACAACAAATCATAAAGGGTATAAGATATCACCATATAAATCACCACTATCATTATTAGAAATACCATCAGAGGATAATAATCCCAACAAAATATCATTATATATCATTACCATCATAGGATAAATCACCTACCCGTTCTACCAACATTTATTCTATAATGATATAAATTAATTTTTTTGATTAAATTAATGAGATGTTGAAAATATCATTAACTCACCAAGCTCATAATGTCACAAAAGTTAACAATGTGCTAATACTTTTATATATTTCTTTCTTTTCCACCCAATCACACTTTATATACTCTAAACTGAATTAAATCATGGAAACAACCACATTATCCCACTAATTCTATGTCACAACCAGACCCAGTTGGGCTTGATCCTGAACTACCCCTAGCCTTCCTCTATATCTTAGAGACTATGGAAAATATATGTAAGGAATACCTAACATGAGAGGGAATTGCCTAAAGTACAAGTACACACACCCCCAATCATATCAATTACAAATTAGAGAGGAAAAATAATAAAAAATAAGTAACATCCTCTGTAATAACCATAAATGAGAAAACTATATCGAATACAAAGAGTGATACATTGTAAACTATGACGTAAATGGGAAAATACATGCCAAAACAGAAATATGTCCCAACATGAATAAACTTTAATGTAAAATATTATAACTGATCCGTGCTTCAAATACTCTAAACAAAACCACTATATGTGGTCTAATACACAACTTAACCTTAAGATCCACTATAACCATCACATACTTATCTATCTTCTACATAAGACACCACCCATGTGACAAAAGACCATACATGGGTGAGAATATACATGCCCAGTAGGATTTCATGAAATCTAATGTGTGAGTGTGGGGGGTAGTAATATTTTTGATATGAATAAATTAAAAATAAATAGCTCAAACTAAATTAAGAGAGTAACAACAACCAATTAAATGGATATTGATATTTATGTATTCTCAAACAAAAAAATCCAAATGAGAGAGAAAAGTGATCTCCATTTCACATCCTAGCCCATGAAAAGGGTTCCATTAATTTCATAAGTCCATCTAGAGAGCCCACTATATTATACATCTGTTTGAAAATATATCCGTGTCAAGGAAGACCTCACCACTATGCTGTATTGTCAAGGTGAAAAATCTCTAGGTAGAGGACACATTGTCATGACCCGTCCTTGAGGCCCGTGCCATGACTACCCCAAGCCCACCTTCCATAGGCCAGGGGCTGGAGACTAGCACCAAAGGAAAAAATTCCAATAACTGGGAAGGCATTGCCTTTATCAAAGTATACAAAACATCATAGACTACGAGCGGAAGTAAAACTGAAACAAGGTGTGCTGAAAGTAAAAGGGCCGGAAATACAAGCCCAACTGTAAAGTACAAGGAAAAAAGATAAAATAGCCAGAAGGTGACAAGAAGCTCCTGGATCATCCACCAAGGATCCTACCTGAAGGGTAGATACCGATAGCGCAGCTCCTGGATCGTCCACCACGGATCCTACCTAAAGGGTAGGTACAGATAGCCACCACAATGCTCTATCCCGTCAACCTTCTCCGAGTGTCGTCTCGTCGTGAAGTCCACCACCGGATACTGACTCGTCATGAGGTCTACCTCCATGTACCGTCCAGTCCTCGAACACTCGGCCTCTGTCTGTGCTTCCTATCAACTGCAACTAACACAACGAGGTGTGGGCATAGCCCGTGCAGTGGTGAGCATACGATACTCAGTAGGTACCCCAAGACCCTCAAGGTCTCACTAAATCCAACAAGGATAACCACAAAGAAGGATCTAAATAGATAACCATCAAAAATAAAAAGGGGAGGAGGTTTGGTTGTGTTTGTGTGGTCCATCCTCCTCCGTTATTTTGATAAAATTTGGTCGTTAATATCGAGGAACGTCCAATTAAAATCTGAACGTAAAGACAATACCCCTACAGTTTTCCACCAATCAAGAATTTTCAACCCACAAACATATTCTTTCTCAAATCAACTTAATATTTAGTTGATCCGCGTTCTTTGTTTTAGAAGGAAATAAACATGGTTTCATTAACATTCACAAATTAATTCCCTACCTCGATTCACAATGGTTAATCGCTTGATGAAGAAAGGGAAATCTCCGTTGTTCCATAGAGTTTCCACAGGATGACAGTGTCGCTTCGTCAAGCATCGAGAAATAGGAAGCCGAGGTTGGAACCAGTGTTTTTCGCATTCTTCAACGATTAGGATAGAGTTCTCCATGGAAGGATGAAACACTTCAAAAACTAGAACTCTCCCAAAAACTCAACACAAGAAGCTAAAACCCAAATAAAATAAGACACCTCTTATTTTATTACTTAATCCATGCATTTCAAAAATCCAAAATTCAAAACCTAACATAGTTAATTAATTGATCTTAAGTTGTCAAATTAAATTGTGTTTAGGTGGCATGAATTAATGTGGTAGGTGAGGAGGGGAGGAGTCACTTATTTAAAAGGGGGTTTAGAGGAGTTAGGGAATTTGAAAAGGTGGGTGCTCGTGTGGGCCCCACATCACCTTTAATCCTCTCATGGGAAGTTAACAACCGGTGGGTCCCACTCCAACTTCCACACATAGGATCTAATACTTAGAAAAGATAAATTAAGTTGAGACATAAATTTATTTCACATAAACCTCTTAGTTAAGAAATAAAAATAAAACAATTATATTTTTATTCCTCGCTTTTTTTACATCAACACCTGAGAAACTGCACCTTCTAAAAAGGTGTTCCTAAGCAATTACTAGCGCTTCAGTTTCATCGGTGCCCTCAGATTTTGATTCTGAGCACCGGTTCAAAATTTAGAAAAACCCGCTTGTTCGTTCACTGAACGTACCTGAGCTAAACGTTGGAAAATGATTTCGGGCACACCGGGCCTCGGAATCAGGTGCCTTCAGAAGCCGCAGTCTCGAAAAATTCCAAAGAAAATAAGAAAAAAATTTACATGAAATTTCTATGTCTTTATATTACTCCAAACTTAGGGAATTACATCCCTATAAAGCTATAACACAAACTAGGGAAACAAAAGTGGTACTGAGCACGCATATGAGCCTTCCGCTCCCATGTGCTCACCTAGGGGTTCCCGTGCTACCAGCGAAAGCACACAAGAGGAATCAACCGTCCCTGTAGGACCCACTCCTGTCGATCTTCAACCCCTACTGTATCCCTGTGGAAGTCGTCCAATCATCAATGTCCAAATCCCTGAGAGCGATGATGTGTGAAGGATCATGCACGTATCTCTTCAGCTGAGGTATGTGGATGATATTATGCACCCGGTGCAACTGAGGAGGAAACGTCAAGCAGTAAACCACCTCACCTACCCTTCTGAGGACCTACAAAGGTCCGTTGAACCTCAGAGATAACTTTTCATGTCAGCCACATCTCTGTAAACCTTGTCGAGGTGAGACCCGTATAATGATGTGGTCGTCATCCTCGAAATCTAGAGGTGTCCCTTTACTGATTATAACTGAAACTCAAAACTCCTACTTCCACGTGGGTGAAGTTGGATGACTCAAGATTGATCGGCTACACCTTCCTATGGATGATTCCATCCTGTGTTTCCTGGTATTTCCTTTTCGCCGACCAAGGAAAAATCCATACCAACGTTGTAGATAAACCACAACCTTTTTTCCTAATACTGTCAATCCATGTATGAACTGTGGATCTAATCCATACTCAGACCAACATCGTAAGGCCTCAACACTTCCACCAAGAGATTCCAAC
Organism: Viscum album; assembly: GCA_963277665.1. Taxonomy (NCBI): domain Eukaryota; kingdom Viridiplantae; phylum Streptophyta; class Magnoliopsida; order Santalales; family Viscaceae; genus Viscum; species Viscum album. The sequence continues at coordinate 1,658,402,597 of OY728121.1, read as the reverse complement.
CGAAACTCTCACCTCGTGGGTCAGATCACACTGTCGGTTCAAGTGTGATTATCGAGTCTCCTCTCAAAGGTATCTCTAAACATGAGGATCAAGTCCACGACTTATCATAAACTCTAGGTCTAGGACAAGATTGGTGGAAGGAAGGAATAATTCATATCAACGTATGTTACTACGGAAGCTAGTAGTGGACACAGACTGTCCCTTGAATCATTTTTAGTTCCATTGGGTCACACTCCTTGACCGCATGAAGCTACTCTCTTCCCCTACCTTCCAGCTCACTGAGCCTGGCGGGGGCTACAAAGGCAGGTGATTGTAACATATTGAAATTTACACTACCTCATGAAGCTCTCCTAGCTCTGCCTCTACGTTTGCTGCTTTGCAGACTCATCTGTCCTTTTTTACTTCTTCTCGAAACATTCGCATGCCCAATTCTTTGAGACTAGCACTAGTTTTCAGAATTCCCACTGCTAACCTTCACTGATTGCATCCATTCAGAAAAATAATTCTCAACCACAAAGGTTCTTTCTAGCACCCTAGAATAAGTAGGAATTCATAGAGAAAAGGTTCTGGCTCAGATATCCTTAAACGCACCATGCTCAGAGTTCCGAGCTCTATAGCACTGATCAAAACGTATTCATCGAGTACCTGGAATGCTTGGTACTCCTCGATGAATACTCAGCTACCAAAATGTTGTCCTTCCGAAGCTATATAAGCTCTAGAAAACTCTCAGCTCACCAGGTATAAATCGTTGACCGTGTCACATATGTTCAGGATGTCTCCACGCAGATAGTCAGTTGGAGTTCTGAGATAGTACATGATGACGGCCCACCGAGCAATGAGGCTCTGGTACGGGTCCCTTTTTTCTATGTTGGCACCCTCGGGTGGTGTACCAGCAGCACCAACACCTGTTGGGTAGCAGATGCCACCAGCCGTACTAGTGGACGGTGCACGCTGGCAGAGCGCATTGCAAGAGTTTCAGCAGTAGAGGCCTCTGTGGTTACGAGGCGAGGCAGATTCCCAGAAAGTAGAGGACTGGCTGGAGGCGATTGCTAGAGTTTTCCACCTAGATGAGACACCAGTGGAGTGGATGGTAGATTTGGCTACTAGTTTTTTTTTCACTGAGTGACCATGAGGATTGTCCACATAGTGATGAGTCTTCGTTATGTGGACCGATGCCTGAGATAGTGCCTTCGGGTAGTGTGTCAGTTATACACCACTACCTGTTGGTCAGCAGTTACAACCGGCAGTATCAGTAGGTGACACATGTAGGCTTACTGCCTTACACGTGTTCCAACATCAGATACCCTCAAGTTCTGAGGTGAGCCCGAATCACAGGCAGCTGATACCAATTTGTCATGATCAGTCCTCGGGGCCCGTGTCCTGACTACCCTAAACCCGCCTTCCATAGGCCAGGGGCTGGCGACTAGCACCAAAGGCGAAAATTCCAATAACTGGAAGGAATTGCCTTTATAAAAGTATACAAAACATCACAGTGTAGAAGAAGAAGTAAAACACTAAGTAAATCTGAAACAAGCTGTGTTGAAAGTAAAGGGGCTAGAAATACAAGCCCAACTGTAAAGTACAAGGAAAAAGATAAAACAGCCGGAAGGTGACAAGCAGCTCCTAGATCGTCCACCAAGGATCATACAAGAAGGGTAGGTAGAGATAGAGCAGCTCCTGGATCGTCCACAATGGATCCTACAAGAAGCGTAGGTACATATAGCCTCCACAACACTCTCGCCCGTCAACCTCCTCCGAGTGTCGTCTCGTCATGAAGTCCACCACCGGATACTAACTCGTCGTGAGGTCCACCTCCGGGTACAGTCTAGTCCTCGAACACTCGGCCTCTATATGCGCTGCTCGTCATCTGCAACCAACATAATGAGGTGCGAGCATAGCCCATGCAGAGGTGAGTATACGATACTCAGTAGGGACCCCAAGACACTCAAGGTCTCACTAAATCCGACAAGGATAACCTCAAATAAGGATCTCAACAGATAACCATCAAAAATAAAAAGGGGAGGAGGTTCAGCCGTGTTTGTGTGGTCTGACCTCCCCCATTATTTTGATAACAGTTGGCCATTAATATCGAAGAACATCCAATTAAAATATGAACGTAAACACGAAATCCCTAAAGTTTTCCCACAATCAATAATTTCCAACCCGCAAACATATTCTCTCATGAATAAACATAATATTTAGTTGATCCACGTTCGTTGTTTTAGAAGAAAATAAACATGGGTTCATTAACATTCAAAAATTAATTCCCTACCTCGATTCATGATGGTTGATCGCTTGATGAAGAAAGTGAATGCTCCTTTGTTCCGTAGATGTTCCCGCAGGATGACGGTGTCGCATCATCAAGCGTTGAGAAAAAGGAAGCCGAGGTTGGCACCGGTATTATTCGCATTCTTCAACGATGAGGATGGAGTTCTTTTTGGAAGGATGAAACTCTTCAAAAACTATACCTCTCCCAAAAACACTACACAACAAGCTAAAAACCAAATAAAATAAGACACCTCTTATTTTATTACTCAAGCCATGCATTTCAAAAATCCAAAATTCAAAACCTAACATACTTAATTAATTGATAACAAGTTTTCAAATTAATTAGTGTTTAGGAGGCCTGAATTAATGTGGGAGGTGAAGAGGGGAGGAGTCACTTAATTAAAGGGGGGTTTAGAGGAGTTAGGGAATTTGAAATGGTGGGGGATCGTGTGGGCCCCACCTCACCCTTAATACTCTCATGGGAAGTTAACTACCGGTGGGTCCCACTCCAACTCCCACACCTAGGATCTAACACTTAGAAAAGAGAAATTAAGTTGAGACACAACTTTATTTCACTTAAACCGGTTACTGATGAAATAAAAATAAAACAATTATATTTTTATTCCCCTATTTTTTTTTACATCAACACCCTAGAAACCGCACCTTCAGAAAAGGTGTTCCTAAGCAATTACTGGTGTTGCGGTTTCATCGGTGCCCTCATATTTTGATTCTGAGAACCGGTTCAAAAGTTAGAAAACCCCACTCATTCGTTCACTGAATGTACCCGATCTAATCATTGGAAAATGATTCTGGGCACACTGGGCCTCGGAATCAGGTTCCGTCAGAAGCCGCAGTCTCGAAAAATTCCAATGAAATTAATAATTGTTTTTAAATTTCCGAGTCTTTACACACTGTACCTAATACAACAAGATGGTCCACTTAGTAAAGGAATTACACATCATGTAGAGGAACTACACAACATTTCCTTGTCACTTGTGGTCCTACCCATGTTATTGGCCGTGTCCGTGTATCCCGACTCTATCCATGTACTTTGCTGCATGATGTGTTCTTAGCCATACCCATGACTGTGTACCCACAAAGTACATTCCAGACCACTAGAACGTGTTTCACATGTAATGTTTTTGTCTGATATGGTGTTTGATACTTCAAATTTTGTGGATACTGTAGCCCTATGAATTCTCCTGAAACATGCCATGTGTTATTTTGAACTACGTGGCTTATAGCCACATTTTCCTAGATTCTCATATCTATTTCCATGATTCCAGATATATTCTTATCACCGATGATTCTACCTGCTTTTCACTTTATATTTTTAGTAAGCCTCCAAAAATTGATTACATCACTCCAATTCCAAGAAACCAAATCCATGTTACTTCACTCGTACCTGACATGCACCACGCGAATCTCCCATCACCCACCATCTCCAATTTGGATTTTGGATCAATAAATCGACCACATGAACCCCATAAATCATTTTAATAATTCCCTAATTCATTTTCACATTCATTTCACATGAATCTATGATTATTTCATGTGTTTAATATGACTTGGTAGAACCATAAAATTTCATATCAAGACCATATATGCCAATGATGAATAGAAAAAAAATCATAGGGATAAAGGCCCCAAAACAATGGAGAATAGTAATTGGATAAGATTTCATGGGAAACCTAAATAATCAAGGATATACAGTGTGGGAAAAAATTTAATAATGAGTTTAAACTGGTACACAGGCACATGAGAATTAATGCAATTGTCGGAGGTTAAGAAAGAGAGTGATCATGCACTAACAGTTTAATCTATTAAGGTGGAATACACAAATTGATGAATACTACAATAATATTGGATCAAATATCATGGAATAATGATATCTCCAACATAGAAGATGATTTTTTATGCTATCTTCACTTTAATATACCTAGATCTAGTGGTTCATCATTTTCTGATTGTGATTCACTAATAGAGGTGGAATAACGCACCTCGCAATGATCCCAGGGTTTTGAGGCTAAGTACGGAAAACTGTCCTAATGACATATATAAAGGGAAATATAATTAGTTTATCTTAAATTAACTAATTAATTTAATTAATTAATTTCATTTAAATGCATTCTAAAAGAGTTTCAATATATAAACTCCTCATTCTGGTCAATTTTAGGTCATGAATATGTTAAAAATCATGTTTTTTATTGAACAATGATCTCTTATTTATGATAGAAGATTTAGTTTAATATTTATCCCATTTAATTAAGAAACATTGTGAATGTACTATAAAATATATTTAACAACTGTATTAAATTAATTTCATGCACAACAAACCTAGGAATTGAATATATTCTTAGCACCTAGCTACAAAAAATATCCAAAATATTTGAATGTCATACAATGAAAAATATCTCAAAATAATTCTATCCTTAAATATTATCATCCTACCAATAAAAAACTAAATAAAAATATTTTTTTATTTATCCCACATCACTCTCTCCCACTCCCAGCAGCTCTCCTACAAGCTCTTGTGTTGCCACAACACATAAACTAAAGGAATGGACCATCCATGTTGGGTCTTGTCATGTTGATCCTTGATCAACATTGGGTTATCTAATAATTGGTTAGGTCCTCAATTTCTAGCACTCCATAGTTAATAATGTGTGTCATATTAGGAACACATCTCCTCATTTTGACACTTGGATGATGTCGTGTACCTGCTCTAGCTAAGGGGGCTGGGTGATGGGGTATGAAACCTCCCCAACTCTTTTCATTATATTAAATGACCTAATGAACCTTAGAGATATCTTTACTCCCTAGATTAAACACCATAACCCTCATAAGTGGGAGAATCCCAGGACAATATAGTCTCTATATTTAAACTCTGAGGTCCAATGATGTCAATTTTCATATGATTTTGGCCAGTTCTATGTTTTCCTCAACTGATCACAGATTACCTAGACCATTTCTTACAACACTTGAACCATATATGGAAATGAAATAGATAAATCATTGATACATTCCAGTAAAAGGAAGTACATAGGGTCTTCAATAAAGTTCCACGAAAGGATTCATGTCAATAGTAGAGTGATTGCAATTATTTTACACAATCTCAATTAGGGGAATGTGATCCTAATAATCTATCCAAAGTCTAAAATATAATTCCTCATTATATCCAATAACACCTATAAGTCCCCAGACATAAACCTTACTTAATATTGAATTAAATGAATAATTCACATTGAGGATCTTTTCAGGTTTAGAGTTTTAGAGAATTAGAACATAACTATTACATCTTAAAAGATTACAAAGTAGACACTTCTACTAAGTTTCCATAAAATAAAAACTCTTAAAAAGAAAGATGTCTAGATTCCATGTTTTAGATAGCATGAAATTCCCTTGATCCCATCCTTGACCCTTATTCCATATTAAGTCCTGTGAAAAACATTTCAAAAAAACTTGGGGTGAGCATAAAAAGCTCAGTAAGGGACACAAAAAGAATGAAAACTGTTAGTTTTTCAAACATCAAGTAAACCATGTATACTATATCAAAGTAATACCTTCACCTTCATGAAGTAGTAAAAAAATCTTCACTGAATAAAGTATCATTACTTACCTTTTTGTAACCAAAGGATTACCAAAAAAACCCATATAAAGAACACATAGAATATATAAAGGTAACTTGGGACATAAACATACTTAAGTGGAATAACCATACGGTTGACTTCCACACATATCACTTAATGGAATAGCCATACGGCCAATTTCCATACATACTTAATGGAATAGCCATACGGCCGACTTCCATACCCAATGCATTGGAGGTTATAACGTAACCACCCGTCCTGGTATTCACGGCACCACCCGTCATATGGTTTATAACGTAACCACCCGTTAAAATGTCCAAGTACCAGTATAAAATCATAAAACATAAAACCAATATAAAGGAATGATAACATTTCCACATTTCAATCACAATACATCATAAATATATTGACATAATAGAATCCTTTTTCAAAACAATTTTCAATACCAAAATACATAAAAGAGTATATGGTATTTATTTTATTCTAAAAACATTACGTCTTGTTGAGAAATCCAAAGATCAAATAATACTCGCGGCGGCGGAAAAGGTCGTTGTCACCGCGTACGTTAAAAAAACATTCCCTTTTGTCGTTTAGTAAAACGCTTCGTAGAAAAAGATTCCTTTTGTATAAAAGTAAAAGTCAAAGGATTTTATACACCGTATAAAAGAAATTTGTGTATAAAACGAAATATGCCTCAATGAAAGGAGATTGAGACGAAGTCCCTTACCTCGGGTCCGACTTGACTCGATCGTTCTTTAACGTCCTGAATAATAAACTTGAGTTAATTTATACTTGATTAAGAACCTTCTTAAAGTTCATTATTCCTTTTATATCACTTATTTCCATGTTATAAACATTATGTAACCATTTAAGTTAATAATGTTTGTTTTGTCAATATTTGGTTCTTAAGTCGAAAGTTGACTTCTTACAATTACATGTTGTTCATGTGGTCAAAAGTTCTTTATATCCAGAATGAAATTCTAGATTTGGATATAATATGTATCATATATATCCAGCATATACATGTATTTATAATATTACATAATCATTTAGAGGTAAGAAATGAAATGCACCGTTCATGGAGACGGTAAGCCGTACGTACGCATGAACGCTACTTTCATTTCTTTGTCATATTAGTGGAATTAAAACTAAATGAGTGGTATGTATATTTTAATTCCATAATTATATTCATCATTTAGATATATCATTAATTATATATATACATTATATACATGTAATTTTAATAGTACATTACATTTGGGGATAAGAAATGAAATGCACCGTTCATGGAGACGGTAAGCCGTACGTACGCATGAACGCTACTTTCATTTCTATCTCAAACTTTAATGGAAAGAAATAATAATGATATAGAGGTATATTATAATTCCAGTATAACATCATATATAATAACTTTAAATCCATCCTTTACACGTCCCACATATGGCATTAACGAATCACATCACTTTTAGGGGGCGGTAGTCCGCACTTCCTTAAATGAAGATATCGTGTTTACCCATAATGGAAACCATAAAGGTATGCCAAAAATGAAAAATACAGAAGCTTAAAGAAAACATAAAAATATTATATATCATATATAAAAATAGTGACATCATAATGGCCACCCTTGAAGGTGTTAAATGAGTATTGAACAATCATCGTTTCGGGAGGCAGACTGTCACCATCCACGGAAACCGTATGTTCTTTAACCATTTGATGTAGTTGTGTGAGAGTGTAGATCAAATAAATCTTATAACAACATCCTAGTATATTTAAGATACTGGTGTTGTTACAAAATAAGTAAATAAAAACAGTTTAGATGGTTGGAGAAGCAAAATAAAACAAATGAACAAGAGAGAATGAATTACCTTTAAAAGTGTAACTCCCTTTTGATTTGAGCCTAAAGGCTTCCTTTGAAAGGATTATGCCCAAATAGAATACTCTAGGATGAGTAGAGGTATGTGGAGAGAGTAATTGGGCAGGGGTTGGCCGAGCCAAAGGCTTGAGGAGTGTGTGAAATGAGGTAGAGGTGGGGGCCTTTTATAAGAGGAGAGGAGGGGCACTTTTGGAAAGTAAAGAACTATTACTTTATTTGAAAATGTGTTTAGGTTTCAAAAGGTCCCACATTGATATAATTCGTGGATAAGGTGATAAGGGTTCGAAATCCACTCATCCAATTGGTTTTGGTCATGTGTAGGTTTTATATTTTTCATTATCTTTCCATTTTATTTAAATAGTCAAATAATGATGTCATCGCTGCATCATTATTATGTCATATATAATTTAATTTATATAATGGCTAAAAATTATAAACAAACTACTATGATGTAGGAAATCTTTTTATCTTTCCAAGGACTATTTATAATCAAAATTTTGACTTGTATAACCCCACTCAAAAATTATTTTAGTAAAACAATTTATGTTAGTGTCATTTTCACTTTAACATTAAATAAAAATATATTAATGTCATTTTCCAACTAATGTGGCTCCATGGGGTCCCCAAGTTGGCCCATGGATTGTCTTGGTCGGCCATGACTCACCCAATAGGTGTAGTACAAGTGTCATGGTGTTTTCACATTCTTATAATACCATTTTTAACTTAAATTACACTAATTACCTCTAATCGCGATTAATGAAAAAAAGTTACTATTCACCAAAAAATTATTTTAATCTCATTGAACCACATTTTTCTTCTTAATGACAACCATGTATGTCGGATTTTCAAAATTCAATACACATTAGTGGTAAGCTTTCATTTAACTGAAAAATTAGTTTGCTTGATTACCACTTAGTGGTTTCACTATTCATCAAAAATTGAAGTTTTTCAGAAAATTACCAAAAATTCACCCTAAGCTATATTTGATATTCCGAATTCAAAAATGAAGTCCATTTTACAAAATTCAAAACATAAAAGTCAAATTAATTAATTTAATAATTAATTCCCGCTGTCATGACAAATAGCGTGTTTTTGTGAAACAATAAGTATCAAAAGATTGACACCAGTTTAAGTCTAATTTCAAAGTGAAATTGATTCCAATGACCACCATTGGATTAACTGGTAAAAATATTTTCTAATTTCACTTTAAAACCAATTAAAATAATAATCTAATCATATAAATAATTTAGATTAAAAAGAGGTTTTGAATTAAAATACAACATTTTACACTATTCATAAAAAAATGAACTTTATCAGAAAGGTACCAAAAATTTACACAAAGTAAATTTTGATGTCCCGATTCTAAAGAAGAGTTATATTTGGTCAAAAATAAATTATAAGAGTGATCAAAACTATATTTAATGACGTTTCACCATTAAAAGGTGATAAGTGAACCTTTAGTGAAAATTAGAGTATATATGCCCTAAAATTGAACTCTTTCCGTATTTTAAGCCTTTATCTTTTATTGGGTAAATGTATAAACATTTAAAAACATATATAATCATATTTTAGTTATTTCTATCCATTCCCGCCAGTACAACGGCTACTCATTAACTAACATTTAAAATAATATTATTTTATTACTAGTGTGCTACGTAAGTTTCAAAGAAACTCATCGTTGTGTATCGGGTACGCTATCGAACATAGTAACCACTTTAAAATAAAATTAATATTTAATTCGTAAATATTAATAAATATGAAAATTCTTTATTCTTTATTTACCTGGGATGTTACAACACCTCAACAGTTCAATAGATATTCCCATCCTCTTGGTAGTGGAAGGTTGTACTCATCACCATTTATGTTTCAAATTCCAAGTGCATGTCGTTCCACATCTGTGATGTGAACCACAAAACATGATTAGAGACAATAGTCAAGGGAACCCCATGAAGGTGGACAATATCCCTTACCAAAATACTCCCCAAAACACTCCACATAAAGCACATACCTTATATAAAGGAAGTATTCCAACATTATGATTTGGTCATCTATCACCCAAATGGTGTCATGGGCTCTCCCTGTCCTTGGGTCCTCTACCCTAAAATATATGAATATTTCCCCCAATTTCCGCTCTGGTATCTCAATGTGATCTAATAAACCTTGTGGGACATGGTTCCTAGGCATCACCAATTAATAGGTGAGGTACATTGAAATGAACACATCCATTCGATTTCTCATTCCGGTCCAAAATAACATTTACTAAAGAACTCTATATATCTTTCCTAAAATGATTTGTACATTCAATAGAGATGTGTGGAAGTATCTCATCACTGAATCCATCATCATGATGTGGACCACTGTTTGTACCATGAAAATGATGTTGTGATTACCTGTTTTTTTAAATCCATCGGGTGAATATATAATGGATATATGGTCACACAGGACCTCACAGTCGATTTCTCCCAATTGGGACTCTCTCACATGTTGACGGAGTGGAAGAATCAACACCATCGACTGAATAAAAGTTGAACCCAATTTCTCAAAAAGGGTCAGTTTCTAGGAAGATAACTATTTAGATTAATCCTACACAACATAAAATTGGGATATTCTACTAAGGTAATCTACTACCTTGTCTCCCTTCACCTAAGTATAAACTATCTCATGTTCATAGTCCTACAGGAACTCCAACCTGGGGCACTATCTCTGGTTCAAGTAACACAATGTGAATACATACTTGAGAATATGATGTTAAAACAAAATCATCATGAGCTATCCTAGAGGGTATTTCCTCCAAATCCTCATGGTGAATACCACCGCTTCAATCTCTAGGTGGTGGGACATGTAGTTCTAGTCATGGGGTCTCAACTATATCAACTCTTATGTAATAACAACCTAAATTTAAATCATCATTCATATGATCATATCTCTAGAGGAATAAAAACACACTATTTAATCCATGCCCTTATATGGTAGTCTCAAAATCGACACCTTAATCATACTCACCCAAAACTCATTGAAGCACATCTTACACTGCTCAGTCTAGGAAAAAGGCTATACTTTCTACATCAAGGAAGTGAAAGGGGATGAAATCCCAGAGATTTATATTAAAAATCTCCAATAGTAATCTTCCAAGCATATGAAACATCTGTTATCTAAAAAAAACATGGGTGGATCCCAAGAAATAACATCAATGATATTCACATGGTCCATATCTAACCCATGATCATAAATGACATTCCTCAGGAAGTGATATTTTTTAATCAAGAACTCAAACATTGAGATATTTCCCTAAGATTGGTTCCCCCAATGTAAATCTAAGACCATACCCAAGTTCAATGGTTTATCCTCCTATGATATAGATTATATGATTATTTCATCAATAAAGATAACAAAAAATCTGACCATTTATGTCTAGGAAATCTAGTTCATCAAACCAAGAAACATTGTGGGAATGTTTTTCACACCAAAGAGCAACACCAAGAAGTCATATTGTGTATATCAATATAAAAATTCTTTCTTGAGAATATAAATTTCAAAAAATATTAATTGGTTGTAGTATCATTAATGATCAATTTTCATGAACCCACTCACTCCTCCCAAATATTCAAAGCGGACATCAATCCTTGGAAGGGGTACTTTTTCCTTCTTGTTCCTTGGTTTAGGCAATGATAATACACTAAAAACGTAAGATCTTATCATCCATATTCACAAAAAATGGATATTCCTAGTGGGACACAATAGGTATAATTAAACTATTTTCTCTATAGCCCTCCAAATATAACCACAATGCCCATATCTCAGTCAGGTCCATCTGATGTGCCGAAGGAGATATCAGAGTGTTCTTATGATGTAAGTCAATGCAAATCTCTATCACTCACATCAAAGGTTTCCACGAAACATCTTGAGGGAATAATTATATAAATTCTTGTACAACTAATGTAATCTAGTTTATTTAAGATCTTACTACACCAGGGGATACAATCTTCAACTAATGGGTTATGGGCTGCAACCTCGTTCTTGCAATAATGAATTATCCTGCCATGATATCGTTTTCGTCCTAAAAAGAAAAACACATCTCATTAGTGTGAATTTATATGACTCATATGTAGTGAAATTAAATCTAGTATGATACCATGAACAACTAATCCATACCTAAGATGGAATCATAGGGTTTGATCATGATGACGAAGAGGTCCCTAAAGAAACTTTCTCCACCAAGTGATATTTAGCACTTCTGGAAGATAAAAGATATAGAATACTTATTCTCCATTGGAACCTCATGAAAAATTTTATGGGATAAATCATCAACTGGAATCTAAATATCTCAAGAAAATATTTTATAGATAAAGTTATAACATGAACCTATGGATACCTGTACTGGAAAAAGAGTAGAATAAACATAGATCATACCTCTAGTCATACCGACTACTGTAGGGTCATAAGCCTCTATTGACTAAAACTGTTTTCCTCCATTATCTCTAACTCCATGAGCCAGATGTGGGATTCATAGTGGTGGTGGTGGTTAAAGAAGGATCTCATATCATCATCCACCACCAATATACCATCCTCTGAGATCTCCACTTACTACACTACATGCTCTACCCCCCAGAGGGTCACCCTTCCCCCTCATGGGAGATCCCTGATCACAGTTTTCCCTTTGTTGTGAAAGTCTATCCATTATATTTTTTCACTCCTCAACTCATATATTTAGGTATTCATATTCCAAATGGCCTCACCATTCAAAATCACAGAACCAGACCCCTCCAGGTTTCCCTACCACATTATCTTCTACATAACCACATACTTGAGCTTTATCTTGGTAAGATCTCCTATGTTGAGATCCTATTGATTGGAATATTTTATTTATAGAAGGTGAATCAGATATAGAACACATAGTAGTGACTCTATCATCCTAGTGCCCCTCTAAAAAGAGTCTCTCCATCACTAGTGCCAGCTCCAACACACTAGTAGATATGGTAATGTAGAAGGGAACCACACTATCATTGATATCTCTGCAGATTCTCTGCTCAAACATTTTCTCTTGAAAGTGTCCAAACCAGATCATAGTAAGGGAGTAACTTGTAACATATGTGAACTTCAAAACATATTCATCAACTGTCAAACCTCACAATTGACTCTCTAGAATCTACTGAATCTAATCTAATATCAATCAAGAGGGTTAGTAATGATCATGTAAAAGCTATTGGAATTCACACTAAGATAGTGTCGACTCATAATGCATCTGTGTAATAATACCCCACAAGCACCTAGGTGATCCATGGAATATGAAAGAATCCAACACAACCAACTGATCCATCAACATCTATGTAAGCCAGAATACACAAACCAATAAATCATTCTAATCCTATGCAACATAAGGATATGGATCACCATAGGACCTCAATAGCCTCTGGTGCTAGAACTAGTATAGTACAATATGCATGCACTCTTCGTCATTATATATTCCCAGTATGATATTCTTTTGAATAGGTTGGGGTGACTCTACCTATCCTCCTTTTGGAAGAATATTGTAGGATATACGCTAAACAGGTTCTTCGACCCTCATTAGATCATCATCGCAATTTGGAACTGGTAACCTAGATGGATATCATCGCAAAGGAATCCAAAAAAATAATAAATATGTACAATAGTCAGATGATACAACATGGATCTCCCTCAAAATAGATATTCAGTGACTAAATCCAATATTATGCATTTACCATTTATCCCAACAGCCAATCTCTTGGTATTCTATGATGTTAAGCATGTGGTTAGGGTCCTAGTGAATGGATATGTTGTCTGCTTCACCATCTTTTTATTATCTGGCATGAGAGATTCACTCAAGACACAATAACAACATTTACCTAAATCCTAACAAAATCCGCATAAGGAGAAAACTCAAAACACCATTCCAAGGATCAATCCAACTTCTATACTAATATATCATGTCCTGAGCCTATGGGGATCGAGCTGAAACTAACGTAAGTCTAGCTCTATAAGATAGGGGTTGGTGACAAGTTATGAAATGAATTTCTATCATTAGATTCATTTTCCACATGTACCTATACACACGAATCATACCAAATCAATAAAGTTATTAATTTGAATAACAAATCCACAAGGGATTACAAAGTGTACAATTGTGAAAAATAAAAAGTAAAGGGGAAAAATAAATTACCAACCAAAAAGATGTCCGACCTAAAAAAAATAAACCGTATAATTGAAATGAGAGACTTATTCCAGATCTCGAAGTTCTAGCCACAATATACTCTCCAATTTACCATGTATCTCTAAGCTCCTCTATAATTTTCACTAACCTATTCGTCATCTGCATAAGATAGGACACATGTGAGAACTACTTGTAAAGGGTTGAGTATATACATACCCAGTAGAGTTACCCAAAATATGTGGGGGGATTAGTAAGAGTTATGATAAGAATAAATATATAGTATAAAGATAAACCCAAATAATGAGAGTAACAACATCCTTTGACATACTTACATACATACTTACACGCATATATATATTCAAGATAAAGAAGGATGAATAAGAGATAAATGGGACCTCCATCTAACATCCTAGACCAGAAAAAGTGTTCCATCAGATCCAATTATCCTTCTATGATTCTAATCATATCACTCATATTCTTGAAGAGACACCCAATTCAAGATGCACCACCCCACTATGCCTCAATGTAAAGGGTAAAAATCTCTACTTGAGGACCCCTTCCAGGATACCACAAGAGGGTTCCACATAATAATAGCTATATGACCCATGAAATCTACCAGAATGAGGGATTCTCCCATGAAATTAGTATAGGGATCCATTTATAACCCTCTAGAGGGTTTCACATTAATAGTTGAACTATAAAGCCCTGATACTGTGGGAGGGTTCCACTTTGATAGCATGTAGTGGACCTTTTCCTAGCCCAATAGGAGGGTACCACTCTCGTAGTCTGTAGAGGATCCAAGACCAGCACTATTTTAGGCTTCTACTATAACAGTTAATGACCTATTTTATGATACTATTTTATTTTTTATCTTAGGGTATATGTAGAGTACCCATGCCCTATCACAAGTGGATGGTGACACTCTAGTGTATTTTTATCCTTCCTGATAACTATCATCCTCGATTATTGCCTAAATAAGCATCACATTCATAGAATCTCCAGTAATATTTCAAAATATACAATAGTGGCCATTATAATGGTTTAGATTAAAAATAAATCATGAAATCCTACTCATGATCCAAAATCAAAGTCAAAACGAAGTAGATAAAAGAGTATGATGTTTCCTCCAAAGGAAGGATGGGGTACACAACATGTATGGGGACCCACATGATGTGTGTTTCTAGTATAAAACATAGATATGTCCCAACCAATACTTTTTTTACTTATAATGTAAGACTATATAGTTTTTTGAGGAACTACAAGGCCAATTGGACCCACTCAGGATCCGACTCATGCTTCTAGTCATGTCTATGTATCCTACATGTGTCTATGTAGTTTGGTACATAACATGTGCTTGGAAATTCCCTTACTTGTGTAATCCTGGAGTACACATTGAGTCTCCACCACCTATACCACTTAGTTTTTGGGGGTCTTAGTTGGTGTGTTATCCCTATAAATCCACTTAAACCCATGTACCACAGATTTTCATGGAACAAGGCGTGTGTTCTTCCGAACTACACAACATGTCATCGTATTTTCCCAGATTAACCAATATACTTCAATAAATCTAGATGTGTTTCTTCCACCAACATTTCCTCCAGTTTCTCACCAAAAAATAGTATAAGGAGACTCTATAAAGTGATTATGGATCTCTGATGGATGGAAATAACATCTAAGTGAATTTTCATTAACATGACATGCAATGTGCACATATCCCATCACACATCATCTCTGATTGAGATTATGTATCAATGCATCAATCACCTAGAACCCTTAAATACTCTAAATCCATATCTCATTGATCATTCCATTAATCACATGTGAATATTTTGTGATTCTGGGGGTCCAATCAGGCTCGGTCCTGCTTAACAATTTCGAATAGAGACCCCATAGACATAAAATAGTGTACGTGGATAATAATTTGTATAAAGGTTCCAAAAAAAAGTTGAATGAAAATTTGAATTTATTTCATGAAAAAAACACAATTAGGGATATCTAGGGTGTGAAACAATTGAATAATTAAATTAAAACTAGTAAACATGTGTATAATAGCTTTTACATGTAATACAGATTATGAAATATAATGATCCTACTCAAACATTCATATAAATTAAGGTGGAATCCACAAATTGAAAAGTACTAACTATATATTGTGTAATTTTTTAATGAAAAACACACATTCTAATGATTATTTTGAGAAATTTCATTCATTGTTCTTCAATATGCTTAGATCCACATGTTCAATGTCATATGATTCTAATTTACCAATGATGGGGGACGAATGCTCCTCCCAGCTATCCCAGGGTTATGAAGACAACCCTAAAAACTACCATATTGGGTTATTTAAGGTTAAAAATAATTATGTTAATTTAAATTATGCAATTAAAAAAATAATTTAATTTAAACACACATGTTAATGGTCACAATATACGAAATCTTAGTGCTGACCAATTATAGGTTGCACATAGGTTAAAACTCACATTATATATTTATGATATGTGATACGGTTTATGAGTGTTGCCATTTATTTA
This sequence comes from Viscum album, assembly GCA_963277665.1. Classification (NCBI taxonomy): domain Eukaryota; kingdom Viridiplantae; phylum Streptophyta; class Magnoliopsida; order Santalales; family Viscaceae; genus Viscum; species Viscum album. Next base: position 1,658,386,166 of record OY728121.1, on the reverse strand, counting down.
AGAAACTAAATCCATTAAAAATGTAATAAATTTAATACTTTTATAAAAATAATTTTGAACATACCATGCCTTGGATTCGCATATCGTGTCAACTCCTGGATCTAAAAATATATCTAGAAATACTTCAATGTCTTGCAAGGAAACAATTGGGCCTCTACATTCAAATCCACCCTAGGTTCATCATATTAATGGGGAACTTATTATAGATAATTATCACATAAAATTTTAATAACCAACATTTATTTTGATATTTTATTTCAATCATTGGAATAAAATCCAAACCATTATGGGCATAGTATTGCTCAACCCAAAAGTAAACTAACACAGGGACACTACATAATCCATAAATAATTAATATTCCCATACTCATCACATCAAGTAGTTAGAGGTAATAATGAAATCTGATCCAAGACCACTATGATATAATAATTTAATTCAATCCCTTATAGGGTTAATAAATCACATAATACACAATTTATAGTGCATCCTATGGAGATTAATTTACATGGAATAATCTCAATGTTCCAAGGGTTATTATGACCCAATGAGATTTAGTTATACATCGTGGGGTTTAAAATAAAAAAAATTATTTTTAGTATTGGGTTGAGAATAAATAATTGGTGAGACCTCATATCACATGATACATAACATAAAGTAAGGAATTTTTGGAGATGTTTAGGGGACACCCATATCATCTTGAGTTAATAAAAGTCATCTCACTATAGAACTATGGCTGATCTGGCTTCTATTCGATGAAATCCCATAATTTAATAAAATCCCTTATTTAGTTTATATATGGAGAAACCATTGTAACTAAGATATAAACTATAATTAAAGTCCTAATTATATCTATAATTACTAGAATATTCTCCTTTTATTGAACAAAATGAAAATTTTACAACAATCAATGACGATCACACGTTGGAAGTAAGGATGTGAGAGTAAATTGAACCTTGTCATCTTTTTTTGTATTTCACATTAAAAATGGTTCCCCATTTATATTTAATTTAATTAATTTTTTAATTATAATACATTAATATAATATCCTATAATTTTATAGACACCCTTGACCCCTATACATGGCCATCCCTTATATATCAGTATATATAAACCTTATATGTTATCCCTTATTTCCATGGATTCTATTTTTCCAGCCCTGTGTAACTCTAACATCTCGCACATTTGATAGAATGTGACAGTTATAAATCACCCTATATATAGAGGGTGATCGTTATATATCACACATATGACATTTACAAGTTAAAATGTTAATCATATCACATGGAACATTGTGGTTTCCCTTACATATCATTATGTCAGCCACTATGAATCACTATGGTTTCCCCCAAATTACCATTTTATGGATCAGTACAAGGTGACATTTATATATGATTTATTTGATTTTGTGTTTGGTCAGTTTACTCTTTTGTATCACATTGATTACCATTACATATCCAACAATTATCTATTTTCCCAATCATAGTTTATAGTGAACATGACATTCATCTGTCGAATACATTGTTCGTTTTAGTAGTTCATGTATGTGCACCCTTATGAGGGTTTAAATAGTATATTACCCATGAAAATTTTCACTATGATATTTTATTTATGTATATGTTGTTCAACGGATGTAATTTTTATCCTTGGGATTTAATTTCATTATAATTTCATATTTTTTAAAATATTAAATATCAAATACAAAAATATTATCTATTACCACATGTGAAAAAATTCAAAAAAAAACAATGATCTCATTAAAAATTCCAATGTGTTATTCGAGATTATTTGGATGATTTTACTCACATAAATTTTAAACTCAGTTCAAGATCTAGTCATTTATTTGTCCCTTTTGAGCAATCTTGTCTTTCATCCTCTTTTTCAACCACCTACCCATTTATCTCCCCATTATTTAATATGGTGATATGAATCCACTTCCCTCATTGACACCTCCAAATTAAATGGTAAATGAGAGAGAGGGATGATGATATTCTCCTTAAGATGTTGATTGAATCATGATTAGATGCGTTAGGCATGGATCAGGGAACTAGACCTCAAATAGTTAATGTTTCAAAATCAGGTAGGTCTAGTTATTTTTATTTCTATCGCCCCATTTTATTAACATTTTCCATTATTTTTTGTGTTTTTTTAATATTGGGGTTGTCTTAATGACCATAGTTGGTTCATTTGTGGTAAATTGTGATAGCTCACAGAGCTCTCACATATGTATTTAATGATCACGCATTGTTTCTTTCATGAACATGCATTGTTTATATAATAGATGTGATGAAGTTTGAAGAACATGTTCACATTGCATGTCTTCAATATGGAAAAACCATTTAGGTCCATTGGTTACATAAAATACATTATAACCAACTAAATTAAAACACATTATTTGTGACATAAATAATGTGTATAATTACATGGCATTTAATACTTGACTAAAAGGCTTTATCCATGGTATATAAATCATTGTACCAAGTGTAATAAACATAGTTTACTCCATGGTGGAAGCTATGTTTTTGGGAAAAAACAATGGGACATTTATATATACATTCCCAGAGTGTTTTTATATGTCTGAACATCATATACCCCATGGTAAAAGCTATCTATCATTTGTTCAGATGGGATTTTTGTGTTTTCTAAGCATTGATCAGTATTATCACATGTAAGTAGTCTAATTTGAGTGTATTTATAAATAGAATTATATGGAGGGTTGTTAGTTGATATAAGATGTGAAAAAATATTTTTTCTATGGTGGTTTGGGTATCTTATCCTAGTGGTCATGATGATGGTATATAATAATGATATAGAGTAGTTGGGATGCTAGTAACCCCCTGGATGAATTCTGACCCCAAGGAAAGATACCCCATAATGTATTCATAGATCAATATTATTTTGGAGTATCTAAGAGTTTTAGATCCTTTGAGGCTTGATATTTTTGGACATAGAATATTGAACTAATCATTAGAGGTTCCCTTGGAATAAAAGGGTAACCAAAATGGACATAGAAAATTATGTATAAAATTACAAGATTCCCAATTTTGCATGAACACTAGAGTTAGATTTGGTAAAATTTGTTTTATATTAAAGGATGGGAATTCAAAAATTCACTAACTTATTATTATAATTCATGTAAATATGTATTATAGAGACTATAATCATTCTCACTCACACATTTCCTCTTAGATTGTGTCCATGGGAAATTTAAATTAGTGATTGTGGATTATTCTATAAATCCCATCCATCAGACCACATACTCCATTGATTATGAGGTAAGAATTGTATGGGAATGTGATTTGGGAACTCCTTCAGGCATAGTGTTTTTAGAAGACTACAATTCATCCCATTAATTGGTGGAGTTAGAACTACCATAGAAACATGGAGTTTATGTAACCTCACTCCCCACACCTATTGTTTAGGGAAGAGGCGGAGGTGCTACTAGCCTTAGGTGACATCTCCAAGACACTGGAGGCTGGAAATAAATTTCAAAGGCGTCATAAATTATTGGGGAAAGTTTGTTCCTTTTAGTCAAAAACAACCAATACAAGATAAACATAAATAATAAAACGTCTAAATAATGCATGAGTAAGAATTAAAAAACCCTAAAAACCCATATAAAAGAATATATTAGAGTAAAAAGTGGAAACTAAGACAACAAAACTCCAAGATACAACTACATCGAATCTACAACTCTCAACCTTCTCTAATATCTAACTCCAAATTACCATACCAATGTATCAATAAGTATCACTAAAGAAATGGGATACAATTCCATTAACTATGTCTCAATATATATCATTTTAACATGTACAATAGGGCCCAAAATTGGAGTGAGTATAAAACATAGTAGAATTTCCCCCAATGAATTCCAAATGTATTCCAGAAAGAAAAAAATTGTTATAACATATTTATAAAAAAGTTTAAGATAAATTTAATGCAATTTATATCCAACCAAACAAGTTTTCTGAGGAAAGAAATCCAAAAATCCATTAAAGACCTATTTCAAGGAATGAATCAACAAACCATTAAACCATTTCTCAATTTACTATATGGAATATAAATATTCATGTCCATACACATCCACAACACTCAAAAAAAACACACACACACTATTAGGTGTTACCAATGATGGTGTAACTTTATATCCATATTATATCCCTTTGATGGTGGTACTTCCCGACTATTATCCATCCCATTCAACCAAAAGATTAGATTTTTTCCCAAATAATATCAACCCTATTTCAATACAATCATTTCTTCCATTTCAAAACATTTCAAAAAATACTTTTCATGCATAAAAACAACCAAAATTTTCATTTCACTATATTAAAATTATATTCAATTGTTTTATGAAAAGTTATCTAATTACCAAGATTTTTAAAACATTTTTAAAGGATTATTTCCCTTAAACCACACCATGATTCCCACAAAATATCAATAAATTAAAACAATTATAGATAAATCATTAATGTTTTAGTCAAAGATATTCATGATATGAGCCACCTACCTCTCAAAATTAGGTGAAAATGAAGAATGAAAAAAACATAAAAAACCAATCTTAGAAATTCTATGTATATCCTTATATCTAATTAACATCAACCAAAAAATTAATATCCCATAAATATTTACATCTCACTAAATGGAACTATCTTAAATGGATTTGATTCATTAATAACAATGAAATTTTTAAAAAACTTATTTTTATGGGAGATAGTGGATCAGCTCACAAAGTCATCCCATTTCATCCCAATTCAGTAATAAAATATGGTGAAAGCCTTATAAAAAATATATATCTGAGAATTATTAAATTTTAATGATGTACCAACATCAATAGTATCAGATGGAGATCTGATTTTTACATCTCATTTTTAGATGTCCTTATTGAAATACCTTAGGACTCAACTAATTATGAGTATGGTTAATAATCCTTAAATTTATTGACCATATGAAAGGACATTAATAACATTGGAATACATTATTATGAATTGTGTAATGGATTATATTTTCCCATGAAAGGAGTAAATACTATTAGTATATTTATCACAAAAAAAAATTATTAGAGCATTATATATATGTATCTTTTTAGTGAATTTTATGTGGGTCCTTTTCATTCTCCACATTTTTTAGTGGAAATAGGAGAGAAAAAATGTTTGTATCAAGCCTTGTGTAAGAGAAAATAATGAAAATTATGTTGATCAAGAAGAAAATGGAGATGGATCAGAGACCTCAAATATCAAATGCGGGTCATCGTCGAGGAAATAGTTCATTTTAGATGAGAGATCATGTGCTCTTGAGAATCAGTATATGGATTGGAAATAACCATTTTGGGAAGCATGGAAGGTTATCTTATTGATATATAGGCCCTTTTGAGATACATTAATGAGTTTTTGTGGAGGAATATTAGATGTAATTTACATTTTTGTTCATTGAATGCAAAATTTATTTCTTGTATATCCATTTAAAAAGTATCAACATATTTGTAAAATATGATTTTATAGGATCATGTAGACCTAGAGTTTGATTCTACATTGGTTAATATGCTATATAAAATGAATTATTTCCTCGAAGATGACCCACATTTTATATTTGAGGTCTCTGATCCATCTCTATTTTCTTCTTGATCAACATAATTTTCATTATTTTCTCTTACACAAGGCTTTATCCAAACATTTTTTTCTCTCCTATTTCCACCAATGAATGTGGAGAATGAAAAGGACCCCCATAAAATGCATTAAAAAGATACATATATATAATGCTATAATGATTTTTGTTTTTGTGATAAATATACTAATAGTATTTACTCCTTTCATGTGAAAATATAATCCATTACACAATCCCTAATAATGTATTCCAATGTTATTAATGTCCTTTCATATGGTCAATCAATTTATGGATTATTAACCATACTCATAATTAGTTGAGTCCTAAGGTATTTCATTAAGAACATCTAAAAATGAGATGTAAAACTCATATCTCCATCTGATACTATTGATGTTGGTACATCATTCAAATTTAATAATTATCAGATATAGATTTCTTAGAAGGCTTTCACCATATTTTATTACTGAATTGGGATGAAATGGGATGACTTTGTGAGCTGATCCACTATCTCCCATAAAAATAAGTTTTTTAAAAATTTCATTGTTGTTAACATTGCATTTTTTTCTAGCTCATTTCTCACATTTCCCCATGGTAACTAGTGAGGACAACAATATACCCATTGGGCACTGCTACTCTTTCTTAACCATCTAACAAGTGAGGAATCTTAAAACAAACCCAGCCACTTTTATCTTCATCAATCACACCAATATTTTTCATTAAATTCATTATTCATATTTTCTATTCATTGATGAACAAACCATCTTGAAAGGTTCTATGAAATAAGGATTTGTTCCTGAAAATCCAAAATAACTACCATCTGATCTTGAGTCAACGTTTTGGGTTCTTTTTGGATTCCCCATGGTATTGATTAAACCTTTGTATTTTAGGGAATACATATCTTCTTCACTCTTATGGCCCTCCCATTTTTTCTTATGTTTATAGGATGTGTGTCCATTCATGTTGATTTGAGAACACCAAAATCTATTTATACCTTTGGTTCTTGGTCATTTTACTGGTTATTTTTTTACTCACCCCAAAACAGGCCTTGAACTCACACTTTTTTAATCTATATAGATAACACATGTTTTGGTCATGAAATTGGTTTCTGTGGAGAGTTTGTGGTTGAATATTAGGGTATCCTAATGAGAAAAATGGCTAGTGGTGCTAGAGTTTATTGTTATCAGTGTATAATGATCCCCTTTGTAGTTATTAGAGGTTTTTTATAGGGGTATTGGGCCTTGTATTATTTACCCTTATATATACTAATTTTTTTTATCCCCTATTGATTTATAGGAAATATATAAATGAATATTTATTTTTTTATTTGATATGATATCTTCTATTATTTTGGATTCATTATTGTAATGTGATATATAATAGCAGTAGTTCTTATAGAATAAGGAAATATGCCTTATTTGTGTTATTCTCAAACCCGTTTCCCATAAGATGAATACTACTAATGGAACATATAACACCAAATTAGACCATGTGTAATATCAATGAGTGGAATCATGTAATATGGGTATCAAAGTGAATGGATTATGGTATGGAGTTAGTGATTGGTGTCTGTTGAGATTGGTTTGGGATATGTGGGAAAACAATGATTGAAAATTCTTATATTTAGTTGAAAAATGTTAGAACCAAATTCATGTTTTGCAGTGAATACATTATTAATGGAAATTGATAATCTGTTGATTAAAAAATGTACTTTTATATTTCTATGCAGGGTATTCGTATGTAGGTAAATTCATAATCTTGCAGTCATTGTATTTTTCTTTTCATTCTATAACATCCTGCATTTTGAAATTTCACTACAAAATATAGATATTGATTTCCCTTAGGATAATTATTTACCTATATCTATGGGATATACCTAGTATGGATGATGTGATAAGTGGTACTACTCATAGATTTTTGAGTTTTTCAAGTTGTGTTCACTTAATAACATTTTTTTTGGTTCCTATAGAGTTTCTGTTAGAATAGATGTAGTGTATGGATTACAATCCTCATGGATATGGATGTTTGGTTTGGATAGGTTTGGTAACCAAATCAGTTATGTTTTGATTAACGTGTTTGGGCCACCCATATTACATTAGGGAGTTCATAACTCTCTCACAGATATATGGGTACATACAAACATCTATATGGAATGGGTCCTCTAAATGAGCATAAAATTATGTATTCACTTGATCCTAAGAAGGTGTGAGTCACCTTTATTAATGTGGATTTAGTTAACCCTTTAATATATTGGGCATTGTTTTTTATGAAGTAGTAGTTAGAGTTCTTGATGATATGGGATGTCATTATTTATTTACTAGAGTTGGAATTCCCATAAGGGTTTGGTATTTTCACCTCCATCGGAATGATCGGTGCTCCCATAGGTAGTGTAAATTCATTTTAATCAGGTGATTATTACTCCCTTGATCGTTGTAATATTTAGGGCCCTATAGTGTAGACATGATGGTAACCCATGTGGTATAGGTTGGGTTTCCTGAACCTATAGTGGTAGATGTGATGTAGATTCACCACATGTGAGGTTGGTAACTACATTTCTAGATTATATATAGATGCCCATAAAGGTGTCAGTACCTTATTATAGTTCAATTATTTATATGAATTCTTCAATTTCACAAAATAATTTATAATCTATTGGTCGAGGTTGAAGCTCTAGGATGATCATTTTGTAATGATTACTAAATATTATCAAGATAATTCATTCATATGATGATTTTTTAATGAGTTTTATACAAGGATAGGGATCATTGAAAATATGCATTGATTGGATATCTCCCCCAGGCGTATTAGACATCCATTGGGTTAGATATTATCGCTTTATTGTTTATTTAGTTCTATATGATGATTATTATGGCGATTCACTTTTCATAATGTGTAAAAATATCAATCTATTTGATATAATTTCTTTTTCAAGTGGTATTTGCTTGATTCCAGGGGTTGGAAGCCTAGACCCTAGATAGGTGTCAGTTCTGATGTGCTTTTCTCAGATAGAAGCTGATGTGTCATAACTTTTAGCATGGGTCCTTAGTACTTTTGTGCTCTAATTTGTTAGAAACTACACATGGTATTCCTTCATTTTTCATCCTTTACAAAAAATATAGTGACCCTAATGGTGTCTTTCAACATGCATTTTAGGACTAGAAACTCATTCTGGAGGTGTTTATCTACCCCTATTTTATCCATTGGTGTGTGTGGGATTTGGTGGAGTAGGTTTCCAAGGTTCTCACTACAGTGACATAAGTACTTGTGATGACATCATTGGTGAAAAATGATTATCTATAGTATTATATTAGGTTGTTTCTACCACGATGTGGTTGTTATGGAGGACCGAACAATCAATTTTTAAGGAAGAGAGGTCATTTCCCTGGTATATTTCGTGTTTTATCATGGGGTGTTGAGTATATTGATTTTGGGAATGTATTTAATATGAATTTTCTGGGGTTCCAAAGGACAGATAGAGTTATTTGATTATTTTAAATTATCTAGAGGATAGATTCAGGTATATAGTTCTTCAGAATGGAGATAACATTGGGGTTATATATGTGAAATAGTAATGATAATCTAGTAAGTACTAATCCAACAATCATATGAATCTTAATGATTGATTTTCAGCCTCTTACACTATATAGATACCTTAGAGGTATGGTGATTCATTTAGCAGGAGATCTATTGTGGTATTTTTGGATGAAAATCTAAGCATAGATCTCTTCATAATTATGGGTATTTATGTTTTATAATTTGTTATATTTTGAACCAAAAATCCAAGTAGATTAATTGGTTTATTTATAATGGATGAGAAAGTTTATGGTATTAGTGTATTAATCATTTTTTCATTCAATTTTGGGAATAGTGTATGAGAAGATAAATGAAATCCTCCAATCGTAAGCTAGACAGAATCAATGTATATACATTATCAGGTGGTGATGAGGACTGGTATTAGTCCATTATGAGGTGTTATGGTTACCTTGTTAATGTAAACTATGGATAGTTTTGATGAGGTTATATTGTCTCAGTATTATTTACTTCATATATCGATTTTGTAATGTGGGGAGCAGGAACACCCCAAAATAAATTCATTAGTAGATGAACTATATATGAGTGATATAAATGGTTAGTGGTATCACATAACTTTATAATTTATTTTAATATCAAGTTAATAGAAAAAAATAACATTCTATAAATCATTAATGAGATTTTTTAAATATGATTCATGATGTTTTTAGAATCTTCCACAACTGTGGGTTATGGTTGTTTGCAATTTTAATTAGAAATAGAATTAGGGATGATGTTTCACTGATCTATATGGTAAATATAAGATGTGTTCCCATGTTTGGATTTATTCAAGGTCCATTTCGATATATGATAATTCAAATACTGAAGGATATCATGGTGGGTATGTTACCACCCCACATGAGGATGGATTATGATTTTCTTATATATCTAACTAGGTTATTCTCTATTAAAGTAAAAAAATCACAATGGTGGGTAGGATGTTGTGACCTTGATTTTTCTATATAGAAGACTAAGCTTTTTTTGGAGCATTAGAGCCTTAGTTAATTAAATGGGATAAAATTTTAATAGCCCTAAAAATATCAAGAAACATTATTAATGGTTTTATGATTCTTGAGATGTGATGTTTACCTTTGGGGTTTAATTTTCTGATATTCCAGGTAGGATTTGTTTTTTAGAATATTTAAAATCTATAAAATAAATATTATTTACATTTTAATGTAAAAAAATTATATCCCCAAAATAATCCCCCCATTAGAAATCCTTTCTTTATGGTTGAGTCTAGAACTATTGGATTTACCAAGGTGACATATAAACACTTTCTAGGTTTGGGGGGCCATGTCTGGCCTTAGTGAGTCCATTTAATTTGTTTTGGTTTATTTTAACTTTTATTCTCCCTATAACTATATTCCACATCCACTATGCACAATTTATATGAGACTCACCATCCCCCATTGATATATTAGAACTAACATGTGGAAGAGGGAGTGTGGGATGATCTTCACACAAGGAGGTTGATCATAACTGGATCAAGATGCATTGATCATTAAGGGACAAATTATACATAAATGTTTCAGAAATTTACAACGAGTTTGGGATCATCATTTTTTTATTCTGCCTCATTCTTTTTTTTGTTTTCATATCTATTTTGAATATTTTTACTACTAGAGATGTATTAAGTTCCCTAAACTATCAATGTTTTGTGTAATAATCTAATTGGGTAAGTTTTTGGGGATTTTTGTTTTTAATTTCTGATAACACTATAAAAATTTCAATATCTCTTGTCATGAATAGTTTTTGGTGATAAATGTTATATAATTTATCCACAATATGATTTTTAAATATATAAAGTTTTTGTAGGGCTGTTGGGTGCATGAATCATGGTGTGGCCAAGTATATGGGTTGAAAACTCATACGAGGTATATGGTATGTAGATGTACAACCCATGTCAGGTTTGATGACATGGATTTTGAAATTTTACATTATTCTTTCCCTTATTGTAATTACACACTGATTAATACATATAAAAATATTTTTATTAAGGAAATACACATTGAGAGGTGTTGAGGTACATGCCTATAGCGGGTAGTGGGGTATACACACTGTTTACCCCAACGTACAAGTCATATACCTTCCTCTAAGAGGAGTTTTTTTATTTTTATAATAATGGTTATTGATTTAGAAATGTAGTCCATTTTGATTATATTTTAGTAAGTATCTCAGTATTGGGATCTCATCACAATTTTAGGTCTTCATATAAAGGATTAGTGGAAGGTTAAAAACATAACATACTCACAATGATTACAGGATCCTTGGGATGATGTCAAGTAGGTATGAAGATGATGAATCCTCTAGAAGCATATAGACTCATGGGATTGGGACCCTCACATGTATTCAGATATTGGTATTATCATGTATTTTTTTGGTGATCAGGGATCATTAGAGGATATGGAGTCAAAATGAAATATTTCAAGATAGTCATTGATGGTTCCATCAATAAATCTAGGTAACATGTAGGGAAATTCTAGTGGATATATTACATTAGTAGATTCCCTATTTCTCATGAACCCTAGACATAGAGTTTTGGAATGGGGTATAGATTGGTAGATGTGAAATTGTTTGTTCACTCCCTTTCTATATTGGTATTTATCTACAGTCTATGTTATAGATAGTATATTCCTTCTATTTAAAATATTTCACCATGATTTGTGGCCATGGGTGTTGGAGATCTATGACTTAAGAGTATTGTCAGGGTCCCACTAATCAGAATTATGATTATAATGATTACATGATAATAATAATATGTAGATTCTATTTTGGAAGTCCCTCTAAAATAGTGTTCTTTTCTAAGTGTAGGACATCCCATTCATTGGGGGAGTCGGTACTCCCCCATTGATATGGGATGAAATTCCCCAAGAAATTATGATTTTCTTATATATCCATATTTATGGCACATGATAACCCGTACAAGGGTGGGCACAGTATTCCATTTTATTGAACATGGAATTTTGTGGTGCATGAAATCCAATGTGGGTAGATCCCCCTACATGAAATATTCTCTCCAAAGTGGAATATATCCCTAGATAAATATTCTAGTAGTGATGTGATGTTTATAGGTTTTATGTATTATGAATTTCTGAGATTCATGTGGTTTGTAACACCCTTTTCCATTTGACATTCCTTAGTGAAGTGTGGGTCCACCATTGTGAAATTAGATCAATGTTATTATGGTTATAGAATTATCCATACAATAATAGTTTTATTATTTTTGGGAAATAAGGTACACCATAATGTTCAAGGCCCCATTTGTTGTGATAAAATGTAAGATATTGGATGTTTGATCTGATGCTCCACTTTATGGTCAGTTGAACATACCATTTTTTCATTATTAGGATATAGGAGTCCATAACTTTCTATAATTATTTTGGAGGTGTGTATTCCAACTTATGTAATGGGGTCTGGGACTCCACCATGTAATGGTATTTTAATCCATTATCAGTGGATATAGTATCCCCATGATCAATTTTTCATTCTTGAGGCTTTGGTTCCCCGCATCATGTATACTATTGGGGTTGGTCTCTGGGTGATGTATATTCATATGGGCCTTTTGTGAAATTTTTAATTTTTTATATTACAATTACATATAAGTTTGACTGTTTCTCTTCCCTTTATGGTGAATTTGTGGTGATGTAGGTGCATATCCCTTGATCAAGGGTATTACTGACAAAATTATCAAGGTATGAAACATTAATTTAGGATAGAGTCTGTTGGGATCACAATATTTGGTTGATTCCCCATGTTTAATATGATAATAGAGGTTTTTCCCCACAGGATTGAAGAGTATCCATCATTGATGAGTTTTGCGGTTTATTTTTCTAATTATTGTACTATTTTAATAGATTCTTCATCTTATTTGATGATTATAATATTTTCATACCATACATTTCCCCATGGAATATATTGAGGGTGGAAGGGGAAGATGAGATATATCTTCTTCCATATTAGTACTCCCCCTTTTTGTTTTCTGTATAGTAGTTAAGTGGTTTGTCCCTTTGATATCATTTCACCTACATCCCCTATTTAATTTGACATAGGGTCATCCTACTATAAATTTTTTTACCAACTTGTGCAAGGGACTTATGATTAGAAAAAATTATTTTATTGAGATTACACACAAGTTTTTGGAGACTTATATGGGGTTTTAGCTAGTAGGGATGGAGCCTAGTGGGTCTTAGAAGGATTTGTGTCTTGTATTTATCTACATTAGAGTAAGTTAATCATATTGATCCCCATTTCCATATATTCATGGATGATTTGTTTTGTTGGTGTCAACTGTTTTATTTTCTCCCCCTTATGTACTATAATTTTTATTCTATTCCCTTTGATTGTTTAGAATATATATGCAATAATATTTACATTTTAATTAGATATGTTTATCCTACATGGTTTTGGATATTTTCTATAGTGATTTTTAACTATTATATGTTATTTAAGCTGCATACAATCATATGTGTATTATCCCATCATCATTTAAGACAAATTCCATTGGAATATTAGAGAATGGCTTAGGGTGGAACACATGGCTCACTACTAGACTAGGTAGGGACCTAGTGGGTTGCATCAAGAAAACACTACTAGAAAAAAAGGCTATGGCCATAGACCTATAGCCAGGTTTTTAAAACTGTGGCTATAGGTGGCTACTACCATGGTTATGTGGCCTATAGCCACGGTTTTAAAATGGTGGCTATATGTCTTCTTTTAACGGGCTATATCCACGGTTTTTAAAACTGTGGCTATATACCACACCTATAGCCATGGTTATGTGGCCAATAGCCATAGTTTTCAAAACTGTGGCTATAGGACTTTTATTCGAAGGGCTATTGTCAGGGTTTTCAAAACCGTGGAAATATGTCTCCTGCCCTTAGGCAGGAGAAAAATTTCCCGCCAGAAAATGGTGGGATTAACTATTTCCATGGTTTTTAGGATATTTCCATGGTTTTTAAAAAAATATATAACATATTATATAGATATATACACAATATCCTTGATGGTGTAGTGGTTTAGGTGCCGGAACCTGAAGGGAAGGTGCTGGGATCAAATCTAGCCAGGAACACATTATTTTTAGGTTATTGCTATGGTTTGCATGGGCTATAGCCACAGTTAAAACCATGGAAATAGGGTCATATTTCCACAGTTAAAATTGTGGTTATAGGTCAACTACCACGGTTGAGAAAGGAGACAACTATTGCCATGGTTTTCAAAACTGTGACAATAGGCCACCTATATCCATGGTTAAAACTATGGCAATAGGTCATAACCTTCTACCATGGAAATAATGCCCACGGTTGGGAAAAATCGTGGTCGTAGCCTACGACCATGGTTTTCGGCCCTATTGCCACAGTTTTGAACCTTGGAAATAACATATTTTTCTAGTTTTGAAATGATAAGCCTAAAATATTTTATTTTTATATATTTCTCTTTATTTAATATTAAATAATAACTGTTACATTCTCATATTATCAAGGCTATTATTGCAGTTGTACTTTATCATCATCTTGACCCCTATATATCATAACAGTTTCCAATAGTTAGCAAATTTTCTAGAGGGAGTGGAACCTTTTGTATAATTGTAGTTTTATATATGCACTACTAGGACAACAAGATCTTAACTATTTTTCCCAAAACATTATTGGATGACTCTTACATATTGTGCGCTTTTTTAGTAACATACATATTTATGAGTAGTTTCTTTTTTTAAAAATGTACTATATATTCTAAAAACCATGTAAATTCATTTCATGGCCCCCTGAATCATAATTAATTAATCTAGACCACAAAAATATGTTTCAAATCACATATAATAACATTAATGATTTATAGAACCTTTCCAAATACATTCGTCTGAATTCCCATATCATTTGGAACTCCAAAATATATATTATTTTACCTGAGCTTTAATAATGGGGCTTCATCCACTTTATAATTAGTGAATTACATTCCTTTCAATTGTTGAAACACTTATTTCATAAACCAGCTAACAAAAAAAGATACATTGCCAATTATCTAACACCCGCGTGAGCTATCAAAAAAACTCTAGGAATTCAGAAAAATATGGATATAATATTTTATAAATATACTAAAACAATAAAAATCCTTACATAATCAAAACATATAAGATTATACACTTATTAGGGACAAAAACATTGAATTTTCATTAAAATAATTTGACCTATAAATTTCAATGTTGTTTCAAAACTGACCACGGAAATGATTCTCAAACTAGATAATTCTCCTTGTTTATCATATATAAACTATCCTCCAAAGCCCAAATACATGACCCATATTATATGTCTTTCACATGTTTTGTTCATTCTAACACTACACCCAAACCAACACCCCACTGAATAACCACTAGCCCATACACCATAGAGTTGTTTATTTCATCAACTCCATGATAACACAGTAGTTCTGGTAGAAGTTATAAGTTAAAAATTTTGTAATATAACACAAATCATTTATTAAAATAGTCCATAAGGAACCATTATTTCCTTTACCCCACACCCATGAATAACCTAACCACTCACATAAAAGTCCACTACCTCATTCTATAGAATATATGTATAACATAATTCCCAATTTCAATATGAACATCATAGCTTTATCAACGAGCATTGTCTTGCCATAGACCTAGTCAATACATCATCTTTTTTCCCAAAAACTAAATTCATCCATATAACCCAACCAATATAACATATCCAGAGTTTTTTTAAAATTGAATTTGACCAGTATTCTAAATTCCCATCAATCAATACACATATAGTGGTATTTTCTTTTTAGCACAGTAAAATTAGTTTCATACAAATGGAATCATCACAAAACTGAAGAAACCACCAGGATGGGTCAACTAACACATCACAAACAATATTTACCATACAAATAAAAAATGTGTTCACATTACTTGGACCATCTATAACGTCATTCCCTCTGAAAATCAATAATCACAATCATAAAAAAATATTCACTATCAATAAAAGGAGGAAACTAATGGGAACCACTCCTATTTTATCAAATAAGTCCAAATTTTAAGACCTTATAAGGAGACTAATGGTATTATGAAACCTAATATATCTGTTTCTAACTCTACCAACAATATTTTATCTATACCCAATCATGAAAAATATAACTAGAGGTCTATAAACATGCTCATGATCACATGAATCTCATGTTACATCCCAAATGGACCAACCCTTATCATACTAGAAATCCAGAATATATCTGGTACCCCCGCTTTATAAATTCTACTCTATTGATTCTCCATACACCATACTGATCTACAAAATCCATTGAAATTTCTAATTACCCAATGATAAAAATACACATTTCACTAATGAACCAATCACATATCACAATAATTTACCATTATAATATATCAAATATCTCATTATCACTCATCCATTCCACTATCTCACTTCCAATATATCATATCGCTTTTGGTTTATACCATTATTTGTCAATTCTCACTGTCCAGTCACATCTGAACACACTCTAAATAATTTCCCAATCTAAACAACACATTTTAAAAAATTATTGGTAAATTCATTTTTTTTTCATTTCTTATATCACTATAATATATCTTGTACCCTTCCACTATCATCTCATATTTGTTCACAATAATTTCATGAGCATCTACCAATACAATCAACATCCCATGAAACAATTTCATATAGTGGACTCTATCACGACACATTTTTACCTATCAAGTTCCTATAACTAATATTCATCTCAGAAAATATACAGTTACATATCAAAATAGATTGTCATCACAGTAGGAAGGCATAAATTGTAACTATAATACATTTTAATCTGCTATCATAACCTTGTTGTAATGGTAATGTAATATAAAAAAACACTATATTCCAATCCTATAGGTGTTCTAAAATCAACATGTTAACATGTCCTACATTCCAACCAAGACTGATCAGGCCTAGATTATAATATGAGCTCGCATCACTCTACCCACATAGGGAGTGTATCTATGAAACAAAACTCAAAATTGCACTAAGTGGCCCCTATGGATGAAAAAAGTCATACCTGATAAAGTATACTATAAAAACCCTATTTTTTCTTTTACATGACAATTTAATCATATAAAAACATCATAATATTAATGAATTTAAGTATAAAATTGTATTCAGTCTTGAGAAATTAGGATCATACATCAGATTTACATAAGAAAACAAAAAATTATTTTATGCCTTCTCATTTATCCCTCTAAAATCTCATATTCTATTTAGTACATGTATTCACATAAGGATATATATCAATGAAAGGGGTGATCTAAAATCATAGTTAAAGGATGAATAAGGTACCTGAATCAATATAACATGGATGATCATAACCGTATGATCATCATCAACTTCATGAGGGAAACATTTGATAAAGTCGTGGAATGTGGAAAATAATAAAAATGAAACATCATTGGATAATTTTAAATACAACAAATAGTTGTGAACAAATATAGAATCCTATTCACGCATAACATATGTGAAAATTCACAGAATCATCAATGTGATCAAATCTAGAATCCTGTTCTTACATAATACACATTATATCATGAGATATATAATATTAATCAATGAATTGGTAGGATATGTACTTCTGATCCCACCCATCACATCATAATATTTATATAATCTTGCATGCCATATAGAAAAAATAAAAATAATAGTCATGAAATAGCTCATAATTTGTAATGGGCTTCAGAAGGATTTCACAAATCCTAATTTCCTGAATAAACACGGTGTTACTGACTAAAAAATGTGAACCTTATTTGGCATAAAAATAATAATTCTTTTAGAAGAACAAACAACTCAAGGGGTTTAAATGATGTATTTTGGAAAGAAATGTCTTTTTAAAAAAACATTGTATTTAAATTAAAAATCATTATAGTAATAGGTTTATTCCAAAAATAAAAGGTAAGAATGCTTAATGTATATTTTAGTAACATTATAAGAATATACATGCCAAAAATTTAAGTGATATAGCATTTACCCAAAAAAAACGTTTTTGGGTTTGAGAATCCCCTTTCCTTAAATCACACATTATTTTTTCACTTTTCCTCATCATGAATAATAAAAATAGGATTATTAAAAGATGGATACATAAGTGATTATTTTAAAATATTTTTAAACTGTAATAATTTGATTATATTTCTCAATTTCTATGGTTAGAGGGAAGTAATATTGATATCATGTTTTCTTTAGTGTGGCTTCTCTTGTAAGATAGTAGTGTTCTTTTTTAAAAGGATTTCAATTAAACGATAATGTACCTAACGGTTATGAGGGAAAAAGAGAGATGATTTTTTCTGATCATTATCTATGTAATGTAATTGTGTATTTTTTTCCAATGAGGGGGATATAAGTTATTTATACTATAGAAGATGGTTATTTTAATAATAAATTGTTGAATAAAATATTATATTCAAGTAAAAACATTTAATAGTAAAATTATGAAAATATAAATCATATATAAATATAATATAGTGGTTTTAGGACATTAAATAAAATTATAATTATAATTCATAATATTTAATGAAAAAATAATTTGAAAAAAATAATAATTGTTATTTAATCGGAACACATTTGACTTTAGGATTTAGAAAATTATTTTTTATTTTAATATTTACATTGTTTTTTAATGAACCGTTTATTAAATTTAATATGATTTGGCTAAAACTCGTGATCAATAAATTATAAGGTCGTTATTACATCATTAATGATTTAATTGATGATACATTGGTTGCAAATAAAACTTTATTTTTACCATTCATTTGAAATTTAAATAATTTTAGAAAATAACCAAAAAAATATCCCCTAGAAAATATAGACATGATGCCTTGAAAAATTGTATTCATTTTATCCAAATCAATTTCAATCTTTGTTAATTTTAATTTTGAATATATTTAGACATAATTTAAAATATAGTTTTCTAAATATTTTCCTATGTTTTCTTTGAGTTTCATAATCAGTATATTTATGTTTTGGTGTTATAATATTTATATAAATAAATATTATGCAATATATATATTATTTATATCAAATTGGTTATTTTCAGGTTAAATTTATATTCCATGAAACAAGTTACTATTCCCAATGGTCATGTTAATATTCCCAACGGTCATATTACTACTCCAAATGTGAAGGATGCTATTCCAATGGTCACATTAACTACTATATATACCAATTTATTATTTCACATAATATTCACTACAATTCCTACCGAGGTATATATTTTTCATATTCTAAAATGTTTATTGGTCTTAAATTTTTTTTTCATTTCTATAGTTTTGGTTAAGGGGACAAGATTTTATCAGATTGGGATGATCCATATTTTTTTCATTTTAAAGTTATTATGTTATAATTTTTTTACCAATTGTAATGTTTGGAATATTTTTTCGTTTTCATAGCTGACTAAGGTGATTGTATTTATTAATTTATTAAAGGATTATTGGTTTCTCTATGTTTTATCTCTATATATTACATATATAAAATAATAAAAGATAAATTAATTTATGAAATAACTATCATTTAAAATATCTGGGTCATTACATATATACCTCAGTCCTACCCTAAATACCACAAATCTCATTACATCTAGGATTATATCCCATCATTCCAAGGATAACAAGATTAAATAAGAAGTTAACCATGAATCACATTAATGTTCCACTAATCCATTACTGTATGGATTGTTTAATTTATAAGTTAACCAAACCTCCCAATCTTGTTATTCCTATCAAATTAATAAAAAAGTCATGTGATCTCCAATTTACAATATCTATGAAATATCCATTCCAATATCATATAATATATTTCACATTTAATAATAAATTTCAAACAAAAATTATTTACCATTTCTTCCAATTATCAAGAACACTCAAAATTATAGATAAAAACCAATCTTGGCATTCCATATTACATCACAGGTCATCTATAACAATGTAATTACATTTCCCTCCTACTCAATTACAACCATAAATAATGTGTATCCGGATTCACATATAAATTTTACTTGGATTAATTATATAGACGATAATGATACCCTGATAGGCCAAATATCACATTGAAATATCTATTATATCATCTTAGAAATAACTATATAAATCACAAGTCAATACCCCCACTCCATGGTATCGATCATCCTTAGGAATCTTCATACTAGAATACCCTTATCATGGAACTAATTAATACTAGTGTTTATATAAACAATATTGTTTCATAAAAAATTTCTAAAAGAGCATACCAACATCATGTTTGGTTAATTATAATTCCACTAGTATGTTATTTTTAAAAACCAAAAATATCTTCATTGACACATTAAATAAAAAAATCCTATATATTTTTTAGTATTTCCCCTAAAACTAGTGTCATAATCATGCAAAATAATTCACATTTCCTATGAACCAACTTGTAATATATTATGTGTAAATTCAAGAATTTTTCCACCTTAGGATATGATTAAAACCATGCATCAGTAATACATAAAAAAAATAATTGGCAAAAATAATCTTAAATGTAATATAATAGACCATGAAAATCCACCCAATAACCCTAGAAACATCGATTTCGAATCATGGAGGTATTTTTCCAGAAATTTAAATAGTGTACATTAAAATTTGTAACTAATAAAATATTTAATACTCCATATTATAAATAAGACTAATAAAGAAATTTCATACCACTATATAATGTAGTGACCCATCTCACTCTACAATAACTGGATCAAATAGACATATGACCATAGGAATAAATCTAAATATTCTAGTTTTATTAAAAAAGGAATGAGGGTTTAAGGTGATGCCATTAGAAGATTATTCTCTTATATTAGAGTATAAGAAGATACATAAATATAATATAATCAGTTCTCAAGGTACATAAAATAATAAATGAATCACAATTTCTAGACATCCTAAAAAATTAAAATGAACCATATTCTATAACTAAATTAACTATTCCAAATATCACATGAGTTTGTAAGACCACTGTATGATATCATGAGTTTTGATAATGTACTACCAAAAACAAAAGTAAAAAAACTGATCCACTATATAGTTTGGTTTTTATCCCAATCCCACCCATTAACTCTATCCCATATATCCTGATAAACCATATAATATCATGCCTCTACCATTCTTAGTACATTTGATATAGGTATATAATCACGTACTCAAGTGTTTTTGATACCAGATCGGAGTGTGAGATTAACTCATTAGGTTACCGCTATTTGTTTCTCTAATAATACAAGATTATATAGTGATTGTATAGTGTTATTTGTTAAAAATAATAAATTAACTACTGTTGAAAAAATACCTGTCACATCCATGGGTACACTATATGTAACTTGGCAATGACAATAACATCTTTGGACAATGTCAAATGTCTCTAAAATAATCTCCTAACTAAACTAAGGGTTTCATAACCAACAATACAAATTATGATCATATTTATGTCACATATAGTAAGAATGCTTCCACTCCTTGGTTTTATCACATTTTTTCATAAATCGGGGGATTCGACTACTCCTATGTCCCAAATAATAATTTACAACCCATGGGGACTGATTCTGCACCTGAAAACCATCTCACATGTCATGACCCATGGAGGGAATAATGCACCACCCAAAAACCATTTCCATAATATCAGCACATTTGGAAGAAGAACACCCCACCCTGAAACTGTATTCATTATATCACCTCCCATGGGTGAATAATACCCCACTCCCAAACCATCTCAAAAACACCATTACATAGGGTAGGAGTTCCTTACTAAATATTCTTTTCCATATTTCCACCACCTATGTGGGAATGATACCAAGCATTTTAATAATTCTGATAATATCACCAACCATGTGGAATATCACCCCACACAAGAACCATCTCACTTAATTAGAAATCATTGAAGCAATAATAACCTACACAAAACATCACCATCTTTTTTATCATCAATACCATCAGGAGATAAGTTCCCAACCTAGATATTACATTGCATCTAGGTCATATAGATTATTAGAATCCACGTGATCTACTATGTTATATTCTCTAATAATATAAATAGGTTCGTAGATTTAATAGAAATTCATTGTCATAGATCACAAACACACTTATCTAGTGAGGTGAAATAGGTTGGAAAATAAACATTAACCAATATAAATTTAATGTATATCCTCCCAAATGCACTTATTATTCCCATTAACACATTCATTATTATTTACAATGATGATATCCCATTTTTAACTCTGTCCCATGGTCATCACATTACCATGGATCCCATTATAATCTCCCTAAATCATATTATATTCAAACACATTAGGCGGTTTTTTTAGTTTATTTCCTTCTTTAGGAATAAATAATACAAAATTATGACCTATAATTTCTTAACATAAAACTACACTCAAACCATGTCTCCACATAATTTACACATAAGTCAAACACACATACTCATCACATCCCTTAATTAGAGTGAATAAGGGAATTAAATATATGGTACCTATGTTATTCCAATTTAATTAATCCCCATCTATGGTTTACACAACACTTAATTCACAATTGTGGTCGATTATATAGGCATCAATTTCCAAGGAATAATCATAGTGTTCAGTGGTCTATTGCATCCCATGTGATTCCCATTGTTTTTAGGGGTGTAAAAGAAAAAAAATTAGTTCAAGCCTGATCCCACACATGAGGAAAGGTCCCATATCTAATGACAAATAACATAAAACATATACATTAAAGGGAATTTTAGGGAACACCTAATACATTAAATGTAAATATAACTATATTCACTAATGAAAAATAGCACAATTATTTTTGAGTAGATAAAATAAAATAATATGAAAAACCAATAATTTATGGCATAACCAAGTGAATCTAGAACAATGTGAAGGGAAAAAAATAAGTAATTACCCAATGTTTGATATAGTTACTTGAATAAAATCCTTATAAAGAACATCATGTGGAAATGGAAAAATCTATGAAGATTTTCTTTTAGATGGAAAGGGATAGGGGAGAACATAAGTTTGTTGTGTTTTTGGTATTTCTAGTCAAAAATGGAAACCCTCCCCATTTATATTTCATTTAATTAATTTATTTATTATATTACAAAAACATAATAACTCATAATTTTATAAATTTCCATAAACATTATAGATAGTACAACCCTCACATTTCATTACGTATAGCCCATAAATATTTACTGTTTGGTTATGTATTTCCATTTCTACAAAAGAGGGAGGCCCTTATGAATCACTATTTTCATAAGTGGTGAAATTTAGGTGTAAACCATTACACATTTTAATAACCTTATATATTTCCATATATAACATTACATATCAAAAGTTTACCCTTATGTATCATAGGAATCACCATGTTTACAGTTAAATATCCTATTGATTGTCCTTATGTATCATTGTTACTTCCAATACATAACCATTTCATATCTCAATAGTAGATGATATTTACATTTAAAAGATTTATTGTTAAATATGGAATCATTACTATTTCGTATCATAGGGTTTCCATTAAATCATTAATGCTTATCAATTCTCCTAGTCCATTCTAACCCTTGTGTATTGGTTTTTTCCTCAGATTTAATTTTATTAACATATGGAGAGTTTCAGTAACATTTATGTATTCCTAAGTTTACTCTTATTCATGGGATTATACAATTTTTTAATCCAACAATGTCATAAGGTTTTTGAAAAAATGATATATTTTATAAAAGAGGAGGACCCTTAAGTATCCACATAGATACCATTACACACCACACAATTGTACAACAGTATGACAATATTTACAACTCTTAAAATAATGACACTTACATACAGTGAAACGTACACAATGTGAACCTTACATATGAGGAGGTTTATATTTTTTATAAATCTTATAAAAACTCAAAAAACTGAAAGAATTCATTTATGGGATTTCTATCTAATATAATATTGATATCAATGACAAAATATTATTTCCTAGAACCTCTAATAACATTGAAAATTTATCAATCCATCCAAAATCGTAAAATAATGTTTCCTTATTCATTTGTAACACAAGCATCATGAAAACATAACTCAATATTATAAAATAGTTCATCCCCTATTTTACAATTAATTAAACACGTTCCATACCATTACAAAAATACCTATTTCTTCACCCATTTAGGGAAAATTCACCCCAATCCTAATATTACACTCACCTAAGCACCTTAAATACATCATACTCCTTTGTATGCATCTATAAGTGTCTCTTGTAAATCTTCAAAAATAGAAAGTACCAAACCAAACCCAAATTATAGTAGTGTCTCATTCTCTTGGGAGTAAAAATAAAATCCCCTAAAAATAATGAAATATAAATTTCTAGGCCATTAAATTATTCATCATTTCACAACCATATTATTCTATTCATTCCAATAATACTCACTAAACTTATAATATGAAATTTCAAACCACTGAGTGCACTATTTTCTTAATCATGTGCTACCTACACATTATAATTCTTACAATTTTCTCCATGATCACCATCCATATACTAGAATTATTTTATTTCGTATTATTTATCCATGATAAAAAATAAGAATACCTATATTTTGAAACCCCTATTTATATAATTAAAGAATCAAATATCTACTCTATGAACTATACCACCAATCAATAGAATCTAATAATTGAGTAATTTTGAGACCTTATAGAAACACTCAAAAATAAGGAATTAGTACCGAGGTCTAATGGTTTCTAATAGTTCTCCCAACTAATGAATAACCAAAAACCACTATTTAAAGGCCCCAATATTTGAAACCATAAGTTATTATATATTTAGATCATTTATATAATCAACTATTATACAATTTAAAAAAAAATCACTCCCTTATTAATCGATGAACCAAACACAAAAAATAGAAAAAATACTAATTTCTTATCTTTTTCTACTTACAAAAAACAAGGAAAACCTGTTATACCTCGTCAATTGATTAAATTAATGAAAATTAAAAAATATTCACACACCCAAACTCATAAGGGTTTTCTCAACCTCTCCTTCCAATATTCAAGGGGTTATTTTAAAAACTAAAATAAAAAAATATCGGGCCTTTATTTTGTTTTCATAGAAGACCATTTACATTATCAATATCCATTTTTAACTATAACATTGAAATAACTTTCCTTAAAAGACTAAAACCATAAAAAAATTCAATGTTCTCTGCTAAAAATTTCATTTTCAAAAAAACCAACACATGAATTCCTCATTCCACCATGAATTATTTCATTGAAAAACTCATTTATATTTAAATCTCAAAATAAAACATTATTACTATTCAAAAATCAATCAAAAAAATAAAATGAGATGATCTTTAAACAACCATAATGGGCTTTATTTCTCTATTAAATCATTATAATATATTTTATGAATAATTTAATTGATTATAATTTTCAAATATTTAATAATGGATCATAATACAATTTTATATCAAACGACATGACCCATAATTTTTTGTATCATTGTAACACCCCAAGCATCCATGGTACACTTCTCTTTGAATAATACATTAGTGTGTGTTGTACGCAACTTTGAGTTCTAACACACACCACAACCAATCAAAGTAGCCATTATGAATAGTAATACCTAATTTTTAAAATTTTATCTTTCCAAATGGACTTTGTTTTTAGATTTGGAATATTGAAATTAGCCTATGTTGAATTTTTGGTATTTTTCTGAGAACTTCCAATTTTTTATGAATAGTGAAAAATACTTAAAAAAACTTTTTTAATCAAAATAATTTATAGTGATAAATTATACTATTGAGTGGTTTTAAAGTATAGTTAGAATATATTTTTACCATTTTATCCAATGGTGGTCATTAGAATTAATTTCACTTTGAAATTGGACATAAACAATTGCCAATCTTTTGATATATATTGTTTCTTAAAAACACACTATTTGTTGTGACAGCGGGAGTTAATTATAAAATTAATTAATGCAACTTATATGTTTTGAATTTTTTAAAATATACATCATTTTTGAATTCGGAATATCAAATATAGCTTAGGCTAAAATTTTTGCATTGTTCTGAAAAACTTCAATTTTTGATGAATAGTGAAACCACTAAGTGGTAGTTAAGAAACTGATTTTTCGTTTAGATTAAACATTACCGCTTCTGTGATTTGATTTTAAAAAATCCGAAATACATGTTTTTATTTAAGAATTAAATTTTGGTTCAATGGGATTGAAATATTTTTTTTGTGAATAGTAACTTTTAAGTTTAATTAATCGCGATTATAGCTAATTAGTGAAATTTATGGTAAAAATGATATTATAAAAATATGAAAATATCTTTACACTTGTCCTACCCATATTGTATGAGTCATGGCCGACCAGGAAAATCCATGGGTCAACTTGGGGACCCCATGGAGCCTCTTTGGTAGGAAAATGACAATAAAAACATTTTATTTAATGTTAAAATAAAAATGTCACAAACATAAGTGTTTTACTAAAACAATTTTTAAATGGGGTTATACAAGTCATATTTTTTACTATAAATTTTCATTATAAATATAAAAATATTTCCTAAATCATGATTTTTTTTATAATTTTTAGACATTACATAAATTAAATTATTTATGACACCATGATGATGCAGCGATTACCTCATTAATTAACGATGTAATAAAATGAAAAGAAAATGTAAAATCCAAGGATTATACTTGTGAAAAACCTATTAGTAGAGTCTATTTCGTACCCTTATCACCTTAGACTCGAAATATATCATTGTGGGACCTTTAGAATCTGAAAATCATTTCATAATAAAGTATCATTTCAATCATTCAAAGTGTGCCCCTTCTCTCCTCTTATAAAAGGCCCCCACCACTACCACCTTATTCACAACTTTAAAGCCTTTTGGTTCGGCCAACCTCTACCCAAATACTCTCTAAAATTCCCTCTCTTACTCCTAGAAGCCTCACTTTTGGCAGAATTCTTCCCAAGGAATCCTTTGGCTCAAATAAAAAAGAGTTACCCGATTTTAAGTTAATGTCTTCTTTTATGTTCTTTTGTTTTATTTTGCTTCTCCAACCCCCTAAACTCTTTTTATTCATTTATTTTATAAAAACACCGGTATCTACAATATACTAGGATTTTTTTGTGATAATTATTTTATTTACACTTACACACACCTTCGTTTAATGGTTAAAGAACATACTGTTTCTGTGGGTGGAAAAATACTGCCTCACGAAACGATGACTGTTCAATATTCTTTTTACACCTCTAATGGTGGACATTTCGATGAAACTATTTTCATATATGATATATATATATATTATTTTTATGTTTTCCTTATGCTTCTGTATTTCTCATTTATGGCATACCTTTATGATTTCCATTATGGGTAAACGCGATAATTTCATTTTCGGAAGTGCGGACTACCGCCCCCTCAAAGTAATTTGAATCGTTAATGCCATATGTGGGACGTATAAAGTATGGAGTAAATTATATTATATAATATATTATACTGGAATTATAATATACCTTTATATCATTGAGACTTAATTCCATTAAATACGAAATACAAATGAAAGTAGCGTTCATGCGTACGTACGGCTTACCGTCTCCATGAACGGTGCATTTCATTTCTTACCTCTAAATGTTATGTAATATTATAAATGAATATATATACTGGATATATATGATGTATATGATATCTACATCATGAATATAATTATGGATATAATGGATATTTTACCACATGAACAACTTGTAATTTTAAGAAGTTTATTTTTGACTCAAGAACTAAAGATCGACCAAACGACCGTTATTAACATAAATAATTACATAATGTTCATAACATGGTAATAAGTGATATAAAATCAATAATAAACTTGAGAAAGGTTCTTAAGAAACTATAAATTAACTCTAGTTTATTATTCAGGAGGTTAAAGAGCAGTCGAGTCATGTCAGACACGAGGTAAGGAAACTTCTTAACCCAATTTCCATTCTTTGGGTTAATCTCCTACTTTCAAATTATGTCATGATATTATTATGTCCTATCTTGTATTTGTACATTCTTTATATGTACTTATAGTGAATACACATAATATATCTATTTTATTTAATAAAATTATCTTTGTAAGTGACTTCATCTCAATCTCCTTTCATTGATTCATATTTTGTTTTATACATAACTTTATTTTATACGGTGTATAAACCCCTTTGACTTTTACTTTTATTCAAAAAGAATCTTTTTATACGAATAGTTTTTACTAAATGATAAAAGGAATGTTTTTTCTTACGTATGTGGCGACCACGACTTCTCTGCCGCCATGACTATTATTTGAGTTTCGGCTTCCTCTATAATCCATAACTTTTTTTCAAAGAAAAATAAATACCATGTTTTACTTTTCTTTTATTTTTGTATTGAAAATGGTTTTCATAAAGTTTATATCAATGTGTTGTATTGATATCCTATGATTGAAGTGTGGAAATCTTATGTTTCCTTTATGCATGATTTATGTGATAAAATTATGTTATGGTTTATGATATGACCTATTCATGTGAGGAATGCATTGGACTTAATAAGTGACAAGTGGAGCCCGATATAGCTCCTCGATGCATTGGTAGGTCTCATGAGACAAACTAGTGTCTTGGCATGAGGCCTTTACAAAATCTTATTTTTTGTCTTGGCACGAGGCCTTGGCTACGTGGTTATGATAGTCTGGCATTATGCATTCCATCATTATGAAAGTGGTTATTGATATTGCATGTGATTGTTCGACTAGTAGAATATCCATGTGAGTATGTAAATGACATTATTTAATTTTATTTTTGCCATATTATGCTGAAGTTAAAGTTTAAAAAGGCTTTTGTTTTTATTATACATTCCCTTAAATGTTAATGTTTATTTATGAAAGCGTCCGCAATATTATTATCCTTACTGAGCATCTAAGCTCACCCCTTTCAATGTTTTAATATTTTCCAGGATTTGAAGAGGTATTTTATGAATGACATGCAGGGATAGTCAGAAGGGGATATGATTATGGACTATGGAGACTTTTTTATTGTAGTTTTTCACTTTATTATGTAATGTAACATTTATGAATGTATTTAGTGTTTCCAATGCTACTAAACTAATCGGTCTTTCGAGACTTGATCTTTTGTGATCATGCCAATGTTATGCAATAACGCACCGACTCTGGGTAACTGGGGTCGGGGTGTTACAGTTGGTATGAGAGGCAGTTTAGTACAAACCTTAGAATCTAGATCTAGATAAACTCTGATTAGAGAACATAGCCCGAAGATAGACTTTGAGGATCAGTATAGAAGAACTTCCTAGAATTTTGGTATTATAGAGATTTTGTGAGTTTTCCGAGCAATAAATCCATGTCTGGATACGAGCAGGTAGAGGCGGCTCTGGCACAGATGTACCAAGGGGTAAAACCCGAAAACACCGCTTTGAGCTGGACTCGAATGGGAACCAGTGCATGACAACTGGTCTTAATGCACTCTTGGTTACGACACTCTCGGGGGATATGCTTAGGATAATTCTCATTTTATTTACAAACAACTATAAAGGGTTACGATTATATTCCTCCTCAAAAAAAACATTTTTATGATTATGGATTATATCCATAAATAGGTCAATTTATGTTAAGTATTTTACAAGCATGGAATTATGTATTTTGATTCATAAACTAATCTAGTTTATTCCATTGTTTAGAAATGGCGCCTAGTGGAAGGAATGGAAACCATATCAATGCACGCACTCCATGTAGGGATTTCCCTCCTGTTCAAGATAATTATTTTGGATCTGGAGATACAACTGGTGATGTTAAACTTATTACCATACTGGGAAAACTCACTCAAGTTATGAATAATAACCTTACTCATATGGACCACCCTAATCTGCAACGTGGAAGATCAATGTTAGACAGCTTCATGAGGCAACAACCACCAACATTTAATGGGGGTACAAATCCATTAGTAGCTGAGCAATGGATAAACTCCTAAGAGAAAATATTCCGCGCCTTAGGGAGTAGCGAAAGGGAGAAGGTTGTCATGGCAGTCTACCGCCTCACTGGAGATGCCGATCAATGGTGGTCGCTGATTCAAAACACAAAGGAAGATGAAGAAGTATCAAGTACGGAATGGAGGGAGTTTAAGGAAATTTTCTTAGAATAATACTTTCCACATGACCATCGAACAGATATGGAAAGGAAATTTCTGAGTCTGAGGTAGAAGGAGGAAGAGAATGTCGCAAAGTATGAGGAAAACTTTACAAGGTTAGCGAGGCATGCTGCAGATTATATACATAACCCAATAAGTAATATTGATTGTTTCTTTGATGGGTTAAAACCATTTCTCTGTCAAGCATTAGTCTCACAAACCTTCTCGTCATACGAAGATATTGTCTCGTGTGCTATCAAGATGGAAAAGGAATTCTCCCAGTCTTATGACTTTAAAGAAAAGCAAGAAAACAAGAGATCTTCTGATCAATCTAGAAATGGAAATAAGGGGAAGAAGGGAAGAGTTGAATATTAGTCCTGCAATAAATTTGGAAAGAAACACCTCGATACTTGCTTGAAAAGAATGGGAGTCTGTTACAAGTGTGGTGAAAAAGGCCACCAAGCTCATGATTGCAGGGGAAAGAAAGTTGTTGTGAATTTGGAATGATATAATTGTATAGAGATGGGACATTATGCAAATGAATGTCCTAAGAGTTAGGGGAACTTACCTCAGAACAGGCCAAGGGATCAAGGCCAAGCTTATGTTATCACTACTGTTGAGGTTGAAGCTCCGAAAGACATGGTGGCAGGTAATTTAATGGTTTCCTCAAGTTTAGAAAATGCATTATTTGATTCTGTATCATCGCATTGTTTCATATCTTCCCATTTTGATAAGAAAATTAGATATTTCCAATTTGATTTAACAAGTGAATTTTTAGTCAAAACTCCTAAGGGAAGTGTTATTGCAACAAAGTTTTTTGAATTAGTCCCCATTAGAGCACATAACTGTTCTTTATCTGCTGATCTCATTGTCATACCTATGATTGAGTTTGATATAATCCTCGGTATGGATTGGATTTCAGACTATGATGCAATGATATATTGTAAGAAGAAGTAGGTTATGTTTTTTGATGATGATGATAAAGAACACCTTATTTTTAGAGCAGAATCTTCACCACCTAATTCTTATTTAGATCCACCCCAAGTAGCTCAACAAAATTCAATTATTGGGGAGGAAGAGAATTAAATGACTAAGGTAAAGGAAAGGAATGTTCAAATATAGGATGTACCTATTTTGAAATAATATGAAGATGTGTTTCCGGAGGATTTACCTGGACATCCTCCAGAATGAGAAGTTGAGTTTTCCATTGATTTAATTCCTGGATCAAGGCCTATATCGAAGACCCCTTATAGGATGGCCACCGTGGAATTAGTTGAACTAACGAAACAACTAGAGTAATTGAGTAATAAGGGATTTATTCGCCCTACTGTTTCTCTATGGGGAGACCCTATCCTTTTTGTTAAGAAGAAAGATGGATCTATGAGGTTGTGCATTGACTACAGGGAGATCAATGCTATAACAATAAAGAACAAGTATCCCCTACCTCGCATTGATGATTTATTTGAACAATTGCATGGAGCTCAATACTTTTCAAAGATTGACCTTTGATCTGGATACCATCAGTTGTGTGTGAAGAAGGAAGACATTCCGAAGACAACATTTTGAACAAGGTACGGGCATTACGAGTTTACAGTAAGGCCTTTTGGATTGACTAATGAACCCCCTGTATTCATGGATCTAATGAATAGAGTTATCAAGGAATATCTTAATGATTTTGTGGTGGTATTTATTGATGACATCTTGGTGTACTCCAAAATCTACGAAGATCATGAAAATCACTTGGGCATTATCTTGAAGACTCTTAGAAGGCATGAATTATATGAGAAGTTTAGCAAATGTGAATTCTGGCTTCAGGAGATTTATTTTCTTGGCCATATTGTCTCTAAGGATGGGATTTCCATTGATCCTTCTAAGACCAAGGCAATATAAGAATGCCCAACACAGACGAGTATAACTGAGGTACGCAGTTTTATTGGTTTGGTAGGTTATTGTCGACGTTTTATACATAATTTTTCCCGATTGGCTTACCCATTAACAAAGATCACACTTAAATGGGTTAGATTTGTCTGGAAAAAAGAGTGTGAAGAATGTTTTGAATAACTGAAGAGAATATTAGTCAGCGCTCCTATATTGAATCTAAAATCAGAGAATGATGGGTTCGTTATTTATCGTGATGCATCAATGAAAGGGCTTGGTTGTGCCCTTATGGAGAATGATAGGGTTATTACCTATGAATCACGATAGCTAAAAATTCATGAGAAGAACTATCCTACTCATGATCTCGAGTTAGCTTCTGTAATCTTTTCCATGAATATATGGAGACATTATCTCTATGGTGAAAAATGTGAGATATATAACGATCACAAGATTTTGAAATATATTTTCTCACAAAAAGAACTCAACATGAGGAAAAGGAGATGGCTTGAACTACTCAAGGATTATGATTTCATGATACACTACCACCCAGGGAAGGAAAATAAGGTTGTGGATGCTTTGAGTAGAAAAGATCATGGAGTTTTGAACATGATGAGAGTGGAAAGGGATCCTATTTTCATGGATCTAGTAAATATGGATATGGGAATCACAATGGAGGGTGAAACATCAAAAATATTTCAAATGGTTGCCAAACCATCTTTACTAGAAAGGATAAAGTGTTCTCATGCCAATGATTAAGAGTTGAAAAAGAAGATTAAAGCTGTGAATGATGGGCGATTGCATGAATTTGTGTATGAAGATGGAATTTTGAAATTTGGGAGGAGACTTTGTGTTCCCGATATACCTGATTTAAAGATGGAATTGTTGGATGATTCTCATAGTTCCAATTTCTCTATACACCCTGGGAGCACCAAAATGTATAAATATTTAAAGGGACATTTTTTGTGGGACAACATGAAGAGGGAGATTGCTGATTTTGTGTCAAGATGTATGGTTTGTCAACAAGTGAAAGCTGTAAGGAAAATGCCTGGTGGAGTATTGCAACCTCTTCCCATACCTGAGTTGAAATGGGATAATATTATGACAGATTTTGTCATGGGACTACCAAAGACTCCTAGAAGAAATGACGCAATATGGGTCATTGATGATCGTATCATGAAGTCATCACATTTTCTTGCTATAAGGGAAGATCTAACACTTGAACGTCTAGCAAAACTGTATATTAACGAAGTTGTGAGACTTCATGGAGTACCCCTGTCGATTGTCTCGGATCGTGATCCTCGTTTTACATCAAGATTCTGGAAAAGACTTCCGAAGGCCTTGGATACTGAACTTCGTTTGAGCACTGCTTACCACCCTCAAACAGATGGACAATCAATAAGGACAATTCAAACCTTAGAAGACATGTTCAGATCATGCTCACTTGACTTTCAAGGAATGTGGGATCAATATTTACCTCTGGTAGAATTTTCCTATAACAATAGCTTCCATTCAAGTATTCAAATGGCACCATATGAAGCGTTATACGGAAAGATATGTCGCACACCAACCTGTTGGGATGACGTTGGTGAAAGAAAACTTGTAGGCCCAGAACTGGGGGAGGAAACAATGGAAAAGGTGAAAGTAATCCAAAACCACATCAAAGCAGCTCAAATTAGGCAAAAGAGCTATGCTGACAACTGAAGGAAGGATTTGGAATTTCAGGTAGGAGATCATGTTTTCTTGAAAGTATCTCCATGGAAGGAGTTATATGTTTCAGTAAGAAGGGTAAATTGAGTCCCAGGTACATCGGACCCTTTGAAATTCTAGAACGAATTGGGGCTATAGCTTACCGTTTGGCAATGCCGCCAAGTCTCTCCAAAGTTCATGATGTATTCCATGTATCATTGTTGAGAAAATACATGCCTGACCCAACGCATGTACTCACCTATGAGGAATTAGAACAGGAACCCAATCTGCCTTATTGCGAAGAGCCCATCGGGATTCTTGATACAAGAGAACAAGTGCTGAGAAACCGGACGACTCGTCTGGTAAAAGTTCTATGGAGAAACCATAAGATGGAGGAGGCAATGTGGGAACCTGAGGAACAAATGATGAATAATCACCCCAGACTTTTTATACAGTGATATTATATGAAATTTCGAGGATGAAATTATTTTAAGGAGGGGAGAATGTAACACCGCAAGCATCCACGGTACACTTCTCTTTGAATAATACATTAGCGTGTGTTGTACACAACTTCGAGTTCTAACACACACCACAACCAATCAAAGTAGCTATTATGAATAGTAATGCCTAATTTTTAAAATTTTATCTTGCCAAATGGACATCGTTTTTTGATTCGTAATATCGAAATTAGCATATGTTGAATTTTTGGTATTTTTCTGAGAACTTCCAATTTTTTATGAATAGTGAAAAATACTTAAAAACAACTTTTTTAATAAAAATAATTTATAGTGATAAATTATAATGTTGAGTGTTTTTAAAGTATAATTATAATATATTTTTACCATTTTATCTAACAGTGGTCATTAGAATTAATTTCACTTTGAAATCGGACATAAACAATTGTCAATCTTTTGATATATATTGTTTCTTAAAAAACGCTATTTGTTGTGACAGCGGGATTTAATTATAAAATTAATTAATGAAACTTATATGTCTGGAATTTTTTAAAATAGAAATCATTTTTGAATTCAGAATATAAATTATAGCTTAGGGTGAAATTTTGGCATTGTTCTGAAAAACTTCAATTAATGATGAATAGTGAAACCACTAAGTGGTAGTTAAAAAACTGATTTTTCGTTTAAATAAAACAATACCACTTCTGTGATGTGATTTTCAAAAATCCAACATACATGGTTGTCATTAGGAAGTAAAATGTGGTTCAATGGGATTAAAATAATTTTTTGGTGAATAGTAACTTTTGAGTTTAATTAATCATGATTAAAGGTAATTAGTGAAATTTAAGGTAAAAATGATATTATAAAAATATGAAAATATCTTTACACTTGTCCTAACCGTATTGGATGAGTCATGGCTGACCAAGAAAATCCATGGGTCAACTTGGGGACCCCATGGAGCCACTTTGGAAGGAAAATGACATTAAAAACTTTTTATTTAATGTTAAAATAAAAATGGCACAAACATGAGTTGTTTTACTAAACCAATTTTTAAATGGGGTTATACAAGTCATATTTTTGACCATAAATATTCATTAGAAAGATAAAAAGATTTCTTACATCATGATATTTGTTTTATAATTTTTATACATAAATAAATTAAATTATTTATGACACAATGATGATGCAGTGATTACCTCAATAATTAATTATTTAAATAAAATGAAACGATAACGTAAAATCCATAGCATACACTTGTAAAAAACCTATTGGATGAGTATATTTCGAACCCTTATCACCTTATCCTCGAAATATATCATTGTGGGACCTTTAGAATCCGAAAATTATTTCATAATAAAGTAACAGTTCAATCTTTCCAAGAGTGCCCCTTCTCTCCTCTTATAAAAGGCCCCCACCACTACCACCTTATTCACACCATTAAAGCCTTTTGGCTCGACCAAAAACTGCCCAAATACTCTCTAAACTTCCCTATCTTACTCCTAGAAGCCTCACTTTGGGCATAATTATTCCCAAAGAAGCCTTTGGATCAAATCAAAAAGAGTTACCCCATGTTAAGGTAATGTCTTCTTTTATGTTCTTTTGTTTTATTTTTCTTATGCAACCCCCTAAACTGTTTTTATTCATTTATTTTATAAACAAACCAGTATATAAAATATAATAGGATGTTTTTATGATAATTATTTGATTTACACTTACACACACCTTCGTCTAATGGTTAAATAACATACTGTTTCTTTGGGTGGAAAAACACTGCCTCACGAAACGATGATTGTTCAATATTCTTTTAACACCTCTAATAGAGGCCATTTTGATGAAAATATTTTCATATATGATATATATATTATGTTTATGTTTTCATTATGCTTCTTTATTTCTCATTTATGGCATACCATTATGATTTCCATTATGGGTAAACGCGATAATTTCATTTTAGGAAGTGCGGACTACCGCCCCCTCAAAGTGATTTGAATCGTTAATTCCATATGTGGGACATATAAAGTATGAAGTAAATGATATTATATATGATATTATACTGGAATTATAATATACTTTTATATCATTGTGACTTAATTCCATTAAATACAAAATAGAAATGACATTAGCATTCATGTGTACGTACGGCTTACCGTCTCCATGAATGATGCATTTCATTTCTTACCTCTAAATGTTATGTAATATTATAAATGAATTTATATAATGGATATATATGATGTATATGATATCTAAATAATTAATATAATTATGGATATAATGGATATTTTACCACATGAACAACTTGTAATTTTAAGAAGTTTATTTTTGAATCAAGTACTAAAGATCGACAAAAAGACCGTTATTAACATAAATAATTACAAAATGTTCATAACATGGTAATAAGTGATATAAAAGGAATAATAAACTTGAAAAAGGTTCTTAAGAAACTATAAATTAACTCTAGTTTATTATTCAGGTGGTTAA
This sequence comes from Viscum album, assembly GCA_963277665.1. Taxonomy (NCBI): domain Eukaryota; kingdom Viridiplantae; phylum Streptophyta; class Magnoliopsida; order Santalales; family Viscaceae; genus Viscum; species Viscum album. The sequence continues at coordinate 1,658,349,347 of OY728121.1, read as the reverse complement.
AGAATGGTCGAGTCAAGTCGGACATGAGGTAAGGGAACTTCTTAACCCGATTTCCATTCTTTGGGTGAATCTCCTACTTTCAAATTATGTCATGATATTATTATGTCCTATCTTGTATTTTTACATTCTTTATATTTAATGATAGTGAATACACATAATAGATCTATTTTATTTAAAAAAATTATCTTTGTAAGGGACTTCATCTCCATCTCCTTTCATCGATGCATATTTTTTTTTATACACAACTTTATTTTATACGGTGTATAAACCCCTCTGACTTTTACTTTTATTCAAAAGGAATATTTTTATACGAAGTGTTTTTACTAATCTACAAAAGAAATTTTTGTTCTTACGTATGCGGTGACAACAACTTCTCCGCCGTCGTGACTATTATTTGAGTTTCGGCTTCCCCTATAAGCCATAACTTTTTTTTAAAAGAAAAATAAATACCATGTTTTACTTTTCTTTTATTTTGGTATTGAAAATGGTTTTGGTAAAGTTTTTATCAATGTGTTGTATTGATATCTTGTGATTGAAGTGTGGAAATGTTATGTTTCCTTTATGAATGTTTTATGTGATATAATTATGTTATGGTTTATGATATGACCTATTCATATGAGGAATGCATTGGACATAATAAGTGACGGGTGGAGCCCGCTATAGCTCCTCGATGCATCGGTAGGTCTCATGAGACAAACTAGTGTCTTAGCAAGAGGCCTTGAAAAAATCTTATTTGTAGTCCTAGCACGAGGCCTTGGCTACGTGGTTATGGTAGTCTGGAATTATGAATTCCATCATTATGAAAGTGGTTATTGTTATTGCATGTGATTATTCAACAAGTAGAATATCCATGTGAGTAAGTAAATGGTATTATTTTATTTTATTTTTTCTATATTATGCTGAAGTTCAATTTTAAAAAGGCTTTTGTTTTAGTTATGCATTGCCTTAAATGTTAATGTTTATTTATGAAAGCTTCTGCAATATTGTTTTCCTTACTGAGCATCTAAGCTCACCCCTTTCAATGTTTTAATATTTTCCAAGATGTGAAGAGGTATTTTATGAATGACATGCAGGGATAGTCAGAAGAGGATATGAGTGTGGAATATGGAGACTTTGTTATTGTATTTTTTCACTTTATGATGTAATGTAACATTTATGAATGTATCTAGTGTTTCCAAGGCTACTAAACCAATCGGTCTTTCGATACTTGATCTTTTGTGATCATGCCAATGTTACGCAATAATGCACCGACTCTGGGTAACTAGGGTCGGGATGTTACAATCATGACCTAATCATAACACAATAACAATAAAAGAACAATGAAACTAGGGCTGAGCTAATCCCTAAAACTATTCATAAGTCTCCCCCCTAACCCAGCCCCCCCCCCCTTGCACTTAGATTCATTATCAAATAGATTATTGAACCTGTTTTTGACACATCAACATTGAATATAAAATTGTACTACGATTATAGTCGACTCTTTATTGTCCATTAATACTTTTTATATACCATGAATTTGATGATATATAATCTCTAAAATTAATATATACTATATCAAACAAATATATTCTCATATACCACATTATAAGGCCACATTTTTATCCATGTTAAAAAAATTATGTTAGCTAGAATTTTTACCCAACAACGTGTCCCTATATATTTTAGGATTTTAACTAGATGATTTAGATTGAATCAATCATGAGAAGGATATTCCCTAAAACATAATATGTATAAATCATGATTAAATCTAGAAAAACTATATATTACACATTTACTTATAAAAGACATGAAAAAAATCTATATATATATAATATGAATCCAAGAGGGTGTCTTGTAAACTAGTATATATAAGTAAATAGTTTATTTCATGCATCATACTAATAGAATTGTAGAAGTAGTAATATATATTTACTACCACATGAAAATAATAAATAAGAATACTATTATACAATTCACATACAACACAATTAAAAAATAATGAAAAAGGACTCAATCTCTTCTCACTAGTCAATCATTTACCGAATCATCATCATCTTCTACATTACACAAATCGAGTGACTCATCCCTCTCATTGATGATATTTGGGAAAGATATAGAAACCTGAGGATATACCCACATATATAAAAACCCATTTCATGTTCATGGGTATAGGTTGTGTTGAATTTTCTATTATGATTCCCCAATTTACCTCCACTCATCAATTAATAGTATTCAATTTGATATAAGTTAATGTATGTGGCGAGTGTTTGTTTTTTATATGTATAACTCTAGTAACCCAAAAACATATAAACTATGAAACGTCAAAAAAAATTATTCATGTGTTCCATAAAACATATAAAACTCACACACATTAATAAAAGTCAAAAATACCCTAATAAATCTTTTTCCAACCATCATGTGATTGAAGACACATACAACCACAATACCCAATGAGATAAACCACATATTTTTTATCTCCTCTTAATAATTTATTCTCAATGAGGTAACATCCTATATTAAAAAATGAACACTCAAATGATTCCTACCCACTCTATTGTACATATCACTATCTATCAAAAATGTAAATCCAAAATAAAATTGGAAATGAAAATCATTTTAATATGGAAAAAAATGATATGTCATATAATACCCTACCCTCAAATAATATATCAAATAATAATAATTATAAAAAATTACTGTCTAAAAGGATGTAACCATAAATTAATAATATAAAAATAATATTGTGATGAATAAAATGGTAAAAACAATGAGACCAACTATATTGAAGTAATAATACAACTACTCTTGAACTTCCACCTCATACCCCACCAGTTCTCAACAGTGTTATCAACCAGACCACCCATAAATAATTCTTTTTCATAAACTATAATTAGTTAAAAACCTATAGTATGGTAGTAAATACAAGTTATAACCTGTATTAAAACCTCAAATATGATTCATTTAACAAATCATAACTACTATTTTACTCCAAATTTCCAAAATGATTTACCCACAAAAATCCCAAGAAGATAAAGTGAAACCTCCAATCAAATATATAAGTATAATAAATTTACATATCTATAATAATATAATATTCAAAAATATTTATTGAAATAAATAATAAGTAATAGAATATTTCCTTTTACTCTCTCTAATACCCCTAATTAAAAACATCCCATTATACATAAAATTGTCTAATAAAACAACTGAATAAAAAAAATTAGGGATGAGAAATTATGAGTATTAAGTGGAATCATATTCCTTGAAAATATTATGTCCATGTCATATAAATAAGAACTTACAGAAATTTGTGAATAAAATGGTGAAGGAAAAGTTTGAATGTAGAAAAGAAATTAGATAAGTAATGAAAATCAATGGAAAATGTGATATCTCAAAACATCACTGTAGATAACATTAGTCTTGTCACCTTATAACATTAAAATCCCACATAAAAAATCAATGAGTGAAATATCATAAGGTTTAAAAAATCATATAAAAATAACAATAAATTAATAAATGAAGTAAAAAATACAGCATCTCTCATACCATTCAGTTCAATGTCCCTTCAAACTCACAACTACTTAATAATCCATAGTAGGGAAACCCCTCAATATGTAACTAGGAATCCAAGAATTAAAATATCATCAACCCCAAAAAACCACAAAAACTTATAAACTAAAATTTATATTACTTTTACTCAATGCAATAACCATATCCCCACCTCTTAATATTACATCATGGTATGGTATGTAATCATGAATGAAAGTGACCAACATTTATGAAAAAACTATGACAAAACCATGTAATCTCTCACACCATATTCCTATAAAAACACTATTGAAATTCATTAATCTATACTGCACACTAAAAATATCTAATATGTTCTAAAATGAATATCAAAACAATGAAATATTACTCCTAAATCATCCCAGAATCATTGTAATTAAATACATCCAAATCATTCAATAATGGTCAAGTAACTTATAATGCCTTGAGATTTCAATATGTAATTCTCCTTTAAATAAATACTATGTTCAAAAGGTTTTTTTTCATAAATAATATAAAAATTAAAAAATGATACAATTTAAGAAGATAATATTACATGTATTAAACATGAAAGCTATATACCAATTGTTGAGTAATTTGGTAAAAATAGAACTGACAATATTCAAAATCAATTATAAATATATTATAAATTAGGTTTGGTTTTTTGATCTTAGATTTTTGATGAGTTATGTGACCCTATTATCCATATTTGAATTATTATTTTTAATATGAATGCATCATGGAATTTTAAAGCTTTAAAGGGTTACATAAGCATGTTTGGATCATAGAGCCTTGGGTTTTTGAGGAAATAGTTGGGATTCACAGATAGTATAAAACATGAAACCTAATCTGCACTGTTTGATTACACCATGTGGGGTTCTTTAGTGAATAGTAGGGGGTGTCATGGTTTGATATAACCATGAATAAAATATTACATGGTCATGTGTGTGCTGCAGATCTCAATATAGAGGTCTTTTCATAGCCTGTTCAAGGTCAGTCTAACCTTGTGCTTAGCCCATGTGAGGGGTGTTTTGGGGTAGTGAATTCCACATGTTTGCTGCACGATTTGACCAACTATGATGCCAAACCTTTTGAAATATTAGTGTGATGTTAAAATATTATTTTAAATTTTCTTTAAAAAAATTATCATTCCTCTATCCCTTAAATTATTTGGCACATCAATCCCTCAGGTTGGGTTCCACTCCTCTACCATAAGTTAGTCATTGAGGTTTTCCTTTTGTTCAAGACCTGAATTAACAACTTTTTTTCTCATGTTATTCTTGTCTGTAAAATCTTCAACCCACTTCCTTTTTTTAAATTATTTTTCCATATTCAATGTTATTTTGGTGTGGGTTAATATTCCCTATTTTTTGTTGATTTTTTTTTTTTTTCATTTTTCCCTGGTTCTAGGCCAAAATAGGGTATGATACTATATGAAGCATCTACTGAATGCATACAGTAGGTGGTATAGTAATTATTAATCAAGAATTGTTTCTTTATATTATCTTTCATGATACAACATGATATATTTTTCCTGAATTTCCAAAAAAATCCCATGCAATAAAATAATTTTTTATCCTTGATAAATGTTTCCTTGTGTATCCTTATTATTATTTTAATATGTTCCTCATGATAAATACCACCCCTTGAGGTGTTCATTTGTAATTTTCCCCTGATAGTATAAATTATTATGTGACAAAACCACCTATTATGTTATTTTGGATTTTCATTTAGATGAAATGATTAATCAATCAAATGGATTGTAAGTGGTGTGACTACCTCATGTTTTTTTATATAAAACATTGTTAAACCCTTGTTTAAGTTGAATTATATTGAATTAAAAGTGAAGTATTGGATCATAAGATATCCTATTTGGCAGATTATTAAATTTGATAATTGGGAATGGTGTCCCTCTTGATATGATTCGTTGGGATAAACTCCCTAATGATATAATACTCGGGTATGGTGTTTGTTATACTTGTGATAATTGGGAATGATGTAATTAGTGATATGATACATGGGAATGGTATCCCAAATTCCTGCGATACTCAGATATGGAATCTCATATGCATATGATACATGGGAATGGTGACCCTTATGATTTAAGATACTTGAGCATGGAATGCCCTATCCTTAATGAGACACTAGTGACTAGACATGGCTTCCTGAGTTAGGTCCCAGTTCTCAGCTAGCACTACATACATATATATATATATATGTATTTAGTTCATGTACATACATATAAAAATTTATATTTATATATATATATATTCATGGAGAAAATAGTTCATAGGTTTTGTGGCGCAATCCAAAGAAGGTAATGTATGCCTAGTGTCTTTTAGGAACAAGAGTGGACCCATTATACTAAATATTATTCTTGTATTTTTGTTGTATCTACACACCACTCATATTAAATACAATGGATATATAATTCTATACATCATTATTCGTTTCCAAGGTATTATATTTCACCCCATGTTTTTACTATTGTTTGGTACTCATAAAAGTTTCATGGATGCATGTAGGGATAAGGGAAAGAACACAATCCAAAATGCTTGATTGATTGTAACATGGGAGGATGGGGGAGTGGTACTGATCCTTGGATCATGATTCTATTGGACAACATTTTTGGTCGTATGTTCATTTTTTTAACGAGTTGTATATATTATTGTATTTTTTATAGCTCCATAACATAATCATAATTTTGTATATAGTACCACTTTTAGATTAATGTATTATTACTGTACAGATGATTTACAACCCATTTTCAATTTTTATTAATTATTAAATCAAAAATAATTAGTTATCTCAATGCAGTTCCTCTATGATTATTAAGGTAGTAATATCCCCACTGTACCACCATGGACCATATCATCTAGTTAGGAGATAAGGTCATATGGAGAGGCATTCTTGATGCCTTGTGATTAAATGGGATTGGTTACTTAGGAGTGAACTAGGTTCATCACCTCATGAGAGGTGTTATATGATTAATATTCATTCCATTATTATTTTCAGATGATATAAAAGAGAATAAATGTATTAGAATTTGGCAATGATTTGGTTCTTAGGATTATCTAACCCAGATATAGGAAACAATAAAAATTTCTTATAATGAGAATTGTGTTCTAGATTATTACTGTTACGGTTGTACTGATTTCACCATTGGGTGAAACGCATGAGATTTGAGGTTGATTATTCTTATCATTGGTTGTATTTGTCTCGATATAACAACCAATCATTAGTCATGTATCATTATAGGAACCTTATAGGATTAATCTAACATGAATTATACCATGCCATATAAATTTACCTCATTTAAAATATTTTCATTGATTTATATGAGTTCCTTGATAGAAACATATGGAATTTTTCTATAATTTCATGAAAGGTAATGAAAAAATTGTTTGTTAATTGAAGTGAAACCATCATCATAATTTTTTTTCTTCTATAGCATGATGCAGAAACATTATATAGAAACCCAATACTTTCACATGTATTATTAATTGATTTTATGAATAATCATCCATGAAATACATGCCAAGGATAAATAATTAATGTTTATTTATAATACTAGGTACGTAACAAATATTTATTAATATTCATAATGAGATCCTAAATCCAATTGACCTCATATAACTACATAGGATGAAATAGGGAATACATTGACAAAATAAATGAGCTAAAAATCATAGTAAGGCAATAAACATTGGAATGAATCATAGAACATGAGTTATAAAACATAACATGATAACATAAAAGGATTATATAATTATTAAATATATGTAAGTATATAATATAGAACATGGAATCATATAATCATGGAAAAATGGTAAATTATTAGAAATATATATCAATAAATAAACACGATTCAAGGTTATATTCAATAACTATAACAAATGGTGGACAAAGGGCCATAATGGATTAGATTTACTTAGTAATACCATACATAACATCTCATGAGACTTAAACAATACCCAACACATTTGTTCTCTATATGTGTTAACCCATCATAACATATTCTTGAAAATTTATTCCACAATAAAAATCAAAAATAAGGAACAAACATAAATGTAACTAATGGATTGAACGGACCATCATAATCTTGTTATAAGGTTAGTGGAAAGGGTTTACTATAATGATATCCATAAAATAAGGGATTTAAAACATACGTGTACATTCATAAATGAAATATAAGTGTATATCATGATAAATGATTCCCATATAAAGTGAAAACATGTAGAGAAGAGTTGTTAAGTAACCGTGGAAATTTTTCTCTTAAGAAAGGTTTTAAGTGATCATGTAAAAATACTTTAAATATATTAAATAATAATAATTAACATATAAAAAGAAGATAAAATTAATTAAATTTTTAAAAAATTAAGAGCTTTTTTATAAATAAATGAATTTGTAAAACATGTCATTTAGTATTACTTTATAAGAGGTAATGAAAATTGAGACGTCCCCTATAATTGGCCTTTTGAAAGGACAAAAGAATTGAACATTTAATAAATGTATATACCCATTGAAGAAAGATTAAATAAAAATGGTGTATATTTTTGGGATATTTATATAGATTATTTAAGAAATATATAACAAGATAAAAGTGATATATTGAGGAAAATAGAGATATATTTTAACTTCAAAGAAATGCTTAGGTTAAGAAAGATCCCTTACATTATGTATGAATGTGTTCTGCACCTGCAATTAATTTTTAGGATAATAAAATTAGAATAATTAATTACATAATTAAGATAATATAATGTATTTATATTATTTATTATAATTTTATTAAGGTCATCTATTACCTCTTCAATGTTTTATAATGTTAAATTTCATTGATCTGGGAGTGTTAATTTCATGGTTCAAGGGACAGTTCACTTGTTTCAAATTACGGATGTTCTAGTTAAATGGGAATAATTATACATAATTGAAATTATATAGTATTAAAGTAATTCTATAAGTTTAAATAGTAGAATTTACCCTTTTTCTAGTATGGGGTGATTTATTATTTAAAATGTTAATGAAATTTGTTTAGTTTATTTGTCCCAGTTTCTCTGACCATCAAGAAATAGATTTTATTGATTTTTATGTTTATATATTAGTTACAGATCATTAAAGAAATTATTATATAAATTTTAAAATATTATTTAACCATAATAATGTTTTTATGACAAGCACTGTAGGTATTAATGAAAAATGAAAAAATCGTTATCTATATAGATTGTTAACCCCCATTATTTAGACATCTATTTTGTTTCGGTGAATTGGAGGAAATGAGGAAAGAGGTGGATAGAAGATATTCCATTAAAAATTTATTATTCCATTATATACATGATACAATAATTAATATATTTTTATATAAGAAATAGGTGAGTATAAGGTAGATTAATAAATGAAATAAATATATATGGTATGAGAAAGATACCTCTTGAACATCACTTCCTTGAAGGAACCCATGAGGAACTTCGAATTTGAATTTTGATCATACCATATGATCATGGATGTGTTGAAGAGTCTTGGTATTGTAATGTGGTATAATATTTATCATCAACAATGCATAGAATGTGTTAGAGAAGGGTTGGTAACGAACAATATTTATCAGGGGAGAGGGGGGTTTTATTATTATATTCATTAGGTTATTATTTTGGATCCAGTATATCAATAGTTTTAATTACTATGACAAAATAAAATAAAGTTTTCAAGATAGTTTGATCCAATGGTATCTTAAATTTTCTATGACCCAGAAAATTCATCTATTTAGCATATAATGTTAAATAACATACATTTTTATATTTCATTATTCACCAAAAATTCAACTATTTTAGAAAAACTGTAAAAAAATCAACCAAACCATAGTTTTATGGGATTATTTAAAAAATTTATCAATTTTCTGAAATTTTTTTCTAATATATGAGAAATTTAATTTTTATAGAAAATCAGCATTTATTTGGAAAATAATGATTTTAATATTATAATTAATTTTTTAACCTCTTCAAAAAAATAATTAACACCACATAAAAATATCTTATAATTATTTTATAAAACAATATTCATTTTTAAATCAATTTTAGGAAAATAAATTTTCCTTTTAAATTTTTATATTAATTATAAATTTTAAATAAACATTTACATTTTTTAAATATCAACTTTTAATTTACCATTTTTAAAACATTAACTAACATATACCCTAACATAAGTATGTCATATTTTCATTTATAATATATCTAAATTTTATTTTATACATTCATAGACGAGGTTACCATTATAACATCGATATTTCTATTTTTAATAGTCATAATATTATTTTAGGAGCTAGGTTTTTTATAGTTATATAAGTCTTTTAATATCCTTAAATATCTCTTTTATAATTCATTCTTTATTTACTTAATGTTTACCTTATTTTTGTATATATAATTTAAAATTTATGATTAATTTTATATTATTCACATTCTGTTTTATTTCTATAGTTTTTTTCTTAGTGTTGTCATTCTATTATGTCGAGTAGATCCAAATATTCCCATTCTTATTTTTTTATTTTCTATTTATTATACTATTGTAATATTTGGAATTGTTATTGGTTTATTTTATGACTAAAGTATCATTATTAATATATGAGAGTAAATTTTTTATTGGATTTTCTATTTGATAGATGTGTTTTATGAAATAATTATAAGAAGTAATTTCCATTGATAAAATTCTGGGTAGTTACATTAATCCCACTTAGTAATTCTCACAATAAAAATTTATCCATAAATATTAAGGAGAAAACAAGTGATGGTATTTATCCTTAACAGATTCATCCAGAACCCATGTTTCCTTTTTGTACTTATCATTTCTTTATAGTACCTCGATAAGGTGTGTTGTGTTTCAATGTAGATCATGTATCTACAATTGATAATCTTCACCTGCTGCACCACATAAGATATATCATTATTTAGCTCTAATACCTATGATATCAATACATTTGAAGGATTCTGTATAAACTAATTCAATATGGATACTTAGAATACATCAAAAACTTGATAAGTGGTTAGTGGAAGTGATATCCAATTGGAAACAACTCTAAAATGATCAAAAATATTGAAGGGGTAGATTTATATAGTACATAACATTCATTTCTTCCAAAATCAAATTACCCTCTTCCATGGATATATGAAGAGGAACACCATGTCTCCATCCTCAAAATATAAGTCCCGTTGACAAGTATATTCATATCACTTCTATATTATTTAGTCTTCCCGGATGTCTTGTTTAATTATTTTCACATTTTCTTCACTTTCCTCAACCATTTCAGGCCCTAGCAGCTTAAATTAACTAATGTCATCCTAGTATGTTGGTTTTATAAAATTTTTCCATAAAATGGATTCTTATAGATCAATTTTTCTACTAGAGTGGACACAATTGTTCTAAGATACAAGACTCATGAATTACGTTGATATCATCACCTTTGGAATTCTATTGATCATGTTATAAACATGTATTCCAATTATGGAACAATTTATTACAGTGGGAAATCAATTTGGGGGTTATAATATGTACTTATGATAACTTATTATTTACATAAATTTGGAGACCTTTCTAGAACATGTAGTATAATATCAAATCCGGATCGTATATAATCAATAATGGTACTCCATGCACCGTCACCACTTATTTAATGTATATCCACAAATTTTAGATGACTCTTGAGTTCTATTTAATTGATATAAAGTGTAATGTATTTGTAAGATGATCCACAATGACCCATATAGCATTTCGACATCTAGATTTCTTCAGAAGTCGAAGGGAAACTCCATAATTATATTTTTCCATTTTCATGTAGCTATGCGTTAGAGTTGTATTGTCCCCTTTGATTTTTTTCCTTTAATCCATTAATTCATAAAATACAAGACAATTTGAGGTATATTATATGATCTCCTTATTTATATGTCCCCCCAATAGTTCCCTTGAAGATATCGATATATATTTGTACTCCATTACTGGATATAGAAGGATAATCAATGTGAACCATTAAAAATATCTTTCCTTTTCATAGGATTTTATGGTACACATAGGAATGATCCAAACCTTATGTCTCCATCCTCAAAAATTTTTAATTTGGATTATTTACTATTTTTGATAGATCCCATGTTCTTTTGAATTTCTATACCATCTTGTTGAGTATCAATGATATTTTCTATAAGATTTGGTTGATAAATCAATTGGGAAAGAAATTGTGGTGTTAAATACTCTAATATTCTTGGTCAAATTCGTTGAATATCTATGAATATGGGGTAATTCTCGCTTCTAAACATTAATAAAGTTATACAATACTTTCTGCATTGACCATCTTCCTCTTCATTTTCTTTATCGGGATGGTAGTGCATTGAGAAGTCATACTCCTTGATGATATCTAACCGACATTATGGTTTTATACTAAGTTCTTTATGTTTGAATATATATTTGATGATCTTATGATTATTATATATCTTAGACTTATCCACATAGAGATAATGCTACCAAATTTTTAATGTGATGATCACAACCTCCAACACCAAATCATGTGAAGGATAATTTTTCTCATGAACATTATTCTTGCTTGATGAATATTCTATTATATTATCATTTTTCATATGTACGCACCCTAATAACTTATTTTATGCATCATTGAAAACAACAGAGTTCCCAACTAGTTTGTAGTTTAATTGCTAGTCTACATGTATGACACTTTTTAAACTCTTTGAAGAATTATTCACATTCACTATTCAAGAAAAAAAAATTATTCCCTTTTGATTCATCATGGATCGTGTAATTTAATATTGCAATAAGTTACTCAAAAATCACTATTAACACCATACTTGACAAAGGAAATAATTGATCTCTATTACATATACAATTTTTGGAAACTCCTCAATTTTGTTTGTTTTAGAAGTGTCAACAATTATTTCTTTATAGTTTATAACATTCCCTAATAATATAATTACCAAATCAAAAATTCTATTTTACTTTATAGTAATATATATATTTTCCCCATTAAAATTTCCTTGCAACTATATTCAATGAATCATCATGTTATTTCTTTCTCTTGGATTATAATGGAATATTATCTACTATGATTACCACAAATTTTTCGTGCTAATATCTAAAGACTAAATTTATTAGGTTTACGATAGTTTCATGAGCATTAGTGTGTCTGAAGGAAAATATCATGGACTCATAATGTTTATACCTATTTTTAAAGGTAGGTATTAAAATATCTTCATTCCTCACCATTAATTAGTAATAACCTAACTAAAGGTCCACCATTGGAAAATACGTGGACTCAAATATTTGATCAAACAGGTCATATACTTTTTGGTAGGGGATACTTGTTCATTACTATGATTTTTTGATCTCATGATTATCAATGGAAATGTGAATTTATCTATCATTATCCATGATGAAGAGGACTAGAGCACCCCATGGTGACACACTAGGGAATATAAAATCCTTTTCTAAGTTTTTTATAACCACTTCATTAGATATTCAAAATTAATGGTGTCTATAAAGTAAGTATTATATGGTATGGAAAGGTATTAAGTCATAGGATCAATTGAGAAATAAGCCTCTCAGTTAGGAGGATGATCTGGAATACCTTAAGGGAACACATTAGTATAGTCCCTTACAAAGGGCTTGTATTTCAAAATGATCCTCTCTTTTGTGTCTATCATTAGAGCTACATATGATTTTTCATAATGAAATAATTTCCATAATTCAAATGTTGATTCTTAAAGATAATCAACATCTTATATAAACTTTTACAAAATTATGGGATTCCTTTGGATCTGAAGAGTGATCTCCCTTTCATGACAATTAAAGATGGGGTTTTATAAAGATATACAATCCTTGCCCAATATGGAATAAAACTCCACCAAAATAATAAATAAGATAATTTTGAGAGGTTCAGACTATAAACTTTTACTAGGAAGAGTTATATACTTTAGAAACAATAATTTCCCAATTAACTATTTCCAGACATAACTCAACCAACATATATAAGGATGGTGTTTAAATAGTTCTACTAAACCTACCAGAAATGAAAGAATGTATAGAACTATAATCAAATAGTACATCCACTATCTATGATGTAATAACATATGTACCTATCACTAGGTCATTTTTAGGTTCCACCTTAGTTGGAGTGATAACATATTCCCTTCCGTGCGACCTCAAAGGCTTTTGTTGTCAATTTTCTCTAACAACCCCAGTCTAATAGAATTATATCACATATTTACCATGTTTCATGCAGTTGAACACAACACTATAGGCTGAGTGTGAATATGAAACATCCATTCAACTTCCTTATTAGTGAGATTCTTCAAATCCCTTGGGAAATAATTATCCTAGTTCCCCTCTATTCAACATTTTAAGCATGTCATGGTTCACTTTAGACTACACCTAGTATTATTCTATACACACATTTTACATGTATGATATTGGGGTTTTTTACCCCTTATGATATATCTGTTGATCCTCCATTATGAAACTCTATTTCCACTTTTTATCTCTGATCCCATGAGACCTTTAAGATTCACCAATATCCATCTCAACCTTTATTATCGAATAACAATTTATAATCATATATACACCATTAATACACTAAATAAGAAATTTCCCATACATTTTTTCTTCCTGAAAAATCTGGAGGCGTATCATGTATGACTTCTGATGTTTACCTAGTATTCCATTATAGATTAATTATCATTTTTATTAATTCCAAATTAATCCCTCTCTATCTTTTGAAGGATTGTTTGAGGGATATATTTGTTGAAAAATGTTTTCTCAAATCCTTCCCAAGCCATTGATTAAAATTTTCATAATAGACTTTTGATCGATTTCTACCATTGATTAGATTCCCCATTAAAACGACAGCCCACCAGTATGACATTATCTTCTTCTGAGCATTGAATATAGAGAATATCTTATAAATATAGTTATACAATTTTTTTATTATGAGGGGATTGTAATATCTTCAAATGATATGATCCCTTTGTTACATAAAGGATTCAAATACAACTTGAAATTTCATAGGATATGGAGGGGGTTCCATATGATTCAATTCATTATTCAGAACTACATCTTGTTGACATTATACATTGATGTTGTTTTGGGCTCATGTTCCCATCAGGTTTGGATTATTATTATGTAAATTTCCACATTTCCTATTGTATTGTTTTTTTCACAGGTACTCTGATTATCTCCTTTAACAAACCAAGAGAAAAAATGTAATTAGGGAGATTTAATAATTATCCAATGGGAATATTAAAATGTATCTATAAACAGGGAAGTAATAACTTATAAATGAAAATAATATCAGAAATAATGAATCCCTAAGGTAAAAAATATGTTCTTAAAGGTGATTTAATTATCCATAGGGTTATTAAAAAAATTTCCAGTTCTAAACCTGAAAAATAACAAGACTGTGGTCAGATACAATCTATATTAACCCAAGCCATTTACACATATTATTTCAAGATTTCGCAAAACATTGTCCATGAAATACAAACCAATTAAAGAAAAATATGGTTTATTTTTAAGGATTTATAAAATACAAAACATCATTTTTATGGATTATATAATAACAATAAAGTGATATATTTAGGCATGTAGAGAGAGAATGCAACTTAAAGGAAATATGGATGTTTGAAAATATCCACAACCTCATATATGAATGTGTTATTAAAATTAATTTAATGTATTAGATAATAAAATTAGATTCATTATTTACATAATAAATAACCTATTATATATTTAAATTATTTATTATAATTTTATGTAGTTAATTTATAACCATTTCAATGAGTTATAATGTTCAACTGTGTCGTCCTAGGAGTGTTAATTTCATTCTTACACGGTCGGTTCACTTATGTAAAATTGTTGAAGTTGTTCTAGAATGGGAATAATTAACCATAAGTATACTAATATAGTATTAATTAACGTTTAAGAGTTTAACATATATTATTTATTTTGGTATGACGATGATTCAATTTATAAAACGTTAATGATAGTTGATCGATTTATTTTTCATAGTTTTTAAAAACATCACAAAATAGTTTTGTTTTATTTAATATTATGTTTTTATATTAGTTAATCAAGTTTAAATAAGTAATAATATTCATATTAAAATAAAATTTAACCATAAAAATATTTTTATGACTAGAATTGAAGGTTATAACTAACAATGAAAAAATCTTTATCCAGAGAGACATTTAACCACCATAATTTAGACAATGATTTTGTTTCTATGAATAAGAGTAGATGATAAAATTGTTGGATAGAAGATATTCCATTAGAAATATACAATTCCTTTATATACAAGATATTGGATTTATTATTTTCTATTAATGAAGGAGGTGAGGAGAATATACATGAGTAATTCATATGAAATGAGATGGTTTAATAAAGTTACCTATTGAATATCACCTCTAGGAATGACCCTATTATGGAACATGGAATTGGAATTTTTTTGATAAAAGATGATCCTGGACTAGGGGATGAGTCTTGGGAACGTAATTGGGTAGAATATTGACAAGATACAAGTATTAGAAGTTGATGGGACAAGGGGGAGAGTTTTTCGTTATGTAATTTAGTTTATTAATTTGTCTCAAGTCTATAAATCATGTTGAGTCATATTTATAAATAATGTAAATGGTATAGGATAGTTATAACGAATGATTTCTTACATCATAAATGATTGAAAAAATTCACAAGTATGGTTTATAATGTAAAATATCATAAATTACTATATCTCATTTTTCACTAAAAATTGAACTATTTAGGTAAAATCAAAAAAATCACGCTAATTTTTTTAGATTTTTAAATTTAAAAAATGGAATCCATTTTCGGAAAATAATTTTCTAAATTTTAGAAATTCAATTTTTAAATAAAATCATTATTTATTAATAAAATACCAATTTTAATAATGTAATCAATTTATTTAACATTAGAAAAATTAATTACAGACCCATAAAATTATATAATAATAATAATACGACATTATATTCATTTAAGAATATATTTTAAGTTATTAAATTTTATTTTAAATAATTATATTAATTATAAAATTATAAATAATCATTTACAATTTACAAAAATACTGACACCTCATTTTCCATTTTTATTACATTTACTTTAACAATGTTATAAATATATAATATTTTAATTCATAAGACTTCATTCAGTTATTTTAAACATTCAAAGGATATTTTACTATTCTTATAAAAAGATTTCTCTTATTAATGGTCAGATTACTATTCCAACATTCTGGTTTATAACAACCATTTGGATTCCTTAATTACTATATATATATATATTATTTCATTCATTATTCATTCAATTATATTTTATGTTAATGTTATATATATATATATATATTAATATTAAAAATTAATATTCTATTATTAACATTATGTTTTATTTCTACACCATTCTTTGGGACTTCATTCATTCTAGTGGGTCGAGGAGATCCAAATTTTCCCATTCTTATTATCTTATTTTTTATTTCTCATCCTTCTATAATATTTGGAATTCATATTGGTTTATTTTGATTCTAATAAATCAAACTAAATTTTTGAGAATGTTGTTTTTATCGGGTTATTAATGTGATTTATGTGTTTTATTACATAATTATAAGAAGAAAAATACATCAACAAAATTATCATTTAATATGTAACACCCCAGGTAAATAAAGAGTATGACATTTTCACATTTACCCATATTTTTGAATAAAATATTAATATTACTTTAAAGGGGATTCTATGCACGATGGCGTACCCAATACGCAACAATGAGTTTCTTGGGAATCTTGCGTTGCACTCTAATAATAAAATAATATTATTTTAAATGGTAGTTAACGCCTAGCCATTGTAATGGAGGGAATGAACAGAACTAACTAAAAAAAGATTATATATGTTTGTCAAATATTTTTACTCTTTAAAATAAATGTTATAGGATTAAAACTGCAAATGAATCCAATTTTAAGCGTAAACATTCCAATATTCAGTAAAAGGTCGATTAACCGCCTTTTGATGGCGAACCTCTTTTAAATCCACTTTTTTACAATTTTATGTGTTATATTTTAAAAAATAAAAGTCTTCTTTAGAATCGGGACATCAAAATTTACTTTGTGTAAATTTTTGGTATTTTTCCGAAAAAGTTCAATTTTTAATAAATAGTGAAAAATGTTGTATTTTAATTCAAAACCACTTTTTAATCTAATTTATTTATATGATTATATTATAATTTGAATTGGTTTTAAAGTGAAATTAGAATTTATTTTTACCATTTAATTCAATAGTGTTTGTTGGAATTAATTTCACTTTAAAATCAGACTTAAACTAGTGTCAATCTTTTGATACATTTTGTTTCATAAAAACACGTTATTTGTTTTTATGACAGCGGGAATTAATTATTAAATTAATTAATGAAACTTATATGTTTTGGATTTTTTAAAATAGACATCATTTTTTATTTCGGAAAATCAAATATAGCTTAGGTTGAATTTTTGGTAATTTTCTGGAAAACTTCAATTTTTGATGAATAGTGAAACCACTAAGTGGTACTTATAAAAACTGATTTTTCCGATTAAATGAAATGTTTCCATCTTTGTTTTTTTTTTAATTTCAAAAATATGACATACATGGTTTTCATTAAGAAGTAAAATGTGGTTCAATGGGATTAGAATAATTTTTTGGTGAATAGTAACTTATTAAGTTTTTAATCGCGATTAGAGGTAATTAGTGTCGTTTAAGGTAAGAATAATGTTTTAATAAAATGAAATGACCTAGAAACATGTCCTACACTCATTTTATGTGTCATGGCCGACCAAGAAAATCCATGGGTCAACATGGGGACCCCATGGAGCCACTTTGGTTGGAAAATGACATAAATACCTGTTTATTTAATGTTAAAGTAAAAATGACACAAACATGAGATGTTTTACTAAAACAATTTTTACATGGGGTTATATAAGTAAGATTTTTGACTATAAATAGTAATTGGAAAGCTAAAAAGATTTACTACATCATTGTAGTTTTTCTATAATTTTTAGACATTACATAAATTAAATTATTTATGACAGCATGATGATGCAGCGATGACCTCATTATTTAACGATTTAAATAAAATGGATAGATAATGTAAAATCTAATACCTAAACATGTAAAAAACCTATTGGATGGGTGGATTTCTAACCCTTATCACCTTATCCACGAAAAAAATCAATTTGGGACCATTAAAATCTGAAACTCATTCTAAAATAAAGTAGCATTTCATTACTTTCCAAGAGTGCCCCTCCTCTCCTCTAAGAAAAGGCCCCCACCTCTACCTCCTTACCCACACATAAAAAGCCTTTGGATCAGCCAAACCCTTCCCATTTTGTCTCTCCAAATACCTCTATAACTTCTTTAAGCCTCCATTTGGGCAGAAGTCTTCCCAAGGAAGCCTTTGATCTCAAACCAAAGGGAGTTACCCGATTTTAAGGTAATGTCTTCACTTGTGTCCTTTTGTTTTATTTTTCTTCTCCAACCCCATAAACTCTTTTTATTTATTTATTTTGTAAAACATCCAGTATATCCAATATAATAGGATGTTTTTATAAGAATTATTTGAGCTACACTTACACACACCTACATCTAATGGTTAAAGAACATGTTGTTTTTGTGGATGGCGAATTTCTGCCTCACGAAACGATGATTGTTCAACATTCTTCTAACACCTTCAAAGGTGGACATTAAGATGACACTATATTTATATATGGTATATAATATTTTTATGTTTTACTTAAGCTTCTGTATTTTTCATTTATTTCATACCTTTATGGATTCCATTATGGGTAAACTCGATATCTTCATTTAAGGAAGTGCGGACTACCGCCCCCTCAAAGTGATTTGATTCGTTAATACCATATGTGGTATGTATAAAGGATATATTTAATGATATTATATATGATACGATACTGGAATTTAAATAATATTATGTATAATTATGTTTTAATTCCATTAAATATGAAATAGAAATGGAAGTAGCGTTCATGCGTACGTACGGCTTTCCGTCTCCATGAACGGTACATTTCATTTCTTATCTCAAAATGTTATGTACGATTATAAGTACATATATATAATGGATATATATGTAATATATTACATCTAAATTATTTATATCATTCTATAATTATAACATATATATATATATATATCTCATTTTGTTTTAATTCCATTAATATGACAAAAAATGAAAGTAGCGTTCATGCGTAAGTACGGCCTACCGTCTCTATGAACGGTGCTTTTAATTTTTATCTCCAAATGCTATGGAATAGTATAAAATAAATATTTACTGGATATATATCATATTTAAAACATAAATACTATTCTGGATATGATGTACCTATAACTACATGGAAAATTATTTTCCAACAAGTTCAATTTTTGACTCATGTACCAAACATCGAAAAAAATGTCTGATATGAACTAACATTATTAAAAAATTATTGTAACATTATAATATTTAATATTAACTGAATAATAATCTATCAAGGAGGTCCTTATGAAATTATAAATTGACCAAAGTTTATTATTCAGGAATATAAATAAACGAACAAGACAAGTCGGACGTGAGGTAAGGGATCCTACTCCTCTCTTTCTTTTTAAGTACACTCTTTTATGTGATTCCTTTTAAAGCTCATATTTCTTGTTATTGGGATGTTATTTTATATCACTCATACTGTAATTTTTATGTTAATATGATGAGAGACCCTATTCTCTCTCATCAATCCATTTTGGAAGTTTTGAGTGGCGCATTAGGCTGCTGAATTTTCGTAGGAGATCTAACCTCTCTATTTCTTTTTAAGTACTCTCCTTTATGTCACTTCTTTTAAGATGCTCTTTGTTATGTTGGGGTATGTTCTATTATATTCCTCTTTATGTACACTTTATTTTAATATGATGAGATAACATATTTTCTCTCATCAATCCATTTTAGAAGTTTTAAGTGGCGCCGTTAGGCTGCCGAGTTTTCGTAAGGGATTTTTCATCTCACTTTTATTCCCATGATATTTATGCTACATTTTCCACAATTTCCATTGAGTGTTGTATGTACTGCCCATTATTTTACTCATTGTGTAATATAATTTCATTCATGAGTATTTAAATCAATGTTGTATTGTCCTTATTTCACGGGGTGCATGTCTCGAAAGATACCCATGTCGGTAAGGGAACCTTTCACCCTCCGCTTTTTAGAAGACTTCTTTTGTTATGTATTTTAATTCACATAGTATTATGTTGGGATATGTTCTTCTATATCCTTATTAATTTAAATTTTATGTCCATGTGATGAGATACCCTTTTTATCTCTCATCAACTCATTTTATGAATTTTGTAGTGACGTTGTTAGGCTGTCAAATTTTTGCAAGGGAACTTCTTAACCCAAATTTAATTCTTTGGGATAAAATTGTACTCCTTGAATACTTCATTATATGAATATGTGTGAATAACCTCTGATTTTTTTACACTTAATATCCACTTATATTTCATGTATTCATTTGCCACACATAATTATGTAATTTATTTATCCTTAATCTAAGGATACTGTCTTTGTATGGGACTTCATCTCAATCTCCATTCATTGAGGCATATTTTGTTGTATACACAACTTTTTTTATATGGTGTATAAACCCCTTTGACTTTTACATTTATTCAAAAGGAATATTTTTTATACGAAGCATTTTCTAAACGACGAAAGGGAATGTTTTTTTCATATGTACGCGGCGACAATGACTTCTCTGCCGCCGTGACCATTATTTGAGTTTTGGCTTCCTCTACAAGCCATACCTTCTTTTTAAAAGAAAAATAAATACCATGTTTTAAATTTCATTTATTTTGGTATTGAAAATGGTTTTCATAATTTTTTTATATCAATGTGTTGTATTGATATCTTGTGATTGAAAGGTGGAAATGTTATGTTTCCTTTATGCATGTTTTATGTGATATGATTATGTTATGGTTCTTGGGCATTGTTATGAAGACGGGTGGTTCCCTGATAAACTAAGGGTGGGTGAGCCCGATATATCTCTCCATTGCATTGGGTAACGCGAAGGAGTGAAACATTAAGGTTTCTCCGAAGAGATTTATGGAATATTCTGTGGTGGGTATTCCAAACGTAACCAAGAGGGTTACTCCCAACGTAAGAATGTTATGAATGCCTCAAGTTACCTTTATGTCTTATGATTTCTATGATTTATTCATGATTTGATGAGTTATGTTAAAGTGCTTATGTTTTATGATTAAATTATGATTTCGTTGATTCTTATGTGTACATGTACTCATGTTTCCTTTCCATATATTTTTATATCCGTTACTGAGTTTTTTTATGCTCATCCCATGTTTTTGAAAAAAATTTCACAGGTCAAGGGAAAGGTACATGTTATGATGATAGTTTCAAGGCAGTTTCAAGAAAGAATCCATGCTTTATTTTTAAATATGTTTCCGTTGATGGAAAAAATGAATACTATCTTTTATGTAACCACTTTGTTTAATTGTGGAAGTAATGAAAGTTTTATGATCTAATTCTATAAAACTCTACACCTGGAAAGATCCTCAATGTGTAATCTTGTAATAACTCACGATTAAGTAAGGTTTATGGTTGGGGCCTTATAGTTGGTATCAAAAGTTGGTTTACACAAATTTAGGGATTATGAGTTTTTGTTAGACACATGATTATTCCATATATCTATTATTTCAGTTAAATCCTTGTTTTATAACTTCTTTCAGGTCAAGTAATGTCGGTTACGAATGGAAGGAGAAGGATCTCAAACGACATTCCTATCTCTTCCTGATGACATGCTTGCAATAATTATTTCAAAGTCATGTTCGGATGATTGTGAAACTTTTTCTAGCATACAACTCACTTGCAAGATGTTTTTTGAGATATCAAACACCTCCACTATACCTCGTTATCATCGTGGATCATGGGTTATTTTTAGACAAATACTATTTTCACAATATTCTCATATTTTCAAGAAAGGTAAATATTATCAAGGTATTTTCAAATATTTTACCTTATCACAAGAATTTGAAGCATATTATGATTTTAAAAATGTTTCTGAGGAAGGAGACCCTTGCACAACCTATTTATATTTTATTTTAATATATAGTCTCTCAGCACATACTTATGGTATTTTAAAAGGACCAATAATATAAGGTTTCAACTCAAATTATGTCTGACTATTTTATAGAAATCATGTTTTAACAGATGTTTTGGAATTATATGTCATACATGATTATTTTCCAAAACTGTTTTTCTGTGAACACACATATGACCCATGTTGTACAAGGTGTATTTGGATGGAGGAAGAAAATGATATTGATAGATCTCTAAATAATTGTTGTAATTCATGGTACTTCTACCTAAGTGAGAAAGATAACGATGAAACCGAGTGGATTCCATGATCAATGTATGATGTTATTCATTTTGGGAATCGTTTTATTTTATCTTATGGTGGTGAAATAAGACTTCAAGAATTAAGATGTTGAGATCATAACGAATTTGGATGAAAATGAGAGGTATTAGGAAACTATTGAAGTTAAAACATGTTAAGGTTATTTTTGTATTTTTATAAAAAGGACAACATGTAGACCGTGTGACAACCCGTCGCGTCAGACAAAGATACGCGAATAAAACCCACAACCAAAGTGTGACTAGTATTTATCGCCTACCACTAGACTACGTGAAGTCCCTGGTTTGTTTGACTAATTCTTTTTAGTTAGATGATTTTATGAATTAAGAGTAAGTTGATTTTGGGTTATCTATGTAAATTGATTAACCTATCATGGAGGATATGTGATTAGGTTAATTACTTTTCAATACGAGACATTAAGAGCAACTGATGTTGTTTGGAGATAAATGTTACGATTTAACTTGGAAGATTATGTGACTAAATCCTTCAAATATTTGGGTTTCAATCTTATTTTGGTTTACATTGATGAATTTTATGGACAAATTTTTTATCGAATGGTCCTCGTTGAACTTTGGGTTTTGTTGGACAAATTTTGGAGATTAAGAATAGATTTTCTTTTTATAAAGGGTTATCCTTTTATGGATTATCTGATCTTGTACTAACCTTTTTGGTTTCGGTTTTGGTTAAAGTCTAAAGACATGGGAAGTATATAGTTCTCTTTTGTGGATTAGGTGATTCTCTAGAAGTTGATAATAGTACTCTTAATGTGAACAAGTCTTCCAAAATACTCGTCTTTTGGAGAACATATGAGTTTGTGTAAGGAATCTAATAAAAGTTCAAAGTCAACATGATAAGTGATTATGTTTCCTTATGAATAAATTCCTCAATAAAAAGTAACTTAAAACAAAAATGTTGTCTATTAACTTTTCCTACTGGGGAATCGAATACCGTTTAACTCATCACAAGTTTGTGATTTTCTTGTGGTTAACTTTCTCTTAAACATGTCTTCTATCACTCTCCATCAGAACATGACCCTATGTTTTCTCTTCCATGTCCATGTTTTCCTACATGGAATCCTAGTATGGGTTAACTTGGGTGACCTCTATATTTATCTTCCTTTATCTTAAAGTGATTGTTTTACTGACCCTTGTTCCGATGTGGGACTTTCAAGAATGTTTCCAAGCTCAATTTTAAAATTGTGAGGATGCAATTCCCAAAAGGGGGGAAGGATGTAACACCCCAGGTAAATAAAGAGTATGACATTTTCACATTTATCCATATTTGTGAAAAAAATATTAATATTACTTTAAAGGGGATGCTATGCACGATGGCGTACCCAATACGCAACAATGAGTTTCTTGGGAATCTTGCGTTGCACTCTAATAATAAAATAATATTATTTTAAATGGTAGTTAACACCTAGCTGTTGTAATGGCGGGAATGAACAGAACTAACTAAAAAATGATTATATATGTTTGTCAAATATTTTTACTCTTTACAATAAATGTTACAGGATTAAAAATGCGAATGAATCCAATTTTAAGCGTAAACATTCCAATATTCATTAAAAGGTCTATTAACCGCCTTTTGATGGTGAACCTATTTTAAATCCACTTTTTGAAAATTTTATGTGTTATATTTGACAAAATAAAATTATTCTTTATAATCGGGACATCAAAATTTACGTTGTGTAAATTTTTGGTATTTTTCCGAAAAAGTTCAATTTTTTATGAATAGAAAAAAATGTTGTATTTTAATTCAAAACCTCTTTTTAATATAATTTATTTATATGATTAGATTATATTTTGAATTGGTTTTAAAGTTAAATTAGAATTTATTTTTACCATTCAATCCAATAGTGTTCATTGGAATTAATTTCAGTTTGAAATCGGACTTAAACTAGTGTCAATCTTTTGTTACATTTTGTTTCATAAAAACACGCTATTTGTTTTGGCAGTGGGAATTAATTATTAAATTAATTAATGCAACTTATATGTTTTTAATTTTGTAAAATAGACATCATTTTTTAATTCAGAATATCAAATATAGATTAGGGTGAATTTTTGGTAATTTTCTGAAAAACTACAATTTTTGATGAATAGTGAAACCACTAAGTGGTACTTATAAAAACTGATTTTTCCGATTAAATGAAAATTTTCCATCATTGTTTTTTTTGAATTTCAAAAATCCGATATACATGGTTGTCATTAAGATGTATAATGTGGTTCAATGGAATTAGAATATTTTTTGGTGAATAGTAACTTATTAAGTTTTTAATCGCGATTAGAGGTAATTAGTGTAGTTTAAGGTAAGAATAATGTTTTAATATAAGTAAATGACCTAGACACATGTCCTACACTCATTTGATGTGTCATGGCCGACCAAGACAATCCATGGGTCAACTTGGGGACCACATGGAGCCACTTTGGTTGGAAAATGACATAAATACCTTTTTATTTAATGTTAAAGTTAAAATGACACAAACATGTGATGTTTTACTAAAACAATTTTTACATGGGGTTATACAAGTCATAATTTTGACTATAAATAGTCATTTCAAAGATAAAAATATTTCCTACATCATAGTATTTTTTCTATAATTTTTAGACATTACATAAATTAAATTATTTATGACATCATAATGATACAGCGATGACCTCATTATTTAATGATTTAAATAAAATGGAAAGATAATTTAAAATATAATACCTAAACATGTCCAAAACCTATTGGATGGGTGGATTTCGAACCCTTATCACCTTATCCTCGCAACACATAAATGTGGGACCATTAAAATCCGAAACTCATTCTAAAATAAAGTAACATTTCTTTACTTTCCAATAGTACCCCTCCTCTCCTCTTATAAAAGGCCCCCACCTCTACCTCCATACCCACACATACAAAGCCTTTGCCTTAGAAAAACCCTGCCCATTTTGTCTCTCCACATCCCTCTATAACTCCTTGAAGCCTCACATTGGGCATAAGTCTTCCCAAGTAAGCCTTTGAGCTCAAACCAAAGGAAGTTACCCGATTTTAAGTTAATGTCTTCACTTGTGTCCTTTTGTTTTATTTTGCTTCTCCAACCCCCTAAACTCTTTTTATTAATTTATTTTGTAAAAAATCCAGTATCTTCAATATACTAGGATGTTGTTATAATAAGGATTCTAGCGACACTTACACACAACTACATCTAATGGTTAAAGAACATACTGTTTATTTGGATGTCGAATTTCTGCCTCACGAAACGATGATTGTTCAACATTCTTCTAACACCTTAAAAGGTGGCCATTAAGATGAAAATATATTTATATATGATATATAATATGTTTATGTTTTACTTAAGCTTCTGTATTTTTCATTTATTGCATATCTTTATGGTTTCCATTATGGGTAAACGTGATATCTTCATTTAAGGAAGTGCGGACTACCGCCCCCTCAAAGTGATTTGATTCGTTAATACCATATGTGGTACGTATAAAGGATATATTTAATGATATTATATATGATACCATACTGTAATTAAAATAATATTATGTATCATTATGTTTTTTATTCCATTAAATATGAAATAGAAATGGAAGCAGCGTTCATGCGTACGTACAGCTTTCTGTCTCCATGAACGGTACATTTCATTTCTTATCTCAAAATGTTATATACTATTATAAGTACATATATATAATGGGTATATATGTAATATATTACATATAAATTATGGATATAATTCTGGAATTATAACATATATATATATATATATCTCATTTTGTTTTAATTCCATTAATATGACAAAAAATTAAAGTAGCGTTCATGCGTACGTATGGCCTACCGTCTCCATGAACGGTGCTTTTAATTTTTATCTAAAAATGATATGGAATAGTATAAAATGAATATATACTTAATATATATGATGTTTTAAAACATCTATACTTTTCTGGATATGATGTACCTATAACTACATGGAAAATTATTTTCCAACAAGTTCAATTTTCGACTCATGTACCAAACATCGACAAAAACATATGATATGAACTAACATTGTTAAAAAATTACTATAACATTATAATATATAATGTGAACTGAATAATAATCTTTCAAGGAGTTCCTTAGGAAATTATAAATTGACCAAAGTTTATTATTCAGGAATATAAAGAAACGAACAAGATAAGTCGGACGTGAGGTAAGGGATCATACTCCTCTCCTTCTTTTTAAGTACACTCCTTTATGTAATTACTTTTAAAGATCATCTTTCATGTTATTGGGATGTTATTTTATATTAATCTTACAGTAATTTTTATGTTAATATGATGAGAGACCCTATTCCCTCTCATCAATCCATTTTGGAAGTTTTGAGTGGCGCCGTTAGGCTGCCGAATTTTCGTAAGAGATCTAAGCTCTCTCTTTCTTTTTAAGTACTCTCCTTTATGTCACTTCTTTTAAGATCCTCTTTGTTATGTTGGGGGATGTTATTTTATATTCCTATTTCTGTAAAATTTATTTTAATATGATTAGAGACCCTATTTTCTCTCATCAATCCATTTTGGAAGTTTTAAGTGGCGTCGTTAGGCTGCCTAGTTCTCGTAAGGGATTTTTCATCTCACTTTTATTCCCGTGAGATTTATGCTACATTTGCCACAATTTCCTTTGAGTGGTGTATGTACTTCCCATTATTTTACTCATTGTGTAATATACTTTCATTCATGAGTATTTACATCAATGTTGTATTGTCCTTCTTTCACGGGGTGCATGTCTCGAAAGATACCCATGTCGGTAAGGGAACCTTTCACCCTCCTCCTTTTAGAAGACTTATTTTGTTATGTATTTTAATTCACATACTATTATGTTGTGATATGTTCTTCTATATCCTTATTGATTTAAATTTTATGTCCATGTGATGAGATACCCTTTTTATCTCTCATCAACTCATTTTCTGAATTTTGTAGTGATACCGTTAGGCTGTCAAATTTTTGCAAGGGAACTTCTAAACCCAAATTTGATTCTTTGGTATAAACTTGTACTCCATGAATATGTCATTCTATGAATATTTGTGAATAACCTCTGATTGTTTTACGCTTAATATCCACTTATATTTTGTTTATTAATTTGTTACACATAATTATGTAATTGATTTATCCTTAATCTAAGGATACCGTCTTTGTATGGGACTTCATCTCAATCTCCATTCATTGAGGCATATTTTGTTTTATACACAACTTTCTTTTATGCGGTGTATAAACCCCTTTTAATTTTACGTTTATTCAAAAGGAATATATTTTATACGAAGGGTTTACTAAACGATGAAAGGGAATTTTTTTGTCATACGTATGCAGCGACAATGACTTCTCTGCCGCCCTGACCATTATTTGAGTTTCGGCTTCCTCTACAAGCCATACCTTCTTTTTAAAAGAAAAATAAATACCATGTTTTACATTTCATTTATTTTGGTATTGAAAATGGTTTCCATAATGTTTTTATATCAATGTGTTGTATTGATATCTTGTGATTGAAAGGTGGAAATGTTATGTTTCCTTTATGCATGTTTTATGTGATACGATTATGTTATGGTTCTTGGGCATTGTTATGAAGACGGTTGGTTCCGTGATAAACTAAGGGCAGGTGAGCCCGATATAGCTCTCCAATGCATTGGGTAACGCGAAGGAGTGAAACATTAAGGTTTCTCTGAAGTGATTTAGGGAATATAATGTGGTGGGTATTCCAAATGTAACCAAGAGAGTTACTCCCAACGTAAGAATGTTATGAATGCCTCAAGTTACCTTTATGTCTTATGATTTCTATGATTTATTCATGATTTTATGAGGTATGTTAAAGTGCTTATGTTTTATGAGTAAATTATGATTTCGTCGATTCTTATGTGTACATGTACTCATGTTTCCTTTCCATATATTTTTATATCCCTTACTGAGCTTTTTTATGCTCATCCCAAGTTTTTGAAATATTTTTCACAGGTCAAGGGAAAGGTACATGTTATGATGATAGTTTCAAGGCAGTTTCAAGAAATAATCCATGATTTATTTTTAAATATGTTTCCATTGATGGGAAAAAATGAATACTATCCTTTATGTAACCACTTTGTTTAAATGTGGAATGTAATGCAAGTTTTATGATCTAATTCTCTAAAACTATAAACCTGAAAATATCCTCAATGTGTAATCTTGTAATAACTCAAGATTAAGTAAGGTTTAAGGCTGGGTCCTTATATAATATACCTTAAGCAGTCAATAATGCAATTTCCAATCATGGGGAACTGGTCATATGGACTGTAACATGTTTATGGTTATGATAAAATTGACTCCAAATTTCAATTTCTAATTTATATGGCTCTTTATAAATTTGAAATGGTGATCTACTTAATTCAATCATATAAAAATTTATATATAAATGTGTATGTACTTAAATTAATTAAAATTATGAAATGAAATAGTCACTATTAAATAGAGAAAACAATTATAACATAAAGAGATTCTTCTTATAAAAAATAAAATTGAAACTTTGTATACTAAGACCCATGAATTATAGTAATCAAATTGACCCCAACCCGAACACTGTATTAGGAATTAGGCATTGTCACTTGTGTTTCTTATGATTTGTATGTTGCCCATGCCTAGATTAAGGAGCAGGAAGAGCAGTGTTAATTTTATGTATAAATGATTGTATGTGTTCTTTTCTAATAAAAATTGATTATTAAATTACCTAATGTTGTTTTGAGGTGTGTTTTTGAAAATATTAGAGATTTTCCACCTTGATTTACTCAGGATGAGAATGAGAAATGTGGAAATGTATAGAGATAGTTGGACCTAACACACAAGTATTGTAACCTATTAAATCTCTAGTTATACACAAATTTTGTGGTGATTTCCTGTTTCATGAGGTATTAATGATCTTCATGAAACCCATGTTGGGAGCCCCACAGTCTACCCATTTCACGGAATATTTGACCTAAGAATTTTGGTAGCAACATCTTCTCATATTTATAGTGGATGGTGGCCCTTATGTTGTAGAGCCATAGCTGAAGGCCATATTAACTAACTTCGAAAAGGTTGATACACCTCATATGATGAGGGAAAATCATTCTATGTATTATATATGAGATTCTAACAAGAAAAGGTGGGATATTATCACCATGGATAATCGTCATCATGGTATAGCCTTGGTGGCCTTTCATATGGGTTTTTATTATATTTATTTCCCCTCACACTAATTGCGGACTGATATAGAGAGTCTATGATTCAAAAAAGAGGGAAATATGTTGGTGATGTAATATTATTCCCTGTTTATAGAGCTCGATAATTTTTCATTTTCTCTTACTGGTGATATTTTTGGAACATCAATACATTTGGAGGAAGGGTTGTATACAACATTTCATCTTAGGTGAATGTATTTTGTTTGACAACTAATTTTAAAATAGTAAACTACTACATAATCACCATGTAAAAAAAGAGTGATGATAATGGTGTGGAACATGGTGAATCAGAACCGAGATAGGAAAGTGGTTCAACTAGTGGATAGAAACGTCACCTTGCAAATTAATATGGGGGAAAAAGCCACCAAATAACACCAACTGATAGTTACATTAGTTTTCACCAGTGTGTAATGCTAGGCCATAAGAAGACCTAGTGTCCCTGAGACCATATTGAGTGTTGATGTTGTGGTAGTTTGGGAACCATAATCATTTTTAAAGGACATTCCCATATGTTTCTATTGGGAGAGGTTACATATAAACTCCTCAATCAAGAGCATGATTAATATAACTTCACCATGCAGGTAGCTAGAGTACTACCACAAGTTCAAGAAGATGAGGTATTTGTGTTTGGTGTAACTAGGATTTTAAACATGTAGTAGGGAAGACATGATCAAGGAACTATGGTTATATCTCGGGATCACAGATCTTTCCATATCTCTTAAATGAAGCAATTTTTAGAGGAGGTGATCATCATACCATCAATAGTTCAAGATATTTTTCTAGTTGATTCTTCATTACATTAACCCTTATTTGACACTCGGTCTTCTCATTCTACCATATCTATGGAAATTGTGGAATGTATTAGACTTGAAATAATGTTATTTCATTGTGTAATGGAAATTTAATGCCTTTTAGGAATACTTTCAAAGAGTGCACTCCAGTGTAAGGAGTTCCCCCCTGAGGTGGGAATCCATCAATTTATATGGAACATCTTGTTTTTAACATGGTATGTTTTTAAATCACTCATGGTATGGATTGGTTAGTTCCATAAAATGACTATATGGGTTGGTATCACCTTAGGGTGTCCCTTACTTCACTATATTATGGTGGTTATATATGTAATGGTGAATAGGATATCTAGGAGAGATAATATATACTACAACATCATGGGCTTAGTAATGTGAAATTCTTTTTTACTATCCTTTTTTTCTAAAAGACCAGTGAGTACATAAAGCTAATTTCCCTCTGGTTGTTTATTAATTCATATATGTATTTCTTGAGAACTACTACAAAATAGCTCTAGATAGAGAGGTATGTTTTTCTAAAAAGTTAGTTCCATGAGATTCCCTAGTATGCATTACTCGTTATAGGATGGCTACTGCTGAGTTAGTTGAGTTCAATAGAATGCTTGAGGAATTGGAGGTTAAGGGTTTTATACAACCAAAAATTCTCGAATTATATTACATATAATTTTCTATATAATGGAGGATAAAACCCTTATAATTTATGTATATTTTTATCTATTGAACCATCTTATAGTTAAGAACTAGTATTCATTGCCACATATTATTGACCTCTTTAACCAACTTTGGAGAGAAAGGGTTTCCTCATTGATCGATGTGAGTAAGGGATACCATTAAGTACAAGTACTTCCTTTTGATAAACCATGTATGAATTTCTGATGTTTTTATGGTTTATATGTGTATATGTTCATATATATATCCTCTCATATCATACATTAACATTCCAAAACTTTTACAAAATACATAAAAAATTATACAAACAGACTTCCAAATACTATATTATTTTTTTTCCTTTGAAAACCTGGAAACATAAACATCAGTAAATGGGAAAGATAATTTATCTCGAACATGGTTCTCCATGACTATAACCCCTCTTAAACATATCAAACATGATATATATCTTCAGAACATGGGGAAGGAAACACAGAATGCGGTTATCCTAGTTTCCCAATAAGGATAAAAAAGGGATACATGTATAAATAAATATGATTATAGTGGTATGAGAACATGATGTTGAACATAGAAGATCATTCCCTGAATATGAAAGATAATATACATGAATTATGTCCTAAATAATGTATTTTCAACATACATGAATCACAAGGAAATAAGTATGATAATCCATGATATCATAACATAGGAATAATATATGGACTTGGGGGAGACATATAAGCATATATAATTATTAAAATAGTAGTCAAGGAATCATTGTCAAGGCCATATTAGTGAAAAAAAAATATTTTTTTGAATAGGGATAACACCCTTTTCCACCCCTATATTACTGATCTGAGTTCACTCCTAAGTCTAGCCATGTATTACTGAACTAACTTCACTACCTGTTCTAACCTTGTAATACTAATCCGAGTTCATTTCTCATTCTACCCATGTCCATATTAGGAGATATAAATATTTACCCAATGAATTGGAGGGAGATATA
The DNA here is from genome assembly GCA_963277665.1 of Viscum album. Lineage (NCBI taxonomy): Eukaryota > Viridiplantae > Streptophyta > Magnoliopsida > Santalales > Viscaceae > Viscum > Viscum album. Next base: position 1,658,316,699 of record OY728121.1, on the reverse strand, counting down.
GGTCTCAGCCATCTAAAAAATGAAATCATAGTTAAATGCCCCAAAAAATAATAAACAATCATATCATAATCCATGAAATGAATTGGATTCATAAAATTGAAATCATATCATAACATGTGAAAAAAATTATTGGTTTCATAATAATATCATCAAAATCATAACCCATTAAAAGAAGTGGGTTTCAAATTCATATCAAACATGGAAGGGAAATGGGTGTCATAAGTATAATTCCATCAAAACATAAACAATTCAAGAGGGAATATTAATAGAACCCTTGGATAATTTCTTAGTAGTTCATGAGTAATATGAAAAAATTTCATCTTATATGGAAATTTATTTGGATTGATATTTTGAAAAAATTATTGATGAAAATATTCTTTTTTCTTTGAAAAAAGGATCTTTAAAACATAAAAACCTTTTTAAAATGGTGTTATTTATAATAAAATCTAAATATTATAAATAATTATTCAAAAATGTATTGAATTAAATTTTGTTTCAATACATATAAATAGTGCTGGAAAATGAATTAAAAACCATTTCCCATGAAAACATATAAAAGGAGTTTCAAAATGTTTTGAAATCCATTTCATTAAAAAAAATTTCAAAAATAATTTTCAATGAAAATATATAAAATCATCTTGAAAACAGTTTGAAAAAAATGTTCCTTGATAAATTATAAAATAATCCTGAAAAAATTTTGAAAATAATTTTCCTAAAATTTTTAAAAAGGAATCCGGATCATATTTTGAAAACCATTTTCCTACAAAACATATAAATCTAGCTTGAAAAGAAATATAATTTTTTAATAAATTTATTTTAATAAAAAAATTCTTAAAAAATAACCTTTTAATCCTGCAATGGAAGCCTCAACCAAATGATTATGGGTAAATTGGTACATGATATATGTGGTATTAAAAATATTTCTATTTCACGGTAAAAGGATATAAAGAATCCATGTTTTGAATGTGACACGAAGAATCATTTGAAATAATTTGAAATATAAATAACAAAAAATAACTTTTAATAATTGTATGATAATTGTATAATATTCTAGAAAACCCTTTTTAGAAAACATTTTTTTAAGGAACATAGATTTCTTACTGATATTGGTATAACATAGAGCATTCTTAAAAAACATACTTAACTATATTAGATACCAAATAACAAAAAATGGTTCTAATAACAGAAAAATCAGGAATAAATAGAGGAAACAAAATTTTTTGAATGTTATTTAGAGATTTATTATAATATTTCATCAATGTAATCATAAACATAAACAATCTCTAAAACGTATTAGATTGTTTCAAAAATCTCTTACAACTTAATAAATATGAACCATAATCCCCTTTTAACAAAATTAAATTACATAGAACAAAAAATGTCATGAAAATAATTATATTCATGATATAACATTTCAATGGTTTTATATACACCTAAAGGAAAAATATAGGTTTATAACATGGCATGTCTCGCAATGATCGAAAATTGAGACAAAATTACTTTTTTTTGGTAACTTTTCAACCCGAAATGAATAAAATAAATATCATAAAAATGACGTGTGAATAACCATAATTATATATATATTAATCATAAATACATCCATGGGAAGTATTCACTAGACAAAAAAATAATGGGTGGTGAATAAAACATGTATCTCACAGAAATAAAAAGTGAGATGAAATTCTATAATATTTTGTCTTGAATATCATCGTAATCATACAATATTATGGTATAATAAATTTATAATTATTCTAAATCTTTTAAAAAAGAATATTCTTATATATAATTCTATAAATGGATTGATTATGACTTTTAATTACCCTCTTGTTAATAATCCAATGTTACGGTTTGACTTCAGGTAATATTCCCTTTGTTCTTCACTTGTGTCTTAATTTGTAAAATATTTGTTCCTTATACTTATATAATGATCTAAAAAATTTACAAAATGATATAAATTTTTTGTATATTATATATAATTAAATTATAATAACATATTGAATATATATGTTTAAAATTTAAATACACCATTCATGGAGATGGTAGGTCATACGTAGGCATAAACTCTGATTCCATTTTATCGATGTATTAAAAGAAATAAAGTAAGTGAAATATATATATATATATATATATATCACAATTAATTTATAATTAATATATCATATATATCATATAATTTCACTGAACCCAACCATAGTACATTCCATGTAGTGTATGAACGAATCACATCACTTTGAGGGGGCAAAAGTCCACATTTCCTCAAATAAATTATTGTATTTACACAAAATGAAATTTAGAAATATATAATTGGTAAAAAGATTAAATAAGACTAAAGACATAATAAATATAATATATAACATATATAAATAGTGTGTGAATAATAATATCCACCGTGAGAGGTGGTAAATGAAAAATTAATAATCATTTTTTAGTGAGGCGGTAGTTCACCGAACACATAACAAATAAGTTCGTTGCCCATTAGATAGTTGTGTGTGTAAATGTAAGACTAAAATCACATAAAAACATTAAATTATATTTATTGTACTAGTTTTTATGTATAATAATTGAATAATATGAATTAATGTTGTGTAGAAATTAAAAAAAAAGAACGAAACTTCAGGGAGGGTGTAACCTCTCAATCACATAACTCCTTTTAGCTTGCACCAAAGGGATTCCCAGTATTGATTTTTGAATAAAAATTTATTAAAGGAAAAAGGGAGGGTTCTTTGCGGATATTTTATCTGATATTCCCAGAACTTATTTTGTTGTATAGTTGTGATGAAGTGGGAGGAGAGGAGGCCATTTATAGAAGAGGATCAATGGCACTCTTGAAATATTTGGACAACGGAATTGCATACCCATTTTCACATGTCATGTGTATCCAATAATGAAAAAAATGATATAAAAGGTAGTATAGTTCCATAATATGTACATAAACTATATATTTTATAAGGATATAGGTGTTTTATAGTCTTAAATTTAAGGATTATCCCTTAGTTAAGTTTAATTTTACATTAATCAATGTAATTAATTTTATTAACATTTACTAATATTTTTGGTCAAAAAATAAGATAACCTTATTTGAAATTAGATATTATTATGATTATAAATATTGAATCCATTTTTATAAATTCAAAGCAAATTTGTGGCATAAATTAATTTAAAATTATTCTTGTTGACGGGATCACAATACGAGTTTTTAAAATAAAAAAGATTAGAAGTTTGCTATATATACAATTTAAATGTGAAATTTGTTCCAAATTCAAAAATTGGTTTTATTGATAAAAAATATAATCTAATTAAATGGGGAGACAAATTTAAAATACAATATATCCTCGTTAATTAATTATATGAAAAAAATAGTTTTGAATTAAAATTCCATAATTTTATCTATTCATTATAAAATGAAACCTTACAGATAAAATACCAAAAAATTACTAACCTATTTTTTTTGTTTCTATTTAAAATATGATTTTTATTTTAAAAATTAAATTTTTAAAAGTGACAAAATATGGACTTAAAATGGGTTCTCCACTAAAAGGTGGTAAAACTACCTTTATAAAAAATTAGATTTTTTTAAACATAAAAGTGTGTATGTTTTAATAATATATCTATAAAATCTATTTAATGTATATAAAAAATATTTTATTTAATATATAACACATATATTTCATTAATAACACTCAAAAAAATTATTTAATTCAATGTATTTTGGTAAAAGCGCATTTTCAGCATAAAAATAATAATATTTTATTTTATTTTTAGACTGTTATCATATTCATTATTAATTAACTAGAAACTTATGAATTCATATTATATTTGTGTAAGAAACAAATTTTCCTAAATTATTTAATACAATTCATAATTACTAATATAACGACTATGTTATAAGATATTGTAATAATATTTTAATAATATATTATTATTTGATAAAACTCAGCCATGTATGTTACAGAAGCCATGGATGAAATTCATTATTATATGTAACAAAATATAACATTGGTATACCTTATAAGGAATGATTTTTTTTCATGTAGTTCATGATTGACTTGGTGTTTCATATAATTCAAGCTAAACATGGTGCAATTTTTTAAAATAAATTATTTTTAGTGTTTCAATAATGAAAAATATAAAAAATGTTAAATTAGTTTAAAAAAATTAATTCATAGTATCATAGGTTTTCACTTTCTACCTCTCATAAAATGAATTTTTTGTATACATTTATATGGGTTGTTAATTTTTTAACACTTTAATGATTCATTCATAGGAACCCACATCATAAAAATGAATACCAAAACATCCCTTAAAAACGGTACATTGAAACCATAATAGTTAACCAATGTAACATATAACTATGTTTCAACATAGGATAAAATAGTTTTGGAGTAAATATTATACATGGTGTAAAAATGTAAATATTTATTGGGAGTTATTATGGTCATAAATCACAATCAAGTGAAAGATCAAGGAATAGTTTAGTGCTTCCAATTTATATATCTATGACGAGTTAAAAGACCATCAGTTAAAAAGAATTAACGTATTTGGAAAACAAATTATTTTTATCATTATACTAATGTTGATTAATTATTTTATTAAAGAAGAATATAAGAAAATACACTTTTATTGTAACACCCTGACCCTAGATTCCCATAGTCAATGCATTATTTTAATACATTGACATGATTACAAGGAATCAAGTCCTGGAAGACCAATCAATTTAGCAGTCTTGGAAAATTGATAACATTCATGAATGTTACATTACACTTTCTAACATACCAAAAAAAATAATCCTTCGAGAATTCCATTTTTTCCTTAGCCTAACCCTGCATCTCAAACATAAAACACTTATTGGGATCCTAGGAAAATATAACATAAGAAAGGGGTGAGATCAGATGCTCAGTACGGGTAAATAATTTAGTGGAAGCTATGAACTTTTATGAAAAGTTATGTAATAAAAACAATAGCCTTTTAAACATAAACATGAACATAATATGGAAAAAATAAATCAAAAATTACCATATAAACATGCACATGGATATTATACTAGTCGAATAATCTAATGTAATAACTAATTTCATAATGATGTAATGTATAGTACCAAACATTAAATTCTGGGTCAAGGCCTCATGCGAGGAAATATTGGCTAATAGTAACTAAACCCAAACCTGGAGAGCCTCTCTAACCAGAATCCAACTCAGAGAGCCCTTATAACTGGTCTCCTACCCGGAGAGCCTCTATAACCGGAATCCATCCTGGAGGGTCTACTGTAACCGGACCCCAACCTGGAGGGCTTACTTTTACCAGTCCCCAACCTAGTACATACTAGTCCAATACATTCTTCCTATGGAAAGGTTTAAACATACCATAAACATTCATATTAAAACTAGCATAAGAAATTTCAAAACTTTAACTATAAACCATGAATGGTATAAAAATATCACATCAACAATAAAACATATCATAACTCATTCAATACAATATGGAAGATTTTATTATAATAAATAAACCTCAGTCAAGAATAAAATCCCATAAAGTATTTTGACATAGTAGAAAATGATCAATAAAAATCTTTGAGAGAAATATCCCTTTTTCATGAAATCTTTTAAAAGTCACACAATTTATAATGTAATTCATTTAAAAGATATTTTTGAATAAAATTTTCCCATACCACTTTGAAATCTTTGAATGGAATTAACTTTTTAAAACATTCATGTCCGTATTAATAAATCCATAAAACCATTTTGAAAACATGGAAATTAATGAGAAAAGATTAGAAGAATAAATATTTAAGATATTTAAAATGTTTTTTTAGTAAAAAATACCCTTAAAAATAATCCCTTTGAAAACTCTTTTATAAAAAATGGACATTTCTAATAAATATGTCCCAGTAGGTAATTATGTATTAACAACCACAGATAATAAAGAGATTATGAAATTAAACCTTACCTTGTACTTTTCCATTATCTAGGGTATGTTAACCTCCGTTATAATAGTTATGTAATTGTTATTAAATTATACAAGAACCATATACATAATTATGATCTCATATATGTTCTTATAATAATGCATTGTTAATAATATTTTAGTGTTATCATCATTTCAGGTGTTTACTAATTTATTTTCCATTATATTCTTTGTTACGTGAGTCATGTTTGCTATGGATGGGATGTTTCTTATTCATATCCATAATTATATAAATTTTTTAATATTTATTTTTAATTGTCAAATGAAAATTAGTCTTGAATGGTTACGATGGGGAATGAATCTCATCGTGTTCATGGACACGGTAATCTGTACATTTGCATGAGTGACAATATCATCATTTTGATATTAAAATCATATATATTTGGATGGTATAACATATATAAAGATTCATTAACATGTTATATTTATTATTTACATCAATTATATGTCACTATTATACCCATCCAAATAATAATGTATTGAATGACAACTACACTACGACGTGGAGACAGTAAGTCGTATGTACGCGCGTATGGTGACATGTCATTCATAGGATGGATATAATAATGAATATTTTTGAACCATATTTATAATAACATCACATTATATATAATATACTTGAGTTATTGTTTTAAAATTAAAACAATAATGAATTAAGGAGTGGACGAAGAAAAGAACATGAAAGAGGTGATGAAATATTTACGTCTTCTTTAGGTTCTTCCATTTTATTTTCTCAAAAGGGACCCTTTGGTAATATTTATGACCAAAGGAAGTCCTCTAAGATGAAGTTAGGATAATTGAGATGATATTTTGTTAGGGTTTTTCAAATCCAAATGGATTTGAATCTGTGAATTTTAGAGAAGGGGAAATTCACTTTTATAAGAAGGTGAAGGGCACCATAAAACAAAGATTGAAATATTATTTTATAATAAATTTATATTCGGTTTATAATGGCTCCAAATTGATTTATATAGAATCTAAAGTGGTTATGGGTTTAAATAATCTCAACCAATAGGTTTTATACTTTTTTAGGTTACCATTTTAACCTTATCGTTTAGATTTAACTCTAAGTTAAATAATTTAACTTTTACCCTGTCTTCTTGTATTCTTACACAATATTGTTAATAAACTTACTATAAAAATCCTAGAGAACCTAAAATGGTTAATTAATGAAATATATAATATTTTTTAAGCCTTTTGGCCGAACCTTAAATTTTATGGAATATTATATGAACCAATAATATTGTATTTGTTATAAAACATAATTTATGTCAATTTTGACACTATTTGGTATTCTGTTTTTGTGAAAGTCTTAACAACCTTATCACTTCAAAAAAATTATCTAATAAACCCTAACATGTCATAGTAGCCTAGAAAATTAGTGTAATTTATCAAAAGTCTCAAATTATATTTATTTGGATATTTATAATATCAATTATTTTAATCATTCATTAATAAGGTAATTAATTCTTCATAATTGTGTCATAAATAAATTAAATTTTTTAATGTCTAAACATTATAAATAAACTATAATTATTTATGAAATATAATTGTATTTATAATTAATATTTATAATCAAATTTATCTTATGAATAACCCTATATTAAAATGTTTTTTTTATGGAAAAATGAATTTTACACTTTTAACTCTTCTTTAAATTAAATAATTATAAATGTCCTAATCTAATAAAAGTGCACCTAAAGGGTCATATTTTATTAACAAGGTTTTTTTGTCGAATTACACTTATCCAATATAATTAGTACATGTTTTAGGGTAATAATAATATCATTTTTACATTAAATTACCTTATTTACTTTTAACTATGGTAAATAAAAGTCAAAAGTTACTTTTCAACAAAAAATATTTTTATCTTATTGAACCATATTTTACAAAATTATATCAACAATGCTTCTTAGATTTTTGAAATTCAATTCACAGAAGTGTTAAAATTATGTTTTATGCAAATTTGCAATTGCTCCTAGGAGGTGGGTAAAAGACGGTAAAAAAGTACAATAAAAATATTATATATCTAAATATATTATTAAATGACTCCAATGAATTAAATTGAACTTATATAGGTATTATGTATCTATTTTGACCTAAAATAAATTTAAATAAAATAAATAATTATTTAAATAGAAAGTCTTTTGGAAAAAATAACTTAGTGTTTTTCATTGTTCATCCAAAATCGAATGTTTTCCGAAAATTACCAAAAATTCACCCAAAGCTAAATTTGATATTCAGAATTAAAAAATGAAGCCTATTTTACAAAATTAAAAACATATAATATGCATTTATTAATTTAAAATTAATTCCCATTGTCAAAACCAAAAAAATGGGTTTTTAAAAAAGTAAAAACTATCAAAAGATTGACATGTGTTTCTGTCAAATTTAAATATGAAATTACTTATAATGACCATAATTGTATTAAATGATAAAAATATAATCTAATTATACTTCCAAACCATTCAAATGTATTATTGAACACCATATATTATTTTGATTTAAAAATTTGTTTTCTATTAAAATTTAGTAATTTTCATTATTCCCCCAAATATGAATGTTATCAGAAAAACACAAAAAATTTATAAAAACTAAATTTTTATGTCCCTATTCTAAAGAAGAAATTTATTTTTTCAAATAAAATATATAAAAGTATCAAATATTGGATTTTAAATGGTTTCTCTATTAAAAGGAGGTAAAATTTCATTTTTTGAAAAAACATCTTTTGTCTGAAAAAAATGATTTTGTTCTTATATTATATATAAGAAACACAAAACAAGGATGTTAAAATTATATAGTGTATTTATGATTCAAAATTCAGTTAATACTATTTATAATAACATTTTGAATGGCTAGTTTTGAAATGTTGTAGTGCGCTGGAACTTGGTGTTGCGTGTAAAGCAAGCTATGAAATTACATTAATGATATAACATACTTCGAGATCATGGGGTGTTACATTCTCACCTCCTTCAACAAATTACAACCTCAAAATTTGAAATTGTTATTCTAAAATAAAAGGTTAAAAATAGAGAGATACCATTGTGAAAAACTCACATCAGAAATTGGGTTAATAAACTTTTATCTTAATAAGAGAGAAAGGGAAATTAAAAAGTTACCACCAAATTATGATCTAGATTATGAGAAAATTAGTGGAAATTAGGGACACATAATTAAAGGAAAAATGTAAATATTTATAGGGAGTGATTGAGGTTATCAATCACAATATATCATTTAAATATATTTACATAACAAATCCTTTATCAATACCATTTTCAATACCAAAATACAAAAAACGATTATATGGTATTTACATACTTTTTATAAAAAACATTTTCGAATTGTTAAGGAAGCCAAAGATCAAATAAAACTCACAGTGGTGGAAAGGTTGTTGTCACTACTTATAATAAAAAAACATTTCTTTTTTTTGTTTAGTAAAACACTTCGTAGAAAAATATTCCCCTTGAAATGAAAATTCAAAGGGTTTTATAGACCGTATAAAAGAAAGTCATTGAGAAATAAAAGGATGACTCAATGAAATTAGATTGAGATGAATTACCTTAACTAAAGTTTAAGAATTAATGTATTCTTTGAATAAGAGGGAAATATATATATTTTTGTGTGTTTGTGTGTGTATATACTTGACAAGTATAATAACATCCTTTAACTAAGTCCTACCACAAACTCATCATTCACTCCAAATGATTTCAAAAAATTATTCAATTTATCCTAATTGTATAGGTTTCCAAAAGTAATGAATTTATAATTCACCTATAAAACCTTTTAGAAAAGAAACTAAATTATACAATCTAGGAAATCACGTAGGCCAGTGGTAGGTGATGCACCCTTTTCACCCTTCGATTTTGGGTTCATGTCTCGCGGCCCTGGTGGACACGATTAGTTGTCACCTAACCTCTAGGTTGTCCTTTTTATGACAATACAAAAATAACCTTAACAAATGTATCAAATTTCAAACATAATCCATTCCAACCATTAGACTTATCCAAAATACTTCTATCCAAACTCATCGTACAAAATTTATAACAATGTTAAACACAATGAAGATCCTTTTTTCCACGTAATAACATGTGAACACCTTCATTATGTATTCTTTTAAAACATGGTATCACCCTGAATTACCATAAAACCTTATTTATTACATTCATGATCTCTTATTCTTTATATAATACTGGATATATTCCCTATATCCAAAAAATTTGAATATTGCAATAATGATGAAATAATTAAACTACTAATCTATTCCAAGGAAGTCGAGAATATCCAATATAATTTATCCAAATCAACCATCTCTTATTCCAAAATCACTACCTCATTATGAGGACCATATTATGGATTACCTTTCCTTCAACCATGTATTTTCCAAAAGGTGTATCTTACTATTTATTCACTTTTCATAGAACCTTATATTCCCAAATCCTCAATAAAATAGTATTCTAGTACAATCCTTATTTATCTATATAATTCATATAACTAGTATATTGTTGATATGACAGTCAAATGAAATAATTCAATAATAACAACAAAATAACACTAGTCATTACTCATTATTTGAGGTAGTATCATAACATGATTATTATCCAATATCATCATTTGTGGTATACTCTGATGATTGGTACATTTATTCGTGTAGTTTCCCAATGCCTTTTTGATAAAGCATTTTACATTTGAATCCTTTCTTTTACCCTTGAAATCACGTACTTGGGTTACTTTTTCATTACACTTATAACAAACTCCCATTCCCTTCAATAATTTACCATGGTGATTCTTTCCACATTTATCATATATGAGAATATCCTTCTTTCCCCTCTTTTCTTTATCCATCTTTCTCTCTACCATACTTTTCTTCTCATTCTTCCCTTCAAAGTCATTAGACTCAGATTATTCTTTACTTATATTATTAACACATGATATTATTTCTTCATATGTTAAGAATACATGGGAGACTATTTCCCTTCTAAATTTTGTCTTAATAGCATAAAAGATATGATCCTTCTTACTCTTTGGATCAAATGTATTACTGGAGTTCTCATTCCCTCTAATGGGTTCCATTTCTAAACAATGGCATACTCTAGGCTAGTTAATGAATCGCAATGAATAATTCCATACTTTTAAAATACCTAACATAAATCGAACAGTTTATGGATATAATCCATAATAATAAAAAGTTTTTCATTGGGAATATATTTACTACTAAATCCTTCATAATAGATTTAATGAAATTGTGAATTATCCTAAGCATATCCCCCAAGAGTGTTGTAACCAAGAGTGCAACAAGGCCCTTTGTTGTGCACCAGTTCATGTTCGAGTCTAGAACAATGTGTTGTTTTGGGGTTTTACCACTAGGTACATCTATTCCAGATCCGCCTCTACCTTCTCGTATCCCGACAAGGATGTATTGTTTGGAAAACACACAAAATAACTAAATTACCAAAATTCTAGGAAGTTCTTGTATACTAGTCCTCAAAGTCTATCTTAGGGTAATGTTATCTCGTTATAGTTTATCTAAATATATTTCCAAGTTTTTTCCTAATCTTCCTATGATATAAACTGTAATGCCCCAACCCAAGATTCCCATAGTCGGTGCATTATTTTCATACATTGGACTGATTACAAGGAATAAAGTCCTGAAAGACCGATCAATTTTGCAGTCTTGGAAATAGATTACATATATGAACATTACATTACACTTTCTAACATACAAAAAAATAATCCTTTTATAATGTCATTATTCCCTTAGCTTAACCGTGAATCTAAAACATAAAACACTTCTTGGGATCCTAGTAAAATAAAACATAAGAAAGGGGTGAGCTCAAATGCTCAGTAAGGGTTAAAAATTTAGGGGAAGCTATAGAATTTTAAGGTAAGATGTGTAATAAAAATAATATCCTTCTAAACATAAAGTTGAACATAATAAAAAAAATCTAAAATTAACATATAAACATGCACATGGATATTGTACTAGTCGAATTATCACATGTAATAACTAATTTCATAATAAGTGAATGTATAATACCAGACATTAATTTCTGTGTCCCGACCATGTGCCAGGACCGAGGAGTTACCTGTAACCGGATCCCAACCTAGAAAGCCTATATAACTGAACTCCATCCCAGAGAGCCTCTATAACCAGACTCCAACCTAGAGAGCCTCTGTAACTAGACACCAACCTGGATGGTATGCTACAACCAGACCCCAACCCAGAGGGCTTAGTTTTACTGGTCCCCAACCCGAAACATACTAGTCCAATAAATTCATCTTAAGAAAACGTTTAAATATAAGATAAACATTCGTATTGAAACTAGAATATGAAATGTAGATAATTTAACCGTAAACCATGAATGGAATAAAAATTTCACATCCACAGTAAAACATATCATAACTCATTCAATACAATATGGATGATTTTACTATAATAAATCAACCTCGATCAAGAATAATATCCCGTAAAGGATGTTGACTTAGTAGAAAATAATTAGTAAAAATATTTGAGAGAAATATCCCTTTTTCATGAAATCATATAAAAGTAAATATATTTATAAAGGAAGTCATTTGAAAGATAGTTTTGAATCAAAGTGTCCCATAACACTTTGAAACCTTTTAAAGTAATTAATATTTTAAAATATTCATTTCATTATAAAAAAAATCCTTATAACCGTTTTGAAAACATAGTCATTAATGAGAAAGGTTTAGAAGAATAAATCTGTAAAACATTTAAAATGATGTTTTAGTAAAAGATTCCCTTAATAATAATCCCTTTGAAAACTCTTTTATGAAATATGGACATGGATAATAAATATATCCCAGCACATACTTATGTATTAACAACCTCAGATAATAAAGAGATTGTGAAATTAACCCTTAACTTGAATTTTACTTGGTCGATCATATGTTAACCACCTGTATAATAGTTAAATCATTTTAATTAAATTATAAGAGAACCATATACGTAATTATGATATCATATATGATCTTTTAATAATGCCTTATTAATAATATTTTAGTATTATCATCATTTTAGGTCTTAATTGATTTGTTTTCTTTTATATTCTTTATTATGTGAGTCATGTTTATTATGGATGATAAGTTTATTATTCATATAAATAATGATATCAAGTCTTTAAACATTATTTTTAAACATCAAATGAAAATTATTCTTGAATGTTTACGATGGGGAATGAATCTCATTGCGTTCGTGGAGATGGTAAACCGTACGTACACACGAGTGACAATATCATTATTTTGATATTAAAATCATATATAATTGGATGTTATAACATATATACAGAATCAATAACATGTTATATTTATTATTTACATCAATTATACATCATTATTATACCCATAAAAATAATAATATATCGAATAACAACTACACCACGGCGTGGACACGGTAAGCCGTACGTATGCACGTGTGGTGAAATGTCATTCATGGGATGAATAGAATAATGAATATGGTTGTAACATATTTATAATAACATCACAATATATATAATATACTATAGTTATTATTTTACAATGGAAACAACAAGGGAATAAGGAGTGGAAGAATAAAAGAACATGGAAGAGGTGATAAAATATTTACCTCTTCTTTGGGTTCTTCATTTTTATTTGATCAAAAGGGCTCTTTATGTTAGATTTTGGACCAAAATAAGGCCTCTAGGATGAATGGAGGATATTTTAGAGGATATTTGGGAAGGTTATGGCCGATCCAAAAGGATCTAAAGGTGCGAATTTGAGAGAAGGGGGAGTAACCTTTTATAAGAGGGTGAGGGGAACCTTTGGAAAAGATTGAAATATTATTTTATAATAAGTTCATATTCCGGTTATTATTGCTCCAAATAGATCTATTTCGAAGATAAAGTGGGTATGGATCGAAATACTTTCAACCAATAGGTTTTAGACAAGTTTAGGTTATCATTTTAACCTTATTTGTTAGATTTAACTCTATGTTAAATAATTTAAATTTTATCATGTCTTCTTGTATTCTTACACTATATGGTTAATAAACATACTATAAACATAAAATAGAACCTAAAGTGGTTCATTAATGACATATATAATATTATTTATTCCCATTGGATAAACCATAAATTTTTAGGAATATTATATCAACCAATAATATAGTATTTGTTTTAAACATTAATTAATGTCAATTTTGACACTATTTGGTATTTTGTTTTTATGAAAGTCATAAAAACCTTATCACTTAAAAAAATTATCTAATAAAACCTAAAATTTCATAGTAACCTATAAAATTAATGTAATTATTGAAAAGTCTCAAATTACATTTTTTTGGATATTTATAATATCAATTATTTTAATCATTCATTAATAAGGTAATTACTGCGTCATCATTGTGTCATAAATAAATTAAATTAATTAATGTATAAAAATTATAAATAAAATATCATTATTTAGGAAACAGTTTTATCTTTATAATAAATATTTATAGTCTAATTTATCTTATGTACAGCCCTATATTAAAATGTTTTAGTTATGAAAACATGAATTTAACACTTTTAACTCTCCTTTAAATTAAATAATAATAAATGTCCTAATCTAATCCATGTACACCTAAAGGGTCGTATTTTATTACTAAGGTTCTTTGGGTCGAATTAAATTTATCCAATAGAATTATTACATGTGTTAGGGTAATAATAATATCATTTTTACCTTTAATTACCCTATTTACTTTTAATCGTGGTAAATAAAAGTCAAAAGATACTATTCACCAAAAATTATTTTTATCTTATTTAACCACATTTTAATTACTGATATCAACTGTGTTTCATGGATTTTTGAAATATAATTCAAAAAAGTGGTAGAGTTAAATTTTATGCAAATTTGTAATTGCTCATATGAGGTGGGTAAAAGATGGTAAAAAGTTCTATAAACATTTTATATAGACAAACATATTATAAAATGACTTCATTGAATTTAATTGAACTTATATAGGTATTATTTATCTATTTTTACCTAAAATAAATTTAAATAAAATAAATAATTGTTTAAATAAAAAGTTTGTTTTATACAATAACTTAGTGTTTTTCACTATTCATCAAAAATTGGAAGTTTTCAGAAAAATACCAAAATTTTACCAAAAGCTAATTTTGATATTTCAAATTCAAAAATGAAGTCTATTTTACTAAATTAAAAACATATAAAATTCATTTATTAATTTAAAATTAATTTGCACAGTCAAAACCAAAAAAACGGGCTACTAAAAAAGTAAAAACTTTCAAAATATTGATAGGTGTTTATGTGAAATTTAAATGTGAGAATACTTATAATGACCAACATTGTATTAAATGATAAAAATATTATCTAATTATACTTCCAAACCATTCAAATGTATAATATAACACTATAAATTATTTTTATTTAAAAAAACATTCAGTTAAAATTTAGTAATTTTTACTATTCACCCAAATATGAAAGTTATTAGAAAAAACCCAAAATTTATCAAAACTAAATTTTTATCTTCCGATTATAATGAAAAAGTTTATTTTGTCAAATTTATTATATAAAAGTGTCATTTATTGTATTTAAAAAAGAGATCTCCATTAAAAGGCGGTAAATTTCCATTTTTTTATAAATACTTCTTTTATCTGAAAAAAATGAAATTGTTCTTATATTATGTCTAAGAAACACAAAATATGGATGTTAAAATTATATAGAGTATATAATATTTAAAATTAATCTATTACTAATTATAACCACTTTTTGAACAGCTATTTTGGTAATGTTGTGGTGTGCTCGAACTTGGTGTTGCGTGTAGCGCAAGCTTTTAAATTACATTAATGAGATAACGTTCTTTGGGATTTTGGGGGTGAAACATTATTGATATATTTATATAAAAAAATTATTTCTTCATTGTGATTTTTCTTATTCATATTCTTCTATTAAATCATGAAATTGATGTCTATAAATTACCTTTGATGCCTTAAAACCTAAAAATCACTTTTAGTAGCTCTTAAAGATCATAAATGAATGATAATATTAAATATTTATCTCTCAATATTCTTTAAAATTAATTTGTTTAATACATTATCTATAAACATAAAATGTAACTCTATTAGTTAACCATTAAAATTTATTCATCAAAAAGTATTGTTCAATAAATAATACATCGCATAGTCTTGTGGTATGTATGAAAGCCTTATAATCCTTCAGTCATGGGATCAATACTCAAGGGATTTCTAGACATGATTGGTTACCACATCGTATACATGTTTTATTTTCATATGATGACATTAATATAATTTCCAAAATAAATTTGATGGAGATCCTTCAAATAATTTTAATCCCTAGATATCCTTCTAAATAAGGTTTTTAATACAAACTCAATACATAGATACTTCCTCCAATGTTTAGCATAAACTTCTCATGAATGAATAACCTTATAACCATTTTGGATGATAAAAATAAAAAACATTGGAAATAATGTCAAAAAATCATCTTGACATTGATTCCCAAAATATCACAAAGTAGCTCTAGTTTGTCACATTCCAAACATGTAAATATGATCATCAGGTATTCTCTTGAAATATTTTAATAACCTTAATTAACATAAATAATTATTTGAAACATTAATTTTTACTTATTCAAATAATGATGAATCTATTCCTTAAATAAAAAATATTGTAAACTTCATCAATGATTGCATAAACCACTACTAAACAAGTCCTTAATTACTTCCAAGGTAATCAATACCTTCTGATTTAAATATTCATATCATGCGTATCATTATCCAAATAAAATATCATAACAACATAAAAATATTACTTGTTATATTTCCCTTAATCATGTATTTTTCAGGGACATCACCTTTCCATTAAATCACTTTTATATTCAATTAGAACCATTCAATGTGTTCTTTTAAATCCATAGAGAAATATATAAGCTGAAAAATAATAATATATTTCACCATTCATATGGCATAATTATTGAATCCAAATTCAAAAAATATTCTATTATTCCACTTCATCCTTAAACTAATAACAATTCTACCTCTTATTATTACAAAATAGCTCATTCCATTAAAATTTCACATGTATTTTATTCATTGTAAGCAATGTATTAGTTACTCAGACCACCTTGATGATTTTCATCAAGAGATTTCCTCATTGTGCATTATGTTGTATAATGGTAGTTACTCCCATTCATAAAACACTTATTCCTAGATTATGACTTATATAGGAAAATATTCTCATCCATTTTGTTATCCAATCTATTAATTTTTCCCTTTTGGTCACTTTCTTTGTATAATTCTTTTCTAAAATAAAAACATATTCTTGTTCTTATAATACATTCACACAAGTGATTCTTTCCACATTAATGGCATAAAGGAAACTGATTCTTCTATACCATATGGTCTCTATTACCCAAAATCTTACTGAAATCCTTATCTCCATTACATGGTGAGTCTAAGAGTTGGTTAAGGTACACGTTATTAATCATTTTTTATGAAAACAGATTAGGCCACATAATGAAATTTTTCAATAGAGTGGTCATCTGACATGACTTCTGATCAAAAAATAATCCATCACATTAAATTTTAATCCACTTCCTTACATTCCCCCAATTGATTAAAACATGAAACATGGAATGATCAATACATAAAATAGAAGAAAACCACATAGTCATCAAAATAAATACTTACAGGAAGTCTAAATCATGACACCATCCTCAATCTATGACACTCTATGTATATCATATGTTATTAATAGAAGAATTATATTTAAATATTTCATGTTTTTTCACGAAAAATTTGTGAATTCTCGAAGAATATCCACAGGGAGTATCAAACCAAGTGTGCAATAAGTCCTATTATCATGAACCATATTTACATGAATCATGCCAGGAAAATAGTATTATAGTTGTTACCCCAAGGTACATCTATGCTAGATCAGTGTCAACTTGTAGTATTCAAACAGGGGTGTATTTTTAGTAAACCACTTAGTCAATCCTTTAACAAAATTCCATGATATTTTCTTAATGTTATCACATACTCGTATTTATCCTTATAGACACCCCTATGAATATCCATATAAATATATATAGGGATCAGTCAAATGTTTTCTCATCCTGGAATCCAAATATTAAAAATACCTATTCTATAATACCCACTGTAGCGTCCCTAGATATTTATAAATTAACATTGCATCACTTTTTGGGAATACATAATTCATTATATTAAAAAACATGAAAAGTCTATACTTGTTTAGTGCCTTTAGAAATGAGGAAACATAAATATAGGTACATGAGTGAGATAAATTATCTCCCACTAGATTATCTAATACCGGAACCCCTCTTAGACATATCAAAAAGAAATATATCATCATAACCTTGGGATAGAAACATAAAATGGTGTGAGATTAGATGCTCAGTAAGGGTAAAAAATGGAGACATGTATTCATATGCATGGGAATATGGGTATGATAACATGACTATTAAAATAGATGAGCAAACCCTACATATAAAATATCATATAAAAGAATCATGGTATTAAGATTTTTAATTCATAAGTCATGAATCATACATAAATAATGAACATTATCTATAAAATCATAATACTAGAATAACACATGGATTTATGGAAGACACATATGAATATATAATTATTTTCAAATTATTCAAGGCATTGATGATAAGGACATCATAGTTGAGAAATTACATTATTAAATTAGGTTCAATCCAAATTCTAGCCCTATGTTACTGAACAGAGTTCACTCCTCTTTCAAACCATGTATTACTAAACTAAATTTACTTCTCAATATAGAACAGTAATACTGAACTGAGTTCATTTTTCATTTCATCAATGGCTATATAATGAGATATAAATCTCTACCCAATGCATTGGAGGGATATATATTTCCCACCCATCTCATAATAAAATCATATATATATGTTGAAAAAATCATAATCAATCATAACATGACCCATGAAATGATATTGGTATCACAAAAATGTAATCATGTTATGATGTGTGAAAAAATATACAGGTTTCATAGTCATTTCATCAAAAACATATCCCATGAAAAGCAATAGATTTCAAAATCATACAACCCATGGAAGAGAAACACAGTCATAAGATTCATTCAATCAAAACATCAAACATTCCAAAAGTAATATGAATGGAAAATTTGGAATTTTTATTATAACATCATGAGTAACATCAACAAATTTTACCTTAGAATGAAAAGAACTTTTACTAATATTTTGAAAAACTTTCCAGAATAAAATTTTCTTTTCGTGTATGAAAAATGATCTCTAGAACATAGAATACTTTTGAAATCCATTTTCATGAATATAAAAATATAATATTATAATTAAATAATTAAAAACATTTTCTAATCCTTTTTTTGGACACATATAAAGAGATATTGAAAAGGTTTCAAAATATATTTCTCTTGAAAACATATAAATGGATCTCAAAATTTCCTTTATTAAAATTCCATTTTATATAATCTGAATACTTATAAAAAAGGATTGAATATAATTGGATAAAAAATTCCATGAAAACATATAAAATAATATTTAAAACATTAGGAAACAATTTTCCTTGAAGACATATATTAGATTCTTGAAAACATTTTGAAAATAAGTTTCCTTGAAAACTTATAAAAGAAGCTTGAAAACATTTTGAAAATAGTTTTCCTTCATAACTAATAAAGGAATCTTGACATGATTTTTGAAAAAAAATATTTTAAAATTAATTAAAAATAAAATTTCATAAAAATTATCCTTTTAAACATGCACAGAATGTTTCACAGAAATGAGGATGTTTAAATATATATATGTCGTATTTTCTAAGAGGAACATTTCTTTTTCACAGAAAAAGGTTATAAAAGATCCATTGTTCATAAAGTGACAAGATGATTCCATTCAAAAAAATTTATATGATAAAAAGAAAAAATTAAATTTTTTAATTATAGGATAATATTATAATGGTATTTTAATACCTTTTTATAAATCTTGTTTTTGAAGGAATATAAATTTTCGACCAAAGACGGGGTAAAGTCTGGATTTCATAAACAAATAATTATCTTATTTACCAAATAGTAGACAAATGTTTCCAATACATTGATAAATAGTTTATATACATAGTAGAATAAAATTAATGAATTTTATTAGTAGAGGGATCATAATATTTTATATAAGGAAGCATAAACATAAACAATCTAAAAAAGTGATGAGATTGTTTCAAAAAAATTGTACCATTTGGTAACATTGAACTATAATCCCCATGTAATAAAATTAAATTTAATTAATCTTAAAATATCATGAAATAAATTATATTAATGATATAAAAATTAAAAAGGATTTATAATCACCTCATGGAAAAATAATTGTGCATAACATGTCATTTGTCTCAAAGAAGGAAAATTGTGACAAAATTACTCTCTAATTTCGTTAAATTTTGAAACGTAAATACCATGAAATAAAGATCATAAAATGGATTTATAAATACCCATGATTTTTATTATAAGAATCATAGAATACACCCATCTTCAGTATACACACCACACAAAATGAATGGGGTATGAATAAAGCATGTATCTCTTGAAAATAAAAAGTGAGAAGAAATTCCCCTACACTATGTTTTAAATATCTTTTTCCTCATACAAGATTCACAAAAAAATAAATTTATGATTATTATAAATCATTTACATAATAAATTTATTATATTTACTACAACATATGGGTTTTAATGACCTTATTTTACCCTATTTTGAACAATCCTATGTTAGTGTTTCACATTGGGTAATATTCACTTTTTTCACATGCGTATTAATTTAGTAAAAATCTGTTTCTTATAAATATATAATTATTTCCATAATTTAATCCATAATATAAATAAAAATTATATTCCTTATATTTTTAGTATAATAATCTATAGAATATATAATTATTAAAATGGAAATCATTGTTCTCAATGATTGTACGTAGTACGTACGCATGAACACCACTTTTGTTATATTAATATATTGAAATTAATAAACTAAATGACATTTATATATATCATTATTATTGTATAATTATTATATCATATATATCATATATGTTTAATAAAACTATCATCAATACATTCCATGTAGTGTGTGAATGAATCGCATCGATTTGAGGGGGCAGTAGTCCACACTTCCACAAACAAAATTATTGTATTTACACCAAATGGAAAGTATAAAGATATTTGAGGTAAAATGATTATAGATGTTTAATTACATAATAAATATAATATATAACATATAGTAATAGAGTGTCCATCGTAATATCCACTGTGATAGTAGGTAATGGAAAAAATGAGATGTCATCATTTTGTGAGGTGATAGTTCACCGAAAACATAAAAAAAATATGTTCAATAATCATTAGATGTTTGTATGAGAATGCGTAGGTATAAAACGTAAAAAAATAATTATATTTATGATACAAGTTTTTTTATAATTATGGAATAAGATGAATTATGGTGGTGGAGAAAGAAAATAACAGAAAGGAGGATAAGTGAGGGTGTTACCTATTCATCATGTAACTCCTTTTTGTTTACACTAAAGGGATTCCTTGAAAGTATATATTAAAAAAAGGTAGGATTACAAAAGGATTTAATGGTTGTTGGGAGGATATACAAAAAACCCTGAGATTTTTTTTAATTATTGTTTTAAATAATTAATCATTTTGATATTTTTCATTTCATGTGACTCTGAAATAGTACTATATATATATATTAAAAAACAAAGTCAAACATTAGTTCACAAGATACTTAATTTTATTGTGCTACATGTAATACCAAATTTCCTTGTGTTGTAGGAAACACTGACTTAGCTTTCGTTACCCGCAACACTAAGCTGGTGTATGTTACATGCAACACAGATGTTCCTACGAAACATAATTTTATTTTTATAATTATTTAAATGAGATAATTATAACCCATCCATTAAACATATTTATATGAATAGTAAAAACTAATTTTCAAATTTTATTTTTATTTTTTTATAGAAACAAAACATATTGATAATGAAATATATAATTTTTTGGTAAAGTCGTAATACGTTTAAAAATCCTATGAACAACACTTCATTTCCTTTTATGAAAAACAATAATATTAATTTTAGAGACATAAAAAAATTTAATTGGTTAAAATAAACTTCATTTTTGAATTTATAATTCCAAAATTAGCTTAGGATGAATTTTTGGGGATTTTTCTAGGAGATTTCATTTTTTATAAATAGTGAAATATAATGCTTTTACGTTAAAACCTACTGTTTCATTTAAATAATTGTTAATGATAAATTGTATTTAATATTTTTATTAAGGTAACTTTTGATTAATTAAACATATATTAATAAAATTTATGTCATTATAATCAATATAATATTGATATTAAATATAAAAACATAATAAATATTAAACTTCATTCTACTTTAACAATCTGTAATTTCATCTCGTCTATGGGATTAGGATTAATGTTAATTTTTCCCTTGTGAGTACTGAATTTTTTAAAAACAATATACCCCATTTCATTATGTATATTATTTAGTGTATAATTATATCTTGTTTATTTTTTGACCAAATGATGAGTAAAATTGATTAAAATTAATAGTAATGATTAAAGTCAAAAAAAAGTTTAATTGGGGACTAAACCATAATATTAAGGGCCCGAATAACCTAAAAAATATTTCAAAACCAATGGGATGGAAATAGGTCATCCATAAACATTCCATTATTGATTGAATCTGGTTTTTTATTTCTTTTATTGGGTAATATTGTGTGTATACAAAACTTGTTTTCCAAATTCCATGTGAGTCTTTTTATTTCCCTATAAATGGACACCACCCTTCTGACATCATCACACCTCAAAAACATATTAGTTTCATCCACTATATTCCCAATGAACATAAAAAAAACCCCACCTTCCTAATAAAATACTTCTTTTGGGAAGAAGAAACTATGAGGAAGCCTTTTGGTAGAAACCAAAAGGAATTACATGATTAAGAAGCAACATCTTCTCTCAAGTCCTTTGATTTATTTTCCTTCTCCACTCATCCACTCACTTAATTCCATAAATGAATAAAAAAAGTATTATACTAAATATACTAGGATTTTCTTATAATAATGGTTTCAAATAATCTTATATAAATCTCCATCTAATGGTTAACTAACATATCATTTATGTGTACAACGATCAACCACCGCACTAAATGATGATTGTTCAATTTTACAGACCGCCTCTCATGGTAAAATATTATGATAAAAAATATGTTCACATATATTATTTATTATAAATCTTATATATTTTAAATTATTTATTCATTTTAAATAACATATCAATTTACTTTCCAATTTGTGTTAATATGATAATTTTGTTCGAGAAAGTGTGGACTACCATCCCTTCAACACGATGTGATTTGTTCACACACTATGTGGAATGTAATAAGGATGGGATTAGTGAAATTACATGATATATATGATATAATAATTATAAATTAATAATGATATATATACATACATATTTATATATAAATATATATATATATATATATATATCTTTCATTTACCTTTTTTGTTCAATAAGATACTGAAAACAAAAATTGTGTTCATGAGTATGTGTGGCTTATCATCTCCATGAATGGTGTATTGAATTTCATAATTATATATTATATATGTTATTAAAATAAAAATATATTGGATATATATTATATTTATATCAGTTTTTACATTATTGTATCAATATATATGTATATGTTTGAAAGATACAACAAATTAAGACACATGTTAAGAATAATGTGAATGTTACCCAAAGTGAAACTGTGACATATTTTGGTTAACAAGTGTGTAATATAAGGTCATAATCATAAAATATATGTTATTAAATATAATAATATGGTTTTTTTGTCATGTATAATATATTTATATTTATTATTCATGTGGTTTCAATGGATACGATGAATGTGACTACATAAGCTAAGGGGATTTTATCTCACTTTTTTGTGAGATACATGTTATGTTCACCACTCTTTCCTTTTATGTGGTGTATGTAATACCAAATAATTTATTTCATTTAACATTTAATAAAATTTATGGTTATTAAAATATCAATTTTTTGACCTTTCATTAATGGGATATATGTTTAAAAAGCTACCACATTAGTGAAACAGTTTTGCCTCTATTTTCCTCTTTTGAGACTCATTCTTTGTTATGAACCTAAATTCGATTGGAGATGTATATTACTCCATTTTACATGTTATAACATGAATTACCATATATTCATCATATATTAAACTTCATGCAATTTCCTTTTCTAATATTGAGTGTATGATCCCATGTCACCAAGTTATAATATTTTATTGAGATAATCTTATCACTTTTCAAGATATTTTAGGATTATGATTCCTCGTATAAAATCATATGATACATCATTCAATATATTTTCCAAAATTTAATGTCCTATAGATATTAATTATTATTAATATATTGTTACAATTTCATCCATTCTTTGGTTCAAAATATAGTTAATAAAGTTTTTTCAAAAAATCATGACTTTACCTTCTCTTTGGTCTAAAATTAGTGTTCCTTCAAATATGTGTTTTCTAAAAAGGGTTTCCAATAATATTTTACTATTATCCATTAATCATTAAAATAAAATTTTATCCCTTTTTAAAAATCTATTTAAAGTAATTTTTTGTCACTTTCTGAGAAATTCACTTTTCTAAACATTTTACCATGAAAAAAAGAATGTTTTTTACATTGTACTGCATGTACGAATTTACCCCCATTCATTAATTTGATGGTTCATTTTAATTTTTAAAATTTTAAATTATAAAAATATATTTATAACAATTATTTATAAGGAAAAATTGTTATGAAAATGTTTTCAACCATATTTTAAAACTTTTCATTGAAAATTGATTTCAAAATATTTGCATTCCTAATTTATAGTTTTTCAAAATATTTCAAGTAAAATGGTTTTCAAAAAATTATCAAGATTACTTCATATTGTTTCAATTATAAAGGGTTTCAAAAAAAATTCTAATATTTATTTATAATTTTTCATGTTGATTTAAAATAAAAATATATTTTTATATTTTTTAAGTTTATTTTAACATTTTTCAAGAAGAAAGGTTTTAAAAATGATTTCTTGTATTATTTAAATGTTTTCAAGTTATTTTATATGAAAATATTTTTCAAATGGTTTTATGTATTAAAAATACATTTTCAAATAATAATGGATATTTTCCTCATGAATCATTTTTGAATGATATTTCCAAATTGTTTTCTATATAATATGACATCTATTAACATTACTCATTTTCTTCTAGGAAAAATATAAATTATCCAATAATATTATTTATATTAATGGGTTATGCATAATGTCATGGTCTTTATGAAACCAATTTTTCTGTCCAAAGATACATTTTTATGAAATCTATTTCCCTTCCACATGTTATATGTTTTTGAAATTAGTTTCTCTTTCACCAGTTATATTATTATGAAATCCATTTCTCTTTCATGGGTTATATTTTTATGAAATCCATTTCTATTTCATGGGTTATATGATTATGAAATATTTTTCTACTTTACAGGTTATATATTTTTGAAATCCTTATCTCTTTCACTGGTTTTTATTTTGATGAAATGATTATGAAACATGTATCATTGTTAACAGATTTTGATATGTGTACTTTTTTTTGAAACCCATATCATTACCTTGGTTATGATATGATTATTTATGATCTTATGTCCCATGTATGTATAATTTCATTATGATATGGGAGGGAACTATATCTTTTTCCAATGCATTGGGTAATGATTTATATCTCATTAGATAAGCATGGATAGAATGAGAAAAAAAACTTGGAAAAGTATTCCAGTGATGGAATGAGAAATGAACTCTGTTTAGTATTTTGGGGCAACAATGAGTTATGAAATCTGTTCAATAATATCGGGCTTGAACGAACAGTGAGCATAGTGTAGTCATGTGGGATGATCACTTGAGTGAAATATGTTTTGATGGTGCATAATTTGTTTTCATTGAATGTGATTAATAATGCGTACCTAAACCAAATATAATTATAATCTAGGAATAGAAATAATTATTTCTCTATGATTTTTAAAATGGAGACCATAAAGGAATGAAGATTCAGATTCCTCTGTGTCTGGATTGTGGAAATAAACACCTATGTGAAGTAATTAAATGACCAAGAAGTTGTTTTGATTTTGGGAATGAACAACACAAAGAAAGTGAATTTGAGGTAAAAATGTATAGTTTGGTTAAAAAAATGGACGACAATGAAGGACTTCCGAAGACATCAATAAATGTTATATGATTTAAGTATTGAGTAAATGGTAATTATGAAACTAAATTTCCCAAGATGAATTCTCCTGATGGGAACCCTCAAGGTTCTGTGAGTAATGGTGACATAATGATGATCAAGAGTCGATATAACAATTGTGAAAGGTATGAGGTATTGTCTAATAGAATGAGTTAACCTTGTTATTTTAATAAGGATTAAGTTGAATAATTAATTTATTTAGGTTTTTAGAATAAAAAACTGTTTATTTGAATGATGAAATATACAAGGATTGTTTTAATTATATTTTTTCTCAGTATTTAAAAGATCAAGTTGAATGCTCTTGATGGACTGGTGGAGTGATTTCATAACAAGTTAAATTTTTGACTAAGGGAAGGTAGACCTTAATATGTTATTTATAAAAACATAATGCTATTATGAATAAGTAAATTGGATGGTACTAATTAACTTAGAACAACGTAAGGACTTGTTGACAGGTGGGTTATTTTATTAGTGAGGAAGATTAAAAAAATTTTGGGTTTATGGAATAAATCCAATATACTTTGGAATAAGAAAGAATAATTTTTTTGGAAAAGTATATATGGTATTTAATGTTATTACCATGTTTAAAGGGAATATAATATAAGGGGATTCACATGTTTAGAATGTGAAAACAATGTGATACTTTGTGAGATATGGGGAATCAATTTTATGCTTGTTTCATGACATTATTTCTATGTTTTGGGATTTTTATATTTTAGAATGGTTTTATGGTTATCTATTCATTAAAATTTTATGTTAATCAATGGAAGTTGAATAGAAATTTTTTTGAAATTTTTTGTTAAAAAGATATTTATGGATTAACATTATTTCAAGGATGTCCAGAATATTTTGGAAATCATATTTGTTTGTATTTGGAAATAAAAATCATGTCAGTCGGTTGAAAACCAATAATGTCTTGATAGTATTTGCATCTTGAACCCATGATCAAAGGATGATAACTTTTCTATGCATTCCACTAGCCAATGTGATGTCATGGTTGATGTCTAATAATTTTTAATGAATTGTTTTGTATTGTAAATCAATAAAGTTGATTTTTATTATTAGATATTAATGTATTAAGATATTTATTTTTAGGAATAATTATTAATAAATAGATATTATTTTCATTAATTTATGATCCTTAAGATCTTCTAAAATTGTATTTTATCACTTAAGGAATCATAGTTAATTTATGGACATCCATTACATGAAGTAATGAATGAATTTGAAATTGATAAAATAACAAATAAAGAATGAAATTTTGTTGATATAAATATATAATGTATTTATATTTACTTATATTAATGGATATAAAATAATAAATATACGATTGGATAATGATAAAAATATAATTTTCTGCCCTAATACCTAAATTTTTGTTGAACCGATGGCCTTACAAATCATCACAGAATTATGAATTTGAGGCCCTCATCTTTGCATTGAAAATTCAATTTTTTATGACCTCACTCACTCCCTATAAATATTTATGCATTCCATAATGTCTTATATTCACTTCCAACTAATGTTATCTGATGTGGAAACCCAGTTATATGTTACTTTGGGTAACTATAATGGTCCAAATGTTCCCTTTTAAGGGATGTTTTAGTATTAACTTTTGTGATACGGGTTTTTATGAATGAATCGTTAAAATATTAAACCATTGATATCACAAATGAATTTTACTGGTGAAATTCAATTTAATGGTCATAGAATGTAACACACCCAGATTTTTTTAATTATTTTTTTGAATTAATTTATCTTTTTGAAATTTTTTATTTCACAAGACACTGGAAATTGTTCATTATATATTAAAAAAATAAGTAAAACATTCCTCTCAAAAAGAAAAAAACTTGGATTGGGCTACATGCAATACATACATGGATTGTGCAGCACGCAATACTGACTTGGCATGCACTATTTACAACACCGAATGAGCGTACATTTGATGCAACACAGTTGTTTAATCAAAACATCATTTTATTTTTGTAATTATTTAAATGAGATAATTATAACATAAATATTAAATTGTTTTAAATGAAAATTAATACTAATTTTGAAATAATTTATATCATGGTTTTATAAAAATAAAATATATTCATAATGAAAGATTTAATTATTTGAAAAGTCCTTATATGTTTAAAAATACTATGAACTACGCTTAATGTCCTTCTATGAAAAAAAATTAATTTTAGAAACTTTTTGAAATTTAATTTCTTAAAAGAAAAATCATTTTTTAATTTATAATTCAGAAATTAAATTAGGGTGGATTTTTTTGGATATTTTTAAGGAACATCATTTTTTGATTAATAATGAATAATACTCCTTTTACATTCAAAAAATCTATTTTTTTAAAACAATTATTAATGTTAAATTAAATTTTCAATTTGTTTTAAGGTCCCATTACATCAAATATAAATATATTAATATGATTTAGTTAATTATAATAAATTAAACATTGAAAATGAATATAAAAACTTAATAATTTTTTAAATTTTATTCTACTTTAAAGACCCATAATTTTGTCCAGACTATTGGATTAGCATTAAAAATAATTTTTATACTACTGTGAATTGAATTTTAAATAACCAACCTAAAAAATTTTAATCAGAATAATATATAGATATATTGTGATAATATAATGTTTATTTTTGACCCAAATTATTATCAAATGTTATCAAAGTGACTCACAATGATTAAGGCCAAATTATGCTTAATTAAGGACTAAACCATTACATTAGGGTGCCAAATGACCAATAAACTTGTAAAAATAATATATTTTTGGAATTATTTATTCTATAAAACATATATTTTTAATTTATTATGGTTTTTTATGATTTTTTTTTGTAATATATTGTGTACAACAAACTTGTTTTAAAAAATTTCATGTGTGTCATTTTTCTTCCCTATAAAAGAACATCGCCACTCCCACATCCTCAAACCTCTAAAATAGCTTAGATTTGGAAATGATCTTATATATATAATTTCATAATCAATCCATTCCACTTATAATCCATCCATTGGGAAGAAGTAAATCCATGGAGTAATTTTCACATAAACCAAAAAGAGTTACCCAATTAAGATGTAACATATTCTCTCAAGACATTTTATATATTCTGTATCCACACCTTTAACATTATTTATTCAATTATATTATAAATAAAAATTATAATAAATATTCTATGATTTTTATGATAATATATTGGCTTAAACTTACACACACCTCCATCTAATTGGTAATAAACATATTGTTTACATGTACTGTGAACTACCGTCTGTCAAAATGATGATTGTTCAGTTTTCCTTACCTCCTCTCGAGATGGAAAATATGATGTAAACTCTATTTATATATGTTATATGTTATATTTATTATTTAATTAACATTATTTAATCATTTTATAACACTTTTCATTTTTTTACTTTCCATTTGGGGTTGATATGATAATTTCGTTTGAGGAAGTGTTGAATACTACCCTTCAAAGTGAGGTCATTCATTCACACACTACATGGAATATAATAAGTATGGGTTTAGTGAACTTAAATGAAATATGATTTAATAATTATAATTTAAATAATTATATATATGTGTGTGTGTGTGTTTGTGTGTGTCACTTACCTTCTTTATTTCAATATGACAATAAAAACAGAAATAGTGTTGATGCCTACGTACATCTTACCATCTCCATGAATGGTGTATTCCATTTTATTCTTCAACATTATATATTTTATTCTAATACACATATAATGGATATATATTATATTTAAATCATGTTTTATATTATGGAATCATGATATAAGTATAATGACCAATGATATAACAAATAAAGACACATGGGAAAAATAAAGTGAATACTAACCAAAGTGACAGCTTAACATAGGATGGTTAACAGGAAAACAAAATGAGGTTGTTTTCAAACCATATATGGTATTATATATAATAATACCATTCTTCAAAATATGTATACTAGATTTTTATTTACTATACAGGTTGTTTGAATGAGTATGAAGAGACTCAAGACATAAGGTAAGTGGATTGTATCTCAGTTTTTATTTCTATGAAATACATGCTTTGTTCACAACTCTTTTCTTTTGTGTGGTGTATTTACATCCCATGATTATATTACATTTATCTAATAACACTACTAGAAAATAGGTCTATACCCATGGTTTACCGAAACCGTGTGTATAGGGATAGTACGTGAACCTATACCCACGGTTCTCCAAAACCGTGGGTATAGACCACCTATACCCATGGTTCTCCAAAAACTGTGGGTATGGGGTATTTTTTGAAGACTTATACCCATGGTTCTTCATAACCGTGGGTATTGGGGGTTTTTTTGAAGCCCTATACCCATGGTTCCCCAGAACTGTGGGTATAACTTATGGCGGGGAATGAAAATTAGGCGGCACACAAAAAAAAATTGGCAGGAAGATATTTTTTTCATGGTTTATTTTAATATATTTATATAAATATAAATTTATATACATAAAATTCTTGTAGCTTGGTTGGTCAATAGTGGAGGCGTGGCGGGTGGACTCAGGTTTGAATCCCACGGTCTACATTTTTGGAATTTAAATACTAGTTGTGGATTATATTAATCTATATATATATATATATGCTGATGTATAAATATATATCAAAAACATTCGCTGCCTGGTTGGTCACTTAGTGGTGCGCAGCCATGAAGCCCAGCGTGAGATGTGGGTTCGAATCCCAGATCTAGTGATTTTTGTATTTTAAGTGGATTAAATTAATAAAATACGTTGATTTATTGATATATATCAATGCAAATTTGCAACCTGGTTGGTCCCTTGGTGATGTGCAGCCATTAGGCGCTGCAGGAGTGTGGGTTCAAATCTCAGCTACTAAAAATATTTTGAATTTAAATACCCCATTTTTTTCAAACCGTGGGGTCTGTTGTGTGCCATGCTATACAGCCATGGTGCACACTTTGACCCCCCCCCCCATACCCATGGTTCTCCAAAACCGTGGGTATTGGTTGAGACCCCTATACCAACGTTGTTCCATCCCATGGTTCCCAAAATCGTGGGTATAGCCTATACCCACAATTTTTGGGGCTATACCCATGGTTTTTAACCGTGGGTATAGGTCGTTTTTCCATTAGTGTAATTAAATTTATGGATATTCAAATATAAATTTTATTACATTTATTTCATGGGTTATTTGATTAATAAGTTACCAAACCAGTGAAATAAGTTTTTTCTCAATTTCTCTTCTTTTAGACTCATGCCTTGTAATAAACCAAAATTTTATTCGAGGTGTATATACTTAAATATTACATTTTATATCATTAATTTACATATTTTCAAGATATTTTAATCTTTATTCAATTTCCTTTTCCTATATGGATATTATTATCTCATGATACCATTTTATAGTAGTTTATTAAGACAATAATATGACTTTTCATGTTTATTTATCTTTATACTTCCTTTGATGAAATCGTATAAACCATATCTCGAGAATATTAATAAAATTAAATATAATATGATTATTACTTATTAATTCATATTTTGTTACCATTTATTCTACTCTTTACTACAAAATATAATTATGAAATTATTTTAATGAAATCCAAAATTACCTTTTATTTTCCCATAAATCTAGTTTCATTAAAGTCACGTTTTCTAATAAGGGTTTCTCAGAATATTGTACCATTATCGTAAAATCCTAAAAATTAATTTTAATCCATTTATTATTTTAACTATATCTTTAATTTGATATTATTTATGCATTCCAAACATGAGATTTTTTATGCTTTTTAAGTGAAAATGGAATGTTATTTTTACCTCATAGATCTAGTACTCATTTACCCAACATCATTTCATTGATGCGTTATTTTCATTTTAAAATGTAATTTTTTTTGGAATTTTATAAAATTTATTTTCAAGGAAAATATATTCAAAATATTCTCAACCTTTTTTATATATTTCTTCTAGGAAAATTATAATCAAAATATTTTCAAGACTTACTTGTATGTTTTCAGTATATTTTCAAGTAAAAATGTTTTTAATACAATTTCAATATTTATTTTTAATTTATCAAAGTACTTTTTAAATAAAAACGCTTTTAATATGTTTTGAATCATATTTTAAATGTTATGTAGGGAAAAATTTAAAATTATTTCAGATAATGTTTATATGTTTTCATGGTATTTAATATGAAAATATATTAATATGTCTTAAGTAATAAAAATAATTTTGCAATAAAGAAACTATATTTTAAATATGAAAATATTTTAAAGTTATTTCATAATTATTTCCAATCAATGATGACATATTATGAAGTTACTTATGCTCTTCTAGTAAATTATCTATAGGTTCAATTCGTATTCTTTCTATAAATGGGTTATGTCTGATGGAATGGTGTTTATGAAACCTATTTCAATTTCATGGGTTATGTGCTTATGAAATCAATTTCTTTTCCACGAGTTATATGTTTAGGAATTTTTTTATCTCTCACGGGTTATATGTTTATTAAATCCTTTTTTCTTTCATTGTTTATTTTTATATGAAACCCATTTCTTCGTCACAGGTTATCTATTTATTATATCCATTACTCTCTCATGAGTAAATTTTTTTTTAAATCCATTTCTTTTTCATGGGTTATGCTTTGGATGAAATGATAATTAAACTTGAATCTTTTTCCATGTGTTTTGAAATTATTACATGTTTATGATACCCATTTCATTACATGGTTTATGGTATAATTATTTATGATCTTGTGACACTTATTTTTATGATTTCATTTTGAGATTTGGGGGACCTATATCTCCCTCTAATATAATTGATAAAGATTTATATCTCATGTTTTATACATGGATGAAAATAAAAATGAATTTGGTTCAGTATTATAGTGTTTGAATGGGAAATGAAAATGGTTCACTAATAAAGGGGACAAAGGAGGAGTGAACTCCATTTAGTAATATAGCATCAGAATGAGTTGTGACCTCAGTTCTGTAAAATGGGGATGGAATGGGGTGCGATGAAAGTTCAGTAAAGGAATTTTTCAACTAAGATGGTCTTGGCAGCAATTCCTTTACTACAATGGAAATCATTATATATGCTTAGGAGTCTTCCACGATTCAATTTTCTATTCCTACCTCATGCTTTCATGGATTATGTTCATTATTTCCATTAGATTCATTCCTTAAAAACTACCAATATTTATTTACACTATTCATGTATATGGTCATCGATATATAGGGAATGATTTTTTATTTTCTTGATCATGTTCTCAAACACTTATGCTCATGATTATGCTTACATATATCCCTTCCTTACCTTTATTGTGCATTTAGCTAACCCATTTATTATGTTTTCCTTCCCATTTTTAAAAAAACTTTTATATATATATTTAATAAAGGTGATGATATATATGGGAGATATTGAAGATCTTTCACTAGGATAGAAGATTTTGTTTCCATGTTTCCCTAGAAATTGAACTATTATAGTCCTCAGACATGTATTTCTGTAATGTATAAAATATTCATCTAAAATGATGTAATATCTATTTTTGTAAATCTTGGTTCACTATAATGTTTGATTATATAACGGACAAACCTATGTGGTTTAGAGGTCTAAAGTAGTTGGAGGAGAGGATGAATTTTTATATAGGAGGAGTGGAACTCTAGTAATATTTGGACAAAAGAATTACATTCACATTTTTCAAATGTTAAGTGGATCCAATAATGCACCAAATTTGAGAAATAGGAGGATTGGTTCGAAATATGGAAATCCATTGGTTCTTTGACAAGTGTATAGGTTGTTTTGGGTCTTAAATTTATGGTATTCCATTTGTTATGATTTATTTTACCTTAATAAATATAATTTATTTTAATTACTTTTTGAAATATTGTTGGTCAAAAACTACAATTAACTTATTATTCTTAATAAATTGTTATTATTAAAAATATGAAATAAATTTTTAAAAATTACAACCACAGATTTTTTAGAAATTAATTTAAAATTAATCCTGCTAATAGAATGAAATTTTTTGTTTTTTAAATTAAAGTCATCCAAAGATTGATACATTTTTATATCTGTTTTCAATGCGAAATTTATTATAATGAACAAAATTGAGTTTATTGATAAAAATATTATCTAAAAAAACATTCAAAAAAAATTGTAATATATGTTATCATTATAAATAAAATAGATGAAAATGTTGTTTTGAATTGAAATTCAGTATTTCAAACTATTCATTAAAAATGAATCATTTCAGAAAAATTACAAAAAATTATCGTGGATTAATTATTATCATTCACTTTTAAATATTAATTCAATTTTTACATATTAAATCTATAAAAGGTCCAATATTTCAATTTAATATGGGTTCTCCATTAAAAAGAGGTAGAATATCCTTTATAAAAATATAGGGTTCTAAACATAAAATTAGGTTTGTTCTTATCTTAAGTCTATAAAATAAAGTGACTGACTATATGAAACAAAATATCACATTTTTATAAAACACTTACAAATCTAATCCATACATATTCTGAGATAGAAAATCCATTATCTATTTTAAATAAAAGTAATTACATTTTCAAGGAAATACCATTTTTAAAAATTAACCCATGAACCCTTCAATTACATCAAATGAAATTATATTTCAAATCTCAAATAAATAAATATGAACTTTATTAAATTCAAGAAATTAGATTATTTAAAAAGATACACCCACCTTAAGAGAATAGATAACCTATCTGCCTTTGACAATGGGGTTTAGAAATCATAGGACATTTATCCAAAAGACAAGGCATGACCATTGTATAAAAAGGATTGAATAAAAATACAATCCAAACACCAATCCTTATAACTAAATTTTATGTGACCATCAACATTATATAAACCAAGAGGATGTATTACCTACAAATATGAAGTGCCTAGTCATGTAGATCAATCAAATAATGAACAGATCTTGATGGAATGAATTTTCCCAAAATCACCAATAGAAAGGGCATTGGTAGTGTGGAAGAGGATACAAAAACAGCCGAGGACTCAAACATGTGAATGAAACCCTAAATACTAGAACTATGATAAATACAGGGAATGTAATATCTTACACATTTTAAATCTCATTATGGTTTGGTTTTTCATAAAAACAAGTCTTCATAGATTGAAAACATGGATTTTCACATTACATAACCTATAAACCTATTACGACATGTGTCATTACCATAAGGTTTAATCTAGTTCATGAGATCTATCTAGTGTACATTACATACCATGTAATCAAATTAAACATCATGTAACAACCTAGAGAATAGTTGTAATGTCCATGAAAATATAAAAATTCCAAAAAATCTGTGAGATCACCATTATATGTTTCCTCTCAATTCAGGGATGAAAATACTAAACCTACAAAAAAGGGAAACCAAAGGAAAAGATCATAAAATAAGTGACTAAATAGTATTGGGGAATAACAAACTTCCTCCAATAAAATATATCTATACTAAAAAATATGTCATGATCATAGATATGTAAAATGTGATGTTCACTATAGCCACATAAATAAATCAATCTTTAATGTCTCATTCTGATCCTTCCCACACATCTGCAGTACTCAGACCAAGAGAATTACTTATCATGAAATACTTTATCTTGGTGATCCATAATCTGAAATTGATGCTCAACCTAAATGGTATGGGTTTCATAAACAATATCCTTCCATCTAATTACAGGTGAATGATCTGAAATACACATCCTCAACTGGGAAACATGAAAACAATTATGTATATAATCCAAGAAAGGTGGTAATAGTAATTGATAATCCACCCTCCCCAGTCGTTTAATGATCTCTCATGGGCCCACAAACCGTGTTTTTAACATATCATACTTTTACAATTGATGATGTCCAACTCAAGGTGAAACTCTAAGAAATACCTGATCACCAACATCAAACTCCATCAACTCTCAATGACCATCCACATAAGATTTATAACAACTCTATTCAATGATAAAACAAGTTAGGATTTACTACACTACCTCAATTTTCTATAGATTAATACTCATACCAACAATGGAATATACTACTAACTCTACCCAGCACAATGTAGATTAACATGACTACTCATACAAATCCTCACAGGGCACCATTCTAATTGATGTATGAAAAACGATCTAGTCCAAATCAACCAAATGTAAATATATGTACCATGATCCACCAAAATCAAGAATGCAAGCCTAAGGAATATCCTCAAGAACCAAGATTTATATATCTACATATCCATACATCTATGGATGATAATTCATGATCAATTTCAAATGGGAAGCCAATAGATTTGGAACACCTTTCCAGAACCTGGATTTAAACCTTTTGTCCCTTTAAAAAAATTCTAGAAAGAACCCTATGAATCTTAATAGTCTTTCAGAAAGACATGCCCTTGAATAGTTCCACATTAATCATCTCCATTGTTGGAAATAAATGCCAATATTTAGTGATTATGTCAAAAATCACCCAAATCTCATCCTTACAACATAGTGTCGAAGGTATACCAATTATGGAATCAATAGAAATTTCATCCCACTTCCATGCTGGAATGGGTAATGTCTATAACAAACCTGAAGGTCTCTATTTTTCTCACTTAACTTATTAAAAAGTGAGACCTTGTGATATAAATTCCACAACTAACCACCACATCCCCAACAAAAAATATAGATATCTCAAGTCATGATACAAAATTGTATCCATTGGTGCACAAACCAACACAAATTGTTCAAACTATCTAAAAACTATTTTCTGAAGGAAAATTTAATAACCAACCTATTAAAGAAGCACAAATATCTACTAGTATACCGATATAATTTTCATGAGTTCTACACATCATTTATGATTTCTCTTGATCCTTGAATATTTTTTTCTATCATCTAATCATGCTGGACTCTCTCATCAGAAGATGATTCATTCTTTATCATAGCTAAGAACAACATACCGTCATTCTTTTATACTACCAAGATCATCTAAAAATAATATCATTAGTGACCACTACTCAAATGACTCCTTCACATATTAGGTCGGGCGTATTATGCTCAATGAATCAGCCACCATATTCCCATTCCTAGGAGATTATACAATATCAAAATAGAAGGTCTAAAGATACTAAACTGATCATAACTATAGAATGTTTAGATCACTATCATTGAAAATATACGTTATGATTTTGTGATTATAAGACACCATAAACCACTCCCTAATGAGATAGTGATGCCAAATTTTGAGTGCATTCATAAAATATTCCAGCTCAAGATCATGGATATGGTTTTTATTATTGTGATGGAGTAACTTCCTGACCCAAAATCCATGAAATTATTCCTCTGTATAAAGACACATCCCAACCCTATACCTCAAGAATCATAGAAAACATCAAACACAAACCTAGTTTTTGAAGAATCAAAAATAGTGCTAAAGTTAACCTCATCTTCATCACCTCAAAATATCTCTTACATTTTCCATTCAATTCAATCATTACACCATTATGGGATAAATCATTTATAAAAAATGCAATCTTGGAGAATAAATGATGAAACCATCTATAGTAACCTACCAAATCCCAGAAGATTCGGATATAAAAATCATTTCTTGGATAATATCATGACATTATTGTCTTCCCCTATTCATGATCAACTGAGACGCCACACTCATATATCACATACCCAATATAATTCACATAAAGGATCACAAACTCACACTTGGAAATAATACCATAAATATAATTATCCCTCAATGATCAAATAATTATATTCAAATGGTCTCTATAATCCTCCCATATCTTTGGATTTCACCAAGATATCATCCATAAACACAATAACAAATGTGTCCATGAAACGTTGAAATATTCAGTTCATCAAATCCCTGAAAATTTAATCAACATTAGTGATTATGAATGGCATAGCTAGAATCTTGAAATAATGGTATTGACTCTAATAAAATGATTTCTTGGGTTTAAAATCTTCTCATACTTCCAACAGGTGGTACCCAAACCACAATTCTATAATAGAAAAACAATGATCCCCTCTCAGTTGATCAAAGAGATAACCAATTTAGGGTAAATACTTGATCTTAATGGTCA
Source organism: Viscum album (assembly GCA_963277665.1). NCBI lineage: Eukaryota > Viridiplantae > Streptophyta > Magnoliopsida > Santalales > Viscaceae > Viscum > Viscum album. The sequence continues at coordinate 1,658,278,297 of OY728121.1, read as the reverse complement.
CCTGAGTAAACTTTTCTAAGTCGATTCAATATCTAAGACTTTTATCCCCTTTCTAAGAAAATATTACAGTCAAAGGTTGTATGGACATTCTATGATGAATAAATCATTTTACCACCAAGTACACAAGATTGACTTTATGTTCAACCAAATTACAATATTCCATTCTATATGATGGTATACAAATGGGAATGATTCTAGGTAACATAAAAAGAGTGAACTTGACCTCTCTAAATGGGGAATGTTGTAAAATTATCCAAAAAATATACATTTGGGTACCCACACACAATATAAGGTAGTAGACCACCAATAAAAAGTTAAAACGCATCAATAAACATTTTTTACAACATTATTAAGATTAAACCATCATAAGGATTAACTAGCCCTGCCCTTCCCGATATAGAGTCCTATTCACCCTGAAAAACAAGAGTGATAAAATTGATAGGTATGAATTTTACTAGAAGGTGATAACATTCTATCTGGGACATTATAAAAATCATCTAATCCATGCCAATAATCAAGTCAATGATGCAATGATCAATCACTATGATGTCCCAAAGAACCTCATGGTCTCCTATCACCACCTGAAACATGAGACATTTGAAACCATGTTCATAACTATCTCCCAATAGTGAAGAAATATTCAAACCAAAAGGAATAATATCCTAACACAACATGATATTTTCCACCAACATTGATTATATTAAATAATTAGTATCACCTGTATCAAAAAAAGTTGAACCATGTATGATGAAATGAATACTATACCTCTACCAGTAGTGGGCCCTACTATAAGTTCATCTTGCTCACACATAGCTGCATAAATCAATCTGGATATTGCCATCTATACATCCACAATTTCCTAAGGATTATACCCACCACCATTGGAAGCATCAACCTGAACCTATGTCCACAAGGTGAATGTGGATCCTATCTATCTTTATTGGGACTTCTTCTCACAAAAATGCTTCACATGGACATATCACCCATTATGATGACAATTACTAGGAACCTCCATACACTGATGTCTAGTATTACCAGGTCTCTCACACTAGATGCAAATAATTTAAATCTACCCTTTATAATCCCATGAAATTGGTCATGCACATAACTAACCACTCTTTAAAAAAATTGACCATAAGAAGCACCCTGTCTAACTACTACACCAACTAAAGATCCAATCAAGTATGTCATCCCAGATATATCTCCCTCATCCAATGTTTATCTATCCACTACCTCCAAAATTGTTGGAAGACACAAAAGGACAATAATTGACCAAACATCGATCCTCATCCCCATATATATCCTTTGAGCCTTCATGTAATAATTTATGTCAAGATCATGTTCCAGATGCACTGATTTAGTAAAGTGGGAGGAGTTATATATAATGGTATGCTCCACCTATTCCAATTTCATAAACTCTTAAGATATTTCTATATGAAATTTATAAAGATAATATTGATTATTGAAGATCTTACTTAATATTATGAGGTAGGTCCTTTGGGAAACATAGCTTCTACTATAACATCCCACCATTATTATCCTATTACATCTAGAATATATGTGAAAAAATCCACATGATAATCCTAAAGAGAATTAAAAAATTTGAATATCCTCTCAAAATATTGAAGATACTCTTATGAATCTTGTGGTCCATCATTACCATGGAATATTGTTGGATACTACTTTGTAAATTCCAAACTGTTACCCACTACTCTTATAACGTTCTCTAAAACAACTAACCAGAGAGTATGAATTTTATGGATCACAACATCAACCAAATATAGGACCATTTGAGGAGTTTCTTGAGGAAACTTCCTTACATCATCCCCTCTTGTATTTGGAATATCTATTCTTGGAGGAATTGTTTCTTATACGCAAGAAAAAAATGAATTCACCGTGAGAAAATTACAAAACCATTAGACTAAAAATAAGAATCTGAAACCATTTTTAACACATTAATAATTTAAAGAGTTATAAATTTTACCACAAAACTCCAAGACCTTTTTAAAAGAACATGTACATCTAAATTTACTACCCACATAGTTTATTCAAATGATATTACACATAGAAAGTTCCCTGATGTAATTGATAGGTAAATTTAGATAAAATTCCTTTAAAATTTATTCTAATTAATATAAATAATCATTCTTGGACACATTAATATATTCTCAAAACTCATATGAAAACTAGGATTTAGTAATGGGAGTGGGATGGATATGAACCATTTTCACACCTACAATCTGAATTATAATGATCCTACTCAAGTTTACTAATGCATAGAAACAATTAATGAAGTACTAAAATACATAATGATGAGTTACCCCTTTGATATGAAATTGTGATAGTCTAACCTAGGAAAACCTAACAAAACACCTGAGCCATATAATTATGGTGTGGGGTAAAAAAAGAAAACAAAACAAATAATATATATAAGAAAAAATAAGAAAATCCACAAGATTACAATGATGAAACAATAGAGATACCACTAAGGAAAATGAGGTAAACCAAAAAAGAAAAGCGTAGAAAACTAGTCTCCAAGTGAAAAAATGGCACCTCCAAACCATCTAGAAAAAAAATGTAATGAGATAACCTACATCAATACATTATGCACACTCCTTTACTTGTGTCCCATAAAACAATGTCCACAGCCACCCAAAATAACATGTATGGTGTGGGAAAACAATCTCATTAGGGTACAAATAAAATATCTATACAAGCTATAATAATACGAATTTACAAGTATAATATTATATAATAATAAAAAAATTGAAAATTTTTATAAATAAACAATTTAAAACTCATTTTAAAAAAGTCTTTGAGACATTCAGAAGTTTAATCTATGACATCCAAATCTTGAAACAATGAATGAAAATATAACTAAATATAAAAATATATGTGATCCATCATCCATGAAATAAACTATCATGTAATAAACAACCATAAATAACAATGTACCTTCCAGTTGTGATCTCACCTATGGGAAACTATGTACTAAATAACCACAATCCAAAAAAATCATTTTCATTCCATCAATCCTCGAGGCCTTCCAAAAACCATCAACATATATGAGATTATCTTCTAGTGGTGTCACAATCACTAAGGATGCCTACATATCTATCATGACGGACACAGGGTCCCCAAATTGAAATGTTTTATAATTTCTATTTTGTAGATCATTCTCAAATTTTAATGACACAATTAAAAATCTATCCTAATATCCTATAGGATTAGAAAATCAGTTTTCCATTTTAAATCAAGGTAATTATATTTTAATGGAAAACACCCCTTTAAAACATGAACACATGCTCCTTTCAATTTCAACACATGACATTCCATTTCAAATATATAAATAATCAACAATAAATTTAAACAATTAGATAAATTAAAATAATTGAATATATCCACACACATTAAGGGAATATAATAGCTAATTGCCTTTAAAAATATTGATTTGAAACCATAGTATCTAACTCTAGATGATTTTTCATGACCAAAAATAAAATAGATTGATAGAAAATAAAATCCAATCACAAATCCCTACAATTACAAGTGTTGAAAAAAATTACTAGGGAAAAACTAAGATAAAGGATTAACTGAAATGTTGAAGTTCTGAACACTACTAATAGACTACTAATTGAATAGATATGGATGGAAAGAATAAACCTTGAATTTCCTAGGGAAATAGTACTTCGTGAGTGAAGGGGGATGAAACATTGATCCCTTAAACACCCACACAACACCCTAGTAACTTTATCTAATGGAATTACCTGGTGTGTAATCTTATAAACATCATGAATCACTTTAGTTTTGAGTTACATCGAAAAAAACTCCCCCAGGATTAAAAGCATGATTATTCACACAAAAAAATTTAACCATCTAACGAGGTGTAAAATTACTATATTGTGTAATCCATTTTAGTAAATCTCTCTAGTGGCCATTTCATTTCATGTAATCCAATTAAATTCTATGTAACTATCCAACTAAAAATAGAAAATTATAGGAAAATAAGAAAATCCAACAAATCCATGACATCCCCATTATATGTATCCTCCCAATTTAGGGATGAAAATACCTACCCAAAGAGAAATGGAAACAAAAGAAAAATATCAGAACATACCAAACTGAAATTTAATAGGGCATTAGATATGGGTATTAAATTTAATAGATGATGATAATGTTTGGATTTTTCATAACTCAATTTGTTTTCTTCAAATTACATCTATTATTCTTTGAACTCATAGTTTTTAGTTGAATAAGGTTATCTTATTTTTATATAAAATTTTATTTCCACAATCATTTTTATGGATTTATAATTTTTTCACATGATATACTTTTTGATGGATTATTACCTCAATGATTATGATATTTTTAAGGATTTTTTAACTCAAACTTTTTTCTCTAGGTTTTATTGTTACTTATTGAAATATATTGTTTTATGTTATTAATATTTTTCCACATACTATTTCATATGATATACTTCATTACATCTCTTGGTAATGTGGAATTTTAATTGAAACCCCATTCACTGATAAATTTATTATTCATTAAATAATAGTAGTTCTAAGATTAATTATCCATATTTCTAATTGTTCATTACCCCTTCATCTTTTCATAATGAAGTTTCATTATACTTTATATAATGTGGTCAAAAAAACATGTTTTTATAATATTAAAAATATATCTCTCTTTAATAACTATATTTTTATAAACCACTACCCATTTCCAAAAGATAACATTTATTTCTTTTTTAAGGCTCTAATATTGAATATTCATTTAAAAAGTAAAATTTCGGAAAAAAATATCTTGACCATTTTGAAAATTTATTTTCAATGTGACCAGTAAATGAATATTTTATGAGTATTGTAAAAGGATTATCTTAGATATATTACTTTTTTGATTCCATTTTCCAATTTTTCAAAATATTATTTATCACATTTTTAGTAATGTTATATGAATAACAATGAAAATTCCATTAAGAAATTTTTCCTTTTCGTGATTTAATTTTTGTTATCAATCAATCCCATTACTGATCTTTTCATATATGATACCATTCGAAGTGTCCATTTATAGAAGTGTTTTTCATCTAAGACAACATCAATCAATGATTTTTATTCTTCTATTATAATAACTAATGAGACCATATTAATTATTTATATAGATATATTATCATCATAAAATTAAAATTAATTATTTGGTAAATTATAAAATTAATTTTAAGTCTGTTACTCTATACTGTGTTTGTTAGATGGATGGTTTAATAGAAATTGATAACATTTATTTATTGGGAAAATATTGACAATAAATATTATAGTCATTTCAATACAGGAGTTTATTGATTATTTATGCATGTTTGTAATGGATTTTATAGTTTTTCATTCCATCATATGATAAATTCATTGGACATAACTAGTGATTGTTGAGGGCCACAATATCCCCTTGATGCATTTTTAAGTCTCATGACAAAAATTATCTTCATTATTTGGGGTATTAATTACCTATTTCTATAATATTTCATTACTTAAGCTGTTATTTGTAAGCTTATGTTGTAAAAAAATTTAAATTCTTCCATCATGTTATGAGTTTTTGTCCATGTGATTATTTATATTGTTAGGTGATACATGGATTTATTTAATGCTCATGTAATCAGTTATATGGAATTACTTTTTATCATTTACTTTCTAATATTTTATTCATGTCTTTTTTTTCTATGATAAATTCTGTTTTATTAATTCCCAAATCAATAATTTTATTTATTCCTTGTTAGGTTTACATTTCCCCTGATTATGAATAAGATATTACATTTGAGATGTCTAAAGGAATATCATGTGTCAGTTATTTTTTTTAAAATTTAAGACATATTATTTATTAATTAATTTCATATTTAGTGGAAAAATTTCATTTATTGATAAATGCAGAGTATATATAGGTTAATCATGATTAAAAAATCTCTAAATCTCTAAACCTATTATTTCATGGGAATTTATGTAATAAAATAAATTCAAGGAATTATTTAAATTTGTGATAGTTATGTATTGGATATCATAGTTATTATCAATGACTATTTTAAATATATTTAGTGATTATGAGGTTTTTTTTTGGTTACATTAATATTTATGTGTCATTAAGGTTAGATTATTTAAAGATGATCATATTTCAAAAGGAATGGATTACCCTTTAGGTTAGTTGAGGTACTATTTAATATTTTTTATTTCAGAATTAGGGTGATATAATTTTAGATAAATATCCATAAATATCTATATTAATAAGAAAGCAGAATAAAATTATAGTAAATAATAGATATTCTAGTTCTCTAATAAATTACATCAATGTCAAGAAAATTGAAGGTATAGGTCTCTATGGAAAAAATTCACCTAGATGTAATTATTGTTAATATGGCTTGTTTTGTATCAACTCAATCTTCACATGATGTATGAAGAGTGTCCCAAATATTTCATAAGTGGATAAAACCACCAAGGGATATGCTTTGAGAATTCACATTCTCTTTAAAACTCATTATGGTGGGTTTCAGAAAATTTATTTTAGAGTACCTAATATGTAATGGCCATAGATAGCCAACATTGAAAGTTAAAGATTCTTAATTTAGATAATGTAATACAATTATGAATCCCTTATTCTATGTTTATTGTTTTCTATTATGAAATTATTAATTCTCTCTTAACATATCATTATTTTATATAATAAATTGATAGAGTAAGGAGAATGAATGTTAATAATGGATGTGTTTGGTAATGTGATGAATGTATCAATGAATAACTAAAAGAAATTGGATCTAGAGTGAGGAATTATTTAATGACACTAAACCAGCTATCATTAACTATAATTAATAAATATTAACATCATTGAATTCCCAACCACACGAAAGTGGATATTGATGGAGTCTTGTAGATTCATTGTTGAAAAATGTGCTGAAGGGAATAATATTAAATTCCCTATAAATTAGGAATGTAGGAAGAAGAAACCAGAGAAATATGTTCAAATGAATAAATTATTATTCCTATGTGGGAAATTCAGACATAGGTAAACCAATTTCCTATGAAAATAAAAGAGTATAGATAATATGATGTAGGTGTGTAACATTCATCAAACTGAACCACTAATTATTCTATATCATAAATGTTCATAACATGGGTGGTATCCAAGAAAATTCCATATTCCCATTACTAAAAAGGATAATGGGAATATTATTCCTCCTATACTGAGGGAATAAGGGATGATATACACTATGAAAACAACTGAAGAGGATTATGATAATCAAGGTACACTTATCCTCCACTATGGAGTTGTGAATGTCTTAAAAGAGTTTTATTGAAGGTACCCGATTATATCTAGGAAGATATAAAAGTGTTTTAATAAATTACCAAAATTATTAGGTGTTCAATAATCAATGAAAAACTATAGTTTTATATTTAGTCAATACAAATATTATGTTTTTGGGAATGTTACTCATACAAATCATATTTTAATTCCTTTAGATATTTTTTTTGATTTTATAAAACATATGGTTGTATCAACCTAGGTAAATTTTGTTTTTGTAATAACAAAATCACATTTCATTTCATAATATCATATTATATTAATGAAATGATGATTATAAACTCTGTCTAGTGGAAAATTCTAAACTATGGGTCTTGGTACTAGATGAAAATCGAATCATGGATAAAATGGTTTGAATGAAACTCAATATTTGTGATATGTAAATTTTGAAGGGATATATAAATTTCCATGTTTTACCAAAGCATGTGAGATTGATATATCATTATAAATTATAAATTTATTATTTTATATTTTATTTATTCCACAAATATTTTTTGTATTAAATAATATTAAAAATTTCAAGGATGCACTTTTTTGTTGGGGGAAGAATGTAAAACCCACGATTTTTCTATATGAAATTATCTATTAAATAAATATAATATTAAAATGATTATTTCCCATGAATCTAAAAATATAAATAAAAAAACTATAAATTATATGAAAATTATATTTTTAGTATTATTTACAATTAATATAACATAATTATTGAGTAAGTTGGTTTAAATAGAAGTAACCAATTTCAAAAATAAATAAATATGGTAGAAGGAATGGTGTCAAGTGGTTGGAGACTTCCGTATGAAGCTCATTTGTATGAGCATAAAAAATAATTTTTATAAATAGATATATCCCTAGGATAGTCTAAAGAAAAACTAAAACAATTAAGGTACGAGTAAAACCTTTTTCTAGAGAATCTCAAGTACGTAGAAAATTCCATGAGATATATACTTGAAGAATCACCACCCTCGACCACCAAGAGAACATATCATATTGTTTTGTATTACATAAAGATATTTAAGGTTAATATAAGTATAAATTAGGATGATGTCAACATGTAATTATTAATATATTTTATATTTACATGTTAAGGAAGACACGGTAAATGATACATATTATTATAACAAGCACTTTATTCTCTTAAATAATTTTTCTATTATGAACCCTTATATTAAAATTAATTTCAATAATTTTTCAAAATTAAATTTGAAAAAATTAGCTTATTTTTTATATTAAACATATCAAAAATATTATACGTCAAATGTTTTTATTTTTCTAGAATTATTGATGTTTAGGTGAATCGATACAATATAGTTCATTCCTTTACATCAGCTTTAATGACACTCCCATAAAATATGTATAATTTTAAAATTAATAGTAACATTTTTAATAACCTGGAATGTATTTTTTTTTAAAAATTATTCTTTTAAAAATATTTTTTTGAATCTAAAAAACCAATGTCTATAATTTTTAAACGTAAATAATATCATTTTAAAGAAAAAATATTTTTAGTTCACTTCTTTTAACTATGTATCCAAAAGGAGGAACTATGTTTCTAATTTTTTTTAAATCCAAGTAAATATTATTTGGTTAATAATAAACATATTAATTTTATATAAATAAATAACATTAATAATCTTATCATAATCACTATTTTTTATTATAAAAATATAATTTTTTGCATATGGTTTTTACACATTAGTTGAGCTAAAATTAAAATTATTTTTTATCATGCTTATATGTTCTATTTTAAAAATATGATTTAATATTTGGAATCATAATGTTTAAATTATACATTAATTACGAATTTGTTTTTATCCATCAAAAGTAATTACACAAGTAAAAATTTTCACCTCGGTAAAAAAAATATTATATAGGCAAAAAATATATGAGTAAAGGTCTTATATTTATGTAAAAATATGTGTTAAAAAATATGGTTTCTTTTTTATTAACATTAATACTTCCCCAAATCTATTTTTTTCTATTATTGGATCCATTTAATGTTTTTATAGTGACTTTTCCATCAATATTATTACAAAAAGGCCACTCTCCCCACTTATTAAAACAGACTAACTAGAAAACATCTCCTAACACCCAATGTAAATTATTTCAAAACAATATACCTCAATACCTCTAAAAAATTTCTATACACACCCTATTTATTCATTTACTCTCACAATAAAACACATAAAATTATTAATCACTTTTCTGAATGTGTTTTCAAAGGTGTAATGTAAAATTTCTAATTACCACTTTCACATTTTAATTCATTTCGTTCTCTTCCACCTCCTAAAGGTAATTTGATCTATTATTTTACAAGTTAACACATATAATTAATATAATAATATTATATTATTATTACGTAATAATCATTATCTTCTGTTTTCCTTTAAATTATATAAATAAAAATGCCGCATGTGTACGTTCAGACTACCACCTCCGTGAACAACAGGTGTGATTTTTCATCACCACATTACATGTATATTTTATAAGGGTTATATAATTTATATATTTACTATTTATTAAATTATTAATATTACATAACTATAAATAACTCACTATCATCCTCATGTTTTATGGGAAAGGAACGCATCACCCAAGCATATGTGCAGACAACTACCTCAACGAAAAAAAATATTTTTCCCATATAAAATTTAATTTTTCATTAAGATAGCTTAAAATATAATTAAAAATTTCAAAAAATATAAATAATAATATTATGTATCTATAATAATGATATTATTACAAAATAATAACTTTCATAACCACACTCACTAAAAAATTATAGCATGTTATTGTTTGGTTTGGTTTAACCACATACATAAAAAATGATATAAATTTCTATGATGGATGAATATAGAAAAATAATTAATGGTTATATTATAAATTTTTGATAAAATAATTATTTGGTTATTATTATATAATGGTTATATAATATTTAAAATATTAATAATGTTTCACCCTTTAGTTTGTTAAAAATTACAGAAACAAGCTTTCCATCGACTACACCATTAGGAATCATAAGTAAAAAAATCTATGTATTTAAATTTTAAAATTATAAATCATTATAAAGAATCAATTCCAGTACCAATAATTATCTCAAAAATATGAAATTTGGATCTATAAAAATGAATCGACAACACCATTTAGAAACTAACTCTAAACAAACAATTGAAACTAATAACATCTTACAATGTAAATAAAATATTCCTAAATAATAAATTTCTAAAAAATTAAAATAAATGAGGTTTATTAAAATATATAGGTATAAATAATATTGTAAAATATGGTATTGATATATTTAATTTTTAAATATAATTATTTCATGCATTAGACTAGTTAGTATTATAGGTAAGTGTTCACTTTAACACAATATTAATTGATTGTAATGTGATTATTATTCACAAAATTTATTCTTATTTGTTTTTAATATTCAACCATATTAATTAATTAGGTTGAAATTAAATTTTATTTTAATTTTACATAATTTGTTTTTCACTAATACCTTCTTAAATTTATTTTTATTTAACCTTTTTCAAATATCTAAGTGATTTTTCATCATGATTTTGTTTCACTAAGATATGATTCATAATCCTCCATTTTTCCATTATATGATGTATATATTATCCTCCGAATTCATTTTAACATAATATTTTTTAAATATAATGTATTTAAAAAACCATCTCATGTTTTACCATTCATGTATTTTCAATTCAAATGATAATGATGATGTATGGGTTTTGATAACCCAATTTAGTTCCATTGAGTTATAATGATTATTATTGCTCCTAAAAAAATATTTTTTTATCTATTTTATCATATCGTTTTATTAAATTTAATTTCCTAAATAATTTCAATGGATTTAAAATTATTTCACCTGAAATCCATTTTGAAGTGTTATTAAATCAACGATTATGATATTTGTATGGATTTTTTTAATCTAAAACATCCTTTAATTTGGATATATTGTTATATATTGAAATTTATTATTTTAAGTCTCTTATATTACACAATTATACATTTTTATTTGATTTTCCCCTTACCTATATATAATTTTACAATTTTTTAATTCAAATCTCCTTTCCCTAATGCATTTATTTATCATAATAGTATAATGGTGTTGAAAATAATAATCATTATTTGTAATGTTTATTTCAATTCCATGTCAATATTGTTTCATCCCACCAATTATCTATTATATAAATATAATACTAATTATAATTTATCTCATCTATCCTTCTTATTTACCATTACATATTTCCCATTTTATGTTTTTTTATTCTTTAAAATATATGGTTTTCACAAATGTAAATTCAAAATATTAAAAACTTTTTCCCTTTAAGGTTCGTAGTTTTATCATCCACTCTATATTTACATAGTATAAAATATATGTATTTTTCAAAAATAAATTTTTGATGATTTATTTTAAATTTAAAAATTTTCAAAAGTTATAACTTCATATTTTTTAAAAGACTTTTGAATGTGACTCATAACATCATCTTTTATGACTACGGTAAAATGTTTTCTGAGAACTATTTTATAATTTGGATTTTATTTTTCTCTTTTTCACAATAATATATATCACCTTTGGATAAGTTTTTGATGAATTTCCCTCTAAATTACCCTATTAAATATTCCTTTTGGTGATGGAATTTTTTTTACGAATTTATAATAGTATTTATAATTTCTTACATAATACTATTCGATGGGTATTATTCTGAAAGGGTTTTTCATTTATGCCAACATCCAAAAAAATATTTTATGTTTCGCATTTGATATTCATTAATGATAATATAGATGTAATATATATTTATGGATTATAATCATATATTTCTTTACTTATTGGGGAAATTATTGACTTTACTAAATACCCATTACACTATATAGTGTTAGTTTAAGTGTTTCTTACATAGAGATTTAATCTATTTATTCATTGGAGAAATATTAAAAATTTATATACATATTATTTCAAAAAAATTATTTATTTATTACTAATTAATGATGGGAATGTATTGTATAGTTTATTCCTTCTACTATATGATGAATGTATTAGATATGATTAGTCATTGTAGGTGCCCGCAATAGCCCATGAAAGCATCAGTACATCCCATGAGACAAACTAATTTGGGTACCTTGTTTATGACTTCCACATTTATGTAAAACAACATAGTAGGAGGACTAAATTGTAAGATAATTTTGTCCAAAATTAGGCATTCTGTCATTTTGAAACTAGTTATTCATATGCATGTTATTATTTTTATTATTACATCCTCTTTTTTTTTATTTTATGTTCATGGGATTAGTTATATGGAATTATTTTATTATCATTTACATGGTTCCATATTTTTCATGACTTTTTTATTCTATTATAGCTTCTTGTGTATTATTTCCCTTACTACTAATTTGATATCACCCTTTTTATGTTTCAACATCCCTGGGTAATGATGAAATGTAGTACACAATATATTCTAAGGAAAAATCAATATTTTTTGAATTTATAGGGGATTTTTAATACTTTGTAAAGATTAATTATTTCTAAATATAGTGGGAAAGTTTATTTTTGATGAGAAATACATTGGCTTTATAGGTTAATGATGTGTCCTAATTAACTAAAAATGTAAACCTAGAAGGTCATTGCGATGTATGTAATTAAATATTCACTTTAAATAATGTATTTAGGGGGAAACTATGTCTAGGATATTTCATAGATTAAATATTTATCTTGGTTCCTTACACACCCAATCCTTTAGGTATAACATATGATGACACCCTAAGAGAAGAAATAATATATCCTTCTCTTTATATATAGATGACTCTAATAATATCCATCCTGATACTCAAATACATAATCATCCTAAAAAAGAGAAATGATACTAGGTGACATTGATTATTCCCAAGGATACTAATAACAAGAACCCCAATCATAGTAATGTGAAAAATTTGACCAAAGTTAATCTAACCTATAAGATATATAAAGGGACAACCCTATTTAAAAATAGAAACACCAAAAACCTATAAACATCAAGGTCTTATCATATTCTATTTTTATCAACTTTAACCTCATATTCTCAATCCTCATTCCCATTTCCATTTCAATCCACTTCTAGATTACACATTTGATTCAATATGAAATAATTATTAATGTAACAATATATATATATATATATATATGATATTATTAATCATCAACTTAATGAAATAATAACTAATTAGAATAAAATTATTAACATTTTTTATTTAATTTTTAACCATGTGTTTAAATACATAAAATAAACCATTACTTTATGTTAAACCATGATGTGATAACTATATTTGAAGAAAAATGATAATTAAAATAATAGGAATAATGAAAAAAAAGTTATGATAAATATAGAATATTTTACAGAGGTAAATGAATAATCAAATGATATAAACATGAGAATAAGGAAATCATAATAAATATGGAAAAAAGAAAGAGAAAAATAAAACGACATCTCAATTCCACAAACTAAAACTATATTACAAAAAATCAGAGGGAGGTATAAAAATATATGAACATACAGAATATAAATTGACCTGTTCATATATACTAAACCTACATCACTATGAATAGGGGAATAATGTAAAGATAAATGAATAAAAGAAGAAATAATAACCCCTTCCTTGAACAAAACCTACACCGCAAATATTGATGGAAGAGTATAGAAGCGTAAGAATAAAATAAGACACAATAAACCATTACCTTAGACCAATAAAACCTCACTGGTTCCAAGGGATATGTAAAATATGCACTATATTGTTGAAGATCCTCGTGAGTTCATTATTGATTAGTTTTCCTTCGGTTGATGTAGTATTACCATGGTTAAAAGATTAAAGATTTTAAATGGATATCTTTTATCATATTAAGGTATAAGGAAGACAAATGGAATATTTTAATGAAATAACGGTTTCAGATTTCAAATTAATTGATTGTAGAGATATAATAATAGGTTAGGATTTTGTTTATAAATGGTAACTCAGAATATAAATGAATAATTCAAAATAAGAATGATTTACCAGCTGATGACATAACGGTTTACAATTACTTTTCCCACCACCATGAAAATATAAAATGGAAAAAAATGATTCCATTAGCATATTCCATAAAACATTGATCAAGTATAGTTTAATAATAAGAACCAATAGGCACTGATCTTCCATAACAACCAAAGACCATCACAAATGAGATCCATAGTTTTCTTGGTTTTGAGAGATATAAAGGATAACAAATAAAAGGTGACACTATAAATTTATAATAAAATTTCAATTGAGGAAACTATGGCATGAAAATAAGTGTCAAGATTTAATGGTCATGTGTATAATAATTTCCTAACTACACATTTTAATCATCCCCAATTCACCCACACCTCCTTAATCATTGTAAATAACTATTTAAATATATGTTATAATGTAATGTCACTGAAGAAATGACTCTCACCACACCACCACACAAAAATCATAATGAATCATGGAATGGACCTCACCCCTTCAACTCAAACATAACAACCCCCCCCCCCCAAGAAAGACAATGGTGCATCACCACTATAATGGTGAAATTATCCTAAAAAATAGAGAAACTAGAATCTCTATAACCATGGTTTTAAATGATTATTTCATCCAACAACACCATGATATAAAACCCCATGACATAATAAAAAGTCACAAATATGATTACCTACATGTATTATTATCCCAAAATTATCACAAGATTGTCCATATTGCAACACCTCACTCCACATCACAACCACACTAACAATAACCGAACACACTAGATTGTAATAAGTCCTCTTATTTGAAAGGCTAATCACAACAAAAATTCCTCTTCCATGTTATGATTATGGGATTATGGATTATTTTCAGAAAAATCTCCATCCTCATTCTACCACCTATCCCAAAATATGACCATTAAAACGTTAATTTAAAATAATCTCAATGTGAATAATCAAGTTAAATAATGTCAATTTATATTATATTCTTATTAAACAATTCTCATCATTCAGATTCAAAATTAAACATGAAAAAAAAAGGATGAAAATATAAATATATATTAGGATATACCTCTCAAATTTCATGTAGACACTACCAAATATATCAATAAAAGTGTATATCTATTACACTAAGTCTCTTCTAATAGAAAACAACCAAAAACCCATTAACAAAAGAGATACCTCTCAAATATGAACCTAAAAACAAAATAAAAACAAGAATAATAGATAAGGACAATACTAATACCCTATATTAGAACAAAATCCACAATTATATCTCGTTTAAACATATCCAACAAAACATTAGAGGAAAAACACTTTCAAAAAAAGTTGTTAAAACTTATAATCTGACATTCCACCTACAAGATGATATTATTTTATTTATTCCTCACAACGATGGGTTATTATTTATTCACAAGTTATGTCTTTATGATTCACATTCCCTTATATATAGACTCAACTTCCAATATTTTAAAAAAACATAATTGGGTGAAATACTTATTACAAGAATCCAATTTATCCATAGGTTTAATTCCATTAATTAGTGATATTGATACCCTTTTATTATTCATGTAATTTTTTCCATATATTTCTATATAAAATTGATTGTCTAATGTGATTTTATTCTATATGTTTTGACAATTAATTGAACATATTAAAATTTAATAATATTATTATTCTAGTCTATGGATCCATTCTCATGTGATCTCTTCCCCATGTTCTACCACTTGGAGATATAGGGTATTTTCTTTATCTTTATG
Organism: Viscum album; assembly: GCA_963277665.1. Taxonomy (NCBI): domain Eukaryota; kingdom Viridiplantae; phylum Streptophyta; class Magnoliopsida; order Santalales; family Viscaceae; genus Viscum; species Viscum album. The sequence continues at coordinate 1,658,262,204 of OY728121.1, read as the reverse complement.
TTGATCATTAATATCCAAAATCTCTTATCACACTACTCTGGGTTTTGAGGTCCCAAGGACTCCCAATCATCAGCCCTTTTTCTGGAAGTCCATGGTGAATGTTGATGTGGTGTTCTTAATGTGATCGTATAAGTAATCTCTCTATTGACCATTTTGAACATCATCTGTTGTGACTTTATTATCTATCCCTAAAGGTGTCTACAACACAGATCTGTATTTTTTTAGGAATCATATTCTAATTCTTTCTCAACACCACTTTTTTTAATTATCCATTTGTAGATCTGGTTCATCTTCCTCATGAGGATTAGATCAAATATCCATGGTCTAGGTTTATGTTTTAATTTAGAATTTTTTGTTTCGATGGAATATATGTATGGTTGGGGTGATTTTATCAACAAACTTCCCAACCTTACACTCTGGTTTCAATGAGATATACTTATTGATAGTCGATCAATCATGTTGAGTGACTGCAGATATGTTGGTGTTGCCATGTTGGGGCTAGTCCAAATAGGTGGGGGATGTGGTTATTTTTTATTATTGGTGGTGGATGTATATATGGTTAATGTTAGTGTTTGGGTCAGAATTATTGGTATTTCATAAGTGGTGGTGGGGGATTGGATTGACGGTGTAAAATTCCAAGATGGGTTTTATCAGGGTTTTATTCATAATTTGGAGAATCGATTATGGTTTTTTGGATGTTGTTTAATCGATCAATTTTTACATGGATTTATGGGTTAGAGGAGGCATGATAAACATCTAGAAAAATATTCAGTGCATCGGGTTGGATTTTTTAAGGCATTGTTGAGTTGGCAGCATCATTTTGAGGGTTGAACATGTAGATTCCCATTATCCATATTTTTATCCTCTTTTTAGTTTTTACAGGTTCATTTCTAGATGATTTTATCACTTGGATCGGTTGGAACATGTAGTGCATTTTGATGTGGATGAAAGCTCTCTTCTAGGATTCACAGGGTGGAATCTTGATAGATTGATGGGTGTGATAGAATCCATCATCTAGCTATCCTATAACATCATTGATGGAGGGGTACCCTTATTTGTTTCATCTCCATCATGATGAAATATTTTTGGTAGTGGAATTCATTCCACAATTGAATAACATAATGGATATTAATATTGTGTATATTGTTTCTATCTTTCATCCCTTTAGAAATTGTATAATAAAAAATCATTGTTGTGTATAGAACCATATTCTAATTTTGACTTCATTTCATGTGTCCTCATTGATTAAATGATCTTCAAGAACATATGATATTTAAATTTATTCATTAATTTAAATATAAATAACAAACCATATATTAACATATATTTAATTTTCCTTTTGAATGGAACATTTATGTCACCATTATGTATTTAGTATAGTATAATCATATGAAATACATAATAAAATAGAAAAAAAATTATTAAATTAATTTAAAAAATTAAATATAAATGATAAATATATCTATTCTAATGGAAAATACTATAATAGAAAATTAAACACACCCACACATAGAGAAAATTACTAGAACCAAAAAATATGGATTATGTTGATCTCCAAGAATAATTACACTCACAAAAAATATAGTTACCAAATACGAAACAATTTAAATTTAAACCAAGTTTTAGAAATGAAAAATGTAGAACTTTTATTGTAACTGAGGTGATTAATTAATGAAAAAATTAAGAGGTATTTATAGGAGGTAATATGTTTTTTAACAGTATTATGACTACTAAGATTAGAACCCGGAAGTTAGGATCATGAATATAATATTTGGAATTGTAAATTGGGATGAAAATTATAAACTTTATAATAAATAATATTTACCAATAATAATTTAGAAACATGTCAATATTTTAATTCAATAAAATAAATAACATGATTAGAAAATCAATTAAATTAGAAAAAAATTGAAAATAGGAATAAAATTTATTTTATAAAAACCTTAATTGATGTTAATAAAAAATTTACCCATATAATAAATTTATTTGAAAAAATTAATTTCATTTTTAGGAATATGAATGAAGAAAATTTCTATTATTTATTTTTTAGTGATTTTCGTAAAAACATAAATTTTTCAATTAAGAGATAATTATACCATTTTAAGTAACTTTTATGTTTTAAATGGAGTCATTCAATAAGTACTAATATACTAATTAGTTCTAGAATTCATGGCCCGGCCTAACCCATGATGAAAAAGTTAAATAACACATGAAATTAATATTCCAAAAAGAAAAAGTATTTATCAATGCCTAAATATAATATTTCCCATTAAAATAAAATTTTCCATTTATACATTTTCCTTATTAATAATCTAATTAGTGTAGTTAAAAATTAATTTAAAATTATTAAAACAATATATTTTTTATCAAATATATTTCATAAACACCCCCTCTACCCCAATATAAAAAAAATTCCATACACTTATTAAATAAATAAAAGTACAATAATTACATCTAAAAATACATTTTTAATCCTTATGTTTGTTCCAAAGTCATATAAGTCTAACTAAATACGTTTTATGGTTCATAAAAATAGAATAACGCTAATAAATAGGTGATATGCCTTCATCTTTTCCTTCCATATTCCACCTATCTTCCTTGAAAAACCTACTAATTTATAAAATAACCTATAAAAATTAATTAATTAATATTCTAATAGAAGATTTGTTATATTAACAAATTGTAACATTTTATTACCACATATTTTTTTTATACATATCTCACCACCACTTTTGCAAATTTCATGTCATGATATCATTTTGTTAACTTCCCATTAGGTTGTTGGAGACTCAGTACATATCACCACATTTATACATGGATACATATCTATATTTATAATATTTTAGAGTCAATATTTTTTGTTTATATATATAAATTTTAAAAAAATAAAATATAGGTCTGATGTGTTATTTTAAAAGAAAATATTATATATAAAGGGTTCACCTTTAACAAAGGTAATTAAGAAATAAAATCTAATTGTTATAGTTAATCAAGGGAAAAATGAACATTATTCTCATATGGTTTCATTTTTTAATAAATATAATTTCATTGTATAATAGGAATGAATGTAATAAAATAAATCAGAAACAATGTTTGGAGGACTCTTGAACTTGATACATTACATTGGAGTTTCCTCAAATTCATTATACCTTTGCTAACTTTTATCTAAAAACATTTCTATTATCATTATAATTAGTTTTACCTTTATTTTATAGTGATAATCATGTTTCTACCTCATTGAGATGATAATAAATTCATATAATTTTTTCAAATATAAATATTTTACACACTTCTCATTGAGTCAACTTGAGTTAATTTCCCTTCTCATCATTATATATGATATTTTTGTGCCACTAGTTATGTTTGAAAAATAAATTTTACCTTATTATCATGGTATTATAATTTTTTATTCATTAATATATTCTTCACAACACCACCATTAATTCCATTAATTTCCACTAGATTATTTCATGGCTAATATTATTATATATTCACTTTCCATGTGGTATGAAAGATTATGAGTGTTTTATGATAAGATGGGGGGGTCTTAGAATTATATATCCATTTAATGGTTTGGTAATGTTATATATCTAAACATATTATGTGTATTATGAATGTACGTGATGATAGATTTGTTAATATCATATGTTTGGTATTTGATTACTATGTTATTATGTTTCGGTATTATGTAGATTCCACATCCAATTACATTTTCAAGTTATTTTAAAATGATTAAAGGGAAGATCATATGCTTATGGTATGATTATGAGGATTATTCTCTAAAATGAATGATCAATTAATATATTTTATTAGATCCTTGAAATTACCAACATTGCTAGAAATTCCGCTATTTCTAATGGGCTATTTGCGACAGGGGCCCGTCGCCAACAACTTTTTCACGATGGGGTCCCTTTTCAAATAGCTCGTTGTAAAAAATGGTGTTACAACTAGTTTTTTTTTGTGACGGGCCCATCTCAAAAAATAATACTTGCGATGGGAAGCGGTCCCACCGCAAATAGATCTCTGATTAAATACATTAATATAAAATAACCTTTCACGATTGGCCCGTCACCAAAATTATTTGTGACAGAACGTCGACCTATCGAAAATAGCTTATATGTTATAAATCTATTGCAATGAGCCCGTCGAAACAATGCTGTTGTGACTGTAAAGTAACCCATCACAAAAACATTTAATATATATATATATATATATAATCTATTTGCGATGGGCCCCGTCGCAAAAGGCCCCATCATAAATACTAAATAATATAAAAATATAATTATGATTAATGAAAAAATAATATTAATATTATTAAAATAAAAAAAATTAAAATTCTAAATATTTTCAAATACTTAATAAAATAAAATAAAATAAATAAAATTTTAATTAATGAAACAATTAATATTAATATTATTAAAACTAAAAAAATTAAAAAAAATAAAATTCTCAATATTCAAAAAAAATATCAACAAAACATAAAATATTATTATTATTATTATTATTATTATTATTATAAAATAAAAAACATTAAATAATATAATACTAATAATAAATATTAAAAAATGAAAAGTCTTAAAAATTATGTAATATTCAACCAAATATAAAAGACAAAAATTGTATATAGTTCATATTACAACAAATGTTCAATTGAATTATTTTTAACTGGAAAAAAATAACTGGGAGGGATAGTCTTCTGGAGGAGCTGGAGGAGCTAGAGGAGATGTTGGAGGAAACTCCATCCTTAAAATAAGAGTCAAATGACGCATGTACACCATCTTCTCGTGCTACTAATACTCTCATCAATGCATGTCCTCCTCGAGTTACAACAGCTGTTGCTGCTGCCATCGATGCATGTCCACCTCATGTTGTTGTTGTTGCTAATGCTGACACATCGCTTCTTGTTGCTTCTCCAAACTCCCTATTATCTCAGTTTCATCTCACAACTACTCTTTATACTTTAAATCAGAAGATGATGCCTCTCCACAAGTTCCTCTCTAGCTGGATTCCAACATCGCAGCAGTACCATAATAAGTCCTAGGAGTCAAATGAGAGTCGATACCAACAACTAAGATCATCTTGAAGACATAATGGGTCACCCACATCAATGATGCCTCATTGAAATGGTGGGCACTAGTCTGAATATTCATCTCATCCTGACACTCAGCCCATGTCTGAGAGGTCACAGCCTCATATGACTCCTTCCATTTCAATTTGAAATTAAAATATTGAAAATATTAAATGTAGTAAATTTTCAAACTGAAAAAGAAATAATACTGACCACAATTTGACACTGGCAATCACCTCTAATCTCTCTAGTAGATGGATAACTGTATATCCTCGGATAAATGTTGTACTTCATAATATTGGGATGCTCGACTACCTATATGAATATAAAATAAACTATTTATATGTAATATTATATAAAATATTAAAAAAATACACTTACTAGATTCTCTCTAGGCATACGAAATGTACGGCTACATGCTCGATGTGTCACCTCATGTCTCCCACAATTCTTCCATCCAATGAAGATCTCCTCTAAAATCCACCACTCAAACAGTGTGAAAATAATCAATCGCAAACGAGAGATTAAAAGTACTCTGGTCGGTGGGCTCTACATGACTCGTCAAATATTGTCACTTCTACTTTCTTAATGGTTGTCCTTCTCAAAATGTGCATAAATTGATGGAAACACACACTCTTAGATACCTCCCATGCCTCATCTATGGTGTGACACATGCTATCATCTATGGGATACCATAAACCCTACAAATAATTTATAATATCAAGTTATTAATAAAATAACTTTCGAAATAAATATTATTTATTTAAGTACCAACCAAATATTGAACATTCAAAGCTGCACATTAATGGGAATATGTTCCCATTGGATCAATGGCTGAGAAAAATAATTGTTCATGATAGTGCTCCCCTGTTCAACAGCTACAACAGCAAAATAGAGAAAAAATAACCAATAATCAAAAAATTAGTATATAAATTAATTAATGAAATCTAACTAAAATACATAGGTTACCATACCTCCACAAGCATGGATTAAAACCAATACATGAAAATTTCTCAAGGATAGGGCCAGGAATAATCAATCGCACAAGACTGCACCCCCTCCATGTACCCCCTAAACCTCTAGTATTCTGAGGGTCAGATGATCCCAAATCCTCATCATCCAAAGGTAGCTTAGCCTCCTCCAACTCTTGAAATAGATCAGGGTCCATCTGAAACACAAAATTATTATTGTTTGTCGATAGTTGAAAATTAATATTACATATATATGTATATATATATTAGTTATGATTATAATCAGAGTTTAACTATGTCAATATTGACCTTCATCATCATCTTAATAACTGATGATGTCAATGTCTTCATATTTATCATCGGCATCATCAATATCCATATTAGTTCTAGTTTCATCATCTCTTTCTATTTAAAATACATTTGTAACATCTTTAAAATAATCACCACCATCGACCCTTAATTGTGGTGTGTCAACATCGATATTCATGTCTCTTTGTGAAAAGGATGGATTTTGAGTAGTCTCTTGAAAAATTTCAATTTATTTTACTTTATCGGAGCCACATTCAGTTTGAGTAAACAAATTTTCATTATATTTTATTTTTATTATGCTCCACCAATAATTCAACTCTCTTGATGTAGCACCATACTTTTCATAATATATATGATGTGCCTATTGAGAAATTAAAAATGGTTCATCTACTATAAGAATAAGTTTATATTTAACATTAATGATTCCATTAATCAGATGAACATGCAAGACTCTCTCATTATCTAACCTCCAACATTTAAACATTGTTATGTAATTTTTTTTCTAGATAACACAGTTCAGTAATTTCATCTAGTATGCCGTAAATATCAACTTCAGTTTCTCTATGATGTGATCCTCTCAAAAAAACTAAACTTTTCATTGTTTTATTTGATTCCTCATTTCCATGTGTATGAAATCAAAAACCATTCACCACATATTCATTGTAATATTTAACAATTTTGGAAGGTGGGTTACTCTATATACACAATCACTTATCAATTATATCAGTATGTTGAAACACCTGAGTATTTGTAAAACAACTAAAAATATAAAAAATAATAAACTGAACTAATATGTTAAACCATCAAAAATTTATGATGTGAGTTTCTAAAAAAATTGAGAAATTATTTTTTGTCGGCATTTTTCAAGAGTAGCTGTTGTAATTTTTGGAACCTATTTTTTTATATGATTATCATATAACCTACAAAAAATTAAGTCTACATACTATAACATAAATTATAGAATATGTGATAGAAGTTCTCTTAATTCCAGTGATTTCATTTCTTCACAGTTGAGCATAACATATGTATGAGGACTGTAATGTTCATCATCTGGAATCCATAGTTTATGAACTCCACCGAATCCAAGCTCTGGCTAATTAAAAACTGATAATTGATTGTCCATTTCATAATCAAAATTCCCATTTTTCCATCCCATACGGTTTTGTTATGAGGGATATTCATATTCAAAATAATTAGAGAAGAAAAAAATCAATTTCCTCTTGTAAATAAGCTACATCAATTTATCCTCCAACTGATGCTTTTTACGTACTTTTTTTTCTTTAATTTCTACATGCATCTCTCGAATGGATACATCCATCAAAACTGTACTAGAAATCCACATTTAGCCTCATGTGGAAAATTTAATATCAGATGTTCCATTTATTCAAAGAAAGTCGTTGTGAAGATTTTTTCCAATTTACATTAAATTTCAACAACATCTTCTTCCAGTTTACTTAGTGCATCATAGTCTATTTTCACCACACAAATGTCTCGAAAAAAATATGATATGTCTATAATAAAATCCCAAATAATTGAATTCCACAAACCTCTGAATCCAATTGTCACAAGTCTTTCCATTATAACATGGTAATGATGGCTTTTTCATTTGGAAATATGACCATACATAACACATTTTCCCAAATTGGAAGCATAGCCATCTGGAGGTATCAAATCTGTAATCCACTGAAAAAATAATAAAAGAATCCCTTTTGAAAGGGTATAAGCTTTTTTTGGCTTTATTAACCACTATGATCTGACATTTCAAAATAATTTAAGTTTCGGTGGTCTTTAAATTTAGGCCAGATCTAATCATGCCTTTATATTATCATTAGTCTAACCTGGTGTATCCAAAACTGTATTAAATAAATTTTAAAAATAGTTCTTCTCAATATGAATAACATTCAACATGTAGAGGACCAACAAATTAGACCAATATGGAAGATCCAACAAATTTCTTCATTTTATCAAATTATGTTCTTTCTCAAATCCATAAATTTTCTATTGGTTTACTATTGGCCCAAATGTGATGGGAGGTAATGAAAATACTACTAATTTTAACTCTGTACCTGAGATCATTTTTGTAGGTTCATCCATTTTAGTTGTGCCTTTTCTAAAATGAGATTTGTTCCTCTAAAAAGGATGATCGGTTGGATGAAATCTACAATGACATTTAAAATAGAAAGGTTGTTTTCCATTAACAAGAATAAAGGTTTTTTATCTTTCATAAAGTAAGGACATGATTTTAAACCATGTGTACTCCAGAAATATGATATTCAATATGTCAGGAATTCACTAATCATCCACATCAATGCATCTTTTAAAATGAAATTTTGTTTTGCAACAACATCATATATACTAATAGCATTACTCCACAATGAATTTAAATTATCAATCAATGGTTTCAAATAAACATCAATATTCTTTTTCGGATGTCCATGGATTAATAAGGTCAAAAAGATATATGGATCCTTCATCAACATCCATTGAGTTCTATTGTACGGAGTTATAATGATTGGAAAACATGAGTATCGACTACCATAAGAACAAAACAGATAGAAACTATCAGTAGAAAGACCTGATCGCATGTTTCGGGCTTCTAAAGAAAAAGATGGATGCAGTCGGTCAAAATATTTCCATGAATCACCATCAGATGGATGATTTAAACTTTTAACTATTGAAATCTAGGTTTTGTGCCATGACATCATTGACATTGTGTTTTGAGACATAAATAAATGATGCAACATAGATGTAAGGAGGAAATATCTGAACTATTTTACAGGAATCGATCCAAACATCCTCAGTTGAGATTCTTTATACCTTGATTTTCCACATGTGGGACAACTATCCAACAACTCATTTTCAGTGGATTATAAGATGAAATCATTTTCACATGCATGAATCTTCTGATAACTAAGACCCAAATTATGAACCAGACTCTTGCTCTCATGTTAATTTTTAGGCAACACATTTCCTTTATGTAACATTGTTTTAACCAAATAGAATATCTAATCAAAATAGTTGTTTGATATGTATTATCGGATTTAATAGCCATAAATTTTTAAACCACTACTAATTTTCTGATCTCACAACCAGGATATAATGTATCCTCAATAAACCTCAACAACTCATAAAATTCAAATGGTTCCAACTCAAGAAATAAATCAATATCATCCCGAGTTTCAATTTGTTTAACAGATAGACCTGAAACAACATGTACTAAATTTTGAAATCATGATGGATTCGGAATCAACTTATAAGTATCTTTTTTGAAAAAAAAATCACTGCGTTGATACAAAAAAACATAATCTCATTGAAAACCAAACATCAAGAGATGTCCTCCAACCTTGTCAATTGTTTCAAATGTTCTCAGAGCACATTTTTTAAAAGGAAACATAATTTTTCTTTCTGAATAAAATTATACTTTTGATTATTCAAATTATAAGAAGGCATCAACACCCTCAATATATACTAGATTTAAACCTGAACTGTTTGGATTTCTACGTTGATTTATCCTATCATAATCATCTAATAATGACTATTGTCAACTTACTTGTTCTATATTTTTCTACAAAATATAAAATCATTACTGTTTTTGAATAACTTGAAATTAGAAATACACTATCTGAAAAAAGAAGATATATAGTTACAACAAAATATTAATAATTTTTTTAATTACAAGCAACATAATTTCCAGTGGATTGACGGCTTCTCTTTTGTCTGACGGCTCATTTACTTGCAAATTTCTCACACTGAAATCACAATGAAAAATATACTCAATTGTACAGATATTCATTCTCATGTATATGAGAATTTATAAGAGTTTCTCTGAGCATATTATTCATTGTGATTTCAGTGTGAGAAAGATGAATATAAATGATCTGTCAGAAAAAAGAGCCCCCTTTTCATTAATTAATCATCTTCTTGAAACTGTCACCATCTGAAATCATTATTAAAAATGTTTTCCTATGAAATCGTATTCAAACTTTTGTATACGAGACTGGATATGCATACTTAGAAGCATACTTTTACTAATGTTTTGAGTCGGTGAGAGTTGAAAGGAGAAGGGTCATTAAGAAAAAGGAGTGCCACCAATCCAATTAAAATTGTGCCAAGTTATTACAAGTTAATACAATTTATTTCAATTTATTTCAATTGATTTTATTTCTTATTATTCCTAATTATTCCTAATTATTCCAAATTATTCATAATTAATCCAAATTATTCCAAATTATTCCTATTTATTGCTAATTAATAATAATTATTGATAATTATTGGTAATTAATCCTAATTAATTTTAATTGATCATAATTAATCCTAATTATTTCAAATTGTAGATAACTATTTCTAATTAATGTTATTCAGTCCTAATTAATTCTATTTAGTCCTAATTATTTCTATTTAGTCCCAATTAATGCTATTTAGTCCTAATTATTCCTAATTATTGCTAATTATTGCTAATTATTACTAATTATTGCTAATTGTTACTATTTATTACTATTTATTACTATTTATTACTATTTATTACTAATTATTACTAATTATTACTATTTATTACAAATTATTACTATTTATTACTAATTATTACCATTTATTACTAATTATTAGTAATTATAACTAATTACTACTATTTATTATTATTTTTTAATATTTTTTACTATTTATAAATTTTTATTACTTTTTATTACTTTTTATTACTTTTTATTGCTCTTTATTGCTTTTTATTACCATTTATTACTATTTATTACTATTAATTACTATTTATTACTATATATTACTATTTATTACTATTTATTACAAATTATTACCAATTATTACAAATTATTATTGTTTATTACTATTTTTTACTATTTATTACTAATTATTACAAATTATTACAAATTATTAATAATTAGTAATAATTATTCCGAATTATTACTAATTATTACTAATTATTAATAATTATTACTATTTATTACGATTTATTACTGTTTATTACTATTTATTCTTATTTATTATTGTTTATTTTTATTTATTACTATTTATTCCAATTTATTGCTAATTATTGCTAATAATTGCTAATAATTGCAATTTATTTCTAAGTATTGCTAGTTATTCCTATTTATTGCAACTTACTCCTAATTATTACTACTTATTTCTAATTATTTTAAATTATTCTTAAGTATTCCTAATGATTCCTAATTATTTCTAATTATTTCTAATTATTCCTAATTATTCCTAATTATTATGAATTATTGATAATTATTCCTATTTATTACTATTTATTACTAATTAAAACTAATTATTACTAATTATTGCTATTATTTCTAATTATTTATAATTATTTCTATTTATTGCTATTTATTCATATTTAATGATATTTATTGGTATTTATTTCTATTTATTCCTATTTATTCGTGTTTATTTGTATATATTCGTATTTATTGGTATTTATTCATATTTATTTGTATTCATTCCTAATTATTACTATTTATTACTCATTATAACTATTTATTACTAATTATTACTATTTATTAATAATTATTACTATTTATAACTAATTATTACTATTTATTTCTAGTTAATATTATTTATTACTAATTAGTACTATTTATTACTAATTATTACTAATTATTACTATCTATTACTAATTATTACTATTCATTACTAATTATTATGGATAACAATATAATTTAAATCTAACATAATTATAACTAATCAACAATAATTTGAAGTAATATAAAAAATGAAATAAATAATAAATTAAATAAAACTTAAATACCTTTAAACATGATCTCTTATAATTTTAGACAGCTTCACAGCTTCTTCATAAAAAACACTTACTATAACAAATATTCACTCTAAAATTAGAGTTTAGAGAAGAAGAGGAAGAACAAATTAAGGAGGGAAGAATAAATGGATGGGGTATATATAGGTTAGATTAGTTGTGACGAGACTATTTGCGATGGGATTCTCGTCACTAATAGTACTTATTGCGATGGGTCCCATTGCAAATTCCTTCGACCGCATTAATTACAGTCGGTGGTAAAAAAGTTATTTGCGATGGGCCCCATCGTGAAAAGTAAACTACTGACACACTATTTGCGATGGGACCACATCCTGTCACAAAGAGATTTTAACCGCTGCCGATTATTTTCGATGGGACCCATCGAAAATGCCCTCCAGGGGTCAAACTAGTTGATGTGAGGGATCCCCCATTGCAACTTGGTCTTACCGCCTCCCAACATTTGTGACGGGCGGTGCCTACCCATCGCAAATTCTCTTTCACACGGTTTGGTGTGAAAACCATGCCAATCCGCATGTATGTTTTTGCGATGGGGTTCTTATTCCCGTCGCAAATAACCCATCGCAAAAAACAGCTTTTTCCATAGTGAGGCCTAACTAGACTTTTAGCTCTCCGCTTTCATTATTATATATCATTAGGTGATTTCATATACTATTCCAAAAATTACACATTTTAAAAGAGAATAGAATAAGTATTTAATTAGTTTTTATATTTTAGTATGTTGAATTGATGTATTAACCTAATTTTCCCTAGAAGCTAAACCATTGGTGGATATATTGTGTTATTATTATTTTGTTTTTTGTCTTAAAAATGTAATAATCATATATGAAACATGAATGTTTCAATAATTTAACTTCATATTTGAAATTGGTTCTACTTATCCCATGATAAAATATGATAATTTTATAAATTTTAATAATGGAATACTCATACAACCCATAGTTCTATGAATTCTTATTTTTTATCAAACTTATCCTATAGAATCAATTTAAAATTCTACACCTCATTAGATTCTTCGATAAAATAACCATTATTTCAGATTAACGTAATTATTTTTCTACATAAATAAATAATATATTCAAATATTAATTTTTATCCATTATGGAATTATTAAAATGTTAATGGAATGTTTGAATATTTTATTTTTTAATTTTTTTACTTCATTCTTAAATTTCTTGACGTTTCCTATATATGGTGTTCATAGTTTTGGAACCCATAACTCATGTCAAATCATTTTCAAAGTGGGATGATAGAAACTAATTGCACTCTCCTACAACTACATCAGTTTTCCTAAAAAGTAACTTTTTTCCAACAATGGGAATATTAACTCCATTCTTGGAGATATTAATATTGTTCAGTAAAACTGATATATGATATAGATCCATCAACTCTTTTAACTAGTGAAATAATTTTCCATTAAACATGGGAATTCCAATATTATTAATGGAATTCATACTCTATATTAGAATTTCTCAATAAAAAGATATAGTCAATATGAATCAACTGAAATATTCAGTAAAACAACTCTCTAATACAATCTGAATTTATTTTGGATCAATGAGTATATCAAAAATATCACAGGGAAACAATATATTTAATAGTAATTGATGTATCCCACGAAGGAAAGTGAGGAGGACGTAAAGGGAGCGACTCAATGATATAATCAATATTACATAAAATATTACCAAAATTATCATGTTTGATAGAGTGTAGGATGTGAGAAAACTAAGAAAACAATATCAAGGAGATGTGGAATAAGTGTTTTAACGATATATGACACAAAATTTTTAGTTTATTCAGTAGGGCTTTTTATCAAGTCACTTCAATATTTTTCATTGGTGGTAAAAATATTTCTTCACATGTATAGACATTATTTTAAACAAATAAATACAAGGGTAGAGAAAGAAGATGTTCTTATAATCATATAACTGTATCAATGATAAATCAAAGGAATATGATGAAAAAAAATCTTCTCGGATTAAATTGTGACATCTTAAACCAACTTATACCAAATGGTGCCTTGATCCAGTGGGAATCATGGACTCAAGAACACCTCCCCATAATCTAAATGATGCCGAGAGGAATTGAGGGAATAGGGTGTGTCCATGTAACGACTATCTCTTCATGTGAGAGTGGAGAACAACGAATATAGTAAATAGTAAAATAGTGGAAGCATAATAATAATGAATAACTCAATGCAAGAAGACATAAAAATAATCAACTTAATAAACAACTATTAATACTCAAAATATGGAAACAAAATCATATAAAAAACATATATAATATATGTTGTTCCTTAATAGAACTAGAAAACATGTGTAAAAGGTAATTCCAACACATGTTAAAAAATGAAAGGGATCCAAAAAAATATCCAGTATCTTCCGTAATGGCTTGGTCATCTGCTATCAAAATCCATTTTTAAAAAAGAAAGAAAGATCAAGTGTCTGTTGTGGAAATCATCCTTTTATCAACATCAGTATATATATAATCTACCCTGGTACCATCGACTACTTGAATAGTGTTTGAGATAAATCTTATTATCCCACCATCAACGCCATATATACAATTTATTATATGTATATAAAATGAAATAGTATGCAACTATATATAAAAGGAAATATTGTATCGTAATGTAAATACCATGATACTTGCTTCTGTTGTTTCCAGTGTCCAAGAATGTAATCATTTAATTAGTAATGTTCCAATTTAAAACAAGATAATTAAGATGATCCATTGTAAACCAAGGAATCTAATAATGATAATAATTTTTAAGATGGTATTATGTAATAAACATGGAATCCTATAACAATGATCATAATAATAATGAGGATTCAATTTAATAACCACGGAATCCTTAACAATAGGGGTCCAACCAACTCAATAATAACATATGATCTGGCTAAGGGGTTATTTTGTAATCTAAGGGAAATCTCCAAAGTCATTCCACAAGAAAAGATCTAAATGGGTCCAAGGATCTCAACCATAGTAACCAAGAGCTAGGCATGAATGGGACCAATGGGGTAAATATGTGGTGCCACATTCCCAAATATGTCAATATGGATCCAAGTAAGGTATCGGATGCATATAATATCTGAAAAATGGTAAATGCGTCCTAAAGTCATGTAGGGAATCCCCTAGTAGTCAAAGACAACGTTTCATTGTGGGAATCTCAATTCAAAACTAATTCTTTGAATAATAATGGAATCCTATGAGTGGTCAAATAATTTCTTCAGGAATCTAAGTCTAGAACAAGTCTAAACACTCCAGTAATGATAAAAACGTGCACAAGAAATAGGAACTAGATATATATATATATATAGACATATATATCAATATTTAATTATTCCATGTAATACTCACGCCTTTTGTTAATTTAATAGGTTCATTACTTTTCCTTTCATATTAGGTGATAATGATAAAAAGAACATGAAACCAATTATTAAATTCATTCCATATTTAATTTTTAGTTTTATTCCTTTACCATTCATAAGATTTACATGACTGTATAAGGATATTAAGCTATATGAAATTCAATTATAATAAACTAGTCCATGTGATATATAATAGTATATGTTGGGAAAAAATCCCTCAAGGTTTCATTGAATAATTTTTGAGGTGATTGTGTTTGTTGACAAAGTGGACATCTGTGTTGTGATTGTTGACAAAGCAAACCATGACATGAAAAATTGTTGACAATGGGGATTTCATTATGTCATTTCATGTTCAAGAGATGTGGTTAACCGTCAAAATTTGATTCAAGAACATCGACAAGGGAATGAATGATCTTGAGGCAGTACAAAAAGAGCAGATACAATGTGGCACCATTTTCCAGTGTTTGCCAAATTTTTGGTCCTGAAAATAGACAAATGAAGAAAAGTGGTTTTTGGAAAAGTTACTTGCGCGTTGTGTACTTGAAGGCTTCGAAACATGTGCGCCATATGTTTTCCATGATCATAACACCAAAATATGGCAAAGGGATAAGGTTCGCGCAAGTTTTGGGTTAGGTCGCGCAAGTGACTAGCGCGACAGAGTCAAGGGGTAGAGACTTGCACACCGAGACTTGCATGCCGAGGGGAGACTTGTGCTCCGTCATGCAGGGTGTCCAAATGCCTATAAATATAGTTCGACCCCTTCTCATTTGGTGTGGAGTTCAACACTTAGAAAATCAGAGCTCTCATCGCGTAGGTGTGGTGGTCGTGCAAGTGGTGTGTGGTCGCGCAGGTATAAGTTGCGCGCCGGATTTAAGTTGTGCGTCGGTAGTTAGTTGCACGCCAAAATCAGTTTGGGCGAAAAGGTAGGTGTGTCGCGTAAGTTTGGAGTTGAAGAATGTTGTGTTGCGCAAATGGTTGAGGTGGACTTGCGCGCCAGTTTTGAATTTCATGCTGAAGACTTGTGCGCCGTCTTGGGACTTGCGCGCTGGGCTTAGAGAAGAGTGTTAGGTGTTGTTGGAGCATGCCAGTCTTTCTAGGGCTGAGAAAAAGCTGGAATATTTCCCGATACCTTTGGTGCAAAGTGAGATTCATCTATGGGTGAATGTTGGACTTCAACAGATCATCTACATACAACGGAGGATGCATTCATTAGTGACAATGAAGAGACCTACAAGTCTATAAACTGTAAGTGGATCCTTTCCATAGTAGTGAGAAAGGAAGAGGAATAAGCTGATCCTCTCCAGCAGCAGTGATCTAGAGAGAGAGAAACAAGTATTGACCCTTGGGAAAGTAGTGAGATGACCCTAAACATTGTAAAGGTAGTGAGCCTGGGAATAGAAGTGATATATCCCAAACTTTGTAAACAGCAATGTGATTGTAGTGGATTTCGTACATCAGCACATTTCCGGTGTATGCTCCTTGGACGTAGCCCGGTGAGGGTGATCCAAGTAAAAATTGGCGTGTCTTGTGTATGCTTTACTTTCTATTTATATTGTGCAACGGGAAGGAGACAGAAGAGTGTTTTTCTTAACAGCAAAACAAGATCAGAATGGGCTTTAATTTTGAATTATTCATACCCTAATTCACCCCCCCCCCCCCCTCATGGTATTTAGCCTTGTGGACCTAACAATTGGTATCATAGGGAAAGGTTAATATTAGTTCTTCTCTCAATGGAAGTCACTAATCATAAAGGTATTCCAATCTTCGACGGGAACAATTTTCAGCTATGGAGGAATCGGATGCAACACTACTTCCGATCTTTGTGAATTGATGTATTCACAGCAAAAATGCATGGCATAACAACTGATATTAATATTGGTGCATTATCAGAAGCTGAGCGTAGAGAGTTGGATGTTGATGCCAAATCAATCAATACCTTATGGGGAGCCCTATCTAATCCTATATATACAAAGGTGATGTCTTCAAAAACGTCACCTGCCAAGTTGGAAAAGTTATTCAATATATATAAAGGGGATACAAAGGTCAGAGAGGAAAAGCTGTAAGTGTTGTGGAACAAGTTTGAAGATCTGATAATGAACCCGAATGAATTTGTTGATGCATTTTTTGACAGGGTAAATATTGTATTAGAGGACCTGAGAGGTCTTGGAGAAGTTATTGAAGATATTAAAATTGTGAAGTGAATCCTGAGAAAACATCCACCTCGGTTCAATCCGAAAGTTTCTGTTATGGAAGATAAAGACCCAAAAGAGATGACATTGGATAACCTACATAGCACCCTTGTTTCGTAAGAAATGAGAAATGATGATAACGACGTTGTGGAAAAGGGGAAATCCAAAGCGGTGGCATTTAAGGTCATGAAGAAGCTCAGCATTGAACATTCACAGGAGGATGAAGAAATAGATGAGGTAATGTCCTTCCTCTCCGCAAAAATTCAAACAAGAAAAGGAATGTTCAAAGGGAAACTTCCACTTGATTACTTTAAATGTTGAAAAGTTGGTCATCTTGCCACAGGGTGCCCCAAAAAGATTCAAGAAGAAAATTATGAAGATGAAGTTGAAATTCCCATGAAGATATCTTCAGCCTATGTAAAAGGGATGAACCAGTTCAAGAGAAATTTCTTCAAGAAGAATAATCTTTTTTCACAAGAAATAGACAGTTCGGATGAGTCTGAGGTTGAATAGGTGGAGGAGATTGAAAATTGCAAAGATCATGGAGAAAATGCTATGGTGGCAGTCGTCGGTATTTCTCAAGAAAAGAATGAAACTGAATGTGATGATGAAGAATAAAAAGTGGAAGAAAGAATAGATATTCAAGCTGAGTTAGAGGCTGCTCTTGAGGAGATAGATATTTGTAGAGACAAAACAATGAAATCCAAAAAAGTTGTTCGTGATGCCAAACTCTATATGCAGCTGTAGGAAGAAGATAATTCTGAGTTAATTAAAGAAATTGAGAAACTGAAGTTATCATCACCGGAGAACTCTAAATTAGTTACTGAGTATAAGATCAAGATTGAAGAGCAGAAAAGGGAGATCGATGACTTGAATGGAAAAGTGAAATATCACATCAATCATATTAAAGAGCTTGAAGAAGAAGTTTTCAGTCTATGAAGAAGAGTTAAAGACCAAGAAAAGACCTTGATTCCCAACAAATTCTTGGTAAAGTAGGTCATTCCGAAGACTGAATAGATGAAAGAGGAGCCTAGTATTTCAGTAGGAAAGAAGCATCAATTGAACTCAGATGTCAAGGCTGATTCAGGGCTTGATCAGAAGCAAAAAATTTGTGGCAATTGAAGTCAGACCGCAAGAACCCGTCCTGAGATTGAAGGTTGATTTGGGCACAAAGGAGAATCAGAATATTCAGAGATCCCAAGGGAAAACTCATAGTGTTGATGTAACACGAAGTAATTCTCCTTATATCAGGTGTTATTATTGTGGAAAGATGGGACATTCATAGTATGTTTGTTCCATAGAAAAGAGATATCTAAGGGAATAAGAACAGAGGTGGTAGCCAAACAGAGAACAGTTTTCTAGAACATATTTTGACGGACACTATTTTTGGTGCGGAGGATTTGGGCGCATGGCTAGGTACTTCTCTTCGACCATACAGCGAAATGTGCCAAAGCAGAATCAAAATTTTCACAAGCAGCAGATCAATAAACCAACAGGTGAGTTAAAAATGCAAAATATATTTGTCACATTGCAAGATTAAGCTGGTCCATCATGCTATGAGAATGAACATAAGTCTCAATCCATGCCATGTGTGAAGGAAAAAGGATGGACCAAGAAGAAGAAAAATGAGAAGGTTGTGGTGGAAGAAATTTCCCTTAAGGCATCATATCACTCTGGTGTTTGGATCCTTGATAGTGGTTTCACATATCACATTATAGGTAATAAGGATCTTGTTATAAGCATAAAATATGACAAAGAAGGAGTTGTCAAATTTGGAAGTGATGAAGGCCTGAAGATTGTTGGATCAGGAAAAGCCATGTTTGGGGGAAAAGAAATGAGACATGTTGATGTCTTGGTAGTAGAGGGTCTTATTCATAACTTGCTCAGTTTCAGTCAACTATGTGACTCTGGGAACTCTATCCAATTTACCAAGAAGATGTGAGATGTGAAAGGAAAATATGGAGCAGTTTTTCTACAGGGAAAAAGGAAAAAGGGAAATCTTTACATTGTAGGTGGGAAATAAGATACGTGCCTTTTATCCAAATAGGAAGAAAACCAGTTGTGGAATAAGCGACTTGGTCATCTATGCCAACCATCCATGGAAGATCTGGTAAAGTGTGATGCTTCTAGAGACCTTCCCAAACTATCATGTGATTTCACTCATACATGTAATTCTTTCCAACAAGGTATGTCATCAGAAATACATACAGGCCAAAGGAACAGAAATCAACTAGAGTGCTCGAATTGGTGCATGATGATGTATGTGCACCTATCTCACCACAAGATATGAATGGGGAAAGGTACTATGTTCCTTTCATTGATGAATGTAGAAAAATGGTCTAGGTATTTTTCATTACCCATAAGACAGAAGTTTTTAGTTGCATAAATCAGTATAGGAGGGAATCATAAAGGATGCTTGGGAAGAAAATTCTAAAGTTGCATAATGATAATGGTACATAATTCACAAACACTCAAGTAGAAGACTATCTCAAGAAACACAGGATAAGGAATCAAGTTTCATCAGTGAGAACTCCCCAATATAATGGAGTGGTTGAAAGGAGAAATCGGATCATCAACAACATGGCTAGAATAATGCTTGTTGAAAAGGACATACAAAAGAAATTTAGGAAGGAAGTGGTTTTGACATCGGTCTATATTTCGAATAGGTCTTTGTTGTGTGTGAAGGGATGAATCCATATGAATTGGGGTACGGAAAGAAGCCAACATTGAAATACTTTCGAATCTTTGGAAGTAAGTTCTTCATTCTAATCAAATAAAATCATAGGAAATTTGAGTCACGATGAGATGAGGGGATATTCCTTGGATACTCAGGGAAAAGTAAATCATATAAATGCTTCAACAGAAGGCTGGGAAAATTTTTTGAGATAAATGATGTCATGATACTTAAAAATGAACAGAATACTCAATGACGCAGTGAACAATTTCTGGATGAAAGTGATGAGGAGGTAAGAAACACAGGGGGAGTAGAAGTGGTAGAGGCTGACTCAGAATAAGATACTGATGATGAGAAAGAAGAAAAAAAATCTGAATCCTCTAAGAAGCCAAAGAGTCGAGCTAAAATTGATAGGAAAAATATCATTGGTGATTAGACAGCTCCAATTCAGACTTGAAGAATTAAATCATCACAGCAAACATCATTTTTATCTCAGGTGGAGCCAAAATATTTTTCCGATGTTGCTAAAGATGAGTACTAGGTTCAGGCTATGAATGAATAATTAGACTAGATTGAGAATAATCATACATGGGAGATTGTTTCAAATCCACCAAATAAGAATGTCATCAGGACTAAATGTTGTTGGATCGAATATGTAGATGTATATGTATATTAGATGGAACAATACAAGAGTGGGGGTGAATTGTTGGTTTAAAAACTTTGTGTTTAAACACTTAAGAAATTAGTTTAAATGATCTTAAACTAATACAATTCACAATAAAAACAAACAACCACAATTCTATTGAATATAAATGTATGATATGATGTAATACTATAAGAAAATTAAAGCAACTGTATTCAAGATGAATACAATAATCAGAGTAATACAATAGTGAAGGATTCTAACATAAAGCATATAGAATCAATCAATACAATATGTAACAGTATTACTGTAATTGAAACAATTACAAATAAATATTAAATGAAGAAAGGAAAACAATGTAATTCCCTTTCTTAAAACAAAAAGCAGCAGAAATGTAAAAGTATTACAATTCTTTTGACCAAAAGAGAATGGTTATCCTTTCACCTAGGATAACAGGTCTGTCTTACCACCACCTTGGTAAGCCCTCGATACGATGATCGGTATATCTGTCTTGCTATCCCCACAAGTCCTCGATACAATGATCAGTACATCTGTCTTGCTATCCCCATAAGTCCTCGATTTTATAGGTAATCGGCTCCTCTGTCTTTCAATCACTTGAAAACCCTCAATACGATGATCGGTAACACCATCTTCCTATCCCCAGCATCCCTCGATCGCTATCACCTGATCAGATGCACAAAGAAAAACAAAGTACATATAGAAAAACAAAAACTAAGAACAATTCATTCACGTTTTGTAATATCAGGGCTTTCACACAAAGAAAGAGAGAAGTCATAGTATCTCTCTTTAGAACATGATATAAGAAAAGTCTCACACACCCTTGTTTTCTTGGCTTCAAATGACCTCCTATTTATATGCCTCAGGTTCCAACGGGCATATTTCCTCCAACGATCATATTTCTCTGAAAAATTCGGAGAGACTAGGACACCTAGCATTATACCGGACATATTGAAACAGAAAACACAACATTTTGATTAGTTTATAACTAACTCCATGACATCGTTTTGGTTAAAACAAAATATATTTGAAGATGATAAACATGAATACGATTAAAATGAAACATGTGTTTTTGATAAAGGACCAAAACAAGCAAGTCATGAAATTAAAGTATGATTACTATAAGTATTACTTAGTGTAATGTATTGATACAATAAAAACTGAGTATGATTCAAAAAACTCAGTACGATTAACAGAGTCAATACGATTTCCAAAGTCAGTACGATAAGCTTGGTCAGTACGATCAGCATGATCAGTATGATAACCATGGTCAGTACCATCAGCATGATCAGTATGATTAGCATGGTCAGTACGATCAACATGATCAGTATGATAAACATGGTCAGTACGATCAGCATGATCAGTACAATAAACATGGTTAGTATGATCAACATGGTCAGTATGATAAACATGGTCAGTGCGATCAGCTTGGTCAGTACGATAAGCAAGGTAAAAGACATTTTTGATTTCCAAAAAAAGATATAAAAGTCAAAAGAGAACTTTTGACTCAACAATATCCCCCTTTTTGGAAAGCACAAAACAAAAAGTAAAATCAAAAAGAAATTCTTATCACCCCCGGAGTTATTGGAAACTCTTCTGAATATGAAAATTAATACAACTAACTCCCCCATAGGTATGTATTTTCTTAAGGATTGTATTCTTAGATTTTACTTGATTTAGAAGTATTTGATTAAAACATTCACCCTTTTTAAAACATTCTCCCCCTTTATAAAACATTCTCCCCCTTTTTGATTTAAAAAAAGAATGGTCTAATCTTCAGTTTCCTGAAAGAGTTAGAGAAAACAAATACAGGACAAAGAAAATGGTAACAAAAATCTCATTACAATAACAAAAGTTTATAGAGTTCATGAAAATAAAACAAATATAATAGCCATTTGTTTTTTCTTTCCTTTTCCTTCATTATCAAATCATGAAGAACGACTTTAATATTTTTGATCTCCTTCTTGTCTTTAGATATAGAATCACCCTGAGATCTGAGAAGATCTTTTTGATCGGCAAAAAGTTGATCCTGATTCTTGATGGTCTCCTCCTGGACCCTGATTGCTTCCTCAAGAGTATCAATTCAGTTTTGTAAATTCTTGTTGTATTTGGATAACATAGAATTTTGTTTTTTCAACAAGACTAATTAATCTTTTACAGATGAAACCTTAGAAAACTCAGACTAAAAAGAATTCAATATCTCTTGAAACTCTTTCACTGAAGGAATATCAGCTCCATGGGTATTGGACAATTGATTCATCCTTTCAACAGTTTCTTTGTCAAGCTTATTAAAAGAAATAGTGAGATAATTTGAAAGTCTCTTTAAGTCTTAAATTGACACTTCATGATCATTCACCAAGATTTCTGTTTTGTATGACCACTTATTCATTTTGTTGAAAGCCTTCTTACGAGCAGCCGAACATTCAGATAGAACATTCAAATCAGCTTCAACAAACAAAACTCTATTTCATAATTATCTTACAGAACCAAACTTATTTTTCTGATTTTCAGTAATGAAATCAATTTTTCCTTCAAGCCTGGGAAAATAAGGGATGGTCTTCTCAATTTTCCTTAAAACATGAACAATGTAACCACTTTTCTTAAGAGAAATTGTATGTTCTGAATCAGTATCCTCATTGTACGAAACCAGTTCATTTGATTGGCTTGAGTCTATAATTGGTTGTTTTCCTTTTTCTTTTTCAACCCCCATTCTTTATTCTTCTACTTTTTCACTGATAATGATTGTTTTCTCAGAAGATTGAGGACGTTGATTCCCTTGGGAAAGAAATATTTCTGGAGTTTCAAAACATTCATCCATTTTTCGATCGGTATGAGGAACTTGTTGAATACCTTAACTCTATTTTTGAACCGATTATTCTCTACTTTTCTTTGATCTCTGAAGGAATTCCAAAAGGAAATCTCCTTCCTCTTCTTTAACTTCCTGAATTTCTTCCAAAATTTTTTCCCTTTTTCTGGCTTTGGAAGACTCTGTATGATATGATCTTGATATAATTCTTCGGTTACTTGAGCACTAGCATCCTCAACCATTTTCATGAGTTTTGAAACATCAAAATCATGTGCTTTTCTTTTCAAAAGAGTCTTCTTTTTCTTTTCATCCTGAAGGGTATCCTTAACCCTTAATCTCTCAGCAAAAGCTTGAGATGGGTTAAGACCAAACTTTGGATCACCTTCCTTTCTCTGTTATCTTTCTTTTCTCCACCTTTCCACAACCTATTTACTGTACTTAGGTTTCTTCTTTGGCTTTGAACTGGTTTGCAGATCTAACTTTTGTGGAGCAGCAACAGATGGAGTGTCTTTGGTTGGCATAGGTGTGGATTGATTCTGAGCCGATTCAGCTTCAGAATCCTTAACAAAAAGCCTTGAATTTTTTTCAAAACAAACATTCAACTTCTTCAACGTACTCTTACTTATCCAGGAAGGATTCAGGTATTTCAATTTTCATTTCAATGGAATATTACCAAACTTCATGCTCTCAAGAATGAACTTTGTAAGAATAGATGGATACATGATTAAATGAGACTTAATCACTCCTTACTTAACATTCTAGATTGTTTCAAAAACGTATCCCATGAGATTTACTTTTCTCATGTTGACAAGATATTCAAGCATAAAGATATCAGAAAATTTCCTGGTTTCTCTATCCCATTTCCTTGGGATTAGAAAACCTTGCATCCAAAGATCCACAAATCTATTGTCTGGAGAAAGATGAGCCACTTTCCTCTTCTCTTCATTTATAAGAAATAATGATTTTCAGCACTTTCTTTCTTAAACGTACCAACTTCCTCTAGTAGATTATGAGATGGAAAAAAAGAATCACCTTCTACTAGAACACATAGAAAGTGTGATGCTTGCTTCACGGACATTGATATCTTTATTTTGTACATAGAAAAATTGATAGTCATGTTTTTGTCGAAAAACACACTTGTAGAACTAACTAACTTCATTAATAAGAACTAGATCTTGAGACACTAGTTTTTCAACACAAAAATTCTCCCAGCCTTGAAACAAAATAATTCTTTTGATTGTAGAATTGTACGAATCAAAGAAGTCCCAAGAAACTAACCTTTCTCTGAAAAAGTATTTTTCTAAAAAAGTGTTGCAAGACATTTTAGCAGGAGTGTTAGCAGAGGACTAAGACATATAGGTGAAGCCGATGGAAGATCGTATGGAGTCTTAAAATAGGGATGTTGAGCTTCACCACAAAATATGAAAACCCGGTGTGGGTTTGGGGAGGGGGTCTATTTATAGGCGAAAAAAGAAATGACCGTTAGTCATTTATGGTTGAGATTAAAATAAAATAAATCAACGGATAGGATTAAAATGGAAAAAAAATTAAAATGTACATGTCAGAGATCGTAAGGTAATTGTTAGTTTAAGTAGCATTAACATAGTGAAAGAAAATACAAATGAATGGGGAGAAAGAATACGATTGATTGTCATTTCGATGGAAAACAATCTCGTTACCATAGACTAACGTGCTGATGAGAAACAAAGTTGTTACTATATACTGACGTGCCGATGGAAAAGAAATTCATTACCATGAACTGACATGCTGATAGAAAACAAATTCATTACCATGATCTGATGTTCTGATGGAAATGAAATTAATTATCATGATCTGATGTTCTAATGGAAAATAAATTCACTACCATGAATTGACGTGCCGATGGAAAACAAATTTATTACCATGAACTGACGTTCTGATGGAAAAGAAATTCATGAACTAACAAGCCGATGGAAAACAAACTTGTTCCCATGAACTGACGTGCCAATGGAAAACAAATTCATTACCATGAACTGAACTTCTGATGGAAAAGAAATTCATTACCATGAACTGACAAGCCGATGGAAAACAAACTTGTTTCCATAAACAGATGTGCCGATGGAAAACAAACTCATTACCATGAAATGACGTCGCGATGGAAAAGAAATTCATTACCATGAACGGTCATACCGATGAAAAGAAATTCATTACCATGAACTGACATTCCGATGGAAAAGAAATTCATTACCATGAACGGTCATACTGATGAAAAGAAATTCATTACCATGAACTGAGAAGCCAATGGAAAACAAACTTGTTACCATGAACTGACGTGCCGATGGAAAACAAATTCATTACCATGAACTGATGTTCCGATGGAAAAGAAATTCATTACCATGAATGGTCATGATGATGGAAAATAAATTCATTACCATGAATGGTCGTTACAGTGGAAAAAAAATCATTTCCATGAACAATCATTACGATAAACAAAAACGTAAATAATAATAAGTAAACAGTCAATACGATAAATAGAAAGACAAAAACACAAACTAGGGGAATAATTAGATAAAAATAATATCAAGTAAAAAAATATTCTCCCCCTTAATAAGAGAAGTTTTTTAATGTAAGGAGAATTTTAAAACATGAAGTAGATATGAATAATTATTTTAATATAATCATTCCTAGCTTCTGTTTTATAAACTCAAATCTATCGGAAGGTAATGGTTTTGTAAAAATGTAAAAAAGTTGTCATTGTTTATCGATGAATTGTAAAATAATATCTTCTTTTTTGTGTGTGATCCCTAAGAAATTGATTCCTAACATCTATGTGTTTTGCATGAGAGTGATGTGTTGGGTTCTTACTAAGATTTATAGCACTAGTATTAACACAAAGAATTTGAGTTTTGGAAAAACTCAATCCATAATCAGTGAGTGTGTGTTGCATCCACAACACTTGAGCACAACAACTTCCAGCTGCTACATATTCAGCTTTAGCAGTGGAATGTGCTACTGAGTTTTGTTTCATGCAGGACTAGGAAACTAGAGAATCTCCTAAGAAATGTCATGTTCCATATGTACTCTTTTTATCCATTCTACAACCACCCAAGTCAGCATCTGAAAAACTTTTTAAAACAAAATCATTTCCAGAAGAGTAAAAAAGAACTAAATCCGCAGTTCCTTTTAAATACCGAAAAATTATTTTCAAGGCTTTTAAATGAGACTCTTTTGGATTATATTGGTATCTCACACATAAGTATATAGAAAAAATCATGTCTGGTCGACTGGCTATCAAGTATAACAGACTTCCTGTCATACCTCTAAAAATTGTTTGATCTACTGGTTTCCCAGTTTCATCAAGATCAAGTGTATTTGAGGTACCTATTGGAGTAATAATACTTTTAGTTTTGTGGTAACCATAATTTTTGAGTAAATATTTTATATACTTATGTTGGGATATATATGTTCCTTCTGGTTTTTTTGAAATTTCAAAACCTAAAAAGAAAGTTAACTCACCCATTATACTCATTTCAAATTCAGATTTCATTATGTTGGCAAAAGAATCAGTTAAATATTTCTGAGTTGATCCAAATATGATGTCATCAACATAAATTTGAACAATCAAAAAAAAATTATTTTCAATTTTTATAAAAAGGGTTGGATCCACTGTACCTTTTGTATAATTGTTTTGTAAAAGAAATCATGTAAGCCTGTCATACAATGCTCTAGGGGCTTGTTTAAGGCCATATAGAGCCTTGGTAAGTTTAAAAACATGATTAGGATGTTTTGGGTCTAGAAAACCAGGGGGTTATTCGACAAACTCTTCTTTTTGAACAAAACTATTTAGAAAATCACATTTAACATCCATTTGAAATAGTTTGAAATTAGTGTATCCTACAAAGGCTAATAGAATGCAAATATATTCATGTCTAGCTACCGGAGCATATGTTTCTTCGTAGTCTATTCCCTCTTGTTTATTATAGCCCATAGAAATAAGCCTTTCTTTATTTCATACAATGATTCCATTTTCATCACATCTGTTTTTGAAAACCCATTTTACACCAATTACAGTTGTTTCTTTAGGTCATTCAAATAAATTACAGACTTGATTCCTTTCAAATTCATTTAGTTCATCTAGAATTGATTTAATCCAATCTTCATCACCTAAGGCCTCACTTGGACTTTTATGTTT
Organism: Viscum album; assembly: GCA_963277665.1. NCBI lineage: Eukaryota > Viridiplantae > Streptophyta > Magnoliopsida > Santalales > Viscaceae > Viscum > Viscum album. Next base: position 1,658,234,202 of record OY728121.1, on the reverse strand, counting down.
TAATTGGGAAATAGAGTTAAGATGTTCTATTTCATTTCATAAGGAATTTCTGGTCCTTACAGGTTGATTTACATCACCAATGATATTATCACTGGGATGATTCCTAAGAAACAATTGATTTGGGTTTTGTAAAACCTGTTCATCAACATATTGTAGAAATTATTATGGGGTAAATGTTTCAGAAACACTTTCTTGAACATTGTCCTTATCAGAATAATCTTCTAATAGAGGTTGATAAACATTTTTAGAAATCACATCCGAAAATGTTGGTTCGGTTTGGTTGAAAACAAAAGGATTGGTTTCATCAAATTTAACATGTATTGTTTCTTCAACAGTACAGTTGTTTTTATTGAAAACTCTATATGCCTTAGAAGCTGTAGAATATCCCAGAATGATTCCTTCATTAGATTTTGGTGCAAATTTGTGTATATTATCTTTAGTATTCAGAATGAAAAATTTGCACCCAAAAACATTAATGTATGAAACATTAGGTTTTCGGCCAGTCCATAATTCATAAGGTGTTTTATTAAGAAAGGTTCTAGTTAAAACACGATTTATAGTATAACAAGCAGTACTCACAACTTCAGCCCAAAAGTTCTTAGCAATTGAGTATTCACTCAACATGGTTCTTGTCATTTCCTGAAGAATACAATTTATTCTCTCAACAACACCATTTTGCTGAGGAGTTCTTGGAGCTGAGAAATTGTGAGTAATACCTTTCTTCCGACAAAAAGTTTCAAAGTCTGAAATTTGAAATTCAACACCATGATCACTATGAATAGTTATCAATGGTAGGTTTTTCTCATTTTTAACTTGGAATCTAAAGCTTTTGAAACAAGAAAAGGCTTTAGATTTATTTATTAGAAAATAGACCCATGTAAATCTAGTAATGTCATCAACTAAAACAAATATATAGTATTTTCCTCCAATGCTTCCAGTTTGTGAAGGACCAAAAAGATCCATATGCACTAGCTGTAATGCATTAGAAGTTGAAACTTCATTAATTGATTTAATGATATTTTTATGTTGCTTACCAAATTAACAAGGATCACAGACTTTTGAAAAATCATATCTAAGATCCGGTAGTCCCTTCACAAGTCTTTTCATTGAAATTTTACAAAGGTTTCTCAGGTTGCAGTGTCCTATTCATTTATGTCATAGCCATGATTGGTCTTCTATTGCACTTAAGCAGGGTAAATTTTGGCTCCTAAGGTCTTATATGTTAATAGTGTATACATTCTCTTGCCTATGGGCAGATAGAATGAACACGTACTTGGAATTATGAACTAGACACTTATCATTTCTAAAATTCACAAGGTAACCTTCATCACATAATTAACTTATGATGATGAGATTGTTCTTAAGACCTTTAACAAAAAAACATTTGAAATAAGAACTTTTCCAAGAAAAACAATATTACCTGTTCCAACAATTATCCCTTGAGAATTATCTCCGAAGGTAACCTTTCCACCTTTTGTTTCAATGATCTTTTCAAATAAATCATTGTTTCTTATCATGTGTCGAGAACAACCACTATCCATGTACCAAATGTTCTTGTTGGTACACTTCCTATTTTCATGAAAAATAAACAATTAGTTTTTCAGAATCCAAACTTGTTTTGATCGGGAATGGTTAGATAACAGAATTTTAGGAATCCACATTTGTTTTGACAAATGGGCATTATGAAATCCTAAGGATTGGGTTCTATTAAGAGAACAATCTCTTTTCCAGTGTCCTCTATATTAACACTTAGAGCAAAAAGGGGTATTTTGAGGAACAAAATAGTTATTACTAAACACTGGTTTAGAATGAGTATATCCAATACCAGAATGATTCCTCAAAGGTATAATTTGAGAATACATTTTATCAAAGTTTTCATTTCCATAAGTGAATTTTGACAAACAATTTTTTAAGGAAAAAATTTCTGACTTTAGTTTCAAAACTAAGTTCTTATCCTCCAAAACATTTTATTTTGAACTAGAGTTAGGCTCAAAACATTTTTCTTATAAATTAAATTTTCAAGATCCTTAGAAAGTTTATCCTTATCATATTTGACTTTCTCAAGGGTTTTTAAAATACTTTCAAAATAGAAATTTTTTATATCACAATCATTAGAAAGATCTAATACTTCTTTGGTTAAAATTGAAATTCTAGATTTTGCTTTATCAAGATTTTTATTGAGTTTAGAATTTTCATTCTCGAGTAATTTAGCAAACCTAGACACTTCTTCAAAAGTAGGTAATGTATTATCTTCTGATGATGAAGAATCATCATTTTAAGATTCATAATATTTATTATCAGTATAATTTTCATTTAAGGAAACATTTGTAATAGCATCAGAATTGTGTACCTTAGCCATGAGACAATGATCTTCAATTGGTAGTCTAGCTATAAGTCCAATATTCCTTTGTCCTGAGGACTCATATTCTGAAGAATTATCTGATGAATCACTACCACTTTCACTCCAAGTATCATTTTCCTTTAAGAATTTCTTTGTCTCTGACTTTTAATACTTTTTCTTATTTCTTTCAGAATATTTCTCCTTTCTATCTTATCTCTTTAGTAAAGGACAATCAGGTCTTATATGTCCTATTTTCTTACATTCATAACAAGTTACCTTTGAATCTTTCTTATCCTTCCAATCTTTCTTTTTGAATCTGTATTAGAAGTCTTTATTTCCAACAATCCTGTTCAATCTTCGAGCAAAATTGGATAACTCATTATCTGAAAGATTACAATCACTTGAATCAGACATAACAACATTCTTAGTTTTGGATCTTATTATCCTTTCAGGGGTTTTAGCTTTAGATGTAGTGCTAAAAGCTACACTTCCATTTCCATTTTTCTTCTTGTTGAAATCATCATCTCTTTTCATTCATGTCTCGTGTTGTATAAGAGTTCCAAAGAGTTAATTAAGAGTAATCTAGGAAACTTTTCAGTTTTCATCAATAGCTGTCCTTTTTGACTCCCATTCATTCGGAATTATATCAATAATTTTGTCAACAAGAGCTTCATCATCAAGACCTTTTTCTCCCACAGATTATAAGTTGTTTACAATTGTAATAAATCTTTGTTGCACTATACATACTGGCTCTCCATAAGGAAAAATAAATCCATGATACTCTGCTCGAAGCATTGCACTTCTTGTTTCTATAACCATGGATGTACCAAAATGTGTGACTTCCAATTTCTTCTAAATACAATTGGATACTTTACAAGAATATATCTGGCTGTATATATTCCTGGTCATAGAACATATTAAAGTATTACGTACCTTGTAATTCAGTTGATATTATTTCTTCTCTTGATTAGGGAAAGTACTGACTTCTTTGTTATGTATTTTGTAATCTCTAATAAGCACAATAAATTTTTCTACACCAGTATTGATAATGAATGTCTTTATTCTATCTCTACAGTACTCATAATCACTCCCATTAAAGATAGGTGGTCTAGAAGGATTTAGATTTTCAATTGACCCAATATTTATTCCTTCCATCTAATAAACCAAAAAACGTTTTCACTCCACACGTTAGTGAGGTAAATAGTTGAAACAGATATTTGAAAGAAAAGATCTAGTAGTATAAATCAGTGGAAACCTCCTCTGATACCAATTTTTTGATCAAATATGTAGATGTATATGTATATTAGATGGAACAATATAAGAGGGGGGTGAATTTTAGGTTTAAAAACTTTATGGTTAAACACTTAAGAAATTAGTTTAAATGATCTTAAACTAATACAATTCACAACAAAAACAAACAACCACAATTGTATTGAATATAAAGGTATGATATGATTTAATAATATAAGAAAAGTAAAGAAATTGTATTCAAGATGAATACAATAATCAGAGTAATAACATAGTGAAAGATTCTACCATAAATCATATAGAATCAATCGATAAAATATGTAACAGTATGATTGTAATTGAAACAATTAAAAATGAATATGAAATGAAGAAAGGAAAACAATACAATTCCCTTTCTTAAAAAAAATAAGCATAAATTTAAATGTATTACAATTCTTTTGACTCAAAGAGAAGGGTTATCCTTTCACCTAGGATAATAGTTCTGTCTTACCACCACCTTGGTAAGCCCTCGATACGATGATCGGTACGTCTGTCTTGCTATCCTCGCAAGCCCTCAATATGATGATCGGTACGTCTGTCTTGTTTTCCCCGCAAGCCCTCGATATTGTAGGTAATTGGAACCTCTTTCTTTCAATCACTTAAAATCCCTTGATACGATGATTGGTAGCACTATCTGCATAACCCCAGCAACCCTCAATCATTATCACCAGATCGGACACACAAAGAAAAAAAGCACTTATAGAAATAAAAAAACTAAGAACAAGCTGTTCACGTTTTGTAATCTCAAGGATTTCACATGAAGCAAGAGAGAAGTCACAGTATCTATCTCTAGAACTTGATATAAGAAAAGTCTCACACACACTTGTTTTCCTGGATTCAAATGACCTCCTATTTTTAGGCCTCAAGTTCCAACGGTCATATTTCCTCCAAAGGTCATATTTCTCCAAAAAACTCAGAGGGACTAGGACACATGGCATTATAACGGTCATATTGAAATAGAAAACATGACATCATTTTGATTATATTATAACTAACCCCATGACATCATTTTGGTTAAAACAAAATATATATGAAGATGATAAACATGGATACGATTAATATGGAACATGTTTTTCTGATAAAGGACAAAAAAAAGAAAGTAATGAAATTAAAGTATGAGTACTATAAGTATTACTTAGTGTAATGTATTGTTACGATACAAACTGAGTATGATTCATAAAACTCAGTATGATTAACAGAGTCAATACGATTGCCAGAGTTAGTACGATAATCATGGTCAGTACGATCATCATGATCAATACGATAAACATGGCCAGTACGATCAACATGATCAGTACGATAAGCATGGTCAGTACGATCATCATGATCAGTATGATAAAAATAGTCAGTATGATCAGCATGATCAGTACGATAATCATGGTCAGTATGATCATCATGGTCAGTATGATAATCATGGCCAATACGATCAACATTGTTAGTATGATAATCATGGTAAAAGAAATTTGTTATTTCCAAAAAGAGATATAAAAGTCAAAAGAGAACTTTTGACTCAACAAATGGGTCTTTTGAAAAAAATATGAAGGAATATGGCACAGAAATTTTAAAAAAATCATGACTTTTGTGCAAAGGATACTCCCTAATAGAGGGTATTGATGTTGATGAGACATTTTAACCAGTTGTAAGGCTAGAGACAATCAGATTATTTTTATCCATTGCAGTGCAAAGAAAGTTCAAAGTGTTCCAGATGGACATCAAGTCTGCATTTCTAAATGGATTTATGAAAGAAGTTGTGTACATTAAGCAGCCAGATGGTTTTCTCATTCATGAGGATGAGAACCAAGTTTGCAGGCTGAAGAAGGCATTTTCTGGGCTGAAACAAGCACCAAGAACATGGTACTCAAGGCTTGATCAGTACTTAAAGAAGCTTGGTTTCCGGCGTGGGGGAGTTGATTACAATCTATATTTCAGCAACAACAGTAATCAAAGTATGATGGGGTTGGTTTATGTTAATGACTTAATATTTGGTGGATCAGATGAAGCTCAGTGCAGAAAGTTTTCTGAATTCATGAAAAATGAGTTTGAAATGTCAATGATTGGAGAGCTAACATTTTTCCTTGGTTTACAGGTGACACAAGGAAGTAATGGCACTTTCATTTCTCAATCCAAAAATTACAAGGAGGATATAAGAAGGATTTCAATGGATAATTTTAATGAGATGAAGACTCCGGTTTCTACTCAGATGAAATTATCAAATGATGAGGATGGATAGGCAGTTAATATCACAGAACATAGGCAAATTATTGGATGTTTGTCGTACTTGACCGCAACAAGTCCTGACATTTTTTTCACCATATGCCAAGTAACGAGATATCAAATTAATCCCAAGGAAAGTCACATGATTTCATTGGAAAGAATACTTCGGTATATCATGGGCATGATGGACTTCGGCATGACATATAATGACAAATCTCAGATAGAGTTATTGGGATATACTGATGCCGATTGGGCTGGATCAGCAGATGACAGAAAGTCAATGTCAGGAGGTTCATTCTATCTTGGTGGATTGTTTATTTCTTGTCTAAGAAGCAAGATTCCATTTCATTGAGAACTAGGTAATCTTAGTATATTTCATCCACTCAAGCATGCACACAGTTATTATGGATGAAGCAGCAGCTTGAAGATATGGGAGTTGAAGTGAAGTCTCTGATCGGAATCCTGTGTGACAACTCAAGTGCTATCAATCTGAGAAAAAATCCAGTTCATCACTCCCAGACTAAGCACATTGAGATCAAATATCATTTCATCAAGGAGAAGGTAGAGCAAGTGCTTGTGAAGTTGGAGTATGTGCCTATAGAGCTACAGGTTGCATATATTCTGACAAAGGCCTTACCAAATGAATACTTTAAAAGGAATCAACTGGCTCTCGGAGTTCAGTCGACTCCCCGCACTTTAAAGAGTGTGGATGTGAAACCCCCCCCCCCAAGGTATGATGTTTTTTCCCTAATGTACTGATATGTGTTCTCTACTCTGTTACAGATTGTAAATGAGTGACCTTTGGGTTCGTTGACAAAGGGGGAGAAAATTGTGATTATTCAAGGGGGAGATAGTGTGGCTATTTGATAAATCATGACAGATATGGGGAGAAGCTAACAGGTGGATCAGTGAGATAGGGGGAGCAATGAGATAGGTGAAAAAAATAAATCTGACGATTCTATTAGTGATTGATCAAAGAATAGATATCATGATAGCTAAGGATCGTGATAAAAGCAAAAGTGTGGTGTTGTAATGTGGTAGGAATATTTCAAAAAATTGGTATCAGTTTGATGTCAACAGTGGGTGTCTAAGTTGAGGTGATTCATTGATGAACTTTTCATTTACTCTTGTTTCTCACTTCGAGCATTACTCATGTGGGTTTAGAGTATGTATTGAGTAAATATTTGATTGCTATCGGAATCGCAATGGGTGAATGGTGGCTGAATAATTAATGATGTATATTTTTGTGGAAGAGTCTTCAACAAACCAATAGGGGGGATTGTTAAGAAAAAATCCCTCAAGGTATCATTGAAGAATTTTTGAGGTGATTGTGTTTGTTGACAAAGTGGACATCTGTGTTTTGATTGTTGACAAAGAAAGCCATGACATGAAAATTTGATGACAAATGGGATTTCATTATGGCATGTAATGTTAAAGAGCTATGGTTAATGATCAACGTTTGATTCAAGAACTTCGACAAAGGATTGAATGATCTGGAGGTGGTACAAAAAGAGAAGATACAAGGTGGCACCATTTTCCAGTGTTTGCCAAATGTTTGGGCCGGAAAATTGAAAAATAATGAAAAGTGGTTTTTGGAAAAGGGACTTGCACGCCGTGTACTTAAAGGCTTGGAAACATTCGTGCCATATGTTTTTCAAGATCAGAACACCAAAATATGGCAAAGGGATAAGGGTCGCGCAAGTTTTGGGTTAGGTCGCGCAAGTGACTATCACGGCAAAGACAAGGGGTAGAGACTTGCGCGCCAAGACTTGCGTATCGAGGGGAGACTTGCACACCATCGCGCAGGGTGTCCAAATGCCTATAAATATAGGTCAGCCCCTCCTCATTCGTTGTAGAGTTCAACACTTAGAAAAATAAGAGCTCTCTTCACGCAGGTGTGGTGGTCACGTAAGTGGTGTGTGGTTCTGCAAGTATAAGTTGTACACCTGATGTAAGTTGCGCACCGGTTGTTAGTTGTGCGCAAAAATCAGTTTGGGCATAAAAGGAGGTTCGTCGCGCAAGTTTGGAGTTGAATAAGGTTGTGTCACGCAAGTGGTTGAGGTGGAATTGCACGCCGGTTTTGACATGCACGTCGAAGACTTTCATGCCATCTTGGGACTTGCATGCTAGGGTTGGAGATGAGTTCCAGGTGTTGATGGAGCATGCCTGTCTTTCCGAGGCTGAGAAAAAGCTGTAAGATTTCCCGATACCTTCGGTGCAAATTGAGATTCATCTATGGGTGAAAGTTAGGCTTCAACGGAGCATCTACATACAACAGAGGATGCATTCATTAGTGATAATGAAGAGGCCTACAAGTCTATAAACTGTGGGTGGATCCTTTCCAGATCAGTGAGAAAAGGAAGAGAAAGAAGGTGATCCTCTCTACCGGCAATGAGCCAAAGAGAGAAACAGGGAGTGACCCTTGGGAAAGCAGTGAGCTGACCCTAAACTTTGTAAAGGCATTGATCCTAGGAATAGAAGTGATCTATCCCGAACTTTGTAAACAGCATTGCGCTTTTAGTGGATTTGATACATCGGCACATTGTCGGTGTATGCTCCTTGGACATACCCCAGTGAGGGTGAACCAAGTAAAAATTGTCCTGTCATGTGCATGCTTTACTTTCTATTTATATTGTGCAATGAGAAAGAGAGAGAAGAGTGTTTTTCTTAACAGCGAAACAAGATCAGAACGAGCTTTAATATTGAATTAGTCACACCCTGATTCACCCCCCTCTCAGGGTATTTAGCCTTGTGGACATAGTAGTATATATTCTAATTAACATTTCAATGATTCATTTATTATTTTGGAATTCCTAACATAGAAGCTTCCAGTTATACTATAAATGTAATATCCATTAACATTTAATTTATTTAATTAAAACACTCATATTTAATGAGTTCAGGTCTATCTCACCTAAACGGTGATACAAATAGACATAACAAACCACTAAAAGAAAAAAATTGAGGAAACATCCTATATGGGGTTCTCAACGCTTTGGTTATAACCACTAATTATGTAGTAAAGAAATATATTAGGGGTTCTAGAACATTATCATGATGACTAATAGATGGAATATGAATTAAATAGTCAACATACAACGAAACTATAATACGCACTATAAAAAATGATTATAAATGAAAATTTTTGAGGGAAAAGCTAGAAACCACATAAATTTGGAATAATGTGATATCTTCATTCTATATCATCCCATAGATTGGATTTTATCCGAAGAAAATTTATGAACATATCATCTCCCCCACAATAGGAAAAAAGAGACCATACCTAAATAACTATCAAGGACAAGTGTAGAGATGAAAGGTACAAGATGAATAAATATCTTATCAGTGTACATCCAATGTGATAGATGGATCTGAAATCAGAGGTCATATAATGAAAAAGGAGAAAATACATGCAATTTAATTCTATGGGTGATCTAATGTGAGAGTGGGGAGGGGTGTGGTTTTTTATAAAAAATAGAGGCCTTCCTATAATTAAAAAACATTATCTTGGTAATTTAGATAGTGTGAAAAATGTTTACCAATCAAGTAATATTTGGGGACTTCCCCTATGAAAAAACCTTTACACAACATGAAAGGTTCTATCCAGATCGTTACATATCATGTAACTGATACATGTCATGTACTATAATTTTATGGTTCAAATTTTTACTACAACTGACCTACATCCCTCCTACATATTTCATTCTAAAAAAACCCAATGGGACGATGACCTGGATTATGGTCATAGCTAAAAATAATGAAAAAATAGTGTGATAAAAATAAAAATAATCTATAAATTAAGGAAAAACCAGGTTCTTACCTTGTTTCCCCCCATAAAAGATCTTTTTCCAATGTCCACTATCCAAGGGGATAATATATACAGTCTAATAACAAGTTCGGAAATTGAGAACCTATGTCAGCCACCCACTCCGAAGTCTCATTTTATACCTATCTATGATGTTATACCCCCCATATTGATGGGACATAATACCCTCATTGATATTTAATGATCCATTCAATAATTAATATATTATAGCCCTGAAAATAATCATCAGAATCCATCAAAACTTCATTGGGAAATAAATAATATGATGAGTTGGTATAAAAATGGTGAAGCTAAGAAATGTGGAAGATTTCTTGTATATCATGATATATCAGAGTTAATACAAACTAATAGGCTACCAAAATGAATTTATCTAGAATTTCAAATAGCCCAACATAACGTGGTTAGAACTACCCTTACATCTAAATCTGTCTGTTCACATGTCTGGGTGATACCTATAGGAAAGCATGATCTCTAACATTGAACTCTGTTGGTCATTAGAGATAATAAATATAGGATTTCTTTCTAAACTGAGTAGAAATATGATTCATGATCATATAAACCTACTCTATTGTTTCTTGAATGAGGTGAGGATACATTATCATTGCCTCTCCAAACTCTAACCAAAATAGGGGTGAACGAAATGACCTACCAAATAGTGCCTTATAAGGGGCCATATAGATTGTCTCCTGAAAGCTATTATTATAGGTGAACTTGAGGATATGTGTAAATACAATGTACCCCGTAGACTAGATTTGGTTTCTTACTTTATTAAAATGAATTATTATACTTGTAATGTCATATCAAATGACTGAAATGTATATTATTTTTTGATAAATAGATACATACATTACATCAGGAAATTAAATACAGAATTTTTATTCCTTTATAGACATTGTTATTCTCATAGATTATACCTACATGTAATTCAAAATATATTTCTAAGAATCTTAGGGGACAATAAAACATATGAAATGGGAATCCTCAGATGCACAATAAGGGAATAAAAATAGTGAAATCTATCATAAATAATAATAAACTATAAATAAATATGAATAAGTATAAATTCATGCCATTGAAGCATAATCATGAGCATAATATGGTAGGAATATAATCTGGTCAAATAACACCATATAAATAATGAAAATGAAATGGTACTTACCCATATACATTATACTAGTAGAATAATCACATTGATTTTCAATAACATATCTCATTTTGATGGAATGTATAATGTGGGACATCATAAATATACCACTGAGGCCTTAGCTAATAAGTCTACATAAATGGGTGTGACCTTGAACAAAATAAAATGAGTTTGTCTCACCAGACCTGTTGATGTATCGAGGGGCTATATTGGGACCCCATAGACACTTACTAAGTCCAGTTAATTCCTCTTTTTAATGGGGGGAAATATAATAAATTAATATATTCATATTGAAACTAGCATATGAAATATAAATAATTTATCCAATCAGTAGACATAATCATAAAAAATCAAGAGAAATATGGAGAATGATATAAATATTTTACATATCTAGTGAAAATGATCATAAAAATTCATAAAAATATGGTAAATGGTATCCTAATAGATATAACTTAAGTAATAATAACAAATTAACATAATTTTTACCCATGTAAATAAATGGGTATCGTAATCATGTCATAAGGCATAACAAATTAGCGTATCATAATAGTGTCCATGAATGAATGGATTTAATTCATAAAAACGAATATATGAATATATCATTATTATTTATGTCCAAATGATGTGAAAACATGTAAGAATAGTGATTATTAATCTTTATAAATGGGAAACTTGAGTGTGGTTAAGGGAAAATATTAGAATATTTAAAGAAGACAAAGGAATACATGTTTGAAAAAACCCAGAAATTAACTAATATAGTTTTTCAGGATAAAAATAAGGATTTTAGAAAAACTTTAGTTCCTTGTAATATATTATGGAATTTATCTAAAAATGGGTAAGTAATTGGGAAGTTTCCTTAAATGGGGCTTGCTTATCGAGAGGAATTGAAATGGGAACCATATAAAACATGTATTTTCTCATCTATGAAAGTTGAATTGAGATAGATATATTTTTTTGAGACATAAACATATAATTTAGGGGTATTAAATTTGAATATTTAAGAATTACATTGGGGTAATGAGATAGAAAGAATAACTCAATAGAAAAAATGAAGATCAGAGAGAATCCCTTAACTTATGTTTGAAAGAGTTCTTCACATGTGCCTAATTACTTTTATAATCCAAGTAGATTCATTATTTACTTAAATTATAACATATTAAATATATATTTATATTATTATAATTTAATTATGATTATGTATGGATTTTTTTAAGAGTTATGAGATTAAATTTCATTGTTTTGGGAGTGTTTGTTTTCTAGGTTTTTCAGGATAAGTTCAGTTGTATAAAAGTTTGGAAGTTTATTTAAAATGTCTATTGTTATATAAAATTGAGATTTTATTTTAGAAATGAAATTAGGAAATTTTGATATATATTTTATATCAGTTTGTAATATGTTATGAGAATTATTCATTATATAAAGTGTTAATGAAAATGATTAAATTTATTTTTGCTGTTTTTATGGCCATCGAGAACTTATATTATATTATATTATATAATTTATATATGTTTTTTTATAGAACACTATATAAATTTTAATATATCTAATATTATATTATTTAACTATAATAATTTTTTTATAACTATCCCTGAAGACAGTAACAGAAAATTAAAATGCATCATCCATGATGGTGTAAAATCAATACATCATGAATGATGTTTTCATTTTTACAATAAAAGGGAGAGGAAAAGGGGATTGAGGATTGACATTACATACACATAATAAAATTATATTGTATATAAGATACATTATTTATCATGATTTTTTGTATAGAGGATGTAAGGATAGGAAAAGAAAATAATTTGAATTAAAAGAAATTAAAAGAGAATAAAAGAGGGGTTTACATCTTGAATAACGCCCCCTTGAGAACATCCATCGGGCACATGGAAATTCTATTTTAGTGAGATCAACAACACCAATACATGGGAAGGATGTTTGGTAGAGTAATGGGTATGAATATAATAAATATACATGGTTTATAGGGTGTGAGGAGAAGGGGTGGTGAGAGGTGGTATTTATAGTTGGGAAGAGGGGTGTTTTTTGATTATTTTATCCATTCGATTATTATTCTATCTCAAGACTATCAATAAAATTTATTATGGTGACAAAATATAGTATATAGAGAATGTGAGTTTGATATTATGTCCACTTATATCATTCATGACTAAACCATGACTAAAAAATTCTTTTATTTACTTATAATGTTAAATACTTTAAATTACCTTATTTAACTATTCACCAAAAATTCAACTATTTTAGAAAAAATAATCACCAAAACCAATTTTTGATTTTTATATTTCAAAATAGGAATCAATTTTTTGAAATTAATTTTATAAATATAATAAATATAAATTGGGAAGAAAATAATCAATTCTTCAAAAAATTCAAATTTTAATATTATTACACATTTTACGACACTTTGAAAAATTCATTATTATTTCATAAAATTATATTATATTAATAATTAAACGAAATATCATTTTATTAATATATTTTCTTAAAATAAATTTTCATTAAAATCCTTATATTATTTAAATAAATTAAATAAACATTTATGTTTCACAAAAATACTAACACTTAATTTATCATTTTTAAAACATCTATTTACATGTTTAATAATATAAATATATATTAATTTAATTCATGATATAATATTGTTTTATTTATACTCTAATAGGTGATTTCATTATTCTAATGTGCATATTACTATTTCTAACGATTACATCCCTAATCCAACGATTTTTGAAATATTTAATAGTATATTTTGGCTCGTTTTTGCTTGATATTACATGCAATATAAGATATCAAAGATGTTAAATTTAAATGTGACATACTGTGAAATCATGGGGAGTCAAATTCTATCCTCCTTAAATAAATTGAATCCTTACAATTTGATATTTTACTTTGAAAATCAATGTTCAATACATGAATACTCATTTCTCGGAAACCCACATCATAAATAGGGTTAATAAAATGTCCTCTTAGTTAAATAGAAAGGGGAATCTTATGTTCACCAAAAAAATAGGCTTTAAAATACGAGAAAATTATTGTAAACTAAAAATATTTACATGTAAAATAAATCTAAATATCAGGTTTCAATATAGAGTTATAGAGAACATGGAAATTAAAAAATCTTCCATAACAAAACCATAAATTTTCGATAAATTCAAATACCATTTATTTCTTAGTATAAAAATTAAAGAGATGTTGATTTTTCAAAAATCTTTTTCCTATAGTGGATGGATTCTTTCATTATATACATTGGAACTTGATAAAATAAACTTAATTGATTTCATTCTATGTTATATGAATAATTACATCATTGGGTTATTCTTTGATTCATCTCCACTTCATTTGGTGATAAAAAGGATGGATATTCAAGATGTATTTTTTATTCCTGATGAAATTCTATCAAGTGATTCAAAATTCATTACATTTTCCTTTTAATATTTTCCATGAGAAAAAATTTTTATAACATGTTATCCCATATTATAAATCATACATTAACAAAAGTTAAACATAGTCCATTACATAACATGTTACCTTAAGACTCATTCAAAATACGTTTTTTCAAATTCAATGTCCAAAAAATTAGATGAAAGGTCACTAATGTTCCAAAGTAAACTAATTATAATATTCCTAAAATTACATATCTCTTATTTTTACATATCATATATATGAATACAATAATATCCTTTAAAACATTATGAAACTTGCATTATTTCACAAGTTTAATCTTAGGTTATTTAATATATTACATAAATCCAAACACAAAATAATTCAAGCATAACATCTACCATGAAATCCCTAAAAATGTTCATGGTCACCAATATTATCCAATAATCATCTATTTATTATTATCTCAGTAGAAATAACATATTTAGTGTTATCATTCCCAAGTCAATTTTTTTCAAAATGATCCTCTTACAAAAAAAATCACTACTCTTGATTATATGTGTTATTTATCACATCCTTCAAATCTCTTAGAAAAGTAATGAAGTACAATCCATATATGTCACATGATTCATATAACTATAATATAATTTATAAAATAACTTTAAAAATTAATCATTGAATCAAAAAATTAATTCATTATTCAACTTTTACTATAAAAATGCTTTAAACATGACCATGATCACTTTCCTTCTTCTGGAATAGATTCCCTTGATGCATGGGACATTAATGTTTATTATACACCATCTATATAAAGTTGAATAATTGAATGAATTGTTTATTTCCACTACAATCATGATCTTGGTGGTTCTTCTCTCCACACATTTAGAAATATCCAATTCCCTTTAAGCGAGCACCACAGTGTTTCCTTCCATAATTATTACATGTAGTAAAATCCTTCATTACATTGTTCCCTTTATCCATAATTTTTCCCATCGTACTATTATTCTCTTACTTCCATTAAAATTAATAAAACTTAGAGAATTCATTATCTATCTTGATATCCCATGGTATTATATCCACATAATAGGATAATATTCTATAGACTAATACCCTTATAATAATTGGCATATTCCCAATGAATAAATGATCAATCGTACTCCTTGGATTATCTATATAGTACCTAGAATTTATTTCATTCTTTCTAAATTTAGATTCATAATTAGAAGAATTTTCATCCTCTTTATGTACCATACTCTTGAATCGTCTCTCAATATCCACTCACATAATGCGGGGGAAATATTTTTACATGAAAATTTCATTAAACCCCATCCAATCCATATTTTCAATTTCATCCTCCTAATTTATGGTTTTAATTAACAACTGAAATTTACCCACATCTCCCAAAAGAGAACAAATTCGCATGATAACCTTCTCCCTTTCAATACATCCTAAAGTAAGAAATATCTTCTCTATAGAACATATCCATTTCACAGATTGAAATGGATTTTTAATTCCATTGAATGATGGAGGTTGTTGTCCTAAGAATATGTCTATCATTTTTACACGACATTGGGGATCCGAATAATAAATATGTGAATTTTTTTTCATAAAACATTACTCTTTTTTTTCCGAAAAATAATAATTTTTCATCTCTAGATGAAGTTATAACTCCAACGTCATTATCTACTATTGGAGGGGAACCCCTACATGGATTATGAGTATTGATATGGGTTCAATTATTTCCAATTGGTTCGGTTTATAAATAATGGAATACACTATACTTACACATAAAATTATAAAACAGAATGTGTAATCTAAAATATGTGAAACAGTTAATGTAAAAATGAAAATTTTGGTATAACTAATATCTAAGTCATAAGAATGGTTACTATGAGAATATTCTCAAGGTCTATTATAGGCTTACATTTCCCTAATATATGTTTTCCTAAATATATTTTTCATTGATTCTACTAATCTTAATTTGAATCCAATATCAAACACTGATACCCAAGTATCCATGAGTCAATGTCGTACTTTAATGCATTGAAATATTATACAAGGAATCGTATTCTGAAGTACTGGATAGTTTAGTAGTTTTATAAAACCAAATACATAAATTGCAACATGAAATGAAATAAAAAATAGTGATTCCATTAAGATAAATATTATTCTCTAAACATATCCATAGATGTAATTAATTATATTAATCTTGGAATCCTAGTGAGAAATAAAAACATAATAAATGGGTGAGATCAGATGCCCAAAAATTGTAAGCATACCATTGAAGCTATCATAAACAATCATAAAAATAATGTAATTTCAATAATTAAAAAATCATTCAATTAACACATAATATTTATAATAATATAGTACGAATAAAAACTAATTAAATAATTCCATAAAAATTATTACATGAAAATTATACTTTCCCATGTATATTCATCTAGTCCAACAATCACATGGATTATCAATAACTAATCTCATAATGAAGGAATGAAATATACAAGATATTATAGAAAAAACATTAAGAAACTGAAAAATAAATATAGATAAATGGTCCAGGATTCAGCCAAAACATGGCCTTTTTTTCTCATGAGACCCATCAATCCAGAAAGGGGCAATAGAAATTAACATCAGGGTTACCCATGGAATGAAATGGGTTTCATAACCAGGTCATAAATCATAACAAATAATCCTATAATAAATCTGTCCATAAAGGAATTGATTTAAATAATACATTGAAATTAAAAAAGAAATATAGGAATATATCATGATAAATGATGTCTAACAGAAGTGAGAAAATGTAAAAAGAGTGTATAAGAATATTTATAAATGATCAACTTCAGTGTGGTTTATGGGAAAATAGAAAAGTGTTTCTAAAGCATAAAATGGAATAAATGATTGAATAAAACCATAAATTAACTAAACTAGTTTTTCATGATAAAATATTGAGATTTTAGGAAAATATTTTTCACATAAAAAAATTATTTATTGTACATAAAAATGGGTAAGAAATTGGGAAGTTCCCATGTATCGGGCTTGCTTATCAAGAGGAACTAAAAAGGGGACCTTATAACATGTATATCCCCTAAAGGAAAGAATAATTGAGATAGGTAAACTTGTTTGGAACATACACAAATAATGTAGGATTAGTAAATAAGAATAATTATGAAATATGATCGTGAAAATAGGGAGAAAGCATAACCCTATGGAAAAATGGGGGTTCGAGGAGAATCCCTCACCTTATGTCCAAAAGCAATCTGGACATGTGCTTATTATTTTGGATAGTCATATTAGATTCATTAATTATATAATTAAGAATATATTTTCCATATATTTTATTTATTATAATTTTATAATGTTCATTTATGTCTTTTCTGATGAGTTATATGATTCAATTTCGTCATTCTAGGAGTGTTCGATTTCATGGTTTTTCATGATTTGTTAGATTGTATATAAGTATAGAAGTTAATGTAAAAAAGGTAATAGTTACCTATAATTGAAATTATATGTTTTTAATGAACATATAGATGTTCAAGTGATATTATATATCATTTGGTTATATGGTTTTATAATTTCTATGTAGATAAAATGTTAATGAAAATGATTTAATTTAATTTGGAATTTTTATGACCATCCTGAACTTACGTATTTTATTAATATCATGTTAATATATGGCTATAGAAAATTATATAACATATGACAGATATAATAAAATCTTATTTTACCATAATAGTGATTTTATAACTACCCTAGAAATTAGTAATGGAAAATTAAAATGCATTGTCCACAATAGCAGTAAATTGACACATCATGGTTGTTATTTTCAGGTTTAGAATAAAAGAGAGAAGAGGTGGGGTTTGATGATGGATTTTACATTAAAATAATAAAATTATATAATAATTAATCTATTATAGTTATCATATATGTTTTTATAGAGTAGGTAAGTATATCATATGAAAAGAAAATAAATTAGAAGAAATTAAAAGAGAACAAAATTGGATTTTACCTCTTTTATAGCATCTCCTTGAGAACCTCCTTGGGGAATGTCTAAATGGTATTATGGTGAGTCCCCCAAGAAAAAAGGTTTTTAATTTGTTTGGGGGAGTAATTATGAATAATATTAGAATGCTCTTGGGATGATATGTTATGAGGAGAAGGGGTGGTATTTATAGTGGAAGAGAGGGGTTTTTTGGAATATTTTATTCATTAGTTTATTGTTTTGAATGAAGACTATAAATAGTACTGATTCTAGTGACTAAATTCAATATTTAGAGAATGTGAGTTCATCATACTGTCTACTGATATCATTTATGACTCAATTATGACTGAAAAATTCATTTATTTAATTATATAAAATACTTTAAATTGTCGTATTTCACTATTCAAAATAAATTTAATTATTTTAGAAAAATCCAAAATATTCACGATAACCATTTTTTTATTTTTTTATTTAAAAAATTGAAACCATTATATGAAAATAGTTTTCTTAATTTGAGAAATTTAAATTTTAAATAAAATCATTAATAATTCAAAATATACGCCTTTTATTATTATAACTGATTTTACAACACATGGAAAATTAATTATGGTGTCCTAAAATTATATTATAATAAAAAAACAAAATATTAATTTATGAATCTATATTATGAAAAATATTTTTTAATCATTATATTAATTATTAAATTATAAATAAACAGTTGTGTTTCAAAAATAATCAATAGTTAATTTATCATTTTTAAAACTTTTATTTACTTATTCCATTATATTAATCTATCATATATTCATTATATTTATACCTAATTTTTATTTGTAATTTAGTAGGTGAGTTTATTATTGTAATTTTAGATTACTATTTCGAATGGTCTCATTACTATTCCAGCGGTTAATTTAATATTTAATACTATATCATGGTTTGATTATTCTCAGTGTTTCATGAAACATAAGATATCAAAATTGTAAAATTTATAAGAGTAATAATATATATTCATAGAGTGTTATAAGAGGGATATTCTTCTCCCAATTACAACAGAAATTGAGGATACATTCTCGAAGATGTCCTCCCAATCCTTTATCATCCATTCTGACTGGTCATCGGTCTGAGGGTGAAATGTTCTGCTCAGAAGAACATATGTACCCATTTCTCTCCATAACCATTGGTAGAACCTCAATTAAAAATGAGAATCCCTACTTAAAATGAATGTACGAGGTACTCAGGTAGTTTTATGATCTCATATACAAATGAAATTCCCACAACATCAAGTTAAAAAGTATCATAGATAGGAAGTAAGTGCGATACATTCATCCATCGATCCATAAATACCCAAAATCTATATTTACCTCGAGGCGATATCAATAATATGACTACATAGTCCATAGAAGCATATTTGCATTCCCATTTTGGTACTGATAATAGTTGTAACCAGATATAAGGTCACTGGTGTAATGCCATCACATGCTAAAAGGTGGTACATCTATCGAAAATGCATACTATCTAACGTTTCACTCTAGGTCTCCAATACTAGTTTTTCAAATATCAATACATATTTGAGATTCCTATATGAAATTCCACTAATAAGCATGAGACTCTATCATCTTTCCCAATCTCATAACTATAGGAACTCAGACACTCCCATGAATACATAGTTTGTCGTCTCCACAAATAACCTAATCCAAAGGAGGGTGAACTCCAGAAATACTCTCCTGAAAAACCACACCCTTATATATAAAAACAACCTTCTCATATACCAATCAAGTAGTTTAGATGTATCTATCAAGGTGTTAAGACAATAATTCTTCTGGCTCTTACGAAACTCCAAATTGAGCTCATTGAATAGGGCCAAAAAATTTCATTCATCATTGGATTCCTACATGGAATGTGCCTCTATTTTTTAAATCAACACATCTACTATGACATTGTACTTTCTAGGATTAAAGGGAAAATCAATGTCAATGTACTGAAGGTATTCAACCCATCATCACAATTTGAGAATCAAGTCCCACTGTGTAAATATATATTTGGGTGTCTTGTGGTTTGTATACACTGTAAAGCACTCACCCATCATATAGTGTCACAAGTAACGTAAGTTATAGACAAAGACCATTATATCTAGGTCACACATAATTTAGTTTATTTCAATAGTATTTAACTATTTAGATCTATATGAAGGGTCTCTATCCTCTAGCATTAGTATTTCACCTTGGATAAGGCTAGATGCATCATAGAATACTATATATCCTTCATTAGGCTATAGAAAAATAAGAATATGTGCTGAAATAAGTCATTCCTTAAAGATATGAAAGGTGTTTAGTCATTCTTATGACCATAATAAATTCAAACCATCCTTCTTAAGACCAGTGAGATGTAGAACAAGAAATGAAAATTCTGTATTACATTCTTATAATATTTAACAATTCACAAGAAACATCGTATATCACACACATTTTTTGTGTTCTCCTAGGTCACTATATCACTCACCTTATCAGGGTCATTAGATACTACCTATTTTGAGCTAATATCAATAAAGAAGACAATTTTTTAATCCATAAGTGGAGATTATTATTCTTAGAATAAGTATAATGTCCATACTAGTTTATTCATAATTATTTCAAGTAATTTATCATAGTCTCTTCAAGTAAACAAATATGTCTAGATGTCTTCTACAAGGAGAATGAAAAATAAATACAAGTAGGTATGGAAACCCATATTCGTCAATGCCATGAAAATGGTGGGAACATTCATCAGAACAAATAGCATAACCATATACTTATATAAATTGTACCAACTATGAAATTTCAATCGTTTGATATCTAAAGGCCTGAATCACACCTGAAAATAGTGCGATCATAGGTAGATCTTCAAAAACACCGTAACTCCTCTGAGGTAGTCAAAGAAATCATAAATATGTGGTAGTGGATATCAGTTGATAACAATAATATGGTTTGACGATCTGTAATCCAAACATAAATGAAGGAATTCATCCATCTTAGGGGAGAAAAGTATTTGTGAAACCTAGGATGAAATATTGGGTCTGATGTAATCAATGGACTCAAAATCATCCAGTTGTCTCTTAGTCTCTTAAAGCTCAGTGGATGTCATCCTATCTGTTTATGTGTACATTCTTTAAACTCCTATAATGGGAAATATCACAGAATATACCTCTCTCTTAGGAGGTAAGATAGAAAAATCATTGATAAATATGTCTACTAAATGATCCCCTACTAGAGAGAAGTATATCTTATTTATTCCACACTCCATAAAGAAGAGATTAGAAATATGGGTGGTTACACCACATATCCCATGATTCTTTGGTCCATATCTACCATCATGGACATTCCAGTATCCCCTGTGGAGAAGATTTCATCCCTATAGTTATGTAATCAAGAACCTTCAATAATAGTTGTCCACATAGGCATGATTTAGAAATATCCAATCCTTTCCAATAGTAAAATCTATGCCTGATATCTCATGTATGATGTGGTCCAATAAGAAATGGTAACTTCTTATCTCAAGGGGAAGACCCTGTATAGGTGTAATCCCTCTAACTATACTCCCAATGGCATATATTGGGTCATCACACCACATGAGGGATAATTTTCCATCCCTAATCATTCCAGAGTCAATAATAATATAAAAGATTGTTAATATCCTATATCAAAAAAAATTAAATAAAATAGTAGATGATAAAATAATAGTATCTCCCACTATAGATGTTCATGCACTGTACTTCTTTGGTATCATCTAAATTTCATGCATCTGGAATGACCAATGACCCTAAACTATAGCCAAACAACCCAAATTTGGTCATCTCTACTAGATGTAATAATCCAATGTTTGGATACCATGGCCATGTCCACCTCATTGGTTATTCCTTCCAGTGCTACTCCAACTCCATGTTTAACATGACACAACTGATTCTTCTCATGAAGGTAGAGATGGTGAGAATCCTCATCCACTGTAAGTAGGTGTAAAAGTGTAAAATAATTTCTTAAGATGACCCATGTGATTTAAGTCATGGAAATCATGGGGGTATCTATGACACTAAGGCTTCAGAATACCCTACATTCCAAATTGATTGTATATAACAGTGCTTCTAAAATTAATAATGTACCATACACTCCTCCAATGAGATGACTCAAAGCTATGATTCCTACTACCTGAATTACTAATTCTGTATCTCTGAATTGAACCTCTATTTCTACTATTATCATCTTCTATCGTATTTTTATAAGTTATAAAATCATGATTGAAAACAATTTAAAAATTGGTTATATGAAATAAATTCAACTACAAGAGGATAAAATTCTTGATACCATTTTCTATGGGTTGTGATCGTGATAGCTCATCATCGTATATAAGTAGCGTAAATAATTGAAACTCATAAAAACATGATAAATAGTCTATTAAGGACACAAAACCCTACTAATGGTGAATGTACTCTATGGCCCAGTCGACACTTAGTGTATGAAATAAAAACTATTAATGTAATGCTTAATTGAAATTATACCAGACCATTCCCTGATGATGACCAACAAGGGTAATTACATGCCACAATCACTAAGTGAAATCACGAATCATATAGGTTTAATGATTGTCTCTCCTCTCTAGAGGTGTCCCTAGATACTCAAATATAGATATGGTGGCCTCTATCAAAGACTCAACATCATGAGGACCTTAACCCCCCCACCCCCCCATGATTTTTGGGGATTTTATTTCTAGAACACGTGATTCAAGACAGTCATAGTAGGTTACTTCCATATATCACCATCCACAGACTACATCAAATATAGTAAAATTTAATGAAGTTGGGCATTAGTGCCCAGATCGAGTGTAGATGGAGGTGCCTCAATTGGTACTCTAAGATGTATGACTGGTATCTCAGGGACCACCATTTCGAGAGCATGGTCATTTCTACCAACCTGTAATGTGACTCAGGGATTTCATAGAGGAATATCTTAAAAAACAACATTTATAGTGCTCATTAAATTATTTTAGGAAAACAGAAGAACTCGAGGAAGTAGATCTTAAGAAGAAGGGATCACTAACCCCTGTTGAAATACTAACCCAAATACCCATTTGAAATCCAAGGGTGATAGTGAGTTTTCTTCTTTAATTTATAGGGGTTCTATAAGGTGAAAGGTAATATACATGTTTCCTCTTCATTTATTGGAAAACATTTCATTTAAGTAATTTTTTACATTCTATGAATGTATTTTATTGTATACATATATCAAGTATTGATTAAAATGGATTTCCATTCCCACTAAATAAGGGTTCATACACCTTATCCCTAAAATTAACACCCATTTAATTTCTATTTAACCATTTCTATATTAAGTATCATAATGTAATTGGTAATATACATGGCATGACAATGTAATTTACAACTTTCATACTATGAGGGGAAATAGACCTCATAAATATTAATTGTTAGTCACCCAATCATGGCCAAGGAGCAACTAATGTAACTAGAGGTACATATATGACATTGGTAAAAGTATCTATTTAAGATTCCACCATAAACATATTAATAAAAACACTATTTACACTTATGATGAAACAATAAATAACCAATTCTTGTACCATATAAAATATGTTAGTTGTATATGAATATATATAAAACATGTCTCACTAAACAATCATAGGAAAAATAAAAAGTGAAAGCAGTGAAATTCACTTATATGTAATAGATTTTTCATGGAATGTAATTTCTAAGTGCCAATAAGGATTCAGGATTAGTGATTCCTTGTCCTCATCCCATCTATATATGGATAAAATGAAATCCACAAACACAATAATAATATAAACCATCACATTTCATGTGTTTCACCCAATGAATTTTTTTTATTAATTATAATAATAAAAATATAGAAAATCAATTTCTATTTTGGGAAATATTGAATTTACCTCGAATGTGTATTTGCTACACCCAATAAGGGTTTATAACCAAGTTATAAAGCCTTAATAATCTTCAAAGGGTTGAATTAAAATATTAAATCATGAAATGAAATCTCTAATACAATATTTTGATGTATTGACCCATGATTTACTCAAATCCTCCCAGAACTAGTGTGATACATGGCCTCAAGAATGTATCCATGTATTCCAGAGGCTCCAAACTAGTAATGAAGTCCTAGAGTGTATTCATGGGTAGAATATAACCTCATGTTAGTGTGATGAAAAAGGTGTATATTAAAAAAATAAAATTCGAAAGCATGATAATAATGAATAACACATAAAAGAGTACATAAATAATAAAAAAATCGAGAAAATGATAATAATACTGAAAATATAGAAAATGAATCATATACAAAATGATGATTATGTACACCATGACTCTTAAAAAACTAGAAATATATATGTATAATGAAAAGGTAAATATGTTCTATACAAAAGAAATTAATTGAATCCAAAAACAATCCATCATCTCTGTTATTGGATCAGTCATTTTTACTAAGCTTCATCCTAAAGAATTCAAGAATGATTAATTGTACAAAGTGTGATGCTTCGCCTTATGAATGCATTAATACATATAGTCTGACTATGTGCTATCAATGGGTGAAATTCAGTGTAAGATAAATATAAATATCCAACCACCAATAGTTTCTATATAATTCAGTATGTGAATATAAAATGAAATATCATTAGTGATTATAAAAAATTAAATACTATATAGTAAGTAAAATTCATCGATACCTATTTCAGTATCACTGGTTTGTAAACATATAATCATTAAATTTGTTATTATACAGTTTATTAGAAGTTGAGTAAGAGGATCCAAGGAAAAAAGTCATTCTGTAATGATAATAATAGTGAAGTGTGTCCAATGTAATAAATAAGACATCCAATAATGATGATACTAATAATAAAGAGCATCCAAGGTAATAACCATGGAATCCATGACCTCAGGGGTTAAAAAAATTAGTAATAACATAAATTCTCTTGAGCATTATGAGTGTAATCCTATGGAAATCACACAATTTAGTCCACTATAATAGATTATAACTATGTCCAAGGATCATGTCCAAGGTATGCAATTTCTAAGCATGTATTGTCTCAAATGGGTTGAATCCATGGATCCTTATGTCCAAATAAGTAAATATAGATCCAAAAAGTGAATATAAATCATCCTAGTATCTAGAAGATAGTGTAGATAACATTTGAAATCATGTTGGGCATCTGCTAGTAGATTAAGACCATGTTCCAAGGTGGGTATCTCCCAAAGCAACTGGATCCTTGAATCAAAATGGGATGCTCTATGTACATTAGGTATTACCTCAAGAATTACAGCATGGATAATGTCTAACCAATACTATAATTATAAAAAGTTACTTATGAAATAGTCACCTTATAAATATAACTATATTTTTTTTTTCAGCATCATACTCATGACATTGGATAATTTAATTGGTTCATTCCATTTTCTTTCATACTAGGTGACAAGTTAAAATAGTACGTGAAAAAATTTATTGCATCCAAGCCATATTAATTTATTAGGTTGTTCTCTTTACCATTACTAATTTTGATAACAAGGTACATGGACATGGAACCATGTAAAATTAAATTATAATTAACTATGAATTGTTCTATCAATAAGTATACATCCCAATTAAAATTTAAATTATTCATTGATTAATTTTTAACTATAACCTTGGAAGAGTAATGTGATATTGTACATGTATAGTACATTAAAAACTAATTCATTTAATTAAAAGACTCGCCTTTCTTGATTTCAAGTCTAGAGTAGACGAACAGTGTAACTGATAGTCATTACAAACCATAAAAGGCATAAAATAGGAAAACCCCTACATAGGGTTGTCAGAGATGAGGTTATACCTCTAATGATACAATGAATAAATATAATAGGGAAATATAAAATGACTAAAATGATTAAAATAATGGTATAATAATTTAATTTTCTATTCCTAGTGAAACTTTCTTGGGTAAAACAACAACATTTTATAAATGGAAAGACATTAAGGGAAAATTCATAGACCATCTACCATCATCCTGTAGTACTCTCCTTTTCCAATATTGGCCCTTATTTTACCCTTATTATAAGAATAATAAATATTGGATCCACTCCATGAATATAGGGAATAATATCATGTACCTAAATAGCTTCTTCTAGGATAAGTTAAGTAATGAAAAGTATAATATGATGGAAGATATTACCAGCTTTCATACAACTTTATATACAAGTATAAAATCAGGGGTCATACAAAAAATGGATGAATATCCTAGGTATTTAATAAATTGTGTGATCTTGTGGGAGATACTAGGAAGGGGTGAGGTTCTATCAAAAAAATAGAGTCCCTTCCTCTATTTAAAAAAAACAGACTTGAGCATTTACCAAACATGTAAATTATTTACCCATCATTTAATTCTCATGATGTCATATGAGGAGAAACCCTTTACTTGATGTTAAAGTTTCTTGCTAGAAAAATACATATTTTTTAAATGATAGTCTTTTTGTATTCTAATTACATGATTTATACTTCTCATGCATCAAACATATATCCTTCTTGCCTCTTCTATTACAAAAACTACAGAACCATCCCAAAACTTATCCTAGGGTCCAAGGTAAAATGAATGAAAATAGGAGATCAACCAGAAATAAAATAATTCATTCCAGAAGGAAAAAATATAGTTCTTAATAAATTATCTCCCCCTTTCTTCTTAAATCACCATCCCTTTGGGATCAAATGTAAAACTTTTTCCACTCTCAAATAGTAAAAAAAATCCTATAAAATCTCTCATAATAAGGTGTTTTGAACTATATAAAAGAAACCTCTCATATATAAAATTGAATATAAAGTTTTTTAGATATATTCAAAATAGTAAGGTATTTAAATAGACCATGGTGTGGTTGTTTTTAGTGGTAAATTTAAAAGTCACAGCAGAAAAGATTGACCATCTTAAAATTTTATTTTGTATTTTTTAGCATCATAATTTATCCTTAACCAAGATCTTGTAATGGTTAAATATATATGACTAAATTTTATCTATATATAAATAATAGAAAAGCTACATAATTCACCCCATAAAACCACCATGACCATAATTCCCACTTTAATGACACTATGATATAATGTTGAGAACATTAACATTTACATACCTTATGGATGACATGTAAATTCAACATTCAATCAAAAAAAACCATATAATATAGAATTATGGGAATTTTCTTTCAAAAACATGAAATAATTAATTGAATAACTATTTTTAATTCCCTCTTATTACCACCAATAATCCAAATAAAAATAAATTTGGAAGAACGATCCCATTAATAGCCATTTTCTTTTATAATATGCATAAAAAAATTTCTATGAGGAAAAAATATGTTATTTTTTATGAACACCATGTAATAGTTTGTGATTCCATTAAATTTACTAATTTATTTATTAAAACATCACATTTAGTTGGTCCCCCATATATCCATGGGCACGTTATGTGTGATTAATTCAAATTTAATCATTTATTTTTTTCATCTTCACCTCTAACTGGTCTCTAAAAAACCTCATTTAACATATAAAATATTATATTGACCATAAAACAATTGGGGTCTCAAAAAATCCAACAGTTTCAACAAAAATTATTTAGGGTATTTTTATTTCCCAATATCTCTTTTGATATAAATTAATTTTAATTGGTATATATAGCAAGTCTCTTATTTATATAAAAACAAATTACATTACATAAAAATTATTTTCTACTACATTAATTGATTTTTCATTGGAACTTATATATTTTCCTCCGTATCCACAAAAAAATTGTTTACTTTGTATAGTAACCCATAATTTGATGGTTAGGAATTTGAATATTTTTAATGTTAATTTTAAAGGTCGTATCCATGTTGTTTCATTCATTTTTTTCATCACAAACCATCAAAAAATAGAAAATATATTTAATATGATATTTCAGTTAGGGTTCTATAAACACTATTATCTTTTAATCGATGCCCAGTATCAAAAAAATATATTTTGAAATTATGTTTAAGATGTGTTTTTTCATAGTATATGTGTTATATTGTGATTTATGATTTGACTCTTACATCGAGTAATTTTAGAATTTTTAGTTGAATGAACATGTAATATTAATATAATCTCATTTTAACCAATTAATCTTTTTTGGTAATACTAGTTTAAGGGGTTCCATTATCAATGAATTTTTTTTATAGTATTATTCATTGTTCATTGACATTCAATGTGCTCTTCATAGTGATAATGATAATGAATAAGGATTGAAACATGATATATAGAGTTCCAACATTGATTCTTTTGATGTGGGACTTTATTATTTTTTATAAACTCACCTATAATAGTAACTAGATTCTTCATTCCATAATTGAATTTTCCCAAATTCAATGTTATATTAACATGGAATGAATTAATGGAATATTATGTCATGAATAATAATTTATTAATTGATTAGGGTGATGATTCATAAAACATAAATATAAATATTTTAAGAGAAATAAATTATTTGATCAACTAAAATGGTAGATTATTATTCCTTTTTTCACTTTATCATGAATTTACATTATAAATTTTTATTTAAAATTTATTATAAATTAAATTTAGTAAATTAAAAATATTTATTTTTCTATAATATTTTTTACATGGGTTCTTTATTTCATAAAGGATCAAGGAAAATTTTTCATTTTTATTCATCCATTACTCAATGAATCAGTCTGATACCTTTATACAATATTATTTATTGAAGATAGAAATAAAATAATATTGAATAACCAAACATCCAAAAAACTACCATTCCACATTAAATCCTATCATTTAATTTTTTTCCTTTCCAAATACAGTTCAATGACAGAATTATTACACATTGTTTAGCTTCATGTGGGTGAATGGGAATAATGGGTGCTTAGAGGCGATATAAAGGAGAATAAAGGGATGAATGAAATAATTTCAGATAAGTTTTATATGACTATCAAGCATATATTTGTGGATAAAATGTGTGATTTTATGGTGGGGAAATAAATTGTAGATTGATGATAAGAAGTTTTTTGGTGAAGGGTGAGGGGAGTTTCTAGGCCACCAGGTTTCTATGATGATGGTGACTCAACTTGTCACAATGCAATTAGAGGAATAAGTTCCATAAATATTATAGGAAATAATTTTTATAGATTATAAAATTTCATCTTAATTAACTATTTTACTCTAGACCACATTCTAGGTATATCCACACTCATAATACTTGGGTAACATAGTCGTCAAAATTTGTCACAACATATGACTTTGAGTCGCCCGATATATATCACGAGACAATGTACCTCACCATGTTACCACATTCATTACAAGTCATGGAACTGAAATGACATGTCATTTTATACCCTCACACAATGAATTTATAAATTCTATACCAGCTCTGCATGTATAGGTTGTGTGTTCTGTATAGTCCTATAGACCCAATACGTTATGTACATCACTAGAAAATCCACATGTTACAACGTTCCATTGATTGAATGATGATATTACTCAGCATATTATACCAAGTGACCCCAAATTTTGTGTAAAACATAATATAATCAAAACTAATTACACCCATAATGTCAGAATATTCAATTTTATTAAGAAGTAATATAATTCAATAAAATGAAATTGGATAATGAAATTCTATACAATGTGATAAATATTCATTATAATTAACACGGATGAAATAATAAATATTGAAACAAAAAAACCATGAATTATTATGGAATCTTGATATTACATGCCTAAGGGTTAGTCTATAAACTCTATAAAATAAATTTGGTGAATATCATAACAATATTCCTCAATGAATGGAAATTAAGATGAAGTCACTTACCTCACATTACCTTTTAGTTGAATGTGATTTATTCTCATATATTAGGGTTTTAAACAAGTTATTTATTTATTAAAACCCATATTTTTATTTATAATACCATATATGATCCTTTTAAAACATCTTATAAACATTTAAATAATAATAATTCTTTATTTTCATTTTTTAGATGTTAATTTACTTGTTTTCTTATTCATGAAATGTCAGGAATGTTTTGGTTCTTGAAAATATTATATAGTTCCATAATCTAATTAATAATTTCCATGACATAATTTTAATATTTCTTTGTAAATTAAACATTTATGAACAATCATGAATGATGGTTTTGATAAAATATGTATGTTGCGATAATGGAGGCAGTATGTCGTAGGTACAAATGGATAATGTTTTTGTTTTTCAATTATCATTATTTAAAATATATAAGTAATATTTTAAAATTATACAATTATAATTATATTATAAATATAATATTATTTTTATAAATATTATTATATATATCATCCATGCATTTTGATACTGAAAATAGATCCACATCAATTCAGGAAGGTAGTAGTCCACCCGTACATGAGTGATGTTATCATTTTACATTGTACAAAACAAAAAAAACATATTAACTTTTAAGAATTATAATTATTTCATCAATATCAAAATTATTTAATTAATATAAAAAATATTAAGTAATGTCATCCTTATTAACTTTTACATAATGTGTTAGTGAAAAACGATACGCATCACTTCACAAGGCGGAAATCCATTGTTGAAAAGAGAAATGTGATTGTATCCCCTAATATAGGGAAGTTAAATATTTATAAATATTATAATACCTATAGTGTCACTAAAATGTTTTAAATATCATATATATTCTTTATATCCACCATCATACCCCACCATGATAGGTTATAATGAAAAAATGATTGACATCAGTTCGCAAGGAGGTTGTCCTCTATAGAAATGAATGGTGATTTCATAACCCATTTTATGAATGTTTAGATGGTTTTAGGTCTTGAAAATAATATAAAAATATTATTATATTGATTATAATGAGTTTATTAAATCATTAAGGTTTATTAATAATTTAATTAGGTGCAAGAATATAGGATATTGAAATTATCATTTCAGAACGTTACCGCTTCTTCAGGATTCCTCCTTAGGTTAGCACCAAATCCTTCTAAGGATGTAATAATGCAAAAACTAAATAATCTATGATGATAAAATGTAATATTGGAAGTTATTTGTGTGTGAAGTTTCTAAATCAAATGTTATTTAATGTGTGATGTAATGAGGATTGGGATGTCTTTTTATAAGTGAGGTGAGTGGCACAATTGTAATATTTTGAAAAGAAAATGGTGTAACCACTTTTTTCACATGACAAAAGGTTAAACATGAACTATTATAGATCATGAGACACTATATCATCTAAATATGTACATAAATTTGTTTTTTCACTTGTTATTTGTTGATTTCAAGCCTTGTCACTTTAGTTTAACCATTGATAAATCCATTTTTACCTTAACCATGGTAAATAGTTTTTACAAATCCTTTATTTATTTTGGTAAGAAATTATGTTAAAATTTTTAGATAGTATAAATTATTATGATTCAAAATATGAAATACATTTTTCAAAAATCAATTCAAATAATTGGAAAAAAATTATTTCAAAAAAATACCACAAATGTGATGAAAAAGTTTGTTTTAAAAGAGAAAATATTCAAAATGATACAAATTTTTTATATCAAAAATAAATATGAAAATGGTTCAAATGACCTAAATTTTAATAATTGATATATAATTAATCTAATTTTTCTTCAAAAAAATTAAAATTTTATTTAAAATTTTATTTAAATAAATTAAAAGGTTATTTTTAATTAAAGTTAACTATTTTTCAGTATACATCAAAAAATGAAACATTTCAGTTAAAAAATATTATAAAATCACCCTATGTAAATTTACATATTCTGATATCAAAAAAATAAAATTTTCTAAAATAAATTTTCTAAAATAAATTTTCTAAAAGCATTAAAAATTAATTTTAAATAATCTTGGAAAATAACGACTAAACCGTGTTTTAGAAATAAAATACACATTTTCTGAAAACATTTATTTTTTATTTTAAATGAATCTTATTTTATTTTTAACAAATAGATTCCCAAACTTTTAATAATTTAGTTTTTACTATACATACACTCTAAATTAATTACTATTTTATACGTTTATACTATGATATAGTTTATTTAGACACAATGTTAGGTGTTCTATAAGCTATCAAATAGATCATATTTATTTAAATATAAATATATCCTAAAGTCTTGAGATTTAATATTCCCAAATGTATTTTGTGTTAAATTACATACACTCTATAAAATTTGATGTTTATATTTTATAATTTATCAGTTTTACATTATCTCCAACTAAAATTAATTGTGTCCGAACTATTTAAACTTGATCTCGATAAAAAATGGTTTGATATTTGAGAATTATTTTGTTGCAAACCAACATCGTAAAAATTGTTTATAAAAATTATTCTTTATAAGAGATAAAAGGATAAGAAGATGGTTTATTTAATAAAACATACCTGGTTTTCATTATTGAAGAACATTGATTGCATAGATGTGTATATTGAAGAAAGAATTAAATATTTATATAGAATGATAGATGTCATCAATCATAAGAAAGTAAATGATAAATGGAAATTTAAGGAACTCAAAATTGTAAATATATAATGATTTAAATAAACAAACCATTCATCATATATGAAGGTTATGGGAAACTATAAATGTTTTAATATACTTTTCCAAAAGATGAGGAATTATTTTACTATCTAAGATTATAATTAAATATCATTACTTTATACGTTTCTATTTCATAAGCCCAATTTAATCCTTTTTTAGTTCTTTTATCAATTTATAATTCATCAGTTACTCCATGAAATGAATATCTAGTTAATTATTTTCTTATTCCTGATGAACTAAAAACCACTTTTAATAGAACTAAATTTCTATCATATAATGACATGTCACTTATTTGTTATCCATTTATTATTTTGACCAAATAGTTAGAATAGGTTATCCTATATACATAAATCATTATATTATAATGTAATAAATTTATCAGAGATCTACTTTAACCATTCAATATATGTTCAAACATATAGCCCTTAAAAAATATTAAGATTCTTAAATTTGTAAATAATTTAACAGAATTTCAAAAATAATCTTAACAATAATCCCTCAAAAAACATGAAGTAGCTTTTAATCATCACATACCAAACATGTCAATAAATTAGTCATTCATCTTCTTGAAACATGGTAAAAACCAAAATTAACATAAAAATTTATCAAAAACGTGAATTATTCCTTATTCATAAAATAATACACAAATTAATGGATATATTTTATAAATCCAAGGTTGATGTAAAATATGATAAGGATTTTATCAACCACTTTCTCAATAAATCATTAATCAGATATAAGGAAGTTAGTAATATCCAATTTACTTTATCCATATCAATCATCTCTTTATCCTAATATAATTATCCTAAATTCATGAAATTATGAAGGGTTATATTTCCCTTAATCATGTGCTTTCTAAAAGGATAGCTTTATATTGAATCATTTTTCTTTTTCATTTTCACAGTTCAACATATGATTTCAAATACTTATTGAAGAAAAATTTGATTCAAATACTTATACATTTCATAATTATTATAAAAATGATATCATTGGTAAAATAATCAAATGATATAATTCTTGAGTCCAAACATAAGCACATTAACCAATCAACATTTTCTATTGTAATAGAATAATATTTACCATGGTCAATTATATTATTTTTAGATATATTCCATTGACACTTGAGAACATGGATTGTGCAGTGCCCCATCTCCATAAAGTTGAATAATTATAGATCCAAAACTACATTTTATGAAAAAATAAAAAAACAGTGGCATTTTCCTCCACACCTTTAGAAAACACCCATTACTTTTTTGAAAGATCCAAGGTAGTTTATTCCGCACATACCACATGAAGACAAATACATGTTTTCATTTTTACCTTTATCTGTCTTACTCCCTACAATCCTCTACTTCATGTTCTTAACTTTGAATCCCTAACACTTATATAATAGTTTACCTATATTTTTATAACTTGATTCAATGTCCTCATAAGAAGAAAATGGTTGGGATACTAGATCCCTTAAAAATACTGTCTTAATCCCATCAATAAAACAACAATTCTTACTCTTTGGATTAAATTCATTCATGTATTTCCCATTCCCTCTACTATACGCCTTTTCAATATGATGGAATACACTATATAATATTATATCATTGTGAAATGTAATGTATTATCCCAAAAAAGTTAAATATTTAACTCAAATTGAAAATTTTATGCATATCAAATTTTATAACCATAAACATGGTTTATTTAGGTATATGTATCTTTAAAATACTTTATAATGGTTTCTGGGTAAAATTTTAATTATCTTAAGCATGTACCCTAACAGTTTCAAACAAGGTTCGTACTAAGGCCCATAATTATGCACCAGGTGACAATCATGTCAATCCCAATGCGCCTTTTTCAACATTATTACCCCTAGGTACATCTACACCTGAACCATGTACGGTTTTAATATCTAGAAAGTGTTGTATTTCTCCAAAAAACCACATATTTTATACCATAAAATACATTAGGATATTATTATATACTTATCATAAATTTCTATCATATGTCTATGATCCCTAATTTATGTATCCATATATTTAGTTTTCATTGATTATAATTATCTTCCTCACATACCAAATATAGGGACCTCAATACCCGTATTCTTGAGTTGGTGACTAATATATTCCATTATCTTAAGATACATGGAGGAAAGTCCTAAGGGACAAAATATTTTATTTGTCTTAGTAAGCTAGATGCATACAAGATTCCAAAATTACATTTAAAAACAAAATTTACACCATAAATTTTTTAATAATATCATTATTCATTATATAATATACTTTCATATCATTCATAGTAAAATTTATGGATTCCTTGTCTAATGGATGAAAATAAGTTTCATCTCAAATTCCTAGTAATGGTTTTCTACAACAAAATATTTCATGAATCAATATTCATAATAAAAATTTCAAGGTAAATAACTAAAAACATTGTCCATGTAATCAATAACATGGATATTATAACTGGATGAGGAATAGTAAATATGTAAAGTTAAATAACATAAAACAAATACCATTTAATATATAAAAAATGAATAAAAGGAATCCATATATATTATGGTTTTGAGAAATCCATTGACAATAACAACTAAAATCTTAATGAAGTAAATTATTAATTATTAGACATTATGTCTCTGAAACATGATACCTCTACCATAAATATCATTCCTCGTGATTGTTTAAAACTATAGGATGAACCCTATTTAATGCTTTATTACTGATTTGTCTTATGAAACATAGTGATTCATCAGTGGGTTTCTAAATTCAATCCCCATCCATGTATTCATGTCCAAAATATTCCCCATATATAGAATAATAAATTAAATTCTTTCCCAATTTACCTTGTCATCAAATATATTTATTAAAAAAAATATTTTTTATAAATATTTCTCATGTCAATAAAATAACATTAAAAGTAAAAAACCATGTTTAGAAATGAGATATGGTTTATGAAATAAATATATCCTTGATAAATAATATAAATATCTAGGTGAAATTTAATTTAAAATGACCATAAGAATGTGAATAATTCAAGGGAAATTTAATGGAAAAAATGAATCAAGATAGTGAATTTCATTTAATTACTTTTATAAAATTATCATAAAATTTTTAAAGGAAGAATGAGGATGGTATCAATACAATATATCCTCATTGGAGAAAAACTATAGGGTTTCTATTGTTAATGATTAAAAAACCCCTTAAAAGATCATTAGAAAGAAAATATTAAGGAAAATATCTAGTTAATTTTAACAATAATCATTTAAAACAAAATTTTATAAAACATTTTGATAAAAATATTGAATATCAACTATGAAACATATAAAGCTAAATTTAAAATATTTATTGATCATGATGGAATAATGTTAATTACAAGCTAACTATGTTAAAATAATGATTCATTTCACATTTTTAATAAAATTGAATATTGATTTGTTTGGAAGATGACATAAAAATTCCATTCTGAACATTTTTTAAAAAGTATAAATTCATAAAAATTTATTTAATAAATTATTTGAAAATAGTTACAAAAAATTAAAAATATTTTTATAAAATATTGTTTTAGATGTAAATGGATTTCTGACCAATGTGGGAAATAATGTTAAATATTCTTAAAAAATATCAATTATTTTAAGTAAAAAAGATTTTTAAATTGATAATAATATTAAAAATTCATGAAAAACCTAAGGATAATTAAATTAATGGGTTTTATTAACAAATGATCAAGTAATTTCTTTTAGTGGAAATTCATATATATAAAATCCCAAATAAAATTATTTTGTGAAGTAAACACTTACAAAGATCATAAAATCGATGTGAGAATTTTGAAAAGAATATATTATATATATAAATTATTATATAATTTTATATAATTTTTTATAAATAATAAAATAATAAAATTTCATTATTCACTTAATCTTAGAATATCAAAGACAACAAAGAAGGGATATAATCCAATAAAAAGTAATAGAGTTATAAAATTCTTTACCTCTTGGTAAATTTTATGTACATTAATATTTGGTGAAATAATTAGAATTGAAACATAAAATACCATGAATTATATATTAATAATTATATTACATTTCAAATTTTATGTATATACCCAATATAAAATAAATTAGGGGTGTATCATTACAGTGTGCCTCAATTATGGAAATGTGAGATAAAATCCCTTACCTCACAGTTATTATTGGTTTAATGATATTTAACCTTAAGTATAGTTGTTTTATAAAAATTATTAACTTAATAAAAACCCATACCGATATTTATAATATCATATATGATCTGTTTATCGCATTTTACCAGTTATGTGTTAATAATCTTTCATTAGTTTAACCATTTTGAACTTTAATTTTCAAGTTTCCTCATTCATCCTTAATAATGAATGTTCTGCTTCATGTGCATATTATATAGTCCCATAATCTAAATAATAATAATAATTAATTAATTATAAAATTTATTTATCAATAATTTTAGATGGTTTTTAAAAATAAAGTATGTTGTGATCATGGAGATGGCATGTTGCCCATATGCATGTGTAACATTCTCAATTTTCAATGATCGTTATGGAAAAGAGGGAAGTGATATTTTTTATTTAAATATTTATGATAATATCATATATTTATATATATATATATATATCATATTATTTATTTAAATTTGCTTCTGTATAATATCCATGTGGTTTGGTGGCGAAAAGAGGGTGATATTACTTTTTGAAGGAGGTACTCCACACGTACATGAACTATGTTACCATTTTATAGTGTAAGAAATAAAATTAAATATTATAATTTTAAAATGATAAATATTTCATTTATATCACATATAATAATTTACTTTGTCTTTTTTACCTTCCAAAAAAATTGTTAGTGGTAAAATAATCACATCGCTTTGTGAGATGGTAGTCTGTCGTACACAAGGATGGTATTATCGTATCCCCTTTGGAATAGAAAATAAATAGATTTATATAATATAATGTCTTAAGATTTATAATTTTGTAATAAATATCAGATATATAATTTATAACTATCATCATTACAATAATTTAGAGTTGGTAATGGAAAAACAAATGACATCAGTTCTCGAGGCTATAGTCTGTCATACCCAAAAACAATTATTTCATAACACATTTCATGGAAATGGATATGTTTTTAAATCATTAAAAATAATAATAAAATATAATAATATTTAATTTAATTCTTGATAATATTATAATTTTTTAATAAAAATTAAAGTATGTGTGGGAAGAGATAAAATAAAAATGGTCATTGAAAAATGCTACCTCTTCTTCAGTAAACATCCTTATGTTTGTACACAATATATAAAATGTAGTATTTGTGAAAAAATATGGCATATAAGATTAAATTAGTAAATTTAAATGTTATTTTTTCACGTATTTTCTGAAAAAAATAATTCATGGTTTGAATAATAGAGGAGAGGTAGTTGCCTTTTAATAGTGATTTTAGTGGAACACTTGTAATTTTTTTGTAAGAAAAAGGTAAACCCACATTTTTTACATTCCAAAACGGTAAAAAATGTTGTATCATATATAATAACATATTATTGGGTATAAATATTCCCATTAAATATATTTTATACATATTGTTAGGTCATTTCGACCCAAATATTTTTAGTTAAACCCGTGATAAATCCATATTTACTTTAATTTCATTAAATAATTATTATTGTTTCACTATTAATTCTTGTAATAAAATTATGTTAAACATAATAAATAATATAAATTATTATAATTCCAAATATATTATACATTTTTTCAAATTCCATTCTCATAATTTTGAAAATATTAATTTAAAATTAATCCCATATATATGAGGAGAAAACAGGTTTACAAGGGGAAAATGTTCAAAAGTTTACAATGTTTTTATACTAATATTCAATATTAATATAGCCTAAATGGGATTAATTTACATATAATTGAATTAATTTGACATCAAAAAAAATTTTAATTTTAATTTAACTTTATAAATAATTTAAATGAAATGGAAATTTTCAATTAAACTTAAATGTTTTCCCTAGTTATTGAAAAATGAATCGTTATACAAAAACAAAAATAATTCAACATAAGATAATCTTAATATTATTATTTAAAAAACCAATTTCATTATTTAAAATAAAGTTTCTAAAATTTAAGAAAATTAATTTTTAATTAATAGTGAGAATCATGACTAAACCATCTTTTAATGAAAATATTGTTTTTCAGATAACATTTGTTTTTATTTTTATTATTTTATTTCTAATCAATATATAACCATAATTATCACTATTTATTTATTATTATTCATCTCCAACAATTGAATGGCTATGTTTTTTTTGTATAAAATGTTACAGTTCATTTAGACCAAGGGTTTCTTATTCCGTAAGCTATCAAAGAGATTCAGTTTTTTTAAAATAAATATTTTGTAAAGTAATAGGGTGTTATATTATATTCCTCAATTGGGGTTGTGTTCGATAAAAACTATCAAATATTGTGTTCATATTTTAAAATTATAGCGTTCTATAAAATTTATACCGAAACATACCTAGGTTTAATTCCTACACATCTTCTGTTTTTATAAAAGACATATATTTTGGTAGTGGTATCAGATTTGGTAGTGTCTTTAAATAGAGGAACATAGAGGAATGCATTATTGGTTGTGATAAATAATTTTTTATAATTACATAGATTTCATATACTATATTTTCATGAGTCGGTTATTTATCAATGATTATTGGAACTTATACTTTTCATGGTCGTTGTATTTATTTTTATCATATATAAAATAAACCATAGTTGGTTTATTTATATATTTGGGGTTTTTAATGTTTTAAAACATGTCTTTAATATGTTTGTTTTTTTACTTGATTATAGTAAAATTCAATAGATTTTTATTATATACCTTCTTAGTGCTTGTCTCCATCCCCTATCCTACAAGATCTAGTCTTGGGTAACACCCAGATTACTATCATCTTAGGCAAGGTCCTAGTGGTTTGGGTAATTTTTTGATTTCATTAGATAAATTTTGTTATTAAGTAAATAATATAGATTTAGTAAACTTGTGATATTTTTTTGTGACACTAAGGTCGATGGTGTCAAGGGGTCTTGGGTTTGATTAATTGTTTAGGAAACATAGTGATTACTGAATATGGAATATGAGAAATTCCACCCTGATGTTGATAACTTGTTTATCAAATTAGAACCATTATTCATTATTAATTTGGTTTCATAAGAAATTATATGCATAATTTAGTGGTTAAATATTTAATTCTTTAATTCTTTAATTAGTCAAGTCATCCAGATATTCTTGAATATCCAAGAGTTAATCCTCTCCAAAATGACAACCCATTGACCACCATCTAATATTTAGTTTCAAGGACATGTTTGTTCAGTGATAATGATAAAACCTATTACACATGTTATTTTAAATAACAATAATTAACATCAAGAAACTAATAGGGTCGTGATTTAACCACCAGTGGAGTGGAATTTTGATCCCCAAAAAAATTAGTATTGATTGGACTCAACCATAATATATATAGTTGTCCCAATTTATTATCATAGGTGTAATCATAGGTTAAGAATTAGTTATCAGTTATAGACTTAGTTTCCTTTTATTTTTTTGGTATCGATAGATACATAAGCTATAGAGGATTGGATAGAATCTATTTATCTCACTTTTTATATGGTTTTGACACCCACCAATCAGTTGGTGATTCATGTGATGAGTATTTTACATGTTGTAGTATAATAATAGTTGTCATTAGTCACATAGTCTCATGAAGATATTACTTAACCCTTATAGGATTTTTATTGCATATATTTAAAAGACCATTATCCAATGTTGATGTGGAATGGGAGAGTCAAACAGATAATATACCTGCAATGTTGTAATATAAATATTTTTCACCACATTTTATGTTTCATCAAACAATTTAGGTATTTTTTGTATATTCTTCATAATATTTATATTTAAACTAAAATGTTTTTTAGTTTCCATTGATGAGAGATTAAATCATTGATCATACCAATGTGTATTTGGAATTATGATCAATTTTTTGATCACATATTGGTTGTCATGATTTTTCTATTTGGGATGCATGTAAGTTTTCGAGTAGAGTATATTCTATAAAATATCCCATGATATCTTATAGTATGACATCATAAAATTATGTGATATTTTTTATCATGGTAATAGGTTTGGGAAGTTGAGGGATCTAATATTTTTTCTATCTACACATGGGATAGATCATGTTTTTATTATGTAAATAGAGGACATGCGGAAAAATTAAATTACATATTGATTGGTATTAGTATATTAATTGAGAATTATAATAAATGTATTTCCCATATAGGGGGAGTTTGGAGCCCATTGACCCCCTCGGGGTGGTATGGGTTCCCCTATCAAAGGAAGTAACGGTAATTATTTAGTGATGTAAGAGAACCTTGGTGTGTATGATACTTATCCCACAACCACCACCACCTCATATAATTATAATGAAATGGTCTCAAGTATAAGTTGATTAAGGGATATTTTAAATTAAATTAATGTAGGGCTATGATCTGGAAGAACCTAATATGGATGGAGGTTTTTTTCATTCTCTAACATGATACTCTAAAAGTATGGTATAGAGAATCCAAATTTATGCGATCATTTTCTCTATCATATATATTTCTAGTTTGTGATTAATATGAGAATAGAAATATATTTTTTTGATACCTCATTATGGTACATATAAGGCCTTATAATGTTAACATTTACACAGCCTGGTAATCTAATGTATTGGATTGAGTAGATTTATATCGATGTTAAGGGATACCCCTTAAGAAATTTCATATAGTTTTCCATCAGTAAGAAATTTGAGTACTATTCATCCCTTATTGTACAGAGGATCATTTTCTAATAGTAATATTGGAGTATATATATTTTTTATATGCCATGTTCGTGGGTTTCTCCTTCATCGAGTTGTTCATTTTTTAATTGAACTACACCTCAAGACGATGCCAATATATTCAAAAACATATATAATTATCCCAATAAGGCTAAAAGATTAGAAGTTACAATTTAAGGTGTTTTTCAAGAACTGATTTATCATTCCCAAATAATTTCCATGGTGCTCATTTCTTCTTCCCAAATAAATTATATGGGGCATTTGAATCTTTGTATTGATAACCATCATTTGAATAAAGTGATATTAAAGAACACATACCCTCTTCCATGAATTTATAACCTCTTAAAATATATAAAATGGTTGATTTAGTTCTCAGCGATTGATCTCATGTCATGTAATAACTAGTTTAAGGTTCAAGTGGTGGATATCTATAAATATTCCCTTGTGGTATTCCTATGGTCATTATAAATTTTTAGCGATGTCTTACAACATGAATAGTTCCCATGTAGTGTTTATGGGATTCATAAACTAAATCATTCACCAACCCCTATTTGGATCAGGTAATGGTGTTCTTCATTGATGACATCCTCAATTAGTATTCATTATCGCAGAACTATTCAGAGTATGTTAATATTTTTTAGCTTAATTCACCCTCTTAATTTTCAAATAAATATATTTATTTGTAATTTAATTATTTTGGATGATTATTTTATTTGAAATTTCATCTTCATTGGAGGAGTTATTATTGTTTCCATAAATTTTTAGGTTGTGATGGTTTGGTAGGAACCCAAGATAGTGTTTTAGTGGTGTTTTTTCATTCGGTTGTTTTGGTATTATTGAATATTTATTGAAAATTTATACATTATTTCAAAAAAAATGAATTTTCTTACCCAAAATGGGTATCCATTTATTTTTTGCAGTGTCACCAAATAGACATTGAGGAGTTTAAGAGAATATTTAATAGTTCCCCAATTTTATAGGTATCTGAGTAAGGAGTGGAGCATGTGGCATACTGAAATGCTTCTATGTCTGGGTTTGGTTTCATGAAAATGTATATTTGATTCATAATGTTGTATGGGTGGATGAAATTGAGACTATATGGTTGGGACTACACAACACATGCCTCTGAGTTTATAATTGTGGTTTATATCTTGAATATATTTATACATTATTTTCTTATGGAGAGATTTTTGGTTTTCACATAGCACACCTTAGATATATATTCTCGCAAAGGGAACTCAATTTTAGGTAGAGTCAGTGCTTCACGTTTTTATAGGAATTTGACTTAAAAAAATTTTGTACTATAGTGAATGGAAATGAAATAGATAATTCACATTGTAGGAAATATTAAACTAAATTTACATAGGAGGTTTCACATCAACCTCTATCCCTCTTTCCACCATCAAAATATTTCTTTTTAGATTCAAAAAACATTGAATAATTGGATAAATGTCATTTGTATCAACGTAATATCTCTTCTCCTCTTATATTAACATTAGTTGTTTTCGTTAATTATATTGGTTCACTGTGGTGAGGTTCCTCTATTTTGGAGTTGACTTTGAAACATTAATTGATTTTGTATTTTTTATTGTTCTTTAGGTGGTTTTCATTGTGATTGGTTGTCGTCAATTCGTGTTCATTCATTCTTTCCCCTAGAATTTTAGCCTTATAAATGAGTTAACATATTTTATACGTATGATTTATTTTATTTGTTGATATAAAGTTATCCTTTTTTATTATCTTTAAGAAGAATTTTAAATTATCCAAAATAAAGACAACAACCATATTAAATAATAAATTAGAAGGGATATTATGATATCATTTATTGATACTTTTTTCATTACCTCTCTCGTGACAATATAGATAGTGTGTTATCTATTTTTTTCACTACTATTTTTTTACTAATTTATTTGTTTATAATTTTAATAAAAAAATTATTGTTCATAATTATGAAATAGATACTGAAATGGGTATGACAATTTTATTACCATTATTCCTTTAAAACTATTAAATATGGAACTGATGATTAATGAATGTTCATAGTTGAACTCTTATCTTTTGATTGATTATATTGATAGGTTTCATATTTTTAAATGATATGAATAATAAATCAATTATTTCAAGATTGTAGTAAAATGGTTGTTTCCTAATGTTAGTCTGGTTGGGATGAGTTATCCAATTCTAGTTTATTAGTTTTTTTAATTTTGTGATATGTAATTTTTTTCCTTGCGTGTTTCAAATATATCATTATTTTTTCTCTGTATTCTCTATCTAGGATGGTAGATCCATTATATGATCTATTTTTAACTAAGTATGGTTGTGGTACATGATGAAATATGTGTTGGTTTTCTTATATTCTAGCAGTTTCCTTATTATAGTGATGGTAGGATGGAATGTATC
This sequence comes from Viscum album, assembly GCA_963277665.1. NCBI lineage: Eukaryota > Viridiplantae > Streptophyta > Magnoliopsida > Santalales > Viscaceae > Viscum > Viscum album. The sequence goes on along the minus strand of OY728121.1, from coordinate 1,658,190,169 downwards.
TTAGGGAATATGGTTGATCTTTCACTAGGTTTATTATAATTGGTTAAGAGTGGGGATTTACCATTTTTAATTTCATAGTGTTTTAATTTATATATAGTATCCATATTATTATTCAAATTGTTCCAAATTTGTATAGTAGTTGGATTATGCATCTAGATTTCATATTTATATAGTATATTTGGAAGAGTCCTAGAGTACCCTATTTAAGAAATCCGAAATAATTTCATAAATAAATTTATGTTATGGGTGTTTTTGATAGTAGTAATGATTCATAAATCAATTAAAACCAATGGATAGTTGAAATAAATAAACTAAGGAGAATGGAATGGAAATATGGAAATCTGCGTTGGGATAAATGAATGATTTTGTATTGAGATAAAACTAAATGGCTTGAAAAAAATATATATTGGTTATTAAATTAGAAGTAATTTATAATTACTATGTTTATGTAGTTAATGGTTATTAATTTTAATTAATGTGTTTGAATTAATGAAATCCATCATCCTAGAATTTAGTGGTGGAAGTCATCAATCATGTGGGGTGAGAGTTTCATTTGTGTTTATGTATAGGTAGATTCACCTTTTCTAGATCCACATGATATTGTTTAAATATTTTATGATATCATATACTCTAATACATGTTTTGGGTGGGATGTTTATGCACAGATATTTTGGGTACGGGTGGTTTCATTAACATCTAGGATGGTGATGGAATGGATGGTAAACTTCTCTCTCTTCCCCTTACACCCATTAGCATACCATGATGTGTAGGAATATCCAAACTATAATTGATTATGCTAGAAGTTAAATATCTATACATGCTACAATGTATTATGGTTTTATTATAATTAAAAGTGTGTGTATTATTGGATAAAGTATATAACACATAAATATATTCGATCATGTATAATAAGCTTTCCCTTATGTTTATATGTATGGGTTTTAATACCATGAGGTAAAATCCATGATAGAAAATATGTTGTGGATTAAAAACATATTGAATGGTTATGGATGAGGTGTTGATGATGAGGTTTTTAGGAGTTTAATTGGATGTAGGATGTGATGTAATATTTATTCCTGAGTTCATGGGTGACTTATGTAGAGTATTATAGTAGTTGATGTTAGGAAATGGGTGTAAAAAGAAACAAATTAGTGGGTAAGTGAAATCATTTTACATTTATTTCATATATGTTTTGATATGGATGTTCTTACTTTTATGTTCTACTTAGTGATTGAGCATTGTAAGGAAAACATATAAATTTACCTATTTATATTGTGAGTAGGATTCATTTCTTTATATACTATTATTTAGACTTCTTCAGTCATATTTGCATGAGGGGTTCAGGGGAGGACCCTACTGAGAATAGCTATATATTCACCATAAGTACATATAAATTGTTTTTAGTACTTCAAGAGTTTAATGGTTATCAAACTAGTAATTACTAGCTTAAAGTGTTTTTTTATGATTTGATGCGACATTGGTCACTTCCTATTCTTATTTTGGTATTTCCTATTATGCCCCATTTATATGACATTATATCCATGTGTTGGGATTTATTACTTATTTATACATGTTGTTGATTTTTGGATATCCTATGGTCTCTAATTCTAAAAATTCATTCAAATATGGAAATTCCTCCAATTATCATATACTATATACACTATGTGCTAGTAGACAACTCATGACCTATTAGTGGTGGGAATTAGGATTCACCCTCCCTTCATTTCTATCCCATTATGGGTAAGGGTGGAGGGGGGTTAGAATAGAGTTATATTAGATATTATATTTGAGATTTAGGATGGATTTTGAAGATATATACATGTGGGTATTATATTTATTGGTGGGTAAATAAAATCAAAAGATCATAGTACATGAGGTAAATAATGGAGTCCAAATAAGAGATTGTTATTTAGGGACCCATATGACCTGAGATCGGTAACTTCATGTTTGATGAACATGAAAAGAGATGTGATATAACTTTTAGGATAAAGATATTGGTAAGTATCACACGTAATGATTTTATACACCCATTTTGAATTGGAAACTTAATAGGAATTACTTTAAAAATGATTGAATTAATTAATTAACCTAAAATATTCTATATCATGAATTTATGAGTGTATAATTTTTTATATTTTCTATTTATAGATCAAGGATGATGTCCCTATCATGTTCACATAGAATATGTTGTGAAATAAGCACCAAAATATCCTTAATGAGTTGAGGTCATCAAATAAGACACATATAGGAGAAGAATCTTAGTGTTTTAGTTCTACGGTCTGTAGAAGTATGAGGGATCAATTTTGGATCAGGTTAATGAATCCTAGTTAGAGGAGGTAGATATTTCCTTCATTTTGAATCATGTTCAAATGGAGAATTGGGTTTTAATATCTATGATGGTATTTCATGCGGAGGATATATAGTGGTTGTTTTTGTCGTCATGAATCATGAGGATTCGGCTATTATATGAGAGAAGAGGTTTTACTAGTTTGATGGTGAGTTTCATTATTCAACCACAAAGGTCTCTTCTCAACTATATATTCTTACACTCTTCCATGGAAATTCCAATGTGACCATGTTTAGCATGATTGGTAAGAATCTATTTTTCTTCTCCATACCTTCTTCTAGGTAAGGAGGCTAGGGGGAGGAATTTATGGTTGTATTTTTAACAAGATATACACTTCTATTTCACCTATTAAATATATTTTAATTACATTAAAGTGGTAAAAATAGATATTGTCGTTAAGAGGATTCCATCTCAGACAAGATTGTCATTTTATATGAATTTTTAAGACTCTCTATAAAATAGACCCATTTATAGAATTTTTATGTTTCATAATTAGAATATGATTTAAATAGTAGAATGTCAGTTCCATCATTCTTCATTTCTAAAACTGAGTTTTTTCATTCTTGAACCCCTTAAAAAATAATGGACATTGTTTTTATTCTTGTAGTCCTAAAGTACACCAATAATTACAGTTTTTAACATTCATTGGTAGTCAATATAGAGATAATTGACCTACACTGGATCCACCATTACAGTAGTACCCACTTATGTAGATAAATAATAGGATTAACTAGCTATTGATAAAACAAAATTGGATAGGGTGTGAAGATGGAATGCTCATTATGCCCCTCTTCCTTGGGGCATTAATCAGAGTGATGCCATGGAGGTGTTCCCCACCATGGATAGAGAGGTTATAGAGTTGGTTATAGCCATATTCATTCCTTGGATTTTCTAATTCCATTAAAGAAAAATATCAGCAAAGTACGATATATTAGTCTTCAACATTTGTATATTCCTTATTTGAATTAGGTGTTATACACTCCTTTGTTTTACCCTCCTTAGTTCTTTATTTTTGGTGTGAGGTGGAGAGGCCTACAGTTCCCCTTGAATTCACTATTCCAAATATAATTTGAGATGGCTTGTATAATACGATAAGATAAAATTATTTGGTTTTGGGGTAGCATCTCTCTTTTAGTGATTTCTTATGTTTATAGATGTGATCATAAAGCATAATCATATTTATAGAATAACTATAATTAATACAAGATATTATGAATTTCTTATGGAGGACAATCTTATTCTATAATTTTGATGGATATTATGTTGTATTTTAGATTATTGAGACACTAATATTGTATTATCCAAATATTTTTTGATATATTTATCATTAAATAAATTTTATTAATTTTATTTATTTCATTATAGGAAAAATTGAGTTTAAAAAACTGATATAAATATTATTATTTAATGTGAAATGTACCTCTTACCTATTGGAATGGAAGGTATGATTATGACTAACTGAATTGAGAAGATATATTTTTTACATATATATAAAAATGATTCAATATTATTTATTTTGTTATAAATTAAAATAAAATTATTTTATGTTAAAAAGAGGTTTTTCTAAAAATGGTTTTCATCATCATAATGTGATTTCATCTTAATAAATTAAATTAATCTATATAGATAAACTTTTATACTGAATTTATTTAATACATTCAATATAATATTTTATCATTTCTATAATAGTTATTGTATGGTATGTAAAGAATGTAAAATCAATTTTATTCTTAAAAACGTGTTTTTCTAAAAATGTTTTTGTTGTGATTTGGTAACTTATTTTAAAATGAATTCCCTCAAATATATAAATTTAATATTGAAAAATATATTATATATTTTTATTTAACATGATTAATATAATTTAATAGGATTAAATTAATTCTTGGTCATAATGACTAGTAAAAATAGTAAAAATATGTTACCATAGTTGAGGCTAAAATGACTTTATAGGGGTATCCTAATAGATATGGTATAAAATACCACAAAACAATTTCATTAATTTTATTGTTTTTATTTTATTAAAAATTTATCCTTAATATATTTTAAAATTTGTTCTTTTGGATATTTTTTACATGTGAATGATGTTTTGATATTTTATTATTTTAAAATTTCCATGTTAATCCGCTCCAACCCTTATAAAATAATACCACTTCTACCCTATTTCTAACACTTCATGATCCTCATATATAAATCTATACCTTCCATAATATTTAATTAATATATTTATCTTAGTCTTTGATGTACTTGTTTAACCATAATACCATCATTTTAAGGCTTATGGGGTAAGCTAATTATGGGATCTCAACAAAGTTATCTAACTGACTGAAAATTAAATTTTTACATTATAATAACTTTTTAGGAAAATGTGAGAAAATATAATGTCATCTACAGAGAGTGATAACATAAAAATTGATGAACAGTTTGAGCCCACCCGATGTAGACTCCCTAAATAATTTCATGGATAAGTTACATATCTTGGTGTGAGGTTTATCCATTAAGAGATCTTGAACTGGGATTCTAGCTTATCCCAAGACTTGATGTACTCTTCTAAATTAATTTTCCTATTACAGATGTCCCCAACATGAATCATGTCCTACTTATTGAACTAGGAATACTTTTTCTCATTGAAAATCATCTAGAGTGACCTCCTCATCCTATTGGCGGCTTATTCTTTTGTATAACTAAGTGAAAACACCTATTTAAATGCTTTTTATTCTTCTGAAATCATACGAAATTGAAGTGAATGGTCACACAAGATTCCTTATTTCCACTTCTAATAAGCGGAATTGAAAGTATCATTATCAATCTACATCTCTTTTAGCATCATTATCAAAAGGGTCTCCATTGGGAGTTGAAAATATTATTATTCTTTTATCTCCTTTCTAATTCCATTGTGACATGTACTTCTCCACAGCCTAAAAAGACTACCACCCTAAGCTGCATCCTCTGTTCTTACTGTAGAATAGTCTTCACATGACTCACCCCCTAAAATATTCTGCCCATCCATGAGGGGTCTAATTTTTTCACCCTCAGACTCTTAAACTAGATCCTCCATAGGCAATTGTTCAATGTGATTATCTAACTCCAATTCTAGAATACCCTTCTAGGACATGTCCTAAGGTTTATTTGTTTTCACCTCCTAGGACACACCACCTCGGCATATGTAGCACCCATAGGTCTAATAATAAACTTAATACATTTATCTTCTATTTTTTCTTATACCTCATCTAAATATATAGAATAAAATATAAAAAAATAATATTAAATATAATAAATTGTTATTATTGTGGATGGATTTACCATTTTAACCTCATTTCCATAAAATGGGAAATGAATGTATCACTTGTGAATACGTATGGACAACCGCCTCCAAGTAGTGATATGATTAATTTTCTAATATCATCATTCATGGATTTTTATTAAAATGGATTTAATATTTATATATGTATTTATGGAATAATTTTTATTTCCAAATTTATGTATCATATCTACCTTCTCAAATTTCCATCTGTTGGAAAATGAAAACGTGGCTCATACAATCATGTGGACTACCAAATCCACATAGCGATGCGCTATTTTTTGCATCGCCTCTTTATGTGGATAACTATAAAATTTTATGTGATGAATGATTAATATAATTAGATAATTATTAATATTATATATATTATGAATTGAAAACTAGGATAAAATTATTGAAACCATCAAACTGAAAAATGCATAAAAAATGGACCAGTTTTTACCTGAATGTTCATTTTAATGAAGAAATTATTAATAAAAGGATAATTGAAAATTTTAAAATAATGATGGATAAGAATTTAGGAATTAATATGGATCAAAATATATATGTATAATAAATAAATATTTATTATATGAAATATTTTAATGTGTAAAAATCATGAATGAACATGAGGTAAGGATTTAGGATACAATCTAAATACATTGTTGAATTGTATATGCTAAATTTAAATTGACAGAACATATAAGGATATTAAACTTTTAACCCCATATATTTTTTTGTACTATGGTTCTTTATGAATTTATTGTACATATGTTCCATTTTCTTATCCAAGGTACATAAAAAGACTAGGAAATTATTTTAATGAAAAGTCGACCACATTTCCACATTGGTTTATGTAAAAAAATTTCAATGTCCATAATTGATAAAAATTTATTTTAAAATTTTTTAACTATAAAAAAAAGGTATAAAATGTTAATGTTTACTACAATTTACTTTATTTCAAATGCTTAAAATTAAATTTTTTAAATGTATGTTTATACAAGAAAATGTTTTTAGAATTTTTAAAAAGGTGACAAATGAATGTTTTTTAATAGATAATACATGAAAACAATTTCCAAACATCATGTATATTATTTTCTTTGAAGAATAAATTAAAATTTTGCATCATTATTTTCAAATAATATTATTTTCTCAATATTTTGAGATTTTTTAGTAAAAAAATTATATAAATAATACCATATTTTCTAAAGGGAGGTTCAATAGATCTTTTATTTATATTTATTATCAATTTAAAAATCAATTATATATTTTTATGCATCACTAGGGATATTATATTATGATATCATACATAATATTTCTCATGATTTCTTATTAGATTGATTATTTAAGGCTGATTCTATGAATCTTGTTTTTACCCATGGGTCAATTATTTCATTATAATATATTAATTAAACATTTTCATCTTCAATGGGTAATGAAATTATGATATGATAAAAAATTTATTTAACCAATTTCCTTTACATAGGTTATGATATGATTACTTGATGAATATTTTTAGATATTATGGAACACATATGTATGGTTTTTATTATGGGATGGTTGGGCCCAGAATTATGTACCCTTCCAATAAATAATGAAAATATGGATATTTAATGAGATAATAAAGACTGTAATGGGATGTGAAACTCTTTCAGTAAGGGTCTCTATCCACTATGATAGTGAGGGGATCAACCCTGGACTAAAGAAAAAAACATAATGGGGAGTAAACCAAATCCTCTATGATAACCATGGTAGATAACCATAATTAATGGAATAATTTACTATAATTTTTTTTCATAGAAACTTATATATTATTATGACATGATAACATGTATCAGGATTTATTATCAGTGATACTACAAACCTATGAATTATGTTTTCTTTTTGAAAAATCCTTATTCCTGGATTTACAAATAGTGATCATTGACTGATTAGGTATTATTATTATATGTTATGATCATGTTCTCATATCCTTATGATTATATTATTATCACTTAAGATAATTGATTGATATTTATTATTTTTACCCTTACTGAGCATCCCCATTCACCCAATCTTATGTTTTATTTCCCTATATTTTGAGAAAATTAATTATGTAGGGTTTCTCTATGAAGTACTCTATGTGAGAAAATATTTTATTTTGATTTTGACTATCATTCAAGAAATATGATGATTATTAATCTAGTATTCGAATAAATTAAACCATTATAGTCCTCTTATGTGTTTTAATGTGAAATATTTTAAATATTCATCTAAAATGATGCAATATAAATGTATGAAATCCACAGGACTCCTCAGTTGGTATCAATGAAGGTTTTTCTTAATATTTGTTGTTTATGATTAGAAAAAATTCTTGAAAACCCTATGGATATTTGATTTTAAAATATAACATCCTCAATATTTTGTAATGTACAAATTGTGTTCTTTTCCTATAAACTATATCTCTATCTAGATACTAGAATGTAGATGTTGATGTGTTATAGATACACCTAAGAGTAACACCTATGAATGGTGAAAATCATGTATTAACAAGATAAATTATGAGTGAGTATAAGATAACACACATATATAGACACCCCTAGGGGTTATGTATGGATTAATTGATATATTCATTATATACTATTATAAAATAGTTTAAAATATGTTGACAATGAATGACCAAGGTTGAACCTATGGTTTCAATGATTAAAAAAAATCCTTGATATGGACATCCTATCAATGATTCTTCATAATTATGTGATTAGTTAATATGATGATTTTTGGATCACATTATGATTTTTTTCCATTTCAATGGTTTTACACTGGGTGAATTGTGTTAATGTTGAATTTTTTGGGTAATGTAGTGATCACCATCATAAGAACCGAATTTAAATGGGGGATCAAATAAAAATTATTGTGAATATGTGCACCCAAATCTATCATGTTATAAATAGTAAAATGAATCATGATAATCTGCTAAACAGCTAAATGAAGAAACAAATCTCTATTTACTCTTTTATATTATAAGATCCACCATTAATTAGTCATTCCTCTAAGCCACTAATTATTGTTCAATGGATCCATACCAATTAAAAAATATTTTCTGTTCTCCAATTTATAAAACAAGATAATGATTTCCTAGATGTATATTTTCTTGAAGGAGAAGTAAATAAATGGCTGAATCATATTAATAATAAGTGGAAAGATTTAAAAATTGAATCTATGATATCAAAATAATTTAAGAGGGTATTTTTCATTAATTATTTATCCCCAATATCTTCTCACAAAAATGGAAATATAACGTCTATATCTGAAGAAAAATGATGTAAATTTCATTTTTACATATAAGAAAATTATGATATAATTTTGATATATAATTTTAGTTTTATCATCAGTACTCAAATAAATATTGTCTGATACCTTGTAGGTTTAAGAACATGTCTCCTAAATGAATTGGATATAGGAAAATTTGATATATATATAAATAAATTTCTCAATGTGCCCTCAATATGGAATTGTAAATTTTAAACTCTCAATGTTATCATGGGGTTGGTAATAAAAAATTAAATATAAAACATCGATGAAATTAAAAAATTAATCCCATAGAAGAAATAAAATTAATTTTCCTTCATGTTAGAATTGTGTAAAGAATAAGGGATGAAAATTAATTATGGGGTATAATGTATTTTTTAACTATGGAAAATAATCCTATAAGGAAAAATGATTTTGGGGTGATGTGAATAAGTTGGTCACTAAGAGGTACAATGACAAAGGTCTCCCAAATGTGATGCTTTCACACCAATTAAATGAGCACAAGCATTGTGGAAATTATTCCAATTAGTGAACAAATATTAGGGTTAATAATGATAATCCACATCACATACCTCTAAACCCTAGAAAAATAGGTAATTCATGTTTGATCATAACTACAGGTGTGGTTCATGATAATGAAGTGGTGAATGGTACACTTACAATACAATCAATAACTGCAAATATTTTATTTAATTTTTTATCGAACCACTCATTAATATATAAATAATTATTAAATGGAATCATATCCCCACATAAACTATTATATGAGGTGTTAGGATAAAAATTATTATTATATAATGATCAAATATAAATTCTATATCTCTTCACTAATAGAAGTTGTTGGGAATTTGCATCCTATAAATCACTTGATTCACCATATAGTTAAATATGATGTGATTTTTTACATTGATTATATCTCTTTATAGAGATCACAGATCATTTTTTGAGGAATGAATGTCATTTTTCAAATCCCAAATCAACCTATGATCATATTTCATTTTGTGGTTGAATATAAACTAAAATGGATGTTAATTTAGTTTTATTCACCTTACAACATAATCTTAAGGGATATTGTTTTCTCAAATGGTTAAGGAGAAACTAAATATAGAAGATGTGACTATAGTTCTGGATCATGATGATATATTTCCTACACAATTTTATAGTATTTCCCTTATTTATATAGTTATGTTTTCAAAAATAATAATACCTATTTCTACACCTATATCACGTAATGTATGTAGAATGGTCCTGATTGTGATATAGTAATATACTCTCATTTTGATTGAGTTGTAAGAATTGAATAAGAAAATCCAAGATAATATTGAAATGAGATTCATATAACATATCTTGTCACGATATATTGAACCTATTTTTTACAATAAATAAGTATCAATGAATATTTTCATTGATTATTGAGAACATAACATAATGAATATAAAGAATAAGTAACCTCTACTCCATATATATGACTTGTTTGATCAACTGTATGGAGATAAATAATTTTTAAAGATAAAATATCATTTTATATATCACCAATGGGGGGTCAAGAATGATTATAGGAACACAATATCCTTCCTCATGAGATTTTTCATAATGAATTTATAGTGATTCCATTCTTACTTACTATTACCCCCACTCTCTACATAAATATAATTAATAGAGTCTTTAGGGATTAACTTCATCAGTTAGTGGTAGTATTTGTATAATTTTTTATTCTATATTTTAAAATAAATTAATTTATAAGGAATAGAAATTGAATATTGATCAAATAGACCTGGGGAAAGAGAAAATATAAGATAAATTTTCCACATGTAAAATTTGTTTCTTCATAAATTCACATTCACGGTTTAAATAATTTGATGTGATGGTATATCAGTATCTCTTTCACAGAGGAATCATATCGACCAATGGCTCAGAAAAACTATAGTAATTTATATCTATAGTTTTATTATGATGAGAGGATACTAATGATGCTTTCTGATATATTTATCCCATCTATAAAATCCAATAATAAAGTTAACTCCAAATGGAGACCTATTTATTTGGAATTATTAATTTTATGAAAATTTCATTGAGATAAAATTAAGGTGGTTAACACACCTATACATAAAATACACTATTTTTGGATAATGTTTTTCATCATTTGAGATGGATTGAAAAAAAATTTGTGATTCATGCTCATGTAAAATGATAAGGTGATCGATTCTTCCTCACAAAAAGTGGAAATTCAATTGAAAAAAAACCTGATTCATGATTTGGAAGTCACTATAACAATTTTTAAATAAAAATATAGATGTATAATATTTATAATCATGACCCCCACCCCACAAGGTGTACCCCTCTTGGGCTGACAATGTGAGAAGGGATATAGTGACCCCCGTGTCCCACCTCCAGTAGGCCCTGGGTTTGAGAATAGAACCAAGTGTATAGTAAACAAACAAATGGAAGGCATTACCCTCTAAGAGAACACATGTGGAAGAGAGTGATAAGACAGACACCAACTAACTCCATCTCAGACAGAAATATAAAATAAATCCCCAGTACACATATGTAATTTCATGCAAAACCAATACTACTGAAAGTGAAAAACTACAAATACCAAAGGAAAGTAAAAACAGCTGCAACCACAAGCCCGAACAACTCCTACAACCCAAAGCTAGTAAAACCCAGTATGATCTCCAACCTTTTCCATGTGACCTAAAAAATAGATTATATATACATAGGGTGAGTATAATTGTATACTTTGTTTGATCCTCTCTGAAGCCTCTCATGCAAAGGTAAAGAAATCATGCTAAATCACAATGAACGATAATAAAAACTAACTTGTCACTTAAATAGGTATTCTATGTACCCAGCCTCACTATGGATACTCTCTCTAAGTATCGAATAAAATATTATATAATATAATAATGAATATCAATGGTACCCCACTACTAATTCCCCACTGGATTTCCTCTTTTCCCCATCATCGCATGTCCTAATCTATCTCTCTCAAAAAGGCTTCCCGCAGACACCTATGAGAGGTACCAAAACCTAAACCTCATGAAAAAAACCACCACGTACATGTAAGAAAAGTAACTAGGTAGTTTTCAAGAGCCACCACAACTCGCATAACTTTTATCATATGTTAGGCATTGTACCTTAGGCCATTACAGCCCGCTAACAGAGTATGGATCCTCAAGACATCGTAACCTATACATGTTACACCTATACAAGTTCATAGGAATCTATATACAGAATATATGTGTGTGAATAACCACAAGCCATTACAGCCCTCTACACAAATATATGGGGAAAACAAACTGATGTGCATACTTGCACAAGTAACCACTAAGATATGAGAGATAGGCCAAAGGGGGTAGTTAGCCATCCATCCTCACACCGGAATGTTGGGGAACCCCCCCCCCCCCCCCCCCCACCCCCCAAGGATCAGAATCCCTTGGTTCTCAGTTGCTCTAAATAAAGGGGTGGAGTATCTTATAGAAACACAAAAGTACCGAATATACTATAGCTTACAACCACACTATGGGCATGAACTAATATTAGACTCAATTAAAGCTAACGTCTCTCGGACTCTCGGCTTCCACTTCTAAGACTAGGTATCCTATAATCACACAACCAATTAAAGAGAATTATTACATTACTTTATTCTATTTTTTCGGTTACACTTTACTATAATTAATTTGTTAAACATTAATTAACTATTAAAATGTTCCACATTATATTTCATTAGCACCATACCCAAAGACTGTGGATCCATTAAATAGAGACCACAACATTACATCCCAACAAGCTCAAACCCCATTTGTTAATGTCATTTAGTAAATCATTTATTAATAGAATTACATTCCCATATTCCCAGGCATTCTAGAAATACATTCTAAGATACTAAAAAAGGGGATCAAGATGGTTAGTACATGAACTACCTGTGGAGTCTTTGTCACCTATAGTAATAGCATAGACCCATCCTCCCTCGAGAAGCTAAACACAAAAAGCATGTGGCAAACACCGAGCATCATCACCTCTATTGTAAGTAGGCTAACCAACTAGTTGCCTTGAGATGTGTCGATATAAAATAAGATAAACAACTAACAAGAATCCGCAAGAATCCAAACATTAAAATCCATCTTGTTCCATCATCTTTGATGTCCTTCATGGCACCCACATGCATAAAATGATGCATCTTTCCACTCTAGGCATCAAATCCTACCACAACCAATAGGCCTCCCTACCCCCACATATCACAATAGCCTTCCAGGATCACATTACAACACAAGTATAAATAAAATAAACATCTTATCAATTGGGCTCTTGTCCCATAAACAAGGAATCCATCCTTCAAACACAATGAGCTCTCACATCTCCATACATAAGGCTCTTGGCCTTTAAAAGCAAGAGGGTAATCATAACCCTACGAGGCATTATCTTTTTATTAAACATATATTTCTTTAATCCATTTAAAATTAACTGATTTATTATTTATAGGTTCCAACTATGGGTAACCTAAACAACAATCTATCATAACAATAAAAAATTGATTAAATATTATTATTCCATCAATTGGATTAACATCATATTATAATAACAACAACCAAATTAATTTAAATTCCTCTTTATCTTTAGCCAAAAAATTATCAATTAATTTTCAGCTTTACTTTCTTTACAAATTTCAATCAAGAACAAAAATCTAAACAATGGAATCATGTATATCCCAGTATCTAGAAAAACAAGAGGCAAAAACATTTTATCGAAATCAATTTATTTATCATGTTCAAATATTTAATATGTTAATACCATTATAATCTAGTGGGATAAAGCATGCTAAATATACATTTGCATGTAAATTAATAGAGAAGTAACAATTCCCCTACCTCAAAAGGTTCATGATTCTCTTTGAACAGTCTAACAAAATAGATCATGGTCACCTCTGTTGGAGGACTGCATCCACCTGAGGATGCAGAGACACCACCACACTGGCCAACACCCTAGAAAAGTCTATTAGGAACATAGAGATATCATTACATAAAAGGGAAATATGGAAGATAAGGATATGAACCCAAAATAATGTCTATTGATCATACCATATATCAAAGATAGATCGATAATTCTATGTTGCACCAAAAACAGAGGGTACGCTTCTAGTAAGATGAAATTCAAGGGGAACCAATCCAAGGAGAAAATTTTGATCGCACAACTCCTATGGGAAGGAATGAAAGGTTATATCATCTCACAACAGAGAAAAAGGAGGAATAAAAATGGAGTAATATATCTTATCCCTTTAAATGATTTAATGGAGCCACAGTTTTAAATACGCAAGATCTTACATTAAAAGTGGATCACACTAAACCACACAGTTTGACAAAGTAAATTCAACCTGATCCTTAGGAAAATTAATATAGGAGTTATGGGATTTTTTTCGGCCTTAAATCCTTTAAAAAAATGCCTTAAATTCAGTTTAAGTTCATGTATATGTCAAAGGGGAGAAACTTTAGGAAGCTAGAAATGTTGTACACCAAACATAAATTTTGACAACGAGTTGGATGACCTACCATTCTGGAAACCACACTATTCTATAAACACTATAGAACCTAACTATTCTAGAAACCTCATCGTTCTAGAAATACTATAGAACTTCACTTTTCTTGAAACCTTACAGGTTTGGAAACATTGTTGAACTAGAAACATGGAAAAGGAAATAGAGACTCTTGTTGGAATCTCACCGTTTTGGAAACACTGTTCATGGACTCAAAATTTGGAAAAAAATAGTGGCTGCTATTGAAACCTCACCTTTAGGGAAACACTATTCATGAACATGAAATTTTGAAATAAAAATAGAGGCTGTTGTTGGAACCTCACCTTTCTAGAAACACTCTTCTGAAACATGAAATTGGGAAAACGAAATAGAGGCTGGTTTTAGAACCTCAATGTTCTAGAAACACATTTCATGTACATGAAATTTGGAAAAGGAAATTGAGGATACTGTTTGAATGTCACAATTCTGGAAACAGTGTTCATAAACTTGAAATTTGGAAATGGAAATAGAGGCTGTTGTTGAAACCTCACCATTCTGGAAACATTGTTCATAAAGTCAAAATTAGGCAATGGAAATAGAGGCTGCTTTTGGAACCTCACTATTCTGGAAACTCTGTTCATGAAATTGAAATTTGGAAATGGAAATAGAGGCTGTTGTTGGATCATCACAGTTTTAGAAACATTTTTCATTAACTCAAAATTTAGAAAAGGAAATAGAGGCTGATGTTGGAGCCTCATTGTTCTGCAAACACTGTTCACATCAGTTTACCATTGGCACTATTCACATTAGTCTACCACTGGAACTGTTCACATGGGTCTTCCATTGGAACTATTCTCATTAGTCTACCATTGGAACTATTCTCATCGGTCTACCAGTGGAACTATTCACATTGTTCTACCATTGGAACTGTTCACATTGGTTTACCATTACAACTATTCACATCGGTCTATCATTGAAACTCTTCACATCGGCCTACCGGAGGCACTGTTCACATTGGTCTACTATTGGAACTTTTCACATCGATCTCACCGGTGGGACTATTTACATCAGTCTACCATTAGAACAGTTCACATCGGTCTCACTGGTGGGACTGTTCACATTAATCAACCATTAGAACTATTAACATCAGTCTACCATTTGAACTTTTCACATCATTATATTGTTGGAATAGTTCAAATTAGTTTACCATTGAAACTATTCGTTGTAGTCTCACCGGTGAAACTGTTCACACCGGTCTTTCTGGTGGAATTGTTCACACCATCTCACTAATGCAACTATTCGCAGAGTTAGATGTTTGGAATAGTGTTGGGGATAAGTCACCATAACCTCCCAGAACACCTCAAACACTAGATTTAAAAAGTCTAATGTACCAGAGAGGTTTGGTCCATTACATCATATTCCTCTCAAAACATTCTCATCCTCGAGAATCCAAAACACACCTAAAGGTAAACATAATTAGGGTCCTAACAACCACCCATCGAGATACCTCTCAAAATAGAGCAATCCACAAGAAGCAACCAATGAAATCCATCTCAAGATCATGGGTGGTGTAGTTACGTTCATGGGTACGCAACTATTGAGACCCATATGAAATAAATGATCTATACTACATCATAAAACTACCTAACCCCAAATGTAAAGTATCACAGAAAACATTAAACTAAACTCCCTATACTGGAAGACAATGAACTAGAGCACTTACTTACTTCTCCATGAGACACTCAAAATATGTCTGACACTGATCAGTCCAAATGAACACATGGTCGTTCTTGGTCAACACTATCAGAGCAGTCACAACCTGAGATAAAATTAGCTATGAACCTCTTGTAGTAGCCTTCAAGACCAAAGAAACTTCACACCTCTGCCATAATATTTTGGGATTCCCAAGACACAACTGCTTTTATCATGGATGGATTCACATCTACTCCCTGCTGGGACACAACATGCCCCATGAAACGGACTTCTCTAGCCCAAAACTCACACTTTGACAACTTCCCAAGCAGCTGAGGTTGATGTAAAACTCCCAAAACAACATGTTGATGCTCCGCATACTCCTCCTTAGACATGAAGTACACAAGTATTTCGTCAATGAAAAAAGCCATGAACTTATCTAGGAACACACAGAACACAGGGTTCATCAATCCCATGAACATAGCAAAAGCTTTCATCACACTGAACTGCTTTACACACATCTGATTATATCTTTACCGCATGTCAGTCTATGAAAACCAAATTTCATCCTTCAGTTGATCAAATAAATCATGAATCCGTGGAAAAGGATAGATATTTTTCAATGTGACTTTGTTTTAGCGTCAATAATTGATACAGAACCGTAAACTTCCCCCACCCTTCTTCACGAACAAAACTAGTGTTCCACATGGTGACACGCTCAGCTAAACAAAACTACACTGTAAGAATCCATCATGTTGTATACATAGATCTTGTAACTCATAAGGGGGCATCCTATATTGATACATAGAGATAGGAGATGATCCTAGTTGTAGCTCTATCCAAAACATGATCTCTCATCGAGGGGGAAATGCAACATCCTCTTATGGAAAACATTAGGGTACTTTTATACGACCCTAGGAAATTCATACTAAAAAACCTATGATGAACTCAGCATCACCTCATCCATCATGGATGATAGGGATGTAAAACGCCTCTGACCCATCCGAGTGTCTCTCTTTCCAACAAATACTATTGTATCTCCATCTGTATCGAAGAACACCACATGCCTCCAAAATAAATCTGTGATATCCTCCACTGAATAAAACCTATCCATGCCAAGGATGAATCATATTGTTGTATCCATAAACATAAGAAATATATCTAAGAGTGGTGCTACCCCAACACTTGCTCACAGTATCTACATACTTCAAAAAAGATAGCTCAACCTCTAACTCGTGTAGTCAATGACAAGTGCACTAGAAGCCTCTCTACTGAATTTCCCAATGCATGGACAAGGTTATGTGAAATGAATGAATGTGTCTCTTATGAATCAAATAAGGCATACACCCAAGAATAAAACTATAAAAGGGTACCTCGAACAACATCTCTATCACCTAGAGCTCGCAACTCTAAAGTATGAAGCTGGCCACGACTTCTTTGACCCTGATAATGACCACCACCATAGTATTTCTCTTCTCTCTGAGTAAGGGGAGAGTCATAGGATTTTCGTCAACCTTCTATATCTACCCTTTACTGATCCAAAGCAGGTGTAACCTGCTACTAATTCCTCGGCAGGAACTCCCTCAATAGAAGAACCTAGAGCGGAACACCTGGTGCATGATGACTACTCAGAATGGTCAGGCACTCTCACAACTGATGAACTTTCCCACCATAAAGAAAACAAGCACATGGTACCTTGGTATAGGCCTGAGAGTTCCTACCTCAAAAAATGAGATACTTAAGACTGGGACCTACCCCTGGCCGAATAGAAATTTTTCTTCACCAAAACTGGGAACCCTTGACCAAAGCTCTACTTCTGGAGGAATCATGAAAACTCCTCTCTCATGATGACCTCATTCTAGAAAATGTCCTCTCGACGACCACTACCCTCTGTAGCACCTCAAGATATGTATTCAACATAAATGGGGTGACCTGGCGTTGGATCTATGGACACAAAGCCTCCTAGAAATCCCTCGCCCTTGCCACCGCATCACACAACAGTTCCGGAGTATATCGTAAAATGTTCTTGAAATGAATTTCATAATCTCACACACTAGAGCTCCCCCGTAAAAGGGTATGAAGCTCCTGGAGACTTTACTCCTTCGTGGTTGATTAAAGTTAAATTGACTCCAAACATGTCATGGAACTCGTCCCATAAGACCGTCGACTCCTCACAATCCCTGATGAACAAGAACCACCACTGCCTTATTACTCCACATAGCACCTTCACAACCAAGGACACCCAGTGCTTCTACCAAGAACAGATCGAACTAATGCCTATCTTGACCTCCACCAACTAGTCTTTCGAGAGTGCATCTAAAATGGATCCCTTGTACTTCTTCAGACTCTGGCATTGGAACCCTCAGAGTGTCCTCCTCCTTTCGTTGTCATCGTTAACCTCTACACTACAACGATCTGTTCGCACAGCCTGCTAGACATATTCTACGTGAACCTGATGAGAATGTTGATCTAGAGCCATAACTGCAATATAAAAAATTGTTAGAGCTCCTAAACCTGAAATATGTAAGACTCATCATTAACTATTTAATTTTTTTCTTTTATTCATTTTATTTTAACCTATCCCATGGTCAACCCATTCAGTCTTTGGAACCATGAATAATAATGCATGATCCTTTCCTAGGTCTCTACCCTGCAACTAGTATCACCTCGTTTAGTATTCATCGTAAACATAAAGTTATTTTCCTTAGATCACAGGGGTCCTTAAACCCATATTTTTTAGCATGTATCTAGTGATTACTTCACTTGCTAAATATGACTAGAATCGTTTCCCTGCCAACCCATGAAACCTCACATGTGCTTAGCGCAAAACTCCATCCTATCCCTCAACTATAGCTCTGATACCAATCTTTCATGACCCCCTCCCCACAAGGTGTATCCCTCTTTGGATGGAATTGTGAGAAGGGAAATAGTGACCCCCGAGCCCCGCTTCCAATAGGCCCTGGAATGAAGATTTTCACGAGGGTATAGTAAAGATGCAAATGGGAGGCATTGCCCTCTAAGAGAATATATGCAGAAGAGAGAGATAAGATAGACAAAACCCAACTCCAAGTAAGACCGAAATATAAAATAAATCCCATGTACACATAGTTTATTTCCTGGAAAACTACTAGAACCAAAAGGGAAAAACAGTAAATACTGAAGTAAAATAAAAACAACAGCAAACATAATCCCACACAGCTCCTATAACACCATGCTAGTAGAAACCATATTGATCTCAAAACTACTCCATGTGACCTACAAAATAGTTTATATATACATAGGGTGACTATAATAGTATACTCAGTATGATCCTCCCTAGAGCCTCTTGTGCAAAAGTAAAAAAATAATTCTAAAGCATAGTAAACAACAAGTGAAACTAACTCATCACCTTAAAGGGTATACAAAGTTCTCAGCCTCACCATGGCTACTCTCAAAAAGTATCATATACAACAGTATATAATATAATAAATAATATCATGGGTACCCTGCTAATACTTCCCCACTGGTTTGCTGTTTTTCTCCTACGTTGCACATCCTAATCTATCTCTCTCCAAAAGTGATTTCCCAGAGACACCTAGCCTAAGAAACACAACACGAACCTCATGAAATGAAACCCCCACATCCAAGTAAGGAATGTAACCAGGTAGTTCCAGTGAGCCACCACATCTCTCATAACATGTATCATATGTCAGGCATTATACCTAAAGCCATTACAGCCCACACACTAAGTATGGATCCTCCAACCATCACAGCCTATACACGTTACACCTATAGTAGTCCATAGGAAACAATATCCAGAATATATGTGTGTAAAGAACCACAATCCATTAATTCCCTCTACACACATATATGGGGAAAACTAGATGATGTTCCTCTCATTACAAGTAACTAATAGGATAAGAGAGTGGGGAAAAAGGGGGTAGTCAGTCATCCATCCTCCCACCGTAATGTTGGGGAAAACACCCCCAGGGCTCAGAATCCCAAGGGTGTCAGTTTCCCTAACTTGTGGGGTGGATTTTCGTATAGAAACACAAAAAGTAATGAATATTCTATAGTTCACAACCACAGTATGGGAATGACCTAGTCTTAGACTCATCTACAGCTAACATCTCTCAGACTCCCGACTGTAACTTCTAATACTTGGTATCCGAGAAGCACACAACCATTTAAAGAGAATTATTACATTACTACATTCCATTTTTTATCAGTTATAATTTATAGTAATTAATTCATTAAACATAAATTAACCATTAACAATTTCTATATTATATTTCATTACCGCCCCACACAAAGTCCATTGTTCCATTAAATTGAGACCTCATCAATGCGTCCCAGCAAGCTCCAACCCACTGGGTTAACATCATTTATTCAATCATTTATTAAAATAATTACATTCCCATATTCCAAGGCATTCTAGAAAAACATTATATGCTACTAAACACAAGGGTCTCAATATGGTGAGCAGATGAACTACCTGTCATGTCTTTTCTACCTATATTAAGAGTGTAGACCCATCCTCCCTCGAGAAACTAAATACAGAAATCATGTGGCATGACTCATGTGTCTTCACCCATTTTGGAATGAGGGTAATCAAACTAGCTTCCTTGAGAAGTGGGGAAAGTAATGAATCTAAAAAACCAAAAAGAATTAGAAAGTATCCAAACATTCACATCCAACCCATTCCATCATCTCTGGTGTCCTCCCCAACACCCACATGCATAAACTAATGCATCTCACCACTCTAGGTGTCAACGGTTGCCACAACCAATAGGCCTTCCTGCCCCCACATATCATAAGATCCTTCCAGGCTCACATCACAACATAAGTAGTAGGAAAACAAACATCATATAAATTGGGCTCTTGGCCCTTAAATAAGGCATCCTTGCTTCAAACACAATGAGCTCTCACAACTCCAAGAATAAGGATCTTGGCCTTTACAAGCATGAGGGTAACTCAGAACCCTACAAGGCATAATATTTTTATCAAACAACCAATTTATTTGTCCATTTAAAAATAACTAATTTATTATTTTTAGGTTCCAAAAATTTGTAACCTAAACATCAAGCTATCATAGCTATCAAAAATTAATTAAAGATTATAAATGAATCAATTTAATAAACATAAAATTACAACAACAACAACAACAACAACAATAAACAGATTCATTTACATGCCTCTTTATCATTAGCCAAACAATTATCAAATAATTTTCTGGTTTACATTATTTACTAATTTCCATCAAGAACATAAAGCTAAACAAAGCAAGAATAGATATCACACTATCTATAAAAAAATAGGAAATGACATAAGATCAATATCAATTTATTTATCCAGTTAAAATATATAATATTTCAATTCCATTAGGATCTAGTTGGATAAAACATGATAACTCTAAATTTGAACGTAAAAGAATATATAAGAAACGAATCCCCTACCAAAAAAGGTTCCCAATTCTCTTTGAATATATTAACAAAATATATCACGAACACATCTCTTAGATAAATGCATCCACACAAGGATGTTGAAACGCCACCACACTGTCCCACACCTAATAAAAGTCCATTAGAACATGGATATTTCATCCCATAAAAGGGAAAGGATAAACATAAGGACATGAATCCAAATTAATGATGATAGATCATATCTTATATCAAATATTGATTGATACTTCTTGGTTGCACAAAAAATTGAGGGTGCACTTGCAGTAAGATGAAATTCAAGGGGTCGAAATCAAATGAGGAATGTGTGTTCGCATAACTCCTATGGGAAGGAATGTAAGGTTCTTTCTTCTCGCACCATATAACATTGATTAAGAACAAGTTAGGATGATATCTTGTCCCTTTAGAAGATTTAATCGAGCAGTGGTTTAAGATATGATGTATTTTTCACTAAAATCTAATCGCACTAAACCATGTTGTTTGACCATATAAAAGCATCCCAAGCCTCATGAAAATTAATATAGTAGTTATGGGATTTGATTCAGCCTTAAATCCCTTAAAACAAGGCCTTAAATGCATTTTATGTCAAAGGAAACTTCCAAAGGGAGAAACTATATGAAGTTGGAAACACTATACACCAAACATGAATTTTGAAAAGTTGTTGGATGAATCACTATTCAGGAAACCTCACTAGTATAGAGACACAGTAGAACCTCACTATTATGGAAACCTCACTGATTAGGAAACACTATAGAACCTCACGGGTCTGAAAACCTCACCGGTCTGGAAACATTGTAGAACTAAAAATTTATAAAGTGAAAAAGAGGTTGTTCTTGGATCCTCCGCATTCTGGAAACACTGTTCATGAACATGATATTAGGAAAAAAATAGTAGTTATAGTTGGAACCTCACCATTATAGAAACACTATTCATGACCTTGAAATTTAGAAAACGAAATAGATATTGTTGTGGAACCTCACCTATCTGGAAACACTGTTCATGAACTTGAAATTTTATAAAGGAAATATAGGCAACTATTGGAACCTCGCCATTCTAGAAGCACAGATAATAAACTCAAAATTTGGAAAAATTAAATAGAGGGTGTTGTTGGAACCTCACCATTCTAGAAACAATGTTCATGATGTCAAAATCTGGCAAAGGAAAGAGAGGTTATTGTTAAAACCTCACTGTTCTGGAAACAGTGTTCTTGAACATAAAATTTGGAAAAGAAAATAGAGGCTATTGTTGGAACCTCACCATTTTGGAAACATTGTTCATGAACAAGAAATCTTGAAAAGAAAATAGAGGTTGTTGTTGGACCCTCACCATGCTGGAAACATTGTTCATGAACACAAAATATGGAAAAGAAAATAGAGGCTGATGTTGGATCCTCACCATTCTGGAATCACTGTTCACATCGATCTACCATTGAAACTATTCACATCAGTCTACCGCTGGAACTATTCAAATTATTCTACCATTATAATTTTTCACATCAGTCGACTGTTTGGACTATTCAAATTGGTCTACTAGTGGCACTGTTTTCATCAGTCTACCGTTGGAATTGTTCACCTCGGTTTCATCAGTGGGACTATTCACATAGGTTGACTGTTGGAACTGTTCACATTGGTCTCACCAGTGGGACTATTCTCATCGGTCTACCATTGGAAATATTTAGACCGGTCTATCATTATAATTGCTCCAAAAGTTCTACCATTGGAACTATTCACATCGGTCATTCGTTGGAACTATTCACAGCAGTCTCACTGATGGAACTCTTCATACTAGTCTCACTGGTGGAACTCTTCACAGCAGTCTCACCAGTGGAACTATTCACACTGGCCTCACTTGTGGAACTATTAACATGGGTATCACCAATGGAACTATTAATAGAGTTGTAAATTTGGAATAGTATTGGGGATAAATCGCCTTGAACTCCCATAAAATCTCACACACCAGATTTCCCCAGGGGAATGGACTAGAGAGGTCTGGGCCATTACATTAATAAGAAAAATTGTGATACATATACATACCATAAAATGATTTAGTATATATTCCTATAAAAAATACTCAAATATCTTCAAAATAATATGGTTGGAGTTGATTAATGATTATGAATTCCCAATCCACTACCACCAATGAAATGAAAATAATGTGATTGATGCTCTATGTTAGAAAAACCATAATTGTGTTTCCATGGTATGGATTCTAGGAGATCAAATATATTGGTATATAAACAAGATCAATCATGAAATAATATATAAATTGGGTGATAAAATCTTTCTTGATTGAATTTTAATCTATTTATCCATGTGAAGATTAAATGTGTGTAGAAGGCGAAGCCAAACTGTAGAAGGTATTGAGAAGAGTTCCTGAGTTAAACTGTGATTATGATTGAATGATAAGGTTTATGAACCAAGTGTGTTTCGATTAAAATAATACATAAATAAGGAGTTATTATATGTAAATCATAGTCCATTTTTTTAATTCATTATATAAGCACCAAGATTTACCAATATATAAGGGAGTGTATTTCTAGTGCGATAACAAGAAAATAGATATATTCATGTATTTATCTTTATTCTTGTTATGTTAGTAATTTATAAATGATATATAGAAGATTATGTGGATTTAATAATAATTACCCATTCAAGAATGGAAATTGGAAAATAGTATGATTGATTTCATCCTCAAGATCTTGAAAACATCTAAAGGGATCCATGCGATTTTTTTCGTCATCAATCAAATTATGAATATAGGAAATTTAATTTCAATATAAGGATATTTATATTTTCATTATATTTCAATGATATATATTATGTTATTAGAAAGGAGTAATGGAGTAACACATTCTATTATATGAAGACCTAATTATTAAATTAATAGTATATGGATATAGAGTTGAGTTTTAATACTATATATCATCCTTACATAGATAGATAGTCTGAGAGGCCCATTAAAAAATAATTGATGTTGAAACATTATTATTTATATTTCAATTTTTTGTTATAAAACCCATCGTTTTTAGAATTTTTAGGGAAAAATATCTCAACTCAACTATTTAAAAAAAATCAGTGTGAAGCCCTCTATTGTAGAATGTGAAAAACTCTAATGTATTGGGATGAAGTTAGTGAAAGAAATCTATTAGGACATATAATTTTTTAGGAAATATAAGTGATGTTTAGATTCATTAATTAGAACATAAAGGCATATAATTATTTACAGAAGAGTTACCCTGACATTCATCAACAATATCTATAATTTAGAGTTTGTGAGAAGTTATTCATATAAATAAATCCTAGTAATAAGGTTAAGAGAATTGAAAATAATGTAAATCTAATACCTATATTTATATTAGTCTATTTGGGATTATTTACCATATTCATATGGGTTCGTATCATTTTTCACTACCACCAAATCTCTCTCATGTTCATGATGTGTTTTATGTATCTCTTCTAATAAAGTACATGCCTGATCGATAACATGTAATAAATATAAAGGTCCAAACAATATTATGTGATCTATATTATAAGGGTAAACCGATATAGATTATTGATCATAGAGTGAACATGATGCGAAATAGGAAAACTAACTCAGTTAATTGTTTTTGGGGGGAAGTAATAAATTTGAGTAAGCAACATGGGAACTCAATGATTCGATGAGATATAAGTATCTTCAATTGTTTATAGTAGAGTGAAATATTTTCAAGTGTAAAATTATTATAATGGGGGTAGAATGTGACACCCTGATAATTTATGATATATTACTATTTATATAAATTTAATTTCTTTGATAGATGTCTTTATGTCCAACACCGAGTTCAAATGAACTATGATACAAATATTATTATATAATGTGAAATTTAACATCCAACTGTTCGATAGAAAAGTATTAATAGAACTAAATAAATTAGGAAAAAATATTTTTTAAATATGTATAAATATATTTCATTATTATTTAAATGGTTATAAATTAAATTAAAACATTTTAAATTTAAAAAATATTTTTTAATGGGAATAAAAATTATGTGTAAAATGTATTATAATTATAATAACATATATATATATATATATATGTATTGATTAATTATTTTCATAAAAAAATTACATAATATTTTAACAAAATAATTTAACATTCATCTAATAGTTTTTCCATGCCATGGTATAAAGTTAAAATCAAAGTTAAGCTTAAAAATATTTTTTGAAAAAAAGTATTTTTTTTGTGTTTTATGAAATTATTTTAATATTAATTTCTACAACTTATTGAAATTTAATATTATAAAATATATTCCATATTTTAAAAAATCATAATTAATAAAATTAAAATATTATAATTTATTTTTTAGTCATGATGAACAGTAATAAATCAAAAAATGTGTAATCACGATTAACATTAAAATGTATTTACCTAGGTAGATTATAATGTATATAAATATTAAAATATAACAAAAAATTATTTAATTTTATAGTTACATGATATTTTAACCTTATCCTTCATCACTTATCATTTTTTTCATTTTTTCAGTACGTTATATGGGTAATACATTATTATATTTTAATCATTTGAATATTTCAAGGTGTGTTATCCCCCAAACTTATAAATGTTTTATCTATTTTATTTTAAGATTGAAATTAATTTAAATAATTTATATATAAATATAACCATTATATAATAATTTTTATTCAATAAATATCCCATATTTTAAGTAAACTCATTCTTAATAAGTTCCATGTACTGTTTGAATAAAACACAGCACTTTATGAGGTGATTGTATTCTATAAAAATGAACAACGTTAACGTATTCCAAAAAAATATAAATCCTGAAGGTATGTGTGATATAAAAATTCAAAAATCAAAAAAAAATATCATTAATTTCATAAGATTAATATATAAATAGTATTCCCGTCATTATTACCAACCTTGAGAGTTGGTAATGTAAAATTAATGACATCATTTCATAGAGTGGTAGTCCGTTGTATACACAAATGATGATTGTGTAACCCATTTGATTAGAATGAGAGTGGTTTTAGGTCATATAATTAACATAAAAATTATTATATGGAATATAATATTTTTATTATATAATAATGACATAAAAATAATTGAATTTGATTTAGGAATAAATAAAATATAGCGGTCGTTGATGAACATTACCTCTTCTTTGGGAATCCTCATTAGGTTTTCACAAAAAGACTTCCTAAGATGGATTTATGTTTTAAATAATGTTCATGGATTATTATATGGAATTATAGAGGTTATTTTTTAATTTATTTTCCTAAAAAAGAAATTTAAAATTTTTTGAGGGGAGGAGAGGGGGTGAGCTTTTTTATGGGAGGTGAGTGGAACTCTTGAAATGTTTTTTGGAATGGGAAAATTCCCCCATGTTTTCTTAATGTAATGTTTCTAAAATAATGGAATTATAAAAATACATTATGTTATATGTTCTAAATATTTTGATAAAATACATGTTTTTAAATTGTTTTTATGTCATTTTTTCTATAAGATTAATGTTTCTTCCCTTGGTAAACTCATTTTTCTTTTACTTAACGTGGTTAATTTTAACAGTTTTCAAAAATAATTATGGGAAAAAATTAGGTTCTACAATTTATAAATTATAAATTATTATTATTTCAAATATTTAATCCATTCATAAAATTTAAATTCACATAAGTGGAAAAATAGTTTAAAAATTATCTTGCAGATTGATCTGGAAAGTAGGTTATTAAAGATAATATGTTCAAAAGTTTTAACAATTATTATATCCAATTTATATATTAAATTTATTCCAATGACCTAAATTGGAATAATATATGTATAATTTAGTTATGTATACATCAAAATATTTTAATATATACTTTTACAAGGAATTTAAATTCAATGAAATAGTAATTTTAAATTAAAATTTTGTATTTTCACTATTCAATAAAAATGAATCATTTTAGAAAAAAAACGATAGGTATACCATAATATAATTTTGAAATTATGAATAGTTAATTTAATTTTACATTATTAATTTAAATTTCTGAAAGATTCAAAATATAATTTAATAATTTTTTACAAAAATACAATAAAAGATCAAATTTTATAAAATAGTATTGTTGAAACATATAAATACTTTACCAATAATTAAGTTACTTTTTATAAATATTTTTTATTTATATAAAACCATTATATATAAAATTTAAAAGAAAATTATTACTATTCATATTTCTCACTTTATTTTCTAGGTTATAATGGTCACTTCCAAATAACTATATTATGACATGGTTTTGAAAAAACAGAAAGTTTCATGAAATGAAAGCTAAGACATTATTATGTGTACCATAATTATAATGTGATGTTTCCTATAATAAGAGATAAACATTGTGTTTCTTTTATCATAATCCATAAAAAAATTAATTTATTAGAAAAAAATCATAAAAACTCCGGTTGTCACATTCTAGCCCTGATAAAATAAACAGTTTCCCTTAATATTCCTTATTATGAAGAAATAATATGAGGATACATATATATCATCATATCCTTAACATCACACATAGATTATTCAAATGGGTGGTTTCACTAAAAAACATTAATGAATTGAGTTTCCTTGAATTTTAAAACATTCTCTCTATGATCTAGAATCTCCATCAATTGTACTTTATGAAAAAAAATATTTCTTTAACAGTATAGCATTTGAGTTCAGTACATGTGAAGGGTAAAGTATGTACTTCAATAGTATATATACATGTAACAAATCATGGACCTTGTGGAGGTTCAGTGGGAGTACTAGGAAATAAGATACCATCCTGATATGATCATGATTCTCAAAAGGAAAAATATACATATGGATTAGTTTCCATTTCTTCCTAAATCACATAACCGTATTCGAAGGATAAATCATTAATAACTCATTTTCACTAACATAAAATTATATATCACACTCACAATTGAATGTATATCTTTTCTAAAAACTTTAATATGTCTTTATATTCAATAGAATATATCTAAACTTATCTTCCATTTCAAAACCCATATCTGGTCCCAGTAACATTATTCCTCCTATATCATTCCAGTAAGACAGAGCCCAAAATCTCCTTCTAGAGAGGTATTCATGAGGTTCTATATGAATGAATGAGTGAAATATACTTTGGAATGAAAACTCAACCAGAGGAAGTCTATGATTCAAACCACGTTTTAAATAAAAATAATATGATCCCAATATATTGTAAATGGTTTCAATTTTTATTTTAGACTGAACATCATTTTGAGGATGATACACAATGATGGTACTCAACATTGTATCATGTATAATGGAATGTGGTACTTCAAGAAACATTAACACTTTCTTAATGTATATTTTGGAAATCTGGTCAAGAGAGGATTATTCTATGATAGTGATGATGTGTGTTGAATTAGTAAGGAGATAAACTACAACCCTTAAATCATTATATCCTATAGACATTTTGGGGAGTCCAACAACAAAATCCATTGTGATATTTTTCTATTTTCATTCTCGTATGGGTAATAGGTGAAACATGCCCATATACTTTTTCCTTTCAATCATAATTTTTTACATATCAATAATTGAGATATAAGATATATGATATAACTCTTATTTAATTATCAATGGAAGTATTCTATAAAATCTCTATACATCAACATACATCTAATATGAAAATAGTAGGAAGTTATATGAAAATCATATACCAAATCTTCTTCAAATGTGGCATGGAAAAAACATATACATTATTTGTAAACGTTATCATTCCATTGTGATAAGGGTTAAAATCATGAACCCCTTTAACCTTCTTTTTTAGCTCTAAATCATCCTTTTATTCCTCATTAATCATCACAAGGATATATGGTTGATCATTAAATTGAGAATGATAGTATTTTCTCTTTATATAAATATTTCTAGATCCATCCTTTGAAAATATAGAAATATTAAATCCTCTGTGATTCTCACTATAAAGATCCAAGCATGATCCTTTCGACTCAAAGCATCGACCACCTTGGTTTCTTTCCTGGGGTGGTAATGTACTGGGATGTAATAATCCTTAATCAACTCTAACTAGCTAATTTAGTGCATTTTACTATCCTTTTGGGTGAATATATATTTTTAATTTTTTGATTGGTATTTATAAATGGAAATTCTCCATAAATTTAGTGCCTCCATATATTTAATTAATAATTTACCACAGCTAACTCCAAATCACTTGTTGTAACACCTCAAGCTTCAATGGTATGTTTCCCTTTGGATAATGCAATAGCTTGCATTGTACGCAACTTCGGGATTCTAACACACCACAACCAATCAAATTAGTTGTTATGAATAGTAATGCCCACTTTTTGAAATTTTATAAATTTTATCTTTCAAAATGGACTTCATTTTTGGATTTGGAATATTGAAATTATCTTAGGATTAATTTTTGGTATTTTTCTAAAAACATTCAATTTTTGATGAATAGTGAAAAACACTGCGTTATTGGTTAAAACTGTCTTTTTATATACATAATTATTTTTTTTATTTAAATTTATTTTAGGTCAAAATAGATAAATAATACCTATATACGTTCAATGTAATTCATTTGATTCATTTTATAATAATTTTATATATATATAAATTTTATTGAACTTTTTACCGTATTTTTTCCACCTCCATGGAGCAATTGAAAATTTGCATAAAACATAATTTGTCCACATCAGTGAGTTGAGTTTCAAAAATCTGAGAGGAACATTTAATATTATTAAGTAAAATTTGGTTCAATAAGATGAGAATAATTTTTGGTGAATAATTGCTTATTCCTTTTATTTACCACGGTTAAAAGTAAATAGGGTAATTAAGGGTTAAAATGATATCATAATACCCTAAAACATGCACTAAATCAATTGGATAAGTGTAATTTGACCAAAAACAACCTTAGGAATAAAATATTATCCCCTTTGGTTTACATGGATTAGATTAGGACATTTATTATTATTTTATTTAAAGAAGAGTTCAAAGTGTTAAAAATTAAATGTTTAATAACTAAAACATTTTTAATATAGGGTTATACATAAGATAAAGTCTACTATAAATATTCATTAAAAATATATAAATATTTCCTAAATAATATTTTTTTTATTTATAATTTTTATACATTAAATAATTTAATTTATTTATGACATAATGATGATGTAGAAATTACCTTATTACTGAAATACTAAAATAAATGATATCATAAATATCAAAATAAATGTATATTTAGACTTATGATGAATTCAAATAATTTTCTATGTTAATATGACATATTAGGATTAATTAAATAAATTTTATTCGAAGTGATAATGTTTTTGTGGTTTTAAAAATCAAATACTAAATAGTGTCAAAATTGATATAAGGGGATTTTTAAAACAACAGTTATATTATTAATTGATATAATATTCCTAAAAATATATGGTTCTGCAAAGGACTTAGATAAGGTTATATATTTTAAAAATTAACCACTTGGGGTTTTCTTAAAAGTTTATACTAATTTTATTAATCATATAATATAAAAATACAGAGAGACATGGTAAATGTCAAACTATTTAACTAAGAGTTAAATCTAAAAGATAAGTTTAATATTGTGACCTAAACCTGTATAAAACTTATTGGTTGAGAGGTTATCAACCCATACCCACATTATCCTCAAAATAATTCATTTTTATGCCATTAGAAACAAAAAATTATTTTGTTATAAAATAATATTTCAAGATTTTCCAAAATTGTCCCTCGCCTCTCTTATAAAAGGGCACTTCCCATTCTCTTAATTTCACACCTCCAAAACCATTTTTCTTGGCCAAAACCTACCCAAATATCCTCAAAAAATTCCTCCCTTAATCTTATAGGCCTTCCTTTGGTCATAAATCCAACATATGGAGCGCTTTTGATCAAATCAAAAGGAAGAACCTGAAGAAGTGGTAAATATTTCATCACCTCTTTCAAATACTTTTCTTCTTCCACTCTATCTTTCTTTATTGTTTCTATTCTAAAATAATTACTAAAGTATATTATATACACTTTGATGTAATTATAAAAATGGTACACCCATATTAATTATTTTATCCATCATATGAATGATGAAGTCACCATACATCCGTATATATGGCTTACCGTCTCCACGTTGTGGTGTAGTATGTTATTTAAACACTTCATTATTTATAGGGGTATAATAATGATGTCTAATTTATGTAAATAATAAATATAACATGTAATTTATTCTATATATAT
Source organism: Viscum album (assembly GCA_963277665.1). Lineage (NCBI taxonomy): Eukaryota > Viridiplantae > Streptophyta > Magnoliopsida > Santalales > Viscaceae > Viscum > Viscum album. Next base: position 1,658,158,378 of record OY728121.1, on the reverse strand, counting down.
GATATAACATTCAATTAAATACGATTTCACCTTCAATTTTATGATATTGTCGCTCGTGTGTACGTATAGATTACCCTCTCCACGAACGCGATGAGATTCATTCCCCCATCGTAATCATTCAAGAATAATTTTCATTTTATGATTACAAATAATGTTTTAGAACATAATATCATTATGGATATTAATCAAATACATCCTAACCATAACAAACACAGCTTACGTAACAAAATATATAAGGCAAAATGAATCAATTAACACCCAAAACGACGATAATGTAAAAATATTATTAACAAAGTAAAATTATAAGATCATATATGATATCATATTTACTTATATAATTCTTTTATAATTTAATAATGTTTATTTAACTATTATACATGAGGTTAACGTACCCTCGACCATGGAAAAGTACCAGGTAATGGTTAATTTCACAATTTCTTTATTATCAGAGGTTGTTTTTACGTAAGTATCTACTGGGACATATTTATTATCCATGTCCATGTTTCATAAAAGAGTTTTCAAAGGGATTATTTTTAAGGGTATTTTTTACTAAAACATCATTTTAAATGTTTTAAAGATTTATTCTTCTAAACCATTCTCATTGATGTCTATGATTCCAAAATGGTTTTAAGGATTTATTTATATGGATGTGAATGTTTTAAAATTTTAATTCCTTTCAAAAGTTTCGAAGTGGTATGGGAAACTTTTATTAAAAACTATCTATTAAATAACTTCCTTTATAAATTATGTGACAATTAAATGATTTCATGAAAAGGAATATTTCTCTGAAATATTTTTACTGATCAATTTCATATATGTCAACATCCTTTGATGGATTTTAAGCTTTTTCAAATTTGATTTATTATGATAAAAATATTCCATATTGTATTGAAGTTTTTGTGATATGTTTAACTATAGATGTGTTATTTTTATACCATTCATGGTTTATAGAAAAAATATTGACATTTAGTATGCTAGTTTTAAAATGAATGTTTTTGTTTTTCTTAAACCATTTCATATGAGGAATGAATTAGACTTAGTATGTGACGGGTGGAGCCTATTATAGCCCCATGGTGCATCAGTAGGTATCATGATACAAACTAGTGTCTTATCATAAAGATTTGACAAAATCTTGTTTGTATTCTTTGAACAAGGCCTTTAGTATGTGATTAGGATGTTTGAAATTATGGATTCCAACATTATGAAAGTGATTATTGATATTGAATGTAATTATTCAACAAGTAGAATATCCCTATGAATAAGTAAATGAAATTTTTTGATTTTATCATTTCTATATTATTTTTATGTTTAGGATTAAATGGATTTTGTTTTAGTTATATACATTTCCTTAAATGTTTTTGCTTATTTATTAATGTTTTTGCTATATTGTTTTCCTTACTGAGAATCTGAGTTCACCCCTTTCTATGTTTTATTTTTCCCAAGATGTGAAGAAGTAATTTATGGTTGACCTTCTGGGATAAGATAAGGATATAAGTGTGTTAAAAAGGGGACAAAATGTTGAGGATGTTTTAATTTCATGATGTAATGTGAAACTTATGAATGTATCTAGTACTTCCAAGGCTACTTAACTAAAAGGTATTTCAGGACATGATTCTTTGTATCATGCCAATGTTATGTAATAATGCACTGACTCTGGGTAACTGTGGTTGGGGCATTATAGTTGGTATCCGAAGAAGTTTAGTAAAATACTTGATAGCTATATTTATAAAAACTTTGATTAGAGAACATTACCCTAATATAGACTTTGGGGATTAGTATAGATGAACATCGGTGAATTTTGGTATTGTATAAATTTTGTTATTTTTCCAATAAAGACATCCTTTTCTAGATATGAATAGTTAGAGGTGGATCTTTCACAGATGTACCTAGTGGTAAAACCCAACAACACCGCTTTGATCTAGACTCGAATGTGTACTGGTCCATGACAACAGGCCTTGCTGCACTCTAGGTTACAACACTCCTAGGGGATATTCTTAGGATAATTCTCATTTTCTTAAAAAACCATTAGGAAGGGTTTATGTGTATATACATCCACAAGGAAAACATTTTTATGATTATGGATTTTATCTATAAAGTGTTCAATTTATGTTAAGTGTTTTACCAGTTTGGAATTATGTATTGTGATTTATAAAATAATATAGTGTATTCCATTGTTCAGATATGGTACCTAGTGGAAGGAATGGAAATCTTATTGACGCACGTAATCCATGTAGGGATTTCCCTCCTACTAAAGATAATTATAGTGGATCTGGTGAAGCAACTGGTGCTGATCACCTTATCACCATACTGGGACAACTCACTAACGTTATGAATTATAAACTTACCCATATGGAGCACCCAGATCCACACCGTGGAAGATAAATGTTAGACCAATTCATGAGGAAACAAGAATAAACATTCAATGGGATTACAAATCCATTAGTAGCTGAGCAAAGGATAAATTCCTTAGAGAAAATTTTTCATGCATTGGGGAGTAGCGAAAGGGAAAAAGTTGTCATGGAAGTTTATCACCTCGTGGGAGATGTAGATCAATGGTGGTAATTAATCCAAAACACAATGGAAGATGAAGAAGTATCAAGTATGGAATGGAGGGAGTTTAAATATATTTTCTAAGAAAAATACATTCCTCATGACCATCGATCAGATATGGAAAGTAAATTTCTAAGTCTGAGACAAATAGAGGATGAGAATGTTGCAAAGAAATAACCTAACTTTACAAGGATAGCAAGGCATACTAAATATTATATATGGAACCCAAGAAGTAAGATTGATTGTTTCTTTTATGGGTTAAAACTATTTCTCCATTGAGAATTAGTCTCAAAAACCTTCTCATCATGCGAAGATATTGTCTCATGTGTTATCAAGACTATTAACAAATTCTCTAAGTCTTACGACTTTAAAGAAAAGAAAGAGAAAAATAGATCTGTTGAACGCTCTGGAAATGGAAATAACGGGAATAAGGGAAAAATTGAATATCAATCCTATAGTAAATGTGGGAAAAAACGACTTGGTACTTGCGTGAAGGGAATGGTAGTCTATTACAAGTGTGATGAAAAAGGCCACCAAGCTCGTGATTGCCAGGGGAAGAAAGAGTCTGTCAATGTTTAATGCTACAATTGTAGAGAAAGGGGTAATTAAGAAAATTAATGTCCTAAGCACCATGTAAACTAACCCTAGAAAAGGACAAGGGAGCAAGTCCAAGCTTATTCAATCACTACTACTAAGGTTGAAGCTCTGAAAGACGTTTCGGCCGATAATTTAATGGTTTCTTCATGTTTAGCCAATGCTTTATTTGATTCACGATCATCACATTGATTCATATCTACCCAGTTTTCTATGAAAATTAGATATTTCCAATTTTATTTAACAAGGGAGTTGTGTGTCAAAACTCCTAAGGGAATTATCATTGCAACAATGTTTTTTGAATAATTTCCTATTAGGGACTATAAAGGTTCTTTATCTGCTGATATTTTCATCATACCAATGATTGAATTATATGTAATCCTTGGTATGGATTTTCTTTTGGACCATGCTGCAAAAATTTATTTTAAGAAGAAGGAGATTACAATTCTCGATGATGATAAGGAGTGCCTTATCTTTAGAGTAGAAACGTCACCACATAATTCTTATCTAAATCCACCCCCAGTAGCTCTACTAAATTCAATTATTGGGGAGGAAGAGAATAAAATAACTATAGGTGAGGAATGGAATTTTCAAATAGAGTATTCACCTATTGTGAAATAATATGTTGATGTGTTTCTGGAGGATTTACTTAGACATACTCTAGAATGAGAAATTGAGTATTCCATTGATTTAATTATGGGTTCAAGGCCCATATCTATGACCCCTTATAGAATATACACTATGGAATTAGTGGAACTAAAGAAACAACTAGATGAATTGAGTAATAAATTTTGACCTTCGATCTGGATATCATCAGTTGTTTATGAAGAAGGAAGACATTCTGAAAATAGCATTTTGGACTAGGTACGGGCATTATGAGTTTGTAGTAATTCCTTTTGGATTGACTATTTCACCCTCTGTCTTCATCTATCTAATGAATATAGTTTTCAAAGAATTCCATGATGACATTGTTGTGGTATTTATTGATGACATTTTGGTATACTAAAAAATCTAGAAAGATCATTAAAATCACCTGTGCATTATCCTAATGACTCTTAGAATAAATGAATTATATGGGAAATTTACCATGTGTGAATTCTGGATTTAGGAGATTTCTTTTCTTGGACATATTGTCTCTAAGGATGGAATCTTAGTTGACCCTTCAAAGACCAAGGAAATCCAAAAATTGTAGGCACCGAAAATTATAACTGAGTTATGTAGTTTTATTGGTTTAGCAGTTTATTATCTATGTTTCATCCATAATTTTTCGGGGTTGGATAACCTATTAACCAAACTCACATGTAAAGGGGTTAAAGTTTTTTGGACAAAATAGTCTGAAGAATGTTTTGAAGAACTAAATAGAATATTATTAAATGCTCCTATCTTGACTCTACAATCAGGGAATAATGGGTTTGTTATTTATAGTGATGCTTCAAATAAAGGACTTGGTTGTGTCCTTATACAGAATGATAGAGTTGTTTCCTATGCATAACGACAGCTAAATATTCATGAACAAAACTATCCCACTAATGATATTGATTTAGAAGCTGTAATATTTGCTCTAAAAATATAGAGACACAATCTCTATGGTGAAAAATGGGAGATTTATATTGATCAGAAGAGTTTGATGTATATTTACTCACAAAAAGAACTCAACATGAGGTAAATTCAATGGCTTGAACTACTCAAGTATTAGGATTGCACTATACACTACCACCTAGAGAATGAAAATAATGTGGTAGATGCTTTGACTATAAAGGATCATGTAGTTTTTAACAAGATGAGAATTGAAAGGGATCATATTTTTAGGGATCTAGTAAAGATGGATATGGGAATAACCATGGAAGGTAAAACATCAATGCTTTTTCAAATGGCTCCCAAAACAACTTTACTATAAAGGATAAAAATTTCTCATTCTAATGATGAGGAGTTTCAAAAGAAGATTAAAGATGTGAATGATGGGATATTGAGTGACTTCATATATGAAGATGGGATTTTGAAATTTGGGAAGAGACTTTGTGTTCCTGATTTACCTGATCTAAAAATGGAATTGTTGGATGTTTCTCATAGCTCCAATTTCTTTATACACCCTTGTAGCACTAAGATATACATAGATTTGAAGGAACATTTTTGGGGGGACAATATGAAGAGTTATATTGATGAATTTGTGTCAAGATGTATGGTTTTTTAACAAGTGGAAGCTGGAGGGCCACAGCCTGGAGGAGTCATGCAACCTCTTCCCATACCTGAGCGGAAATGGGATAATATTATGATGGACTTTGTCATAGGGCTACCAAATGTTCCTAGATAGAATGATGCAATATAGGTCATTGTTGATCATTTTACCAAGTCATCATATTTTCATTCTATAAGAGAATATTTACCACTTTAACGTATGTAATGACTATATATTAATGAAGTTGTAATACTTTATGAATTACCCATATCGATTGTTTCTGATCGTGATCCCCATTTTACAACACGATTCTGGAAAAGTCCTCAGAAAGCCCTGGATACTGATCTTCTTTTGAGCACTACCTACCACACTCAAACTGATGGACAATAAGAATAGACTATTAAAAAATTAGAAGACATGTTGAGATCTTAATCACTTGACTTTCGAGGTACGTGGGATTAATATTTACCTCTGGTAGAATTTTCATATAACAATAGCTTCCATTAAAGTATTTAGATGGAACCATATGAAGCTTTATATGGAAAGAGATGTCACACAATAACGTTTTGGGATAATTTTGGTGAAAGAAAACTCGTAGGCACAGAACTTGTTAAGGAAACAATGGAAAAGGTTAAGGTTATGCAAACCCACATCAAAGTAGTCCAAAATATGCAAAACAGTTATGTTGATAACTGAAGGAAGGAATTTGAATTTCAGGTAGGAGAGCATGTTTTCTTGAAGGTATCTTCATTGAAGGGTTTTATAAGTTTCGATAATAAGGGTAAATTGAGTCTCAAGTACATCAGACCTCTCAAAATTATAGAACGAATTGGAGTTGTAGCTTATACTTTGGAAATGCGCCAAGTCTCTCCAAAGTTCATGTTGTGTTCCATGTATCACTGTTGAGAAAATACATTCCAAACCCAACACATGTACTAACATATGAATAAATAAAACTAGATACTGACCTATCTTATTAAGAAGAGCCTATCATAATTCTTGATACAAGAGAACAATTTTTGAGAAACCAGCCAACTCATCTGGGGAATGTTCTATGGAGAAACCATAAGATGGTAGAGACAATGTAGGAACCTGAGAAATGTATGATGAAGAACCACCCGAATCTTTTAATGAAGTAATATTCTAGAAATTTCTAGGACAAAATTATTTTAAGGAGCTGAGAATGTAACACCCCAAGCTTCCATGGTAAATTTCACTTTGAATAATGCAATAGCTTGTATTGTTACTAAACTTCGAAATTCTAGCACACCACAACCAATCAATCTAGCCTATATAAATAGTAATACCCAAATATTGAAATTTTATAAATTTTACCTTTCAAAATAAACTTTATTTTTGGATTCAGAATATCGAAATTAGCTTTGGGTGAATTTTTGATTTTTTCAGAATACTTTCAATTTTAGATGTATAGTGAAAAACACTGTATTATTGGTTAAAACCGAGTTTTTATTTAAATAATTATTTATTTTATTTAAATTTATTATAGGTCAAAATAGATACATAATACTTATATATGATCAATGTAATTCATCGAATTCAATTTATAATAAATTTAGAAATATAAAAATTTTATTGAACTTTTTAAAGTCTTTTACCCACCACTAAGGCGTATTGGCAAATTTGCCAAAAACATAATTTTTCTACTTTTGTGAGTTGAATTTCAAAAATCTGAGAGATACAGTTAATATCAGTATATAAATTGTGGTTCAATATGATAAAAATAATTTTTGGTGAATAGTAACTTTTGACTATTATTTTCCACGGTAAAAAGTAAATAGGGTAATTAAGGGTAAAAATGATATCATAATTTCCCAAGCACATGTTCTAATTATATTTTATAAGTGTAATTTTACCAAAACCAAACTTAGGAATAAAATATGACCCCCTTTGGTCAACTAGGATTAGATTAGTATATTTATTATTAATTTATTTAAAGAAAAGTTAAAAGAGTAAAATTCAAGGTTTAATAACTAAACCATTTTTAATATAAAGTTATACTTAAGATAAATTCGACTATAAATATTAATTAAAAATATAAAAATATTTCATATATAATAGTATTTTATTTATAATTTTTAAACATTAAATAATTTAATTTATTTATGACATGATGAGGATGCAGAAATTATCTTATTAATGAAATATTAAAATAATTGATATTATAAATATCCAAATAAATTTAAATTGATACTTATGATGTATTCCAATAATATTCTAGGTTAATATGACATGTTAGGATTGATTAAATAAATCTTATTCTAAGTGATAAAGTTTTTATGACTTTAAAAAAATTAAATACTAAATAGTGTCAAAATTGACATAATTGAGTTTTTAAAACAAATACTCTATTATTAATTGATATAATATTCATAAAAATATATGGTTCGGCCAAAGAACAAATATAAGGTTATATATATTAATAATGAACCACTTCGGGATCTCTTGAAAGTTTATAGTATGTTTATTAATCATATAATATAAAAATACAAAGAGACATGGTAAAAGTCAAACTATTTAACTAAGAGTTAAATCTAAAATATATGGTTCATATTGTGACCTAAACATATTTAAAACCTATTGGTTGAGAGGTTTTTGGAACATCCCCACCTTAGCCTCAAAATAATTCATTTTGGAGCCATTATAAATCAAAAATGATTTTATTATAAAATAATATTTCAAGCTTTTCCTAAAGTGACCGTCACCTCTCTTATAAAAGGGCACTTCCCCTTCCCTAAATTTCACACCTCCTAAGCCATTTTTATCGGACAACCCCTTCCCGAATATCCTACCAAAATTCCTCCCTTAATCTTAGATGCCTTCCTTTGGTCATAAATCCATCCTAAGGATCCCTTCTGATCAAATCAAAAGGAAGAACTCGAAGAAGAGGTAAATATTTCATCACCTCTTTCATGTTTTTTTCTTATTCCACTACATATTTCTTTGTTGTTTCCATTATAAAATAATAACTCCAGTGTCTTCTATATACAGTGATGTTATTATAAAAATGTTACAATCATATTCATTATTCTATCGATCATATTAATGACTAAGTCACCATATGTGCATACGTACGGCTCACCATCTCCACGACATGGTGTAGTTTGTTATTTAAACACTTCATTGTTTGGATGGGTATAATAATGATATATAATTGATGTAAATAATAAATATAAAATGTTAATGACTATTTATATATATTATATAACATTAAATTATATATGATTTGACCTTCAATTGAATGATATTGTCGCTTGTGTGTACGTACAGATTACCGTTTGTACGAATGCGATGAGATTCATTCCCCATCATAATTATTCAAGAATAATTTTCAGTTGATGATAAAAATTAAAGTTTAAGAACTTATTATCATTCTGGATATGAATCAAATACATCCTATCCATAACAAACATGGCTTATATAACAAAACATATAAAGGAAAACGAATCAGTTGACACTCGAAACGACAATAATACAAAAATATTATTAACAAATTAGTATTAGAAGATCATATATGATATCATATTTAATTTTATGGTTCTTTTATAATTTAATAACAATGATTTAACTATTATAAAAAATATTAACCTACCCCCGACCAAGTAAAAGTACAAGGTAAGGGTTATTTTTATAATCACATTGTCATCCGAGGTTGTTTTTACTTAAGTATCTACTGGGACATATTTATTATCCATGTCCATGTTTCATAAAAGATTTTTCAAAGGGATTATTTTTAAGGGTATTTTTTACTAAAACATCATTTTAAATGTTTTAAATAATTATTCATCTAAACCTTTCTCATTGATATCCATGTTTTCAAAATGGTTTTAAGGATTTATTTATATGGATATGAATGTTTTAAAATATTAATTCCTTTCAAAAGTTTCAAAGTGGTATGGGACACATTGATTCAAAACTATCTTTTAAATGACTTCCCTTATAAATTATGTGACTTTTAAATGATTTCATTTAAACGGGATATTTCTCTCAAAGATTTTTTATAATCATTTTTATCTATGTCAACATCCTTTGACAGATTTTAAGCTTATTTGATGTTGATTTATTATTATAAAAATATTTCAAATTATATTAAAGGTTTTGGGATATCTTTTACTGGGAATGTGTTATTTTTAAACGATTCATGGTTTATGGATAATGTATTGAAATTTCATATTCTATTTTTAATATGAATGTTTATGTTATGCTTAAACCTTTTCATATGAGGAATGCATTGGACTTAGTAAGTGACAGGTGGATCTCGCTATAGCTCCTCAGTGCATCGGTAGGTCTCATGAGACAATATAGTGTCTTGGAAAAAGGCCTTAACAAAATCATATTTCTATTAATGCCACAAGGCCTTGAATATGTGGTTATGAAGTTTGGAATTGTGCATTACATAATTATGAAAGTGGCTATTGATATTTCATGTGATTATTAGACTAGTAGAATCTCTATGTGAATATGTAAAGGGTATTATTTGAATTTATATTTTTCATATTATGATGATGTTTTAGTTTAAAAGGCTTTTGTTTTAGTCTTATACATTTCTTTAAATTTTTATTCTTATTTATGAAGGTTTGTGCTATATTATTATCCTTACTGAGCATATGAGCTAACCCCTTTCTATGTTTTTTTTTCCCTGGATGTGAAGATGTATTTTATGGTTGACCTGCAGGGATAGGCTAAGGATATAGGTGTGTTCAAAAGGGGGGAAAATATTTTTAATGCTTTTATTTTATGATGTAATGTTAAACTTATGAATGTATCTAGTACATCCAAGGCTATTAAACTAATCCGTCTTTCGGGACATGATTCTTTATATCATGCCAATGTTATGTAATAATACACCGACTCAGGGTAACTATGGTCAGGGCATTACACAATTTGGGTAATTTTTCATATTAATTTACCATTATTTTGAGTTATAATATATAACCATTTCATTCTGTATAATAATTAATCCCAACCCCCTCTTGGATGCATCACGATTTATTACAAACCCTTATCCACTATAGGGTAATGTAAAGACAAATATATTGACTAATATTCTCTTCAATTCCTCAAAATTTTCCTCACATTCACCTATCTAGAGTAACATAGATCACGTATTTGGTAATTTTGTTAGAGGATTATAGAATCCGGAAAAATTATACACAACTCATCGATAATGTATAGATAAACTAAGATAACTATGGATCTTAGTTACCATGCTTAGTCTTCTATAACATTCAATTTCCTTTATCTTTGATGGACAAATTAGTATATTGTGTTTTCAGATTATATGACCCAAAAATTAATACTTTTGCAGCCAAAATTATCACTTGGTAAATTATTCATATAGTATCTTCTTCCTTAGAGTCTGTAGTGAAATTTTCATGTGGTCTTCATAATATTCCTCACTCATTTAATGTATAGGAATATTGTATATGAAGATGACCAAAAACTAATCAAGGTAACATCTGAATACTATATTCATTAAATCTATGAAGATTGCATTGGAATTAGTAAAACCAAATGGAATAACTAATATTTGGAGTGTCCATACCTTGTAAAAAAATTCTTGGGTATATCAACCTTCTTAAACATTAATTCATGGTATCAAGAATGAAGGTCAAATTTATAAAAAAAATTAGCTCCACATAGTTGATAAAAAAAATTCATCAAGATAGGGTATATGATACATTTTCTTGAACATAATCTTATTCAAATCCCTATAATCAATGAGGAGTGGCATCGATCCATATTTATTTTTAACAAGAAGAATAGGTTCATACAAAGGTCATGAACATAGTAAAATCAATACCTTGTCCTGTTTTTCCTATAATATCATTGTTAATTCTTCATACTCGGTCATGGATATTCTATATGGAGTCTTTGAATTTTTTGTAGCAACAAGTTTGAGTTATATTGAGAATAAAACATCAATTTTTGTGGATTTATAGGTATAAACTCTTGAAATATATGAAAAAATTCCCCCACAATAGGAATATCATTAACGTAAATATTCTCCCCAAAAATTTTATATATACAACACATATGAATAGTTATCCTATCCTATAATGTAGAAGTGATATCCATTTGACTTATGTACTAATCATCACATTATTATACATTCAAAGGTTTTATTGAAATATCAAACATTAATTCCCTTACTCAACAATTGGCATGGCCCTTCTGTGAAGAAATCAAATTAATGCCAAATATGACATCAAATTCCATCAAAGGAAGAATGAAAATATTATCAGGAAGTATATTATATGAAATGAAAAGTGGAGAGGAATCATATACATAACATGTGATAATTATACTATTTGGTTTTTTAGTCCGAATTCAAAATTTAATTGTCTGGGTGGAATTTTGATACCCTTATAAAATTCATTGGAGATGACAGATTGGGTAGATCTAGAATCATATAAGAAATTAATAGTTCTAGAGTGGATTATAAGTGTACCTTTCACTATTCCAATATCACAACCCTTACAATAAATTGTGATTACATGAGGTTTCCCCCCATCCATCATCTTTATAAGTTGTTGATGTTGATCATCATCATTAACCATTAGGTTTGGGAAGTGGTTGGCATAATTCCTATTATCCATACATTTGAAGCACTAATTTGTGGGTGGTCGAATATGTAATTATTTTTCACTATTCCGACATTTAGCTAACATTTTCCCATCATTGGGTAAATCAATTTCTTGATAACCTTCCCTTACAAAAATAAAACATTTATGAGTCCCCTTGAAGCAATTTCTTCTATTCTTTTTCAAGTAATTTGAGCACAAACAAAATATCCCCTTCTTCTCTCCATGATTTTAGAATTTCCTTTGATCTCAGTATTCATTTTATTATCAATGAAATATTATTTATATGTAAATATAACATCTACATCCACCATAATAGCACATTGTACAATATATTCACATATATCAACGTCCCTTATGGAAAATTTGCTTTAGAGACAGTTTTATGCCATTAAAGAGTCGATCAACCTTACATTCAAGTTGGATGAAAATACCAAAAGAATGCCTCAAAAGCCTTGTAAAATTTTCCTCATTAGTGCCAATTTATTCATCATAGTTTTTCTTTCACTCAAGGAACATCTTCTATATATTTTTTAGAGATTATAAAGAAATTACTTATTGAAAAATAATTTCATAATCATGTCCCAATAAAGGGAGTTTATTTCATATTGTTTCCTAATATTCATGATACTATTCCACCATGGACTTACTTCAACATTCAAAAAGTGGAAAACAAAAATTAATTTTTCATGTTTTGAGAAATGAATAATAGATAATTTTAGTGGAAATGATCTATTGTACAGAAAAAATAGTGGATCATAATACCAAATGAATTAAATTTAATGTTGCCTCTTGAATCACTAAAAAGAATGTTGTTACGTCCTTTTCATAGTTTAAGTCCATTATGAATCATATCATCATAAATTTGTGTTCTCATTGCAATAATATTATTCATTATAGATACTATAACATTTTGATACTCTAGGGAAAAACTAATACATTTTACATCATATGAAATATTAACATGGTTCCTTTGGTATCAATCCATTTAATAAAAAAAATTGTATTGTAGGAAATAGTAATCATGGTGGGGAACCACATAATCATGAACACTTCTATGATGTCTAAATAAGGGCACAATATTTTTAATCTATGACAATATAGGTTTACTCAAGGTTATTCATAATAATATTCTGTTTAAATCCTTAATTATGGTTTATAATGATTTTTTGAATTTCCAATGAATATCCCTCTGGAGTTTCAAACTAGGGGGGGTATCAAAGACCATTTTTTAACCATTTCATAATCATGTCTATCTCAATAGGATTATTTCAGTATTTTTACCAGTAGGTACATATATGGTAGATAAACATACAGTTGTACAATCCAAAAGGGATGTATTTTTAGGAAACCACTAGATCTATCCATTGCCTAAATTCTAGGACATTTTACTATACTTTTTCTCATCCTTATACTTAATGATAGACATGTTTTTAGGGACATCTCTTGGGTTTTCACATCTATATTTCCATTGGTTACTAAACATATCCTCGGATACCAACTATAAGAAATTAGGAATAATATACCTAGAAATAACATTATTGTCAATTAATATTCATTACATTAGACAAATGCATACTCGGTGACTATAATAGATTAGTGCCTTTAGAGACATGGAAATTTAAGCACTAGTTTATAATTTATTTACATCATCTCCCACTATGTTATTCATAATTATAACCATTCATAGCCATATCATAATGATATGTTTCTTCCTAACCTGAGGAAAATAAAAAAAATGTGAGATCATATTATCATAAAGGGTGACCAATAGAGATATATAAGCATAATATGAACATAAGTGTATGGGAAAATGACCATAACAACTGAAAATATTACCATTAATATCAAAGATAATAATCCAAAATCATGGAATAAATATTGGTTGTTAGTAAGATATGAGTCATAAGGAAATGAAATAACATGATCCATTAGATCATTACATTGGGATAAGGAATGGAATTTATGGAATGCACATGATAATATAAAATTGTTTCCATGTTGTTCAAGGGTCACTGAAAAGGACATTATAGTAGACCAACTCCATTATTAAACCAGATTAACTACTTGTTCTAACCCTATCTTAATGAACCTTGTCCACTCCCCATTCCATCCCTATCTTACTGTATGGGGTTAACTCCACATTCTAGTTATTTCTATCTCATGATATATATAAATAATTAATTAATTAATTAGATACAGATATAGTTCCCACTCATCTCATAATGAAAACAATATTTATGTGTGCCACAATATCATAACTATTTATTATATCACAACACATGAAAAGTAATGGGAATGATAAAAAATTAATTATATGAAACCCTAGGTAAAATATATAAGTTACATAATTATTTCACTATTAGAAAACCCATAAAATAAGTGGGTTTCAAAATCATTTCCACAAGGTATAAACTATATAATTGAAAAGGTTTTTAGCAACATAATTCTATTATTACATACTCCATTTAAAGAAATAATATGAATGATATCCTTGGATAATATCCCTAGTATGGAATAGGTAACACTAATGGATTTAATCATAGATTTAAAATAACTATTAATGGTTCATTTAAAACATTTCTTGAGTAAAAAATCATTTCCACATTGAAGAATACTTTTTAAAACATAAAACATTTCCAAAACCTTTTGCTCAGAAAATAACATTGAAAATGTATAAAAGAATATTTGAAATAATTTAAAATAATTTTTAAAACATAAAATAATTAAAATCCATTTTCATTAAAATTAACTAAAATAACATTTAAAATCAATTTTAAAAAAAATTAGAAAACATGGTTTTGGAAAAAAAATGATTTTTGACTGAAGAGACAATAAAGATAGATTTTTCTAAAAGCATTATCTTAAAAATATCAGGTAACAATGTGTGTAATAATGGAAATAATACTTGAATATATTATTATTAATCATATTATAATTAAATAAGTTAGAATATTTGAGATTTATATCATTATATATCAATAATGGAGACTTATTCATAAATAATCCCAATAAATAATGATATTGAAATACAAAATATTTACAAATTTGTTAATAATGGATCATAATCCCCAAGAATGAATAATATAAAATGGAACCTAAAATATCATAATGACAAATAAATTCCTGATATTTATTTTATAATGGGGTTTAAATAAACCACGTAAATGGATATTGATGAAGAAAAAATGTACATCTAAAGGATGGAAAATTGTTAGAAAATTCTCTTACATCAAGTCTTTACTTTCATTATACTCATTGAAAATTAATATGTAATAAACATAATATTATTAAAAATATATTAAATAACAATATCATTATTTTTCATACAATATATGATTTACTTATTCCCTTTTATTACATTTTTACTAACAACTCCATGTTAAATCAACATTTTAATTAATAACAGCTTTGTTTTTTATATATGATTTCATTTTTAATATTTGTTTCCTCTTAAATTACTCAAGGTTAAATAATAAAAATAATTTTATTTATGATATAATTTTAATATTTATTCATTATAAATGATTTTATAGTAATTTCTAATAGTTATTGTTAAAGAATAAAATACATTATTCATGGAGACGGTAGGTCATATGTACACATAGACATTATTTTTAATTTCTTATCGAATTGACGAAAAGAAAATTTAATTCCATATATATTATAATTTTAGAATAATTTTCATTTTATATATATTTAATATTTATAATAAACCAATCCTTAATACATTTCATGTGAATCATGAATGAATCACATCACTTCTCAAGGTGGTAGTTCATTATACACACGAATGAGGTTATCGTATCCCCAAAAAAGGGAAAGAATGAAGGTATTTGTGATATAAAAATTCAACGAACCCAATAATAAAATTAATATCATAAATATAAGGAATAAAATGTATTTCCATCATCACGACCATCCTTGATAAGTGTTAATGGGAAAAACAAACTAGATCAGTTTGCAAGGTAGTATTCCTCCTCACAAACGAACGATGATTTCATAACCTATTTGATGGAAGTGTGTGTTGTTTTTTTTCAAACCATTCACAAAAAATAATATCTATATATTTAATATACTAAAAATATTTTATAGTTATTATATAAAAATAATTTACTGTGTGGATGATGAAATAAAACAAATCATTCATCGATGTACATTAAATATTCTTCTAATATCCTCCATATGATTCTACTAAGAAAAATTATGTGTTGAATTTCTATAAAATTAATGATTATAGTGTGATTTGAGTGAAAATTATTAATTATTTTGTCAGGTATTTTGAAACTAGATGATTTTTAATGCGTAAAGAGGGGAGGAGAGGGGGATACCATTTATAAGCAATGTGAGTGTCACTCTTGTAATTTTTTAAATAGAGAGATTTCAGCCCATGTTATTTCCCTATAACATGGATCCAACAATGGAAACATATAGATAATAGAAAGGTTATTAAAAATATTTGAGTATAGAATGGGTTCTAGAATATATTCTTGGTAATTTTCTATTTAAGATTAAATTTTCATCACTTGGTGAGATCATTTTTATCTTAATCACCATGATTAGTTTTCACAATTTTCACTAATCATTATAGTTAAAAAATAATTTTTAATAATTTAAATTATAAATTATTTTTATTATAAATATGGAATACATTTTTTATAATTCAATTCCAATAAGTGTAAAATCATTTAATATTAATCCTACAGACGTGTCGAGAGAGAAATGTTTTAAATAAGAAATGTTCAAAAGATTATAAAGAGTTTATATCAAATTTCGGAATAAAATTTTTTAAAATAAAAAAAAAATTGATTAATATATTTATAATATAACTAATTAAACATTAAAACAAATAAAATATAATTTACCAATATAAAAAAATTAAATTATTTGGATTTTTTAAATTAAAATTCAATATATTTCACTATTCTTCAAAATTGAAAATTTACAGAAAAAACACAAAAAAATCACCATAAGATAATGTTGACACTCTAAAATTAGAAAATGTTGTTTATTTTAAAATTTTAATTCAATAAAATTTTTAAAAAAGTAACTTTAAAATTGTTCACAAAAGGACATTAAAAGCAAATTTTCAAGAAAATAGTATTTTTGAAGTATATAAAGACTTTACATAAAGCTTAGTACCATTTTCTCAATATGATTCCTTTATATAAAATAATTATAAATTTATTTTTAAAATTATTTATCACTATATATATTTCTATGTTTAATGGTTATTTTATAATGGTTGCATTTAAATAAATAAAATATATCATGGTTTTGTTAAAAGTTAGAGTTTTGTGAAACTCAAGCTAATATAGTGTACCGTGTATCATAAGATAATCATGGTTTTATGTATAATGCAATATTAAATTGGTTTTATGTGTATTTTAATCAATTAATTTAATTTAATTTATTTGAAAGAAAAAATCATAAATACTCAGTGTGTTTCTGATTATCTCATATGGGTAAAAGTAGTTATGGCCTCATGAATATAAATACGCAACCCTTGATAAAAAGTCAGTTGTGGTTGTGTTTTATCTAATTTTAGGGTATAATTACCATATTGTTTATATCTTTTGGTTCTTAACATATTATGGTATTTTTAATTATGTCTTCACCCATGATGAATTGGATTTTTGGAAGTGATGGTGTATGGAATTTTTACAACATTATAAATTATATATTTCTTTAACACTAGGGAAAGGGAATATTGTGATTATTAATTTGAAAATGAGGTAATGAAAGAATCTTGTGCATAAACCTGGGGATTATTGGTGATTTATTCGGGATCTCTCCATGATATACTATAACATGGGAATACTTCAGGGAAGAGTGATTGTTTATCTGATGATAGTGGAGTTACCTTTTGTGTGGTAGGTGGAGATATCCCCACTCGGGGATTTTGAGTTGGATGTTCGGAGAAAATTATTTTTATTTATAGATTCTATTATGTTATTATATGAGGATGGTCATTTTTAAGTTTTATTTTAGTGGATGATTATTATTCCTTTGTTAATTTATGATGTCGTTATCCAGGAGTACCATAGTTTACCTTTGGTGGTACATATTATAATGGTGAAGATGTATCATACCATTAAAGTTATATTTTCATGCTATATATTGAAGAAAATGATTTTTGAAGTCAAGTTTTTTTGGATTGAAAAATAGTGATTCCTAAGAACCATTTTCCTATTGGGTTTCATCAATATATTGGTTTTTATTTTTAAAAGTGTGATTACATATCGATGGAATTCCCCACTAGCTTTCCTCATGCTCAGTGATTCCATGATTTTCTATGGGTTACTATGAACCAATGGACTGAGTGTGGTTAGTTGAACTCTAATCATGGTATTTGATTCACCTCATGGGTTTATGTAGGTCTCCATAATGATTTTTGTATCTCAATTATGAATTATCCTCAATTTTTAACATCTAATTGATAGTCAGACAAAGCATAAAATCCAGACATTAGAGGGTATGATATTCAGAAGCATTCTATATTTTGGAGGTTTTTCTATGAGGTAAAATCCTTGGTGTAAATTTCCTATAATAATACATATCACTATAATATTGGTCTTATTTTATTCAATGTACTATATATTCAAACAATTTGATCAGCCGTTTTTTACACAGAGGCCAGGGAGTCAATGATTCTTGTATAAGAATTGGTTCAGAGCATGATAGTGAAAGTGAAAGTGACATATGATTGAATAAATGAGGAATAGAATCAAAATATTTCAAATGGTAATAATATGATGAGGCCACTAGAGTTATATGTTTGAGATCATGTGTTCTTGGATGTCTATCCATGTTATGGGTAGCCAAGGTTTAGTAAAGATAATTAGTAATCTCATTGATTTTTTTAAAAAATTATGAGGATTTGGAATGTTTTAGGAATATATAATATCGAATATAAATTCACCTATATAGGAGTCATATTTAAGATGTCATTCAGGTGTTACAAATTTTTTGTACCTTCTTGATGATTAACATGTTATAGAGATATGGGATTTGATGATTTTGTGACCTTATGTATTAGCTTCCAAAGATATGGAATGATTAACATAATGTGTTATAGGGGAATTTTATTCACTTGGTTCATGCACAGTGGTGGAACAATTTCTTGTAAAAATATAATGAGGAGTGTGATGCATTGATATAAGATCCATATCATGTTTTTTCATATTGATATTTATTGAGATTCTTTCTTTTATCAATTATTTCTTTATAAGATATTTTTATTAGATGTTATATTTTTAATCACTCATCCCTAATTTGGTGTTGGATTAGTTCTAATTATGGTGATAAACATGAGTGGTATCTTGCGTGGTGGTTATTTATTCCCCTTTCTTCCTTCTCAGGTATGATTTTTAATTCTCAGTATATTTTTTAGAGGTATTTGATGTAAGGTATTGATTTTATTAACTATAACTTTATATTTTCCTATGAAAAATAAGATATAACATGGTGTTTTGAGGTACTCTAAAGTATACTAGGAAGTTCTACCCATATGTAAGGCCACCACGCCATATCAATGGGAGTGTTTCTCACTCTAGTGAGCATCTTGTCGGCTTGGTAATAAATAATACCATTTTCAGATTTTTGTTTATTGGATATGGAATTCTAATGTTTCATTGTTGTTCTTGGAATTCCATGAAGAGTGAAACAGCTAGATATGACATTTTGGTAGGTGTTTTCCTTTTATAATTCCATTACAAAATGGGATGGTCTCAATTTCATAGTGGAGGGTGTGTATTCATTAAGGGGAGTTGGGTTTATCTATATCATAAATGAGAACCCTAGAGATGAATATGTTCCATGTTGTAGTACCTGATTATTTCTCTCTATGTAAAATGGGGAGCATAAAAATCATTACTATAGGATATTTGGCATGTGAAGTCATGGAATAGAAAATTATGTGAGGGAGGAGGAAATTTCAATTTATATTTCTCCATACCGTAGTCCTTAGCGTGGTTGGTTACAATATAGAGGGATCATTACCTATACTCTAATAAGAGGTCATGATGACCAAAAAGGTCTATAAAATTCCATGCACTATTCCTAGGTGAATGGGATAGTTTCATTCAATGTTTTAATTGTATTTTTAAAAACACATTAGAATAAGGGGGTTATATTGAATCAAATACTCAATAATATTATTTCCCTTTCAACATAGACATCGAAGTTGTTGTGGGACCCACTATTCCAAGGTGTTGTCCTTTTGGGATTCCTCTATAAATAGTGGTTTCATTATTTTGTGATTCAATTTATAATATCTTCCATTAAACCCTAGAAAACCAGTATACCTCTTATTATACTCTAACCATTTCATTTGATAGTCTAAATAACATGGATTATCCAATCGAGGCCTTTTAGATCAAGGTACATTGTCTTCTCCTATATGATTAACTTTCCTTTTTTAAATTTCTATGGGGAGGTTTTCTATAGTAGGGATCCATTATTTTTTGGTAGATATTCATGTGCCTCTTGATGGTGACCTACTTTGGATGAATTATTTAGTATTTTCCTTTGATATTAGGTGTTATTTATCATTTTTAATCTATTATTTCATGGTTATAATTTAATATATATATCCAAGGTATAATAATCATTACTCCTTCTATTTTATGTCTCAATGATAATGTAGCAAACTTTAGCTTCATTGGGAAAATGGTTAAATCCATTTATAGAAATATATTAACTAGATTAAAAATAATATTAAGTGGTGTTGAGTTATCATGTGTTTATTCCTCTTTTATGATGCATATGGTGATTTTTTAGACTTTTTTATATCCATATGATGTTACTGTAGTTGATTTTTAGCAAGATTTATGCACCTAAAATAAGATATAAAACATAAATATGATTATAATGAATTAAATAGTGAAATATTTATAATAATGGGATTATTGTTCATCCATAAAATCTATTGAATATATATATATATTCTTCTTGAACCGGGACTATGGTTGAATTATTATATTTTTAATTCTTATAATGATGGGGTTATTATTATTGAAACCAATGAATAATATATCAGTTATTTAAATATGATAATAATAATAATATTTTTCACTGATGATAATTTTTTGGGGCTCGGTGATCTCATTCTTAATTATTGATTTCTTTCATGCTTGGAAGTACGGACATGGATTCCACTATAGTATGTAATACAATAAAATGATTTTTTGGTTATTTATTATTTCTATAGGTGGTGGAGCATTATTTTGATAAATTTTGAACATTGTATATTTTGGGAACATATTGAATAATGGGACAGTTCTACTGGTATCTTGGAATCCATGATAGTGGGAAATAATGTATCATGGTGAATGGTGTCTTTGATGCTGTCAAAATGGATGGAATGGGTTGAGAGTTTTTATTTCACATAGGTTGTTTATTAGTGTTTTATTTGATGGATAGTTGTCAAAAGATTGTTATTTTGGTTCCAAAATCCTATTTTAGTTGTCTTAAGCACTGATATTACATCTTATCACTATGATTTAGGATGACTACTAGAGTTATTGGTTTATGGAATGTTAAATTATCTAATAAATGAACACATGGGATGGGTGTTGACTATGGTTATAATTACTGTTAAATTAAGTGAAACCATGGGATTATTGAATGGAATTATCCAAGGAGCATGGGATGGGAATCTAGAAATTTGTATTGTGATATATGAAAATCATGTAAGATTATGATAAAATAATATGGTTAGACATAAATTTAAATATGGGTTAATGAATGAATAAAATAGTATAATTAATAATGAAAATGGATAATTATAGTGAATCATGATTCTTGTATAAATGTATGAAATATAATATCTTACATAATAAAGGTGGAATTAAGGTATCCTAATGGTTGATATTTGAATTTTATTTTAGGGATAGGTAGTTTTATTTAGTGTGGTTATGGATTATATTGTCTTTATTCGTTCGGATTTCATTCGCTCGACTACCTAAATCGAGCGGTAAAATGATGCCCACATGTTGTGGAATGATTTTTTCCCCAACATCCAGGTTACTGAGAAAATTAATGGCTATATTTTCCTTATTACCTACACTCACATTGGAAAAAATGATGTGTAGATGAATTTAGGATGTAATATCAAAATTTGTAGGGTACATGTCACATGGGTTGTGAGGGAACACAATTTTTCTATATTTGTATGTGTGGGATGTAGTGTCTTGATGTTATAGAATATACTAGTATCTGGTGGGGGTATATGGTTTCCCACTAGTTTACCTACATGATTGTTTATGAATTTATGTATAATTCATGTTTCATGAGCAATAGTGGCGTGTAAACGTAGTATTAGGTTATGGATGATATTGTTTTGACAAGTCAATGAGGAGTTATGTGGGGTTAAATATGAGATGTGATATATATATAATGGGGTGCATTATTACTTATGGAGGATATTATAGTAAATAATATTTTTTATTAGGGATTGAGTGTGACTAACTATTGGGGTAGTAAAAGTAAGATATATTTCTTATATGTATGTTTTTATATGGATTTTCTTACTTGTATGTGTTAATTGGTGATGTACCCTTGTAAAGATTGGTTAGAGTATTACCTATCTATAAAATGAGTTTCTTTATTTTATTTTTTCACTCGAAGATTGTAATATTCATTCATATTTTCACTAGTTGTTTTTGGGGAGGACCCTAAAAATTATACATGTATGCTCAATATAAAAATATAAAAAAAGTTTCTGGGTATGTGGGGGTTTTTTTGAGATCTAGATGGGAATTACCATCTCAGATTTATTGTTTAAGAGTTGTTGAGATTATGGTAACTACATAGTCCTTATTGGAATTCCTTGTTGTTTCTATTTTATATGAAAATACATCCATGAATTTTTATTGATTATTTATTAATACATGGTGTTGATTTGTGGATATCATCATGTATATTTTTTCTTAAATTATTATAAATATTTTAATGTTTTCTATTAGCCTTCACTATAAATCCTCAATTCCATTCAACTGTCCATTTAGTATTAGAGGAAGGTTTTGGAATCAACAAACTTTTCTCTAATATTCTAAGAGGGGAAATAGTGGAGGGGCATGACATAAATGGTGTCACAAAATGAAATTTAGACATCAGGGTTGTGTCTAAAATATTCTTTTTTCTTACAATATGTGTTATTTTATTATGAGGGTTTTAAGACTCGAACTATGTAATTACTTATTTTTAACTATAATTACCAATTCATTGGTATTTGAACTAGGTTTTCCCTTTAAATATTTTTTAAAATATATTATTATAAGGGTATTTTTTGTCAAATAAAGTGTTATTTAATGGATTTATAACAATTATTTTAAATTTATTATGTAGTTTATGGTGGAAATGTGGATATAAGAAGATTAAAACATTATCGATGAAGATTTAGTTATTACAAAAAATAATTAATTATTGGTTCTATCCCCAGAACTTTTGGATATATAATTCTACATTCTATAAGTAAATCATCTAAAATTCAACATTGAATTACAATAGAATATATTCAGGGAAGTTTATATTTTGAATAATTAATTGATAATTTATAATGGTGAAAATTTTATATACATAAAAAATTTATTTAAATTTAAATTAAATAATTGATTTTGTTTAATAATGGATTATTCTTCCTTTGTCCCATTACATCAAAATGAGATTATTATTTCTTCATCAATAATGATTAGACATGGAATTTAATAGATAATGAATAATTATTTTTCTTCATTGGTTTTCTACATGTGATGATTATTTCATACAATTTTAATGAAAATTCCAATGATTATATGAACGTTAATATAAGAAATTATAATTAAATATTACACTGTGTTCTATAATGATGATAGACATAAACACTAGTTGAGTGTTTAGGATTCCTTCAGAAAACATCCATTTAATAAATCCTATAATTTAATTCTACTTCATTCCATTATGGTTTAATGAAGAAGGTCCCAAGTAATTGGATAGCTTTTCATGTGAGATGAGTATTAAGGGTGGTTGGGAGGAGGCATGGAGGTGTATTGGGAAACAACCAAATTTGGGTCAATAATGATTTTAATTCATTGATAGTTTCTAGGAATGAATCACATGAGAAATATAATTGTAGTTAATAAGATCATAAATGGATTAACAGAGTGGTTTTGTTGATGGGTAATAGGGGTGTCAAGGTGTCAGGTCCATCTAACGGTGGTGGAATGATTGGTAGAAGTAGTGTTATAGAAGGAGTCACCATGAATATTAGCAGAGAAACATGTTCTAGATCTGAAATTCATGACTATATATTGTATATTCTTTTATATATTATTCCTTTGTTTGTGTCCCTTAATGTATAGGGGTAATGATTGATTCAAAATATAAAACACTATGTCACATTGTATAAAATTTCATGTATCATTGGAATTAATACAGTGATGTGTAACAACAATCATTCCTAGACATGGATTTGGAACCACACATCATGTTCCCCTTCAAGAAAATCATTTCTAAGGACTTGAGTGGATATATATCTAAACTTTGTGCATTCCATGTTTTGAAATATACCCTACACATCATGTACCTCACTAAAGATATTGTCTATATGTATTTCATTTATATTTTTTAGTGGTGATACATGACCAGTTTTCTTGAGTAACCCTATATTCAATGTACCTTATAAGTACATTTCATATACTAAGAAAATTTAAACACTCTTCATATAATTCATCCCATGGCATTGTTTTTATTGTATGATTAGATTATTAATATTATTTTCCCATATACACCATGATAGTTAATATATATTTCCTATCTAGAAATTATTTTTAATGTGTTAGAGTAGTTTATATTTCCATGGAATTCAAGGAGATTATGATGTTTGTGGGTGTATGATTAGGGAAAACACTTAATCTTCAACTCCCCTGATAGTATATCATCTCTCGATCATGGGTTTTACATATACATAGGGTAAATTTCTTACCCTCAACTAATTATGTGGGGTGGGTCCTCTACTAATCAATTATGTTACCCTCTTGAATGATACACAATATGCAAACAACGGGTTGGGTCCTCTATACAGGTCACGATATTCTAAATTTCTAGAAACTATTTTGTGAGATGTTAGTGCCCCAATACTACTTCTACTGAAAGGAGATGTGTATGTAAGGTATGTGAGATTTTCTAGGAACTTCAACTATTGAGGTGCTTCAGGTATTTTAGGTTCCTTTTTTTAAACTTATGCAGAGCTTATATATGGTGAATAATGAAGTATATATCCTTGGATACCTATTTCATAAAAGTGTCTATATGATTATTCTATTAAAATAAATTTCATTATATTTTCCTCTTTTTGTTTCACAATTTCATACAAGATATATTTATAATCACCCCTTCATGGGTCACATGCCTACATTTTTGGTTTCTATGTAGATGATGTATAATTTGGTGGTGGTCTCAAAGCTGGTAAAGATTGTCGAGTTTTTCCTAGAGTATCTTTGTAGTATTTGATGTCGGTACTGTTTTTGTACATTTTTTTCATGATGTGGAGTCAATATACCAATGGAAAACCATGGAAGAAATTATTATATAGTGTTTATATTTTTATTTTTCCGTGTTTATTGGTTTTGCAGTATTTTAAATTATTAGGATATTAATGATTG
This sequence comes from Viscum album, assembly GCA_963277665.1. Lineage (NCBI taxonomy): Eukaryota > Viridiplantae > Streptophyta > Magnoliopsida > Santalales > Viscaceae > Viscum > Viscum album. Next base: position 1,658,132,813 of record OY728121.1, on the reverse strand, counting down.
TTACATTCATGTTTTTCCATAGTAAGTTTATTTACATATTTGGGGTCTAAATTATTTTATACATTATTGTGGAAATGTATTGATATTACATTAAAATCCCTTGATTTTCCATATACATTTATAATTTTTTTGATTTTTTAATTATTTAATTATGCCTCTTTTAGTAAAATTCACTTTATTAATTTTATAACTTAATTTCATAATTAATAATTTTTTATTTTTTATTGTATACTTTTATATCATAAAATATATGTGTGTTTAACATGTTTTTTATTTATTATTTTTTTCATTAACAAATTGTTTTAATTTTTCAGGAATTACTTTATTTATTTTATTATTATTTATTGTGAAATTATTCATTATTTATTCATTTAATTAACTTAATGTTTATTTATTTTAATAATCTTTTATTTCTATTAACAAACATTAAATTAAGATTAAATAATTTAATTTAAAATGTTTAAATTTAATGTTTTATTTAATTTTATACATCAAATTTCAAATTATTTAATTTCTTTTTATTTATATTACTTATCATCTTTTTAATTGTGTTTTGTAAAATTATAATATTCTTAATTTGAATTTAATTAATTATTCAGTTGTTTTAAGTTTATATTTATTTTATCTTTTAATTTAAGGATTATAATAATAATTTCAAGGTTTTTTAAATTTAATTTTCCATTATAATGATTTTATAATTTTAGAAATGTTTATTGAGTGTTTTCTTGAGAGAAGGTGTCAATGCCATCACATTCCAATGATGGCTCCATGACTCACCGCTAGAAAAAGAAATAACCCACCACTAGGTTCTTGCCCCACCGTTGGCTCCTTCCAATGATGACTCCCTTCCATTTCCAAATTTACATCACCCACCATTGACGTCACCCATCACCATTCCTATTATAAAATAGATAAATCAAAAAATAACTAACTGTTTTCTGACCTACTACCAACGAAAAATACCCACAGTTGGATTTTATTTCAAGGGAGACTCCTGATCCTTTCCCAAAAATCAGAACCCACTGTTGCCTTCTTCAGCTCAATGATGACTTCACTCCATCAACACCCACCCCCAAGAACGTCTTCTAATTTAGAACCCACTCCTATCCACTCCCACTAGAATCCTTACTTCAATGGTGGATCTTCATCCAATTTTCCACTAGAACTCAATGTTGTATCCCCTTGCATTGTTTCCCACCATTCCAGACACCATCATCCATTTCACTACCATAATCACATACCACTAAGTCTAAAGAATGATCTTCCACAACACAACCAGAACAATGCCACACCTAGATCTGACAAAATGGATCCCATATACAAAGCGTTAAAGGATGAGCTACCACTGCAAATGATTTTCATTACTGGGGCCACCACCATACTCGAACCAAATTCTCCCTTTCTAATGCCAATTCAACACTACATAAGGGAATTTTTCCAATGACACCTAATTTCTAATTTCAATATTCCCCCATGCAAGGAGACACTAAATTTTTTCCTGCTTCTATTGATGGAGAATTTGTTCCAATGCTTACCTTCATCACCAGCCACTGCATGGAGGAGATCTAATAGAACCATTTTTGGGGAATTACATGATTCCCCTCTCCCGTAGTGTAAATTTAGAAAAAATAAAATAAAAAGAAATTAAAAAATAATAAATAAAATAATAAAACCAAAAATTACATATGATGTGTGTGTATATATATATAATTAATGAATAAAAAATTTATTAATTAGTATAATTAACAAAAATAATAATTAAATTAAATAGTAAAAATAAATAATAATTCAAGTTTTATACATTATTAATTTGTAAAATTATAAATGATATATTAATTTTCACAATGATAATTATGTTTTATTTATTTTTCCCTATTTTAACATTGAATAACCAAAACAAAAATTAGTTCCAATTTGGTTTTTATTTAGATATGGACTTGGTATTGTCATTTGTACTGTATCAGACAAGAAATCGTCTATTCGGTGACCCAAGGAGGACCAGAATTAGTCTATTAAAAATGTCAGTGACTAATAAGAGAACGAAGATGATTAAAATATAGAGTCTATAAAGTCATTAACACCTTTCATATTCGACAATGCATAAGATAAACTTAGATTCCTAGAGACTGAGACATGGACTGTATATTTTGGAGGGGGAAGAGCACCAATAATTTAGATCATAGGGAAAAACATATCCATTTTTCTTTAAACTTTTGTTGTAAATTTTTTTTACCATGAATATTCTATGATCCTTGGATAAAAACATTTATCATGGGGAATTTTTGAATTGGTTGGTTAATTAGTTCAACTTCTTCTTGATTATTTAATTTTCAACATTTATTGTAGATTGGTGTGATTAGTTCAACTTATTCTAAGTTAATTTTTTCATTTAAAATTTTATATAATTGCCTTAAAAACCATCATTGAGATAATTTCTTATGAAAGTTTCATCAAATTCATTACATTTTTATATTTCTTGAACAAGAAAACACCACGATAGATTAATTTTTATGTTTTATCTCATAAAAATAGAGACAAATCAAAACATTTTTGAAAATTAAAATTTTAGAAATTTCTTTAATGAATATACTCATTCAAACTGTGAGGTTAATTTTTCCATTGGTAACTATAATTTTTTAACTAGAATCATCAAATCTAGGGAAGTAATCTTTTTTTAATTCCATAACATCTTTTTGAATATAATTAACACATCACAGATGCCCATAAAAATTTTAACATCAAAATTTCAATCAATAAATTTCCTATTTTTTTCATTAGTTTAGAGAAAATATAATTCTTATTATCATTCAACCTCCATCACTTGGGTTCAACCCATCACATCTAATCTACTGTATATTTATATATAATATTTTGAATATTGTAATGACATGTGGTCCTATAAACATTGGGATCCATTTTTGGGGAAAACATAGATGATAAAATATTTCACATTATAGGGTATTTGGTCTTTCACACAGAGCATGGAAGGAATGAAGAGAATAGGAGAGAGTCCATAATACATTAGAATAATACATATACATTTTTAATTACATAAATCATAAGGATATTTTTTTCATATGTCTTTTGTAATTAATTTTCCTGGTAATCATAATTGAATTCATTTGTGCTTCTTAATTATGGATATGATATGTGGGAAAATTTTTAATTAGGGGTTATATATCTACTAATTACATATATTTTACTCTTCATATCATATTTTTATGATTCCTAATCAAGTGGTGTAGTTTATTTTGAATTATTTAAAACTATATTGTAATGAAAACAATAGTTCAAAACTTAAGAAACAATAATTTATATTGTTTATTATTTATTTTTCTTTTGAAAAAATATATTTTTTATTTCTTTGAAGTGTTGAGAATCATGATTAATTAATATGCATGAATAATCTCTTAAAAAGGGGTGTTAACAAATCAAATTTTCAAGAATAAAATATCAATTAATTTTCCATGAATGAAGAAACCCCTTTCAAACAAGTTGTATTAGAATTTCATATGTATCTATTTTGATCTATTTTAAACATTTATTTTTTTTGTTTGTGATAAATTTTAGTTTCAAACTATTACAAAACATTTTTTACACCATCATTTTTAATAGAAAATTTTCTTTTTCATCATAGTTCTCTTTCACTAAAATAAATTAAAATATTTACAAAATATTTCCACCCATTTTTACAGTGGGTATTCTCTTAGAAAACATACTACCAAAAACCCCTTGGGTTTGATTTAAAATTAACACTATAAAATTGTAAATAGGTTTCATAAATAATTAAACTTCGGTAGGATTCAATGGAGAACCTATCATGATTTGGAGTCACACACTGCCACCCTTTCTCTAAGATGGAAACTCATACAACAACCTACCATTCACCGAACTACTACCGAAAAAGATCTACCCATCATTGGAATATTTTTATAATAGAAAATCCTTATACTTTTCCAGAAATAACAACCCACTATTTCCTCCTTCAACTCAAATGGTGACTCCACTCTATCTATACCCACCACTAAGCTCGTCTTCCATGGCATAACCTACCACTATCCTCACCCACTACCGACCCTTATTCAATGGTGGTTCTTCATCCACCATTGAAACCATAACCCAATAGTGTCTCCCATTATATAGTTACCCATTATTATGTTCACCATAATCCATTCATCTTCAACCATCACAAAACACCATATCTATAAATTGACCTTCCACAAAACATTATGATCCAATCAAAACATAAATCTGGTGAAACTGAGAGGAGATATAAATAATTAGATTAAATTCCCCTCCCACTAGATCAATTTATTACCTAGGCCACTAATAGACTAGAACCAGTCACTCTTTCTGATGTTAATCGAACATTGAAGTAGGGGATGTCACTGACGACACCAGATCCTTAATGTCGAGCTACTGTCATGTGAAGAGGAGCCTATGAAGTGCTACCTACCCACATTCATGTAGAATTCGAGCCTATTCCTACACACATCACTAGTCACAATATGGAGGATCCCCCGCCCCTTTTTTGGTGGAACATGATTTCACTAGTGGATAAGGGAGAATAATGAAATGAAAAGAAATAAAAAATTAAAAACTAAACAATAAAAAAAATTGCATAAAGTAAATAATAATTATACATATAAATGAAAAAATTAATAATGTTATTAATTATTATCATTAAAAAATAATAATAATTAAATTAAATAGTATATATAATACTAAAATTAATTAAATAAATAATAATACGGATTTTAAACTTTATTATTTTGTTAAATTATAAAAGATATATTTATTTTAATATTGATAATTAGTTTTTATATATTTTTACACATTTTAACTTTATATAATCAAAAAAATTAGTTCCATTTTTTAGTTAGATAGGGTTTTGATATATTTAAGAGTACTATAGAAGACCAGTAAATGCGTCGGGATTATTTGATAATACCAATCTGATTCGGTGCAATTCTCTGGTAACTAACATGTAAAAAAGGATATATTCTAGAGACACTAGGGGAAATTTGACATTGATCATTGGGGAATAGAACATATTAATTTTTAGATCAGGAGTAGTATGAGAAAGACTGAGATACAAAGGAAGAAGCAGAAATTTTGTCCTAGAGACAAGAATCTGAGATAACCATAATTTTTGTGAATTATTAAGAGGGTGACTGCATTCTCCTTAATTTTTTAATTTTATTAATTTTAATTAATTTAATTCTTGTTCTAATTTTTTCACATTGATCATTGGATATTTTTATTATGTTCAAGGGATTTTTAATTTTGATGGTTTACATTTTCTATTATTTGCGTCATTTTCCAATGAAATCTGAATTTGTTGGCGAGATGTTTTTATAATTTCAAAAAAAAATTCACACATTTTTTTTTAAAATTCATAACTTTAATATCAATCAATAAGACTGATATTTAATTCATTACATCAAACATAATTTTCAAAAAAACATTAAAATATTATGAAGAGTTTTATTCTAATAAAATTGTTTTCAATTTTTATTATATTTTTATGATTCTTGGAGTGGCAAACTCCAAGACTCATTGAACTATGTGATTAATTTCAAGGAGAGTGCGATTAATCATACTTCATCCAAGGTTTTTTTGTAATAAATAACTATGAAGTATATCCCAATTATAACCATTAGTGTTAAAATTCCCAAGAAACATCCTTGATCAATTTTTTCAGTGTCTTTATTCATATTTTTTTACCATATTTTATTTTGTGTCTTCTTGTTAAACAATTATCATTTCTAATTTAGTTATATGAATAAAATCATGGTTTCTTCATTACTTATTTCATCAAAATAAAAAAAATTAAAAAGTTAAAAAGAAATTTAGTCCACTGTTTAAAGTGTAATTGTTATTGAAAACATGGTCACTCAAATACAATTATAACCATCCCTTTGGTTCGATATGCTACAACAAAAATATTAATTCTAACATTTTTTATATATAATTGAACATTAAATCATATTAATGAAATTTATGTAATATTTTTGGATACATTTTTGGAGATCGATACGAGTGATTTTTTTTCAAAACATAAAATTTATATTCAAAATCATTTAAAACAATTTCCAAAAAAATAGATAAAAAATAGTTTTCTCAATACATCTTATTTTAGCAGTTGTTTCTTTTATTATTACAATAAATTTTCATTTACTACTTACTTACATAATTAAACTATTTAATTCTGAAATTAATTTGTTACAATCCATATAAGAAGTACAACAAATACATCAAATAGATTAGAGCCTTTAAACCAGAAAATTGAAAAAACATAAGTACTAAAAAAATTAAAAATATATTTGAAATAGAAAATTTAGTAGATAGAGTTTGTGTTAATAATCCCCCAAACATTCAACTTGTACTCAATGAAGAAAATAATAGGCTAGGGATGAGGTATTTTAAACTATCTAAAGTTTCATGAAAACCATTATAAATTAGATTTTCTCCTATAAAGTAAAATTTTGAACTAAAAATATCCCACCTATCATTCGTCCCTAATTTCAATGGCATCTCTAATGAACACTCACTAGACTTCGTTAAATTATTTTACGATGGAGTTCAAAAATTAAAAATCCTACTACAAAAAGAAATTAAACTGATTGGGTGGTTTCCATATTGTCTTAAAAAATCATGAAGTTTGTTTTTTAGTATGCGTGAGAACATATTTTAAAACTAGGTCCATGTGCACAACTCATTTATATGAAATTATATCCCAAATGACTAAAATTTAAATTGATAACCAAAATATCAATACTTTATCAAGAGTATTATGAAGCCTTTTATAAGGATTGGGAATGATTTAAGTAACGCTTAAGTATTTTCCCCATCATCAAATCACATCCAATGTTCTCATGGACACATTCTAATAAGGATTGTTCAATTCTAGTCAAAATCTAGGTGACCTATCTATGGAAGGGAATTATAATTAAATAATAGATGAAGTGTTTAGACACATTTTTAATAACCATGCATTAAACTCTTACTATAAAAATTCAAGAAGGAAAAGGGTGAATAGAAATGAAAACAAAACAATTTATAGAAATGAAATAACCAATCAACATGATGAAATAATAAACCAACATTATTTGTTAATGAACCAGTATACCAAACAATATGTAAACAAAGTGGGTTATCAAAACCCAAACCAATATATTACAGAGCATTGTTCTAAGTGTGGGATATTTGTGCACACTAAAAATTTATGTTCTTTCATTGAAATTCCAACCCAAAAAGAAAATTTCAACATTGAAAATTATGGTCCTAGTATACCCAACAAATAAGATCCTTTTTCAAACAATTATATCCAAGGCAATAAGAACCATAATAAATCTTCAAAAAAAATTGAATTATAAGACAACCTACTACCCTTTTCTAAAAAAAAACCAACATAATAATTATAGAACCCAATATAGGGTGATTAATCCCATTCAAATGTGAATTTTTAGGGGAATATACTTAACATAATATATCTAATACTTAAAAATGATTTGACTCAAAAGGGAAAAATAATTTCCCAAAAATCTCAATATGAATCTGATAAAGCTGAATTTGATGAAATAATTCATACTTTAGAATAACTATTGGTCCCAATTGGTAGATACATGATATCTATTTATAGTGAATTTCTTTATAGAACAATTAGGATTAATCCTAAGGAGAATATCATTATTGTTTTCACAAAAAGTGGGAATAATTCTAAAACTAATGTTTGAAAATATTCATGGAAGGTCTAAATAGAAACAATAATGAGTATAAAAATAAAATTATACTGAATTCACAATATAGAATTCAAGATAAATTCTAGAATATGAAAAATTCCAAATATTCCACCTGATAATCATGTTGCAAATTTATTTGAATCGAAAAAAATTAGGCTAAGGAGAAAATTATAGAAGAAATGGGGGATATGCCTTATGTTCATAGAAACTGTTCCCCACCCATACATGTCCTAAAAAAGGTAAAATGTAAAGTGACCAAAAAACATAAATTCTTTAGTTACTTATTTTTTGTCCAATATCTAAGAGAATATACAATTGATTCCAGTATGTATACAATCCTTTATTTTTGTATTATTTATAAAAAAATCATACAAAAAATACACTCTAATAATGTTTTACTTACATCCAAATTGAAGTGTGTAGTGTTGTGATTCAAAATAAAATTCCTCCAAAAATCGATGGCCTGGGTACCTTTTTCATTCCATGTACATTAGGTAATACTCTTCAATTTAATACCTTCTGTTATCTTGGTGCATGTAATAATCTGGTCCCTTTCTCACTTTTTCAATAATAGATTTTGTGTTATCATCATCCTAAGATATTCATCCAATAATTGGTTGACCTCTCATTCACATATTCTATATGAAGGATAGATAACTTTATAGTTGGAGTGGGGAACTTATTTTATCTATATGAATTCTCAATTTCAAACATTATGTGTGACTAATAGGTTCTCATCCTTTTGGGTATTCCCTTCCTGGATACTAGTGGAGCAGTTATAAATGCATATATGGGTGAATTTATCTTTAAAATTAGTGAACAATATAAAGAGTTGAACTTCATTAAATATAATAATAAATCGACATTTCTAGAAACCTATTGTAGGATACATCTATTAAAAGCGGAAAAACACTTGGAATTCTTGGGGAAACTAAAAAACAACCATTGTCTGAATTAATTTAATTAGATTTTTAAATTTACCTACACATACAGTGGAGTCTGTTCAAAATGAGTGTAGAAAATTTTCTAGAACACAAAAATAGTTTTGATTCTCCTACTACTGTATATATATCCTCTTTTTATAAACATAATTTATTATTGAAAAAACATTAATATGATTCTACTATTAAGAAAATATTGAAAATTTTCAATTACTTAAGGGATATATAATCACAAAAATGGATGGTTTTTCATTGATTAATATCTTTAATTGTGAACTGGAAAGATTTGAATGTGAGTTATCCATCTTGGATAGTAGTGATGAAAATTTAACAATTGGTCATGAAATTTAAAATATTTCCACATTTAAAACACCTTACAAGAGTCATATTTAATTACATGGACTTCAAAGTCCAATTTTCCATCCTTTATGTTAAAAGGCACCCAATTTGAAGCTAGAACAGCTCCCATCACAACTGAAAAATTCATTTCTAGGTGATAATTCTACACATGTTTAATTATTTCATAAAAAATAAATAAAAACCATGTGAAATTTTTTTGCGTGTTCTTATGAAATTTAAATCAACAATTGGTTGGTCCATAGCTGATTTTAAGTAGATTATTCCATCTTTTTCATGACCAAGATCCCTATAAAACCATACTAATAACCAAAAGTTGAGTGTCAATAGCGGCCAAACCCTAACATGAATGATTTTACAAGGGAGGAAGTTATGATGTTATTAGACACTGGAATTATATACCCCTTATCAGATAGTTCTTGGTTCTGTCCAATCTATGTGGTCCCTAAAAATAAGAATCCAATGTTATCACCAATTAAAAAATGATGAAATTCACGTAAGAAAAGAAACCAAATGCAGATCATGTATAGATTATAGTAATCTCAATTAACTACTAGGAAAAATAATTTTCCAACTCCATTTTCAGATCAAATTCTATAGAGGATTGCGGGAAATGAGTTGTTTTGTTTTCTGAATGGCTATTTGGGTTACAAATTGATTTAGGTAGCTCAAGAGGAATAAGAGAAAATAATATTTACATTCCATTTTAGAAATTTTTAATATTTTAGGATTCCCTTTTCATTATTTGATAAGATATCTACCTTCAAATGATTTATTATATCTATATGTTCTGTTATGATTTATAGGATCATTGAGTTTTTCATGGATGACTTCTCAATTGTAGGTAGAACAACATAGGTTTGTCCAAAAAAATTAGAATTGGTGTTAGAAAGATGCATAAAGACTATCCTAGTTCCAAATTGTGATAAAATCTATTTCATAGTAGGTAATGGGTTATTTGTGAAATAAGGTGTCAATGAGTGGGTTAGAGGTACACACTTCCATGCAAGAAGTAATTAAAAATTTTCCACTCCTAAAAATATTAAAGGTTTAGAATTTTCATATGGAATTCTAGTTTTACCTAAGCTTCTTTAAATACATTTCAAAAATAATAAATCCCTTATATTCCTTACATTCCAATAACTTAAATTTATTTATTGATCAAAACCTCTTAGAATCACTTAATTTGATTGATGAAAAACTCACTTCATCCCCTATTATAGCTTCTCCAGATTGGAAACATCCCATTGATCTAATGTTTGAAGGAAGTGACATGTATATTATAGTTATATTTGGAAAAAGGAGAGATAGCAGGATACATTTGGTATATTATTCAAGCATAATTTTATATAAATCATAAATTTATTTCACCATAATAGAGAATGATATGTTATATGTTCTGTTTTATCTAGAGGAATTTAAGAAACTTTTATGATCTAAAGTCATTGTCTTCACTGATCATTATTCATTAAAATATATTCTATAAAGAATGAGAACAACCCCAATATCATTATATGGACTCTATTATAATAAGTGTATTACAAAGAAATTAGAGATAATAAAAGAGTTGAAAATTTGATTTCAAATCATTTCACAATACTTTCTAATACCTAGGGCCTAGATCCAAGGGAAAATATATCTTCCTTTTCTTATGAGATGATTCTCACTATCTCAATTATGTAGTCTTATTAGTTTATAGAATTTTTTAACATTATGGTAAAATAATTTATTCAAAAGGACTTTTCAAACTACTAGATAAATAAATTCATTTTGGAGATTATGTATTAACATTAGGATGATCCATTTCTATTTAAGAGAAGTGTTGAAGTGATTTTAAAAATGGCTTCTCTAGAGGAAGAGATGCAACCTACAATAGAGATCTTTCTCTCCTCACACTAGTTCTAAATTCTTATTGGACAGAGGACAACCCAAAAGGTCCTTTAAGATGGATTTTACAATACAACTTTATTCATGAATGATAGGAGTTATATTTTGGGTTGGGATATATTCTAGAGACTTAGGAATGTTGGGATAAAGAAAGAACTAAAAAAGAAAATTATTTCAGAAGTATAAATTTTTTATATTTGGGGATTAGATATTATGGGGCCATTTCCATCATCTCACTGAAAGGAGTATATCTATGTTGGGTTTCACTGTGTCTCCACGTGGTTTAAGTTAATAATATTCCCCAATAATCAATCCAAAAATGTAATTTTTTTAAAAAAAAATAGTATAATTTTATGGTTTTTGGTGCCAAGATATTTTATTAATGATACTGGAATGAATTTTAAAAAAATAAAAATTTATGTATTTTATGGGGAAATATGGATTCAACCATAGGACTGGAACTTCTTACCTTCCAAAAGCTAATGGATTAGTAGAAATCAGAACGAGGGAGAAGAAACATATTTTGGAGAAGATATTATAAATCAATAAGAATGATTGGTCTCTAAAATTATATTCTGCTTTATGGTCCTATAAAATATCATTCATAACCCCAACAAGTATTTTTCCACACAGGCTGCTATTTTGTAAGTGATTTATTTTCTTATCGAGTTGAAACACTATACATATTGGGAAGGTAATGAATTAAATTATTATTTTATGATTTTTAGAGAGAAGATGATTCTTGATTTTAGTGAATTATTAGAGATTAGGAGAGATTCTTGTGATAACATTTATATTTATAATGAGTGGTACAAAATATATCATGATTCAATTATTCAAAATAGGGAACTCATACTTTGAAAAAGGTCAGTGTCTATAATTAGAAACATATGCTCTTAACCTGGTAAACAAAAATCTATTTGTTATGGGCCCATTAAAATTTCTATAGTGTTGATGAATGTGTATGTTGAAATTTTTGGATAGGAATAAAAGCCAATGTTGTTTAATGGTGGATGATTAAACCATTATTTTGAATGACAGCCAAAGGGGATGGATGCCATCTATGATCTTGAAAAATATTTCTCACTAAAGTCTAAATGAATATGTAAAATTTAGTTATTCATTTAATTAAACCCATGGTTTGTTGTTGTATTTTTTGTTTTTCTTATTTTGTTTCGAATAAAGTGATACATTTATTTGTCTTTGGATTCTCGGTTTCCACTATATATGAGTTATCTATCTTCTTGGTCTTTTATCTCAAAGAAGGATGCTTTTGAGGAGATTAACTTATGAGTAGATTTTTGATTTGTCTTCAATTCACAATTATCTTCTAGGTAGAGCCTCACCGGATAAAATTCCATAAAATCATTCCTTTAGGTTTACATTAAAATTAAGTTTCATCTATTGATTTATTATTCTTTTTTTATGAACTAAAACCAATCAATCCAAAGGTATAATTCATATAAGACATAAGAATTAATTATTTATTAACAATGAAGACAAATATTCTTTAAACAAGTAGTTTTAATTTCTACATCATTTTTCTTCTCTTCTTATTCATTTCTTTTCTACATGATGATTTATTATTGGAATTTTCAGATACATTGATTTTCAATATATTCTCTAATTGAAATTATGTGGGGGGTGTTTACCCCTTGATGTCCTTCTTTAAATAAATATTATTTTATGTGATGGGTGTTTAGAGTTTTATTTTCTATGTTATTGAAAATTTTATTGAATACAATTTGAAACGTTCTTACACCCAATTCAATATTTTCAAAACATTTCACCTGAAACTTTTTGAACATAATTGAAAATTTATTATCCCTAACATTAATGAAAATCCATGTGATTCAATGGTAAAATATGGGTTTTGGAAAACTATAATTGATTGAAATTCACTGTTAACCTTGATTATTCACATAATTGCTGAACTGAAAATATTTTTTCAAAATTAAAATTCTAATTTTTTTCTCCACCATTGAATCCAAATTTGGGGACAAAGTTGAGTTTTAAATGTGGGGGAGATGGCCTTCTTATTCTATTATAATATATTTTTTAAAGTAATCCCATCAACACCATCACATCATTAAAATATTAGGTTAAATAAAATGGTTAATTACATTAAAAATTAGTTCATAATATGTTTTTCTTTACTCTTCATTATGAACTAATATTAAATCTTTCGTAATGGATAACAACTTACTAATATTTGAGGCTTGCATTGAATCTGAAATATTTTAGGATTTATAAATAATGGGTGATGTTTTAAACTACATTTAGGAATATTCTATTCATTAACTAAGAATTAGAGTTGTATTGGATAAATATATGTTGAGTGTTGATCAAAACATTAGGAAAATGGAAATATGAACTCAAACCTAGTGGACTCATATTTATTTATTAAAAAATAAGAAAAAATCATCTTTTTGAGACCACATAAATGGTAGTATTATAAGACTTTTAAACTAGAGTAAAATGTTAAAATGGGAACCCATGGTGGACATCAATGATTTTAGGGACTAGGTCTATGTGTGAGCCCTATGTACATTAAAAATAAGTACATTTTCATAGTATTGTGCACAAAATACATAGCAATAAAAAATAAGAAATAAAAAATGAACTCGATAGTCTAAAAGGAGTTCATTAAGTTAACTGGAATTTTGAACACCAGATAATGAAGGGGAAAATAGACTATAATTTAAATCGTTTAAGTTATAGCAATAAAGATGTTCAAAAAAATTAATTTTAAACAATAGTTTCAGGAGCATAGTAGAAAGTGAAAGTAGAAGGTTCATATTCCTAGGATTGTATCCACACTTATATCCAACCTGTTATTGCTATTAGAATTAGAATGTGGAAATTAATTGAGAGACACTAATAAGTGGCTTCATATTAGTGGCATGGTGTCCTTAGTAGTGAAATGATTCTTTTCTCCCTTCATCTCCTAGTGGGTATTTGAATTTTGGTGAGACCCCTTTTGAAATATTTTTTTAAAAATATTTTCTTGCATATTTTTCCTATATTTTTAAATACCATGACTTTGATTCATTTTCAAATTTATGTTAAAATCACATTTTTCTATTTTAAAAGTACAAAAAATCATGGAATTGCTTAAAGAAAAGCCATAATTAATTGTGGGGGGTTTGATGTGGATTTAAAATCACTTCATTTTCCACATATTTTTTTAAATTGTTTGATCATTTAATTAATTATTTATATCTATTTTTTAAATTAATTTCAATTTAATAGTTTTGTCGTATAATTTATTATTCAATTATTTTTATTTTTAAAATTTTTATCTTTTAAAATCATTATGTGTGTTTTACTTATTTTTCCATTTAATATTTTTCTTATTACTTTTAATGTTTTAATTCAAGTTCAAATATTACTTCTATTTTGGTTTTTTTAATTATAAAATTATTCATTATTTATTTATTTAATTAAATGAAACATTTATTATTATATTTAATGTTTTTATTATTAATATTTTAATTTATCTTCAATTTACAATTAAAGTATTTAAATTTAAATTAAAAATTAATTGAATTTTTTTAAATATAGTGTTTATATTTCATTTAATACATTGAATTTAAAATTATATAATTGATCATCATTTATATTTTTGAACTTATTTTTAATTTTAGTTTTGTTTTTAAATTTTAATAATATCAATTTGAATTTATTTAATTATTTTGTATTTTTAAGAATATATTAATTTCATATTTTAATTTATATAAAAAAATATTTTTGTTCATGATATTTAATATTGCTTCAAAATGTTTCTATAATTTTAGAAATATTTATTTAACATTTTCCTGAGAGAAGGAGTCAATGCTGATAATGTCCAACAGTGGATCCCTAACTCACCACCAACCAAAAAAACCACTACTGGACTCCTATCCCATTGTTTCCTCCTTCCAATGGCAACTCCCTTCCTTCATCAAATATATCTCGCCCATTGTTGAAGTCATACACTTCTTGTCATTCTCTCAAATAGAAAACTCTTACAAAGTCCCACAATTCACCAACCTACAACAAATGAAAATATTCCCACCCTTAGAAGTTTCATTTTAAAGATGTCTCTCAATCCATTTCCTAAAATCACATCCCACCAGTAATTTATTTAGCTCAATGATGACACTACTTAATCTGCACTCACCATAGGGCTCATCTCCTGTTGAAGAACCCACCGCTATATACACCCACTGATATCCCAACATTAATAGTGGATATTAGACTACCATGTCAACAAAACCAAAAAACTTGTCCCCATTAACAATTACCCACCATTACATCCACCATCATTTATTACAAAACCACATTAAAAACCATGAGATCTAAAAATCTAGCCTCCACCACAAAACCAAATCTAAGCCTCACCTAGATCAAACAAAATTTAGTGCATATCTTAAGCATTTGATGCCTTGCCACCACCATATGAGATTATCATAATCAGGGCCACCACGAGACTAGATATAGAGTCACCATATCCAACACCAATTAAACAATGGAGATGGTTATGAAACTGAAGACACCTAATGCTGAATGACAAGCCATTGTTGTGCATGGAGGGGCCATTGAAGTGCTCTATGATGCCACTGAGGAAGTATTCGAGCCACCGCCTACCCTCATCACCAGACACATTAAGGAGGAGATCATCTAGACCCCGTTTTCGGGAAGAAGAAGATCCACCCCCACAATGTAGATTAAAGATAAAACTGAAAAGGAAAAAACTAAATAAAATAAAAACCAAAAAAATAATAAATAAATAAATACAAATAAATCAATACAATTAATAATTATATATATAATGGAAAACAAAAATATTATTATTTATTAATATCATTAAAAAATAATAATATTAAAATTAAATAATATAAATAATATAAAAATTAAATAAATAAATAGTAATACTAATTTTATACTATATTAGATTGTAAAATTATAAAATCTACATATATTTTAATAATGATAGTTACTTTTTTTATTTTTATTTTTATTTACATTAAAGTGTCTTAACAAAAAAATAATTCAGATCTATTTTTAGTTAGGTAGGTTTTTGATATAATGATGAGAAATATAGAAGACCAATACACGCGTTAGGATGAATTGAGATGACTGAGCTTAGCTAGTGAAATTATATGATGACCCACTAGTAAACAACTGAGGATATATACTAAAGACACTGGGGATTTTTTACATTTATCATTGGGGAAATATATATTCTAGATTTTTATATCTAAAGGAGGCTGAGGTAGACATGGATACCAAGGAAGATGCTAAACCTGAGACCCACAAACCAGAATATGAGACAATGGTACTTTTTGTGAATGGTTCAAAGAGATATTTCATTCTCCATCTTTTTAATTAGTTTATTTTTTCGATAATTGAATTCATGTTCTTATTTTTTTCACAATAATCAGTGTATGATTTCATTTTTTCAATGAATCTTTAATTCGTCATATTTACATTTTCTCTTCTTTTCAACATTTTTTAGGAAATAAAAATATATTAGTGATATAGGTAGTAATTTTATCCAAACAATTACACATTTTTGTTTCAAATATTTAACTTCAATATCTATTGGAAAGATTAATCATTAAAGTATTAAATCAAAAATTAATATCAAAACAATATATATTATGACGAGTTTTATTCCATTGAAATTATTTTCAATTTCCATCACATTTTGATGATTCTGGGAGTGCTGAACTCCAAGATTCCTTTTTCATTGAGATTAATTTCTTGGAGTGGGTGATTAATCAATATTCTTAGAAAATGGATTTACAATAATATTTCTATGAAAATGATCTCAAATTCAACCAATATAGTAATAATTCCTAAACATCTTTCTAGATCAATTTTTACTCAATTCTTATTCCTCCTCTTGACAATATTTTTTTGTGTTTTATTTTTCAACACATCAATATTCTGATTTAGTTCTATGAAAAAATATCTTTTTTTCACCATTAAAGATGGCATAAAAAATTAAAATTTTAAAAGGAAATTTACTCCACTGTTTACAAGGGACATTTTTTGAAAACATTTTCATTCAAAAAAAATTTAGCCTTACCTTGGGGTTGATACCCTACTTCCACTATATTAGTTATAATAGATTTATAAATAATTAAAAATTGGCATGTATTAATTATTTGCATGAAACTTATTATTCTTAACTTTTTTATAGGTTATTTCCTATCATTTTCATGATATGAATTCTTAGTGACTTGCATATTCGAGGCTTGCATGGGGTGGAGCACTCAGATTCTTTCTAGCATAGGTAGTATCACATTGATTTAGGGAATGAACCAAGTTCCCTATTAATGACTTGTCATGTATGATAGTATTTATAAATGTTTTTTTTTTGACCCATTGGTGAGACTAATGTTCCAAAAATTTATAAATAAATTCATTATTATATTATAATATTTCTATTTCTCTCAATATTCTAGGAATAATAAAAAAATTAGTAAAGAATAACATGATAAAAATAGATTCCATCAAATAATCTGATGTAATGGTGTAGTCTACCATATTCTCCAATTCTACCATGATGAGTTGATTAAAACTATTCTAATATATCTGTCTACAATTTTGAAAAAATATAAGACTATATTAAGACATTGAAATATAATTTCTGGTTTGGAAGATAACCTTTGTATAACAATTTACAAAGATCTCTTCGCCTCCTATAAAACCAGTGATGAAATTTTATTTCTTGTCATGTACTTATGAATGATCTTCACTATAATATTCAAACTCCAAATGGTGTTTTATTATTATATAATGAAAATTATCATATTATATGAGTCAATATATTTGTAAGATCCCACCACATACCCTTGGATTGAGAGGGTGGGGGGAATACTACATGGCCTTAAGCGACGTTCCTAAGGCACCAAAGGCTGGCAATAAATGTCGAGGGCTTTAAGACCAAATTGGGGAACAATTTTACCTTAAAACAAAACCAACCAAACCATCCACTAACAAAGACTATATAATGCATGTCAATAAAAAAATCAATCATGTATTACCAAAAGGAAACCAAGTTGTTCCGTAATACCACCCAAAACCAAAACAAACTAACACAATATCAGTGTACTATGTGGAAGACTAAACAGGAGACCCCAAAATAAACCAAGACACACTCCACTTCTCTACACCAAGATTCATGCTCCAAGCACCAACACATCTCCCTATCATCACCACAATCCACAAGCAATGAGATTATTTTCCTTTACTTGTGTCCCAGAATATGACATCTCCAAATAACCCAAGTGACAATGTAGGAGGGAGTACTAATACTCGGTATTTTTCCCCCAAATGAAATCCCTAAATAGTCCACTATGATAAAACCATTTTAAAATTTAAATAATGTTTTTTATATAAAATAATCACAAGTGTAACCATTACTATAAGCCAAATACACCCTTACCAAGCTGCCTCACCCAAACCAAGAATCCAAGGGAAATCCAAAAAAATTACACAATCCATTTCATAATTTAAAAATTAGCATAAAAATTTCCATCTTGCAAATTAATTCACAACAAGACAACCAAAATGGTGGAGCTTCCATCTAACCAATTCACCCATTCCTACTAGTGGTACTTCCTGCCCACTAATCCTTTGATGATGGCCCTTCCATCCAATAACCATCCCCTTATTACAGTGGTACTTCCCACCAACTTCCACACAACATTTCAAATGATCCATAACCAAGAATAGGACCCATTGAGTCAACAACAACATGAAATAAACCATTTCCATTACATTCCATTCCACTTCAATAAATCCTACATTTATTGAAAACACCCTTCAACCATTTTACATGCCAAATTCCCATTTCTATAAAAACCCCTTTAGTGAAAAAACATTTTAATCAGCCATTTTAAACAATTAATCCAAGAAACCCATTTTAAAATCTCCTTTTTCAAATTCACAATAAGGGCATTTCATTGCGAAACCCCCTTTTTCCAAAATTTCCAAAAAAATCACCAAAGGTATTTCTAACCAAATTTATACATCAAAACCCAACTAAATTTTTTAAAAACAAATTAATTTTAACCATGTTTCATGTTCTAGAAAATTGGACTCAAGAGAGAATCCACCTACCTTTAGTGTTCCAGATAAACTGACCCACGAGCAATCGCACCTAAAATATAGCGAATTTACCACCAAAAGTGCTCTAGATCGCCTTCCCTAACATCCAAAATCCTTAAAATCCACACCCAAGGCAACCCCAACCCTAGATATACATGCAACAGATGTAGATCTATAAAACCAAGAGAGATGTAGATGAAGATCTAGAGGAAGCCACAAGGAACAACAAGAGAAGACTTACATGAGAAGAACCACCTTCAATCAACCAAGAAACCCCATCAATTTGCTTCCAAAATGAGTGTGGGAGAAACTTAAACCTTTGAGAACCCAAAATTTTGAGTGATTCTCGAGAGGGAGAGGAATTGGAGTGAAATAGGTTAATCCCTAGGGAGCCTGAATTTGAAAAAACCCTTCCATTATGTAGCTGCATGGTTAGTCTGCACGGTTTGGAAAACCATGCGCTAACCGTGCACATGCCTCTATCTAAAGAGGAGGGGTCTGCATGGTGGAATCCCATAGTTTTGAAACCCATTCACAAGTTGTGGGAATCCTATTGTCTCCCCCATGCACTTTTTTCTAGTGAACTTTCATGATTTCCCCTATCCATTCTCAAGTTGTGCTCCCTTGGAAAATCCTCAAAACTTATTCAAAACTATTCCAAACACTCCCAAACTCATCCCAACTCATCTGATGCACTTTAAACACAAAAAAAAGGCATAAAAATCTACATACCTCAATAATGGGGTGCTACATTCTCCCCAACATTGGAATTTCCATCCTCAAAATGTAGGGAACCATTTCTTTGCTGAAAGAGCTCGTGCCATTGCTCGACCATCTCTTTCTCCCACTCCCAAGTGTCCTCTTGAATCTGACCATGCTACCACAAAACACGAACTAAAACTATTCTTTTACCACACAATATTTCTATTTCCTATCCAAAATCCTCACTAGCACGTACACCATGGAAGCACCTGGTTCTAGCTCAACTTGATCCCAATGAATCACATGGTCACGATCTAGATGATACTTTTTCAACTGTGACACATGAAACCCATTGTGCACATCACTAAACTATTGTGGAAATTAAAAACAATAATCCACCTCTCCAATCCTCTCATGTATTTCAAAAGGCAAATATACCTTGGAGATAACATACCCTGCTTCCCAAACCTTTGATGTCCCAAACTTGGAGAGATTCTCAAAAACAAAAGATCTCCCACCTCGAATGACAATGGTCATCAATGATGGTCTGCTTATGATTTCTGATGACTTTGATCCATATCTATCCTCTTCTTGATCAACATTATTTTCTCAATAGTCTCATGGATGAGGCTCAGTCCGATCATTGATGTCTCGTATGTTTTCACCCAATATAGTGGAGAATGACATAGATACCCATATAATTCTTCAAACAGAGCCATATGTATCAAATCCTGATAACGATTATGGTAGGATAACTCCACCATCTATATGTTCTCCTCCCAGGAACCAGTAATTTCCATCATAGAAGACCTTAAAATATCCTTAAATGTTTTTATTTTCCTATCAGATTTCCCATCTTTATGAGGATGATATTCTATGATTATAGTCAAATTTGTCATAGGGGCTTTCTGCAATGATTTCCAAAAACAAGATGTGAACCTCAGGTATCTATCTGATTCAATCAAAACTAGAACCCCATGCCTCTTTACCACCTCTTGGATATATATTTTGGAAAAAAACTCCACCATATGAGATTCATGAATCAGGATGAAATGGCCCAACTTTTGAGCCAATAAACTATCACCCATATGGAACTGTGCTTCCTGACTATTCTTGGGAGACCAGTCACCAAATACATTACTATCTACTCCCATTTCCACACTAGGATAGGTAAACACTGTAACATGCCTACTGGATGATGATGCAATGCCTTTAATTACTTTCATGTTAGGAATCTCGAAACTAACTCGACCACATCCCTTTTCATACCTAACAACCAAAATAGTACCTTCAATGCCTTATACATTTTTTGAATTCTAATATGGATAGCCTATCTAAAATTATGATAATCCTTGACATGATCCTCCCAAAAATCCACTAGTACCACTATCTCTTTACAAATGCACAAAATTGTATTCCTATTCAGTTCCTAGTTCTCACTTGTCCCCCCACCATTGAGTTTCATCCTTATCACCATACACTCGGAATCAGATGCATGTGCCTCTTTATCCAAACTAGATGTTCCAGGAACCAACAAAATAGGAAAGAAGACCACTCTCTCACCCCAGTCCTCACATTCCAACCACATGTTGGCTATGAAAGACAATAACTGCCACTGATCTAATACCAGCTTCACCCCTTGAGCACATGATTTCCTTCTTAATACATCTACCACTAAATTTCCTTTACCCGTTGTGTACATTATGTCAAAATAAAACATCTGGAGATATTCCATATGTCTTCTTTGCATCATGTTCTAATATCATTGTGATAAGAAATGATATAAGCTCTTATAGTTGGTAAACACTATAAATACCTCACCGAAGAGAAAATGATGCCAAATTTTTAAAGCATGAACCACTAATGCCTACTCTAAATCATGTGTTGGGTTGTTCTTCTCATGCAACCTCAACTTCTGTGAGCCATATGAAACCACATGATCCCCTTCCAAGAAAGCACACCATAACCCTGATCCTAATGTGTCATAATACAACATGTACCCTTTCCCTAGTTCTTGAAAAACCATGATTGGTTTCGATGTAAGGTAACCCTTTAGCTCTTTATAACATTTCTGACATTGGTCAACCCATTGAATTGGAACATTCTTCCTTGTCAAATCCATCATGAGTGAAGCCAATCTTGAGAAATCATGAAAGAGACGTCTATAATGCCCAGCTAGGCCAAGGAATCTCTGTATCTCAAAAACATTATTTGGTGATTTCCAAGAGATAACTGCCTCTATCTTTTCCGAATCAATAGAAACACCCATCTTAAAAATAACATATCCAATGAAATGAACCTCCTGTATCCAAAAGAAAAATTTTGAAAATTTGGCATACAACTGATGATCCATCCGAATCCCCAAAAATATTTCCCTATATTGCTCATGCACTACTATTGTCCTCGAATACACTAGTATGTCATCAAAAAATACAAACACAAAAGCATACATATATCCTTGAAATATCTGATTCATCAATTCCATGAACACCTCTGGTGCATTCATTAGACCAAAAGGAATAAACACATATGTATAATGGCCATATCTACTTTTGAAATTTGTTTCTGGAATATCCTCCTTCCACACCCACAACTGATGATAACCTAATCATAAGTCAATATTGGAGAACCAATGAGCTCCCCTCAACTGGTCAAACAAATAAATAATTCATGGAGGTGGATATCAGTTCATTATCAAAACTTGGTTATGTCTATGATAATCAACACAAATCCATAATGTTCCATATTCCTTTTTAACATACCAAACTGGTGATTCCCATGGAGACATGCTAGGCCAAATTAACCCATTGTTTTCTACCTCATACAACTACAACTTCAGATCCCACAATTCTGCTAGTGCCATTCAGTTAGACAGAAGTGAGATATGAATAGTCCTTAGAAGGAGATCAATCATAAACTCCAATTATCTCACGGGTGGAAACCCTGATAATTCTTCGGGAAATACATTGATAATCTGATCCATGACTACTAGAAGAACACTCTACTCAATACCTTCCACTGTTTACAATGAAAAATCCACTAATCTGAATGATATCATGCCAACCACTGTTTCCAACAAGCCTATTCCACCCTGATTCTCATTATTATCCACTCTAAAGAGATGTCTTATTCCATCATTCATCACAAAAATAATCGTTCATTCATAACAGTCAATGTGGGCCTTAAAAATTGTCAACCAATTCATTCCTAGGATTATATAGTACATATCCATATCAAGCACTAATATGTCCTACATCAATTCAATTACCTCCATGACTAAACAACATCCTTGATATTGGATGTCTTGGCACTCTCTTTGACCCAGAGGAGTTCTAAGTTTAATAATATAAGGCATCATTTCATTGTGTAAACCCAAAAAAATAAACGATGTGGGGAATAAGAAAATATTGTGAAGCACCCATATCAAACAATGCTTGAATCAACATGGAATTTAAAATAACTGTAAGAATCACCATGGATGGTCCCGACTGATCATCCACCATAACCTGATCATCACAAAACAATTATTTTCTTTACAAACTCTGCTATTTGTTTCCCTGTTAAGGAATTGTGGTATTCCAAGAATCACTATGAACCCCTTTACTCTGCTGTCGAGGGGTATTCTACTGCCTCTATCCCAACAAGTCATAAGACAATTGTTACCCTAGAGGAGTGTCACAGACACCTGACCATGGAGCATTCTGAATATAACGCTAAATATGCCCTATCTTCATACAATTATGATATTCTTGAGGTTGTGTCATACCATATTGCTTGATGTGGCTCATAGAACCACACTAAAATCACCCTGTATTATTCTAATGCTTTGGAGGAAGATTCATTGATCCTGTAGTTGGATTCTAAGTCTTACTCCCACCGTATAAATAAGTGTCCATCTTACCATTGAACCCAACGTTTGAGTTCCCACTATTCTGCATGGGTACTAATACACTTCCTCTACTTTCATCCCCCAAGAGATCTCTTTCGGCCATTGATGCCTTATTCACTATCTCTATATAATCATCTATACATAGCACTTCTATCTTGGAATGAATGTCTTGGTTCAAACTAACATCAAAGATACAATATTTCAACGATGTAATACACGCCACCTCTGGTGTAAACATCACTAAGTTCATAAACATAGTTGCATAGGACATTACGGAAAGGTTATCCTATTTCAAATGGGAGAAATCCAATGTGAGCTGAATTCTGAATGTATGAGGGTAGAATTATTTGTTAAACAATTCCTCAAATCCATTCAATTACATACCTTAGTCTATTCCATCTTGGACCGCTAACTCCAACCACTGAAGGGAATGATCATCCAACAAATGTGTGGCCAACTTAACTTTCAACTCTAGCATTGTTCCCATGAATTAGAAGATATTGTTCATTTTATTCATCCATTATTCTACCCTCTCTGGCTCTGAATCGCCCCTAAAGATCGGTGGATTCTACCATTGAAACTGAACTGCATTATCCACATTCCTTGGTTCATCTACTTTATTCGCACTTCCTACTACTTGGAAAGCTAGAACTATACTCTTCACTAGCTGCTGGTTCACATGGGGCCCAGGTGCAACCACATTTTCAGAAGCCTCCTCTAGTTGGTCTCTATAACACCTACTTGATTCCATTTATATCAATACAAAGACAACCATAGGTCCTTATATTTTAGAAACACATGACTCAAAAATTTCCAGTTCAATTACACTAGAACTATCCTAACCAGGCTTTCCACATGATCACATTTCCAAAATTGCATTATTTTGAAAAATCCACCATGTTTTGGTAATCGACCCATTTTCAAAATGCCACCATTTTCCATATTTTAAATCCATCCATTCTGAAACCCAATAATGATTTTCAAAATCAACACATTCATATCACACCATAATTCATTATACCCCAATGAAATATTCATCCTAATGGGAATTCATTTCAACCATGTATTCTACGCTCATCTCATTAGCTACGCCCACAATAATTATATATCTAATGCATATAAGTGTCTCTAAACACTTATGTACCCACCTCCCTAGTGACATGAAGTTCAACATAAAAGGGTTAGCTACGCCCTTTTATTCAATACATTCCATGTTTCAACAACCCTACACCATACTACAATCCAGACTCAAGGAATATGCCAAGTATGAATGTCAACACCAAGACAAATGATTGAAACCAAGGATCGAACAACTACTCTCACTTGAAAGCCATGGACCGAACAAACTGATACCACTTGTAACATCACGCCCCATCCCATTGGCTTGAGAGGGTGGGGGAATGTTACTTGTCCATAAGCGATGTTCCCAAGGTGCCAAAGGCTGGCAATAAATGTCGAGTGCTTAGAGAAAAAATTGGGGAATGATTTTCCCTTAACACAAAACCAAACAAACCATCCACTAACAAAGACTATATGATGCAGGTAAATAAAAAATTCCATCATGTATTACCAAAAGACAACCAAGTTTTTCCACAATACAACCCAAAACCAATACAACCTAACACAATATCATAGTACTATGAAGAATACTGAATAAGGGAACCCAAAATAAACTAAGACACACTCCACAGCTCCACACCAAGATCCATCTTCCAAGCACCAACACATCTCTCAAGAATCATCACAAGCCACTAGTAATGAGATTCATTACCTTTACATGTGTCCTAGAATACAACATCTGCAAAAGAACCCATGTTCCAAAGTAATGGGTGAGTAAAAATACTCAGTAGGTTTTCCCCAAATTACTTCCCTACGCATGCCACTAGGATAAAACTATTAGCAAATTTATATAAAGTGGTTTATATAAAATAATCACAAATACAACCATTAACATAATCTAAACACATCCTTACCAAGACACCTCACTCAAACCAAGAATAAAAGGGAAATCCAAACAAATATTCCATAATCCATTTTATCATTTAAACACTAGAAAAAAATCAATCTTGCAAATCAATGCATAACAAGGCAACCAAAATGGTGGATCCCTTGTCCAACCCGTTCACCCATTCCTACTAGTGGTACTTCCCACCCACTTATCCTTTGATGGAATCCATTACATCTAATAACCATCCACTTATTATAGTGGTACATTCTTCCCACTTCCACACAAAATTTTAAACAAGTCATGACCAAGAAAATGACCAACCAAGTCCACAAAAACATGCCATCAACCATTTTCACTACATGTCAATCCACTTCAACAAATCCAACATTTATTGAAAACACCCTTCAACCATTTTACATGCCAAATTCTAATTTTAGTAAAACAACCCCTTTAGTAAAAACCATTTTCATCAACCATTTTCACAAATAAATCCTAGCAACCCATTTTAAAATATATTTTTTTAAATTCACCACAAGAGCATTTAACCACAAAACCCCATTTTTTCCAAAAATCTCCAAAACATCACCAAATGGATTTCCAACAAAATTATCACATCATAACATAATTAATTTTAAGCAAATAAATTAATTCTATCCAAGCATCATGTTCTAGAAAAGGTGAGTTGAGTGATAAGCCACCTACCTTTAGGGTTCTGGTGAAATCATCCCACAAGCAATCACACCTAAAATCCAGTGTGCACATAACCAAAACCTCTCTAGATCACCTTTCATAACATCTACAAGCCTTAAAATCGACATCTAAGTCAACCCCAACCCTAGATATACATGAAATGTATGTAGATATAGAAAACTGAGATAGAGTGAGATGTAGATCTAGAGGAAACCACAAAGAAGAGAAGACTGATCTGAGAAGAACCACCTTCAATATACAAAGAAAAACCTTCTATTTTCTTCCAATATGTGTGGGAGAGCACCTTAAACCTCCAAGAACCCAAAATCTTGAGTGAGTTTCGAGTGGGAGAATAATTGGAGTGAAATAGGTTAAGCTTGAGGGAGCCTGAATTTTAAAAAAACCTCGTCCTCTATGTGGATGCACTGTAAGTCCGCATGGATTGGAAAACTGTGTGCCAACCGTGCATGCGCCACTCTCTAGAGAGGAGGGGTATGCACATTTTCCCTGTATGGTTTGGAATACCATGCGTAGGACATTTGAACGCTACTAACTCCCCCTAGACGGTTTCCTGTAGAAGCTATATGGTTTACCATAACCATGCTCAAATAGTGCTCCCTTGGAAATGCCTCCAAACGTATTCAAAACCATTCCAAACAATCCTAACCTCATACCAACCAATCCCATGCACATTAAACACATAAAAAGGCATGAGAAAAGGCTGCATACCTCAAACTAGGGGTTCTATATGTTTGATTATATTTTAAGGAGTACAAGATGGATGTAATTATCAAAATATGAGGAATCACATCCACGTGTTTCATTTCTTAACTTATTAAATTGAAATTAATCCTTCATAAGAATTTTACTATAAAAAAGTTTGAATACCACTTATTGTAGTTTTCTATAATAAACAAAATTATCACTGTACCAATGTATATGTTTTGAATCATCCTAATAGACATATTTAATTAAAATAATTATATCCATATAAATAATAACAAGACTACTTTACCCTTATCTTTCACTAAGAATCATTTTAACAACCACAGATATTGAAAATTTAATATTGGGGTATCATTTTCAAGAATCAACAATTCATCCAAATGAAATACCAAATAATAATTGGATCTTTATCTAAATGAAATCTTCTAGATCATGGATTTTATTAATCATAATAGGCATATCTATCTTTATGTCATTTTTAGTCGAAGGATATTTTATTGTTTATTAGTGAATGAATTTTTTTAATGTACTATTCCAATAGAGTAGAATGCATACAAGATTTGGAAAAAAACTATATAAAATATATACCTACCATATAGAATTCATTTCATATAAAAAACTAGAAAAATAAAGTAATAAAAGAATTTCAATGTACAGAATTTGGCTAAATATAATACTAATATTAGGCTAAATAGGGAGACAAATATACATGATATATCAAGGAACAAGAAAATTAGATATTTATGTTGAATTCCTCCATAAATAAAGTATGATATGAGTAATAAAATTAAATTAATATCTGAATAGTCATAAAGATATCATAGGATTATTAAAATATCTTATATGCTCAAGGTTTTCAGTGTGGAAAATATTATTTTTCTGTTTTTATGTTCATAAATTGTTGTGGAATATATATATTTCAAAATAATATATTTATATATTAATGTTTTTTTTATTTTTTATCTCTTTTACTGTATTAGTTTATACTATTCAATTTTATATAGATATTTTGATCCTAATAATTTTATTTACATTGAAAGAGAAATTTTCTATTGAAATATATTTCTTTAGTAACCAATATTTTGAGTGAATAAGTAATTTATATGGATTTTTTAGTATTGGGAGCACTTATTATTCACCGTGTTGGGTTATATAAATCTATGTTTAGATCATACTTTATCATTGGCAGAAAATAAATGGTATTTATAGGCATAAATAAATTGTTAAACCAACAAACTAATAGGAAATGGATTACAAATTGATTATCCCATACCTATAATATTTCATGTTCTTTCATATTTACATTATATTTGTTTATATTACATTATTTTTTTTATTAAATTTTACATTATAGTTTGAAAATGATTCTGTTTTTTCTGGAATGATTTTTTTATATTTTTCATTTTATACTAGCAATGTGTAAAGTCTCTATGTTCCTATATATGATTCTATACCAATATACTATTATCATTTAAAAAAATATATTATTGTTTTATGTAATCTAATATTTTCATTGTAAGACATGATGTATTGAATTAGTATGGTCACATAATGTTTACTAGTATAGACTATGAGTTTTAGGAGGTATAATGTATATATTTGTTGTCAACATTGGTATAAACCACTATATGATGTTATAGAAGGACTATAAATGTTTATAGAATACATTATTAAATTTCACACATACAAATAATGATGTGGGTATATTAAAATATATCATATGAAATACATAATTTTATTCAATAATAAGAATGATATATGGTTATATATATTCATGAAAAATTGAAAATTAAATTAGAAAAAATAATGAAATAATATATTTCATGAAAATAGAGGTACAAATACTAGAAAGATGACATATTATAATGGAAATATACCCATAGTTATGTAAAACTATTAGTATAACCTAATTTTGTTAAGAATGTCTAAATGGTTTAAACTAACCATTGGTATTGCCACCTTACATAATGAATATAGTGATGGTTTTAACTAACCATTAGCTTTTATTGGATATAAAAACTATTTTTTAAAAACTATTGGTAAACCCAATAGTATTTACCCAATATGTGTGACCTCCACTCCTTCTATTTTACTCTTATAAAGATGCATAACCCTACGATATTTGGGTCTATTCCCTATATGAAGAAATATATTTTCCATTGCTGTTTTAATTTGATTCTTCGTGACTATAAAATTATTACATTCCAAATACTTCATCTCTTTTTTCAAACATCATTTTTTTCAATGTCTAAAATAATATAATTTTTTCTTATTTAATACTCGAGATTTATTAAAATTTGGTTAGTTTAGTTATATATGTTATTTAATTTCTTAATATACCCAATTGTAATTGATATTTTTATTCAGTTACTCTATAATTCTATATAAATATACTATGAACTTATTATTTTGTTTGATATAAATAACGTATGTTTGTAATTATTTATTATATTACTTTTTTATGGTTTTTGAAAATATTAGAGGGTTGTGAAAAAACATATTTCAATTTTTTTTTTAAATGAAATTATTCATTTCATATATCCAAAATTACGATACACCAAACCCTAGGTGTTATATCCTCAATAAAATGAGTCTTGTTACCTATATAGAAATTTTATCTAAATATATCACCTAATAAATATGATAAAAAACCCTCCTGAAATATGAATGTCAAATAATTTTTTTATTTTATCATGCATCTTTTTTTGAATAACCTTAGAGTAGATTTGTTTGTAACACTTATTCTTGTATTTTATGAGAACTAGAGAAATTAACCACTTATAGAAGCCTCCAATGATTCCATGATTGAAGGTTAATTAGAATCACCAGTATTAATCCAAACTACCTAAATTAATATAAGTAAAAATTATTTTCAAAATAAAATGCCAAATCATATTAATTAATATAGTACTTAAATAAAACCCAAACAAATTACTTTATAAAAGGATTTTTTATCATATTATTATAAATTATATCCAAAAAACATATCTATAAACCCAATTAATATGTATCCCCCAATGAATTATTTTATTAATTTAAATCATTTTGTCATTAATTCATTAACTTTATCTCTATTTTGTCTCCAACACTCATTTTTCACACATTCTCATTGCTCCCCCCTCATATTGTTACACAAACATTTAATTTAATATTTCCACCTTTTTATAATTTTCATCTATTTTATCACCTCTTTCATACTTTCAATCATCATCTCACAAACTTACACCAATATTTGTTATCACCATACTTAACATAAATCCCTCTTACACATGATTTTTTTCTTGGGGGATGATTAGTTTATCTCAAAAAGAGAAACACTTTAACAACACAAAATAGGGGAAAACACTAATTGTGGATTTATACCACCTAATTTCATAATTTATTCATACTGTAGAAGATTCTTACTAATAAATTGTAATATTTTATACAATAATTTATAGAATAAGAATAATATATGTTTGATACTGAATTGATTAAGATAAAAAATAAAAAGAACAATTATAAACACAATTTTTATATTATTATATATAGTTAATACGCATTTATATAAAGGAATTAAAAATCAAACTTTTATATTTAAATTTATTTTGTAAATATATAGTATTTTTTTCCTTTATATTATGATTCGCTTATAGGGTAGTCTATATGATATGGTTGTATATAAAGTTAATATTTTTCATTTCCTTAAATATATTTCTTAATTAACTTCAATATTAGATCATTTATTTTATGAAAATTCATATAAAATTTTTACATAATGGATAGAAGACGGATGTATTAAACTAAGTGGATCTCCAGCGATTTACAAAATAATTTGGAGAACTTTTTAGATTTTATATTCAATAATTATTTAGATAGTGGTTTTATATACTTCACATGTAATAATTGTATTTGAAGAACATATTTATATTTCAATGAATTTATCTACCATATAACCATATAAGGTTAAAAAAATACTATGACTGGTATCACAATGGGGAGAAAATTAATTCTAAAAATTTTCATGATCTAAATAAGAGGATTGGATTAGAGATTTTATTTGATTACTAGTTTACATTTATTTGTATTTATGATAAATAAAGGATTCAAACCTAAGAATACGTCGATACGAGAAAAAATGATTCATATAATGAAAATGATGATGTTGATAGGCTGAAAAAATTTATTTATACTTCCATGACTCATGTATATCGTTAATAAAGTATATAAAATGGTGGAATTTCTAATCTGACTCTGTCATGGCGAAACCATCAATCAAATTTATAATATATCCATCAATTGAATTTTTACTATCTTTAAGGTATTACTTCATGATGGTGTAGATATTCCTCAAGCCAATATTTATCATGGAAGATAGATAAACAACATTGATTCTCAAAAAATAAATTTCATGTCTTCATGAATTATTTTAGTTTATTCTAGGATGAAATTACTAAATGAAATGATTGAATAATGTGTGGCACATTTTGATGGAAGGAATATAATAATGGAACACCAGATTAGGTGATATAAAAAGTAAGGTGGAACCTTCCATTGATTCATATACTCCATAATCTATTAATTTTTAATGATTTATAAATAAACAGGTGAAAGAATGATACTAAGATAAAAAAAATTATAATGATGAGTTCCTTCATCCTATAGATGGATTAGCAAGGTAGAAATTTGATTTTTGATATCTTTATTTTGAATTTGATTTGTTTAATGTGTGTTTTGGTCTATCATGTGATTGTTTTAATCTATTTGGGAATATGCACACTTATAACATCACAAGAATAGTTTTTAGAGACATTTATAACCTTCCTCCATTGATGTGTATGAAAAATACTTTCACTTTCAAGAGTATACTCATATCTGGAACTTTTGATCTTGGTAATGATATAGATGTGTAATGAAATATTTAGTAAAAGAGTTGAATAATATTTAAAAATTTGGTGTGTGTACATATGAATCTAGTTTGTGATACACATTTCAAATGTGCACTGCACTAAAGTGGATGATAAATGATTTTTCATCTTGGTTTCTTACTGGAGAATTAAGGGATAACATTCGTGTCCTATTTGTATAAAAAAATATGGAAAAATATTCTCAAACAATACATTAGTTTGAGTTTTACTGGAAAATGAACAATCTTTCCGACAGATCATCCATATAGGAATAATCACCATAGTTATTATAGTAACTTGGAGACTAATATTACACCTCATCATATGTCTAAAATTGATATGATTAGTGAATTTAAAGATGTAATTTTTTCATTGGTAATAGATAGATGAAATATTTAAAGTGGAATAATGATTCCAAGGAAACCAATTAAAATTTTGAGATGAAAAGTATCTTATTTGAGTATCTTTCTTGGTCAACCAATTCTTTACCTCATTTCATTGAAAAACTACTCATTGAAAAATGTATATGTGAAAATTTTCTATATTTTATTATAAACATCAATGAAATTAAAAATGTTATGATTTATGAAATCATCATTACATGGTGAATTGGGGTATCAACCCAGAATTTCATCTTTTGTGTATCCATGAAATATTTTGGCATGTTCAATGTTCTTATAATGTGTTGAAACATGATGAAAAAAAAAATATATTAATGGATGTGCTAGAGGTTATTAAAGTTCCTTATGGGAATTTGTGAGGCATATTAAAAAAATTCAATAGATTAGAGCTAAGTCTAAAATATTTTAAGATTCTGGATTATCAAATCTATCTACATCAGTTGGTTCAAAAATAAATACTTTATATAATATCAAATAATTTAATAGTGGTAGTAATTTAGTTTTTAAATTTTTATAGAGATCATTTTGATATGAATTTTATAATGAATTTACTGAAAAAAAAATATTTTAATTGGAAAATTTTATTTTTTTTGTGTGTTAGATAAAATGTTACCTCCATAAACTTTCACATGCCTACTACATATAATTATCTATATCCCAACTGAAATACTTCTTGGAGGACCTATTTTTTCTATTGATGTGTCCAACTAAAATAAATATTTACACATTAAATTCATGCCCCTATAATATGAATCATCTAGAAGGTTATATTGTGAAAGTTTAATTTTCCAATTAAATTATGGATTTATGTACTATTTGTTTGTCTGATGTGAATACAACAAAAAATAGACCAATCAAAAATGAAGAGGGAAAATAGGATAATATTGAATACATTTTTCTATCACATTCCCAAATCTTGGGAATCCTTGGATAATATATATTTACTAAGTAAAGCCTCAAAAATTGGGATACCCAACAATGCTACGTATTTTTTCTTTGATTGGTTTTATAAATACCAAAATATGTAAATTTACCTTGTATATATGATATCATATTAGATAATTGTTCCTAGCTATTAAAATATTCCAATTTTTTTTATAGGTAGCATAAAAAATATATAAATTGAAATGATCATTCATTATATCTAAAATAGATAGAGACTTTTCATTTCATAGTGTAATCTAATTATTTAAAATTTACGGTATAATTATTTCTTTAATAAATTAAAATTTTATTATTTATATAAATTTAGTATTCATTTATATTTCAGGTATTGATTTTTTCTACAGTCTCTATCTCTACGGAAATAAGAGATTTTTCTTTTCATCCAAATTCTATATTTTATGAATGAAAATCAATTGTGATCAATGGGTAAAAATTTATTATCAATAAATGTTAAATTAACATTATAACCCAACATCATGTTATTATGGTAACTATTATAATAAATTTTTTGCTAGTGCATTGGATATTAGTCCTTGTTTTGAAATTATTTGTTATTATGGAGTCATTATGACCATACTAATATTTGAATATTCTCTTTGGTCAAATAACTAAATGAAATGAAATTGGATTGAATCGATGATAAGGAATGGAACATTAATTAATTATTATAGATTTAGAGATACTAACATGAATCACACTCTTTCTGTTGATGATCCAAATATATCTCTATCAATTATGAAACATGGTTTTTATGTTAAGGATCAAATGCAGCCTAATTTTTGGGTCATTATTAATTTAATCCAAATGAATATTTCTTATGATAGTGATGATTAAATTGACACCACCACTACCCCAATTACAATGAATTTATCCCTTACAAAAAATCCAATAGTTTAATTTTTAGAGTTGATTGTAAACCTGATGTTGTATTGGTAAATATATAGAATCATCCATATGTGTTCTTAGTTATTATTTTTATCTTGAATTTGGTTGTTTAGATTGGTACAATTAAAATTTCATAACTATTGATTATAAATATTTTTTATCCAACTAGACCTTCTTGAACATTTTCAATTTATTTTTGTTGTTGATTTCATTTAGATTCATTTTCTAATA
Source organism: Viscum album (assembly GCA_963277665.1). Classification (NCBI taxonomy): domain Eukaryota; kingdom Viridiplantae; phylum Streptophyta; class Magnoliopsida; order Santalales; family Viscaceae; genus Viscum; species Viscum album. Next base: position 1,658,098,477 of record OY728121.1, on the reverse strand, counting down.
TATAATATATCTATATTAAAACCAATCAAACCAAAAAGAACTAAAATAATTCAATTATGATAAAAAACAAGATGAATTTAATTAATACATATCGAACTGATTATAATGAAAATAAAAAACCAATAAAACGAATGACCAAACCAAAAAATTGGAAAAAATGACCAAACCCAAAAAAGGAACCAAATGACCCGACACAAAAAAGGGAAAAATGAATTAATCAATTGACAAAAATAATCCAAATGACCTATCCAAAAATTTAATTAAATTCAATTAAAAATTGAAAAAAAAACTATATGAAAGCCATTATATAGATGATAATTTGAACTTAATGATTTTTTTAATGACACAACTTTTATGTTATGATATTCCTCCAACTAAATATTATAATATTTTTTTATATAAATATGTATACTTTATTTGGTTTGAAAATTGGTTTTCTATAATTAAGTCATCTTACATATTCCATACTATTTGGATTACAATTTACTTATGAATTTAAAATTTAATACATATATTTTTTCAAATGAAGGAAACAAAAATACTTTTAAGTGATAACAAGTAAGATGTTGTTATTAAATAATCTCCTCATAAAAGGGATGTGTTTTCTTCCCTAGGATAATATTGTGAGTATTTTATTTGAAATATTTATATATAACTAACATATGATGTGATGTGATTCATTCTATTTTTTACTTTAAATCTGAATCTAGAACCCAGGATATAATTATTATCTAATGACCCTTGTGCTAGTAGTGGTCATCAGATGACGCGAGTTGGTTGGTAATAGACCTACTTGTACAAATTTTTGTACCTGATTATGCTTTGTCCACTCGACAAATATTCCCTCTAGAAAACATTCTTATCCCATAGTTACTTTATATGAATCTAGGATATTTTGGAAAAAAATGTTTTATCACCATTTAAAACTAATCGTTATATTATTTTAATATCTTATCTGATGATGGTTACTACTCCCCATCCCTATTATACTTTTCAGTAGGAATCTATGCCATCTTATTTTCCTTATACTTCCTTCTCCCTAAAATTTTACATTCATTCTCTTTTAAAACCTACTCAGAATCATTCTAAAACTCATGAGAGTACATTGGATCCCACTCCTATTTTATAGGTTGACTATACTTCAGATCCTTGGGATCCATCGATACCCACTTATTATCCAATCATAGGTATTTTTATAGAACTCTAGTAATGTTCTGACCATATTTTTGAAGGACCTTGGAATACCCAAATAGGGGATAGGTGAATCAGGGTGTCAACATATTCTTTTAAAAATATGGATCTTATTCCCACATTAGTAGAAACCTATTAAACCTGTCTGATGAGAATGTGCAGAAAACAAAAAATCAGATGGAAAGTGAGGACACATAAATTTTACTTGGTTCACCACTGTGGGATACATCCAATGAAGAAACACCATTAGGTTTTTGGTCATACCAAAGTTCAATAATCATCACGTTTTTTGGAGTAAAAAATATTAGCACAGTCACTATATGCCAGGTGCACTACCTATGCATGGTTTTAGGGATAACACAATGCTTCCCCCGAATCTCTTCTATTGAATCCCCCTTTCTCATTCTGTTGGGAAGAATCTGAACATATATTATCAACCTGAATTTTGCTTCAATGGGTTTTCATTAAATCAATAATCCTTAACTATCAATAGATGACATGTTGGAGTCTCGTTTTCCCCTATATATGTAATTCCCTTTTCCATGTACTATTTCATATGGCGCTTGACCTCTGTGAACTAGACTTACTCCTCCCCAAACTAGACTTCTCCATATGCATACTGGACCACTCTGTATACCACCTATACATACAACACTGCATACCACCATTGCAAACTACATTCATGAACATCCTTTGCTTCTTCTCTCACGTACTGCCTCACATTCTCCGCATACTACAAGAGCACCACATTCCAAGTTCTTCCTCTATGTAAAAAATCTACTCAGTGTACCACCTCCTTCAGTGGATTTTTTATTTCCCACACTATTTATCCTTCATGGACCACTTCTCCTCAAGAGGTATCCCGATCACAACCCTCTTCATCCTTTTAGGATTGTTTTCTCGCAAAATGTTCAAGACATCACTGAAATTATTTCATATTTTTAACTAATGTCATTACAAGTTTTTCATCCTAAAAACATCTTTAAGATTTTTCCAAATTCAAATCAGTTTTTTATTCTTAAATCCACATAATAAGAAAGGAATTAGTACTCCTTATATGAGAAAATAGATCTGCATAATCTGGTACACAAAGATTTACCAAATCTTTGATATAGAATCATCTTTACCACTTATAGTGAGTCTCCTGTGAATTGCATTCCCTACGCAGTTTACGTACTTCCATTCTACCTAAAAGGTGGCACAAATCACCGTCTCATTTCTAAGAGCGATGACCTTGGTGGTGGATGAATTTTTCTACAAACTTGTCTACCTCGATTTCTAGAATGACATGTCATCCCACAAACTGTCAATCCTTTCAGATAGTGTGAGCCTTTCCCTAATCCTCATTTTTTTGCGTAATATTTTTCATAAGTTGTTTTCATACCAATACCCCTTCATGGTTCGGGGTTCACCATTCTATATATTATATTTCATAATTTATGAACTATTTCCAGAACATTGTTTTTTTCAGCTATTTTTATCAGAAACTATTCCTTTGACAAAAACAAACTCCTAATTTGGAGGCCCAAAAATATTACAAACCCTATGAAATTGTGCCACCTTCAATACTACATTCAACTTTAATCATAATACAACATTATTTTCGAAATATATGATCAAAATAATGTGGACTGACAATATACACAAACCATACTCTATATCCAGCACATAATAGCATTGGTTCTAACAATATCCCCATTGGGTTTGTTAGTAGTCTGTTGATAAATTCAATAATGTGCTAGCCAAGACATGATAAATGTGAAAAAACTCATCCTACTCTCTAAGTCAACATGAACAATGATTGATGTAGAAAACAATAGGGGAATCATGAATTAGTTTCTCTTGATACCAAACTTAGAATTTTTTTCTCCATTTTCATTATCTCTAAACATTTTCCTTTTGATACTCATCATTCTCCCCTATAGTAACATTTTTAATTTATAGATTCACCATCTTCTTTCCACTGGAAAAGTTTTCATATTTCATCCATGTTTATACAATAAGACATTAAATTTATCTATTATCCATTAAACTCTTTATCAATTTTAAGTTTATCCATTCTCCCCGATTGAAAATAAACTCAAAGACCATTATTTAAAAATGCTAGAGCTCAACACACACTACCCCAAGATTGTATCTCCCCCATAATTCGTTAACACGTTTCCAAACAGATTGTGATGATTAATATAATTAGGGAGAGGGGAAGTTTATTACCTATTCATGCACATGGTGGTGGTTGAAATCTGAGGTGAAATCGATTATTTTCGAACAAATGTGCTGAAAATGGGTTGTTGAGTATGTCAGCCACTTGATCAATTGTTCCAACCTAATCCATTTTAATCATTCCTTATTCCACTTTTCCCTTGATAATGTTGTATCTTATTTCAATGTGTTTTTTAAGAGAATTCTGAAAAAGGTTCTTCTTAAGATAAATTTCTCTCTTTCTATCACAATAAATCACTATTGGTTGTTTCACCTCATCACTAATATCAGTTATTCATTGCTTCATACAATTTTTTTGACTGAAATACTTTGTAGTAGATATATATTCATCATTAACAGTACTCAAAGAAGTGATTTCCTATTTCTAACTCAACCATCCCACACATTTATTTCCAATGAGGAATGATCCTCCACTTTTGTAATTTCTATTAACAACATCTCAGGCCCAGTCAATATAAAAAAATTATTATAGTTCACTATCTCTTACTGTATTAATGTATAGGACATAATTGTGAGTTCTCTTAATATACCACTGGATGCTTTTCACTTCTTCCATATGTTCTTCCATTGGATTAATTTGAAATTGGGAAGATAAGCATGTTTCAAAGATTATATCTTTCCGTATTGTGGTTTATTACAATATTCTTTTTATTATTCTCTTCTACAAGGTGGGATTCATAGAAATCTATTCCTCATGATTCCTAGTTTAGTTTTAACCATAATCAGAGTTGATATTAGTTTGGAGTCATGCACATTAAATTTCTTCAGCAAATATCTTACATTCTTTTCATAGAAAATAAAAGTGGATTCTTTTCTCTGAGTCACTTACAACCCCATGAAGTATGTGAGTTCACCAAACAAAGACATTTAAAATTATTCTTTAATGTATTTTTCAAATTCATTCACAAATCCATGCTTTCTTCCTCTAAATATTAGATCATCTATATACACTTGAACCATCATCTAATCTTTCTGAGAATTATTCACATAAATATTTTGATCCACTCCAACTCTTTTAAATTCAATCTTCTTCATATTAGAATCCATCCAAGAGTACCATGCCCATGTTTTCAATTTTTGACCATATAGATATTTCATTAATCTATAAATCTTCATTTCATCATTACATGGAAGAATGACCATAGATTTTTCAATATATACTTCTTCTCCAAGAATGTAATTTAATAAAGATGTCTTTACATCCATTTGGTACACTTTATATACCATTTGAATTACCATGGAAATAAATAGTCATATAAACTCTAGTTTAGCCATTGGGAAAAATGATTCTTCAACATCAACACCTTCAATATGGGAATAGCCTTTAAATATTAGTTGTGCCTTATTTATTATCAAATTTATATGCTAATAAAAAAAATATTTTTGGAAATCCACTTCATAAAAATAAAATTGTGGGTTTTAGGACTATTAACTAGATCCCATGTTTGGTTCTTCTCGATCAAACCCAATTCATTATTTGTGGATTTTACCCGCAATTCATCATTTGTAGTTTCTTCGAATCCCGATGGTTCCACTATTGATAGGAATAAATATTTTACATTATTCCCCATTCTCTTTATCTATGTAGGACATATACAATCCCAAATGATGTCGGATCAATCAATTTCTACCCTTCAATTTCTCATGTGATGTTCAGAATAATTTTATCAAGACACGGTTTCCTATTCTGATTCTTCTTCTCATTCAACATCATGATGTAATCCCTGGGTGTTTTCCATGCATTCCTCTACTTTAGTATTTGGATCCATTCCTTTTCCACATTCTTCCACATCTTAAATCACATCAGATATTGAATTTCTCAAGGAATTTCTTGTTTAACCTTCAATGAACTTCACATCATTTCTCTCCACAATTTTTTTAAGACATTTATTTAAACATTTGTAGTCTTTGTTATTCATTGAATATCCAAGGAATATTCCTTCATCTAAAACAACACTATACTTCCCTTGATTTTTTTATTGTTTCAGATAAATAATATTCTTATGAAAAAAATACAAAAAAAATATGTCTTTCTTCTATTAAATAATTTATAGGGTGTCTTGGTTTCCCCCAAATAAAGAGTTTTTTTCTTTAGAATATAACTACAGCTTGAACAGACTATTTCCTGTAATGGTGAGAGACACCACTCACAATCAGCACAGTAATGACCATAAAATTCACCTCATGATTCTGACGCTCAACAACTCCATTTCTATCAAAGTTATCACAGGAACCACCACATGTAGTTTCGTATATTTCTCCAGTTAGTTTTCAAACTCAATCGATGTATATTGTCCACCATTTTTAGAACACAGAACATTGATTTTACATCTAGTATCATTCTCTTCTATTTGATGATATGTTTTCATGAAATAGAGCACATTTTGTTACCTACATGTAACTATCACACAAGCCCTTATACTAAAATCATAAATGAGAAGAATGAAGTAACATTATCGATGAGTTCCAACAAAATTTATCCGACCATAAACATATGTATGAATGAGATCAAAAATATTTTATTTCCTTTTCTTCATTGGACGCTATGAACTATAGACCAAATTCCATTGAATGCAAGCATTGTAAGACTTTTCCCATTCACACTTCAGATTGGGGATATACATGACTATATTTATATTATATATATTTTTAGTGTTTTTTGGATTGGTGTGACCCAGCCTTTGGTGTCACAAGTTGTTCTCTTCTTTAAAATATATGTAAGAAGTGTTCTCTTTACTATCAAGATGATATAAATTTTCATTTTTTTCAACATTTCAACGAAGAATCCCATGTTCTTCCTTTTATAGTGAACCAATTTTGATTTAATGTCACTATAAGTCTTGAGTCAAACAATTGACTCACACTCAGGAGATTGTGATGCAACCCATCCACATAATGATCTACTATCTTTTTCATCTCAACAATAAAAAGTCTAGTACTTCCATTATATTTTATGTTCAAATAACAATCATTACCAAATCTCATTATTACATCGATCATTTTCATGAAATTATTTAATAGGTATTACTTTCCTATCATATGGGATGAAAATACTCTATCATGAACCAATGTGTTATTGTTCTTGGTAGCTTTGAGATTTTCATCTACAAGGTTGTATTTCTCAATTTTCTTATTTTTGTTCCCTGAAATATTTTTTAGAGTTATGGATAAATATGGATTTTTAAATCAGTTTCCCATGTTCATAAGTTCATCCTACTCATTATATTTTTATAGAGGAGATAACATGTTTTTAAGAATAATATTATCTATTTACAGAGTATTTTATTGTTTCTGAGTTCTATATGAATTTATCCTACTATTCCTCTACCTACTATCAACCGACTTATAGTCAGTGTTACAAAAATCAAAACAGTATCCATTGAAATTTTTTCTTTTATAAGTATTTGGATATGAATTTGTTATCCCTTGATAGTGTATCATCTTGGGAAACTAGAGGAATGTTTTCAATCCTTCATTCCATTTGATTTGAGACATTCTTTGTTTGGACTTCAAGTGTATTTTTGATACGTACAACTTTAATCTTAACTTTATTTTATCCCATTTTACTTCCGTTATATGATATTTCATCATTAAAACCAATTCCTATGTTTCCCATTCATGAGGGTCATGGATCTTTCAAAACCTTTTCAACTCCAATAGAACCATTCTTAACTCTCTCTAGCTGCTTAACATTTGAGAATTTTCAAAACTAAATTTTCTTTCTTTCGTTATTTTGGACATGATTCACATTCATGATTAATTTTAATATTAATTACTTCTTCTTTGAGTCCCTAATCATTTTTTTGGATTCTACTCCATTATTGAGGTGTTGTCATTAATGAAATTTTCCTATTCTTAAATTCTGAGATTTAATTCAATAATGTCTTCTGACCATTCAAAAGATATTGAATTTTCTTTTAATATATCATCAAGTCAATCAGTTTCATATTCTTGTATGTCAACTTATTCCATAGACTCTTCCACAATTTCATTCTATTTTCTTAATCTCTTTCATTGAATATTAATCATACCAAAATAATACTTATGTTGAAACTTGAGATCAACATCAGTGGTCAAATGATTGTCTCTAACTTCATCTCCCAATGGTTCAAATTTTTCAACTGTATCCATCAATTATGATCGTGATCTAGATTTAAATTCTGGTTCTTCTTCCTCAAAAAAATCACAATAATCATCTTCTTCTTTATATAAAACACCATTATCTATAGCTTCTTACTCGACATGAAGTCTCCATTTTTTTCAAAACCATTTCATAGGATTCTTTATGTCTATAGATTCATTGTCTTCATCATTGAACTCTCTTGAGCACTGAGAGGAAATGTGACCAACTCTACCACAATGAAAACCATCCAAATATAACATGCCTTCAAATTTCCCATTTCCCATATTAAATTTTATTATGATGAGATAAATAATTTCTTTTTCCTTGTTATCTTCATCAATACCATATCTGAAAAAAATCAAATTTTTACATGAATTTGAATTTGATTTCCTTGTTTACTTGAGTCGTTGCATCTTATGGTTTGAATATCATCTCATTTGATAGCTAACTACATAATAGATCATTGAGAAAAAATTTGGAAAGATCCATTTCATCAAGGGATGACAACTTTTCATTGTATTGAGGTGGATGTATTCTCAAGATTTATGTTACAATATCAATGTCTTTTTTTACCATGTCCTCATATTTCTCCATAAACATCAGTAATTCTATTGGATAAGGTATATAAATTTTTGTTAGGAGGCATATTCAATTCATCAATACTATTGTGAAAAAAATCTTTTTTCACCTCATTTACATTATTTTCACCTTCATAAATATTCTCTATTTTCCCCACATGAACTTTGCTAATATAAAACTAATCACATTTAGATATATCTGATCTAACATAGATGGGGTGAGGGAATTTTGTTCTTTTCCATCTCCATCAAGAATTTTCTTATCTCTATCAGTCAAAGGAATCCTAGTTTTATTAGCGATCTATATTCCTTGTTTAGTGGAAAACAGGACATCCATTCTAAGAGATCATAGATGAGATCTCATCCAATTATTCCAAATCAGAATGTTTCTTCCATTAAAGAGGGATACTCACATAACATTTACTGTATTATGCTTTATAGAAATGTAGGGTGGATTTAACATCATAAACTATTACCCTATGATGCCCCTTTAAGGACCCCAAAACACCTTGAGAGGGTATGGGTGAATCATGGTGTCAAATTATTCTATTAAAATGAAGGATCGTGTTCCCATATTTTTATTAACCTATTAAACCTATTTAATGAGAAAGTTAAAAAAATAAGAAATAAGATGAAAATAAATGAAACATCAATTTTATATGGTTCATCACTAAGGGATACATCTAAAGAGAATATGTTGATAGGATTTTGGTCATACCAAAGTCCACTAATATTTACTTTTTACATAGTACAAAAGTTTAGCACAGTCACTATGTGCCAGGTGCACTTCCAATACAAGGTTTTGGGGATAGCACACTACTTCCATTAGATCACTTCCATTGACTCCCCCTTTATCACTATGTTGGGAAAACATTGAACTCATTATATCGACCTAACGGTCACATCAATGGGTTCGAATTAAATCATGAATTTGTAATTGTAGATAGATTCTCTGTTGATATCTTATTTTCCCCTGTAGATGTAATCTAATTTTCTGTGTACTTTTGGTTCCTAAACTTGACATCTGTGAACTAGCCTTCTTCATATGCGAATTTTCCTTCTTACTCCATTTACTGGGGTGCTCTTCATACCACTTATACATACTAAATCTATGAACCACAATTGTATACCACCTTCACAAACTATGTTCATGAACTTCCTTTTATTTTTCTCTCTTATACTGTTTTCTCCACTTACTACCTCACATTGTCCGCATACAGTAAGAGAACCACAGATCGAGTTCTTCCTACACATATAGACTCTTCTCTACTTATCACCTCCTTCAGTGAATTGATTCTTCCACGCACTATTTTTCTTTTGCAGGCCACTTATCCTCTCACAAAATCCTCCTCACGAACCTATTCTCCCTTGCAGTATTGTCTTCTAATGAACTATTCTAGACTTCACAAAAATTCATTCAATTTTTAATTATAGTCATTACAGGGTTGTCTTCCCATGAACTACTTTAATATTTCACCAAATTCCTCTCTGATTTTAAATCTCAATGTTATATTCTAATTAAGGGATTAGTGCACATTATAAAATAAAATTGACATACTTAATCTTCTAAAATTGAGATTTACTAAATTTGGATTGATAAAAAACAAAAATCAAACTCCTTGACCAACCCAATGCGAATTGAAAACAAACACAAACCACACTCCAAATCCAGAAATGAACATCCTTGTTTCCAACAAATTTATTATCATTATATAATATATTGATTCAAAAGTTTTATCTATCTTTCATAATTGGATTTTAAACTAGTAGTTGTGGGTATATAAACATGGGTGAGGTTTGGAACCAATAAACATAGAATATGGTTGTGTACATAAAGTATAAAAAATGATTGGAAAAATTGTGAGAATGTATGAGTTTTATGGTGATTCCTTCCAAATACTTGTACATCATTATTGTTAGGACACTCTACCGGAGGCACCTTCCAAATGAATTAAATGTTAATTATTAAGTGAAAATATGGGTATGAAATACCATTACATTTCTTGTTATATTATTTTTTTAATTGATATGAATTATTATTTTGGTGTTGGAATTATTATAATTTTTTAGATGGTGACACTATGAGGACTCCATGACTCATGGAATTAGGTGAGATATAGAGTGTATGTAATAATTAGTTTTATAGTGGTTGTCTGGATAAAGTTGTTATGGATTTAAAGTACATAATTATACCAAATTATTTTCTAGTAGCATGTTATCATCAAATGACTAGTCATTTAATGTGCACTAAGTGTATGTTTTTAATCATATTTGACATTTTTGAAGGAAAGTTTCATTGATTTTTATTAATATATTGTTTTTAATTAATATGAATTATTTCTTAAGAAGTGTTAAAATTAAATAAAAAAGAAGGAATATACAAAATTGTACCATAATTTGGGGTGGACTATGATTTCAGAACATGATAGTAAGTAGGTACAAAACTAGTTTATAGTTTTCCTATTTAAACATTATTGATGTACATGTGATTTTATAAAAATTAAAATATATTTATGATAAGAAATAGATTAATGATCTGGTTGATGGATTGACTTTGGAATTTAGATTAATATTGAATAGTATTTAAAATATGTGTTTTTAAAACATATAATATGAAACACAATACAATATTATTTCAATTATGTAACAAAACTATATTTTAAATAGGATAAAAGATTACTATGGAGGATCTGAAAATCTAAACTATTCCTTTTGATGTTGAGGAAGAACCACAATTTTCAAATTAAGGATTTGGAAAACTCTATCTATTGATTTTATATATGGTTATCATTACTAAAAATTAATTTTATTTGAGGTAAAACTGGATTGTTAGACACATGAGGAAAAAATATACTAAAAAAATTATATTATAATGAATTAAATAAAAAATTTGACACATCGCATATGTTGAATGATTAATATCTATAAACATAGAAACTGATGTTTGTAAATAATTAATCTATTAAAACATTGTAGTATATAGAAAATTCTTATTAATATTTTACTCAAAAATATTGTAAATAATTTCTATAATGTGAAATAAATACATTAATTTTCATTTCACACATCACTCCAAAAACATTAATTCACAAATCATAGCATATATCATGTAGTATAAGCATGAAATTTAATTTCAATTGGAATTTGAAATACAAAATCCACTAATTTAACATTTTTCATCTATTTAAAATCTTATAATTCTTTATAAATATTATTTTACATTTTAAACTTTATTCCATGAATATAGAATTGTATAACATTTGACAACATGAGAGAGTAATTACATTATAACTACTCCTACATCATTTAGTATAACTCATACACAACTAAACCTATAACTTTTTTAGCTTGGCTCCACATTTGACAACATATCCAAATACTTACCTATTTTCTCATAAATATTCCATAATAATTTGAATAATCCTTAAACACTTAACAAATATTGCAATGAACATCATCTCTAATGGATCATAAAATATCACTTCAATTTCAACATTATTTTTTTATTGGAAATAATAGAAATCACTAGATTCATATATATGTAAAACTTATCAAAAAATGAATCTATGGAAAATTTATTTTTTGGAACTTATGAAATAAAAATAATATTTTTTTTAAAAAAAATTAATATAAACATATTCATTTTTTTAATAGCATTGTGTTCAATTGAATTCATTATTTAATGTTTACTTAACCCCAAACCAAACGCATATTTAAGTGAAATAAATTATTCATACTTTATACACCACTACCCAAAAACACAACTCCTAGACTCATTTGTTTTGTTTTTTAATTAATAAATTAATAATAAATTTAAACTACATAACTAGTCCTTATCAATTATCAATTTCATTCAATAACCCATTAATTATTTCTATAAAATCCCACAAGCACTAAAAATACAACTCCTTAACTCAAAAGATGTCCTTAAGAATTTTTTGGATATTATAGGATGCAATTCCTTACATTCCAACATTGAACAATACATAAATTTTATTATTAATAATTTATTTAAACCACTTCTTATTCCAATTTTAAAACTATATATCTCCCTTAATACTAACTTTACCTTATTAATTATTTTTGTGTGATAACATAATTAAGATAAATCAAACATTTCACATTGGATTCTTATAAAAAGAATTTAATATGTTGATTCCCTCTGTAGAAATTAGGAAAATATATACCTTAATCAATTAGAAGACAATGGGATTCAATATATTTTTATTTTATGTTATGCACCTTGAACATGAATCCACATTTTTCCTAATACAACATATTGAAGTAGTTAATAAGAATATTATGATCAATAATTCTATTTATACTAGGCTTGTTATATGTAATAAAACTCATAAGGGTTATAAATGTTACTGTTTTATTCAACCATTGGAAATTTATAAATAATTTATTCATTTTTAAATGAAATAACCGTAATATTGGGATTATTTGGATTAACTACATGATTTCATCAACCCATACCTCCACTTTTATTGAATTTCTTTACTAGGAATCAAAATTTCCTTTGAGATCCCAAACGTATTTTTCATCTTTCACCTCAAATCAGACAATTAATCTATAGACTATTATGGAATTATTATCCTCTTAGATATGGATCAACCAAACCACATAATATCATAGAAATATCAAAACTATTAGGATATGATTACAACTCAGTTTCAAAAACAAAACTTCAAGAAATATAAAAACATTCAGAATATGTCACAAACATAAAACTCACCACTGAGGGAAGAAAAATACAATAAATAAAGTCAATATAAAGAAAAAAAATACAAAACCAACCTATTTATAACTACTCATTTTTCCCCATAAAACATAATTTAAAAAAGCATTACCATGATTAAATAATCCTTAATCCATTTTAAATCATTTTGTTCATGAAAACAAAACATTGAAAAAACATAGTAACACTAATTAGTAATTTTAATTAGGATTGAACTTATTAATTTTTACACAAGTCATCATAGACACTGATTTTTAAATATAATTTTATATTTATCTTCAAAAAAATATCCATGTTTTTTATATAAATGTATAAGGTTACCATCCAATCAAATTTTTCACTTACCAAACCATATATAACCATTTATAAAAACTATGAGACACTCAAATCATCATAATAGTCATACCAATTATTTTATATTTAGGATCATAGAAACCTATACAACTAACATCCCTCAAGACACATCAAATGGATCAAATCTAGGGCAAAAGGCCACACACTAGCTCATGAAGTTTTATACACAAATTGATTCCTTGGTATGTGAGATTAAAAACCCAATGTATCCATTTCAATCATAGGATCACTTATTTTTGATTCTCTATACTATCAATTTTCAATATAAGGAGAATATAATCCTACTATAATTTGTAAGATAAATTAAGAAAGGAAACTTATCCAATTGACAGTGTTTCATTATCCATTACCTTAATATCACTTCCACGGCTTCCAATGAGGTTACTATATATCTAATTAATTATATATAAAACATTATAAAAATCACATAATCTAAGGGAATTAATTCTTTATATATATATATATATTTCAAATAAAAATCCCACAATATTCACAATAAAGACATCAATTACAACTCAACACCCACCTTTCTTGAAACCCAAAATCGGTTATCAATTAAAAAATTTAGGACGGACTTATTATTCAAGAATATATGCTAGGAAATATTAACAATATAAAAAATTAGTATATAAACAACATAGCTTCATCCAATTCATTAAATATTTGAACAAACATATTTGAAACAGATCCAATCATAATTACTAATTCTCACAACATCAATAAATTATAAAAAATAAATATTTATTAAAAAAATAGTTACTTGTAAATAATAAATCATTATTAAATCACTACCTTGTTCTATTATCAAGATAAAACAATGTCTTGAATTGTTGATAATGTATATTTCATTTAATTACATCCTAGAAGAATTTTGATAACATAACGTTTGATTATAAAGATAAAATTATTTTATTATATGTTTAATGTTAAATGAAATATCTAAAACATTACACATTATATGTTAAAGGTGACATTTTAGTGGGTTATAAACTAATGTTTCCCTAAAAAATACATAAAATGTATATTTCTACACATAGTGATTGGTTTCTGATTCTAGTAAACATTAAAATACTTATTTTTTTAATAGAACTGGATATATTTATTCTTTATAATTTTTGAATACCACCTACCAATTTTTATACCATTTCTACATAGAACATATATCAATGATTTGAAGGGGATTAGGTATTAATTTTAAAACACTTGTGAAAAATATTTATGTAGAATTGATTTTGATTGTTCATGGAAAGAATGTTTTTTCACCTATACATATGGGATTTTCGTCTAGAAGTCGATATCATAGGGATATTTTTTTGTAATTTATATCAAACAAATACAAAATTTATATCAAAATGGGGGAATATAAATTTTTTTATTTCATTATTCGAATATAAAAAATAAATTATAGAATTTAAAGAAAGGAAGTGTTAGATTAGTAAGTAATCAATGTTTGTACTTTATATTTGTATTCTCTGGATCATGCATGGATTGAAAAATAATTTCTTTTGTTTATCATTGACATTTATTATGATAATTTTAATTTTTACTCTACTATAATGGATTATTTCTAGTGTAATTGGGTTATTGGGGAATTAAATATTGTAAAATGTCTTTACATGCGGCCCATTCATTAGGGAAATATTGCAACTTATTTTTCCACAATCAGTTAGATTTTATTCATATTAATTAATATAATTAATCTATTTATAAACATTTCACTATGACTATACATCCTAGAAATTGAAAACAATCTTTTTTTTTGAAATAAATATTGACTACTGAGTCTATTTGCATTTTGGGTTACTATTATAACCATTTTTCATGATCTGTTTTCTGAGAAACAATTTGAATTTCCATTGGAAATATCCAATTTCATTGTGATACTCATTACTTGATACATTTTGACTAATGTTTTTTTAAATTTATTTCATTTTAGAGGGAGGAAGTAAATTTGTAATTATATGTGCCTCTGTAAAAGTTTATTTTATCGAGAATAAACAAGAAATATGGAAGTGTGGTAAAAAAAATAGAAAAAATATTATTTTTTATTTTTTATTTTTTATTTTCCAATTTTTATTTCTGTTTTTTAACTAAATTGATCATATTTATTTTGAATAGTGTTATTTGGAGGAACTTTATGAATAGTATGTTGAAAAATTTGGATTAAATTACTATCTACATATGATTTTGGGAGATTAGAACCATATGGGAGTATGATGTCAACTAGGGAAGAGTATTATACCCTATAGATATTATCCCACATCATGTTCATTTTCAAGTAGAAAAAAACTGGATAAAGCTCTAGCTAAGGATGAACAGGTTCATACCGAGGCAGAAAAGGTCACACTTTTGTCATGAAAGAGTGTGACTAGAATAAAAATCCAAATCATGAATGTATAAAATTTATGAAAGTCATAATTCCTTCACTTCCACCAGATACCATATGGATTTTGATACATATATGTTGATGATGCATAAGTTATATGGTGCACCAATTGATGGTTCTAATAGTGATATATAAAATGAAGTTTACGGTGATGGTTATAGTTGGGATGAGTACAATGACGTTCCAGGAGATGGTGATGTTGAGGATATAAATGATGATGATGGTGATGATGATGAAAATGAGAAAAATGGTGATTATAATTATTATAACAATATGGATGTTATTGGTTATTATGAGAGAGATATTTGATCGTTTACATTTTTTAATAATATATATGATACATGATGTTTAACGATTGGATGTGAATGAATATATGTGATGTATTAAATGTGTGTTGTCTATAGTTGAATGCATTAATCAATTTATTGTGTTATATCTGTTTTTATATTGGTTGGTGATGTTTTTTGTAACTGTTTGGTGATTTTTTTAATTTGTCCAAGATTGTTTTATTTTTCATGTAATGGGTTATCTTATCTATACTAATGGTTTTAAAACCATTGATATAGACCTATACAAGTAGTTTAGTAAAAATTTAGGTATAATATTCAGCCACTGAAGGATAATCCTATTATTTAGGAAATATTTGTATATGTATTTTCCTATAGTTTTTTGTACCAATGGTAATAACCTATATCAGTTGTTTTTTTAGAACCATTACTAAAATTAAATTCCAGATGGCCTATAAAAATAGTTTTCTATAATGATTTGGTATAAGGATATGACAACGCCAAATAAGATAATGTTTTCAAGAACCATTGGTATTTCCAATATCAAGGGTTACAAGTGATATACCAATAGTTTATAACTATTTGTATAGTGTAATAATTTTTTATTCTAATAGAAAAAAATGTATATGATCTATTTAGATTATAAAAAAACATGAATTTTTATTAGAATACCTAGTGGAAAACATGTATCAAATGTTTAGTATAATCTTTGAAGGCTAAATTTTGATTGGATAGGCCAATTTTATAGAAGAAAATATGGTTGATAAAATCAATGGTATTTTTCCTTGAGAATATAAATAGAAAATATCTAAATTTAATAATAATAATAATAACATAATGAATTTCAAGTTAAATGAACACATCAAAACATTTATACAATATACACTTAATATCTTGAGAGATATTGAGAATAAGAAGTATAAAATAGAATATTTTCTATTAATTATAAAATAATTAAAATTCTTATAGATAAAAGAGACATATATCCATGTTAAAAAAATTTGTATCAATTTGAAAAAAAAATTGGATAGAATATTTTAGACGAAATTTCCTTGAAACATAATCAATAGTAAGGATGTAAGAGACATGTTTGAGACCAATTTTTATATAGAATATAATGGTGAATTAAATAATGTTATTTATTATAAATATAATATGTTTTTACAAATCAAATTATAATCAATTTAAACTAAAAATATGTACAAATATCTTGTAAAAAATTAAATGATATTCCATAATGAATTGGATATATGAAATACAAAAAAATATTAATATTTTAAATTTGGACCAAACTGTTATGATATAAAGAACATATCTAAATTATTTATAACAACATCATGGAAAATAAATTTTATTCAAGGATATGGTATGTCTAGAATAAATTTCAAAATTATAAAAATTTTATATTTGGTTGATGTTGATTTGGATCCTCTATCCCCGAAGGAATTTAACGATTATATTGGCCAACATGAGGATTATAATAAGCTATTAGAAAAAATCAAATCACTGTAGGACAACGTATATATAACCACATTAAATAGAAAATTTTCACACTTTCCTGGAATATGGATGATCAAACAACCATGATTATGTCTTTTTATACTCAATATGAATTGTTAAATATTAACTCGGAGATTAAAAGGAATATTAAGGTAGTATTATCCATTAAAACAATTAGTGGTAATCTATAAAAACTATTAGATTTACAAACAAGAATGGATTTTTATATCCAAAATATTGAATACATCAACTTCTAAATAAAAAGTGTATCTTTACTATATTTTGGAATATAGAATTCTTTTGTAGAGTCATTATTTTTCAAATGATAATGACTTATTGAATTACATATATTTGGGGCCTCAAGTCCCAAAATGTAAAAAAATTATAAATTCATCACAGATTAGAACCACAGAAAATGTGTCTAGGGTCTCATTGATCTTAGAGTTTGGTGTTTACCATTGGGGATAAGATTGTATTTGAGTGTTTCGACACATTCTATAGGTGATTCTGTGGGTAACCATTTAATGATGAGTTATTTTGCTTGATTAAATAATTTTTCATGTTTATTATATTCTTTTCATTATGTAAAAACCATTTTTGGTAGCAATATTAAAGCATTTGGTATTAAAGTTAAATTTTTGTTTGAAGTTTGTATTTTTCAAATTTATTTCATGTGTTATCTCTTATGGTAGTTTTGTAAAATGTGGAAGTGATTTATTAGTTGTTTAATGGGGCTTCCAATTTTGGTTGGGTAATGATATAGTGTCATGTGGTCCTAAAAATGAGGGTCTTTGAATGGATTTTATGTGTGTAACCTTGTTATACTCCTTGAAAGTGTTTTATGGATTTGGGTGTTCTCATGGGTATCTTTTGCGATATTGTTCAAGGTTATTATATAAAATTTTAAAGTGGATTATTAAATGTTTATTGGGATGCCAATTCTGTTTTGGTAGGGTATTGGGGTGCTTTTGGCTTAAAAATAGGTTTTTGAAATGGGTTTTTTGTGCAAGACATATTTACACCACTTGGGTTCTTTTTATGAAAATTGTAAATGTTTTAGTTGGTTAAACAAAGTGGGAAAAGGGAGCATATGTACTGTTTGGTATGTGTGTTCACCTATTATGGGGTTTTGAAAGGTGACGTGATGTTTTAAGATGTAAAACATTTTTATAATGTTTTGTAAATTTCTGAAATGTTTTATTAAATTGTGATGTTGGAGCGAAACTTGTTTGTCGGTTGTTTCATGTAAGTTTAATGATAAAATGATTTTGATGGTAAAAATGGTTTTATGTAACAATTTAGTGGTCTTTTATGAGAGTTTTAATATATTTTAATGGTTTTATAAAAATTTTTAATGAATTTTTGGAAGTGTTAAAGAAATGTGAAAAAGTGTTGTGGGCTATTTTGGTGTGAGTCGGATTTCAAAATCAATTTGAATGAAAAGTGGACTTTTGTGACTTGTGTTGTATACATGTGGTCTGTTTGGTGAATTTATGATATGGAAATGATATTTTCTTGTCAATAGTAAATTAATTTACTTGTTGAACTTGTTTGAGCACAAAGGTAAAACCCAGGTATCAAGGTGGGTGGACGTGTACTAGTATGCTAGTGAATCTGTGGGGTTTGGCCTCAGTTTTACTTAGCAAGATTGAAGCTTAAAACTCTAACTAAATTATGATGATGATGATTAGGGACCACTAGGTTATGGGTATGTTCCCTACTAGTGTCTCGTGCATGAGAACGGATATTTTTTATGGTTACTCTCACCGAGATACGAGGTACCTGGGACCCACAACTAGCTAGTTCCTAGGGGTTATTTCCCATTGCTTGTGCTCACTAGATATTTTGTGCTTACCGTAGGCATACGGTATGAGTGTATGGAAAATTAATTAGCCTTGGTATTTATTTTAAAAGTTTTTATTCTTTAAATTAGCCCACTTGAAAACTGATTTTTTTTAGTTTCATCTTTTAGAAATTGTAACTAGAAATTACATGTTTTTGAAAACTTACATGCTTTTCATCTTTGAATGTTTATCGCATGGAATCTCTAAGTGGTGGTATCCTACTGGGAATTGGCTCACACCCTACTTACACCTTTGGGTGTAAGTAGACTGGGATATTTTTGTTGTCGCGGGTTGGGTACAATTTGTTTTGATCCAGTGGTTCGGGTTTCTAGCAGGTCCTTGGTGGTGAAGTCTTGTGGAGATGGCTTGAGGGCGGTGCCCCATGCCATGAGGGTTCTTGGGCTGTTTCATTTTGGTTTTTTACCTTCTTTATAGTCTTTTTGAGTTGTTTTATTCTATTTAATTCAGTTCTGAATTTTTGTAAAAGATTATTTGGTTTGAAAAATCCAGATTCGTTTTATTGGAATCTTTTGTTGTTTTAAGTTTATAAACTCAGTTAAATCGTTCAAAATTATTATTTTATGATACCCAGGCACTTGTGCCAGCCCATGGGGATCGGGAACGCCTTTCGGGCCTTGTCACAGGCCAGGTTTGGCACTGGTTTTGGTGGTGACCGGATTTGGTTTGTGATAAAATGGTATCAGAGGAGGTTTTCTCTCTTTGGGTCATATTATTTGGGGAACAGTTGAGATAGTCTGGAGTTAGGATTTTTGGGACTTAGAATTTTGGTTATGATTAGTGTGGCTGATTACCACACCTCATGACGGGATTAAAGTCTCTAGGGGAAGTTGGGACCTTTCGGAGTCCTTTGGTTTTCTTGGTTTAATGGTGATTAGGGGAAATGAAAAGAGAGTTGGGTTAATGGTCTCAGTAAGCTCGCAGGGCCTGGAAAGCCATGTGGAGCTGGGGATATTCTCTAGAACACTCTCTGTGATTGTGAAGTGAATGTAATATGGCCTCTAACCATATTTCTAATTCACCCACTGACACTAGTTTGCTCTCGCATTGTCTTGTGTTCTTTAGTTTTGAAATCATGGAACTTTGGTTTTAAAGTGACTTGGTTTTAAGAAGCATAAAGTTTTTGTGAAATGATTTTCAAATATATATGGAATGGTTTGATTTATGAAATAGTGTAACTGAATATTCAGAATTTTTTTGAAATGGAAAATGGTGTTCTTACACCTCTTTTGAAAGCAGAAACTATATTGAAGTTGGTTTTGAAAAAGTGTTTCCAATGGAGTTTTCTAAACTATCATAGGGTGTTTTTTTGGGATGAGATGTTATGAAATTGATGTGAATAACATGAAATTGAGTTATTTTATAAATGGTTGTGTATTTATGAAAAAAAAAATTAATATTTGAATTGGTATTTGGATCTCATGGTTAGCAGTTTTGAGAAAAAGGATGTGTTGGTTGACCATTTTGGTTTTGAAAAGTGGAAAGAATAATTTCTTTAAACTTTGGTATTTCCATGAGTGACCACATGCATGGGGTTATATGGGATGATGGATGGATGATGGCATGACTAGATGAGTTCCGGGATGGATATGAGGAGGGTGCCCGGTGTGGCACAAAAACATGCATGTGTGAGGCCCATGGGGTACCATTGGTGGATACGCTTACTGCTAAACCGTTTGTTTTCAAAGAATTGGTTTTAAAGAAAAATATTATGTCTTGATTAATAGTTTGGTATGGGTTTAATTATGGGTTTTTGAAAATGTTGATTTTGTGGGATGTTTTGAGTCCAAGAACCCCTTCTGTTTGAACTGTGTTTTGGGTTTGTGTTTGGTCGGTAAGCTGTGTTGTAGGGATGGTTAGTGGTCTCTTTTGAAAAATGTTTTGGGATTCCTTTACGGTGGTTCCCTTCATGTGTTGGGATCTGGTTTGTGGCATGTTTTGACCAATGTACCAGCTTGGTTGGGTCCTTGGGTTCTCTCATTGGATATGGTATGCCCCCATTAAGGGTTAATGCAAAACTGAAGTGCAACCCGTATTGTTTTTCCATTGGAAAATCCTCCAGTTGATCAATATAAGGAATATTTTATCGATCATTGTTGATTGATTCTACACCCATTCATTTTGTTGATTTGTGGATCCTCTTGTAGTGGGATAGTGCTTGTGGAAGGTTGAAAGAGACCTTAGTTTCTTAAGTTTCATGATTCATTGAAGGTGGAAGTGTTTTTTTGTTGTTATTGTTGATGAGTTTCATGATGGTGTCTAAGAGGGCCTCTCGGTTCTTCATAGTTTCTTTGAAGCAAGAGTTATTATTAAACCACCAATTTTAAAATTTTGGTCATGATAGGATATTGTGTCCACTTTTTGGATTGTCTGTTGTTTAGGGACTTGGAATATGGTCTCGTTCCACATATTTTTTCTATCAATCACTAGGGTCATGTTCGGTGACGCATTGTGATGTTGTGTGCTCTTTTGAGTGTAAAGGTGAAGGTCACACAATCCTCAGAGGTTCTATGTTATGTTGGGAGTATGTCTCCCTTTGTAAAAACATCAAATCATATATCTTAGAGGAATTTGTTTATACGTGTCCTGCCCTTCTATTGTTTCTCACACAAAGAAACAAGGTGCGATGTGTGTGTATCTTCTGATCCCTTGTTTCAGTGAAATGTCTGGTTTTGGTAATGTGAGTTATGGAGTGTGTTATGTCTTGATGAAACCATCGGGGTATGTGGTGTAGTTGTTTGTGACATCGAAAGAAGTTCCATATAGGGGGTTCCATAGCCTAACTGCGAGGCCGAAGATGCTTCAATATTTTGAGCTCCATCCATAAGTCCCGGAGAGAAGATGGCGCGTAGTTTGGGGAAACCCCAGTGTCGTTTAAACCCTTGTACAAAGTCGTATCCTCAGTATGAAAGATAAGAAGATTTTAAACCTATGGTATAATCAACTTTCTTCTACTTTTCATGTTCGGTGGAAATAGGTGGAGGGCCTTGTACCCATGTCATCGCCCAATGTTATTCCCTCCCCCTTTGGTTTCCATTGAGTCTTTAGAGAAAGGTATAAAGTTTTGCTCGACAGGTTGACCACACAGTTTTCACTTGGTTAGTAGTGACCATGCCCTAGAAAACCATATAGATAGAATAATCCCCACTATTAGTTCATGGTTTCCCAAACTATGAAGACTAACCATGTGGTCATCCCTACTCTTTATATTTTAGGTTCTTTCTGTACCGACATTCTGGTCGATTAAGATGGTTGGTTCTTATGGTGGGGAGCCTATTTTTGTTCCCCCGTACCAATAACTTAGACATATCCATGGTCTTGGATTGGTGGTAGGTAGTATCATTCGGATCTATAAAGCTATCTAAATCTTCCTTGGGTAACTATTGAGATTTTAGAGTTCCCAATGGTTTAGTTATAGCAAGGTAAGCGTAACCTTGTTCGGTGTCATTGTTCGTTTGGGTGAATTTCTTGAGTCTTGTTCAAATAGTGTTTAAGGAGTTTTACTTTGGGATAAAGCCTGAATATGATTGATTGTTTTAGGAAAGTTTTGTATGTTTTTTTTGTGAAGTATTCCTTCCATAATTGATCCCTGCAGGTGTTTTTGCCTTTGGGGGCGAAACCTGGCAAGGGAGTACATCTTGGTTTATCGGTTGGGTTTGGTTTTCTTATCTGGACTTTCTGTAGCTTTCCGGGGACAGAAAGTTTTCCTGGTGGGAAGAATTGTCACATACATGACTTATTTTGAAGTTAAATTTCATTTATTTTCCTTTCATTCTTTGTTTTGGAGGGTTTCCAAAGGTTTTATGGAGGAATAGATGAGTTTTCATGAATTGGGCCAAACCGTGAGCCCAATTCCAGATTTAAAAATAAATTTTGTTTATTTTATTAATTTTTCATTTTTTAATATCATTCCCCATACTAATTTCTAAATGATATCCTCTGACTTATTAACACCAAAATTTAAATTTGGAGCCATTATATATCCATAATCATGGAGGATTTGGGTTTTTATTTAAGAATTGGGCCAACCCGAAATCTCATTTTCCAGTTTTAAAATGTTTCTTTAATTTTTTAATAGATTATTAAATATAATGTATTTTTCGGTGATTCCACCTCCCTCTTGACCCTAAGAAATCCAGGAGCACTCCCATTGCCTTTTCCCCCTCCTTGGAGCTCTTTGAAATCACGACATAGGGCTGAACTTCATAGGGTGTCTCAAATCGTCCAGAATTGAATAGGTAACTTCATCCCTTCTTAACTCTCTCAATTCTTACTCTTTTCCCTCCATTACAGTTCCTAAATGACCTCCTAAATCTTTTTCAAACAACCCCTCAATTTTGGCTGTTTTGAATTTCAGAAACTATTATTTTTGGAGTGATTAATTCACGATAATTCAAGTAAGTGAGTCCATTTCATTCCTCCTTCAAATTGCTTAGGGTTTCTTCCATAATTCTTGAATTTTAAAAAGTCCAGAAGTTAGGGTTCATGCATAGTTTCTAAATTAGTGTCTTTTGGGTGAAATATTGAGGTTTTAGGTTTCTTTTAACTTCCTTGAGGTGTGGTGGTCGTGCGGTTGATGTTTCAGCCCAATATTTGAGTGTTTCGACACATTCGGTAGGTGATTCTGTGTGTAACCATTTAATGATGAGTTAGTTTGCTTAATTAAATAATTTTTCATGTTTCTTATATGCTTTTAATTATGCAAAAACCATTTTTGGTAGCAATAGTAAATTATTTGGTATTAAAGTTACATTTTTGTTTGAAGTTTGTATTTTTCAAATATATTTCATGTGTTATCTCATGTGGTATTTTTGTAAAATGTGGAATTGATTTATTACTTGTTGAACGGGGCTTCCAATTTTGGTTTGGTAATGATATAGTGTCATGTTTCCCTAAAAAGGAAGGTCTTTGAATGGGTTTTATGTGTGTAACCTTGTTATACTCCTTGAAAGTGTTTTATGGATTTGTGTGTTCTCATGGGTATCTTTTACGATATTATTCAAGGTGATTATATAAAATTTGAAAGTGGATTATTACATGTTGATTGGGATTAAAATTCTATTTTGGTAGGTTATTTTTGTGCTTTTTTCTTAAAAATAGGTTTTTGAAATGGTTTTTGTGTGCAAGACATATTTACGCCACTTGGGTTCTTTTTATGAAAATTGTAAATGTTTTAGTTGGTTAAAAAAAGTGGGAAAAGGGTGAATATGTACTTTTTGGAATGTGTGTTCACCTATTATGGGGTTTATAAAGGTTAATTGATGTTTTAAGATGTAAAAAAAATTAGAATGTTTTGTAAATTTTTGAAATGTTTTATTAAATTGTGATGTTGGAGCGAAACTTGTTTATCAGTTGTTTCATGTAAGTTTGATGATAAAATGATTTTGAAGGTAAAAATGGTGTTATGTAACAAGTGAGTGGTCTGTTTTGATAGTTTTAATATATTGTAATGGTTTTTAAAATTTTTTAATGAATTTGTGGAAGTGTTAAAGAAATGTGAAAAGTGTTGTGGGCTATTTTGGTGTGAGTCGGATTTAAAAATCAATTTGAATGAAAAGTGGACTTTTGTGACTTGTGTTGTATACATGTGGTATGTTTGGTGAATTTACGATATGGAAATGATATTTTCTTCTGAATAGTATATTCATTGACTTGTTTAACTTGTTTGAGCACAATGGGAAAACCAGGGTATCTAGGTGGGTGGACGTGTACTAGTATGCTAGTGAATCCGTGGGGTTTGGCCTCAGTTTCACTTAGCAATATTGACGCTTACAAATCTAACTAAATTATGATGATGACAATTGGGGACCAATAGGTTATTGTTATGTTCCCTACTAGTGGCTCGTGCATGAGAACGGATATTTGTAATGGTTACTCTCACCGAGATACGAGGTACATGGGACCCACACTAGCTAGTGCCTAAGAGTTATTTCCCATTGCTTGTTCTCACTAGATATTTTGTGCTTACCGTTGGCATACTGTATGAGTGGATGTAAAATTCAGTAGACTTGGTATTTATTTTAAAAGTTTTTATTCTTTAAATTAGCCCACTTGAAAACTAATTTTTTTTAGTTGCATCTTTTAGAAATTATAACTAGAAATTACATGTTTTTGAAAACTTGCATGATTTTCGTCTTTGAATGTTTATCGCATGGAATATCTTAGTGGTTGTATCCTACTAGGAATTGGCTCACACCCTACTTAAACCTTTGGGTGTAAGTAGACTTGGATATTTTTGTTGTAGCAGGTTGGGTACAATTTGTTTTGTTCCAGTGGTTCGGGTTTCTAGCAGGTCCTTGGTGGTGAAGTCTTGTGGAGATGGCTTGAGGGCGGAGCCCCATGCCATGAGGGTTCTTGGAATATTTCATTTTGGTTTTGTACCTTTTTTATAGTCTTTTTGAGTTATTTTAAGCTATGCAATTCAGTTCTGAATTTTTGTAAAAGATTGTTTGGTTTGAAAAAACCAGATTCGTTTTTCTTGGAATCTTTTGTTGTTTTAAGTTTATAAACTCAGGTAAATCATTCCCAATTCTCATTTTATGATACCCGGGAACTTGTTCCAGCCCATGGGGATCAGGAACGGCTTTCGGGCCTTGTCACGGGCCAGGTTTGGCATTGGTTTCGGTGGTGACCGGATTTGCTTCGTGATAATAAGGGAGAACACCAATGGAAAATAAAGCTTTCACAATATTGGAAACATCTTTATGAATAATCTCCCAATGGAGCTAGAAAAACCACTATTGAATACATCAGGACCCAGGGCACTATCAGATTTAAGACTAAAAATTGTATCTTTAATTTCATGATCAAGAGGGTTTCTTAATAGAAAATTATTATCCTCCTCAGTCACAAAAGTCAGAATGATATCAGCAGCGGGATCTTTGTTGACATCTAGACCATTGAAAAAAAATTTAAAGTAATCTACCACAAGATTTTTAGTAGCTTCCTTAGTATCCATGAGATTGTTTTCCTCTCTATGAAGATAAAGAGGTCTACAGGATTTTCTAACTCTTTGAAGAGAATTATATAACTTTGTATTTCTATCACCATTAGCAAGCCATATAGGTTTGAAGATTTTCTTTCTCATGATATCCTTAAGTACAAGCAGAGATTTGAGCTTAATGGAAGTATCAATTTCAAGTTGTGGGTCAAAAGTGAAATCAGAGCTAGTGTTGGAGCTTTGGATTTGATTAAGTTCCCTCTCAAGAGATGAGATATCCATGTTATGTTTCTTAGATTTGGATCGACGCCAGATTTTATGACGCTGTTTTATGTACTTTAATTTATAAACACAAGAAAACGCAGCATTGTGATGCTTCATGCTTTCCCAAGATACTTTTATAAAGCTAGTATAATCAGGATCTACAGAATAAGAATTATTAAATTTGAATGGGAGAGTGGATTTGATACCCTTGGTTAAGAGATTGACAAGAATAGGATGATTATCTGAGTTAAGTCGGGTTAAGGTGATGCTAGAAATGGTGTCTCTCTTATCTAGAGAAAATATATTAGTGAAATCTCTATCTAGTTTGCTAGAAACTACTCTGTTGTAGTGTTGTCTATACCAGGTGTACTTAGCACAAATCATATTAACTTTAATAAGATTACAATCCTCTATGGAAGATCTAAATTCTATCAAGGAGATAGGAGAGTGTGATGGCCCAATTTTTTCACTTGATGTTTGAATAGCATTAAAATCTCCAATCACAACCCAAGGCCTATGAATATTATTAGATAAAGACTAAAGGTCTTGAAAAAGGGATCTTCATTCTTGATATTGATTCTTAGCATAAATCATAGTGCAAAAATGTGTAAACCTTCAAGGTTAAAATCGCATGTAAACATCTGTTAAGTAATTTTAAAAGTATTGACAGACTACAAAGAAGAGTGATAGAAAATCCAAAGAGACTCTACAGCATTAACAGTTTTTCACGCACCTGAAAAATTATAACCAAAAGAAAAAAGATGCATATTTTTTAAGGAGAAGTTTATTTTAGGCTCGGCAATAGAAAAAGTTTTTTTTATGAGTCATAAGAAATATTTTTAAAACATTATAGGTTTCAGGGTTAGCAATCCCCTAAAAATTCCAAAATAAGAAATTCATTTGAACCAGTTCATGGAGGTAGAACCCCCTTTCTTTGGGCCACCCAAGTCTTTCCCCATCTTTGATCTTCTAATATCTTGTGGGGAGGTTGGACTGGTTTTCTTTCCTGGTTTGAACCTAGAGGAGACAACAGTTTCATTAGCAGTACCATTTTCCTTAGTTCTTTGATCCTCTTCAGAAACATTAGAAATCGAGGATGTCTTCATTGAGCTATCCTTTAAGGGGTTTTGTTGTTTTTCCTCTGATCTAGGCAAGCAGTTAGAGGAATTGACCAGGGCATTGTTCTGAGTATCCACTGCCTCTGATTTTTCACAAATATCAGTTTGAGTTTTTTTAGAAGCATTAACATTTAAAGGTGTCACCATTGAGTTATTTTTTAAGGCTCAAATTGTTGTTTATCATGTATGTTATGTGAGCAATTAGACACATTAACATGTGCAGTGATCCGGTTGTCCATTACCTCTAGTTTATCAGCATTGATTGTGTCTATGGGAGCAACTAGTGTCATGCCTGCAATGTCCAACTGTGTGTTTGTATCCAGCTCTACCATGCTATATGCTATTTCATATTTTTCAGATGTAGCATGGGATGCTACTACATTCTTTTTTCCAGAATCTATAGGATCGATCCGGTCTGTGTCAACACCCGAAGCAGGTTGGAATTTTTCATATGCGTCCAGAACAATCTTTCCAATCTCATCTAAAATGTATTGTTCTATATTTTCATTTTCTTCTTCTTCAACCATATCCACCCAACTCTTACCCAATGTCTCACCCAGGAGAGGGGATTTCTTTATCCAGACTTCATTTTTCTTCCTCGGTGCTTCAGGCTTCTCATAGTCTATCATCTTGTCATTTATCTTCCTTTTACCCATCTTTCATTCATCAACCCTCAGTTGCTCCACATGATTTTTCATCACCCTGCAATTCAATAGGGAATGTCCAATGATCTTACAGAGATCTAAAAATGGAGTTTTGTTCTCATATTCAATCCAAACCTCTCCTTTATACCCATTCACATTGAAGGCAATAACATCTGGCAGCTTTGACTCCAGGTTTACCTCTACCATAGCCTGCACATAAATCCCAAGTTACGCTTCTAAAGTCTAATGATCAATCTGTAGAGGTGTACCGATGTAGGAAGCTATGTCATTTAAGATCCTGTGGTTCCAAAAAAAACCAGTTGAGCCCATGTAACTACACCCAGACTTGTGCCTTATAATTCCTAATGGTGTGGGGATTGAAAGGAAAATCCCATTCAGATAATCTAAGAAAACTAGGTTTCAGTTGAACGTTGCCCAATTTAGAAACCCAATCAAGTTATTCCTAAGATCTAAGTATGATGTGGAAATATCCTCTACCAATAGGGATCATCATCCAATCTGTGAATCCCCATAAGTGAGTGATCCGCTATTTAAGATCCAGGGTCAACTATGTCCTCTCATCTTTGAGATGAGAAATATGACCCATAATCGAGTACTTACACATTTGTGCTCATTGATGTAGTGATTCAAGATCATCATCAACTGAAAATCATCCATCCTCTAATTTCTTGCATCATGAAGGTTTCATCGAGTTCGTATTTTGCAGGTCTGGGCCCCTGAGAGCTTTGAGAAAGGAAATACCTTTGGGTTTTCTAGCCATCGATGTTTGATCTTTGTTCTCTTCGACTCCGCATCCTTCAAAGAATTTTTACCATTTGGGATCAAAATATTACATGATACAACTAGTTTATATCATTTTAGGCCATTCATCATAGGCGTTGAGGGAAAACCCTAATCATCACGAGAGAGAAAACGAGAGCTCCTGAGGCGCCATCTATAATATTTCAATAAGTGATAAATTCAATGTTTAATAACTAAACCATTTTTAATATAAGGTTATTCATAAGATAAACTCATCTATAAATATTCATTAAAAATATAAATATATTTCCTACATAATGGTATTTTATTTATAATTTTTATACATTAAATAATTAAATTTATTTATGACACAATGATTGTGCAGTAATTAACTTATTAATGAAAGATTAAAATAATTTATATATTAAATATTAAAATAAATGTAATATGATACTTTTAATGAATTATACTATTTTTATGGTTAATATTAAATTTTATGGTTATTTAAATAAATTTTATTTGAATTGATAAAGTTTTTATTGCTTTCACAAAAATCAAATACAAAATAGTGTCAAAATTGACATAAATTTGTTTTTAAACCAAATACTATATTATTAGTTGATGTAATATTACTAAAAAATATAAGGGTCAGAAAAAGGACATAGATAATGTTATACATATCAATAATGACCCACTTGGGGTTCTCTTGGTAATTTATAGTAACTTTATTTATTATATAATATAAAAATATAAGGAGACATGTTAAATGTAAAACTATTTAACTAAGAGTTAAATCTAAAATATAAGGTTAATATGGTGACCTAAACCTATCTAAAACCTATTGTATGAGAGTTTTTCATCCAATACCCACCTTATCCTATAAATAAATCCTTTTTGAGCCATTATAAACAAAAAAATGATTTTATTATAAAATAATATTTCAAGATTTTCCTAAAGTGACCTTCACCTCTCTTATAAAAGGTCACATCCCCTTCCCTCAAAATCACAAATCCAAATACATTTTCCTGGCCCAAACCATGCCCAAATATCCTCCCAACTACCCTCACTTCATCTTAGATTCTAAACTTTGATTTGAAGCCAACTTAAGGATCCCTTTTGATCAAATCAAAAGAATGCACTCGAAGAAGAGGTAATTATTTCACCACCTCTTTCAAGTTGTTTTCTTCTTCCACTTACTCTTTATTTTTTATTTCCATACAAAATAATAACTCCAGTACCTTATTCATATTTTGATGTTATTATAAATATGGTATGACCATATTCATTATTCTATCTATCCTATGAATGACTAAGTCACCATACGTGCATATGTACGGCTAACCGTCTCCACGTTGTGGTGTAGTTGTTATTCAACACTTCATTATTTGGATGGGTATAATAATGATGTATAAATTGTTTCAAATAATAAATATAACATTTTAATGATTCTGTATATATGATATACCATCCAATTTCATACGATTCCACAATTAATATAATGGTATTATCGCTAGTGTGTACATACGGATTACCATCTCCATGAACGCTATGAGATTTATTCCCCGTCATAACCATTCAAAACTAATTTTCATTTTATGGTCAAAAACATTGTTTAATAACATATTATCATTCTTTATATTAATAAAATACATTATATCCATAAAAACCATTACTTACGTAACAAAACATATAAAGGGAAATGAATCATTTAACACCCAAAACAATGATACTACTAAAATATTATTTACATAGAAATATTAGAAGATCATATTTGATGTCATATTTATGTAAATTGTTCTTGTATAAAATAATAACAATGGTATAGCTATTATACATGAGTGTAACATTACATCGACTAAGGGAAAGTAGAAGGTAAGAGTTAATTCTACAATATCTTTATTATTTGAGGTTGTTTAAATGTGAGTATCTATTGGGACCTCTATATCATCCACATATGTGTTTCTTAAAAATGTATTTAAAAACATTTATAATATTTCCTATACTATTATTTAAATTCATTTAAACCATTTTTTGAATTTTTATCATATGTTTATAAAGGAATATTTTTGTCATATTCCAAACAAGGTCCTTTATGAACTTTTTGAAAAAATTAAGGAATGAATGTTTTTTATCTTAAACGGTGGGTGCGGCTATTTTCTGCCATTATAACATATTCTATGATTCCCATACAAGATTATAATAATATTTTAAAAATAAATGATTTCATTTATAATTAAAAGACTTATAAATTATTTCAAAATAGAATGAAACATTTCTCTCAAACAGTTTTGATTATATCTATGTCAACATATTTTGATGGATTTTAAACTTCTTTAAAGTTGATTTATTATGATACAATATTCCATATTTTATTGAAGGTTTTTTGATATGTTTGTTAGAGGATGTATTATTTTTATACCATTCATGTTTTATGGTTAAAGTATTAACATTTTTTATGCTAGTTTTAATACAATTTTTATGTTATGTTTCAACCTTTTCATATGGGGAGTGCATTAAACTTAGTATGTGATGGTTGGAGCCTGTTATAGCTCCTCGATGCATCAGTAGGTCTCATGAGACAAACTAGTGTCTTTGCACAAGTCCTTCACCAAATCAAATTTGTTGTCTTGGTAGGAGGCCTTGACTATGTGGTTATGATGTCCGACATTATGCATTCCATCATTATGAAATTAGCTATTGATATTAAATGTGATTATTAAACTAGAAGAATATGAATGTGAATATGTAAATGGAATTATTTTATTTATATTTGTAATATTATGCTGAATTTTATGTTTAAAATTATTGGGTTATAGCCTTATACATTGCCTTAAATGTTTGTAATTATTTATGATAGTTTCCACTATATTATTATCCTTACTGAGCATCTGAGCTCACCCCTTTCTTATGTTTTATTTTCCCCAGGATGTGAAGAAGTATATTACAATTAAACTCCAAAAATAGGCTGTGGGATATAATGGTGTTCAAATTGGATAGAAGGTTTTTTTTTATTTCATGATTTAATGTAAAACTTATGTATGTATCTAGTACATCCAAGGATACTAAACAGATTGGTCATTCGGGACATGATTCCTTGTATCATGCCAATGTTATGTAATAATGCAACGACTATAGGTGACTGTGTTCAGGGAATTATAGATTTATATTACATATGAAATTCTAAATATACAATTTTGATATTAATAGAGAAAATAAATAAACATTGCTTCAGAGAAGTAGATAAAAAAGGTTTATATTGTATTTCTACTGATACACTATGACAACCAGACCCATAGGGCCTGCCTAGATAATAGTAAGTTGAGTGTGACATCCAAATACCACATCCAATAGGACATGAGATGGAAAATAGAACTGATTAGGCAAGTCACACACATGGGAGGCCATATTCTAAAGTACCTATACGAACTCCCACATATCTATACATCAATATATTATAGTAAAGAAAATAAACTCATACTGTTAATACATTCATAATAACTATTCCCACATTAGGGTATGAAAAGGTGTATAGAAATTAAAAGGACAAAATATAATCCCATGATAACAATGAAAAATATTGCAACAAGTAAAAAAAGGGGATGATGAAATTACATGAACCGTATATAGTCAATGTAACACAACTAAGATCCACCTACTCCGGGTCCTCTAATGACCTCATTGATCAGCTAGTCATCTATATATGATATGACACAAGTGGGTAGACCTCGTGTAAGGGTGAGTATCAACATACCCAATAGGACACCCTAAAATCCCCAAACAAATATAATCAAAGGGGGTTACAACTCTAAAACATAAGGCCAACAGGATAAAAAAAAGAAAAGCAGATATGCTCTAAAGAAGATTCCAAGTCTCAATGTGAGGTTTTTCCTCAATTCTAGCATCGGTATTATAGTAAAAGATTCAATATAAAATACATATGAGATAAATAACTCATAGGGTATTGAAATATTTATGGTACTCATCTAATTGGTCATACCGATCAAGTCTTTCCAGGATAATGAAAAAAGGGGATTGAGAGGTATAATATGAGATATGCACTTGTTTGGACTGGACCTCATCTGTACATAATTTTTGTCAAAAAAAATATAGGGGACCAAGCCTGTGGCCTATAAGTCATATCTAAACCAATCTAGTATAACCCCCCAGGAATTGGGATCACACACACTAGATATTATAAACATGATACTTGAACCAACCTATGAATGAATAATAGAGTACAACACCCCATTACATACTAAGGAATTCTTGAATCTATCATGATATAACACATAGAGTGGATTTGAAAACCAATTAAATATATGGGATTCCTTGATATACCCTCATAAGGTTTAACCAAGGGAATTCATCCACACATTTAACAAAACTAGACTATGGAGATCAAGGTCTACAACTTTCCATGGAAGTAGTACATGGCATGTCCACATGGGGGAATGGCATGCATCACATCATCAGGTTATTCTCATTCCCTAATTTATCACATGGAATTTATTTATCCTGATATAAGGAATTTATTATGCTACACAATGTGTTGAGATAATCCATCACTAGGGTGTGTGTTGGATACCCATGTAGGTGCTTTTTTCTTAAGTATATGTGGTATTTGATGGAACACATAGTGTTTGGGGTCACATGGCTTCCATAATGTGTGCACCCTGTACATGCCAAACTTACTGGATAAGGGTTATAAAGTATATGGGCCCATAACAAACCATGTGATACGTAATTATACACATAAAACCAAACTTTATTATAGATGGATCTACACTGATGGTTCTCTTTTGAACTATATGCTGTGAATATGATAATTTCAGATAAAATATAATCTATTTATGTGCTTTCAACCCCCCCCCCCCACCACCACCACAACCTGATCCACTAGGAAAACCACCCAAATGCTCAAATACGAGTTGGCTAAACCTATAGTATTTCACATGTCTTGGGTTTTCCACCTTTTCATGAAAAATGTCTAACACTACACCTTAGAGTTACCTGCTCGATCTAGCTCATGGAACCACCATCACTCCTTCAATCACCACATTACCATCATCACCTCCATGATTACTGTGAATCCCCAAACCCTAAATTTATTCCAAATCCATGATTTGTTGAACCAATAGTGTTTTAATAATTATTGTTTTCCAGTTTATAGTCAAGCTATTATCCAACCAAAATACAAATTACGAATGTAGAAGAAAAGAGGAAGAATAGAATGAAGCACAAAAGTAGTCCTCTAATAAAGGACATGTTCATTTTTTCATCACTTATGGAATCCAAATAATTGAAAAGATAATTAATGCACAATATTTAGAAATTAAATCTCATATTAAAAATTCTAGGAAAGTAAAACCAATGAAAATTAAACATCAATGATCATAAAATTAATTTTTTATTTATTGATTCATGTTCATCAAGGAAAAAATAAAGGGGATGTTATCCACACACACAAAAATGGATGAATTTTGTTTATCTATTGTTGGCATAGAATTAATTTTAATCACTATCATTTATGAGACCCACTACATTAATTTTCTTCCCCTAAATTATCTATTTTATTATTATTTCTCCTAAATCATTAGATCACTCATCAATATTCCCACCATTAGATCAATCGAACCCATCATATCATTCCTCTTTTATTATGTGTCAAACAATAGGTAATTTTCCATATTGGTGTTTATAAGTTGGATTAATTAGGGTTATATAGTCAAATAGACATTAAATTAATAAATCTATTTAATCTATTTAATCTCCCAAGGACTGCACTCCACCAAAACATCTGACGCCAAATCAAATTATGGCATGCCTATCGTAATACCTATGATCCATAATTATTATCTATCATAGTTTTCCCATCTACAACACAATTTATAATTTATTCATTTATTTCCAAAAAAAATCATGCGATGTAATATGTTCAATATTATTTATATATCAATATAATGGCTCAATAAGGCTTCAAATTACACATAAACTCTAAACCTAACTCTAGAAGTTTTCATAAAATTATTAGTAATTCATTGAAAAATCGATTCATTACATTTTCCACACTTTTAAGGATTTTCATCCTGAGAACTAAAAAACATACGCACACAAGTGATCATACAAAGTTTAATTTCTATTCATACACTCCCAATTGATATTATATATATTTCCATGAATCCTACCAAGACACACCAAGGGGAACACTAAACCAGGAATAATCCCCTCATTTTTATTATTGGTCACCTCCAAGAAACTTGAAAATGTAAATTTTTTCTCAATGTTCAGCTCTTCCTAATCGATAACATTCAATGGCCCATGCACATATCCTTTTAACCACGACATGTGGAATATATCATGCACCCTATCAAACTATGATAGTAAGTCTATGTGGTATTCAACCTATCCAACCATACATAGTATCTGTAATAATATAGTAAATCCTATAGACAGATTTCCAAGTCATACAAATCTCTAAAATCCTCATCAAGTTGAGACCTTTAGAAATAAATTATTTCAATCCTTGAAATCTAATGACCTATTTAATCATTCCACATAGATCTCCAGCTAGCTCTGGGAAGTCTTCATCCCATCCTAGTTGATCTGAACTTTTTATAATTTTATTCACACAAATTCTTAGGGCCATAAATATTATCTCTCGTGGTTTTTAACATCCTCTAACACATACTAATAGGGTCTCCCATATAATCCCTCAAATGGTGTCATATTAATTGTGAATGGTAATAGTTATACAAAACACCACCATGGGTATATGAATTTCCTACATATATCAAAAATATGATATGTAACCCCAAAGAATATCCTCAATAGTATGAATGGTTTTCTCTATATGGTCATATTTGTGGGTGTGGAACACCATGATCAACCATAATTGATTCCTAAAAGCCTCATGAAATCCTCACCATAATCATAACATTGAAAAATCATCATAGTCAAAAATGATTATTGAGGATACTCTGTGATGTCATTTTATCTCCTACATGTACTATTGTCACTACTTTAAAACATACTCTTTTATTGAATATCTATGAATTGGAAAAAATTTACATGTAAGTCTAGGATATCATAGATAAAATTATGAAAACTCAAGGATCGTAGATGTTTTATCACAAGGTTCATCAAAACACCATCTTACTTCCACATCTATATAAGAATCTAGGTATTCACTTTAATATAGGTGAGGCATCATGGAATAAACTCTATATCACTCCTCTTCAGTTTGACTAGTACCATTAACCATCAATGTAATGGGATTTTGTGCTCCACACCTTATAATATCCATTAAGTGCATTTCTAGAGGATATCTAGTCAATCAAGATCTCGTAAATCTAGTGTTGTTCCTCCCTAACATTTTGAAGAATTGGAGGGGTAACAACCATCGACTGGAGTTTCATTTCACCATCCTCATCTACCAGGGACAACTACAACAAAGAAAACATATCCTCCACCTTTCTCAATAACTATGAATAACATTTTCTTTTGATAGTATCTACTACCATATTATTCTTCTTATAAGTATAGAATCTATAAAAAAACATAGTCCGGTAAGAATTATTGCTATAAAATCCATCATATGTTATTAATTTAATATGATAATATATACATGAGACCATTAGATTAAATTATATGATTAATACCTCTTATAAAATATAGGGTTTCCCAACCTCTCTAGAAAACATGTGTACTCTGTATTTCAAACTATGGGTCATGTAGTTTCTCTCAAATGGTCTTAGTTGCTAGGACACCTAAGAATACATCTCCTATATCTACATCAAAACACATCCAAGACAGGATTTAGAGGCATTGTATAATATCTCAAACTCAATACCCTTTTATGTATGTATTAAGATATGGGGTGCCCATCCACCATGGATATAGATCTGGAAACTCCTATGGTATTTATCTTATTCTTAGGAAAAATTGTCCCTTTGGGTCATGGTAGGCATATATTCCATGACCCTTGAAAATTTTGGGATGAATATCGGACAATATCCATCCATCATAGTGAATATATACATCTCAGACACACTCTTAGGTGTCTCACAAGATAGTATTGCGTCAATTTGTTTAGTGTCTACTTTTACTACCTCTCTTGAGATAAAATGTCCAAGGAATTAGTCCTCTCAAATCTTAAACTATCACTTTGAGAGATTCACATAATAACTATTCTCTAATAAAATTTATATAACCCTTCTCAAATGTATCACATACTCCTCATCTGATGCTAAGTACATGAGGATTTCATCTATGAAGACTAACATGAATCTGTCTAAGAATTGTTGAGATCTGATTCATGAGACCCATGAAATATGAAAAACCAAATGTAACCATAGATGCACTAGAAAAATTTCCATGCTATGCAAACCTTATGAACTTGGGTATAGTGATACCAAACTAGACATTATAATTTGAGAACCAATTCACCCTTAACCACTAGATAAAAAGTTAATCAGTTAGCAGAATTGGATACTTATTCTTGATATTCACTATACATATGTGACAATAATCCACACATTACATCAATCTCTCATCCGTCTTCTTGGTGAATGACACAAGGGATGCCTAGAGAGACACATTAGTCCTATAAAACATCTTATTCTATAAATCCTAATACTACACCCTTAGTTATTTCCACTCTACAGGGGACATTCAATATACAAGCATAGATATCAAATCCATTCCTCAGCTTATGACTATGTAGATGTTGATCTGTTGAGGGAGATATAATCCCATAACATCCTTTGAGAATAAATCTATATTCTCCTCTATCATTAAAGTAAAATTTGATATTATATAATCTGTTGAACAAAGGTCATACAAGACAAATAATGATAAATTATTTGGATCCTCTGGAATATGATCACATTTACTCTTTTTTGGATTCCTTATTAAAAAAAGGAAAACCATGTCCTTCTAAATCAGTCACACTAAAAATCAAATTGGTTGTAGTAGAATGGTGTTTCAATAATTAAAAACATGTTCATATTGAGTTAAAAATCATAGAACCTCATCAGCACCATAAAGAGATGCAATACAAGGTTGTCAACCCCAGTAGTGAAGTCACACAACCAGTAGAGAATTGATACCATCAAATAATCCCCAGTAAAAGTATCTAAGAAAAATATTCAATCCATAAGCTCAAATGAATACTCAATGCCTCAAATTGTGGTTGAGAAAAGAAAATAGTTCCTCAATACCGTTTGAACGAAATTGGTAAATAATGAATATTATATACAAGTTATACCTTAGATCACTGTTAGAGCCTCTAGTTCCTAACCCTCTACAACTTGTAGCATTCCATGATCAATACAACCAGATCTCTACATCCTGGGTTCTCTTTGAGTCCTTGAAATATTGAAAATAATTTCAAACATAAAAATTAAAAGGAACTCATACATTATAGCTTGATAATATCAACTTTAGGTGGAACGGAGTCACCTGTATGACTTTAAAATTCATCAAAAGAGAACAAATCTTTGTTTTGAAACTGTCCATATTCATTTCATGTATAAATCCACATCAAACATCACTTATATATGACTCTACCAATACCCTTCATTTCCCTATA
The DNA here is from genome assembly GCA_963277665.1 of Viscum album. Lineage (NCBI taxonomy): Eukaryota > Viridiplantae > Streptophyta > Magnoliopsida > Santalales > Viscaceae > Viscum > Viscum album. Next base: position 1,658,059,915 of record OY728121.1, on the reverse strand, counting down.
TAAGGTTGACTACCACGAACACCCTCAGGAGGGGTCTTAACCATGTGAAATTCTCATGACACATATTTTATATACTACTCTACCACATGTGGGATCTGTCTTTACCAAGAACCTGGGAGCTATCTATCATTAAAGATTTATAATTGGACACTACTTCTGTGCATAAAATACTAATACTATCAAAAATTCCACTTCTGAATTTAATGAAAATAATTCAACTAAACCAAAAAAGTGGGTTAGTATGTTTCTCAATGGGTAGAGGAACTACTATCTATCCACTCAGATGGGTTAACTCAATATTAGGTTCAAACACTAAGGAATAATTTACATTTGGTTCATTATCATGATCCTATTTTGGTATCTAACATTGGATATCTAAATGGTGGTATCTTATGAATTAACATGATGTAACATAGTCAAAGAGAATATCTATGGATTTAACTCAAGAAGGACATGAAACCACATCCCAATCATATATGATGCATGTACCAACCTTTTTCTGGAAACCAATGACTATATATGTTGGGTTAACAAGTTGGATATCATAGTTATAGTGAATGGATACATCAGCCACTAAACCATCTCTGGGTTCCCTCTCCTAAGAGATAAACTTGTGATACTTTAACATTTATACTCTAGTTCTCAAACCAAGCCTAACGAATTGAATATGTCTAAACTCTAGTCAAAATATTTCCCCTCTGATATCACTCTATCCCAAACTGACCCATTGAGGCCTACCTAACCAAAGTTAAGGTACATGTGACACCCCAATATCAACTTCATTAATCATGGTTTTGATGACTAGCACTATGTAGGTATATTACACAGTTGGGAGGCCATATCCTAAATTACATGTACACACTTACACACTTACATAAGCCACTATAATTTAGTAATGATAAACATCTCATTATTTAAATTAATTAATAAAAACTAATCCAAAATAAGAATACAAAAATGTGTATGCAAAAGAATTGGAAAAAATACAAGCCAACAATAACTAAAAAAACTTTATCAAAACTACTATGAAAGAGGTTACTACATTCATGATGAAACTCCTACAACAATAAATGGGCCATCTAGAACAACTAGGCTCCACTTAATCATGGTCCTAGTAAGACTCCATCGAAAGGATGGTCATCTTCATAAGACATGACATTTGTGTGTAGATCCCATGAAATGTGTGTGTAGAGACCATAAAGGGATGAATATCATCATAAGAAGTAGTAGATCCCGAAATAAAGAAATAAAAATAATTAAAGGGGTCATATATAAAACAAAATTTCAAAAGGATAAATGAAATGAACTTAAAAAGGTCAAAGGAAAACTCTGTGTATCTAGGTGAGTTATTTCCTCACTTCCAACCTAGGTATTATGATTGAGGAACATAGGCGATATTATTCCAAGAGTACTCACTCATCATGAATCTCTATGCGGATATAACACTTATAAGAGTTCATACTCATCAGGTCTTTCCATACTGAAGTAAAAAAGGAAATTAGAGATATCATTAGAGATACTCCCATGGTCACACATTACCTCATTGGGACATGATGGAAGTAAATACATTGTTAAGGGATCACAACTAGTTTCTACAGGGGATACCAAACACAATCTATTATAACATACTACGAATGTGATTCTCTTTCCTTGGATGTTGAAAATGGGATACTTATATAAAACTAGGGATGGATGATAGGGGACCACAACCCTGTCCACATATAGGGATACAAAAATATATCACGAACTAATCTATGTAGGGGATCTCTCAATTAGTTCAAATGAAGGGATTCCATGTTGTATGTTCTTTGGTATGCACCAAGTTAACAAGCCCACACTAATACTAGAATTGTATTGTAGAGATAAATGGATCCAACCAAGCCTTGAAGGAGTACATGGATCATCAACTGAGGGATACCACATGTATCACTTCATCTAATTATTCATATTACCTTTCAACTCACATAGATATAATTTCTCTAGATACATGGAATTTTTTATGGTACACAATATGTAGATATCAGATGACAATCATCCAGGTACTTCCTTCCCATGTCCATGAATTTTTATAAAGTACATGGAGTGTTCCCAGATAAACACAGAGAGTGGGGTCACATTGATTCATGGGTGTTCACATCATGTATATACCGAGATTTCAGGATAAGGGTCATGGAGTGTGTAGACTTCCCACATAGCGTATGATATTTAAATACACATGTAAAACTTATCTATAATATAGAGGGGTCCTAGAACCTTGTGTTCATCCAAACTACACACCGTTTATATCCTAATTTCACATAAATCCTAGTTTCTCCTTTCATATTTTCCCATACCTCTATTACCTTTGTGTCCATTGGGAAATTATCCCAAAAATTCATATATAGGTTGACCAAACCTTCAATGTCACTATTTAAAATATTCCCTTTACCATTTTTTCAAAAAAATTCCCATTCTCACACCTCAGTATATCCCCACTCAATCTGGATAGTGAAACCACCATCCCCCATGCCATCACCAGATTATAATCCTCTCTTTCATTAATTTAAAAAATTACAAAAACCAAAGAAAACCCACATAAAAAATTAATTTCACCCGGAGTTATTTCATAATTATTTGATCCTAAGGTATATTTGAATAATTGAAAACCTGAAATAGTTATAATGATTGTCGATAAAAAAACGAAGAGTGGCATGAAATGAAATAGTGAGCATACAAAGAATGTCAAGATCATTTATTCATAATTGATTAATATATATAAAATAAAATGGATATTATAAGAATGGAATTCAAAATTAAGTCACTAATTATTAATTCTTAGTAGTGAAAACCAAATAAAAATCAATATTTAAGATCCAAGAATTAATTTCTATGTAATTAATTTATTTTAATCCTGGAAAAACAAGAATGGGGTAATAATACAAAAAATAAAAACACCCTACCATGAGTTTGGATTTATCATCTGGGAATATTGTATCTGAATCAATTTCATTGAATACATCCACTTATTTCATCATGACTCCATGTTTCTCCATGCTTGTTCATTGTTGATCCTAAATCACATGATATCACACTAACAAGACCATAAATAGAGATCTATCCTATATCCTCTCATTCCTATAATATTATTAAGATTAACCCAGGAAATTAACCATATACGGGTTTATAAAGAAGATTGATTATGGTTATATAATTAATAGTCATTAAATTAATAAATTTATTTAATAAATTTAATCTTCTCATGACTATACTCCATTGAAACATCTAATTATAACAAAACATACATTGTTTCCAAATTAAAACACATTTTTTTTATTTATTGAAGTTTTTTTTCCTATCTAAAAAACCATTCAATGTTTATACCATTGGTTCAAAAAAATCATGCATGTTTTTTTAGATTTAATACATTTTATATATCAATGTCAAGCCTCTTTAGAGACCAAAACTCTTTTACAACATGGATTCTAAATCGAAAAATTTTATTTATAATATTATAAAGTTTTATATGGAATAAATAGAGTTATTACCAAATAACACCATCAAACTATCATTTTTTTAAGAGGATAGTTTTGTTTCTTGATATAGAACTTCAGTGGAGATTAATAGTTTGTGGAGTTTAGGGTGATCCTGTATTCTCTTTGGGGGAGATTTTTAATATCATACTTTTTGAGTTTCATTCAATGTCACTTTGTACGGAGTGTTAGTGGGATTTATTTGTGATAGGATAGTGATATTACTGTGTATAAGAATTTCTAAACTCTCTTTTCTCAATTTCTGCATTATTGTAACACCCCGAGATTTTATGAAAAATATTCTTTTTAATTTCATTAATGTCTTGTGTTGTACGCTACACCAAAATAATCTTTCACAACACGCATCCTTGACTTGCCTTGCATTACACGCAAGCGCGACCTTCCGTGATAGCGTGTGTTGTACGCAATACGGAGTTTTTGCAAAACAATGATATGCTATTAAAATATTATTAAGACTAGCCGTTATGAATAGTAATAACCAGTTTTTGAAATTTTGTAAATTTTATTTTTCAAAATGGACTTCATTTTTGGATTCGGAATATTGAAATTAGCTTAGGGTGAAATTTTGGTACTTTTCGGATAACTTTCATTTTCTGATGAATAGTGAAAATTACTAAATTTTAATTAAAAACAACCTTTTTAATCAAAATAATTAATAGTGATAAATTATTAATTTGAGTAGTTTTAAAGTATATTTAGAATATATTTTTACAATTTAATACAATGTTGGTCATTGGATGTAATTTCACATTTAAACCAGACAGAATCAAATGTCAATCTTTTGATAGTTATTATCTCTTAAGAACACGCTATTTGTTTTGACGACAGGAATTAATTTTTAAATTAATTAATGAAACTGATATGTTATGAATTTGGTAAAATAGACATAATTTTTTTAATTCATAATATCAAATATATCATAGGCCTAATTTTTGGTATTTTTCTGGAAACTTTCATTTTTTGATGAATAGTGAAACCACTAAGTGGTAGTTAAAAAAATGAATTTTTCATAAAACTTAATTTTACCGCTTCTGTGAGTGGAATTTCAAAAATCCGAGAGACACGGTTGATTTCAGTAAGTAAAACGTGGTTCAATGATATGAAAATAATTTTTGGTGAATAGTAACTTTTTACTTTTTTTTTACCATGGTTAAAAGTAAATAGGGTAATTAAGGGTAAAAATGATATTATTATTACCCTAAAACATGTCCTAATTCTATTGGACAAGTTTCATTCGACCAAAAACAACCTTAGAAATAAAATATGACCATTTAGGCCCACATGGATTAGATTAGGACATTTATTATTAATTTATTTAAAGAATGGTTAAAATAGTTAAAATCAAAGTTTAATAAGTAAATAATTTTTAATATGGGGTTATACATAAGATCAATTAGACTATAAATATCCATTAGAAAGCTAAAATGATTTCCTACATAATGGTATTTTATTTGTAATTTTTAGACATTAAATAATTTAATTTATTTATGACACAATGATGATGCAGTAATTATCTTATTAATGAAATATTGACAAAATTGATGTTATAAATACCCAAATAAATGTAATTTGAGACTTTTTATGAATTCCACTAATTATATAGGTTAATATGACATGTTATTATTTATTTAATTAACTTTTTTTGAACTAATAATTCTGTTATGATTTTCAAAAAAATCAATTACTAAATAGTGTCAAAATTGACATAAAATAGTTTTTAAAACAAATATTATATTATTAATTGTTATTTTATTCCTAAAAATATAAGTTTAGGCAAAATGACTTAGATAAGGTTATATATATTAATAATAAACAAATTGGGGTTCGTTTGGCTGCTTATAGTAAGTTTATTAACCTTATAGTATAAGAACACAAGAAGACACGGTAAAAGTAAAATTATTTAACTTAATGTTAAATCTAAATGACAAGGTTAAAATAGGAACCTAAACTTGTCTAAATTATATTTGATGAGAGGATTTAGACCCATCCCCAGCTTAGCTTCGAAATAAATCAATTTGGATCTATTTAAAACCGAATTTGTCTTTATAATAAAATAATATTTTTAGTTATTCCAAAGGTGCCCCTCTCCTCCCTTATAAAAGGGCACCTCCTCCCTCTCTTACTCACACCACATTGAGCCTTCATTCTCGGCCAACCCCTGAAAAATTATCTTCTCCACTTCCCTAGAAACATCCTAGAGGTTCTGTCCTTCCTCAAAGACCAATTTTAGTTCCCTAAAAGGAGATCTCAAAGAGGTGCTTCAAAGAAGAGGTAAATGTCCGTTACCGATTCTTTCAACATTATTTCTTCTTCCACTTCTTCTTATTAGGTTGTTTCATTATGAAGTAATAACATAAGTATCACTCATATACTGATATTTTATTATAAGTATGAAACAACCTTATTTCTCTATCTATCCATCCTACAGAAAATGAAATCACTGCGCGTGCGTACGTACGGAATATCGTCTCCACGCCGTGGTGTAATCTATTTTCCACCACCACCTTACTTGGATGGGTATAATGGTGTAAATAATTACTATATATGACTATTGTAAAGTGGTATTGAATCTGAAATATTATACATACACTCCAATACAATTCAATGATCATGAGAATGATATCATCGCTCGTGCGTACGTACGGACTACTGTCTCCATGACGCAATGAGATTCATTCTCCACGTTAACCATTCATGAATGATTATAAAGTATATATAATAAGTAATCATGAAATATATGACATAATAATGATACTGGATTTATTTGTATATATATGTATTTCATCTACTTAATTCCATTCAACTCAATAAGGAAACGAAAACAGCGTTCATGCGTACGTACGGCCTACCGTCTCCATGAACGGTGTATTTCTTTCCATTTATCGATCCATTATATATATGTATATTCTGAATATATATTATATATAAATAATGTTCTACATTCTGTATTTAATTAATCATGATCTAAGTAATCATATGAATAATTACAAGTCAAAACACGGACGAAAAATGAGACGATTTTACCCAAAACGCTCTTTAACATGGAATTTACAAAAGAACAGGTAATATAAAGTCATAAGTGAACCATATATGATATCATAACAATGAGTATGATTCTGGAATAAGTCAATGACATTATTTAAATCATTATACAGGAGGTTCGGACACTTATGAAGCAAATCGGACCAAAGGTAAGGGAAATATCACAATCTCATTTTTATCTGAGATTGTTTATACTTTGAAATTTACTGGGGTGTATTTTATCATCCACATCCATGTTTCCTCAATATGTAATATTATTTCCATCCACCTACAATTTTTTAAATCCAATTCTACCCTTCGGTGAGTTTGTAGTAAAATATATGAAAGGAATCTTTTGTTGTTTTTCGTACAAGGTACTTTTTGACTTTTCCGACAAAAGTACGAGAAGAATGTTTTTTTAACTTATACGGAATGAATGGATTTTTAAAACATTATTTCCAAGAAGCTTCCTTTACAAGATTTCAAGTTTATTTTTATTCAACTTCTTTTAGTTTAAAATTGTATGACATGTTAAGAATGGAAAATGTTTTTGAAGTAGAAAGGATATTTTCCTCAAGAGTGGAGTTCAAGTGTTTTATGAAAATTATTTTCCATCTAAGATAATATAGGGTTCTGTTTCTATCCCTATTATTACATTTACTTGATTATGTTGTGATGGAAATATTTTTATGAATTCCTTTATATTATATGAATTGTTTTATGATGTCATGATGTTTAAGATTCAAATTTTTATTACATGGGTTATGCAATGATGTATGATTTATGATTTTGTGGCACACATAAGAATGGTATCATTATGAGATGGGTGGGACCTATATCTCCCTCCAATGCATTGGGTAAATATTTTATATCTCATGAGATAGACATGGCTGGAATGGTAGTTTATACCGGTTTAGTGAAACAAGACTGAAACGAGGAGTGAACTCGGTTCAGAAAGGGACTTTGTCCACTAAGATAGTCTTGGCAATGAGACTTGACTAATAAGAAATGATTCTCTATGATTATGTGTGTATGCCACAAAGTTTCATGTTTTATGTTATGATTATTGGGATTACATTTAACTACTATGATTTATCCCATGTTATGAAGTTATGATCTCTTTTGCAGGTTAATATTTCCAAAAGATATGTTCTTATGAATATGGCGTGATTGATATTTATTTTGTTTACCCTTACTGAGCAATTGAGATCACCCTTTTATGTTTTCTTTTCCCCAGGATATAAATAAAGGATTTAGGTTTAAAAAAAGAAGATCTTTATGGGAGATGTTGAAGATCTTTCACCACGATTAGAAGATTATATTCCGAGTTTCCAATGACACTAAACTATTACGGTCCTTGTGTGTGTTTTTTTGTTATGTACTAAGTATTCTGTAAAATTAATGTAATGTCTATGTACGTTAAGATTAGGATCTCTACAGTTGGTATCAGAGGAAAGTTTTAGTCAACCTTTGGAAACTAGGATGCGAGAACTTTAGTGAGATCCCTAGAGATATTTCTAAGGTATGTCTAGGGATGTCCCTAAGGATAAGTATACGTATACGATATAGTCCTATAAATATGGTAACGATATTAGATTAAACCAAAGATGTTAGATATTCAAGTTACTCCCCCATTATTATTATTTTTTCCTCTCACACTATTCTTTTTGGGTTTTAGACGATGGCTGGAACCCGAAGGAACCGTGTTGATCAATGTAATGGACAATGCAATGATTGTCCTCCTGAACAAATAAATGTTATGGGAGATGGAGTGAAAAATATTATTTCTATACTTACACAAGCTATGAATCATTCTGGACTTCCAAATGAGCAGAGAAGGGAACAACATTCTATTGAGTCCTTCATGAGGCAACGTCCACCTTCTTTTACTGGGTCTTCTGATCCACTTGTTGCTGAACAATGGATCAGTACCACTAAAAAGATATTTTCAGTTCTTCAATGTTCTGAACATGATAAAGTCATCTTATCAGTATATCGTTTGGAAGGTGAAGCTGATCAATGGTGGAATCTTATCAAGAATACGAGGCAAAGTGATGAAATTGAGTCCATGGAATGGGAAGAGTTCAAGAACTTATTTTTCAATAAGTACTTCCCTCGTATTCTTCGAACAAAGATGGAGAAGGAGTTTCTTGAACTAAAGAAAAAGGATGATGAATCTGTTGGTATATACGAAGCGAATTTTACAAGGCTTGCGAGGTATGAATCTGGATTTATCATCCAACCTGAAAGTAAAGTTGATCGATTCTTCAGTGGCTTAAAACCAAATCTTCGAAGGGCATTAGCTATAAGATACTTCAGTAGCTATGAAGAAATTGTGCGTTGTGCTATCAAGATAGAAATGGAAGTTGGTGTTACTTATCCATCTCATAGTTTTGACAAGAAATGCAAGATGGAGTTCCAGGAGAAATCTCAGAATAATGGTGAAAAGAAGATGAATGTTTCCTTATGCTCAAAGTGTGGAAAGAAGCATGGTGGAGATTGTCTTAAAGGGACAAGTAAATGTTTCAAATGTGGAAAGGAAAGTCATCGGGCATTTGAATGCCGCAATGATGGGAAGAAGATTCCTAATGATTCAAACAAAGGAAGGGATAGACAGAATGAACCTACTATACTTTAATGCTTCAAGTACAAGGAAATGGGGCATTATGCTAATAAATGCCCTAATCCAAGGGTTAGTGATGATCGACATGAGCAACCACTTAAGGAAAAGGACAAAGGGAAGTCACATGCGATCACTATTGGTGATGTTAAATATGACAACGATGTGGTGGAATGATTAGGTGTTTATGTAATGGGATTCCAAAATAATGTTGTATATAGTATCGTGGAATATTGGAATATTTATGTATTGGTCTATTGTGGTTTTCAATGGTACCAGTAACCATAGAATGTGATTGAGATATTTTTGTAAAAAAAGATGATATGCGCATAATGAAAGGAAAACGAGAAAATGAAATTTTTGACCATATTCATGAGCTCATGACTGATATAAGGAGAAGGTTATATCATGGTTTGAGTATATAGGATTTTTGGATTTTGGTATGTGGAAAGAGTTAACTTTTGACTGCATTCATGTTTTCACTATGGTTCAATTAATGGGTATTCATTCTTCAAGAGAATACATGATTAAGGTATTCACATGTTTGTAATTTGACCAACAAGATATATCTTATGATATATGGGAGATAAATGATGGCATTCACGTGATTGTTATGTGACATTTCAAGTAATAATTTTCTCTATACTATGAGCTTGGACCGAAGTATTTTAGATAAGCCAAAAGATTGGAATGGATTATGTTGGACATTAGTTAGGATAGAACTTTTTTCGATATTATTGATGGGATGTTATAGTAATATAGCTTTAGAAAAAGGACAACCTGCAGGATGGGCGACAGCCCATCGCGTCGGACAAGGCTGTGGGAATCGAACCCACAACCGAAGTGTGACTGGCCTTTATCGCCTACCACTGGCCTACAGGAAGTCCCTGGTTAGTAGAAACTAGTTTTATTTTATTACGCGGTATGATATATGAAGTATAAGTTCATTTTTGGAATCGTATATGATTAACCTCACCATAGATGGACTTATGTATATTTGATAACTTTTGCTAACCTTTTGTTTGAAACAGATGGAATGACCCATCATTCTATCACATGATCTATTAACACTTCATGAATAACAAATTCAAATTCATTTCTTTAAGAGATAAAGTGGAAATTGTTCAAAGCACGAACTACAGTGAAATTGTACCAAAATCATGTAAGTATTTCTTTTAATTCACCAACTTTAGGGAAATGATCTTGAAAACCAAAAATGTTATCCTAGTGCCCTTATATCTGATGAATCAGATGGTACCTTAGATCATCACAAATCTATGGCTTTGTGATTATTGGCTATTTCATAACCATGTTCTCTACCACTCTCCATCAGAACATGATGGTTATATTTCTCTTCCATATCCATATTTTCATCTATGTGGAAACCTAGTGATTAGTTTATTTGGGTAACTGTTATGTTTCATACTTTTGTTTTTAAATATTGGTTTTGGTATTCCTTTCTACGATGTGGGTTTCTATTAAAGAAACTTTCAAGGAGTAAACCATTTATAACCCCGATGAATTTCGAGGGCGAAATTCATTTGAAGGGGGGTATAATATAACACCCCGAGATTTTATGAAAAATATTCATTTTAATTTCATTAATGTATTGTGTTGTACGCTACACCCAAATAATCTTTCACAACACGCATCCTGGACTTGCCTTTCATTACACGCAAGCGCAACCTTCCGCGATAGCGTGTGTTGTACGCAATACGGAGTTTTTCTAAACAATGATATGCTATTAAAATATTATTAAAACTAGCCGTTATGAATAGTAATAACCACTTTTTGAAATTTTGTAAATTTTATTTTTCAAAATAGACTTCATTTTTGGATTCGGAATATTGAAATTAGCTTAGGGTGAAATTTTGATACTTTTCGGATAACTTTCATTTTCTGATGAATAGTGAAAATTACTAAATTTTAATTAAAAACAACCTTTTTAATCGAAATAATTAATAGTGATAAATTATTAATTTGAGTAGTTTTAAATTATATTTAGAATATATTTTTAAAATTTAATACAATGTTGGTCATTCGATGTAATTTCACATTTAAACCAGACATAAACAAATGTCAATCTTTTGATTGTTATTATCTATTAAGAACATGCTATTTGTTTTGACAACGGGAATTAATTTTTAAATTAATTAATGCAACTGATATGTTTTGAATTTGGTAAAATAGATATCATTTTTGAATTCATAATATCAAATATAGCTTAGGCCTAATTTTTGGTATTTTTCTGGAAACTTTCATTTTTTGATTAATAGTGAAACCACTAAGTGGTAGTTAAAAAAAATGAATTTTTCATAAAACTTAATTTTACCGCTTTTGTGAGTGGAATTTCAAAAATCCGAGAAACACGATTGATGTCAGTAAGTAAAATGTGGTTCAATGACCTGAAAATAATTTTGGTGAATAGTAACTTTTTACTTTTTTTTACCACGGTTAAAAGTAAATAGGATAATTAAGGGTAAAAATGATATTATTATTACCCTAACACATGTCCTAATTCTATTGGACAAGTGTAATTCGACCAAAAACAACCTTAGGAATAAAATAGGACCATTTAGGACCACTTGTATTAGATTAGGACATTTATTATTAATTTATTTAAATAATGGTTAAAATAGTTAAAATCAAAGTTTAATAAGTAAATAATTTTTAATATGGGGTTATATATAAGATAAATTCGACTATAAATATTCATTAGAAAGATAAAAAAATTTCCTACATAATGGTATTTTATTTTTAGTTTTTTGACATTAAATAATATAATTTATTTATGACACAATGATGATACAGTAATTATCTTATTAATGAACTATTGACATAATTGATGTTATAAATACCCAAATAAATTTAATTTGAGACTTTTTATGAATTCCACTAATTTTATAGGTTAATATGACATGTTATTATTGATTTAATTAACTTTGTTTGAACTAATAATTCTGTTATGATTTTCACAAAAATCAATTACTAAATAGTGTCAAAATTGACATAAAATAGTTTTTAAAACAATATTATATTATTAATTGTTATTTTATTCCTAAAAATCTAAGGTTCGGAAAAATGACTTAGATCAGGTTATATATATTAATAATAAACAACTTGGGGTTCGTTTGGCTGCTTATAGTAAATTTATTAACCTTATAGTATAAGAACACAAGAAGACACGGGAAAAGTAAAATTATTTTACTTAATGTTAAATCTAAATGATAAGGTTAAAATAGGAACCTAAACTTGTCTAAATTATATTGGATGAGCGTATTTCGACCCATACACACCTTAGCTTTGAAATAAATCAATTTTTACCTATTTAAAACCGAATTTGGCTTTATAATAAAATAATATTTTTAGTTATTCCAAAGGTGCCCCTCTCCTCCCTTATAAAAGGGCACCTCCTCCCTCTCTTCCTCACAACACATTGAGCCTTCATGCTCGGCCAACCCCTGCCAAATTCTCTTCTCCACTTCCCTAGAAACATCCTAGATGTTCTGGTCTTCCTCAAAGACCAATTTTAGTTCCCTAAAAGTAGATCTCAAAGAGGCGCTTCAAAGAAGAGGTAAATGTCCATTGCCAATTCTTTCAACTTTATTTCTTCTTCCACTTCTTCTTCTTAGGTTGTTTCATTATTAAGTAATAACATCAGTATCACTCATATACTGATATGTTATTATAAGTATGAAACAACCCTATTTCACCATCTATCCATCCTACGGAAAATGAAATCACCGCGCGTGCGTACGTACGGAATACCATCTCCACGCTGTGGTGTAATCTATTTTCCACCACCACCTTACTTGGATGGGTATAATGGTGTAAATAATTACTATATATGACTATTGTAAACTGATATTGATTCTGAAATAGTATAAATACACTCCAATACAATTCAACGATCATGAGAACGATATCATCGCTCGTGCATACGTACGGACTACCGTGTCCACGACGTGATGAGATTCATTCTCCACGTTAACCATTCATGAATGATTATAAAGTATATAGAATAATTAATCATGAAATATATGAAATAATAATGATATTGGATTTATGTGTATATATATGTATTTCATCTACTTAATTTCATTCAACTCAATAAGGAAACGAAAACAGCGTTCATGCGTACGTACGGCCTACCGTCTCCATGAATGGTGTATTTATTTCCATTTTTTTATCCATTATATATATGTATATTCTAAATATATATTATATATAAATAATGTTCTACATTATGGATTTAATTAATCCTGATCTAATTAATCATATGAATAATTACAAGTCAAAACACGGACGAAAAATGAAACGATTTTACCCAAAAAGCTCTTTAACATGGAATTTACAAAAGAACGGGTAATATAAAGTCATAAGTGAACCATATATGATATCATAACAATTATTATGATTCTGGAATAATTCAATGACATTATTTAAATCATTATACAGGAGGTTCGGACACTTACGAAGCAAATCGGACCTAAGGTAAGGGAAATATCACAATCTCATTTTTATCCGAGATTGTTTATACTTTGAAATTTAATGGGGTGTATTTTATCATCCACATCCATGTTTCCTAAATATGTAATATCATTTCCATCCACCTACAATTTTTTAAATCCAATTTTACCCTTCGGTGAGTTTTTAGTAAAATATATGAAAGGAATCTTTTGTCGTTTTTCGTACGAGGTACTTTTTGACTTTTCTGACAAAAGTACGAGAAGAATGTTTTTTTAAGTTATACGGCATGAATGGATTTTTAAAACATTATTTCCAAGAAGCTTCCTTTACATGTTTTCAAGTTTATTTTTAATCAACTTCTTTTAGTTTAAAATTGTATGACATGTTAAGAAAGGAAAATGTTTTTGTAGTAGAAAGGATATTTTCCTCAAGAATGGAGTTCAATTGTTTTATCAAAATTATTTTCCATCTAAGATAATATAGGGTTCTGTTTCTATCCCTATTATTACATTTACTTGATTATGTTTTGATGGAAATATTTTTATGAATTCCTTTATCTTATATGAATTGTTTTATGATGTCATGATGTTTAAGATTCCCATTTTTATTACATGGGTTATGCAATGATGTATGATTTATGATTTTGTGGCACACATAATAATGGTATCATTATGAGATGGGTGGTACCTATATCTCCCTCCAATGCATTGGGTAAATATTTTATATCTCATGAGATAGACATGGCTGGAATGGTAGGTTATACCGATTCAGTGAAACAGGACTGAAACGAGGAGTGAACTCAATTCAGAAAGGGACTTTGTCCACTAAGATAGTCTTGGCAATGAGACTTGACTAATAAGAAATGATTCTCTATGATTATGTGTGTATGCCACAAAGTTTAATGTTTTAAGTTATGATTATTGGGATTATATTTCACTACTATGATTTATCCCATATTATGAAGTTATGATCTCTTTTGCAGGTTAAGATTTCCAAAAGATATGTTCTTATGAATATGACGTGATTGATATTTATTTTGTTTACCCTTACTGAGCATTTGAGCTCACCCTTTTATGTTTTCTTTTCCCCAGGATATAAAGAAAGTATTTAGTTTTAAAAAAAGAATATCTTTATGGGAGATGTTGAAGATCTTTGACCATGATTAGAAGATTATATTACGAGTTTCCAAAGACACTAAACTATTACGGTCCTTGTGTGTGTGTTTTTTTTATGTACTAAGTATTCCGCAAAAGTAATGTAATTTCTATGTACGTTAAGCTTAGGGTCTCTACAATTATTCTCCCAATATTATTTTGTATGGGGTTTTTAGGGAATGTAACATCCAATAATCATATAGACCTATAATACATAGACATGTATGGATTTTTTTTATTGTAAACATACATAGAGGTATTGAAGAATATCATTTTGAAAATATGGTTACACATAATAAAGGGAGGATGTCAGGAGAGTGGACAGTATTTTTTTCAAAGAAAGACCTGATCAATATAGATATCATACCGGGATTTATAGGCATTTTTTATTAGAGTAATGAAATAAAATGACCAATGATGTCCTATTTTGTGGAATGAATCTCATCCTCATCAAATATAGATATCATGTTAGGTAGTTTCCAATATTTATATGGATCGTTATATTGCTATAATGTAATAATAGTAAAGAGATCCCTATATTGTAAAAATAAATTTTCAGATGTAATATGGGAGAGCTTCATAGTGTATGATAGTGCATGAAAAGGGTAATATTGTGTTTGTAAATTATAGGAATATTTTATTCTAGATATTTTAAGTAGAGATATATGTTTTGGAACATCTAAATCATAATTATTAATAATAAGATTTTGTAATGGTATTGTTTGACCTATAGATCATTTGAGAGGTCTTCGAGGCGGCTAGGTTGGTCATGGATAACTATGTGTTATAATGGGGGAAAAGGTAGAGGAGATGAAGAGAATAAAGTTCATTAAAGTTATGGTCCCTGTATTTTTTATTTTATCTTACGTATTTTTAAAAATTAACTTTTTATAAATTCAGTACTCAAGTATTATGAGGGTTCATGATATTGTTTTGATTGGGATGAAGTGATTATTGGATATATGGTGGCAGTTATATCTTGATATAAGTTTTATGGGAATGTACCTTAGATCTTGGTAGTGATAGGATGGTGTAGATCCTCATAATTGTTTTGAGATGAAACCCAATGATGTCATCCTTGGTGTTGACCAAATAATGTCAGTTTAGGCTTATGTCAAATGTTTCATGTGATAGTTCCTTTAATATAGTCCAGATGGGGGTTTTCGTGTTTTTATAATATATGATAACTTTCTTTTTTACAAGTATCATTGTTAGAAATAATTATTCACGATACATTTTTTCAATCAGAATTTTTTTAAAACAAATAAATACTCTATGTTTTTTTAGATATAGTGGGGGAATTTTATAATCAACCTAGATGATGTAGTTATATTACCTCATTAAAAATAATATATGTTTAGTATTGATGTTATTTTTAGGTTTACTCCTATATTTATAGAATCTTATAGAATTTAAGCATCTTGTAACGTCCTCAACCTAGTAAACTCAAATAGTAACCAAGCTAGTTTTGCTGCATCACCACAAGAACACCTTCCAATATGTGAGAGTATTATTATTTTCAATGAGGGTAAATTAAATTCAATGGGGATATTATAACCATTATATCATCCCCATATAATAACAACAATGTATAAACAACAAAAATATAGAAGAAACTCTAGAATCCAATCATATATAAAAATGTAGGCTATGAAAAAATAAACCCTTATTTCACATACATATATCATATATTATTATTTCCATTAGTTAGTAAATTATATATTTAAAAGGGTGTTAAAAAAATAAAAATAATATAGGTTTTTTAAAATCATCCTTAAAACCTCAGTATATGAAATGAATAACTAAATTATCCTCGATATGATATACATTCTCTAATGGTAATGATCACCCATTAGACCTAATGTGTACATCTAATATAATAATTATTCATCAAAAAAAGGATTATGTGTAGTGTTTAAGTATCAAAATTAATAATCCACCACTACCGGTTATATCCACCAATGTTAAACATACATATTTTTTTAATATTTAACAAGGATAATCAATTTTTATCACAAATAGTCTCACAAACCAGAGGATCGAATGCTTATTGAATTTTAGATAATTAATTAATGTCTTAGTATATAATAATTTCTCTAGAATAGAAATCCTATATAATTCCTTCTAGACGGTACATAGGTTATAAATATCATCATAACCAATGGAAATAATATATAAGAAATGGGTGAGCAAGAATTCCCAATAAGGGTGAACTTCTGAACATGTTTTCAATGGTTAGATCATAAAATTATGAAAAAACATAGAAATGTGAGAAATTTTTTATTAAAAAGAACATGAAAACATAAGATTAGTACATAAATCATTACTGAAGGACATGTAATATCAAATTAAAAAACATATAAAATGAAAATTTTGTGGGGAATCATGAGACATTAAACATGAGTCAAGGAGTATAATCATGGTATTAATATAGAAGGGTGACATAAAATTATCCATGGATACCATATGTCAATGAAACCCAACATGAAATTCATAAAATATTATGATTAGGCTAATAAACTATGGTACCTTCTTGGAATATGATAAATCCTTAGGTTTACCTTTTAGTTTGGTATAAATCCTCCCTTGTACCCTTTGACTTGAGACAAATCCTCTTGGATACCCTTTGGCTTAGGATAAATACACTTGTTTTTCTTTTGGATTGTGACAAGCCTTTTTTTGTACCTTTTGAACTCACGAGATATAGAAATTCCCAATGAATTTTAGGGATAAATAATGCCACAGACATTAATAATATATATATATGGTTTGACTTAAAAAATCATTATACATGCCTAAAGAACCCATTTATATCAAAATGGGTTTGGCAACATTTTTAAATGGTGTCACCAAAATATATATCACGAATGTAAATTGTATATACCAAAAATTCAATCACCCAATGAGAGTTTTTCATAGGAAAATTTAGTTAATAGTTCATCAAAAATAACATCCATGAAAATAAAACATTTAAAGATAATTAATAAACTTGAAGTTAAACCATTAATGATTTTTTATAAATTGTTTTTACAATTATAATAAGAGAAGAAGTTAAATGAAATATTCATGTAATTTTTAAAAAATATACGTGAAAACATTCATTAAAAAATTTTAAAAAAATATATATTAAATAACGGTGTAACACCTCAAACTCTACTATAATAAGAAAATACAATATCAATTACTATAGCACAAATAAAACATTTCCAAGAGCCTTTATTCAAAAATTTATTCAAAATTTAAATTTAATATTTTGAAATTGAACAAACATATTCAATTTTAGAATCAATCATATCAATATTATCTCGGTATTAATTTGATTATTTTTAATTAAAAGGTTCATTTTTAATAGAAAATTAAGGTTTTCATAAAACATGTAATTCATATGTTGTTTCTATTATATAATAATTACATATATGTTCATAATATATTTTTAAAAATAAAATATGAATTTAAAGAATAAATTTATACATTTAAAATTACTCCTTCAACGTATACAACTGATGGAAAACATTATTAAAATAAATTAAAATGTTACTTTAATATAAAAATTTGTTTTTAGTATTTTCATTTATTATGTATTATTAAGGGAGATTAATTTTTATATTTACCTAAAATACTAATAAAATTTATTTGACATATAATAAATCAATTTAGGTTATTAAAATTATTATCCATAATAATTGTGCATTATATACAAATTTAAATCTTATAAACATAATTTCTCTAAAAATGGTTTTTTACGGGATAAAGAATATATATTTTAGAATGAACTATTCAACTATTAACATATTTGAAATTTATTGTCCTAAAATTAAATTAAAATTTTGAATTATATATATCAAATTAGATAAATATTTCAGTGTTATTTTTTTTCATTAATAATATTTTAGAATA
This sequence comes from Viscum album, assembly GCA_963277665.1. NCBI lineage: Eukaryota > Viridiplantae > Streptophyta > Magnoliopsida > Santalales > Viscaceae > Viscum > Viscum album. The sequence goes on along the minus strand of OY728121.1, from coordinate 1,658,041,223 downwards.
TTAGAAATTAATTACCTAGGTAAAAATAAAAGGGGTCAATTGAGTTAATCCTAGTGTAAAATTCCTAAACATTATAAAAATGTGATGATAATTGAATGGTTGATATTTTTATCAAAAAAATAGACATGTCCCCTACACTTTTTTAAAATTTTAAGGCACTAAACCCTGAATAGTGTCATGGAATTATTAAAAAAATTAAAGGTGTTCCCAAAAAAACCCTTCCCTTCACTTATAATTGCTGAAATTTATATCACTTAAAAACCCTCCTTACATTTCAATTTATCGTTAAAATTGGGCCATTTTCTATCTCTATAATCTTATCCCATTCAGATAATCCCCTAGTCCCTCATATTTACCAAAATCCATTCAAATTTTTCGAGACATCCAAAAACATCATGTCCCTAATGGGAGTATTATAACCACATAGTTTTCTTCTTAATTGTACTCTTTAAAATCGATTATATACACACTAATATAATGATATTTTTATCATTTTTATACTTTAATGTTACTATATTATGGTTATTATCAGTTTTTTCATGTACATCATCCATTAATAAAAAAAGTTTGTTCTCGCATTGTGCGTACTACCGGAACCTTTACATAGCATGTTCATTTTCCTTCACCTCATCATAATTTTAGATATAATGAATGTATTATAGAGTAAATATGATTTTTTTCTTATCAGTAATCATCTAGTGTGAAACATTTATGAACCTATTAACTATATGTCCAGTAAACAATCATGGGTACTTTAACCATTTAAATTAGGTGTACGAAGAGGATAGTATTTCATTAAAAATGAATAATATTTCATACCCATTACTTATTATTATAATTATTTCTAATTATAATTTATCATATTAATAAAAAAATTCATTATTCTACTTGTATAATGAATATTATCAAAAAACAACCTCATAATCATTTATTAAAAAAAATATCTTCATGTTTAGTACGGTTTAACCACCTACTATATCAATACATTAAATTTATAACATAACTGAGTATTGAAACATAATAAATGTTATAACATGATATAAATGTTTTAAAATAAGTTGAGTTTAGTTATATAGATATTATATAAATATTTAATCTATTAATTAAGGAATCACATTCTCTTTGTCGATCATCACTAAAACATGATTACTATCGACTAAATCATCAAGTAAAATGTCTAAAACAATCATGAAAGAAATTTATAAAATTATAAATTATTATAAATTCCCCATGAAATATACTAAAATTACTTATTAATAATAAAAATATTAATAATTTTACTATGAAACTCATACAAATGATCTATACTATAAACACAGATGTTGAAAATAAAAACAATTCATGTAGAGTAAGAATATTTATATAGAGTATAAAACAAAATAGATATGATTAATCATATGGATTAAGTTTACAAGATATCTATTTTTCTGATACATGAGGTTAAATTGTGTTCATATACGTTAGGACAAATTTCATGGGATTTTTTGTCTAAAATTTCTCTAATTAAGATATAATTAATATTATGAACCTAATTTCCATTATGTGGTATATATACTGCCTATTTGGGATGTTATATCATGAAATTCCATTATCCATAGAATTTTAAGATTAATTAGAATCTCTTTTTTCTAATATGTAATAAATGAATTTCTGTCCAAGCCATAATTTTTGTTTTTCCTTCTCAGTTTTAATTCTTTGGGACTCAGGTTATAATAACCACCTATTTTCTTTTGTGTGGTGCATGAATTGACATAGAAGAAAATTTTCCATGTTACTTGTTAAATTTTAGGGATATACAGTCTATATTTTATTGATTATCATATAAAAATTTGATCCAATATTTACCATTTCCATGGGGGGAAATAAAACTAGTTTTTGGTAGAACAAAGTGTTTAATTTTCTAGAGAACACATATTTTTGGGATAATGGAAAATGAATACAGAAATGACTTAGATTAACCTTGGGGTAATCACATATAATATCATTGGATTATCATTAACTCTATCATCACCTTAATTCATAATGAGTAATCCTAGGAATACAAACCTAGTGAGACACTCTATGGGGATATGATTAAGAATATTCACACACACTTAGTGAACCATGATGAATGATTTTTCCAACAATTTCCTTAGTATACTACCAATGTAATCTATTGAATCCAATTAATGTCTTACATGTATAACATTTAATAGTTTAAGAACCCTATCTAATATACTATTTATATAAGGTCACTATATGTTACTTTGATGATACACAACAACATCTTTATTTATTAAGGGATGTTCCACTAGACAACCATGTAATTTTATTAAATGGGTGAGTATTTTATATCATTGTTTCTCATTATTTGGAAAGAAATTTTTTTTCAATATGTGTAGTTTAGGTTAATGGCATGATTGGTATTGATGACTCTTATGCGGAATTCATTGGACATAAAGAAGTGACAGGTGGGTCTTGACATTATATATCCCCTCAATGAATCGACCAGTATCATAAGAAAAAATCGGTTGGGTTTTGGTGTATGCCACATCCCATAAGAGGATAATTTATTTAATATCTTCTTCATGAATTGTAATGTTTCTCGGAATAAGGAACATAAATTATGTTTTTGATGTCTGACATTATGAATCCCATTAGTCTTATATATTCAATTATTTTTATCCTTATAACATTTTATTACAATAGGTATAGAGTCCCATCAGTTTTTATTGATTATGAATTAATTTCATTTCATTATTCTTTCCAAAAATCATATTTAATTTTTTTATATAATATTCCTATTTATATGATTCCTTATTAAGTATTTGAGCACACCCTTATTTTACTTAATTTCCTTAATAAAGCATGAGGATGACTATATGTAAGTTTTAGGGATATGATGGAAGGTTTAATTATGTTCTCATAGTAAGTTAATATTGTATATTATATTTTCATTTGTATTTTATGTATTTATTTGGTTTAATAAGACTAATAAATTATTTTATCCTTCAGGAACTATTTTAATTTGTACTAATAATTTTATAAAACTACTGGGTTTGGGTTTTTGGATTCTTGGATGTTACATATAGTATCAAAATATGATCATTAATATCCTTGGGCATTTTATTTACATTTAAGAAGAAATATATCACATATACTATGATAATCGAACATAATTTCTAGGAATAGATATAGAAAAAATAATTATAATTTTATTATACAATTCAGTTTTTTCATATACTTTTGTTTAATCTATTTTAGAAAGATAGATAATTAAAAGAAGTATATGTAACATATCAACACCCATAGTCAATGATGGGATATTTCCCTTGAATATTTTAATAAAGCATGTGTTTAGTCTAATCTGTTCATAACAATATTGGGGTAATTAAACATGATTATGAATAATAATATCTCCATAATAGAGATTCCTACTAATCCAAAACATGTTTTAATATTGATGGATGTATTCATGTTAAAAAAACTCTAGAACTCTTTAGAACTCATAATTTAAAGGTTACTGAACAATGGATCAAGTCCTTAAAGAATATTATTCTCACTGTTGGAAGTAGAAAAAAGGAAAAATTCATCATGGTGGTCTATCTTCTAAATGGATATGTAGACAAACATTGGACACTAATTCAAATCACTAAAGAGTAAGATGATATAAAATTCATATGAAATAATCTTTTCTGATGAGAAAAGTGGAAAAATTGAAAGGTTGTTCCTAAAATGTATAAAAAAATGTAGGATGATGTTTTTGAATATAAGGCTAAATTTTAAATGTTATTTTTGAATGCTACAGAAAATTTATGAAAACTTAACTCTAATATCAATAACTTCATTGATGGGTTAAATATAAGACATTGAAGTGTTTTGGTCCCTCAGACCTTTCAATTTTATGATTATATAGTTTCAACTTCTATTAATATAGAAATAATGTTCTCTAGCATGTATGTATTTAATGTAAATTAAGAGGATAATATTTCATATCAAAATCATGAGATGAAAAATGTAAAAAATGGAAGGAAATGATGGATTTTATTTCCTGGGTGTGATAAATTTGTGAAGAAATGCCTTGGGGATTGTATGAATGGAAAATGAGTTCACTACAAGTGTAGATAAGAAGGATATTAATCTCAAAAATTCGAGTGAAATATAGAGGATACATTTATTTAATTTTATTATTTTTGGTAAAATGGAAAATATGAAAACAAATTTCCAAGTCATCAATGAAATTTGTCTCAGATAAGGACATGGGATAAATGCCAAGCTTATGTAATTACCAAAGTGGATGTTGTATTTTATAATGATCTGGTGGAATTTACTTTAACTTTCTCCTCATAGTTGGTTAATTTTTTACATTATTCTTTTTTTTCACCCATTTATATCTTCCATGTCTACCAATGACATTATATATTTCTCTATAACCATTTTAATGGAGTTATAAATTAATACACCTATAGGGTGTCTTATGGAATCAATGATATGCTTAGAATTTACAATTATAATGCATGGGAATACCCATTTTGAAAACATGGTTATTATACCTATGGTGAAATCTTATGTAATCCTTGGTGTGTATTTTTTTCAATGTATAAGGAATAATTTTATTCTCAAGAGCATGTGATTATGATTTGGGAATGTAAAGGGGGATATTGTGTCTTTATATAGGAAAATTAATCATTTAAATCATGTCCAGATCCTCCCATAGTGTCTCTACTGAATGAAGTTATGGGAATAGAGGAAGACCAATAGTGATCTATGGATGGGGAAGGTATCTTAAAAATATAGTATATTCCTATGGTAAAAAAATTATTGATGTTTCTCCTTAAGAACCTTCTAGTCATCCAAAAGAGTGTGATGTTATGTTCTATATTGAGCTCATTCTTGATAAAAAGACTCATATTTAAAACAAATTACATAATGGAATTAGTGGAGTTGGTATAATTGAGGAAAAATATTCATGAGTTGAATTAAAAGTATTTTATACACCTAATAATTTCATTTTTTTGAGTCATTGTCATATTCATGAAAATTAAGGATGGTTGCCGGAGATTGTTTATCTATTATTGGGATATCAATTCCATCACAATAAATAATAAGAATATTTTTCTTTGTCTTGATGGCCTATTTTATCAAATACAAGGATTTTAATACTTTTCAAAGATCAATCACCACTTTGGTTATCATCAGGTAAGGGTAAAGAATGATGATATATGGAATATGGAACTTCAAACAATCTATGAACACTATAAGTATAATGTAATAGATTTTGGATTAACTAAAGGTCCATCTAGGTTTATTAAGATGGTGAATATAGTATTCAAGGAGTACATTGAATACATTTTGGTGGTTTTTAATGATGAAATCATCATATACTCTAAGATCTATAGAGAGAATAAGAGTCATGTGTAAATAATAGTAGAGGCCTTAAAAACGGAAATATTTAGCAAGTATAGTAAGTTTTAATTTTGGCTCAATAAATTTTATTTTCATTTCCATATTATCTTCAATTAAAAGATATATATTAACCACTCAATGGAATATGTATTCAAATAATAATCTACATCAATGAATATAACTAGATATAATGATCCCTTAACTTTTCAAGTTACTATTGGTGTTTTGTTTGAGTTTTTTTCTAGTTGTCCAACAAGTTAATTATGTTAAAATGTAAATTACTTAAATTCAATTTTTTAATAGAATTTAAGTGGAGTATTGATGAAATAAATAGGATAATGGTTAATTTATTGGTTTTGAATCTACCATTAGATAATGAAGTATTTTTAATTTATAGTGATACATCAAATAATTGTATTGGCTTTGTCTGTATGAATAATAATAATATGGTGGTTACATTTGAATAAATTCAATTGAAAATCCATGAACTAAAATTTCCAACTCGTGAACTTGAACTAGATTGTATAATCTTTTAGTTGAAAATAATGATACACTACCTATATATTAAAATATGTAAGATATATTTGAACAATAAGTATTTTATGTATATCTTATCTAGAAAGGTGCTCAACATGAGGCAATAAAGATCATTGGAACTACTCATGTACTATTATTTTTCTATACAATACATCTATATAAATGGAAAAATGGTTGTTGATGCTTTTAGTAGGTGGGATTAAGGTGTTATGACGATGATTTTGATTAACAAGGATCACATATATTAAGATCTAGTTTATATGGATATACTGATTTTTTAGGAAGGGGCTCCATCATTCTTTTTCCAAGAAAAATATTTAAACCATTTATAGTAGAAATGATAGAGAACTACAATCTTGATGATGATAACATATAGAGTAAAATAAAAGTAGTGAGTGATGAAAAATTAATAGACATAATCTAAATAGATAGAGTGATTATGTTTTGAATGAATCTATGTATTCTATATGTACCATAGTTTAATACGGAACTATTAGATGAATCTAATAGCTAAAAAAATTATACAGCAAAGTAGAATAACTATTTATAGGGATATAAGTGAAAATTTATAGTTTGACTGTATAAAGTGGGAAATTTTGTATTATGTGTCCAGATGCATAATATTCCAGAAAGTATTGTTTGGAAGAAAAAATAAATTAGGTTTCATCAAACCTTTACTTATAACAATATGAAAATTGTACAACATTACAATTGACATTATAACTAGACTCATAAAGAATCCAAGAAAGAGAAATGTTATAGGGGACATAATTTATTGTCTTACCATGTCTTATAATTTCATTGAAATAAGAGAATATCTACACCATGTGTTCCCTTATAAACTCTATGTTAATTAAATCATAAGGATTCATGGTGAAAAATTTATCAACTATATATTACCATGACACTTGGTTCTAATTGAAATTCTAGAAGAGTCTAAAAAGTTCCCTCCACACTAATTTACAATTAAGCACCAACTATCATCCCCAGACTGATGGGTACTCTTAAAGATCCACTAAATAAAGGAAGACATGATGAGATCATGTGCTATTGATTTAGAAGGTATCTGGGGTTATAATCTATTTGTGGTGGAATTTTTATATAGTAACTGATTCCATTTTGAGAATCCAAATGTAACCATATAAAGAATTTAGGAGAGAATTTTCAAAATCTAACCTAATGGGAAGAGGTTGGAGAAAGAACAAAACATGGGCCAGAACGTATGGAGGATATGACTATTAATGTATGGACTATTTAGTATCATATTAAGTCATCCTAATGAAAACACAAGATCTACGATAATAATTGAATGAAAGACCTTGAATTTCATGATGGGTATTTTTTATTCTTAAATTTTTTAGGTTGTAAAAGAGTTGTATGATTTGGTAAAAAGATAATGTTAAGACCTAAGTACATTTTTTATTTTGAAATGTTATAAATAATTGGGTATTTATCCTACCAATTGGTTTTTCTACCCAATTTTTAAAAATTCCATGATGTGTTCCATTTTTTCGTTATTGCTGAAATGTATTACAAATCTTATTTATGTTTTCACATTCGGTGCAATATATTTGGATACTAAATTTTATTATAATGAGGAGCCTATCTGGATTTTTGACATGATAGATAATGTATTTTGGAATCAGATAACTCATTTGATGAATGTCCTTTGGAGAAAAGACAATTTAAAAGAGGAAATCAACAATAATAAATAAGCTATAAGGAATGAGTATCCACATGTTTTCAATAAAAGATATAAAACACAATTTTTATGTAGAAATTATTTATGAGGTGGTAAGAATGTGACACCCAACACTCTACTTTGGAATGTAAATAGTGTATCATGAACTATTTCTCAATTGTTCATTTTTAAAGAGCCTTTATTTAATAAATTATTTAAAAGTTATATTTTCTAACTAAAAATCGACTAAACTAATTCAATTTTATAATTAATCATATCAAAATTATCTTCTTATTAATTTTTGATCTTTTTTCTAAATGGTCAGTTATTACTTGAATATTTTATTTTTCATTAAACTTATAATTTTTATGACTTTAACATTATATAGGAATGAACTAAATGTGTAGAAGATTTTTTAATTAACAAATTATGAATTTAAATAATTTACTTATTAATTTTTAAAAATTATTTAATGTTATAAAATGTATGGAAATTTTTTTAACTAATTAAAATGTGACATTAATATAAAACTCATTTTTCTATATTTTTTATTAATCCATTATTTTCAAGGGAAATTTTGTTCGTACATTCCTAGAAATATTTATAAAATTTGCATTATTAAGTCAATTTAGATAATTAAAATCAATAAAAAAAATTAATTTTACATTACCAAAAAAAATTAATTCTTAAAATCATTATTTAAATAAAAATGGGTTTTACGTGATTTATCATATTTATTTTAAAATTAACTTTTCACACATTTTGAAATTTTTTTGGATATAAAGATTTTATAAATTTAATATTGAATTATATTAATAGGTAAAATTTTCAATATTAATCATTTTCATTAACAATAATTACTAAAATTAGAAGAAAATTTCCAAGGTAGAAGTTAAATGGGTAAATTGATTTTAACCTTGTGTTAAATTCAATTAACATTTCAAAAAAATCCATCTAATTAGATATTTGATATTTTTATAGACCAATACAATATTTCCTTACACATTTGAACATTTTTTCTATTGCCTCTAGAATAATTCTGCCGAATTATTTAAAAATATCAATGAATTCCCTAAACTGCCCTTCCCTTCACTTATAAAAGGGGAACATCTTCCCCACTAAAAGACCCAGCGAAAATTAGAACTTCTCTTTAAAAAATAAATTTTTATATCCCTATAACCCTATCCCATGATAAAAATATTCTAGTAACTCATAGTTATCCAAATGTGACCTCTCAAACATTGTTCACTCCTGAGTAACTTAACCTAGTTGGCCACATGACCCCATGCACAACTCCCCATATACTAGAGGTTGCTGACTAGTAGTGAGGGACTAGGGTCTAATTGTGTGGTGACTAATCCCTTTGGTCAAAGTGTGGAATATTTGATATAATATCATTGAATAAAAAGTGGAATAATTATAATAGTGAATTTGATTAGCATCAGAAATAATCATAATCATCTGTGAAATAAATAATCAAACTCATGAGCTATAAACTATGTCACATACAAAATGACAATTCAAGGTAATATCTCTATGTAAGGGAAAACATAAAAACAAGAAGCAAGTATTTAGTAAAATATAATCTATATAAAATATTCAAACATGCTAAAAACTATCCAAGAATCTGAAGAACTGGCCTAGTCATCTACTACGCAGACCACATCCTAATTCAATCAAGAATGTCAAGTGTCTAATACGATCACTTCCCCATTCCCACACATTTAGTAATATAATCTTCAAGGTTACAAATTACTTCCTGAATAAATTGTGAGATAAATCTTAGTGGGGCACTGCCAACTATGTCTATAAAATCAAATCTATGCATGTAAAATATAAAGTGTGTAATTATATATATGATTAAGTAATTCTTAATAATTACCTCATAGATTCTTTATCCCTTGTTGGAATATATATATATATATATGAACTTGTGATCATTTAATTAATTCTTGTTCAATTAAAAACTTGTTGATCATTTATAAGAAGATTTCAGTAGAACTATATCATGAGTAATAATAAAAGAGGATATATGGTGTATCCAAGGCATCCCTGACCTTATGGTCAACGCATATCATAGTATTATCATATATAGTATATCAATAAAGGTTTATGAGTGTAATATGGGGGTAATCACCTATTTAATTCCACTATAAATTAATCTAATTATGTCCATGGATCTCATCCATATTAATCACATACTTAGCTAACTAGGCCCAAATTGGTGAATCTATGGTTCTTCTTGTTTTAAGACATCAAAATGAATCCATGGAGTGTATTTAGGGTATTCAAATATTTGGAGATTTGGTGAAGGGATCCATTTAATCAAGTTGGACATCCGATAGAAGATAATTACCATTTTTAAAGGTGGATTTCTCTCTTACAAACTGACTTCTTGAATCAGAATGATATCCTCTAAGTGATCAAGGCATTCACTCATGAATCCAAGGATGGATCTATTATGTCTATTCATATAAAGGTAAAAAGGTCCCTATAAATTGGAAAAATTATACATATATCATTTTTCAATTTCTGACCATGTATACTCACTCCATTTAATCATTTAATTGGTTCATTCCCTTACCTTTCAATCATCATGATAAGGGGTAGAGAACCTGAAACCATTAAAAATTCATATATAATTAACTATTCCATGTGATATATATAAATATACATTCCATTTAAAAATTTTAATATTATTTTAATTGTAATAGAACACTTAGCTTAAAAAGTCCATGTGATATCACACATGAACGGTGTCTCACATAATCTCAATTAATGAGAAAATGAATTACATGGAACACATCCAAATTAGGCAGACATCATTGAGGTATCATCTTCAAATAAAAATAATAACAAGTATAATTAAGTCTTTATACCATAGTATAAACAATTATAATTAAGGAAGATCAATTTTTGAATCAACTCCTAGTGAAACCAGAGTATACGCAATAATGGAAATTTATAATTGACATGAAATTTAGAGAAAATATAGGGACCACCTACATTTTCCAATAATACTATCCTTACCCAGTATCATCCATTTTTTGGTCTAGATAGTAATAATAATGAATAATGAAAATTCACTTATAAAATAAAAAATATTAACCAAAACAAAATTAACTCCCTAGAGGAGAATATAATCATGGAAATGATCTTTAGGACTAAAGAACATAAAGATGGTTATCAAAATTGATGACTAGGTCTCAAATCAAATGTATAATTATGACACAATCCAAGATCTTTAGGGGAAGAGGAGGAGGAAAATATCTTAGATAAATTTTAATTTTTCTCTATTAGAATGAATAAATAGTGGAGGGGTGATAAAATTATAACCCATTAGAGAAAAACAACCATTTCACCACTTTTCACATAGTCAAATTGTTTGGTCACATGGTTATCCAAACTATTTTCCAACAGTACATTACATACTATCCATGTAGGGGTGGAACATATTTTATGAAAAATATTTTGAATATTATGTTCAATCCATACATTTTTCATCTTCTAAAAATTTTCAGAGGATTTTCAAGATTGTGCACCATGAGCCACACAATTAGGGAAAATCATGTGGCCTCTGATGTGAACTAACATTCCCTACATATTTAGGGCTAACCATATAGATAAGGCTTCTTGGATTCTACTAACCATGTGGCATATTTGTTTCTTCCACTGGCTAGGGTTATAGGCTTCAAACAATCCCTGAAAGTCCACATCATATCCCTATCCTCATGAAGAATCCTTACTAGTTCCAAACCAATGGATTAGAATGAAAATTAAGGTATCCATACCTCAGGGAAAAACCATGTTCTGATAGTATTCCCCCATTAAAGGAACTAATCCCCATGTTTCCCTTAAAAGGGTGGTAGATTGATATTTGAGAACTACTCTAACAACTAATCACATATGTCATCCTCCTTCTCCCACATCTCATCTTATTAACGATAGTAAAGATATAGAAACTTTACTAAAGGGACATACCATCCATGGAAAGACATTATGCTCCATTCAATGATGCATATGGGATAATCCTCATAAGAAGCATTATAATCCAACTCCTCATCCTCTAGATCAATGGTATGTTATGGGTCAGCATGATTATAGTGATGTTGTAAAACATGGAAGACATCACACATGGAACAATACCTCCGAGTTAGTGGAAACCAATAGGATAATGTAACAACTAAATCCAAGATATCTAAAGGCCCAATAAAATGATTTGATAGATTCTATTTCCTTCGTATCCGCCTACGGGCATGTATGAGTGATACCCATAGGAAAGAATGATACCAGACCATGAAATATAGAGGTCATTGATGGTGATCAATATAATATGGCTTCACACATTGAGTAATATTCATTGACTTCCATATAAACTTTACCTACACTGATGTCTCCTACACAAGACGAGTACCTAGAAGTAGTTCCTCACCTACCTCTAATCTGTACTGGGTGAGCAACATGTCCTGCTATATGAGGAATCATATAGAGCCATCTGAATTGTCTCTTAATATTTTTTATTGTAGTATAACATGATGAGAGATATATTAATCTCCCTAGAACCATAGATATAAAGAAAAAGTTTCTAGATTGTGTCCTCTGAAACCAATATTTTCTATTCAGACTAATCATCAGTCTGAGGGTGAAAATTTTTGCTAAAAAACCTATATACCAATAACATTCTATAACCCCAACAAGAACATTGATGTCAAATGATATCCCCTATCTAAAATGATGGTATGAAGGAGCCGATATAGGAATATAATCTCACTGACATACAGGATTCTCATCCAATCATCTGATGACGTCTCCTTGATATAAAGGAAGTGGGGTACTTTTTTCAATTGATCCATGACGACCAATACCACATCACTAAATCATGGATACCTCTGTAAAATGACCAAAAATCCATTGTGAAATCATCCCATTTATATTTTAGGACTAGTAATGAAAATTATAAGACCACATGTCTCTAGTTTTCTACCAAAACCATTTGATAGGTGGAACTCCTAGTGATAAAACCTTTTATCAAATTTTCTTTCCTAGGCCATGAATACTAGAAACACATATCATGATACATATTAGATATGCCTAGATAAACTACCCATTAAAAAGTGTGGGAATATAACATCAGATCCTCATGCATATCCATAGGAACCTAGATATTCAAATGTATATATATGATTTCATCCACAAAAACAGAACAATCCAAAGGTGGGTTATCACAAGAGATACTCTCACATTGTAAAAACACCTCAGAGTCTAAGAATAACCTTATATTCATCATATCATAGAGTTAATTGGTAACATATAAGGAAGCGTGAAAATGATTTTTTTAATTTCAAAAAATGCTAGATGAATCTCAAAAAATAGGTCCATTAGTTTCCATTCATCACTAACTTCTCGTATAGCATGTTCCTAATTTTTCCAACGTAGAGCGTCAACTGACACATTTCCATTTCCATGAATATAGGAAATTTCAAAGTCAAAATACTAATGGTATATAATCCGTATTTGATGAATTATATTAAGTCACACTATGTAGAGATATATTTTTTTCTTTAACGGTCTGTATACACCAAAAAGTGATCACACGTCAGATAATGTCTCCAGCAATACGGGGCAAGGACAACTACTACTAACTCTAGGTTGCCTATCGAGTAATTATACATGTGAGGTATAAACTAGTGAGACTAATTTTTAATTACTCGGACATCTTGAATAAATACTCCACACATCCTGATGCCTGATGAATCATTGAACACTTTATAGCCTCCTCCAGTATTTGGAATAATCTGAATCATTTTTTATGTAATCCATACATTCATCTTCTGAATTAACTAATTTCAATATCTGAATCATAATAACATCACACCCTTCTCTGTAATACTATTACAAAATTCATGATGTTGTGTTATGTCCTATATAAAATGATAGTAATATCCATCCATCACCAAGAAGTTCTACATATCATATATGTGAATGTGATGTTCCTAGGAAACCACATCACATAGCCTATCTCAGTTAAATGATACTCCTGATTCTGAGATAATATGAACCAAGAAGTCAAACTTATTAATCCATAAGTGGAACTTATAAAATGTAACATATATATGGTTCTCTCAGTGTGTATTCAAAATGATATCAAGATGTTTTTCATGGTAACTTTGAGTATGGGAATTCACTAGGATAAAATAAAAAACATAAAAAAATGAATCCATATAGGGGTGGAAAACCCTATTAGTCAAATCCGTGAATACAGTAGTCTATTTCATAATACAGAACGGTATAACCAGATACTCATATAAATTTTAATGACTTCAGAAAGTTTTATGTGTTATATCTTAAATCATTAATTGCACCAGATGATAGCCCAATCTCACGTCAATCATCAAGAACACTCTATCACCTTGGTTCTGGTCTTAATGATAATTTATTTAGGGTAATTATTATTTGATATTAATTTTAAGATGGTTCAACCATTTTTAATCGACACATAGCCTATGGGTTTTACCCTCCTTCTTGGATAAGAGCATGGGTGAACCCCAATATAATGTTTTTGGTTTGATAAAACCCTTTTATTATAAATACATGAACTATATCTTAGACTCTTGGAGCATATTTTATTCTATCCTATATAGAGGAATATATACTAGTGATTCTCTAGAAACAAGCTTGATCATAAAATGTAACTCACTCTCTAGCGGTAAGATAGAAATTTAATTGGGAGAGACACCCATGAAACAGTCTACCATGGGAGGAAAAAATGTCATATGCATTACCAACTCCTCTAGATAAATGATAATAATCTAGGATGTCACTCCCCCCAACCCAAAATGATTCAATACAGCTCTACGATACTAGAAATTACACTGAACCTTATTAAGGTAACAATATCAACATTGTAATGTAAATGATTCCTTGTATTAATAGAATTCCATAATGGCATGATAGGGAAAAAACTATTCCATCCTGAAAAGGACATCGAATCCATTATTCTCAAGGATGAGCAGGTCCCATATGAAATGAAAATTGCATACCTCAAGGGGACAATATCAGAATTTGTGTATACATTTATATCGTACACCTAGTGGTGTGACCAGGGTCATCACCCAACAATATTACTGAATTTCCAGCCCAATACATTCCAATATCGATAAAGAGATAATGGATTGACTAGAACCTATATCTAATAATGAAGATATTACAGTAGATTCTATAGAATAGTACCTAGTATTGTAGATAGTACTGAACTTCGATAATCAGGTATCATCTATTATGTATGAAACTAGACTGGTCCATGTCCCTGAGCTATAGCTGGACAACCTGAGCAAGTCCACTTTACAGACACATATAATTATAAGTATAGCTACCAAGTCCATGACCTCCTCCTCAACCTGTTTTGTCAGTAATACTCTAACATACAATATGATGTGGAATAACATATCTCGCTTCTATAGGTGGGGCTAGTGAAAATCATGTTCTTTGTGAAATAAGAGGAAATGTCTCAAAAAACCTCAAATGATGACTCAGCTAGTGGCAGTTATGGATCTTAGGTGAGTCTCTATCACCCTGAGGATTCACATGACCCACTTTTTAACACCAATGGCTTGTAACAGATCTACTAGTTCATGTACTATGACTACCACAGCTATAAAAACCTGAACCTTCTTTTCAGGTATGTTTTCTTTCTTCTGGTTGTTTTTGAGAAAAAGGGGAATTTCTGGAAATTTTTTAAGTATACGCCATGTAATTTCTCAGTACACTCCGTGTACTCAATTATCGTAGGTAACCGTGTGCTGGTCATGTGATGGCCACACACACGGCCATGTGGGGGTGACCTATAGGCCACCTAATTTAGGGTATGGAAACAGAAATTACACGTCGTGTACTTTAAAAGTAAATGCTATGTATTTTCTTTTTTTTCATTAATCGGACCAGGGTCGCGTATAATTGGGAAAAACCTCTTCTTCTCCTCTGAACTCAACCGATAGCATTCGTATGAAATGGATCTTAACTGAGCCCCTGATCGAGCGTCCATTTTCTGAATCGAACTCCGTGAGTTGCATTGGAATTGCATCGTGGAGTTCTCTCTTCTTCTTGAACACCATATTCTAATTTCTCTTCTCTCATGAGATATTGTGGGTTGAACGTTTTAGACGTTTTTGTAGATCTACAACATTCTAGGTCGATCCAAGGGTCAACGCCAGAGTATAATGATCTGAAAACACCGAGGTAGGTTCTTTGTGCCTTTTTGTTAAAATTCTTTGAGTTATATGTGAAACTTTTCCCAATACCCATGAACGGGGTATTGCGTCTTTACCATTTTAGCCCTATTGATTGCCTGATATGCTTGTATGCTTGATTAGAGGTTAATTGAATGTGAATAGGTTTAATTGTTATGCTTTGGAAGTTTTTTCACATGCATGATTGCCTGTTTTGAACATTGTCTCTAGTTTGCATGTTAAGATGTTGTTTACTTTCCCATGCCAAGTTATAGGATAGTGTGTTTGTTCTGATATGCTGATATTTTGTAGACTGCTAGCCAAGTAGTTCATGGGGGTTACTTTGGACGATACACATTGCTATAGCTACTTGACTTACACAAGGTCGTGAGACCTGGTGTAGTAGACAATAGGGAGAATGGATATAAGTTCTTCTCTAGAGTGTGTGTTTTAATTATGATGTGAGTTCATAGGGGGGATTGACGTAAGTGCTTCATCATAGTGTCTTTAGTTCCTCGACACGGGCCACAGAGGGATTGTGGCATAAGTGCTTCCCTAGAGTGTCATTAGTTACGATATAAGGCTATTAGAGGAATTAACGGTGAGTGCTTAGTCAGAGAGTCTATGATTAAGCTAAACCAGAGGGGTTAGAATGAGTATACTACCCAAAGGGTTGCTTATAATTTTTAGGTAGCACCATAGGGGATAGGCTATGAGTACTTCCTAGAGGGTTACCTATTGTGTTATCAATTTGAATATATTTCTAAGAAGGACCAGAGGGGATAAGTTGTGGGTACTTCCTAGAGGGTTACCTTTTGTGATTATCTTCTTTGATAAGTTTTTGCTTGATATTTGAAACTATGGATTGTTACTGGTGAGTACTTCCTTGTTTACTAATTTTTGTACCTTACCTACCATATATTCACTGACTGTTAGGCATAGATCCTGTGGTGCTTACCTACTAGGATTTAGTCTCACACACTATTTTGGTTATGCTTTTGGGCATAAATAGAATATATTGTTGCAAGTACAGATAAGGGAAAGTTCCCTTCTACTTCAGGTACTTGATCTGCTGTGGAGCTGGAGAGCATGGGACCAAGCTATGGGTTTCGATTCTGAGGAGTTGTTTACTTGATTTCTTTTGTACTTGGGTTTAATACTGTTGTGTTCCATCATGGTGATTTGTTTGGATGCTTTGCTAAACATATGTATCATGCATCATTCATATATATATGTGTGCTCCAGTTTATTATTTTTCAGTCTTTTGCTATTTACTTTTGTATGGATTATTCTTCATTCCACGTTTTCCATTTCTTTCTTCCGTTGTGTTTGTCTACCAAGGAGGGAATTATTTCCCCACTATCACACCCAAGGCCCTCACTGCTAGTCGGTATCCTCTGGAATTCGGGGAAATGCACTTTAGACCATGTGACCATCTGGGTACGGGGTTCCTCTAGGTCGCATCCAGAACTAGTACGTTACAAAGTGGTATCAAAGGTGGTGTCCATTTGATATGTCATTGAGGACGTCAGGCCCTTCTAGGGGGGTGGGTTATGGAAATCCCATATTGAAGGAGGAGGAGCATGAATCACCCCTGTATAAGGTGGTGTGGATACCTCTCCCATCATGAGGCCTTTTCCTGGGGGGTTCTTGAGGGCCAGAACCCAATAAAAAATAAAACCGTGAGGGCTAGGCACAAAGTGGACAATATCATGACCGTGGGCTGGATTGGGCCATTATAAATGGTATCAGAGAAGTTTCTTTTTCTTCTTGACTTACTGTTTGGAGCCTATAGTCAGAGATAGTACATAATAGGTACTTGGAAATAAGATGTTCTTAGGAGTAGCTAACCTGTGTATAGGGAAAAGCTAATCTACCTCGTTAATTGCAATTTTTCTGGTTTTTCAAGTTTACGGTTGATCTGATTTTCACCATTGGTTGACTCACATATATCATGATGTTATTGTAGACATTATTCAGGTTCTATTTCTATTGAAACCCGATGATATGAGGGTATGCCATCTCAAGCATCATTTAGACACTTTGTAGAAATCACATGCCATGCATTCTTGCCATGCCATATAGGGTGCATTAGTGGTTTCATGTTGTTGTGATAGATTTTGTGCTAGAGATTCATGATGTTATGATGGTTTCCTTGATAAAATTCCTATTTTTTGATAGGGTATCGTTTTTGTAAGGTTTTTTTTGAATTAATGCCAAACTTTGGTTCTTGAGGTGTTATGGGCCCTCATTGATGGGAATTTGGTGGATCATTGACTTGTTTACATTGTTTATAACATGTGTAAGATTACAAACATTGATTCATGGGAAGTATAGGCCCTCATGGATCAGAATTTGGCATTTTAATGATTGTTTCAGTGTTTTTATGGGCTCCGGAGTAGTTTCTGAGGCTTACTGTCTGAAAAAACACAGATACATGTCGTGTAATTTTGAATACATGCCATGTGTTCTTCTATTCGGGAAGAAATTGTTTTTCTTAAGTACAAACAATGTACTATATTTATAGTCTGTGTAGTCTCTAACCATGTCTTAGACTGTGTGGGTGGGGACATGGGGTTTGGAATCTTTGGTAAGACACACTGTGTAGAGGATGTACACATTGTGTCATAGAACCGTGTAACCGATCATGTCACTAGCAACACGTCTCAGCAAAATCTTATTATTACATGCTATGTTCATCTGGAACATGACATGTGGTGAGAAATAGGTACCTAACTGTGTAACTAACAACACGGGTCAGTGAAATCATCCAAGTAGACATCGTTTCCATCTAGAACATGTCGTGTAGTGTGAGCCGTATATCCAGCCGCATCACTAACAACACAGTTCAGTGAAGCTTTTCTAGTACACATCATTTCTGTAACAAAAACATTGTGTGTGGGGTGTTACACAACCAATTTTGGAAGGATTACATGCCCATGTGTTTGGATTATGGGAACACGTCGTGTAGGGGATGAACACTCCATGTAGTCATGTTCTGCAAAACATGAATGTTGAATTTATCATGTTCCCTTCTTATACTTTCGGTTCCTATTCCTTGAAAATATTGATCTAAGGTGAGAGTTTGACCTTGTAGGTTTATGCCACCGAGATGTCCTCTAGTTGTATGCCATTTGTAGTGTAGTGATCGAACACCGGATATGGCTGATCAGGGATTACCTGTAGATCCTCTCATTGTGCCAGTCTTGGCACCAGCCCTTATACCGGATGCAAGTGCTGATGCATAGTTCAGGGAAGGCTTTATGAGGATGATGCAGACCTTTTAGGGAGCACCTCCTCCAGCCTTGTTGATGGAAGAATTGACGTGGGTCTTTTAGCAGCAGCATCCACCCACATTCTCAGGGGATGGAGGACCCTAGGCTGTAGAGTCATGGCTGGAAGCCATGATAATGATCTTTGAGCATCTGAAGATGCCTCCATAAAGGTGGGTCAATCTCGCAACATATATGCTTCAAGACTCCACCAATAGGTGGTGGGATGTGATCTCATAGGCAGGACACCAGTAGGTTATGAATTAGGAGGAGTTCCAGCATATCTTCTATGACTAATTCTACCCAGAGACTTAGAGTGCTGATCAAGCCCAAGAGTTTATGAGTATGGAGAAGGGTACTCTTTCGGTTATGGATTATTCCTCTCACTTTGCTGAGCTACAGTATTTCACACCTATTTTAGTAGGTGATCAATTATTACTGCAAGGAAGTTTGAGGATGGTCTGAGGCACAACATCCGATCTCAGGTGAACATCTTCTGGTTGACTTATATCACTTCTATCATCAACAAGGCACTGATTATTGAGCACAATATGAGGGATTATAGAGTTTTGAGCCAGGGAAGCTTGGAATCTGGAGTTAGTATCCCTCCTAATAATAGCAGGAAGCGCCATAGGGAGTCTTCATGTGGCGATTCCAGGAGGCGAGATACTTCTTCTGGTATTCAGGTGTTGTGCTACCAGTCTGGGAAGAGTGAGCATACAAGGCAACATTTCCTAAGAGAACCAGTGGAGTGTTGATATTGTGGCAAGATGGATCATCTTCAGTGCTTCTATCATATCTTATCACCAGCAGTGGGTGGAAATGGGTTCTTCTATAACTCCTCATTCAGGAGTAGCACCACTAGTTTCTCACCAGTCTAGGAACTGGAGTTCTTCTAGTCTTTCAGGTCGAGGTGGAGGTCGTTGTTGTGGCAGCCAGTTGTGAGGCTTTCAACGACAATAGGGTGGATCATCTCATAGTGGTCAAGAAAGGTTACAGGGCTACAGTGTAGGTTAGACATTTTCAGTGGAGCAGACCCAAGAGGAACAGGATCTCAGGCCTTCTACAGTTCCAGGTATTATCTTAGATGCCTTAGTTTTAGCTTCTTCTATTTTCGATAAAGGGGCTTCCCATAGCTTTATATCTATTACTATTTTGGAGAGCCTTGGGCTCTACATCTATTCTTCTTCTGATATCTTGGTGTTAGACACTCCATTTGGAACTAGAATATCTAGTGTGCAATAATGTATGGAGTGCCCTCTAGAGGTTGGTGAGTGTCACTTTTTTTGGTACCTCTATGTCCTAGAGAAGACAGGCTATCATTTCATTCTTTAAATGGAGTGGCTAGTTCCCTTACAGGAATTCGTCGACTATTATTTACATAGGGTGAGTTTCATATCACCAAAGGGTGGATCTTTTCCTCATAAGGGTGAATGGGATGTCGAGGCGAGCAGAGCGGGACCTGAGCATCATGGGTTAGGAGGAGTTACATCCTAGATTTATAATCTATATCTAGATGATTAGGGGACTTCACAGAGGGACTTTCCCCTTATGGGGGGTCATTTCAGAGATGTCTTTCCAAAGGAATTTTCAGGTTTGACTCTGGAGCGTGAGGTAGACTTTTCTACTGAGCTTGTGCCAAGAGTGGCATAGGTGTCTATTCCACCTTATAGGATGGCTACACTAGAGTTACTAGAGCTCAAGAAGCAGTTGGAGGATGAAGGTTCCGGGCGCAGCGGAAGCGCGTGGGTGGATGTGCCCACTTAGCTTTTTGTCATTAGCAATGATCAATCTGAGATCAATACGACGATAAACGCCAGTCTCCACGGATCGAATCACAGAAAAAGACAAAGAAGATGGTTTGTCCCGGAACCACAAAAATGATCGTTACAGGTTGATTATAATTAATTTAATTAATTATAAAGAAATACCTTTTCGGTGTTCTTTCTTCATTTATGTTCTCGATGACGTTGTCAATGTGATATGTCGTTGCGTCGCAGAATCCAAGTATAGACTCCCTCTAGCGGTGATCCACACGTGTACCTCGTATCTCTGGACTTCGCCAAAGGATTCTTCGGGTGTTAGCATGGAGAATCCTTTTCTTGTGTTGTCCGCCTTAGATCGTCTTGATCCGATGGAAGAAGATCTCTCTCAGTCTTGAGAGCGTTCTTGGAGGAAGAGGTTCTTTCGACCTTGAATGAATTCTCCAGAGATGTTGTGCACAATGATTCTCTTGTGTAGGAAAAGAGTTGGGGTTGTGAGGATATTTATAATCTAGTTTGAGGTTGTAGAGTTATGACAATAAATAAACGCTTTACGCGTTTCATTTATTTTATTAACTCTTATTGAAAACCCCCATGTTGAATAATTAATTCCTTGACATGCGCTCACGCTGATTATAATAAATATCATTTAATAAAACAATATTATATCCTCAAAATCCCGACTGGAAAAACTACACGGCGTGTAATAATAAATACACGGCGTTTACTTGTTTTTCATTGAAAACTGCACGGCGTGTACATTAAATGTACATGGCATGTATATATTGTTTTCATTTATTCATTTCCTTTCCAAAATAAAACTACACGGCATGTACATTTAATAATACACAGCGTGTACTTGTTTTATTTTATTTTTCCTCCATCATTTAAAACAACATAGGCTTCCTTGAATAATTATTAAACCAAATACAAGAATAATCTTTATTCAACTTGAGATACTTGGATACACTTAGTGTGTGACCCTCTAGGCCTCTTTCTCATTGGCATTAGGTAGGCTTGCCTAAAGTCCAAGATTACTGTCTAGCAACGGTTCAAGGCACCCAAGAGAAAGAAGTTGACGTCGCATTGACGTATCACCTCATACGAATGCTTACTGTGTAATTTAATCAATTTGTCTCAATTTCTCATCAAGCAGGTTTCATGGAAGTTTCATAAAACTATATGCTTGATCCTCCGTTCTTTGACTACCTGAAATAAACTCGCCGTTTACACTATAGCCATGGAATTTAATGCGACAGTTCTATTTCAATCAAAGGGTCGAGATATCAACTTCTATAAATGGAAGGTACAAATCCTTCCTCGACTTATCCATTAACAACATGTCACTCGTGACGCACCCAACGTACCCTACTTCCCGACAACTATCTGTGTGACGGTTTTTGTCAGTAAATCTAAATGCGCGAGTCATGACATGAGTTAATGATAATCTTCCAGTCTAAGGACCATTACACACGCTCACAGATAGCAATATCCGATGACACCAAGACATGAGGAATTACTACTGGTGGGTCTGTTCTCATAATCTCCCATCTTGGAGATTACCAAGTGCGAACTCCATGAGAGAGAGTCTCGTCTTCTTACGAGTACTCACACATGATGGTTTGTATACTATGTGTCATATCATAGTATGTCATCCAACCGCAGAACTTTATTTAAGAATATTGTTATATCATTTCAAGGTTCTCATCATAGCGGGGATCTGCTATGACCTTATTAATGCAAAAAATATTCCAGGACATTATTATATTATAGTCATGCAGAACAATGAACAATATATAATAAGTTAACATTCATGTAATCAAAGTACCAAACAGTTGCTTCTGAGGACACCAACCCTTACAAACTCCCACTTGGTCTAGAGCCAACTGCCTACCACTTTTAGTCTGCTAGACCTCACATGATGATCATGTTTTTGCTGATTCAATGCTTTAGTCAATGGGTCTACCACATTGTATTCCGTGTAAATACTTCTCACTGAAAATTCACCTCTCTGAGAAAAATCCCTTAAGAGATGATATTTCTAAAGTATGTGCTTTTTCCGCTGATGTGACCTTGGCTCTTTTGCAAGTGCCACCGCTGCAATATTATCACAATAGAGTGTGATAGGATCTTTACTGCTCGGTACAACATCCAACTCTTGGATGAAGCTTCACATACATACTGCTTCTTTATCTGCCTCAGAAGCTGTGATATACTCAGACTCCACTGTAGAATCTTCCACCACACTTTGTTTTGAGCTCTTCCAACTCACTGCACCTCCATTCAAACTGAAGATGTATCTAGTCTGTGACTTCATGTCATCTTGATCAGTCTGGAAACTAGCATCTACATGTCCTCTGATGACTAGTTCCTCATCTCCTCCATAAACCAGGAACATATCCTAAGTACGCCTCAGATACTTAAGGATAGTCTTGACTGCCATCCAATGGTGGTCTCCTGGATCAGCTTGATATCTTCCTACTGCACTTAATGCGTAAGCAACATCTAGCCTCGTACATAGCATAGCATACATGACTGACCCAATCGCGGATACGTAAGGGATCCTTGTAATCCTATTTCTTTCCTCATGTGTATGAGGACATATTTTCTTGGAAAGATGAATGCCATGTGACACTGGAAACAATCCCCTCTTGGACTGTTCCATACTGAATCTCTTCAGTATCTTGTCAATGTATGTACTTTAACTCAGGCCCAGCATTCTCTGGGATCTATCACGATGGATCTTGATCCCAAGAATATATGCTGCCTCGCCCAAGTCTTTCATGGAGAAGAATTTATGCAACCATTCCTTAACTGACTGTAAGACAGGTACTTCGTTTCCAATTAGAAATATGTCATCAACAAATACTATTAAGAAAACAACTACACTTCCACTAAACCTTTTGTATACACAAGTTTCACATTCGTTCTTAACAAAGAAAAATTCCATAATAGCTTCATCAAAACGAATGGTCCATGAACTTGATGCTTTCTTTAATCCATAAATGGTTTTCTGCAACTTTCATACCTTGTTGGCATCCTTTGGAGTCACAAACCCTTTATGTTGTGTCATGTAGACATCTTCCTGGAGGTTCCCGTTAAGGAAAGTTGGTTTGACATCCATTTTCCAAATTTCATAGTCATGGTAAGCAGCAATGCCCAATAGGATTCTGATATACATCATCATTGCAACCGGTGAAAAGGTTTCATCATAGTCAATTCCTTGATGTTGTCTAAAACCTTTTCCAACCAGTCGTGCCTTGTAGGTGTTGACTTTCCCCTCCATGTCTAGTTTCTTCTTGAATACCCATTTATTACCAATAGCCTTTACATCAACTGGAGGATCTACCAAAATTCAGACTTGGTTTTGGTACATGGAACCCATTTCAGAATTCATGGCTTCTTGCCACTTGGAAATGTATGTGCCTTCAACTGCTTCCTTTTAGGTAAGAGGATCATCATTGTCAACCAATAATGATTCACCATCCTTGGCGACAAGAAAACCATATCGTTCTGGTTCTCTCACTTCTCTCATTCTCCTACGCAGTTCTTGTGTCTTTGGAACAGATTTTTCTTCCACGGGGCTTTGTGGAATCTGTTCTTGTACCAACTCATGTGTATCTTGAGCCTCAACTTCATCGAAATCTATCTCTCTCCCACTATCTCTTTTGGAGATGTGCTCCCTCTCAAGGAATATGGCGTGTCTTTCCACTATAACCTTTTTGTCTGAGGGGTTGTATAGGTAATATCCCCTTGTTTCCTTAGGATATCCTATAAAGATACACTTTGTGCCTCAGGGAGTGAGTTTGTTACCTGAATAGGCCTTAACAAATGCTTCGCTACCCCACACATGTAAATCTGATAACATGGCTTTGCGTCCACTCCATAACTCGTATGGAATACCATTTATCGATTTAGTTGGTACTTGGTTTAGTATGTGCACTGCTGTTTGTAATTCATATCCCTAAAAGGATAATGGAAGACTCTCATGACTCATCATTGATCTCACCATGTCCAACAGGGTGCGGTTCCTCATTTCACTTACACCATTCCAATGTGGTGTGTAAGGAGGAGTGAGTTGAGATAGAATCTCAAACTCCCGTAAGAAATCAATGAAGTCCTGATTAAGATATTCTCCTCCTCTATCTGAGCGGAGTTTCTTAATCTTCTTACCAAGATGGTTCTAAACTTCATTCTTGTATTTTTTGAACCGATCAAAAGAATCTGACTTATACCTCATTAAATAGATATATCCATATCTACTAAAATCATCAGTAAAAGTTATGAAGTACGAGAACCCACCCCTTGCTTCAACTGGAAATGGTCCACACACATCTATGTGAACTAATTCTAGAAGTTCTTTAGCTCTTTCAACTTTCCCACTAAATGGGGCTTTGGTCATTTTGCCTTATAGATATTTATAACATACACCAAGTGGTTTTAGTTCGAAAGAATCTAAATACCCATCTTGATGTAATTTTGTCAAACGTTTCTCATTGACATGACCTAGCCTGTGATGCCAAAGTTGGGTGTGGTATGAGTCATGTGAATTAACTTTGTTATCAATTTTCATTACTTGGTTTGTGTAGTCTAACACATAAAGGCCATTATATAAATGTGCCCTACCAAAACAAATTCTATCTTTATAAAAGTAGCAACATTCATTTCCAAACTTGAATATGACTCCATTAGTATCTAATCTGGATATTGAAATAATGTTTTTAGTAACAGAAGGCACATAATAACAACCTTTAAAAACCAATACCATCCTAGTAGGCAATGCGAGGTAGTAGTCTCCGATAGCTACAACAGCGAGTCTGGCTCCGTTGGCTGCTCGTAGATCTACCTCCCCTCGATCAATCTTCCTAAATCTACTTGGTTCCTATATTTGTATACAGATGTGAGCACCACAAGCAGTATATAATACCCAATTAATAGAAACAGATAGATTGAATTCGATAACAAACGCACCTGAAACTTCCCCTTGCTTCCTTGGCTGGGTGCAGTTTTTCTTCCAGTGGCCCTTCTTACCACATGTGAAACAAACAGCGTCATGTTCCTTTGCCTCCCCTTTGATCTTCCTTTTCTTGGAAGTCCTTGAAGAAGATTTGGTCTTAAAGCTCTTTGCCTTCCCTTTCCTTTTATTCACCATGAGGACAGAAGGATTTTCACACTTCATGTCATTGTCCACTTGGCGAATAAGGATAAGAAGATCAGACAGTGACTTCTCAATGTTGTTCATGTTGAAGTTCATAACAATGTTTGAGAAGCTCTGGGGGAGTGATGCAAGAATGAGATCGGTACCCAGTTCTTCGGGGAGTTTAAACCCTAGAGCCACCAAGCGCTCAATGTAGCCAATGAGCTTGACTACATGAGGCCCGGCTGGGGCACCCTCTCCAAGCTTGCTCTGAAATAAAGCCTTGGAGATCTCAAACCTTTCCTGTCTTGATCTCTCCTGGTATAGAGCACGGAGATGCTCGAGCATGCTATAGGCATCCATGTCTTCATGAGACTTCATGAGCTCACTAGACAATGATGATATCATCAAACATTGAACATCGAGTGCATCGTTCAAATGTTGATTATAGACTAGGAAATCTTCATCACTCGCCCCTAGGGTAGGGGAATCAGGAAGTGAGGACTCCAGCACGTAAAACTTTTGTTCATGGCGTAGGATAACCCGAAGGTGCCTAAACCATTCCTGAAAGTTACTTCCGGTGAGGATGTTGTCTTTATCCAGAATTGATCGTAGAGAAAAAGTGATTGACGAGTTTTTCATCTTGATTCTACAATTTAAAAGAGCAGATTTATTAGTACTTTCTTGATTACATTTTTATGAGAAATAATAAATTTTATTAATTCTCCCACTATTTTATCAAGTCCCAATGGCCCTCACCATTGAACTCAGAATTTCCAGTTTCTTTGACATTCTAGTGGAAAGGATCCATATTTCCCTTCGCATAACCCCAACAAGGGTTGGTCAAGCTATTTGAAGGTATTTAGGTAGGCAGGCCTTTGCCAACTATGAGCTTACAGTTCCTTGATTTGTTGAGTGGACTCCCCAATCCTGAAATCCTGACTTGGATTTCCTCAACTCTTGCCTCCAATATTACATCAGTCTAGCAAGGGCTACTTCTCTTGATGTAATATGGTTAAGTCAACCTGAAACCTTTCATAAGGGCTTCCTTTATAAAAGTAAGTGTCCCAACAAGGGTTGGTGAAACACATAGTTTTATTGAGTCTTTCCCTTAATCAAGTAACGGAAGGCTTGGTCTGACTTAATATGGTATTTGTGGGATTTTATTCTTTATGTGTTTTTTTTCATTATCACATGCTTGTTAATATTAATTGATGCTTGCTTAAGTGATTAACCATGTTGCGATAATGTTTACGCATAGTCCGGTTTTTATTTTATTCCATCTTTGCATGCTTGTTCATTTTATTAATTATGTGATCGCGACAACACATACATAATAAATAAACCATGCAATCAGATAGAAATAAAATAATATGGCATGATCATGAGCTTCTATTTGGTTAGCTTATCTAGCGGTTTTGATAATCTAACCCTGACCTAGGGAAAACACCTTGAACCTGATGGTTCGTGTTTTGCAGCTCCCACTTGTCCACCTTTGTATCTTCTTGCATCGGTTTCGCCTCGACTTTGGGATTTTAACCATCTCCTCTTGCTTGGGAGATCCTCCATTTCATGTGTTTACATTAAAGAAACCATGGGCACGCAGGCCCTACATTTTATTGGAAGAAGGCTCGCTGGCCAACAAATTTAAATTAAATAAATTTAAATGAAACCATACACATAAAAAGGGTCTTTGTTCTATCTCATGATCATCCATAGTATGCAACGACATTTACGCATATTTAGAATTCAAATTATTTTCATCGTTCTTTTATTTAAGATAAGATGCGTTCGAATTCAATTAATTATGATCTTATAATTAATCAATTCTTTATCTTAAATTCCTTTCGGAATTTCCTTGAGATTCTTCTCATCCATATTCCTTGTACGGGTCTTTGTAAATTGGAGGAAACCTGGTGAAATTCCATTTCTGTAAAGTACACGGCGTGTAGTTTATAATTTCACGGCGTGTATTTTTCTTTTCACCCTTTATCCAAAGTACACGTCGGGGCTTTGGTGTGTTTTCTATACTTTGGAAATTTTAGAGTACACGGTGTGTAGATGAATCATAGACAGCGTGTACTTCCTTGTTACGTGGTAACCGGTCTGGCGATCCTGTGTACGCGGTACATGGCTTATCTTTCTACACAGTTTCACCTGGGTCGGAACGGACTACACAGCGTGTTGCTCCAACATACACGCCGTGTATTCCGGTTTCCACGTGCCGTTCAATTCTGGTCAACACGGCGTGATTAAAACTTAGGCATAATCAATTCACATGGTGTGGTTTGGTGGACTAGTGTCGGTTCGTTGAACCTAAGTACATGGCGTGTAGTTTTAATTACACGTCGTGTAATCCCGTGTTGTACAGACATAAAGAGAGGCTCCTCCGAATGAGTTCCTCGTTTTTATTTTAATCAAAAATTACAATTAAAAGGTTGTTTCTGTGATATGAATCGAGAAATGAAGGAGGAAGAATATATCTCATTAATTCAGATTTATAGAACAATTTATTTCGAATTGAATCAAATATGAATGCGTAAATTATCAATGAAAATTAAATAACTATAATCAACATTGTAACCTCCCTCTAATACCATTTAAAGGTTCTGATCACAGTGTAAGCACATGGTTGGATGTGACCACTTGGCTTTTTTTCATTAGCAATGATCAATCCGGGGTCAATATGACGATAAACGCCAGTCTCCACGGATCGAATCACAGAAAAAGACAAAGAAGATGGTTTTTCCCGGAACCACAAATAAGGATTGTTACAGGTTGATTATAATTAATTTAATTAATTATAAAGAAATACCTTTTGGGTGTTCTTTCTTCGTTGATGTTCTCGATCACGTTGTCAATGTGATCTGTCATTGCGTCGCAGAAGCCAAGTGTAGACTCCCTCTAGCGGTGATCCACATGTGTACCTCGTATCTCTGGACGTCACTAAAGGATTCTCCAGGTGCTAGCAAGGAGAATCATTTGCTTGCGTTGTCTGACTTATATCGTCTTAATCCGATGGAAGAGGATCTCTCTCAGTCTTGAGAGCATTCTTGGAGGAAGAGGTTCTTTCAACCTTAAAATAATTCTCCAGAGATGTGGTGCACAATGATTCTCTTGAGTAGGAAAAGAGTTGGGGTTGTGAGGATATTTATAATCGAGTTTGAGCTTGTAGAGTTATGAAAATAAATAAACGCGTTACGCATTTCATTTATTTCATTAACTCTTATTGAAAACCCCCATGTCGAATAATTAATTCCTTGACATGCGCTCATGCTGATTATAATAAATATCATTTAATAAAATGATATTATATCCTCAAAATCCTGACTGGAAAAACTACACGGCGTGTCATAATAAATACATGTCGTGTACTTTTTTTTCATTGAAAACTACACGGTGTGTACATTAAATGTGCATGCCATGTATATCTTGTTTTCATTTATTCATTTCCTTTCCAAAATAAAACTACACGGCGTGTACATTTAATAATACACGGCTTTTACTTGTTTTATTTTATTTTTCCTCCTTCATTTAAAACAACATAGGCTTCCTTGAATAATTATTAAACCACATATGGGAATAATCTTTATTCAACTTGAGATACTTGGATACACTTAGTGTGCGACCCTTTAGGCCTCTTTCTCGTTGTCATTAGGCAGGCTTGCCTAAAGTCCAAGATTACTGTCTAGCAATGGGTCAAGGCACCCAAGAGAAAGATGTTGATGCCGCATTTATGTATCACCTCATACGAACGCTTACTATGTAATTTAATCCCATTGTCTCAATATCTCATCAAGCAGGTTTCATGGAAGTGTCATAAACCTATATGCTTGATCTGTCGTTCTTTGACTACCTGAAATAAACTCGTCGTTTACACCATGGCCATGGAATTTAATGTGATAGTTCTATTTCAATCAAAGGTCCGAGATATCAACTTCCATAAATGGAAGGGAAAAATCCTTCCTCGACTTATCCATTAACAACATGTCACTCATGACGCACCCAACGTACCCTACTTCCCACCAACTATTTGCATGACGGTTTTCGTCAGTAAATCTAAGTGTGTGAGTTATGACATGAGTTAATGATAATCTTCCAGTCTAAGGACCATTACACACGCTCACATATAGCAATATCCGATGACACCAAGACATGAGGAATTACTACTGGCAGGTCTGTTCTCATAATCTCCCATCTTGGAGATTACCAAGTGCGAACTCCATGAGAGAGAGTCTCATCTTCTTACGAGTACTCGCACATGATGGTCTGTATACTATGTGTCCTATGATAGTATGTCATCCAACCGTAGAACTTTATTTAAGAATATTGTTATAGCATTTCAAGGTTCTCATTATAGAGGGGATCTGCTATGACCTTATTAATACAACAAATATTCCAGGACATTATTATATTATAGTCATGCAGAACAATGAAAAATATATAATAAGTGAAAAATCATGTAATCAAAGTACAAAACAGTTGGTTCTGAGGACACCAACCCTTACAGAGGAGTTGCAGGAAAAGGGATTTATCTGACCCAGTACTTCTCCTTGGGGTTTTCTGGTCCTTTTTGTGAAGAAGGAGGATGGAACCCTCAGGATTTTTGTGGATTATCGGAAGTTAAACTAGTTAACGGTCAAGAATCGATATCCATTACCGAGGATTGATGATATCTTTGATCAGCATCGAGGAACCCGGGTGTTCTCGAAGATTGACATGAGGTCCCATTACCATCAGTTGCACGTTAGACCATCAGATATACCTCATACAGCCTCTCAGAGTAGGTATGGTCTATATGAGTACATGGTTATGTCGTTCGATCTCACAGAAGCGCCTGCAGTTTTCATGGAAATGATGAATCGAGTGTTCCATCCATACTTGTATTCCTTCATGGTGGTTTTCATTAATGATATCTTGGTGTACTATCACACTCGACATGACCATTCCACACATCTGGAGATCATTTTGAGTACATTGAGAGAGCATCATTTATATGATAAGCTCTCAAAATTCCACTTTTGGATGGATCATATTCACTTCTTGGGTCATGTTTTCTTAGAGATAGGAGTATCTTTGGACCTTGAGAAAGTGAGATTAGTAGTTTCCTGGGAGCAGCCGAAGAACGTCTGTGAGGTTTGGAGTTTTCTAGGGCTGGATGGATACTATAGATGTTTCATACAAGACTTTTCACACTTAGCAATGCCACTGACTGGTCTGACTAAGAAGGGTGCAATGTTCTTGTGGTCAGATTCTTGTGAGTCATCCTTTCAGGAGCTAAAAAGGATGTTGACTTTAGCACCAATACCAGTATTTCTTGATCCAGAAAAGAGCTATAATATTTACTGTGATTCTTTAGGTATCGGGCTAGGAGTTGTGCTTATGTTGGGAGAAGGAGTCATTGCATATGTGTCTCAGCAGTTGAGGCCACATGAGACGAATTACCCGATGCACGATCTTGAGTTAGTTGCAGTTTTTCATACCTTATGTTGTTAGAGACATTATCTTCTAGGATATAATTTTTTGGTTTTCACTGACCACAATATTCTCAAGTACATCTTCACTCAGCATGGTCTGAATTTTAGACATCGAAGCTGGGTTGAGTACCTTTAGTCATTTGACTTTGATCTTTCCTATACACCAGGGAAAGGCAACGTAGTGGCTGTTGTGTTGAGCGGTAGGACTCAGATAAAGGCAATTTAAGAGGCGAGTAGTGAGTGTAAGCTTGTGGCTCTATTCTTTGAGATGAATTTGGAGGTGAACGACAGACGGGGTCAGATGTTTCTTTCATCTATAGTTGTTACCTCTACCCTTCTTGATCGAGTGAAAATTAGGTAGCTATCAAACTCAGAAGGCCTAGTCCTATGGGAGAGTGTGTTGGGAGAGGACCCTTTTCCTACATGGACCATAGGCGAGGATGAGATATTCCATTTCTAGGGGCACATATGGGTGTCATTAGACATACGTAAGGAGCTGATGCATGACTTTCATTCCTCAGTTTGGGCAGTTCATCCTAGTGTCACCAAGATTTATCGTGATCTACACTATTAGTATTGGCATCCAGGTATGAAGAGAGATGTTTATAGTTTCATCATGAGGTGTTCCACCTATCAGCAGGTGAATGAGGAGCATCAGCGACCAACATGGCTTTTACAGAAGTTACTCATTCCTGAGTGGAAATGGAATGAGGTCATGAGGAATTTCTTGATTGGTTTACCGAGGTCATCTTGAGGAAATGATGTAGTTTGGGTTGTCATTGACAGACTCACAAAGGTTTCTCACTTATTGCTGATCAAGGAGACCTTCATTGATGATAGGATAGGATGGTTGTAAATCCAAGAGATTGTACGTCTACAGGTATTTCCACACACCATTGTTTAAGACATGGATGCACGTTTTACTTATCGGGTCTGGAAGGGGCTTCAGAAGGCTTTGGGTACACAGGTACATTTGAGTACAGCTTACCACCCCAAGACAGATGGCCAGTCTGAGCGTACGATTCAGGTGCTTGAGGACATGCTCCAAGCATTCATTCTAGATTTTGGAGGTTCTTGGAAGAAGCATATACCTCTTGTGGATTTTTCCTATAATAATAGTTTTCAAGAAACTATTCAGATGGAACCTTATGAGTCTTTGTACGGTAGATCATGCCGATCACCCTTATGTTTGCTGGAGGCAGGAGAGGCAGCTATGTTGGGACATCGTCTTGTTCAGGAGACCACAGAGCAGATAGAGTTGATTTCGAAGATGATGGATATTACGTAGTCTTGACAGAAGTATTATGCTGATCAACAGAGATGACCTCTGGAGTTCGAGGTCAGGGATCAGGTTTTCAAACATATCACACCGAGTTTGGGACACAAGAGGACTAGGAGATAGGGTAATCTTTCACCAAGGTACTTCGGGCCATTTGAGATGTTGGAGAGAGTTGGTCTGGTTGCCTATCGGTTGTAGTTACCTCAGAGGTACTGGGATATGCACGATGTCTTCCATGTTTCTCAGCTTTGACGTTACTTCTCAGACTCGTCTCACTTATTCCAACACGAGGAGGTTTAGTTAGAAGTGGACACATATTTTGAGGAGAATCCTATCCGGATTGTTGATCAAAGTATGAAGGTTCTCTGTGGCCGGTCTATTCCTCTGGTATGGGTGATTTATAAGCACAGGTGAGAACAGGATGAGACTTTGGAGAGGGAGGCAGATGTATGATCGCAGAGGCTAGAGATATTTGGGGTTTCTTCTTCTATGTTGCCTTGCTAGGGAAATTTGGAGACAAATTTCTTTAAGGGGGAAGTTTTTAAGAACCCGGACATTCATTTCAGGTATGTTTTCTTTCTTCTGGTCATTTTTGAGAAAAAAGGGAATTTTTAGAAATTTTTGAATTACACGCCTTTTACTTTCTAAGTACATGTCGTTTACTCCGTTACCGCAGGTAGTCGTGTGTTGTCCGTGTGATTTACACATGCACGGACATGTGGGGGTGACCTGGAGTCCACCTAATGTGGGGTACAGAAATGAAAAGTACATTCCATGCACTTCAAAAGTACACGCCATGTATTTTCTTTTTTCATTAAACGGACTGGGGTTGCGTCTAATTGGAAGAAAGCTCCTCTTCTCCACCAAACTAGACCAAGAGTTTTGGTACAACATGAATCTTTTCCAATCCCCTGATCAAGTGTTCGTTCTTAGAATCCAACTCTTCAGTTGTGTTGGAATCACATTGGTGAGTTCTCTCTTCTTCTTGAATGCCATATTTTGATTTCTCCTCTCTCGTGAGATATTGTGGGATGAACGTTTTGGACATTTTTGTATATCTACAGAATTATAGGTCGATCCAATGGCTGACGTCGGAGTATAACAATCCTACAATGTCGAGGTAGGTAGTTTGTGTCTTTCTGTTAAAATTCTTTGAGTTATATGTGCAATTTTTCCCAATACCCATGAACAGGGTATTGTGCATTTACCATTTTATCCCTATTGTTTCCCTTCTATTCTTGTATGCTTTAGTAGAGGTAAATTGAATGTGAATAGGGTTAATAGCTATGCTTTGGAAGTTTTTGTCCATGAATGATTGCCTATTTTGACAATTGGGCCTAGTTTTCCTGTTAGGATACTGTTTACTTTCCCATGCCTAGTTGTAGGATGGTGTGTTTGTTCTGATATGATGATATGTTGTAGACTGCTAGCTAAGTAGTTCTTGGGGGTTGCATTTGTTGATACACGTTGCTATACTTAATTGACTTACACTGGGCCGTGAGAACCTAGTGTAGTAGACCACAGGGATAATGGACGTAAGGGCTTCTCCAGAGTGTCTGTTTTACTTACGATGTGAGGCCATAGGGGGAATTGATGTAAGTTCTTCCTCATAGTGTCTGTAGTTCCTTGCCGCGGGGCACATATGGAATGGGATGTAAGTTCATCCCTAGAGCACCTTTAGTTACGATACGAGACTCTATGAGGAATTGAAGGTGATTGATTCCTTAGAGATTCTATGCTTAAGCTGAACCAGAGGGGTTAGACTGTGTGTACTACCCATAGGGTTGCTTATACTGTTTAGGTAAGACTAGAGGGGATATGCTGTGAGTAATTCCTAGAGGGTTACCGGTTGTGTTATCTATTTTCTTATGTTTCTAGGTAGGATCAGAGGAGATAGGTTGTGGGTACTTCCCAGAGGGTTTCCTTTTGTGATTATCAGCTTTGATTAGTTGTTTCTTGATATTTGAAACTTTGGATTATTGCTACTGAGAACTTCCTTGTTTACTGCTTTTTGTACCTTACCTTCCATATATTCACTAACTGTTAGGCACAGATATTGTGGTGTTTCCAACTAGGATTTAGTATCACACCCTATTTTGTCCAATCTTTTGAGAAGAAATAGATTATATTGTTGTATTTATAGATAAGGGAAATCGCCCTTCTACTTCAGGTACTTGATTTGCTGTGGAGATGGAGATCATGGGACCAAGCTATGGCTTGAGATGTTGAGGAGTTGTTTAGTTGCTTTCTTTGGTACTTGGGTTTAGTACTATGGTGTTCCAGCATTGTGATTTTTTTGGCTGCTTTCCTAAACATATGTATCATGCATTGTTCATATATATATGTGTGCTCCAGTTTATTATTTTCTAGTCTTCTACTGTTTACTTTTTTATGGATTATTCTTTCTTCCGATTTTTCCATTTCTTTCTTCCTCTATGTTACTCTACCAATTAGGGAATAGTTTCCCCACTATCACACCCAAGGCACTCACTACTATTTAGTAGCCTCTGGCGTTCTGGGAAATTTTCTTGAGGCCATGTGACCAATCAGGTATGAGGTGCCTCTGGGTGGCTTCCAGATCTGGGATGTTACAACTACTATGACAAGAAACCTTAGGTATTTTCTTCCAAAAACTAAAAAACTAGTGCCTTATGTCAGCATTAATCCACTATTTTTGGTTCTATCAAAATCCATCATGTTGAACTTAGTGATAATAACCTGATTTACAATATCAAAAAATGTATATTGGAGAAAAACATTCACCTACGAGAATATGGAAAACTTGAACCCATCCTTGAAAATCCTCACTCCTCATACCTCATCGCTATCTAGAAGTAGTTAAAAGCATTGAAACTTTATGGACACAACAAATATTCTATTATAGATAGATCACACTTCACAAGTTTCATGAACTCTCTAAATAAATTACCTCTTTACATCTGAGGTAAAAAGTATTCATAAAAGGCATTATAGAAGTCCCCAATACAATGCACTAATGATGACCATACTAAGTAATTATATCCCACCAGTGATTATAAAAATCATGTATCATGTAGGTGGTCTTCTTGGACCTAATCTCTAGAGGTGTATCCAGATTCTCAAAGAAAGATAAGATGTCCTCTAGCCAAGTCTGAACAGCTTATGGACCTCCATCCTCTGAAAATATGGGAGGATGCTACTACTGGAACTCACGAGTTGGATCAAACATAATAGATGTAGGTTATATAAAACTAGGAATATACTGCATTAAACATTGTAAAAACTCCCAAATATTAGAATCAGTGATAAATTTGGGGATAGAAGGTGGGGCCTCATGTGGAACTATTGGAGGGATCACTGGTCTCTTAGGGACCCCCACATCAATAGCATGTTTATCCCCACTCTACTAGTGCATTACAAGATAACATCATGGTAGAAAAGATTTACATATTCTAAGCACAATCCATAATAAATATTTTAATAAAATAGGATCACATTGGAATAAATAAAGAAGGATTAACTAACCATGGTCTACTTCCTAACTACCCTCTTAGAAAGACTAGTTATTGGTAAGTTTTGAAGTTTTAATTTTAAGGAGTTCAATTATATGGAGGGTAAATCACAATTCTAGGAGGGACACACTCTTTAAATTGAATTTGGACTCTTAAATTACTAGAAACTTTTCATTTATAAATAAATATTTCCATTTTATGTATATAGGTGATTTTATACATAGTATAATAGTTAATTAAAAGTGGGTTTTATTCATATGTTATATAGTCTAGTAATCATTATGAATTGATGTCTACATATAATTAATTACAAACATATCCTTATATCAGGTCATAGAATGTAGTGGGTATGATGTTATGGCTCGATTTCAATGAATTTACAATTTCAATTTATAAGGAAACACACACCTTAAAAATTGAACATTGTTGTCATATAATAGTATTCATAGTGGAGATCGTGTAACTATGGTTACATAGAATACATGGGTCAAAATTAGCTATTAAATATGACACCATCAATCCATACTGTCAAACACTAATTATATTGATGATTCCATTTAAAAAAACAAAATTATTTTCCTAAAAAATATGTTAGTGGAAAAGGAATATATCACAACCAAGGAAAACACAATTATCCAACATAACACAAGAAATGAATGCTATTAAATTCACCAATATGGAATATCATATATAATTCATGTGAATTATATGTGTATATAATTATGCATTTAACAATGCCACATTTCATATAAGAACAAGTAATAATCTCTATAAAGCATATAAATTTCCCCAATTCATTTGAATCACCCAATGGTGAATGTATATCAATTGTAATAATCAAAAAAATAGAACAATAATATCTAATTCCCATGAAATGTGATATTTAACATGAACATGGGTTAGATAATCCCAGGAATGGATTATAACCATGTTCTTACATGTAATTAATCTCTTATCTAAATTATCAAATAATATGAAAATAAATGAAAAACTATGATACCATTTAGTGATGTTAAGGACCCAGTTCACTTCTGAGTAATCTAAACTAGTGGTCCACATGGACTTCTGAGCTCCTCATAGAATTCATGAGGTTTCTGACTAGAATATGGGGACAAGAGTGTTATAGTGGAGATATTATTCCCTCTAGTCAAAGTGTAACAAAGTGGATATAACACTAATGAATAAATTGAGGAAGCAATATAACATAGAATAATAATGGAAGTATAAATAATCTTAAAAATCCATGAAATAAATAATCAAGTCAAGAGATATAAATTGAATCACATATAAAAGGATGATTTCATGTCATATCTCCACAAATGAGAAAGCATGCATACAAGTGATCAGGTCATTAGTACATTAAATGATATTAAAAAGAGAAAAAAATATAAAAAAAACTATCCAAGCATCCTGACCACTGGCCCGATCATATACTACCAATATCTCATCCTAAATAAAGAAAACAAGTTAGGTTAATAAAGTGAGAAGCTTCCACTTGTCAATAACTACGGTATTTTAATATTGCAGAATATCAAAGGAAGCCCGGATAGGGTGTGAGACAAATCTAAATACGCCATAAACAAAAATGTCCATACAGTATATTCTATAAATATAAACTATAAAATGTTTAGGTATATATAAAACTTTGAAATGATAAATAATTAATTCATACATGATTCATCCTCAACTAGAAAATCACTCTAAACATGTGATCATTTAATTAATTTGGTCTAAATTTATAATAATCTGATCATGTATAAAAAGGTATTAATAATTCCCTAATAGAAGTAATAGTAAAATAGGATCTTTGTTTTAAACAATGTATTCTTGAATTTAGGGTTTTATCTAACTCATAATAGTATCATATGAAATTTTGATATAACGGTATCTAATTATAATAAATGGGGAAATGCCCAATGTATTCCACTATTAATGAGTCTAACCATGTATATGGATATCAAGCACAATAATCACAGTCTAAGTATGATTGGGCCCAATGGGGTGAATCCCTAGATCCCCTTATCCAAATATATCAAATTAAATGCATGGAGTGTATCCAATGAATTATCATATCCATAATTATAGTAAAGGGATATTATGCCCTCATTTTAGGAATCATCTAATAGAAAAGTACCATGTTATAATGTGGGTATATCCCTTCGCAATAAACTTCTTGAATCATAATGGAATTATCAGAGTGATGAAGGCATTCCCTTGGGAATCCAAATCTATATCATGTTTGATCATTATTATAGAGGTAAAATTATCCTGATGCAATAGGCGCCTTCTACATATATCATAATTTTATTTTAGTTGTTATAATATATATTCCATATAATAATTTGATTGGTTAATTCCATTAACATTCAATAATCATGAAATGTGGTAAAGTATGTGCAACCATAGGGAAATAATTTATAATTAACAAGAAAAAGTGATATTTATAAATATACATTCCTTTTGGAAATTTTAAGATTCATTTAATTATGACTGAACACTTACCTTAATTAGGATAGGTGATAACACACTCAAATGGTGTCTCACACAATCTATATAAATTGAAATAAATGAATAAAATAGTGTGAACTATAATTTAGGAAATATAATTTAGTTACCAAACCCCAATGATAAGAAAAAGATCTATAATTATGACTTTAGATCACAAGCTAAACAATTATAAATAATGAATATGAATTTAAAAAGAATATCCAGGTGAAACTGATGTGTGTAAAATGATGAAAATTTATAAAGGATAGGAAATATAGGGAAAATTTATTTAACAAATACCTTTTCATGTAGTACTCTACTTATCTAGCAGTTTCAATTAGTTTTTCCTAGATCAGAAGAAAACTAATGAACAAACAAATTCACTGAAAATATGTCCTATGAGGCTGTATCAAAATAACTCAATCAAGGAGAAGAGAAAAATAAAAACTAGCATATGGATATAAGAAATTACCTATGGATGTCAAATTATATTATTGGATTTAAAATTGGAGGTCATGTGAGGACGCAATCCAATAACCTGAGTGTAAGTGGAGAGGGATCCCCTCAGGGACCAAAGTGAGGTAGTTGTTCATTAGAATGAATAAAGAAATGAGGGGTGTAAAAATTATAATACAAAAGGGAAAGTTAACATTTAACCCATTTTAACTAGGTTTTATAGTTTGGCGACATGACATTCCAAAACAAGCACTAACCATGTGTCACCTACTATCCATAGAGGGGTGTCAAATGCTTCAGGCACACGGATTGGAAAATAGTGTGCAAGGAATGTGTTTTTCCACTGATAAAAAATTTAATAGGTTTCCTATGGGTTTTCAACCTAGGTCACATGGTTAGGAAAAATCATGCATCCTCATTTGGTCACTAAAATTCCTAGAAAGGTTAGGTGAAACCATGCGGACTGGTTGGCATAACTTCTACTAACTATGTAGCCTAGTTGGTTCTACCACAACCCTAGGTTCCAGGCTCTGAACAAGAATTGTAAAACCTTATTTACATCATAGCCCCACTAGGAATTGTTATTAGGTAAAAAAATATTCTGAAAATTAATGGATTCATAACTCAAGGAAAATATAGGTTCTTAAACATAATAACTTCAAATTCAAGGAGACTTATATGAAAAAATCAGGTCCTTGAATGGAGTATTATCGACTACTTATTTATCTTCATAATTATATTCATCCATTTTTATTTTATACCCACAAATATAATGATAATAATATTATTTATATATTTTAATATTACTATAATAGTGGTATTTTCATTATTTATTCATATACCACATCCAATAAGAAAAACAATATCATTATACGTATGTTGTACAGACTACCGCCATGATGGTATAACGTGTATCATTTTTATTCACTGCCAAACAATATTTGATATAATGAAAATATTAAATGATAAATAGGATTTTTATGATATCATTAAGGTTATCTGGTGGAAAATTTAATATCCTATTAATGATATGACCAATAACAACCATTGTTGGTTTAATCATTTAAAATACGCATATGAAGAGGATAAGTATTTATTGAAATTTGTTAATGTCTTCATATACATTAATTTATAAAATATTTAATTTTAGTTAATATTTATGACACTAAATAAAAATAAATAATATAATTATACTCCTGGTATAGTTATTTAACAATAAAATCAACTCATAATCATTAACTAAAATAGTCGTTGATCATGCTCGGGTCAGTTTAACCACCTACTTGAAGAATATATTCAATTTATACTATGAATTACTATGGTAAATTATTTATTGGTGTAATGTGATATAAATTTTTAAATAAATTTTCTATTTGATATATAGATATTTATTAATATCAAATTCAGGGGTTAAGGAAACACCTTTTATTCATCAAAAATAACAAATACATGATTATCAGCAACATCATATTTAAGGATAATGTCTAAAACACTAATGAAAGTTACTCAAAACGTATTAAATTATTATAAATAATCCTTAATAGTAAATTTAATGAATGAATATAAATAAATAATGGAAGAATAATGAATATGAACAAAAATATTATGAATATCATGAAATTTATCAAAACTATAGACACTTATGTAAAAATTATAAGAATTCATAAAGTGAAAGACTATTTATGAAGATTATTTATGAAAATATAAATGATTAAAGTTATAAATTAATCAATTAAGGTGTCTATATTTATGATATATGACATTAATGAAAATTATTGGAAGTCTGTATAAGAGGTAAGGGTTTGTTCGTCTCAAATTAATCTCCTTGATTCAAAATTTGAATTGTACACTAAATTTCCTTTAATTGATGTATATAATATGTCATCAAAATGTTATATGATTAAATTAATTAATTAATAATATTTGGAGAAAAATTTTAATACCATTCTTCTAATAGGGAATGATTTAATTAATCTATAATCCATAAGTGTGGGTTTTCCATCTCAAATTTCTTTCTTTGTGACTTAGGATATAATCACTACATATTCTCTTTTTTAGTGAATAATTTACTCTAGAATTTATTTTCCATTTTACTCATGAAAATTTAGGGATTTAAAAGACAATATTATTATTCCTATCTCATATTATTGGGATTCAAGAGTAAACTTTTCAACAGTGGAATGAATTTTCTAGGTTTTGGTAAAGTAAAATTTTGTGCAATTTCCAAGAAAATACATCCATGTATTAGTAGTGTAATGTGGACGTGATTGTGGCCTAGATTCACTTGAGCATAATAATCCCAAAACAGTTTGTTTAGTATTTAATAAGTCATCACCCTGATATACGATGAGTGGCCCTAAGAAAACACAACTAGATATAAACTCTTGTGGGATACGCTTTGGAATATTTGCGTACTCTTAATGTACCCTGATAAATATTTTTTCATAACATTTCCTTGTCCTATTATAGTGAAATCCATTGAATCAAATTACTTTTTTTGATGGTTAACCTATCACATTTTATGTACCCTCTACACTATAATTATATGATAATGGTACTTTATATTACCTTTTGGATATTCCACGTCATATATGTTCATTAAGGGATGTTCTCTTAAACATCCACATTATTCTATTAAATTGGTAAGTATTTGATATTTGTGTTATCATTATATGAATATCCATGTTTTTTAGTAATAGAATACTCATGTAATGGTATGAAAGGTCTTGATGGCACTTATAGTGAATGAATTGAACTTAAAAATGTTAGTGGAGGGGGCCAGATTTATATATCCCCTTGACGTATCTACATATATCATGATATATAGTAGCCTGGGTTTTGTTTAATTATACATACCATAATAGGATAATGTATTTATTAGGGATTTTATGATATGTAATGTGTCTTAGAATAGGTCATTGATAGAAATATTTCGACATCCGATGTTATAAATACCATGAGAATGAGATAATTGATAATTGTTATAAATGTTTTCATTTATTATCCTATGAATTACCTATATTTTAGGTGTTTATGGTTTCATTTTATTCATTATTCATACCATAACACGTAATACATGATTATTTTATGTAATATTATGTTAAATAATACTCCTTTTTAGCATCTGACCCCATAATTATTATTATTTCCATTCAACAGAAAACCTATAGGAGGATTGTACCTAAATATTAGGGATATAGTTGATGGTATAATAATGTATCATAATATTTTCTTATATTATCATATATTTTCAATTTTCATGTATATATGTATTTGGTATTCCATGACTACTAAACTATTTCATCCTTCAGTAAATCTTTATTCTTTTCCAATAATGTAATTTAACCACTGACTCTCAGTTTCTATAGAATGGGATGATAAAAATAGAACCTTCAAAAATTATATCATTATTTTAAAAGGTGATGTGAAAATTATTTATTATTTAAAATAAAATGGAATCATTAAATTGTATATATGAAAATTCTAAAATTCATTCAAATAAGTGAAGTGAAAACATTTCAAAACAATCACTTATAAAAAAGTACACATCAATAACAGAACCTCAAAATGATATAATGTTTATGAAAATAAAATGTATAGTATAAGGGAATTATATAAAATTATGTTAAGGAAATTCCTTTTAAATATTTTAGAATTCCATTAATAAAACCCCAAATAATTAAAAGTTTAATGAAACTTTTATTTTAAAAGGAAAAAATGGGAATAAAAGAATCATTATAGATAAAAAAAATTGAGCCCCCGATATTGAATTGATAAAAGTTTCTAGAATGAAAAACATGGATATAGAGGGAAACTTCATTAAAATTAATTGGAATAATTCTTGAAAATATTTCATTTACATAAATTAATATATTTAACCAACAAAAAATAATTTTTTGTGAAACAAGATTTACATAGAAAATAATTTAAAAATAGATCATAAAATTTTCATAGGATAGTAAAATTCAATCTTGAAAGATTATAATCTAATAGCAGTGATTATGACTCAAGAAAAATATTTGAGTCATGAAAACCCATTACAATGTGAGAATCATTTAAATAAAAATATATTTAAAGATAATTCATTAAATTAGACATAAATTACAAAGAATTAAAGGTATTTCATTATATAATATTTCAAATATGATATATATACACTAAAAAATTAAATTAACAAAATAATAACAAAATATTTATCAAATAAAGAAATTTTGAGACCAAACCAGTTACAGCTTAAGAAAAATTCTAATTAAAACCCCATGAAAGAGAGAGATATTGAAGGTAAAGTTAAAATTACACTAATAATGATAATTTATGATATTATATATCCAATTGGTAGAATACACACAATTTCAATGATGTTTTTTGAATAAAAAAACTTTCTCCACGAAGAATATTTTGAGGCAAAACCCTTATGTCTTATGAAACAATATAATAAAAATCCCTCAAAATAGAGGGAGATTGATGTTAATGTTCAAATTCCATGAATAATGAAAATTCATTATATTATATATCCAATTCGTAGTATGCATAAAAAATAAATGAAATTAGGTGTATAAAATAATTTTTTTCTCAAAGATATATATTTTAAGATAAACCCCTTACATTGTATTCCCACTCACTTGGCCCTTCACTAATCTCATTGGAAGCTTTAGCTTTCCCTTGAACAAATATTTGTGAATGAAGGTCTTAAGTTAACTATAAGTGACCAGAATATTTTGGAAGTGGTCATTGGTTTTTGGGGGAGAGAATTTATAGTGTTTGAATATGAAATTTTTAAAAAGGTGATTCTTGAAGTGGTGGAAGTTCAACCTTTTTATAAGTAAAGAGAAGAGTAGTTTTTGGGACTTCTCTTTGTATTTTAAATAATGAGAAGTTACTATTAAATGATAAAAAAGAA
This sequence comes from Viscum album, assembly GCA_963277665.1. NCBI lineage: Eukaryota > Viridiplantae > Streptophyta > Magnoliopsida > Santalales > Viscaceae > Viscum > Viscum album. Next base: position 1,657,997,133 of record OY728121.1, on the reverse strand, counting down.
TCTAAATGGAAAAAAGATAATGTTCAATTGTGTGTGGGTTGAAAATAACCTCAACCACTCATTTTGGAGAAAATTGCGAGTGTTTTAGTTCTTTTTCTTTTATCTTTTTTAAAATTTCCACAAATTTATGCTTACCATGGTAATTAATTTTAAACCGTAGTAAATAAAATTAATGAGAAGAAATTAATATTAATTCTTTTACCTATTTTAATCCTTCAGATTTTAAATTTGGAAATAATTTTATAAAATAAAATTTCTAAGTGATTGAAAATTTTTATTGAATATTAGTGGAAAAAATGTCTAAAAATTGTTTTTAAAAAAAAGTAAATTATAAGAATAAAATTTATGTGTGTGATATAGTTATTTAAATTATCAATTATGAATAAATAAATTAGGTTACTATAAAAAAATAAATTATCAGTGGATTTAATGTCTGGAAAAACACATATCTCACCTTGAAAATAAATGATTCAAAGAAAATACTAAAAAATGTAATTTATTAAACTAATATTTTAATTTATTTATAAAATGATTGAAATAAGAATTAAAAGAAAAAATATATAAGAAAATTCATAATTTGATTATTAAAATACTTATTTTATATATTTATGTTTTTAAACTTCTTATTTACTCCTAAAAAATTCTAAAATTATAAAAATCGCAACTTTTTAAAAAAAATTATTTTTCGACTAAAAATACATATCTTCAGAAAAAAACTAAAAAATTTATAATAATTAAATTTTGATTTGAGGAATTAAAAATTAATGTATATGTTAATATTTAATATTTTTAATTTTCAAAATATAGATTCTAAAAGAAAAAAGAATATAATGAAAGCAACATTTATTTAAAATAATTTTTTTTAATATTAACACATATTAATTATTTTTTATCTAAAAGTAATAATTAATAATGATATACCATCATAATTTTTAATATAGATTTATTAATATATTTATTCTATTTTATTGGTTAATTTTCTTTGGGTGTATCGTGAAAAGCTTGTTATTGAACATTAATTATTTCTTTACATGTTCTATTCCTTCCAGTCCTTACATTCTCCCTCTAAAATAATATTATTCCTTGTAATTTTAACAATATCTTACTGGTGAAAATAAATAAGGATATATAAGGGATATACTCAAATCATGATATAATTTCTATATATTTCTTAAAAAATAGAAATATTTCATTTTCCCTTAGAATAGGTCAATCCTAATATTAATTTTTTTCTAATCATTAGGACAAACATTCCTCATTATTAGGTATCATAAAACATATGATAGAACTAGTTTTGTAATAGATATAAAAATTATCCTTGTATTGATAAATTATCATTGGTATGTCTAAAATATAAAACATGATTTTATTATTTTGTTGATTACTTTAGATTTTATATAGAGATAGCCAATACATTTCCAAAATCACATAGAATTTATCCGAAATAGAGATAATATGACATTAATAAATCAAATTCCATACACCTAAAATTAGTATAAAATAATAATAAAATATATTATTCAAATTAATGGGGATATTTATTTTATGATATTATAAAACATCTTAGGCCTACTATGGTGGCTAGAACTAGATTCCTTTTTGATATCCACAAATTTAGCGTGGAGGATGAGTATATATTTTACACATCTTTTTCGTGAAAAAATTTTATTAGTGGGAATAGTATTGGAATTCACTTGTTTCATTTTTTTAAGAGGTAGCTGATGATTATAATATGCCTTAGATGTTAGGTTATGTCAAAAATAATAATAATTCTCAAACTAATGACACTTGAGGTATTGGATATTCATCACCATAATTTCACTGATTATATCCTTTACCATATTCTAATAATCATGATCTTGAAGGAAAATCCTTCCACACTTGATAAAATTACTTGTTCTTCAAAGACCTTCCATTGGGTGCTTATTAACACATTTTTGTCAAATAGGAAGTTTAATCTTATTTCCCTCATCATATTAATCCCATGTTGTTTTATGAAACTCCAACCTTATCATTTTTACTTTGTTTTGATATTTGAGGAGACACATATTTTTAATCAAAACTCAATATTATTGGGTGATAATAACCAAAATATTTTCAACCCTAGATTCAATCCGATTTGGTTCCCCATCTAGAAAATTACAGCAATTTACATCAAATACATTACTAACTTGGTTCCTCCTATCTCCAATAATTTCTAATAATATAGGGATTAGTCTAGAGTGATGAAAAATTGAAAATATAAGAGAGTTTTTAGGAAAGTTAAATAAAAAATTATACCTCAATAATATATTACTCTTAAAAATGAAAAAAAAATTCTTCTTTTCAGCTGAAATCACTCTATTTTACATAGGATTCACATTGATATATTTTCGAGTATTCCATAACCAAATTATTTACCATAAAAAACCCTTTATAATTGATTATAAAGAGAATATGTTAAAATAATTTATATCCCCTGGGAGTGTCTATCCAGGTGTGCAGTCTTGAGCCCACTCTTCAACAACCAAATTGAAAATCAAATCAATGAGTAGACATTCTTTTTTTGGTGATTACCCCTTGGTGTATTTGTTCTAAAACTATCACAACATACATGTATCTATATAGAGTTGTAATTGATAGTATAATAACATAATTATTACCATAACACGGCATTGATATCTTATACTATACATTTACTTATCCCTTTGACTAGTCTCTTAGATATTCACTAATTTTATCTAATCATATTACCTAGAATAAATACATTATTAAATAAAATAGGCCCTCATATAATACCATCTATAGGGACTTAAGATAAATATACCTAATTAATTAATCATTTTACCTGAATAATAATTATTTTTGGGAAATATTCACAAAACATGTAAAACCTAAGGTTTATTATATTTAAGAGTTTCCATATAAGTATATTAATCTACAATCATTTATATATAATTAAAATCAAATATATGTTACATTAGATATTCTGAAATTTATAATTTTTCCCTAAACTAGGGAAATAAGAATATAATAAATGGATGACTTCCAAAACTCAGTAAGGGAATACATATCAAAATTTCATCAAGTGATAGATCATAAAAATTGAGAAAACATGGACATAAAATAAATTTATTATTAAAAATAACATGGACTAATAAGAATTTTCCATGATTTGTGATAGAAATACATGTAATATTAAATTTAAAAAAAATTGTGGATAAGTGTGTGGAATCCTGGGTCATTGAACATGAAATAGTGAGTATAATATAATAAATATAATAATTGTGTGACTGGAAGATAATCATTGAAACAATATGTCAAGACACCCACTAAGACAATCATCACACGATAGTGTTAGTCTAATCACCTATTTTCCTTCTTGGGCTTGTGATAAATCCTAATATGTTACCTTTGGCTATTGATAAATCTTCTTATGTACCCTTTTTCTTGGGATAAATCAATATATGTACTATTTTTCTTGGGATTAATCATCTTGTGCACTCTTTACCATGTGATAAACCCATAAGTATACCATTTTTCTTGGGATAAATCCTTCCATATACCCTTTTTATTGGGATAAATCATCTAATGAACCCTTTTCTTTTGATATATCCTCTAGTTCACCCATTATCTTGGGAAAAATCCTCCCATGTACCCATTGGACGGGGATAAATCCTTTTTTGTACCCTTTTGAGCCCATGAGAAATAAAAATTACCCATGCAGTGGATTTACATATGAGACTCCAATTGATAATCATACATATATATCATTCCACTTGAAAAAAAAATTTATACACATAATAAATAAATAAAATGAATATAAATGTGTTTCATAAAATTTTTAGATGTATTCATCAAAATTTACTTTAATAATATACATAGTAGATACAAAAAATTCAAACAACCATAAAAAGTGTTTGGTAAAAATATTTTGTAGTTTATGAAAAAAAAATAATGTAAATAAGAATTTTAAATATAAATAGGTAAAATAGGAGAGGAACCATTAATGGGTTTTTGTAAAACATTTTTACAATTATTTCAAATTATTATGTTATATATCACATTAAGAAGTCATTTTCAAAATGTTTTAGTGAAAAACATTTAAAAACAATACTTTTTTAAAAGGAATATTAAATAATATAAAACTAAAAATGAATCCAATATTTCAAAATGGTGATGTGAATTATTTTTTGAAAAAATTTACATTCAAAAAAAACATTAAAACGATCAATTAAAAAGATAAAATTGATTCAGAAATTTGATGTAAAAATTTATCAATATATTCAATTTTTAAAAAAGAAACTCAAATAAATGATCCTTAAAATGATATATTGTTTATCTAAAACTATAGTGTGTCAAAAGGGATGAATAAATGATTCTAGTAGGGAAATACTTTTAAAAATATTAAAATGGAATTATTCAAAACCAACATCATTAAATGGATAATGAAACCTTTGTTTTAAAATTAATAAATGGAAATAAAATTATTTTTGGAAATAAAAAATTTCATTCTAGTAATGAAAGGAGAACATTGGTGGGATATAAAAACATGGATATGCTGAAAACCTCAATTCAAAAAAATCAGAATTATTCTTGAAAAAATCTCATTTTGACAATGAATTAAATTCATCTATGGAAGAAGAATATGGTGTAAATCATTACTTTCATATAAAATAATTTTAAAATAGAAAATAATATCATATTAGGTTTTTATAATTTAACATTGATAGATTATAATTAAATTTTTGTGATTATGACTCAAGAACAATATTTGAGTCAAGAAAACCCCTTACAAATTGAGGAGAATTTCAATACCAACCAATTGAAAGTTATATATTGATATTTTCAATAAATTATGAAAAATAAAATGTATTTAATGATATAATATCGAAAATATTTATTATGTACACTAAAAAAATTAAATTACGCTTATAATATAAAACCATATTTGGAAGAGGGGAATTTGGAGATTAAAAACACTATGTATTAAGAAACATTCTATTAAAACCCATTAAAGGAGAGGGAGTTTGATCATGAATTCTAAACACCATAAATAAAGATAATTCCATATACTAGATATAAAATTGATATTATACGCATCGTTTAAGTGAAATTAGGTGCATAAAAAATTGTATCTTAAATAATGAAATTTTGAGAGAAATCCCTTACGAATTATGAATTATTCAAATAAAAATACCTTGAGTGAGAGATATTTTGATGTTGATGTTAAAATACCATGAATAAATATAATTCGTGATATTATATATCTAATTGGTTGTATAGACACCATTTAAAAGAATTTTTTTTACAGAATAAATTTTGTCTCAAACAAATATATTTCGAGTTAAAACCCTTACCTTATATTCTGGCTTATATGAATGTACTCTAATCTCATTAGAAGAATCATTTTTCTCTTGTAAAATTCCTTATAAATGAAGCAAATGAGATAAATAGTGAATATAAGCTTATGGACATGGTAACGGTTTCTAGTAGGAAAATATTCTGAATTTTCGTTAAGAAATTCAACGTATAGGGTAGTCATGATATTGTGGAAGTGTTAACATTTTATATGTGAATAGAATTTTAGTTTTCAAAACACACATTCCATTTTAAAAACATTAGAGTCACTATTAAACATATAATGGACCAAAATGGAAGAAAAATGAGGGTAATGTTCTTGTGGGTTGAAACTCACCTTATCCACTCATTTTTTAGAAAACTGTGAGTGTCTTAAGGATTGTTATTTTCACTTTTTAACTTTTAACATAATTTAATTTTAGTTTGGTAATTTATTTTTAACCTCAATGATTAATTATAATGAAAAAATAATAATATTGAACCTTTTAACTAATTTTAACCTTATGATTTTAAATTTCAAAATCATTTTATGAAATAAAATTTCTACAGGTTTGAAAAGATAAATTTAAGATTAGCGCACATAATTTGTAAAGAAACTTTTTAGGAAAAATGTGTTTTCAATCATAACATTTATGTGTAATAAATATTTATTAAAATTATCAATTCCCATGAATTAAATTATTTAATTAAAAATTAAATTAATTTTTTGAGGATTTTATGGAATGATAAAACTGAATATCACATTAAAAATAATTTTTCCAATGAATAGACTGAAATAGTTTTTATTAAGTTAACTTTTAAATTTAGTTCAAAAAAAATTGAAAAAAGATTTATAATCTCAAAAAATACATCAAAATACAAATATTTATTCATTAAAAAATTAATAACTAATAGGTTATAAAAACATTTATGATATTTATACAAAATGATAAAATAATGAAAATTATAATATCCCCAAAATATAAAATTTTCAATTAAAAATGAATGAATTTAAAGAAAAAATAAAATTTCATAATAATTAAATTTGATGCAGGGAGTTAAAAATTGAATATTATTTTATCAAATATATGTTCTAATTTTTTAAATTTCTTGAATAAAATACCTAATATAAATATAAAAATATTTTATTGAAATTATGCTTTTCAATATTAAATCATATTAATTATTTATCATCTAAAATAATAAATTTTTCTAGTTTACCATATTAATTTCTATTATAGATTTATTATTAATTTTATTATCATTTTATATGGTTCATTTACTTTGGGTATAGCATGTAAGGAATGTGATGGAACATAATATCAGTTTTATATGGTCTATAATTCATGTCATTACAAGGAAAACCCTAAAATATTTAATGGTTTGCATTTGTGATGATGTATAAAACTAAATATACAACCCATGACAGTCAATATAAACATACAATTCAAGCCATTATGAGTTAAATATAACACCATGTATCTAGGCCTTACCTAATTTTTTCTATCATAAGAAACATCAATATCATATAAATTCATATATGATAGTACTCTAGTTTCATAATTAGTCAAAAAAATATAGATTTATTATAAAAATAGTGGGGTTGGCATGATAATGATAGCCCCCTAAGAACTATCCATACCATGGAGCACACAACTCATTAAGATTCCCATATCATCTCAATATAGTATGGAATATTCATCTAAAATAAACAAGGGACATGTAGAGTTCCAAATCCATTTGGTAGAACCACACTATTATGTTCTTCAATAATATCCCCCATGCCCCCTAGGATCCAAGTAATTTATAAATTATACTATGACAACCCTGCTTTTTATTACAACTTAAACATGCTTTATTACATAAAACTTCACTTGATACAACAAAGAAGATCGAGAGGTTTAGTGTCTTTGGGGCTTAGGATCATTACATAAAAACTTTAAACTTGAAATACAACATCCTTATTGAAAACTTCCTTTACATGACCACTACAATCCTTCGTACTTAGCATTGCATGGGATAACCTGAGGACATGCATAAGAAAAGGGTGAGCTATAAAGCCCAGTAAGGGAGTACATAATGAATAACATGAGGAGTACAATACATGTTAGGCAATAGGCATATCAATAGAGCATAAGAGAGACATGAACATAAAGGCATGATAAAGCATGATAATCATAACATGGAAATGTGGCAACAACACTTAACATTGAATTAGCATGAGCCAAGGCTCATTGCACATGGAGCATGAGTAAACCCTCATTGCACTTGAAGCACGAGTAAACCCTAGTTGCACTTGAATTAGCATGAGTCAACAATCATTGCACATGACGTATCATGATACTATACTTTACCCAATGCATTGGAGCGCTATAAAGGGCGCACCCTTCTTAAACATTTCATTTCATGCATAAGTGTGCCACATGGATCATAAAACATGGATTCATAAAACATAATAGTTTCTTCCACGATAAAGGAAAGTGGAATTCATACATGAAACTTTACAATCAATAAGTAAATGTGCATAAAGGTGAACACCCTTGATGGAGAAATGGGCATGGTATTCACTACACAATGACATTGGCTTAGAAAATCGGTGCGACTTCGGCAGCGTAACGGCGTGACATAAGAACTCATAAAAAGGGTTGATGAGGGAGAAAGGGGTTCCTCATCATATTTACATGTAATGGACAGTAAGGAGGTCATATAGATACATGTCCCAACAATTGAAAAGGAATTTAGATTCATGATACAAAAGTATTGCTTGAATATAGAAGAGGAGAAAAAGGTTCCTTTCGGAATTTCGGCATAGTAACGGGTGTGCATGGGAGGCATTTAATGAGAGATAAAGGGGTCTCCCATCATTCAAACAATAAGAGGTCAGTATGGGAGAGGTGCGAAACCATACCCCAACATTCATAAATGAAATTAAAAGGGCAATACAACTTAAAGAAAATTGACAAAAATGAGAAAGGAAGAAAAACCCTTACTTGGAAGTGTGCTTCCAAAGGCTAGAGAGAGGCTTGTGAGAGGCTTCTTGGGAGCTTGGGGCACCTTGAGAGGATTCTAGAGAGAGTAGGGCAGAGTTTGGACGAACTTCAAGGGCTTTGAGTGAGGAGGAAGTGGGAGCTTGGGTGGGTTTATATAGGAAAGGTGAGAGAATTCTTTATTATTTAGGTTTGGGACCCCTTATATTAAAATAATCCAAACCACAAACCATCCCATGGTATTTGCCCATGGTTTATGGAAAAGGGAAGAGGAAAACAATATTTTACAAGGCCAAGGTCCGAACTTATTAAAAAATTAGGGTTGCTTATGTGGAGGTGAGTCACACTCCCATGGAAATTAATTTAAAAAGGCAAAGTGTTGAATAAGTCTTGAGGGCTCCATTAATGCTTTGAAAAGTGAGTCAAACAAACCCAAAACCTCATTATTTTGTTGATAAAACACATATTGGCCGAACATAAGGATTATGGTATTTTATTACATCACCATTGGGTCATTATGATGTCATAAAACACATTATATATTTAAATGGTATTTAATTTTTTACCCAAAAATTTGACTGTCTCAGAAAATTATGAAAAATTCACCGTTGGATAATTTCGACGTCCTGATTCCAAAAATAATATTTATTTTATCTAAATAATTTTCTAAATATGTGAATTTTCACTTTTAAAATAAAAACCGACATTTATAAAAAATTCACGGGTTTTGACAGAAATGGCTTTCAAACCTTAATAAAAATTTTAATTGCATTCATAAAATTATAAGATCATTTATATTTAATAAAAATTAATTTAATATTAATAATAATATTTTATTAAAATATTATTTAATTCAAAAATCCTTTAATTTAATAAAATATAATTCTTAATTAAATAATAACTAAAAACATCATTTGTACTTTAAAAACTAATTACAATGCATCAAAAATGACTAGAAATTATATTCATTATTATATACAAAAATAATGTACATGAACATGGTGCTACTTATTTGTTACATAACCCCTTAAAATAGCCGCATAAGACCTAAGGGTAAGGTGTGCGATGGTGACAGACTCTTGGGGTTTCTCAGATAACATCGCTTGAGTGGTAATCTCTATCAACTTCCATTTTTCCCGTAGACGATCACGTTCGAGCTTGACTTGATGAATCTCAGCTTGGGCTTGGTCAAGGGCAAAGCCCAAAGACGCCACCTCCTTTCTGAGCTCCGACAAATGGGCTTCGTAAGGGGCAATTCTACTGGATGAGGCCATCGCTTCCTTTGTCTGAGTAGAAAATTGGTTCGTTAAAGCCTTATATTTAAACTACCCAGATGATCACTGTTCAACGGCTATAAAAGTAACGGTCACAAATCTTAACGTTAAACTAAAGAAGTTGACATCATATAAAAACATAAAGAAACATTTAACTGGATCAAGAGGGATTTTCCATTAATGAAATTTTGGGTCGTTACAACATTCCCCCCTTAAGAAATTTCGCCCTCGAAATTTTCCTTTTCCCACACTAAAACAAATGTGGGTAACTTAGCTTCATCATATCCTCCGACTCCCAAGTTGCTTCTTCAAACTTGTGGTTTCTCCACAACACCTTGACGAGGGGCATGGTCTTATTTCGTAGAACTTTTTCTCTACGATCTAAGATCTTCACTGGTTGCTCCTCATAAGAAAGATTGTCTTCTAATTGTACCACCTCGGAAGAGAGTACATGTGAAGGGTCTGGTATGTACTTCCTTAAGAGGGATACATGGAAGACATCATGCACCTTGGCCATAGTAGGTGGAAGTGCTAGTCGATAGGCCACAGCCCCAACACGATCAAGAATCTCGAATGGGCCAATGTACCTTGGACTTAACTTCCCTTTCTTTCCAAACCTCATGACCTTCTTCCACGGAGATATGCGTAAAAACACCATGTCTCCGACTTTAAACTCAAGGTCTCGTCGACGATTATCTGCATAACTCTTCTATCGACTTTGGGCTGCCTTGATATGCTGCTGAATGGTTTTCACCTTATCCACCATTTCTTCGACCATTTCTGGTCCAAGCAGCTTACGTTCACCGACCTCATCCCAACATGCCGGTGTTCTACACCTTTTCCCATACAGGGCTTCATATGGTGCCATTTGGATGCTCGAGTGGAAACTATTATTATAAGAGAACTCAACTAGGGGAAGATGTTGATCCCATCCTCCTTTAAAGTCCATTGAGCACGCTCTCAACATATCCTCAAGTGTTTGGATAGTCCGCTCGGATTGGCCATCAGTTTGAGGATGATAGGCCGTACTGAAGTTCAGTTCAGTATTCAGAGCATGTTGAAGACTCTTCCAAAACTTAGAGGTAAATCTTGGATCTCGGTCCGACACAATAGATAGTGGTACTCCATGCAACCGTACCACTTCCCTGATATATATCCGTGCCAGTTGATCCAAAGAGAAATCCTCTCGAATAGCAATGAAGTGTGCAGTCTTTGTAAGACGATCCACAATAACCCAGATTGCATTGTTGCTTTTGGATGTCCTTGGAAGTCCAGTGACGAAGTCCATGGTGATGTTCTCCCATTTCCATTCTGGTATGGGCAATGGTTGCATCATCCCCTTAGACTTCTGCCTCTCTGCCTTCACTTGCTGACACACCAGGCACTTTGATGTATATTCGGCGATCTCCTTCTTCATATTATCCCACCAAAAGTTTTCTCGGAGATCTCGATACATCTTTGTGCTCCCTGGGAGAATAGAGAAATTTGAACTATGTGCATCATCCAAAAGTTCCTTCTTCAGCTCCGAACTTGATGGGACACATAGTCTTTTCCCAAACCGCACAATTCCTTCTTCATTAACATTAAACTCTGAGGATTTTCCCTTTTTGATAGCTTCCACTTTTTCTTGGATTCTCGCATCATCCTTTTGAGCATCCTTTAACCTTTCCAAAAGAGATGGTTGAGCAATCATTTGTGAAAGGATTGATGATGTTCCCTTCTTTATGATTCCCACGTCCATCTTCATCAAGTCTAAGAAGATTGGATCCTTCTCAATTCTCATCATTGATAGAATTGCTGGATCCTTTCTACTTAGGGCATCCGCCACCTTGTTCGCCTTCCCAGGGTGGTAATGTATTGAACAGTCATAATCCTTGATGAGCTCTATCCATCTTCTCTGGCGCATATTAAGCTCTTTCTGTGTGAATATATATTTAAGACTCTTGTGGTCAGTATATATCTCACATTTCTCCCCATAGAGATAATGCCGCCAGATTTTCAAGGCGAAGATCACCGCCGCCAACTCCAGATCATGCGTTGGATAGTTTCGCTCATGGATTTTCAACTGCCTTGAGGCATAGGATATCACTTTATCATTCTGCATCAGCACACATCCTAATCCCTTCTTCGAAGCATCACTGAATACCACAAAAAGCTCCCCACTTGTGGGTAAAGTGAGCACAGGTGCAGTGATAAGCCTCCTTTTCAACTCCTTGAAGCTTTCTTCGCATTCATCACTCCAAGCAAACTTTACTCCCTTTCGAGTTAGCTTGGTAAGAGGGTTGGACAATCGTGAGAAGTTTCTCACAAATCGTCGATAATATCCAGCTAACCCCAAGAAGCTACGGATATCAGTTACCGATGTTGGCCTCGGCCATCCCTCAATTGCATCTGTTTTGGAGGGGTCCACAGATATCCCATTGCTTGTGATGATATGGCCCAAGAATGAGACCTCCTTCAACCAGAACTCACACTTGCTGTACTTGTCATAGAGCTTCTCCTTGCGCAAAGTCTCCAGTACAGTTCTTAAATGCTCCTCATGGTCCTCCTTGGTTTTGGAGTATATCAGAATATCATCTATAAAGACTACCACAAATTTATCTAGGTAATCTCTAAAGACTCTATTCATCAAGTCCATGAATATTTCTGGAGCATTGGTGAGTCCAAAAGGCATTACTATGAATTCATAGTGCCCGTACCTTGTACGAAAAGCAGTCTTGGGGATATCTTCCTTCTTCACCCTTACTTGATAATATCCCGACCGCAAGTCGACCTTGGAGAAGTATTGAGCTCCACGCAGCTGATCAAACAAGTCATCGATTCTTGGGAGAGGATACTTGTTCTTTATCGTGATTTTGTTAAGTTCACGATAATCGATGCAAAGCCGCATTGACCCATCCTTCTTCTTGACGAAGAGGACTGGTGCACCCCATGGTGATGCACTTGGGCGTATAAACCCTTTATCCAGATTCTCCTGTAGTTGTTTCTTCAGCTCTTCAAGCTCAACAACAGCCATTCTATATGGAGTCTTGGATATTGGTAGTGCCCCAGGTATAAGTTCAATTGAGAACTCAACATCTCTTCTTGGAGGAAGACCAGGAAGTTCCTCGGGAAATACTTCAGCGAATTCCCTCACAATAGGCATTTCTTCAAGGGTGGTTTCTTCCTTGGACTCAATCATCTGAGCCAGATATGCGTGCTCATAAGGCAGTAATATCCATGCTTGAGATGATGGAGCTAAAGGAGATTCATCTTCCTCCTGACACTTGTAAAGAATCGGGGGTCGATTCTCCATATGGAGTGTGATTTCCCTCTCCCGACAATTTATGTTGGCTCTATATAAGGAAAGCCAATCCATGCCAAGAATTGCATCAAATTCCACCAAAGGGAGTATGACGAGGTTCGCCGGGAAATTCAATCCACAGATTATAACAGGGGAGGACTTATACTCATGGGATGCAATGATTGCCCCATTTTCCGTACTCACCGACATCTTTACTTCCATGACTTGTGGTGGTGCAGGGATTATTCTACTAAACTTTTGAGATATAAAAGAATGCGTAGAACCTGAATCAAAAAGTACGTTCGCTATTCTTGAATGAATAACTAGCATACCTGTCACCACTTCGTTGTCGGGGTTCACTTCGGCAGAAGTGATGGCAAAAGCTCTTCCTTGTTGTCTTGGAGGTTGTTGATTGCCTCCGATAACCCTTGGATTAGGTCACTGATTCGCAAAATGACCCGGTTCTTTGCATTTGAAGCATTGAACAACGCGTTGAGGTTCGAACGGAGCGTTCCTCCCCTCCGTCGCAGCCAAGGGTCCTTCTTGCTGACAGTTAATAGCTAGGTGCCCTTCTCTTCCACATTTGAAGCATTTTCTTGTCCCCCTAAGGCAATTTCCAGGGTGCTTCTTTCCACACTTTTGGCAAGTGGGGTGCTGTAATTTCTTAGCGCCGTTGGATTTATCCATCGGACCACCAGCATTGAAGTCCACCTTCCGCTTCTTGTCCCCATGATACCCCTGTGATTCTCCGATCTCCATTTCAACCTTAAGGGCACATCGGACAATTTCCTCATAGCTGTCGAAGTCACGGATCGCTAATGCTTTCCGCAAGCTAGGCTTCAGCCCACCAAAGAAGCGGTCAACCTTGCATTCGGGGGTAACGACAAAGCCAGAAGCGTATCGTGCAAGCCTTGTGAAGTTTGCCTCGTATGCTCCCACAGATTCCTCATCTTTCTGCTTGAGGGAAAGGAAGTCCCTTTCCATCTTAAGACGGAGGGTGCGTGGAAAATATTTATCGAAAAACATCTTCCGGAATACCTTCCATTCCAAAGCCTCGATCTCCTCCTCAGGCTTCGTATTTTTGATCAACGTCCACCATTGATCAGCTTCACCCTCCATACGATAAGCCGCCAGGAGAACCTTCTCTTTTTCAGAGCATTGGAGGATGGAGAATATCTTTTCAATGGAGTTGATCCATTGTTCAGCAATCATGGGATCAGATAATCCACTAAAAGTAGGAGGCCTTTGTCTCATGAAGCTTTCAATAGCGACTTGTTCTTTCTTAGGGGGGGTTGAACGTTCCTCTTGACCAGTGTTTCTATTCAAAACTTGAGTTAGCTGAGAGAGAAGCGTGACAAAGTTCGCGATTCCCGCTCCCATTGGATTGGGCATCTCATTGGTACAATCATCACACTGATCTTCACAACGGTTGTTAGCCCGAGTTCTCCTATTACCGGCCATTGGCTGGAATAAAAGGAAAGTTAGGGGTAACACATAAAGGGTAATCCAAAGACAAAAGTTGATGACTTATAAATAAACTTTAATCTCTTTAACTCATGAGTCTATAGGATTCAATCTAGGCTTTTCATGATCTACCTTCTAACATATATTCTTAGGGGCATTTTTCCCTTAATAAGGGTTCATACTAAGATTGTGAATTTATCAAAACATATCCCCCGGGAGTGTCGTAACCAAGAGTGCAGCAAGGCCCGTTGTCGTGCACCAGTTCCCGTTCGAGTCTAGCTCAAAGCGGTGTTTTCGGGTTTTACCCCTAGGATACATCTGTGCCAGAGCCGCCTCTACCTGCTCGTATCCAGACAGGGATGTATTTGTTTGATAAACCACTTACTTAGTATTTACCAAAACTTAGGGATGTTTTTATTATGCTTAGTCTTGTATCTAAGGCTTTACTAGGGTTTCCTAATCCCAAAAATAACTAAACCTATCCTCTGATACCAACTATGACAACCCTGCTTTTTATTACAACTTAAACATGCTTTATTACATAAAACTTCACTTGATACAACAAAGAAGATCGAGAGGTTTAGTGTCTTTGGGGCTTAGGATCATTACATAAAAACTTTAAACTTGAAATACAACATCCTTATTGAAAACTTCCTTTACATGACCACTACAATCCTTCGTACTTAGCATTGCATGGGATAACCTGAGGACATGCATAAGAAAAGGGTGAGCTATAAAGCCCAGTAAGGGAGTACATAATGAATAACATGAGGAGTACAATACATGTTAGGCAATAGGCATATCAATAGAGCATAAGAGAGACATGAACATAAAGGCATGATAAAACATGATAATCATAACATGGAAATGTGGCAACAACACTTAACATTGAATTAGCATGAGCCAAGGCTCATTGCACATGGAGCATGAGTAAACCCTCATTGCACTTGAAGCACGAGTAAACCCTCGTTGCACTTGAATTAGCATGAGTCAACACTCATTGCACATGACGTATCATGATACTATACTTTACCCAATGCATTGGAGCGCTATAAAGGGCGCACCCTTCTTAAACATTTCATTTCATGCATAAGTGTGCCACATGGATCATAAAACATGGATTCGTAAAACATAATAGTTTCTTCCACGATAAAGGAAAGTGGAATTCATACATGAAACTTTACAATCAATAAGTAAATGTGCATAAATGTGAACACCCTTGATGGAGAAATGGGCATGGTATTCACTACACAATGACATTGGCTTAGAAAATCGGTGCGACTTCGGCAGCGTAACGGCGTGACATAAGAACTCATAAAAAGGGTTGATGAGGGAGAAAGGGGTTACTCATCATATTTACATGTAATGGACAGTAAGGAGGTCATATAGATACATGTCCCAACAATTGAAAAGGAATTTAGATTCATGATACAAAAGTATTGCTTGAATATAGAAGAGGAGAAAAAGGTTCCTTTCGGAATTTCGGCATAGTAACGGGTGTACATGGGAGGCATTTAATGAGAGAGAAAGGGGTCTCCCATCATTCAAACAATAAGAGGGCAGTATGGGAGAGGTGATAAACCATACCCCAACATTCATAAATGAAATTAAAAGGGCAATACAACTTAAAGAAAATTGACAAAAATGAGAAAGGAAGAAAAACCCTTACTTGGAAGTGTGCTTCCAAAGGCTAGAGAGAGGCTTGTGAGAGGCTTCTTGGGAGCTTGGGGCACCTTGAGAGGATTCTAGAGAGAGTAGGGCAGAGTTTGGACGAACTTCAAGGGCTTTGAGTGAGGAGGAAGTGGGAGCTTGGGTGGGTTTATATAGGAAAGGTGAGAGAATTCTTTATTATTTAGGTTTGGGACCCCTTATATTAAAATAATCCAAACCACAAACCATCCCATGGTATTTGCCCATGGTTTCTGGAAAAGGGAAGAGGAAAACAATATTTTACAAGGCCAAGGTCCGAACTTATTAAAAAATTAGGGTTGCTTATGTGGAGGTGAGTCACACTCCCATGGAAATTAATTTAAAAAGGCAAAGTGTTGAATAAGTCTTGAGGGCTCCATTAATGCTTTGAAAAGTGAGTCAAACAAACCCAAAACCTCATTATTTTGTTGATAAAACACATATTGGCCGAACATAAGGATTATGGTATTTTATTACATCACCATTGGGTCATTATGATGTCATAAAACACATTATATATTTAAATGGTATTTAATTTTTTACCCAAAAATTTGACTGTCTCAGAAAATTATGAAAAATTCACCGTTGGATAATTTCGACGTCCTGATTCCAAAAATAATATTTATTTTATCTAAATAATTTTCTAAATATGTGAATTTTCACTTTTAAAATAAAAACCGACATTTATAAAAAATTCACGGGTTTTGACAGAAATGGCTTTCAAACCTTAATAAAAATTTTAATTGCATTCATAAAATTATAAGATCATTTATATTTAATAAAAATTAATTTAATATTAATAATAATATTTTATTAAAATATTATTTAATTCAAAAATCCTTTAATTTAATAAAATATAATTCTTAATTAAATAATAACTAAAAACATCATTTGCACTTTAAAAACTAATTACAATGCATCAAAAATGACTAGAAATTATATTCATTATTATATACAAAAATAATGTACATGAACATGGTGCTACTTATTTGTTACATAACCCCTTAAAATAGCCGCATAAGACCTAAGGGTAAGGTGTGCGATGGTGACAGACTCTTGGGGTTGCTCAGATAACATCGCTCGAGTGGTAATCTCTATCAACTTCCATTTTTCCCGTAGACGATCACGTTCGAGCTTGACTTGATGAAGCTCAGCTTGGGCTTGGTCAAGGGCAAAGCCCAAAGACGCCACCTCCTTTCCGAGCTCCGACAAATGGGCTTCGTAAGGGGCAATTCTACTGGATGAGGCCATCGCTTCCTTTGTCTGAGTAGAAAATTGGTTCGTTAAAGCCTTATATTTAAACTACCCAGATGATCACTTTTCAACGGCTATAAAAGTAACGGTCACAAATCTTAACGTTAAACTAAAGAAGTTGACATCATATAAAAACATAAAGAAACATTTAACTGGATCAAGAGGGATTTTCCATTAATGAAATTTTGGGTCGTTACATATACAGACTATAAGTTCCTCAAGGATCACCCAAAACCACAGGACTCCAATGAAAATATGGTTGAAAAAGTAGATGATACTATTATATCCTTATTATTTCTCAAAATCCAAACCATTGGTAAGACTAAAAATAAATAAAGGCATAAAATGCCACATTAATCCCTTAAATATATACTATAAAATATATCATATATCACCACTCCCTTATTTAAACTACCACATACAATGTAATTACACATGTTATATATTTCGTTTTCCAACTATATCTATGAATCTTGGTCAATATAGGCATATCGTTTCACATTACTCAGTTATCAATATAATGATAACATGGTCTGTAGGCCATAACTAAATTCCAGCATGCCTTGAAACTCATGTAAATATAATTTCATCCATTAACTAGCATATCCCACCAAGTATAGTGTATCTTACCTAGTTTATATGAACTATACTTATATTTAATTAGATCCAATCAAACACAAACAATTTTTTTCTCAATACATTCAGTATTACCCTTTAAAATTTTCACCAAAATATACTTTTTCAACTAATTTTTAGCAAAACCACGTAGGCTAGTATATATGATCCACTAAAAACAGTTCAAAAAAACATTACTATAACAAATATAATAATATAAAATTATTTTTTCCCTTATAAGGCTTATAATGACACCACTTAGGATATACTAGACAATAGCCAATGTGGTGAATCCCATGGTTTTAACACCTGGACTCATCCTCAATAAAAACTATTAACAACATAGGAAACCTATTATAATACCACCATCATAAAATATTTTATTAGTGGTGATCTCATCATGAAGCTACAAGAGATCCCTATCAACCCCTTACATTAAACCTCATCCAAGACTTAGGAAATTATTTTCAAAACTAGGAATTTGATTTACAAAGTAACATGATTATCAACAAATCCAAAGAATCTTCCTCCTTAGTGAAAGGGAAAAAAACTATAGTGTAAATTGTTTAAAATTACTGTACATATTTTCCAAATATTTTTATTCCCCATCATATCAACACAAAATGTGTACTCAAAACCACTTATCACTCTAAGAATAACACACATAATAAACATGGATGAATAATTTAGGGACTACTTACCTCAGTCATGGATTTGGGATAAATTAACTGATTCATGAACATACACCTTTGATCCCCATGGGCATCCTTGAGATCCAATGTCAAAAAAATGTTCTCCAAATTAATTTAAAAATATTAATAATTAATTTACATAACTAATGAAATTAGGGATAATAGTGTGAAATCATCATCAAGTGATGTAACCACAATTTCCCTCATGAAACAATATGGAAATGGACCATAGATGACACCTAATAATTATTCAAAAATCACATTTTATAACTCAACTAAACTGTTTATTTGATATAATTTCACATTATTATATAAAAAAATTTATTGAGATACATACCTTAAGAAAAAAAAGTGATCAACCATGTGTGTTAATTATTCCAAAAAATACAAAATCTATATTATTTGAAATCACTATCATTATAATGAGATTTCTCAATGATCCATTGAAATTTCCATCAAATCCATGAACAGTATATCCCAAGATTATAGGAGAGGAAGTGAGAAGGAATGACATATAAAATCGGTGTTCTCACCTCAATCAATAAACCAAAATTTTCTAATACACCAAGGATCAAGGGAAAGATGCAAATAACATGAATGGGGTAAGGGAGGATCTATTCCTTCCTTATGTTTGAATACAACAGAAAAATACCAAGGAATATTTTAAAATAACCCCCCTCACCAGATGTCCATTATACCTCCCATATAAATTTGTTATTAGGATGTCTGATCATATGTCTAATAGTCTTCATCAAACAATTCAAAGACTCACAGGATCCCCAGTTCCATCCATCATACATTTTACATAGTGGTATGCAATCACATTAAGGCCACTAGAAATATGATTTCCCTGATCAGAATTTTGGTAACCTTTAATAATTAGAAATGATTTCACTAATTTTAAAAACCTTCAAAAAATTAACATATAATATTTCCTAGATAAATGTACACCTAAAAAGTATTATCTTTAGTCTTTTATAATAAATCCATCAACAATCCTCCCCATACCAAATCTAAAATTTAAATTCTTCTCCAGTTAAAAATTCTATTTGTGTCCAAATTTCCTCTAATTCCATTAACAGCTTAAAATTTACGTCATTACAAGTTTCCCACCAAATCACTTCTCATCCTTAAGAAGTATCATTATTCATATCTAGTAGACCACACTAGCCACATATATATCATTCACAATTCTCATATTTAGGGATACTAATAGTGTAGAGTGTACAGTCATTCTACTAGAAATGGTGAAACAACCAAATTTCCAAAAAGCATCATGATATATTAAAATCAATTATTGAAATCATTCCCTAAACAATTTCCTTAATTGTTTACATGTATCACATATAACTATTAATGAAAATAACTATTAAAAACTATCTACTCTAACTGTATTCAAAAACATAATGGACATTATATTAATTGGATAAGTAAATTTTTCAACTATATGAAACATTTTCATTCCTAATGATATCTATGTTTTATCTAACTAACGACATCATAATCTAATATCTTATATCCCCAATCTATTTCAGATCAAATATACTTAACCACAACTAGGAATTTATCAAGAATCCTTGTCAATATTTTGTAGTATCACTATAGAGATTATTTCCATCACAAGAAATATTTATTTAATTTTTAAGCTTACACTTCAAAAATAATGACATTCTTTAGTTCTAGTCACTATACCATTCAACTTTTGGAATCTCACCCCCATCCATTTTTTAATTCAATAAATCCATTAAATCATCATATAATAATATTCAAATATATTTTTCTCATTATAATCAATCATTTCTTATCCAAACGTATTAAAAATTATTTTCATCCTCAACCATCACCAATATTGTTTTCATCCATCTTACTAAATATGTTATTCACTATTTCAACAAAAATAGGGGATATACCTAAATGGATCTAATGGTGTACTCCCTACCATCCTATTTTCCTTCTCCTTATTCAATAATCACTAACCTATCCAAATTTACTCATTACCTATATATCATTATTTATGGTCCAAAATATTTTTTATATAATAGACCCATCACATGGGCCTTTCTATAGGTATTTTTTACCACCATAGTTCTCAGCTCCGCCTCTATAATCATTAGACCAATATCTACTATTATAACCCTATATTTTGGATGAATATATATAAAAATAAACAACCAAACTTTTTTTATGTTACTGTCATATTACAACATGATACAGACATCACATCATCCCACTTATATATACATGATTTAATTTGTTCTCAAATTCTTATAATTGTGGTACTCTAAAAATTCATTAATAAATGCACTGAGAAACACTGGACCTTGGTTTCATTCTAATTTAACTATTTCCCACAATACCTTTCACATCCATTAAACATTTATTACCTTATTGTATATTTGATATAGACACATAAACATAGATATGGTTTACATGACCCCTTTATCATTTCTTACTAACACCCCAAAGATTTAATCTGTCATTAAAATCATATCTAAATCCATTAGTTATTATTGGTCAATACATATCTAATTCTACCAATAATAACTTCTTATTTGATGACACTTGATGTTGCATCATTAGGATAACTCCCTTATTCCACTATGTGTCAATATTATCTTTCTTACTCCCTCATATGGTCATTCAATATCATGATCATCCCGAAAACATGACCATTCATTGAATAAAATTGTGATTCAATGACCATATGATGTGGCACTATTTTTACATATTTTTGCCACATCTTTTATTTAATTTTTAACAATTTCAAAATGTATTTTGACACTTTTTAATAAATAATGGAATATTTGTATTTTTAAAACTAAATTTGTTAATTAATATTTTTTATAATTAAATATGTTTATTTAGTATTTTTATTTAGTAATTATATCTAATCTAATTATATTAAATTACTTTTTAGATTATTAATTTTAATATACTCAAATTTTAATAATTTGACCTTAATAATAATAAATCATTTAATTTCCTTTTTGTGTTTTAATTAATTTAGACTATATTTTAATAATTAATATTTATTAAAATAAATTAACTTTGTTAAATAATATGTTTAACCATACTTATTAATAAATAAGTTAAAGAAATTAAGTTAATATTTGATAAAATAATGTGTTTTTAATTTTAATTTGTCATTTTTTCATCTAACTAGTTAACTTTGTTGTTTAATAACTCAAGTTAATTCTAATTATTTTAATTTTAAGTTTGCAGATAATTATTTATAGGTGTTCTGTATTTAATTAAGCATATATTTAATTAATCTTAACATTTATTTTCTTAGTTAATAACTTAGTCACCTTTATTTTTAAATTTTTATATAATTTATTTAGTTTTTAGTTGCAGTTAATTATTTAATCTTAAACAACATAGTTAAATTCTCTTTTGTGTTAATTAATTAATTTTTTACGATTTTATTTTTTTTCTTTAAATTAATTTTTAATTGTTAACATCTCATTTTGTTCTATCGGTGAGTCATCAAACCAATGTCGCGTCACACCGATTCTTTGTCTCACCAAATTGTGACACACTGTTCATTTTTCACACCGAACATTTTTCATAAGTATGTCATGACCCACCAATTACTTTGAAATATCATCGGTCTCTCACCATGCACCGATGTTGCAACGTGGAGATCCTTTGCGTCAATTTCGGTATCTCTTTTTAAACATTCGGTGACTTGTTTTTTTATTATCAGTGTGTCATTGACTCACTATTTAATTTCTTTCATTATTAAGTTCTTATTTTGTTTTCAACTACCAGTGAGTCATCGACTCACCGATCGAACAAAACATCCATTGGTTTAATGTCACACCAATTTCTTTTTTTTATTTTACTTATATTGGTGTCTCATTAGTTCCTTTTATCGGTGACTCTAATTTATTTCCCCATCAGTCTCTCGATGTATCACTGATCCTCTGATGGTACCATTTCAACTATAAGTCTCTCTTTTATTTTAACTATCGGTGAGTCATCAAACTCACTGATTCTCCCCTGTTTTCAACTTTTCCACTAACCAATTAATTATTTTTTATTTTATCTATCGGTGAGTCATTGACTCACTGATCCATTTCCTCCATCTTCATTTGACACTGATGCCAACATCCCCTTTGTGCTACAGACATATCCAAGCTCCCGAGTCCCTTTGCAACAGACCGACGCTAGTCCTCAATCCCTTCCCAACCGTCCTTCCTTAATCACAAACACCCAATACTAGTTTAAATAAAAACCCAAACCGTTAATGATATATTGTTTGAAAGTAAAAATTGATTAACTTAAATCCAAAATCATAGACTTCTTTCTCAAATCTAGAATTCTCTTTTCAGAATGTTTGTTGTGAAGAAGCCAGGAGGACTACCACTACCGCTTCTACTGGTTGAGCATTGTTTGATGGAGGTCAGGTTGGGTCGAGGTGCTGAGACAGTTGTCACCACCGTAGTTGAAGCCTCGATCCAGATGATGAACACATATTCAAGTGGGGCATTGAATACAAGGTGTGATAATGAAGAAGACTCACTCTGATCTCGTGAGCCGATGGATCTGTTTCTGAACACAAATCTGTTGCAACCATGAGACGCCACTTCTAGAAGACATTGAGGTGTCGCTGTCATTAGAGCCGTGTCGGGCTACTGCTGGAGAAATATGCCAGTGCACCGCGAGATGAGATCTGTAGTCTGAGCCGGTGTTGCGCTACTATTTGAGGCATTGTGATCATAGAGAAGAAGCCGAAGTCACACCAGGGAGGAGTTGTCCACAAGTCGTTGTAGCTTGTTGCAGCACCGAAACCCTACCCCTTCCGGTTATGCCTTAGAGAAGGGGGAGGGGGTCAAATAAATTATTTTAAAAAAACCTAAAAACAAACCAAATAAATTAAGATAAATAATAATTATAATATAAAAAATAAATAAATATTCATTATAATAAAATGAATTATTAATAAATTAATTAAATTAAATATATAAAAATTAAAATACTAATAATAATTTATAAATAGAATTAAAATAAACTATCTAATTAAAATTAAATGATTTAATTTTATGGAAAATAATAAACATAATAATTATAATTAACATTAATAGTAATATTTTTTTATAAATATTCAATTTATCTATTTATATTATTATCTTGAACTAAAATTTCAATAACTTGTAAATTTAAGTAAAGCAAATTAATTTAATTAACTACTAAAATTATAAAAATCTTTTTGTAACTAAAAAGTTACATTAATTTATATATAAATTAAATAAGTTAATTACTTAATTAAATAATAATAATAATTAAAAATTAATTAAAATTTTCAACTTCAATTATTCATGAAGATTTTTTTTAGATTTCATTAAAAAAATTAATTTACTTAATAATACTTGATTATACCATTAAATATTTTTTTTATACTAACTATGTTAATAACTTTATTATTTCATCTTTATATGATTTCTAAAATATAATTACTAGTTATTAATAGTATCAATAAAATAATTTATTTAAAAAAATTATTTAAAAGTTATTAATTATTTTAAAAGTCTTTTTAATAAGTTATTTTCTAAAACTATAAATTTTTATTTCTTTCATGTTGTAACTATGTTGTTTATTTTTCTTGTACAGGTTCATTAAAGAGTTGGGAAAACATCCAGGTGCATTCAACTAACTCAGTAGAAGTTAGTTACAAGGGAAAAACTAGCACAACGTGCCAGTCGTAAAAAAACACACATGTGCGGTGCAATAGTAAAAGATGAATTCAATTTAGTGAAGAGTTCTGGTGATGAGCAGCAGGAGATAGTAGGATTTAAAAGAAGAGAAAGAAGCAGATGGAGGGGGACTCTATTTCTGATTCCACGATCACATCCATTTGAGAGAAGATCTAGGGATGCTCATCCACATTTGACACTCACACTTTTTCAAGAGCAGACATCTAGGAGAACCATATGAGCAGAGTAAGAGACGAAGGAGCCTGGAATCAAAACAGTGCTAAGGGAGTTTACATTCCCTCTGTCTATAATTCTTGTACTCTGTTTTTGGTTGTTTTCACTACTTTAAACAATATGATCATAGGTTGAACTTTCTCCATTCGAGAATTTTAAAACCTTCATTTTATGATCTATAAAACATCATTTGCTTATATTTTTAAGAAATTAGAATCAGTTGGTGAGACTGACTCTGTTTCTAATCTTTTTATCATTCACACTTCAATATTTTCAATTTCAAACTTCAAAATTGACTGGCAAGGTTGATTTTGAATGCATTTTTCAAATCTTTTGCAACTTAAATTTGGAAATTTATGGAAAGTTCTTTTCAAAATGTTAACTTTTAAAACATATTTGCAGTTTGATTACATTTTGGTGTGGTGAAATCCATGATTTAATCCTCTTCCTGTTGAGTTTCCTGGTGATGGAAATTCTTCAGTCTTACTTGAGGTCTGTTTTGATTTTAATTTGTGGAGAGAACATCCATTCATACCATTAGTTTAGAGTTCTTGATAACTTTATTGATCTCGCTTATTATCTTGTTGTTATTCATCATTTCACTATTTTCCTTAGTTCATCATTATGTATTTTAAGATTTAGTTTCTTAGTTTAAATATTGTTTTAATCTCCAATGTCTTTAAAAAAATATTAAAAAAACGTAAAAATCGAAAATTAAAAAAAACTATAAAGATGTTTACCTAATTGCAGACAACAGTGTGGACTTTAGTTTTAAAACCTTAGAATTCACTCACTTGCCTTCTCTGTGGATCGACCATGAACTGTTGTGCTAGTGTAGGTTAATAAATTTAATTTTGAGGGCCGTGATGACCTCTAGCTTCACCACCAGATTATAATAATTTTGTCATATTACAAACCACTCAATTTTATCATGATCTCGTATCCCATGAGTCTCATCATTATAGTTATACTAGAATGTTAGAACAACTGACCAAAGATGATATTGTCCAACAAATCACTAAAATAATTTTCACCTGGCATATCCAATGTCATATCATCCCACATAATATTTATATATTGTGAAAACTTACACACTTATTCCCAATGGGATGTGAACATCCAAAAACCCACCCACACAATTTTTCATTTCTAAAACCGTTATAGATCATATCATATCCCTTAGTAGGAATACACCCCCATTCTAACAATTTATTAAACTAAACTCATTATATCATGAGTATTCTGACATTGTTCTAGGGATCATGCACCAAAATAGATAATCATTCCTCCCGTGCATGCAAATGATATCCTAGAGAGTATGATGTATACTTTCATTAAGAATAATGATCTATAAAATTGTAAATTCATAATACCATATCTTTATCACTTTCTACTATGTATTATTCTCATATAATAACATCTATACAATCTTCTCAACCCTAATGAACCTATGTTCCATGAATAACATTCATGACGACTATCCACTCTTATTATAACCTATCTCGAGCTGAAACACTAAGGATCCCTAAAATACTTCTTACCCACATCACTCACATCACTCCATGTCAAATACCATTAGCACTAGGTTTCAATACCTATTAAAAGAATAATAAACCCCAAAATAGATATGTCTAATTATGATCATTACATAAGATATCATACCAGTTATATCCTAAAATACCTTCTTTTGTACTTCAAGTATTTCAAAAAACCACAATCACAATCATCTCTAGTAAATGAGGACAAAAAAATATAATACTTATACCTCAAATGATATAAAAACACCCACTTATATACCTCAATGAAAAAAATTTCTTGAAACATAAAGAACCGTGATCTATCAGTCCATTTCGTACTCAATATCCATTTGGTTATATAATTTAGTGTAAAAAATCAAACCATCCAACTACCAAACACATCCCATTATTTTAATATAATATACATAGTAACACTTGGATATAATGCCTAATCACCAAATCATGGAATCAAACTGATACATCATTAAAATAACATCCAAAATATCTTATGATGTGATTCCAATTCTTTAATTTTTTTTACACAATTTAGTTTTCCTGCATTCTTTACTCAACCCCCTCTATGTTTCCAATCCACCAAGTCAAATTATATATATAGACATCTGATATAAAATATCTAGTGTTGATACCAATATAAAATTGATATATCCCATGCCTCTCACAAACCATACCTAGTCATAAAATTTCAAAATAATACAAGCCTCTTTATACCATGAAGTTAAAAATAATTTCCATCCTAGGGGTGTTACCACATAATATTCAAATACAAGTCACCATTAAGAATTTTTTTATATAAATCGTTATCATAGGGTTTAGATAACTATCATACCCTAAATAAGTTATTTAGGTAAAAACAAAATAATAAATTTTTTAATTTTAATTAAACTTTCCCATTTTCCAGTACATTTTCAAGTCATTCTATTGAAAAAAAATTATTTCAAGAAACCATTCAATGTGATCATTTTTCAGTGATATAAAATCTTGTAGATGTCATATAAACCCTATGTGACAATTATTATGCATGAATCCATTACTTATTGAACATCATTCAAATAGTAAATCAATAAAAATATCAAAAATGTTATCATCAAAATAACTCAATTATAAAATTAAAAACAAAAAAACATGTACCACTAATTTTACATCATTTATAAGTGATCTTGTCAGTTTCATGCATAGATTATATATAAATTTTTGAATATTGACCTTCAACTATCCATCCTAAAAACATGAAACAAAAAATAATTATAATACAACATGTAATATCCATGAGCTAGTTTACTGAAATAGTAACCAGTCATAGTTATTTATATCACCTTAATCATGTCTCCCCATACACTAAAGGTATACATCTAGGTGCGAAGGTCTCATCAATACAATAGAGATAAAATACCATTCATATCATCACCATACAAAAGAAATAATATAAAAATAACCAAAATATAGAATCCTAGAAATAATAAAACTATATAAATAATAGCACATGATATATAACAAAGGAATCGATGATCCATGAAAATTTACAACACATAATGATTTACCTTGGTGGTTAATTCATACATATTATAGAAAGAAAAAAGTAAACATAATTATAACAGTAAACACCACCAAAAATTCCCTTGATCTATTAATATAACCACTAACCCTCCCACGAAATGTTTTCCCAACTATTATCCATGTAAATGAACCATTTCCTTAACCTTCACCATAATCATTATAGATTCATGTCCATCATGGTATATGTGCAAGATTTGATCATGAAGATAAACATTCCACCTTTAATGGAAACCCTAAAATATATCATTATGTAGATATTTGAGTGTTTTTATAAGTAGTATATGAGCTAAAAAAATCAATAAAAACATGAATGACAAGGAATTATGTGCAAACCAGGCTTCCATGACACTCTAACTTACCATCATCAACTAATATTAGTGAAGTTTCACTACCATACCAAGTCACACTAGTAGGGATCTCCTTTATCTAAATCAATATATCTTAATATATTCCATCTTATAAATAGTGATAATATTTTAATTTAAATAATACTTATAAAAATTATCCTCGTTATGGTGAAAAAGACTCACTATTAATCCCATTTCATATAAACAAATTAATAAACAGACAATATAATAATGGAAGGGGGTGATTGAATTCATTTCAAATGAAATGAACCATAGAGTACAAAATATTACTCATTGGGTACCCTAACATATGTGATAATCAAGTATAATCCATAAAATGACAACATTATGGATCCCCATAATCACCTAACCATTAAAAACAATATGGAAGAATAGATAGAGGGTTCCACAACATCACCAATGATATAAACTTCAAAATACCCATTTGGAAGGAAAACAAAAAATACAGTCATTATGTTGCCAATATCTATCCCTTTGATATGCACCAATATGTTTCTTGAAAATCAAAACTCTTGTACAACCCATAGAACTCAATTACCAATTGATACTCACTATACATTATACACTTTAATGTCCAATATATATATCTCTTCCAACCATGTAATATCACTTCCCATTATTTCATCATCTCTTATACGAACACTTGGACTATATATTATAATAATTCATTATTATGCCTCATCTCTCATACCTAGCTATGTTGAAGAACTGATGAACCTATCCCACCTTGAATTAGAAAATGAAATATTTTATGATAAAAACCAACCTTTATAAATCCATATAATCAAAAACTAATAATTTTAGTTTCAATCCACTATGTGGTAGACTAATATATTTCTAATTTAAAACCCATAATGAATCACTTTTCAATAATCTCCCCATAAATTAGTATATGTGAACTACTCTAATCCTCCATATCAAAAACATTTCAACCCCTTGAACTAATCCAATATCTAATATTTATCCTCATAATTCTAATTATGACCTCACTTATGATATAGTAATCAAACACCTATATTTTATTTCTAAATATTAAAATCCCATGTCTTATAATAATAAAAAGTAAAACCCAATATATTTAATCCCTTAGTGATCAAATAATCACACAAATAATTCCTTGTGTAAATCCAAAATTGTTCGCATAATAGATCCCTCTTAGATCCTTTTATTTAACCTAACCCTAAACGTCCACTAAGTAATCCATATTTTCCTATATCTTATATATTTTTTAGTGAAATGATCTTTAATAAATCCCTAGAATCACCCCCAAATAGTGGATGAAACAAACATTATAATCACACTAGGTTTTACCTATTCATCAAATAAGCCAAAGCCCCATAGTACCAACTAATGTAACATTGACTATAATACCTAATCCTATATATCCCAATATACATACAACATGTGTTATAACCAACACTTGTGAATATTATTGAATATGAATAATAGATTAATGTTAAAATTTTCTATGTATTGATAAATTTGAATTTTTAATTTTATAATACTGGAGAAAAAAATTAATTAAGATTCAATTGTTTATTTTAATGTATTATGTGTAAGATAGCATGTTAAAATTCAAAAGGGGGGTTATGGTGTTTGTGGTCTAACAAATAGTGGTGGTGGCTAACATAAACCATTATATATCCATTGTAGTTCCACCAGGTTCCTAGAAGAGGGACCAATGTGGAAACCCCATAGATAAGGCCATTGAGTTGTTGATGACCACATACATGGAAACTAGTATACCAATATTTTTTCATTTTATGTATATTAAGTACCTATTAAGGTGATTCCCTATAATTTTTTTCTCTAGGTTAAAATATTCATTTTACAATCATCTATAATTTATTATTAGATGGGGTGGAACATGGAAACTAGTTATTTTGGTTGGGAACACATCGTTATTTCATAATTTGATTCATTATTTGGTATATATTTATTTACACTCCTTAGTTTTTTTATTTTTTGTAATTATTGAATCTTATTACCCCTTTAGTATTATTCTTCTATTTTCCATAATATTGGTGCACCCCAATTTTGTTAAAAGGAATTATTATTACATAGTGTGGTATAATTTCATTATGGACCTGTGGTTTTTCTTGTACAGTGGGTAGAGGAAGCTCATGATTCTATGATTCTAATTTTTGAACATCAATTTATGTTTAGGCATGTTACTCAAATAATTTATTTTTTTGATTATATATTTTTTATAAATTTAGATATTAATTTTGTGAGAGTTTTTAGAGATTTATTGTAGTGTATCCTTGGGTGTATGTTTAATGTATAAAACACCATTTTTTCATTATTTTGAAGTTATTATAAAACCTAGTATGTTTTATAAAGATTGTACCATTTTACATTTTTAATTTAAATTACTACATTGTATAATTTTTTTGATTTATTTCTTATTTTATAAGATTATATTATATCACCCCACAAATAAAATGGGATTAAAATCATCCAAATTATCAATAAATATCATATATCTATCTAAATAACTCACTCATTCATTGGATGAACATTCATGAGTGTCCCATTTTATTGATGTACATTGTGTTTTCTGTTTTATTTTATGATTTATATTCAAAAGCGAATAGTATCACCTTTAAAATAAATTTTCAAATGGGTGAGGGGTATGAAATAGTTGTTTTGTAATGTTGTTTCAAAGAATGTATTTGGTGAGTTTTACATAGATATTTTCATTGGTTTTTTATGATTTAATAGTATAAGAATATATGAAATAGGGTTACTGTTGAATGAAATATTGAAAGGGTTTGTTGATTTGAATTTTTAAATGAAATAAATAATTTTTTTTGTTAGTGGATTTGGTATGTTAAAATCTTCAAGTTAAATGATCTTTTTTCCAAATATTATATATATTTATGATATTTATTATTATAAATACATTTTTATTATCACCTTTAACCTAATATTATAGATTCCATAGAAAAACCCTTCAATTGGGTGAGGGTTTAGATGTATTGGGTTAAGATATCATGTAGGT
Organism: Viscum album; assembly: GCA_963277665.1. Lineage (NCBI taxonomy): Eukaryota > Viridiplantae > Streptophyta > Magnoliopsida > Santalales > Viscaceae > Viscum > Viscum album. Next base: position 1,657,966,162 of record OY728121.1, on the reverse strand, counting down.
TTTAAATAAATTAATGTTCATAAAATATTTGGAATAATGCAATATATCATCAGATGGTTTTGATCAATGGTTAGAGAGGTCACCTTTAAACTTCAAGTTGAGATTAATATTCTTTATGAGATATTGGGACACATTAGTATGTACACGAGAACCTTTATATTCAAACTCATTAGTAGAGGTTGGAAATATTTACACTTATTATTTGTGTTTTGGATAAAAATAGATTCATTGAATTAGATTCTTGTATATTTATGTTACTCTATTTGTAACTAGTGATGGGATTAGGAAATGGGTAAATGTTTCCATTTTAGTATTAGATAAAAACGATTTCTTATTCCCTCCATACTGATGATTCCATATGTCATATGTGATTTGGTGATAGGAAATGTTGCTTGAAAGGTAATGAGACTCACATTACATACCTCTTGACCCGAAATTTGATCTCATGTTGGAACTGCATTAAATTTCCATTATTATTTTCATAAAATGGGTGTAATTTACCGTGATATTTTAGGTTTGGTTATTGGTGGAAAATTAGATGATATATTTTCCATTTCAAACTCTGATGAGTTAGATGTTAGGGTTTTTGGAAAAATATATCTTTCTGGTTATATTTTCTACAATGAGCATGATTGTGATTTATACCTCATAGAGTATTGAGAGTATACTATTCAATGATTTTAGGCATATTGGTTCAATCATGAACTGGGTAGTGTCAGTTAAGTCTTAAATGTTTGTTTTTCCTATGGACATGATTCCAAATACAAATTACTTGTATGGTCATGCATGGGTTATGTTCAAGGTAAGCGAGTTTCACTTATCACTTATTTATAGACTCTATAATTTAAATTAATTTCCACATAATCTCTAGTGCATAGTGTTTAAAGGTTAGTTAGTTAATCATACAAGTTCATTGGAATCATTCTTTTTTGCATGAATTATTTGGGTTTTAATGTAAAATGATAGATGGTTATATTTCCCTTTGAGAATATGTATCAGCCTGTAGATGGATGCATGGATCATGGTGATCATGATATAGGATGCCCTAAATTGGAAAATAATTGTTCACGTGAGTTAGATCATTTTCCATTTAATTTCTTTTAATTTTTAAATTATACTATATAGGTATCATCTAGTGTTCTATAAATTGTTGATTTATTCAGATTATTCATTTTTATCTACATTTTAATACCACCACACTATTATATATGGGTGTGTATATTATAGACTATTTACTTTTATATTATACGCTACATGACACCCTCTTTATCTCTATCTATATATAAATATTTTATATATGTTTTTTCTAAGTACAGGTTATGCTAATAGTTTTTTAGATTTTGGAATGACCATATGTGATTTATATATGTAGGAATGGAATCCTCTTGAATAATCCATGACATCATTTCTTAGGGGTATCCTTTAGAGTATATAGAGGCATACCTGATGTCACTTGGCAACACCAAAAATCCCATAAAAATAATTTTAGTATGGGGTCTAAACAGTGATATTAGTGTGTGTGTTTTTCTAGATAGTATTAGTTAGAGGGGGAGCCTAAATATCAGTACTTGGGAGGGAGAAAAATAGTATTACAATTATTACACCTTTGGTTAAAAATCAAGATACCAAGGGATGTCATGTGTTCAAGATTAGAAACTAGGACCAGTGAGTTAATGGGATGAGAATATTAATACAAGATAAATGAGGTTCAAGTTTTCTCTTATGGATTGGATGAAAGCAGACTTTATTTTATATGCATCATGATAGTGGAATTATTAGGGATCGATACATGTATCTATTGAATTTTTTGGAATACTTCCTTTATTAAAAACATTTTTAACCATTTAGATACATAATCAATGTTATATTTTCTAAAATAGAGTATATGGGGTGAGTCGATTAAAATATATTAGAGAGGGATTCTTATAATGTCATTGTCTAGAATTTTCTAGCCAACTTATGGAAATGGTTTTAAGAGTTTTTGATTTTGGAGTGAAAACACTATTATGGAAGAGAAAACCCATTTTTGGGGAGGAATTTAATGTTTTGTTATAAAATAGCATGTTATTTTGGGTTATTTAGGGTGTTGGGGTATTAAATAATTTATGGAAAAATATTTTGGGACCGTATTTATAAGTGTTTTATAGATATCAACGTTGTTTAAGAGAAACATATTGTGAAATATGGTAGTTTATAAATACCATGGTATTTATTGAAACCCATAAATACCAAGTATGTTGGGTAATAATTGTTGTTTTTGGTTTTTTTAATGGATTTTGTCTCATTTTCATATATCCAATAGAATTATCAAAACTAGCTTCCCTTTGTTTTCATTGTTTGTATTGGAAGTGACCTTTTTATTTCATATTGAGTATTTTGTAATGTACACTAGGTACAATAAGAGATATAATAGAATGGTTTAGGATTTATAGGTAGGTTAATGATATAATTATTAATTATATGAATGTATAAATTTATGGTTTATTGGAATGGATATCTTCATATTCATTTCTTATTTTAAATACTTATGGTGAGAAGAACCATTAGAAGGAATTCTAATTTAATTTTAATTTCATAAGGTGTACACTACCGTAAGGATATAGATTGATTAATTGATGGTTTTTTTAACTATGAAAGTGTTCATGCATTATTTTGGTGTTTTTATATTAATTATGAATAGGGTTCCTATTTGAGAGGAATTTAATTATAAAAGAATTTATATAAATTTCAGATAAAAATAACACCAATGATATCAAATTGAACATAAAAAGTTTTTCGAGAGTAATGATGATAAGGTAGTGAGGTTTTCTGTAAATAGTGAACTTGGGTGTTTAAGCCAATCACTAAATGAATGATAGGTGTATGGGGATAGAAGGAAGTGAGTTATTGAAGAATTGAATATTGGATAATCTCATTATTTGACGATCAGTGAGATAAATGGTGTCATATGGATGAGAAACATTGTGATGGGGATTTTGTAATGACCTATGATTTTTTGTTTTTGTGAAGAAAAAAAAAAGAAAGGATGAAAATTTTTAATTTTGGTGTGCGAGTTAATAATTTGTGTATTTGGGGAAGTGGAAGGATTATTTGGATATGTATAATGTATTTTATTATAGGTTTATATGTTGTATTGGTGGTGAAAAATATTTGGGTGGATTTTATTATGTATTAATATGAGAATATGTTCACTAACAATAGCCACAAGGTACCTAGTTCAGTTTCATTTAGTACATGGTTGAATACTAGTGGGAAAGCCCCACTGGTTTAGCCATTTGGTGGGAAATGACCATAAATTGTGAAACTTATGGACCACCAAAAAACCTGGGTTGGTAGACCCGGTAAATTGTAGGGATCTTCCCCATTTTGTATTTGATTTAGAACCATCATTTGATGATGACCCCCTTTTAGTATTTAGGATGGTGTACTCTTGGGGGGATTTCATTTTGTCCTAGAACACCTCATCCCTTTCTCTAATGATTACTCTTTTGGTCAATTGATTTTGGGAATCCTTTGATGATCTTATTTGATGTAATTATTGTGCATTTTTCAAATTTTCATCTAATTCTTCTTCCCACTCTAATTTTTAAATAAAAAAATTAAATGTAGATGTGTTATTACACTATTGTGTAATGAAACCACATTAATAGATTATGGTTTTTGTATGTGGTGTGAATATTAGGATCATTACGAGAGGAAATTATTTAACACATGTATTTTGTGTTTGGGTATGTCACGTGATGAAATTGTTTGGGGTTGTTTTAGAAAAAAGTGACTACTCATTGAGAATTATCTGTTCGAGATTTTATATAATAAAATCATAGGTGTTATTAATCATATTACTTCACCCTTATGGTTATAGTTTCTTATTTTTTTTCCCCGGTATATTTGACATCTACTAGTCTATTAGGAGTTTTAAATTTAAAATTACAAGATTGTGTAATTATGGTGATTCTTAGTTAAGAATGTATTAAACTGTGTCATTAGAGATTATTATGACATCAGTATTATAATTGGATTTCTTGGTCGAAGTATTTAGACATTTTATATATAATATATGGATATCTTTTTTATTTTATAGATTCTATGATTATTATTATTATTTTTTGGCATGTTGTGGTGAACTTTATGATATAACTCTAAAATATTTTATATGCTCTCATTATCCTTATTATAAAAATGGTATATATAGATTGTTAAATGTTTCATTGGTGGGGTATTTCTAAAATAACTATTGATGTCTTACATAATTCATTTTCTAGGTGGATTGAGTTATATTTTAACTTTTTAAAAAAATGGTATTACCATAAAAAATATTTTCAAATGGGTTATGGGTTTAAAATAGTAGTTCTTAAATGTGATTTCCAAGGAGACATTTAGTGAGTTTTTATGAGGATTTTCAATTGTTTTGGATTAGATCCTAGCATGAGAATATTTTTCTTGAGTTGACTTTCTAAAGAAATAATTAAATGGGGTTTTATTTGTTTTCATAAAATAATTGAACAGGAAGTCTATTAGTAAATAATTTGGCCTATTTGACTTAATGAGGGTGATGCACTATTGTTCAAATATAGTATTCTAGTGTAATATTCTTTATTCTAGTTGACTTTTTATTATCTTGTGTCACCTAATAAAATATGAACCATATGAAAAATCATCCCTTAAATGATGGGTTGGTAATATTGGGTTGTGATATCATGTAGGTTTCTTCTGGATGTATATTAATTGGAACATTAAAATGGTTTGAGACCCCTTAATATTGATTTTATTTCTAGTGATGGAGTGCACATTTTTTTAAGACATGATTGACATTCGGAATTGTAGGTTCATCCTCTATATTTATTATTGGACTTTATTTAGATTCCACCTCATTGGTTTAAGGTGGGAAATAATCCAATGTTGTTTCAATTTCCATCAATGTTACATTAGTGGATGGTGTTTATAGTATTATTATGATTATTGGTCATGATATAGTGAGGAATTAGAATATTATTAGATTATTCATTTATATTATTGGATTTGAGGATAGTGGATTGCATCAAAACTAATCTCGGATTTTTTCATATAAGATAATTTAATAGAAATTATAGTCTTTGAGATAGTGTAACTAATGTTATGGACCTATTTATTTAGAGATGACTTTTATGGGACATGATGTCTAAGATAACCTCAAAGTTTAATTTTTTCCCTCATTGTTCCTAATTACATTAACATGTGAGGTCCTAGGAATATATTATTTACCTATATGGGGATTAGATTTCCTTTAGATGTGGTTTTACACAAGTTATAATTCCCCACAGTCAGATACCGTAAATAAGTATCCTAAATAGACTTTCAACGTGATATAAAGTGTGACTCCCTATATGATATAGTCTTTTGAATATAAGAGATCTTCTAGGTGTCAATAGGGTGAAAATATACACTAATAATATGGTAAAACAGAATGAAAAATTACTAAAAAACATCCATAAAAAATAATCCAATAAAATGAAAAATATATATATGTACTATGGAAAATAAGATATTGAAATATATAACAATATAAACTCATACCCATACTATTTTATATCAATTGATCTCTGACCGGGTTGATCACAATTACAAAATTAAAAAAATAATAAAAATATGAAAGAGTCTCTACAACTATCTTTGACTCATACCACAATCCCAGCCTCAAATATTTCATCAGGATACACTATAATGATCAGGACATATTATACCTATATCCTATAAATTTCACAACTTGTGATAAACCTTAAATCATCCATAATATTTGAATGTACACCAATGTGACCATGGATGGGGTAAGAAACAATGATTCCACATGCCACCACAAACGGTGTACCAATCATCATCCAATATAAAAAGTTTCATTCACCTGTTATATATTAAGATTAAATAGGTAATAAATGAAATAAAATAAATAAATAGACCATGAAATAAACAATTTTTTATCCTCAAGTTATAAAGTTCCTCCTAAGATAGACAAAACCTTCATTGGATAGTGTCATATGGATATGATCATGATATATACCCTTATGGGATATATATTCTACCATGAGATCTCATAAAGAAACATACACAATATGTATAAATTCCAAACACTAGAAATATTCCTTGGAATCTCATCATCATTTACAATTATCACCATATCCTATTCATCCTATGAATCACAATGATAATCACCCAACATCCTTTAAGATCATACATGTAATAAGGAATCTTATTAAATTTCCTCTAGGATTCCCTACAGATAATAGGAATCATTGGGAATCTCTCCAACATCATAATATATAACAACCAAATCCTATGAATCTCTCCCAACACCATAATTTTGAATGACTATATCATTGGAATTACTAATAATAACAACTAACACTATGAGGTACAACCACTATATCATAGGGAGGTAATCCCTTACATCCCGTTATCATTTATTATCCCTCGATCCTAGTGAGTAAATACTCATTATAACATCATCCTAAAATATAAATTCATCCTATGAAGGTAATCCCTAGCATCCCATAATCATCAAGCATCTCTGGATCCTTGGGCAGTAATCCTTGGAATCTTATCATCATCAAAAATCCCTATATCTTAGGAAGATAATTCATGCAATCCCGTTATCATAAGAAATTTTTTATCCTAGGGAGGAAATACCTATAACTATGATTATAAATTTCAGGTACTATATTAACCTGTTCAACCCTCATATAAAATAAAAAAATTGGTCATATGCCAAAACCCATCACCCATAACTGGGGTAGGCCTTGAAATTGTAATACTTATCCCTAGAATTTCATCCCTATTAGGATCACATAATTAATTTAGGATATATAGTGACACCCAGAATAATAACAACCCAAGCACACACTGACCCTATAATGGGTTACATAAAATAGAGTCTCCCTCTGTAGTCCCCAAGGGTACACCATACGATGGACACCCTATGTTGGTTTCCTATATCAATTTCATCTCTTGGGACATGACTATCACTCAGAGAGTATATCATACCTTGAAATCATCATCCTTATAGGATAAGAAACATTGGAATTATTCTAGGAGTTTTACTAATAAACAATAAACTTCCCATCATTATCCTATGTCATTATGCTCAACGAACCTATCTATAAATACAACCTAGTGCATGAAAACCTAGGTATCCACAACACAGTAGAGTAAGAACACTCAACCCAAATTCATCTCAGATAGGGAGAATCCTTTATTTAATATCTCATCATCCACAACTCATATATTAAAAAGGAATCAAAATACTAAGAGTGTTTCACTATAATGTTATTCATGGAGGTGTACATAGAATTTACTTCTCACTAATCCAATTATAGTTCTAGATAACAAAATAAGAACAACCCCAGTAGGGGATAGTACATAGCATGAACCAAATATACATGGTGTGTACACTAAAATACCTTCCCCAATTAGGTACCATATCCAATAACTCCATGTAAATACTAATTAAATGGCATGTACTAACCTTACATGTTGTGTAATCCATGTGGGGTTATTATCCATGTTCCTCAAGCAGTATCAATCCAAATAATCCACCTAGCGTTGGGTCATTTTCCTCACAGGGGATCCACTATGTATATTACATAAGTATGAACCCCAACATGTGGTGTTTAGTCTTGTACTTGAACACAATCATAACATCCTAAATGGTGTTTCCCCATGGACTATAGGATATATAGTCCCCGTATTTATTCTTATTATTCATCAAATAACACATAGTGTGTGTTCTTTAATGACACAACATGTTATTATATTTCACGAACATAAATTCCCTATGATTCACCTAAAGCCATAGTTTCTCCCAAATCCATCCTATAGGGGACATAAACCAATAAAAACTATTAATATTGCCTCATTAAATTTAAAACTAAGTATTAATTGTGGATAGAGAGAAAACATAGAATTTAGCCTACCTTATTGGGAAAAAATGTAGCTTCAAGCCTGAATCCAAATTTAGAAGTCATTATATCCCAATTCAGTACCAATCATCACCTTAGATGATGTTTATGAACTAATATACATCCTATTTTAGATCATTAAAACATGAAAGAGATTATATATCCATTGTGTGCATGATAATGAGATTTTGGAGAGATATAAAATAATAAAAATAATAATAAAACACTCTTTAAAAGTCCTGACCCCAATCTCATAATTTGAGTAATTTTTATACCTTGACTAGGTAACACCCTCCATTATAAACAAATAAAAAAAGATGTAAATTAAATTGGAGACTTTATTTGGCTGAAATAAATTGTTTCATTTGAGGAATAATTGAAAATTATCAATAATTATCCATGTTTTCTAAACAATTCAACCAATTTGAAATATCACGAAATTCAAATCCTAAGGCAAAAACCATATTTTTTAATCAATATAATAATTAGAAGATATTTTTTAGATAATATTCTAGTGTAAATTATCATTTTCAAATCATTAAAATTCAGGGCGCAAAATTAAAATTCCCAAATAATTTCAGAACATGGAAAATCATGGGACTTTACAACTTCCCAAATATATTTCATCTAATACTTAAAAGGATTTGATTGTTATTAAATAAATAGTCTCAATATACCATGGTCTTAATATGTTCTTTAACTCACTGTGTTTTATTCTATAATATTCAACATGCATCCATTAAGAAACACCAAATATGAGGCACAATATTCATCAAAAACCTATTCAACCTACTAATCATCATCTTCAAAACATCAAGAAAATGCTTACTTGTTACAATTTATCTAGAGAAACTCATTTTTAAATGATATATTCATATTTATTATTAATTTTATAACCATTATAAGTATCTACTAATAAGATCTAATTTTGGTCCATGGTGATTCCCACTATCAAAATCATCTACTCTAACAATAACCCAGTAGTATATCGACATAGTTACAGTAACTTACACCTCAATGCATCGAATTTCAAATAAAAATTGAATGTTCTTCTCTGGTGGAGTGTTCTGAAAAATTATTGTCCAAAGTATCTGACAAGATACCCTCAAACCAACCAATCATGATTCCTTACCTTCTAAATACATAGCAAGATCATCCAACACCCACATCAATGTTTTAACTTCTATCTCATTGTAATTACATGGTTGAATAATTATCCAAGAAAACTAGTTTCTATGCTCTCACCTCAATCATAAGCTCAAACTTAATCAAACACACCATAATATCACATCAAAATACTTATGAGCTTTATTCCAATGTATTAACACCTCCCAACTCCACATTCAAGACTCAAATATGGTATTCAATAAGAAATTAGTTAATATAAGATATGTCCTTATTTATAACTCTCATAATATATATATATATTTTCAATTTCATCAATGATCCTATAAAATAGGTATGCGAGTAATTCATCAAACCCCTCGGTTGATGGATTATATATGGTTGCTCACTAGTCCATAATCAACAGTTACCACGTATAACTTGTGATTACCACATCAATCGCATCTAAACCCAATAGGTTTATAATTTTATACCAAAAATTTGAAAAAAATCAACCCATTATTCCATGATTCACATGTCATCAACCTAGGATAATGTTCCTAAACCACCAACCATGACCCACTTGTGTGTCAACCTTGTTTCTCAAGAAGCACCCCTAGAGCTCCTCTTTAAAAACAAGGAATTTTTCTCATTATGTTCTTCCACAAGACCACTTGAAAACTGAGGTAATTTAAAATTAATAGAGATTTAATTATGTTATATCCATCATATATCATACCTTTAGTGATCAAAAATAATTATCTCATCTTGATCCACACATGAAGAAAAAGGTACAGGCACCCCACCGATCATTCACTCATAATCCATCCTCCATACCTAACTCACTTGAAGTGACTTACATAAAAAAATCAAGAAATTTAATACCTATTAAATATAACTAGAATTGTATCCCACGAAATGATATCATGGTCCAAAGAATTTACCTATTCCACAAGTCTCTAGGGAACTCCCATGTCTAGGCTGACCCCTCTCTCATGTTACCAAAAAATACCAAAAGGTTACTCTAGACATGTCCATGAACCCTATAAATCATGTTTCACCTAGGTCATAGATCACAAAGGAAATATCCTTCCTATCATTTAAATTACCACACATTAACTCATGTTCTAAAATATAAATTCATAGTTCTCATATAAATATCAAGTGTCACATGTTAATCCATTATCCTACAAGGGAGATGATCCTCCCAAGGAATCTACAAACATGATTACCCCCTCGAGGATCATGATATCATATTTTTACACATACAAACACACATATATGTATATAATAACATCATTACTAGATGATTTTTTCGATTATAACTCATTAAAATGGTTTAGTTAAGTATAATCCCCCCATAACACTATATGGGAATTTTCCATAATGGTTTTTATAGAAACATTGAGTAACAGAACTCAAATCACAATAATCCACTAAGAGTTTTTCAAAAAGTACCCCAATTATTTTAGAGACCCACTAGGGGTTTATATATACCCCTTAAAAGATGGAATTCATAGTCATTACCAATTATAATCCCTTTATAAAATCCATATGGAATGTCGTAAAAGAAAATATATTACGGTTTAACTATGTATAAGTACACAAACATGTTATATGGGAAATTACCATATATGATTTTCTGAAACATTAAATAATTTAAACCTATTTAATCAGTGATATTTATCAGTAACAAATAAAATATTTTATGTGAGACCCATGTGCCAAAAATGATGGATGTATCTGGGCCTCTTGACCACTATCCAAGATCCAGAATCTCATAAAAAATATGTCCAAAATATATGTGTGTCAAAATAGGTGAAACCATACATCCATAAAAATAAAAATGATTTATATAAATCTCATATCCCTGATACCCTGGACATATTATCAGAAAGGTTCTTTAAGATTCACTACTCATAGGTCCATCACAAGCCCCATTAAATTCCAATTATCTGCTTTCCATCAACCAAAATAGTAATACAAAATAAAAAATATTTGTTACCACTTTGATAAAACCCAATATTTGATACCACTAATTTGATTCCCAACTAGAGTCACCATGTGACCTCAATAAGGCCTCCACATATGTCATTGGTTGCAGACAAGAAGCGAGGGTCTATTGTGTTACCTTGGGTGGACTATAACCCCATTTAAGAGTAAAACATGGATAAAAATAACAAACCATATAAATTATAAATAAAAAAATTAACATAAATAAATAAAAATATATACATGTTATAAATAAGGAAGTGTTGAAATATAAAATCCTACAATGTCATTGTTATACCATCATACATAAACTAACTACCCAATGGTCCAATCCAAAATAAAAAAAAAGAGTGAATATTTGGAATATTATCAACCATCATAACTAATCCATACCTTAATTTCAATAACCAATTATGTTTTGAACTTATCTATCCTGGCTGAGAAACACTGGGCATATTCCCTTTCAACATTGCATCTTGTTATCCACCTAAAAGTAAAAAAATGATCTGCACATACACCAAAGTTCCCATTAAATGGGGTGATAAATGATTTCTTAGTAGGCCACCCCCAACTATGTACCTATAATCTTCATTCCTAAAAATGCATAAAAATATAAAATACCCATCATAGAAAATTATTATATAAAATAAACCAAAAAAATAAATAATGACCAGAGATGATTTCTTTCTTGGATTCCACCCAGGAAACACTATCATGAAACCAACCAATCGGGATGCCTTAACTTCTAAATGCATCACAAGATCATTCAATGACAACATCAATGTATGAACCAAGATCACAGTGTACTTACATGGTTGAATCATCAAACATTAAAACTAGTCTTCATGCTATCAACTCAAGTATAGGCTCACCAATATTCCAACACACCATTATATTACATCAAAATAATAAAAAGATTGATTCTAATAAATTAACTCCATCTAAAAACAAATTAAATCCTAAAATTTAGTATTCGCCATTTAAAAAGATAATATAGATTATGTACTCAATTCCAAATATCACCATAGAGGTACATTTCACATTTCATTAATGATCCTAGAAACTAGGAATGCGTGAAATTCATCAAATCCATCAGTCCTTCAGTTGAACATGGTCGCTCACTAATCCATAATCAACAGTAACCACATATTACATATGATTACCATTACAATATCATCTAAAACCAATAGATTTATTCTTTTATACAATCAAATTTCAAAAATCAAGCCCTAATTACTTGATTCACACTACATCAACTGACGATCTAGTGTTTATACCACCCACCATGATCCACATGAATGTCAAACTCATTTATCCAGAATCACCCATGGAGATCCTCTTTAAAATTAAGTTATTTTACTCATTTCATGTCCATCCATAAGATCATTGGACAATTGATGTCATTTTAAAATATGAAATATATACTAATGTTATATCCGTCCTCTATCATAACTTCTAGGATCAATACAACAATCTCATGAAGAACGATACCTAAAAAACAAATGTACATTCATCCCAACAGTATTTCCATCTTAATCCAACCACGATACTAAAATAACATAAAGTGATTTACATAAACAAAAATAGCATCATTTAATACCTATACCATATAACTAGTAGTATATCACATGCACTGATATCATGATCTGAAGAATCTACCTTTTCCTCATGTCTCTAGGGAACTCAGAAGCCTAGGCTAACTCCTTTGTCTGGTTACCCTCATATACTAAAAGGGAACTATATACTCACCCATATTCCTTATAAATCATGTCTCTCGTAGTTTATAGATCATAATGAAATATCATTTCTCTCATCTCAATAACCACTCAATAACTCATGTTCTAAAACACTGAATTTTTTGTTCTCATATACATATCAAAAATCACATGTAATTTCATTGTCCTACAAGTCCATTGATTTTCCCTATGAATCTACAGAAAATATTACACTTTAGGATCATGATCACATCATTGTACACACAATGATGTATATATATATAATATCATTATACCAAGATTTTATCTTTCAATTATATCATATTCATATGGTATGGTTAAGTAGAATTCCCCCAATGAGCTATATGTGAATTCACCATAAAGGATTGTATTGAAAATTTATAAAACAGAACCTATATCACAGTCATCCATTAGGAGTTTTTTACAATGCAGTGCAATTAAAGACTCACTAGGGGTTATAATATATGCCTTCTAAGGGGGAATTCATAGTCATTATCTAGCATCATCCCTCCTTGTAATCAATATGACCTTTCATAAAATAAAATATATTTTTGTTCAACTGAGTATAATGAAACTAACATGTTATATGGGAAAACACCATATATGTTTTTTTTAAACATTAAATAGTTGAAACTTCTATCCTTAGTGATATAAATAAATAATACCACTTAAATTCCATGTGATACCTATGTTCTAATAATGATTCATGTAAATGGGCATCTTGACTACTATCCAAGATCAAAAAACCTATATAAATATTATATAAAAATTGTATGTGTGTCTCACAAAGTGAAATCATACAACTATAAAAACAAAAATAAAGTATATAAATCTAATATACTTTGTACCCATGACTTATTTTTGGAAAATTTATTCAAGACTCACTATTTAGAGTTCAATCACAAGCTTTAATAAATTACTATTATCTATTTTCCAACTCCCAAAATAGTAATATAAAATAAATGATGTTCTATTACACATTGTTACAACCCCAAATTTGATACCACTAATTGGTTTCCCAAATGAAGCCACTATGGGACCTCAAGAATGCCTCAACATATATCAGAGGTTGACAACTGGAACCTAGATTATAGGGTGTTACAATGGGAGAATATAACCTCATATAATTGAAAAAAATATTATAAAATAATAAACAATACAAATACTAAATAATAAATGTATATGGAAGAAATAAATATGTATAAATTATATAAAAATATATTTTTGAAAAATATAGTGATATAAATTAATATTTATACCATCATACATCAACTAGCTTCCCAATAGTCTAATAACAAATAAATAAATAAATAAAAAGAATAAAAATATATAATATTCTCTACTATCAATGTTGATCTGTACCCTAATCCCATAATCCAATTCATTGTTGAGCTAATCTATCCATATCATGAAACACTATGATTATAACATATAAACATAAAATCTTATACTATAACTAAATATAGACATAAGCCCATCAAGTAATCCCAATTTCGCATGTATGAGGTGAGAAATTAATTCATAGAAGGCCACCCCAAATATTGAACCTACCCTCTTCTGTCCTAAAAAAGATGTGTACAAAGAACATATACCCATCCCAACTGAGTAATATCTAAAATAAATAAATATATAAATAAAGTTTGTTGATCCTTTATTTCTTAGGTTCCACCCAGGATTGACCAAACATGTTTTGTTTTGTGTGAAATATATATAGGCATGTAAAATACGATTACTGAATACAACTCCTTCCCTAAGATCTTATAAATATTAATACGCACTTGATATAGCCATTAAATCCTAGGAATCATCCTATTAATCTCATTATCATGTTTGTAAATCACCAAATCCTAGGAAGCTTTTGAACCTCATTGAATGTTACCAGGAACCCCTATGATTCATTAGGAATCTCATGAAATACCCCAAAGCATATTTCCATATCATATGCATCATTAAGAATCTATTCAATATCATAATATTCATTTACTAGTTACTTGGAATCATGAGATTTCTCTCCCAACACCATAAGTGATAAAAACCAAATCCTATGAATTTTTTAGAATCTATCCCAACACTATGAGGTATCACCACTAGAACCTAGGTATGTAATCACTAGAATCCTATCATCATCATGCATTCTATATCTTATGGAGTTAATCCCTATAATCTTGTCACCATCAAACATCTCTAGATCCAAGGAGTGAAATCCTCAACATCCCCTCATAATATAACATATCTAAATCAAATGGGGGTAATCTCTGACTTCTCATGATTGTTAATCATATCAAGATCCTATGATGGAAATACATATAATCATGTCATCATAAATTATACATGGATTATTTGGAAGAAATCATTGACTTCCAGATTATACATATAGGGGTATGCATCCACCTGGTATAATCTCATGTAAAATAAAAATAGTTGGTCATCTATCCAAAATTGTCACACATAATTGAGGTCGACCACCAAAGTACAGTACCTATCCCTATCATTTTGTATCCTTAAGTATTGCATCATAAATTTGTGTTCTAAGGTGACACCTAGAATCATCACATCCCAATCACACGCTAATCTATGAAATGGTTAAATAACATGGATACACCATATGGGGTCCCATAGGTTACACTATCTCACAGATACCCTATTGGGGTTACCTTATCTCAATCTCATATCCAGAACCAATATCATCACCAAAAGGTATAACATCCCTTTTTAACATTATGACCATCTTATAACCTCACTGGACTCATAGAAAATCTATAATTGTATCAATTAAGTACATGAAATAATGCATTTATCACTTCCCAATGTTATCCTTAGTATATCATCTCACTTGACCTATCAAAAAATGATGCCCTAAGGATACCCACCTAGGAATCCAAATTTCATTGGGGGGACAAACACTGTCCCTATAGTAATCTCAAATAGACCATTGGTTTCATGTAATATCAAGGTTCAAATATGGCCAACTTAGTCTAATTACATCTGATTCAACAGACATGACTATTAATGGAAACAATGGGAACCTATTCTGATCCATTATAACCACATAATTCATCTAACTCACACCCATATAGAGTAAAAGTATTTTGTGACTCATATTTATATTCAATACCTAGTGGGAGACCATTCCAATCCATCCAATAATCCCTATTAACCAAATATGGGTCTCATAACATATCTCTTATAAGAGAAAACAAAATACATCATCAAATGGATAATCCTCTATTTCATATGTCATCAGCTTTATATCATCTCTTAAATTCCATAAAAATTCTAAGAGGGTTCCACCATCATGTTCTATGTTGAAAAATTCTTAGAATGAACCCTTCATAGTTTTAATTCCTACACTAGGTAATAAATCAAAAATAAATCCTCTTAGGAGAAATTACATGTTGTGTACCTCAGAGTGGGAGGCATGTACTCTCAATTTCCTCCACTGGGCATGTATGTCTACCCATCGTGGAATGTAAATAACATGTTCACAACATGTATCATCCTTACACTACGTGTAACCCATACAGGTATCATGTTCAAATGACTCACAGAGCATCTAGATGAATACTCTACACATTCTCTAGTCATGTACCACACACAGGGGTTGGTCATGTACTTTACATGACCCTTTACCCCCACTCAGGGTGTTTCTATTTATTCATTCATACACCATATATAATCCAAAATAGAATTTACTTACGGACTACAAGTTTTATAGTCTATGTATTCTACCTTATTCCACATAAAAGAACACATGGCATGTGTTCTTAAACTAAATTTTATGTGATCATTAATCCTCTACTAAATTCCTACAAAATTATCACAAAACCCTTATTTCACCCCAAATAAAGCATTTAGGGTCCATAAAATGACACCAATAGTCCATAAAACCTAATGAAAATTAAAAAAAAGAATCAAATGGGGAAACTGTGACATTAATATGGTTTATGTTAAAGTAAAACATCATATATTCATGCTCAATTCAATACTCTATATCCAATACTTCCAAATTTATACTCTATCAATAAATAAGAGAAATATAGTGCACCCATCTCGCTCTTTTTCTCTCTATTTAACAATTGTGCAAGGGAGAGACCCTCTCCCATGTTGTGTGGGAGAATTATAATGTATGGATAAGGGAAAAAATAAATTAAATAAAACTAAAACACATGTTAAAATGCCCTACCTCAGTCTCAAATCACTAGTAAAGTGTATTCATTTACTAGGTCAAACCAATGGATTAAAATTGTAAAATAAATTAGTTTTAGAAAAAAACCAACTTCAAGGAAAGAATCCATAAATCCATGCTAACACAATAAAATTAAACAAATATATAACCAATACCCAAGCCATAAACTCCACCTATTATATATCTAATTAGGATATATTTATCCTCACTCATGATGTGTGAAACCATAACATAACCAATCACATCAAAAAATCCCCTAAAAGTGTATTATAAGGGATAATTTTGAACTCAGTTATATTTCACTAATAACATCAATTAGCATCAATTAATTAAAAATATAAAATATCTAGTGTCAAAAAAATATTAAATCAAATACCTTTTTAACTAAACAATTTGATACACCAAATTTATTCCAAATATAATATTCAATGAAAATATATTAATTTCAAAAAACCACATTTCCAACAAAAAATTAAAATTATATTTTATCATATTGATTTATAAAAAAAATTTCCCCCAAAAAATGAAGTTATTGGGGAAATCAGTGGAAGTCAATGGGTTAGGGGTGTAAAATTTTTTAACTCTAGAGTGATGAAATATCATCATATATAGTGATCTAAGTCCCTATAAGGTTTTAGGATCTCATATGAATTATTCGAGGCACAAAACGTTTTTAAAAAAATATCCTTGTTCAAATCAATTTAATGTTCATCCATAACTCATCATTAGTGATCATTTCTTGAAAGATATAAGGCTAAACCAATTTATATCAAACGCACAATCTTTTTGAATTTCCATGTATTCCATTCATCGAATTCCAAGTTAGCGTAGAGCATCAACGGTTCCTTCAATATCATGACGATCACCTCATTCCCATTCCTATGATACAAAAATGTGTTCTTGAATTGATCACTCAGATGGAGCTTTTAAATTTTTATCATTCCATAGGAGAGAGGAGCATTAAATCTATTAAATTAATTTTTATGGATAAAATGATCTCCTCCAAGATTATATTGTGGATGTCCAAAATTACCAAATAGGGTTCTCTATCCCCTGTATATTTAATGTTCGACAAATAAGTAATAACTGAATGGTTATAATGAATTTTCAGAATCATAATAATCATTAATATTTTATCACCTACATATAAAATATAATAAATATATTATGTGGTAAACCAAATTATTTAACAAAAATCATAATTCTCGCTGACATTAAACTAACATTGAATATTAAAATAATATTTTTTTTTATAATATTATTCTTTATATCCACTCAATACCTTCTGAATAGTTATAATAAAAAAATGCAACGAAATTTTTTTTTACATGAATATTGATGAAATTATTTATTTTTCTATGATCTTTAATACATGGAAAACTCTTAATCCTTATGGTGGGGACCACCATGTCTTATAGACCTATTCACCAAAATAGGGCATACTATAGAATATGATATTGTGTATGTGACCCTATAGGACCATATCTCAATATTAGTGGATATTATTCATAGAGTAATACAAGATTATAGCAACCATCAAGGCCCCAAAATATATAAGGAGTATTCATCGCAAAAACAACTTTCATTTGAACGCACACTGTATAATAAAATATCTTTATCTAATGATATCTCATAAAGCAATATGAATTCTAATTTCATCGCATTTCCTTAATTTTTTTGTTTTGGGACCTTAATTGACATAATTAACTTATTAATCCATGGTTTTTAGTGAATTTATTTCCATAATAATAAACTAGTCCTATGAAATATCTTACTAAACTTGAAAGTGACAAATTTTATCTTAATCAGTAAAGAAATATCATACCACAAAAGAGACACCCAAGACAAGCTACCTCAGCATGACTTCAATTTCATGTTATTTCTTTGCATCAATGTACATGATCGAATTGTACACATTGATAATAGTCTCAATCCAGAAGACAAATTCACTTGTTTGAAGATAGAAACCAATGAATCATGAAACTTTTGGTTTCCCTCCTAGAAAATATGTCCTCATCATCTCATCACCTTAAGATAACCAAGAGAAAAAATCATGAAAAGAAGCCTCAATACATATGAGCATCCATCACATGATATTTTACATAATATATGTTCTGATAGTATGATGTGTCTGAACAAAAGGAAAAAATATTAATATTACTATCATGGTATCATCAAGTTCTCATTATAGCATGGAAATTGTTATTACCTTTTGATACGACATGTAATATAAGGGAATTACCATACCTATTGTTGATGATGAAGTATTATTACTATTCAAGTAAAATTTACACATATATATAACCAATTATATACATGTAATGGTAATCAATGTACACACACAGGATGCCTCTATGGAACCCACTTTCAACTCACCCATTTTCACTAGAGTCAACTTCTAACAAATCTCAACTAGCTAGATCTCACAAGAGAGTCATGATTCTAATGAGATATTGATTTAGTTTGGGGTTTAACATTTTCCTCAATTGATACTTTGTAAATTGTGACTTTACTAATTAGGTTCAATTACATAAAGAGTTGAAATAGCTGAGTTATTTTCATTTTCCTCTAGCATGACCTGCAATCCATAACAAGCACCATAGTAAGAATATTAAACCAAGAAAATAGAATAGGGTATTCAATCCTAGGAACAACACTAATTTATGACAAAAATATGTGTATCTAGACTGATCTTTAGATACTTCATAAGATTCTATATATTTAGATTATTTTTTTGATTTGGAGACCATGATTTTTTTGAGCTTATCCAACTCACTATACCACTATTCAGGAAAATAGATATCATGACATAGATTCTAGATCTTCATGGACTATATAGAAACTTGTATCATTGTATATACTCAATTATAGTTCCTCATTTCATCCATACACTAGGAACGCATCCTTTGTACACCTCAAGTACTTCATGATTGTTTTTATAGATTCCCAATGTTGATATCTTGGATTAACTTGATATCTTCCCATAATGTATAATGAAAAGGAAACATCAGTACTAGTACAGAGCATGAAATACATTATATATTCCTATATAGAGGAATAATGGATTATACTCATTCATCCAATCTCCTACTGTGTTTCTGGAAATATTTTCTTAGAGATATTGATACCATCTAACATTAGAAACAACCCTCTCATGGATGGTTCCATATTGTACATTTTATGTTCCTTATAAATTTATTTACTTTGAAATATCCCAGGAATTATATGATAACTATATCAATAGGTCATGATCCATGGAATGTAGGCTAGTTCACCTATGAATTTGATGGACTATTATTAATTTAACTATGTATTAAATGATTGTAATACCTTACATTATTTTCCTATAATTAATATATCATAATCATCTAATAATAGTTAAATAATTTCATTCTCATTAATGTTATTATAGAAACATGGATCGGATTATTTTCAGGAAAAAAAACAAATTCTTTTATGGCCTCATAAATATCAACATTCCATGATCCTGATGCCCACTTCAACCAATAAATGGATCTTTATAAATTTCTGACTTTATTATCAGTCTTTTACCTAACAAACCCTTCAGGTTGAGTCATATAGATGTATTAAAGCAACATCCCATTTAGAAAATATTTTTTGACATCAATTTTTTAAATATTAAAACCATGTAATGATGCTATTAAAAGTAATATTATGATCAATTTTAGAATCAATACTGCTGTGAAAGTTCCATAATAGTTTATTCATTTCTATTTCATAAAAACATTATGCTCCAGAGATAATTTAAGTGTATTCAATTTACCATGCATGTATTTATTTTTCATGAATTCCCATCTTCACCCAATGGATTTTACATCATTTATAAGGTCAAAAAATGTCAAAATTTGATTTTTGTGTATAGACTCCATCTCTGAATGCATGTAATCATTCCATTTAGTATCATTCTATCCTTTTACTACTTCTTTTTAGGTCATAGGTTCATCATTAACATAGAGTAATGTTTCACTCGACTCATTTATAAAAAATTGTAATGCAATGGTTATCTAATATCTTGAGTTGAAAAACATACTACTTATGTCTTGGGAACTTCATTATCTCCCAATGTATTTTCTATAGATTGTTCTTGTATGAACTCCTGTGCATCTGAATCACCAACATCATCAATGTTAATATTCTTTAAACAATTTCCATTAAAAGTGCATTATGTTTATAAAAATATTTCATGTATTTCAACAATTACATTCCTTTCTGAAAGGTTATATAAATAATATCCTTTATATTCTTTTAGATAGAAAATTAAGATGGACATAATGCTTTGGGAAATCAATTTTTTACTAGGTACAGTATTTAAAAAATCCTTACATACTCATATACATATGTGTAATGGAATGGGTTTACTTCTATTCTAAAAGACATATGGTATCTTATTTTATTCACTTGTTGGTACTCAGTTAATGGTATATTCCACTATCTACAAGGAATATCCCCAAATGAATAATTTTAGATTTTCCTGACTCATCATTGATGTGAAAATTTCAATCATGGTCTGATCCCACTTTTCATAGACACCATTCCAATATGGTATATAAGGAGGAGTGAGTTAGGATACTATCCCAAACTCCTTCAATTGATCAATGAAATCTTGGTCAAGATACTCTCTAATTTAGTATGAGCATAGTGATATAATCTTTTTATCAAGCTAGAATATACTTAATGCTAGTATTTCTTAAATATTTTAATGAAATATGACTTATACCATATTATGTAGATATAATCATACCTATTATATTCATCTGTAAAAGTAATAAATAATGAAAAATCACCCCTTTATTATACTATATATTGTCCACATATGTTATTTTGAACCAATTCAAGTAATTCATTCATGCTTTCTCCTTTCCCATAAAAGCGTTATTTTCACATTTTACCTTGTACAAAATTTTGACATAAAACATGGGGTTTTAACTAAATTGAGTATAAATAACCTACACGAAGTATTTTTTTTATGATTCTCATTTACATAACTAAACCTAAATCCAATGGCTGGTGTTATATGAATCATGTTCACTAGTTTTTTCATTTATTTGCATTATAGGGTTTTCATGGTCAATTTTATATAATCCATTGTTACGATGTTCAGTACCTTAACACATGTTATCCTTATAAAAGATACAAAATTTATTTTCAAACATGAAACAAAATAACATGGTGTCTAAACATGACATAGATATTATGTTTTGGGTAACTAAAGGGGAATAATAAAAATTATTCATTTCAGAAACAAAAACAAACTTGGAAAATTTAGTTCATACACTACCATTGACCAGGATACTACACTCAGACCATTTTCAACCCAAATATCCACCTTCCCATTTAAAAAATTCTTGAATATACATCATTTTTTTATATGAATAATTTTTTAAATCCATATGATGTATCCAATACCCATGTGGTAAATAATTATAGATTGTATTCAATGTCAAAAATACCTTACATAGAAGCTTATCTTTGCCTCTTCTTCCCAACTATGCAATTCATTTCTCTATGGCCTTTCCTTACACATAAAAAATAATTCATCCTTCTCATTATCTCCCTATGTATCATTGGAATTAGGGAATAATGGTGCAACAGTTTCTTTATCTTATACATAGCCTTATATTCCGTCATGTTTTCCTTCTTCCCCTTGTTAACCATAAGGACTAATGAATTGGTATTCCTAATATCCATATAAGCATGGTGAACTAAGGAAAAATATCTGGGGGGATTTTTTCATGTTAATAATATTGAAATTATCAATAAAAATATAAAATATTGGGGATAAAGAGGAATTAAGGAGATCAGTCAGTAGTTCTTTTTTAGTCATGAACACAAGGGCTTCAAGT
The DNA here is from genome assembly GCA_963277665.1 of Viscum album. Lineage (NCBI taxonomy): Eukaryota > Viridiplantae > Streptophyta > Magnoliopsida > Santalales > Viscaceae > Viscum > Viscum album. Next base: position 1,657,943,352 of record OY728121.1, on the reverse strand, counting down.
CTCTCAATTTATCTTATCATATTGAGTACAATAGGTCCTTCTTAATCCCCTTATTCTATCCTGAACCTATAAAGTGTAAGGAATATCTCAAGCCATTATTTCGTTGCACACTCTAGATATAATTCTTGTGTATGTATCACCATAATGTAGGAATCTTCATCCTTATGAATTTTAGGAAACCGACTGGACATAGATGAAGAAATTGTAAACAATACATTTATTTCATAATATACATTGTTTTTTCATTTATATTTATCATCATTGATCTCTCTCTGAGGAGGATTAGTATGATGTGAGGACTTGAAAACTAAATCATCCTATCTTGGTGTATTAATATTCCCAAGTGTTGTTACCACTTGTGGAAGTTATGGTTATCTAGGAAATTTTATTTTCCAAATATTTATCTAAGGGATAATTATTTTTTAGGTTAGTAATTTCAATTTTATCTTCAAAAAATAAACTTTAGTAGTTATTAATTTATCATGATTACATTTTAGACATTATTTATTGTTTAATTAAATCATTATTGACTCATGTTCTTTTTGAAACCTTCAGTATCCCACACTACTAAAACAAGAATAATTTGATTGATTATCCAAGTGATATGGATCCATGAAACCTTTTATTATAGTCTACAAGATATGGGTACACCGCTACTAAGAGAGTTCCATGGAAAGCACTAGGTTATCCACCCATATTGACTCACAGTTCATTGATTTGTTCTATAAAGACTCTCCCTATCAGAATCTTATCCTTGAATCCCTAAATGAATTGACTATAATATGATAGAAAACTATATATGGATACTTACTTGAGGAAAAATTAAGTTAACATAACCCATCATTTATATAATATCTCCTCGTTATTTGAAGATACACTCATATATGGGTAACGAACACCTTGTACACTTAGTTTTTATGAAATGTAAATAAAAGAGGGAGATTACAATATAATATTACAATGAGGGGTTTTTTATATTTTCCTTCAATATAATCCTTTTATAGTAAATATGTTCATACTGTGTTTTCCTGATCATAACTGAACATGCATTCATAGAATAAAATCATGTCTTTTTTATGTTTTTTCTATTTTATTATTTCATTTTCCATGTAATAAACATGCACATGCCTAAAATAATAAACAATTCATAAGGGAAACTGAATTACCTAACTAGTCTGGAGAATCATATTTTTATTGATCCATTTTAACATAGTTAATCAACAATGACCAGAAGGTATTATAGCCAAGTCATGCCCTAATTCATTTTATAACTCATCCTCATCCTAGTGTTGTCACATCATTTCAAGGATCTCACCTTATATTTTAGTGCTCCACATATTATTTCATCATAAAAAAACACACATATCCTCATGCATAAGTGACGGGGTCTCAGGAAGTTCAATATACATACAAATTGATGTCACATGGATGCATAATACCATATACATACTAACTAAAAGAGAGTTATGTTCTCACCAGCATAAATCTAATTAATTATTTTAAGTATTGCATTTAAATAATTAATAATTAATTAAAATTAATCATAATAGACATAGGTTTGGTCAATTCTCAAGAACAATCAACTTGTAAAATAAAAGCACTATAAATTAAAATTTTAATAAATTTAATATCGATAAAAATTAAATAAATTAAATGAATAATTTAAATTTAAATAATTTTTTTTAATTCATCCATATTATTAAATAAATTTTTTTATAAAATATTAGAACAATTATTTAATTTAAATATTTGGATGAAATTAAGATAATGTTTTCAGAATATTAAAATTACTATTATTTTTTATCCATAATTAATAAATTAATTTTTGTTATATTAAATAATTTTATTAGACCGCATAAGCCTATTTAGGGCCAATATTAGAAGGGTTGAACCCACGTAGGCCCATTATACTCATAAGATACCTCGTACAAGATAATTCTGGGATAGGTAGACTTTCCCTAACCTAATCTGGGTAAGAAAAACCCATCGTGGCTCATTAAAGGGTGATATAGGTCTAACAGGACTGTGGGTAGATTAGGGAACCCAATTAGACATGGGATTCACTAGACTACAGGGTCTTTCATACCGATCATTGTCGATCAGGGGGGACGTTATGGGTAGCTCAGTCCTTTCAATGGGAAGCATGGCAGCCACTAAAGGCTTGACCATGAGAGTCGACATCAGTTGTGGTCTTGACTGAGGGTGACGACTGGTGAATTGGTAGAGGTGATTGTATCGGCCTCGACCAAGGGTGGAATATGATGATTTGATGGAGATGGTGGTGAAGTTTACAACTAAGGTTGCTTATGGTGAGTAGATAAAGGAGGAATTGGTGGTCTCAACTATGGTCGGTGAGGGTGGTGTCGTAGTGGCCTACTATAGATGGGTTGGCAATGGGTCTTCCTCATGAATTATATTAGTTTTTTTAAATACTTTGTTCTATTTATTCCATGGATCCCAAAAAAATCAGTTTTTGTTTTTTCAACTAAGTTTCCTGGTGATCAAGGATCCCCTCCATATTCAACACATTTCATAAATAACAATGTTTCATTATCTTATGAAATATCGGCTAAGAATTTGTTTTGTAAACTTCCACCATCATATGGATTAAATTTATACTAGATGGAGCTTTCCTAGTGATCAAAATATGTTCGGATTCAAGCCATAAAAAGGATGGTCCCCAAAAATTTCATAAAAAACATAACACACAAAAACACACACACACACATGTTTGTTCTTAAAATTTTAATATTCATAAATTTGCATTCGATTCGAATCAAAATTTTCAGATTTCCATAACATGGCCATCCAATATTGGATTGATTTATGGTTTTTTTGTAATGAATTAAAAACCACTACTTAAATTTAAGGTAGTTTAATGTTTTATCAATAAGAGAATTCATGTGATCCCCATTATAATAATTTATGGTGTTGGGGGGTATAGGGGAAGCCTTTGTATTAGGGATATAATGTTTTTCATCATCATAATGATGAAACTTCATAGTCTCTAGAGATCTAAACTCTAATAAGTCCTAATTATATCGTGTGAGTTATTAAAATCAAATAAATTTAAACTAAATAATTATCTTAATCATATAAAATTATTTTTATTCAATCATACAACTTCGATGACCTTGGTTGGAAGGCTCTAACATTGAACCCCTCTAGATCATCCACACACAATTGGGGAATCCACATTTATTCCATTTTTTGAATTCTTAAGGCTAGCATAGAGCTTTAATATTAGATACTAACCATTTATGGAGATTTATAGAGCTCATTTAAAAATAATATTATTAATAGTTTCGAATATTTATTACTTGGGTTTATCATTGTGGATGTTTTTGTTGAAATTGTAGATTTCGGGTGAGTTTTTGGGCATCGAATGGTTGGCACACATTTTTTCCAAACCATGTGTCCTTCCACAGAAAAGTGTTCACTCCCAAATAGAAGGTAATCACATGGTTGGAACATATTTTTTAAAACTATTCCCCCTCTATGAAGTAAATCTGTGTCCCTTAAGTGAAGTTCATGGTTAGGGAACATGGATTGGAACATCGTGCACCCCATCCCAAGAAACTGTGCGTGTAGAAATTAATCCATCCTAATAAAAATTCAAAAAATTTGAAACCAATGTTCTTCACCCTCATTCACCCCCTATCAACCTAATAAGTTATATTTTATTTTTATAGGTTCTAAAGAGGATTTTAAGGCCCTTAGAACTCCATTATCTATGAATCAATGTTCTGATTAGAGAATCTAAACCTCTCCTAGTATATAATCTCTTCCTGTGTGGTTTTCTCTCTCTCATCCCTCTTTATAAATGAAGAGGGGTATTTATTTCTTCCTTGGTGGTGGGTTTAGATCTAGGTTTTGATTTATCTTAATCTGTTTAATCATGATCTAGGTTTTGGTTCTATATCTTGTTCTTCATTGTGCAATTTAACATTCCACTTCATTTTGGAGATTTCCAGTTTGGAGAATAATCATCAACAATATTGATGTAGGTGTTATAAATTTTAAATAAAATATTCTTGATAATAATTGTGGGTATATAATTGTTAAATATAAATTTCCATGTTTTGGAATCAGATCATTAATTATATTAATTAATTGAAATATTTAATAATAGACTTATTTATTTATAGAATTCATGGGATATTGGGTTTATAAAATTGGTTAATTAATAGTTTTGTGTAATTGGTTGATTAATTAAATTATGAATTTTTTAATGGTGGGAATTAGGGTATGGTTTTGTTATCATTAATGGTTTAGTAGAAAAAATTAATAAATTTGATAAATGGTTTAATGGTGAATTTTTCATATTATTCCATTTGATTAACGTGTTGAAAAATTATTTTTGATAATTTAAATGTTAAAAAATGATTTAAAATGTTGAAAAGAGAGATATATTTTTTTACCTAGTAAAATTTGATATATGTTAGAATGTGTGATTGAATGATAATTGGGGTGTGGGATAATGAATGATTCTTCAAAATATCATGGAGTGATAGACATGATTTTCTAGGACAAATTACATGAATGTGAATATTATTGTATGAGATAGGGATTGACACTCAAAATAACCATGAGGTGTGGTATAGGTAAGGATGCTCCAAATACCCACAGTGCTCTAGACATGACATTGTACAGACATTATATTTTCCATAAACTATGGTTCCAAGTGATCACTCTATTAATTTAAATGTATAATTAAATATCATGTATTAATGAATTGTTTTTACCAATGTGACATGGTTAGGACTCTATAATGGACCAAAGTATGTATTGATGGTATGTGTTTTATTGTTAACCTAGGTATTTATGTGATTAAATAATGAATAATTGATGTCAAAAACAGCTTGGGAATTGTCATTATGTTATTAGGTATAGGTTTTTCATATTGATTCTTGACTCATATATTGAATGTAATATGTACTACATCAGTTTAGATATTTTATTTCTTATTTTCTTCATCATGTGATTCTAGTATGTATTCACTATGGTTTATTTTAGGTTATTGATTATATCATTTAGATAATGTTTATTTACTTATGATGTCGTTTTCACTTGATAAAGAGGGTATATTCTCTCCATAATTTATATTATACTGTTGATTCTAGTCATTAACATATTTCATATTGGTATGTGCACCTGAGATCTTGTGTCTAACTGGCTCGAGGCATCTGCATGTGGAACCCAGCTCGAGAAGTCACAAAGTCGTATCAGAGTTTTGATTTATTTGTTATATAGTTTAATATTGTTTGGTAATATTATTAATAATATTTGGATGAGTTGGTCCATGGTCAAGAGATCTTTCATGGGAGTATCTAACCCATGTGCAGAGGTAAAATCCAAGTACCATGGGTGGGATTGTTGTTATTGATGTATTTTCTTATAGTTAGATTTAATTTTCCCTCATGTGTTCCACTTTTTGTGTGATTTGGTTTTTATTTCTATGATTTTATGTGGATTTATTCATTTCCTAGTATGGAATGAGAGTTTAGTGTGTATTTTCCATTATAGGCACTCATGTTTATTATGTGACATGCATCATTTTAGGCATGCATGTGAAAACAAGTTTTTTAGTGAGCTTTTTAAATGATAATGTATTTATTTTCAACTGAATATTAAATAAAAAACTTCATATTATGATAATGATAATTCCAAAAATTAATAAAAAAGTGGAAAATGGGTGTCTAATGTGAAACTGTATTGTTGATAATGTGTTTACCCATTGTTAACCAAAACCAAGATAAGAGATGGTTAAGTGGAGTAATAGTGCCTCGGTTCTGATGATTTGGTAGTTAATGGGGGATGACAAGTTATAGATTTATATGAATTCTCACAAATGTGAAAATAATGTTTTGTAATGTTTTATAATCTGAAATCATTATTTGAATATCTTTTATGGGATGAGCCAATCGTTCAGGTAACCACTATCTCCAAAACATGTTTAGGGAAAAGGATTCTGGTAGGCTTAAATTGTGCTTTAGTGACTATGATCATTCCTATAGTGGTTTATTCTTGGTTTCTCACTTTTTTAGATAAATGTTTTTGAAATAAAAAATTAATTTTCAGTTTTTAATGTGTTATAAGTTGGGTTTTTTTATTGTATAGACATCCCTCTAAGACGAAGCTTGTTGAGAGGGTGATATGAGTATATGGGTAGAAATTTGCCTCATGTACCCAAACCTAAATCCTAGAAGTTCTACATGGGGATTTCATAGAGACGTTCCCTAATAAATTTTCTCACAATATAAATTTTATGGAAAGAGACCTAGGGCGGGTTGTGAGGAGTATATCTGACTTGACATGGGAGTTCTAGTTGTAGCACACTTCGAATTTCATGGGAGATGGTGGAAATGTAAAATCAAAGATCTGGATTGAGTCTATCCCGGTGATTCTTGACCAAATATAAACTCTTATATAGAATAGAGTCAAATGGTCTACCAATATGTTGTGAGGATCAGTGAAATGATGTTGGGATATTCAGGTTTAGAGTGAGCAGCTACAAAACATGTTACGAAAGTACTTCAAAGAGAATTTTCTAGAGAAATTTTATCCAGGTCCACTAATATAGGAAAGGGAAGTATGGTTTATGAGGATAACCTAGGGGATTATGTCTTTTATGTATTGATGAATAATTTTCATGAATTATCTCAAAATATTTTAAAATAATGTACAATATAGAGGCTGACTTATGTCGTTCTCTTGAGTAATTGTGGTAGTCAATCACTCACTACTTCTAACTCACTTATTAATATTTATATGTTTTTTATGAAATAAAAATAATTTTTTTCAGGTTTTTGAATTTATAATTAAATATTAAAACTTTAAAATAAAATAAAATTCATACACAATGATTTCAAAAAAAATGATGTTAGAAAGAAAGGAGGAATTCCTAATAAAGTCACCTAGATTTAACCTATGTTGTCTTATTAGTATTTTCAAATTTATATAATTAATAAAATCTATTTTAAATATGAATATTATAATATACATAAGGTTTAGAATATATGGTGATCTTAATGATCAAACGGATACCACAAATCCACCTCCTCGGTCGATGGAAAATATTAAAAAAGTGAAAGCTAAGCCTCATGTGGAAAGTGGAGACACCAAGGAGTCTTTCTCAAAAAGATCCCTCTTAAACTAAATATAATGAAATAAGAAACATTTATAATGAATGTTCAATGTCATATGTTAATCACTAGATTACTCCCCAGGATGCATCCACAGATTATCAACTTATAACAATGAGCATTATAGTTCACATTGAAGAAGAAAAGAACAAAGTGGAAAACACAAAAGATTAAAATAATGAGAGAATTATGGGAAGGAGAAGAATAAAATATAAAAAGAATTCATAATACTGTTAAAACAAAAAAGGAATCAAAACATTTATAGTAAATGGCCTCTTAGAGTTGTAACCCTTTTGAATGAAGACGAAACACTCTTTTAGAGGGAGAGGGGTGAAAAATAGAATCCAAGAAGATCATATGATGGTTTCAAAAATATATTATCAATAAATAATAGAATTAGAAAATATTTTCATCATTATATTTTTTATTATTTACATACACTATTGAAATAAAAAATTAGATTCATTTCTCACATTTAGATAATGATATAGATAAATTAAACCAAATATTTATTCTTCCCATGATGACTATTTATATTCCAATTTACCAAGTTCCCATGACATTATGACATTACTAATGTAACGGCCCGAAATTTTGAATAAATCTTGTTTCCTAATTTCATGTGTTATTTTATTTTATTTTATTTTTATACTCAAAAAAAATGTTTTATTTGATAAACATGATTATAATTAAAATGAGACCATTGGGTTTTGATTGTTATATGACCATCGGTCAATATGACCACTGTGAACAAAATGTTTTGATTATTGTCTCTAAATACAAGTAATCTTGGTTAATTATTATAGAAAGAAGATTCGATGGCCTCACCTAGTAGTCTTGGACCGATCGAAGCCCATATAACAGAGCTTGGGAAGGAGGTAGCACCATTGGGCTTTGCTCTGGATCAAATCCAAGCCGAACTTCATCATGTGAAGCTAGAACGGAATCGCCTTCGCGAGAAGTTCAAACTGATAGAAATTACTACTCGGGCAATGTTGACCGAGCCGCCCCAAGATTCTATCACCCTAGCACACCTTACTCTTAGGTCCTATGCTGGTATTATAAGGGGCTATGTAACGAGACCGTAACTGCCTTGTGTAATCCTTGTTTTAAATAAAAATTGGGATTTCTTCTTATGATGAAGTTTATGAATTTTGAAATGACCGGATAAATATAGTATGCATATTTTTGATGAATTTTAGAAAAAAAGGATATTTTAAAAATGGTTGTGTAAACCTTAAATAATTAAAGGTGTGTAATGATTTTCAAAAAATGGTCTTCTACAATTATGTTCAGTACGAAATTTGGAGTCTAATAAGATCAACTTGATTTTTGATGAATATTAAATTATGAATAGTGATTTTATGATTAGGATTAGTAATATGACCAAATGGATTAGTAATCTAACTTAAAGAAAGTTTTAAAATAATCTAGGCACCTTGATTAAGTAATTTGATTCCATAAAATGGTTAAATAATGGTTTCATAAATTATTATTCAAGTATTAGTTTTTTCGGGTGAATAGTGTTTTTTAATTAAAAATTTAATTAAAAATAATTAGAAAATTATTTTTATAAAAATGACTTTATTTTTGAACTCAGAGCATCGATATTATGTTATGGTAATTTTTGGGGTTTTTTCTGAAAAAGATGAATTTTCGATGAATAGTGTTTTTATTTAAAAATTAAATTAAAAATATTTAGAAAATTATTTTTATAAAATGGATTTCATTTTTGAAATCAGAGCATTGATATTTGGTTAATGTGAAATTTTGGGATTTTTCTGAGAAAGTTGAATTTTCAGTGAATAGTAAAAATACAGTTTTAGGGTTTCGAGATGTTTAATGACATCATAATGGTGTCATGATGATGTCATGAGATATTTTGAGGGTTTTCCGGCCAAGGGTGATGAATTATTGTTTTGGGGGCCCCATGTGGCCTAACTCCATGATAAATGACAAGGGAGAGCACATGGGTTTGAGAAAAGCACATGTGAGGTGTCCCTTGGCCATTAATGCCTTGTCCCCTCACTTTCCCTATAAATACCAAGCCCTCCTCTCATCCATTCGACTCCCCACTCATTCCCAACGAATTTATGGTCTCATTACCTCCCAAGGAGTCCTCCCAAGGTGCCCCCAAGCCCTCAAGGTCCCAACCTTTGAGGTTTAAGAGTTACATTTTAAGGTAAGGGATCCGACCTCTCTCTTTCATTTCAAGTAATCTCTTTTATGTCATTCCTTTTATGCTCCATGTTCTTATTTTGGAACATGTTCTTTTATACTCCTCTTACTGCCCTTTTCATGATCATATAATGAGAGATCCCCTCTTTCTCTCATTATTTCGTTTTATGAAGTTTTAAGTGGCGCCGTTAGGCTGCCGAAATTTTTGTAACAGATTCTTTCTCCCTCCTCATTTTTTTCAAGATCTATTTTCATGTAAAGTATTTCAAGTTCCTTTTATTATGTTGGGGTATGATCTCTAAATTTATCATACTGATATTTTATGATCATATGATGAGAGACCCCATTTAATCGCTTCAATTCAGTATTTTGAAGTTTTAAGTGGCGCCGTTAGGCTGCCGAATTTTTAAGTGGTTCTTCACCTTTCTCGTTTTGAAGTTCTACTTTCATGTCAATTCTTTCAAGTTCCTTTTTGTTATGTTGGGGTATTATCTCTATATATATCATACTGGAATATTATGTTCATATGATGAGAGACCCCATTTTATCTCTTCAATTCAGTATTTTGAAGTTTTAAGTGGCGCCGTTAGGCTGCCGAATTTTTAAGTGGTTCTTCACCCTTCTCGTTTTGAAGTTCTACTTTCATGTCAATTCTTTCAAGTTCCTTTTTGTTATGTTGGGGTATGATATCTATATCTATCATACTGGACTCTTATGTTCATATGATGAGAGACCCCATTTGATCTCTTCAATTCAGTATTTTGAAGTTTTAAGTGGCGCCGTTAGGCTGCCGAATTTTTAAGTGGTTCTTCACCCTTCTCGTTTTGAAGTTCTACATTCATGTCAATTCTTTCAAGTTCCTTTTTGTTATGTTGGGGAATTATCTCTATATCTATCATACTGAACTCTTATGTTCACATGATTAGAGACCCTATTTTATCTTTTCAAATCATTTTTTTTGAGGTTTAAGTAACGCCGTTAGGCTGCCAAACTTGCATAAGAGAAATCTAAATTTGTCTTCCTTCCATGTTTTTCATTTCAGATGGTATGTCCTTAAAATTTCATTACCATGATCATGTATCCTTCTTATTCTGTACATATACTATTTTATGGGTCATTTATGAATTTTTGACCCATTTCACCTCTCTTTTTAATGTCTTCTAAAACCTCGTAACATAGCCGTTATGCTGCAGAATTTCCGTCTCAAAATGTCTCTCTCTTTTTCTAAAGTTCTTTTATATTATTAAGTGAATACTCAAAGCTCTTTATTCTAAAGGGGTATTCACATATATACCAAAATGTTCTATTTTAAATTCTTGGATTTACATACATGAGACCCACCTTCCTTTTCTGTGGGTTTTAAAGTGATGTAAAGATCATGTCTTTAAAGCAGTTTTAAAACGTTGTGATTATGAAATGAAACCCATTTATTTTATGCTATATGGGTTAATTATGAAATTTTTGATGATGATATATGTGGCTCACATGATAATAAAGGCAAATTTAAGGGTGCGCCCTGATAGCGCTCCAATGCATTGGGTAATGATGTAACCACTAGAGATTACAATTTTCACGATACCTTGGTGAATAACCTTGGTAATTTTAAAATGACACCTTGGGGATGGACCTTGCTGATATGTTCATGATTGTCTATGTTAAATGATGTAGCCACATCTTCAAGTTATGAAAAAGTTTTATTTTTATTATGATATGCTTCATGATTTCATTTTCAGGCATTAAAGTTCTTTTCATGACTTTATTGATGTATCTCAAGTTCATATGTAAAATGTTTCACTTGTTTCCCTTGCTGGGCCTTCTGCTCACCCTTCCTTTTGATGTATGTCCCCAGGTTATGAGATGCAGTAATGAGCCTAGGGTGAACATGAGGAGAATCCTTTCAAGTGTTTAAGAAGAATGTTTTTTTTTTGTTTCATGTTTTATGTTCCTTGTTTCCAAGACACTAAACCTTAAAGATCCTCAGTTCCGTGTAATGGAATGAAAAGTTATGTTATAAAAAGACGGGATGCTATAACTAATGAATGAATCACATGTGGACATTTCAAAATAAATTTTTACCCAAGATTTTATACTACTTCACATTGAATTAAATATCCTTTGGACCTACACTTTTTTATATATAGTCCCAACATAAAAAAATTTCATATATGTACAATTTCTTTGTGTACTTTATTGTGAGCATATTTTGGGCCTTGAAATGATGAATTTAGCTTTGGGACCTGTAGAATAAAATCAATCCCATAATTTAATGAAACCTAAAAAAATTATAATTGGCATGTGCAGAAGGTTGTTTTTTCTATGCACTTGGAGAAGTAGCAAGTTGAGAAACCTATTGTTTCTTTGGATTGGTAGCATTGGCATGTGCATAAGGTCTTTGTTCCTCTACACTAGGATTAGTAAAAGGTTCAAAAACATATTGTTCCTTAGGTTTGGGAGCATCAACACTTGCAGAAGCCATTATCTATATAAGTGGTTAAACGTTTAATTTAGATTATAAAAATGCAGCAGCAAATAGATAACAACAAGAGGTGAGGTGATGTATATTACAAATATATATATAACCTGATTAGTGAACTATATTTTTTTAAGGTTAAAGTTGTTTAACCCATCTATTGAGTATCCAAATACCTTCATATTTGTCTCATATGACATAAAAACTCTATCTACATTGGATCTTTTGTGAAATTATTGTGACATCCCAATGAAAGGGTCTTCCTCAGTTGAATTTTCATCAGACCCTTCAGTATTTTTTGTTAATAACATAATAATTGACCACTTTCAGTTTGTGATATATGAAACATAAAATACTTGAACTACATTTTATTCCATTATAAAGGTTTTTATTTATACCCTTCCTTACTGAAATCCACTTTCACTAATCTCAAATCATCTATTTTGATAACACTCTTGTTATCAACCAACTTTCATTGTAAAATTAGCACTTGGAATTTTGTATAATCCAACTCCCATATTTGTTTGATGAACCCAAAGTATGAAATATTATCATAAATTTTAATTCATTACTTAGTAAAAGAAAAATTCATCACTTCATCCACAGTTATAAATCCATTATTTTTCATGTTACTACCTTCATCAAGTTTATTTGTATAGAACATATAACCATTAATTACATAATCATTGTAATATAATACATACACACTTGGTCCCCTAGGTATTAATTTAATTCATTTTAAAAATAAATCTAGATTTTCATCAGAATCATTTAAAAATATAGTCTCAAAACAATAATATAAACTATTTATTATGTGCATTTTATATCCATATTTCATCCCTTGATGGTTTCAAATTCCTAAGAATTTTTTTGTCTGTTTAAACATATAGGGAAACCTCTAAACTATTATGAAAATGTAAAGGTGGGCCTGCTCTAGATCTATAATATTAATTGTAAAAATATCTCCTCTAGAAACTCCTTCACCCACAAGCCGCCCAGTGTGAGAAGACTTCGGTAGACCAATGCTTTCCACACTGGGAAGGTAGTCGATACAAAATTCAACAAATTCCTAAAAAATATATCATTATGAAATACAACCCTCTGGACTACTTTTATTTATGAAATACCCTTTAAAAATATTAATATATCATTAAATGGGGTAAATTATCTTATAATGTATAGAACCATATAGTTGAATATCTCTCACTAAGTGAACCATCAATGTAACCATCATATCAAAGAATTATGGTAGGAATAACATTTACAATTCACATAATATAATGGAAATATAATTTTTCGTAGTTGTAAATTTCATCATGTCTATAACATTGATGCATATAGATTTGAAAAATAAATAGATATTGGTTAATGTATAATGGAAATTAATATGAAAAATGTAATGTAAAGCTGAATGAATTATATTTTGAATCAAAACATGATATTCAAGAGATATCAGACCCTTTATATTTAAATCATTAATTGAGATTATATTCCTTATGTTTTATGAATACCCCTCTATAACCTTAACATCATTCAAGAAGTTTGAAAACTGATATCACTCCTTCTTGGAAAGAGTGTAATCATTTATAGGAAGAAGAGTTTGTTTTTTCACACTTCATTGGCACCAACTCTTCCTGTATCCTCATGTTAATCATGTACAACTTAGCCTTAATTTAATCCTTTTTTTGTTATGTGCATTTAGTAATGTTCTGATTACACAATCACATACATTTTTTCAACATGAATAACATCAATAAAATTTCTAATGTACAGACAATTCAAGTATAGTAATTCAAAAATAAACAGATCTCTTTTTCTGACTGCTTTTTGTATGGTTTTTCAAAAAAGGTTTACCAAAAGAAGTGTTTATCTATTTTACTTTCTCAAATATTTAGTCACCAATTAGTGGATATGGTGTTTTAAATTATTCTAAACTTCCATAAAATGAAGTCATCCAATATCGGTATTTATTTCTTCTGGGTAAAAATTTCCAATGTCCTAGAAACATAGACTTTGATAAATATTTCAACCTAATTGACTGTGTAAATGGGACACCCTTGGGTTATTTTAATGTTATATCCTAACAAATTCTTATAAGTATAATAGTCTTTTATTTTCCCATACAACATGGATCTCAATATAAAATATTCATTTCTATACGAATCATACAACGTAACACCTGAATCCCACAATAATTCCAAATATTCAATTAGTGAGGCCAAATAAACATACCTGAATGTCTTGAAGGACTTATTTTTACTTATTTTTGGATAATCTCCCTTTTAAGGGTTGACTAGGAAACCTTACATAACCCTTAGGCCCAAGGAAAAAGGATTACATGAAATCCAATACATGACCTTAGAGGCCTTAGACCCGACACACTTCAAACAACCCCTCCCTAGCATCTGCATCTAGAAGGTACCTAGCTCCCCACCTCACATGGTTGATCGGATAGTATTTCCCTATGTAGAGCCGCATGATGCTTGGTCCAAATGGAAGTATCCATACCATATCATTCTTTCATTCCAGTTAGCTCTTCTCTGTTGGTTGCTATTTTTCCCTGAATACTCGTCTAGGACTACTCCTTTTAGGTATGCATGTGCTTCTCAGTCTTTTTTGTGGCCTGAAATCCTAATGGCCCCAAGGACATTCGTGGACCAAAGGGCCTATAGCCTGAAGTCCCTATGGATCAAAGGCCTTTGGTTTCCCAAAGTTCTTTGATGGCTCGAAGACCCTAAGACCCGTAGGCCCAAACCGGTGGCCCAAAGGCCCCAATTGGGTAAATAGTTCCATCTACTATAGTAACGAATAGTACCTACTACAGTAATTTCTATAGTAATTCTACTGTAACCCAAAAATTCATTACTCATATTTTTTTTCCTGAAATAATCATAAAAAACATAATGTATTTTTTTTTCATGCATAACCATTTTAGAGAGTTATAATTTACTAATATAATTGGTCATCTACTGTGAGTGATGCTTTAAAAACCAAAAGGATTCAATCCATTTTTAGATAACACAAGATGAAGGTTTCTTATATCATTTTCAAATTCAGGATACTCATGATCAATTCTATTCCACTGAGGGTATTTTTTTAAGTGATGAATTTTCCTATCTTTATTTCTTTTATCTTTATTCCACGTCAATTGTCTTTTGGTCTCCTCACTTCCAAATAGAATCCTAAATCGTGGAATGATTGGAAAGTACCATGAAACATTCATAGGTCCTAAATCATATTTCTTATATCAATAAGCACCACACATTTTAAATTATTTAAGTGATTTTTGGTCCTTTGAAAAAAATATAAAATAATTTGTATAAGGATGTATTCTTTCATTGGTCATACCGATCAAACGTAGAATTAATTTAGCATCACATGTTCGGTTAGGGAGATCATTATCTTATGGAAGCATACAATTCAATAGATAAAGTTGTTTATTAAAACTGGCATCACTCCATCCTTTGAAACCTTTTAAATTATACAGCTTCATTATAGCTGACAATGCTCTATATTTTGTGCAAATAGCATGCATCGACATCTTTTCACAAATCTTTAACTTCTCATACAATTTTGTACAATCATGAATTTCATCTTCAATTTTAATTTTAATTTACTTAATATGTTCTTATTCATCATTCACACATGTAATCATATCCTAAATATAGTCTCCTTTATTTTCAACACTTATAATCATATCAGAAGATCCATAAAATGTAGTGTTATCCCAATCACTTGATATATTCTCTTTTTCCCTATTTTTATTCTAAAATTTATAACTTTAACTATTCTTTGATAGCTAAATTGTTCTTCCAAATCCTCTATACAAATTAGTCTTGAATAAAAATAGCATAAATAGAGATAAAGGATTTGAGAAGGTTCATATGCATGATCTTTTGCAAATAAGATGAACTCTTTTACCCCATCTTCATAATCTTTTGTCATACAATTGGAATCCATACATTTTATTTTCATATCAATCCTATTTGATTCGGTAATATTAATATTTAACAAAATAAATACATATAAAGGAGCCTTTCAAATAAGGGGAACCCAACATTTGAATGTTTCGAACAATTTCATCATGATTTAAAGGAAATGGGTAATTGAATTTAAGAAAATAATTACTCCACTAGTGGTAGTTGTTATCCTATGAATTCATCTAAAATATATGGGGTGAGTCTTAGGAAAAAATGAAATAATAACTATTTGGGAGATATATTTGATGAGGATGATAGTTATTATATCATTTTTTCTTAAGAATTAGCCCCTTAAAAGCTAACATGAAACCAGAGAGAAGATATAGTCATGGAGGACTCCTGTAATTTAAACCACACAGAAGAAAGCCCCATAAGAGGATTCAGATCAAGTAGTATCCACCAGAGTATAGATAACCAGATTGGAAGAATGAGAGAGAATGGTGTTTGTCATCAGTATCAAGAACCATGTTGCTCTTCATGAGGAAATTCTAGTTGATTAGAAATGTGAGGTGGGGAGATAGATGTCTTCAATGATGCATATGTTATGGAGGGGTAGCTCAAAAATGATTTTAGGTCTTGGTCCTTCAAAGTTCATGTCTTTTCCTTGTGCCTCTAGGGAATTCAGGCTATGTACGGGCCTTGTGCCTTGGGCGTATGGGTTATGTAAGGCTTCCCCCACAACCCTTAAAAGAGGTATTATTAAAAAATAAATAAATAATCTAATCCCATCAGGATTATGGAGGAGGTCATGACAGATAACCTATGGGTTGGATAGAGTTAGTGACATACATATTCCATGGCGTTATTATCAATCTATATTATATAAGATGTGGGATTTTGTGTATATATGAGGTCTCTGAAAGTTAATATAACCATATAAATATAGATACAACCCATTATGAATAAACCATAGTCTACCGATGCTATTATAAAAAGGGATCGAATATGTTCCCCCTTAGATACATTGTTCAACATGAAATCAAAAAAAAAGATAATTTTGAAACTCATTCAACACTCAATTAAAATCATATATCCCACTTCTATCTATTATGATTTAAAACATAAAATATTTCATATAATAAAATAACTCTTAATTATCCAAATGAATTGTTTGAAAATATAATAATCATATTAAAAAATTATAAAAATATTAACATCTAATTTATAGAAATAAATTTTATGAAAGTATAAAATTATTAAACTATAGATAAATTGAAAAAATTATACACATATAAAAGTATAAATTAAAAATGTATATATATTTATATTTGTATTCAAAATTATAGACATATATAGAAGTATAAAATTATAAATAATTTATAAAATAATATATATTTTAAATAAATATAAATAATTTATAAATGCCTAAAAATTTATAAAACTATATAAAAGTACATATATGTTATAAAATCATATATAATTTATAGAAGTATATAGTTTTAAAAATTATAAAATTATAAAATTATAATATATAAAAGTAAAATTTATGAAATTATAAAATTATAATAATTTATAACAAATAGAACAGTAATTTTATATTAATTTATAAATCAAGAAAACTATAAAAGTATAAATAATTAATAAAATTTTATATTTAAACTATATATGTAAATATGACATACTATAAAATTTATAAAAGTGTATAAATTTATAAATGAATAAAACTATAAAGGTATAATTATTTAATAAAAAAATATTATTAAATTATGTTAGTATAATAAAATATAATATAAAATTTATAAAAGTATATAAATTTAAAATTGTATAAAACTATACAATTGTAAACCTAAAACACTTTTAATACGTCAAAATACATTTTACTTCCATGAATTTTAGTGATTCCTATAATTTGTGAAAAAAATATGATAGAGGGTCCATAGACTAATTATTAATGTTTTTTCATACTAAATTCACATAAAACACATTAATAGAAAAATGGTTGTTGTAGAAAATTAGTTTATTTAATATAAAATGGGTTTTATATGAATTATGGATAATGAAAATATATTCATTGTAATCAAACACTATATCATTAATAAAAAATTATAAAATAATATTATTATATATATTGAACTTCCATCCTTCAAAATATCTATGAAATACTACTCTATGAAGAGGGTGATATTTTTAATGAACTATATAGAATACAATGATGCATTATAAATTAAAATATAAATTATATTTTTAATGATTTTAATTATTAAAATTTCATATTTAGTTTTATTGAGCCCTCAAGATACATTTAAATTTAAAAAATCTCATGATTTCTAATTATGAAAAAAAATATTTGTAGAAATATTTAAAATTTAATAATTGATCTATAAAATTATACGAGATATATTTTAGTCATTTTTCATTATAAAAATTTTCTTAACAAAACAAACTTATATCCTTGGAAAATATATTTATGGTCTAATTTTCTATTATATATCGCAATCACATTCATATACCTATTCCTTGGAATATTATGAAAATATCCTTTGTGATATTGTGTTAAAGTGAAGTTCTATAAGACCCATGATGGGGTTCTACTTAATGTCATGCACGCTGCATATTCACCAAACATTACATACTAGCACTATATATTTAAATAAAAACCATTAGAGAGAGAAATACAGCAATATGTTATCAAAATGAATGAATAAATATAGGAAAAAATAAAAATAAGAATAATTAAATAAACATAACACGTATAGAATCATTGAAAATGTCCACAAATGAAAATAAGAAAACAACACATGAGAAAAAATGGCATGATAAGAATTTCTAGTGAAATTTTTAAAAAACACTTCTTAAGTTATTCTTTAAAATGTGTAGATAAAATTTAGTCTCCCTTGTCTATTTAACTATAAGGAGAAATTATCTGACCAAGTCAATGACTATAACTTAAAAATTTTGGACTTATTCATGGAATGATTTTACCAAGGAGGGGTAGAGAAATTTCAAGCTATCCAGCTAGAGGGCTACTTCATATTCCATGGTTCTTTAGAGATAAGAATCTACTCATGCGCCATAGGCTATAGTCGATAAAAAATGGGTAGGACCAGATTTAAGACAAAAAAACTAGATCTAAAGTGGAGATGGTCCCACACACAATTGTCAAAGACCATAGACCCCAAACGAGTGTTTTCAGTGATAAAATTTTCATTGGATCTGAAGCTGCAACACTGAGAAAGTGAAGATAAGAGAAGAAGTAGGATAAAAGACTCTTTCTCAAACTTGATACAAGGATGGGAGCTATTCATTCAGTTCATCGAGAAGAAGATAAGATACATGAAGGCAATGTACGATAGAAAAAATAGTGTTTTTGGAGACCAAAACAAGATAAATATGCACATACCTTAGATTTAGAGAGATTGATTCATTGAGAATTTGTACCAACAATAGCAGTAGGGTCCAACAGTAGTGGCGACAGAGCTCTGATTCCACAAAATCTTGAGGTGCAAGTGGCAGTAGTGTTCTGTTAGGGTTCAATTTATAAGAATCCAAAAGGCTTTTATCAGTGCTATCTAAAAAGCACTGATAAATGTCAGTTATATTAGTGCTGAAATTGAAAGTGTTGGTAAAACTGATAAATATCATCACTTTTTTAGCATTGATAAAGATAACCATTTATCAGTGCTAAAAACGCTGATAAAAAGAGTCTTTATCAGTGCTCAAATTTTTTCGCTGATAAAGACACATTTTATCGAGGCTTTTTCATCACTGATAAGGGGGTATCTTTATCAGTGAAGAAAAGCACTGATAAAGATCTAATATTAATAATTTATTTATATTATTATATATATTTATAAAATTATATATATAATAAATATTTATTTATTTATTTATTTATATTTATAATTTTAGATAAATATATATTTATTTATAATTATAATTATAATTATAATTATATATTTATTTATAATAATATATACATAATAAATTTTTTATAAATACTTCTATATATTTGTAAATGTTGTTATATATTAAAAAATATATTTATAATATTATATATATTTATAAAATTATCCCAAACGGTGCGAACCATGGGATATGAGCCCATGATTCCAAAATTTATTGAAAATAAAAGACAAAGAGTACAAGGGAAAAAATATATGAGGATTATAAACATGTAAAAAACACCTCAAAGAAAATAGGGGATCATCGTTTGGATAAACCACCACCCCTCCCCCTCGGATGACGGCCCTACCTTCATGTTTTAGGCTCTTGCCAGTCACCATCATTCTTCTTTGATGGGATATCCTCTAGGGTTGATTTAGTCTCAGCAACTGAAGACCTTTCATCAATCGGGAGAGCACCATGAACACTTCCAAATTCCTCACTAAAGAATTCCTTACTTTTAGACTTGTTCAAAATAATAGACAGGCTAATAGTATATTTATTCTAATTTTATTTTATATATATATATGTATTATAATATGTAAATATATATATTTATGAAATTATAATAAATATATTTATTCTAATTTTATAATTATTTAAATATATATTTATTTACTTATAAATATAATTATAAATATATATATCTATTTATAATTATAATTAATATATATATAATTATAAATATATATTTATTTATTTATTTATAAATATATAAATATATATATTTATAAAATTATAATAAATTTATTTATTGTAAGTTTATAATTATCTAAATAAATAAATAAATATATAATTATAATTATAGATATATTTATATTTAAAAATATTTATATCTAATTATAAATAAATATATTTAAAATTATTTCTATATAATTATAAATATATTTATATAATTATACCACATGGTCTGCACCACTTGGCGTATTTATATAATTATATATATATATCCATATATAAGTATATATAATTATAAATATAATAAACTATATTTTTTATCTAAATATATTTATTATAATTTTATAATTATTTAAATATTTATTTATTTATTTATTTATTTATAATTCTAATTATAAATAAATATATTTAAAATGTATTTATATATAATTAAAATTTTATAATTATTAATATAATAAATATATTTATTGTAATTTTATAATTATTTATAATAACATAATAAGTTCATCGGTATAACATGAATGAATCATACCTATTAAAGTATTGATCATAAAAAATGAGTCGTCGCATATATAGAAGCATGAATAATAAGGGTGTCAATGTATAATTGAACATTCATAAATCATGAATACATAACATGTGCATGAATCATCATAATATAGGTAATCTTAACATTTGTAACATAGCAACCCATCATGTCCACAAATAAACTTATGATCATATAGCGTCAATTATACTCACACATCAATATATGAACATAAATAACAACAGTCATGTCCATGAATATCATAATTATCTCATGAGAGATATATATATATATCCAATTCATTGGATACATATATTTATTTAAATATATATTTATTTATTTACAATTATAATTATTAATAAATATATTTAAAAATTATTTATATATAATTATAAATATATAATTATAAATATAATAAATATATTTGTTATTTTAAAAAACAATTATAATGTTCAAATTATTTAAATATATATTTATTTATTTATAATCTTATAAATACTTTTTTCAAAACATTATATATATATATATATTTGAATTATTAAAAACATATATTAATATATCATATTTATATTAATTATAAACGTGGGTTTTTTAATTAATATATATAAATAAACATTTTTTAAATATAAATATAATAATTATATATATATATATATATATTAATAATATTTTTTATTAAAAAATGAGTGCAAAGAATAGAGATCATAAAGATAAACCTTTATCAGTTCTTTTCTTAGCACGGATAAAAGTTACCTTTAGTTGTGATTTTAGCAAGCATTGATAATAGTTCCCCTTTTTTCAGCGTTTTCTATTTTGTGCTAAGAAAAGAAAGTGCTTCTCTTATGCTGATTTATTAGTGACATATGTGTGATTTGTGGCTTGTGGGATGCCACATTCCCACTGGGTACAACCACCCAATCCCTATGCACCATGTGTTACACCTAGGACCCGCCACATGGCATGATCTCCCCCTGTGTGGTTTTTTTGGTAAAATAATCCTTGGGTATCCAATTTGGGTAAATAAATAGTATATCTCGAGCATTTTTTCATGTAGATCGAAATGGTTTGGTATGTTTGGACATGTGATACCTCTTTCAAGTTAAGATATATAGATATTGAATTTATCTATAGAGGGTCAATCATGGGGATCAACCATGATGATCAAAGAATTCTCAAGGTTTGTACTCCTCTAACATCATATTGTGATAGGGAATGGGTCCCTCGTATTCATTTATCATGGAGTTTTGAAATCCCCTGCATACTTGGGGCGTGGGTCCTCCATATTGTTATGGGGTCGGTACTCCCTCGGCACTGATGAGGTGCAGGTCCCCTGCAAACTATGAAAATGGTTTGGTACTCCCCCATACACTCAGGGTATGGGTCCTTTATCCATAGGTTCTATACTCCCTTTTTTGATGTCCTATTCCTCAGTAAGGCACAGGTACCTGATTATAGTTCTTATGAGTTTATGTGGGTTTCTAATCATTAATAGTTTAGATACTTTATTGGTGGGATGATATTGATGGACCAGAGGGTGTGGTACTCCCTTGACTGATGATCATGCTTCTTTCATAAGTGGGCTCCCCATCATGGATTCTGGTGATGGCGTAGTTCTTTAAAAGGATGATCAGTACAAGTTTCTTTGGGACTTGTGACTCTTCAACACCCCATGGGTTGCCTTTGAGATAGGGTATATATTTGGTTATCGACTTCAGGTGTTGTGGAATCTTTAATGTTTGAGCTCCCATGTTTTCTCATAAGGTATTAATTTCAAGGATTAAATGTGAGATAATAGAAATCTTCATCATGTCATTGTGATTACAATATTTAGTGTATATCGAGATTATCCTTTCTTATTTTCCTCCTGGTTACTCATACTAGGGATTTTTGGCCTGATGGTTTCCTTTGGTTTTTCCTTTATGGATTTTGGGTAATCCAATTGAGTATATTTGTACTCACCCCTACATGGGCCTTGTGCAAAAATATATTGTTTATATATAGATAATACACAGATTCATAGATGGTTTTTTTAAATATAGTTCTAGTGAGGATTGTTCAGAGATAACAACTTGGAGACACTTGGTGACACATAATGGAGCTCGATGATCATGGATGGTGGAAATTAATATTATGGTTGGAGATCATTATAGCAGTATATAAAGTGAGGAGGAGATTTACTATGTCATGTATCTGTCAGATTTATTGGATTTTCTAATGTAGAGTTCCTTTGTATTTCACTTTATGGTGATGTATTTATACCTCATGACTCAAGCATGTGTTGTATACAATTTAGTGGATTATATATATATACATCATGTTGGTGTTGTTATTAATTTATGCATTGGACATATGTATTTATTGTAGGTTAATATAGTAAAAGGCATCCCATTTTTTGAAATATGACTACCCAGTGCTAGTCATCACCCTCTGGCCTATTGGAGATAGGGTTGGGGTGGAACTCTTAGTTTATCATTGGCCCGAGCAAGGCCCTGGTGGGTTGGGTTGTTTCGGTGGAGTTGTAACTTGAGGATTCTACATATAGTTAGATACACCATGTTATTAATTTATATTATACTTTTATTTATTATCCATTTTATATATGATTTGTTTGCATTGATGACATTTTAAAGATAAGTGTCGGGAAAGGAAATGGTTTCTTTTTTGTTATTATTTCATTATGTGCTTTACTTTTTTTAATAAGATAAATTGAATATTATTTTAAATATGAATTATTAATTAATATTTTGAAAAACATATTGGTTTTAATGTCTAAAAACATAAATTATTTTTGATATGATTATATTAATTAATTATGATTTGAACATTTATATGAAATTTAATCTATAACTAAACACATGTGTACAAGTTATATTCAATGTTAAACTTTCCATATAAATAAGATTCTAAAAAATTTGATGTAATATTACCATTATCTTTTTCTTGAGAGATTTAATTTCTAAAATAAAATATTGAACATTTTTTAATTTATTTTTCAAAAAAAAATTAGATAATGATATGTATGTTAAAATAAAAAAGGATTTATTTTATAAATCCATTTTTGAAAATCATTAATCTACATTGATATTTGACTATATTTTAAGCCTTATAGACCATGAACTAACTTATAAGAGCTACATTACAAAAAAAACTATATTTCTACCCTCTTATTGAGTACTGTCATGATTAAAATGAAGATGAAGGTGCGGTAAGGTTTTATTCATGCAATTATTTGAATGATATTTTCAGGCTATAGATTATTTGTTTGTGTTATTCATTATTGGGAAGTGAATTGAATATAGATTCAAACAATCATTATTTTTTTTATTCTTATATAAAAAAATTATTGTAAATAAATAGATACAATAATACATTGTGGAATGTTTTGATGTATGAAATAAAAAAATTAAATAAAATTAGGAACTATTTGTAGTGATTCAATGATGGGGTAATCATTTTAAGGTGGCTTATGGTTTTTCCATACATTATATTTAAATAGTTATACTTTTCTTTTGATACTTATCTTTCAAAAGTTAAACCACCAACCAGTTAACTTCAAGGATACCCTTGTTGATGTTTTTTTATTGTTACTCACTATTTGCATAGTTTAATGGACAATTATTTATTCAAAACCCTATAGAAATCATTCATGAACTTGGGAAGATTAAAACTTCTATGAAGGTAGGTACAAAATATACATGGGTACTAATAGATTATTGAATGATTTTTTTAGTACAAAGATGTATTAGGGAATATTAATTTATATGGGGATAATTAGAGTATATAGATAATGAGATTTATAATTCTTTTTCACTTAGGACTTAAGTAGTTTGAATTTTAATTTGCTATATGATTTTTCCAAGGAGAGAAAAAATCTAAGTTTGGGGCAATTGATAGAGCTATAATTTTCCATATTTTATAGTGATAAATCGGTAGAATTATTCCCAATAGTCTATTTATATTTGAAAGTTAATATATTTTTTATATATTGAGTAATTTTTAATTAAATTATAAACTTTTATTTAAAAGGAATTTAATAAATTGAATTTTATTTAGAGTTTTAATATTATAGGTAACTATTTATCTTAATTTTTAATTATTTACCTACTGAAATAAGTTTAGGTTGGTCATGGTTGGATAAATATTCAAATAAAATATTGAAGATTGATTTATATGAAATTCTATGACAAGAGTAAGTCGCTCTTAGAAAATTAACAATATAAATAAATATTTGAGGATTTGGGGTCCATGTATATGAAATATTCTATTCTTATATATGAGTATGAAATAATTTGAAGTTCATTTATGATCGAAGTGAGAATTGAGCATGTCATATATGTGATAATTTTTAGTTATGCATGTGTGATTTAAAAGATAAATAGGTTACATACATGAATATCATGCATGTCATATTCTAAAAGAAAAAAATATTATCAATTTTATTGAACTATTAATGAATAGTTTTAGTATCAATCTCTATGTTAAGAGGATAGTGTACTATGTGAAAATATTCACTTTTATAACAAACAAATATCAATAATATTTTTAAAGTTTTTTGAAGAAGTGTTTGTGTGTCATTCTTAGGACAAATGGATATTATTATTTTTGGCATGAATATCTAGTTATGATTTAATGTTATCAATGAGAGTGGTGAGACTTATAATGGGGAATAAGAATATCATTTTATGAGAGGGAGATAAAATTTTCACTGGTTGAATCACATGATATGATATCCTAACATTGAAAATAAATTTTAGTGATTTTTTTATAAGGTTATGGGTAACCATTGCATATAATATCCTATGATATCATTATTTTGACAAATATTATTGAAGGATAATAATTATTTCTAATTATTAAATCCAATTGGTGATGCGATATGATAAATCCACTGGTTCTATCTAAAGAAAAACTTGGTTTTATCACCCATAATATACTTATATCAATGTTTATAACTAAATCATAAGAGGTGATAATATCATATCGATGGTTGAATTATAAATACTGAGATGACTCTATCTATGATATATATATATATATTATTGAGTACAATATAGTGGATAAACCATGGAACTATAAATTGTTGATACGATATACTTATATCATTAAGCATAGTAATTTATTCAAAAAATTGATCAAATTGTCATAAATTCATGTTACACTTAGAACTCATCAAAGGGAGGCTTGTGGCGATTCTTAAAGCTTATAGATAATGAACTGAGGTCATGAATTGAATTTTACTTAAACATATATTTCATAAACCTAAATGTGTCACAATATATATTTGGAATCTAGTACAAAGCCTCTTTTGTCTTTTTCTATTCAATTTCGGAAGTGTTAAAGGGAATGGCGGGTGAAAAAATGTTTTTTTGGATGTTTTAGTGTAAAACAGAAAGGTCCATGGCCATGGTGGAAGTTATGGGGTATATATGATCCCACTGTGTGAAATGGGATAGGCCAAAATTCATAGTGTATTGGAATGGCCTTAGGTAGAATGTTGCAGGAGTCTTCCTATCAACCACAGAAAAAGGGATCTCATTATGCCGTGGTGGAGGCTATGGTGAGTCTGAAATGGAATAAGTATCAAGATGAGATCATTTCCATTCCACATGTAATGTCTCTCGGTTGAAGCAACATGATCATGGTGATTCTACTAGGGTGTGGTGGTGGTGGTTTAATATTTTTGAAATTCCTAAACATCTGCCTGATCTTCTAGGTATGGTTATTCTAGCCACATGAAACATTAATGAGGGGTTTAATAAATATTTTTACTCATGTAAACTCTATTGAACCAATTGATATCCACCCTTTGGATTGATTTTTTTATAGAGAAACTTCTAGGAAAGAGTTTTATGGAATTAATCTTTTGTCAAGTATAATATTAGGGTGACTCCTCTCTTTATGGGTTTTCTCTTTGTATATCTAGGCTTGTGAGGGCCAGATATATTCATTTCGCATCACCAGTTTTGAAGGTAATATTGTTCTTTCTGTTTGCATGGTGTGTATATTTAACCTGTGGTATATCTCTTTTAATGCTTCTGTTCTTGTGATTCTCACATTTGGTTTTGATTTATGAAATGAATTATTTATATTGGTCTTGATATTTGGTGGTGATGGAGAATTTTTTTTCAAAATTTTCTTTCTTTGAAAACTAGATTTTATGCCCATGATATGTTTGATAAAATTCCTCAAAGATGGTTTTGAATTGGAAATAGTTTTTAAAGAACAGAAGCTATCACAACCCATCCCCTGGGGCCAGTGCCGTGACTACCCCAAGCCCGCCTTCCATGGGCCAGGGGATAGAGACTACCACCGGAAATGCATATCCCTAAAATCAGGAAGGCATTGCCTTTTAACCTGAAAACTCACAAAATCCAAGCACATAGTAATATACAAGCTCAAAGTAAACTATATAGTAAATACGGTGAGTACAATAAGTAAAGGGGTCGGAATACAAGCCCAACTGGAAAGTACAAGAAAAACTAAAATCAGCTTCTGTGAACACCCACTAAGGATCATACCCGAAGGGTAGGTACATCTCTCGAACAGCCATCTCTACAATATGTCTCATCTAATGGTCCACCTCTGAGCAGTCTCTGGTCCTGGCACCCTCAGCATCGATCAATGTTGTATGTTTTCTACATAAGACACAACAAGGTTCAGGTGTGGCCCTTGTAGGGGTGAGTATAACAATACTCAGTAGGTACCTTGAGACCACTGAAGGTATCTCAGAATCCACAAGGATAAACCATAAAGAAATACCATAATTACAGATCACAAAAACAACAGTCAACCCTACATAGGTATATTCCCATACATATACCTAAGTTATCATGTAACCCAACTCATTTAAGAGGAACACATAGCCCAACTCTTTAGCCTCAAGCACAACTGTTCCATGAAGCAAAGAATACCATAAAGGTAAGTACAACAAAGGTAATGCCACACAGAATAATACTAGGAAGGTATCACCACATAATAGTTTACCACAAAGGTAAAGACTCATCCCACACCAGGTATAACTTAAGTATGGAAGTATAGATGTTTAGTTATATTTCTAGATCATCTTACTTCATCAAGAAGCTCTATTTTTGACCCACATAGGATCGAAGAAGACCCACACAGGATCTGAAGGTGACCCAAACAAGATCTGAAGATGACACACACAGGATCCGAAGATGACCCACATAGGATTTGTAGATGACCCACACAGGATTGGTAGATTATCACCCACATAAGATCCGAAGATGACCCCCATAGGATCTAAATATTCTTCAAGTACAGCCATCCATAGGGTCCTCGCACTAAGCATGCTTGATTTCAGGAGGATCCACTCCTCAATCCATAGGTCGATACTTCAACTGCCAAAAAGTCCCATGAAAATTTATCCCAAAGTAATTCCATGTCATAAGGGTCTCATCGCAACAAACGGCGTGTCAATCGGACTCTCGTTCTGTAAGTTATTCGTGTTTACGTTCTGAGGGCCCGGTTGGATTCGGGTTCAATCCAACCTAGCCATACACCAACATTATCCAAAACTCAAGTGGGGTATACCAAAAGGACCATCTCGATCCAGGGATTCTGGTACTGCAGATGGTTCATCAAATGGACATCTGGTTCTCAAGATATGGCCAAAATGGTGTATCTAGGTCCAGATGGGCCCAGGTCTGGTCTGACCCAATCTGACTGACCCGGCATGGGTCTGACCCAGATAGGATGTGTCGCGGTGGGCCTGGCCTGCTCGGCACGGCCCACTAGGTTCGGCCTGCGACTGGGTGCGGTCTGCCTTTGGGGGGCCCGCTTTAGCAGCCACCCCGGGGAGGCGCCACCTCAAATTCCCAAAACGTTCCAGTTGGACAGTTCAAATTCAGCCAACCCCGTAGCACCACATGGCACCGCCTACTAGCACGCGGGACCCGCAGAAGTGGGTCCTACTCAGTGTGATGCGGCCAGCCAGGATTTCAGTCGACTCCCCCTTCCAATAGCGCAACGGCATCGCTGCTCCTCCCACAGTCGATTGGGTGTCGGCCGCCCTAGTGTGCCACCGCGACTCGACAGTTGAGGCCTCCTTCTCTACCGGTGGCATGGACGCGCGCCACCCTACTCCGTCATGGCCAACAGGTCACAACCTTCTTCGGCAGTGCGGTTGTGCCACCACGACCTTGTACGCTGCTGGCGTCGGTCATCTACGGACTTCCTCAGGTCATCGAGTGAGCTCTGGTGGCCCGTTCTTCAATCCACAAAGATCAAAGTTCATCTCGGGACGTCACCTTTGCATCTATCCTGACGTGGTTGGGTTCTTCTCAACCCAATGATCCAAACATTAAGAACACCTCAATCCATGAGGTAGTGGAGGGATTGGGTTGTGTTTGTTTGGCCCGCACCCTCCGCATTTGTTTGATAACAAGAGACTCAAGAAGATTGAATCAATGTATAATAAAGTAACAAAGAACAATCAAGAGCAATCCTACTTCATTCGTTCATTGGAGGTGGCATGAAGAAGAAGATGATGTGTCGACGCTTCTCGAACATTGGTTCCATGTTCCTCATTCAGAGGACATTCTTCATTGTAGGATCTTCTTCGTTGGTGTATGTTCTTCCTTCAAGAGTTCTCCATCAAAAAATTTCTCCACCAATAATGTTTGCCAACCCAAAAGGAAGAAAAAAGGGGGGAGCCAACATAATTAAGTTTAAGTTGATTAATTGGTCAATTAATTTTGTCTCTTAAATTGGGGGGGTCCAAGAGTTACATCACATTAAAATAGGGGTTCAAGGTTGGGTGGTCCCCACCAAAAGGATTCAAAAAGTGGTGGAGAGGTTTTGACTAAAAATAAAACAATTGTTTTATTTTATTCCTTCACACAACCCTAAAATTCAACTTCCACCATCTACCTATTATGGTTGAATTGAAGGTCTCCTTAAGTTAATATCAGTGCTACAAGTTCAACGGTGTCCTCAGATTTCAATTTCGAGAACCAGTTCAAAAGTTACAAATTCTCTCTCGCATGTTAACTGAACGTACCTTAAAGAATGTTTAGAAATTCATTCCGGACACTCTGGGCCTTGGAATCACATGTCATCATTTTTTGCAGATTTATAATATTTCCATATAATTAAAAAAAATTACCTGGAAAATTTTGGTTGTTTACATTCTCCCCACCTCAGGGCTTTGTGTCCCCAAAATCCACAACACAAACTAGGGAAACAAATGGGGGTACTGAGCACGAATATGAGCCTCCCGCTCCCATGTGCTCTCCTGGATGTTCCTGTGCTGCCAACGTACATGCACCAGAGGTATTGATCACCCATGAAGTAATCTCTCCTATTGATCCTCTATCTCTACTGGAACCTCTGAAAACTTCACCCCATCATCGATGTCCAGCTCGCCCTAGTCAATTATGTGCAAAGGATCATGCACATACCTCCTCAGCTGGGATACGTGGAAAATGTCTTGCACTCAGTGAAACTAAGGGGGAAGGACTAAGAGGTATGCCACCTCGAAAACTATGCCGAGGACCTGAAAGGGTCCTATGAACCTTAGAGATAACTTTCTTCCCCGTCCAAATCTCCACAAACCTCCTTGAGGTGAGACCCGTAGAAAGACATGGTCACCATTCTCAAACTCCAGAGGTCTCTTTCTCTTGTCATCATAAGACTTCTGCCTACTTTGTGTCACATTCATCTTCTCCTGGATGATCTACACCTTCTTTGTGGTTTCCCATACCATCTTTGGTCCCAGGAGTGCTGACTCCCCTGGGTCAGTCCAGCATAGAGGTGATCTACAAGGTTGACCATACAATGCATCAAATGGTGCCATACCGATAGTGGAGTGATAACTATTGTTGTATGAGAAATCCACCAAGGGAAATTGATCCTCTAAGATATGGAAGAAATAAATGACACAAGCATGCAACATGTCCTCAAGGGCCTGAATGGTCCACTCTGTCTGACCATCCATCTGAGGATGGAAGGCAGTGCAAAACTGAAGTAGTTTCCTGAAAGCCTCCTGCAACCCCTTCCATAGCTGGGAAGTAAGAATTGCATCATGATCAGTGAAAATCATAGATGGAACCCCATAAAGCCTCACAATCTCCTAAACGTAGAGGCGTCCCAAGCCCTCTACTGATCCCTTCACTCTAATAGTTAGGAAGTAGGCTGACTTGGTGAGTCGTTCAATGATCACCCAGATAGAATCATGACCCCTAAACGTGCGTGGAAGTCCTGTCACGAAGTCCATGTAAATTCCATCCCACATCCACTTTGGAACCTCTAGTGGTTGAACTAATCCTACTAGAACATGATTCTTTTCCTTCACTTGCTGACAAGTGAGGCACCATGAGAAAAACTATGCCACTACTTTCTTTATTCCCGGCCACCAGTGTAGATGTTGAAGGTCCTGGTACATCTTCGCCACTCCTGGATGTACTTCTAGAACGGGATGTATGAAACTCCATCAACACTTCCTCTCGTAGCTCCACTAGTACTATAGTCCATCTTTTGAAAAGGATGATGTGCTCCCCACCTTTAGAAAATCCATTAGGTTCATGTCCTATGGATATTTTAGTAAGTCAAGCCTCGTAGTCAGTTTCCCCAAGCTACGCCTCCCTGACTCACTGAAGGAGTGGGGGAGTGACTGTCAGAGACTGAAGATAAGCTAATCTATCTCAATCCACATAGTATATCTTCAAAGAGACTAGCTACATAGTCGCCTCACTCAGTAACTGTATACCAGATCTCCTGTTGAGTGCATCTACTACTATATTCCCCTTCACAGTAGTATAGACTATCTCGAAGTCATATTCCTAGAGGAACTCAATCCAATGTCGTTGTCTCAGGTTTAGGTCCTTCTGAGATAAGATATACCTAGGATATCGTGATCAAAGTAAAATATAAAACATTTTCCCATCAAGTAATGTCACCACATCTTCAAGGAGTAGACCCCTACTTCTAACTACAGGTCATGGGTAGCGTAGTTATTCTCATGTTTTCTTAGCTGTCGAGAACCATATGTGATCACTGCTTGCTCCTACATCAGGACACATCCAAGCTCGGTCCCTGATGCGGCATAGTAGACTACATAACTAATGCCCTCCTATGGTAGCCTCAAGATGGGGGCACTCGTCAGTCTCTGCCTCAGCTCATGGAAACTCCGGTGGAATATCTCTGACCACACCAATGGTTGCCCATTCTTCATTAATGATGATAAGGGTTCCGCATCCTTGGAAAAGTCAGGCATAAACCTCCAGTAGTAACTGGCCAGACCCAGGAAACTCTGCACCTCCGTCACACTCCTCGGTGGCTCCCAAGCAAGCACAACCTAAATCTTCATGGGATCCACCACAAATCCAGCCTCTGATATGAAGTTTCCTATAAAGTGAAACTCTCAGATCTAGAACAGGAACTTCGAGAGATTACCATAAATTTGGTGCTCTCAGAGTGTGTCCAGAACTATCTGCAGATGATAGGCATGCTCCTCCTCTGTAGGTGAGTAAACCAAGATTTCATCGATGAAGACTACCACAAAGCGATCGAGGTAAGTCTGGAAGATCTTGTTCATGAGTCCCATGAATACTTCTGGGGAATTGGTCATGCTGAATGGCATAACCAAGAACTCATAGTGGCCATACCGACATCTGAAGTTCATCTTCTGCACATCCTCGTCTAGTACCCTGAGCTGGTGATAGCCTAATCTGAGGTCTATCTTCGAAAATCATTGTGCTCCCTTCAGATGATCAAAAAGATCATCAATCCTCAGTAGTGGGTAATTTTTTTTCATGGTCACATAGTTCAGGAACTAATAGTCTACACTAAGTCTCAAACTCCCATCCGCCTTCTTAGCGAACAAAATCAGGGCTGCCTAATGAGAAACATTGGGCCTAATGAACCCCTTCCTCTCCAAGTCCTTCTATTGTACTCGTATCTCTCAAAGCTTCACAAGATCCATCCGATATGATGGTGTAGATATCAGTGTCATATCAGGGAACAAGTCGATATAAAAGTCCACCTCTCTGTGAGGAGGTAGACCCAAAACATCATCAGGGAAAACATCAACATACTAGTCCACCACTACAGGATAGCTCAGACTCTCAATATCAACCGCTCTGAGGGTAAGGCTAGCCAAATGATGTGTGATCAGCTACACCCTCCTCCAGGTAAGTCTATCATGTTCTGCAAAGGTTCCCTCCTCACTGGTGAAGGAAAACTGGGTCCCATCCTCACAGACACACTGCACTTTGCACCTAATGCAGTCAATCTGATCATGGACTGTAGATAACCAATCCATACACAAGATGATATCATAAGGCATCGATGCCACTACTAGAAGATCTCAGTTGAATCTATCACCTCATAGAGTAATATAACATTGTTGGTACTAGTTTGTAATCATTGAATCCTCTCTCGTAGGAGTTTCTTTCCATAAGGATCGAGCCAATGGCTCAACCAGAATCTCTGAGCTCTGAATGAGGGTCGTGGAAATAAAAGAGTGACTATAACCTATCTCTATAAGTATTGAAGCTAAGGTGGAGTAGACACATATCATGCCTCGAATCATCTACGGAGCACTGTGGTCGTAGGCCTCAACTACCTAGAGCTGAGCTCGTCCCTGTCCACCTACTCCCTGTGGTCAGGGTGGACCGCCTGGAGGTGGTAGTGGTAGAACCTCAAATCACCGCCCACCGAATACTACACAGACATATCCTCTTCCACATCTTCCTGCTGCCTATAGACCTCCTCGGTCGAATCTTAGACTCTTCCCAGGTGGTCCTTCGACCGTCTGCTGGTCATCCATAAGGCGGGTCAAGAATTCATGAGCCATGTGACCCTTCCTGCTGCATGAGTAACACTACTTTCTCCTTGCCTATCCTTATCTGTCTCAAGATCCCCACACAACCGACCCTATATCCTATAGTCATCCACCTATAGGTATGGTGCTCTTGGACCTATGAATCATCTATCTTCTTCCATCTGCAGATGAATCTGTTATGTGACGTCCATTGGTGGGTCTCACTGTCGGTGACTTATCAGTAAGGAATATCTCCACTAAGAGTGCTCTCTCTAACACCTCATCCGGAATCAGGATGATGAGAGAAATAATTGAAGTTGTATTCTCTTTTCTCATCCCCTGCTCGAAGGTCTAGGCCCTAAAGAAAGGGTCTCGCACCATGTCAGTGGAGTAGCCTGAGATTTTGGTGAACCTCGCTGAATACTAAGCCACGGTCATGCTATCCTGCAGAAAGTGGAGAATCTTCTGTATACGCACTGCGTGTAAATTCATTGGGACGAACTCTACCCTAAATAGGATCTCAAATTCCGCCTAGAGGAGAGTCACCTCGTCATGAACCTGGGGCATCAAGCTCCACCATCTACCCGCTGCTTCCAGAAGAAGACTGGCGGCAAGGATCACTATGAGATCAACAGGTGTCCCTACCAATCAAAAAACTCTAACCACGGCCTTGAGTTAGTCCTCAA
The DNA here is from genome assembly GCA_963277665.1 of Viscum album. Classification (NCBI taxonomy): domain Eukaryota; kingdom Viridiplantae; phylum Streptophyta; class Magnoliopsida; order Santalales; family Viscaceae; genus Viscum; species Viscum album. Next base: position 1,657,909,026 of record OY728121.1, on the reverse strand, counting down.
TCGCCTGTGGATCCATCTCTCCCTAGAACCATGGTGGCCTCCGGCACTGAAACTCGTGTAACGCGCTCAAGCGGCGTGCACACTCTGTTGCTGGGGCAGGTGGCATCGGCTGCCCAATTGGTAGTGGTGCTGATGGTACACCACCTAATGGTACAACTGTCAAAATGGGTCCCTACACTGAAGATTCATCACTCAGTGGGCTGTCATCACATACTCTACCTGGAACCTTGGATGTTTGTCTACATAGAGGCAACCAAAAAAGAAATAGGTGTGCCACGACAAAAAATTTATACCCGGTGAGCTGACTAAAAGACACTTCAAGGAAAACATTTCAAAAACACACACGCAATCATTGTTTTCATGCACTAAGTTGGAAATTATAATTTAGGGTCCTGGTGTATGGATAAGTTGGTCATCGCACCAATGCTGGATTCCCCAAACTGAAAATCACACTCATTACACTTAACACTATTGCCGAATCAAAAGATCAGAGTCCAAGTTCTTTGGTAGAACTGACTCCTCTCATACTAATTTTTCACAACCAGCCCCCCGGGGCCCATGTTGTGACTACCCCAAGCCCGCCTTCCATAGGCTAGGGACTGGTGACTAGCACTGGAAAGGCATATCCCTAAAATCGGGAAGGCATTACCTTTTAACCTGCAAACTCACACAATCCAAGCACACAACAAGATACAAGCTCAAAGTAAAATATATAGTAAATAGGGTGAGTACAATATGTAAACAGGCCAGAATACAAGCCCAACTGGAAAGTACAAGTAAAACTGAAATCAACACCTGTGAATACCCACCAAGGATCCTACTTGAAGGGTAGATACATCTCTCGAACGGTCATCTCTACGGTACATCTCATCTAATGGTCCGCCTCCAAGTAGCCTCCAGTCCTGGCACCCTCAGCCTCGATCAATGTTGTCTGTCATTTGCACAGGAGACAACAAGGTGCGGTCGTATCCCGTGTAGGAGTAAGTATAACAATACTCAGTAGGGACCCCAACACCCTCGAAGGTCTCTTAGAATCCACAAAGGATAAACCACAAAGCATTACCATAATCATAGAGCACAAAAACAATAGTCAAACCTATTTATATATATGCCCATACAGATACCTAAGTTATCAAGTAACCCAACTCATTCAAGAGTAACACATAGCCCAACTATTTAGCCTCATGCACAACTGTTCCGCGAAGGAAAGAATACCACGAAGGTAAGTACCACAAAGGTAAAACCACACATAAGAATGCCACGAAGGTATCACCACACAGTAGTGTACCACAAAGGTAAAGACACATCCCACATCAGTTATAACTTAAGTATGGAAGTATAGATGTTTATTTGTATTGCTAGATCATCTTAATTTGTCGAGAAACTCTACTGTTAACCCACACAGGATCAAAGATGACCCACACAGGATCTGAAGATGACCCACACATGATTAGAAGATGACCCACATAGGATCCGAAGATGACCCACACAGGATATGTAGATGACCCACACAGGATTGGTAGTTGCTAACCCACACAGGATCCAAAGATGACTTTCACAGGATCTGAAGATTCTTCAAGTACATCCAGCCACAAGGTTCTCACACTATGCACGCTTGATTCCAGAAGGATCCACTCCTCAAGCCATAGGTCGATACTTCAACTACCACAAATTCCCATGAAAAAGTATCCCAAAGGATCGCTATGTCATAAGGTTACCAATGCAACAGATGGTGCATTAATAGGAATCTCGGTCTGTAAGTTATTTGTGTGTTCGTTCTGAGGGCCCAGTTGAATTTGGGTTCGATCCAACCCATCCATACTCCAACTTTATCCAAAACCCAAGTGGAGTATACCAAAAGGACTGTCTCGATCCAAGGATTCAGGTACCATAGATGGTTCTTCAAACGGATGCCTGGTTCTCAAGATATGTCCAAAAAGGCGTATTTGGGTCTAGATGGGCCTGGGTCCAGTCCGACCCAGCCTGGGTCCAACCCGGATGGGCTGGGCCATGGGGGGCTCGGCCTGACCCACTGGTCTCAGCCCGTATGGCTCAGCCCGTAGTGATCGGTCTGCTCGGCGCGACCCGTTGGGCTCGGCCCGCGGCAGGGTGCAGTCCTCCGTGGTGGGGCCCGCCCTAGCCACCACCTAGAGGAGGCACCCCCCTGGATTCCCAAAAAAATACAGTTGTACCATTTGGATTTATTCAACCCGATGGTGCTACATGGCATCGTCTGCTGGCACGCGTGTCCTATTCAGCATGACGTGGTCGGTTGGGATTTCGGCCAGCTCACCCTTTCAGCGGTGTGATGACACCATTGCTCCTCCTGCGGTCGATCAGGTGTATACCGCCCTGGTGTGCCATCGCGGCTCAATAGTTGCGGCCTCCTCCTCTACCAGTGGCGCAAACGCACGTCGCCCTGCTTCCATGCGGCCAGTCGGCATGTCGACTTCCACCCTCCTCCGCCGCGGCCGACGGGTCGTGGCCTCCTTCGGGGGCACGGTTGCATCGTCACTGCCATTGCAGCCAGTCAGTGTGATGGCCACCGCCTAGTAACCTTCCAGTGTAAGTCGCCTGCACCAGTCATCAACGGACTTCTTTGGGCACTGGGTGAACTCCGGTGGCCCGTTCTTTAATCCGAAGAGATCAAAGTTCATCTCGGGATGTCGCCCTTGCATCTATTCTGACATGGTCGGGTTCTACTCAACCCAATGATCTACCAACGAAGAACACATCAATCCACAGGTAGCAGAGGGATCGGGCCATGTTTTTTTGGCCCGTTCACTCCACGTTATTTCGATAACAAGCAGCTCAAGAAGATTAAATAAACGTAAAACAAAGTAACGAAGAACAATCAAGAGAAACCCTACCTTGTTTGTTCATTGGAGGTGAAGTGAGGAAGAAGATGATTCATCATCACTTCTCAAACATTGGTTCCTTGTTCCTCATTTGGAGGATATTCTTCATTAGAGGATCTTCTTCGTTGGAGGATGTTCTTCCTTCAAGAGTTCTCCAGCAAAAAATTTCTCCACCAATAAGGTTTTCCAGCCCAAGAGGAAGAAGAAAGGGGGGATCCAACATAATTAAGTTTAAGTTAATTAATTGATCAATTAATTTTGGCTCTTCAATTGGGCGGGTGTTCCAAGAGTTACATCACATTAAAAGAGGGGTTCAAGGATGGGTGGTCCCCACCACCAAGATTTAAAAAGTGGTGGAGAGGTTTGAAATGACAAAAACCAATTGTTTTATTTTATTCCTCCTCAAAACCCAAAAATTCAACTTCCACCATCGACCTACTATAGTTGAAGTGAAGGTCTCCTTAAGCGAATATTGATGCTACGAGTTCAACGGTGTCCTCATATTTCAATTCTGATCACCGGTTAAAATGTTTCAAATTCACACTCGCATGTTAACTGAATGTACCTTAAAGAAAGTTCAGAAATTCATTCTGGGCACTCCAGGACTCAGAATCATGTGCTGTCAATTTTTGCAGTCTCTTAATATTTCCATATAATTAAAAAAAATTACATGGAAAATTATGATTCTATACAAAATCAATTTGATGTCACTATAGAAAATGTTTTAAAAATTTTGGTCTTGTTTTATTGAAATTTAATGCTGATATATAAAAAATTGGGAGACCTTGGGTATATGGAGAAACTAAACATAGACAAAACTTAGTGAAATAAGCTATCACTAGGGTATGTTCCCTTGATTCCATGGTGGATAGTGGGTAGCCTTACTAGGGGATCGAGGTTCTAGGACTTTAAGATTCACTTACGTTGGCTAGTGTTCCTTTGTGAGTCTTAGTTGTGTAGAGCCTTATGCCATGGATTTCCCTTTAGTTCTTTTTGGATGTATTATGTTCATATTTATTAGATATGCTTTTTTTCACATTTGATATGGATATTGATGCTTGAAACGTATTTTATTCATCTTCTTATACCTCATGAATACATATTGTGTCACATTTATTCATTTATTTAAACACGCAATTTTTTATAAGAAAACCAAATAATGATAATAAAATTAAAAATGATTTATTTTGGAAATGTTTTAGAAATCTAGTTTATACCAGAACTAAAAGATGCATGTGGATAGACATTATATAGATTCTTTTGTGGCAGCCTACTACTATTTAGTGATCACAACCTACTTTTAACTTTGTAAATTTATATACTTTGTAAGGACCCTACCTTAAAAATCACATAATCTGGTATCTTTAAACTAGAATTCACATTATTTCATTCCCAAAAATATTTTAAGTTTAGAGTTTTAGAGATTTAAGTCATAAATGTTACATAAAAAACTCATATGTATATAATGTGGAAACTTCTAAATCAGTATCCATTGCTCCACATTATAAAACTTCTAAAATAAAAAATTATTTATTTTCTTGACATATTCAAAACATTAAACATGACTTATTATTTTCTCTAGGAAATCCTTAAAACCAATGAAAAACTTGTTAAAAACATGGGATGAGCATAAAAACCTTAGTAAGGGAAATAAAATAAGAAATATGTTAGTCTAAAGTAAAAAAAATTATAACCCATGAAAACCCTTTTCTTAAAAACATGCATTTTCATCTTAAAATAGAATCATTTTAACTTTAAAAAACCACTATCTTACCATTTGAAATCAATCGATTTCCTTGAAAACTCATTAGTAAGAATAGAAAATTCATGTAGGTTACTTGACACATCAGCAACACAGATCCCTTACAGAACCCTTACAAAAACCCTTACAAATTTGATTAACTATACGACCAACTTCAAATATAATTCTCCAGAGAAAAAATCATTACCCAATGAATTGGAGAACTATTGGGGTGCACCCACCATATAATCTATAATGAAGTTACTGATGACCTATAATGGGGCTCAAACCTTCATAAATATTTTCCAAGGACCATATCATGAATAAAACCCTTGAAATCTATTGTATACGAATGTTCAAAACACCTTCCAATATCAAAATTCCTTTTTTCTTAAAAATCATTTTTAAAATATAAAAACTATACACATAATAAAGAAAAAAAATTATTTGAAAAAATCCATGGAAATTATAAAGTAATAAAATCATTTAGGTGTTAGGTCTAAGGGAAAATCTAATCATTTCATGTAAGTTAAAAAATCATTCCTTCTATATTTTTTCTAGAAAATTCACAAATTACTTCTTTTAGAAAACAAAAAAAATATTCCATTCAAAATGTTTTGTAAAAAATTAAAACATGGGGAAAAAGTAAAAAAATCATAGGGGAATAGTAAAAATATTAATTTTTTATAAAATATGGATATGGATGAAAAATTGAGTTTTAATGGAAACTTCAAAATATAATTTTTAAAAGAATGTCTCTTACCTTGAGGCTGAAAAATCACATAAGTTCTTTATTTTACTGAATAATTAGCATAATTTTATACTTTATTAATAACATTTTTCATGTATATTATTATTTTTATATTATTTATTACCAATTTATATGAAATTACTTAATCATATAGGTTTATGTAGAACGTTTTGTTGATATTTGGTTCATAAGTCCAAAATGAATTGGGTATATTGACTATGGTAAAAGTGGTTATTATTACACTATATATAGAATAAAATTCATGAAATAATTATCATTTTAATATGTAAATTATTATTTTAAAATCAATCATGAAATATAGTCATGAAAAATTAACTACGTTACAATCATGTAGACGGTAGGCCGTATGTACACCTGAGTAACATTTCCATTCTTCAATGATCACTATGGAAAGAAGGTAAGTGTTATTTTATATTTATATAATTATTATAATACCATAAAAATCGTATTCTAAATATAATTATATATATATTACAAATGATTTTGTGAAGAAAAACAAATCACGTAGCTTCGTGGTGGTGGTACTTCACACATACACACAAAGACATTATCATTTTTTAGTGAAAGGAAACGTAAGAAGTTAAATGATAAATTATATTTTAATAATAAAAAATATGTAATGAAATATATATATAAACATTAATACTATAATTATAACCATTATTGATAAATTTTGATGGAAAATGAATTACATCGATTCATGAGGTGGTAGTCCACCATACTCATGAATGATAAATTCATTTCCCATTTGATCGATATAGGATATGGATATAATATCTACACTTAACATAATAAAATATAAGTATATGGATGATATTTGTTTTTATTTTTTTATCATTTTTGAAGAATATTTGAAAGATTTGAGATAATAAAAAAACTAAAACATGCAGTTGAAAACTATACCTATTATTTGGAAAACCTCCTTTTCCTAAAACTGTAACACCTATAATATTGGTATTATTCCAATAAATAAGGTCCCTATAATAAGTTTATGGATTCTAGGAGGTTATTTTTGTAGTTTTTGGCTGAACCAAATGGATTTTTAAGTGTGAATGATTGATAATATGTTCCCTTTTATAAGAGATGATATGGGAACACTTGGAATTTTTAAAAATATTCAATTAATATTCAATTAAAAATGGAAAAACTCATTTTTTTGAATATAGGGTGAGTATGGGTCAAAATAATCTCATAAAATAATTTTTTTAAAAGTTTACGAAAGATTTTATCCATTCTAATTTAGTTTTAACCCCTCATTAACCATTTAAAAATTTTCCATCACAATAAGGATTTTTACTCTTTGAGGGTCGATATAGTTACTATAAATGAAAAAAACTCATAAATGGATCATGGTTGATATTAAAAATAATATCATAATCACTTCCATGAATATATTATTTTTAGTAATTCTATAACATTTAATAAAATATTATTTATTTTAAAATATCAATAATCTTAGTTTTAAGAACTATTCATTACATTTAATTTAATAATATCATCATAACACATATAATTAAAAAATTTATATTTTAAAATATACCTATCATTTCATGGTATTATATAAATTTCAAGTATTAAATTAATAATCTCAGAATATATTTAATTTTAAAAAATGAATATCATTTATTTAAATTGTTTCATTAAGTGGATAATTACAATGTCAATGTTGTGTAAGAATTTAATGTAATTATTTATTCACTAAAAATTAAAAAAAATTATCATGATGGAGATAAATATTTTATATTAAAAATAATAATTTTAGTCTAGAATATAATATTTATAACCCCCATATTAAAAATAATATAGTTATTTAAATCAAGAGTGTGATATGTTTGACTTTTCTTGAAATAAAATTCAATAAAGGTCCTAATGTCATCAAAATGGGTAGAAAATTCCAAATAACTAAATAATTTTTGATTATGGATGAAATGGACTCATAAAATTAAATTAATTCATGTTTTTTGGTAATTTTATAATCCTTATCGTTTTATTTTTAACATTATTACTTGATCTACCCTTTACAGTGTTAACAAAAATTACTATGCTTACTATTAATATTGACCAAAAATAAAAGGTACCTATTTACTAAATTTATACCACATGATTAAAAATATGGAATAAATTATTCAAAATTCAAAACACATAAGTGGAATAATTTAATTTAAAATTAAATTGGTAAAACGTAATGAAAAAGAGTTTTCTTGAAAAATTCATTTCTAAGCCCAAAATGTACTTACACCAAAATAAGATTTAAGTATAGTTAATGTGTAGTTAATTAGATTATATATAAGTAAAAATTAATTAATATATATAAAATTACAGTTTTACTATGACAATTTCAAAAAATGATTTTTTAATACAAATAAAATGACAGTTTTATGAAAATCGGTATTTTTTACTATTCATGAAAAAACTAATCTTTTCAGAAAATTCTCAAAAAATAATTCTAAGATAGTTTTTAAATGATTAATTAAAAAATGAAATTAATTTTATGAATTAAATTTTCTAAAATTTTCTTAAATTAATTATAACATTCAATCATAAAAAAACAATAAAAACAATTTTTGAGGAAAACATATTTTTGAAGAATATAATGACATTACTAAAAAAGGTGTGATTATTTAAAAAGATTTAATTAATACATTATAAATGTGTAGGACTATTATATATTTCATAATTTGGTTAATACTATTTATTATCACCAATTTAATGGCTATGTTATAACATTCACACTTAAATAATAATATTTTGTTGTTCATTTAATCTCAGTATTGTGTATCTTGTACACTATCGAACATGGTATTTAATTTTAAAATCCCATGATATTGCATCTCCCCATTTAAAATTTGAATCCCTATAATTTGAACTCAATCTTTACGACTAGCGCATTAACTTTTCAAAATACCTTTATTGAAATCCAACATCATAAAAATGGTTAATAAAACTTCCTCTTGAAAAGGGATAAATGGAAGTTCAAAGGTCATATGGGATAATAAATAACTTGGTTTACATGTATGAAAACATCGGTGGTAAGTGAAATCATTAGAATGGAATAGAAAACCAACACCTAAGGACTGATAGAGAGTGATATAGAACAAGTTCAAGGGAAATTTAACCCTTATAAAACCATAAATATGTGATGGGTTAAAAGACCATTGATTAATTGATAAAAAAGTAAACAAGTAAAATTTTTGTTTTTAGATAATTTTCCTTCAGTTGATGAATTTATGTATGTCCTAGTCTAAGAACATAGGGAAATATACTTACTTGATAGGTATATTTTCATATTTTAAATCAATTTCAACCACAATATCATATTTTTTTTCAAATAATAAGTATCCAAGATGAATTTTCTTTATTTCAGAAGCACTAGAATCAACATCTAATATATTTCATAATCCCAAAAAAGAAAAAAAAAATTCCTCTTGTACTTAGATAATAACCATAACCCAAATGGTTTTCACATGATAATATGATTCCCAAAATTAACTTATAATTTATCCATCAGATTTTTTAAATAAATGAAAACAATGTCATACTAACCCTGACATCATATATTATAGTGGTAGGTGAAGCACCTGTGTCTCCCTCCAATAGTGGGTTCAAACCTCATTTCCTTGTTGAATTCAAGGAGTTTTCACCTGACCTTTAGGTTGTCCTTTTTCTAAAACTATAATCCTTATAACTTTCCTATAAATGTGAAAAACATCTTAAAAAATAAAAATAAAATTTTCAATATTGAAGAAATGGTTTAAACTCAATGGTTAACTCAAACATTTCATTCCGCATCCCAAAAATATAATATCCCTTAATTAATTCAAAATCTTCCATACCTTTAAACTTATTTTCAAAAATGAAAATAGCATTCTTCCTCAAATAAATTTTTCACATGATAAACATAAGAGTTATATATACCTCAAACATCTATCAAAACTCAATTAAAGTCTTCCAAAGTACTCCCATAATCAAAAGAGTGTTAATTATTTTAAACTTTAGATCATCCTTAAATATACCATAACTCTTGAATCCCTTATACCTATCCATCATAATCATTTAAGTTTCTTGATAATCCCTTAACCTTGATTTTCAATATTATTCCTTAATACTTACTTCCAATAAACAAATATATGAATCATATACTAAGATTCAAAAAATTCAAAAAAATGAGCTAATAAATAATCCATACCATTAATATTTCATTTTCATTTTCCTTATATTCAAATATAATATAATTACGTATTTATAAGAAGATATTTTTTTGGTCTTGCTAATATCATTCATGAGCATTCCCCCTAAGACATCTATTTTCATAATGATCATTCTCCCAACATTTAAAAAATTTAGTTGATAACTCAATAAGAACATTTTCCCCTTTCATAGAGCTAAAAGGACACTTCTTTTTCTCTTTTAGGATTATTACTTTATAACCTCCTTTACCACATATAAAACATCTTCTTGTTATTTTAAGGAATTTTTCTAGGTGCTTCATGTAAGGACCCAAAAATTCCATGAAAATATTTTTTAAAATTATATGGAAATATTTGAGTCTGCAATTTCTGATGGTACTTGATTTCGAGGCCTGGAGAGCCTGGAATTTTTTCTTGAAGTTTCTTAAGTACTTTCAGTAAATGTGTGAGCAGGTTTTGTAACTTTTGAACTGGTGCTTGGAATTGAAATCTGAGGGAATTGTTGATCTCGTAAAGCTGATAGTTTCTTAAGAAGACCTTCACCTTAACTGCAGTTGGTCATGGGTGGAAGATAGTTTTTTTCTACCCATCGTGGGAAAATAAAAAAAGTAGAAATAAAAAAACTAAATTTATTTTTATTTAACTTTTTAATTCTAGGTGGGGACCACCCAATCTCTTCAAACCCTTTTTTAAATTGTGCCAAACCCCCAACATTTAATGACTTTATTAAATGAAGTCATTAAACATATCAATTAAGGGGGAGGCTCTTCGTCACCTTGATTGGGGCTCTTGGTTCTTGGCTGGAGAAGAATCTTGGTGGAGGATCTTGATGGAGGAAACCCCACTTAGAGGAAGAACTCTTCTAATTTGATGAACATTTCTCCAACGAAGAACTCCATCGAAGGATATCCAATGAGGAACGTCTTAAACAACGACGAACCGATGTTCATCTTTCCCTCTCCTCACCAACGTCAATGAATCTTCGAGGTAGGGATTGTTGTTTTTGTATAACCCTTACCTCGTTCTTGTCATTCTTCTTGATTTAAGAACAACTATACTACTTGCTACTGTTCTAAGGCAGAGGGTTCCGGCCAAATGAACACGGCCCGAACCCCCTCCAACCTTTGTGGATTTTGGTGTTCTTTGTGGCTTGTTTTTGGGTTGAGTGAATCCCAACCATAGTGGTATTGAATCGATGGAGACATCCCAAGACGAGTGCGGGAGTCTTCGGAATGAAGATCGGGCCACCAAAGCGCACCCGGTAACCCGAGGAATGCCTCCGGCAACAGGTGCTGGAAACCAGCATTGGTAGGGCTTGGGAGCGGTTTTCGGCACTCTGGTCGGCCGTAATGACGGCGGCGACACGACCACGCCGCCAGAGGAGCGTCATGACCAGTCAGTCGCGGCAGAGCAAGGTCGACGGTCGGCACATGGTCGGCCGTGTGAAGGGGGTGGCGGCGCACGTCTGCACCGCCAGGCTTGCATGGGCCACAACACAAGGCTGTGGCAGTAAAGGGGGGGATGGATAGCTCGTTGGCGGTTGCCTGAGGTGGCGTGGTGTGTAACCACGCCACGGAGGTGGGCTGGCCATTCGGCCAGCTGAGGAGTCATTTGGGACCCCCGGGTCCCGAGTGTAAGCTATCAGTGCCACATGGTACCAGCCGGTTGGCCACCCAACCCGAACAACTGGGCCATTCGGGGTACCAAGTGGGTGCCTCCCCCTTGGGTGGTGGCTAGGACGGACCCCACCATGGGGCTGACCAGTCGTGGTCCAGTTGCGGACCTCTTGTGGGCTGCCCAGCGCGGGCTGCACCGGCTGGCCGGGTCAGATCCTCTAGGCCTGGCGGGACCCAAGGTCGGACCCGGGACGGGCTAGGTCAACCCGAACCGGGTCGGGTCGGCCCAGGATGGGTCGGACCGGACCGGGACCAGCTTCGACCCCTTTCCGCTCTTTCGGCCATAACTTGAGCTACAGGAATCCGTTTGACAAACTGTTTGTGGATTTGAAATCCTTGGATCGAGACAGTCCTTTTTGTGTACCGCACAATAGTTTTAGATAAATTTGGTGTATGTCCAGGTTGGATCAAACATGAATCCAACTGGGCCCTCAGTACTAAAAAGGCTAATAACATACAGACTGGGTGTCCATTTGACACACCGTTTGTTGCATTGCAACCCCTATTACATGGAAGTCCTTTAGGAATACATTTTAGTGGGGCTTCATGGTAATTGGATTATCGACCTATTTCTTGAGGAGCGAACCCTCCCAAAATCAAGTGATCTTAGTGCGAGAACATTGTGGTTGGTTGTAACATGAGAAATGGATCCTATATGGGTGTGTGCCTTGGGATCCTACGTGGGTTTGTGATTTGGTATCGTACATGGGTCTGTGTTCCAGGATCCCATATGGATCCGCTCTAGGAATCCACATGGGAATACTTTTGGATCCTACGTGGGTCTGTTGTACTGGGATCCTATGTGGGTCTGGAGATTTAGGATCCTACGTGGGCCTACCTCTCAACAGAGTAATATGATTCAGTAGTTACATATAATCATCATTACTATCATACCTAAGTTATACCTGGTGTGAGATGAGTTCTAATCTTTGTGGGGAAACCATTGTGGTTCCTCTCTATGTGGTGTTAACTAAGAGGTACTCACCCGTGTGTTGTTACCATCGTGGTACTTCTTCCTTCGTGGATAGTTTTTATTTTGGCTCCGGAGATGGAGCTATGTGTAATCTTGAAAACATAGGTATAAGTATGGTCATACACCTAAGTAAGGATGGTTGTTACTTCGTACCTTGTGATTGTACTCTTACTTTTGAGGCTTATCATTTTTGGATTCTGGGAGACCTTCTGGGGTCTCGGGGTCTTTACTGAGTATCCTTATACTCACCCCTACACAGGCTATTCCCACACCTTGTTCTGTCATGTGAAGACGATGGATATCATTGATCGAGGCTAAGGGTGATTGTAACGCCCCGACCCCAGCTGCCCAGAGTCGGTGCATTACTTCGTAACATTGGCATGATCACAAGAAAGATCAAATCTCGAAAGACCGATTGGTTTAGTAGCCTTGGAAACACTAGATATATTCATAAGTTTTACATTACATTTCAAAATGAAAAACTAATACAACAACATAATGTTTCCACAATCCACACTATTAACCCCTCATAATATCCCTGAAAGTCATTCATAATTTACTTCTTCACTACCTGGGAAAAATAAAACATAGAAAATGGGTGAGCTCAAATGCCCAGTAAGGATAACAATATAGCAGAAACTTTCATAAATAAGAATAAACATTTAAGGCAATGTATAACTAAAACAAAAGCCTTTTAAACATGAACATTCAACATGGTATGGCATAAATAAAATGAAATAATGCCATTTACTTATTCACATGGATATTCTACTAATCGAATAATCACATGCAAAAATCAATAACCACTTTCATAATGTTGGAATGCATAATGCTAAACGTTAATTTCTTTATCTAGGCATCATCCCAAGACCTAGGGGTTACTTCTAACCGGAACCCAACCCGGAGTGCCTCTAATAACCGGACACCAACCCGGAGTGCCTCTAATAACCGGACACCAACCCGGAGTGCCTCTAATAACCGGACACCAACCCGGAGTGCCTCTAATAACCGGACACCAACCCGGAGGGCATACTTTTACCAGTCCCTAACCTGGAAGGGTTACTTTAACCAGTCCCCAACCTGGAGGGCTTACTTTTACCGGTCCCCAACCCGGAACATACTTGTTTAGCACATTCATCTGAAGAAAAGTTTGAAATATAACATAAACATTCGGATTAAAACTAGCATACGAAATGTCAATAGTTTCAACATAAACTATGAATGGTATAAAATAGCACATCCACAGTCAAACATATCACAAAACCTTCAATACAATATAGAAGTTTTGTATTATAATAAATCAACTTCAAATAAGCGTAAAATCCATTAGAGGATGTTGACATAGATGAAATCAAAACACTTTTTAGAGAAATATCTCTTTCTATTTTTGAAATCATTTAAGAGCCATATAATATAAAACATTTTCTTGAAAATATTCTTGTAAGCTTGTAAGGAAAGCTTTGACGATTTTATAACGGCGGAAAATAACCGCACCCGCCGTATAAGTTAAAAAAAACATTCTTACCTCAATTCTGTCGAAAAGGTTAAAAAGGACCTTGTTTTGAAAACGACGGAAAGATTCCTTTATAAACCTCTTATAAAAAGTCAAACAAGGGTATAAATGACTTTAACCCATATTCTTGTAAATAGTAAAAATGTTTTGAAATACATTTTTAAGAAACATGGATGTGGATGATAAAGATATCCCAGTAGATTATTACGTATAAACAACCTCGGATAAGGAAGAGATTGTGAAATAACCCTTACCTTGTACTTTTCCTTGGTTGGGGTAGGTTAACCTCCTGTATAATGGTGAAATAATTGTTATTAAATTATACAAGAATCATATACATTAATATGATATCATATATGATCTTTTAATATTGATTTGATAATAAAATCTTAGTATTATCGTTGTTTCGAGTGTGAACTTACTTGTTTGCTTTTGTATGTTTTGTTATGTAAGACATGTTTGTAAAGGATAAGTTGTATATTATTCAAATCCAGAATGGTATCAAGTCCTTAAACATCATTTTTAAATCATCAAATGATAATTATACTTGAATGGATACGATGGATAATGAATCTCATCGCGTTCGTGGAGACGGTAGTCCGTACGTACGCACAAACGCTACTTCCATTTAATTTTTATTTTAAAAGAATCAAATACAGATGATACATAGGTATATTACTATTCCAGTATAATATAATATTTTATACATGTTACTTAAGTTCATTAACACCATCCTTTATACGTTCCATGTGTGGTATGAACGAGTCATATCATTTTAAGGGGGCGGCAGTCCGCACTTCCTCAAATGAAATTATCGTATGTATATACAACATGAAACGAATAATGGTATGAAATAAAATGGAATTACAGAAGCTTATATATAAAATATATATCATTAATATCATATTTAATTACAGTGCCATCATAATGGCCACCATGAGAGGCGGTAAGATGTATTTGAACAATCATCGTTTCGTGAGGCGTTAGTTTTCCATCCACAGAAACATTATGTTCATCATCCATTAGATGGAGTTGTGTGTATGTGTAGTTTGAATCCTTCTTATAAAAACATCCTAGAATATTGAGGATACTGGTGTTGTTACAAAAGAAAGGAAATAAAAAGAGTTTTGGGGTTGGAGAAGCAAAATAAATGAAAATAATTTAAGAGAAATCGTTACCTTTAATTTAGGTAACTCACTTTGGTTGGAACCAAAGGACTTCTTGAAATGCTTTCTGCCTAATGGGAAGCTTCAAGGAGGATGAGAGGGATGTGTGGAGCTTAGTTGGGCAGAGTTTGGACGAGCCAAGTGGCTTTAGAGGTGTGAGGAAAAGAGAAGGAGGAGTGCCCTTTTATAAGAGGGGTGAGGGGCACCTTTGGAAAAGCTAGAAATGTTAATTTATAATAAATTAATATTCGGTTTCCAAAGGCTCCAAAGTTGACTATTAAAAGGATGAGGTGGGGATAGGTCGAAAACAACTCATCCAATAGAATTTAGACAGGTTTGGGTACTTATATTAACCTTATCTTTAAGTATTAACTCTAAGTTAATTAGTTTCACTTTTACAATGTCTCTTTGTATTTTTATATAATATGGTTAATAAACTTACTATATACATCCAAGCGACCCCCAAGTGGTCCATTAATGATTAACCTATCATAATATAAGTCTCTTGGCCGAACCTTAGATTTTTAGGAATTTAATATCAAATAATAATATAATATTAGTTTTAAGAACTCTTTTATGTCAATTTTGACACTATTCAATAGTTGATTTTTGTGAAACTCATAACAGATTGATTACTTCGAACAAAGTCAATTAAATCAATCCTAATATATCATATTATCCTAGAAAATTAGTTTAATTCATTAAAAGGTTCATATTATATTTATTTTGGTATTTATAATATCAATTATTTTAATTTTTCACTATTATAGTAATTACTGCATCATCATTGTGTCATAAATAAAATAAATTATTTAATATCTAAAAATTATAAATAAAATATCATTATGTAGGAAATATTTTTATCTTTCTAATGAATATTTATAATCGAAAATCCAACATGTATAACCCTATGTAAAAATTGTTCTTCTAAAAGATGTAAGCTTATGCCATTTTTATTTTTATTTTAACTTTATTAATATAATGTGTCCCTACCACATACAAGTGGCTCCAAGGGGTCCCCAAATTTACCCAAGGATGCCCATGGTCGGGTATGTGTCCACCAATAAGGTTATGACACGTTTTAGGGTAATTTTGTATTATTATAATATTATTTTTTTTAACCCTTATTTACCGGATTTACCCTTTAACCATGGTAAATAAAATATTTACCACAGTAACTATTCAAAATGTCTAAAAATAAAAGTTACCTATATACACAATTTGAACATCCTGATTCCAAATATGGAATCCATTTTCCCAAATTCAAAACACAGAAGTGGCAGAAATTAATTTAAAATTAATTCCCGCTGTCAAAACAAAAAGCGTGTTTTTAAGAGATAATAACTATCAAAAGATTGACACTTGTTTATGTTCGGTTTAATTGTAAAATTATGTCCAATGACCAAAATTATATTAAAATGTAAAAATATATTCTAAATATACTTTAAAACCACTCCAATTCATAATTTATCACTATTAATTATTTTGATTAAAAAAGTTGTTTTTAATTAAAATTTAGTAATTTTCACTATTCATCAAAATATGAAAGTTATCCGAAATGTACCAAAATTTCACCCTAGGATAATTTTGATATTCCGAATCCAAAAATGAAGTCCATTTTGAAATATAGAATATTTATGATTTCAAAAAGTAGGTATTACTATTCACAACGGCTAGTTTAATTAGTTGTGGTGTGTGTTAGAACTCGAGGTTGCGTACAACACACGCTATCACATTATTCGAAGGGAAACGTACCGTAGAAGCTTGGGATGTTTCATTTTAAATTTTTGATGTCCCCATTTAGTCAAAAAGTTTAAAATATAGTATTTAAAAATGGTTCACTATTAAAATTTGATAAAAGTGCAATACTGAAAATGAATTTGTTCTTGCATTATATCTAAGAAACTCATAATATGGAATCTAAAATTATAAGGATTATATAAAGTTTAAAATTTAGTCAATAATATTATTAACCTCTTTTGAATGGCTTTTTCCCTTTGGTAAGTCATGGTGTGATTGAACTCGGTGTTGCGTGTAGTGCAAGTTATTGAATTATTTTGAAGAAATAACACACTATGAAATATTGGGCTGTTACACTCTCCCCTCCTTCAATAAATTGCGTCCTCGCAATTTGAAATTGTTCTTCGAAAATAAAAGGTTGAAAGTAGAAAATATATTTGTGGGAAAACCCACATCGGAAATTGGGTTACTAAAATTTAGTCTTAATATGAGGAAAATAGAAATCAAAGGGTCACCACCAAATTATGATCTCGATTAGGAGAACATTGGTGGAAATTGGAGACATATAATCGGAGGAAAAACGTAAATATTTATAGGTATTGATTGAGGTCATCAATCACAAACAAGTATAAAATTGAGTTCCTTAAATTCATTAATCTATGATGAATTGAAATACCATCGGTTCAACAAAACATAGGGTATTAGGATAACACATTTTTGACGTTTCAAAATATCCTAGTTGAAATCCCACATCGAAAAATGAATTAATGAGGCCTCTATTTAAACTAAAGAGTGGAAAGTATGAAGATTACCGAAAATAACACATACTAGGGATCCATGTAGGAAAATATGGATATGGAGGAGAAATCTAACTATCAATTATCTGATGGAGAGTGGTAGAGAACATGGCTATGAAAAGGCCAACAATCCCAAAGCCATAAATTAGTGATGATTTAAGGTACCATCTAGGACAACATTTTTGTTCTAAGTTCATTTTCTTAATGTTGTGGAATTTATTTATGAGATTGGCTAAGAACATAAGGAGGTATACATACTTTAGAGTTTTATCCATTAATAAATTTCTACCACAAACTCATCTTTCACTCTAAAACATAATAGAACGTAAAAAAAATTCTATTTACACTATTCGTATAGGGTTCCAAAATAATCGAATTTATAATTCATCTACAAGATCTTTTAATAAAAACTAAATTATTTAATCCAGGACATCTCGTGGGCCAGTGGTAGGTGATACACCCTTGTCGCCCTTCGGTTGCGGGTTCAAGTCTCGCAGCTTTGCCGGACGCGACGGGTTGCCGCCCGACCTCCGGGTTGTCCTTTTATGGCAGTCCAAAATTAATATCAAACTTAGAATTTATCCAAAATACTTCTGTCCAAACTCACAGTCCAACATTTATAAGGAAGGTAAACATAATGTAGATCCTTTTTACCCTATAATAGAATATTAATACCTTCATCATGTATTCTTTTAAAACACTGAAACATCCTGATTTACCATAATCCTTATTGATTACATTCATGCTCCCTTATTCCATATAGAATGCTGGATATACTTCATCAATCCAAAAATGTTTTAAACCCCACAATGATGGAATATACAAATCATTAATCAGCTTCAAGGTAGTCAAGAATATCCAATATAATTTATCCAAATCAATCATGTATTATTCTAAAATCACTACTTCGGTATCAGAACCATATTATGGTTTATCTTTCTCTCAACCAAATATTTTCCAAAAATTTAACCTTCTATTGAGTCACTTTTCTTTGTTCCACACAAACTCAAGTCCTTAATGAAATAGTACTGCAGTACAATCCTTATATACTCCATAATTATTATAACAAGTACATTGTTGATACAACACTCAATTGACATAATCAACATAAGAACTCTAATCATTCCTCTTCATCTGTGGTAGTATCATAACTTGATTATTATCCAATAGCATCATTTGCGGCATAGTCTGATGACTGGGACATAGGTTCGCGTAGTGTCCAAACTCCTTGCAAATGAAGCATTGTACATTTGAAACCATTTTCTTACCCTTGAAGTCACGTACTTTGTGCCCTTTTCCTCCACACTTATAACAAACTCCCATTCCTTTCAGGCAAGTTCCAGGGTGTTTCTTTCCACAGTTACTACATATGGGAAAATTCCTCTTTTCCCTTTTCCCTTTATCCATCTTTCTCTCTTCCATCCTTTTCATCTCTTGATTCCCTTCAAAGCCATAGGACTCAGTAAACTCTTTACTTATCTTATCAACACATGATATTATTTCTTCATATGATGATAATACATGGGAGACTATTTCTCTTATAAATTCTAGCTTAAGACCATGAAAGATATGATCCTTCCTTCTCTTTGAATCATGTGTATTTCTGGAGTTCTCATTCCTTCTACTGGGCGCCATTTCTAAACAATGGCATAAACTAGATCAGTTTATGAATCAAAATACATAATCCCATACTTATAAAACACTTAACATAAATTTAACTATTTATGGATATAATCCATAATCATAAAAATGTTTTCTTTGAGGAAGTATATACTCATAAACCCTTCATAATGATTTGTAAAGAAAATGAGAGTTATCCTAAGCATATCCCCCGGGAGTGTCGTAACCAAGAGTGCAGCAAGGCCCGTTGTCGTGCACCAGTTCCCGTTCGAGTCTAGCTCAAAGCGGTGTTTTCGGGTTTTACCCCTAGGTACATCTGTGCCAGAGCCGCCTCTACCTGCTCGTATCCAGACAGGGATGTATTGCTCGGAAAACTCACAAAATCTCTACAATACCAAAATTCTAGGAAGTTCTTCTATACTAATCCTCAAAGTTCATCTTAGGTCTACGTGCTCTAATCAGAGTTTATCTAAATCTAGCTTCCAAGGTTTGTACTAAACTTCCTCTGATACCAACTGTAACGCCCCGACCCCAGCTGCCCAGAGTCGGTGCATTACTTCGTAACATTGGCATGATCACAAGAAAGATCAAATCTCGAAAGACCGATTGGTTTAGTAGCCTTGGAAACACTAGATATATTCATAAGTTTTACATTACATTTCAAAATGAAAAACTAATACAACAACATAATGTTTCCACAATCCACACAATTAACCCCTCATAATATCCCTGAAAGTCATTCATAATTTACTTCTTCACTACCTGGGAAAAATAAAACATAGAAAAGGGGTGAGCTCAAATGCCCAGTAAGGATAACAATATAGCAGAAACTTTCATAAATAAGAATAAACATTTAAGGCAATGTATAACTAAAACAAAAGCCTTTTAAACATGAACATTCAACATGGTATGGCATAAATAAAATGAAATAATGCCATTTACTTATTCACATGGATATTCTACTAATCGAATAATCACATGCAAAAATCAATAACCACTTTCATAATGTTGGAATGCATAATGCTAAACGTTAATTTCTTTGTCTAGGCATCATCCCAAGACCTAGGGGTTACTTCTAACCGGAACCCAACCCGGAGTGCCTCTAATAACCGTACACCAACCCGGAGTGCCTCTAATAACCGGACACCAACCCGGAGTGCCTCTAATAACCGGACACCAACCCGGAGTGCCTCTAATAACCGGACACCAACCCGGAGGGCATACTTTTACCAGTCCCTAACCTGGAGGGCTTACTTTAACCAGTCCCCAACCTGGAGGGCTTACTTTTACCGGTCCCCAACCCGGAACATACTTGTTTAGCACATTCATCTGAAGAAAAGTTTGAAATATAACATAAACATTCGGATTAAAACTAGCATACGAAATGTCAATAGTTTCAACATAAACTATGAATGGTATAAAATAGCACATCCACAGTCAAACATATCACAAAACCTTCAATACAATATAGAAGTTTTGTATTATAATAAATCAACTTCAAATAAGCGTAAAATCCATTAGAGGATGTTGACATAGATGAAATCAAAACACTTTTTAGGGAAATATCTCTTTCTATTTTTGAAATCATTTAAGAGCCATATAATATAAAACATTTTCTTGAAAATATTCTTGTAAGCTTGTAAGGAAAGCTTTGACAATTTTATAACGGCGGAAAATAACCGCACCCGCCGTATAAGTTAAAAAAAACATTCTTACCTCAATTCTGTCGAAAAGGTTAAAAAGGACCTTGTTTTGAAAACGACGGAAAGATTCCTTTATAAACCTCTTATAAAAAGTCAAACAAGGGTATAAATGACTTTAACCCATATTCTTGTAAATAGTAAAAATGTTTTGAAATACATTTTTAAGAAACATGGATGTGGATGATAAAGATATCCCAGTAGATTATTACGTATAAACAACCTCGGATAAGGAAGAGATTGTGAAATAACCCTTACCTTGTACTTTTCCTTGGTTGGGGTAGGTTAACCTCCTGTATAATGGTGAAATAATTGTTATTAAATTATACAAGAATCATATACATTAATATGATATCATATATGATCTTTTAATATTGATTTGATAATAAAATCTTAGTATTATCGTTGTTTCGAGTGTGAACTTACTTGTTTGCTTTTGTATGTTTTGTTATGTAAGACATGTTTGTAAAGGATAAGTTGTATATTATTCAAATCCAGAATGGTATCAAGTCCTTAAACATCATTTTTAAATCATCAAATGATAATTATACTTGAATGGATACGATGGATAATGAATCTCATCGCGTTCGTGGAGACGGTAGTCCGTACGTACGCACAAACGCTACTTCCATTTAATTTTTATTTTAAAAGAATCAAATACAGATGATACATAGGTATATTACTATTCCAGTATAATATAATATTTTATACATGTTACTTAAGTTCATTAACACCATCCTTTATACGTTCCATGTGTGGTATGAACGAGTCATATCATTTTAAGGGGGCGGCAGTCCGCACTTCCTCAAATGAAATTATCGTATGTATATACAACATGAAACGAATAATGGTATGAAATAAAATGGAATTACAGAAGCTTATATATAAAATATATATCATTAATATCATATTTAATTACAGTGCCATCATAATGGCCACCATGAGAGGCGGTAAGATGTATTTGAACAATCATCGTTTCGTGAGGCGTTAGTTTGCCATCCACAGAAACATTATGTTCATCATCCATTAGATGAAGTTGTGTGTATGTGTAGTTTGAATCCTTCTTATAACAACATCCTAGAATATTGAGGATACTGGTGTTGTTACAAAAGAAAGGAAATAAAAAGAGTTTTGGGGTTGGAGAAGCAAAATAAATGAAAATAATTTAAGAGAAATCGTTACCTTTAATTTAGGTAACTCACTTTGGTTGGAACCAAAGGACTTCTTGAAATGCTTTCTGCCTAAGGGGAAGCTTCAAGGAGGAGGAGAGGGATGTGTGGAGCTTAGTTGGGCAGAGTTTGGACGAGCCAAGTGGCTTGAGAGGTGTGAGGAAAAGAGAAGGAGGAGTGCCCTTTTATAAGAGGGGTGAGGGGCACCTTTGGAAAAGCTAGAAATGTTAATTTATAATAAATTAATATTCGGTTTCCAAAGGCTCCAAAGTTGACTATTCAAAGTATGAGGTGGGGATAGGTCGAAAACAACTCATCCAATAGAATTTAGACAGGTTTGGGTACTTATATTAACCTTATCTTTAAGTATTAACTCTAAGTTAATTAGTTTCACTTTTACAATGTCTCTTTGTATTTTTATATAATATGGTTAATAAACTTACAATATACATCCAAGAGACCCCCAAGTGGTCCATTAATGATTAACCTATCATAATATAAGTCTCTTGGCCGAACCTTAGATTTTTAGGAATTTAATATCAAATAATAATATAATATTAGTTTTAAGAACTCTTTTATGTCAATTTTGACACTATTCAATAGTTGATTTTTGTGAAACTCATAACAGATTGATTACTTCGAACAAAGTCAATTAAATAAATCCTAATATATCATATTATCCTAGAAAATTAGTTTAATTCATTAAAAGGTTCATATTATATTTATTTTGGTATTTATAATATCAATTATTTTAATTTTTCACTATTATAGTAATTACTTCATCATCATTGTGTCATAAATAAAATAAATTATTTAATGTCTAAAAATTATAAATAAAATATCATTATGTAGGAAATCTTTTTATGTTTCTAATGAATATTTATAATCGAAAATCCAACATGTATAACCCTATGTAAAAATTGTTCTTCTAAAAGATGTAAGCTTATGCCATTTTTATTTTTATTTTAACTTTATTAATATAATGTGTCCCTACCACATACAAGTGGCTCCAAGGGGTCCCCAAATTGACCCAAGGATGCCCATGGTCGGGTATGTGTCCACCAATAAGGTTATGACACGTTTTAGGGTAATTTTGTATTATTATAATATTATTTTTTTTAACCCTTATTTACCGGATTTACCCTTTAACCATGGTAAATAAAATATTTACCACAGTAACTATTCAAAATGTCTAAAAATAAAAGTTACCTATATACACAATTTGAACATCCTGATTCCAAATATGGAATCCATTTTCCCAAATTCAAAACACAGAAGTGGCAGAAATTAATTTAAAATTAATTCCCGCTGTCAAAACAAAAAGCGTGTTTTTAAGAGATAATAACTATCAAAAGATTGGCACTTGTTTATGTTCGGTTTAATTGTAAAATTATGTCCAATGACCAAAATTATATTAAAATGTAAAAATATATTCTAAATATACTTTAAAACCACTCCAATTCATAATTTATCACTATTAATTATTTTGATTAAAAAAGTTGTTTTTAATTAAAATTTAGTAATTTTCACTATTCATCAAAATATGAAAGTTATCCGAAATGTACCAAAATTTCACCCTAGGATAATTTTGATATTCCAAATCCAAAAATGAAGTCCATTTTGAAATATATAATATTTATGATTTCAAAAAGTAGGTATTACTATTCACAACGGCTAGTTTAATTAGTTGTGGTGTGTGTTAGAACTCGAGGTTGCGTACAACACACGCTATCGCATTATTCGAAGGGAAACGTACCGTAGAAGCTTGGGATGTTTCATTTTAAATTTTTGATGTCCCCATTTAGTCAAAAAGTTTAAAATATAGTATTTAAAAATGGTTCACTATTAAAATTTGATAAAAGTGCAATACTGAAAATGAATTTGTTCTTGCATTATATCTAAGAAACTCATAATATGGAATCTAAAATTATAAGGATTATATAAAGTTTAAAATTTAGTCAATAATATTATTAACCTCTTTTGAATGGCTTTTTCCCTTTGGTAATTCATGGTGTGATTGAACTCGGTGTTGCGTGTAGTGCAAGTTATTGAATTATTTTGAAGAAATAACACACTATGAAATCTTGGGGTGTTACAGTGATGGACAGGAGGCTGCTCGGAGGTAGACTTAGACAAGACGTACCACAGGGACAACTTGATCGAGAGATGTACCTACCCTTCAGGTAGGATTCCTGGTGGAAGATCCAAGAGCTGTTTCCTTTTCAGTTATACTTGTACTTTCAGTTTGGCTTGTATGTTGTCCCTTACTTTCCACACACTTTTTACTATAGTAGTTACTTGTGCTTACTCCTTGTTGTGTTTTCATACTGTTTGTGTTGAAGGTTTTAAAGGCAATGTCTTCCCGATTACTGGGATATGCCTTTAGGTGCTAGTCACCAGCCCATGTCCTATGGAAGGTGGGCTTGGGGTAGTCTCGGTGTGGGCCCTGAGGATGGGTCATGACAAATTAGTATCAGAGGAGTCGGTTCTACCATAGAATATTGGACTCTAATCTTTTAATGGAAATAGTGTTAAGTGTTATGAGTGTGGTTATCAATTTAGGGAATCTAGTGTTGGTGTGGTGGCTGACGTATCCATACACTAGGACCCTGACTTATGATTTATGATTCAGAGCACGAAAACACTGATTCTGAGTGTGTTTTGAAAATTTTTCTGTGTGATCTCTTTGATTCATCTCACCGGGTTTAACTTATTGATTGTGGTTCACTGTTTCTTTTCAGGATGCCTCCATGTAGATAGCCAGCATAGGTTCTGGGTAGAATGTGTCGTGACATCCCATTGAGTGATGAGGCCTCGGTGCAGGGCCCTTTTTCAATAGAGGCACCAGCAGTATAATTACTCGTTGGTCCACCGATGCCACCAGCCCCAGCAGTATAGAGTGCATGCCACTTGAGTGCAATTCATGAGTTCTAGTTCCAGAGGCCACCCAGGTTCAGGTGTCAGATGGACCCACGGGCGGTTGAGGATTGGCTGGAGGTCATGGTGAGAGTCTTTTGACTAGTAGGGACACTTGTTAATATCATGTTGATCCTTGCTACCAGTATTCTACAGGCAGCTACAGGCAGATGGTGGGGCTTGATGCTTTAGGTTCACGACAAGGTGACACTTCTCTGGGAAGACTTTGAGAGCCTGTTTTGGGCAGAGTTTTTCCCAGTGACCCTTCGCGCAGTGCGCATAGAGGAGCATCTTCATCTGCAGCAGGGCATCATGACTATGGCTCAGTAATCAATGAGGTTCACCGACCTCTCATGTTACTCCATTGATATGGTGTGGGACCCATTATTTAGGGCTTGGACCTTTGAGCAGGGACTCAGGTAGGAGATCAAGACTTCGATGATTTCTCTCAACATCTCGACACAGGCGGGGGTGTTAGAGCGAGCCCTATTAGTGGAGAGTTTTCTTTCCAAGTAGTCACCAGTAGCGAGACCCACCATCGGGCATCATGTATCAGAGTCTTCTATATCTGGTAGTAGATAGATGTCACAGAGGCCCAAGAGGACCAGACCTACAGGTGGACGACCAGAGGATTCAGGTTCGGTTTTTCAGGGCACCCAAGACAGAGCCAGTCATGTGAGGAGTACGTAGTGTTACGCATGCGGAAGGTAGGGCCACATGGCTCATTACTACCCAACCCGACATACGAATGATCAGCAGATGGTCGAAGGACCGCCCAGGCAAAGATACAGGTTCAATCGAGGAGGTCCATAGGGAGCAGGTGGACATGGCAGAGGAGCTGGTCGTGCAGTTGGAAGTGGGCGATGATTCGAGGTGTTACCACCACCACCACCAGGTGGTCAACCCCAACCACAGGGAGTAGGTGGATAGGGGCGAGCTCAGCTCCAGACAGTTAATTCCTATGACCATAGCACTCTGGATATGATATGAGGTATGATCTGTGTCTACTCTACCTTAGCTGTAGTACTTATAGACACAGGTTCCAGTCATTCTTTTATTTCCAATGCCCTTATTCAGAGCTCGTAGATTCCGGTGGAGCCATTGGCTCGATCCTTATGGATAGAGACTCCTAATAGAGAGGATTCTACGATTACACATTGGTGGTGACAGTGTGAGCTTACTCTGGGAGGTGAGAGCTTCGACTGGGATCTTCTAGTAGCAGCGTCCAGGCCTTAAGATGTCATCTTGGGAATGGATTTTTTATCTACAGTCCATGCCTAGATTGAATGCATTAGGTGAAAAGTGTGGTGTAACCGTGAGGATGGGACTAGGTTTACCTTCACCGGTGAGAAGGGATACTTTGCAGCATAGGATGGACTTACCCGGAGGAGAGTGCAACTGATCACTCATTAGTTGGCTAGCCATACCCTTAGAGCGGTTGATGTGGAGAGTCTGAGTTATATTGTAGTGGTGGACCAGTACATGGATTTCTTCCATGATGATGTTCCAGGTCTACCTCCTCGCAGGGAGGTGGACTTTTACATTGACTTGTACCCTGGGATGGAACTGATATTTACACCATCATATCAGATGGATCCCACGGAGCTTTGTTAGCTGTGGGTAAAGCTGGAGGACTTACAGGGGAATGGGTTCATCTGGACCAGTGTTTCTCCTTGGGAAGCCCTTATTTTTTTCACCAAGAAGGCATATGGGATCTTAATACTTTGTGTTGACTATCGGTGCCTGAACCAGGTGACCATGAAGAAAAAGTACCCACTTCTGAGTATTGAAGACCAATTTGATTAGCTAAAGGGAAAATGGTGGTTCTCGAAGATAGACCTTAGGTTAGGCTATCACCAACTCAGAGTATGAGATGAGGATGTGTAGAAGACAGATTTCAGATGTCGGTATGGCCATTATGAGTTTTTAGTCATGTCATTCGACATGACCAATGCTCCAGCAGTGTTCAAGGGACTCATGAACAGGATATTTCAGTCATACCTTGATCGATTTGTAGTAGTCTTCATCAAAAAGATTTTGATCTACTTGGATACTAAGGAGGAGCATGCATATCATTTTCAGGTAGTTCTGGACACACTCTGAGAGAACCATCTTTATGGTAAGCTCTTGAATTGCCAGTTCTGGATCCAAGAGGTTCAATTTCTGGGACATGCCATCTTGGAGGCTGGAGTTGCAGTGGATCCAATGAAGATTGAGTCGGTACTTGCTTGGGATCCACCCAGGAGTGTGACACAGGTACGGAGTTTTGTGGGTTTGTCTGGATACTACTGGAGATTTGTGACATATTTCTCCAGAGTTTCAGCACCTTTATCAGTGTTTACAAAGAAGGGGCAACCCTTCGTGTGGTCAGAGAGATGCCAGCAGAGTTTTCAGGAGCTGAGGCAAAGGCTGACTAATGCCCCCATATTGAGGCTTCTGGAGGAGGGAGTTGAGTACATAGTCTACTACGATGCATCAGGGACCAGGATCTGATGTGTCCTGATTTAGGACCGAGCAGTTATCGCATATGGTTCTCAACAGCTGAGACAACATGAGCAGAACTATATTACCCATTACCTTGAGTTTGCAGCAATAGTCTTTTCTTGGAAGATGTGGCAACACTATTTGATGGACGAGCATTTTATGGTCTACTCTAATCACCAGAGTCTCAGGTATATCTTCGCCCACAAGGACATGAACCTGAGACAACAATGTTGGCTTGAGTTCCTCCAGGACTATGAATTCGAGATAGTCTATACTCTTAGGAAGGGTAATGTTGTAGCAGATGCACTCAGCAGGAGATCTGGTATACAGCTACAAGGTGAGGTGATGGAACAGCTGTCCGCTTTATAGATATCCTTTATGGATCAAGATGGAGCAGCTTTTCTTCAGTCTCTTATAGTCACTCCCCCACTCCTTCAGCGAGTCAGGGAGGTACAGTGTGGGGACATTGACTGTGAGGTTTGACATGCTCAGATATCCATAGGATAGGCACCTGATTGATTTTATGAAGGTGAGGAGCATGCCATCCTTTTCAGAGGATGTACCATGGTACCAGTGTCACTTCAATAGGAATTGTTGAGGGATTTCCACACATCCCCTCTAGCGGTACATCCAGGACTGGAAAATATGTCCTAGGACCTCTGACGATAGCACCGGTGGCCGGGAATGAAGAAAGCAGTAGCAGAGTTTGTCTCTCGGTGCCTCACTTTTCAGCAAGTGAAGGCAGAGTATCTGGTACCAGCAGGCTTAGTTCAGCCTTTAGAGGTCCCAGAGTGGAAGTGGGATGGAATATCCATGGACTTCATTACATGACTTCCATGTACATCCAGGGGTCATGATTCTATCTGGGTGATCGTCGACCGACTCACCAAGTCAGCCCACTTCCTACCGATCAGAGAGAAAGGTTCAATAGAGATATTGGGATGCCTCTATGTGTAGGATATTGTGTAGCTACATGGAGTACCCTCGACGATTGTATCCAATCATGATGCACGTTTCACTTCCTGGCTATAGAAGGGGTTGCAGGAGGCTTTCAGGATGCAGCTTCATTTGAGCACCACCTTCCATCCCCAGATGGATGGCCAGACTAAGCGGACCATTCAGACCCTCAAGGATATGCTACGTGCGTGCGTACTTGACTTAGGTCACAGCTGAGAGGATCACTTTCCCTTGGTGCAGTTTTCATACAAAAATAGTTATCACTCCACCATTGGGATGGCACCATTTGAGGCTCTGTACGTCCGACCTTACAAATTGCCCTTATACTAGACTGACCTAGGGAAGTCAGCACTCGTGGGACCAGAGATGGTACAGGCTACCCTAGAGAAGGTGCAGATCAACTAGGAGTGGATGAAGACTGCACAGAGCAGGCAGAAGTCTTATGCCGACAGGAGATGGAGATCTTTGGAGTTTGAGGAGGGTGACCATGTCTTTCTAAGGTTCTCACCCCAATGAGGTTTGTGGGGATTTGGTCGGGGCGGCAAGTCATCTCCAAGGTTCATTGGACCCTTTCATGTCCTCAGTAGAGTTGGCGAGGTGGCTTACCTCCTAGCACTTCTCCCTCAGTTGCAACGAGTGCACGATGTTTTTCACATATCCCAGCTGAGGAGATACGTGCATGATCCTACTCACATCTTTGACTGGGGTGAGCTTGACATTGACTATGGGGCAATATTTTCGAAGGTTCCAGTGGAGATTGAGGATCGATAGGAGAGAGTCCTTCATGGGTGATCAATACCTTTGGTGTGTGTACGTTGGCAGCACAGTAACCTCCAGGAGATCACATGGGAGCGGGAGGCTCATATTCATGCTCAGTACCCCCACTTATTTTCCTAGTTTTTGGGATGTGTCTTTTGGGGATGCAAAGCCCTGAGGTGGGGAGAATGTAAGGACCCAGAAATTCCATGTAATTTTTTTTTAAATTATATGAAAATATTCTAGTCTATAGTTTCTGATGGTACTTGATTCCGAGGCCTGGAGAGCCCAGAATGTTTTCTTGAACTTTCTTAAGTATTTTCAGTAAGCGTGTGAGCGGGTTTTTGTAACTTTTGAACTGGTGATCAGAATTGAAATCTGAGGGAACCGTTGATCTTATAGCACCGGTAGTTGCTTAAATAGACCTTAATTTTGGCTACAGTTGGTCGTGGGTGGAATATAGTTTTTGATACCCATCATGGGAAAATAAAAAAAAAAGTGGAAGTAAAAATAAACTAACTTTATTTCTATTTAACTTTGGAATTCTATTGAATTCTCGGTGGGAACCACCCGATCTCTTCAAAACCTTTTTTTAAATTGTACCAAACCCCCAAAATTTAATGACTTCATTAAATGAAGTCATTAATCCTATCAATTAAGGGGGAGGCACTTCATCACCTTGATTGGGGCTCTTGGTTTTTTGGCTGGAGAAGAAGCTTAGTAGAGGATCTTGATGGAGGAAACCCTCCTTAGAGGAAGATCTCTTATCCTTTGATGAAAATATCTCTAATAAAGAACTTCGTCGAAGGATCTCCAATGAGGAACATATTCAACGATGATGAACCAATGTCATTCTTTCCCTATCCTCACTAATGTCAAGGAATATTCGAGGTAGGGATTGTTGTTTTTGTGTACCCCTTACCCTATTCCTGTCATTCTTCTTAATTTAAGAACAACTATGCCACTTACTACCATTCTAACACGGAGGGTTTGGGCCAAAAAAACACGTCCCGACCCCTCCACAGCCTTTGGGGATTTTTGTGTTCTTCACGGTTTGTTTTTGGGTTGAGTGATTCCTGACCGTGGTGGTCTTGAATCAATGGAGATGTCCTGAGATGAGTGTGGGAGTCTATGGAATGAAGATCGGGCCACCGGGTCGCACCCGGTGACCCGAGGAACGTCACCGGTGACCAGCGCTAGTAGGGCTTAGGAGTGGCGGCTGACACTTTGGTCTACCGCGAGGATGATGGTGGCGCGACCGCGCCGCCATAGGAGGGTCGTGTCCTGTCAGCCGTGGTGGAGCAAGGGTGGCGGCTGGCGCATGGTCAGTCGTGTGAAGGGGGCGGCAGCGGCACGCATCTACGCCACCAGGCTTGCAGGGGCCGCGGCACGAGTCCGCGGCAGAAAAGGGATCGTGGCCGGCTCGCTGACTGCCACCGGAGGTGGTACGGTGCATGACCATGCCCCGAATGTGGGCTGACCAGCCGGCCAGCTGAGGATCCGAGTGGGACCCCTGGGTTCTGCGTGCCAGCCGTTAGCGCCACGTGGCGCCAGATGGTTGGCCACCCAACCTGAACAGTTCGGTCATTCAGGGTACCCAGGGGGCGCCTCCCCTTAGTTGGAGGCTAGGGCAGCCCCACCATGGGGCCACCCAGTTGCGGGCCAATGGTGGGCCTCCAGTGGGCCACCCAGTGCGGGCCACCCAGCGGGCTGCCCAGTGCGGGCCGCACCAGTGGGCCGAGTCAGATCCCGCGGGCCGGATCAGACCCAGGGCTAGACTAGGGTCAAGTTGGGTCATCCCGAACTGGTTCGGGTCGGCCCAGGCTTGGTTGGCCCGACCGGGTCAGGCCAGACCCGGACCAGCTTCGACCCCTTTCCTCTCTTTCATCCATAACTTGAGCTATGAGCGTCTGTTTGATGAACTGTCTCTAGCACTGGAAACCTTGGATCGAGACAGTCCTTTTGGTATACCCCAAATGAGTTTTGGTTAAAGTTGGAGTATGGACAGGTTGGATCGAACACGAATCCAATCGGGCCCTTGGGACTAAAAAGGCCAATAACTTACTGATCGTGCGTCCGTTTGACGCACTGTTTGTTGTGTTGTGACCCCTATTACATGGTGGTCATTTTGGAAAACTTATTATTGGGACTTCATGGTAGTTGGAGTATCAACCTGTGACTTGAGGAGTGGACCCTCCCGAAATCAAGCGAGCTTAGTGCGGGAACCCTGTGGCTGGTTGTAACATGAGAAAGGGATCCTATGTGGGTCTGTGCCTCGCGATCCTATGTGGGTTTGTGATTTTGGATCCAACGTGGGTCTGTGTTCTAGGATCCCATAGGGATCCACTCTAGGAATCTACATGGGACTACTCTAGGAACCTACATGGGTCTGTTGTACTAGGATCCTATGTGGGTTTGATGATTTAGGATACTACATGGGTCTGCCTCTCAACAAAGTAAGATGATTCAGTAGTTACATCTAATCATTATTACTACCATACCTATGTTATACCTAGTTTTAGGTGAGTTCTAATATTTATGGTGAAACCATTTTAGTTCCTCTCTGTGTGGTGTTACCTAAGAGGTACTCACCCGTGTGGTGTTACCTTCGTGGTACTTCTTCCTTCGTGTATAGTTGTGCTTTTGTCTTAGGAGATGGAGCTCTATGTAATCTTGATAACTTAGGTATATGTATGGGCATACACCTAAGTTAGGATGGTTTTTACTTCGTACCTTGTGATTGTACTCTTACTTTTGAGGTTTATCATTTGTGGATTCTGGGAGACCTTCGGGGG
The DNA here is from genome assembly GCA_963277665.1 of Viscum album. Taxonomy (NCBI): domain Eukaryota; kingdom Viridiplantae; phylum Streptophyta; class Magnoliopsida; order Santalales; family Viscaceae; genus Viscum; species Viscum album. Next base: position 1,657,877,206 of record OY728121.1, on the reverse strand, counting down.
TCTCGGGGTCCCTACTGATTATCGTTATACTCACCCAAACAGAGGCTATGCTCGCACCTTGTTGTGTCTAGTACAGACAATGGACAACATTGACCAAGGATAAGGGTGTCAAACAGGAGGTTGCTCGGAGGTGGACTTAGACGAGATGTACCACAAGGACGACTTGAACGAGAGTTGTACCTACCCTTCTGGTAGGATTCCCGATGGACGATCCAGGATGTAACACCCAAGACGTTTATGAGAAATATTTTTTTTTATATAAATCATCAAAGGAATCTTTCACTACACACAACACTAGCTTGGTTTTCTTTACACGCAATCGCAACCTTCCTTGATAGCTTGCGTCATACGCAATACCGAGTTTCACTAAACAACGATATGCTATTAAAATATTATTAAAACTAGCCATTATGAATAGTAATAACCACTTTTTGAAATTTTTTAAATTTTATTTTTCAAAATGGACTTCGTTTTTGGATTTGGAATATCGAAATTATCCTAGAGTGAAATTTTGGTATTTTTCTGGAAACTTTCAATTTTTGATGAATAGTGAAAACACTGGGTTACTATTTAAAAACTGACTTTTTATTTAAATAATTATTTATTTAAATTTATTTTAGGTCAAAATTGATACATAATACCTATATAAGTTCAATTCAATTCATTTGAGTCATTTTATAATAATTTTATTGAACTTTTCACCGTCATTTACCCACCTCCTAGGAGAATTTGCAAATTTACATAAAACTTAATTTTATCGCTTCTGTGAGTGGAATTTCAAAAATCTGAGAGACACAGTTGAGGTCAGTAAGTAAAATTTGGTTCAATGAGATAAAAATAATTTTTGGTTAATAGTAACTTTTTACTTTTATTTACCACAGTTAAAAGTAAATAGGGTAATTAAGGGTAAAAATAATAATATTATTACCCTAACACATGTTCTAATTCTATTGGATAAGTTTAATTCGACCAAAAACAACCTTAGGAATAAAATATTACCATTTAGGCCCACTTGGATTAGATTAGGACATTTAATATTAATTTATTTAAAGAAGGGTTAAAATAGTTAAAATCAAAGTTTAATAAGTAAATAATTTTTAATATAGGGTTATACATATGATAAAATCAACTATAACAATTCATTAGAAATCTAAATAGATTTACTACATAATGGTATTTTATTTGTAATTTTTATACTTTAAATAATTTAATTTATTTATGACACAATGATGATGCAGTAATTATAGTATTAATGAAATATTGACATAATTGATGTTATAAATACCCAAATAAATGTAATTTGAAACTTTTTATGAATTCCAATAATTTTCTAGGTTAATATTACATGTTATTATTGATTTAAGTAACTTTTTTAGAACTAATATTTCTGTTATGATTTTCACAAAAATCAATTACCAAATAGTGTCAAAATTGACATAAAATAGTTTTTAAAACAAATATTATATTATTAATTGTTATTTTATTCATAAAAATCTACGGTTCGGCCAAATAACTTAGATAAGGTTATATATATTAATAATAAACAACTTGTGGTTCGTTTGGCTTATTATTATAAGTTTATTAACCTTATAGTGTAAGAAAACAAAAAGACACGGTAAAAGTTAAATTATCTAACTTAAAGTTAAGTCTAAATGATAAGGTTAAAATAGTAAACTAAACTTGTCCAAATTATATTGGATGAGAGTATTTAGACCCATCCCCACCTTATCTTCTAAATAAATCAATTTGGAGCTATTTAAAACCGAATATGTCTTTATAATAAAATAATATTTTTAGTTTTTCCAAAGGTGCCCCTCTCCTCCCTTATAAAAGGGAACCTCCTCTATCTCTTCCTCACACCACTTTGAGCCTTCAAGCTCGTCCACCCACTGCCAATTTCTCCTCTCCACTTCCCTAGAAACATCCTAGAGGTCCTGGTCTTCTTCAAAGACCAATTTTAGTGCCCTAAAAGGAGGTCTCAAAGAGGCGCTTCAAAGAAGAGGTAATGTCCGTTGCCGATTATTTCAACTTTATTTCTTCTTCCACTTCTTCTTATATAGTTTTTTCATTATGAATTAATAACATCATTATCACTCATATAATTATATGTTATTATAAGTATGAAACAACCCTATTTCACCATCTATCCATCCTATGGAAAATGAAATCACCGCGCGTGCGTACGTACGGAATACCATCTCCACACCGTGGTGTAATCTATTTTCCACCACCACCTTACTTGGATGGGTATAATGGTGTAAATAATGAATATATATAATTATTGAAAAGTGATATTGATTATGAAATAGTATACATACACTCTAATACAATTCCACGATCATGGGAACGATATCATCGCTCGTGCGTACGTACGGAATACCGTCTCCACGATGTGATGCGACTCATTCTACATGATTTTCATTGCATAATAATTACATAAATGAATTGAGTGAATAAATATGATATATATTACACTAATACCATTCTGCAAATGAGGTATCTATAACCAAAAAATAAGAATAAGAATTTATTCGACTAAACACGCATAAGAACAAAAAGTAATAAACACTCGAATAACAAGTAGCAATGAAATATTACTAATAATAAGATAAGTATATGACCATATATGATATCATAACAATGAGTATGATTCTTGAATAAGTCAATAACATTATTTAAATCATTATAAAGGAGTTTCAGACACTTACGAAGCAAATCGGACCTAAGGTAAGGGAAATATCACAATCTCATATTTATCCGAGATTGTTTATACTTTGGAATTTAATAGGGTGTATTTTATTATCCACATCCATGTTTCCTAAATATGTAATATTATTTCCATCCACCTACAATTTTTTAAATCCAATTTTACCCTTAAGTGAGTTTTTAGTAAAATATATGAAAGGAATCTTTTGTCGTTTTTCATACGAGGTACTTTTTGACTTTTCTGACAAAAGTATGAGAAGAATGTTTTTTATAACTTATACGGAATGAATGGATTTTTAAAACATTATTTCCAAGAAGCTTCCTTTACAAGTTTTCAAGTTTATTTTTAATCAACTTATTTTAGTTTATAATTTTATGACATGTTAAGAAAGGAAAAGTGTTTTTGAAGTAGAAAGGATATTTTCCTCAAGAATGGAGTTCAAGTGTTTTATCAAAATTATTTTCCATCTAAGATAATAAAGGGTTATGTTTCTATACCTATTAATAAATTTATTTTATTATGTTGTGATGGAATTATTTTTATGAATTCCTTTATCTTATATGAATTGTTTTATGATTTCACGATGTTTATGAATCCCATTTTTATTACATGGGTTATGCTATGATGTATGGTTTATGATTTTGTGGCACACATAAGAATGGTATCATTATGAGATGGGTGAGACCTATATCTCCCTCCAATGCATTGGGTAAATATTTTATATCTCATGAGATAGACATGGCTGGAATGACAGGTTAAACCGGTTCAGTGAATTAGGACTGAAACGAGGAGTGAACTCGGTTCAGAAATAGACATTTTCCACTAAGATAGTCTTGGAAATGAGTATTGACTAATAAGAAATGATTCTCTATGATTATGTGTGTATGACACAAAGTTTCATATTTTAAGTTATGATTATTGGGATTACATTTCACTACTATGATTTATCCCATGTTATAATATTATGATCTCTTTTGGAGGCTAAGATTTCCAAAATGTTATGTTCTTATGAATATGATGTGATTGAAATTTCTTTTGTTTATCCTTACTAAGAATTTGAGCTCACCCTTTTGTAAGTTTTCTTCCCCCAGGTCATGAAGAAGGTTATTAAGTAGGATATTCCAAAAGGGACTCTAGATATGATGAAATAAATGGGAGACAATGTATATTCTTTATGAACCAGTTGTTTATGTTTCCCGGTTTCTAAAGACACTATACCTATACAATCCTTTCATGGTTTTGTTATATGTTGTAATAAGTGTACTTCAATTTTTAAGTACTAACAATGTATGTAAATTATGGGTCGCAATAGTTGGTATCAGAGGAAAGGTATAGTCAACCTTTGGAAACTAGGATGTGAAAGCCTTAGTAAGAATCCTAAGGATAAGTCTAAGCATAGAACACAATCTTAGTGTTTTATAAATGGCCATGAATAACCTAGGATAAGACCTTAAGTGTGAAATTTTATTCTTGATTATGTGGTTTTTCTATTATAATTAGTGTTGCTCACACTATTCTTCTTGGTTTTAGTCAATGGCTGGAACACGAAGGAACCGTGTTAATGCGGAATGTGATGGGCAATGCAGTGATTGCCCCCCTGAGAAACCAAACGTTATGGGAGTAGGAATGAAAAATCTTATAGCCATGCTCACACAACTTTCTCAAGCTATGAATCATGCAGGACTTCCAAACGAGCAAAGGAAGGAGCAACATTCGGTTGAATCCTTCATGAGACAGCGTCCACATTCATTCAACAGGTCTACTGATCCATTAGTTGCTGAATAATGGATCAGTACTACTGAAAAGATATTTTCAGTTCTTCAATGTTCTAAACATGATAAAGTCATCTTACCAGTGTATCATTTGGAAGGTGATGTTGATCAATGGTGTAATCTTATTAAGAATACAAGCCCAAGAGATGAAATTGAGTCCATATAATGGGATGAGTTCAATAACTTATTTTTCAATAAGTACTTCCCTCGTATTCTCCGAACAAAGATGGAGAAGGAGTTTCTTGAACTAAAGAAAATGGATGATGAATCTGCTGGTACCTATGAAGCAAATTTTACAAGACTTGCAAGGTATGCTTCTGGTATTATTATCCAACCTGAGAGTAAGATCGATCAATTCTTTAGTGGCTTAAAACCAAGTCTTCGACGGGCGTTATCCATAAGGGACTTCAATAGCTATGAGGAAATCGTTCGATGTGCTCTCAAAGTTGAGATGGATATTGGAGTAACCCATCAGTCATATGGGTTTGATAAGAAGAGGAAAATGGGATTCAAAGGAAGAGAACACTGAAAAAAAGATGAGTTTTCTCTTATGCTCAAAGTGTGGAAAGAAACATGGAGGGAGTTGTCTTAAAGGGACAAGTAAATGTTTCAAATGTGGAAAGTAAGGTCATTAGGCATTTGAATGCCACAATGATGGGAAGAAGATGTCTAATGATGCAAACAAAGGAAGGGATACACAGAATGAACCTACTACACTTCAATGTTTCAAGTGCAAGGAGATTGGGCATTATTCTAATCAATGCCCAAATCCAAGGTTTGATGATGATGGTCGACGTCAACAAACTCTTAAGGCTAAAGGCAAAGGAAATTCACATGCAATTTCTATCAGTGATGTGGAGTACGATAACGAAGTGGTGGAAGGTACACTTACCATCCACTCTAAATTAGAAAATGTTTTATTTGATTCTGGATCCACCCACTCCTTTATTTCTGAAGAATTTTTTAAGGGTATCACCGTATTACCTCAACAATTCGATGTTGAGTTAGCTGTGACAACCCCTAATGGCACAACAGTCGCATAAAAAGTTTATAATTATTCTCTGATTTAAGTTTGTAGGGAAGTGCTTCCTACAAATCTTGTGATCCTCCCTATAGTGGAATTTGATTTGATTCTTGGCATGGATTGGCTTTCTCTATATAGAGCGCATATCAATTGCCAAAGAAGGGAAGTCACATTTCATATTCCATATCAATGTTTGATCGTCTATCGATGCAAGGATGAACATAACCTTCCAGTGGAAATTTCTTCCATCTTATGGGTCTTGATTCCACTAAATAAAGGTTATTTATCTCAAATGGTTGGTGAGAAACTCATGATTAAGAATACACCCATTGTACGAGAGTTTGACGATGTCTTTCCAGAGGAATTGTCGGGTCTTCCACCAAATCGTGAAGTTGAGTTTTCAATCGAACTCGTACCGGGTGCTTTGACTATTTCAAAGACACCTTATAGAATGGCCCCAATTGAGTTGCAGGAATTGAAGAAGCAACTCCAGGAGAATCTTGATAAGGGGTTCATACGCTCTAGTGTCTCACCTTGGGGAGCACCTGTTCTGTTTGTTAAGAAGAAAGATAGATCAATGAGACTCTGCATTGATTATTGATAACATAAGAATATCACTATCAAGAACAAATATCCTCTCCCACGCATTGATGACCTATTTGACCAACTACACGGAGCTCAATACTTTTCCAAGATTGATCTTCGTTCATGGTATCATTAATTAAGGGTCAAAAGGGAGGATATACCAAAGACGGATTTCCGTACAAGGTATGGACACTATGAATTTATAGTGATGCCATTTGGTCTTACTAATTCCCCTTCTATATTCATGGATCTGGTGAATAGAGTCTTTAGAGACTATCTTGATCAATTTTTTGTAGTCTTTATAGACGATATTCTTGTATATTCAAAGAGCAAGGAAGAACATGAAGATCACTTGAGAATTATATTTAAGACCCTGAGAAAGGAGAAGCTTTATGCCAAATTTACCAAGTGTGAATTTTGTCTTCAAAAAGTTTCATTTTTGGGTCACATAATCTCAAAAAGGGGATATCTGTGGATCCAGCAAAAATAGAGGTTATTAAAAGATGGTCGAGACCAACAACAGTAACTGAGATCCGAATTTTTCTTGGTTTGGCTGGATATTATCGACGTTTTGTGAAATATTTTTCATGATTATCTAATCCACTCACCAAGTTGACTCGGAAAGGAGTTAAGTTTGTTTGGACAGAGGAATGTGAAGAGAATTTCAAGGAGTTGAAAATAAGGTTATCCAGTGCACCTATGCTCACACTACCTTGTAGTGGAGAAAGGTTTGTGATCTACAGTGATGCATCCAAGAAGGGATTGGGGTGTGTTCTTTTACAAAATTATATGGTGATAGCTTATGCCTCACAACAATTGAAAATCCATGAGCAAAATTACCCAACTCATGATTTGGATTTAGCTACTGTAATCTTTGCATTAAAGATTTGGAGGCATTATATTTATAGATAAAGGTGTGACATTTATACTGATCAAAAAATTTTAAAGTATATTTTCACACAAAAGGAGCTGAATATGCGCCAAAGAAGATGGTTGGAGCTGATTAAGGATTACGACTGCTCAATTCATTACCAACATGGGAAAGCAAACAAGGTGGCAGATGCATTAAGTCGACAAGACCATGCCAGTTTATCCATGATGGGGATCACAAAAGATCCAATATTTATGGTTTTACAAAGGATGGATCTTGGAATTATAATAAAAGGGGAAATAGTATCTTTCTCAAATGAATGTTCAACCATCTATACATGTTAAGATTAAAGAGGAACAGAAAGAAGATGTAGAGTTACAAAAGAAGGTGATAAATGTTCCTGAATTCAACCTTGATTGTGATGGGATAATAAAGTTCAGGAATCGGGTTTTGTTCCTCCCATTCCTAAATTAAAGAAGGAGATGCTGGATGAGGCTCATAGTTCTTCATTATCTATTCATCCTAGAAGAACGAAGATGTATAGGGACCTGAAAGAGTACTTCTGGTGGGATGGCATGAAAAGAGATGTTGCTGAATATGTCTCTCGATGCTTGGTTTGTCAGTAAGTTAAAGCTGAGAGACAGAAGTCTAAGGGGATGTTACAACCATTACCCATACCAGAATGGAAATGGGAAAACATCACTATGGACTATGTCACAGGACTTCCTAAAACATCGAAATGTAATAATGCTCTTGGGTTCATAGTTGATCATCTTACAAAGTCTGCACACTTCATTGCTATTAGAAAGGATTTCTCTCTGGATCAGATTGCCAGGATATATGTAAAGGAAGTGGTAAGATTACATGGAGTACCACTTTCTATTATATCTGATCAGGATCCGAGGTTTACCTCAAATTTCTGGCGAAGTCTTCAGCATACTCTGGATACAGAGTTGAGTTTCAGCACTGCTTATCATCCTCAGACATATGGTCAGTCTGAGAGGACAATTCAAACTCTAGAAGATATGTTGAGAGCTTGCTCTATGGATTTAAAAGGTGGTTAGGATCAACACCTACCTTTGGTGGAATTTTCTTATAATAATAGCTTTCACTCCAATATTCAGATGGCTTCTTATGAAGCTCTCTATGGAAAGAAATGTAGATCTCCAACTTGATGGGATGAAGTTGGGGAAAGAAAGCTATTAGGACCTAATCTTGTAGATGAGATGGCAGAAAAGGTCCGATCTATTTAACAACACATAAGAGCAGCTTAGAGTCGACAAAAAAATTATGCCGACAACCGAAGAAAAGACTTAGATTTTGAAGTGGGTGATAAAGTGTTCTTACGAATATCTCCTTAGAAGAGAGTAATCAGATTTGGAAAGAAGGGAAAGCTGAGCCCTAGGTATATCGGTCCTTTCGAAATACTGGATCGTGTTGGGAAGGTAGCTTACCGATTGGCACTTCCACCAAATCTCTCTCAAGTTTACGATGTGTTCCACGTATCTCTCCTGAGAAAGTACATACCTGATCCTTCACATGTACTCAGCTCAGAAGTTGTACCGCTGGAACAAGATCTTTCTTATGAAGAACAGCCAATAGAGATTCTCGATCGTAGTGAAATAAGTCATACAGAACAAGACCACTCGCTTGGTGAAAGTATTATGTAGGAACCATAAATTAGAAGAAGCTACATGGGAGCTTGAGGATATTATGAGGGAGAGGTATCCTCATCTTTTTGTTACAAGTGACAAATTTCGAGGGCAAAATTCATTTTAAGGGGGGTAGAATGTAACACCCGAGACTTTTATGAGAATTTTTTTGTTTTTATATAAATCATCAAAGGAATATTTCACTACACACAACACTAGCTTGGATTGCTTTACATGCAATCGCGACCTTCCTTGATAGCTTGCGTCGTATGCAATACCGAGTTTCACTAAACAACGATATGCTATTAAAATATTATTAAAACTAGCCGTTATGAATAGTAATAACCACTTTTTGAAATTTTTTAAATTTTATTTCTCAAAATGGACTTTGTTTTTGGATTCGGAATATCAAAATTAGCCTAGGGTGAAATTTTGGTATTTTTCCAGAAACTTTAAATTTTTGATGAATAGTGAAAACACTGGCTTACTATTTAAAAACCGACTTTTTATTTAAATAATTATTTATTTAAATTTATTTTAGGCCAAAATTGATACATAATACCTATATAAGTTCAATGCAATTCATTGGAGTCATTTTATAATAATTTTATTGAACTTTTCACCATCTTTTACCCACCTCCTAGAAGAATTTTCAAATTTACATAAAACTTAATTTTACCGCTTCTGTGAGTGGAATTTCAAAAATCCGAGAGACACAGTTGATGTCAGTTAGTAAAATGTGGTTCAATGAGATAAAAATAATTTTTGTGAATAGTAACTTTTTACTTTTATTTACCAAGGTTAAAAGTAAATAGGGTAATTAAAGGTAAAAATGATATTATTATTACCCTAACACATGTCCTAATTCTATTGGATAAGTTTAATTCGACCAAAAACAACCTTAGGAATAAAATATGACCATTTAGTCCCACTTGGATTAGATTAGGACATTTAATATTAATTTATTTAAAGAAGGGTTAAAATAGTTAAAATCAAAGTTTAATAAGTAAATAATTTTTAATATAGGGTTATACATAAGATAAAATAAACTATAAATATTCATTAGAAATATAAAAATATTTACTACATAATGGTATTTTATTTGTAATTTTTAGACTTTAAATAATTTAATTTATTTATGACACAATGATGATGCAGTAATTATAGTATTAATGAAATATTGACATAATTAATGTTATAAATACCCAAATAAATGTAATTTGAAACTTTTTATGAATTAAAATAATTTTATAGGTTAATATGACATGTTATTATTGATTTAATAAACTTTGTTCGAACTAATATTTCTGTTATGATTTTCACAAAAACTAATTACCAAATAGTGTCAAAATTGACATAAAATAGTTTTTAAATAAATATTATATTATTAATTGTTATTTTATTCCTAAAAATCTATGGTTCGGCCAAATGACTTAGATAAGGTTATATATATTAATAATAAACAACTTAGGGTTCGTTTGTCTTCTTATGGTAAGTTTATTAGCCTTATAGTGTAAGAAAACAAAAAGACACGGTAAAAGTTAAATTATCTAACTTAAAATTAAATCTAAATGATAAGGTTAAAATAGTAAACTAAACATTTCCAAATTCTATTGGATGAGATTATTTAGACCCATACACACCTTATCTTTGAAATAAATCAATTTTGATCTATTTAAAACCGAATATGGATTTATAATAAAATAATATTTTTTGTTTTTCCAAAGGTGCCCCTCTCCTCCCATATAAAAGGGAACCTCCTCCCTCTCTTCCTCACACAACTTTGAGCCTTCAAGCTCGGCCAAACCCTACCAATTTCTCCTCTCCACTTCCCTAGAAACATCCTAGAGGTCCTGGTCTTCTTCAAAGACCAATTTTAGTGCCCTAAAAGGAGGTCTCAAAGAGGCGCTTCAAAGAAGAGGTAATGTCTGTTACCGATTCTTTTAACTTTATTTCTTCTTCCACTTCTTCTTCTATAGTTGTTTAATTATGAATTAATAACATCAGTATCACTCATATAATGATATGTTATTATAAGTATTAAACAACCCTATTTTACTATCTATCCATCCTACAGAAAACGAAATCATTGTGCGTGCGTATGTACGGAATACCGTCTACACGCCGTGGTGTAATCTATTTTCCACCACCACCTTACTTGGATGGGTATAATGGTGTAAAGAATGAATATATATGATTATTGTAAAGTGATATTGATTTTGAAATAGTATACATACACTCCAATACAATTCCACGATCATGGGAACGATATCATCGCTCGTGCGTACGTACGGAATACCGTCTCCACGATGTGATGCGATTCGTTCTACATGATTTTCATTGCATAATAATTACATAAATGAATTGAGTGAATAAATATGATATATATTACACTAATACCATTCTGTAAATGAGGTATCTATAACCTAAAAATAAGAATAAGAATTTATTAGACAAAACACGCATAAGAACAAAAAGTAATAAACACCCGAATAACAAGTAGCAATGAAATATTACTAATAATAAGCTAAGAATATGACCATATATGATATAATAACAATGATTTTGATTCTGGAATAAGTCAATAACATTATTTAAATCATTATACATGAGTTTCGGACACTTACGAAGCAAATCGGACCTAAGGTAAGGTAAATATCACAATCTCATTTTTATCCGAGATTGTTTATACTTTGGAATTTAATGGGGTGTATTTTATCATCCACATCCATGTTTCCTCAATATGTAATATTATTTACATCCACCTACAATTGTTTAAATCCAATTTTACCCTTCGGTGAGTTTTTAGTAAAATATATGAAAGGAATCTTTTTTCGTTTTTCGTACAAGGTACTTTTTGACTTTTCCGACAAAAGTACGAGAAGAATGTTTTTTTTAACTTATACGGCATGAATGGATTTTTAAAACATTATTTCCAAGAATCTTACTTTACAATTTTTCAGTTTTATTTTTAATCAACTTCTTTTAGTTTAGAATTGTATGACATGTTAAGAAATGAAAAGTGTTTTTGAAGTAGAAATGATATTTTCCTCAAGAATGGAGTTCAAGTGTTTTATCAAAATTATTTTCCATCTAAGATAATAAAGGGTTATTTTTATATCCCTATTAATACATTGATTTGATTATTTTGTGATGGAATTATTTTTATGAATTCCTTTATCTTATATGAATTGTTTTATGATGACACGATGTTTAAGAATCTCATTTTTATTACATGGGTTATGCTATGATGTATGGTTTATGATTTTGTGGCACACATAAGAATGGTATCATTATGAGATGGGTGGGACCTATATCTCCCTCCAATTCATTGGGTGAAGATTTTATATCTCATGAGATAGACATGGCTGGAACAGTAGGTTAAACTGGTTCAGTGAAACAGGACTGAAACGAGGAGTGAACTCAGTTCAGAAATGGACTTTGTCCACTAAGATAGTCTTGGCAATGAGTCTTGACTAATAATAAATGATTCTCTATGATTATGTGTGTATGCCACAAAGTTTCATGTTTTAAGTTATGATTATTGGGATTAAATTTCACTACTATGATTTATCTCATGTTATAATATTATGATCACTTTTGCAGGTTAAGATTTCCAAAATGTTATGTTCTTATGAATATGATGTGATTGAAATTTCTTTTGTTTACCCTTACTGAGAATTTGAGCTCACCCTTTTGTATGTTTTCTTCCCCCAGGTCAGGAAGAATGTTATTAAGTATGATATGCCAAAATGGACTCTTGATATTATGAAATAAATGGGAGACAATGTGGATGCTTTATGAACCAGTTGTTTATGTTTCCCAGTTTCTAAATACACTATACCTATACGGTCATTTCATGGTTTTGTTATATGTTTTAATAAGTGTACTTCAATTTTGAAGTACTAACAATGTATGTAAAGTATTGGTCACTATACAAGAGTTGTTTCCCTTTCAGTTGTACTTGAACTTTCAGTTGGGCTTGTATACTGGCCATTGATTTCTCCACACTTTTTACTATATTAGTTACTTCTGGTTACTCCTTGTTGTGTTTTCAGACTATTTGTGTTGCAGGTTTTAAAAGAAATTCCTTCCTGATTACTGGGATATGCCTTTCAGTACTAGTCTCTAGCCCCTGGCCTATGGAAAACGGGCTTGGAGTAGTCACGGCACGGGCCCAAACGACAGTTCATGATACTAAATTCCACATTCTTGAAACCTAGGTCATCTAATGTATTTAATTTATGTTTTTATCACCAGAACTTCCATAGGGCTTTATTTTTCTCATATTAGGAAACTCACATGCATTCATGTTGTTAATCATTACTTCATATAGTAGATTTAGAATAACCACAATATTTCCCACTATAGATCCAATTTCGTTCAATTGATCATTTAGGAAACCACCACATTTTACTTTACATACATTTTTACTTTGTTACATACTAGATCAATCCATTTACTAAAACCAAAATAGTTACTATGAGAATATCAGTAAAATCATAATATACCATCTTATAAGGAAGATAAACACTAATATATCCATATTCATGATATATCAAACTCATTTTGTCTATAAAAAATAATTATGATACCCCTAACATACTAAAAATTATGTTTATATATGAATTTGAACTTATTCTTAAAAAACATCCTAACCTCTAAAGTTATCTAAACCCTGATCCGATACCAACTATAATGACCTGGCACTAAAAATTACATTATTTAGTATCTTTAAACTAGAATTAACATTCCTTGATTCCCAAATATCATTTAGGTTTAGAGTTTTAAAGAGTTATTTAATAACTCTTACATAAAAAAACCATATTTATATAAAGTGGAAACTTCTAAATTAGTATCCATTTTTTCTATAATTAAAAACCTTTAAAATAAAACATGATTTATTTTTATGAAAAATATTCACAACTTTCAACTTGAATTGATTGTTTCTATTACCCATCCTTAAAACCTATAAAAATATTTTAAAGGTATGGGATGAGCATAAAAATCTCATTAAGTTACATAAAATTATAAATCCATTATTCTATAGTAAAACATGAAAACCCATGAAAACCCTTTTCTCAAAAACATACCTTTATTCAAAAATAAAATCATTTCTCCTTAAAAATATACTTATATATAATTTTTAAATAAATAAATTTCCATAAAAACTAATTTTATAGCAAATAAAAGTATTGTTGGTGTGTTGGGAAATCATTATCATAGACCCCTTACAAGAACCCTTGGAAATTGGAATAACTATACTATTGACTTCCAATATAATCCGTCATAGAAAAAAATCACTACCTAATGTATTATAGAGTTATCTAGGAGAACCCATCATATAATCAATAATGGGATCAACCATGATCTATTATTGGGATCATCCCTCCATAAATATTTTCCAATGACCATATCATGAAAAAAACCATTGAAAACCCTTTTTAAACTCATGTACAAAACACTTTCAGATATCAAAATGCCTTTTTTTCTAAAAAATCACTTTTAAAATATAAAAATTACACCCATAATAAAGAAACCATTTTATTTGAAAATAACCATGAAAAATTATAAATTAAAAATAAAATAATTGAGGATTCATCATAATGGAAGGAAAATACACTCATGACGTATAAGTTAAAAAAAATCCCTTTCATATTTTTATTAGAAAAGTTACAAAGTACCTCATTTGGAAACCAAAAATATCAAAAAACATATTAAAAAAGTAAAATATGGGTAAAAATTAATTTAAAAAATTATATGTTAATAGTGAAAAATATTTTTAAAAACATTTTTTGGAAATATGGATATAGAAGAAAAATGGAGTTTTAAGGGAAACATCAAAATATACTTTTTAAAAGAAAGTCCATTACCTTGAGGCCAAAAAAGTCACATACATTATTTATCTTCCTAAATAATAAACATAGGTTAATTTTATACATTATTAATAACCTTTATAAAATTTATTGTTCATTTTATATCACTTATTACCTTGTTATATACAATTACTTAATAATTTTACTTTATATCATATGTTTTGATGATATTCAATTCATAAGTCCAAAATGACTTAGGTATGTTCAATATAGTCAAAGTGGTCATTACTAAACCATATCTAGAATAATATTCATGACATTATTTTCATTCTTATTAATAAATTATTATTTTAAATCCAATCAATAAATATAGTCATGAAAAATTAACTGCATTATAATTATGGAGACGGTATGTCGTACGTACACATGAGTAATGTTTCCATTTTTAGTGATTATTATGGAAATAAGTTAATTATTATTTTATATTTATGGAATGATAATAATTTAATAAATATAATATTTTAAATATAATTATATATATCATCCAAGTGATGTGGTGAGGAAAAATGAATCACATCGCTTCGTGGAGGTGGTAGTTTACATGTACACACGAACGATGTTATCATTTGTTAGTGCATAAAAAGTTAATAAGATAAATAATATATTATGTTTTAATAATGATAAATATTTCATTAATATTATATATATATAAACATTAATTAAATCATTAAACCTTTCTTGAGAGATGGGGATGAAAAAATAATTACATCAGTTCGTGAGGCGGTAGTCTGCCATTCACACGAATGATAAATTCCTTTCCCATTTATTGGATATAGGAGATGGATATAGGTTATTCAATTAATATAATAAAATTTCATTTTATGGAAGATAATTTTTTTATTATTTAATCATGGTTTAAGAAGATTTTAATGAGGTGCATGAAAAAACAAAACTAAAACATGCAATTGAAAACTGTTCCTCTTATTAGGAAATCCTCCCTTTCATAAGACCTTAAGACCTATAATATTAGTATTATGTCTAAAATAAGGCCTCTATAATTATGGTATATATTATAATAATATATTTGGGTAGTTATTTACCTAAATAAATGGGTTTTTAAGTGTTATGGATTGAGAAGAATGGGTTCCCTTTTATAAGAGAGCAGAGGGGCACTCTTGGAATTTCTCAAAATATTAAATTAATATTCAATTAAAAATGAATAATAAATAGTTTTATTTACAATATAGGATGATTATGGGTTGAAATAATCTCATAAATATTTTTTTACATTTTTAAGTATAATTTGTACCCTTATAGTTTGGTTTTAACCCCTCATTAGCCCTTTAAAAACTTATTGGGACAATAAGGATTTTTAGTCTTTGATGGTCAATATAGTTACTATAAATAGAAAAAAGACCCATAAGTGGATTCTTATTGATATTAAAAATAATATCCTGATCATTTGGATGAATATATGAATTTTATGAATTTTATATCATTTAACAAAATATTATTTATTTTAAAATATCACCAATGTCAATTTTTAGAACTATTCATTACTATGAATTTAATAATATAAACATGGTACTTATAATTAAAAAATTATTATATCCCCAAAATTTAATTATAATCTAAAAAAATATCTTATTAAATTAATTATATCAAATTGTATTTATTTTAATATGTTTAATATCATTTATTTTATTTTTCCATTAATCAAATAATTACTGCATCTGCATTGTGTAAGCATTTAAGTTAATTATTTACTCACTAAAAATTAAACATAAATTACCATGATGAAGATAAATATTTTAAAATTAAATATAATATTTATATTCAAACATATCCTTAATATAACCCCATATTAAAAAAATTATAGTTATTGAAACAAGAGTGAGATATGTTGGACTTTTCTTCAAATAAAATAAAATAATGGTCTTAATCTCATTCAAATGGATAAAAAATGCCATTTAACCGAATATTATATTATTATTCATGAAATAAAATCATAAAATGAAATTAATATAAGTTTTTTTGTCATTTTATAATCCTTATCATTTTATTTTTAACATTAATTACCTGATTTACCCTTTACTATGGTAACAAAAATTGATAAGTTTACAATTCATGTTGACCAAAAATTAAAATGTAACTATTTAATAAATTTTTAACTCATGATTAAAAATATGGAATCCATTTTTTAAAATTCAAAACACATAAGTGGAATAATTTAATTTAAAATTAAATTGGAAATAAGCAATGAAAAACTGTTTTCTTGAAAAATGTGTTTTTAAACCGAAAAATGTACTATTACTAAAGTAAGGTATAAGGATGATTCAAAATGTAGTTTGTTAGATTATTTTTAACTAAATATTACTTAATTTAATTTGATATCAAATTTAAATAATAAAGATAATTTTTATTATTAATAAAATTATTGTTTTATAAAAATATGAATTTTTTACAATTCACTAGAAAATTAATCTTTTCAAAAAATTCTCAACAAATAATCATAATATAATTTTGAAATACGTAGTTCAAAAATGAAATTCATTTTTTAAAATAAATTTTTTCAAATTTTCAAAAATTAATTACAATATTCAATCAATAAAAGCAAAGAAAATCCACTTTTGATGAAAACATATTTTTGAAGAATAAAATGACTTTACTAAAAATCAAGTGCTTATTTATAAATATTTAATTAATATGTTTTAAATGAGTAGGAACATTATATTTTTCATAATTTGTTTAATATTATTCATTCCTTCTAATTTAATGGTTACGTTATAACAACCACTATTAAATAATAATATTTCATTGTTCATTTAAGATCGGTGTTGTGTATCTTATATGCTATCGAATATAGTATTTCCTTTTAAAATATTGGGATATTACATGCATGGTTTTATAGGGTACTAATAAAGGGAAGTGTTTCATGTATGGGATGTATCTCTTGGATCTTGTTTCCTTCTTGTGAGTTGGGATGGTGGTGATATATGGTCACATGGACATAGATCCATGGGTTGCTTTGGGTTCTATGTTATTGGTCTTTAGTATTTTCACCTAGACTTTATTATGCAGTTTTTGGATGTTACCTTTATGGTTTGGTTATTTTGAGATGTCACGACCCGCCTTCACCAAAAGGAGGGAAGGGTCAGCAGATTTCCAGGACCTTCTTTCTTTAAGTTAAAGGAGAGATAATGACCCACGAGACCCGCCTTCAATAGGTCCCGGAGTGCCGACTAGCACCAAGGGTATAGAAATTTCTCACAAATGGAAGGCATTACCCCTTTTTGTTTTATAAGATCGGGAGATAAGATGATGAAACTCAACAACACCAAGGTAAAAGAAAAGTAAATCCAAAAGTAAACCATTCCCACATGCATGTTCCCAAAGTAAAAGCCACAAAGTACAAAAGGTGACTACAAGGTAAGAACCAAAGAATAAAAGTAGCAACTTCAACTGCCCCAAAGGTCCGAGCTAGTATGGTCCTGTGTGATCCCCGAAGTCCTCCTGGAAACCTGAAAGTAGTTTTATATATGTAGGGTGAGCATACAAGTACACTCAGTAGAGAAAACCAAAGACTCTCTGCACAAGTGGGGGAATGTACTAAAGTCACGTGAGAAAAAGGAGTAAACCAAACACATATCAAGGTAAATTATCCACCCAAGCCTCACCAAGCACACTCCCCAAATAAAGCAAGTCAAGTAATATATATAATCAGATCACATCGATGTTTGGGTACCCCGCACCACTTTCCCACTGGTTATTGAGACATCCTACACATCGGACCAATCCTGCCAATCTCACCGCAATCCCACTGCCACACCCGCCCACACACACCTGGGCCACAACCACACGCAGTCCCACTGCCGAATCCCACCCGCAAACACCTGGGCCACAACTATCACATGTAACCATGCCTGCAAACACCTAGGCCAGAACAACCACCACCACACCCGAAGACACCTGGGCTAGAAAATCCACTGCCACGCCCGAATACACCTGGGCCTCATCCTGAAGACACTTGGGAAACCACCTGCTGCACACACCTGGACAACCACCAAACTACCTCGCCCGAAGGTTCTTGGGCTAATAATGGACCTCAGGCCGTCACATCCTACCCGAAGATACTTGGGCTATTCGGGAAAGGGAGCAGAAAAGGAGCTAATAACCATCCACTAATAATAGTGTTGGGAAAAACACCCTCCCCCATGAAATGGGGGTGTTCGGCACTAAGTTCTCAACTTGGGTGGGGTGCGAATAAGAAACACAAAACTACAAATATATACATAGGTAACAAGAACTCACCCAAGGTTAGGTTTTTCTTCAGACAGCCTACAGATCACAACAGCACTCAAGTCCGAGTCACAACTCTCGCCAATAAAACCCATTTGTCCCATTCTTGTTTTCATGTTCAGTAATAATGTTCAAATAAGTTTATGCACTACTGGGAAACTAACACCATAAGCATAACCAAGAAAAAGAAACCATCCAAATGTTAATTTAATTATCCATACCCGGTTATCTTGTAAAGTCACAACAACAAGGAAAAGTGAGAACCCTCGAAGTCCTAGAACCAGAAAACCCTGAGACACTGCCCCGTATCCCCTCCCCCAAAAAGGTTTTTCATCAACAGAGGATCCCACCCCAATTCATGATATAAACAAGGTAACCACCCGGTCTCAAAACTCACAAACACTGAAACCATAAAAACAGGGGATCCCATCCCCTCCCATATCTCCAACAATCATCCCGAAAAATAGGAAACAACCAAACCACTACCACCTACACAAGGAAGGGCCACGCCTGTATTTTCAGATTTATAAGATTTAACACACTCCATGATTTCAAATTCCGTGTGTTTTAACCGGGAGTTATCACAGAAGGGTTGATCCTGGTGCTTTCAATTTATTCAGCCAGGTATACGTGATTAACCAATTTACTTTTCACAGTAGGAGATTATAATTACAAAACAATCCATTTAAAATATCACGAGGGGTTCATTAGTGCACAGACAACGACCACCAACGGCCTCGATTTTCAGAATGCGTAAGCCAGCACAACTCAGAAAGATGATTTTAATATAGCAACATCAACGATCACAGCCCCCCCTTCATTCTTTACAGGATTCATTCATTATCTTTAATTAGGTCTAGTTTATCCAATTCTACAGAATCAAAAGCACGCCCACCCTGAATGATACACAAAAGAGAGAGGGGAAGGAGAAATTCCCTACCTGTTGATCGACGATCGATGCTTAGGCTGGGGGCGGAACTTCACGGATAGCAATGCGGCCTGCCTGAACAAAAAAAAATCACCTTGTCTATCAACGCTCAGGCCAGGCGCGGAACCTTACGCATAACGATGCGGCTCGCCCGATGCACCAGAATCTGTTCGTGAAAAGCCGCGATTGATGAAATAAGAAACCACGGCTAACCCTTAGTTTATAAGAGTCGCGGATGGTTGATATGAGAACACCAAACCGCGTAAGGAGCGGGGGTCGTGGGTTGACCACACGGTTGGGAAGTTACACACGATGATATTAAGGTGTTATTTAATATCCCCCATCGGGGAGGTTTCAGGAATTAATTACGGGACTTAAGTGGTTTTAAAAGGAGTAAAAGAATTAATTTACGTCAAAACTTACGTTGCGGGAGCGGAAAATTCAGGTACTCGGCGAGGGGACACAGTGCCACTGTCATGGTGTCACCCTCACGGTGTCACCCTCACGGTGTCACCCTCACAGTGTCACCCTCATGGTGCCACCATCACAGTTCCACCCTAACGGTGTCACCCTCACGGTGACACTGTCACGGTTCCACCATCACGGTTCCACCGTCACGGTGTCACCGTCATGGTCTCACCCTCACGGTGCCATCGTGACCGGTGTCACCCTCACGGTGCCACTATTTTGGTGGAGCCTCACTTTTGGAAAAGTAATGGGCCAAGAAGGTCCGGGCCATTACATTAGATACCTCTTAAATGATTCTCGTCCTCGAGAATCAAAACAAACCAAGAAGGAAAGAGAGGGTCCGAACAACCACCTCGAAAGATACCTCTTAGAAGTGAACCCATGCTAACTAAAAACACTTCCCTAACAAGAACCAAGAAACATACCATGCCAAACTGCCCAGGCATGTGGGTTGGGGAGTCTCCTCCCCCATGTCAAGATATTATCCGCTTTGGGCGGCACTAACTTTCCCACACGGGTTTAATCGCATCCACCTTAATGCGTCTTGATTAGGGGGTGGGTTCTCTCCTCCCCCATAGCCAGGGCTTTTCACACACATTTAGAGGAAAGAAAACCAGTACATTTCATAGCCAAAAAGACAAAACGTTCTACCACAATAGGTACAACAAGGAACAAAACTCAAAACAACTCGGAGTACTGGGTACGCATCTGTGTTTCCCTCTCCCACGTACTCTCCTCAAGCCCACGATGTCTCCAGAACACACGAACCAAGGGAATGGTTCGGCCACAAAGCACTTTCTCCTTGTGATCCTTGATCATCACTGGTCTCTCCACAAAGGTCACATCGTCCTCGATGTCCATCTCACCCCAATCAAGGATGTGTGAATCGTCGTGTAGATACCGACAGAGCTGGGACACATGAAAGATATCATGTATCCTTAGTAGCGGCAGTGGTAACGCTAGCTGATAAGCCACTTCGCCGACCCGCCGCAACACTTCGAAGGGTCTGATGAACCTGGGAGAAATCTTACTCCCCTTTCCGAACCTCCGCTGCCCACGCCGAGGGGAGACCTTCAAGAACACATGGTCTCCAACCTCAAACTCTAAGGGCCTCCTCCTGGTATCGGCATATGACTTCTGTCAGCCCTGGGTTGCCTTCATCCTTTCCCGTATGAGTTGAACCTTCAATGTCGTGCTCTGCACCACCTCTGGGCCAAGGATTCTTGCCTCCCCCACTTCGGCCCAACACATAGGTGAACGGAAGGGCCTCCCATACAAGGCTTCAAACGGGGCCATACCGATGGTAGAGTGATAGCTATTATTGTAGGCGAACTCTACCAGGGGAACGTGTCGCACCCATGATCCTCCTGAGTCCAGAACACATGCTCGTAGCATATCCTCCAAGGTCTAGATGGTGCGCTCTGTTTGTCCATCTGTCTGGGGATGGAAAGAAGTGCAAGGGCGTAACTGTGTTCCAAAAGCATGCTGGAATCCTTTCTAGACCCGTGAGGTAAACCGTGCATCCCTATCTGAGACTATAGACCTCGGAACTCCATGCAACCGCACCACCTCATCCACGTAATTTCATGCCAAAGCATCCATAGTAATCGACTCCCTGATCACCAAAAATTGGGCCGATTTCGTTAAACGGTCCACTACCACCCAGATGGCGTCGTATGCCCCTTGTACCTTGAGAAGTCCCATGACAAAATCCATCGACATGTCGTCCCACTTCCACTCAGGGACATCTAGAGACTGCAATAGGCTGCCTGGAACTCGGTGTTCAGCCTTCACTTGTTGACACACTAAGCACTTGGCCACAAACTCTGCCACTGCTCGCTTCACTCTGGGCCACCAAAACTGTCTCTTCAGTCCCTGGTACATCTTGGAAACTCCTGGGTGTACCGCCAGGGGTGAGTTTTGGAACTCACTGAGAACCTTGTCGCACATCACTCCTGGAACAAACAATATTTTCTGGAAAAGCATTCGGTTCTGACCATCCTCTGTCCATCCTTTTGGAGCATTTCCCTGGTCAACTCGGTCACGCATCACTTCGCACTTCGTGTCTCCCCATTGAGACTCCTCCACTTTCTGAAATAGAGATGACTGCACTGTCATCTGATATAGGCAACCTCTACCACCATCCATCCCCGCATCCAGGTGTAAGGCATCCAACTCCTCCATCGCTTTCCAGGCATTCACCGACTCTCAGACCGCATCCTTATGCGTCCTCCTGCCAAGGCATCGGCCACTACATTGCCCTTTCCCTCAGTATAAGAGATCTCGAAGTCATAATCCTGAAAGAACTCCACCCATATCCATTGTCGCAAGTTTAAGTCCCGCTGGGAGAAGATATACCACAAGCTTCTATGATCCATGAAAACCACAAAGCGTTCTCCGATGAGGTAGTGTCGCCATAACTTTAGCGCAAAAACGACTGCTGCAAGCTCTAGGTCGTGGGTGGCGTAATTACGCTCATGGGGGCGTAACTGCCTGGACCCATAAGAGATCACCCCTTATCGCTACATCAACACACATCCCAAGCCCTGTCCTGAAGCATCACAGAACACCTCATAAGACACCCCTTCTTCTGGTAATCTCAGCACTGGGGCACTAACCAACTTCTCTTTCAGATAGCTGAAGGCTGACTCGCACTGCTCACTCCACACGAAAACCTGGTCTTTCTTGGTCAGGGTTGTCAAGGGGGCTGCTACTCAGGAGAAGTTGGGTACGAACCTCTGATAGTAACCTGCCAGCCCGAGGAAACTATGGACCTCTACTACATTCTTGGGTGCTGCCCAAGAAACAACTGCCTCAACCTTTGATGGGTCAACCGCTACCCCCCACTCGGACACCACGTGTCTGAGGAAGTTCACTTCTCATGTCCATAACTTTCATTTTGACAACTTACCATAGAGCTGGTGCTATCGGAGGACCTCCAAAACTGTCCTCAGGTGCTCCTCATGGTCCTCCTCTGATCTCGAATAGATCAGGATTTCGTCGATGAACACAACTACGAACCGATCCAGGTACTCCCGGAAGATGGAATTCATAAGCCCCATGAACACAGTTTGGGTGTTTGTAACACCGAAGGGCATGACTACGAACTCGAAGTGTCCATATCTGCACCTGAAGGCCGTCTTCGGTATGTATATCTCCTTCACTCTCAGCTGGTGGTACCCAGACCGCAGGTCGATCTTCGAGAACCATCCTGCCCCTTTCAGCTGGTCGAAAAGATCATCTATCCTCAGAAGAGGGTAGCGATTCTTGATCGTCACCTGATTCAGCCTCCTGTAGTCTATGCACAACCTGATACCACCATCTTCCTTCTTTACAAACAAGACTGGAGCACCCCACGGTGATGCACTCGGCCGAACATAACCCCTCTTCATCAGATCTTCAATCTGAATCCGCAACTCCCGTAGCTCTGAAGGTGCCATCCAGTAAGGAGCCATCGAGATTGGACGAGTGCCAGGCTGCAGGTCTATCCCAAACTCGATATCACATTTAGGAGGTAGAGTCGTCACCTCCTCTGGAAATATGTCCATAAACTCACAGACAACCTCTGACATCCCCACCATCTCGGCATCTACTAACTCTACTGATAGCTCGGCTAACAAGGAGAGGAGGGGTTCCTCTCACCTGCTGCCCTTATGACCGCTCCGCTCACCGGTGAAGGTAACACGCCGGCTGCCCAAGCCCGAGAACACGACCCTTATTCAGAAATAGTCGATGATGGTGCACCCAGAGAATATCTAGTCGATGCCTAGGATGACATCGTATAGCTGTATTTGTAGCAGAAGAAGATCCCTAACCGACTGATGTGGCTCTATCATCAGTCTGCATCCCCGACAAACAAACAACAAGCCGGTTTGACCCCCGACTGGTGTGCTCAACACCAGGGGAACTGGGAGTCTCTCGGCATCTAGACCCAAATAACAGGCTAGACTAGGTGCAACAAATGGGTGGGAAGCTCTGGTATCGAACAAAGCATAAGCAAGAGTGCTAAACAAACTGATCGTACCTCGAACAACCTCCGGCACTAGTGGAACTGCTGCCTATGCGGCGTGTAACTGTCCACGCCCAGATCCTCTGCCCCTCGGATTCAGGCCACCTCCCCAACCATGCCTCGGTCGAGGTCCCTAAGGTGTGCCCTGAGGTCGGCCTCCTCCTCCTATGTCTGCCCTCGGAGGAGCGGGAGCTCGCTGTCCCTGCTGCTGCTGCTAGAAAGGTCTAGCTGGAAGCTGCTACTGGGGCGGGTGGTGGGGCTGTCCACCACCGCCGTACTGTACCCGGTCCAGGAACTGACTCCGGAGATGTTCAGGGCTCCCACAGACGAAGCACCACGGTCCCGGGCCTGAAGGAAAAGGGCGAGGACCAGGGGATCGAAACTGAAACTATTGCGGCCTGCTCCCTGCCAGTCGGAACCTGGAGGGTCCTAATGCTGGAGGTCTGGTTCTGAAGGCCTTCCCCTTCGATGGTCCTAGCTGGATCCCCTCTCGTGACACTCCTCCTAGACCATGCATCCTCTCCACCACTTCGGCCTTCTTCTAGACCTCTAAGTACGTCGGAAGGGTAAAGGGGGTAACAGCATACTGAAGGGAGGGGCGGAGCGCCTCCTCCAAATGTCTTGCTCGAGACTCCTCGTCAGGAAAGAGGTCTGTAGAAAAGCGTAAGAGGTACTTGAACTTGATCCCTATCTCTCTCACGTACATACTCCCCTGTTGTAGGTAGAGTAGCTCCTGTCTCTTTTCCGCCTTCATCGTCGAAGAGAGGAATTCTACCCAGAACTCCCTCTCGAAATCAGCCCATGCCACCTCAGAATCTCTCCTCTCCCCCAGGTAAAGAATCCACCACTGACGCGCCGCTCCCCACATCTGGCTGATGGCCAGAGGAACCCAGTACTCGGTCAGGTCCCGAATCAGGCCGAAAGCTATCACTAGCTCCTCTATCCAGCCTTCTGTCCTCATGTCAGAGGTGCTGCCCTCATACTTTTCGAGGGTCTGTCGTTAGAAGGCCCGGAGAGTCCTCTACCACTGGTAGTCCTCCTCTTCTCGGTCAGCTCTCTTCTGATCATCCAAGGTAGTATGTAGGGCCTCGATCGTCTGTACCACACGCGGTCGCCTCCCAGGTGCCATAGCTGCAAGGTAAACAAGGAATGCCTAAGCCCAAGTAGTGCAGATTATTGTCATTAAAACTTCTTAAACTTTTTGTTTATTCTTAATTCCCAAAACACCCCAAAAACATGAGAACACAAGTTATTATGATGCATGTACCTTTCCTAGGGTCTCTACCCTGCAATCATAACGGCATCACTTGGTCGTTCGGTAGGTCCAGAGTCCTTGCATCGGATCACGGGGGGCCCTAAAATCTCGTGTCCTAGTCGTTCTTCCCTGGCCTAATTCACACACTGAGGTCACCCAACACTGTTTCCCTACTATCCCATGCAATCCTCACTGTTCCTAACTCTAGGCTCCATCCTATCCCTCAATCATCATCACCTTTGATACCATTCTGTCACGACCCTCCTTCACCAAAAGGAGGGAAGGGTCAGCAGATTTCCAGGCCCTTCCTTCTTTAAGTTAAAGGAGAGATAATGACCCCCGAGACCTGCCTTCAATAGGTCCCAGAGTGGCGACAAACACCAAGGGTATAGAAATTTCTCACAAATGTAAGGCATTACCCATTTTTGTTTTATAAGATCAGGAGATAAGATGATGAAACTCAACAACACCAAGGTAAAAGAAAATTAAAGCCAAAAGTAAACCATTCCCACATGCATGTTCCAAAATTAAAAGCCACAAAGTACAAAAGGTGACTACAAGTTAAGTACCAATGAAGAAAAGCAGCAACTGCAACTGCCCCAAAGGTCCGAGCTAGTATGGTCCTGTGTGATCATGAAGTCCTCCTAGAAACCTAAAAGTAGTTTTATATACATAGGGTGAGCATACAAGTACACTCAGTAGGGAAAACCAAAGACTCTCGTGCACAAGTGGGGGAATGTACTAAAGTCTCGTGAGAAAAAGGAGTAAACCAAACACCTATCAAGGTAAATTATCCACCCAATCCTCACCAAGGCACACTCCCCAAATAATGCAAGTCAAGTATATATATATAATCAGAGAACATTGATGTTTGGGTACCCCGCGCCACTTTCCCACTGGTTATTGAGACATCCTATGCATCGGACCAATCCTGCCAATCTCACCGCAGTCCCACTGCCACACCCGCCCGCACACACCTGGGCCACAACCACACGCAGTCCCACTATCGAATCTCACCCGCAAACACCTGGGTCACAACTATCACATGTAACCACGCCTACAAACACCTAGTCCAGAACAACCACCACCACACCTGAAGACACCTGGGCTAGAAAATCCACTGCCACTCCCGAAGACACCTGGGCCTCATCCCGAAGACACTTAGGAAACCACCTGCCACACACACCTGGCCAACCACCACACTACCCCACCCGAAGGTTATTGGGATAATAATGGACCTCAGGCCATCACAGGCTGCCTGAAGATACTTGGGCTATCCGAGAAAGGGAGCATAAAAGGAGCTAATAACCAGCCACTAATAATAGTGTTGGGAAAAACACCCTCCCCCATGAAATGGGGGTGTTCGGCACTAATTGCTCAACTTGGGTGGGGCGCGAATAAGAAACACAAAACTAAAATATATATATATATAGGTAACAAGAACTCACCCAAAGTTAGGTTTTTTTCAGACAGCCTACAGATCACAACAGCGCTCAAGTCCGAGTCACGACTCTCGCCAATAAAACCCATTTGTCCATTTCTTGTTTTCATGTTCAGTAATAATGTTCAAATAAGTTTATGCACTACTGGGCAACTAACACCATAAGAATAACCAAGGAAAAGAAACCAGCCAAACGTTAATTTAAGTATCCATACCTGGTTCTCTTGTAATGTCACAACAATAAGGAAAAGTGAGAACCCTAGAAGTCCTGGAACCAGACAACCCCGAGACACTGCCCCGTGTCCCCTCCACCAAAAAGGTTTTTCATCAACAGAGTATCCCACCCCAATTCGTGATATAAACAAGGTAACCACCCTGTCTCAAAACTCGCAAACACTGAATCCATAAAAACGGGGGATCCCATCCCCTCCCACATCTCCAACAATCAGCCCGAAAAAAAAATGAAACAACCAAACCACTACCACCGACACAAGGCAGGGCCACACCTGTATTTTCAGATTTATAAGATTTAACACACTCCATGATTTCAAATTTTGTGTGTTTTAACTGGGATTTATCACAGAAGGGTTGATCCTGGTGCTTTCAATTTATTCAGCCGTGTATACGTGATTAACCAATTTACTTTTCACAGTAGGAGATTATAATTATAAAACAAGCCATTTAAAACATCATGGGGGGTTCATTAGTGCACAGACACCAACCACCAATGGCCTCAATTTTCAGAATGTGTAAGCCAGCACAGCTCAGAAATATGATTTTAATATAACAACATCAACGATCACAGCCCCCCCCCCCCTTCATTCTTTACAGGAT
Source organism: Viscum album (assembly GCA_963277665.1). Classification (NCBI taxonomy): domain Eukaryota; kingdom Viridiplantae; phylum Streptophyta; class Magnoliopsida; order Santalales; family Viscaceae; genus Viscum; species Viscum album. The sequence goes on along the minus strand of OY728121.1, from coordinate 1,657,849,545 downwards.
TCATTCATTATCTTTAATTAGGTATGGTTTATCCAATTCTACAGAATCAAAAGCACACCCACCCCGCATGATACACAAAAGAGAGAGGCAAAGGAGAAATTTCCTACCTGTTGATCGATGATCAACGCTTAGGCCGGGGGCGGAACTTCACGGATAGCGATTCGTCTCGCATGAACGAAAAAAATTTCCTTGTCTATCAACGCTCAGGCCAGGCACGGAACCTTATGCATAACGATACAGCTCGCCCGATACCCCAGAAGCTGTTCGTAAAAATCCGCGATCGAGGAAAGAAGAAACCACGGCTAACCCTTAGTTTATAAGAGACGCGGATGGTTGAGATGAGAATGCCAAGCCACGTAAGGAGCAGGGGTCATGGGTTGACCACACCGTTGGGCAATTACACATGATGATATTAAGGTGTTATTTAATATACCCCATTGGGGAGGTTTCAGGAATTAATTACGGGCCTTAATTGGTTTTAAAATGAGTAAGAGAATTAATTTACGTCAAAACTTACGTTGCGGGAGCGGAAAAGTCAGGTACTCGGTGAGGGGACATGGTGCCACCGTCACGGTGTCACCCCCACGGTGTCACCCTCACGGTGTCACCCTCATGGTGTCACCCTCACGGTGCCACTGTCACGGTTCCACCTTCACAGTGTCACCCTCACGGTGCCACCGTCACGGTTCCACCGTCACGGTGTCACTGTCACGGTCTCACCCTCGCAGTGCCACTGTCACGGTTCCACCATGACCGGTCTCACCCTCGCGGTGCCACCATCACGGTGCCACTTTTTTGGTGGAGCCTCACTTTTGGAAAAGTAATGGGCTAGGAGAGTCCGGGCCATTACATGAGATATGACTCATTTTGGATATTTGTTGTGATACTCTGACTATATTTATATTATCATATGTTTTTTATGGTGAAACCATTCTCATGTTTCCTGTATGATACCATGGTACCTGTCACTAACCAATGGATAGTAGGAATGAACTTTGGGCCTTATGTTGGGCCAATTTGGGTGAAATTATGGTATAACATAGGTTTTTCTATTACAAATTATTATCAAAGGGTCGAGTTTTCATTAAATCCCCCACTTTTGCATGTTTATCACCCTTTTATTTTTGGTGGTTATTGATAGACTGGATATAAGACTATTGGAACTCAAGACGTAGTGTGGGAGTGTTTTAATATAGCTCAATTCATGAAAAAACTTGAGTTTCTATCAAAACTATGGGGTTTTACAGTGTTCTTATTTATGATTTTATCCTTTTGGGTTTAGTTCAAAAAATTGTGATTATGATAAAGGAATTGAATTCAATTATAATGGGTTTTATATCCTATTTTTTTATAGATTATACCTTCTTCAAAAAGACCATCTTTGAATGCTAGAGAGGAAGATATAGAGTAATCCTCGTAGGAAATCCTCTAGTTGACTCCTTTTTTTGGAAACTATAGGCTTAAAAATATATTTATTGGGATACGTATCTAGTGTTGAACTAGAATAAATGTTGGACTATTCTTTAAAATCCACTAAGCATCATCCACTGATCATTCCTGATGAAATGGGATCCCAAGAATCATAAGAATGAATCAAAATAATTGAGAGGATTTTCCACTTCATGAAAAATCCATAACACTCCATGGTTGATTTCTATGCTTATATTCTTATGGGGTTGGGAATTAAGTGGTATGAATTTATTTTACAATCCAAGTTGAATATAGATCTCTCTTAGGTAGCTTTCAATAAATCCTTCAATCAACAGTTATATCCTATGAAACTGAGAGGGTTGAAGGAATGGGATTTATTTACTATAGAGAAGGTAAATCATTCTATCATGGAGTATGATACATAGTTTTGAAAGTTGGTGTACCTCCCTCTAAATCTTATTTCTAATGACTATCTCAAATATCATATGTTTTAATTGGGTTTGAGGCCTAATATTAGTCTATGATTGTAAGAACCTAGTTCTTCATTGAGGTATTGATCTTTTTTGTATCAATTCTTAGTTTAATTTCTTAGAAATGGCCTAATATGAATTCCTATTGAGGTCATGGAGGTCTCTCGGGTGTCCAGGGTTGGTTTAGAGCCCAGAACCCAAGTTTTGGGTGAAAAGTGGAGGTCACATTGTTAGTGAAAACAATGCAGGTTAGGTCACACGGCCATGTGGAATCTATGAAATTTCAGCAGAATTTGACAGTGGCTTGAGTATGGTTACTTCACGGTTAGTGAAAACCGTTAAGGGTAACCGTGTACTATGCCTAGAATTACAGGAATCCTTTCACAGTTTCCACACGGTTTGAAAAATTGTGCAGATAAACCATACCATACATGTTGTCTGGTATTTTTTTAATATTTTTAATTTTTTATAAATAAAAATATTATAAAACCTAAATTGGGTTTTCCTTCAATATATAGTGTATTTTCCCCTTGGAAAAGATCTCAAGCTCAACTATTCTATGATTTCATATCTCCGCTATGTCTAACCTCTGAATCAAGTGTTGTTCATCTCCTTGGATCCGCATTGATAATGCCTCGATTCCTTTTTAGCCTTTCTCGATTATTCTGGATATCAATTGTTCTATTGGTATTTTGGATCATATGTCCTAATAACTCATTCTTCGTCCATTATTTATATTTATTCCAAACCATTCTGAATCAGAGCTTGATACTAGATGATCGATCTAGTATGAACCTAAGGTAGGTGGTCTCATGCCTCCCACTAATTGTTGAGTTGTTTATATACGTCAGAGTGTCGTGAGACAATTTTTAGGGCGTCTCGTTGATTTATAATGGAACCATGTTGTTTCATATTATTTAATAGGTAATTTAATATGTTTTTTGATGAATTTATTAGGTTTTATACCTAGATTAAGGGTCACCCCATGGGTGAGTTCCCTTAGATGAACTTTTATGGTCATTTGGCCAAGGATGCCTATGAGGCATGCCTTTGTTTCCCTTTCTTGGGTTTTTAAAGATGGTTTTATATTATTAATGGAATTATAATGTTTTTAAATTGTAATTGAATTTGTTAAGGCATGGTATTTTTTACTTTCCCCACGACCCTTGAATGCCTATGCTTGTTTAATCATTTTTGCCTTGATTTTCTTAATATATTGACCTGCCCACATGATTTGAATAATGTTAAATCCATGTAATAGTTGAATTTTCTTGTTTTTATTATTATGATAAGTATTCCCATGTGATTAAATGGAAGTATAAATCTTATGAGGTTTTTCCTTGCTTATGACACCCTTTGGTGGTGAGTTATATTTGATTATTTTGGGTTTTGACCTTAGCATGCCTAATCAAATGTTTAAATGAATTGAATGATTAATTGGTAAATATACATTAGTGAATCATGGATTCATATTATAATTCCATGGATGGGCTTAGGTGATTGTTTTACCTTATTCCTTGAGTGAACCATGGATTCAGTTTAGTATTCCATGGATGGGCTCAAAGGGTCAAATATGATTATGTTGTGAGTGAACCATGGACGGGTTCATAGAGATTGTACATAAATGGTAGGTGTATCATGGATCCTTATAGGACTACCAAGTATGGTCTCAAGAGGCATTGACCATATCTCATGAGTGATACATGGGGCTTCCCTATAGGACCACCGAGTATGGGCTTAGTTGACATGGACTTATACCACACCTAGAGTGATATCAGGTTCTTGAGAGGTTCACTGAGATGGGATTGTTGGGTGTTGGTGGAAATTGTACCTGGAGTTATACTTTAATTAAAACATAGGAATATTAATGATTGGATGAGGTTATAAATTAAATATTGAAATAAAATGATTTATGACACGTATGTCAAGCCAAATCACAAGCTTGGATTCAGTATTCACTTGTTCTTGATTTGACAGCCTTTTAAGTCATTCTTTGCGCTTAAAATTATACAGTGGATGTAAAGATTGAGATGGATCCTAAGAGTTATGAGTTCATTGTGATTCAATTTTTAATTTTATAATGAAATGAATTGTAAATGGAGACCATTATAAGTAGTTTTTTTACTTTTGAATACTTCTAGATTACTAATTTTATTATTTCACACTACATGTTATATATATTCACTCATAGATTAGAATAGACCTTTGATGGTTACCTATATGGATTTAATATCACACCCTATTTAGGTTATGTTTTGGACCCAAATATATTATATTATTTTAGGTGTTGATAATTTAAATCTACTTCCTACAGGTACTTGATATGCTGCTTAGGTGCAGGGGGAGCATGGGACCAAGTTGTGGCTTGCGATGCTTTTGAGTTTCTTTTTGTCCTTTTTTGTATATTTGGTACTTTTATTGTATATGACTACAATGTAATATTTTTTTGATGTTTTCTAAAACATGTAACATATAGCTTCATCTTTTGTATGATATGGCATCGGAATTATTTATATTATCGGGCATCTAGTGTTTACTTCTCTTGTATGGTATTACTACTTATGCTATTGAATTATTATTGTACTATAATATGTTTCACTCTACTAATGATGGAATAGTATCCCAACTATCAGACCTAGTCCCTCACTACTAGTCAGCTACCTCTGGCATTTGGGAAGATGTGCTTGAGGCCATGTGGCCAATCGATCTTAGAGCACGGTTTGGTGGCATCCAGGTTCAAGATGTTACAGCGTGGTATCAGAGAAACTTTTTTCAGGATTTCATTACTATTTGGTGACAATAATAATGAATAGGAAGGAAATGGGATTTGGTAATAAGTTGGGCCCTGGAGTAGCTACCCCGTGTATAGGGAGAATCCAAATTGCCTTGAGTTGAATTGTGTTTTGAGGATTTTGAGCTATTATGGTTGATTCGATTTCACTATTTGGTGACACACTTATATTAAGCTATTATTTTTTATATGATTTTGGGTTCTATTGTGTTAAAAAATAATGAGATGGGGGTATTCCATATCATGAATCATATAGTAACTTATTAGAAATCACATGTCATCCATATTTCCATTCCATTTAGATATAATTACTTATTGCATGATGTTGTGATAGATGTCGTGATAGATATGCATGATGTTGTGATAGGTATATTGCTAACTATTATGGTACAGATTGTATGGATTCCAAGCTCTAGTCCCTAAGGTGTATGGTTTTCTCTTGGATCATAAATTGGTGAATCATGTTGTGACCTTAAATTGAATTCTGTTACAATGTGCTATACATGGATTCCATGCTTTGATTCGCGGGGAGTATGGGCCCCCATAGATCATAATTTGGCATACCATTGTGTTTAACCTTCTAAAATAGTATGTGATAAATATGAAATGAGTATAAAATCAATTGAAACTAAAATGGATTTTGATAGACACTTAGACCAGACCTAACCTTAGTAGTGTGCTTTTGGTAGTCTCTCATTTACTTAACACCTAGACCTGAACCATGGGGTAGGTAGAGGGGTGAGTTATTAGAGGAAGGTTTTGACCTATCATGTTTTTTATTTATTCTTTTGATCTATGAACCTTGATTATGATCATGAACCAAGGTGTATGTTTATAATTGTAGAGTCATTCCACCAAGTCGACCTCAAGTTGTATATTGGGAGGGTGGAGATATCATACCCCAGAGGTGGTAGGCCATGGGCTACCAGTGGACCCTCCAGTCATGCTATTTTTGTAACCATCTATTATAATAGATTTAGGTGTTAATTTATAGTTCTATGAAGGACTTATAAGGTTCATGTAAACCTTTTAGGGAGCACTGCATCCTGCCATGTCTATGGTAGAGCTGACATGAGTGTTCCAAAAGTAGCATTCGCTCATGTTTTTAGGGGATGGTGGATCACAAGTTATAGAATCATGGATAGAGGTAATGATTATGATCTTAGAGAATTTAGATACTTTTCCTGGAAGGAGGGTAAATCTTACTACGTACATGTTGTATGATTCCTCCAAGAGGTAGTGGGTGTTATCACTTAGACAACGTATCATTGGGATACAGCGTGGGGATATTTTTAGATAGTCTTCTATGATTATTACTATCCCGAGACACTAAGGGACAATAGAGACTTGGAGTTTATACATTTGGAGCAAGTCAATTCATCATTTATGGACTATCTAACCTATTTTACTGAGATACAGTGATTCACACCTACTCTGGTAGGTGATGATGTGTCGAAGGCTAGGTGATTTGAGGATGGTCTCAGGTATGACATCTAATCATAAGTAAATTTCTTCAGGTTGACTATTATATCTGCTATAGTGAATCAGGAATTGATCGTAGTGTATAACCTGAGGGAATCTATATGTGAGAGCTAGGGTGTTTTGGAACTTAGATATGTTATTGTCTCAACCAGTAGTAGAAAGAGTCATCTGGAGCTTCTTCACGGTGATGTTAGCAGTCAGAATGTATCTTCAGGTAGCCAAGTGAGGTGCTACCGGTGCAGTAGGTTGGGTCATACGAGGCCATAGTGTCTTCTAGACCTATTTGAGTGTTGATCTTGTGGATAGATAGGACTTTTATAGAATTTTTGTAGGACGTTTCCACTAGCAGCTAGTGAAAGAGGGTTTGCACTGGCTCCATGTTTAGGAGCGGGGTCTGCAGCTTCTCACCAGGAAAGGATTTGGAGTACATCCGGTTGTTCAGGTCAAGGTGTTTGTCATGAATATGGTATCCAGGCCCCAATATCACAGTGATAGTAGGTTGGATCAACTCAGGGTAGGGAGGTAGTGTCACGGGGTCATGGTACACGCCAGACTTATATAGTGCAATAGACCCAGTAGGATCAGGATCTCAAAACTTCTACTGTCAGAGGTACTATTCGGGTAGCCTCCGTTTTATCTTATGCACTTTTTGATACAGGGGATTCACATTGTTTCATATATTTTCCTTTTATGGAGAGGATTGGGATCTACTTTTTTTGCTTCTAATGGTTTCGTGATGTTAGAAACTCTGTTAGGGATGAGAATGGAAGGTGTGCATCAGTGCAGGGAGTGACCCCTTGAGGTTGGTGGGTGTCACTTCTTATGGTACCTCTACATCCTTGAGATGATAGTCTTTGATATAATTATCATGATGGACCGGTTGGTTTACTTTCAGTCCCTTGTTGATTTATATTTTCGTAGGGTTTGTTTTATGTCACCAGAGGGAGGAGATTTTATACATAATGTTTAATGGGATGTCCAGGCGATTCGATTTGGACCTGAGCATTGTGGGTTGGGCAGGATGATAGCTCATATTTTGAGTTTGTATCTAGATGACTAGGGAACCTATCATATTTATTTACCTCTATTTTTTGATGATTTTAAGGATTTTTTTTGGGATGAATTTCTAGGTTTACCACTGGTGAGAGAGGTAGAGTTCTCTATTGAGCTAGTTCAAGGAGCTGCATTGATATCCATTACTCTATGAAGTATGGCTATGATGGAGTTGCAAGATCTCCAAAGGTAACTAGAGGACTTATAGGAAAAGGTTTTCATCTGACCTAGTATTTCTATATGGGGTCCTCTGGTCCTTTTTGTGAAAAAGGCATAAGGTACCCTCAGGATATGTGTGGATTACTAGAAATTAAACCAGTTGACAGTTAAAAATTGGTATCCTCCAAGGATATATGATCTCTTAAATCATCTCTAAGGATCTTGGGTTTTCTCAAAGATTTATTTGAGATCCTATTATCATCAGGTGCATGTTAGATCATCATACATACCCCATGCATCCTTTCTAAGTATGTATGGTCTGGTTGAGTACATGGAAATGTCGTTCGGTCTCACGAACGCACTAGCAGTCTTTATGGCACTAATGAACCGAGTGTTCCATCCTTATCTTGATTTATTTGTGGTGGTTTTTGTGGATGATATCTTGGTGTATTCTCACAATCAACATGACTACGTCAAAAATCATGAGATCATTTTGAATACACTAAGATATCATTAGTTATATGATAATCTCACAAAGTAACACTTTTGGATGGATCAGATTCACTTCCCAGGTCGCATCATCTTAGAGATAGGAGTACCAGTAGACCTAATGAAGGTGAGAGCAGTGGTTTCCTGGGAGCATCCCAAGAACATATTTGAGGTGAGCAGTTTCTTAGGGATGTTTGGTTACTATTATAATTTCATAAAGGACTTCTCACACTTAGCATCACTATGAAAAATCTTGAAAAAGAAGGGTGCAAAGTATGTATGGACAGATTCCTATGAGGTGATCTTTCATAAGATTTAAGGTAGATTGAATTCAGCATCGATACTGATTTTTCTAGAGTCAGGAAATAGTTACAATATATACTACTATGCATCAGGTATCAGGTTGGGAGAAGTTCTTATGCAGGAGGAATAAGTTGTTTGGTATGGGTCTTAGTAGTTGAGGCCATAGGAGAGGAATTAAACAATGCATGATCTCGATTTGGATGTGTTTGTTCATGAATTGTGCTATTGGAGACATTACTTATTGGGAGATCATTTTTTGGTGTTCACAGACCACAAAATCTTCAAGTAAATATTTACACAATGTGATCTAAGTCTGGGATAGTGAAGTTGGGTGAAATACCTTCAGTATTTTGACTTCAAGATTACCTACATGGATGGTAAAGGTAATGTAGTGGCTGATGTACTGAGTAGGAGGACTCAGATATAGGTAGTGTAGCAGGATAGTAGTGAGTGGCAGCTTAAGGCTTTGTTATCTGAGATGCACTTGGAGTTAAATGATATTTAGGGGAAAACATTTCTATCATCCTTAGATATTACCTCTACCCTACTAGATAGAGTGAGTATAAGGAAATTATCAGATTTTGAAAGCCTGGTCCTATGGGATAGAGTGGAAAGTGAGGACCCTCCTCCTGGTTAGACCATAGGTGAGGATGATATTATGTGTGTACATGGTTACATCTGGGTCTCTTCATACATTCTCAAGGAACTATTGTGGTGTTTTTATGCTTCAGATTGGGTAGTGTATCCTAGTGTCACCAAGATATATCGGGATTTACATCATCAATATTGGTGGCTAGGTATGAAAATATATGTAGCTCCTTTTGTCATGAGATGTTCCACCTATCAACATGTGAAGGTGGAACGCCAACAACAAGCCTGACTTTTATAACAGCTACCCATTCTTGAATAGAAATTAAATGATGTCATGATGGATTTTATGATGGGTTTACTGAGGTCACCACAAGGTAACGATGTTGTTTTAGTTTTTTTTTTGATAGGCCCATGAAGGTTGAACATTTCCTATTGATCAATAATACCTTTTTTTATGATATTTGGAGGTTTTACATTTGTGAGATTATAAAACTACACAAGTTCCTGTAATATATCATTTCAGATAGGGATGTCTAGTGTACTTCCCATTTCTGGAAAAGAATACAGAGGGTGATGGGTATAAAGGTGCTTATGAGGACAGATTACCACCCCCAAATAGATGTTTAGTTAGAGTGCAAGATTCAAGTTCTTGAGGACATGCTATGGGCATGTGTCCTAGATTCCAGGGATTCTTGGGATAGGCATATACCCCTTGTTGATTTCACCTACAATAATAGCTTCTATGATACTATTCAAATGGCACCATATGAGGATTTGTACTGTAGTCCATGCCGATCACCCCTGTGTTGGATGGAGGTAGGAGAGGAAACTATGTTGGGACCTCATCTTTTCCTGGAGACCACATAACAGGTTCAGTTGATTCAGAAGTGTATTTCTACTGTGCAGTATCATCATAAATCTTACATCGATCGTCGCAGATGACCTCTAGAGTTGAGGATTTGGATTGGGTATTCCTACTTGTTTTGGTGAGGATAGGACACAAGAGGGTCAGGAGACAGGGTAAGCTTTCATCGAGATATGTTGTTCTATCTGAGATTCTGGAGAGGGTTAGGTTGGTAGCTTATCGGTTGCAGTTACCTCAAATGTATTGGACTATGCATGATTTCTTCCATATTTATCTCTTATGAAATTAATATTAAGACATGTCTCAGACTTTTCAACATTATGAGGTTGAGTTACATGTATATGCATCCTTTGAGAAGAATCATATACAAATTTTGGATCATAGCATGAAGGTTCACTATGGTCGGCCTGTTCCTTTCATATGGGTGCTATGGAATCATAGGTGGGTGCAGGATGAAACCAAAGAGAGGGAGGCTGATGTATGATCATAGTGGGCAGATTTTTTCTTAGATATTTTTTCACCACTCTTGGAAGGGAAATTCAGGGATGAATTACTTTAAGGGGGGAAGTTTGTAAGAACCCAGTTTTTCATTGACATATGGATCTTGTGTTTTCTATCAATTCTTAGTTTAATTTTTTAGATATGGCCTAATATGACCGCATATTGGGTTTATGGAGGTATATGGGATTTTTGGGGCTGGTCTAGAGCCTGTAACATGATTTTTTTAATGAAAAGAGGATACCACATAATTATTACAAATCGTGCGGGTTGGGTCGCCTGGTTGTGTGGAAGCTCTAAAATATCTGCAAACCATGACAATGGATTGAGAATAGTTGCCATAAATTTATTAAAAGACCATGTGGGGTAACCATGAGCTATTCCCATACTTATAGGAATCCTTTCACAATTTCCGTGTGGTTTGAAAAACCATGCGGATAAACCATGCGAGACCTACTGTGTGGTTTTTTTTAATTTTTTTAATTTTTTTTAAATAAAAATATTATAAAATCAAAATTGGGTTTTCCTTCAATAGATAGTGTTTTTTCCCTTGGAAAAGTTCTCAAGATCGACTATTCTAGGATTTAATCTCTTTGCTCCATCCGACCTATGAATCGAGTGCCATTTGTCTCCTTGAATCTGCAGTAGTAATGCCTTGATTCCTTTTTATCCTTCCTCGATTCTTCTAGATATCAATTGCACTATTTGGATTTAGGCTCATATACTCTAATATCCTATTCTTCATCTGTTCTTTATATTTTTCTAAAACCAAGTTGAATCATAGATTCATATTGGATAATTTATCTATCATGAGCCAAAGGTAGGTGTTTTCATGCCTTTTTCTAATTATTGAGTTGTTTATATATGTGAGAGTGTCACGTGCCCCTTTTTAGGGTGTATCCTTGATTTATAATAGAACCTTGTTGTTTTATATTGTTGTTTAGGTAATGTAATATGTGTTTTGATTCATGTATTAGGTTCTATACTGGATTAAGGGTCACCCCATGGGTGAGTTCCCTTGGATGGCCTTTTATGGTCGTTTGGCCTAGTATGCCTATAAGGCATGCCTTTATTTCCCTTTTTTGGGTTGTTTAAAATGGTTTGAGATGATTAATGTAATTTCATTGATGTTAAATTTTAATTGAATTTTTTTGGTCATGGGATGGTTGACTTGACCCTTAACCCATGTATTCTTATGATTGTTTAAGCATGTTTGGATTGATTTTCTTAATCTATTGACCTGCCCACATGAGTTTAATAATGTTAAATACATGTAATAGTTTAATTTTAATGTTTTTATTATTATGAGAATTATGACCATGTGAGTAAATGGAAGGACAAGCCTTATTAGTTTGTTCCTTTCTTGAGACACCCTTTTTTGGTGAGTTATATTAGATGCTTCTTGTTTTAACCTTAGCATGCCTAATGAAATGTTTAAATGAATAAAATGATGAATTAGTAAATAAAATTGGGTGAATCATGGATTCAGATTAGAATTCCAGGGATGGTCTCATGTTACTATTGTACCTTGTTCCTTGAGTGAACCATGGATTCAGTTTAGAATTCCAGGGATGGGATCAAATGTTCAAATATGATTTTGTTGGGAGTGAACCATGGACTCCATGGACGGGCTCATAGAGGATGTACTTAAATGTTAGGTGAATCATGGATCCTTATAGGACTTCCATCGATGGGATCAAGAGTCATTGACCATATTTCATGAGTTATACTTGGGAATTCCCTATAGGACCTCCAAGTACAGGATCGGTTGACATGGACTTATACCACACCTAGAGTGATCTCGGGTTCCTAATAGGTTCGTCGGGAGAGGCTTATAGGGTATTGGTGGAAATTGCACCTTTAATAATACTTGAATTCTAACATAGAAATTTCATTGATGGGATTAGGTAATAAATTGAATATTGAAATGAAATGATTTATGACTTGTTTTCCAAGCCAAAGTATAATCTTGGATTTGATCTTTACTTTTTCTTGATTAGACGGACTTTTGAGTTGTTCTTTGTGATTATAGTTATACAGGGGATTCCAAGCTTGATATAGATCCCGAGACTTATAAATTCATTATAATTGAATTATTAATTTGATAATGAAATTAAATGTAAATGTATACCAATGGACGTAGGTTTTTTACTTTTGAGTACTTCCTAGCTTACTGCTTTCATTATTTCACACAGCCTATTATATATATTCACTAACAAATTGGCACAGACCTAGGATGGTAGCCTATTGGGATTTGGTCTCACACCCTATTCGGGTCATGCTTTGGACCCAAATATATTATATGATTGCAGTTGTTAATATTGGAAAGTTCCCTCCTATAGGTACTTGATATGCTTCTTAGGATCAGGGGCACATGGGACTATGTCATGGCTTGTGATGCTTCTGAGTTTCTTTTTGTCCTTTTTGTAATTTTTTTACTTGTATTGTATATGAATGAAGTGTAACCTATTTTGGATGTTTTATAGAACATTTAACATGTATCATCATCTTTTGTATGATATGACATCTGGATTATTTATATTATCGGTCTTCCGCAGTTTACTTATGTCTTATGGTATTACTACTTCCACTATTGAATAGTTATTGTATTACACTTTTTTAAAATATTATAATGAGGGAATAGTCTCCACACTATCATACATTGTCCCTCACTACAAGTTGGAATTATCTAGAATTTGGGGAGATACGCTTGAGGCCCTATGGCCAATCAGGCTCGGAGCATGATTTGGTGGCATTCAGGTTCGGGATGTTACAATGATGATTATTATGTACCTAACCACCTTCTTGGAAGTTGTAGATACGAAATATATGTTAGAGACAAGAATAGTTTGGAAGAAAGGAATCTCTAGAGAATTAGTGACAGTATGAGAAATTCATAGTACATTTTCTAGACAGAATGGGAAGTGAGGTGACCTGTGACAAGGTGGTAGTAAGGGTGCACAACAGATTTCAAGGAAGGTTCAAGTAGTCTATTATCAATGTGGAAGAAAGTGACACATAAAACCTCATTGTAAAGTAGAACCTAAGGTGTGTCATGCATGTGGATAATCTGGTCTTCTTCATCATTTCTATGAGAGAGAATATTAGGGTAGTAGAGTTGGATCCACCTTCACCAAGTGCTCTCAATTTAGATATAACATGGAAAAAGGTGTGGGATTTCAACCTATTTACAAGGTTGATTCTTAGGTTTTGAAGAAAGGGAAGAAATAATTTTTATGTTTGTATGTAGTGGAGTATTCACTAGATGGGTTAGACATAGGACTAGATACTATGATAGGTATAGTGTTTATTTGATCTTCGGTGCTTATATATTTGTTTTATACCTTTGAAACTCATTTCTTTATCTCATTAAAGACCATCAATTTGTTGGGTTTTAATTCAGATCATATTCCTTTATCAATGATTCTTTTCACTACTTTGGGAAAAAATCCATAGTAGGGTTTTGGATGACTTGAGAGTTAGGTTATGATCACTAAACATGAAACTGTTTGATATTTCCTAGTTCTTCATCTTGATAACATTAATAACATTATTGGTATGGATTGGATGATTATTTATAAATCACATATCAATTTTTATGATCTCCAAGTCTAGTTTCTTTCTTTTTATAGAGTCACTCATGTCTTTTAAGGTGATTGGGACCATAGAACTGGGATAGTAGGTCCCATTCTCGTAACTTATGAGATGATCTCAATATAGTTTTCATAAATTTTTATTGATTTAGTTTATCCATATCTTAGTTTCCCTTATCCTATTGTGGTGATTGAGTATTATGATATTTTCTGGATGATTTATCTATAATTTTTCTTCATAGGGATATCAAGTTTTATATATGATTTCTTATAGGGATGATGCACATTTAATTTCCTTTAAAATTTATAGAAATATATAAATTAAAATAATTAAAGGTCTAAGTTCAGGATATTAAGGCTAATGGATATTTTAATCCTAGCATTTGACCTTGTGAATCATCGGTGAACTTTCAAAAGATTGTGGTAGGGAGTCTCTACCTTTGTGTTGATTACCAAAAACTCAACTATGTGATGTTTAAGAACATATATCTATTAACTAGGATTGATTTCTTCTTTGATCATCTCAAGAGAGCCTGGTGATTTTCAACAATTTATCTAGGGTCTTTGTACCATCAGTTTAGGGTCTCATGGGAATACATTACTAAGATGGAGTTTGGGAGAATGTTAGGTCATTGTGAGTGCCTGGTTATTTTTTGTATCCTTACAAACTCCCAGGTGGTGTTTATAGATTTAATTAATCAAATATTTCTTCAATTATTATATTATTTTTTGGTTTTTTAATGATTTTATTTTTTATTCCAAATTAGATTAGGATCATGTTGAACATTTGAATATCATCCTTGGTATATTTAAAGAACATTTAATATATGTAAATCTATACAAGTACCAATTATTGATTCTAGACCATAAATTTTAGGTCCAAGTGACTTCTGAGAAGTGTTTCTCAATGGACACTAAGAATATTCTAGTGGTGATTCCTTAAGAGTATCCTAGAAATATTTTTGAGATTTAGAGATTCGTGGGATTAGATGGTTATTATAAGAAATTTGTTTGGGACCTATCCAAGATTGCATCACCTATTATAGAGTTAACCTATAAGGTTGTAAATTTTGTTTAGAGTATTAAGTTCCAAAGATATTCTGTGGATTTGAGTGTAATATTTACTTTAACTCTTGTCTTGATTCTTCCAAACCTGGGTTTGGGATATTATTTCTTCTATGATGACTCAGTTATAGGATGGGTTGTGTTTTAGTGAAGTTAATACATATTGTAGCTTATGTATCTCTTTAATTGCATCCTATTGAGAAGAACTACCAAATTCATGATATTGAGTTGACTGTAGTGATGCACGCTCTTAAGACATAGCACCATTACATTTTCAAGGAGTGGTTTACAATATATTCAGACCATAAGAGTCTGAAGTATATCTTCACTCAGAGAGATCTAAACTAGAGATAGTGAAATTGGGTGGAGTACCTTTAATACATTGATTTTGATATTTCATAAACCCCCAAAAAAGAAAACATGGTTTCAGATCCTTTGAGTTGAAATTTACTAACTCAGTAAGTGGGGGAATCAATGGAAGAATGGTGCTTGATGTGTTTTTTTGCTGATATGTGCTAGGATGAAGGGAAGGTAGATAGGAAGGTATTTATATATTTTTTTAGTATGGATAATATATAAATGTTCATATTTTACATGGATAGGCTAAGTGTGTTGAGGTGTTACTGCTTTATAGGGTTTTATAATGGTGGGGAGACCTCAGGTGAGTGGTCTCGGCCTCTTGATGGGGTTTTGTGCTTTTAAGATAGGATGGTTTTTCTGATAGACATGAGACAGTAATCATTGTATAATAAACATAAATCTAATTTTTTTGTTCACCATGGATCAACCAATATGTATCATGACCTAATACTTCACTATTAGTGGTTGGGAATGTGATAATTGATTATGGATTTTTTTTATTCCTTACATGTCAACGAATTAAGGTGGAATATCCTAGGACTTATGGTTTGATAAAACCCTTACCCATTCCAATAAGGAAATGGGATGATATAGTTATGGACATCATGCACTACTACAAAAACGTCCTATATTAGCACTAAAAAGGGGATTTAATAGCGCTAAAAAGAGTTTTAAAGCTCAACGCTAATATAGGGGGGTCCCTTTTATCAGCGCTCTGAAAAGCGCTGATAAAGGCCCCTTTTATCAGCACTAAAAAAAGCACTCATAAAAAACACCTTTATCAGCGCTTTTTTTTAGTGATGATAAAAGGGGCATTTATCAGTGCTTTTTTTAGTGCTGATAAAGGTCAAATAAATAACAAAAATAACAAAAAATTAAAATAATATAGGGAGTGCTTTTATCAGCACTTCACACCCCATTTATCAATATTAGGATATCTCCCGGGCACTGCCCTTCCCATGCATCCTCATACACGCACGCACCCCCTTCTCTTCCACCCAAACTCGAACCCGAGACCTCCCCCCTTTCGTAGCTTCACCTTTACCACTAAGCCAATTCGTTTTGTTCTCTATTTAATGATATATCTGTATATATATAGTTATATTTAATAATATGTTGATATAGATTCATATTAATATAAATATATTTATTCATATATTAGTATATATATATTAATTCGTATATTAATATATTTATATTTTTTTTTTTGTTATAATTTTTTATATGTATATTTATTTGTATATTAATATATACATATAAGATTAGTTTTACATTTATGAAAAAATATGTTTTTTATGTGTCTTTATAAATAAATAAATAAATACATACATACATAGATATATATAACACACAAACACACATAGATACACACACACACACAAACACATAAATATTTACGAATAAATACATATATATGTGTGTATTTGAAAATCCATAGAATGTACATATAAGATTAGTTTTAAATAAATTTATGAAAAAATATGTTTTTGATGTGTTTTTATAAGTAAATAAATAAATACAAACATATATACATATATACAACACACAGACACATACATAGACACTCACACACACATAGACACATATATATTTACGAATAAATACATATATATGTGTATTTGAAAAGTCGTAGAATGTTAAAACGGCCATAACTTATAATCTAGAATCCCATTTCAACTCCAAAACTAGTAAAATCGAATAAAATGAAATAATATTCTATATGATATGTGGTACAGGCCTAACAGACATTCGGGTCAGAAGTTATACTTGTTTGAATGTTAACAAATCAGGGTATCCCGACTAAAAACTCAGTTTTGGAGGCCTTCTGGGCTTTTTTTGGTCTTGAGAAATGTGAAAAAGGCTTTTCCTCAATCACTAGCACGTAGATCTCATCTCAATCTTCGATTTGATATGTTGTAGAGCTCAAACGGACATCTGGATCAAAAGTTATAGCCGTTTGAAGTTTGAGTAACATTTTCAACATATTTTAGATCTTTTATTAATTGTTTTGATTTTTTGTGTCCTCAAATTGTTATTAAATGATTTTTAATTGATAATAATTATAAAATTATTAATTAATAATATTTTATAAAAATATTTTGAAGCCATTTTTACTAAATTTATTATATATTAAATGTAATAGTCTATTTATACATATCTCTAACATATTTAAAAAATATATATTGTATTTATATCAATATAAATATACTTATATAAGAATAATTTATTTTTCCAGATTTTTTTTGAAATATAAAATTTTTCAGTGCTGATAAAGCCTCCCTTTATCAGCACTACTAAAAGAAGCGCTGATAAAGGGGTCCCCTTTATCAGCACTTTTTTGAGTGCTGATAAAGACCACCCTTTATCAGCGCTTTTTTGAGCGCTGATAAAGGGGTAGTGCTTCCCTTGCCAGTTTTTGGCGTAGTGATGATTGGGATACCTTATACTCTAGGTGTTAAGGATGCAATATGGGTGACATTTTATCATCTCATGAAATCAATACATTTCTTACCTATCAATGAGTCAGTGATGGTATAGGGTCCTGGGAACTTATTTGTTTGGGAGTTTATTAGACTCCATGGTCTACCATCGGCTATCATTTCAGATGGGGACCCTTGCTTTGCCTCCCATTTTTTGGATTGTATTGTATGTAGTGATGTGTTCTCAGTTTAATTTTATCATGGCATAGAATCCCTATATAGATGGATAGGCTAAGAAATCCATCTAAATTCTTGAATACATGATTCAGTTATGCTTTATTTACTTCAAATTATCATGGGATAAAAATATACCCTTAGTAAAGTTTTCCTATAGTAATATTTATCATTATTTTAACAGTTTAGTTACATTTGATTCATTGTATGGGATTCCTTACATATCGCCTCTTTGTTGGGCATAGATTAGAGAACATTCCTTAGTTAGATTGAAAATAATTTAGGAGATGATGGATATCATGTAATAAATCAGGAGTAGGTTATAAATAGATCATATTCTCCAAAAAAACATATGTCAATAAGTGTCATTTTTTTGGATTTGAGGTGGGTGATCAGGTTTTCCTTATAGTTTCACATAGGTTTCAACATAGATGTTTAGGGAATTAAGGTAAGTTAGCACCACATTGTGTCATATTGTTTGAGATTATGGAGTGACTCAAGAAGTTAACTTATTTATTATACTAAACTTCTTATTTGATAGCTATATATGATGGGATTCATGTTTCCTAATTAGAGAAATATCATCCAAATCCATCCCATGTGATTGAGTGGGATGATGTTGAAATTGAACCTAACACCTTACTGATTAAAAATAATCTTCATATAGTTCACTTAAAGGATAATATGTTGTGTGGTAAGATGATTCCATTGGTTTTAGTGAGATGGTAGTATAGTGGAGAAATCTATGAGAAATGGGAGTGTTAGGCCTTGATGGTGAAGAAATGGCCTTATCTCCTTTTGAGTTTATGATCATGATACTTTTTAGGGACTTAAAGATTTTATTTTAGGGAGAATTATCACATCCTATAATTGGGATCTAGTATAGATTCACTTTTGTATCTTTCCTTTCGGCATTGAAATTTTTGGAGGTTCATGGTGGCTAAAAGATGGTTTTTGGACATTGTGGAGTAAAATGGGTAGGACCATGGTCATGGAAGAGGTCATGGTGTGATTGTGATCCCCATATGTGAAACAAGATAGGCTAAAATTCCAAACAAAAAGTTGTGGCCATGGTTGGAATGCATTAGGAGTATTCTTACCGACCATAGCCAGAGGGACCTCACCACTCCATGGTGGAGGTCGTGGTAAGTCTAAAGGAGCATGAGTTTCTATACCAATCCATCACCGGTCCCTATGATCTATCTCATGGTTGAATATACCATAGTCATGGTGATGCCATCAAGGTGTGGTGGTGGTGGTTTTAGATTTTTGAAACACCCAAATGGCCAATTTATCTTCCTAGTATGGATACTCCATCCATGTCCAACCTTAATGATGGGTTTTAATATAACTTTTATCTCATTTTACCTCTATTAAACAGATTTTTATCCTCCATTTGGATTTATTTTCATATTGAGTTTGTTTTTAGGGAAGGGTTTTGGGGTATTCATCTTTTATTAATAATAATATTAGGGAAACTCCTTACTTCTAGGATTTTCTCTTATAGATCTAGGCTCATTATGACCATATCTATTGGTTTATTATCACTAGTTTTGAAGGTTTCATTTTTCTTTTCATTAGAAAGGTAGGTGTCTCTTTCCTATTGTTTATCACTTGGAATTATTTTGTCCTTGTTATTCTATCCTTTGGTTTTGATTTAAGAATTTAATGTTGATATTGGTCTTTATTATTGGTGGTAATGGAATATTTTTAAAAATGGGTTTTTCTTTATAAACTAGATTTTATGAACATTATGTGTTTTAGAAAATGCCAAAATTATGGTTTTTAATTAGAAATAGTTCTTCAATAATATAGGTGGTGTGAAATTGCTAAAAAAAGTTTTATAAAATGTGGTCTTAGTTTTATTTAATCTTAATGGTGATATATTTCACATTAGGAGACTTTGGGGTATGGGGATGAACTAAACGTATAAAAATTTTAGTGGGGTAATCTATCACTAGGGTAGGTGCTAATAATTTCATGGTTTCTAGTGGGTAGACTTACCAAGGGAATGAGTTTCCTGAACTTTAAGATTTACTTATTTCAACTAGTGTAACTTTGTGAGTCTTAGTTGTTTACACACTCATGTTTTTTATTTCACTTTTGTGTTTTTTAGATACATTGAATGCATGTTTATTTGATATGAATATTTCCCCACTTAATATGGATATTTATTCTTGAAACTTTTTTTATTCATCTTCATATTCCCCCTGTATACATGATATGTCATATTTCTTTATTTATATAAATATGACACGTTTTTTAAAAGAAAACCAAAGGATGATTTTAAAAGTGAAAATGATTCTTTTTGGAAATTTTTTAGAAATATATTTTATAAAATAATTAATAGATGCATGTGGATAGAAAATTTATAGATTATTTGGTGGTATCCTATTGATCTTTAGTGCTCATACCCTACATTTTTATTTGGGAATTTTCAAACATGGTTTTATAGGCTAAATATAAAGGGAAGAGCGTCATGTGGAGGATGTCTCTCTTAGATCGTGTTTCCTTTCAATGGGTTGGGATAGTGGTGAAATATAGTCACATAGAGATGAACTCATGGGTTTCTTTGTGTTCCATTTCATTATCCTTTCATTTTTTCACTTAGACCTTATTATCCAATTGTTGGATGCAACCTTTATGGTTTGGTTGTTTTGACATATGATGTATTTTGTATATCATTTGTGATACTCTAATTTTATCTATATTATCATATTTATATTGAAGATGAAATAATTCCCATGTTTCTTGTATGATACCCTAGTTCTTATTGTTAGATCATGGTGATCGGGAACATACTTCGGGCCTTATTGGGAGCCAATTTGGGTGAAATTATGTGTCAACACGGGTTGGTTTATTACTGAATACAAACTAAATAAAAAATGAATGATGGAATGAAGCATAAAGGAATAAAAGTGGTGAGAATTTTAAGATTCCAAACATGGAGCTGACTAAAATTATTTATTGGTGCATATTTATTAAAGAAACAATAACTCACAGAACCTAGAAGGAATTTGGAAGCTAATTTTATCCTTCCATGTGCAGTGATTCAAGATAAGTTGAAGAATATCCATAATACTATTTTATTTATTATAAAAGGAGAGGAAGTTTAAAGAGAGATAATATTAGAGATTTTGATCTAAATATAGATATTTCATAGATAAAGAGTGAGAAGAAGAATCTTTGTAGATCTATGGTGATGAAAGGTTAAGTATTCTAGTAGTTTATTTTTAGAGGAACATATGATGAATTCTTCAAGAGTATATAAAAATATTATTTTATTTCTTATAATTCAAAACTTCTTTTAGAAATGTGATTCTACATAAATGAGAGTTTTTTTTATAATTATTATTTGAATGATTTTTTTATTTATTCATAATAATATCTTTCAAATTCATTATTCAATTTATATATAGTATGATGTTTTGATTAATTTTTAGGGTAATTAAAAATTAACTTTTTATGGGGAGCTAAAGGAAATCAATGATACAGAAGCTGGGGAGGGTCAGTTCTAGTGGGTTGGGCCTACGGGTCATGTATTGGGCATGGTATGCCTCTGGGCCTTTGGGTCATGTATTACGGGTTATGTCGGGCCTTGTGCCTTGGGCCTACGGGTCATGTACGGGTTCCCCTTTAACCCTTAAAAGGGGGATTATCTATAATAAAATAAAAAATAAGGCCTTCAGTCCATTCGGGCTTATTAACTAAATGAATGAATGATAAGAACAAACTAATAGTGGAAAATGAATCGTAAAGGAACTAGATGAACAACATGGTGGGTCATCAAAAATGGAATGGGTTTTGTGTCATATGATATATAAAATTATTTATAACCCAATATTTATATTGGGGTACTACCAAATGAGTATAGATCAATTCCAAAATGACACAAGTGTCATGCCACCAGCATTTCTTCCTCTAATTTATTTTCCTATCGATACAAGGGTGTGCTGGATAGCATATGGGGCATTATCCTCTATTTAGTTTCCTAAAATTATTTAAAATCATTTTAATTTCACTAATAAATTGAACATAATATTATATTGAGGCTAAAAATTATTTAATAGATTAATATAGAGGGACTTGTTTGGATATTAGGCTTTGATGATAGTGAAAAGTGTCTTATAATCAATGCATAGAGTTTACCTAATGGTTTTGGTTGCTATTAATGATATGACCAGGATATGTGGATGTTTCATTGTTTTATCCTAGAGCCTCAAAATATCGATAGATTGAGGAGGAGAGTAGTGAATTTTTTTTATGGGATATCACAACATCTATATATACTTACTAACATATGGATACCTTTAGACTTTATCTAGTATATATGAAATGTTTCTCTTCTCCAACCCAAGTGATGATAATGGTGTTTGTTTATTATGGGAGTACCATGAACCTAATATGACTATTCATGATAGATAGTTGTTATATGATATCAATTTTATGAGTTATTATTATAATAATTTATGTTATTTTAGAAATGGTGGATCTATTTTCTATTCAACCACCACTCGAGGGTGGTTTTCTAAATAGTGGCTCAATATCTAGGTAGTAAGGATACTATTGGGTTACCAGTCTGGTAATTTTATTCCCTATTCCCACTTATTTGTTTTGTTTATATTATGTTTGAATTATTGATTATTATAGAATAGTTGTTGAATGTAAAGGCATGAGTTTTTTGGCCTAATGGAAACCAATTCTAGTGGGTGTTAAGTTGTTGGAACCTTTATAGATTATATTTTATATATGTGTTATATTAGTATATATAATGTGTGTTTTTGGGAGTGAAGTTATGGAAATTATTATTTTAAATCTATTAGATGTAGATATTGTATTGGGATTATCTTTTCACATTAACATTATTGTTAATTATAAAGGATTAACCAACTAAGTTTGTGTTTATAGTCAACTCTAATTTCTATATATCATTTTAAAAGTCTAGGAATGAGTTGTTGGGGTTGTTAGCAAACATTGGTTGGAATTCTCAAGGTGTTCATAGGAACTTGAATTGTTAATTTTGTTTTTTATAACATTTATGCATATGTTCTTATGTATTTGTTTTTATATTTTTGGGATTAAGGGTTGTCTTGTCATAGGTAGCTTAGTTTTGAATTTGAAATGTTACCTGATATTCCTTCATTATTCTTTGTGATATGATTATTATTGAATGTGGTTTTTGAAAATTCTATATATATTTTTATCTACTTTAATATTATACTATTTTTTATTTATTTCAATTTAATTAGTTATACCCTTAATGCTAGTTGTTATATCTTGATATTTTAAAGGCGGAATTGGGGTGACACTCATGTTCTCATCACCAACCCAGGGAGGGGTCTTTGAAGGTACAGTTCATGAAACATCATAATATATCCATAAAAATGAAAGAAATATAAAAACATATTCAAATGATAATATATAAAATATAAAGTCATAACATGATTAATTTGTGAAAAGAAAATGAGTTACATAATAATACCACAAGACTTGATGAAAGAATCAGTGAAAGAGAGAATGGTGTAGATCATGTAAGTACCAAAAATAAAAAAGAGAGAAAACATAAGATAACTATAATGGATGAGGTATAAAATGGAATAACTTTGGTAATATTTTGTTATATATTATTCAGGATAACTCATTTATTGGGTGAATTATGCTTCAAAATTTTGGATTTGGTGAGGCTATAACATTATCAAGTTGAAGAAGATATTTAGAAGGGGGAATTTAGGGAAAATTTTTTGAATATAAATTATTTTTCATAGTGAGTTAGAATGGGTTATATAGTGAGTTATTTATAGGCGGAGGATGGAATTTTTAAATAAAAATAAAATAAAACATTATTTTTTATTGATATTAATAATATTAATTATTATTATAAAAAATAATATTTATCCCATAGAAACCTAGGTTTTACTAATCAAGAAATAACTCAATTTTGAGTTTCAATATCTTATGACCCCCCCTCCCCAGAGGGGTAAAATGGTAAATTTATAAAATCACATGACCTTGGTAAAAATTTGGGATGGTTTCATTGATCTAAGGGTATGATGATTACCCTCTATCTAAGTTTTGGTGAAATTAAAAGCATAGTACGTTTTAAGGGATTTTTAATATTTATTAACTAAATATTTATTTATCCAATTTGTATGGATAGATATATCTTCAAAATAATAGCTCATATAGAAATTTTGACACTGTAGTTGTGCAGGAGATAGGGTATTTTCCTTATAGAGAGTTGCCTTTTAAAAGTGAGGTGAGTAGCACATTTGTTATTTTTTTTAAAGAAAGAATTCCACCCATGTTTTTTTCATGTCACAAGGATACAATAATATACCATTCTAGATAATATAACTGAAAAGGTATAAATATGTCCATAAAATGGGTTTTAGAAAAAATTTGAGTTATTTTTAACCCTTATCTTTTTAGTTTAAATCCCGGGTAAGACCATTTTTACAATAACTATTGTAAAAAAATGTATTATTTTTACTATTCATTTTAGTCAAAAATTAAGTTGAACTTCCTAGATAACATAAATTATGATTATTATAAATATTAAATCCATTTTTCCAAATTAAATTCATAGAGGTAGAAAATTTTTATTTAAAATTAATCTCACAGATGTGATGAGAAAGTGGGTTTTTAAAGAGAAAATTTTCAAAAGTTTACAAAGTTTTTATATCAATAATCAATATGAAATTAATTATAATAAACTAAATTAGATTGATGGATGTATAAATGAACTAATTTTAATTTAAAATAAATTAAAAATATAGTTTAACTTTATAAATAATTTAAATTAAGATGCAATTTTTAATTAAAATTCAGTATTTTTAACAATTCATCAAAAAATTAATCATTTGAAAAAACTACCAAAAATTAACCCTATAAATATTTTCACATGAAGATTTCAAAAATTAAGTTTATTTTTTCAAATTAATTTTCTAAAAAATTCAAAAAATAATTTTATTATTTTTTATAAAAATAAATAAAAATTATTTTTTTGAGAAAATAATATTTTTGAAACATATAAATAACTTACCAAAAATTAAGTAATTTTTTCTTAATATGTTTCATTTATATAAAAAATTATAATTAATATTTAAAAATTAGTTATTGTTATTCATATAACAATTTTTAATGTTTATTTTATAATGATTGCATTTAAATAAATATATTAATAATATATCATGGTTTTGTTAAAACTCTGTGTTATGCATAATTCAGGATAACTCATTGTTGTGTGTAGAACAACATTAACTTGGAGTTACATATAACAAAAGTCATCAAAGAAATTTAATTTATTTCAAAAATAAAAATTCATAAAAATTTCTAGTATTACATTCTACCCCCTTAAAATAAATTTTGCAATCAAATTTCATCACTTTGATACAAAAAAATCAGGATATTTATTCCCCATTATATCCTAAATTTCTCACATAGCTTACTCAAATTGGTGGTTTATCTACAAAACTTTGACTAGGTTAGTGGTCTTCTTTCATATAATTTTATCTATATGATTAAAAATCTCTATCGGTTGTTCCTCATAAGAAAGATCTTTCCCCAGTGGTATGACCTATGAGTTTAGTACATGTTAAGAGTTAGGTATATACTTCCTCATGAGAGATAAATAGAACATATAGTGGACTTGAGAGAGGTTTGGTGTGAGAACAAGCTGATAGGATACCATCCTGATACGATCAATAATTTCAAAGGGACTGATATACCTAGTGATTTGTTTCCCTTTCTTCCTAAATCTCACAACCTTCTTCTATGGAGAAATTATTATAAACACTTTTTCACCAAATTCAAATTCTAGATGATGTTGGTGATTATTAGTATAACTTTTATTCTAACTATGAGATGTCTTGATGTGTTTCTAAATGGATTTGACATTATTTTTCATCTCTTCATCTATCTCAAGTCCAAATAGCTTTATTTATCCAACTTCATTCCATCACATTGGATCTCTACATTTATTTCCATGGAGAGATTCATAAGGATCCATATGAATGCTTTAGTGAAATCTATTGTTATAAGAAAACTCAACTAGAGGAAGGTGTTTATCCCAACCACCTTTGAAATCACAATAAAAATATCTCAACATATCCTCTAGTGTTTAAATTTTTCTCTTAGATTTACCATCTGTTTAAGGATGATAAGAGGTGCTAAAACTCAATTCCATATCAAGATCTTTCTGAAGACTTCACTAGAACTTTGAGGTAAACCTTGGATCCAGATCAGACATAACAGAATGTAGTACTCCATGAAACCTTACCAATTCTTTAATGTATATCCTGAAAATATGGTCCAGAGATAATTCATCTCTAATAGTGATAAAGTGTTCTTAAATAGTAAGTAGAATGAATACATCCCAAATATGATTTTCCATTTAGTTGTTTTGGGAGTCCAATGACAAAATCCATGGTGGTGTTTTCCCTTTTCTATTATGGTATGGGTAATGGATGTAACATCCCCTTAGTCTTTTTTATTTTAGCCTTAACTTGCTAACATAACAAGAAATTAGATACAAACTCTTCACTATCTCTCTTCATTACATCCCACCAAAAATACCCTTTCAAATATCTATACATATTTATACTTCTCAAATTAATATATAATTAAGAAATATGATCTTCCAATAATAAAACCTTAAAATCTGGTATGGACAGAACATATAATGGTTCCTAAACATTATCATTCCATTATAATCAAGGTTAAACTTAGGAATATTTCTAACCTTCTTTTTTAGCACTACATCTTCCTTCTTCCCCTCTTTAATCTTCACCTGGATAAATGGTTGAACATTCAATTGAGCAAGATAATTTTTTTCCATTCCTTCAGGATTTTCATATCCATCCTTTTAAAATCCTAAAATATTATATCTTTTTTTATCATCATCATGGATAATCTAGAATTATCCATTCAACTCAAAACATCGGCCACCTTTTTATATTTCCTAGGGTGGTAATGTATTGAGTAATCATATTCATTAATCATATATAACCATATTATTTAGAACATATGAAACTAATTTTATGTGAATATATACTTTAAATTTTTATGATCAATAAATATATCATAATTTTCTCTATAAATATAATACCTCTATATCTTTAAGGAAAAAAATGTCACAGATAACTCTAAATCATGATTTGGGTTAATTTTCTCAATATTCTTAAATTTCCATAAGGAATAATCTCTAACCATGTCATTCTACCAAATAAAACATCCCAATCTCTTCTTGGATGTATCATTATAGATTTAAAACCCTTCTCTGCTAGAGGGTAATGTAAGAACGGGTTCACTGACTAATCTTCTCATTAGTTCCTTGAAATTTTTCTCACATTCATCTATCTAGAATAAATTTTCTCCCTTTTGTTTTAACTTGGTTAGAGGATTAGATATTCATGAAAAATTATCCAAAAACCATCGATAATATCTAGCTAAACTAGGAAAAATATGGATCTTATTCACTATAATTGGTCTAGGACAATATTTAATAGCCTCCTTGTTTGATGGACCTACTGAAATACCTTCTCTTGAGATTATATGACCCAAAATTAAAACCTTTTTTAGCCAAAATTCACACTTCAGAGATTTTTCATATATTTTATCCTTCCTTAAGGTCTTTAGTACAATTATCAAGTGATATTAATGATCTTACTTTCTCTTTGACTATATAATAATATCATCTATAAAGACTACCACAAACTAATCAAGGTAGTCTCTAAAGGCTCTATTAATTAAATAAATTAAAATAGAAGGGGAATTAGTATAAAAAAATGGAAACAATATATATTAATAGTGTCTATAACTTGTATAGAAGTTTGCCTTGGGTATATCCTCCTTCTTTACCCTCTATTGAACTTATCTAGAATGAAGGTCAATCTTTGAGAAGTATTGAGCTTCATGCGGTTGATCAAACAAGTCATCAATATAGGGAAGAAGATACTTTTTATTAATTGTGATATTGTTTAGGTCCCTGTAATAAATTAAGAGTCCCATTTATCCATCATTATTTTAAAAAAATAATAGGTTTACCCCAAGGTGACACACTTGGATGAATTAATACCATGTCTAGGTTTTCCTGGAGTTACTTCTTTTATTCTTGAAACTCAATTTGGTCCATTATATAGGGAGTATTTAAAATTGGTGTAGCACCAGTTATGAGTTCTATTGAGAAATAAAATTCACATTTTAGTTCAAGGTTGGGAACATCTTCTAGAAATACATCAACAAATTCAGGCACAATAGGCATTTCATTGATGTAAACTTTCCCCAAAACATTTGAGATAAACACCACTTATGAATGGGAATTAAGACCTATATAATGGATATAATCTCCATCGAATGTTCTTACTTATTGTCAAATTTATATAAGATCATAGGTTGGCTTGAAATATCAAACATGAATTTCCTTCCATGAAAATTTATGTGGGATTTATGTAGATAAATCTAATCCATGCCTAAGATAACATCAAATTAAACTAGAGGAAGAATGAAAGTATTTTTAGGATGCACATTCTCACCAACATCAATCAGAGTGGAATCATAGACTTAGGATGCAATCATCATACCTTTATTGGTTTTCATTGCTAATTCTATATCTAATTTTCTGGGTTTTATATTGATACCATTATAAAATTCTTTATATATAAACTAATGGATATATCTAAATTCAAATAAGATATTAGAAATTATATATTAGATGATAGGTATACCTTTCACCATGTCGTTATCACACCCCATCATTAAAAATAGTGATCGCATGATATTTACCTTTGTCTATCGGCATAAGAGGTTTCATACATAGATCATTATAATTAAGATTTAGATTTAGGAATTTGTTATAATAATTCTTGTACTCCATGAATTTGAAACACTGGAGTGTGGGTGGTGCATTCTATATATATTTCTCTTTATTTTAATTTCCATCTAACTTTTTCCCATCACTTCTTCAACCAATTTCCTGATGAACTTCCCTTTCACACTTAAACCATTTATTAGTCCCCTTAAGATAATTTCCTCCATTATTATTCCCACACTTTGAACATAAATGAAAGATCATCTTATTCTCTTTATGGTTCTTATATTTTCCTTTGACTTCCATTTTTTTCTTCTTATCAAAACCATGAGATTGATACATAACTCCAATGTCTATTTCCACCTTGATATTACATTAAAAAATTTCTTTATAACTAATAAAGTGTCTTATGGGTAATTACCTTCAGAGACTTGGTTTTAAGCCACTGAATAATTGGTCAACCTTAATTTAAAGTTTGATGATAACACCAGAAGCCTACCATGAAAGTATTGTAAAATTTTACTCATTGGTACCTACTAATTCATCTTCATTTTTATTTATCTCAAGAAACTCTTTCTCCATATTCATATTAATAATAAAAGGAAATTACTTATTGAAAAATAAGTTCTTGAACTTATCCCAATCCATGGAGTCAATTTCGTTATGTTGCCTCATATTCTTAATAATATTCCATCATTGATCCACTTCACCTTCTAAATAGTAGATATCCAAAATTAATTTTTCATGTTCTGAACACTTTATAATGAAAAATATATTTTCAATGGTTTTGATAAATTATTCATCAATTGGTTGATCAGAATACCCACTTAAATAAGGTGGATATTGCCTCATGATGTTTTCAACACAATATTATTTCCTCCTTTGTTTGTAATTCAATCATGATTCGTAGCTTGGGAAAGTTGTGTGATCATATAAATGATATTTTTCATTCTATATCCCATAAAATTTGGATGCTTAGGACAACAATCATTTCATTGTCCATTGTACTCAGCATTAAAATGGTTCCTTCTGATTTCATCCATTGACTAAAACCAAAAAATATAGTATAAGAAACAATAATCCTGATGGGGATCCATATAATCATAAAACCCATACCCTTGATATAAAATATAATAATCTTGAGTCATGTAAGAAATATTGGTAGTTCATAATACATGAAACATAAGGGAATAAAATAACATTAGCCATAAGAGTAAAATATTGTCATAAGAAATATATTTTTGGCAAAAACATAAGAATATAAAATAATTTCTATATTATTCAAGGATCATTTCCATGGATATCATAGTGGAATGGTTTACTCCCAAAACCATAATAGTAGTAAAGGTTTACTCCCATGACCATCACAATAGACAAATCCCCTTACTAAACTGGGTTGACTACCCATTCTTGTCATGTATATCTCATTAGATATAAATCGTTACCCAATGTATTGGAGGGAGATATAGTACCCATCCATCTCATAATGAAAACCATATTTATGTGTACCACTATATCATAAAACATTCATCATATAATAACACGTGAAATTAATTGGTATTCATAAATGTTTAAATATATCATAACATTTGATAAAGAGACAGGTTTCATAATCATTTATTTATTTCATAATATCATAACCCATGAAAATAAGTTGGTTTTATAATCAGTTTATCATGGTATAACCTATGGATGAGAAATGGGTTTTATAAATACTTTTCATCATAAAGAAAAAATATTTAGAGAAATAATAATAATGGTATCCTTGGGTCATATCCCCAATAATGCATGGGTAGCATCAAAGTATTTCATCTTAGATGGAAAATTATTTTGATAGATCATTTAAAACCTTTCTTAAGGAAAATAAACCTTCCTATTTGAAGAAAACTTTTTAAAATATAAAACCTTTTAATAAAATTATTTGAAAATAACATTGAAAACTTATAAAGTAATATTCAAAGAAAATAAT
This sequence comes from Viscum album, assembly GCA_963277665.1. Taxonomy (NCBI): domain Eukaryota; kingdom Viridiplantae; phylum Streptophyta; class Magnoliopsida; order Santalales; family Viscaceae; genus Viscum; species Viscum album. The sequence continues at coordinate 1,657,818,965 of OY728121.1, read as the reverse complement.
AGTCCTGATGATGGGATGATTCGTTCATGTCATACACATTAAAACAAATATTCCTTTCACATTTTCATAAAAATCCAAATGGGAATTTTTTGGAAAATAACATGGATATTCCTTTCAAAACATTTCTTAAAAAAGTAAAACATGGGTAAAAATGTCTTTTCAAAATAATTTGATCATTATAAAAAAATTTGAAAAAAAAATTATGAAAACTAGGTTTGGGAAGAAAACGAATTTTCCTACCAAAGATAAAAATAACATAAAATTTTCTTAAAAAAGTTTCTCAATTATTTTAAGTACCAAAGAGTTTAAATTGGTGATATTACTTGAAAATGTCATGAATAACCATTGGAGAAGAAAATTCATGAGTTTACTGAGAGATGTATCATAATATTTTATCATCAAAAACATAATCATAAATAATCTAGATAAATGATGAGATTGTAACATAAAATCATTACCACTTTGGTATCTTTAAATCATAAACCTTGTGAAGGAATAACATAAAATGGAACCTAAAATATCATTAATATAAATAAATTCATGATATTACATATCAAAGTGGATTTATATACACCTCAGGAAATAATATGGGTTCATAACATAATGTATGTCTCAAAGAAGTAAAAATGAGAAAAAAATCCTTACTTTAGGTCTTGACTTCCATCATACACGTTCAACCCTCCTGTATGATAAATATAAGTTTATTATACATCTATTAAAAAATAATATTTATATATATCATACCATATATTATTTCATTACCACCATAATTTTAACAATGATATAAATATCTTATATATTCAGTATATATGTATTTATAGTAATATATAAAATATAGAGATTGAAAATGAAATACATTGTTCATGGAGATGGTAGATCGTACGTACGAATGAACATTGTTTCCATTTTCTATAAGAATTGAAATAAAGAATGTTAAATAATATATTATCATTTATGAATCATTTTTTTGAATATATATCATATATTTTCATTAAACCCATCCTTATTACATTTTATGTAAAGCATGACCGAATCACATCGCTTCATGAGGCAGTAGCCGCTGTACACACGAGCAATGTTATCTTATTCCCAAAAAATATAGAGTACAAATATATGTGTTATATAATTATTTAATAAGTATAATAATATCATAAAAATCATATATAAATAGTAAATACATCATTATGTCTATCCTTGATAGGTGTTAATGTAAAAATGAATGATATCAGTTTGTGAGGAGGTAGTCTTTCAGACACATGAATGATGATTTCATAACCCATATTATAAAAGTGGAGATGGTTTTAAGTCATGAACTAAACATGAAAACATTTTAGTTAATATACTAATTTTATTATATAATCATGGTATAATAATTATTTAATTATGTGGAGTAAGAAATAATACAAAAAACCCTCATTGATGAATGTTACCCCTACTTTGAGTACCCTCTTTAGTTTTGCAGAAAAATCCTTCCTAGGTTGGCTTTATGAACAAAATAAGGATTATAAAATGATATGAGGGAAGTTTTTAAGTGATATTGGTAGGTTTTTTCTAAACCAAAATGGTTTTAATATGTTAATAAGAGAGTATATGGGGTGGCCTTTTATAAGTGAGGTGAGTGGAACACTTTTAATATTTTTGAAAAAAATAATTTCACCCATGTTTTTTCATGTAAAAAGGATTAAATAATGGACCATTATATATAATATAATATATAAGGTATAAATATGTTCATAAAATGGGGTTTGGAAAAGTTTTGGGTTATTTTTAACCCTTGTAATTTTAGTTTCACCCCAAGGTAAAACCATTTTTACCTTAACCATGATAAGTAATTTTTACTGTTTTTACTATTAATTTTGTTCAAAATTTACATTAAAATTATTAGATTATATAAATTATACTGATTCCAAATATGTAATCCATTTTTACAAAGTAAATTAACATAATTTTAAAAAAAATTATTTAAACTTAATCTCGTAGACGTGATGAGAAAGTTGGGTTTTAAGGAGAAAATGTTCGAAATTTTACAATGTTTTTTTATCAAAATTAAATATGAAATTGATTATAATGACCTAAATTATATTAATGTATGTATAATTGAACTAATTTTACTTTAAAATTAATTTAAAATATAATTTTACTATATAAATAATTTAAATGAAAAGGAATTTTTCAACAAAAATTCAGTATTTTTCACTATTCATCAAAAAATTGATATTTTAAGAAAATTCTTAAAAATTTACCCTAAGATAAATTTTACTTTATAATTTAAAAAATTAATATTATTTTTCCAAATAAATTTTAAAATTTTCAAAAATTAATTTTATTATTTTTCACAAAAAGAAATAAAAAGCATTTTTTTAGAAAATGGTATTTTTGAAGAATATAAAGACTTTACCGAAAATTAATAAATTTTTTGTCTTTATTTTTATTTTATATAAAAAAATTATAATTATTATATAAAAAATTATTTATTCATACTCATATAACTATTTTTAATGAATTTCTTATAACTGTTGCATTTATATAACTATATTAATAATATATTATGGTTTTGATAAAAATCAGTGTTCTGTATAATGTGAGCTAACCCAGTGTTGTGATAGAGAAATATTAACTTGGTATTTAAGATAATTCAATCTATCAAATAATTTTAATTTATTCAAAAATAATAATTCATAAAAACTCAGGTTTTTACATTTTATGCTTGGGATTCTTTGAGATTTGGTGATTTTTGGTAACCTTGTCTTATGACATTCAATTGTTTTGTATGTAATGGTAGTGCGTTGTTTTGGGGACCTAAACTTGGGATCTTGGATGTTCATTGGATTTGGGGTCTTTTGGGTGTTTCATGGATAGTTATTCCGTTTTGGATTTGATCTTGCATGTGGATGTCTATGGTTAGTGGAATCTGGTGGATCCTCTTATGGATTTGTGGATCCATAGTTGGATGGGTGATGCTCCCATTTTTGGAGTATTCAGTTGTGATTCACCATTTATATCATTTATAAATTGTGGTGAGAATCCATTCAGTCTCCCTTCATTTATATTTCCTTTTTTATGCTTGTAGTTTATTTCTTCTTGAGGATACCAATGTTGATTAAGGTTTTAGTGGGTCTTTGGGATAATGGATCATGTTTAAGGTTTCCATAGTCTAGTGATCATTGATTTGCCTCAATCCATTCCACTTATTGTAAATAAGGGATGGGTTTTCATCCTTCTCTTTTACCATTACCTTGAAAATGGAATTTCTAAGGGTATAAAGTGGTATGTTGGGTTGAATTGTGATTCCTTCATGTCACTGTTACCTTATATTTTATTTCATATTATTTTTATGTGGGGAAATTTAAGTTTTCATGAAGTTTCATCCTGAAACATAGTAAATCTGGAATATTTTCCTCTTTAAATGGTTTTCATGCACCATTTAGTTGAAATAATGTGGTTACCTTTTTATAGGGACTTTTATAGTTTTTTTATAGCGCATTGTTAGTTTGGAAGGGTAGTACATGGCTCAATCCAAACTATGTAAAGCCTAAGGGAAACCATGAAAGTATCTTGGGGTGTGTAGGTACTATCACATGGCTTGTTCATGCTTAGTAGAAAATATAAAAAAAACATATAGGAGACTCTTTGGTTTTGAAATATTGTTTTTTCATGGTTGGTGCATGTTTCTTAAATTGTCCATCCAATTTATATGAGGTTAGTTTTCTTAGAAAGTGGGACCAAACTATGTGGCCTACCCAAATTTCATTAAAAGTGTGAAATGGACATTCTAAAACATCAATATTTTAGTTCTTATCCGTCTCTTTCTTATCCTATTTCTTGGATGAACATTGTGTACTTGTGGGAGATCTCTCCCTTCTTCCTCCTTGATTTAGATATTCTTATTTTTCATATTTTAACCTGGTAAGTCCTCTTTTATTCTTCTTTCTTCTCCTCTCCTATTCTCTTTCCCTTTCCCTAGGTTTTTCTAATACCCATAAACCCTAACTAATTTTTATATTGGGATTTGGCTTCATAGAGGTTCTAATTATGGGATTTTTTAGTGGAATAGGATAAAGAAGGATGTTTCTTGGATCAATTGTTTATTCACCTTCAAAGGAAATATATTTTAGATGGTTCCACTTGAAATGAGATAGGTGTTCTTATATAACTCCCTTGTAATGCATGTTATAAATTACTTATCTTATTTTAAATACTTACTTATGAACTTAGAAGCATGGTGTATGCCCATAGTAGGCTTGAATATTTTTTCAAATGGATTTTTTGCTTAGTATGGACATGTCACATGACAAGTTCTAGTGAAGACACATGAGTTGATCTTTTAAAATGATTCGAGTGTTTTAAAATGGTTACTTATGGAATTATAATTGTATTGAAAATCATTTTCAGTATTTAAATGGATTTCAAATAGTTTAAAATCTTATTATAGACCTATATTGCATGCTAGGTGTTTTCTAAAATGCATGAGTGGATTTTATAAAGGAATTTAAATGTTTTAAAAGGGGTGTTTGGAAATGGTTTTGTCTTCAAAATTTGTGTGTGATGTTTTAATACATGTTTTGTAAAATATATGGAGTTTAAATTCATTATATTTAAATGGTTTTAAGACCATGGGGTATTATTTTATCTTAAAATGATTTTGAATTGGAAAGTGTGGTTCTATGAAAGGGTTATTGGTACCCATTGAATTCCTTCAAAAAGGGGTGGATTATTTCAAATGATATTTTATTGAAATAGATGGATTTCAAAAATTAATTTCAAAGTGTATCTTAATAAATGGTTTTCAAGGAATATTTAAAATGTGATTTTTCAAATAACATGAAAACAACTTGGATTCTCAATAAATTTTTTAAAATATCAGTTGGCACTTTAAGTAAATTGGTTTCATAAATGTGTTAGACCCTCTTTGAGCCTCGTGAGACTGTTTTTATGTCAGTGGTGTCTTGTGATCTTGTAAGGGGATATTTTATATTAATATATCTTTATGTGATTATTATAGATGGATGTGAATGGGGATATTTATTGTGAGGTTGTATTGAGTGAGTCATAAGTCATTTCAAATATTTATATTTGATTCATGTGATGGTTATTTGTACTCACCTCTAATTGAATTTTCATGGGAGTCCTGTGAAGATAGTAGGTGACCTATATGTGATAAATACCTAGTGTGTAATAGCGGGTTTTCTAGGGAATTTTTCCCAAATAAGCCTCATCAGTAAGACAGATAGGTAAGTGGTTCATATGAGCTAGAAATATTTTTGTGTCCATGGTAGAAAAGGATCTCCATGGATGTTTATTTTTATATAGTTTGGTGGGTATACTAGGGATGTGAATAGGTTAAATAATTCCATCCTAGGTTCTATATCACTAGTTTAGGTCTTTATTACAATATAATTAAGATAATGATCATGATTTTTAGGTACTTCTCAAGACACCTTAGTGGATTTTGTTTCATGACTCAATTTTATTCAACTAGTTTGTTTGACTATTATCACCACTGTTTGTTTTTATCTTAGATTTTGGTTCCTTGATTCCTGGGTACCTATGTGGGATTTATGCATCACCTTTAATATGTCTTGGTTAACTTTAAAATTAGTTATTTTAAATTGGTTTGAAAGTTTTTTTTAAAAAATAAAAATGGTTTGGTTATTTCTTAAAAGATTTTTAAGAAATGTTTTTTCCATGAGGTTGTTTATGAAATAAGGTTTTCAATAAATGTTAAGAAAGAGGGACAAATGGATTTTCATCTTGATTTCAATACATTTAAATAACCTATTTCTATAGTTTGAAAAGATTTATGAAAAATTTTAACTATCTTTGTTTAAATTATAAAAAGGTTAGTTGTTTATAAATGTGTAGTGGCATGTTTATTTTTTTAATTTATAAATCATGTGAAAACCCTATTTTATATCTTATGTTAAAAATTTTATTGAATGAATTGTATCATTAATTGATTTCAATATTTTCAGTAGGTGAAAACCTACTGGCCAATTTATCTCATGCTTATATAGATATTTTGAAGGTTTCCAGTACCCAGATCAAATTTAGTTATTTAGTACAGATTGGTCCCTAGATGGATGATTGGGAATTAATGAGTGATCGGGGGTTACTCATGGTGTAGTTGGAAATATTCAGGTTCTTTGTTCCTTTGGTTTTATTTTGGGATGTTTTATTGGCCTTTTTCACTAGGAACTTTATCTGTATATGCTTCTAAATTATATTTATTACAGTTTTGTATCTATTCATGGATGTTTATTTTTTATTAATTTTCAGGATAGTTTATTTATATTTTTTAATATTTCTTTATATTATATTAAAATCATGGGAGAATTCATTCCCAAGGTGGGCTCTGTGATGTCCATAAATTAATATTTGACCCATTGGGATCAGGAATGCCCTTCAGACCAATAGTTGGATAGTTTGGGTGTTGATTTAGATGGAAGCCCAGTCTAGTCCATTTCACTATCTCTAAAATCTATCTTAAAAACTAAAATATTTTCTTAATTAAGGAACACATGTTTCAAAATGAATATTTTTTTACAATAAATTTACATAAAATGAATTTTACATTACATATCATGTATTAATATTGACTATAACTGTGAGAAATAATATGAGGAGATAAAGAAAAAATAATAATAAACACACTAATGAAAACTCCATAGTCTTGAATTGTCCAATAAATATCACCCCTACAATAAAAATAGTAAAAATAAATAGAATAGATAGAAATATGATTGAAATTTTCAAGGTAAGTGTATAAAATTTATAAGATAATTAGAGAATAATGAATTATGAGAATAGCGGAGTATATATATAATGTGTAATGGGAAACAAGACTACTATAATTTTATTTTTATATGACTTTTGGTCAATATGACCATTGTAATTGGTTTATATTATGAGTAATGATGAGAGATAATTTAATTGGTAGTGGAAAATGATGGCCTCAATTGGAAGGACCATGCCTTCTTAAGCCCATATATCATAACGTGGGAGGGAGGTAGTATCACTTGGTTTTCCCTTAACTAATCCCAAGTAGAGATTCAATATATAAGGCTCAAGAATTTTCAACTACCAAAGAAGTTCAAGTTAGTGGAGATCACCACAAGATCAATGTTAACTAAGCCACCCCATGAATGTATCAGCATCATGCACCTTACCCTTAAGGCATATATTGGTATAATAAGGGGTTATGTATCTGGACCTTAGTATTATAAAAGTGTAATTTTATTCTTAGAAATTAAATATAATTTTTTCAATTCCATTTTTATTATTATATTATTTGAAAAAATACACATTAATATAAGATGAATATGATAAATAGATTTTTTGATATAAAGACAAAATAATAATATTTTTGTAAAATATATATATAAATAATTCTTTATGATAAATTCAATTATTTTAAATAAAATTAATTTTCATTAAATAGTCTTATAAAGAACTATTTTATAAAATATAAATGAAAAAATAATTTTATAATATCTTTTTTTATTTTTATAATGGTTAGAAAGTTGATTATATCATAAAAACATATTTTTAATAAATAATAACTTTTATTTAAAAGTTAAAATTAAATTTATTAGTACATTATTTTTATAAAATAAATATTATATTTGAAATCAACACATTGAGATTGGTTTAGGGTGAAATTTTGAGAATTTTTTAAAAAATAATATTTTTATGTTAATAGTAAAAATATGGTTTTGTGTTTTCATAATGTTTTATGACTTCATAAATATGTAATAATAGTGTGATAATTAATAAAATTTAATCCATGACCAAAAAATGTTTTTTTTATAAATATGTTGTATTTTAATGAATTAAAATGAATTTCAAAACCTATAAATAACTTTCCAAAGTCTAAAATGGAAATTAAGGTTTTAAATACATTATTTTGTGGAATAATTTTTTTCTATTACAAAAGTAGTATTAAATATTGAATTAATGTTTGAAAAATAAAATATTTCAAAAAAACCTTCTTAATTTCATAATCCATGAGCCAAAACCATGGGTAAGACAATAATTTTATATTTTCCACAACTGATATTTCCAAGGACTATTTTTAGAAATTAATAATCAATCCTCCCATATTTCCTATAAATACACACCTCTCCATCTCATTTTATTCACTAAAAATACTTTAATAATGAAGTTCCCCTCATTTTACCTCTCAATATACTTTATAATGAGTATCTAAGGTTTCGAGGAACTCTCCTCATGCTTTTAGAATCTACCTCATAAGATAAGGGATTCTCTTCCTCTCCCTTTTTTATCCAAGTACTTTCTTTGTAGTTAGTATTATAATTTAAAAATTATTATGTTCTCGGTCACTTATGATCATTAAATTAAAGTTTAAATTTTATTCTAATAATGTGATGCTTCTATTATCTCTTATTAATCATATTCTATAAACCTCTTTTTATACCCATTAGGTTGCCAAAAATCATTCCATGATTTATCAAGTCTCCCTTTTAGGTTGTGAATACCCAAACATATTTTTATTTATGGGTATTCATATATATGTAATTATAATTAATTGATTGGGTATTACCATGTATGAATCCTAAATTCCCTTATCATGGATTACAAATTATGAAAATTTCAAGTCTTTAAACACTTATTTACTCAATGATTTTATATGAAACATATTCATTGTCCTCCATGGGTTATTTATGAAATGAATTATTGTGATCTATATGGCACATATGAATTAAGATATATAAATAGTGTTCCCTGATAGTTTTTCAATGCATTTAGTAAATAATTAATCTCTATAGATGACATGTTTATGATTCCATAGTGAATAACCATGGTAATATGCTTTACAAAACCTTTGTGATGAATCTTTGTGATATTATTATGAATGTATCATTTTTATATTATATCCACATTTACATTTTATATATAACATACTTATTATTATGATATCATGTAATTCCTCATGTTTTATCCATGATAATTTATCATTCTCCATTTCATTTGTTTATCCCTTAATCTGATTTATGATCACCCTTTTCTATTGATGTATGTCCCCAGGAAATCACTTGTAGTGTAGTGAACTAGGATAGAATAATAAAGTAAAACTTCAATATGATTAAATAAAGTTTTTGTTTATGTTTTCATTATGTACTTCATTTATTATATACCTAGTTTTTATGACACTAATCCTAAAAAGGTCCTTCAAAGTTATTAATGTAATATTTTTTTAAGGAATTATGATACAAATCATGTATTAAAAAGGCAGGTAACCATAGTTTGTATCAAAGGAAATATTTATATATTTATGGAAATTGGGACTAGAAAACATTTGTAAAAACCCTAGGGATAAGTCTAAATATCAAAAAACCTTTGGAAATTTTAGTAAAGTGTAAAGCATGTGGTTTTCAAGCAATGAAATCCCTATCTGGATACTACAAGTGGATGTGGATCTATCACATATATATCTAGGTATAAATACCAAAAAATAGCTAATTGGGTATTATCTCAAACTATACCTGGTTTATAAAAAAATACCTTATTACACACTAGTTTTGACACTCTAATGGGATATACTTTGGTTAATCACAAGATTTTTTCAAACCATTATGAATGATATATAGATAATGTAAATTTGAATTATATCATCCAAGAAACATGATATTAGAAAGTTTTAGGATTACTATTTCCTTTATAATTATTATTATATTATTTACAATAGTAAAAAAATATCACCTAAGTTCTCTACTTATATAAAAATGGCAGAAAATAGGACTCATGTAAATAATGGATATGATGGACAATATAATAAAGTTATTCCTAATATGATGGAAGCTAGAGTTGAAAACATTCTAATTATAATGAATCAGTTAACTCAAGTCATGAATCACAACCTAAACCATGTGGAGCATCCAACTTCACCAAGTAAAAACTAATAGTTGAATCCTTTATGTTTCAAGTACAACCTATTTTTAGTGGAACCTCCAATCCATTGATCATAGAACAATCAATAAAAACTATAGAAAATATATTTTTTGTACTCCATTTTTCTATAAAAGGGAAATTTATATTGGTAATATACCTCTTAGAGAGAGAATTTTATAAACAGTAGACACTAATCAAGAACATGAAACCATAGTATGAGGTTGAAGCCATGGAATGGGAAAACATTAAAAAAAGTATTTTTAAATAAGTATTTTGATCACACCCTTTTAACCAATATATAGATGGAATTTCTTAAGCTAAATAAAAATAATAATGAATTAGTGGGAAGTTATGAGATGAACTTTATAAGAATTTCATGATATGGTTCAATATTTTTTATTGATTCTGATGGAAAATTTGGCAAGTTCTTTGGTAAACTAAGACCAAATATGTATAAATCCCTAGCAATTAGAGACTTTGAGAGTAATGAGGAAATATTATTATATTCTATCAAAGTGGAAATGGATATTGGAGATGAATAGTGTTCTTGTGGACTGAATGATAAAAATAGGAGGATGGATCCAAATTTTAGAAATAGTTTCAACCATTAAAGGGAAAAAAATTAAACAACTACCCATGTTCAACAAGTGTAGGAAGAAGAATCCAGGGAACTATATAAAAGAAAGTGGAATGTGTTAAAAGTGTGGAAGATATGTACATATATCTTGAAACTATCATGGATATGTAAAGCCTCAATTTCTTAATGTTAATGACAAAGGGAAGATGGTTAAAGTACAACTTATAGTATAATTCTTGAAGTGTGGAGAGAATGGACATTTATTTAATAAATTTAAAAATTATAAGATAATGGATGAAGAGCACCATTAACCCCAAAAGAGGCCTGGGAAAAAAGTTCATTCTTTTTCAATCACAACAAATAAAGTTGAGGATCTAAATGATTTATTGGCAGGTAAACATAACACATACTCAAATCTAGAAAGTACATTATTTGATTCTGGTTCTATATATTCTCTTATTTTATTCAAGATTACAAGGAACGATAAGTTAAACAATTAATTTCAAGTTGTGGAGTTTTCATTTAAAAATCCTTGAGGAACTATTCAAGAATCAAAGATATATAAGTATTACCCTATTAAAATTTCTTAGTACAATCTCTCTAAAAACCCAGTGGTCATTCCAATGGTAGAATTTTACATAATGTTAGAGATGGATTGGTTGTAAAACTATAATTTCAAGATCAAATATAAAATAAATAAAATTTTGTTTGTATTAAATGGATAAACTATAATTATCTTCAAAGGATAGATATTTTGAGTCTTATTATAAACCACCTATTATTTCCTTCTTTATATAAATGATTGGTGAAGAAGGATAAGAAAGATAAATTATAAAGATAAAAGATATACCAATTATTTTGGAATATATTATTATATTTATTGAATATTTACCAAGACCTCCCCTAAAAAGAGAGCTATAATTATCGATTTAAATCATATCTAGATCCAAGTCAATATTGAATACCACTTATATAATGGTTTATGTGGAGTTTCATGAATTAAATAAACAACTTCAAGATATTTTAGAGAAGGGTCTCATTCAACTAAGTGTGTATCTATGGTTATAACTTGTTCTCTTTGTGAATAATAAGGATGGACTAATGTGGTTATTCATTGATTATAGAGAAATTAATGAGATTATGGTGAAGAAACAATACTCTCTTCAAAGGATTGATGATTTGTTTGACTGGCTTCATGGGGGTCAATTCTTCTCCAATATTGACCTCTAATCAGGGTACTATAATCTATGGGTAAGGAAAGAAGATATCTTTAATACTACCTTCTGAATAAGATAAGTACATTATGAGTTTTTTTTTATTCCCTTTGGTTTAACTAAGGATCTTGTAATATTTATGTATTTGATTAATAAAGTCTTTAGGTACTACATTGATAAATTTGTTATTATCTTTATTAATTATATTATAATATATTATAAAAATCCTAATGAGCATGAATATCATTAAGGTTCATATTAATAACATTGAGTAAATAGAATATTTTTTAAGAAATTTAGAAAATGTGAGTTCTGGTTATAAAAAGTCACATTTTGGAACACATTGTGACCAATAAAGGAATATCAGTTGATACAAAAAAGATAATAATTGTAAAGGAGTTTCCTCGACCTACAATAGTAACTACGGTTCATTATTTCCTTGGTCTAAAAGGATACAATAGAAGGTTTGTGAAAAAAATCATGGTTTTTCAATCCAATAACCAAGTAACTTGAAAGTTGGTTAAGTTTATCTAGATAAATTGGTGTGAAGAAAGTTTCCAAGAAATGAATAATAGGTTTGTTAGTGTACCTGTGCTAAATTTACTCTCTAATGGGGAAGTATTTTTCATTTATAGTGATGTATACTTGAAGGGACATATATGTGTACTCATGTAAAATGACAAAGTGATTGCCTATGAATTGTGATAGTTAAACCCTTATGAGAAGAATTGTCCTACCCATGACTTGGAGTTAGCTATAGTTATATTTTAAATATATATATAGAGACACTATCTTTATGGGGAGAAGTGTGATATATACACAGACCACTAGATTCTGAAGTATATATTCACACAAAATGAATTTAACATGGGACAAAGGGTATGGTTGAAAATTCTCAAATATTGTGATTGTTTTATCTATTATCACCTATATAAGTAAACAAAGAAACTAATGTGTTGAGTAGGAAAGACCCCAGAGTTATTTCAATGATGAGGATTGAATGAGATCTATTGATCAAGGACTTGGTAAATATATACATGGAATCTATAAGTTCAGGTACATCATAAATCCTTTCTTAAATGTTTTCACAACCATCATTGATATAGAAGATTAAGATATAACAAACAGATGATCCTAAGTTACAAAAGAAGATAGAAGTTATGAAAAATGGTAATTTTCTCAAGTTTATTGTTGATCAAGAGGGATTACTGAGGTATGGTACAAAGTTATGTATCCCATATCACTAAAAAGGGGGGATAGAAGCGGGGGGTTGATTAGGCGGTGGTTTAAACTATTTTTAAAGTTGGTATTGGAATCTAAATTGTGTCACTTTCATCAATTTAGGGGTGGTTTCTAAGAAGTTTCATGAAACTTTTTTTAGTGGTACTTATTTCATTTTTAGTGGCACTTTTACCTATCAAAACTACAGAAAAGATAGCAAAGGTTTAAACCACATCTAAACCTAATAATATATAGTGGAGGTTTAAACCACCATGGAATAATTTTTGATGATATATAGCATAAAATTAAATCTTTACTATATATAACTATAAAAAAGGTAAAATATAAACTGTATCCCGAAAAAATTCAAAAAAACAAATATGAAATTATATAAATAATCAAAAAAACAATTATAATAATAAAAACAATCATAACATCTCACGTTCAAGTTATAAAAAACTAGAATACATCAGATCCTTAATATAACAAGAATAATAACAAACAATTAACATTTAGAAGAAATAAAAATAATGAAAATTGATCAAAACATAAGTAAAAACATATTTTATATCAGTAAAAAATTTGATAAAGGTTCTCATTAATTTAAAAGGAAGTATTCAATAATTAATAAAGTCAAATAAAGAATAAAGTGAAAATTAGTAAAAGGATGGATATTTATACACTTTGACCATTTGGTATGTTCATGGGGAATTATCATAATGGGTTTCCACTATGCAAAGGGAAAATGAGTATAAGAAGAAATTATATTGTAATAAAACTAGAAAAACACAAATATACATGAGTAAAATGGAAAAAATATCATATAGAATACTTCAAATAAATTAAAAAGGAAAAGGGTAGATAAATATCAAGAGATGTGAAAAAAGGGTAGATAAATAAGAGAAAATAAAGAAAATAATAAATTTATTTCAACACTCTAAATATCACCATCTAAACATGAATGTGTCAACCATTATGATTGATAAGAGAATAATCCGTGGCATGTGAATTAGTGAATTAAATATCAGAAGAATGTTATGTTTAAAAGATAGTTGAATATAAATTATCCCTTTTTAGAAAACAGTAAGTCCCAACTATTAATTAGAATTAAAATTAATTATAATGAAACAAAATATTTTAAAAAACAAAAACTTTCAAGAATCATTAATATAAACGTGTTTATTAGCTAATAATTCAAAAATTAAAGAAAAAACCAAATATTTATGAGCCTATAAAAACTAATTAAATCAATACAACATGTATTTGAATGTATAATCACTAAAAAACCAAAATAAGTAAGGTAAAAAGTTTTGATGGGAGAGTCAAGGTTTAAGATCCCCTAAATAAGAAATGGTTATGTTCTAAAGATAGTAAATGGTTATGAAATCCCTTCATAAATAGGATTCTCCATCCAATTAGTTCTCCTTCGATTTCTAAAAAGTGAGAAGGAAAAAAATACAATACCTCATGATACTCAAGAACCTGTATTTAAGCTCAATAACCATAATTCCATAAAATTAAGCAAGAATAATTTTCAAAATTCGTGACATAAAAAATAAAATACAACATACATGAAATTACATCACAAGATAAAATCCTGGCTAATAAATATAAAATGATTCAAGAAAAGGGTTTTTTAATAATAACTAACATGAAAAAAGAAATATCATAACCATAAGAAAAATAAAATGAAGATTTTAATTCCATGGTGTAATGTTGCATTAGTCACATAACTCCCAGCTACTGACACCTATATGAAAATTTTCTTGAAAGTTAAACAGTGTTGTATATTTAAATTTAAACATAAAACTAATAAAATTTTTTGTACTAGATGATTATTAATTTGTGTGATTTACCTTCTCACTCAAACCATCCATTGAGGAAATATCATTGGGGACACATATATTCATATTCTAATATAGTTCAATGAATTATTTCTACAGAGCAATGACCTTTTCAAATTTTATCTTTATATGATCGCCTTATTTCAGAATTTTTCTTCCCTATTATAGAATTGTGTTTTTCATTCCACCAAACTCCCTCTAAACATCTTGAGGTAAGAAGTAACTATAACCTAGAGTATATGGTTCCGCAATCTCCAATGACTAGACAAAGACCTCATATGGTAATGGTCCCAAACCCATCCCACACACGTGACCAGGATACTCCTCTCAAAGACTTGACCAACTAAATTATCCTGGGAGACTGAGAAAGAATGTGTGGGATTGTAATCCCATAGTTATTTTATTTTTACCAATAAATTAAATATTAGTCATATTTAAATCAATAAATATTAAAAAATTGAAAACTAATAATAATTTATTACAATGAAAAAGGAATTAAAATTGTAACTTATTTGGAAGGATCATTCACATAACTCCCATTAGATTTTTTATGAACATCCAACCAAAGTTCCATTCATAAGTCTTGGTTACCTAAACTATTTAACTATATTAAACATAGATAAATCAATAATTTAATATATGAAATAGATAATTTTATCTTATAAATATTTAAACTAATAAAAATATTACCATAGTCAATTTTTTATGGAAAAACTCTTTGAACTGACTGTGTGGAAGATGATTTTTTTAGCTGTACTAGATGTATTTTTCCTTTAAAATCCTAAAATAAATAACATGCAATTTAATAGTAATGTATGAAATTTCATATACTTGTAATATTCATGTATATATGTAAAATTAGATTAATATAACAATATATTTTTCAATACCATGTTCTTCTCATGGTGATGACTATCAACAAACACCTTCCACTACTCTCTAAGAACCCATTTAGGTACTTTATCATACTTTTTTTGAGTGTTTGACAATGTATCGTTAAATTTATTCCATAATATATATTCAAAAAATTTCCATTTCATACCCAAATTTTTCAACATCCACTTTCATGTGATAAGATCAATAATGGTAAAGTGGAATAACATCTGTACAAATAGATTCATTTTTAAAATATTATAATTTAATTAAATAATGACATTCAATTATTTCATAATGTATTAAAATTACCTTTATCTAGGAATCAAAGACTTTATTCTTCTAATATTCAGGCATATGTCTCTCATTATAATAGGTAATTTGAAGGGTAACCAGCTCTGTCACATACTGGTCTAGAATCTAGTCAAGTAATCCAATGGAATCATCTGTGGGGACCCCATAATAGAAAAAGGGCACAATTATCTTTAATCCATTCAGATTACAGACATATGAATTATTCATATTTTTCTCAGTAGTAACATTGTTTTTATCTTTTATAAAAAAATAGTTATTAGTATAATAAAAGTGAAATAACATTATTCACATTACAATTTGTACCTATAACTGTCACCCTCAAATATACTCATGAAGAAATAGGAGTGACAACTTGTTCCATCTCATTTAAATCTATTGAATGAGGATAAAATGTACCATATGCTGCTGCGATAGAGGATGGTGTTCCAGACACTAATGGAAGGGAGAATGGTGGTGTGTAAAAAACTGATGGGGGAAGATGGAATGTATCTCTGATGATATAGTGAGGGAGACCAATGGATCATCATGGTTCTATGTGGTTGATGGAATGTCAACTGATATTTGATTGTGATCAGTGAAATGATTCTTCCTTAGCATTCATATCATTTAAATGAGTAAAATTAACTTAAAAAATATATATTTTGAAAAATTCATATAGAAAAAGAAAATAAAAATGATAAAAGATTCACAGTATTAAAAAATATATACATAGATATGATAATGAATTAATACGCATATAACATATGTGGATGATAATTTAATGGTTGAATGTACATGAAATCATTTTTTTCTTCAATCTTGTCATTATCCTACTCCATCTTTACTTAATCTACATCATCCAGCCTTGTAATACTAATATTTTCAATATCATGATCTAAAAATAAGTATATTTCTTATTGTTGATGGGATTCATTGTTAGAGATAAAATATTCCACTTCATCACCCATATCATACAAGTCTCTTTGTTTTATGTGAAAAATACACTCCACCCTTCATCCATAAAATCCTACACATAATATACCATTTTCACTTTTAATGAGAAGATATGTAGATCATATAATTCATGGTAACTAACATCCATAAAGTGAGAGAAGCTTACAAAAGTAAAATTAAGGTAATCTCTTTTAAAACCCCTGTTAAAATCGACCAACTTGAATTTGAATAAAACAATTCAAAAATGCTCATGGTAGTTTAATTCGATAATATCAGTCAACTTTCCATAGTATCCCAATTAGAAAACTATAAATATTCCACTATTCTGTGTTCCCAAACCTCTTCCTGGTCTTCTGTATGAAATTTAAATCCATTCATATTATAATCATCGAACATTATAGCCTGTTTTATAGGACCTCGATCCAAAAAATTTAAATATTCTGAAAACTCAACCTAAGTATCAGTATTCGGGATCTATAAAAATTAATATACATTATTAGATTTACAAAATATATGTGTCAACTGAATATCTTTATTTATTTAAATATTTATGAACTTACATGACGTGAAAACCATTCTATAAGCTCTTTATTAAAAACATTTCTTATATATTCCTCATTTCATGTTCGATTTCTCATTCATATCTTTGTTTGTATCCTGATATCTTCAATAAATAGATCTATAATTTCATTATTTAGCAACACATGTCTATGTTCCTGTAATAATTCCATTATTATCAAGGTAATGTTTGAGATCCTCCCAACTAATCAAAAAATAATAGAAAATATTTTTAATTTCCCATATAGTTGAGATTGAGTCTATATTTCATCAACACATATAACTTGATTTAATATTGTATTAATATCATCCAAGTATCTATAAAAAAAGGTAAGGCACTCCTCTTCTAAATATCTATAAAAAATAGAGCCTTTAAGTTGATATTTATATTTCACCTATGATTTCAAATAACCAAGATATCTGTGAAATAAAATAAATGAAACATAATTACATATTTAATAAAGTTCCAATAATTATTTACTTAATATGAAAAAAATATAAATAAAGTACCTATAAATTGGATACATCCACTAATAATATATGGGTCCTCTTAATTTAGTTTCCTTGACCAAATGCACAGTGAAATGCATCATGATAGTAAAAAACAATGGAGAAAATGTCATCTTTATTGTACAAAGTGTCAGTATAAATCTATCCTGAAAGTTTTCAAGCTTAAGAGGCTTCATAGTTTTCTCCCATAATTGTCTTAATAATTTTAAAAATTGGATTACAACTATAGTAAAGTTTTTAGGTAACAATGTACGTAATTCCAATGGTAGTAATTATTTTAACAAAATATGTGAATGATGGGTTTTCAATCCATGTAACCTCTGATGATTTAATTTGACACATCTTGATATGTTACTTAAAACCCATAATATTTTTTCAAATGTTTTAAAATTCCAATGAAAGTATATTTATCCTAATTTGTTATTTTAAAAATTGTTAGAGCATAATTTCCATTCTCATATGGCCATTGATCCCACTTTATATTCATTGTTTTTAAGTCCTTATAAGCATTGAGATGGTCCTTTGATTTTCCATGATCATTAAGAAATGTGAAGCTCAAATTATCACAATAATTCCTCTAAATATGCATAACATCAATATTATTACACAAAAAATTAAATTCCCAATCTGGAAGTTTGAAGAATATACTTTTTTAATTCCATTATTTGTAGGACCCCAGGACACCTTGAGAGAGTAAGGGTGAATCAGGGTGTCAAATTTGTCTTGTATAACAAGGTTCTTATTCCCACGTTGGTAGGAACTCATTAAACCTATAAGACTTATGAAAACAAAAAATAAAACAAACACATTCATAGATACCACACAACACTTTTACTTGGTTCACCACTAAGGGCTACATCCAAGGAGCATACACCGATAATGTGTTGGTTGTACCTAAATCCATTAATCATTACTAGTTTTAGGATTACAATATTCAGTCACAATCACTCTATGCCAGGCAAACTGCCTTTAAAATGGTTCAGGGATGGCTCATTTCATCCCTCGGATCACTTCCCTTGACTCTCCCTAGCTCACTGCCTTGATAGTAGTCAAACTCAGTTTATCGACTTAAAGGTTACTTTAATAGATTTTCATTGAAGTCATTTTCTCAATTTAGCATGAGAAACTTCTTACATCGAAGTCTATAATTGATGCACTTGAAAGTACTGAACACACAAACCGGATACTCAAGGCATGTAATCAACTTATACTAACAATTGTGCACAACACATACCCTATGCACACAAGATCTTGCTTTTGCACGTAAGATTTTCTTTTCGTGTGGAAAAATTTCACGCAACTACAACCATTATGCACAACTCTAACTTTTTGCATGAAACTTTAATATTTTTCACGTAATAGTAATTTTTCCATGCAACTCTATCTTTTCCGCGCAGCCATAAATTTTTGGTGCAACTCTAACTTTTCTGTGCACCTCTCTTTTCGCTCACTATTTACGTGCATCATAACTCAGATCTTCTCTAAGTCTTAAGCTCTTCTGAATGAGGGGGTCACCTCTTATTTATAGTCACCTATAACCCCGATGTCTAAAACCTAATGTGTTTTTTAAAACATTCATTATACGCGTAATGCCTTTTCACACAGGAACTTTTTTCCACTCAAAACTCTAGATTTTTCACACAGCTCAAGCCATAGCAATTTTTCAGCATTCTGATCCTGAAACACCTTTTGCAAAAAAAAATTAAAAACAAATTTAGCGCACATTCCATGATTTTCATGCACCACTCCATTATTTTGTGCACCTTCCTTTTACAAGTATAAGTCTATCCATTTTCTAATTTTCAAGCCCAAAAATTTGGCAAAAACTTGGAAATGATTCCACCTTCAATATTGTTATCCGCTTGAACTATATGATCCCTTTCCTAGAAAACATTCTGAACTTCCAATGAGGTTTTACAACAAACAAAAAACATACTCCATTTCTTGCATAGAACGGTCGTGGTTCCAACATTACTGTGTTTTAATTTCAATTGATAATGCACTTTGAACTCATTTATCACTATGATTAAAATGATGCACCTTACCAAATTATATTTCAACATTTAAAGAGTTGTTCCAATATTTCAAAACCTATCAACAACTTTAGTGGTGGTCTACGATCAATAGAACCATTTAAATTTTAATTATTTAACCGAAATATATGAGATGAATTGAGAAATCTACAATGACACGAGATGAACCATTTCTTACTATAAATAACTAATTCATGCTCAAAATCAAAGTTACAAATAGAATAATCCAGACCCATGAAATTTTTCCAACTAGATAAGTTTCAAAGTCTAGGGAAGTCACTAATGGTCCACATTATAATAGAGTGCATCTTGAACATTGTTCTATAATATACATCATATGTCTCAACATAATTACTTTATAAATCCTATAATTCTTCAATTAGAGGTAAAAAGTATACATCAATATCATTTCCAAGAATTTAATTATAGGAATAATCATTGAAATAATAAGAAAACATATTTTTTATACACATACATATAGGTAGAATATAAGGGATCAAAATAAATGATCAAATGTTATAACTAGTACTCAAAGTCCCAAATGGGTTGAATTCATCAGCATCCAATCCAAATCACACATTACTTGGATAATATGACAAATCCAGATGTAATGAATCAAATATATTCTACAATTTTGAATCTCTTTCATGTTACATTAACCCATAATTTTTATTATTTATATAATTCCAGTTCATGTGATTAGTAGTTTTTTTTTTATATGAATAATCTTTAAGTCAAGGTTTTAAAGAGAAGTAATGAAAAACATTTGTAAGTTTGTTCTTTTTATTCTTATTCATAGTAGTATTTTCATTTAAAATTCCAACATTAAACATTTAATACCTTCTAGAATATGAAATTTTTTTTCAAAACTATCTACTTGAATCCTCTCCTCAATAAAGCATACAAACATTGGGAAAAGCATATATTTTTGTATAATTCTTATCAAGCTTTCTAAAAAGTTTTTTTCATATCATAAAAAGACTTTGGTATCTTAGATTCAGAAAATGAATCATGAAACAATTAAAATATCATGGATTTTATCTTATTTTTAATCCCTTATAGGCATTTAATATGGAATAAATTCATCAGAAAAGAATGTTTTGAATATTTCATACATCCACCACACAACTCTTGATTTTTATCATCAACTAAATCATGAAACACATTTGTATTCTCCATGACTTTATCTCCTACATTAGTCTCCACATAACCAAGAGGAGTATCCAATGATATGTTATGATCTTGATATGGTTTTCCTATGGTCTCAAAATACATCACTTATCAAGTTACTTTTTGTAATACCCTCAACTAGTTGCTCTGATGTCTTTTAATGTTGATGTTGTTATCTTTCAATATCAAAATCATCATTTATAAGGTTTTTCATTTCATTTTCCATTATCAATGAAGTTGGGAGCTCATTCTTTTGATTGAAATTAGTGCTCAAAAATTCTATAATGTTCGATTCTCCATGCTAAATCCAACACAAATATTGAGCAAGAAATTTCTTCAATATCAAGTGTTCATAAACTTCATGTCTCTTCAACCATATTATAAATTTAAATTTAGGGCATGGAAATCTTATTGTCCCATCAACAAATCAATTGGAAATTGAAAAATCTAAAAACTCATCCAAACCATTATCATATTGAGGTGTGTTACTTGGTAATTTGATTCAACTTTTATCCATATATATCACAATGTTCATATACTTTGTTAAAGAAAATTAAAACATGTAAGTATTACTAAAGATGAAAATAGATAAATGTAAGTGAAAAAAACACAACCCAAGTATCTATAAGGAGAGTCATATAAATACTAAAACATTAAAGTAAAAAAAGGAAATAATCATGTATAGTATAAAAAAGCAAGATAAAAACCATACAATCTTTAATTTAAAATATTCATCATGGGAGAAACGCCATAGGGTCACTAATTCTATGTGCACCTAGTAATTCTATGTCACCCTAGCAATAGATTTATAGTTTTGACACATCTCTAGCTAGAGGGGGTGTCACATAATACTTCACTAGCATTGTTAGTGGTGGAGGACCTCTTCTTGTATGGGTTAGCCTACCCAATAACCCTAGGATTATTATAAGTTTTAACAAACAAGAAAAACTTATGAAAGAAAATATTTCGTTAAGCATTAAATTAATAAGTCTATTTTCACTATTTGATAAAAAAAATTGGTATCATATCTATCTCTTAAATCATATTACCTTTTAAGATTTAAAAATTTAGAGATCAATGATTCAATTGGTAAACTCAAGTATCCTTCTTTGGTACCCAAAAATCGATATTATAGAAACCTTTTTCCTTGTACTTTTTAAAATCTTTCTCAAATGTATTTTTTCCACTAACTATTTTTAATGGAACTAATTATATATAATGGAAATATATAATGGAAACATTTATTATACCTAAATTATTTCCTATTTTAGAAACTATTATTATAAATTATTTAATTCTTATGATTAAGATAAAAACTTTTACTACTAATGAAATTTATAGTTTTAATTTAAATATTTATGTTTATAACATTATATCTACCAACATAAGTAGTGATGTGAAAAAAATCATCACTTTATACCACTCATGATATATAGAAATTCTATAGTCTTTAATTTGTTAAAATCGACCAAAAAAATTGTATTTTATTTTATACAATCTGTATTGAGAGACTCTAAGGAGATTATCCTGAAAGTTCTCTAATTAATGGATGATGTGAACTGTAAATTTATGCTTAAATTTTTTTTATCAATGCCTCCTTTCAAATAAAAAAAACAAAAGGATATTATGTATCAATAAATTAATAAGTATTAGTAAATACTGCATCCTTCAACAAATACTAGGAAAGACTAGATTCATAAAAGGTGTTTATAACTCACTGCCATTGAAAATGGTGGTTCTATCCCACCTCAACGAGGTCCAAGACACCCTGGAGAATAAATTGGTACCTAAAATCAAGAAAACCCTAATTAAAATTGATCAAAAATAGAAGAACTAACCAAAACACAACCTAGAATCAATGGAGCCAAAGTGAGGAGAAAGGGGTGGAGCAGCATGTGAGGGTTCGATGAAGTGAGGGGAGTAGTAGTGGCATGAAAAGGGTTCATGGAAATGGGAGAAGCCGGTGATGGTCTAGGGAAAGAGGGAGTAGTGGGTGAGGGTTCGGTGGAATGGTTAGGGTTCAGGGAAGAGAAGGGACCAGCATGTGATGGTTAGGGGAAAGGGGGAGTAGCGGAGGCACTGTGAGGGGAGAGGGGTGGTGGATAGGGTTCATGGGAGAGAGGGGATGGAAGTGAGAGCTCTAACCACCGGGATGTGGGAAGAATGGGGTGCCAGTGTTCAGGTCTTGAGTTTGGGGGGAGAAGGGGGGAGGGGGAGAAGGGGGAGAAGGGTGGCTGATAGCGATGACTCAAGAGAGAAAGGGGGCCAGTAGTGAGGGCTTGAGGGAGGTGGGATTGGGGGAGGGGTGGGAGGGGCGGTGGGGTTTAGGGGAAGTAAGGAAGAAGTGTGTTTTAAAAAATTAAAAATATTTAAGGTTAGTTTTTCTAAAACTATCACCAATTTTTTTTCATTTTTTAGTAGTGGTTTATAAAACCACCTCTAAAACCCTGCTTATAAATACTGAATTTGGTGTATTGTCTATTATAGAGAAAAAAAGGAGTTGATGGGTGAATCTAACAACTTCCAATTATATATACATCCTAGAAGCATCAAAATTTATAAAGATCTTCAAGATAATAATTGTTGGGATAACATGAAAAGGGATATTGCTAATTATACTATAAGATGTTTGGTATGTTAGTAAGTGAAGGATGAGTAAAAACTACCCAAAGGAGTGCTCCAACCACCACCCATACCTATATTGAAGTGGTAAAACATTACTATGGAATTTTTTATAGGCCTTACAAATACATACAATTAAAATAAACTCATTTGGTTAATCATTGATAGATTATAAAATTATACCCATTTTATCTCTATATGAGAATATTTCTCCCTTGATCACCCTAATCATTTGTATATTCAAGAAGTGGAAAGACTTAATGGGGAACCATTGTTAATTTTTTTTTTAATGCGATCTATGATTTACATCTATGTTCTAGAGGAGCCTTAAAATGGATATAAATACTGAATTAAACCTTAGAACAACCTATCATAAACAAATTGATTGGAATTCTATGAGGACTATTCAAACATTATAAGGCATGTTAAGGGATAAATCACTTTATTTTCAAGGGATTTGGGATCAACATCTTACACTTGTTGAATACTCTTATAACAATATTTTTTACCCAAAAATTTAAATGTATCCTTATTAATAACTCTGTAGAATGATATTTATAACTCAAACATGATGGGATCAAGTTATAGAAGGAAAAATATTGGGAACAAACATTGTGAAAGACACTAAAGATAAGATACATGTAATCCATAAATATATCAAGGATACTCAGTGTTGTAAAAAGAGTTATCCTAAAAATAGAAGGGAGGAATTAGAGTTTCATTACAAGGATCATGTAGTCATCAAAATATAACCATGAAAAAGGTCATGTGATTTGGAAATAATGAGAAACGAATTCCAAGGTACATTGGACCATTTGATATTCTGGAGTGTGTTGGAATAGTTGATTATTGGTTAGTACTACCTCTAAATCTTTCTAGTGTCTATAATATCTTTGACATGTCCCTATTAATAAATTATATGTTGGACTCAACAAATATACTAGAAAAAAATTATGGAATTGGAACCTAAAATAACATATTAAAGAGAACTGATCTAGATTCTTGATGAAAGAGAACAAGTTTTGAGAGACAAGATAACTCGAATAGTGAAATCCTTTTAGAGAAATCATAATTTTGAAGAAACAACTTATGATCCTGAAGAAGTGATGAAAGAGAAATACCCCCATTTATTTTAATTAAGTTCATTAATTTCATGGGAGAAATTTCTTAAGGGGGGAGAGTTTAAGGGCCTGAAAATTTCCTTAACAAAAGAACTCATGTTTCACAATAACTATTTTATAATGTTTTATAATAAAATAACATAGAAAGAATTTACAATACATATCATTAATTAATATTGACTATAATAGCTATAAATATTAAATTGAGATAAAAATAATAATAATTCACACACTGATGTAAACTCCATAGGTTTGAATTCTCCTGTAACATCCTTGCCCTCAACCATTAACTTGGGAAGCGATGGTTGTTGTTACTAGACCTTAAGTGACATTCACAAGACACCAAAAGATTGAAATAAATTCCAAGGGTCTCAAGAACATTTGGGGGGGTGATTTTCCCTTTGAAAGATAAATATCCAAACCACAATAAAATAACCAAACAAACCACTATATGATGCATGAGTATAAAAATAAAACACAAATTATAACCAAAAAAATAACCATATCATATTACAAAGTATAAAATAAGTGAAAACATCCAAGGAAAACCAAATACAACCAAAAAAACTAAACTATTAACTCCCGACCTAATCCAAGATGAAACATGACAAGCCACACCCTTGGTATTAAGAAGCATCACTAAAGAACTAAAATACCTTGCCTTTACCTATGTCTTGATGGATGACATATGAAAACACACAATAGTGACCAAGAAGTGGGTGAGTATAAAATCAGTAGGTTTTCCCCAATGAATTCCCAACTCATTTCACTAGGAAAAAACTTTTCAAAACATTTATATAAAATAGTTTAAAATAATTTAAAACAGTTTATATCAAAGCCAGAATATTTTTCCATAGAAAGTAATAAAAAAATTCCACAAAACCATTTCTCGTATCATTTGGCATACCCATTCCATATTTCAACATACCCACACATCCACACATGCAAGCCTAAATGATAGTTCCATACTCATTATTAGTTTCTTATTGATTTACCTAGTCATTATAAGGTAACCAATCCCATGTTCCATTACACCTTTGGCACCAAGCACCTAGTAATATTTCAATAAGGCCCTATAAAATTCAACATGAACACAAGGCAAAATGTATTCCAAAACCCATGACATGACATTTCACATAAAACCATTCTTCCTTTAAAAAATTTAGTAACCATTTTACATGA
Source organism: Viscum album (assembly GCA_963277665.1). Classification (NCBI taxonomy): domain Eukaryota; kingdom Viridiplantae; phylum Streptophyta; class Magnoliopsida; order Santalales; family Viscaceae; genus Viscum; species Viscum album. The sequence continues at coordinate 1,657,792,883 of OY728121.1, read as the reverse complement.
ATCAAAAAAAAATCAAAATTTTAAAATCACCATTTTAAAATTATCATCAAAGAGTGTTTCCCACAAAACCATCCAATTTACAAGATTTCCCTAAAACCATCACTAAATAGGTTTTCAACAAGAATAAAAAAAATCAAAATAATTTTAAGAAAAAAATATTTTATGATAATACGTCAAGTTTTAATCAATTAGAGTCAATTGAGAAGCCATCTACCTCACAAATGGTTGATAAAACAAAGAATGTCACAATTATTCTCTAGATTCGATAACAAAACACCTTTACATCCTTTAATAAAACCGTAAAAAATCACAATTCCCATCATGGAACAAGGATATATCCATATAAAATTAGATATAAATTTCTGGGAAAGTAAAGTAGAATAGATTAATGAATAACGGTCATGAATGGAAACTTATCGGTGAATTTAGATCTCTAATAGCCTGCAATTCTCCTACATATTACTCCTAGGTTGAAGGGAATTATCTCCTATAACTTTAGAGAAAATGTATTTCATTTTAAGGGATAAATAGGTAAAAAATTATTGATTAAGGTATTAAATTTAATTAGATCCACAAATTTCATAGGGCTATTTTTATTCTTTATGGTTAGGCCGCATGTTTTGGAAAACCGTACGCCAACTGTGCGGGTGATACTGCCTTAATCCACCCCTCACATGGTTGGCTCAAATGGTTAGACAAACTATTCACTAATTTTAATTTCCTCTCTATACATAACATGCATGATTTCATTATGCATCCACATAGTTTGTCCAAACTATGTGCAAACTGTGTAGATCTATTATCTCTCCTACCACATAAGTTCCACAGTTTCCTGGGTGGGGTGCATAGTTTTTACTGACCATGCTCAAAATGTGTACCTCTAGAAAAACCTATAAAGATTTAAAAAACTTTTTATAACCTCTATAAACATAACTCAAACATTATATTTACTTAAAATACATAAATAAAGGATCAATTACCTAAAACTAGGGGTGATACATTCCCCCCACCACTATTCTTTTCATCCCCAAAAAGTAAAAACCTAGATTTGTCCTATAATATTATGGTCCATTGTTCCATCATTTACTTTTCACACTCCAATGATTCCTCTTAAATCTAACCATGTTTTCATAAAACCCACACTAGATCAATTATTTTTCCACATAATAATTTCTCTTGCTTATCGACAATCTATACTAGAAAATGAATAAATGTAGCATCCAACTCTAGGTTAACATGATCCCATTGAATAAGATGGTCAGGATCAATTTGATACTTATTGAATTGAGATATAGGAAACACAATATACACTAAACTTAAACTTATCATAAAATCCAATTGATATTCCACCTCACCAACTTGTTTAAGTATCTTAAAAGGGCCTACGTACTGAGGAGAAAACTTTACTTTCCTACCAAAATGAAAATTTCCATGCCTTGGAGAGATTCTCAAAAACACATGATCACTCACGACAAAGGACAATGCTCACTAATAATGATCCACATATGATTTCGGATGACTTAAAGCCATCTTCATTCTCTTTAGGATCAATTGAATCTTCTCTATTTTCTCTTGGATGGGGCTTGGTCTAACCAGTGAAGTGTCACCTATTTCCACAAAAATTAGAGAACAATAAAGAATCCCATAAAATGATTCAAAATAATACATATGTATCAAGGCTTGATAACTTTTTTTGTAAGAGAACTCCATTAATGGTATGTGATCCTCCCATGAGCCACCAAAATCTATTACACAATCCCTAATAATTTCCTCCACTTTTTGGATCATCATTTCATATTTTCCATCCATTTGAGTATGATAGGTCGTTCTCATAATCAACTAAGTACCAAAATCTTATGATAATGATTTCCAAAAATGAGATGTAAACCTAGGGTCCTTGTTAGATAAAATCAAGACAATAACACCATGCCACTTTATAACTTCTCAAGTTTATATTTTGGACATGTCCTCTACCATATGGGATTCATGAATTGGGATGAAATGATCCAAATTCATGAGATGATCCACAATTACCCATACGGAATTATTTTTACTAATAGATCATGCTAAACATGTCACAAAATACATTTCTATATGTTCCCATTTCCACATTTGAATCAATAAATATTAGAACATGCATGCAGGTTGTCGGTGCTCCACCTTGAAATACTAACAAGTGAGGCATCTCAAAACATACTATGTCTCTTCTCTTTTCATTACAACCCACTAAAACTATTATTTCATCACTTTATAAATCTTTTGTATTCCTAGATGTACAACCTATTTCAAATGGTGGTAAGCATTAAGAATTTTTTCTTAACTAACCAAAGGTACCATGATCAGGTCTCTAAGCCACAAAACTGAACTCCCATATAGATTCCATCCCTAAATGGTCTCCCCACCATTGAGTTTTTACCACATATAAAAACATTTTTAATCGGATATCTATTCCTTTATAACTTTCTTAAACAAAATAGGAATAGGTGAAATTGGGAAGAAAATTACAACCTCATCTGGGTCGGTACAAAATAGGTTCTTGTCTGTTATAACTAACAATAACTACCACTAATTCAAAGATTCTTTATCCAACTGATTATATGAATTCATACTTAATGCATCCACCACTGAATTTACTTTACTTTATGTATATATAAAGTTGAATTTGAACATTTTAAGGTATTCCATCCATCTTCTTTTCCTTAGATTCAAATCTCATTGTGAGAAAATGTGTTTCAAGATCTTATGGTATGTAAGAACTGTGAATTTATTACCAAAAAGATAATGATACCAAGTCTTCAAATCATGGAATACATCAACCAATTCCAAATCATGAATTGGGTAGTTCTTATCATGCAACTATAACTATCATGATTCATAACCAACAATATGATCTCCCTATATGAGAACACATCCCAACCCAGATCTCGATGCATCACAATAGACTACATATCCATTTCCAGACTCTAGAAACATTAGGATATGTTTTGATGTAAGTCAAACCTTAATCTCTTGGAAGGATTTCTAACATTCATCATTCCACCGTAAATTAACACCTTTCCCCCATCAATGTTCTCATTAGTGATTAAAAAATTGAAAAATCACATAAAAAATGTTTTTAGTATCCTACCAAGCAAAGAAAAATATATATCTCAAATACATTATAAGGTGGTTTTAAAAAGATAAAAACTTCTATATTTTTAGGGTCTACATAAATTAATTTTTCATAAATTAAATGGATATGTAAATATACCTCTTGTATCTATAAATCAAACTTTTATAACTTGGAATAAAAATCATGCTCCTAAAAGATACCAAACACTATAGCCAAGTGTTTCTCATGATCCACCTTTTTCCTATAACACACCAATATATCATCCATAAATAACATCTCAAAGGAATATAGATACCTTTTAAATATTCAATTAATTGATTCCATAAAAATGGTTGGTTAATTTTTAATTCCAAAAGGCATAAAGACAAACTCAAAATGGTCATATATTCTTTTAAAATCTATCTTCAGAATATCGAACTTACATACCCGCAATTGGTGATATCCTAAATGTATATCAATCTTAGAGAACCACTTAGATCCCCTTAATTTATCAAATAGTTCATCAATGTGTGGAATATGATATTGATTCTATCATAACTTTCTTAAGATTTTGATAATTTGCACAAATACTAAGAGTTTCATCTTCCTTCTTCATAAACTAAACTAGTGATTCCCATGGAGACATGCTCAGTCAGATGAACTCTTTAATTTCCAACTATTCCAACCAATCCTTCAATTACATCAATTTTTTTGGTGCCATAAGATAATACATAAGGTAAATAGGACTGATCCTCGGTAGGATATCATTCATAAACTACACTTATCTATTGGGTTGAAACCCTGAAAAAAATTTAGGAAAAACATCAAGAAATTGGTACACTATGGTTGGAAAATATCTATTCTTGATCTCATCCACAACTTCCAAATCACTTATTGTCAAGTAGTAAGATATAGTTCCAAAAACTAGTATCAAGGGTCCTTATATACTTGCATCCACTGGAAAATATCATTTAAATAGATTCATAACACCATCATAATATTTGAAACTCACCTATCATGCATAAAAATCTAAATGGGCATCAAATCTTTTCAACTAATCCATTCCTATAATAAATTCACAAATATCCATATTTATAAAAAATAAATCCTATACTAACTCAGTCTCATCGATTGTTATCAAACATGCTCAGAATTTCAAGGATCAACACTCTTTTTTGTCCCAAATGTGTTTGGAGTTTCAAAATAGAATTTTTCATCTCAATATTTAAACCCAAAATATTAACATAATAATAATAAATAAATTAATGGGACATTTCCATATCAAAAAAATATTTCATAAGGGTATAATTCAAAATAATTGTACCTCTCACCATTATAGGTCCTGATTGACCATCCAAGATCAATTGATCTACTCCATACAATTGATTACTCATTGTACCATTCTCTTTATTACCTTGTTGATATTGCATAGGTTGAAAATTTATGGTATTCCTAGAATCACCTTGGATCACTTGGCTATACAAAATAGATATATTCTTCTACACTCATCTTATTGATGAATATGATACCTGATAAACATGATATGTGTCCTTAGTACCCGACCATAAAGCACTACAAAAATAGAGCTGAAGATGACCCATCTTGTTATATTTATGACATGATTTATTTGGTGTCATACAACCTAACTTAATGTGGTTGAAATAACCACATTGAAAACATCCTACCTTACTATTTGGTTAAGGAGGAATATTTAATGGTATCATAGTCTGATTTGGATATATTCTACCACTCTTGAAGTAGGTATACTTCTTACACTTATTCCCATCATTAGAGTTCACACCTATTCTCATGGGAATAAAGATGCTCCCCCCAATTGTATTTCTTGATATTTCTCTTTATTCCACAATATCTCTATTAAATATATCTATATAATACATTATACAAAGTATGATAATCTTTGAGTGAATTTATATCCTCAACCCTAATTCAAAAATGGGTGCCTTCAAGGATGCACTTGTAGGAACTTCCGATGAAAAGTGAACTAAATTCATAAATTTAACCATATAATCTATTAAAAAGATATTCTCCAACTTTAAACTAAATAATTCCATTATTCTAGAAATTATGAACATGTGTGGATAGAATTTTTGTTGAGCGTCTCTTAAAAATTATCTTATGCCATACCTTGGACCAATTTAGCCGGAACTACTAAATCCCACCACTAGCATGATATATCCTCTAGCATATGTGTTTCCAACTTATCTTTAAGATCTTATATTATTCTAAGGAAATAAAATATTTGATTCATCCAATTTAGCCACACTTATGCTTTTTTAGGTTCAGAATCACCCCAAAATATGGGTGGATTATACTTTTGGAACTGAACTAAATGATCCACTTGTCTTGGTTCATTATTTATATTTCCCCTATATGTGACCTAAAAATACTAGAAAATACTTTGGACTAATTTTTAGTTCACCTATAGCTTAGGTTAAATCATATACTTAGCATCCTCTTCTGGTTGGTTATTATGGGGCCTACCTAGGGCCATTCTCTATAACAAAAACAAACTCCATTTAGTCTCACTCTCTATTAAATGAAGGATTAGATATTTTAATTTACCACATTTAAACATATTATCATATAGATTTTGTAATGACCCAAAATTTTATTAATGAAAATTCATATTGATCTAATTAAATTTCTTTTATGTAAAATGGTTGTATTACATATGCACTTCCTTGGTTTTATGTTTTCTTATTTTAAAATACCTTTAAGATTTGTTACCATTTCTAATATATTCATTGAACAATGACCACATGATTAGTATAAATATAGGGCTTTAAAAAATCAAATTTACTCAGACAAATGAAGTGATGGTCTCATCGAGTAGAATTTCTCCATACGAAAGACCATTTGTCAGAGTTTGGAAAGGAGGTAGCATGCTTCTCTCTTGACCAAACCCAATCCAAGCTTCAATACATTAAGCATGAATGGAATCACCTACGGGAGAAGTGGAAGTTAATAGACATTACCACTCGATCGATGTTATCCAGGCCACCCCAATAGTCTATCACCATCACACACCTTACCCTTAGGTCTTATGTGGGAGTTATAAGCGTTTATGTAATAATAACTTAGCACTATGATTATGTTTATTATTTCTTTATAGAATAAATAATATACATTCATTTTATTATTGTTACTTTGTAAATAGTTTTTAAAGAACAAATAGTATTTTTAGTTAATATTCAATTAAGAAATCTATTTTGATGAATTAATGGATTTTTAAATTAAATAAAATTTTAACAAAATATTATTACTAAATTAATATTTTATTAAATATAAATGATCATATAATGTTTATGAATACAATTTTAATTTTTATTAAGGTTTGAAATCTGTTTTTATCAAAAACCGTGAATTTTCAATAAATGTCAGTTTTTATTTTAATAGTAAAAAAAATAAAATCATTATAAAATTATTTAGATAAAATGAATATTATTTTTGGAATCAGGACATCAAAATTATCCAATGATGAATTTTCATAATTTTCTGAGACAGCCGAATTTTTGGGTAAAAATTACATACCGTTTAAATATATAATGTGTTTTATGACATCATAATGACCCAATAGTGATGTCATAAACTAATATAAATGATATTTTCGTCCAATATATGTTTTACCTTTATAATAATGTGATTTTAGGTTTATTTGATTTATTTTACAAAGCCTTAGTGGACCCTCCAAGACTTATAAAACATTTTATCATTTTAAAATGATTTCCTTGAGAGTGTGACTCACCTCCATATAAGAAAGACTAATATTTTAATAATTTCGTCCATTAGACTTATAAAATAATTTTTTCCACTCCCCTTTGGAAAAAACCATGTGAAAAAACAATGATATGTTTTGTGTTTTTGATTACTTTAATGTGTAATTTCCAAAACCTAAATAATAAAGAATTCCCTCTCTTTTTCTATATAAACCCACCCAAGATCCTAATTCTATTCACTAAAAAACCTTTTATCACGTCCCTACCTGGACCACCTCTCTCTAAAATCCTCTCAAGTCACCCCAATCTCCTAATAATTCTCTCTCAAGCCCCTCCCAAGCCTTTGGGATCACACTTCCATGTAAGGGATCCTCACTTTCCTTCCTTATTTATGACCAAGTTTCCTTATATTGTTATGCCCTTTTATTTTAAATTAAAAATGTTGGGGTATGATTTATCACCTCCTATATACTTACCTAGTTATTTTTTAATTATTATAGACCCATTTCTCTCTCATGAATTCCTCCCATGTACACCTATTACCATGCTGAAATTCTGTAAGGAATTTCTCTCTCCTCATTTTCATTCAAGCAATTATTTTATATTATGCATATAAATTCCATTAAATATGTTGTGAAATGTATATATATAACCCTCTTACTGTCCATTTTATATACATATGATGAGATTCACCTTTCTCTCTCATCAACCATTTTTATGAATTCTTATGTCACGTTGTTATGCTGTTGAAATTGCACTATGATTCTCTAAGCCAAAGTCATTGTGTAGTAAATACCATGCTCATTTATCTATCAAGGGTATTAACCTTTATGAACATTTGATTATTCATTATATATTTTAATGTAATAATTCGACATTCCTTTATCGTGGAATAAATAATGATGTTTAATGAATCCATGTTTTATGATCTATGTGGCACACTTATGCATGAAATGAAATGTTTATAAATGGTGCTCCCTGATAGCACTCTAATGCATTTGGTAAAGATTAGTATCATGATAATTCAATTTCTATGTGGATTTAATCATGGTAATTCAAATTCAATGAGAGTTTACTCATGCTCCATGTGCAATGAGCCTTGGATCATGCTAATATCATGTTAAATGTTGATGCCACATTTCCATGTTATGATAATCATTTTATATCATGCCTTTATGTTCATGTTTCTCTTATTATCCATTAATATGACTATTTCCTAACATTTACTGTATTATTCATGTTATTCCTTTTTTACTCCCTTACTGGGATTTATAGATCACCCTTTTCTTATGTGTGTCCTCAGGTTCTCCCATGCAATGCAATGTGTGAAGGAATGTGCGTGGTCATGTAAAATGTGTTTTCAATAAAGGTATGTATTAAATGTTTTAAGTTGTTATGTAATGTTCCTAGGCCCCAAATACACTATACCTATCAATATTCTATGTTGTATCAAGTGAATATTTTATTTAATAATTTATGTTTAAGTGTGAAATAAAGAGCAAGGTTGTATCTAGGGGTAAAACACAAAAACATCACTTTGAGCTAGACTCGAACGGGAACTGGTGCACAAAAATGGGACATGCTGCACTCTTGGTTACAACACTCTTGGGGGATTTTATTTAGTAAATTCATAAGCTTAGTATGAACCATTATTAAGATAATTAAAAAAATCCCCTAAGAATATATGTTGGGAAGTAAATCATGGATAACATAGATAAGTTAAAAAAATAAATTCAATTTATAAGTTATCCCTTTTTTTCTTTGTATTCCCCTTTATGTGTTACCCTAACTAACCTTTTATTCCATCCAATGTCTGGTAATAGTAGGACTCAGGATAATAACCTATGCGAAGATCAATGTGATGACTGTTCTAACGAGATTCCCAATCTGATGGGAGCGGGAATCGAAAAATTTGTCACGATACTCTCTCAATTAACTCAACTTTTGAATAGAAACATGGGTGAAGAGGAACATCCAACCCCCCTAAGAAAGAAAAATCTACAATCGAGATCTTCATGAGAAAAATGCCTCCGACTTTTAATGGATCATCTGATCACTCAATCACCAAACAATGGATCAAATCCATTGAAAATATCTTCTTTATCCATCAATGTTCTAAACAAGAGAAGGTTCTTCTGGATGCTTATCATATGGAGGGTGAATTTGATCAATGGTGGACATTGATCAAAAATATGAAGACTAGGGAATATATTGAGGTGTTAGAATGGAATGATTTCAAGAAAATATTTTTTGATAAATATTTTTCACACACCCTCCAACTTAAGATGGAAAGCGACTTCCATTCCCTCAAGCAAAGAGATGATGAATCCATCGGAGCATATGAGGAAAACTTCACAAGTATTTCACAATATAACTCCGGCTTTGTCATTGCCCCTGACTATAACGTTGACCACTTCTTTGGTTGGCTAAAACCTAGCCTATGAAAAGCCCTAACGATCCATGACTTTGATAGCTATGATGAAATTTTTCGATGTGCCCTAAAATTTGAAATGGAGATTGGCGAATATCAGGGGTATCATGGGAATAAGAAGTTTAAAGTGTACTTTAATTCTGGTAGTCTGATGGATAAATCCAATGGTGGTAGGAAAATCCAGCACCCCACTTTCCAATGGTGTGGAAAGAAGCACCCCAGAAATTTCCTGAAGGGGACGATGAAAAGATTTAGGTGTGGAAGAGAAGGGAACATGGACATTAACTACCGACAAGAAAAAACCTCAGCCATGATAGAGGATATGAACGTTCCATTCGACCCTCAACACATTGTTTATTGCTTCAAATACAAAAAACCAAGGCACTTTTCAAACTAGTTCTCTAATACAATGGTTTTTTTAGGCAACCAACAACCTCCAAGGCATTAAGGGAGAGATTTTTTCAACACTACCACTGAAGTGAACCCCGACAATGAAGTGGTGATAGGTACGCTATTTATTCATTCTAGAATAGTGAATATACTTTTTGATTCTGAATCTACACATTCTTTTATATCCCAAAAGTTTAGTAGAACAATCCCAACACCACCACAAATCATGGAAGTAAAGATGTCAGTGATAACGGAAAATGGGTCAATCATTACATCCCATGAATATAACTCCTCCCCTGTCATAATTTGTGGATTTAACTTCTCATCAAACCTAATCATACTCCATCTAGTGGAATTTTATGCAATTCCTGGCATGGATTGGATTTCCTTATATATATCCAACATAAATTTCTGTGAGAGGGAATTCACTCTCCATATAATGAATTGACCCCTGATTCTATACAAGTGCAAGGAGGAGGATGAATCATCTTTTGCACCATCATCTCAAGTGTGAATATTAATACCCTATGATCATATCTATCTTTATCAGATGATTGAGTCTAATGAAGAAAACATACTTAAATACATGCCTATTGTGAGGGAATTCACTAAATTGTTTCCTGAGGAATTTTCTGGTCTCCCTCCTAGAAGAGATGTTGAATTCTAAATTGATCTTATACCTAGGGAATGGCCAATATCCAAGACTCCATATAGAATGGTTGTTGTGGATCTTGTGGAGCTGAAGAAACAACTGCACAAGAATCTGGATAAAGGGTTTATACGACCAAGTGATTCACCATGGGGTGCACCATTCCTCTTCGTCAAGAAGAAGTATGGGTCAATGCGCCTTTGCATTGATTATCATGAGCTCAACAAAATAATGATAAAGAAAACGTATATGCTACCATGAATTGATGACTTTTTCAATTAGCTAAGTGGAGCACAATACTTCTCCAAGGTGGATCTACTGTTAGGATATTATCAAGGAAGGTTGAAGAAGGAGGATATCCCCAAGACTGCTTTTTGTACAAGGTACGGGCACTATGAATTCATAATAATTCCTTTTGGACTCACTAATTCTCTGTAAATCTTTATGTAATTGATGAATAGAGTCTTTATAGATTACCTTGAAAAATTTGTTGTAGTCTTTATAGAAGATATTCTAATATACTCCAAAACCAAGGAGAATCATGAGGAGCATCTAAGAAATCTAATAGACACCTTGTGAAAGGATAAGCTCTATGAAAAGTATAGCAAGTGTGAGTTCTAGTTAAAGGAGGTACTATTATTGGTTCATATCATCACAAGCAATTGGATATCTGTGGATCCCTCCAAGATAGATGCAATTGATGGATGTCTGAGGCCAACATCGGTAACGGATATCCGTAGCTTCTTGGGGTTAGATGGATTTTTTCACTGATTTGTTAGAAACTTATCACGATTTTCCAACCCTCTTACCTAGCTAATTAGGAAGGGAGTAAAGTATGCTTGGAGTGATTACTTTGAATATAGCTTCAAGGAGTTTAAAAGGAGGCTTATCACTACACCCGTGCTCACACTACCCACAAGTAGAGAACTTTTTTTGGTATTTAGTGATGCTTCAAAGAAGGGCATGGGAAGTTTGTTGATGGAAAATGAAAAATTCATTGCCTATGCTTCAAGGAAATTGAAATTTCATGAGAAAAACTATCCAACACATGATCTAGATTTGGTTGTGGTAATATTCAATTTAAAAATTTGGCAACAATACCTATTTGGGTAGAAGTGTGAAATATATACGGATCACAAAAGCCCCCAAGTATATATTCACACTGAAAGAGTTGAATATGCACCAATGAAGATGGTTAGATATGATCAAAGACTATGACTGCTCAATCCATTACCACCCTGGGAAAGTGAAAAAGGTGGAAGATTCTCTAAGTAGAAAGGAACCAGCAATTCTATCATTGATGAGAATTGAAAAGGATCCAATCTTCTTAGATTTTATGAAGATGGACATAGGAATCATAAATAAGGGAACATCATCAATCCTTTCACAAATTATTGCTCAACCATCTCTTTTATAAAGGTTCACTACTGGAAAAACAGCCTATACCCACGGTTCAAAACTGTGGGTATAGCCCCCAAAACCATGGGTATAGCCTATACCCACGGTTTTGGGAACCGTGGGATGGAACGGCGTCGGGATAGGTCCCCAGCCTATACCCATGGTTTTCCAAAAACATGGGTATAGGTGTCCTTCCACCATGTCACCAAAACATATCCAATTGTCACGGTGTCAATGGCTTTTACCCACAGTTTCAAAACCGTGGGTATAGGTCCTAAAATAATGCAGGCGCCGAGTTTCGATCTCGCGACCTTTCCGCTGCAAACACCACGTCTAACCACTATGCTAACATCACCTATATGTATATATATATATTTAGTTAAATATATTTATAAAAACCGTGGGTATAGAGGGAAGAACCGTGGGTATAGGGTTCCCCCCCAAAAAAATTTCTTTCCCGCGAAAACAAAAATTCCCGCGCACTCAAAAGTGACCTATACCCATGGTTTTTCATAACCGTGGGTATAGCAATTTTATCCCAAACCTATCCCCATGGTTTTCCCCAAAACTGTGGGGATAGGTACCCCTATACCCACGGTTTTGGGAAACCGTGTGTATAGGTCACTTTTCAGGACCTATCCCCACGTTTTCTCCAAAACTATGGGGATAGACCCCCCCCCCCCTATACCCACGGTTTTGGAAAACCATGGGTATAGGTCTTCAATAGACACTTATACCCACGGTTTTCCAAAACCGTGGGTATTGGGGGGGTTTATCCCCACGGTTTTGGAGAAAACCGTGGGGATAGGTCCATTTTCTAGTAGTGATTAAAGGATGATAAAAAGGATTATGTGGGAATTTAGAAGAAATTGGAAACTATAAAAAAAAGAAAAATACTCAAAGTTCAATGTTAATGAATAAGGAATTGTGAGATTTGGGACAAGAATATGTGTTCCATCAAATGCAGAGTTAAATAATGAACTTTTGGATGATGCACATAGTTTAAATTTCTCCATTCACCTAAGAAATAAAAAGATGTATCGAGATCTCTGAGATAATTATTGGTGGGATAACATGAAGAAGGAGATCACTGAGTATACATCAAAGTGCCTAGTATGTCATCAAGTGAAGGCTGAGAGGCATAAGTATAAGGGGATGATGCAACCATTACCCATACCAGCATGGAAATGGGAGAATATCACCAGGGACTTTGTCAACAGAATTCTGAAGACATCCAAAGGAAACAATGCTATCTGGGTTATTGTGGATCATCTTACAAAGACTGAACAAATCATTGAAATTTGAGAGGATTTCTCATTGGATCAACTGGAACATATATATCAGAGAAGTGGTAAGGATGCATGGAGTACCACTATCTATTGTATCCGATCAAGATATAAGATTCACCTCTAAGTTCTGTAAGAGTCTTCAACATGATCTAAATACTGATCTAAACTTCAATATGAATTCTCATCCTCAAACTGATGGCCAATCTGAGTGGAATAACCAAACACCTGAGGACATGTTGAGAGAATTCTCAATGGACTTCAAAGGAGGATGGGATCAACATCTTCCTCTGGTTGAGTTCTCTTATAATAATAGTTTCTACTCAAGCATCCAAATGGCTCCCTATGAAGCCCTTTATGGGAAGAGGTGTAGAACACTGGCATGTTGGGATGAATTTGGGGAGAAAAAACTCCTAGGTCCAAAAATGGTTGAGGAAATGGTAGGGAAGTTTAAGACCATCCAACATCACATTAAAGCTGCTCAGAGTCGACAAAAGAGCTATACTAATAATCATCGATGATACCTGGATTTTGATGTTGGCGACATGGTATTCTTCTATATATCACTATGGAAGAGAGATTTGAGATTTGAGAAGAAGGGAAAGCTTAGTCCAAGGTACATCAGCCCTTTTGAGATCCTCGATCTCATTGGAGTAGTGGCCTATTGAATAGAACTCCCACCAAACATGTCTCAAGTACATGATGTATTCCATGTATCACTCTTTATGAATTACATACCTGATCCATCACATGTAATCAATCTAGAGGTGGTACCATTGGAGAATGACCTATCCTATAAAGAGAAGCCGGTGAATATCTTAGATCGTAGAGAAAAAGTTATACAAAATAAGACAATTCCCCTCATCAAGGAGTTGTGGAGAAACCAAAAGTTTTAAGAAGAAACGTGGGAATTAGAGGAAGTGATGAAGCAGAGTTACCCTCATCTATTTTAGTGTAGGAAAAGGAAATTTCAAGGGAAAATTTTCTTAATGGGGGAAGATTGTAATGACCCAAAATTTTATTAATGAAAATTTATCTTGATCTAATTAAATGTCTTATTATGTAAAATGGTTATATAAAATATGCACTTCCTTGGTTTTATGTTTTTGTATTTTAAAATACTGTTAAAAATTTTTATCATTTCTAATATAGTCATTGAACAGTGATCACATGATTAGTATAACTATAGGGCTTTAACAGATCCAATTTACTCAGAAAAAGGAAGTGATGGCTTCATCTAGTAGAATTGCTTCATACAAAGCCCATTTGTCAGAGCTCAGAAAGGAGGTAGCATCACTGGGCTTCGTTCTTGACCAATCCTAAGTCGAGCTTCAACACGTTAAGCTTAAATGAAACCACATATAGGATAAGTGGAAGTTAATAGAGATTACCACTCGAGTGATGTTATCTGATCCACCCCAAGAGTCTATCACCATCGCACACCTTACCCTTAGGTCTTATGTGGGTGTTATAAGGGGTTATGTAATAAGAAACTAGCACTATGATTATGTGAATTATTTTTTTATAGAATAAATAATATACATTCATTTTATTATTGTTACTTTGTAAATAGTTTTTAAAGCACAAATAGTATTTTTAGTTAACATTCAATTAAGAAATAAATTTTGATGAATTAATGGATTTTTGAATTAAATAATATTTTTATAAAATATTATTACTCAATTAATTTTTATTAAATATAAATGATCATATAATTTTTATAAATACTATTGTAATTTTTATTAAGGTTTGAAAGTTGTTTTTGTCAAACCCCATTAATTTTCGATAAATATTGGTTTTTATTTTAAAAGTAAAAATTCACATATTTATAAAATTATTTAGTTAAAATGAATATTTTTTTTTTTGGAATCTTGAAATCAAAATTATCCAATGGTGAATTTTTCATAATTTTCTGAGACAGTCGAATTTTTGGGTAAAAGTTAAATACCGTTTAAATATATAATGTGTTTTATGACATCATAATGACCCAATAGTGATGTAATAAAATACTATAAATGGAATTTTCGGACAATATATATTTTACCTTTAAAATAATGTAATTTTAGGTTTATTTTATATATTTTACAAAGCCTTAGTGGACCCTCCAAGACTTATAAAACATTTTATCATTTTAAAATGATTTCTTTGAGAGTGTGACTCACCTCCACATAAGCAAGCTTAATATTTTAATAAGTTCACACTGTGACCTTATAAAATAATTTTCTCCACTCCCATTTGTAAAAAAACCATGGGAAAAACCATGGGATGGTTTTGGGTTTTGATTAGCTTAATGTGTAGTGTCCAAAACCTAAATAATAAATAATTCTCTTTATTTTCCTATATAAACCCACAAAATCTCCCACTTATATTCACTCAAAACCCTTGGAGCACATCACTATCCTTCCCTCATCTCTCTAAAATCCTCCCAATGTGCCCCAATATCCCAATAATATTCTCTCAAGCCCCTCCCAAGCCTTTGGGATCCTCACTTTCCTTTCTTCCTTATTTATGTCCAAGTTTCCTTATATTGTTATGCCCTTTAATTTTCAATTACAAATGTTAGGGTATAATTTTTCACCTCCCCTATACTTACCTCCTTATATTTTAATTATGATATACCCATTTCTCTAACATCACCCATTACCATTCCAAAATTTTGTAAGGAATTTCTCTCTTCTCATTTGCAATAAAGCAATTATTTTATATTATGCATCTAAATTCCATTAAATACGTTGGGACATATATATATATGACCCCATTAATATCCATTTTATTTAAATATGATGAGATACCCATTTATCTCTCATCAACCATTTTTATGAATTCTTATGTCACGTCGTTATGCTGCTGAAATTGCATCGCGATTCTCCAAGCCAAAGTCATTGTGTAGTGAATACCATGCTCATTTCTTTATCAAGGGTATTAACCTTTATGCACATTTTCTTATTGATTATAGAGTTTCATATATGAATTCCACATTCCTTTATTTTGGAAAAAATTATGATGTTTAATGAATCCATGTTTTATGATCGATGTGGAACATTTATGCATGAAATGAAATGTTTATAAAGAGTGCGCTCCGATAGCACTCAAATGCTTTGGGTAAAGATTAGTATCATGATACATCAAGTGCAATGGGGTTTTAATCATGATAATTCAAGTGAAATTTTGGTTTACTCATTCTCCATGTGTAATGATCCTTGGTTCATGCTAATATCATGTCAAATGTTGATGCCACATTTCCATGTTATGATAATCATGTTATATCATGCCTTTATGTTCATGTTTCTTTTATGCTCCATTGATATGCCTATTGCCTAACATGTACTGTAATATTTATGTTATTTATTTTATACTCCATTACTAGGCTTTATATCTCACCCTTTTCTTATGTATTTCCTCAGGTTATCCCATGAAATTCTAAGTACGAAGGAATGTGTGTGGTCATATAAAATAAGTTTTCAATAAATATGTGTATTTCATGTTTTAAGTTGTTATGTAATATTCCTAGGCCCCAAAGACACTAGACCTCTTGATCTTATGTGTTTTATCAAGTAATTATTTTATGTAATAATTTATGTTTAAGTGTGAAATAAAGAGTAGGGTTGTTATAGATTTCCATAATCATGTTTTTCCAAAATAAACAATTTTATCCATTTTCAAAATACCAGCATCAAGCCTTTTAAAAATCTCATATTTTTAAAACATTTTCAATTATTTTTAAAAATATTAATTTTTACCATTTCAATAAATCATTAACTCAATAATTAACAATTTATTCCTATTGGGAATTCATACTATCAATGCATGTCATGAAACTTTCATCATCTAAATCCATGATAATGAGGTGGCAACTCAGTTAGAAGTGTCTAAAAACACTCATGTACCCAAACTCCTTGGTAAATTTAAGTTCATCATAAATAGGTTAGTTGTACCTTTTTATGCTCTATATTTCAAGTTCTGAAAATCCTACTCCTTATTACCATCCCAAAATATAGATGAACTTGTCAGGATAGGTACTATTTCCAACTCTAAGACTGAACACAACTAACACCCAATTATCAAAAAAAACCGACACCATTTGTACCCAAAAAAAATATTTAGATCAATAATGTCTGATACCATTTGTAATATCCCACCCCTCACCCATTGTCTTTGGAAGAGGAGGTGGGTGTTACTAAGCCTTAAGTAACGTCCCTAATACACCAAAGGCTAAAAATAAATTCTAAGGGCCTTAAGAACATTTAGGGGATGATTTTCCCTTTCAAATATAAATATCCACACCACAAGACAATATCCAAACAACCCACTATATGATGCCTGAGTATAAAAATATAACTCAAAGTATAACCAAACCAACAACCATACTAGAGTAAAAAGTGGAAACCAAGTGAAAACATCCAAATAAAACCAAATACAAATAAAAACATAAAACTATAACTTCCAACCTTCTCCAAAATCCAACACGATAATCCACACCCATGGTATCAAGAAGTATCACTAAAGAACTGATATGCCTTGTCTTTACCTATGTCTTGATAGATGACATTTGACAATAAACAATAGTTCCTAAACAAGGAAAAATCTAAACTTAGTAGGTTTTATTAAATGACTTCCCAACTCATTCCAATAGGATAAAACTTTTTAGTGCATTTATATAAATTGGTTTAAGAAAATTTAAATAGTTTATATCAAATCCAAAAGAGTTTTCCATAGAAAGCGATAAAACAATTCTTCAAAACCATTTCTCATCTCATTTGGAATACCAATTACATATTTACAAAGACCCACACATCCACAAATTCTTTTCCAGGTGATAGTTTCATTCTCATGAGAGGTTTCTCATCAATATACCAAGTCTTCACAAGGTAACCAATCCCATGTTCCATTACACCTTTGGCACCAAACACCAAGTCATATTTCAACAAGGCCCCATAAAATGCAACATGAAAACATGCCAACATGTATTCTAAAACGCATTACAATCCATTTAACATAAATCCATTCTTCCTTTATAACATTTCAACAACTATTTTCTATGAATAAAAAAATAAAAAATTTTAAAATCACAATTTTAAAATTATAATCAAAGAGGGTTTCCCACAAAACCATCCAATTTCCACAATTTTCAAAAAACTATCTTCAAATAGATTTTCAACAATAATAAAACAAAAATTTCACAATAATTTTATGGAAAAAAATATTTCAAGCTAAGAATTCAAGTTATAATCAAGTAGAATTGAGAGAGAATCCACCTACCTCACAAATGGTTCGTGAAATGAAGAACAACATAATGATTCTCTAGATCTAATCATGAACCACCTTTACTTCCCTAATTCAAACCATAAAACATCACAATTCCCATTATAGAACATGGATATATCTATAAAAGATTATATCTAAGGTTCCAAAAAAGATAAGGAGAAGATATCAATGGGGAATGACCAAGAATGGAGACTTACCAGAAAATATGAATCTCTAATAGCCTTTAATTATTTTACGGATCACTCTTGGACTGAGTGGAATTGTCTATCACACCTTTTGAGCAAAAGGATTTCATGTTAAGGTAAAAATAAGGGAAAAATTAGTGCTTAAGGGATTAAATCTAATTAGATCTACAAATTTCAGAGGACTAACTGTATATTGTATGGTTAGGCCACACTATTTGTAAGACCATGTGCAAACTATGTGGGTTCTACTACATTAATACACCCCTCACATGGTTGGATCACATGGTTACAAAAACTATGTGTCAACCACAATTTTCCCTCTATCCATAACATGAACAGTTTCCCTAGGTAGGTACATAGTTTATCCAAACCATGTGCCAACTTTGCAGAGTTATTATCCCTCCTACAACATATGCTACATGGTTTCTAGTTGGGGTGCTCGGTTTATACTAATTAGGTTCGAATCGTGAACCTCCGTAAAATCCTAAAAATCATTCCAAAACTCCTTCAAACCTCCTAGAACTTAACTCTATCGTTATATATACTTAAAATATATAAATAAATGCTCATGTACCTAAAACCATGGGTGTTACATCTCCAATGAAGATCTATCCTTCTATAAAAATAGTAAAAAAAATTATAATAGTTAGAAATATGATATAAATTATCTAGGTAAGTTTAGAACCTTTATAAGTGAAGTAGGTAATGATGAATTATGAGAATGGTGGAGTATATATATATATATTATGTGTAATATGAAACATGGCTATTAGGATCTAATTGTTACCTGAAAAATGGTCAATGTGACCATTTCACATTATGACAGTTGGAATTTTTTTATATAATGAGTAATGATGAGATTTGATTGATGTGTAAGGGGGGAATAATGGCCTCAACCAGTAGGATTAACCCTTTTGAATCCAATATATCAGAACTTGGGAGATAGGTGGTGTTATTGGGGATTTCCGTTGACCAAGCCCATGTGGATAATCAATAAGTAAGGCTTGATAGAAATCGACTACAAGATAAGTTTATATTATCAGATATCACCACTAGATCAATTTTATCTGATCCACCCCATGAAATTACCACCATAGCACACCTTACCCTTAGGTAATATATCGATGTAACAAGGGGTTATGTCATTATACCTTAGTATTATAAAAGTGTAATTTTATTATTATAAATGAAATTGAGGCTGCTTCAATTCCATTTTTATTATAATGTTATTTAATAAAATACCACTGAATATAATATTAATATGATAAATAAATTTTTGGATATAATGAAAATATAATTGTATTTTTGGAAAATATGTTATTAAAATACACTTTTATGATAAATATAAGTATTTTAAATAAAATTCATATGAATTAAATATTTTATAAAACACTATTTAATAAAATATAAATGATAAAATAATTAATAATATACTAGGTGTTGTTCAGAGGTAATATGGAAATATTGGGGGTGAATTTTCCATTTAAATATTTAAAAAAATAAAGAAAGAGAAAAATCAATTAAGAAATAGTTGATAAATTCTATCCAGGTTTATAAAGATAGTATCAAATAAATGTAGGTGTATAAATGATCAAATAAAATTTATTCAAGTATGTTAATTGATGATAAATTTTGCAATGAAATAATGTAAATAGGGGATAAACACAATTGATTAGGATTTTGGATGATGATCAATGTGAGCCTCTACATCTCAACCCCTCAACTTGAGAGTTCGATATTATTATTAATACCATGATCTTGGTTATAATTAAGAAAATTTTCCTTCAGAATTTTTCTTTTTGAACAGCCTCTTTAACTTCACTTGTATCCAAGGAACTCATCCCTCACATTTTCAGAGTGACAATCTAATGTAGAAAGGTGGATGGGAATAGAGAGTTTTTCTTTTTTTTAAACCCCTTACAAGATACTAACAAATATATTTTATGGGTGAATATAATGAGGAATGATATATTTGAAAGAAATGTAGAGATCCTTTGATATATTTAGAACTTAGGAAAGCACTTTGAGAGGATTTATAAATCTAGAACTTCATTGCTGATTCAAATATTGAGAGAATCAATTGGATAAATGATGTCAAGGTAAGGTTACAAGGTTCCAAGGGAGTCCATTTATAGGATATAATAGGTAGAGTAACCTTTTGGGAATCATCAGGATCCATAAATCCAAGGATAATGGACATTATATTCTTTTTAACTATAATAAATGCTAGATAGGATTGTTTGGATCGACACTATAGGATACCCAATAGCAACCACTAGGTAGCTGGTGGGACACCTAGAACTTGAGGTTGTTGGATCACATCCAATAGTGAGCTGATACTTTCTAGAATCTACTCAGTGGCCTTCAAATAGATTTTAGAAACACTAGGAGATCCACAAACTGTCCAATACTCCTCTATTGGATAGTGATTGGAGTTTTTTACGCCTATGGATTCTACCACAATGGAACCATCTAGACAGTGTTATATTCACTTTAACAACTTCAAGAGTGTACACCTATACTTCCTTAAATTCCTTTCAATGGTTCTTCTAAGATGTTTCCAAGGAATTTAATGATTAAGATATATGTGACCATTTCATTATCATGGCTTTAAAGGATATTTAATATTCAATTAAATTACACAGTTTTATTTTCAATAAAAAGATTGAAACTCACTTAAATGAAAAATCTAGATACAAAAGTGAGAGTTTTTTATCATGAAAACACAATGAGATACATAGGTACAAAAATATATCCCTATTTATGATCACAAACACTTATCATAAAAAATATACATTAAGTAAGAATTAAGAGTAAAATAGATAGAAATATAATTTAAGATATTGAAAAGATATTCAATGATCTCAAAAGTTAAACATATCAATAATGTCATTAATAACAATAAATACAAATTTTAAAAGATCCCCATTTATAAAATAGTTAATCACTTGAGAAATAATAATAAGAAAATATATTTTAAGAACTTATCCCCATTTATGAAAAATAATTTTTGAAATTCATCCCCATCTGAAAATAACATGCACTTATCCCCCTTTGTGATTATAAAAAATAGAAAAAAAATGAGAGAGGGGATAAATTTAAGAGAGTTCTAAAAAGAAACTAAAAATAGGGATTTGAAAAATGAGTTCAATAGAAAAATATATTTTTTTAAAAAATAAAAATAAAAATAAGGTTTTAAAAAAATATTTTGAGAGAGGAAAATAAAAAAAAATAGATTTTATATAACACCTCTTAACTTACAAATTACCATTTCAATATGAGTATTTGAGAGAGGTATGGGGGTAGTAAAATTAGAGAGAAAAGGAAAATAAATGAAGTGATGAAATAAGAATAATAGATAGAACAAAGTAAAAGAAAAATAAAAGATAAAAGATAAGAAGATAAAGTATAATGAATAAATAAAATAAAATAAAATTCCTACATACCTTTTCCATGGAAAAATTTCCTCTAAGAGTGGTTTTTCCTCCATTGATTGATTTATCTATTGGAAAATCTTGTGGAATTAAGGTCCTTGGAATTTGAAAGAATACTTTTAAAACATCATTCGATTTATATTTCTTGAAAGACAACTCAAGATATATTTTTATAGAGATAAGTATATAAAATAAATTTTTACTCATAATTAATCATATTTAACAGAGATATAAAAACATTTTTTTAAATAATCATATAAATAAATAATTTTATGATCTTTGAAAATGAATTTTGAATGAAAATTTAAAAAATCATAGGTATCAAAGGTTTTCTTGAAAATAATATTAATATTATAAAAAATATTTTAGAAATTATGATTTTGAAAACCTAAAAAATATGAGCAAAACAATTAAAATTGATAATAAAAAATCTCTCTTAAGTAAAATTTTATAATTATGAAAGTGATAAGTCTCCCCATCAAGATACCATTTTTAATATAAAGGGATCATATCTAATATAAAATTAATATAAAAAATAGGATATTCAAGTTTTAAAAAGATTTGAAATAATATTTTAACAAAATATATCAAGATATTCATATATAATAATGAATAATATAACAATTGAATCATTCCAAATTAACTTTTAATTAATTCTAAATGATCAAGATTTATAGGTTTGGTGAAAAAATCAATGAGTAAATATTATATTGGGATAAAATCCAATAAGATGCCACCTTTTTAGAGGTGATATCCTAAGGAATGGTGCCAAATATCAATGTTTTTAGTGTGATATTTATGTATATGGTTTTTAGAGATATTGAAGGCACTCGTATTGTTTCACTTGATAGAGATGTGGTCAAATGTAATCCTAAATAATAATTGGGGATGTTTTATCCATAATATTTGGGTTCAACAACTCCTAGCGGTTATGTATTCCGCTTAGGATGTAGAAATATATATTGAATTTTTCTTCTTACTACACCATGACATGATATATTTTCTAATAATATGGAAATTTCTACTAGTAATTATTTTATCTAGTTGGCATCCACCAAAATTAGCATCAGAAAAAGAAATTAATTCAAAAATTGTCCATTTTGGATAAAAAAATTCAGATTTTAGAAACTTTTAAACACCAAAAAATCCTTTAATAAAATTTTAAATGATATTCCTTTATATTATATTGAAAATGCTCACAAATATAAAAATTAAACATGATATTATGTCAGGTTATAGTAAGGTAAATCATACTACCAATCATACTTCTATAAAAAAATATTGGGCCATTTTACCATCTTTATCCAATGTTAACTTACAAGTTTTAGCCATGGGTGTACTAATTTTATTAGCATGATCCATGAAAAACCATTTTTAGAGTTCATTGGTGAATTTTCCTTGGTTTAAAAAAATTCCATCATTTATTTTATAAAATTGAAAACCAAAATAATTTGAATTTTCCCATAAAGCTCATTTCAAATTTTATTTTCATTAAATCTAAAAATTCAAAATATAGTTATTTAATGGTAGATATAGAAATTTCATCATCAAAATAAATTTTATTGAGTAATAAATAATTTGAGATGTGTTTTAAAAATGTATTTTAATAGTCTTTTCAAATTTTAAAAAAATTTGATAAAAGATAATATGAAATATGTTTACACCAAGTCTGAGGGGATTATTTTAAAACATAAATAGATTTTGATAGTTTAAAAATAGAATTTTAAAAATAAGACTTTAAAACCCATGTGGTTATTCCACAAAAGGATTTTGTGAAATTAAACTATTTTAAATGTTCTTTTTACAAACATTTAAAATATTTTTAAATTTATATGAGAGGATAATTTCAACAACATTCTAAAGGATTCTAATCGATCTATGGATAAAAAGGTTTCACCATACTCGATTACTTATTCTTTTTTATAAAATTTTGCAACTAAATAGGATTTTTTTAGTTATATAACCAAGATCATCTAGTTAATTTATAAAATCCCATTTAATGCCTATAACGGGATGATCTTTAGTTCTTTCCTTGATAGTATAAATCATGTTGAGTGAATTTATTTAGTTCATTTTATAATTAAATTATCCAATTTTCATTATTAAGGTAATCATTAAGGTTTTGGGGTTTGAGGTGATAGATAATAGTGTGATGTTCAAACTCATTTAATATCAATCAAGGATTATGAGTTACCTATTATAAATATAAAATGAAATTTTTAAGGGTATTTTATTTAGATTTTTTGGAAACTTTAGGAAGATAATTTGAGGGAGATTATTTTTCTTATTTAACTTCTTTTGTTTTAAAATGTTCATTTAAGAAATTATTTTGAAAAACATTTTTAGAAAGTTGTTTTGGAAAAATTCATCAAAGACAACCCAGATTGATTCTTCAATCATTTTAGTCCTTCTTTAAAGACATGGTATGCCTTTCTTGAGTTGGGAAAACAAATAAATATACCATAATCATATTTACAATCAAATTTTCCAAGATTTTAATTGGAGTTTAAAATAAAAAATTTGCAATCAAAAACTTTGAAAAACACTACTTTGGGTTTTTTATTAGTCCAAAGTTCATAAGGGAATTTTTAAGTAAATATATTATGAGAAAATAATTAATGATATAGCATGTTGTATCCATGGCCTTAGCAGAAAAAAAATTTAGGAAACAAATTTCATTTAAAATAGTTTGATTTATTTATTTTATTTTTTTAATTCACCTCTCTACTACCCTTTTTTAGGGGTTTTAGGAGAAAAAAATAAGGATTATATCCTTTAGAAGAATAAATATTATTAAATTTCATTTTAAAAAATTATCTACCTTGATCACTATGAATTGAAATAATTTTAAAACCTTTTTTATTTTAAATATATTTAAAATACTTGATAAAGGTTTTACAAGATTAACTTTTATGAGATAAGAAATATGGAAATATTAATCTTATAAAGTCCTCAATAATTATAATAGTATAGAATATACCACAAATAATTTCAATTTGAGGACCAAAAATATCGTGATGAATTAGTTCGAGATATTTTGAAGATGAAATTCATTTTTTAGATTTAAAAGAGGATTTGTTTTGATAAACATGTTATCATGATTTACAAACCATGTCATTATTGAAATAAAATTTGGTAAGATCTCATACTAGTTGATAATGGTTGAGTTTAATAAGGTATTGAGTATAGTAATGACTAATAATTCTCTGCTAAATCCATGACTCACTAACTTTTTCACCATATAATTTGACGTTTTGGATAGTAGGAGTTTTTTAATTGATTATATAAACATTTTTGAATGATTAAAAGGTAAATAAAATCTTTTATTGTGTTAAAAACATTGAAAAAATAATTTTCAAAAGATATTTTCAAACTGATATTAAAAAATTGACTAATATATAGTAAATTTTGTTTCAATCCTTTTATGAATAAAACATTTTTAATTAATTTTGAGTTAGAAAAAAAAATGTTCCCATGACCAAGTATCTTAACCATAAAATTATCACTAAAAGTGACATTACCTTCTTTTAATTTATCAATTTGATTGAATTTACAGATTTCCCCAAACATGTGTCATGATAAACCACTATCAAGAAACCAAAATTCTTTTTGAGTTTTTATTATAAGAAACATTTCATAAAAAATTAAAAAATATATATATAGTTTTATTTCCCACATAAACTTGGGTACACTTATGGAATCCAATAATGATTTCAGAATCAAAATTTTCTTGGCATGAGGTTTCCTTTATGAAAAATTGGAGGAAAGATGGATTGAATTTGTTCTCCCATATCATGAATCTTTTCAATAAAATTCATAAATTAAATGGTCAATTATTATGAAATAATTAAAAAAATATTTCTCAATCAACATTTAACTAAAATAGTTTTCGATTAATATTTATAGGTGCTTACATTATTAGAGAAACTAAGACCAACTCAATATTTTACAGGTTTTTGAGAGCCTAAAATTTTATTTAAATTATTTTATCCTTAGGTGAATTTTCAACAGGAATTTTTTATGTATTTAATGGTGGATTAAATAATATTTACATCTAGTTGATATTTTATTTTCATGATGATATCTTATTTTTCTATGAAGAGAAGATCCTTATCTTTTTGTAGTTTTTATTTTTCTTAAACCACTTACTAGTGTTTATTTTCAAGTTTTAGGTATAAATATTAGAGATGATTAAAACCATTTTCAATTTCACTATGAACATATTTTAGGTATTCATAATTTAGGTGGCTAGAGGAGAAATAATAAGAATATATGAGGGGATAAGTATGAGAAAAAGAAGAGGGGAGTAAATGGGAATAGGGTTAATAACCTAGACATCATTATCAACATGTTTAATAGGGTTCTTGGGGATTAAGTCACTTGAAGTAAATGGAGATATTGAATCAATAAAGTCATATCTTACACTCCATGTTGTGACTTTGAAATAATTCTTACCTTGGTTATTTTCTTTAATTATATTCTTATATATAGGTAAATCTGGATTAATGTGACATTTATTTTTATATTCATAGAATGTCACATTCTATTCTGCCTTTTGACTTTCCTTCTTGGATCAGTTTGGGAATTTATTCTTTTGGAAGTAATTATTCATGTTCTTGGAAATAAGATCATAATATAATACATCACTTCCATATGGTTTATCATTGGTATATTTAAATATGATAGTTTTCTTAATTTTATTAACTTTATTGGACTCCATTTCTACTTTTCATTTAATCATGATTTCATATTTCATTAGTGATATGATGAGTTCCTACACCACCATCATTCTCATATCATTCACCTATTTAATGGTTGTTAATATGGGATCCCATTAGATAGGTAAAACCCATAATATTTTCTTTATGAATATTTTTGTAGATAATTCATCACTAAGGTACTTTATACCATGGTAGATGTCAGTAAATATTGTAAAAATTCTTTTTATAGGTTCATTATAATATAGAGTGAAACTATAAAAATAATGATTTTATATATACAATATAGTGTCTTTTACTTTATTTGTTCCTTTGTGTTTGAATTATAATAATTTCTAAATTTCATAGGCATTTTTTCAATAATAAACATAATTGAATTCATTTCTATCAAGACTACAATGTAATTCATTAATATCTTTTTTATTAATTTCAAAATTCATAACATATTTAGGAGTCTATTTTTATTTATATTCTTTGGTAGGAACATATTCAAAAATTACTATTTTCTGTATAGGATAACTAATATTACCAATAAAATTTAACATCTACTTCTTGTAAAATGAAAATTTAGTGTTGTCAAAAATAGGAGCACGAAAATTGGAATTAGATTCCATAATAAAATCATGCTGAAAATCGATTAATATTTTAATAAAAAATTTCAAGATAATTTTTAAATCAAGGGATATTTTTATAATAACATAAATCACCCCTTTTATACCAATTATTGGTTAGATAATATTTCAAGGGGGGGTAAAATGCTCATTTAAAATTTAAAACAAAGAAAGAAATTAGGAAATAGAATGACAAATATTAGATAAATTTGATCTGATTTTATAAATACAATATACATGAAATTTAAGCCTAGATTTGATTGAATATAATTTATAAAATTATGATAATTTATGATAAATGATTCAATGAAATAAACTAAATATAGGACAAAAACAATTTATGGGGAGTTTGGCTAAAGATTTATGTGAGCCTCTGCATCTCCACCCATCAACTCAATAGGTTTATATTATTAATAATACCTTGATATTGGGGTTGACTAAGAAACATGTCCCTCACAATTGTGGTTTCTAAGAACCCTCTTGAACTTCACTGGTAGCCATGGAACTCGTCCGTCACTTTTGCGGAGTGAGAAACCAATGTAGAAAAGTGGTCAAGAAGAGAGATGTTTTATTTTTTGTAAAAATTATTACAATACACTCACAAATCTATTTTATGGATGAATGAAATGGGGAATGAGAGATTTTAGAGAATGGTAGATATCCTTTGAGAGGTTGAGAACTCAGGAAGTCTCTTTGAGGGGATTGAGAAATATAGCACATCATTGTTTATTTGAATCTTGATAGCGTTGATGGGAGTAAGGATGTCAAGGTAAGGTTTCAAGGTTCCAAGGGAGTCCTTTTATAGGTTCCAAGAGGTGAAGTAACCTTCTATAAATCATTAGGATTTATGAAGTCATGGAAGATATTTTTATTGTCTTTTTAACCATAATCAATACTGGATCAGATTAACTAGCTTGATTCCACTGAATACCCAATAGACACCATCGGGTAGCTGGTTAGCCTCCTAAAACTCAAGTCTATTGGATGAACTCCACTATCCATCTAATACTAGCTAGAGACTAGCCTATGGACTTCGAATAGATTTCAGCAACACTAGGAGATCCACTGGTTGGATGGTGCTCCTCCGCCTGCTGGATAGTGGGAGTTCTGGACACTTCCTACTTCTACAACCATGGACCTGGCTGGCCAATGCCCCACACCATCTAGTCAGTGATATTCGTACTTCACCAGCATCAAAATTATCCACCTCCACTTCCTTTAATTTCCTTTTATGGTTCTTCTAAGATATCTCTAAGGCCTTCATGGGTAAAGATATATGAACATGCTTTATCAAGGCTTCAAAGGATCTTTAAGATTCCATTGAATTATACTAATTTATTTTCAATAAAAAATACTTAAAATAACTTAAATGAAAATTTTAGATACATAAGTGAGTATTTTTATCATAAAAACACCATGATAGAGATAGGTATAACATTGGGTGATTTTTATAAGGTTTGAAAATTTTATTATGTCATAAATCTATTATTTTCCACTAATTAAGGCCTTTCATTTAAAATTTAAAAATACTCATACTTTTAAAATTATTTTTATAAAATAAATATTATATTTGAAATCATCAAATCGGATTGGGTTAGGGTGAAATTTTAAAAAATTTCTAAAAAAATATCTTTTAGTGAATTGTAAAAGTATAGTTTGGTGTTTTCAGTATGTTTTATGGATTAATAAATATGAAATAATGATGTAATAAGTAATAAAAATAGAATCCATGAAAAAAAATATGTTATGTTATTAATATATTATATTTTAATATATTAAAATCAATTTAAAAACCTATAAATAAATTTACAAAGTCTAAAATGGAAATTAAGGTTTTAAAAACATTTTTTTGTGGAAAAATTATTTCCCCATGATAAAAGTAATATAAAATATTAAATTTCTGTTTTAAAACTCATATATGTAAAAAAAACTTCTTAAATTCATAAAAATTAATCCAAATCCATGGTTAATCCAATATTTTTTTATTTTACATAATCTAATATTCCAAGGCCTGTATTTAGAAGTTAATAAAAAAATCCACTCATGTTTTGTATAAATATTCACCTCTTCACCACCATTTTATTCACTACTAAGACATTAAGCATTAAGTTACCCTCACTTTACCCCTTTATAGCATTTCCAAGGAGTTTCTAATTATAAGGAATGAGCCTTAAAATGTTTATAATCTAGTTTATTTAGAGTAGAATTCACTTTCTTGAATTCCCAAAGACCTTTTATGTTTAGAGTTTTAGAGAATTAGTTCATAACTCTTACATAAAAAAATAATACATTAAAAAGTGGAAACATCCACTCATTATCCATTTTTTCCACAATATAAAAATTTAAAAATGAAAAACATTTTCTTTTTATGAAAAATATTCATGAATTTCAACTTGACTTCTTATTTTTTATTACTCATCCTTAAACCCACTGAAAAACATTTAAAAACATGATATGTTCACAAAAATATTAGTAAGGGACATGAAATTAAGAAATACATTAGTTAGATGAAAACATGAAGACCCATAAAATGTTTACATTTTTACATTACTCTTTGATCATATAAAATAAATTATATTCACATGGGTAAAACACTTTTTGTTCAAATAAAACCTTAAAATCCTATAGAAAGAAAATTGAAACACTTGTAGTCATATTAGAGCATTATATTCATAACTCGTATTTACTCATGTTATAAATAAATGCATCCTAACTATATATATAGGAGAAACCTCCCTGGTTAACTCTAACCATCTTTCCTTTAAAGATAAGGAAAATAACTCAATGCATTGAAGAGAAATATTGGGCTCATCAGTTGTATAAGTTATATCAATCACACCCATCATATAAAATTTATTAGGATAACCCATTGTATAAGATATATTATGTTCACCCATAATTTTCCATAATTATATATTACTATATCTTGAATAAAATATTTTAATCTTGTATATTTTCATCATAAAACCATTGAAAAATCTTTTTAACCCATATGCAAAATACTTTTGGATATCAAAACACCCTTTACTTTTAAAAATACATTTTCAAAACTAAAATACCCATTATAAAGGGAATAAGGTTTATCTTTGTAGAAAACATGGAATGTTATAAAGGAATCCAAATATCAAATAATTTCTATAGTATTAGTAAAATTTTTTAACATCATATATGTTAAAATATAACATTCCTTTTTACTTTTTGTAAATAAATTCAAAAAATTCTGTATAAAATACATAAAAACATTCCTTTTGAAAACCATTGAAAAAAATTAAAAAGAGACATAAAATGTCCTTTATAATTCATTTTTTCCATATAAATACATTTATAAAATAATTTTAAGAATATGTACACAAAAGGAAATTATTTAGAAAAATAAATATGTAAAATATTTAAGATGAGGTTTTAAGATAAAGTGCCCCTTATCTCAACTCTGAATCATCACGTACATTATTTATCTTCCTAAATAAAAAATTTTTGTTAATTATTTATCTATTTAATCACTTTTTTCAAGTTAATTATTCCATTTATTTTATTTATTACCATGTTATATTCTATTATTTAGTCAATTAAGTTCACATTAGATGCTTTGATGACATTCGACTCATATGTCCAAAATTACTTCAGTAGGTTGTCTATGGTCAAATGGATCATGATTATATAATTTAAAAAATATTAATCATGAAATAATTATCATTTTTATTCATTATTTATAATTTTAAAAAAACCATGTATCGTGGTTCTTAAAAATGAATTATGTTATAATCATAGAGACGGTAGGTCATATGTACGCATGAGTAACATTTACATTTTTTAACGAATGTGAAGGAATGAAGGTAGATATTATTATATCATTAAATAATTATTATTATATAATAAATATAATATAATTTCTTTAAATATACCTGTATATACAAGCCATGTGATATGGTGATGAAAAAGTAAATACATCATCTCATGAGGCGGTAGTCTGCACGTACACACGAGTGATGTTTTTATTTTTATTTTGATGGTAAATAAATAAGTAGAATATTAATTTACCATTTAAAAAATGAATTTATATAATTTATATAATATTATATCATTTTTATCCATCATTTTTATCATCTATAGGAGGAGGTAATGGAAAACAAATTATATTGGTTTGTGAGGCGGTAGTCCACCATACACACGAACGATGGTTTCATTTCCAATTAAATAAACAAGGAGATGGATTAAGGTTAATAAATCAACAAAATAGTATCTCATATTATGGGATATACTTGTTTTATTATATAAAAATTATTAGAATAGTTTTTAAGGAGGTATAAAAATAAATAAAACTAAAACATCCAGTTGAGAGTTATACCTCTTCTTCAGACAACCTCCTATGCTTTACACCTTAATCACTAAAAGGTTAGTATTATTATTAGAATAAGACATATAGTACATGGTAATTTAATTTTTAAATGTATTTTTATTGGTATTTTATTAATAAAATGGCTCATGAAGTGTGGATAGGGGAGTATAGGGGGTGTCCTTTTATAGGTGAGGGAGAGGATGCTCTTATTATTTTTGAAAATATTTAAATATTAGCAATTAATTTTCATTGAAAAGTTTCATTAAAAATTTATATTTTGATCCTAAGATTATAAGGGTTTAAATTAATCCATCCAATAATAATTAATATAAAATATGGTGACCTTATCACTTAGTTTTAACCTAGGTTAACCTGATTTACCATTTTACCATAGTGACACATTTTTTACCAAAGTTAATATTCATAATGATAAAAAAATTAAAATTTAACTCATTAATAATAAAAAATATGTAATAAATATTATCAAATTAAATTCATATAATTCTTATAATTTAATTTAAAATTAAACTCACAAAATTTGATGAAAATTGGTTTTCCAGAAGAAAAAAATGTTTTCTTAAGTTTAAAAAGTTTTTATATAAAAATAAAGAATAAAATTAATTTCAAAGACCTTATTTAGATTATTTACAATAAAAAAGAACTAATGTTACTTTGAAACCATTTTAAAATATGGAACTTTCTAAATTCTTGAAATGAAAAGATAGTTTTAAATAAAAATCAGTATTTTACACTATTCATTCAAAAATTCAAACTTTTTAGAAAATTATAAAAAAATAACCCTAAGATAATTTTGATATGATGAATTAAAAAATGATATAATTTTTTAAAAATTAAAATTCTAAAATTTATAAATTTTATTTTTAAATAAAACCATATAATTCCTGAAAACCCAATTTGGCTAGAAATAAATATTTTCCTTGTGATTGAAAAATTACCTAATAATACTATAATAAATATAAATATACAATATATAATTGATGAATATTAATAAGAAATAAAAATTGTTTATTTTAATTGTATTTGGGTTGTCACATTCTTCCCCCCATTTTGAAATTATGTCCTCAAAATTTTATTTACTATTTAAACTAGTGGGGATATATTTACCTCATAGAATTTTTTGATTCCCATGTTACCTCTTAAATCATATGGTTTTTCTAGAAAAACATAACCCGGTAAATCACATTATTCCGTAAAAATTTCTCTCTAAATGTAATGTCCCGACTTGACTGGCCATAAATACGGTAGCCAGATTGGTAGGTCACATGGCCTCAATCATGCCTCCCCATATGCTAGAGGTTGTCGACTAGCAGTGAGGGTGTAAGGAGGTGATGGTGGGGAGACTATACCATCATGTTCAAAGTAGCACAATAGAATATCATATAATAAACAACAGACAATAGTGAAAGAAATAATAAATAATGATAGAGCAGTAGAATAATAATAATAATCAACTAAATATAAAAAGACAACCAATGCCAATATACAATAGATGCATGAATGTCCAGATAATGATACACAACTATTACAATAGACATACAGCAGGTAGTGATACAATATAGTACACTAATAAAGAAAATAATAAAAGAAAACCCCCATGGGAAATCTCAAGGAGCATCTCGAGCTCCAACTCAGACATGTACTCTTAACTCCCATGTACTAGATAAATATCTCAAGAAATCAACCAAGGTCCTGAAATCATGAGGTCTACTCAAGTACCCCAGTGAAATGGAAGCCCGAGTAGGGTGTGAGATAGTAATACCATTAGGTTCCCACCCATGATGTCTAAAACTAAATCAAGTCTGTGAAATATAATGAAAAGTAGTGTGCAGGTATTAGGATAAAGATAAACAAGTAGTGACGAATAAATAAACAATAACTTGCCCAGTTTACTAAGGGACACCTAGCGTTTATACCTAATTTGGCTCTTAGCTGTAATATGATGTATGATAAGATACCATAAATATATAGTAATAATATATATATGTATATAATATAGTTCTATATTGCATCCACTATACGAACCAAGTACATGCGAACGTAAGTGGCTGTATACCTAGAATATTAGGTGTTGGCTAGACTAGGGTGTAACTCAGCCATCCATAACTAGTCTGAATGAGCCTATAATCTCAAGAAATAGGGTACATGCCTTGCATCCCAATATAGTGAGATACATCAATCAATAACACTTGATATGGTGAGTGAGCCGCTATGGAATCACTCTAATCATGGTATGTGGCACGCAAAGCCCAATTCCCATATAGTATCGCTGGTGTGAGACGTCCTTCTCAACACCTGATGTAAGGGATTTTGATGCCTCCATGATCAATAGAACCCTTACCATTGTTCCACAACCTACATAGAGGCATAATATAATTATAACTGGCATGGTTCAATACCTCCCATCAATCTCTTTTATCAAGCCCATATATATAATCAATGAATAATCATATTTATAGTAAATGGACAAGAGGCAATACCTATCATGACCCACCCCAATGGGTCATATTCCAAAACTCCCCAAGAACACCTATAATAGGTTGGGGGATAGTGAATATTGCTGAGAAGGTATAACACTGACATGGGAGCCCTTAGCCTAAGTATCTTCACACACATACACATATCCAAGATTATATAATGATTAAATGTAAAAAAAATTAACAACCATGCATTCATATATCTAATATCATAACCAGAGTATAATAGTAAGTAAAATAATTTAAACAGGTCCAAATACAATCCCACCACAAAGACTCTAAAAACACAAGTCCAACCTGAATGTAATACTGGGACTATTGTCAAAAAGGTATAGGAACACACCTCAGTATGTCTGGTCTCACTAAGTACATTTCAGTTCTAGTCCACCTAGGACTCTATAAAAATTTTGATCATCTACACAAGACACAACACATGTGGGAAAATCCCATGTAGGGGTGAGTATAACAATACTTAGTAGGAAACCCCAAAAACACAAATCATACAATAAAGTAGAAAATAGTCTTCTCTACATGGGTGTATGTCTACAGTATATATAACAATAATATCCAAATATACTCAAAAAACACACACAATCTAGAGGTAAGTCCCAACCATAGTATACCAGCCTAGGATTCCATCTTGAAGATTCCACAAAGCACTCATATGGGATAACACACTCATGAGTTTGATAGCACCGATTAAATTCATCCAGGAGGTATTGCTTGTTGGGTCTTTTCATGAGGAGAACACACTGATAGTCCAAATAAAATATGATACATAGATGAGGATCACATCCAAGCCCATGGGGTAATACCAAAAACTCAATCTGGATTAAATTGTTAAATAGAGGATCAACTCCCACATTGTGTTGGTCATGATGATACTAAGAACTCCACCTAGGGAAAAAATATGAATAGAGGATCTCACTCTAGGCCTCTCGGAGGGATTCCAACGATTCTATCCAAGAAATCCTACTGAAGGGATCGTAGTCCTAGGAGTAGGATATGGTTCCATAACAACCTTCAGGGAAAGGATAAGGGAAATGAAACCTAATGAAACTTTTCCAAGATATGAAGGAAAAAAGGCTCCAAGCCGTGTATAAAAAAAGTATACAGTTTGTGGTAGGGGTTACATGTCGTGCCCCTTGACCTAAGGTCCTACTCATGTAAATTTCTTATGTCATAAATAGATGTCCATGTAGTAATACACGGTGTGTAGGATGACCATTTAGTATACCTATGTGCCATTACATAGCTCAATCCCACGTACATGTTCCCCTGTGCCAGTACATAGCTTAGAACATATACTTGGTCCAAGTCATGTCCATGTGGGGGAGTACACAGCATGTAGGATGCATGTGTAGTCCACCCCATGTATATGTAATTTCCAAAGTACATGCCAAGTTACCAAAGAGATAACATGCATCGTATGATGGGGTTTATAAGCCGTGTGATACTTAACTTTCTCCTCAAACCCTAGATACTGCAAGGGTCCCCACATGATGTGTAGATCCAACTTATACACCATGTAGTGTGGGATTTTCTAGAATCCCAAATCTACTTCCCATTCATTATGGTATTTTCTACCTCTAATCTGGAAATTTTTTCACCACAATATTGAAGATCCCAACTCATCTGAATGTTGTTGTCAAAAAATAATAGGTTTTTCAATACGATATGCTCAAAAACTAGATCAAATCATCATTCTTCTTTTTTCACCAAAGAACACTAAATAATGAAAAATTGGGAATCCTCCATCATCTAAATCACTCATTATCTATCCTTGCACCTTTGTTGTTCCATGTTGATCCCAGATCTATGATATTGGGTCATTGCGTCAAGAAACAGGTGTGCAATGATCAATTGATCTGGATTTTTCAAACTGCGGGACAAACAAAGAACGGCCATGAAGAATGATGAATGGGGGAGAAAAGAAAAATATCATATTAGAGGAAATAACCTCAATAAATGTTCATGTCAATATCAATCTATCTTCATTGGAATGACAATTAAAATAACCAAATCATAAATATTATTCTCCCACCAAAACCCCCACAAATAATACCATCTCGTAAGACGATCGAACTACAAATCAATTTTTCCATCATGTAATTCAATAATGGGGAAGAAACAATTAAAAACACATACCCTAACTCAGTTTGGATTGATCACTGATGAATAATGAAGTTTTGTCGTGTTCGTTGGTGATATCCTTCGAATCCAATGTGCGTCGATCATAAATCCACAATCCCGTCATCATTCACCTGAGAGAATTCACCAATGGTCTCTCCAAGGGTTATTCAATGTCTCTAGGGTTATGCGAATAAGCCTGGAATTCTAACATAACAATATATTTAAATATTTTTAATCATTGCATCAAAAAAATGAAATAAAATAATTTATTTAATTATTTTATTCATTTCCACATCCACAGTGACTTTTCTAAAAACAACCCACACCAAATAATGTTAAGTCATTACTAGGGTAAAAATCATGTTCTCAACTCAATGGTGACCTTATATTTCTGATTTGGGCACCCTTTTAGAAGTTATTCCAGTTTTTCAAGAAAAATGAATGCATGTGCTATTTAATATATTTAATATATTTCAAAATTTTATTTCAGGAACACCGGTCCTCAGAATCACATGTCATCTCAGTTCCTAGTCTCGAAAATAATATATATAATATCCAAAAATAATACAAAAAAAATAAAAGACACTAAATTATCCCCAACTTGTGGATTTATGTCCCTGAAAATCCAAAACAAGGGCTACTCAAAAAAATGTGGGTACTGAGCATGAATTTTTGCCTCCCACTCCCATGTGCTCTCTTAGAGATTCATGTGCTACCACCAAAATGTACTAAAGGAATTTATCACCCATGAAGGATCCTCTCATGTCGATCCTTGATCTCTACTAGGTACTCAGTAAATTTTGCTCCATCCTCGAGGTCCAGCTCACCCTAGTCGATAACGTGTGATGGGTCATACACATACCTCCTCAGCTCCAACATGTAGAAGACGTCGTCTACCCAGTTTAAATGTAGAGGTAGAGCTAAGAAGTATGTCACCTCACTAACTCTGCTAAGTATATATAAAGGTTCAATGAACCTTGTTGATATCTTGTTTCCCTGTATAAACCTCTATAATCCACATTTTGGTGAAACTCGTAGGAACACATGGTATCCTTACTCGAACTCCAAAGTCCTTCATCACCTATCAACATAAGAATTATGATGTATCTATGCAGTCTTCATCCACTCCTAGATGATCTTCACCTTATCTGTTGTATCTCACACCAACTATGGGCCCATGAGTGCTGATTTTATTGGGTTAGTCTAGAAAAGTGGTGACCAACAAGGTTTCCCATAAAAATCCTCTAATAGTGACATACCGATGGTGGAATGGTATCTTTTGTTCTATGAAAACTCCACCAGATATAGGTGATCCTCCCAGCTATGTCCAAAGTCTAACATTCAAGATCACATCATGTCCTTCAGAACCGGAATGGTCCACTTAGTCTAGTTGTCGATTTGTGGGTGAAACACTATGCTCAAGCATAATTGGTTTCCAAATTCCTCTTGTAATCCCTTCCATAATCAATATGTAAAGTGAGAATCTATATTATATACAATTTTTTATGGGAATCCATGGTGTTAGAATATATCTTTCACATATTGGTGTCCTAGGATCACTAGTGAACTCTACTCTCAAATTGCTAGGAAGTAGGATGACTTGGTGAGTCGGTCTATGATCACCCAGGTGGAATCATGTCCCCTAGATGTATAGGGTAATCCCATAATTATTTCTATATATATTTCATCCCACTTCCACTCTAGATCCTCATTGGGTTGAGCTAAACTCACTGGAACTTAGTGATCAGCCTTCACTTGCTAACAAGTAAGGAATCAAGAGACAAACTCTACAACTCCTTTCTTCATCCCTGGCTACCAAAACTAATGTTGGAGGTTATGGTACATCTTTTACACACTTGGATGTACCTCCAAGGTATATTTATGAAAATATCTTTAACATCCTCCCATAATTTCTTAGTTACCATCATGTGTCCTCTAAAAATAATGACATACTCCCCACCTTTAGAAAATCCATCAGAAGCATGACCAATGGATATCTGGGTACATAGGGTCTCGTAGTTGGTATCCCCAAGTTGTGTCCCCCTAACTCACTTTAATAGAGGAGGTCTAATAGCCATCTACTGGAGGTAAGATTGTCCATATTCATCCATAAAGTATAACTACAATGAGGCCAACTACTTTGACTCCTCATTTAGTAACTACAAACAATATCTCCTACTGAGAGAATCTGCTTCCATGTTCCCCTTCCCAGGAGTATAGATAATTTTGAAGTCATGGTCCTAAAGGAACTTTATCTATCACCTCTGTCTCAAGTTTAGATTCTTCTAAGAGAAGATATACTTGAGACTCTTATGTTTTGGGTAGATGATAAAACGCTCACCCATCAGGTAGTTTCTCCACATCTTAAAAGCAAAGACTATTGTGGCTAGCTCAAGATCGTGGGTCCTGTAGTTTTGCTAGTGTGGTATCAACTAGTATGAACCATAGGAAATCATCACTTGCCTCTGCATCAGAACACAACCAATACCAGTTCCTAATGCATCACAAAACACTACACACTCAACACCCTCCTATGGTAATCTTCAAATGAGAGCACTCATCAAACTCTACATCAAATACTAAAAATATTATTGGCACCTCTCCATCGACAAGAAAGGATACCCCTTTTGAGTCAAAGCTATCATGAATTTTGATATCCTGGAGAAATCATGTATGAATCTCTGGTAATATCCTTTCATCCCAAGGAAGCTTCGCACCTCTATCACACTCTTAGGTGGCTCCCAAGATAGCACAGCCTCGACCTTTCTTGGATCCACTACCACTCCATCTATTGAGATAATGTATCCCATAAAGTGGACCACCTAAATCTAGAACTATCACTTTGAGATCTTTTCATAAAGCCGGTGATCTATGAGTATGTCCAGAACTATCCTCAAGTGTCTCACATGCTCCTCCATGGATTCTGAGTACACAAGGATATCACTGATGAAGACTACCATGAACCAGTCTAAGTAAGGATAAAGGATCTGGTTCATGAGTCTCATGAACACTTATGTGGTGTTCATCACACCCAATTTAATCACCAAGTACTCATAGTGACGACAGTGACATCTTAATTTCGTCTTCAGTATATCTTCATTGCATATTCACAACCGGTGATATCCTGACCTGAGTTCAAATTTTGAGAACCATCATTCCCCACTCAACTGATCAAAGAGTTCATTTATCCTTGGTAGTGGATACTTGTTCTTCACATTCACCTATTTCAAGCTTTGGTAGTCACGCACAACATCAAGCTCCTTTATACCTTCTTGGAAAACAAAACTTGTGCTTCCTAGAGTGAAACACTGGGTAAAATAAATCCATTCTTCTGTAAGTCCTCTAAATTCTCCCTCAACTCATTAACCTCTATAGGATCCATCCGATATGCTGGTGTAGATATTGGTGTCTTCTGAGGGTCTAGATCAATGAAAAAGTATATATCTCGATGGGGAGGTAATCTCAGAACATCGTCAAGGTAGAATTCCTCTTACATTATCACTATTATAGGAAACTGGAACTCACAATATCCACTTCATCAAGGGTTAGGCTATCCAACTAATGAGTAATCAGATTCACCCTCATATTCATGAGTCCATCCTCTGCTTCTAGGGTTTCCATTTCACAAACAAAGGAGAACTTGGTTCCATCACTGCGGGTACACCACACACTTTACATAAAATAGTCAATCTGGTCATGAATTGTAGATAACCAATCCATAATAATAATAATGTAATAATATCTCGATGCTACTACCAAGAGATTCCAATAGAAACTCTCACCTCTAAGATTTGGTTAATATTGTTGGCACAAGTGTGTGATCACTGAGTCTTCTCCAGTATGAGTCTCCAAGTGTAAGGGTTTAGCTAAAAGTTCAACCAGAATCTCTAAGTCTTGTATAAAGTATGTGGGAAGAAAGGAATGACTATCACCTGTTTCTATCAGTATTGTAGATAAGGTAGAAAAGACATATATATTACCTTCAATCAATCTTGGAGGCTCAGGGTCGTAAGCTTAGACAACCTATAGTTATCCATGCCCCTATCCTCTATCTCCCTAATCCTGTCATAGACCACCTGGGGGTGGGGATGGTAACAAGTCAAAACATCGACCACCTCCTACTTCTCTCCCATCTCCTCATCCACATATTCCATCCTATAAAAATTCATGTTCCTTCTACTATCTCTACCTCAGTGGACCATCCATAGTTTCTCTATTAACAGTATGGTGGGCCGAACAATCTCAGGGGAGATGTCCCCTTCCATCACATGAGTAGCACCACCTCTCTCTGGGATAATTGGACCCACCCTATGAGACCTGAATAATAGATCCTATTTCATGGGACCTTCTCCTGAAATGTCTCACACATCTAGGTCCCTAATACTGACTTCAGCTTCCTACTACCAAAGTCTCTACTCCTAATTTCCCTCTGTTAACAACAACTGGTTATATCTACTTAGCCAAGTAACTCTCAACCACCAAATATCACTCTAGGACCCCATCATAGGTAGTAATGCATAGAGGGATAACACTAGCATGGATGTCTCTATATATACCTCACTCAAAGGTTCAATTCCTAAATAACTTATCTTAAACCATATCCATAAAGTACCTTGAGATATTGGTAAACCTTGATGAATACTCAGCTACTATCATGCTGCCCAATTGGAGCTACAAAAGATCCTGGATACGTACAACCCTCAATGCAGTTGATTAGAACTCCTCGCTAAAAATGTACTAAAATTATATCCATGAATGAGTAGCCTCGTCGTAATACTGGGTAACTAAACCCTATTATTGCCCAAATGAGTTGTGTATAAGGATCACCACCAAGACCACCATCTGATCTGTTGGTGTATTGACTATATAAAAAACTCAGGTCACTGCCTCAAGCCAGTCCTCAGTCGCTTTTGGGTTGGGCTCACCTTGAAACCTAAGGGGTCTCTGTCGTTGAAACTCATGAAGTGCGCTCAGCCTACACACCTCATCCACAGGTACTATGGGTACCACATGCTACTCTATAGGTGGTGGTATGGATGGTTAACCACTCAAAGGTAATATCTCAGGAACTAGTCCTTGTATCGACACCTCATCACTAAGTGGGTCATCCTCATGATCATCATGTTGAATCCTAGTTAGAATACATCACAGAGTCATCCTGAAACAAAAAATATATACCACAGTGAATGAGTATATCTAGAGATTTGACTCAATAAGGACATGGAAACCATAACTCATTCCTATATGATACATGAACCATTTTTTTCCCTATAACTAGTGTTCTCATGTTCTGATTCGAAGAGAAGGTGATCAGATTCTTGGTGTATGGATACGTCGGCCGCCGCACCAACACTAGATTCCATGGCTTGAAATCAAAACATGAAACGCTTAACACTATTTCCCCAAACCAATCTCATAGACTCATAATCTTAAATTAGAACTGACCTCCTTTGATAACACTCTTTCATGACCCATCTCAAAGGGGCCCATTTCGTGACTCCCTAAGCCCACCTCCAATAGGCCAAGGGATAGAGACTAGCATCGAGAAGGCATATCATTGACATGGGATGCCTTTTCCTAGGTACTTGTATGCACCCACACATCACCAAGTCTATACAATGATGAAATGTAAAAATAACTGAACAAATATGCAGTCATACATCTAATCTAGTAACCATAGTACTATAGGAAGTAAAAGAAAGTAAACTAGTCCAAATAAAATCTCACCACGAAGAGTCTAAAAACACACGTCCAACCTAAAAGTAAGTACTGGTACTACTATAAAAAAAATAGGAACACACCTTGGTCTTTCCAGTCTCACTAAGAACCATATGGTTCTGTTCCACCAAGGACTCTGTTAAAAGTTTGATCATCTTCACAAGACATGACACGTGTGGGAAAAGCCTGTGTAGGGGTGAGTATGAAAATACTCTGTAGAACACCCCAAAGCCACATAGTATATAACAAAGTAGAAAATAGTCATCTCTAAATAGGTATATGTCTACATCACATATAACAAGAATATCCAGATATACTCAAGAAAGACACACATTCTAGAGGTAAGTCCCAACCATAGTATTGTAGGTTCCAGGCAAAGCGGAAGCGCGTTAGTGGGTTTACCCAACTTTAATTTTTTGTTAACAACGATCAATATGAGATCCATCACAATAATAAAACATTGGATCTTCAGAATAGAACGAAGAATGAAATAAATGAAGGGAGTCCTAGAACCATAGAGAGGATCATCATACATTGGTTATAATTAATTTAATTAAAAGACAAGAATTACATTGATGTAATTCTCTCTCTGTTAATGTTTATGGTCATGATCCGATGTGATCCATCGTTGCATTGTAGAATCCAAGAATAGGATTCCTCTAGTGTTGATACATAAATTCTACATGTATCTCTATATTTCACCAAAGGGATCTCCAGGTGTTAGTATGAAAGAGCCTTCGTTTTCGATGTCTTCCTTTGATCTCCTTGAGAGCCGCTTGAAAATCACTCTCCTTGATCCAGTAGAGTAGGATCTCTCTCATAGCTTGAGGGCATTCTTGGAATAAAATAATTCTCTCTTGGATTGAGATAATTCTCTAGATCCGTTGTGTACAACCCCCAAAAATGTCTAGGCTAATGAGAATTATATAATTGGGATTCTAATTACATTGAATAATAAAATGAATTAATTACCCAAAAGAATTTATACATTTCATTTAATTCTTAGTAAGACCCCATGTCTAATAATAATAGTTGACTATTATTATTACTTGACATGCACCCAAATAATTACACTTAATATTATTTAATTAATTAAATAACATTATTTCTCATAAATACCCATAAAAACTACACAGCATGTATATTAATATACATGGTGTGTACTTTTTTTTCCATTTTCTTTATTTCCTCCACCACATTTATTAGACCTTGAATAATGGCTATTTATTTCTTAATTAAATATCACTGCGTTACTCGCTAATAAATATATTATTTTTCACATAATATATTCTCTTGAACAACTAGTGTCGAAATAAATACGATCAGGCATCCTTGAATAATTATTAAACCATAATCAGAAATAATCTTTATTCAACTTGTCAAATGAATATTTAACTAAAATACTTGGACACACTTAGTGTGTGACCCTATAGGCCTCTTTCTTAGTGGCATTAGGTGGAGCCTGCCTAAAGTCCAAGGTTAGCATCTAGAAACACACCAAGGCACCCATAAAGAAAGAATTTAATGCCACAATGATGTCTCACCTCCTACGAATGCTTATCATGTAATGTAATCCCTTTGTCTCGATATCTTGAATCAAGAGGGTTTCATACTAGTGCCATCAACCCATGTGCTCGATTATTCTTTCTTTGACTTCCCAAAATTGAACTTGCTCATTCCTTACCATGTCCATGGATTTATTTAGGCTACATCAATTCTATCAAAGGGACTGAGATATTTACTTCCATTATGGAATAGAAGATAAAAATCCTTTCTCACATTATTTATTAATCCAGTATTACTCGTGATGCACCCAACATATCCTAACTCACTGTGAATAGTGTTTTGTCACAGTTTTCTTTAATACATCTAAGTGTGCGAGTTGTAATACCCATTAATAATAATCTTAAAGTCTATGGACCAATTCACACATCTATATATAAGAACATCCAATGACACTATGAAATGTGGATTTCCTACTAGAAAGTCTCATTCTCATAATATCCTCCTAAATATTACCAAGGGCGCACACCATGATAAGGTGACTCAAAGTTTTATGAGTCCTCACCCCTAATGGACTGTATTATTTGTGTCCCTCAAATAACATCATCTGTACATAGAACATATATTCAAGAACAATGTTATGGTACTTCCGGGTTCTCATTATAACAAGGATCCTTTGTGACCTTCTAGTTCAACAGAAATCCTTAAGACATTATCACATGAATTGTAATGTAAAAGAACAATCGAGATGTGATAAGGTATTTATTAATGAATAAAGTACAAAGTAGTTGGTTTTGGGCTACCAACTCCAACAGACTCCCACTTGGACTAGAACCAACTGCTAACAACCTTTAACCCACTAGATATCACATGATATTCTTACTTCTACTGAGATAGGCCTTTAGTCATGGGGTCTTCCATGTTCTCTTCCATAG
The DNA here is from genome assembly GCA_963277665.1 of Viscum album. Classification (NCBI taxonomy): domain Eukaryota; kingdom Viridiplantae; phylum Streptophyta; class Magnoliopsida; order Santalales; family Viscaceae; genus Viscum; species Viscum album. Next base: position 1,657,748,568 of record OY728121.1, on the reverse strand, counting down.
ACTCTTTGCTCACTACAAATTCACCCCTTTGATAGAAATCCCTCAAGAGTTGATACTTCCAGAGTATGTGCTTTGTCCGTTGATGTGACCTTGGTTCTTTTGCAAGATCCACTGTTGTAGTATTATCACAATACAATGTGATAGGATCTTTACTTCTAGGAACCACATCAAACTCCTGGAAAAATTTCCGAATCCAGAAGGCTTCCTTGACTGCATCAGAAGCTTCTATATATTCAGACTCCGTTGTAGAATCAGCAACAACTGTTTTCTTTGAACTTTTCCATCTCACAGCTCCTCCATTGAGACAGAAAACATATCTAGATTGCGAATTCATATCATTCTGATCTGTCTGAAAACTAGCATCAGCATACCCAATGATGACAAGCTCCTCATCTCCTCCATACACCAGGAACATATCCATAGTTATTCTCAAATACTTAAGGATAGTCTTAACAGTAGTCAAATATTGTTCTCTTGGGTTTTCATGATATCTGCCTACCATTCTCAGTGCATAGGTAACATCAAGCCTAGTACATAACATGACATACATGATGGATCCTATAGATGAAGCGTATGGGATATTAATCAATCTGTATTTCTCATATTGTGTCTGAGGACACATTTTCTTAGAAAGATGAAGGCCATGTGACACTGGAACCAATCCCCTCTTGGATTGTTCCATAATAAACCTCTTTAGTATCTAGTCAATATATGTACCCTAATTTATTCCAAGTATCCTCTGGGGTCTGTCATGAATTATCTTGATCCCTGGAATGCATGATGTTTCACCTAAGTCTTTCATGGAGAAACACTTGTTCAACCAGTCCTTAACTGACTGTAAGACTGGTACATCATTTCCAATAAGTAATATGTCTTCAACATATACTACTAGGATAATGACCACATTCCCATTAAACCACTTATAAACACATGGCTCACATTTGTTCTTAATGAAACCAAATTCCTTTGTGGCTTCATAAAATTGAATGTTCCATGCCCCGGATGCTTGCTTTAATCCATAAATGGATTTTTGCAACTTTCAAACCCGTTTGGCTTCACCTGGTGTCACAAACGCTTCTGGTTGTGTCATATAGACATCTTCCTGAAGGTTTCCATTAAGGAATGATTTTTTATAGCATCCTGCCTTTTTATAACATAAACATTCATTGCATACACAAAACTGAGGATCTTTAAGGTTTAGTGTCTTGGAAACCAGGAACATAATACATGAAAACAACATAAAACATTCTTCTTAAACAATTTAAAGGCTTCTCCTTAAGTTCATCCTAGGTTCATTACTGCATCTCATAACCTGGGGACATACATCAAAAGAAAGGGTGACCAGAAGTCCCAGTAAGGGAAACAAGCGAAACATTTTACATATGAACTTGAGATACATCAATAATGTCATGAAAAGAACTTTAAGGCATGATAATGAAATCATGAGGCATATCATAATAAAAATAACATTTTTCATAACTTGAAGATGTGGCTACAACATTTAATATTGAAAATCATTTCGTTTCACCAAGGTCCATCCCCAAGGTGTCATTAAAAATTACCAAGGTTATTCACTAAGGTATCAGTTTAAAAAGTCATCTCTAGAGATTAAGTCTTTACCCAATGCATTGGAGCGCCATCTGGGCGCACCCTTAACATGTCTTTATTATCATGTGATCCACATATATCATCATCAATAATTTCATAAACAAACCATATAGCATAAAATAAATGGGTTTCATTTCATAATCATAACGTTTTAAAAACTACTTTAATGGCATGATCATTATGTCACTTTAAACCCACAGAAAGGGAAAGCGGGTTTCATGTATGTAAATCCTAGAATTTAAAATAGAACATTTTGATATATATGTGAATACCCATGTAGAAATAAGAGCTTTGAGTGTTCACTTAATAACATAAAATAATTTTGAGAAAAAGAGAGAGGCATTTTGAGACGAAAATTCTGCAGCATAACGGCTATGTTACAAGGTTTTTGAAAACGTTGAAAAGAGAGGGGACATGGGTCACCCGCTCATAAATGATCCATAAAACAGAAGGGGGACAGAATATAAAGGATTTAAGAACATGGTAATGAAATTTTAATGATATACCATATGAAACGAAGAACATGAAAGTAAGACAAAAAATAAGATTTCTCTTATGAGAGTTCGGCAGCCTAACAGCGTCACTTAAAACTTCCAAAAAATGTGGATTGACGAGGTCAAATAGGGTATCTCATCATATGAACATAAATGATTATTATGATAGATATAGAGATCATACCCCAAAATAATTAAAAGGAACTTGAAAGACTTTACCATAAAATAGAACTTGATAATGAGAAGGGTGAAAGAATCCCTTAAAAATTCGGCAGCCAAACGGTGCCACTTAAACATCAATAAAAAATGAATTGACGAGATCAAATAGGGTATCTCATCATATGAAAATAAAAGTTCAGTATGATAGATATATAGATCATACCCCAACATAATAAAAAGGAACTTGAAAGACTTGACATGAAAGTAGAACTTTTAAAAATGAGAAAGGTGAACGAATTCCTTAAAAATTCGGCAGCCTAACGGCGCCACTTAAACTTCAACAAAAATGAATTGATGAGATCAAATAGGGTCTCTCATCATATGAACATAAAAGATCAGTATTATATATTTAGAGATCATAACTAAACAAAATAAAAAGGAACTTTCAAGACTTGACATGGAATTAGAACATTGAAAAAGGAGAAAGGTAAAAGAACCACTTAAAAATTCGGCAGCCTAACAGCGCCACTTAAAACTTCAAAATACTAAATTGAAGAGATCAAATGGGGTCTCTCATAATATGATCATAAAATATCAGTATGAAAAATTTATAGATCATACCCCAACATAATAAAATGGAAATTGAAATACTTTACATGAAAATAGATCTTGAAAAATGAGAAGGGAGAAAGAATCAGTTACAAAAATTCCGGCAGCCTAACGGCGCCACTTAAAACTTCATAAAACAAAATAATGAGAGTAAGAGGGGATCTCTCATTATATGAACATGAAAAGGGAAGTAATAGGAGTATAAAATAAGATCTTACAACATAAGAACATGGAGCATAAAAGGAATGACATAAAAGATATTACTTGAAAAGAAAGAGAGAGGTCGGATCCCTTACCTTAAACGAAACTCTTAAAACTCAAAGGTTGGGACCTTGAGAGGCTTGAGGGCACCTTGGGAGGACTCCTTGGGAGTTAAGGAGACCATAACTTCGTTTAGAATGATTTTGGAGTCCAAAGGATGAGATAATGGCTTGGTATTTATAGGGAAAGTGAGGGGAAAATGCATTAATTCCAAGGGACACCTCACAAGTGCTTTTCTCAAAACCATGTGCTCTCCCATGATATTTCCCATGAAGTTAGGCTACATGGGGCCCCCAATACAATAATTCATCACCTTAGGTCGTCCAACCATTAAAATATCTCATGACATCACCATGACACAGCTATGATGTCATTAATCATACTGAAACCCTAAAACTGCTTTTTTTACTATTCACTGAAAATTCAAATTTCTCAGAAAAAACCCAAAATTTCACTTTAATCAAATATCGATGCTCTGATTACAAATATGAACTCAATTTTATAAAAATAATTTTCTAAATATTTTTAATTTAATTTTTAAATAAAAACACTATTCACCGAAAATTAATTTTTTCAGAAAAAATCCCAAAAATTACCATAACATAATATCAGTGCTCTGAGTTCAAAAATAAATTCCATTTTATAAAAATATTTTTCTAAATATTTTTAATTTAATTTTTAATTAAAAAACATTATTCACCCCAAGAAACTAATACTTGACTAATAATTTATGAAATTGTTATTTACCCATTTTATTGAATCTCATTACTTAATCTAGGTGTCTAAATTATATTAAAACTTTCTTTGAGTAAAATTACTAATACATTTGGTCAAATTACTAATCCTAAGAGTAAAATCACTATTCATAATTTACTATTCATCAAAAATTATGTTGATCTTATTAGACTCCAAATTCCTTACTGAACACTTTTGTAGAAGACCATTTTTTGAAAATCATTACACATCATTAATTTTTTAGGGTTTTCATAAATATTTTAAAATATCCTTTTTCAAAATTCATCAATAAAATACAACCTAAAATTATCCGGACATTTTAAATATCACAAACATCACTAAAGGAAGAAATCTCAATTCATTCATCCTAAAGGATTACACAAAGAAGCTAGGGTCTCGTCACATAGCCCCTTATAACACCGGCATATGACCTAAGTGTAAGGTGTGCTAAGGTGAGAGAATCTGAGGGAGGCTCGGCCAACATCGCACGAGTAGTAATTTCTATCAGGTTGAACTTCTCGTGAAGGCGATTCCGTTCTAGCTTCACACGATGAAGTTCGGCTTGGGTTTGGTCCAGAGCAAAGCCCAGTGGTGCTACCTCCTTCCCAAGTTCTGTTAGATGGGCTTCGATCGGTCCAAGACTACTGGGTGAGGCCATCGAATCTTCTTTCTATAATAATTAACCAAGATTACTTGTATTTAGAGACAATAATCAAAACGTTTAGTTTCCAGCGATCATATTGACCAATGGTCATATAACAGTCAAAACCCAACGGTCTCATTTTAATTATACTCATGTTATCAAATGAAACATTTTTGTTGAGTATAAAAATAAAATAAAATAACATATAAAATTAGGAAACAAGATTTATTCAAAATTTCGGGTCGTTACAATCTTCACCCCTTAAGAAATTGTGTCCTCGCAATTTAAAATTGGGTTTTGAAATTTCATTGAAAGTCCCACATCAAAAAAGGAGTCAGTAAAACTATTACTTTAAAAGAAAGAAAGGGAAGTACAAAGGTCACCCGAGTTAACCCACACTAGGATTCCGTATAGGAAAACATGGACATGGAGGAGAAAACAAAGGGTCAAGTTCTGAGGGAGAGTGATAGAAAACATGATTAGGAGAAATTTAACAATAAGGAAATCCCAAACTTATGATGTGTGTAAACGGTATTTGATTACCTAGTAGGAAACGTAAACCAACAACGTTTTTGTTTTACATTCCTTTTCATAATTTTGAGGAATTCATTTACTACATAGAACATAAACATAAGAAAATATACATACCTTCATGTAGAGTTCCATCCTTTAATAAGTCTCTACCAAAACTAATCTTTTCTCCAAACGATGAGAATTCAAAAATATTTGGTCTCATCAAAAGCACAAGAATCATATTCTAGAGAATCACATAATCCACAAAAGAATAACTATCTATTTATTCTATCTTTAAAAATTATCCCAAAAATAGAAAGGGTAAGGTAAAACAACTCTTCAAAAAGAAAGAAACCTAGAGGAAGGAAAACTACTTTAAATCTTCAAAGTTCTACGGTACTACCCAAAGTTCATCATAGACCATTACATAAATAACTGTTCATAAAATTCCTCAAAATAAACCAAACTAAGATTGAAACCCAAACACAAGAAGGATTTGATAACATAGTCTTCCAAAATAAACTTCATTGTTCATCTCCAAACAACATCAAGCACTCCTAACATCTTATAACAAAATTAGCTAACCTAAACAAATTTTACCCAAGATAGGTTAATCATTCCCATAAGTAACCTAAATTACTATAAGTCCACCTTAAATTCATCGATTCTTCAAAATATAAGTCTACCTTACTTGTCAATGAAAATACCGTAATAATCTATTTACCTCTATCATATAGGGTCCCCAAAATATTGAACGTCTTCCAAAATAATAATCATCTTTTAATCCCCTAATCATCTCTATCATATTAATACGGAAATCTTCGCATTTCCTATCACATTGGTTGTTGGGATATGTTCTTCCATTTCCCACCATTAACTATGAAGAGAAAGTACAATTAGAGGCTTAAATACTTAACCAATAATCATGAAAAGGAGATTAAAGCATATAAGGATAACTTGTAGAAGAAAAGTATATCTTAACTTGTGATCCCCTGGGTTTCACACTAGGTTATTTATGATCATATATTCTTATGTGAATCTTTATTTTTTTTATCCTTATTCCTTTAATAATGGTTCATACTAAGCTTATGAATTTACCAAAGCATATCCCCTGGGAGTGTCGTAACCAAGAGTGCAGCAAGGCCCGTTGTCATGTACCAGTTCCCTTTCGAGTCTATCTCAAAGTGGTGTTTTCAGGTTTTACCCCTATGTACATCTGTGTCAGAGCCACCTCTACCTGCTCGTATCCAGACAGGTATGTATTTTCTTGGAAACCACTTACTCAATACTCACCAAAATACCAGGAATATTTCCTATATTTAAACATTTATATAGGCTTCTTCCAAGAGTTTTCATATCCTAATTTCCACAAATAACTAAACCATCCTCTGATACCAACTATAGAATCCTTCCTTTTATAACATAAACTTTCATTACATTACACAAAACTGAGGATCTTTAAGGTTTAATGTCTTGGAAACCAGGAACATAATACATGAAAACAACATAAAACATTATTCTTAAACAATTTAAAGGCTTCTCCTTAAGTTCATCCTAGGTTCATTACTGCATCTCATAACCTGGGGACATACATCAAAAGAAAGGGTGACCAGAAGGCCCAGTAAGGGAAACAAGCGAAACATTTTACATATGAACTTGAGATACATCAATAATGTCATAAAAAGAACTTTAAGGCATGAGAATGAAATCATGAGGCATATCATAATAAAAATAACATTTTTCAGAACTTGAAGATGTGGATAACACATTTAATATTGACAATCATTTCATTTCACTAAGGTCCATCCCCAAGGTGTCATTAAAAATTACCAATGTTATTCACCAAGGTATCAGTCTAAAAAGTCATCTCTAGAGATTAAGTCTTTACCCAATGCATTGGAGCGTTATCTGGGCACACCCTTGACATGTCTTTATTATCATTTTAGCCACATATATCATCATCAATCATTTCATAAACAACCCATATAGCATAAAATAAATGGGTTTCATTTCATAATCATAACATTTTAAAAAATGCTTTAATGACATGATCATTATGTCACTTTAAACCCACGGAAAGGGAAAGCGGGTTTCATGTATGTAAATCCCAGAATTTAAAATAGAACATTTTGATATATATGTGAATACCCCTGTATAAATAAGAGCTTTGAGTGTTCACTTAATAACATAAAATAATTTTGAGAAAAAGAGAGAGGCATTTTGAGACGAAAATTCTGCAGCATAACGGCTATGTTACAAGGTTTTAGAAAATGTTGAAAAGAGAGGGGACATGGGTCACCCACTCATAAATGATCCATAAAATAGTAGGGGGACAGAATATAAAGGATTTAAGAACATGGTAATGAAATTTGAATTATATACCATATTAAATGAAGAACATGAAAGGAAGACAAAAAAATAAGATTTCTTTTATGAGAGTTCGACAGCCTAACTGCGTCACTTAAAACTTCCAAAAAAAGTGGATTGATGAGGTCAAATAGGGTCTCTCATCATATGAACATAAATGATTAGTATAATAGATATAGATATCATACCCCAACATAATAAAAAGGAACTTGAAATACTTGACCAGAAAATAGAACTTGATAATGAGAAGGGTGAAAGAATCCCTTAAAAATTTGGCATCCAAACGGCGCCACTTAAACATCAACAAAAAATTAATTGACGAGATCAAAGAGGGAATCTCATCATATGAAAATAAAGTTTCAGTATGATAGATGTAGAGATAATACCCCAACATAATAAAAAGGAACTTGAAAGACTTGACATGAAAGTAGAACTTTGAAAAATGAGAAAGGTGAACGAATTCCTTAAAAATTCGGCAGCCTAACGGCGCCACTTAAACTTCAACAAAAATGAATTGATGAGATCAAATAGGGTCTCTCATCATATGAACATAAAAGATCAGTATGATATATTTAGAGATCATACCTCAAAAAAATAAAAAGGAACTTTCAAGACTTGACATGGAATTAGAACATTGAAAAAGGAGAAAGGTGAAAGAAGCACTTAAACATTCGGCAGCCTAACGGCGCCACTTAAAACTTCAAAATACTGAATTGAAGAGATCAAATGGGGTATCTCATCATATGATCATAAAAGATCAGTATGACAAATTTAGAGATCATACCCCAACATAATAAAAAGGAACTTGAAATACTTTACATGAAAATAGATCTTGAAAAATGAGAAGGGAGAAAGAATCTGTTACAAAAATTTCGGCAGCCTAACGGCGCCACTTAAAACTTCATAAAACAAAATAATGAGAGTAAGAGGGGATTTCTCATTATATGAACATAAAAAGGGAAGTAAGAGGATTATAAAATAACATCCTCCAACATAAGAACATGGAGCATAAAAGGAATGACATAAAAGAGATTACTTGAAAAGAAAGAGAGAGGTCGGATCCCTTACCTTAAACGAAACTCTTAAAACTCAAAGGTTGGGACCTTGAGAGGCTTGAGGGCACCTTGGGAGGACTCCTTGGGAGGTAAGGAGACCAGAAATTCGTTGAGAATGATTTTGGAGTCCAAAGGATGAGATAATGGCTTGGTATTTATAGGGAAAGTGAGGGGACAAGGCATTAATGGCCAAGGGACACCTCACAAGTGCTTTTCTCAAAACCATGTGCTCTCCCATGATATTTCCCATGAAGTTAGGCCACATGGGTCCCCCAATACAATAATTCATCACCTTAGGTCGGACAACCATTAAAATATCTCATGACATCACCATGACACAGCTATGATGTCATTAAGCATACCGAAACCCTAAAACTGCTTTTTTTACTATTCACTGAAAATTCATCTTTCTCAGAAAAAACCCAAAATTTCACTTTAATCAAATATTGATGCTCTGATTAAAAATATGAACTCCATTTTATAAAAATAATTTTCTAAATATTTTTAATTTAATTTTTAAATAAAAACACTATTCACCGAAAATTTATTTTTTCAGAAAAAACCCCAAAAATTACCATAACATAATATCGGTGCTCTGAGTTCAAAAATAAAGTCCATTTTATAAAAATATTTTTCTAAATATTTTTAATTTAATTTTTAATGAAAAAACACTATTCACCCCAAGAAACTAATACTTGACTAATAATTTATGAAACTGTTATTTACCCATTTTATTGAATCTCATTACTTAATCTAGGTGTCTAAATTATATTAAAACTTTCTTTGAGTAAAATTACTAATCCATTTGGTCACATTACTAATCCTAAGCATAAAATCACTATTCATAATTTACTATTCATCAAAAATTATGTTGATCTTATTAGACTCCAAATTCCTTACTGAACACTTTTGTAGAAGACCATTTTTTGAAAATCATTACACATCATTAATTTTTTAGGGTTTACATAAATATTTTAAAATATCCTTTTTTTCAAAATTCATCAATAAAATACATCCTAAAATTATCCTGACATTTGAAATTTCACAAACATCACTAAAGGAAGAAATCTCAATTCATTCATCCCAAAGGATTACACAAAGAAGCTAGGGTCTCGTCACATAGCCCCTTATAACACCGGCATATGACCTAAGTGTAAGGTGCGCTAAGGTGAGAGAATCTGAGGGAGGCTCGGCCAACATCGCACGAGTAGTAATTTCTATCAGGTTGAAATTCTCACGAAGGCGATTCCGTTCTAGCTTCACACGATGAAGTTTGGCTTGGGTTTGGTCCAGAGCAAAGCCCAGTGGTGCTACCTCCTTTCCAAGTTCTGTTAGATGGGCTTCGATCGGTCCAAGACTACTGGGTGAGGCCAACGAATCTTCTTTCTATAATAATTAACCAAGATTACTTGTATTTAGAGACAATAATCAAAACGTTTAGTTTCCAGTGGTCATATTGACCAATGGTCATATAACAGTCAAAACCCAACGGTCTCATTTTAATTATACTCATGTTATCAAATGAAACATTTTTGTTAAGTATAAAAATAAAATAAAATAACACATAAAATTAGGAAACAAGATTTATTCAAAATTTCGGGTCGTTACAATCTTCCCCCCTTAAGAAATTGTGTCCTCGCAATTTAAAATTGGGTTTTGAAATTTCATTGAAAGTCCCACATCAAAAAATGATTCAGTAAAACTATTACTTTAAAAGAAAGAAATGGAAGTACAAAGGTCACCTGAGTTAACTCACACTAGGATTCCCTATTGGAAAACATGGACATGGAGGAGAAAACAAAGGGTCAAGTTCTGAGGGAGAGTGATAGAAAACATGATTAGGAGAAAGTTAACAATAAGGAAATCCCAAACTTATGATGTGTGTAAACGGTCTTTGATTACCTAGTAGGAAACATAAACCAAAAACATTTTTGTTTTATATTCCTTTTCATAATTTTGAGGAATTCATTTACTACATAGAATAGAAAGATAAGAAAATATACATACCTTCATGTAGAGTTTCATCCTTTAATAAGTCTCTACCAAAACTAATATTTTCTCCAAACGATGAGAATTCAAAAACAGTTGGTCTCATCAAAAGCACAAGAATCATCTTCTAGAGAATCACATAATCCACAAAAGATTAACTATCTATTTATTCTATCTTTAAACATTATCCCAAAAACAGAAAGGGTAAGGTAAAACAACTCTTCAAAAATAAAGAACCCTAGAGGAAGGAAAACTACTTTAAATCTTCAAAGTTCTACGGTACTACCCAAAGTTCATCATAGACCATTACATAAATAATTGTTCTTAAAATTCCTCAAAATAAACCAAACTAAGATTGAAACCCAAATACAAGAAGGATTTGATAACATAGTCTTCCAAAATAAACTTCATTGTTCATCTCCAAACAACATCAAGCACTCCTAACATCTTATAACAAAAGTAGATAACCTAAACATATTTTACCCAAGATAGGTTAATCATTCCAATAAGTAACCTAAATTACTATAAGTTCACCTTAAATTCATCTATTCTTCAAAATATAAGTCAACCTTACTCGTCAATGAAAATACCATAGTAATATATTTACCTCGATCATATAGGGTCCCCAAAATAGTGAATGTCTTCCAAAATAATAATCATCTTTTAATCCCCTAATCATCTCTGTCATATTAATACAGCAATCATCGCAATTCCTATCACATTGGTTGTTGGGACATGTTCTTCCATTTCCCACCATTAACTAAGAAGAGAAAGTATAATTAGAGGATTAAATACTTAACCAATAATCATGAAAAGGAGATTAAAGCATATAAGGATAACTTGTAGAAGAAAAGTATATCCTAACTTGTGATCCCCTGGGTTTCAAACTAGGTTATCCATGATCATATATTCTTATGTGAATCTTTATTTTGTTTTATCCTTGTTCCTTTAATAATGGTTCATATTAAGCTTATGAATTTACCAAAGCATATCCCCCGGGAGTTTCGTAACCAAGAGTGCAGCAAGGCCAGTTGTCATGTACCAGTTCCCATTCGAGTCTATCTCAAAACGGTGTTTTCAGGTTTTACTCCTATGTACATTTGTGCCAGAGCCACCTCTACCTGCTCGTATCCAGACAGGGATGTATTTGCTTGGAAACCACTTACTCAATACTCACCAAAATACCAGGAATATTTCCTATATTTAAACATTTATAGAGGGTTCTTCCTAGAGTTTTCATATCCTAATTTCCACAAATAACTAAACCATCCTTTGATACCAACTATAGAATCCCGCCTTTTTATAACATAAACTTTCATTACATTACACAAAACTGAGGATCTTTAAGGTTTAGTGTCTTGGAAACCAGGAACATAATACATGAAAACAACATAAAACATTCTTCTTAAACAATTGAAAGGCTTCTCCTTAAGTTCATCCTAGGTTCATTACTGCATCTCATAACCTGGGTACATACATCAAAAGAAAGGGTGAACAAAAGGCCCAGTAAGGGAAACAAGCGAAACATTTTACATATGAACTTGAGATACATCAATAATGTCATGAAAATAACTTTAAGGCATGAGAATGAAATCATGAGGCATATCATAATAAAAATAACATTTTTCATAACTTGAATATGTGGCTACAACATTTAATATTGACAATCATTTCGTTTCACCAAGGTCCATCCCCAAGGTGTCATTAAAAATTACCAAGGTTATTCACCAAGGTATCTGTCTAAAAAGTCATCTCTAGAGATTAAGTCTTTACCCAATGCATTGGAGCGCTATCTGGGCGCACCCTTGACATGTCTTTATTATCATGTGAGCCACATATATCATCATCAATCATTTCATAAACAACCCATATAGCATAAAATAAATGGGTTTCATTTCATAATCATAACGTTTTAAAAACTGCTTTAATGACATGATCATTTTGTCACTTTAAACCCACGGAAAGGGAAAGCGGGTTTCATGTATGTAAATCCCAGAATTTAAAATAGAACATTTTGATATATATGTGAATACCTTTATAGAAATAATAGCTTTGAGTCTTCACTTAATAACATAAAATAATTTTGAGAAAAAGAGAGAGGCATTTTGAGACGAAAATTCTGCAGCATAACGGCTATGTTACAAGGTTTTAGAAAACGTTGAAAAGAGAGGGGACATGGGTCACCCACTCATAAATGATCCATAAAATAGTAGGGGGACAGAATATAAAGGATTTAAGAACATGGTAATGAAATTTGAATGATATACCATATTAAATGAAGAACATGAAAGGAAGACAAAAAAATAAGATTTCTCTTATGAGAGTTCGGCAGCCTAACGGCGTCACTTAAAACTTCCAAAAAAAGTGGATTGATGAGGTCAAATAGGGTATCTCATCATATGAACATAAATGATTAGTATGATAGATATAGAGATCATACCCCAACATAATAAAAAGGAACTTGAAATACTTGACCAGAAAATAGAACTTGATAATGAGAAGGGTGAAAGAATCCCTTAAAAATTCGGTAGCCAAACGGCGCCACTTAAACATCAACAAAAAATGAATTGACGAGATCAAATAGGGTCTCTCATAATATGAAAATAAAATTTCAGTATGATAGATGCAGAGATCATACCCCAAAATAATAAAAAGGAACTTGAAAGACTTGACATGAAAGTAGAACTTTGAAAAATGAGAAAGGTGAACGAATTCCTTAAAAATTCGGCATCCTAACGGCGCCACATAAACTTCAACAAAAATGAATTGATTAGATCAAATAGGGTCTCTCATCATATGAACATAAAATATCAGTATGATATATTTAGAGATCATACATCAACATAATAAAAAGGAACTTTCAAGACTTGACATGGAATTAGAACATTGAAAAAGGAGAAAGGTGAAAGAACCACTTAAAAATTCGGCAGCCTAACAGCACCACTTAAAACTTAAAAATTCTGAATTGAAGAGATAAAATGGGGTATCTCATAATATGATCATAAAAGATCAGTATGAAAACTTTAGATATCATACCCCAACATAATAAAAAGGAACTTGAAATACTTTACATGAAAATAGATCTTGAAAAATGAGAAGGGAGAAAGAATCCGTTACAAAAATTTCGACAGCCTAACGGCGCCACTTAAAACTTCATAAAACAAAATAATGAGAGTAAGAGGGGATATATCATTATATAAATATGAAAAGGGAAGTAATAGGAGTATAAAAGAACATCCTCCAACATAAGAACATGGAGCATAAAAGGAATGACATAAAAGAGATTACTTGAAAAGAAAGAGAGAGGTCGGATCCCTTACCTTAAACGAAACTCTTAAAACTCAATGGTTGGGACCTTGAGAGGCTTGAGGGCACCTTGGGAGGATTCCTTTGGAGGTAAGGAGACCAGAAATTCGTTGAGAATGATTTTGGAGTCCAAAGGATGAGAGAATGGCTTGGTATTTATAGGGAAAGTGAGGGGACAAGGCATTAATGGCCTAGGGACACCTCACAAGTGCTTTTCTCAAAACCATGTGCTCTCCCATGATATTTCCCATGAAGTTAGGCCACATGGGGCCCTCAATACAATAATTCATCACCTTAGGTCATCCAACCATTAAAATATCTCATGAAATCACCATGACACAGCTATGATGTCATTAAGCATACCGAAACCCTAAAACTGCTTTTTTTACTATTCACTGAAAATTCATCTTTCTTAGAAAAAACCCAAAATTTCACTTTAATCAAATATCTATGATCTGATTACAAATATGAACTCCGTTTTATAAAAATAATTTTCTAAATATTTTTAATTTAATTTTTAAATGAAAACACTATTCACCAAAAATTTATTTTTTCAGAAAAAACCCCAAAAATTACCATAACCTAATATCGGTGCTCTGAGTTCAAAAATAAAGTCCATTTTTTAAAAATATTTTTCTAAATATTTTTAATTTAATTTTTAATTAAAAAACACTATTCACCCCAAGAAACTAATACTTGACTAATAATTTATGAAATTGTTATTTACCCATTTTATTGAATCTCATTACTTAATCTAGGTGTCTAAATTATATTAAAACTTTCTTTCAGTAAAATTACTAATCCATTTGGTCACATTACTAATCCTAAGCGTAAAATCACTATTCATAATTTACTATTCATCAAAAATTATGTTGATCTTATTAGACTCCAAATTCCTTACTGAACACTTTTGTAGAAGACCATTTTTTGAAAATCATTACACATCATTAATTTTTTAGGGTTTACATAAATATTTTAAAATATCCTTTTTTTTCAAAATTCATCAATAAAATACATCCTAAAATTATCCGGACATTTGAAATTTCACAAACATCACTAAAGGAAGAAATCTCAATTCATTCATCCCAAAGGATTACACAAAGAAGCTAGGGTCTCGTCACATAGCCCCTTATAACACCGGCATATGACCTAATTGTAAGGTGTGCTAAGGTGAGAGAATCTGAGGGAGGCTTGGCCAACATCGCACGAGTAGTAATTTCTATCAGGTTGAGCTTCTCGTGAAGGCGATTCCGTTCTAGCTTCACACGATGAAGTTCGGCTTGGGTTTGGTCCAGAGCAAATCCCAGTGGTGCTACCTCCTTCCCAAGTTCTGTTAGATGGGCTTCGATCGGTCCAAGACTACTGGGTGAGGCCATAAAATCTTCTTTCTATAATAATTAACCAAGATTACTTGTATTTAGATACAATAATAAAAACGTTTAGTTCCCGGTGGTCATATTGACCAATGGTCATATAACAATCAAAACCCAACAGTCTCATTTTAATTATACTCATGTTATCAAATGAAACATTTTTGTTGAGTATAAAAATAAAATAAAATAACACATAAAATTAGGAAACAAGATTTATTCAAAATTTCGGGTCGTTACATGTTTTGATATCCATCTACCAAATCTCATAGTCATGGTAAGCTTCTATGGAAAGTATGATTCTTATGGATTTAAACATGGAAACTAGCGAGAAGGTTTCATCATAGTCAATTCCTAGATACTATCTGAACCATTTATCCACTAACCTTGCTTTATAGGTGATAAATTGACCTTCCATGTCCAACTTTCTCTTGAATATCCATTTTCATCCAATAGTCTTTACATCAATTGGCTCATCAACCAGAACCCAGACTTGGTTCTGATACCTGGAATCCATCTCAGAATTCATAGCATATAGACATCTTGAAGCTTCTAAGATTTATAATGCTTCCTTGTAGGATAGAGGTTCATAATTTTCCAACAATAATGATTCACCATACTTAGTTACTAGGAAACCATCTCTCTCTGGTTCCCTTACCTATCTTGAGCTCTAACGCAGTACTTGTGTTTCTGGAACCTCTTCCATGGGGACCTGTGGAATTTGTTCCTATACCAACTCTTGTGTATCTTGAGCATTAACTTCATTGAATTCAATATTTCTCCCACTATTATTTTTGAGGATGTTCTCCCTCTCAATAAATATGGCTTGTTTGTTGACATTCACTTTATTTTCTGAAGGGTTATGTAGGTAATATCCTTTAGTTTCCTTGGGATATCCTATATAGATACACCTTGTTCCCTGGGGTGCTAGTTTGTTTCCTGAGAAGGATTTAACAAATTCCTTGTATCCCCATACATGTTTGTGTGAAAAAATGGTTTTCTTTCCATTCTATAACTCAGAGGTAATTCCATTTTCTACCTTAGTTAGTACTCAGTTTAATGTGTATGCTGCAGTTTGTAAGGCATATCCCCAAAAGGATAAAGGAAGATCTGCATGACTCATCATAAACCTCACCATATCCAATAAGGTGTGGTTCCTCCTTTCACTAACACAATTTCACTATGGTGTATAAAGAGGAGTGAGCTGAGATATAATCCTAGAATCCCGTAGAAGATCGATGAACTCTTGGTTCGGATATTCTCCACCATGATCTGATCGAAGATTCTTTATCTTCTTACCAAGCTGAATCTATACTTCATTCTTGAAGTACTTAAATTTATCTAAGGACTCTAACTTATACCACATTAAGTAAACATATCCATATCTACTCAAATCATTAGTAAAAGTAATGAAGTAAGAATATCCACTCTAGCTTCTACTGGAAATGGTCCACACACATCCGTGTGCACTAATCCTAGAAGCTCTGTGGCCCTGTCACCCTATCCACCGAAAGGAGGCTTGGTCATTTTACCTTGTAAACAAGTGTGACATCTATCAAGTGGTTTTAGCTCAGTATAGTCTAAATAACCATATTGATCAATATTTTTCAAGTGCTTCTCATTTACATGAATGAGATGGTGATGCCACAACTGGGTGATGTATCAGTCATGTGAGTTTGTTTCGTTATTGATTGTCAACACTTGGTTTTCATAACTTAATACATACAAACTGTTATTTAAATGTTCCATACCATAACATAAGTTGTTCTTATAAAAGAAAAAACCCTTATTTACAAACATGAAAATAAATCCATCCATATCAAAACATGATACAGAAATTATATTCTTGGTAACACTAGGCACATAATAATAGTTATGTAAAACAAAAAGTATCCCAGTTATAAATGAGAGATGGTAATAAATAATGGCCAATACAGCCAGCCTCACGCCATTGGAATCTCTAAGATCCACCTCTTCTCTGGAAATATTTCTAAATCTACTTGGTTCCTATATTTTAATATAGATGTTATTCCCAAAAGCTGTATCTAATACCCAATGTGTAGAAATGGAAAGTTTACACTCAATAATGAACACACGTTTAGTGTCCCCATGCTTCTGGGTGCAGTTCCTCTTCTAGTGGCCTTGCTTTCCACATGAAAAACATACCACCTCTCATTCCTTACCCTACCTATGGATCTTCCCCTTCTTGGAGGGATGGTGCTTAGGAGATTTAGACCATTTATGAATCCTTGGCCCCTTTACCTTATCCTTCCTTTTCTTATTCACCATATGGACTATGGTTTTGTCACACCCCATGTCCTTATCTACCTATAAAATTAAGGTTAGAAGTTCTGATAGACTCTTCTCATTGTTTCTCATGTTGTAGTTGACTATAAATCTAGAGAAGGTCTTGGACAATGATGATAGGATGAGATCTATATGCAACTCATCTGAGAACTTAATCCCTAAGATTTCCACACATTCATTGTATCCAATAAGCATGATTACATGAGATCTAGATGGCACAGACTCTCCAATCTTAGTTTTAAACAAAGCGTTGTAGATCTCATATCTCTCTTGTCTCACCTCCTCTTGATAGAGATCCTTAAGGTGAGACATCATTCTATACGCGTCCATGTTTTCATGTTGCTTCAAGATCTCATTAGACATGGCTGATAGCATGAAACATTGGAAATTTGTGGCATCATCCATATGTTTCATAGAGAGATATAGTTCCTCATTACTAGCCTCTTTTCCAGGCACAACTGTAATAGGCTTCTCTAGCACATACAATTTCCTCTCATGGTGAAGAATGGTGTGTAAATGCCTCTGCCATTCCTAGAAATTGGTGCTGGTGAGAAGGTTTTCATTCTTGAGTATGGTTTGCAGTGATATGTTTGAAGTCGTTTTTCTTTCCATTTCTACAAATTAATATGATCAAAGGTTTGGTACTTTATCATGATAAAACTGAGACAAATAAATAATTTAATACTTATTAGTCTCCCACTATTTTATCGAAATCCAATATCCCTCACTATTAACTTTGGAATATTTTGTTTCTTGAATATTCTAGTGTCAAAGATCCATATTTCCCTTCTCATTACCCCAACTTGGGTTGGTAAAGCAACTTGAAGGGTTTTAAGTAGGCATTACAAATGCCAACTACATTAACTCTCAGCTCCTTGATCCACTGAGTGGACTCCCAAATCCTGAAATCCTTTTATTTTGGATTTCCTCAACCTTTACCTCTTAGTCACATCAAGTCCTGCAGTGGTTGTCAACCCTTGATGTGAACCAATTCAATTCAACCCAAAACCTTGAATTAGAATTCCCTAGTGATTGAAAACACCCCAACTAGGGTTGTTCAATCACTTTGAACTATGGTTTGATTCTAACCAAGATTATGGAAGGCTATATCGACTTAATATTTATTTGATGGATTTTATCCTTATACATAAATTTCCATTTTATTACCTTTGATTAAATGCTTGTTAATATTAAGTGGGATGTACTTAAGTTATTAACCATGTCTAAGATAATATTTACGCATAAGACGATCTTATTTTAGTTTCAACTTTCATGCTTGTTTAATTCATTATTTGTGTGATTGTGAAAACACACCCACAATAAATAAACCATGAAAATAATAGAAATAAAATAAATGGTATGATCATGAGTTTGTTCTATTGGTTATTTCATCTAGTGGTTGATAAACTAACCTAATACCTAGGGGAAAAACACCTTTAACCTTTTGGGTTCGTGTTTACATCTTTCCACCAATCCACCTTTGTATCT
This sequence comes from Viscum album, assembly GCA_963277665.1. Classification (NCBI taxonomy): domain Eukaryota; kingdom Viridiplantae; phylum Streptophyta; class Magnoliopsida; order Santalales; family Viscaceae; genus Viscum; species Viscum album. The sequence continues at coordinate 1,657,729,664 of OY728121.1, read as the reverse complement.
CCTAGGATTGGTTTCACCTTGGCTCCAAACTTGAGTCGCCTCCAGTAGCTTTGGGGATCCATCCATTACATATTATTTTATCTCACTCATGGTTGAGGGGTAAAATGGGGTTTTACATAAAATAAACCTTGGTCACGCAGGCCCTACATGTTAATAAGGAGAAGGCATGTAGGCCAACAAATTTAATTTAAATAAATTAATTAAAAGAAACCATTCACATAAAAAGGTCTTGGTCTATCTCATGATCATCCATACATGCAATGATATTTATGCATAAATAAAACTAGCATTCAATTATTTAATTGTTATTGTTTAAGATAAATCATGCTCAAATTAATTAATTATCTTTAATTAATCAATCCTTTTATCTTAAACCCTTTTTCTTAATTTCCTTGAGATTCTCATCCGTCATAATTTAAAAAAAAAATCATTTAAAATTATCTTTGTACATAACTTGTACATTTGAGTAAACCCAGTGAATTCTTGTTCACAACTACCCAATGAGTAGAAATGAACATTACACAGATGTTAAATTAAACACATATATATAAAACACCTATCACGTGTTGTGCCTCAGCTTTACACCCACACTGTGGTACACATCTCAAGGGTTTGTATAATATAATAATAAATTTTAATAAATTTGTGTAATTTGGATGAGTACACGGTATGTAGTTCCGACTACATGGCGTGTACTTTTGTTCATCGTCCATCATAAGTACATGCCCGGGGACATGGCGTGTATATTTACTTCAGAAATATTTGGAGTACATGGTGTGTTCAGTGGGACACATGTCGTGTAGTATCTGGGTTACATGGTTTCTAGCCAGGCAAGCCATGTATGGGGTACACGGTCCAACCCTAACCCAAAGGGACTACACATCATGTTCAATGGGACACACGGTGTGTAATTCAGAAACCATGTGCCACCTATTCCTAGTTAACACACAGGGTATTAAAGACTTAGATAGAATCCAATGACAAGGCCTGGTTTGGCGGACTGTCCTGGTGCCTAGAACCTATACTACATGGTGGGTACTATTGAATACATGTCATGTGTTCTGGTTTTGTATGGCTAGGAAGCTTTAGCACCTCCGGATGAGATCCTCTATTTTATTTTAATCAAAATTAAAATAAAAATTCATTTTTATAAGGTTAAAGAGAAATGAAAGAGGAGGAATAGATCTCAAGATTCAGATTTATAGAATGATTGACTTGAATTGAAACAACTAGATTATTAAATGTGTAAATCACCATAAAAAACTAAATATTTATAATCAACGTTATGACCCCTCTGATACCACTTGTAGGTTCCAAGCGTAGCGGAAGCGCATTGGTGGGTGTACCCAACTTTAATTTTTCATTAACATTGATCAATTTGAGATCCATCATAATAATAAAACACTAGATCTTCAGAATATAATGAATTACAAAAGAAAGTAAGGGAGTCTCAGAACCATAGAGAGGATCATCATATGTTGGTTATAATTAATTTAATTAAAATACAAGAATTTCCTTGATGGAATTATATCTCCATTGATGTTTCTAGTCACGATCCAATGTGATCCATCATTTCATCATGGAGTCCAAGTGTAGGATTCTTCTAGTGGTGATCCACACATGATCCACATATCTACGGATGTCGCTGAAGGGATCTTTGGGTTCTAGATTGGAAAATCCTTCGCTTACGATGTCCGCCTTCGATCGCTTTGAGATCCACTTGCAAATTTCTCTCCTTGATCTGGTGGAGAAGGATCTCTCTCATAGCTTGAGATCATTCTTATAAGAAAATAATTCTCTCTTGGATTGAGAGCTTTCTCTAGATCCATTGTTCACAACCCCCAAAAATGGCTAGGCTAATGAGAATTATATAATTGGGATTTTAATTACTTAGAATATTAAAATGAATTAATTACCCAAAATCAGTTATTCATTTCATTTAATTCTTAGTAAGACCCCATGTCTAATAATAAAAGTTGACTATTATTATTACTTGACATGCACCTAGTGAATTACACCTAATATTATTTAATTAATTAAATAATATTATTTCTCATAAATTTCTAGAAAAAACTACACAGCGTACATATTAATATACAAGGCGTGTACTTTTGTATTTCCATTTTCTCTATTTCCTCCACCACATTTATTATACCTTGAATAGTGGATATTTATTTCTTAAATAAATATCACTGAATTACTCACTAATAAATATATTATTTCACCCACAATATATTCTCTCGAATAACTAGTGTCGAAATAAATTCAATCAAGCATCCTAGAATAATTATTAAACAACAATTGAGAATAATATTTATTCAACTTGTCAAATGAATATTTAACTGAGATACTTGGACACACTTAGTGTGTGACCCTCTAGGCCTCTTTCTCAGTCGCATTAGGTGGAGTCTGCCTAAAGTAAAAGGTTAGAATCTATCAACATGCCAAGGAATCCATAGAGAAATAAGTTAACTCCATAATGATGTGTCACCTCCTACGAACGCTTACAGTGTAATGTAATCCCTTTATCTCGATATCTCAAATCAAGCGAGTTGCATGCTGGTGCCATCAACCCATCTGGTCAATTATTCTTTCTTTGAATTCCTAGAATTTAACTTGACTATTCCTTACCATGTCTATGGATTTATTTAGGCTATATCAATTCCATCAAAGGGCCTAAGATATTTAATTCCATTATGGAACATAAGGGATAAATCCTTTATCACATTATCTATTAATGCAGTATTACTCGTGACACACCCAACATATCTTACCTCACTGAGAAGAGTGTGTCATCACAGTTTTCGTCAATAAATATAAGTGTGTGAGTTGTAATACCCATTAATAATAATCTTAAAGTATAAGTACCAATACACACGTCTGTAGATAGGAACATCCAATGACACTATGAAATGTGGATTTTCTACTGGTGGGTCTCGTTCTCATAATATCCTCCTGAATATTACCAAGGGTGCACACCATGAGAATATGACTCAATGTTTTAGGATTGTTCACCCCTAATGGCTTGTATTATTTGTGTCCCTCAAATAAAATCATCTGGCCATAGAACATATATTCAAGAATAGTGTTATGGCACTTCTGGGTTCTCATCATAATAGGGATCCACTATGACCTTTTAGTGAAATAGATATCCTTAGTAAATTATCACATGAATTTTCACATAGAAGAAAAATCAAGATGTGATGAGGTATTTATTAATGAATACAAGGTAGTTGGTTCTAGGCCACCAACTCCAACAAGTATACTATCCTATAATTCCAGCTTGAAGATTCCACAAATTACTCATCTGGGAGAACATTCTCCTAAGTCTGATAGTACTTATGACGCTCATTCGAGAGGTATTTCTCATTGGGTCTCATCATGATAAGAATGCACTGATAGTCTAAATAGAATATGATACATATACAAGGATCACTTCTAAGTCCATGTGGTGGTACCAACAACTCAATCTAGATTAACCCGCTAAGTATAGGATCGACACCCATATAGTATTGGTCACAAAAATACCAAGAACTCCACCTAGGTCATGAAGATAAATAGAGGATCTCACTCTGGGCCTCTCATAGGGATTTCAATGACTCTATCCAAGAAGTCCTTCTAAAGGGATCATAGTCCTAGGATTAGGAGATGATTCCATACCAACCTTCAAGAAAATGATAAAGGAAATGTACCCTAATGAAACTTGTCCAAGATAATAAGTAAAAGGGCTCTAATCCATGTAAAAAAGAGTACACAGTTTGTAGTATTGTTCACATGTCGTGTTGCTTGATCCTAGGTCCTACCCATGTAAACAGTATGTGTCATCAATCTGTGTATGTGTAGTACCACACGACATGTAGGCTACCTGTGTATTCTACCCATGTGATAGTACATGGATTCATCCCATGTACATGTGACCATGTGTACACAAATTATACCTTGTAATTGGTCCAATATATCTCCATGTGGGGGAATACACATCTTGTAGGCTACCTATGTAGGCTACCTATGTAGTCCACCCCATGTCCATGTACTTTCCAAAGTACACAACGAGTTACCTGGGAGAGACCACATGTCATGTGATAGGGGTAACACACCATGTGATACTTAACTTTATCGAGAAACCCTAGCCACTACAAGGGACCCACATGGAATGTAGATTCGACTTACACTCCATGTAGTATGGGATTTTCTAGAATCTCAGATCTACTTTCCGTTTGTTCTAGTGCCTTCGACCTATGATATGGTGATTGTTTCTTCTCAAGATTTAAGATCCTGACTTTTTTTAATGTCTCCATCAAAAAATAACAGGTTTTTCCATCAAATATCCTTGGAAAATGGATCAAATTTTCGTTCTTTATTTTTCACTGAAGAATTTGAAATTGGGAATCCTTCATCATCTGAATCGTTTTGTCTCCGTCGTCACACCTCCTTCATTCCATGATGATCCTAGATCTATGATATTAAATATTTGAGCTAAGAAATGGATGTGAAATGATTGATTAGTCAGGATTTTTTGAGTCCTGGGATAAATAAAGAATGCCCACGACAAATGATGAATGGGGGAGAAAAGCATAAGAATAAAGTAGACGAATGAAACTCGATTGATGTTCTTGTCGATCTTGATCTATCGCTGTTAGAATGACAATTGAAATAATAAAATCACAAATATTATTATCCTTCCAAAACTCTAAAAATAATCCCATCCCATGATTCAATCGAACTGTAGATCGATATGTTTGTTGATTTATTCATGTACAACATGGAATTCAAGAATGGGGAAGAAACAATTAAAAACACATTCCCTACCTCAGTTTAAATTGATCACTAATGAAGAACAAAGATGTGTCACATTTTTTTGGGAGATCCTTCCAATTCAATTTGTGTTGATCATCGATCCACGATCCCATTGTCATTTTCCTGAGATAATTCTCTAAGTTTATCTTCAAGGGTTATCAAATGTCTCTAGGGTTATGAGGCTAACCCTAGAATTCTAAAATGAAAATATATTTGAATATTTTTAATCGTTTCATAAATAAAAATAAAATAAAATAATATATTTAATTATTTTATTCTTTTACATGTCTATGATGACTTTTCTACAAATGACATGCTATGACTAATGTTAAGTCACACCTAGGGTAAAACATACATTCTAAACTCAACGGTGCCCTCATATTTCTGATCTGAGCACTTGTTTTGAAGTTATTCTACTTTTTTAGGAAAAATTCTTGTGGGTTCTATTTAATATATTTAAAAAATTTATTCCAAGCACACTGGGCCTCAAAATTATACGTTGTCTTATCATATGGTCACGAAAATAATTCATATAACATCCAAAAATAATACACATAAAATATGAGACATTACAATAACTATCATTCCTTTAATTCACCAATCTCATATAAAGACATCATTATATTTATAGTATAATATATAAGGAAATACCTCTTATAAATTAAAATATCCAAGTTCAATTCCATTAAAACCTTATAGTTCATATAATCATTTACTAAGCACAAGCATTAAGCATGCCCTTACCACCCTTATAAACCATTTCAAGGGATGAATTTCATTTAAAAATTTTAATTTAATTTAAGATAAAGCAAACCATCATGAATATTCTATTCCATTTTAAAAATTCCATAAAATTAAACAAAACATGGTATTTTTTAAAATGGTCAAAGAGATTCTTAGAAGTTACCATAGTTAATTGGGAGAATACCCACATGGGAATTCCCATTTATTACGTAATCCAATCCCTTATAAGGAGCTTGGTATATTGGTCATTTAGATAGGATTAAAATCCATTTAATAACTTAAAAAAGGCAATTCCCTAGACATGGCATAATTATAACAACAACCAAAGCATACATGGCATAATTATAACAACAACCAAAGCATAAGTAACACCAAAATCCATAAATTCCAAGCATGATTCAAACAACCAATCACTTATTTTTAGTTTAGATGACATAGTACCTCATTAAATGGGTTTTATTATAAAATCATGACATTTTTTATTAAACAATTCATTTAACACCTTTAAAAATCATTCTAAAGGAATGTCTCAATTAATCAAAACAAACATTTAAAACAAACCATCACTCATGAAAAAACAAATATAAGGGTTCAAATGGAATTTAGAAGGTCCCATTATCTTTTAGAAAAGTTTATACAAGGGAAATTCCATTTATAGTTTGTAACAACCCATATTTTCAATGAAGGTATTGATTTTTTTTTTAAATTGAATCATTTACTTAATCATGGTAGTGGTGTACTAAAGTCTAAGGAAGGTATGAGGAGAATTTGGGGATTTTTTAGAGCCTATAGTTCTGGAAAATGGGCTACAGACTGGTTAGTTTTAACTATGCAACCCAGGATGCACAGTTTGTCTGAAACCATGTGGATCCGGATAGGGGAACCTGTAGGCCGCATGGTTTTTCTACAACCATGTAGGACAAGGTTAATAGCTGTGTGACATCTACTGGTTTTCAAATAGAGGGTTTCCTCATGGATTGTGCATGGTTTGTAAACTATGCACCTAAACCATGCACCCCCAAATTTTGGTTGAAAATTTTATTTTTCCCTTCATTTAACTTTTATACCATATTTCCCTTTTCCTTCTTCCTCCAGCAGATGAAACATGAGATTCCTCCTCCTTTGGGATCCAAAGAACCTAAAGCTAGGAATCCATGTAATTTCTTCCTCTAGTGTTTGATCTTCAATCCATCGAAATCATTGGATTCATCTTGATAAGCTCCCCTAGTTTCTCAACTCCTATCAAAGTTTATCTTTCCATCCATTTCACTATTTAGGTGTAAGCTCATATGCCCTATTTTCATGGAATTTTACTTTTCCACATATATATTCCAACATACACTAAATCTAATGTTAATATTAAGTGAGGAGTCATCTACGGCCTTAAGGTATGTGGTCACATTGTTTTCCTTTTGAGTTTTGGTCATTTTGTAATTATGTTGTCATTCCGTATGATGGCCTTTGCCGAGAAACCTAGTTATATTGTTTACTTCATATATAATTGACCCTTGCACTTAGATACATGTTTATTGAGTCTTGTTTGGTGGGTTAGATCTTGTACATGCCTTATATGGTCACCCCATGGGTGTACCACTTAGAATTGGCCATTTATTCCAATTAGTTAATTTTTTCCAAAACTCAATTTAGCTTTTGGCTTGGTTTTTAAATGGAATTACCCTTGATATATGTTTTTTTAATTTTAATTCATGCCCCTCATAAGGTTTTGGCTAACCTATTATTGGAATTACTCAATTAGGAAACTCCCTAAAATGACCAAGTCATCTACTAAATCACCTTTGAGCCTCATAAACGGAAATGGTATAATTTTGTAAATTGAATGGATTGATTTGAATTGAGAGGAATGATCATGATAGATTTCCCTATATAAAATTAATTGAATGAATTAAATGTATTTCACTTAAAGGATATCAGAACCATGCCTCTTATTTATGCTTGAACAAAATGATCATTATGAATTCAATATCCTTGATGTATTGAACTTGACTTAATGAACATGTGAGAGGTGTTACCTCATATGTTATATTATAAACATGGATATTCATTATTCATATTTAAAGGCTTGGTAAACATATTACATGATAGGTATTTCATCATATTGAATATTAATTATAATTCACCTTTATAGAGTTTATGTATGATGGTAAGGGGTGTTGATCCAGTAGGTAAATCACACACCCTTACATTGGGTGTTGATCATGGAAACTCACACCATGTTATACCATATGGGTGTTGGGATTTATGCACTAATTTCCATGATTAGAGTGTTTCCATAGTGGATCACTCACCATCCCGAGTGTTATTGCATAATGTCTCTCACTCTTCTTGGGATGTAGGGCATGCACCATATTGCATGATCATATAGGCTCATTTAGACTGGTTATGGATGTCTAAGTTATGCCCTAGTCTAGACAAAACCTAGTATTCTAGGTATATGGCCATTTGGAATCCTCTCACACTTGGTTCATATAGGTGGATGCAATATATAATTATACTATATATATTACTACTATATATATAGTAACTATTCAGAATTTTATTCCATCCATGAGCTGAAGCAGGTAAACCCACTAGGTGTCTTATAGGAACCTGATCTGGCTGGTTATTTATTTTAATATTATTTTACTATTATACTCATACCTACACACTATATAGTTATGATCACTACTCAGATTACATGTATGTACCATTGGTGGTGGCCTAATAAGATTTTTATCTCAAACCCTACTCGGGGTGCCATTGGTACCTAAGAAGACTATCTTTCTATATGTATTGATAAGGGAAAAGGCACTACTGTATGTTTTTTATTTTCTTACTTAGTTGGATCTTAGGAGCAGAGGACTGAGCATTGGCTTATGATACTAGGAGTAGTTTTTGTTATTTTTTTCTTTTGTTCTATTATATAGCATGCTTGTATCTACCAGTTCCTTTATATATTACATGATTTCATTCATCCATGTATCATACACTTTTATATAGGATTTCGATTATATTATCAATTTAATTAACTATTTCTTCCACTGCTTACTTATTTAGTTATTTTTTTATGCTTCCACATTAGTTTATTGATTGTGTCTATTCATATTATGCTTCCACTGTTGATTGAATATATTTGTATTCGTTGTTCCACTCTGATAAGAGGGTATAGTCTCTCCACTATACCACCTTTACACCTTCTCTAATAGTTGGAAGCCACTTATGTACGGGGAGGCACGCTTGAGGCCATGTGACCCACCAATTTGGGGCATGGGTTAAGTGGACCCCGGGTCAGGATGTTACAAAGTGGTATCAAAGAAGTTACTTTCTTGACATACTATTTAGATTAAATAGATTGGAGATTGAGAATTCTTAGATCTTGGTCATAGGTTGTGCTTGGTCATTGTGAACCCATGTTTAGGGTAAAGACTAAGTTGCCTGAATTGTAATTGTTTTTCTAATTTTTCCTATTACTTTTGATACAACTTCACCATTGGGTGATGCACGTATTGTGTTGTTTTTATTATTATTATTTTGATTGAGGATTTATTTCATCTTTGGACTGATTATATGAGGGCAAGGAGCATTGTTACATTCATCATTAATAGGCACAATATTACTAATATGTCATGAATCTTTCCATGTCATGTTTATTTTTAACATGCATTTTTCTATCACATATTACTAGTGCCTTGATTATACTGAATTGTGCTGACACTTCTTTCATGGGTTGGAAAACATAATTGATACTTAAAGTGCATACTTTAACCTAATAGTTTTTTCCTGAATAGGTTAAAGTAGACACCTTAAGCATTCAATTATGTCAAATTGAGCTATATACCATCGATCGTATGAGTTGGAATTTGTTATGGTTTGTGTTAAGTGGATGTCATATTTGGTTCTTAAGGAGTATGGGACCTTATGTATTAGACATGGAAATCCATTTAATTCATCCATATAAAGTGATTGAATATTTGAGAAACATAATTTCAAAATGAATATGATCCCCAATTTGGAACATCCATATTATATATATATATATATAGATAGATAGATACTTAGACTCAAACCCAGCCTTAGTAGTGGGTATTGGGAATATATTATGTTCTTATGTCCTGTGATGGTATGTTCTAACATCTAGACCTAGATTTTGAGCATGTAGAGAGGCATGATCATATCTATAGGAAGTATTTACACCTATACTAGTTTCTTATCTATAGTTTTTTTACTTTCTTAAATATATTATGTGGAGTTTTTTTTTTGGCTTTCTAGTATTATGTTTCCATGAAGTCCTCCTATTATACACCCTAAAGGCAGTGACAACCACATACCTGAGGTGGCAGGACATTAGGCACTAGTGATTCCTCCTATAGATCCACCTGTGGATCCTCTTCCTGTTCCAGATGTGGGAACTGAAGCCCATTTTTTATAATTATTTCTTTGTATGCTATAGTCTATTTAAGGTGTAGTTTAACCTACCCCGAGTATAGTAGATTTGACTCATGAGTTTCAGCAATAGCATCCTCCAACCTTTTCAAGGGATAGTGGACCTCATGTTGTGGATTCTTATCTAGAATAAATCATATCTATATTAGAGCATCTAGAGACACCTCCATAGTAGAGGTTCAAGTTAGAGGCTTGTATTTTTTTATTCAACCAGGAGGTGGTGGGATTTCATCACCCAATAAGACCAGCATAGAGACATGGTATGGGATGACTTCTAGAATATATTTTACAACTATTTCTTTCCCCATACTCTAAGGGATGAAAAGGTTAGATATTTCATGAACCTACAGTAGGGTAGCATGTAAGTTATGGAATACTTTTCCTATTTCACATAGCTACAACAATTTTCTTCTACCATAGTTTTCAATGATCTTATGACCACTAGGTGATTCGAGGATGGGATTGTTTATGCTATCTGGTTGTAGGTCAATGTGTTCAGGTTGAATACCATTTAAAAAATCATCAATCATTCCCTAATTATATATAGGAACTTAAGGGATGTTTAAGGTGTGAGTCAGGGAGGTTTGACACCTAGAGTTATCAGTGGTTCTTCATATGGGAGAAAGAGGCGCTTTGAGGCTACTCACAGATGTAGAAGCAATCAATATCCTCTCACAAATATCTTTCTTATCTATCACCTATGTGGGAATATAGGAAACATAAATTATTAGTGTCCAAATGATCTAGTTGAGTGTATAGGTTGCGATAGGATGGGACATATTCAATGTTTATATAGGAATTTCCCTCCAGTTCCTAGAGAGTGGGGATCTGCACCTACTCCTCGGTCAGGGGAAAGGACAGAAGGATCATGATAGGAAGGTAGATGGAATACCACCAGTCGATCAGGATGGGGTGGAGTTCAAAGAAGATGTAGTCAGACTTATGATTCTCATCTTCAGCAGAGCGGGATTACTCAGGGTAATCAGGTAGTGACTCAGGGCTATGGTACTGGCTAGGTACATGCATTCCAAACTAATCCATGATAGAAAAGTGTCAGACCTTCTATTGTATGAGTTATTTTATATTAGACACCAATTTAGTGTCTGCTTTATTTTAAATAGGTGCATATCAATCCTTTATATATGAGGCTGTTATGGGAATTTTGGGCCTCGATATTGAACACTATCATGGAGTTATGATTCTAGACACATCGTTAGGTATCTGATCTGAGGGTTTTCACCATTGTAAGGATTTTCCCCTTGATATAGGTGGTTATCTTTTCATGTAGAATATATTTGTCCTTGACATGATGGGATTTGATGTAATCATCGAGATGGACTGGTTAGTTCCATATTGATACCACATTGACAACTATCATTGGAGTGTGATGTTTAAATCACCAAAGGGCAGTACACATGTGCATAAGGGTGAATGGGATGTGCAAGATTCACGATTAGGAACCAAGCAGCAGAGGCTAGGTAGTGTGACATCTCATATTTCTATTATTTTCCTTGATGACCTAGGGTTTAAACCTACTATTTTTTCTCCTATAGTGGATCATTTCAGAGACATCTTTCCAAATGACTTCTCTGGTCTACCTCCTATGTGATAGGTAGAGTTTACTATTGAGCTAGCACTAGGAGAAGAACCAGTGACCATTACTCCTTATTGGATGGAACCTAAAGAGATTATAGAGATCATGAAATAGTTTAAGGATCTAGATGCTAGAGGTTTTATACACCCCAACACTTCTCCTTAGGGTTCACCAGTCCTTTTTTCCAAGAAGGTGGATGGTACCCTTAGGCTCTGTGTGGATTACCATTGGTTTAATCAACCCACGATCAAGAACCAATATCCATCGCCTTGAATAGATGACCTATTTGATCATATAAAAGGAGATAAATTTTTTTCAAAGATATATATGAGTTCAGAATTTAATTAGGTGCATGTTAGGACTTTAGACATACCTTACACAGCTTTTAAAAGAAGCTATGATCTCTGAGATTAACTGGTTATGTTGTTCGGACTCATGAATACACCTATGGTTTTATTTTTTATTATGAATCAGGTATTCCGCCCATATCTAGATTAATTTTTGGTTGTCTTTTTTGATGATATATTAGTGTATTCATGATCCAGAAATGACCATGAATTCCATATTTAGATCATTCTGAATACACTGAGAGATCACCAACTCTATGCTAAAATTATTAAATTCCACTTTTGGATAAACAAAGCCTAATTCTTGGGTCACATCATCTCAGAGTCAGGAGTTTCATTAGACCCATATAAACAAAGAGTTGTGGTTTCTTTTTAGAATTCCAAGAATGTCTTTGAAATATAGAGTTTCTTAGGGTTAGCTGGATATTAAAGATGCTTCATCTAGGATTTCTCATGCCTTACAGAACTGCTTACAGTCTTGACAAAGAAGGTTGTGAAATTTATTTGGTTAAAATATTGTGAATTATTATTTTAGTAGTTGAAAGGAAGGTTTAATTCAGTGCTGATACTGATTTTTTCAGAGTCGGGTGGGAGCTATACTGTATACTGTGATGCATCAAGTATCGGGCTTGGATCTGTTCTAATGCAAGATGAGTGAGTATTCACATACGAGTCTCATCAGTTGAGGTCTCATGAGAGTAATTACCCAACGCATGACCTTGATCTTACTATTGTTGTTCATACCATACACTATTGGAGACACTACCAATTGGTAGATAATTTTATGTTATTCAATGATCACAAAAGCCTCAAATACATCTTCACACAGTGGGATCTAAATCTCAGGCTGTGTGGGTGGGTTGAGTACCTATATTCATTTGATTTCAAGCTTGCCTACATTCCTAGAAATGGAAATTTAGTAGATGATTATTTAATTCAAAAGGCTCAAACACATGTGATTTATGAATCTGGTGATGAATGGTAGCTTATGGACTTATTCTTAGAGATACATATTGAGTTTCAGGAGGACCATGGTCAGACTATCCTCTCAACCATAGTAGTGAATTTTAATCTTCTATAATGGGTGATAATAATACATCTATCTGATCCAAAATGCCTTATCTTGAGGGAAATAATATTAGGTTATGATACATCTTAAGGTTAGAACATGGATGGGGATGATACCTTATTATTCTGTGGGAATTTATGGGTCCTGGAAGACATTAGAGAGGAGTTGATGCAGGAATTTCATGCCTTGGCATGGGTAGTTCACCTCAGTGTCACCAAAATGTATCAAGATCTTTGATTCCAATATTGGTGGCCTTGTATGAAATGATATATTGTTAGATTCATTACTAGGTGTTCCAACTGACGGTTGGTGAAGGTTTAAAATTAGTAAACGGTAGGGATTATATAGTCGTTTTCCATTCTTAAGTGTAAATGGGATGATGTATTGATGGATTTTGTGATTTCTCTACCCTGATCACCTCATTGAAATGATATAGTGTGGGTATTTTTGATTGTTTTATGAAGGTTACACACTTATTACCTATTCAAGAGACCTTCAAGGTAGATGATCTAGGATGTACATCAGAGAGGTTGTACATATTCATAGAGATTCTAGTTCTATCATATCTGATAGAGATGCTCATTTTACATTGTGGTTCTAGTAGGGGTTGAAAAAGGCCTTGGGTATGCAGGTACTTCTAAGCATGGCCTATCACCCATAGACCGAAGGAAAGATAGAGTGTATGATTTAGGTGTTAGAGGAAATTTTTTGTGCATGTGTCCAGGACTTTGGAGGTTATTGGGAGAAACACATTCCCCTCATCGAGTTTTCCTATAATAATAGCTTTCAGGATACCATTTAGATAGATCCATATAAAGCCTTATATGGTAGGCCTTTCTACTCACCTATGTGCTAGTTAGAGGCAGTTAAAGTATCTATACTTGGATCACATATTATATAGGATACTACAGTATAGGTACAGCTGATCATGAAGCGAAAGTTGACAAATCAGTCCAAACAGCAATTATATGCCAATAGATATCGGTGACCTCTTGAGTTCCAAGTCAGAGAGTGGGTTTTCATACAAGTATCACCCAGGTTGGGACATAGACATATTCAGAAGTAGGGTAATCTCTCACTGAGGTTTTTTTCACCCTTTGAGAATGTTAAATGGATCAAACTAGTGGCTTTTTAGTTGGTGCCTCCTCAGAGATACTAGTGTATGCATGATGTATTTCATGTATCTTAGTTTCTCTTATACTATCCAGACCCATCACATGCCTTTCAGACTGATGAGGTTTAATTGGATATGGATGCTTACTTTGAGTAGTATCCCATGCGTATAGTGGATCAGAGCATGAAGACACTCTGAGGCAGGTTTTTTCCTTTGGTACGGGTGCTATGGAAGAATGATTGGGTGTAGGATGAGACCTAGGAGAAGGAAGATGATATACATTCTCAATAGCCAGAAATCATTGTTAATGATTCCTCTTTAACCTCAGAAGTCCAACTCAAGGATGAGTTTCTTTGAGGAGGAGAGGTTATAACGACCCATTTTTCAATGAAGGTACAAATAATTTTTTTTAAATTTAATCCTTTACATAATCATGTTAAAGGTGTACTTTGTCCTGAGTAAGGTGTTAGGACTGTTCAAGGCTTTTTCAGATCCTGGAGTTCTGAAAAAAATGTTCTAGAAACTGGGTCGTAGAATTTGTTTTAACCATGAAGCCCAGGCCACAAGGTTTGTCTAAAATTTAGCAGTTGTACATAGGGGAACTTGTAGGCCGCATAGTTTTTCTACAACTGTGTGGGCCAAGGTGCATGTCCATGTGACATCTAATGGTTTTCAGAAAGAGGGTTGCTACATGGTTTACACATGGTTTGTAAACAATGCACCTAAATTGTGTGCCCCCAAATTTTGGGTGGAAATTTTATTTTTACCTTCATTTAACTTTTATACCTTATTTCCCTTTTCCTTCTTCCTCTAGAAGATGAAACAGGAGCTTCCTCCTCCTTTGATCTCCAAATCACTTAAATCTAGGAATCCTTGTAAGTTCTTCATCCAGTGTATGATCTTTGATCTGTCATAAGTGTTAGATATTTCTTGATAATATCCCCTAGTCTCTCAACACTTATAAAAGTTTTTATTTCCATTAATTATACTATTTAATTGTAGGATCATATGCCCTATTTTCATCAAATTGGACCTTTTCTTAAATATCTTACAACCTATTTTGAATCTAAGGTTGATACTGAGTGAGGAGTCATCTACGGCCTTAAGGTAGGTGGTCACATTGTTTTACCCTTGAGTTTTGGTCATTTCTAAATTATGTTTTCATGTTGTCTAATGAACTTTACCAAGTATCCAATTTATATTGATTCCATTATTTATAATTAACCATTTCACTTAGATATATGTTTATTGAGTCTTATTTGGTGTGTTAGAGCTTTTAAATGCCTTATATAGTCACCCCATGGGTGTGCCACATAGAATTTTCCTTTTTGGACAATTGATTCAATTTTACCGAAACTCAATTTAGATTTTGTCTTGGTTTTTAAATGTAATTACCCTTAATATATGTTTTTTTAATTGTAATCCATGCCCCTCCTAAGGGTTTGACCAACCAATGATTGGGATTATCCAAGTAGGCAATTACATTAAATGACCAAGGCATCCCCTAAATGCCTTTGAACCTTATAAATGGTATTAACATGTTTTGAAAATTTGAATGGCTTTATTTTAATTGAGATGAATTCTCATGATGGATTTCCCTATATCAAATAAATTTAATTAATTAAATGTATGACACTTAAAGGATTGTGGAACCATGCCTCTTGTTTATGCTTGAACAAAATGATCATTATGAATTGAAAATCCTTGATGTAATGAAATTGACTAAAGGAGCATGTGAAAGGTGTTGCCTCATATTTTATGTTATAAACATGGATATTCCTTATTTATATTTAAAGGATTGGTAAACATATTACATGATAGGTATTTTCTCATGTTGAATATTAATTATAATATGCCTTTATAGAGGTTGTGTACGATGGTAAGGGGTGTTGATCTAGGAGGGAAATCACACTCCCTTACATTGGGTGTTGAGAATGGGGACTCACACCAGTGATACCATATGGGAGTTGGGATTTATATGTCATGCTCCCTGATTGGAGTGTTTCTATGGTGGCTCACTCGCCATCATGAGTGTTATTGCATGATGTCTCTCACTCTTCTTGGGATGTAGTTCATGTAACCTATTGCATGATCTTATAGGCTCATTTAGACTGGTTATGGATGTTTGAGTTATTCCTTGGTCTAGTTAGAAACTAGTATTCTAGCTATACATCCATTAGGCATCTACACACACTTGGTTCATATAGGTGTATCCAATATATAATTATACTATATATATATTACTAATATATATAAAATAAATGCTCAGAATTATATTCCAGCCATGAGATGAAGCAAGTAGACCCACCAGGTGTTCTATAAGAACTTGAGTGGGCTGGTTATTTATTTCAGTATTTTTTTACTATTCTTATCATACATGTGCATTGTTTAGTTACGAGCACTACTCGGGTTACATGTAGACAACATTGGTAGTGGCCTACTGAGATTTTTATCTCACACCCCACTCGGTCTACCTTTGGTACCTGAGAATACTATCTTTCTGCATGTATTGATAAGGGTAAAGACCCTACTACAAATTGTTGATTTTCTTACTTAGTTAGAGATTAAGATAATAGGATCGGGTATAGGCTCAGGATACTTGGAGTAGTTTTTGTTCTTTTTTTGTTTTATTATTTTGTATATCATGCATGTATCTGCTTGTTCCTTTCTATATTATATAATTCCATGCATCCATGTATCAGAAATTTCCTTATAGTCTTTTGATTATATTATAAATTTAGTTATCTATTTATTCCAATGCTTAATTATTTAGTTATTTGTTTACACTTCCATGTTAGTTTATTGATTATATCTATTTATATTATGTTTCCATTGTTGATTGTATCTATTTTTATTTGTTGTGACACTCTGATAAGCGGTTATGGTCTCCCCATCAAACTACCTTTACACCCTTACTGCTATTTGGCGCATACGGGAAGGTGCGCTTGAGGCCATGTGACCCAATGGCTCAGGGAACGGGTTAAGTGGACCCCAGATCAGGATGTTACATAGTCCAAGAATAATTCTTATAAGGAGTTTCAAGAATTTGTAAACAATTAATTATAAATTTAAATTCATACTGGCACACCCACAGGGTGTCCTTGATCGAGGTTAGAAACCTCAAACTACTAAACAATGATCATAGGGAGTGTATCTAGGTGCGATGATCAATCTGATATAAAGAACCCAATTAAAAGGTGATTCTTGGAAAATTTAAATGCGCAACATAAACACACTATTCATAAATTGATGTAAAAGTTTTGGAAAATCTATAGAATACCTACCTCATTATTAGGACGAATCACTCGTCCAATATCAAGTTCTTATTCAACCCGATTTGGAAGAAATCAAAGAAACATACCTTTTCTCTGAAAATAGGGGAAATTATCTTACACCTAAATTGCACATCTAAGAGGATATTAAAAGAAGAAATATTAAAAAGGAATCAAGATCTTTTCTATATAGAACTATAGTGACCAACGGCTATCAAATCTAGCTTTAGACGTGGGAGATCCATCCATGACTATGTTAGGGAGTAGAGGAAACCCACAGCACATAGGGAGGATCTCAAGTGGCTGAAGGAGGAGGAAGAAATAATGAAAAATAAAATTTAACTTCATTAAGGGAAATTTGGTGATTTCACCCAAGAAACCAAGCACACGGTTTGGACACATGGTTTGGATAAACCGTGCGATAACCATGCAGCACCCATTTCTTAAGAAACCCCCACGCACAGTTTGGCCTACACGATTACCCTAACCATGAATCAACTATACAATGAATAGTCTGAGGGTAATACCTAAGTGGAACTACCTGTGCGAGAAGGGAGCATGTTTTGGAAAATCCATGAACATCCCATGCGGGGAATTTCTGCTCCTTTGCTTCAACCACATGATTTTCTGATGAGGGACCTCATGGTTTTAGAAAAACCATGTACCCTACATAGACCCTCCAAACCTTTGATTTTTGGACCTTGATACTCCTAGAACTTGAATAAACACCCAAGAAACCTCTATAGCCTTTAACTAAGTCTACAAAAAACACATTAAAGTGTTCCAACTCTTAGAATTATGTTTAGAATCCTAGTTCAAATAACATCCCATCCAGTAAAGGCCAAAAGTTTAAATTCCTTTGGATTTTCATCCATTCCAAAAACATTGGTCATTACAACCTCCCCACCTTAAAAATTCTCATCCCTAAGAAGCCTTCGGGAACTAATAAAACATCAACCAACCTAAAAGGGTCATTAATTCTTATTCAAATGGTCATGTTGCATTTCAAAATTCCCAACGAACCTCTAAGCATTCATTTAAGCAATCAGCACTTAAGATGTCAAAACTCAAGCCAACTCTTGTTTCCCAACCAAAACACTATGGTGGTTATTATTCAATCCCGATTAACTAGAGACATGATCATGTTATCATCTTATTAAAAATCTGAAAAAGGGGCTCCCCACCTTAGACATTAACATTAGAAGGGTCCAATTTCAATCCACAATATTTCCATAATTGGAATTTCCTTAAAAATAATGTTCTAAGAATTCTAACGACACTCCAGACATGATTTGTTTATCCGAGAAAATCTGATTAAAACTGAGGTCATAGAAGAGACTTATCCAAAAGAAACAGTCAAATCCTGATTAACCTAATTAAAAACATTCATTCAATCTCTTTATGAAATAAACTAGCAACCTTTAGATCACACCCACCTTAACCTAAAAGAATGTTTAAAATGGTTTTCCCCAACTATACTCATAAAACAATAAGAACAAAAAGTTGAACCACTTTGGCTAAATTATCTTAAAACACCTGACTTAGATGGTTAGTGTCTTATAATAGAACTACAATGCCTCCTTCCAAGGCATCTACAGTTTACAATATGAATGATCACCAAATTCAATACTCTACTTACAGTGATGTTCCTTGGATAAAACATCACCTAACCATTTAAACTATCATGCCTCAACATGAACAAATGTGTAATCCAAATCCATCCCAATAGAATCTTTACCCTTTTTAAACAACTTCTCTAACCCAAACCACAAGTCTAGGGTAACCACATATTCATTTAACTGGAGTCGTGGGAACTAACCAAGTTATTCCATACTCTATGATTACAAGTGAGATGTTGGTACAAAGCCAATACATCCACTTCAGATCATTGACTGAGCCTAGAGTGGCATCCTCCTAGTAGTCAAGTCAAAGGAAAGAATGACGGGTCTCCAATATTCCATCCAAGGTGTTCCTACTTGGGAACCTAAGGGTCACTCAAAATAAACTAATCCTAAATCAAGAACCACAAATCCAGTGTGTGACATTGAAAAAATCACCCAAACAATCCCAATAGCTTTTAAAGATTTAGCGTGGCATATGATCGATTCTCTCTTAATGCATCTAAGATGAAGTCAAGATAGAGGACGTGCTTGTTTCTTAGACAAAGTAAACTAATAGGAGATCTAAGAAAACTAGAAGGGGAATAGTTGAACCACTACTAGTCAACTTTCTTTGAAATAAGCTTGGCTTCACTTACCGATGCACCAACACAAACTGATCACAAGCCTTCACCACCGCAGGCAATCTGTGATCTTTCATAATTTAACCACTAGAGTCCATCCAAGACCAATGGTGTTTATAATAGGTTTCATACTTATCCAAACACATCAAAGTTGTGTTTTAAACCTAGCACTGACATGATTTAAACTTTCAAGCCTCAAAGGAATCAATCAAATCTGACCATTTCCAAATGGTCTTATTCAGTTGTGTTACTTCTACTTGGAAGGACACACCTACCAGATTAGACATGATTCTGCCCACCTTAGGAGTGTCCTATTCATAGAAAGAAGAGAAAAAAAATCCACTCACAAGCACGCTATATCAAAACCACCTTAAACATATGTGTGTTGCTCCTCCGAGTCGGGATCACTATGCCAAAGCATACAAAGAAATCCAAACCAAACTGACCAGCACATCAAAACACCTAAGTCTTTAGGATGTCCTCCTGAGCATTGGTACAAACTAATTTTCTTAAATCCTAGGTCACTCTGCTATGAAGATTACTCGAGAACATACTCAATAGTATGAGGCTCAATGATTTCACTGAAATCAACCATTTTTTCACATCATTTAGCACTTGATGATTACTGCATGTATAAATGCATACTAGCCTGAGGTTTCAGAAGAAAACAGTACATACTTGATACTATCCATAGGATTTCCACCCTATGCATCCAAGTATCAGGTGGTTCGTAAAAGATATTTAACCCAAAGTCATATTTTTATATATTACCATTAACTAGGATGAATACATACCAAGTCATCCATCACAGAGGAAGAATAAAGGGTCACATGACCTACTAAGTAGACGACCATACCTAAGGAATGTATAACCTACTGAAACCGAGCATTACTCAATGCTTACACCCATAACAAAGGCCAAGAATAAAATTACCACCCATCTGAACAAGGGTTTAATTAGGATCTAAGAGTCATACTAGGGACAATGGTTCCCGAACGGCACCAAGTATCAGAAAACTCAATGCACTTAGTAAGGAGTTTAATATATAAGGGTTCTACCTTCTATGGTCCATCCCATTAAAAAATAAAAAGGTTTAACCCTATCACTAGGTCATTATAACTGAATTCTCTAGCTCAAGAGCCTATTATTTAATCCATTTATAAAATAAAAACGGCCTATAGAAAACACTCATTCTTCTGTTCCAAGGATACATAAAGGGAAACTTAAAATACCCTTACATGAGGATTTTAAACAAGGGACACCACCTATGATTCTATTTCAAATCACTTACATTACTTCAAATTTAATATTTAAGCATTTAAAATATTTAAAACAAAACATCAAGAACCAATTATAAAACAAATCTCTTTGTACCTGATTTAACCAATTCCCCAAGGGAAAAACAGGAAAGTTATATCAAACTTCCTTTTTAAACATTAAAAATTTATTGACATCTCATCTTAATTAGGAAATTTATCATATAAATTTTTTTTTAATTGATAAGGTGACCTATGGGGGGGCCACTAATCTAACCAGGGTTCATCCAAATGCAACCCAATAGTGGTTGCTTAATTATGAAAACTACAAACACTCAAAAGGGTCATCTCATAAGAAACATGCCCCAACTAACCTATTTGGGTCCAGTTGTGAATTTTTGAAGTTAACCAATTCATTACACATTAAAATTAAACTACTTTTTACATTTATAATCATCTCACAATATAGAATGGTCACATAAAAAATTTTATTACATGGGTTGCTACCACCCCAATCTATAAAGCACCCATACACATCTTAGAATGAAGTATAGCTCCCATTCAATCAAATTGATTTCATTTCAAAATGTAGCATACTCATATATATAATGTTTCAGTTATATGGGTTTCTATCTACTAATCCATAAAGTACCCATACACTTTACAGTTTTTTATTTGGCTCCCATTAATCACAACCAATTCACTTTAGAATTTGAAATTTAGGAGCCTTTTACATTTTAACAATAGTTTTTAAAAATTTATAAATCTCAAAGATGGTTCGAATATATGGGTTACCTTTTCCCAATTATAAGGTTCCCATACACCTTAAAATTAAAAATTGGATCTCATTTAATCATAAATAATAAAATTATCCCATGAAAACATTTATGTATATCATATAAACTAGAATGTTATTGTAATATTTAAACATAGAGGAACATTCTATAAACACATAATCATGATGTACAGGCAGAACATGATAGATAAAGAGGAATCATGGCATATAATCACCTAATAATGCTATTAAAATACCAAACATGGCACATAAAAATCATTCTAGTAAAAATAAAGGCATGGAATATAATTAAAATCGCGCAATCAGATCCACAAGAAGCACTACAAATTAAACTACATGGCATGACATATGCATGGCATGTGAATTTTCAATGTGCCTATAAGGATACATGTAATGCTTCTTCCTTGTTATACCAGGCCAAGGGAAAAATATCTTAAATTCATAAATCGATATGCAGTGAAAAGTACACTAATCAATCAAAGTGAAATCATATCAACTATAATAAAAAACAATGTGAACAACAATCCCATCCCTGACCACTTGGATTTTTCCCCATGGGTGGGGTGATCAGTCCCAAAAATGACTATTTACCAAGCACCAACACTTTACTAGTATCATGTCTACCAACCCAAAATAATAAGACAAAGTAAAAAAATAACCACTTTGATACCACTTTGTAACGTCCCGACCCAAATGACCACTAATACAGTAGCTGGACCGGTGGGTCACATGGACTCAAGCACGCATCCCCATACACCAGATGCTACCGACTAGAAGTGAGGGTGTAAGGAGGTTATGGTGGGGATACTATACCCTGATGTTCAGAGTAGCACTGTAGAATATCATATAATAAATAACATAAAACAACAAAAGAAATAATAAATAATGATAGGGCAGTAGAAGAATAATAATAATAATAATAATCAATTTAATATAAAAAGATGGCCAACACCAATATACAACAGATGCATGCATGTCCAAATAATGATAAACTACTGCAATAGAAATAAAACAAGAAGTGATACAGTATAGTGCAAGAATAAAGAAAATAAAAAAATACTCATGGGTGATCTCTATAAGCATTATGAGCTCCATCTTGGTTCTATGAACCTAACTCCCAGATACCAGCTAAACAGCTCAAGAAATCAACCAAGGTCCTACAAGAATAAGGTCTACTCAGGTACCCCAGTGCAATGGTGTCCTGAGAAGGGTGTGAGATAATAATTCCAATAGGTACCCACACATAGTGTCTACAAATGAATCCAGTACATTAAATATGATGAATATAAGTGTGCGGGTATAAGCAGAAAGATAAATAAGAAGTGGATAAATAAAAAAAAACCCACCCAGGTTCCTAAGGGACACCTAGAGGCTATACCTTCTTTAGATCATAGTTGGAATACGATTTATGATTAGATACCATATATATATATAGTAATAATATATGTTTATATAATATAGTTCTATATTGAATCCACCTATATGAACCAAGTACGTCTGGACATAAGTGTCCATATACTTGGAATACTAGGTGTTGGCTGGACTGGGGCATAACTCAGTCATCTATAACTAGTCTGAACGAGCTTATAAGCTCAAGCAATAGGGTATATTACCTACATCCCAATATAGTGAGAGATTTCATGAAAAAACACTCGGGATGGTGATTGATCCACCATGGCATCACTCTAATCATGGTACGGGGTGTGTAAATCCCAATTCCCATAAAGTATCACTAGTGTGAGATGTCATGCTCAATAACCAATGTAAGGGAATGTGATGCCACCATGCTTAAAAAAACTCTTACTATCATTCCATATCCTATGTAAAGGCATAATATAATTATAACTGTCATGGGGTAATACCTCTCATCCATATCTTTAATCAAGCCCATATATATAAGCAAGGCATGGTCATTTTATTGTAAACAGACATGAGGAAATACCTCTCACGCCTTACATTCATCAATCTAATATAAATAAATCATTAAATTTATAATATAATATATAATTCAATACCTATTATTCATTAAAATAACCAATTTCAATAACATTAATACCTTACAGTTCATAAAACCATTTACAAATCACAATCATTAGGTGTGGCCTTACCACCCTTATAAACCATTGCAAGGGAACCATTTCATTTAAAAAATTTAATTTCATTTAATATAAAGAAAACCATAATGCATATTTTTAATTCCCTGACCCCAATTACCTAGAGTTGGTGAATTATTACAAAACATTGGAATGATACAAATAATCATGTCCTGAAAGACCGATCAGTTTAGTAGCCTTGGAAGTACTAGATACATTCATAAGTTTTAGATTACATCATGAAATAAAAACATCAACAACATTTTGTCCCCTTTTGAACACACTTCTATCCTTAGCCTATACCTACAAGTCAACCATAAAATACTTCTTCACATCCTCGAAAAAATAAAAAATATAAAGGGGTGAGCTCAGATGCTCAGTAAGGATAACAATATAACAGAAACTTTCATAAATAAGCATAAACATTTAAGGCAATGTATAAGACTAAAAAAAGCCTTTTAATATTAAACTTCAGAATAATATAGAATAGATAAAATCAAATAATTCCATTTACTTATTCACATGGATATTCTACTAGTCGAATAATCACATGCAATATCAATAGCCACTTTCATAATGATGGAATGCATAATGCCAGACTTCATAACCACATAGTCAAGGCCTTATGCCAAGACTACAAATAAGATTTTGTCAAGTACTTGTTCCAAGATACTAGTTTGTCTCATGAGACCTACCGATGCATCGAGGAGCTATAGCGGGCTCCACCCATCACTTACTAAGTCCAATGCATTCCTTATATGAAAAGGTTTAAAATTAACATAAACATTCGCATTAAAACTAGCATATGAAATGTCAATATATTATCCATAAACCATGAATGGTGTAAAAATAACACATCCATAGTAAAAAATATCACAAAACCTTCAATACAATATGGAATATTTGTATCGTAATAAATCAACTTCAAACTAGTTTAAAATCCATCAAAGGATGTTGACATAGATGAAATGAAAACTATTTAAAATAAATACCTCTTTCTATTTTGAAATCATCTAAAAGTCACATAATTATAAAAGAAAAAAATTACTTTGAAAATATTCTTATAATATTGTATGGGAATCTTCGATGATGATATAACGGCGAAAAATATCCACACCCGCCGTATAAGTTAAAAAAAGACATTCTTACCTTAATTTTTTCGAAAAGGTCATAAAGTACCTTGTCTGGGAAACGATGGAAAGATTCCTTTCAATACATTTTATAAAAAGTAAAACTAGGGTATAAATTACTTTAACCCATAATCTAGTAAATATTAAAAACGTTTTGTAATACTTTTTTAAGAAACATGGATGTGGATGATAAAGTGGTCCCAGTAGATACTTACGTAAAAACAACCTCGGATGATAAAGAGATTGTGAAATTAACCTTTACCTTGTACTTTTCCTTGGTTGAGGGTACATTAACCTCCTGTATAATAGTTAAATAATTATTATTAAATTATACAATAACCATATAAGTAAATATGATATCATATATGATCTTCTAATATTACTTTGTTAATAATATTTTAGTATTATCGTTGTTTTAGGTGTTAACTGATTTGTTTTCCTTTATATGTTTTGTTATGTAAGCCATGTTTGTTATGAATAGGATTTATTTTATTCATATCCAGAATGATATTAAGTTATTAAATATTATTTTTAATCATAAAATGAAAATTATTCTTGAATGATTACGACGGGGAGTGAATCTCATCGCGTTTATGGAGACGGTAATCCGTACGTACGCACGAGCAACAATATCATTCAATTGAAGGTGAAATAATATATAATTGAATGTTATATCATATATAATGAATCATTAAAATTTTATATTTATTATTTACATCAATTATACATCATTATTATACCCATCCAAATAATGAAGTGTTTAAATAACAAACTACACTACGACGTGGAGACGATAAGTCGTACGTACGCACATATGGTGACTTTGTCATTCATATGATGGATAGAATAATGAATATGGTTGTACCATTTTTATAATAACATCATAGTATATATAAGATACTAGATTTATTATATTATAATGGAAACAAAAAAGAAAGAGGAAGTGGAAGAAGAAAATAACTTGAAAGAGGTGATGAAATATTTACCTCTTCTTCAGGTTCTTCTTTTTGATTTGATCAAAAGGGCTCCTTAGGTTGAATTTCTGACCAAAGTAAGGCCTCTAGGATGAAGAGAGGAAATTTGGGAGGATGTTTTGGCAGGTTTTGGCCAAGCTAAAAGGTTTTTGAGGTGTGAAATTAAGATAAGGGGAAGTTCCCTTTTATAGGAGAGGTGAGGGTCACTTTAGTAAAAGCTTGAAATATTATTTTATAATAAAATCATTTTCGGTTTATAATGGTTCCAAAATTATTTATTTAGAGTATAAGGTGGGTATGGGTCAAAAACCTCTCAAAAAATAGGTTTTATACAGGTTTAGGTCATCATATTAACCTTATCTTTTAGATTTGACTCTTAGTTAAATAGTTTGTCATTTACCATGTCTCTTTGTATTTTTATATTATATAGTTAATAAACTTACTATAAACTTCCAAGAAAATCCCAAGTGGTTCATTATTAATATATATAACCTTATCTAAGTCCTTTTTCTGAACATTATATTTTTAGGAATATTATATCCATTAATAATATAGTATTTGTTTTAAAAACTCAATTATGTCAATTTTGACACAATTTAGTATTTTATTTTTGTGAAAATCATAACAGCATGATTACTTCGAAAAAAAATTATTTAATCATCCCTAACATGTCATATTAACTTATAAAATTAGTTTAATTCATCCAAATTCTCAAATTACATTTATTTGGATATTTATAATATCAATTATTTTAATCTTTCTTTAATAAGGTAATTACCGCATCATCATTGTGTCATAAATAAATTAAATTATTTAATGTCTAAAGATTATTAATAAAATACCATTATTTAGGAAATCTTTTTATATTTCTAATGGATATTTATAGTCGAATTTATATTGTGTGTAGCCATATATTAAAAATGGTTTAGTTATTAAACTTTGAATTTAACTCTTTTAACTCTTCTTTAAATAAAATAATAATAAATGTCATAATCTAATCCAAGTCGACCAAAGGGGTCATATTTTATTCCTAATGTTTTTATTGGTCTAATTACACTTATCCAATAAAATTAGGACATGTGTTAGGGTAATTATGATATCATTTTTACCCTTAATTACCCTATTTACTTTTAACCGTGGTAAATAAAAGTAAAAAAGTTACTATTCACCAAAAAATTATTTTCATCTTATTGAACCATATTTTACTTACTGATGTCAACCGTGTCTCTCAGATTTTTGAAATTCAACTCACAAAAGCGGTAAAATTAAGTTTTATGCAAATTTGCAAATGCTCCTAGGAGGTGGGTAAAAGACGGTAAAAAGTTCAATAAAATTTTTATATATCTAATCTTATTATAAAATGAATCCAATGAATTAAATTGAAATTATATAGGTATTATGTATCTATTTAAACCTAAAATAAATTTAAATAAAATAAATAATTATTTAAATAAAAAGTCGGTTTTAACCAATAATGCAGTGTTTTTCACTATTCATCAAAAATTGAAAGTTTTCAGAAAAATACCAAAAATTCACCCTAAGCTAATTTCAATATTTCTAATCCAAAAATGAAGTCCATTTTGAAAGATAAAATTTATAAAATTTCAAAAAGTGGGTATTACTATTCATAATGGCTAGTTTGATTGGTTGTGGTGTGTTAGAATCTCGAAGTTGCGTACAATGCAAGCTATTGCATTATTCAAATGGAAACGTACCGTGGAATCTTGGGGTGTTACAATATTTAATTCCATTTTAAACATGCCATCAAATTAAATAAAACATGTAAATTCATTGTACAAGGTTCAAAGAGGTACTTAGAGGGTACCATAGTCAATTGGATGAATACCCACATGGGCATTCCCTTTTATAAAGCAATCCAATCCCTTCAAAGTATATTGGTCCATTGGTG
The DNA here is from genome assembly GCA_963277665.1 of Viscum album. Classification (NCBI taxonomy): domain Eukaryota; kingdom Viridiplantae; phylum Streptophyta; class Magnoliopsida; order Santalales; family Viscaceae; genus Viscum; species Viscum album. The sequence continues at coordinate 1,657,701,887 of OY728121.1, read as the reverse complement.
ATATATATAAGAGTAAACTCCATTTAATAACATCAAAAGAGGAAATATCTTATACATGTTATAATTATAACAACAACCAAATCATAAGTAACTACAAAAGCCATAATAGTCAAGCATGATTCAAAAAACCAATCACTAATTTTTAGTTTGAAAGGTAGTGAACCTCATTTGAGGGGTTTTATTTTAAAATCATGGAATTTTTTATCAATTAATTAATTTAAAACCTTTAATAATCATTCCAAATTAATGTATCAATTCATCAAAAGAAACATTTAAAATAAACCACCACTCATGGAAAAAAATATAAGGGTTCAAATGGAATTTATAAGGTGCCATTATCATTTAGACAAGTGTATACATGGGAAATTACATTTATAGTCTAATTAGAACTCTTAAAAGGAATTAAAAGTATTGAAAACAATTAGTTATAAAGGAAAATTCATGCTGGCATAGCCATGATGTGTATGTGATCAAGGTTGGAAACCTCAAACTACTAAACAACGATCATAGGGAGTGTATCTTGGTGTGATGAAAAATTTTATATGAAGAACCCAATTAAAATTAAATGCTCAGTAAAGGATGATGCACAACACAATGTAACTATTCATAAATCATTGGAAAATTTGGGATGTATCACTCATCCAATCTCAATCTCTAATTCTATCTGGTTTGGAAGAAATAGAAGAAACAAAACTTTTCCCTAAAAATTGGGGAAATGAACTCACACGTAAATTAAAAAACCAAGAGAAGGTTAAACAAAGAAATATTCAAATGGACTCAAAATCTTACTGATGCAAATCCAAAGAAAGCGATGGAGATCAAATCCTAATTTAGATGAGGGAGATTCATCCATGCCTAGGTTAGGGAGGAGAGGAAACCCACGGCACACAGGGAGGATCCCACTCATATAGAGGAGGAGGAAGAAATAAGTAGAAAATAAAATTTAACTTATAGCATCCCGTCTTTTTATAACATAACTTTTCATTCCATTACACGGAACTGAGGATCTTTAAGGTTTAGTGTCTTGGAAACAAGGAACATAAAACATGAAACAAAAAAAACATTCTTCTTAAACACTTTAAAGGCTTCTCCTCATGTTCACCCTAGGCTCATTACTGCATCTCATAACCTGCGGACATACATCAAAAGGAAGGGTGAGCAGAAGGCCCAGCAAGGGAAACAAGTGAAACATTTTACATATGAACTTGAGATACATCAATAAAGTCATGAAAAGAACTTTAATGCATGAAAATGAAATCATGAGGCATATCATAATAAAAATAAAACTTTTTCATAACTTGAAGATGTGTCTACATAATTTAACATAGACAATCATGAACATATCACCAAGGTCCATCCCCAAGGTGTCATTTTAAAATTACCAAGGTTATTCACCAACGTATCGTGAAAATTGTAATCTCTAGTGGTTACATCATTACCCAATGCATTGGAGCGCTATCAGGGTGCACCCTTAAATTTGCCTTTATTATCATGTGAGCCACATATATCATCATCAAACATTTCATAAATAACCCACATAGCATAAAATAAATGGGTTTCATTTCATAATCATAACGTTTTAAAAACTGCTTTAAAGACATGATCTTTACGTCACTTTAAACCCACAGAAAAGGAAGGTGGGTCTCATGTATGTAAATCCCAGAATTTAAAATAGAACATTTTGGTATATATGTGAATAACCATTTAGAATAAAGAGCTTTGAGTATTCACTTAATAAAATATAAGGACTTTAGAAAAAGAGATAGACATTTTGAGACAGAAATTCTGCAGCATAACGGCAATGTTCCGAAGTTTTAGAAGACATTAAAAGAGAGGTAAAATGGGTCAAACATTCATAAATGACCCATAAAATAGTACATGGACATAATAAGAAGGATAAATGATCATGGTAATTCAATTTCAAGGACATACCATTTGAAATGAAAAACATGGAAGGAGAAAAAAAAATTAGATTTCTCTTATGAAAGTTCGGCAGCCTAACGGCGTTACTTAAACATCAACAAAAATGATTTGAAAAGATCAAATAGGATCTCTCATAATGTGAACATAAGAGTTCAGTATGATAGATATAGAGATAATTCCCCAACATAACAAAAAGGAACTTGAAATAATTGACATGAAAGTAGAACTTCAAAACGAGAAGGGTGAAGAACCACTTAAAAATTCGGCAGCCTAACGGCGCCACTTAAAACATCAAAATACTGAATTGAAGAGATCAAATGGGTTCTATCATCATATGAACATAAGAGTCCAGTATTATATATATAGAGATCATACCCCAATATAACAAAAAGGAACTTGAAATAATTGACATGAAAGTAGAACTTCAAAACGAGAAGGGTGAAGAACCACTAAAAAATTCGGCAGCCTAACGGCGCCACTTAAAACTTCAAAATACTGAATTGAAGTGATCAAATGGGGTATCTCATCATATGATCATAAAATATCAGTATGATAATTTAGATATCATACCCCAACATAATAAAAAGGAACATGAAAGACTTGAATGAAAATAGAACTTGAAAACGAGGAAGGTGAAAGAATCCCTTAAAAATTCGGCAGCCTAACGGCGCCACTTAAACATTCTTAAAACGAATTGATGAGAGAAAGGGGGGGGTCTCTCATCATATGAACATGAAATAGGCAGTAGGATGAATATAAAAGAACATCCTCAAACATAAGAACATGGATTATAAAAGAAAAGACATAAAAGAGATTACTTGAAAAGAAAGAGAGAGGTCGGATCCCTTACCTTAAAATGTAACTCTTAAACCTCAAAGGTTGGGACCTTGAGGGATTGGGGGCATCTTGGGAGGACTCCTTGGGAGGTAATGAGACCAGAAATTCATTGGGAATGAGTGGGGAGTCGAATGGATGAGAGGAGGGCTTGGTATTTATAGGGAAAGTGAGGGGACAAGGCATTAATGGCCAAGGGACACCTCACATGTGCTTTTCTCAAACTCATGTGCTCTCCCTTGTCATTTATCATGGAGTTAGGCCACATGGGGCCCCCAAAACAATAATTCATCACCCTTGGCCGGCCAACCCTCAAAAGATCTCATGACATCATCATGACACCGTTATGATGTCATTAAACATACCGAAACCCTAAAACTGTATTTTTACTATTCACTGAAAATTCAACTTTCTCAGAAAAATCCCAAAATTTCACATTAAACAAATATCAATGCTCTGATTTCAAAAATGAAATCCATTTTATAAAAATAATTTTCTAAATATTTTTAATTTAATTTTTATATAAAAACACTATTCATCGAAAATTCATTTTTTTCAGAGAAAACCCCAAAAATTACCATAACATAATATCGATGCTCTGAGTTCAAAAATAAAGTCATTTTTATAAAAATAATTTTCTAATTATTTTTATTTAAATTTTTAATTAAAAAACACTATTCACCCGAAAAAACTAATACTTGAATAATAATTAATGAAACCGTTATTTAACTATTTTATTGAATCACATTACTTAATCAAGGTGCCTAGATTATTTTAAAACTTTCTTTAAGTGAGATTACTAATCCATTTGGTCATATTACTAATCCTAATCATAAAATCACTATTCATAATTTACTATTCATCAAAAACCAAGTTGATCTTATTAGACTCTAAATTTAGTACTGAACATAATTGCAGAAGACCATTTTTTGAAAATCATTACACATTTTTAATTATTTAGGGTTTACATAAACATATTTAAAATATCCTTTTTCTAAAATTCATCAAAAATATGCATACTATATTTATCCGGTCATTTCAAAATTCATAAACTTCATCATAAGAAGAAATCACAATTTTTATTTAAAACAAGGATTACACAAGGTAGTTACGGTCTCGTTACATAACCCCTTATAATACCAGCATAGGACCTAAGAGTAAGGTGTGCTAGGGTGATAGAAGCTTGGGGCGGCTCAGTCAACATTGCCCGAGAAGTAATTTCTATCAGTTTGAACTTCTCACGAAGGCGATTTCGTTCCAGCTTCACATGATGAAGTTCGGCTTGGATTTGATCCAGAGCAAAGCCCAGTGGTGCTACCTCCTTCCCAAGCTCTGTTAGATGGGCTTCGATCGGTCCAAGACTACTAGGTGAGGCCATCGAATCTTCTTTCTATAATAATTAACCAAGATTACTTATATTTAGAGACAATAATCAAAACATTTTGTTCACAGCGGTCATGTTGACCGATGGTTATATAATAGTCAAAACCCACTGATCTCATTTTAATTATAATCATGTTTATCAAATAAAACATTTTTTTTGAGTATAACAATAACACATAAAATTAGGAAACAAAATTTATTTAAAAAATTTCGGGTCGTTAAAATCTTCCCCCCTTAAGAAATTGCGTCCTCGCAATTTTAAAAATTGGGTTTTGAAATTTCATTGAAAGTCCCACATAGGAAAAGGAGTCAGTAAAACTATTACTTTAAAATAAAGAAAGGGAAGTACAAAGGTCACCCGAGTTAAGCCACACTAGGGTTCCTTGTAGGAAAACATGGACATGGAGGAGAAAACAAAGGGTCAAGTTCTGAGGGAGAGTGATAGAGAACATGATTAGGAGAAAGTTAACCATGAGAAAATCCCAAACTTATGATGTGTGTAAACGGTCTTTGATTACCTAGTAGGAAACGTAAACCAACAACATTTTTGTTTTACGTTTCTTTTCATAATTTTGAGGATTTCATTTACTACATAGAACAAAAACATAAGAAAATATACCTACCTTCAAGTAGAGTTTCATCCTTTAACAAGTCCCTACCAACACTAATATTTTCTCCAAATGATGAGAATTCAAAAACACTTGGTCTCATAAAAGCACAAGAATCATCTTCTATAGAATCACATAATCTACAAAAGATTAACTATCTATTTCTTCTATCTTTAAACATTATCCCAAAAACAGAAAGGTTAAGGTAAAACAACTCTTCAAAAAGAAATAATCCCATAGGAATGGAAACTACTTTTAAATCATCAAAGTTCCATGGTACTACCCAAAGTTCATCATAGACCATTCCATAAATAACGGTCCTTAAAATTCCTCAAAACAAACCAAACTAAGATTGAAACCCAAATACAATAAGGATTTGATAACATAGTCTTCCAAAACAACTTCATTGTTCATCTCCAGACAACATCAACCACTCCTAACATCTTATAAAAAGTATCTAACCTAAACATATTTTACCCAAGATAGGTTAGTCATTCCCATAAGTAACCTAAATTACTATAAGTTCACCTTAAATTCATCGATTCTTCAAAATATAAGTCAACCTTACTCCTCAATGAAAATACCGTAGTAATCTATTTACCTCGATCAAATATGGTTCCCAAAATAATGAACGTCTTCCAAAATAATAATCATATTTTAATCCCCTAATCATCCCTGTCATATTAATACGAAAATCGTCGCATTTCCTATCACATTGGTTATCGGAACATGTTCTTCCATTTCCCACCATTAACTAAGAAGAGAAAGCATAATTAGGGGCTTAAGTACTTATCTAATAATCATGAAAAGGAACTGAAAGCATATAAGGATAACTTGTATATGAAAGGTATACCCTAACTTGTGATCTCCTAGGTTCCCATATAGGTTATGAATGATCATATATTCTTATGTGAACCTTTATTTTATTTTATCTTTGTTCCTTTAACAATGGTTCATACCAAGCTTATGAATTTACCAAAGCATATCCCTCGGGAGTGTCGTAACCAAGAGTGCAGCAAGGCCCGTTGTCGTGTACCAGTTCCCGTTCGAGTCTAGCTCAAAGCGGTGTTTTCGGGTTTTACCCCTATGTACATCTGTGCCAGAGCCACCTCTACCTGCTCGTATCCAGACAGGGATGTATTTGCTTGGCAACCCCTTACTCAATACTCACCAAAATACCAGGAAGATTTCCTATATTAAACTTTTCTATAGGGTTCCTCCTAGAGTTTTCATATCCTAATTTCCACAAATAACTAAACCATCCTTTGATACCAACAATAGCATCCCATCTTTTTATAACATAACTTTTCATTCCATTACACGGAACTGAGGATCTTTAAGGTTTAGTGTCTTGGAAACAAGGAACATAAAACATGAAACAAAAAAAACATTCTTCTTAAACACTTTAAAGAATTCTCCTCATGTTCACCCTAGGCTCATTACTGCATCTCATAACCTGGGGACATACATCAAAAGGAAGGGTGAGCAGAAGGCCCAGCAAGGGAAACAAGTGAAACATTTTACATATGAACTTGAGATACATCAATAAAGTCATGAAAAGAACTTTAATGCATGAAAATGAAATCATGAGGCATATCATAATAAAAATAAAACTTTTTCATAACTTGAAGATGTGTCTACATCATTTAACATAGACAATCATGAACATATCACCAAGGTTCATCCCCAAGTTGTCATTTTAAAATTACCAAGGTTATTCACCAAGGTATCTTGAAAATTGTAATCTCTAGTGGTTACATCATTACCCAATGCATTGGAGCGCTATCAGGGAGCACCCTTAAATTTGCCTTTATTATCATGTGATCCACATATATCATCATCAAACATTTCATAAATAACCCACATAGCATAAAATAAATGGGTTTCATTTCATAATCATAACGTTTTAAAAACTGCTTTAAAGACATGATCTTCACGTCACTTTAAACCCACAGAAAAGGAAGGTGGGTCTCATGTATGTAAATCCCAGAATTTAAAATAGAACATTTTGGTATATATGTTAATACCCATTTAGAAGAAAGAGCTTTGAGTATTCACTTAATAAAATATAAGGACTTTAGAAAAAGAGATAGACATTTTGAGACAGAAATTCTGCAGCATAACGGCAATGTTCCGAAGTTTTAGAAGACATTAAAAGAGAGGTAAAATGGGTCAAACATTCATAAATGACCCATAAAATAGTACATGGACAGAATAAGAAGGATACATGATCATGGTAATGAAATTTCAAGGACATACCATTTGAAATGAAAAACATGGAAGGAGAAAAAAAAATAGATTTCTCTTATGAAAGTTCGGCAGCCTAACGGCGTTACTTAAACATCAACAAAAATGATTTGAAAAGCTCAAATAGGATCTCTCATAATGTGAACATAATAGTTCAGTATGATAGATATAGAGATAATTCCCCAACATAACAAAAAGGAACTTGAAAGAATTGACATGAAAGTAGAACTTCAAAACGAGAAGGGTGAAGAACCACTTAAAAATTCGGCAGCCTAACGGCGCCACTTAAAACATCAAAATACTGAATTGAAGAGATCAAATGGGGTCTCTCATAATATGAACATAAGAGTCCAGTATTATATATATAGATATCATACCCCAATATAACAAAAAGGAACTTGAAATAATTGACATGAAAGTAGAACTTCAAAATGAGAAGGGTGAAGAACCACTAAAAAATTCGGCAGCCTAACGGCGCCACTTAAAACTTCAAAATACTGAATTGAAGCGATGAAATGGGGTCTCTCATCATATGATCATAAAAGATCAGTATGATAATTTAGATATCATACCCCAACATAATAAAAAGTAACATGAAACACTTGAATGAAAATAGAACTTGAAAACGAGGAAGGTGAAAGAATCCCTTAAAAATTCGGCAGCCTAACGGCGCCACTTAAACATTCTTAAAACGAATTTATGAGAGCAAGGGGGGGGTCTCTCATCATATGAACATGAAATAGGCAGTAGGATGAATATAAAAGAACATCCTCCAACATAAGAACATGGAGTATAAAAGAAAAGACATAAAAGAGATTACTTGAAAAGAAAGAGAGAGGTCGGATCCCTTACCTTAAAATGTAACTCTTAAACCTCAAAGGTTGGGACCTTGAGGGCTTGGGGGAATCTTGGGAGGACTCCTTGGGAGGTAATGAGACCAGAAATTCATTGGGAATGAGTGGGGAGTCGAATGGATGAGAGGAGGTCTTGGTATTTATAGGGAAAGTGAGGGGACAAGGCATTAATGGCCAAGGGACACCTCACATGTGCTTTTCTCAAACCCATGTGCTCTCCCTTGTCATTTATCATGGAGTTAGGCCACATGGGGCCCCCAAAACAATAATCCATCACCCTTGGCCGTCCAAGCCTCAAAAGATCTCATGACATCATCATGACACCGTTATGATGTCATTAAACATACCGAAACCCTAAAACTGTATTTTTACTATTCACTGAAAATTCAACTTTCTCAGAAAAATCCCAAAATTTCACATTAACCAAATATAAATGCTCTGATTTCAAAAATGAAATCCATTTTATAAAAATAATTTTCTAAATATTTTTAATTTAATTTTTATATAAAAACACTATTCATCGAAAATTCATTTTTTTCAGAGAAAACCCCAAAAATTACCATAACATAATATCGATGCTCTGAGTTCAAAAATAAAGTCATTTTTATAAAAATAATTTTCTAATTATTTTTAATTAAATTTTTAATTAAAAAACACTATTCACCCGAAAAAACTAATACTTGAATAATAATTAATGAAACCGTTATTTAACTATTTTATTGAATCACATTACTTAATCAAGGTGCCTAGATTATTTTAAAACTTTCTTTAAGTGAGATTACTAATCCATTTGGCCATATTACTAATCCTAATCATAAAATCACTATTCATAATTTACTATTCATCAAAAACCAAGTTGATCTTATTAGACTCTAAATTTAGTACTGAACATAATTGCAGAATACCATTTTTTGAAAATCATTACACATTTTTAATTATTTAGGGTTTACATAAACATATTTAAAATATCCTTTTTCTAAAATTCATCAAAAATATGCATACTATATTTATCCGGTCATTTCAAAATTCATAAACTTCATCATAAGAAGAAATCACAATTTTTATTTAAAACAAGGATTACACAAGGTAGTTACGGTCTCGTTACATAACCCCTTATAATACCAGCATTGGACCTAAGAGTAAGGTGTGCTATGGTGATAGAAGCTTGGGGCGGCTCAGTCAACATTGCCCGAGAAGTAATTTCTATCAGTTTGAACTTTTCACGAAGGCGATTTCGTTCCAGCTTCACATGATGAAGTTCGGCTTGGATTTGATCCAGAGCAAAGCCCAGTGGTGCTACCTCCTTCCCAAGCTCTGTTAGATGGGCTTCGATCGGTCCAAGACTACTAGGTGAGGCCATCGAATCTTCTTTCTATAATAATTAACCAAGATTACTTATATTTAGAGACAATAATCAAAACATTTTGTTCACAGCGGTCATGTTGACCGATGGTTATATAATAGTCAAAACCCACTGATCTCATTTTAATTATAATCATGTTTATCAAATAAAACATTTTTGTTGAGTATAACAATAACACATAAAATTAGGAAACAAAATTTATTTAAAAAATTTCGGGTCGTTAAAATCTTCCCCCCTTAAGAAATTGCGTCCTCGCAATTTTAAAAATTGGGTTTTGAAATTTCATTGAAAGTCCCACATAGGAAAAGGAGTCAGTAAAACTATTACTTTAAAATAAAGAAAGGGAAGTACAAAGGTCACCCGAGTTAACCCACACTAGGGTTCCATGTAGGAAAACATGTACATGGAGGAGAAAACAAAGGGTCAAGTTCTGAGGGAGAGTGATAGAGAACATGATTAGGAGAAAGTTAACCATGAGAAAATCCCAAACTTATGATGTGTGTAAACGGTCTTTGATTACCTAGTAGGAAACGTAAACCAACAACATTTTTGTTTTACGTTTCTTTTCATAATTTTGAGGATTTCATTTACTACATAGAACAAAAACATAAGAAAATATACCTACCTTCAAGTAGAGTTTCATCCTTTAACAAGTCCCTACCAACACTAATATTTTCTCCAAATGATGAGAATTCAAAAACACTTGGTCTCATAAAAGAACAAGAATCATCTTCTATAGAATCACATAATCTACAAAAGATTAACTATCTATTTCTTCTATCTTTAAACATTATCCCAAAAACAGAAAGGTTAAGGTAAAACAACTCTTCAAAAAGAAAGAATCCCATAGGAATGGAAACTAATTTAAAATCATCAAAGTTCCATGGTACTACCCAAAGTTCATCATAGACCATTCCATAAATAACGGTCCTTAAAATTCCTCAAAACAAACCAAACTAAGATTGAAACCCAAATACAATAAGGATTTGATAACATAGTCTTCCAAAACAACTTCATTGTTCATCTCCAGACAACATCAACCACTCCTAACATCTTATAAAAAGTAGCTAACCTAAACATATTTTACCCAAGATAGGTTAGTCATTCCCATAAGTAACCTAAATTACTATAAGTTCACCTTAAATTCATCGATTCTTCAAAATATAAGTCAACCTTACTCCTCAATGAAAATACCGTAGTAATCTATTTACCTCGATCAAATATGGTTCCCAAAATAATGAACGTCTTCCAAAATAATAATCATATTTTAATCCCCTAATCATCCCTGTCATATTAATACGAAAATCGTCGCATTTCCTATCACATTGGTTGTCGGAACATGTTCTTCCATTTCCCACCATTAACTAAGAAGAGAAAGCATAATTAGGGGCTTAAGTACTTAGCTAATAATCATGAAAAGGAACTGAAAGCATATAAGGATAACTTGTATATGAAAGGTATACCCTAACTTGTGATCTCCTAGGTTCCCATATAGGTTATGAATGATCATATATTCTTATGTGAACCTTTATTTTATTTTATCTTTGTTCCTTTAACAATGGTTCATACCAAGCTTATGAATTTACCAAAGCATATCCCCCGGGAGTGTCGTAACCAAGAGTGCAGCAAGGCCCGTTGTCGTGTACCAGTTCCCGTTCGAGTCTAGCTCAAAGCGGTGTTTTCGGGTTTTACCCCTATGTACATCTGTGCCAGAGCCACCTCTACCTGCTCGTATCCAGACAGGGATGTATTTGCTTGGAAACCCCTTACTCAATACTCACCAAAATACCAGGAAGATTTCCTATATTAAACTTTTCTATAGGGTTCCTCCTAGAGTTTTCATATCCTAATTTCCACAAATAACTAAACCATCCTTTGATACCAACAATAGCATCCCGTCTTTTTATAACATAACTTTTCATTCCATTACACGGAACTGAGGATCTTTAAGGTTTAGTGTCTTGGAAACAAGGAACATAAAACATGAAACAAAAAAAAACATTCTTCTTAAACACTTTAAAGACTTCTCCTCATGTTCACCCTAGGCTCATTACTGCATCTCATAACCTGGGGACATACATCAAAAGGAAGGGTGAGCAGAAGGCCCAGCAAGGGAAACAAGTGAAACATTTTACATATGAACTTGAGATACATCAATAAAGTCATGAAAAGAACTTTAATGCATGAAAATGAAATCATGAGGCATATCATAATAAAAATAAAACTTTTTCATAACTTGAAGATGTGTCTACATCATTTAACATAGACAATCATGAACATATCACCAAGGTTCATCCCCAAGTTGTCATTTTAAAATTACCAAGGTTATTCACCAAGGTATCGTGAAAATTGTAATCTTTAGTGGTTACATCATTACCCAATGCATTGGAGCGCTATCAGGGCGCACCCTTAAATTTGCCTTTATTATCATGTGAGCCACATATATCATCATCAAAAATTTCATAAATAACCCACATAGCATAAAATAAATGGGTTTCATTTCATAATCATAACGTTTTAAAAACTGCTTTAAAGACATGATCTTCACGTCACTTTAAACCCACAGAAAAGGAAGGTGGGTCTCATGTATGTAAATCCCAGAATTTAAAATAGAACATTTTGGTATATATGTGAATACCCATTTAGAAGAAAGATCTTTGAGTATTCACTTAATAAAATATAAGGACTTTAGAAAAAGAGATAGACATTTTGAGACAGAAATTCTGCAGCATAACGGCAATGTTCCGAAGTTTTAGAAGACATTAAAAGAGAGGTAAAATGGGTCAAACATTCATAAATGACCCATAAAATAGTACATGTACAGAATAAGAAGGATACATGATCATGGTAATGAAATTTCAAGGACATACCATTTGAAATTAAAAACATGGAAGGAGAAAAAAAAATTAGATTTCTCTTATGAAAGTTCGGCAGCCTAACGGCGTTACTTAAACATCAACAAAAATGATTTGAAAAGATCAAATAGGATCTCTCATAATGTGAAAATAAGAGTTCAGTATGATAGATATAGAGATAATTCCCCAACATAACAAAAAGGAACTTGAAAGAATTGACATGAAAGTAGAACTTCAAAACGAGAAGGGTGAAGAACCACTTAAAAATTCGGCAGCCTAACGGCGCCACTTAAAACATCAAAATACTGAATTGAAGAGATCAAATGGGGTCTCTCATAATATGAACATAAGAGTCCATTATTATATATATAGATATCATACCCCAATATAACAAAAAGGAACTTGAAATAATTGACATGAAAGTAGAACTTCAAAACGAGAAGGGTGAAGAACCACTAAAAAATTCGGCAGCCTAACGGCGCCACTTAAAACTTCAAAATACTGAATTGAAGAGATCAAATGGGGTCTCTCATCATATGATCATAAAAGATCAGCATTATAATTTAGATATCATACCCCAACATAATAAAAAGTAACATGAAAGACTTGAATGAAAATAGAACTTGAAAATGAGGAAGGTGAAAGAATCCCTTAAAAATTCGGCAGCCTAACTGCGCCACTTAAACATTCTTAAAACGAATTGATGAGAGCAAGGGGGGGGGGGGGTTCTCTCATCATATGAACATGAAATAGGCAGTAGGATTAATATAAAATAACATCCTCCAACATAAGAACATGGAGTATAAAAGAAAAGACATAAAAGAGATTACTTGAAAAGAAAGAGAGAGGTCGGATCCCTTACCTTAAAATGTAACTCTTAAACCTCAAAGGTTGGGACCTTGAGGGCTTGGGGGCATCTTGGGAGGACTCCTTGGGAGGTAATGAGACCAAAAATTCATTGGGAATGAGTGGGGAGTCGAATGGATGAGAGGAGGGCTTGGTATTTATAGGGAAAGTGAGGGGACAAGGCATTAATGGCCAAGGGACACCTCACATGTGCTTTTCTCAAACCCATGTGCTCTCCCTTGTCATTTATCGTGGAGTTAGGCCACATGGGGCCCCCAAAACAATAATTCATCACCCTTGGCCGGCCAACCCTCAAAAGATCTCATGACATCATCATGACACCGTTATGATGTCATTAAACATACCGAAACCCTAAAACTGTATTTTTACTATTCACTGAAAATTCAACTTTCTCAGAAAAATCCCAAAATTTCACATTAACCAAATATCAATGCTCTGATTTCAAAAATGAAATCCATTTTATAAAAATAATTTTCTAAATATTTTTAATTTAATTTTTATATAAAAACACTATTCATCGAAAATTCATTTTTTTCAGAGAAAACCCCAAAAATTACCATAACATAATATCGATGCTCTGAGTTCAAAAATAAAGTCATTTTTATAAAAATAATTTTCTAATTATTTTTAATTAAATTTTTAATTAAAAAACACTATTCACCCGAAAAAACTAATACTTGAATAATAATTAATGAAACCGTTATTTAACTATTTTATTGAATCACATTACTTAATCAAGGTGCCTAGATTATTTTAAAACTTTCTTTAAGTGAGATTACTAATCCATTTGGTCATATTACTAATCCTAATCATAAAATCACTATTCATAATTTACTATTCATCAAAAACCAAGTTGATCTTATTAGACTCTAAATTTAGTACTGAACATAATTGCAGAAGACCATTTTTTGAAAATCATTACACATTTTTAATTATTTAGGGTTTACATAAACATATTTAAAATATCCTTTTTCTAAAATTCATCAAAAATATGCATACTATATTTATCCGGTCATTTCAAAATTCATAAACTTCATCATAAGAAGAAATCACAATTTTTATTTAAAACAAGGATTACACAAGGTAGTTACGGTCTCGTTACATAACCCCTTATAATACCAGCATAGGACCTAAGAGTAAGGTGTGCTAGGGTGATAGAAGCTTGGGGCGGCTCAGTCAACATTGCCCGTGAAGTAATTTCTATCAGTTTGAACTTCTCATGAAGGCGATTTCGTTCCAACTTCACATGATGAAGTTCGGCTTGGATTTGATCCAGAGCAAAGCCCAGTGGTGCTACCTCCTTCCCAAGCTCTGTTAGATGGGCTTCGATCGGTCCAAGACTACTAGGTGAGGCCATCGAATCTTCTTTCTATAATAATTAACCAAGATTACTTATATTTAGAGACAATAATCAAAATATTTTGTTCACAGCGGTCATGTTGACCGATGGTTATATAATAGTCAAAACCCGCTGATCTCATTTTAATTATAATCATGTTTATCAAATAAAACATTTTTGTTGAGTATAACAATAACACATAAAATTAGGAAACAAAATTTATTTAAAAAATTTCGGGTCGTTACATAACTTCATTAAGGGAAATTTGGTAATTTCACCCCCAAAAACCAAGTTGTAAGGTTTGGAATCAAGATTTGGCGAAACGTGTGCCAACTATGTGGTACTCATTTCTTAAGGAACACCCCCCCCCCCCCCCTCACATGGTTTGGATAGCATGGTTACCCTAAATGTGTGCCAACTGTGTGATGAATAGTGTGAGGTTACTACCTAAGTGGCACTACCCATGCGATAAGGGCACATGTTTTGGTAAAACCATGTGTAGCTCGTACAAGGCATTTCTACTCCTTTACTGTAGTCATGCTATTTTCTACTGAGGGGCCACACAGTTTTAGAAAAACCTTGCACCCTACAAAAACCCTCCAAACCTTTTATTTTTGGACCTCAGTGCTCCTAAAACTCAAAGAGACACCCGAGAAACCTCTCATGTGTTTACCCAAGCCTAAAAACAACACATTGAAGTGTTCCAACTCTCATAATTACATTCCAAATCCTGATTCAAAGAACATACCATCCAGTAAATTCCAAAATTTCAAATTCCTTTATATTTTCATCCATTCCAAAAACATGGGTTGTTATACTATAATCAAGAATATGTACTGGTTTTTTCATTTAAGAAAGGTTTTCTTCCAAATTAACTACTTTAAGGCTCAAACATGAAATGCATCCAACGCATATTTTCTTAACAATGAAACATGAAATAAGTCATGTACATGAGATAAAAATAAGGAAAGGAAACTTGGTAGGAAACTTGTCCAACTTTATATAGGATTTCATACTATCCAATGAAATGTGAACTTATCTTTTCTTTTTTACCAAAATTCATAACACTTTTCCATAGAGATGATTTAAGAAAAACATGATTACCTACCTTGAATAAAATATCTTTCCTCTAGTTATCTTCATAACTATTTTGTCTACTATATTATTCTCTCGTGTGATGATGAATCATATTTACCTTCTCAACTATTTACTCTAACAACTCTGGTATAAATAACTTCCTTTCGCCTACTTCATCCCAAAAAAGATGGAGTCTGACGCTGCTTTCCATATAATGCATCAAATGGTTCCATATTTATATTGGAATGAAAACTATTATAATAATAAAATTCAATTAATGAAAGATTTTGATCCAAACTTCCCTATTAATCCATTTAACAAGATCAAATATTGTCTTCCAAAGTCTAAATAGTTTTCTCTTACTGCCCATCAAATTGAGGATAAAAATTTGTACTGGAATTTAATTTAGTACTCAATGACTTATAAAATCCTTACTAAAAATTAAAAGTAAACCCAGGATCATGCTCAGATGTAATGTAGATCAGAACTCCATGTGACCTAAATATATTCTTAAGATATAGTTGAGAGAGATGATCTAAATACATTGTATCTTGAATATGAAGTAAATGTGAAGATTTAGTCAATCGATCAACGGTAACCAAAATCACATTATTACCTCAATATTTATTTCTCAATATCACTATAAAATATATAGATATATTTTCTAATTTCCACTCTGGTACTAGAAAGTTTTGATGCATTAATTTCGATAATTACTGTTTAGATTTAATCTATTGAAAAGTCAAACATTTTATGGTAAAATCTACAATATATTTCTTTATTCCATACCACTAGTAATACTCACAATGGTCACTATACATATTAGTGCAATCAAGATGAATAGAAAAGGGAGAGTTTTGAGCTTCACTCAATAATTATTTTTTCAACTAGGATACTACTAGAACATACAACCTTTTTCTAAATCTCAAAACACCTTCCTTATCAATGTTAAATTTTGGTAACTTTCCTTTATTTACTAATTCCACCTTTTCTTAGAAATCACAGTCTTCCTTTTAAACTTTATTAATTATTTTTTACAATATTTATTGCATTGAAACATAAAAAAATAGAGGATGTTCCTAGATGTAAAATGTATAGTCCAACATTCATAAAATCATTTATCAAAGGATCATGTTCAAAATATAGCACAGTTAATGATTCATTATATTTTCAGCACAAATCATCAACAACTTTGTTTTCTTTTCTACGATGATAATGAATCATGAAATCGTAATCCTTTATCAATTTCATCCATCTTCTATGCCTCATATTCATCTATTTCTGAGTGAATATATATTTTTAAATTTTATGAACGGTATATATTTCACATTGTACTAAAAGATAAATTATTTCATCATATTTTTAATTCAAAGATAATATCAACTAGTTCCAAATCATGTTTAGGATAATTTAACTCATAATTTTTCAATTAATGTAAACCAAAATCAATTACCTGATAATTTTTCATAAGAACACAAAAAACCTTCAAATAAGAATAATTTTAGATGAAAAACATAATATTTCTAGATGGAAGGGCCAAAACGGAATCATTCATCGATATTCTATTCAGTACCTAGAAACATTCATCACAATTTTTCATCTAGATAAATTTAACTCCTTTTTTAGTTAACTTAGTTAGTGGGATATATAACCAAGAAACTTTTTCAATAAACCACTAGTAGTAACCCATTAATCTAAGAAAACTATAAATCTCTGTGAAATTTTTTGGTGTTGGACATTCTTCAACCACTTTAGTTTTAATAGGGAATAAAATTATGTCATCTTTAGAAACAATATGCTCGAGGAAAGAAATTTATTGCAACAAAAATTCAAATTTAATAAATTTTATATATAACTTATTTTATTTTAAGGATTTTAACATAATTCTTAGGTTTCTTTCATGATCTTCATGAATTTTTGAATATAGAAAAATATAATCAATAAAAAAACACAAAATTATCCAAATAGTCATGGAAAACATTATTCATAAGATCCATGAATAGAGTTGGTGAATTAGACACCCCAAGGGGAATAACCATAAACTCATAATTTCAATATCTATTCTAAAATATCATCTTCAAAATATCTTCCTCCTTCACCTTCAACTAATGTTATCCTAACCGAAGATAAATTTTCAGAAAATAATGTGCTCCCTAGAGTTGATCAAACAAGTCATCGATATGAGTTAAAGGATAATTTTTCCCAATAGTGATGTTATTCAAGGATCTATAATAAATTAAAAGACTCATTGAACCATATTTATTTTTAAAAAATAAAATAGGATCACTCCATAGTGAATTTCTAAGATGAATGAAACTTTTATCAAGTAACTCCTACAACTGGTTTTTTAATTCCAAAAGTTCTAATTGAGCCATTCGATAAGGGGGTTTGAAAATATCATAGCATTAGGAACTAATTCAACATTAAACTCGACCTTTCGGTCAGGAATAACACTAAGAAAATCATCAAGAAATACATCCATATATTCATTCACTGTTAGAACATCACTAATTGGAATAGTTACTTTCTATTCAACAATATGTTCAAGGTAACATTTCTTTCCATATTTAATCAATTACTCATATTTTTGATATGTTATCAAAGGCTAGCACTACTCTCCCCCGGGCATCCCGCACAACCCCTCCTCCACGCATTATACCCATCCCACAAGAGCCATCTGTGTTAAGTTTAAGGCCATCCCTAGGAGGTAACCACTGGATCCAACTCCCCAGATGGTTGGCAACGTTCTGTGCACCTGCAACCCAGGATTTTCCATAATTCCTTAACGGGTAAAGGCACCATTCCCTGGTCCATATCCTACACCATGAGGAAATGAAAGCTCCAGATCAATAACCAAGTGAGAGTCTCTCACACGTGCAGGGAGGGGAACAAAGTGGCTGACCATCTGGCCTCTCTTGCTTCTCCGAGTTCCCCAGTTTTTTTCTTTTATAATGTGTCCCAGTTTAATCCAGAGGGTGAGGACCTTGTACGGGGTGATGCCCTTGGATTAAATTACTTTCTCCCCCCCTAGGTGGGCCCTCTGCCCCCCCCCCCCCTTCATCTTTTTTTTGTTGCCTCTGTTTCATTAATAAAAATCGTAACGTTGGATGGATCAAAGGTGTGAAATCATTAAATATAAATTTATTATCTCTATAATATATCTTATAATGATAAACTAAAATCCAATCCTTACCCATAATAATATCAAAATATATTATGGTAATTTCAATGAGATTTACAGGAAAAACCATCCCACTGATAACAATAGAAAGATTCATATAAATCTTGGTTTCTTTAATACTTCCACCAGAATATTTCACAAAAATTTATATCCTATTTTCATTTGGTGATATTCCCATTTTACATGAAAATTTATTAGAAATGAAATAATGTAAAGATCCACAATTGAATAGGGCGTTAGTATAATTCGAATAAACAAGTAATGCACATGTAGGTACATAATTAGATGTCCCAACATCAATTGTAGTAGTATAAAATGGTTTTCCCAAACCTTTTTTATTTTTATCTTGATGAATTACATCCTATATAGCTAAATTGGGACACATGTTAGCATAATTACCCAACTCATTGTATTTAAAAAATCACATCATTGACTAAATATCTATCACCCAATTCTTGGATTGTTCATGGCTCTTTTTTTATCAGTCACATTCCCTATAACCAAACTTACCACATTGGTAACTCCTTATAGATCCTGCTAAAAAGTCCCTGAAACATTTTTTACCACACTTTGAAAATTTTGGGGTCTTACCTAGAGATTTATTAGTTGAATAATTCTATATTTATTTCCACATTGAATTCTTTTTACTCTTATCATATTGAGGAACATAAGTGTCAGAAAACTCTACATCAACATTCTCAGCACAATGAGTAACTTTATCATATGTTGTAAATTTTATTAATTCCAATTCTCTTCATAAACTTGGTTTCAATCCTAAGTAAAATCTATTAATTTTATTATCAAGGTCTCAAATACAATTTTTTGTGTACCTAGTTAATCTTATAAAATTTATTTCATATGCATCTATGGATTCTTCCTCCTTTTTCCTAAATTATAATATTTTTTCTCCATTCTAATTCAAAAATACTTAAAGAAATATTTCTCTATGAAAATATTATTAAATGTATCCCACTGCATAGCATCAATATCCCCTCTCTCTATAGTGTTATTATAAAATAACCACAATCGATTAGATTAACCTTTAAAATGGTCAACAAAAAGATTTTCCTTTTGATGTAATAAACATCCCATTACTTTGAATATCTTTTATAGAGAATTGATCCATCCTTTAGATACCACTAGATCAAAAGTTCCATCAAAATCCAAAGGGTTCTATTTCATAAAATGATCTAAAATGGACATGTTGCTCTATGGTAAATTGGTTTACTCTCTAACATGGGTTCTTCCACCATTTATAGTATGTGTCAACTAATACATCCCTATAAAAAACTACCCAATCCCAATTCCGAACATTCTAGACTACTATTTTAGAAGGAAAATGTCCTCTCGATAAATTCCTACTTTATCTTCCCTATTTCCTCTGCATAAAGTAATTCTAAACAGATATATATTATATGAAGCAACATGGTAATCTCTAAATTTTATATCATTTCAAATTAAACATAAAGTGGAATATATAAATGGTATTCTATTAAAATTATCTTAACTTCTAAAGTTATCTAAACCCTTACTCTGATACTAATTATAAGGACCTGACATTTAAATATTACATAATCTAATGTATTTATACTATAATTAAATTCCTTTCATTCTCATATAGTTTTTAGGTTTATAGATTTATAGAATTATATTATAACTCTTAGATAAAAAAACTCATACATTATAAAGTGGGAACTTCCACTCAGTATCCATTTTTTCCACAATATAGAACTTTTAAAATGAAACAAATTTTCTTTTCGTGAAAAATATTCCTGACTTTTTGAATTCTTATTTGTTCTTACTCATCCTTAAACCAAACATGGTATGAGTAAAAAAATATTAGTAAGGGACATAAAAGTAAGAAATTTGTTATTCCAGTGAAAAACATGAAAATCCATAAAATATTTAGCATTTTCACATTACTGTTTGAGAATATAAAATCAATCATATCCATATGGGTAAAACACTTATTACTCAAAGAAAACCTCAAAACCAATATCAAACAAATTAAAACCCTTGTAGGCATATTAGATCACTATATTCATAACTCATATTCACTCATGTTAAGAATAACTAGAACCTAGGTAAATACATTTGAGAAACCTCTTTGGTTAACTCTCTCCATATTTCATTTGAAGACAAGGAATATTACTCAATTAATTAGGGATATATATCAGGATCACCCGTTGTATAAGTTGTTTCAAACTCACCCATCATATAAGTTGTATCGGGATCACTCATTGTACAAGTTGAATTAGGATCACTCATCATAATATATAATTCACCAGTACTATATAATGAATAAAAAAAATTATTCATTCATCTTTTCATCATAAAACCATTGAAAAACTTTTTTGAACCCATATGAAAAACACTTTTAAATATTGAAATACCCTTTTCTTTTAAAACCCCATTTTGAAAACTAAAATACCCAAAACAAAGGGAAGAAGGGTTTTTATTTGAACAAAACATAGAAGCTTTTAAAGTAATAAAAACATAAAATAATTTTTGTAGTGGTGGTAAAATTCATTGATGTTGTATATGTTAAAATAGAACATTCATTTTTCCTTTTTGTAAATAAATTCAAAATGTTATATATAAAATATGTGAAAGGATTCATTTAAAAACTCATTGTAATAAATTAAAAATGGAAATAAAATTTAATTTATTATTAATTTATGTCCATATAAATACATTCATAAAATAATTTTAATAATATTTACTTGGAATAAAAATATTTATAAAAACAAATCTTTAAAACATTTAACACGAGGTTTTAAGGTAAAGTGTACCTTACCTCAACTCTGACACATCGCGTATGTTTCTTATCTTCATTAATAATAAAATTATGTTAATTATTTACTTTACTAATAAACTTGATCAAATTTATTATTCATTTTATTTTATTCATTAATATATTATATTCAATTATTTAATCAATTAAGTTCATGTTGGATGTTTTGTTGATATTTGGCTCATATATCCAAAATAACTTTGGTAGGTTGAATATGGTCAAGTGGATCATGATTATATAAATTCTATAATATTAATCATGATATATTTTTTATATTATTTATACTTTTAAAAAAACCATGTAAGTTTTTTATCAAAAAATAAATTATGTTACAATCATAGAGATGGTAGGTCATACGTACACATGAGAAACGTTTCTATTTTTCAATAGATGTGAGGGAAAGATGGTGAGTATAATTTTATATTTACATAATAACTATTATATCATAAATATAATATTATTTCTTTAAATACATAAATATATATAATTCATGTGCGATGGTGATGAAAAATAAAATACATCATCTCGCGAGGTGGTAGTCCGCACGTACACACGAGTGATGGTTTTATTATTCGTTGGATAGTATAAAAATAAGTATAATATTTATTTTATCATTAAAAAAATTAATTTATATCATGAATATCATATTATATCATTCAGATCCATCATTTTGACCATCCATAAGAGGTGGTGATGGAAAACGAATTACATCGGTTCGTAGGGCGGTAGTTCGCCGTACACATGAACAATTGTTTCATTTCCCATTATATGAAGAAGAAGATGGATTATGGTTAATAAATATAAATAATAACATATTTTTATATGTTATATTACAATTTTATTATATCAAAATGATTATAAGTGTTTTGATGGATGTAGAATAAGAAATAAAACTAAAACATTTGATTAAAAGTTATATATCTTCTTCAGACAACCTCCTTTTCTTTACACCTTAAGCCCTATAAGGTTGGTATTATGTCCAAAATAATACCTCTAGTAAATGTTTAGTTATTTTAGGAAGTTATTTGGATAATTATTGTTTGAACCAAATGGGTCTTTATGTGTAGATATGGGAGAAGATGGGGTGCCCTTTTATAGGTGAGGGAGATGACACACTTTGTATTTTTGAAAATATTTAATTATTAATAAGTTATTTTCATGGAAAATTGCCTCATAAACAATTAAATTTTGAGACTAAGGTGATAAATATTAAAATAAATCCATCCAATACGAATTAAGATGAAATTTTTGGACTTATCACTTAGTTTTAACCTAGATTAACCTGATTTACACTTTTATTTTAGTGACACATTTTTTACCAAAGTTGATATTCTTAATGAAAAAAATTAAATTGTAATAAATAATACATTTTAAAATTATAATTATAGATTTATCCATTTAATCAATTTAAATTCATAAAATTTTTAGAATATAATTTAAAATTAAACCCATAAAATGCGATGAAAATTAGTTTTCCAAAAAAGATGTCTTCTTAAGAATAAAAAGTTTTTATACCAAAATAAAGAATAAAATTGATTAAAAACCTTTATTAGATTATTAAAAAAATAAATGAACTAATTTTAGTTTGAAACCATTTTAAAACAAAATTTAACTTTGTAAATGCTTGAAATGGAAAGATAGTTTTCAACAAAAATCGGTATTTTTCATTATTCCTTTGAAAAAATAAAAAATTTCATAAAATTATAAAAATTCACCCTAATAGAATTTTAAAATGATTAATTAAAAAACTATATCCTTTTTTTTAATTAAAATTCTAAAATTTATAAATTATATTTTTAAATAAAACTATATAATGCATGAAAACCCAATTTGGTTAGAAATAAAGCTTTTCCTTTTGATTGGAAAATTACATAATATTATTATAATGAATATAAATATATAAAATATAAATGATTAATATTAATAAGAAATAAAAATGATTTATTTTAACGTTATCTGGGTTGTTACACTGAGGTTCCAAGGAAATCTGCACAAGCTTTAAGAGGTTATCCTGCAAGGTAAGGGATTATCTTCCTCTCACTTTTTTATCCAAGTAGTTCCTTTGCATTAGTATTATAATTTACAAGTTACTATGTTATCATGAACTTATGATCATTGAATTATTGTTTAAATTTTTTTTAATAATAAAAAAATTCATTCACTCTAATTAAACTCGTTCCATAAACCACTTTGTATACCCGTTATGTTGCTGAAATTGTTCATTAATTTCCCATGCCTCCCATTTATGTTGTGAATACTCAACCCTATTTTTATTCATAATAATTCACATAAATATAATTATACTTTATTTATTGTGTATTTTTATGTATTATACTAACATTCTATTCTCTTGGGTTAAAAAAGATGAAAATTTCAGGTCTTTAAACACATATGTACTCAGTGATTTTATATGAAACTTGTTTCTTATTATCCATAGTTTATTGATGAAATGATTTATTATGATATATGTGTCACATATTAGTTTATACATATAATGTTTTTTCCTTGATATTTCTTCAATTCATTGGGTATATAATTAATCTCTGGATATGACATGTTTATGATACCTTGGTTAATAACCTTGGTAATGTGTTTTACAACACCATAGTGATGAACCTTGGTTATATGCTTATGAATGTATCATTTTTATGTTTTAGACACATTTCCATGTTATGTATTGCATACTTATGATTATGATCTCATGTTATGACTCATGTTTTATTCATGATAATCTCTTATGCTCTATTTCCTTTGTTTATCCTTTATTGGGATTTATGCTCACCCATTTTCTATTAATGTATCTCATCAGAAAATCACTTGTAGTGAGGTGAACTAGGATGGAATAATAAATGAGTATTTAAATAGGATTAAATAACATTTTTTTTATGTTTTACTTATGTGCTTCATGTATTATATACCTATTTTCCAATATACTAAACCTCAAAATGCACTTCAAATTTATTTAAGTCATATTATGTTAAGTAATTATAATAAAAAACATGTATTAAAAAGGTGAATCATCATATCTATCCTTGGTCGAGGTGAGTATTTCCCTATATATTTTTTGGATGGTGACATAATAATGGTGGATAATAGGGTTTAACCCACCTTTGGTTGTGTAGAGACTCTATTTTATCCTTCTAAGGATTTATAATATATTAATAAATATTTTTTTAACCAAGCACTGAGATAGTGCACGATTTCAAGTTCCGATGAACCCAGAATTAATTTTATAAAAATATTAAATATATTTTATATCAAATGTACACAATTTTTCAGAAATAATGAAATAAATATTTAATGGGTTATTAAATCAAAAATATGATACCACGGATGAATCTGAATCATGGGGATTACCCTAGGTGTGACCTAAAGTTGTTTGGCACTGGGCGTTTGGATGATTCATCCATTGGTGGGTACATTAAGTGAATTAATTAATTCATTCATTCATTTAATTCATTTAATTCCTGAAACCATTTTTCCTCTATAAATATATTATTATAGAAAATATTTAGGGTTATCTTCATAACCTTGGGATCATTTAGAGGAGGATTCCACTATTCTTCTTTGGAGAATCGATATCAGATGGCTATCGAAAACCAGATCATGGTGAATTGAGATGCAGGGAATGCAATAGGTCATATCCATTATTATAAACTACATTATTCACCAACAATAAATTATAATTGTGTTGGGGAATATTATTTTTTTGGATTTACTATCTTTTTAAATTAATCAAGCATGGATTTAATTATCTACTTTTATTTTTGGCATTTTCCAACCTTCGCATGAGCCCTCAAAATTTTTGATTCATTTTATTATCCAGTTAAAACCCTTGTTGTATTTTTATCACCACGTTTATATGATCATTGTCCAATAACTCTTGGATAATGAATTATTCACTTCATTCTTGTGTCTTTACCCTCTTTGTCCATCATGTTCTTCACTATTGGACTATGGGCTTATAGTTCAACTTTTTTAGGGTGAGTTCAAGCACAATCGAACCCTCAGATTCATTACGGTAGCACGAATGGAATGTGGTTTGATATATTATGTAAATATTGAGGTATGATGTAGGATGTAGGTGATACCACCATGGATCAAGGACCTGGTGAGGCAGTGGGAGTCACCATGATCGATGGGTGGCATGAGGGCATTATGTGGGAGGACCGAATTTCGATTTATGACCAATGGAGGGCCAGAATCGATAGTTCTAGGTGATTAAAACAATTTTTAAGTTTTCAATGGGTATATTTTGTGGAAGGAGAGTCAGATATAAAATTCATATGGAGATCCATAGTTTCTGTGAAAATCACAACTACACACTATGGAGTTTAGAAGAACACGTGGTGTGTACTTTGGATTATGCAGCTCTAGGTTTTTTGAGTGGCATAAGTATCACATGTTGTTTGGGGCCCCCACATGCAGTGTGACCCTATTCTTGTGGCCTTGTGTGTGCTATGGGAGTACACATCCAGGTATATAGCCAGACACATGGACATGGCCCGAAGGACACGAGTGTATCCAAGATCGCATAGGAAGGCCCTCGGTGGCCGAGACATGTCGTGTAGTACCCTTACACACCATGTAGTACTACATGGCCATAAATTCGTATTTTAATGAGGACATAGCTGGGACTATAGGTGATATCACATGGAATTTGACCCACCTTACACACCATGTACTTCTTGAGACTCTTCTATCTCTCAAATCTCCTTCATTTTGACTCGGATTTTGGCCCATGAGTAGCCTATCTCAGGTTTTTTTTCATATAAAACATGGTGGTGGCCTTCATAGTGTATTTTGAGATACAATGATATATTTTTCAATATTGAAACTTCTTTAGGTGGTGCATGGTGATGGTAGTGATCGGGTAGGATCATCAGAGAGAGGTTGGGGTTAGAAATCCCCCTATCATGCCAGGGGTAGGTCCCCCATACACCTCTATCTACTGAGTGGTACCCCCTAATAGACTAGGGAAGGGTCATCTATCTACTAATCGGTTCCCCCTGATAGAATAGGGTGAGGTTCCTCTACCTACTGATTAGTACCCCCCCCCAATAGAATAGGGTGCGGGTAATCTATCTATTGAGTGGTACCCCACTGATGGACTAGGGTGTGGGTCCTCTATTTACTAAGTGGAACCCCCTGATATACTAGGGCATGGGTATTCTATCTATTGAGTAGTATCCAACTGATATACTAGGGTGTGGGTCCTCAATCTACTGAGTGGAACCCCATAAAAACTATGGTGTGGGTCCTATATCTACTGAGTGGTATCCCCTGATAGACTAAGGCGTGAGTCCTCTATCTATTCAGTGGTACACCCATTGGTTCCTCTACTTATGGAGTGTTACCCCCTGACACACTAGGAAATGGGTTCTCTACTTAGAGATTATGCCCCATCGACTATGTGACACAGTTTTGAGGTGTGGGTTCTCCACATGGTTACTTTTTCAAATAGACATGAGAGATGATGAGCATTAGTGATAGATGTTTGGAACCATTGAAATACTCTTTTACTAAGTTGGGAATTGATATGGAGATCCCATTTATCTTTGTGTAGTTTTTTTATATGATCATATATGTCTTTGTTGTTAGTTTTTCATTTCCCTATTGCTTTGGGTTTAGCTGACTACTTCTATCATGTATCATATTACTCCCCCTCCAGTTTTCTGGGCATCATAATGGGTATGTATATATAATCACCCCTTCATTGGATTTTCCCACACGTGTCATGTCTTATGCAATTGATAGAAAGGTAAGTGGTTATTTCAGGGGAGCATCGAGATACTTAGGTGCATTTGACTCTATACGATGGTTGGGGTTTGGAGATCTGGAGTCAAGCTCTCTTAGAATTTCTTTTCCAATTTTTTTCAAGTTGGGACATCTTTTCTGGGTGGGTGAGTATTTTTTCCATTCCATTTTGGTTTACTTTTCCATGCTATTTTTTATTCCCTAGAGTTTTTTACATGCATGTTTTTTTACTTTAGAGGTTACTATAACATATCAGGTAAATAAAGAATAATACCTTTTCCATAATTATTCATATTTGTGAATTAAATATTAATTTTACTTTAAAGGGGTTTCTATGTTCGATTGTGTACCCGATACGCAACAACGGGTTTCTTTGAAATCTTACATTGCACACTAATAATATAATAATATTATTTTAAATGGTAGTTAATTCCTAGCCATTATATTGGAAGGAATGAACAGAACTAACTAAAATATGATTAAACATGTTTGTTAGAGGCTTAAAATGTGAATGAATATAATTTTAAGCATAATTTACCTTAAAAGGTTGATTTACCACCTTTTGATGGAAAACCCTCTTTAAATCTAGTTATAGTCACTTTTATATGTTATATTTGACCAAATAAAATTCTTCTTTAGAATCGGGATATCAAAATTTACTTTGTGTAAATTTTTGGTATTTTTCTAATAAAATTCATTTTTTGATGAATAGTGAAAAATACTGTATTTTAATTCAAAAGTGCATTTTAATATAATTTATTTATATGGTTAGATTATCTTTTTAATTGGTTTTAAATTGTAATTATATTATTTTTTTACCATTTAATCCAATTTTGGTCATTGGAATTAATTTCACTTTGAAATTGGACATAAACAAGTATCAATCTTTTGATAGTTATTGTTTTTTAAAAACACGCTATTTGTTTTGATAACGGGAATTAATTTTAAATTAATTAATGCAACTTCTATGTTTTTAATTTGGTAAAATAGTCATCATTTTTGAATTTGGAATATCAAATATAGTTTAGGCTGAATTTTTGGTAGTTTTCTGAAAAACTTCAATTTTTGATGAATAGTGAAACCACTAAGTAGTAGTTAAAAACAGACATTTTCATTTAAATGAAATTTTACCGCTTCTGTGGATTGAATTTTGAAAATCAAACATACATGGTTGTTATTAGTAAGTAAAATGTGGTTCAATAAGATGAAAATAATTTTTTGTGAATAGTAACTTTTGACTTTTATTTACCGTAGTTAAAGGTAAATAGGGTAATTCAAGGTAAAAAGAATATTATAATAAAAAAAAAATACCTTAACACTTGTCCTAACCTTATTGGTTGAGTCATTTTTGACCATGGGAATCTTTGGGTCGATTTTGGGACCTCATAGAGCCACTTGGGAGTGATAATGACACTTTATTTTGATTAACTTAAAGTAAAGACAAAAATGACATAAAAAAATATCTTTTAGTAAATTAATTTTTACAGGGGGTTATATAAGTTATATTTTCAACTATAAATATTCATTGTAAATATAAAAATATTTCTTACATTATGGTATTTATTTTATAATTTTTAGACATCAAATAAATTAAATTATTTATGACACAATAATGATGCAGTGTTTGCCTCATTAATAAATGATTTAAATAAATAAGATTATAAAGATTAAAATAATATCCAAAACCTGTCCAATTTCTATTATAATATTTTATTTCGACCATGAGTCATCTTAAATTCAACTTTAATAAGTTTTGGACCTTTATAAACCAAAAATCGTTATATAATAAAATAATATTTTCACACTTTCCTAAAGAGCCCCTCCTCCCCCTTATAAAAAACCCTCACTTCTAACTCATTCCCCACACCTCTCAAGCCCATTGTCTCATCCAACCCCTAACCAAATAAGCTCTCAAGATCCCTATCCTCCTCCTAGAAGCCTTACCTTAGGCAGAAGGCACTTCAAGAACTCTTTTTGGTTCAAACTAAAGGGAGTTACCCAAATTAAAGGTAACGGTTTCTCTTAACTTCTTTTCTTTTATTTTACTTCTCCAACCCCTAAACTCTTTTTACTCATTTCTTTTATAACAACACTAGTATCCTTGATATACTAGGATGTTTTTATGATAATTATTCTAACTACACTTATACACACCTCCATCTAATGGGTGAAGAACATACTATTTCTGTGAATGGCAAACTAACACCTCATGAAACGATGATTGTTCAATTATCTCTTACCGCCTCTCATGGTGGAAATTATGATGGAACTGTATTTATATTATATATATATATATATATATTATGTTTATTTTTTCTTTATGATTCTGTATTTTCCATTTATATTATACCTTTATGGTTTCAATTATGGGTAAACGTGATAATTTCATTTGAGGAAGTGTGGACAACCGCCCCCTCAAAGTGATATGAATCGTTAATGCCATATGTGGGATGTATAAAGGATGGAGTTAATGATATTATATATGATATTATACTATAATTATAATATACCTATGTATAATTATGTTTTAATTCCATTAATATAAGAAATAGAAATGAAAGTAGTGTTCATGCATATGTACGGCTTACCGTCTCCATGAACAGTACATTTCATTTCTTACCTTAAAATGTTATGTACTATTATAAATACATATATATAATGGATATATATGATATATATGATATCTAAATCATGAATATAATTCTGTATATAATTAACTTTTGACCATGTGAACAACTTGTAATTATAAGAAGTCCATTTTTGACTCAATTACCAAATATCGACAAAACAAATGTTATTAACTTAAATGATTACATAATGTTTATAACATGGTAATAAGTGATATAAAAGGAATAATAAACTTTAAAAAGGTTCTTAATCAAGTATAAATTAACTTTAGTTTATTATTCAGGAGATTAAAGAACAAACAGGTCAAGTCGGACACGAGGTAGGGGACTTCGTCTCAATCTCCTTTCATTGAGGCATATTTTGTTTTAATACACAAATTTCTTTTATACAATGTATAAACACCTTTTACTTTTACTTTTATTTAAAAGGAATCTTTTATCTATGAATCATTTTACCAAATGACAAAAAATAATGTTTCTTTTAACGTAAGTGGTGACAATGACCTTTCAACTGTCGTGAGTATTATTTGATCTTTGGATTCATTAACAAGCCATAATGTTTTTAAAAGGAAAATAAATACCATATACTCTTTTATGTATTTTGGTATTGAAAATGGTTTTGATAATGGATTTTTTTAATGTCAATATATTTAAATGATATATTGTGATTGAAATGTGGAAATTTTATCTTCCCTTTATGTTTGTTTTATGTGTTACAAATATGTTATGGTTCTTGGGAATTGTTACATATACAGGTGGTTCCATGATAAACCTAGGGTGAGTGATCTCGAGATAGCTCTCCAATGCATTGGGTAACGTGATGGAGGTAAACGTGAATGTTTCTCATAATAGATTTAGGGAATATACTGTGATGGGTATTAAAAATGTAACTCCCTACGTAGTTGTGATATCTACAATGTAAGTATGATATGAATGCCACAAGTTACCTTTATGATTTATGTTTTCTATGTGTTATTCATAAATCTTATGATTTTATGAGGTATGTTAAAGAGATTATGTTATGTATGCAATGATGAAATAATGTTTTCTTTTTTTGTTTTATAACCCTTACTGAGCTTTTTATGCTCATCCCAAGTTTTGAAATGTTTTTCACAGGACCTAAAGATGAATAGGGTCAAGTATGGGATCAAGGAAAAGTCATGCTATCTAAAACATAGGACTAGACATGATTCTTTTTTTCAAGAGTTTTTATTTTATGAAAAAAAATGGAAACTGAGTAGAAGTGTCTACCTTGTAATTTTTGAGATGTAATTTAATAGTTATGGCCTAATTATCTAAAACTCTAAACTTGAAAAGATACTCAATGTGGATTATTCATTTAATTCAAGATTATGTAATGTTTAAGGTCAGGTCCTTATAGTTACAATCTTTTATCATTATTCCTCTGTAATTTTTCATAGAGATAGTTGGTTGCATGTATACAGGTACTTTTGGAAAAGCCACCCATTTTATTTACATATTTTGGAACTTTTCACTATCCCCTAGCCTATAAATTCAGGCTTGGAGTGGTTGTACCTTGAACTCCTTATGGTCAGGTAGGCCCTGATGGGTCATGTCATGACATATTGGTATCAGAGGTGGTTCGACTTTAGGGTAGTGTTTGGAGTTTTTCCTCTTATGAGGTTTGGTTAGGAACTTATGGAAATGGTGTAAAAGTATATCGAGTGTATCTTTCAGTCTAGGGAACCCAATGTTGGTGTGGCGGCTGACGTATCCATTCACTAAGACTATGACTACATTTTTGTCAACTTATAATACCAGTAAATTGGTTATAGGGATCATTGGTACGTGCATCATATAGGATTTCATCCTTTGAATATATTTATTGATTTAGGTCCCCATATTTATATTCTCATCTAACCATGGTATGTCCTGATTAAATTTTCATGATACCTCCGCATAGACATCCATAAAGGTTACTGATTTAGAATCGTGATGAGGATATGATGAGTGTTGAGGCCTCAGTTTAGGGTCTATTTCATGAGATCTTTCCTCCATGTGGGAAAGTATAATCACCCGTTCCTGTTAAGTAGCATATTATACCAGTAGAGTAAGATGAGGATGAACGCAGGCTTAGCACACTCCCTAAGTTCCATCACCAGATTCCACTGAGGTTCCACAATGATAGAGAACCTCAAGCAGTGTAGGATTGGATTGAGTTGGTGATTTGAGATTTCAGGATTTTGCAGACCCCGACTGATCATATGATTGTGCTGTAAGTCATCCATTTATATAGAGTATTCAGGATCCAGTGGAGCTTAGTCTCATATATTCATGATGAGTCAGCACTCTCATGGTCCAACATTCAATAGTTGTTCTGTGAGGATTACTACCCCTCATGCTTAGGATCCATTTGGATTTAGGAGATTTTGGAGATATAAAAGATAGGGATGATAGTTTCTAAGTATTTTTTGAGGTTTACTAACCTTACACGGTACTCCCTCGAATTGATTTGGGATGGTTACATCTTGGCGTGGAAGTTTGGGTAGGGTATCCATAGAGACATCTATTCTAGTGTGGTGACCCTCTGCATTCCCACGTATGTTGGAGTGTTAGAGTGGGTACTGGTGATGGAGATATTCTTATCTAAGTGATTCCCTACATGTAGATTTAGCATTTGGCATCATGTTGTTGATTCATCTACAGTATCTAGAAGGAACCACTCGATAGGGTCTCAGTGTAGGATACCTCCTCATGACATGACTAGGTAACTTGTTCACGTGGCACAGGGATCATGTAGAGGACTAGGTCACCTTGGAGAGGGTCGATTCTATGCATGTGACAGGCGAGGTCACATGGTACGTGGTTACCCAACTCAACATGCTGGTGAGGGAAGGAATACTTTGTATGGACCATCACGGTAGAGGCAGCACCGTAGTCATGGATCTCCAAGGCATGGCCAGGGAAACCCCTATAGAAGAGGAGCTGGAAGAGGAGTAGGTGGGAATCTTGGAGGATGAGTTTCAAGTGGTGTATGGAGTTATGAAGTTCTTCCAATACCACCACCAAGATACCCATGCTAGGCTCAGGGAGCTAGCGGTTGAGGTCGTGGGCCGCTACAGGCTATAGAGTCTTATGACACTACAGATCGTGAGATTGTTAGAGGTACGATCTGTATTTATTCTACTCTTGATTCAGTACTAGTAAAAATAGGTTTGATTCATTCCTTCATCTCAGTACTCCTAGTGAGAGAGTTGGGGCTCCCATTAAAGATTTTATCCTAGCATCTTTTCCTTGAGGTTCCAATAGGGAATGCTACTTTGATATCATTTATTTTCCAGTAGTGAAAGTTATCACTTAGTGGATAGAGTTTATCATGGGACCTATTTGTCATCATGATGAGACTTTATGAAAACATCTTGGGTATAGACCGGTTTTCTATGATCTAATACCATATTAACTATTGCTACTGATGAGACATATTCCCTTTGACATGTGGTATGAGATTCTCTTTCATGGGAGGGATAGATCTCATGGAAGAGTGGGTGGGTTTTGAAAGTAGGAATGTATAACCCATCGCCCATTAGTTAGTGAGTTTATCCCTTAGTGAAGTGGGATATTAAGGAATTTGGGTTCCTTTAGCTGTGTAGGATTATATAAACACCTTCCTTGAGGATGTTCTAGGACTACCTTTGAGGTGGGAGATAGATTTTTTCATCGACTTGCACCCTAGGACAGCTCTGATATCTTCTATGGAATATCATATGGCCCCTACCAAGCTCTAAGAGTTGAGGGTGAAGTTGGAGGACCTTCGAGAGAAGAGTTTTATCATACCCAACATTTCCACATGGGAAGCTCCCATGTTGTTCATGAAAAATTTGGATGGGATGTTGTATCTATTTGTTGATTATAATCACCTAAAACAGACCGTGATAAAGAAAAAGTACATCTTACTGAATATTGATGACCTCTTTGACTAGTTTTAAGGCATGACATGGTTCTCAAAGATTTATCTCAAGTATGGATACCACTAATTTATGGTCCGTGAGGTTGATTTTTCGAATCTATAATTATGATTTCGCAACAGACACTATGAGTTCTTTGTGATTCCTTTTGATGTGATGAGTTCCCCCACTGCATTCATGGATTTGATGAACCGGATCTTCTAGACATACTTGGACCAATTTTTTTATATTCATTGAATACATAATCATCTACTCTATGTGAGAGGAGGATCATGTAGATCACTTGATAATGGTCCTATAATTACTTCAGGAGAACCATCTTTATGGTAATCTCTCTACGTTCCAGTTACGAATCCACGAGTTTCACTTTCTACAGCATGTCATTTATGAGCATGGATTAGCTATAGACCCGATAAAGATTGATGCAGTGATTACTTAGGAGACACCCAAGAACATGTCATAAGTTCAAAGTTTTCTTATCTTGGTGGGGTATTATAGGAGGTTCATGAAATACTTCTCTTGGATTTAATCCCCTTTGACTTCCCTAAAGTGGAAAGGGAATCTATTTACCTAGACTAACTAGTACCAGATATCCTTTGAGGAGTCAAGGTTGAGGCCGATGAGTGACCCTATTTTGAGACTACCAGTGATTTCTATAGAGATGGACTCAACTATGTTTTTATGCATAGGTATACAGTGATTGAATATGGGTCAAGTCAATTTAGAATCCACAAGAAGAACTGTGTGACTTATGACCTAGAGTTGGTAGCGATAGTCTTCTCTCTGAGGATGTGGAGGCATTATATTCTAAGAGAATGCTTTATTGTTTAATCATACCATCATAGTCTTAGGTATGAATTCATGAAAACAGAATTGGACCTGATATAGAGATTATGATTGGAGTTCCTATAGGACTATTACTTTGAGATAGTCTATTCTCTTGGGAAGGAAAACGCAGTGGCAGGTGCCCTTATAGGAAGTCCCATTATCATCTGGTGGATTAGGCATCTTATTGCTGACCCTGGTAGAGGATAGGGGTGCAGTTTATCTTCATCCAATGGTGTTGACTCCTCCTCTTCTCTAGTGTGTGATGGAGGCTTAGTTGGGAGACTTTGTTTGTGAGTTCCATCATGACCATATATCCATAGGATATTCACCATATGGATTCTTTGAAGGAGGAAATTACATCATCCTTTTATAGGTACGGATGGTGGTTCTAGTCATGATGCGAGAGGAGGAGATAATGGAATTTTACACTTCTCCTTTGGTTGTGAATCTCGGTGTAGGGAAGATGTACAAGGACATTCAACAGTAGTTATAGTGGGATGGAATGAAATAGAGTGTTGCAGAGTTCATCTCTCAGTTTCTCACATACCAGTAAGTGAAGGTTGATCACCATGCTCTGAATGGTTTGTTGTAGCCTCTTTAGATCTTGGAGTGGAAATGGGATGTATTATCCATGGAATTTCTAAAAATGATTCCTTGGATAGTAAGATTCCATGATTTCATTCGGGTGATAGATGAATGACTTGTGATGTTGGTGCACTTCCTTTCTATCTAAGAGCCAAGATTAGTGGAAATTTTGGGGAATATGTACTCGCAAGAGATCGTATGACTTTATGGGGTTACCTAAACTATTTTCTATGACTGTTATTTGTGGTCCAAGTCATGTTTTTGGAGAGTCCTACAGGAGGTATTTGGAACCTAGTTGAGGATGAGAACAACTTTTCACCCTCATATGGATGGGTAGACTGAGCACACTATCCAGGTGTTAGAGGATATGTTGAGGGATTGTGTGTTATACTTGAACTAGAGGTGAAAGGATTACTTAACTTTGCATGAGTTTTCTTACAATAATATATATCACTATACTATTAGTATGACACCTTTCAAGGCCCTGTATGGGAGACCCTATAGGTCTCCCTTATGCTGGACTAAGATCAGTGAGGCATCTCTTGTTGGGCCAGAGATAGTGAAAACAATAATGGATAAGGTCTAGGTGATCTGCAAGTGGATCAGGATATCCCAAAATAGGAATAAATCTTATTTTGATCAACATTTTAGGCCCTTTTAGTTCAAGTAAAGATACCATATTTTCCTGAGAGTCTCCCCATGATAAGTATTGAGGAGATTCAACCAGAGTGCCAAGAAATCCTCAAGGTTCATTAGTCCATTTAAGATCTTTCATATTGTTGGAGTGGTTGCTTACTTCCTCCCCTTACCCTCACAATTTGAGCGGGTGCATGAATTCTTTCATGTGTTACAGCTGAGGAGATACGTTCATGATCCTACGCACATTATTGACTGAGGCGAGTTAGACATTTAGGATGAAGCCACCTTCACGGAGTACCCAATGTTGATTGAGGATCAGTAGAAGAGGATCCTTCATTGGTGGAAAATTACCTTACTTCATGTACTATGGAAGCATTGGAGCATACAAGAGAACTCCTAGGAGTGAGAGAGCCAAATTTGGGCTCAGTGTCCCCATATTTTTTCTTATTTTGTACTTTTCAAGGATGAAAATCTTGAATGAGGGAATGATTTAGATACTTTGTTTTTCCTTATAATACTTTGGAATATTTTAAGAAATATTTTTAGAACCAAGCACTGATATGGAGCATGATTCATAGACCCAGTGATCCCAGAATTAATTTTATAAAATATTAAATATATTTGATACCACTCACACACATTTTTTCATAAATAATTAAATATCTCCTAAAATGAGTCCCGGATCAAAAATCTGAGATTATAGTTGATTATGGAGTATAGGTTTTACCCTAGGTATGACCTAAATATGGTCAGTTCCAGATGTTCGGATGAGGCAGCCATTGGCAGATATGTTAAGTGAATTAATTAATTGATTAATTAAATTAATTAATTTAATGATCAACCCTATTTTTCCTCTATAAATATGTTTTTATAGAAAATATTCAAGGTTATCCTCATAACCCTGGGATTTTTTAGATGAGTATTCCACCGTTCTTCATTGGAGAATCGAGATTGAACGACTATTGGCAACTGAATCATGGTAAATCAAGGTGTAGTGAATGCAACGGTTCCTCTCCATCATTAAATACTATGTTCCTCACCAAATATCCATCCGAATTGAGGTAGTACATGTAATTTTTTGGATTTCCTTCCTTTTAAAATTAATCAAGCATGAATTAAATTATCTGGTTTGATTTCTAGAATTTTCCAACCTTCGCATGATCCCTATAAATTTTTTATTCTTTCTTTTATCCAGTTAGACCCCTTGTCGCATTATTATTGTTATATTTGTTATCCTAAGACCAACTTATTGTACTCTGATTACATGTATATTTGATGTATTGAATATTAATTAAACACCATATTACATATTGTTCCTTTTTCTTCATGGATTTAATGTAATATTGTCCTGGATTATTTGTCACATTGATAAGGTCATAGAAGTTCCCCACTATAATGAGATAAGTGATATGATAATATTCATAATATATTTTTTCAATTGGATAATGTAATATGATGGGACACATAGTATTTAGACCGTTATGTGAGAGTACTCATAAGCATATGAGGCTTCCTCTCATGAAATTCTCACTTGGTAATCTCTAAGATCAGAGATTATAAGAATAGAGCTGCTAGTAAGAATTCCACATGTTTTTATTTCATTATATATTCTTATCTATGAGTATGTGAATGGTCCTTAGACTTTAAGATTATCATTAATATATATCATGACTTTCACACTTAGATTTACTAACCAAAACCATCACACCATATGTTGGTGGGAAGTAGGGTATGTTGGGTGTGTTGGGTGTGTCATGATTGACATGTCATTAATAGATAATTTGAGGAAGGATTTTCCCTTCCATCTTTATGGAAACTGATATCTTGTCCCTTTAATTGGAATAGAATTGTCACATTAAATTCCATGGTCATGGTGTAACGAAGTGTTTATTTCAGATAGTCAAAGGAATACATATCAAGTAAATAGGTTTATGACATCGTCATGAAACCTACTTGATGAGATATTATGACAAATGGATTATATTGCACAGTGATTATTTTTATGTGGTTTTCGACGTTGAAACATTAAGTTATTTCTCTTGGGTGCCTAATCCATTTCTAGATAGTAGTCATAGACTTTAGGCAAGCTCACCTAATACCAATGAGAAAGAATCCTAGAGGGTCACACACTAAGTGTTTATGTTATTCTCAATTAAATTATATGTGAGTTTAGTTAATGGAATAAATATTATTATCATTTCTGAGGAATAATTTTATTCAAGTTATATTGATCGCATATATTAAATAAATATTTATTAACCAACATGTGAATAAAAATATATTTATTTATTTTATTGAATATTTAATAAATATTTATTCACCGGTATGTGAATGAGATATTTATTTATGAATAAAAAATTTATCCAGGTGTTCAATGAATACAAGAGGAGTTCTAACGGACCATGACCATGTTTGATAACAAATATTAATTAACTAGTCGGTTAAATAGTATTTGTTATTGCACAAGTTGGAACACACCAAAAAATAATAATATTATTATTATTATGTGGAATGGGGTTTATTAAAGGTAATAAATGTTATTTAATGGTTGGATTGAAATTAAATAATATTTTAATCTAAATCATAACTCTATAAATAGACAGATTTGTCTATTGTATAGAGAATCCATAATTGAGACTAGAAAATTTTTGTGCACAACTAATTCTCACTCAAATTATCCTTCTCTCTATCTCCCTAAAAAATGATAAGTGCAAGAGGTATTTCTTCAAGACCGAAGAATGAGCGATCAAGAATGAACAACTCAAGACATTCGACTCACTACGCTAGCACCCAAAGATCGAGTAGTGTTGCTTATAAATCATTGGAGCACGTGTGGATGAATGATATATGGATTCTATCCTTGGATCCTCACCATGAAATGAAGGTAATCTGAAAGGGTCTTTTTGGATGATCAACATTCACCAATGAAGAAAATTCCTAAGCCCAGGTATTTATTTCTTCAAATATTAAATAAATCATTTATAAATTTGATTTGAATTATCCTTACTCTTGGTTTTGGACAATGGTTATTAAATGACATTTTAATATATATCACCCATCACCACGTGTTTCTGCTATGCCCAAAACCAAAAAGTGGTATCAGAGTTGTCATGTTTCAATTTATAATTATTTATTTGGTTTTTGATATATGCGCAATTATGGTTATATTTTCATTTTATATTATTTGTTATTTAATCTGATTTTAATTAACATATTATCGACATATTAATCATGTTTTTTTAGTGTTTTGTTTTCTTAAATGTTTAAGAACAAATGAAAAATAATTGTAGATTCCATCAGAAAGTGCCAAATCTTTTGCTGGTAAAACTGGGTTACATGGCATGTAACTGGAGCACATGTCATATAACCATACGCATTGTACATGGATGCGTCATACAGTTAATTACACATGGTGAATTTATTGCACACCACGTGTTGACTGGACCAATCTAGCGCACGGAAAGCAGATACATGGCATGTAGCTAGCATGTACATGCTGTGTAATCTGGATGAGTTAACACGTTGAAGCTTCGGGTGTGTGAATCAGATACACAGCAACTGAGATACATGATGTATAGCTAGATTACACATCATATAGTCTCCAAATTAATATAAGAATTAAATTACATTAAAATTTAATATTGGAGTATTAAAACCTTATTTTATTGATTTTCACTAGTTGTGTTTGAAAATATAATAATGGTTTTAAGAAACATTAAATGTTCAATCAATTTATTGTAATAAATATATATTAATTGGTTCTATCATTTATTTTAAATTAATACAATAAATAATGGGTTTTTACAATTAAGTTTGAATAATTGTTAAGATGAAAAATTAATTAATTATTTAATTAATTAATGAAATCATTTTCATCTTATTAATAAAGAACAAATAAATAAATGAAAGTTTTCCAGTTACTTTTTTGTATTCGTTGCATGTATGACTGGTCATGAGTTTGACCAAGACATGTGTATGTGTTGGGTGTTTTAATTTAATTTATTTCATGGGTTTTCAATTATTTAATATTAAATTAAATGATGGTCTGCAAATCATCCATCCCTTTATTATTATATAGGACCTATGTGTTTAAGTATATTTATGTAATTCCCTTTAAGTAATACTTTGGTTCCCCTCACCTACATGTGAGTAATATATACTTGTAATTAATGGTGTGTCCCAAGGCATGTGGAGGTGGTTTAAGATGGAACAATGATAATGCCAACTCAGGTGATACATATGTGGATAGGTGGAATGTCGTAACTCATGGAAAGACTCATAAAAGGACTTATTTCCCCTAGGTCATAGGTTGGTTTAAGGTTTGTTCATTAAATCAACCATTAGATAAATCTCATGAATGGATAATTTAATTATTTGTTTATTTCTGTCTATGCAATTATCTATTTTATAGATTAAGAGTCATGATCACATAAATAAATGAATTAATGTGAAAATGAAAAATTTAAATAAATGTATTATACATAAATGTTTTATCCAACATGGTTAATTAATTAAGTAACATCCACTTAATATTAACAATCCATGTAAAGTATAAAATAAGATAAAATTTATGAATAATAAATTAAATAAATGAATTATGCATAAATTTTTTATCCAACATGGTAAATTAATTTAGTAACATCCACTTAATATTAACAATACCTGTAAATGATAAAACAAGATAAAATTTATGCATAAGAAATTAAAATCCATCAATTAAATATTAAGTTGGACTTTCCCTTCCATTACTTGATTAAAAATGAAACTCAATAAAACTAAGTGTTTGACCAACCCTTTTTGGGAAACTTACTTTTATAAGGGGATTTATTATAAAGTTTTTGGGTTTAATTAACCATTTTACATTAAGAGGAGTATATCTTTCTAGACTTTGTGTAATTTGGAGGCAATTTTTGAGGAAATCCAAGTTAGGATTTCAGGATTGGGGAATCCACTCAATGGATCAAGGAGATACAATCCCACAATTAGCAAAGCCTTGCCTACCTAAATACCTTCAAGTAGCCTGAACAACCCTTGTTAGGATTATTTTAAGGGTCATATGAATCCTTTCCACTAGAATTTTAAAGAAACTAGACATTCCAAGTTAAATGGTGAGGGCTATTGGGACTTGATAAAATAGTGGGAGATTTAATAAAATCAAATAATTTATTATTTCTCACATAATTTGTAATAAAAAAATTACTAATAATCCAATATTTTAAATTGTATAATAAAATGGAAAGTTATTCATCCAAATTATCCCTATAATGAATATTATAGAAATACAACCTCTTAACCGGTAGAAACTTCTAGTAGTGGTTTAGACGCCTTCGGGTTATTATACACCATGAACGGAAATCTTACATGATGGAAACCTCAATTCCTAATCCACCTGCTAAGGAGGTAGGTGATGAAGAGTTACTTGTCTGTGAAAAACATTTGAGTGACGTGGTCAAGGTATAATGTTTGATTGTTTCATCAATGTCTAGTGAACTCATGAAGTCTCCCAAAAACATGGATGCATATAGCATGCTTGAGAACCTCCATGGTCTTTACCGGGAGAAATATATATAGAAATGGTTTAATATTTCCAAGTATCTCTTTCAGATGAAGTTTGGAGAGGGTTCCCCAACTAGGCCACATGTAGTCAAGATCATTGACCACATTGAGCACCTAGAGGTTTTAGGTTTTAAACTCCCTGAAGAATTGGGCACTGGTCTCATTCTAGAATCACTCCCTTAGAGCTTCTCTATCTTTTTTGTGAATTTTAATATGAACAACATTGATAAGTCTCTACCAGATCTTCTCACTCTTCTTCTCCAAGTAGATAAGGATACGAATCATGAAAAGTCTTATGTCCTTATAGTGAATAAATGTAAAGGTAAAGTAAAGATATTTAATCCCAAATATTCTCCATACCCTTCCAAGAAGAGGAAGATCAATGGGAAAGCCAGAAACATGATGTTTTCTATTTCACATGTGGCAAGAAGGGCCACTGGATGAAAAACTTCACCCATCCAAATAAGAAAGGGAAAGATTTAGCTATGTTTTTTATCGAGTGGAATTTATCTATTTCTACAAATTAGGTATTAAATACTACTTGTGGTGCTCACATATGTATTAAAATATAGGAACAAAGTAAATTTAGAAATATTGATTGAGGGGAGGTAGATCTATGACCATCCAATGGAGCTAAACTTGCTACTATATGGGGACTACCACATCATATTGTTGACCAGAATGATCTTGGTTTTGAAAGATTTTTATTATGTTCCATCTGTTACCAAAAACATTATTTATGTATCGAGACTTGATACATATGGATTTATTTTCAAATTTGGGAATAAATGTTTATTATTTTATAAAGATACCATTTTTTATGGTAAGACACATTTAAATAATGGTCTTTATCTGTTGGATTACATAAACCAAGTAATGGAAATCGATAACACTGTTACTTTACATGAATCATACCACACCCAACTTTGGAATCACCAGCTAGGTCATGTAAATGAAAAGTGCATAACTAAATTGCATCAAGATGGATATTTAGATTCTTTTGAACTAAAAGCACTTGGTGTATTTTGTAAGAACCCGAATCTCTTTTCAGGTATTTTTTTCCTTTTTTCTGGAATTTTTGAGAAAAATGAATTTTCTGGGAATTTCAGTACATGCCGTGTAATTTCTGAGTACACGTCGTGTACTCTTTCCCCGGCTCGAAGTCGTGTGCTGGCCTTGTCCGGTCCACACACACGGTGTGTAAGGCTGAGGTGGAGGCCGGTTATTTCGGAGTACGGAAAATTCGAAGCACACACCGTGTACTCCAAAAGTACACGCCGTGTACTTTCTTTTTTTCCATTAAACGGACCGGGGTTGCGTCTAACCCCCATATTCATCTTCTTCTTCAGTTTTCGACCATCCGGGAGAGACCGTATGGTCGGATCTTCGACGGATTCCCGCCTCGCCGTCCGTTCTCTGATTTGAGCACGGTCAGTTGCGTTGGAATCGCAGCAGTAAGTTCTTCCTTCAGCTTTATCCTTGTTTATTGATTCCTCCTCATTTCCAAGTTATCGTAGGATGAACGTTTTGTGTGTTTTCGTAGATCTATGTTGTTCTAAGAGGAATCTGTCGTCTAAGTTCACGTATATCGATCTCCTCGGATCGAGGTAGGTGGTTTGTGCCTTTTTGTAGAAAGTCTTTGAGTATTTTGTGCAATTTCCACCAATACCCTTGAACAGGGTATTGCGTGTTTCCTGTTTTTCCCTTGTTTCTTGCCTGCTTTGCTTGATTGCTTTAGTAGAGGTTATTTCTTGTGATTAGAGTATTTTGTTTGTGCTCAGATTTCTTTTCCATGCTTGTTCTACCTGTTTGGCGTTTTTCTGGTTGCCATGCCTAGTCGTAGGATAGTGAAACTATTTTTTTATTATTGTTGTTGAGCCTTAGTTGATAGCTAAGTAGTTATTGAGGTTTACTTTGACGGTATACACACGTCGAGCATGTTTAGTTACTCAGGACTGTGAGAACCTAGAGTAGTAGACCAAAGGGATAATTGACGGAAGGGCTTCTCGAGAGTGTTTTTTAATCACGATGTGAGACCAAGTGGAGAATTGACAGAAGGGCTTCTCCAGAGTGTCTTTAACTACGATGCGGGACACAGGGGGAATTGACGTTGATTGCTTCCCCAGAGAGCCTTTAGAATGATACGAGACTATAGGGGGAATTGACGGTGAGTGCTTCCCTAGAGAGTCTGCTTAATTACGTAGCTGAACCAGAGGAGTGAGACTGTGTGTGCCTCCCAGAGGGTTTCTAGTACTTAGAGGTTTAACCATAGGGGTTAGACTGTGAGAGCTACCCAAAGGGTTACCTATTTCTTCTTTTTTTGTTGGCTTCTTACTTGTGTGTTATGCGTGTTAGAACTGTGGATTGTAGCTGCTTGTGCTTTCTTGTTTACTGCTCTTGTTTATTTCCTGCCATGTATTCATTGACTGTTAGGCACAGATCTTTGGGTGGTTGCCTACTGGTATTGTATCTCACACCCTTTTTGGGCCATGATTTTGGGCCCAAGTAGACTATGTTGTTTCAGGTATAGATAAGGTAAAGTGCCCTTCTACTTCGGGATCTTGATTGCATCAGGAGCTGGGGATCATGGGACCGAGCCATGGCTCGCGATGCTAAGGAGCTTACTTTGTTTTTCTTTTGAACTTGGTTTCAGTTGTATTTCAGTACATTATTGTGTTTGCTATTTTCCTTAGATACTTGTACCTGCTGCATCTTTGTCATCATAGTTAGATATATTTACATTTCTTTCACTGTTGGTTTCTATTGGTATGCATATTTTTTACTGCTTCCTCTATTTATCATTGTTTTCTTACCTTGTATACCTTACCGAATGAGGGCATAGTTTCCCCACCGACTCACCAAGGCCCTCGCTGCTAGTCAGCAGCCTCTGGCGTTCGGGGAAATGCACTTGAGGTCATGTGGCGAACTGGGTA
Organism: Viscum album; assembly: GCA_963277665.1. Classification (NCBI taxonomy): domain Eukaryota; kingdom Viridiplantae; phylum Streptophyta; class Magnoliopsida; order Santalales; family Viscaceae; genus Viscum; species Viscum album. The sequence goes on along the minus strand of OY728121.1, from coordinate 1,657,657,711 downwards.
TGGGCACCAGTGGAGGGGCTCCGGACTCGGGACGTTACAAAGTGGTATCAGAGGAGTTATTTTCTCTTGCTTTACTGTTTGGAGACTTTAGCCAGGGATAGGACAGATTCGGTACTTGGTATTAAGTTGTGCTCGGGAGTAGCTAACCCATGTATAGGGAAAGGCCATACTACCTCGTTAATTACAGTTTGTTGGTTTTGAGTTTTATGGTTGATATGTTTTCACCTAGAGTGATTCACATGACTTGTGCGGTTATTGTTTTGATATTTCGGTTCTATTTCTGTCGTAACCTGATGAGATGAGGGTATGCCATCTCATGAATCATATAGGCACTTATAGAAATCACATGTCATGCATTCTTACCATGCCATCTAGGGTGCATTAGTGATTGCATGTTGTTGTGATAGACTTTGTGTAGATTATGCATGCTGTTGTGATAGTTGCTTGATAGATTCTCTACTGTTGTGTTAGAAAACTGTTGTTCTGTTTCTTGATTAAAATAAATTCCAAATTTCGGTTCTTGGGGAGTTATGGGCCCTCACGGATCGGAAATTGGCATCTCTTCCCTTGTTTTTAGTGTTTCTAGAATTCTGCGCAGTTTCTGAGCTACTACCCAGAAAAACCCAGAATACACGGCGTGTAATTTTTGGATACATGCCGTGTAGTTTTCAGGCCGTGTCACTGACCGTGTGAGTAGAACACGATGTCGTGGGAGTAACTTCGAGAACACGCCTTGTACGGTCGGTACACGCCGTGTGAGTTCAGAGCCGTGTACCCGGTCGTGTCACTAATAACACAGGTCGGGGAAGCTCGGGTAGAACACACTGTGTCCATAGGGAACATGTCGTGAAGTCCTGACCAGGTACCCGGCCATGTCACGAACAACAAGGGCCGGTGTGACCTTCCTTTCCACATGCCATGTTTGTTCGGAACACACCGTGTAGTCCTTCCCAGGTACCCGGCCGTGTCACGAACAACACGGGACAGTGTCACCTTCACCTATGCACATCGTGCTTGTTCGGAGCACGCCGTGTAAGGTCCATCCGTGTAGACGTCCATGTACTCAACAACACGGACCACCGAAGCCTTTTCTAGTGCACGCCGTGTTTGTTTCGAACACGCCGTGTGGTCTCGGGTTGAGTCAGACCGTGTGGGTTATTTATGTAAGGAGACTCGGGCAGGGTAATAGTTTTCAAGTACATGCCGTGTGTGGGGGTCAACACGCTGTGTAGTTTGTAGTGTACACGACTTGTAGGGAAGGGGTACACGCCCATGTCAATGGTTTCAAAAGACACACCGTGTAGTTTTATACACGCCGTGTAGTCGTGTTTTGCAATCTTGTGTGTTTTTCTTCCCCTGTTCCCATTTTGTACTCTTGTGTTCTCTGTCCTTATTTCCTGATCTAAGGTGTTCTTTTGATCTTTCAGAGTTATGCCTCTGAGACGTCCTCCGGTCGTACGTCTATCGTCGAGCAGTGATTAGACGCTGGATATGGCTGATCAAAGACTTCCTGTCGATCCCCCAGCCGAGCCATCTTTGGCACCGGTTTTCGTATCAGTTGTAGGCGCTGATGCGCAGTTCAGGGAAGGTTTCATGAGGATTATGCAGGACTTCCAAGGAGCACCACCACCTGCCTTGTCTATGGCAGACTTGACGTGGGTTTTCCAGCAGCAGCATCCTCCCACGTTCTCAGGGGAGGGAGGACCACAGGCTGTAGAGTCGTGGCTGGAAGCCATGCTGACTATATTCGAGCATCTGGAGACGCCTCCAGAGAGGCAGGTCAAGCTCGCCACATACATGCTCCGAGACTCCACCAAGAGGTGGTGGGACGTGATCTCACAGGTGGGTCAGTAGCAAGCTATGACTTGGGAGGAGTTCCAGCATGTGTTCTATGACTACTTCTACCCGGAGACCCTGAGGGTCGATCGAGCCCGGGAGTTCATGAGCTTAGAGCAGGGTACTCTATCTGTCATGGAGTATTCCTCTCGTTTCACTGATCTGTAGTGTTTTACACCCCTTCGGGATGGGAGTGGGGTGTTCTTGGCGAGGAAGTTTGAGGATGGACTCAGGTGGGAGATCCGCTCACAGGTGAACATCTTCCAGATGACTTCCATTACTTCCATCGTCAACCAGGAACTGATTGCGGAGCGCAATCTGAGAGACTCTAGAGCTGCGAGCCAGGGTGGTTCTGCTTCCAGAGCTAGATTTCCTTCGGATGACAGCAAGAAGCATCGTATGGAGACTACGCGCGGTGATTCGAGGAAGCGAGACGCATCATCAGGCAGTCAGGTGACATGCTACCAGTGTGGCCGGACAGGGCACAGGGGCCACAATTCCATAGGGACCCAGTGGAGTGTCGATCTTGCGGCAAGATGGGTCACCTTCAGCGTTTCTGCCAGGTTTTCTCACCAGCAGCAGGTGATCGGGGTTCTTCCATGACTCCTCGTTCAGGAGCAGCCCCACCAGTCTCTCACCAGTCAGGGAACTGGAGTTCTTCCAGCCATTCGGGCCGAGGTGGAGGTCGAGGCTGTGGCGGTCAGCCACCAGTCCCTCAGCACCAGCAGGGAGGTTTAGCTCAGAGTGGTCAGCCAGGGGGGTAGGGCCGTCGTGCAGTCCAGTCTTTCGCCGTGGAGTAGACTTATCATGAGCAGGATCCCGGGCCTTCTACTGTTCGAGGTACGATTTTAGTAGCCTCAGTTTTATCTTCATCCCTTTTCAATACTGGTGCTATGCATAGCTTTATCTCTGTTGCTGTTATGGAGAGTCTTGGACTCTGCATCTTTTCTTCTGCTGACTCGTTGACACTAGACACACCCTTGGGGACAAGGACATCTGGTGTACGCCAGTGTAGAGAGTGCCCTCTAGAGGTTTCATGGTATTGCTTCTTATGGGATCTCTATGTCCTAGAGATGACATGCTATGATGTAATCCTTAGCATGGATTGGTTGATTCCTTTCCAGGCAGTCGTTGACTGTTATCACCGCAGAGTCAGTTTCATTTCACCAGAAGGTGAATCCTTCCTTTATAGAGGCAAATGAGACATCCGGGCGAGTCGGGCGGGACTCGAGCATCTTGGGCTAGGAGGGGTGACAGCCCAGATTGCTAGCCTTTATCTGGATTATCAGGGGACTCCACGGTTGGACTTTCCTCCAGTGGTGGATCGCTTCAGGGATGTATTTCCAGAGAACTTTTTAGGTTTGCCTCCGGAGCGTGAGGTAGACTTCTCTATTGAGCTCGTGCCAAGAGCGGCACCAGTGTCCATTCCCCCATATAGGATGGCCACACCTGAGTTGCAGGAGCTCAAGAAGCAGTTGGAGGAGCTACAGGCTAAGGGTTTCATCTGACCCAGTACTTCTCCTTGGGGTTCGCCTGTTCTTTTTGCAAAGAAGGAAGTTGGTACCCTTCGGCTTTGTGTGGATTATCGTAAGTTGAACTAGTTGACGGTTAAGAACCGATATCCCTTATCGTGGATCGATGAACTTTTCGATCAGCTTCGAGGAGCCTGGGTGTTCTCGAAGATCGAATTGAGGTCTGGTTATCATCAGTTGTGCGTTATACCATCAGATATACCTCTGACAGCCTTCAAGAGCAGTTATGGTCTATATGAGTATACAGTCATGTTGTTCAGTCTCACGAACGCACCTGCAGTTTTTATGGAACTGATGAACCGAGTGTTCCATCCTTACCTGGACTCTTTTGTCGTGGTCTTTGTGGATGATATCTTGGTGTACTCTCACACTCGACACGACCATGCCACACATCTTGAGATCGTTCTGAGTACACTGAGAGAGCATCGGCTTTATGCTAAACTCTCGAAGTGCCACTTCTGGATGGATCAGATTCACTTCTTGGGTCACATTATTTCAGAGGCAGGAGTATCTGTGGACCCAGAGAAAGTGAGAGCTTTAGTTTCCTGGGAGCATCCGAAGAACGTCTTTGAGGTACGAAGTTTCCTAGGGCTGGTTGGATACTACAGACGTTTCATTCAGGACTTTTCTTGTCTAGCAGCACCTTTGACAGGTCTGACCAAGAAGGGGGCGAAGTTCTTATGGTCAGATTCTTGTGAGTCAGCCTTTCAGGAGATGAAAGGGAAGTTGACGTCAGCACCGATACTAGTCTTGCCGGAGCCAGGCAAGAGCTACACTTTTTACTGTGATGCTTCGGGTATCGGGCTGGGAGCTGTGCTTATGCAGGGAGATGGAGTCATTGCGTACGGGTCTCGGCAGTTGAGGTCACATGAGAGGAACTACCCTACGCACGATCTGGAGTTGGCAGCTATTGTTCATGCCTTGAGCTGTTAGAGAAACTATCTTCTGGGAGAGCACTTTGTGGTCTTCACTGACCACAAGAGTCTTAAGTATATCTTTACTTAGCGTGATCTGAATCTGAGGCAGCACGGGTGGGTCGAGTATCTTCATCCTTTTGATTTCGATCTCGCCTATACGTCGGGGAAGGGCAACGCCGTGGCAGATGCGTTGAGCAGGAGAACTCAGATTCAGGCAGTTCAAGAGGCCAGTAGTGAGTGGCAGCTGATGGCTCTGTTCTCTGAGATGCATCTAGAGGTGCACGACAGACGGGGATAGACTTTTCTATCTTCTGTAGTTGTTACCTCTATGCTACTTGATCGGGTACGGATGAGGAAGCTATCAGACTCCGAATGCTTAGTCCTGTGGGAGAGTGTGTCAGGAGGGGACCCTTTTCCTGGATGGACAGTGGGTGAGGATGAGATCTTGCGCTTCCAGGGACGCGTATGGGTGCCAGCATACATACGTGAGGAGCTGATGTGGGATTTCCATTCCTCTATCTGGGCAGTTCATCCTGGCATCACCAATATGTATTGGGACCTTTATCGCCAATACCGGTGGCCTGGTATGAAGAAGGATGTTGCTGGTTTTGTCATGTGATGTTCTACTTGTCAGCAGGTGAAAGCAGAGCATCAGCGACCAGCGGGGCTTTTACAGCAGTTACCCATTTCGGAGTGGAAGTGGAACGATGTTGTGATGGACTTCATGACCGGGTTGTCGAGATCACATCGAGGAAACGATGCTATTTGGGTTACTGTCGATAGACTCACTAAGGTTTCTCACTTCTTGCCGATCAAGAAAACCTTCAGTGTCGATGATCTGGGACGACTTTACATCAGATAGATCGTTCGTCTACATGAAGTTCTGCGCTCTATTGTTTTAGACAGAGATGCACGCTTTACCTCTCGGTTCTGGTAGGGACTTCAGGAGGCCTTGGGTACACAGGTTCTTTTGAGTACAGTATATCATCCCCATACTGATGGCCAGTCCGAGCGCACAATCCAGGTGCTTGAGGATATGCTCCGAGCTTACATCCTAGACTTTGGCAGTTCTTGGGAGAAGCATATTCCTCTGGTGGAGTTCGCCTACAACAACAGTTTCCAGGCGACCATTCAGATGGCTCCATACGAGGCCTTGTACGGTAGGCCATGTCGATCACCCTTATGCTGGCTGGAGGCAGGAGAGGCAGCCTTGCTGGGACCTCGTCTTGTTCAAGAGACTTCAGAGCAGATAGAGCTGATTCGGAAGAGGATGGCTGCAGCGCAGTCTCGACAAAAGTCTTATGTTGATCAGCGGAGACGACCTCTGGAGTTCGAGGTCGGTGATTAGGTTTTCCTATGTGTCGCACCAAGGTTGGGAAACAAGAGGATTCGGAGACAGGGTAAGCTTTCACCGTGGTACGTCGGGCCTTTTGAGGTCTTGGAGAGAGTGGGGTCGGTCGCCTATCGGGTGCAGTTACCTCAGAGGTATCGGGCCATGCACGACGTCTTCCACGTCTCTCAACTCCGACGTTACTTTTCATACCCTTCTCACGTCTTCCGGCCCGAGGAAGTCAAGCTTGAAGCGGATGCGTCATTTGAGGAGCATCCTATCCGGATTAACGATCGTAGTACGAAGGTTCTCTGTGGGCGGTCTGTTCCTCTGGTACGAGTGCTATGGCAGCACGGGCGAGTGCAGGACGAGACCTGGGAGAGGGAGACCGATGTACGATCGCAGTGGCCAGAGCTATTCGGGGTTTCTCCTTCTCCGCCTCATTAGGGAAATTTGGGGATGAATCTCTTTAAGGGGGATGTTTGTAAGAACCCGAATCTCTTTTCAGGTATGTTTTTCCTTTTTTCTAGAATTTTTGATAAAATTGAATTTTCTGGGAATTTCAGAAGTACACGCCGTGTAATTTCTGAGTACACACCATGTACTCTTTCCCCGGCTCAAAGTCGTGTGCTGGCCGTGTCCGAGCCACACACACAGTGTGTAAGGCTGAGGTGGAGGCCGGTTATTTCGGAGTACAGAAAATTCAAAGTACACGCCGTGTACTCCAAAATTACACACCGTGTACTTTCTTTTTTTTTCATTAAACGGACCGGTGTCACGTCTGATCCCAATATTCATCTTCTTATTCAGTTTTCGATCATCTTAGAGTGACCGTACGACCGGATCTTCGATGGATTCCCGCCTCGTCGTCCGTTCTCTGATTCGAGCACAGTCAGTTGCGTTGGAATCACAGCGGTAAGTTCTTCCTTCTGCTTCAGCCTTGTTTCTTGATTCCTCCTCATTTCCAAGTTATCATGGGATGAAAATTTTTTGTGTTTTCTCAGATCTACATTGTTCTGAGAGGAATCTGTCATCGAGGTTCACGTATATCGATCTCCTCGGATTGAGGTAGGTGGTTTATGCCTTTTTGTAGAAATTATTTGAGTATTTTGTGTAATTTCCACCAATACCCTTGAACGGGGTATTGCGTGATTCCTGTTTTGCCCTTGTTTCTTGCCTGCTTTGCTTGATTTCTTTAGTAGATGTTATTTCTTGTGATTAGAGTATTTTGTTTGTGCTCAGATTGCTTTGTCATGCTTGTTCTGCCAGTTTGGCGTTTTACTAGTTGTCATGCCTAGTCGTAGGATAGTGGAACTATTGTTTTATTATTGCTGCTGAGCCTTAGTTGATAGCCAAGTAGTTCTTGAGGTTTACTTGGACGGTATACACACGCTGAGCATGTTTAGTTACTCAGGACTGTGAGAACCTAGAGTAGTAGACCAAAGGGAGAATTGACGGAAGGGCTTCTCCAGAGTGTTTTTTAATCATGATGCGAGACCAAGTGGAGAATTGACGGAAGGGCTTCTCTAGAGTGTCTTTAACTACGAAGCGGGCCACAGGGGGAATTGACATTGAGTGCTTCCACAGAGAGCCTTTAGCACGATACGAGACTATAGGGGGAATTGACGGTGAGTGCTTCCCCATAGAGTCTGCTTAATTATGTAGCTGAACCAGAGGAGTGAGACTGTGTGTGCCTCCCATAGGGTTGCTAGTACTTAGAGGTTGAACCATAGGGGTTAGACTGTGAGAGCTACCTAGAGGGTTACCTGATTCTTCTTTTGTTGTTGGCTTCTTACTTGTGTGTTATGCTTGTTAGAACTGTGGATTGTAGCTGCTTGTGCTTTCCTGTTTACTGCTCTTTTTTATTTCCTGCCATGTATTCATTGACTGTTAGGCACAGATATTTGGGTGGTTGCCTAGTGGGATTGTATCTCACACCCTGTTTGGTCCATGCTTTTGGGCCCAAGCAGACTATATTGTTGCAGGTATAGATAAGGGAAAGCGCCCTTCTACTTTGGGATCTTTACTGTATCAGGAGCTGGGGAGCATGGGACCGAGTTGTGGCTCGCGATGCTGAGGAGCTTACTTTGTTTTTCTTTTGCACTTGGTTCCAGTTGTATTTCAGCACGGTGTTGTGTTTGTTGTTTTTCTTAGATACTTGTACCTGCTGCATCTTTTTCATCATAGTTAGATATATTTACATTGCTTTCGCTGTTGGTTTCTGTTGGTATGCATGTTGTTTACTGCTTCCACTATTTATCATTGTTTTCTTACCTTGTATACCTTACCGAATGAGGTCATAGTTTCCCCCACTGACTCACCAAGGCCCTCGCTGCTAGTCGGCAGCCTCTAGCGTTCGGGGAAACTCGCTTGAGGTCATGTGGCGAACCGGGTACGGGCACCAGTGGAGGGGCTCCGGACTCGGGACGTTACATATTTCATGCATGTTTACAAGGAAAAATGACCAAATCCCCATTTAGTGGGAAAGGTTAAAGGGATAAAGAGATTCTTGAATTAGTTCATACTGATGTGTATGGACCATTTCCTATTGAAGCAAGGGGTAGGTACTCATACTTCATAACTTTTACTTATGATTTTAGTAGATATGGAAATGTCTACTTAATGAGGTATAATTTGGGTTCTTTTAATAAATTAAAGGAATACAATAATTAAGTTGGTGTACTCATACTTCATAACTTTTACTTACGATTTTAGTAGATATGGAAATGTCTATGTAATGATGTATAAGTTGGATTCTTTTAATAAATTAAAGGAATACACAAATGAAGTTGAGAACCAACTTGGTAAGAAGACTAAGAAACTCACCTAAAACCATGGTGGAGAATATCTTAATCAATACTTCATTTATTACATACGGGAGTTTGGGATCCTATCCCAACTCACTCTTCCTTGCAAACCTTAATAAAATGGTGAAAGAGAAAGGAGGAACTAAACCTTGTTGGACATGGTGAGATCAATGATGAGTCGTGTGGGTCTTCCATTATCCTTTAGGGAAATAATTTACAAATAGAAGCACATATACTAAACCAAGTACCAACTAAATCGATAAATGGTATTCCATATGAATTTTTGAGTAGAATAAAAAACATGTTATTGAAATTACATGTGTGGGGAAGTGAAGCATTTGTTAAGGACTCTTTAGGTAACAAAATTTCACCCTCAGGCACAAAGTGTACCTTTATAGGATACCCCTAAGAAACTAGGGGATATTTTCTATACGACCCCTCATAAAAAAGGTTTATAGTTTCAAGACACGCTATATTCTTTGAGAGGGATCACATATCTAAAATAGATAGTGGAAGCGAGATAGACTTCGATGAAGTTGAGGCTCGAGGTATACTAGAGTTGGTAGATGAATAGATTCCAAAAATCCCCATGGAAAATGAAACTGTTCTAAAGACACAAGTATTGTATAGGAGTACAAGAGATATTAGAGAACTATAATGTTATGGTTTTCTAGTAACTGAGGATGGTGATTCTTTATTATTTGATAATAATGATCCTCTAACCTACAAGGAATCTATGAGTGGAATAGATGTTCCCAAGTAGCAAGAATCCATGAATTGTGAAAGGAATTCTATGTACCAAAACCAAGTCTATATTTTGGTATATCCACTCATAGATGTAAAGCCCATTGGTTATAAATGGTTATTCAAGAAGAAACCGGATATGGAGGGACAAGTCAGTACCTATAAAGCGCAACTTGTTGCAAAAGGTTTTAAACAGCGTCAAGGCATTGACTATGATGAAACCTTTTCACCAGTTACAATGCTAAAATCCATCAAAATTATACTTTCCATTGTGTCTTACCATGAATATGATATTTGGAAAATGGATGTCAAAATAACCTTCCTTAATGGGAACCTTCAGGAAGATGTCTATATGACATGACCTGAAGGGTTTGTGACTTCAAAGGATGCTAATAAGATATGCAAATTGAAAAAAAATCATTTATGGATTAAAGAAAGAATCTTGGTCATAGGACATTCATTTTGATGAAGCCATAACAGAATTTGATTTCATAAAGAATGAGTGTGAGCCTTGTGTCTGCAAATGATTTAGTGGAAGTGCATTTGTTTTCTTAATAGTATATGTTGATGACACATTACTCATAGGAAACGAAATACCAGTCTTATAATCTGTTAAGATGTGGTTGAATAAATGTTTCTTTGTGAAGGACTTGGGTGAAGCAGCATATATTCTTGGGATCAAAATCCATCATGATAGATCCAAGAGACTACTCAGCCTAAGTAAAAGTAAATACATTGACAAGATATTGAAGAGATTCAGTATGGAACAATCCAAGAGGGGGTTGTTGTCAGTGTTGTGTGACATTCATCTTTCCAGGAAAATGTGTCCTCAAGAACATGAGGAAAGAAATGGAATGACAAGGATTCCATATGCCTTAGTGATTGGGTAAGTCATATATGTTATGCTATGTACTAGGCTAGATGTTTCCTATGCATTGAGTGTGGTAGGCATATACCAAGATGAACCAGGTGACCATCATTGGATGGCATTCAAGATTATCCTTAAGTATCTGAGACATACTAAGGATATGTTTAAGGTATTTGGAAGAGATGAGGAATTATTCATAAGAGTATATGCATATGCTGGTTTCCAAACTAATCAAGATGGCTTGAAGTCACAAATGAGACACATCTTCACTTTGAATAGAGGTGTTGTGAGCTGGAAGATATCAAAGCAAGTCGTGGTCGTACAACATAGTCTGAGTATATTGCAGCTTCTAAGTCAGCTAAGGAAGTAGTATGGATGTGCAACTTCATCCAAGATCTTGACGTGGTGCCTAGTAGTAAAGATCTTATCACACTCTATTGTGATAATACTATAGCGGTGGATCTTGCAAAAGAGTCAAGGGCACATCAACGGATGAAGTACATACATTTAAAGTATCATTTCTTGAGGGATTTTTCTCAGGGAGATGAGGTTACTGTGAGCAGTATTTTCACAAAAGATAACATGGAGGTCCCCTTGACTAAAGTTTTGACTCAGCAAAAACATGATTATCGTGTGAGGTCTAGCAGACTGAAAGTCGTAGGAAGTTGGCTCTAGTCTAAGTGGAAGTTTGTTAGAGTTGGTGTCTTAGGACCAACTAATTATACTTCGATTACATGTATATTCGATGTATTGAATATTAATTAAACACCTTATTACATATTGTTCATTGTTCTGCATACCTTTAATGTAATAATGTCCTAAAGTATTTGTCACATTGATAAGATCGTAACAGTTCTTCGCTATGATGAGAACCTTGAAGTGCTATGACAATATTCTTAATATAGTTCTGTGGTTGGATAATATATTATGATGGGACATATGATATTTAGACCATCGGGTGTGATTACTCGTAAGCAGATGAGGTTTCCTTTCATGAAGTTTGTACTTGGTAATCTCTAAGACGAGAGATTATGTGAACATACATGCCGATAGGAATTCCGCATGATTTGGTGTCGTCAGATATTTTTATCTGTGAGCATGTGTAACGGTTCTTAGACTTTAATATTATCATTAAAATATGTCATGACTCGCGCACTTAGACTTATTGACCAAAACTATCACGCCATATGTTGGTGGAAAGTAGGGTATGTTGGGTGCATCGCGATTAACATGTCATTAATGGATAAGTCAAGAAAAGATTTGTATGTTCCATCTTTATGAAAGCTGATATCTCGGCCCTTTGATTGGAATAAAACTGTCGCATTAAATTTCATGGCCATGGTGTAACGACGTGTTTATTTCAGATAGTCAAAGAAAAACGTATCGTGTAAATAGGTTGATGACACCGTCGTGCAACCTACTTGATGAGATATTGTGACAAATGGATTATATTACATAGTGATCACTCGTATATGGTTGTTGACGTTGCGACATTAAGTTCTTTCTCTTGGGTGTCTTGACTCGTTGCTAAATAGTAATCTTGGACTTTAGGCACGTCTGTCTAATACCAATGAGAAAGAATCATAGAGGGTCACACACAAAGTGATTCTGTTGATCTCGATTAAATTCTATTTGAGTTTAATTAATGGAATAAATATTATTATCAAGTTTGATGAATAATTTTATTCATATTATATTGATTGCATAGATTAAATATTTATTTATTCATCGTCATGTGAATAAAAATATATTTATTTATTTTATTGAATATTTAATAAATATTTATTCGTCGGTATGTGAATGAAATATTTATTTATGAATAGAATTTTTATTCGGATGTTTAGTAAATGCAGGAGGAGTTCGAATGTACCAAGACTGTTTCCGATGACAAATATTAATTAACAACCCGGTTAAATAATATTTTTTATTGCAAGCGCCGCAAAATAATAATATTATTATTGTGTGGCGTGAGGTTTATTAAAGGTAATAAATGTTATTTAATGACCGACATGCAATTAAATAATATTTTAACCTAAATTCTAACTCTATAAATAGACAGTTTTGTCTATTGTGTGGAGTATCCAAAATTGAGAATAAAGAATTCTTGCGTACAATGAATTTTCTCTCAACTCCTTCTCTCTTCCTCTCAAGAACGAGAAGCGCAAAAGAGATTTCTTCAAGATCGAAAAATGAATGATCAATAACGAACTACGCAAGACATTTGACTTGCCACACTAGCACCCGGAGATCGAGTGGTGTTGCTCGGAGATCATAGAAGTATGTGTGCATCACCATCAAAAGAATTCTATCCTTGAATCCTCACACCACAACGAAGGTAATTCGAAAGGATCTTTTTGGACGATCAACATTCACCAACGAAAAAAATTCCCAAGTTTAGGTATTTATTTCTTCAAATATTAAATTAATTAATTATGAATTTGACATGCAAGATCATCACTTTTGGTTTCGGGCAACAAATATTAAAAGAAATTTTAATATATTGTTCACCACTGAACGCTTCCGCTGCGCCCGAAACCAACAGTTATCACCCCGTTTATGTGATCATTGGGCAATAACGCTTGACCAAAAAAGGATTCACATTGTTCTCGTGTACTTCCCCTCTTCATTCATTGTGTTCTTCACCATTGGCCTACAGGGTTGCGGTTTGACTTGTTGGGGTGGGTTTGAGCGCGATTGAATCCCCGAATTCATTACGATAGCATGAATGACACGCGGTTTGATGGATTACGGACGGATCGAGCTATGATGCGGGATGCGGGTGATCCCACCATGGATCGGAGACCCAGTGAGGCAGCGAAAAGCGCCATGAGCGATGGGTGGCATGAGGGCTTCATGCGGGAGAACCAGATTCCAATTTTCGGTCAAGGGCTAAAATTGATGGCCAATTCAATGGCCAGAGATGATTATTGCCGTTTTTTGGTGGTCAACACACCATGTAGTCTAGAAAAACACACGGCATGTAATTCAAACAATAATATTTGAATAAGGATAAACATCTCAAATAGATTTTTTTTTTTTTTTTTGAAAAGTAATAATCAAGCTGATGATACAATATTAGGCAACATTTTTTTTGTTAAGAAAACATATATGTATTAAACAGATTTTGAATTTGTTGGTTACAAAGAATAAAGGCTTCATTGCCTCCTTATACAATAAACAACACAAATATTATATGGACACAATCCTCTCTGTTGAATTGGATGATCATTAATACACCCCATCAGCTTGGCTAATAGACCATCCCACCCACCAGTTTGCCCAACTTTTTGGTCCTCAGCCTCCCAGCATACACCGCATTCCCTTGGCATTCATACCTGGACACAAATAAGTATTATTCACACAAAAAATTCAAATAAATTGCAACAATGATGTTAACGCCCTCCTCATTCAATCATCTTCTTCCATCTTTTTTTACCTGGGTGGGAGCGAGATCAAAGGGGATAGGCTCTGAGCAAGCTCAATGGCCACCTTCTCAGTATTCACAATCCGATCGAAGCAGAAGTATCGCCCACGAGACGACCCATCCTCGAATGCTCGAACATGGACATCCGCAAGGAACTCAGCATCCACCGATGCCAAGACGCCATTTTCAAACATCTGGGCAGCCCCTGTTCCGGACACATACAAAAATGTGAGGTTTCAGACAATGGGTGTCACTTTGTATAATTCACCCATTGCTACCTTTGAGATAGGACACCGTGGGCTGTTGGTTTTGTTGGGCCACCCCAGGCCCGATCACGAGCCCGGGAATGATTGACACCATGTTGAGGGTCCGGTCCATGGCGAGGGCCCACGCAGCCTGCTCTGAAAGTGTCTTTGCTAGGGCATGCCAGAGCTGCACAAGTAGATGAAACTTTGTGTTCACATTGGCCAAAATTTGAAGCATTTGGATCCGGGTACTACCCAACATCCACTTTCCATTTGTATCAGTCACGAACACAAGTATTCTAACATCCAGATATGGTACTGCCAGAAAATCCCATGCTTTTCAGCCAAGGAGAAGGAAGAGAACAACAATTCATGTTGCCCTAAATTGAGGGGAGAGAACAGATCATGATCTCTGATCTGTTTCAATCAATCCAATCTGAAAAAGGATTCTTACCCATCTTCCTTCTAACCAATCAATCAGTGTACAATTGATTATTAGTTAATCTCAACAGTGAACACAGATTGAGATGGATCTCTCATACCTTCATTTTCCTGCAGAACTCCTGGTCACTCCAGGACCTCTCATCCACATCCTTCTGCGAACCGATGTTCTCTTTCCATATTGATGCGGTCAGAGAAGAACTGAACACAATCTTCTCCACGCCCTCGGTTTGCGCACAGGCCTCCATTATATTGATTGCTCCCCTCACTTCCAAATCCACCAGTTTCTCCTGCAGATCAATTCATAATGCTGCTGAACTAAGAAGACAATTAAAGACGGCTGCATGGAAGAGAAGGATGGAGACGATCCGGTTGATCAGCTTACATCATAGACGTGTGAGCTATCCAAGGAGCAGATTAGGGCACGGCAGCCCTTCAGAGCAACGAGAATGCTGGAATAATCCAACGCGTCCACTGCGAAAAGCACCAACCTGCTCTCCATCCTCGCCATCACCTCGATTTCCCCCAATATCTCTGTCTCACCTGCAACAATTTCACAGACCCAAAAACCCCAAAATTAACAGTAAACCAATTTGGTGGCCTCAACTGATTCTTCGTTAGATTCAAAAAACAAAGAAAGAAACCTACACGAGCAACTAATTCGAGGGCGGTATCTAAACTGAACATCAGCATGCGCAGGAAAAAAATAAATAAAAGAAAAAGAAACAGCTCGACTCCCTAATCGGGACCCAAAATTGGAGCGTTCGACATAATTTGACGGAGAAGAAGAACGGTATCAGGCACGCCGCGAGGCCCAGGAACACGACGGAGGAGAAAAGAGGAAACAGAGCTTGCCATTTCTCAGCACGGCGGCATGGACGGTGTAGCCCCGGCGGAGCAACCCCTTGAGGACCCAGAAGCCGACGTAAGTTGAAGCATCAAGAACGCAAACTGGGCGACCCATGCTGCGTCCCGCTTCTAGGGTTTCCTTCGTGAACGTATAGGATGAGCGAAGGTGGGCAGTGCTGCGTTTGTGTGGGGCGGTGGGAGGGGGCGAGTGGTATTTGAAGGGAATGGCGGGGAGGCGGTCGGCCAACCGTCTGGTGTTCCTTACTGGGTTTCTATCGGTTACCGTCCGGTCAATGCCCGTATTCAGTTCCGGGAAGAAATTAAAATTGCCACCATCTCACCCACTCTAATACGTACAAATTTTACTATGTTCATTGTATTCCGGTCATATTCTGAAAGCACATCAGAGTACCAGAAAATGAATGCATTTTTTTTTTATTTTTTTAAACTTTAATAATATATATATTATACTGCCTACATTGATAGTATTGGCGGACACCCAATCAATCCTCCACATTGACTATCATTAAAATAAATCATTTTATAAAACAAAATGAATGATAGTTAAATGCATTCATACATATAATGCATGAATTAGCCTATACATTAATACATGCGTTATAAACTCATGAATTAATGTTTGCACTATTGAGAAGAGTTATCGATAGCTTTATAGAGCTTACTGTCATATGATCTTTGTCCGGCCAAACTCCTCAACACTCAAGTGTCTTTCATCTTCCTCATTTGCATTAGAGGTTCTAGCATACTGTGGAGAGAAGATGGATCACATCTAAACGTCGGATGATTCAACGCACCCTGCAGATACGCTATGGAGGTGAAATGCTTATGTTTTCCACTCCACTACTACAAAATAGGGTTTTATCGGTGCTAAAAAAACCTTTATCACCACTACGAAAATACTGATAATCGAGACGCTATTAAAATGGGGTTTCTTTTATCAACACTAAAAAAACATTGATAAAGTACCCTTTTTATGAGCACTGATAAAAATGTTCTTTTATCAATGATGATAAAAGGATTTTTTATCATCGTTTTTTAGCGCTGATAAAAGTCAAAAAATAATATAATTTTTTGAATTTTTTTTCTACAAATCGGAAGGTGGACCACCCCCCTTTTATCAGTACTCGGTCCCCTTTTAACAGCGCTCATCCAACCTCCCCTCCCCCCTTTAACAACGCTAAGTAGCCCCTCCCCCTTTAATAATGTTATGCACTTGCTTCACTTGCCCGCGCACACCTGTCATTGGTTGGTTTCGAACATAAGACCTCCCCCTCACACTTCTTTTTCACTCCACCATACTGTTTTGTACTATATTTTATGATATATCTATATATTTATATATTTTTTGTTACATTTTTTATCTCTATATATACATATTTAAATACATATATAAAATATGTTTGGTGTGTGTGTGATTATAAATACATATATGTGTGTGTGCGCGCGCGTATCTATAAATATAATTATGCATATTTATATTTATTTACATATATTATATATCAACATTTATATACATCTATTAGAATATATAGATAAATATATATATGTTTGTCAATACACATGTACAAATATATTTATACATATAAACATTATATATACATTAATTGTATATGTATATATATAAATATTCATACTTTTATCAACGCTTTTTTTAGCGTTGTTAAAGGGTGGCGCTGCGAAAAGCCGTTTTTGTGGTAGTGCTCAGTGATCTTTATTAAACACATATAAAGATGAGGATCAAAGGTTGTAGTGACTCTTCGACGAACGGTACACTCGATTTAATAGTGTTCTTCATTTGTGTATTTTTACACAGTTTTTCAAATTAGCTTGTATGAAGATCCTTAGATTTGGGTTTAATCGCTTTTGCTTGATTAAACAAATCTTGTTTAATCTCCATCAAAACCTAACACTACTGCAGAAGTGGCTTTTGAAAGCACTATAAAAAGCTTTTATCAATGCTGAAAAAGTGCTATTAAGTGGTGGTTCCTTTTATCACAGCTAAAAAAATGCTCATAAAAGAGATCTTTTATCGACGCTAAAAAAACGCTGATAATAGGTGACTTTTATCATCGTTTTTTAGAGCTGATAAAAGATCCCTTTACGCTAAAGAAAGTGCTGATAAAAGTAATTTTTTTGTAAATTCAGAGGGGGAGACCACCCCCCTTTTATCATCGTTTGTCTAGCCCCCCTACCCTTTTATCACCACTAGAGGCCCCTAACCCTTTTGTCAGTGCTAGAGCACCTACTGCCCACTCCCGCGCGCCCCCTGCCTTCACTTGGTTTCGAACCTGAGACCTCCACCTTACGGATATGCACCTTTACCGCTCTTGTATATTGTTTCATTCACTATTTTTTATATATCTATTTATTTATATATTTTTTGTTACGCTTTTTATCCATATGTATATATATATATATAATTATTTTTAAATACAATTATAAAATAAGTTTTTTTGTGTGTGTATGTGTCTATAAATACATACATATACATTTACATACACACATACACACACACATACATATATATATATATGTGTGTCTATAGATATAATTACACATATTTATATTTATTTACATATATTATATATTAATATTTATATACATATATTAGAATATATATATATATATATATTTTAGGATAAAGAAGTAACTCATATATTAAGTGATCGAAGATCAGGTAAAATAAGAGAAGACAACCAACCGGGGAACAAATCCAACCAGACATGTGGGTCATTCGAGAGGCCTCGAGTAGCTAAATGATGAGCCACCATATTACACTCTATTTTATTAAAGGAGAAGAAACAAGTCAAAAAGCGGAGCTGAAATGATTGGATCTTCGAGACTAAAAGGCTGGAGGCCATCCTCCGGAGCGGAGATAGAACGAATGATAGTGAGGCAATCTGATTCCAAAGTGATGGACTCCCACCCTTGCTCCAAAGTGAATTCCATGGCTAGAACAATTGCTTGTGCTTCCACGACTACGAGTAAGAGCGATGCCAAGAAAGAAGAATGAAAAGATGCAACGATCAACCCATGAGAGTCCCGGGTGATGGTGCCAAAAACATGTGATGCCTTTGTCCGAATGTGATGCATCAATGTTTATTTTCAAGGTGCCACCAATATGTGGGTTCCAGGTACAGAGATCATCCTAGATCAGAGGGTCGTCAAACATATGCTCGTTGTGGTTCCACACTAATAACCAGTGGGATGCATGCTCGACCCAGAAGATGCATGGCTTGGAGACATGGTTAAGGAGAATGTCATTTCTCCTCACCCAAATGATCCATGCCACTGTGCAATGGGAAGCCATGTCCTTGGTAGTGATGTGTGAAGACCATTTTTTGAGAAAAGTCGGGAGATCAGGAGCCA
This sequence comes from Viscum album, assembly GCA_963277665.1. Taxonomy (NCBI): domain Eukaryota; kingdom Viridiplantae; phylum Streptophyta; class Magnoliopsida; order Santalales; family Viscaceae; genus Viscum; species Viscum album. Next base: position 1,657,639,328 of record OY728121.1, on the reverse strand, counting down.
TGTCTAGGAGGTTTACAACATGAGGGTTGAAGGTGCGCCAGATGATCCTTGCTTCGGGGCAATGACGTGCATAGGAGATTCAGGTGTGGACATGCAAATAGGACACATTGGGTTGTCCAAAACGTGGCGAGAGGCAAGGAACCCTAGAGAAGGAAGGATCTCGGTGCAAACTTGCCACCAAAAATAGCGAGCTTTAGGGGGAATTCGTAGGCACCAGATAGATTTCTAAAGAGACTCTACCTCCAGAGTCAGAGCAGTTGTAGTAAGAGCATACCTAGATTTAACAGTGTAAGTACCAAAGTTTTCCCTACTTTTGAATAAATGATAAGGACCCAAATCTCTTGCGATCAGGATATTAAGAATATTTTTCCTATCCCTCTCGTTGAACTAGGAGGATATTTTCCTAGGACACCGACTGTTTCCTTCCTCATTAAAAAGGAGAGAACCTTTGCATCATCGAGACCTTCAGGGGAGAGGGAAGTTACTTTACGCCCATATCCATCAACCATCCATGGGTCCGTCCAAATATAAATAGAGGATCCATTTCCAATTCTCCAATAAAGTCCCCTCAGGAGGGTCACGTGCGATCCCCACAGGCTACGTTAGATGAAACTAGGGTAGGAGCTTAATGGGCCACTGCAAAAATCAGCATAAGGGAAGTATTTGGCCTTGATAACCTTTTCATAGAGAGAATGGGGTTGTTGAATGAACCACCATCTTTTTTGGAAAGAAGTGCGTTGTTGAAGAGGCACTGGTCCCTGGACCCCATTCCCCCATGAGTCTTGGGTTTTCAGAGTTTATCCCAAGAAATCTAGTGAGCCTTGTGTTTTCCTTCATTGAGACCCCACAAAAAATTTCCGAAACGTGAGTGGAGTTGATCAATGATGAAGCCAGGGAGCTTGAAGAGTGTCATAAAATAGGATGGGATGGATTTAGTGACTGATTTAATGAGAATTTATTTTCCTGATTTGGAGACTCTTTTATAACTCCAACCTTGAATTTTTTATCCACCATCTCCAAGATGATGGAGAAGACTTCTTTTTTGGAGCGACAAAATACCGTAGGAAGCCCAAGGTACTTATGGTGTTTATCGACCATTTGGAATCCATATGCCTGTTGGATCTCGACCTTCCTATTCAGGGGCACGCCTGTACTGAAGGAAATTTCTGATTTAGAGGGGTTGACAACTTGCCCTGAAGTGTTATCATAGAGGTGGACAAGAAAGAAAATACGCTTGCATTCTTCTAATGCGGACCTATAGAAAAGGAGACAATCATAGACAAAGAAGAGATGGGAAATGGGAGGCCCCTGATGACATGCCTTCATTCCATGAACTAATTTATCCTTAGCTGATGTTGAAATAAGATTGGGGAAAACTTCAACCATTAAAATTAAAAGGGAATGGGGAATGGGGTCGCCCTAGCGAAGTCCACTAGAGGGTGAGAAAATCCATGAAAGTCTTCCATTAATGCGGTTCTTGAATGAGACGGAGGTAACACATTTCATAATGATGTTAACCCATCATGAATAGAATCCCATTTTTCTCAGAACAAACTGGATGAACGACCATTCCACTCTGTCAAAATCTTTAGCCATGTCCAGCTTCCAAGCCATGAAATGGTTATTATTTTTATTTAGATATTGTTTATATATTTAGAAAGATATTTTATATGTAAATATGTTTACACATTTATTTATAAAATTAAATTTTTATGTGTAAATATATACAAATATGTATATATTTGTATATATTTATTACAAACAGTTGGGGAAGGGGAGCTATAAATGTACAATGAAACATGCAAACACACACGTGCAGGAAGCTAGGGGGACTTGAACCCGAGACCTCCCTGACACCCCACAGAGCCCTTTTCTACTAGGCTAGGCTCGGGGGTAAATAAATGTGTATATATTTCATTATAAATAATAGTAAAATATTAAAAATGATAAAATATTAATATCATGATATCTATATGAGTGCAATCCTTGAGAATAAATTGAGTCTCCACCAAAAAAAAGATAAGAAGACTCCCTTAAATGAGGATGAAATTCTATCAAATGTTAAAAAATGGGGGTACCCAAAAAAAAACTCAGTTTTGGAGGCCTTTTGGGTTTTTTTTGACAACAACAATAATTATTGTGGTTACCCTGAGTCATCATGGCGTAGATATTTTCACAAGGTTCGATTTAATACGTGGTTTAACTCAAATGGACACCCGAATCAAAAGTTATGGCCATTTGAAGTTCTAACCATGTTTTCAACTTATTTAAGTTAGTTTATTAATTTATTGAATTTTTATATCTTCCAATTGTTATTAAATGAATATTACTCTATAACGGTCCATGTCTTCCTAGTCTGTTACTTTTCTAGTTTTTGGTGTTGGAGGTTCTTGGAGGAGGCCTCGAGCGAACCTGGAGAAGTTTGGCTATTAAAAGCCGGAAGTAGAGGAAATACATGTCGTGTAATATTTATGCATGTGAAAGTTGGTTTCATGACTTGTACATGGATGGTTCACGACATGTATATTTTAGGGGTTAAATAAAAAAAGACGATGTGTTTTTCAGTGAAACTGAACCCTGAGTATTACACAATGTGAAAGGGTATTACACATCGTGTAATTCCCCTGTGCATTGCATCTTTAAAGGCTGGGGTGCCTTGGGTTTTTCCTTAAACCCAACAATCCCTCTCTCATTCTAGGCATTCGATGGATCTCTCTTGAGTCATCTTGGTATTCCTTTGACAAGGATTGATCATGGATTCCCATCTTCGATCCTTGTCTTTCCGTCATCGATCCAGGGTGAGTTCTCTCATCATTCTCATTTGTTTCCTTTCTGTTCTTCTTCTAATTTCACTACGGTGGTGTAGTTTGGTTTGAGTTATGTGTTTGGGATGCATTTTGATGATATTCTGGTGCGGTATAGGTTGAATCTCCAGTTTCTTGTGTGGTGATGGTTCTTGGGCACTTTATTCTTCACTCTGCAGTACGCAACGAGATCAAAAATTTTTCTCGAGGTAGGGGATCCTTGTTCGCACCCTTTTTACATGATATGTGTGGGAATTGCATGATTTTTCTTACCTTTGGGTGGATATAAAGGGTCAGTGTAATCATATAATTAATTATCATGTCTAAAATTTATGGGTATGGGGAGTTACCACATGCTTTACTACTTTGATATATGTTACTGATGTTATTATGCATGCATTTTTCCAATTATGAAAGTAATGACTATTGGGAGACTTGTTTGTGTTGTAGTTGTTATGTGTGATGGCCCTTGTTGTGTTGTTGTGTGATCTCACCTTGAATAAAAGGATAAAAACTTATATTTGGCTAATAATTGGTTACTACTAGATATTTGGTTTGTGTGATAATACCCATGCCAATATAAATAAGTAATGTGATAAATCCCCTGAATGAATGGAAGCTAAAATGTGTGTTCTGATGTGTTCTTATGATTGTTGTACTACCATGTGAGGTTTGGGTTGTTGTGTGATGATATATGTGACTAGTTGGGCTGTACGGTGTGCAGGGCAGTGATGCAGTGGCTGGTTGGCATGGACGTGTGTGGGTAGTTATGTGATGAGGTTACAATGTAGTGGTTGTGGTGTAGTGGTTATGGAGAAGTGGTTGTGGTATGTGGTGGTTGTGGTTGTGCAATGTACAAGATATGTGGATGTTTTTTTGTGAGACGTCTTGGGTGATGTGATGTGATGATGATGGTGGATGTGTAGTGTTGTGGAAATAGTTGTGCAGTGTGGTTGTGTTAGTTTCCTGGGTAGCAGTGGAATAAATTATGATGTTGAATGAAATTAAAAAATGAACGAGTTGGAAATTGAATATAATGGGGTGAAAATTGACATGTGATTAATGGATTAAATTTAATTGAATGAATTGAATGAGTGGTGTAATGTGAAATAAAAATACTAATGAATAAAAGTGGTGGAACTTGTAAGATGAAAGTGGAAATTGTTGTGAAATTCACGTGGTGGTTGTGTGGTGTGTTTAAAATAGTGGTAGAAGTGGATGGGACAGTTAGTGTGTGGTATGTTGTGGTGATGTGATGTTCTATAGTATTGTTGATGCGAACCCTTAGGTTGGGTATTGTTTTCTATCTCTATGTCATCTATGTTTATGTTATTTTATATGTGCCCCACCCAAGTTGGATAACCTTACCAATGCTCAGAGGTTCTGAGTTTCAGGTGTTTCCCCAACATCTAGGATGGTAGTGATATATATGGATGACTACCCACTCTCCCCTAATCTTCATTCAGTAGTGATGTGTTGGCCCAGGTGTCTTCAGGAGAGATTTGATATGTGGCCCAGATTTTTTTGGGTGAGATGTGACATGTGGTCCCAGGTGTCTTCGGGATGAGTTGTGATGTGTGGTCCCAGGTGTCTTCAGTATGTGATGTGATGTGTGTCCTAGGTGTGTGTGTGTGGGATGTGATGTGATGTGTGCCCCAGGTGTGTGTGTTGTGACGACCCAGAACCGAATGCCACTTAACGGGTGCCTTGAGCCCGGTGGGCCACATGGCCTCAAGCGCATCTTTCCGAACGCCAGAGGCTGCCGACTAGCAGCGAGGGCCTAGGGTGTGTCTGTGGGAAGAATATTCCCCCATTAACAGATTTCAGCATAGTGGAAGGGATATAAATGAATAGTAAGCAGTGGAATCAATATAAATATATAGCGGAAGAAAACTAATGCAATAGATAAGAAAGAATAACAATAACTATATCAACTGAAGCAGTGATGATGTAATGTCATGTCACTAGAAAAATGGAAAGCATGGATACAAGATAATAAGCATAACATGTTCCACAAGGTAAAAGAAAACAAAGTCTACTCTAAGCATCCCAAGATCCTACTCGGTCATCTGCTATCAAGCTCCATCCTATCAGCACACAATCAAGTATTGGAAGCTATATGAATCCCTTTGTCGATACCTGCAACCATGTAATCTAATTCGGGTACCAAACAACCCTCGGAGAGGGTGTGAGATAAATCTCAGTGGGCCACCACCAATGGTGTCTATAACATCCGGCCCGTGTAATGGAATATAACAGTGTGCAGACATGCATATATATAAAGTAAAGCAAGCGGTACAAAATAACTAAATAACCAAGGACCTGTTTTAGCCCTCAGCTAGTGTCTGAACATGTAACCAGTTCATTAATTAATCAATTACCATTTAATGTCAATAGGTCATGTGAGGCATAGCCAACACTTACATAACCTCGTGATAGTATAAGTAGTGAAGGTACCAAGACATAACAAGGCAACCAAACAATGATATCGAGTGAGGGAGTTCCAGGGTAAAAACCAAGGTGACGTAAACTCATGGAAAGCTAACTCAGTAGTATATGAGTCTAGCTAAGGGGTAAGAGTGTAATCCAAGGAGCTTAATCCAAGGAATTCCACAATAAGGCACCTACCGAGTCCAAGGTGATCGACCAAGGTAAAATGAGGCTAATCAAAGGCAGGGACCAATGGGATTTAACCATGACACCTACTAGTCAAATATGGATCCAAGGAGTGTATCCGAGTTATCCTGTCAGAAGAAGGGACCCAACGGTATTATACTGAGCATCCAAGGAATAGACAAGAACTGGAGTCTAGGTGGGTATCAACCTAAGCAAACTGTATCCTTGAATCAGAATGGGGTTCCTGATACCCAAGGTATTCTCCTCTCAGAAGCCAAGGCGAGCACGAGTCAGTCCATTCCTATTTGATATTGTAATCATGTAATAATTCATTTGGTTCAAGTCTTTCCTTTCATTAGTGTGGATAGGACAAGTAGAGTTGAAACCATTGGTCCAAGCCTTGTCTTCCATTAGTATGGATAGGATAAGTAGCATTTCAACCATTTAATAAAGTCTTAGTTAACCATTAAGACATATTCATTAAAGAGGTCTATTCCACTACCTTCCATTAACATGGAAAGGGGTGATTAAAACATGTAACCTTTATTCAATCTATTTTGTTAAGGCCAAGTTATATACTTAGTATACTTTCCATTTCATATTTCATATTTCACATTTAATAAACATTTGGAAGCACTTACCTTAGGTGGGTCAAGTGGTGAGCATACACGGTACATGCCATTATGAAATTCCTAGTAATAAAAAGTCATTTATGATAAGAAGACTCACCTTTAGAAAGTTCAAACAAAGGCACACCCGAACGGTGGCTCAAACATGCCAAAACACTAAAAACCCAATTATGGCATAACCTTCGACATGAGGTAGATTAAGTTGTGGGTGAAACCACTAACAACTGATCATATATTTGGAAGGAGCATGACCATACGTTTCTAATGAGTATAATCATGACATGTTAATTTAAGAAACAGTTCCCAACAAAACCGGTGGGCCCCACATGAACATTCCAAAAACAACAAACTTTAGGGATGAGTTATAGACCACCCACCTTAGGGTTGTACGACTCTCCTTTTCCGGTATCGGCACTTGATTTTCCTCAGATCAGAGTAGATCTAAGAAAATGTGAAAAACACTCACATGGAGATATCTAGGTCGAGAGTGAAAGCAAAGAAGTATGACTAAAGAGGACTCAAGTACTTATCGTTGCGCATCCAACGTGATGAACAGAAGCTCGATCGGATTCCATATGAAGAAGATCTCTTGATTCCAATCTTTGATCTTCAAAAACCCCAAAATTGAGAGAGAACTAGGTCAATACTGCATAATCTCAAATTAGGGAGGAAGGGGGAGGATTAATAGATCATTAAGGGAATTTTAGACATTTTACATAGGTTTTTATCCTATGCACGGTTTGTCAGCATAGTTTGTGAAACCATACGCAAACCATGCGAGATGGTTCTGCCCGAACCTGGGAAAAAGGAGGGTACGCATGGTTAGGCTGTATGGCCGTGCGCAAACCATGCAAGATGCCATTATCCAAAATAACACAAATTGCATGGTTAGGAAACCCGTGAAAAAACCATGCGCAAACCATGCGACTTGTCCTAGGAAAAGGGGGGTTTTCATGGTTAAGCCGCATGGACATGCACAAACCATGCGAGATGCCACTATCCAAAATAACACAAACCACATGGTTAGGCAAACCATGTGACTTGGCCTGTTTTCCTAAAAAGAGGTGTTCCAAGCTCCAAACAAGCCCCAGACACCCTCAGAACCTTTGCTAACTCATTAGCCATCTATATTAGTTCGAAAGTAAATATTTAGACAAAAAATTAAAGGATCCATACTTGAGTGAAAAACTGGATTCTTACAGTCTTTCCCCCTTAAAATAATTCTCCCCTGAGTTCCCCTTCCAAGGGTAAGGAAACATTGTCTGAGAACAAATATGGACATTGAGCATGTACATCAGATTCCCTCTCCCAAGTCTCTTCCCATACTCAGTCGTGCTACCATAGCACCCATACGAGAGGGAAAGACTTGCCTCAGATAACCTTCATGCTTTGGTCAATGATGCGTAATAGATACTCCTCAAAGGTATCATCGAAATCTAACTCAACTTCCTCAGGATCAAAGGTATGAGACATGTCAACATGATATTGATGAAGCTGTGAGATATGAAATACATCGTGCATGGCATGGTACCTCTAAGGTAATAGCTACAGATAAGCTACCAGACCGACTCTCTCTAGAATCTCGAATGGACCGACGTAATGAGGCGACAAATTACCCTACTTACTTAACTGTCTATGCCCTATCCTGGGTGATACCCAAAGAAAAACATGATCCCCAACCTAGAACTCAAGAGTTCATCGACAATGATTGGCATAAGATTTTTGTCTAGACTGAGCAGTAGTCATACACTTCCTGATCAGCTGGACCTGTTCTGAAGTCTCCTGAACAAGACGAGGACCTAGTAGGGCTGCCTCACCTGCCTCTAGCCAGCACAAGGGTGAACAACATGGCCTACCATATAAAGCCTCAAAAGGAACCATATGAATATTTTCCTAAAAACTGTTATTATAGGCGAAATCGACGAGAGGGATATGCTTCTCCCATGAACCTCTGAAATCAAGGATGCATGCTCGGAGCATATCCTCCAAAACCTGTATTGTCCGTTCAGAATGTCCATCAGTCTGAGGGTGAAAAGATGTTCTTAGAATCACCTGAGTTCCCATAGATTTCTGAAAAACCTACTAGAACTATGAAGTGTAACGAGAATCCCTATCTGAAATGATAGTATGTGGAACCCCATGTAGTCATATGATCTCTCGGACATACAATATTCCTAGCTCATCAACTGAGAAAGTATCTCAAATAGGAATGAAGTGAGATGGTTTTGTTAGTTGATCAATGACTGCCCAGATAACATTGCTACCCCTTGGTGACCTAGGTAAGCTAACTATGAAATCCATAGAAACATCTTCCCATTTACATTTTGGGACTAGAAGTGGATGTAACAAGCCTGCAGGTCTCTGGTGTTCCACCTTCACTTGATGACAGGTGGAAAACCCAGTGATGAAGCCTGAAATATGACGTTTCAACCCAGACCACCAATACTGTGGTTTCATATCTAGATACATCTTTGAGATGACTAGATGCACTACCCATTGGGAAGCTTGGGACTCTTTCATCAACTCCTCTCTCACATCTACAGGAACCCATATACGTCCACGTAGACGCAGTACGTCATCTCTGTCCATAGACCAATCTATAGGTGGGTTATCTTCTGATATACTCTAATGGAGAACCAAACCTTCAGGATCTGAAAACTGCCTACTCTTCAGCTTCTCACAGAGAGAAGAGGTAACTGTTAAGGATGAGAGGTAAGACTGCTCATGACTGTCATGAAACTCTAGATGAAGATCAAAAAATAGAGCCATTAACTTCCATTCATCACTGGCTTCCTGTATGGCCTGCATTTGATTTTTCTGACTCAGTGCATCTGCAACCACATTGCCTTTTCCAGGCGTATAAGCAATCTCAAAATCAAAGAATTGTAGATATTAGACCCATATTCGCTATCAGAGGTTCAAGTCAAACTGAGAAAAGATATACTTGAGGCTCTTGTGATATGTATACACCACAAAGCGGTCACCCAATAGATAATATCTCCAGCAATGTAAGGCATGGACAACTGCTGCTAGCTCGAGGTTGTGTGTTAGGTAATTTCTCTCATGAGTCCTCAACTACCGAGATCTATACGCAACAACTTTGTCTTCCTGCATCAACACTGCTCCTAGGCCAATGCTTGATGCATTTCAGAAGATGATATAACCTTTACCAGGTTCTGGAAGAATCAGAATAGGTGTCGAGACAATCCTCCCTTTCAACTCCTTAAAGGCTTTCTCGCATGCTTCTGAACATAAGAACTTAACACCCTACTTTGTAAGTCCAATAAGAGGTGAAGCTAGACATGAGAAGTCTTGTATGAAATGCCTGTAATATCTATCAAGCCCTAATAAGCTCTTGATATCAAACACGTTCTTAGGATTCTCCCAGTATACTACTATTAGGTCCCTTCTTCTTACATGATACCTCAGATACACTCCTTGGATCTAGCATTGACTAGTAGGTTCCATGGTTAAAGCCCATCAGGCCTTATCCTTTGTTAGCCCTATTTTACCTTGGTCAATCAACTTGGACTCGGTAGGTGAATTATTGTGGAATTAATTGGATTACGCTCCTTAGATTACACTCTTACCCCCTATCTAGACTCAGATACTATTGTGTTAGCTTTCTGTGAGTTTACGTTACCTTGGTTTTTACCCCGGAACTCCCTCATGAGATATCATTGTCTGGTTGCCTTGTTACATCTTGGGACCTTTACTACTTATACTATCACGAGGTGATGTCAGTGTTGGCTATGACTCACGTGACCTATTAACATTAAATGGTAATTGATTAATTAATGAACTGGTTACATGTTCAGACACCAGCTGAGGGCTGAAGCAGGTACTTGGTTATTTAGTTATTTTGTACTACTTGCTTTACTTTACATATATGCCTGCACACTGCTAAATAGTAATCAACAGAAGCAATATAAATAGATAGCGGAAGCAAACTAATGCAATAGATAAGAAATAATAACAATAACTATATCAACTGAAGAAGTGATGATGTAATTATTTCTATTCTTTCTTATCTATTGATTTAGTTTTCTTTCGCTATTTATTTATATTGATTCCACTGTTTACTATTCATTTATATCCCTTTCGCTGTGCTACACTCAGCTAATGAGGGCACAATCTTCCCACAGACGCACCCTAGGACCATGTTGCTAGTCGGCAGCCTCTGGCGTTCGGGAAGATGCGCTTGAGGCCATGTGGCCCACCGGGCTCAGGGCACCCATTAAGTGGAATCTGGGTTCGGGTCATCACATGTGTGGGTATGATGTGATGTGATATGTGTGTAAGGGATGAGATAATATGACATTTGAAGTTGGGGCATGAGAGCAACAAATCTGTGGGGAAGAGGTAGTGGGGTTCCTTTCTTTATTATGATATCAATAATTTATTATTATATTGGATGTGTGATTTAGTGAGTGAGCCAAGGTGAGGTTTGGTTTTGTTAGATGACCTATTTAGGTGCTTGTTGGTTCTTCTATTTGTTCACTGGAACATTAGTATGCTCTTTTCACATGTACAATTATGGCCTTGGTTATATCCCTACTGAGTATAATTATTATACTCACCCTATATATATAATCTATTTTTAGGTTTCCAATAGGACTTTGGGGACAAAGATAGAAATTACTATCTAGGTTGGAGTTTCTGTTGAGTCGCTACCATATACTTTTATTTTTGGTATTTACTTTGGAGACTTTTATATGTATTAGTTTTATTTATTCAAGTATTGTGTGATGGTTTTTGGTTTAACTTTATATAATCTATTGGAGTTGTTTATTTTTTATCCTATATCCCGATTCTATTCATTTATAGAGGGTAATTTCTCCCATATTGTAATATTTTTATACCATCAGTGCTAGTTTCCATCCCGGGGATACTGGAGGTGGGACTCAGGGTTCATTATCTCTCTCCCTTCACTGTGATATCTTTGGTGGGAGGGGGTCATGACATAGTGGAATCAAAAGGTTTGGTTGAGGGATATGATGGAGTTTGGAGTTAGCTATAGGGAATATTTCATTGGCTGGTACTACAACAGTGCCATTTGACCTTGGTACATGACACAGGCCAGAGAGACTGGTTAGGACATGAGATTTTAGGGCCTTCATGATCCAGTGTATGAACTTGAAGATTATTGAATAACCAAGTGAGGTGGACCTGTTTGTAGGGAAGAGACCTATGAATGGTACATGCATCGTGATGAACCATGTTCATGTTTGAATCAAGTGTTTTTGGGAAAATAAAATGAATACAATTTAAATATTCTTTGATAAAAATTCCATACTATCGGGCTTATAATGTTCTCCTTATTTTTAGGAATGGACCATGTTTGTCATCCATGAGTTTCTCAGGTAGTTGAGGTTTAGCAGGATGATCTGGTTGATCGTCGGAGGGTTGACCCAATAGAGAAATATGAGGAATGGTAGTGGGATTTTCGTACCTTTTAGCGGTAGAGTTTGGCCAAGTATGAGGGGAGTGTCTCAGATTTGGATACAGAGAACTGGATATAGTATCTTGAGATCAATTTTGGTCTAATTTGAGCACAAGCTGAGTTTTGGGTTCCAATAACAGTTATTAAGATGTGTGGAGCTACACATCAGTGGTGGATGCCATTTCTTGGTGACTGCAAGGAGGTAGATGAGTTGTGGCCCGACCTTCAGAGGGAGTTTTGGGTAGATTTTATGCCATCAATGATGAGGGAATCCAAGTGTTAGAAGCTAATCTCCATCCATAAGGGTAGTTTGAGCATACATGAACTTGGGATTAGGTTTAAGGAGCTCATGCACTTTTATCTAGATGTTTTTCCAAATGAGGATTCCAAATCAGAGTGTATGGGGAAGGCTTTTCATTTAGTGGTCTGGTATGTGGTCACACCATTTACACTCCTAACATATCTAGAGGTGAAGAAAAAAGATGAGGTTATCAAGAAGATTCTTTCATTGGGAGTTGATCCCTAGAAGAGTGACTAGTATGGTGTTTCTAGGAGCAGGGATTCTGGAAGTGGGTTATGGGTATTCAGGAAGTCAGGTTTCCATTTAGCAGGGAATCGTCTATGGAAATTTATTTCCCAACTTCCAGGGATAAGTGGTTTTCAATAACCTTTCAAGGGTTTTCCATTTTCATGTCATATCTATAGGAGATATGGGCACCTCTAGGCTTAGTGCACGATAGCTCAGGGAGGCTAGTTTCAGATAGGTAGTCATTACCCTTTTCAGTAACAACAGTTGCCTCCGAGACAGTTCCAATAGTAGGGACCTCATGTTATTATTCAGAAGCTGAGAGTAGATATAGTTGGTAGAGGGAGGCCTCGTGATGGTCCCCATCCATAGAAACCCAGGTTAGAGGGTAGCTGTGGAGGTTGAAAGTGGAGAGGTAGAGGTGCTGGGCATGATCTGATGCACACATTAGAGGCATCGGTGCCGGTAGATCCAAGAGTTGTTCGAGGTATGATCAGTTTTTTAGCACCATTGTGTGTTATTTTTTTTGATTTAAGAGCCTCTCACTCCTTTGTTTCTTCTTTAGTTCATATGTTGGGACTAGATGTGGAAAGGATTCTGGTTTCCCTAGTATTATCTACACTAGTTGGAGGCCAGACTTCCTTGTTTTATGTGTGCCAAGAATGTAGATTGATGATGGTGTAACACCAGTTACTGCCTTCTTCTTGTTTTAGATATATCCATAAGATATTATACTTGGTATGGATTGTCTGTATTCCATGCATGCAGTTATCAACTACTTCTATAGGAGAGTCATGTTTTCAGATGTAGAGGGCCAGTGAGTGGAGTTTGTTGGAAAGCAAGGTTATCAGTTGAGTGTTAGTCAAGTAGAGCCTCTTTTATCATTGTTGGATGAGTTTTCTATAGAAAATTAGGTCAGGAGTGTTCCCAATGTTGTGGAGGAGTTTCTAGATGTTTTACCAAAGGAGGTTATGGTGCTACCACCTCGGCGTAACATCGAGTTCGGGATAGAGTTTCATCTAGGTACATCTCCAATTTGATGGACCCCTATCAGATGAAACACATGGAGTTATTTGAGTTAAGGCTATAGGTGGATGACCTGATGCAAATGGGTTTCATCTGACCCAGTGTGTCACCATGGGGTTCTTCTATGTTTTTCTCCAAGAAGGTGGATGATAGTATGAGGTTGTGTATAGAATACCAGAGGTTGAATCAAGTAACAATCAAGAATTGTTACCCTCTTATGAGGATTGATGATCTGTTTGACCAGTTAAGAGGAGCTAGTTGGTTCTTCAAGATCAATCAGCAGTCTAGATATCACCAGTTGAGGGTGAAATATGAGGATATTCATAAGACTTCCTTTAGATGCAGGTATGGTAACTTCGAGTTTTTGGTTATGTTGTTCGGTGTTACAAACACATCAACCATGTTCATGGGACTTATGAACTCTATTTTCCATGATTTACTAGATTATTTTGTCATTGTATTCATCAATGATATCTTGGTATACTCGAAGTTAGATCAGGAGCATGCCGAGCATCTCAGAGTTGTTTTACAATTCCTTCGAAACCACTATCTCTATGGGAAGTTGTCCAAGTGTGAGTTCTATATGCAAGAGGTAAATTTCCTTAGACATGTGGTGTCTCATAAATGTGTGGAAGTTGACCCATCAAAGGTCTAAGTAGTTTTTTCTTGGGTAGAACCTAAGAATGTGGTAGTGGGTCATAGTTTCCTTGTACTCACAGGCTATTATCAGAGGTTTGTACCCAATTTCTATCAACTTTCAGTCCCATTTTTAGTGTTGAATAGAAAGGACCAGAATTTTATGTGGACAGACCAGTGTTATTTTGTGTTCATTTACCTAAAGGAAGAGTTGGTTAGTGCTCTAGTGCTTCAGTTTCCCAAGGAGGGTGTGTTGTTTGTGGTTTTCTATGATGCGTCCCATCTAGGATTGGGATGTGTTTTAATGCAAAAAAGGGAAGTAATATCTTATGGGTCTAGGAAGTTATGTTCCAATGAGAATAAATATTCCTCCCATGATCTGTATTTGGTGGTAGTTGTGTTTGTGATAAATTTGTGGTGGCATTACCTCATCAGATAACACTTTGTGGTTTTCACATACCACAAAAGTATGTGATATGTTTTATCTCAATATGATATGAATCTATGCCAAAAGTGGTGGATGTAGTTTCTTTAGGATTAAAATTTTTAGATCTCTTATACCTCATGGAAGGGTAATTTAGTTGCTGATGCATTCAGTTGGATGTCCTGAGAGGATGTGGCTCAAAAGTTTTTGGATGTTTAGAAAGGAATGGAGGAGCTTGAAGTGATGAATCTTGAAATTATAGAGAGAAGTGTATGAGTTTATCTTTATCAAATGATCGTGGATACATCTTTGATGTGATAGGTGGAAGAGTCTCAGTAGGTATAATCAAAGGAAGATGTGATTCATGACCATGTTGTCCATAGTGATGCTCCTGAAGGATGTTCATAGGATGATCCAAACCATATGCTATTCTAGGGGTGGTTGTTTGTTTCATAGGTGATGTGAGAGGGATTCATCCATGATTTTCATAGCTCAAATTTAGCAGTACATCATAGTGTAAAAAAGATATATCATGGATTTAAGAGACATCTCTGGTGGCCGAGGATGAAATGTTCAGTAGCAGAGTTTGTGGCAAGATGTTTTATTTTTCAGTAAGTGAAAGTGGAACACTGTGTTCAAGGAGGTCTATTGTAGTCCTTGAATGTTCCCAAGTGGAAATAAGAGGAAATATCTATGGATTTAATCATAGGGTTACCCCAATCTCAGGGAGGTTGTAATGTAGTTTGGGTGATATTTGATTGTCTGAAGAAATCAGCTCACTTTCTATCGATCTGTGAGTTAGGTGTTGCGGATGTTTTGTCAAGGTGGTACATGGATGATGTGGTTAGGCTTCATGGGGTATCGATGATCATCATCTCTGATTAGGATCCTTTTTTACCTTATGATTCTATAGGGGATTACAACATGCTTTTGGATCCTAGTTAATCCTTAACACTTCTTTCCTCCCTCAGATAGATGGGAAAATGGAGCAGACCATCCATATGTTGGAGGATTTGTTGCGGGAATGTGTCTTGGACTTTGGTGGATATTGGGTATGGAATTTACCTTTGGTCGAGTTTGCATAAAAAAATAGACATCACTCATCCATTGGTATGGCTCCATTTGAGGTGTTGTATGGGAAACCATATCGTTCTCCGTTGTGATGGATAGAAGTTAGAGAGTTGGAAGTTCTCAGTCCTGATATAATGGTGAGCATGACCGAGCATATCCAATTGTTTTGAGAGAGGATGGGGGTGGAACAAGACCATCAGAAGTCCTATGCTGATCATAGGGAGAGGCCCATGGAGTTCAAGGTTGGAGACCATGTGTTCTTGAGAGTCTCCCCTTATCATGGGGAGCAGAGGTTTGACAGAGGGAGTAAGATTTCTCCTAGGTTTGTTGGTCCCTTTGAGGTGTTGGGGAATGTTGGTGAGGTGGAATATTGATTGGAATTGCCACCGTGGCTGTACTGTATTGACAACATATTCCACATCTCTTAGGTTCGTCAGTATCTTTA
The DNA here is from genome assembly GCA_963277665.1 of Viscum album. Lineage (NCBI taxonomy): Eukaryota > Viridiplantae > Streptophyta > Magnoliopsida > Santalales > Viscaceae > Viscum > Viscum album. The sequence goes on along the minus strand of OY728121.1, from coordinate 1,657,623,708 downwards.
CGATGACTCCCATGTCATTGACTAGGGGGAGTTGTATATTGAGGAAAATGTGGAATTCTTAGAGTGGCTAGTAGAGATCCAGGATCATCTATAGAAGGTGTTACATGGATAGACCATTCCCTTGGTCCATGTGTTATGGTGGCATGGTGTCTTGGAGGAGAGTACTTGGGAGTGAGAGATGCAGATGCATTCCCAATACCCAAATCTATTTTTTAGTTTTTCTTATTCTATTTTTCTTGTGATGTGATGTTTCAATCATGAAATGTTATGATATATGTTGTTTCCCTTGATGTGTGATGCGTGATGAAGTTAAAGCATATGGAAAGGGGTGGACCTGATTTCTAATTGAGACGCATTAATTACGATGCGGTTAAACCCATACGGGTGAGTCATTGCCACCCAGAGTGGATATTATCTTAACATGGAGAATGAGATTCCTTCATTAATATGTTCAGGGTAGTATGGATTGTTGGGTTGGGTTGTGTGGAGGTTAGATGTTTGTGTATTGGTTGTGGGGAAAGGTGGTGGCTATGGTTGGTACTGGATGATGCGGTGTTGTGCCTAGTGAGAGGCAGTGGTGTGGTTGTGTAGTGTTTCTGGCAGTTGTTTTGGTGTGTCTCGCTAGTGGTAGCATTTGTGGTATGAAGAGATCCTTGAGAGGTAACTCATGAGGTTGTTGTTCATACCCCTTCTCTTCTGGGTTTGGTTTTGGATTCTCGAGGGTGATAATCATTTGAGTTTTATATAATGTAAAAGTTTGTGCCTTCCTGATCTGTTACTTTTCTGGTTTTGGGTGTTGTAGGTGCTTGGAGGAGGCCTCAAGTGGTCCTGAAGGAGTTTGTATGCTAAAAGTGGGAAGTAAAGGAAGTATATGCTATGTAACATTTACTTGATGTGAAAGTCAGTGTCATGACTTGTACAGGGATAGTTCACGATGTGTAGGTTCTATGGGTTAAATAATAAAAAAGTGACATGTTTTTTGGCGAAACAAAAACCCAATGATCACACAATGTGATAGGGGATTACACGTCATGTAACTCCCTTGTGAAGTGAGTCTTTAATGGTTGGGGTACCTTGGGTTTTTCCTCAAACCCTACACTCACTCTCTTGTTTCAGGTGGAAGATGATGATCTCTTGAGGCATCTTGGGATTCATTCAATAGGGATTGATCCTTGGATTCCTATCTTCTATCCTTGTCTTCCCATCATCGATTCATGGTGATTTATCTCATTATTCTCATCTGTTTCCATTATGTTCTTATTCGCATTTCATTGTGGTGGTGTGGTTTGTTTTGGGTTGTGTTTTGATGATCATTAGGTGCAGTATAGGTTGAACTAATAGTTTCTTGTGTGGTAGCAGTTCTTGGGTGGTTTCTTCTTAACCCTGTGGTGCACAATGAGATCAAAAAGATTCCTTGAGGTAGGGGATCCTTGTTCTCACCCTTTTTACATGCTAAATGTGGGAATTTTATGCTTTTTCTTACATTTGGGTAGATAATAAGGGTTGGTGTAATCATATAATTAATTTACATTTCTAAAATTGATGGGTATGGGGAGTTAGAACATGATTTAATGCTTTGATATATGTTGTTGATGTTGTTATGTATGCCTATTTCCAATTATGAAAATAACAGCTGTTGGGAGCCTTGTTGGTGCTACATTTGTTATTTTTGATGTCCCTTGACATGTTGTTGTTTGATTACACCATGAATAAAAGGTTAAATAACTTATATTTGGATAATAATTGGTTTCCCATGGATATCTTGTTTTTTTGATAATACCCATGCTAATATAAATAAGTACTATGATAAATAACCTGAATGAATGGAAGTCGGAATGTGTGGTGTGATGTGTGATTTTTATCATTGTGCTTCCCTACATGGGTTGGGCTATTGTGTGATGATATATTTGACAAGATGGGATGTATGATGTGTGGGGTAGTGATGTAGTGGTTTGTTGGCATGGGCGTGTGTGGGAAGTTTCATGATGAGTTTGTGGCATAGTGGTTGTTGTATGTGGCAGTTGTGGTTGTGAAATTGACAAGATATGTGGTTGCTGTGTTATGAGATGTATTGGGTGATGTGATGTGATGATGATTGTGGATGTGTGGTGTTGTGGTGATAGTTTAGTGGTGTGGTTGTGTTAGTTTCCTGGATAGCAGTGGAATAAATTACGATGTTGAATGAAATGAATAAATGATTGAGTTAGAATTGAATATAATGGGGTGAAAATTGAAATGTAATTAATGGATTAAATTTAATTGAATGAATTCATTGAGTGGTGTAATGTTAAATGAAAATGATAACGAATAAAAGTGGTGGAACTTGTAAACTGAAAGTGGAAATTGTTGTGTGATTCATGTGGTGGTTGTGTGGTGTGTTGCATATAGTGGTGGAAATGATTGAGATAGTTGGTGTGTAGTACATGGTGGTGATGTGGTGTGGTATTATGTTGTTGATGTGAATCCTTAGGTTGGGTATTGTTTACTATCTCTATATCATATATATTTATGTTATTTTATACACACCCTACCCAAGTTGGATAACCTTCCCAACGCTCAGAGGTTCTGCTTTTTGGGTGTTTTCCCCAACATCCAGGATGGTAGTGATATGGATGGCCGGATACCCCCTATCCCCCACTCTTCCTTCAATAGTGACGTGTTGGAATAAGTGTCTTTGGAAGAGATATGATATGTGGCTGGGTGTTTTTTGGTTGAGATGTGACGTGTGGTCCTAGGTGTCTTCGGGATGAGGTGTGATGTGTGGTTCCAGGTGTCTTTGAGATGTGATGTGATGTGATGTGTGGCCCAAGTGTGTACAAGATGGATGTGATGTGATGTGTGGCCCAAGTGTGTGTGGGAGGGATGTGATGTGATGTGGGGCTCAAGTGTGCGTGGGAGGGATGTGATGTGATATGTGTGGAAGGTATGGGAGTATAGGACATTTGACGTTGGGGAATGAGAGCGGTAAATCATTGGGGAAGAGGTAGTAGGGAGCCTTTCTTTATTATGATCTCAATATTATATTATTATATTGTATGTGTAATTTGGTGAGTTATCCATGGTGAGGCTGGGTTTGGTTAGATTACCGGTTTAGGTGCTTCTTGGTTTTTCTATTTGTAGTATGCTCTTTTAACATGTGCACTTGAGGCCTTAGTTATGACCCTACTGAGTATACCTATTATGATCACCCTATGTATATAAACCATTTTTAGGTTTCTAGGAGGAATTTGGAGACTGATATGGACATTACTAGATGGGTTGGAGTTTTTTTTAATTCACTTCCATAGAATTTTCTTTTTGGTATTTACTTTGGATACTTTTATATGAATCAGTTTTATTTATTCATGCATTGTGGGATTATTTTTGATTTACCTTCATATAGTATGTTAGATTTATTTGGTGTTTGTTTATACTATATCTAGATCTTGTTCATTTATAGAGGTTAATTCCTCTCGTATTGTGAGATTTTTATACCCTTGATGCTAGTCACCAACCTAGGGCCTACTGGAGGTGGGACTTAGGGATCATTATCTATCTCCATTCATTACGACATCTTTAGTGGGAGGTTTTCATGACATACTCAATATTAATTAGAATTTTTTTAATTAATATTATTTTTTAAATATTTTATAATCCATTTTCCACTAAATATCTTATATTTAATGGTATGTTTCCTTCTGGTCCGTTACTTTGTCGGTTTCAGGTGTTAGAGGTGTTTTAGGGGAGGCTTGAGGAGGTTTCATGGTGCTTGGAGGAGGCCTAGAGTGAGACTGGTGGTGTTAGATGTTAAAAACCTAGAGATAGGATGAATACATGTCATGTAACATTTACATGAAATGAAAGAAATGTTCATGGATTGTGAAGGATGTTTTATGGGGTGTTACATGATGTTTAATAAATTCGGGATTTAACGGTTGAGGTGACACGTTTTTCAACAGGGCTTAAAACCCAACTTTTAAATGATGAGTAAAGGATACACGTTGTGTAAATCCACTATGTAGTGAAGCTATATAGGTAGGAGCACCTCAATTTTTTCCTTAAACCCTATGATCCTCTCATTTCCAAGTGATCTTATAGACCTCTCTTCAGGCGTATTAGGATTCCTTTATTGGGAATCGATCCCTGGCCTCTCGTCTTCGATCTGTGGTGAGTTCTTGTATCTTTATCATTTATTTCCCTCCCTTATTCTTTGGTTTTTTTTCGGTGGTGTTGTTTTTGTTTGGGGTGTGTACGGGTTGCATTTTTGACAACCCTTTGGTGCAGTGTAGGTTGATCCTCATGTTTCTTGCATGGTGGTGGTTTTTGGGTGGTTTATTCTTCATTATATGGTTTGCAGTGTGATAAAAAAACTTCCTTGAGATAGTGGATCCTCTTTATCAGTCTTCTATATGCTATGTGTGATATTTTCATGCTTTTTATTACATTTGGGTAGATAATAAGGGTCAACATAATCATATAATTAATCAGCATGTCTAAAATTGATGGGTATGAAGAGTTATCACATGCTTTATTACTTTGTTATATGTTGTTGAGATTCTTATGCATGCCTCTTACCAATTATAAAAATTATGGTTGTTAGGAGCCTTGCTTGTGCTATAGTTGTTATGCTGTGATGACCCTTTCTGTGTTGTTGTGTGATATCACCTAAATAAAAGATTAAAGAATGTATATTTGGATAAAAATTTGTTTCCCATGGATATTATGGTTTGTGTGATAATACCCATTCTAAATTAAGAAGATATGTGATGATTCTCATGAATAAATATGGAAGCTATAATATGTGTTGTGATGCGTGCTTTTGTTTTTTTGTTACCATGTGTGGTTTTTTAACGCCCCAACCCCAGAAGCCCAGAGCCGGTGCATTATTTTAATACACTGGAATGATTACAAGGAATCAAGTCCCAAAGGACCTATCAGTTTATCAGTCTTGGAAAATAGATTACATATATGAACGTTACATTACAATTTCTAAAATAAAACACAACATAAATAATCCTTTAAGAACTCCATTATTTCCCTAACTTAACCCTATACATCAATCATAATACACTTCTTCGCATCCTGGAAAAAATAAAACACAAGAAAGGGGTGAGATCAGATGCCCAGTAAGGATAAAAATATATCAGAAACTACCATAAATAAGCATAAACATTTAAGGAAATGTATAATACTAAAACAAAATCCTTTTAAACATAAAATTTAGCATAATATGGAAAATATAAATCAAATAATTCCATTTACTTATTCACATGGATATTCTACTAGTTGAATAATCACACGTAATAACTAATTTCATAATGAGGTAATGCATAATACTGGACATCATAACCACATAGTCAAGGCCTCATGCCGAGACTACAAATAAAAATTTTGTCAAGGCCTTATGACAAGACAAAATTTTGTCTCATGAGACCTACCGATGCATCGAGGATCTATAACAGGCTTCACCCGTCACTTACTAAGTCCAATGCATTCCTTATAAGAAAATGTTGAAACATAACATAAACATTCGTATTCAAACTAGCATATGAAATGACAATACATTAACAATAAACCATGAATGGTATAAAAATAGAACATTTACAGTCAAACATATCATAAATCATTCAATACAATATGGAATATTGTATTATAATAAATCAACCTCAATCAAGAATAATATCGAGTAAAGGATGTTGACATAGTTGAAAATTATCAGCAAAACTCTTTGAGAGAAATATCTATTTCTGTGAAATAATTTAAAATTCACGCATTTATAAAGGAATTAATTTAAAATATATTTTTGAATAAAATTTTCCAATACCACTTTGAAACTTTTTAAAGGAATTAAAATCTTAAAATAATCATGTCTATATAAATAAATCCTTAAAATCATTTTAAAACATAGAAATTAATTAAAAAGATTTAGAAAAATAAATCATTAAAACATTTAACATGTTGATCTTGATAAAGATTCCCTTCAAAAAAACCTTAAAATATTCATTTTGAAAACATTTTTATGAAACATGGGCATGGATGATAAAAATGTCCCAGTAAATACTCACGTATAAACAACCTCGGATAATGAAGAGATTGTAGAATTAACCCTTACCTTATACTTTCCTTTGGTCAAGGGTGCGTTTAAATTTTTGTATAATGACCATAATATTTTATTAAATTATAAAATAACCATATTAATATTTATGATATCATACTTGATTCATTTATGGCTTTATACTACCTATTTAATAATAATTTATATGTTAAAATAACATTTTGGGTAATAATCGCTTTCTTTATCATACGTGTTTTAACTTGTTATTCTTGATCGTATAAATTATATCATGGTTTAATTGATTCCAGAATATAAAAAATTATTTATTTATCATTTATATTAATAATATAATTATTTATAATATATAGATATATGAAATTGAAAACACCGTTTATGGAGACGGTAGGCCGTACGTACGCATAAACCCCGTTTCCATTTTCATATCGTACTGAACGGAAGTAAGTGAATGAGACATATGTAAATAAATAAATAAATAAATAAATATATATATATCTATATATTTCCAGTAGAATTATTATTTCATATATTAAATACTTAATAATAATATATATATTTATAATCATTGTTGAATGGTGAATGTGAATCTCATCGCGTCGTGGAGACGGTAAGCCGTACGTACGCACGAGCGATGATATCATTATATTGATGGTGAAATAGTATGTAATTGGATGGTATATTATATATAAATAATCATTAACATGTTATATTTATTATTTACATCAATTATACTCATTATTATACGCATCCAAATAATGAAGTGTTGAATAACAAACTACACCACGATGTGGAGACGGTAAGCCGTATGTATGCACGTATGATGAATTTATCCTTAATATGATGGATAGAATAATAAATATGGTTGTACCATATTTATAATAACATCTAAGTATGTATAAGGTATTGTTGTTATTATTCTATTATGGAAAAAATCATAGAAAGTGGAAGTGGAAGAAGAAAAGAACTTTGAAAGAGGTGATGAAGTAATTACCACTTCTTCAGGTTCTTCCTTTTCATTTGATAAAAAGGGATACTTAGGTTGGATTATGATCAAATTAAGGACTCTAGGTTGAATTGGGGGGTATTTGGGAGGATATTTGAGTAGGGGTAGGCCAATAAAAATGGTTTGGAGGTGTGAATTTAAGAGAAGGGGAAGTACCCTTTTATAAGAGAGGTGATAGTCACTTCAGGAAAAGCTTGAAATATTATTTTATTATAATACCATTTTCGGTTTCTAATGAACCCAAAAGGATTTATTTATACGATAATTTGGTGATGGTTTGAACACCTCTCAACCAATATGTTTTAGACAGGTTTATGTCACTATATTAACCTTATCTTTTAGAGTTAACTCTTAGTTAAATAGTTTAACTTTTACCATGTATTCTTGTATTATTATAATAAGCGGTTAATAAACTTGTTATAAAAATACAAGAGAGCCCAAAGTGGTTCATTATTGAAATATTTAAACTTATATAAGTCCTTTGGATGAACCTTATATTTTTAGGAATATTATATCAATTAATAAAATAGTATTTGTTTTAAAAACTCATTTATGTCAATTTTGACACTATTTGGTATTTTGTTTTTGTGAAAGTCATAACAACTTTATTATTTCAAAAAAATATATTTAATCAATCCTAACATGTCATATTAACCTAGAAAATTCTTGTAATACATCAAAAGTCTAAATTTAAAATTATATTAATATTTATAATATCAATTATTTTAATCCTTCAATAATAAGGTAATTACTGCATCATCATTGTGTCATAAATAAATTTAATTATTTAATGTCTAAAAATTATAAATAAAATACCATTATGTAGGAAATATTTTTATCTTTATAATGAATATTTATAGTCGAATTTATCTTATGTATAACCCTATATTAAAAACAGTTTATTTATTAAACTTTGAATTTAACACTTTTAACTCTTCTTTAAATAAAATATAATAAATATCCTATTCTAATCCAAGTGGATCAAAAAGGATCATATTTTTGTCCTAATGTTGATTTTGGTCGAAATACACTTATCCAATAGAATTAGGACATGTGTTAGGGTAATTATAATATCATTTTTACCTTTAATTACCCTATTTACTTTTAAACGTGGTAAATAAAATTCAAAAGTTACTATTCACCAGAAAATATTTTCATCCTATTGAACCAAATTTTACTTACTTATGTCAACCATGTCTCTCGTATTTTTGATATTTAATTCACAGAAGCGGTAAAATTACATTTTATGCAAATTTGCAAATGTACCTAGAAGGTGGGTAAAAGACGTTAAAAAAATTCAATAAAATTTTATACATCTAATATTATTATAAAATGACTCCAATGAACTAAATTGAACTAATATAGGTATTATTTATCTATTTTGACTTTAAAATATATTTAAATAAAAGTTGGTTTTAAACAATAACGTAGTGTTTTTCACTATTCATCAAAAATTGAAAGTTTTCAAAAAAATACAAGAAATTCACCATAAGCTAATTTTGATATTATGAATCCAAAAATGATGACTATTTTACCAAATTCAAAAAATATGAGTTTCATTAATTAATTTAAAATTATTTTCTGTTGTCAAAACCAGAAAGCGTGTTGTTAAGAAGTAAAAACTATCAAAAGATTGGCATGTGTTTATGTACAATTAAAATGTGGATTTACATAAAATTGCCTAAATTATATTAAATGATAAAAATATAATCAAATTATACTTTAAAACCACTCAAATTCATAATTTAACACTATAAATTATTTCGATTAAAAAAGTTGTTTTCAATTAAAATTTAGTATTTTTCACTATTCATCAAAATATGAATGTTATCAGAAAAACACCAAAAATTTATCCAAACTAAATTTTTATGTACCTATTATAAATAAGAATTTTATTTTGTCAAATTTAATATATAATACTGTCAAATATTGGATTTAAAAAGGGTTCGCCATTAAAAGGCGTAAAATTGTATTTTTTGAAAAATACTTCTTTTATTTGAAAATTTGAATTTGTTCTTATATTATGTCTAAGAAACACATAATATGGATGTTAAAATTATATGAAGTATATAAAATTCAAAATTCAGTTAATACTATTCATAACTGCTTTTTGAACGATTAGTTTGGTAAGTCATGGTGCGCTCAAACTTGATGTTGTGTGTAACACAAGCTATGGAATTACTTTAAAGAAATAACGTACTATGGAATCTTGGGGTGTTACATTATAGCATCCTTCAATAAATTGTGTCCTCACAATTTGAAATTATTATTCTAAAATAAAAGGTTGAAAATAGAAAATACCTTTGTGGAAAACCCACATCAGAAATAGGGTTAATAAAATTTAGTCTTAATAAGAGGGAAAAGAAAATGAAAAAGTCACCACTAAATTAGGATTTCTAATAGGAGAACATTTGGTGGAAATTTGAGACACATAATTAGAAGAAAAGCGTAAATATTTATAGGGAGTGATTGAGGTCATCAATCACAAACAAGAGAACAATAATTAGAAAATTGAGGGCCTCAAATCCATAAACCTATGATGACTTAAAATATCATTGGTTCATCAAAACATATGGTATTAAGATAAAACATTTTTTGTTTTAAGATCCTTTCCCTAAAGTTTCAGAATTAATTTCTTCATAGATTAAAAAAAATACTTGACAAGTAGAGTTCCATCCTTTAACTAATTTCTACCACAAACTCATCTTTCACTCCAAAAGATAATAGAACTTAAAAATATTCCATTTATCCTAATAATATAGGGTTTAAAAAAAATTAATTTATAATTCATCTATTAGATCATTTAAAGAAAACTACATTATTCACTCCAGGACATCATGTAAGCCAGTAGTAGGTGATGCACCCTTGTTGCCCTTCAGTTGCGGGTTCAAGTCTTACGGCCTTTACAGACGCGACGGGTTGTCGCCCGACCTCCAGGTTTTATTTTTTATAACAATACAAAAATAATATTAATAAATGCTTTAACCTTAACAATAGTATCCAATTCCAAACTTAATCCATTCCAACCTTTAGACTTATGAACAATACTTATGTCCGAACTCACAGTCCAAAATTTATAAGGAAGGTCATATAATATATGTGTGAATACCTTCATTGTGTATTCTCTTAAAATTTGGTAATAAAATGAATTACTATAAAACCATATTTGAATAGGTATGTACTTCCTTATTCCTTCTGTAAAACATAGAATATTGGATATACTTATTAAATCCAAAAATGTTTTAATCTCCAACAATGATGGAATAAACAAATCAATAATTAGTTCTAAGGTAGTCAATAATATTCAATATAATTTATCCAAATCAATCATCTCTTATTCCAAAATCAATACCTCAGGACCATATTAAGGTTTATCTTTCCTTCAACCATGTATTTTTCAAAAAGTTTAACTTTCTATTGAGTCACTTTTCTTGGTACCACACAATCTCAAATCCTTAATGAAATAGTACTACAGTACAATCCTTATTTATTTCCATAATTAATATAACCAGTATGTCATTGATACAAAACTCAAATGACATAATTTATTAATAAAAATATAAGAACACTAATTATTCCTCTTAATCTAAGGTAGTATTGTAACTTGATTATTATCCAATATCATCACTTGGGGTATACTCTGATGATTGGGAAATTGATTCACGTAGTGTACCAACTCCTTTCAGATGAAGCATTGTACAATTGAAACCTTTTTCTTACCCTTGCAATCACGAACTTGGTGTCATTTTCTCCACACTTATAAAAAACTTCCATTCCTTTCAAGCACTTCCTAAGGTTATTATTTATATAGTTATCACATATGGGAAAATACTTCTTTCCCTTCTTCCCTTTATCCATCTTTTTCTTTACCATCCTCTTCTTCTCTGGCTTCCCTTCAAATCCATACAACTCATAGAATTCTTTACTTATATTATTAACACATGATAATATTTCTTCATATGATGAGAATATGTGGGTGACTATTTCCCTTATAAATGTTGGCTTAATACCATGAAATATATGATCCTTATTACTCTTTGGATCATGCGTATTGTTGGAGTTCTTCTTCCTTCTACTAGGTGCTATTTATAAATGAAGAAATACACTAGGTTAGATAATATCATAATGTATAATCCAAAAACTAGAAAAATTCTCAAAATTAATTTATTATCTAGTCTCATAATCCTAAAAATGGTTTCTTTTCAAACATATTTAATCATAAATCCTTCATAATGGTTTGTAAAGAAAATGTGAATTATCCTAAGCATATCCCCCCGGAGTGTCATAACCAAGAGTGCAGCAAGGCCTATTGTCATGCACCAGTTCCCGTTTGAGTCTAGTTCAAAGTGGTGTTTTCGAGTTTTACCCCTAGATACATCTGTGCCAGAGCCGCCTCTACCTACTCCTATCCAGACAGGGATGTATTGCTTGGAAAATTCACTAAATCTCTACATTATCAAAATTCTAGGAAGTTCATCTATACTAATCCTCAAAGTCTATCTTAGGGTAATGTTTCCAAATAAGAGTTTATCTAAATCTATTTCCAAGTTTGTTGATAAAATTCCTCTGATACCAACTGTAACTCCCCGACCCTAGAAGCCTGGAGCCGATGCATTATTTTAGTATATTGGCATGTTTACAAGGAATAAATTCTCGAAGGACTGATCAATTTATTAGTCTTGGAAAATAGATTACATATATGAACGTTACATTACAATTTCTAAAATAAAACACAACATAAATAATCTTTTGAGAACTCCATTATTCCCTTATATTAACCCTACATATCAATCATAATACACTTCTTCGCATTCTGGAAAAAATAAAACATAAGAAAGGGGTGGGCTCAGATGCTCAGTAAAGATAACAATATAGCGGAAACTATCATAAATAATCATAAACATTTAAGGCAATGTATAAGACTAAAACAAAAGATTTTTAAACATAAAATTCAACATAATATGGAAAATATAAATCAAATAATTCCATTTACTTATTCACATGGATATTCTACTAGTTGAACAATCACATGTAATAACTAATTTCATAATTAGGGAATGCATAATGCTAGGCATCATAACCACATAGTCAAGGTCTCGTGCCAAGACTACAAATAATTTTTTTGTCAATGTCTTGTTCCAAGACACTAGTTTGTCTCATGAGACCTATCGATGCATATAGGAGCTATAGAGGGATCCACCCATCACTTACTAAGTCTAACACATTCCTCATATAAAAATGTTGAAATATAACATAAACATTTGTATTAAAAATAGCATACAAAATGTCAATACATTATAACTAATTTCATAATTAGGGAATGCATAATGCTAGACATCATAACCACATAGTCAAGGTCTCGTGCCAAGACTACAAATAATTTTTTTGTCAATGTCTTGTTCCAAGACACTAGTTTGTCTCATGAGACCTATCGATGCACATAGGAGCTATAGAGGGCTCCACCCATCACTTACTAAGTCTAACACATTCCTCATATAAAAATGTTGAAATATAACATAAACATTTGTATTAAAAATAGAATACGAAATGTCAATACATTAACCATAAACCATGAATGTTATAAAAATAGCACATCCACAATCAAACATATCATAACTCATTCAATATAATATGGAAGATTGTATTATAATAAATCAGCCTTCATCAAGAATAATATCGAGTAAAGGATGTTGACATAGTTGAAAATGATCAGTAAAACTCTTTGAGAGAAATATCCCTTTTTGTGAAATCATTTAAAAGTCACGAAATTATAAAGGAAGTCATTTAAAAGAGATTTTTGAATCAAAGTGTCCCATAACACTTTAAAACTTTTGAAAGATATTAACATTTTAAAACAATCAGGTCCATATAAATAAATCCTTAAAATCATTTTTAAAACATGGACATTAATTAAAAATATTTAGAAAAATAAATCATTAAAACATTTAAAATGCTGATCTTGATAAAGAGTCCTCTCCACAAAACCTTAAAATATTCATTTTGAAAACAGTTTTATGAAACATTTACATGGATGATAAAAATTTCCCAATAAATACTCACGTATAAACAACCTCGGATAATGAAGAGATTGTAGAATTAACCCTTACCTTGTACTTTCCTTTGGTCGATGATACGTTTAACCTCCTGTATAATGACCATAGCATATTATTAAATTATAAAAGAACCATATTAATATTTATGATTTCATACTTGATTCATGTATGTCTTTATACTACCTATTTAATAATAATTTCTATGTTAAAATAACATTTTGGGTAATAAACGCTTTCTTTATCATACGTGTTTTAACTTGTTATTCTTGATCGTATAACTTATATCATGATTTAATTGATTCCAAAATATAAAAAATTATTTATGTATCATATATATTCAGTATATAAGTATTTATAATAGATAGATATATGAAATGGAAAACACCATTTATGGAGACAGTAGGTCGTACGTACGCATAAACACCGTTTTCGTTTTCATATCGTATTGAATGGAAGTAAGTGAATGAGATATATGTAAATAAATAAATAAATAAATATATATATATTTACAGTGTAATTATTATTTCATATATTACAAACTTATTAATAATATATATATTTATAATCATCGTTGAATGGTGAACGTGAATCTCATCGCGTCGTGGAGACGGTAAGCCGTACGTACGCACGAGCGATGATATCAATCTATTGATGGTGAAATAATATGTAATTTGATTTTATATTATATATAAATAACCATTAAAATGTTATATTTATTATTTACATCAATTATACTCATTATTCTACCCATCCAAATAATGAAGTGTTGAATAACAAACTACACCACGACGTGGAGACGGTAAGCCGTACGTACGTATGTATGATTACTTTTTCATTCATGGGATGGATAGAATAATAAATATGGTTGTACCATATTTATAATAACATCTCAGTATGTATAAGGTACTGGATTTATTATTTTAGTATGAAAAAAATCAAATAAATTGGAAGTGGAAGAAGAAAAGAACTTTGAAAGAGGTGATGAAGTAATTACCCCTTCTTCAGGTTCTTCCTTTTGATTTGATCAAAAGGGATCCTTAAGTTGGATTATGATAAAATTAAGGACTCTAGGTTTAATTGGGGGTAGTTGGGAGGATATTTTATCATGGGTTGGCCGAGCCAAATGGCTTTTGAGGTGTTAATTTAAGAGAAGGGGAAGTACCCTTTTATAAGAGAGGTGAGGGTCACTTTAGGAAAAGCTTGAAATATTATTTTATTATAAAATCATTCTCGGTTTCTAATGGTTTAAAAATGATTTGTTTTTAGTATAAGTGGATATGGGTTTAAAACCTCTCAAGAAATAGGTTTTATACAGGTTTAGGTTACCCTATTAACCTTATCTTTTAGATTTAACTCTTAGTTAAATAGTTTAACTTTTACCATGTATTCTTGTATTATTATAATAAATGGTTAATAAACTTACTATAAAAATCCAATCGAACCTAAAGTGGTTAATTATTAAAATATCTAACCTTATCTAAGTCCTTGTTCCAAACCTTATATTTTTAGGAATATTATATCAATTAATAATATAATATTTTTTTAAAATCTCATTTATGTCAATTTTGACACTATTTGGTATTTTGTTTTTGTGAAAGTCGTAACAGCTTTTTCACTTCGAAAAAATCTATTTAATCAACCCTAAAATGTCATATTAACCTAGAAAATTTGTGTAATACATCAAAAGTTTCAATTTACAACTATATTAATATTTATAATATCAATTATTTTAATCTTTCAATAATATGGTAATTACTGCACCATCATTGTGTCATAAATAAATTTAATTATTTAATGTATAAAAATTATAAATAAAATACCATTATGTAGGAAATATTTTTATCTTTTTAATTAATATTTATAGTCTAATTTATCTTATGTATAACCCTATATTAAAAATGGTTTAGTTATTAAACTTTGAATTTAACACTTTTAACTCTTCTTTAAATAAAATATAATAAATGTCATAATCTAATCCAAGTGGATAAAAAAGGATCATATTTTTGTCCTAAGGTTAATTTTGGTCTAAATACACTTATCCAATAGAATTAGGACACATGTTAGGGTAATTATAATATCATTTTTACCTTTAATTACCCTATTTACTTTTAACCGTGGTAAATAAAATTCAAAAGTTACTATTCACCAAAAATTATTTTCATCCTATTGAACAAAATTTTACTTACTTATGTCAACTGTGTCTCTCAGATTTTTGAAATTCAATTCATAAAAATAGTAAAATTATGTTTTATGCAAATTTGCAAATGTTCCTAGAAGGTGGGTAAAAGACGTTAAAAAAATTCAATAAAAATTTATACATCAAATCTTATTATAAAATGAATCCAATGAATTAAATTGAAATAATATAGGTATCATGTATCTATATTGACTTTAAAATAAATGTAAATAAAAATAATAATTATTTAAATAAAAGTTAGTTTTAAACAATAACGCATTGTTTTTCACTATTCATCAAAAATTGAAAGTTTTCAGAAAAATACCAAAAATTCACCCTAAGATAATTTTGATATTATGAATCCAAAAATGATGTCTATTTTACCAAAATTCAAAACATATGATTTGAATTAATTAATTTAAAATTAATTCCCATTGTCAAAACTAGAAAGCGGGGTTTTAAGAAGTAAAAACCATCAAAAGATTGACATGTGTTTAGGTACAATTTAAATGTGAATTTACGTCCAATGACCTAAATTATATTAAATGATAAAAATATAATCAAATTATACTTTAAAACCACTCAAATTCATAATTTAACACTATAAATTATTTCAATTAAAAAAGTTGTTTTCAATTAAAATTTAGTATTTTTCACTATTAATCGAAATATGAATGTTATTAGAAAAACACCAAAAATTTATCCAAACTAAATTTTTATGTCCCACTTCTAAAGAAGAAGTTTATTTTGTCAAATTGAATATATAAGTGTAAAATATTGGATTTAAAAAGGGTTCACCATTAAAAGGTGGTAAAATTTCATTTTTTGAAAAATAATTCTTTTATATGAAAAATTGAATTTGTTCTTATATTATGTATAAGAAACACATTGTAATGTCCCGGTTCTAGAAGCCACCCAGAGGCGCCCCATACCCGGTTGGTCACATGGCCTCAAGCACATTTTCCCTAATGCTAGAGGCTACCGACTAGCAGCGAGAGCCTTGGGTGTGATAGTGGAGAAACTATGCCCTCATTGACAGAGTAACATAGCAGAAGTAAGACAAATATGCAACGGAAGCAGTAATAATATCATACAATTGTAAAAAGTGGAATATTGGATATAATAAACTGGAGCACACATATATATGAATGATTCATGATAAATATGTCTAGGAAAGTAGCCAAACAAATGAAAATGCTGGAATACAAAACAGTACTAAACCAAAGTACAAAAGAAAACATATAAACAACTTCTCAACATCGCAAGACTCAACTTGGTCCCATGCTCTCCAGCTCCATAGCAAATCAAGTACCTAAAGTAGAAGGGCCCTTTCCCTTATCTATACCTGCAGCAATATAATCTGTTTGGGTCCAAAAGAATGACCCAAACAGGGTGTGAGACTAAATCCTAGTAGGTAACCACCATAAGATATGTGCCTAATAGTCAGTGAATATATGGTAGGTAATAAGTACAGAAAGCAGTAAACGATCCATAGTTTCAAATATCAAGCAACAACTAAACAAAGCAATTAATCACAAACAGGTAACCCTCTGGGAAGTACTCATAGCCTATCCCCTATGGTCCTACCTAGCAACACAATCAAGCAACTAAAGAAAAGGTAACCCTCTAGGAAGTACTCACAACCTATCCCCTATGGTCCTACCTAGCAATACAAGTAACCCTTTGGGCAGTACACTCAGTCTAACCCCTCTGGTTCAGCTTAATCATAGACTCTCTGAGGAAGCACTCACCGTCTATTCCTTCTATAGTCTCGTATCGGTAACTAAAGGCTCTCTAGGGAAGCACTTACGTCACATTCCCTCTGTGGCCCGCGTTGAGGAACTATAGACACTCTGAGGAAGCACTTAGGTCAATTCCCCCTATGGTCTCACATCATATTAGTAAACAGACACTTTGGAGAAGCCCTTACGTCCATTCTCCCTATGGCCTACTACACCAGGTTCTCACGGCCCTGTGTAAGTCAAGCAAGTATAGCAAAGAGTAGCGGCCCAAGTAAACCTCAAGAACTACTTGGAAAGTAGTCTACAACATATCAACATGTTAGATAAGCAAGATCACTCCATCCTACAATACTAGGCATGGGAAAAACAAGGCAGCCTAACAGGCTAAGAAAAACCAAACAGCCACAACCAAACATGCATGGGAAACACCTCCAAAGCATAGCAATTAACCCTATTCATATGAAATCAACCTCTACTCAAGCATACAAGAGTAGTAGGAAAATAATAGGGCTAAAATAGTAAACACGCAATACCCTGTTCATGGGTATTGGAAATTTCGCACATATAACTCAAATAATTTTAACGGAAAGGCACAAACCACCTACCTCGGTGTTGGGAGATTGCTACACATGAACCTCAAGACTTGAATCTCCCAAGAACACTGTAGATCTACAAAAACACTCAAAACGATCAATCAAGGATAACTTGAGAAAGAGGAGGAATCAGGAAACTAAGCTCAAGTAGAAGGAAGATCTTACCGTTGCAGTCCCAACACAATTGACGATGGTAGAATCGGAGAACAGATGGAGGCTTAGGGGCTTGGAGAATAAACGTAGCCATATGGGAGCTCTCAGACAAACCAGACCTAGAAGAAGGAGGTTCTATCCGTCATACGTGACCCTGGTGCGTTTAATGAAAAAAAAAGAAAGTACACGGTGTGTAATTTTGAAGTACATGACATGTACTTGCCATTACTGAGCCCCACTTTAGGTGGCCTCCAGGTCACCCCCACATGGCTGTGTGCATGGCCACTACATGGCTAGAACACGGCTACCTGCGGTAACCGAGTACACAACGTGTACTCATAAAGTACACGGTGTGTACTTAGGAAATTTCCCAAACTCCTCTTTTCCCCCAAAAAACACCCAAAAAAGGAAAACATACCTGAAAAGAAGATCTGAGTTCATAAAAACTTCTACCCTTAAATAAATTCGTCCCCGAATTTCCCTAGTAAGGTGGAATAGAAGAAGAAACCCCGAACAGCTCTGGCCACTAAGATTGTACATCAGCCTCCCTCTCCCAAGTCTCGTCCTGCACTCGCCCGTGCTGCCATAACACTCATACCAGAGGAACATACCGACCACATAGAACCTTCTTACTTCGATCAACAATCTAGATAGGATGCTTCTTAAAAGATGCATCCACTTCCAACTCAACCTACTCAGTTTAGAAAACATGATATGGGTCTGAGAAGTAACGTCGAAGCTGAGAAATGTGGAAGACATCATACATAGCCTGATACCTCTGAGGTAACTGCAACCGATAGGAAATTGGCCCAAATCTCTCTAAAACCTCAAACGGCCCGAAGTACCTCAGTCAAAACTTACCCTAACTCCTAATCCTCTTGTGTCCTAACCTCGGTGTGACATGTAGGAAAACCTGATCCCCAACCTCGAACTCTAGAGGTCATCTCCACTGATCAACATAAGACTTCTGTCGAGACTATACAGTATCCATCCTCTTCCGAATCAACTATATCTACTCTATGGTCTCCTAAACAAGAATAGGTCCCAACATAGCTGTCTCTCCTGCCTCTAGACAACATAAGGGTGATTAGCATGGCCTACCATACAAAGCCTCATAAGGTGCCATCTGAATAGTTTCTTGAAAACTATTATTTTAGGAAAATTCCACAAGAGGTATGTGATTCTCCCAAGAACCTCCAAAATCTAGGATGCATGCTCGAAGCATGTCCTCAAGAACCTAAATTATACGCTCGGACTGGCCATCTGTTAGGGGGTGGTAAGCTGTACTCAAAATCACCTGTGTACCCAAAGCCTTCTATATCCCCTGATAGACCCGAGAAGTAAAACGTGCATACCTGTCTGAAACAATGGAGTTTGGAACTCCATGAAAACATATGATCTCATGGATGTACAACCTTCCCAGCTCGTCAACACTGAAGGTATCCTTGATTGGAAAGAAGTGGGAAACCGTCGCGAGTCTGTCAATGAAAACCCAAAATATATCATTCCCTTGAGGTGACCTCAGAAAAATGGTCACGACGTCCATCGTGACATCATTACACTTCCACATAGAATGGGTAACTGCTGTAAAATCCCTACTAGTTGCTGATGCTCCGCCTTCACCTGCTGACAGGTGGAGCACCTCATCACAAAACCAACAACATCTCTCTTCATACCTGGACACTAATACTGGCGGTGTAGATCACGATACATCTTAGTGACACTAGGATGAACTGCCCAAACTGAGGAATGAAAGTCCCACATCATCTCCTCACGTATATCTGTATACACCCATACACGACCATGAAAACGCAAGATATCATCTTTTCCTACTGTCCATCCAGGCATAGGGTTCTCTCCTGACACACTTTCCCATAGGACTAGGCCTTCTGAATCTGATAGCTTCCTCATTCTCACTCGATCGAGTAGAGAAGAGGTAACAACTACAAAAGAAAGAAACGTCTGCCCCTGTCTGTCATGCACCTCCAAATGCATCTCTGAGAATAGATCCATAATTTACCACTCACTGCTGGCCTCATGAAATGCCTGTATCTAAGTCCTCCTACCCAGCGCATCATCCACTGCATTGCCCTTCCCAGGCATGTAGGCAAGCTTAAAGTCAAAAGACTGAAGGTACTCAACCCACCTTCACTGTCTCAAATTTAGATCACGCTGAGTGAAGATGTACTTGAGACTTTTGTGGTCGGTGAAAAACAAAAAATGCTATCCCAGAAGATAATTTCTCCAACAAAGTAAATCATAAACAACTTCCGCCAACTCGAGATCATGCGTTAGGTAATTCCTTTCACGTGGCCTCAACTGATGAGACCCGTACGCAATGACTCCTTCTCCATGCAAAAGCACAGCTCCCAGCCCGACACCTAAAGCATCACAGTAAACAGTATAGCTCTTTCCCGGCTCTAGAAATACTAGTATTGGTGCTGAATTCAACCTCCCCTTCAGCTCCTAAAAGGATAACTCACAAGAATATAACCACAATAACTTTGTACCCTTCTTAGTCAGACCCGTCAGTGGTGCTGCTAAGCGTGAGAAGTCTTGTATGAAGCATCTTTAGTGTCCATATAGCCCTAAAAAGATTCGTACCTCAAAGACGTTCTTCGAATACTCCCAAGAAACTACTGCTCTCACTTTCTATAGGTCTACTGTTACTCCTGGCTCTAAGATAACATGACCCAAAAAGTGAATCTGATCCCTCCAAAAGTGGCATTTTGAGAGCTTAGCATATAACTGATGCTCTCTTAGTGTACTCAAAACGATCTCAAGATGTGTGGAATAGTTGTGTTGAGTATGAGTGTATACCAAGATATCATCCATGAAAACCACCACGAAGGAATCCAAGTATGGATGAAACTCTCGGTTCATCAGTTCCATGAGAACTGTAGGCACGTTCATGAGACTGAACGGCATAACCATATACTCGTATAGACCATACCTGCTCTGGAAGGCTTTGAGATTTATATCAGATGGTTTAATGCACAACTGATGATAAACGGATCTCAAGTCAATCTTGGAGAACACTTGAGATCCTCAAAGCTGATCAAAGATATCATCAATACTTGGTAAAGGATATCGATTCTTGACTGTCAACTGGTTCAACTTCTGATAATCCACACAAAGTCGGAGGTTACCGTCCACCTTCTTCGCAAAAAAGATAGGCGAACCCCAAGGAGAAGTACTGGGTTAGATGAAACCATTTTCCTACAACTCCTCTAACTACTTCTTGAGACCCTGCAACTCTAGTGTAGCCATCCTATAAGGAGGAATGGACACTGGTGCCACTCCTGGTACAATCTCAATAGAAAATTCCACCTCTCTCTCTAGAGGAAAACCTGAAAATTCATCTGGAAAGACATCTCTGAAATGATACACCACTGGAGGAAAGTCTAACTGTGAAGTCCCCTGGTCATCCAGATATATACTAGAAATCTAGGATGTAACTCCTCCCAACCCATGATGCTCGGGACCTACTTTTCTCTCCTGGACATCCCATTCACCCTTATGAAGAAAGGATCCACCCTCTGGTGATGTGAAACTCACCCTATGATGATAACAATCGACGACTGCCTGGAAGGGAACTAGTCAGTCCATTCTGAGAATGACATCATACCCTGTCATCTCTAAGACATAGAGGTCCCATAAAAAGTGACACCCACCAACCTCTAGAGGGATCTCCTTACACTGACACACACAAGTCGTTCTAGTCCCCAACGGAGAGTCTAACGTCAAGATATTAGTAGAATAAAGGATGCAGAGACCAAGGATCTCCACAACAACAACAGATATAAAGCTATGGGAAGACCCTGTATCGAAAAGAGAAGAAACAAAAAACTGAGGCTACTAAGATTGTAAATCGAACTGTAGAGGGTCCGGGATCCTGTTCTTGTTGGGTCTGCCCCACTGCAAAAGTATGACCTATACCGTGGCCCTGTGACCCTGCCATAACACTCTGAGCTGATCCACCCTGCTATCGCTGAAATACTGGTGACTGACTACCACGACCATGGCCTACACCTCATCCAAAATGGCTGGAAGAACTCTAGTTCCCAGACTGATGAGAAACTAGTGGTTCTGCTCCTGAACGAGGAGTCATAGAAGAACCCATGTCACCAGATGCTGGTGAAAAGATCTGAAAAAAATGCTGAAGATGACACATCATTCCGCAAGATCGTCACTCCACTAAGTATCTTGGGAAATGTGGCCTCATAATCCCGCTCTTCCCACACTGGTAGAACACTACATGGCTACCATAAGATATCTCTTGCCTCCTTGTATATTCACGTGAAGAATTCCTACATCACTTCTGTTGGGAAAAAACCCCTCAAGGTATCATAGCATCATTTTTGGGTTTCTTGTGTTTGTTGACAATGCATATTTTCATGGTGAATTATCGAGTTCCAGATATGCTGTTGACAATCCATGTTGACAAATAACCATGTCAAAGGAATGAATGATATGGAGGCGGTACAAAAGAACAGGCTTGGTGGATTCACCTATAAATAAGAAGCTTGGTGAGTATCGTAAAAAGTGGATATCCTTGAAGATATCATTTAAATATGGAAAATTCATGAATTTCACGAAGATGGGCTTTATGGATTGGAATTCACGAATACTAGAAGAATGTTGACGGTGATTCTTCGCGATTACAAAAAGCTTCATGAACATTAACAGTGAATAGAATTGTGAGGGGAACTTCACAGTGGTGGCGTGAAGTAATTGACAGAATGATCAATGATTACGATGAGCTTCACGATCAGAAAATTTCCATGGTGCTTCGTGATTTGGAGATATTTTCAGTGGGAATTTCAAAGCATCGCGATTTGAGATGACATGGTGCTGACTTCACGTGGAAGGTTCGAGGGTTGGTGGATTCACCTATAAATAGGCATCAACCCCCTCAGTAGAAGGAGAGAGTTTTCAAAGAATTTTTTTTCTCTCGAATTGCGAAGGTGATTCACGAAGGCAGTGTACTTCACGAAAGGAAGGAGCTTCGCGGTGGCTATTCTAGCTCTGCGAAAGTTGCATGCTCTGCATTGGCTCAGTGAGCTTCGCGAGGAAAGTCTCTTTGAAAAGAATTGATCTCCGCAATGACCTGATATCTGCGAAGGTGTGAGCTTCGCAAAAAGGGAGGAGCTTTATGAAGGCTTGCTTGAGCTTCATGAAATTGGGAGCCTCACTAAGTAGGGTTCTTTGCGAAGGTATTTCCAAAGTAATTGCCCAGTGTTCAGGGGAAAAGGGGTATTCATCAGTGGATAAAATTTGGACATCAATAGATCATCTACATATAGTGGAGGATTCATTCATTAGTGATAATTAAGAGACCTGTAGGTCTATAAACTGTGAGTGGATCCCTTCCAAGCGTAGTGAGTGAAGGAAGAGGAATAAGGTTATTCTTTCTACCGGCAGTGAGCCAGAGAGAGAGAAATAGGGAGTGACCCTTGGGAAAGTAGTGAGATGACCCTAAACATTGTATAGGCAGTGAGCCTAGGCATATAAGTGATCTATCCTGAACATTATTGGCAGTGAGATTTAGTAGATTTGGTATAGCGGCACATCGTCATTGTATGCTCCTTGGACGTAGCCTAGTGAGGGTGAACCAAGTAAAAAACTCCATGTCTTCCTGGTTGCATCCCTGAATTGTATCTAAAGAATCATCATCAGATAAAGATAAAAATAAGTGATCAACATAAGAACACAAGAGAAAATAAAGTGACCCTAATAATAAAGAGGTCAATATTCAGTGGGCCAGGAATAATTTTGAGAAAGAATATCCATACCCTGATTCACCCCCCCTCTCAGGGTATCTAGGCCCCTTTTGGTCCTAAAAATTAGTATCAGAGGGAAGGTTTCTTTTATCAAATTTGTTTGCTCTGACTTGGTTCTGTCGATTCCTCAAGTTAAAGATCCAGTCTGCTCTTATCTCGGTGTGACATGGCAAAGGGAAGAACTTCAAAGAAGAAGCATAAGTCTTGTGAAATTCCCCAATGTGGAAGTATCAACGGAAAGAGTGTGATTCAGTTGAAAGAATCAAATAGTGAATAGAATAATGATTTGGATAAATCATACAGTGGAAATACTTACTCATTCAGTGATGTAGAAGGAATGAGTGAAGAACCTGATATTCCAAGTGATGTTAGAACTACCAATGATGAAGAAACTCCTAGAAGGTGAAAAGTGGAAGTTGTCCACAAAACAAAGGAAGTGGATCAAATGTTGGATGAAGAGACTAAATCTAAAGATATCTGAATCCAATCAATAGAAATTGAGGTTAACAAGCTAAGAGGATTAAATAAAAGGCTTATAGATGTGGCCACTGATCTTAGGGAGAAGAATGATTCTCAAGCCGAAGAACTACAAAAGTTGTCTATAAAGAGATAAAATCTCAAAGATGATGTTAAGGGAAAGAATCTGAACACAGTTGAAATTAAGAATTTTAAAGCTAGAAATGAAGATCTTGATACATAGCTATTTGAACTAGTTTAGAAGAATCAAAGGTGACAACAAGAGAATGCATGTTGTTTTGATTCTATTGCTCAGGAAAAATTGAAAGTAAATGAGCAAAGTGACATGGTGGAAAAGCTGACGTGTGAATTGGAAGATGAGATGAGTAGAGGGAATCTTCTCAAGAGATAACTTGATACCCAACTTGAATCAAGGGATATAATGATTAAAAAGTTGGAAGAAGAAATAAAAGCATTCAAGAATGAAATGGAGAAATAAAATTCCAAAAACAAGCCCAAGTTGAAGGATGCCTTTCACTTACTGTTTGATTATCCTTTGGTAGGTGATGATGAAATGAAATCCAAATATTCTACATCAGAGAAGAAGCATGAAAGGATTGTATCATCCCAAAGGCCATCCTTTTTGAAAAAAATCTGGAACTGGATATGATGATCTCACTCCTATGCGTGATAGGAAAAGAGTAGTGAAAATTTCCAGAGATAAGAAAAACCATATAGGTTCTGGAGATAGACCTAAAAAGGCTTTCATAGGAAGAAATGATAGCATGTGCTATTTTTGTGGGATTCATGTTCATACATTAAACTTTTTTTCAGAGGCTCTGGAATACATTTCAGGCTATGAAAATATAAACATTACTAAATTTGAGAATAAGAAGATGTGTCATGAGAAATTAGATAGAAGAGTCTCTCAGAGGAAAGCATTCATTAGATGATATTACTGTGGAATAATGGGACACACCATGATTATGTGTCAAGAAGCTCAGGAGCTCAATGTCAGAGGAAGAACTCAAGTTACATCAACATCTCAATAGAGAAATGATAAAATGATGTATTACTTTGATGGAAAATGTTTTATATGTTATAATTATGGGAATTTGGCAAGACATTTCATTAAGAAGAAAGAAAGAAAGGAAAAGGAAATCGAAAATATATTCTCAACTCCAGTGGTGCATGATAAGAAATTATGCACTGGAAGACAAAGTGGTAAGATGAAGAATGAACTTATAACCTCATGGAAATCACAAGGAGCTGAAAGAAATGTGATCAATCACCTTCCCTGTCACACCCAGAACAACTATCATGGAGAGAATGTGAACAAACCTAGAAGATTAAGGGTAGATCTACTCCAGTTATGAGTAAGAATAATGCACATTCAGTGGAGGACTCACCACCAGTGCAAAACAGTGTGGTGACTCAGATATCTGATAAAAGAAAGATGAACAAAGAATGTGTTGAAAAATTCACATATCGTGTGCCATGGAGAGAAGTGGAGAAAAAAGGAAAATCCCTACAATGGTGGAAGAAGCAAGGGAATATGACAAGAAGAGAGATTCCTACTCAGAGAAGGAATAAGGGGAAGTGGCATATTTATGGAACATCAAAGAAGGAAATGTGTACCATTAGGTTTAAAACTCAAAGTGTGAGAAAGGAAAAGCCTACAGAATCCACATATCAGAAAAAGAATCAGCATGTGTGTAATGAATGCTTAGTCATATGGCCAAAGAAATTGAAGTTGGCTAGGCAGCTAGAAGAAGCAAGGAAGGAGTGTGACGCTCTACAAGAAAGAATCAAAGGGTTGACCCATTTAGATCAACCACAATCCTAATCTTGAGGATTCTAGAATATCCCCTCTCTCTATGTATATAAATGCTGTTAACTGATGATTCATGTGTTTCAGGTTTTAGGGAGATAAAATCTAAGGGGAAGTGACATCTAAAGATGCACAGTGGCAAAGTGATATGATTTAGAGTTTAAATTAATTCAAATCATGTACCAGAGTTGAATAAGGGATCCACATAGCATAATAGGAAGTGATTGTGTTATTAACTTTGTCTCTTGTTTCCTACACCAAGTTTCTACTCAGTAGGCTTAGAGATTTTGTTAATGGATCAATGATTCAGCAGAAAAAGAATGTATATGGGTCTAACCATAGGAAGTGTTGCATAACATAGGGGGAGATCTCTATCTCCTAATCAGATGAAATATATCAATGGGATATAAAGTATGACTGTTTCTGATTAATAATACATATTGTGGGAGAGGCAGAAAAATTCATGTATTTCATAATCATATATTTTGTTCTAACAATATGGTATTAACTGACTATTTTCAGGATACCAAGAAGCTGTGAGAGAATGTCAACCCTATTTCAACAAGAAGCTCAGAAAAGTAGATGAAATAAATGATGCCACTAAATAATGAAACAATGAGAAATTTCCCAATGAATGTGATGAGGAGGAAATAAACAAAGGGGGAGCAGAAGTGGATGATGCTGATTCAGAAAAGAATTAGACTTGGGAGATTGTTTCGAGGCCAGCTGATAAGAATATCATCGGGATTAAATGGGTCTTTCGCAACAAGTTGAATGAAGATGGAACATTTATTCGAAACAAATCATGACTAGTGTGCAAAGGATACTCCTAGATAGAGGGAATTGATGTTGATGAGACATTTTCACTGGTTTCAAGGCTGAAAAAAATCAGATTATTCCTAGCCATTGCAGTGCAATGAAAGTTAAAAGTGTTCCAGATGGGCGTCAAATCTAATTTTTTAAATGGGGTTCTAGAGGAAGAAGTGTATATTGATCAGACAGATGGTTTTCTCATTCATGAGGATGAGAACAAGATTTTCAATCTGAAGAATGCATTTTATGGGCTAAAACAAGCACCAAGAGCATGGTACTCAAGGCTTGATCAGTACTTGAAGAAGCTTGGTTTCTAGTGTGGGGGAGTTTATTACAATCTCTATTTCAACAACAACAGTAATCAAAGGATGATGGTCCTGGTTTATGTCGAAGACATAATATTTGGCGGATTAGACGAAGCTCAGTGCAGAAAGTTCTCTAACTTCATGAAAAGTGAGTTCAAAATGTCAATGATTGGAGATCTAACATTTTTCCTTGGTCTACAAGTGACACAAGGAAGGAATGAAACATTTATTTCTCAATACAAATACGCCAATGAGGTTTTGAGAAGATTTGGAATGGAAAATTCCAAGGAGATGAAGACTCCAGTTGCTGCCCGGATGAAACTATCCAAAGATGAGAATGGTAAGGAAATTCATATCACAGAATATAGTCAATTCATTGGAATTTTTCTATACTTGACTGCGACAAGTCCAGACAATGTTTTTTCCACATGCTAAGCAGCGAGATATTAGAGTAATCCCAAGGAAATCCACATGCTTTTAGTTAAAATAATACTTCGGTATATAAAGGGCACGATGGATTTCAGCTTGATATATAGTGACAAATCTCAGTCAGAATTATTGGGATATACTGATGCAGATTGGGCCAGTTCAGCGGATGATAGGAAATCAATATCAGGAGGTGCGTTCTATCTTGGTGGATTGTGTATTTCTTGTTTTATCAAGAAACAAGATTACATTTCATTGAGAACTACAGAAGCTGAGTATATTGCAGCCACTCAAGTATTCACACATTTATTGTGGATGAAGCAGTATCTTGATGAAATGGGTGTTGAAGTGAAGTCTCCGATTAGAATCCAGTGAGATAACTCAAGTGATATAAATCCTATAAAAAATCCTCTCCATCACTCAAGGAAAAAGCACATTGAGATAAGTATCATTTTATCAAGGAGAAGGTTGAGCAGAGAATTGTGAAGTTGAAGTATGTGCCTACATAACTCTAGGTTGCAGACATTCTGACAAAGGCCTTACCCAAGGAAGCTTTTGAGAGGCATTTACTGGCTCTAGGAGTTCAGTCAACTCCCCACACTTGAACAAGTGTGGATGTGGGACACCCCCTATCCTTGAGGTATGGTGTGTTTTTCTCTAATGTGCTCATATGTGGTCTTTCCAATGTATCAAACCACATATAAGTGACCTTTGGGTTCGTTGAAAAAGGGGGATAAATAGTGACTCCTCAAGGGGGATAAACTGTGGCTAATGAAGGGAGAAAATGTCTTAGTCAAAGACACGAGGAGAAGCTGACAGGTGGAGTAATGAGATAAGGGTATAGGAATAAAATAGGTGGAGAGTTTTCAAATATGACGATGCTATAAGTGATCGATCAAAGAATATATATCGCGATAGTTGAGGATTGTGATAAAAGCAAAAGAGTGATGTTGGAATGGTGTGATAAGGGCCCCAACAATCAATAATTGGTATCAGTTTAGAAATTGGCATCAGTTGGGTGTCAACAGTTGGTGGTAGAAATGAAGTGATTCATTGACGATCTTCTCATTTACTCTTGTTTTTCATGATGAGAATTTCTCATGTGGGTTTAGAGTACGTGTTAAGTGAATCCTTGAACACTGTCAGAATCGCAAGAGGCGAATGGTGGTAGATGTTGGAAGGAGCTTTAATGAGGTATCAAAGTGCATAGATTTGTTATGAGAAGAATTGTAAACAATCCCAAAGGGGGAGATTTTTGGGAAAAAAATCCCTCAAGGTATCATAGCGGTATTTTTTTGTTGCTTGTGTTTGTTGACAATGCATGTTTCCATGGTGAATTGTCAAGTTCCAGAGATGTTGTTAACAATCTATGTTGACAAAGAACCATATTAAAGGAATGAATGATCTGGAGGTGGTAGAAAATAACAGATACAAGGTGGCGCCGTTTTCAAGTGTTCGCCAAATTTTTGGGGTCCAAAATTTGGATTTTGGTGAGCATCGCGAAAAGTGGATATCCTTAAAGATCTCATTTAAATATAGAAAAGGAATAAATTTCGCAAAGATAGGATTCATGGATTGGAATTCGCGAAGACCAGAAGAATGTTTATGGAGATTCTTCATGATTACAACAAGCTTCGCGAACGGAAGCAGTGAAGAGCATTATGAGGGGAGCTTCATGGTGGTGGCGTGAAGTAATTGACGGAATGCTCCGCGATTACGATGAGCTCTGTGATCAGAAAATTACTGTGGTACTTCACGATTTTGAGATATTTTCGGCAGGAATTTCAGAGCTTCATGATTTGAGATGACGTGGCGCGGACTTCGCGTGGAAGGTTCAAGTGTTAGTGGATTCACCTATAAATAGGCCTCGACCCCATCAGGAGAAGGAGATAGTTTTCAATGATTTTTTTTCCTCTCGGCTCGTGAAGGTGGTTTGCGAAGGCAGTGTGCTTCATGAAAGGAAGGAGCTTCGCAGTGGCTATTCTAGCTCCGCGAAAGTTGGATGCTCCGCGTTGGCTCAGTGAGCTTTGTGAGGGAAGTTTCTCTGTGATGACTTGAGCTCTGCGGTGGCCTAAGCTCTGCAAAGGATTGAGCTTCACAAAAAGGTAAGAGATTAGTAAAGGCTTGTTTGAGCTTTGCGAAATTGGGAGCCTCGCGAAGTAGGGTGCTTTGCGAAGGTATTTCCAAAGGAATTTCCCAGTGTTCAGGGGCAAAGGGGTATTCATCAGTGGATGAAATTTGAAAATCAATATAGCATCTATATACACCGGGGGATGCATTCATTAGTGACAATAAAGAGACCAATAGGTCTATAAACTGTGAGTGGATCCCTTCCAAGTGCAGTGATCAAAGGAAGAGGAAGAATGTTATTCTTTCTACCAGCAGTGAGCTAGAGAGAGAGAGAAATAGGGAGTGAACCTTGGGAAAGTAGTGAGAAGACCCTAAACCTTGTAAAAGCAGTGAGCCTGGGAATAGAAGTGATCTAGCTCGAACATTATTGACAGTGAGTTTTAGTGGATTTGGTACAGTGGAACATCATCGTTGTATGCTCCTTGGAAGTAGCTCAGTGAGGGTGAACCAAGTAAAAAACTCTGTGACTACCTAGTTACGTCCCTTAATTGAATCTAAAGCATCACCACCAGATAAAGATAAAAATAAGTGATAAACATAAGAACACAATAGCAAGCAAAGTGACTCTAATAATAAAGAGTTCAAGATCCAGTGGGGCAGGAAGAATTTTGATAAAGAATATCCATACCCTGATTCACCCCTCTCTCAGGGTATCTAGGCCCCTTTTGGTCCTAACAACTTCCTACTGTCAGTATAAGGAATACTAACTTCAGATGCCGAGTCTCCCTGGCTCAAACTCCATAATCCCTCAGATTGCGCTCCATGATCAGCATCTGGTTGATGATAGAAGTGATAGATGTCAACCTGAAGATGTTCACCTGTGATCAGATGTCATGCCTCAAACCATCTTCGAACTTCCTTTTTAGGAATAAATCATCACATCCTGGAATAGGCGTGAAGCGCTGTAGCTCAGTGAAGTGGGAGGAATACTCCATAACAGAAAGAGTACCATTCTCCAGACTCATAAACTCTCAGGCTCGATCGGCCCTCAAAGTCTCTAGATAGAAGTAGTAGTAGAAGGCATGCTAGAACTCATCCCAGACCATAACTTGCTGGCATCCCACCTATGAGATCACATCCCACCATCTCTTGGCAGAATCCCAAAGCATATAGGTAGCAAGCTTCACCCTCCTCTCTAGAGGCATCTCCAGGTGCCCGAAGATAGAAAGCATGGCTTCTAACCATGAATCTGTAGCCTGGGGTCATCCTTCCCCTGTGAAGGTGGGAGGATGCTACTTCTAGAATACCCACGTCAACTTTTCCATAGATGGGGCAGGATGAGGTACTCTGTAGAAGGTCTGCATGAACCTCATAAAGCCCTCTCAGAACTGTGCGTCAGCACCTGCGTTCGGAATGATGGATAGTGCCAAGACTGGCACAACTAAAGGATCTGCTGGTAGTCCCTGATCCTCCATGTATAGTGTCTGATCACTGACTTGCAATTGGCGAACTATCAGAGGAATTCTTGACAACATGACTCTGCAAGGTCAAACACACACCTTAGATCAGGATCACCAAGGACTGAAAACTAGAAGAGAAAGAAGGGAATAGGAGAAATAAAGCATTCAAGTTTTACAAAACATGACTACATGACGTGTATAACCCCTACACAACGTGTTTCCATAATCCATTCACATGGTCGTGTACTTCTGCTAATACTGGTCGTGTAACACCCCATACACGGCGTTTTGTCCTTACACACGACATGTACTTGAATCCTCTTCCCCTGCCTAAGTACCCTTACACGGCTAGGACACACGGTTATCCTAACCCCAGACTACATGACGTGTTAGTTCTAGACACGACGTGTACTAGATGAGCTTCACTAACCCGTGTTGTTAGTTACATGGCATGATACATAGCTGAAACTACATTGCGTGTTCCATACGGACACGACGTATACCTAAAGAATTTCACCGACTCGTGTTTTTAGTTACACAACCAGATTCTAGGATTACTCTACATGGCATGTTCAAACTGGAGACGGCGTGTATAAATTTATATTTATCCGTCCGTGTTGTTAGTCACATGAGTGGACATAGGGTCAACACAACACGACGTGTACAATCGGTACACAACATGTCCCCACAAGAATTTCCCTATCTGTGTCTCTGCCCACACGGTCTATGACCCGGTTAGATACTACACAGTGTGTACATATAGTACATGGCGTGTACTTAAGAAAAACAATTTCTTCCTGAACAGAAGAACACAAGGCATGTATTCAAAACTACATGGAATGTATTCTAGGTTTTTCTGGACAGTAAGCCTCAGAAACTTCTCCAGAACCCAAAAAAACACTAAAAAAAACCTCAAAGTGCCAAATTCCGACCCGTAAGGGCCCATACTCCCCGAGAATCAAATCTTGACATCTTAAACATGTTATAAACAAGGTAAAAAAGTCAATGATCCACCAAATTCCGATCCATGAGGGCCCATAACACCTCAAGAACCAAAGTTTGGCATTCATTCAAAAAAAACCTCACACAAACAATACCCTGTCAAATAAAAGGTATTTTATCATGGCATATATCACAAAAACATGAAATCACTAATGCACCCTAAATGGCATGGAAAAAATGCATGAAATGTGATTTCTAGCAAGTGCCTATATGATGCATGAGATGGAATACCCTCATCTCATCAGTTTGTAACATAAATAGAATCTCAATAACATCAACAATAACAGCCCAATACATGTGAGTCACCGAACGGTGAAAATAAAATCAACTGTAAAATTAAAAAATTAGAAAATTGCATTAATGAGGTAAATTGGATTTTCCCTGTACACGGGTTAACTACTCCCAGGAACAACTTATTACTAAGTACCTATTCCATTATATCCCTAACTATAGGCTCCAAACAGTAATTCAAGAAGAAAATAACCCTCTGATACCACTTTGTAACGTCCCGGTTCCAGAAGCCACCCAGATGCGCCCTGTACCCGGTTGGTCACATGGCGTCAAGTGCATTTTCCTGAATGCCAGAGGTTGCAGACTAGCAGTGAGGGTCTTGGGTGTGATAGTAAGGAAACTATTCCCTCATTAGCAGAGTAACACAACGGAAGTAAGATAAATATGTAGCAGAAGCCGTACTAATATCATACAACTGTAAACAGCAGAAGATTAGATATAATAAACTGGAGCACACACATATATGAATGATGCTTGATACATATGTCTAGGAAAACATCCAAACAAATCACAATGTTGGAATAAAAAATAGTAATAAACCAAATTACAAAAGAAAATAGATAAACAGCTTCTCAGCATTGCAAGCCTCATCTTGGTCTCATGCTCTCTGGCTCTACAGAAAATCAAGTACCTGAAGTAGAAGGGCGCTTGCCCTTATCTATACCTACAACAATATAATCTGTTTGGGTCCAAAATCACGACCCAAATAGGGTGTGAGACTAAATCCCAGTAGGTAACCACCACAATATCTGTGTCTAACATTTAGTGAATATATGGTAGGTAATAAGTACAAAAAGCAGTAAACAATCCACAGTTTCAAATATAAAGTAACAGCTAAACAAAGTAGGTAATCACAAGTAGGTAACCCTCTAGGAAGTACCCATAGCTTATCCCCTATGGTCCTACCTAGAAACACAAGCAAGCAACTAAACAAAAAAGACAACCCTCTGGGAAGCACTTACGTCACATTACCTCTGTGGCCCAGGCCGAGGAACTATAGACACTTTTAGGAAGCACTTACATCAATCCCCCCTATAGTCTCACATCGTATTAGTAAACAGACACTCTGGAGAATCCCTTATGTCCATTCTCCCTATAGTCTACTACACCAGGTTCTCACGGCCCTGTGTAAGTCAAGAAAGTATAGAAAAGTGTAGCGGCCCAAGTAAACCTCAAAAACTACCTGGCTAGTAGTCTATAACATATCAGCATGTCATATAAACAAGATCACTCCATCCTACAATACTAGGCATGGGAAAAACAAGGCAGCCTAACAGGCTAAGAAAAACCAAACAACCACAACCAAACATGCATGGGAAACACCTCTGAATCATAGCAATTAACCCTATTCATATGAAATCAACCTCTACTCAAGCATACAAGCATAGAAAGCAAACAATAGGAACAAAATAGTAAATGCGCAATACCCCATTCATGGGTATTGACAATTTCTCACATATAACTCAAATAATTTTAACGTAAAGGCACAAAAAACCTACCTCAATTTTGGGGGATCTCTATATGTGAACCTCAAGACTTGAATTGCCCAAGAACACCGTAGATCTATAAAATAGCTCAAAACGCTCACTCAAGGATAACTTGAGAAAGAGGAGGAATTAAGAAACAAAGCTCAAGCAGAAGAAAGAGCTTACCATTGTGGTCTCAACGCAATCGACGGAGGTAGAATCAGAGAATAGAAGGAGGATTGGGGGCTCGGAGAAGAAACGCATCCATACGGGAGCTCTCATACGAACCAGACCTAGAAGAAGGAGGTTCTATCCATCATATGCGGCCCTAATGCTTTTAATGAAAAAAAAAATAAAGTACACGACGTGTAATTTTGAAGTAAACGACATATACTTTCCATTACTGATCCCCACTTTAGGTGGCCTCCAGGTTACCCCCACATGGCTGTGTGCATGGCTGCTACACGGCCAGCACACGGCTACCCGTAGTAATCGAGTACACGACGTGTACTCATAAAGTACATGACGTGTACTTAGAAAATTTCCAGAACTCCTCTTTTTCCTCAAAAACACCAGAAAAAGGAAAACATACCTGAAAAGAAGATCCGGGTTCTTACACACATAATATGGATGTTAAAATTATATGGAGTATATAAAATTAAAAATGTAGTTAATACTATTCATAATATCTTTTTGAACAGCTAGTTTGGTAAGTCGTGGTGTGCTCGAACTCGGTGTTGCATGTAGCACAAGCTATTGAATTACTTTAAAGAGATAATGTAATATGAAATCTTGGGGTGTTATAGGTTTGAGATGTTGTGCGATGATATATGTGACCATCTGGGCTATGTGATGTGTGGGGCAGTGATGCGATGGTTGGATGACATGGACGTGATGTGGGTAGTTGTGTGATGTGGTTCGATGAGGTTGTCATGTAGTGGTTGTGACACAGAGGTTGTGGTGCAAAGGTTGTGGCATAATAGTTATGGAATAGAGGTTGTGGGGAAGTGGTTATGGCATGGAGATTATGGTGCAGTGGTTGTGGAATAGTGTCTTGTTGTGGTGAGATGGATTAGACAATGTGATGTGACGAATATGGTGGATGTGTGGTGCTGTGGTGATTGTCGTTTGGTGTGGTTATGTTAGTTTCTGAGGTAGTAGAGGAATAAATTACAATGATGAATAAAATGAATAAATAAATGGGTTGATAATTAAATATAATGAGATATAAATGGATATGTGTTTAAAATGGATTAATGAATAAATATGGTGAAACTTTTCAATGTAACGTGGAATGTTGTGTGTCTTGTGTGGTGGTTGTGTGGTGTGTTACATATAGTGGTGGCAATAGTTTCGATGGTTGATGTGTGGTACGATTGCAATGACGTGGTGTGTGATAGTGTTTTTGACATGAACCCTTAGGTTGGGTATTGTGTTCTATATCTATATCATGTATCTTTATATTATTTTATACATGCCCCACCCAAGTTGGATAACCTTACCAACACTTAGAGGTGTTGATTTCTGGGTGTTTTCCCCAACATCTAGGATGGCAGTGATACAGATGTCTGGATACCCCTTCTCCCCTACTCTTCCTTGAATAGTGATGTTTTGGCCTAGGTATCTTCAGGTGTGATGTGATGTGTTGGCCTAGGTGTTTATGGGTGAGACCTGATGTGGTTTGGTGTGATATATGGTGGGGGTCATGCGTGGTTGGAGGAGGGAATGTGGTTGATGTACTTCATGTTCATGATACCCTACCAATAAAGTTATGATGTGATGTGATGGTGGACATGGTGTCTATGGGTGGGATGTTATGTGATGTGATGTGATGTGTGTCCTAGGTGTCCATGGGTGGGATTTGATGTGGTGTGATGTGATGTGTGTCCCAAGAACCTATGAGTGGGATGTGATGTGATGTGTGGCCTAGGTGTTTGTAGGTGGGATGTGATGTGATGTGATATGTGTGGAAGGTATGGGAGTATAGGACGTTCAACATTGGGGCGTGAGAGTAGAAAATCAATGGGGAAGAGGCAGTAGAGTGCCTTGATTTGTTATGATCTTGATGTTATATTATTATATTGGATGTGTGATTTAGTGAGTGAGCTATGGTGAGGAAGGGTTTGGTTAGATGACCTGTATAGGTGATTGTTAGTTATGCTATTTGTTCATTGGCGCATTAACATTATCTTTTCACATGTACACTTGAGAGCTTGGTTATGTCCCCACTGAGTATACCTGTTATGCTCACCCTACGTATATAAACAATTTCTATGTTTCCAAGAGGACTTTGGAGATAAATCTGGAAATTACTAGCTGGGTTGGAGTTGCTGTTGAGTTGATGCTGTAGAATTGTCTTTTTGGTATATACTTTGGATACTTTTATATGTATCGGTTTTATTTATTCATGTATTGTGGGATGGTTTTTGGTTTACCTTTATATTTTATGCTGGAGTAGTTTGGTGATTTTTTATTCTATCTCATGATACTGTTTCTTTTATAGAGGTTAATGCCTCCCATACTGTGAGATTTTCATACCCTCGGTGCTAGTTGCTATCTCGGGGTCTACTGAAGGTGAGACTCGGGGGGTCATTATCTCTCTCCCTTCATTGTGAAATATTTGGTGGTAAGGGGTCATGATAGAGTGGTACCAAAGGTTATGGTTGGGATATAGGATAAAGTTTGGAGTTAGTCATAGTAAGGATTACATGGGTTGGTATGGAAATAGTGAAAATTGACCTTGGTGCATGACATAAGTCAGAGATACCATTTAGGACATGAGATTTTAGTTTCCCCTGTGATCCAATACACGAACTCTAAGCTTATTGAATGACAAAGTGAGGTGGACCTATTTTTAGGGTAGATACTTAGGAGAGGTAGATGCATCATGATGACTTGTGTTCATTATTTAATTGGATGTTTTGGGAAAATAAATTGAATAAAATGAATAAATTAAATAATATTTGATAAAATTCTTTGTTATTGGGCTTAGGATATTCTCCTTGTTTTCATGAATGGATCTTGTTCATTATCTATGAGTTTCTCAGGCATCTGAGATTCAGTAGGATGATCCAATTGATTTTTGGAGGGTTGAACCGACATAGGAGGATGAGGCATGGCAGTGGAATTTTTATGCCTTTTAGTGGACAATTTTGGGTAAATACATAGGGAGTGCCTCAAATCTAGAGACAGAGCAATAGATAGAGGATCTAGAGACAACTTTCAGTCTAATCCGAGAAATATCTAAGTTTTGGGTGCTGTTATCATTTAGTATAATGTGGAGAGATACATGCCAGTGGTGGATGTTGTTTCTTGGTCACCGTAAGGAGGCATATGTGTTGTGGCCTGAATTTTAGAGGGAGTTTTGGGAAGAGTTTATGTCATTGACAATTAGGGAAGACAAGATACATGAGATTATCTCCCTTTAGTAGGGGATTTTTAGTGTGCAGGATCTTGGTATTAGGTTCAAGGACCTTCTTCACTTTTCTCCAGATGTTTTCACAAATGAGGAGTCCAGAGTGTGGTGTTTGGAGGAGGATTTGTATCCAGTGATCAGATATGTGGTGACTCCATTTATTCTCCCAACATATCTAGAGGTGAATAAAGGATAAGGTTATTGATTGGATTCTTTCCTTGGGGATTTCTCCTCAGTAGGGTGGACAATAAGGTGTTTCTAGGATCATAGCATAGAGAAGTGGGACGCAGGTGTTTAGGCAGTCATGGTTCCATTCAATGGGGAACCATCCATGGTATTTTCTTACCCAACTATCAGGGAAAGGTAGGTTTTAATCACATTTTGGGGGTTTTCCATTTTCATTCCATATTTTTATTAGATATGGGAACCTTCATGATCAGTGTCTTCTGACCACTCAAGGAGTCTAGTTTCAGATGGGCAGTTTGGCCCCTTTTCAGCAGCAGTAGTTTCCTCTAAGATAATTCCAACAGTATAGACCATAGTTTGTTGTTCATAAGATGAAAACAGGTGGAGTTGATAGAGTGAAACCTCATGATGGTCCCCATCCATAGGTACTGAGGACAAATCACAACCATGGAGGCCAACAACAGAGAGGTAGAGGAGCTAGGTGTGGTCAGATGCACATGTTTGAGGCAGTAGTGCCAACAGAGTCACGAGTTGTTAAAGGTATGATTATTTTATCATCTACCATTATGTGTGATTTGTTTTATTCAGGAGACTCACATTACTTTGTTGATTCTTCTTTGGTTTGTATATTGGGATTGGACATGAAGAGGCTTCCAGTGCACCTGGTGTTATCTAT
The DNA here is from genome assembly GCA_963277665.1 of Viscum album. Lineage (NCBI taxonomy): Eukaryota > Viridiplantae > Streptophyta > Magnoliopsida > Santalales > Viscaceae > Viscum > Viscum album. The sequence goes on along the minus strand of OY728121.1, from coordinate 1,657,585,756 downwards.
GCTAGTTGGATGCTAGACTTCCTTGTTTGATGTGTGCTGAGAATGTAGACTGATGATGGGGTAGCACCAGTCTATAGGGAACTTATTCTTGATTTAGATACAAACATATGATTTTATCCTTGGTATGGATTGAATTTATTCCATGTGTATAGTCATCGACTGATTTCAGATAGCATTCTTGTTTTCTGATGTGAAGGGATAGTGAGTGGCATTCATTGGAAAGAAAGGTTATCAGTTAGGTGGTAGGCAAGTGAAGAATCTTTTTTTTGAAATTTGGTGGAGATTTCAGTAGAATCACGAGTTAAGGATGCTCCCAGGGTTGTGGTATGTTCTTGGATGTTTTCCCAGAAGAGGTTATGACACTACCTCCTTGACACGATGTCGAGTTTAGGATAGTTTTTCAGCCAAGTGCATCTCTGATTTTGATGGATCTCTATCTGATGGTGCCCATGGAGTTTCATGAGTTGGGGATACAAATGGATGAATTGATTCATAATGGTTTCATCTGACCCAATGTTTTACCTGGGGTGCTCTAGTGTTGTTCTCCAAGAAGGAGGATGGTAGCCTGAGGTTGTGTATAGAATATCAGAGGTTGAATCAAGTAATAGTTAAGAATTATTACTTTCTTATGAGGATTGATGATATATTCAACCAGTTGAGAGGAGTTAGTTGGTTCTTGAAGATCAATCTGTAGTCTGGATATCACTAGTTGAGGGTGAAAGATGAGTATATTCAGAATATTTCCTTCAGATGTAGGTATGGTCACTATGAGTTTTTGGTCATTCGGTTAAGTGTTATGAATGCACCATCCATGTTCATGGGGCTTACGAAATCCTTGTGCAGTGAGTTCTTGTACCGTTTCTTCATTGTATTCATCGATGATATCTTGGTCTACTTGAAGTTAGAGGAGGAGCATATCAAGTATCTCAGATTTTCTTTGAAGGTCCTTTGACACCACCATCTTTATGGGAAGTTGTCCAAGTGTAAATTCTGGATGTGAGAGGTGTGTTTCCTTGGACATGTGGTGTCTTAGTAGGTTGTGGTAGTAGACCCATCAAAGTTCGAAGTAGTTTTTTATTTGGAAACACCCAAGAATGTGGAATAGGTTTACATTTTCCTTGGTATCACAGGCTATTATCAGAGGTTTTTACCTGATTTCTATCAATTTACAACCACATCGATAGTTTTAACTAAGAAGGATCAATATTTTATGTGGATAGAATAGTTCCAGGTAGTGATCAGTTACCTAAAGGAGAAGTTGGTTAGTGCTCTAGTGCTTTAGTTTCCCGAGGAGGGTGTGTTGTTTGAGGTTTTCTATGACATGCCCCATCTAGGATTAGAATGTGTTTTGATATAGCAGAGGGTGGAGAAATATTATGGGTCTATGAAGTTATGTCCCCATGATCCTACTTATTCCACCCATGATCTGGATTTTGAAGAAGTTGAGTTTGTGCTAAAGTTGTAGCGATATTAAATCATTGATGAGAGTTTTGTGGGTTTCATAGGCCATAATATCTTGAGATATGTTTTCTCTCAGTGATATCTGAATCTTCACCAATGAAGGTGGATGGAGTTTCTTCAAGATTATGATTTTGAGATCTCATACACCCTAGGGAAGGGTAATGTATTTTCTAATACGTTGAGTTTAAATTCTTGATAGGATGTGGATTTGGAGTCTTCATATGTTTTGAAATGAATTAAGGATATTACAGTAATTCATATTGGTGTTGGATTCAGTGAGATAAAGTTAGGAATTATTTATCTTATTGGGATATTATTTGTATTTTCCCTATATTTTGTTTAGGTTTATTCCAATTTAGAGACCCTAGCTTGGTTGGTATGTTTAATGTACATAGTGTGGCCCGTGAGACCCTAGTTTGGATGGATTATGTGTTCCTTTCTATGTTGTGTATTAATTAATTAGTATTTCATAGATTGTAAAATTTTTTATTTTGATATATTTCTTATTTTCTATGTTATGACTTATATGCTATTTTTTTCATAGCTAGTGGAATTTATGCTTAAGTTTTAGGTTGAATGGTATCTTTGATGGATTTATTCGACTCCTCAGAGGGGGATCTTGGGCAACATGACACATTGGACATGGCCCTATATAGGATGGTTAGTGAATTATCTTGGAATTTTTCCAAGGGAACACTTTACACTATTGGAAGAGTGCCCATATATGTCGATATGATTTATTGATGGGGGAAAATCCTTGATTATGATATTGAGTCCATTGTTTAGGCATACCATACATGCATACCCTTGAAGGTGGGTAGGTAGTAAAGTGAAATGGTAGATACTTATCCTTTAAGGTGGGCATGGAGTTTTTCCTTAAAGGTGGAATGTGAATTATCCTTAGAGGTTAAAAATTTTACATGTAATGATCTAAGTTATGCAAGTTACTATATTTTATATTATTACATAATAGCAATGAATCAGGCTCGACTGGGGTTCATGGAAGCTTGGTTAGTGCATGATCATTTGGTACATGGTTGATTGTATGTTTGGGTGTGAATTTACTTTACATCATTTCATACACTTCTATATACATGTGAACTTATATAGAGGACACATTGGCATCATATTACTAGTTTTATGATCACACTATTCATGGGAATCTTGATGCATGTGAAGAATTCATGACTAGGGACCTGAAAAAGGGAAAGGGCCCTGTGACTAGTTGTTGAGGAGCATAGAGCTAGGGGATGGACATAGTACCAGGATAGACTTAGAATTCTTGCTGGTTAATTTTTATTCATTTTCATTTTCAGTTGTAATATTATACTTTTTGACCTTCCACGTTGGGGGTTTGTTGATTACTTTTGTATGACTTGGAATGACATATGTTATGAAATTTATTTGTCTTATTATTTTTCTATTCTATTTGTTTAGATTATGTTTATATTGTAATAACTTGTGATATAAATGATTACTGAGGTTATAGTCTCTATACATTACTTAATACTCTATCTACTAGTCAAAAATCTCTTACATAAGGGGAGGCTCACATGAGATTATGTGGTACTTTGACTTGGAACTGATGATTCAGGTTAGGGTGTTACAAAATGTTATTAGATCCTTAAGGTTACTTTATTTATTTTCTTTTGGGGTCATGATAAAAACGAGATAGGCTGTGTAGAACTTGGGTAGGGGAGTTTCCATGTGCTTGGCCAACTCATCTATAACAGACCTTCAAGTTACCAATGATGGGATCGATATTATATTTTTATAGGATTTGGGTGAATTTATGCATCATGTGTAGGCATATAGTACCACATTCCACACACACACACATGTTGTGTATTTTATATTAGTTATTTAATTTAATTAATTTATTTGTGCTAGTTTTTGAGTGATATATATATATATATTCACTACAATTGTGATATATCTATTGGGATTAGTTAGTTGAACATAATCATGCTATTATGTTTTGTATATATATGACTGTGACTAACGTACAGGTATGGAGGACTAGTCTTGAGCCTTAGGTAAAACTGGGCGGGTTATACCTTGTGTGCTGGTACCTCCTATGATAGGTCTTATGATATAAATCCCTGATGTGTTACTTGTAATACCTTAATATTTCCTCACAAGAAAGTTGTTACAGGTGTTCTAAACTTTTGTTCGACATTCTAGAAAAATTCTATCATAGAGATTCCATATTAATTCAGTTCAGGATGACGTGCTCATTCTAATAAATTATATATAGGAGGATTCACTTGAGTATTCTCCCACACCTTCTCTAGTGGTTTAGGTAGTGATATCTCCCTAGCATGAAGTCGTATAGATTGTTCTTTCTTAGGGTGGAGGGGTGTAGAAGACAATGGTTGACTACACCCATGATTTTCAACTCCAACATCCACTAGTATTCTAGGGCACTGGTGGTCCTTAGGATATTGAAGAATATATTGATATTATTGAGGTAATCTTCAACTTAGTGGAGACTCATGGGGATAAGAAGTTAAATCTTGCATCCTTAATGCTTTAGGGACCCACCAGGAGGTGGTGGGGCATGATGGGTCAGACAGGCAGGTGTGTGGGTCTTACTTGGGAGGCCTTCAAGGAGTTGTTATTCAAGGAGTTATTACATAAAACACTACATTTGGATCAAGATCAAGAGTTTATGGAACTTCAACAAGAGACAATTTCTATTTCTTTTTAGTCATCCCATTTCACACATTTTCTATGATTTTCCACTGTTTAAGCTCGGAATGAGGCCCAAAAGGCTAGGAAGTTTGAGACTATCCTTCGTCTAGATATCAGACATAAGGTTAGTGTATTTGAACTAATGACATATTCATAGTTTATTTACAGGGCCCTAAATTTAGAGAAAGGGATAGAGGATGACAAGCTTTCAGGTTATCTTCCATCTTATAGTGTGCTGATGACTAAACTTCCTAGTATGGTAGCTAGTGACTCTTCTAGTAGCAATAAGTGGTAGGATGAGGAGGTAAAAAAAATTGGAAGATAGGTGGGTAAGATTTTGGATTCTTATACTCCCTATGTATGAGGAGGTGTGATCAGGTGCTACAACTATGGATAAAAAGTACATTTTAGTACATTGTGCATGAATCCACCTAAGAAATATCACCAACGTGGCAAGATGGGTCATATTTAGCACTTTTATTCTAAGAAATAACATCTATATTCCAGAAGAATAGGATATGGTGAAGGTAGAGGTCCTCAATAGCAATATACCAAGATAAAATATGGGAGACACAATTTAATGTAGGGGCACAATTTAAAGGTAATATATGATTGAACACTATAGGAAGTTTATATTCATACATGATAGAATAAGAAACACACAATTTAAGTTCATGTGGTAAATAACTCATTTCATGAAGTTTAGGGTCTTGAAATAAGGAAATTATTCTATAAAATTTAGGTTCTTGTGATAAATTCTTTTATGTTATATAGTTTAGGTTCATACAATGATGACCTATGTGTGAAAGGATCTATGCAGTCCTATATCATGCATGAGAGAAATTGAGGTGTATTTATTGTAGTGTGGGACCCATAGAGGTAAAATCAATTTTAAATAGTGTCTAAACACTAATAAAAAGTTAGTATTTTGTTATTATGAGACTTTTAGCTGAGTCCAATGGTCTAGATGTCACAAAATATCATGAAATATTAGGAATCAAGCCACATGTGGTTTTGAAAAGATCCTAGTGTAGGGACCATTGAAGGAAATATGATGTGAATGGAGAGGACCCAAAAACTAGGATGAAACAGGAGGTTTCTCTGTAATTTAGGTAAAATATAAAACCAATTTTAACTGGCATGGTCACACCCATTGAATCCCTGAAAAAAGAAGAGGAACCCCTATGCAGATTGAGCTCTAACACCGGGGAAAATTAGTTTTTCTTAGCATATGTTCATGGATAAAGAAATATATATTGAGTTTTTTTATGTAGATCTAGATTGAATGTAAATAACCTAGGTCTCATAGAATGGGCCTCTCTAAGTAGTTTAAGGTCTTACAGTATGAACCATACATTGTGAAATTTAACATCACGTGATAAGGACTAATATTCCATATAGTTTATCATCATGAATTTAGGATGAAATGATCCATAGTTTTAATTCATGTAGTTGGAAATTATCTATAATGATACTTAAGGCATGAATCTCTTTTATTGGAGTGAGAATAACCCATGTGCATGATTCATGCCTCTTAGGATTCTCTAACTCAATTGGGCCTTTATCTATTTGCTTATAGAGCTAGTAATTAAAGACAAAGTATTTTTTGATCATTTATCCCAAGAGTAGGTGGAAAGGAAAATAATTTTTATGATCTTTCATAACTTCCAACATAGTTATATTAACATTTAGTAGCTCAATAATTTCATTATATAATGAAAAGATGAAGTATATGATAGTATACTCAGTCCTAAAGGAGTAGACCATGTTTCTTCTTTCACTAAGAGATAAGGTACACTGATTTATTCACAAAATTTATGTGTTCTTCTATTGAATATCACATGGATTAAGTAGATATTTTTATGTTTCTATCTCCACTACCCTCTCATCTAAGTTCTTATGAATACAATCCTTAAATATAAAGCATTATTTAATCATATGACCTAACAATCAATGATAGGGGAAGTAATTTGGATGGACTATAAAATATTCCACCTTATGTAACTATCATTGGAAGCTAGATAATATTATTCTCCATGGAAGAGTAGAAATATAGAAACCCTATACTTTTACAAATATTATTACATGATTTTAATCATAATTAACCAACAATTATAATCCAAGGATCGTAAAGTCTATTATCTTTGGAATATTAGATACATAATTAGAAAGCATGAAACCAAAATAAAAACATATTTTATTTAGTATCCATAAATATATACTAACTTAATTTTAGATTCTACATCTTCATAGGATAACCCTGGGAATACATGAATAAATGGATGAGATAAAAACACCAGTAAGGGAATAAACATAGGAATAAAGCATAACACATGGGTCATAAGGCATAACATGATAACATAAAAATGCATAGAGAATGAATAAACATAAGGAAGTATAACATGTAGAACATGGTATCATGAAATTATGACATCATAAGAATGTGAAAAAAATACAACATGACATAATCATGAGTCAAGGCTAATTTCCAAGACCATTTCACATGGAAGAGCATGATTCAAGGCTAACTACCAAGACCATTGCACATGGTGGACAAAGTCCCATAAAGGAATAAGGTTTACTCCCTGTTAGAACATAATGTCTCATGAGACTAAACACTATTTAATTTATTAGATAACAATCTAGGTTCATCTGTTATACCATGTTCATGAATATGTGTTCCATATGAAGAATCAAGCATAAGGGTTACCCATGGAAAGAATTGGGTATCATAATCATGTCATAAGGCATAAAAAAGGGAATATCATAATGGTGTCCTTGAAAGAATGGATTTAAATCATAATTGGAAATTAGTAAGGGAAAATAGGTATAGATAATGATAAATGATGTCAAACTTAAGTGACAACATATAAAAAGAGTATTTAAGAAACATTAGGAATGAAACTTTTTAGTGCGGGTTTAAATAAAATTTTAATGATAATTTAAAATAGAAAATGAATAATATTTTATATAAAACCAAAAATGAACCAAGATATATTTTCATGATAAAATTATTTATTTTATTAGAATAATGGGTGATTAAAATAGATTACATATGGTACTTGAAAATGGGTAATAAATTTGAAAGATCCCTTTAATCGGGCTTTCTTATTGGGAGGAATTGAGAAGGGAACCTTATAAAAACATGTATTCCCCATAAAAGAAAAAAGAATTGAGATAGGAACATATTATTGGAACATAAACATGAAATTTAGGAGGAATAAATAAGAATAATTAATAATTACATTGGGGTAAATAGAGAGAAAGCATAACCCAAAGGAAAAATGGGGGTTTAGAGAGAATCCCTTACCTTATGTCTAAAAGTGTTCTACACTTGTACTTAATGTCCTAGATAATGAAATTATATTTATTATAATTTAATTAATAACCTATTAAACAATTATTTTATTTATTATAATTTTATTAAGTTCATTTATGGCCTTTTTAATGAGTTATAATATTCATTTTTGTTGTTCGGGAGTGTTCGTTTCCTTGGGTTTTATGATTGGTTCACTTGTATACATGTATGAAAGATCATGTAAAATGGGAATAGTTATCTAGAATTAAAATTATATGTTATTAATGAACTTAAATAATATTAAACGGTATTATATATCACTTTTTTTCTAGATATTAGGATGATTCATTAGATAAAATATTAATAATGACCATTTAGATTATTTTGGCATTTTTTCGATCATCACAAACTAGTTTTGTTTTATTAATTAATATTATGTATATATATTAGTTACAGAACACTAAATAAGTTATAATATAAATTTTAAAATATTTTTTAACCATTATAATGGTTTTATGACCAGCCATGAATGTGGTATTAAAAAACGAAAAATCATCGTCCATGATGGTGGTGAATCGACACCTCATGGAAGATGTTTTCAGTTTTTGAAAAAAGGGAAGAGAAGAGAATTGATGGAGGATATAAATTAACATAATAAAATTATAGTATATAAAATATAATGGAATTATCATTCCACTTTGGGATAGGTAGGTGAAGATATTTTAAGAAAGAAAAGAAATTCAAAAAGAAATTAAAAGAAAATGAAAGAGGATTTTACCTCTTGAACTTCTTCTCCTTGAAAACCTCCTTAGGGAAAATGGGTTTGGTATTTTGTTGATACAAAATGATCCAATACATAGGGGGAGAGTCTTGGGAGAGGATTTAGAATAATTTGGACAATATTAAAGGCTTTTGAGGTGTGAGGAGAAGGGGTGGTATTTATAGTGGGAGGAGAGGAGTGTTTTTGATTATTTTATTAATTTGTTTATTATTTTGGATCAAGACTATGAATAATGTTGATTATTATGACTAAATAAAGTAAATTGTGATTTTATTTTGAACCAATAGTGATTAAATCATCCATAAATCATCCATGATTCAATAATTTATGTATTTTTTAAATACCATAAATTACCGTATTTCACTATTCACAAAAATTCAACTATTTTAGAAAAATCCCAAAAATTCACCCATTTTTTTTCAATGTGTAGAATTCAAAAATGGACTCCATTTTTTGATTTTTTTTCTAAATATGATAAATTTATTTTTTTAATTAAAATAATTATTTATTTAAAAAATACTGATTTTAAAATTATAAATGATTTTATGACACTTTGAGAAATTAATTAAGGTCTCATAAAATCATATTATAATGATAAGAAAATAAAATATTAATTTATAAATATATTTTGTGAAGATAATTTTTTTTAAATCATTATATTAATTATAAAATTGTAAATAAACATTTACATTTCACAAAAATACCAAAACATAATTTATCATTTTTAAAAAATTTATTTACTTATTCCAAGATATAAATATGTCATATTTTCATTTACAAGATTCCAAAATTTTATTTATACTTTCATAGGTTAGGTTACTATTCTATTGGACGGTTTACTATTCTTAATGGTCACATTACTATTCCAATGATCAAGTTACTATTCTATTAGTATAGGTTCCTTAATTTATAGGAATACCTATTATTTAATTCATTCTTCATTTATGAAGATTGTGTTGTGTTCCCTATTTGAATTTATGTGATTTATACTATATGACATAATTATAAGAAGGAAAATTTCATTGATAAAATTTTGGGTAATTACATTCTTCCCCCCTTATGAAATTTCTTCCCTGAAATTTCATTTTACATAATAAGTTAAAAACATGTGAGGGTAATTCTCCTTCAATTATTCCTCTAGTTATTACATTTCCTCTTCGTACTTATGGTTTTTCCATAGTACTTTGACCAAGTGAGTGGTCTTTTTGCATAGAAATTTATCTCTATGATCCAAGATCTTCACTAGCTACTCCTTATAAGAGAGATCATTCTTCAATTGCACCACATCTAAATTTAGTACATGTGAGGGATCTGGTATGTACTTACTCAAGAGGGATGTGTGAAATACATCATGTACTTGAGACATGGTTGGTAGAAGTGCTAGTCAATAGGCCACATCTCTTACCTGATCAAAAATCTTGATGGGGTTGATGAACCTCAGACTCATCTTTACTTTCTTCCCAAATCTCATGATCATCTTCCATGGAGATATATAGAGGAATACCATGTATCTATCCTTAAAATCAAAGTCCCGTCGATGATTTTCTGCATATATCTTTTGTTGACTTTGGGTTTTCTTTAAAGTGATACTGAATGGTTTCCACCTTTTCTACCATTTCTTCAACAATTTTATGTCCTATCAGCTTATGTTCACTGACTTCATCCCATCATTACAGTGTTCTATATATTTTCTTATAATGAGATTCACATAGAACCATTTGGATGATCGAGTAAAAACTATTATTGTAGGAGAACTTGACCAGAGGTAGATGTTGGTTCCATCCTCCCTTGAAGTCCATAGAACACTCTCTCAACATGTATTCTAGTGTCTAAATATTACAATCATATTGTCTATTAGTTTGAGGATGATAGGCCATAATAAATTTCATCTCAGTGTTTAGTGGATCTTGAATACTTTTCTAAAACTTGGAGGTGAATCTCAGATCTCGATCAGATACAATCGATAGTGGTACTCCACACAACCTTACAACTTCTCTGATGTATATCCGTGTAAGTTGATCCAGTGAGAAGTCCTCTCAAATTTAGATAAAGTGAGATGTATTTGTAATATGATCCACAAGAACCCATATATCATTACTTCCTCCAGATGTATTTTGAAGTCTGGTGACAAAGTCCATGGTGATGGTTTCACATTTCCATATTATTATGGGTAATGGTTTCATCATCCCATTATAATTTTTCCTTCAAGACTTCACTTTATGACATACCAGGTACTTTTATGCATATTTAGTGATCTCATTCTTCATATTTTCCCACCAATAGTTTTCTCAGAGATCATAATACATCTTGGTACTCCCTGGGTGAATAGATAAGGTTAATCTATGTGTTTCATTCAAAATATATTTCTTTATCTCTAGATAGGATTATACACATAATCATGTCCCAAATCTTATTAATCCTTCCTCATAAATATTAAACTCCAAGGATTTATCTTTTCTAATAAATTCCAATTTTTTTTAAATTTTCTCATCATTTCTTTGAGAATAATTTATTTTCTCCATAAGGGATAGTTGAGAAATCATTTGAGAAAGGATTTATGATGTTCCTTCTTTATTATTTCCATGTCCATCCATTGAAAATCTAAGAAGATTGGATCTTTATCAATTCTCATCATTGATAATGTTGTAAGATCCTTTCTACTTAGATCATTTGCCACTTTATTTTCCTTACCAGGATGGTAGTGGATTGATTAGTCATAATCCTTGATGAGATCTAACCATTTTCGCTAGTTCATATTAATCTCCTTATGTGTGAATATATATTTTAGACTCTTATGATCAATATATATCTCACACTTCTCCCTATAGAGATAATTTCGCCAGATTTTCAATGAGATGATCATAACTTCTAACTCTAGATCTTGCATCAGATAGTTTTAACCATGAATTTTCAACTTCCTTGAGGCATAGGCTATCAATTTATCATTTTTCATTAGTATATAGCCTAATCCCTTATTTTAAGCATCGCTGTATACCACAAAGAGTTCCCCACTTTTTTGGAGTGTGAGTTCTGGCATGATGATAAGCCTCATTTTAAGATCTTTAAATATTTCCTCATATTATTGGTTTTAGACATACTTTACCACTTTCCATGTTAACTTAGTTAGTAGGTTATAAAATTGTGATAAGTTCCTCACAAAAATGTCAATATTACCTATCTAATCCAAAAAACTATAGATATCTATTATAGATGATGGCCTGGGCCACTCCTCAATTGCCTTTATTTTTGAAGGGTCCATAGATATCCCTATGCTAGTGATAAAATTCCCTAAGAATGATAATTACTCTATCCATAACTCACATTTACTATACTTTGTATAAAGTTCATCAATTTGTAAAGTCTTTAGAATAGTATTCAAATTCTCCTCATGTTCCTCCTTTCCCTTGGAGTATATCATAATATCATCAATAAAGACTACCATAAAATTTTTAAGGTAATATCTAAAGAATCTATTTATTATGTCCATGAAACTTTTTGGAGCATTAGTGAGTCAAAAGGGCATCACCATGAACTCACAGTGTCCATATCTTGTTCGAAAGGTAGTCCTGGGAATATCTTCCTTCCTCACCTTTAATTGGTGATATCCTGACTGATGGTCCACCTTTAGAAATACTTGGTCCCACATAGTTGATCAAATAAGTCATCTATCAGTGGTAGGGGATACTTTTTATTTATCATTATTTTTTTGAACTCATGATAATCAATGCAGAGGTGCATTGATCCATACTTATTCTTGACAAAGAGGACTAGTTCTCCCCATGGTGAATCACTCGGGCATATAAAAACCTTGTCCATATTCTCTTATAATTAATTATTCAGTTCCTCCAACTCAATGTTGGCCATTCTATAAGGTGTCTTTGATATAGTCAGAGATCTAGGAATAAGTTCAATCAATAACTCAACCTCTCGATAAGGATGAAGGACATAAAATTCTTCAGGGAACACATTAGTATAGTCCCTCAAAATAGGCATGTCTTTGAACATGATTCCCTCTTTTGTATTAATCATTTGATCTACATATGATTTCTCATAAGGCAATAATATCCACAATTGAGATGATGATACTGATGGAGATTTATCCTCTTCCTTACACTTGTACATAATTAGAGGATGCTTTAGGATGTGAAGATTGATATACCTTTCTTGACATTTGATGTTGGATTTATATAAAGATATCCAATCAATGCCCAATATAGCATCAAACTCCACCAAAGGAAGTATGATAATATTTTCTATGAGGTTTAGTTCACAAAAATTAATTGAGGAGGAGTTATATACTTTGGATTCAATAATTTCCACATTTTTTTCTAAAAAATAACCCAACCTCTATATTTCTAGGTGGTGTTTGAATAGTTCTACTATAATTTCAAGATATGAAAGAATGTGTAGAACCAAAATCAAATCATACATTCACTATTATTAAATGGATAACCATCATACCTATCACCACATTATTGTCAGGCTCCACCTCAATATTAGTGATAACATATGCCCTTCCTTGCTACCTTATAGGTTTTTTTGATTTCCTCTAAAAACCCTGGGATTAGGGCATTGACTTGAAAAATTCCCATGTTCTTTGAAGTTGTAACACTGCACTATAGGCTGAGTGTTGATATGAACCAACCTTTATTCTTCCACATTAGAGGGATTATTCATATCACTTCAATAATTATTAGCCATATTCCCCTCTCTCCCACATTTTAAGCATATCTTGGTTCCTCTTATACAATTACCAAGATGCTTCTTCCCATAACTTTGACACATGGATGTTGGGTTTTCTTTTTATCATGGGATTTACTTATTGATCCTCCCATATTAAAATCTATTTTTTGATTTTTATATTTGGTCCCATGAGACCACTGAGAATCTTCTATATCCATTTCAACCTTAAGGTAACAACATACAATCTTCTCATAGATATCAAAGTCTTGAATCACCAATGATTTTCATAGAATTGGATTTAGTCTACTAAAGAAGCAATCCACCTTGATTTTTGTGTTCATGAAAAAGCTTAAGGCGTATCGTGCAAGTGTTGGGAAGTTTGCTTCATATGCCACGATAAACTCATCTTCCTTTTTATTTAGACTAAGGAACTCCCACTCCATCTTAATATGGATATTTCAGGGAAAATATTTATTGAAAAATATTTTATTGAAATCTTCTCATTCCATGAAATCAATTTAATCCTTTGACTTAGTGTTCTTGATTAGTGTCCACCATTTATCAACTTCCCCATCAAAATGATAGACCTCCAGCACAAATTTTTCTTCTTCTGAGCACTGGAGGATAGAGAATATATTCTCAATGGAGTTAATCTATTGTTCTGGGAGGAGGGGATCAAAAGATCCACTAAACATGGGGGGACTTTGTCTCATAAATTATTCGACCGAAAATTTATCTTTATTAGGAGAAGTAGAATGTTCCACATGATTCAAATTATTATTAATAAATTGAGAAAGTTTTTCTAGTACTTTAATAAAGTTTTGAGTACCCATTCCCATAAGATTTGGCATACCATTAGGGAAATCAACCCATTACCTATCACATTTATTATTGTCACGGATTCTTCTAATTTCATCCATTAACTAAGAAAAATAAAGTACAATTAGGGTATCTTGAATATTTAGATAATAAACATATAAAAAGAAAAATTTTAACTTAAAAGGATAAACTTGTAAAGGAAAAGTATATTCTAAATTGTGATTCCATAATTTTCAATCTATGTTATATATTGTGATATAATTGTCCATAGGGTTATTACTAAAGTTTTATAATCATAATCTCAAAAAACAACTAGAACATCCTCTAATACCAACTATAACGACCTTATCATTTTACACATATTATTACATGGTTTTAAGCATAATTAACCAAAAATTACAAGACAAGTATAATAAATTCTAATGTATTTGGAAGATTAGATACATAATTATAAATCCTGAAAGAAAAATAAAACATCTTCTATTTAATATCAATAAATATATCCTAACTTCATTTCAGCTCTTATATATGCATAGGATAACCTAGGGAGTACATGAAAAAATAGATGAGCAAAAAATACCAGTAAGGGAATAAACATATGAATAAATAATAACACATGGGTTAGAAGGAATAACATGATTACATAAAAAGGAATAGAACATGAATAAACATAAGGAAGCATAACATGTAGAACATGGGATCATATAATCATGGAATCATAGGAATATGAAAAAAAAATTCAACATGAAATAACAATGAGTCAAGGATACATTCCAAGACCATTACACACAGAGGAGCATAATTCAAGGCTAACTATTAAGACCATTGCACATGGAATAAAAAGCCACACAAAGGAATCAGGTTTACTCCCTATCCCAACATGATGTCTCATGAGACTAAACCTTACCCAATGAATTGGAGCACTATCTAGGTGCACCCATCACAACATGTCCATTCATATGTGTGACATATTAATAATCAAACATAAGGGTTATCCATGGAAAGAATTGGGTATCATAATCATGTCATAAGGAATAACAAAAGGGAATATCATAATGGTGTCCTTGAAAGAATGGATTTAAATCATACTTGGTAATTTTTAAGGGAAAATAGGAATATATCATGATAATTTATGTAAAACTATATTGAAAACATGTAATAATAGTATTTAAGAAACATTATAAATGAAACATTTTAGTGTAGTTTAAGGAAAATATTAAAGTGAATTTAAATTAGAAAATACATAATATTTCATATAAAAACAAAAATGAACCAAGGTATATTTTCATGAAAAAATGATTTATTTTAGAAGAATAACAGGGGATTAAAATAGATTATGTATGGTACTTTAAAATAAGTAATAAACTGGGAAGTTCACTTTAATCGGGCTTTCTTATTGGGAGGAATTGAGAAGAGAACCTTATAAAAACATGTATTCCCCATAAAAGAAAGAATAATTGATCTATGAGCATATGGTTGAAACATAAAAAAAAGAAATTAGGAGGAGTTCATAAGAAGAATTAATAATTACATTGGGGAAAAGATAGAGAAATCATAACCCAAAAGAAAAATGGGGGTTCAGAGAGAATCCCTTACCTTATGTCCAAAAGTGTACTGTACTTGTACTTAATATCCTAGATAATGAAATTATATTCATTAATAATTTAATTAATAACCTCTTAAACATTTATTTTATTTATTATAATTTTATTATGTTTATTTATGACCTTTTTTATGAGTTATAAGATTCAATTTCGTCATTCGGGAGTGTTTATTTCCTTGTTTTTCACAATTTGTTCACTTGTATACATGTATGAAAGATCATGTAAAATGGGAATAGTTATCCAGAATTGAAATTATATGTTATTAATGAAATTATAGAAGATAAAATGGTATTATATATAACTTTTTTTCCAGACATGAGGATGATTCATTAGATAAAACATTAATGATAACCGTTTATATTATTTTGGTGTTTTTTCGATCATCACGAACTAGTTTTGTATTATTAATTAATATTATGTATATATTTTGGTTCCAAAACACTAAATAAGTTTTAATATAAATTTTAAATTCTGGTTTAATAATTATAATGGTTTTATGACCATCCTTGAAGGTATTATTAGAAAACAAAAAAACATCATCCACGAAGGTGTTGAATCGACATCTCACAGACGATGTTTTCATTTTTAGAAAAAAAGTGGAAGAGAAGAGAATTGATGGAGGTTATACTATTAAAATAATAAAATTAAAGTATATAAAATATTCTAGAGTTATAATCCCACTTTTTTATAGGGAGGTGAGGAGAGGATAAGAATGAAAATAAATTAAAAAGAAATTAAAATAAAATGAAAGAGGATTTTACCTCTTAAACTTCTTATCCTTGAGATCCTCATTAAGGAAAATGTGTTTGGTCTTTTTTTGATAATAAAGGATCCAAGACATTGGAGAGAGTCTTGGGATAGTATTGGGTATAATTTTTAAAATATTCAATGATTTTTAGGTGTGAGGAGAAGGGGTGGTATTTATAGTGGGAGGAGAGGAGCATTTCTAATTATTTTATTCATTTATTTATTATTTTGGATCAAGACTATGAATAGTGTTGATTATTGTGACTAAATACAGTAACTAGTTCTTGTGAGTTTGAACCAATGGTGCTTACATCATCCATACATCATCTATGACTCAATTATTCATGTATTTTTTAAATACCATAAATTACCGTATTTCACTATTCACAAAAATTAAATTATTTTAGAAAAATCCAAAAAAATTAACCCAACCCTTTTTTGATGTTTATAATTAAAAAATGAACTCCATTTTTTGAAAATAATTTTCTAAATATGATAAATTTAATTTTTAATTAAAATCATCATTTATTTGAAAAATACTGATTTTAAAATTATAAGTGATTTTATGAAACTTTGAAAAATTAATTAAGGTTTCATAAAATTATCTTATAATCATAAGAAAAAAATATTAATTTATGAATTTATTTTATGAAAATAAATTTTGTTTTAAATCATTATATTAATTATAAAATTTTAAATAAACATTTATGTTTCATAAAAATACCTAAACTTAATTTATCATTTTTGAAACATTTATTTAATTATTCCAAGATATAAATATATCATTATTTCATCTATAAGATACCCAAATTTTATTTATACTTTCATAGGTGAGGTTACTATTCTATTGGCAGGTTTAATATTCCCAATGGCCACATTACTATTTCAACGATCAAGTTACTATTCCTTTGGTATAGGTTCCTTAATTTCTATGAATACCTCTTATTTCATTCATTATTTATTTATAAAGTTTTTTATGTTCTATATGTGACTTTATGTGATTTATAGTATATGACATAATTATAAGAAGTAAAATTTCATTGATAAAATTTTGGGTTGTTACAAGAAATACCCATGAACTATCTTTGGTTGAAAGAGATATACATTTCTTTACCTATTATTGAAGTATAAATGACAACTAAACTTACCCTATATACCAAATATGACTTTATAGACATGGAAACACGGTTTAATTTTTGGTATGAGTGGTTATTCCTTAATCTTGATCAATTAAAGGGGTATATGTTAAAGCTTTTGATGAATGGGATATCGATAATTCCACCACTAGAATAGATATTTTTTTATCTTGGGGATTGTATAGTTATTACCAAGTTTGAATGATTTTCATAATTCACTTGACATGGGTTAAAAATAATAAAATTCCTCCATCCCTAGGGGTTGGGGTACCTCACTATAAGGTGGATCTCTGCACCATGATGCGGGATTTTCACCATAGGGAAATGATCCCCAAAGAAAATCCTTAATTATTTCATAGATATTTTCATTTTGTAAAATGAAACTGAGTTATTTTTTATTTAGTAGAGATTTAATTGTCAACTTTAGAGGATTGGTAGGTAGAATAAATGGAAACACCCTTGTCTTTCTCAATAGAAATATGGGTGGGTGATGATGGGAGTCCAAGTGTGGACCTTAGTGACTAGATCTACTACTGACACCAGGTGTATGATTTATTGATATTGGTTTTTGAGGAATCCATAGGGTTTAAGATTCCTTATTTTGAGGAATTTGGTGTAACACCATACTCATCTTCACCAATAACAGGAGTAGAGGATGAGAAAACCTACTGAGCTACATATGATTATATAAGTACATAACAATATCTATAAATAGTGAACACGTCAGAACCACATGAAAATTATTCAGACCTAGATAATATCATGTTGATGGAAATAGAGTATCATATTTTAGGAAAATATTTTTTCTCAGTACACTTGAACATTGCTTGAATAATATTGAATAAGGAAAACTGGTGCCCATTAGAAGAGTATCACACTTGACAGGATGGTGCATATTTGATAATTTGATGGATGGTTAACATTGGCTCATTTGGTGGGATGTATCCCATTATATTGTTTTGTGGGATGATGCCTATTATAAAATTTGGTTGATTAGTTCTCATTTTCTTGTTTGGTGGGTCACTATCCATTAGATCATTTGGTTGGACAATTCCCATTACCCAGTTTTGGTGGGATGATTCCCATTCACTAATTTGGTGAGATGATTCCCACTGTACTAGTATTAAGATAATGAATCAAACATGGGTCTATATTTAATAAAGGATACTTGGGGATGATTATTTCTATTTGTCTCACCTAAACCAATTGTATTAGATCTTTAGAGGCTAAGAAGTAGAATATACTACCTCCAGAGATGTTTATGCAATTAGGGTCATGGCTAGTTGATTAATTCATTCCCTGATGATCGCATGTTTCCAATCCACTAATTTCAATATTATCTAGTCATAAAAATATTTCATATCCTCATATAGAGAATTTTATCATTCCTATCCTACTTATTTTGGGAGAAAGGATGACACATAAGTTATAGGAACCTTGGGATTTTAAAATATGACCTGATAATCATTGACAATCCTCTACCACCAATCCTTAGATATAGAGGATTCCAAGATCATGTTACCCTGCATATGATGGTAAGGTATGTAGTTTGGGTAGTTAATTATTCTTTTTTATATATATTCTTAATTTATGGCTACACTATCAAGTTTAATTTTAAGATGAAAAATTATAGAAACCGATCACTATATAATGATTTTTTATTCTTTCTATTTTGAAGGTCACATCACCCTAACCTTTTTGGATTGAGGGTAAAAACATTTATTTACACTCTATCTAAGTTCATTATCTATGATAGTTGTGTTTTATAATATTGTTCCTTGATTCTATGAATAACATCCTCTAAACATTGTGTTATAGTCATGAAGTCTCAGAAGTCACCAGGATATTTCTTGGGGGTGAGTGTAGTTAAAAACTCATCATCTTGATTATCTACACATATCTCTAGAAAATTTTCCTTGGGAAGCTATATTTCTAAGGAATATTTCCTTCCCTTCTATCTTGAAATGAAATAAACGAATTTATCATTCTCTTACTTCTTTTTATTAGATAGGTCAAGGATAGTTGTTTTCCTCTGCATAGAGTTGAATTGATATAGGAATTGTTGACATAAATCTTCCTAACTAATAATAGTCTTGAATAAAAAGTAATTATACCAATAAAACATGAAACCTTTTAAGGTCTTCATAAAACATCTGATTTTTAAAACCACATATTGTTCTAGGGTTCCCACCAATGGACTTCACCAGGAAGAAAAATTAGTGAGATTCTTCTTTGGATCTTTTATTACATCAAATATCAAGAAATTTGGATTCATGAATATAGGTAGAGGAGTATTAAAATCCACCCACTTAGGATATGTATTCCTATCTATTTTTACCATCTCACATCAAACTTTAAGAGAATCTGTTTGAGAAGTTAGATAATCTAGTAATTCTAAGAGTACCACCATTCAAGTTAGCCTAATGTGACTTTTTTGAGGTGGAAAATGATGTCTTCCAATTGGTGGGAACTCTTAATAATAGTTCAATATTGTAATCAAATATTCCAATTAGTATGATCATAAGTTTATGAGAGTGGATCTATTATATCATAGTGGGTTGATAAATCTCTTCTTGTTGAGGAGGGTTAGCTGAAGGAGTCATGTAAACTTCATCTTGATGACCATACTCAGTGGCTATGTTTCCCCTGAGAAAATCTATATTTATCTTCTGAAGATCCTATATTATATCCTTAAATAGAGAAATATACTCTCTTATTAAGTTGAATTCACTATTTTTGGGTGTTAATTGGGTAAACAATGTGTCCAAAACTTTTTTCTTTTTTATTGACACTATCTTATTTAGTGGTAGTTCCTATACACACCACCTAATTATCATATTTTTTAATAGTATCATGGTTTATAGTATAAATTGGGTCAATAGTGATGAAATTTACAGATGTAAACCCCATAATAGGACACACAAATTTCCTTTCCAGAGGTGTATCCATGATTTGGTTTTTTTTATTCCCAATGCATGACACTAGAGATGATGGTTGAGGTAAAAATTCACCTAGACCTATGGGTTGGGATTTACCCTAGGATGTTGCAGTCATTTAGGCTAGTTGTGATGAAGTATAAAGTTTCTTACTAATGGTGGTATGGGATTATCCTTGGGACACTATCAAGATATGTCTATGGTCCTTGAGTATATTGGAAATAGTTGGGACATTGACTCCCTTTTGATTTATAGTGTCCATATTCCCTTGATGGGATCTCTTTATGGGTACCCTAGTCTAGATGACTAGGGTATGAATAACTTCCTCTTAAGCTTCTTGAATAATTTGGGTCTCCTATTGGTCATGATGACCATAGTGGATGGGGGATATCTTTGGCAGCTCTTGGGTGGTTTTTAGGATGTAGCGAATATCCTTATCCACATATATAATATAAGGATAGTAGGAATTGTCCTAATCTAAATAAAATCTTATAAAAAGGTTGGGTATGGCCACAAAATCCACTTTCTTATCCATGATCTATATTTTGTAAGACATTTGTTGGGGATTTTTCTGCTAAATCCTTTTTCATGCTACCTATAAAGTTGGTATATATCAATTGAGATTTTATTCTTGAATTATATAATTTTTTAGTTGGAATTTAAGGCTTTATGTTGGTTATAACATGCTATGGGGTTGTAGGGTTACTGTCTTTATAACAACTAAGGAATATGTTAATCACCATAGATGATGATTTCTAGTATCTTGGGGAGATCAATGGTGTCTACTGGTTTTCATTTGTAGGATAACATGAGATAATGTATGTAATAATGCACCCATTTATATCTAAGGGAACTCTATAGGGTTCACTAAAATTCCTGAATGGATCAATAACTATAAATAAGAAAACAAATCAATGTAGGATATCATGTAAGAGCATGATAAATCAACCAATTTCATGGGTAAAGGATTCATGTTAGGTTTTCTATTCTATTTTTGATGGAAATCCAACCCATTCTCATTTTGAGTTGATGTAGACCATCTTTCCAAAGGCAGTATACCACTGAAACTTTACGAGTGATGTTTTATAATGTGCACTAGTTACTAGGATAGGATGTCAGTCTTGTTAAACGTCTCATGTATTTTTATGATCACAATAACTTAAGGTTTTTATAAATTTAGTTTTGAGTGTTTCTTCGTTATAGTTTTTAGAATTTATCTTAAAGAATCAATTGGGCCAAGCGATTAATTCATCCTAAGAGTTTTGATGAACTAGATCTTCACCATGACTTAGAATAAACTATTGTAAATTTATTCAGGACATGTTAAAGTTGATAATAGCTAGAGTTTGTGACCATTCTCACAGTAGTGGGTGTTTTGATATGGTATGTCACCTATGTGAAATAGTCAATACCTCTATAGACATATTTCTAGGCCTAGTGGATTTGGAGCCTACCTATGAAAAACTACCTATAAAACAAGACTATGGGAATGGTTCTTTGTATGTTGAGGTCAAGACAACAATATTTTCTAACCACATCATGTGGAAATTCATTTTAGAATTTGAATATGTATTCTAGAAAGTATATGGGTGATTTAAAGAGGCATTAGATTCTTATCTTACTGGCCTTGGCTCAGATCTTAATTTTCTTAACTCAACCCAGGGGACTCTTAGATCCAATTATGGCTATAAATAGAGAGCTAGGGAGGCTTGGATCTATACAATAAACCTCTATGACAACTTATTTCCATATAATTGATCCACATTGATAAATTTAAAGAGATTTCCAAGGGTTATTCAATTATCAATATTCAAAGTCAAACTACACTTCAAAAACTCCAATCCTTTTCTCTTTCCCTCTTTCTCTTTGATCCAATTGCTCACTTGTAGTAATTTCATAATGGATTTTTGTCTTTTACCTTCTCTCTTTCTCTCTATATTTTATGTTCTTCTAAATCTTCTATATAAATAATTAAGCTCTTTTGAAATGGTTTGTAAAAATAAACCTTTATAATAATAATCTTATTCTATAAAAAGTGAGGGATCCTGGTTATTGGTCTCCATTAAAACCAAGGGTCTTCTTCCAATTCTCAATTTCCATTATAACCAAGGGATTTTTATTATTCTTTGGTTATTATTATTCTATTAAAACCAAGGGAGAAATATAACACTCTCAATCCTTCTTTAAGGGAGGTGACATAGGGGATCATTCTTGAGCAATTTTTGAACCCCTTTATCAAAGTGTGACTTTTTTAATTTCTGTAATTTATTTTCCATAATGCTTAAAAATTTAATTTTTTTCTATGATGGATGTACTTTGATTTTTTTTATTAAATAAAATTCTTGAATCATAAAAAATTTAATTTTATAGAATTATTTTTAAAATTAAATTCACCCCCTCTTGCCATTTTATCTCCAAACTATATTTGGTACTAAAGGGAATATTTATGTTTTTCCCAAAATATCTTTTTTTTTCAAAATTACATTTAATTTTCAATATATTAACCCATTTAAAAGTTTGATATTTTTAAATTATAATATTTTTCAAACACCCAACATGGTCTTAAAGGATATTCAACGTGTAATTCACCATTATTTAATGTTTTGGACTAAACTTATTGGAAAACTCACATGTCTAATTTTATTAGTCATATAGGATACCCTGTTTTGAAAATTGTTATGCAAGGATTTACACCTTCTAAATAATTAGAGGAAAAATGGACTCCTGGTGACATAAATTTTTTTGATCATAATGTAGTGACTCTTTTTTTCTATGTAAGAATTTGGAATATTTTTGAATCCAAGAACAAAGTAAGTGTGGGATTCCGAGGCCCAGATAGTCTAGGTGCGATGCTGTTAATAATATTAAATATATTTTATCACATACTCACAGTTTTTCTGTAAAATAGGTATAACTCATGATTGGAGTCTTTAATTAGAAATATGAGGCCACAATTGAGTCCATAACATGGGGTTTACTCAGAGTGTGATATAAAGTTTATTAGAATTGGTTGGAAGGTTTTGGGTGAGTGTTGGTGGACATGTTGATGATAAATTAGTTTATTTAAAAATAAATAAACTAATATATCCCCTCTTTGGTTCTCGCACATAAATAGGGGAGGAAGGATCCCCCTCTTGTGTGATGAATGACTTGAGGACAAAACTTGAAGAGTAGGTTCCACTAATACCTATTTTTGATGCCATTTGTCGTTGGATTGAGGTGCATCAGGTTCCAGGCATCCTTTTGAATGTGAAGGTTCAACATTTCACCATGAGGTTGGAGTATTTAATATATTTACAACCCTATCCCTATTTATTCATTATTTTATAGTTTTATAGCCCCATTATGACTTCTAGAGATCCCATGGAATATATCTATGAGTTTTGGTGGAAATTAGGGAGTTTAAGTGGCTCATAGGGGATTCCCATTCGTAATTCCTGATCATACGGTGTGTAGTATAGGTGCACACACTGTGTGTTCTTTCCATCTAGAGAATATGATCTTTGGGGAATAAACACTATGTACTATGGGTACAAACCATGTAGTGATCCTAGGTCATGTTGTCAAGGACATATCTAGGGATTCCACATCAAGGGACATGGCTATGTGGAAGAACATGACCAGGTGACACAAGCACAATATGTTATAAAATAACACGACCAAGGACATGATCTTGGGTCAGGACAAGAAGAACATGCTATGTACCAAGGGTACATGCTGTGTATAGTGTAATGGCCTTCCAGGCCATGTGTGGGTGAGGGCATGGACAAGTATCCAAATATCCAAGACACACCATGTACCAAGGGTACACATCGTGTGGGGTGACATAGCCAACCAGTTGTGTATGGGTAAGGACATTCCCAAGAGATTATATGGGATCACACGCCATGTGATATAAGGTACAAAACGTGTATATTTCCAAATAAAATATGAGTTACATTAGGTGACATGGTCAAGGACCAGTTTCTTCAGACACGCTGTGTACTGTGGGTACACTCCATATACTCCCCTTGGAGTCTTCTCCCCCACGAATCTCTATCCTTAAGACATGGATAAATTCCCACAAGTAGCCTATCCTGAGTATTTTATCACATTGGATGTGATGGTGGCCATGTTTTTAGTGTTATAGATGCGACACAAGGTGATGTTTGTGGGTTGCTTTTGTTAGCGATGTATAGACCAATATTGGTTGAGCGAGTTCCATTATTATATCCCTATGAGTTTACATTGTGTAATTACATCATCAACATAGGATTGTGGTCCCCTTGATAGGATGAGATTAGATAGAGTTGGTGTATCCCTCTGGGAGGCCGGGGGAATGATCCTCTATCATATCGAATTCCCTAGGTAGGGCTTGTGGTATCACCATGACCCACACTACACAGACAATGATCCCTTATCTAGAAGGTTAGCCCAGTAGGGTTTGTGGAATCATTGGGACCTGATGAGACCTAGAGTTTGAGATGAGTATATCTAGGCTATTATGGGATTCCTTATGGTTATTTAACATATCTTGATTGAGACACCATGTGGATATGATTTGACTTGTCATTTATATCTTAGGAGTGGTTGAGATGGAGTTTCTTATTCTCTCACTTGGGTTTTATCCTCTATATTTAGGCCGAGTGCACTGTTTCTTATCAGTTTCTCCATTTTATTTTTGGGTTTTTGGGGTGCCTACTAGGTATTGTTGTATTCACCCCTACATGAGATCTTACCACACATTTCATGTATTATGTAGATGAAATGCCTTTATATGGATTCATAGGAGGACCCATAACAAATATAACATAGTGAGCTAGATAGACTGAAGATTGTACTGTCGGTTTCATTTGATAGTAGTCCCCTCCTTCCGAGTATGTTGGACTTATTTTCAGTTTTTAATGGGCCTGTATTTTTTCCTTTTACACTTTCTAGTACTGTTGTACTCTGATTATGGGATATAGATGTATAAATGAATTTCGTATAAGTAGTTTTATTATATATACACTATTTCATGGAGATGTATGTGTATACATGCATAAATGTACTATAGGATAAGGCATCCCATATGTGAGATATGCCTAATCAGCACTGGTCTCAACCCCTAGCCTATTGTAGTTGGGCTTAGGGTAGTGGCATCTTGGGATTTTTCCAACCAGGAAGGCCCCAGTGGGTTGAGTCATTACAGAGTGGTATCAGAGGAGGTACTTCCTTAGGAACGAAGTAGTTTTCTAGCTATGATCTTTGTTTGGGATTTATGGTGATAATGTTAAAGTGTATTTAGTTTATCTTTATTCCTAAAGAATCTATTTTTGGTGTGGTGGTAGGCATATTGATTCACCAGGACGCTAATAACCATCTTATTGAATTAGAACATTTAGGCATTAGTTTTAGGGAAAATTTAGTACATACATCTTATAGGACCGGGTTGTGGTTTCCATGTCCTTCTGGAGTCAGCTCCCCATATATACTCATTGACCATGGTGTTTCCTGATTCAATTTTAGGATACCACCATTATTATAGTTAGATAGGGTTTCATGGTGGGATTGTGATGATGATCTTCCTAGTGATTAGGCTTTGGTGTAGGGCACTGGTCTTGAGGTTGTACCTCCAAGTGGTTTTTCTAGTCAAGCCACCACCCATTAAGTAGTATGTTGTGCTAGTAGTTCAGGCCTAGGATTCACATAGGCTTAGTGAACTGCATTATTTTTATAGGAAAATACCTCCTAGGTATTTGGGTGAGCCAGACCCCTAAGAAGCTAATGATTGGATTGAGGTAGTCACGTGTGTTTTCCTCCTTGTGAGGACATATCCTGATTAGATGGTGGTCCAAGTGAAAATTATTCTTTATATATAATCTAGAAAATGGTAGAGTCTAGTGACGCATACCAATGATGATATGATGATCACTTGGACAGAGTTTGATTGGCTCTTTAGGGAAGAGTTTTATCCACCCATGTTGAGATCGATGTGTATCCATGATCTTTTGAAACTATGGTAGGGTAGCATGACCATGTAAGATTATCCAGTGATGTTCATAGACCTTTTTTGATACTCCCTAGATATAGTTTGAGATCCTTTTTTTCCAAGAATGATCCTTTTAGTAGGGATTATTCTAAGATATCAGGGCTTTGGTGATATTGTTGTGCATTCCCACCTTTGCTGGAGTGATCGAGCGTACCTTGTTTATAGAGATATTTCTAGCTGAGAAGACACTGACTGTTGGTTCTAGGAACATAAGGGATAATACCTCTACAACTGTAATCCAATAGTGGTCTTAGATATACAGGCATTCAAGATTCTTTGAGAGACAATACCAGGATGTAGGGTCTATAGATTAGGATTCCCAAGACAAATCAAGTCATCCATAAGAGAGATGGTGTTTCACTAGTGATGGATAGGGACATCTCATGTGATATTTTCCAACCCACTATGATGCTGAGAGGGAGATGGATGATGGAACTCCCTGGAAGTGACAACAATAGGATAATGGAGTTTTTTATGATGGAGGATGTGGAATAGGAGTGGTAAGATAAGTAGGAGGTGGAATATGATTCGATATTTTTCCACCACCACCCTAAGTGGTCTGTAATAGGATTAGGGAACGGGAGGATTGGGGTGAGGATAGCTGCAATCCATAGAGGCCTATGACCTAGAGGCTCTGAGAATTATTAGAGGTATAATTTGTATCCATTGTACTCTTATTGAAGTATTGATAGATATAGAAGTTATACACCCTTTTCCTAAAACTTCTTTCTAGAGGCTTATAAAAGTTGATGTAGGGTGTTAGTAGAGCCCTGTGATGATGATTTTTGACATATCTTTGGACTTATAAGAAAGATAGACACTTCCCCCATCGAGAAACGTTCTTTTGATTCAATACAAAACTTTGCAGGCAATTCAGTGATGGCCAAAGTGGATAATGTCGAGGTGTGGTGGATGAGTTCCTTTGACTTGTGTGTTCATGGAAGGTTGGTGTGTAGGTATCAGGTAAGGCCCTAGTTTTTTAAGACAGATGGGAAAGGGAAATGATGAGCATTAGACAGAAGGGACTTTTGACCTAGCAGCTTGAGTAAGGTTCAAGGTATGACATGTGGCTGTTCTCCCCTATATGTAGTTATTACAGATTCATGAGCCACTTTTCCCTATGTAGCCTCGTTTGAGGACTATTGATATTGGTGGAGCATTTTTTCTCGACTCTTATGATTGGTGGTTCTAGAAGATAGGATAGAAGGACATTAACTCCTATCTCTAGTGTGACCTGAATCTGGAAGAGGGAGAGCCTCATATAGAACCTTCCCATAGCGACGGAGGGAGGCCCTACGATGTTTCATCAGTGTGGTTTGGTTTCATACCAACCATGCTCAGATGGTTACCAGCACTATGTGTGGAAGTTTTATTGGATTTTGGGATGGATTTCTTACATTGTGTTAGAGTGATCCTAGGATGTGCAGGATGAGATCACGTGTGGGATATATAGCCAATATTTTATCAAATTTATAGTATGACTCATGGAGTAGTAGTGATATGAGATTTAATTTTACTATTATAGTGGTGGAGTTGAGGATGTCTATCCATGAATGTGCTAAGTTTACCTCCCCACTGAGAGTTTTTCATATACTATCACCCAAGGACTACCCTAATATTTTCACCAGCATATCGGTTTACACCCGTAGAGCTTCGTGAGCTGTGGTGAAGTTGGAGGTTTGCAGATAGAGGGCCTGGTAAGACCCAGTGTGTACACTTGGGTATCCCTATATTGTTTTTTGGTACCCTTGTGTGTTCAGAATCATATATTCATTCTATATGCTTAAGGATGATGCGACATGCCTCTAGTTGATGGTGATTACCCCTTTTCTTTTTAGTGAGCCAGGGATGAATAACTATGGGATTATGTTCATGAGGTATCACATGACTAGATATCCACTATACATGTTCAAGATGGGTTTTTTAAAGGTGGGGAGTGCACCAACCTTATGAGGATTGATAATGACACCATTTAAGGTGAGGTAGAGGTGCTGGGGATGTTTCTTTCCATTAGTTAAAACACCCAAGAGTGGGGTCCAAGTAGAGTGAACCATTTGGGTTTAGGAGAACATGTTTTGGGTTAGTATGTTGGAATTTTATAGTTATGGATCCAACATTGGCATATCACCATTTAAGGAAACATTTGGGAGGCTCTTTAGGTCCCCATTGTACTAGTTACAGACAATGGGAGACAACGTTTGTGGGCCTAGAGTTGGTTCAAGTGATAGTTGTTGAGGGTGCAGTTCATTTAGGGGTAGATGAGGACTATTGAGTTATGTCAGTATATGTATCTTGTTATCAAGGTGGTGAACCGATAGACCCTAAGACTGAAATAGACCAGATTATTGGTGTTTTATGGCTTTCACATCCTAGGATACATGTGCAAGATTCATTTAATGATGTCATCCTAGTTTAGATGGATGATAGGTGTGGAGTGGTCTTTTGGGGTACCCAATGGTGATTGGTAATTGATCAGAGAAGAGCCTTGTTGGGCTTGTGGTTACCCTGATTTCATATTTATAAACAACACGAGAACCCTTTGGTGAGCTCACTAGTATGGGAGATCCAATTGAGATCTCATTTTTCCCCCTTATGCCTAGGATTTCACTTTTTGGGATGAAAATCCTAAAGGCAGGGAGAGTGTAGAGACTACAATTTTTCCATGTAATATTTTTTTAATATTTCTAGGAATATTTTTGATGATAGGTGCTGATTTGGTATAGGATTATAGGGCCCAGAGAGCCTTAGTGAAGTGATATTAAAAATATTAAAAATATTATATCATCCATGAATAGTTTTTCCATAAAAGTTTTATAACTCATGATCGAAGTCTCAGATCATAAATATGAGACCACAGTTGAGTTCATAATGCAGGGTTTACCCTAGGAGAGACATAACGTTTCTGGTGTTGGGTGACTGGTTGTGTATTTTCATTGGCGGTCTCATTGATGATATATTAGTATATTTAAAAATAAATAACTAATATATATCTCCCCCTTTGGTTCCTATTCAATTATAGGATAGGGAGGATCCCCCCTTGTGAAAAAGATGACCCAAGTCTGAACCGAGGTGAGGAGGTGCCACCAATCCTCATTTTTGATTATGATCATCACTGAATCGTGATGCAATAGGTTTCAAATTTGTTTTATACCCGAAGATCTGGAATTTTTCCTATGAGGTAGGAATATTTATGAGATTTATGTCTTGATCCCCATTTATACATTGTTATATGGTTTTATTGACCTATTAAAACTACTAGAGATCCCATAGGGATAGATTTGTGGGTTTCGGTGGAAATCAAAATGTTTTGGGTGGATCATAGGGGATTCACATTCGGAATTCCCAATCACACGACATGTAGTATAGGTGCACATGCTATGTGTTCTTCCCATTCAGGGAAAATGAAATTTGGGAACTACATGCCATGTACTATGGGTGTACACCATGTAGTGATACTAAGTCATGTGGCCAAGGAAATGGCTAGGTATGTCATGTCGAGGGACATAGACATGTAGAAGAACACATCCAGGTGACACGAACATGGTATGTGATACAAGGAAATATCCAAGAACATGGGCTTGGGATGGGCCAAGAGAAACCCTCCATATACTAGGGGTATATTCCATGTATAGTGACATGGCCAACTATGCCATGTGTGGTTGAGGGCATGACCATGTAGATGGATATCCAAGACACACCATGTACCAAGGATACATTCCATATAGGGAAACATGGATAACTAATCGTGTATAGGAAAGAACACACCCAGGAGATTGGATAGGATCACACACTGTGTAATATGAGGTACATGTCATGTATATTCCAAAATACACATCGAGTTCCATTAGGGTACATTTCCATGGGATGGTTTTATGAGACACACTATGTACTATGGGTACACACCATGTACCCCCCTTGGATACTTATACCTCATGCATCTCTATCTTCAGGACTCAGATGGAGGTCCAAAAGTAGCCTATCATGAGTAGTTTTATATGTTTGACATTATGGTATCCATGATTTTGGAATTATATATATAAAGTGAGGTGATGTTTTTGGGTCACTTCTATTAGTGACGTATAGACTGTTATTAGTTGAGTTAGTTCCCTTGGTCTATCCTTATGAGAGTATAGTATAGCATTGCATCCTCAGTATAGCATTATGATCCCCTTGATAGGATGAACTTGGATAGAGATGGTGTATCCCTCTTAGATTTTGGGATGGGATACTCTATCATATCAACTTACCTAGGCGGGGTTTGTGGTATCACCATGAACAACACTATATGGGTGATGATTCCTTATCTAGAAGGTTATTTCATTAGGGTTTACATTATCATTAAGTATATGACACCCTACATAGTAGGTGGTTTCATTAGGGTTTATGGTATCATCAGCTATATTATATCCTACTTAGTGGGTTGATCTAGATGGGGTTTGTGAAATCATTATGACTAACACTACACAAGTGTTGATCCCCTATCTGAGTGATATGATCTCCGGAGTACTATATTGGGTTCCTTGTGTACCTTAGAAGTCCTAGGTGTGATCCCCTATCTGTGAGATGATATCTTCAGTGTTTCCAATAGGGTTCAAGGAATACCCCATCAAGGATGGGTGATATCCCCTATATGAGTAACAAGATCCACTAAGTGACATCGTAACTTTATTTATGGAGAGACTCAAAGAGTGTGTTCTCTCAGATGTATGCCATCTGAGTTGACAAGGATGTGCCCTTGGCTTAGTGATACTCGATGAGTGATATCTCTCATATGAGTTCCATAAAGGATGACATATATGTTACCGATTAGTGATATCTATTATATGAGTTCCATCTGGAATGACAGGGCTTGTGGAGTGAGTTCTCCTGGATGAGTGTTACCTTTGAGCCTCAAGTTGAATCTTATAACATGCTATGTGGTTGGGACATCATGTGACTTAGAGTATGTGATGAGTATATCTGGGTTATTTTTGGATTTCTTATGGTGATGTCACATATCTTTATTGAAACACAACACAGAGATGATATGAATTGTCTTGTATAACCAAGGAGTATTCAAGATGGCGTTTCTTGTTCTCTCTCGCTTGGGTTTCCTCCTATGGATTTGGGTTGATAAAATTGTTTCCTTTTAATTGCTCCATTTTATTTTTTGGTTTTTGGGGTGACTATTAGGTATTATTATACTCACCTCTACATGGGATGTTCCCACACATGTTGTTTCCTATAAAGGCAGTAGGAATTTTGATAGATTCTTAGGAGGACTTGGAGAAGGTAGAAAATAGCGAGCTAGACAAACTGAGGAGTGTACCAGTGGTTTCATTTGACAACAATCCCCTCCTTCTGAGTAGGTTGGACTCTTTTTCAGTTTTTGGCAGGCTTGTATTTTACCCATTTACACTTTATAGTACTATAATACTCTTATTATGGGATATAGATGTATGCATTCATTTTATATGAGTAGTTTTATTATCTTTTCACTATTTCATGGAGGTGTATGTGTGTGTTGGAATACAGGTACAATAGGCCAAGGCCTCCCATGTGTGAGATATTTCTACTCAACATTGGTCACCATACCT
Organism: Viscum album; assembly: GCA_963277665.1. Classification (NCBI taxonomy): domain Eukaryota; kingdom Viridiplantae; phylum Streptophyta; class Magnoliopsida; order Santalales; family Viscaceae; genus Viscum; species Viscum album. Next base: position 1,657,554,011 of record OY728121.1, on the reverse strand, counting down.
TGGCCTATTGGTGGAAGGCTTGGGGTAGTGTAAGCTCAACCATCCTCTATCTAGGCAAGCCCTAGTGGGTCGATTCATTTCACATAATCATACTATGAATGATTTACATTGTGGTTTAGATTATAATGAGTTGAATCACATTTATACCTATAAAACTGTTCATGAAATCTAGAAATTTCTAGAAGTTACTCAATAAGGAAAAAATAATTTTAAATATTCAAGGCTTGATATATATAGAAAATATTTTTAAATATTTAGTATACATTTAAATAAATCAATTATTGAGATGTTTATGCACTTTACTGACATTTTAAATTGTAGAAAGTTTCTTTGTGATGATTTTTCTATAAAATAATTTAGTGAAAAATATCATCTGTGTCTTACTAATCAATTGGTCACCCAAAGTAATGATGAAAAAAGAAGTGTAGAACATAAATAAAATTCCATTTGCGGAGATAATCAGATCTCTCATGAATTATGAGATTAAAATGAAGCGGTAAGATGATAAGTAAGCCAAGTATGTCACGGTGAAAATATTAATTATTTCAAATAAAGTAATTATTACTCTTATAATGATGATTAAATATATTACTTATCCAATAATATTAACAAATTATTCAAAATAAACAAATCTTACCAATGTTCCAAAAAAGTAGATGATCAAAGTGAACAAGAAGTGACAAGTTTCAAATGAAAAAATAAGGGACATATAATTCCATAACTCCCCTTTATAAAAAAGAATAATAAGTATAATAAGAATAAGACCTAAAAAATTCTTCAAGGTTTTAAATTATAGTGTGAGTGATGAGTCTCTTTTATCAATCGAATCAAGCAAAAAAGTGCCAAGTGTCTCATGTATCAAGTCAAGGTTAGTAATAAAGAAAACCAAAACTTCTCTTCTATTTCCTCTTCCTCAAGTTCTTCTTCTTACAATCATCTAAACTATAAAGATCTAAAATATTCTCATGATCAACTTGAATAATTATTTTTCAGACTAACTTCAATTTACCAAGAGCTTAAAATTGAGTATAATTAAGTTCTTAAGGAAAAGGATTAACTCACTATTGAAAAAGACGAATTATTATCAAAATTTAAAGATTAATCAAATGTGATTTAATTTCATTCGATTATAAATGTTCTCAAAAAATATATCCTGAAATCCACTCATGGAAAATAAAACTTAAATAAAATTTTGGATGCTCAATGACCCATAAAAAACATTATGGTTTTGATTTTTTGAATAATTTAAGTTCTTTCAAAATGAAGAATTTTGTTAAAGGAATTTCATAACACAAGTTTTTTAATTATTTTCATAAAACTAGGAATTTAATTCATGAATTTATTTGAAAAAAAACTCAATATGGTAGAAAAAAGTATTTATCTTTCATCCAATATCTCATCTTGAAAACCATTTTGAAAACAAATTTTGATTCTAAAATCTCTATTAGCTAACATATGTAGACCCAAAATCTGGGTACCAAAAGGCATAATTTATTAATTTTTTAAGAAACATGTATAAAGAGTAAATTAAAAAATGATACATGGTATATTAATATTTAATGATCTTGACACATGTGTGGTGACCCTCCAAATTTAATAAACTTAGAAAACTGAATGGAGGATATGTGGCTTTTGGTGAAAATTTATGAAGTAAAATATTTGGTATTACTACAATCAGTTTTCTTATTTCCACACTTATAAAATTTGTTTTACTCATTGATGGTTTAAAAAAAAATTCTAAGAATTATCCATTTTCACGATAATGATTTTAAAATATTTTTCAAATATAATTTTTGAAATGTTTTTAATATCAAATGAAATCCTTAATTTACCAATTTTCATTTTAAAAATGTTTATATTATTTATTTAAAATATATTTCTTATCAAAATGTTAAATTTTTAATTAATAAAGATAGTGAGTCGTGTATTTGGCATGGAAAACTTCGTCATTATATCACACACACACTCATCAATCTCAACTGACATCAACTAGAATGAGATTTACCAAAATTGAATTTGAATCATAAAATTATTTTTGAACCTTTCAAACTTGGTAAGAAACAAAAAACTTGTCTAAAACATAAAAAATAAGTATTGACCTATAAATACCTTGAGCTTGTTCACCTTGATATTTTTTTACTAACTCAAGTTAAATGTATCATAAGAAAATCATACCCTTTTTTTGTTGTCGATGATTATGCATGATTCACTTTGGTCCTTTTCTTGGCATACAAACATGAGGATTGTAAAGTTTTCATAATATTCACAAATAATGTTAAAAATTAAAAAGGTAAAAAAATAATTTATATTACAAGTGACCATGAGGGATATTTTGATAATAAAGAGTTTGTATAACTCTGTGCTTCACATGGTTATTATCATTTTTTATGCTCATAGAACACCTAAAAAAATGGGGTAGTCAAATGATGGAATTAAACTCTTTAAGAAAAGTCAAGGTCCCTCTTGAATTATTTCAAACTCCCACAATAATTTTGGTATGAGGAGGTAAATACCACTTATTTTATCATAAAATGTGTTCTTGAAAGGCCCTTCATAAAAAATTACCATTATGAACTTTGTAAAAATAAAATTAAGAAAGTAGTATTTTCAAACTGTTTGGATGTAAATGTTATATTCATAACACTAAAGACAACCTAGGGAAATTTGATCTAAAATCCAATTAAGTAATCCTTCTTGGGTACACAAACTCAATTAAATCCTACTGAGTCTTCAATAAAATAACAAAAACCATTTAATAATCCATTAATATCAATTTTGATGAAAAAATTTATAAACCTTCATTCTAATTTGAAGATGTGGATAACCTTGAACCTTCGAATTTTCATAATTCACCATATTATAAAGATCATATAATTGAAACTTATTCTAGTTATTTACCAAAATTATTAAAAATATCCAAAGATTATCCATTGGAAAATATTATTAGATATTTTCTAGTTGGTACTCGTACTAGAAGATCTATCTTAAATAAAGCTAGGAATCATTCTTGTATTTCTTTTCTAGAACCTAAAAACCTTGATTATACTATTAATGATGAAAATTGGGTTTTTATATGTAAAAATCCCTAAATAGATTCCAATGGAATGATGCTTGGACTCTTGTTTAAAGACCTAATGATCATCCCATTATTGGTACAAAATGAGGTTTTAGAAATAAATTAGCTGACCAAGGTAACATCGCATATAATAAAACTAGACTCATAGACAAATACTATAATCAATAAAAATAAATTGATAATAGTGAAACCTTCACCCCCATTTCTTGGATATAATCCCTAAGAATATTTTTGGAATTCATCATCCATTTCAATTTCAAAACCTTTTCAAATGGATGTTAAAAGTGATTTTATAAATGTTTTTATCTCTAAAAATGTTTTTGTTGAACAACCACTTGGTTTTGAAAATCCAAAAACTTTCAAATTAATGTTTTAAGTAAACCAAAGCATTATATTGTTTAAAACAAGGTCCCAAAGCTTGGTATTAAAGGTTGAATAGTTTAATTTTATCAAATGATTTCAAAATGGGAAAATAATATTCAGTATTATTTTTAAAAAATATTTCAAATGGTCTTTTAATAATTCAAATCTATGTCGATGAAGTAATTTTGTGATAGAAAATTGAATCTCTTTACAATTAATTTTCAAGTCTTATGAGAAAATAATTTGAAATGAGTTTTATGTGTGAGTTAATAGTCTTTATTATTTTTCAAATCTCTCAAAAGGAGGAATAAAATTTTCTTAGACAAAAAATACCCTAATGAACTACTAAAGTATTTTGGCATGGACTATACTAAGTAAATTATCACACCCATGACTATATCTTATAAGATAATTTTGTATGAATTCGATAAACTAGTTGAAAATAATATTTATAGAAGTATTATTAGGAGTCTAATTTACTTTACTGGGACCTGACCAGAAATTATGTTATGTGTTTTTCTTTGTTCTCATTTTCAAGATAATCCTATATAATCTCATTAAAATATATAAAAAAGGTTTTTTTATTATTTTTATTTTTTTTAAAAATCATGGTTTATTTTATCCTAAATGAACCTATTTTAATATAAATGTTTTTATGATGATTATTTTTGTAGATGTTAACTAGATAGGAAAAGTACAAGTTGGAATTGTCATATTCTTGGACATTCCTTAATATATTAGAATAGTAAGAAGAAAAATCTAGTTCCTCTTTCTATAACTGAAGTAGAATATATAGCCATAGGGATTTTTCTCACTCAAATTATATGGATAAAATAAAATATCTTAGATTTTAAGTTAACATTTCTTTATGTTCACATTAAACATGATAGTTCTAGTGCCATAATAATCTCTATAAATCCTTTTTAGCAAGAATTCACTAATAAAATTGATATCTGACATCGTTTTTTGAGAGAACACTTTCAAAAATGAGATATCATGTTAGAATATATTAGTATGGATCTTCAATTAGTTGATATCTTCACAAAACCTTATATTTATAACTTTTTAATTTTATTTAAAGGGGATCTAGGAATGGAATTCTTATAATTATTTATCTCCGTTTGTTTATGTTTTATTTTTATAAAATCTTGATTGTTTTTGAAAATATTTTACTTGTTTTTAAAAAATCTTGTTCACATTTAAAAATTAATTTTTTATGATCATATTTATTATATTTTACATATTTTATCTCTTATCTACCTAACCCATTAACTTTGTACGTCTTTTTTAAAACATAAATGAGGAGAAGAGTTAAGTGTTTTTAGTGGAGAAAGTCTAATATTAGGGGATAAAAGTTTAAATTTAGTGATGAAAGGCTTAATATTTTCAAAATGGAGGAATATATATAAAGAAGAATATATTTTTACAAGGGAGAGAATTATTTCAGGTAAATGGGTATTTATAAATCTCTCTCCTTTATCTTTTCCCTTAATCTTCATTTTTCTTATTATCCTTCATTATTTTATTTTGTTCTTTTATTTTAATCTTAAATGAGTGTTTGTGATTATAAAAAAGGGGATATTGTTGAACCACTAATGTTTTTTATTATCATAATCACTTAAGGTGTTTCTATCCTTTGTTTTTAGTGTTTCTTGGTTATAGTGTTAGACTTTATCCTATGGAATGAATCAGACCAAGAAATGAATTTATCTTGAGAATTTTGGTGAATTAGATTATCACCATAGATTATACCACACTGTAGTAAATTAATCCAATTAGTGTTTATGTTTATTATGGCTAGAGTTGATGACCACACCTGAAGTAGTAGGAATTTTGATTAGGTAAGTCACCTATGTGAAATGGTCAAGACCTCTATAGGCGTGTTGCTGGGTGTAGTGGCTCAAGATTCCACCTGTAAAGACCAACCTATATAATAAGACTATAAGCATGGTGATCAACAAATTGAGGTTAAAATGATAATGATTTTCTAACCATTCCATGTGGAAATTAATTTCTACATTCAAATATTCATTTTTAGAAAGTACATGGGTTATTTAAAGAAGAATTAAATGCTTGTATTAAAGGCCTTTACTCATATCTTAATTACCTTGAATCAATCCAAGGGACCCCTGAATACTATAGAGGCTATAAATAGAGACCTAAGTATGCTTCTATATATACAACGAACCTCTATAACAACTATTTTATTCCAAATTAATACACAATGAGAATTTTCAAGAGATTTCAAAGAGATATTCGATTCTCAATATTCAAAGGCAAAAAAAGCTTCAATGGCTTCAATATTTTTCTCTATACCACTTTATCTTTGATTCTATTTATCCCTTATTATTATTTCTTAAAGGATCTTCCATTTATTCCTTATCTATTTATTTCTATCTATTTTTTCACTTTCTTCTAAATATTATAGAGATATAATTGATTTATTTATAAAGGGTTTAAAAAAATAAACCTCTTTCATCATCATCTTATTATTTTGGTTCTCACCACCATTAAAGTGTGGGATATTGGTTCTTGGTTTCCTTAATACCAAGGGGTTTTTTTTGGAAATTGGTTTCCATTAAAACTAAGGGTTTAATTATTCTTATTCTTTAGTTCTTGGTATTCCATTAAAACCAATGGAGTAATATAACCCCTTGAAGCATTATTGATGGTAGGATACATATAGGATAATTATTGAGCTATTTCAAAACTCCTTTATCAAGGAAAACCTTGTTAATTTTTGAATATTATTTTTCACAATGCTTAAAGTTTTAATTTTCTACTATGATTGCTTTCTTTTGATTGTTTTTTCTTATATTAAATTATTTCATGGTAAATGATTTAATTTTATTGAATCATTTTAATTTTTTTTAATATGTAGTTAAAACACCCTTTTCATTTTATCTTTGATGTATAAGGCTCATCTCACCCTTTTGAGTGGAATTATCACCTACTGTAAGAATATCTTATAAATTTAAGATATATTCTTGAATCCTTCCAAAATTATAGTGTGTGAGTGGTTAAAAACACAAAAGTTTTTGATTGAAACCACATTTTTATGCGAACATCTATATATAATAGAGGTTCTCTACCTTTCTTTTACATTTTAATTACACTATGGTTTAAATTAATATAGCTGGGTACTATAGAGTTTATCAACACTTAGGGAGGTGATAGGTGTTATAGAGTTGGGATCAGTACCATGAAATGGGATTAATATGGATCCCTATTAAGGTAATTATAACCCATGTGGTTTTATGATATTTAATGGGGCATGTGAAACCTTTTAGGGTCATGCGACAAGAACCAATGTGGCTCCTTTTAAGGTTATGAAACCATAACCAAGTGAAGTTCCTTTTTAGTTCATTAATCTAGGACCTATGGGGTGTTGAAATTGAACCTAAAGGATACATCCTATATATCTTGGTTAATAGTATTCAAGAACACATAGTTTGGGTTTTCATAGTTTAAGTTCACGTGACAACACTAATTGAAAATATAATTATGTGTGGGAATTTTAACATTTGTTTTACCTAAAATGATGTTATAATACACAAAAATGCACTTTTAATTTCATTTTTAATAAAACCAACACTAAAAAACTTCCCTATATACTTTAGACAACAATTTTACAAAAAACCAAGGTCAATGTTTTTTTAACTTTTTCCCCCAGTTTTTTATAAAACTGATGTAAAAACCTTTTTTAACATTTTGAAATCATATTTTTATTAAAACTAATGGTGAAAACATTTATTATATGTATTTTTAATGTTGGTTACTAAGATAAACAATGTTAAAAACCTTATTTTTCACCAAAATATATTTTTTTCATCTCGTTCCCATATAAATTTACTTTCCCACTTATAACGAGTCATGTAAAATATGAATATTTTAATTTTTTTGATCATGCCCCCATGTATTTCCTTCAAACATAGAATTTAATCTTTCCAAAACCTTTTTTTTCATTTACACCATTAGAATTCATATCATCCACCATATTTCAATCTATCTTGCTCATATGATTTATCTCCCTTATTTCATTTCTCATATTGTTACTCATTTATATATTCTAAATCATGACTAAATATCCATAAAGAAGATTTTTCTATATTGAATACAACAAGGAAAAGAGAATGATGCCATCATTGAAAGAAATATTTGTCATCAATGATCCTATATAGAGGTAAAATTTATATATATATATCTTTTACTATCATTTTTTTTGTTTTCCTTAAGTGTGTTTAATATATTCAATTATTATGATAATTTCATGAATGATTATTTTTTTAGTTCTATGATTGAAAAATAATTTTTTATTCACTTAAAACTTAAATCTAACATTCCAAGTGATATATGTTTTTGAGTTGTAATATATTCATTGATTATATGAAATAAACATGTATTTTTATGGGTTATTTAATTTTTTTTGAGAAAATATAATTTTATGTTGTTTTTTTAAAACCAACACGAAATGAAATTTTCTAGATTTTTTTAAAAAATAGTCTTGAACGGCCAATTTTAACATCAATTTTTTAAAAAATAATTGTTAAAAGTTATATAAATATATATATATATATAATATTTTTCCAAAATAAATGATATTTAAACATTGTTTATAAAAACAAACATTGAAAATATATATTTACAACATCAATCATAAAGACGCCACCTCAAAAATCGATGTTAAAACCCAAAAAATTGATGTTAAATGCCTTTTTTGTACTAGTGCAGGACCAATAAATTTTTTTAACATCACGTGGTAAGGATTTTCACTATTTATTTAAAATTAATTTAGCTATTACTACTAGGAGTAAGGTTTTCTAGAAATGGATAGTGTGGGACTTTTGTATAAACATCCCTTTCCGATTCATCATATCTGTTGGTAGCTAGAAAAGGGAAGGTATGTTTGTGGATCACACTTATTAGGAGGCCTTGGTGGAATTATTGTGACATAAAAGGGATGAAAATTGGTTAATAAGAATGGATTATACATTAGGTCACCCTTTTGGTTCAACCTATCTATTTGTAACTAAACATGAGAATACATGGTTGAGGTTTTCATCAACTAAGAGGCCCATGTAGGATGGTTGTTCCATAAAATAGCAGACAACAATATATTGAGTGTTCTATATACAATGGGATTCACTTTTGGTTCAACTTATCTATTGGTAACTAAAAATGAGAACATATTTTTTAGGCTTACAACTAGCAGGAGGCCCATGTTTGGTTTTCAACCTCCTATCTTTTAGTAACTAGACGAGGAAGGAATACTAGAAAGGTTTAGGGATCATAAATCATATAAGGACCATATATTGATGTCCACTTATATATTTTTACTAACTATATGAGGATGGAATACTTAAGAGGTTAGGTATTACACATAGTTAGAGGTCCATACATGGATGTAATCCTACTATATATTGGTAATTATATGAGGAAAGAAAATAATAATGGTTGGGGCTTACACCTAGTAAGTGGCCCAAGTATGGTTGTTAATGTTCAGTCTATTGATTACTCAAAAAAGAAGTAAGAATGGAAAATTTTGGGCTTACACTATTTTAGGAGGACTATATATGGATATCCACTCTCTGTCTGTTAAATAAATAAATGGGGGAATACTAGAAAGGTTGGGGCTTACACCTAGTAGGAGGCCCATATATTAATGTCAACCTCTTATTTGTTGGTAACCAGAAGAGGATGGAAAACTTGAGAGGGTTGGATATTATAGATAGTAGGAGGCCCAATATATATATATATATATATATATATATATATATATATTAGGGTATCTATATTTATCCTTAGTGATGAATCCCATGTATCTTGGTTAATAGGAATCAAATCCCACCTAGTTAAAGTTGCTAGTTTAATTTCATGTGTTAGGATTGGTCATTATAGTTTAACGTCCTATAGTATAGATATTTTCTGCATAGTTAAGAGTCATGGAGGTATTACTACTAGGAAATAACTAATTTTAACTATGAAATATCTCAATAATTATAACAAAACAATAAATTAAAACCTCAAATCCCAGATGAGTCTTGATTAGTGTAAGAAACAAGAGATAATATAAGATCAACTATATTACATGGGAGGGAACAATAGGGTATTTAAAGGAGATTATATATTTAGCTACCCTTTTTGTTCCTAACCTAGTATGTGACTCAAGTGAAGGTAGGTTTTTGGGGATTATATTGGATTTTAGGCCTATAGTGTATATCTAGATCATTAATGAGTCAAATAGATGAGATCATTAATGGGAACATGGTTGGGGATTACACCTAAGGATATGGACTATGAGAAATGATTCCTGGGTATGTGTGTTAGGTGAATGAGGTGCCCAGGTAGGCAACCTAGGTAAAGGTATACCCAATTACAGATTCATGGGAAAAGTGGTCCAATATAGTATGAACTAGGGTGAATTTAGGAACTTTTATAGGAGGCCTAAGAGATGGTTCTTCCTAGTATGGGAGTCTTGGGTGATGGTGTACACTATTATGGGAGATTTGGGGGAAGGGTTCATCCTTATATGAGTTCTAGGTTAAGTCTTATCCCTATTATGAGGCTTGGGTGAAGTGTTTGACCAAGTATTGAGACTTATTAAAATTCACAATCAATTTGGAGACCTGGAAGAAGTTGGGATTGGGTTAGAAACTTGGGTAATTTAACACTCAGTTTGTAGGATTGGGTAAAGTAATGCTCAGGTTGAAGGCCAAAGTGAAGTCACACTCTTGTTGGAGACCTAGGAAATGTCATACATAGGGTGAAAATATTTGAGGATAACTAGGAAGTGTTTTACCCTAGTATATGATATCTGAGATTACTAGAGTGTGTGATGCCCAATTGTTGGGGATCTAGAATAGCATGGGTCAACGAATCTCGTACCTCATTTTTCTCATGCATACTTTTCCAAATTTATCTAAATGGTTTCCATGGAGGTATATTTATAAAGTATGGTGGATAAGGGTGTAATGATTTACACCAGGGGGTTGGGCTCATGTCTTGGGTGCGCTAGTCAATTTATGTGAAGTGGAGTTGAGTGCATGATATTAGAGTAAAATATAGGAAAAAAGTGATTGATTGGACTTTGGCACATGGATCTAGGCACATAGACCCATAAAAATTCATGGATTTGAACAAAATTTCATTATATATATATAATACCAACTTCAAACAGTCATAAATTTTGATATGAATTCCTTTTGGGATCTACAAGTAGTCAAATCAAAGACTAAAAAATGAACCATTCCCTTTACTAAAGGTTCACCCCATATAAGGTGTTTTACAAGGAAAAAAATTTCCTATGAGGCCCTCAAAATTTTTTTTATGGTCTCAAAATCTTTTTTTTTCATAAAATAATAAAGTACATGGACAACTCACAATGGGAGATTCTCACCACGATGTCACCGAATTGGGAAAAGTTTATGGTAACCATATCATAGGTTAATATTTGAAAATCAATTATCCCCTTTAAATTATTTAATGTATAATTATTCTTTATAGTTACTATATTCAATTTGTGGTAGTCCACACAAAATCATATACTCACATTACATTTATTTTTTGAAAATAATAGGGTAACCCCATGGGGAAGGGCTGTGTTTAATGAATTCATTGAATTTATGATCATCAAGTTATATTATCAATTAATTTAATTTGGTTGAATATATATGATAAATAGGAATTAAAATTAGTTCCCATATTAGAAATAATTTAATTTAGATATCCACTTCTCATTAAGATGGTATTCAAGAAAATTATTTGGGGAATACATAAAAAATAGGTCTACCACATGAGGAAATACCTTATATACCTCAACTTTAACTACTTTGAGCATACAAATTGATTTCTATATAGTAGTAGATATAATATTCCCTATACTAGATGCAATTTGACCTTATAAAGATTCTAAATCTTTAAAAAAAGTATACTAAATATCAATAGAAGATAAGAAATATTCCCATATTTGATAATAAATGATATGGGATCAAAAATGGCTTAACCCACCCATACCTAATATAACATCAATCATCTTTAGTCCAACTGTTATGAAATCCTATAAATTTCATTAAGTTCCCATCATAATATCAGAAGATAAAAGTTTCTTACTCATATATAGTCACTTTCCAAAAACTGTATCATTAGTCATAATCCTTTGAGATACTTTTACTCCCAACCTTAAAAGAAATACTAGTTTCTTAAAAATAAAATAACAAGGGGATTATGTATCAAATAAATTACACGAGTGTAAACTTTACTATAATAGCATATATCATAATGTAAATTCCATTACCTACTCCTATTATGGATATATTAGCTTCAAATACCTTGTATGTTCCATTAAAATGACCTTACAACTTCTATTCATGTCCAAAAGTAAGAGTCACTAACTACTGACTATGTCTAACTCTCCTATTTCCAATACTAGGTTTTTCTATGGGTGGTCGATTCCCTCCAGTTGATTTTCCACCAGAACAAGCATGGTATTCTCTAGATTATTGAGTTTATAGACCAATGAAACCATAATTCATCCTAGAAAACCTTCAAATATTCCTACACTAGCCACATAGATGGAACCAATTCCCATCAAAGGTGTGATTCATCCTGGAATATCCTGGGCATCTACACTGATAAAATTTAATCAAAGGTCTCCCAGAGCCAAGATAAAGATGAGTATATCCACCCTGACCACCCTTAAAGGATTCATACTAACTAATTACTTCCCAGAATCACTTTTATTTACTAGAAGACCCCTAAACTATGATTCATCTAGGAGGTAAACCACTATCCCATTGACTTCCCATGGAAATAGTCTCATATAGTATATCCCTCTTCACAACCTATAATGGATAGGAAGAACAAATATCATCTCTTGGGCCTTTAAGGTGTATTTTAGTCTCATTTATAAGCACTAAGATTTAAATTCTCCATCCCTACTCAAGTAAGGACCAAAACAAAGCAGATCGATGTACTTTTCTACATACTCTATAACTATCATTCCCCTTATTGAAGTTTTATAAATTCTCACACATTAATCTGTTTGAGTGTATCATAGTATAATTAATAATAAAAAATCTCATGAAAAACCTTCCATGTTATCATTTTATCATTCTTGGATTTTATCATGGAATCCCATTAGTGATGGGTAACTCGTTTAGGCATAAAAGTTATCAGTCCCTTCCATATAGCTTGAAATAGATGCTCCAATCCTCAAATACTTTCAATTAAATAACCAAACTAATAGGTATATAATCACCATTAAACCCCTATGATATACCTTTAGGTGGTTATTAATGTGACATACTCTATATTTAATCAAATAAAAACATTAAACCTATGAATTAGGACATGGAATTTATTACAATTTAAGGAAAACATAGAAATGGTCAGGATAAAACCCCTACCCCTCTCTCTTTATTTTCATTTATCATGTTCTTATACAATTTAAATCACAAATAAATATATTTAAAAATCATAATTCCAAGAATAACCTCAAATATTTAATTAACATTGATAGTAAAATCAATTTTATACTTAGAAAAATCATTTGAAGGTTTATGTTAATATAAAAATCTCTAAAAAATAAATTTTAAAATACTATTTATTTTCTATTGATGATTTTATTAATATAAATATCTAAATTATTTTAACAATAACCTCATAAATATTACACAAGAACAAAATATCATGATTTTATATATATAACTACAAATGATTCATGGGATTGTGAATAAATTAATATAAATCAAAAAATAAATAAAAATAAAACTACCCTAGAAACTCAATTTTCCACCATAATTTTTCTTCCCCAATACATTTATGTCTTACTTTCCGAATATTGAATTTTTATTCCTAATACAACTTCCTAACATGGATATAATATCATTATTTAATGACCCAATCCATATCACGTGTTCTGACCTGAATCACCACTAGATATCATGAAAAATTCTTGATAACTAGAGTAAAGTTTAAATAATGAGGGATAATGTATGATAATGTGTGAAAAAACTTTCCCTTGATATATATTAAAAATCATTAATAGGATACACAAGTTCAAAATATATATGAGATACCAACAAACTATACTTGCATCAATGGAAAAAAATTCCCGGAGTGGGAAAATGAAATATATATGAGATTTTATGAAATTAAAACTCTTATAAGTCATTACCAATGCAATAAATATATATCATATCACTAAAAGAAAAACAAAAATAACATTAGTCCATATCTAGATGTAAAAAATACCACCATCTCTAAAAACCATGAAGAATCCAATCATATGGACCTACCAACCCTCAAGTGACGGAGCCTTTACCTAACCTAGATCTTTTATATAAATATCTATATTAATCCTAGGATACATATATAGGGTGTGAGTATAACATACCCAATAGACAGTTACTACCTAATACCTAGATATCTAATATAAAACTAAGTGTATGTTATAGAGACATAAATTAGGAAAAGAGGAAATGTATTAAAATAACCAATTTTATCATTTAGATATTGAAGATAAAATGAAAATATAACTTAGTTTTTTGTTTACATGTGATAACCAATCCATTATAGAGACTGACCATACCTTCTTCAAGGAAAAAATGGAATATAAGGTGAAATGGCTATATCCTCAATAGGTAATCTATTAAGGAAAAGGGTAGTTTGGAAATTATCATTATGAGGTAAATAAATAGGTATAGATATATATACTCTCTTAGAAGGTATAATAGATATAATACATATACATATAACCCATAATCCATAATTAGTGTACACACACACCTGAGTTATAGTCCAAATCTTCCTTGACCCAAGGAACCTAGATGATCCATATACAACTATAAAAATGCTCTAAAAAAATATAACATAAGTAAGCATATAAGTACGAAACAATTCATGATAATAGGTATGTGATTACTCAAGGAATCATAACAATACAAGATAAAAATAAATACAAGGATATAAAATAATTATTTAAATTAATAATTTGAAAATAAAGTAGTTTTAAAATTAGTTTTTAGAGGGAAACCCATTTTTCAATTATATCTCACTCTATCCCATTCCATGAATAAAAATAACACTATGAAAGTATATGAGATATGAGGGATCACATACCAAACATATTGTTGATCCATAATCTAGAAGTAGAAATGGAATATATTCCACCAATTTGATAGATTTTTTGAAACCTAGAAGATTTAAATATTAGGGAATCGTATTTCTTCCCAAAGAGGTAGTAAAAAATCAATGTGAATTATGGTATAATTATTATTAACTCATTAAATGAGTATTTGACATAGTTTTCATAGGGTGGTATAAAATAATAATTATTTTCTCCCACTAAAACATAATTTTTATCCATGGTTATCTCTCAAGAAGCCTATTTTGGATGATTAATTATTCAAATAACTTTATTAATAGTTTTTTTGTGTTTTTATATTTTTATAAAAGCAAGGAAAAATTAGTTTTTTTAAATGGGGAATACATAAAAAATGTAAACATATAAATGAATATGTAAATAAAATATTTTTTTTAAAAGAATATAATTCTAGGAGAATTAACCTGAGTGAACCTTCATTGCCTCTTAGATAGTTTCTTTCCCACTTAATGATCAAACTCCATCATATGTGTGGTCATCCTAATTTAAACTAGTTTTGAATATACAATGTACTTAACAATTTTCAAGAACACTACATATCCACCTCTTCCTTGGTTAGAGATATAGTGGGTCCCTAATCTAGAGAACTCCCTAACCCACCTTCCTACTATGAAATCTCACCCATTCAACACTCAACCATCAAGGATCCATAGTATTCCCTATTGATCAAGTTAAGGGAGGGATAATAGTGGTATAAGAATAATTTTATAGCGACCCTATCTTTTCATACATTAATATTACATAAATTTGGTAGAATAATTAAAACATTATACAAACAAACACCCAAATACCGTACTAGTCTAGTGAATTTGGAAACATTGAAACATAAAAAATCATACATAAATGAGATACATCATCTCCCACTATGTTTTTCTTGACTATAAACCTTCTTAGAAACACCAAATATAATAAATATCTTCATAACCTGGGGGAAGGAAACATAAAAAGGGGTGATCTTAGATGCTTAGTAAGGGTAAACAAGGGATATAATTAAGCATAATCATGAGAATAAGGGTATGATGATATGATCATGAAAATATAAGATCATACCCTTAATATCAAATATCATAAACATGAATCATGGAATAAAACTTGGCAGTTCATAAGATATGAATCATAAGAAAATAAAGAACATAAACCATGAAATAATAACATAGGAATAAAAATTGGAATTGTGGCATACACATAAGCATATATAATGATTTCTATATTAGTCAGGGCCTCTCTTCCAAGTCCATCATAGTGGAAAAAGTCCTTTAGTTAATTGGGTTCACTCCCCATTCTAACCCTGTATTACTGAAATGTGTTCACTCCTAATTCCAACCCTATAATAATGAATTGATTTCATTTCTCATTCCAACCCTATAATATTAAACTGGGTTCATTTCTTGTTCTATATATGTCTATCTAATGTGATATAAATCTTCACCCAAATGCATTGGAGGTAGACATAGGTCCCAACCATCTCACAAAGAAATCATACATAATTGTTCCACAAAATCATAAAAAATAATATCATAAACCATTAAATAAAATGGGTATCATAAACATGTAATCATATATTGACCTATAAAAAAATACAGGTTTCATAATCATTAGAACATAACCCATGAAAGGAAGTGGGCATCAAAAGCATATAACCCGTGGAAGAGAAATGGGTGTCATAAGCATCATTCCATAAAAACATAAACCATTAAAGAAAGAATATGAATTAAACATTGGGATAATTTCCTATAAGGGTATGAGTAACATCAACATATGTCATATTATATGGAAAATAACTTTTAATGATATTTTAAAAACATTTCTTGAGGAAAATATCCTTTCTTCTTTGAAAACAATATCTTTAAAACATAAATTTTTTTTGACAACCATTTTATTGAAAATAAACATGAAATATTATAAATAAATATTTGAAAAAAATTTAGAAAACTTTTTATTTGAAAACATATAAAGATAGAATGTAAACTTTTTCAAAACAATTTTCCTTTAAAACTTATAAAAGAAGCTTCAAAAAATATTGTAAACAATTTTCCTTGAAAATTTATAAAAGGAACTTGAAAAAATTTGGAAAAAAATTTGTTTGAAAATACTTTTCAAACTTATAAATAAGGGTTGAAATAATTTTGAAAATAATTTTCCTTGAAAACTTATAAAAGACACTTGAAAACATTTTGAAAATTATTTTACTTGAAAACTTATAAAAGAATCTTAAAAACCTTTTGAAAAACACTTTCCTTGGAAAAATAATTTGAAAAATTATATAGAAATCATGAAATAATTTTGAAAACCATTTCTTTGAAAGTTATTTTTTTAAAAAAATTCTTAAGAATTAACCTTTTCAACATGAAAATGAAGCTTTATAGAAATGATTGTGGGTAAATTAGTAAAATTCATACTAGGTATGAAAAATATTACTTTTTCACGGTAAACAGTTAGAAAAATGACTTGATCTAAACGAGAAAAGAAGATTCCTTTGAAAAAATTGTTAAAAAGAAAAAAGGGAAAAATTTTATTTTAAATATTATAGGATAATAGTATATTATTCTTGGAAACCCTTTTTAGAAAACATAGTTTTTAAGGAACACGTATTTTTTACTGAAGAGAGGGTAAAGTCGGGCTTTCTTAAAAACAATTTCTTAACTATATTATGTACCAAAGAGTATAAAAATGGTACCAATTCATGAATATATTAATAATAACCATAGGAGAACAAAATTAATGAATGTTATTGAGATATGGATCATAATATATTTTCAAAGGAATCATAAACATAAATATTCTCGAAAAGTGATGAGATTGTTTCAATAAACTCTTACCACTTGGTAACTTTGAACCATACTCCCCATGTAAGAAAAATGAAATTAAATGAATCTTAAATTTTCATGAAAATAAATAGATTCATTATATAATATTTCAATTTCAGTAAATACACCTCCTGAAAAAATATAGGTGCATAACATGGCATGTGTCTCAAAGAAGGAAAATTGAGACAAAATTACTTTACCGATTTGGTAACTTTTGAAACACAAACACCATGAAATAAATATCATAGAAAATATATGTAAATTACCATAATTTTAATTATAATAATCATATAATAAATCCATGGGAATTATACACCCCAAAAAATGAACGGGTGGTGAATAAAGCACGTATCTCACAGAAATAAAAAGTGAGATGAAATTCCCTTACCTTATGTCTTGACTCTCATCGTACTCGTAAAAAACTCATGTATAATAAATATAAGTTTATTATAAATCTAAAACAGAACCATATTATTATATATAATACCTTATATGATTTTATTATGACTTTATATTACCCTCTTGTTAACAATTCTATGTTAAGGTTTCACTTCGAGTAATATCCACTTTCTTCTTCACATGTATCTTAATTTATTATATATTTGGTCCTTATACTCATATCATTATTTACAGAATTTAAAACATGATATAAATATAATTTATATTAATTATATGTGTATTATAATAATCTATATAATATTTAATTATGAAATGGAATACACCGTTCATGGAGACAGTAGGCCATACGTATGCATGAACACTATTTCCATTTAATAGTTGTATTGATAAAAAATAAGTAAATAAAATTTATGTATATATATTTATATTTATAATTATTAAATTAACATTATTATATCATATATATCATATAATTTCACTAAAACCATCCTTAATACATTCCATGTAGTGTGTGAATGAATCACATCGCTTTGAGGGGGCGGTAGTCTACACTTCCTCAAACAGAATTATTGTATTTACACAAAATAGAAAGTTTAAAGATATATGTTATAAAAGGAGAAAAAAAGATTAAATACATAATAAATATAATATATAACATATATAAATAGAGTTTCCATCATAATTTACACCATGATAGGTGGAAAATTAAATTTGAACAATCATCGTTTTGTAAGGTGGTAGTTCACCGTACACGCATACACAATGTTCTTTACCCATTAGATAAAAGTGTGTGTAAGTGTAGGTTGAAACCATAGAATAAAAAAATCCTAGTATATTTATTATATTTGTGTTGTTAAAAAATAATGGAATAATAAGTGTTTATGGGGTGGATAATTGAAATAAAATAAAGAAACTAGGGGTCAAATGTTACCTCTTATTTGGGTAAGTCCTTTTGGTTTGCACCAAAGGGATTCCTTGGATTGATTTATGCACAAGGGGAGGATTATAGTATTAGGGGAGAAATTTTTAGGATCTATTTAGGATGATATTTTTTGATCTAATGTGGGTTTATAGGTGTGAGAAAGTGGGAGAAGAGGAGGCCTTTTTATAGTGGAGGAGGAGTGACACTCTTATAAATTTTGAGAAAAGGAATTCCACCCACGTTTTTACCATGTAAAGTGGATTAAATAATGGAAAAATTAATTAAAAGTGATTATAGGGTATAAATATAACCATAAAATTTCTATTGTATAAGTTTCTAGGTCATTTGGGCCCTTAAGATTAATGTTTAGTCCCTTATCAAGCTTAATCTTACCTTAATCATTGTAATTAATTTTAATTACTTTCACTATTATTTTTGATAAAAATATAATTTAAACTTATTAGAAATTAGAAATTATTATTATTACAAATATTTAATCCTTTTTTCCAAATTATAATCATAGAAGTGACAGAAATTAATTTAAATATAATCTCGTAGATGAGATGACAAAGCTGGGTTTTTAAGTAAAAATGTTCAAAAGTTTACTATGTTTTTATATTGAATTTCTAATGGAAATTGATTCCAATGACCCAAATTGGGTTAATTTATAAAAATATTATCTAATTAAAATTTTAAACAAATTTAAATATATAATTTTACCTTATAAATAAAATAGATTAAAAAGCAGTTTTGAATTAAAATTCAGTTTTTTTCACTATTCATCAAAAAATGAAGTTTCTCAGAAATATACCATAAATTCACCCTAAGATAATTCAAACATTATAAATTAAAAAATTAAGTTTATTTTATCAAAATAAATTTCTAAATATGTATACAATTATATTTATTATTTTTTATAGAAGGGCATGAAAAGTAGTTCATTTGAGATTATAGTATTTTTAAACATATAAGGACTTTACAAAAAATTATTTTTTCATTATAAATATGTTTTATTTATATAAAAAAATTATATATAATATTTTAAAATTAGTTATTACTATTTTTATTACTAATTTTAACAGCTAGGTTATAATTATCTCATTTAAATAATTATAATAATATGTTGCTTTGTAGAAAATTGGTGTTGCGTGTAATGTATACCAAGTCGATGTTTCGTGTAGCACAGGACAAGAAGGTTTCATGTGAAAGTAATGTATGAATTAGTTATTTATTATAAAAAATATATTTTTAGTGTTGTGTGAAATAAAAAATATCAAAAGATAAAACTAATTTTGAATTATTTTTCACAAAATCTCTGGGTGTTACATTCTACCCCCTTAAAATGAATTTCACCCATGAAATTCATCTATGTTATCTAAGGTTTAATACTTAAAAGTTCATTTCATAGAAACCTACATCATAAAAATGAATACCAAAAATTACTTTTAAAAGGTAAAGTTAGAACTATAATAGTTACCCAAAGTAACATATAACTAGGTTTCCACATAGGAGAAAATAGGTTTGGAGTGAAGATTGGACATAGAGGAAAATGTAAATATTTATAGGGAGTGATTTAGTTCATCAATCACAAAAAATTGAATGATAAAAGAAAAGTTTAGGGCCTAAAAATTCATAAATATGTGGTGATTTAAAAGGACATCAATTCAACAAAAATTAAGGCATCAGGATATCACATTTTTTTGATCATTATCATAATGTTGAGTAATTATTTTATTGACCAAGAATTTAAGGAAATATAATTACATGATATATTGATATAAAAAATTTCATTCTTTAGTTATTCTTTTATCTATTTCTAATTCCTCCATTAATTTAAGAATTGGATGTCCAGAAATTAACTTTGATGCTTGAAGCACTAAAATACACTTTTAGCAGTTCTTAAGGCTCGTAACAGAATGAAAAGTATAACTATTTGTCTCTAAATATACTTAAAAATAAATATGGTTAATACATTAACCTATAAAAATAAAAATTAACATTAATATTTCATCATAAATATTTACTCATAGAAAATAATTATACATTAACCAGGACATCGCATATGTTAGTGGTAGGAATAAAACTCTTATCGCCCTTCGGTTAGGGGTTCAAGACCCGCGTCCTTGCTGGACTTGATTGGTTGTCACCCGAAATACATGATGTACTTTTATAAAACCAAACTAATATAATTTAAAAAATAAATAATATATACATCCTTGAAATAAGTTGAATCACTAAATAGCCTTTTAACTAAGTTTTTCAATAAAATCTCAATACATAAATACTTCCTCCAAATTTTAACTCAAACTTTTCATGAATGATTAACCATATAGACCTTCTGAAAGATGAAAATAAAAAACTTTATAAATAAGGTCACAAAATAATATTAACATTGATCCCCCATATATCACAAAGTATCTCTTGGTTTTCACATTCCAAACATGTCCATACCCTTATGGAAAATTCTCTTAGAACATGGTAACAACCTGAATTACCATAAATCCTTTTAGAAAACATGCATGCTTACTTATTCCATAGATTATTGGATATATTAAATAAATCCAAGAAGTCGAAAAACTTCATCCATGATGACATAGAACACCTTTTAAACCAATAAATAATCAGATTCAGGGTACTACTATCGAATTTACTTTATCCAAATCAATCCAAGTGAAACAAAATTTTATCAACATCTTGATCAAATCAAGGGTTACCTTATCATAATAAAATTATCCATTTTCTAAGTATTATTTAACATTAAACATATCCTTTTTCAATCCTTAATGAAAAGTTATACTAAAAATAGTTATATATTTTATGATTCATATAACATAATCTTTAAATTCAAAAAATAAGTACTTCATTCATCCAACATTATTCTTAAACCATTACTCATGCTTCATTAACTTATTCCTTAATACCTATTTCCTAGAATATGAACTATGAATAATGTGTTAAGGTTCCTATACCTCAATCTAATCATGATTATTATGATTAATGTAAAAAATACTGTAAGAACGTCACATACCTTTCACATGTTGTTTGCAGTCTCTTTATATTTTGAAGTATAAACGATAATCATACCACCTTATTGATTCTCTTTATGAGATTTAAAATTGGAAAATCAATTTTCATAATTCCCATAATTTCCACATATTAAAAATTCAATGTTAAAAATGTTTCTTCTAGTTCTCTTTATTGACTAAAACCATAAAGCACGGGGTGAGAAAAACATATCACAGAAGAAAACCACATAATCATGAGAAATTACTTATAAGATATTTAAATCATGGAACCAACCTTTTAATCAAGGACACCTTAGGTTTATCCTAGGTTATTAATAGTAATCTTATATTCAAATCCTTTATAATGGTTCATGAAGAGTTTGTGAATTTCCAAAGCATATCCCTCAATAGTGTTAAAATAGGTCTATAGAAAGGACCATTGTCATGCACAAGATTACCCTAAGTTTGGCCCATGGCATCTTATAGGATTTGTTACCCCTAGGTACATATGTTCCAAATCCACATCCAATTGTATTATCCAAAAAAGGATATATTGATAGGAAAACACTCACTCTATCCTTTACCAAAATTCCAGGATATTTTCATATACTTTTCTTTATCATTAGACTTATCCTTAGACATATCCTTAAATTTATCTCTAAGGTTTTATCATCATAGTTTCCAAATGTTAACTAAAACTTTTCTCTAATACCAACTATAACGAACCAATATTAATATACATATACATTAAATCACATTTTTGAAATACTTAAAACATTATACAAATAGACACCCAAAAACCATACTAGTCTAGTGCCTTTGGAAACATAGAAACATAATCACTGGTAAATAAATGAGCGACATTATCTCCCACTGGGTTCTTATGGACTATAACACTTCTTAGACACATCAAACATAATACATATCTTTATAATATGAGGGAAGGAAACATAAAAAGGGGTGATATTGAATGCTCTGTAAGGGTAAAAAAGGGAGATACGTAAGCATAATCATGACTATAAGGGTATGAGAACACGATCTTGAAAATACAAGATCATACCCTACATATCAAAGGTCATAAACATGAATCATGGAATAAATCTTGGATGTTCATAAGATATGAATCATAAGGAAATAAAGAACATAATCCATGAAATCATAACATAGGAATAAAACAAGAAATTGTGTCAGACACATAATCACCTATAATGATTTCCATATTAGTCAAGGCATTGCTTCCAAGGCCATATTAGTGGAAAAAGTCCTTTACTGAATCAAGTTCACACCCCATTCCAACCCTATATTACTGAACTGAGTTCACTCCTCATTCCAGCCCTGTAATACTGAAATGAGTTTATCTCTCATTACAACCCTATAATACTAAACCTAGTTCATTTATCATTTCATACATGTCCATCTCATGAGAAATAAAACTTTACCCAATGCATTGGAAGAAGATATAGGTCCCAACCATCTCATAATGAAATCATACATACTTGTGTCACAAAATCATAAAAAATCATATCATAAACCGTGAAATTAAATGGTAATCATAAAAATGTAATCATATCTTAACCTATAAAAAAATATAGGTTTCATAATCATCAAAGCATAACCCGGGAAAGGAGCGGGTTTCAAAAGAATATAACCCATGAAATAGAAATGATTATCATAAGAATCATTCCATCAAAACATAAACCATTCAAGAAACAATATAAATGAAACCATTGTATCACTTCTTATAAGGTCATGAGTAACATCAACAAATTTCATTTTATACGGAAAATATATTGGAAATATATTTTGAAAAAATTTCTTGTTGAAAATATCCTTTCTTCTTTGAAAAAAGATCTACAAAACATATTTTTTTTTGAAAACCATTTTCTTGAAAATAAAATTGAATTCTTATAAAGAAATTTTTGTAATAATTTTTGAAACATTTTTTATTTAAAACATATAAATAGAGTTTGAAAATGTTTTGAAAACAATTTTCCTTGAAAATTTATCAAAGAAGATTGAAAATATTTTATAAACATTTTTTCTTGAAAACTTATAAAAGAAGATAGATTTTTTTTTGAAAAAAATTTCTTTGAAAATACATTTCAAACATATAAATAAGCATTGTATTAATTTTCAAAACCATTTAACTTAGATAATTATAAAATATTCTTAAAAACATTTTGAAAATTATTTTTCTTAAAAACCTATAAAAGAATCTTAAAAACCTTTTGAAAAAAACTTTCGTTGGAAAAATACTTTGAAAACTTATAAATAAATCATGGATGATTTTTGAAAACCATTTCTTTAAAAATTATTTTTAAAACAAATTTCATAAAAATTATCCTTTTAAACATACAAAGGAACCTTCATATAAATGATGATGGGTAAATCTATACATGCCGTATGAGGTAAGAATAACATTCCTTTTGAACGGTAACATATTAGAAAAAATACTTTTTTGGAAAGTGAAAAGAATATTACTTTAAAAACAATGGTAAAATAAAAAAAAATGGATTTTTTAAAGATTATAGGTGAATAGTAGAATATTCTTGGAAATCCGTTTTAGAAAACACAGTTTTGAAGGAACATTGATTTCTGACGGAAGAGAGTGTAAAGTCAGTATTTATTAAAAACCCTTTATTAACTATCTTATGTACCCAAGAGTAGAAAAATGGAACCAATATATGAATATATTATAAATAAATATAGTATAAGAAAAGTTATGAATGTTCTTGAAATATGGATCATAATATTTCATCAAAAGAAGCATAAACATAAACAATCTCAAAAGTGATGATATTGTTTTAATAAACTCTTACCACTTGGTAACTTTGAACCATAATTCCCATTTAAGAAAAATAAAATTACGTGAAGCTTAAAATATTATTAAAATAAGTAGATTCATGATATAAAATTTCAAAGTCATTATATACATAGCATGGAATAATATTTGTGCATAACATGACATGTATCTCAAAGAAGGAAAATTGAGACAAAATTACTTTACCGATTTGGTATCTTTTGAAACATAAAACCCATGAAAGAAATATCATATAATGGATATGTAAATACCCATAATTTTAAGTATAAGAATCATAGAATACATCCATGGGTAGTATATGTAGGTTCCGAGTGCAGTGGAAGTATGTGATTGGGAGGCACCCAACATTGCTTTTTTCATGATTGATGATCAATCAGATATCTAAATGACGATAAATGATGATATCTATGGAATTTAATCAAAGAAAAAAGACAAAAGAAATGGAACCAGAACCAGAGGAAGGATCATTATATATTATTTATAATTAATTTAATTAAATAAAGAATTACCTTTGTTTTAATTCTTTCTTCATTGATTAATCTGGTGATAGATCTGCGGTGCACCATCATTGTTTTTTAGAAACCAAATGTAGATTTCCTCTATAGGTGATGCACACATGCTCCAAAAATCTCCAGATGTCACCCAAGGAATATCTTGATGCTAGAATGAAAGATCCTTACATGTGCATCATTTTCATTTGATCTCTTTGAGAACCGCTTCCAAAGCATTCTCCTTGATTTGGTGGAGGAGGATTTCTCAAAATTCTTGGGAGTGTTCTTAAAGAAGGGATCTCTCTAGGCTTGATAGGATTATTTAAATCCATTGTGCATAACCAAGACAAATGAATTGTCTTAATGAGAAAATAACATAACTTGGTTTATATAACGACCCATACTTTACATACATGGTTATTACTTTAGAATTGAAGCATACTTATTACAACATATAACAAAACCATGATAGGATCGTATAGGTATAGTGTCTTTAGAAACTGGGAAACATAAACAACTAGTTCATAAATCATCTACATTTTATCCCATTTATTTCATCATATCTAGATCCCCTTTTGGCATATCCTACTTAATAACCTTCTTCCTGACTTAGGGAAAATAAAACATAAAAAAGGGTGAGCTTAAAGGCTCAGTAAGGGTAAACAAAATAAATA
Organism: Viscum album; assembly: GCA_963277665.1. Lineage (NCBI taxonomy): Eukaryota > Viridiplantae > Streptophyta > Magnoliopsida > Santalales > Viscaceae > Viscum > Viscum album. Next base: position 1,657,528,292 of record OY728121.1, on the reverse strand, counting down.
TCAATCATATCATATTCATAAGAACATAACATTTTGAAAATCTTAACCTGCAAAAGAGATCATAATATCATAACATTGGATAAATCATAGCAGTGAAATGTAATCCCAACAATCATAACTTAAAACATGAAACGTTGTGGTATACACACATAATCATAGAAAATCATTTCATATTATTCAAGTCTCTTTGCCAAGACCATCATAGCGGACAAAGTCTATTACTGAACCGAGTTCACTCCTCGTTCTAGTCCTGTATCACTGAACCAAATTAACTTGCCATTACATCCATGTCTATCTCATGAGATATAAATCTTTACCAAATGAATTGGAGGGATATATAGGTCCCACCCATCTCATAATTAAACCATTCTTATGTGTGACACAAAATCATAAAGCATATATCATATCATAACCCATGTAATAAAAATGGGATTATTAAACTTCATGCCATTATAACATAATCCATGTAAGATAAAAGGACTTCATAAAAATAATTCCCTCATAAAATAATCAAATAAATGTAAAAAATAGGGATATAAATAGAACCCTATATTATCTTAGATGGAAAATAATTTTGATAAAACACATGAACTTCATTCTTGAGGAAAATATCCTTTCTACTTAAAAAACATTTTTCCTTTCTTAATATGTCAAAAAATTTTAAACTAAAAGAATTTGATTAAAAATAAATTTGAAAACTTGTAAAGGAAGATTCATGGAAATAATGTTCTATGAAATCATAAAAATCCATTCATGCCGTATAAGTTAAAAAAACATTCTTCTCGTACTTTGGCCATAAAAGTCAAAAAGTACCTCGTACTAAAAAAGACAAAAGATTCCTTTCATATGTTTTAATAAAAACTCACCAATGGGTAAAATTAGATTTAAAAAATTATAGGATTATAGAAATAATATTACATATTGATGAAAAATTGATGTGGATGATAAATATGCCCCAGTAATTACCAAAGTATAAACAATCTCGGATAAAAATTGAGATTGCGAGATTTTCCCTTACCTGTGGTCTGATATGCTTCATACGTGTCCAAAAATCCTATATAATGATTTAAATAATTTCATTGACTTATTACAGAATCATATTAATTGTTATGATATCATATATGGTCATATTCTTATCTTCTTATTAATAATATTTCATTGCTTTATGTTCTTATGCGTGTTTTGTCGAATAAATTCTTATTATTCTTTTTAGGTTATAGATAAATCACTTACAGAATGGTATTAGTATAATATATATCATATTTATTCATTAAATTCATTTATATAATCATTATTCAATAAAGATAATGTAAAACGAGTCGCATCACATCGTGGAGACGGTAGGCCGTACGTACGCACGAGCGATGATATCATTCCCATGATCGTGGAATTGTATTGAAGTGTATGTATACTATTTTAGAATCAAAATAACTTTACAATAATCATATATAGTTATTCTTTACACCATTATACCCATCCAAGTAATGTGGTGGTGGAAAACAGATTACACCACGGTGTGGAGACGGTATTCCGTACGTACGCACGCGCGATGATTTCGTTTTCCATAGGATGGATAGAAGGTTAAATAGGGTTGTTTCATATTTATAATAACATATAATTATATGAGTGATACTTGTGTTATTAATTCATAATGAAACAAATAAAGAAGAGGAAGTATAAGAAGAAATAAATTTGAAGGAATCGGTAATAGATATTACCTCTTCTTCAACACGCCTCTTTGAAACATCCTCTTAGGGCACTAAATTTGGTCTTTGAAGAAGACCAAGACCTCTAGTATGTTTCTAGGGAAGTTGATAAGGGAAATGGGCAGGGTTTGGACGAGCTTTAAGGCTCAAAATTGTGTGAGGAGGAGAGGGAGGAGGTTCCCTTTTATAAGGGAGGAGAGGGGCACCTTTGGAAAAACTTAAAATATTATTTTATATTAAAGTCATATTCTATTTTTAATAGATCAAAATTGATTTATTTCGAATATAATGTGGGTATGGGTCTAAATCCTCTCAAAAAATAGGTTTTATTCAAATTTAGGTTACAATTGTAACCTTATCATTTAGATTTAACTCTAAGTTAAATAATTTAACTTTCACTGTGTCTTCTTGTTTTCTTACACTATATGGTTAATAAACTTACTATAAAAAGCCAAAAGAACCCCAAGTGGTTAATTATTAATATATATAACATTATATAAGTCATTTGGATGAACCTTAAATTTTTAGGAATAAAATAACAATTAATAATATAATATTTGTTTTAAAAACTATTTTATGTAAAATTTGACACTATTTGGTAATTGATTTTTGTTAAAATCATAACAGAATGATTAGTTCGAAAAAAGTTAATTAAATAAATACTAACATGTCATATTAACCTATAAAATTTGTGTAATTCATAAAAAGTCTCAAATTACATTTATTTTGTTATTTATAATATAAATTATTTTAATTTTTCATTAATTAGGTAATTACTGCATCACCATTGTGTCATAAATAAATTAAATTATTTAATGTCTAAAAATTATAAATAAAATACCATTAGGTAGGAAATATTTTTATCTTTCTAATGAATATTTATAGTTGAATTTATCTTATATATAACTCTTTATTAAAATTTTTTTAGTTATTAAACTTTGATTTTAACTATTTTAACTCTTCTTTAAATAAAGTATAATAAGTGTCCTAATGTATTCCAAGTGGACCTAAATGGTCATATTTTATTCCTAAGGTTATTTTAGGTCGAATTAAACTTATCCAATAGAATTATTACATGTTTTAGGGTAATAATAATATCATTTTTACCCTTAATTACCCTATTTACTTTTAACCGTGGTAAATAAAAGTAAAAAGTTACTATTCACAAAAAATTATTTTTATCTTATTGAACCACATTATACTCCTTGATATTAACCATGTCTCTCAGATATTCTAAATTCAACTCACAGAAGTGGTAAAATTAAGTTTTATGTACAATTGCAAATGCTTCTAGAAGGTGGGTAAAAGACGATAAAAAGTTCAATAAAATTTTTATGTATCTATATTATTATAAAATTACTCCAATGAATTAAATTGAACTTATATAGGTATTATGTATCTATTTTGACCTAAAATAAATCTAAATAAAAAAATATTATTTAAATAAAAAGTCGGTTTTAACCAATAACTCAGTGTTTTCACTATTCATCAAAAATTGAAAGTTTTCAGAAAAATACCAAAAATTCACCCTAGGCTAATTTTGATATTCCGAATCCAAAAATGAAGTCCATTTTGAAAGATAAAATTTATAAAATTTCAAAAAGTGGTTATTACTATTCATAACAGCTAGTTTATATAATATTTTTATAACATATTGTTGTTTAGCGAAACTCGGTATTGCGTACAACGCAAGCTATCAAGGAAGGTTGCTCTTGCATGTAACGCAAGCCAAGTCAGTGTTGTGTGTAGTGAAAGATTACTTTGGTGATGTATATAACATAAAAACAAAATATTTCTCATAAAATCTCAGGTGTTACATTCTACCCCCCTTAAAATGAATTTCGCCCTCGAAATTCGTCACTTTGTAACAAACAGATGGGGATACCTCTCCCTCATCATATCCTCAAGTTCCCATGTAGATTCTTCTAATTGGTGGTTCCTCCATAAAACTTTCACCAAGAGAGTGGTCTTGCTCCGTCGAACTTTTTCGCTACGATCTAGAATCTCTATCGGTTGTTCTTCATTAGAAAGATCTTTCTCCAGCGGTTCAACTTCTGAGCTTAGTACATGTGAAGGATCGGGTATGTACTTTATCAGGAGAGATACATGGAACACATCATAAACTTGAGAGAGATTCGGTGGAAGCGCCAATCGGTAAGCTACCTTCCCAACACGATCCAGTATTTCAAAAGGACCGATATACCTAGGGCTCAGCTTTCCCTTCTTTCCAAATCTCATTACTCTCTTCCAAGGAGATATTCGTAAGAACACTTTATCACCCACTTCAAACTCTAGGTCCTTTCTTCGGTTGTCGGTATAACTTTTTTGTTGAATCTGAGCTGCTCTTATGTGTTGTTGAATAGATCTGACCTTTTTTTCCATCTCATCAACAAGATCAGGTCCTAATAGCTTTCTTTCCCCAACTTCATCCCAGCAAGTTGTAGTTTTGCATTTCTTTCCATAGAGAGCTTCATAAGGGGCCATCTGAATACTGGAGTGAAAGCTATTATTATAAGAAAATTCCACCAAAGGTAAGTGTTGATCCCAACCACCTTTGAAATCCATATATCAAGCTCTCAACATGTCTTCAAGAGTTTGAATTGTCCTCTCAGACTGACCGTCTGTCTGAGGATGATAAGCAGTGCTGAAACTCAACTCTGTATCTAGAGTACACTGAAGACTTCGCCAAAACTTCGAGGTAAACCTCGGATCCCGATCAGATATAATGGAAAGTGGTACTCCATGAAATCTTATCACTTCCTTTACATATATCCTGGCAAGCTGATCAAGAGAAAAATATTCTCTAATAGCAGTGAAGTGTGCCGACTTCGTAAGACAATCAACTATAACCCAGATAGCATTATTGCCTTTGAATGTTTTAGGAAGTCCAGTGAAAAAGTCCATAGTGATGTTTTCCCATTTCCATTCGGGTATGGGTAATGGTTGTAACATCCCCTTAGACTTCTGTCTCTCAGCTTTAACTTACTGACAAACTAAGCATCAAGAGACATATTCAATAAAATATCTTTTCATGCCATCCCACCAGAAGTACTCTTTCAGGTCCCTATACATCTTCGTGATTCCAGGATGAATAGAGAATGAAGAACTATGAGCCTCATCCAGCAGCTCCTTCTTTAATTCTGGGATGGGAGGAACACAAAACCGATTCCTGAACCTTATTATCCCATCACAATCAAGGTTGAATTCAGAAACATTTCTCACCTTCTTTTTTAACTCTACATCTTCTTTTTGTGCCTCTTTAATCTTCACATGTATAGATGGTTGAACATTCATTTGAGAAAGATAAGATTTTCCCCTTCCATTATAATTCCAAGATCCATCCTTTGTAAATCCTTAAATATTGGATCTTTTGTGATCCTCATCAGGGATAAGCTAGCATGGTCTTGTCGACTTAATGCATCTACCACTTTGTTTGCTTTCCCAGGGTGATAATGAATTGAGCAGTCATAGTCCTTAATCAACTCCAACCATCTTTTTTGGTGCATATTCAACTCCTTTTGTGTGAAAATATACTTTAAACTTTTATGATCAATATAAATATCACACCTTTCACCATAAAGATAATGCCTCCATATTTTTAATGCAAAGATTACCGCGACTAACTCCAAATCATGAGTTGGGTAATTTTGCTCATGGATTTTCAATTGTCGTGAGGCATAAGCTATCACCATATCATTTTTCATGAGAAAACACCCCATTACCTTCTTGGATGCATCATTGTAGATCACAAACCTTTCTCCACTATATGGCAGTGTGAGCACAGGTGCACTGGATAACCTTCATTTTAACTCTTTGAAATTCTCTTCACACTCCTCCATCCAAATGAACTTAACTCCTTTTCGATTAAACCTGGTGAGTGGATTAGACAATCATGAAAAATATTTCACAAAATGTCGATAATATCCAGCCAAACCAAGAAAAATTCTGATCTCAGTTATTGTTTTTGGTCTCGACCATCTTTCGATAACCTCTGTTTTTGCTGGATCCACATATATCCCCTCTTTTGAGATTATGTGACCCAAAAATGAAACTTTTTAAAGCCAAAATTCACACTTGGTAAATTTGGAATAAAGCTTCTCCTTTATTAGGGTCTTTAATACAATTCTCAAGTGATATTAATGTTCTTCCTTGCTCTTTGAATAGACAATAATATCATCTATAAATACTACCAAAAACCGATCAAGATAGTCTCTAAAGACTCTATTCATTAGATCCATGAAGATAACAGGGGAATTAGTAAGACCAAATGGAATCACTATAAATTCATAGTGTCTATACCTTGTACGGAAAGCCATCTTTGGTATATCCTCCATTTTGACCCTTAATTGATGATACCCTGAATGAAGATCAATCTTGGAAATGTATTGAGCTCCACGTAGTTGGTCAAATAAGTCATCAATGCGTGGGAGTTGATATTTGTTCTTGATAGTGATCTTGTTAAGTTCTCGATAATCAATGAAGAGTCTCATTGATCCATATTTATTCTTAACGAACAAAACATGTGCTCTCCAAGGTGATGCACTAGGGCATATGAATCCCTTATACAGATTATCTTGGAGTTACTTCTTCAATTCCTATAACTCAATTGGTTACATTCTATAAGGTTTCTTTGAAATGGGCATAGCACCCGGTATGAGTTATATTGAAAACTCAACTTCACGATTTGGTGGAATACCTGGAAATTCCTCTGGAAAGACATCATTAAACTCCCGTAAAATGGGTGTATTCTTAATCGTGAGTTTCTCTCCAACCATTTGAGATAAATAACCTTTATTTATTAGAATCAAGACCCATAAGATTGAAGAAATTTCCACTGGAAGGTTATATTCATCCTTGCATCGATAGATGATAGTAGATTGATTAGGAATATTAAATGTGATTTACCTTCTTTGGAAATTGATATGATCTCCATATAAAGAAAGCTAATCCATTCCAAGAATCACATCAAATTCCACTATAGGAAGGATCACAAGATTTTCAGGAAGCACTTTCCCACAAACTTCAATCAGAGAATAATTTTAAACTTTTGATGGGACTGTTGCGCCATTAGGGGTTGTCATAGCTAACTCAATATCTAACTATTGAGGTAATATGGCGATACCCTTAGAAAATTCTTCATAAATAAAAGAGTGGGTGAATCCAGAATCAAATAAAACATTTTCTACTTTAGAGTGGATGGTAAGTGTACCTTTCACCACTTCGTTATCATACTCCACATCGCCGATAAAAAATGCATGTGACTTTCCTTTGTCTTTGGCGTTAAGAGTTTGTTGACGTTGATCATCATCAACAACCCTTGGATTAGGGAATTTATTGGAATAATGCCCCATTTCCTTGAACTTGAAACATTGAAGTGTATGAGGTGCATTATGTGTATCCATTTCTTTGTTTGCATCATCAGATATCTTCTTCCCATTATTTCGACATTCAACTGCCCGATGACCTTCTTTTCCACACTTAAAACATTTACTTGTCCCTTTAAGACAATTCCCTCCATGTTTCTTTCCACACTTTAAGCATAAGGGAAAACTCATCTTCTTTTCAGTGTGGTCTTTGGATTTTCCTTTGAATTCCATTTTCCTCTTCTTATCAAACCCATATGATTGATGGGTTACTCCAATCTCCATCTCAACCTTGAGAGCACATCGAACAATTTCCTCATAGCTATTAAAGTCCCTTATGGCTAACGCCCTTCAAAGACTTGGTTTTAATCCACTAAAAAATAGATCGATCTTAATCTCAGGTTGGATAATAATTCCAGAAGCGTACCTTGTAAGTCTTGTAAAATTTGCTTCGTTGGTACCAACAGATTCATCATCCATTTGCTTCAGTTCAAGAAAATCTTTCTCCATCTTTGTTTGAAGAATACGAGGGAAGTACTTATTGAAAAATAAGTTCTTGAACTCGTCCCATTCCATGGACTCAATTTCATACCTTTGCCTCATATTATTAATAAGATTCCACCATTGATCAGCTTCTCCTTCCAAACAATATACTGCTAAGATGACTTTATCCTGTTCAGAACATTGTAGAACTGAAAATATCTTTTCAGTGGTACTGATCCATTTTTCAGCCACTAATGGATCAGATGACCCGCTGAATGAAGGTGGACGCCGCCTCATGAAGGATTCAACAAAATTTTACTCCTTCCTTTGCTCGTTAGGAAGTCCTGCATGATTCATAGCTTGACAAAGTTGTGTGAGCATGGCTACAAGATTTTTCATTCCATCTCCCATAACATTTGGTTGCTCAGGGGGACAATAATTTCATTGCCCATCACATTCAGCATTAACACGGTTCCTTCAGGTTCCAACCATTGACTAAAACCAAGAAGCATAGTGTGAGAAACACTAATCATAACAGGAAAACAACATAATCAGTAATAATATTTCACACATTAGGTCTTATCATAGGTTACTCATGGCCATTTCTAAAACACTAAGATTGTGTTCTTTGCTTAGACATATCCTTAGGGTTCTTACTAAGGCTTTCACATCCTAGTTTCCAAAGGATGACTATACCTTTCCTCTGATACCAACTATAACGACACATACTTTACATACATGGTTATTACTTTAGAATTGAAGCATACTTATTACAACATATAACAAAACCATGATAGGACTCTATAGGTATAGTGTCTTTAGAAACTAGGAAACATAAACAACTGGTTCATAAATCATCTACATTGTCTCCCATTTATTTCATAATATCTAAAGTCCCTTTTGGCATATCCTACTTAATACCCTTATTCCTGACCTAGGGAAAAGAAAACATACAAAAGGGTGATCTCAAATGACCAGTAAGGGTAAACAAAAGAAATATCAATCATATCATATTCATAAGAACATAACATTTTGAAAATCTTAACCTGCAAAAGAGATCATAATATCATAACATGGGATAAATCATAGTAGTGAAATGTAATCCCAATAATCATAACTTAAAACATGAAACTTGGTGTCATACACACATAATCATAGAAAATAATTTCATATTATTCAAGGCTCTTTTCCATGACCATCATAGTGGACAAAGTCCATTACTGAATTGAGTTCACTCCTCATTCCAGTCCTGTATCACTGAACCAGATTAACTTTCCGTTCCAGCCATGTCTATCTCATGAGATATAAATCTTTACACAATGAATTGGAGGGAGATATAGGTCCCAAAAATCTCATAATTAAACCATTCTTATGTGTTCCAAAAAATAATAAAGCATATATCATAGCATAACCCATGTAATAAAAATGGGATTCTTAAGCTTTATGCCATCATAACATAATCCATGTATGATAAAAGGACTTCCTAAAAATAATTCCATCATAAAATAATCAAATAAATGTAAAAAAATAGGGATATAAACATAAACCTATATTATCTTATATGTAAAATAATTTTGATAAAACACTTGAACTTCATTCTTGAGGAAAATATCCTTTCTACTTCAAAAACATTTTTCCTTTCTTAACATGTCAAACAATTTTAAACTAAAAGAATTTGATTAAAAATAAATTTGAAAACTTGTAAAGGAATATTCATGGAAATAATGTTCTATGAAATCATAAAAATCCATTCATGCCGTATAAGTTAAAAAAAAACATTCTTCTCATACTTTGGCCAGAAAAGTCAAAAAGTACCTCATACTAAAAACGACAAAATATTCCTTTCATATCTTTTACTAAAAACTCACCAATGGGTAAAATTAGATTTAAAAAATTATAGGAGTATATAAATAATATTACATATTTACGAAACATGGATGTGGATGATAAATATGCCCCAGTAATTACCGAAGTATAAACAATCTCGGATAAAAATTGAGATTGCGAGATTTTCCCTTACCTTAGGTCCGATATGCTTCGTACGTATCCAAACCTCCTGTATAATGATTTAAATAATGTAATTTACTTATTAAATAATCATATTAATTGTTATGATATCATATATGTTCATATTCTTATCTTCTTATTAATAATATTTCATTGATACTTGTAATTCGGGTGTTCATTGCTTTATGTTCTTATGCGTGTTTTGTCGAATAAATTCTTATTATTATTTTTAGGTTATAGATACATAATTTACAGAATGGTATTAGTATAATATATATCATATTTATTCATTCAATTCATTTATATAATCATTAGTCAATTAAGATCATTTAAAACGAGTCGATCACATCGTGGAGACGGTAGGACGTACGTACGCACGAGCGATGATATCGTTCCCATGATCGTAGAATTGTATTGAAGTGTATGTATAATATTTTAGAATCAATATAACTTTAAAATAATCATATATAGTTATTATTTACACCATTATACCCATCCAAGTAAGGTGGTGGTGGAAAACATATTACACCACGACGTGGAGACGGTATTCCGTACGTACACACGCGCGGTGATTTCATTTTCCGTAGGATGGATAGAAGGTGAAATAGGGTTGTTTCATATTTATAATAACATATCAGTATATGAGTGATACTTATGTTATTAATTCATAATTAAACAACTAAATAAGAGTAATTATAAGAAGAAATAAATTTGAAGGAACCGGTAACGGATATTACCTCTTCTTCGACACGCCTCTTTGAAACCTCCTCTTAGGGAACTAAAATTGGTCTTTGAAGAAGACCAGGACCTCTAGTATGTTTCTAGGGAGTTTAAGAAGGAAAATGGGCAGTGGTTGTCTGAGATTTAAGGCTCAAAATTGTGTGAAGAGGAGAGGGAGGAGGTGCCCTTTTATAAGGGAGGAGAGGGGCACCTTTGGAAAAACTTAAAATATTATTTTCTAATAAAGTAATATTCTATTTTTAGTAGCCTCCAAATTGATTTATTTCGAAGATAAGGTGAGGATGGGTCTAAATAATCTCAACCAATAGGTTTTAGACAAGTTTAGGTTACTATTTTAACCTTATCATTTAGATTTAACTCTAAGTTAAATAATTTAACTTTTATTGTGTCTTCTTGTTTTCTTACACTATATGGTTAATAAACTAACTATAACAAGCCAAAATAACCCCAAGTGGTTCATTATTAATATATATAACCTTATATAAGTCATTTTTCCAAACCTTATATTTTTAGGAATAAAATAACAATTAATAATATAATATGTCTTTTAAAAATTATTTTATGTCAATTTTGACACTATTTGGTAATTTATTTTTTTAAAAATTATAAATTAATGATTAGTTCAAAAAAAGTTAATTAAATCAATACTAACATGTCATAGAAATCTATAAAATTAGTTTAATTCATAAAAAGTCTCAAATTACATTTATTTGGGTATTTATAATATCAATTATTTTAATATTTCATTAATTAGGTAATTACTGAATCACCATTGTGTCATAAATAAATTACATTATTTAACGTATAAAAATTATAAATAAAATATCATTAGGTAGGAAATATTTTTATATTTATAATTAATATTTATAGTCGTATTTATCTTATGTATAACCCTATATTAAAAATGTTTTAGTTATTAAACTTTGATTCTAACAATTTTAACTCTTCTTTAAATAAAATAATAATAAGTGTCATAATCTAATCCAAGTGGGCCTAAATGGTCATATTTTATTCCTAAGGTTATTTTTGGTCGAATTAAACTTATCCAATAGAATTAGAACATGTGTTAGGGTAATAATAATATCATTTTTACCCTTAATTACCCTATTTACTTTTAACAATGGTAAATAAAAGTAAAAAGTTACTATTCACCAAAAATTATTTTTATCTTATTGAGCCACATTTTACACCTTGATATTATCTGTGTTTCTCGTATTTTCTAAATTCAACTCACAGAAGTGGTAAAATTAAGTTTTATGTACAATTCCAAATGCTTCTAGGAGGTGGGTAAAAGACGGTAAAAATTTCAATAAAATTTTTATGTATCTATATTATTATAAAATTACTCCAGTGAATTACATTGAACTTATATAGGTATTATGTATCTATTTTGACCTAAAATAAATTTAAATAAAAAAATATTATTTAAATAAAAAGTCGGTTTTAACCAATAACTCAATGTTTTCACTATTTATCAAAAATTGAAAGTTTTCAGAAAAATACCAAAAATTCACCCTAGGCTAATTTCGATATTCCGAATCCAAAAATGAAGTCCATTTTGAAAGATAAAATTTATAAAATTTCAAAAAGTGGGTATTACTATTCATAACGGCTAGTTTATATAATATTTTATTAACATATCGTTGTTTAGTGAAACTCGGTATTGCGTACAACGCAAGCTATCGAGGAAGGTTGCTCTTGCGTGTAACGCAAGCCAAGACAGTGTTGTGTGTAGTGAAAGATTCCTTTGGTGATGTATATAACATAAAAACAAAATATTTCTCGTAAAATCTCAGGTGTTACAGTTTATATATCGCCAGGGTTAAAATAAAATAATTTCAAATGTGCCCTTAATTATTTATTAAATCCTAGAGAAACCCCATGTTAAATAATAATAATATCATTATTTATCAACATGTTCTTAAATTTTTAATTATAATTAAATATTATTTAATCCAATAATATTTAATATTTATTATTTCTCACTAGTCCTAAAAACTCAGTCTACCATTCCTCCATAATATTTATCGGATATTGAATAATAACTATTTATTTATTAAATAAACATTTTTTCATTATTCACCAATAAATAAATAAACATTATATTTACTAAATAGAAAATAAATATTTGTATGAGATCTAATGTAAATGAATAATTATTATACCATGTGCTGAAATAATATTTATTTAACTTGTTAAATAATAAATAATAATATATTATTTAACTAAGATTTTAGATACACTTAGCGTGTGACCCTCTAGGACCCATTCTCAATAGAATTAGGAAAAGCAGCCTAAAGTCCAAGGTTAGCATCTAGAAAAACTCCAAGGAACAGATTAAGAAAGAAGTTAATTCTGTAATGACATGTCATCTCATATAGATGCTTACTGTGTAATACAATCCCTTTATCATGATATCTCAAATCAAGTAGGTTTCATGCCAGTTTCATCAACCCATGTGCTCGATGTCTCTTTCTTTGACTTCCCAGAATTTGAACTTTACTATAGAACAACATGGACATCATTTTATTTAGGCTATATAATTTCCATCAAAGGTACTAATATATTAACTTCCATTAAATAATATAATGGATATATCCTTTATCACATTATTCATTAATGCAATATTACTCGTGACACACTCAACGTATCCTACTTCACTGAAAACATCTGTCATCAAAATTTTCATCAATAAATCTAAATGAATGACTCATAATACACATTAATAATAATATTAAAGTCTAAGGACCAATACACACATCCATAGATAAGAACATCCAATGACACATATAGATGTGGATTTCCTACTGGCGGGTCTCATTCTCATAATATCTTACTAGATATTACCAAGGGGTACACCATGAGAAGGTGCCTCAAAGACCTATGAGTCTCCACCCTTAATAGCCTGTATCATTTGTGTCCCTAAAATGATATCATCCAGTTATAGAACATATATTCAATAATAGGGTCATATCACTTTCAGGTTCTCATCCTTGTGGGTAACTACTATGACCTTTTAGTGCGACAGCTACTCTTAGGAAAATATCACGTGATGTGTCACACAGAAGAACAATCATGATGTGAGTTTATTATTATTAAAAAAATGAATAGAAGTTATCATAAAGTACAAAAAATTTGGTTCTAGGGAACTATCTCCAAAATTATACACACCACACAAAAGGAATGGGTGGCGAATAAAGCATGTATCTCACCGAATTAAAAAGTGAGATGAAATCCCCTTACCTTGTGTCTTGACTCCCTTAGTACTCATACAAACCTCCTATACAATAAATATCAGTTTATTATACATATATAACATAACCATATTCTTATATCTAATATGTTAAATGGTTTGATTTTGACTTTATATTACCTATTTGTTAACAATTTTATGTTAAGGTTTCACTTCAGGTAATATCAACTTTTTTCTTCGCACGTGTCTTAATTTGTTATATCTTTGGTCCTTATACTAAAATCATGATTTCAAGAATGTAAAAAATTATATAAATATCCTGTATATTCAGTATATTTTTATTATAATAATATATATAATATAGAAGTATGAAATGGAACATACCATTCATGGGGATGGTAGGCCATACGTATGCATGAATACTATTTCCATTTAATAGTTATATTGAATGAAAGTAAGTAAATAAAATACATTATTATATATATGTTTATTTAGGTAGAATTATTATATAATAGAAATAATATAATTTTACTAAACATATCCTTAATACATTCCATGTAGTGTGTGAACGAATCACATCGCTTTGAGGGGGTGGTAGTCCACACATCCTCAAATGAAATATCTTATTTACAAAAAATGGAAAGTATAAAGATATTTGTTGTAAAAGGATTAAATAATATTAAATACATAATAAATATAATATATATCATATATAAATAGGGTTTCCATCACAAGTTCCACCATGAGAGGTGGTAAAGGAAAAATAAACAATCATCATTTCGTGTGGTAGTAGTTCACAGTACACGTAAATAGTATGTTCATTACCCATTAGATGGAAGTGTTTGTAAGTGTAGGTAGAACCATTTTAAAAAAAATCCTAGTATACTTAGGATACTAGTTTTTTTATAAAATCATGTAATAATAAGTTTTTAGGGGGTATAGAATTGAAATAAAATAAAAGAACTAGAGGAATAACGTTACCTTATATTTGGGTAAATCATTTTGGTTTGCACCAAAGAGATTCATTGGATTTATTTATTCCCAAGGGGAGGATTCTAGGATGAGGGTAGGGATTTTGAGGATATATTTGGGTAGATCTTTGTTGATCCAAAGTGTCTCGATAGATGTGAGGAAGTGTGAGGAGGGGAGGCCTTTTTATAGGGGAGGAGGAGTGACACTCTTGTAAATTTTGGGAAAAGGAATTCCACCCACATTTTTCCCATGAAAAGTGGATCCAATAATGGAAAACATTAGATACAAGGGAGTATAGGGTCTAAATATTTCCATCCAATGGATCTTGGACAAGTTTGTAGTTCATTTGGGCCCTTAAGATTAATGTTTAGTCCCTTATTAAACTTAATCTTACCTTAATAATTGTAATTAATTTTAATTACTTTCACTAATATTTTTCATAAAAAATTATGTTGTATAAATTATTTTAAATTTAATCCCATGTACAGGACGAAAAAGTGAGTTTTTAAAGTAAAAATGCTCAAATTTTTTCTATGTTTCTATATTCAATTTCAAAGTGAAATTGCTTCCAATGACCCAAATTGGGTTAATTGATAAAAATATCTTCTAATTAAAATTTTAAACAAATTTAAAATAGAATTTAAAATTATAAATAAAAAATTTGAAAAATTAGTTTTGAATTAAAATTCAGTATTGTTCACTATTCGTCCAAAATTGAAATTTTTCAGAAAAATCCCATAAATTATCCCCAATCTAATTTTGACAGTATAAATTCAAAAATAAAGTTTATTTTATCAAATTAAATTTCTCAATGTGTCTAAAATTAATTTTATTATTTTTTTCACTAAAGGGAATGAAAAGTAGTTCATTTGAGATTATAGTATTTTTAAACATATAAGGATTTTACCAAAAATT
Organism: Viscum album; assembly: GCA_963277665.1. Lineage (NCBI taxonomy): Eukaryota > Viridiplantae > Streptophyta > Magnoliopsida > Santalales > Viscaceae > Viscum > Viscum album. The sequence goes on along the minus strand of OY728121.1, from coordinate 1,657,512,912 downwards.
ATTTTTTCATTATTAGTATGTTTTATTTATATAAAACCATTATATATAATATTTTAAAATTAGTTATTACTATTAATATTAATAAGTTTAACGACTAGGATATAATTATCTCATTTAAATAATTATAATAAAATGATGCTTCATAGAAACTCGTTGTTTCATGTAATGTATGCCATGTTGATGTTGAGTATAGTGAAAACCAAGTCAGTTCCATGTGAAAGGAATTTTTGACTTGGTGATTCAATATAAAAAATTATTTTTTGTGTTGCATGAAATGAAAAATATCAAAATATCAAATTAATTGTATTTTTTTCACAAAATCTCAGGATGTTACAAATGTCATCCTAAAAAATCAAAATGAGGACATAGTGTATACATTACCCACCACTAATAATCCTCATAAGAACCTAATGTAGATAAAATAAATTATAACATGAGTGGAAATGGACCCGATTTCATCACCATATTCTCTACTTGGGATATCCCTTAGTTTCTTTCTTCCCCATCATGAAGATTAAAGATGACAATTAAAGACAAGAATAAAATGATAGAAGATATAGAGAGGGAGATATAGAGAATTAACACTTGAATTAAAAAATACACAGAATGAATTATAATAGAAAATAAAGCACCAAAAAAACCTAAAATTAACATCCTAAGGACAAGGGACATGTTTTGAACCCTCAAACTACTTCAGATTGGACTGAATAATACCTTTCAAAGGAGGGTACACATTATTTTAAATAGGTAGTGGCTTCAGAGGCATTGATATGTTCTTAGGGTTGAATTCCCTGCAAAAAACATAGGCAATATGATATTTCCACATGGTAGCAAGCTTCTAGGATTTTATCCAATTTTAAACTATTTGAAATCTTCTCATAAGACCCACATAATATGATTATCAACCCTTTTAAATATTATTTATATAATTTCCTTGTTCTAGTTCAAAAATATATAAAATATTCTTTTTTGGCCACGAATACTGGGATTCATGCCACATAGCTTAGTATTTCTATTTCTTCTTAAGAAATATTTTTCTAAAATTTCACTAAATACAATACCACATGAATCATTTGGACTATAGGGTGAAATTTATGTATCAACCATTTAATTACCTTACGAATTTTCCCATGAACCATATGAATTAGTTTTTCTACGAATAACTCTTACATTTAGCTGTATCCATACATAAGTTTCCTCCCCTTGATTCCATACTTTTCTTCCTCAATGTTTATAATATAAAACATTTACCTTCTGAAAATTCATCCTCTTGATTTCAAACTATACTAATTTTGGATTTTATTTCTTTCTTCAAGACTTTTCATTAATTATGAGACATTGGTTCCAAACTATGTTTCTACTAGAATATATTATTCAAACATCAAAACAAACATGAAATACAGTTTTCCCATGTTAATAAAATATAAAATATTAAAAAAAGAAATTAAAATCATAGTTTTGAAAATTTATATAATAAATTCAAAAAATAATATCATAAGTTAAACATGTCATAATTTATCTTCAAATATAAAATGGTAGGAATTAAATTATTTAATTACAAAGTAAAATATATGAAGATATTAACTCTTCAAATCCCCCCACAATTAAATATTAAAATCCTATGAAATCATCATATATACATATAAAATACATACAAAAATAAGAAATGAGATAATTTTATAAGATCTTTTCCAAAATATAATATTGCATGTCTCACTTATAAAAAAATTACCTTCATTTTCTTCTCTCATATTGAAATTTGTTAAACCTCAATAATCCATCCATAAACCAGTCACAACCTACCTCATAAGGTAATTCATGCCACACTTCACTCAAGAGAAATTAAATTGGGAGATATTCTCATACTTGAAAAATACATGTATTACCATATTATATAAAAAACACTTATTTCTTTACACTAAAATACATAAAATTATTTTAAATCTTGATGCATTTTTCAAATTGATTTAGTTATTAGTGGTTGGTGAATAAAATTATTTAAAAATTCATAGGCTTAAAATAGGTGGTAAAACTCTTAAATACAATTTCATGAATATTCAAGTGAAACTATAATAAATATACCTCACTCAATTACCCATTACAAGATGTAACACCACACTCCCCTTTTAATATAATGTTCCATGATTCACATAATAAATGAAATTATTATTTTTATCCTTATTATCATATTATTATTTTTTCTTTTTCATATTTTTAAATGAGGGTTAGATTGTAATTGAATCCAATGAATAAATTATAATTCATTCACTTTTCTTGATTTGGGTCATGAGTCATACCATTATGTATAATGAATAATTTAGTTTCAAAATCCTAGATTTTTGACACAAGCCTCACATCACCCATAAGTTAATTGATTCCCAATGAAAACACTTGAAACCCCTTCCATCATATTCAAACATGAAATAATCATGAAAATTTATTAAGAGTTAAGTTTGGTAAGGATAAATCAACTTGTAATGTTCTTTAAACCATTAATTAAATTCATGGATTATAAGGCCTAAATAATGATTTATAAAAAGGGTAAACTCATGTTAAAATTTTTAAATAAAAAAATAAATACCTCAATAATATTTAAAATATTTAATGAACTCAAAATAATTAAAAGAGAAATAATCACATGCTCTATTTCTCAAAAAATAAATCTAAGTTTATCTCAATAAAGTGAAGGTATTAGGAATAGTATGTCTTGAGGGTTTAAAATACCTCTCGAGGTTGGAAAGAATAATTTGGGACAATGTTTCATGGGCATATATTTCAAAAATTAGTCAAACTCATAAAAATATTTCAAAATCAAATTCAAGGAATAATTTCCATATCAACAAAAATTTAAAAATAAATTAATTTAAAAATCAATTCAAATTTCATAAAATCAATTCAAGAGTGAAAAATTATATTAAATATTCATTTAATACCTAATGTTCTTGAAAAATGAAAATGAAAATAAAAATAAAAACACATGAAAAATCCTGAAATAGATTGACACTCCTCACACTTAAATTCAATATCCCTTCATTTTAGCTCATGTATGATTAAAATACTACAACTAAAAAAACTATTTAGAATGAGAGATACAACCTAAATTATTTTATAGGGGTAGCTTCAGTTAAAATACTAGTTGATTACTCTTATAAATATATAATAATACAAAAGATAACATGATAAATTTATTAAAATAAAAATAAATAAAAATAAATAAGAAAGGGAAAGAAGATTTGGTTTGAACCCCTACGTGGGTATTAGGTTTTTAATTCCCATATCAAGGAATTTCTAGCTATTATACCAAATAAAAAAGGTGGGATTAATATTATGTGAAGTGAATAAAAAAATATTTATTATTATTTTCCTCATCCAAGTGCACTAGATGTAGAGGTTTCCTTGGGGAGAGAACTATAGATCCACCCCTTAGTAATGTGGTACAACTTGAATGGTGGGGTTGGTAGAATGTAAGAATCTCTTTATTATTTTCTTCTACTAAAACCTCTATGGATTACTCTTCCAGTGGATACTCTATTTATTCTACATTATAAATTTCATTAAAGTGGATTTGAATAGATAGTTCACATTTAATGACAGTAAATATGAATAAATTTTAATCTAATTTCCCCCTCATTCTATGCAGCTTAATACTCTATTACCTCAGGAAAGGCTACTGGTATATCTACTTTAACTCCCCATAGTAAATACTAAATAGGTTTAGGGAGTTTAATATGTTGTTCAAAAGGTACAATTTCATTTTCTTCATCACTCTCTAGAGATATCCATGGGTTAGATGAATTTTCAAACTAAAAGTAGCGGGAGTTAGTGCTCAATTAATTTTCAATAAAATTTGATAGAAATAAGTTTGATAATAGAATATATCCCTATATTGGATTTTTTTTATAATTGTTTTTATTTTCTCATAACCTCTTAGAGTTTTGTTGTTTGAGTTAGAGGAAGGTATCCAATATTCTCTAGTATCTCTTCAAATTACACCACTCTTGTGGTGCCTTCTTTCACAGACATATAAAGGTAGAGTGATACTAGTTATTTGATAATTTCTTAACATTTAAAACTATGCATAATTATTTTAGAATGCATCAAATGATTTCTGGTCTTCCGTAATGATATCAGTAGGTAATCTTACTTCAAGTATCTCTTATAGTAATAGAAATAATGGTTTGATAGTAATTGTTCAAATTATTCATGTTCAGCCTCCTTAGGTTCCTCAACATGTAAATTAAGTGTGGGGGGAATTATTCTACCACTATTTCTTGTCCTTTCATTTTTGGTTTATTGAATTATTTTATATATAATTCTATCAATATCATTTATTTTCTTATCTTTTTTCAAATACTCCCCAATCTCTTACAACTGGGCTTCTATTGAATCGTGAAAATATTTTCTTGGACATGTGATTAGTTAATCCATGTATAATGATAATAATTTGAATAAATCATAGAAAAATGATTTATTTTTTTTAAATTTTTATTAAAAAAAGAAACATTATTTAAAAAATAATAAAATAATAACAAGTGATTGACCAACACCTCAGAAATGGTGCCAAATTTTAACACACCTATTATAGGGTGGTAGAAAATAATATATATTTTATGCCAGTGAAACATAATGGATAACTAGAGTCATATATCAAGGTTCATGTTTTGGATCACTAATTATTCTAAACACTTTATTAATATTTTTTATTTTTTTTTTATAAAATAAAAAATTTGGTCTTTTAGAAATGGTAAATGAATACAAAATTTAAAAAATAAAAAGAAGATGTAAATAGAATGAAGTTAGAAAGAAAGAAGATACTCTTAGAATAATTACCCAGAGTGGACCTTCATTTCCTATTATCTAGTCACTTTCCTACTCAATGATCACATACCATTATATGTGTGGTTATCCATTACTACATTGGTTGTGAATATATAGTGTTCCAAATAATCTCTAAGCACACTACATATTCAACTCCTCCTTGGTTATCAAGATAGAGGGATCCTCAATAAAGATCACCCATACCTAACTTCTTGGTATAAAATCAAACCCATTCAACACTTAACCATCATGGATCCATCGTATTCCCTAACGATTAAGTGAACAAAGTGATAATAGTGCTAGAAAAATAATTCTATCTTAAAAATACGATAGCGAGGATACACTTTCACCATTCCCCACTAATAATCATCCTTTAAATAACCCAAAGTATCTAAAATACAGATAAACATGAGTGAGTGAAGACTCAGGATCATCCTTGGATTCTTTCTCTAGGATATACATTGGGTTAGTTATTCACTATTATGAAGATCACAACTCAAAGTTAAATAAAAGAATAAAATGAGATAAGAGAGATAGATAATGTAAAATTGAATTAAAAAATATATAAAATTAATTAAAATAGAAAATAAAAAAAGTAAAACAAACCTAAAAATAATATCTTAAGGCCGAGGGATTGGTTTTGAACTCTAAAACTACTTTGGTTGAGACTCAATCATCCTTTTAAAAGGAGGTAACCCATTATTTTAAATAATAAATGGAAAAAATAATAACCAATGTGTGTATAGGCATAGTTCCATGGATTCAGTATAGGAAGCAAGATTTTTACCCAAGGTAGAAATATTCAAAGAGTTTCTCTAGCTTTACTATCTCTGAAATATTGTTATAAAATCCATATAATTGAATTCTTAATCCCTCAAAATATTATTTATTTTTTTTCTTCTTCTCAATCCAAAATATATGAAATATCCATTTTATACATGAATATTGGGATGCATGCTACACAACATTGGTATTTCTCCTTCTTCTTGTGAAATCACTGGCCAAAAGATTTCTAAGTACAAATCCCAATCCATCACTTGGGCTATAGAGTAACCTTTATGAATCGAAATTTTAGATCCCTTATGTATGGGTCTATGACATTTATGTATCATTTTATCCATAGGTAACTCTTTATTTTTTTTAATCCATATGTAAGGTTTTTTACTTACATCCAAACATTTCATTACTTATAGGAACATGCTTCTAGATTATGCTTCTTTATGAAAAAACTGCTCAAACATAAAAAAATCGAAAATAATGTTTGAAAATAGAAATAAAATATAAATTATTAACAATATCAATTAATATAATGGTTTTATACCATTTATATAATAAATTACAAAATATTCCTATAAACTAAATATGGTATAATTTATATTCAATTATAGAAAATTTCGGAATTTTATCATCAAATCACAAAGTAAAATATATGAAAATATATGCAATTCCAGGAATTTTGTAGTGTCTTGATGAAGAATTTGAGAAAATATTTAAGAAGAAAAAATAATGGAAGAGGGTAGGAATGGTAGAAACCTCTATAGAGATACATTGAATGTATTTTTCTATAAAAACATAAGGTAACCCATTAAAAATTATTTAAGATTTTATAAAAAGTGAAAAACATTCCCATGTAAAAAATAAGATTTCTGACATTTGATAAGAACCCAATAAGGGAACATTGGCCACCCAGTGGCCATTGGATACCTAGTAGAAGGCCATGTGGTACCTTTAATCTAAGGCATAAAGTTATGAAACTCCTACCAGATATCATTGGGTACCCTATACCCTATTATCAGGTACCCGATGTAGTTCATATACCAAAATTTATTTAGTTTCTTCTCAAATTCATTTTTATTTTCCTCTAAGACCACTTTACACTTAAAATTTAATAAATTTAATATTTAAAGGAGAAAAATCAAAATAAATTATTATCATGGATGATATGGGTCATTATAATTACTAATAATACTATAAAAACATATGATTTGAAGCACCATATGATTTGAAACACCATATCAATGAAGAATATTAAATGATCAGGGAATAGAAAAAGTGAAGTTTATAAATGATAGTGTAGTAAAACTAAAAGGCTTGAGAGTTTTGAATATTGGGGAAAAAGTGGTATCCAGAATAGATTAACTTTATATTAAAGGCATAAAATATAATCCAATTAGTTCATATCAATTATGTAACTAAATAAATATAGTTAAATTCACTAAAGGTGGTTTCATGATCAAAGCCGATATGAGTATCATGGATATCTTCCCTAGCCAGCTGGGGATCTTTATTGGGCCACTCACCTGGTCTGAGTATCATGGATATCTCCCATAGCCAGTTGGGGATTTATTTCACCTCCCCAGATAATCCAACCTAGGGATGACTGACATTTAACCAACTAGGGAGCTTCTTTGGTACCACTACAAATATGGAGTAGTGGTACTCATGATTCTCCCTAATGGATATTATGCCTCAGGTCCCAGGTTTGAATCCGGGGGGAGGCGAGATAAATTCCAGTGGGGCTTAGGGATAGTACCTACCATGTGGAGAAATAAATCCATAGTGGCCCGGTCCACAAATTAGTGGGCACAGGGCATGGCATGAAATATAGCCCAGTTTGTGGCATAGGTTCATTAAAAAAGAACCTTTTTTGTTGGACCAATGATGCTTCTGAAAACGAAACATATACCTCGCATCCCACTAACTCTTGGGATATGCGCTCTAGGACCTAACTTGGGACATGTATCTATATATCTCCCCTAGCCAGCAAGGGATTTATTTCACCTCCCTAGAGAATTGAAACTGGGGCTGACTGGAATTTAACCAACCAAGGAGCTTCTCTGGTACCACTACGCCATATGGTGTAGTTGTACCAGAGAAGCTCCATAGTTGGTTAAATGCCAGTCATCCCCAGGTTCGATTCTCTGGGGAGGTGAAATAAATCCCCAGCTGGATAGGGGAAATATCCTGATACATAGACCAAGTTAGGGCCCAGATCATGGACCCCATGAGTTATTGGGATGCAGGGTGTATGGTCTATTGTTGGGAGCATCACATGTCCAACAAGTAGTGGTAGCGGAGAAGCTCCTCGGTTGGTTAAATTCCATTCAGCACCAAGTTCGATTCTCTATGGAGGAGAAATAAATCCCCAACTGGCTAGGGGATATATCCAGATTCCTAGACCAAGTTAGGGACATAGTGCAGAGCCCACGATTTAGTGGGCTGTAGGGAATATGGTCCTTTGTCAAGAGAATCACGAGTCCAACAAAAAAGGTGACTTTTTAATGGACCTATTATACTAATTGGTCCTTAGTGGTACTCATGATGATCCCTGGTGGATATTATACCTCAAGTACCAGGTTTGAATCATGGGGGAGGTGAGATAAATCCCAGTGGGGCTCAGGGATAGTACCTTCCACATAGATGTGTAACTCCCCAATGGCCTAGTCCATGAGTCAGCGGGAGCAGGGCATGACATAGACTATGTACCAGTTAGTGGAATAGGTCCGCTAAAAATTCACCTTTTTTTGGACCCATGATGCTAATGAAATAGACCAAGATACTTCTCAACCCCTATACTCTGTTCACTGGACTCTTGACTGGGCCACTCACATAGGTTGAGTATTAATGATATATCTCCTAGACATATAGGGATTTATTTTTCCTCCCTAGATAATCGAACGTGGGGTTGACTGGAATTTAACCAACCTAGGAGCTTCTCTGGTACCACTACACAATATGGTGCAGTGGTATTAGAGAATCTCCTTTGTTGGTTAAATTCCAGTCAGCCCTTAGTTCGATTCTCCATGGAGGTGAAATAAATCCCTAACCAACTATGGGATATATCCTGATTCGCATCCCATGTTAGGGACTATAGTCTAGAGCTCAGAATTTAGTGGTCTTCAGGGAATATGGTCCATTTTCGTGAGTATCATGGGTCCAACAAAAATATTACCTTTTTAACGGACGTATGCCACTAACTGGTCTATAGTCCATGCCATGCCCTGCACCTGCTAACATGTGGACCAGGCCACTAGGGAGTTACGCCTCCATGTGGCAGGTACTGTCCTCAGGCCACAGTAGGATTTATCTCACCTCCCCTGTGATTCGAACCTGGGACCAATGGCATAACAACCACCAAGGAGCAACATGAGTACCACTACACCATATGGTGTAGTGGTAGCAGAGAATATCCTTAGTTGGTTAAATTCCAGTTAGCCCCTATATCAATTCTCTACAGAGGTGAAATAAATCCCTAGATGGATAGGGGATATATTCAGATACTTGGGCCAAGTTAGGTCCCAGAGGACGGAGCCCACGAGTCAGTGGGCTGCGGGGTATATGGTCCATTTTCGGGAGCATCATAGGTCTAACAAAAAGGCACCTTTTTAACATAGATGAACAAGATTAATAGAAATGGATTACATTTGTCAAGAGAAAAACACAAAAACCCTCAAAGTAATATTAATTCATTACCACCTTTCACCATTCAAGTTTAAAAAAACTGAGTGTTTGGGGTTCCTGTCATACCAAAGTTGAGGGTTCCTCTTACAATCAAGGAGTTATTATAAGATTGGAGGATTGAATTAACTAAAATTTTAAAAAAAAATCCAAAGCTAGATTTTTTTTTTAATTTTAGAGGCAAGCATTGAGAAAATCACGATTAAGATTTTTGAAGATGGTACTTCACTCAACAGATTGAGTAATCGTGAGATAATGTAGTTGTCTAGATAAAATACTACCTTTAAATCTCTAAGTAGTGGAATAACCATAGCTTATAGAATATGAGGGGAGGTTCAAGGATCCTTGCCACTAGAATAATCAAGCGATAGAGTATTCCAATTCCAGTACAGAGGGTTCCTAAAATTCGATAAAATAGTGTGAGAGATTTAATGATTAAATAAATCAATAATTTCTAATTTGGTAATCAATATAAAATTACCAATATTCTAAAGTTCATTTTTGTAGATAAATGTCATTTAATACCATAATAAAAACTATGATAAATATTGGATGGAGTTAATATCTAAACTAGCATGAATTTCTATAGGTAGTACAGGTGCTCCCACACATTACTACAATATAGGAAATTCAAGCTGTTGGTGTCCTTATACCTGTTAAACATTTCATCACCTTTTAGGTAAAATTCTCCAAGTAATAAGAATATTAAAGAATGAATCATATTTTGTTCTTATGGTGAATAAATGAAAGACAAGGAGAAAAGGCAAATGAAAAGTTATTCCAAAGGCATCTTTGTAATTTCATTCAAAGAGAAGAGTTTTTTATTAAAGAGGAGGTTATTTTAATCTTAATTTATGAAATTTTGGCCCATAGGATAATGTTGGTAATATTATATAGTATTAGAAGTTTTAATAATAAAAAATCATGTCAATTAATATTAATAATGTCTAAACATTTAAATCATAATTATTTAAGTTTCAATAAGCGAAATTATATCTATATATGGTCTCACATAAATTTGGTACATTATGTTTACATTTATATTATAAGATAGTCTAGAAAAAACTATATTTAAAGTATAACAGACTAACACCAATAGAATATACAAGACACCAACATCACATATAACCTACCGATGCATATAACTCACCGATAGTGCATATGACCTACTTATGCATATGACTCACCAACTCATATGACCTACTGATGAAAATTATCTACCGTTTGTACTAATGACCTAAAAATGAATGGTGATACCGATGCAAGGATTCAAAAATAGTTAAAATGAGTCACCAACGTATAGAAAGACCAAAAGAATGACATATTTATGGGATGAATCATCGACAGAAGGAGATACTGACAAAGGACTCACTGATAGACTGTTTAAAACTTATTATATTTATAATTATTTATAAAGATCATATTTTGAGCGTTTTAAGGTGATTGATTAATTTAATTCCTTTTTACAGACATTCTAAATGAGGATGTCAGAAATATGAGGTACTGTTTCTACCTCAAATATGAATATCTTTAGACTGTAATAATATATATTAAAAGGAGATCTCATTATAGAAGACACACAATAGACTCATGAAAAAACAAGAAGACTTACTACGATTATCATACAGAATAAGAATAATGCATAAGGAATTATTCATTCCTGGTTTCTATGAACCAGAGAGCTTCCAATCATCAAATTTTCATCATCTCAACAAAATCCAACAAAAACAAAGGAGAATAACCTCTCACCTTCCTAGAAGAAAGAACACAGTGCTCCATGACACTCTATTTTTAGTGTCTATTTCCAGAAGAGGACTCAAGCTTCAACTCTGATACATAATAGAGTTCATATCTGAATTGAATCGCACTTAGAGAAACTCTAATGCCTTCTTAATATATTCTTCTATATTTTGTAAAATTTAACAAAACTTTCAAGCTATGTGTGTGTCTATACCAAAAAAACACTATTTCCTATGCTAAACTAGAGGATACTAGATATCCTCAAACACCTATATTTTTACACTTGTTTTCCCATGTAAAACTATGGAAGAGGTCCTGTGTGATAGGGTTTTTTGTTTTCCCACATAGAACTGTAGAAGAGGTCTTGTGACTTGGAAAAACTTGTGTAGTATTGTTAACCCCAATCCAGGGTGTATATCAAATCCTTATATATATATTTCTTGGTGGCAGGTGATCACAAAGTGAAGTGGATTAGGTATCATCTTGAGACTAGACCACTTGTTTTATCCGCTGTGTTTTTAATTTAGCCATTCTATATTTTAACTCATATTATAGAAAACTAAATTTTATGTTGATATTTAGTATTGGATAGTTTTTATAACTATTTTTAATTATTAAAGTAGTTTCAAAAGTTGTATCAATATCTAATATTATCATAACTGAGAATTAATCAATCTTCTGAGAAACCATTTGAACAGTCAGAATATTATAATTTTAATACCTTGGTAAAATATCTTATTTTATTTTAAATACGGGTAAGTTTATAAATTATCCTCTTAATTAGAAATTTTTATAGGAACTCAATTCAATTTCCTCTTGAGTTTCATACTTTGACCAACATTTTGCCTCAAAGGTTTTTTAAAATCCCTATTTTGAAAGTTTTTAATATATTTAAAATATTTCTCAACTTTGATTTTAGTTGTGTTTTAAAGATCTATAAATTTATGTTAGTTCTAAATTTTTAGTTATTTAAAAATATACACTTTATTATTTAGTATTGATAATATATTGGAAGGTGATTATACCAAAAGACCTCCATTATTTAATGGAACAAATTATACACAATGGAAAATTAAAATAAAAATGCACTAGAAAGTATGAGTTTTGAAATTTGTTATTCAATTATAGATGAATATAAGATTAATACTATTTATAGTAACACTTTGGATGAACCAACTAAGGCTGATTATAATAATAACTGCAAATCCATGAATGCCTTATACTGTTCTTTAGGAGATGAATAGTTTAACAGAATTTCTGCATGTAAAATAGCCCATGAAATTTGGGAAACTTTATCTGTTTTACATGAAGGAACCTCTAGTGTTAAGGAAATGAAACTTAACACATATACTATTAAATATGATAACTTTAAAATTAATCTTGATGAGCCTATTTCTGACATGTATCTCAGGTTTAATAAAATAGTGAATACAATGATCTCTCTAGGAAGAGATGTTACAATGATGGAGAAAATCACGAGAATACTCAGATGATTACCAGATGATGGAGAGGAATTTCTGTGTCTATAGAATCTTGTGACATTAACAAGTTGCCAGTAAAGGAGCTGATAGGAAAGTTGATGATGTATAAATAAGAACTAAAAGTCAATAAAGAAGAAGATGATGAACCCAAAAGAAAATCTATTACTTTCAAATCTATTGCCTCCAAGAAGAAGGCCAAAGTTCAAGATAACATTGAAAGTTCAAGTGATGGAAAATCATCACCAAACAGTGATGAGGAAATGGATCAATTAGCTATAAAATTTTAGAAGTTTTATAAAATAAATAAAATTTTCAAAAATCCCAACTTCAGAGGAAAATATGATAATAAGGTCCACTAGAAGAAGGGTTGGAAAATAAGTGTCAAATCTAATGAAATAGTCTATTATGAATGTAAGATAAAAGGTCATGTAATGGATGACCGTACTAAGATAAAATATAAGAAGAGGTATGAGGACAAGGATAAAAAGTATAAAAAGGCCATGAAGGAAACATGGAGTGATTCTATGGATAGTTCAAGGGACTCAGAGTCTTCACATGATGAAAAGGCTGAAAAATCCAATATGCGTTTTATGACAAACACATCTGAGGTAACCCAAAAATATCTCGTAAAAAATTCCTATTATTCTAGAGATAAAAGTGATTCTAAAAATATGACTAGTGAAGAATTATTTGAATACTACCATATTCTTGAACAAACTTGTAACGAACTGAAGGATAAATAAAAATATTTAAAGAAACAATATGCCTTGACTACTACTGTCAAATCTAAATTGGTTGTAGAGGAGAAAAATTTTCAATTACTTAAAGAGAATAATGAACTTAAATTATCTAATGGGAAATTGAAAAAAGACCTAGAAAAATTTACCAATGTTAAAAATACTCTTACATAGATGCTTGGTAAGATAATTTCTCCTAGATACACTACTAGTATAGGATACCAAACTGGTAAAATAAATATCCCCAAAAACAAGTTTGTAACTAAATCTGGAAAATCTGTTTTTCTACCTAAAAGTGAAAATTATGCTGCTAGTTATAGTTTTGGAAAATCTTTTACAATATCTAGTTTTTCTAGACCAAATAAAGTATATTTTTCAAATATTCTACATAATGCTTATAGGAAACCCAAGAATCATATGTGGGTTCCTAAAGCACTAATTACTAATGTTACTAGACCCAAACAAATCTGGGTACCAAAATTTGTTTTTGTTTGATTATTTTATAGGAATAATTCTTGAAGAGTAACTTTAAAATCTTATAGTACTTGGATAGTGGATGTTCAAGGCACATGACAAGATATTAATCATGGTTAAAAAATTTAATAAATATTGATGGTGGTCATGTCACTTTTGGTGACAATGGTAAAAGAAAAATAATTGGATTAGGCCAGATTGGTAAATCTAACTCAGTCTTAATTTCTAAAGTAATTTTTGTTTATGGATTAAAATATAATATTCTTAGTATCTCACAACTATGTGATAATGGATTCCATGTTAAATATGAAAATTATTCTTGTAATATTTTTAACTCTAAAAATGAACTAATATTTTATACTTTTAGAAATGAAAATGTTTATGTGGTTAACTTAGATTCCATAGTTTCTCAAAATGTTTTATGCTTAAGTGTATTTCACAAAGAGTCTTGGATTTATCATAGAATACTATGAAACTACAATATACACTCCCTTAGAAATATTACTAGAAAATATTTAGTCAAGGACCTACCCAAACTTGAGTTTCTAAATGACAAAGTATGCAGTACTTATCAAAAGGGTAAACAACACAAAATATCTTTCAAACCAAAGAAAGAAGTTTCAACTTCTCAACCTCTCAAGTTGGTTCACATGTATTTGTTTGGACCATCTAGAGTTTCTAGTTTAAATGGTAATCACTATGTTTATGTTCTTGTTGATGACTATTCTAAGTATACTTGTATTTACTTTTTGGATCACAAAAGTGAAGCCTGCTCTCATTTCACAAAATATGCTAGGACTATAGAAAATTTTAGTGTTATTAGAATTAAATATCTAAGAAGTGACGATGACCGTGAGTTTTAATCTTTTTTTCTCACAAAATGTATATAGTCATAATTTCTCTACCCCTAGGACACCTCAACAGAATGGTGTTGTAGAAAGAAGAAATAGAACCTTATAATAAATTTCTAGAACCACACTTAGTGAGTATGACTTACCTATTTACTTTTGGTATGAAGCTATCAAATACATCATGCTACATAATCAATAGAGTGTTAATAAGACCTATCCTTAAAAGTACCCCCTATGAGTTGTGGAACAATAGAAAACCCAAGTTTAATTAATTAAGTTTTTGGTTTCAAAGTCTATAATATTAAAACTAAGGAAAATCTTGATAAGTTGGAATCCAAGAGTGATGAAATAATTTTTCTAGGATAATCAATCTGTAGTAAATCCTTTAGAGTCTTTAAAAAATGAACCAAATATGTAGAAGAATATGTACATGTAAAATTTGATGAAACATATCCAGATGAACATAAGACCTCTCTAAAGAATCATGAGGATGATATTTCAAATCTGAACATCAACGAAAAATCTTAGGACCATCTTATAAAGGAATCTGTTAAAACTTCTAGTTAGGAAAATTCTCCAAATTCAAGCTATAATGAACCCGAATCTACTGAAGGACCTAAAATTAATTGCCCTTATTTTTCTAGAGCCGTTAAAACTCTTAAGAACCATCCTTTAGATGCTGTTGTTATAAATCTAGATAAAGGAACAAAGACTAGAGCTTCTCTTAGAAATCAGGTTGAACATCAAGCCTTCTTATAAAAACTTGAACCTAAAAACATCAATGATGCTATCAATGATGAATTTTGGGTGATGGATATACAAGAAGAATTAAGCCAGTTTGAAAGGAATAAAGTTTGAAAACTTGTGGATAGACCCAAAGACACCTTGACCATAGGAACTAAATGGGTATTCAGGAACAAAGTAGATGAATATGGTAACATAGTCCTAAACAAAACTAGATTGGTTTCATAAGGTTATAGTCAAGAAGAAGTAATTTACTATGAATAAAATTTTCACTAGTAGCTAAACTTGAAGCCATTATAATATTTATTTCATATAAAACACATATAAATTTCAAACCATATCAAATGGATTTCAAGATTTAATTCCTATATGGGTATATAATTGAGGATTTTTTTGTTGAATGAACCCTGGTTTTACAAACACTCATTTTCCAAATAATGTTTTTAAATTAAAAAAAGATTTATATGGTTTAAAGCAAGCTCCAAGATATTGGTATGATAGGCTCAACACTTTTATTATTTCCAAAGGTTTTACAAAAGGTATAGTTTATCCTACTCTCTTTATAAAATTAATTTCCACAAATGTTTTAGTAGTAAAAATTTATGTAGATGATATTATTTTTGGATCTTCAACAAATTCTTTATGTGTTGATTTTTCAAAGTTAATGCAAAGTTAATTTGAAATGAGTTTAATGGGTGAAATAAAATTCTTTCTTGGATTTCAAATATTTTAAAATAATGAAGTTATTATTTTAAATCAAAGTAAATATACTAAAGATATTTTAAAAATATTTGTCTTTGAAAGCACTAAGGGTAGTGAAACTTCAATGAGTACCACTTGTAAGTTGTAACTTGATATATATGGTAAATCTGTTGATCAAAATACTTACAGAGGAATGATTGTAAGCTTACTATACTTAATTTCTAGTAGGACAGATATTATGTTTAGTGTTTTATGTGTGCTTGTTTTCAAGAAAAATCAAAAGAATCTCATATTCTTGCTGTTAAAAGGATTTTCAAATATCTTAAAAATACTCCCAACCTAGGACCATTTTATCCTAGAGTAAAATCATTTGAATTAGTTAGATTTTCAGATGCTGATTTTGGTGGTCATATGTTAGATAGAAAAAGAAACTATAGAACATGTCACTTTATTGGAAAGTCTATAGTTTCATGGTGTATTAAGAAAAAAAATTATGTTACATTATCTACTACTGAATCTGAATACATAGCTATTGGTAATTGTTGTGCAATTTTTTTTAATGAAACACACATTACTAGATTATGGATATCAATTCATACATGTCTCTATAAATTTTGATAACACAAGTGCTATTAATATTTTAAAGAATACCATTTCACATTCTAGAACAAAACACATTGATGTGAGACATCAATTTTTGAGAGACCATTATAAAAAAAGTGATATAACTTTAGAGTTCATTATCACTGAACAACATCTTGCTACCATTTTCACTAATCCATTGAACACTGAAAGAATTAACTACATCAAACATGAGTTAGGAATGATCAATCTATAGGAATTTGTGTTTCCATTTCTTTAACCATTATAAGTGAGGTTGTCATGCCGACACCGATGCTATGTTATGCCAACACATTTGTCATGCTAACACTGACGCCATGTCATGTCGACACAGTTGTCATGTTGACACATCTGTCATGCCAACACTAATTCTATGTCATACTGACATAGTTTTCATACCAACACTGATTCCTTGTCATGCTGGCACCATTAATATTATGAAAAATCTGCCATGTCAAAACTGATGACTCACTATTTTTATACGCTTTATGTTTTTATCAAAATGACACTGTTTCATTAATTGTTTTGAGCCTGGTTCACAATTTCACAATTGTGTGATTTCAAAATCCCTAAATGATATAAATTTTAATCAATACACTCTACTACTTTACCCATAAAATCTCTTGGTCTTTTCTCTCTCTACCTATGACAACCCTGCTTTTATTACAAACTTAAACATGACTTATTACATAAACAATTGACTTGATAAAACATGGATGATCGAGAGGTCTAGTGTCTTTGGGGCTTAAGATCATTACATAAAAACTTAAAACATGAAGTACAACATCTTTATTGAAAACTTCCTTTATATGACCACTACATTCCCTCGTACTTAGCATTTCATGGGATAACCTGAGGACATGCATAAGAAAAGGGGTGAGCTATAAAGCCCAGTAAGGGAATAAACATGGAATAAATGAGGAGTAAAATACATTTTAGACAATAGGAATATCAATAGATCACAAGAGAAACATGAACATAAAGGCATGATAAAGCATGATAATCATAACATGGAAATGTGGCAACAACACTTAACATGGAATTAGCATGAGCCAAGGCTCATTGCACATAGAGCATGAGTAAATCCTCATTGAACATGAAGCACGAGTAAAACCTTGTTTCACTTGAATTATCATGAGTCAACACTCATTGAACATGACGTATCATGATACTATACTTTACCCAATGCATTGGAGTGCTATAAGGGCGCACCCTTCTTAAACATTTCATTTCATGCATAAGTGTGCCACATGGATCATAAAACATGGATTCATAAAACATAATCATTTATTCCATGATGAAGAAATGTGGAATTAATACATGAAAATTTATAATCAATAAGTAAATGTGCATAAAGGTGAATACCCTTGATGGAGAAATGTGCATGGTATTCACTACACAATGGCATTGGCTTAGAAAATCGGTGCGATTTCAGCAGCATAACGACATGACATAAGAATTCATAAAAATGGTTGATGAGAGAGAAAGGGGTTCCTCATCATATTTACATGTAATGAACAGTAAGGAGTTCATATAGATACATTTCCCAACAATTGTAATGGAATTTATATTCATGATACAAAAGTATTGCTTGAATGTAAATGAGGAGAGAGAAGTTCCTTTCGGAATTTCGGCATAGTAACGGGTGTACATGGGAGGCATTTAATGAGAGAAAAAGGGGTCTAAAATCATTCAAACATAAATAGGGAAGTTTTAGGGAGGTGAGAAAGCATACCACATAATTCATAATTAAAATTAAAAGGGCAAAACAACTTAAAGAAAATTGGACAAAAATGAGAAAGGAAGAAAAAACCCTTACTTGGAAGTGTGCTTCCAAAGGCTTGAGAGAGGCTTGAGAGAGGCTTCTTGGGAGCTTGGGGCACCTTGGGAGGATTATAGAGAGAGTAGGGAATATTTTAGACGAACTCAAAAGGCTTTGAGTGAGAAGAAGGTGGGAGATTGTGTGGGTTTATATAGGAAAGTTGAGGGAATTCTTTATTATTTAGGTTTTGGGCCCCTTATATTAAATTAATCCAAACCACAAACAATACCATGGTTTTTGCCCATGGTTTTTGGAAAAGGGAAGAGGAAAAAAATATTTTATAAGGCAAAAGTCCAAACTTATTAAAATAATAGGGTTTCTTATGTGGAGGTGAGTCACACTCCCATGGAAAACAATTTAAAAAGACAAGGTGTTTAATAAGTCTTGAAGGGTCCATTAATGCTTTTAAAAGTAAGTAAAACAAACCCAAAATCACATTATTTTAATTTTAAAACATATATTTGCCGAAAATAAAGCTTTTAGTATTTTATTACATCACTATTGGGTCATTATGATGTCATAAAACACATTATATATTTAAACAGTATTTAATTTTTACCCAAAAAATTCACTGTCTTAGAAAATTATGAAAAATTCACCATTGGATAATTTCGATGTCCTGATTCGAGAAATAACATTTATTTTATCTAAATAATTTTATAAATATGTTAATTTTTACTTTTAAAATAAAAACCTACATTTATCGAAAATTCACGGGTTTTGACAAAAATGGCTTTCAAACCTTAATAAAATTACAATTGCATTCATAAAATTATATGATAATTTATATATAATAAAATTAATTTAATAATAATAATAATAATATTTTATTAAAATATTATTTAATTCAAAAATCCCTTAATTTAATAAAATATAATTCTTAATTAAATAATAACTAAAAACACTATTTTCACCTTAAAAACTATTTACAATGTATCAATAATGACAAGAAAGTATATTCATTATTATATACAAAAAAATAATGTACATGAACATAGTACTAGCGATTTGTTACATAACCCCTTAAAACAGCCGCATAAGACCTAAGGGTAAGGTGTTCGATGGTGACATACTCTTGGGGTGGCTCAGATAACATCGCTCGAGTGGTAATTTCTATCAACTTCTACTTTTCCCGTAGACGGTCACATTCGAGCTTGACATGATGGAGCTCAGCTTGGGCTTGGTCAAGAGCGAAGCCCAAAAATGCCACCTCTTTTCCGAGCTTCGACAAATGGGATTCATATGGAGCAATTCTACAGGATGAGGCCATCACTTCCTTTGTCTGAGTAAATTGGGTTTGTTAAAGCCTTATATTTATACTAATCATGTGATCACTGTTCAACGACTATAAAAGAAACAGTCACAATTCTTAACATAAAACCAAAGAAGTTGACATTTTATATAAACATTTTACATAACGAGACATTTAATTAGATCAAGAGGGGTTTACATTAATGAAACTTTGGGTCATTACACTACCCTCAACCTTTCACCTTCTCACCTCCAAAATAAACTGATTGAAATAACACATGTGAAGAATGTTCTTGATTATGGTGAGTCTTATGCTTCTAAGAAATAGAAAGGTGAATCGAGAAAATCTTCAGCAACTGTAAATCTTTCTCTGGAAAACCGTTTTGTAACTCCAAAAAAAGAAGCTCTTATGGAATGGATATTCGAAATAAAGTATATTCTACTTAAGGTACTACAAGATCAATGATGGATTGAGTGGTTCTCAAATATTGAATGACCCTTTTACCTGAATCTAGCTCATGAATTTTTCATGAATATAGATTTTCTGTTGGAAGGAAGTGACGTCATATGGATCAAGTCCATAGTAAAAGGTAAGATAATATATTTCTCATCCAGACATTGGGATTAATATATTAAAGTTCCTCATGAAGGTGTATTTGATGATTATCAAGGTACATCTCCACCTGAGAGTGATATGTTTTTTTTTGAGACAACATTAAAGGATCTTACTAATAATAATGAGAATAGAAGACCCATTGCTACAAAGTTAAGTGGAGAATGTAGAATCTTGTCTAAGTTTATCCAACATCAAATATATCCCAATAAAAGGGACTTTTATTCCCTAAAATACCAAGATATATAATTGGTTTATCGAATAATAAAATTGATCAAGGTAAATTTGTGTAGATACCTTGCTGCGCCCATGAGTGAGATGATCAAACCTTCCTACAAAAAAAATCCCTCTTTTATCCAAAAAGTATCTCAGCTATACTGAAAGAGAAAGGTTGTGTAAATAAAGGAGAAGAAGTTATTTATGAGTGCAGTGGGATCTAACTCAATAAAGATATTTTTAGGAGGATAAAAATCAACTCGAACCCATAGAAGAGAGAATGGTTTTGAGATGATGATAAAATATATGATATGTTCAATCTAGTGGACTATACAACTAGGCCTAAGAATATGGATGATCCTAGTCTGATACCAAATGATGAAGCTATTTACTCTTAAAAAGAAGAAAAAGAAGATCCTATCCCTCTAGTTAGAGATTATTGATCACCTATAATGATAGGAGTGATCCTGACACCACTAAACCTCGCAATTTTTTTTCCTTTGGACCTCATAGTTCTCTACTTTCCATAACCTCTGATGAGCCCACTCTTGAAGATAATGGGGATGAAGAGACATAAGTATCAGGTAGTGTGGAATATATAAGTAGATCCAGTGGTTCTGAAGAAGAAGAAGAAAGTGAAGATGATGAAAGTGGTAGTGGTAGTGAAGAGGGAGAAGGTGAAGAAGATAGTGATAAAAATGAAAATAAAGAACATGTCTCTAAACATGATGATGATGAAAGTAGTGTAAGTAATAATGACCATAATAAGGATGATCAAGGTGAAGATGTTGAAATGATTAAAGCTATGGATCAGGCTCGTTTGGAAGAACCTACTGAAGTTGTTGTTGAAGTAAGAGAAAATACTGAAGTTTCTGTTGAAGTGGAAGCTCAAGAAATTCTTGAACCTCATATAGTTTATGAAAGGAGAAGACCTCATGCTGAATATGAGAAACCATCAAGGAAAGCTCATATTGAGGGGGATCCTCAAGAAAGATAAGATCAATCTAGTGAAGAGAATCAACTTGGAAGAGTAAGGATTGATAATCTCACTCTTATGGATGATGATGTAATGATTGAATGGGCAAAGAATCATGGGTATGTGGCACTGGGATTAGAATATGAATATCCAGATGATGAATTTTTTATACATGTTGCAAGGGAATCATAGGATAAGACCCTTACTAGTGACTCTATCACTGAAGAATATTTTAAAAGATTTAAAGAAGAATTTTATTCATCTTTGAGTATATCTGTTCAATCTCAAATGGTATATGAAATTATGATAGCTAGAAGATAAAACACAGAGTTGAGTGATTAATTACACTATCTAAATTATTAAATAACAGAAATAAGGTATTATATACAAGTGGTGTTTGTTCCAAGTCAGACAGTAGGTATAAGTGAGGCTGATGCAATTACTGTTGCAAAGAAAGTGATATAGGATATTCAACCCAACCTTATAACAACTACAAAGACAATTTTTGCAAGAACTGCCAAACCGAGAAATAAAATTCACCGTTGGATAATTTCAACGTCCTGTTTCTAGAAATAAAATTTATTTTATCTAAATAATTTTCTAAATATGTTAATTTTCACTTTTAAAATAAAAACCGACATTTATCGAAAATTCACGGGTTTTGACAGAAATGGCTTTCAAACCTTAATAAAAATTACAATTGCATTTATAAAATTATATGATCATTTATATATAATAAAATTAATTTAATAATAATAATAATAATATTTTATTAAAATATTATTTAATTCAAAAATCCCTTAATTTAATAAAATAGAATTCTTAATTAAATAATAACTAAAAACACAATTTGCACCTTAAAAACTATTTACAATGTATCAATAATGACAAGAAAGTATATTCATTATTATATACAAAAAAATAATGTACATGAACATAGTACTAGAGATTTGTTACATAACCCCTTAAACAACCACATAAGACCTAAGGGTAAGGTGTGCGATGGTGACAGACTCTTGGGTTGGCTCAGATAACATCGCTCGAGTGGTAATTTCTATCAACTTACACTTTTCCCATAGACGGTCACGTTCGAGCTTGACATGATGGAGCTCAGCTTGGGCTTGGTCAAGAGTGAAACCCAAAGACGCCACCTATTTTCCGAGCTCCGACAAATGGGCTTCGTATGGAGCAATTCTACTGGATGAGGCCATCACTTCCTTTGTCTGAGTAAATTGGGTTTGTTAAAGCCTTATATTTATACTAATCATGTGATCACTGTTCAACGACTATAAAAGCAACAATCACAATTCTTAACATAAAACCAAAGAAGTTGACATTTTATATAAAAATTTTACATAACGAGACATTTAATTAGATCAAGATGGATTTCCATTAATGAAACTTTGGGTCGTTACAATATTCCCCCCTTAAGAAATTTCGCCCTCAAAATTTCCTTTTCCCACACTAAAACAGATGTGGGTAACTCAAATTCATCATTTCCTCCGATTCCCAAGTCGCTTCTTCAAACTTGTGGTTTCGCCACAACACCTTGACGAGGGGCATTGTCTTATTTTGTAGAACTTTTTCCCTACGATCTAAGATATTCAATGGTTTCTCCTCATAATAAAGATCATCATCCAACTGTACCACCTCAGAAGAGAGTAAATGTGAAGGGTCTGGTATGTACTTACTTAAGAGGGATACATGAAAGACATAATGTACTTTGTCCATGGTAGGTGGAAGTGCTAGTCGATAGGCCACAACCCCGACACGATCAAGAATCTCGAAGGGGCCGATGTACCTTAGAATTAACTTCCCTTTCTTTCAAAACCTCATGACCTTATTCCATGGAGATATGAGTAGAAAAACCATGTCTCCAACTTTAAACTCAAGGTCTCGTCGACGATTATTTGCATAACTCTTATGCCAACTCTAGGCTACCTTGATATGCTGCTGAATGGTTTTCACCTTCTCCACCATTTCCTCGACCATTTCTGGTCCAAGCATCTAACGTTCACCAACCTCATCCCAACATGCCAGTGTTCTGCACCTTTTCCCATACAGGGCTTCATATGGTGCCATTTGGATGCTCGAGTGGAAACTGTTATTATAAGAGAACTCAACCAGAGGAAGATGTTGATCCCATCCTCCTTTAAAGTCCATTGAGCACGCTCTCAACATATCCTCAAGTGTTTGGATAGTCCGCTTGGATTGGCCATCAGTTTGAGGATGATAGGCCATACTGAAGTTCAGTTCAGTATTCAGAGCTTTTTGAAGACTCTTCTAAAACTTAGAGGTGAATCTTGGATCTCAGTCAGACACAATAGATAGTGGCACTCTATGTAGCCTTACCACTTCCTTGATATATATCCGTGCCAATTGATCCAAAGAGAAATCCTCCCGAATAGCAATGAAGCGTGTAGTATTTGTAAGACGATCCACAATAACCCAGATTGCATTTTTTCCTTTGGATGTCCTCGGAAGTCTGGTGACAAAGTCCATGGTGATTTTCTCCCATTTCCATTCTGGTATGGGCAATGGTTGCATCATCCCCTTAGACTTCTGCCTCTCTGCCTTCACTTGCTGGCACACCGGGTGACCGCATTGTCGTGACACGTCAAATTGATTATGTTTTTAAGTTTGATTTATAGTCTAGGGTAGACCCTAGGTTGTCTCTCAAGGATCATTGGTAGGTTTAGAGTGTGTATTTTTAATAAAAATGACTAAGAGAGGGGGTGGTTTTGAAAAGAGTTTAAAACAATGACTTAGTTGAAATAGATTAAAAGTTGAGTGACCTAGTGGATTTTGAAAAATATGAGATAAAAGGGTTGATGTGATTTAACTACACACATATCAAGTTCATTGTTCATAGAGATTCATCTTAGGTTTATAGTAATTCTTTGGTTGGAGTTAATTGGAATCCCGATTAATTCCTAAGCTTTTATTTCAATGCTTTAAGGACCAAACCTTGACGTAACAATCGTATTGTCAACGTCCAGTACTTATGCATGGATTAAGAGCTTCCAAATCATATTTAAATCTCAATAAGGTGGGTATGAAAAGTATTCTTGTGATTTCCAATTGGAACAACACAAGTCACGCACTCAAAACCTCACACCGATCGGTTAGAAATTAAGAGATTAACACTCACGTGCATCAAATCAAGCATTCAAATCTGAAATAAAATAAGATACATGGAATGAAATGCTTAAAAAACCAAATTACTCCAAACCATTAGCTAGTGTATGCATCAGAACTCCCTTGACATGTGTGTAGCTCCCTCACAACGAACACCCAACTTTTAGCTCGACATCGGGAGGAGGAGGAAGCTCGGGTGGAACTCCTTCTTCATCCTTGATTCCCCTATGAGGATAGGGGACTCTAGAACCTCAAAGGTGATTAGAAGACTCCTCTAGGACTCCAAATTGGCATCACTTCACTCCTTGTCCGAACTTTCAAATGAGGTTCCCTTGGTTCCCTTTTATAGGAAAATTGGAAGGTGGTTTTAGGCACACAGATTTCATCAATCCACTTATACCATGCGTTTCGTTCTTCATACAGCCTTATCTCGCTTTGTAGAAAATACAAAAGTTGTATCCCTACTTCTTGAATGTCTCCAATGAATGTTTGGCACCATTTGGACAACTACAGATCAAGATATTGATAAAATACAGAACAACGCATTTGACTTGGTCTAAATTCGGTGTCTTGGACAGATCAGTTCGTATGGGCCCCATAGAAGCCGAATCAGGATTGGGTTCCTTAATATGAAATGTAGCCTATTAAATGTTGGACAGGACCACAAAATTTCAACCCATTTTTATGCACGGATTTCGTGTACTATGCAAAACAGTGGACAGATGTCCATAGGTCCATGCAATTTTGGCCCATTTTTCTTCCACTTCATCAAGGGCCCTCCAAATCACCTCCATATACATTGAAATAATAAAAACAAGTAACATTGACCATTATAATGTTGATTAAAATTAATTAAATTATTCAAACATAAATTTCAATTTATTATTATATTATTAATATTCATTACAAAACTAGTTTAAAACAGCGGTGTAAGGGTGGAATAAAACAGTGAATCGCGGTACGATCACACCTCCACACCTAAACATTTGCACTCCTGGGAAAAATCACATATCCAAATAAAATGATGCATATATATATATATATATTTACAACATAATGAAGATTTAATATTTGAGGAAATTTTATTTAAAGTAATGTGATCAATGCACGAACCACACCAAGGAGTTCTTCCCAGTGAAAATGGAAAAAGATGTCTCATAAATCATATCACAATAACATTCAAAGAGATTTATGACACCAACATGAGAAAGGAATTCAAAGTTCAACCATTAAACTAACTCTCCATGTGTGTGTTTGAAAACCATTCCATGCTATTCTTTCCACTTTCTATCAAATAAATATAGGTTATTTTAACATTATTCATCTTTAAATGATTTTTCACCGAACCTGTCCTACATCCTTTGCAATCATATTTCAAGACCCACTCATTTAAGCATTCCCAGAAGTCAAAACATAAGATCCTGACTTAGATATCCCCATATGTTGCACATTTCATCACTCCCCTCATTTATTATATATATTTTTTGAAGTTGCATTTGGATCAAATCTCACACTCATCTCTCAACCCTTGTTTGATCTCCTCATGACACTAATTGCAATAGTTATAATAAGATCAAAGGTTGAGGAGGAGTGGTTTTTGACCTTCCCAAGACACAAACAATTTTTTTGAGGGTGTATAACAGTTGTACATTAGGTACACACGCATAGGTCAATCTGGTACAGTAATGAAACAGATCAGATAAGGAACGAACGTATGGAAATATCATTTCAAGCTGAAAAATATTAACCCAACATATATTTACCTTATATTAAGTAAGAAATATTTAAACTTTGTGGTTTGGTGCAAAAATTTGTGGATATATTAGTGACACAGTTTTCCCAAAAGCTACTCACACAAGGAGCATCAATCATCTCAAAGGATTCACATAGATACCACCATTTATATCATTGAAAGAAAACCAATTCACTAAAAGAAAATCACTCCCTGATGTTAAATTCATACAAAAATTCTTTTTAGCCTTCATTATGGTATTTTTACTTTCCCCCCTTTATGATCGCCAAATCATGGAACTTCGAAATTGTTGATGGGGAAAAATGAAAATACCATAAAGAAGGATAGAAAGAGAAAACAAAAGGAGAAAATGATGAAAATTCCTAACTAAGCTAGGAATGTATCCACCCCCACACCTAGAGTATGCAGTGTCCTCACTGTAGTAAAATAGAATGTGGGAAGGAAGGATAAAACCTGGTGGATGTCATTCATAGTTTGCTTCTTGAACTTGGAGTTCCTCCATCGAGGACTCTAGAATGGCTTCATGAAAGTGCTTCAGTCGCTGCCCATTGACAGTGAAGGTTTTCTTGGTTTCTTAATTTTGAACCTGAACAATAACAAATAGAGAGACATTAGTAATAATGTATGGTCCAAACCAGTGGGAACGAAGCTTACCAGGATGCAATTTTAGACTTGAATTGTATAGGAGGACCATCTGCCCAATTTGGAACTCCCGATGAAGGATAAGGCGGTCGTGGGCATCCTTGGTTCGCTCCTTATAAATCCTGGAGTTCTCATAAGAATCTCTACGCATTTATTCCAGCTCATGTATCTGTAAATTCCTTTGAGAAACTTCAACAAAAAGGTTAGAATTGCATTTTTTAATGGCCCAGTAGGCCTGGTGCTCAATCTCAACAGGGAGGTGACAACTCTTTCAAAAAACAATCCTATAAGGTGACATTCCAATGGGAGTTTTAAAAGCAGTACGGTAAGCCCATAATGAATCATCGAGTCTAAGAATCCAATCTTTCCTGTTGGGTTGGACCATTTTTTCAAGAATTTGTTTTACCTCTCTATTTGACACCTCGGCTTGACCATTAGTCTGTGGGTGATATGCAGTAGATACTCGATGACCGACCCCATACCAATGCAAAAGTGATTGCATTGTTCGGTTGCAGAAATGAAAACCCTGGTCACTGATGATGAACCTAGGTAATCCAAACCTACAAAAGATCTGAGTTCTCAAAAATTCTACAACTGTTTTGGAATCATCTGTCCTTGTGGACCGTGCCTCTACCCATTTTGATATGTAATCAATGGCCAAAAGAATGTACAAGTTGCCAAAAGAATTGGGAAATGACCCCATAAAGTCAATGCCCCAAACATAAAAAATGTCGTGAAAGAGCAAGGGTTTTTGTGGAATTTCATTCCTTTTAGAGACATTCCCCATTATTTGACAATGAGGACAAGATTTACAAAATTCATGGGCATCCTGAAAAAGTGTTGGCCAAAAGAGACCAGAATCAAGAACTTTGCGAGTAGTCCGTTGGGGACCAAAGTGGCCCCCACAATCAAGAGTGTGGAAAAATCTAAGGACATACTGAAACTCACTATCGGGAACACAACGCCTAAGGACCTGATCGCTACATGTGCACCAAAGGTAGGGGTCATCCCAAATGTACCAACGAGACTCATGTTTTAGATGACTGGCTTGGTTTTTGTTAAAATCAGTAGGAATGCAAGATTCTACCAAATAATTTACAATTTCAGCATACCAGGGAATATCATCTTGCACTTTGTACAATTGCTCATCAGGAAACATGTCATTAATGGGAATACAGGGGGATGAGACAATGTCCGAGGATGGAAGGATCCAACTGATATGGTCTTCCACCACATTATCTGCTCCTTTTTTATCTCTAATTTCTAGATTGAATTCCTGAAGGAGGAGCATCCAATGAATGAGACATGTTTTGGCTTCTGGTTTCTTTAGGAGATACCGGAGGGCTGCATGGTCTGAGAAAACGATTACTTTGGACCCTAGAAGATACAACCTGAATTTATCCAAGGAAAAAACAATGGAAAGAAATTCTTTTTCAGTGGTGGTGTAGTTTTCTTGGGCATGGTCCAAAGTACGTGAAGAATAGGCAATGACATGTGGAGCTCGATCGACCCTTTGTGATAAGACTACCCCAACTACACAGTTAGAGGCGTCACACATGAGCTCAAATGGTAAATCCCACCGAGGTGGTTGGATTACCGGGGGTGATGTGAGACTCCATTTTAAATTATTAAAAGCTTCTTCACATTTCTTATCAAAAACAAATTCCTTTTCTTTTTAGAGTAAGCGGGAGAGGGGGAGTGCAATTTTACTAAAGTCATGAATGAAACGTCGGTAAAATCCAGCATGAACTAGGAAAGACCGCACATCACGTACATTTTTAGGGAATGGTAGGGAAGAAATGACATCCACTTTCGATTTATCTACTTGGATACCAGCCCCAGAAATGACATGTCTCAAAACTATACCTTGTCGCACCATGAAATGGAATTTCTCATAATTTAATACAAGATTCTTTTCAATACAGCGACGTAGGATGGAACCAAGACTACTTAAACATTCATCAAAAGAGGATCCATAAATAGTAAAATCATACATTAAAACTTCCATGCAATTCTCCAGGTAATCTGAAAAAATACTAACCATACATCATTGGAAAGTACCCAGAGCATTGCACAGGCCAAATGACATCCTTCTATAGGAAAATGTGCCAAAGGGGAAAGTGAAGGTTGTCTTTTCTTGATCCTCGTGGGCAATATGGATCTGAAAGTATCCAGAATACCCATCAAGAAAACAGTAATGGGACTTCCCCGCTAGCCTCTCTAGAATTTGTTCAATGAATGACAATGGGAAATGGTCCTTCCTAGTGTGTTGGTTTAGTCGTTGATAATCTATACAGACAAACCAACTATTCTGCACACGAGTTGGAACCAATTCATTGTTTTCATTTTCAATTATCGTTAGGCCAGTTTTTTTAGGAACTACTTGAACGGGACTGACCCATTGACTGTCAGAGATGGGGTAAATGATTCCAGCAGCCAATAATTTTGTTACTTCCTTTTTAACTACTTCTAAGAGGTTTGGGTTCAGTCGACGTTGTGCCTGCCTCACTGGTTTAGCCTCATCAGTTAATAAAATATGATGTGTACAAATTGATGGGCTAATACTAGGAATGTCTGCAAGTATCCATCCCAATGCTTGTTTATACTCCCTCAAAAGTTCAAGCAATCACAATTCATGATCAGGAGGGAGTGAACTAGCAATGATGACAGGAAACTTTTTTCCATTCTCAAGATATGAATATTTTAAATCTTGAGGCAGTTGCTTTAGTTCCAATTCAAGTGGATTTTGGATTTATGAGAGTGTGTGTGAAAGTGAGAGGTCACTAATCTCATTTAACTGCTCAATGGTATCATCCTCAGATGAGTAATTAGCTTTTACAAGCATAGCAGTATCATCGATGGTCATGTGATCCTCCATGTTCAAGAAATTATCAATTAATAAACATGCATGACACTTTTCTAGACCACTACAATAATCAACACATGATTCTTTACCAAGAATTTCAATCAAAGAGGAAAATTCAGAAAGGGGATCAGTGGAAACAAATGAAGTGATTTTAGGGGAAGGGAGTACATCAATTGAATTTACCAAGAGAGAGGAATGTTCTTCTGAGGGGTGCTTCATGGCATCAAGGATGTTGAAATGGACTATGTCACCACCAAATTCCATAGATAATGTACCATTATGGACATTAATTATGGATTTGGCGTTTTTCAAGAAAGGTCTCCCCAATATAATTGGGGCATCTCCATTCATCCTATCATCTTCCATTTTTAGCACATAAAAATCAGCAGGAAATATTAAATTTTGAACCCTCACAAGAACAACCTCTAACACACCAGAAGGGTGTGCCGTACTCCGATTTTCTAGCTGAACAACTATTCTCTTGGGCTTTAGTTCGAAGACCTGCAAATAAGAGTAAATAGAGTGAGGCATCACATTAATAGAAGAACCCAAATCAAGCATAGCATTGGAGAAAGAATACTCCCCTATGGTGCACGGAATCGAGAATGTTCCAGGATCACTGCACTTGGTGGGAAGCGATGGTTTTATCAATGCTGAGACATTCCTCCCCAAACTTACCTTCTCATCACCATGAAGTCTCCTTCGATGTGTACACATCTCCTTTAGAAACTTAACATAACGTGGAATTTGCTTCACGACATCAATCAATGGAATTTTAACCTCCTCTTTTTTGAAAGTCTCCAAGATTTCTTTATCAAGTTAAGTTTCCTTTTGTTTCCTTGGTTGGGTGGCTCTTTGGGGAAATGGAAGAGGAATGCTTGGGCTTGGTAACTCATCAATAGACACACTCTTTACTTTGGTAGGAATTCTCTCAAGATAAGGTTCCACCTCATTTGAACCTTTTTCAGTGTTTGGGATGGTGGTTTCCTTAGGAGAGGATGACCCTAATGGAGGGTTCATTTGGATTTTAAGTTGAGTTACACTCCTAAGGGTGATGGAACTAACATTTCCCTTATCCCTAGGGTTGACAAGTGGTTAAGATGGTAGTTTACCAGACCCATGGCTTTGGATTTCACCCACTGAGTTAGCTAGTTGACCTAATTGGGTTTTGAGGTCTTGTATGGCTGCTTGGGTGGTTTTTTGGAACTGGAGATTATTGGCAGCCATTTGTTTCATCATATCTTCTAGGTTAGGCTCGGGTTTTGGAGGGGGTTGTTGGAAAGGCCTTTGGGGTGGTTGAAAATTTTTGGGTGGTGGTGGTTGATGACCACTTTGCCCTGGTTGGTTCTATGGGTGATGAGGCTGGTTTGAATACCCCCCTTTCCTATAGGCTTGGTTGTCTTTCCAACCAGGGTTGGATGGATAGTAAGGTTCTTTCCTAATGGGTTGGTTATAGGGGCGTCTTGGGAATATTGCATCACAACTCTCAGAAGTTTCTCTCAATTGGGGGCATTGGTCAGAATAGTGGGTATCAGAAGAGCGTATACCACAATGTATGGGAGGAGGAGATTGAAATTTCCCTTGGGAAAGAGCAAGTTGTCATAGAAGGGTACTTGCCTCTTCAAACCTTGTTTCCACCTTCTTCTCGAATTCAGTACTTTTCACCTCATGGACACCTCGAATGGGTACACTGGACCTTGAACTGAATTTTTGAGTGTTCTGTTCCATGGTCTCAATTAGGGTCCTTGCAGCGATTGGGGTTTTATCCACTAGTGCACCACCTGCAGCATCATCAATCATGTTACGATCTATTGGAATTAAACCTTCATAAAAATATTGTATTAAAATTTGATCACTTATTAGGTGGTGTTGACAACTTGAACATAATCTTTTAAAGCATTACCAATATTCATGAAAGTTTTCTCATTGATATTGTCTTATCCCACATATTTCTTTCCTTATTGTTGCAGTTCGAGAGGCTGGGAAGTATTTTTCAAGAAAAAGTTGTTTCATGTCTGCCCAACCTCTAATAGGTGAATTAACATAATACAACCAATCTTTAGTCATGTATTCTAATGAAAATGGAAATTACCTAAGTTTTACTTGTTCTTCATACACATTATCAGGTTTTAATGTTGAACACACAGTATGAAATTATTTTAAATGCTTATGTGGATCTTCTCTAGGCAGTCCATGAAATCTTGGTAATAAATGAATTAAACCAGATTTTAGTTCAAAATTGGGTGCCTTGCCTTGTAATTGAATGTAAGTGTGTCGGATATCAACATTAGGTGAGGTTAGTTCTTTTAGTGTTCTATTATTTTCATCCATGTGATACAAGTTATGTTTAGTTTTAAATTTGGTTTCAGAAGAAGAAGAAGGATCAAGAATAATTTTAAGATGTGATGTCTCCTCCTTCAAAGTGTTGTCTTGTGTGTCTCGGTTTCATTGATGTAGGATCCTCTTTGGTTCGGGTTCTAAAGTTTGTAGGTCTCCCAGAGTAGAACGCTTCATACACAGAACCTACACAATAAATAAATTAGAACACAAAAATAAATGCAAAGGTATAAGATAAAACAAACAAATATTCACAAAAATTACAAAAATTTTATCAAAAACACGCACAAAAAACCAAAGCGCTCCCCAAAAACGGTGCTAAAATTTGACCGCATTGTCATGACACGTCAAATTGATTATGTTTTTAAGGTTGATTTATAGTCTAGGGTAGACCCTAGGTCATCTCTCAAGGATCATTGGTAGGTTTAGAGTGTGTATTTTTAATAAAAATGACTAAGAGAGTGGGTGGTTTTGAAAAGAGTTTAAAACAATGACTTAGTTGAAATAGCTTAAAAGTTGAGTGACCTAGTGGATTTTGAAAAATATGAGATAAAAGGGTTGATGTGATTTCACTACACACATATCAAGTTCATTGTTCATAGAGATTCATCTTAGGTTTAGAGTAATTCTTTGGTTGGAGTTAATTGGAATCCCGATTAATTCCTAAGCTTTTATTTCAATGCTTTAAGGACCAAACCTTGACATAAAAATCGTATTGTCAAGGTCCAGTACTTATGCATGGAATAATAGCTTCCAAATAAAATTGAAATCTCAATAAGGTGGGTATGAAAATGATTCTTGTGATGTCCAATTGGAACAACAGAAGTCACACACTCAAAACCTCACACCGATCGGTTAGAAATTAAGAGCATAACACTCACATGAATCAAATCAAGCATTCAAATCTGAAATAAAATAAGATACATGAAATGAAATGTTTAAACACACTGATTAATCCAAACCAATAGCTAGTGTATTCATCGGAACTCCCTTGACATGTGTGTAGATCCCTCACAACGAACACCCAACTTTTAGCTCGACATTGGGAGGAGGGGGAAGCTCGGGTGGAACTCCTTCTTCATCCTTGATTCCCCTATGAGGATAGGGGCCTCCAGAACCTCCAAGGTGATTAGTATACTCCTATAGGACTCCAAATTGGCAGCACTTCACTCCTTGGCCGAACTTTCAAATGAGGTTCCCTTGGTTCCCTTTTATAGGAAAATTAGAAGGTGGTTTTAGGCATAAAAATTTCATCAATCCACTTGTACCATGGGTTTAGGTCTTTAGACAGACTTATCTCACTTTGAAGAAAATAGAAAATTTGTATCCCTACCTCTTTAATGTCTCCACCGAATGTTTGGCACCATTTTGACAACTACAGTTCAAGATATTGATAAAATACAGAACACCGCATTTGACTTGGTCCAAATTCTGTGGCTTGGATAGATAAGTTCTAATGGGACCCATAGAAGCCGAATAAGGATTGGGTTCCTTCATATTAAATGTATCCTATTTAATTTTGGATAGTCTCACAAAATTTCAGCCCATTTGGATTCACGGATTTTGTGTACTATGCAAAATAGTGGACATATGTCCATGGATCCATGCAATTTTGGCCCATTTTTCTTCCACTTCATCAAGGGCCCTCCAAATCACCTCCACCTACATTGAAATAATAAAAAAAAGTAACATTTACCATTATAATTTTGATTAAAATTAATTAAATGATTCAAATATAAATATAAATTTATTATTATATTTGTAATATTCATTACAAAACTAGTTTAAAACAGCCGTGTAAGGGTGGAATAAAATAGTGAATCGTGGTACGATCACTGGGTACTTTGATGTATATTAAACGATATAATTTTTCATATTATCCCACCAAAAGTTTTCTCGGATATCTCGATACATCTTTGTGCTCCCTGAGTGAAGAGAGAAATTTGAACTATGTGCATCATCCAAAAGTTCCTTCTTCAGCTCCGGACATGATGGAACACATATCCTTTTCCCAAATCGCACAATTCCTTCTTCATTAATAATAAACTCCAAGGATTTACCTTTTTTGATAGCTTCCACTTTTTTCTTAATTCCCACATCATCCTTTTGAGCATCCTTTAACCTTTCCAAAAGAGACGGTTGAGAAATAATTTGTGAAAGGATTGATGATGTTCCCTTCTTTATGATTCCCATGTCTATCTTCATCAAGTCTAAGAAGATTGAATCCTTCTCAATTCTCATCATTGATAGAATCACTGGGTCTTTTATACTTAGGGCATATTCCACCTTGTTAACTTTCCTAGGGTGGTAATTTATTGAACAATCATAATCCTTGATGAGCTATATCCATCTTCTCTAGCGCATATTAAGCTCTTTCGGTGTGAATATATATTTAAGACTCTTGTGGTCAGTATATATCTCACATTTCTCCCCATAGAGATAATTCCGCCAGATTTTCAAGGAAAAGATCACCGCCGACAAATCCAGATCATGTGTTGGATAGTTTCGCTCATGGATTTTCAACTACCTTGAGGCATAGGATATCAATTTATCATTCTGCATCAGCACACAGCCTAATACCTTCTTTGAAGCATCACTGAATACCACAAAAATTTCCCCACTTGTGGGTAAAGTGAGCACGGGCGCAGTGATAAGCCTCCTTTTCAACTCCTTGAAGATTTCTTTGCATTAATCACTCCAATAAAACTTTACTTCCTTTCGAGTTAGCTTTGTAAGAGGGTTGGACAATCGTGAGAAATTTCTCACAAATAGTCGATAATATCCAGCTAACCCCAAGAAGCTACGGATATCTGTTACCGATGTTGGCCTCGACCATACCTCAATTGCATCTATTTTAGAGGGATCCACAGATATCCCATTGCTTATGATGATATGGACCAAGAATGAGACTTCCTTCAACCAGAACTCACACTTGCTGTACTTTGCAGAGAGCTTATCCTTGCGTAAAGTCTCCAGTACAGTTCTGAAATGCTCCTCATGATCCTCCTTAGTTTTGGATTATATTAGAATATCATCTATAAATACTACCACAAATTTGTCTAGGTAATCTTTAAAGACTCTATTCATCAAGTCCATGAAGATTTCTGGAGCATTGGTGAGTCCTAAAGGCATTACTATGAATTCGTAGTGCCCGTATATTGTATGAAAAGTAGTCTTGGGGAAATATTCCTTCTTCAACCTTACTTGATAATATCCCAACCGCAAATCTACCTTGGAGATGTATTGTGCTCCATGCAGCTGATCAAACAATTCATCGATCCATGGCAGGGGATACTTGTTCTTTATCATGATTTTTTTAAGTTCACGATAATCGATGCAAAGCCGCATTGACCCATACTTCTTCTTGACGAAGAGGACCGGTGCACCCCATAGTGAAGCACTTGGGCGTATAAACCCTTTATCCAGATTCTCCTATAGTTGTTTCTTCAGCTCTTTAAGTTCCACGGCATCCATTCTATATGGATTCTTGGATATTGGTAGGGCCCCTGGTATAAGTTCAATTGATAATTCAACATCTCTTCTAGGAGGAAGACCAGGAAGTTCCTAGGGAAACACTTTAGCGAATTCCCTCAGAATAGGCATTTCTTCAAGGATGGTTTATTCCTTGGAATCAATCATCTGAGCTAGATATGCGTGCTCATAGGGCAGTAATATCCATGCTTAAGATGATGGAGCTAAAGGAGATTCATCTTTCTTCTTACACTTGTAAAGAGTCGAGGGTCGATTCTCCATATGGAGTGTGATTTACCTCTCCCGACAATTTATGTTGGCTCTATATGAGAAATGGGCATGGTACTCACTACACAATGGCATTGGCTTAGAAAATCGGTGCGATTTCGGTAGCGTAACGGCGTGACATAAGAATTCATAAAAATGGTTGATGAGAGAGAAAGGGGTTACTCATCATATTTAAATGTAATGGAAATTAAGGAGGTCCTATAGATACATTTCCCAACAATTTTAATGGAATTTAGATTCATGATACAAAATTATTGCTTGAATGTAAATGAGGAGAGAAAAGTTCCTTTCAGAATTTCGACATAGTAACGGGTGTACATGAGAGAAATTTAATGAGAGAGAAATGGGTATCCCATCATTAAAACATAAAGAGGGCAGTATGATGGAGGTGTGAAACCATACCCCAACATTCATAATTGAAATTAAAAGGTCAAAACAACTTAAAGAAAATTGGACAAAAATGAGAAAGGAAGAAAAAACCCTTACTTGGAAGTGTGCTTCCAAAGGCTTGAGAGAGGCTTGAGAGAGGATTATTGGGAGCTTGGGGCACCTTGGGAGGATTATAGAGAGAGTAGGGCATATTTTGGATGAACTCCAAAGGCTTTGAGTGAGAAGGATGTGGGAGATTGTGTGGGTTTATATAGGAAAGTTGAGGGAATTATTTATTATTTAGGTTTTGGACCCCTTATATTAAATTAATCCAAACCACAAACAATCCCATGGTTTTTGCACATGGTTTTTGGAAAAGGGAAGAGGAAAAAAATATTTTATAAGGCCAAAGTCCAAACTTCTTAAAATAATATGATTTCTTATGTGGAGGTGAGTCACACTCCCGTGGAAAACAATTTAAAAAGACAAGGTGTTTAATAAGTCTTGAAGGGTCCATTAATGCTTTTAAAAGTAAGTAAAACAAACCCAAAATCACATTATTTTAATTTTAAAACATATATTTTCTGAAAATAAAGCTTTTAGTATTTTATTACATCACTATTGGGTCATTATGATGTCATAAAACACATTATATATTTAAACGGTATTTAATTTTTACCCAAAAAATTCACTGTCTTAGAAAATTATGAAAAATTCACCATTGGATAATTTCGATGTCCGGATTCCAGAAATAACATTTATTTTATCTAAATAATTTTATAAATATTTTAATTTTTACTTTTAAAATAAAAATCTACATTTATCGAAAATTCACGGGTTTTGACAAAAATGGCTTTCAAACCTTAATAAAATTACAATTGCATTCATAAAATTATATGATCATTTATATATAATAAAATTAATTTAATAATAATAATAATAATAATAATATTTTATTAAAATATTATTTAATTCAAAAATCCCTTAATTTAATAAAATATAATTCTTAATTAAATAATAACTAAAAACACTATTTTCACCTTAAAAACTATTTACAATGTATCAATAATGACAAGAAAGTATATTCATTGTTATATAAAAAAAAATAATGTACATGAACATAGTACTAGCGATTTGTTACATAACCCCTTAAAATAGCCGCATAAGACCTAATGGTAAGGTGTTCGATGGTGACATACTCTTGGGGTGGCTCGGATAACATTGCTCGAGTGGTAATTTCTATCAACTTCTACTTTTCTCGTAGACGGTCACATTCGAGCTTGACATGATGGAGCTCAGCTTGGGCTTGGTCAAGAGGGAAGTCCAAAAACGCCACCACTTTTCTGAGCTTCGACAAATGGGCTTCATATAGAGCAATTCTACAGGATGAGGCCATCGCTTCCTTTTTCTGGGTAAATTGGGTTTGTTAAAGCCTTATATTTATACTAATCATGTGATCACTGTTCAACGAATATAAAAGAAATAGTCACAATTCTTAACATAAAACCAAAGAAGTTGACATTTTATATAAACATTTTACATAACTAGACATTTAATTAGATCAAGAGGGGTTTCCATTAATGAAACTTTGGGTCATTACACTACCCTCAACCTTTCATCTTCTCACCTCCAAACTAAACTGATTGAAATAACACGTGTGAAGAATGTTCTTGATTACGGTGAGTCTTATGCTTCTAAGAAATAGAAAGGTGAATCAAGAAAATCTTCAGCAATTGTAAATCTTGCTCTGGAAAACCGTGTTGTAACTCCAAAAAAAGAAGCTCTTATGGAATGGATATTCAAAATAAAGTATATTATACTTAAGGTACTGCAAGATCAATGATGGATTGAGTGGTTTTCAAATATTGAATGACCCTTTTACCCAAATCTAGATCATGAATTTTTCATGAATATAGATTTTCTGTTGGAAGGAAGTGACATCATATGGATCAAGTCCATAGTAAAAGGTAAGATAATATATTTCTCATCCATACATTGGGATGAATGTATTAAAGTTCCTCATGAAGGTGTATTTGATGATTATCAAGGTAAATCTCCACCTGAGAGTGATATGTTTTTGTTTGAGACAACATTAAAGGATCTTACTAATAATGATGAGAATAGAAGACCCATTGCTACAAAGTTAAGTGGAGAATGTAGAATCTTGTCTAAGTTTATCCAACATCAAATCTATCCCAATAAAAGGGACTTTTATTCCCTAAAATATCATGATATATAATTTGTTTATAGAATAATAAAATTGATCAAGGTAAATTTGTGTAGATACCTTGCTGCGCCCATGAGTGAGATGATCAAACCTTCCTACAAAAAAAATCCCTCTTTTATCAAAAAAGTATCTCAGCTATACTGAAAGAGAAAGGTTGTGTAAATAAAGGAGAAGAAGTTATTTATGAGTGCAGTGGGATCTAACTCAATAAAGATATTTGTAAGAGGATAAAAATCAACTCGAACCCATAGAAGAGAGAATGGTTTGGAGATGATGATAAAATATATGATATGTTCAATCTAGTGGACTATACAACTAGGCCTAAGAATATGGATGATCCTAGTCTGAGACTAAATAATTATGAAGCTATTTACTCTTAAAAAGAAGAAAAAGAAGATCATATCCCTCTAGTTAGAGATTATTGATCACCTATAAGGATAGGAGTGATCCTGACACCACTAAACCTCGCAATTTTTTTTCCTTTGGACCTCATAGTTTTCTACTTTCCATAACCTCTGATGAGCCCACTCTTGAAGATAATGGGGATGAAGAGACACAAGTCTCAGGTAGTGTGGAATATATAAGTAGATCCAGTGGTTTTGAAGAAGAAGAAGAAAGTGAAGATGATGAAAGTGGTAGTGGTAGTGAAGAGGGAGAAGGTGAAGAAGATAGTGATAAAAATGAAAATTAAGAACATGTCTCTAAACATGATGATGATGAAAGTAGTGTAAGTAATAATGACCATAATAAGGATGATCAAGGTGAAGATGTTGAAATGATTAAAGCTATGGATCAGGCTCGTTTGGAAGAACCTACTGAAGTTGTTGTTGAAGTAAGAGAAAATACTGAAGTTTCTGTTGAAGTGGAATCTCAAGAAATTCTTGAACCTCATCTAGTTTATGAAAGGAGAAGACCTCATACTGAATATGAGAAACCATCAAGGAAAGCTCATATTGAGGGGGATCCTCAAGAAAGATAAGATCAATATAGTGAAGAGAATCAACTTGGAAGAGTAAGGATTGATAATCTCACTCTTCTGGATGATGATGTAATGATTGAATGGGCAAAGAATCATGGGTATGTGGCACTGGGATTAGAATATGAATATTTAGATGAGAAGTTTTTATACATGTTGCAAGGGAATCAGAGGATAAGACCCTTCCTAGTGACTCTATCACTGAAGAATATTTTAAATGATTTAAAGAAGAATTTTATTCATCTTTGAGTATATCTATTCAATCTCAAATGGTATATGAAATTATGATAGCTAGAAGATAAAACACTGAGTTGAGTGATTAATTACACTATCTAAATTATTCAATAACAGAAATAAGGTATTATAGACAAGTGGTGTTTGTTCCAAGTCAGACAGTAGGTATAAGTGAGGCTGATGCAATTACTGTTGCAAAGAAAGTGATATAGGATATTCAACCCAACCTTATAACAACTACAAAGACAATTTTTGCAAGAACTTCCAAACCGAGGAAAGAAATTACTGGACTAGCTTCTACCATAATTTCTTTGACCATAGTGTATAAAGGTTGTGTGGAGACTATTATTAAGACTCTAAAAACTCATACCTCAACTCCTACTAATATTAGTTCTACATCTTATTAGACCTCTCAGACTCTAGATATTGAGGTAGTTAAAACTACTCTAAAAGAAGAGCTTAAATCTCTATTTGATAACTCTAGTTTGAGCAACCAAGAAAAGATTGACAAGAATAGTGATCGTGTGCATGATATGGTCTGATTCTATACCAAGGAAGAATATTCCACTTAGGAAGATCTTACAAAGAGGATTAATACATATTTCTCAAATATTTACACCAAGCACTAGTTTAGAAGTCACTTTAAGTATTTGGCAGAAAATTTAACTTTATCCCCAGTTACAAAAGCATTCAATGAAAATGTTAAGAAATTGAGGGACTTCACTCCTCTGTTGGAAAAATTCATGGAGAATAAGGATGACATTGAGAAAGAAATTTTGTATGGTGGTGAGATTATTGAGGATTCCATCAAACAGTTAAATCCACATCTTCATGTACAAAGTGAAGTAATTGTATTCCCTACTGCTGCACCTCTTCGACCTTTTGGATCAGTGCCTACACCTCAAATGTTAGTTGCTCATGCTTTGACTTAGATTCATCCAGTGATCCAAGAATAGGTTCTATCTCATAAATGACATATTGTAAAGGTAAATTTCATTTAATTTCCATTCATGATTTGTTTTGGGGGTTTGCCAAGATTTTATGGAGGAATGGGTGAGTTTTCATGAATTGGGCCAAACTGTGAACCCGATTCCAGATTTAAAAATAAATTTTTATTCCTTTATAACTCCATCATTTTTCAACATTTTTCATCCCTTCCAATTCTTACTTTTCATACCCTGGCTTATGAACACCAAAAAATTAATTTGGACCACTTAGAAATCTATAATCATGGTGGATTTTAGTTTGTATTTAAGGGATTGGGCCTGCCCGAAAGCCCATTTCCTTAATTAAAAATAATTTTTAATTATTTAATAACTCATACTATTTTTAATTTGTTTCAGTGATTCCAACTCCCACTCGAGCCCACTTCCCTAAGGTGAGCCCCCATTCTCTCCTCCCTCAATTTGGAGCTCAATAGAATCGAAAAATTGGGCGAAACATATCTGGATTTCACAAATCGTCCATATTTGAAGAGGTAAATTGATCCTTTATTAACTCCTTCTATTTTTAATCTTTTCCTTCCATTAAAGTTCCTACATGATCTAATCATCCTTGTTCAAAACTCACTTAAATTTTTAGCTCTTTTAAAACTCATATTCTGGTGGAGTTTGGGTCGTTTTATTCAAGATTGTTTTGGGTAAGTGTTTCTTGCTTCAACTCCTTCCTTCCCCTTATGGTTTCCTCCCTATTTCATAAATTTATAGAGTTTCCAGAAGTTAGGTTTCATACCTAGGGTTTTATTTGCGGTATTTTTTGGTGAAATATTATGTTTTAGGGTTCGTTTTGACTTCCTTGTGGTGCGGCGGAGGTGCGGTTGAGGTTTCGCACCAAGATTCAAGGGTTTTGACTCAAAAGGTAGGTGGTTCCATGTGTAAACAATTATTGATGAGTTATATTGTAGAATTTACTCATTTTTTATATTCCTCATAATTTGGGTGTGGTGCGAAAACTGTTTATTATTTATTTGGTTAAGTGTTAAATTTTATAGTTGGTTTTTAACTTGAAATTGGGTGTTTTCATGTGTAACTCATGGGGTATTATTTGGGTGTATTTTATAACATATGGAATTGGTTTAATAAATATTTTTCGGCCTTAAAATTATGGTTTGTTAATGTATTAGTGTCATGTGGTCCTAAAAAGAAGATTTTTTAATATGTTTGATGTGTAAAACATTGTTATACTTCTTGAGAGCATTTTATGAAAATGTGTGTTTTCATTTGTATCTTTTGTGGTATTATTCAAGGTTATTTTATAAACTTTTATGTGGTTTTATAAATGTATATAAGGATGAAAATTATGATTTGGATAGGAATTGGTATTATTTTGGTCTTAAATTGGGGTTTTGAAATGGGTTTTGTGTGCAAGACATAGTTACACCCCTTGAGTTTGTTTTATGAAAATTGTGAATGTTTTGTTTGGTTAAACAAAGTGGGTAAAAGGGTGTATATGTACTATTTGTGGGGGTGTTTTAAACTAATATGGGTTTTTGAAAGGTAATGTGGTTATTTATGATTTCAAATATATATTTTTAGAATGTTTTATAAAGTGCTGAAATGTTTTAGAAAATGGAAGGAGAGTTGGAAAACATAGTTGTGGGCTATTTTGTGTGAGTGTGTTGTGAAAAATGAATTTTGTTGATGAAAGAGGTATTATATGATATTTGAGTGGGCTGTTATGTGAGTTATAATTTCTTGGAATGGGTTATAAAAATTGTTTAAAGGATTTGTGGATGTGTTAAATAAATGTGAAAATTGTTGTGGGCTATTTTGGTGTGAGTCGGATTTCAAAATCAATTTGAATGAAAAGTGGAATTTTGTGACTTGTGTTGTATACGTGTGGGATTTATGGTAAATTTGTGATATGGAAATGATATTTTCATGTGAAAAGTATATTTCTTGACTTGTTGAACTTGTTTGAGCACAAAGGGAAAACCTGTGTATCTAGGTGGGTGGACATGTACTAGTATGCTAGTGATTCCATGGGGTTTGGCCTCAGTTTCACTTAGCAAGATTGAAGCTTACAAATATAACTAAACTATTATGATTTTGATTTAGGACCAATAGGTTATGGGTATGTTCCATACTAGTGGCTCATGCATGAGAATGAATATTTTTGATGGTTACTCTCACCGAGATACGAGGTACCTGGGACCCACAATGAGCTTGTTCCTAAGGGTTATTTACTATTTCTTGTGCTCATTAGATCCTTTATACTTACCATTGGAATACAGTATAATTGGCTGGAAATTTCAGTATATTTTTTATTTATTTTAAAAGTGTTGATTATTTAAATTATCCCACTTGAAAACTGATTTTGTTAAGTTGCATCTTTTAGAAATTGTAACTAGAAATTACATGTTTTTGAAAACTTGGATGCTTTTCATCTTTGAATGTTATCACATGGAATCTCTTAGTGGTGGTATCCTACTAGTAATTATATCACACCCTACTTACACCCTTGGGTGTAAGTATACTTGGTTATTTTTGTTGACGCAGGTTGGGTACAATTTTTTTAGTTCCAGTGGTTCAGGTTTCTAGCAGGTCCTTGGTGGTGAAG
Organism: Viscum album; assembly: GCA_963277665.1. NCBI lineage: Eukaryota > Viridiplantae > Streptophyta > Magnoliopsida > Santalales > Viscaceae > Viscum > Viscum album. Next base: position 1,657,469,549 of record OY728121.1, on the reverse strand, counting down.
TCTTGTGAAGATGGCTTGAGGGTGGTTCCCCTTGCCATGAGGGTTCTTGGGCTATTTAATTTTGGTTTTTTAACTTTTTTATAGTCGTGTTGAGTTGTTTTAAAATATGTAATTCAGTTCTGAATTTTTGTAAAAGATTGTTTGATTTGAAAAACCCAGATTCGTTTTATTGGATTCTTTTATAGTTTTATGTTTATAAACTCGGGTAAATCATTCCCAATTCTCATTTTATGATACCCAGGAACTTGTTCCAGCCTGTGGGGATCAGGAACGGCCTTTAGGCCTTGTCACGGGCTGGGTTTGGTGCCGGTTTTGGTGGCGACCAGATTCGGTTCGTGTCAAAATGGTATCAAAGGAGGTTCACTCTCTTTGTGTCATATAATTTGGGGAACAGTCGGGATAGTCTGAAGTTAGGATAGTAATGAATTGGCATTCTAGTTAGGAGTATTGTGGCTGATCACCACACCTCATGATGGGATTCAAGTATCCAGGGGAGGTCGATACTTTTCTGAGTCGTTTTTTTCTTAGTTTGATGATGATTAGTGTAAATGAAAAGAGAGTTGGGTTAATGGTCTCAGTGAGCTCACTGGGTCTGGAAAGCCATGTGGAGCTAGGGATATTTTCCTAGAACACTATCTGTGATAGTGAATTTATTGGAATATGGCCACAAACCATATGTCCAATTCACCCACTGAAACTAGTTTCCTCTCGCATTGTCTTGTGTTCTTTGTTTTAGAAATATTGGAACTTTGGTTTTAAAGTGACTTAGTCTTAAGAATCATAAAGTTTTTATGAAATGATTATCTAATAAGGTGGGAATGGTTAGATTTTTGAAAATGGAGAACTGAATTTTCAGAATTTTATTGGAATGGAAAATGGTGTGTTTTCACCTCTTTTGAAAGCACGAACTATGTCAAGGTTGGTTTTTAAAAAGTTTTTCCAATAGAGTTTTCTAAACTATTGAAAGGTGTTTTAATGGGATGGGGTGTTTTGAAATTGATGTGAATAACTTGAAAGTGAGTTTTCTTTGGAATGATTGTGCCTTTTTGAAAAGTTTTTTTATGTGGTAATTTGGGCTCGATTTCGTGGTTAACGGTCTTGAGAAAAAGGAAGTATTGGTTGATTATTTTGATTTTGAAAAGTGGAATGAGTTTTTGTATTAAACTTTGGTATTTTCGTAAGCGACCATATTCATGGGGTTATATGGGAAGATTTATGGTTAATGGAATGACTGGATGAGTTTCAGGATGGATATGAGGAGGGTTCCCAGTGTGGAACAAAAACATGCATGTGTGAGACCCTTGGGATACCATTGGTGGATACGCTAACCGCTGAATCGTTTATTTTTAAAAAGATGATTTTAAAGAAAAAAATTGATGTCTTGATGACTATTTTGCGATGGTGTATATTTTTTTTGAAAATTTTGATGTTGTGGGATGTTTTGAGTCCAAGAAACCCTCCTGTTTGAACTATGTTTTGGGATTTTGTTTGGTCGGTAAGCTGTGTTGAAGGGCCGGTTAGTGGTCTATTCTGAGAAATGTTTTGGGATGCCTTTACAGTGGTTCCCTTCATGTGTTTGGATCTGGTTTGTGGTGTGTCTTGACCAATGGACCATCGTGGTTGGATCATTAGGTTCAATCATTGGATAAGGTACACCCCATTATTGGTTAGTTCACAACTGAAGTGCAACCCGAATTGTTTCTCCATTGGAAAATCCTCCAATTGATCAATATAAGGAATCTTTTTTTTGATCTATGTAGATTGAGTCTACACAATTGCCTTTCTTGGTTTTTCTAATCCTCTTATAGCAGAAGAGTGCGCGTGGAAGGTTGAAAGAGGCCTTAGTTTATTAAGCTACTTGATTCATCGAAGGTGGAAGTGGTCCGGGGTTGTTAGTGTGGATGAGTGTCTCGATGGTGTTTAAGAGGGCCTTTGGGTTATTCATAGTTTCTTTGAAGCATGAGTTCATGTTAAACCACCAGTGTAGGAAATATGTTCATGATATGATATTGTGGGCACTTTATAGAATTGTGTGTTGTTTGGGGGTGTTTTATAAGGTCTCTCTCCATGCATTGTTTATATCAGTCGTAATGGTCATGTTCATTGATACCTTGTGATGTCATGTGCTCGATTGACCGTAAAGGTGAAAGTCGTGTAATCATCTAAGAGTCTCTGTTATATTGGGAGAATGTTTCCCTTGAAAAAAATTAAAAATATTCCATTTCAGAGGAAGGTGAGTATAGGTGTTCTTCACTTCTATTGTTTCTCAACCGAACAAACAAGGTGTGATGTGTGTGCATCTTCTAAGCCCTTGTTTTAGTGAAATATCAGGTTTTGGTAAAGTGAGTTTGGAATGTGTTATGTCTTGGGAAAATTATCTAGGATTGCAGTGTAGTTGTTGGTTTCGCCGAATGATGAATTCTCATTCATGGGGTTTCCAAAGCCTAACTGTGAGGCCGAATATGCTTCAATCATTGAGCTCCAACAATAGGTCTCAGAGAGAAGCTGACTCGTAGTCAGGGGAAATCCCTGGGTAATTTAAACCATTGCACAATTTCCTATCCTCAACATTAAATATATGAATATTTTAAACCTCTGGTGTCATCATCTTTTCTCTGTTCTTCCCGTTCGATGGAAATAAGTGGAGGGACTTATACCCATGACATCGCCTAATGTCATTCCCTCCCCCTTTTGTTTCCATTGAGTTATTAGAGAATGGTTGGAAATTTGGATAGACGTGCTGAGGACATAGTTTGTGCATGATTAGTAGTGACTGTGTTCTGGGAATCCATGCAGAAAGAATGATCTTCATAGTTAGTGCACAGTTTCCCAAACCGTGCGGACTAACCCTATGCCCTTCCCAAATCTTTAAATTTTTTTGGGTCTTTCTGTGTCGGCCCATACTGGTCGGTTAAGATGCTTGGTTCTTATGGTGGGGAGACTCACTATGATTCTCATGTACATTCCTTCATAAAATTTGAATGGAATTTTACCCTTTTTACTAGGGAGTCCATTCAGACCTCCCCTGTTAGTGTCCTGATTCTATCTTGGAAAAATATAGGCTGTCACTTTTGGCGGGGAGCCTATTTGTGTCCCCCCCGTACCAATAAATCAGATTTATCCATGGTCTTGGATTTTCGGTAGGTAGTATCATTCAGAACTATCTAGATACCAGCATCTTCATTGAGTAAATGTTGGGATTGGAGAGTGCCTAATGGTTTAGTTAAAGTAAGGTAAGTGTAACCTTGTTCGATGTTGTTGTTCATTTGGGTGAATTGCTTGAGTCTTGTTCGGATAGTGTTTGAGGAGTATTATTTTGGGATAAAGTATTAATGTGATTGATCATTTCAAGAAAGTGGTTTAAGTTTGGGTTTTGAGATTAATCCTTCCTTAATTTATCATTGGAGGTGTTTTGGCCTTCGGGGGTGAAACTTGGCAAGGGAGTACCTCTTGGTTTCTCAGTAGGGTTTGGTTGTTGTTTTGGCCTTTTTGTGGCTTTCTAGGGACGAAAAATTTTCTTAGTGGGGGATAATTGTCACATAAATGACATATTATAAATGTAAATTTCATTTAATTTCCATTCATTCTTTGTTTTGGGGGTTTCCCAAGCTTTTATGGAGGAATGAGTGAATTTTCATGAATTGTTCCAAACCGTGAGCCCAATTCCAGATTTAAAAATAATTTTTTATTCCTGTATAAATCTTTAATTTTTCAACATTTTTAATCCATTACAAATCCTACTTGTCATAACCTAACCTAGGAATACCAAAAAATTAATTTGGACCATTTAGAAATCTATAATCATGGTGGATTTTAGTTTTTATTTAAGGGATTGGGCCTACCCGAAAGCCCATTTTCTGCATTAAAAATAATTATTAATTATTTAATAACTCATTCTAATTTTAATTTTTTTAGTGATTCGAACTCCCACCCAAGACCACTTACCTAAGGCGCTCCACCATTCTCTCATCACCCAATTTGGAGCTCAATAGAATTGCGAAATTGGGTGAAACCTCTCTAGATTTCAAAAATCGTCCAGATTTGAAGAGGTAAATTGATCCTTTCATAACTCTTTCTATTTTTACTCTTTTTCCACCATTCAAGTTCCTAAATGATCTCATAACACTTGTTCAAAACTAACTTAAAATTTTATCTATTTTAAAACTCATATTTTGGTGGATTTTGGGTCGTTTTCTTCCAAATTGTTTTGGGTAAGTGTTTCTCTCTTCAATTCCTTCCTTTTTTAGGGTTTCCTCCCTCTTTCATAAATTTGTAGAGTGTCAAGAAGTTAGGGTTCATACCTAGGGTTTTATTTGGGGTATTTGTGGTGAAATATTATGGTTTAGGGTTCGTCTTCACTTCCTTGTGGTGCGGTGGAGGCGCGGTTGAGGTTTCACACCAAGATTCAAGGGTTTTGACTCAAAAGGTAGGTGGTTCCATGTGTAAACAATTTTTCATGATTTATCTTGCTATATTTACTCATTTTCATATTTATAATATTTTTGGTGTGGTGAAAAAACTTTTTATGATTTATTTGGTTAAGTGTTAAATTTTATAGTTGCTTTTTAACTTGAAACTGGGTGTTTTCATGTGTAACTCATGGGGTATTATTTGGGTGTATTTTATAACATATGTAATTGGTTTAATAAATCTTGTTTTGTCTGAAAATTATGTTTTGGTAATTTATTAGTGTCATTTGGTCCTAAAAAAGGTTTTTTAATAGGTTTGATGTGTAAAACATTGTTATACTTCTTGAGAGCATTTTATGAAAATGTGTGTTTTCATTTGTATCTTTTGTGCTATTATTCAAGGTTATTTTATAACACTTTTATGTGGTTTTATAAATGTATCTAAGGCTGAAAATTATGTTTTTTATAGTAATTGGTATGATTTTGGTATTAAATTGGGGTTTTGAAATGGGTTTTGTGTGCAAGACATAGTTACACCCCTTGAGTTTGTTTTATGAAAACTGTGAATGTTTTGTTTGGTTAAAAAAAGTGGGTAAAAGGGTGTATATGTACTGTTTGGGATTTGTGTTAACCTAATATGGGTTTTTTAAAGTTAAGGTGGTTATTTATGATGTCAAATATATATTTTTATAATGTTTTATAAAGTGCTGAAATGTTTTAGAAAATGGAAAGAGAGCTGCAAAACATGGTTGTGGGATATTTTGTGTGAGTGTTGTGAAAAATGAGTTTTGTTGATGAAAGAGGTATTATATGATATTTTATTGGGATGTTATGTGAGTTATAATGTCTTGTAATGGTTTATAAATTTTTTTTAATGGATTTGTGGATGTGTTAAATAAATGTGAAAAGTGTTGTGGGCTATTTTGATGTGAGTCGGATTTCAAAATCAATTTGAATGAAAAGTGGACTTTTGTGACTTGCGTTGTATACATGTGGGATGTTTGGTAAATTTGTGATATTTAAATGATATTTTCATGTGAAAAGTATATTTATTGACTTTTTGAACTTGTTTGAGCACAAAGGGAAAACTCGGGTATCTAGGTGGGTGGACGTGTACTAGTATGCTAGTGAATCCATGGGGTTTGGCCTCAGTTTTACTTAGAAAGATTGACTCCTACAACTCTAACTAAACTATGATGATGATGATAGGGAACCACTAGGTTATGGGTATGTTACCCACTAGTTTCTCATGCATGAGAACATATATTTTTGATGGTTACTCTCACCAAGATACGAGGTACCTAGGACCCACAACGAGCTAGTGCCTAGGGCTTATTTCCTGTTGCTTGTGCTGATTAGATCCTTTATACTTACCATCAACATATGGTATATTTGGATGTACAATTTAGTATCTTTGGAATTTATTTTAAAAGTGTTGATTATTTAAATTATCCCACTTTAAAATTGATTTTTTTAAGTTGCATCTTTTAGAAATTGTAACTAGAAATTACATGTTTTTGAAAACTTGCATGCTTTTCATCTTTGAATGTTTATCACATGGAATATCTTAGTGGTGGTATCCTACTGGGAATTTGATCACACCATACTTACACCCTTGGGTGTAATTATACTTGGTTATTTTTTTGTCGTAGGTTGGGTACAATTTTTTTAGTTCCAGTGGTTCGGGTTTCTAGCAGGTCCTTAGTGGTGAAGTCTTGTGGAGATGGCTTGAGGGAAGTGCCCCTTTCCATGAGGGTTCTTGGGCTGTTTAATTTTGGTTTTTTAACTTTGTTATAGTCTTGTTGAGTTGTTTTAAAATATGTAATTTAGTTCTGAATTTTTGTAAAATATTGTTTGATTTGAAAAATCCAGATTCGTTTTATTGGATTCTTTTGTTGTTTTAAGTTTATAAACTCGGGTAAATAATTCCCAATTCTCATTTTATGATACCCATGAACTTTTTCCTGCTATTGGGGATTAGGAAAGCCCTTCGGGCCTTGTAATGGTCTAGGTTTGGTGCCGGTTTTGGTGGCGACCAGATTTGGTTCGTGACAGGTTCAACCTCCTGTGCTGTCACAAGACCAACCCAGTCTTATACAAAATGTTCCACCAGGATTCATCCTACCTCCTTTGAGAATTTCTTCAAACCCTCCATCTTCTCAACCACCACCTACTGGACCCTCTATTGGTCCTTCTGAGAAAGGGAATTCACCTCTTAACCCTCAACCGTAGTGTGGATCATTCTCTTATGGGGATGCTTGCTTGATTTTTGATATTTGTTTTGAATAATTTTAATACATTGTACTTTATTGATTAATGGAATTTTGTGCTCTTAACTTCCCTCTATTTCTATTTTATCTCTTACTTTATGGAACTTTTTTCTTATTTGCTACCTGTTTTCTTTTTGATAATCTCAAAATGGAGAGAACTGGCTGGCCAGTTGGCATTATCCTTCTATACTTTACCTTTGATATCACTCTTATATATGTTAATTTTTCTTTTGATACCATTATTATTTACTTTAACTCTAAACCCTATTTATATATTATAAACAATCATTCATAATGAGAGATTATAAGTAGGTTGATTTCATTCCACACCTAATGATTATACTGAATAATTCCATGATTTTTTATCATAAAAAGGGGGAGATTGTTGGCCCATAGGAGACTGTTGGTCATCTTCTCTAGTGTTAGTGGTTTTACTAATCAAAAATCATGTCAATTAATATTAATCATGTCTAAAAATTTCAATCATAATTATTTAAGTTTCAATATGTGTAATTATGTCTATATAAGATCTCACATAAATTTGGTACATTATTTTTACATTTATATTATAAGACAGTCTGTACAAAACTAGATTTCAAGTATAACAAACCGAAATTGACAGAAGAGACAAGACACAGACAATGTAGATGACCTACCGATGCATATGACTCACTGAAAACGTAGTTGACCTACCAATTCATATGATTCACCAACACATCTAACCTACCGATGAAAATGACCTACCGTCAGTACAAATGACCTACTGATGCATGGCGATACGAATGGAAGGATTCAACAATAGTTAAAATTAGTCACATACATATAGAAAGACCGATATAATGACATACTGATGGGATGAGTCACTAATAGAAGGAGATACAGACCAAGGACTCACCGATAGACTGTTTAAAATTTCTTCTATTTAAAATTATTTCTAACAGTCATATTTTGTGTGTTTTAAGGTGACTAATTAATTTAATGCCTTTTTGTAGACATCATAAATGAGGATGTCAGAAATATGAGTTACTATGTCTTCCTCAAATATGAATATTTTCGGACTACGATAATATATATTAAAAGGAGATCACATGAAATAATACACACGACAAACTTGTGAAAAAACAAGAATACTTACCCTGAGCATCATACCGAAGAAGAAGAACGCTTAAGGAATTCTTTATTCCTAGTTCCTGTGAACCAGAGAGCTTCTAATAATCAAATTTTCTTCATCTTAGCAGCATACAAAGAAACCAAAGGAGAAGAAACTCTCACTTTCTTGGAAGAAAATACACAGTGCTCTACAACACTCTATTTTTAGTGTCTGTTTCGAGAAGAGGAATCAATATTCAACTATGATACATTAGAGAGTTTATAACTAAATTGAATCACACTCAGAGCATCTCTAATACATTCTTAATATATTATTCTGTTTTGTGTACCATTTAACTAAACTTTTGAGCTATGTGTGTTTCTATACTAAAACAAACACGGTCTCTTTCATTAAACTAGAGGATACTAGATATCCTTAAACACCTATCTTTTTTACACTTGTTTTCCCACATAGAACTATGTAAGAGGTCTTATGTGACCTGGTGGTCTGTTTTCCCATGTGGAACTATGGAAGAGGTCTTTTGACCTAGATAGACTTGTGTAGTATTGTTAACCCCTATCCAAGGTGTGGATCAAAGCCTTATATATATATATATATATATATATTTCTCAGTGGCAGGTGATCACCAAGTGAAGTGGATTTGGACTCATCTTGAGACTGAACCACTTGTTTTATCTGCTGTGTTTTCAATTTAGTCTTTCTCTATTTTAACTCATATTCTAGAAAACTGAATTTTACTTTGATATTTAGTCTTGGATAATTGTTATAACTATTTTTAATTATTAGAGTAGTTTCAATTTTTTTATCAATATCTAATATTTTTATAACTGAGAATTAATCAATCTTATGAGAAACTATTTGAGCAGCCAGACTATTATAATTTTACTACCTTGGTTAATTGGCCTATTTTATTTTAAATAGGGGAAGTTTATAAAATAACCTCTTATGTAGAAATTTTTATAAGAACCCAATTTACCCCTCTCTTGAGTTTCCTACTATGACAAACATGAAATAAACATATAGAAGTTTAAAATGCAATGAACTAAATTGAATAAGAAAGAGAACGCTTCTTTTTCAGTATGTATTCATCAATAAAAGTATTGTTTCTAACATACTTCTTGGGTATTTAATACAATATTCCTTTTACATATGTGTATTGAAATACAGTAACCAAGTAAGTATAGAAACATTACTAGAAGTAAGTTTTCTTATCCCAGTAGCTGAGAAAGGATGATTCCTAAGTCAGTAGTGAGAAACACATAACATCTAATTTCTAAGTGAATGATTATAGTTGAACAAGTTGTTAAGAATAACAAAAAACATTCATATCACATGTCATTTTTACATAATGATACATTATTCAAAGTTATAGAACAAATGTGGTTTATGGTGTCTCATACTCATCAAATAGTTCAGTGATACTAGAATGATAGGCAATAAGTGATGAATATAAAAAATGTAAGACTTTTAACCAATTGTGGCATGATAATTATTTTTCAATAAAAACTAAAAGTCGACATCAAGGATATATTGAGTATGATATTTAGGCTTGGAATAGCTAAACACCTTTTCTATTATCGATGTCTTTAGTTTGGATAAAGAAACCTTTAGAAATAAAGGTATGCCAAAAATCTTTTGGAATGAGTTCAATAAGTGAAAGTGAACTATTTCAAGGGAAAGATTGTGGTAAAAATACTTCATATGTTTCCTTTAAGTTATTATGGAATGTGATAGTGAAGTATAAGCATGGTCAGAATATATGAGTTACTTTAGATCTGCATGCCGAAGAATATCTTGACCAAGCATTCATTGATCATGATAATGTAGCGTGGAGTGATTCTTAAATGTACATTACCTTATCTACATCACAACATTTATTTTCATAAGGAGGATCAATGATGAGTCTTAAATATTAACATTGATCAATAAAATGTAGCATGGAACAATTCCTAAATGCATGTTTTACACATCAAAGTTATGATGAAAGTAGTATCAATGTTACAACATGCAGAAACTTCCATCATATTTCTAGACATGCTTTGTAAATAATGGTGAAATCCCAGTAGGTCTTAGGGAAAATACCTGCCACGTGTAAGCATAACACCCCATTGGCCCTATCCACAAGTTTGTGGGCATGGGGAATGGCCATAATGTAGCCCATTTAGTGGCATAGGTCTATTAAAAAGGTGCCTTTTTTTGGACCCATGACACTCCCAAAAATAGACAAGAATCCCACAACCCACAAACTCATGGGCTCCACACAATGGTCCCTAACTTGGGATAGGTTCAGGAATTGTCCCCTAGCCATATGGGTATTTAATCTTTCCTCCATAGAGATTTTAACCTGGGGTTGACTGGCATAATAAACACCTGGGAGAATCACGAGTACCACTATTCCATATGTCGTAGTGGTACTCATGACGCTCCTTGATGGTTACCTTTTTTTTTGGACCTGTGATGCTCTGGAAAACGAACCATATAACTTGTAGCCCAATGACTCGTGGGCTCTGCACTCTGGGACCTAACTTGGGCCAGGTATCTGGATATCTCTCCTAGCCAGTTTGGAATTTATTTCTCCCCCATAGAGTATCAAACCTAGGGATAACTGGAATTTAACCAACTGGGGAGATTTTCTATTACCACTATACCATATGGTGTAGTGGTAGTGGAGTATGCTCTCCAATGGTTATTATGCCAGTCAGCCCCAGGTCCGAATCCTCATAGAGGTGAGATTAAATCCCCAGCTGGATAGGGGACAATGCCTGAACTTGGCCCAAGTTAGGGCCCATTGCACGGATCCCATGAGTTAGTGGGCTGCGGGGTTCTGGTCCATTGTCTGGAGCGTCATGGGTCCAACGTCATGTGTACCACTACAACATATATTGTAGTGGTACTTGAGATGTTTGACCCGTGATGCTCCCCACAGCAGACCAAAATCCCGGAGCCCACTAACTCATGGGCTCCGTGAAATGGACCCTATGTTGGGCCAGGTTTAGGCATTATCCCATAGAAATCTAGGGATTTAATCTGGAATCCATGAAGATTTGAAACCAAAACTGACTGGCATAATAACCATTAGGAAGCATCCACTACCACTATTCCATATGGTGTAGTAGTAGTGGAGAAGCTCCCCCATCAGTTAAATTCCAGTTAGCCTTAGGTTTGATTCTTTGTGAAGGAAAAATAAATACCTAGCCGGATAAGAGAGATATCTAGATATTAGACCCAAGTTAGGGCCCAATGCACGAGTCCCACAAGTCAGTGGGATATGAGGTATATGGTCCATTTTTAGGAGCGTTACGGGTCCAACAAAAAGTTAACCACCAGGGAGCATCATGAGTATCACTACGCCATATGGACTAGTGGTACTCATGATTCTCCAAGGTGGTTATTATACCAGTTATACCTGGGTTCAAATCTCCATGGAGGTGAGATTAAATCCCCATCTGGATAAGGGACAATTCCTGAACCTGGCCAATGATAGGGCCCATTGTGCAGAGCTCACGAGTTAGTGGGATTTGGGGTTCTGGTCGGTTTTCGGGAGCATCACGTGTCCAACAAAAATATGACTTTTTAACGAAGATATGCCACTAACTAGGCCTCAGTCTGTGCCACACCCCATGCCGAATAACTCACAGACTGGGATGTTGGGGAGTTATACCTCCATATGGTTGGTGATATCACTGGGCCCGAACGGGATTTATCTCTCCTTCCCTGTGATTCGAACCTGGGACCTGAGGCATAAGAGCCACCAAGGAGCATCATGTGTACCACTACACCATATGGAATAGTGGTACTTATGACACTCTCTGGTAGATAATATTACTTAGGTCCCAAGTTCAAATCACGGGGGAGGTAGGTTAAATCCTGGTGGGACTCGGGGAGATTGCCTGCCACGTGGAGGTGTAACTACACAGTGGCTTAGTCCATGAGTTAGCAGGCATGGGGTGTGGCACAGACTTCGACCTAGTTAGTGGAATAGGTCCTTTAAAAAGGAAACTTTTTTTGGACCCACAATTCTCTTGAAAACGGACCAAAACCCCATATCCCACTAACACATGGGCTCTAAACAATAGGTCCTAACTTGGGATAGGTCCAATAATTGTCCCCTTTCTTGCTGGGGATTTAATATTTCCTCTACGGAGATTTGAACTTGGGACTGATTGGAATAATAACAAATGGGGAGTATCCTCTGCTATGACTACACCATATGGTGTTGTGGTAGTAAAGAATCTCCCTGATTGGTTAAATTCCAATCAGCTCAGGGTTTGATTATCTATGGAGTCGAAATAAATACCTATCTAGCTAGGGGAGATATCTAGATACCCGACCCAAGTTAGGGCCTAGAGTGAAGAGACCATGAGTTAGTAGGCTACGAGGTATATGGTTCACTGTTGGGAGCATCATGGGTCCAACAAGTAGGAATCAAACTATCTACAACATGGAAGGAAATTAGTTGATATCAAGTGGAATTCCTAGATATTTTCTAAAAGAGGCAATACAAACTACTATTCACATTAAAAATAGAGAATTATTATTCCTTAGAGGGATAATGAATCTATTTAAACCATGATAAAAATAAAAATATTCTATAAAATTAATTAGTGTCTTTGTCTTTATATGTCCTATTCTAAGAAAGCAATGAAATTAAGGGAAATATGCAACTAAACAAATAGATGAATATTTATTAGTTATTTGTTCAATATAAAAATATTACCATCATTAAAAATAATTTATTACATAAAATAAGGTAAAATAATGATGTAATTATTGATGTAGGATAAATTAGATAATGTTAAAGAAAAATAGATAATGATGAATAGGGATGTAAATCTATTCTAGACTTCAAAAAATTCATAGTGAAAATAATGATTTTATGAGAATATTAGACTATGAGAATGAAAAGGGGAGGAAATCGTTTTTTTATATATATCAATGAAGGGATGAATAACTAAACCTATGAATGGATATAGTATAATAGAATAAAATTATAATCTTGTATGCACTAGGATACTAAAGATGATATAAGGTTCTATTTTTATATCACAATGTGACATTAAATTATTTAAAGAGCTGGAGATATAAGAGAATTGGACTTTGTCTATAGATTAAGAGTTAAACGAGATTAAAAATAATCATACTTGGATCTATTTATAATTACATTGGATGGGAATATTATTGAGAAAAATTGGTTTTCAAGAACACGATTAATAAAAGTAAATAAGTTCGAGATAAATAAAAATAAGTTGATAATGTGTTTCTCATATTAATAGGGTAGATGCAGATGTAAATTTTTACTAGTGGAAAGGCTTGAGGTTATAATATTTTTTCTTTTTATTTATATATAAATAAGATTCATGGTCTATTAGATTGATGTTAATTCAATTTTTTATAAATAGAATCTTAAAATAAATGTTTTATACTGATCAAACATATGGGTTTTACATTTATGAGTATGTATATAGGGTTTCTAAACTAAAAAGGACTTACATAGATTAAAAAATTCACACAAATCCTAGTATTCATGGATTAAAAAAAATCTAAAAGAACTTTAGTTTTTCATAAGGGAAGTTGATCATAACGTTTACCTGAAAAAGAGATGTGATAGTTAAATAATGATTTTAGTATACGCTGATGATATTATATTTAGAAGTAAATGGAGTTGTGACTGTGAGAAGTTAACTACCCTCACGAAATATGAATTTTAGATGTCTATTATAGGAGAAATTAACTTATTTTAAGGCTTAGAGATTATATAAAATCTAGAAGACATTTTTATTTCATGGTGAAAATATACATACAAAATTCTCGAGAAAATTGTTATAGAGGAGTGTAAACTAGTAAAAATGATAATTGATACTGAAACCAAGTTGGTAAAGTATGGAATGGAACGTCAATTGATATTAATAATTATAAAAGGAAAATTTAAATCTTGTTATATATGAAAATGGATATATTGGTTATTTTTTTTGAAACATATGTTACAGTAGGATTACAAAGTGTACACAAAGAAAGTTATCTAGATATCGTAAAAAAAATCATCTGATAAATTATGGTTATAATTTATTATGGGCTATATTATTCTATAAATGATAGAAAAAAGTAATTCTTTGTCATTTTTATTGATTTTAAAGGATATATAATTGATAATAAATAGTAATTATGGAGATCATTCATTATGGGAACCAATTTTTTTTTATATTTTACCAATAAATAACAATTTGCATAATTGAGTACAACTAAATTAGATTATATAGATACAAAAAATGATTATATTAAACTCTTATGGATAAAATAACAACTTACTGATATAGGTGAAAGTATAAATCTTACCATTTCTATATTTTATTAAAATAATAGCACTATTAATCTAAGATATAATCCAATTTAGTATTCGAGAATTAAACACATTGGAATAAAGTATCATTTTATTAAGAGTAATATTTAGTAAAAAATAATAAAATAATAAAATGTTTATATTTATGACTATTTTTTTAATATTCTCACTAAATCAATTCCCAATGCACTAGTTGAAAAATATAGGATCAATATTGTGATTTAATTCCAAAATGTTATATAATTAGTTTGAGGTATACTCCCCTTCCTCCCAGTACATTATAAATTCTTAATAACTATCTTGTGTTTAGAGGAATTCTGAATTTGAAAAAAAATGTAAGGAATATATTGAGAGGGATAATTTTATAGACTAATTTTATTTGTTCATTAACCAATTTATTTCAAATATACATCTTCAATTATGTAAGCTAATATGTTCTGGTTAAGAATCCCAGTATATATACTTTGTGTTTGTTTTTAAATGGGGATAGGGAGATTGTAAGTTAGGGGGGTCAATAGTAATGGGAAGTAAATTTTTAGTAATGGAGAGTTGGTTAATATTTTGGAATGTTGAATAAGTTATGAGTTATTGTATTTCTAATAAACCCAAAGGGGTATTATATTTTATGTTGGGTGTTGGTTGTATTGGGAGTTTTTATTGGATATATAGTTAAATACTATGGTAATGTGGGATTAAAAATGTGTATTTGATATTATTATATAAAGATGATGTGGGGTTATCACTTTTTGTGATAAGTGTCCTAGGAAATGATATTTTAAATTTATGAAGAAAATCTAGATGTCACAGATTGTGATATAAGCCTATCTTTGGACATGTGAAGGTGTTATAAGGTGTTATAGGTAGTGAAATATGTATATCATAAAGTTTTATCCAATGTATTGAATGGATACTATTATTTCATGGATATATAAATATTTTTTCATAATATATAACACAATATATATAAATGATTCATGTTATCTCTAGTTTTGACATCAGTTTACTACAACATGCAACATGGTGCATTGAAGAAATCTAAGATGTCATAAATGGTGACATTAGTTATTTCCAATCATGACTCAATATATAATAACAATATGGAAATGTGGTAAATAGTCCATAGTCCTTAGTTTTTTATATACATTTCACATGAAAGATATCATTATGTATGATATGTGGAATCTTGAATATATTATGAAAATGAGAATTGACTATGAAGGATTATCCATTATCTCTAATATATATATATATATATATAGAATACCAATGATGTATAATAGGTATCCTATTAATATTGGTGATATAATGTGTGGATCAGTATATATTTTTTTTTTCAAAATAGGGATTTTAGGATAAAATGAAAAATCATACTTCCAAAGGTGATATTGGTAAAAATAAATACATTAGAATTTCAAAGGCAGAAATTAAAGGAATTAATATATAATTATTTACGATATTAGTATGTAGATAGAAATGGATTTCCTCATATATTATATAAGGATATATTTTATTATATATATATATATCACAAACTATTATTGAATCATAAATTATAATGTATTAAATAAAAATCATTAGAGTGCATTTTTTGATTCAATTCATTCTTAAAGAAATTCCTCTTGATGATAGAATCATGTATATTCCAAAATAATCTGGGATGAGGTATGACTTAATAAAACTCAATTCATGGATAAAGATCAATTGAAATGTGGTCGAAATATATTGTACTATATCTTTTTTATGATGATTTGTTGACTAAAAAGGAAACATTAATTCATATAGAATTATTGGGTATCTATCAGATAATGATAATGGTTATTCTATGTCTTAGGTTTTGATGGGTATAAAACATTTCTATAGATAAAATAAAAAATAATCAAAACTAAGATATGATATCTTAACATTAGAGGTTTAGAAGTTTTTATACAAAAACATATGAAGAATATAATATATTTATATGAAAGTGGAATCTTCAATATTCTCTATTTAATATGTCAAGCCCTCATATATGAGCATATGCGAGATATATTAGTGGAAAAAAATGGACTCCCACTTCTAAAAAGGTCCACTGGGTTGTATTAATCACCTATAAGTATTCTAGGTAGAATAATTATCATGTCAGTAAACATATATAACCTTAGTGTTAAATTGAAGAGAGAAATTGAGAACTTTATCTTTTAAGGAGTTTTCAAGTTCAAGAAAGAGAGGCACCCATCCATGTTTTTGACATATTTTTTAAAAATATCAAGGAAAATCCTTGAATATCTATCAAAATATCAATAATTTCATAAACATTTTATTTATGATATGTTTCATCATTATAAAAATTTCTTGGACATTTGAATTAAGAATCATGTTACAAACAATTTGTAACATTTGACCAACCAAGAATGATATATTTAAAATATAATAATTTTATTAAAATTATTTAAAAATCATCAAATTATATTGCAACCAAAAAATGATACCTTAGCAGTGTAATAATAATAATAGTTGAATGTAATATCATATATTTCTCACTCTTCAATAGAGAGTGACATAAACACTATAGTGGCCACATCACCTCATACCACATAAAAAACTTTGAGACCACAACATTATTAATATCATGACAGAAGAGTCATGTATAAAATTTCAGGTGCATAACTATACTCGCATCCTATGATTTATATAAAAACACCATTAAACTCCCACTTGAACTAAAATCAAATATTTTTTCACATTTTATCTTATGTCATATCATATGTAAAAACATATAAAATTATATGCAAAAATCATTTTTTATATCCTAAAAAAATCTTTTTTGGAGAATATATCATCAATCACTAAAATATTTTCATAAATAATTTAAAAAAAAAACTAATCCACACTCACACAACCTTTTTTTATACATGGGACTTTATATAATTGACAAAAATTATGAAATGTATAACTATATTTATAAGAAAATGGAAACCTTTAGAAAAAAATAAAAATTACACTATATGTAAAGGGATCTCGTGTTATCTATATAAAACACTTATATATCCATATCTATTTCCACATCATATATAACATAAATCATGTATAATCAATAATCCAATTTTACAAGATATCAATTGACCATAGAGCATATAAATCCCATATAGGCTAAATCATGCATTCTCAGTTCTCCTAAAAATGATTGAATAATATAAATAAACACATATCATGTCATCCATCCAAGTAGATTATTGTTGTCACGAACCAGTCCAGCACACCCCAGAACTAGGCACCCGAGCCAATCCATTAGATTCCCTAGGGGAGTTCTAGAGCCCCATAAACAGGAGATAAGTGCCAGGGAATCAAAGAATAAACAATAGTAATGATTTAATCTAATAATCATAATAATTCTTATAAATTCCACCCAAAAGTTTGGCATGATAAATCTATATATTAGAGTTATATACATGAAAAAATATGTATAATCAAAATAAACACAAACCAAATTGAATACAACTAGTGTAAAATATATGAAACTACAACATAAATGAGTAAAAATCCAAAATAAAAAATATCAACATAGAAAATATATCTATAATAAAAAAATCTAAATACCCAACATGATATCCATGTGACCTAAATCTCACCATTAATCATCCAAACCATATCACTCTATGATAAATCCCAAAACTCAATCTTAAACCTACAAAAAAAACTCAAGTCTACCAATACTGAGTGTAATAGATGGGGCTTGAGCATAAAAACCTAATATGTAAGTGCAAAAAAGTACACGTGATTCCTTTATAAAAAATTCCAATAATTTTAGTTTGAAATATAGTTTTGAAGGTTGGACCTTCAACATTTTTTTAATAAAATAACTTATAATCTATTTTCAAAACTCTTTTCGAAATTATTACCACATTTAAGAAAAATTAATGTAAAATCATTTAAAAAATATATTTGAAACCATTTTAGAAATAACATTCAAAATATATTTTGAAAATATAAATGAAAGAACTAAGTGAATTTAAGAAAAGAAACCAACCAAAGAAATAGAGTCCAATAGATACATAAAATAAATAATAAACCTGTTGAAGTATGAGGGAAATGATAAAAGTATGGGAAAGTAGTTGTAATAAAATAGTATAGTAATCAGAATGAGTATTGTAAATGGAAATAAATAAAAGGGGAGATAATAATTAGAATATCCTAGAAACCCCATGAAATGATCCTATACATAATCGGATGGATCCATTTATTGGAATATTAATGTATTCCTAGTCTATAACCAACCATCTACTCTTGTAACCCCCACAAGGCTTATCCCATTCCATACCAATGGGGATCTAATTATTCTAATTGTCACTAGATACTATTCACCTCTCGATCCATCACTAAGATTCCTAAAATTAAAATAATGTAAGAAGAGAGATGTAATGTTACATTTATAGATAAATCACCCTCATTCCTCTGCTATACAACCCTTATTCAATCCCCAAATAATATAAATATATCAACATTTATAGTTCACTAATGAACCAACCACATGGGTATAGCATAAGGGTACAATGTATTTATGAAAACTAGTTAATGAAGGTTCCAATCAGTCCTTAAGTATAAAATTAAATTTACCTTATTAAAATAATCCTTGGAAACTAACTAAAAAGTAAAATTTATCAGTTTTTTTAATATTCCAAAGTTCATTTGTTATGAAACCATATAATTCCACTTTGAAATCCCTTTTATGGAAATTATTTTGAAACCAAATGTTAAACCCCAGTTTGAAACCATCAAAACCAATAAACCATAAAAATAATAATGGAATGAATTATTAAACTCTTAAATAAAACTAATAAACATAAAAGGATAATATAAATCACAAGAAAAAAATCAAATGCACACTAAATTCAACTAAATTTGAAATCCTAAGCAAAACCCCATGGAAACTGATGAATTTCCCACGTGAAATCAATTGAAATTTGTAAACCTTATTAGAAATACTAACTTATTATGAGAAAACCCATAAATCACAAAAATATATATATAATATAGAAATTTTAAAGTGATATGATTTTGAAAAATTCAGGCATAAAAGGAATACTAAGAAAAAGGGATGAAAACAGAAACACTTACCTCAACCATGTTAGGATGCATAAAAACCCTTGAATATAAAAGGAAAATTTCTTTAAGGAAACTTCACACACCCTAACAACAAACATCACAAATATTTATATAAAAACCCCACCATAGGGTTTGTACAACATTATATCAAGGAAAAGGAAAGAGAGAAAATAGAAGATAAGGGAAGAAGAGAAGTGAAAAGAACCTAACCTTGAGAGAAAACCATATAAAATTGAAGGTGGAAGCTTCAAAAATCAAAGGAGATGAAGGGTAGTGAAACTATAGATCATCATTCAAGTGTTTTTTATAAAATTGGTATGGTGATAGCCCCTTTGGGCTTAGGATAAGTAAGTGTTTAATATGAAATTAAATTTTTAAATTCTGGGTAAGTCACATGGTTTGGACGCATGGCCTACTAAAACATGCACTAAATATATTCGAATCCCTAGACTCACCTAGAGAGACATATATTTTAGATAAACTATTAGAAAAACCATTCTATAACAATAAAAATACCCTCTTTTAGAATTGTAGGTCACTCATATGCTTGTCTCATAGTTTTTACTAACCATGCACAATCCGTGCACTAGTAACCTAACACGAAAAATTCCACTCATGTATTCTACTATATTTCAATATATTGGAATCCCACCATGAACATACCATATAGGAAAACCATTAATGATCAAAATTAACTAGATTGAACCCTACATAAGGGTATTCACATGGTTCCCCCCAAATTGTGTGCACCAACTGTCCAAATAAAGGAAATACTAAACAAAAATTCAAAATTGAACCCGAAACCCCTTAAATTAAAGTAAAAGGTCAAAAACTGTTAAATAAATAAAATAATAAAGGAAAATAAAGGTTGGGGTGTGACAATTAGATTACATGTCACTCTCCAAAATAATTATCGTCATCACATGTCACTTATCCGGGTATGACCATACACTTCATTCGTATTTATCAATCAAGATACCATATTCCAAACCAATTATACAAGAGGATAAATCATGGATTTATTAATAAAAATATGAACAAAGACAAAAACATACCTTGCCACCTTCTAATTAGCTTAGTCTCAAGAATGGTATGTGTAATGTGTTAAATTAGGAAGGTCTATATATGAAATTACTTATTAACCATGGGTAATGAGGATTACTATGAAACATTATTCCTAGGAATACCAATGAAACTTTTTATGACACTCCATATGGTATACTCAAGTGGGTTATCTAGAACACAAAACACATGTTGTTCCATATTAGTGAAACATTATTTCTCTAAATGAGTCTAAACACACACTAATCTTCACGTGTCATCACAAATTATAAATCTTCATTGTGGAAATCAATTATGATTAAATTATATTTATAATTTTCGAGGTTAATATTATTTTTATTCCATGAAATATGCATCCTACATGAATGAATGACAATTCAATGGTACCTTTTTATTATATTATTCATTTATCAAATTCTTAACACTTTTTAACAATACTAAAAAATCCATTCAAAAACATCAATTTTTATTATATTTAATATGAAATACTAAAAATACCATAAGATTTATAAAATTTTGTTGGTCATTATAAAAATATTATATATCATGTAACATTTTTAATATATCTATGTGACCATGTGATAAATCTTCCCACTAAATCCATTTACTGTGATAATATTTATAAAGAAAAATTATTTTCTTAATATTGATATTTATGATTTATTATCCTTATGTTCAAGATTTAAATATTATATTATGAAATTTTTTCTTCAAGGCGTCAAATGTTATAATGTTAAGGACCTATTTTATTTTTAAATACTTTTAAATCTTCTATGGTTTATACTGTCATATTATTTGATTTTTTTTTATAAAATTAAAACTTCTCTATATGAAATTTTCTGACAAATTTAAATCCAAATATTTAAATTAGCCTCATTTTAATGAACCAACCTAGGTCAAACTAAAAAATCATCCAAGATGGCTCAACATAAGGCCAAAAGCATGTTCCCAATATCCATGGGTGGGAAACAATCACCTGGGTAATAAAGAAACAAAACCCCAGGAATAATTTCACCCTAAAACATAACACTACATGTCTCATGTATAACAAAATTAAGATAGAAAATACATAGTAAAATTTTAAAGAACAAGTAAAAAACCACATGACATAAAAAAACAAGTTATAAGGATAATCTTGAATGTAAAACCAACCAAGGACAAAAAATAATTCTCCATTTTACAATCCATCATCACCACCCCAAACCACTATAAAGTAAATATCTATGAAGAAAATTCTCCATGCCAAATGAAACCATTTCCTTTACCTGTATCCTATAAATCAAGGACTAAAAATTCCCAAAGGAAAAGGTATGGTGTGGTCACTAAATATTAGTAGGATATCACCAAATAATCTACGAAAAGTCCAACACCACACAACCATTAGTTCTAGCTATAAAAAAACCAGTTTATAAAAAAATATCTAAAGAAAAACTACTTTGGTAAAAAAATATTTAGTTTTAATAAAATAATTTCATATTTAGATAAATGAGGAATATGACAGGTATATGTTAGATAGTATTAATGTATAAGAAAAACCATCAATGGATACACCATATGATAAACTTGTGAGAAAAAAAACATGAAACAATACTATATTGTATAAAATGAAGAATAAGAGGGATATAACCTATGGGAATATGTTTTTGGACTTGTGAAGGAACACTAATCTAGTAATAATTTAAATCCTACCAATATCAAGTCCTTATATAGTCTATAAATTTCACAATAATAACCCCTAGTTGTGCTACAATCACTAAGCTTTGCACATGTCCATACCTAATTCACCGATGGATCCTAGTGTTCTATGATTTCTAAAAAATTTGAATAAAACATTATCACAATTTAAAAATCATTTTCAAAAAAAGTAACACCACTCCCATGCTTGAAAATCCATTTTAAAGTCAAATTCATCTTGTGACATTTCATCAAACAAAATATGTTCAAAAATATATTTTTAAATAAAAGCCTCTTTAAAAACATGCATCTCATGAAACAATTTTACTTTGATATCAAGTCAATATATTTTGTAAAAAAACAAGGAATTTACAAGAACATTAAGTAATTAAAGAGTTTGAAACTTTGTATAGAGACAACTATCTCAAATGATATCAACAGTTACTTGTTACAAAAACCACCAATGGAGAGTTGAATCTAGAATAATTTTGAAAAAATAGTCTCTCTCACCCTTCTATTGATCTCAAAAGGAGGAAGAAAAATAAATTATAAAAAGTAATTAGATCGACTTTTATAGTATCTTAATACCATAAACTCTCCCAAGTGGTTATAAAAAATTATAGGTAGTAAATCTTTGGGAAAATTTAGAAACAAAAAAGAAGTTATGGTTCATATCATGAAAACCCCCATTTTAAAATAACCATTTAATTTGTCTTATTAATCCAATATTTAATGACAAAGGTTTAAAATATTTTAAAACTGAAGTTTCAACCACTAAAAAACTATAATAATTAAATTTCCATGATTTCAGGCTTTTAAAATCATCTAAAAGTGTTATAGGTGAATGCTAGGTAAGAATAAATGAAAAAAAAATTAATTATAATTTTCTATAAATGATGAATGCATAAGTTTAATATGGTTTTACCCTTACACAGATCATAAATGTTATGTGAGGTACTGGGTTACCGTTACACATAATTTGAAACCAAGGAACTACCCTTACATATCCCAACATACCCTTATGCATCGACCATGTTACCCTCATGCATCCTTTGGAAATAGGGGCTTACCATTACATGAAGAGGAGACTAACCTTATGAAACCTCAAGAAACAAGAGGTTACCTTTACATGAAGGATGAAAATTTCACATAACTTTAGGAAACAACTAGTTTACCCTTACACATCTCATGTAAATAAAAATAAACCCTTACAAAACCACCAAAAACCACCATGCATATAGCCTGAATGGCCCAAAGGCCTTATTTTTTTTATTTTTTGGGTAATCCCCCTTTTAAGGGTTGAAGGGGAACCATTACATGACCCATATGACTAAGGAATAAGGCCTATACATGACCCAATACATAAACTTAAAGGACCAAGACCTGGAACACTTCAAGGGTAAAAATTAAATTGAAAATTATTTAATTTTCACTTAAAATACTTATAAATTAAAAAAATGGGTTAAAAAAAATACTTAAAAACTATGGAAGTTATAAATCACATCCAAAACTTATGAAACCATAAAAAACATCACAAACCAAAGAACACACCTGAATTAAAAGGTTAAAATGTTATAATTCTTTCCACCATAATCATTTCTACCCCCCAAAAGTGATCAAGACTCCAGACTCACAAAAAGAAAAGGACACTAATACCAAATCAACGATTCTCTCCCCCACATCTCATAGATATCCCATATACACTACCATAGTACACATACCAAAGGAATTGTTTTACCATGTAGTATCTTATCTTGGTTCTCTATAATCTAAACCGGCTACTCAACCACAATGGTGTTGAGATTAAGATCAAAATCTTTCCATTCAATCACATGGGAAAGTTCTTGTTGATACCTCATAAATTGAGAAACATAAATTATGTCGCAAATCGACATCAAGTGAGAGAAAAATTCAAATCAATAATACAAATTTATAACATGTTTAATGATCTCAAAAGGGACAAAAACTATATCACCAAATTACCCTTATTATACATGTAATGTCCCAGATTTTCCATGTATTATTATTTTTTTAAATATAATATGGGATTAATTCGAGACCAGGTGCTGAGACGACAAGTGATTCTAAGGCTGAGTGTGCCTGAAATAAATGTTTGAAATATATTAAATATATTAAATAGCATGCACAAGCAGTTTTCCTAAAAAAGTGGAATAAATTCTAAATGGGTACTTGGATCAGAAATATGAGGGAACTATTGCATTCATAGCAACAAGTTTACCCTAGGAGTGAACTAACTTCGGCTAGAATGGGTCATCTATGGAAAGTAGTTTTTGGAATTTTAATAAATAAAATAAATAGATAATTTATTTTATTTTAACATTTCATCAATGTAGCGATGTAGTAGTGTTTATTTTTTAATGAACCAAGTGGTAGGGGTCCAGGGTTAGAGTCATAACCCTGGAATTCCCTAGAGGATCTAGAGAGAGGAACATAGAGGATTCTCTCGACAATGAATGATGATGGGAAATTGGATTGAAGATCAACCAGAGCCGTTATTGGGAGATATTTCCAATGGTGATGATGTGAAAACTGACATTATTCATCAAATGATCCAACCTCAAGGTAGGGCATGTTGTTTTGATTATTCTTTTCAATGCTCTTAGATTCAATGATGAATGTGGACCAACCTACGAATATGTTGATCCACGGTTCACACAATCTTCTGGGATGGGATTTTATTGAGGGTTTTTTTGGGGTATGATTATGATTATATTACCGTTTTGTTATCTTGATCATTCTTACTGAATGGATCATGTCCGGAATGAACAACGGTCGAGGTTTATTCCTTGGGTTGTTCAATTTTTCTTTTCTCCCCCTATGTTCTTCGCATTCTTCGCAGGATATGAACGGATGATCATTGCACCTATGATTTTTGGAGAAACGATCCAAAATTAGAGATCCAACCTCATAATTACCTAGAGGAGGTGCAAAGATGATGGAAAAAGACAGATAAAATTATTCCAGGAGATATCATTCTTCAGGCGACTATCATACAGATGATCAGAATCAATTTTTGGAGCCGATCGAAGGCCCGAAACCCACCAATTCAGTGTTTCAATGGAGATAAGACCCTAGATATTTAGTTTCAAGGAGAAAAAATCATCATATCAAACACAAAACGATCAAACGATACACATGAAGGGAGAAATAGTGTTTTGAAAAATTTATGAAAACACGACGTGTAGTCCAGACTACATGGTGTGTGGCCCCCAATGAGTGGTGGCTAGGGTTTCAGGAGGCAGTCATGTGTCACATGGACTGTGATCCCTATCACACGACATGTGGTCCCTTCCCCAAGAATTATCATGTACTCTAGGAGTACACAGACACAAGGTGGAGTACACGACTCGCCTACACGGTGTGTAACCCACCACAAGGATTTGCTCATCCAGTTACACGGATAAACCCATATGTTTGTACATGGGAAGAGGGAAAAATTTGATGTTGTGTACTAGAACATGGCCAGGGTACATGGGAGGATCCCATATATAAGTATACAACATGTGAATCTTACTACACACCATGTACTCTATTTTTTTACATGACATGTGCTTCTGACATGGGCTGTTGTACACGAGCAGTACCCAAGGTCAAGGGACATAGTGTGTGACTTTACTTCATTCCATTTACTCTATTCTACATGGATTGATCTCCTTTTCCACCATATATTGGAAAAGTTTCATTAGGGCTGGTTCCCTTGATCCATCCCTTGAAGGTTAGCTGGTATTGTTTCCTACTCACAGGAGTATGATCCATTCACCAGGAATTTTTGGATAGAGTAGATGGAATCCCCTATGAGAGGCCTAGAGAAGGATCCTATATCCATTCTTGTTCCCTAAGTAGAGTCTTGGTATCAACAAAAACAATCCTACCAGACGCTTATCCTCTACTTAGAAGGTGAATTCGAATGAGTCATGGTATCACCCCATGGACCTGGAAGTAATCCTTATCTATGTATCATGATCTTCCCCACTCGTGGAGTGAGTTCTCCCAAAGTGAGTGTATTGTATATATCTTAAGATCTATCAACATATCTCTCTCATGATGGTTTCTGATGAGAAGCAACTCTCAGACAAAAATCATCAGTTCTATCAGACTTAGGAGTATGTTCTCTCAGATGAGTGCTTCATGGAATATTCAGAATGAATCTCTAGTGTTGGTATATGGTAGTTGTTACTTACCTCTAGAATATAGGTTTGGGTTCGGGTATATCTATATATATTTTTTATATATACTGTAGACACATACTTGTGTAGAGATGACCACACCTTAACTTTGTGTATTGCTTTTTGGTTTTTGGGTGTCCCACTGAGTATTGTTATACTCACCCCTACATGGGCTTTGCCCGCATGTGTCATGTCTTATGCAGATAAGAGACCTTTTTGATAGAGTCCTAGGAGAACTAGGACTAGGACCAGGACCAGGTGGTGATTCGTGAGTTCAGAAAGGCCTAGGTGTTCCTATAGATGCAGATAGTAGTTCTAGTACCATTTGTTTACATGTTTGACATTGTAGTTTACAGACTCTTTCTTTTGGTGGGCTTGTATTCTGACCCAATTTTCTTTACCACACTTTCCTTTCCCTATTGTACTCTATTGGTTGGGTTTAGTGGTATGCATGGATTTTTTTCCTTAGTGGTTTGTACATTTCTGAATTTGTGGGCTTGGAGATGTGTGCATTTGTAAAGATACTTAGAAAATGCCCCCCATGTTAGCGATATGCCCACTCAGTTCTAGTCACTAGACTTTGGACTATTGGAGGAGGGATTGGGGAGTTGTTTCATGGGCCCCACTAGGATAGGTTGTGAGAGAGTGGTATCAGAGGTTTTTGGTTCTACCTTAGGACCTAGATTCTATGAGATTGGTTTAGGGAAATAGTGTTAAGTGTTTTGAGTTAGGATTTTAGGCCATGGACTCCAATGTTGGTGAGGTGACTAACATATCCATACAACAGAACTCTGATAACCTTCTTTTCAACTTTATACACGAGATCTATTGTTGTAGGGAAATAATAATGGTGCATGAATCATATTGAAATGGGTTGTGGTTTCCCTGTTCTTCTTGAGTCTTCTCTCTAAATATACTCATTAACAGTGGTATATATTGTTCTCTTACAAGATGTCTTCATAATATCTACCAGCTATAATTCAGTAGCTTGATCATGATGATGACCCCATCAGTGACAAGTCTTTGATACATGGATCGGTTCCCTAGTTGTTACCTTTAGGTGGTGCACCAACCATACCGCCACCTGTAGAGTAGCACATGGTACTCACAGTACTAGTGGATTAAGATCGCATGATGAGAACACTTCATGAGTTTCAGCAGTAGATACCCCTCAGGTTCTGAGGTGGGCCCGAGACATAGGCATATGAGGACTCGATTGAGGTGGTGAACCAAGTTTTCCGTCTAGTCAGGACACTAGCAGATTAGATGGTGGTTCTGGAAGCGAGCCTTCTATTTGGGTCATCATGGTAATAGTGGGGTTTAGTTACCCCATATTATGATGAGACGACCCTTTTTTGTTCATAGATTGGGGACCTTTTTAGAGAGAATTTCTCACCTTATAAGTTGAAGGTTATACATATCCATGATCTTCTACAACTCTAGAAGGATGACATGTCAATGTATGAGTATTCATTGATGCATACCTACCTCTCCTGGTGCTCAATGGATATGAAACATGATCAACACTACAAGGATCGAACCTTTGAGTGAGGTCATCATAGAGACATCCAAGGCAGTGTATCCCCTATGTGCATTCCTACCTATGATGGGGTACTAGAGTAGGCTTTGGTGGCTGAGAGTTCCTTGGATGGGAAGATACAGCCAATGGTAGTCACTAATGGGAAGCCGACCTCATCCTTAGAAACATAGATGTGAGAGATGTCACAAGTGGAAGACCCATAATAGGGATTCTACAGTTCAATACTCACGGTGTGGGTCCATTCAACCTAAATTACGTCGATGATATTCATGTATTGGCAGGGGATATATCACTAGAGATTTTCCAACCCGTCGATATGATAATAGGGATATAGTGGATGGGATGCAGAGGCAGAGGCAGAAATAGAAGCAGGCAGATCAGTAGGGTAGAAGACATGGAAGAGGAGCAGGGAGAGTAGCAGGAGATGGAAAACATTTTGACATGTTACCACCACCCCCCCAGGTAGTTCATGCCAGGATTAGGGAGATGGAGGATAGGGGTGGGGATAACTATGTGCAGTCGAGGTGTAAGAACCAGAGGCTCTAAGAATGATTCATAGTATGATCTATGTCTTTTATAATTTAGCTTCTATATTGATAGACATAGATACTAGTCCTTTTTTTCTCATCGAAAATCTTGTATGATACCTTGAGATTCCGGTTAGACTGTTGAATCAACCCTTATGATTGGAGACACCTACTAGATGAGACTCAATAATTATACTTATGCCGATAGTGTGAACTGAAACTTGGAGGCGAGAGTTTCGGTTGGAACTTCTTGGTGTCAATGTCAAGGAATTATGACATTATTATTGGAATGGATTGGTTATCTTTGGTCCGTGTCTATATTGACTGTTTTAGGTAAAGGGTGTGGTATGTTCGCATCGATGGAATGAGGTTTTCCTTTATTAGAGAAAATGAAACCTAGAAAACATAATATGGACTCATGAAAATTAGGGTGCATCCCATTACTCGTGAGTTGGCTAGCATGACCCTCAAAGTAGTATATGTTATGAGTTTTCAGTTCCCAGCAGTAGTAGTGGAATACGAGGATGACTTTCCTGAAGATGTTCCAGGATTACCTCCCCATCAAGAGATAGAATTTTACATTTTTTACACCCTGATATGACACTAGTATTAGAACCAACATATAAGGTATCTCTCACAAATATTTTCAAGCTAAGGGTGTAGTTGGAGAACTTACAAAGGACGATCTTAGTAAGACCCAATGTTTCCCCCTGGGAAACTCTAGTTTAAAAAAAAGGAATACGGGAGCTTAAGGTTGTGTATAGACTTCCAACACTTAAACCAAGTGACCATGGAGAAAGATTATCTACTACCAAGGATTTATGAACTCCCTAAGTAGTTGAGAGGGTCACAATGGTTCTTAATGGTTGACCTTAGGTCAATGCTTTCAAAAGTTAAGGTAACGCTTGATGAGTGCCCTAATCTTGAGATTTCCTAAGAAGGGTGTCAAGTACATAGTGTTCTGCGATGCATCAAATATTAGACTTGGTTGTTTCATTATGCAGTGAAAAGTAGTGATTTCCTATGGTTCATTCTAGTTGAGGCCACATTAGCCAAACTATGTGATCAACAATCTTGAGTTGGCAGCAGTTGTCTTTGCATTGAAGATGAGGCGACACTACCTGATGGGTGAGTGGTTTATCATCTACTCCAATCAAACGAGTCTTAAGTACATATTATCTCATATGGATCTATACTTGATACATAGGTTATGGAGAGAGTTCTTACAGGACCATAAATTTGAGATTTTCTATACTCCAGGGAAGGGGAATGTGGGGGGAGATTATTTTTTCAAGAGATCTAGTTTGCAGTTGCAGAATGAGATGTCAAAGAAGTTGACCTCAATATAGTTATCCTTTATAGATGGAGATGATTAATATTACCTCCAGTTGATGGTTTTCACCCCTCCACTCTTGCAGTGAGTTAGGGATACACAACTTGGGGATACTGACTGCGATACCTAACGTGCTAAGATGTCTATAGGGCATGCCCCTGATGGATATTCCCAAGGTGGAGAGCACATAGTTCTTTTCAGAGGATGCACCATTGTACCCATGGCTTTATGAGGGGAGGTTCTATGGAAGTTTCATGCATCCCCTTTGGTGGTACACCCTGAAGTAGTGAAAATGTATCAGGACCTCCGAGGTCAGTTCTGGTAGATAGGGATGAAGAAGGAAGTGGTAGAGTTTTTTTCTTGATGCCTTATGTTCCAGCAGGTTAAGGTTGAGCACTAGGTTCAAGAAGGTTTAGCTCAAACCCCTGAGGTTACAGAATGGAAGTGGGATAAAATATAAATGGACTTCATGATGGTTTTACCACATACATCTATAAGACATGATTCCATCTGGGTGATCGTTGACGGACTCACCAAGTCAGATCGCTTCCTAGTTATTTAAGAGAAGAGTTTATTAGAGAGCTTAGTAAACCTCTAAGTACAAGTGATAGTTTGACTCCATGGAGTCCCATAAATGATAGTTTCAGATCACGATGCTCATTTCACATCCCAATTATGGAAGGGATTACATGAGGCATTTGTGACTTAGTTACACTTGATCACAATGTTTCACCCACAAACAGATGGCCAGATGAGGCAGACCATTCAGGTCTTAGAGAATATGTTACAAGCTTGCATGTTGGACTTCAGCTGTAGTTGGGAGGAACACCTACCACTAGTTTAGTTTGATTACAACAATATATAACAATCCACCATTAGTATGACACCTTTTTAGGCTCTATATGGGTGACCCTATAGGTCACCACTTTGCTGGACTGACCTAGGAGAGTCTGTACTCATGGGCCTGAAGTTGAAGCAAGATACTAATGAGAAGGTGTAAATCATCTAGGAGAAGATGAAGATTACAAAGAGCCTACAAAAGTCATATACTAATAGGAGATAAAGGACTTTGGAGTTCGAGTAAGGAGACCATGTGTTCCTTCGGGTCTCACCTCGATGTGGGTTGCCGAGATTTGGTTGGGGTGGAAAGTTATCTCCAAGGTTAATCAGCCCTTTTTAGATACTGCGTAGATTTTGTGAGGTGGAATACCACTTGGCTCTACCCCCACAGTTGGATTAGGTACACGATGTATTCCACATGTTGCAGCTAAGGAGGTACATGAATGAACCATCAGAGATCATCGACTAGGGCGATTTGGACATTTACGATGGAGAGAACATTGCTAAGTACCTAGTGGAGAGAGAGGATTGGCATGATAGGATCCTTTGTGGGAGATCCATTCTCTTGGTGCATCTCTGATGGAAGCACGAGAATCTCTACGAGAGCACTTGGGAGCGGGAGGCTCAGATTCATGCGCAGTAGCCACATCTTTTTGTGTAGCCTTTTTGTTGGGATTTTTGAGGATGTAAAGCCCAAAGGTGGGGAGAATTTAAAGTCTCAGATTTTTCATGTATCATTTTTAAAATATCACATGGGATTAATTTGAGACCAGACATTGAGACAATGTGCGATTGTATGGCTCAGTGTTCTAGGAATAAATGTTTGAAATATATTAAATATATTAAATAGCACACGTGAGAAGTTTTCATGAAAAAGTGGAATAACTTCTAAATATGTACCTAGATTAGAAATATGAGGGCATCATTTTATTCAGAGTAAAAAGTTAATTCTATGCATGGCCTAACTTTGGTCGGCATGGGTTAGCTGCAGAAATTAGTTTTTGGCATTTTAATAAATAAAATAAATGGATAATTTATTTTATTTTAATGTTTCATTGATGTAGGGGTGAAACAAAATTTATTTATTTTAATGAAACTAGATACATGGGTCTATGGTTAGACTCATAACCCTGGAATTCCTTGGAGGCTCCAGAGAGAGGAACGTGGAGGATTCTCTCGATGATGAATGATGACAGAAAGTTGGATCGAAGATAGATGGGATCCATTATTGGGAGATCCTGCCAACAATGATGATGAGAAAAAAAATATTATTCAAATAATGATCCAACCTCAACATAAGGTTGTTTTGATTATCATTTCCCCCATTCATAGATTCAAAGACGAATGCGGACCAACCTATGAAATGTTTGATCCGCAGTTCGCTCGTTCTTGTGGGATGAGATTTTTTTAGGGTTTTTTGGGAGATGATTATTATTTTATTAATGTTTTTTTTCTTGACCATTATTATAGAATATATCAAGGCTGGAATGAACAATGACTAAGGTTCGTTCCTTAGGTTGTTCAATTATGATTTTTTTCCCTTATGTTCTCCACATTATTCGTGTTCTTCACGAGATATGAATGGATGATGGTTGCACCTATGATTCTTGGCACAACAATCCAAAATCAGAGATACAACATCTAAATGAACCATAGGAGGTGAAATGATGATGGTGGCAGACTGATCAATGTATTTCAGTAGATATCATTCTTCGGGCGACTTTCATGCGGATGATCAGAATCTATTTTTGGAGCCAATCGAAGGCCTAAAACCCACCAATTCAGTGTTGAAATGGTGAGACGACCCTGATTATTTAGTTTCAATGTGAAAATATCATTTTATTGAACACAATAGGATCAACTGAGGTGTGTAGAGGAAGTGACAATGTTCTGGAAAATTCTAGAGAACAAGACGTGTAGTCTGGACTACAAGACATGTGGCCCACATTGAGTGACAACTAGGGTTTTGGGAGATATTCAAGTGTTACACGGTGTGTGAACCCTATCACATGGTGTGTGGGACCTTCCCCAAGACTTGGAATATACTCCAGGAGTACATGAACATGGGGTGGAGTACATGACTTTCTTACATGGCATGTACCCCACCACACAGCTTTGCTGATCTAGTTACACAGATAACCCTATATACTTTTACACGTGAAGAGAACACGGGTTGATGTCATGTACTTGCATAGGACTAGGGTACATGACCATACCTCAGATATAAGGACATAGTATGTGACTCTTACTACATGTTGTGCACTCTGTTTTTTTACACGACATGTACTTATGACATTGTCCATTGTACATGGGTAGTACCCGGGGTCAAGGGACATGGAATGTGACTCTACTACAAACCATATAGTCTATTATAAATGGCTTGATCTCCTAGTCCAACATATCTTATAAAAGTTTTTTTAGGGTTGGTTCCCTTGATCTATCCCCTGAAGGTTAGTTGGTATCATTTCCTACTTAGAGGAGTATGATCCCTTTAGTAGAACTTTCTGGATAGAGTAGTTGGAATCCCCTTCAAGAGGCATGGATAAGGATCCTCAATCCATTATTGTGCCCTAATTAGAATCTTTTTATTTGTGTGAACAATCTTATTGGATGTTTATCCTCTACTTAGCAGGTTAATTCAGATGAGTCGTGTTATCACCCCATGGCCCTAGTAGTGATCCTCATCTATGTATCGTGATCTCCCCCACTCATGGAGTGAGTTATCCTAGAGCGAGTGTACCATATCTCTATTTAGATAAATTATCTTATCTCTCTCCTAATAGTTTTTGATGAGCATCAAATCTCAGATACACATCATTAGTGATATCAGACTCAGGAGTATGTGCTATTAGATGGGTGCTTCGTGGAATCTTCAGTCTGAATCTCTAGTGTTGGTATATAGTAGTTGTGACTTACCTCTAAACTGAAAGTTTGGGTTTGAGTATATCTGGATATCTTTGTTATATGTTTTGTAGACACATACTTGTGTAGAGATGAATATAACTTTAATTTTTTTATTGATTTGTGGTTTTGGAGTGTCCTATTGAGTATTGTTATACTCACCTCTACACGGGATTTTCCCACACATGCCATGTCTTGTGAAGATATGCGACATTTTTGACAGAGTCCTGGGTGGAATAGGACTAGGACCAGGACTAGGACTAGGTGGTGCTTCATGAGTTTATATAGGCTGAGGTGTTCCTATAACTATATAAATAATTCCTAGTACCTTTTGTTTACAAGTTGAACTTTTTAGTTTATAGACTATTTATTTTCGTGGGCTTGAATTCTTGTCCACTTTATTTTACTACACTTTCATTTCCTTATTGTACTATGTTGTTATGGTTTAGTGTTATGCATTAATTTTATTCCTTAGTGGTTTTTACATTTTAGTATTTTTGGTCTTGGAGATGTATACGTGTGTAAAAGTACTTAGGAAATGCCTCCCATGTTAGTGATATTACTACTCGGTTCTAGTCACCGGCCCATGGACTATTAGTGGTAGGCTTGGGGAGTCAAGACATGGGTCCCACTGGGATGGTTCATGATAATAAAAATTATTATGTCCCACCAAAATAATATTCTATGAGATGGAACCATCCACTCACTCAAAATCCAATAGATAATGATGGTGGTTTGTATAAAATCTTTAATTTCTCAAAACTAATGTAAATTTTACCAACATAATCACACTAACGCTACCACAGCTAAAAAAAACTTGATCCTAATAGAGACTACTCACCTACCCTTTCCTAATATGAAGGATATCTATAAGGCCACCCATAAAAATTTTCATAGTGTGTCTCCTTAATAAAAAGTCGAGGTAGAATCCAAACCCAAAATCCACAAAAATCAATCATTAATGCCTAAATAAAATCATTAAGAATTGGATGATTCATATAATATAACCATCCATATGAATATTGAACATCATACTCTACTCACTATAATAAAATTACCGCATAGAGGTGGTTTAAACCGCCACCATATGAATTTGTGGAAGTTTCATAAATCCACCGCTAAATTGGGTGTCAGCAACCAATATGCAACAATTTCATCAATCTAGAATAAATTTTATTTAAGTTTTGTAGAAAGTTAAAACCACCACTAAAAAAAATCCAATTTTTCATGTGAAAACTACTGCTAAAACCAGAAACCACCTCTAAAATACATGCACTATATAATTTAGCGGCAGTTTAAACCACTTCCGATAACAGGGTACCACATGTTAGCGATAGTTTAAAATGCCGATAAATATTCACAATTTACTTATCGGTGGTTTAAACTTCCTCTAAATGTATATTTACAAATAAAAAAATACTTCTTGTTCTACAGCCCCAGTACCAGTACCCTAAAAAAAACAACGTGCAGAGTTTATATAACAAAATAATCTAATCTATCTAACATTATTCAGTAATCAACCATCTAAAATACCAATATACACATCCTAACATAAAAAAAATGAAAAAATGTTTGGTGACTACTCTGTTCCACACATGATACATAAACAAAATATGTTTGGTGACTACTCTATGCCACACATGATACATAAACAAACCAACTGTTTCCAAATCTATCCAACATATCGAAAAACCACTAATAATTATCTGATGATGAATATAGCTCCTCACCCTCTCCACCTCCATCTCTACTTCCTGGTACCAGCATCTGTAAGACAATTATATTGAAAATTAAATACTATTGTATATTTATATTTAAACTTAAAACCAATAAATTATTTCAAACTAAATGATTTTGAATTTTTGTGATTTACCTAATCACAACCACCCGTCATCAATGTAATATTACTTGGGATAGATCCAGTCTTCTTTTAATATAAATCAATCAACGCTTTCTGAAAAGTGGATATCTGAGTCCCCTGATCCACAATTTTGTTTTTCATTGAAAAAAATATATTAGAGCATCTCAGGATAGGGAGTGACTACAACTATGAGTATATGAAACATCAATACCTGATGGTCTTCCAAATAACTCTGATGGTATGGGTCCCAAACCCATCCCGCACACTTGACCGGGATGCTCCTTCCCAAAAACTTAACCAACTGGGTCAGTCTAGGAGACTGAGTAGGACTCTGTAGGATTGGAATCCCATAGTTCCTTAATTTTTACCTATAAATCAAATATTAGTCATATTATAAGAAATATATATTAACATAGAGACAAATGAAAATAAGTTATTATAATTAAAAATGAATTCATACCCCAACTTCTTTGGAAGATTCCTTAACAAAACTTCCATCAAATTTTTTATGAACATCCAACCACAGTTCTATTCGGGATGCTGGGTGCCCTAAACTCTATAATTAAATTGAAAAAAATTAATTCAACAATTAAAATATACTAAATAGATAATATTGTATTATAAATATTTAAACTAATGAAAATATTATCATATCCGATTAGAATCTAGAAAAACTCTTTGATCCCATAGTGTGAGGGATGATTTTCGTAGACCGTC
Source organism: Viscum album (assembly GCA_963277665.1). Classification (NCBI taxonomy): domain Eukaryota; kingdom Viridiplantae; phylum Streptophyta; class Magnoliopsida; order Santalales; family Viscaceae; genus Viscum; species Viscum album. The sequence continues at coordinate 1,657,433,698 of OY728121.1, read as the reverse complement.
TTGATGCATTCTTCCTTGAAAGATCCTGAAATAAATAAAATGTAATTTAATAGTAATTTATGAAATGTAATCCCCTTTTAATATACATGTTTAAATGTAAAATTATATTAATATAATAATATATATTTAAATACCATCTGCTTCTCATCATGATACATGTCAAAAAAATTCCCATTGTTCTTTGGGTACCCCATTGGGTACCTTGTCATACATATGTTGGGTTCTCAATAAATATTTATTGACATTTCCCCACAATATCCATTTAATGAATTTCCATTTCTTGCCCAAAATTTTCAATGTACACTTTTGTGCTATCACATCAACAACTGTAAAGTTGAAAGACATATGTATACAAAAATTAATTTTGAAAATATTATAATTTAATAACATAATGACATTGAATCACACCATAATGTATTAAAATTACCATTATTTTTGATTCAAAAACATAATTTTTCCAATTTGAAGGCATATGCCTCCAATCATCACAAGTAATAAGAAGGGAAACTGGCTCTATGACATGTTGACCTAGAATCTTGCCAAGTATTCCTATGGTGTCATCTATAGAAAACCCATAGGAATCAAATGGGGAAACTATCTTCTCTCCAGTCAGATTCCACACATATGAAATTTTTATTTTATTTTTATCCATACGTATATTGTTTCCATATTTTATGGACAAATAGTTAGTATAAAAAAAGTGAAATAAATTTATTCATATTAAAATTTGTACCTATAACTGTCATCCTCCAGTATCCCCACAAAGAACTAGGAGTGGCGCCCTTCTCTCTCACTGTTGAGGCTCCGGAAGAGGAAGGTGTCGCCTGATCTGCAGAAGGGATGCTCACGGAGGGTGTGAGAGATGGTGTAGGGGGAAAGCAGATGGGGTTTCACATGATGTAGAGATAGAGATAGATATATCTTCATCTGTCGATGTGGTGGATAAAACAATGTGACGCTTCCTCCATGGAGTTTTTGTCATTTAATCAAATAAAATTAAGTTCAGAACATATATTTCAAAACATTTATGCAGGAAAAAAAATAAAAAATGATAACATATGCAAAATAAAAACAAAAAAAAAATACAAAACAATTATAATGAATGACTGCATAGATGACATAAGTGGTTGATAAATTAATGGATAACTATACATACAATCATTTCCACCTTAAATCTTGTCAGTTCCCTACTCCATTACTTCATCCACTTCATCCACCCTTTCAAGACTAATATTTTCAAAATCATGATGGAAAAATAAGTCTACTTCTTTCTGTTGATGAGATTCAATGTCAGAGGTCAAATCTTCTTCTTCATCACCCATATCATACAAATCTATTTGTTTTACGTGTGTAACTACACTACACCCTTCATCCACAACATCTTCCACATAATATACCATTTTTTCTTGTGATGATAAGATATACAGTTCATGTAGTTCATGGTCACCAACATCCATTAAGTGAGATAAGTTCATTGTATTAAATTGAAAGGAATATCTTTTAACACCTATGATAATATCAACCCAATTGCATTTGAATAAAACAACTGAAAAATGCCCATGGTAGTTTAATTCGATAATATCAGTAAAATTTCAATAGTATAACACTTCATAAAATGTAAATATACCACTATTATATGTTTTCAAACCCTCTTCTAAATTGAATGTATGAAATCTAAATCCATTCATATTGTATGTATCGAAATTTATAGCTTGTTTTATAGGACCTCGAGAAATAAAAATCAAATCTTTTGACAACTCTGCTCGAGTATCAGTATTCATGATCTAAAAAAATAAATATGAATTATTAGATTTACAAAATATATGTTTCAACCTAATATCCATATTCATTTTAATATTTATGAACTTACACGTTGTGTACACCATTCTATAAGCGCTTTATTAACATCTTTTGTTATATCTTTCTCATTTCTTGTTCGGCTTCTTATTCTTTTTTTTGTATTCTCAACTCTTCAATAAATGGATCTGAAATTGGACTATTCAACAACACATATCTATGTGCCTCTAATAATTCCATTTTTGTAAGTGTAACATTTGAGGTCCTCCCAACCGACCAGACAATAGTAGGAAATATTTTTGATTTCCTATGTATTTGAGATTCAGTTGACATGTGATCAACATGTCTAAATCAATTAAAATTTGTCTCAATATCATCCAAGTATCTAGAAAAAAAGTTAAGACACTCCTATTCCAAATACCCTTTAGAAATATAGCCTTCAGGTTGAGATTTATTTCTAATCTATGATTTCAAATGACCAAGATATCTGTGAAATAAAATAAAAAAACATAATTATGTATTTAATTAAGCTCCAATAAATTTTTACTTAACTGAAAAACATATAAATAATGTACCTCTCAATTTTATACATCCATCGATAATGTAAGAGGCCTTCTAATTTAGCTTCCTCAACCAAATGCACAGTTAAATTCATCATGACAGTAAAAAACGACGGAGGAAAGATCATATCCATTGAAAAAAGTGTCAATAAAAATATCTCTCGAAGGATTTCAAGCTCAAATGGATTTAGGTATTTCTCACATAGTTGTCTAAAAAATGTGGAGAATAGGAGTACAACAACAATAACCTTTTCAGGTAAAAATGTATGCAATGTCAGTGGTAGTAACTGCTGTAACAAAATATTTAAAATGTGAGTTTTCAATCTAGGAAAAATATAATTATTTAAGTCAACACACCTTGAGATGTTACTTGAATACCCATTAGATACATTCACATGTTTTAAAATTCAAAGGAAGGTATATTGATCCCTATTTTTCATTGAAAAATTTACCAGAGTATACTTTTCATTCCCATATGGCCAGAGATCACGCTTTTTGTTCATTGCTTTTAAGTCTTTCCAAGCATTGATAAGATCCTTCGAATTTACATGCTCATTAAGAAATGTGAAGATCAAATTGTCACAAACATTATTCTCAATATGAATCACATCAAGATTATTCTTCAACAAATTAAATTCCAAATACGAAAGTTTGAAGAATATTATTTTTTTCTTCCATTGTTGCATTCTAATTTCACTTGACATTACACTTAAAACTCATTTCCCACTATCATTCAAATGATGCACCTTCCCAAATTTTGTTTCCACATTTCTATGTTGTGCCAATAGTTTATAATTAGTTAACAAATTTGGAGGGGGTCTATGATTAATGAAACCATTGGATTTTGACTTGTTCAGCCAAAATCTATGAGATGGATCGAGAAATATTCGTTGGAAAAAGAAACACCATTTTCTACTATGAGGTAGCTGTTTGGGATCAAAATAAATGTTACAAATAGGGAAAGAAAAACCCATGTAAGTGTTCTAACCAGATAAATTCCCAAGTCCAGGGAAGTCACTAATGATCCACATTAGAGCTTCTTGCATTTTAAACATTATTTTAGAAGAAGCATCATATGTCTCAACACCGTTGCTCCATAACTCCAGTAATTCTTCAATTAAAGTCTGTAAGTATACATCAATATCATTTCCAGGAATTTTTTTCCAAGAATAATCATTGAAATGATAAATGATTTTTTTTGCATACACATCCACGAAGGCAGATTGTAAGGGATCAAAACAACTGGCCAAATGCTATAACTGGTATTCAAAGTCCCAAATGGTTTAAATCCCTCAACATAAAATCCTAATAAAAAATTCCTAGGATCATATGAGAAATTAGGATGTAATTAATCAAATGTTTTCCAAGATTATGAATCTCGTAGATGTCTCATTAACCCAGCATTGTTATTATCTATAGAATGCCACTTCATGTGTTTGGCGGTTTTTGATGACATGAATAATTTTTGAAATTGGAGATTTAAAGGAATGTAACATAAAACCTTTTCATATGTGTTAATTTTATTCTTCTTATTCATGGTAGTATGTTGATTTATGCTTCCAACATCACCCATTGACTTCCATCTAGAAGAAGAACATTTTTTGCAATCATGTCTGCTTGAATCCTCTCTCCAATAAAGCATACAATCACTGGGACACACATGAGTTTTTATATAATTTAGACCAATCCTGTTAATTTTTTTTTCATATCATAAAAATACTCGAGGATGTTTTCTTCAGGAAATGCATCACACAAAAATTAAAATTTCATGGACATCGCCTTATTTGTAATTCCACATAGGCATTTGATATGGTACAACTTCAGCAGAAAAGAAAGTATTTAATATTTCAAACATACACTATACAAATATTGATTTCCATCCTCAAAAAAACCATGAAACACATTTTTTTCAGTAATGTTTTCTCTTACATTAGTCTCCCCAGAATCAAGAGGAGGATCCAGTGATATGTTACAATCTTGATCTAGTTGGACTAGAGTCTCAAAAACATCACTGGTCACATTGCTATTTTTATCACCCTCAAATTGTTGTTTTGATATGTTTTTATGTTTATGTTGGTGTATTTTAATGCCTAATGCATCATTTATAAGGTTTTTCATTTCATTTTCCATTATTGACGAAGTTGGGAGCTCATTCTTTGAATTAACATCTGTGCTCAACCTTTCTATAACGTTCAATTCTTCATGCCAAATCCAACACAAATATTGAGAAGGGAATTGCTTCAATATCAAGTGTTCATAAACTTCATCTCTATTCAACCAACTTCTAAATTTAGATTTAGGACATGGAAATATTATTATACCGTCAACAAATCTATTGGAAGTTAAAAAATCTAAAAACTCCTCCGAAACCTTAGCATACTGAGGTGTGTTCCTCGGTAATGTGATCCAGGTTTTATCTATATATATTACAATGCACCTATATATTATTAAAAAAAATTAAAACACATAACTATTAATAAATAGGAAATGATATTCATATAAACAGTTTAAAAAAATATGAATATATTAAATAAGGTTTTCTCATATAAATAAATAAATAAATTCCATATATAAGGGGATGTATTGAAACTATATTTTCCACATTTCATGATGGATGTAAAACTATATAGGATAGTCCTATGATCTTTAGTGGAAATATAAATTTAGGTATCTTTAAGTCATAGTGACAATATTGTGTTTTAAGAGGATGCCATCTTCATTGATTTGAAAAAAGAAAATGTGAAACATCATGTCCATTAATTAATTTTTGACATTATGGGACATCATGACCATTAATTATGAATAACATAGAGTAATTTCATGTATAGAGACTCCAAATAAATAATATAAATTATAATTTTCATTAATTACACTTAGAAATAAAAAACACCATGTCTGTATATTCCAATTGTACGTTAATGAATGTCATGTCCTTAAATTAATAATAAAAATAAGTAATTTCATGTACATTATATATGTTATTATTTATGTAATCACATCCCATCCAAACTACATTCAAGGATAAAAAATATCACTCAATCCATTATTCAATTAATTTAATCATTTAAGCCATATAGTTTCTAAATAATATTAGGGGAAATGGTGTATAATCTATTCCACTAAATCATTTTATTAACTAACTTTATCAAAGTTCACTAGCTAAATAAAATCCTAAAATAACTTAGTTGTGCTTAGGTCAGAAAGGGAACATAAGTCATTAAGAAATGTAGTGAAACTGACCCATGTGGTGCTTTAGTTGAGTTAATCAACCTCCAACTGGATATCAAGGTCTCCTATCATGTATAGAATTGAATTAAAACAATTAATTTTGGGGTTTATCTATTTTAGGAGAAACACAGCGAAAGTATGTAATATGAAAAAGAAACCTAATATAAAAACCCAAAATATTTATGTAAAAGTATGATACCACCAACCTTATACTGATAGATGAATATGTTAGACTACATTTATTCACCTTTGAAAGGAATTTTCAACATTTAATAGAGGGATAATGATCATAGGATATGAACATTGGATATGAATATTGACTGAGGGTATATAATCTTAAATTAGATTCATTTACCTCTTTATTGTAAATTAAAATGAACCAGAGATAAGATGATATGACACTAATCAAATCTATACATTAAAAAATGAAATTCCAATTCATGAATTTAATTTTATACATAAATGAAACATTTAAATTTTACCAAAATAAATCTTAGATAATGACTAAGAACTCTAAAAGATTTTGAAAATCAATGAATTAATATGTTCAATACTACATTTTCTCACCAATAATGACCTATTTGAGTACTAGTATATGTAAATAATTTTTTGATAAATATAATTTAAAAAACCCCGGTGAAAGATAACCATGAGCATATAATTCATGCATGTGACTAATAACGCATACCCCCCCCCCCCCCCGCAAGAACCTGTGTATGTGACCCCAGGAATATATCTCCTTTATGATACCTACTCTAAATATACCATTTCATATGAGATATTCCATCAAATCCTTTTACATGAATCAATTTATTTGACCCCAATCATGCTACTTCAATCATTTTTTGATCACATAATTGATCCATGGAAAACCCATTGAGAAACTGATCGTGTGATTGGGTTATGGAAAAACTTTTAAATACTCCAAGATCTAGTAAAACCCTTAATATATAGATCATAAAATTAATTGTGTGAATTTTTTTATTAATGGAGCTAGCCCACTGACTTAACCTCTAAAAAACATAGTCATTCATCCACTCCTCTACCTCAAGGAATTTCCTAAACATGAACACCTTCAATTGTGGGTCATGTGATTCCATACAATATACATTAATCCAACACAAAGTAAGTATTACCATAAGAGATACTATATCCAAAGGGTGTAGTCATTCTTTTGAACATCAACATATGTGTAATATAAAACAACGGATTTGGATATCCATGTCAAATACCTAGATGAGAAAGGCGCAGTGAGGGAGCACGCGCCAAGGGGCGGTGAGGGTTGGCGGGGAATGGTGAGTCTAGGCGAGGAGTGTCGATTGGAGAAGACGACTGGCGATGAGGTTGGCACGACAACGATCGGCAGAGATCAGAAATTCGAGGGAGGATAGAGCTTTGGGGAGTCACGAGGTGGGGGGTGGGGGTAATATGATATCCCAAACATATTTTATGTGTAGTAATAATATTTTAATAATTTTAATTGTTTTACCTTTCTTAATTTCCTTACTATCCAAACAGTGTTTCAAAAATAAACACTAGACATATTTTATTCAATTAAACACTAAAACGTTACATTTAAACAAGGCCAAAAAAAAATCTTACTGGCCTAGGATACCTACTAAGAGACCTATCAAGATTACTGTGAGACCCCCCAAACACCACAAACATTCCATGAAAATAATGGAAGTCCTTCAGATCTGTAATGATGAAGAATAGTATGGAAAGAACAATGGCCACCGTACTGAGCATTAAGGGTATGATGAGAACCATCTTCACCTAGTTTTTTTGAGTTTTGAATACCCTAAACATGTATTTATAATGGTCTTATTGACCATTGGAAATACATATAACCATTATTTTTATAGCTGTTAGAGTCTGTAGGTGAACGTTGGTGTTTTAATGGTCATAAGGTTTTGTAACCATTGGGTATGTTAAGTATGTTGATTATTTTAAGCATACGTAAAATAAAAGTACAATAAGTATACTAAATATTTTATGTAACTAAATTATTTTAAGAACTTAAGAGTTCTAAATATTTAAAAATAAGAATTTATTTATATGTTTTCAAGAAAATGTAAAGTTTTGAAAGAATATTTATCTCTGAATAATTATCTAGCCTTTTGGGAAAATGAGAGGTAAATAATTATTTTATGAATAAATATATATGTATCACATGATTTATAATATTTTAAAGTTATAACAAATGTTAAATACTAACATGGTTTTAAATAAGGGTATATTTTATTATAAATAGCTATAACCATGATGAATATCTTAAAATGAATAAAATCAATGATGTTGTATTAAAGCTTAAAATAAATTTTAAATCATGTTTTGAAACACTAATAAGGATAAAAGGTTATGTTTTTAGTAATGACATAGTATAGTTATATGATGGTCTTTTAATTATAATGTTTTAAAGTGTAAAAAAAAAGTAAAAATCATGTTTCAATAAAAACTAAAAACATTGCTATGGTTTTTAAGGAAAATAAATTTTTATTTTTTTACTTATTTTGAAGATTATAGTATATTTTAAGTTGTATGGTATGTTTTGATAAAAATTATGTGAAACACTTGAAGGCCAGCCCTTAATCCAGCCAAGGGAGGCAGCTCGCATCATCTCCCTGAGGAGTGGGTGGTCGAGCCTGAGTCCCTCAGATAGCTCAGGCCAGCCATAAGGGAGCACACACCCACAGGTTTGTGAGAGACCAAAGAATAGGATCGAGAGTGTAAAACCAGAGTGTGCTACCATGTGGGGTGGCATAACGACATGGGTGGGCACATAAGCACACCTGAAGAGAACTGGTATGGGGTGGTATTGGGGAGGGGGAGAGGGAATTTTGAGAGAAGGCCAGGAGCTCTATGCTTGTAAATCCAGCCTAGAAACTATTCCGTTTCGATGGGGGATTGGATTTTTAAAAAGTGATATAATCTCAACCGTTTGATCTCACCGCGTGAGATCTGGACTACCCAATTCAATCTCAGGTTCAAACTCCTCCACCGCGGTATTAATGCCATGTTTCTTTGGATCGTCCGATCACAAATGTGTTTAATCTCATCCCTTCATCCATTTTAAAATCCTGTGTCTCTACATAGCCATCTGATCAAACCAACATAATAATCTCAACCATCCATCCACTTTTATAACCACAGAAGCAACCACCACTGTCTGATCAAGTCTCGGTCAATCTGGACCATTTGATATTTTCTACATCCCCTTCCTCGCGTATTTTTCTTCCTCCCACTTTGAGTCGCACCGGTTTGCATCACTTTCTCCTCCATTATTTTTCTTCTTCAACTCGTGACACTTCCCATCTCTATCTACTACATCTCCATTCTCATTTTTCCACAGACCTGACGCCCTTGTTTTATTTTAAACCGAACCCTTTTGGACCCCATGGAATTTTTCCATGTTATATATATATATAAAATTATACATTATCAACAATTGATCTACTTTCACTTGATTAGAGTATTTTTTTTATTATGAATAAGCCTCCTCTCGAGTCTTGGTTTATCATTACATGTTTAATCCGAGGGGTATATAAAAATATACTTACATAATTTATTATACCCTCACTTTTCTCCCTTAAAACTTGTAGGTTCTCTCTTATCAAGCACCTCTTCAACCTCTGCTCGGCCCTACCACCTCCTTGAATACAGTAGGGGTTTAATATACCTTGTATTCTTTGTACAAAACCTATACACACACTTTGTATATATGGTTATATATATATAGTCATACAGTTTATATAAGTCCCATGTCAAACTATTTTTCTTATGTATACTAAGTGTTGTTTATCATTATTTAAATCATATTTTTTTAAAAATGTTTGAAAATTGTTTGTGTTATTTTTCATTTTTGGTTTTATTATATAAAACCCTTATATACACTTATTGTATATATGGTTATATGTACATATAAATGTTCATTATGAAACAAACCAGTTTTGTTTATGTGTTTTTCAAATGGTGAATGTATACTTTTTTTATATACGTGTAAACCATGTAATTATCCTTTCTTTTTGCGTTTAAGTGGATTAAACATATATATATATATATATGGTTATATGTATATACTTATAAGTTTTTATCATAACCCAAAATAAGTTTTCATAAAACTGATTTTTGGTGATTAAATTATATTTTTGAGATATACAATATTTATAAGGATTTATTAAACCTTATTTTGGTTATGAGAATCCCATGAATACACTTTTTGTTTACATGGTTTTATATATTTTTAAACCCACATGTATATGTATGAGAACCACAATCACACAAATTCATGCATTACTATTTTTTAGAAGGATGTAATAGTCTTTTGATTATACATGAATACATATGCATGCTTAAAAACATGTAGAAAAATATGTTTAATTATATTCTTATGCATGAATGCTTCACATGAAACAATTGTTCTCTATATAACCTACAACATCCCGGTTACGAAAGCTGCCTAGAGACGCCCCATACCCGGTTGGTCACATGGCCTCAAGTGCACTTCCCTAAATGCTAGAGGCTGGCGACTAGCAGTGAGGGACTTGGGTGTGATAGTGGGAAAACTATTCACCCATTGGCAGAGTAACACAACAGAAGTAAAACACAAAGTAATAGCGGAAGCAGTAATATTACCATACAAAAAGAAACAGGATAAGACTGCATAAATAAACAGCTGGAGCACATATATAATGATTCATGATACATAAGTCTAGGAAAAACATCCAAACAAGTCACAATGCTAAAATACAGTACTAAACCAAAGTACAAGAAAAGTAGTAAACAACTCCACAACATCACAAGGAAAAGCTTGGTCCCATGCTCTCTAGCTCCAAAGTAGTCAAGTACCTGATGTAGAAGGGAGCTTTCCCTTATCTATACCTACAACAATATAATCTGTTTGGCCTCAAAATCATGACCAAAAAATGGTGTGAGACTAAATCATAGTAGGAAACCACCACGATATCTATGCCTAACAGTCAGTGAATACATATAACAGGCAATAAGCAAGAAACAAAGAAGTAAATAAGAAAGTACTCAAAAGTAAACAAATAATCACAAAAAGATAACACTCTGGGATGTACTCATAGCCTAATACCCTCTGGTCTTACCTAGAAAACACAACCAACCCTCTGGGAAGTTCACACAGTCTAACAACTCTGGTTCAGCTTTATCATAGACTCTCTGAGGAAGCACTCACCATCAATTCCTCCTACAGTATCATATTGGTAACTAAAGGAGCTCTGGGAAGTACACACAATCTAACCAAACGGTTATAAAAAAACATGCATGAAAAAACACTTCCAAAGCATAGAAATTTACCCTATTCTCATTTAATTAACATCTACTCAAGCATACAAGCATATAAGGAAATTAACATGGCTAAAATTATAAACACACAATACCCCGATCAAGGGTATTGGAAAATTTTGCACATATAACTCAAAGGCATTCAATAAAAAGACACAAACCACCTACCTCGGTGTTGTATGATCTATATACATGAACCTCAAGCCTTGAATCTCCCAAGAACACTGTAGATCTACAAAAATGATAAAAAATCTAAATTGAAGACAACTTTAGAAAGAGGAGGAATCAGGAAATGAAGCTCTAGGAGAAGGAAGAGATTACTGAGGTGATCCCAACGTAATCGATGGTGGTCAATTCAGATAATGGATGCTCGATCGGGGTCTCGAGGAAGAATAGTGGTCGTACGAATGCTCTCGGATGAACTAGGTCGAGAAAGAGGTGTTTCTGTCCATCAGACGTGACCCCGGTACGTTTAATGAAAAAAATAAAGTACATGATGTGTACTTTAGAATTACATGACGTGTACTTGCCTTTACCGGCCCCTAAATTAGGTGGTCTCCAGATCCCCACACACGGCTGTGTGCATGGCCGTGACATGGCCTGCACCCAGGTACTTATGGTAACCAAGTACATGGCGTGTACTTATAAAGTTCATGGTGTGTACATAAAAAATTTCCAAAAAACTCTTCTTTTTCCCCAAAAACACCAAAAAAAGGAAAAAATACCTGAAAAGAAGATCCGGGTTCTTACAAACTTCCCCCCTTTAATAAATTCATCCTTGAATTTACCTAGCATGGTGACATAGAATAAGAATACTCCAACAACTCCGACCACTGTGATCGTACATCGGTCTCCCCTCCCAAGTCTCGTCTTGTACTCACCCGTGCTAGCATAGCACTCATACCAAAGGAACATACCATCCACGAATAACCTTCATATTGTGATCAAAAATCCAGATAGGATGCGCCTCAAATGAGGCATCCACCTCTAACAGAACCTCCTCGGGTTAAAAAACATGAGGCGTGTCTGAGAAGTAATGTTAAAGCTAAGAAATGTGGAAGACTTCATGAATAACACGGTACCACTAAGGTAACTACAACTGATAGGCAACCGACCAGACTCTGTCCAAAACCTCAAAATGCCCGAAGTACCCTGGTGAAAGCTTACCCTGTCTCTTAATTCTCTTGTGCCCCAACCTTAGGGTGATATGCATGAAAACCTAACTCCCGACCTCGAACTCCATAGGTTGTCTCCTCTGATCAGCATAAGACTTCTATCGAGACTGTGCAGTATCAATTTGCTTTAAAATCAACTATATCTACTCTGTGGTCTCCTGGACAGGATGAGGTCCCATCATAGCTTCCTCTCCTGCCTCCAGATTATAAAGGGTGATTGACATGGCCTACCATACAAAGTTGCATAAGGTTCCATTTTAATAGGTACTTGAAAACTATTGTTGTAGGAAAACTCCACAGGTGGTATGTGCTTCTCCCAAGAACCTCCAAAATCAAGGATGCATGCTCGAAGCATGTCCTCAAGCACTTGAATCATACGCTCGGACTAGCCATATATCTGGGGATGGTAAGCTGTACTCAAAAGTACATGTGTACCCAAAGCATTATATATCCCTTTCCAGATGTGATAAGTAAAACGGGAATCCCTGTTTGAAACAATGTAGTGTGGAACTCCATGTAGATGTACTATCTCACGGATGTACAACCGTGCTAGCTCATCAACACTGAAGGTCTCCATGATTAGTAGGAAGTGAGAAACCTTCATGAGTCTATCAATGACAACCCATACAACATAATTTACTCGAGGTGACCTCATTAAACTTTTCACGAAATCTATCATGACATCATTCCACTTCCACTTGGGAATGGGTAACTGCTAAAAAAGCCCTGATGGTCGCTGATGCTCCACCTTCACCTGCTGACAGGTGGAACACCTCATGAAAAACCCATCAACATCTTTCTTCATACCTGGCCACCAATACTGATGGTGTTGATCACAATACATCTTGGTGACACCAATATGAACTACCCAAACAGAGGAATGAAAGTTCCATATCAACTCCTCGCGTATGTCTGCTTCCACCATATGCACCCCTAGAAATGCTAGATCTCATCCTCGCTTATGGTACATACATTAGACGGTCTCCAGATCACCGCACATGGCTGTGTGCATGGCAGTGACACAACCAACACCCGACTACCTGCGGTAACCGAGTACGCGAGTACTTATAAAGTACAAAACGTGTACTTAAGAAATTTCCAGAAAACTCCTCTTTTTCCTAAAAAACACAAGAAAAAGGAAAACATACATGAAAATAAGATCCGGGTTCTTACACAACCAACTGTACTTCAATTCACAAATAACCTACCACTCTAAATGTGTTCAATTTATTTTTGTTTGGCATTCACATTTATCAGCATATGATTTAAATATAAATGAAAACTATCTTAATTTCAAAATTATGCATTTTGGAATATAAAATGTTCATTTTCATGATATAAGGATTTAAAAATTTAAGGGTTATCATTTTATGTGACAAATACTGAATAATCATTTATCTTATGTGCATTAGCCATCACCACATGTGTTATAGTATGTCTGCCTATCCTCACATGTCATTGATTAATTTTTTATAACCATACAGTTGTTAGTATTGACAATTAATGCATGATTCACTTTATATATGTAATTTATAAAGAATTAAATTTAACTGTTATGAAATTTTTTGGATTAAGAACAAAATTATTCAAAGTGGAATGATACAATTTGAATAATATGAAATGAGAAATTAAATATTCAAAGTGGTATGAGACACATTGAATATATGAGATAAGAAATTAAATATTCAAAGTGGTATGAGACAATTTGAATATATAACCTTACTGTACATATGAGGAATGTATTGGACTTAGTAAATAATAGGTTGGAGACCGATTAATGAAATCCATACGGCTTGGGGACCGATTAATGCAAGACCTACGAGTTGGGGACCGATTAATGAAATCCCCACGATGCATCGATAATTCTAATGAGACAAATTAGGTCATGGCATGAGGCCTTTACGTAGTTTGACTTTATATATTTCCTCACTATGTCTTAGTATATAACCAACCAAGTGATTATTAGACTAATAGAATATACTTTGTTTAGAGCCTTACATATGAGTATCAGAAGAAGTAAATTCACATGGCATGATGTGTATTCAACACTCATTTTTTGAACTTTAATATAAATTCTAGTAGTTTAGCTACCATTTTATGATTTTCAATTAGTGAAGCATGGAATTAATGTTATCATTTTATGCATAACTATGATTAAGTATTACTTTTATGTGTAAAATCTATACCTTAACCTTTTCATGTCACACTTATTATAGTTTAATTTAACTCTTGATTTATATGATGCACACCATATAATTTGTATAAATATTAATAATATTGAAATGTGTTACATTTTTACTACTTTTAATTCTCCCTAAAATGTTTACTGGTAACCTTGAAAAGCTATTAACATTTAGAAGCATGTATTTAATTTTTCTTTTAAGAAATTTTTTTATGATTATTTTAAAAAGGGATGTTTTTAAAAGGGTTTTACTAGAAATATTATATTAATTATAAAACCCCTTATTGGTAATTTTTGTGCTCACCCTACATTTTCAATTAATTTTTACAGGTTTAGTAGATTTGAGTTACACTATGTGGTGTATGATTTGTGGAGTCTTTTCTAATCAGTCTTGAAGGATTGTAATAATTGTATCTGGTTTTCCAGAACCTAAACTGCAAAAATCTTCTATATAGAAGATAATGTGTAATTATTCAGCTTTTCTTTTAAAAAAAATTACACACCATGTTTATTAACACACCGGCTCCATGTCTTCTGGGGTAGGGGCATGAAAGTTGGTATTAGAGGATGATTTAGACAACCTTGGAAAATTATAACAACACTAAATATTTAATTATATCTTACTAAGTATAATTATTTTTAAAATTTTAAGATGGCAGATGAATCAAGTCTTTTGTCTCTTCCAACCGAAATTCTAGAGACTATAGTTTCTAAGTCATGTTTAGAAGGATTTTAGACATTTGAAAACCTTCGTCTATCATGTAAACATCACTACTATGTATCAAACTCTCCTCGTATACTTCAACTCCACTGAGGATCAGGCTTTGACTATTTACTTATGATGCATGCTCAACTTCCATTATATTCATGTAATGGAAATTCCTTTGAGGTTCTATTTAAATTCTTTACCATAGCTGAGAATTTTCAATCCCTAGAGGAATTCCAAGAGGCTGCACAAGAGGGAGACCTTCAAGGAGTGTATCTTTTTCAAATGTTGACCTACAGTCTTTTTTGTCAAGTTATGGACATTGAAAATTTTGAGGACGAGTCTTCCCATTTCTTTTATATACATCATGTTCACGCTGATGTCTCCCAAATTCATACAATTCATGATTTTCTCTCATGAAACTTTAGATGTCCACATGCAGTTGATCCAAGTTGCCCATGCTGCATCTGGACAAAAGAGATCAAATAGTTTGGAACTGTTTTAGGGATCCGTTTAATTAGGAACTGGGGAAATCACCAACACTGGTGGTACCTGTGAAGGGACAATATGGTTAATGTTAAGAATTTTGTGTCTGTGAGTTTGTAAGGGAATGAACGAATATGTAACACCTAGAGTTTCATGAACTTTGTCTTAAATTCATAATGATTTTTTTATGTTTTGGTACTTTAATATGTATTGTCAAAATGACAACTCTATTTTAATATGTTTATGCTTTAGTGATAACTTTTTCTAAAAATTTTCAGATGGAAGTTGAGAGGACACCAACCAAACTTTTGTCTTTACCAACTGAGATACTGGAAATTATAATGATAAATTAATGTTCAGAATCATACCTCCCTTTTGCGATATCAAGTTTCCCTTAGATCAAATGTCTTCCAAAACTATCAGGGAGAAAATTATGTTTATCACCTTATGGAAACTGCACAACTTGCATACTATAATCATAAGGTAAATTTTTTTGAAGGTATCTTCCTCTGTTTCACTCTCTCTGAAAATTTACTAGCCTTGGGGAAATTCCAGGAATCTGCTTTGGAGGGTGACCTTTGAGGAGATTATCTATTCTAGGTCTTGAGTTTCAGCATGTATGGGAGGCTCTATGACATCAGAAGTCTCAGGCATGACACTGTTTGGAAGGTCTATAAGGAATGTGTTCATACCAAAATCTCTGACCTCCATACCTCCCATGCCTCTCTCTGGAAACCAGAGTGTTTCATTCATAGGTTTATACCTAATCAATCAAGGTGTATCTAGGCTAGGGAGATTAAGGAGTTGGGAACCACCCTGGGAATCCACCTGAGGACATCAACAGATTATCCACAGTGGTGGACCTAGTGAAGGTATTAATCTAAACTTTCTGTTAATCAAATTTTTGTTAATAATTAATAAATAAGGCATATCTTGTAGGGTCCTTGAAGTTAATGTCAGAAGTTGGTGTGGGAAAGATTAAGAACATGAAGGAATTGCGAGGACACAATTATTTGAATGGGGGAATAATGTGATATCCCAAACATATTTTATGTGTAGTAATAATATTTTAATAATTTTAATTGTTTTACTTTTCTTTTTTCCGTACAATCCAAAAAATGTTTCAAAAATAAACACAAGACATATTTTATTCAATTAAACACTGAAACGTTAAATTTCAAAAAGTACAAAAGAACATTACTAACCTAGGATACCTACTAGGAGACCTATCAAGATTATCAGGAGACCCCCAAACACCACAAACATTCCATGAAAATAATGGAAGTCCTTCGGATCTGTCACGATGAAGAATAGTATATAAAGAATATTGGACACCGTATTAAGCATTAAGGGTATGATGAGAACTATCTTCACCAAGTTTTTTTTTGAGTTTGTAATACCCTAAAAATGTATTTATAAGGGTCTTCTTGACCATTGGAAATACATATGATCATTATTTTTATAGCTGTTAGAGTCTGTAGGTGACTGTTGGTGTTTTAACAGTCATAAGGTTTTGTAACCATTAGGTATGATACATATTTTGATTATTTTAAGCACACTTAATATAAAATTAATATATGTATACTAAATATTTTAAGTACCTTAATTATTTTGAGAACTTAAGTGTTTTAAATATTTGAAAATATGATTTTAGTTATTTGTTTTCAAGAAAATGTAATGTTTTGAAAGAATATTTCTCTATGAATAATTATCTAGCCTCTCGATAAAATGAGAGGTAAACAATTATTTTATGAAAAAATATATATGTGTCACGACCCGTCCTCGGGACCTGTGCCATGACTACCCCAAGCCCGCCTTCCATAGGCCAGGGGCTGGCGACTAGCACCAAAGGCGTAAATCCAGATAATAGGGAAGGCATTGCCTTTATATAAGTAAACAAACACAATAGAGTACGCAAGCTGAATTAAACACTAAGTAAACTGAGAACAAATATAAGTGCAGGAAAGTAAATAGGCCAGAATACAAACCCAACTGAAAGTACAGTACAACTGAAAAGAAAGTACAACAACACCGAGTCGCCCTCCAAAAATCCCACCTGAAGGGTGGGTACAGATAGTCTCCTCAGCTCCTCGGGTCCGGCCGTCCGCTACGTGCACGTCCCGCCAAGTGGTCCACCTCCAAGTATCATCCTGATTCACAAGACTCCACCTCGATCAGTGCTGTCTGTCGTCTACATCCAACACAACGTAGTGCGGGCATAGCCCGTGCAGGGGTGAGTATACGATACTCATTAGGGACCCCGAGACCCCCGTAGGTCTCCCATAATCCACAAAGGATAAACCAAAAAGGAAAGATACAAACGCGAAGTATCAAGCAAATCTACTTAGGTATATAACCATACATATACCTAAGTCATCAATTCCAGTTCGGCTCCAACTCACGAGCCCAAGTACAACCCAGTCCACATAGGAAAGCACAACCCAGTCTACACAGAAAAGAAAGTCAATCACATCGATGATAATGAATGAAAGTCAAGAATAATCTCACACTTGTATACTAATTACTAAGAGGAGTAGACATGATTAGATTTAGCCTTTGAATCATCTCCTCTGCCAAACCCACATAGAATCCAAGTACAGAAGTCGTCGCTGCCAAACCCACGTAGGATCTAAGTACAGAAGTCATCGCTGCCGAACCCACGTAGTATCCAAGTACAGTAAACTTTGTTGCCGAACCCACGTAGGATCCTAGTACAGTCATCCTCACTGCCGAACCCATGGAGGATCCAAGTATAGTGTCCATCGGCGTCAAACCCACGGAGGATCCCAGTACAATAGTCATTGTAGTCGCAACCAACTCTAGGGTTTCCGCACACAGCTCGCTCGATTTCTGAAGGGTCCGCTCCTCGAGTCAAAGATCGATACATCGACTGTCATGAATTCAAGAGTTGATGTATCCTGTAGTTACTTCTCACATCATAGGATAAAAACCAAGCAAAACATCCCCAAGTCAGGGAGAAAAAAATGACCAAGCCATTTCCTAAAGTACACGACGTGTAGGTAAGAAATACACACCGTGTTATCAGACACCGGGTACTGCCTATGAGAAACGGCCCATTTCACAGGGATGGTCGTGTAGATAAGTATGTACATGGAGTGTGGTATGGTTACATGTCATGTCCAAACCTCCAGGGTCGGTTCCATGTGCGCTGGCCATGCCTGGCCGTGTGGTGGAGTACATGCCCGTGTACTCCACCCCGTGTCCGTGTATTCCCGGAATACATGCTTAGTCATCTCGAAGCCGCTTCTGCCATGGTGAAGTTAGTACACGCCATGACTCTTGGTTGTGTGCTTCAGCCCGTGTCCGTGTATCTCCCAGAATACACGCCATGTCCTTCAAAGTAACCTCTGTCAAACAGTGTGGAGAGTACACGCCGTGTGTCTAGAGTCACATGTCGTGTGTTACTATTCTAACGTCCAAAACAGAAGCCATAGTACGCTTGCACTACACGAAGCGTGCTCCTGGAGTACACACCGTGTATTCTGGAATTTTCCAAAAATGACGCCTCTGGACAGCACGCCTCCCGAGGTGTCCGTTCTTCGTTCCGATGATCCAATTTCTATGAAACTTCCGCTTTTAGGTCTCTCCGATGCTCTAAGGCCGTTTACGATGTTTTCAGGCCTCCGATTGGCTCCGAAAACATAGATTGATTCACCTCTCAAGAACAGCTGAAGAACTCCACATATTCACAAGAACGACGGAGGAATCAGACCGTGTTAGTTTGGTCCAGTCCCTTCCGCATTAGTCCCATAACAAGCGGTTTAAGAGGAACAACAACATGGAAGAAAAAAAAATCATTACTCAATCCAAACACACCCCTACCTTGAAAATAAGTTCACGGTTGTCAAACACCGCGGATGATGGCCTCGTTTCCATCGTCGTCGGTGTTCACCTGAGGAAAAGACGTCTCCTCTTTTATCCTAGAGAGAAAAAGATGATTGTGCGTCTTCAGAGAGCTCTCACGTCGATGTCCCCTCCCTTGTCGCAGAGGAAGATGTGGATGGAGAAACCGGGGTCACCGAGTCGTTCTTCGTTGAAGAGGATGGCATTATTCAACGAAGGAGGAGCTTCCTTCTTTCTACACAAATGCTCTCTCCCAAAATCCTCACACAACAAGCCAACCCCCAAAATAAAATAAGTCTTCTCTTATTTTATTAAATCATTCCATGCATTACAATTTAAAAAATTAAAACACTTAATTCAATTAATTGATTAAGTGTGTGTTGGCATGAATTAAAGTGGGAGAGTGGGGAGAGGAGGAGTTACCCAATTAAATACAAGGGGTTTTCCAGCATTAAACACAAGGAGTTTAATAGGGGGTTTAAGGAGTTTAGGGAAGATCAAGGGTTTAGGTCACGTGTGGGCCCCACCCCATAAATATCCTCCCATGGGAGGTTATGTGGGTGTGGGCCCCACCTTAAACTCCCTTTGGGAGAAATTAACCACCAACCATAAAAATAAAATTGTGCCACCAATTTTATTTATTTTAAACTATTTCCCCAAAAATTAATTCCCAACCCGCTTAAAATGCAACTACGATAAAGGTCCCCTTAAGCAATTACTGGTGCTGCGAACGTATTGATGCCCTCAGATTTCGATTCCAAGCACCAGTTCAAAAGATAGAAAAACCCGCTCGTTCGTTCACTGAATGTACCCGAGCTAAACTTCGGAAAATTATTCCGGGCACACCGGGCCTCAGAATTAGGTGCCGTCAGAGAATGCGTACTCGAAAATTTCCAAAGAATTTAAGAAAAAATTTTCTCTGAAGTTTCTGGGTCTTTACATTAATACCACCTCAGGGATTTACGTCCCTGTAAAGCTACAACATAAACTAGGGAAACAAATGAGGGTACTGTGCATGCATCTAAGCCTCCCTCTCCCATGTGCTCTCCTAGAGGTTCCCGTGCTACCAACTAATGCGCACCAAAGGAATCGACCATCCATGTAGGACCCGCTCCTGTTGATCCTCGATCTCCACTGGAACCTCCGCAAATGTCGCCCTGTCATCAATGTCCAGATCCCCGTGATCAATGATATGTGTCGGGTCATGCACATATATCCTCAACTAAGATACTTGGAAGACGTCGTGCAACTGGTGCAACTGAGGTGGAAGGTCCAGATGATAATCCACCTCGCCTATCCTGCTGAGAACCTGGAATGGTCCGATGAAGCACAGAGATAACTTGCCGCCCCGACCAAATCTCCATATTCCACATCGAGGTGAGACCCATAAGAAAACATGGTCACCATCCTCAAACTCTAGTGGTCTTCACCTCCTATCAGCATAGGACTTCTGTCTAGTCTGTGTAGTCCTCATCTATTCCTGGATGATCTGCACCTTCTCCATCATAGCGTGGACCATCTATGGTCCTACGAGTGTTGACTCCCCAGGGTCAGTCCAGTACAGAGGTGATCTGCATGGTCGGCTGTAAAATGCCTCGTATAGTGCCGTCTCGATGGTGGAGTGGTAGCTGTTGTTGTACGAAAACTCCACCAAGGGTATATGATCCTCCCAGCTGCGAACAAAGTCAAGGACACATGAACGGAGCATGTCCTCAAGTTTTTGAATGGTCCTCTCCGTCTGGCTGTTCGTCTGAGGGTGAAAGGCGGTGCTCATGCATAACTACATCCCAAAAGCCTCCTTCAACCCCTTACAAAGTCGGGAAGTAAAGCGAGAATCTCGACCGGAGATGATAGATGATGGCACACCATAAAGCCATACGATATCCTGAACGTAGAGGCGTCCCAAGATCTCCACTGAGTCCTGCTCTCTAATAGGTAGGAAGTGGGCCGACTTGGTGAGCCGGTCAACAATCACCCAGATAGAGTCGTGTCCTCTAGAAGTACGAGGGAGCCCCATCACGAAATCTATGGATATACCATCCCAATTCCACTCTAGGACCTCTAAGGGATGTTCCAAGCCTGCTGGTACCTGGTGCTCTGTCTTCACTTGCTGGCAGGTGAGGCATCGTGAAACGAACTCTGCCACAACCTTTTTCATACCCGGACACCAGTGCTGTTGTTTGAGATCCTGGTACATTTTCGATACTCCTAGATGTATCACCAATGGGGAAGTGTGAAACTCCCTCAGAACCTCCTCCTGTAATGTAACTGGTACCATGGTACGTCCCCTGAAGAGGATGACATGCTCTGATCCTTCAAAAAATCCATCAAGCACCTGCCCTGTGGAAATCTGAGCACGTCGCGTCTCACAGTCAACGCCCCCACACTGTGCCTCTCTGACCCACTGAAGTAGTGGAGGAGTGACTGTGAGGGACTGTAGTAAGGCTGCCTCATCTCTATCCATGAAGGATATCTGAAAAGCGGCTAACTGATCTATTGCCTCTCCAAGTAGCTGAATGCCCAACCTCCTGTTGAGAGCATCAGCCACAACGTTTACCTTCCCAGGAGTATAGACTATCTCAAAGTCATAGTCCTGGAGGAACTTGAGCCATCACCGCTGTCTCAGGTTCATGTCCTTCTACGAGAATATGTACCTGAGACTCTGGTGGTTAGAGTAGACTTTAAAGTGCTCGCCCATCAGATAGTGCCGCCACATCTTCAAGGCAAAGACCACTTATAATAACTCCAGGTCATGGGTAGCATAGTTCTGCTCATACTTCCTCAACTATCGTGAACCATAAGTGATCACTGCCTGCTCCTGCATCAAGACACACCTGAGTCTGGTCCCTGATGCATCGTAGTAAACTACGTACCCTACGCCCTCCTCCGGTAGTCTCAAGATGGGTACACTGGTCAATCTCTGTCTCAGCTCCTGGAAGCTCTGATGACATCTATCTGACCACACGAAGGGTTTCCACTTCTTCATCAAAGCTGAAAGTGGTTCTGAAACTATAGAGAAGTCTAGCACAAATCTCCGGTAGTACCCAGCTAGTCCTAGGAAACTCCGCACCTTAGTTACACTCTTGGGTGGCTCCCAAGCAAGTACTGCCTCAATCTTCACAGGATCCACCACAAATACTGCCTCAGAGATGACGTTCCCCAAGAAGTGGACCTCTCGAATCTAGAAATGACACTTCGAGAGATTACTATAAAGCTGGTGCTCTTGGAGTGTGTCCAATACAACCTGCAAGTGGTAGGCGTGCTCCTCCTCAGTAGTCGAGTAAATCAGTATGTCATCAATAAAGACCACGACAAACCGATCGAGGTAAGGCTGGAAGATCCTGTTAATGAGACTCATGAACACTACTAGTGCGTTGGTTATGCCTAAGGGCATAATCAAGAACTCATTGTGGCCATACCGACACCTGAAGGCCGTCTTCTGCACATCCTCATCTCGAACTCTGAGCTGATGATAGCCTGACCTGAGGTCTATCTTTGAGAACCAACACGCTCCCTTGAGCTGATCAAAGAGGTCATAAATCCTCGGGAGTGGATACTTGTTCTTCACGGTCACCTGATTCAGGCAACGGTAGTCGTCACATAGTCGTAAGGTCCCATCCGCCTTCTTGGCGAATAAAATCGGAGAATCCCAGGGTGAAACACTAGGTCGGATGAATCCCTTTCCCTACAAGTCCTCCAGCTGTACCCACAGCTCACGAAGCTCAACGGGATCTATCCAATATGATGGTGTAGATATCGATGCTATCTCGGGGTACAGGTCAATGTAGAAATCTTCCTCTCTATGAGGAGGTAGTCCTGGAATGTTGTCAGGAAAAACTTCTCCATACTAATCCACCACAATAGGAAAACTCAGACTCTGCACATCAACCTCTCCGAGGATAAGAATAGCCAACTGATGTGTGATCGGCTACCCTCTCCTCTGTGTAAGTCCATCCTATGATGCAAAGGCCCCCTTCTCATCGGTGAAGGTGAACCTGATCCCATCTGTGTGGATACACCACACTTTGCGCCTAATACAGTCGATCTGATCATGAATTTTAGATAGCCAATCCATTCCCAAGATGACGTCGTAAGGCCTCAACACCACAACATGAAGATCCCAGCCGAAGCTCTCACCTCCTAGAGTAAGCTCACACTACTGACACCAGTGCGCAATCATCGAGTCTTCTACCGTAGAAGTCTCTAGATGTAAGGATCGAGCCAATAACTCCGTCAGAATCTCTGAGATCCGAACAAGGGCAGTGGAAATAAAAGAATGACTTGCTCTTGTGTCTATAAGAACTGCAACAAGGGTGGAGTAGACACAGATAGTACCTCAAATCATCTCAGGTGCGCCATGGTTGTAAGACTCCACTACCAGCAGGTGAGCCTGCCTCTGTCCTCCATCTCCCTGTGGTCATGGTGGACCTCCTGGTGGTGGTAGTGATAGAGACTCAAAGTGTCACCCACCACCCGCTGCTCGGCCAGCTCCTCTGCCTCGTCCGCCTACTCCCTGCGAACCACCACGGTCGAACTTCTGCCTCTGCCTGGGTGGTCCCTCAACCGTATTCTGCTCCTCTGTATGGTGGGTTGGGCAATTACGAGCCATGTGGACCTGCCCGCCGCATGCATAGAATTGCCTACCTCTCGTATGACTGGCTCTGCTGCGTGTGCCCCGAACCTCCGAACCAATATCTTGAGGTCTCCCACCTGATGACCTGGTCCGCTTGGACCTCTCCAACATCTATCTACTGCCGGCTACAAAAGACTCTGCTACGTGTCACCCTGAAGTGGGTCTCGCTGCTGGAGTCGGATCAGCAAGAAAAATCTCCACAAGAAGGGCTCGCTCCAGTACTCCTGCCTGTGTTGGAATGCTGAGGGAGATCATTAAAGCCCTGATCTCATGTCTCAGTCCCTGCTCGAAGGTTCGGGCTCGGAAGAATGGGTCTCGTACCATGTCCGTGGAGTAGCGCGAGAGGTCGGTAAATCTCGCCAAGTACTGGGCTACTGTCATGCTACCCTGCCGCAGCTATAGTAACTCCTGGATGCACACCACAGGGAGGGTGGCTGGAACAAACTCCGAGCGAAAGATTCTCTCGAAGTCCGTCCAAAGTAGAGATGCCTCATCGTGCACCTAGAGCATCGGGCTCCACCATCTACCTACTTCTGTGTGCAGGAGACTCGTGACAAGGATCACCATAAGATCTACTGGTGTCCCTACCAATCTGAAGACTCGGACGATAGCCTCCAGCTAATCCTCGGCTGCATAAGGGTCCGTCTCTCCATGGAAACTGGGCGTCCTCTAACGCTGAAACTCGTGTAGCACACTCAGGCGGCGTCCACTCTCCACTGCTGGGGCTGGTGGTATTGGTAGCCTAGCTGGTAGAGGTACCGCTGGTGCCTCCGCTGTAATGGGGCCTTGCATCAAGGCCTCGTCACTCGGTGGGCTGCCATCTCACAAAAAGCTCGGAACCCGAGCTGGCTACCATCGTGGGGCCATCCTAAAAAGAAACATGTTATCCATGGTTAATATAGTATACCTGGTGAGGTGACACAAAGTAATCACAAAGAAATCTTTTGAAACACACATGCAATCAGTTTTTTCGAGCACTGAGTCAGAATTCAGAAGTCAGGGTCCTGGTATATGGATACATCGGCCGCCGCACCAACACTGGACTCCCTGGACTGATAACCACACTCAATACCCATAATAATATTGCTTCAAAAGAAGAAATTATCAGAGTCCTAAGTTCTACGGTAGAACCAACTCCTCTGATACCAATTTGTCACGACCCGTCCTCGGGGCCCGTGCCGTGACTACCTCAAGCTCGCCTTCCATAGGCCAGGGGCTGGAGACTAGCACCAAAGGTGTAAATCCTGATAATAGGGAAGGAATTTACTTTGTATAAGTAAACAAACACAATAGAGTACATAAGATGAAGTAAACACTAAGTAAACTGAGTACAAATATAAGTGCTGGAAAGTAAATGGACCAGAATACAAAACCAACTAAAAGTACAGTACAATTGAAAAGAAAGTACAACAACACTGAGTTTCCCTTCGGAAATCCCACCTGAAGGGTGGGTATAGATAGTCTCCCCAGCTCCTCGGGTCCGGCTGTCCGCTCCGTGCATGTCCCGCCAAGTGGTCCACCTCTAGGTACCATCCCGCTTCACAAGAATCCACCTTGATCAGTGTTTTATGTCATCTACATCCAACAAAACGTAGTGCGGGCATAACCCATGCAGGGGTGAGTATACGATACTCAGTAGGGACCCCGAGACCCCCGAAGGTCTCCCAGAATCCACAAAGGATAAAACAAAAATGAAAGATAAAAACACAAAGTATAAACCAACTCTACTTAGGTATATGCCCATACATTTACCTAAGTCATCAAATTCAGTTCAGCTCCAACTCACGAGCCCAAGTACAACCCAGTCCACATAGGAAAGCACAACCCAGTCCACACAGGAAAGAAAGTCAATCACATCGATGATAATGACTGAAAGTCAAGACTCAGCTCACACATGTATACTAAATACTAAGAGGAGTGGAGATGATTAGATTTAGCCTCTGAATCATCTCCTCTGCTGAAGCCATGAAGGATCCAAGTACAGAAGTCGTCGCTGCCGAACCCACGTAGGATCCAAGTACAGAAGTCATCACCGCTGAACCCACGTAGGATCCAAGTACAGTAACCGTTACTGCCGACCCCACGTAGGATCCTATTACAGTCATCCTCACTGCCGAACCCATGGAGGATCCAAGTAGAGTCGCCATCGTCATCGAACCCACAAAGGATCCCAGTACGTTAGTCATCGCAGTCACAACCAGCTCTAGGGTTTCTGCACATAGCTCGCTCGATTTCCAGAGGGTCTGCTCCTCGAGTCAAAGATTGATACATCGACTGTCATGAAATCCAGAGTTGATGTATCCCGTAGTTCTGTCCCACGTCATAGGGGAAAAACCATGCAAAATGTGCCCAAGTCACGGAGGACAAAACGACCAAGACATTTCCCTAAAGTACACGGTGTGTAGGTAAGAGATACATGTCGTATTATCAGACACCAGGTACTGGCTATGAGAAATAGCCCGTGTCACAGGGCTGGTCGTGTAGATAAGTATGTACACGGCGTGTGGTATGGTTACACACCGTGTCCAAACCTCTAGGGTCGGTTCCATGTGCACTGGCCATGCCTGGCCATGTGGTGGAGTACATGCCCGTGTACTCCACCCCATGTTCATGTATTCTCGGAATACATGTCGAGTCATCTCGAAGCCGCTTCTGCCATGGTGAAGGTAGTAAACGCCATGCCTCTTGGCCGTGTGGTTCTGCCCGTGTCTGTGTATCTCCCAGAATACACGCGATGTCCATCGAAGTCTCCTCTGTCAAACAGTGTGAAGAGTACACGTCGTGTGTCTAGAGTCACACACCATGTGTTACTTTTCTAACGTCCAAAACGGAAGCCATAGTACGCTTTCACTACACGACGTGTGCTCCTGCAGTACACGTTGTGTATTTTGGAATTTTATAGAAATGACGCCTCTGGACAGCACACCTCCCGAGGTGTCCGTTCTTCGTTTCGATTATTCAATTTCTATAAAACTTCCGCTTCTAGGTTTCCCAGATGCTCTGAGGCCGTTTATGATGTTTTTGGGACTCCGATTGGATTTGGAAACATAGATTGATTCACTGCTCAAGAACGGCTGAAGAACTCCATATATTCACAAGAATGGAGGAGGAATCAGACTGTGTTAGTTTGGTCCGGTCCCTTCCGCATTAGTCTGATAACAAGCAGTTTAAGAGGAACAAAAACATGGAAGGAAAACCAATCATTAGTCAATACAAACACACCCCTACCTCAAAAAGAAGTTTGCGGTTTTCAAACGCCGCATATGATGGTGTCATTTCCGTCGTCGTCAGTGTGCACCTGAGGAAAAGACATCTCCTCTTTTATCACAGAGAGAAGAAGATGATTGCACGTCGTCGGAGAGATCCCGCGTCGATGTCCCCTCCCTTGTCGCGGAGGAAGATGTGGATGGAGAAACCAGGGTCACCGAGTCATTCTTCATTGAAGAGGATGATGTTCTTCAACGAAGGAGGAGCTTCCTTCTTTCTACACAAAGGTTCTCTCCCAAAATCCTCACACAACAAGCCAACCCCCAAAATAAAATAAGTCTTCTCTTATTTTATTAAATCATTCCATGCATTCAAATTTACAAAATTCAAACACTTAATTCAATTAATTGATTAAGTGTGTGTTGGCTTGAATTAAAGTGGGAGAGTAGGGAGAGGAGGAGTTACCCAATTAAATACAAGGGGTTTTCCAACATTAAACACAAGGAGTTTAATGGGGGGGGGTTTAAGGGTTTTAGGGAAGATCAATGGTTTAGGTCATGTGTGGGCCCCACCCCAAAAATATTATCCTATGGGAGGTTATGTGGGTGTGGGCCCCACCTTCAACTCCCTTTGAGATAAATTAACCACCAACCATAAAAATAAAATTGTGCCACCAATTTTACTTATTTTAAACTATTTCCCCAAAAATTAATTCCCAACCCGCTTAAAACGCAACTGTGATAAAGGTACCCTTAAGAAATTACTGGCACTGCGAATGCATCGGTGCCCTAAGATTTTGATTCCATGCACCAGTTCAAAAGATAGAAAAACATGCTCGTTCGTTGAATGAACGTACCCAAGCTAAACTTCAGAAAATTATTCCGGGCACACCGGGCCTCAGAATTAGGTACCGTCAGAAACTGTGTACTCAGAAAATTCCAAAGAATTTAAGAAAAAATTTCCCTTTAAATTTCTAGGTTTTATAATATGTATCACATGGTTTATAATATTTTAAAGTTATAACACATGTTAAATACTAACATGGTTTTAAATAAGGGTATACTTTATTATAAACAGCTATAACCATGATGAATATCTTAAAACGAATAAAATCATTGAAGTTTTATTAAATCTTAAAATAAATTTGAAATCATGTTTTGAAATACTAATAAGGATAAAAAGGTTTTGTTTTTAGTAATGAAATAGTATAGTTATATTATGGTTTTGAATTATAATGTTTTAAAGTGTAAAAAAAAGTTGAAATCATGTTTCAATAAAAATTAATAACATTGTTATGGTTTTTAATGAAAATAAAATTTTCTTATTTACTTATTTTGAATATTATTGTATATTTAAGTCGTATGGTATGTTTTAATAAAAATTATGGGAAACCCTTGAAGGCCATCCCATAATCCATCCAAGGGAGGCAGCTCGCACCATCTCCCTAAAGAGTGGGCGGTTGGGCCTGAGACCCTCATCCAGCTGGGGCCAACCATAAGAGAGCACGAACCCACATGTTTGTGAGAGACCTAAGCACATGATCGAGAGTGTCAGACCAGAGTGCACCACCATGAAGGGAAGGACTAAGATATGGGTGGGCGCAGAAGCATGCCTGTAGAGGACTGGTATGGGGTGGTACTAGGGAGTGGGAGAGGGAATTTTGAGAGAAGTCCAGAAGCGCTAGGATAATAAAGTCAGCCCCAAAACTGTTCTGTTTTGATATGGGTCAAGATTTTTAAATAGGGATCTGATATCAACCTTCCTATATCACCACACGAGATCTGGACCACCCAATTCAGTCCTGGGTTCGAACTCCTCCACCACTGTATTAAGGCTACGTTTCTTTGGACTGTCCAATCATAGATGCAATTAATATCATCCCTTTATCCATTTTTAAATCCCACATCTCACTTCAACCGTTCGACCAAACCAAAATTTTAATCTCAACTGTCCATCCCCTTTTTATAACCATAGAAGCGACCG
This sequence comes from Viscum album, assembly GCA_963277665.1. Classification (NCBI taxonomy): domain Eukaryota; kingdom Viridiplantae; phylum Streptophyta; class Magnoliopsida; order Santalales; family Viscaceae; genus Viscum; species Viscum album. The sequence goes on along the minus strand of OY728121.1, from coordinate 1,657,404,567 downwards.
CCGCTCTCCGATCAAATCTTGGTTGATCTGGACCATCCAATCTTTTCCACATCCCCTTTATCGTGTTTTGTTCTCCCTCCCTCTTTGCACCGCACCATCCAGCATCACTTCTCCTCCATTATTTTTCTTCTTCAACTCGTGACACTTTTTATCTCTATCCATGGCGTCTCCCTTCTCATTTTTTCACAGACCCAATACCCTAAGTTTATTTTAATCCGAACACCTTTGGACCCCATGTAAGTTTTCCATGTTATATATATATATATAATTTTACATTATCAATGATTGATATACTTTCTCTTGATTAGAGTATTTTTTTCTTCTGCATAAGTCTCCTCTTGGGTCTTGGTTTATCATTACATGTTTAATACAAGGGTTATATAAAAATATACTGATACAATTTATTATACTCTCTCTTTTCACCCTTAAAACTTACAGGTTTTCCCTTCTCAAGAACCTATCCAAACTCTGCTCAGCCCTTCATCCTCCTTGAATAAAATAAGGGTTTAATATACCTTGTCTTCTTTCTTAAAAACCTATATACACACTTTGTATATATAGTTATATATATATATATAGTCATACAGTTTTTATAAGTCCCTTATCGAAATGTTTTTCTTAATTTTTCTATGTTTTTATTATCATTATTTAAATCATGTTTCTTTAAAAAGCATGACAATTGTATGTGTTATTTTTTAGTTTCAGTTTTGTTATATAAACCCCTTATATACAATTTTTTTATATATGGTCATATAAACATATAAATTTTCATTATGTAACAAACCAGTTTTGTTTATGTGTTTTTCAAATGGTGAAAGTATACTTTTTTTATATACATATAAATCATGTAAGTATCCTTTCTTGTTGTGTTTAAGTGGATTATACAAATATATATATATGGTTATATGTATATACTTATAGGTTTTTATCATAAACCAAAATAATTTTTCATAAAACTGATTTTTGGTGATTAAATTATGTTTTTTGAGATGTACAATATTTATAAGGATTTATTAAACCTTGTTTTGGTTGTGAAAACTTCATGAATACACTTTGTGTTTACATGGTTTTATATAATTTTTAAACCCACATGTATATGTATGAGAACCACACTCACCCAAATTCATGCATTCCTATTTTTTTAGAAGGATGGAATATTCTTTTGATTATGCATGAATACATATGCATGATTAAATACATGTAGAGAAATATGTTTAATTATATTCTTGTACATGAATGCTTCACACAATTTTTTCCATCTAACCTATTGCACTTGAATTCACAAAGAACCTTCCACTCTAAATGCATTCAGTTTAGTTTTTTTGGCATGAACATTTATCAGCATATGATTTAAATATAATTAACATCTATCTTAAATTCAAAATTATGCATTTTTAAATATAAAATGTTCATTTTCATGAAATAAGGATTTCAAAATTTAAGGGATATCATTTTATGTAACTAATCCTGAATAATCATTTATCTTATGTTCATTAGTTGTCATCACATGTTCTATAGTATGTCTTCCTATCCACACATGTCATTGATTAATTTTTTATTACTATACAGTTGTTAGTATTGACAATTAATGCAGGATTCACTTTATATATGTAATTTCTAAAGAATGAAATTTAACAATTAAGAACATTTTTGGATTAAGAAATAAATTATTCCTAGTGGTATAGGACACTTTGAATAATATGAAATGAGAAATTAAATATTCAAAGTGGTATGGGACACCTTGAATATATGAGATAAAAAATTAAACATTCCAAGTGGTATGAGACACTTTGAATATATGACCTTACTGAACATATGAGGAATGTATTGGACTTAGTAAATAACGGGTTGGGGATTAGTTAATGAAATCTCTATGGGTTGAGGACTGGTTAATGAAAGCCTATAAGTTGGGGACCACTTAATGGAAGCCCACGATGCATCGATAGTTCTAATGATACAAATTAGGTCATGGTACGAGGCCTTAACACAATATGGAATTATAAATTCCCCACTATGTGTTAGTACCTGAACAACCAATTGATTATTAGACTAGTGGAATATACTTGGTTGAGAGCCTTATTTATGAGTATCAGGAGAGGTAAATGCACATGGCATGATGTTTATTCAGAACTCATTTTCTGAACTTTAATATAAATTCTAGTAGTTTATCTACCATTTTATGATTGGAAATTATTGAAGAAAGGAATTAATGTTATCATTTTTTGCGCAACTCTGATCAAGTATTATTTTATGTGTAAAATGTTGAAATAGTGGGTGCCCTAGACCCAACTATGTAGTACTTTTGATTACCGTATCATGTGTACAGTTAGATATACATGATGATTTCTTACCATAATAGTGCAAACTTTTCTGCATCCACTATAACAATGGTAATGTACAAAGGTTAATTATCATGTCAAGAGGTTATAGAAGATCCCAGGCTATAATGAGAACCTCGAGAAACAATGACATTGATCTTAAATATATGTTCTATAGTCTAGATACATCTTACTAACTGGACACAATAGATGTCTGACTATTAGGTGTTGGGGGCTCATAAGCATTGAGACTTCTTCTCATGACGTTCGCACTTGATGATCTTTAGTAGTGAGATCATGAGGACATACCCGTCAATAGGAACACCACATGTTTTGGGTGTCATTGGTTGTTTCTATATATGGACATGTGTATCGGTATCCTGACTTGAGACCATTACCAATGTATATAATTTAATTACGTACTTTGATGCAAGGCGAAAACCATGGTAGTAATGTCGTGGCGAGGTAGTTTGTTTTGGGTGCGTCGTTGGTGATATGACGTTGGTTGGATGGTCAAGAAAGGATTTGTTGCTTCCAAGTTTAGGAAGTTGTATATCTCAGGCCTGGTTGATCAGGATGGTGCCGCCTTCATAAGTCTTTGGCCAAAGCAGTAGAAAGGAAAATCCATCCAGATAGATCAAAAAATAATAAAGTAAGATAAGGACGATGACACAAGAGTGCATCCTGCTTTATGAGATATTTAATGACAAAGAGACTATAGTACACAGTCAGTGTTTGTAGGTTGTTAGTCGTTGCAATGACTATCGTTATCTCTTTATGGGCCATGACGGGTTGCTAGACCCCGCTCTTGGTCAGTGGATTTTATTCACTACTATTGAGATAAGGGTTTAGAGGGTCACACACAACAGGGTATTCAATAATCCACACCTATTCAGTGGAATAGGAATATTGGACATGGTGGGCCCCCACCATTAGGGTCTGAGTGTTTTCCAAAGTACTGATCACCTAAAGAATTAATTAAATTCAATAATATTCAAATTATGAATATTTGTGATTATTTAATGCATTTACGAGTTTAGTAAATACGAGAAAATATTAATCGAAGGAATATTATTTTAATATTCCAAGGTTCATTTAATATTAAGTGGGACAACGAGTTGAGTTAAATGGGTCAGATTTTATCACGTAATATATTTCATATTTATTACAAGTATGTGATAAAACAAATAAATAATATTGACACAGTTTTAAGTCATCATAGTTATTTATTTAGTGGACGTGGAATTAACGGGGGCCGGGGAACCTAACCAGGTAATTTTCATAATCAGCTATAAATAGAGGAGATGGACTCAAGCGCAACAACTATTCATGCCATTTTGGCCAGAGCTCCTCTCTCCTCCTGCTCTCTAGAGGGAGAAGCTATCGATCTGTGCTCGGATCGAGTTTCTTCTCACGCATCGTAAGATCTACGATGCGGTAATCATTGGGATGTCGAATATATCGTCGGATCTCCACTCTAGCACCCGGAGTTCGACGATTGGCATTCTAGAAGATTTTTGAAGTGCGTGTGGATGATCTAGAGGGATCCTGCTATGGATCCTTCGTGCAATGATCGCCAATGACAAGTTGTAGTTGAGAACGACTTCAGATCGGAAACGGGTAAGTTTTCTGTTTATGTTTGTGCTCCTTACAATTTACGTGAGATCCTTGGACCTCTCCAGGGCTCGGATTGTCAGTGACGACAAGTTTCATCATCCCGCTGATGAAAAATTTAAAATCCCCCACCCACCAGCTTTCGCTGTGGGCCCCGAAAACCTAGCAGTGGTATCAGAGGGAATCACATAAATTTTCTGATCCAAATAAAATTAATTTGCATAAAATTGAGTAGAGGGTTCAAGAACGGTCTCAGTGGTTCAAACGGCGCGTTGATCCGATCTCGAACTGTAAAGTCACAACCATTTGAAAATTTCAGATTGGATCGATTTTTTTGTTTAATCGCGAGTATTATTTTTCCGATCATCATTTTTGTTTTGATTTTGTCTAAAACACAAACAAGGATGATAATTATTATTATTTAATGATAATAATCATCATCATAAATTAATAATAATAATAATTGTTTTATAATTATTAAAATAATAATTATTTTATTATTATTATAATAATTATTAGTATAATAATAATTATTATTATTAAAGGCTAATATATAGAATTTTGGAAAAATTTTAAAAGGAGGACTTGACTTCTTTTTTTTAAAAAAAAAGGAAGAGTCAAAGAATTAAAAATAAGTCTTTATTTAATAAAAAAAATTTGAAATGGGAAAGTTGGAGCTGTGGGTCAAGCCACTAAAAAACAAAAAAAAAGGGGGTGTGGGTCTTGCACGTGGAAGAGAAAACAATGAAAAAAAAAGCAGGGGTTCGATCAGACCCCTCTTTCCTTCCCAGTGCGCCACACGGCTGAAGCCCGAGGACGGCGCCCCACAGCATAGGCCACTGCGCACAGCCAGGCGTCGCCTCCACTGCTTGCGCCAGCTCCACCCGCCCGCCTCCGCCTACCTCTTCCCTCGCGCGCCGCCTGCACGCTCAGCTGAGCCCCCTGCCTAGGCCGCCGTCCCGCTTCCTTGGTGCCCATAAACAGGGGTTCGAGTGGACCCCCTCCCCTTGCGCGGTGCACTACAGAGTCACTTCTCCGGCGCGGCGCACTGTAACACCGCGGAGCAGGCCGTCGAGAACCACCCAGCCCAGCCACTACCACCATACACACCTCGGGCGCCTGCTCCTCCTCCGGCGGACCCGCACGATGCATCATGCCAAGCACCTCCCTGCCTGCTCCTTCTTCAGCGCGACCTGCTGCAGCACCAGGACCACGCCGTAGAGCAAACCATCGGCTGCCACCCCACCTCTCCGCGCGGTGCGCAGGAGCCCGCCCCACTCGCAGCGCCGCACCTGTATGCCGCTTGCAGGCCCGACTGCCGCATCGCCGTTATTCCTAGGCATTGCAAACCAGTGGACCAGCCCTCTCCACCCCGTCGGGCAGTCCACGACACCCCTGGTTTGGCTCCCTCACCCCGTAGCCTTTTCATTGGTCGGCTTGCGACCAACACAGGCCGACCAGCACCATGCGAGGCCGCCGCCTGCTTTCCCGTACTTCCGGCGCTGTCTACAACTTTATCGCACCTTTGGTCAACACCTGAGAGGTATTATTTTGTCTGAAAGTATTTCGGAAGACCAAATTGGCCCAGAAACGGTCCGAGCGGACCTGCCCAACTTGGAACAGGTTTGGGCGGATTGGCCCGGCCTAGTTTGGCCACGGCATGGCCCTGCGCGGGTTTGGCCCGACCCGTACAGACCATGTAGCAGTGTTTTCGGGAATCTACCACTTTAAATTAATCAAGATTAATTAACTTAATTAATTTAATTTTAGTTTATAAATTAAATAAATTAAAATTAACTTTGGTTAATAATTTTAATACCCAGATAAAATTAATTCAATTTAATTATTAAATTTAATTAAATTTAATTAATTAATTTTATAATTAAAATTAAATTAATTAGCAGACCAATGATTAATTTTTTTTTAATTTTTTAATTAATTTAATTTGATTAAATAAACCCTCATACTTAATTATTGCATTTTAATTGTATCGCGCTTTAAATTACTATTCGTCTGGTCTTAAGCATCGACCTTTGTATGTTTGCATTTAATTATTATTTTTAATTAATTATTTAAATGTGTGTGATGATTGTAATTAATTAAATAGATGGTATGTGCATCATTTTTATTTTTCGGTTAAAATGTATAAGGGCCTACGCGCCCAATTTATATGATGTACATTTACACCCGTGTTCCCCTCGCCTACACGCGAGTATCTTTGTATTTCAGACGAAGACGACGAGCGACGTGGACATCGCCAAGATGAGGCGGTGCACGATGGTGTAAGATGACATGTGGATTCCACCAAGACAAGGCGGTACTCCAAGACATGACGTCGACCCCACCAAGACATAGCGATACTGCAGAAGACCAACAAAACATATAAGACAAGGGGCAAGATGCATTTTGAGTCAAGCTTCAACTCAGGTATGATTTCATTAGGTCATTTAGATGCTCAAGACCAGTCGAGTAGTAGTTTACCTTTATGTATTTATTTATTATTATATGAATTTTAGAATCACGGGAAAAATACATTAAATAATAGATAATAAAATGCATAAAGAAGAAGTGTATGTTTTTCTATTAAAGTTTAGTTGTGAGTGCGACAACATAGATGAACAAGTTTAATAGAAATGGATCACATTCATCGATAAAAACCCAATAAAACACTCAAAGAAAATATTAAGTCACAAACAACCTTCCATCATTCATGTTTAAACAAAACCGGGTGTTTGAGGTGCCGGTTCATGCCTCAGCTGAGGGTGCCTCTTACTACCGGGGAGTTATTATTCGTGTGGTGGGTCGACTTAATTAAAATTGCAGTAATGAAATAGCCTTATCTAGCTTGTTGTAATTTTAGAGGCAAGCATTCAGTAAATCAGTAAATGATTTTTGAATCTGGGACTTCACTTAAAAGTTCAAGGAACCGCGAGTTAATGCGGTTGGCCAGCCAAAAGCCTACCTTAGACCCTTCGAGTAGTGGTGTAGCCATAGATTATAGACTATGAGGGAGGTTCAGGGATCATTTCCACTAGAATACTCAAGAGTATTCCTATTCTAGTACATAGGGTTCCTATAATTCAAAAAATTAGTGGGAGACATTTAATTATTAAATAATTAGTAATGTCACATTAGGTAATCACATTAAAGTACAATCTGTTAAAGTTTATTTGTAGATAATGGCAAGAAATACCATAATAAAACTTCGATAAACATTGGACAATGTTAATGTCCAATCGAGCTTGAAATTCCATGTGTAGTATAGGCACTTGCACATATTACTACCATAATGGAAATTCAAGGTGCTTGTGTCCCAACCTATTAAGCCACCTTAAGAAGCGAGGGTGTAAAACTGTTTATATGAGACTCTTGAATCAAGAATATTATGGTTTTATCATAATGCTATCATCAATGTCTGATGTTAGTTTCGGTCGGTACATCAAGACATGGATGATGTTACATGTAGTCTCATCTCTAAGATCTTTTAGAGGAGAAAGCGAAGAAAGATTTGAATGTGATGATTGTACTCGGATTGTGTAAAGTGAAAGACAGTTCACAATATTTCATGTCATCCCATTTATATTCCTTTTACACCAAATTACTCTAGTTTCATTTAATGGTAAAAAATAACGGTATAGAGTAAGCACTTCATTACCGCTAAGGTAACATTTTCCAAGCAATAAGAATATTAGAGATAACACCATATTTTATTCTTATGGAGAATAAATTGAATGACAAGGCGAAAAGTCCCATGGAAAGTTACGCCAAAGGCACCTTCGTCATGCCCTTCAATATAAAGTGGATGGTTATTTAATAGGAGGTTATTTTCATTACATAATGAAATAAATTCATGGAATTTTAAAAACCGAAATATAATAAGCAAGTACCCGCTCCTCATTCATTTAATATTCATCAAATAAAAGTATTGTTTTCTCTCATACTTCTTGGGTATTAAAATACAATATTCTTTTCACATATGTGTATTTAAATATAGTAACCAAGAAAGTAATAGAAACATTACTAGAAGTAAAGTGTCTTTTCCAAGCAGTTGAGAAAGGGTGATTCCTAAGTCAGTGATGAGAAACACATAATTTCCAAGTGATTGATTCAAATTGAACAAGTTGTGGAGTATAACCAAAAAAAATTATCTCATGTGCCCATTTGGACATGATGAGACATTATTCCATGTTTTGGAATGAATGTTTTTTGTGGTAACATACTCAAAAAATAGTTCACTGCTATTTGAATCAATGGCAATACATGATGAATATAAAATGTATGACCTACCCTGTTGTGGCAATGGGACTCTTTGTCAAGTAAAAATAAAAGTGGACGTCAACCGTATACCCAATATGGTATTTAGGATCGGCATAGCTAAACACCTTTGGTATTATTGACATCCTTAGTTTAGACAAAGAAACCTTTAGAAATAAAGGTATGCCACAAAGCTTTCAGAGGTTAGTTCAACAAGACAGTGTGAACTCTTCCAAAGAAAGCAAGAGGTAAATATATTTCATAAGTTTACTCTAAGTCATTAAGGAATAGTGAAGTATAAGTTTGGTAAGAAGATATGAGTTTCTTCGAATTGACATGCCAAATAATATCTTGACCAAACAATCATCGATCCTGATAATGTAGCGTGGAGGAATTCCTAAACGCATGACACCTTATCTACATAACCGTATTGATGTTCATAAGAAGGATCGATGATTAGTCTTACATATTAACATTGATAAAAAAATGTAGCGTGGAGGAATTCCTAAACGCACATTTTATACATCAAAGTTATGATGTAAGTTGTATCAATGTTACAACCTGCAGAAACATCCATTATATTTCATGATGTGCTTTGTACATAACGACTTAAACCCATAACCAATATGCCAAATAAAATGAAAAATGGAAATCATAAGAGTCATAGTATGATGGAAAATCCATTATGTCATAGGACATGTTTAGATGCAAAGTGTTTGTTAGGATTTGAACAAACACGAATCAAGTTAAACACATTGTTCATTTGAGGTAATTATCCTAACATTTGCTTAAGATATTACCTAAATCCCTAATATAGAAAAGATGTAGTCAAGTATTAGACTATATTTCTATACAAGGGTGCACATCTCTATTAGAGATAGTTGGAGCTGAATTGACTTGGACTTAGTCAATGCCCGAGATGCACAAATGGTTGGAATAGGGAACAAGTTCCAAAAGTACATGTGGAATAGGAATGTTCTGGAGACACATATTGTGTAGGAAGTATGAAACCATGGTTATGGTTTTATATTTACCGCGGTCAGTGATATATTATTCATTGAGAATAATAAATCCTACAAGTATGTAGTATATGGAAACAAGCTAAGATTGATAAGATCAACTAAAATTCAATAATGGATTCCATATATCAAATTGTAAAGGGGCTTATAAATTGAATACTATGGTGGGTATTCAAATGAAATGATACATGGATGGTACAAGTATGGTACCAATAAGGCTCGATTGGTTATACCAAGTCGGTACGCCTAAATCTATTAGAATTTTACTTGTCATCGCTAAAATTATAATATCCTTTTATTGGTCATTGGATGTCAAGATCATTTTTCATGGAAGGTGTCTATACAACGCAACCAAAAAAAGATAATGACATCATATGATTCCAATGAAGGTTGAAAATTTCTGAAATCCAATTCTGGATTAAAGCAACAAGATCTTAGATCATTCATTATAAACGAATCTTTGCCTTGTGTCTACCAAAGGTTAGTGGGAGCGCCAATGAAATATGTTCGACAACATATGGAAAAAATATTTTGATCATACAGTTAGATAAGATTAGGTTAAAAGCAATTCTCCAATGATTGAATTTAAGTAGAAACCTATGTTCTAGGGAACATGATCCACTAAGGTAGATTTTAAGGTTGCTTGGTCCTAGTCAATCATACATATAGTGACATTGTATTGACATTGTATTGAAAAATACAAGTTGAACCAATTCAAGTTTAGAATTGTTTCCTATGTCACATGGCTTAATCTCTTCAAGTTAACATGTTCGGAACATAGGAAGAGATTAAAGTTGTGAATTGATGCCATATGCTTTAGCGATGGATCAATCACATATGCCATAATATGTAAAATAATTGATACTACCAGCATATATTTTACAATAGGCAGATATCAGTTAATTCTAGAAGCATTGCAAGTGATGCAGTCAGAACCATCATCTTGTACTTCAACAAGTACAAATGATATGTACCTGGAATATGGAGAAGAAGGTATACAAGTTATGATGGGACACAAACTATTAATCCTTAGATCAATTTGATATAGTATCGTAGTTAGGCAATGGTTATGAGTGATTCAAGTTCATAAAATCTAGTGGTAGCCATATCTACAAATACCAAGTATGTTGCAGCTTCTAAAGCAGCTAAGAAGCAGTTATAAACCGCAACGATTTATTCCAGTTATTGGATTTTCACCTAGTGAGAAAAATATTATCATAATGAGAATTATGATATTCTTACTAGCCAAGTCGTCAAGTTATGACAATGAACAAAGTGATATACTCGGGGATATCCTATCTTGAGAAGTTTTACTCAAGAATATTAGGTTGCATATAGCAGATATGCCACATGACGAAAATGTTGCAGGCCCAGCAGTTAAATCCATTACTCAGCAGAAGCATGGTATTTATCATGTGAGTAGCTAGAAAGATTAGTTAGAAATTTGGCTCTACTACAAGTGAGAGTTTTGAAATAGTGGGTGCCCTAGACCCAACTATTTAGTAACTTTGATTACCATATCATGTGTACAGTTAGATATGCATGATGATTTCTTACCATAATAATGCCGAATTTTCTGTGTCCACTATAATAATAGTAATGTCCAAAGGTTAAGTGTCGTATCAATAGGTTATAACAGATCCCATGCTATAATGAGAACCTCAAGATACAATGACATTGATCTTAAATATATGTTCTATAGTCTAGATACATCTTACTGATTGGACATAGTAGATGTATGACTATCAGGTGTTGGGGGCTTATAAGCATTAAGACTTCTTCTCATGAAGTTCACACTTGGTGATCTCTAGTAGTGAGATCATGAGGATAAACCCGTCAATAGGAACACCACATGTTTTGGGTGTCATTGGTTATTCCTATCTATGGACTTGTGTATTGGTCTCCTGAATTGAGACCATTACCAATTTATATCATTTAATTACGTACTTTGATGCAAGGAGAAAACCATGGTAGTAATTTCTTGGTGAGGTAGTTTGTGTTGGGTGCGTTGTTGGTGATATAACGTTGGTTGAATGGTCAAGAAATGATTTGTCGCTTACAAGTTTAGAAAGTTTTATATCTCAGGCCTGGTTGACAAGGATTGTGCCTCCTTCATAACTCTTTGGCCAAAGCAGTAGAAAGGAAAATCCATCCAGATAGATCAACAAATAATAAAGCAAGATAAGAACGATGACACAAGAGTGCATCCTGCTTTTTGAGATATTTGATGACAAAGAGACTATAGTACACAGTTAGTGTTCGTAGGTTGGTAGTCGTTGCAATGACTATCCTTATCTCTTTAGGGGCCATGATGGGTTGCTAGACCCCGCTCTTGGTCTATGGATTTTATTCACTACTATTGAGATAAGGTCTTAGAGGGTCACACAAAACAACATATTCAATAATCCACACCAATTTAGTGGAATTGGAATATTGGACATGGTGGGCTCCACCACTGGGGTCTGAGTGTTGTCCAAAGTACTGATCACCTAAAGAATTAAATAAATTCATTAATATTCAAATTATGAATATTTGTGGTTATTTAATGTATTTACGAGTTTAGTAAATATGAGAAAATATTAATTGAAGGAATATTATTTTAATATTCCAAAGTTTGTTTAATATTAAGCGGGATAGAGAGTCGAGGTAAATGGCTCAGATTTTATCACGTAATATATTTCACATATATTACAGGTATGTGATAAAATAAATAAATAATATTGACATAGTTTTAAGTTGTCATAGTTATTTATTTAGTGGACGTGGAATTAACGGGGGCCAGGGAACCCAACCGGGTAATTTCCACAATCCTCTATAAATAGAGGAGAGGGGCTCAAGCGCAACAACTATTCATGCCATTTTGGCTAGAGCTCCTCTCTCCTCCCGCTCTCTAGAGAGAGAAGTTGTCGATCCGTGCTCGGATCGAGTTTCTTATCACGCATTGTAGGATCGATGATGCGGTGATCGTCGGGACGTCTAATATATCGTCGGATCGCCGTGCTAGCACCCGAAGTTCGACGATCAACGTTCTAGAAGATTTCTGAAGCGCGTGTGGATTATCTAGAGGGATCCTACTATGTATCCTTCATGCAACGATCGCCGACAACAAGTTTCAGTCGACAACGGCTTCAGATCTGAAACAGGTAAGCTTTCTTTTTATGTTTGTGATCCTTACAATTTACGCAAGATCCTCAGACCTCTTTGGGGCTTGGATCATCGATGACGACAAGTTTCGTCATCCTTCTGATGAAAAATTTAAAATCCCTGGCCCACCGGCTTCCGTTGCGGGCCCTAGAAACCTAACATAAAATCTATACCTGCACCTTTTCATGTCACACTTAGTATAGTTTAATTTAACTCTTGATTTATATACTTGAAACCATACAATTTGTATAAATAATGGATATGATTAAAATGTGTTACATTTATAGTCCTTTTAATTCTCCCTAATTTGTTTACTAGTAACCTTGAAAATATATTAACATTGAGAAGAATGTATTGCAGTTTTCTTCTAATAAAATTTTTTATGATTATTTTAAAAAGGGATGTTTTTAAAAGAATTTTACATGAAATATTATATTTATTTTAAAACCCCCTTACTGGGCATTTTTGTTCTCACCCTACGTTTGCAATTTATTTTTACAGGTTTAGTATATTTGAGTTACACAATCTGGTGGATGATTTGTGGAGTCTTTTCTATTCAGTATTGAAGGATTTTAATGATTGTATCTGGTTTTCTAGAACCTAAACCTCAAAGATCATCTGTATGGAACATGATATGAAATTCTTCATATTTTCTTTTAAAAAAAATTACACACCATGTTTATTAATGCACCAACTCTATGGATTCTAGGGTCGAGCCATGAAAGGTCAGGGGTGTTGGGGAAGGTGGGGTTGTTGACTATTAAAAACATGTAATTATTTAGGGGCGGTTTATAAAAAACCGCCGCAATTTTTTTTAAAAAACCATTAGCATCGGTTTATAAACCATTTCTAATAAACCTCCGAAAAATACTTAGTTTTTTGTAGTGAATTATAATGAGAACCCATAAAATTCCACAATACATTCTACAATTGAGATGAAAATAATTAGTATCTACCATAAATGTTAACTGTAGGTACACTGATGAGATTATCAACCCTTTGATTTAACAAACATTAAATCTCTTTTACCACAATCAATTCCTTGGAAGGGAAGAGCTGATATGATCTTCATGAATCAATGAATGATTACCCAAATAATATATTATTCCTAACCTTGAGTCTATGGTAGTTAAATTATGAGGTTTATAGATCCTATATCAAACTTCCATAATGGAATGGATAAGGCTACACCAAAAGGTAGGTTTGTTGTGTTACACTTCACTTTTATAGTAGGCAGGTCATTGTGACATAAATTCCACAATTGGCCATCTTATTTTGGGAAATTAACATCAATGTATCATATTATGACACATTTTGTTAACCCCAAAGTGAAAATACCAACAATACATATTTTCACAATCTATCAAATGACACTCATTAATTTCTCGAATAAAATATTATTGTACAAGGAATAAACATCTTATACAAAAGTTGAGAATATATACATATCAAATCCTTAAACACAACCAAGATTATTCCTAAAAATAATATCACCAAGGATATATCATTTGATTCCTTCATATCCCTCATCGGTAATACTATGATCAAGGTGTTAATGACCACTCCTCTTATCCCAAGAGTTTACATAGTATCAAGATAAAAGATATGCAATCAATTAGTCCAAAATTTCTATCATAGGATCATATTCCTCTAGGTAAAAGTACACTACATTATTCTATGATATGAATATATCATAAACTACTCTCCGAGGGGATAATGTCACAAAGTTCAATGAGAAATCATTACTGCTACTAACTCAAGGTCACAATGAAATCTATTCTTTATATGAAGGTGTAATTGGTGAAATCCTTAATCCATAACCCATTTTCTGACAAAAAAATATATCATAACTCTATACATAAGTATTCGTTATAATATCAACAAAAACCAATGTGGCATGAATCAATTATGGATTTTAATTTAACCTCACTTCCAGAATTTCAAAGGAGACCAACATTACAGATTATCCACCATGAGGATATAAAAGAACAGAGACCCATCACAAGTCTCCCCGCCATTTAGATTCAATATAAAATGGTGAAACAAAAATCAACTACATCAACAAAAGATATAATCAATAATAAAACTAAGGGTTTACATTTCAAACAAAGGAATCCCCCAAGAAATTTTCATATGATCATTAGGTCAAACCAACCCAAGGATCAATAGGAAGGAACATGAAAGATCATTATATCCACCATGTCTCTCATATCTAAGATACAGTTCAAACAAAGACATTTATCAATAAGAAATGACATGAATCTAGTCTTTGGTCATGATAATTCATTAACAATAAAATATATTTAGAGAAACAAACATATTGGATCTCTCTCAATCCAATACCTAATGGATTTTTTAGCCCATTCGGTCACCAAACCAGACTTAGTTACCCAAGGATCACCATGTTTAGAATGTCAAAACAAAACTCATGGAATATATTTTGACACAAATATAGATTTAGAAACAATGTTAATAGAATTAAACAAAGTAACAAGGCATGGAGAAACTTGAGATGTCCAAAGATATCAACATAGAAGCCCGAATATGATATCAAAGGTTATTCCCTAACAAGGCTATCCCAAAAACCAAACTTCTTTGAAACTAAAAATCCAGAACTCAGAAGGATTTTCACCCAAACTACATGATGCACTCAATATTTTCACTGTTCTGAAGGCACACTAGGGGTCTAAAGAAACTAGTCCTTACCAAACAGACTACCCAGTAGAACATATATAGTTATCTATACAAGCTACAAAATAACATCAAGAGAGAAGATAATACTCCCTGTTGTACTTGGATCCTAGTAAAGACTAAAGATAAGAGGAAATGACCAATATTGAGACAAAAATCTCACTTAAAATCATGAATTATCTGGAATAATTACCCAACATGCACAAGATTAAGAATCTAATTTTTTATATCCTTTAAAGTATATTAGATAACCCTACACATAAGAAAGGGTCAGAAAAAACATAAAAATTAACAAAGAAAGAAAAATATTTAATAGAAGTTTCAAAACAAGCCCAGTAATAGATTAGAAAGCTCTCAAAAAAAAATTCAATATAAAAACATCCAAAAACCATTTGAAAAGGATTTACATGAATAACCCATATAAGAGATAAGCATTTTCTATCACTATAGAAAACTTCAAAAGAGAAATATTTTACAACTCTAAAATTTCAAGATGAAACCTATTATATTAAAATAAAAACCATTAAATATGATTCATTTTTATTTTAAATAATAATATAAATGTTGGAAATTCAATAAAATTAATTACCATTCAAACCCCAAACAAGTTTCGTAAAATATTCATGGTATAAAACAAGATTTTCTTAAAAATTAGAATCTCTATTTAATTTATCGTTGTAATTTAAAAAACATTTTATTTTTGAGATTAAAAGTTTAAAAAATTAATTTGTTTTTTCTTAAAATAAAATTCCCAACCTATGTAACTTTTATGGTAAATAACCATTTGTTTTAAAACATTTTGTCCTTAACAAAAACATTCTTTAAGGGTGTGAAATTATTTCATGAAGATAATTAAATGGTTTGAAAACCAAATCATTTTCTAGGTTTTCTTGCTTAAAAAACCATTATAAAAACATGATATAGGAACCAAGAATAATTTTACAAGAAATAATCCAAGCTTCAATTTTCAAACTGAAAACAATTTCTATGAAATACAATTTTCACACAAAAATATTGTTGTACTACACTTGAATAAAAAAATCATGTCATAACTATTAGTCAAAAAGATTCTTGATATCAACCTACACATGAACCATTTTTATTATTTTACCTTAAATGAGAGTACCTTAGAGAATCCAAGAATCATAAAATCTTATAAAAAAAGAAAGGCATGTGGTGTTGGGCTCAATTTTTATACAATGTTGACATTCATGTAGTAATCATTCCATAACCACCCTAACATTTAAAAAATAAAGTGTTTGGTTAGTGAATAGTTTGTTAGATCATCTAAGTTGATCTCAAAACATGATTCTTCTTCTATTTTACACACCAAACTTGGAAAAACCCCCATGGAAACCAACACATTAATATGAGAATCATAGGTTATCATATCAAACAATAATTAATAGAAATAATCAAATGGAAATTAAATCCTGGATACCCATGGTAACTCAAGTGGCAGTAAGAAAGGTGGTGATTAAGAAACTACTCCTAATGTACTCCTTGAGCTCTGGAATGTATCTAGTCTACCAAACCCCAAACCAAACCTAGACAGTATCATTACACTTCTGGATGGGTACGGATCTAACACCATTTTGAAATGAATTAGCCCGAGTCAACCGGACACATTACCTAAGATTGATTGGCACAAGCCCTAAAGCACATTCCTAATCCCCATTGGCTACCAAAAAGAACCTTGGTATTAAAGAAGCAAAACCCTAGTAATTATCTCACCTTAAAATATAACACCACATGTATTATGTATAAAAAAATAAGATAGAAAACACAAATTACAATGTGAATGAACAAGAACACAACCATGTGACATACAAAAACAAGTTAATAGGATAAAATTGAATTTTAAAACAACCAAGGCTAAAACCCAAGACTTAATGTGATAATCTATCACCACTATACCTATCCACTATGAAGTAGATATCAACAAACGGAATCCACCAAGACTCATGATGTCCTTCCCTTTACCTATATCCTACAAAAAAACACTAAAAATTACCAAATGAAAATATAGGGTGTTAAAAATCATTATTATAACCCTAATGAATCTATAAAAATTCTAACACCATGAAACCATTATTTATATCTTAAAAAAAATTAGTTTATAAATCAATTTTAAAGGAAAAACCATTTTGTTAAAACACCCTTTGGGTGTAAAAAAAATCATTTCATATTCCAAAAAATAGGGAATATGAAAAGTATATATAAGATACCATTAAAGGATAAAAAAAAGCATATATGGATATACCATATTATAAACATGTGATATGAAAAACATGAAAAGATTTCATCATGTATAAAACCAAGAACAAGTGGGCTCTAGACTATGAGAATACCTACTTAGACACATAAAGGAAGACTAAGACAAACATAATGTGAATCCTACTAATATCGAGTCCTTCCATAGGATATTTATATCATAAGAATAACCCCTAGTACTACCACATTCACTGAGGTTTTCATATGTCCATACCTGATGAACCCAAGGTTCTCAATGTGTTATGTTTTCAAAAATACTTGAATAAAACATGATCACAGTTTAAAAATAATTATCACAGAAAATCATCACCACTCCTTTTATTAAAATTATATTTTAGAGTCATATTTGTAATGTCCTAGTTCCGGAAGCCGCCCAGAGATGCCTTGAACATGGTTGATCACATGGCCTCAAGCACATTCCCCCTAACACCAGAGCCTACTGACTAGCAGCAAGAGCCTTGGGTATGATAGTGGAGAAAATATTCCCTCATTGGAAGAGTAACACAAAAGAAGTAAGTCAACAACAATAGTGGAAGCAGCAATAGTACCATAACAAAAGTAAACAGTGGAAGACTAGAAGTAATAACAACTGGAGCACATATATAAAATGATGCATGATACATATGTCTAGGAAAACATCCAAACAAGTCACAATGCTGAATACAATACTAATCCAAAGTACAAGAGTAAAACAAGTAAAAAACTTCTTAGCATCTCAAGCCAAAGCTTGGTCTGATGCTCTCCAGGTCCAAAGCAGTCAAGTACCTAAAGTAGAAGGGCGCTTTACCCTATATATACCAGTAATAATATAATCTGTTTGGGCCCAAAAGCATGTCCCAAATAGGGTGTGAGAATAAATCCCAGTAGGCAACCACCAAGAGATATGTGCCTAATAGTCAGTGAATATATGGTAGGTAATAAGTAAATAAATTAGTAAACAATAAATTACTCAGCAGTACACAATCTATAGTTTTAATTCATTCAGTTTCACATAGCAAGTAAAAATATAATCACAAATAGGTAACCCTATGGGATGTACTCACAACCTAATCCCCTCTGGTACTACTTAGAAAACAAAAGCAACCCTCTGGGAAGTACACACAGTCTAACCCCTCTAGTTCAGCTTTAGCATAGACTCTCTGAGGAAGAACTCTTCGCCAATTCCTCATATAGTCTCGAATCCATAACTAAAGGCACTCTGGGGAAGCACTGGCACCCCATTCCCCCTGTGGCCCACATCGAGGAACTACAAACACTCTGAGGAAGCACTTACGTCAATTCCCCCTTTGTTCTCGCATTGTAACAGTAAACAAACACTCTGGAGAAGCCCTTATGTTCATTCTCCCTATGGTATACAACACTAGGTTCTCATGGACCTGTGTAAGTCAAGAAAGTATAGCAATGCATATCGGCCAAAGTAACCCTCAAGAACTACTTGGCTAGCAGTCTACAGCATATCAGCACGTCAGATAAATAAACACTCCATCCAACAGTACTAGGCATAGTGAAAAACAAGGCAACCTAATAGGCTACGTAGGACCAAAAGGTCATAAACAAACATGCATGGTAAAACACTTCCAAAGCATACCAATTAACCCTATTCACATTCAATCAACCTCTACTCAATCATACATGAATAACAAGTAATTAATAGGGCTAAAACAGTAGACATGCAATACCCCGTTCAAGGGTATTGGGAAATATTTGCAGATAAAACTCAATGACTATCCACAGAAAGGGACAAAACACATACCTCGGTGTTGTAGGATCGTTATACGTGAACCTCAAGACTTAAATCACCCATGAACACCATAGATCTACAAAAATGTATAAAATGTTCAACCGAGGATAACTTGAGAAAGAGTAGGAATCAAGAAATGAAGATCTAGAAGATGGAAGATATAACCGAGGTGATCCCAATGAAATTGACGATGGTCGATTCGGAGAACGGATGCTTGGTCAGGGGATCAGGGAAGAATCATGGTCGTACGGACACTCTCGGATGAACTAGGTCTAGAAGGAGGTATTTCTGTCTGTCAGATGCGACCTCAGTACATTTAATAAAAAAATAAAGTAGATGGCAGGTACTCTTGAAGTACACAACATGAAATTTCCCATACCGATCCCTGCTTTATGCGGCCTCCAGGTCACCACACAGTGCCGTGTGCACAACCGTTACACGTCCAGCACACGGCTACCTACGGTAACCAATTACACGTCGTGTACTCATAAAGTACATAGTGTACACTTAAAAAATTTCTAGAAACTCCTATTTTCTTCAAAAACACAAAAAAAGGAAAACATACCTGAAAAGAAGATCTGAGTTCTTACAAACTTCCCCCTTAAGGAAATTCATCCCCGAATTTCCCTATCAAGGAAATGTAGAAGAAGAATCCTCAAAATATCCGACCACTATGATCGTACATTGGCCTCCCTCTCTCAGGTCTCATCTTGTACTCGACCGTACTTCCATAGCACTCGTACTAGAAGAACAGACCGTCCTTGGAGAACCTTCGCACTTCGATCAACAATCTAGATAGGATACTCCTCAAACAAGGCATCCAACTCTAACTCAACCTCTTCAAGTTGAAGAACATGAGATGGGTATGAGAAGTAACATCGAAGCAGAGAAATGTAAAAGACATCGTGCATATCCTGGTACCTCTGAGGTAACTGCAGCTGATAGGAAACTGGCCTAAATCTCTCCAAAACCTCAAATGGCCCGACGTACCTTGGAGAAATCTTACTCTGTCTCCTAATCCTCTTGTGCCCTGACCTCGGTGTGAAACGTAGGAAAACCTGATCCCCGACCTCAAACTCTAGAGGTCATCTCTAATGATCAGTATAATACTTCTGTCAAGACTGTGTAGTAGACATCCTCTTTCGAATCAAATCTATCTACTATGTGGTCTCTTGGACAAGAAGAGGTCCCAGCATAGCTGTCTCTCTTGCCTCCAGCCAACATAATGGTGATCGGCATGACCTACCGTACAAAGCCTCATAAGGTTCCATCTGAATAGTTGATTGAAAACTATTATTGTAGGCAAACTCCACAAGAGGTATGTGCTTCTCCCAAGAACCTCAAAAATCGAGGATGCATGCTTGAAGAATATCCTCAAGAACCTGAATCGTACGCTCATAATGGCCATCTGTCTGGGGATGGTAATCTGTAATCAAAAGTACCTATGTACCCAAAGCCTTTTGTAGCCCCTTGCAGACCCGAAAAGTAAAATGGGCATCCCTGTTTGAAACAATGGAGTATGGAACTCCATGCAGACGTACTATCTCACGGATGTACAACTGTCCCAGCTCATCAACACTGAAGGTCTCCATGATCGACAGAAAGTGAGAAACCTTCATGAGTTTGTTAATGACAACCCATAAAACATCATTTACTCAAGGCGACCTCGTTAAAACTTTCATCCAATCCATCGCGACATCATTCCACTTCTTCTCAGGAATGGATAACTGCTGCAAAAGCCCTGCTGGTCGCTGATGCTCTGCCTTCACCTACTGACAGGTGGAACACCTCATGATGAACCCAGAAACATATTTCTTCATACTTGGCCACCAATAATGATGGTGTAGATCATGATATATCTTAGTGACACCAGGATGAACTGCCCAAACTATGAAATAAAAGTCCCGCATCAGCTCCTCGCGTATGTCTACTGACACCCATACGTGACCTTATAAATTCAAGATCTCATCCTCACCTATAGTCCATCTAGGAATAGGGTGCCCTCCTAACACACTCTCCTGTTGGACTAGGACTTCAGAATATTATAGCTTCCCCATTCTCACTCGATCAAGAAGAGTAGAGGTAACAGCTACCGAAGAAAGAAACGTATTACCCTGTTTATTATGCACCTCCAACTGCTTCTCAGAGAACAGAGGCATAAGCTTCCACTCACTATTGTCCTCCTTAATTGGCTGTATCTGAGTCCTCCTACTTAGCACATCAGCTAAAACATTGCCTTTCCTAGGCATATAGGCAAGATCAAAGTCAAAGGACTGAAGGTACTCAACCCACCTTCGCTGCCTCAAATTCAAGTCACTATGGGTGAAGATATACTTGAGACTTTTGTGGTCGGTGAAAACCACAAAATGGTCTCCCAGAAGATAATTTCTCCAACAGAATAAGGCATGAACAACCGCTTCCAACTCAAGATCATGCGTTGGGTAATTTCTCCCATGTGGCCTGTAACACCAGAGACTTTTATGTTATATAAATCATCAAAGGAATTTTTTTCTACACAAAAAACTTTCTTGACTTGCTTTACACGAAATCGCGACCTTCCTCGATAGCTTGCGTCATACGCAATACCGAGTTTCACTAAACAACGATATACTATTAAAATATTATTAAAACTAGCCATTATGAATAGTAATAACCACTTTTTGAAATTTTATAAATTTTATTTTTTAAAATGGACTTCATTTTTGGATTCGTAATATTGATATTATCCTAGGGTGAAATTTTGGTATTTTTCTGAAAACTTTCAATTTTTGATGAATAGTGAAACCACTAAGTGGTAGTTAAAAAAACTGAATTTTTCATAAAACTTAATTTTACCACTTCTGTGAGTGGAATTTCAAAAATCCGAGAGACACGGTTGATGTCAGTAAGTAAAATGTGGTTCAATGAGATGAAAATAATTTTTGGTGACTAGTAACTTTTTACTTTTATTTACCACGGTTAAAAGTAAATAGGGTAATTAAGGGTAAAAATGATATTATTATTACCCTAACACATGTCCTAATTCTATTAGATAAGTTTAATTCGACCAAAAACAAACTTAGGAATAAAATATGACCATTTAGGCCCACTTGGATTAGATTAGGACATTTATTATTAATTTATTTAAAGAAGGGTTAAAATAGTTAAAATCAAAGTTTAATAACTAAATCATTTTTAATATAGGGTTATACATAAGATAAATTCGACTATAAATATTAATTAGAAATATAAAAATCTTTCCCACATAATGATATTTTATTTGTAATTTTTAGACTTTAAATAAGTTAATTTATTTATGACACAAAGATGATGCAGTAATTATCTTATTAATGAAATATTGACAAAATTGATGTTATAAATACCCAAATAAATATAATTTGAGACTTTTTATGAATTACAATAATTTTCTAGGTTAATATGACATGTTAGTATTGATTTAATTAACTTTTTTAGAACTAATCATTCTGTTATGATTTTCACAAAAATCAATTACTAAATAGTGTCAAAATTGACATAAAATAGTTTTTAAAAAAATATATTATATTAGTAATTGTTATTTTATTCCTAAAAATCTAAGGTTCGGCCAAATGACTTAGATAAGGTTATATATATTAATAATAAACAACTTGGGGTTCGTTTGGCTGCTTATAGTAAATCCATTAACCTTATAGTATAAGAACACAAGAAGACACAGTAGAAGTAAAATTATTTAATTTAACGTTAAATCTAAATGATAAGGTTAAAATAGGAACATAAACTTGTCTAAATTCTATTGGATGAGAGTATTTCGACCCATACCCACCTTAGATTCGAAATAAATCAATTTGGAGCTATTTAAAACCGAATTTGGATTTATAATAAAATAATATTTTTAGTTTTCCAAAGGTGCCCCTCTCCTCCCTTATAAAAGGGCACCTCCTCCCTCTCTTCCTCACACCACTTTGAGCCTTAAAGCTCGGCCAAACCCTGCCAATTTCTTCTCTCCACTTCCCTAGAGACATCCTAGAGGTCCTGGTATTCTTCAAAGACCAATTTTAGTGCCCTAAAAGGAGGTCTCAAATAGGCGCTTCAAAGAAGAGGTAATGCCCGTTACCGATTCTTTCATCTTTATTTCTTTTTCCACTTCTTATTCTTTAGTTGTTTCATCATGAAGTAATAACATAAGTATCAATAATATACTGATATGTTATTATAATTATGAAACAACCCTATTTCACCATCTATCCATCCTACGGAAAATGAAATCACCTCGCGTGCGTACGTACGGAATACCGTCTCCACGCCGTGGTGTAATCTATTTTCCCCCACCACCTTACTTGGATGGGTATAATGATGTAAATAATTACTATATATGATTATTTTAAAGTGATATTGATTCTGAAATATTATACATACACTCCAATACAATTCCACGATCATGGGAACGATATCATCGCTCTTGCGTACGTACGAAATACCGTCTCCACGATGTGATGCGATTCGTTCTACATGATCTTCATTGCATAATGATTATATAAATGAATTTAATGAATAAATATGATATATAGTACATTAATACCATTCTGGAAATGATGTATCTATAACCTAAAGAGAAGAATAAGAATTTATTTGACAAAACACGCATAAGAACAAAAAGTTATAAACACCCGAATAACAAGTAGCAATGAAATATTACTAACAAGAAGCTAAGAATATGACAATATATGATATCATAATAATAATTATGATTCTTTAATAAGTCAATAACATTATTTAAATCATTATACAGGAGTTTCGGACACTTACGAGGCAAATCGGACCTAAGGTAAGTGAAATATCACAATCTCATTTTTATCCGAGATTGTTTATACTTTGAAATTTACTGGGGTGTATTTTATCATCCAAATCCATGTTTACTCAATATGTAATATTATTTCCATCCACCTAAAATTTTTTAAATACAATTTTACCCTTCTGGGAGTTTTTAGTAAAAAAATTGAAAGGAATATTTTGTCGTTTTTCGTACGAGGTACTTTTTGACTTTTCCGACAAAAGTACGAGAAGAATGTTTTTTTAAATTATACGGCATGAATGGATTTTTAAAACAATATTTCCAAGAATATTCCATTAAAATATTTCAAGTTTATTTTTAATCAACTTATTTTAGTTTAAAATTATATGACATGTTAAGAAAGAAATTTTTTTTTGAAGTAGAAAGGATATTTTCCTCAAGAATGGAGTTCAAGAGTTTTATCAAAATTATTTTCCATCTAAGATAATACATGGTTCTGTTTATATCCCTTAATTACATATATTTGATTATGTTGTGATGGAAATATTTTTATGAATTACTTTATCTTATATGAATTGTTTTATGATGTCACGATGTTTAAGATTCCCATTTTTATTACATGGGTTATGCAATGATGTATGATTTATGATTTTGTGGCACACATAAGAATGGTATGATTATGAGATGGGTGGGACCTATATCTCCCTCCAATTCATTGGGTAAAGATTTTATATCTCATGAGATAGACATGGCTGGAACGGCAGGTTAAACCGGTTCAGTGAAACAGGACTGAAACGAGGAGTGAACTCGGTTCAGAAATGGACTTTGTCCACTAAGATTGTCTTGGAAATGAGTCTTGACTAACAAGAAATGATTCTCTATGATTATGTGTGTATCCCACAAAGTTTCATGTTTTAAGATATGATTATTGGGATTACATTTCACTACTATGATTTATCCCATGTTATGAAATTATGATTTCTTTTGCAGGTTAAGATTTCCAAAAGTTATGTTCTTATGTATATGATGTGATTGACATTTATTTTGTTTACCCTTACTGAGCATTTGAGCTCACCCTTTTGTATGTTTTCTTTCCCCAGGTCAGGAAGAAGGTTATTAAGTAAGATATGCCAAAAGGGACTATAGATATGATGAAATAAATGGGAGACAATGTAGACGCTTTATGAATCAGTTGTTTATGTTTCCCAGTTTCTAAAGACACTATACCTATACGGTCCTTTCCTGGTTTTGTTATATGTTGTAATAAGTGTGCTTCAATTCTGAAGTAATAGAAATGTATGTAAAGTATGGGTCGTTATAGTTGGTATCAGAGGAAAGGTATAGTCAACCTTTGGAAACTAGGATGTGAAAGCCTTAGTAAGAACCCTAAGGATAAGTCTAAGCATTGAACACAATCTTAGTGTTTTAGAAATGGCCATGAATAACCTAGGATAAGAACTTAATGTGAAATTTTATTCTTGATTATGTGGTTTTCCTATTATAATTAGTGTTGCTCACACTATTATTCTTGGTTTTAGTCAATGGTTGGAACCCGAAGGAACCATGTTAATGTGGAATGTGAAGGGAAATGCAATGATTTTCCCCCTGAGCAACCAAACATTATGGGAGCTGGAATGCAAAATCTTGTAGCCATGTTAACACAACTTTCTCAAGCTATGAATCATGCAGGACTTCCAAACGAGCAAAGGAAAGAGAAACATTCTGTTGAATCCTTCATGAGGCAACGTCCACCTTCTTTCAGCGGGTCTACTGATCCATTAGTTGCTGAACAATGGATTAGTACTACTGAAAAGATATTTTCAGTTCTTCAATGTTTTGAACATGATAAAGTCATCTTAGCAGTGTATTGTTTGGAAGGTGATGCTGATCAATGGTGGAATCTTATTAAGAATACGAGGCAAAGGGATGAAATTGAGTCCATGGAATGGGACGAGTTCAAGAACTTATTTCTCAATAAGTACTTCCCTCGTATTCTCCGAACAAAGATGGAGAAGGAGTTTCTTGAACTAAAGCAAAAGGATGATGAATCGGTTGGTACCTATGAAGCAAATTTTACAAGACTTGCAAGGTACGCTTCTGGTATTATTATCCAACCTGAGAGTAAGATCGATCGATTCTTTAGTGGCTTAAAACCAAGTCTTCGAAGGGAGTTAGCCATAAGGGACTTCAATAGCTACGAGGAAATTGTTCGATGTGCTCTCAAAGTCGAGATGGAGATTGGAGTAACCCATTAGTCATATGGGTTTGATAAGAAGAGGAAAATGGAATTCAAAGGAAAATCTAAAGAGCACACTGAAAAGAAGATGAGCTTTCCCTTATGCTCAAAGTGTGGAAAGAAACATGGAGGGAGTTGTCTTAAAGGGACAAGTAAATGTTTCAAATGTGGAAAGGAAGGTCATCGGGCATTTGAATTCCATAATGATGGGAAGAAGATGTCTAATGATGCAAACAAAGGAAGGGATGCACAGAATGAACCTACTACACTTCAATGTTTCAAGTGCAAGTAGATGGGTCATTATGCCAATCAATGCCCAAATCCAAGGGTTGATGATGATGGTCGACGTCAACAAACTCTTAAGGCTAAAGAAAAAGGAAAGTCACATGCAATTTCTATCAGTGATGTGGAGTACGATAACGATTTGGTGAAAGGTACACTTACCATCCACTCTAAATTAGAAAATGTTTTATTTGATTCTGGATCCACCCACTCTTTTATTTCTGAAGAATTTTATAAGGATATCACCATATTACCTCAACAATTAGATGTTGAGTTAGCTGTGACAACTCCTAATGGCACAACAGTTGCATAAAAAGTTTATAATTATTCTCCGATTGAAGTTTGTGGGAAAGTGCTTCCTGCAAATCTTGTGATCCTTCCTATAGTGTAATTTGATGCGATTCTTGGCATGGATTGGATTTATTTATATGGAGCTCATATCAATTTCCAAATAAGGGAAGTCACATTTCATATTCCAGATCAATTTATGATCGTCTATCAATGCAAGGATGAACATAACCTCCCAGTGGAAATTTCTTCCATCTTATGGGTCTTGATTCCACTAAATGAAGGTTATTTATCTCAAATGGTTGGTGAGAAACTAACAATTAAGAATATGCCCATTGTATGGGAGTTTGATGATGTCTTTTCGGAGGAATTACCGGGTCTTCCACCAAATCGTGAAGTTGAGTTTTCAATAGAACTCGTACCAGGTGCTTTGCCTATTTCAAAGTCACCTTATAGAATGGCCCCAATTGAGTTGTAGGATTTGAAGAACCAACTCCAAGAGAATCTTGATAAGGGGTTCATATGCCCTAGTGCGTCACCTTGGGGAGCACCTGTTCTATTTGTTAAGAAGAAAGATGGATCAATGAGACTCTGCATTGATTATTGAGAACTTAACAAGATCACTATCAAGAACAAATATCCTCTCCTGCGCATTGATGACCTATTTGACCAACTACGTGGAGCTCAATACTTTTCCAAGAATGATCTTCGTTCAGGGTATCATCAATTATGGGTCAAAAGGAAGGATATACCAAAGACGGCTTTCCGTACAAGGTATGGACACTATGAATTTATAGTGATGCCGTTTGGTCTTACTAATGCCCCTGCTATCTTCATGGATCTGATGAATAGAGTCTTTAGAGACTATCTTGATCAATTTGTGGTAGTCTTTATAGATGATATTCTTGTCTATTCAAAGAGCAAGGAAGAACATGAAGATCACTTGAGAATTATATTGAAGACCCTGAGAAAGGAGAAGCTTTATGCCAAATTTACCAAGTGTGAATTTTGGCTTCAAAAAGTTTCATTTTTGGGTCACATAATCTCAAAAGAGGGGATATCTGTGGATCCAGCAAAAATAGAGGTTATCGAAAGATGGTTGAGACCAAAAACAGTAACCGAGATCCGAAGTTTTCTTGGTTTGGCTGGATATTATCGACGTTTGGTGAAAGATTTTTCACGATTATCTAATCCACTCACCAAGTTGACTCGGAAAGGAGTTAAGTTTGTTTGGATGGAGGAATGTGAAGAGAATTTCAAGGAGTTGAAAAGAAGGTTATCCAGTTCACCTATACTCACACTTCCTTGTAGTGGAGAAAGGTTTGTGATCTACAGTGATGCATCCAAGAAGGGACTGGGATGTGTTCTCATGCAAAATGATATAGTGATAGCTTATGCCTCACGACAGTTGAAAATACATGAGAAAAATTACCCAACTCATGATTTGGAGTTAGCTGCGGTAATCTTTGCATTAAATATTTGGAGGTATTATCTTTATGGAGAAAGGTGTGACATTTATACTGATCATAAAAGTTTAAAGTATATTTTCACACAAAAGGAGCTGAATATGCGCCAAAGAAGATGGTTGGAGCTGATTAAGGATTACGACTGCTCAATTCATTACCACCCTGGGAAAGAAAACAAGGTGGAATATGCATTAAGTTGACAAGACCATGCCAGTTTATCCATTATGAGGATCACAAAAGATCCAATATTTATGGATTTACAAAGGATGGATCTTGGAATTATAATGGAAGGGGGAAAATCGTATCTTTCTAAAATGAATGTTCAACCATCTATACATGTGAAGATTAAAGAGGCACAGAAAGAAGATGTAGAGTTACAAAAGAAGGTGATAAATGTTCCTGAATTCAACCTTGATTGTGATGGGATAATAAAGTTTAGGAATCGGGTTTGTGTTCCTCCCATCCCCGAATTAAAGAAGGAGCTGCTGGATGAGGCTCATAGTTCTTCATTTTCTATTCATCCTGGAAGCACGAAGATGTATAGGGACCTGAAAGAGTACTTCTGGTGGGATGGCATGAAAAGAGATGTTGCTGAATATGTCTCTCGATGCTTGGTTTGTCAGCAAGTTAAAGCTGAGAGACAGAAGTCTAAGGGGATGTTACAACCATTACCCATACCCGAATGGAAATGGGAAAACATCACTATGGACTTTGTCACCGGACTTCCTAAAACATCCAAAGGCAATGATACTATCTGGGTCATAGTTGATCGTCTTACAAAGTCTGCACACTTCATTTCTATTAGAGAGGATTTCACTCTAGATCGGCTTGCCAGGATATATGTAAAGGAAGTGGTAAGATTGCATGGAGTACCACTTTCTATTATATCTGATCGGGAACCAAGATTTACCTCGAAGTTCTGGTGAAGTCTTCAGCATACTCTGGATACAGAGTTATGTTTTAGCACTGCTTATCATCCTCAGACAGACGGTCAGTCTGAGAGAATAATTCAAACTCTAGAAGATACGTTGAGAGCTTGCTCTATGGATTTCAAAGGTGGTTGGGATCAAAACCTACCTTTGGTGGAATTTTCTTATAATAATAGCTTTCACTCCAGTATTCAGATGGCTCCTTATGAAGCTCTCTATGGAAAGAAATGCAGGACTCCAACTTGTTGGGATGAAGTTGGGGAAAGAAAGCTATTAGGACCTGATCTCGTTGATGAAATGGCAGAAAAGGTCAGATCTATTCAACAACATATAAGAGCAGCTCAGAGTCGATAGAAAAGTTATGCCGACAACCGAAGAAAAGACCTAGAGTTTGAAGTGGGTGATAAAGTGTTCTTACGAATATCTCCCTGGAAGAGGGACATGAGATTTGGAAAGAAGGGGAATTTGATCCCTAGATATATCGGTCCTTTAGAAATACTGGATCGTGTTGGGAAGGTAGCTTACCGATTGGTGCTTCCACCGAAT
The DNA here is from genome assembly GCA_963277665.1 of Viscum album. Classification (NCBI taxonomy): domain Eukaryota; kingdom Viridiplantae; phylum Streptophyta; class Magnoliopsida; order Santalales; family Viscaceae; genus Viscum; species Viscum album. The sequence goes on along the minus strand of OY728121.1, from coordinate 1,657,374,994 downwards.
CTCTCCCAAGTACACGATGTGTTCAATGTATCTCTCCTGAGAAAGTACAAACCTGATCCTTTACATGTACTCAGCTCAGAAGTTGTACCGCTGGAGCAAGATATTTCTTATGAAGAACAGCCGATAGAAATTCTGGATCGTAGAGAAAAAGTCCTACGAAACAAGACCACTCGCTTGGTGAAAGTTTTATGGAGGAACCAACAATTAGAAGAAGCTACATGGGAGCTTGAGGATATTATGAGGGAGAGGTATCCTCATCTATTTGTTACAAAGTGACGAATTTCGAGGGCGAAATTCATTTTAAGGGGGGTAGAATATAACACCTGAGACTTTTATGTTATATAAATCATTAAAGGATTTTTTTTCTACACACAACACTTGCTTGACTTGCTTTACACGAAATCACGACCTTCCTCGATAGCTTGCATCGTACGCAATACCGAGTTTCACTAAACAACAATATACTATTAAAATATTATTAAAACTATCCATTATGAATAGTAATAACCACTTTTTGAAATTTTATAAATTTTACTTTTCAAAATGGACTTCATTTTTGGATTCGTAATATCGAAATTTGCCTAGGGTGAAATTTTGGTATTTTTCTGAAAACATTCAATTTTTGATGAATAGTGAAACCACTAAGTGGTAGTTAAAAAAACGGATTTTTTCATAAAACTTAATTTTACCGCTTCTGTGAGTGGAATTTCAAAAATCCGAGAGACATGGTTGATGTCATTAAGTAAAATGTGGTTCAATGAGATGAAAATAATTTTTGGTGAATAGTAACCTTTTACTTTTATTTACCACGGTTAAAAGTAAATAGGGTAATTAAGGGTAAAAATGATATTATTATTACCCTAACACATGTTCTAATTCTATTGGATAAGTGTAATTAGACCAAAAACAAACTTAGGAATAAAATATGACCATTTAGGCCCACTTGGATTAGATTAGGACATTTATTATTAATTTATTTAAAGAAGGGTTAAAATAGTTAAAATTAAAGTTTAATAACTAAATCATTTTTAATATAGGGTTATACATAAGATATATTCGACTATAAATATTCATTAGAGAGATAAAAATATTTCCTACATAATGATATTTTATTTTTAATTTTTAGACTTTAAATAATTTAATTTATTTATGACACAAAGATGATGCAGTAATTATCTTATTAATGAAATATTGACATAATTGATGTTATAAATACCCAAATAAATATAATTTGGGATTTTTTATGAATTACACTAATTTTATAGGTTAATATGACATGTTATTATTGATTTAATTAACTTTTTTCGAACTAATCATTCTGTTATGATTTTCACAAGAATCAATTACTAAATAGTGTAAAAATTGACATAAAATAGTTTTTAAAAAAAATATTATATTAGTAATTGTTATTTTATTCCTAAAAATCTAAGGTTCGGCCAAATTACTTATATAAGGTTATATATATTAATAATAAACAACTTGGGGTTCTTTTGGCAGCTTATAGTAAGTTCATTAACCTTATAGTATAAGAACACAAGAAGACACAGTAAAGTAAAATTATTTAATTTAATGTTAAATCTAAATGATAAGGTTAAAATAGGAACCTAAACTTGTATAAATTCTATTGGATGAGATTATTTCGACCCATACCCACCTTAGATTCTAAATAAATTAATTTGGAGCTATTTAAAACCGAATTTGGATTTATAATAAAATAATATTTTTAGTTTTCCAAAGGTGCCCCTCTCCTCCCTTATAAAAGGGAACCTCATCCCTCTCTTCCTCACACCACTTTGAGCCTTCAAGATCGGCCAAACCCTGACAATTTCTTCTCTCCACTTCCCTAGAGACATCCTAGAGGTCCTGGTCTTCTTCAAAGACCAATTTTATTGCCCTAAAAGGAGGTCTCAAAGAGGCGCTTCAAAGAAGAGGTAATGCTCATTACCGATTCTTTCATCTTTATTTCTTCTTCCACTTCTTCTTCTTTAGTTGTTTCATCATAAAGTAATAACATCAGTATCACTCATATACTGATATGTTATTATAAGTATGAAACAACCCTATTTCACCATCTATCCATCCTACATAAAATGAAATCACCGCGCGTGCGTACGTACGGAATACCGTCTCCACGCCGTGGTGTAATCTATTTTTCCCCACCACCTTACTTGGATGGGTATAATGATGTAAATAATTACTATATATGATTATTTTAAAGTGATATTGATTCTGAAATAGTATACATACACTCCAATACAATTCCACGATCATGGGAACGATATCATCGCTCTTGCGTACGTACGGAATACCGTCTCCACGATGTGATGCGATTCATTCTACATGATCTTCATTGCATAATGATTATATAAATGAATTGAATGAATAAATATGATATATAGTACATTAATAACATTTTGGAAATGATGTATCTATAACCTAAAGATAAGAATAAGAATTTATTCGACAAAACATGCATAAGAACAAAAAGTTATAAACACCCGAATAACAAGTAGCAATGAAATATTACTACCAAGAAGCTAAGAATATGACAATATATGATATAATAATAATAATTATGATTCTGTAATAAGTCAATAACATTATTTAAATCATTATACAGGAGGTTTAGACACTTACGAGGCAAATCTGACCTAAGGTAAGTGAAATATCACAATCTCATTTTTATCCGAGATTGTTTATACTTTGAAATTTACTGGGGTGTATTTTATCATCCACATACATGTTTCCTCAATATGTAATATTATTTCCATCCACCTACAATTTTTTAAATACAATTTTACTCTTCAGGGAGTTTTTAGTAAAAAATATGAAAGGAATCTTTTGTTGTTTTTCATTCGAGGTACTTTTTGACTTTTCTGACAAAAGTACGAGAAGAATGTTTTTTTAACTTATACGGCATGAATGGATTTTTAAAACAATATTTCCAAGAATATTCCTTTAAAATATTTCAGGTTTATTTTTAATAAACTTATTTTAGTTTCAAATTATATGACATGTTAAGAAAGGAAAAATGTTTTTGAATTAGAAAGGATATTTTCCTCAAGAATGGAGTTCAAGAGTTTTATCAAAATTATTTTCCATCTAAGATAATATATGGTTCTGTTTCTATCACTATTATTACATGGATTTTATTATGTTGTGATGTAAATATTTTTATGAATTCATTTATCTTATATGAATTGTTTTATGATGTCACGATGTTTAAGATTCTCTTTTTTATTACATGGGTTATGAAATGATGTATGATTTATGATTTTGTGGCACACATAAGAATGGTATAATTATGAGATGGGTGGGACCTATATCTCCCTCCAATGCATTGGGTAAAGATTTTATATCTCATGAGATAGACATGGCTGGAACGACAGGTTAAACCGGTTCAGTGAAACAGGACTGAAACGAGGAGGGAACTCAGTTCAGAAATGGACTTTGTCCACTAAGATAGTCTTGGCAATGAGTCTTGACTAACAAGAAATGATTCTCTATGATTATGTGTGTATGACACAAAGTTTCATGTTTTAAGATATGATTATTGGGATTACATTTCACTACTATGATTTATCCCATGTTATGAAATTATGATTTCTTTTGCAGGTTAAGATTTCCAAAAGTTATGTTCTTATGTATATGATGTGATTGACATTTCTTTTGTTTACCCTTACTGAGCATTTGAGCTCACCCTTTTGTATGTTTTCTTTCCCCATGTTAGGAAGAAGGTTATTAAGTAAGATATGCCAAAAGGGACTATAGATATGATGAAATAAATGGGAGACAATGTAGATGCTTTATGAATCAGTTGTTTATGTTTCCTAGTTTCTAAAGACACTATACCTATACGGTCCTTTCCTGGTTTTGTTATATGTTGTAATAAGTGTGATTCAATTCTGAATTAATAGCAATGTATGTAAAGTATGGGTTGTTATATGGCCTCAACTACCGAGACCCGTACGCAATGACTCCTTCACCCTGTATAAGCACAAATCCCAACCCGATACTTGAAGCATCACAGTATACAGTATAACTTTTGACTGGATCTGAAAATAATAGTATCGGTGCTGAAATCAACCTCCCTTTAAGCTCCTGAAAAGATGAATCACAAGAATCTAACCACAAGAACCTTGCACCCTTCTTAGTTAGACCCTCCAGTGGTGCTGCTAAATGTGAAAGGTCCTGTATGAAGCGTCTGTAGTAACCAGCCAACCCTAAAAAACTTCATACCTGAAAGACGTTCCTTAGATGCTCCTAGGAAACTACTATTCTCACTTTCTATGGGTCTACTAACACTCCTGTATCTGAGATAACATGTCCCAAGAATTGAATTTGGTTCATCCAGAAGTGGCATTTTGAGAGATTAGCATATAACCGATTCTCTCTCAGTGTACTCAAAACGATCTCAAGATGGGTATCATGGTCATGTCAATTGTGAGATTACACTAAGATATCATCCACGAAGGCTACCATGAAAGAATCCATGTATGGATGGAACACTCAGCTCATCAGTTCCATGAAGACTGCAGGCACGTTCGTGAGACCGAACGGCATAACCACATACTCGTATAGACCATACCTTCTCCGAAAGGCTATAAGAGGTATATCCGATGGTGTAATATGCAACTGATGGTAACCAGACCTCAAGTAGATCTTCAATAACAGACAAGATCCTCAAAGTTGATCAAAGATATCATCAATCCTCAACAAGGGATATCGTTTCTTGACCGTCAACTGGTTTAACTTCCGATAATTTACACAAAGTCTGAGGGTACCATCTACCTTCTTTGCAAACAGGATAGGCGAACCCCAAGGAGATGTACTGGGTCAGGTGAAACCCTTTGCCTGTAACTCCTCCAACTGCTTCTTGAGCTCCTGAAACTTTGGTTTATCTATCCTATAAGGAGGTATGTACATCGATACCGCTCCTGGAACAAGTTTAAAAGAAAAGTATACCTCTCGCTCTAGAGGCAAACCTGAAAATTCCTCTAGAAATACATCCCTAAAATGATCCACCACTGGAGGAAATTCTATCTGTGAAGTCCCCTAGTCATCCAGATAAAGAATAGAAATCTGGGCTGTAACTCCTCCCAACCCATGATGCTCAGGTCCCACTATGCTCTCATGGACATCCCATTCACCCTTATAAAGAAACGATATGACCTCTGGTGATGTGAAACTCACCCTACGGTGATAGTAATCGACAACAACCTAAAAGGGTACTAACTAGTCCATTCTGATAATGACATCACAACCTGTCATCTCTAGGACATAGAGATCCCATAAGAAGTGACACCCACCAACCTCTAGAGGGAACTCCTTGCACTATCGCACACTAGCCGTTCTTGTCCACAACGGTGTGTCTAACATCAAGATATCAGCAGAAGAAAAGATATAGAGCCCAAGGATCTCCACAACAACAATATATATAAAGCTATGGGAAGCCCATGTATCAAAAAGAGCAGAAGATAAAACCGAGGCAACTAAGATTGTACCTTGAACTGTAGAGGGTCCAGGATCCTACTCCTGCTGGGTCTGCGCAATTGCAAAAGTTTGTCCTGTATCGTGGCCCTACGACCCTACCTATCCACTCTAATCTGATCCACCATGTTGTCGCTGAAAGGCTATCGACTGACTACCATGGCCACAACCTCCACCTCGACCTGAACAATCAGAAGAACTTTAGTTCCTAGACTGGTGAGAAACTGGTGGTGCTTCTCTTGTACGAGGAGTCATAAAAGAACCCCTGTCACCAGCTTCATGTGATAAAAACTAACAGAAGTGCTGAAGATGGCCCATATATCCACAAGATCGGCACTCCATTGGGTCTCTCGGGCAATGTGGCCTCATATGCCCACTCTTCCCCCACTGGTAGCACACCACCTTGATACCAAAATAAGTGTCTCGCCTCCTTGGATCACCACGTGAAGACCCCCTATGACACTTCCTGCTGTTAGTAGGAGGGATACTAACTATGGATGTCGAACTGCCCTAGCTTACAACTCTAGAATCCCTCAAATTGAGCTTTGTGATCAGCACCTGGTTGACTATCGGAGTGATATACATCAACCTGAAGATATTCACCTGAGACCAGATGTCATGCCTTAGACCATACTCAAGCTTCCATTCCAGGAATAACTCATAACCTCCTTGGATGGGCGTAAAGCACTGCAGATCTGTGAAGCGAGAATAATACTCCATAACGGAAAGAGTACCTAGCTCTGGACTCATGAACTCCCGGGCTCGATCGAACCTCTAAGCCTCTAGATAGAAGTAGTCATAGAAGGTACACTAGATCTCATCCCATGACATAACCTGCTGGTGTCCTGCTTGTGAGATCACATCCCACCACTTCTTGATAGAATCTTGAAGCATGTACGTAGCGAGCTAGACCCTTCTCTCTGAAGGCATCTCCAGATGCTCGATGATAGAAAGTATGGATTCTAACCATGACTATAAAGCCTAAGGTCCTCCTTCCCATGTGAAGGTGAGAGGATGTTGTTGCTAGAAAACCCGCGTCAGCTCTACCATAGACGGGGCAAGATGCGGTACTCTGCGGAAGGTCTGCATGAACCTCATGAAGCCCTTTTAGAACATTGCATCATCACCTGTGTCCAGAATGACGGATGATGCTAGGACTGGCACAACTGGAGGATTTTCTAGAAATCCTTGATCATCCATGCCAGTGTCTGATCCCTTTCTGGTAACTAGTGGACAACCGGAGGATGTCACGGTGGCATGACTCTGCAAGGTCAAACACACACCTTTGATCAAAATTGACAGGGACTGAAAAATGAAAGGGTAAGAAGGTAACATGAGAAATAAAGCATTCAAGTCTTAAAAAACATGGATACACGATGTGTATACTTAACTACATGGCATGTTCCCTTAATCCTTTCACAAGGGTGTGTACTTCTGCCAAAACAGGTCATGTAACACCCCAAACACACGATGTGTTGTCCTAACACACGGTGTGTACTTGAATCCTCTTCCCCTACCCGAGTCTGTCTGTACGACTAAGCTACACGGTTCTCCTAGAACAAAACCAGATGGTGTGTTTGTTCCAAACACGGAGTGTACTAGACTAACTTCACCGACCCGTGTTGTTAGATACACGGCTGGTTACACGGCTGGTTACACGGCTAACTCTACACGGTGTGTTCCAGGTGGAAACGACGTGTACTAGAAAGGATTTCACTGACCCGTTTTTGTTAGTTACATGGATGGATTATAAAATTACACTACACAGTATGTTCAATGTTGACACAGTGTGTATTACATAAGTTTTATCCATCTGTGTCGTTCGTCACATGGGTGGACACATGGTCAACACAAAACGGCATGTAGAATTGGTATACAAAGTGTTCCCCTAAGTATTTTCCTATCCCGTGTCTCTTCCCACATGACCTATGAAACGGTTAGAGACTACACGGTGTGTACATATAGTACATGGTGTGTACTTAAGAAAAACAGTTTCTTCTCGAATAGAAGAACACATGGCATGTATTCATAATTACACGCCGTGTATTCTTGGTTTTTCTGGACAGTAAGGCTCATAAACTACTCTGGAGCCCAGAAAAATACTTAATCAAACATTAAAGTGCCAAATTCTGATCCGTGAGAGCCCATAATCCCCACGAATTAAATCTTGGAATCTTATACATGTCATATTCAAGAAACACAAGGCAATGATCCACCAAATTCCAATCCATGAGGCCCATAACACCTCAAGAACCAAAGTTTGGTGTTCAGTTAAACAAAACATTACACAAATCAATACCCTATCAAACAGTAGGTATTTTATCAAGGAATCTATCAGAAAAACATGCATATCTAGCATAACATATATCACAACAACATGAAATCGCTAATGCACCCTAAATGGAATGACAAGAATGCATGACATGTGATTCCTATCAAGTGACTATATGATGCATGAGATGGAATACCCTCATATCATCGGGTTGCAACTAAAATAGAACATCAACAATATCAAAAATAACAGCACAAAACATTTGAATCACCCAACGGTGAAATCAAATCAACTGTAAAATTGAAAAACTTGAAAAATTACAATAACGAGGTAGATTGGATTTTCCCTGAACATAGGTTAGCTACTCCTAAACACAACTTATTACCAAGTACCTATTCCTTCCTATCCCTGACTATAGGATCCAAACAGTAATTCAAGAAGAAAAGAGTTCCTCTGATACCACTTTATAACGTCCCGGTTCCGGAAGTCTCCTAGAGATGCCCTGAACCCAGTTGGTCACATGGCCTCAAGCACATTTCCCCTAATGCCAGAGGCTTCCGACTAGTAGTAAGGGACTTGGGTGTGATAGTGTGGAAACTATGCCCTCATTGGCAGAGTAACACAGTGGAAGTAAATCAATAGCAATATTGGAAGCAACAATAATACCATAAAAAAAGTAAACAGTGAAAGAATAAAAGTAATAACAACTGGAGCACATATATAAAATGATGCATGATACATATGTCTAGGAAAATAGACAAAAAATTCACAATGCTGAATATAGTACTAATACAAAGTAAAAAAGAAAAACAAGTAAAAAACTCCTCAACATCACAATCCATATCTTGGTCCCATGCTTTCCATCTCCAAAGTAGTCAAGTACCTGAAGTAGAAGGGCACTTTCCCTTATCTATACCTGAAACAATATAATCTGTTTAGGCCCAAAAGCATGGCCCAAACAGGGTGTGAGACTAAATCCCAGTAGGAACCCACCAAGAGATCTGTGCCTAACAGTTAGTGAATATATGGCAGGTAATAAGTAAAGAACCCAGTACACAACAAAATACTCAGCAGTAAATCCACAATTTCAATGCATTCCATTTAACATATGAAGTAAATAGATAATCACAAATAGGTAACCATCTAGGATTTACTAACAGCCTAATCCCCTATGGTCCTACCTATAAAACACAAGAAACCCTCTGGGAAGTACACACAATCTAACCACTCTGGTTCAGCTTTAGCATAGAATCTCTGAGGAAGCACTCACCGTCAATTCCTCCTATAGTCTCATATAAGTAACTAAAGGAGCTATGGGGAAGCACTTACATCACATTCCCCCTGTGGCCTACATCTAGGGACTACATACACTCTGAGGAAGCACTTACGTCAATTCCCCATATGGTCTCACATCGTTACAGTAAACAGACTCTCTGGAGAATCCCTTACGTCCATTCTCCCTATGGTCTACTACACCAGTTTCTCACGGACCTGTGTAAGTCAAGAAAATATATCAATGCATATCAGCCAAAGTAACCCTCAATAAATACTTGGATAGCAGTCTACATCATATCATCATGTTAGACAAACAAACACTCCATCCTACAGTACTAGGCATAGTAAAAAACAAGGCAGCCTAACAGGCTAAGCAGGACCAAACTATCATAAACATACATGAATGGGAAAACACTTACAAATCATATCAATTAACTCTATTAATATTCAATCAATCTATACTCAAGCATACAAGCATAGTGGGCAATTAACAGGGCTAAAATAGTAGACACGCAATACCCTGTTCACGGGTATTGGGCAATTTTTACACATAAAACTAAAATACTATCCCCAGAAAGGCACAAAACACCTACCTTGGTTTTGTATGATCATTATATGTGAACCTAAAGCCTTTAATCACCCAAGAACACCATAGATCTACAGAAATTTCTAAAACGTTCAACCGAGGATAACTTGAGAAAGATGAGGAATCACGAAATGAAGCTCTAGAAGAAGGAATAGCTTACTGAGGTGATACCAATTCAATTGATGACAGTTGATTCGGAGAATAGATGCTCGTTCTGGGGCTCAGGGAAGAATCGTGGTCATACGGAGGCTCTCGGACAAACTAGGTCGAGAAGGAGGTGTTTATGTCCATCAGGCGTGACCCTAGTACGTTTAATGAAAAAAAAGTACATGGTGTGTACTTTTGTGTTACACGGCGTGTACTTGCCCTTACCGAGCCCCGCTTTAGGTGGCCTCTTGGTAACCACACACGGCTGTGTGCACAGCTGTTATACGACTCGTACACGGCTACCTACGATAACCGAGTACATGACGTGTACTCATAAATTACATGGAGTGTACTTCAAAAATTTCCATAAACTCATATTTTTCTAAAAAACACTAAAAAAAGAAAAACATACATGAAAATAAGACTTGGGTTCTTACAAAATTTATATTGTGACATTTCATCAAACACAAGATGTGCATACATATGTTTTTAATGAGAAACCCCTTTAAAAATGTGCATACGATGAAAAAATTCTACTTTGATATCAAATAAACCAAATTCATAAAACAAACCACATAAATTTATAGGAACATAAATAAATTAATGATTTAGAACATTTTTATAGTGACAACTGGCTCAAAAAAGATCAATAGTGACTTGACACAAAATCCACCAATGAAGAGTCGAGGATAGAATGATGAGGGAAAACAACCCCCACACTTTCATTAATGACTTAATTAGGAAGAAAAAAATGGACTAAAGGATCTAGAACTCCTAAAATATCTATATTCCCAAATATACCCCATTTGGTTATCAAAAATCATAGTCATCAATGATTTAGGAAAATTTAAAAACAAAAAAGTTGTTCTGGTATGTAGCATTAAAACCCTCACTTTAAAATCAGCATTTGATTTTACTTATTAGTCAAATATTGAGTGGTGAAGGTTTAAAATATTTTAAAAAAAGATTTATAACCTTTAAAAAACCATAATAATTAAATTCACTCAATTTTAGGCTTTTAAAATCATCTTAAATTCTTACCGGTGCATGCTGGGGAAGAAGAAATGAAAAAATAGGGCATTTAAATATTATTTTCGAAAAAAAGAGTGCTATGTATTGGTTATATGGTTTTACCCTTACGAAAATAATTGTTATCATATGAGGGTATTGGTTTAACCTTATATATCCTTTGAAACTAAGGAACTACCTTTATGTATCTCAACCTACCCTTATATAGTGGCCAGGTTACCCTTACATAAACTTTTGAAAAAAATGTTGCCTTTATAGAACACCAAACATACCCTTATACATCTTTTGAAAATATAGTATTACCCTTATGAGAATAGGAGACTACCCTTACACAACCTTAAGAAATAAGAGGGTACATTTATAGAACATTTAGAAATTCCCCATACCCTTATGTAATGTCTGGTTTACCATTACATAATTCATGTAAATATGGAGTTACCCTTACACAACTCCATAAAAACACCCTAAATATATTTAGAAGGAATTTAAATTTACATAGGCATATTCCATATGTAAGGGTAAAAATTAAATTTAAAATTATTTAATTTACACTTAAAGGGATTATAAATTAAAACTAAAATGGATTCTATAGAAATTTTAAAAACTATGGAAATTAAAAAGAACCTCCACCACTTCTAAAACCAAAAGAAAACATCACAATACAGAGAACTTACCTAAAATTAAATGTCAGGATGTCACAATAAACTTTTCCAATATATCATAAAAAACAATATGATTTAAAGTGAATTCCATTTTGAATTAGACAAGTTTAATCATTTATAGGTTAAATATTTTAATTTCTCCAAGTTTAAATATATTCCAACTAGTATATTAGGAATTATATTGTCTCAAAAATATCATTCTAGGATATAAAAAAACTTTTTTTAAAGAAAATTATTATATTTAAATTATGGGAATATTAAAAAAATAAATTACATTAACCATATCTCAAATATCATTTATGTGTTTAGATAAATATCCTAAAACAAAAATCCTTATTTATTAAAATAGATGGTTTATTGGTGGTAGGAACTCTTTAAATAATATTCTAAAAAACAACAGGGATAAAATAATTTTATCCTAGATAATACTCCTTTAATTATTTGTTTTCCATCCATGATATAAAATGAAAAAAATCATAAACCATGTGTAAAAAATATATCATTTTATTAAAAAGTAATCATTATTTTACATATATATTCTATTATCTCATAATATAATTATGATATATCAAATAAAAATCCTATATTAAATTTATAAACAAATCATGATTGAAGAAATACTTTGAATTTTTTCTATAGTTATAACCCTTTCTACTTTATGTGAATACAAACATCAAGCTTCATCAATCCTTTCTTAACTTTCAACTCCTGTACATGTTAAAAATAAAATTTTAATTTATAGTCAGTATAATATATTCTTAAAATTGAAGAATCAAATTTTATAACATTAAACTCAATGTGGAACATCAATATAATTTATTATACAAATTTAGGTATTTGGACTAATTAACTATTCAATGGAAATGCTTCTTATAATGTAAACATTTCCCTTCCTTCCTGAAACCTCCTTTATGTTTCAATAATATAGGATTACTATTCAATAAACAATATTTTCCTTCTTTTTATGGACTAAAATTTTACCATTATTAATTATCATCACACACTAGATCTGGGATATACTCTGTTCCACTAAGTTATCATCAATATAATGGGAAAACTAGGTAATTTTTTAAAGTAATTTTTATTATAATTATTAATAAATTGTTCTAAACATTTTAGAATTTATTAAAAAATTAATTATATAGTTATATTTATCCTTAAGAGATACCTTAACCTCTACATGTCATTGATATACCAACTTATATAGAGAAAATAAGTAGATACATAAGTTCCTTCAGTCTTTTTTCATCTAATCATTTCATTTAGAACATCATACATCTTATACCAAGACTGTTATTTGTAGATCATTTTAAGATTATATATCATCCTGAACATAACAATGTTCTAATTTTTCTTTTGTAACTTAATATCTATAGACACAGGCATGGAAGTATAGACATTTAAAAAATATTTCTTATATTTTATTTAAGAACTAAATAATAAAACATGGCATGGTGAGAGTCACCAAGCGATGGTTAGTGTTGGATCATGATTCTTAATTTTATGTCATGGTGTTCATTTTTAATGAAATAAGATATCATTTTTATAAAATTAATATGATTATTATCATTCTTATTAAACTTATTAACACTTTATTTAATGATCTATAGATGTATTATTATTTTAAAAGGATTTTATTAACCACATCCTTAATGAGGGAATAATTTAAAGAGTCATAATGGTGGAGCCAAAGCTTATTTCATAACATATAAAATTTTAAACTCTATTTTGAGTATTCATTAAATTATAGAGTTTTATAAATTAATTTTCATGGACCATATTCTAGTACACTGGATATTATTATAAAATTCAAAGTTATATCCAATATCTTGCCTTAATTTTCCTACTATAAGGGGGTTCTAGAACACCATTGAAGTATAATAGGTCCTACCAAGGTAGTCAATTATTATAGTTCTTAGTGAATACCTCTATAGGATGAAAAACATTTATTGATTCCATGGGAACTTGATCAAACTTACTATGGCAGTGGATTCAACATAGATAATGAGGTATGCTTTATTTTATAGTTTTTAATTTCATATTGTTTATAAATATTCCATAAAAAATTATATATGGTTTTTGTTTATTCTTAAAAGACTTATAGGAATAAATATTTCCAATAAATTACTTCAATCATAACAGATCCATTAACGATGAAGAATTGATGATATTAATTTCAGAAAAATGAATTTTTTTTCATGTTTTTACAAAACCATGACTAAGGTTATAAAACCACTTCAAGGTTAATAATATGTTTCTTAACAATTGTGTAGTTTATAAATAAACATTATAGTTTAAAGAAAATTTCAGGAATAAGTGAATTTTATTAAGAAAAAATCATTGTTTTTATCATGAAATAGAGCCTAGTTTGTTGAGTTTATTACATAATGCCTTATTTCCTAAATAATAACAGTTTTTAGAAATGAAATTTCAACTATGAAAATTAAATCTGTGTAAAAAATAACTATGGAATATTTATTGTATGAATATAAAATAGAAAATGTATTTCTCTAGTAAGCTACATTTGGATTTATGGTGGTACCCTTGAGTAATTTTTTTCCAAAATATAATAATAATAGTAACCACATTATAAGAACCTAGGTTTTCTTATGTGGTACTAATCATTTTTTTCAGTTTAAATTCTTTTTTATGTCCTAATGTGAATACCCTATGAGGTTATGAGTGTATTAAGGGTGGATGAGGCTTGTTTGAATCCTGAAACCCATGTTTTGGGGTGAAACAGTCTTGACACATGATTAGTAGAAACCATGTTGGGTAGGTCACATGATTACTTCTATCCGTGCAAGGATGGATAGTAGAGTCCTATTGGCTTCACAGTTAGAAAAACATGCTATTTGGGGCACACAATCATGCGACAAACTACAGACTTTTGATAGTTGAATTTCTTATGGTTTTCACATGGTTAGTCAAACTGTTCACACTAACCATGTGTGGTGCCCCTTTCCTAATACAAATGGAACACAATTGACACATGTTTTGGTCAACCATGTAGCCAAACTATGTGTCCTAGTAAACTAGATAAAATTTCCAAAATGAACCTAATTAATCAATTAATTCAAACCTATTTTCATTTATTCTCCCATTGGATAGATTGAATGTGAGATAATCACTTTGGAATCCAAATATAGGCCTTTCCAATGATTATTCATCAGATATAAGGATCGAGCACCATCATCCCCATTGGATTATTATCAAGGAGTAATCAATTACTTTTTAGTTATTATTCATTTGTCTTCGTATCAACTATACTTTTTAGGTATAAGTGGCCTAATTTTAGGTTCTTCATATGTTCTTCACTTTTCTAATGATCTGAGTCAAATCAGAAGATGGTATAAGATGAGCACTCTAATACTGAGCTATAGCAGGTAGTCTATAATTTTCCCATCTAGTTTGGTGCTTTATTAAGATATCTGTCATTGTTCCTCTCACTATATTTCCTGGTGTGGCCCCGAAATTAAAGTGAATAATTGAATTAACTGAAATGGAACCTATTAGGGATTCCCTTATCTTTCTTAAGTGATTTTGGAGATTTTTCCCCAAACAAGGTCACCCATGGAGTATGACTTATAAATTAATCAAGTGTGACCTTTTGTTGAACCACCTAGTGGGTGTGTTTTAGAGCATACATAGTTAGAGGAAGCATGATGATAATTAAATGGAATTGAATTTCTTGAGTAGGACATGTGATGCCTCCTTTTCAATGTGGCATGTGATGTTCAATTGTTTAAATGATAATTGTTTTTTTTAATATGAGTTGGTATAATCATTTGTTACTTTTTAATATAAATGTTTAAATTACTGTTTATACTCATTGTTTGAATTGAATCTGAATTGATGAATGGAATGAATGTATTTAAAATGGTAGTGGATATATGGGTTGGTATAACAAGGGTCTTGATTCCATTTAGATTCCATGTTCGGTTCACCCATGGATCTTATTTTGAGGCACAATATGTATTGTAATTGAATACTCCTTGGATATTGATTCTATAGGATGCCAAGGACATTTTTGTCCCTTGGACTCAGTTCGCTGGACT
This sequence comes from Viscum album, assembly GCA_963277665.1. Taxonomy (NCBI): domain Eukaryota; kingdom Viridiplantae; phylum Streptophyta; class Magnoliopsida; order Santalales; family Viscaceae; genus Viscum; species Viscum album. Next base: position 1,657,359,475 of record OY728121.1, on the reverse strand, counting down.
TACTTTAGACATGCTCTCTTGAGAAGATCCTTGTACTATATCAGTGTTGTTATCAAGTTTACATCAAGATGCTACTAGGACTTGATGAGGATTCCTTGGTCTTATAAACCATGAATCCAGCCCTTTATGGACTGAAACTTTTGATTATATAGAACAAACCTTGGAAAATGTGATATGTATGGTTATAAGGTTTGATCGTGGTAATTCTAATGCTATTGGTTATACAGAAAGGCTGTGGGTTTTATGTGACACGGTGTATATGGAATGTCCATGGTGTTTGACTTCTTTTACTTATTTCTATATTGTTTCAGGATATTGATACTTGTTTGTTAGGTATCCTTGTGAGGCTACTCAGTATTACTGGTTTCGTAGTATACATTCTAGGGACACTTTATTTTCATACTGCTTACATTTTTTAATTTATAGCATTATTTATCCTGTTATATTGCATATCCTTGACTGTAATATATATTTGGGTGGTTACCAACTAGTATTTCATATCATACCTTGTTTAGGATGCCGTTGGGTACCCAAACAGACTATATAGACGCAAGTTGAGACCGGGGAAAGTGGCCATATTTTTATGTTGATTTTCTTCCTTTCTTACGAGAAGGGGATCACAGGACTGAGCTAAGGCTCATGATGCTATTTGGGGATATAAATTTTTGATCTTTTCTATGTTTTGACACATGTATTATGTTTTACTACTATTTACCTATTTTGGATACTTTGTAGAGACAACTATCGTCATCTTTATATATATATGAGATTCCTTTTTTCATTGTTATCTATTCCTATAGTTTATCTATTTTCATAATATTATGATTCTTACTCTATTGAATTTTATTGATATTCCACTATGTTACACTCTATTAATGAGGGAATATTCTCCCCATAGACACACCCTAGGCCCTCACTACTAGTTGGTATCATATAGCGTTTGGGGAGATGTTATTGAGGCCATGTAGCCAACCAAGCCCAGGGAACTATTGAGTGGTATCCAGGTCCTAGACATTACAAAGTGTAATAAAAGGATTTTCCTTTTTCTAGTTTATTATTTGGTGATAATAGACTGGGATAAGAAGGAATTGGAATTTGTTAATGAGTTGTTCCTAGGCATAGCTAACCCACGTATAGTAAAAATCCAAATCGCCTTGAATGAAATTGTTGTTTTCTAGATTCTAACTATTAAAGTTTATTTGATTCCACTATTGGGTGATGCACTTGAATTGTGATGTTATTATTCATATGATTTTGGGTTATATATATTTTTTTCAACCAAATGAGATGTGGTTATACCATCTCATGCATCATTTTTGGAACTTTATAAGAATCACATGCCATGCATTATGCCATGCCATATAAGATGCATTGCATGTTTTCATGATGTTGTGATTGGAATCATGATAAATATTCCTTCTATTGTGATAGGATTTTTATAGTAAATTGAGAAAAATGGTTTGTAATCAGAGTTCCTACCATAATCTAAGAAGTTTTTCCTTGATTAGGCTATAATAGACACCCTAAGCATCCAATTGTGGCATATTGAGTCACGAACCATGAATCACATGAACTGGAAAGTGTTATGGTGTGGATTAAGTGGATCCATATTTTAGTTCATAAGGAGTAGGGCCCTTATGGATTGGAAAGTTAATTACCATTTGGTTAAACCATTAAAATGAAATTTGAAATGAATATGTATTCAAATGGGAATTGAAATGATAAATATAGAACTTGACCTAGACCTGACCATTGAGTGGGTAAGAGGTAGTCTCTAGTGGATTTTTTGACTATTCTTTTTACAGTCCTAGATTTAGAAGTAGGATATGTGGTATTCCCTATTTATAAGAAGGTTTTGAACTATCCTATATTTTTGATCTATGAACTTTGATATCATTATTTTCTGAGGTGTGTGTTTGGAATTGTAAAGGAATGCCACTATGAGGAACTCCAGTTTTATTCTAGGAGGGTGAAAAAAACCATGATCCATAGGTAGTTGGACATGGGATATCGATGGATCCTCCTTTAGTGAAAAATGCAACACAAGCTATCATTCCAGACATAAGTTCCAACGAATTGTTCTGTGAGGGGTTTTATCACTTTATGCAAAATTTTTAGGGAGGAGCACAACCTAATTTGACAATAGATAACCTGATGCATGTGTTCTAGCAGAAACATCCTCCCAGGTTTTTGGGGGATAGAATTCCAAAGACTATTGAGTTGTGGCTTGATACTATGCTATCAATCTTCGAGCATCTAGAGACACCTCCTGAGAGGAGACTGAAGCTTGAGATTTTCATGTTTTGGGGAGCATCAAATCACTAGTGGAATGTTTTGAATAAGGATAATGTGAAGCATGATATGGTTTGGTGGGACTTCTAGACCATATTTTATGACTACTTTTTCCTTGAGACTCTGAGGGTATAGAGTTCTAGTGAGTTCATGCGTCTGGAGTAGATCATGATGATTGTTATGGATTACTCAACATTCTTTACATAGCTACAAAATTTTATGTTGATGTAACTTTTTGATGAGTTATATATGGATAGATTCTTTGAGAAAGGTCTTCAACATGTCATTTGATCTTAGACCAACTTGTTCAGATTGACCTCTATTAATGAGATTGTAAATCAGACACTAATTATAGAGAAAAACCCGAGGGAAGATAGGGGTCTAGAGTAGAGCAGTGTTGTCTCTCGACCCAATGGTTCATCATCTTAAGTTAGGAATAATTTTTTTGAGGATTCCCATGAGATGACTTCTAATTAGGTTGTGAGTACTGGTAGCTCAGTGTTGTATCATTAGTGTGGTAGATAGGGTCACATTAGGAATTAATGAAACCACAACTTGGTCGAGTGACGAACCTATAGCAGGATAGGTCACATAAAATATTTCTACACAACCTTACCTATAGTAGTGAGTGGTAAGGGGTCATACCTAACCCCAGGTTTAAGAGTAGGTTACTCAGCTCCATGTCAAGCGGGATGTCGGAGTAGTACCGGTTGATCAGGCCAAGGGGGTGGTGGTTGTGGATGAGGAAACCATACACCGGTTACACCAAGACATTAGAGTAGGTCTACTTTGGGTAGTGAGGTTGTGTCATAGGTCCATGGTTTAGGACATTTATATTCTCTACATTCTACCCCTGTGGAGCAAGGAGCTAGACCATCTATGGCGAGAGGTATGATCTTAGTATCCTCAACTGTTGTATCTTCTCTTTTTAGATATATGTGCATCTCATAACTTTATATATTCACCTTTGTTGAAAAGACTTGGGATCATTGTTCTATTTTTTAAGTACATCATGAAACTCGACAATCTATTAGGAATCATAATGGAGAGTGTACATAATTATAGGGATTTTCCCTTGATATTTATGGGTGTCACTTTGTCTGGAATCATTATGTCCTTGAGATGACTAGATTTGATGTCATACTCAGGATAAACTAGAAAGTAGATTATCAAGCCTACATGGATTTCTATATCCATAGGGTGACTTTTATATAAATATAGGGTAAAATTTATAATCACAAGGTTGATTTATATGTCTAGGTGATCTGAGCTGGACCACAACATCATGGGCTAGGCGGGATGACAACCCATATCGCTATTTTATATCTGGATGGCCAGGTAATACTTTATGTGGACTTTCCTCCAATGGTTTATTATTTTAGGAATTTATTCCCATAACAAATTTTTGGTTTACATCCTAAGAGAGAGGTGGATTTATCAATAGAGCTAGTTCTATGAGCTACAATGATATCTATTCCTCCTTACATGATGGCTATGATTGAGTTGCAGGAGCTCCAAAGTTAGCTAGAGGGTTTGGTGGAAAATGGGTTTATCAGGAATAGAACTTCTCCATGGGGTTCACCGGTAATTTTTATGAAAAATTTGGATGGTACCATTTGGATATAAATGGATTATCATAAATTGAACCAACTGATGCTTAATAACAGATATCCCTTACCGTGGATAAATGGAATGTTTGATTAGCTTCGAGGAGCTCGAGTGTTATCGAAAATTAATTTGAGATCTGGATACCATCGGGCATGTGTTAGAATATAAGATATAATTTGTAGAACATTTCATAGTAGTTATAGACTATATGAGTATCTGTTTATGTCATTTAGTCCCATGAATGCACCAAAATTTTTCATGGTGCTGATGAACTTAGTTTTCTATCCTTATCAAGATTCATTTGTGGTATTTTTCATAGAATATATCTTGGTGTATTCTCAAAATTGACATGACCACCCCAAAAATATTGATATTGTTTTGGATACACTAATACAATATCAGTTATATGCTAATATTACATATTACCACTTATTTATGGATCAACTTCACTTCCTGGGTCATATTATCTTAGAGATATGAGTATAAGTAGACCTAGAGAAGGTGAGATATATATTTTCTTAGGAATAACCCGATAAAATATTTTTAAAACAAAGTTTTTTGGGGATATATAAATATTTGAATCATTTCATATAGTAATTATCATGCCTAAAAGCTCCATTGATGGGCTTGAATAAGAAGGGTGTGAAGTTTGTATGGTCAGATAATTGTGAGATAGCCTTTTAGGAGATGATAGAGAGATTGAAATCAATGTTGGTACTGAATATACCAGAGATGGGTAGAAGCTACAATATGTATTATAAAGCCTCATGTATTGGTCTTTGAGCAGTTTTGATGTAGGGAGATAGACTCGTGGTATACAGGTCTTGGAAGCTGAGGCCACATGAGAGGAACTACCCGATGCATAATCTTGAGTTAGCTGTGTTTATTCATGACTTTCACTATTGGAGACATTACTTACTGGATGAGCATTTTTTATGTGTAAACAGACCATAAAATACTCAAGTATATTTTTAAATGGTGTGATCTGAATATGTGGTAGTTAAGGTGGGTTTAATACCTACAATATTTTGACATTGAGCTTGCCTACATGCCTGGTAAAGGCAATGCAGTGAATGATGCACTGATAAGGAGGAATCATATACATGTATTTCAACTAGCTAGTAGAAAGTGGAAGCTTTTGAATTTTTTCTTTGAGATTAACTTAGAGGTGCAGGATAGTTAGTGACAAAAGTTTCTTTCACCCTTAACTGTGACCTCTACCCTACTGGATAGAGTGACGATGAGGTAGCTATCAGATTCAAAAGGCTTAGTACTATGGGATAGTTTGGAAAGTGAGGACAATCCTCTTAGTTGGAACACATGTGAGGATTATGTTCTACATATCCATGGTCACATTTGGGTTCCATTGGACATACACGAGGAGATGATATGGGAGTTTCATGCCTCAACTTAAACATTATAGCCCGATGTCACCAAGATGTTCCATGACTTGCACCATCAGTATTGGTGGTTGGGTATGAAGAGTTAGGTAGCTAGTTTTGTTATGAGATGTTCCACCTGTCAGTAGGTGAAAAAAAAATATTAGAGACAAGCCAATATTTTATAGTACTTACCTATTCCTAAGTGGAAATGGTATGATTTCACAATGGATCTTTTAACCGGTTTTCTAATGTTTCCTTGAGGTAGTGATGCTATGTGGGTTGTTATTGAAAGGCTCATGAAGGTTTCTCATTTACTTTTGATAAAGGAAACCTTCAGTGTTGATTAGTTTGAGAGTTTTTACATCCATGAGATAGTATGACTTCACGGGGTCTCTCACACTATCATTTTATATAGGGATTCCCAATTTAAATCTCATTTCTGGCAGAGTTTGCAGAGGGAATTATGTACTTAGGTGATTATGAGAATATCATACCACCCTTAGACTGGTGGCCAGTCAGCGTGTATGATAAAGGTTCTTGAGGAAAATCTACAATCATGCATCTTGGATTTTGGGTTATCTTGTGAGAGACATATAACCTGGTTGAGTTCACCTACAACAATAGCTATTAAACAACTATACAGATGGAACCATATGAGGATTTGTATGGTAGGACATTATGATCTCCCCTGTTCTAGTTATAGGAAGGTGAGGAAACTTTATTGGGACTACATCTCATGTTGGAAACTTCTCAGTAGATCCAGTTAATCAGAAAGTGTATGACTACTGCATAGTGTTGACATAAATCTTACACAAATCACCACAAACATCCTCTAGAGTCCTAGGTTGGGGATCAAGTATTTTTATGTGTTGCAACAGGGTTGGGACACATATGGATCAGGAGACAAGGTAAGATTTCACTGTGATATGTCGGTCTATTCGATATTCTGGGAGAGTTAGAAAGGTATCCTATCAGTTGCAGTTACCTCAGAGGTACCAATACATGTATGATGTCTTCCACACATCTCAACTACATCATTATCATTCAGACTTATCTCATGCTTTTCATCCTTAGGAGGCTGAGATACAGGTAGATGCATCCTTTGAGGAGAATTTGACTCATATCGTTGACAGGAGCACAAAGGTTATCTAAGCCCGATTAGTTCCAATAGTATGGGTGCTACGGTAGCACAACCATTTATAGGAAGAGACTTGAGAGTGGGAGGCCGATGTACAAGCTTTGTGACCATATTTTTTCTTAAAAGAATATTGAAAACCCTTGAGAGGGAAATTTAGGGACTAATTAGTTTAAGGGGGTAATATTATAAGAAACTATGTTTTCATATGAGGTAAAAATCATTTTTTTCAATTTAAATACTTTTTTATGGACTAATGTTAATACCCTCTGAGGTTACGAGTGTATCAGGGGTGTCCAAGGATTGTTTGGAACCAGAAACCTAGATTTTTTGGTTAAACCAGTATGGAAAATGGTTAGTATAAACTATATGAGGTAGGTCACATGTTACTTATAACCATGTGAGGCTTGATAGTGTAGTCCTATATCCCGCATAGTCATAAAAACCATGTGATTTGGGGTGCACAATCATGAGAAAAAATATAAAATTTTGATAGTGAATTTTTTCATGGTTTGGGAATGGTTTGTCAAACCATGTGCACTAACCGTGTGGGGTTCCCCTTTCCTACAACAAAGGGCACAAGGATGGTGCATGGTTTGGCCAACCGTGTGACCAAAACAAGAAGTCTAGTAAATTAGGTAAAATTAACAAAATTTCCCTAATTAATCTATTAATTAAAACATATTTTAATTTATTCACCCATTGGAAAGATTGAACATGAGAATCTCCCTCTAGAAGCAAAATCTAGGATTTTCAACTGGATCATCATCTAGTATCATAATTAAGCGACATCAGTCTCGTTGGATCCACATCAGTGAGTAATCAATTCATATTTAGTTGTTATTAATTTTTCTTGGTATCAGATATGCTATTTAGGTGAAATCTAATGTAATCTAATTTCAGTTTCTTTATCCATTATTCATTTTTCTTTAGATCCAAGTCAAATCAGAAGATGATACTAGATGATCACTCTACTAGTGAGCTACGGTAGGTGGTATATACTTTTTCCTATTTTGTTTTGTGCTCAATTAAGCTATCTGTCATTGTTCCACCCTCTAGACTTTCCAGTGAAGCACCAAAATTGAATTGACCAATTTAATTAACTGAAATTGAACCTGTTAGGGATTACCATAGCTTCCTTGAGTGATGTTGGAGGTTGTTTCCCTAAACAAGGTCACCCATGGGGCATGCCTTGTAATTGGATTTAGTGTTACCTTTTGTTGAACCACCCAATGGGTGTGTTTTAGAGATTGCATAGTTAGAGGAATCCTAATGAAAATTAAATGAAATTCAATTGCTTGAGTCGAAGATGTTATGCCTCTTTTTCCATGTGGTATGTGATGTTGAATTTTTTAAATAATAATTGTGTTTTGTTAATATGAGTGGGTATACTCATTGGTTTCCTTTGAATGTAAATGGTCAAATGAGTGGATATACTCATTGTTTGAATTAAATGTGAATTGATGAATGGAATGGATGTATTTGAAATGGTAGTGGATTCCTTGGTTGGTATAACAAGGATATTGATTCCATTTAGATACCATGGTCGCTTCATCCATGGATCTTGTTTTTCAGTAGAAGATACCTCCAACCTGTATTCTCCGTGGATATTTATTCCATAGGTTGATAAGGGAATTTTTTCCCCTTGGATATCTCTTACTAGACTCACTTTGGATATACTCTATTGATGTGATCCTTAGACTCTACCAGTTCCATTACCGAGTTTCCATTGAGATTCTCTTGGGACCTGATGAGGATTCATTGGTCTTCTACACCTTGGATATATCCCTTCATGGTTTGGAACTTTTGATTATATGGAATATCCTTGGTAAAATATGATCTGTATGGTCATACAGCTTGGTCGTGGTTGTTATAATGCTATTTGTTATACTAAAAGGCCGTGGGTTTTATGTGACATGGTGTATACAACATGGATGTGGTTTTTACCTTATTTTACTTATAGATATCTTATTTTAGGAGATTGACACTTTTTTTATAGGGTTACATGTGAGGACACTTAGTATTACAAGTTTTATAGTATACATGCTAGGGACACTCTATTTTCGCACTGCTTACATGTTTTACTTTTCACCCAGCTTTATCTTGTTTTATTACACATCATGGATTATTATAGATATTTGGGTGACTATATACTAGTATTGTATCTCAGGACCTATTTAAGACACCATTAGGTACCCGAATAGACTATATGGACGTAGGTAGGGACTAAGGAAAGTGCCCATAGTTTGATGGTTGATTTTGTGCCATGCTTAGGAGCAAGGGAGCATAGGATTGAGTTGAGGATTTTGATACTGTCTGGGGATAACATTTTTTGGTCTTTTTTTTAACACATGAATTATATTTTACTACTATATACCTATTTTGGATACTTGGTAGATACATATATCATTATCTTTATATATATATATATATTTCTAATATTCATTTTGGCATTGTTATATATTCCTACAGTTTATCTATTGTACAACAATTATACATCTTCTTCTATTAACTACTATTGATATTACACTATGTTACACACTAGTAATGAGGGCATAGTCTCCCCAGAAACACACCCTAGGCCCTCAGTACTAGTTGGAAGCCTCTGGAATTTGGGGAGATGTGCTTGAGGCCATGTATCCAACCTATCTCAGGGAATTGTTGAGTGAAATCTGGGTTATGGCGTTACACACATCGTCGTGCTTCTAACACATCCCTAAAGGGCCTATATGAAATTCTAAATACTTTAGACCATATCAATAGTGGTTTTGATATAATTTATATTTGTTTAAAGTTCTTATATAGCATAATAAATATATGAATTTTTAATTTATTTATGAAATATATATATAAATATATATTATTTATATTATGAATGTTTTATGATTTAATTTAAATTGTAAAAAAACTTTTTAAAATTTCCATTCTATTCATAAAAATTTATATTCTATGTATGATATAAAGTTTTTCTTTTCATTCAACCAATATTATGATTTTTTATTTCAATTATGAATAGAATAATAAGTGTTTTTTATGATTTATGAATATTAGGTGTTAAAATTATATTGGAATTGAAGTCAATATTAACTAAAAATCCATAGATAGGGAAAGTTTGGGTTGGAATTCTCATGAGAATTGGATCTTAAACACTATTCTAGAAAAGTGGGGGTTGGATACCCGTCACACAATCCTTATTTAGTGGGGATTTTGGTTTTGTATGATTATAAAAATTTATATGAAATTATTTCATTTAACTTAATATTGGGATGAATTTTGATATGTGTAGATATAATTAAAATTTTTTATTAGGAATATAAAGAAAATAATGGGTTCTATAAGTTGTTATACATTAATATGATTGGAAAATTTTAATTTGTTTAAAAGAATATGATTCAAAACTAAATCTATAGAATCATTTATACCTATAGGGATTTCATGAGATTTATGTTTTCATGGTATTTAATAGTTATGTATGATATGTATAAGATGAATATGGAAATGGATCTACAATTAAAAACTATGTAAATACTAACTGTGAGATTCCTTTCAATGTAAATAGATAAAAATACCATGAACATCCTAATGAAAAAATCCTTGTTAAATATTGTTCTACATATATTATCTTATGAAAGGAATGATGGATGCTTCTAACCCTATGGTTTTGGTAACCAAGTACCAATGAAAGTTATGATATATGTTTTTCTATAAACCCCTAAGTGTTAGGATACCAAATAAATTGACTTCAGTTTATCTATATAATAGATTTTGGAAAATGAATATCCACTCAAATATCTAAAAATAATATGTTCTATGATTGGAACTATGGATTAACTAAATAGATAATTTTTGAGAGGAATACTAAAATGAGATTAATATTTATTTAAATATTTATCATGGAACATTAAGTATATATGATGTACGACCTCACCATTTTTAGTTTAATTACATCCTATAAAAGAACTTATTAATTTCAAATAAAACAATACAATCACCAAAATATATGTCTTGATGTAAATAATTACATGAATCGTGAATATTATTTTGATATGTCTTAAAGGTTGGTACTATTTCATAAAAGATTATTTTAAAAGGTTGAGAAGTGTTTTTAATTATAATCCTTCTAAGTTTATGGATATAAATATTAAAAAAATAAATTTCTCTTATTATAGTTTAGTGGTATCAGATACTGGGTATAAATCACACATTTTTACAAACAAACATAGACTTAGAAATATGAGACTTTTTATCAAAGGATAAATTTATCTATGTGTTAGAAATGGGTAAAAATATGATGCATTAGAAGTCAAAACTTATAATCTATGGCCACATGGTGGATTAGTTCTAAAATTGGAAAGCAATTACTATGTTTCATCCATACATATAAATAATATATATATATATATATATATATATATATATATTAACCAAGAATCATTTTTCATTCATTATTAATAACATTAGTGGTTCTATATACATGGATAATTTTTTTTGGAATTGATAATTCCATGAAATTTTTATATATTATGTAATTGGATAGCCATGTTTATAAAATTTTAGATTGTAAGTTCATGTTTTATTCTAACACCACTTATCTTTGGTGTTTATTACTTGGGAATATAAATGATAAATACCCATAAAAACTCTATAGAGATATATTTTGGAAATCAAGTTATTTTATACTATTTGAAAAATTTAAATATTTTTTATTTGGAAAAATTACTAAAGAAACTTTTAGTAGAATAGTTGAGAGAGACATAGAACTATTAGATCATATATATAGTGACTTATGTGGATAAAAAGTACTTATTCAAGTTGAGGGCATAGGTACTTCATAAGTTTAACTGATTAATTCTATCAATATGGTTATGTGTTTCTTATATGATACAAGTTTGAAACCTTTTATAAGTTCAAGGTGTTTAAAAGTTAAGTTAAAGATAAATTTGGTAGAAATACTGTGATTCTCTCATCATAATGGGGTGGTGAATATACGGTCTAGGAATTTATTAATCAGCTAAGATATAATTATTTTTTAATAATTCTATCTTCATAGAACATCACAATGTAATGGTGTGTCTAGGAAGAGTAATCTTACCTTATTATGCATAGTTCAATCAAGAATTAATTATTATGTCCTTCCTATATCATTATAAATATATACTCCATGAACGTATCCATTCATAATAAACCAAATTCTATCGAAAATAGTCATAAATACACCATATGAGATATGGATTGGGAGGAATTACAATTTCTCTTTTATTAGTATTTGGGATTTTGAAGCACACTTATGATTCTTAGATTCTAAAAACTTGTACCTAAATCAAAAAGTGATTATTTATTATTTTTCTCAAGGAAATTATAGAATATAATTTCTATAATAATATTAAATATAAAGTGTCACTGGATTGATATATTGTTTCCCTTGAAAAGGATTCCATGAATTGAGGTGTTAGAAGGAATAAAGTTGAACTTGGAGAAATTTAGAACAAAAAACAAGAATTTTTCATGATTTGTAAATAGATTTTGTTTCATAAGAGGCTTTAGAAATAGAAAAAATTCATATTACATGAGAACCTTAATAGTTAGGTGGGATTCATCTGGAGCATGATAGATATGGATTTATTTTGGAAATTGAGGATGAAGTAATGTTTATAATTGATTAAACTTCTACCTATCATGTTTTTATTAAGAGTTATGGTTCAAAGAAATTACTAGAGGCCATGAGATCTAAAATGGACTCTATATACACTAACCTGGTTTAGAATATAGTGAGTTCACATGAATGAGTGAGATACATAGTGTGAAAGTGGATTTTATATAATAAAATTTATTTCAATGGTTGAGTGTCTACCTATAAATCTCAAATAGAGGAAAATGTTTATAAAAAAATACATGGTATTGCTTATGAAGATATTTTTTCACCAGTTTTAATAATAAATTCCATTTCGATATTTCTTTCTATGACTTATTATTATGATTTTTATATATATCAAATGGATGTCAAAACCATTTTCTATCATAGTATTTTATTCAAGGATGTGTATATAATATAATCGAAAGGTTTTAAAGTGATAAATGATGTTGTTAAGGTGTCCAAGTTTCAATAGGAAATTTAAGGATTAAAACATGATTTTCAGTATTGGAATATTTTATTTTATGATAAAATAAAATATTTTTTATTCCTAAAAAACATATATTATTCTTGTGTATACAATTGGGTTAGTGGGAGTGTTTCAGTATTTCTGTTATTGTATATAAATGACATTATACTAATTGGAAATGATATATTGACTTTAAGTTATATAAAGGTATGTTAGGAGATTACTTCTTAATAAAATATCTAAGTGAAGTATCTTTTATGTTGGGTGTGAAGATCTATTGAGTAAAAAGGTTTCTTAAAAAAATTAGAACACATATATTAATAATTTTTTGAAGAGGTTTGGCATAGATAACTCCAAGAATGGGTCTTTACCAGTGTTTATTTGAATGAGTCTCACAAAGACTCAATATCCTTCTAAAGAGTTAGAATGTAGAAACATAGATATGATTCCTTATGCATCTTCCATTAGATCTTTCATGTATGAAATATTGTGTACATAAAATTTTATCCCTTATTTTTTGAGCATAAAATGTAAATATTTATATAACCCTGGTAAGATTCACTATATTTTTATGAATAATATATTTAATTACTTGAGAATAAGTAAGGATATATTATTGTTCTTCATTGGTGGGGAATATCTCATAGTAAAGGTTTATACTAATATTAATTTCAAAATCAACTAGGATGATGTGGAAACTCAATATAATTTAATGTTATGCCTCAATTGTGAAGCTATCAGTTAAAATAGTTCCAAATAAACCATAATGATGGACTCAAAAATAGAGGTAGAGTGTATCACTATATTATATACTATAATAAAAGTTGTTTAAATTGAGAATATGATTACTAAACTTGGGTAAATTCTTAGAATATTGGGAGTAATTGAGCTTTACCATGAAAATATTGGAGCTAATGACGATAATAATGAACACCAACCTCATCAAAGCACCAAACACATACTTTGAAAATATAATATCATTTAATAAATAATTAAAAGGGGTAATGTAAATATTTATTTCTTGGTTATAGAAGATAATTTAGTAGATCCATTAAAAATACCATTAAAACACCACAAGAAAGAAGGTTTTCTAAATTATATATGTAGTAGATGCATGAGATGATGGGAATAATTATTACCATTAAGGTAAGAATATGATGGTTTTATAATAAAGTAAATATCTATTTATCATTTATTAATTTTTGTTATTTATATTACGTGAATAATGTAATGATAAGATACCCTCACTGTATAAATTTAACATGTACCTAATCTATGATCATAACAAATTACTATGGGATGTGATGATATGTTAATATTAACATTTTTAGAATCTTGTATATAATATAGAGTATAATCATGAGATAATAAGTGGATACCTATTATCTAAGATGATACAATTATGAATATCACAAGGAATTTCATACAATCGTTTATTTAATTAGGGATATATGCATCATATGAATCCTCACCTCCTATGGTTGATAAGAGACTTAATATATTAACCATCATAATTTAATACCTTTATTAATTCATCCTTTAAGATAAGTTAATTAGGGAATGTTTGATTATGTTTTTTATCATGTTTTAATTCGAGTTTGACCATGAAAGTATTTTTATTCTTATATGAAAAGTATGAAATCTGTTTCCTTTATTGAATCAGACAAAGGAAATTCATGACTATTCTTATTTGACTAATATCTCATGTGTTTGAAAATTTAAATGATTGTAATGAATTATATTCATTCTATCTAGATAGTTTATTTTAGAGAATCATGAATTAATGCATTGTATTGTAATATATTGATGTCTTATTTTTCAAGTGGTCACTCGATGTGTTATAAAAAGGGATTATATAAGCATGTATATGATTCATAAAGATACATATTGCGGTAAACATTTTCATATGGGGATATGAGTGTTTTTAATTGATATCACCCCTAGTTCCTCTATAGCTTGAGTAGTAATAATGTTTTTTATGGAGGCCACTATTTTTTTATAATTATGGATTGGGTAATTCATAGTCATTTTAAATGATATAAAGGCACATAGGGTCTCACAATTCACCCTGGAATATGATTTTTTCTAAAAAGTGTGAGTAAAAAATTTGAGAGAGTATTTATGATAATAATTTATAAATGAGTTTATATATATTTATAAATATTTATGATGTTTTGAATAAAATACATGTGGATTTAGTGAAAGTGATAGATTTTTGGATTTATATAATAAATAATAAACTATGATGTCATGATAGTCATCACATCCTTATTTATGTTTAGTCACGGTTCTTGATTCCATGTCATGGTGGTTATTTTTAATGGTATATGATATCATCCAATATAGATTCCTACAATGATTATCATGCTAATTTGGATAATGGAAATATCATGTGATGAAGTTTAGATAAATTATTGATTGTTAAAGGAGTTTGAAAATTACCTCATTAATAAGGAAAAAATGTAAATAGTTATAACAATGGAGACCAATGTTGTTCATTTCATAACATATAAAACATTTGACTGTAAAAGTCACCTTCAATAAATAAAATATGTTAATAAATTGGAGTTATTAAACATCATTAATATACAACATATTATTTCCTAAAATCCAAATATCTATTTAATATATTCAATTCATTTTATTTATAATATGTGACACTATCTAACCTTTAATAGATAGGGATTACTACCAAAGTATTTAGCAATTCCATTGTCTGGAAGATACATTTGGAGGCAGGAAATCATTGGTTTCTTATGAGGTAACCTAATAAAACTCACCATTGATGAGGATTTGACATGGACAACTATGTATTATTTGTTTCATGGGTTTTAAATTAATTTTTCTATTCCCTCCCTACTAATCTTGTATAAGTATTTTTTTGTTCTAAGGCTTATGAAAAAAGAGACCTAAAAATCCTTTATCTTATACTTTTAATAAGAATCAAAATCATCTTTTTGAAAATATTCATCAGAAAAATATTTTAAGAAGGGAATTTTATAGTACATATATTTTTTATTCTTTCTTGGAAAAAATTATGAAGTTTCTATAATAGTCTAATATTATTATTTCATTAAGGTTCTTCTTATCTAAGATTAACCTCAAATAAAGGTTTGATGTTGATTCCATTCTATCTATAATAAAATATTTTAATAGATGAGTTTAATGTTTTACATGTATTTAATAAATAATTTTATTAAATGTTTTCCCACTAAAATGATAACCCCATTTAATATAAAAAATATATATTATAGGGAAAAGATCAATATTTCACTTTTTCTTTGAATCCAATTTAAGATTCCTATCATTTATATATATTTTTATAGAAAATAATGTATATTATATTATATATTATAGTTTAAAAATATATTCCAAAATACATCATATGGATCATCACAACTTAATTTCATTGGTTACGTAATGTTTAGTGATACCCAGTTAATTAAAGGCTAAAATTTACATCAATTATTAGCAAAAAATACTGTTAAGGTCACCTACAAATTGCTTATATCACACCAAATAATATATGGGCACCTGATCCTATTAGGGTGACTCATACTCATTGAATAAGGACTTTATTAGTGTTTTTTTGAATGAATATAAAATCTAGTATTTTTAAGGGTTTGTTAATATATCATCGACTTATCTCATGTATTCCCTATATGTATAAATTCTTATAATGATTTAGTTTCTTATCCTATACTTTTAAAAAAATTAATATTATGTAAACTTATTAATTTATAATTCATTATAAAAATAATTAATTGTGTTACTTACTAAAAAAAGATAATTATATAACCATATATACAAATATATCTCATGCATAAGGTTCATAAAACACTTTAATATAAATTCTTAGAACCATATGAAACCAACATATGATCAATATAAAGTATGGTATGATACATAAATAACACCTAGTTTTTTAGAATAGAGAAAAATATCCCAAGATAGTGGAAAGTTAAATAAAAATTCCACAATATATATTACAATACAAAATTTAGACCTTAATTTCAATACAATCATAAAAAACTGCATGTATAAATCATAACTAACCTTTATTATTGAGTTCATTACCTAAAAAAATTATAGTATTAGTAAATGGAGTGACACTAGGTTTTTCTATTGGGATAATTTCCCCTATATAAGGATAATTCTAGGTTTTCATCCTTTCCTCTTGAGTGATGTTCATGGTATACCACATTTCTCATACCCTTTCTTGGTTTATATATCCTTATCTGAAGAATTTATCTTCATAAACCTATTCTCGAGCCTCATCAAATCTATGGTGAAATGCTCTCAATATAGATGATATTTTTTATTATCTTGGTTGGATTTTTAAAATGTGTTAACTTTGATCTAGAAAGAGATCAATTTCAAACCTATAAAATATATCATTATCAAAGTAGTGTTGTCAATTCACTGATTGTTTCACATTTATGGTCACAAATTCCTTTCATTGTTATAACTAGTTTTTTGGTTAGGTGGTGTGTAGGATCCATGTTGGTGATATCATAGGCTTGGTGATACAAAAGTACTAATGAATGTTAGGAAAGGTTTAGTGTGTGATATTTGGCTATAGTGATGTTTTTTATTCCCCTGATATGTGTTTGTTTTAGTTTTGTACTATTTTTTCGATTCAAAATCCCTTTCTTATAATGTAATTTTTCAATTTACTGCCCCTTATGTTTTTGATTCTTTATTTACTACCTCCAGGGTTACATATTTTTTTATTGGTTTCTAATTAATTTATAGATTCTTTATTGTTTAATTCCCCTAATGGTTTTTTGGATACCTTCGTTTTTTCCCATGCCTTGACTTGATGCCTCAAGTGTAAAACCTCTCCTATTATAGACATGTTCATATTTATTATTGGTCCATATTAATTTCCCCATAGAAGATGTGAAACTTGGATATGGTGTTCCATTTATGATATTATATAACCTAGTGAAGGGAAATAGGTGATGTATTTTGGTACTACAGTCTTTTTCTTAGCAGTGGAGATTCTTATTCTAGTGTAGAGTCAGTTCTTCTTGTATTGGTAACTCGGGTTTCTTCCCTTTTTGGAATAATTTATTAAATTTCTAGATAGATCATACCTATTTTTAATTTTAAATTTGACCCTCTTCCTTTGGGGTTTCCCCATGCCTTTTTTCTCCTTTTTCTTGTTGGTTTGTTTAGGGTTTACAACTTCAAAAAGTTTGTTTTTTGATAAAATTTCAAAAAAATATGCTAAAAAATAATCACAAACCGAGTTAGATATAACTAAAAATTATGTTTTACCAAGACTGTAACTCCTAATATAAAATTATGAAAATTATAATAAACAATTTAAATAATTTAAACCAAATGACACATGCATTCATAACATAAATATTTTTTGGGTATATGACTAGAGTCAAGAGGATGACCAAATTTTTTTATTTCAATACATGTATGATTTAGTTTAACATATTTTAATTACTTCTTAAAATTTTCATACATATATATAAAGAGTTACATGTTAGGTAAGATATAGTAATATTTAGTTACATTGATCCAATACTATGATTTTTTTTCGACATACTTGTTTGAATATTTTATAAGAAGTAAAATATTGTCTTGTATTATAAACTACCAAGGAAAAATGAAGAGTAATATTAACACTATATATTGGAATAAAGTTATTCAAAAGGTATCAATCAAATTATTTAAATGTGGGGAGTATTTGAATTATTCAAATCGATGACCTATTGGGAAATATTAATAAGGGGATAAACAAGACATTATAGATAAAGGTTTATCAATGTCTAATCCCATTTCAGTTGAAGATAAGGATAATTGAAATGGAATATAAATAGTATAGATTATATTTTGTGTTATGTTTTAATATTGATAAATCTTTAGACACGATATACATTTTAGATTATATGAAGTAAGTATTAATGAATTAGATGGAAAATCATTATTAATGGATTATTAATTACATTGAAATATTGAGGTGTCTACATATATTTATTTAAGAGTTTTGATACAGTGATGAATTTTAGGATAATCTTAAGTTTAAATTCATTAATAATATTTGAATTTTTTATGTTATGGGAGTAATTTGGGAGACATTTATTTTGTTTTAATAAATATTTGAGGTATATGTAACCTTTATGTTTAACTTGTGTTTTTGTGAAAAGGTTATTTGAGGAATAATGTTTGTATATTATTTGGAAATAATATTAATGGCATTGATAAACTTTAGGGTTGAGATTAACTTTTATGTGCAGGTAATTATGGTTAATTGGGATAAAGGGTTATTACATTTTGGGAACAAATGTTTTATTATATAGATAACGATGAGATCAAAAAGTGATTTTGTGACTATGCGATTAATTTCATTTTTTAAGAATTTCACTATTTTGGGAAAATTATATGAATAAGGTAAATGGGAATAGTTTTGTCTATGGTTATATTTTAATTGAGGAATAAAGGTTGAATTATTTCATGGAAGTATATATGATTTTATTTGTTCATTATGGTGATTTGGGTTATTTATGGAAAACATTAGCATATTTTGAATATTATATGATTAAGGAATATATATTTTTGGGTATATGAATTTATGAGTTACTAATGTTGTTTAAAGATAAATTTTAAATAGATCATGGAAGATTATGTGATCCTTAACTTTTTATTTTTGCATTTTTAGTTTATTCCAAAACATTGTGAAGAGTTTTAAGGTTAGTTATTTATAGAATATTTGAAGTTTAACATTGGGTGTCATTATTGAGGTTTTTGAGATAAATGTATTATTTATTCATATTATATTTTATATTACCTTTTTCTAACCAATTTTTAGTTTTGATTAATGGATATAAGCATGATAAATGACCTTTCATCCATTTATTGATCTTGTGATCAATTAAAAGTTAATTTTATTGTTTTTGGCATGAAAAAGTCATATTGAAAATTATTTTCTTATACTAAGAGATGATATAGAAGTGTAAATTGCTGAAATCATAACAAAATGATGAAATTGTGTGTATGAAATGAAAAAAATCAACTAAGTATATTTTCATATGTTCTCTATCTTGATATTATAAGAATCAGTAAACTCTAGGAAAATGATCTTGAAATAAAAATATCATCCTTATTCCTTCATTTCTGATGAATTGATCATCTTATTTATCCACCAATAATTTATAGTTTTTTGTTCATTAAATTTCCCATAACCATGTTCTCTATCACTCACTATTATTCCTCTTATGTTATGTTTTTTCTCCATGTCTATATTTTTACTTCCCTATAATGATATCCTTATCTGTGAACCCGATAATGAGTTATTACTAGCGCATTCATATTTCCATTCTACTATTTTAAAAAGGTAATTTTATTATATATTATAGTGTGGGTTTTCAAAAAAGGTATTTCTAAATATTAAAAGTTTTTTCCTTTCATGATCATATGATTTATCTTCCACTCTTTGGAATTGATTATAAAAATATTTTAAACCATTTATATCAGGCATGAAATAAAATTAAAATGATTCAATTTACTTATGGTGGTAGAGTGTAAAAACCAATTATTTCAGAATTTATTTTCTTTAAATAATATATTTGATAGTATGTGGTATGTACAACATCAATCTTAAACAAATGGCGATATACTGTTATTTGAATATAACTATTATGACCTAGTTATTTTCTTTATAGGTATGAATAGGAATAACCATATTATAATATATATATATATATATTCTCATTAATAAAATAATTAATCAATTATTCATGGATTTCAAATTGGTTTTAAATGAAGATAAAATCTTTTGAAGGTAAAATATATATTTTTTATAAAATAGATTTTATGGGTACGATGTATTTTAATCTTAATAGATTACATTCATCACTATTTATAAGTTACTATAATTAAATAAGTATATTATATATCCAATTAAATTAATTATCATTAATATAATTTTTTTTATTAGGAAAGGAATGAAAATAATGTCATTTTATGCTTTAAAAATACATTTTCTTCAAAAATGGTTTTTATTGTATTTTGTGCATGGTTATTATAATTAATTTCTTAAAATTTTAGAAATTTTATTTTATAAAAATTATATACTTTTTTAAATCATTATATAAAAATTATATTAAGGTGAAATTTTGGGATTTTTCTGAAAAGTTTAATTTTTCATTCAATAGTGAAAAAATACCGATTCTATTGAAAACCATCTTTTATTTTCAAGTATTTAAATAGTATTATTTTTTTGGTTTTGTTTTAAAATAATATTAGTTCCTTTTAATGAAAAATTGTATAATAAATTTCATTGGACTCAACTTTATATTTTAATTTGGTATAAAAACAGTTGTTTACATAAAAAGGCATTTTTCTGGACAACATTCTTTCGTCATGTTTTTCAGATTTATTTTAAAAGTATTTCATTCCACTTAAATAAATTTAACTTGATAAAATTGTCTCTATATTTTTAATAATAATCTACAAATATTTTTATGATTCCACTTTTATTTTTTGTTCATTATGAATAGTAACTTGTGTAAAAAATCAAGTTTCCACAGTAAGAGTTAAAACAGGTTAAAGTGTGAAAAATAAAATGGTCAGAGTTAAAATGAATTTAAAACTTGTATAAATCCTATTTTATGGTCATATTTAGACCATATACACAAAATAATTTTAAAATTTTCTATTTTTGAGTCATTTGGTTTGATTAAGACCTTAATATATTTTAATCTTTTGAAAAAATCCAAGTGTATCCTATCCATCACTTATAAAAGGAAACCCTTATTCTCTTATAAACACTTAAAGAGACTATTATATTATAAAATACCTACCAAAATAAATTCCTAACATCCTTACCCAAGTCTTAGAGGTCCTTTTTTGATCATAATGCCATCCTTGGAAGCCTTTAGTTATAAACCTAAGGAGGTTGTCTGAAGAATATGTATTGTTCTTAACCGAGTGTTTTCATTTTATTTGTTCTTTTACCTCATTAAAACCTATATTAATGATTTTAATATAAAACAATAAGTATATACCATATAATTTAATGTTATTATGTTTATTTTATAACCTTTTTTCATCTACTTAATCATCTAATAAAAAATAAAAACATCAATCGTGCGTATGTTCAGACTACAGCCTTACATGACACTGAATTTAATTTTTCATCACCAAATCTTATGGATAGTCATAATAATAGATAAAAATTAAATAATATTATATATATGATATAAATTTCATTATTTAATAGTAAATAAATACTCCACTTATTTCTTTACCATGTAATGAAAAATAAAAAAAATCGCCTATGTGTAGGTACATACTACCATATCATGAACTAGAGTATTTTATTTTTCATCATTTAATCACTTGGATATTATATATATATGAACATTTATATAAATAAAATTATATTTATGGTATTACTATCATTATTTAATAAAATAATAATTACCCTTTCCCCTCATTTTCATTGAAAAATGGAAACATTACTCATGCATATGTATGAACTACCATCTCCATATTGTAACTTTATTTATTTTTCATAACCATATCACATGTTTGGTTATAAAATTATTAATAATGTATAAAAAGGATAATTATAAAATTATTAATATTTTAAAAATTGCATAATCATCATCCATTTGACCATATCCAACCTACTAAATCCATTTCCCACTTATATGCTAAAAGTTCCCAAAATGTCTGACGTGAACCTAATTAATTAATAAATTAAATATATCATGTATTTAAGTGAAATAAAAGGAATAATTAACTTTAAAATTTTCTAAATAAATTAAATAATGAATTTTTCAGAAATATAAAGAACATACATGACAAATTAGACTTGTGGTAATGGACACTTTACCTTAAAACCTTCTTTAAAATGTTTTAATGATTTATTTTCCAAATATTTTTTCTACCATGTTAGTGTAGTTAAAATTATTTTATGTATGTATTTATATTGACATAAAAAATTTTAAAAAATAATTTATATCACTTTTTAATTTGTTTCAATGGTTTTCAAAAGGAATATTTTTAAGTATTTTATACAGAACATTTTGAATTTCTTTACAAAAAAGGAAAAATGAATGTTCTATTTTAATGTATATGACATCAATATTTTTCCCCAGAAACAGAAATATTATTTTATATTTTTATTAATTTAAAATCTTCCAGTTTTATTCAAAGAAAAATCCTCCTTCTTTTTGTTCTGGGTATTTTAGTTTTTAAAATGGAGTTTTAAGGGGAAGGGATATATCGATATTTGAAAATGTTTATCTTATGGCTAGAAAAGTTTATTTTAATGAGTTTGATTATAAAAAATTAAGATTCTATGTGTTTTATGTATTTTATGGTCCTTGAAAATAGTTTATATTGATAAGTGAGTATGATATATCCCTCCAATGAATTAGGTAATGATTCTATTCTATGGAAAATTATGTTAGAATTAACCAAGTATGTTATTCCATTTATTAGGGTTCTTGTAAGGGTTATATTAAAATGATATCCCAAGGAACCTACATGAATTTAAAATTATTTCTAATGATTTTTTAGGGAAATATTTTAATTTCATAAGGTAATCTAATGACCATTTGTTTAAATTAATGATTATTCCCTTTAAGGGTAAAAATTTAGGTTTTTAAGAAAACATTTTTCATGGGTTCTCATGTTTTATATGAAACCATCATGATTATGATTTTTCAATTATGCTTTCTCATAAAGTAATTTTTGAAAAACTTTGGGTTGAAAATAAGATTTCATGAGTAAGTAAATGATTATTTGAGCTCAAAGTTTATTATGTTAGAGAAAAAATATCTTATATGATCTCATGGTTTCCAATTGGAGTAAAAATTTTACTTTATTGTTTGTTAATGTACCTTACTGATTTTTTTGTTCTCACTCCATGTTCTCAAATGTTTTTATAAAGTTTAAGGATAAGTAGGATTAATTATTAATTCATGTTTAAAATTGTGATGTTTTTTCATGAAAAGAAAACTTGTTTCATTTTTTTAAATTTTTGTATTATGAAAAAATTGATACAGAGAATAAGTGTCCAATTTTTTATTTATGGGTCTATTATACAAGGGTTATGAACTAATTGAATAAAAATTTAAAACAAAAAATTTCTTCTTTAATGCAATAAAAATGGTTCTTGTTTAATAAGAAAATTATGGGATGATTATGGTCTGATTCCTTATACTACAGGACTATATAATCTTAATTTCCTCTTATCACATAAATTTTAAAATAAATTCCATAATAGAATAAAATGTAATTCAAAATAATTTTAATAATTTTCAATGGTGAAAAATATAAAGAAATTAAATACTATTTAATAAGGATTGGATTACAAATATTTTTCATATGGAATCCAGAAATATAAAACCATGTCAATAAATGTACCTAACCAATTAAATGGTATAACTATCAAGATAAATACCCCAATATTAGGATAATGAAGTATAAAATATTAATAGCGTGTGTTATATTCTAATTAATTTTTTTACAAAAGGTTGGTATAAAAGGAGTATAAATATAATAATAAAATGTATCACAAAGGAAAGAGAATCCAAGGATAATATCTTATTGAGGCCTCAGAAGAGAATGAATATGATATTTTACTTTATATAACAATCCATAGAGGATAACTAACCCCACAATTACCTAGAATTACCCTTTTTAAAAAAAATCCATAACATTATCCCATAGATATATATAAGGATTGTGATGATCAAAAGTTTTTCTTATAAACAAAGTATATAGAAAAAAATAGGTAAACAATTAGCATAATAAATCAAATTGATAGTAACTAAATTGATATAAAACCATATTTTAATAGGAAATTAAATTTGAAACTTGTATTATGAATGAATTTAAAATTGTAAAGAGAGAGAGGAAAGAATCCTTACCTTGTATTGAGATTTCATATCATCAAAACTGACCGTTATAGAATTTTAGAATTATTCAAATTTGACTAGGAACTATAAGAAAGAGTTTTTTATGATAGAACTCAAGAAGAAAGCTAAATTGGAGTTGAGGTTAAAGTCTTGAGAAGATAAATATTTACAGATGACGGAAATGTTTTTAGACTAAATAATTAAATAGTTTATAATTGTACCACAAGACCAAGAATAGTGATTACTATAATGACTATGAATAGTAATTCCATTCAATTAAGCCATACCCCACTTTATTAAATTATAAATTCCCCATTTTAATAATTATATATGTCTTATTAAACATCATATTGTATTTATCATATTTCACTATTCACATCTATATTTTACTATTTATGAAAAATAAAAATACTTTAATCTTATCTAATTTTTACATCTCAAAATAAAATGTGAAGAATATTTTATTAAAAAATGTGTCTAACTATAAAAATGTAATTTTGCAATAAAAAATCTATGTTATGTAAAATTACATGTTTTGGGTGAATATAATATTTATTTTTCTAATGAATAACAATATTATTACAATATTATTTATATATAATTAATTATTTTATATATAAAAATTTTATTTTCATTATTTTAATTGTTATTTTTAAAAGCTACATTATGGTTATTTATAATGGTTAAAAACTAATTTAGTAACAACCATATTCCAATGTCTACATTTCTCTCCTTACTCTCTTATATGTTCAAATCATTCAATATTATAAAATAAGATTTTTTATTTTCCCAATTTATATAACATGTATATCCAATGGATTATAGTATTATTCCAAATATATTTTTATGTTATGGTTTTGATGTTCCTTGGGGAATATGAGCCAGTGGATTTTAAAATTCTATTACTGCCATATAATTATCTTTGTATTCTTTTTCTAGTTTTTTTCCATTTTCACTTGAATATGTTTAAGTTATGAAATATATTACTATGATTAAATAAATGTATCTACTTTTGTGTGTTATTTATTATAATGTATATTTAATGTTTATTTATTTCATACTTAATGTCCCGAGTCTTACATTCTAAACCCTTAAATACTTTTTCCCCAAAATTTATGTTATACATTACTCTATAAAAAATTTTGGATAAATATTAAATATTTATTCCTACAACCCTCACTTCATTTCCTATATTTTTTTTATTTTGGAAAAACTACTATTTGGGTCTTATATTTCATAATATCTACTCTCTCATGTCAATTATTTGAACTTAATCTTAATCATTTGATAATCCATGACCCATTTTCACTTAATTTGTGAAAATTATATGTGTTGGGTCTATCATGTACTTTCTTTAGAGAATGGAATAAATTAATTCATATAACTTAGATAGTTTAGGTGTCATACCAAATCGATATTCAATATATCTAATTCACTCCTATAATATCTCTTTTCTGGTTTACCTAAATATAAACTAAGTTGAAGGTTCCATGCCACCTCATGCACGCCTCTCCATTTTATAGATATTATCTGTCCTATCCAATTTTGTTTGTAAAAATTTCCTTTAGAAATTTATAATAATATTCCTAAAGTTATTTTTGAATTCGATTCATTTATATTCACATTATGTGACTTTAAAAAATATTTAATATATTTTTCATATTATTTTTAGTCATATGAATTTTAATATTTAATAACTTCTAAAAAAATCATATATTAAAATTCGGACACTGTGGTTATGTATGGAATGAGGTTTTTTCCAATGAGTGGTATAATTTTCATAGAAAGGCCTTGAACCTAGTGGTATTTATTTAAATCACAAGTATATTCAAATAAAAATATATTAATATTTATGTTGTAATAGTGATGTGTCATCGACCTGACAAGGTGGAAATGAACTGGAATATGGGAATCTAGAATTAAATATTTTTAGTATATCATGAGAATTTTGAGTGGATTTTATTTTTTTAATTATGATAGTGTTTTAAAACAATTCTATAAAGGGAATTATTTCGGGAATTAATAGTGGCTTTATGGAGTAGGAATATAAATAGATAATTTCTCCTCTCTATTATTCTATACCATCATTGGAACAACTTAGTAAGAAATATCTCTCCCTATATCCTCTCTATAATTAATTTTCAAAAGAAATATTTAGAGAATTATTCTCCCCCCTTTACTGTAACTAACTATTTTTCAACTTCATTTTCTTTATTTATAGTGGTAGAGACAACAATGATTGAGGTTTGTGATGAGACCATCAAGTGATGACAAATTTCCAACAAGCTAAGACTCTTATTATTGTGTTCACCTTATTCTTCACTATCTTAAATTCTATTATTATAAAAAGATATTTGAAAATGAAAAGAATCTTTTAAAATACAATATTAAAATAATATTATATTCAAAAAGTATAATATTTAAATATAATATTTTTTTATCTAATGACGCATTCGGTGAAAATGAAATTCTTGTTTCAAACATTTTTGTTACACGACTATGATTATTTGAGAGTTTATTATAATGTCAAAATTGTATTTATTTAAAGAATATTAGATTAAATAATTGAATTGTATTATTTTCTCATCATGTAAAGAAATTTTTTTATACTTTTAGAATATTTTCTTCCCCGATCATTCAATCTTGAATATTTGAATATATAATTTCTAGAAAGGATTTAACATAAGGATTAAGACTCAATGTGTATGAGGATTTTTATTTGAGGACTTTACATGGTTTATTTCTCTAAAAGTGTCTATTCATGGTGTCAACTATTAATACTATAATTTACGACTAATAAATTATTCCTTTTAAAAATTAAAACATTATTTGAAACTCATATCCTGATAACAGATTTTCCACCATGAACATCAACTTTTTTCTCCTCTCATACTCACATTCTATAATAAACCCAAATATGGTCCCATTTATGGGTGGTGAAGTTTTAATCCCCCACCGTATTAAATTTTTCCTCTCATTCTTTTCACTTGAGTTTTATTATGATTTTATGATTCTATAATGGGGTATAATCAGAGAATCAAGGGTTTAGGTGCATGGTAGCAAAAACATGATGAGTTTCTAGAAAGATTCGATGAATGGTTGGATGGAAATAGACTCAATGATGAGATATGGATTAAAATACTCAAAAATAGGTGTATTAGAGGCTCCACATGAATCAATGTTGGTTAAAAGTGGAGGTGTGGTTAGTAATAGTAGCAATGATGACCTTCATGGTGTGAATATGAAGTTTTTGTGATTTTTTAATTTTCATGACTACATGACATGTAGTCTTCGGTCACACTTCATGTACATTGACACCCATAGTTTTCACATTGACTATAATGGAACATGGTATATAACCATAGATATATCTATTTGTGACTTGGAGATGACAAGACTTGGGTTTCACATGATATTAAATGTCACACATTTTGTGACTTCTAGCCACATTCCATGTATCACAGGACCATATAATTTGGAATATAACCACTTACATGCCTTGTCAGCAAGATGATACCACATAATGTTTTATATATTTACTTACAACATGTATATATAGTTAAATTCCTTATCATGTACAGACTATACATACCAGGAGGCTATGTGGACTTACACATAGAGTATTATATAGAGACTCCATGTACATCTCTTGAGTTCCTACACTCCATGTATCTTACCTAACACAAAATTTATATTTAATTCACATGATTTTAGAAATGGAAGAACTCTATTGACCTTTCTCTAGAGACCTACATATCTTGTACCCTAATGGAAATTTTGCATACTAGAAAATTTATTGCATTCTATAAGATATTTTACCGAGGTGGTAGTCATGGATGTTTCAATAGTTCATTTTGAGTATTTTTATATATAGAGAATAATAGTAGGATGATCTCAATTACTGGGGGTAGTTCACGTAACTTGAGAATTTTGAGTATCTTAAATCCACTAATGCGATGACAGAGTGTGAGTGATACATTTGGAGTATCCATGAATTTTAGTTACCCCTCCATGTGTCAGGGTATGGTCCTACATGAATGGAGTTCAATAACTCCCCTACTTGTTACCTAAAGATATAAAAAAATACCCCATATAATTGATAGAGTTTTCTATAATGACTATGGATTTGATGGATTAGTCCTCTGAAAATTTATATGTATATATTTGGATTTATCCTTGGAGTCGGCGTGGTGTTTGGATATCTGAGGACCTTGATATTAATATACTAAAAATATTGATATATTTTAATACAAGCATGCACATCATTTTGGTTTAAATTGTTTTAAAATTTTTTGGGATTTCAAATGAGAAATATGTGACTAAGACTAAATTTGAATGGTTGCGTTTACCCTGGGTGTGATATAAGATCAGTTGATATCAATAGTTCCATGGTAGGTGACCATTAGACGGTGTGTTTAATAAAATAAATAAATAAATTTATTGATTTATATTAACTAATCTAACCCAATTATCCCTCTAAAAATTTTATTCTATAGAAAATATCCAGGGTCAGCTACATAACCTTGAGAGATTAGAGAGCTAGATAGATTTTTCTTCATCGGTGGATCGGGATTGGAGAAAGGTGAAAATCTAATCGAGGTGAATCATGAGGGGGTAAACAAACACAAAAGGACTTCTTCATTGCTATGTAATGTTATCTTCACCAATGATCAATCATTAATCGAGGTAGGAATCATTATTTATGAATTATTCCCTATTTTATTTATGATCATGGAATTTTATATCTTCTTTTTATTGATCTTTGATTACCCTCCCTTTTCTTGATCCCATTTAGTGAATTAAATTGTTGAATCCCATTTATTTTTGGTGCCATGATTTCACCCCATGATTATACACTTATTGATCATTGGCTAGGATCACATCATCCAATAATATTCGTCACTTTTTTTCATATTCCTTTCCTCCATTATTCTTTATGTTCTTCAGTATTGGACCACGGGGATACGGTTCGACAATACTGGGGTGGATTCGATCATGATCAAACCCCTAGATTCATGGTGTTTTCACAAATTATAAAAGGATTTTAATTTTTGGAATAGACCTTGATTGGATCTTAATTTTTTGGTGAGTGATATGTTTTTTGGGACCCCAATCGGTGGTAAACATGTGATAGAATCCCATGAAGATGATTATATTATGATTTTTGGGCACCAGAGGTTGGGAATCAATGACCAGAGATGTTACCCTTTGATTTTGGGAGGTAAAACAGAGAGATTTGTGTTGGGATCAATGGATTAAGAAACCATGTGAAAAGAAAGATTTTCTACCTTTGAATAACCTGACTACATGGAATGTAGTCTAGAATAACACATGACATGTAGTACCTTGGCTATCGTGTCTTGGGTTTTGGGTGGATTTAAATTTCAAACACCATGTGGACCCACCACACACCATGTGACCCTATATTCACGGATCGATGTGTACTTCAGGAGTACATGGGAATAGAAACATCTCAGAACCCGAGTACGATAAGAGTATATAGGAATGGACATGTACTCAGACATGGAAATGTACATAGGAACAATCCAATTTAAATATACATGGGTCATAAGAGCATGGGATAGCCCTAGGTTGCTGAGACACACCATGTACTACTAGTAAATGACATGCAGAGTGACATGGCTTCCCAATCCATATAGATGGGAGAACACAAACAGGCATCTAGGAAATTTCACATTCCATGTGACCCCATATACACACTGTGTAATTATCTCTGGAACTTCTACCTTTCGTATATCCTTCTTAAAGGTTTGAATTTTTTCCCATGAGTATCCTATCCTAAGTATTTTTCTATGTATAATGTGATGGTTTCCTTGATTGTGGAATATGAGATATGATGTGAGATGTTCTTATCCTGAAACTTCTTTAGGAAATGTTTGAATGATGGTGGTCATCAAGAAGGACCATTAGAGAGATGCTAAGATTGTTACTACCCTATCACACTAGGGTGCGGGTCCCCCTTAATCATTATATAGGTACATACATTACACCCCCATACTATAACATGGAATGGTTCCTCCCTTTATTCAGTGGTACTCCCCCCTCTTCGAGCTCCTATGGGGAACAAGTCCTCCAATATAGTTGTGGATCCCTCGACTATAGATTATAGTGATGAGGTATGAACCCCTACACAAAAATTATGGTGAGGTTTCAAGGTAATATATACTAGATCTGTGGCTCCCTCAGTTGTGGAGTGTAGTAGTAATAAGCAGGCCCCACCACATGGATTCATGTACAGTTGGGAACGATGTTGGGAATTGGTAAAGGACCTTTGAAGCTGTAAACTAAATCATCATTATTCACTGGCATATGGATATTGAGATCCCATTTCTCTATTATTTAGGATTTTGGTTGAACATACCTAGGTTATTATGGTTTTGTATCATGTTCTGATCAATATACGTTTTTTGGTTAAATTGACTACTATTGTAACTTTCTATTTCTCCCATTGTGGTTTTAAGAATGTCCTACTAGGTATGTATATACTCACCCCTATATGGTATTTTCATGAACATGTCATGTCTTATGTAGATGATAGGTAGATTGGTGGTGACTTTGGTGGATTATAATGATATTTGGGTGAATTAACCATGTTCGGTGGAAAGACTTAGAGACTAGGAGTTATGATTTATTAGTTTCCCCCAATTTTCTAGCTGTTTTCAGATTGGGGACTCATTTCTGGTTATGCATGTATTTTTCCCCTTTATGATTTGGATTTTTATTATCATACTCCAATATTTTTCCAAGTGGTTATTACATACATGGTTATACTTTATACATTTGATTATTTTATTATTCCTAAGGTATATTGGAAAAAACCCTCCCATTTTAGTTTATGTATTCTTGGTTATTTTCAATAGCATCTCGCCTATTGGAGGCAGAATTGGGGTGGTCGCACTTGGATTTCCACAATCCAGGTGGGCACGGTTCGATTGGGTTGTGAAAAAGTTGTATTAGGGGTGGTTCTTCCTCGGGTCAGTATAGAGGCAGACCCATGGTTAGGATTGGTTAAGAACTTATGGAAATGGTGTCAGAGTGTCTCGAGTATGGATTTCAAGTCATATAAACTAGTGTGGCTGTGATGAATAATGTATCCAAACACTATGACTCTGACTACTTTCTCTTCAACTTAGTATATCGATACATCAATATCATGGAAAAAATGGTACATGCATCATATAATATTGAGTCCCATGAATATCCTTATTGATTCATCACCCTAGACATTATTTTTGACCATGGAACTTCTTGGTAATTTTCAAGATGATTCCATGATGAAAATAGCTAGGATTTTGGGAAAATTTTCCAACGAATACTAGTTGAGTGATGAGGCCTCAATTTAGAGACCCATTTATGAGGTGTTTCATCTAGGTGGGCACCAAGCAGTTTTACCACCTCTTGAGTATTGCATAGCCTATACTTTAGTGGTCTAAGAATATAATCATCTGCATGATGAGAATTAGATGGATCTAGAATAAAAAGAATGTGGTTCACATTAGATTATTATGTTTCATGTGTTTTAGTGACAATGATTGGATAGGTTTTGTGGTGCGCCAGACCCCTTTATCTCTGGTGATAAAGGACTAGCACAATCTTGTGGTGATAAAAGTCACACTTGGATAGGAACCCTCTTGATGGTGGTCCTGTTGGTGAAAATTATCTAGGGTGATGCAGGGCATCATTAGAGCCTTTTTTTTGCAACATTGATGTAGCTTTGGGCATTTAAGTAAGAGGTAAAATTATCCCACTAAGACACATTCTTGTGATATGATCTAAAACCACGTGGGAAAGTCAGTGCTGTCCAAAGTAGATAGTGCTGAGGTTTGGGGGACCAGTTCATTAGACTTGTATTTTTGAGGTTATTTTTATGTAATAAGTGTCAGAGTAAACCCTAGTTAGGAAGATCATGCATGTAAGGGAAAATATGGATTAAAAAAATAGGGTATTTTTTCCTTGAGGATCTAGGTGTGATTGAGGTATGACCTATGTTTTCTCTTCTCCATTTTCAGTTTTAATAAATAGTTGTAGGCCACTTTTCCATAGAAGTAGCCCCCGTTTGAGGCCTAGTGATTCCATTGGAGTATTTTTATCTTGAACATTGTATTTGGAGTCTCCTTCAAAGAGTATTGATGATCACATAATTTTTATGAAACTGTGACCCAACTCTGGGAGGAGAGAAATCCTCACGTGGAATATTTCCATAATCAGAGGTGAGGGAAAATTTTTTTTACTTAGTATGGAATGATTTACTATTATCTATGATTAGTTTACAAATAACAAAGAGGGTTTCAATGTACTTGAGTTAGTGGTATATGTATTTACCATCATGTGTGAGAAGGAATCCTAGGTAGAGTAAAATGTGATCATGTGTAGGAGGATACAACCAGTTCCTTATCAGCTGGCTAGTGTGACCCTTGTAGAAAGAGATTTAATGAGATTTTAGTTCCTGAGATGTGGGAGATTTATGAGGATGTCTTCTATGAGGATGTTAGAAGTTTACCTCTCCATAAAGAGTTTTTTTTCTACATGGGAATACACTAGGTATGACCTAATATTTGTGCCATAATATAAGATGACCCAGTATAGATGTCAGACCTAGTGGCGTGGTTAGAGAAATCTATAGAACATGGGATTTTTTAAGACATAGTGTGTTTTCCTATGAAACCTAGTGTGTTTTCCTAGAATGAGGATGAGATATTGAATTCAGTTTTGGACAAAAACAACCTGAACTAGGTGACTATAAGGGAGTAGAAACCAACCTGAGAATTGATGACTTCTTCGACCAGCGGTTTGGGGTGAAGTGGTTCTCAGAGTTTGACCTTAGGGTAGGTTATCACCAGCTCAAGGTTCAGGAGGAGGATGTACTGAAGGTGGATTTATAAATCCCATATGCTTCCTTTGGGTTATCAGTGATACCCTTTGGTGTTTTGAACACCCCAACAGAGTTCATGAGACTTATTAACTAGATCCATAGGCCTTCTTGGTTCAATTCATGGTAGTATTTTGTGATTATATACTTGTATAATTTTTATGAGATGTGGAGTATACAATAAACTTTAGGATAGTTCAGAACATTCTATGAGATTACCATCTTCATTGGAATCTTTCATGGAGAAAATATTATATTCAAGAGTTCCCCTTCTTGTGATATGTCTTCTCAAACATGGGAGTGATAGCAGAACCAAAAAATGTAGAGGTTGTGCTAACTTGAGAGCTACCCAAAGTCCTATTTGTGGAAATACATGCTCACATTAATGTTTTCTATTCATGGTTATTGAGTGAGGTAAAAAAGTAAGTCACCTATTTATAGTTGTCCCTTGAGGGTGAGGATGGTTTATCACACCTACAGTTGATAGTCATTACCCAACCACTTTTACAGCGTGTTAAAGTGGCCCAGCTTGGAGATATAAACTATGAGATCTTTCATGAATGGATATATAATAGCGATGTTATTGATGAATTTTATAGTGGTTTATAGAACATAATCCTTTTTAAAATAAAGGTAGTGACACAAATCAGGATTCTAGAAGATATTCTAAAGATATTTCTTTCCATTAAAAGTAAACCTAGGAGAGGTGTGGTTATACAAAGATCCTTCAGTATCAGGATTGATGGCCAAGGATGTTGTATCATGTTATTAAGCTAAACTCTTACTGTCTCACCTATCTATAGGTGAAGATCAAGGTTCCAAAATGGAAGTGGCAAGGGGAAGGTGTCATGTGGTTTTCATGAATGAGATTCCATGAAAAGTGATAGGTCATAATTCTATTTGGGTGATCATAGACCAAATCACCATGTTGGACCACTTATTAACCACCATAGGTAATATATTATTGAATATTTTAAGATGAGTTAGTATATATTCATGTAGTTACCTTTAAAATTATTTAAGGCTATGGTTATTTATTCATGCCACAATTATATAGCGGATTCAGGAGGCATTTGAGACTCAGAGTCATTTAAGCATGTTGTTTTTACTCTACATAGGTGGCTAAATAAAGAAGATCATTTGGGTTCTCTAAAACATTCTTTGGGTTACATGTTGTTTCTAGTCTGTAGTTGGGAGGACCATCCACCATCGTTGGAGATTACATATCATAAGAGTAACCACTCCACCATCAGTGTAGCACCATTTGAGACTAGATATGAGATACCTTACAATTCAGTTCTATGCTAGTCAGACCTAGTGGGTGACACCGTTTGTGGCCCTAGAGTTAGTGCTAGTGACGGTTGTGGAAGGTGAAGTTAATATAAGGGTGGATGAGGACTACCTAGATCCAGCAGGGGTCTTATAAGGACTGATAATAGTATCCTTTGGATTTCATCAAGAAGATCATGTTTTTTGAGAGATCTCACCTCATCAAGGATCACAAGGATTTGGCTGGGTAAGAAGGATATCTCCAAGGATCATATGTCCTTTTTCCTATTACTTCATAGGGTTAGTGAGGTGGTATACCACTATACCCTATGACTTCAATTATGTTCAGTAATTTTATTTTCCTCATGTCATAGTCATGGAGATGTGCACATAACTTGTTATACGATATATAAAAGGATGAGTTGGATGTTGGTGGTAGAGTAACCCATTTTAGAGAAGTTTGAGGAGCCTAGTGGGGATCAAGGATCAGTATAAGAGGATCCTATGTTAATGGATCATCCCTTTAGTTTGTGTACTTTGGTAGCATATAATTTCATAAGAGAGATCTTGAGAGTATTCCAGTCAAATGAAGACATAGTACCCCATTTTTTTATATAGATTTTGAATTTCATGGTGAAAATCCTTGAACAAGGGAAGATTGTAATGAATCTAGTTTTAATGGATTAGTACTTTGAATATTTCTCTACATATATCTAGATTCATCCTCTGAGTCATTATGATTTTTTGGGTGTCTCAAGACCCTAAAATTAATATATTAAAAATATTAATATATTTTAATGAATGCACACACATATTTTTTTAATAGTTTTCCCATTTTTTGGGACCTTGGATGGGAAATCCAAGACAATTCTTGAATTTGGAGCATGGGGTTTACCTTATGAGTGAAATTAGATTGGTTAGAATTAGAAGTTCCATGAGAGGTGACCATTGACAGGTGTGTTTTATAAAACAGATAATTAAATTTATGTATTTCTATTAAATGAACAACCCTAAACCTCACTCTATAAATTTTATACTATAAAAAATCTATAGCGTTAGCTATAAAACATTGGGATATTAGAGA
Organism: Viscum album; assembly: GCA_963277665.1. Taxonomy (NCBI): domain Eukaryota; kingdom Viridiplantae; phylum Streptophyta; class Magnoliopsida; order Santalales; family Viscaceae; genus Viscum; species Viscum album. Next base: position 1,657,323,823 of record OY728121.1, on the reverse strand, counting down.
GGTAGAGGGAAAATTCATCATCAATAGATCTGGATCATAGAATGATGATGATCAGATTGAGGTGAATTGAGCGGTAGGTAGAAAACATTTTGGGTCATCATCATCATTTTTTACCATGGTATTCAAAAATTATTGATCCTTAATTGATGTAGGACTCAATATTTTTTGATTCTATCCTATTTGATTAATGAGAAATGATTTGTATATCTGTTTTTTATTAATCCATGATTACCCACCATTAACATGACTCAATTTGGTGAATTAAATTATTTAATCTAATTTATTTTTTTATTCCATGATTTCAAACCACGAATCCAAACTTCTTGATCATTAGTTGGTATTTCATTGTCCAACAATGTTCATCACCTTTGTTCATGCGCTTTTCCACCATTATTCTTCATCTTCTTAACTTTTGGACCTCTAGGTTGCAGTTCAACATTTATGGGGAAGTTTTAAGCATGATAAACCCCCAAATTCATGGTGATTTCATAGATTATTGAATTATTGGAATTTTGGGAAATTATTTTGATGGTATCTTGTTTTTTAGGTGAGGTATATGTGTTTTAGGACACCGAATGGTGGCATAAACACAGTAGAATTCAATGTGTGTGATCATATTTTGATTTTCAGCCACTAGAGTCCATAAATATACATATTAAGATGTTACCGTTTGATTTACAGTGGTCATATGATGAAATTTGAAAAAAAAGAGGACTGAGAAACCACATAAATAAAATGATTTACTACCATTTAAAAACCTAACTACACAGTGTATAGTCTAGAATAACACATGATGTGTAGTCCCCTTACTTCAACGACTAGGGTTTCCGGTGTAGTTAAATATCACACACCCTGAGAACCTGTAATGGAAGCTCAACATGTACTCTGGAAGTACATAAGAACTGATAAGTCCAAACACATGGGCATGACAAGAGTACACAAGCACAACCGTGTACTCAGACATAAACAAGATACTCGAACATGACCATGTACACAAACATGGGATGATGTACATGGTCATAAGACGAAAGGGAATAGATATTCCCTGGGATGCCAAGACATTCCATGTACTACAACTACATGCCTTGTAGAGTGACAAGGATTATTAATTCCTATCTAAGGGAGAACACACCTAGGAGATGTGGTGAAGTCACACACCATGCGACCCCATGTACTCACCAGGTACTTCTCACAAGATCTTATACCTTATGTGTCTCCTTCTTTGGGACAAAGATTTTGGCCCATGAGTAGCCTATCCCGAGTGTTTTTATGCATATAACATGATGGTATCCATATTTTTTGAATAAAGTATATGGTGTGAGATGTTAAGAGTGTGACAATTCTTTAGGAGACATTTGACTGATGGTGGTGATCAGGTAGGATCATCAAAGAGAATCTAGGGTTGATACTCTACTATAAAACTCAGGTACAGGTCCCCCATACTCTTTACATTGGTAGAGTCGGTACTCTCCATACTACAAGAGGGTATGGGTACTCAATCTATGGAGTGGTACTCCCCTAAATTCGAGCTCTGGTAGAGAGTGGGTCCTCCACTAGAGTTATGGATCCCTCATTTATGAATCATAGCGGTGAGGTCTAGGACCCTATACACATATTTTAGTTAGGTTATGAGGGATGCCTGACTAAAGTTGTGTCTCTATTAGATTTAGATCACAATGATAAAGACAGTGCCCCTCCATAAAAATTATTGTATGGTTATGAATGATATTGGGAATCAGTGATAGACCTTTGGAGCTACAGGATAAATCATCATTATTTTCCAGGATATAGAGATGGAGATATCCTTTATCTCTTATTTGGGATTCTTATTGAGCATATCTAGGTCATTATGGTTTTGTCTCATCTTCTTATTAACAACCCTTTATGGGTTGATTTCACTACTTTTGTATCTTTCTACTGACCCCATTGTGGTTTTCAAGGAATCCTACTAGGTATGGATAAACTCACCCATGTATGGGATTTTCCCGCATGTGTCATGTCTTTTACAGATGACAGGTAGATCAAGGAGACTTTGATGAATTATAAAAATACATTATTTCATTAACCAAATTTTGTGGTCATTCTTGGAGACAAAGAGACAAGATATCTCAATTTTCCACTTTTTTATAGTTGTTGTCAGGTTTGGTCATCATTTTTGGTTGGATTCGTATTTTTTTCCTTTACACTTTGGATTTATATTTTCATGTTCTTATGTCTTCCCTAGAGGTTATTGCATGCATGGTTATAATCTAGATGTTATAGTCTTTTATTATTCCTCTATACTTTTTCATATGTATGGTTGTGTGCGTGCGTATAGATACATTCACCTAAGGACACATATTTTAGTTTATTCATTATCAACACTTATTTTATGACCTTGTCCTATTAGAGGTGGTATTAGGGTAGTCACACCCAGTTTGTAACTATCCAGTTAGGCCCTGGGGGCAAAGGTCATGAAATTTCACACCCCATGGGTTGAGATGTGGTTCTCTATCCATGGATTCAGTACTCCCCCATGTGTGTTGAGGAATAATCTACTACAAGGGATAGGTAATATCTAGATCTATATTTACACTCCTAGATGAGGCACAATCCCTAACTATAAATACATATAGATGGATTTGATGTTTCAATAATTTGTATGATTGGGTTTTTGGTACTCTAGGTTAATCACACATCTTTAGTATATGAATCACATGGAGCTGAGCTATTTAGAATGCCGACCTACTTGAATTTGGTCACATGTTTTTAGTTAATAATATTAGGGAATTTCAATTTATTTGACCTCATATTTTACTTTACTACTATGTTTTTGGGGGTTTCTATTGGGTATATTTATAATCACCCTTACATGGGCTACATGCCCACACATGTTGTGCCTATAAAGATGACATATGATCTAGAGTTAGACTCGGAAAACATAGATATGGTAAAACTTGGGGAGATAGTGCATAGAATATTTTGGTGTTATTTATTTCTAGTGGTGATCATGTCGGCATTGAAATGATGTGGAGTTTGACTATTTCATTTTTTAAGGGTGGTATTTTTTTTAAAATATTGGGATTTATATTTAATATTATTTATGGAATTAGTTTATTTTGCATTAATAGCATATTTTTCATGGTCACATCTATGATTTATTACTGTTTATTTATTTTTACATGGTGTGTATAGTGATATATACTTTTACATGGATATATATGAGTGTTTCAGGTTTATTGGCTAAGGCCTCACATATGTGATATTTTCCTTTTTGGTGTTCATCTCTAACCCCTAACATATTATAGGTGGGATTTGGGTTGAAAACTTGAATTACTACAAACCCTAGAGGAGTATTGAGGGGTTGAGTCATGTTAGAATGGTATTAGAGCGGTTCGAGTCTTAGGGACATAGTTTAGACCTAGTAGTCATGTGTGGATTATTTTGGGATACTTATGGAAATAACATTAAGGGTTCTTGAGTTTCACTTATAGACTAGGGAACCCTATTATTTGTGTGGGTAACAAACATAATATTTCAAAAAGTCTTTAATAACTTTTTAGTAGACTAAAAACTCTAAGTAAGTGGTTAAGGGATTTAATGAGGTAGTACATGAAAGATTTAGTTTGTCAGTTGGGGGTATTCACTAACAATTTCTTTAAGTTAGATATTTTATATATGATATAATAACCAAGGGTTAATATTGTTAAATGTTGGATTCCACCCCATATATAGCTAATGCATCTTTATAGTTAGGGTCTTCTTCAGCTCATTCCAGTTATTCATCCTCTAGTTAGAAACTAGTTCAGAGAAAATGATTCATTTCAAATACCTGTTATAGAGTTATATCCTACATCAATAGAATAGAGGGTTCATCACCACCTGTTTATTAGAGATCAAACCAAACTACAATGTAGATAGAATCCTACATAGAGTAATATGAGGTTACTCATAGGATGATTGGGGTTCATGAGTTTTGAAGATAGAGAACTTATAGGTTTTTGGGGTGATCCCAACCCTCACGCTGCAAAGGAATATCTGGAGACCATTAGTCATATCTTCTCTATGGTTCATATACCCACATATCAAATTGTATTTTTCACTATGAGTATTCTCATGATGGGTATTCAGTAGTCATTGATTGCAAAAACCCAAGATCCAACTGCCTGATCCTAGATAGAGTTAGAGTACTTATTTATTTAGGAGTATTGTCCTACAACCATTGGTATAGTAGGAGTTTTGGAACTATTAATCCTACAACATGGAAGTATGTATATCTTTTAGTATCCTACGAGATTCATAGACTACATGAGGTATTCCTAAAATATTATTCATGATGGATATATTCAGGATTAGAAGTTTGAATGTGCCATCTTGCGAGTGAATCAATCTGGGATTGTACCCTTGTGCATTTCCACTTATGTTGGGGTATTAGAGTGATACCTAGTGATTATGGATTTTATTCATGATATATAATTTAAGAGTAGAGATGGTTGTATTATTCTAACCATATAATCATAAAAAATGTGTATCCTATTCAATTAATGAGTATATTTTAATCGTATGCATTGGAATTCAGGAAAATTTTCTAGTGGATTAGAAGTAGATGGATCACATAAGGGGTCTAACCAATTGGAAAGAATGATATACTATGCCCATAAAGGATTTGTAAACATAGATATAGATTTCCTGACTTAGTATGTTGAAGATTGTACCCAGGGAATTGATGTGGGTGGAAATCACCTACATAGGTACTTCACAGACTAGAGACCACCCTAAGGTGGACATGGTGGCCCTCCCAAAGGAATCCATGGTCATGGATCAACTAGGGGTGGGAATATTTTTGATGCACTCCTCCCACCGCTACCTCTAGGTGGACCATGATAGGCTTAGGGTATAAGTGGTTAGGGAAGATGTTAGATATTGAAAATAAATGGATTTGAATAGGGTTAACCTAACATGGTTTGAGGTATAAATTTCATCTTATCTACCTTATCACTTATACATATTGATACAAGAGAAAGTCATTTATTTATTATTTCATCATTTTTCCAAAAGATAGATATCTTAGTAGGGCTCCTAGACCAACCAATTCAACTAGAGACTTATGCTAGCGGTGATTATCCTCTCTCTCATATATGTTATCGATGCGATCTTACTCTTAGAAAAGAGATGTTAACATGTGACATCATTATAGAAGATATGATACCTTATAAAATCATACTTGGCATGGAATGTTTATCTACAGTCTATACCTGGATCAATTTATATTTGAATAGAGTTATATGTCATCATGAATATAGTTAAAGGTTTAAATTTACTAGAGAATAGTATCCCCATTTTTGATTCATAAGGAAAACCCTCAAGTGATTAAAGATAATAAACAACCAGCTATAAAATCTTGCCCTATTGGCCTCAGATATTGTGGAGTAGTAGTTTTTGGTATTGGTTGAGTACTATATAGAAAGTTCCCTAAAGGAAGTTCCTGTGATCCTCTTTCATTATGAGGTCAATTTTGGTATATAATTTTACCATAAAATTTCATTAATATTTTTAGATACTTATTAGATGTCCTCGATGTAGTTTAGTGATTTGAAGGTGTAGATTGAGAACTTTCTACATAAAATCTTTATTTGACCTATTGTGTCCCCCTAGGAAGCTCCTATTCTATTTGCTAAGAAATAATATTAGAGAATTAAGATCTATATTTACTATAATCACATGAATTAGGTTATAACTAAGAATAAATACTCCCTTATAAGGATGGATGATCACCATGATTAACTAAAAGGATCAAGATGGTTCTTAAATATTGGTCTCTTATGCTGGTATCACCAACATTGGATTCGTGAGGAGGATATCATAAAGATAGTGTTCCAGTGTCTCTATAATAACTATGAGTTCTTAGTGATGTTTTTTAGTAAGAAAAAGTCCATAGTAGTGTTCATGGGATTCATGAACTTGATTTTCTAGCCATACATGGACTCATTCATGGAGGCATTCATCAAATACATATTCATTCATTATCAAATAGAGAAGGATGATTTTTTATTATATTAGTATTATATTAGAATTACATCATGAGAATCATATATATGAAAATCTAAGAAATTTTAAGTTATAGATTCAAGAAATTCATTTCCTTGGGAACTTCATTTCAAAGGGTGATTTTCAATTGAGAGGAAAATCATGATTTAAGTGTGGGGGAATTTATAGAGATAATATTTTCCACATTTTTTATATGAATTTAAATTGTTTTAACTCTCCCATTATATCAATTTGATCTTATATGGATCAATTTTGGATTTATGATGTGTTTTCAGAAAAATTGTGAAAAGTGATTAATTATGGATTTTTGAAAGATTTTTACCACAAGGGTATTTTAATCATTAATTTAAGCATGAAATACCAAATTTAGTTATTCATTTTTTTAAATACGTGATTTATTTCATTTAAATATTCCTTCTAGACCATGGGATGATTCGTGCATCTAGAGGGCTGAAAAATTCATCGAAGTTGGGAAATTATAAAGGAGGATAGTGTAGACCCCACCACCATAACATAAGAATAAATTGGTCTAAAAACCTCAAAATTAGGTGATTCCACCTGTAATGGAATAAGGACTCATAGTATTATTTTTCCAACAAATGTGATGGATTTATCAGCTTAGAAAGGTGATCTTTGAATGAAATATTTTGATGGAAACTGATTGGAACTTTCATTCAGAGAAAATAACAGTCAATACAAAATTTATAATGCATAAATACTATGGACAATTAAGATGAAATTTTGAGGGTTGATGAACAACACATTTTTCAACAAATTTTATGAAGGATACACCACATGATTCTATCATTAATGGGGTTTAAACTGTGACAACTTTTGAAGTATAAATTCTGCCTATAATAGGAGGGGATCTCATACCTATCAAAGCATTCTATTCCATCCCCACTCCATTCGGGACACCATGGAGAGGAGTCCAAGGGGCCATTTAAGATTTCTATTTTTTTTATTTCTATTTTTTTTATTTTCCCATGTAACACATTCATATTTTTATTAAAGTGATACCATTTTTTATTCCATCTCTCTTTCTATTCCAATCTTAATTTAGTTATCTCTTTCATATCATTCACCATGATCTCTTTTCACAGTGAAATGGAATGTAACTAACCCTAATATTGTCCTTGGGGTAGGTTTCATGGTGTTCTATGTTTTTTTCACTCCAATTAAAAATGTTTTAAATCTATTTGTGGTTGATGTGAGGGTATTTCATGGGTATAGTTCTAGTCTACCATGAAATTATTTTAAATTCCATTTTTATTCTTGATTAATCATTTTACATCCCTTATATTAGGAAAAAAATTCATACGGTGGATTTGGAGTTTCAATAAGGGATAAAATGACATACGGTGGAGCTAGTTATTTTAGGAATAACATTCTTAGTTGAGGTGTTATCATATTTGACTATTAGAGGAGGTGTGGTTTGGTATATCAAATGCAAGATAAAACTATACACTCAAAAAAATCAATGGAATGTAATTCATTAACGAATTTTTACAAAATGAATTGTCAAATGGAATTCAAATAATAAATAAATAAATAATGAACCCATGTTATCAAACCCGGAATCAAGACCTTTCTCCCTTAATTTTAATATGTATTAATATGTATTTAGATTATATATTGCAAATAATTATATTAATAGAATGTTTTATAAAACAATTTTTTTGATAAATAATATAAAAAAATAAAAATTAGACTTAGTGAATCAGAAATTAGTTATTTAACCGAGTGGGATGCTCCTCAAGTGAGACAATCCTAGTCAGACACTATACTGCATTAGGAATATTTATTTTCTTTTTCCCCACCCTAAAATAGGCATGCATCATTCTTCCTAAACTTTGATCAATGGAATCTCTCTCACAAGAATGTTTAGTTCATCCAATTTAGTTTAAAGTAAAGGAAAGTTACGAATATTTACCCCATTAACTCATCTAGTTATAAATCTTCTGCCGAATTTTTAGTAATGTTGGGAAATTCATTTTATCAACACTCTAAATTTAACTGGTGAATTTTCTATCATTTCTCTTATAGAAGAAGCATATAGTAGGTAATGATCCTTATCAATAGATCTTTCAAATGAAGGTATCCAAAAGGATGATGTGGGATTTTTTTTAAGAGCATGAATATATCCCGAAAGTCATTGAGAGTTTCTCTACATGCTTGTTTGATTTTATATATCCCCTTTATAAATTAATTATTCCTTGAGGCAAGTAAAAACATCTAGAAAGAATACCCCTATAATTCATAATAGGTGGTGAATTAGACTAGAAGATGATTATATAATAATTATTTTCCTGATCTTTGAGAGAACATGGAAGAACTTCAATATGATATTAGAATTTGAGAGTCCTCTATGTTTAATATTATTACAGACATTAACAAAATCTTTTGTGTTACGATTAATATCATCTACTTTAAATACATTAAACATAGGTGGGAGTTAGATCATCATATTTTTTATTTCAAAATCAAATTTATTGTTTGGTTTTTAGATCTAATTTTAAATATTGAAATTTAGATCATATAATTATTTTAAAACTCTATTTAGTTGATCCAATTTATCCTTTATATTTTCACTACTTATGGTTACTAAAAAAAATAAGATGATGGGGATAGGGAATTTCTCAATGGGAATATGAAAAATTACATTCCCTATTATTCATTGATCCTTATAATCTTGATTCATTATAGTAAAATTCCGTTACACTATGGATCAAACCATTGAGTAGGACAAAATTAGATATGGTAATGTATCAAAATAATTCAGATAAAACAACAAAAATAAAAAAAACTGGCCAGCCTCTCGGTGATGGTTCCATGTTAATGGGGAGCCTATCACATGGCTCTCAATAAAAAAATATGAACCCTTGTAAAATTTTGTTAAATACTGGTACTTTTTTTATTCATAATTTTGTGAGTTTTTAGTGTGTTTTTCTTTCATTTAATTGGTTCATCATGTGTGGAGATTATGAGTAAATTAGTTTTTATTCAGTTTTAAGAGTAGTATTCTAACCTTGGATTTACCCCTTACCTCTATGTTAAATCATAATTAAAATTATTTATTATGATATATCTCTCTCTAACTAGATGAATCCTCATAAAATTACCTTCCCTTGGTAATTTTAGTTTCAATAGGGAATACTAATGACCATTGTATCCACTTTATTTCTAATATGAGTAATCTATTATCTACAATTACTCATGGGTAATCCCATTACTAACCATCTTGGGAAGTGAATAATTCCTACATAATATTATTTTGAAAAAAAAATAGTGAGAGAAGAATAAATTTAATTCATATAATAGCGAAAATCATCTATTTTCTAAATCAAACAAAATAATCAATAGAAATAAATTATAAGTGATTTATTATAAATGAAAAGTATTCATTAATAGTGGAATATGGAGATTATACTTAACTCGGCCATGAATGGTAAAATTTTCTATAATGAGAGAAATTATTATAAAAAATACCTCTAACTTAGTTGATTGATCATGGGAAACTCATATTCTTGAGGTAATATTTTTCCATATTATAGAATGATCAAGGGTTCCATACATGGTTCAATATCTGCACCTTTCATGTGAGTATCACATGATCCTTCTTCTTCCTCAAATGATTCTCAGGCCTTTTGATATATTCCTCATATTTAGTTCCCCAATAACCTATTCTCAATAGATTCCACATGTATAAAATAAAAGTGGATATTATTTTAGGGGTTTTCATAGAATCCTCTCCTCCTTGAAATTCCTTCTCACAATCAATGTTTTCCCCTTTGGTTGGATGAGTGGAACTTGGTGATTCATGTGATGAATTTACCAATATGGATGAATAGTGTAAATGAAGATTGATTTTAAGATACCCATTTACACTTTGTGAAATTTCATTTTTAATCCTTACAAACTGAATTTTACAAGTCAATGAAGTCTTACATTCCTAATTAAGTCATGCGGTGCATCTCAAAAGTCTTATAATGGAAATTAAAGTCATATAAACCAAGTAAAATTCATATCATATGAAATTGAAGTCATATAATTCCTTGAAGTCCTTCAACACTGGTTAATGTAGTAAAACGAAGTTGTACGCTTGATAAAAAAATTATAATGCTTGGGATAAATACATATACTGATAGGTGGAAGTCTCAAGATCTGGTAAAAATCGTACACTCCTATGGAAGCCGGGAACATGGCTTCATGAAGTTATATGATGAATCCTGTTTTCATATTTCTTAGTATTAGACATTAAAATCATAATAATACAAGAATTTTGTGTTAGTTTAATTCAAATAAAAATTAAAATGAATTAAAACAAAGAAAATAAGAGTTAATAGCCTGTATGTAATAAAAATTATAGAATCAAGTTATGGATTTCAAATTCATTACAAATTTATAAAAAAAATTAAAAATTAATATAAAATTCATTTATTACATCTGTTATAGATATGAAAAAATTTACAAAAGTAAAATAATTTTCATTATTTTAAATCAATTACTAGGTTAATTTCTAATAGAAAATGGTTCAAAATTTCAAAAACATCAACTCACATCAGGGATATTATTAATATTAATGTTACCAAATAACTATAAATATGATTGAGATCAAGTTAATAATAATTCCTAAAATTTAATTATAATCATGGTTGATTGATTCCAAGGAATTGTTCTATTCTTTGGTCAAGAAGGTATGCATGGTGAATTATTTTTCTGAAATGTTTCACATGGTCCAACTAGTTTATAATGAAGCTGTAATGATCATGGGGAAGTGTAATGTGAAAATATCATTTTCATAAATATGATTTATAGAGTTATAGTGTGTTTGGAACACACTAGGGTTATAAAAGAATCTAAATTTTGTTGGTAAGATAAATAAAATAGGTTTTGGAACAAGTTTCATATATGGAGTATGGAATATTATTTAAGGTTCCATGGTGGTGGATAAAGGTGTAATAGATAGAATATTCTATCTAAAAATAATATTTTATAGATCATTGAATACTAAAATGACAACATATAAAATTCAAAATTTGTGGGATTTCCATCTTGGGCACATGCCTGATAAAAACATGAGAGTCTTAGAGGCTAAGGGTATACTAATGTCCATCCAAATAGATGTTTGAAATTGTGATAATTTTGTACTTGTAATGTCGATAACATTTTTTTATAACAAATGGAAGGAATCATATGTATCAAAAGTTATATCTCATGCATAATGATGTTTGGGGGCCTGTGCTAGTTCATTCTCACAATGGGTTATTTTACATAATTACAATTACAAATGATTCAAAACGGAAATTTTCGGTTTAATTTCTTAAGAAAAAATCAGAGGTGTGTAAATTATATTCCTAATATATATACATGGTTAAAAAGAGAAAAAAATAATACTAATCTCTTGAGGTTAAATAATGGTGGATAATATTGAAGTAGGGGATTCTGGAGATTCTGCAAGAGAAAATGAATCATGTCAGAGAAGATTATTATAGGAATAAAAAAATAGAATGGTGTATTAGAGATAATTAATTGGATGAAAAATGATAATACTCAAAGGAAGTGGTTAAAAATATAGTTCCCAATGTATTTTTGTATAAAGTTATCAACTGTGTTGGTTACCTTGTGAACATAATTCTTTTGACATTATTGTAGCTGAAGATTCCAAAATAGATATGATGAAGAAAAAGAAGAGAATTTTTCCCACCAATAATTTTTTGGTTCACTCATATACATCCATGTTAATATAAAAAAATAAATATAGTTCCCAATCATGTTTCTTTTCTGGGTACATCAATGAGAACATTGGGTTTCAAGTTTGGGAAAATGATAATTAGAATAGAATTAGAAGTAATAATGTTATCTTCAATAAAAATCTCTTGTAGACAATTTTAAAGATGGTTAAATATTGTGTTTATATTCAATAATCAACTGAAAATATTTATGTTGATTTGAAGAAAAATTTATAATGGTTCTAAAATTTTAGAAAGTTCACGGAGAATTGAATTTTGGGATGAGATGGTTAGGATGGAATAAATAATAGAATTCTCAAAGAAGTTAGAATCACGATGAAGATCTTTGAAATGTTATTTTCTAGAATATTTAACTCTAAAAGGTAAAAATGTGGGATTATTTATAGATGTCTTCTAGGATTATATCATTGGTTTAATGTTTTGGATAATTTTTTAACTCATTTTTTATTATAGATGGAAGAAAGACTATGATGCTAGAAGAAACATAGAGGCATAATGATTCTAGAAAGTGATAGTTAACTATAAAATTTAAAATGGATTAATTTCATAAAAAACATGGGAGATAATATAATTACTATATGGGATGAAAGAATGAAAGAAAAATGGGTTTTATAGTTAAATCAAGAAGCACATTGTAGAAAAAATGTACAAGTCCAGGTTAGGTGTCAAATAGTTTCAATGAAAATAATTTATAGATTTATCCCAAATCATTTATAATTTTTTCAAGAATACATTCATACAAGATATTTTATGATTGGTTTCTTCCAAAAATACATTTTAGGAATTGATGGATGTAAAGAAAATGTTCCTTTATAGTGATTTGGTAAAATATATCAGTATGTAGTGGCTAAAGGATTTTTTTGGTGAAATTGAATGAGGGTCTAGTGTGCAAGCTGAAGTGGATCATTTTTCATTTGAAGAAAGCACCAAGGAGGGGGAACTATAATTTCAGTGCCATTATTGATGTGAATTGGGTTTTTTTGAAGAAACTCAATATATATTTTCTACCATTTGGTCTTCAAGGACATGGTTTTCCTCATCATTATATTATATTTGGATGATATTCTCCTGGAGGATTCATACATGAAATCTATTAGGGTGATGAAAGCTTTCTTTTCTAAAAGTCCTGAGATAAAAAATCTCGAGGAAGCCCAAATTATTTTGTGGTTATGGATCAAGAGAAAGATGAATACTGAAACATTGGTTTTATCTCAAAGGGTATGAAACTATAATATCCTAAAGGGGCTTTGAATGAAAGGATGTAAACCCCTTTCTACCACATTTCACAGAAAATTAATTTTTCCAATATGAAAGAAACAAAAATAGAATTTGAGGTCAAGTAAATTACCAAAGTTCTATATTCATCAGCGATTATAATTTTATTTCATTTCAGGGTTTCTAAATGATTATACATTTATCAAGAAATATTATTTGTGTTCAGATTCATAGAGAATCCCAAAAAAGAGAACTAAGAAGTTGTGAAGTGGATATTTTGATATCATATATGTTCAAATAAACTATCCCCAAAAATTTTAATGGATGTTTCATTATAGGGGTATAATAATTTTTATTTTTCTTCGAGATATTGATTCATTGAATAGTAAAATGTTATTTTTATTAACATTCATAAGAAAAACCATTAGATAGATTCCAATCTTGTAGCATGTAGTAGTATTTTCCTCAATATAATTAGAGTATATTGTTATTATGGAAGTAAGGAATGAATTAATCTGGTTGTAGTGCATATTGGTGGAACACAAAAAGGGAAAGGAAAATGTTGTTTTATTCTTTGATATTTAAAGTAAAATTAACTTTTCTAAAAATATTTTATTTTAGTCATTAATAAAGAATATATATCTGAAGTATCATTTCATACATAATATAGTGGAGTATGATTTACTAGAGATATATAAAGTCATTAAAAGTTTAAATCAGTATAATTTTCACACTAAGATCTTAATATGGGAACATTAAAGGTAACACTTTGTCTCAATGGGATGTGTGTGACTATAAGGTTAATATTTGCAAACTATTATTTGTTTAAAAGTTAGTATGTGAATTTTTTTCTTATGTTTTGTTGGTTTCCTTGAATACATGAATGTAGTCATAAAGTGGACTATTTTTGGGAAATGGAATGAATCATTAATGTTGGAATTATATATGACTAAAAGGAACGGATTTGAATCTCAGGTTCAAGATCTTAAGTGAGGCTGGTAGTAGTGAATGTCTAATAGAGGTAAGATAGTCTAGAAGGGGACATTATATAATTCTTTAGGTAAGTGGTTATTCCTAGATAATAGATCATAGAAGATCTATATCATGTAATAATCACTCTACTAGAGTTGTCTAGGGTGTTACTAGTGGTTTCAAAATTTTATGTGTGAATAATCATAGGGATGAATGAAAAATAATTCCAATGTTCATTGAAATATAATGGTTGAGTTGGTGTGATTTATATGATGGGAGAGGTAAGCATGTTTAATGGTTGTCTCATCATGAATCTTGAAAGGCAGTGGATGTAGTTGATTATTTAGGTCCCACTATAAGTAGATGGTGTGGAATTTCATGAAATGTTACAATGATAGATCTAATATCTACCATCACAGTTCTTTATAATTGCAATCTTCTTATAAATCCATTTGTAAAAATAATGAAAATGTGTTCTTTCATAGATACAGGACCCAATTTTAAAAAACAAAATTATGTTGTTTTCATATTCATTAGTATGTTATTTTTTTGTGTTTTTTTGGAGTTGTGGGTGTCTAGGAGTATTAGATTGAGAGATTCCATGTAGTGGTTGGTGTTTACTTTTCTTCTCAGTTTGGGAACATTATTTAATCAGATCATATTGTAGGGGTTCTGGACATTATTCCAGAAATAAATTTTTGCTGGTTTTCATTTTTATTGGTGCTTCTATGGATCCCAACACTAAGAAAACTATATTAATTATCATATGAATTCATTCCATCAGTATATAGTTCAAGGCATAAGTTCTTAAATTATTATATAAATTCATGGTACTAAAAACAATCTTCCTCTACCATGGTGAATTTTGTGGATGACTATTCTTTTTATTTTAAATCTATAATTCATATTCTATGCTAATTTTTTTGAATCATAAAAAATAATAAACATGTTTTTAAATTAGGTTACAATTGGAAAGTACCATAATGTAATCTTTAGACCCTTTCTATTCTTCTATTGTGATAAACCACATACAGGACTATTGAGACCTTCAAAGGTTAATGTTGTATTTATTTTCAATACTTGTTAAATGTAATAAATGATTGTTTAAATGATAAGTACTAATTACAGGTATGTGTTTTTGATAAAAATTAATATTTGTTTTAAGCTACTAACAAGTGGGGGAGTTGGAATTGGATTTCATGCTTCATATGATAGCTATTGAAGGAGATAATATCTATCAATATATAATAAATCATAAAAAGGATGTATCAAGATAAAAATATCACTTCATTGAATTTTTATAATTATTTGAATGGTTTACAAGGTGTCAACAAGATTTGAACAGGTTTTGATTTACTAGTGGAATTAAATTAGGATTTTTAGTGCCAATGAAGGAAAATTGGATAATCCATAAGATTTCCATATAAGTGATTTGAGGTTTCATATGAGTCATTTTAAAGTTATTTATTAATTATTTTAGTTTTCATATTCATCATTTCATGGTTGTGTGAAAATTATTTCACGGTATGTATAAAAGAATTTGGGTTTCGTAAGTCTGATTTGTACAGGCTTCATTTTGAATTTTTATTAGGATGATTGAGATACATCAATATCATTATTGGTTACATAAGGATAATTTTTCTTGGAACACATGGTAAAATTATGAGATATAAAATTTGGAATATTTTATATTATAATAAAATAGTGAATTATTTTAGGCAAATCACATGCTCCAATATTCATTGATTTT
The DNA here is from genome assembly GCA_963277665.1 of Viscum album. Taxonomy (NCBI): domain Eukaryota; kingdom Viridiplantae; phylum Streptophyta; class Magnoliopsida; order Santalales; family Viscaceae; genus Viscum; species Viscum album. The sequence goes on along the minus strand of OY728121.1, from coordinate 1,657,308,106 downwards.
TATATCATAATGATACTGTTATTCATTTTGATTCATGCTAATAAATGATAATCAAACCAAAGGTGATACTATGTAAGGATAAAGAGGTGGATTCCATGAATTCATAGGGAAGTTCCACGTTACAATGATGATCTTTACAAATGTGAATAAAAGTTTTGAATGAATTTACTACATCAAGTTTTGTATATAATTTGTGATAATGATATTTGGATATCATATGGGGTTTAAATATAAAATTCTTAAGGAATATTGAATGGTGACCTTGAATGGGTAATTGAATGATAATTAAAATTTCAAGGAGCCTGACATGAATCAAGGATATTTAAATAATTGAAAACGTAAATAATATTCATAGATATTTTATATGAAAATAAGATGAAAATAATTAAAATGAATAAGGTGACTAGTATCTGTGAGATTTTTAGAGTGTTGAGAAAAGATATAGAATAATAATTCAAAGAGATGAGGGAGAAGATCATCCATAGAGTCTGTATAGAGGCTCAAATATTTTCTAATAACCATTTGTCCATTATAATAATATTTTTTATGTGATATTTTACATGTTTGAATCCATCCACTATGATGAGTTCAATGTTATAGCCTTGATTGAGTTCCTTTTGATAATTATAATAGAGTAGTGTGGATGGGATAATAACCATGACATAAAAAGTATGTAGTTATAATAAAATGAGGAAACCTGTATTAAAAATGTCTTCTATATATTTATTTCATAATTGGTGAGTATGTTGAAAAAAAGTTGTTAAATAATAATGATAGTACAAAAGTGGATAAAAAATTTATACACACTAATTCACCCACCATATTAGTGATATTCACCCTTTGTGTTACCCAAAAATTGGTAATAGAGCTATTAAACACTCCAGTATTTCACTTGAGTAGTAATAATGGATCTAAACAACCGAGTTAATAGAAAATGTGTATATAATTTTGATGGAAAATAGATTCATTCCTTGAAGTAAATAATTATACTCTACCATATCTCATATGGGTTTGGTGTGCTAAATTATTACAGTGTGTCATTACAGTACCTTGTGGAACTTCATAATTAACATTAATTGAAAAGAAAAACATTTAATGTAATGGAAATTCTAGGAATTATTTTTTTATTGCTAATCAGAGAAGGATGGAGAAAAATTTATGGTCTATAAAACTAGTAATTCTATTTGGAAAAAATATCACAACATATATGAAGGAAATGGGAAAGTAAAGGAAGAAAAATTGATAATAAGTAAAATAGAGTTAGATGAAATTAAGATACAGGATAAATAAATGATTTATGATTTTATTTTAATCATAATATAATTGTTAATATCATTATTGATTTTTTTGAAACTTTAGAATAATCTTCAGTGGTAAAAATATTAATGATAATTTTTTCTAATAAATTTTTTGCCAATGTCTCAAACCACAAAGACAGAGATCCTGATGAATTCACTATTGATGATAACTATAATACCCTTACCAAATATAATATTATGAGAGTAAATTTAATAAAAATAAAATGAAATAAGGAGAAGGAAATTTACAATAAATATTTGAATGTTCAGAAGGTGAAAGAGTCGAAGGAGTGTTTGGGTTGACAAATAGATTTGGAAGATTACTTTTGAAACATTTTCCCCTATGATAAGAATATTCATAGTGGGAAAGTTATGTACCAAGGAAAACTGCCATTAAAATGTTTCAATTTTTGGAAATTATGCTTAGTTATCATCAAGTGTTCCAAAAAAGAGAAGAAAAATATTTCTCCCATAACTTTTCAAAGACCATCATTTTAGTTGAGGAAGGGTTATCTTTTAGTGCAGAATGTAATCATCATAAAGGTATCAATCATAACATATAATGATTACTCAAGGAATAATGATTAAAAGAGAATTCATTAGAAGAAGATACTTAATACAATAGTGAGTTTTCTATATATTAAGTTAATACTTCCAATGATTATAACATGGGAATGGAAATTAATTTTTTTTATAAAAGAAATAGGAAGGCTGACGGAAGAAAATGGTCATATAAATAAATTTCTTAGAATAAAAATCAAATACTTATTGAGAAAAAAATCCTTCAAAATAAATATACAGAGTGAATTTGGAAATTTTCAAGAGAATAAAATTCATTGAGGATATAACTTACAAAATTATTTTTGGATGTATGTTACAAGATTTATAAAACCATTCCTATGTGTTTTCCAAATATTGAAGGTTTAATGGTAGTTTTAAGTTTTTTTTACCTATTTAGTTTATAATTTTATTCTTTTGGTTGTTTGTTTTGTTATTTCATTCACTTATTTTGTTCATGTGGCTATGTAATGGACCATGTAGTCATTAGTTTGTTCATCTAAATGCTTGAATAACTTTGTAGTTATATGATTTTTCATGTAGTGTATCCTTTATTCAAGTGGTCTCTTGTTGTTTGTATGATTATTCTTCCATGCATCTGATTACATGGTCTTTTGGTCAATATGTGGTCGTGTGATCAATCCTTTTTCTTGACATGGGTGATCCCTTATTTACTTAGTGTAGTCAATACCTTGGTAATGTAACCAATCAATGTGGTTACTAATTTTGTTTATATAAACCAATTTTTGGTTTTGTGATCACATTTCACAGTGAATCATCATGGGTGATCAACCCCTTAAGTAGAAAAAGTCTAGTTTTCACAGAAAAATATGAAATCCATTTTTAACATAAAATAAATAAATAATAAAAGGAAAATTGGTAATTAAGATCCGAATAAATTAAGATAATTTATATCATTCAATTCCTTTGTAATGGGATCTTTAAATGAGTCTATTGAAGGGAATTTAATTGAATTTAATCTACACCTAATTAATGTAAATTAAAATTAGAATTTCCAGACATGTTTTATAGAGATATAGAAAATCATATATTTTAATTATAAAAATTAGTTTCCTCCTCCATTCAATAATATTTTTTATATTGAGTCCAAATAATTTAAAACCTTTACTAATAGAGTTTTAATTCCATCTAATGTCATTATATCTTCTTTCTATGAGATTCATAGCCTCTGTGCAACCTTATTTTCCTTCTGTTTTTTGGTGTAATAGAATAGTGAAATCTAATCATGAGGTAGGGGATTTGATTATTATTTTATTTAGAATTTGAATTAATCATTCATTAGTTTATTTGGGTAAACTGATTTGATTAACGTTAAGAAGTTCACAATATGAAAATCCTGTGAATGATTAGTTAATAATCTGATAAAATTATAAATGAACAAGATTATTAAAATGCATTTAGGGAATATATTTTTTCAAATATGGTAAATTTCATGTAGTAGAATATGATTAAAAATTTTATGATTAATTTTCAAAAATTAAAATTAAAATATTTTATATACAATAGATTAAATTATTTTCTTTTGTTGTTCTAGAAATTTTCTAATAAAATGATAAACAATAATCACATGTAACATAAAAAATTTTAAATTAGATTATGATAATTTATTGAATAAAAAATATATAAATTCCTCAATTTTATTGTTATTATCTTATAGAATGAATATTTTATAATTCAGGATAATAGAAATATGAAACATTAAAATTAATGAAAATTATATATATTTGATATTTCATAATGTAGAGATTAAATGAAAGGTTGGGAAACTATATTATTATGAGTTTAATGATATTATTGATATTGCCTCTTGATTTAAAGAATACAATGCTATATATTAATTTGTTATGTAGTTTTTTCTATGTTTCATGATTCTTGTTCAATAGAAATAACTCAAGGTGTCCTCCAGGTATGTTTTTAGTGTGATTTTTCTTTTAAAAAAGGTAGGTTAATATGGATGAGTATTGTTAGTGTTTTCCAAATTATGAGTTTAATTTTGGAAATGGAAGAATTTCCATATTAGAGTAAATATTACATGGACCAAGAAGGATATTTCATGGATAGTGAATGGTGGTATATGGAAATTTGAAGTAAATCAGCCAAGGAAGGGAACCGTGCAGTGTGAATCTCCGATGGGAAATAGGCACGGTTCGTAGGGTGAAAAGGGTTCATAGAAAAGTCAATAAGTACGCATAAGGCTTGTGGTGCGTGGGGTGATTTTTTTTGTGTGGAAATGAGGTAGGGATTTGAAATTCCATGAAGTAAATCGCTCGTGAATATGTGACGGTTATTGGGGCTACCACGAAGGAAGAGAGGTAGTACGTGAATTGTGTAGGGGAGAACAGTTTGCAGGAAAAGCAGTACCTGATAAAGGATATACCACATTGAAGATTTGGTTAATCTCAGATTATAGGATTTTTTGGATCTCTTTTCTTATATAATAAGCGCTAATACCATCATAATGAAGAGTTGTTTTCATAAGAAATCATCTTTTCTATGGGAAATTGGGTAAGTTCGAAAGTGGTTCATGAGGAAGGATTCTATGAAGGGTGAAGCAGTTCGAGGAATAAATTTCATGAAAGGGTGTTTGTAGAGAACCATATTCCACAAATGAATAATGTTGTCCATAAAATAACTAGTCCTCAAAAGAAGTAATTCTATATAAGAGGAAGTGATACGTGGATGCAATATGTGGGAGTGGTTTGAGAAGGTGGTACATAGAGGCAGCACACAGAAGAGGTTTTCAAAGAAAGTACACGAAGGTAGTACATGGATAAGAAAGCATATTAAGTTCAAAAAATATGTGGTATGTGAACCATATGTGATACAAAATTCACAGAAAATAATGGAAGTTCACAGGATGCTTGAGAAAGTATAAAAATGCACTAAAATAACCCGCGAAAGTAATTTTTGTAATAATATTCCGAAATGTGGATTTTATATATGATTGAAAAAGGGGATTCAATAGAGAATCTACCTATAGTTTAGGATGCATGATTTCAAGAAAATTAATGTAGCTACATGTCCATAAATAGTGAGTGGATCCATTCCAAGAGTAGTAAGCAAAGGAAAGGGAATACAATGATCCTTTCCACAAACAGTGAGCTAGAGAAAGAGACATAGGGAGTGGCCTTTGGGAATGCAGTGAGAATACCATAATCCATGTAAAGGCAGTGAGTCTGGGAATTGAAAATATATCCTGAACCTTGTAATTGGTAGTGAACTTTAGTGGATTTGGTATATTGGCACATTTCCATTGTATGCCTCTTAGAGGTAGCCCAGGGAGGGTGAACCAAGTAAAATCAATATTTCCTATGCATGATTTCATTTCTCTTCATATATTTCTATGGTAGAAAGAGATAAGTGTGTTTTTTTAATGATGAAACAATATTATAGGGGGCATGAGTTTTAATATTTCATACACTGATTCATCCCATATCAGGGAATATGACATAATTGACATAACAAATTATCTACTAAGAAATTAGTTTATAATATAAATATGGTTTAATATTATAATTTTGCAATAGAGGCGTGATTATTTTTTTAGCATACTTCCATATAATTAATGAATTATAGAAGCAGTGATTTTATAGATATTGTTATCTACTACCTATAGGTTGTTTGAGGTGGAAAAAAATACGTAATAAACCAGTTAATTCATTATAGAAATTTAAAATGGTTGGCATATAATGAACATTTATTAGGGTTGAAAGAGGCTACATGTACTATGAGAATCTTGAATTCCATGATTCTTTAGTCTGAATTTTCTTTTCAGTTAGTATAGAATACATTTAATATGTATGTAGGCTCTTGGGTGATCATATTATTATTTTGAGTAGGTTTTATTGATTGATATCCTTTTTTAGTTGGGAAATTTTGATGGGAAATGGATTGGAGGACCAATGTTGTATTGGTGGTTGATTTAAATGATAGAATGATATATTATTCAACGTCCAATAGTTTAGAAATGACCCCAGGGGGGGGGGGGTCAGTACGGGTTCAGAGTGGAACTTTCTCATTGAAATATATTCTTCCTTGATTTTTTTAATGGCTAGATGGCTAGATATTTTTGATAGGTTTCTATCTACTTGAAGTAGTTTTACTCTATACACAATAAGTTCATCATTATTATGGTTTCATAGGATTATTCCTAGAGTACATGAAAAATTATGAAATGATAAATAAATTAATAAAATAACATGATGGGTTATTGGTGATCAAATATAATAATGAAATACCTGAGAATATAACCAAAATATTTATGGTGTCGATGAAACATGGTTTAAAATCACAACTTAAAACTGAATCTATACCAATGAAACTATCCCAAACATTTGAAAAAACCATTGGGATAGGTTTCCTATACTAATAGTTCTATGAAACCATTGGTGTATGATTATTAAGAGGTGATTTTCCCAATGGTTCTATGAATCCATTGGTATATGGGTGTTTAGAGAGGATTTTCCTAACAATTGCATGAAACTGTCGGGATAGAAAACCCAAAATACCCTATGAGGATCCTATTTCCAGAAGACATATATATTCACATATTTTCATAGTCATGAGCCTCTTTCTTCTATAATCAAGATTCATCTTCATTTTCCCCTAAAAAAGAGACCTCTTCCACATCAAATTGGTAATTTGTAATTGAGTTATATCTTTTTACTCAATTTATTTTGTCTTCTTTCTTTATATTTCACTGCAATCGTGATTCAAGTCTCTTCTTTGGGTTCTCATCCTTGAAGTTGAAATATTTTGAAAGGTTTTAAGTCAATTTACACCTCTTTAAGGTGATTGTTAGTATTAAATTATTCCATTTTGAATTAAATTTCATTTATTTCAATATAAATTTATTTTTAATGAATCTATGGATATATGTAATATCTATATAATGACTTGAAAGAATTTAAATTTGTTTTGAGATTATAATAAAGGGGTTACCTTTTTAAATTCATGTTTTCATGTTTGAAATTGAATATTTTTGTTTTTAATAATGTATTAAATGCTATTGTGTCTTTTAGAAATGGATTTAATGGCGTGTGATAGATTTTGATCTGATTTCATTTTTTATGGAGTTAGAACTATGTTCTAAACATGGAATTGATTGAATTTGAGGTGTTGAACTTGAAATGTTTTAAAAAGTTTATTTATAATGAATTAAAAAAAGACTGATTGAAATGAGTGTGTTTTCCCCTTGATATAGTGAATTAATTGATATTTTAGTATTGGTTTGATAGAAAATTAATTCATTGGGAAAGGTTAATGATTTCAAAGATGAATATTCACATTTTTTGTGGTTTCTTTGAAATGTTTTAAAATTTGACTAAGATTTATATCAGTTTTTAAAGAATTTTTGAAGTAATATTTTATAAAAATTAATAGAACATGGGATTTTAAACCATGTTTTAGCATTAAATACCTATTTGGAACATTGTTTTTAAATGGTTGGTTGTGAAATAACATGTTAATTATCCCATTGATTTGTTTACCCATTGTGTCGGTTTTTTTTCTGGCTACATGATGCTTGTTTCTCACCTGATGGTGTAATATTATTTTTTACACCACATATGGCCAGGTTATATGGCCTTTTTCATTTTGAAGTTGTTACAAGTAAAATATAGTCATTTATTTTGTCTTGTTGTTAATACATTATTACTTATTCACCATCATCATTTATTTATTGGTCATTGGAACCTTGGTAATAAGTAGGGATTCTATATTTATATTTCTCTAGAGGGTTCACTTGACACTTCGGGAACACAAATCATTGTAGGAACTAGGGAATGTTGGGGTGTGTCATCACAACGAGGATTGTGTTTTCTAGTTGTATGACTTGTGTATTGGAAAAAACGTATGACAAAAATTGATTAATTAAAGGAAAGTACTATATAAATTGATTTTTCCCACATTTGGGATCCCATGGTAGATCTGATGAAATATTATATTATTTTATTTGTGGTTAAAAAGGGGGTTTTAAATCTATTATTGAGATTTATCATCCCTCATTTATTATTTTGTTGTAGAAAACCTATATTTCGTGTATATGTTTAATACTTTATGACATATTTTTTCCAACTTGGTAATGGTTGACACATATTTTTTTGTTTGTTTCCATTATAAAATGGTTTATAAAGATGTTTGGGAGATGATTTTTGAATTTAATGACTCTTCTGTGATATTAATATTTATATTTCAAAATGCATGTTTATATTTAAAGAAGGATTCAACCTATAAAATTTTATTATCATGGATATTTTATTTATATAAAAGAATATGGTTTTTTGGTAATGGTAAGGGGTTTGTGATTTTGTAATTTCTTAAGAATATGAGAATCTTTTCAGAGTGTGTGTTTACAGTTTATGTAAACACAATGTAACATTTTGAAAGGTTCTTGTAAACTTGTTAGTTTTCTTAACCTTTATATATTTGGAAAGAATATTTTGATGTTAAATTATTTATCTAGAATTTTTTAATTTCATTCTGAAACAAATGGATTAGTCTCATTGGGTGGTTGATTATTGTGTTATTTAATCACGCATATATATATATATTCCAGGTTACAATATTCCAAATTTCATAACTTCTTCCCACCGATCGATCCATCATTAATCAAGGCATTTTTTTTTCTAAAACATCAAATCCGTAAGTAATACCTTAATTTTAATGTTCTGTATCTATTTTTTGTATTTTTATTTGGCCTAAAATAGAGATCCCTTATACTGGTGTGGTCATTCAACACATTATTTTTCCTACTATTGTCTTGATGTTTCATTTTGGCTCAGAAAATAATTATAAGGGTATGAAAGAAATCTCTTATTTCACAAATGGTGAATGGTATGCGTGAAGTGATGTACCACATACCATGATTGACCATTTATATGTACATTAAATAAATGTTCATCAATGATTTTATGAATATTAGTTTTCTACTTAAGAAAATTATGAGTAGTAATTTGGATTTATAGTATATCTTCTACTGTTGGGGGTGAGCTGGGGGGCTCTACAAGTGGGGAGGGGGTGTGGGTTGTTTAGGTGGGGAGGGTGGGTGTTTAGGTGGGGAGGGGGGTTGTGTTGCGGGAGGCTACTAGGGGTGAGGAGGGGAGGGGCAGTGCGGGTGGGGGTGGGGGGGGGTGGGGGTTGGGCAGGTGGGGAGGGGGTGTGCAGGTTGAGAGGTGGTGTGCAGGTGGGTGGGGGTGGGCTGTACAGGTGGGGAGGGGGCAGTGCAGGGGGTGGCTATTGGGGGTGACGTGGAGAGGGGGGCTCTACAGATAGGGATGGGGCTATGCAGGGGGGCTACTAGGGGTGAGGTGGGGAGAGGGTGTTGGTGGAGAGGGGGTGGATTGTGAAGGTGGGGGTGTGTAGGTGGGGTGGGGGCGCACAGGTGGGTTAGAGGGGCTGTACATGGGTAGGCTTCTAGGGTGTGGTAGGGAGGGGGATGTGCAGGTCAGGGGTTTTGTAGGTGGGGAGGGGGGTTCAAGTGGGGAGGTGGGTGTGCTGGTGGGGAGGGGTCTATATAGGGGGAGGCTGTTGGGGGTAAGTTTGGGGGGAAGTGCATGTAGGGAGGGGGTGTGCAGGTGGGGAGGGGGGTGTGCAGGTGGGGGTGTGCAGTGGGGGGGAGGGGGTCAGTGCAGGTGGCAGGGTGAGGGGTAGGGGTAGGGGTTTCAATATTATTAATACTATAAGCGATCCTCTTATTTATACATGTACTATCCTTCAATTTTACTTGAGGTAGAATTCAATAGGGGTTTTAATATGTCAACCTCCCTGAAAATACACAAGGAGATATGATGATAAAAATATTGAGTTCTACGATCTAATCCCAAATAATGTACAATCATGTTTCCAATCACCCTATGGATAGAAACATTTTTAAAAGGGAGGTTTTGGATAGGAATACTTACCCAAACCATTTATAGGGATAATCACGCCTAAAAAGATAGTCGTAAGACCATCTGTGATAGTAGAAATGCATAGAATTAAAAAAATGATGGTTGGAATACATAGAAGTAATCATGTATTCATATTTTTGGAAATTAATGTGAATTTTCCAAGAGTCAATTAGTGCCACCATTTTGTGAAATTTGAATCCCCCTAAAACCATTGATGGCCTTATTAAAGATCTTAATCGATGGGTGCCAGCCTCCAATCCAATATAAAAGTAAAGAGATAGAGGGATGAAGCATCTGATAACTAGGAAGTGGTAAGAAAAAGATTGGGAGGAACCTTGAAAAGGTTAAATACCATTAGGAACACTAATAATGGAGGAATAGTGGTAAATAAGACAAATTCGTGAAAGGAATCAAGTTGTGTGGGGGTCCGAACTAGTGGTCAAATCAGATACCTTGAGAGTGTGAGAGTATAGAGACCCTAGAACTTTACACATAACATTAAACTATTTTAAGTGTAATTATAAATCATAATACAATCCAAGGATCATGAAGTCTAGTGTCTTGGAAGACTAGGTACAAATAACATAAAATATGAGAAAAATAAACACTTATCTATTTAATATTCATAGAGAGATCCTAACATCATCTGATCCCTTAAATGTGCATAGGGTACCCTGGGGATCACATTAATGAAGGGATTAGCTAAAATCAAAGTATTATAAAAAACATAATCATAAGGATTTAACACAAGGGTTGAAGATCACGACCTAATGTTATAAAATGGCATATAAAATCATTACATATAAACATGGGATCATATAAACATGAATTTACAGTAATGTGTCGGCAACATAAATCATGAATTTAGCATGATTCAAGGGTTGTTTCACATAGAGGAGCACATGTCAAGGTTAACCACCAAGACCATTGCACATGGTAGCACGAGTCAAGGCTATCCACCAAGACCATTACACAAAACATCTCATGAGACTAAGAATTACCCAATGCATTGGAGCACTATCTGGGCACAACCATTTTAAATTTTCATGAAATATGTTTTCCACATAAAGAATCATACATAATCAATCATACATAAACATTAGTGTTACCAATAGAAATAATTGTGTACCAAAATCATTTCATAAAGAATAACAAATGGGTGTATCATAAAAGTGTCTGTAAAAGAAAATAAATAAATATACATAGAAATTCGTATGGGAAAATAGGCATCTATCATGTTAAGTTATGTTATGTAGAACTGAAAACATGTAAGAAATGTATTTATGAAATTATATAATTAAAACATTTTTGTGCGGTTTTAAGGAAAATACTATAGAGACTTTGAAATAGAAAAGGGAAAAATCCTTTTTAAAAAACTAGAATTGAACCATGAAGGTTTTTATGAAAAATACTTCTTTTATGAATAAAATGGTAGCTTAAAATAGATGATATAGTGAACTTGAAATTGAGTAAGAATTATGGAAGTTCCCTCAAAACAGGTTTGCTTATCGGGAAGTATTGAGTAGGGAATCACTTACAAATATGTATATCCCCCAATGAGAATGATGAAAGGTTCTTGATAAATGAATTTGGTACATTTAAAAAAAATTTATAAGATTCACATAAAATTATAATATAACTTTATTTTGGTAAAAGTAAGATAAGGCAACCCGAAGGAACAATGGATATTCAGGTAGAATCCCTTACGGATTATCGGCATGGTATCGGGTGTACTTAGGAGGGACTAATGAGATATAAATTTGTTTCTCATCACTTATAAATCATAAGGTATGTATGGGGGTGGTGTTAAATCATACCACATCATTATGTATTACACATAAAATGACATACCATAGAGGAGATTCTTGAATAAATGTGAGAAAGAGAGGATCCCTTACCTTAAGTCTGATGGTGATCTTCGCTTGATCATAATCACTTGAATAATAAAATTAGGATCATTAATTAATAATTTTAGAACATATTTTACATGAAAATGATTTTGTATAATCTTTTTTAGTTCATTTATTTCCTTTTTTATTGGTTATGATGTTCAATTTCATTGTTCGGGTCTGTTTGTTTCTTTGGTTTTAATGATCAGTTCAATTATATTCACGTTTGGATGCACATGTATGATGAGAGTGGTTTTCCCAAATTTATGTTTTACTTTATTATTTAACATAAAAAAGGTTACATAGTTTTATAATTCATTTGGTTATTTGTGGTGAAGGTGAATCATTATATAAAACATTAATGATAGACGCTTGGATTAACATGCTGATTTTGCCCGTAATTAAATTGTTTTGTATTATTATTTTACATCATGTGTGAAAAAGGATTATAGAAAAAAGAATGAGATAAAATAAAAATTTAATAGTCTGGTTCTACCATAAAATATTTTTAAAGACCAGAATTGAATATGTTAATTCAAATTGAAAACCTGTCATCCTTGAATGTGATTAATCAACACATCTCAGATGGTGTTTTCATTTATAGTATAAAATTTGGGGTAAGGAAAGATTATGATAAATTATTCCATTATAATAATGTAATTCTAGTACATTTATGTTACTAGAGTTATCATACCATTTGGGTTAAGGGAGTTGAGGATTGAAAAAAGAAAAGAAAATAACTTGAAATAAAATAAAAGAATCAGGATAGGAATTTACCTTTTGAGTTTATCTCCTTTGAGAGCCTCTTAAGGGGAGAGGATTTGGTCTTTTGACGACAGCATGGGATTTTGGACGTGGTGGAGGATCTTAGGGAGAGACTTGGGAAGAATTTTGGGAAGGCACAAGGCATGAGAGGAGTGATGAGAAGAGGGGAGTGTGGGTGGTTTTTATAGTAAAGGGGAGGAGTGTTTTCTTAATATTTTAATCATTAGTATATTATTTTCCATAAGACATGAAATATTAATTATTGTTGTGAAAAAAAAACAGTATTTTTTCATGTGATTTCTAACCAATGGTCATTTACATCATCTATGACTCACACATGATGCAGAAATTTAGGTTTTAGCATTTATCGTGAATTGTCATATTTTACTATTCATAGAAAAGTAAGGAATTTAAAAATATCACCCTAAGAATTTTTTGACATGTAGAATCAAAAAACTAGATCAATTTTTTAAAAATAATTTCCTAAATATGATTACTTTTTTAAATTAAAATCACGATTACTTGAAAAATATAGATTTTTATTCTATAACAGATTTTATAATGCTTTCAAAAATTACATAAGGTCTTATAAACTTATCTTAAAACCAAAAGTAATAAAATATTTAATTTATTAACATGTTTTTGGGAAATAAATTTTCTTTTAAATTAATCAGTTAATTATAATTAATTATTTATGACTTACAAAAATACCAATACTTTTACTATGGACATATTACCACTTATAATATGCCTAAATTTCATATATACATTCAAGGGTGAGATTTCTATTATATAAGATGATTTACTATTCATAAGGATCATATTACTATTCATAAGTGAATGTTACTATTCATAAGGGAATGTTTCTATTCATAAGGGTAGGTTACTATTCACTAACAAATGATTGTCTTATTGGAATCCAAACATATTACTGATCACAACGGAGTTGTTCAGATTTTTGAAATTAAAATCATATAAGGGACAATATTATGTTTAAAGGTCATATAGTTCTTAGTAGTTCATTATGTTGTAATTTCATGTGATTATATGACATAATTATAAGAATGTAATTTCCATTGATAAAATATTGGGTCATTACAATATTCCCCCCTTATGAAATTTCACCCTTGAAATTTCATTTTACTTTCTAAGACATAAACTTGTGTCAGTACTTTTCCTTCATTGCCTCCTCTAGTTCCCATGTTGCCTCTTCGTACTTGTGGTTCTGCCACAATAATTTGACCAAGAGAGTAGTCTTGTTACATAGAACTTTATCTCTATGATCCAAGATCTTCACTGGATTATCCTCGTAAGAATGATAATTCTCCAACTCTACCAACAATAAATATAGTACATGTGAAGGGTACGGTATGCACTTCCTTAAAAGGGATACATGAAAGACATAGTGTGCTTTGAAAATGGTATGTGGAAGTGTTATTCGATAGGCCACAACCTTGACATGATCAATAATATTGAATTGGCCGATGTACCTGGTACATAGATTTCCATTCCTCCCAAACCTCATGCCCTTCTTCCATGGATATATTCATAGAAATACCATGTCTCTAACATTGTATTCAAGGACTCATTGAAAATTGTCTGCATAACTCTTTTGTCGGCTTTGGGATGCCTTGATGTGCTGCTGAATGGTTTTAACCTTCTCTACTATTTCTTCGACCATTTCTAGTCCTATAAGATTACACTCACTAACTTTATCCTAAGACACTAGTGTTTTACACCTTTTCACATAAAGGTCTTCATATTGTACCATTCAGATGCTCAAGTGGAAACTATTATTGTAGGAGAATTCATCTAGTGAAAGATGTTGGTCCCATCCTGTTTTTATGTCCATTGAACAAGCTCTCAACATATCTTTCAGTGTCTAAATATTTCTCTTAGATTGGCCATCAGTTTGAGGATGATAGGCTTCACTAAAGTTCAATTTAGTGCTTAGATCATGTTGGAGACCTTTCTATAACATCAAGGCAAACCTTGGATCTCAATCAGATAAAATAGATAGTAGTAATCCATGAAATATTACCACTTTATTGATATATATCCATGCAAGTTGATCCAATGTGAAGTCCTCTTGAATTGTGATAAAGTGAGATGTCATTGTAAGATGATCCACAATTACCCATATAGCATTGTTTCTTCTAGATGTCCTTGGAAGTCTAGTGACAAAGTCTATGGTGATGTTCTCCCATTTATATAATGGTTTGGGTAGTGGTTTCATCATCCCTTTAGACTTCTATCTTTCAGACAACACATGTTGACATACCTGGAACTTTGATGTATACTCAGCAATCTCTTACTTAATATTGTCCCATCAAAAGTTATCTCGGGGATCTCGATACATCTTTGTGCTCCATGGGTGAATAGAGAATGTTGAGCTATGTACATCATTCAAAAGCTCTATATTTATCTCGAGATCAGATGGTACACATAATCATGACCCAATTCATGCAACTCCTTCCTCATCAATCATGAACTCAGAGGATTTCCCATTTTTAATGGCTTCCAACCTTTTCTAAATTTCCACATATTTTCTTTGAGAATACATTATTTTCTCCATGAGGGATGGTTGAGTGATCATTTGAGAAAGGATTGATGATGTTAATCCCTTAGTGATCCCCATGTCCATCCTCTACAAATCAAATAAGATCATATCCTATTCAATTCTCATATTTGACAAAGATGCAAGATCCTTTCTACATAGAGAATCTGCCACCATATTTACCTTACCGGGATGGTAGTGGATTGAGCAGTCATAATCGTTGAAGTTCTCTATCCATCATCACTGGCACATGTTAAGATCTTTTTGTGTGAATACATAATTGAGACTTTTTTGATCAGTATATATCTCACACTTCTCCCCATAGAGATAATGCTGCTAGATTTTTAATGCAAAGATCAAAGCCTCCCACTCCATATCATGTGTAGGATAGTTTTTCTCATGGATTTTTAGATTCCTTGGGGCGTAGGCTATCACTTTATTATTTTTCATCATAAAAAATCCTAACATATTACTTGAAGCATAACTATACACCAAAAATAGTTTTCTACATGTTGGGAGTGGGATTATTGGTGAAGTGATAAGCCTATTTTTCAACTCCTTAAAGAAGTCTTCACATTCTTGAGTCTAGAAAAATTTTACTCCCTTCCACATCAGCTTAGTCATTGAGTTTGAAAATCGTGATAAGTTCTTCACCAATCATCAATAATGCCCTAGTAAACTAGGGTAGCTACAGATCTTCATTAAATATGTTGTCCTGGGCCACTGTTCATTTTCCTTTGTCTTAGAAGGGTCCACAGATACCCCTTTGCTGGTGATAACATGCCCCATGAATGATACTACCTCCATCCATAACACCCATTTACAATACATTTCAAACATTGTCTCCATTCATAAAGTCTTTAACATAGTATTCAAATGATCCTCATGTTCCTCCTTACTCTTGGAGTATATCCGAATATCATCAATAAATACTACCACAAATTTTTCAAGGTAATCTCTAAAGACACTATTCATTAAATCCATGAAAATTTCTAGAGAATTAGTGAGTTTGAAGGGAATCCCCATGAACTCATAGTGTCCATACCTCATTCAAACAATGGTCTTGGGACAATCTTCCTTCATCACCTTTAAATGGTGATAACCTCACCAATGGTCTAGTTTAGAGAAATAACTGGCCCCACAAAATATGATCAAACAAGTCATCTATCCGTGGAAGGGGATACTTTTTCTTCATCATGATTATATTGAGCTCACAAAAATCAATGAAGAGGTGAATTGGTCCATCCTTCTTGAAAAATAGGATTGGCACACCCCATGGTGAAGCACTTGGGCATATAAAACCATTATTTAGATTCTCCTATAAAAACTTTTTCAGCACCTCCATCTATATGATATCAATTCGATAAGGTTTCATTAATAAAGGAAAATACCCAAGAATATATTCAACTCAGAACTTAACCACTAGGTTATGAGGAATACCAGGCAACTCTTCGGGAAATACATCAGTAGAATCACTCATGATGGGCATATCTTTGAGAAATATTCTCTCCTTCATCTCAATCATCTGAGCTAGACATGCTTGATCATAAGGATTTAATATCCACACATGATACAATGATTCTAAAGGTGATTAATCTTCCACATTACACTTGTAATGAATTTTAGAATGCTTCTGGATGTGAAGTGTGATCTTTATTTTCTGATAGTTTATGTTTTCATTGTATAAAGATAGCCAATTCCTTCCCAATATAGTATCAAACTCCACTAAAGGAAGTATCAGGATATTTTCTAGGAGGTATAGTCCTAAAATGTTAACCAAGGAGGAGTTATATACCATGGATGAAATAATTCCCCACTATCTATTCTCACTGATAACATATCCTCAAAAATTTGAGGTGGTGTTTGAATAGTTCTACTAAGCATGAAAGATATAAAAGAATGTATAGAACCAGAATCAAATAGTACGTTCCCTATTCATGAATGAATAACTATTTTTCCTATAACCACATAGTTTTCTGGCTCCACCTTAGTAGTATTGATAGCATAATACCTTCCTTGTTACCTTGTAGGTTTCTATTGATTGCCTCTGACAACCCTCGTCTTAGGGAAATTGTTCGCATAATGCCTATTTTCCTTGAAGTTGTAACACTGCACCACTGGAAAAGATTTTATCTGAACCTTCCATTATCTTTACAAATTAGCGGCATTTTTCATATCTATTGAAAAGTTTTTATCTAGATATCCCAGCTTCCCACATTTTAAACAATTTCTTGTTCCCTTTAGACAGTTACCATGATGGTTATTCACACAATTTTTACAGATGGGATGATTGGGCTTCTTTCCATCATGAAATTTATTTGTGGAACACCCATGTTAGATTCCATATTAATTTTTTGTCATTGGGACCACGATACCCCTAAATGTCTCAGATATCCATTTAAACCTTAATGGAACAACATAAAATATCCTCATAGCTTTCAAAGTCTAGAATTTCCATAACTTTTCATAGACGAAGCTTTAGTCTGATAGTGATGCGATCCACCTAGATTTTGGTGTTCATGAAAAAGCTACAGGAATACATTGTATGACTTTTAATTTTTTCTTCATGTGCCACAATTGACTCATCTTCCTTCTACTTGAGTCCAGGGAACTCTTTTTCCATCTTGAGATGGAGGGTTTGGGGAAAATAATTATTAAAAAACATTCTCTTGAATACCTCCAAATCCATGGAATCAATTTCATCCTAAGGCTTCATATTCCTGATCAGCTTCCACCACTGATCAGCTTCCCAATCCAAATGATAGACTACCAGTGTGACATTCTCTTCTTCTGAGCACTAGAGGATAGAGTATATCTTTTCAATGGAGCTAATCCACTGTTCTATGAGGAGGGGATCAAAAGATCTACTAATCATGGGAGGCATATTCCTCATAAAGTATTTAATGGGAACTTTCTCTTTCCTTATAAGAAGATGTTGTTCCACAAGATTGAATTTATTATTCATAACTTTATCCATATAAGAAAGTAGTTTCATGAATTTTTGAGGACCCATTCCCATCATATCAGGCATATCATTAAGAAAATATTCACATTACCTATAACATTGATTGTTTGAATGTGTTATAATATTTCCCACCATTGACTAAGAAGAATATCGTACAATTAGAGGTCTTGAATACATATCCATTGAGCATAAAATGAAAACTATGAACATAAGAGGATAAACACATAAAATATAAGTATATCCTAACTTGTGATTCCCTGTGTTTCAATATATGTTATCCTTGATCTATTTTTAAACATATATTATTATGGGTTTTTTTCATTCCCTTAATAATGGTTTATACCAAGATCATGAATTTACCAAAGCATATCCCCTAGGAGTGTCAAACCAAGAGTGCATCAAGGACCATTGTTGTGAACCAGTTCCTATTCGAGTCTAGCTCAAAGATGTGTTTTCAGGTTTTACCCCTAGATACCTTTTTTCCAGAGCCACTGAAACCTATTCATATCTAGACAGAGATGTATTTTCTAGATAAAGATCTTGCTCTATATTTACCATAATTTAGGGGTGTTTTCTTATACTTAGTACCATACTTAATGTTCTTACTAAAGTTCTCTATTACTAATATCCAAAAAAACTAGACCTCTCTCGGAAACTATAAATAGTGACCCTAGCCTTTTTCAAATCTCATTTCATTATTTTAAGCATACTTATACATTAGAATACAATCCATGGATCGTGAAGCCTAGTTTCTTGGAATAATAGGCACATAAAGCATAAAACATGGAAAAAAAATAATTCATTATTTAATCTTCATAGAGAGATCCTAACTTCCTTTGTGCACTTACATCTGCATAGGGTACCATTGGGGTCACATGAACGATGGGATGATCAAAAATCCTAATAAGGAAAAAACATAAGAATATGGCATTGGAACAAAGGTTAGTGATCATGACATAATGATATAAAATGGAATATAGAATCATGACATATAAACATGTGATCATATAAAAATGAATTTATAGTAATGTGGAAGAAATATAAATCATGAATTTAGCACAATTCAAGGCTTGTTGCACATAGAGGAGCACAAGTCAAGGTTATGCACCAAGACCATTTCACATGGTAGCACGAGTCAAGGCTAACCGCCAAGACCGTTGCCCATAACGTCTCATGAGACTAAACATTACCCAATGCATTGGTGCACTATCTAGACTCACCCAACTTAATTTTTCATGAATATGTTTTCCACATAATGAATCATACATAATCAATCTTACATCAACATAAGGCTTACCCATAGAAATAATTGGGTACTAAAATCAAGTCATAAAGCATAAAAAATGGTTGTATCATAAAATTTTCCATAAAATAAAGGAACTAAAATATACATGTAAGCTTATAAGGTAAAATAAGAATTTATCATGGTAAGTTATTTCAAATATAAGTGACAACATTTATGAAAAGTATTTATGAAATTTTAGCATTAAAACATTTTTGTGAGGTTTTAAGGAAAATACTATAGAGCCTTTAAAATAGAAAAGAGAACAATCCTTTACATAAATCCAGAAGTGAACCAAAAAAAATTCATAATAAAAAGGAAATATTTTATAAAGACAATTGTGGATTAAAATAGAAGATAGAGTGCACTTAAAATTGGGTAAGATTCAGTAAGTTTCCTTAAAACAGGTTTGCTTATCGGGATGTATGGAGGAGGGAATCACTTAAAATCATGTATATCCCTAAAATAGAATAATGAAAGGGTATTGATAAATGATTTTGGAACCTATAAAACTAATTTATAAGATGCACATAAAAAGATAATATAATTTTATTTGGTAAAATGAAGATAAGGCAGCCCAAGGAACAAAGGAGGTTCCGGTAGAATCCCTCACAGATTATCAGCATGGTATCGGGTGTACTTAATAGGTATTAATGAGAGATAAAGGGGTTTATAATCACTTATAAATCATGATGGAAGTATGGGGTAGGTGATAAATCATACCCCATCATTAGGTATTACACATAAAGGGATATAACAAAGTGGATATTCTTGATTAAATGTGTGAGAGAGAGGTTCCCTTACCTTAAGTATGATGGTGTTCTTATCTTGATCTTAATAACCTGAATAATTAAATTAGGTTCATTAATTAATTATTCTAGAACCTATTTTACATGTAAATTATTTATTATAATCTTTTTGAGTTCATTAGTAACCTTTTTGGTTGGTTATGAGGTTCAATTTTATTGTTCGGTTCTATTGGTTCCCTAGGTTTTAATGATTGGTTAACTTATATTCATGTTCAGATACACATGTATGATGAGATTGGTTGTCCAAAATTGAAGTTATATTTTATTTTTAACCATCCATATGTTTAAATGGTTGAAAAAATCAATTGGTTATTTGGAGTGAAGGAGAATTATTATATAAAACATTAATGATAATCACTTGGGTAAAGGGAGTGGAGGAAAGAAAAAATTAAAAGAAAAGAACTTGAATGAAAATAAATGAATCAGAAAGTAGAATTTACCTCTTGAGTTTATCTCCTTTGAGAGCCTCTTAAGGGAAGAGGATTTTTTCTTTTTAGGATTCCAAGGGATGATTTACGTGGGGAGGTTCTTGGGGAGATATTTTAGAAGAATTTAGGGAAGGAACAAATATTTAGAGGAGTAAAGAGTTTAGGGGAGTGTGTGTAGGTTTTTATAGTGGAAGGGAAAAGGGTTTTCTTAATATTTTAATCATTAGTTTATTATTTTTACACAAGACAACAAATTTTAATGATTATTGTGACCAAAAATAGTAATATGTGCATGTGAGTTCGAACCAATGTCTGTTTACATCATCCATGACTTAATCATGATTAAAAAATTTAGGTTTTGGCATTTATCAAGAATTATCGTATTTTACTGTTCATAAAAAACTCATGTGTTTTAGAAAAATCCAAAAAATTAACCATAAGATTTTTTCAACATGCAGAATCCAAAAATGAGATCAAATTTTCAAAAATAATTTTCTTAATATGATTAATGTAATTTTTAATTATATCATGATTTACTTGAAAAATATAGATTTTAATACTATAACTGATTTTATAATGCTTTCAAAAATTAAATAAGGTCTTATAAAATTATCTTAAAACCTAAAGATATAAAATTTATAATTTATGAAAACATTTTAGGAAAATAAATTTTCTTTTAAATTAATTAATTAACTGTAATTAATTATTTATGACTTACAAAAAGACCTATACTTTTACTACGATCATATTATCACTTATACGATGCCTATGTTTTATTAATACCATCAAGGGTGAGGTTTCTATTATTTTGTTTGATTTACAATTCATAAGGGTCATTACAATTCATGAGGGTATGTTACTATTCATAATGGTAGGTTACTATTCACCAAAAAATGTTTGTCTTTTTGGACTCCAAACATCTTACTGATCACAATATTGTAAGTCCAATTTTCAAAATTCAAATCATAGAGGTGACAATATTATGTTTAGAGGTCACATAGTTTTTAGTAGTTTATTGTGTTGTGATTTCACGTTATTATATGACATAATTATAAAAAGGGAGTTTCCATTGATAAAATATTGTGTCGTTACTGAGAGTGGGAGGTTTGATTACTATGTTCTAGTGGTTATGGTTATTACAATAGTTCCATAATATAATATAATACAAACTCAATTTACAGTTATAAATACCACATCCAAAATACATATAAGTTAGAATACTAATGACACATGTTTGGTCATTATATTGAAAAAGGATATAAGAGGGAGGAACTAAACTCTAATTTATAAAAAAAAAAGTCATAAAACCACCCCTATATCAAAGGGTCTGGTAGGGGGAGGAGGGATGGATGGATCCCCCTGGTTTTCACAAATGGATGCAGAAAAGGGGACATCCCACTTCAAAAACGTAAGGGGGAAATATTGTTGCTTTTCCCCTCAAAAAGACCACCTATGGTCTATGGCAGTTTTTAAGCAGCCACTTCTAACCCTCGATGCTCCCACAATCTCTTAAGATACATCTTGAGCTCCATTATGATATCCAAAATTCATTTTTTATTTCTTCTAACCGTTATAAATGGAACTCATACAACTATTGAAAAACTGACCCCTCCAGAAATTGAATATTCAATCTTTTCCTCAAATTATGAATGCTCGTACAAAAACAAGGTTTCAATATATCGCCACTATAATTACTATCATCTCTAAGAAGTCTTAGTGACCAACCCATCCACATATCATGAACTATGTTGGTCAATAATTTAATACTAGAAAACCTCATTCCGCTCCCAAATGATCAAAACACTATTGAGTCAAAAGTTCTCTTTTGACTTCTATATCTTGTTTTGGAAATCACAAATTTATTTTTAATCGTACTGACCTTGTCAATCATATCATACTGACTCTGTCAATTTTATCATACTGACTCTGTCAATCGTATCGTACTGACTATGTCAATTGTATCGTACTGACTTTGTCAATTGTATCGTACTGACTCTACTACTCTTACTTTCATTACTTGCTTGTTTTGGTACTTAGTAAAAAAACACATGTTTCATATTAATCATACTCTTGTTTATCATCTTCATATGTATTTTGTTTTAACCAATACGATTTCGTTTAGTTAGTTACAAACTAATCAAAACGATGTCGTACTTTCTGTTTCAATATGACTGTTATAATACCAGGTGTCCAAGTCCTTCCGTGTTTTTTGGATAAATATGACCGTTGGAGGAAATGTGACCATTGGAACCTGAGGCCTATAAATAGGAGTTCATTTGAAGCCAAGAAGGGAATACTGTGAACGTGTGTGAACAACTGTGATTCTTTGATTCTATCAAGTTCTAGAGAAAGACGCTGTGACTTCTCTCATGCTTTGGGCTTTGTGCGTCCGATCATCGTATCGAGAGCTTTCAAGTAATTGAAATACAGAGGTGACAATTACCAATAAAATCAAGGGCTGCCGGGGATAGGTAGACAGACATTCCGATCATTGTATCAAGGGCTGCTGGGGATAGGTAGACAGACATTCTGATCATCGTATCGAGGGCTTCCGGGTATAGGTAGACAGACAAACCGATCATCGTATCGAGGGCTTACCAAGGTGGTGGTAAGACAGACCTCTTATCCTAGGTGAAAGGATAACCCTTATATTTGGGTAAAAATAATTGTAATACTTTTATATTTCCACTTCTGTTTGTATTAGAAAGGAATTTGTATTGTTTCCTTTCTTCATTACACTTTCAATTGTATTTGTATCAATTACAATTATTCTATTACATTTTGTATTAATAGATTCTATACGCTTTATGGTATAATCTCTCACACTTGTATTACTCCGATTATTGTATTCATCTTGAATACAATTACTTTACTTTTCTAATAGTATTTCATTACTTCATACCTTTATATTCAATACAATTGTGGTTGTTTGAATTGTATTAGTTTAAGATCTTTTAAACTGATATCTAAGTGTTTTAACTCAAAGTTTTTAAACCTACAATTCACCCCCCTCTTGTATTGTTCCATCTAATATACATATACATCTATATATTTGATCCAACAATTGGTATCAGAGCAGTTTTCCACTGATTTTTATTACTAGCTTTATTTCCTTCATTTTAGCTACTAACTACACTAACGTGTGGAGTGGAAAAGATCTTTGTTTTATTAGATGGCAGGAATTAATATTGGGTCAATTGAAAATATAAATCCTTCAAGACCACCAATATTTTATGGGAATGATTATGAGTACTGGAGAGATCGTATGAAGACTTTTGTGATCAATACTGGTGTAGACAATTTTATTATGCTTACTGGAGGTTACAAAATTCCTGACAAAGAAGTCAGTACTTTCACTAACCAAGAGAAGCAAGAATACCAACTGAATTACAAGGTATGAAATACTTTATTATGCTCTATGACCAGGAATATATACATTCAGATATCTTCATGTGAAGTAGCCAATTGTATTTGGAAGAAATTAGAAGTCACTCATTTTGGTACATCCAAGGTTATAGAAACAAGAAGAGCAATGCTTTGAGCAGAGTATCATGGATTTGTTTTTCCGTATGGAGAACCAGTATGTAAAGTGCAACAAAGGTTTATGACAATTTTCAACAGCTTACAATCCATGGGTGAAAAAGGTCTTGATGATGAATCTCTAGTAGATAAGATTATAGATATAATGCCGAATGAATGGGAGTCAAAAAGGAAAGCTATTGATGAAAACAAAAAAGTTTCCCAGATTACTCTTGATGAACTCTTTGGAAATCTTTTATAGCATGAGACAAGAATGAAAAGAGATGCTCATTTCAACAAGAAGAAGAATACGAATGGAAGTGTAGACTTTACATCTAAATCTAAAACACCTGAAAGTATTACAAGATCCAAAGCCAAGAAATTTGTTATATCTGATTCAAGCGATTGTGATCGTTCAGATAATGAGTTAGCCAATCTTACTCAAAGGATGAATAAGATTGTGGGAAAGAAAGACTTCCAATATAGATTCAAAAAGAAAGATAGGAAGGACAAGAAAGAATCAGAGGTAACTTTTTATGAATGTAAGAAAGTAGGACATATAAGGCCTGATTTTCCTTTACTGAAGAGGAAATACAGAAAAGAGAAACACTCTGAATGAAACAAGAAAAAGTATTATAAGACAAAGAAAGTCTTGAAGGCAAATGATACTTGGAGTGAAAGTGGTAGTGATTATTTAGATAATTCTTCAGAATATGAGTCCTCAGGACAAAGGAATGTTGGACTTATAGCCAGATTACCAATTGAAGATCATTGTCTCATGGCAAAGGTACACAATGCTGAAGCTATTACAAATGTCTCTTTAAATGAAAATTATACTGATAAATATTATGAATCTTCAAATGATGAATCTTCATCATCAGAATATGATACTTTACCTTCTTTTGAAGAACTATCTAGATTTGCTAAATTGCTTGAAAATGAAAATTATAAACTCAAGAAGAAGCTTGAGAAAGCAAACTCTAGAATTTCAGTTTTAACTAAAGAAGTATCAGATCTTTCTAATGATCTTGATATGAAAACTTCTGATTTTGAAATTATTTTAAAAACCCTTGATAAAGTCAAATCTGATAAGGATAAACTTTATAAGGATCTAGAAAATGTGATTTCAAAGAAAAATGTTTTAGAGCCTAACTCTAGTTTAAAATTAAATGTTTTGGAGGATAAAGATTTAGTTTTAAAACTAAATTTAGAAATATTTTCTTTGAAAAAATGTTTGTCAAACTTTACTCATGGAAAATATAACTTTGACGAAATGTATTCCCAAATCCGAACTTTGAGAAATCATTCTGGACTTGGATATACACATTCCAAACTTGTTTTTAGTAATAACTATTTTGTTCCACAAAAAAATCTCTTTTTGTTCTAAGTGCCAATGTGGTGGACACTGGAAGAGAGAGTGTTCTATTAATAGAACTCAGTCTTTAGGATTCCCTAATGCTCATTTTGAAAAACAAATGTGGATACCTAAAATTCTGTTATCTAACCATTCTGGATCCAAACAAGTTTGGGTTCCGAAAAACTAATTGTTTCTCTTTCATGAAAATGAGAAGTGTACCAACAAGAATATTTGGTACATGGATAGTGGTTGTTCTCGACACATGACCGGAAACAAAGATCTCTTTGAAAAGGTTATCAAAACAAAACATGGAAAAGTTACCTTCGGAGATAATTCTCAAGGAAATATTATTGGTATAAGTAATATTGGTTTTCTTGGAAAATTTCTTATCTCAAATGTTTTATTTGTTAAAGGTCTTAGGCACAATCTCATCAGCATAAGTAAATTATGTGATGAAGGTTACCTTGTGAATTTTAGGAATGCTAAGTGTCTATTTCACAATTCCAAGGATGATTTCATTCTATCTACCCATAGGGAAGAGAATGTATACACTATTAACTTAGAAGACCTTAGGAGCCAAAACTTACCCTACTTTAGTGCAATAGAAGACCAATCATGGTTATGGAATATAAGACTAGGACACTGCAATCTAAGAAGACTTTGGAAACTCTCAAAGAAAAGACTTGTAAAGGGACTACCAGATCATAGATGTGATTCTTTAAAAGTCTGTGATCCTTGTCAATTTGGAAAGCAACATAAAACTAGCTTTAAATCAATTAATGAAGTTTCAAATTCTAATGCATTACAGCTAGCGCATATGGATCTTTTTGGTCCTTCACAAACAGGAAGCATTGGAGGAAAATACTATGTATTTGTTTTAGTTGATGACTTTACTAGATTTACAAGGGTCTATTTTCTATCAAAAAAAATCTGAAGCCTTTTCCTATTTCAAAAATTTTAGAGCCCAAGTTAAAAATGAGAAAAACCTACCATTGATAACTATTCATAGTGATCATGGTGGTGAATTTCAAAATTCGGTTTTTGAAACTTTTTATAGTAAGAAAGGTATTACTCACAATTTCTCAGCTCCAAGAACTCCTCAGAAAAATGGTGTTGTTGAAAGAAGAAATCGCATTCTTCAGGAAATGACTAGAACCATGTTGAGTGAATACTCAATTGCTGAACACTTTTGGGCTGAATCTGTTAGTACTGCTTGTTATACTATAAATCGTGTTTTAACTAAAGCATTTCTTAATAAAACACCTTATGAGCTATGGACTGGCCGAAAACCTAAAGTTTCATACTTCAAAGTTTTTGGGTGTAAAGTATTCATTCTGAATACAAAAGATAATCTACACAAATTCGCACCAAAATCTAATGAAGGGATCTTTCTGGGCTACTCCACAACTTCTAAGGCAAATAGAGTTTTCAATAAAAACACTTGTACTGTTGAAGAAACAGTACATGTGAAATTTGATGAATCTGATCCTTTTGTTTTTAAATCATCCCAAGCTATATCCTCAGACATGTTTTTAAAAACTGTTTATCAACCTTTGATAGAAGATCCTTCTGATAAGGAAAATATTCAAGAAGATACTTCTGAAATATTTACCACAGAAGATTTTCTACCATATATTGATGAAAAAGTTTTACAACACCCTAGTCAATTTTTTCTTAGGAATCATCCCAGTGATAACATCATTGGTGATGTAAATCAACTGGTAAGTACTATAAATTCATTATGAAATGAAATAGAACATCTTTCTTTTCTTTCCCAATTTGAACCTAAAAGTCCAAGTGAGGCCTTAGGTGATGAAGATTGGATCAAAGAAATGCAAGATGAACTAAATGAATTCGAGAGGAATCAAGTCTGGAATTTAGTTGAAAGACCTAAAGAAACAACTATAATTGGTGTAAAATGGGTTTTCAGAAACAAATGTGATGAAAATGGAATCATTTTACGAAATAAAGAAAGACTTGTTGCTAAGGTCTATAATCAACAAGAGGGAATAAACTATGAAGAAACATATGCTCTAGTAGCTAGACTTGAATCTATTCGTATTCTATTAGCCTTTGAAGCATACTTTAATTTCAAAATTTTTCAAATGGATGTAAAATGTGCTTTTATAAATGGTTTTGTTCAAGAATAAGTTCTTTTCGAACAACCTCCTAGTTTTCTAGACCCAAAACATCCTAATAATGTTTTTAAACTTACCAAAGATCTATATGGTCTTAAACAAGCCCCTGGAGCATGGTATGATAGACTTACAGGATTTCTTTTACAAAACAATTATACAAAAGGTACAACAGATCCAACCATTTTTATAAGAATGGAGAACAAAAATATTTTCATTGTCCAAATCTATGTTGATGACATCATATTTGGATCAACTCAGCAATCTTTAACTGATTCTTTTTCAAATTTAAGGAAGACTGAGTTTGAAATGAGTATGATGGGTGAGTTAACATTCTTTTTAGGTTTTCAAATTTCTCAAAAACCAGAAGGAACATATATATCCCAACATAAGTATATTAAAGATTTAATTAAAAAGTTTGGTTATGACAACACTAAAAGTATTAGCACTCCAATTGGTACCTCAAATACACTTGATCTTGATGAAACTGGGAAACCAGTAGATCAAACAATCTTTAGAGGTATGATAGGAAGTTTGCTATAATTGACAGCTAGTAGACTAGACTTAATGTTTTCTGTATGCTTATGTGCAAGATATCAATCTAATCCAAAATATTCTCACTTGAAAGCTGTAAAGAGAATCTTTTGGTATTTAAAAGGCACTATAGATTTAGGACTTTTTTACTCTTCTGGAAATGATTTTGTTTTAAAAAGTTTTTTCAGATGCCGACATTGGTGGTTGTAGAATGGATAGA
Organism: Viscum album; assembly: GCA_963277665.1. NCBI lineage: Eukaryota > Viridiplantae > Streptophyta > Magnoliopsida > Santalales > Viscaceae > Viscum > Viscum album. The sequence continues at coordinate 1,657,279,880 of OY728121.1, read as the reverse complement.
AAAAGTACATCTGGAACATGTAATTTCTTAGGAGATTATATGGTTTCTTGGTCCTACAAGAAACAACACTTGGTAGCACTTTCCACTGCTGAAGCTGAATATGTATCAGCTGGAAGTTGTTGTGCTCAAGTGTTGTGGATGCAACACACACTCACTGACTATGGTTTGAGTTTTTCCAAAACCCAAATTCTATGTGATAATACTAGTTCCATAGCTCTTATTAAGAACCCAACACATCACTCTTGTGCAAAACACATAGATGTCAGGCATCACTTTCTTAGGGATCACACACAGAAAAGAGATATTATTTTACAATTTATCGGAACGCAAGAACAACTTGCTGACATTTTCACAAAACCATTACCTTCCGATAGATTTGATTTTATAAAATAGAAGATTGTAATGATTACATTAAAATAATAATTCATATCCACTTCCTGTTTTATATTTCTCCTTACATCAAACAACTCCTCTAGAAAGGGGGAGAACATTTCTTACTGTGTTTTCTTCTTATCTTATGATCTTTAATTATTTATTCTCTTGGTATGTGTTTTTTTCTTTTCTTTTCTATTTATCGTATTGAAAATTTTATCGTATCATTTAATTTTCTGTTTATCATATTGACAGTTTTATTGTATTATTTACTTCTTTTCCATCGTATCGTCAGATCATGGTAATGAATTTCTTTTCCATCATATCATCCGATCATGGTAATTAATTTATTTTCCATCGTATCGACCGATCATGGTAATGAATTTCTTTTCCATCATATCGTCCGATCATGGTAATGAATTTCGTTTCCATCGTATCGACCGATCATGGTAATGAATTTCTTTTCCATCGGCTTGTCCGATCATGGTAACAAAATTGTTTTCCATCGGCTTGTCCGATCATGGTAAGAAAATTGTTTTCCATCGGCTTGTCCGATCATGGTAACAAAATTGTTTTCCATCAGCTTGTCCGATCATGGTAACAAAATGGTTTTCCATCGGCTTGTCAGTTCATGGTAAAAAAATTGTTTTCCATCAGCTTGTCAGTTCATGGTAACAAGATTGTTTTCCATCGGCTTGTCAGTTCATGGTAATGATATTGTTTTCCATCGACATGATGATTTTTTTTTCTTCGTACGCTTATGTTTTTTTTTCACCTTTCAGTACAATCTAAACCAACAATTACCTTATGATCTCCAGCAGGTATATTTTTTTTTAAATTTTTTTCCCTTTAATCCTATCCGTTGATTTCTTTTCTTCAAATATCAACCGTATAAGATCAACGGTCACCCTTTTGCTGCCTATAAATAGCCCCCCTCCCCAAAACCACATTGGTTTTTCAGGTTTTTGAGGCGAAGCTCTTATCCACTAGTTTTAAGTGATCGTACGATCTTTTATTGGAATCACATATTTGTCTCAGTCCTCTGATAATACTCCCACCAAAATGTCTTCAAAGAATTTTATAGAGAAATACTTTTTTAGATAAAGGTTAGTTTCTTGGGACTTTTTTGATTCGTATGATTCTACAATCAGAAGAATCATTTTGTTTCAAGGATGGGAGCATTTATGTGTTGAAAGACATATTTCTCAAGATCCGATTCTATTTGATGAAGTCAGTCAGTTCTATAAAACCGCATCTTTCGACAAAGACATGAATATCAATTTTTTTGTGTACGATAGAAAATTGTATATGTCTGTGAAACAAGCGGATTATTTCATGAATGTCCCAATAGAAGGTGATTCTTTCTGTCTATCTCATAAAATACCAGAGGAATTCGGTATGTTTAATAGAGAAAGTGCTGAGAAGTCTTTGTTTGTTATAAATGAAGAGAGAAGAAAAGTGGCTTATCTTTCTCCGGACAATAGGTTTGTGAATCTTTGGATGCAAGGTTTTCTTATCACAAGAAAAGGAGATAGAGAAACTCTGAAAGTTTCTGATGTTTTTATGCTTGAATATCTTGTAAATATGAGAAAAGTAAATCTCATGGGATATGTTTTTGAAACTATCAATAATGTCAAGACAAGAGGAATTAAGTCCCAAATGATTATATATCCAGCTATCCTTACAAAGTTTATTCTTGAGAGCATAAAGTTTTGCAGCATTCCTTTGAAAGGAAAGCTGATAGATCTGAAGCCATCCTGGATTAGTAAGAGTACTTTGAAGAAGTTGAATGTTTGTTTTGACCCGAATTCAAAACTTTTTGTAAGAGATTTCGAAGCAGAATTAGCTCAGAATCAATCGGCACCTATTCCAGCCAAAGATAATTCTTCTGTTGGTGTTACTCAAAATTCTGATCTGCAAACCAGCTCAAAGCCAAAGAAGAAGCCAAAGTACAGTAAAGATGTTGTAGCTAAATGGAGAAAGGATAAGGAATAGAGAATGGAAAGAGATCCAAAGTTTGGTCTTGACCCAGCTGAAGCTTTTTCAGAAATAATAAGGGTAGAGGAAACCCTTCAAGCTGAAAAGAAAAAGAAGACTGTTTTGAAAAGAAAGGATCAAGACTTTGATATCTCTAAAGTACTTAGAATGGTTGAGGATGCTAGTGCTCAACTAACGAAAGAAGTTCATCAAGAGCCCATCGTACAAAGTCTTCCATAGAAAGAGAAAGGAAAGCAGATGTTGCAAGAAATAGAGGAAGTTGAAGAAGAGAAAGGAGATTTTCTTTTAGAATTCCTTCAGAGTTCGAAAAAGAGTAGAGAAGAATCTTATCAAAATAGAGTGAAGGTATTCAACAAACCCCTCATGCCGATCAAGCACCTGTTGAAAATTCTGAAACTCTAGATAAAACACTCCCTCAGGCAATGAAAGGTGCTCAATCTTCTCAAACTGAAAAAGTTATTGTCATTAGTGACAAAGTAGAAGAAGAAAGAAAAGAGAAAGAAAAATCAAAAGGAAAACAGCCAGTTGTTGACTCAAGCCGATCAAATGAATTGCCTTCGTATGATGAGGATACTGATTCAGAACACACAATCTCTCTCAAGAAGAGTGATTATATTGTTCATGTTTGAAGAAGGGTTGAAAATATTATTCCTTACTTTCCCAGGCTGGAAGGGAAAATTGATTTCATTACTGACAATCAAAAAAAGAAGTTTGGATCTATAAGAGAATTAAGAAAGAATGTTTTGTCAGTTAAAGCCGATTTGGAAGTTCTTTCTGAAACTTCAGCTGCTCATAAGAAGGCTTGAAATAGGATGACCAAGTGTTCATATAAAACAGAAAGCTCGATGAATGACCATGAGATAGAAATAGAATATATAAGGAGGTTGTCAAATGATATTACTATTGCCTTTAATAAGCTTGACAAAGAAACGGTTGAAAGGCTGAATCGGGTAACTCATGGAGCTGATATTCCTTCAGTGAAAGAATTGAAAGAGAGAATGAATGCTTTTCAGTCTGAATTCTCAAAGGATTCATCTTTCAAAGATGAAATGGTTTTGTTGAAGAAACAAAATTCTGTGTTATCTAAAGATAAAAAGAATTTGTAAGACAGAATTGATACCCTTGAGGAAGTTATCAGAGTCCAGGATGAGACTATCAGAAATCAAGATCAACTATTTGCTGACCAACAAGAGCTTCTCAGATCTCAAGGTGATTCAATCTCTGAAGACAAGAAATTAATCAAGAAGATGAAAGTTGTTCATCATGATCTGATAAAGAAGGAAAAGGAAAGAGAAAAAAAATGACTATTGTATTTGTTTTTCTTTTCTTATGGAACATGTGTTTTGTAATGACATTTATGCTATTCTTTCTTTTTTCCTTCATTTCTTTTATCTAACTTTTTCAGGAAACCCAAGATTACCCCATTATTTTTGTAAATCACAAAGGGGGAGAATGTTTCACAAAGGGGGAGAATTTTTTATAAAGGGGGAGAATTTTCTACAAAGGGAGAATGATTTAATAAATTACTTCAAAACCAAGGAAAAACTGTGAATACAATCCTTAGGAAAGTATACACCTAAGGGTGAGTTAGTTGTATTCAAATTCATATTCATAAAAGTTTCCAATAACTCAGGGGGGGATAATTATTTCTTTTTGTCTTTACTTTGTGTTTTGTGCTTTCCAAAAAGGGGAAGATTGTTGAGTCAAAAGTTCCCTTTTGACTTCTATATCTTGTTTTGGAAATCACAAATGTATTTTTAATTGTACTGACCTTGTCAATCATATCGTACTGACTCTGTCAATCGTATCTTACTGACTCTGTCAATCGTATCGTACTGACTCTTTCAATCGTATCATATTGAATCTGTCAATTGTATCGTACTGACTCTAATACTCTTACTTTCATTACTTTCTTGTTTTGGTACTTAGTCAAAAACACATGTTTCATATTAATCGTAATGTTGTTTATCATCTTCATATGTCTTTTGTTTTAACCAATACGATGTCATTGTGTTAGTTACAAACTAATCAAAATGATGTCGTGCTTTCTGTTTCAATATGACCGTTATAATACCAGGTGTCCAAGTCCCTTTGAGTTTTTCAGAGAAATATGACCGTTGGAGGAAATGTGACCATTGGAACCTGAGGCCTATAAATAGGAGGTCATTTGAAGCCGAGAAGGGGAGACTGTGAACGTGTGTGACCAACTGTGATTCTTTGCTTTTATCAAGTTCTAGAGAGAGACACTGTGACTTCTCTCATGCTTTGTGCTTTGTGCGTCCGATCATCATATCGAGGGCTTTCAAGTAATTTAAATACAGAGGTGTCGATTACCTATAAAATCGAGGGTTGCCAAGGATAGGTAGACAGATGTTCCGATCATCGTATCGAGGGCTTCCGGGGATAGGCAGACAGACGTTCTGATCATCATATCGAGGGCTGCCGGGGATAGGCAGACAGACGAACCGATCATCGTATCCAGGGCTTACCAAGATGGTGGTAAGACAAAACTCTTATCCTAGGTGAAAGGATAACCCTTCTCTTTGGGTAAAAAGAATTGTAATACTTTTACATTTCCGCTACTGTTTGTATTAGAAAGGAATTTGTATTGTTTCCTTTCTTCATTACACTTTCAATTTTAATTGTATCAATTTCAATTATTCTATTACATTTTGTATTAATAGATTCTATACGATTTATGGTAGAATCTCTCACACTTGTATTACTCTGATTATTGTATTCATCTTGAATATAATTACTTTACTTTTCTAATAGTATTTCATTAATTCATACCTTTATATTCAATACAGTTGTGGTTGTTTGAATTGTATTAGTTTAAGATCTTTTAAACTGATCTCTAAGTGTTTTAACTCAAAGTTTTTAAACCTACAATTCACCCCCCCTCTTGTATTTTTCCATCTAATATACATATACATCTATATATTTGATCCAACAAACACATCCAAGGAATAACCAATAACTTAAGCTTCTCTGACCAGAAAACCAGATCCAATGCCTGTTTTCATAACTTCCACACCAAGATGTTGATTACCGGAGCCCATATATCTAAAAACACTAATGGTTTCATTGTTCAACACCTTTCAGGCTTATGGGTCTTCCCACCATAAACATCATCTTACCACTGCCAATTCATATGTTGTAGTGCCTACTCCTTTGAATATACATATTTAACCATTTTTCCCATGTTCTAATGATATGCCTAACACGGTTTCTATCTCACCTCACCTAAAAATAAACTAGAACACTCGTTAAATGAATGAACCCATCCTAAACATACACTAGAATGTTGTTTAAATGTTAAAACTCATCCCTGTCACTGAATTCCATACATAGATGGACAAAAAGTCATCATTCATGAACATACCTGTAATGTATAGTATTTTCTTTTAAATTGTGGGTTTTATCCACAAAACACATATTTTATCCCTTAAATGTCTTGCAATTCTGAAAGGCACTTGGATTCAAAGCTGTCATGTTTACAGGTGCATTCATGTTTATAGGTTCTGGAAGATTGGAAGAGAAGCAGTCATGTTTACAGGTTTTAGAAGTCATGTTAATAGGTTCTAGAAGTCTAGAATAGGATGATGACTACGTTGCTGGCTGCTGGTTTCTGGGTGAATAGGATCTAAAACTATTCTCAAAACCATTGGTATACAGCTAGGCGGGTAAGTATGTACACAAATGGTTATTAAACCTTTATTATGTATCTATTCCAACTGTTTTAGAAACCATTGCAATATGTTATATACTTGAATGTGTATACCAATGGTTCTTGAACAATTGGTATATATATATCCCAATAGTTTCAAGGAAACCATTGGAATAAATTATATTCTAAACAAGAATGTATACCAACGATTCTTGAACTGTGGGTATACATATATCCCAATGGTTTAATTGAAACCATTGGAAGAGATTAACTTCAGAAATTATATACCAACTATTTATATAGAACCGTTGGTATAGGGATATTGCAATGACCATCAAGCCAATGGTTCTAGGAACCATTGGGATATCCAATCCTGAAGGTTTTCAAATATTGGGATAGGTAAAATTATTAGTAGTGAATGTTAAAGTATTAATCATGGATATGTAAATAAAATAATTGTATCTGGTCATGGTATTTATGGAATTCATTGGGTGTACATATGTGGGCTATGATGGATTGAGGTCTAATAAATTTACGTGGGTTGTAGTGACTTTCAGAAAAACAATTAGTTATTAATAGGGATGATGAGGATGGTGATTTTTTAGGTTGTATGGGACAAAAAATAGTTTTGATATGTATGTGTGAGGTGTAGTATAACATATGGAAGGGATGAACATAAGAGGTTTTTTATTGATTCATGATAGAGAAAAACCAGTGGAGTAGTGGAATCACAATACCATCATTTATATATATTATTCTGATAAATGAATGATTTACTTATATGAGTTACAAGGGGAGTGATCAATTATGAGTATTGAAAAAAAGTATTACATTTTTAGGAGAAGAGTTAATTTCATTTTTTTAATCATTGAGATTTAGTATGATTCTTTCACATTTTGAAAAAGTTGTTTTGTGGAGGAACCAACTAAGAAAGCAAGTTATGATCACCCTACATATATATGAAATGTTTTTAGGTCTAAAGGAGCTTCTTGGTAATCAATACGGGTGTTACTAGTTCATGGGAGTTATTCATGAGTGGTTGTAGTTTTATTATAACTCTTGAGGATTAATTTTAATAATTTTTAGTTATTTCAAATTTTGTATGACATTAAATATATTGGGATTTCATTAATATTTATGAAAGTTTTGGACTGATTGTTTCTTATCATATCTATTATTCCTTAAAATCTTATAATGTTAAATCCTCCAATATGTGTGGTTGATATAATCTTAATGATAATGGGAAATTCAAGGCCTATTGGAGGAATGATTCACGGGTTGTTTTCTTCCTCTATTCATTTTTATTCTAGGAGGGTTACCTTTGCATGGAGGTGCTCAGGATAGAGTAGTATCAAAGTGATTGTAGGAGATAGGATAGAGTTTAGACATTGGAGTTGATGAGTATGGATGGGTTATTAGGGAAATAATATTATTTGGGATTTGTATGAATTGTAGACAAGGGATGCTATAACATCCCAATCCTAGTAGGCCAGATTCATTGGTTATTTTATTTCAATGGATAGATACAAAACATCACATCCAGATGTATCAATCAGTTTAGTAGTGTTGAATAATTAGATACATGAATGGTTTCCTTATTACATTAGTAATTAAACATAGAACATAACAATGGAAAATAAACTTCTTCCTTGACACTTATTCAAAGATTTCATCTTCATAACCTTGGGAAGGAAAAAAATAAAATGGTGGACTCAAATTTTTAGTAAGGATTACATACAACAAAAACATTAAAGAACAATAATTGAAGCATAATTAATAATCCATAATCAATAAATAATGGTAAATAGTAGAATAGAACATTCCATTTAATCAATAAACTAAGAATAATGATACATCCTTATATTTATTCATAGTGAAAAAATCATGTATATTAATAACTAAATATTAAATAATAGAAATTATTAAATATTGGACATCATATATGTAGCACATGAACCACAAGCATCAAAACCATTCAAAGGTTATTTAAGTATGTGGGTAGAAACATGCCTAATTCTGCTTGGAAATAAATACGAATGGTGTGTCTCTAACTATTTTGTCTTATGAGACCAGTCGATGCATTGAGGGGATATATAATGTTGATCCTCACCCATAAAAAATTCCAAATCATGACACAAAAAAAGATTTAATTCATGAATAATAAAACTTATCAAAATATCTGTATTGAGTAGAGGATATAAATTTATCAATATTTCTCCTGTTAAAATACCATTCAAAGTAAACACCATATAAATAAATGGAAAACCATTTATAAAATATTTATATCTATGTTACAAGAAATATGTATATTTAATGAAATATTTAATTGTTTGTGGTCATAACTAAAAGGTCTAATATATACACCATAGAAAAGATAATTGGTGCATAACGTCAAGAATACTCCTCAATGAAAGAAAATTAAAAGGATCATATCATCAATCAAATGAATAGATTATTTATAGTAATTCTAGTTCAACATAAAACAATTTTAAATAGAGAAAAATATAATCATAATTCATTTTACACATAATCTTGTCATGGAATTATCAATGAATAGAATATTATCCCAATGAATGAAAATTGAGTTAAGAAATCACTTACCACTTTGTAATCAGTCGAATCGTATACCCCATAAAAGTAATAATTATCAAATGAAAAATGTAATATAATGAAGACAATGATAATCATGATATAATATATAAAATGTCAGTTTGTGTACATTATACACAAAAATAATTAGTGAATGAGGCATATCTTACAAAAATAAAAGTTAGATGATAAACTCTTTACAAAGATCAGATCACTATAGTGATGATAAATTAGTGAAAAAAATTTGTGTGAAAAAATTAAATCCAAAAAATAAAAGTGGAAATATAGTATAAAACAATCAAATGTTATTTAACTTATATTATTGGTATATCATAACCAATGACATATATTTTTAACAAAATGAATGGAAATAGTGTTAAGAAAACCCTTAAAATGTTGTAATTAGTCGAATCGTATACCCCATAAAAGTAATAATCATCAAATGAAACATTGAATATCATGAAGATAACAAGATTCCAGATATAATATATCAATTGTAATTATAAATACACTAAACATTAAAATTAGTGGTGAATAAGGAATATCTCACATAAATAAAAGTGAGTTGATATGCCGCTGACCTTATGTGTGAAAGTGCTCCACACTTGTACATCATGTCATGTATAATGAAATTACATTCATTAATTACTTAATTTGGAACATGTTAAAAAAGGAGGATTTTACCTCTTGAATATCATCTCATTGGGAACCTCCTCATGATACTTGGATTTGGACTTTTAGTAAGACCAATAGGTCTTTGACGTGGGTAAGAGGCTTGGTAATATAATTGGTAAGAATTTATATTCTACTCAAGGATTATAAGGTGCGCGTATAAGGGGTGGTGATGGGTGGTGATGGGTGGTATTTATACTGGATTAGAGGGGTGTTTTTTGATTATTTTATTCATTAGTTTTTTATTTTGGATCAAGAATATAATTAATGTTGATTCCCATGAATAAATATTGTAACTAGTACATGTTTGTACAATATAATGGGTTATTACCTCATCCATACCTCATTAATAACATAAAAATCAATTTATTTTCATATAATGTTAAATACCATAAATTACTGTATTTCACTATTCATGAAAAATTCAACCATTTCGGAAAATCTCAAAAATTATCCCTAAACATTTTTCAACATGAATAATCCAAAAAAGGAATCCATTTAATGAAAATAATTTTATTGATATGGTATATTCAATTTATAATTAAAATCATCAATTATTAAAAAAATACATATTTTAATATTATAACTGATTTTACCTCACTTTTAAAAGTTAATTACTATCTCATAAAATTATACTGTAATTATAATATAATAAAATGTTAATTCAGGAATATATTTTATGAAAATAAATTTCTTTTAAACACGATATTAATTTTAAAATTTTAATTGAACATTTTTGTTTAAAAAAACACCTAAACATAATTGATTATTTTTAAAACATTTATTTACATATTCTATGATATAAATATATCATATTTTCATTTACGAGATGCCTAAATTTTAATTATAGTTTCATAGGTGAGAATATTATTCAAATAGATATATTACTATTACTAACAATCATGTTAGTATTCTAACAATCATGATAATATTTAATAGTATATCATGTTTTGTTTAATATTTGTGTTGCGTGAAATATAAGTTATCGAATAAATTGAATTTATTTAAGAAGATACATACTGTAAAATATTGGGGTGTTACATTATTCCATCCTTCAAAAAAAAATTCCTAATTTTTTTTAGTGAATATTACCTTATAAATAAATGAGGGTGGTTCATCTTCATAACATCCTCATGTTCCCACATTACTTCTTCCATTTTATGGTTTCTCTAAAGAACTTTTACCAATAAACTCATCCAATTTATCAATAATTTCTCTATAATGTGAAGAATCCCAATATGCTCTTCATAATAAGACAAATGAGGTTTTAGTTCTATTTCTTCATTAGTGAGTATATACATTGGGGTTAGCATATAATTTTTTCACAATGATATGCGAAACACATTTAAAAATCCAGAGAGACTTCATAGAATTGATAAATAGTATAACAAAGAAAAAATTCATTCCATAATTTAATTTTTTTTGAAGTACCTAGGTATCATTTTTCCTTTCTTACCAAACCTTATGATAACATTACATTGATATACATCCATAAAGTCATGATCCCCCACATGAATTTCCAAATCCTTTATCTGGTTGTCACCATAAATCTTTTTCCTATGTTGAGCTTCTTTAATATGAGCCTGAAGAGTATTTAACTTTTTCATTTTATCTTTAATAATTTTTGTGCCTATATGTTTCACCTTACCAACTTCATCCCAAAAGGTTTGAGTACGATATCTCTTATTATATAATGCTTTAAATGGAGGAATTTGAGTACAATAATAAAAACTAAAATTTTAGTAAAACTCTAGCAAATATACATACTAATCCCACATACCTTGAGAGTCATGTGAGAATGATCTTAACATTTATTCCAATGTTTGAATAGTCCTTTCAGAAAATCCCTTAATTTGAGGGCAACAACCATTACTCACATGAAGCATAATATCCAGAGCCTTTTGAAGATTCTTTAATAATTTTTATGTAAAATAGGGATATCGGTTAGGTAAAATCGATAGTCATACACCATAAAGTCTTAAAATTTTATTAATATTGAGTATTTATAGGAACTAAAGAGGTAAATTTTCTCTTATAAAAAAAATGTTCTGATATTGTAAGGAGATCAATGATTACCCATATCGTATCATTCTTTCTAGGGATATTTGGTAATCTAGTGAAAAAGTCTATAGTAATTTCATCCCACTTTCACATAGGAATAGGTAGAGGTTTCATAACTACTCTAGGATTATGTCTCTTAACTTTTTCATGTTGAAAAAATAAACATCTTAGAACATAATCAGAAATTTCACCCTTCATATTATCCCACCAAAAAGGTTCCTACAAATATCTATACATCTTGGTAATATCATGGTGTATAGAGAAATGTAAACTCTAAGAATCATACTATAGTTCCATTTTTAGATCTGGTATTTATGGAAGACATAAAATCTTTCCAAATTTTAGAATTCCATCCTCATACATGAAGTATACTAATTTTACACCCTTATCAACTTTAATTTTCTTAAGAAAATTATTGTCATCAAACTGAGAAATTTTTATATTTTCCAATAAATACTGTTTCCAAATCATTTGAAAAAGGAGTGGTGTTTTCCATTCCTTAACAATTACTATATCCATCATTACAGAAACCATGAACATAGGATCTCTCTCAATCCTCATTTGGGTTAAATGTCCATGATCATTCTATCTTAGTGCATATGCGACCTTAATTTCTTTTCATGGGTGGTAGTGTATTGATAAATAATATTCTTTAGGTAACTCAAGCCATAAAAGTTTCCTATTGTTGATTTCATTCTATGTAAAGGGGTATTTCAATCTCTTGTGATCTGTATATATCTCTAATATTTCACTATATAGACAGTCTCTCCATATCTTTAGAGAAAATATTACAGCTGTAAACTCAAGATCATGAGTTGGATAGTTTTGTTCATGAATAGTAAACTTCCTTGATGCATATGTAATAACATTATAATTTTTCATAAGGACACAACCCATTGTTTTCTTCAATTAATCATTGAATATCAAAAACACGTCATTTCCGAATAGAGGAGTGGAAATCAGAGAAATGACTAATCTTATAATCAATTCTTCAAAACATTCAGTATATACTTATTTCTATAAAAACTTTATCCATTTATGTGTTATTTTGGTTAACATGTAATCCAATTAAGAAACTTTCTGTACAAAATTGTGATAGTAACTTGTTAAACCAATGAAACTATGAACCTTAGTTATGTTAATTGGTGTTGGAAATTCTTGGATTTCCTTTGACTTTACAATACCAACTTAGATTCCATCCTGATAGATAATATGGCCATGAAAATAAATTTCCTAAAGACAAAATTCACACTTTCTAAATTTACCATATAACTCTTTCCTTCCATGAGTCTAAAAAATTATCCAAAAGTGATTCTCGTGGTCATCGTAGGCTTTAGAATGCACCAAAATATCATCAATGAATACTACCAAAAAATAATCAATATATTCCTTAGATACTCTAAATAATGACATACATTTGATTAGTTTTTGTATCACAATACATAATTACAAACATGTAAAACACTTAACATAAATTGAACAGTTTATGGATATAATCCATAATTCTAAAAAAAATTCTTTGAGGAGTTATATACTGATAAACCCTTCATAATGGTTTTTAAAAAAATGATAATTATCCTAAGCATATCCCCCAGGAGTGTCGTAACCAAGAGTGCAGCAAGACCCGTTGTCATGCACCCGTTCCCGTTCAAGTCAAGATCAATGCAGTGTTTTCAGGTTTTACCCCTAGGTATATCTTTGCCAGAGCTACCTCTACCTACTTGTATCTAGACAGAGATGTATTTCTTGGAAAACTCACAAAATCTCTATAGTACCAAAATTCTAGGAAGTTCTTCTATACTAATTCTCAAGTTCGATCTTAGGGTAGTGTTCTCTAATCAGAGTTTTTCTAAATCTAGTTTCCAAGGTTTTTACTAAACTTCCTATGATACCAACTATAGAAACTCAACCCCAGTTACCCATATTCAGTGAATTATTACATAACATTTTCATGATACAAGGAATCACATCCTGAAAGACAGATCAATTTAGTAGCCTTGGAAGTATTAGATACATTCATAAGTATTGCATTACATGATGAAATAAAAACATCAATAAGATTTTGTCCCCATTGAACACACTTATATCCATATCCTATACCTACAGGTCTTCCATATAATATTTCTTCACATCTTGGGAAAAATAAAATAAAGAAAGGGGTGAGCTCAAATGCTCAGCAAGGAAAACAATATAGCAGAAGCATTCATAAATAATCATAAACAATTATGGAAATATATAAGACTGAAACATAATACTTTTAAACATAAAATTATGGATAATATGGCCAATATAAATCAAATAATTCCATTTACCTATTCACATGGATATTCTACCAGTCTAATAATCACATGCAATATAAATAGACAATTTTATAATGATGGAATGCCTAATGCCAGACTTCATAACCACATAGTCAAGGCCTTGTTCCTAGACTACAAATAAGATTTTGTCAAGGCCTTGTGCCAAGATACTATTTTGTCTCATGAGACCTATCGATGGATTGAGGAGCTATAGCGAGCTCCACCCATCATTTACTAAGTCCAATGCATTTCCCATATGAAAAGGTTTAAACATAACATAATCATTCATATTAAAACTAGCATATGAATTGTCAATACATTATCCATAAACCATGAATGGTGTAAAAAAACACATCCACAGTCAAACATATCAAAAAATCTTCAATACAATATGGATTTTTTGTATCATAATAAATCAACTTCAAACAAGTTTAAAATCTATCAAAGGATGTGGACATAGATAATATCAAAACTTTTTGAGAGATATATCTATTTCTATTTTGAAATCATTTAGAAGTGATGTAATAATAAAATAAAATATTTGTTTTGAAAATATTCTTATAATCTTTTAAGGGAATCTTATAAGGTGTTATAATGGCAGAAAATAGCCTCACCCGCCGTATAAGTTAAAAAACAATATTTCATTAATTTTGTCGAAAAGGTCGTAAAGGACCTTATTTGGAAAACGACGAAAAGATTCCTTTATAAAATTTTTACAAAAAGTCAAAAAAGCTTATAAATGAATTTAAACTATAGTTTAGGAAATAGAAAAAATGTTTTGAAATATATTTTTAAGAAACACGGATGTTGATGATAAAGACGTCCCAGTAGATACTCATATATAAACAACCTCGGATAATGAAGAGATTGTGAAATTAACCCTTATATTGTACTTTTCCTTGGCTGAGGGTACATTAAACTCATGTATAATAGTTAAATATTTGTTATTAAATTATACAAGAACTATTTTCATAAATATGATATCATATATGATCTTCTAATATTTATTTGTTAATAATATTTCAGTAGTATAATCGTTTTGGGTGTTAACTAATTCATTTTCCTTTATATGATTGGTTACATAAGACATGTTTGTTATGGATAGGATTTATTTGATTCATATGCAGAATGATATAATGCTCATAAACATTGTTTTTAATCATAAAATGAAAATTATTCTTGAATTATTATGATGGCAAATGAATCTTATCGCGTTTGTGGAGATAGTAATTCGTACGTACGCACGAGCGACAATATCATTATATTGATGGTAAAATATTATATAATTGGATGGTATATCATATATACAGAATAATTAACATTTTATATTTAATATTTACATAAGTAATACTCATTATTATACCCATACAAAATAATGACGTGTTTTAATAACAAACTACACCACGACGTGGAGACGACAAGCCGTATGTATGCACATATGGTGACTTTGTCAATTATAGGATGGATAGAATAAAGAATATGGTTGTAACGAATTTCTAATTAAATAAAATTATGTAGGAGGTACTTGATTTATTATTTTTTTATGTAAAGAACAAAGAAATAGGAAGTGGAAGAAGAAAAGGACTTGATAGTGGGTGGTGAAATTATTATCTATTCTCCGGGTGTTTCCTTTGGAGTTGATCAAAGGAGATCCATAGGTTGGATTTTTGATCCAAGTAAGGACTCTATGTTGATTTGAGGGAAGTTGGGATGATATTGGAGAAGGTTTTGGCCAAGCCAGATGGCTTTGGAGGTGTGAATTTATGAGAAGGGGAAGTTCCCTTTTATAATAGATGTGATGGTCAATTTAGGAAAAGCTTGAAATATTATTTTATAATAAAATATTTTTCGGTTTCTAATGGCTCAAAAATGATTTATTTAGAGGATAAGGTGGGGATGGATCAAAAAACTCTCAACCAATAGGTTTTAGATAGGTTTAGGTCACCATATTAACCTCATCATTTAGATTTAACTCTTATTTAAATAGTTTGACATTTACCATTCTCTTTGTGTTTTTATATTATATTGTAAATAAACTAACTATAACAAGCCAAGAGAACTCCAAGTGGTTCATTATTAATATATATCACCATATAAAAGTACTTTTTCCTAACCTTATATTTTTAGGAATATTATATCATTTAATAATATTGATTTTTTTTAAAAACTCAATTATGTCAATTTTGACACTATTTAGTATTTGGTTTTTTGAAAATCAAAACAACATAATTAGTTCAAATTTTTTTTATTCAATCAAGCCTAACATTTCATGTTAATCTAGAAAATTTTTGAAATTTATCAGAAGTATCAATTTACATTTATTTGGATATTTATAATATCAATAATTTTAATATTTCATTAATAAGGTAATTACTGTATCATCATTGTGTCATAAATAAATTAAATTATTTAATGTCTAAAAATTATAAATAAAATACCATTATGTAGGAAATAGTTTTATATTTCTAATAAATATTTATAGTTGAATTTAAATTTTGTGTAACCCTATATTAAAAATGATTTAGTTATTAAACTTTGAATTTAACACTTTTAACTTTTATCTAAAAAAATAATAATAAATGTGATAATATAATCCAAGTGGAGAAAAAAAGATTATATTTTATTCATAAGGTTCTTTTGGTCTAATAAAACTTATCTAATAGAATTTTTAAATGTTTTAGGGTAATTGTGATATCTTTTTTACACTTAATTACCATATTTACTTTTAACCGTGATAAATAATAGTCAAAAGTTACTATTCATAGAAAATTATTTTCATATTATTGAACCAAATTTTACTTACTGATATCAACTATGTCTCTCAGATTTTTAAAATTCAACTAACAGAAGTGGTAAAATTATGTTTTATGCAAATTTTCAAATGCTCCTAGAAGGTGGGTAAAAGACGGTAAAAAGTTCAATAAAATTATGTATATCTAAAATTATTATATAATGACTCCAATGAATTACATTGAACATATATAGTTATTATGTATATATTTTGACCTAAAATAAATTAAAATAAAATAACTAATTACTTAAATAAAAAGTCGGTTTTAAACAATAACACAGTTTTTGTTTCAATATTCATCAAAAATTGAATGTTTTCAGAAAAATACCAAAAATTTACCCTAAGATAATTTTAATATTTCGAATAAAAAAATGAAGTCCATTTTAAAAAATAAAATTTATAAAATTTTAAAAAGTGGGTATTACTTTTCATAACATCTACTTTGATTGGTCATGGTGTGTTAAAACTCCAAGTTGTGTACAACGCAAGCTACTGCATTATTCAAAGGGAAATTAATCTTGGATGATTGGGTGTTAAATTTTGATAAACCATGATACACCATGTGGGAAGCCTCTATCCAAGGCTTCATGGATTTTCTCACACCTTCACGGTTTTTCCTAACCATGCACAAACCAGGCAACATACTCATAATGGCCTTTTTCACCTTATTTCTGGTCCTAAACCCATGGGACACTACTGAGATTATTTATACATCAAGTAAACATTCCACTAACCCCCTTTAAGGAATTGAAACAATATTTTTAAATAAAATAATACCTCCACAATTTATGGGTTCCTACATATGGTGACACCCATAATTGTAGAAAAGTACCTAGATGTATTCCCCAATGTGGTTGTGGTCATACCCCCGTGACGAGGTATTTATTTTTTTATGTATCCAAAAACTATGTTTCATCCTATATCAATGTCTCTATATATTATGGAACCTTATGAGCTGTGAATGTTATGGATTTTGATTGATGATCTTATGTAGAGATAATTCATTCAATCTAGTGTATCACCTTGGGGAACAACATTTATTTTTTCAATGATGGTGATGGCTATCTACAGATGTGTTTCAATTATCATCATTTGATTCAGGTTACCATAAAAAACCATTATCATATCCCATGGATTGATGACTTGTTTGATTTGTTTAATGGGGCTACAAGGTTCTCAATAATCAATTTATATTTGGATATCATTAGATATATGAAAAGGATGTGAATATCCCAAATACTACTTCCAGATGTCATTATGGGAATCAAAAGTTCATTGTGATACCATTAAATGATATGAATTTCCCAATCATGTTCCCATGACTAATCAATTCAATGTTTTATAGGTTTTTATATTGGTTCGTGATGGTATTTATTGATAATATAATTATGTTTTTAGCTTATAAAGTGGACCAAATAAATCATATAAAAGAATTTTTTTGAAGTACTTCAGTTTAATTAGTTGTTAGGGTTATTGTTGGATACATAAAATAAATGAATTATGGTACCTAGATGTATTACCCAATGTGGTTGTGGTGATACCCCCATGATGAGGTATTTATTTTTTTATGTATCCACAAACTAAGTTTAATCCTATATCAATGTCTCTATATATTATGGGACCATTAGGTCTGTTACATGGGGTAGTAATATCATGGTGTGGAGTACATGTAGACCCTTCAAATATTTCGGTGGTGGTGTCATGGGTATATCGTAATAATGTTGTAGAATTGTGAATTTGTAACTCCCCAAACCAAATCACTGAAATTGAGTGAGAGTGTCAAATAGCCTCATGCCCTTCTCCCTATACACAATAGGTTATCAAATAGGAGTTAGGGCACAAACATCATTAATGGGGAGATTATACTTTCAATAACAATAAATACAATCCTAAAATAATACCACAAGATAACATAGTGTAGTAAATAATAAATTATCTACAAATGACATGGAAAATTTGAAAATTTATATAGAAAATAAATAAGGACCCCCAATGTGGAAGGTCAAACCAAATTTTGAGAAAGTCTAATAAGTATGCAAATTACTGTGTAGTAACTCTAGATCTTTTCCCAATTTTTCCTTTAAGCACTATGCCCCACCTACAAGATCGATGTCACTTGGACATTTCCATTTCTTGTATATCAGATCATAAAGTATCCATGTGCATAAATATTCCCATAAAGTGTGTGATTATAAATAATGTACAGAACCACCAGTGCATCATTAACTTGAGTTAAAATGTATATCAGTGTATGAAATGATAATAAAAATATTGTTCAAGAAACATCCTAAAATCATGTTCCAAGAAGTCGTGCACTAACCTAGCTATCACAAAATCCTGAAGGTACATGCTTCATATCTTTGGAAAAAAGTCACCATATTTTTTGTCAATTTCATGACCAAGGTCATGTCAAGTGATTCTATTCACCTTTAATGCCAATCACAATTTTTCTTTAAGGAACAACCCCTATATCCACCTTTAATTACAAGCATGCTTCATCTTTATAGAACACCACAAACACCTTTCTTTATGGAAAATCACAAGTTAAACCAATTCATGACTCTATATAAATCATCATACCACATGTGAACCTAATTTATGGATTTGGGGAAAATCATCACATTGTCCACCCACACACTCTAAGGGGATAACCAAGTTTGTCTACGCCACCTATCAACTTGAACATGAAAAACAGAGGTTCTACCAGCTGTGAACCAAACCACATAAAGGTCATATCTTAAAAAAGAACATTATAACATAATAAACATGATACTAATATACATAGACACAAACATAAGTGATCATACTGAAACTTGGTCTCTTGAACATAAGAACATATCATCATATCATGCCTACAACTATTTTCAAGGCTGCTATAAGGTATGAAACTACCTATGTCAATGTTTTCAACATCATCATCATGTTTAGTCAAGTAATTTTCACCCAAATCACATCCGTTTATTATTTAGTTCAAACCACTCGCCAAGGATTCCTAGAACCAATTAAAATTATTAAAAAACCACATTTTATAATAATTTCTATCCCTTAGATAATTTAAAATTTATTAATTTAATTCATAGATAACAATTTATTTCTTAAATAATAATTATAAATTCAACATGTAATGATATATTAACTGTCAATAATGAACCTGATTTAATCACATGATAGTTATTCATTATCCTATGATAATTATGGTTATTACACTTTTAAGGATTCCTAAATATTTCCCAAAAAATATTGGGAAAACTTATTTTAAAAATTTTACTTCAAAAAGGATACTTGGAAATTATCTTTTAGAAATGTAGCACCAATGAAAAAAGGAGAGAGAGAGAGAGAGATAGTTTTCCCACATATAGAAACTATAAGAAGAACACGGATTGATTGAGGAAAATTATTTAGTTATTTTATTAATGAGTTTCATACTACCTAGACTGAAGATGATAATAAAATCAATGGAATTATAATCTTTGTTTATTTTTAACAAAATCATATTGCATTCTGGTTTACAGCATTGAATCCCTAAATTATAAATCACTATTTAATTTCACTTTTAATTTAATATTTAAATAAAATCATTTAAAATATTAAAAAATATTATTTATGAATTTTAAATAGGTAAAATAATGTATTTACTATGATTTTATGATTTAAAATCATTAAAACACATTTCATGTTTGATTTGGGTAGAAAAATTGAAAAACACGAAAAAAATACTACCTTTATACACAAAATGGTGTCAGGTAAGGGTAACATGGTTGTACCCTTACATAGTTCATAGATTTCAGGTGAGGGTAAGGACTCTTACCCATATATAGGTCTTTAATTTATACATACCCTTAGAGATTTTTGGATTAACCTTACACATTATTTAGAAATTAGGAGTTACCTTTACATAGCTTTAACCTATCCTTACATGCTGGTTGGGATACCCTTATGCAACCTTTGAAAAATAACAATTTCTTTTATAAAAACCTGGAATAGATTAAATTACCATTATGTAACGTAGACATACTCTTACATGTAGAGTTTTCACCCATACATAACCCTTAAAAATAATGAGTTACCATTATAAATCTTCCAAAAACCTGGCTATGTTTCGTCAAAGGCGTTTATCATTATGCAGGACATTGGGTCTACAGAAGAATAAAATATAATTTTAAATTATTAAATTTTCACATCAAGAGACTTATAAATTATTTCTAAATGGGGTTTATAAATATATTTATGTTACAATTATCCCCCTACAGGTACTTATCATCCTTAATAAGTGTCTCTAGATTTCCCATTAAAACACTTCAGTCCATTGATCTCATACATCATATTCTCATTCCTATGTCTCTTGCTAAACCTTTATATGCTTCCATAAGACTCAAAAATGTGCCACCTTATTTCCATAAAACACCATCCATCTTTATTATATTATCCACACTATATTCTCCTTAAATGATGCATCTACCTATAGCTCAACATCTTTATAGTTGATCCCATGTGTATGATTGGTCATGTACCTCTAATGATGAGAGACATAAAACACATCATTAAGACCTTGATATCATGGAGTAAGATTCAAATGGTAAACTACTATCTTGATATGATCGATAATATGAAATGTTCCAAAATACCTTTGTTCTGACATCCCATACTTCCATATCCATCAAATCCCAAATTTAGGAGTCATGCATACGAAAACCCGATCGCAAATAGTGAACTCCAATAATCACCACCTCGTATAAGCATATGATCACATTACACTCTTTGTGGTAACCAAATGATTCCAAATAAATTACACTCTCTCATATTTCTCATGTTACAAGATCATCCCCATAATATCTTCTTTACTCACCTTATTCCAAAAAAGTGGTGAGCAACATGGTTAACCATATAGAACGTCAAAAGGTTCCATCTAAATTGAATCTTATAAACTACTATTTTATAAAAACTATACCAAGGATAGATGATCATCTTACATTCCATTTAAGTATATTACATATTGCCGATGAATTTCCTAAAGATCTAAATTTTCCCATTTTATTTTCCAATGATCTGTGGATGATACATCGTACTCAGTTTTAACGGATTTCCAAAGGCATTGTGCAAACCTTTTGAAAACCATGACATAAAATAAACCTCAATTTCTGATGTGATATTGTAATTCACTCCCATAAATCATAAAATCTATTGAATATATAACTTTCCCAACTAATCTAGAGAGTGAGTCTCTTATATTTGTAAGAAATTATCCACTTTTATCAACCAATAAACTATCCCCCAAATGGTATCACAACTCCTTTGGAGCCTAGGTAATCTAACAAAAAGACTATCTTTATTTCTTCCAGCTTACACATAGTCATTGGAAGTGTATAAAAAAACACTAGGAAGTTGATGCTCAAAATATACCCTATTGTTTGTAAGGCATCATTAAACAAAACAAATGATGTCCCCATTCAAACATTGCCACTAAAACTGACATCAGATGTCACAGTACATATTCATCAACCCTGGGTATACTACCCATATCAATGCATGAGGGTATCTCATCACCTCCTCCCATAAGAATTTTTTCATAAAACCCACCCATAGTTATTGATCACATCTCCATGATTTAAGGACCACCCTATGATAGATTCATTTCCCATCAAGAATTATTACATCATCAAAAGATTGGGTTCATAATTTTGGATCTCTTTCACATGGTCTACTAAAGAATATCCGAGAACTAAAGGTGAACATGTCATAACACCATGATCATGTGATACACTCACTAGCCACTTCACTCTGAAACTCATCAGATGTTATTCCTCCTGTGATGGCTACTCTCAAAACTCTTACATCACCAGTATTTTTATAATAAGAGAATTTATAATGAAATTTCCTTTACATAGATCATAGGCCATATCAATGTAGAATTTTTTGTAGATACCCAACCCAATGCATCTACATCATATTGAAATCCCACATAGAGGAGATATATCAAAGGATATTTTAGTCCATGTAAACAATAAACCTCTCACTAAAGAGATAATGTCTCCAACACTTTAGAGTGTGTACAATAACTACCAACTCCAAGTTAGGAGTTATGTACTTTATCTCATGGGGTTATAGATGAAATGAACCATAGGTTACTACCTGATTTCTTTTCTTAAATACAACACTAAAATAAAAACCTTAGGCATCATAATGAACCTCATTTGAAATTCTAACCACTAGAAATTAATTAATTGAGGTTTTTGTAAATCTTTTATTTATATCTAGGAACACATCCTCACACTAATATATTGAATTGAACATTACTCCATTATTTATGAGCCCAGTCAAAGGTGTTGGAAAATAGGAGAATTCATGCGTGAACTAGATACAGTACCAATCCAAACAAAGGAATCTACATATCTCAAAAACATTCTTGGTATAATACCAATATATTACGACCTAAACCTTCTTTGGGTCCACATAAGTTCCCACCACATATTATACGTGCCCAAGGAACTATAACTTTTGAATATAATAGTTACACTTTGAAATTTTGGAATAAATTCAATATGCTAAAAGTATACTCAATAAAATCTCATGTTTAATGGAATACATGTATAATGTGTTATATATAATAGGTTGTAAATGAAGGAGTCATGATATGTATGGAATATAATATTCATGAGATCCATGAACACTATAGGGTCATTTTTCATCCCCAAAGGCATGAAAAGATACTCATACATTCTATATATACTCCTGAATGTTGTCTTAGGAATATCATATTCACTAACCCAAAGATGGTGGTACCATAACCATAAATCAATTTTAGAGAACCATGGAGATCCCCAAAACATGTTAAATAAGTCATCAATACTTGGTAATGGGTATTGATTCTTCAAAGTTACCTATTTCCTCTTCCATTAGTCTACACACAACCTAATATTACCATTTTTTTCTTAGAAAACACACCCAATCACCCAAGGGATATTTGAGCAGTCTGATAAATCCATTTTCCTAAAAATATTTGAGTATTAAATTGATTTATTTCAACTAAATCAGTTACATATGTTATGGTATAATTGATATAGGTTAATTTCTATGTGTGAGTACTATCAGAATGTCGATTCCTCTCATCAGAGGGTGTCTTGAACATTAATCCAAAAAAAAACCCGGATAAAGGTCCACCACTAGAGGAAAATTATATGATACTGCTTCATCCATTATAAGAGCCAAGACTATCACTTATTCCATAATAGATCTAATCTGGATTAGGTATAGTCCCTCTCCACCTGCTCCAACCTCTCACTCAACAGTCATAACAAAATTATTTCCCTTATAAAAAATAAAGGATACCTACCTCTAAAAACAGTTTATGTGAGCATGAAAGCTTACTAGCCAGTCTATCCCAAATATCACATCAATGATAATCATCTCAAGGATCAAGATATCCAATAAATTTCCATATTAATAACTAATAATAGACACTCATGAAAACAATACATATGGAAAACTTTCTTCATTATGGGCATGTCAATTGAATGAAACTCAAAAGATAACTTGACAAGTAAATCAAGACAAACAAAAATTAGAGAAGATATAAAGGAATAGTAAGAACTAGAATTTAATAAAGAAGTAGAAATCATATAGGTTATCAAGAATCTTCCAACAATGGAAAATTATCCCTCCATAGTTTGTTAGAACCCATTCCATTGAATACACTTATCCTAATTAAACTCCACAACCCTGCCCCTAGTGTGCTCGACTCACCTGAGTCATCATTGTCTGAGGGGTATGAACTTTCTACTAGGGACCCTTGCATGCACCACGACCTATAAAACTGTAATCTGGAAATGGAGTCTTAAAAAAAACCATTTATGATGTCCCTTATTTCCACATTAATGACACTTATTAAGTTAAAATTTAAATAATGTACTAAAATTTCACTTCCGTCCATAGTTGTAGAACCTGGTCAAAACACCTCCCATAAAGGGAGTAGAAGAATTTTCACTCTTCTCTACCTTCATACCATCTTTTTGCACCTCCTCATCCATCCTCTTCCTACTACCGCAAGAGTCACCAATTGTCACATTGGAATGATCGGTCATTAGGGTAGTATAAGCTAGATGTAAACCTGAAAACATGTCCTCATATATCCCCTTATCAGGTTTTACAGCCTTGGAAATCACTTGAGAATATGTCATCAGATCAAAGTCCCTAATCTATTATCTAATCTCTAGATTAAGTTCAATATCATACTTTCAATATTTTTCCACATCATTTCTAGAAAAAAGAGAATAAAAACATAACAACTCATTAAATTGAGATGGTTATGTAGAAACTAACATCATCTCTTACTGAAGATCTACAAACTCCTAATCTCAATATAGTTATAGAATGATAGGGGAAACCATAAAATAATAACTAATTGAAGTCTCACCATGTATGAAATTCATTACTTACTACCATAACCATGAAACCCCACAACCTCATGGGAGGCCATTGAACCATAAAGGCTTCAACATTAACTTATATATTTTTAGAAGTCTCAAATAATTCAAAGATTCTCTCTATGATATTAATCCATTCCTCAGTATCTTAAGGGCCACCTGTTCCCTATAAAACTGGTTCATTATTAAGAGGATAACCTGAGTATATTCAACCATCATCCTCTATAAAACTCTAGGATGGGCTGGGTTCACCACCTGAACCACCGGTGTGGGTGTGGGAGTACGACCAGGTGATTCCTCCTACATACCCTTTATAGGATAAATTGAATCATCTGGAGTAGGGGAAATTAGGAATCTTTGAGGTGTAAGTTTTTTAGAACACCAAAAAAATGTATATAATTCTGGAAATTATCTTACATAATTAGTTATAATGAACACTTTAGGTATTTCAATGAAAACCAATCATAGGAGGCTACCCACAACAAGAATGTATCACAATCCTAGTATTAATCAATACTCTTTTTACCTACATGTTAGTCACAATCACACACACACACACACACACATATATATATAACATAACATAACATCATGTTCATGTTCTATTAATGACTTTTTTCATAGTCAATGATATATCTCGTAACATAGAATACCAATATATCCTAAATAGATAGCACAAATCAATTCATTAAATTAAAGAACTTGTATACATCAAAAAATATATATGTGTGTGGAATGTGATCTTACATACCTATTCATGATACAAGGAAAGAACCAAACCACCATAAATACTAATAGAATAATATAATCATGATCAATATGAAACTGTAAAATTATAATTGTTATAGAAATCCCAACAACAGTAACTCAGAGGTCTGTTACACATGTGCTAGTCAAGTGCACGTGAAACTCCCCTGCTTGAGCTCCTCACAATCTAAATATTTTCTATATTTTCCCAAAACATAGTCAATAAGAAAAAAATGGGGAACAACTCCTTTAAAATCACTTATTAATTCCCTAACTTCAATCACGAAAACTATCCTGGAGTTCCGCATGGCCTCGTGCGCTCCACCCCCTACGCAAGTGGTTTCTGACTAGTAGTGAGAGTTGTAATATCATTTGTAGGAAGACTATATCATTATTATTAAGAAAATAAAATAATAATTACACTAGATAAAATAGTGGAACAAATAAATAATGATATTCTGAATTCCCTAGAATGTATCTCAGGTCATATAGAAAATAGCTAAGGCACCCTAAAGTGGAAGGTCAAAACAATGTGTGAGAAATACTAGTAAGTAAGTAAAATAAAACAACATCACACTAGAACCCATCATTTTACTTTATCCAAACACCATGCTTCATCCCTTAACTCCCTTACATTAGGTCCTTGACCTTTCCTACATCCCTGATCATAAAGTCTGCATACACATCGATATGTGCATGCAGGGTTTGATTATAAACCCAGTGGGTCACCAAAAATTAATCATTGACACTAGTGGACATGAATAAGAGTTTATTTAATGAAAATAATTAAATATGTAGACAACAACATTTGATGACATTTCGAGTTGTCATGCACTAACCAAGCTCTCAAAAACCCCTGGTCACACCTTCTTCGGATCGAAGTTAGAAAATAGCACTCTATTTATAGTCTATTTCATGAATCATATCAAATTGAGTGATTCCATCAACCTTTGAGGACAATCATATTTTCCATTTAAGGAAAACTCGATCCTTCCACCTTTAAGGACTAGTGAATTTTTCCCTTAAGAAACAATACCATCTTCCACATTTATGGAAATGCATAAGTTGACTAAATTTAATGGTATAGAGAAATCCTCACACCAAAAGTCAACCCAATTCCCAACTCTAGTGAAGGCCTTCACATTTTTCACATTCCCCCTTGAAGTGAGAGACCAAGTCTACTAGGGACACAAGTCAACATGAACACTAAGAAAATTGGTTCCACCAGGTATGAACCAATCTATATATAAGGGAAAAAATTACATAGAATATTATAAAATAATAGTCATAATATCTGTATCTATATACACAAATATGTGATCATATAAAAACACGGTCTCACACACATAATAACATAACATTATATAATTCTAGAAACTATTTCCATGTCCTCTAGATGATAATTAACTTCCTACCTCAATGTTGTTGAAGTCAACATCAAGGTTCAATAAGGAATCATCATTAAAATCAAGTTTTCATATTATTTGTCCTAATTCACTTTCCAAGGATTCATAAAACCAATTCCAATTATCAAAATTCCACATGTGATAATAGTCTTTATCTCCTAGATAATTTCTGATTTTTTGATTTTATTCAGTGATAAAATTTCTTTCTTAAAGAATAATTATAAATTTAATAAGTGGTGATATCTTATCTATCAAGAATAAACTCATGATAATCACATAATAATTATTTATTACCATTTCATAATTCTTGTTCCTATAATGTTAATGATTACTTATCATTTCACTAGAAATATTTGGAAATATCATTTTACAAATTGTATATGAAAAAGGATACATGGAAATTATGTCTTGAAAATGAAGCACCCAAGAATAGTGGAGAAAGGGGGATTGAGTTCTTCCATACCTGGAAACAAAAAGAATAAATTTTTTAGATTTTTTAGAATTCCATTGATCATGGGTTTATTATTTTTGGACATCCAAAATTCATGGTGGAAAAAAATGGTATTAAGAGCTCCAATTATTTTAATATAAATCATACCATGTTCTAGTTTGCAGCATTGAAACCCAAATTAAAAATCACCATTTAATTTCTATTTTAATCAAATATTGAAATTATTGCATTTAAAAACATAAATAATTTGAGATATGAATTTTTAATGAGTCAGGGAATTGATTTTCCATGATTTTGGACTTTAAAAAACATTAAAACGGATTTCAGGTTTGAGGTGTAAAGAAGAAAATAAAAAAACATAAAAAAGATTACATTTTTACTAAAAATGGAATTGTGTAGGGGTTATATGTTTCTACCCTTACATATCTCATAGCTATTATATGTGGTTAATGACTCTTACACTCACGTTTCCCTTGAATTTAGACACACCCTCACAAAGCTCTAGATTACAATTATGCATCCTTTAGAAATGAAGAGTTACCTTTACATGGATCTAACTTACCCTTACATTATTGTTGGGTTACCCTTATATAAAAATTGAAAATTAAAGGTTAACTTTATAAAAACCTTGTAAATATGAGATTACAATTATGTGACTCGATCCTAACCTTACAAAGTGTGGTATTTCCCTTACATTTCCATTACAAATAAAAAGTTTTCTTTACAATGCTCCTAAAAACCATTGTGTATAATGGTTTAAAGAAAATACATTTAAAAGGGGTATATAGTACGTATAAGTGTAATATAAAATTTAAAATTATTAAATTTTCACCTCAAAATACTAATAAATTATATCCAAATCGGGTTGAAAAAATAGATGACGTTACCGAAGTTTTCATTGTCTCACTGGAAATTATAGGAGGGTTTTACACGAATTATCCAAAATTATGACTCATAAAAAAACATTGAATAGAAAGGATAAGAAATGTGTGTAGACTAACCGGTGTTAGAATACTTTCATGTATTTAAGGGAGAATATTTTTAGTGTTATGGTACTTCATCTACTATAGGAGGATGTTGCATTTGAGGTTTATTATGATGCTTCATGTCTCGGATTGGGTATTGTATTAATGTATAAAATGATAGTTTTCTCTTATGAGTGTCATCAATTATAGCCTCATGAATATAACTATGCCACCTAGGATATTTATCTTAATCTGGGGGTTTTATCCATTATGTTTTGGAAAAATTATCTCATTAGTGATAGTTTGGTTTCCTTCACAGATCACAAGAGCCTGAAGTATATCCTCTCCCTGTGTGAGTTGAATTTGTGGATGAAATAATGTATAGAGTTATTAAGGTATTATTACATCAATTTTTCTTTTAAATCTATTCAATGGAATGTTTTTTATATTTATTGACAAAAAATTCATGTGATGGTGATGTGTGTGATCCTAGAGACTCTTGTAAGTTGATAGAAGAGTTAGCATAATTACACCTTGACAAGGGAGTAGTTTATGGGAGATAGTGTCTTTATCTGATGATAGTGTATTCAAATTTAGTAAATAGATGAAGGAATCCCAGCTGGTGGAGTTTGAGGTGGTGGTTTTTCATGATAATGTTTTCTATGGTGATGTACACGAGGGATGGTATGAGGATTGACAACATCAATTATTGTTTTAGGAAAATTAGTTTATCATTTTGGCATTGCATGAGACTATTCTCTATGAGTTAAATAGTTCTCCAATAGTGGTACATACATTTCTGATGAATATATATATTCCATTAAAGTAATTTTTTGTTCTGGTATTAAGCACATATTTATATAGTTTTTTTATCTGTGTTTAGTTTTCTATTTGGTGAAGGATAAGAATCATGTTCCTAATGGTTTTATTTATCTTCTTGATATTCCCCAAAAAAATTGTGAGGTCATCCTGATTGACCTAGTCATAGGTTTTACCAGAACTCATGGAGGTTGTGATAGTATATGGGTGATCTTGTACCACTTGATGAATTCGTCTTACTTTTTTAGATTAAATAGTTTATCTCAATAGTGATTTTTGAAAGGTAGTATCTAGAGGAGGTGCGAAGGATTCCTGGATTTTTTAATATGATCATCAGTAATCATGATCCCCATTTTACCTATAGGTTTTAGAGAGGTCTCTATCATGATTTTTGACCTTAGTTATTCCATATTTCTCGTTTTCATTCATGGATATAAGATAATAAATATCATACTATTAAAACTTTGGAAGAAATTTTTTACATGTACATTTAATATTTTGAAGGCTTTTAGATGAGGAACCAACCCTTGGTGGATTTTTATAATAATAAAATTCATTAACATACCATTAGTATGATTTTTTTTGAAGGTTTGTATGGATGAACATTCTAATATCTATTTTTCTAGATAAATGTTAAATATTCAGCTACCCTTGGACCAGAATTGGTGTCGATCATGACAGAGAAGGTACACATCATCTATGTGTGAATGAAGTTTGTTCACAAACATTATAAGTCCTATGATAATAATAGGAGGAGGATGATGGAGATTTATGTTGGATACCATGAGTTCTTGAAGGTATCTACTTGTTTTAGGAAGAAAAGTTTCATCCATGGGACTAGGCTTTCACCCAATTTGTTGGACCTTTTGAGGTGTTAGTGCATCTTAGAGTTGTGGTGTATAGTTTATCACTACCCTTAATAGTGAAACAAATTCATGAAATCTTACATGTATCATAGATTCATAGATATATTAATGAATATTATCACCTCACATATTTGGGTGATATATATGTTTAAGAGAGTGCAACCATTGAGGAATGTCATGCTGAGATTTTGGACTATCAGGAGAAGCTATTACGCCTTCATGGTTTTCCTTTGGATCAGGTGCTATGATGAAATGGTGGCTTGGAGGAGTGAACTTGGGAATGGATGTTTTATTTTCATACTCAATATCCCATGTTGTTCAATGATTTATCTCCCTTTTTGTGATATTTTTTGTAACATTTCTGTTGAGATGATATGTTTTACCTTAGGTTGTTTTATGAGATCATTTCAATTCCTTAATATGATACTTGTTTATGGGGATTAAATTTTTATTTATCTTTTCTATTAGTGTGTTTTGAGGTTTCTTTATGATGTTTTATGGTGGTGTATTTTTTTCTTATGGTGGGATGGTTGTGTTCTTATTTTATTGAGATCCATCAGAGGTATCTTGTAGTGTGGTTTTTCAGAACCCTTTCTCCTCTTCTAGGTTTTGTTTTAAATTCTCATGGATGAGTATTTTTTAGAGGTATCTGGTGTAATTTAATTTATTTCCAAAACTCATATTTTTGCTTTTCACAATACATAGAGGTATCTGGAGGGTTCTTAGAGTATTTTACCTCTTCGGTTTAGAAGTTGCTTTCTTATAATTTATGATTTTATTCTTATGGTTTCTTAGTTTGTTCATGGTATTAATTTATAGGTCATGATTTTATTGGACTCATTGTTTCATTTCTTGAATAACTATGCAGTTCTAAATTTTGTTATTTGCTCGATCTTTCCAGCACATGGTCTCTTATTTTTCATATGATTGATCCTTCCTTCATGCGGCCTATTTTTGTTTGTAAGGCCGATCCTTCAAGAGGTTGATCCCATGTCTATGCGGTTGATTTTTGGTGATGCAATCAATCATTTTTCATCATTCGTTTGAACCTCCTTTCATATAGAGCAATCTATCCCTTGATCTTCCAATCGATCCACATGGTCACTTATTTTTCTCATGTTGTGGATTTTTTGGTCATTTCATCACTCTATGTGATCTCTCAAAATGGTCAATTATCCCCTTAAAAATAAAAATTTCAATATTCTCAGAATGATATAAAACCGTGTTTTAATATTAAATAAGGAAACAATAAATAGAAAATGGGGTTTTAATACATGAATCAATAATGATAATTTATTTATTTGAATCTATTAATAGATGAAGATTTAAATGTGTTTTTCATAGGGAAATATATGTAATTAAATATAAAACTAATTAAATCATATTCAAATAATGAAATTTTGATGAGTTTCCTAGAGATATACAAATTCATATCTTATAATTCTAAATCTAGAGTTTCTTTCACCATTTAATCTTCTCACTTTCTCTCAATCCAAAATAATCCAAAACCCTCACTGTTAGAGTATACAACCCCTATGTAATCAACCCAGCTTCTTTATGTGAGTTTCCCATACAATATGAATCCATCTTTATCCTTTGTTTTTAGGGAAACAAATTATGAAATCTTATTATGAGGTAGAATATTCAATTCATTACTTTTGTTTTTCTGCAAGATACGAATTTATAATGTGTTATTTTCTCTAGGTAAATTGATGTGGTTAATTATAAGAATATAATAATCTATAAATTTCATGAATGGATATTTAATAAGTTAGAAATATTATAATGTAAGAACATAATGAAAACTATGGAGTGTATTTTTTTTCAAATATGGTAAATCACATGCTGAATAATATGATTAATATTTTTATGATTTATTTTGAATGACAAAAATTGGATGATTTACATAGTGAATTTTAAATTGTTATCTTTTATTGTTCAAAAAATTATATAAGAAAGAGAAAAATTATAATCACATGTATAATATGTTATATAAATTTAATGTACACAAATTTAATAAATGAAGAGTATGTCGCATATTGTAGTTTATTTTTTTTGTTCTATGGAATTATTATTTTTTTGTCCAAGATATTATAAAATTGAAATGCAAAAATTATCACACATTATATATAATTGAAATTTTATGTTATAGAGATTAAATGAATGGTTTTCAGACTCTGTTCTCATCAGTTTTATGATATTCATAATGATACCTATTTATTTAATAGTTAGTGTGATACCTTTTTATTGGTGGTGTTGTTATTACTGTTTATCATCATTTATATACTGGTAAAATGGTTGAAAATGAAAACCTAGAATAATGTTTTAATTTAATGAAAGTGGAATGATTAATTATTTACTATAAATTAATAGAATTTCTGAATTATGGAAGTAAAACATTTTAATATATTATTATACAATTATTATATTTTTATTCTTGTAGAAAAACATTACATAATAAAAT
The DNA here is from genome assembly GCA_963277665.1 of Viscum album. Taxonomy (NCBI): domain Eukaryota; kingdom Viridiplantae; phylum Streptophyta; class Magnoliopsida; order Santalales; family Viscaceae; genus Viscum; species Viscum album. Next base: position 1,657,247,289 of record OY728121.1, on the reverse strand, counting down.
AGTTAATTCAAGAAGGAATTTAAAATGACTATTTTCAAAAGAAATTTTTTTGGGGGTGGACAAGACAATAATTGGTATAAGAGGCATTATTTCCTTATTGGTTTCACCAAAGTAGACTTTTTTCTTACAGATAATAAATTTAATATGTATGTATGCTCTCGAATGATTATAGATTTTTTTTGAGTTGATAGGATTGATTTGTGGAAATTTCTGGTTTGGAATAGTTGGCTTAAAATGGGATGGAGGCTTGAATATGCCATTATGGTCAATTTCAGTGATGGTGGGATATATTATTCCATATGAAATGATGTGGGAATGACACTGGGTTGGTTAGGATGAGTTCAAAGTGTGTCTTTCTCATCAACACATATTCCTACATGATTCTTTTAAATGGTTTGTTGGACTTGTGTTATATGATGGGTTTCCAATTAAAGAAGTATGAATCTATATACAACAAGTGCATCATTTTTTGGTAGAATAAGATGATTACTAGAGTAATATAATAATTATGAAATGGTAAATAAATTAATTAAATCCTAAGATCAGTTCTTGATTATCAAATATGACGATGGCATACATGATAATTTAAAAAAATAGTTGTGGTGTTAATTAATCTTGGTTTAAAATATTAAAGTATTAATCTTGTATATGTTAATGTAATAATGTTAATTAATGGTTATTTAATTAATTATGTAGTATATAACATTTCTTCTTTCAAACTTGATGATATTTAGACCTTAGTGGGGGTAGTTGAGTGACTTGTAAGATAATTATTGTAGATGAGTCTACGTATTGGTAGTTTCCCTTAGTATGGTTGTGTATCATATATTCTATATTTTATAGTTTCATATGGTTCAATAATTTTTTAGTATGTAAATCATCAACCAAATGTTTAGAGTGTTTCTTCTCCAACTATTAGGATACTGAGGTGTTGGTGGTTGACTTCTCCATCTCCCTGCTCTTCCTTTGGTTGTAGTTATATAGAAGTATATCCTGAGTTATAATGGATTATGTTATAGAGTGTGTTTATATATGAGCTATGATGTATCTTGGTTTTACAATACATTTATGTGCGAGTTGTAAGGAATTTAGGTATAGCACATACTTGTGGACCATCATAGAGGTTACATCCCCACATTAGTACATGTGTATGGGCTGTGATGGCTTAACGTATAATGCATTACATGGGTTGTAGTGGGTTTAGAGAATACACGTGGTTAATACTGGGGATGATGACGATGATGATGTAACATCCATCATAGGATTTAGAATACTAATGATATGTATGTATTAAGTGAAATATGACTTATGGGAGGGATGATCATAGGAAGTGTGGAACTAGGGTGTGAGAGTGAAATACCACTAGATAAGTGGAAGGCAGGTACCTTCATTTATATATATGATTTTTATAAACAAATGACTTAATTTTGTGCATTAATTGGTGAGATTACCATCATGAGGATGGTAAAATAACATTATCTTTTTAGGTTATCGGTTCTTTTCATTTGTTTATTCACTAAGCTTTAGTATTCTTTTTGTCACGTTTTCATGAGAGGTTTTTGGTAGAATCCTGCTATGTATAAATGTTTTGCTCACCCTACATATATATAATTTTTATTATAGCCCAAAATATCTATTTGGTGATACATATGGGTGTTACTAGTTTTCAAGCGTCGTTTAGGTGATTTTGAGGCTTCATGGTCATTATCAAGGATTACTTTTGCTACTTTTCAATTATTTTTTTTATAAAATTAAACGTATTTTATTTTCTTCTATATTTATAAATTGAGTTTTTTGGTATTTTCTATTCTTACCACTAATTAGATATAATTTTATGAGGGTAATACCTCCCACATGTTTGATTGATATACCCTTGGAGCTAGTTTCCAACTCAGGGCCTATTGCAGGTGGGATTTAGGGTTCATCTTCTTTCTTTATTCTTTACCAGAATAGGGGGTACCTTTGGAGTAAGGGGTCATGAAATAGGAAATAATAAAGTAAATAGGTTGATGAAAAGTATTGATGAAACTAAAAAAAAGATCAATCATGATAGGACTACAACTATTATATAATAGGGTGAACTCTCCAAACTATAATAAAAAAATTCAAGAGTTATCTAAAATGATGAATGTGTTGACTGAAGTGTTACAAGAGAACAAATCCATGAGAAGTGTTTAACTACATAAAAAGGTATTAAAATCATGAAAAGTAGGGTAACTATAAATTTTAATGAAGGATAAAATCCTCTCAAGTTCAGAAGGGTAAGGAATAAGGTAAATAGAAGTTAGAAGTAATAAAGATTCGTGAAATTATTCCATAAAAAGTGGATGGGAAAAAATTATCAAGAAAAAAGAACAAAACTAACCAAAAACCTAATTAGTGTTAGTATTTTCTTTAAAGAATATTGTTATAGGGATATATTTGGTGTTATGAAATATTTTTCCACAAATCAAACAATTTCTTGCACAATATGTCTCTACCTAGGTTGAGAAGAAACTGGGAATCAAGGGGATAGAAAACATAGTTGAGAACTTAATAGAAGGACAAATGGGATGAGAAATATATTTTTGGGGAGAAAAAATGAAATCTTGTAAGAATTTTGTGGATGATGTAATCAAGAGGTAATACACAGTGGTATGTGTTATAACTATTCCATAAAAATTAAACATATTTAAAAATACTGTAAAATATCAAATTCAGATCATTCAATATGATAATATTTTTGATGTTTACATTGTGTCTTTCATAAATAAAAACCCTTATATCATAGATAGTGGGAGCTCATATCATATGATGGGTGGCCTAAAAAACCTGAAAATGTTTGAGAAATATAATAGATTAGTTGTAACATTTTAAAATGATATCTCACTAAAATTTAGATGTATTGGAATATCAAAATTTTATAAAGATAAATTTTACTATTAATTTTATTATTGATGGATTAAAGAATATATTTTGAAGTGTTTCATAGCTATGTGATTATAAAAATGTTGTTATTTTCCCTAGAAGGTATGAATTATCAATAGTATGAAATATGGAGTTGTTGTGACAAAGGGGTTAAGAACATAGGGAAATATATTTTAGGTTGGAGAGGAAATGATAAATTTTAACTAATTTCACAAGATAAAAGAAGATTATGGAATATGACACTTTAAACTTGGCTAAAAGAATATAAATAAGCTCATTAAGAAGAAATTTATAATAAATTTTCCCATCTTAAATAAATATAAAACATCAGTTTATGAAATTTTTATAAAAAGAAAAATGGAAAACATATCTCACAATAGAGGTGATACTGAAACATTTGAACCACATGAGTTGATCTATTTTGATGTGTGTGATATTAATGCTAATAATTAAACTAGTGGATAAAGATATGTTATCACCGTTATAGATGAATTCACAAGGATGAAATGTATCATGATTATGTAACAAAAATCACAATATTTATACATATTCAAGAGATTTAGAATTATTATAGAGAATCAAAAATGATTATATTTGAAGATGTAGATATCAGATAATGTAATTTAGTATTCCAATTTACAATTCAATAAATACCTTGAAAAACATGGCATCATAAATAAATTTAGTTCTCCATAAATGAAGTGTTGGAAAGGAATAATGGTATTCTAGTTGACAAGTATAGAAATATGTTGATAGAGGATGACACATCATGATTTTTCTGGCTATAGGGCATCACTAATGATGACAACATCTAGAATAAGTGTCTCTTGAGGAAAAATTAAAACATGAATCCTTATGAAATTTGGTTTAAAAATATGTCAAGTGTTAATCATTTCAATGTGTATGGAAGTCCATTTATAATTAGAAAATGGTAATATAGTATAGGTATGTTTGATAAAAAGGACGATGATAGGATTTTTCTAGGTTTTAAACCAAATTGGTGTTCGTATATCTGTTATAATAAGAAATTTGAAAGAACTATTGATAGTGATGATGTATTAGTTCTACAAAATGTAGATTGTATAAAAAGAACTATTTTGATAGACGATGTAGAAGATGTTAAAATATTTTATTCTGCAGCATAATCAATTAAAGGTATATAAAATCAAAAATAATAGGAATATTTAGATATCCTCATTGATTATGATTAAACAATTGAGTCAAAAGTGACTAATGTTGGTGTTAAAATGGAAAATCATATAACTATAGGAAAACATCAAGGATAGGGAAGTATTCTGATTTTTAGAATATAATTGGGGACTAAAAATAAGGTGTCTAAAATATGATGGAAATAAAATCTATAATCCATACTAGTTTTTGTCAAAATATGATAAAAAATATATTGAAGAGGATTTTCAACCTAAATATTGGGTTTATTACATGAATGAAGAATTAGACCACATGATATAGAATAAATCATAAGAAATCCTTCCCAGGACCACTAAAAATAAAGTTATGTGAGTAAAATGGGTCATCAAGAAAAAACAAGATGATAATGGAGAAGTATTAAGAAATAAAGCTAGGTTAGTATAGAGGAATAATAATAAATTGAGGGGTGTTATTTTTATGATAACTATTTTACAGTTTCCAGAATTGAGTCTATAAAAATATTCCAAGACATAGTAACTCATAAAAGCTTCAAAATATTTTAGATGGATGTCAAATCATCTTTTCTAAATAGTGATATTTATGTGGAGGTGTACATGGAACAAACTGGGTGGTTTTTTTTGAATTATGATGTTATAAATGTATGTAAGTTAAATAAGTAACTTTATAAGAAATAAAATAGGCCACAAGGGATTGGTATTTTATTTCATAATGATATCTAAAGAGTGTAAATTTCTCGAAAGGATAGTAGTATAAAAACTTTTTTGTGAAGAAGACCAACACAGAAACACTATTTTTTATTATGTATGTTTATGAAATGATATTTTCTAGAAATGAATAATGTTATTATGATGATTTCTTAGAAAAATATAATAGTTATTTGAGATGTCAACTCTTTGATAAATGATCTTTTCTTTTGGTTTACAAGTTACCCAAATATATAAAAACATATTTATATCACCATAAAATTATGTTATAGTAATCATTATGAAGTTTGAAATATAGTAATTTATAAGAGTTTCAATACTAATTTGGGTGGACACAGAACTAAGTAGGTATGATGAAAAAAAATCTATAAATGGGATGATGTTTAGAATCAGAACTGGAATTCTAATGTATTTTATAGTCACAATACATGGTATTGTATATTATTTCACTCTTTATTCAATGATGAAATCTAATCCTATTGATTACTGAAAAATAAATGATGTTATTAATATTTTCATTAATTATTATATTCTCCATTTAATTATTTTATATGAAATATGCATAATTTGTGTGAAATATTAATGTTTTAATACTAAATATAATTTTTGTGCAGTTTTAGAAGTAGTCAAATTGAGTTAGTTTAATATTTTATTTATAAATTTCACCATACTAATCTAAATTTTTTGATTCTACCTTTTTAGTATTCCTTATTCAATTTCCAACATATCATTAGAAGGAATCAATGGCCAATTCTTCTATTTTAAGGTTCATATTGTCCTTACAAAATGACCCAATGAATCTTTGAAGAAACTCGACCAGCCATGATGATTGAGTTACTGGCCTAAATCCCAAAGCCCAAATTTTATGAAATCTACCATATCTACTATATTATCCAATGGAATCATGGACAAAATGTTTAAGTTCCAACTACAAGATAAAGGGGCCCAACTGATACTTTGATGTACAACCCACCATTCTGGCCAGGAATTAATATCGGGGCACTATTCATCACATTTCTCATGACCAAGTCATCAAATCAAGAAGGTATTTTTCGGTTTTAAATATAATATGTGTGTGTCCAACTTTATAGAATAAAATATTTTTATTTGAGGGAATATTACCATTTAAAAAACCAATCACATTTTGACCCTTTGAAAAGTTTGGATTGAAATGGAAAGATTACAATTATTTACTCCAACAACCATAACATTGGTTCCATAAGTCCAAATAGCTCCATATATTTTGAGTAGTCAGAAAAGATTATTATCTATAACTTTTAATAAATATATATCTCTATATTCAGCTGTTTGGATTTCCAAATCATTAATCCAATTGGAGGGGTAGTTTTGGGAGGCAAACAGTCCACCACCTTGGGCTATAAATACATACCCCACTCTCCTTTCAAAGTGGTTGGAATTTTAGAAGAGAGGAGAATCAATTTTCATGAACAAAACCCTTCTAAAGTATTGGGAGGAACTTCCATACTCATATTTTCACTTGTGAGGCCCTTCCTCCTCTCATTGTTTTCATTTACTTTTGTGTTCTTCATTGTTGTAATATTGTAAGTCTTTTTTTTTTGTAATTATGTTCTAATGAAAGTTTCTTCTTCAATATCTTTTATTATCATCCACCATATATTGTTTAATATTAATTTTATTAAAATAGTTTAAATCATGTTAAAACCCCTCCCTTCGTTTTCATTCTCATTCAATCTAAAGTCAGTATTTAATTCCCTTCATCATTTGTGTGTCTGTTCGACGCAAAAATCTTTTCTTATCCCTTTATTTTTAATATATTATTAATTTATCATCATAATTATTATAACCAGATTACTAATAATTTAAATGGATAAGTAAATATCTCATTGGGGTGAGTTATAATTTAGGTATGTTAATTTATTGAGAGCTTTTGCTCGATGAATATTCTTTAAATTAGCATTGTGTATGTTGGACTTTACATGTGATGGATTAATGACTTGTATTGCTTAACGTATGGATTACATGGATTATTGAAACCATAAATACACTACCACAATAAATTACTGATTGATATTATAATCCTAGTTACGTTAAGGCATGGATTAAAGCCTTAACACTTAGGAATTCCAATCAATGTAAACTTGTGACATGTGTGTTAATTTAATGAAATATAAAGAAAAGCTCATGGATATCACAAGCTTAACTACCTAATAATAAACTCATACCAATATTTATCAAATTATTAAATAAATCTTAATCAATCAATCATTTCAATTAAGCTCTGAAAACAACCCCCCAATCAAAATACAATCAACTAAAAACATTCGACTGTTAAAAAGTATCATCACCGAGGATTCGACCTGAGTGCTGCTATACAAATTAGCAGAGCAACATAACATTGACTAGTCGATAGGTGATAATCGGCCATGATTTCTAATGGTTCTGTTTCCATAGATGGTATAATTAAATATTCATTAGTTTCTGGTTATTGTAAAAAATTAAAAAAATTAAAAAAAATATAAATAAAGACCCGCCTTCTCATAAAAATCATAAATAGAAAAAACACAAAGCAAAATCACCTTCCTCTTACTTCCGAAATCTCTCTGAATTCCTCGTTGCCTCCCATATAATCCCTCATATTTTTGTGACCCTAAAATTGAGCAAAAACTTCTCCAACATTGGAGGAACATAAGAGATAATCAACTCATTCAAGAACCTATCCTTGTTTAACCAATTGAATTAGATATGGCCAATCATAGAGAACAAACACTTAAAAAAATAATTCCATTTGATATGAATTACTAACCTCTTGGTATTCAATATCTAAATATAGAGGCTAAATTCAAACTCAAATCAGGTTTGATTCATCTTTTAACTCATTTCCACGGGCTTGCCGATGAGAATCCACATCTACACCTTAAAGAGTTCCAAGTGGTGTGATCGACCCTAAAGCCTCAAGGGGTTTCTGAGGAACAAATCAAAATTCGAGCATTCCCTTCCTCCTTAGCTGAAACTGCTAATTCATGGATTTACTACCTCCCTCCTGGTTCTATAACAATAGGGAATGACATGAAGTGACTCTTCTTAGAGAAATTCTTTCCTGCTTCTCATACTACTTCTATCCAAAAGGAAATAAGCGGTATCTGTCAATTCCCAAATGAATCACTCCATGAATACTGGGAGTGATTCAAAAAGCATGTTGCAACCTGCCCACTTCACCAAATCCCTGACCAACTCTTGATCCAATAATTATTTGATGGGTTATTGGCTATGGAGAGAACCTTCGTGGATGTCGCAAGTGGGGGTACTCTTGTGGATAAAACTTCGGTAGCTGCATGAGATCTCACAAGAAACATGCATGAAAACACGCATAAATTCCATACTCGATAACATGATCAAGTAAAAAAAGTCCAAGAAAATCAATCCATAGAGCATAACAAGATAACCGAGTGGATGAGTGAACATATAGGTCTGGTGTGAAAACTGGATGTGGCATCCAAATCCCCAACCTCATCTTCTCTACAATCTATGATCCCTGGACCTATTAAAAAATATAGAATCTGTTTCCCCCCATCTCATCCAAATGAAACATGTCTGTAACATCAAGACGATCATTTTGATTCATCTGGACCAATGGATCTCAATGCAGCATATGATCAGCAAAACCCCAACCCACAATAATTAGGTGAGTTTGTTAGAAACTTCAACCAACCCCATTTTGAGCCCTTCTCTTCTACATATAACCCTATCTTGAGATACAAGAATCCCATTTCTCATACCCCTCAATACCCTCATCAAAACCAAAACCAATTCCAATATTTTCAAGATATTGGTAACTCCCAACAACCTTATCCTTTTATTCCCCAACCTCAAAGAAATAATCCTCCTCCAGGATTCCACTATCATAGTGAGCCTTTTCAATTCCCAAACCAATACAATCACTTTACCAAGAACCAAAATCAAGGTAATCCCAATTCAGGAAAAGAATATTCTTCCAAGAAACCATGGAAAAGTGCAGTGGATGATCTTTCCTCATTTACCCATTATATACTTAAAAACATTGAATCCAAAATTGGTCAACTTGAATCCCACCTGAGCCAACAACAACAATCAAATTCTTCCCAACTCTTAACTCAACCATTACCCAACCCCAAGGGTAATTTAAGTGCAATTTAACTTAGATCTGAGAATAAAATTGATATGCCTCGTGATAATTCCTCTAAAACCCCTTTTAATGTTTACCTAGAAAATGAAAATAAAAAGAAACATGAAAAGGAATCTGAATCCATTCCCTCACCACCGTCCATTCCACTTGGGAATCCAATTCCTTTTCCTCAAGATGTTTCTAAACCAAGTCCTTTGATCATGATCCTAAAGTGATTGACATGTTTAGACATGTTGAAGTCAACATTCCCCTCTTAGATTCTATAAAACAAATCCCCATATATTCTAGGTTTCTTAAGGAATTGTGCACCCACAACAGGAAACATAGGACCATCGAAAATGTTTCCGCCCAGTAGTATATTCCCATAATGTGCAATTATTTGGGGACCTTTATAGTTCCATGCCAAATTGGAAGTTTCAACTTTGATGATGCACTCATAGAACTAAGAGCCTTAATTAATTTCATGCCCAATTCCATCTTCTCCAACCTTGGTGTTGGTCCATTACATCCAATAGGTGTTGTAATTCAATTGGCCAAACGAAGCACTGCTAGTCTTGAGGGTATAATCAAGGATGTCCTTGTTCGTGTGAATGATCTTATCTTCCCTACTGATTTTTATGTCCTTGACATGGAAGTTGAGATGAAAACTTCTCAATCTCCCTTAATTATAGGAATACCATTCCTAATGAAAGTGATAACAAAAATTGATGTCCATTCCGGCATCTTATGCATGGAATTTGGTGACCAACTGGTCAAGTTCAACATTTTCCCGACCATGTGATACCCATCTGAGGATCACTCTATATTCTCAATCTATACTTTTGAGGACACTTCAAAGAGTCAATATAACCCCAATCCATCATGTTCCTCATGTTATAATAAAAATGGATTGTGTGAAATCTACACCATGATTAACCAATACATAAATGGTGAAGTTGATGTGGACCTTTAATTCATAGACTCCATCAATCTGGAGGAACTTGAAAACTCTCTTGAATCACACATCAACTCTGATTTCTACTACTCCACCATGGACAGTATTAGAAAAATTGAACTTGAAGAAAATGAAATCCCTTCCTCCATTACTAAGTTTTCTATCCAACAAATTAAAGGAGATACGGATCTGAAACCTCTTCCAAATCACCTGAAATTGGCATTCCGTTTCCATGATCACTCATATCCTGTCGTTATCTCTACTTCACTTACTGAAACTATGGATTCCAAACTTGTTCTGGTGTTAGAGGAAAACAAAAAGTCCTTAGGATAGACCCTAGATAACATACTAGGAATCAACCCTACCCTTTTCATGAATCACATCCATCTTGAGGAATCATCTAAACCAATTAGACAACAAAAAAGAAGACTCAATCCACTCGTACTTGAGGTAGTTAGGGAAGAGATCACCAAGATTCTTCAAGCTGTAATTATCTACCCAATTTATGATACTGAATGGGTTAGTCCAATTCAAGTTGTACCTAAGAAGTGTGGGATAACTGTTGTCACAAATGAGCAAGGGGAGGTAGTCATAAATTGAGTGAAGATAAAATGGTGTGTGTGAATTGATTACTAAAAATTGAATGTTGAAACAATAAAATATCACTACCCACCTCCATTCATTGATCAAATACATGAATGGTTAGTTGGAAAGTCACACTATTTCTTTCTTGATGGATACACTGGCTACTTCCAAATCCCAATATCACCTCAGGACCAAGAAAAGACTACTTTAACATTCCCCTTTGGAACATATGCATATAGGAGAATTCCTTTTGTCCTTTCCAATGATCCTGCAACATTCCAGGGGTGTATGATGAGTATCTTTTATGAATTCACTGAACACTCCATGGAAGTCTTCATGGATTACATTACCATTTATGGTGATTCATTTGAATCTTTCTTGAATTCACTCTCTTTAGTCGTCCAAAAGTGTGTCAAGTGTAACCTTCTGTTAAATTTTGAAAAATGTCACTTCATGGTTGCAAATGGGATTGTTCAAGGTAACATAGTTTCAAAAGAGGGTATCAAAGTTGATCCTACCAAAATTTTAGTGATCCAATCACTTCCTGAACCCAAATATGTTTGATACATCCGTTCATTCCTCGGTCATGTGGGTTTCTATCTGAGATTCATCTATAACATCAGTAGGATTTCCCCCCCACTCACTCAGTTTCTCCAAAATGATGTTACTTTACATTTCGATGAGGTTTTCAAGAGAGCCTTCTTTGAACTCAAAACTGCTCTTACATCTTCCCTGATAATCTCACCCCCATATTAGTCCTTAACCTTTGAGTTTATGTGTGACGCTTCTGATAGAGCCGTTGGGGATGTTCTTGGTTATAGAAGATAAAATATTCCTCATGCCATCTATTATGACTCAAAAACAATGTACAAAACTTAATCTCACTACACTGTGACTAAAAAATAAACTTTTAGTAGTGGTTTTTGCCTTTGAAAAATTCTATCCCTATCCCTTAGGTGCCAAAATCATCATCTTCATAGACCATTTTTCTATAAAGTTATTACTAAAGAAAATTGATTCCAAACCAAGGCTAATAAGACAGATCTTAATGCTCCAAGAGTTTAACCTTGAAATCAAAGATAGAACAAGAAAGGAAAACCATGTGGCTAGTCACCTGAGTAGAATTTATAATTCTTCTCTTTCAGAAATCATTGATCCTAAATTCCCCACTGGGCACCTTTCAGCTCTCACTCTAAAAATACCGTGGTATGCCCCAAATGAAAATTACTTGGTTTCTGGTGTTTTTTTCTAAATTTTATTCAAAATTAAAATAAATTAAGTTGAAAATTGATTTAAAATACTATTTTTGGGAATAAAATAAACTTTGGAAAACTAGGGATGACATGGTAATAAGGAGATGTTTCGATGAAGATGAACATTCCTATATCTTAGAATTCTGTCACTCAATTCCTAGTGGTGGACACTTTGGACCACAAAGGACCTCTCAAAAGGTCCTAGACTCTGGATTCTTCTAGACTTCACTCTTTAAGGACTCACATGTGTTCTTTCAATCATGTCCAACTTTCCAAAAGTTTTGCACAATTTCGATGAGAAATAAAATTCCCCAAAAGCCTTTAATTTTCTGTGAGATCTTCAATGTTTGGGGCCTCGATTTCATGGGACCATTACCCACTTCCAATGTATTCTCCAAAATTCTTATTTTGATTGATTATGTTTCTAGGTGGGTAATGGCCAAACCCACTGGAAAGGATGATTCATATACTGTTATTGAGTTCCTAAAGACACACATCTTCCACCAATTTGGCACACCAAGTGCCTTGATTTCTGACTTAGGAACCCATTTTTGTAATAAACCCATGGACTCAATTTTGAGAAAGAATTGTGTTTTAAATAAAAATTAAACTGCATATCACCCCCAGAAAAATGGAATGGATGAAATTTATAATAGATAAGTGAAAAGAGTTCTTGAGAGAATTGTAAAACCCACCAAAAAAGACTGGCCTAAAAGACTTGGTGAAGCACTTTGGGATTATCGAACTGCCTATAAAACACCCAATGGTATTTCTCATTTCAGGATAGATTTTGTTAAATCATGTCATTTACTAGTTGAAATCCAACATAAGTGTTTTAGGGATGTGAAAACCTATGATTTTGATTTTGAAAAATCTGGTGAAGAAAGATTGTCTCAATTGGATGAACTAGAGGATCTTTGACTTGATTCATATGAGAATTCAAATTAGTATAAAGAAAAGGATAAGGTACATCATGAAAAAAACATCATGAGAAAGGTATTTCATGAAATTTAAAAGGTATTTATTTTCAACTCGATCTTTCATCTTCACCCAAGTAATCTTAATTCTCGTTGGGAATGCCCTTTTATTGTTCCTCATGTTTACCCATTTGGTGCAGTGCAAGTCCAAGACCCCTCTTCCAAAAGGACATTCACAGTTAATGAACATTGGTTAAAGTATCACTATTAGAGAACACACAATCCGGGAACCACATCAACTTCCATCAGATCCCCAACTTCTGTAGTTGACCCACAACTGGATAGATATGGAAACCCACCAAATCCAAACCAGGGTCACCTCTTTCCCTTTAACTCCTCTCCCCCACCTCTATCTTCTTATTTTTCCTCTCTAATTCTATTTTTTTTCACTTTCCTCATCAAACTTTTTTATTATTTAATCTTACTATTATTTATGGGTGTGTCTTTTAAAAAAAACTAAAAAAATCTAAAAAACTGAAAAACAATAATAAAAATCACATAAAAATTTATAGAAAAGAAAGAGTCATGATTTCTCACCTTCAAATTTTGAAATTTTGACTAACCATTTTGGGGAGTCAAAAGACATGTTTTCATCTCAAAAATTTGGTATTTTCATCATGACTTTGGATAAATAATTTTCTGTCCAAACCAAAAAAATTTGAATACTCAATTTTTGATTTGGAAAGTGATTTTCCCTAACCCTGAGAACCAATATTAGCTTTCATTACAATGCCACCTATGTCCTTATTTTCACAATGTGTGTGTGTTTTTTACCCCCATTTTTTGAGTCTTGAGTTTATGGACCTTCGATATTAATTTCCTACTTTGGTGTGAATTAATATGATTGAGGCATTTTATGAACCACATGAGAATCAAAATAGGAAAATATCCTCCAATTTCCCTTACATTAATCATTTTTTTGAAAAACCAATCAAGCCTATGAAAACCTTTTCTTTGATAGCCACATTACAGTCCCAATACATTATCCACCCAGTATCTACATGGATTTACATTGCATTATTTATTCAAATTTAAGTGTGGGAGGGATGGATTTTATTTTTTGGGTGCCCTTTTATTGATTTTCAACGAGTTATCATATTCTTGAGGGGAAAAATCCATTTTAGTGTGGGGGATAGGTTGTATTTCAGTGAGTTTTAGGGAATTTAATTTAATTTAATTTATTTAATTTTGTAAATTTTACTGAAAAGTGTTCAAAAAAATCAAAAAAATCAAAAATAAAAAAGAAACAAAAATGGGTTGTGTCTTGGGTAGGTCAAAAATCACTCTTCCACAACCATTGATATTGTTATAACTATTATAATTAGTGTCGTGAGGAGATCAATCAGGGGTTGGGATATGAGTGTGATATATTTTTCAAGTTCAACTTTCGAAAAATGAAAAACAATAAAATAAAATAAAAGAAAAAAAAGAACACTTATGTCATTGGGAGAAGTTTGGTGTTGTGTAAATATTTAATCTTATCATCCCATTAAAATTATCTTCCTCTCTTGTTTCATTATTCACAAAAACATTACCTTGTAAATATGTGTTTTCATTTTCTTCCATGTTTCATTTCAAAAAAACTGTGCATTGTTTTTTCAATGTTGGTGTTTTACCCCCTATTCCCTACCTTTTAGATATTGTCTTCCTATCGTCCCATAGCCACTAAAAAATACCCAAAAATATCTCTTGATTTTTGAGCACTTTAGGGTAGGGAGTGGAAGCTGAGAGCTCTTACAAAGTCTAATATTTTTTAATTTTGGTTGGGGAATGAGTGAAGCTCCATAAATTAATTTTATCATCTTGAGAGGAGTAAGTTTTCTGTGCCACCATTTTCCATTTCTAAATTTGAGCCTGAAAAAATGAATTATTTTTTGAACATTGTTTCTGAAACATCATGTGGTGAAATTCAATATAGATGAGTGAAATTGTCTAAACCTCCCCTGATTGGGGAAAACAAATTTTAATATCTGTTGGTGAGTAAAAATGATTTTGTTATGTTTTTTATATTTTTTGTACATGAGGACATGCTCAAGACTATGTGTGGGGGATTTGATGTTATTAATATTTTAATGACTTATTATATACACCATTTACTGATTTTATATGAAATGTGAATATTTTGTGTGAAATATTAATGTTTTAATACTAAATATAATTTTTGAACATGTTTAGAAGTAGTCCAGTTGAGTTAGTATACTATTTTATTTGTAAATATCACCCTACTGATCCAAATTGTGTGATTATAGTTTTTAGCATTTATTATTCAATTTCAAACATTTCATTAGAAGGAATCAGTGGCCAATTATTCTATTTAAAGGGTCATATTATCCTCACAATATGACCCAAAGAATCTCTGAAGAAAATGGACCAGCCATGATCATTGAGTTACAGGCCTAAATACTGAAGCCCAAATTTTATGGAACCCTATCATATATTCATGATTATCCAATGGAATCAGGGATACAAATTTTATGGTCCAAATATAAGAACAAGGGGTCCAACTAATGCTTTTAAGTCCAACCCACCATTCTAGTCTGGAATTAAAATCTAAACACGTTTAATGATATTTCTCATGATATATTCATCAAAGAAGGATGGTATTTTTCATTTTTAAAGCTAATATATTTTCGGCCAAATTTATAAAAGAAACAATATTTATTTGAGGGCATCTTCGTATTCAAAAACCCATTCAAATTTTTACCTTATGAAAAGTCTGGATTGAAATGGACAGATTGTAATTGTTTACTCCAACTTCCATAACTGTGGTTCCAAAAGTCCAAATGGATCCAACTGTATATATTAGTCAAAAAACATTATTATCTACAATGTTGAAGAATATGATATCTCATGATTCAGCTTTCTGGATGTCCAAATCATCGAGCCAAGTGGAGGGGTAGTTTTAGGATGTAAATAGTCCACCACCTTGGGTTATAAATACTTCCTCTTCTCTCCCTTCAAAATGGTTGGCATTTAAGATTATGGGAGCATCAATTGGCATAACCAATGCATTGAAAAAGGCTTTGAAGGACCTTCCATACTCACGTTTTCACTTGAGATACCCTTCATCCTCTCTTTGTTTTCATTTACTCTTGTGTTCTTCATTGTTGTAATATTGTAAGTCTTTTTTTGTAATTCTATTTTAGTGAAAGTTTCTTCTTCAATATCTCTTATTCTCATACCCCTTCTATAGTTTAATATTAATGTTCTTAAAATAGTTTAAATCATGTTAAAACCCCTTCCCTTATTTTTCTTTCTCATTCAATCTAATGTCATTATTTTATTCCCTTCATCGTTTGTGTGTGTGTTCGACACACCACTCTTTTCTTATCCCTTTCTTTTTATTATCTTCTTAATTCATTATCATAATCATTATAACCAGATTAATAATCATTTAAATGGATCAGTAAATCTCTCATTGGGGTGAGTTATAATTTAGGTATGTTGAGTGATTGATATCTTTTGCATGATGAATATTTTTTAAATTAACATTGTGTATGTTGGACGTAACATGTCATTGATTAATGAATTGTTTTACTTGACATATGAATTCCATGGATTATTGGAACCATACATACACTACCACAATCAAGTACTTATTTAGATTAGAATCCTAGTTAATTTAAGGCTTAGACTAAAGCCTTAACTCTTAATAATTCCAATCAACCTCCACTTGTGACATGGGTGTTAATTTAATGCAATATAAAGCAAAGATAGAGGATATCACAAGCTTAACTACCTAAAGATGAACTCATCCCAATATTTATCAATTTGTTAAATAAATATTAATCAATCAATCATTTTAATTAAGCTCTATAGATAACCCACCCCCAATCAAAATACAATCAACTAAAAACATCCGACTATTAAAAAGTATCATCGCCGAGGATTTGATCTGAGTGATGTTATACACATTAGCAGAGAATCGGAACTTTGACCAGTCTATAGGCGAAAATCGGCCATGATTTCAATAAGAATCTAAAAAATTATAAAGTAAGGAATACTTGAATATGGGTATTATCTTCAGTAAAAAAGAAAAGGAAGAAGAGTATAGATGAGTCCCATAGATCCCAGGAGTCCCTAGAGGACTAGCGATCACTGGACCACTTCAAGGTCATGATGAGACACTATGTGTAGTGCATAAACTACGGAGAAGAACATGGAGCTCCCTTCGGTGAACCTTCCCAGTCTTGGAAAGGGAATCCATACTATTTATGGTCTCTTGATGGTAGTAAAATGTGAACCCCCATGCCACATGGTTTGTCATAGGAAATTTCCCAACAAACCCTATCATATCCATCAAAAATAAAGAAAATGACATTCAATATATGGAGATCCCCAATGGTCACAAAGATCATGTTCCAAATCATCATTGGGAAGAATAAAATACATTGGTGACATATAGGGAACGTCACATCACCCCCAATCCATTATGGGATGAAACAATAGAGATAAAGGGGATGAGGTGAGAGGGGTTCACTGTCACTAAGGGACATAAAAAACACCCTCAACAAATCACAGGGCACTGTGAGTCCTCGACATTTGTGCCACCGTGTGGAAGTTCTCAGGCATGTCCACACAACCCCTTTGGTGCTCTAGGGATAGAAGCATAGACCTGTCTTCTATATGTTGGAACATGAATCATATGACCCATATTGGTCATGTGAGACATCATCAAAAAATTGAGTAAAAATCCTAGACATTTCTCATGAAAGACTAGAAATACCTCCCGAACATTCTCACACAAAATGATAGTGATAAAGGGGAGGAGGTGAGAAGGTATTACGATTGCTAAATTACATGATACACACCCCAGTGATCCATGAGACACTAAGAGACCTCGACATCATGTTCACCTAATCATCAGAAAGCCCTTTAGTTTTTCGGCCTGGCCACATGGAAATCTGTGGGCATATCCGTAAAACATTACAACACTCTAAACGAAAATGGATAATTTTATCCATAAAATTCAAATGCACTACTATAGGTCCTATATTTTCCACCTGATACATCACCAAAATATAGAATAAATATCATCGACATCACTCATGAAATCTCACATGACTCACAACCTTTTTCATATAAAAAAATGTTGATAGAATGGGAGGAGGTGGGAGGTTTTCACAATCACCGAAGGGCATGTGACACACCCACAAAACGGTCCCATGAAACCACCAGAAAAAACCATCCATGTTTTGTGGAAGATTTCAAAAAATTCATCTAAGGTCGCACAAGTGCCTCCCAACAGGAACATAGAACTTTTGAAGACCTTCATACATGTCAACATGACAACATGGAAGTCCATCGACATATCTGCATGATCAGACAAGTCTTTGATAATAATAAATAATCATAAAAATGAAGCATTGGCAGAAGATACTTGTGATCACTGAAAATCTGTTGACGCACTAAGAGCGGTCCACAGTAGAGACTTCTGAAACTATGTGGCGCTATTCTCATTTGATGATTCCATCCTAGACACACTCCAGATACACCGCACAAACCGGAGAGTATCTGGATAAATTATTACTATAAATCCCCCCAATCAAAAAATGTACCAACTACTACATGAAGGGAACTATCGAGTGAAAATGTCCCAATAATTGAATATGCTTTCTCAGACAAATCGATCACACAACCAGCTATCCTTCTATCAGGCAATACCCCAGTGGGAAGCCGTAGTAGTTACGAACTAGGTATTAATAACTTCACATGATAATTTGTGGATCATGTGGAGGATCTCTAGTATGTTACAAGAAGAACATCCCACAAGCCTAATATATCATGCGAGACACAAGGAAAAAATACACTAGACAAAACCAAGTAATTTTCCACACAAGGTTTAGAACCAAAATCAAAGGTAGAAGTATTATGTGAATGACATTCTCACCACCCCTCATGAAATTCACATGTATCATGCAAAGAAACATGAAATCACTGGGACATGTCACCAATATCTCATGACACTCCTTCAACATGTCATCTCGGAAACATGAAATTATATAGTAATGTCACATCAAAACCCACGGTTCCCCCACAGACACCACTTTGATATTTTGAACTCTATAGGTCCATCAACCATGACTTGTGACATCCTATGGACACATATCCTAACTCACATAATGGCATTCACTCAGGTCAACTGAGTATCGTAATACCATTTGGACATAATGACCATGATCTTACGACACCCTCTAGGAATGTTAGCTGAGACTCACGATTCCATCCATACATGATAACCTAGTATCATGATATCTCCAAGAAGTGTCATCCAAGATATGTGACATCCTTCAGAATGTGTCACACTGGCTCTTGCGACACCCTACATATGTTTCATGACAAGTCATGCAATGGATCATAGGACACACCAACTGGGTCTTGGGACACCAACCAAAGAAGAATTCCAGATCAATAGGGAATCACAAGAATTGATAAAATCATATATGCTCAGCATGTATTTCCCAATCAGTAGGGAATCCTCAGTCTCATATCCCTGCACACACTTTGCTAAAATGATAATACATTTTCATGACAGCTGAAAAAATCATCCAGTATATTTTGTCACTATTTTAGATGATGGTATTGGTGCCTACACCTATCCATATTACCAAGATAGAAAAAAACTCTGATAATGATGAAAAGGTGGTTGTACCAGAGAAAGAACACACTCTTTCTCCCACTAATGAGTATTATCGGGATACTCAAATGAAGGGAGAGGCATCAGATCAAGATCATATCCCTATTCCAACTCAGGCACACCAGGTGAGAGTGTCACACACCTCGGGATAGGGGAACATTCCTATTGAAGAAGTCCAGAAGCATACTACCAAGTCTTTGGATTGGGCATATATCCCCATCTTAGAAGAGGATGATCAAGTTAGAAAGAACAAGCCTTGAAGAAAGGCTAATATTCCTAGCAGTGACTCAGCCAAGCATACTCTAGCAGATCAAAAAATCAATGCTCATATTCCTACATCTACTGACGAACTATAGTTCCAACATCATTCGAAGGAAATATAAGAGGAGTCACATATTCCATATCTCATTTTAGAGGTTAGTCATCATATTCTGATGGGGAATGAACCTATTTACTTGGCATATATTTCTGATCCAACGGGGGCCAACCAAGTGAGAGTGGCAAACTCCTTGGGTAGGCACATATTCCCGAAAAAAATGACCAATGACATATTCCAAAGGCATAGGATCAAGCTAATATTTCAATTCTGAATGAGGATAACAAAGTGAGAATGTCACAAGCCTCAAGACAAGATCAAATTCCAGTCAGTAATGGGAAAATTAATCAGCATATTCTAGAAGCTTCTCTGAAGCAAGATCATACCCTTGCGACATTAGATGGTCATATATAAGTTCTGTCAACCATCACACATCAAGCACAAACCCATGCACAACTCCAAAATCTAGGGCAACATATAATGAACATGACACAAACCATGGAGCATATCCCTAATCTTCTCAATTCCAACATCCTTGAGGTTGTTTGAGACACATTATGAACACCACATGGGTCCGTCATCTCTTTCATCGAAGCAGATGAAGAAGGAGTTCATTACCATTATAGTACTCCTTGTAAAAATGTTGAGATGGATCGTATGGACTCTATGTAACACCCGAGATTTTTATGAGAAACATTTTGTTTTTATGTCATATAAATCATCAAAGGAATCTTTCACTACACACAACACTAGCTTGGCTTGCTTTACACGCAACCGCGGCCTTCCTCGATAGCTTGCGTTGTACGTAATACTGAGTTTCACTAAACAACGATATGCTATTAAAATATAATTAAAAATAGCCGTTATGAATAGTAATACAAACTTTTTGACCTTTTATCCTTCAAAATGGACTTCATTTTTGGATTCGGAATATTGAAATTAGCCTAGGGTGAAATTTTGGTATTTTTCTGAAAACTCTCAATTTTTGATGAATAGTGAAAACACTCGGTTACTATTTAAAAACCAAATTTTTATTTAAATAATTATTTATTTTATTTAAATTTATTTTAGGTCAAAATTGATACATAACACCTATATAAGTTCAATTTAATTCATTATAGTCATTTTATAATAATTTTAGATATATAAAAATTTTATTGAACTTTTCACCGTCTTTTACCCACCTCCTAGGAGAATTTTCAAATTTACATAAAACATAATTTTACCGCTTCTGTGAGTGGAATTTCGAAAATCCGAGAGACACGGTTAACATCAAGGACTAAAATTTGGTTCAATGAGATGAAAATAATTTTTTGCGAATAGTAACTTTTTACTTTTTTTTACCACGGTTAAAAGTAAATAGGGTAATTAAGGGTAAAAATGATATTATTATTACCCTAACACATGTCCTAATTCTATTGGATAAGTTTAATTCGACCAGAAACAACCTTAGGAATAAAATATGACCATTTATGCCCACTTAGATTAGATTAGGACATTTAATATTATTTCATTTAAAGAATAGTTAAATTAGTTAAAATAAAAGTTTAATAACTAAAACATTTTTAATATATGGTTATACATAAGATAAATTCGACTATAAATATTCACTAGAAAGATAAAAATATTTTATACATAATTGTATTTTATTTATAATTTTTAGACATTAAATAATTTAATTTATTTATGACACAATGAAGATGCAGTAATTATTTTATTAATGAAATATTGACATAATTGATGTTATAAATACCCAAATAAATATAATTTGAGACTTTTTATGAATGAAACTAATTTTCTAGGTTAATATGACATGTTATTATTTATTTAATTTACTTTTTTAGAACTAATCATGCTGTTATGATTTTAAAAAAATCAAGTACCAAATAGTGTCAAAATTGACATAAAAAAGTTTTTTAAAAAAATATTATATTATTAATTGTTATTTTATTCTTAAAAATCTAAGGTTCGGAAAAATGACTTATATAAGGTTATATATATTAATAATAAACCACTTGGGGTTCTTTTGTCTTTTTATAGTAAGTTTATTAACCTTATAGTGTAAGAAAACAAGAAGACATGGTAAAAGTAAAATTATTTAACTTAAAGTTAAATCTAAATGATAAGGTTAAAATAGAAACCTAAACTTGAATAAATTCTATTTGATGAGATTATTTCGACCCATACCGACCTTAGATTCTAAATAAATCAATTTGGAGCTATTAAAAACCGAATATGACTTTATAATAAAATAATATTTTTAGTTTTTTCTAAGGTTCCCCTCTCCTCCCTTATAAAAGGGCACCTCCTCCCTCTATTCCTCACACCAATTTGAGCCTTCATGCTCGACCAACCCCTTCCAAATTTTCTTCTCCACTTCCATATAAATATCTTAGAGGTCCTGGTATACTTCAAATACCAATTTTAGTTCCCTAAGAGGAGGTCTCAATGAGGCGCTTCAAAGAAGAGGTAATGTTCATTACTGATTCTTTCAACTTTATTTCTTATTCTACTTCTTCTTCTTTATTTGTTTAATTATGAAGTAATAACATCAGTATCAATCATATACTGATATTTTATTATAATTATGAAACAACTCTATTTCACCATCTATCTATCCTACAGAAAATTAAATCACCGCGCGTGCGTACGTACGGAATACCGTCTCCACGCCGTGGTGTAATCTATTTTCTACCACCACCTTACTTGGATGGGTATAATGGTGTAAATAATGACTATATATGATTATTGTAAAGTTATATTGATTTTGAAATAGTATACATACACTCCAATACAATTCCACAATCATGGGAACGATATCATCGCTCGTGCGTACGTACAGAATACCGTCTCCACGATGTGATGTGACTCATTCTACATGATCTTCATTGCATAATGATTATATAAATGAATTGAATGAATGAATATGATATATATTACACTAATAATATTCTGTAAATGAGGTTTCTATAACCTAAAAAGAGGAATAATAATTTATTCTAAAAAACACACATATGAACATAAAGCAATAAACACCCGAATAACAAGTAGCAATGAAATATTACTAATAAAAAGCTAAGAATATGACCATATATAATATCATAAAACTAATTATGATTCTGGAATAAGTCAATGAAATTATTTAAATCATTATAAAGGAGGTTCATACACTTACGAAGCAAATCGGACCTAAGGTAAGGGAAAATCTCACAATCTCATTTTTATCCGAGATTGTTTATACTTCAGAATTTACTGGGGAATATTTATCATCAACACCCATGTTTTCTCAATATGAAATATAATTTACATCCACCTAAAATTTTTTAAATCCAATTTTACCCTTAGGTGAGTTTTTAGTAAAAGATATGAAAGGAATATTTTGTCGTTTTTCGTACGGGGTACTTTTTGACATTTCCATCCAAAGTACGGGAAGAATGTTTTTTTTAACTTATACGAAATGAATGGATTGATAGAATATTATTTGTATGAAGCTTCCTTTACAAGTTTTCAAGTTTATTTTTAATCAACTTATTTTAGTTTAAAATTGTATGACATGTTAAGAATGGAAAAATGTTTTTGAAGTAGAAAGGATATTTTCCTCAAGAATGGAGTTCAAGTGTTTTATCAAAATTATTTTCCATCTAAGATAATATCGGGTTCTGTTTCTATCCCTATTATTAAATTGATTTGATTATGTTGTGATGGAATTTTTTTTAGGAATTCCTTTATCTTATATAAATTGTTTTATGATGTCACGATGTTTAAGAATCCCATTTTTATTACATGGGTTATGCAATGATGTATGATTTTTGATTTTGTGGCACACATAAGAATGGTATCATTATGAGATGGGTGAGACCTATATCTCCCTCCAATTCATTGGGTAAAGATTTATATCTCATGATATAAACATGACTGGAACGACAGGTTAAACTGGTTCAGTGAAACAGGACTGAAACGAGGAGTGAAATTAGTTCAGAAATGGACTTTGTCCGCTAAGATAGTCTTGGAAATGAGTCTTGATTAATAAGAAATGATTCTCTATGATTATGTGTGTATGCCAAAAAGTTTCATATTTTAAGTTATGATTATTGGGATTACATTTCACTGCTATGATTTATCCCATGTTATGAAATTATGATCTCTTTTGCAGGTTAAGATTTCCAAAATGTTATGTTCTTATGAATATGATATGATTGATATTTCTTTTGTTTACAATTACTGAGTATTAGAGCTCACCTTTTTTTATGTTTTCTTTCCCTAGGTTAGGAAGAAGGTTATTAAGTAGGATATTCCAAAAGGGACTCTAGATATGATGAAATAAATGGGAGACAATGTAGATGCTTTATGAACCAATTGTTTATGTTTCCCAGTTTCTAAAGACACTATACCTATACGGTAATTTCATGGTTTTGTTATATGTTGTAATAAGTGTACTTCAATTTTGAATTATTAACAATGTATGTAAAGAATGGGTTGTTATAGTTGGTATCAGAGGAAAGTTATAGTCAACCTTTGGAAACTAGGATGTGAAAGCCTTAGTAAGAAACCTACGGATATGTCTAAGCATAGAACACAATCTTAGTGTTTTATAAATAGCCATGAATAACCTATGATAAGACCTTAAGTGTAAAATTTTATTCTTTATTATGTGGTTTTCCTATTATAATTAGTGTTTCTCAAACTATTTTTCTTGGTTTTAGTCAATGGCTGTAACCCGAAGGAACCGTGTTAATGCCGAATGCGATGGGCAATGCAATGATTATCCCCTTGAGCAACCAAACGTTATGGGAGATGGAATGAAAAATCTTGTAGCCATGCTCACACAACTTTCTCAAGATATAAATCATACAGGACTTCCAAACGAGCAAAGGAAGGAGCAACATTCTATTGAATCCTTTATGAGGCAGCGTCCACCTTCATTCAGCGGGTCTACTGATCCATTAGTGGATGAACAATGGATCAGTACCACTGAAAAGATATTTTCAGTTCTTCAATGTTCTAAACATGATAAAGTCATCCTAGAACTATATTGTTTGGAAGGTGATGCTGATCACTGGTGGAATCTTATCAAGAATACGAGGCAAAAAGATGAAATTGAGTCCATGGAATGGGACGAGTTCAAGAACTTATTTTTCAATAAGTAATTCCCTCGTATTCTTCGAACAAAGATGGAAGAGTTTCTTGAACTGAAGCAAAAGGATGATGAATCTGTTGGCACCTACGAAGAAAATTTTACAAGACTTTCAAGGTACGCTTATGGAATTATTATCCAAACTAAGAGTAAAATCGATCGATTATTTAGTGGCTTAAAACCAAGTCTTCGAAGGGCGTTAGCCATAAGGGACTTCAATAGTTACGAGGAAATCATTCGATATGCTCTCAAGGTTTAGATGGAGATTGTAGTAACCCATCATTCATATGGGTTTGATAAGAGGAGGAAATGGAATTCAAAGGAAAATCTAAAGAGCACACTGAAAAGAAGATGATTTTTCCCTTATGCTCAAAGTGTGTAAAGAAACATAAAGGGAGTTGTCTTAAAGGGACAAGTAAATGTTTCAAATGTGGAAAGGAAGGTCATCGGGCATTTGAATGCCATAATGATGGGAAGAAGATGTCTAGTGATGCGAACAAAGAAAAGGCTACACAGAGTGCACACCCTACACTTCAATGTTACAAGTGCAAGGAAATGGGGCATTATTCTAATCAATGCCCTAATCCAAGGGTTGTTGATGACGATCGACATGAACAAACTCTTAAGGATAAATACAAAGGAAAGTTACATGCAATTTCTATCAGCGATGTGGAGTATGATAATGAAGTGGTGAAAGGTACACTCACCATCCAATCTAAAGTAGAAAATACTTTATTTGATTCTGGATCCACCCACTCTTTTATTTCTAAATAATTTTCTAATGGTATCACCGTATTACCTCAAAAATTAGATGCTGAGTTAGCTGTGACAACCCCTAATGGCACAACAGTCACATAAAAAGTTTATAATTCTTCTCTGATTGAAGTTTGTGGGAAAGTGCTTCCTGCAAATCTTGTGATCCTTCATATATTTGAATTTGATGTTATTATTGGCATGAATTGGCTTTCTTTATATGGATCTCATATCAATTTTCAAAGAAGGGAAGTCACATTTCATATTCCAGATCAATCTATGATTGTCTATCGATGCAAGGATGAACATAACCTTCCAGTGGAAATTTCTTCCATCTTATGGGTCTTGATTCCACTAAATGAAGGTTATTTATCTCAAATGGTTGGTGAGAAACTCATGATTAAGAATATGCCCATTGTACGAGAGTTTGACGATGTCTTTCCAGAGGAATTTCCGGGTCTTCCACCAAATTGTGAAGTTGAGTTTTCAATAGAACTCGTACCGGGTGCTTTGCCTATTTCAAAGACACCTTATAGAATGTCCCCAATTGAGTTGCAGGAATTGAAGAAGCAACTCCAATAGAATCTTGATAAGGGATTCATACACCCTAGTGCGTCACCTTGGGGATCACCTGTTCTGTTTGTTAAGAAGAAAGATGGATCAATGAGACTCTTCATTGATTATCGAGAACTTAACAGGATCACTATCAAGAAAAAATATTCTCTCCCACGCATTGATGACTTATTTGACCAACTACGCGGAGCTCAATACTTTTCCAAGATTGATCTTCATTCAGGGTATCATCAATTAAGGGTCAAAAGGGAGGATATACCAAACACGACTTTCTGTACTAAGTATGGACACTATAAATTTATAGTGATGCCATTTAGTCTTACTAATGCCCCTGCTATCTTCATGGATCTGATGAATAGAGTCTTTAGAGACTATCTTGATCAGTTTGTGGTAGTCTTTATAGATGATATTCTTTTCTATTCAAAGATCATGGAAGAACATGAAGATCACTTGAGAATTGTATTGAAGACCCTGAGAAAGGATAAGCTTTATTCCAAATTTACCAAGTGTGAATTTTGGCTTCAAAAAGTTGCATTTCTGGGTCACATAATCTCAAAAGAGGGGATATCCGTGGCTCCAGCAAAAATAGAGGTTATCAAAAGATGGTCGATACCGACAATAGTAACTGAGATCCGAAGTTTTCTTGGGTTGGCTGGATATTATCGACGTTTTGTGAAAGATTTTTCATGATTATCTAATCTACTAACCAGGTTGACTCGAAAAGGAGTTAAGTTTGTTTGGATAGAGGAATGTGAAGAGAATTTCAAGGAGTTGAAAAGAAGGTTATCCAGTGCACCTGTACTCACACTTCCTTGTAGTGGAGAAAGGTTTGTGATCTACAGTGACGTATCCAAGAAGGGGCTGGGGTGTGTTCTTATGCAAAATGATATGGTGATAGCTTATGCCTCACGAAATTTGAATATCCATGAGAAAAATTACCCACCTCATGATTTGGAGTTAGCTGCGTTAATCTTTGCATTAAAGATTTGTAGGAATTATCTATATGGAGAAAGGTGTGATATTTATACTGATCATAAAAGTTTAAAGTATATTTTCCCAAAAAAGGAGCTGAATATGTGCCAAAGAAGATGGTTAGAGCTGATTAAGGATTACGACTGCTCAATTCATTACCACCCTAGGAAAGAAAACAAGGTGGAAGATGCATTAAGTCGATAAGACCATGCTAGCTTATCCATGATGAGGATCACAAAAGATCCATTATTTATATATTTACAAAGGATGGATCTTGGAATTATAATGGAAGGGGAAAATTCATATCTTTCTCAAATGAATGTTCAACCATCTATACATGTGAAGATTAAAGAGGCATAGAAAGAAGATGTAGAGTTACAAAAGAAGGTGAGAAATGTTCCTGAATTCAACCTCGATTGTGATGGGATAATAAAGTTCAAGAATCAGGTTTGTGTTCCTCCCATCCCAGAATTAAAGGAGCTGCTGGATGAGGCTCATAGTTCTTCATTCTCTATTCATCCTGGAAGCACGAAGATGTATAGGGACCTGAAATAGTACTTCTGGTGGGATGGCATGAAAAGAGATGTTGCTGAATATGTCTCTCGATGCTTGGTTTTAAGAAAGTTAAGGCTGAGAGACAGAAGTCTAAGGGGATGTTACAACCATTACCCATACCCAAATGGAAATGGGAAAACATCACTATTGACTTTGTCACTAGACTTCCTAAAACATCCAAAGGCAATAATGTTATCTAGGTTATAGTGGATCATCTTACAAAGTATGCACAGTTCATTGCTATTAGAGAGGATTTCTCTCTGGATCAGCTTGCCAGGATATATGTAAAGGAAGTGGTAAGATTTCATGGAGTACCACTTTCCATTATATCTGATCAGGATCCGAGGTTTATCTCAAAGTTCTGGCGAAGTCTTCAGCATACTCTGGATACAGAGTTGAGTTTCAGCACTGCTTATCATCCTCAGACAGACGGTCAGTCTGATAGGTCAATTCAAACTCTAGAAGATATGTTGAGAGATTTCTCTATGGACTTAAAAGGTTTTTGGGATCAACACCTACCTTTGGTGGAATTTTCTTATAATAATAGCTTTCACTCCAGTATTCAGATGGCTCCTTATGAAGCTCTCTATGGAAAGAAATGCAGAACTCCAACTTGCTGGGATGAAGAAGGGGAAAGAAAGCTATTAGGACCTGATCTTGTTGATGAGATGGAAGAAAAGGTCAGATCTATTCAACAACACATAAGGGTAGCTCAGAGTTGACAAAAAAAGTTATGCCGATAACCGAAGAAAAGACCTAGAGTTTTAAGTGGGTGATAAAGTGTTCTTACGAATATACCCTTGGAAGAGAGTAATGAGATTTAGAAAGAAGGGAAAGCTGAGCCCTAGGTATATCGGTCCATTTGAAATACTGGATCGTGTTGGGAAGGTAGCTTACTGATTGGAGTTTCCACCGAATCTATCTCAAGTTCACGATGTGTTCCATGTATCAACCTGATCCTTTACATGTACTCAGCTTAGAAGTTGTACCGTTGGAGTAAGATCTTTCTTATGAAGAACAGCCGATATAGATTCTGGATCGTAGCGAAAAAGTCCTATGGAACAAGACCACTCGCTTGGTGAAAGTTTTATGGAGGAACCAATAATTAGAAGAAGCTACATGGGAGCTTGAGGATATGATGAGGGAGAGGTATCCTCATCTGTTTATTACAAAGTGACGAATTTCGAGGGCGAAATTCATTTTAAGGGGGGTAGAATGTAACACCCGAGATTTTTATGAGAAATATTTTGTTTTTATGTTATATAAATCATCAAAGGAATATTTCACTACACACAACACTAGCTTGGCTTACTATACACGCAACCGCGGCCTTCCTCGATAGCTTGCGTTGTACGTAATACCGAGTTTCACTAAACAACGATATGCTATTAAAATATTATTAAAACTAGCCGTTATGAATAGTAATACCCACTTTTTGAAATTTTATCTTTCAAAATGGACTTCATTTTTGGATTTGGAATATTGAAATTAGCCTAGGGTGAAATTTTGGTATTTTTCTGAAATCTTTCAATTTTTGATGAATAGTGAAAACACTCGGTTACTATTTAAAAACCGAATTTTTATTTAAATAATTATTTATTTTATTTAAATTTATTTTAGGTCAAAATTGATACATAACACCTATATAAGTTCAATGTAATTCATTAGAGTCATTTTATAATAATTTTAGATATATAAAAAATTTATTGATCTTTTCACCATCTTTTACCCACCTCCAAGGAGAATTTGCAAATTTACATAAAACTTAATTTTACCGCTTCTGTGAGTGGAATTTTGGAAATCCGAGAGACATGGTTAATATCAAGGACTAAAATGTCGTTCAATGAGATGAAAATAATTTTTGGTGAACAATAACATTTTACTTTTTTTTTACCATGGTAAAAAGTAAATAGGGAAATTAAGGGTAAAAATGATTTTATTATTACCCTAACACATGTCCTAATTCTATTGGATAAGTTTAATTCAACCAGAAAAAACCTTAGGAATAAAATATGACCATTTAGGCCCACTTGGATTAGATTAGGACATTTAATATTATTTCATTTAAAGAATAGTTAAAATAGTTTAAATCAAAGTTTAATAACTAAAACATTTTTAATATAGGGTTATACATAAGATAAAATAGACTATAAATATTAAATAGAAAGATAAAAATATTTCCGACATAATGGTATTTTATTTATCATTTTTAGACATTGAATAATTTAATTTATTTATGACACAATGATGATGCAGTAATTATCGTATTAATGAAATATTGACATAATTGATGTTATAAATACCCAAATAAATGTAATTTGAGACTTTTTTTGAATGAAACTAATTTTCTAGGTTAATATGACATGTTAGTATTGAGTTAATTAACATTTTTCGAACTAATCATGCTGTTATTATTTTCAAAAAAATCAAGTACCAAATAGTGTCAAAATTGACATAAAATAATTTTTAAAAAAAATATTATATTATTAATTGTTATTTTATTCTTAAAAATCCAAGGTTCGGCCAAATGACTTAGATAAGGTTATATATATTAATAATAAACAACTTTGGGTTCTTTTGGCTTGTTATAGTAAGTTTATTAACCTTATAGTGTAAGAAAACAAGAAGACATGGTAAAAGTAAAATTATTTAACTTAAAGTTAAATCTAAATGATAAGGTTAAAATAGAAACCTAAACTTGTCTAAATTCTATTGTATGAGAGGATTTCAACCCATACCCACCTTAGCTTATAAATAAATCTATTTTTAGCTATTAAAAACTGAATATGACTTTATAATAAAATAATATTTTTAGTTTTTTCCTAAGGTGCCCCTCTCCTCCCTTATAAAAGGACACCTCCTCCCTCTCTTCCTCACACCACTTTGAGACTTCAAGCTCGGCCAAAACCTAACAAATTCTCTTCTAAACTTCCCTAGAAATATCCTAGAGATCCTGGTATTATTCAAACGCCAATTTTAGTGCTCTAAGAGGAGGTCTCAAAGAGGCGCTTCAAAGAAGAGGTAATGTTCGTTACTAATTCTTTCAACATTATTTCTTATTATACTTATTCTTCTTTAGTTGTTTCATTATGAAGTAATAACATCAGTATCAATCATATACTGATATGTTATTATAAGTATTAAACAACCATATTTCACCATCTATCCATCCTATAGAAAATGAAATCACCGCGCGTGCGTACGTACGGAATACCGTCTCCACGCCATGGTGTAATCTATTTTCCACCACCACCTTACTTGGATGGGTATAATGGTGTAAATAATGACTATATATGATTATTTTAAAGTGATATTGATTCTGAAATAGTATACATACACTCCAATACAATTCCACAATCATGGGAATGATATCATCGCTCGTGCGTACGTACGGAATACCGTCTCCACGATGTGATGCGACTCGTTCTACATGATCTTTATTGCATAATGTATATATAAATGAATTTAATGAATGAATATGATATATATTACACTAATAACATTATGGAAATGAGATTTATATAACCTAAAAAGAGGAATAATAATTTATTCGACAAAACACACATATGAACATAAAGCAATAAACACCCGAATAACAAGTAGCAATGAAATATTACTAATAAGAAGCTAAGAATATGACCATATACGATATCATAAAAATAATTATGATTATGTAATAAGTCAATGACATTATTTAAATCATTATACA
Source organism: Viscum album (assembly GCA_963277665.1). Lineage (NCBI taxonomy): Eukaryota > Viridiplantae > Streptophyta > Magnoliopsida > Santalales > Viscaceae > Viscum > Viscum album. Next base: position 1,657,215,966 of record OY728121.1, on the reverse strand, counting down.
TGAGGTTCGGACACTTATGAAGCAAATCGGACCTAAGGTAAGGGAAAATCTCACAATCTCATTTTTATCCGAGATTGTTTATACTTCAGAATTTACTGGGGAATATTTATCATAAACATCCATGTTTTCTCAATATGTAATATTATTTCCATCTACCTACAATTGTTTAAATCCAATTTTACCCTTCGGTGAGTTTTTAGTAAATGATATGAAAGGAATCTTTTTTCGTTTTTCGTACGAGGTACTTTTTGACTTTTCCGGCCAAAGTACGGGAAGAATGTTTTTTATAACTTATACGACATGAATGGATTCATAGAATATTATTTCCATGAATATTACTTTAAATGTTTTCAGGTTTATTTTTAATCAACTTATTTTAGTTTAAAATTGTATGACATGTTAAGAAAGGAAAAATGTTTTTGAAGTAGAAAGGATATTTTCCTTAAGAATAGAGTTCAAGTGTTTTATCAAAATCATTTTCCATCTTAGATAATATAGGATTCTGTTTCTATCCCTATTTTTACATTGATTTTATTATGTTGTGATGGAATTATTTTTATGAATTCCTTTATCTTATATGAATTTTTTTATGATGTCACGATGTTTAAGAATCCCATTTTTATTACATGGGTTATGCAATGATGTATGATTTTTGATTTTGTGGCACACATAAGAATGGTATAATTATGAGATGGGTGGGACCTATATCTCCCTCCAATGCATTGGGTAAAGATTTATATCTCATGAGATAGACATGGCTGGAACGGCAGGTTAAACCGGTTCAGTGAAACGGTACTGAAACGAGGAGTGAACTCAGTTCAGAAATGGACTTTGTCTGCTAAGATAGTCCTGGCAAGGAGTCTTGACTAATAAGAAATGATTCTCTATGATTATGTGTGTATTCCAAAAATTTTCATATTTTAAGTTATGATTATTGGGATTACATTTCACTACTATGATTTATCCCATGTTATGAAATTATGATCTCTTTTGCAGGTTAAGATTTCCAAAATCTTATGTTCTTATGAATATGATGTGATTGATATTTCTTTTGTTTACCCTTACTGAGCATTTGAGCTCACCCTTTTGTATGTTTTATTTCCCCAGGTTAGGAAGAAGGTTATTAAGTAGGATATGCCAAAAGGGACTCTAGATATGATGAAATAAATGGGATACAATGTAGATGCTTTATGAACCAGTTGTTTATGTTTCCTAGTTTCTAAAGACACTATACCTATACGGTCCTTTCATGGTTTTGTTATATGTTGTAATAAGTGTACTTCAATTTTGAACTATTAACAATGTATGTAAAGTATGGGTTATTATACTCTACCCTTAACATCCACCATGGTCAACCTCCCCACAAAGATTTCTCCAATGGAAACGGTAGTCCTCCCCTTGCCTAGAATCCTTCGTATGGAGAGGTGTTCAATACTCCAACACCATAAATAGATGGGTTCTCGAATCATCATGGTCAATATTATATGGTTCCCATCATCTTCCATCAACACCCCACTTCCAACAGTAGGTAACCATTAGAACTATATTTTATGGTTTGATCAGATGGATTTTTGTATCTCAGATGAGGAGGAGACTGACATTGATATATAGAGAGAGTTATCTAGAAACAATGTCCCCATTATGTTCTATCCCCTCTTTACCATTAACTATGAGATACTAGATGAACTAGAAATGTAGTGCATGACCTATCCATGACAGAATATGTGGGCCAGTCATCATCAAATGAAGGATTGGCATGTCCATTATCCAGGATATGTGTGTCACCATCAGATGATCAAGATACATTGTTGTCAAGTAAACTAAGAAGATATCGCCAGGGACTGGGATCCAAAACCAGAAAATAATAGTGTGAATATGAAACACACTTTCCACCATTGTTTTATGACTCTTTGGAATATGATCTATGAATCAATTTCGTGCATCTGTATTTGGGAATGGGGGTAGTAGGGAGCATTACATTTTCCCCTCCCTAGGAACTATAGATACCCTCATGTATGGTATCCAGCAATGTTATATCCTCCAGAGAGATCAAGGGACTAGAAAAATATCAGGACAGTTTGTCACTACAATAGAATGCCTTCACTCCAACAGTTCCCTGAAATTACAGACAGAGAAGAAGGATAACCAATGGGACATCAAACTAGGGCCCTCAAACAACAAGAAGATATTTCTTACGTGGATACCAAAGTTGTGATCACCCATAAAAATTCACATAGGAAATGATTCACATCATGGGATGCCATTTCACCCAGTTCCTATGAGATAAAAACGTCACCACGTCAAGCTGGTCGTGATTATAGCTACAACATTATCCATTCAGAAGAATACCTAGACTGCTGACCTGGGGAATATCAACCACTTCCTCCTTCTCTCGGATAGTCAATTCCCGAGAGGAATTGTGACACATTGGCAGTAAATGCATGAAAAACCTAGAACATTGGCTTGTGGGAATTTATATCTCAATGACCATCCCCATGTTCATAGTCCCCTAAGAGGACCTCTGAGACATAATATGTGATCCTAGGAAAACCCCACCCCCTAGGTTTGGGTGCATTTGTACCTATATTTCCATCCTAGTTGTCTTGAAATCCCTGAATGGATCCATTGAAAGCTCAATTACTGGATCAATCAGTTCCAACTATAGCCCCAAATGACGCCCAATCCATAGGGATAGGGTAATATTCATTATCACCACCACCATAGTGGGAATTAGTCTTCTCCATGTTAGGAATAATTAATCAATTTTCAGTATTTCAAAATCCCCTCATGCCGCAAGTCAAATCCCTATTGGTCAGGGCTCATTTGGAAACCCCTACCAGAAACTTCCTCAGGGTCACTATTCATAGACCAAAATGGGAGTAACATACAACAAGAATAGTAATACCCCATTGGGGTCCCAAGACAAAACGTCCCAACATGGCCAAGGGTTCAAATAATAAACCTAAAAAGGATAATGTAGAATCATCATGTTACGTTGAATGAAATGGAACGACCACCATTGGAAGATATGACTCAGTGAATGTCATCATTGTCAACATGGTAGATATTGATCACAATGAAAATACAATGGGTCGCGATAGGGAAAATGTACCTTGGGAGATGGGTGACTTGAGTTCACCAAACGAGTTTGCATGAACCAAAAACTAGAGACAACACCAAGACATGGAAATTAGAAATATTGTGTTTCTACCACCCCGATGGAATACTGACAAAGGTAAGGGTACACCCACATCTTGACCACATCCCAAGAGAAGCTAGGTTCCTAACCTAGAGGACCGATTGCCACATATGTGAGAGAAATACATGATCCTTGGTAAAATAATGAGGAGCTACTCAGGGGAAATATTCTCATAGGGTATTGCCTCCAAGAAGAGTTAAATATTATGCTTCCCATGATTGATCCATTAGAAAAGTCATCTTCTAAATATCATATTTTCTCTATGTCTAGGAAATCACCCCACATACATGAGGAAGAAAAAAATAATCGTGACTTACCTCCATTGCTACAATAGCCTCTCCCTCGCCAAGATAATCATTCAGTTCCTAGAAGAATCAAAGATCATAGGGAGATGAAAGCAAGGCCACATCTTCAACCACCACCAGCCCCCTAGGGATGGGAGATGGATCAGACAGCAAAAAGCCCTAGCTCCTTAACGTCATAGAGTCCTTAACTACTCAAATTAAATCCATAGAAGGACATAGTGTTCTTGTGTAGCATGGAAGGAAGCCATATCCTGAATGGTTCAATGATACCCCACTTCCACCCAACATTGGAAACACTACCTTATTTACCATTGATGGTGCGGGAGACCCCAAATAGTATCACACACACTTTGTGTCCTGATGCAGACTGATGATAGCCCCACAAGATCAAAAAGAGGCAACCAAGCTTAGGTGTTTCATAAAAACCTTGTTTGGGATAGACTTTGTTTTGTATAACAGTCTCCCACAAGAAGTTGTTTCAGGATGGGAAGACCACCATCATGAATTAATTTAAAAATTAAGTTTTATACTGAGGAAGGAAATGATCTCCATCCTGTCAAATTGAAAACAACATGAAAATGAGAGGCTATTTCATTTCATATCAAGGTGGAAGGGTTTGACCTACTCACTCAACATCCCTCTCTCACAATAGAAACCACATGAGCTCTATGCTAAAAATCATAGGGATGATTTGAATATTCCCATGACACTAATGAAATATCCGGGTGGATTTCATGAATTTACGGAAATAGGCCATCATCTAGAGGATTCCATCCAACATACTCGATCCAAAGCTCGACTCATTCCCATGGCACAGGGAAACAAGACATCTAGTATAGAATCTATATCATTCACTCTCAAGATAGTAGTGGCACTTGACCAAATGCCCAGAAAGGCACCAAACCACCCAGTACCTCTTATTGAGTAGTAGAAACCACCAAATCTCCCTCGGTTGTAATCACATAGAAATCATGGTAATTGAGGATTTTAATAATGTGTGATTATGGTGTACACCTTTAGGAATGAACAGTTCCCCTATTATTTATTAGTATCCTGGATAATAACGTCTTCGCACTTCTAAAACCCAATAAGATTGATGAGGTCAACCTCACTGACCGGTCTGATTACTTCCCTTTACAAATATGGTTGGGTCATAATATCTAGAACTATTTCATCTTCAAAGAAGTTATTCAAGGCATGATTCATTCCAAACAATTGGTATACAATCATTCCTTAGAGTGGATGGATTTTATAACCATGGTCCAACCAAAAGAAGAGGATGATCAAAAGAAGTTCCTAGCTAGAATTTCATGAATATTTTATAACTGGATGGTTTAAAAGATAGTTGATTAGGCCCACACCACTCTGAGAGAATAGTTGCACAAACTAGCAGTAGCTCTGCCACCCAAGGAAGAGGTGTCATATGTACCTATGAAAGGTGGGAGTGACCACCAAAGGCAGGATGAAATAGAATAGGAAGAGTCAATCTCTCTTTCAAGGTAGGCATTAACATTCAATGATTTCTTCCCCACAACATCTGTAGTATAAGAATTTCCCCACCAAATGGAATCCTCGTCGGATGAGGAACTCATATTTCATTCTTTCAATGCAATACACTTTTCATACCCCTTATATGATGATGTGTTTTACCTGGAGATTCAGTTTCCCATGCATAACCAGAGAATGGGTGGTCGCATATGCCGATTTTAATAATATAGAGGACACCAAAGTTTGTGACAGACTCAGTATTCTAGTCATTCCTTTATGGAAAATACATATATAGCTGAAACGTGTGGGAAAGCACTCCGGTGAAACTAAAAAGGGAAAGGAGGTGTTTCAGAACACTCTGCCAACCATCTTTACCTGATTCTCTTACGTGACCTCCTAGAAGGAGCTCAACCTGATCATCATAGATAAAGGGGAAGGCTAGGAGGACCTACATTTTTGGCAGTGGATTCTCCCAAGAAATCCACACAAGTTCCAGATTCGTCTTTCTCGAGCACCTCAACTCCTCATCCACAAGCCCATGAGCATCCCCATATTTGGAAACTCCTACCTTGGGAAAAAAAGTATGATGTTCTAAAATATATGGCGTCTTCCCTAGAAAAGCTCTTAGCCCTTGATGAACTCCATCTTTCCAAAAAACTCAGGGAGGAACTTGTTGAAGCCCCCCAAAGACTATAAGAGTTTGAGATTGAACTTATTGTAGCTGAGGCCAATAGGGTAGAGACAACAGCCCCTAAATGTAATTTCGCCATCTCATTCATAGATCATGATTAAGAAGTGGCCCTGTAGGGGAACAATAGGCCCCTATAGGTCTCAATAAGGCTCAATAAAGTTAGTGTCCAGAGGGATCTAATTGATAATGGTTTTGGGATCAATATTATCCTAGTCTGAGCCCTATGATCTTTGGGATATGGAAAAGGGGATCTATCTCCCACTAAGATAAACATAAAAGGGTATGATAAAAATGAGAAAATACACCTTGGTAAAATATGTCTCACAACCCAGTTTTTGGATCTTACCCCAGATTACGAGTTTATGGTAATCCAACAAGACACCACATATAATGTCCTCCTCAAAAGGTCGTGGATTCCAAACCACTGATTGATACCTTCAACATTACATCGGTGTCTGAAGTATCCCATTAATAGTAAGGTTGGAATACTACATGGTGATGGTTCTCCCTTTGAGACCTATGGTTCGACATATGTTGAAGTAGAGTTTCATAAAAGAAGGGAGGCAACCAACTAACAATGGATGATGATAAATAGGTTACTATTCCCAATGGATTTGGGAAAACCCATGTGAATACTTGGAACATGCTCGATGACAACATTGGACTCCCCATAAATCTAGTCAAGGTCAGAGGTATAATCCTAGAGGTATAAACCCTTCCTATCCTCAGTGATGGCATTGATGGCCTTTATCCAAAGCATATCTCTCTAGAAACTTAGTCAATAGGGAATGATAATGTCTCTTCTCATGTCCTCTCTTATCATGATAATAATTGAGAATCCCCTAGATTTCTATCTCCATCTAAGAGTGACTCCACAGGCTCTAAGACAAAATAAGCTAGGGGTTACCTCAGGAACACTCCTCCAGTATTTGAGGAATGTGTCTCCACTACCATCGATGAACTCAGGAAGATAAACCTTGGAATATTGGAAGATTCATGACCTACATTGATTTTTTTCTTCCATAACTTTAAAAGAGAAAGAGATGTACATAACATTTCTGAAGAAACATTGATATGTGTTTTCTTGGAACTACACAGAAATGCCTGGAATGAATCCATATGTGGATACACACTATATTAGGTTACCAAAAGAGCATAAAAACTTCACATAAGAATCCATGAGGATACACCCCTCTTATTCCACCAATATATTGGTAGAAGTCGATAAGTTGATTGAATCCAACATTTTATAAGAGAAGAAATAAAAAAATGGATTTCCAAAATCATCCCTATCAAAAAAAAGAATGGGAATATTAGGTCCAACATTTATTTTAGAGACCTTAATAGACATTTCCCAAAGGATGAATTCCCACATCCAACCATGAAACCCCTAATCTATGCAACTACTATCTTCTAGTCCCTTTCATTCATAGATGGGTACTCTAGGTTCAATTAGATAATGATGGACCATGAGGATGAAAAAGAAACTTCCTTTAGATAACCTCAATAGATCTTTTATTATCAGCTCATTCCATTTGGTTTTAAGAATGATGGTTCCACATATCAACGTTCTATGGAAAATATCATTAATTCATTTTTGGGAAAGACAACTAAATGTCATTTCAACAACTTGGTGGTTAAATATAAATGGTAATGTGATAACTTGATGGACCATTAGACAATTTATGAAATGTTACGAAAGCAAAGTGTGATGTTAAATATTCTAAAATGTTCCTTTGGAGTCACATCAAGAATGTTACTGGGATTTCTCTTACGCAACCACAACATTGAGGTCAACCCAGAAAATATCAGTTTAACTTAGCAATGTCACCCCCTATAATTCTCAATGAAATGAGGGGATTCCAAGGGATCCTCACCAACATTCAGTGGTTAATTTCAAATATGGATGGTAAATCTCACCCATTTACTAAGATAGTGAAGAAGGGAATCACCATATAATGGGATGATGATTTCCAAAAAGTCCTCAAAAGTTTCAAGAAGTTCTTGCGGAACCCACCAGTCTTGATGACCCCTGTGGAAGGGAGGCCACTCAAAATATTTGTTCCCACTATGGAACTCTCATTGGGAACCATCATCATGAAAAAGAATGATTTGGGATGCTAGAATAGTCTATATCACCACAGTTTGATGATTCTAGGAAATAAGACTCAACACTTTGATGTTGAGAAGAACTGCCTCGTACTCATCCATGTATTGAAAAAGATAAGGCATTACTTGCAACATCATGAAGTACAATTAGTCTCTCATGTTGATTCACTCAAGTAAATTCATGGTCATCCAATGTTGACTGGGTTCTTGGACTAATGGACTGTCATTCTTGATCAAGACAAAATCTAGTTTTTATCATAGATGTTTGTAAAAGGGAAAGCCCTATATGATTTCCCTACAACACATTCGTCACAAAAAAATACACCAGAAGACATTGATCACTAGAATTAATAGGTCTTATATGGCCATGAAACTCCTTGAACATGGGATATGTACTTTTTTGGAGCCTACCAGAGTCCTATTGGCATAAGAATAGAGAACCTAAAACTCAGTCTAGTTGGTTTGGAGTTTTTATTAATCTCTCCAAACAAGGTATTCCTAAAAAACTATTTCTCAAAATTATATGGGTGTATAAACAATGAGGTATAATACCAAGGTCTCATCACTAGCTTGGAACTAGCATTATAGCTAAAAATAGCCTACCTAAACATCAATGGGGATTCAGAGTTAGTGATAAAGTGGGTCAATGGAGAATATTCTATATAAAGAAGGAAATTACCCCCTCACTGGCTACATTAGTGGATTGATGGAAGAATTATCCTTTGATCCCACACTACATTATGATCCCAAATCAAATAATGCTTGTCTTAAAATGCTGGTCAATGCAACCACCATCCTAGATGATACTGATTAAGAGGAGGAAAACGTCTTTATTAGGCATCGAAGAATCATGCCATCGATAATTATATATGATATGGAAGAGATCAATCTTTTCATAACTACCCCAGAGCATGATGAAACCATGACCACCTTTTAATGGATAAAGCCTATAATTGAATATCTAAGATATCATATTCTCTTAATAGATCATACTAGAATGGAATAGATTTGGAATCGGGTAGAAAAATTCACCCAATGGGATGGTCCAAATGAGGAAGAAGTTCTCTACAAACGTGGTTTTGATAGAATTATCCTCATATTCATAGTGGAAGGAGAAGATATCACTGTCATGGAGAAAGTCCATACATGCTGCTATGACACCCATCAATTTGGGACTAGGTTCTCTCACTAGATCAAGAGGTTCAGTTATTACTAGAAAACCATGATACAAGACTGTGTAGAATTCACTATGAAATGGAATGTGTTCCAAATTCATGAAAACTTCATCCATCGTCCCTCATAATTACTTCATACAGCTAAATATTCCTGTCCATTTTTTATTTGGGGGATGGATGTTGTGGGGCTATATCCCCTGACCACAACCAAGCAGTTCAATTACATCCTTATAGATACCAAATTTTTTTCAAAATGGGATAAGGCTCAAGGATGTTGGAATGAAGAATATCATCAACTTCATGAAGTCACGTATAATTACAAATTTTAGAGTCCCTCATGCAATATTAATAGACAACGTCACCAATTTCTATTCCACAGAGTTGATGAATCTTTACCAGGAGTACATTATCATGTCCAATCACTTTTCCCTCTATCATGTAGTGGAAAATGGACAGATAGAGTCCTTAAATAAGACTCTATCGAACATAAAATTGAAGATGGTGACCAATGATAAGATGTATGGGCCGGATAAAATCCTCCATACATTATGGTCCTATGATACCACCATGCATATTGCTACACAAACAATGTCGTCTTCACGGGTGTATAGGAATGAGACATTGTTACCCATAGATGTATAGTTTCCCTCACTCCGGATAGCCATATGTAGATATCTCTTAGATGGTGAAAAATTGAAAAATTGGTTGGATGAGTTGGTATGGATATATGAGAAAATTTTGTGCACACTGCACAATCTAAATATTCATTAGAATTGAATAGCATGATCCTTAAATAAAATGGTTCACCTCTACTCATTCCTTTAGGTAGAGCTGGTGGTGGCTCTTATAACCCCAATGATACTGGGAATGAATCCCATGATGTTAGAGTCGATGTGGTAAGTACCCTATATAATTCATAATTTTTATCACAATGGAGCCTATTCGATGAACACCATGGATGGGGAGCATATCTCACCGCCTACCAATGTGATATTTAATAAAAATAATTGGCATAGTTGACACTAAAAGGGAATCCACATTAGAGTAACCCCAACAATAATCCTAACTACATGATGTTAAACTGTACTCGCTCATCCAAATTACATGATGATAAACTATATGTATTTCATCCTAGATGTAATATATTAAACTACAAGACACCATTCATCCATACCGCATGACATAAAACTACACGGATCAACAATTCCCTTCACATCGGATAATTCATCTTCCTCACCACATGACATTTAACTGCATGGTTAGAATCCTTTATACATGATTTTAATCTACATATTTCTTCTAGAAATATGTATGACTTTATTATCATCCTCATGGGATACGTAGGGACTCCACGATCCTATATATTGGTCCTTCTAGTACATGATATAAAATCCCCTTGTTGTACCCTCTTCTATCTCTGCATTGTAGGGAACTTATCACGTTACTTGTTTCTCGAACTGATCATAGCTCACGTGATCTTAGAAATCACACCGGGGACTAACCCTTATAAGTATGGCTCATAGGTACACAACAAGTCTATAGTCCTAAATGCAATACCATAAATGGAATTCCCTGATTTCTCACCACATGACATTAAACTGCATGGTCAATGTATGACAACCCTACTTTTTATTACAACTTAAACATGCTTTATTACATAAAACTTCACTTGATACAACAAAGAAGATCGAGAGGTTTAGTGTCTTTGGGGATTAGGATCATTACATAAAAACTTTAAACTTGAAATACAACATCCTTATTGAAAACTTCCTTTACATGACCACTACATTCCTTCGTACTTAGCATTGCATGGGATAACCTGAGGACATGCATAAGAAAAGGGTGAGCTATAAAGCCCAGTAAGGGAGTACATAATGAATAACCTGAGGAGTACAATACATGTTAGGCAATAGGCATATCAATAGAGCATAAGAGAGACATGAACATAAAGGCATGATAAAGCATGATAATCATAACATGGAAATGTGGCAACAACACTTAACATTGAATTAGCATGAGCCAAGGCTCATTGCACATGGAGCATGAGTAAACCCTCATTGCACTTGAAGCACGAGTAAACCCTCGTTGCACTTGAATTAGCATGAGTCAACACTCATTGCACATGACGTATCATGATACTATACTTTACCCAATGCATTGGAGCGCTATAAAGGGCGCACCCTTCTTAAACATTTCATTTCATGCATAAGTGTGCCACATGGATCATAAAACATGGATTCATAAAACATAATCATTTCTTCCACGATAAAGGAAAGTGGAATTCATACATGAAACTTTACAATCAATATGTATATGTGCATAAAGTTGAATACCCTTGATGGAGAAATGGGCATGGTATTCACTACACAAAGACATTGGCTTAGAAAATCGGTGCGATTTCGGCAGCGTAACGGCGTGACATAAGAATTCATAAAAAAGTTTGATGAGAGAGAAAGGGGTTCCTCATCATATTTACATGTAATGGAAATTAAGGAGATCATATATATACATGTCCCAACAATAGAAATGGAATTTAGATTCATGATACAAAAGTATTGCTTGAATGTAAAAGAAGAGAGAGAAGTTCCTTTCGGAATTTCGGCATAGTAACGGGTGTACATGGGAGGCATTTAATGAGAGAGAAAGGGTTCTCCCATAATTCAAACAATAAGAGGGAAGTATGGGGGAGGTGCGAAACCATACCCCAACATTCATAATTGAAATAAAAAGGGAAATACAACTTAAAGAAAATTGACAAAAAAATGAGAAAGGAAGAAAACCCCTTACTTGGAAGTGTGCTTCCAAAGGCTAGAGAGAGGCTTGTGAGAGGCTTCTTGGGAGCTTGGGTCACCTTGAGAGGATTATAGAGAGAGTAGGGCAGAGGTTGGATGAACTTCAAGGGCTTTGGGTGAGGAGGAAGTGGGAGCTTGGGTGGGTTTATATAGGAAAGGTGAGAGAATTCTTTATTATTTAGGTTTGGGACCCCTTATATTAAAATAATCCAAACCACAAACCATCCCATGGTATTTTCCCATGGTTTCTGGAAAAGGAAAGAGGAAAACAATATTTTACAAGGCCAAGGTCCGAACTTATTAAAAATTTAGGGTTTCTTATGTGGAGGTGAGTCACACTCCCATGGAAATTAATTTAAAAAGGCAAAGTGTTGAATAAGTCTTGAGGGCTCCATTAATGCTTTGAAAAGTGAGTCAAACAAACCCAAAACCTCATTATTTTAATGATAAAACACATATTGGCCGAACATAAGGATTATGGTATTTTATTACATCACCATTGGGTCATTATGATGTCATAAAACACATTATATATTTAAATGGTATTTAATTTTTACCCAAAAATTTGACTGTCTCAGAAAATTATGAAAAATTCACCATTGGATAATTTCGACGTCCTGATTCCAAAAATAATATTTATTTTATCTAAATAATTTTCTAAATATGTGAATTTTTACTTTTAAAATAAAAACCGACATTTATAAAAAAATTCACGGGTTTTGACAGAAATGGCTTTCAAACCTTAATAAAAATTTTAATTGCATTCATAAAATTATAAGATCATTTATATTTAATAAAAATTAATTTAATATTAATAATAATATTTTATTAAAATATTATTTAATTCAAAAATCCTTTAATTTAATAATAACTAAAAACACCGTTTGTACTTTAAAAACTAATTACAAGGCATCAAAAATGACTAGAAATTATATTCATTATTATATAAAAAAAATGTACATGAACATGGTGCTACTTATTTGTTACATAACCCCTTAAAATAGCTGCATAAGACCTAAGGGTAAGGTGTGCGATGGTGACAGACTCTTGAGGTTGCTCGGATAACATCGCTCGAGTGGTAATCTCTATCAACTTCCATTTTTCCCGTAGACGATCACGTTCGAGCTTGACTTGATGAAGCTCAGCTTGGGTTTGGTCAAGGGAAAAGCCCAAAGACGCCACCTCTTTTCCGAGCTCCGACAAATGGGCTTCGTAAGGGGCGATTCTACTGGATGAGGCCATCGCTTCCTTTGTCTGAGTAGAAAATTGGTTCGTTAAAGCCTTATATTTAAACTACCCAGATGATCACTGTTCAACGGCTATAAAAGTAACGGTCACAAATCTTAACGTTAAACTAAAGAAGTTGACATCTTATAAAAACATAAAGAAACATTTAACTGGATCAAGAGGGATTTTCCATTAATGAAATTTTTGGGTCGTTACAACATTCCCCCCTTAAGAAATTTCGCCCTCGAAATTTTCCTTTTCCCACACTAAAACAAATGTGGGTAACTTAGCTTCATCATATCCTCCGACTCCCAAGTTGCTTCTTCAAACTTGTGGTTTCTCCACAACACCTTGACGAGGGGCATTGTCTTATTTCGTAGAACTTTTTCTCTACGATCTAATATCTTCACTGGTTGCTCCTCATAAGAAAGATCATCTTCTAATTGTACCACCTCGGAAGAGAGTACATGTGAAGGGTCTGGTATGTACTTCCTTAAGAGGGATACATGGAAGACATCATGCACCTTGGCCATAGTAGGTGGAAGTGCTAGTCGATAGGCCACAGCCCCAACACGATCAAGAATCTCGAATGGGCCAATGTACCTTGGACTTAACTTCCCTTTCTTTCCAAACCTCATGACCTTCTTCCACGGAGATATGCGTAAAAACACCATGTCTCCGACTTTAAACTCAAGGTCTCGTCGACGATTATCTGCATAACTCTTCTGTCGACTTTGGGCTACCTTGATATGCTGCTGAATGGTTTTCACCTTCTCCACCATTTCTTCGACCATTTCTGGTCCAAGCAGCTTACGTTCACCGACCTCATCCCAACATGCCGGTGTTCTACTCCTTTTCCCATACAGGGCTTCATATGGTGCCATTTGGATGCTCGAGTGGAAACTATTATTATAATAGAACTCAACTAGAGGAAGATGTTGATCCCATCCTCCTTTAAAGTCCATTGAGCACGCTCTCAACATATCCTCAAGTGTTTGGATAGTCCGCTCGGATTGGCCATCAGTTTGAGGATGATAGGCCGTACTGAAGTTCAGTTCAGTATTCAGATCATGTTGAAGACTCTTCCAAAACTTAGATGTAAATCTTGGATCTCGGTCAGACACAATAGATAGTGGTACTCCATGCAACCGTACCACTTCCCTGATATATATCCGTGCCAGCTGATCCAAAGAGAAATCCTCTCGAATAGCAATGAAGTGTGCAGTCTTTGTAAGACGATCCACAATAACCCAGATTGCATTGTTGCTTTTGGATGTCCTTGGAAGTCCAGTGACGAAGTCCATGGTGATGTTCTCTCATTTCCATTCTGGTATAGGCAATGGTTGCATCATCCCCTTAGACTTCTGCCTCTCTGCCTTCACTTGCTGACACACCAGGCACTTTGATGTATATTCGGCGATCTCCTTCTTCATATTATCCCACCAAAAGTTTTCTCGGAGATCTCGATACATCTTTGTGCTCCCTGGGTGAATAGAGAAATTTGAACTATGTGCATCATCCAAAAGTTCCTTCTTCAGCTCCGAACTTGATGGGACACATAGTCTTTTCCCAAACCGCACAATTCCTTCTTCATTAACATTAAACTCTGAGGATTTTCCCTTTTTGATAGCTTCCACTTTTTCATGGATTCTCGCATCATCCTTTTGAGCATCCTTTAACCTTTCCAAAAGAGATGGTTGAGCAATCATTTGTGAAAGGATTGATGATGTTCCCTTCTTTATGATTCCCACGTCCATCTTCATCAAGTCTAAGAAGATTGGATCCTTCTCAATTCTCATCATTGATAGAATTGCTGGATCCTTTCTACTTAGGGCATCCGCCACCTTGTTCGCCTTCCCAGGGTGGTAATGTATTGAACAGTCATAATCCTTTATGAGCTCTATCCATCTTCTCTGGCGCATATTAAGCTCTTTCTGTGTGAATATATATTTAAGACTCTTGTGGTCAGTATATATCTCACATTTCTCTCCATAGAGATAATGCCGCCAGATTTTCAAGGCAAAGATCACCGCCGCCAACTCCATATCATGCGTTGGATAGTTTCTCTCATGGATTTTCAACTGCCTTGAGGCATAGGATATCACTTTATCATTCTGCATCAGCACACATCCTAAGCCCTTCTTCGAAGCATCACTGAATACCACAAAAAACTCCCCACTTGTGGGTAAAGTGAGCACAGGTGCAGTGATAAGCCTCCTTTTCAACTCCTTGAAGCTTTCTTCGCATTCATCACTCCAAGCAAACTTTACTCCCTTTCGAGTTAGCTTGGTAAGAGGGTTGGACAATCGTGAGAAGTTTCTCACAAATCGTCGATAATATCCAGCTAACCCCAAGAAGCTACGGATATCAGTTACCGATGTTGGCCTCGGCCATCCCTCAATTTCATCTATTTTGGAGGGGTCCACAGATATCCCATTGCTTGTGATGATATGGCCCAAGAATGAGACCTCCTTCAACCAGAACTCACACTTGCTGTACTTGGCATAGAGCTTATCCTTGCGCAAAGTCTCCAGTACAGTTCTTAAATTCTCCTCATGGTCCTCCTTGGTTTTGGAGTATATTAGAATATCATCTATAAAGACTACCACAAATTTATCTAGGTAATCTCTAAAGACTCTATTCATCAAGTCCATGAATATTGCTGGAGCATTGGTGAGTCCAAAAGGCATTACTATGAATTCATAGTGCCCGTACCTTGTACGAAAAGCAGTCTTGGGGATATCTTCCTTCTTCACCCTTACTTGATAATATCCCGACCGCAAGTCGACCTTGGAGAAGTATTGTGCTCCACGCAGCTGATCAAACAAGTCATCGATTCTTGGGAGAGGATACTTGTTCTTTATCGTGATTTTGTTAAGTTCACGATAATCGATGCAAAGCCGCATTAACCCATCATTCTTCTTGACGAAGAGGACTGGTGCACCCCATGGTGATGCACTTGGGCGTATAAACCCTTTATCCAGGTTCTCCTGTAGTTGTTTCTTCAGTTCTTCAAGCTCAACCACAGCCATTCTATATGGAGTCTTGGATATTGGTAGCGCCCCAGGTATAAGTTCAATTGAGAACTCAACATCTCTTCTTGGAGGAAGACCAGGAAGTTCCTCGGGAAATACTTCAGCGAATTCCCTCACAATAGGCATTTCTTCAAGGGTGGTTTCTTCCTTGGAATCAATCATCTGAGCCAGATATGCGTGCTCATAAGGCAGTAATATCCATGCTTGAGATGATGGAGCTAAAGGAGATTCATCTTCCTCCTGACACTTGTAAAGAATCGGGGGTCGATTCTCCATATGGAGTGTGATTTCCCTCTCCCGACAATTTATGTTGGCTCTATATAAGGAAAGCCAATCCATGCCAAGAATTGCATCAAATTCCACCAAAGGGAGTATGACGAGGTTCGCCGGGAAATTCAATCCACATATTATAACAGGGGAGGACTTATACTCATGGGATGCAATGATTGCCCCATTTTCCGTACTCACCGACATCTTTACTTCCAGGATTTGTGGTGGTGCAGGGATTGTTCTACTAAACTTTTGAGATATAAAAGAATGTGTAGAACCTGAATCAAAAAGTGCGTTCGCTATTCTTGAATGAATAACCAGCGTACCTGTCACCACTTCGTTGTCGGGGTTCAATTCGGCAGAAGTGATGGCAAAAGCTCTTCCTTGCTGTCTTGGAGGTTGTTGATTGCCTTCGATAACCCTTGGATTAGGGCACTGATTCGCAAAATGACCTGGTTCTTTTCATTTGAAGCATTGAACAACGCGTTGAGGTTCGAACGGAGCGTTCCTCCCCTCCGTCGCAGCCGCGGGTCCTTCTTGCTGACAGTTTACAGCTAGGTGCCCTTCTCTTCCACACTTGAAGCATTTTCTTGTCCCCCTAAGGCAATTTCCAGGGTGCTTCTTTCCACACTTTTGGAAAATGGGGTGCTGGAATTTCTTAGCGCCGTTGGATTTATCCATCGGACCACCAGCATTGAAGTCCACCTTCCGCTTCTTGTCCCCATGATACCCCTGTGATTCTCCGATCTCCATTTCAACCTTGAGGTCACATCGGACAATTTCCTCATAGCTGTCGAAGTCACGGATCGCTAATGCTTTCCGCAAGCTAGGCTTCAGCCCACCAAAGAAGCGGTCAACCTTGCATTCGGGGGTAACGACAAAGCCGGAAGCGTATCGTGCAAGCCTTGTGAAGTTTTCCTCGTACGCTCCCACAGATTCCTCATCTTTCTGCTTGAGGGAAAGGAAGTCCCTTTCCATCTTAAGACGGAGGGTGCGTGGAAAATATTTATCGAAAAACATCTTCCGGAATACCTTCCATTCCAAATCCTCGATCTCCTCCTCAGGCTTCGTATTTTTGATCAATGTCCACCATTGATCAGCTTCACCCTCCATATGATAAGCCGCCAGGAGAACCTTCTCTTTTTCAGAGCATTGGAGGATGGAGAATATCTTTTCAATGGAGTTGATCCATTGTTCAGCAATCGTGGGATCGGATGATCCACTAAAAGTAGGAGGCCTTTGTCTCATGAAGCTTTCAATAGCGACTTGTTCTTTCTTAGGGGGGGTTGAACGTTCCTCTTGACCACTGTTTCTATTCAAAACTTGAGTTAGCTGAGAGAGAAGCGTGACAAAGTTTGCAATTCCCACTCCCATTGGATTGGGCATCTCATAAGTACAATCATCACACTGATCTTCACAACGGTTGTTATCCCGAGTTCTCCTATTACTAGCCATTGGCTGGAATAAAAGGAAAGTTAGGGGTAACACATAAAGGGTAATCCAAAGACAAAAGTTTATGACTTATAAATAAACTTTAATCTCTTTAACTCATGAGTCTATAGGATTCAATCCAGGCTTTTCATGATCTTCCTTCTAACATATATTCTTAGGGGAATTTTTCCCTTAATAAGGGTTCATACTAAGATTGTGAATTTATCAAAACATATCCCTCGGGAGTGTCGTAACCAAGAGTGCAGCAAGGCCCGTTGTCGTGCACCAGTTCCCGTTCGAGTCTAGCTCAAAGCGGTGTTTTCGGGTTTTACCCCTAGGATACATCTGTGCCAGAGCCGCCTCTACCTGCTCGTATCCAGACAGGGATGTATTTGTTTGATAAAACACTTACTTAGTATTTACCAAAACTTAGGGATGTTTTTATTATGCTTAGTCTTGTATCTAAGGCTTTACTAGGGTTTCATAATCCCAAAAATAACTAAACCTATCCTTTGATACCAACTATGACAACCCTGCTTTTTATTACAACTTAAACATGCTTTATTACATAAAACTTCACTTGATACAACAAAGAAGATCGAGAGGTTTAGTGTCTTTGGGGATTAGGATCATTACATAAAAAATTTAAACTTGAAATACAACATCCTTATTGAAAACTTCCTTTACATGACCACTACATTCCTTCGTACTTAGCATTGCATGGGATAACCTGAGGACATGCATAAGAAAAGGGTGAGCTATAAAGCCCAGTAAGGGAGTACATAATGAATAACATGAGGAGTACAATACATGTTAGTCAATAGGCATATCAATAGAGCATAAGAGAGACATGAACATAAAGGCATGATAAAGCATGATAATCATAACATGGAAATGTGGCAACAACACTTAACATTGAATTAGCATGAGCCAAGGCTCATTGCACATGGAGCATGAGTAAACCCTCATTGCACTTGAAGCACGAGTAAACCCTCGTTGCACTTGAATTAGCATGATTCAACACTCATTTCACATGACGTATCATGATACTATACTTTACCCAATGCATTGGAGCGCTATAAAGGGCGCACCCTTCTTAAACATTTCATTTCATGCATAAGTGTGCCACATGGATCATAAAACATGGATTCATAAAACATAATCATTTCTTCCACGATAAAGGAATGTGGAATTCATACATGAAACTTTACAATCAATATGTATATGTGCATAAAGGTGAATACCCTTGATGGAGAAATGGGCATGGTATTCACTACACAAAGACATTGGCTTAGAAAATCGGTGCGATTTCGGCAGCGTAACGGCGTGACATAAGAATTCATAAAAAAGGTTGATGAGAGAGAAAGGGGTTCCTCATCATATTTACATGTAATGGAAATTAAGGAGATTATATATATACATGTCCCAACAATAGAAATGGAATTTAGATTCATGATACAAAAGTATTGCTTGAATGTAAAAGAAGAGAGAGATGTTCCTTTCGGAATTTCGGCATAGTAACGGGTGTACATGGGAGGCATTTAATGAGAGAGAAAGGGTTCTCCCATAATTCAAACAATAAGAGGGCAGTATGGGGGAGGTGCGAAACCATACCCCAACATTCATAATTGAAATAAAAAGGGAAATACAACTTAAAGAAAATTGACAAAAAAATGAGAAAGGAAGAAAACCCCTTACTTGGAAGTGTGCTTCCAAAGGCTAGAGAGAGGCTTGTGAGAGGCTTCTTGGGAGCTTGGGGCACCTTGAGAGGATTCTAGAGAGAGTAGGGCAGAGGTTGGACGAACTTCAAGGGCTTTGGGTGAGGAGGAAGTGGGAGCTTGGGTGGGTTTATATAGGAAAGGTGAGAGAATTCTTTATTATTTAGGTTTGGGACCCCTTATATTAAAATAATCCAAACCACAAACCATCCCATGGTATTTGCCCATGGTTTCTGGAAAAGGAAATATGAAAACAATATTTTACAAGGCCAAGGTCCGAACTTATTAAAAATTTAGGGTTGCTTATGTGGAGGTGAGTCACACTCCCATGGAAATTAATTTAAAAAGGCAAAGTGTTGAATAAGTCTTGAGGGCTCCATTAATGCTTTGAAAAGTGAGTCAAACAAACCCAAAACCTCATTATTTTAATGATAAAACACATATTGGCCGAACATAAGGATTATGGTATTTTATTACATCACCATTGGGTCATTATGATGTCATAAAACACATTATATATTTAAATGGTATTTAATTTTTACCCAAAAAATTGACTGTCTCAGAAAATTATGAAAAATTCACCGTTGGATAATTTCGACGTCCTGATTCCAAAAATAATATTTATTTTATCTAAATAATTTTCTAAATATGTGAATTTTTACTTTTAAAATAAAAACCGACATTTATAAAAAAATTCACGGGTTTTGACAGAAATGGCTTTCAAACCTTAATAAAAATTTTAATTGCATTCATAAAATTATAAGATCATTTATATTTAATAAAAATTAATTTAATATTAATAATAATATTTTATTAAAATATTATTTAATTCAAAAATCCTTTAATTTAATAATAACTAAAAACACCGTTTGTACTTTAAAAACTAATTACAAGGCATAAAAAAATGACTAGAAATTATATTCATTATTATATAAAAAAAATGTACATGAACATGGTGCTACTTATTTGTTACATAACCCCTTAAAATAGCTGCATAAGACCTAAGGGTAAGGTGTGCGATGGTGACAGACTCTTGGGGTTGCTCGGATAACATCGCTCGAGTGGTAATCTCTATCAACTTCCATTTTTCCCGTATACGATCACGTTCGAGCTTGACTTGATGAAGCTCAGCTTGGGTTTGGTCAAGGGAAAATCCCAAAGACGCCACCTCTTTTCCGAGCTCCGACAAATGGGCTTCGTAAGGGGCGATTCTACTGGATGAGGCCATCGCTTCCTTTGTCTGAGTAGAAAATTGGTTCGTTAAAGCCTTATATTTAAACTACCCAGATGATCACTGTTCAACGGCTATAAAAGTAACGGTCACAAATCTTAATGTTAAACTAAAGAAGTTGACATCTTATAAAAACATAAAGAAACATTTAACTGGATCAAGAGGGATTTTCCATTAAAGAAATTTTTGGGTCGTTACACAATGTCCTCACCGCATGACATAAAACTACAAAGATCTGTGATACCCATATCCATTCATGCTGAGTCACTTATATGTATTTCACATCAGGTTAAACTAAATGTATCTTCTAAGAACTATGTATGTCCTGATTATCATTTCCAATGCAATATGTAGGGACACCTCAATCCTATATCTTTGTCCATCCACTACACAATGAACAATACCCATGTACTTCAAGGGGACCTTTTCATCACTTGTTTCCCACACCGATCATACATCTCATGGTATTAGGAATCACAATGAAGGTTTTCTGAAACGAACATGGTGTATCATCCATGGTTGGATCCAATATCTACCACATGACATTAAAATAAATGGTTTTACAAGAACTACTAGTGGATTGATTCTCATTTCTTCATGAGATATATAGTGATGCTCAAGATTCTATCCATGGGCCCAATCATGATGTTCCCACAAATTCACATTGTTCCACCACCATCCTCACCACATGATGTTAAAATGAATTGATCATTACGAACTACATGTATCTTGATTCCCAACATCTCAAGATACCTAGTGACTCCATCATCTAGAACCCTAGGCCCAACTAAAATAGAAAATGAAAATAATACCCACCTCTTTGTATGGGTTAGCCCATTGTAGGGTATTTACTCTTAATGAACATTTTGTGGCTTGATTATCATCCTCATGAGATACATAGCGAAACCCAAGTCCCCATTTTTGGGCCAAACTGCCACATCCTCCCATATTCATGCCAGTTATCCCATGTCCTTACCAAATTATGTTAAACTACATGGAAGTACATCCTTACTGCATTAAAATAAACTAAATGTGAGTAAATCCTTACCACATGATGATAAACTACATGGGAGTACATCCATACCACATGACATTAAACTACATGGAACTACGTCTTTACCACATGATATTAAACTGCATGGAAGTATGTTGTTACTGCATGATGTTAAATTGCATGGAAGTATGTCCTTACAACATGAAATTAAACTGCACTGAGACACATCCCCACTGTATGATTCTAATCTTGGGAAAATATCATTCATCATATCGATTTATTAAAGGACCACAAGAGCCTCAACTCAACCCACAATAGAATTAATTGCTTCAACTATCTTCTGAAGAACCCCCAACCCATATGCAAAAATTCATGAATGGGATGTCTCAGATCTCTAGAATCGTATATGGCCCGTGGAAAGGATGTCAATATTTACAGACCCTTTTCTTGACTATGCATACATGCTTATGGATCTTTCATATGCACTTATGGCCATCAACCAAATGCACCACTCTAGAAAGGGACATTCCAAACCTCATGAGCTCGAACATCATTGATGCCGCAACACTCAAAACATCAGAATGTTTGAAATACTCAAGGTGTGACAATCCCATATCATCGATAATTATTAGAGGACCATGATCTATTATTTATAACATTTCCACCTCCAGCTCAGAAGGATACTGGATTACTCTGGACATTGGATATCCTAATTAGGCACTTGTGTATCATCCTCCTTATTGGGTCCTTGTCAGTCATAACCTTAAAATTCCTATATTTTGGTAAAATCTAAATGACATTAAATTATTCTGATTGATGTTCCAAATTGAAATTATTTAAATTATATTGAATGAGAGCCCAAACTTATTAGGTCAAAAACCCACAAATGGAATCCTGAGAAAAAGTCTACTCTTCGCATGCTAACGTCTTCCTCTCTAGAGTTTACGAAAAAATATTGGCATAAATAAATAATTCATAAAGATCATAGGGTCTTATTTCTAGACCGAGTAAAATATATTATATTCTCATTGGACCCATATTCCCGGAAAAAAATAGAGCAATGATTTTTCACATCTCATCGCCATGATAATATGTTTGTTAGGAAGTTGCACAAATTTTAGGGTATGTTATCCCTCCTTGGATTTTAAACCTTATACAGATCCAACTTCATGATTTTGGGTTTATCAAATCCCCATAACATTCCATGGCCCTTAGAAAGGATATCCGGCTTCATGTCCCCTTTCATTGACTATGCATGCATGTCTATGGATCCTTCATATGCTCCTATGGCCATCAATGAAATGCACCGCTATGAAAAAGGACATTCTAATCCTCGTGATACTTGACTTGATCACATCAGCACTCAACACCTCAGTGTATCTAAACTCCTCCTTTTATGATTTTCCCATCTCATCCTTCTAGCTTGATATCTTCAGGTCATGATTTTCAATCCCTAAACCAAACTTCCCATGTGGATTTGATATCCATAAAGTTGTCTCACCATGTTTTTTACCTCTTTTCATGGATGGAATGTAGTAATCCGTTATCAGACCTTTGGTAGCCCACAACAAGTGATTTTAAACTATAGGGCATATGGATTGAATTTTATGATTTAATAACTAATTGCCTTAGGGTTCTAGAACCCTTCCCAAATAGTCTTCTCTCAATACCAATCTTCATCACCGCGGTGTTTCAGTCTACCAAAATCATCATTACCCTTAGAAAGAAGTGGGGATAGTATTCTTCTAGGAAATATACTGATTCATAAGGGTCTTGACCCACCAACCAATGGCATCTTATCCTTTCCAAAATGGTGATTCAATTCTTGTCAGCCATAGAAACACTACGGTGGAACCTAGCTTCCCAGAATGTCATGGGACTTACTCGTCATGTCTTCACCATATCATATTCATGGACACAAGATTTTAGTTTCTAATTTACATTATCCATACACAAACAATCCGGGTGGACATAGTATACCGAGTATTTCATCCCCAGAAATATTTCCTCCATTGATTCTCTATAGCCCCTAGAAAAAATATTCATCTTCAAGATACCCATTTATTTACTATGTATACACACCCATGCCTCTTTCATATGAACCTATGGCCATTATACAAATTCTTCACTCTGAAAAAAAGGCATTTTGATCTTCATGAGCCTCATCAACACAATATAAAAACCTAGCACCATTGATTATTTTAGTTCACACATAGAAAATTTACACCATATCCCACGATCATATGAATTTTCCAAGCTAGATGACCATAAACTAAAAGAAATATAAGGTCCGAGATAAAATACCTTAAACTAAAGCGATATCAGGTCCAAGATGAAAGAGCTTAAACTAAATTGATATCAGGTACGAGCTAAAATAACCTAAAATAAAGAATATCAGGTATGAGGTAAAATTCAATAAAATAAAGTGATATGAGGTCCAATAAAAAAGACCTTAAACTAAAGACATATTAGGTATAAGTTAAAAGACACAAATCTAAAGAGACGTAAAGTCTTGTCTGTAAGATACTAAACTAAATCAACACAAGGTCCAAGATAAAAGGCCTTAAACTAAAGAAACAGAAGGTACGAGCAAAAATACCCTAAACTAAAGTGACAGAAGGGGAGAGTTAAAAGACCCTTAACCAAATATATTGAAGCTTCTTCCAAAAATATCCTAAAAAATGTGATTGAATGTTTGAGGTAAAAGACCCTAAACTAAAGCGACAAATGTTTTGAGCTAAAATACCCTAAATTAAAGTGACAAAAGGTCTGAGCTAAAATACCCTAATCTAATGTGAGAAAAGGTCTAAGCCAAAATATCCCAAACTAAAGAACCACCACAATTCATTCCCTAGGATATTGAAAAGATTTCCACAAAGCCCCAGCTTCTTCGAGCAATAGTCACTAAGACTATTGAATTTAGCAAAGATAAAGCACTCTCCCTTCAAGGGGTATATTATACCCATAGGTCCCTCTGTATTTCAAGTGATCCCAATATTATTATAATATATTGAAAATATGGAATCTCATTTAGGTGGGAATTCAAGGGAATTTTATAGATAAATATGTTAGAATTTCAACATTCAAATCCTACAAGAAAATAATGAAACAGATTGGGGAAATTGATTGAAGAGTTCAGTCTCTACCTCTGAAACATGTTGAAACTCCTCCTATTTGGAAACAACACCATGTATGGCTTTGTCTACCATTTCTAGAAGTCCTTGTTGCTCCAGCAAGGTCTTCTCTAGTATCTGGATCACGTACTGAAACTAGGATAGTTCTGTCTAAAGATAGTCAATTTCAGAATGGAGATGATCAATACGGTATTTCCCAGCATTAATTGCATCAAAGTGAGCAACAACCTCCATTTTATGATTGGAATATTCAATCACAACTTCGCTTCGATTATTCTTTGATGAAGAGGTATCCTCAGCTGCTTTTACACTTGACTCTAGGGCCCTCTTCTATTCTCGTATAGTGACTACAACATTTACTCCAAAATGAAGGGAAGATTAGTCAAAAACTTTTTCTCAAAGGGTGGGTAAAACGAATAGTAGACGACATAATCGATCATTCAGCTTGTCGAGTAATTTTTTTGAAACTAGAATCCAGATCTCCATCCACATATATCACCTCATTGATGGATAAAGAATTTTTGACCTGGGACTATGGCCTAGAATTATATTGGGGATGGGAACATACTCAGGAATATGATCACTCCTAGATATGGATGTGCCCATAGTTTTTTATGATGAGGGGATAGAACCAACTTCTATGTTGGTAGACCCAATTAGAGGAACTCCCAGAGCGGTAGGCTCTAAAGTCTCTAAAAATCAGGGAAAAGGTGTTATAATAAAAGGTACAAGAGTATGTCAGACATAGGTTGAATCATGAGGTACATCAAAATATCTGTAGGTGAGACTATGGTTAGAAACACATATTTTTTTGTCACATCATTGGCATCAACTGCTACCTCAACTCCATATACATGATATGGTGAAAATCCCTCTTGTGATGACTAGTTTTTTGGTACATTTAGAGACATTTTCTCAAGAGTACATTTCTTTCCACCATTAAGGACAATAGAAATACAATATGATATTAGAAGGTATGCACAAGTTCGAAAAAGGGTCCAGCCGTGAAAAAATATTTACCTTCTTCAAAACTCTCCTCCACACTAACTTATGTAGAGGAGGAATAACTACCTACATCAACACCCCAAAAAATGATTCTATCTACACTGGGTCAGATGGAACGCTCGCTGAAAAATCTTCAAAAAATAACATAAGCAATTGAATGGTCACCTCATATATATTTGTTTTTAGATGAATTGGGTCAAATAGTGGAAGATCTGATAGAGACACTAAACACTCATCAGCTTCCTTACAAAAATATACATTATCTTCTAAAAAAGCCTGCAGTGGACCTTCACCTTCTCATGAAATCATGAATATACTGCTAGAATAATCTAGGATAAAGAGGGTAATCAAATACCCAACGTAATCTTGGTTCTCAAAGAAAAGTAATCTCATAATATAGATTACTTACTTTTATTTTTATTCTTATTTTATGATGTGGGGCCTGTATAGAGTGACAAAGCTGGAGTTGTTTCTTTAAAAGTAGAAATCACCACCCTTATCTGAGCCTGTCGATCTGGGGACCATTCGTCATTAGTTCTATAGTCACTACCAAATTCATCCCCCACAACTGTACCACAGGGAGTATATTCAGTTAATGACAAGGTCAGATGATCTTCAATATTATCAGCCTTTGGTGATAGATAAAAAATATGTCAATAATGTCAAAAAGGAACTACAATGCCATAAGAGACAAAGTGGACCTAGAATCACTACTTCCTCAGTAATAGGGTAAACCTATTAATCAACATCAATCTGATGCATTCTTGTAAGGTCCATTTGATGAACTCAAAGAGAATAAAATATAAGACCTTGGGTAATTTCCAAAACTGCATCAATGCTACAAAGGATTCCCCTAACTTCATTTGGTATTCCTTCAAAAGTAATGCCTCAAGGCATATAGATATAAGAAAAACCCTCCAAAATCACCTCAAAGAACTCTACTATTCCCCAGAGAACATCTTTGGAATTATTCTCCTTCCACATCTCCCATTTTTGAGACGCTATGGGAAATATCAGGTCACACACAACCCTTGTAGTTGTCGATGTAGATGTCTCTTTCAATAGAGGTAAATGTTCGACTTCCTTGCAAGGTGATATCAAATCTTCCAAGATTTTAGAAGCAAAATGCTTTACAGTCCATATACTTTATTCAGTTACCAGGGGTAGGCATGACTCACTTACTAAATTGGATAATTTCCCAATGGTATATGAGAAAATCCAGACAACCTAGTAGTGTTGGGATAATCCGATTGATGCATCCTAGGGAGGAAGTAATATTTATACACTAGTTTCTTCCCTGGTAAACATGATCCAAAATTGGAGAGCTACCATCAGGGATCCGTTAGCCTTAAAATGTATAGAACTAGGACACCATGATTAGGGGCACTAAAATTGGCATCTAAACTGACACGATGTGTACCACTAACAAATGAGGTCCTTGTCAATATGGGTAGAAATAACATCCTTAAAAAGTGACATCATATAACCACATTATTCAATGTTATCCTCTCCATTTCCAACAAATATTCTTGTTGTAATTTTTCAATATGTTCTGAAGGAGTAACATTCATGAAATTTCATAAAATCCATGATTTCTTAATCCCTCAGTATGGTGTGTCCCACCCTACTATGGAATTACAAGTACTAGAAAAAAATAGTATCAAGGATTTCCTGAATTTTTAGGTACTCATAATCACCCAAGTGAGCCCCCATCCAACCCCATAGCACTTGGAAAGGGCTACAGATTCTATAATGGGCTCCACCATTATATACATGGTATAAGAGGTGGTAATGATTGGTCTAAAACATGGACTTAAAATCCAAAGCACTCCTCATTGGTCATCATATTTTCCATCATAAAAGTGGAGACTCTGAATCCCCCCTTCTCTTTCATCAGATGTAAGTACCTACATAGGTACGTGGAAAAGAAACCAGATTGATGGACAAACCGATCGACACCAGAGGAAACATCTCATCCCTAATCTATGGACATCCCAACTTCAAGTGTGCGAAAATAAGTCCCTATCACACTATGATAATCATTTATAAGAAAATACTTTTCCTTTATGACCTATGTCTCTAGTCAGTATACATGATGAAATAATTCACCCATGTATTGAAAGGAATTTCATCCCTAGGAAGCACACCCTTCAGATGGGTCTTCTCAGCTTTCTTAATCAGCTCTTGAGTTAAAAGAGGGGTGTTGGTCACATCATCCCAAGAGGATTGAGGAGGAAATAATTCATTATACATCATATAGATATAGGCACACCAAAAATCCGTTACATGTCCGGAATACTGATGCCAATCTCCCCGTGCATAAGATTGAAAGTGTCTATACAAAGGCACCAATGACTTAGAAGATCCACCATCAATTTATTTTTAGAATAGGTCAATGTCTACGATATCTAAAAATCCTAATACATTTCTGTTTTCTTCATCTCCCTAAGAAATTAATAAATAATATATTGATTCCAGTAGGTCTATCCCCAATCCATTCTATAGCTTCCCCCCGGTCAGAAGGCCCGACTGGAAGTACATCAATATGTTTGATTGGAGGCAGGCTTCCATACTATTGAACGATATATATGGATGTCCATGTCAGATTCATGATCACCCCCATCAATGTATGTCGGATAAAATATCTATATATTACCATCCCCATGTTCCACTTTATACATAATGTGCCCCCCTAGAGAAATGTTCACTTGGGGAATGTTCTAGGACCTCTAAATCATAGAAGAGGGTGTGAATGATGACTTCAATGGTGGGATAGAAGCATCATTGGTTAGACCATACCTGTAAAGGGTCAATAAGTCTGATAGTATATATTTTGATAATTTTGATCCCATAATAATCAGAAGACTCTATTAATATGACCCAACTGAATGATGACAAGAGAGATCCACACTCACCAACATCGTATAACGGCGAGTAATTACTTCTCTTGCCTTCCTTTTTGAAACCTTTTCAATGGGGTGATATGAACTGGAAGGCATCTAAAAATAAGTACGCGGAATATGTTAGGGAAATAAAATAAAAATATTAAAATAATGGTATATAATTGAAAACATCGAGTATATAATAGGATCCTGTAAAGAGGTCGTGAATTTGCAGACACCCAAAGTACTCGCGGGTCGCATAACACCCTACAAGGCGTCACACATACCTCATAACCACCCTTGGGACTTGCGAACGCGTGACCTGAACATGGTATAGAGAATAAAAAATGGTCAAATGATATAGTTATAGGATATATATAGGTTCTCAAGGAATACTTTATCCCTCATATCTGATTTCTGATAAATTACCAAAGTGGGGTGTCTGAAGCGGTCTTTCAGAAGTGCACTGAAGAAATGGACTAGCAGTGAAGGCTTGCAGACAAGGTTCGCAATTAGGGTTTGTGGAAAGGTCCCATGATGGGATAAAAAATGGTATCTCTCTTGATATTATCCATCATGTGGATTGAATCATCCTCCAACCATATATAAAAGGAATTTTTTGGAATACCAAACATAGCCTAATAGGCCAAACATCAGCCGAAACACCAGTTCGTGACACCTTCAAGGATTATAGTGGGCACTAGTTTTACTCATAAGGGTGTTCATGTGCCCTTGGACATCATTCATGAGGGGGGTCATTTTTTGACATTGTCCAAATAATCCTTAGAAAAATCACAAAGTATGAAATACCTGAATAAGGGTATTATTTTCACTACAAAAGAAATGGAAGAAGAGGATGGACGATACCCACAGATCACATGAGTGCCTAAAGGAATCACGATTATGTGACCACTTCAAAGTCATGTGGAGACTCCTTGAGTAGTTCATAACCTACGGTGAAGCCCGTACAGATCCTTTTGGCCAACATTCCCACTCTTGCAAAGGTCCTTCAGATAATCGATGGCCACATGATGATAGAAGAATATTCACCCCCAGCTGCATGGTTTTTCATTGGAAAATTCTCGACAAACCCTCTTAAATCATTCAAAAATAAATAGAATACCATTGAAATGATATAGATCCTTAGTTTCCACAATTATCATGCACAAAATCATCATCAAAAAGAATAAAAACCCTTGGTGATATCTAGGAAAACTCGTATGACCCCTTAACCATTGTGGGATAAAAATAATGAGATAAAGAGGAGGATGAGAGAGGGGTTGGAAGTCTCTAATGGACATGAGATGCATCCTGGATGACTGAAAATGTACCGTGAGTCCTTGGAATCATCCCTGACACATGGAACTTCTTGGATATGACCAGGTAGCCCCTTGGGAGCTCTAAGGATATAAGGATAGACATGTCCACTACATGCTTGTGCATACTCCATACGACCCATATTGGTAAAGTGAATCATCATCCAAAAGTTGAGTAAAAATCCTGGTCATTTATCATGAAAAATCACAATTCCTATGGACCATTTTCACATAAAACGATGGTGATAAATGAGGTGAGGAGTGAAGGGCTCCCAGTTTCTAAATTACATGTGATACACACCTTTCAATCCATGAGGCACCATGAGACCTCATTGTCATGTCCACCTCATCTCACGAAATCCCTATACTTTTTCATCCTCACTGCATTAAAATCTATGGGCATATCTAGAAAACTCCCTAGAACTCTAAATAAAAACTTATATATTTTTCAATAAAATACTTTCGCATCCCAATAGGACCCTTATTGGTCATGCGAAGCATCACCAAAAAATAGAATATATATCCTCGAAATCACTCATGAAATCCCATATGACACCCAAACATTATCACATAAAACAAAGAAGATATTAAGGGAGGAGGTGGGAGGTGTTTGATATTGCTAAAGGTCCCAAGATTCACCCGTAGCATGGTCCCAAGAAAGCCCCAGACAAACCAACTAGGTTTCACTGAAGATCCTCGATAGGTCACCAAAGGTCTCACGAGTGCCTCCTAATAAGAATATGACGACCCTCAGACATGTCAACTTGACATCATGGATGTCCTTTGTGATGTACGCATAATAAAAAAAGTCTATGATAATCAATTTTAATTTGATATAGGAAACTTGGAGGAAGAGAGTCCCAACTGCTAAAAATATGGAAACACACTCAAAGCGGTCCATGGGAGAGACCCATGAAACTTCGTGGAGCTAGGAACCTTCTTTGAATCCAACCAAGATTTGTGCCAGATACGCTGAAAAAATGTGTGTATTTGTGGTAGTGAGGAATATAAATCCCACACCCCACAAAAAAATGGACTGTGATTATCTGAATGGAACTATTGAGAAGAAAATTCCCAAGCATCGAAGCTAATTTCTCAGAGAAATCAATAATCTGGTTGGCTAGCCTTCCATCAGGTAATACACCAGAAGGAATCCGTAGTTGTCATGCGCTAGGTGTAGTGAACATCACGTGATATTTCATGGATCACATGAAGGATCTTTGGTAGTTTATGTGATGTACATCTTGGATGCCTACTAGATCATTCGAGACTCAAGACAAACTAACACTAAACCAATCCAAGGAATTAACAAGACAATTGTTAGAATAAAGATCAATGGAAGAAGGTTTAAGTGAAAGAAAATCCTGTCGCCCCTCACGCACTTCAAATGTCTCATTCAAAGACACATGATATCACAAGAACACATCACCCATATCTCACGGTAGTCCTTTGATATAAAATTTGGGACATGAGAAATACTCCAGACATCTCAGAAAAAAATGACATAGTACACTCGAAGAGGCACACTATTCTTGTAAACCCTCTAGGTCCATCACCTAGGACTTTCAATGTCCTCTGTACACATCACATAACTTGTATAACATTGTTCGCTCATTTCAGTTAAGGCTAGTTAAAGAATCTGGATAAAACAAAAACGTTTTCACGACAACCTATGACAAATTCAGCTAAGACTCGGGATTCCCTCCAGACATGATGGTCTTGTTTTATGATGTATTCTAGAAGTGTTATCCAAGACACAAGACATCCTAAGGACTGTGTTACACTGGCTCTTGTAAAACCATACATATGATTCAATCCTTGTCATGTGATGTATCTTGGGACATGCCAACTGGGTCTTTCCACACCTACCAATGAAGAAGTCCAAATAAACATGGCATCTCAGGGCCTGATAACTTCATCTTTCCTCAACGTGTAAGCCCCGATTAGGAGGTAAACCTCCGTATGTAAGCCCCGACATAAAGGGAACTATAAAGACTCTGATTCCTACAATATTCATGAAATGTAGGCCACCTTTTCTAGAGGTTCTATCTCATATTTATCATCTATATAGGGACCATCATATGAGTCCCTTGTTCGAAGCAATGACATTGATAACTTTTTATCCCTTGTTTCCCACAAATGGGCATGACTCATGTGGGCTTAGGGAGTTTTGAGGACAATATCATTTTCCATATATACCTCCAAAATGGGGTAGGTAATCCTTAGTGTGTAATCCCTAACGTAAACTGAATTATTAAATCATTGATTCCTTCTATACTAAAGATACGTAGGACGCCTTCTTAGGGACTGCGCTTTGTACTAAACACCCTAAGGACCATCCCGACACAAAAGTACCATACATATATTACAAGATTCTGATCACCAATTCACCTTGTTTCTCACATCTACCATAACTCAAATGGGATTCGATGGATGTGAATGAACACCTAATTAATAATCATGAATGAATACCCCTCGTATAAGGGAATATACCTCGAGGACATCCCCAAGATAATCAACAAATTATGTTGGTTTTGAATCCTACAATATATCGGATATATAGAACACCTCATAATTTCTCAATCCCCTCCACTAAATTTTAACCACCACCTCACATGGAAACACATTCATAAGAACTTGGTTATACTATTAAAACACATAAAGAATCTATTCTCCACTAGGGAAATGGATGAAGAACCCCAGATACAAATAGATGTTTCCATTAATGAGACTCCCATCCTCTCGACCAATATGATTCCCCAAGAGTTTATTGGCCTAAAAACCCATATGATCGCTGAACATTGGAAATAAGGTCTATACCCAGCTATTGATGGGGGAACCATTGGGAGTTTCTAGGAAAAGTGACAATGGTATCCTAATTCGA
Source organism: Viscum album (assembly GCA_963277665.1). Lineage (NCBI taxonomy): Eukaryota > Viridiplantae > Streptophyta > Magnoliopsida > Santalales > Viscaceae > Viscum > Viscum album. The sequence goes on along the minus strand of OY728121.1, from coordinate 1,657,183,080 downwards.
AAAACCATTTCGCACAATGAAATTATGAAGAAACAAATCCTATGGAATCACATTGGTTGGATGTAAATAGAATATTGATATACATTTTAAAAACATTCAGTTATGAGTGGATGGAAAAGAAAGACGAAGTGCTTGATCTAAAAAGGTATACAGATACAGACTAAGATAAATTTATATATGATGGAAAATATAAATTTGTTGGAGGGTTCTAATTGGTATAATCATTGTTTCATGTCATTCAAAAATGAAAGAATAAATAATCTTGAGTTCCACTAGGGGTAAGTATTTGGAAACACCACGAGAAGTTAAATATATGACATGGAAGATAATAGAACTACATGACTTGAATTTTGAAGATGGTTATCCTCTAGTTATTAGTTGTGATGGTCAAGCACAATTAATTTTTCCAAAAATAATATGGGGTATTCTTGGTTAAAGATTATTTATATAGAGCATTATTTTAATAAAAACAGATATTTGAGGATATAATGAAAAATATTTTTCTCCTTCGAAGGAATAATAAAAATATATTCTTACAAAACCCCTCACAATATAGTCTGAATGGCCCGAAGTCCTTTTTTTTTATTTTATTATAGATAATACCCCTTTTAAGTGTTGAATGGGAACCCGTACATGACCCGTAGGCCCAAGGTACAAGGCCCGACATGACCCGCAATACATGACCCGAAGGCCCAGAAGCATACCATGCCCATTACATGACCCGTAGGCCCAGCCCACTAGAACTGCCCCTCCCCAGTATCTTGCATCATTTATCTCCTTAGCTCCCCACCTTGCATTTATGATCGTCTAGCATTGCCCCATACAAAGTTTCACGGTGCCTGGTCCTAATGGCGGTAGACATACCCTCTCATTCTTCCAATCCGGTTAGCTCTGCATCTGGTGGCTACTAATCTTGTTCCTATGATCCTCTTCTGGGGCCGTTCTGTGTGAACTGGGCTACTCCATAGTCTACTTTACCCAAAGGCCCTATGGCCCTATGGCCTTTGATGACCCGAAGGCCCTGGAGACCCGTAGGCCCAAACCGGTGGCCCGAAGGCCCAAATCGGGTGAATAGTTCCGACTACTACAACACCGAAGAGTAACTGCTACAGTAACTGCTACAGTAATACTACAGTAACTCGGAAATTCGCCTCTACCCAGTTTTGAACCCGGGTCTCTTGGATGCCAAGAAGGATCCCTTATCACTAGGGTACAGGCTCGTTGGCCCTCACAATATAGTCATTTTAGAAGCTAATTCTTAAAATGGGAGTGAAACTCAAACATTAACACTAATGTAAGATGTTTTATTTGAGTTCCATCTGATATTATTTCTTCCAAAATTTCTCTAGGTGATGTTATATGTAAGGTGAGAATTGTATTCTTCTTATTTTTGAGTTATATTAATCTGTGTGTTTATTATTGTAGGATTTTTTTTGTAAATCAATTCAATGTTTATTATTTTTAATGGGAATGTTTTTTTCTTCAAATTCATAAGATTGTTTCTTTTATGGATATCATTGACGTCAGTTTTAATAACAATTGTTTTATGTATAGAGATATCTCATGTAGACATTGAGTTGGTTAATTCATGACCAATTGTTATGAAGTATTTGAGTGGATCCTTATAATTTTTTATCTTTGGTATTATTATAAATAACAGGGAGAGGAATGAGTTGTATTGACAAAAAATCAAAAGAGAGAGATTGTTGATCCCTTAATAAGTTGATGTTATATTTTTTATTAATACATGTTACAAGTGATTTTTTTGTTCTTATTTTCAAAGACAAGTACTAATTTTTTATGTGTTTTCTATAATATTTATTAGAATTTGGAAGATTTAGAAAGTCGGGGAGTTCGAATTGGATGCCATGCTTGATAAGGTAGCTATTAAAGAAGGTGAAAAGATCTATCAATGGAGAATCAATCATACCAACCAATTTATTAGAGCAATAATATAATTTAAATAAAATTTTACGCTCATTTAAATAGTTTATAAGGCCTTAACAATAGTAAAATAGGTTCTAATTAATTAATGGAGTGAAATATAGAATTTTAATGCTGATGCATGAAAATTGGATTTGTGATTAGATTTTTGTATGAGTTATATGAGGTTGCATCAGAGTCATTTTCAAGTTCTATAAAAATTATTTCACACCATGAGTGCATCATTTTTGCGTTATTTAATTATCATTTTAAGATATGTATACATTAACTTGCTCTACATAAGTATGATCTATGTAATCATCATTTTGAGTTTTCATAAGGATGAAAAATCTTTATAAACATAATTTGAGGTTGTGTATGGATCATTTTTCACTACAACAGAAACTAACGTTAGTGTCGGTTTTTTAGTGGAGGTTTTGGGAACCACCGCTAAAACTTTTTTTTAAATGGTTTCGCAGCTGTTTATAATAAACCACCGTGAAACAATATTTTTTTTACATCGCCGACCTTTCCCCCCACCCAAACCCAATTCTCACCCCACGACCCCACTTCCCCCGGCCCCCCACGACCCTAGCGACCCCTCAACCCTGGTGACCCCTCGACCCCGGCGACCCGGCGACCCTGGCGACCCCAACCCCCGGTGACCCCGACGACCCCGTGACCCCGGAGACCCCGCTTCCCCTGGCCCCCCGCGACCCTGGTGACTCCACTTCCCCCAACCCCTCGTGACCCCATCGACCTATACGAACCCTAAGGTTTGAATTCTAGTAATTTTACCTCAATTCATGATTTTGAATTCTCCAATGAACAATAATACCCATAAGGGATATATTTATTGTTTTGGATGTGTTTAATCAAGAGTTTTGGTAGTTTAGTATTAGTGGATTTCATTTACTTGCAGTGTGGTTCTTCTATCATAGAAGTGGATTTATTTCCTCTTGGAGATGGCATTTGTTTTTATGAAATTACTTAATTTATAACATCATGACATTCTTGTATGGCCTAACATTTCTTTTCTTACTAAGATATAAATTTTTATGGTTCATGTAATTGTTTTTAAGAGTGTTTTATTTTTTTTCCTAGATTTTGATAAAAGGGTATTATAATTTATATCTACTTTTGATATTAAAATTAATGATATTCATATAATTTATTTGGGAAAAATACAATGAGGCTCCTTCTAAGGGATTTTAAATCTTATGGAGATGATTGACCCCCGATTTTTTATTACAAAAAGATGCATTACAAAAAGATGCTTTATGTGATTTGATTACAATGAGGCTCCTTTTGATAAAGGGTATTATATGACTTATAATGATTTTAAATTTTTCTTAATGGAATATATTGATTTGTAAAAGTATTTAAAAATTTGATTTTATTAAAAGTTTTAATAGTTATAAAAATGGATTGGCATCTAAATATTTAATTAAAACCATGGTTGGAATCATAATAATGATTTTTTCCATGTGATTTTTATACCCTCATTGTTACCTCATTCGATATTTTATGTTGTGTGGTGACATATTCCCTTATTAGGAATAATTTTATAAAAATTTAATTCTTGAGAAGATGTAAAAGATAACTCTTTCTTGGGTGGTTATTTAATGTTAGATAAGGTTTATTTAAAGTGTAATAATATAATATATTTTATCCTCGTATAATTTGACTTTTTCCACTATCCCAATTATTGAATTATTGGGAAACCAATGCAGTAAAATAGAATATCTTTATTAGTGTTAAAATATTAGATATTATGAAATTTTTAGTTCACATATAATGAGTTCTTTCTGTTTGGGGTTACCTCCCCATGAGGCTAAGAGGATCGGCCAGGGTTGGGTGGAGTTTAGTTCAAATAGGGTTGGCCGATAAAAATTTTGGTGTCCATATGTGTGTTCCAATATCCTTCATGTTATAACCCTGTGAGTTACACATAATTCTTGGTTCCCATTGATGATTACTTAGTGTATCCCATTTCCTACCTAGATTGAACCCATAGACCTTGCTTTTTTAATTCGGAACCATTTCTTGGTGGATGTTTATATAGTTATTTAGTCATATATTGGTGCTTATTTATGTCCATTTCGTGTTTTAGTTATTTTTTTGGTTTAATGTTAACTATTTAATGTGTTAATTCTACCCATTTTTTATATAGGAATTGTATATTTTTTACTAAAATGAATAAATCATGTGATTTGTGTATTTTAAAACTTAAAAATATGAATAATATACTCTAGAACTATATTTAAAATAAATGTTTTTTAATCTTTTTTATAAAATGAATTACAAAGAATCTATGGTGAAATATTTCTAGGACTATTTATATCACACTTTTCATACACATTCATGTGTGTGTGTAACTTCTATCTTTTCATTCTAATTCCAAGATTGTGATTTCTAGTTATTTTTTTCCTCTTGTTACATTAATGGACCTTGAAATGTTGTAACTTTTTGGGGATCACATGGAGATGTTTTGAGTTGTGAATATGGTTGTGACTTTTTTTGGGAAATTTTATTGTGAGATAGTTCAACTAGGTTTATTTTGTATTTAAATTTTATTTGTGTTTTCGTTATCTATATGTTATTCAAACTAGATAATTTTTCATTAATATGTATAGTCTTGGATGAATGTAATAACTTTCATTGAATATGTATCTTTGTATTTTTCATTATATTTTGAAATGGATAACCTATTTATTTATAAGGCCTACTTGACTATAATGAATTATGAAACATAGGTGTGGAGTTCCTCATACTTTTGATACTCGATCATGGAGTCCATCAAACATGTGTTACTCAAGAACAGAATCCATTTACTTTTCATAAATTTCTTTTTTGTGTTGAAGTGAATGGTATTGAATCCATTCTAACTTATTTTAGTGGTTTGGATAAATATAATTCTTCCAAGTTCCCGAATATAATGTTTAGAGATAATTCCTTCAGGGATCTATTTCCACCTATGTGATTATGATTATCTTATTATATTGTCCTGGAGGATAGTACCAACACACCACATTTAATCTCCAAATTCCCAACATGATTCTACTATGAAACTCCAAACACCAAGCCCAGACACATCAACTATTCTTCAAATACCATAGTTTGATGCCCAAACCACATCAGCCACATCTTGAATGATATTTCTGATATGGTCACCACCTTACCACATCAATTTTTATGCAACAACACTATTAAGTCCTTCTCTCGATGAATTATAGAAAAGGTTCTCAATCCCACCCAGCAATGCGCTATCATATCCCGACCACGATTCCTTAAAACTCAAGGAATAACAAAAATGTTAAATGCCCACACCGAAGTCTGAATCTGACTCTAAGTTCAACTCCATGGTCAGATCCTCGATCGTCTCATTTAACCATATTTCTCCACTCATGATCACTAACACATATATTATCCAAATCACCCCCAAGTCACACCACCACTCTTTTCTATGTGAATACACCAAAGAGAGGTCTAGGAATTCAATCCACACAAGGTTCTTAAAACCTCAAAACCTAATCTCCCATGTTATTTCATCATGCATTTCCATGAACACCACCACTTATCGTGCCTCAAGACTACCATCCCTCACATGGTTCCTTCCACTTCAAGGAAAAAACAATTAATTCATCCAAATCTAAGGCCCCAACCCCCCACAACCCTATGACCCCGACGACCCCGCGACCTCAGCGACCCTGCTTCCCCTGGGCCCCCGGGCCCCCGTGACCTTACAACCCCAGAAACCCTGGAAACCCTGGCCCCCACTTCCCATTATGAATTGTATACATTTTAATTGTTCCTTTATATATATTATAGGTATTTTTTTGTTATTTTTCATATTGAGGATGCAGATATATTGAACGTTATTATAGGATATGACCTCGGTAGGGTTTCATGACCATATCTAAGAATGTGTTGAGTTTTGTAAGCATCATAAGGTTTCCCTAAAGATTATTTATAATAGATTTATTCAATATTAGAGTTTTATATGAAGACTCTATAGAGAAAATAGGTTGGGGTTATTTCAAATTAAAAATGTGCTTTGGTTTTCATGGTAAAGTGGCTACCACGTTGTTAGCACACTGTTTCACTTTACCAAAGAAACTTCCCCTATCCCAAACACTAGAGGGTTCATATCTAACTCAGGGGCTCAAATTTATTATATTAGGTTTCTGTAATCTTACACTATCATATATATGGATCTCTTTCTCTATTTAGTAGTAACTATGTGTTTTAATTTTTTTATTATTGTGTAGGCACATTGTGATATGCATGGATAAAAGATGGATCACATTACCGAGGAACACAACTCAGTATTGTTAAGGGTTTGAATGAGTTTTTAGATTTTGAAATTTCAAATCGATCCCTTGAAGGGAGAATAATATGTCCATGTCCTAAATGTAAATTTAGAACATGGTTGAAGAGAGATGAAGTTTATGAACATTTAATGCTGAAACGATTCCCTGGTCAATATTTTTGTTGGATTTGGCATGGATAATCGAACTTTATAGAAAGATTGAGCACTGATGTTAATCCACAGAATGAGGTCCCAAGTTCATCAAAAATGGAAAATGAAATAAAAAACCTCAAAAATTATGAATTCAGCACTGCAAGACACCACTATCAGCATCAAAACATATCAGAACAACCAGAAGAGGGTGCTACAAATTACAACATGTCAAGTGATTTTTTTGAGACTGTAACACGTGCAGATCAATATTGTAACATATCAATGGATCCTCCTCTTGATTTTGTGGAGCCAAATGTAATAGAAAACATCACTAAGGAAAATGTGTTTCATGATTTAGTTGATGATGGAAATCAAGAGTTGTATAGTGGGTGTTTGAAATATTCAAAGCCTTCAATTCTACTAAAGTTGTACCATATCAAATGTTTATGTGAAATTAAAAATAAGGAAATGTCCATGATTTTGGAATTGATTCGTGATGCATTTCCTAAATAAAAAATCCCAGAATATTTTTATGATATGAAAAAAGTTGTTAACAAGATTTGTTTGAATTATACAAAAATACATGTGTGTCCCAATGATTGTATGCTTTATTGGGGAGAAGATTCAAGTAGACAGAATTGCAAGAAATGTTCTTCTTCTAGATGGAAGTAAAAGGGTGATGTTGGAAGTCTGAATGAACATAATTTCATGGAGAAGAAGAAAAGGAACACACCTGCAAAGGTTTTTCATTACTTTCCTTTGAATCGCCGATTGCAAAGATTATTCATGTCATCGAAAACTGCTGAACACATGAAGTAACATTATGTAGTTAATAACAACGATGGGTTACTGCGACATCCACGAGATTCCCAATCATGGAATACATTTGATTAAATACATCTATATTTCTCAGCTGATCCTAGGAATGTTTGATTGGGATTGGTTGCCGATGGATTCAACCCATTTGGGACTTTGAGTACCAGTTATAACATTTGGCCAGTTGTTTTGATCCCTTATAATCTGCCTCTATGGATGTGTATGCAACAATCATATTTTATCCTTTTGATGATTATTCATGGAAAAAAATGCCTAGAAATGATATTGATGTATACTTGCAGCCTTTGATTGACGAATTGCAGGAGTTATAGAGCAACAATGTTGATACATTTGATGCTTCTTCTAAAACAATGTTCAAAATGCATACTACTTCATTATGGACCATTAGTGACTTCTTTGGGCTTGGGAATTTATCTGGTTGGTACACTTACACGGGTTTTTCATTTCCCATTTATAACATTGATTTTGAGTCGAAATGGCTACCTCACAGCCATCGAAGATTTCTTGATGCATCTCATAGATTCTGGATGAACGAATCAAAATTTAATGGTTCCATTGATCGTAGACCACCTCTAAAGTTGTTAACTAGTTCTAAAATTTTGACACAGCTTGAAAATGTTGAAACATAATTTGGTAAGGTTTATCATTTGAATTATAGCAGAAAACGGGTCCAAAGTGCATTGTCATGTGAAATCAGAACACAATAATGGATGAAAAAAAGTATATAATTCAAACTTCCGTATTGGAAATTTAATTTTCTACGGCACAATCTTGATGTGATTCATATTGAGAAGAATGTCTGCAATAATTTTATTTTCACATTACTTAATGATCATGGAACGTCGAAGGATCATCTAAATGCTCGCAAAGACATACAAGTAATGAACATAAAACATGATCTCTGTCCATATGAGAATGAAAAGTATGCTCCAAACATTTTTTTCAATGAAAAATAGGGATAAAGATACATTCCTTATAATTTTAAAGAATGTGAAGGTATCTGATGGGTATTCGAGTAAAATCTCGAGGTTTTTTTACTTGAAGAATCGTAAGTTACATGGATTGAAATGTCATGATTCACAAATTTTGTTACAACAGTTACTAGCATTGGCATTGCGTACATTATTACCTGAAAAAGTTACTACTGTTTTACTCCAATTATGCACATTTTTCAGGTAATTATGTGAGAAATATATACGTCCATTTCAACTTGACAACCTCTAGGAGAGTTTTGTATTGACCCTTTTTGCAATGGAGATGATCTTTCCTCCATCGTTTTTTACTGTCATGATGCATTTAAGTGTGCATTTTGTTGAGGAAGCTAAATTAGGTGGCCCTGTTCATTATCGATGGATGTATCCAATTGAGAGAAATTTTATTTATATGTTTTTTAGTTAAGTAAACAATTTTTAGCATTTAAATAAATACATAATATTATTATTTTATTTCACAGATATCTTGGGCATTTGAAAGCATACGTGAGAAATAAAGCTCAACTAGAAGGCTCTATTGCTGAAGGCTATTTGGATGAGGGGTGTATTACCTTTTGTTCCAGATATTTGGATGATATTGAGACAATATTTAATCGAGTTGGACATATTAAAGACACATCAAATCAATCTCAAATGCATTAGAAATCAAATATATTTTTTCTATTGGCCGATCAGTTGGGAGGACCTCAAATGTGACACTGACAGGATTGGAATTATTATAGGCACATAGATATGTGATTCTGAATAGTGACATTATAGATCCATTTATTAAAGAGTTGAGGATACAAACAAAGATATTAATGAGAGGCCTAACATGAAATGAGAAAGATATAATGAAATCTGTGAATAAAGAGTTTGTAGAATGGTTTGAATGACTTGTAAGTTCATAAATATTGCAATAAATATGAATATTAGTTTGACACATACATTTTGTAAATCTATTAAATTATATTTCTTTTTTCGGATCATAAATACTGATACTCAAGTAGACTATTCATAAGATTTAATGTTTCTTGGTAGAGGTCCTATAAAACAAGTTATAAAATTCGACGCTTATAATGTGAATGACTTTAGATTTCGTACAATCGATCGAGAAGTGGGTTTGAAAACACATAATAGTGGTATATTTACATTTAATGAAGTGGGATACTATGGAAAGCTACTTGATATTATTGAATTAAACTACCACAGACATTTTTTGTTGTTTTATTCAAATGCAAATGGGTCGATATTATCAGAGGCGTTAAAAGAGATTCCTTTCAATTTACTTCTGTGAACTTCTCTCGCTTGATGGATGTTTGTGATCATGAACTGCATGATCCATATATCTTAGCATCACAAGAAAAAATGGTATATTATGTGAATGATATTTTGGATGAAGGGTGGAGTGTAGTTGATCACGTAATACAAAAAGACTTGTATGATATGGGTGATGAAGTTGAAAATTTGACCTCTGAAATTGAATTTAATCAACAATAGGAAGCATAATTATTTGTCCATCATGATATTGAAAATATTAGTCTAGAAAGGATGAAGGAAGTGGACGAAGCAATGGCAGGAAACTGACATGATTTAAGGGAGAAAATGATTATATGTACAATTATTTATTCATTCAGCAACAACTTGTTTCATTTCTGTAGTCATTCATTATCATTGTTATATATATTTTGTCTATTAGTACTGGGCATATATTATCATTTTTAATTTTTTTTCTACATAATTTTTTTTTGAAATATATATTCTAAACTTAATTTTATTTGATTAAATGACAGGAATGCCAAGGAGGAAGCAGTACACTATTTCATCTAGTTATGCGACAGATGATGATCCATCTGGTTCCCTCCTCATGGAATCTGAGGCACAGGTGACTACACCCCTGCACCATCTCTCACACCATATGTGGATGTCCCATTAGATTCTGAGTCATAGACTCCGCCTTTAAGAGCCTCATCAGTGGGGAAGCGACACGCCCCTTCCAGTTCATCACGGACATACCAAAGTGTCACTGTCATAAGTATAAATTTTAATTAAATAAATTTATTGCATTTTTTATACTAATTGTTTTCTCATTGAAGATGAAAAAAATGAAACCATGGAGAAAAAAATAAAACGTTTAGATGTTTTGAATATGAATGGCAAGAAGATATTCATGCCATTTGATTCTTATTGGGTCCCTACGGATGACGCTGCGGGGTTACTTGGCCAGATTCTAGGCCAACTGGCAGCGGAGCCCATTTCACATCCTATTTCTTATGATGATTGGAGAAATATGCCTCCAAGATGGAATAATGAAGTTTTTGATTCCCAAATAAAGATAATTTTATTACATTATGTATTAATTTAATTTCATGTTACTAATATGTTCAAAATGAATTTCGGTATACAGATGTTCTTCCACTTTACACTTGCTGATGTGATAGCAGGAAAGTGGAAATTGAAAAATCTTGGTAAGAAATGGAAATATCTCAAATGGAGATTGTGGTGTGATGTCAACGATACTTCGTTGACCATGCAACAAATGTATGAGAAGATACCCAGTGGGGTACCAAAATAACAGTGGAAAGTTTTTTTTAACAGACATCGTGATGAGAAGCAGATGGTATTGAAATATATATTATTATATTATCCTCATTTTACATTTATACATTTATATGAATAGGAGGTTAAATTGAATAAATTACTATTAAATTTCATTTTATTTATTTCAGGATCTCTCAAGACATAATGCATCAAACCGGGCTAAGCAAGTCATCCCTCACACTGCGGGCTCAAAAAGCTTTTCTAGAAGCCAAACAACATTGGTAATATATTAATTAGTTTAAATATTTATAAGACAATATTATCTATTTAATATATTGAATTTTTTATTTATATTTTCTTAATGAAGTCATAGAGTTTAGGGCATGAAACATCCCGAACTGAACTGTGGTTGGATGTTCACAAAAAATCAGATGGAAGTTTTGTTAATGAGCCTACCAAAGAAGTTAGGGTATGAAGTCAGATTTTTATTATAATAACATATTATCAGTTTTTACTATGTTAATAAATATTGGTATTTGAGTTATAGGTGAAAATTAAAGAACTTTGGGATTCCAATCCTGGGCAGTCCTACTCAGTCTCCCAGGATGACCCAGTTGCTAAAGTCCTTGGGAAGGAGCATCCTGGTAGAGTGCGCGGGATGGGTTTAAGAACCATACCATGTCATGTCTTTGGCATGCCACCAGTGATTCCAGCTGCATATACTCTTGTTTATAGTCACTCCATACCCGAAGATGCTTCGATGGATATTTCATCTCTACAAACCACAGTTCAAGACCAGGGGGTTCAGATATCCACTTTGCAGAAAGCGATGACTGATATACATCAACAGATGAGAAGATATGCCCCTGGTGGTACTAGTGGTATGCAGTTTAATCAAAAAAAATAAAAATCATTTAGTTTTTAAACATTCATTGGTTTTAAGTTTTAATATAAATATGCAACAGTATTTAATTTTCAATTTATTTTTCTTACAGGTGATAGTAGAAAGTGGAGATGGAGGTGGAGAGGGTGACGATGCATCATCGGACCACGAGTAGTTGTATTGTTGATGTCTCCAATAAATATGGTAATAATTGGTTTTTATATGTAACATGTGTGGCACATAGTTTCCACCAAACATTTTTATGTCCTAACATTTCCTTGATTTCTCATGTTTCCTTTTATGCATTTTATTGATTTCTGATGTTTCCTTTTATGTCTTGATTTCTAGAGTGTGGTATACATCATTACATTTAGTCATGTTCTTGAATTGGTAGTTGAGATTTTGGATGACTAGGATTTGAACCTATTGTTGATGTGTTGAACAAATTTGGGTCATTTCATAGTGATCAAGGGGATAGTGTTGTGGACACTTTGGTGAGACAGAATGTGTAGATAGTGAATCTTCATGCGTTTTTAATGGTTATCATATTCTGTTCATGATGATAAAATATTGTCATACCCCATATAAAACCTAGGTTCCTTTTAAAGGGAGATGGTATTAAACCGTATAAAACTAGGATTCATTGTACGATGTGTATTGGATGATCTAAAAGTCTTACACTATATAAAATTTGGATTCCTCTTATGGTAATTATGATATGTTCAAGAAAAATTCCTCATATATAACATGGAATCATCACATTATGTGAGATGAAAAAAATCATTTTCTTCAAGACATGGCATTAAATTTTTTTATCATGGTTTGGTTGTATGATCTTACTCTATGTGCAATCATATTCAGGATTTCGTCATGGGTTCAAGGGCCTATTTTATCCTATAACCCCAGGTTTTATTCACCACAAAAACATTCTTGATTCCCCCACCTCACAAATCTATACTATAATTTTTTATATCAAGAGATCCCTAGTCTAATAATTGTGAAAATAAAATATGCTCATACATCCATCACATGGGTTTATTCATCCTTGGAGTTTCATCAAACATCTATTTCCACAACATTCTAGAACTATGGGTGGATTGATTCCAATTTCCATGGGATACGTATTTATGCATATATCTTCTATCATTGATCCTAGCTGATGATTCACCATATAATAATACATTACATAAGGTGTTATTGCCCGAAAACACTCACATGAGCCTCTTTTTTAGCAATAACCTCCTTTCATTTATGTTAACACATCAGTGGGATAAGATGCTCTCATTTCTTAATATGAGGAAGTAAATAATGGGTATATAGATGCAAAAGACCATATAAAATCCTAATAAGATGAATTTAAACTATATAATTACCCCATGTAAAATATATATACCTATTAATGATAGATAATTTAACCCCATAAAAAATTGATATGTCTCTTAAAGAGAGATAATTTCACCTCTTATAAATTCACGATGCGTAATATTATAATATGTAATTATTCAATATCATCGTCCAAGAGGGTAAACCCTTCAGGAATTGGTGTCCTATGACACAGTGAATCATAAAAACATGTGGATTTATTCCAATAAACACGATATAAGTGGTTACATATAAATATTTAATCCAGGGTACAACCCTATCACTGACTCATTATAGGTTTCTCCCTTTCCAATATACTTTGGTCAAAGCTTGGAGACCTTTAACTCTAACCAATTCCTATATTTGAGGCTCTAAGAATTTAAACTAGGTGTAGTCATAGTCCATGTTGTATGATTTTAAACATCAAAGCCCAATGTCCTCATCAAACAATGTCAATTAAAAACCATACCCTATTCAATGAAATAAGGATGCCTCATCCAATAAGTGTGGGATAATTATAAAAATAATTAACACATATAACATAGAGATTCCTCATATGATAATTATGAAATAAACCACAGATTACTGTATAAAACTTGTATTTCTACGAATATGAGATGATATGATATCCTTGAAAGAGATGAAATCACTCCACCGAAAATAGTCTCTTATCATTTCATGCATCAAAACTATGTTTTTCTTGATGCCCATTATGAGGAGACACATATTGATGCATGTATATTTCATCTCAGTCCCATCCCTACCAGCAACTCATCATGGGGACGTTTCCCTCTGGGCCAGGCTTGAATCTTGTAAACCGACATGTTTAAATAGAATATTTGAGGACATGAGAAAATATCTTCCATGGAACCTAATATTCTATATAGTATATTCCCACATACACTTGTGTTTTTCACACATTTATTATTTGGATAATCCTCACCCTACCAATCTGAAAAGGATCTCTAATGAAATGATTCATGGACATAGTGTCTTACATACCATCTCAGGATCATTCAATGAAGTACATTTACTGATAAAAAGCAGATCTCATGCTTTGATCTCCATAAATAGTAGATCATGATATTTTTCATCCAATCCTCAACCAGCTCAGGTATCCTATGTTTCAAACATGGTCAATAATAATTCTATTTCTGTCGATTACTCCCATTTCACTTCCCAATTATCAGAAGTTGTAATTGTCATCGTGATATTTTTCAGGTCACTTATCCCCCTCATTGGGTTCACACCTATAATCAATTATAACTATATAAATATCCTCCATTCCTGAATCAATCATGGCTCAGCAGGGTTTAGGGTTTGGGAGGAAGTCCACCTCAAGCATGGTTGAGTTGCATGATCACCACATGGTCCTAATTCTATAACCTTAAATGATTATTCCATTTCCATTAATCACTAATCAAAACTAATTTTAAATCAACCTTAGAATGTATTGTGTGGTGTTGTACCCATTCTCTATCAATTCAGGTCATGTTTTTTACTCCTCCTCACTACACATATCCATTTATGATGTTCCACTATATTTTCCTAGCATCATGACCATAAATTTTTTACTAGTTGTCTCTATTATTTTTTAAATTTTGTGTGCATTAATTTGTTAAGATCTTGGTATTTCTGGTTTGATTTGTTTTTCAGGTTAGTGGTGCAGTGGAAGAAGAATTTTTTTGGTCAGTTTTTCATGGTGGTTTTAACCACCGCGAAAAGTATACAGGTAAGACATTAGCGGTGGTTATAACCGCCGCTAAACGTAAGTATTTTTTACTTTTATTGGCTGTTAAAACCACCGCTACAGAGTTGCATCACCCACGTGAATTCCGTGGCAGTTCTCATGACTTTAGCGGCAGTTTTACAACCACTGGATTTTATTTTATTCGTAGAAGTTATAACCACCGCCAATAAAATAAAATCCAGGGCTCATAAAAACCACCACTAAAATCAGTAAAACCGCCGCGAAATGAGGCAGCTACGATGCTTCCCTTAAACCGCCTCTAAATGGAAATAACCACTGCCAGTAGATTTTAGACGCCAAATTTAGCAGAGGTTTCTGTAAACCACCACCAAACCATGTAGCGGTGGTTTAAACTACTGTTATATGGAAAAATAATAGCCGCTAAATGGCGGTTTTCTTGTAGTGTTTCTGTCAACACATTGTGAACTTTTAAAGAGTTGGAAAATTCAAAATATTGAATATTTTGATAAAATGGTGGATTAATTCAATAAATGATCATGTGATAGTATTTAATGATTTATATATCAAATTTTTATTTTGATTCGTGCTTAGAAACTAGGATCAAACTAAAGTTGATTTTATTTAAGGATAAAGTGGAGTATTTCATGACCACATGGGGAAGTTCCATGTTATAGTTCATGATATTGGAACACATGGATTAAATATTTGAATAAATTAACACTTGTGGATTTTGATGATATTTAGAGATCCTAATATTTGAATATCACAACAGATTCAAATATCTGAGTCTTAAGTATGATTAAATGATGTCCTTGACATGAATATTGAATGATAATTCAAATCAAAAGGAGCAGATTAAAAATCAATGAGTTTTACACTATTCAAAATGGAATTAATATTCATGTTAATTTCATGTGAATAAAAAAAACAGAATATGTATGTTGATAAATATCTATGAGATTTATTGATTGGTGGGAATATCTATAGAAGACCATTGTAAATAGAGGAGGGTGGTGATCATATTTGAGTCTATGTGAGGATAAAATCTTAATCGGTGTACAATCAGAAAATACAATCATATATTTATAATGATCCAAGATTAAAACTATTTGAATATATCCATTATAACATGTTCTAGATCATACGCTTTCTTATGTTAATTTTTATAATAATAATGGAGTTGTGCGTATCCTATAATAACCATGACACAGAGAGGATGTATTCATCCTAAAAGACGTAAATCCTCATTAAAAATGTGTTTCATCTATTTATTTTCATTGGAAGTGAGTATCTTAAGAGAAACATGTTGAATTAGAACATGAGTACAAAAGGGGACAGAAAAGTGATACACACTGGTTCACCACCTTAGTGTTTATTCCCCTTCATGTGATTCAACAAAAAAATAGTGTTTAGTGTTTCATAATATTCCTTTCAAAATGTTTTCCTATAGTATAATATCTTTAAAATATGAAATGATTCTTTATAATATATTTTAACTTTTCATACATTTCAGGATAATCATTGGATTACTCTTTGATTACAATGGTAATATTATGATGAAAATTTATTTTAGATGATCTTTTAGTGATACGTGGTCATAAATTGGTATCACTATACTAATGGATATTATTGAGTAGATTTATTACCTTCCCATTTTTATGGAAGCATTGATATATTCGATTAATTTTTGGACACACTAGATGGTCTTCTATCTTTTATATTGTATCCCATTTTGACATAAAACATTTCATAAAACGATTTATGATTTTTTATCAATATTCCATGTGGTATAGTGAAAATTTATTAATTTTTTTCATTAAAATTATATATTATTATGAAAATTGAATAACATACATTCATTACTTATCCTTTATATAATTTTCTATAAAACAATTACTCAAAAGAGATTTTATTATTAATAAAAAGGAACATATTAAAAAAATACATTTACACATTAATATATATATATATATATATATATATTAAGAAAACACATTAATGAAAATATATGTTTATATAAATAATATTCTTATAATGAATTTTACTAAATTTAAGATATTGGATGAAAAATATTAATAAGGGATGATACAGTTTTTAGATTAGTGTTTGTGTTGAGTATTATTTATTCAATAAATTGTAATAATAGATATTTTTATTAATTTTTATTTATAATTTCACATTTCGATTCTATTTGAGTTTCCCTCACACTAATATTAAAAAAATTTGTATGCTATTAAAATTGTTTTAAACACTATTTGATCATAAATTTCACACCTAGTTATCAATTACTCCATTACATTTACTGATAACATCTTTGAAACAAATGTAATAAAGTATAATTTTAGTTAAGAAAAAAATCAGTTTCACATTTGAAAAATATTTATAGTTATCTAAAAAAAATGTTATATTGGTAAAGAATAGTGATACGTTTATAACTCATTATTACCCATCTAATTGAGATCACACACAACACAGTAATAGACTAACTTAGGTCAACCAAACAAGCCACTCTAGTCAGCCCATCATAGTGAGGTATAACAAAGGTAAAGGAAAGAAGTCTTGAATAAAACCAAAACAAGGCTTAAAAATAGAGAAAAACATAAAATAAAAATATATATAGCAAAAAAATACATAATCCATCCCAAAATAGGAAAAATCATAAGACTATGTGAAGTCCCCATGTGGCCAACAAATCAACTCTAAACCACCCCACTACAAAGTAAGGATGAAAGGAGAAGCTTACATGCTACAAGAATCCATTACCATTACCTGGATCGTGAAATAAAACTTCTACAAGAACACTAATTAAAATTTATGGTGTGAGAAAAAATCCCAGAAGGATAACACACTAGATTCTATATAAGTTATATATCAAGAATTAAAAAATTATATCTTTTAAAACAAAAAATATTACAAAAAAAATTCATAAATTTAAAAAAATTAAATAATTTTCTTTTGGTTTTCATGAAATCCTTTCATTTTATATAATAAATAAATATTGAAAGAAAAAGTGATTAAATATGAAGACATATCCATACATCATAAGTTACGTAAGAAAACACATATCCATTAAATACCATCATGAAATAAAAATACATAAATAAAAAAGAGCACTATCATTTGGGAAATAGACTATGTGAAAATACATAGTATATATAAAAATAGACATAAAATAGGCCAAATTTTGTATTCAGATGATATTGAGTCCTTGCACATTTTTTCGATATCAACAAAACAACCACCGGTGGTTCCACACACAATAAGCTTGCTTATGTTTATTTATAAATTATCCTAAGGATACAAAAGTTATAAGTTTGTCAAAATACATTTCAAAACCTTTTTCAACATTTATATGTCATTTTTCAAATATAAGACAGACCACTTGGGTGTTTTAAAAAACCATTTATGAATAAATAAATCATGTTTATAGAAAACACCTTAAACAATATCTTTCCTAGAAATCCCTGGAAACTAGAAATAACATAAATTCAATTAAAAACCCAGAGGATTTTTTCAATAACAAGTAGAAATTCATTATATTCATGAATTGTATAGAAAAACCAACCTCAAGAATAGTGTACTCTTATCCACCATTGACTATAGTGATTAGAAAACCATGGATCATACTTCAAAAGACAAGGCATGACAAGAAACTAAAAACTATCAATAACAAACACAAATCAATAAAAAAATATTAAGAAAAACCAAAACCAAAACCAAAACCATGACCAAATAAAAGGTTAAAATAGAAGTAATGATTATCTAGAAGGATTAACAATAATCATAAAGAAAATCAATCATTTAATGAGTCTTCTAGTGGGATAGGAGTTATTGCAAATCATCCAAAATCACATAGGGGTTCAAGTGCGATAGATTCATAATAAATCAAATTAAAACCAGACATGAAACATACAAAAAAAAATAATGTTAGTATTATATGTTTTATGTCCCCTTTTCACATCTTGTAATCCAGGAAAAACAAAAAACTAAAAAATAGATTGCCTCTGGTTTAAAATTCTGATTTTATAATTACATAAAGTGAACATTTTTCATGAAATGTAATCTGTTAATTCCCTAAAAAATATTCACCAAATTTTCTTGGTGACCATTATATGACATGTAATCACATATAATATTTCCAAAAACACATTTTCTATACAATATCCTAAAACCACCTATGGAATATTTGAACTCAGGGAGAGCCCAGTTAGGGTTTTGAAAAATTCAATCCCGAACTCCATTAATTCAATCAAACATGCATTCCTAAACTTTAGGTCATTTTCCCAAGAAAAGGATCTCCATTAATGAGAATCACATGATTCTCCCAAATATAAATGGAAACCAAAAACTAAATCCAATACAAATTTGATGAAATAAAATGGGGTGATATAATATCCCCACTATAAATGGTTTTTCTCCCCATAAATTATAGGGATTCCTAGACTCACAAAAGGTGAAGGCCACTACTACTTCAAAAATAATTCCCACTAACACCTCTGATGGATATACCATTCTCAATTCCATTTAAACTAGACTAGATGAATCATTTTACCATGCATTACTTTCTCCTATAGATCCATAATCTGAACTAAATTCTAAACTATAGTGGTATTGTACTCAAGATCGACATCCTCCCATACAATCACATTGGAAGGGTTCGGTTGATACCTACACACATGGAAAACATGAAACTAATCATGGATAGTTGTGAATACATTTAGAAATTCCCACTGATATTCCACCTTTCCTAGTCATTCAGTGATCTCAATGGGTCCACAAGCCTCGGAGCCCACAACACCCTACTGACACAACCGATGATGTCCCAATTGAGGTGAAACACTATTAAAACCCCAATGAAAAACCAAAAACTCAATAGCTATATGTTTAAGGTCCTTATAAAATTTTGAAAAAATATATTCCAAGATCAATCTTTTATAGATCATATGAAAAATCTCTATCAACTCATAAACAAGTCTCTTCCAAACCAAGGACTATTCTCCCAAATCTAGCTAGAAAATGGGAGCTCTATATTTCCACCCACACAAAGAATCGAAGGGTGTCATATATATCAAATTTTTATAACTATTTTTTTAGGAAAATTTTACCAAAGTAAAATTCATTTCCTAAGATCCTATAAAATCAAACACACGAGCCCGGAGTGTATCCTTAAAAATCTGGATTGAACTCCCCATATTTATATTTTTCTGGGGATGATAAGTCATTCTCTATTTTAAATTAAAACCTATGAAATACTGTAAACCTTTCTGGAACCTATATTTGATCCTTGGGACTCATTCAGAATCAATTATAGAGGGAACCCCTTGAAGCCTCATAATCTCTTGGACATATAAGTTCCTGATCTATTCCTTCTTTATTGTATCCTTGAAAGGTTGTAAATAAACTGATTTCATGAGTTAATCTATGATCACCCAAATAAAATCATTCACAATATGATTCCATGGTAAATAAAAGATTAAATACATAAAATTATCATCCCACTTCTATATTGGAATGGGTAAGGGATATAAAACAACTTTAGGTCTCTGGTGTTCCACATTATTTCAATGATATGTATGACACCATAATAAAAAATCTGCAATTGTCCATCTCATCCCATGACACCAAACGGTCATATCAAATCTCGATACATCTTTGTAGACCCAAGTTTAATGGCCAACCAAACAGTTTTCTACTTTGCACAAACTCCTACCTCTATAAACACAGAACAAATAACCAACTAAAAAACCACAAAACACCACTAGGAGATCGAGAACACTCACTCGAGGTCTCCCCACCATAATGTCTTTTACCAATTCCATGGAACAAATTGTTTGTCACTTTCTCAATTTAAACACCATCATCAAAAGAAGAGATGGAATTCATCAAATCTAGGATCACCTATCCACCAACCACTTTTACTAACAATCTCATCTAATCAAATAAAATCATTATTTACTGCTCCTCAAATGATTCCTTCATGACTTATGGTGGTAATTTTATGCTTAACTCATCGAAAACCACATTCCCTTTCCTAGGAGTGTACGCAATATCAACATAAAAATTCTAAAGATACTCCACCCAACATATCTATTTTATGTTTAGATCCCTCTGAGTAGAAATATATTTTAGGATCTTATGACATGAATACACTTTAAAATGCTCCCCAAATAGATAATGACACCAATTTTGATTGAATCCATAAGTTCTTAGAACTCAATATCATGTGTAGGGTAGTTATTATCATGGGGGAGTAACTATTGTAATCCATAAGCCACCACAAGTTTGCACAACATTTATACACATACCAAACCCATACCTAAAGCATCATAGAAAACATCATAACTCGACTTGTTTCTAGAAGAACCAAACCCGGTTATGAAGTCAATCTCACTTTCACCTCCACAAACGATCTCTAAAAAGTTTTTTTCCAATAAAACATCACACCCTTATAGGTTAATGTTTTCATAAAAGATGTGATCTTAGTGAAATATCAAACACACAATCTATAGAAACCAATAAAACCCAAGAATACTTGAATATCAAACAAATATCTAGGTTGTTCCTAAGAAATGACTGCCTATATCTTTCTAGGATCCACTAAGATTCTCCTCTTAGACTTCACTTCTCATAGCCATTTCACTTACCAGATCCAAAACTCAAATTTGGAAATATTACAATATAGAATCTTTTCATTCAATTTTTGAATAATGATATCCAAATGGTCTATTTTCCCGTCCTATGTATTGAAGTACACTAAATTATAATCCATGAACAAAAAAACTAAATAATTCAAGAACAAATGAAATAATCCTTTCATCAAATCCATAAATACCACATGAGTGTTGGTGAGACTGAATGGCATAACCAAAAAATAAAAATGTTTATACCAGCTCTTAAACGTTGTCTTAGGGATATCATCTTCTCTGACACTCAACTGGAGGAACCCTGACTAAAGCTAAATATTTGAAAACCAAAATTCCTATCAAAGATGGTAAAAAAGGTCATCCATCATTGATAAAGGATATTTTTTCTTAATGATCACCAAATTCAACTTATATTATTCAATACAAATTATTTGGCTCCCATAACTTTCATATAAAATAGAAAAAGAGGATCCCACAATGACACACTGGGATGAATAAACGCTTTTGAATCTATGTCCAAAAGATGGAACTTATGTTCCACCATCTCAGTAGGTGTCATTTGATATGATGGTATTGAAATGGGAATAAAACTAGGGAGAAGATCTACAGTTAATCAAACCTATATCTAGGGAATTAAAAATTAAAAATCATCTAGTAAGTCCTTGGGTTGTGCATAAAAAACCATATGTAGATGAAGTGCCATCCATGGGTCAAATGCATCATGAAATATCTCTAACAATTAGCATGATATTACCTCTTCATAAAGAAAAAAAGGTCCCAAACTTCCCAATATAGAGTCTGACACACATTGTTAAGCTTGAGTAACCCAATAGGTAGATAAGAACTATACCCAAAGGTGATAATAGCCTCTAGGGTCTTTAACACTGATCATTAAATCCATGCTAATAATCATGTCAAATAATTCCATATCAAACACCAAAAATTCCCAGTCTAGATCAAAGAAACCTATCATCTCACAACACATGGTACACTTCAAAACTTATTCTAATCTTTTTCTAAAAGGAATGGAAATATCAAAAAATAATATCATAATATCAAAAAAATAATAACATGTCAACATGATTTGATGATATAAAATAATGAGAAGAACCAGTATAAAAAAATATTCTTCCAAAGAAGATGTAATAAAAACCATACCTCTAATTGTAGATGTCCATGCTTCATATTCATGTAGTTAATACTCCAATAAATAAATACGTCTAGTATTACTTCCTACATGAGATTTAATATCCACATGAACAACCCCCTCAGCCCGAAAATAGGATCTATCACACTTGGGTGCATATGAATGAACCTATGAGACCTTCTTGAATGTGGATCTTGAATTACTACACTGGGATATCCTATTACAAAAATGTTTTAGATGACCATATTTTCTACAAACATGACAAGTATTTTGAGTCTCTGCACTATTTGGCTTGGTATGAATTCCCCATCCACACTAGTAGCTGAAAATATACTGTTTCCCAAAAAAATCCCCTGAAACTAGTCTTGAAGAGAACATACCACTCTTACATTTATTTTTATGGCCAGAATATAAATCCCAGCTAATAACATCACCGAATGAAGCTCTGCCCATACCCATCTTCCTAGTAATGTCATCCTCAACAAATATGTATTTTTCAACATCTTCTACAATGGATAAAAGGAACATGAGAATCAATATCGATCGAATATACAACCTCAACCCCAACTCAAACCTTGGGGCCTTTAGGTATACTTTAGTGACAAGATCGAGTTCCAAATGCACCAAATCTGAAAAAAGGGGGGAATAATCCATACCAGTAGACTCACCTCACTCTATGGTTAGAAACTATCAAGACTTTACTGCATGTAAATTCTTATATTAAAACTACTAATTAATGATTTTCTTTAAAAAAATCTTGGTAAGATCCTCATTCAACATAGCCTATTGAATAGATTTCCACCACTCCATCTCAAAACCTTGAGAATGTACCTATAAAAACCCACCGTAGTGACTTAAAAAGTTTTCAAGAAGTTTATGATCCTCTCAATAAACTCTTTATATTAATGTGATACCAGGTCACCAATGATGATAGGTAGATTCTACACAGTAAATTTATGGCGACAATCCACCACATGTCCTAGGTTCTTGAAACCAACTTTACCCAAATTATGAATAGTGTGGACTAATACTTCAACCAATGAAGGGTCCATTAGAGGATTGACATATAAAAACTATCCCACATATTCCTATCCTATATTTTGATGAACTATTCTTGGTGGAATTTCCTAATAAACACAAGACAATAAACAATTAGAACATGATCACATTTTAAAATCATAAGACCACTTTCAAAAATTGATCAATTCTTCAAGAAAATATTAATTTAAAAAAATTACGAATTCCACCCATGAAATACATAACAAAAAAATTAATAGCTAAATTTTATTAAAAATTCCATATAGTTCATTAAAATAACCTCAAACTCTATGTCTAAAACTAGGTAAATGTCTCGGACCATCCATTGGTAACTCATGTTCTGTCACCAAAGTGAGTTGGCTATTACCCTTTTCTATACATACTATCTAAATTCTAATGGTCCTAACTCCTTCCTACCGAAGACAAGGAACCAAACTTTAGGTGGTTCTAACACACTTCTAGTCGATCTTTCCCCTTGATACCCAATTATAACATACCTTCCTTGGTCAACCAAATAATCCACCTGAAACATGTATTCACGGTGAGGTATAACAAAGATAAATGAAACAAGTCATGAATATAAAAAAAATAAGACATAAAACCAGAGTACGATGTGGATGAAAAATAGATACAACAAAATCCATACCATCCAATCCAAAACATGTTAATGAAGAAAACTATTTCTAGTTACCATGTGACTAGAATCACTTATAAACCACTCCACTATGAAGGAAAAGGAAAAAATATAAGTTGACATGATACAAGATTCCATCCCATTTTCTTGGATACATCTATACAACATATAGATGTTCATAAAGGAAAAAAGTAGTGTTTGAGAATAAATCCAAGTAGTATACCACCACAGAGTCTATAGAACTCCTAATATAAATAATTCAATAGTTATATCTCTTAAAACAAAAACATTTTTAAAAATAATTTAAATAAATTCATTCCCATTTTTATATAATTTTCCATTAGCATTCATAAAATAAATTCATATTCTCTAATATATAAATATGCCAAGTAGATGTAATATGATAGGAATGAATATTGATACACCATAAGGTAAGTAAGTACACACATATCAATGAAATACAATTTTGTGATAAAAATAAAAAAAATGAAAAGGAACACTATCATTGGGGATCTATACTAGGGGAAAATACAAACAATACATTACAAAGAGACCTAAAACAGGAAAAATGTCAAATATAATTGATATTGATTCCTACCTTAGTATTTTGATATCAATAAAACAACCACTAATGGTTCCACACACAGAAAAGTTTCCTATGTCTATTTACCAAAGAATCCAAGGATACAAAAGTACAATGATATAAATAATACATTTCAATACCATTATCATTATTTATAAAAAATAGTTAAATCTAAGAAAAATTGCCTTGATGTTTGAAAACCCCATTTATAGATAAAAAATATGTTTTTAAAGAATTCCCCTTTAAAAAATTATCTTTATAATGAAATCCCTTAAAACCACAAATTACTTAAATTTAATGAATCAATCAAAGGAATTTATCAATATTGATAATGAATTAATCAAATTTACCCATTGTATATAAAAATATACCTTGATAAATATGGAACCCTATTTTCATTTGATAATAAATATTGTAAATCAATATATTAGAATTTGGAAGTCAAGGCATGATGAGAAACTAATAAGGATTGATAAAAACATGAATCGATTACAAATAAAAACCCTAAGCATAGGAAAAGTAGAAACTATGACCAAATACAAGGATGAAATAGAAGTAATGACAACCCGAAAGGATAGACCACAATCACAATGATTATCAATGGTCCAACAAATGGTTTTGATGGAGTGGATATCTAGAAAATTACCCAAAATCACATAGGGGTTCAAGAGGGAGGGGCACAAATAAAATGAAATGAAAATATGTGTTGTACCTCTATAAAAACAAAAACCATGAGTATTTAACTATTTGAAATACATTTTCTTATGACGTATTCCATGAAACCAAAAAATTATAATAAAACCCTTGGTCTCTAGTTAAAAGTACCTATTTTACCATTACACGATGTGAACTCTTTTCACAGCAAGTAATAATTTCACAGCATGAACCAAATTCTCATCATATACCCATTTACAATTACATGATGTGTACTCCAATTATATGGAATGTAATCTCCCAACAGACTACTAACATTCCAAATTTTACACAAATGCCTAAAACTAACTTCAATATTCTCTGAATTCATGGAGAACCCTATAAGGACTTTGATACATTTACACATTGACTTTATTAATTAAAACATACATACATCCCTGAACATTAGGTTATTTTACAAATCAAAGTCTCTAAATTCCTGATAATACCACATTGCACCCCATCAAAATGGTGAAATAAAAACTAAAGACAAGGCATACCTTATGGAAGAGAGTGGGGTGTTGCAAACACAATACATGTCGACATAAATATAATTCATCATGAAGCCCATACTTTTTTTCACAATGTTTTTTATTGTGATTACTCTAAAATTGACTTAACCATCAATCAAAAATTAGGTTTTCTTTTCATATAATCATTGGAAGATTCAATGTTATCTTTAAAAACCCCACATAGTGGTGTGGGGGATTAAGGATTTACAAATTTTTTTGAAAATAAATCTAAATGAATATGGATCAAATATCAGTAAAAAGAGTAGTTTTTAAATAATAATCTAATCTAGATATATATCTATAAGGAGATGAATTGTTTATTTGATGATAATTAATGTTATTACATTAACATAATCAAAGAGCATGTAATTCTTGTATGTTCGAATAATCCAACTAATTATACATAGGAGGATATGGATGATATGGTTGTAACCATAGTTATAAGTGTTAATTATGATAGGTTTTTAAGGATTTATTAACACTTAATCAATATAGGAAAAAAATTTAAAACCCATAAACCCAAGATCTACCATGAATGAAGCTTAAAACCATGTGAAAATATAATGAATAATTTTGTACCTTTTACCAATCGATGGTCACTTCCCATTATATATCAACCCAATCATTTAAAAAAGATCTATTAAAGGTATCCTAATGACCCTTTCCTCCATAGTTTATCCATGGGATTAAACTAAATCACTCATCACATGGGTAAGATCCTCCACACACCCATAATATGTAGGTATCTCACCTGAGAGTAGGTTGAAGGAGAAAGGAGAGCTTGGGGATATGGGTAGAATTATAAAAAAGCTTACACATAGTTTCCACAACCAAAACATGGACATATAACACCATTATATAATCCATTAATGATATTCCCCTGTCCCCAGGATTTTAATCATGCATTAAATAACACATGTGTAAATTATAAAAGGTAAAAACAATTTATAACCCAATATCCATGCACCTAACTCTTAAGTATATTGATTATCCATGAATTAATGATAGCATATGTTTAATAATAATTTTAATATTAGTAAATTTATATTATACTGGTTGTGACATGATATAACCATACATTATGATACACCTTTAATAAGGCATACTATATTCCTTTTTTACCTATATCATACCGTATGATATAGACATGTATAAATCATATCTAAAAATGCTTTAGGGTATAAATCCTTCAATTTACCAAATTCACTAATAACAGATAGAATTTTTCTATTTCACATCCATATTATATCATAAATATTAAATTGTGAAACCATATCTAAAACTCCTTTTGGATATCATCCAAAACATTTTTAAAAATATATCATCAACTTCACCCTTTATTACACCATATAAAAATCATTTTTAATACCCATCAAAAACCCATTTTAGATAAAATAGAAAACATTTTTAGAGTATCACTATTGGTAAAACTGAATACAAGTTCAATAAAAAATGTTTGACTCCATAGGAATATATACAATTGATAAAAATATGAATACCAAAATTAAAAAATGTAATCAAAGAGAGGACTCTAGAAAAGCATCAGTTTTAGTCAATCTATAAAGGGATCTGATGTGATCTCTATTAAACACATGTATCTCTCTACCTATTCCCACTAGTTCCATCAATAAAATAATTCATTTTCAAATGATATCTTTTTCCAAGACATCAAATAACTATAGAAACTAAGTATGTCAATCCTATATAGATACTTATATTTTCTCGATTCTCTAAGTATAGACTGACCATGACCATGAATATATCACATAATATTCACTTGATAGATAAACACATAATTTTTGTCATCTAGGTATGCCCATACACTTCATTGATCTAAATAAACCAATGGATTAAATTTCATAATCATCATATGAGAGGAAAAATCCCTCTATGATTAAGCACCAACTGATGACATGGTCAACAAAATACCCAATCAACCAAAAATTATATAAGCCTCAATGCTTTCATAATAAAGTTATAAATGTAGAAGGATATCATTCTAGGTATATCAACAAACATAGGTACTGGAGAATTCAAATATAAACCATTAACCCCTAGTATACCAAAGACACAATGCACGATACTCTACGTGGTATGTACTTAATGGGTCAGCCAGTGTACAAAACTTGTTTTGTTCCTCATTATCATATTTTGAATAAAAATATAGGAATCCTATTAATTTATACATTAACATTTCATCACGACCAATAATACTCAATGATTAATATTGGTATGAGATAATTCAAAGTCATACATTCAGTGGTTAATTACAATTTCAATTTAGGATATATATATATACATATATAGAAAAAATATAATAATGATAAAGTCAATATTTCCTTATTTAGAACATGATAAATTTTATATTCTTGACCCCTTTAATAATATTTAACAAAACAATATATAAGTTTATATCTAACATATCATATATTATATACGACTATATTATCCTTACATTTACTGAACTATCAATATTTTTCTAAAATCATTATATTTCAATGTAACTCTTTTTGTATATATATGGGACCACGAGATAAAACCCACCAGCTAAACTCTTTAATGTGAAAAAATTATAAAGAAATAAAATTTGAATAATGGTGAGTCTTAGGAATAATATTCCTAATGATAAACTCATTGAATAGATATTTTAACCCCTTTATTTTACTATTTCAAATGATATGATGATAATGACATTTATTATCACTATAAAATATTTCAAATTCTATTATCATCCATAAAATTCTTTACATAAAATATTTTCCTTGAAATTGATATTAACCTTTTTACTTTGACTTGTATAATATTTTATTTAGTAACTTCTATCTTATCTAATTCCACACATTCTCTAAAAAATTTCTCAGGAACTATATTATTTTCATAATATCATGCTATGATACACAAAATCATTTTTGTTAGAAAATAAAAATTATTTTCTTATGTGTGAATCCTTAATGAAAAAAATACCATATCTAAATCAAATATTATATTATATGTGTTTAGAGAACCGTTCTAAAAATTAGACTATAATTCTTTAAAATATTCCACAGATGGGTGGTGGACTCAAAATTTTAAATATTTTAATAAATATCTCTATAAACACATTTATCAGAGATAAAACTAATTTTACCATTTTAATTTTTCTCAAAACATGTTATAGAATATAATTAATAATAAATCCAATTTTTTAAATAAATCATCTCATATTATTCATAAAAAAATTTCTTAACAAACAATTTCTATTATTATTTAAGAGAAATGACATGAATAAACACATACTTTAATTAGATCCATCTATGATTTATATATATCATTTTGTATTCAACTTATTATTCAACAACTCTTTGATTAACCATTTGAATATAAACTATAATATTTATCAATTCATCCATGGTTTTTGAACCCATGTATATTCACAACACCTACAAAACATATAGTCAATATCATATACCCTTTAAAATTAAACAATTTATTAATATAACATTGTTAGATGACATGAAAATTCTATATAGTTTCTCAAACCCCATATGATCTTCCAAACAATAACATTATATAGAATCATTACACTCATTTCTGATACCTCCTGTAGGTCTAAATGAACCTGATTTTCCAATAAACAACACATCTGGACATTCAAACTAAATTTTCTTATTCCTTTTTAATATTTCACCTACTTTTGTTATCCACATATCACTATAACCTAAACATCACATCCTAGTTCATCAATACATAAAAATTTTCAAAAATTGCGCAAAAGTTTCTTAAACTCAATCAAATTTTTTCATTACCATTGATTGTAACATAATGATTTTCATAACAAGAACAAGGATAAAGGAAACATTTAGTGAATTATTTTAGTATCTACATAAGTATCTAAATCTAAAAATTTTAATAATTCAATAGTTTGTTAATTGTGAAGGTTTTATCTAAAAAATGTAATTTCCTTTTCCATAAGATTTGTTTTTAAGTTTGATGATTATTTTTCTATTATCTATAAAAAAATATTTTTCCAAATTGGTATCATGTTTTACATTCATCTAATAAAGTCCTATTAAATGTGATCCTACTAAAATGATAACCCATTTTATGCTCATTATATCCATTAGTGTTTCAAGAAACATATTTCAACAAGAAAAGAGTCTGATTTGTAATTTCTCACACCAATTAGTTATTTAGGTTGGATATTATGATAATAATATCATATATGACTCTTGGATAGTTGAGTTCATTTTTTTTTTCAATCCATCAAATGGATAAAATCAACTCTATTCATCAGGTAATTCAATCCCATTAGGGTCTCCTATCTATGTGTATCCCAAATAAACATAAAATAATGTTATCCTAATCCTATGATGTCAACCCACTAGTTTATTTACATACATAAGATAATCTATGAGAGCCCATATTTGGATTAATAGGTCTTCTTTGATGATTCAGGTATTGGAAATTGTTTCTTTGGAAAGAATTTAACACTATTTAGTTTAAAGTGGATTTAATCTCACCATATTATCTCATATCATTTCCTTTACATGTATTCTTACTTCAATTTATTTATCTTGTAATCTTATTCCTTCAACCAAATAAACATGTTCAATATATACTAATATGAAACTCTTTACACAACTGATAGAATGTTGTACAAACCCAAATTAAAATCCAATTATATTTATACATATCCAAATTCAACCTATAAATATTATACATGAAACCCTTTAATGTAATGTATTTGAAAAATATTATAGAAACCTAAGCCTTATATATGATTTATTTCATTATTGTTAACATAATTAACCATAAAAAATCCCTAAATTTAGAGTCCCATTGTATTTCAGAGATTAGATTTATAAAACAACGAAATAAACATAAAAAACATATTTATTTAATTCTATACATTTTACCTTTGAATCCCATTGCATAAGACACCATGGGGAAATGAATAATTGAAAAAATGTGAATTATAATGATCGGTAAGGGAATAATCATAGTAAAGAATGATGAACAGTAATATATATGTGATTAGGGACATATAATAATAAAATAAATTAGAGGGATAATGTATTTCACATGAAATCATAGATAAAGTAGATGACATCATAGGATCATGGAATCATAGGTATGTGAAAACAATAAAAAAACATGGCATCATAATTTAAAGAAAGTTTATCTTCCAATACTTGATAACATTGTGTTCTAGGAAAACTACCTATACAACATACAAGGTATCTCATGAGTTAGAAACATTACCCAATGTATTGTGTGTGCTGTATAATTCTGGGCTCACCCATTAATATCATAATGTGTACATTTATATTTGTGCCACATAAAGAAATTATTCATAGAGAATATTTATAATAAAACCCCATGAAAAGGAATTGGGGATTATGATGTTGTCTTGGAGAATAATAAAATATAATATCATAAAGATTATGATAAAATAAGGTTTTAAAGTATTATTGTTTTTTCATACATTATAAAGAAGAATATTTCATGAAACTGATCTTTAAGAGATGTTAATTCATAAAAAATGGGGAGAAGTAAGTTTATAAACAAACAACTTAAGTGGGGTTTTAATAAAAAGTGTAATGTATATTTAAATAGGGTAAAAATAAGTGAATCAAAATGGGTTTTCATAAAAAATGAGTTTTTAGAAACCATATATGATCTATTTAATAAAATTGAGTAGTACATGAAAATAAAAGAAATACCAAAGTTCTCGTTAAATGGGTTTGTTTAAATGAAGGAATAAAAAAGGGAACTTGAAGAACACATATTATCCCTAACAAAAAATGGTAAAGTAAATTGGGTATATATTCAAGGAAAATGTAGACAAAATATTAATGATGTAAATGAAAAGATTATATAGATAAAATGATAAAAAGAAAGAGAATGTGTAACCAAAAAGTATTAAGGGTGGTAGATAATGTCACTTAACTGGTGTCCTTTAATCATTCAGTAAGATTTTATAACATCATGAATAATCAAATTATGTTTAATAAATACTTCATTATAAAAACATTCATATACATTTTATTTTTTCTTACTCATTAATTTTATTTGATAATCATTTTATTATAATATTATGATTATATTCACCTTCCCATGGATGTTCGTTACATGGTTTGAAAGTCATATTATTTTATTTTTAATTTAAAAAGGTGTTCATAATGAGTCTGTAATACTAGAAGGGTAATGTAATGATTTTTATGTAATAAAAAAGGTTTACATGGTCCCAAATATACATATCTATTTTTAAATAGGGGTGATTAATTTAGTATAAATGTTATAATTATACGGTTAATTCATTTAGGAGGGTGTTCTGACCAAGATGAACTTATTTTGATTTATTTAACCCTATGATTATTTATAAATTATTGAATAAAAAAGTATAAAATATAAATATTTAGGTAATATTTAACCATAATAAATGAACATCAATCATCCTTGAACGAGTTCATGAAAAACGAAATACATTTTTCATGGAGATGGTGAAACAATGGACCATAGGATGTGGATTGATTAGAACATTATTTTATTCCATTAAATTAATTGGATTATTTACCTCCCTTAAATATTCATTTTGTAGAGTCCCCTATTTTACACACTTGAAAAAAATACTTTCTAACTTGAGATAGTTTCTTGGATGATTAATCCCACACTTATGAAAAGTGGGAAATTGGATTTTCTTCCATCTAGTGGATTTATCCTTTAATCCTAATGCTCATAATTTTAACTCTAATTCCACAAGACAACTGAGTATCACTAATATCCATCTCTACTTTAAGGTAACATTGATTAATTTCATCATAGTTATCAAAGTCTCAAAATAAAAAATTCTTTTGAATACCTAGATTTAACCCACTAAAGAAGTGGTAAACCATAATTTTAGGGGAAATGAAGAAGTTATAGGCATACTATGAAAGACTTATAATGTTTTCATCATATTACATGATTGATTTTTCCTCCTTTTTTGAGTTCATGGAACTTTCTCTCTCCATTTTAAGAAAGAAAATTAATGGAAAATAATTATTGAAAAATATATTCTTTAATTCATCCCACTACATAGATTATATGTATTTTCTGGGATTAATATTCCATATTAGTTTCTTCCATTGATCAGGTTCTCCCACTAGATGATAAATGACTGGTCTAACTTTCTCTTGGTTAGAAGATTAAAGGAAGAGGAATATCTTCCAAAAGGAGTTAATCAATTTTTCCATGATTAGGGGATCAGAAGATCGACAAAATGTGGGAGGAATTTTTCCAATAAATGACTTAGCCATAACTTTCTCTCCCATTATAGGATGATGGTTTTTTATAGGATTCAAGTTATTATTAATAAAACAAGATATGTGTGTAAGTATTATAATGAAATTATTGACCCCTACTTATACTGTATTTGGAATCTCATTTGGGAAATTATCCCATTTCCCATAACATTTTCTTTTAACATGATTCCCCCAATGTACATCCATTATTTACACTAATGGAAAATTAGGGATCAGGATAATCAAAATTATAAGAATAAAAAACTATTAACATAGAAGGACTAACTCCTAAATGAAATTTATACTACAACTGATTAATTTCATGGTTTCAATATTCATTATCCAAGTTCATTTTCCTTTTAGGGTCTATAACCTAACATGTTATATATCATAACACCAGATTCCATAAAAATATATTTAACCCTTTATAATGGTTCATAGAGAGAATAAAAATAAACCAAAAAATGTCCCTCATAAGTTTCAAACTAGATGCGTAGTAGGTCCCACTAATTGAACACTGAGTGAAGATCATGTTAATACCCAACCATCCAATTTTATGGTTATTACCCAAAGGTGAATCTATACTAGATCCCATAACCAATTATTTGTATCCAAATAAATATTTCATTGCAAGGAAACCCAACTCACTATAATTTACCAATGTTTTAAGATTATTTACTTAAACGATCCTTAGGATTTTCAATAATGTATTGTTATCCACATCCTAAAATTAACTAGATCATTATCTAATAAAAATTATAGAAATGATATCCTCATAAAAATTTTATATAAATGTTTTTATATAAAATTCCATAATATAAAACCCAAAAATATAGATTCTGAGCGTATTTGGATGATTATATACATAAAACATCAACTTAAACATAAAAAACAACATATACATTTAATTCTTAATAATGTGATCTGTAATTCCATTGATCTTCTAATACAGCATATGATACCATGTGGAAATATTAAAAGTAAAAGGGTGAACCATAAATCATAGTAAGGTAATATTGATAGTAAAACATACGAATAAGAAGTTCATATGAGACAAAGGGTATATCATTATAACATAACTTAAAATAATCATATATGTTCACGTGTAATCATAGAATAAACAAGATGACATCTTAGTAACCAGAGCCTCATGATATATTTTATTTCTTATTTTCAAATTGGTTGATCTCATGTGTATTTGTTTATAATTTTCTATGATTTGATTTTTTATGAACACTTATCTAGGAGTCCAAGTGATTAGTGTGGGGGAATTGATAAAGCTAATATTTCCATCATTTTACATATATATTTCAATTATTAACTTACAGATGATTTATTAATTTGTGATTATTTGAGAATAATTATTTTATTTTTTATGAATTTTTGGATAAAATGTAAAAAATTATTAATTCTTGAATTTTAATAATTTTTAATCACTTTTTTATTTTGAGAATAAATTTTTCAATATTAATCCAGGTTGAGAGATTATTTATTATCCCTCTTTTTTTAATTGGATTCAACTTCAAAAAATTACCCAGACGATATTCAAATTTAAACATGCCCAAAAAAATCAATCAAGTTAAAAAATATTTATGGATCATATAATAGCCCATCATTAAATGAAGAATATATCGGGCTGTAGACCAAAATATATTTTGATTCTAGCTAAAATTGATATATGAATTATATATTCTGTGAAAATTAATTTTCTCAGGGAAATTAAATCATTGAGGTATCCATTGAACATGAAAAAGTGGATGAATATAAAGGGTCTCTTCATCTATAAAAATTATTCTTGAGTAATTCAGACATAAGTTTTTTTGCATATGTAAAAAGTAATTGAAATGTTTTTTACAAATTAAAATTAAATTCCAGACAACTTTTTTGAATTAATATGTGTGATTTTTTTCCATCGCGTGTGACAAAATTGAGAAAACATTCAGTGGAAAGATT
Organism: Viscum album; assembly: GCA_963277665.1. Lineage (NCBI taxonomy): Eukaryota > Viridiplantae > Streptophyta > Magnoliopsida > Santalales > Viscaceae > Viscum > Viscum album. The sequence continues at coordinate 1,657,147,921 of OY728121.1, read as the reverse complement.
CTAGAAGAGAAATTTTATGCTCTTCCTTTTCCCACTTCTGTTCCTCTTAATTTAATAATGGATTCTTCTTCCCCATTCTTCATGGTTACCCTTCACACTAAAGGGTAAAAATCTAATTAACTGGGGTAGGGTTGGTTTTCTTTTTTTAATTATTTAATTCTTACAGTTAATAGAATAAAAATATTCTCTCTGGTGTAATGTTGATTTCAGTATCTAATTCCAGTTTTTATTATCAAGTATGATCATATTTGGTTTTAGATTCTGATGTTGTTATTTCCATTGATTATTTTCATTTTATCCCTCCACTAGGTTCTAGTTTATATATGATGGAATAAAAAGGGGATTAGTGGTGAATCACTCGACGATCATTAGTACATGTGGGAGGCATAGTGTAAATAATTTATTTTTTGAGATAAACAGGACCTAATTGTGAATTTCATATTTAAATTGGGTGTATTTTCTATAGCTCACTCACACATTGTTAGAAGTTTAGAGTAAGTGGAAATTTTAGGATGGTTCATTCTCACCCTCACCATTAGAGCAAGAGATTGAGAGTAATTGATTGTGTAATATCACTTTAATTAACTTAGTATAAGAGTATTGGATAAATTGGAACTAGGATAACATTGTATTTTGAAGACCAACCCAACCCTGATCACCCTTCTCATATCATATTTTTCACTATTTTACATAATTTCTTTATTTTATTTAATTTCATTTTGGTTTTTGTAAACTAAAAAAATTTAAAAAATGACCATTTCCCTATATTTTAAAGTGACAAATGTAATTGTTGCACTCTTCACTCTAGAGAAAACCATGGTTATCCACTACAATGCATTTTTAACTTTGGAAGTAATTTTGTTTCCCACTCATCATGACTAGACAATTTATAATCATGGGTTTGTATCCATGGATGTGTTTCCAACAATCTAAATTTCAAATTTCATGACAATAACCTCTAACAATTAACCTTTACTTAGATTCCTTAATTAAAAGAACCTTATATAATTGAAATCAAAACCGTAATTTTCAATCTGAATTTGTGGAAATTTCTCTTGCATACTTGAGTGAAACATTAATTCTTCCCTCTGAGTCGATTATCATGGATTGAAATCCCAACAAAACCCTTGGATACCTATATACACCACAATTACCTAATCAAAAAAATATAAATTCTGTGATAGAGTAACAAAATTATTTTGGGTTGAAACATAACATGATCCCATTTCTTATAAAATTTCATGTCTTGGTAGGAGAAGACCCAAACCAGAATATAAAAGATAGAACATTTGTATTCTATAATTTCAAACCCTGAGGAGTATCTAAGGAGCTGGTAAAGTGGAATGCATTTCCATTTTCAATGGAAGTAGCTTCCAAAGAATGGTTGTATGCTTTTAACTAGGAGATGTACATGAATAGAATAAATTAATGAGATGCTTCAGGAAACTATTATTACCCATCTCCGAGATCACATCAATTTAATATTAGATCTATGTCATCAGTTATCCATCTCCAGAAACCCATTATGAGTATGGGGTGGGATTTAAGAGGATTTGTGTTAGCTACCCACATTAGTAAATTGAGGAGCATCAGTTCCTTATTTTTATTAACCATGTATTACTAGAAAATGACCGAATCCTTCTGGATGCATCTTCTAGAGGCACATTAATTTAGAAGTCACAGAAAAAAGATAATGGATTTATTGAGAAGAATTCTTACAACACACGATAGTTTGGTACAAGAGGTATTGGAATAATATTAATTCACGAGGGAAAAAATTCATATCCACAACCATTATTTGTAACTAATGTTGACGATCTTACCAGTTTTTTGAGACATATTTCCATGAAAAAAGTGAGTGAGAAACAAGAAGTGACTAAGGTACGTAGTCTATGCTTATTGAATGATCATTTCACCGACCAATATGTTGAATTATAGGCAATGTAAAGTTGTGTAGTATCCTTTCATCTAAGACAGTTCCAAAAAAACTAATTGCATAAAAAACCCCTATTCCAGTTACAATTTAAAAATATGCAACCAGTTAAAGAGAAGAAATCATATAAAAACCTAATTACCACCAACCACCCACATACCAAAGACCCTATTAATAAGAATCCACTAGGTAACAACCAAAATTTTAAAATCAATTACTTCATTATGTGTTTTATGGGATGAAAACAGAATAAAATATTAACCCAACATGTTTAATAGTCTCAGGGATATCTTGACAAAAAAATCAATGGAAACTCTTAGGCCATATAATCTCAAATCCCAATGATAATGTAAGTATGATAACATCCAAAAGGGGAAAATAAATCTTTCCACCAGCAACTGATGATCCCAAAACATGAACACTTGTGTAGAGTGATAATGAATATGGGAATTAAAAAAAATATGAAAATTCACCGATAATAAGAATGAAAATAGGAGGAGGATCAGGATAAGACGAGGAGGAAGAGAAAATAAACACCATTAAAAATAAAAAAAATTCTAGAATAAAGAGGTATCCTCACCACTTCCATAAAGGGTGATGAAATGAAATAGAGTGTAGGACAAATAATTTCAAAAGTAAATTTTGGACACCTTACAGAAAGAGGATATTAATATTCCACTAGTGGAAGCTCTGAAAAAAATTCCAAGGTATGCTAATATTTTTATGGATTTTTGAACAAAAAATATGTGACATCAAGGTAATTATAGTATTAACATGGAATGAAGTTTCTCCACCCTTATCAGGCCATAGTTTCCAACTAAGTTTCAAGATCAAGTTTTGTTTTACATTCCATGCATCATTGGATATTCAAATTTCTCTAATGATTTATGTGATCTTGGTGCTTCAATTAATGTATTTTCTCATCGAGTATATAATTATTTTTATATGGGGGACTTTATGCCCATAAGAATGGTAGTCCAAATTGAAAATAGATCCATAGTTTTCCTAGATGGAGTTCTAGAGTATTTAATTATAAAAGTAAAAAATATATCTTATTCTAAGATGACTTATATGTGTGGAATTTGGAAGAAGATATGATTACATCACAATCCTATATAATTTTAGGTAGACCTTTATTAAATATGTCCAAGACCATCATCAATGTCCATAAAGAGAGACTCACCCTGGAGTTTGGATATAGTACTATCCACTTCAAGATTTTTGACTCTATGAGGCACCCATCAGATGATAACTCAATCCATGCACCCTCTCATGAAGATTATATGAACCAAATTAAAGAAATGGGTATTTTATATGAATTATTATCATTAGGATAGAAATTATAAATAGAAAATATCACTCAATATGTGAGTACCCAAAACACTTGAGATTATGATTTAATTTGGGAAGAAGAGGGAAAATATGATTTCATTGATGATTTGTTAAATTATGAAGAAGATGATATTATTTCATGTATGTAGGAGGTACAAAATCTGGAAGTGGAGAACCTGAATTTAATTTCATCCATCAAGCTACCCATAGATATTGAATTAAATACACTCCCCACATATTTGAAATATGTGTACATTATGGGGGGAAATAAATTACCAATGTTAATTGCTAATAATATGTCTAAATATCAAGAAGAATCATTTATTGAGATTTTTATAAATAATATACAAGAAAAATTGTGTATCTTAGGTGATATACCAAGAATAAACCAAAAATATTCTCACATATAATTATTCTTGAGGGAGATTCCAAACCAAACATACATCCTAAAAGGAGGTCGAATTCCACATTGATGGTGGTTTTGAAGAATGATATCAAGAATCTCCGAGAATCAAGGATCATCTATCTGATTACAGATTCACAATGGTTATCCCCATCCATGTAGTTCCAAAAAATAGGCCTAAATACTATAAGGGATTAAAAGAATGAATTAAACTCTATGATAATTCAAAATAGGTGGAGAGTGTTCATATATTTTAGTTTGTTTAATTATGTCACCTAGAAAGATCATTTTTTATCCCCATCATTGACTAGATGTTAGAGAGATTGACAGGGTTAACACATTATTTCTTCTTGGATGGATTTTAGGACATTTTAGGTACCTATTTATCTCGAGGATACAGAGAAGACTACCATTACTTGTCCCTTCGATACCTTTTCTTAAACAATAATGGCATTTTAATTCTATAATGATCTAGGTACTTTTTTGAGGTGTATTTGATGTATATTTTTTATTCACATTTATGATTATTGGGTGGTTTTCTTATATGATTTCACTATTTTCGGAAATTTATTTGTCAATTGTTTGAAAAACATGGAACTTTTTATTGAAAACCATCATAAAAAATAATCATATTTTAAAATTTGGAATGTGTCATATCATGGTTGATAGAGGAATTTTCCTTGGTAATGTCATTTCAATAAAAGGGGTTGATGTGGATAAATCAGAAAAATGTTGTGATAAAATTAATTCCTTACCCATGTTTTTTGAAACATATTAAATTATTTTTAGGACATGCAGGATTATATAGGAGGTTTATCAATGATTTCATTAAGTTTTTGCTCCATCTCTCTAGATCAATTTTGAAAGATATTGATTTTGACTTCAATTATGAGTGTATAAAATCCTTTGATGAGTTTAGGAGGATATTAATTATTCCTCTAGTTATGCAGCCACCAAATTGGGAAGAACCATTTGAGCAACATTGTGATGCTTACAACAAAGTAGTTCGAACAATCCTTTCTCAGTGAATTTTGGGTAGGGAAAAATTAATTTCTAATGCCTCAAAGACCTTTTATATGGTCCAATTCAATTACAAATCCACATAAAAATATTTTTTTTTTAATTTTTCTTTTATTTAGAATGATTTAGATCATAACATATTGTAACAAAAGTCACTATGTTTTCTTATCATGTTGTTCTTAGGTACATGATAAAGAAGTATAAAGATAAACTGGTGTAGGTGATAAGGATGTACCTACTTCATGATTTCAATATATAAATCAGAGACAATATTGGAGTTGAGAACCAAGTGGATGATCAGTTTTGTATATTGGCCAACACTATTGAATATGATATTCAAGTTAAAAAACCAATAAATGATCACCTTTAAAGGGAGCATTTGTACTTTATAGAAGGATATGTTCCATGGTATGATGACATGATCAATTATATGGTAATATATTAGGACCCATACTTTTTAAATTTCCACCATATTAAAAAATATAAATCTAAATCCAGATATTAAATTTTGGAAGAACGATTTCATTGGATGATTTGCAATGATCAAGTGATAAGAATACATTTTCATAAAATAGAAATTGAATCAATATTTTTCTATTCCACAATTTATCTTTAAGAAGTGACTCTATACCTTAAATGATAGAAATTATGTTTTTAGTATATCAAATTTATTTTATATCCATTTTTAAATATTCATATGATTTTTTTCAAAATGTATGAAATTTTTTGGTTTTCTAGAAATATTTCAATGAGACCAGAAATAGTAAAAAATACACATATTTTTTTTTGGATTTTCAAATTATAGGGGATATTTTTTATGGTACCTTTTACATTTTAATTTTTAAATCATTATATATTTATTTTAGAGGATTACGGTTCAAAATTGGTGGAAGAAAATACCACTAGAATTGAAAATTCTAATGTTTCTTTGATTTTTTCAGGGAAAACATGTTTTGTAGATTTTGAGTGACTAGATCCATCATTAGTGATTAGGGGAATCACATTTTCTGTTAGATAATTGAGTATTTGTTGAAAAATTAGGGGGTACAACATCAAATCCCTTTCATCCAAAAACTAATGGTCAAGATAAAGCTCCAATAGGGGAATCAAAGGAATTTTAGAAAAAGATGTTAAATTGAAAATGCAGGATTGGAGGAAATCGTTGCAAGAAATATAAAAGGATTAGGAAAACAAGAAATTTCATGATAATAATGAGTCTACATAGGTTAATATATGATAAAATATATCACCTAACTTTGGAGTTGGAGCATATGACATAATATGTGATGAGAATGATGAAACATCATCCTGAAAACACTATAAAAGAGAGAATATTGTAGTTCTAAGAGATGGAAGAAATTAGAAGGGAGTATTTTGAAAATTCTAGGATTTTCAAAGACGTAATTAGAGTGTATCATCACAATATGATACAACTTAAATACATCCATCCTAGAGACACCGTGTTTTTATTCAACTCAGGATTTCATATGATTGTAGTAAACATAGTTCCAATTGAAATGGTCTATTATTTGTCACTCATGTATATCCTTTTATTGTTGCGAGGATTATGAAGGATAGAGAGAATAATCCATTCAATATTAATGGAAATAGGTGGAATAAATTCAATGTCACCATGCCATCAAAGCTAGTGGAGGATATCACACTCCACTAACCTCTTTATCAATAAAATTCATCAGGTTGGACCTCTCCTAAACAATTAATTTATTGATTTGATTCAATTCCAAATATTATTAAATGTTTAATCCACTTGAATACATTTATTAAAATCATCATTTAAGTGTGGGGGATAGAAACTTCATTGTTTAATAATTTAAAATTCTTGTTTTTCAATTTTCCAAAAAACTGTTTTTTCGAAATTTTGTTTGTCTATTTTATCATTTTTTTGGAATTTATAAGATCAAATGATTATAATTTAAATTTTTTAAGACCAATTTAATGGGTGAACAGATTTTAACCATAAAACTAAGCTTATATTAATGTTCAAAAGAAATATATTTCAAGTTCAAAACATTGGAAATTTCATGAAAATACATCTAATTTTCTAATACAACGCCACATGTCACTGTCTTTATCTTTAAAATTACTTTCTCAAAAGGATTTTGAACACCTTTTTAATATTCATTACATTCACCTCACTTATTTAGAAATACAAAAAAACATTTATTTAACCATAATTTGAATTATTCTTGTTAAAACATGAGGTTTTGAAGAAAATTAGTTGTAAATGAATAAGGAATTTATTTGGTATTAAATACAACTTTTCAAGAGAATAATTTTTATTTTTTCCTACCAAGTACATTTAATCCTTTTATACCTTATTATCTATGAAAATATTATTAGGTTTTCCAAATTAAATACCAATTTTGTCTATCCAACCTACTCTTGAAGTGAAATTGCAAGATGTAGTTGAACCTAATTGTGGGGGAATCTATTTTGTATTTGCATACATAATTTTTTGATACATTGGATGGAAAATAAAATTCCTAAGATATTATTTTTTTGACTAAAAAATAATTTTACCAAAATCTGTGACATTATAGATCTTTCATGATAAAATAGTCCATACCTTTCTAGGTATTCTAAAAGAGAAAGAATATTGAGCCTATCTAGAGCATTCACGGAAAAAATAATATGATAAATGTAATTTTTACTCATGAAATATTGATAGCTTGGTATTTATATGATATTTTAGAATATTCTTAGATATTATTTTCTTATAATTGATGCAAGGATGAGATATTTCATGAGTGATAATTAAAATCATACAATTTTACCTCAAAAGAGCAAAACCATAGTTATTTTCCCTCAAAATTTTTGATACATAAATCATACTAGAAAAAATCCATTAAAAACCTAGAAAGGTCCTCATGAAAAACATATCCCTTTGAATCACATTAATTGGAGATGTAGAAATTTATTAAGACAATGGTGACTCTTTCACGATTTTGGATGAGAAATGTCTTATTGAAAATTGACATTTGTGAGAGGATAGATGGTTCAAGTAAGGTAGGATTATTGTGTTCATTTAAGGATTAATTAAGTTTAAATATAGTCAATTATTTTAATATAGAACTTTAAATAATGTTTTTTAGATAGAATTATATATTTTGTTTCTTATTTTTAAATTGGTGGATCTCATGATTTTGTGTTTTGAATTTTGTATTTTATTTTGATGCTTACTTTTCAAGAAGTCCAAGTGATAAATGTGGGTTACTTTATAGATATAATATTTCCATTATTTTTAATGTTTATTTAAATTATTTAGTCCCATCCAATTTAACAATTTTAGCTGATTTTAGTCATTTTGGATTTTTATTTAATTTTAGTATAAATTGTAAAAAATGTTTAATTATAGATTTCTAATAGTTTTGTATCACATATATATTTCTTGAATAACATTTTAAATATTTATCCAAGTTGATTTATTATTTTTTAGTCTTTGTTTGTTCATGGGATTCAAACCCTTCAATTTGAACGAGATCACATTCAAAATTAAATCATCCCTAGTAAATCAATCAAGTTTTGAAATATTTATAGACAATAGAATATACCCATCCTCATTAAATGAGTCATTTATCAGAATACATACCTAAAAACAAGGTTACTACATATTTAATTGAAATTTTAATATAATGATTATGTGAAAATTAAATTTCATAGATAAATTCTCTTGTTAAGTAGGCCATTGAATGTGCCAAAGTGGAGGAAGGTGAAGGGTCTCTAGAAAGAAAACTTATTCCTGAGTAGTTCAGACATATTATTTTTAAATGTGTCAAAAATAATTGAAATATTGAATTTATATAGAGAAATTAATTAATAATAAATTTCAATTATTAATATTGAAATTTTTTGCTATCCGTTTGGTAGATAAATATAAAATTTTCAGTTTACAGATTCTATAAGAGAAATTTTATGCTCTTCCTTTCCCTTATTTTGTTCTACATAGTTTTGTAATGGATTATTCATCCCCTTTATTCATTGTTAACCTTCACGTGGAGGGGTAAAAATATGAATGACTGAGGAATGGGAGGTTTTCATTTTGTAATTCTTGAGTTCTTTCACATTATGAAATAAAAATATTCTCTCTTCTATAAAGTTGGTTTCAATTTCTAATAGTTGTTTTTATTATCTAGTACCTAGATTCTGAGGTTTTTATCGCCATGGTAGACTATCACTTTCTCCCTCCATTAGGTTCTAGTATATATATGAATGAATACACTTGGGATTAGTGGTGAAGTACTCGGTGATGTTCAATATGATTAGGAGGGGTACAGAAAATTCTTGGCTATTTGAGATAAATTAGAACTATTATAGAATTTCCTATGTAAATTGGTGGTATTTTCTGAAAATATTTAACACATCGGAAGGATATTAGAATAATATTATATTATAGAATAGTTTATTCTCACCATAACCAATTAACAAAGAGAGTGAGAGGATTCGATTGTGGAATCTCTCTTTAATCGACTTAGCGTGAGAGGATTAGATAAATTAAAACTAGTATATAATTACATTTGAAAGAATGAACTCATACAGATGACCGTTCTCATATCATATTTTTCAATCACTTTCTCAATTATTTTCATTTGTTTCATTGATTTATTGTATGTTTCATATGAATAAATTTGAAAAACACACATTTTCCCTCTAATTCAATGTGACAAACATTATTGTTCTGTGCTCTCTTCTAGAGATAACCTATTTTAGCCAATCCATGGAATTTTTAACTTATGAGATACATTATTTTTAAACACTTGGTGATATGAATTTATTATTCATATAAATTATGTTCAAGTGAAGTTGAGAGATAAAAAAATTAGGGAAATAAAATTTGGAAATGAACCTCTTTAATGGGGATTTAAGGAAAATGGTAATGAGTATTTAAATTGGGTAACAAAAAATGAACCAAAATGGTTTTTACCTAAATAAATGAGTTTTTTTATAACAAAAAACATTGAAATAATTAGATGTAGTGGTACATTAAAATATATTACAAATATAAAACATTTCTCTAAATGGGTTTCCTTTAAGGAATGAATTGAAATGAGAACTAAAAGAAAATGTTTTATACCAAACTAATAAAGGTAGATTAAAATATATTTATATGTAAGGAAAATATATATAAGATATATAATATACCATAAGAAGAGTATATAGGTAAAGTGTGAAAATCTAATATAATGTGTAACCCAAAAGTAATGAGGTTGGTTTAGAGGATCCCTTACCTCGACTCCTTGACTCATTCGGTTTGTTCATCAAACATTTTGAATAATCAAATTTAGTATTTTAAAAAAATTATTTTGAATCATTTTAAAGTAAATTTAATTCATTATTAATGTTTTATTTTATTTTGTAATAATTTTATTATAATATTATGAGTATGTCTACCTTTATGCAGACGTTTATTACACGGTTCGAAGGTCGCACTATTTTATCAGTAATTAAACAAAAATGTCATCTAATGATACCATAACACAAAAAGTATAATTGAATGATATTAAATTAATTATTGAGGTTTATATGTTTCCCAGATATAGATATTTATTTTTATATATGGATAACTCATTTAGTAAAAATTTATTGTTTTAAGGTTATTTTATTTAGGGGGTTTTCCATCAATGATTAACTTATTTGGATTTATTAAACAATATGAATATTTATCTATTAAAAAATATAAAACGATATAAAATATAATTATTTAGATCATTTTTAACCATGATATTTAAATTTAAACTATCTATAAAGACGGTGGTAAAAAATGAAATGTTTTGTTCTTAGAGGTAGTGAACCGACCATAATATGTACAACATTTTCATTCTGAATTAGAATGAGTGGGGGTTAGATAATTGGTATTAAAATACAATAATTATAATTAATTATATGAATAATAATAATTTTATCATACTATAATGTATAGAATATGTTTTAGGAAGAAAAAAAGAAAATAATTTAGGAGTTTTAGGATCAAAACACTACCTATTTTTTTGGATGTTCACTCTTAGGATACACCTTAAGGTGCCTCAGATTAGTCCTTTGATGACAATAGCTTCTAGTACATGGGAAGATAGTTGGGTGAGATAGGATAGATTCTTTAAGATCTATGTCTTATAATGTGTATTTAAATGGTGTGGCAAAGGGTTGTATTTATATGGGGGAGATAGGGGTGTTATAGAATAAAATACTAGAATAAAATATTATATCTTCAATTAGAGAATTATATAGAGATTTGATCAAAATGGGAATGCGAGTCTATGTAAATGGGGAATAAAAATAATACTCTAAATTATAGAATCTCTAATTTTCTTTTCTTGCGTACAACTTCTAAATATTCCAATCTTGCGGTACATATATGGTATTTAAATATTCACCTAAAAATTAAATATTATTATAAAAATAAAAAAAAATTACCCTAGGGTAATATTGAAGTGGTCGTTCCAAAAATGAAATCCATTTTATCAAAATATTTTTCTAAATATGATAACTTTAATATTTAAAACAAAACTCTTATTTATAAAAAATTATTGATTTTTATGAGGCGATAAAATTTTACTCTTCGAATTTTTTTTATGATTTCATAAAATTATATTATCATTCATTTATAAATAAAAAATATTTTATGAAAATAAATATTTTTTAAAATTTTTATATTTATTATAAAAAATATTTTAATTCAAATAAAACATATATATATATATATATATATATTTCAAATAAAATTCTATTTTATTTGTGTCAAACATTTATATTTGTATATTTGAAAATTTAATTTTCTAAATTCCTCATATTATTTTATATTTTACACAAATATTTTCTTCTTTATATTTTTTAAAAAATACTAATTTTCACCCTTATCTAATTTTTACCTCAATGTTATAAATATGAAATCAACAATATTGGAAATTTACACAAAACCAATGATTTTAAACCAATCATATAGGCTACTAAATACTTGGTATATGAAACAAAAACGGTTTCTTAAATTATGGATATATATGATTCGGGGATAGATCTATACCAATGGTTTTTAAACCATTTTTGAGATCCTATAAATTTCCATTTTCCAATATTTTTATAAGACATTGGTATACATGTCATACTGAGGATTTTTTACATCATTAGTATAGAATTAATTCCTTAAAAACCCAGAATCACCTCCCATCTTGGCCCAAAACTAGCACACTACCCACACAACCCACACAGCTACACCCACACCCCAAACAACTAACAACCAGTATTGAAAAGTTTATAAACTGATTAATGTATTGACCCATCCACAATACACATTTAAAATAGCTCATATGTTGTATATTTCACATTTTATTATTTCAAAAATGATAAAAAAATCATAACACTTATATGGAATCATGTTCAGTCATCAAACAAGATATTTTATAAATATCAATTAGAAATGTAAAGAATCAATCTCTCTTTCATGAACACCCTTATCATCATATTCATCACCATTTCAATCATCATCACCATCATTATCACCATCAATATCTCCATAAATATCACCATCACCATCACCAACATCATCACAATAAATATCACCATTACCATCTTAATCATCATCGTCATTATCTCCAACAACATCACCATTACTATCCTAAGGAAATTCATCATCTTGAACACTATTTTGGCCATCATCACCATTTCCTAGTGCACATTTTTGACATGCTTGTATTGAAATAAACAGAGGTATCTAGTTGAAGTGATTGATGTAATGTTTTCATTACATTCATAGATTTCTCTTTTTCCTTTTGACTTTATTCACACACATTCAAGGATATTATTTTGGCACATAGTACCTCATAATGAAACTTTTATACTACTTAGTGAGTCTTTTCTAAATCAATTCTACAATGATTATTAGAGGAACTTGAATTGGTATAATATATAATGGTATAATACACTTCCCTAGTCTAAAAACTACTCTTCCATGGTGAATATATTTTAATATTTAGTGAAAATGACCATTTAGCCCAAAGTTTTCTTCTTTTGGAACATCAACGGGCTCCAAAGAATACTATTTCAATATAAATTATTTTTTAGTTAAAAATAAAGATATTAAAATTTCATGTTAGAAACGTCAAATATATAATTTTTTTATATTACTTCCATAATTCTTCTTTCTTCTTAAGAAAAACAATTTTACCCAATGTATACGTCCTTTAGTGTTTAATACCTCCCAATGAAATAAAAGTGAATTTAGAAAACCATTATTTAATAATGTTTTATTTTTTCAGAAAATATACTCACTATAACCAATATTTAAATTATAATAACCAAATACAACTGAATTAGTTTTCATAAAAATATATTGTATTATCCCCAACTGTGTGAAATGATAATCAATAAACCAAATGATTTTTTTTATTATTTTGGTGAAGTTACAATCAGATTAGTTTTTCATCACTATATTTAGTAAAATTCATTTTGTATTGGTTCTACTATGTTTGGATGAATTTAGTTTTAGTAATATAATTTAAGTATATTTGAAATTTATAGATCTAATATTTATTTATTTTCTTTTAGGTGTGAATAAAACTTATTACTTTGTATTATTTTTTGTAAATATGGTTTAGTTATGTTTAAGAAAGATATGTTTAGTTTAATTTTTTATGGTTTATTATTGTTTTCTTTAATTAAATATTTGTGATTTTGGTTTCATTTAATTCATGTTTCAATTGTATTTACATCCAATACATCATAAAATTTTGATTTAATTCATCAATACTGATATAATTTAATACATTTAAGGTTTTTTCTTTTTAGATTGGTTCTATTTAATATTATTTATATTTATTTGGATAAAGTTTTTTTGAAAAATATTGTTCCATTTTGGTTAAATTTTATTTTATTATGTTTGATTTTGATTGGGTAGGTGTGGATATTAATTTTTCATTATATTTAGTTTCATTATATTCTCACCACATTAGTTATAGTTTATAGTTGAGAATTATTTATATTCATATTAAATTAATCTATTTAAATATTTAAATGTTATTATTATTTCAAACTATGTATATGTTACTAATTATTAGAGTTTTCAGATTAATATAGTATATATTTATAACTATTTTTATGTTCATAATATGTGAATCTATTTTAGTTTTCCCTAACTTAACTTTATTTTACCCTTACATAAATTAATTTTACCCTTAAATAACTTTTTTTACCCTTTCTTAACTTTAATTGACCCTTACATAACATTTTTCACCTTAATTAACATTATATTACTATTATGTATCCTGTATAAGTTTTTTACCCCTATATATGTTGGATTTACTCTTACTAAACATTAGTTTACCCTTTATTAAATTTAATTTTCCCTTAATTAACTTTTTTATCCTTACATAACTTTAGTTTAGACCAAATTAACTTTAGTTTACCCTTACATAATTTTTTACCCACAATTAAATTTATATTAGCCTTAATTAACATTTTTTACACTTACATAACTTTAGTTTACCCTTACATAAACTATATGAGTTTCTGTTTACCATAATATAACTTTTTTAATACTAATTATCTTTAGTTTTTCATTACATAATATTATTTTTCCCTTATCTACTTTGTTTTACCCTTACCTAACTTAATTTTCCCTCACCTAACATTAGTTTACCCTTAAATAAATTTTTAACCCTTACATAACATTATATTACCCATAAATAACTCATTTGTAGACTTACATAACTTTAGTTTAGCATTACTTAACTTGAAATCTTTTCCCTTAACACAACATAACTTTTTTATCCATAATTAAGTTTATTTTAACTTAAATTTCCTTTAGATTACCATTACATAAATTTTGTTTACCCTTAATTAAATTTTATTACCACTAATAAACTTTACTTTACCCTAAATTAAACTTTAGTTTACCACTAATTAATTTTTTTACCCTTACATAACATTAGTTTACCCTTAATTAACTTTGTTTCACCATTACCTTTCTTTGGTTTACCCTTACATAACATGTACAATTTTTTTATTACCCTAACATAACATTAGTTAACCCTTATATAACACTAGTTTACCCTTACATAACATTATTTTACCCTTAATTTTTTTCCCTTACATAACATTAGTTTACACTAACTTAACTCTAGTATACCCTTACATAACTTTTTTACCATTTTTTAACATTATGTTACTTAATTGTTTTTACCCTCACATAATATTATTTTACCCATACATAACTTGAATATCTTTTAGATCATCCTTATATTACTTTGTTTTACACTTGCATAACTTTTCTTTACCCTTACTTAACTTTAGTTTTTCTTTATGTGACATTATTTAACCCATACATTACTATATTTGACCCTTACATAACATTATTTTACCCATACATAAACATTATTTTAACCTTAAATAACTTTATTTAACCCTTATTTATCTATTTTTACCATTACATAACTTTACTCCACCCTTACTTAACTTAGTTTTACCCTTAATTAACTTTAGTTTACCCTTACATAACCTATATAGGTTTCTACTTACCCTTCAATAACTTTTTTTACCCTTAATTAAAATGTTTTTACCCTTAATTGACATTATTTTACCATCACAAAACTTTTTTTACCCTTAGATTACATTATTTTACACTTACTTCACTTTATTTAACCATTACATAACTTTATATTACCCTTGAATATTTTTTTTATCTTTATATAACTTTATTTTACCTGAATGTAACATTAGATTACCCTTAATTGACTTTAGTTTACCCATAAATAACCTGTACAAGTTTCTATTTACCCTTGTAGAACAATTTTTTACCCTTAATTAACATTATTTTACCCCAACTTAACTTCAATTTACGTTTACTTAACATGGTTTTACCCATAAAAAACATTATTTTACCCTTATATAACTTTAGTTTTCCTTTACATAACATTGATTAACATTAATTAACATTATCTTTACAATTAATTAACCAGTATAAGTATTTATCTTTTGACACTTAACATCTAGAAAGGTCATATTTCCTTTACTAAATTATATAAAATTCATATTATATTTCCACAACCAAATTTGTTTACCTTTACTTATATATTGTAAATTTTGAGTTACCCTTACATAACTCAAAATCATAACATAATCCAAATTTATAAACTTTTTTTCTATGGTATTTTGTTCATCACTAGAGATATGCACTTCATAATTAAGATGTCAACCATTTTTTTATTTCTACTGGTACCTAAAAAAATGAAATAAATGATGAAAAATACAGGATTCCTCTCAGGTTATAGGAACATCTACCTCCCCAAAGTGCTTATATTTTTGGTAGAATCATTTTTTTATTTCTTTTTATGATTCTAAAAAATTAATATTCAATAATAAAAAAAATTACTACTTCAAATAATCCTCATTTTAAATTTAATAACATTACTTTTATTAATACCTCAAACTCATCACTCTTCTAATGAGAAATCATATCCTAATACTATGTTTCTAGAAACTCATTCAGTATAATTATGGCCTCTAAATCAATTCCAACACTAGTAACCCAACCATTATACAACTCATATTTATATTTTATTTATAGATCACCTTAATTCATTAGTCATGTTGTCTACACGACCTCACAATGTGTGAAATTATAACAAAGAGGCTGTCAAAATATTAACTCACATTAATACAATAAAAATATATCATTAAATATAAAGAACTTTATTGCACATATTTGAGCCAAATCATTATCCATTATCTCACATTCAAGGTTTCTCTAGGATAGTGTCTTGATAGGAATGATGTCACAATATTCGGAAAGTATCACTATAAAAATCATGTATCATCTCTATGTTTTACCAATAATTTAATTATCATCATTGTACATCACCATAAAATTTCTATGGAAGTTATAAACTTCATGGATGCATGTATTCTCACACAACCTTATAATGGAAAATAATCTTTGAAACAATAAAAGAAATGTATTAAAGTTATATATATTATAACGAAATTAATTTATGTTCAAAACATTTACTACAGTTCTATGCATATATATGAACCCTACTGATTAGTGGATACTATTGGATTTCTATGTAGTGATGGATCATCAACATGTGTGGTACCAGTGAGGTCTAATGTCTTCTCATGACGATCAGTATGTTTGAGAGGATCAGAATTCACCGGAGAAGATGTCGATGGAGCGTGAACATGAAATCCTAGACCGAACAAGGTAGAAGGAAATAGAGTTAGCATAAATGTATACATAAAGTGATAATATATCTTATAAGTACATGATCTATCAGGATTTGATATTAATGGTGGTGAAATTATAAGTGATATAAATATCCCAATTACCACTAACAAAACAATTGGATAAGAAACTGATCTACATGGTATATAATAAAAAGGGTCTGGTTTTGATCAGTTATGATGAGTGGTGCGAGTAGCTCTAGTACCCACTTCCCCACCCTCAAATATTCATGATGGGTACCACAACCAATAGGATAATCAGAGAATATCTATCTCCTGGAATATGGATTGTGATTAAAACATAAAAAATATTAACTACATGACATTATATTGTTTAAATATTTTTGAAATTGTTTAATCACAAGAGGCTGTAATGGATGAATGCCCATCTCTATCATGACATGATTATAATTAGATAATATCTTATTTCATATCTCTTCAAAAAATATTTCATTTCTTACATTGTAAAGTAAATATGAATTTAATTATAAATTCTAAACTAACATGCCAAACAAAAAATAAAGAAAATGTGACATGACTTAATTAAGGGATACCAATTGTTAAGACAAATAAAGGATAGGTTTGGACATAACACAATCAATTTAAATTTTTTTAGATTTAATGTTATATTGATTCAATAATTATGTATATAAATATTTTATATTCATTAAAATATGAAATATTTCATATTTATTATTATATGGAATTTATATTTTAAATATATGATATTTTTTAACCATAAACAATTTAAAATTCAATTTATATTATTGAATTTAAAATTTATATTTTATACTTATTTCATAACATACAATTACTTATAAATTATCACTTGATATTTCTAAATAAAAACATTTATTTGATGATCATATTTCATTTCATATAATTTTGAAAAAAAAAATTAAATATTAACATTTATTGTAATGCCCCGACCTTAGATATCCATATTTGGTGCATTATTTTAATACATTGGCATGATTACAAGGAATCAAATCCCAAAAGACCGATCAGTTTGGCAGTCTTGGTAAGTAGATTACATACATGAACGTTACATTACACTTTGCACCATACAACACAAAAAAAATCCTTTGATAATGCCATTGTTCCCTTAGCTTAACCCTGCATCTCAAAGATAAAACACTTCTTGGTATCCTGGGAAAGTAAAACATAAGAAAGGGGTGAGATCAGATGCTCAGTAAGGGTAAATAATTTAGTAGAAGCTATAAACTTTTAAGGCAAGATGTGTAAAAAAAATAATAGCCTTTTAAACATAAACTTGAAAATAATATGGAAAAAATAAATCAAAAATTACCATATAAACATGCAGATGAATATTCTACTAGTCGAATAAACACATGTAATAACTAATTTCATAATGAGGGAATATATATTACTGGGCTTTAATATTTGTGTTAAGGCCTCGTGCCATGACCAAGGGGATAATTGTAACTGGACCCCAACCCGGAGAGCCTCTGTAACCGGACTCCAACTCAAAGAGATTCTGTAACCAAACTCCAACCTGGAGAGCCTCTATAACTGGACTCCAACCCGGAGAGTCTACTGTAACTGGACCCCAACCCGGAGGGCTTACTTTTACCATTCCCCAACCCGGAACATACTAGTCCAATAAATTCATCATAAGAAAAGGTTTAAATATAACATAAACATTCGTATTAAAACTAGAATATGAAATGTCAATACTTTAACCATAAACCCTGAATGGAATAAAAATAACTCATCCAAAGTAAAACATATCACTAAAAATTAAATACAATATGGGAGATTTATATCATAATAAATCAACCTCAAACAAGTGTGAAATTTATCAAAGGATGTTGACATAGATGAAATCAAAACTATTTTAGATACATATCTCTTTCTATTTTGAAATCATTTAAGATTCACATAATTATAAAGAAAACACTTATTTTGAAAATATTCTTATAACCTTGTAAGAGATTATTTTACGATGTTATAATGGTGGAAAATAGCCACACCATATGTATAAGTTAAAAAAACATTCTTACCATAATTTTGTCGAAAAGTCATAAAGTACCTTGTTTGGAAAACGATCTAAATATTCCTTTCAAAAACATATAAGGTAAAATAAGGGTATAAATGACTTTAACCCATTTTCTATTAAATAGTAAAAATGTTTTGAAATACATTTTTAAGAAACATGGATGTAGATGATAAAGAGGTCCCAATAGATAATTACGTATAAACAACCTCAGATAATGAAGAGATTGTGAAATTAACCCTTAGCTTGTACTTTTACATGGTCGAGGGTATGTTAACCTACTGTATAATAGTTAAATCATTGTTATTAAATTATACAAAAACCATATACATAATTATGATATCATATATGATATTCTAATAATGCTTTGTTAATGGTATTTTAGTATTATCGTCCTTTTGGGTGTTAACTGATTCGTTTTCCTTTATATTCTTTGATATGGGAGTCTTGTTTTTTATAGATGGGATGTTTCTTATTCATATCCCAAATGATATCAAGTCTTTAAACATTATTTTTAATCATAAAATGAAAATTAGTCTTGAATGGTTACGATGGGGAATGAATGTCATCGCGTTTGTGGAGACGGTAATCCGTACGTACGCACGAGCGACAATATCATTATTTTGATATTAAAATCGTATATAATTTGATGTAATATCATATATACAAAATCATTATTAGGTTATATTTATTATTTATATCAATTATACATCATTATTATACCCATCCAAATAATAATGTATTGAATAACAACTACACCACGACGTGGAGACGGTAAGTCGTACGTACGCACATATGGTGACATGTCATTCAAAGGATGGATAAGATAATGAATATGGTTGTAATATATTTATAATAAAATTACATTATATATAAGAAACTGGATTTATTATTTTATAATGGAAACAACATGCAAAGAAGGAGTGGATGAAGAAAAGAACTTGAAAGAGGTTATGAAATATTTACCTCTTCTTCGGGTTCTTCCTTTTGATTTGATCAAAAGGGCTCCTAATGTTGGATTTATAAATAAAGGAGGGCCTCTAGGATTAATGGAGGAAATTTGAGAGGATATTTGGGTAGGTTTTTACTGATCCAAATGGCTCTGGAGGTGCGAATTTTAGAAAAGGAGAAGTGCCCTTTTATAAGAGGGGTGAGGGGAACCTTAGGAAAATATTAAAATATTATTTTATAATAAAATCATTTTCGGTTTCTAATGGCTCCAAAATTAATTATTTAAAGGATAAGGTTGTTATGGGTCTAAAACCACTGAAACAATAGGTTTTAGATAGGTTTGGGTCCCTATATTAACCTTATATTTTAGATTTAACTCTTAGTTAAATAGTTTGACATTTACCCTATCTTTTTTTATTTTTATATTATATGGTTAATAAAATTACTATAAACTTCCAAGAAAGCCCCAATTGGTTCATTAATGAAATATATTATAGTATTTAATCCCTTTGGCCGAACCTTATATTTTTAAGAATAGAATACCAATTAATAATATAATATTTGTTTTAAAAACTCTTTTATGTCAATTTTGACACTATTTGGTATTTTGTTTTTTTCTAAATTCATAAAAGCATTATTACTTTGAAAAAAAATTCATTTAATCAACCCTAACATGTCATAATAACCTATAAAATTAGTTTAGTTTATAAAAAGTCTCAAATTACATTTATTTGGGTATTTATAATATCAATTATTTTATTCTTTCATTAATAAGGTAATTACTGCATCATCATTGTGTCATAAATAAATTTACTTATTTAATGTCTAAAAATTATAAATAAAATAACATTATGTAGGAAAGATTTTTATATTTGTAATTAATATTTATAGTCAAATTTATCTTATGTGTATCCCTATATTAAAAATGGAATTTTTTTAAACATTGAATTTAACACTTTTAACTCTTCTTTGAATTAAATAATAATAAATGTCCTAATCTAATCCAAGTTGAACTAAAGGATCATATTTTATTCCTAAGGTTGTTTTTGGTCGAATTAAATTTATCCAATATAATTAGGACATGTGTTATGGTAATAATAATATCATTTTTACCTTTAATTACCCTATTTACTTTTAACCGTGGTAAATAAAAGTCAAAAGTTTCTATTCACCAATTTTTTTTTATATTATTGAACCACATTTTATTTACTGATATCAATAGTGTCTCTTGGATTTT
This sequence comes from Viscum album, assembly GCA_963277665.1. Classification (NCBI taxonomy): domain Eukaryota; kingdom Viridiplantae; phylum Streptophyta; class Magnoliopsida; order Santalales; family Viscaceae; genus Viscum; species Viscum album. The sequence continues at coordinate 1,657,126,800 of OY728121.1, read as the reverse complement.
TGAAATTCATTTCATAGAAGTGGTAAAATTATGTTTTATTCAAAAATGCAAATGCTCCTAGGAGGTGGGTAAAAGGCGGTAAATAGTTCGATAAAATTTTATATATCTAAACATATTATAAAATGAATCCAATGAATTAAGTTGAAAATATATATGTATTATGTACATATTTTGACTTAAAATAAATTAAAATAAAATAACTAATTATTTAAATAAAAAGTCAGTTTTAACCAATAACACGATGTTTTTTTCACTATTCATCAAAAATTGAATGTTTTCAAAAACATACTGAAAATTCACCCTATGATAATTTTGATATTTAAAATTCAAAAATTATTTCTATTTTACCAAATTAAAAACATAGAAATTTCAATTATTAACTTAAAATTAATTTCCATTGTCAAAACCAAAAAGCGTATTTTTAAGAAATAATAATTACAAAAAGATTGACACTTGTTTGTGTACAATTTCAAAGTGAAATTACATCCAATGACCAACATTGGATTAAATGGTAAAAATATAATCTAATTATAATTCCAAACAATTCATATGTATAGTTTATCACTATAAATTATTTTGATTAAAAAAGTTGTTTTTAGTTAAAATATAGTAATTTTCACCATTCCCTCAAATATGAAAGTCATCCGAAAAACACCAAAAATTTATTGAAACTAAATTCTTATGTACCTATTCTAAAGAAGAAGTTTATTTTGTCAAATTGAATATATAAATGTTACAAATATTGGATTTAAAAAAGGGTTCAGCATTGAAAGGCGGTAAAATTGCATTTTTTGAAAAATACTTCTTTTATCTGAATAAATGAATTTGTCCTTAAATTATGTCTAAGAAAATCATAATATGGATTCTAAAATTATAAATATTATATAAAATTAAAAATTAATTTAATACTATTCATAACCGCTTTTGAACGACTAGTTTGGTAAGTTGCGGTGCACTTGAACTCAGTGTTGCGTATAGTGCAAGTTATTGAATTACATTGAAGAAATAACGTATTATGAAATCTTGGGGTGTTACATTCTCCCCTCCTTCAATAAATTGAATCCTTGAAATTTTAAAATTTTTCTTTGAAAAAAAAGGTTACAATAGAAAAATACTTTTGTGGAGAACCCACATCAGAAATTGGGATAATAAAATTTACTCTTGATAAGAGGGAAAGGGAAATGAAAATGTTACCACAAAATTATGATATTGATTTGGAGAAACTTTTTGGCAATTAGAGACACATAATTGGAGGGAAAACATAAATATTTATAGGGAGTGATTGAGGTCATCAATCAAAATATATCATTAAATATATTGACATAAAAAATCCATTATCAAAACCATTTTCAATACCAAAATACATAAAAAGAGTATATGATATTTATTTTATTTTAAAAAACATTTTGGTTTTTTAAGTAACCCAAAGATCAAATAGAACTCATGGAGGCGGAAAATTCATCGTCACCTCTTACGTTAAAAAACATTCCTTTTTTTCATTTAGTAAAATGCTTCGTAGAAAAATATTCCCTTTGAAAAGTCAAAGGTGTTTATACAGTGTATAAAAGAAAGTCGTTTATTAAAACAAAATATGCCGCAATTAAAGGATATTGAGACAAAGACCCTTAACTAAAGTTAAAGAATTAATTTAGTCATAGAATAAAAGGGAATATATATATATCTATATATTCTGGACAAGTAGAGTTACATCCTTTAACTAATTTCTACCACAAACTAATCTTTCACTCGAAAAGATAATAGAGCATAAAAATATTCTATTTATTATAACCATATAAGGTTTAAAAAATAATGAATTTATAATTCATTTTTCAGACTACTTAAAAAACTACATTTTACAAGCCGGGACATCATGTAGGCCAGTGGTAGGTGATGCACCCCTGTCGCCCTTTAGTTGTGAGTTCAAGTCTCACGGCCTTGACCGACGTGACAGATTGTTGCCCGACCTCTAGGTTGTCCATTTTATAACAATCCAAAAATAACATTAACAATAGTATCCAATTTCAAACATAATCCATTCCAACCTTTAGACTTATCCAAAATACTTTATCCAAACTCATAGTCCAAAATTTATAGGGAAGTTAAACACAACAAAGATCTTTTTTTCCACGTAATAACATGTTAAAACCTTCATCATGTATTATTTTAAAACAAGGTAACACCCTGAATTACCATAAAATCTTATTGATTACATTCATTCTCCCTTATTCTTTATAGAATACTGGATGTATTCCTTATATAAAAAAAATTGAATATTCCAACAATGATGAATAAAAAACTATTAATCAGTTACAAGGAAGTCAAGAAAATCCAATATAATTTATCCAAATAAACCATCTCTTATTCCAAAATCACTACCTCATTATCAGGACCATATTAAGGATTACCTTTCCTTCAACCATGTATTTTCCAAAAAGTGTAGCTTACTATTAAGTCACTTTTCTTAGAACAATATAATCTCAAATCTTCAATATAATAGTACTACAGTACAATCCTTATTTATCTCCATAATTCATATAACCAGTATATTATTGATACAACACTCAAATGAAATAATTATATAATAACAACATAAGAACACTAGTCATTACTCTTCAACTGAGGTAGTATCATAACTTGATTATTATCCAATAGCATCATTTACGGTATACTCTGATGACTGGTACATTGATTCGTGTAGTATCTCAATGCCTTGCATATAAATCATTTTAAATTTGAAACCTTTTTCTTACCCTTGCAATCACGTACTTGTTGTCCCTTTTCTCCACACTTATAACAAACTCTCATTCCCTTCAAGCATTTACCAAGGTGATTATTTTCACATTTATCACATATGGGAAAATTATTCTTTCCCCTCTTCCCTTTATCCATCTTTGTCTATACCATTCGTTTCTTCCCTTTCTTCACTTCAAATCCATAGGACATAGAGAATTCTTTACTTATCTTATTAATGCATGATATTATTTCTTCATATATTGAGAATACATGGGAGACTATTTTCCTTCTAAATGTTGGATTAATACCATGAAAGATATGATCCTTCTTACTCTTTGGATCATACGTATTGCTGGAGTTCTCATTACTTCTACTGGGCGCCATTTGTAAACAATGGAATACACTAGGTCAGTTTATGAATCACAATGAATAATTCCAAACTTGTAAAATACCTAATGTAAATTGAACAGCTTATGAATATAATCCATTATAATAAAAATGTTTTCTTTGAGGAAGTATTTACTCCTAATTCCTTCATAATGGCTTGTAATGAAAATGTGAATTATCCTAAGCATATCCCTTGGGAGTGTTTTAACCAAGAGTGTAGCAAGTCCCGTTATCGTGCACCAGTTCCTGTTCGAGTCTAGCTCAAAGTGGTGTTTTCAGGTTTTACCCCTAGGTACATATGTGCCAGATCTGCCTCTACCTACTCGTATCCAGACAGGGATGTATTGCTTGGAAAACTCAAAAAATCTATACATTAACAAAATTCTAGGAAATTTATCTATATTAATCCTCAAACTCTATCATAGGGTAGTGTTCTCTAATCAGAGTTTATCTAAATCTATTTCCAAGGTTATTGCTAAAAATCCTCTGATACCAACTGTAATGCCCTGAACCAAGATACCCAGAGTCGCTATATTATTTTAATACATAGGCATGATTATAAAGAGTCAAGTCCTGAAAGACTAATCAGTTTAGCTGTCTTGGTAAATATATTACATACATGAATGTTAAATTAAACTTTCCAACATACAACACACACAAAAATCCTTTGATAATTCCATTGTTCCCTTAGATTAACCCTACATCTCAAACATAAAACACTTCTTGGGATCCTGGGAAAATAAAACATAAGAAAGGGGTGAGCACATATGCTTAGTAAGGGTAAATAATTTAGTGGAAGCTATAAACTTTTAAGGAAAGATGTGTAATAAAAATAAAAGCTTTTTAAACATAAACTTGAACATAATATGGAAAAAATAAATCAAACATTACCATATAAACATGCACATGGATATTTTACTAGTCTAATAATCACATGTAATAACTAATTTCATAATAATGGAATGTATAGTACCAGGCTTTAATTTCTGTGTCAAGGCTTCGTACCATGACCCAGGGGATAACTATAACCGAACCCCAACTCAGAGAGCCTCTATGACCAGAATCCATCTTGGAGAGTCTCTATAACCAGACTCCAACCCGGAGAGCCTATATAACCAGACTCCAACCCAGAGTGTCTGCTATAACTGGACCCCAACCCAGAGGGCTTACTTTTACAGGTCCCCAACATGGAACATACTAGTCCAATACATTCATCTTAAGAAAATTTTGAAGTATAACAAAAAAATTCGTATTAAAACTAGCATATAAACTGTCAATACTTTAATCATAAACCATGAATGGAATAAAAATAACTCATCCACAATCAAACATATAAAAAAAACTTAAATACAATATGGTATATTTTTATCATAATAAATCAATGTCAAACAAGTGTAAAATTTATCAAATAATGTTGACATAGATGAAATCCAAACTATTTTAGAGAAATATCACTTTCTATTTTGAAATAATTTAAGAGTCACATAATTATAAAGAAAAATTTATTTTTTAAATATTATTATAATATTTTAAGGGAATATTCGATGATGTTATAATGGCGAAAAATAACTTCACCCTCCATATAAGTTAAAAAAACATTCTTACGTAAATTTTGTCGAAAAGGTCATAAAATACCTTGTTTGGAAAACGACAAAAAGATTCCTTTCAAAAACATATAAGGTCAAATAAGGGTATAAATTATTTTAACCCATTGTCTATTAAATAGTAAAAATGTTTTGAAATACATTTTTAAGAAACATGGATGTGGGTGATAAAGAGGTTCTACTAGACAATTATGTATCAACAAGCTCAGATAATGAAGAGATTGTGAAATTAACCCTTACCTTGTACTTTCCATTGGTCGAGGGTATGTTAACCTCTTGTATAATAGTTAAATAATTGTTATTAAATTATAAAAAAACATATACATAATTATGATATCATATATGATATTCTAATAATGCATTGTTAATGGTATTTTAGTATTATCGTCGTTTCAGGTGTTAACTGGTTCATTTTCCTTTATATTCTTTGTTACATGAGTCTTGTTTTTTATGTATGAGATATTTCTTATTCATATCCAAAATTATATCAAGTCTTTAAACATTATTTTTTATGGTCAAATGATAATTAGTCTTGAATGGTTATGATGGGGAATGAATCTCATCGCGTTCGTGGAGACGGTAATCCGTACATACACACAAGTGACAATATCATTCATTTGATATTAAAATAATATATAATTGGATGGTATATCATATATAAAGAATCATTATCATGTTATATTTATTATTTAAATCAATTATACATTACTATTATACCCATCCAAATAATAATGTATTGAATAACAACTACACCACGACGTGGAGACGATAAGCCGTACGTACGCATGTATGGCGACATGTCATTAAAAGGATGGATAGAATAATGAATATGGTGTTACCATATTTATAATAAAATCACATTATATAGAAGATACTGGAGTTATTATTTTAGAATGGAAACAACAAGCAAATAAGAAGTGGAAGAAGAAAAGAACTTGAAATAGGTGATGAAATATTTACCTCTTATTCGGGTTCTTCCATTTGATTTGATCAAAATGGCTCTTTATATTGGATTTATGACTAAAATAATGCCTCTAGGATAAATGGAGGACATTTTAGAGAATATTTGGGCAGTTTTTGGACGATAAAAATTGCATTGGAGGTGTGAATTTGAGAGAAGGAGAAGTGCCCTTTTATAATAGGGGTGAGGGGAACCTTAGGAAAAACTTAAGATATAATTTTATAATATACTCATTTTCGGTTTATAATGGCTCAAAAATGAATTATTTAAAATATAATGTGGGTATGGGTATAAAACCACTCAACCAATAGGTTTTAGACAGGTTTGGGTCACTATATTAACCTTATCTTTTAGATTTAACTCTTAGTTAAATAGTTTGACATTTACCATGTCTTTTTAAATTTTTATATTATATGGTTAATAAACTTACTATAAACTTCCAAGAGAACCCCAAGTGATTAATTAATGACATATATAATAGTATTTAATCCCTTTGGCCGAACCTCGTATATTTAGGAATATAATACCAATTAATAATATAGTATTTGTTTTAAAAACTCTTTTATGTCCAATTTGACACTATTTGGTATTTTTTTCTAAATTCATAACAGCATTATTACTTTGAAAAAAATTCATTTAATCAACCCTAAAATTTCATATTAACCTAAAATATTAGTGGGATTCATAAAAAGTTTCAAATTACATTTATTTTGGTATTTATAATATCAATTATTTTAATATTTCATTAATAAGATAATTACTGCATCATCATTGTTTCATAAATAAATTAAATTATTTAATGTATAAAAATTATAAATAAAATACCATTATGTAGGAAATATTTTTATCTTTTTAATGAATTTTTATAGTCTAATTTATCTTATGTGTAACCCTATATTAAAAAGGGATTAGTTATTGAACATATAATTTAACACTTTTAACTCTTCTTTGAATTAAATAATAATAAATGTTCTACTCTAATCCAAGTGGACCTAACGGATCATATTTTATTCCTAAGGTTGTTTTTGGTCGAATTAAACTTATCTAATAGAATTGGTACATGTGTTTGGGTAATAATAATAATATCGTTTTATCTATAATTACCCTATTTACTTTTAACCATGGTAAATAAAAGTCAAAAGTTACTATTCAAAAATAATTATTTTTATCTTATTGAACCACATTTTACATATTGATATCAACCATGTCTCTTGGATTTTTTAAATTCAATTGACAGAAGTGGAAAAATTAATTTTTATTCAAATTTGCAAATGCTCCTTGGAGGTGGGTAAAAGACGGTAAATAGTTCGATAAAATTTTATATATCTAAACTTATTATAAAATTACTCCAATGAATTATGTTGAAAATATATATGTATTATTTATATATTTTGACCTAAAATAAATAAAAATAAAATAACTAATTATCTAAATAAAATGTCGGTTTTAACCAATAACACTGTGTTTTTTCACTATTCATCAAAATTTGAATGTTTTCAGAAACACACCAAAACTTCACCCTAAGATAATTTTGATATTCAGAATTCAAAAATGAAGTATATTTTACCAAATTCAAAACATATAAATTGCATTCATTAATTTAAAATTAATTCCCGTTGTCAAAACCAAAAATCGTATTTTATAGAAATAATAACTAACAAAAGATTGACACTTGTTTATGTCCAATTTCAATGTGAAATTACTTAAAATGACTAACATTAGATTAAATGGTAAAAATATAATCAAATTATACTTCCAAACCATTAATATTTATTTTTTAACACTATAAATTCTTTTGATTACAAAAGTTTTTTTTAGTTAAAATATTGTATTTTTCACTATTCACCCAAATATGAAAGTTTTCAGAAAAACACAAAAAATTTATTGAAACAAAATTCTTATGTCCAGATTATTAAGAAGAATTTTATTTTATCAAATTGAATATATAACAGTTTTGAATGTTTTATTTAAAAAAGGGTTTTCCATTAAAAGGCGGTAAAATTGCATTTTTTGAAAAATACTTCTTTTATCTGAAAAAAATTAATTTTTCCTTACATTATGTCTATAAAACTAATAATATATATTTTAAAAATATAAAGGTTATATAAAATTAAAAATTCAATTAATACTATTCATAACCGCTTTTGAATGGCTAGTTTGGTAAGTCATGGTGCACTTGAACTCAGTGTCACTTGTAGTGCAACTTATTGAATTACATTGAAGAAATAACATACTATGAAATCATGGGGTGTTAAATTTTATACTTAGGAATAAAATGTTTCATAAAAATTTAGTTAATTATAAATAATTTATAATCAATTATTTTAGAAACCTTTAATAAATTAAAATATCCAAAGATACCTTTTTTAATGATTTATAAGAAAATTAATCCTTCTAAATCATTTTAAATGTTATTTTTTTTAATAATTTTAAAACAATTTTTGTTACCCTAATACATAGGGGTATTCCTATGTGACATAAAACCCTTTTACCCTTATATGTACCATTTGAAAGACCTTGAAAAAAGTTAAGTGGCTACTTATCTTTATGCATCTATAGAGGACCCATATGCAGACCACTCTATTTAGGGGTATATTCTTTGTTACCTTTACACATTACCCTTATATAGACTGCATAAGGGAAATGTCTTGGTTACTATTAAAACCCATATATTTTAGACACTTCAATTCATGATTTATTTCATAAAGATACACTTAATACAACCCTATATGATTATAAGTCCATGTTTCATTGGGAATATAGGTACATATAATGATAACTTAAAACCGAAAAAACAATACATAAACTAAACCTATGTAACATGCCCTTAAATTTCCACGATTTTCTAAAACTACATGGGATATACTAGAGACTTAAATAAGAAAAGGGTGACTTATAAAGCCCAGTAAGGTAATAATCAATGTGTTGTATAAGTTATGTTAGTAAATGTGTGTCAAGAGGCATATCAAGGTAACATTAGAGGGGTGATAATCATAAAATTTAACATCAAATCATGATATAATATGATATCATAAAGGCATCATGGTAATGTGGAAATAACATAAAATATGAAATTATAAGCATAAGCTAAGGCTAACCAACAAAAAATAATACTATTATATTCTTAGGATAACCTCACATGTGCCATACATAAAATATCATCACATAAGAAATATTACCTAATTCATTAGAGAGTTATATAATTTTGGGTCCACCTATCATAGTCATATTTTGTACACTCATAATTGTTCCACATAGGTCATAAAATATATTAATGTAATTCATTTTTTAATAGCATATTTAAGGATTTTGGGTTACATACATGTAATTACCCAATCAATTAAGGATAGGTACATCTTGGTGAATACCCTTGAGTGGAAATGGGGATGTGTATTCAAAAAACAAATGTTTGACAAGGAAAATTTCTAGATAGTTTTGGTAGCATAACAGGGTTACACAATGATTCATGGAAGGGTTTAATGAGCGTAAAAGTGGTATCTCAACACATGGAAATCATAATTAAATTAACATTGATATGATAAAATAAATCCCAACATAAATAATTCAAAATAAAAAGGAATAATATAAAAAAGGTGCTTGAATAAATAAGAGATGGAGTGTATCCCTTACCTTGAGAGGGAGCCTCTAAAATATTTGGAGGAGCTTCTTAAGATATTGGGGAACCTTGGGAGTTCTCTATAGAGGTAAGGTTATGGTAACATCATGATCTAATTTTTTAGTGAAAAGGAATAGGATTTTGTGTGATTTTTTATAGAAAAGGTGATGAGATTTCTTAATTAATTTTTAAACACAGGTTTTGGACTCTATGTGATAAATTAATCCAAACTAGAAACAATCCCATGGTTTTTCCCATGGTTTATTCCAAATATAAATGGATTTCATTATTTTATAAGTCTAAAAATTTAAATTCATAAAATAATACCTTTGGCGATGTGTAAGTGGGTCATGTTTTTAAAGAGTTGATTTTAAATCATTAAAATATAATATATGTATTAGAGGATTCATTAATAATTTTTAAAATTAATAAAATAACATACATAACCAATTATTTTTAAGTGAAAACATAATTTGGATATTTGGTACACATTATACTTTTATTACATAAATTTTTGGCTTTCATGATGTCATAAAATATAACATATAGTTATACCGTATTTATTTTTAAAAAAAAATTAATATCTCAAATAACTATGAAAAAATAAATATAGGATTATTTCCAAATTCTTATTTCAAAAATTATATTTATTTTATCAAAATAACTCTTTGAATATGTTAATTTACACTTTTAAATCAAAAAATAAAATTTAATGAGAAATAATGTTTTTTTTACAATAACAGATTCCGAACCCTTATAAAAATTATATTTCAATTCATAAAATAATATTATCATTTATATATAATAAATATTATTTATTAATTATAATTCATTTAAATATCATTTTTTTCAAAAATTATTGGATTCAAAAAAATTGTGACTTGATAGAAACTATAATTTTTCTTAAAAAAATTTGAGTTTCATCAAATAAAAATATTTTTTTTATCAAACTTATTATTTAGACATTATATAGTAATAAAAGATAAATAAAATCATAATTTTATTAAAAATAAAAAAATAAAAATTCACACTATTAGGATCTAGATACATATCCCTTTATTACACTACTGAATACCCGAAAGGTAAGGTGTGTGATGGTGAAATTTTCTATCGGTGGCTCGGCAAACATGGTTTGGGTTGTGATATCAATGAGCTGAAAATTATATGATAAATGTTTTCTCTCATGGTTTATTTATTGAATATTATCTTCATCTTGGTCAATGGAAAATCCAAGTGTAGTTATCTCCCTCAAAATCTCTGATAAATAGGCTCAATAGGGTACAATCCTACTGGTCGATGCCATCACTTTCTTTGTTCGTGTCAATTTAATTTCACATAACCCTTCATATATATATATACTAGTCATAATATCACTATATAATGGTTATAATATCAACTTTTGTTATGCATAATGGTCTTTTAAATCTGATAGGATATAACTTATCATGATACAAAAACAAAACTATTATATGTGTTTTCTATAATTTCATTTCTTAATAAAAAATATACTCATTAAAAAATTTAATTACATTCATAAATGACTAGTTCACTATAGTTACCCTAATACATGACCCATATATATACCACTTCTCCTAGAGTTAATCTCTTGGAAATCCTTTTTCATCTCAGATGTGTAAGGGTTAGTCCATCATTACCCTTATGTAGACCACTTTTCAAAAGTGTTATTCCTTGGATACCCTTACTCTTGACCCATAAAAGAACAAACCAACGTAAATATGATGCCTTGTTTACCTTAATGCATCTCATATGCATAAGGGTAAGGAATTCATTACCTTTTCCTAAACACTATATGTATGAGTCAAACCTTTTTCTAGGTTTTTGAATGAACTGTAAAACACAAGTCAATTTTTTTATTCTTATAATATAGATCAATTCAATATTAGAAAATGAAACTCAAAGAAATAATTAACCACTTTATATTAAAAATATAAAATGAATGTCAGGTTGGATAAAAAATATCTAAAAACAAAATTAAATAAATTTACATAGTATTAACCTAAAATACCCAAGCCAAGCTAAAACAAAAGAACTAAGAACACCCATGTATATATATTACCAAAAAACAACATTAAGTTAAGAATCAACTATAACAATTATACTATTTGCTTCGTCATAAGTAATAAATTAATTGAGGCTAGTGGGGGTAGTGATGTTGTTAATTTCTCACCATCATCAAAAATTGGTCTTGTGGTCACTTTAATAATTACACTGAATTTAGGGATCAGATGGTATTTCATATAAAATAATTGTTTCACCAATGATACCAAAATATATGGATCATCAGTAAAAATAATTTGAGTTTTTTCAATAACTCTAAGTCAGAATTCATCAATAAATGTTTCCTATATAAAAATATAATTTTTTAACACATATGTTCAATTACATGGGATGAGATAACATAAACATTTTCAATTGAGTTAATTGATGTAGTCATCAAAAAAATCACGGTTAAAAAATACTATGTGATAAGCCATCTCTTGCTCCTCAAGGCATAATTTAGTTTATGTATATGATTTGAAAATTTCCCCTAGTTTGGGTAAGTGATGAAAAACTAGGTTCAATTTTAACATATTAGACTTCTTCATTTCTCATTGGCTGGTTTGTATCATGCTCTCATTAGACAAATAAATTGAAAATAAATCCATACATTATTGACAAAAGTAACTGTTCACAATGGAAACTTCATGAAGATTCCTGTTCTTGATGAAAAAATTAAATGGTTACATATTTTTATTAGTTTGATAATTCTAATGAAAATAAATAGAAACACATAGAAGTATTTATTTTTTAATATGGAAAATTGGATGCAACATGCATGTGAAGAATTATATAGGAAAAAATTTCTCTAAATCTCAAAAAATTAAGGGTACATATTCCTTCATTTTTTTCAAGAAATACATGGAATCAATTTTAACAAAAATATATCCATAAAAATGGAACAATTGAATCACTACCATCATTAAATTATTGATCACAAGATGATGGATTTCTATTAGAATCAATACATGGAGAATGATGTCCTAATCATTAGTCTTCAAATATTTCAAAATAAACTCTATTAAATTAACCCATTTTGATATGTTTGATGAATAGACATCAAGAACATTGATAGTCTCCGGTAATTCTAGAAATTTATTTTTTCTTAATGTTTTATAACATAATAATAACATGGAACTTTCCATTTATTTTTACTAATACACACAGAATACAATTCTAGTCTGATACCCCAATTCACCAAGTCACACCAAGATCATAAATAATATTTTTGTCTCCAATTGATATTTATAATAATTCAAAGTAAAATTTCACATATATTTATTTTGAATGTGAATTACATCTAAATAATGACATAAAAAATTGGTCAGAAAATACATCAACTCAAATAAAATAATTTTCTTCTTCCAGTTGTAATTGTATTTATTCAAAACAATATTCTTTTATATATATTTAATATATCATTTCTTGAATAAAAAATGAAATCATTGAATTCATTATGAACATTAGTTCCAAACATATGTTATGGTTCTTTTTCACTCTCAGTGGTATTGTCAAACCATTGATGTCTATCCATATAAAAATGATACATTGTCAAGAATATTTAGTGTCCCATAAAACTAAAATTACAATAATATTTAAGTCTTGTAGATCATGTATTCTACATAAAAATAAGACAGGAATATTTATCCTTGGTGCTTCATCCAGACATCATTTCTTAAGATGTAAAATCATTTATCATCCACATAAGCACAACAATTATTTGAAATATGTATTCTTAAAAAGAATTGTATATCTACACACCCACTTTCCAAATATTATCAAACTGTTTTATTAATGGGTTCTAGTTTAAATCTATTTAATTTCTTGGATCATGAGTCTCATATATGAGCATAATGAATAATTTTAATGTTTTTTTGATACTCATCCATGGAACAAGGTTAAAAATATGTATGAAAATTGGCATGTGCTATGAAAAGTAAACATCTAACCAAAAAAATTTAAACTATCACATGATATACCAAACCTCGGATTGCATACCAAAAAAAAATTATGATGTATGGAATCAAATATCTTCCATGTTAATCCATTGTTATCATGAATGAACCCATCATTATCCTTATTTCTCTAAGTATCATCCCATCAAATATTTGGTGATATTTCATCACATATGAAAAGATTTTGGATTATTGAAATAAATGAAAAGTGAAAAATTACATATTCTAGAACATGAGATGTCGTTCCATTAGAATTTTTCATCCATTGAGATGTGTGACATTTTATACAATCATTTAGGCCAGTGATTTCCTCCCGCCTAATTATACAATCTTTTGGACAATCATGATTTGGTTTGGAAAATATAATTTTTTCAATTAACATCCATTACTTATAATTGTTTTAATGAATATTTATATCATATAGAATTAATTCCTTAAAATAGATATGTATATAATAAATGGTATTATTGGAAATTTCATACATGGTATTACCATTGAAGATCCCACTTTTTGTATGAGTTTTAGTTATTTTACAAGATATTCTTTGGTTTTAATTGGATGATAATGAAATAATAATATATTTCATTGATATAAATACGATGAAGAAGTTATAAGGTGGATTTTGATTGGATTAAGTTCTCAAGTCTTATAATTTGATGATGCATTTTTGAATACATTGTGTTTCAAGGGTGATTCCTGTAGAATTTTTATAGATTCAATAAATGACATCAAATGTCATGGTTGAAAAATTATCCTATAAACTATGATGATTGTTGAACATGTATTATGTTGAGAAGATATGTGTCACTCAGTTCATTGAAAATATAAATTTTTTTAACAATCAAAAAGATATAAAGGGGGATTATATAATGAGAATAATAATATTTACTTTCACGTAGAATATTTTAAAGTATATGCAAAAAATATATTTTTTATAATGAAGAAATATTAGACCATTCACAATTTCATTTTTCATGAGGTGATAAGGTGGCCATGAATGTATTTAAAATAGGTCATTCTAAATCATATTTTTTTTTGGAATTTATTGTAAATTTCACATATATTTTATTTAAAATGTTGTAAAAAAATAGTTCCAACCAAAGCCTCACATGGATTCTATCACAACCAAACATATGGGGATCAAGCTCAACCCATGTGGGAGATAGACCACGAATGGGAAACCATGGTGGAATGTAGAGAGCCTTTATAGGTAGGCATAAGTGTGGGTGGAACCATGTATAAGGACCATAGAGTCTATGCCATATAGTGTGTATAGTTTTCACCAAAATCCTACATAGTTGAAGCCCAATGGAGTGTGTTATGTGTAAAGGTGATGATCCCCCATCGCCATCACAGAGAAATGATAACATGACTTAGCTAATATATTATAGTGAAGTACTCTAGGGAATTTGATGTGGGATTCATGGTGATATGTTATTGTTCATCTATTTAAAAACATATAGATAGTATGTGGTGGCCCAATGCAGTTAATATGCGCCATCTGATATTCCTCACTTGTGATTTTAAATGATCAGTGTCGTATTCCACTTCCCAACTCTTGATAGTGATGTTGTTTTCTCGATAATATGACCAAGTCACCTATGATCTACCTAAGGAAACCTTGATTGATTTAAGTTCATTATTATGTAATGAAGAGACTTAGAACATCCATGCTTGAAATATTTTCCTTTCATGCATGTAGTTTTCTCAATGAATTCTATAATACCGAATGAAATTGAAGTTGCAGGCCACATTTCTATAATTTGATCACAATGGATGAAATTCGATTATTTGGTAAAATGAAGAGAATATGATCCACATCACATGATGTGAGGATATCACATCAAGTGAGAAACATGAAGGATCCATAATATTCGACGTACAATATTTGAGAAACTCATGTTTGATAAACTAAAGGTTGATATCTTAATATATTTGAGGGATACATTATCACAATACATTTTTTAGGATTTAAAGGTGGTCAAGTTTGTGTAATCATTTCTTATAAATACCCATGCACTTAGCCTAATAGAGCTGATGCCACTCGTATATTCTTAAGAGATCCCGTTTTTCTAAAAAATTGATTGTCTTTAAGTTTCTATTCATGAGAATCATCATGTATATCTATGAGCCCATCAGATTCACAATAAAGGGGTGTTCTTTGAACCACCATGGTTATTTGTAGAATAAATTCATAAAATATTAGTTAAATAAATATAATAAACACACACATCATGGATTAATAATATCTATTGATGCTTGAATTTTGTTAACACACACTCAGTGTGTCTCCTAAATAACTTATACCACAAGACAATTCTTGAGTTATATAATCCCACTATTCATAACGAATAACTAGTTCTAGTAATCCTTTTCAATCTTTCATGATGAATTAGGATCACACACTAATTCTATTGAGCATAAGAGAAGAAAAAACACACACTATTTTGTTTGCATTAAGGAGGAGACAGCCAAATAATATATACTGTTCTTCAGGAAGTTTGTACATGTAGAATATAGGAGATAATAATGGATTTTTTTACAATAAAGAACAAAAAAATCATGTTTTTTAAAAGAGATAGTGTCATGATATACCTCGCACTTTTTGTGGTTTTCATAACGAAAGAAGAGTGAAAAAGGTAGGGGTAGTGTATACCTATATGAAGAAAAACATGAACTCATTTTCATTATTTGAAATACCTAAATAGGTTTTAGGAAAGGAATCATGACTATGTAACGATAAAGAAGATAAGTGAACATTTATGTGTTCATGAAAGGTAATTAGAATATTAATGAATGAATAAATTTTTAACATATATACACATGAGAATATAAATTCAAAAGCTATTAACCAATAATTATTGGGTGTTAATGTTTACAGGTTTTAGAAGATCCCTAAAAATTGTTATACAAGAATAATATATTGTGATATATTTAGTAAAGTGTAATAAGTGGTTGAGAACAATAAATATCAATAATAGTAAATCGATACCAAAATTCGTTTTTTATATTCTGTATCAAAGAAGTCTGAGAATTTAGTCCATAGTAGTATTAGTTTTATTATAATTAAAGAATAATTAATTATGATGATTCTATGCTGAGATGATCTTTAAGTGTTTTGATAATAAAAAAGTAACGTCTTTATTATTGAAATATTGGAAGAAGGTGATTTAGTGTAATCTATTATTCACTAATGAAAAATGTGATCAAGATACTGTTATACATTATTTCATATTATTGTGTGTCAAAGTTTATTGGGAGAAGAAGAAGGGAATAACCAATCTCTATTCATTTGATTATCATTTGGGTTAGGAATTATGCTGTGTCTATCATTCAACTATATATTCGTATTATTTTTATTGATTGAAGAATAAGAAAATGAAGCTTTCAGTTTTCTGTTAGGAATAATTAATAAGTGTTTATTTCCTACTATTTTGAAAGTAACAAAAAAAGAATAAGTAAGTGTAATATGAAATCGTCTTTGTGACATATAATTGTAGCCTCAATAGGGGGAAGACTTTATTGGTTTTATGAAAAACCTTTGATAAATAGAATACATTCCTCAAAGGTTTTAATAAGATCTATTCATGAGATGTAAAATAGGAACAATAAATTGACTATAATTCATTTCATGTAAAAGGGTATTCCTTTCTAATTTTAACCAGATGAAAAGGATTATTTAGTTGTCGTTTTATATTTTTATTACTCCCATACCATTTTAAGAACTTGAAACTCTCATTGGGTCGGGAAACATTAAAAAATATTGTTTACCATATTTAATTTCATTCATATACTTTCATTCGACAAGAAAAATAAAATAAGATAATTAATATCCTAACATGTCAAAGTGGTAAAGAAATAAAAATTTATAAAAGATAAAAATAGTCCCAAACACTAATTCACCCTCCTCCCAGTGTTAGGAATATCTAAAACTGCTCATTAAAGTGGTATTTGATTTTTGTTTCACCTCTATTGGATTCACTACATTTAAGCTATTCACTTTTAAAGATTTATCTTCTTTCAAATGTTATTAATAAAGTGCTATTTTTAGAATATTTAGTTATCTCTATGAAAAATTAAATTTCTACCAAGACCCTGATGAATTGGAGAAATAAAGAGAATAAAATTTCGATGAGGAATTCCCTCTTATTTGAAGTAGAATAAGTATATATTTCTCTATGCCTTGTTGAGAATTAAGATATATTAGGTTTGGAAGGTAAATAGATAGTGGCTCAAATTTCCACCAAGGAGAAGGAAAACCATATTACCTCATGTAAACCAATATATTCAAGTAATCATGAGGTATGAGTTATAATATTTGAAAACTTTCTATAAGATAAATAATATTAAACAAGTGGTAATGATAAATCTTTAACTTCTAAACAAATATTATAAGATAGATTAAGAGATATTTTTATAGTACTCTTGAAGAAGCATTCTCATTTTTTGGTGGAATCGTTAAATATATGCAGGAAGATAATACCAAGATAGAAGGGGAAAAAGATGTTTTGGAGCAGGTATTGATAAAAAAGTTCTTCAATTTTTAATTCTCTATAGGAATGTTGTATACTTTAAAGTAACTAATATGAAACATGAAATATTTTCCTCAAAATGTCCTAAGGAATTTGAAGAGAAATAGGGAGTCAAGAAGAATCATAAATAATAGATTTATGCAGTTAAAGAAAAATTGGAAAAACAATTGATGTAATCATTCAAAATTTTATGTAATATCTATAAATAAAAAGGAACATCAATATTTGATTTGGAAAAAAGTAAATCAACAAGAAGATGAGTATTAAAGAATGAAAAAATCTTGTGAAGAGAAGATGATTATGATTGAAGATCATATAACCATCCTCAATATGAAATGTCTGGAATTGGATGTTCAGTTGTCCAATCATGATAAAAAACCTATTGAATCTTCATTAAAGAAACATAAAATTATTACTTGTACACAATTCTCATGAGAGGATTCTAATATTAAAATACCTACATCATGAAATAATAATATCATGAATTTACTCAATTGTCTATCACATGTAGCAGAGAAGAAAAAGGTACCATCAATACCGTAATTTAATTTTTTTATAAATGTTTATTCATTAATTATATAGGTTTTAAAAAAATTATGAATAATTATGGATAAACCAAAGTGATAAGAAACCTAACGCCATGTCTAGTGTGGATAAAAATAATAATGTTGAAGATAATTCCCCATAAAGACCACAACATTTCATGAAGAATACCCCAAAACCATATACTAAATATATTGGGAAATAAATTTTTTGGTTCAATGTTTGTACTATAATAGATTTGGTAATTGTGAATAAGATTTTTGGTAGAATAATCTAAATTCAAAATCACAAATACATCTTATTTAAATTAGAAGAAATATATAGATGAAGAATAAATATTCACAGGTTCAAGTAAATCTATATACATCAAACATATCAATATAACATGAAAAAATTTGGGTTTTATGAAATGTCAGTGGTCACAAAGTCTTTACCTGTTCATATCAACAAGTATCTAATGCTGATAAGAATATAATACCATGAAAGTTGGTTAATAAATAAGAACCTACCTTGGGAGGAAATTAGAAGAATATTTTAGAAAAATATTCTTGTAATAATATTTACTGTTATGAAGGTGTTAATACATTGGATTCTAAATCCAATATATTGAGGGAAACTGTTTCATTCAAAAGAACAAATAAAAGAGCTGGCACTCAGAAGAAGAAATGTGGAAGTCCCAAAATCTCTATCATAGTTCCTACATACATGTTAGTAATTTGGCTAGAATATTTGTAAGAAATAAGGAAAAATAAATATGCATAAGATAATGGTAGTGAAAACAAAAAAGAAATATTCCACATTAAGATAAATATGATTTTGGTGTGATGTGAAAAATTTTCAGTCATAATATCAGAAATTTTTAAGAAATTATTCCAGTATAAGAAGAATTTTTTATGAAGATGAATGTTTCAAAAGGTGATACAAGTGATTTTAAATATCTTTAAGAAATAAGGTTCACACAAAAAGAATTTAAATAAGTGATAATATCCATACAAATTCAATAACAATTAGAGAATATATGTGCTAGTGTAATGATAAAAGGAAATGGGGAAACATGGTTGAGAAAACCAGGTCAACCATTTTGTTCACATTGATGAAGTGAGGAAGATCCACCTTATTCCCTTAATGTTTTTGTATAGTATTTCTGATTGAAATGCAGGCAATTTATGGTAAATAAAGTTCTAAGGGGGAGAACCTAATATGCAGTGATTACTATCAATTCTTGACTAAAAATATGAATAAGTAACATCCCTTGAATGATTCCTCAATTTTGTATTCAAAAAAAATATTATTATGGATTAGCTTTGATAAATATGAAGAATGTGATTTGATATACTAGAAAACAATGATAAATAAAATATCATCTTGGATCAACCTTATATTTTTTATCTTGAAGAACAGGTATTGAAGAAGATCATACATAGTGGTGTTGTCGATGTTTTCAAATTTGGATAGTCATAAGTTGAAGATCCATTTTGGGGTATTCCTCAAATTTGAACATCTTGAAAATTAATTCTTAAAGAGGCATATAATTATTACGATATTGAGGATTGTATCCCTTGAGGGTGAGAAGAATTTAGAAATATAAAGTTGCCTCGAGAGTCAATATTTCAATTGGTATCAAATCTAACTATTCTAGAATATGAATAAAGATCATGTAACTAGAAAAGAAATTTATTTCTTAATCTCTCATACATGGTTACTTGAGAAACATGTTATTTTATAAAGTGGGTAATTAAATTAATCAATGAAATAAGAATAATGGAGATAATCCAATTCCACTTATCTTGTATGTTACCCTAGAATTTTTTTGATCTATTTTTGGAAGTGAGTGAATGAGTTTGAGGATGACTATTCTTAAAAGGTTTAATATCACATTTAGTATCTATAACCGAAAATGAAAGTGAATAACCCATGAAGCAAGGTATATGGGTTCTCATTTCATGAGTTATCAAGACCAGTTGATAATGAATATCTTTTTTTCTAAATCCAATCCTCTTGATTTCTACACCGATCATGACTCAAATAGACTTAGAGTGAAATTATGAATGACCAAATTCTTAAGTACGTACTGATACTATTTTTTATTTATTGTCAATAAGGTGGAGAAAGATTGAAATGAAAATTTGAAAAGTAAAGGGTAGGGAGAATATAAGAATTCAAATTTTGACACATTCGTTTGGAGATAAATTTGAAGGTATTCTAAGAAAATAAAAATGTTGAGATTGATGATACCAATTTCCGTAAGAGGTTATTTTGTTGTCAATGGTCATCAATGACTATCAAAGGATGTTAATGAAATGTTAATCTATTTCATTAAAATCAATATTATAATGAATTTAGAATTTTCATAGAGCATCGATAAAGTGTTTAAGTATTATAATTTGAAGATAAATATAAATAGCTCGAATGCATTGAATTTTGAAGGTGATGCCTGGATATTTTTTTATGGATTTTGTAAATGACATTGAATGTATTTCTTGATCAATTATCCTAGTAACTCTAAAAATTATTGAAGTGGTTCTAATTTTAGAATACATAGGTCACTGAATGCATTTAAATGGTAAATTTTTACTATAATGAAGTAGATATAGAGAAGTCTTATTTTAAGAACATAAAAGTATTGATTTTCGTGTAGAAGGCATTTAAGAATATGTAAAATATTATTTTTCATAATGAAGAAATAGAATTCCATGAACTATTTCATTTTTCATGTTGGAAGGATGTGTCCATGAAGGTATTTAAAATAGTCCATGGTAAATCAAATTTATTTTTTCTGACATTTATGGAATATTTCACATATATTTTATTCTAAGTGTTGACCTAGAAAAGAGGCTAACCAAAGGCACCCATGGAGGTCAGATAATCCAAAAATATAGGGAGAAATCCTAACCCATGTGGGAGCCATCCCATGTATGGTAAACTATGGTGGCATGTAGAGAACCTACATAGGTAGGATAAGGTGTGGTTGGGCCCATGTATAATTCCCATAGAGTGAACGCTCGATATGATTGATATTTTGGTCCAGAAGAATATATTTCTAATGTTTGTTGGAGTGTGTGATGGTTAAGGGTGGTGATACCCCATAACTATCTTAGAGTGATGATAACATGGCTCAACTAATATAATGGAGTGAAGAACACTAGGTAATTTGAGGTGGGATCCACTATGAAAAAGTGCTTTTCACCTATTTTAAAACATATGGATAGAGTACAGTTTTCTGATGCAATCAGTTTGTGCAATCTGATATCCCATTCTCCTGAGTTTAAATGATCAGTGTAATATTCCTCCTCCAGACTCTAGATGATTTTGTTTCTGGATAATATGGATTATTCACCGATTTTCGACTCAATAAAAAATTTAATGATCTAACAAAAATGTTATGAGACAACGAGATTTATAACTTGCATGCTTGCAATCTATATAATCCTTGTGTTTTGTTTTCCAAAATAAGTTAAAAACAATAAACAAAAATGAAGTTGTAGTCAACATTTTGAGAAGTCAATCACCATATATGAACTTACTGATTTCATTAAAATGATAATCATGAGAACCACATTTCATGAACGTGAGGATATCACCGCAATGGAGAAATTTGAAGGTGCCATGATATTCAAGGTACAATATTTTAGAAACCCACATTTGAAGAATTACATGAATATATCTTCAGTTATTTGAATAGGGATTAGGAACATATCATTTTAAGGTATTTAAAGGAAGTGTAGGGTGATGTGAAAATTTCCTATAAATAACCATGAACCAAGATGAGGAGAGTTTTTGATGCCTGTATATTCTTAATAGATCTCATTTTTTTGAAAGAAAAAATGACTATAGGTTTCTATTCACACAAAAGAGAAAGTTGTTCAGTTATCTTCTCAGCTACATGATGAAGGGGTGATCCTATTACCACCTTGGTTACATGAATAAGAACCACATACATTGTTATGTGAAGAAGAAGAACTATCCACATATTTCACAAATAATACCCCCAAACACTCTAATTGTGTTAACACACACTCAACATGTCTCATAAAGAAACTATACTATGATCAAGTACATTAGTTATGTACTCCCACTATGCTTCTCAAATAATTGGTTCTGTGAATGTTTTTCAAGAATCCATAATGATATATAAGTTAACACTAATTTTTTTGGAATAGGAGAAGAACAAATATTCACAATTATGTTTTCACGAAGGATTTGAGAACCCTATAATATATTCAAACTTACACGAAGGTCTTACATATTGAATACATGAGATAATTGTGAACATATTTATACAATCAAGAACCAAAAACATTAAGATTTGTAAAGAGATATAATTTCTTGATATACCTTACACTTTTTAGGGTTTTCATAAAGAATGAAGTGCACATGAGGAAGGGGGTTGTGCATGCATGTCTGAAGAATCACATTCACTCGTATGCATGATTTAAAAAAACAAGAATCTGTTTTGTACAATGTAGTGTGACCATGGGATGATAATTTAGATTAGGGAACATGGATTTATTCAAGCATGAGAATGGTAATGGTAATGCATGCATGAACCATGAAGCAATATGCACATGAAAACATAAATTCATAAGCTCTTCACCTTGGATTATTGGGTGCTATGGTTTACATGTTTTAGAAGAAACATTAAAATTATTATACATTTATAACATGATATGATATGTTTAGTGTAGTGTAATAAGTGGTTAAAAAAAATCAATTTTACTATGAATAAATTTATACTACCCTCAATTTTTTATATTGTGTATCTAAGAATCCATAGATTTTAGTCCAAATTAATATTAATATCGTTATGAATGAAGAAGAATTAATTGTGATGATTCTATGTTGAGATGAGATTTTAGGGTTTTGATAATAAAAAGGAATTTTGTGATTTAACAAAATTTTAAGAGGGTAATTTAGTGTATTATTTTTGTCACTGAAGAAGAAAGTGATCCAGATACATCTATACACACTTGCATATTATTTTTTATCAATGATTAGAGGAAGAAGAATATGTGATTGACCAATCAATATTCAGTTTGTTATCATTTGGGTTAGGAATAATTATATGTTTATTTTTTCAAAACATATTCATATTATTGTAATTGATTGAAAAATAAGATAGTACAGCTTTCAGTATTCTGGTGGAAAGAAGTATGAAATGTTTCTTCCATACTATTGTGTAAGTAACAAAGTGAAGAAGAAGTAAGTGGAATATCATAGAAGATCTATGAAATCTAATAGTAGTCTTAATAGGTGGAGAAATTATTTGTTTTACAATAAACATTTAATTAGGAAAATAATGTATTCAGATGTAGTATAGACATTCATCTCGGATCTGTAAAAGATGAACTATCAATTTATGATAGTGCATTACACGTAAAAGGATATTATCTACTTTCTCTAATCATATTAAAAGGATTATTTTATAGTGATTATGTGTTTGGATTATTTACAACCAACTACAAGGACTATATACTCTCATTGATTAGTGAACCGCATAAAAATATCATGTTCTGTCCTTACTTACTTTCATATACATTCACGCAATAAAGAAATATAATAAGAGAATAGATATCCCAAACGATCTAAGAGGTAAAAGGATAGAAAATTTTAAAATCTTAAAAACCCCACTAATAATTCACCCCTATTAGTGTCAGGAATATCCAAAATTGTTCCTTTACCCCATGAAATATTCATTTTAAAAATTCCATCTTTATCATTTTACCATATTGTCGATATACTGTGGTAATGGTAGCATCCATAAATTTTTTCATCCTATCAATATCAACTCTTTCATTACATGTATCATGTGTACATGTTACATTATCTTACTGCATTGGAATATTTTATTTATCATGATTATAAATAAATAAAAACGAATAATATAATAAATGATTTAATCCTTTCCTCTCATTCAGATCATGAAAATTTTGCGATACACCTTTCCCCTTATTTTGGTAACAATCATAATTGTTTTTCTGAAACAAAAAATTATATATATGATAAATATCTTATTTTCATCTTAATAATGGTCTTTCAACATAGTTATTACATGGTAGGTGTATAATACAACAATCTAGATAATTGTTAAATGAAAATTCTAAAAAACACTCCAATTTTTTTGAAAGTCAATTGAGATCTCCTTAGTATCGTACATCAAAATTTTATCCTTTTTGTTAAAAAATGATATATATCATGTAATAAAATCATTGAAATTAGTTTTTTTTATGAAAATCATGGTACTTGATGATTGATTGGGGGTTTGATTATGGTTTTACAGTCTTTCATGTCAGGGTCACCATTTCTGGGAGTCTTCTAATGGGTTTTGTTCGTGGTGTTGGAAACACCCAGAGGTTCCATTTTTTGAGTTGTTTCATGAACCTGATTTCCAAAGGAATACGGTTATTAGAAAATTTTCCAAAAACACATAGGGATTCACATTGGTTAAGAGGATGGGAGGTCAGGATCATCCTACCTATTTATGTGGAATTATTAACCCACTCAGGGACTCTCTTAAAGGATTAAGGCATATTCCTGAATGATTTATTAAATCCCAAATAGATAATAGGTGTCCCCTATATTAAAAATTAATTATTTTCATGTATTGACTTTAGAATAGTTCGTAAATATCTAAGGTTATCCATCGATGGTACCCTATTTTAAATGAATTAGATATTCATATATAATTTATTACCATGGTGATGGTTTTAAGATGCATAGTGGGATGCTATGGAATTTATAAACATATAAGAAGATGAGGGTTGTTTTTATTTTTGGATTAGGCTCATGGGATGTGGTTCTAACATAACCTTATTAATGGATTTCGGACCCACGTAGTTTGGTGCCACTAAACAGAACACATCATACCTTTAAAGGTCATGTGTAGATAACCAAGCCATATAGTTTAACGTAATGTGGTAATGATTTTGAGGATAAATGTTCATATTCAAGAGCTGGTATGTAACTTATGAAAATGATTTCTAACAAAACATGAATGGATGTAGCCTTCCAGAGTAGATGTGACCCTACTATGAATATGAACAATATGAAATTAGGGAGAGTTTGGGTTCCAAGGTTTGGACCTCAATGTGGATTCCTATATATCCCATTTTTGATGGAATAAAATCCCATGTGGTTTTAAATGGCTGGGGCTTGCACAAATAGAGGAATACCATTTAATTATTTCATCAGTAATGTGTCCCTTTTACAGTTTGTCTTAGAGGGACTGCGGAACATTGAGAATATGGTAAAATGGTTTTAGGGATTACCCTAAATTAGAGGCCATTTGGGTTTCCTCATTAAGAATATGGACCTTTGAGTTTGGGATAACATCATTGAGGATTATATAGAATGGGAGGCCCAAGGTGGGTGACTGAAAGATCTCAAAGTGCAATCTCCCCACGAGGAAGGTATTTGGAAATATGGATGTCAATATCATTACTAACCTCTAATCCCATATGAGTCATGCTCAATGTGAGATACAAGAGGAAGTGGAATATCTGACAGACCAAAAAATATTCATCCCCACCAAGTGGATGAGGTTTGTACTATGATAGAGATAAAGGGATTTTATATTCCTGTCTATTCTATTGTTTACATAACTATGTTTGGGATACACACACTGATATAGATACAACCCTGTTAGAAAAAATAGTGGTTTACACAATGAGGAATTATATTTTCCTAATTTCAGTGAATATGAGAGGAGGATAAGGAACAAGTCCTTGTGAAATAGAAAGAAATTTTTTTCACTTCACTATCTAAAATGGGAAGGTCCTTGGAAATTATACCAAGGTTGGGTTCTTCATTATTAGGGAAATGAACAATTGTAGACATCTTGAGTACCTTACCCATTACGTAGGATAAGTGTGGGAAAACTTTTACCATGGTAATGCACAATTCAATGGGAGACACACTAATGTTTCCTTTTCCATGATCATGTTTGGAGGTTGTGGTGGATGATATACCTGATTAGTTTGTGAAGGGGACCATATGGGGCCTATTTCATTTTAGAAGAGGTTGATGGAGAGGGATAATTGGATAGTTCATGGAGGTTACATGGTAATGAAAAATTCTACATGGAAGGAATCCATAATGCATACTATTGTTTGTAGAGGAGATGAGCCAAGGACAAATGATACACGTAAAGGATCCACCCATCATATGACATCCTACATGAGATGGTGGTCCATAAATGATTTTCTTTTCTGATGGTCTTCTAAAAAGAGATTTTCTATGTGGATGGTTGTATGTAATAGATTTTTATAGGAAGGTGGAATCTTATACCAGAGGCCACACTTGGATGGGTGACAAGTGAGTTTCCTTATTTTGTTATTTGTGGTGGGTGATTACCTACTGATATCTCTTGCTTAGACTAATTCTCACTATTCTCTCATATGTAACCTTTTGTGGTTTTTATAGATTTATAGATATTTCCATTTATAGTTTTAATAGAAGCATTAAAAAACTAGTTCTCATGGCATTTTTTGGTTTTTGGTAATCATTAAGGCAATTCATCAAACTGAAAATGAAATGTCATTTTCAGGGGGGAGTGGAAAATAGTGAAGCCTCAACCTATAAACAAAATTTTTTTTTAGAGCCCAAAATGTGATTCCATTACCTAAAAATGAAATTTCATTTTCATGGGTCATGAAGATGATTCTTGATCCTATAAATTAAATGTCATTTGTGGGGGTCCTATGAAGAGTGATGACCTGCATAGCGAGCGTGCTATACAGAAAAAGATAATTTATTTTCTTCTTTACTTCCTTGATATTTTTTAATCTTTATAAAATGGAACAATTGATTTTAATCTAAACCTTAAAATTTCATGAAAGCTATAAAGTATTATATGTTAACCTTTCTGAACCCAACATAATGACCCCTTCAGAATGGGGTCTGATCAAAATGAAGAGTAGTATATTATTATGAAGAAATCGATCTGGTTGAATGCTTTTCGGGCTACATGTGGACCTAGAGGAGGGATGATGTGTGTAAATGGTGTCATATTATTGACTCATTTTTCATGTAGTGAATCAATTGATTTGTAGAATGATCCAAGCTTTTGTCATAGAATCCAACTTTGCGTCAAAGTTTTTTTTGGATATACTTTCCTATGTAGTGAATAATCATCAACTGAGAACTAGTATGTTTCCCCAACTTTACATTTTCCATTACAGTTGACTTATTCTAGTATAATGAAAAATTATTCCACATGGAAACTTAATTGATTCACAGCCCGCAGATCATTTTATGTGGTTTGTCATAATTTTCCATGTGAGGAATCTATGGTTTGCGGAAATTGTTTTTATATAGAATTTACATTTATTATTTTTTAGAAGCTAAGAAATGGATTATACACAAATTTATTTTGCTGCAGAAAAAAATTGGAATGCCATGGTTGAAATCGTTTACAATAATAAAAAACACAATATCATTTCACATGATCAATTTTATATTAGGACTCACAGGTTCTAGAATTTAAGGGTATCCTATCTTAGATAGGATGCCTCTTTATGGATTCATGTTTCCATCAGATGTCCCTATCCAAACACTATGTTGGAAAAACAAACCACTATCCTAGATAATAAAGTACAACAACACACCCTTGAAAAATATATTAATGAAGGGGGTTTTTATCTTGGAGACCAAATCCAAGGGGCTTGTTTTCCATTATATAATTTTTTCTTTTTTGGAAATGGTAAGATCACTAGAATCAAAATTCAATTTTTATCATTCTGTTTTGAGTAAATCAATGACCCATTATATGATAGGATAGTTTTCCAAATAGGATTTTCATCCTGTAGGAAAATTCAGCCTAGAATTGGGATATCCATTTGGAGTTCTTTGGAGTTTTGAAGAGCATAATGCTGAATTAAAGGTTGTAAGATTGTATGAGGATGCCTGGGTGTCAAAGAAATTTTCTCATCAAAACAGGCCCATCATTCCTCACCTTCTTAGTAGGTCGATCCCAAATAATAGTACTTTTCACCAACTATATGGGTGTGTTATTATTAGTCTTTGGGATGCTTGGGTGATCATGAGATAACCTATCATGTGGGATATTAATAATGAGTTCCTCTATCCTTTATGGTATGGAACAACCTCAAGATAACTCCTCCTCTTATGAGGTAATTTCTTAACACAACCCTGAATCTCCATGAGGTCAAGCCTTGCCCTGGGTTAGAGGGCCCATTTCTAGTTAGATTAATGGTTTTCCTATACCAAAGGGATAAAACCATTATGTTTGGAGACCAATGACTTTTAATACTCATAATACTTGATGATGTGATAAAACTTATTGGGAGACACTCGAGGAAGGTCTCCTTGATCAATTGGGATACCAAGATTCCCCTAGGATGGATCCATTGGTTCGACTGGAACCTTTCATGGAAACATTTTTAAGTGTATGGTTTATATTGGTGTGTGAATAAAACACCAGCATGAATGTTGAAACCATTGTTATGGTAGGATATTTGGTCACTGTGAGATGCATCAACCTGGGAGTCCCAGTATTGGAATATATATATCATAATCATGGATGAATTAGCTGGGGGATCCTCCCTATAATCTCGTAGGACCCTTCCAACTCCTATAGGGATGGTTATAAGCTCATATGGGTGGTCATTAATTTATCAATTATGTGTTAATTACACATGATTGATTTACACCCTACATGTAGTGTATTAGTGGGGTGAATCCATTGCTCTTGTGGTTAAGTGATGTGGTGAACGTGATCAATTATCAAAACTATTTTTTATATTCCTCCTATTCATCTATTGTTGGTAACTTGGTAATTGAAGAAACTAGAAATAATACAATATAATGGTACGTCATTGCTTTGAGGGATGGTTTTCTGGTTTCTAGAATTGATGGAAAGTTGATATGTGATGGGTATTCACCCAGATGATTTTCACATCAATTTCATTTCATCCAAAAGATATTCCCTACAAAAAAGTACAATGAACATAAAAAATCATCTAATGACTAAAAATTGGATTTTCTTGATGTTTACATAGGAATATATAGGCTCTAGAATTGAAATTACACCCAAAAACATCAATCATGGGATTGTATAGTCCTATGTTGATGCTTTGATCCTCTCATATCCAAATGGGAAACTAGAAAATATATTTTCCATTATCGAGTGTCTCCCTAAAGAAAAACCTATAGAGGTATAAGAGCATGAAAAATAGGCAGTTATGTTGGTAAATGGGATTGAATCATAGAAAAAACTCATTTCGGAAATGAAGAATAACTGGTTGAACATCCATGTTACATCCCCTCAAACTTCTAGTTACAACCCTATGTCACACACTACTAACCCATCTTCCTAAGTGATCATCCCCATATATGATTCATATCCCATGGATTAGATAAAGTGGGAAACCTGGAATAATTCTATGTCAATTGATAAATTTTTTTGTTTCCTTCAGGGGAAGGAGGACATTTTGATAAGGTATGGTGGCATATCTACTCCTGAAATCATTTCTTATAAGGAGAATCCTAACTTGGTAGAAGCGTATAACTAGAAACATTAATACTCCATTCATTAACTCTGAGGTTTATTCATATTTCTGGAGTGGACACTTTAAATTTTGAGACCATACAAAATAGATTGTCAAGATAGTGATAATGATTCATAGGGGACTAATGAGACCAATTTTATAGTTCCACATGTACTCAATGATATACCTTATTCCATGAAATTGGGGGCTCGAAAGTGCCCTAATCTTAGGTATGTGTTATTAGAGATTCCAAATAAATAGGTGAGGTGACTTGATCCCACCCCAACCATAAGGTTGGACTCTTATTCA
Organism: Viscum album; assembly: GCA_963277665.1. NCBI lineage: Eukaryota > Viridiplantae > Streptophyta > Magnoliopsida > Santalales > Viscaceae > Viscum > Viscum album. The sequence continues at coordinate 1,657,096,598 of OY728121.1, read as the reverse complement.
TTATTCGTCCCCATCCTGGTAACATTTCCCAAAGCATGGAGTGAGTGGGATGCTTGGAGAGGGACTGTTTCTACTAACGAAATCTGGGGTGTGCTTCAAGCAGAGAAAATTGATTTTCAAAGATATAAAATAATTACCTCACATGAACATATATATTTCCTTGAAAATCATGATTTGGTGTGTTTGTAAATTGATGATATATATGCCTCCATACTGTCATTCAAATTTAAGAAAAATTGGACCAACTAGGTGGAGGAAATATTAGTGGAGAGGTTAGAAACAAGCAATTCTAGTGAATAGGTAGCATGAGATCTTATGTCAAATCTATTCTATCTCTTACTAAAATCATTTCACCCTTATCCCCCCCCCCCTTCCACAATTTTTTAGGATGTGAGGGGCGAGTCATTTCCCATTCCATCTCCAAAATATACATAGGGAGGAAACAATGATGGAATGGATGTTCTAATAGATGCAAGGGTCATTGAAGAATGATCTCCTGGGGAAACCAAACATATGTAGTATGTTATTGTAGACCTGAAAAGAGTATTACCACCTCTCCTCCACCTATTATGTCAACTATGATATTTTCTTCATGGTAAATCACAACGCATAAGCAAGAGTGGATGTTGGTAATTCACATATTATCTGGGAATGAATGTAATAATTTTACCCTTATCAAATAATTTTCTTGTAATATGTACAATCATGTTAATGAGACAACTTGTGAAGGGGTTTTCAGTGATTATAAAAGTTAGAAAATACTAGTTGTTCAGGAGTAGGAAGTTCTATGGGTTTTCAAATAAAATAAGGATTTGAGGCAATCTAGTGATGTTGGAGAGATTTCGAGATATGGGGTGTCAATTCCAAAATCTCAAACAACCTTTACCCCATTTAAATAAGGTTTTGAGAGGTTTGACAGTTATCCAGGAATCACTAAACTAATTCCTCTAGATGGCAGGATTACAGAGGAAGTAGCGACGTGGGCCCAAGAGGGATTGATACCAACTATTGTTCCAAGTTCACTGATGGTCATCTTTAAAAGCTCAGTGTCTGTGAGTAAATTTTTGGAAGTTACTAAATTGGATTAACATGAATAAATGACACATTCATCCTCAAAATATTTTTAACTTGAGTTAAATCCAAAATTTATAGATTTGGCTCCTATAATAACTGTCAATGAGGCAATAAAGGCCAAGGAGGTTAGTGCTTTAGCAGATGAAGGTGAGTCTACCAACTTCTTGACTATCAAAGCTCCTTCATTACAAGATATTAATGGCTAGATATTTATTTTCAGAGAATCGGTTCATGTATCTAAGAACCTAGATGCTTCACATTTCAAATCAGATAATGTTACCATAACTTTGACTCTTATTGAGCATACTTGTGTCACAAATGTTGATTATATACATTCTATTGCTGAACTTGTTCCAAAATACATTATCCCCCCCCCTGAGAGTGATTTTATAGAAGACCATGGGACCCTTGATAATTTTCACATCACTGGGAAAACTATATGGATGAATATATAGAAATTGATTTCTTAGACTCCTCTGTCAAATATACCATCAAAATTCCCCAAGATGAATCACATGTTCCCAAATGGATGGTAATTTGGGGTTTGACTACCACGCCATACATACCAAGATGAAATAGGTGGTTGTCATATGAGATGGAGAGAGTGTGTTATAGTCTCATCACATAACTGTGTACTATATGGCCCATTTTTATGAAACTAGAAATATCTTGATTAATGAGTCCTCTACACAAGCTGGAGTAGTTTCTCAACACCAAAGTTGAGTTGAAAAACAAAGTAACATGGAAGAACAAATCCATCAAGATATAGATAATATCAATCAAGAATTACCTCATACTGAATATGAATCTAATGAAGATTAAAATCTATTATAAGAGACATAGAAAGTCATGCTAGATGCTATTGAGAAGTAATAAACACTACAATCTAATACAAAAATAGTGGCTGCAACATTTTCAGACATAAATTGAGTGGTAGAGAACACTAACCATATAAATATAGTCTCTATTAATCTATTGGAAAATTATTGTATGTTATGTGATACACATATATGGAGAAAATATGATTTGTGGATTCTCCTCTATCACCTAGACATATTAAATTAAAATTTATTTTTTCAAAATCATCTATCTCTTTGTTCTAACATTCCATTACAATTTTAATAGTAATAATGGAGTCAGATCACTTTTCAAAATGTCCATGTATTAGTGTATTGACATGAAAAATGGGAATAAGAAAATTATTTGAATTTTTCTTTTAACATATGACCTATATAGCTGAGACTCATCTTATTCCCAGGTCTCCATTTGTGGGGTTTCATCTAGATGAGTGTTGAATATATTTTAATTGGTAGTTTTAGGTTTTTATAGGACATTCCAATAGATCTGTTGTTTTAGGTTGAATAGAATTGACCAATAATTATGAGATTAATAATAACAAACAAGGCTTTCAGACCATGAATATGAAACTTCATACATAGATCTAACTCTTTTTTGGGAGAGTTGAATTTTATTTTTAGTATGTGTACATAAACCATGAAGCATGTTTCAGAATATTTTCTACTAATCAAACTCATACACACAAAATGTGGTGTTAATTTTTTGTGTTATAGATGGTTCTGTGCCAAATAATTCTACATGGATAAATATTTCATGTTTTGGGAATAAATAGGCCATAATAAATGGGCCACTTGAGCAGATCTAAGTAATGTGGGGTGGTCTTCTCCATCTCATTTAAAGGTCATTACATGGGGGTGAAGTTTCTTGTTTTTAAATAAAGAAAATTCAACTCAATTATGTTAATATAAGTTAATCTCCATGACCTCTAAGCTCATATATGTTTAGAATAGCGTGATAAACAATAGGAAACACTGTAAATAATTTAAATCCTCATAGGGGTGCATGAAAAAGAACATGTTGTGGAATTTTATCCACAATTTGATTTCATGGAGGGACATGATTTATGTCAATTAAAACTCATGGTTGGGCCTGATAAATGTGGCCAATGAATTCTTGAAAAAGGATGGGACCCCTATCTAGATCATGTTCCAATATTGTGGAAGTTAAATTTCATACTTCGCCTCAGAAAGGGATTGGAATAATTTGAGTCTCCAAAGATAGTACCCAATATAGTTGACCTAGGGTTATTTATAAAATTATTTATTCGACCCTAACATTAAATTATTAGTAGTTATTATATAACAAGTACCTTTTCATGGATCTAGATCTCATGATGGCAGTGGGTCATGTGTGTGTTACATAGTTTATTCTCATGCTAGAAGGAATCAGATGTTTTGTTGTTTAGGGTCATGTGAAGAAGACCATATCCTAAAATTTAATGTTTTATAGCATGGATGAGTGTTATATAGTTTATCTTAACTGTGATAAGTAAATCAACCACATGGTTTAATGTCATTTTGTGGGGTAATATGATTATTGTAGTTTAAGGTTGCATGGTTTTGACCAGAAGATTATGGATTTCCCATTCTAAAGTTATTTGACTAATAATGTTCCATCATCTTATAGGTATGAAGAGTGAGGGCCGTAATTTGTAAATTGGGGGCTTCTGGATTGATAATATTATATGGGATAAGTGTGTATGGAATGAAAGTGGACCATGTTTGAAAAGTGTTTGCAATTATAAAGTTATTGGGGCTTATAGAGATAGAATAGGTCCCTCTGGATGAATAATGTGCCTCTGGTTGATAGGAATTTTGAGGTGAATTATGAATAGAAAATCTGGGTCATGTTTTTCTTAGTTAAAACAAACATTTCCTTAGGGATCAAAAATTATATCACCTATAACCATAGAGAGCCTATCTAGATTTGAATTTCCCAATAAACTAATTTTGATTAGTGTATGGAAGGTTCCAAAATATGAAAGGATAATTTTTTGTTTAATTCATTCAAGAATGGGTAGACAAGTTTCTTATCTAGGTTTGACCCTTATGTATGGAATTTATTTTTTTATTGTGGATGGGATTGAGGTAAATGATTCTGGAATCTCAACATATCTTATAAGAGAAATAATTATTCCTCAGATAGTTCTAGTAAGGATTCACCACACTGATGGAAATTGTTTTTGATAGGGGAATTTTAATTAGTATATAGGCTCATGAGTAGGGTGAGAACCCATATTGGGACCTCCTATGCAGATCTGGTTTATACATTGGAGAGTGGGAGAATTATTATACTATGACTAGACCAGGATGTGGGATCTAGGCATCACTATGCATGTCATTGTAATGATAATCATTTCGTACATAATTCTTAAATGGAGGGTGGACAGAGAACAACAACCAGGATAGTGGTTCTCTTCGGCAAGGTTCATATAAATTCATAATTTAGGTCAGACAAGAGATGTCAACCATACTGTTCAACATCAAACTATAAGGATGTTTGGTGTTCCTTTATAGGTCTTGAATCTAGGACAATGTTTACCCTGACATGAACTGATATTCTTTTATCCTGATGGGAATCCTTTACCAAAATTCCTAATACCATGTTCAATATGCTCACTATGACAAAAAATGAGTAGAAAAAGTTTATTTCACCTCACATAGGGGATTATAAGGAATGACATGGAAATTTGATCCTGTGGAAACAAGTCTAGGATTTTGGATCCTGGAGTCACAAAAAATCTCAATAGAATGAGAATCAAGTTGCATGTAATTATGGGAAACCATATAGTTTAACATCATATGACAAGGACCAAGGAAATGAGTGATATAAGGATTAATTGTCTATAGATGATTCGGCATGCCTCAGGCAAGAGGAAGGAAATTATAAACCAAGATATTGGGGGTTATCAAATCCAAAGATATGATATGGAACAAGTACGCAAGGAGTGATCATATACCACTGTTGAAAAGTGGTTTCTAGAATGATGTCTTAGGTATTATGAATAGAGAAGTTGTTTCACCTAAGAATGAATGTGCCTCTGGTTGGCAAGCCTTTTGAGGATGACTTATGCAGAGCCAAACTGGTGCATATTATATATTGTCAAAACTGATTCATCCTTGGGAAATATATATTAAATCACCAATGTATATGGAAGTCTTCTAAAGATCCAAAAAAATTTAGGATATGGATTTTGATGTGTATAAGGAATGTTTCTGATCATAAAGGAAGCATTTGGACCTGCATTTCCCATCGAGTCTGAAGTTTCCTGCAAATATTTTCTTTATACTAGAGAGGGGGAACATTCATTAATTAAATGTTAGACCCCTGAAAGAAGTTATAGATTAACTATATATGTTGTTATGATGAGAATCAAGGACCATCTAAAAGAGTGGTGTAGTAGGAGAACAACACCAAGGTTTGGAATCCTCTTAAGCATGTACCAAAATGTTATTAATTTTTCATCATGTAACAAGGATGGGAACTATGATGTTTTATATTTGTGGTGAGGATGTTTTTTAAAATTTTATCATATTGGAAATAGGATGTTAGGTAATCTATTTTACAACCTTATAACTAATACTATGATCTATTGTATTTTTAGTTCATAAAACTAGGAACATATATCATGCCTTTTTATGTATTTCATCCATGACCAAATGTTGTGTAGTTTATTATTGTAAAATGAGGATGAAATGTCATGGAACTTATCTTCAGAAAACATGTATGAAATGTGTGTCTTTAAAGGGTGTTAATGTAGGAATAATTATTCTACATAGTTTAATGTTTTCTGTGAAGGAGTAATTTGGCTTTGAAAAATGAGGTATTTCTTGATAAATCATGCATTGGTAGGGGAATAGTGTATTCCTATCCATATTTACCTAATGATTAAACTTCTTTGGGATAGACTATATGGATTATGTAAGGTCATCCTCATTTTAGATAAATATTTGGGGTTTATTACCATGTATCGTTAGATTTTTCAGAGCCAAAACAAATCCTCATTGGTGGAATGAATTCCAAAAATATTTCTTGTTAATGGCACATGTCATCCAGTTTTAGAATATTTCCAAATGATACCAGGAATAAAACCTTTTCTCATCAGGTTACTCTTACTCATAAAACTAATTATGTTATTTTCTATCATTAGAGAGTTCTCCAAATAAATATATTCTATGTGAGGGAAATTGGACCCAAATAGGTAGAACTACCTTTGTTTTTTCAACCAGTGAATAAGAGGTTGCCTGAGATGAAATACGGGTCATGGTTTAGTAAGAACTCAAGGTTTTCGGGAGCTTTTGGGGATAATATTTATTTTCTCTATCCATGGTTTTGTGAAGAATGTTTGATTGAGTTTTATTGAAAGCCTCTATTTATCCATATTCCTCCATAAGTTAGTGGGAAGAATTATTGAATTTGAGGTAGTAGTCCTAGTATAACTTCTTCAATTTGAAAGAGAATAAGATGATAACATTTTCTTAAAGAATTTTGTGAGGGGAAAAAATCTATTGATGAAGTATGACTTTATTAAATCGATAATAATTTTTGTCCTAACTACCTTATGAGGTATCACCTATGTTTATTTAGAGAAGAATAAGGTATCAAAAATGATGTATTTAAACTGCTTGGTCATAGCTGGAGGGTATGGTACTACAACATCTATTCCCTATATAGAGAATAGTTAGGTGTATTTAGTTTTATGCATCAACTATAAGGTTTGATGGATGAATTTAAAATTGTACTTGGTAGGAATGACATTTTAGATGTATTGTGTGTAATCATGCTTCTTTGAAAGACATAAATACCCATGAGTCTTGATATTGTGTGAATTCTTTATTCCAAATTGATAGAAACCATAAGATCTGGCATTAAATTTATCTAAAATGGTAGTCCTCTCAACTCTGTCAATGCATCTGAGGAGAATTCTATCAAATATTCTATTATAAAGAAACATATGATGACATGGGCTATCATAAAGGATGAAATTGACCACCATTCATCAGATCTATTCTGTTCTATCTCTATTAAATGTAAATACTCTATTTTGGAGGTATTCTAGGATGGTATTCATCAACCCTTTTAAATCATTTTCTAGTTCTGGGGTAGATTTGATCTCATTGATCTCTTCAATTACACATTGAATAAATGGATATATTACTCTACAATGGGAGATGCTTATGAATATTTTATCTCGATATAGATATTCAATGGCTATAGAAATATTTTATAAATAATTTTTTTGGGTGTTTATTGAATGTGGTATGTTTTTTGGTGTTAGATTTTATGGGTACTCTACCATCAAACCTTGAACATAATTAAGTTGTGGGATCAACTCAACTATCAGGATGGCATAATCACTATTTATTTTCCAAATTACCAAATGAAAATCCACACTAATTATGAGGTGGGTCACTAGTGTTGGAATGATACCCCCAATCCATCAATGAGTGATTATTACTTGAAATAATTACTAGTGATGCCTTTGGGTAGAAGAAAGGAGCAAGGTAGAACTACATTTACTGAAGAAATGAGAATGATTCCCAAACCTAATTTTTTGATATTGGGGTTTTACATTCTCAATTTGGATGGGATTCAAGATGCACTCTCAAAGTACATTTCAAAAATTTGGGTAGAGTACCAAATGAAGAATATTTCCTCATCTGATCGAACGATATTATCTGTCAATTCATCCATAGAGGGGTGTTCAACTAGGAAATTTGATAATTCCTACCCTTTAATTTCCTTCTCTGGTATGAACTAAATGTCAAATTTTTAATGAATGAATGGGCATCATGCCAAAGGTCTCATATACATGGGATGATTTAGGATATATTTGTGTGGTTCATTTTTAAAGATGAAATAGACCTCATGGTGCTGTAGGTAATTCTTGAATTTATGTACTTCAAAAATCTATGTCAAATAGTTCTTCTCATTATTTGAATATAGAGTATCTATGTTGATAATAGTTTAACAATAATAATAATTATTTTTTTCCACTACTAGAATAACTTTTTCCACATAACAGTGAAACACAATGATAATTTTTGATCGATCAGATATAGTATGAGCATATTTTCATCAACTGGCGTCATCATCATTGGTGGTCTCAAGAGATATTTCTAGAGGCTTTTGAATTAATCTTGGTAGTCATTAGTCAACTGAAACATAACCCCCTTTTCTATATACCTAGTGATAGGAAAACACTTACCTATGAGGTATTCTATGATGTTTCTAATATAGTAAATGTTCCACTTCATTCCTATAAACTCATTGATGTTTTGAGGAGGTAAAATAAATCGAATTATTATTATATTCATAGGGTCAACTTCAATGCCATGATGGTGTAAGAAGATGCTGATAAAATTTCCTAACATTATTCCAAAATATCATTTTAGAGGATTTATATTAAGAATTTTTTTTAGATTTTAGTCAATAATTATTTTCATATTTGAAAGGTGATCATAATGTTTCACTAAATTTACCACCAAATCATCAACATAACACTCGAATAATTTTCCTTGGAAGCATTCAAAGATGTGGTGCATCAAATGTGGATATGTAGCAACAAGATTCATCAAATTAATTTTCATCACCTGGCAGTATAATACTCTCTAGGGGCCCTAATAGATGTGGATTATACATATTCCATAGCCATTCATATTTCATTATAATCCGAATATCAATCCATGAGGGGGAAGGCCTGATACCCAGCCATTGCATCAATCTGATGTTCTATAATCAAAAATGAGAAGTCAACATTTGGACAGTTCTAGTTATGGTATCTAAAATCAATGAAAACCCTTAACTTCTCATTCTTTTTCTTGAGGGGGTAAATGTCAAATAGTAATTTCAGATAATATACTTCTTGAATGAAATTAGCTTCGATTAGTTTTTCAATTTTGGATTTGACCTTGGTAGCATGATTTAGATATGTCTTTCTAGCTTCCTACCATTAACCATGGTGGTCACCTAGAAATCTTAATTAATGCACATCCACATTTGGATAAAAGTATTTAATCTCTTTTTAATTATAAGAAGACACATCTCCATGCTACTTCAGAAAAGAGACATAAACTTCTTTTTCTTTGAGGGTCAGAGCAGAACTGATCAATATTGGTCTTGGATTATTATATATACCCTAATTTTTCAAAATAAGTTCATAAACAGTGATGGAGACTCCAACCTCTAATGATAGAGGAGCACCTCTATGTTCATTTTCTTTATATTCTTACTTTTCTTCTTCCTATTCCTCATTATTTATTTTTGTGTCAAGATGGTGGAGTGATGAAGTGGAATAATTATGATTTGGGGAAATTTCATTGTCCTAGGAGATATATCCCAATAGTGATATCATGACTTTAGTAGGTTTAGTAAATGAATTAGTGGCCTGTTATAGTTATGATGATAAGGCTGGATCATTTCTATTCAAAGAATCACCCCAAATAGAGGAACCATATATTTCTTCAATGACTTTGGGTTCAACTAACATATCTGATATCCTGATGATTGGTGATAAAATCTCTGAATATGACCTAATTTTGTTGACATGACTGATGGGTATCAAATATTCATCACATAGATCTTTTAATGTGTTAGATGGGGTCGTTTTCAAACCATTTGGATTATTAACCCAAGAAGAACCATTATTTAAGAGTTTTTTACCTTCTCTTTGGTAGAATCCTCCATCAATATATTGAGATTCACAAGAGATGAATAGATATATTTCAGCATGTAACATCTCAATCTTCACATTCATATAGTTTTTAAGGAATTGATGGCATGATTAAGGGATTGTTGCATGTTGATGTAACCATGACCATATTTGCAAGACATTAAGAGATGTAATATTCCTAATGAACAAGAACTCAGTGTTAGACACAAGATTCCTGAACTATTCTCTTATATTAATGTGTCCAAGGGGTTTCTATAAACATTTATCATACCCTTGGAGTGTTATAGAGAAGGGGGACCATTCATCTTTTGTGTATCCTAGAAGATGGAGAATTTGAAATGAATGCGGCTGGCTATCAGGCCATTGTTAATGAAGTCTTGACAAATGTCAATGTCATATAGTAAAATAGAAACATATATGGGCATGATGTGTCCTTAAATAACATCATCTCTATCATATTTGATGAAATATAAAAACACATTAAATTATACAGGTTCAATCTCTGCATGATATAAATCAGTGGAAGTAACTTCAGCTTCAAACTCTTGAGGTCACAACAGATCCTCTACAAGTGCTTCCCATAGATCCTTTAATAGATATAGAGCATCCATAATCAATATTTTTCTTAACTACGGCCAATAACATCAATATTTCATACTTTTGGTTCAAGGTTAAACATTTTATTTTAAGGAATTGTTCCCTAGAATGCATTTTTTGATCTGAAATTCCTGGGGAATATTAGTCTGATTGTTAAGTAGTGGTGAAGGGAATTATTTATCTTATTGGATCAGGCCATCATGGACTACCCACATGCTTGAGGTGGTATAGTTTTTAGCTATTTAATAATAGGTATTTTCAAATTATTGGTTCAAATGATTTTTTACTTGTTTATAGGTGTTTTACTACTCCATATATGCTTTTCATAGTGATTTTCTCTGGGTTTCAGTTTCTAAAATATCTCTAGTAGGGATATGGTCAGCATATTGTGTTCAGTTATAGTAACACCTCCCACTGTTTCCATAGATTCAATGACCTCAATTCATGTCTCCACAATTTGGTGTAGGAATATCAAGTTCACAATAAAACTCATCATCAGATATGTGATCCATCAAATGAATGACAATAATGGATCCAAATATCATTTCTTAATTTGAGTAGAACTCTACTTGATGGGTCAGTACCCATTGAACCATCTGTCCGAGTGGGGACCGATCGCTTATAACTAAAGGCATGAAGTATAATATATTGAAGGATAAAATTTCCTAGGTTTAGTTTCATCATAATGTGTTTGTTTCTTACTCTTATTTTCATTTTATTTCATATAAGTTGTTCCTTTAGAGGGTTGTGGGGTTTACTGAGTCGGTTATGTTATAGTAGAAGCGACTGTGAGCACAATTAGTTTTTTTAACAATTCTCATAAGATAGAACGATTATTTTTTATTATTATTTAAGTCATCCAATCTCTAATTTTTTTTGAATTCTTGTACAAAAATTACTACCATTTAACCTATTCTTTAGAGTGATGGTGGAAACACAAACTACATATTCTGGTGGTTTTCCCATCATCATTTTCCCAAAATCAGCCATATTTCATTGGACATATTTGAAAATAGAAGGGTTTTGGATGGTATTCCCCAATATTCTGTGAAAGGTGAAATAATTCAAGTGATCTTCAAGGATGAATTAAACATGTATTTTTTGTTCATGAAATTTTAGCATGTTTTTTTACAAGGCTTCTAAGAAGTATCCAGGAACCAACTCATTTCGAAAAGAGTAACATTTGTTCTTATGGTCATAAAATTTGGAGTTCTTAGGCTTTCAAAATTTATATTGATGAGGTTTTTATTGATTTTTCCACCATATAGGGGTGACACATGATAATGTGCATGCTTTATAAAAGGAGCTGGTGTAGGAGATATTTTTAGAGTTATGGTTGCAGTTTATGATTTTACATTCCTATTTCCATGGGATATCAATAATGATTCATATTTGGATCTGGTTAGCATGATTGATTCTTCTAATCTTTATGAAACTATAACATAGTCTTACAATCCACCCATTTATTTTATGGGAATAAGTGGTGTTCGCAACTCATCGTAGAATTTTTCTATGAAAATACCAAAAAAATCTTCATATCAAAACTTCAAATGCATGGAGTAAGTTAGACCCTTCCACCAGGAAATAAATTATAAGACTCTCTCATTTTCTCATTGTTTTTATTTTGAGAGGTCAATGACCATTGTCTTCTATAAATTTGGGTTGAATTTATATGGAAATTATCCGAGCAGGACTTCCCTTTATTTTGTCAAACATGTGGGTAAATAGGTGTACCATATGAAGGTCAGTCCCTATAAGGTTTTTAAAAAACACAAATATTTGACAACTTCTTATTGCAACAAATTTTATATTATGGGACCACATCGAGATACATAATGTTTCAGGTGCTGGTCTAGATCTATTGACCTGTCAAATAATAGAAACATAAGATTTCCAAAATGATGAGGATGAAGTGTCGCAACTGCTCATTTGGTGTATGATTTTTTTCCTAGTTCATTAGAACATGTTATACTTCTTTTGATTCTAGTTGGTCTTCCAATTATTCAATAGTGTTAAAAATTTCAATAGAGATGACCAACTATGAAGGGGTTGGACTATGGGGCACAATAGGATGAACCAAATTTGTTGGTCCTATCTACACTTATGCTTGAGATGGCCAGTTGTAACTTGAATAACATTGGTCTAGTTGTTCTGTCAATAAAGGGAAATATTGGTATTTGGTTTTCACAAGATCAAAATAAATTGGCCTCATTGCTCATACATTGAGTAGAAATTGTGAATCTATTTTCATTGGTATGAAAATATCATATTGTCGGGGCCCATTCTCTAGGGGAGAGAAAATTAGTTCTATTTGATGAACATATCTTTCAAGAATATTACCCCTGAGTAGTTCAACATTGATCCTTTTATGTTCTCTCATTTTTTATCATATTGAGAAATTATTTACTCAAGTGTGAGTGGATTGAATCCCTTGTGTAATAGGTGGGATTGGATAGTAGCCTTACCCTTTTTTTTGATTATGAATATCAAGGGGAAGAAATGGGGCATTCGAATGAGTTTAAAAATTTTGGGAAATCCTCAGATTTATAGTATTCACACATTGTTTGTTCATTTCAATGGGGATTGTATTTTGAATGGTCATGTCCTACTCTTGTTCTTTAGCATTATTCTGATGTTATGAATCATTTTAATAAGTAGGTCTGATGATGTTTACTGACATGACCTACCTTGTGAGTATTTATCATCCTTTTAGTAATGGGGGAATCAATTGCTCAAAGGGAATATACTATAATATATGTGATTCATGGTAGCAATTTTTCTCGCGATAGTCGATTTTCTTTGTGATTGTTAGGGGGCTCAACATTTCTTTCAATGAACCCTTCATATTTTTATGGTAAAGGGTAATCCAAATGGAACCTTCAAAACATTTTTTATTCATGTACCTACAAAATAAACTACATCATGAGATAGGATGAACCAGGAAAATTGATTTTGTGGAACTCCACCCAACCATTAAAATACTGACTTTTTTCTATATTTGAGGTAAAAATTCCCCTAGTCCTACAGGATAGGGGTGATTTTATTTCACTTTCACATAATTTTAGTAATGATTAATTGGCATCAAATATTGTGTTAAAAATGAACCCAGCCCTATGGGATAGGGTTTCTCCTTCTTTATTGTGGCTGTAGCTACTATTGGTGCTCATCTAATTTTATGGAGCTTTGTTCAAACTTGGACTGGTTTCATTGTATAAATTTCACCCAAACCATCATCTTCCAAATAAATTACTGTTTCCTAATGATTATGTTACCCCAATTATGAGTCTTCAACAATATATTCACATTCTTGATGTAAGATTATTTTGATGGATAACTCACATATATCCTGATGTCTTTGAGAGATGTTGTGGGATGTATCTTGCTGAGAATGTCATATTTTGTCAACAGAGACTATTTATTGAATCCTTATTGAGGATATAACATTACATGATGTCACCTCTGGAAGGATTTTCTAACTAGGGAGTGTGGTGAAACACAATTCCCTGTATTTAATCCCTTATATGATATGAAAATTGTATGGGGCATCAGTGATTAGCCACCACAACTCTTTTAACGCTTCAATACATGCACATAGAGAAGATACTTTATATTTTCTCCACTTCATGTGTCATGGAGATTGGGGTGATTCCCAGTTGATTTTAGGAAACATATCTTTAATTACCTTGACACGGAATGGATATTCTTCGTAAGGAAATGATTTTGTTTTGAAACGGTGAAGAGTAGTACATATATTCATGATAATTTAATGCTCAAATTCTTCTGAAAGTATCCTCAAAATGATAAATTTTGGAGTGGTTTATGGTCATAACATTACTGGTATGTTATCCTTACCCAAAAATCTCATAATTATAAATATTTCCCCTTCATCATTCAATAGAGGTTCCTCAAATATATCTAACCAATGTGGCCATTTACCCATTGATTTATTGTAAAAACCAAGGTTAGTAGGGTTTTCCTCTATCATATTGGAAAATAAGTGATCCAAGGGTGTTTTATAGAATGACCATTTCCTAAAATTGTATTCAAGTTTAGAGAGAATATATCTTGTCAATGATGATCCCTCTGAAATTTATTGATTCATTTTCACAAGCGCCTCATGATAGGTGGGTTTTATCATATTTTATTCATAAATGGGATGACCTTCTTGATGAAATAATGTTTCATTATGGGGAGGACCTTCTCAAAAAACACCATCATGGGAAGAACTATCATCATTTCTAGATGTCCCACATGAAGGAGAAATTATGTAGCATTTACCCTATGGAGGACATTCGAGGAAGATGGTAGAGAGAGGAGGAAATTCTTGTAGTTTGATCTTCTGGAAACGATGAGGGTTTCCCTGACTCTCATCAGGAGATGGGATCTCATGATCGACCAGATTATAGACACGTAGTAAGACTTCATGGTAAGATACCTATAGAGGACCATCATAACTACTAGCATAAAAGATGAGGGCATGTCATTCAAAATTGCCTCTACTGTCTATGTAATTTGGTAATAGTGGAGTGGAATCTTATGCTCCCCATGATAAATGTATGAGGGATTTTAGAACAACTATATATTTAAGATCAGGGTCATGGACTGGATCTTCATTTTCAAATCATCTTTGGTTACGCTTCTTTTTAGATTCATTCCTATATGAAATTTGAGCCACCTTCTATGGGAGATGTCATTCATATAAGGGGTCCAATTTTAGTATCTTATGTGTTGTTGTCATAATATTCTGACTGGTGTCTGTAATTTTTTAGGGATATTTGATTACCCTATAGTGGCCACATGAGTAAACTGATAGCCTTCAATCAGAATGGAGATATGGTCCCGATACAGTTTTCTACAAATCAGGGGATTTTTCCCATGACCCTCCTGGATGGGAGCAGAATACAGGTCTTCTCCATGGTGACTCATTGACTATACTATTAATGAACATAAAATTAAGTGGCATGGTTCTATTACCAACTCCAATTCACCACTTATGTGATCATTATAGCCTGTAAAATTGATGAATATGGATAGGAATAGATGTTCGTCCATCAATCATTACAAAGATGTATGGGAGACCTCTATGGATGGAATGGGAATTTATTCCCTTTCTATAATTGGAGTAAGGATGTAATCCTACTCTTATCATTCATTTGTTATCAAGATATACCAGAAATCATAATGGTTGGTAGATGAGATATGGGTTTATCCCATATTTGTTATTAAGATTTTTTGGTTGGTTTCTATGGATGATGCCAGACTCAGCTGGAAATCTTGGTAGATGCAGGCAAGAGTGTGCGCTTTTCTCATGGTTTGAAATTGTTTTTTGTTTATGGGATTCTTTGGTGGGGGGGGGGATGTAGGTAGTTTCATGTTTCAATTTGATTATTACTTTCCCTTAGTAGGATGTTATTATTTCCTGATCCCAAATGATCTAGGATAGACTCCCATGGGCGGAACCCTCATCAGGGTATGAGTGTGATGCCACATGATGTCGGCTGCGATAAAGGCAAGCTGAATCCCATTTGTGGGACCCTTGAGTTATCTAGATGTGGTATTTAGTGACCCATTGATCCACCTCCCTATGATAAAGTCAAAACTTGTTAATATGTTTTTTGTATAGAATCCCAAAGCAGTTTGAAATGGAAACTGGTGTAGTCAACTTCTAGGACACCAGCCATCGCTACGTGGATACCTAGTGAGGATTTGAGAGATAGAGGGATTTTTATATGTCCAAAAAGGATGGTAGTATAAAAATGAAATGGTACTCTGTAGTGATTGTGTTTGAGAGTAGGGAATGAAGGTGATGGGTTTGTGATAGTGTCCTCCAATTTGAGGAGGACCCTGCTTTTGTGATAGAGGATGAATATGTCCAGGCTGATTGAAATGATGTCATTGGATTGAGGTGAGTTATTTTCAAAATATCCATGATACATATGAAAAAAATATTCAATAAAACCCCATCAATGTAACATCTCAATAAATGAACACATGCATAATTAATTTTAATGGATCCATGTTTAGCTCTATTACATTTTGTGTGTGAAAGGGGTCTTACATGTGAAAGACACAGTCACATTATTTAACGATTAATTTCAGGTTCACTATTTGTGTTTTTGTTGAAAATAAAGGTTTCTAGAGATTCATTGGGAGGGGTTGAGTATGTTTTCACAATATTTCATGTTGAGTTCATCATTATCAGGCGTCTTCTAATGGGTTTTGTTCATGAAGCCAGAAATACCCAATTTTTCCCATATTCGATATGTTTCTTGAAACTACATTCCAAAGGAAGGATGATAATGGAAAATGGTACAGCAACACATAGAAACTCACAATGATCTATAGGATGGGAGGTAGGCCACATCATAATATTTTTAGGTTAATTATTTCCTACTATGGGACAATTTTATCATTTTAAGACATATTCATGAATCTATTATTAAATCCCAAATAAAAAACAAGGAACCCTTATATCAACAATCAATTATTATCATGTATTGAATTCAGAATCATCTGTATGTATTCAGGGTTATCCATCGATGGTAACCTTTTGTAAAAGGATTATAGATTATTATACCCTTTATTATAATGATTCCAATTTTAATCCATGATATTGGGAACTCGGGAATTTATCATCATCCAGAAAGGAGGGATTTGTTTTTTATGTTGGGATTGGGCCCAAGGGATGGTATTTTTACGTATACATGTGAAATGAATAAAAACACACATAGTTCGGTGCACATAATTGGACATTCCATAACTTTTAAGGTAATGTGGAAAGGGAAAAACCATAGAGTTTAACATCATTTGACAAGGACATCAAGGTGAATGGTTCCAGGTCATGGGTTGGTGTGGGAATAATTCAAAATTGGACCATGGGACTTGGAATGGATGTATCCTCCCAGGATGGATGTGAACCTACTAGGAATATGTCCTAGTAAAGATAAAGTTGAGTTTTGGATGCTGGATCTGGACATCAGGGAGGCTTCCAATATATCCCCTTTGGATAGGAATAAAATTCCACTTTGTTCAAAAGGTTTGGGGCTTATACCAGTAGAGTAATCCCATTTAGTTGTACCATTATGAATTTGGACCTTTGAAGGATTATCTTGTAGGAAATATGTAATTTTGAGATAATGGTAAGATGGTTTTTGGGATACATCGAATTGGATTCCCTTTAGGTTTCCTCATTGAGAATATGTCTCTGGGAGGTGGTGACCACGTGGGTGGGGCTTATACCGAATGGAAGGCCCATGGTTGATGAGAGGAAGATCAATAAAGGGAATATCCCCTTGAGGTTGGTATTTGATCATTCATATTAAATGGTTATTACTAATATCTAATCCCACATGAATCATGCTCATCATGAGAAATAATATGATGTGTATGATATGAAAAACCACACAATCTCTTTCTTATTCAGGTGGATGAGGTCAGATCTATAAGAGATATAAAGTAATTTTATGTTCTTTTCTCCCATCTTTTTGTGTAATTGGTGTTAGTATTTACACACCAATATAGATACGGACCTATAAGAATGAAAAGGGGCATACACCAGAAGGGATGCAGTTTTACCAAGTTCAAATAATATTAGAGGAGGATAAGGTATGTTCCCTAATCAAAGGGTAAAAAAAGGGGTTCCCCTCACTATATAAAATTGGTAGTTTCCTAGAACTACCACCAAGTTTGGTACCATCATTACTGAGGGGTTTCAAAATTATTAACATCCTAAGGACCATACCAATTAGGTTGGATAAGTTTGGGACAACAATTACTAAGGGAATGAAAAATAAAATGGGAGACTTGATTATGTGTCCTTTTCCATAACCATGCAAGTCTATAGTCCTCAGTGGATCATATTGTTGATTACTTCAATAAGGGACCATATAGGTCCAAGCACATTGTGGGAGAGGTTGATAGAGAGGTTTAATTGGATAGTTCATAGAAGGGTTGAGGTGATGCCAAATGCTATGAGAAAGGATTCCCTCCTACATAATATAGTTCATAAAGGGGTTGAGGAAAGGATAAATTCTACAAAAAATATCCATCTAACATATGATTTTATATATAGGGTGGTGGTCCACAAAGGATTTTCTATTTGGATTATTATCTACAAAGGGTTTTTCTATGGTGATAGTTTTCCTCAAATGGATTTTCTATAAGGATGTGATCTTATGTGGGAGGCCACCCTTCATAGTTGGTCGGGTGAGATTCCTTATTTTGAAATATGTGGCAATTGATTACCTTCTGAAATCACTTAATCAAAATGTTTCTTTTCATTCTCTCATCCCTCATTGTGAGGGGTTTTTATAGGCGTGCATATATAACAATTCCTTAGTTGACCAAAAGTAATAAAAGACAATCAACCATGTGGATTTCAGTTTGGGGGAGGCTAGAAGATAATTCCTCACCCTAAAAATGAAATTTCATTTGTGTGTGGGGGGGGAGGTTATGTAACACCCTATAAATGAATTTTTTTTACAAGGGCCAAAAGGTGACGCCCAACCCCACTAACGGAATTCTTTTTTTGAGTGTCCTGAAGAGGACTCCCTGACCCAAAAATAAAATTTCGTTTGTGGGGGTCCTATACACAGTGAAAACCCGTATAAAGATCATGATATGCGGGAAAAAGAAAATTCATTTTCATTTCCACGCCCTTGATCTATTTTATTCTTCATAAAATGAGTTAATTGATTTGGTTCTAGCCATTTCTAATGCATAAAATCCTTTTGATATTCCATGCGAACTTTTTCAGACCCAATAATAAAATTTAATTAAAATTCAAAATATATTTAATTAAATGAGACTTATTCTCTATATTTTTTCCACTTTGGAATACATTTTAATAATATTAAAATAAAATCAATTTTAAACCAGTCTCCATTTTTGTGCATAAATACTAAATTTCCCATGTGTGATTAAATCATTATAAAAACAACTTAGTTTATCATCAAAAATACAATTTGATAAGGTAAAAGTACTTTTTTATGTAATTCAAACTATCTCCCATATCCTTAATTTCTTCACTAAATCCCATGAGATAACATAATACTATATTTATAAAACTATATTATTTCAATCCATTATATCAATTATTAATAACAATAAATAATACCACACAAAAATTATATATATTAAATAACTAAGAAACTTATCCATATGAGAATTATAATATAAAAGAAAAAAATGTATATCAAACATAAAACATGGTATATATAGTAGTATAAATATTACAATTTACAATCCAAAAAAAGAATTATTTATAGTTTTTATGTAACTAGATTATATTATTAGTAATCTAAGTAAGTGTTTAGTACAGAATATGTTATAACGAATTCTTTCTCAAAGAAACCCACACAATGAAAGAGACATAACAAAAATATCCCTTTAAGCATATAAAAAAAGTAAATTATCCTTTATACAAATATGTTTTTAACATATTGAACAAAATTTAAGATATATGTTCATGTAACAAAAAACAACCATCTATATTCTAAATTTTAGAAAAAATAGAACCATTCTATATATTCAAACCATATATCAATTTTCAAATCCAAAATTTCGTAAGACCTAAAATAAATAACTTCATTTATCAAAAAAACATTGAAATGAATAAATTCATTACCCCTAGTATATTCAAAAAACAAAAAAAATGTACTAAAATAAATAATTACATATTTACCTCAGATATCACTGAAATTATTATGTTTATATCTGATTTATATAGAAGTAATGAGTATCTAAATAAAAAAAATACATTACTTATAATCTAATTTAAAAAAACAATAAAAAATATAATCACAACAAACCCCTATTTAATTAATTGATAAGAATCCTGATATAAAATAATCTAGGATGGTGTTTTAAACATAGAAAAAAATGTAAATTCTACTTTCAATAAAATATTACTGATTTAAAACTCACCAATTTGATGTTTAATAAGAACATAATAAAAACAAAAAATTGAGAAAAGATCTAT
The DNA here is from genome assembly GCA_963277665.1 of Viscum album. Classification (NCBI taxonomy): domain Eukaryota; kingdom Viridiplantae; phylum Streptophyta; class Magnoliopsida; order Santalales; family Viscaceae; genus Viscum; species Viscum album. Next base: position 1,657,076,418 of record OY728121.1, on the reverse strand, counting down.
ATGGCTGGGGAACATAAGGTAAATGCCTCTCATAGGGGGAATTAGGATGGGATTGAGAGTAGAGGAGGGGATCCCACACAATTGGTATGTATTTTGAAACCTATCACAATTGTTTTTAAAAATAGTTATTTTAGACTGGCTCTATAGAAATAGATTACAAAAAAATTATTGGTATAGCCTTATTATAAGAAATATTATCCAATAATTTTTTAAACCATTTTTAGAAGTCTATTGGTATAGGTCCCATTTCTTATAGTATAAATTAATCATAAAGAAATTCATTACTAGAGAAAAAACCATTTCATTTAATAAATAATTTTCATTATATTAATGTCTATCCTCTAGATACATAACCCCTTACCACAACAGAATAATCTCTAAGGGTATGTTGTGCAATGATGGTACATTAATTGGGTGGTTCTACCAACATTTATCCAGTAGTGGTTTCTAGTAACTTGAACTTCTCCTATGTATGATTCTGCTCAAGCCTCATTTGTTGAACCCCATCAATGTTACCTCCCTTCTAAACTCTAATAAATGAGTTTAAAAAAGAATTCTCCCATAAGTTAAGGAAATCATTCCTCTCTTATTCATTAATTACCTCTAATAATTACCCATAACATACACTAATTGTAACAACCATTTTATAATGGTTGTACCACCTACGGTCCTAATGACCAATGGTCATAATGCCCAATGATCATATAAAGGTCAGATTTATTTTTTAATGATATAATAAAATATTGTTGGTAATCTATTATGTGTATCATATAATTAAATATAACACAAATATATTTTTAAATGAAATTTAATTTATAAAATTTAGGTTCATTGGAAAAATTAAATAAATAATCCTCACAAGAGAAAGCATGGATAGAAAACTAGAAAACACTAACTTTTTTATGAAAGGCATAAGCATATAGGATAGTGGGCAGCCTGACCAAAAGTCCCTATACACTGGAATAATTTAATCAATATATACCTCAATCTCATCATAATTCTAATAACTAATTTGTATAAAATATATTCAACCTTTTAATTCAAACTCATAACTAAAATAAAGTGAAATTCTATGTAGATAGAAACTAAATCAATTATTATACTTAACATATAACTCATTATATGAATGAATGATAAAATATAATATGTTTAACAACTTAAAATAAATCATACATTCCTTCCTAATTAAATTTTTTATTATGAATTAAATTAGGAAGAAATAAAATAAATGGAAAATTCAAGAATTTAAGAATATAAAAATTTATGAGAAATTTATAAATAAATAAATTTCAAACACTTTAATATAACAATATATTATGTCAATTATATAATTAAATAAATATAAATATTTTACATTTACTTTTAATGTGAACTCATTCATATTATTCATTACATAGAATTTACTTTAATATATGATATTTTATACAATATAAATAATTGAAATTTTAATTCTATTATATAAATAATGTGAATATATAAATATAAAATATTTATATTTTTTACAAATTGATCAAATTAATTTTAAGAAAACATTTTTATATTGTTTAAAAATGTATCAAAAACGTATTTTAATTTTAACTATTCAAATTAATATTTATAAAAAATCATAAAAATAAATATGAACACATTTATTTTTGTGGATTAAATGTGTAATTTATAAAAGAAATTATCCACATAATTGCTATATAAATATTTTATATCTAAACTAAATCTCATTCCATATAATTAATAGTGTTATTTTAATATTAATATTAATTATTATGGATATTTATTTGATAATGTTTCATAAACCTTTAATTAATTAATTATTATCATTTCATAATTAATAAATTTATAAACACCATTATAAACAAAGAGATATCATAAAATTCCATTAATAGTGATTTATAAAAAAATTATAAACTCTTTATATCAATTCTATATTGAAGTATCAAAAAATCAAAAAATTCATGTTTTTAAATATATCATTTTTTACAATATAAATTGTGCTGCTATTTAGCCCAATCAATCATAAGAATTATTGATAACCCTAAAACATCTTGTATCATGGTACATATATTATGTTGAAGAGATTTTTTTGGAGTTCGAGTGGTGTGAGAGGAGATCAGATGGATTTTCTAAAGGGTTTGGGATGAACGATGACTATAGGGAGCCACTGGTTAAGTTGTGGATTTAGATAGAAACATGTATAAGTTCTAGTGCCATCATCCCACTGATGGGCTCCCACCAACTGGCCATTTTTTAACCAATATTTGTTACATAGATATAGTTTCCATCGGCTCACTAGTAGCATAATGCTTGGCTGGGTAAACATGGGTCTAGTCAAAATTATATGGCCTTGAAACCCTTCATTAACCACCTAATATCTCATTACTGAACCTAGTCTAACAAGTGTTCTAGGATAGTCTCTCTCATTATGTTCTAATATCCTTCAAACTTATCCTCTTTCCATTTGGATTATGGTTCAATCGGTTATCAGAAAATAAGTAAGTGTGATTGATTCCTTCTTAATTCCTCTATTTCTATTTTAATTTATAGTGGTCATAGCCTATGTGTCATGGATCTATAGTTCTTGTTATGATACCTCTTCAATATATTCTAATTCCACCATGTCATTTTCCTCTAGAGGTAGGTTCTCTTATCGGTTGTGGTGTGACAGCTAATATTCTCGAGGTTTGTGATTATCTATCCTCTATACCAACAACGTTCTTAAGGAGACTTGATTCTAAGGTTTTGGAATCATTTTAGGACCTCCTCTTCTTTTCTCTATCATTCCATTACCCTCTATTGGGTGGATTACATTGTGGTTTTCATTAAACATGAGTTTCTTGTTGGTGGTTCAATATATATACTATTTTCTATACCAAGAATTCTCTTGGTTTTATAAATGATTTAATAAATGAATATGAATTATCCCATAATTGATTGAAATCTACATGTAAAAAGGGCTTTTCAGAAAATAAAATTCTCCATCATTTTATTAAAAGAAATGAGTTTTCAAAGCATTGTGAAATGGATTTTGAAATGTATTTTCATAGAATTATTTTTGATAAAGAAATTCAATTCAATTATTTATTGAATTTTATAATCCCTTTGAAATTTATTTGACATATGTCACACATGGGAGCCTTGGTTACCTAGGTGGAGGGTCTAGTATTTGGCCTTGTACAATGAAATAACAAGGTGGTTCAATTTTTTTTAAAACCTCATTTTAATTATTAAATCAAAGCAAAGACCTCTTTTAACTGGGTAGAGGGAAACCCATTACATAGCCCGAAAGCCCAGTGGGCTTGTAGCCCATTAAATAGCCTGTAGGCCCAAATATATGGCCCAATTCACATTTTTTGAATAGTAACTCGCCTGCTACAGTACCGCCACCGCTATAGAGTCCTACTGCCGCTACAGTACCTACTGATGAACAGTGTCGCTGCTGCTACAGTACCGCTACAATGCTGCTACAGTACCTGCACCCAATGGGTTTTGAACCCCCATTTTTCATGTAGGATTACAGGGTGTTTTCCACTAAGCCAAACCCCAACTATACAAGGTGGTTCAATTTCTAGGGTTCTAATCCATTTCTAGATCATAGATACATTGGATATAGGAACTTGATCTTTACAGTTTAATGGGTTTAATTTCTTGGGTGTTCCTCCATCCATAGTTCATAAATTCATTGGATAGAGGGACTTGAGTGCACACATGTTATTATTTATTATTTTGTTACAAGTGACCTAGCTATCCCAATCATTGTTATCTTAGGGGTGATTATAACTATGCTTTATATTAGTCTTTTTTTCATCGATATGATATGATACATGTTTTGATAAATGAAAATACTTTATAGAAATTAGGTGTTGAAATTATATTATCAATTGTTGTGTAGGGTTAGGAAAAGGGGGGAATTCCATAACAAGATTTTCATATAAAATTGTTTAACTACTTATCATTCCATGCATTAATTTAAATTGAACATATTGGGATATTTTGAAAGAGTATTTTTGGGAACACTTGGTTGGGATCTCACTAAGCCTTTTTATCTCACACCCTATAGACACTCCTTGTGGGTTTGTAGACCATGTTTTATCTGATGCAGGAAGGGGTAAGGCATCATAGTGAAGCAGTGAGGTTTTTGTTTAGCTAGTTATGGGTAGCTGGTGGTGATATGGTGGGATATTTCCCATATATCATATAGAATAGATGCTAATAGTATTGGGTGTTCTATATTTTACTTGTTTTGTGGACATGTGCCCTAGTTTTATCATGATACCTTTCATTGTATCACTACCATTGTCACTCATTTGATTATGGTGAATTTCATTTTAGGTTTTCTATCTATATACATGCAATTTATCTTGTTTTGAGAAGGGAATACTATTCCATATGGGTTTTTTGGATTCCAAGGTCATAGTTTCTTACCCATGTGGATTAGGAATTCTCTTAGGGTCTTGTTGAATTCCATCATTGTGCCTAGATGGATGGTTTGTCCAGTCCAGTTTATGCCAATTTTGTATCAAAACATGGGTATTCAAAGTATTGAAAAGTTCATTGATATAATATAGTATTATCAAGACTTGATAGGTATGTTGTGGTGAGTTCTAAACTAGACATTACCATGAAAATCCTTAAATTAGTATGAGAAGTGTATTATTTATGTCTCATTTGATCAGTTTTGACTTTAATATCAGTTTATAGCTATATTCATCACATTTGAAATGATATTATTTCATTTTATGATCATTTATTTCCACTTATGTTATATAGAAACATCCCAATGAGAATTCTTGCAATGGTTCCATAGGAGGGAGCAGCGATTAATTCTCCTCAAGGGAATCCTCCAATAGATCATAGTGTCTTAGAGGCTATCATATATGAAATTCATGTTGTGGACCTGAATGTTTCACATGATGAAAAATAATATATTGAGTTGAAACCAATAGTTAGAGGAGATAAGGGTTAAGCATAATAGTTATGACATGAGAAAACCTCATACTTTAAGGGAACGAATGAACCCCAAGATGTGGAGGACTGTATGGAAAAGATTGATTAGGTCATAGAATTATTGGAGACACCTGATCCCATCAAGGTGAAAAGTATGACATTCAAGGTCAAGGGTCCCAGAAATTATTGGTTGGACTCTATATTTTATGAAAAATGTAATGTGGTCTTAGAGTGGAAGGGGTTAGGGGCCCTTTTCCTTTAGTAGTTATACTTAGAATATCTAATGATACTGAATTCCATGGAGTTCTTGTCCTTATGGTTAGGAGATTGTTCAATGTCCTAGTACACTAGCCACTTTGTGGAGTTGGTTCATTTTTCTCCAAAGGTGGTGATGAACGATCAGGTGAAGGTTCAAAAATATTTGTAGGTTTTGTGTAATGACATCTTATCCTAAGGATAAATACTTAATATCAACACCTATTTTGTGATGGTTGATTGGTCTATGATGGATGAAGTGTATATTGAAAGAAATGCTGGATTATCTTTCTCTTCTCTTCCACCCAGTAGAAATTATAGTTTCTCAAAAGGATAGAATATAAAGTGGTATGATAACCAAAAAGGGTAGTGGAGGTAATTTTCAATAGCAGGATTCCACTTCTCCATTATCAATAATCAATGGGGTTCCCCTACTTTGATATTATTATCTAAATGTAGGTCAAACCTGATGATATTTTACCATACCACTAAAGAATTGCAGATTTGTGGGTGTTGAGTCCATCCTTAGATGTTCTTCTAAGAATTATTTATTTCCCATTATGGTTAGATATCCTCATCTCCAAAGTCCATTGTTTCATATTCAAAATCTTCAGATTCGGTATGATACTAGCCATAGTCCTAAGGTGTGAATCACCTTTATGAATTTGATATGTTTCTGGTGGTGGTTGATGGGGGACCACCTAATGTCTGAGGAACCTTCTTTGTTGCATCTTCCATGAAAACTAGTTTATTTTATATTGGTGAATCACACTCTAGAATATATTCATACTTTTTAGATGTGTTGAATCTTTCAAGAGAGCTCATGTCCATTGTTATGGAGCTGGTGATTCCTTTGGGTAAGGGAATATATAATGGTTTTTATTTTCCTCCATGCTCTGTTTTGATATCTAATGTGAAGTTATTCATGGAGTTACAAGTTATTGACATAAATATATTTGATTACATCATTGGGATATATTTTTTGGTAACTCATTGATCTGAGAATTATTTTTATCATCATCATGTTTTTATCTTGGTTGTTTATTGGAGCTCTTGGGTGTTCCAGAGAGAGTGAGATCTGAGGTCCCATTTTGTGGGACCTCCTCACCCTGAGATTAAGAGTCTATTTTACACAATTTCAGCTGAGCCTGATGATGTTTCGTCTCTTTGTGATATTCTTTTGGATTTTTGGGACTTCCCAAATTTTTTCCCATATGACTTCTTCAATCTTCCTCCATAGAGTGAGTTAGAGTTCTTTATCCATCTGGTGTGGGGTACACAGTCATATTTTATACCATCTTATCTCATGGAACTCATTGACCTAAAATAGATCATGATTTGGTTGAATGATATTCTTGAGGACTATATTCATCCTATTATTTCACATTGGGCATCCCTCATTCTCATTTCCATGATGGTTGATGGTTAATTACAACTCTATATGGACTAACAAAAGTGTAACCAGATGAATATTAAGGATTAGTATCATTTCCCTTGTGTGGATTAATTATTTGATTAGTTAAAGGGGGTGAATTAGTTTTTAAAAAATGATTATAGATTGGGTTATCAATATTTCATATTTCTAGAGACAGATATATTGAAGACCACTTTCAAAATCAGGAATCGAAACTATTAATATATTGTAATGTATTTTTTCTTAACTGGAACTCATGAAGTGTTTATGTCTTTGATGAACTGGATATTCCACTAGTATCTCAATAATTTTTTTTTGGTATTTATGGATGATATCATGGTTTATTCTATATCTGATTGTGAGAATAAAAACTATATTAATTTGGTTTTGGGATACTTGAGGAGTAACTACATTTATAGAAATTTTTCAAAATACAATTTTTGGATCCAAGAAGTGAAGTTCTTGGGGTACATGATTTCATAACATGTAAATTCTGTAACACCCTGACCCCAGTTACCCAGAGTCGGTGCATTATTACATAACATTGGCATGATCACATGAGATCAAGTCTGAAAGACCAACCAATTTAATATCCTTGGAAGCACTAGATACATACATATACATTACATTGTGAAATGAAAATTCAACATTGTCTCCATAGAACACACTCATATCCCTAAGCCTATCCCTACAGGTCAGTTATAATATATTTCATTACATCCTGGGAAAAATAAAACATAAGAAATAGTTGATATTAGATGCTCATTAGGGATAAAAACATAGCGGGAACTTTCATAAATAAACATAAACATTGAAGGCAATGTATAATACTAAAACACAAGCATTATATACATAAAATTCAACATAATATGGAAAATATAAATCAAATAATTCCATTTAATTATTCACATAGATATTACACTAGTCAAATAATCACATGTAATATCAATAGCTATATTTATAATGATGGAATACATAATGTTGGACATCATAACCACAAAGTCAGGGCCTTATGCCAAGACTAAAAATAACAATTTTTTCAAGGCCTTGTTCCAAGACACTAGTTTGTCTCATGAGACCTACCGATGCATCGAGGGGCTATAGTGGGCCCCACCCATCACTTACTATGTCCAATGCATTCCACAAATTAAAAGGATGAAACATGAAATAATCAAACATATTAAAACTATCATACGAAATGTCAACACTTTAACCACAAACCAAGAATGGTATAAAAATAGAACATCCAGAGTCAAACATATCATAACTCATTCAATACAATATAGAAGATTTTATTTTAATAAATCTACCTAAATCAAGAATAATTTTCAATACGGATGTTGACATTGTTGAAAATGATTAGTAAAACCCCTTTGAGGGAAATAACCATTTTTTATGAAATATTTAAAAATTTATTCAGTTTATAAAGGAATTCATTTAAAATTGATTTTTGAATAAAATCTTCCCATACCAATTTGAATCTTTTTAAAGTAATTAACATTTTAAAACAATCATGACCATATAAATAAATCCGTAAAATCTTTCTAAAAAAATGGACATTAATGAAATAGATTTATAAAAATAAATAATTAAAACATTTAAAAAGATGATATAGTTAAATATTACCTTCCATAAAACCTTAAAATATTCATTTGGAAAACATTTTTAGGAAACATAGACATGGATGATAAATATGTCCCTGTAAATACTTACACATAATCAATCTCGGATAATAATGAGATTGAGGAATTAACACTTACATTGTACTTTTCCTTAGTCAAGGTTATGTTAAAATCAAGTATAATAATTAAATAATTGTTATTAAATTATAAAAGAAAACACATACATAAATATTATATGATATATGATCCTCAAATATTTTTTTGTCAATAATATTTCTGTAGTATCATTGTTTCGGGTGTTAACTGATTCATTTTCCCTTATATGTTTTGTTATGTAAGTAAGTTTTATATGGATAGAATGTATTGGATTCATATCCATAATGATATTAAGTTTTTAAAAATTATTTTTTAATCATAAATTTTAAATTATTATTAAATGGTTTTGATGGGGAATAAAATCTTATCACGTCGTGGAGATGGTAAATCGTACATACGCACGAGCGACCTTATCATTCTGTTGATGGTGAAATTATAAGTTATTGGATGGTATATTATATATAAATAATAATTAACATGTTATATTTATTATTTACATCAATTATAGATCATAATTATTCCCATCCAAATATTGAAGTGTTGAATAACAAACAACACCACGATGTGGAGATGGTAAGTCGTACGTACGAAGGTATGATGACTTTTTCATTCATAGGATGGATAGAATAATGAATATGGTTTTACCATATTTATAATAACATAAAATTATGTATATGGTACTAGATTTCTTATTTTTTTATGGAAACAACAGAGAAAGAGGAAGTGGAAGAAGAAAATAACATTGAAAGAGGTGATGGAATAATTACATCTTCTTCAGGTGCTTCCTTTTGATTTGAAATAAAGGGCTCATTAGGTTGGATTTCTGATCAAAGTAAGGCCTCTAGGATTAAGTCAGGGTAGTTGGGAGGAGATTTGAGTAGGGTTTTGGAAATATAAATTGCTTCGGAAGTGTGAATTAAAAGAAAGGGATGTTCCCTTTAATAAGAGAGGTTAAAGTCACTTTAGGAAAAAAATATTAATTTATTATAAAATGATTCTCAGTTTCTAATATCTCAAAATAGATTTATTTAAAGTATATGGTGGGTATGATTCTAAATACTCTCCACCAATAGGTTTTAGACATGTTTAGGTCACCATATTATCGTTATCTTTTAGACATAACCATTAGTTAAATAGTTTAACTTTTACCATGTCTTCTAGTATTTTTATACAACACAATTAATATGGTTACAATAAAATGCCAAGTGAACATCAAGTGGTTCAATAATGACATATATAACATTATCTAAGTCATTTAGATGAATATTATATTTTTATGACTAATGTATAATTTAATAAAATATTATTTCTTTTAAAAACTCATTTATGTCAATTCTGACACTATTTAGTAATTGGTTTTTGTGAAAGTTATAAAAAGTAGATTCCTTTAAATAAAAAAACTTTAAGAAACTATAACATGCCATATTCACCTATAAAATTCATGGATGGAATCAAAAGTTTCAATTTATATTTATTTTTAAATTTATAATATCAAATATTTTAATCTTTCATTAATAAGGTAATTACTGCATCATCATTGTTTCATAAACTAATTTCATTATTTATTGTCTAAAATTTTATAAAAACACCAGGATGTAGAAAATATTTTTATTTTTCTAATTAAATTTATTGTAGAATTTATCTTATGTATAACCCTATATTAAAAATTGTTAAGTTATTAAAATTTGAATTTAACACTTTTAACTCTTTTTTAAATAAAATATAATAAATGTCTTAATCAAACCCAAATAGATCAAAAGGAATCTTATTTTTCTCCTCAGGTTTATTTTGGTCGAAAAAATACATATCCAATAAAATTAGGTAATGTTTTGGGGAAATTGTAAAATTAATTTTTCCTTTAATTACCCTATTTACTGTTAACTGTGGTAAATAAAATTCAAAACATATTATTCACAAAAAAAAAAAATTATCATATTGAACCAAATTTTACTTACTGATTTCAACCGTATCTCTAGTATTTTTGAAATTCAATTCATATAAACAGTAAAATTACGTTTTTTTGTAGATTTTCAAATGTTCCAAGAAGGTGGGTAAAAGACTTTAAAAAGATCAATAAAATTTAATATATCTAATCTTATTATAAAATGACTCCAATGAAATAAATTGGATTGATATAGGTATTATGTATCCATTTTGTCTTTAAAATAAATTTAAATTTAAAAAAATTTATTTAAATAAAATGTCGACTTTATACAATAATGCATTATTTTCACTATTCATCAGAAATTGATTTTTTTTAAAAAAATACCAAAAATTCACCCTAAGATAATTTTGATGTATAGAGTCCAAAAATGAATTCCAATTTGACAAATAAATTTTATAAAATTTAAACAAGTTGGTAATACTATTCATAACTATTTTTTAAACAGCCAGTTTGATTGGTCGTGGTGTGCTAGAACTCAGAGTTGCGTACATTACAAGGTATTGTATTATTCAAAGAGAAACGTACCATTGAAGCTTGGGGTGTCACATTATTCCCTCCATTAAATAATATCATCCTATAAAATTCGAAAATATCACTGTATAAAAAGATTATTGGTGGCTCTTCATCATATGCTCCTCAGGTTCCCACATTGCCTCTTCCATATTATGGTTTCTCCAAAGAAATTTTAACAGAAGAGTCATCCATTTTCTCAACACTTGTTCTTCTCTGTTATCAATAATTATAATAGGCTCTTCACAATAAGATAGATCAGGTTCCAATTCTATTTTTTCATAAGAGAGTACATGCATTGATTTAGGCATGTATTTCTTCAATAGTGATACGTGGAACACATCATGAACTTTGGAGTAACTTAGCGGCATTTCCAAACAGTAACCTTCAAATCCAATTTTTTCTTGAATTTCAAAAGGTATGATGTACTTGGGACACAATTTTTCCTTCTTAACAAATCTTATAACACCCTCCCATGGAGATACATTCAAGAAAACATGATCTCCTACTTGAAATTACCGATCCTTCCTTCGGTTTTCAGTATAGATCTTTTTCCTACATTGAGCTGCTTTGATGTGGGTTTGTATAATATTCACCTTTACAATTGTTTCCTTAAAATGTTTTTGGCCTAAGAGTTTTCTTTTACCAACCTCATCCCAACAAGTTGGTGTGCGACATCTCTTTCCATATAACACAACATATGGTGACCTCTAAATACATGAATTGAAGCTATTGTCATAGAAAAATTCTACTCGAGGGAAATACTGATCCCACATACTTTTAAAATCAAGTGAGAAAGATATCAACATGTATTCTAAGGTTTGATTAGTCTGTTCTAATTGTCCATCTATTTTAGGGTGGTAGGTAGTGCTCAAATAAAGTTTAGTATTTAGGGATTTCGAAAGACTTTTCCAAAATCATGATGTAAAACAGGGATCACAATCAGAAACAATCAGTAGGGGTACACAATGAACTCTTATAACTTCTTTTATATATATTATTGCTAAAAGTTCAAGTGTTAAATCTTCTCATATAGCAAGAAAATGTGTTTACTTGGTAAGATGATCAACAATGACCCATATTGCATCATTCTTTTACTACAAAAAAGTGACTTTTACCAACAGAAAATTATCGACAGATAATATTTATATTGGTAAAGATGATTAATTCCAAAAAATATTAAATTTTTTTGATATTAACTATAGGTACCGAAAATTATTTTTACCAACAGATATGTCTGTTTATATTAGTCGTTTAATACAAATATTTAACATTTAAATCTGTCACCTTATCATAGTAATACCAATAATTGATTTAATGTTAAATGAATATCTTATTAATTATTATTATCAAAAAAATATTCCTCATGACCCCCTCCCCCAAACCCTACGCACGTTCCCCGCGACCCAGCTCCCCATACCCTACCACCCTGTTCCCCACCGGACCATCCCCATTCCCAGCCGTCGTCCACCTCCGACAACATCTCGCAAACCTCCTCCATGTTCCCAGCTGGCATCCCCCTTCGAAATCATCGCATGAACCCCCCACCCCCTCCCTGTCCCCGTCCGACATCATCGCACGATGAGGTGGGCCAATCACAGCGGGGTGGTCCGTGATTTATGGATTCGAGGGTCCGTGCAGATCTGTAGGTGGTTAGCTCGCATAGGAGATCTTTATTATACTTGGAGGATGTCTGAATATGTACCACTACTGTGGGAGTTGGGCATCACTGTAACAAGTGCCATTGGGTTTAGGTGTTGTCCGCTGCAACTTGGAAGGTTCCGAGACACCGCTATGCCGGGTCGCTGCAATTTCAGGTCTGAGTTTCTTGTTTTGGAGGCCTTTTTCTCGAAGTAGGTCAAGTTGGGTGTTAATTATTGATTCCAATAGGTTCTTGTTTACTGCTGAAATCACTAGGATATGCTAAAATAGGGGTGTTGTTGTTCTCACTGCAGGGCTGCCATGGTTTGGTCCCCACTACTGCCTTGTGGATTGGGAGCTTTTTTATGGAGGTCCGGGGTTCCATCAATGCTGGTGATGAAATGTTGTCTAAAACCAAAGGTGCTTGACTGCACGATGGTGGGAGATCACTGAGGGTCACGCTACTGGCATGGCTGGTCCAGATCAGGGCTATTGAAAGTCGGGTTGTGGTGTTATAGATTGAAAGGGCTCCTGGATTTTCATTATAGTATGGATCTTATATTCACTACAGATTCCTTCAAAGATGATGGATTTAGATTGGTGTTTCTTTTCTTCATCACGGTGGTCATATGCAATTCCAAGGAGGCCAGTTGAGGCTGCCAAGGGAATCAATTTAAACCAGGTTGGTTCACTGCAGTTGAAGTGGTCCATGGAATTACTGTCTTGTAAGTAAGTCTGTTTTTTGTGGTCAGATTACTTCCCAGTTTCTATTGTTGAGGTGTTGGCTTGGGTCCAATGACCATCTATTTAAGCAAGGGAGATGTACTACTTGAGGGCTACCTGAGGATTGATCTTATGATGAAGGGAGGCAGAATAGCTTCACATTCCATTAGTGCACATGAGCACAAGGACAACTCACCGTTATAACATAATTCTCCCAAAGTTTTCTTTATAACTGATAATGCAGTACAATCCATATATTTCGAGAACTCTGCAAATGAATTCAAGGTATGTACTAGATACCTATTTCATATAACATATACAATTATTTGTCAATCAGAATTATTTACTGTTCATTTCCTTAAAGGTTGTGCCTTATGATGCAACCTCTCGTCGAACTGTATCAAGTTCTACAACAATGTAATTTTCACAACAAATGGTATGTAACAATTTATTTCCTGTCTGTTTTACTTTATTTTAAAAACTCATTTACATAGAATCCCTTCACTTTATATTTATGTTGGTACATGTACTTTCAATGCATTGTAGTACTTTTAGTTTAAATTTTTTTTATTCAATCTGTGTATATTATTTCAAACAATACAAAGATTACATTCAAACTATTCATAACATTTTGACCCTCAACATTTTTCAAATGAAAACACAGGCACAAAACATCAATAATTTATATAAATAAAGAATGGAGAGATCTTGGATCCACTTTAAAAATAAGTTCTTCAGTGTTCATTGTGTTAGATAGAGTATAATAAGATGACCATAAAACTAATGTTGTGATCTCCTAGAACAGACCACCCAGGGCTCATGCTGTGATGGCCATAGTTATATTGTGACCAAAAAAGAAATAAAAATAATTAGAATATATAAGAGAGGAACTTTTCAAAACCAAATTATGAATGTGTGATAACAAATAGGTGGATAGAATCAAGAATCTCAACTCAGATCTCCATGGAACGTCATCCCTGACCACACAGTGAAGACAATTTGAGAAAATACACCAAAACTCCCTAGGTCTCCCTTTCCCCATGAACCAACCTCAACAATTTGGCTTCCAAATACTGGAAAATATACATATTTTTTGTAGCCTCTTATATACCATGATCAACACCATTCATTCCATAACCATTAAATCAGTAATATAAGAAACAAGTGTTTAAATATTATTTATTTAAGGGTTATAAACAAGGTGTATGGTTATCCCTTTTCCAAAATACTCACATTGAACCCTACACACTATGACACACCCAATAACACTATGATTCCTCATTAATAAACCACCATTCCAACACCAGACAACCCCCTACCAATGTAACTCAAAAAAACCCATCATGAGCTGAAAAATTATAGAACTGTCATGACCTAACACTATCAACTGATATATCAATTCCAACAGCTCCCACTCTACCTACAGTATCCTCCAAATGATACCAAAAAAAAAGAAATATAAGTCTATTTAGGAGATCAATTATTCAATTACAATAGGGTTGCATGTGAAGCATTTCATTATACAAGCATTTTAGTAATAGTAGTGTCCCCATCAGGGCTTAAATTTGAATTTTGGGGTTGCAATTCATATGTATTTACAGTGAGTCATTATCTTTTTGTCTCCATGTAGGTGGTTATTTTTTATTGAAAGTAACATGATTCCCATAATAAAAAACTTGAAAATTTCTTTGTATATAAAATTTGATACGTGTTTAAATACTATGTTAGAGTTTGTTCAAAGCCTCGATAATGTTTTCTTGATAATCATATTTAATTGTAAACTATTTTAGAAAAATAAATGGTTTTACTAAGTTCTGTAATTTCTAAAAACTAGTCAGAAGGGGTAGTTATTTGTTACCAAAAGTAACATGATTCCCATAATGCAAAACATGAAAACTGCTATGTATTTGAACATTGATATGTGCTTAAATACTATGTTAGAGTTGTTCAAAGCCTTGGGTAATGTTTTCTTCATGATCATATTGATTTTTAAACTATTTTAAACAAATAATTCGTTTTAATATGTGCTGGAATTTCTGAAAACTACTCAGAACGGGTGGTTATTTGTTTTTGAAAGTAACATGTTTCTTGTTATGAAAAACTTGAGAACTGTTTTGTATTTAAACTTTCATATGTGTTTAAATATTATGATAGATTTGTTTAAAGCCTTCGTAAAGTTTTATTGATGATCATATTTAATTTGAAACTATTATAAACAAAAAATTGGTTGTAATAAGTGCTGGAATTTCTAAAAACTACTCAGAAGGGGTCGTTTGGTTAAACAATTAGAGATTTTGGTTTGTTACTTGTTAATCTGAAATGGGAATGTGGTTAAGGTGGATTTATGGGAATGTGTTTAAGGTGGATAAATGGGAATGTTAAGCTGACATTGGAATTTTGGGTTGTTGTTTTCCTCACTAAGGTGGATTAAGTGATGGAATTTCAGAAAACTACTTAGAAGAGATTGTTTGGTTTAAAATGTAGTGTTAGGTGTGTTTAATGTTAAGCTAAAATTAAGCTAAAATTGGCATGTGATTAAGGTGGGTTAATGGGACTTTGTTTAAGGTGGATTAATGGGCATGTTAAGCTGAAATTGGCATGTTGGGTTGTTGTTTTCCTTATTGAGGTGGATTAATGGGAATGTTGGGTTGTTGTTTACCCATAATTTGCTATTTTCTTATTTTTTGGGGAATCATTATTTTCATTTTACACATTTTCCATGCATCAGTATACATGATTTTTTGTTATTGGGCTCACTGATGTGCTTTGGCTTGCTTGTTGTCACTCTGAACCTAGACAAGATAGAATGCTATTGTGGAGATAGTATGGTTTTTCTAAGTCCCATACACATTTGGCCGGTATAGATGGGAATGGATTTTAGTATATTGGAGTTTTTTTCAATTTTGACTCTTTGGTTAATGATATATTAATTAAAACTTTTTATAATCAATTTTATCACTACTTATTCAAGGTGGAAGTAATATTTTGAGATGATATAGTTTTTGGGATCTTGGCATCTTTTTGGAGAAACGATGCCTAGATTTAAGTCATTTGGACTTCCAATCCTTGAGATTCCAAAAGGGATGATGAAAAATGATCACTCTATGCAGATAATTTTTTATACACTTTCATTTATTTATATTTTGGGTTCAATTCATGCAGATATTTTGTGCTGATTTGTGGGGATTCTCTTTTGGTTGTGTGTTTTAGATCTTGGAGATGAAGGGTGTGGGACTTGAGGTTCCTCTCTGATTCCTAGTTTTCATTCATTTGGACTACCAATCCTTGATATGACAACAAGAATGATGAAAAATGCTAATTCTATGAAAATGTGGTTACAACATTTTCCCCAAATAATAGTGTTACCAAAATATCCCTTTGGTTTTAACCAGGGGTTGATTAGGCAGAATCCAAACCAAGGTGTGGTCCTTGTTAATCAGAATCTTAGGCTGAATGTTTTGAGTCCAATGATGGGTATGGGTGGGTTTCTACCTCGGCGATGTCACCATCTCTTCTAGGTAGAATGTCACAAAATGTCAGCAGGGGTGTCAGGAATCCTATTGGCTTAAGTACATGATTTAGTGCACAAATGAGGATTAAGAGTTTTGGTCCTACCATGATTGGTTACTATGTTTCTCAGGATGTTTTTTCAAGGTTTAGGGGCATACCAGGGGTTTCAGACCAGCCAGTATTCTGCATCTTCTCTCCCTACAGCGGCCAGGGATGGTATTGGATCTGCTGGAGGCTTGACATCATATATCAGGCATTAGGTTGTTCATTCATCAAAACCGAGCGGGATGAGGGAGGTAAAATTGTGGGATTTTTGCGTCATTTTCACACTTTTACTCTGTTTTAAGATTTTGGGAGACAATTTTGAAACCTATTACATGCATTTTTTACGATTTCATTTATTTCTATTTTTGATTCAAATCATTTAGCTTTTTTTAACTGAATAGTGGGTACACTCTTTGGTTGATGTAGTTTATGCCCCGAAAACATGTGTACCCTACCCTAGGATCCCACTTTTTTGTCAGAAGAACTTGGGTCCATCCCCTTAGACTCTATCTGTGAACGCTTCATCCTCCAATTCGACGAGGTCTAAATTGGAGTATACCCCTTGGCTGATTGTTGGTTTCAGAAATTTAGGGAACAAGTAATCACGAAACCAGGAATAATGTTGGTTTTGAGATGATTGACTGCATTTCCCAAACTCAAGACATTGTTTTGAACACAATAAAGTCTAATGAATTGATTTCCATTGATTCCATTGGCATGGTGCCAATTTTGTTTGAAAAACCTCAGGGCTACCTGAGCTACAGTGGGGACTCGATTGGCCCCCTTGCAGTATATTATGAAGTGTTGTTGCGTTATATCTTGTGGGTTTATGATGAAATGATCTCTCCAAATGCTATCATAAGGCTCCATACAAAAGGAGGTATGGCTATCATGATGGAGTGAAGAGTTTGATTGAGCATTTGGATGGACGATGCTCGTTTCCTCGATTGTGCATAGGTGTTGGGAACCTGCCCCACACCATGGACATGAAAGTTATCCTCCAAAGATTCTGCAGGGTCGAATGTGAATAGATGGATGTGGGGCTGGTGCATGGGTGCCGAAGCTATGAGGAACCTGGTGATTAATGGGTTTGAGACTAGCATCACCAGGTTTAACCTCATCCAGAAGTACAAGTACCACAAAATTTTAATTGGCTGCTGTCAGGCATTTGTTATGAAGTCATTTCTCTATTTTTTCTTTTTTTATTGTAATGTATTTATATTATTTTATTCTACTCTAAACCTCCCACATGGACCTGGTTTCAAACCTAACTAATAGTGAAATTTGTAATTATTGTTTTATTTTTGGTGTTTGGGGCTAAAGGGTGACATTCCTTTGACCTACCATTTCTTGAGATGTCAATAAGGATGATGAAAAATGCAAATTTTATGGAAATAATTTTTTTACGCTTTCATTTATTTCTATTTTTGTTTCAATTCAGACATATATATTTCATTACTTTGTGGATATGCTCTTTGGTTGTGTGTGGTGTAGATCCTGGAGCTGAATGATGTGGCGTAGTAGCGACTTGAGATGATGTGGCATAACAGTGATTTGAGTTGATGTGGTGTCTTTCTTCTAGTGGCCTACTTGAGGGGTGATGAATGGTCTTTGGCGGGAGCAATTGTTCTTCTACCATGGTGGGTGCTGGAGGAGTCGAGACGACATACCCTTTTTCATTAGGGGGTTGCAGTCAAGTGACGTCATGCCCTTTTCTGATGTGGGGTTGGGGGAGACAAGATAGATGGATATTTTATTTCATGTTTTTATGATTTTTTTACATATCAAGCAACTTCAACTATGTATTTATTCATTTTGTTTCATGTTTGACATATGTGAAAAGTGTTTTCGATTTGTTAATTAATACAGGTGTATTATATATAATAAATTAATAAATATCACATGAAATTTTAGTAGTTTTTTTTATTTTTTTATTTAAATGTAATTTATAAATAGATATTATATCTTGGTAATATTATTACCAATAGAAAAAAATTGTACTAATTTGTCACTAAACACTTTAACAGACATATATATTATCTGTTGGTATTATTATAATTGCAACAAAACTATTTTATATGTCGTAACAAAATTTAGCGACAGAGTTTTTACCAACAGTTTAGTGACATGGACATATATGTTGTTAAATTGTTTTACCAACAAAAAATTGGTTTTTACCAACATATAATACCCTGTTGAAAAAAGATAAATATTTTGTAGTGTTTCTAGGAGTCTTTGGTAGCCCCCTTACAAAGTCCATCATAATATTATCCCATTACCCCTCAGGTATGGGAAGAGGTTTCATGAATCCTATAAAATTTTGTTTTCAAGCCTTCACCTTTTCAAAAATGATACATCTTAACACATAATCAGCAATCGCCCTCTTCATGTTGTCCCACCAAAAATGTTTCTTCAAATCTATATACATCGTAGTGATACCAAGGTGTATAGAGAAATTGGATCTATGAGAAACATACAACAATTCCCTTTTTAGATCAGGTATATCTGGAACACAAATCCTCTCCCAAAATTTTAAAATTTCATCATCATATATGATGTCAATCAATCTCCCATTATTTACAGCATTAATTTTATTTTGAAACTCCACATCACTAGTCTGAGAACTTTTTATCTTTTCTAGTATAGATGGATTGGAAACCATTTAAAAAAGTATTGATGTTTCACCTTCTATGATTATTCCCATATCCATATTTACTAGATCAATGAACATATGATCCCTTTCAAATATCATCTTGTTCAGAACTCCATGATCCTTTCTTCTCAAACAATCTTCCACTTTATTTGCCATTCCCGGGTGGTAGTGTATTGTGTAATAATAATCCTTGAGTAGTTAGATCCATCTCCTTTGCCTCATGTTGAGTTCTTTCTGTGAAAAAATATATTTCTAACTCTTGTGATCAAAATATATCTCACATTTTCCACCATATAAATAGTGTCTCTATATCTTTAGAGCAAATATTATAGCTGCAAACTCCATATCATGAGTGAGATAGTTTTGTTTATGAATTTTTGTCTATCTTGATTCATAGGAAATATCTCTATCATTCTACATAAGGGCACAACCAAGTCATCTCTTTGAAGCATCACTATAAATAGAAAACCCATCAATACCTGATGGTAGAGTCAAGATAGGGTCATTGACTAATCTTCTATTCAATTTTTCAAAACATTCTTCACACTCTTTTTTCCAAACAAATTTAAACCCTTTACTTGTGATCTTGGTTAATGGGTTACCCAATTGGGAAAAATTTTAGACAAAATGATGATAATAACCTACTAAAATAATAAAATTGTGTACCTCAGTTATACTCATTGGTTCT
Source organism: Viscum album (assembly GCA_963277665.1). Taxonomy (NCBI): domain Eukaryota; kingdom Viridiplantae; phylum Streptophyta; class Magnoliopsida; order Santalales; family Viscaceae; genus Viscum; species Viscum album. The sequence continues at coordinate 1,657,056,378 of OY728121.1, read as the reverse complement.
GGCCGTTCTTGGATTTCCTTTGTCTTTGAAGGATCAATATAGATTCTATCCTAAGAGAAAATATGGCCAATAAAAGAAATCTATTAAATCCAGAATTGTCACTTTCTAAACATCCCATATATCATTTTTTTTGGCTGAAGCCTCATTTTTATTATTAAATCAAAGCAAAGACCTCTTTTTTAACTGGGTAGAGGGAAACCCATTACATAGCCTGAAGGCCCAGTGGGCTTGTAGCCCATTACATAGCCCGTAGGCCCAAATTTTATGCCCAATTCACATTCTGTGAATAGTAACCCATTGCTACAGTACCCGCACAGTACCGTCGCCGCTACAGTGCCATGCCACCACTTCAGTGCCCTGCCGCCTCTACAGTACCCGCTGATGAACAGTGCCGCCACTGCTACAGTGCCGCTACAGTAATGCTACAGTTCCTGCACCCCATGGGTTTTGAACCCCCATTTTCCATGTAGTATTACGAGGTGCTTACCACTAAGCCAAACCCCAACTACAACATCCCATATAATCATTTCTTCTAAGAGTCTTTAGAATTGTGCGCAAGTGATTTTCATGATCGTCATAGGTTTTGGAGTATACCAAGATGTTATCAATAAATACCACTACAATTTCATCATGATATTCCTTGAAAACTATATTCATTAAATCCATGAAAATAGGGGGTTCATTAGTCAGTCCAAAAGGCATTACTGTAAACTTTTAATGCTCATACCAAATTCAAAATATTGTCTTTTGAAATTCGTCCTTCATGAACAACTGATGGTATCTAGATTGAAGGTTAATCATTGAAAATTATTGAGCTCCATGAAGTTGATCAAATAAATCATCAATGCAAGGTAGGGGATACTTGTTCCTTTTGTTATAGCATTGATCTCGCTCTAGTCAATGCTCAACCTCATAGATCCATCTTTCTTTTTAACAAAAAGAACAGGGGATTCCCAGGGTGAAACACTAGGGAGAATATATCCTTTATTACTCAATTCCTCTAGTTGTTTCTTTAGTTCCACTAATTCCACAATGGCCATTCTATAAGGGGTATTTGATATGGGCATTGAAATAGGAATTAAGTCAATGGAAAACTCAATTTCATGTTATGAAGTATGTCTAGGTAAATCCCATGGAAAGACATCAACATATTCTTGCACAACAAGTACATCCTCTATTTGAACATTCTTTTCCTCACCCATAGTTATATCACTCCTTTACTCCCCAATAATTGAATTTATTAGAGCTACCAGGGGTGGATATAGATGAGAATCAGATGGTTATGTTTCTACTCTAAATACCAGGTAATACTTGTCTTTATCAAAAATTGTAACCTCCTTCTACATATAATAAATTTTCACATCATGATCCGAAATCCAATTCATACAGAGGATTATATAAAATTTAATCATGGGTATGACAATATGATCATCAGATAAGGCATGTTTATATGACAGAATGGTAACTGATTAAGAAAACTTTGTTGCAATAGTACTTCCCTTAAGAGTTTTGACTAATAAATCCCATGTTAAGTCAAATTAGAAATATCTAATTTTCTTGGAAAACTGGGAAGATATGAATGAATGAAATGATTCAGAATCAAATAAATCATTGGTTAATTTTGAGGAAACGATTAATGTACCTGCCACCATGTCATTAGGAACTTAAACCTAAGTAGTAGTGATCACATAAGCTTGGCCTTTCTCCCTTGGCATTTTCTGAGGTAAGTTTCCTTGATTATTAGGACATTAATTTCCATAATGCCCCATTTCATTACAATTGTAGCATTGAACATCAATAACATCTTTCCTCCCCTAGCAATCACGATCTTGGTGGCCTTTTTCTCCACACTTGTAACAAGCTCCCATCCACTTTAGGCATGAACTATGGTGTTTCTTCCCACAATTACTATAAAATAGAAATTAAACTTTTCCCTTCTTCCCCTTATTTCCTTTTTTAGAATTTTCTACACTTATCTTCTTCTCTTGCTTCACTATAAAGTCATAATACATAGAAAATTCCTTTTATGTATTGATAGCACATGAGACTATATATTTGTATAACGAGAGTTATTGTGAGACTAATGCTCGATGGATAACTATTTTAACCCAACAAATAATCAATCAATCATACTTCTTGGGTTGCATTTATAATCTAAAGCGTTCCGTGCTAAACTTGTAAGGTTGGCCTAATACTTTGTGACATTCTCATCCCCCCTTTTCCATAGACTTAGAAATTTCCTTTCCATATCTGTTCGATGTTTACAGGGACTTTATTTTTCTAAGAAAATCTCTTTAAACTCCCTCCATTCCATATTTTATACTTCTTCATCCTCCTCTGTGTTTTGAATTAATAACTGCCATTGATCTTCATCTCCTGTGAGGTGATAAACTACCATGACAACTTTTCCCCTTTTGTTACTCCCTAAATCAAGAAATATTTTCTCAAAGGAACATATCCATCTCTCTGATACAAATGGTTTTTTAGTCCCATTGAATTTTGGTGGTTGTGACCTCATGAAGGAGTGTAACATTAATCCCCCTGTGTTGTGGATCAAGGTTCTCCATATGAGTAAGGTTATTATTCATAACCTAGGTGAGTTGTCCCAGTATTGTTATAAGATATTCATTACTACTTTAATCACTATCTCCACTATAATTATCTTGAGTCGGAGAGAAATCCTGACATGGATTACATGCATTGATATGGTTTCCATTCCTTCCACTAGGCACTATTTATAAACAATGGCGTACACTAGATATGTTTATGAATCACAATACATAATTATAAAGATGTTAAATACCTAAAATCAATTGAAAAGTTTATGCATATAATAAATAAACATAAAATTGTTTTCTTTGGAGAAGTATTTACTCATAAATCATTCATAATGGTTTGTAAAGAAAATGTGATATATCCTTTGCATATCCCCCATGAGTGTCAAACCAGGTGCACAGTTAGGCCCGTTGTAGTGTACCAGGATACCCATGATAAAGCCCGAAACTCCTTGTCAGAGTTTTCACTCCTAGGTACATCTGTGCCAGAACCATGTCCAATTTTAGTATCCAAACAAGGATTTATTTCTTAGAAAACTCACATAATATCTACATTACCAGAATTTATGGATGTTCTTATATACTAATCCTCAATTTCTATCTTATGGTAATGTTCTCTAATCAGAGTTTTTCTAAATCTAGCTTCCAAGGTTTATAAACAACTTCCTTTGATACCAACTCAATGCCCCGATCCTAGTTACCTAGATTCGGTGCATTATTACATAAAATTGGCATGATCACAAGATATCAATTCCTAAAGACTGGTCAATTTAGTATCATTTGAAGTAATGGTTACATACAAATGTTTTACATTACATTATGAAATAAAAAGGGAACATTGTGTCTTTGTAGAACAATCTCATATCCCTTATCCTATACCTATAGTTCCGTCATAATATACTTCTTCACATCATGAGAAAAATAACACATAAAAAAGTGGTGAGATGTGATGCTCAATAAGGATAACAATATAGTGGAAACATTCATAAATAAGCATAAACATTGAAGGACATGTATAAGAATAAAACACAAGACTTTTAAACTTTAACTTCATCATAATATGTCAAAGATAAATCCAATAATTCCATTTACTTATTCATATGGATATTCTACTAGTTGAATAATCACATGTAATATCAATAGTTAATTTCATAATGATGGAATGCATAATGCCGGACATCATAACCACATAGTCAAGGCCTCATTCCAAGACTACAAATAAATATTTTGTCAAGGCCTTGTACCAAGATATTAGTTTGTCTCATGAGACCTACCGATGCATCGAGGGGATATAGAAGGCCCCTCCCATCACTTACTATGTCCAATACATTCCACATATGAAAAAGGTGGAATATAACATAATCATTCATATTAAAACTAGCATCCAAAATGTCAATAATTTAACCATAAACAATGAATGCTATAAAAATAGCACATCCAAATTAAAACATATAATAACTCATTAAATACAATATAGAAGATTGTATTTTAATAAATCAAACTCAATCAAAAATAATATTTTTTAAGGATGTTTAAATAGTTGAAAATTATCAGTAAAAAGCCTTTGAGAGAAAAATCCATTTTTCATGAAATCGTATAAAAGTTACACAATTTATAATGAATTCATTTAAAAGTAATTTTTGAATCAAAATATCCCATACCACTTTGAAACTTTTTAAAGGAATTACTATTTTTAAAAAATCATGTCCATATAAATAAATCCTTAAAATAATTTTGAAAACATCAAAATCAATTAAATAGATTTATAAAAATAAATCATTAAAACATTTAAAATGATGATCTATTGAAATCATACCTTCTATAAAACCTTAAAATATTCCTTTAAAAACATTATAATGAAACATGGACATGGATGATAAATATGTCCCAGTAAATATTTACGCATAATCAACCTCTTATAATAATAAGATTAAGGAATTAACTCTTACCTTGTACTTTTCCTTAGTCGATGGAACATTAAACTCCTGTATAATGTTTAAATCATTATTATTAAATTATAAAATAACCACATACATAAATATGATACCATATATGATCCATTAATGTTTCTTTGTTAATAATATTTCAGTAGTATCATTGTTTTAAGTGTTAAATAATTCATTTTCCATTATATGATTTCTTAAGTAAGTCATGTTTTTTATGAATAAGATGTATATGATTAATTTACATAATGATATTAAGTACTTAAACATTGTTTTTTAATAATAAAATGAAAATTATTCTTAAATGGTTACGATGGGGAAAGAAATATTATTGCGTCATGGAGATGGTAAGCTATATGTACGCACGAGAGACAATATCATTCTATTTATGGTGAAATCGTATATGATTGGATGGTATATTATATATTCAGAATCAATAAAATGTTATATTTATTATTTACATCAATTATAAATCATTATTATACCCATCCAAATAATTAAGTGTTGAGTAACAAACTACACCACGACGTGGAGATGGTAAACTGTATGTACGAACGTACGGTGACATTGTCATTCATAGGATCATAGAATAATGAATATGGTTTTACCATATTTATAATAAATCACATTATGTATAAGGTACTGGGGTTTTTATTTTTTTTTATGGAAACAACTAATAAAGAGGACGTGGAAGAAGAAAAGAACATTGAAAGAGGTGATGAAATAATTACCTCTTCTTTGGGTGATTCCTTTTGATTTGACCAAAAGGGCTCCTTAGGATAGATTTATAATCAAATAAGGGTCTAGTTGAATTTAAGGTATTTGGGAGGTGATTTTAGCAGGGTTCGTCCTAGCCCAATGGCTTTGGAGTAGTGAATTTAAGAGAAGAGGAAATACCCTTTTATAAGAGAGGTTGGGGGCACTTTAAGAAGAGCTTGAGATATTAATTTTTTATAAAATAATTTTCGTTTTATAATAAAATAAAATCGATTTATTTTGATGATAAGGTGGGTATGGGTATAAATATTATAAATAAATAGGTGTATGATAAGTTTAGGTCACCATATTAACATTATATTTTAGATTTAACTCTTAGTTATATAGTTTAACATTTACCTAGTCTTCTTGTATTTTTATATTACATGGTTAATAAACTTACTATAAAATTCCAATAGAACTTCACGTGGTTCATTAGTGACATATCTAACCTTATCTATGTCCTTTGGCTGAATTTTAGATTTTTCGGATATGATATCATTTAATAAAATAGTATTTATTTTAAAAACTCATTTATGTCAATTTTGACATTATTTAGTATTTGGTTTTTTCAAATGTCATAACAACTTTATTAATTAGAAAAAATACTTTTAATAAACCCTAAAATATCATATTCACCTATAATTTCTTTTATAGAATAAATAGTTTCAATTTACATTTATTTTAATATTTATAACCTCAATTATTTTAATCTTTCAATAATATGGTAATTACTACAACATCATTGTGTCATATATAAATTTGACTAATTTATGTCTAAAAATTATAAATAAAATACTATGATGTAGAAACTATTTTTTTATTTCTAATGAATATATATATAGTCGAATTTATTATATGCATAAACCTATATTAAAAATGGTTTAGGTATTAAAATTTGAATTTGACCCTTTTAACTCTTCTTTAAATAAAATATAATAAATGTCATAATCATTCCCAAATGGATCAAGAAGGATTTTATTTTTGTCCAAAGGTTGATTTTTGTCGAAAAAAACTTATCCAATAGAATTGGGATATGTTTTGGGGTAATTATAACATTAATTTCACCTTTAATTACCCTACATACATTTAACCGTGGTAAATAAAATTTAAACATTACTATTCAAAAAAAGTTGTTTTCATCCTATTGAACCAAATTTCACTTACTGATGTCAACCATCTCTCTCAGATTTTTGAAATTCAATTCATAGAAACAGTAAAATTACATTTTATGTCGATTTGAAAATGTGTCTAGAAGGAGGGTAAAATAGGTTAAAATGTTCAATAAAATTTTATATATCTAATATTATTATAAAATGACTCCAATGAATTTAATTGGATTAATATAGGTATTATGTATCTATTTTGAAATTAAAATAAATTTATATTTAAAATTATTATTTAAATAAAAATTTGGTATTAAACAATAACTCGGTGTTTTTTACTATTCATCAAAAATTGAAAGTTTTCGAAAAAAATACCAAAAATCACTCTAAGCTAATTATGATATTCAGAATCCAAAAATGAAGTCCACTTTGAAAAATAAAAATTATAAAATTCAAAAAGTGGGGAATACTATTCATAACTACCTTTTTAAACATGTATTTGATTGGTCATGGTGTGCTAGAACTCGAAGTTGTGTACAATGCATTCTATTGTATTATTCAAAGAGAAATATATCGTGGATGCTTCGTGTGTTAAAAATTTAGTTGATTCTAAGAAGGAGATGGTTTTCTTATATTGGGAAGAACAACATAATGTCTTCCACATACAAATATTCCAAGGTATTGCTGAATATTATCAATGGTTTGTGAAGGATTATCAAAGATAATATCACCTTTGATTTCTCTTACCATGAAATGGGTCATTTTATTCTGGGAAGTTAAATACTATACCTATTTTAGGGAGTTGAAATATCTTCATACATCGTCACCTTTTCTAATACTGCTAGAAACCGGTATAGACTACATGGTATATTATGATTCTTCTGGTGCTGGTATGGGTAGTGTGATTATACAAGATGATCATGTTGTTGCATATGTATCTCTTCATATTCTGCATCATGAGAAAAATTACACCACTCATGAAGTGGATCTCTTTATTCTTATTATTTATCTTAAGTGTTAGTCATAATAATGATTTGGGGAGAGGTTCATAGTCCATTCTAATCATAATATCTCTAGTTACATCTTTTATGAGAAGGACCTAAACCTCAAGAATATGTGATTAGTGCAATACCTCTATACTTTTGACTTTAACATTTCTGACACACATGTGAATGTGAGCATTGATACTGAGGCTCTCATAAGGAAATTCCTATGTCAGGTTTTCTTGGAATAAAAAGAGTGAAAACTCTTGGGTCTTTTTGCAGAGTTACATATGGACATACAAGAGGATGATTTAGGTTTGGATCTAACTACTGTTTAGTTTTCATCATCTCTCCTGGATCCTATTATATAAGTTGGGAGACCATTCCTAGTTGGTATTTCCCCTATGATGGGATTATTTTCCTCATGAATTGGTTTGTCATCTCATCGTATATTAGAAATTTTAAATTATATAATTGTCATAGTATTTTTGGTACATTTATCCCATAATAATGAATAAGTGTTATGATATGATTTGACATATCTAGTGGTCATGTATGAATTCTGACATCATGGATTATGAGTCATATTGTTACACCTTCTAGTAGATAAAGCCGAGGACCTAAAAAATTATGATTTTATTTATAAACTTTTAGTTCTTGTTTGGAAATGGGATGATATTTATATGGAATTCAGTGTTCAATTAAAAAGGACTCCCTAAGGAAAAAAATTAATTTGGGTGGTGATTAATTTTTTGATGAAATAAGATCATTTCATTCTAATCAAGGAAACTTCCAAGGGTGAAGATATCAATAAGATATATATAAAGGATATTTTTGGGTTTCATGGGGTAAAATATTCTATTTTCTTCAACAGGTATCCTAGGTTTATTTATTGATTAGGGAAGAGTATACAAGAGGTGATGGGGACTCAATTCAGATTGGGTACAATTTATCATACACAAATGGATGGTAAAACAAAGGATTTTGTATTGATTCTAAAGGATATTCTCTGTTCTTTTGTCTTATATTTTGGTATTCCAAGGGATAGATATCTCAGACTAGAAGACTTTTTCAACAATAAAATTTATAGTCATCTATTAGAATGGCCACCTTTGAGAATTTGTATGGATTCCCATGAAAATCATCTCATTATTGGTCAGAGGTGATTTTGGTCTCTCACATTGCAGTAAGTCTTCTTTATGATATATTTTTAAGGATCTAAGATATAAATTGACACCTGGTTATATATCAGATTCAGATGAATCAAATGCAGATCATCGATATCATCCTTTACAGTTTTTCATTTGTGACTAGGTATTCTTGAAATTTTCTTCATATTTGGGTCACTATCAGTTTGAGAGATAGTAGAAGCTAGCTCAAAGATATGTTGAACCACTTTATATCACTGAGTGGGCTGGAATTTTTTATTTTAAATTACTATTACCATCCCATTTGACATGTATTCATGAATTTTTTAACATATCTTAGCTGAATTAGTACCACCCCAATCCTTCCCATGATCTTATTTAGGAAGAGGTCACATAGTACCTAGACATTTATGTTATAGAGAATCAAATAGATATCATTTATTCTTATATGAAATTATTATATAGTATGTATATTCTGTTTGTTAATGTGTAATGGTGTCATGGATAGGATTATCATGATACTTGGGAGTACAATTCATTAATGAGGGAATGGAATACCCACATATTTTTGAAGCATCCATCTTCCACATGACTCCCTGGGGATAAAGATTTATATTGGGGGGATAATTGTAATATCCTAGGTCCTTTCACTTCTATTTTTATTTTTAAGAGTGTTTTTTCTAGTTTATGCGGTGTTAGTGGTTATTCGAGGGATTTTTTAAAGGGATTGGGCCGAATGGTAGCTATATGGATCCACTGGTCAGTTAGTGGATTTTGATAGAAACATGTATAGGTTTTGGTTCCATTGGACACTCGATAGGCTGACCAGTAGCCACTTCATGGTTTTTAAATCCACCACCTAGCCATTGGTTTCCATGAGTTATATGGTGGAATCTAGTTGGGCCAGGTAAATGAGGTTCTAATCATAATTATATACCCCTAAAACCTAATTAACCACCTAATCTAGTATTCTTGAACCCAATATGATCAATTATCTTGGAAAATATCTCCCATGGAGGTATAAGGTACAACTGACTTCTCTTATTGACATTTTGATTATGGTTCAATAATTTTTCATCAAATTGATATGTATTATCAATTATTTCTTAATTCCTATATTTCTATCAAAATTGTATGTTCTTCTAGGATATGTTTTTGGGATATATTTCTCATGTTATTATCATTCATCAATATCTTCTAGATATTTCATGTGACTATCATTTGGAGGCTGGTTCTCTTATTGATTTTGGTGCATCACTTGAGATTATTGTGGTATGTGATGATCTATCCTCATCGCAGAATTATTTCTTATAGATACTCAATTATATTTCATCGGGATCATTTTTAGGGCCTCCTTTACTTTTCTCTTGTGTTACCCTTCTTTCCAGATAGTGGATTCCATTTCGATTTCAGTGTGATCTAAGTTTGAGGTAGGTTTATTCGCATATAGCTTCTGCTCTATAGACCTTGAATTCTATTTGTTTTAAAAATGGATTTCTGAATTAATTTGAATGATCTTTGAATTTATTAATATTCATATTTAAAAATAGGTTTTGAGAAAATAAGATTTCCCCTTATTTTAGAAAAAGAAATGTGTTTTCAAAGTGTAGTGAAACTGATATTGAAACATGTTTTTGGTGCAATTTTTTCATGGAAAGGGTTTTTTGGAATTGTTTGTGGAACATGATAATCCCTTTGAAAATGATTTGACATATTTCACACATGGGAGCCTTGGGTACCTAGGTGAGGGTTTAGTATTGGTTCTTATCCCTTGAAATGGTAAGGGGGTTCAGTTTCTTTGGAGATCCTCTATTCCTAGATAGTAGGTACATTGACTCTAGAAACATGATCATGGAAATATATGTGGTTCACTTTCTTGGGTATTCTACCACTCCAATCTCATGGATGCATTAGGCTCTAGGTACCTTAGTTTGAACTATACATTGTTTTTTATATTCTTAGGAGTTACCTAGTGAGACCGATATTTGTTATATTAAGGGTGATTACAATTTTTCTTTGGCATTATATTTTTTTTGGATTTGACATGATATGATAAATGACTTGATAAATGTAAATTGTTTATGGAAATTTTTCATTGACATTGTATTACCTAGTTTTGTGGAATGTTTGTAAAATATCAAAAAAAAATTAACATGATTTAAATATAAAACAATGTAACTATATATCATACCATGTTTTATTTTAAATTTAGAATATTTTGATTATTTGATAGAGACTTGTTTGGAACACCTGGGTGGGATCCTACTGAGCCTATTTCACTCACACCTCGCACACTCCCTTGGGGTTGTATAATCCCAATTTTATCTAATATGAAAATGTTAAAGGAAATAAAGTGAGTAAGTGAGTTTTTGGTTATTTTTACATGTGTATATGGTGGTGATATAGTGGGATGTTTCCCACATATAACATGGAGTAGTTGTGGGTAGTTTTGGGTGTCCATTATTTTATTTATTTTTCGAACATATATCCTGGATTTATCTTTCTACCTTTGTTTGTATCACTACTACTTTCACTCTAATGATTAAGGAATACATATTTTATAGGTCTATATATATATATATTATATACCATGGTTCATGTTAGTCAGTGTAAAGGCTCAGATCCATCTACATCATTATTTTTCATATTTAAAAGAATTGGGGGTTCTTATAAGAATCCTAGAGTATGATCAGTGTAGATTTGGAGATGTAATCTACTTATATGATAATTTCATGAAATAAAAAATAGTTCATGGTGTGAGTGGGACGTTCATAGCTAGAACTGGTTGTTCAGATCTTTTATAGGAGAATTTCATGGGTTAGGTTTCTAGATGTGTATAGTATATTCATGATGTGAATTTATGTGGCTTGAATTCAATGAATATACCACTGAAAACACATAATGTTAACATTTCTTTCATGACATGAATTAATACCAAGTTTTTTGGATCTTGGTGATGTATTTTATGATGAGTCTTAAATTCAGAACATTCACATCCTAAATGAACCATTCAAACATAAAATTCTTTCAATAAAAATGAATATAAAGCCTGATTCAACCTAAAAGTTTCTCAAAATATTTTATTCTTTACCAACCACAATCAATTTTTTTCTTTAGGATGTTTTAAATCTATTTAAAAATGGATTGATCCCCATCTTCTAGTGTTTATTCATTGGTGATTTGTGGTTATTTTCCCTCTTTCTCTTATGGTTTCTTCTTTTATCAGGTTTGTTCCCTCATATTATTTTATTTCATTAAATGGAATTTGATATCCTTTATTCTTATGGATTTATTTTTATGTTTTTGGCATGTTTTGGCAAAGTTTTCTAGGACGGTGGTAGTTTCATTACGGGAGAGGCGATCAGAGTTTTTTGTTATTGTTCTATTCTTGTTCAATAATTTTAAAAGTCTATAAGTTGGGTATTCATTGATTCTCCTTGTTTTTATGTGAAATCTTCAATTAATCATTAATTTTATCTTTGTGTTATAGTGGAATTCACCATAATGTGTTTTAAACTATAATAACAAAAATAAATGATTTACGGTTGTAGATATCTCATGTGTTGTCCACTATGATAATGATTTTCCTCTAATTTTACTAAATATTTTTCTTTCTATAATTATGCTTTGGTTATCGTGTTTTTTTATTCTTGGGATTATCATGTTAATTTTATGTAAATAGTTAAATAAAAAAAGCAATTAGTAGTGTTGGATAATGAATTAATGTGGCATGTTTATTGAATATGTTGACTCTTATAATTTGATAGATATCGAATGATTCTTAATTCATGATTAAATTGAATTCCTTCTTCTATATGTTAGTGGAAGTATCCTAAGAACATGAAGTTAGAATTTCTTGTTTCTTTATAATAATAAAGTAGTATTTTGATATAATTTCTCTTCAATAAAGTTTAATGAAATGGGATGTTACACTTGAAATCATGTCTAATTAATTAATATATTGTTGTGGATAACGTCTTGGGTTACCTATAGTTGTAACCTGTGATTAATTAATCAAATAATCTAAGACGACAAAAAAACTAGTTGTCTGATAAAGATAGATGTTTTGGGTTGAGTGAGGCTATTTTCGTTTCATGGTTAGATGCCTTATTTATTGGGATCAAATTACATCTTGACTCAATTTTTTTGTTTTATGTATTCTATGTTTTCTCTAGATGTGAGTATTTCTATGTGATGTGTTGTGATCATGGGATAGATTATGGTTTGTCACAATATGGGTAGGCGGGACAAAGTTGGTGGTATCATTTGACATCTGTGCTAGAAGGATGGATAGAGGGTAATATGCATGGTGGTTTTCGGGATGGAACTGGGATTGGAATAATGGGTTAAAGTTGGTATTTCCCTTTATTGTGATGAAATTTGTATTCTTTCCTGATAATGTTCTACTATAACGGTCATATATTTTAGTTTCTTGTTTACATTTATTCTTTTCCCCATTTCTTGAGGTAGATGGTTGTTCTTGGTTTGTGTTTATTTTTTAGGGTAACTCTGGATGTTTTCTTGAGTTACTGGAATAATGGAATGGTAATGATTAATTAATTTTTTATCCCATAGTGTTGGTTTGTGAATAGAATGAATATAATGATAATCTTTTGAATCCATGGATCATGTTGGATTATTCCTGGAGGGGTTTAAATTCACTTGGTGCTTAATGAAATGTAACTAGAATAACATTAATTAATAGAATATGAATTAATTAATATAAATTAAAATTTTAAAATGAATTAATTTATTAAACAATTCTCCTTGAAGTCATCCGTTTTTATAGGGTATCTAGTTCTTAGCAGTGTTAATTGGGTTCTTGAGAGATGATAACATCAATTAATCATGAGACTGGGTTAATTACAATAGTGTGGTTGTGATCAATATATTATATTTTATGTTACATGATTTCATATGCCACATGACCCATGTTAAAATATGACTAAAACATAGTGAACATTTGGAGGGTGGTTTAAAAAACATCTAGGTTAGTGAGAAACTATTGGAAAACTACCCACATTAGACCCACTCTCTTCTTTTGGAAGTATTATGTGTGGTATGCATAGTGGTTATCTTTCCCATATATGTGTTTAGGGTTATATAATGTATTTTGGTCATTTCTCATGCATATATATAATTATATAGTATATTATAGAGTATTATAGTTATGACGTGTATGGGTTGTGATTTTTTAAGTTATAATACACAACATGGGGGCAGTAGTAGATCCTAGATGTAGTTGGTTACTAAATAGAGATGTGGCATGGGATGATAAGATTATGTGATACATGAGGTTCATGGTATGTCATGATGAGATGATTTGATACATATAATTTATGTTATGATACTTTATCTGAGGTGTCTTTTTCATTTCTTATTTTGGAGAGAGATACATCTGGACGTTCAATGTTTAGGTAGAGCGAAAAACTAATATGGAATTGGTTGTGGGATAACATCTTTTACATGTTGAAAGATATCAATAGCGACTCTTGGAAATTAGAATACATGTTTAGGTGATGTATTAGTTTTACTTGTTTTTTAGTGAGCTGTAGCATGTTTTCATTTTATTTTACGTGATATGCACTTATGAGGACACTATTGAGAATAAAGAGTATATTCACCATATGTATATAAAAAATATTATGTCATAAAGAGTAGGTTGAATATTGGGTTGGAAATTACTATATCATGGTTTGTTCATGATCTATTTTGGATTTCATATTTGATGATGAGGATTATTTATTGTACATTTTGTTCCCTCTTTGTAGTTTTCTTAGATGTATGGAATTACATAGATGTATTTGGGATTTTTTATTTTGTTATGTGTGGGATTTTTAGGGTGTTTCTAATTATCTTTCATCCTCTCAAATCATATAGGGTAATTCCTCTCATTTTTGTGTATGATATACCATTAGTGATTTTTGAAAATTCATGGCCAATAAAAGGTGGGATTTAGGAGTCATTATCTCCTTTCTCTATTTATCGTCCCATGAGGGTTACATTTGCGGGGATGGGTCATGAAAGATAAATTTTATTTAAAAATAATTTATATATACATGGGGCGACCCTGACATGTATACTCGGTAGGGAGATCATAACATGTATACTTGGTGAGAGATATCCATGGTAAGGATGGGAACTTAGCATACGTATTTATGTAATTAGTTAATTTCACATGTTATTCAAAGGGATTTATCATCCTTTATTCATATTCTTCAAGAGAGGATTTGTGGAGGATCTAAATGGGAATACAAGTTATTCATACCCTATGTATATATAAATTATTTCTCTAGTCAACATGTGTTGGCTAGTGATCCAGATTCACATTACTATCTTGTGGGATGATCTAGAGCAATTTGGGATTTCACAGTAATTGATAATGATTGTATTTTTTACTTATTGTTATATTTTTTATTTTTTTTCATTTTTATAAAATTACATACATGTATTTGGGATCATTTAATTTTTTTATGAATAGGGTTTTATTGGTTTTTTATCATATCTCTCATCCTCTCAAATAATTGAGAGTAATTCCTCCCATTTGTGTGAATAATATACCCTCAACGATTATCACCAACCCATGACCTATTGAAGGTGGACTTCACATGTCTTTATCTCACTTCTCTCACTTTCGTCCAAGGAGTGATTCCATTGAGGGGATGGGGTTATGACAGAGTGGAATCAAATGATCGGTTTGAGGTGTATGATGATACTCAGAGGCTGGAACATGTGAGGAATTCATGGGTTGGTAGGGAAACAATATGAACTATATTTAGTAAACAATATAAATAAGGGATACTAGATGAGATATGGGTAATTAGGGCCCCCTATTATATGATTCATGGACCTTTATGTTCAATCATCCTACTGAGAAAAGTTACACTACTTGTGGGCTAGAGACCTAATAAAGGATCATGCTTCATTCTTCTTACAACTATGTTTGAAATGGGCATACCATGGGATTAGTTTGATCCTTAAATAATTAATTAATTAATATTCAATATTCAATATTCTAGTTTTATGAGTCCCTATAGTTTTTTCTTTTTTATTTATTTCTCCAGGTTTACTTTTCCATTAAGTTCATGTCAAATATGTTTTGATAGATGTTCTAGTAGATCCTCTCATAGTAGAGGTTGATAACAAGAACACATGAAGGAGGAAAATATGAGAGTCTCAATGCCATAATATATAGAAATATGATCGATTTATTTTAGACCAAGTGATAGGGTTCTTTTTGGAGGAGGCGGTAATATCCTTCAACTGGATCTATGTTTGAATGGTTCATTGGAACTCATTTGTAGGGATGATATTTCATGGAGCAATGAGACAATTGTTGTTGTTGTTCCTCAGGGGTCATGAGAAATTAGAGGTCCCAAGGAAGATATTCAACTAAGTGTTTCAAGTTTAGTTTTTTTTATAATGAAAAGGCATCTAGTCTCTATGAGCTTTTTTCCATCAACAGGGGAGTTCCATCATACATGATTTCAGGATCCATTTCTAGAACCTTCCTCATTATGCTTCAGAGCAATTTTCATATGTGGAGGCTAGGGTGAGGAATTTCATGTAGTATTTACCACTATATTTACAGTTATAGATAACCCAATTTATTTCATCAATATATCTTGAGGTACTATTGAGTGTATAGGTCATTGAGAGGACCCAGGTTTAGACTGGATCCCCATGAGAGGGAATTTTTCATTATTCCTCATATAAAAAATATGTATTATGGGGTTATCAGTTACCTATATTGAAGATATTTAAAAAATTCATGGGTAGGTAACATTTATCATCATATCATTTCCCTATGGGTGATAGCTATTGGGTCCCAACAAAGGGATCATAAAAATGTTTTTTTTTCTGTGGGGGTCAAGAGCATCAGAAGTGAGAGTGTCTGAACTTTCTGAGTAGGAAGATTAGAGTAGGTGTTTCCCTTTAGCTTCCTTTATTGGGTAATTTTTATCTGAGTAAACTAAAACATGGTTCTACATCATTGAATTATTATAGAGGAGATGAGGTAGAAAAAGGACATCCCCTAGATGCTCCCCACCCACAATGGGAAGAGTGAGTCCATGGAGGTGGTTGTTTTCAGGATCAGAGAGGTCATAGATTATGTCATGGACAGTTGAATTATTTAGAGTGGTTGGTGTTAGGAAATACAAACATCATTTGAGGTACCCTTTTCTTGTTCTATAACTGGGAGTATACTTTTTTTGATTTATTAGATACACACTTATTTAGAAAACCTGAGTGAGTCCCTGATTTGGGGATTGAATTATAAAAGATTCTGGTGCCATTGTCATTGACTATTCTATTTAGATGTTGATATTATATATATGAAGCCTATATGGACATTAATATAATACTATGGTAGCACTACTCTGGAGTAGACTTTCTCTTTTTATTAATAAAATCATACTCCTTAATCCTCAGCATAGACTAGATGTATTATGTGTAAGTTATTATAGATTTATTTATAATATAGATTGTATTTAATGATTTTAATGAACATACTTCATTGTTTTCTGGTGTTCGGGAACCTAGGATAGGTTGGAGTCATGTTTTTTATGTGTCTTCCTTGATAGATTAGATATTTAGTTTTTCAGAGTATTATCCAAAAGAGTTTCCCAAGGTTATCGATGAGTACCCGAATGTCTTATCTGATGAGGATGTAGTGTTACCCCCTTGAAAAGAGATCGAAATTCTAATAGTGAAATAGTTGATCACTTCTTCGATATTGATGTCTCTATATCAGATAGTTATTTTGAGTTTCAAGATCCACATATTTTGACAAATGATCCTTTTTAGTGCTATTTTTTTGGGGACCATGTCACCTTGGGGTGCTCCAGATTTATTTTTTAAAAAAATAAATGGAATTATGTGTATTTATATATATTATTATTAACTAAACCAGGTGAATGTTAAGAAACCCTATCCTCTTCTATGGATTGATGATTTATTCAATTAGTTGAAAAGTGCTAGTTGATTCTTGAATACTATTTTATGTTTGGTATATCATTATATTCATATGAAGGAAATAGATATACTGAAGACTAATTTTTTATTTTTTATGGGAATTACAAGTTATTTGTTATGTTGTTCGGTGTGAAAAATTCTACATCCATGTACATGGGTCTAATGAAAGTATTGTTTAGAGTGTTTCAGGATTATTTCATGATGTATTTTATCGATGAAATCCTTGTGTACTATGCATATGAGGAAGAGTATGCAGAGAATATACGTGAGTTTTTATGATTTCTCCATCATTATGAGATATTAACCATTATATAAAAGTTAAATTTGTAGGATATTTTTTTTTATTTCTCGATTAATTTCATGTCCCATTGTAGTGTAGTTGTGGATCCTCCGAAGATTGATGTGGTAATTTCTTGGGAAACCCCAAGATAGTTATAGAGGTGCAATGTTTCATTGGTGTTGCAGGTTATTATTGTAGGTTCATAGATTATTTATCTTAGGTTACAACTCCTTTAAAATCCTTGACCAGAAAGGATTAGGAATTATTCTGTACTTGTGAGTTTCAAGAAGTTTTTGAGTACCAGAAAGAGAAGTTTTTCAACAATCCAATTATTTATTTTCTAGACACTACTAGAAACATAGAATATACCAATGGTTTTAGGAACTGTGGAACTGGGAGGCATCCGTATTGATCTATACCCATGGTTTCTATTGAAACTGTGGGTATATGTAGAGAGGATTTCATCATACCCACATTTTAACAAAAGATGTGGGTGTAAAAATATACCCATGGTTTTGGGAAACATGGGAATATAATTTCTTAGAACTATAACTATATCCATGGTTCCCTAAACTATTGGTATATATAGGTGTCCCCATTTGACAAGATCATCTCTTCTAACCCCTGAACCGTTAAATAAAATAAAGAACATCATAAACATTCAATGAAATACCACTATTTTATATTTAGAATTGAACCAACAACATTTAAAACCATTCAAAATACTCCAAGATACAGATAATCCATACAATTAAATAATTTAAGTCATTAAACAACTTCCACATGTCTTTTTACTTCAAATTCAAAACTAGAGGGGATCAATATCTCCCCCTTCACCAACATCCACATCCTCATCACCATCAGCAACATACTCATCAACAACAACATAATCTAGAGTAGCATCATCATCATTATCATCATAATAGCCACCGTCATCTCTACCACCACTAGGAACCTCATTGGAATCACATGGTACATAATTTAAGGAGGGAATGGATGCCATATATGAATCAACAGATGTAACAACCTATAATGGAAGATAATAACTTATATCTGACATAGCTTTCTTGAATTTTTTGATGATTAGTTTAATTCTTTCATTCTCCTGTAAATCCTTTTTTCATTAACTACTTATCAATAAGCTCTTTGTTTCTCTATGGTCTAAGAGGTTTGGGAGGATTCCAATGAGGACTAATACCTAGTGCGGATTCTTTTTTTCCAATTTTGAAATAAGACTCTCCCATGGTTCCCATCACCAAATACCAGACTCAAATGATCATTTGTCTAAATTTTGTCAACTTATTTATGTTAGGGGGACACTAGGGAGGACTTTTTCAAATATAAAAAAGATATTTAATATATAATTTCATATAAATATTTTAAATATAAATAAAAAACATAAAATCATTTCTTGTGTTTGTTCGTTTACTCCACATCCATATTTTTCCTACCTACTCGAGAAAAATAATTTTCCTCGAGGTACACAACCTTCGATTCCCAAAATAGATTTATGAAAATAACATTGATTAGTATACCCATATTCAAAAAAGAAACATTTTATATTATTGAATAACAATGAGAGGGAATAACTTTTAAACGAATTAAAAAATCTTAAATTAAAACATGTGATAAACATTTATGAAAAATTAATATATAAATGAAAACCATAAACTATTTATAGTTTTATATTCTCATTATGAACATTCTATAATTTTGAATATGAATTATTTATATTCATTTCATAAAATAAACTCTATATTGTTCAGTATATGGACTCATGGAAAATTATTATATACTTTTGTAGGCAAATTGTCCATTATGCCTATTAGAAAATTTCATTTCACTTCTATCAAGAATTACCATATTATTTTTAGTCATTAGGGTCAGTTGTTTCCTCCCAAAATAAACTAAAATATTTTAGACAAGCATGAATTTTATTAGAATAAAATTTGATCAGCTACATTAACTTCCATGGCTTATAATGATTTGGGGGAATATCTACACCATCAGGAAGAAAGTCCTTCAAAAATGTAAGAAAATAATAAATGGTGGTATTAGAAATTCCACAATTAGATTTTCCATGATATAACATCAATAAAAATTATAAATTCTTCATTTTAGTACAATACTAATATACAGGATTTTTAACATCATTCCTCAAAATTTTCTCTCTCCCAACATCATCATAATTAGTCATTTTCTCATGTTTATTGATATCATTAACTTATTTCACTAGAATACTATATAACCTTTGATGATGAAAAAATTAAATCATATCAAATATAAAGTTCTCTATAACACATATTTCATTCCATCCATGAATAGAAGAAGATTATCTCTTCTCCCCATTGTGATACCAAACCTAATTGTCAGTTTAAAATACGTCTTTCATTATATGATATCTAACTTATTCCCATATTAACCATGGTCTTCCCACATAATTATTACATGAACACTGTATACGACCCCCATATGAAGCATTGTAAAATGAATAATATAAAAAATTTCCAAATTCTCTAGAAACTTGGTTGAAATTCAATTGGTATGATACATTTGGCTTATTTCCATTGAATTATAGGGGGAAAAGTTATGTTCTAACCTATAATGTAAAAAAAAGTTAAAATGATATCCAAATTCCAATAAAAACTAATATAATTTTGTAGAGGAAATTAAAGAACATTAAGTAAGGGTAAACTAATGTTAATTAAGGGTAATTTTTTTAAGTAAGAGTATAATAAAGATAACTAAGGTTAAACTAAAGAAAAGTAAGGGAAATCTAATGTTACGTATGGGTGGAATAAATTTATGTAAGGGTGAAATAATGTTATTTAAGGGTAATCAAAGTTATTTAGAGGTAAAATAAATTTAAGAAAGGGAAAAAATTTAATCAAGGGAAAAACAGACTCTTGTAATGGTAGAAAAGCTATGTAAGGGTAAAATAATGTTATGTAAGGGTTAACTAAAGGAAATTTAGTGTAAACTAATGCTACGTGAGATTAAAATAATGTTAAGTACGGTTAAAATAAATTTAATTATTAGCAAATTAAAGCTAATTAAGCATAAAGTAATGTAAAGTAAGGATCACCTAATTTTATGTAAGTTTTAAACAATGTTAATTAAGTGTAAACCCAAGGTAGGTAAGGGTAAAATAAATATAAGTGAGGTTAAACTATGGTATGTAAGCGTAAAATGAAGGTAAGTAAGGGGTAAAACAAAGTTAAGTATGGTTAAAACAAAATTATGGGTAAATTATAATTATGTAAGGGAAAAATAAATTGATGTAAGGGTAAACTAAATTTATATAAGGGTGAAACAAAGTTAACTAAGGATAAACTAAAGTTAAGTAAAGGTAAAAATAAACCCATGAAATGGAAAACTAAATCCATGTAAGGTCAAACTAAAGTTAAGTATGGTTAAACTAAAGATCAATAATGGTAAAAAAGATTTAAGTAATTTTAAAACAAATTTATGGTAAAACTAAAGAGAATTAAGTGGAAAATAATCATTATTTTAAATTAATTTTTATATTTTATTATTTAATTATTATCCTTTATCAAATATATGATTAATTTTATTTTTAATATATGAAAATCATTATTATTATTCATATTATTTTTTGTGATTTTTAATCAAATTAATAAATTATTTATTTTCAATTATTCTATTTAATTGGTCATTTATATATATTCATTATTAAATTTATATAATAATAATCATATTAAAAGAGGGAAGTTGGGATAAAAATAAAAAATTTAATAGAGGATACAATGTGAAATAGTGAAAGTGAATAAATATAAAACACCTTGAATAAAAGGGATCTATAGAAGGGATATTTTGGTCAAAAGAATAGCTCACCACACATATGATAATTACCACGATAATTGAGGGGTGAAGGAACCCAAATTTGATGTAAAATAAAGAAAAAAATGGAAAAAGTGTTGAAATTTGAATGGAATTACACGTGGGGATACTAGGTACATAGTGGGAAGCTATCATCTATATATTTATAATAAATTGGGCTCCCCATGCCTCAAGATATCTCCCTAGGTACCTATTAAACTTCTTCTAGGTATTCAGTTTCTTCTACAATATTTTGTAGTTATTTTTTTCTCTCACTAGGTACTCAAAATCTAATCTATAAATAATATGGTAATGAAATAAATCATAGTTAAAATACATAACATAACTAAATTTTAAAGCAATACTTATTTTATTTCAATAGTAAAAATAATTTTAAGAAAATATTAAATTTATATAAATAAATTTATTTATTTGAGTTGAATTAAATAAATAATTAATGAACTGGAAATCAGTAATTGTATTTTCCTATTATTAATGATATCTAAAATGTTTATCTACTTTTACTAAATATGTGAAAGGATAATCCAAATACTCTGACTACTTATCCAATAATTTTCCCTTGAATGAAAATTAAAATACATGACCCCATGGAAATGGATCTCAATCATTATTCCTAAATTTTATCATGAAATTTCATTTTATTAAAATCTATCCACATGTTTGTATATTTTAGTCACTTATATTTCAAAAGTCTTTACTTATACTCAAGGAAATTCTCTTATACAACAGATTAATGAAAATCATATTCAATGATGAAACCATTACTAATGAACTAATAATATCAAAAATAATTGAAGTTATAATTGTAAATAATGTGATCTAATCAATAAAACATTTAATTTTATTTAAAAGTAAATATTAATTAAATTGATTTACAATTTTTCTTTTTCTTTTATTTTTTGACACAAAACATATAATATATATGGCATGAAATAATTGTAGACAATATGATATTTATATATATATATTTCACATAGTAACCTTCAAAATATGAGTTACATTTGATCTATAAATTTAAAAATATCCATTATGATGTGCATTCACAATCTAAAATGGTCATGATTATAATAAATTAGTTTTGGTGACCCATGACTAGACACCTAAAATAGGTTCTCGTATAGTCTAAGGCACACAACCCTTACCCCTAGTGGATGAAAACTAGAGTTGATTGATCAAATAATCCATTTTGAATCTTTTTTCCCACAAAATATAAACTAAAATGGAAAATAATTCCTCTGTAATTTTAAAAAATAAAAAATATTAAAAAATTATAGTGAAAAAAAAATATTTTTTACAATTTTCAAAAAAAAATTACAAAGAAAAATGTCAACATAAATTATATTTATAAAATTGAATCACACCAACTAAAATGGAGAAAGGAAAGAGAATAAATAAGAGGAGGTAAATAAATATTATCTCTAAAAGACTGAGACAAAATAAATTCCAAAAAGGGAGGAAGAACAGATGTCAATGGGTGAAATGTCACCTAGGGGACGCTAAATCCTTCTAGGGATGGAAGGGGGGATAGAATCTCCTAAAGAGGGGATGGTGGATGACAAATACACTAGTTTAGTGGAAGAATAAGGCCAAAAGAGCCTGAGGGGAGAAGAATTTTGAGGATGTATAAAATGGATTAGGGTTCGAATGAGGAGTATGGGAAAAGGATCTCAAGTGAGGATCCCTATCTTATTGGCGATACAAATGATTTTTAAAAAACTAAAGGTATAGATCAAGCTAAACCAATGGGTTTTTAAAACCATTGTTATAGGATTGGGTAGAAAATCTATACAAATTGTTTCTATAAACCATGGGTATAGATCTATTGGGATATAGGCAATTTCTAGTAATGAGAATATGGATTTTAGTTTGAGGTTTTCTATGACACATTAAGTCTTAGTTGGGTAATATTTATGCTGATTTATAGATCAATTATTTCTTATGGATCTCAATAATTACATCTCTATGATTGTAGCTATACCACCCATGATATTCAGTTGGAATTAGTCATTTATTCCTTAAGTTTTTTGTGGAATTACCTCATCGATGAGTGTTTTTTTGTTTTTATTGACCATAATAGATTCAAGTATGTATTCTCCCAACATGACCAGAACATGAAATAAAAATAGTGCAAGGAATTCATACAAGATTATGACATTGAAATTTCTTGTCTACTAAGAAAGGTTAATGTTGTAAAAGATGCACTAATTATGAAGTCATATAGTGATTTTTTGTGTGAAAATATATATTCCAAGAGAGTAATGGAAGATATATCAGTGATTAATCTTTATATTAGAGAGGTTGGTGGTAGAGGTTTATTTATTCAGATGATAGTGTAATCATCTTTAGTTTAGTGGGTGGAGGTTTCCCCACTATGGGATTTTATGTAGGAAGTCTATAGAGACCATGTTTTCTTTCGTAATTCCCTTGTTGGATTTTTTGAGGATAAAAAAAATTAGGAGTCATTATATGGGAGGCCTTTCATATTTGTGGAGGAGAAATATATGGTTCTTCCTTAGTTCTATTGTTTACCCTTGATGGTACATCCTATCTTGATAAAGATTTACCAAGCTTCGAGAGTTTAGTTTTTGTGGATTGGGTTGTAGTTTTCTATTTCCGAATTCAATTTATAATTTTCATTATTTCGTAAGGTGAAGGTAGAACACCATGTTCATAGTGGTTTTATCCATTAGTGTTATGTTTCTTAGTGGAATGGTGACAACATATCGATTGACATCATCACCATTTTACCTTGAGATCAATGATGATTTGATGTTATATGGGTACTAGGGGACTGTTTAATGAAATTATATCACTTTATAGTGATCAAGGTGTTGACATCATTGGAGGTTTTTATAAAGGTAGTACATATAGGAGGCGTTGAGACTCTGTAGAGTTTAGAGGACAATAATCTCTGGTTGTGATCCTTAGTTTACCTCTATGGTATGGACATGTATATAGTATTATTTTATCTCTCAGTTAAACCTTAGCACTACATTATATTCATACAAGGATGATTGGAAAGAGCAGACCATTCAGACTCCTGGGTCCATGTTTCATTCATATGTCCTAGATTTTATAGGTTCTTGTATGAGGTACCAAACTTTTGTCATGTTTTCTTATAATAATTGTTTTCCCTCCACAATTGTTATGGCATCATTTGAATATTTTTATGGATGTAATTTTCTTTCACCATTATATAGACTATGGTTAGAGATTTCTCAATTCGTAGACCAGAACTATTATATAGAATAATAGAGATGGTTTAGATGATTCTCAAGAGGATAAAGGTGTCATGAGAAAAATATAATTTTGATGTCGACCATAGGAGGATACCTGTATATTTTGATATAAGATACTAAGTTTTCTTAAAGGTGAATCCATATCATGGGTAGTGAAGTTTTATACATAGAAGTAACATTTATCCAAGGATTTTTTGTCCTTTTGTGGTATTGGATCTTGTTGGTGTAATTGTGAATCAGATAGTACATACCCCACAGATGATTTGGATATATGATATATTCCCCATGTTACCACTTCATTGATATAATCATGATGACTATCACATCACCGATTTGGGTGAGATAGATGTTAATGATGATGTTATATTAGAGGAGAACCCAATTGAGATCTAGGACTACCGGGAAAATGTTTTTCATGAGTTTGATATTACTTTGGTTCATGTCTTTTGACAGTTGGTGTCATGGATAAGATTACTTGGGAAAATGATTCATAGATAAAAAATTAGGATCTCAAGTACTTTACGTTTGGATATTAATTTTTATTGATGTTTTTGGGTTCTTGATGTTTATCGGTTTTAGGATATGGTTTTTTATTCTTCAATTCCTTGTTTGTGACCTTGATCATTTTTAGAGGCATATCTCATGGGAGATTGGTTAGGAGATTTCCATTGGTTTGGGGTTTTTTTCACCTTGTTCCTACAAGTGAGGTTGCTGATCTCATATGATTATGAGATTATTGTGAGGCATCTCATGATGTGGTGGTTCAGACAACCACTTTTTTTTACTCCCCGAAGAGATTGGTGTTAAATTCTCGATGATGATATCTATTTGATATGAATATTATGTAAAGGACTAGATCCTTATTGACATTACATTTCATGGTTATGTGGTATGTGGTTCTTGGAGGATGCCTAGGGTAATATTAGTGAGTTTTGGGAGATAAAATATGGTTGCATTAGAATTTCATGATACGAACCATTCATGAAGTGAGTGGGTAGTTCACAACCAAAATAGTTTTTTCACGACTTTCATAAGAGAAGTTCATGAGGTGTGATTCATGGCCTGTATGGTATATTCATGATCTGAATTTATGTGGTTTGGATTTTATGAATTTTTATCCAAAAACTAATGATGTGATTTTCTGTTTCACAATGTGAATTAATCCTAGGTTTGGTAGATCTGGGTGAAGCATTTTTCAGTGGGTCTTAATCTCAGGACATTAAAGACATGAATGAATCATTCAAACATTGAAATTTTTTATAAAATAATGACTATAAATACTATTTTACTTTGTAAAGACCTGGAAATTCTGTAATTTTTTTTCTTAAATACATGGGAATTTTACGAGTCTGCAGTTTTTTACGGCACTTGATTCCGAGGCCCAGTGTGCCCGAAATCAATTTCTGAAGTTTTTTTAGGTACCTTCAGTAAACATACGTGCGGGATTTTATATCTTTTGAACCGGTGCTCGGAATTGAAATCTGAGGACACCGATGAACTCGTAGTGCCGATATTCTCTTAAGGAGACCTTTACCATAGTTGCGTTTGGTCAAGAGCAGAAGTTAATTTTTGGGGATTCTTAATAAATTAAATAAAATTATGTGTGACATAATTTTAATTTAGGTGGTGGTTATTTCCTCCAAAGGGAAGTTGGACGTGGGGACCACCCCCCCAACATAACATCCCATTGGAGGATATTTTGTAGTGGGGCCCACATGATCTCAAACCCCTCAACTCCCCTTGAACCCCTTTAACTCTTGAACTTCCCTCTTAATGTGACAACTCTTCCTTGTATTTAATTAATTGAGACCTTTGAAATTATTGCCAACTCTTTGCATTTAATTAAGTGATCAAAATTAATTAATTAATTTGAGTGTTTGAATTCTTTTGAATTCATTTTTCCAACATTAAAATGACAGATTATATTCTTTTATTTGGGTTGGCATAAACATTGTGGGGAGAACTAAGGAGAGGAGGAGAACTCTTGGAAGACCATCAACCTCTCGACGAAGAACGCTCCACATATCTGAAAAACGTGAAGAAACACCTTCTACCTTCTTCAACCGGAGCAAGGAAGGGAAGCACCACCACCCACAAAGTATACCAAGGGAGTCATCTCGACTCGACTTCACCGAGCTCTTCTCCCACTAAAGTTGACGGAATGATGCCCTTCCTCTACGACGCCCATCTTCCATGACTCGTCAACGTACAAACATCAAATACGAGGTAGGGGAATTTGAATTATTTATACGTATGAATCATATCCTTGTTCTTTGACGATGACCAATTGATATCACCTAACGTGGAGGGTGAGGGTCGAACAAAAATGGCCCGACGTCCCTCCGTTGAGTCTCGTTTGGTTGACGTCGGAGGCAGAGACGAAATGGCACGGTGTCGTCACACCACGCCGGAGAGGAACTGCGACGAATGAAGAGACGTGATGCCATCGTGCCACGTGGAAGGCAGCAGAACCACGACACCGTCATGCCGCGGTGGAGGTGTGGAGACAGCCGACCGAGCCAGTCTCCATAGAGCCGGACAGAGGGACGATCGGGCAGCTGACCAGTGGGCCTGCTAGAAGACTGCGGTGCTCGAAGGCACTGCATGGAGGGAGACCGCATCCCGCATCCACGGGCTGCGTTGCTGGGCAAACCGGTCAGCCGCCTGCTGGTCGGGCTGGAGGACCACGACCCGCAATCGCGAGCCGCTTGGCTGTGTGAACTGGCCGGCTACAGACGGTCCGACTAGAGGACTACGGCGACCGCAGGCACTGCACAGAGGAGAACCGCGACCCGTTGTGCGGTCCGCGTGCGCCGGGTAGAACCGGCCGACTACCACCGACCGGATAGGAGGAGGCGGCGCCACTTGGCACCGTCGGGAAAACCGGACCAGCTGGTAGCATGGGCTGGGCCGACCCCCCAGCCGGATCGGACCCTCCAAACTGGGCTGGGCAGACCCCCCAGCCAGGTCGGACCCACCGAGTCGGGTCGGGCCGACCCGCCAGCCCACTGGGCTTGACGGGCCGGGCCCGACTTCGCTTAAATGCGAATATCTTCAAGACCACGTGTCTAAACGATGCGCCGTCTGTTGCACTGGGACTGTCACAACGAGGAGGACATTTTTCAATACTCTAAGTGAGTTTTGTAATACTTTTGAAAATGGCCGGGTTTGGACCGAGGGTAAATCCAACCGGACCCCTTGAACAGAAATGCCAGTAGCTCTCAGACCGGGCGTCCGTTTGATGCGTCGTCTATCGCGTTGGGTTCCTTATGATGAGATGGAACTACAAGATACATCAACTCAGGAATTTGTAATAGCTGATATATCGACACTTGGCTCGAGGAGTGGACCCACTCAGAATCGAGCGTGCTGTGTGCGGGAACCCTAGAGCTGGCTGCGATGACTACTATACCGGAATCCTCTGTGGGTTCAACTGAGATGAATTTTGAACCGGAATACTCCATGGGTTCGATAGGGATGAATACTATACTGAGATTCTCCATGGGTCCGACAGTCCTGAATTCTGTACCTGTATCCTGTGTGGGTCCAACAGAGTAGCTGGTCCTGTATCCTGTGTGGGTCTGACAGCTTAGCTGGTCCTGTATCCTGTGTGGGTCTGACAAAATAGATGAATCATTGACTACATCTGATCATCTCTATCACTTTACGAATGATGTATACCTATTTGAGCTGAGTCCTGTCTTTTATTCATTACCATAGATGTGATTGACTGTACTTTCTGTGTGGACTGGGTTATGCATGGGCTCGAGAGTTGGAGCCGAACTGTGATTGATAACATAGGTATATGTATGGTCATATAACTTAGTAGGGTTGGTTGATACTTCGTGATTGTATCTTTCTTCTATGGTTTATCTTTTGTGGATTTTGGGAGACCTTTGGGGGTCTCAGGGTCCCCTACTGAGTATTGTTATACTCACCCTTGCATAGGCTTCGCCCGCACCTTGCTGTGTTCTGTGCAGATGACAGACAACAGTGATCGAGGCTGAGGGTGATGGATGGAGGCTGCTCGGAGCTGGACTAGACAGGATATACCACATGGACGAGTTGATCGAGTTCTGTACCTACCCTTCAAGTAGGATTTCCGAGCGGACGATCTAGGAGCTATTTTACCTTATTCATGTACTTGTACTTGTTGTTCAGTTGGGTTTGTATACAGGCCCACTTACTTTCAGCACACCTTACTTTTCTATTTTAGAACTTGTTGCCTCTACTGCTTGTGTTCAGACTGTGTGTGTGCTATATGTTAAAAGGCAATGCCTTCCCTTTTTACCGTGATTACGCCTTTGGTGCTAGTCACCATCCCCTAGACAATGGAAGGCGGGCTTGGGGTAGTCCCGACACGGGCCCCGAGGACAGGTCGTGACAAATTGGTATCAGAGGATTCAGTTCTACCGCAGAGCTTGGACTCTGATTCTTTTAATAGAAATTGTGTTAAGAGTATTGAGTGTGGTTTTTAGTCCAGGGAGTCCAGTGTTGGTGCAGTGGCCGACGTATCCATACACCAGGACCCTGACTTCTGATTTCTGACTCAGTGCACGAAAACACTGATTGCATTTGTGTTTCCTTTGAAAAAGTTTTCTCCGTGATTACTTTGTGTCAGCTCACCGGGTATATTGTTTCAACCGTGGCACACCAGTTTCTTTTTAGAATGCCCCCATGAAGGCAGCCATCTAGGGTTATGAGTTTCGTACGAGATGGTAGCCCACCGAGCGATGAGGCCTCGTTGTAGGGCCCCATCACAGTGGAGGTACCAGCAATACCACTATCCGCTGGTCCACTGATACCATCAACTCCAGCAGTAGAGAGTGCACGCTGTCTGAGTGCGTTGCACGAGTTCAAATGCCAGAGGCCGCCCAGGTTCTGGGGAGAGATGGACCCACAGACAATTGAGGATTGGATGGAGGCTGTCGTGAGAGTTTTCAGATTGGTAGGGACACCAGCCGACCTCATGGTGATCTTTGTCGTGAGTCTCTTGCATGCAGCAGTAGGAAGATGGTGGATCATGGTGCTCCAGGTGCATGATGAGGCATCATTACTCTGAATAGACTTCGAGAGTCTCTTCTGCTCAGAGTTTGTTCCAGCAACCCTTCTTGCGGTGTGGATTCAGTAGTTATTTCATCTGTAGTAGGGCAGCATGACAGTAGCTCAGTACTCAGAAAGTTTCATCGACCTCTCGCGCTACTCCACAAATATGGTACAGGACCCATTCTTTAGGGCTCATACCTTTGAGCAGGGACTCAAGTATGAGATCAGGGCTTCAACAATTCCCCTCCACATTCCGATGCAGGTGGGGGTGCTGGAGCGAGGCCTTGCAGTGGAGATTTTTCTCGCTGAGTAGTCACCAGCGGTGAGACCCACCATAGGGCGACATGTAGAGAAGTATTCTATAGCCGGCAGTAGAAAGATGATGCAGAGGTCCAAGCGAACCAGGCCATCAGGTGGGCGACCCCAAAATACTGGTTCGGTTGTGTGGGGCACACGAGACTGAGCCAGCTATATGAGGAGCATGCAATTATATGCATACGACGGTCAAGGCCACATGACTCGTGACTGCCCAACCCTCCATGGAGATGAGAAGCAGACAGTTGAGGGACCTCCCAGGTAGAGGCATAGGTTCGACCGTGGTGGTCCGCTGGGAGAAAGCAGACGTGGCAGAGGAGCTGGCCATGAAGCGGGTGGTGGACGATGTTTTGAGATTCTACCACCACCACCACTAGAAGGTCCACCCAGACCATAGGGAGCTGGAGGACAGAGGCGGGCTCAACTCCAGGAAGTCAAGGCCTACGACCACGGCACACCTGAGATAATTTTAGGTACTATCTGTGTCTACTCCACCCTTTCTGCAGTACTTATAGACACAGGTGCGAGTCATTATTTTATTGCCACTGCCCTCGTTCAGAGCTCGAAGATTCTTATGGAGCCATTGGCTCTATCCTTACGTCTAGAGACTCCTACGTGAGCAGACTCGATGATTACGCACTGGTGCCGACAGTGTGAGCTTAATCTAGGAGGCGAGAGCTTCAGCTGAGATCTTCTTGTAGCGGCGTCGAGGCCTTATGACGTCATCTTGGGTATGGACTGGGTATCCACATTTCATGCTCATATTGACTATATTCGGCGTAAAGTGCTATGTTTCGGCAAGGATGGGAACAAGTTCACCTTCATTGGAGAGAAGGGAGCCTTTGCAGCACAGGATGGACTTACGAGGAGGATGGGGCAGCCAATCACACATCAGTTGGCTATTCTCATCCTCAGAGTGGTTGATGTGCAGAGTCCGAGTTTCCCTGTTGTGGTGGATCAGTACACGGATTTTTTCCCTAATGATGTTCTAGGACTACCTCCTCACAGAGAGGTAGACTTCTACATTGACTTGTACACTGGGATAGCACCGATATCTACTCTAGCATATCATATGTCTTCCGTCGAGATGCGTGAGATGCGGGTACAGCTGGAGGACTTGCAGGGGAAGGGATTTATCTGACCCAGTGTTTCACCCTTGGCATCTTCGATTTTGTTCGCCAAGAAGGCAGATGGGAGCTTGTGACTGTGTGTCGACTACCGTCGCTTGAATTTGGTGACTGTGAAGAAAAAGTAACAACTCCCAAGGATTTAAGACCTCTTTTATTAGCTCAAGGGAGCACGATGGTTCTCGAAGATAGACCTTAGACCAGGCTATCACCAACTCAGAGTTTGAGACGAGGATGTGCAGAAGACGGCCTTCAAGTGTTTGTATTGCCACTAAGAGTTCTTGGTTATGCCCTTCGGCATAACCAATGCTCCAGCAGTGTTCATGAGTCTCATGAATGGGATCTCCCAGCCTTACCTCAATCGATTTTTCATAGTCTTCATCGACAACATACTGATTTACTCGACTACTGAGGAGGATCACGCCTACCATTTGCAGGTAGTACTATAAACACTCTGAGAGAACTAGATTTATAGTAAGATCTATAAGTTCCAGTTCTAGATTCAAGAGGTTCACTTCTTGGGACATGTCATCTTGGAGCCTGGAGTTGCAGTAGATCTAGAGAAGATCGAGGAAGTACTTTCTTGGGAGCCACCTAGGAGTGTAACAGAGGTGCAGAGTTTCTTGGGACTGGCTGGGTACTATCGGAGATTTGTGCCAGACTTCTCCAGAGTTGCAGCACCGCTTTTAGCATTGATGAAGAAGGGAAAACCCATCGTGTGGTTAGATAGATTCCAACAGAGCTTTCAGGATCTGAGGTATAGGCTGACCGGTGCACCCATCTTGAGGCTACTGGAGGAGGATGTAGGGTACATAATTTACTGCGACGCATCAGGGACCAGACTCAGGTGTGTCCTGATACAAGAGTGAGCAGTGATCGCGTATGGTTCATGGAAGTTGAGACAACACGAGCAGATCTACTCTACCCATGACCTGGAGTTAGCAGCAATGGTCTTAGACTTGAAAACATGGCAGCACTATCTGATGGGAGAGAGTTTTACAGTCTACTATGACCACCAGAGTCTCAGGTACATCTTCTCATAGAAGGACCTAAACCTAAGATAGTGGTGACGGATCGTGTTCATCCAGGACTATGACTTTGAAATATTCTATACTCCTGGAAAGGGAAATTTTGTAGTAGATGCTCTCACTAGGAGATCAGACATTCAATTGTAAGGAGAGGTGACATAGAAGCTGGTCGCGTTGCAGATATCCTTTGTGGATAGAGATGGAGCTGCCTTTCTACAGTTTCTCATAGTCACTCCTCCACTTTTTCTGCGAGTTAGAGAGGCACAGTGTGGGGAATTTGACTGTGAGACGCGACTTGCTCAGATATCCTCATGGAAGGCACCTTATGGGTTTTCTGAAGGTGGGGAGCATGTCATCCTCTTCAGAGGACGTACCATGGTACCAGTTTCACTATAGGAGGAGGTGTTGAGGGAGTTCCACACTTCCCTATTATCGGTACATCCAGGAGTGGTGAAGATGTATTAGGACCTCAGACGATAGTACTGGTGGCCGGGTATGAAGAAGTAAATAGTAAAGTTTGTCTCACAATTCCTCACTTGTCAGCAAGTGAAGGCGGAGCACCAGGTTCCAGCAGGCTTAGTTCAGCTGTAAGAAGTCACAGAGTGGAGGTGGGATGGGATATCCATAGATTTCATGATGGGACTCCCATGTACATCCGCGAGACATGAATCGATCTGGGTGATTTTCGACCAACTCACTAAGTCATCCCACTTCCTACTGATCAGAGAGTAGGGCCCAATAGAGAGCTTGAGAAGCCTCTACATACAAGAGATCATACGGCTTCATGGTGTGCCATCAACGATCATTTCCGATCAAGATGCTCGTTTCACTTCCCAGCTATAGAAGGTGTTGCAGGAGGATTTTGGGACACAACTTCACTTGAGCACCACCTTCCATCCTCAGATGGATGGCCATACTGTGAGGACCATTCATAATCTTGAGGAAATGCTTCGTGCATGTGTCCTCGACTTTGGTCGTAGCTGGGAGGATCACTTAACCTTAGTAGAGTTTGCGTATAACAACAGCTACCACTCCACCATTGGGATGACACCTTAAAAGGCACTTTATGGCTAACCTTGTAGATCGCC
Source organism: Viscum album (assembly GCA_963277665.1). NCBI lineage: Eukaryota > Viridiplantae > Streptophyta > Magnoliopsida > Santalales > Viscaceae > Viscum > Viscum album. The sequence continues at coordinate 1,657,022,927 of OY728121.1, read as the reverse complement.
ACTGTGATGGACTGACTCAGGGGAGTCAACACTTGTAGGACCAGAGATGGTACATGCTATAACGTAGAAGGTGTAGATCATCCAGGACCAGATGAAGACTGCACATAGGAGACAGAATTCCAATGCTGATAGGAGACAGAGACCACTGGAGTTCGAGGATGGTGACCACGTCTTCCTATGAGTCTCACCTCGATGAGGTCTACGGTGATTTGGCCAAGGCGGAAAGTTATCTCCGCGTTTCATTGGACCTTTTTCAGTTCCTCGGCAGAGTAGGTGAGGTGGCTTACCGCCTGACCCTTCCACCTCAGTTGCACCGGGTGCATGATGTCTTCCACGTATCATAGATGAGGAGATATGTGCACGACCCTCCCCACATTATCGACCACAGGGAGATGGACATCGATGACAGGGAGACATTAACGAAGGATCTAGTGTAGATTGAGGATCAACAGGATCGAGTCCTACATGGATAGTCGATTCCTCTGGTGCGCATTCCCTGGCAGCACGGGAACCTCCAGGAGAGAACATGAGAGCGGAAGGCTCAGATGCATGCTCAGTAACCCCATTTGTTTTCTTAGTGTGTGTTGTAGGTTACCGGGATGTAAATCCCTGAGGTGGGGAGAATGTAAAGACCCAGAAATTCCGTTGATTTTTTTTCTTAAATACAGGGGAATTTTACGAGTATGCAGTTTCTAACAGCGCTTGATTCTGAGGCCCGGTGTGCCCGGAATCAATTTCTGAAGTTTTGATCGGGTACGTTCAGTAAACCTACATGTGAGATTTTATATCTTTTGAACTGGTGCTCGGAATTGAAATCTGAGGACACCGATGAACTTGCAGCGCCGATATTCTCTTAAAGATACCTTTACCGTAGTTGCGTTTGGTTGAGAGCAGAAGTTAATTTTGGGGGATTCTTTATAAATTAAATAAAATTATGCGTGACATAATTTTTATTTAGGTGGTGGTTATTTCCTCCAAAGGGAAGTTGGAGGTGGGTCCCACCCCCCCACACAACCTCCCATGGGAGGATATTTTGTGGTGGGGCCCACACGAGCTCAAACCCATCAACTCCCCTTGAACCCCTTTAACTCTTGAACTTCCCTCTTAATGTGCAAACTCTTCCTTGTATTTAATTTATTAAGACCTTTGAAATTCTTTCAAACTCCTTGCATTTAATTAAGTGAACCAAGTTTATTAATTAATTTGAGTGTTTGAATTCTTTTGAATTCATTTTTCCAACATTAAAATGAGAGATTATATTCTTTTATTTGGGTTGGCATAAAAACTATGGGGAGAACTAAGGAGAGGAAGAGAACTCTTGGAAGAACATTAACCTCTCGATGAAGAACGCTCCACGTCTCCAAAGAACGTGAAGCAACACCTTCTACTTTCTTCAACCAGAGCAAGGAAGAGAAGCACCACCACCCACAATGTATACTGAGGGCGTCGTATCGACTCGACTTCACCGAGCTCTTCTCCGACCGACGTTGACGGAACGACGCCCGTCTTCCACAACTCGTCAACGTACAAACATCAAATACGAGGTAGGGGGAATTTGAATTCTTTCTATGTATGGATTATATCCTCTTTCTTCGACAGTGGCCAATTGATATCACCTGACGCGGAGGGCACGGGCTGAACAAACATGGCCCGACATCCCTCCGTTGAGTCTTGTTTAGTTGACGTCGGAGGCGAAGCCGAAAGGGCGCGGTTCCGTCTCACCGCGGCAGAGAGGAACCATGGAGGATGAAGAAATGTGGTGTCGTCATGCCACGCGGAAAGCAGTAGGACCGCAGCACCGTCATTCCGCGGTGGAGGTGTGGAGGTGGCCGCCTGAGCTGACCGCCGTAGAGACGGACAACAGGACGATCGGTCGGCTCGCTGGAAGACCGCAGCGCCCGAAGGCACCGCGTCTAGGGAGACCGTGGCTTGTATCCACAGGACACTTTGCTGGGAAAACCGGTCGGCCGCCTGCTGGCTGGGCTATAGGACCACGGTGCCCACAGGCGTCGCGTGGCTGAGAAGACCGCGGCCCGAAACTGCAGGCCGCTTGTCTGGGCGAACCGGCCGGCTACGACCAGCCAGGTTGGAGGACCACGACACCCGCAGGGGCAGCGCGGAGGAGAACCGAGGCCTGCCTTGCGGGCCACGTGTGCCAGGAAGAACCGTCCAGCTACGGCCGGTCGGACAGGAGGAGGCGGCTCCACTTGGCGCCAACGGGCGAACCGGATGGGCCCGTAGCGCGGGTCGGGCCGACCCTCCAACCGGGTCGGACCCACCAAACTGGGCCGAGCTGACCCCCCAGTCGGGTCGAACCTACCGAGTCGGGTCGGGTCGACCTGCCAGCCCAATGGACTTGACGGGCTGGGCCCGACTTCGCTTAAATGCGAATATCTTCAAGACCGTGTGTCTGAACGACATGTCGTTTGCAGAACTGGGACCCTCGCGACAAGGCAGTCCTTTTGAAATACTCCAAGTGAGTTTTGGAAAACTTTGGAAAACAGCCGGGTTTGGACTGAGCATAAATCCAACCGGGTCCTTGGAACAAAAATTCCAATAACTCTCAGACCGAGCGTCCGTTTGACGTGCTATCTGTTGTGTTGGGTCCCTTATGATGATACCAAACTACAAGATACATCAACTCAGGACTTTGTGATAGTTGATGTATCGACACTTGGATCGAGGAGCGGAACCTCCCAGAATCAAGCGTGATGTGTGCGGGAACCCTAGAACTGCCTGTGCCGACTACTGTACCGGAATCCTACGTCAGTTCGACAGTGATGAATTCTGAACCGGAATCTTCTATGGGTTTGACATTTATGAATAATGTTCCGGGATCCTCCATTGGTTCAACAGTCATGACTTCTGTACCTGTATCCAGTGTGGGTCCGATAGAGTAGCTGGTCCTGTATCATGTGTGGGTCCGACAACTTAGATGGTCTTGTATCCTCTGTGGGTCCGATAGCTTAGATGAATCAGTGACTACATCTGATCATCTCTATCACTCTACAAAAGATGTATACCTGTGTGAGCTGAGTATTTTCTTTCAATCATTACCATCGATGTGATTTAATTTACTTCCTATGTGGACTGGGTTGTTCTTGGGCTCGAGAGTTGGAGCTGAACTATGATTGATATCTTAGGTATATGTATGGGAATATACCTAATTAGGGTTGGTTGATACTTCATGATTGTATCTTTATTCTTCGGTTTATCCTTTGTGGATTCTAGGAGAACTTTAGGGGTATCAGGGCCCCCTACTGAGTATTGTTATACTCACCCCTGCACGGGCTTCACCCGCACCTTGTTGTGTTCTGTGCGGACGACAGACAATAGTGATCAAGGCTGAGGGTGATGGACGAAGGCTGCTCAGAGCTGGACTAGACAGGACGTACTGTTGGGATGAGTTGATCGAGTTTTGTACCTACCCTTCAGGTTGGATTTCCGGGTGGATGATCCAGGAGCTGTTTTCCCTTTTTATTGTACATGTACTTGTTATTCAGTTGGGTTTGTATACTAGCCCACTTACTTTCAGCACACCTTACTTTTCTATTTTAGTACTTGTTCCCTCTACTGCTTTCATTCAGACTGTGTGTGTGTGTTATAGGTTAAAGGGAAATACCTTCCCTTTTTATCAGGATTACGCCTTTGGTGCTAGTAGCCAGCCCCTGGCATATGGAAGGCAGGCTTGGGGTAGTCACAGCACAGGCCCCGAGGATGGTTCGTGACACACCTTTAAATTCTTTTCAAAACCTATGATTCTTTCCCAAACCCATGCATACATAGGTACTACTTCGTGTTTTTTTAAAGACCATTCAAAAGGTAGTGATCACCTGCTTCCTATGTTTGATCTCTAGTGGTCAGTGGTGAGATTTCCCTCTTTCTATCATGATTTTTTCTTTAATCGGTCTTATTTATTCACATAATTTATTTCCATTCCATCTAAGATGATAAAATTTATTCTTATGGAGTCATTTTTACGTGTTTTGGCACATTTTCAGTTTGGTGTTCTTAGAGGGTTGTAGTTTCTCTTCAGGAGAGGAAATCATAGTATTGTATTATTGTTTCATTTTCATTCAAGAATGTTTAATTCCTTGAGTTAGGGGAACCATTTCACATCCTTTTTCTATTTGAAATCATAAAGTAATCCTGATTTATCTATTTGGGTTATTGGGTAATTAACTATAATGAAAATAAAATTGAAATAAAGAAAATATTTTTTTATTGTGGTAGTGATCACATGTGTTTTTTACCATGACAATTATTTTCCTCTTTTTTAAATAATAGTGTGATACATATGTTTATGAATTGGTTGGTGTGTTTGTTTATTTTTGGCTTTATCGTGTTAATTTTATGAAAATGGTTAAAAAGAATAATGTTCTTAATGTTGTTGTATAAATAATTAGTGAGGAAAATGTATTGTATATGTTGATTATTATAATTTTTTGGAATTAAAATTATGATTAATTCTTTTTTAATTGAATTTATTCTTCCATATGTTAATGGTATTATCCTAAATACATGAAGATGTAAATTCATGTTTTTGATAAAAATATAGGGGTGTGATAAAGTAATTGTTCAACCTTAAAGTTCAATGAAGTTGGATGATATGCTTGAAAGCATGTTTAAATAATTAATATCTTGTGGTTGCTAATGACTTATGTTATCCATAGTTGTAATTTTTGGGTCTATTCGTAGTGTAATCATGTGGTGGTGGGTGATATATTAATGTTTATTTTAATTTTTCTATTCCTAAAACCTAGAGTGACTGTCATACATGTCAAATTTATATTTAATTTATTTAATGTTGGAATAAATGATTTCCATGTTTTAGGAACCGTTATTCATTAATGATGTTGATCATCTAAAAAAATACCTTTCAGATTTTCTTCATTAGTCTATGATGATCCAAGGATAAAATCCCAATAACGATGATCCATATATTCTCCTTGGATCTATATGAAACACCAATAGATTTTAGGGTGCTAGTGCGACTAATCAAATATGTTGTATTTTTTTTGTTGATCACTCATCCATCTGTCTTGATGGAATATCTCCTTCATTTCTCATTCTTGAGAGGGAGAGAGAAGTAAGAGAGGGGTTAACAAACAATTTGTTGTGATTAAAAAATCTCTATTTTCAATTGCACTGATTTATTTCAATGCACAGTAGACATAACAATCTGTTTATAGAGACAAGCTTTTGGTTAAAATAAATATTTAATTGCATGTATGAAATTAAATAATATTAAAACCATTAATAAATCCCATTACACATGATATTATTATTATTATTATTATTATTATTTTGTGGTGAATAACAACATGTATAATAAATATTATTTAACCATCATGTTAATTAATATTTAGTATCAAAAATGGCCCTAGTCCATTTTAACTCCTCAATCATTTATTAAACACCAAAATAAATATTTAATTTAAATATTTCATTCATTAATAAATATTTTTGATCAATAAAACCTGAATAAAATTACTTCTCAATATTGATAATAAAATTTATTCAATTAAGTAAATTCAAATAGAAATTAATCAATATCATTATTAATACTAAATTTGTAAGCCTCTAGGATTATTTCTCATTAGAATTAGGTAGGATAGCATAAAATACAAGGTTATATTCTAAAAATGGTTCAAGGAACCCAAGAAAAAGAATTTAATGTCCCAATGATGATAACCACATACAAACACTCACTGTGTAATATAATCACTTTGTCACAATATCACATCATCCTGGTTTCCCATCAATGTCACCAAATTATATTATTGACACGTATTTCCTTGACTGTATAAAATAAACACATTTTTACACCATTTCCATTGAATTTAATGTGATGGTTCTATTCTAATAGAAATTGTCATTATATCATTATCTATAAATATGTAAGGGAAAAATACTTCCTTGACTTATCCATTAATGATATGTCAAATGTGACACACTCAATGCAGCAAAATTATCCATGAACTATTATCATTATGGTTTAAAAAAGACATATAAGTATGTGAGTTGTAACATTTATTAATAATAATCATAATGTCTAAAGACCATTACACATGCTTTCATATTGAAATATATAAAGACACCAAAACATAGAGAATTATTATGGGCAGGCCTGTTCTCATAATCTCATATATTGCAGATTACTAAGTTCAAACTTCAAGAGAATAACTCTTATCTTCTTACAAGTACTCACACCTGATATTCTATGTACTATGTTTCCCTTTATAGTATGTTATTGAGCTGTAGAACATTATTTAATAAGATCATCAAAGAACTTAAAGTTTCTCATCATAGTGGGGAACTCTAATGACCTTATCAAAGTGACGTATACTCTAAAAACTTATCATATTATATTCATGAAAAACAATAAACAATATATAATAAAAAATTATTATTAATATTCAGTACATCTAATATAAATGAAATAAAATTACAAACAATTGGTTCTAGGAGACCAACTTCAAAAAATCCCACTTGTACGAGAGTGAAATTACTTTGAAATTTAGTTTGATAGAACTCACAGGATAATCATGTTTTTAATGAGTCAAATATTTAACCAGGGGTCCACTATGTTTTCTTCGATGGAAACAATGCTCACTAAAACTTCTTCTCTATGAGAAAAATATCTCAAGAGATGATACTTTAGAATTACGTGTTTCATCCACTAATGAAACCTTTCTATTTTGCGAGAGTCCCAAATGTTGAACTATCAGAATATAATATGATCAGATCATTCCTGATAGGTACCGTTTCAAGATCTTCGAAGAAGATTTTCTTCCATATTGCTTCTTTAGCTTCCACAGAAGGCACAATATACTCAGACACTGCTATAGAATCTATGACATTAGACATCAATGAGATCTTCCTAATCACAACACCACCATTCAAAGTGATTATGTAACCTATTTGTCACTTCATGTCATCTAGATCAGTTAGTAAACTAGCTTCTGCCTATCATATGAAGACTAGTTACTCATCTCTTCCATAAACCAGGAAGATATCCTTAATACACCACAAATACTTAATGATAGTTTGGACTACCATCCAATGGACATCACCTAGATTATCTTTATGTAATCCTACCACATTTAATGCATATGTGACATCTATCCTAGTATATAGCATAACACACATGACTAACCCAATCTTTGATGCATATAGAATCCATTACATTATATTTTTTTCCTCACGTTTTTGAGGACATGTTTTTCTAGAAAGATGAATTCCATGTTACATTATAAACAATCCACTCATGGATTTTTCAATACTAAACCACTTCAGTATCATGGAAATATATGTACTTTGACTATGCCTGATTATCATTTTGGATCTATCATGATGGATTGTGATTGTAAGAATATAATTTTCATAGCTGTAGTCCATTACAGAGATTATTTATTCAACAATGACATAATAGATTGTAATACTATTATTTTACTTCTAATTAGTAGTATTTAATCAACATATAATATTAAAAAAATTATGGTATGCCCACAAAATAATTTGTAGAGACAAGGATCACAATAATTTTTTATGAAACTAATATTTTTTGTATTCATACAAACTAATTTTCCATAACATGGATGATTAATTTAATCCAAAAATGTATTTTTTTTCAAATTTCATATCTTGATAGCATCCTTTGGAACCCAAACCAGAAATGTCTTAGCTCAGAATCCACTAAACCGGTGCTCTGAGCCGTTTCACTACAAGACCTCAAGCACGCCTCCTCATGCGCTAGATGATTCCAACTAACAATAGGGGTCAAAAAATGGAATTCTGAGGTGACTATACCCACCATATGAGAGTTAAAAACTAGGATAAATAACCAAATATCATACATATTAGAGTACATAGAGAGAATAAATAAATTAAAAAAAGACATGCTATAACCAAATGAAATTCAATTAAGGCTTGAACGACCATGTCTTACATACTGAATGAACCTGAGGTGCCGCAGAAGCATTAAAGAACACAAAATTTAAAATTTGGATTTGGATTCATGTTAAAAACATATAATCCACTTAACCCCTTGCCAAAATTTCTAAAATATTGATATGAAATACAATTTAAACATGAAAAATAAAATCAAACGAAAGCCTAAATCGTAACTCATTCATTTCAAGTCGCCGGTTTGATTCACACATCATTGTTGTGTCATGGATGTAAGATGCCAAACTAGACGTCATCAAGATTTTCCACGTGTGTTCCATAATTCTAGTATTGTCGATAAAAATTTCTTGTGTTCTAGAATGGGAAATCGAAGAGCTTCACATTGTCCTTTTGATCGCCTGATGAACATGAACTCAATTGAGAAAGCAGGATGGATATGACCTAGTTATTCTTCCAAAAACTCCCTCTTAGAACAAGATATGAGAGGATAAGATATTTTGTCTCTCTAAATTCGTGAAAATGGTGGATATTATAATTAAATAGGATAAAATTTTCTTTTATACATAGTTTATACTTTCTAAAATTGGACTTTGGTCCCTAGATAGTAATGACCATCATTTTAGTCCTTTGCAAACATGTATGACTTAATAAACTGGTCATTAATGTCACAAATATTTAATCACATACTTTTAACTCTAAAAAATTTTATGTGATAAAATATGAACCATTTACTCAGTTCGTAAGCTCTCCAAATAATTTAATGAATCTTGAACATCAAATGTTCATTCGAAAAATTATATTTTTCTCATATTCACTTTCTTGATCAAACAAATTATGAATACATTGGGAAATAAATTCAACAATCATTACTATAATATTGAATAATATAATATAATTATTATTATTTTTGATCATTTAAACTCAGAAATTTACCAGCCCCCACATGTGGGTCCAACTTCATCCTAAAATCATAATCATTAGAATAGGTGGAACTTGTGGATACACTAATTGTGTGACCCACTTGGACTGTATCTCAAAATTTTTGAGTCCTAATCATAGACCAAGAGTGGAGTCTAGCAACCCATCATGGCCCCTAAGGAGATAAGGCATTTCATAGATAAAACTTCCTCCTAAGAACACTAACTTTTTAATATATTATCTTTGTTTGGAGATATCTCATAAAGTAGGATGCACATTTGTGTCATCATCCTTTTATTGATTTATATATTTTGTTACCTTACTGGATATATTTACCTTATTGTACTAGAGCTATGGAATTATGAAGGTACTACCATCCCAGTCAACCAGCGCCCATGAGAGATCTATTTCTCATCCTGGAAGCAACAAAATATATCTTGATCATTCAACCAATGTCATAACACCAATGAAGCACCCAACACAAACTACCTCACCACGATATCATTATCATGGTTTTCTCCTTTCATAAAAGTTTGTGATAAAATGATACATACTGATAATGATCTCAATTCTGGAGGTGAATACACATGTTCATATATATGAACTACCAGTGACACCTAAAACATGTGGTGTTCCTACTAGCAGGTCTGACCTCAAGATCTAACTATTAGGGATCACCAAGTGCAAACATCATGAGAATAAGTTTCAATGCATATGTGCCCCCATCACCTAATAGTGTAACATTATATGTGTCTTGTCAGTATTATGTATATAGACCATAAGACATATATATTTATGTTTATGTTCATAGTATCTTGAGGTTCTCATTAATGTTGGGAACATCTATAACCTTTTGATACGACACATAATATAATGAAATTACCATGTAAATAGAGGATGCAAAACTATCAACACTATTAAGGTATGAATTAAATAAACACATGTATATATCAATATTTATACATGTAAGGGTAATAGAAAGTAATATTCATGTAGGGTATAGGGAACCCACTATTAAAACACTCCCACTTTAACTAGATCTAACTTGATAACTATCATTTTTATCTCTCACATGATTAATATCTTGTTTCATTGGAGATATGGATTTTTTCAGGGGCTTGCCGCATTTACAATTCCGAACTATTCTTCTATATGCAACATCATACCCTTGAGTAAAACTCATCAAGATATTTAATACCTGAGTGTATGCCTATTTTCCACCATATAAACTTGGAATATTGTATAGTAATCATATCATAATTTACATTATGATAATACTCTACTTACTAGGTGTGATATCAAGAACTGGAACAAGAAACATTGTATATTTTACCCTACTTATTAGATACCTCAGAATCCACAACAATATTAGTACTTATTGATTTGCTACCACTAACTTGAATGATATTTTCTTTCACATTATCTTAGCCTGAATGTGATATTAGATCACACTAATCAATGGAAGACAATTTTTTTCCCCTAAAAATTAGTATCATTTCCTCTCCACTTACAAAGTATATATCCATTGTACTTGCTCAAGTACAATTAGATAGTTATGAATTCTTCTCTTGTTTTTCTCCTGGTTATAATTGATATATTCCTACTATAAATTATATCTTATAAATATCAATTACTTTACATAACACAACATATGTGATTAATCCATCGCTACAGCATATGGAATTCATTCACCATGTTAATCTCCTCCTATGTCCTTGACATGTATACGAGGAGATATATATTCCATGTGACACTAGTAAAAATTATCTCTTAAATTGTTCCAAATAGTATTTTAACACTATGTTAGTATATGTATGATTGAGTAGGTCTAAGGAACCATTTGATTTACCTCCGTAAATCTCATTCCTAAGAACTCTTGTTGCTACATTAAGTTAATCTATAGAGATTTATTTTACATTCTGGTCTTAACTAACTGTAATAAAGATATATATTTTCCATATGTTACCAATCATACTTAACATGGAAAAAAATGGTGCTCCCACTAACCTCTTGTAGACACATGGGAATGATCAATTATAAATGAATATTTTATGATCTAGTTATTTACTTTAATACTGAACAAGATTTCAATAACATGCACACTTATTGGATTTCTATGATGTCACCATCCCTTTCTAGTTTCATTGTATAATATTCTTCCATAATTGGTTGTCTTGACATCAAATTATCAAAAAAATGATCATAGAAATTAGCTCTGATAACTAAAATTCTAATGGATTTAGGCATAACTACTTGGTATAACCAATCATGACTTATTGGTAACACAAATGTACCATCCATGTATAGTATCATTTGAATACCTATTGAAGTATTCAAATTAGTATGCCTCATGTACTATGATACATGAAACCCATTATTTAATTTTAATTAGTCTTGTCAACCTTAGTTAATTTCTATATACTGCTTACTTGTAAGAATAATTATTCTCAAGTAATAATGTTTCAAAAACCACAATTAATATAGGACACTCATAATTATTGTATCCTTCCAACATAATTTTTGTCTCTAGAACATTCTTCTTCCTCACGCTCCAGTGGAACCAGTTCCTATGTCAACCAATAGTGCATCTCTGACATTGACTAAAACCAATTAAATATTTCTCCAGCTTTCTCAAATAGAGGTTTGAATCATTTTTATTGAAATATAGTCTATAAATTTACTATATATTTTCTATCATAGGTATTTCTATAATATCCTTATAAAACATTAGGATGATTAAAATATATGCATATTGTGTTTTTGTTTAATACGAGTTTGTTTATATCTCAAAAGACTCTTTCCATCTAAAAACATGTTCTTATGACATAATGGATTCCAAATATACTATTAATAATTTGATATCCATTTTTCATGATAGTTCACATGTGGATATGGGGTAATGTAGTTATTTGTGAAGAAGGTCTTTAAAATTGGATGTTTCTGCATGGAATGAGTTTCAACATTAATGCTCCTTTTACTTACATCATGAATATGATGTGTATAAAGAAATATTCATTTAGTAATTGATCCATGACATATCTAATTGATTAGTATTAATATGTAAGATACATCATCAATCCTTCTTATTATCATCATTGCTTTGGTGTGTATAAGGTAACATGTGTTTAGGAATAACTCAACGTTGCATTATATTGATTTATGAATGCTTGGTCAAGATATTCATCAACAGACTAGCCAAAACCTATCATATATTATGGCCTGGTATATGGTATACTTCACATTTAGATTCCTTAAATTCTTAAAGGAATATGATGATGTATACTTACCACTAGCTTAACTTTGAGTAGTTCATGCTCACTGGCTGAACCAGTTCTCAAAGCATAGTGGCATACCTTTATTTATAAATGTTTCTTTGTCCCAAAATATTTTTAGTAATATTTCGATAATACCTAAGGCCTTTAACTCTAAAGATTCTAAAACCATACTAGGTATATCATTGACAACTTTTAGTTTCACTTGAAAAAATATTTTCTTAGCACAACTTGGTATTTTAGTCTTACATTTTTTATTCATCATGTATTGCCAATGATTCATGTATCACTAAACTATGAATTTTGTATTAAAGACCATAAAAAAAATTTATTCCAAAATTGGAACAATTACTCCTTGTGTGCAATGGTAACATTAGATTAAAGTTTTGGGAGATACTCCAAATGTTTAACTAGAATCAATAAACATAGCAATATAGAAGATGTGTACTTCTCCCCACTAATTTAGGAATCACATTTTCTCAGTTGATTTGAGGACACACCTTACATATAGTAATGTTAATTTAATGACATGGTTACTATAGATAAATAATAATATGTGACAATAATATTGTATTTAATACCGAAAAATTAAAACTGAAGCAAAAATTTTATTTGATGAATATTCCTAAAGAAGTGACTAATTGCTTCTTCAATTTATTTCATTGCATTTAAACATCCATATATATTTTTCATGATATGAAAAAATAGTCTCCTATTTAATACCCCTTTCTTTGAAGGATTTTTCATAGCTTCCATAGACGTCACTCTTGTAATTGGCCTTTTCACATTGTCTTTCAACTTTTTTCCATATGACCTAAAGACTGAACTCTCTTTAAGATATTATTGTTTGGAAAAACTTACCATGAAGGTAATAAATATTTTTATACATAGTATTAATTTTTTAATCATAAATGAAACTAGAGGAAATGGGTGAAAATTATATTAAAATAGTCTAAATCGAAATATCAAACAATCAATTTACACAATTCTAGTGTAATCATTACCAATTCATATATGTTCTTTGATTTCTCATTTCAAACTTTTCAGATATGAGAAAACTTGTAAAATCATCTTTTTCCTAATGTTATATCCACAAATCGCATTAGATTTTGATAATAGAATTATGAAATAACCATAATATGAATCATACATGAGTATTTCATAAGAATTTTTACATCCTTTATTCCTAAGGTAATATACTAGGTATTTGGGGACACTAACACCATGAATTTCTGATACTGTAGTACATTTCCCAAGTACTTGTACTGCTCTTGGAAATTTGTGATGGTTATGACATTTACTTTTTCCATTATTTATCACAGTGTACTTGTGTTATTTCTTGCAATTTTTTCTACAAAAATTAAATCTATAAGACTGTACATTATCTTTATTACTATTAGACACTTTCATATTTTTAATTTTAAATGTCTCTGACTAGTTTATAAAATTCTAGGAGACCTTTGTAACAGAATTTGAATAATATCTCACTAGATTATTCTAGTGGAAAGGATTTGTGAACCTATCCTCATATTCTACAAGCTTTGGCTATTCCACTACTTCGAGAGTCCATGGTAGGCACTAATCTGGCCAACCACATTAACTCACGGCTTCTTGTTTTGTTGAGTGGAGTCCCACTTCCTGTAAATAATTTCATTGAATTTCACAACTCTTTTCTTATAAAGTTGAAACAATATATCTTTGGTTATCCCATTGTTTCCAACTTTAGTTAATTTATCCCACCTATCACATAATAACTCCCCAATAGTAGGAGGCACCCTCGTCTTTGGCCAACCGAGCACCCCATACACCCAGCTTTGTTCAAATTTGAGCGATGAAAGGCATTTAAGGACTTATTAGTGTGTTTGAGGGATTTGGTAATTTAAAATCAAAAAATGGAATCATTTTCTATTTGACATGCTTATTCTATGTGATCTCACTCAAAACTTAACCATGATTTTAAAGAGAAAACATTCACCTCATATGTTCATTTTATCTTTTCAGGCTTTTTTATTATTATACTATGTGATCACGCATAATAAACATTCATTCAAAAAATAATAAACCATGCACATGATAAAATAAATAAATAATGACATTCCCATGATACATTAACTATTTTTTAATCCATGAAGAGAATACTGGATTAACTGAAACCCTAGGGGAATTCCTAAAGTCAATACCCGACTTGAATTCCATCACCCACAATTCACAAGAATTTCACTCGTTTGGTCTACAATGGATCACAACACGAACCACACCGCCACGAACTCCTTTGATAATTAAAATGTATCCTCACATACATGTGAGGAGAACTCATGATGCAAAATTACATTTTTAACACTAAAATGTGGACACATAGGCCCTTATAAAAATTAAAGAAGGAGGGATGATGCATATATTTTTAAAATAAAATAATAATTAAATTTTATAAAATAAAATGAAATAATTAAACTAAATAAATAATAATTAAACATGCATGGGTCAGCCTCAGGCCCTAATCAGTCAATATGAAATTATATTTCATAAGGAAAAATTAAATTTTCAAAAATTCAACTCGAGGGTATTTTGAAGGCGTTAACTTGCACTAAATTAATTTCATTTAAACATTGATATATCCCACAACACCTGATATAATAATATTAAATTACAGAAAATTAAATTTAATTTCTATTTATTAAGGTCTACATGGACCAAATGAATAACCTTGAAAATAAATACAAGGCTAGTGACAGGTTAAAAGGTTTAGGCTGATTGGACACCGACCGAATTGGTATTGCCCGATATGGGGTATCCATTTAAAGGACCTATTATATATACATATATATAATAATAATATGAAAGGTTAATAAACATCCAATTGAATCATTGTTCCTTATATATATATAATTGAGCTTCCTTGGGTAGATTTTAATAAGATTCTGTGGAAGATTTGTATTTTTAATTAACGAAGCTTCCATGATAGGCATGAAACTGACTTCCTTGTGATGCTTTTCCCATTTATTTAAGCAATATTCTATGAGAAGAATTAAGATTGATTCCATGTGAAGAATTTTCCTTTTAGTTAATGATGGTCCATGAGAAACATTAAACTAGCTTCCGTGTGATGCTTTGTCATTTTAATTAAACAAGCTTCTATGGGAAACATTAAAAAGGCTTCCATGGAAGCTTTGTCCTTTTAATTTAACAAGCTTCCATTGGAAGCTATAAACTGGATTCCATGAGAATATTTTTCCTTTTAATTAAATAATATTCCATGGTAAGATTGATAAAACCTAATAGGGGATGCTTTATCCATTTAATTAAACAAGTTTCTATGAGAAGCATTAAACTAGATTCCAAGGGAATCTTTATCTGTTAAAATAAACAAGATTCCATGGAAGATATATATTGGAAATAATCTTCCACAACTAACTTCTAGTATATTTAGTTACCACACGACATGATTACATCACGCTCTGGCTAGAGATCTGTCACAATGGAATCCATTAAAAAGAATCAAAAAAATTAAAACATTAATTTTCGGGGAAACCTTCAGGAAAAACCTTTGATCTTCGATCAACCATATCTTGGCAATACGAACTCAGATCGATACACTATCAGTTGTGTTGGGACTGTATCAAAACACCTTTTCCAAATAAAAGAAAATTTAATTTGAATTTCATTTTTTTGACATAAATAATTACATGTTCTCTATGATACCAATTGATGTAACTCGAGGTGAAACAGAAGCGTTAAAGAATGTAGAATGTAGAATTTTGAATTTTTACTCATGTTAAAAAAATAGAATATACTTAACCCCTTTCCAATATTTCAAAAGGGTCATTTTTAATTCAATTTAATCACGAAAAATAAAATCAAACAAAAGCTTAAATTTTACTTCGATCATTTCATATTCCTAGTTTCATTTGATCGTCATCGATGTGTCATGGTGGTAAGACACCAAACTAAATGTCCTCTATATCTTATACACAGTCTACACAATTCAAGGATCCTCGATGTACATTTCATGGATACTAGAATAGTAAATCGAACAGATTTACAATGTCCCTTTAGTCACCTTAAGAACATGGACTAGATCAAGAAAGTGAGATCAATCCAACCTTGTTCATCTTCCAAAATATCTATCTAAGAACTTGAGAGAAGGGGAGAAGAGTGTTTATCACTCTAAATTTGTGTAAATGGTGGAGCATAGAATTCAAGAGGATAAAATTAGTTTATATACTTAGGTTATACTTTCCAAATTTGAACTTCGGTCCCTAGAATGTAATGACCTTCATTTTAGATCTTTGCAAACCTGTATGACTTAATAAACTTATCATAAATTTCACGAATATTTCATCACTTACTTGTGACACTATAAAATATTACATGATAAAATATGAACTATTTACTCAATCTATAAGCTCTCCAAATAATTCAACAAATCTTGAAAATTCAATGTTCATTTGGAAAATTATACTTTTCCCATATTCACTTTTATGATCAAACAACTTGTGAAAAAATTGAGAAATAAATTCAATAATCATTATTCTAAAATTTTATAAAATAATTGAATTATTTTTATTTATGATCAGTTATACTCAGGCGTTTACCGGCCGCCATATGTGGGTCCCACATCATCCTAAATTGATATTCCTTATCTCAATAGTAGTGAGTCCAACTCATAGAGTATGAGTGAATTATTGCAACCCATCATGGCCCCTAAAGAGATAAATAATTTCACAGTAATGAAATCCTATTGTGAACACTATTTGTGTAATATAATCTCTTTGTCTGGAAATATCTCATAAAGTAGGTTTCACACTTGTGTCATCATCCTTTTATTTCTATATATATTTTGTGACCTTACTAGATGGATTTACCTTCTTGTACTATGGTCATGGATTTATGATGTTACTACCATTATGGACAACCTGGGCCTATGAGATATCTCTTCCTCAACCTGGAAGTGACAAAATCTATCTTGAACTTTCAACCAATGTCTTACCACCAATGACGAACCCATCACAAAAAACCTCTTCGTGATATCATTATCATGGTTTTAACCTTTCATCAAATCCCATGATCAAATGGCACACACTGATAATGATATCAAGTCTGGATACCAATACTCATGTTCATAGATATGAACAATCAATGACACCTAAAACATGTTTTGTTCCTATTGGTGGATCTTTTCTCATGATCTCACTACTGGAGATCACCAAGTGTGAACTTCATGAGAAGAAGTCTCAATGCTTATGATACCCCATCACTGGATAATATAACATCATATGTGTCCTGTTAGTATAATATATCTAGATAATATGAAATATATGTTTAAGATTATGGTCATAATATCTTGACATTTTAATTATAGCTCGGAACTAGTATAACCTTTTGATACGACACAAAATCTATAGATATTACCATGTAAATAGTGTATGTAGAACTATCTGCACTTTATGGTAGTAATTAAATAAACACATTTATATATCAACCATTATACATGTAATGGGAATAAAAAACAATTCGAGTTGGGTCTAGAGAACACACTATTACAAAACATACAATTGACCTTCAATTGTGTTGGGTAAAATACATACCAAAATAAAAGAAACTATAACGAGATCCACAACATCACCCAGCCAGACAAATCCAATCACCTGGTACCACTTGATAAATCCAGCTTGATCAACTATAACTCAATGTGGGCCTCAACCCAATCACGTGCCTGCCAGAAACCTAAAAGATCTTCTCGGGTACCAAAGTGGAATGGCGGCCCTATATGGGTTTGATTAATGACCAGTAGGCCCCCATAAATACTGTCTATATCAAATTACTATTAGAGAAACAATATATTCATATAAAAAGTGGAATAAATAAGCAGTAATAAAAAGATATATATGTGAAGAAGCACATCATGTCATCTATTACTCCTTGGCCTAAAGTATTTAAAGTGACACATGGGCCAACCAAACATTCAACAAACTAAACCAATCCTCTGAAACATTACATAAAAGGTACATACTTAAAAAGTCTAAAAATGGTATTAAAATTACATTGAACTCAAGGGAGCATAAAACCTACATCCATGGTACCTATCTTATGTATCCAAGTCATCAGTTCCTGGAACATTAATCTGACTTCTAAAAAAATATTAACATAACTATCAAACATTGTTGGAACCTCCATCTAGAACCCAACCATATATCAAACTATCACACTGATACTGAACATTGAGTCTATCATCCCATCACAAAACAGAAAGGTAGTGCCCAAAAACTCTAGAGATTAACCATCTATACAAAACATAGGTGGTGCCCATTACATCGGTATGGCCCAGCCAAAGGAGAAGGAACATCAGTCCAAAATTATTTTTTCACATGGCATGAAATTACCACCCCGAGCATTAGTATGGAACTAACCTTGAAGTATACTATCATTTTCTAGAGCCTTAGTCTAACACCATATTTCAAAGTATATTCCTTATGCCCAAATAATTTATCCAACAAAAAAACCATTCCAAAACTTCTCCACTATTATAATCTATATCAATTCCATACAAAGTATTCAAGGAAAAAACAACAAAACTTATCCACTATTATTTGCATGAACCCCAAGAACACAATCCTCAACCAACTGGTTTCTAAAGAACCCGGTTCCAACTATTGGTCTATTGCCATCTCTCCCAACTGCAATTCCTTTAATCCCAAAGGAATTCTATTAACCCTCATACACATCCACTAGATTCAATACCCCAACTACATTGCAGAACCACCATGATATTAATGTCAATTGTCTTCTTAATCATCCAACACAATTTATTTCCTATTTCATTCCCTATATATTTTATATAGACACATAAATGATTCTTCCTTGGTATCATAATTCTACCACGAATTATCCACGACCAAAACCTCACACCTATGACCCTCCCAGGACAATATTTTTATATCTACGATAGAAATTCCACTCCACTCCATGGGAGTGTCATCAATACTAACTCACCCAAAAAACCTATACTGCTTCGGTCCAAGAACCAACCATTACTATCCCAAGAATCATAAATGGTCATAATGTACACCCTATGTTTTCAAATGTAACATCAACTATCACCCATTATTATAATCCAAAAAATAACCCAAGGTATTCATTGATATATTGTCTATCCCGAGGACCCCTCCAATAAACATTCAATGGAGTTATTCCCACCATGTTACTCCACATTCATTGCCTCATGAGCGTAACCTCCAAGAGGCTAATATCGAACCAATGATATTAGATTAACTAGGAATATATCCATTAACCCCTAATCATACCCAACATTATGAAAACATATTACTCATTATAATCACTATTATAAGTACACTAAGATTTCATTGACGAACACCACCACCCCACATCCATTTCTTATGTCACCTTTATCTACAAGGACATGCCATGCCATCAAAATCCCAGGCCTCCCTTCCCACATGTGTCCCACCACAAACACATAGGTCCTAAAACTACTCACATCTACACACATAACCCTACCACATTGAGAATATAATATGTAACATCTAATCCAAAATGAAAATTAAACCACATGTCACTACCTACTCATGCCTCAAAGATCCCAGTAACACATAACCATCAACCACAATCTCATGTAACCCCACTACAGGGACAAATTCCAACTCCATGTAGTCAATAATAATGAAACCTCGTCTCACAAGACCTATCCACTATCCATACATACACCTATTTCCGATCTAATACACTGTAGAAAAACCTTTGTTCTTACCAAAACCAAAAGAAACTCACTCACCCAAAACCCCTTTCTCAATCACTAAAAACCTAATCACCATTCATGGCCCCACTAAGATCATTCACGCTGACACTGCATTCTTGAAAATTCTTCTAGACCTAAACAGGCCATGCACCTAACTAGTCATACCCATTGAAATGACATGTTACATTTCTACACTAGAACTCCATGTATTTCACATCTCAAGAAAGTGGGACACCTCCTTCTACTTCATTCCAAAAAAATATTATATATGGGATCATCAAACAAATATAACTCCACCATATGAACCCAAATTTCTATGAGCATATCATGTTTTCTCAATCCAACTCATAGAAGTTAAGAATAACTCATCTTTACAAACGTCACCCTGTCTGGACACCAAAATGAACATTTTATCCCAAAAAACAACCACAACGATAAACCACTAGCAGTCAAGTTATCTTCCTCAAAACCAAAGGCATCCTGTGTCCTCAAGACATCATGGTAGTTTCACCCATTGTTCACTTCATTAAAATGTTTCAATACATCAACTCAAGAATTATATACTGAAAGGCACTAAAACTCATCCTACCCCTCTCATCAGCCAAACACAAAATCCACACAGTACTAACTCCCTGAATTGGGGTCATCTCAAGAAGTTCACTAGACTCTCCCACCTAGACCCACTAGAAACGTATCACAATAAGTCACTAGGTCTTACCACCAATACCTATTTCAAATCACATAGGTCCACAACTCATATGGTATCATCTTTCACCTGTCTCATTGTCAGATCACATAAAATATTAAAAACACCCCCCGCCCTATGGCCTCACACCATATGGTGTCACATACCAACCATTTTCAGTCAAAAAGGGAATTCTAACTCTCAAAAAATATACATATCAATCTATTCCATTGAGAAACAGGCCTATTACAAACCTCAAATAGAAACAACACACCATGGGTCCATTGATAACATACTCATATCCTTCCGACCCACCAGGGTCACTGCACCAACTATTCACAAGCACTACACTTCCATCTTCAACATTGATCACCCCATCGTAGATCCATATAATCCTTCATAAAAAGGAACCCCATAAAATCACACACATTTGGGACTATAACATGTGGATCCTATGTGCCAAACATGATACATGAGATGCCTCTTAACTCGGAAGGACATGTGTCAAAACCTAGTCATGGGCCTCTTACCACTATGCCAAGAGCTTGAAATCATATCCCATAAAATCCAAAAAACATGTGCATCACTCAAAGAGAAATTCTTGTAAAACCGTAACATAACAAACTATAATAGAAATCCCAACCAAAGTTACCTAGACATCCTATTTGATCAAGTGTTTGTGACTAAACAGGTGCTCCATTAAATTTCTATATAGGTCCCAAAGAGCACATCCTCATATGCTAGAGTCTACTGACTTGCAGTGGGGGTCCAAAATGAAAAAATTAGGAGATTGTGCCCCCATATCAGAGTGCATAACTATGATAAATAAACATATATCATACACATTAGATTAATTATAAAGAATAAAAAACTAGAAAAATACATGATATAACTAAATTAAATACAACCAAAGGATGAACGACTATGTTATACATTTAAACAATCACCCCCTAGGATGGTAACAATATATACAAAAATAAAAGAAACTATAATGGGCTCCACAACATCACTAGGAAAAACCCATCTAATCACCAGGTACCACTCAAGAAATCCAACCAGATCAAGCAATACTCAACATGAGCCTAATCAGAAACCTTTTCCTATAAAAAACATGTGAGAGCTTCTTGAGAACCCAAGTGAAATGGAATCCCAATAAACATGTGACTAAAACTTAGTAGACAACCACCAATGGTGTCTAAAGGAAATAAAACTCACCAAAATAGTGTATGTAGATAAAAATGGAATAAATAAGTATTATAATAAATACATTCAAGATAAATAACACATAATATCATATATTACTATCTGGACATATGGTTATAAGGTGACACCCTAACCAAAAAAATAGGTAAAAACTTAAACCTATCACTTGAAACATAACATTGAATATACAAACTGCAAAAGTCCAAAAAGGGTATTCAATTTTCAATCAACATAGGGGAGCATAAAACCTGTATCCATTGTTCCTACCTAATGTTCCCAAGTCATCAATACCCGGAACGTTAGACTAATATCTAAATAACATATTAATATTACTATCAAATTTGAATAGAACCTCCATCCATCACTTAACCATATATCAAACTATCAGCAGCAATTCTGAACAATGGGTTTATCAACCCATCACAAAACAAAAAGGTAGTGTCTTGAAACTTTGTCAAACAACCATCTATACATAACATTGGTGGATCCCAAAGCATTGGTAAGTCCCATACCAAGGATATGGAACATTATTCTAATATAATTTTTCACATGGACTACGATTACCACATAGAGCATCAGTTTGGAACTAACCATGATGTATACTATCATTGTCTAGATCCTTGGCCTGATACCATATCTAGTGTATACACTTTATTCCTTGAACATATTTCTATAACAAAAACTATTCCAACAGTTCTCAACTATTATGATCTACATCATGTCCATACTAATCATTCAATAAAAACACAATAATCCCTTTCAAACCAGTATCACTGACTAAGTTCCTTATTGGATTTACAAACCAAAATACTCCTCAACAATTCCAAACCCATTTTTCTTAGGCCAAAAGAAACTAAACCAAGAAACCATTCTATGTAGTTCAAAACCACCATTTTAAAACATTGGTCTTTTCTTTGGAATCCAAAACAAGAACTGAGGCCTACATTTCAATTAAAACCAGCATAAGATCCTTTAAGGAATTTTCAATAAATATGTCACTAAAAACCCATTTCAAATCTATAATTAAGTCAAATTTTAACCCAATTTTATAAACCACTTGGATCCCAATAGCACATTTCAAAACAAAAATAATATCAAAACATAACCCTCCCCCATTGACTCCCAAAATTGGGTCAAAGCCCAGGAACATATTTCAAACCATTTCAAAAACCTCATGGTAATTTTCATAAAATCATTCCAAACAAACCATTTACATAAACCCTTTTCCCAGTTTAAAAAATGAATTTACCCATGGGTGACCCTAAGTTTGGTCAAGAGATCATCCATAGATCTAATGGGATCCATGAAAGTTATATGTTATCATTATATGGCCTCAAAAAATTTCTTATATCAAAGGAGAAATCATATCACACATGGGAACAAAGGAATAAACATTATTTCACATATAAAACTGTTATTAAGAATATTGGAAATGCTCTTAGAACACCTAATTTGTATGAAAATATTTCCAAAACATTTTAAAGCATAAAGACCTTTTTGAAACCCTGCAAACATCATACAAAACCCTCAACACATAACCAAGATCGTAATGATCACCAAAGATCAACCTTATACCATATATCAAAAATTAAGTAATTATAATAGTCATAATTAATTTATGAACCAAACCCCAACATGGAATATTTCTTGAAAACTCACAAGTTGACCAAATCATGTTGGAACACCAAGAAACCTCCATGGATGTCCATAAACAGACTCCCTATACATTTTTGAGGCTAATACCTAATAGGAAATACTAATTAGATAACTAATTAAGTTAATTCATTTGGAAAAATATTTTGAAAATTCACTGTGGTCACATACCTTAAAGAACCACCATGGAACGAAATGTGGAATCCATCTTGGGATCTCCTCTACCCAAGCCGACCAAAATCCCCATCACACTTGTCTAATTCCATCATGATTCAGTGGAATCAGAATCAAAACCCTAACACACACATCAAAAATTTAGAAGGGCCCATGGGAAGGGGGAAAGGGAAACAATAGGAAGATAAATATGACATTAAAAGCCAAAGAAACACCACCAAAACACCTCCTTGTAGAGGCCTGAAGAAGGGATTAAGAGAGGAGGAACTTCCACTAGTTTGTTCATATGAGGGGAGAAAAAGGGGAGGGTGAATTAAAATGACACATGGGAAAAGGGTAAATAAAACTATTTATTTAAAATCTGGGGAGTCGCATGGTTTAGCTTCATGGTTTTCCAAATCGTGCACCAACTATGCGATTGGTGTTATCCAAATCCACCCCCACCCCCACATGTTTTGGATGAACTCTTTTCCAAAACATTCCCAAAAAGAGTGAACTCCGCTTATCTAATACCCATGAATCTAATGGTTAGGCCACAAGGTTAGCAAAACTGTGCGCCAACCATGATTTTAGCACTACCTCCTATGATTTATGGTGTCTCATAGTTTCTCCTAGACTATACACACCAAACCATAAACCCTAGACAAATAACACCAAAACTCCTTAAACATAACCTAAAGAATCCAAATCTCATCTAAACATCTAGGATTCCTTAATATCTGCATTTTTAATCCTAAATCACCATTTTTGAGACATTATAACACTCAAAACTCCATCTTGAGTCTAGATTCAAAATTTTACCTTTCTAGTAATGAAAAATTAAAATTACTTTAGAAATTTTTGATCCCTCCAGAAGTGGGATCTTACACAAACTCTTCGAGTTGGGTCAGATTGAAATATTCCTAAAGGTTACAATTAATAATGATTTTTTGACATCAATTTTACAAATCTCATAGCCATGGTATTCCTTAATGGAAAGTATAATTATGATGTATGTCAACATTCAAACTGGTGAAAACGATTCATCATTATCAAGGACATGATGTTTCTTAAACCATTTTTCATCCATTTGTGCCATATATGTACTAAATTTTATTTACATGTACATCTTATTCATGAATATCCTTTTGTAACCAATGGTCATTACATCCACTGTAGTATCTACTAAAATCTAGACTTGGTTTTGGTACAAGGAATCCAATTCAGAATTCATATATTCTTGACACTTGACAACATTTTGTCCATATATTTATCCGTTTTAGGTTATTAGATCATAATTACCAATTAAAAAATATCCATCATCCTTGGTGATTAAAAAACCATACCATTTATGTCCTATAAACTCTCTTGTACTCCTACGTAGTACTTGTGTCCTTGGAATACTTTCTTCTTTCACAAGGCTTTGTTGAAAAAGTTCCTAAGACCAATATTATCTATCATGAGTCTAATAATCATCAAAATCTATCTCACTCCCATTACATCTTTAAGAAACATGATCATTCTCAAGAAACTTGGTATCCCTATCAAGGACAACATTTTTGTTTGAAGGATTATAAAATTAGTATCCCATTTTTTCCTTACGATTTCTTATAAGAAAAAACTTTGTGACTTGGGATGAAAGATTGTTAACTAATGAGTCCTTAACGAATTATTCGCAACCCCATGCATGTAAGTAATAAAACATAGGTTTATTTACATTCCATAATTGGTATGGTATAACATATATCACTTTATATTCCACCCATTTTAGCACATTTTCTTTTGTTTATAACAAGTATCCCTAAAAGGATAATGGACGACTCGCATGACTCATCATTGATCCCACTGTGTCCATCAATGTGTGGATCCTCCTTAATCTTATACCATTACATTTAGGTGTATATGGATGTTTGAGTTGATATAGTATCTCTAACTACCATAAATAATCAATGAAGTATTTATTAAAATATTCTCCAACATGTTCTGATCGGAGATTCATAATCTTTATACCAATATGGTTCTCAAATTCATTCTTGTATTACATGAATTTATCAAAATAATTTTAATTATACCTCATTAAGTATACATATCATTATAAACTAAAATCATCACTAATTTTCTTTTATTATGATTATCGACCCATTTCTTCAACATGAAATGTTCCACTCACATTAGTATGAGCTAATTCAAGAAGCTATTTAGCCTTATCACTGTTTCAACAAATAGGGATTTGGTCATTTTTTCTTGTCAACATGTGTGACATAAACCAAGTAATTTTTTTAAAAGTAATATAAATATACATCTTGAGGTAATTTAGTCAAGAGTTTTTTGATTTACATGACCTATCCAATGATGCTAATGTTGGGCGGGGTATGAGTCATATAAAGTAAATTCATTATCGATTTTCATTACTTTTTTCCATGTAATAAAATTGATAGACTGCTATTTAATTATTCCATTACATAACAAATTATATCTTTATAAATAAAGAAATATTTATCTCCAAACATGAAAATAAACCCATTCATATCTAATATGGATACATATAAATTTTTTTGGTAATAGATGGAACATAATAAAAACCTTTTAAAATAAAGAACCTTCTATTTGGAAATGTGAGGTGGTAACCCCCGATAGCTACTTCAACAAGTTTAGCTTTGTTATCTTCTCAAAGATCTACCACCCCTCATTCAATATTTCATAGCCATATGGGTTCATATTTTTGAATACATATTTGAGAAACACAAGCTGTATCTAATAACAATATTTTAGAAATATATAAATTTTACTTGATAATATTCAAAATTGAAGAATACATTCCTTCTTTGGATGGGTGTATCTTTTCTTCCAATGTCCATTCATTCCACAGGTAAAATAGACAACATCATGTTCCCTTGCCTACCCCTTTATCTTATTATTCATAGATGGGAAAGATGATACTTTATACATAATGATATTTTCCTTCCCTTTCTAATTTTCCACCATAAGTATTGAAGGGTTTTTACACTTTTTATCCTTATATTCTTGTAAAAGTAGAGTAATAATATTTGGAATAGGCTTATCAATGTTTTTCATATTAAAATTTATAACAAATATACAGAATATTTGAGGTAGTGATTTCATAATGAGATTGGTTCCTAGTTATTTGGGGATTTTAAAACCTAGGACTTCTAGGCTCTCAATGTTTCCAATGAGCTTGAATATGTGACACCTAGAAGGGGATCGCTCTACATGATTTCTCTAAAGATTTCCATGGAAATCGCAAATTGTTCCTATCTGGCTCTTTATTAGTAAAGACCATAGAGGTTCTCAAGCAAGCTATATGCATCCATGTTTTCATGAGACATAATGAGATCACTATACATAGATGAAATCATAAAAAATTAAAATGTAACCACATCTCTCAAATGATTTTTGTAGACTAGGAACTCTTCATCACTCACCACTTTGGTAGGGGGATCAATAATTGAGGATTCTAGAATGTAAGTTTGTCATTCATGATATAAAATAACCAGAAGTAATATAAAACACTCCTAAAAGTTACATCCATTTAGGAGGTTGTATTTACCCTATATTTATCATAGGGGTATTCTAGTTTAATAACTTTACATTTTATTCTTCAATTAAATTAGCATATTGTTATTACATTTCTTGATTATAAATTGAGTCAGAAATAATAAAATAATTGATTTAATAGTTTATCCTTCTATTATATCAAATTTCAATTTCCATCACCATTAAAAATGGAATTTATAGTTTTTATGTCATTCTAGTTTCTAGGATCCCCATTAATTTTCTTAATGATCTAGTTGGGAAACAATCCCTCAAGGTAACATAGATAAATTTTTCTATTAATTTTGTTTGGTGACAAAGAAGATTTCCATGGTCAGTTGTGGTGTGTGATACATACATTTGAAAAACTATATTTACAAATAACAATTAAAAAGTAATTTAAAATCTATAGGTGGTACAAAAATATGGAAAAGGAAAGAAGGGTGTGCAATTTATGATTTTTCAGCGTAAGGGGAGTTTGCATGAAAGAGACTTTCATAAACGGACATGTGTGCTTTGGGAAAAGTTGCTAGAGCTATGCATAGGGTCATAAAATTTCATATAAATATAAAGATACCCCTTAATTTTAATAATATAAACACTTTTATAAAATTGGGGGTATGGTCATGCAATTGGTAAAAAGTGGAACGTAAATAGAGAGTTGCATAAAAGTGGTGCGCGAGAAGGGAGTTGTGTGCCAATAGTGATTTGGGCATAAAAAGGGTGTGACACTCAATTATATAGTAGTGTGAAAGTAGGTTTTCTATGATTTTAGTGGATTTGTTACATCATCACATTGTAATTGTACAATCATTGGACATATCCCAATGATGGTGAAATAAGTAAAATTTTTGTGTCTCATTCATGATTTAATTTCTACTCATATATTGCTATAGGATAATGGGAGAATTTTATTTTCTTTAATGATGAGATAATATCAAAATAGTAAGTAGTTTTAATGTTTCATACTTTGATTCCCCCCCTCAGGGTATTTAACCGACTAGATCTAACAGATCCATAATTTTTCCATAAAAACCATCATAAAGTAATTATATAGGTCTTCTTCAGTACTTCAGGTTGATAACTCCTTGATCTAATGAGTAGAGTCCCTTATCCGGAAAACCTAACTTCGATTTCCTCAAATAATGCCTCCAAATTTGTATTGGATAGACTTTTCAATTAATCTCAATGTAAGTTTAGTTAAGAAAACCCAAAACCCTCATTATAACTCCCTGATAGAAGTAAGTGTCTAGAATTTTTCCATTAACTACACATATTTCTATGGTTTTATTCCCAATAATGTAATGGAAGGATTTTTATGACTTAATATTGTGTTGAGGGATTTTAATTAAGTATGTGTAAATTTTAACTTTTGTTTTTCCTTTATGTGTCTCGTTAAGATTAAATGGATGTTACATAATTAGTGAACCTTTTTGGATAAAACAATTATGCATTATTAATTAATTTAATATGTTTTAGTGCATATTAATTTATATATTTATGTGATCACTTCCTTTCACCCATATAATAAATAATTTCATAGGAAGAAATATTTAATTAATTAAATGACCCATTCAAGTTCTTACCAGACAGTTTAATTAATGGTTGGATATTAAATCCACTTTTGGACTAGGGGATATAACTCATATTGTTTTTAGTTGCATGAGTTACAACATTCCACCCATCAACCGATATAACACCTGGGTTGGAATCATTATGGTTCCATCTTGAACAACTTTCATGTGCCTTGAAAACCCCCCATTAATTAAAAATAATGACTCCCAAATAGGTGATCGGAACAAAAGCATTGTTTAATGGGGTATTACATAAATATCATTGGACACGTAGGTCCTACACAATAATGTAGGGAGGGATGAATCACCGTCCATAAAATTTAATTTATTAATAAATAATTACTAACCCTAGCAATAAATTAAATTAAATAAATTCCAACACATGCACTAGTCATGGTGTATCTCATAAATGGTCATAAATGAAACATATATGAAATGAAAATGGATAACATTCATTTATTTATCCATTTTTTATTAACATAAGGTAACTTCAATTAATTAATTAATTAATTAATTATATTTCATCTCAATGACCACATGAATCCTTTTAGAGATAACCATCATTAATACGCTACTGAAAAATAAATATAAGAACCAGTAGTTAAAAATTTATTACATTAAATTAATTGATAATTTAAAATTATTTAAACTCTAAATTTAATTTTCAAACACATAAAATTTCAATCAATGTAATAAGATTTTAATAATATAATCTTTCAATTTAAAATATTTAATTCTTCTAGTAATTTTTAGAAAAAATGACATGTAGTATCTATCTACATGTTGTGTACCTATGTTTTTGTGTATCTGGGTCACATGCCTTGGGATTTGGTGTGTTTACTCAACCATACTACACGACATGTGCATTATAGAAACATGTCTTGTATTCACTTTTTGTGTTCATGATATACTGACCTGGGTCTTAGGAGTGTATATCAGTGGATTACATAGCATGTATAAGTTACATGTTGTTTTATTTGAATTTCGTGTGCAATTGAAACATTCCAAAAGACTCAATAAGTTCTCAGGTGAGAGGATACATGACGTGTACACTTTAACTACATGCCATGTATCTCCATTTTAATTTTTCCAGATAACTCACCATGAATCTTTGATGCTAGAATTGATGAAATACAATCTAGGTACACCACATGCACATATTCTATATAATAAATACTATAAGTTTTTAGTCTCACATAATTTAACCATGTATAATGGCCACCCAGATTGCACAATTAAGGCCACTAACACATGTTTACTACCTAGAATGTACCACGATACACCCCATATAATCCAAAAACTCTATGATAATTTGACCAGTCAACATGTGGAATACAACATGAATAATAATTGTGTGGAATACCATGTATCTTGTGTCTTGTCCAGGTGTAGCATACTAGAGTACACAACATATACTTCTGAGTAAACGTCATGTAACCCTTTCTTAACAGCCAAAAATTACTAGTTATTGGTGGAATCTTAGGTTGTTCTTTATCTATTCACAGACCATTAAAAAAACTAAAACACTAAATGAATATGATTAATATTTCAATAACATGTTAAATCAAATTGGATTTAATAATAAATAATATGAATTGAAAATCCCACCATGATATCATTTGGATCACCAATAAAATAAATAACTACTTATTTTAACATGAACTCTCTAATATAACTTATTAATGCAGCATAAGCTTGTAGTGATGGGTGATGAATTAATATATTTTTTAATATTTATATTATCAAAAAAAAAATGATCATTCGGGTCTAATTTGTTATTAATTTATTTAATGTCATAAGAAATGATTACCTTTTCTTAGGAAACTCTCTTCGTTGATGATGTTGATCATCTGAAAAGACCCTTTTGGATTTCCTTCACTATGCTTTGAGGTTTCATGGATATAATCCCTCTCATAGTGATCCACAAATTATCCTCTCATCTCCAATAAATTCCAATCAATCTCTTGGTGCTAGCAAAGAAAATCGATAGTCTTGCATTGTTTGTGTTCATCGCTCATCATTTGGTCTTGATAGAATGTCTCTTTCATTTTTTTTATTTAGATGGAAAGATAAGGATGTGGAGTGTCGATGGAGAATTGTTTGTGCACAAAAATTTTAAATTTTAAATTTCATTGAGTTATTGTACCACAAAATAGATATAACTATCTATTTATAGAGCTAGGGTTTAGTTTAAAATAGTTATTTAATTTCATGTCAGCCATTAAATAATATTGTAACCTTTAATAAAGCCCATGAAACATAATAATAATAATATTATTATTATTTTTTGTTGCATTACAACTTGCACAATAAAAAATATTATTTAACCGGCTTGTTAATTAATATTTTTCTTAGGAAATAGTCTTCGTCCATTAAACCTCCTATTGCATTAATTGAACATCTGAATAAATATTTCATTTGAATATTTCATTCCACAAAAAATATTTTTGATCAAAAAAATGCGAATAAAATTATCCCTGAATATTGATAATAATTTTTTTTCAATTAACTAAATTAAAATAGAATTTAATTGAGGTCATCGGTAACAATTAGTTTTTGACCCTTTAAGATTCTATCTCATTTTCATTAGGTGGACATACGTAAAGTCCAATATTAATTTATTGAAATGAGTCAAGGAACCCAAGAGAAATAACATAATACAGTAATGAGGATAACCATATATTAAAGATCACTGTGTAATCTAATCCCTTTATCACAATATCTCATCCTGCAGTTTTCACATCTATGTCACCAACCTATTTTCTTGATACATCATTATTTGAATATCTTAAATAACCATGTTGTTACACCATGGAAATAGAATTTAATATGAAGGTCCTATTCTAATCAAAGTGTTAAGATATTAGCTTCCACAAACATGGAAGGGACAATTATTCCTCGACATATCCATTAATGACATTTCAATGGTGAATCACCAAACATATCCAACTTCCCCACAAACTGCTATCATTAAGGATTAGGAAATAAATATAATTACATGAGTCAAAACTTGAATGAATAATTATATTATTGTCTAATTACCATTACACATGCTCTCATATTGGAATATCTGATGACACCAAAACACATGGAATTTATACTGGAAAGAATGTTCTCATAATTTTCCGTCATGGACATTACCAAGTGAAAAGTTCCTGGAAATAATCGTCATCTTCGTACGAATAATCGCACCTAAATTATATGTACTATGTGTCCCATCAGAGTACATTACCCAATCACATAGCCTTTTTAATAAAATCATCATAGCACATTATTTTTCTCATTCTAGTGGGGAACTGTTATGACATTATCAATAAGATATACACTCTGGAACATTATTACATTAGTTTCATATAGAAAAATTAATAATATATAATAATAAGTTTTTATTAATATTAAATACATCAAATAATCATGTAATAAAAGTATAAATAGTTGGACCAAGGATGCCATATCCAACTGTAACCTATGATAAATGAATCAATTTATACAATATGGTAATAAAACATGTTTTTTAATGAAGATAAATGTTTGGGGTTGAATGATCATGATTTCATGTGATGTTTTGATGCCTTGTTTCTAATGTCCAAATTCCATGTTGAATCTGTCTATTGTTTTCTACCTTTTTTGTTTGATCTTTATGTGACAAATTCTATAAGATCTTATGTAATCCTAGTATAGATGATGGTTTGGTGGGATATGTGTGGGGAGGCCTAAGTTTGTGGTTGAAGTTGATGTCAGTATTGGTGGGAAGGATATATATTAATATTATTGGTCGTGTTATGTATTTACTAGGGATTTAATGGAAATGTTAAAGATGTACTTTTCTGTTGTTGTTTTGAATGTTGGATTCTTTCTTAATAATGTTCAAAATTAAAGTTCATGTAGTTGAGTTACTTGTTTACCAATATTCCTTTCCCTATTTCTTGATGTAACTATTTTTGCTTGTTTTATTCATCTATTTGATTTTATATCATTATGTTACATTGAGTGTAAAAATTATTAAATTCTTATTATTAATAATTGTTTTATCCCATAGGTTTTCTACTTGAATAGAATAAATTTTTTGATAATCTTTTGGAACCATGGAATTAATTGGATAATAGCTGGAGGGAATGGAAATCAATTTGTGTTTAATTAAATGTAAATTAAATAATTTTAACTAAGATATAATGAATTAATTAATATAAAGTGAAATATTAAAATGAGTTAATTAATTAAATGAATTTCCTTCAATGATTGTGTGCTTATAGGATATCAAGTTCTTAGTTTTGGAAATTTAGTGTCTAAGAGAAAATAGTTATAATTGAGGCTAAGTCTAGGTTAATGACCATAGTATGGTTTTAAGAAATAATATATATTGTTTGTTATTTTATTTCATATGATATCCCACCCATTTCAGATTGACGATTGGCACCCAACAGACTCTTAAAGGGTGTTTTACCCAACATCTAGGTTAGTGAGGAACACATGGATGAATACCCCCTCTAGCCTCACTCTCTTATCCTAAAAATATTATGTTCTAGAATGCATAATGGTTACCTTTCCATATATGTGAGTAAAGGGATGAAATGTCTTGTGGTTATTTCACCCACATGTATCCTTAGATATAGTATCAAATGGATTATTATAGGTATGATGTGTCTAGGCTATGACGGATTGTGGTATAATACATGAAATATAGGTTGTTGTGGCACCTTTAATTACACTCTTATTAACTAGATATGTGGTATGGGATGATGACAAAATTTATACCTATACTGGTCACTCACCCTTTCTAAATACCAGTCTTTATCCCCTGCATCAAAACCACCTCATAAAAATGTACCACACACAAGGACTTATCCCCACCGTCTTAGTCAGCCTTAAAATTAGAAATGAGAGAAACCATTATCTAATATTTCTTCTATAAATATATAAATATAAATTAATAATATTAAAAAAAATATTATGCTAATTTAAAAAATTAATGAAAAAAATACCGACCATAATATATTTTTGTCTGTCACAAATAATGTATCTAGTATTACAATTAGTGAAAATCCACTTATACAAATCAAACACTCTAATGGTATAATAAAATACATACTACATAAATTTATATATTTACTATTAAAAATTGATATATATAATTATTAAATAATATTACATAAAAATATTGACAATGTATACAAAAAGTATGACTCCCAGCTGTGTTTATGAAATCTTGTCCCCATTGATTCAATGAAACAGAACCAGATCTCCTCTTAAAAGTATCTCATCTATAGTACATGAAAAATCCATCACAATCTTGATATGGTACATAATCATATTGATGTTTTCAGCAAGACTCATCCAAAATAGTCATAGATTCTATATTTATAGTTCTACCACAATGTTTAACCATCATAAATGAAAGCCTTTCATTCCTCCTAAATAGTGGGACACATTCTCTCATCGATAGGAGACAATAAACCCCATAAATAATTAATAATACATAAATCTATAAATAATAATTTTTTAAATTTAAAAAATCATTTGTTACTTATACTTACTAACCAATTCTTGGATATTTGATAAGGTAACTTGATAGAAACCTGATCTAATGAAAACCATGGAGTAGAAAAATAGTTCTTTGAAATAGAACCAACCTAAGAAACTTTTGTATAAGAAAAATATAAAAATAAGAATAATTAAAACATAATTAATAAATGGAATAAATTAAATGAAAGTTAAATAAAATTAAAATTTATATATATTTCCTATAATGAGGATCAATGTTAAGAGAAGGATGTTTCTTTAGAATGGAAGCTGGAATCATAAATCACATATGGCCTCAGCACCTCCCAGTAGCTCATGTTGGGTCAACCCCTCAGATGATGAATCAAGAGGCTCATCACAAGGAATCAAATCCTCAGTCAAGTTATGAATCAAGTCATCATAATTTTCTTGATCCATCTAAAACTTATAACTAATTTTATAAGAAATTATATACCCTATTAATAATTATAAATAATATAAAATTATAGATCTTTTTTAAAGAAATTGGGTGAAATAAGGTTTCTTACAAATAATGGTTAATAAATATAGCAAATAAAAAAAATATTTATTAAAAAAATATTACATCATTATTCATCTTCATCTTCATTTTCATCTTTATTTTCATCTTCATTTTCATTAGTGTGAAATCCTTCATCTCCCTCTTCAATATCATAAATGTCCATACAGACTTCAATTTCATAATCTATTTTAAAATCAAAGACATTGGTTACATCATTGAAATTATAAACACCATCAGCTCTTAACTATGGGGTGTCATAATTGATATTCTAATCTATTTGTTTAATAGAAATATTTGGTGGCCTTTCTTAAAAAAATCAATATTTTTTACTTCAACAACACCTCATTCATTTTCTATAAACTGATGAAATTTTATATTTATTACACCACACCAGTCATTTAAATCCCTCAAAGTATCATGATAATTTTCATGATAAATTTTCTGGGCATTATATTCCATAAAACGGTTCATTTTATGTAAGAAGATGTTTATATTTAATATCATTGATTCCCTATCATAGATGAATGTGCAACCCTTGATCAATTTTAATCAAATTTCATTGAAAGTTTTTTACATAATTATTTTCCTAACCAAATAACTCAATTATTTTATCTATAATTTCAAAAAAATTAACTTGAATTTCTTTTTGATGATATCCTTTTAAACAATAACCAATATTCATTGATTTTTCTAATTCATCGTATGTGTGTGTATAAAATATAAATTTGATAACCATGTAATCATTATAATATTTTTCCAATTTATATAGTGGATTACTTAGGGAATATAATAACATATCAATTGTATTTACATTTTTTTATACATGGATAAAAAAACTAAAAATATATAAAACAAAAAAATTGACTTCATATGGTTGATTGTAAATAATTTTACTTACCATCTAATAAAATTATATTTTCATAGATCTTTAAGAGTGGTTGGGGTACTTTTGGTGAATTATTTTTTCATATGATCATTATATAATTTAATGAATTAATATAAATTTACTAATATAAAATATTTAAAAAAAATAAAGAAAAAGTAGTGATTACTACACAAATCATGTAATTTATTCACAATAGATAAGAAAATATGTATAAGATCTATTTAGTTCTTCATTTGAAATCTATCTTTCATAATTACCATCAAAACCAATCTGGACCTGGTAAAATGATAACAAAAATTGATCTATGAAATCATAAAAATAATCCTCAGTATGATCGAGACATTAATTTTTGATGTATATTCTGAATAAAATTTAGATCTAGAATTTGGAATTTCTTCTTATAAGTATGCTTCAGTAATTTACCCTTAAAAAATGTCTTGTTACATACCCTATTCATCAATTTTTTCATATATCTCTTGAATGGGTATTTCTATTAGAATTATACTATGCCTCTATATTTATATTTAAACTAAAAAATTCAATATTAAATCTTTCATTGGGTGAAACAAGGTGAGCGAAAATATTTTTTTTCCACTACATATAAAATAAAAACATTATTTTTAAGCATACTTAATGAACAATTGTCTATTGTTTCCATAAAAATATGTCTGAAGTAATATGGAATTTTAATCAACAAATCTTAGATTCAACAATTTACTTACCCTATAAGTCCGATAGGCAATAATATTTTTAGGATGACGTGATAGTAATGCCGTTTTAAGTAGGTAATATGTCATTTTCTAACAAAACTAGACAAAATATAAGTATAGAAATATTATGATGGTTTAGAACTTCTGACCCATTTTTTTTTTTTATCCTAGTAGTAGAGTTTTCTAAATGAGGTTCGGAATTAGTTGGAGGTGAAAATGAGGTTAGAGCTTAAAAATATAGTAGAAGGTTGTTCTGTAACATGAACTATTGGGTTACATTATAAGTAGTTCATTGTGGAATGGAGGGAATAGTTGTAGAATATGAGGATATTATGGAGGATGTTGATTCTAATTCCACTCTTATCATGGCTATGACATGGATAAGGACTATGGCATAGGCATTAGAGTCCTTCGGCATATAGTAGTCAGATGTGGCATTGGGGATCTGGTGATAGTTTGGTCCATTTTATCAATTTGGTAAAGGATGCAGGGTGGTCACCCTTAATGTGGAATGGATTATGGGTTCAGTTTTTTTGGGTTTTTTTGATTTTTTGTAGTATCTATGACATTGAGTTAGAATGTGGCATATCCCCATTCTTGGTTATTGTGTTTTGAAAAGTAGTGGCCTTGGTTGTGTCATGGTTTTATTCCTATTTTTTTTTGATCTGTTGCATATATATATATATCCATGTTTCTAAGAGGATGTATTTACCTACCTCACTATCTTGTGGTCCTTCCCATATTTTCATATTCCCCTCCCATTTTGGAAACTATGAAGAATGGAAATATAGATTGCACAGTGGTGTTGTGTTTTAGATAATTGGAATAAAAACCCAAAACCCACTCAAACCCCTTCATTCTTCTAACTTTATTATTAGTTATTTGGCGATACATGTGCACCCCCAATAGGCCTTTAATCACCGTTTTAGTGGATTTCAACCCCATCCTTGAGAGATAATTACTTGGAGGTTTTAAGTTAGTTTTCTTATTTTCTTCTCCCTACTTCTCCCTATTGTTAATCATGTAGATATTTCAATCAAGGGGAACCTATAAGTTTAATGTTTTTTTATAAGAATATGTTTAGGGATATTGTGTCATCGTGATCAGGGTTTTCCCATCATTGTGGTTCGTGGGGATGTATTCCACTAATTCTAACCCTACACAGCAGTTCGTAAATCTAGGAGGCATGGATGTTTCTAATAGATTGAATTTGTGTTGTTTTCCTTTGAAGATGTAATGTTGAACTTATTTATGTGTCTTGTTTCAAGAAGTTACTAAACTAATTGGTCCATAGGGATGCATATTCCTTGTTTATATACCAATGCAATAAAATAAGGAACCGGCTTTGGGAAATTGGGGTCGGGTCCTTACAGTTGGTATCAGAGGAAGTTTAGTCGGAAACATGGAAAATATATTTAGATAGTGTGGATTTGGGAAGAGGCCCAAATATAGTCATTGAGGATAATCATACAAGAACGTCCTGGTATTTTGATAAAGAATATATTATGTGGATATTTCAAATAATACATCCTTGTCTAGATATGAGCAGGTAGAAGCGACTCTAGCACAAATGTACCTAGGAGTGAATGCTCCAACAAGGAGTTTTGGGCTTGACCCAGGGTATCCTGGTACACAACAACGGGCCTTGATGCAATCTTAGTTACGACACTCCTGGGGGGGATATACTTAGGATGATTCACATTTTCTTTAGAATCAATTATGATGTATTTAGATGTAAATATTTCCTCAAAGAAACCATTTTTGTGATTATGGGATTATCCATGCATATGGCATCAATTTATGCTAAGTATTTCGTTAAGTTAAGATTATAAATTATGATTCATAAATTAATTTATTATATGTCATCATCTAGAAATGGATCCTAGTGGAAGGCATGGAAATCGCATGAACGCGTTTGACCCATGTAGGGATTTCCCTCCGATGCAAGATAATGATGTTGGATTTGTTACTATGATGGGTGTTGAGAAACTTATAACTATACTAAGAAAACATACTCATGTTATAAATAATAACCTTACCCGTATGGATCATCTTGATCCACCATGTGGAGGATCTATGTTATATCGCTTTATGAGTCAACCACCTCCATCGTTCAATGGGACTACAAACCCATTTGTAGCTGAGTAGTGGATAAGTTCCCTAGAGAAGATATTTATCAATTTGGGATGTAATGAAAGAGATAAGGTCTTCATGGAAGTTTATCGTCTATTGGGAGATGTAGATCAGTGGTGGTCATTAATCCAAAGCACAAATGAGGAGGAGGAAATAGAGGAAATGGAATGGAGGTACTTCATGGAAATATTCCTAGTGAAATACTTTCCTCATGAACAGAGAGAGGATATGGGGAGGCAATTATTGAATCTGAGGAAAAATGAAGATGATAATGTTGCAAAGTATGATGCTAACTTCAAATGGTTATCAAGGCATGTTGTGGACTACATATGAAATATGTGAAGTAAAATTGATCAATTATTTTATGGACTAAATCCATTCCTCCCATGGGCTCTGGTTTCTTAGAGTTTCCCATTATATGAGGATATAGTTTCATGTGCTATCAAGAAAGAAAAGGAATTCTCTATGCCTTATGATTTAAAGGGAAATCAATATAATAAGAGGGATTCTGGAAAATCTGGGAAAGGAAATAAGGAAACCTGGATTAAGGGAAG
Organism: Viscum album; assembly: GCA_963277665.1. Taxonomy (NCBI): domain Eukaryota; kingdom Viridiplantae; phylum Streptophyta; class Magnoliopsida; order Santalales; family Viscaceae; genus Viscum; species Viscum album. Next base: position 1,656,983,930 of record OY728121.1, on the reverse strand, counting down.
AGTTGAGTTTCTACCCTGTGATAATTGTGGAAGGAAACACCTTGGTGCATGCTTAAAGGCAAAAGAATAATGATACAAATGTGGACAGAAAGGCCATCTTACTGGTGATTTCAAGAGAAAAAATGAAGTCATTAATGCTGTCACGACCCGTCCTCGGGGCCCGTGCCGTGACTACCCCAAGCCCGCCTTCCATAGGCCAGGGGCTGGCGACTAGCACCAAGGCGTAAAATCCCAGTAAACAGGGAAGGCATTGCCTTTATAAGTAACAACCACACAGAGTCAGCAAGCGGAAAGTAAAGTGCAGAAAAGAAAAGGGGCCGGAAATACAAGCCCAACTGTAAAGTACAACTGAAAAGTAAAGTACAGCAACTGAAGAAAAGACGGCGGTCTCGTGTCGTCCACTGGCAATCCCACCTGAAGGGTGGGTACAGATAGCCTCCAGGCTCCTCGGGTCCCACGTCCGCTCCGAGCACGTCCCGACCAGTGGTCCACCTCCAGGTACCGTCCTGCTCCACGCCCCAGCCGTGATCAGCGCTGTCCGTCGTCTGCAACCAACACAACAAGGTGCGGGCATAGCCCGTGCAGGGGTGAGTACAACTACTCAGTAAGGACCCCGAGACCCCCGAAGGTCTCCTGAAATCCACAAAGGATATAGCACAAAAGAAAGATGCAATCACGAAGTAACATCCGACTCGACTTAGGTATATGCCCATACATATACCTAAGTCCCCGATTCTAGCTCTGCTCACGAGCTCAAGAACAACTCAATCCACAAAGGAAAGCAAGACTCAAATCCACAAAGGAGAGTAAACAGTAAATCCACAAAGGATGGTTCAACACAATCCACAAAGGAGAGTAACATAAGATTCAGCTCAACCAGGTATACTTTTTCAGATGACGTCAAAGATGATCACTGATCCATCTAAGTCGTCGGACCCACGAAGGATCGATAGGTACTAACCCCCGCAGTAGACCCACACAGGATCGGGCTCACACAGAACCTGTAGGCAGTGGCTCACACAGAACCGGTAGTAGGACCCACATAGGATCGGGCACTGATCCGCGTAGGATCGCTGAGTGCAGTAGTCGATGCAGTCCACTGAGGATCTCTGCACAGTCGTCGCCGCAGTCCACGAAGGATCTCTGCTCTGCCGTCGTCGCAGTCCACGGAGGATCTCTGCTCTGCCGTCGTCGCAGTCCACGGAGGATCTCTGCTCTGCCGTCGAGGTCACAGCCAGCACTAGGGTTCCCGCACGTAGCGAGCTCGTTTAGGAGGGTCCGCTCCACGAGCCGAGGGGCTGATACATCAACTGACACGTAGTCCGAAGTTGATGTATCCAAAAGTTCCGTATCGACAACAGGATCTCAACGCGACAGACGGCGCGTCAATCGGACGCCCGGTCTGAGAGTTATTGGCATTTTCGTCCCAGGGGCCCAGTTGGTTTTTAGGGCAAAACCAACCCGACCGTACTCCGCCTGTATCCGATCCTCGGGCGGAGTATGCCAAAAGTTCCGTCTCACTTAGAGGAAACTACCACAGCTGACGGTACGTCGTTCGGACGTCCGTAGCTCAAGTTATGAGCGTTTCCGCTCCGAGGGCCCGGTTGGCTTCGTGTACGAACCAACCCGGCCGAACCCAAAGTCTTCCGAAACCTTGAGTATAATATACCGAAACGACCGTCTTGATCCAAGGATCGCGTAGCCGCTGACGGTTCGTCGATCGGAGGTCCCAGGCCCAAGATATGGGCGAAAGACCGTAGAGGGCCCGAAACGGGGGTTCCGGGTCCGGGGCGACCCGGCCCGAACCCCCCCTGGGGTCGGCCGAACCGGGTCGGCCCGACCCGGCCCGAACCGGCTCGGCCGGGTCCGGTCCGGCCTGGGCGCGGCCCAGCCGACCGGACCGGCCGGCTCGGTCTCGGCCGGGCGGCCGAACTGCCGCCGCCGCCGCGGGTTGAACCCGCGGCTTGAGGGAAACCGCGGCCCCGCGGGGGGCCGCCTGTCACGCGGACGCGGCCGGGCCGCCGCGTCCGTCCCGGTTCCGCGCGGCCGCGGAACCGGCCGCCGTTGCCGCCGCGGCTTCAGCCGCGGCGGGCTTCCTCCACGGCGGCGCGCCGGGCGCCGCCGCCTCCGGTCGCCGGCGCCGCCGCGCCGGCGACCCGCGCCGCCGCCGCCTTCCGCGGGCCGCCGGAGATGCTCCGGTGGCCCGATTTCTTTCCCGTCTGCGCCGATGATCCTCCCGGGGGACGATCTTCACTGCGGAGCCAACAAATTGCCCTTGCCGCACGGTTCGTCGTCGTCCGCCAAATCCGCGCAAAAAGAGAAGATCGGCGGAGGGTTGCCGGGTCTTGTTCGTTAGACCCGCACCCTCCGCGTTAGTCATAATCCACGGGAGGAACAATAAAACAATCAACAACAATTTTAAATGTTAAAATTGTTCGAAGATCAAGTTCTTTACTTTAAAAGAAATAAATCACGGGAAGGAAAAATATTCCAATCAACCCTTACCTTATCGTCGTCGTCGGACGAGGGGTCGTCGCGGAATTGCTCGTCGCGGAAGATGGAGATCGCCGCGTCGTCGTGGAATCGCTCGTCGCGTCGCCAATCTCCGGATCAAGATCAACGGATTTAATTAGTTTAAATCCGTTGATATTGAAATTAAAAAGGGAGAAGAAAAGATCCGATTCTCACCTTTGTTGCCGAACGAGGGTCGGCCGCGGAAGAAGAGGCGTCGCCGAAGAACGTCGCGGTTAGATCTCGTCGACGTCGCAGATCTTGGTGTGCGTCGTCGAATTCCGGTCGCCGGCGTTCTTCGCGTTCTTCGCGTTCTTCGCGTTCTTCGCGTTCTTCGCGTTCTTCGCGGAGAGGGTGGAGGAACGAAGATTCTTTCAAATCCTTTCCAAGGATTTTTAGGTTGGTCTTATTTTATAAACATGCCAACACGAAACCGGTTAAGAAACGATCCATCAATTCGTTGAATTAATTCAACGAAAGAAACGACCCATTTAATTCACGAAGAAACAGTCCATTTAATTCACGAAATAAACCGCCCAATTAAATGGTCTGTTAAGAATTAAAGAAAACGCGTCGGTTGACTTTTCAGTTACTTTGACGGGTTTTCGCGGGTGCGTTACTTAGCGAAAGAAACGGCGGGGCTCGTGCGGGTCCCACCGCACAAATATCCTACCAAGGGGTAGGATATTTCTGGATAGCATCCTATCCAGTTCAACTCAGTTCAAGCCGCCATTAAGTGACTTCAAGTGGCTTCCAAGCAGCTTAAGTGAAATAAAATTAAGTTGTCGCACAAACTTTATTTTATTTCTGACTTAAAGCCGTAAAATTTAAAAACCACGTCTGAGCAAACGCAACTCCGGAAGAGGCGTTTCTAAGCAAATACCGGCGCTGCGATTTCATCGGTGCCCTCAGAATTTGATTCCGGGCACCGGTTCAAAAGATAGAAAAACCCGCTCGTCCGTTCACTGAACGTACCCGAGCCAAACTTCGGAAATTGATTCCGGGCACACCGGGCCTCGGAATTAGGTGCCGTCTGAAGCTGCGCTCTTGTAAAATTCCAAAGAAAATAAAAAAAAAATTCCTTGAAATTTACGGGTCTTTACATTACTCCCACCTCAGGGCTTTACGTCCCCGTAAAGATACATCAAAACTAGGGGAACAAATGGGGGTACTGAGCACGCATCTGAGCCTCCCGCTCCCAAGTGCTCTCCTGGAGGTTCCCGTGCTGCCATCTGACGCGCACAAGAGGAATCGACCGCCCACGTAGGACCCGCTCTTGTCGATCCTCGATCTCCACTGGAACCTCCGCAAAAGTCGCCCCATCGTCCACGTCCAGCTCCCCAAAGTCGATGATGTGCGTCGGGTCGTGCACGTATCTCCTCAGCTGAGACACGTGGAAGACGTCGTGCACCCGGTGCAACTGAGGTGGTAGAGCCAGGCGATAAGCCACCTCTCCTATCCTGCTGAGGACCTGGAAAGGCCCGATGAAGCGTGGAGACAACTTGCCGCCTCGGCCAAATCTCCGTAAACCACGTCGAGGTGAGACACGCAAAAAGACGTGGTCGCCATCCTCGAACTCTAGTGGCCTCCGCCTCCTGTCAGCATATGACTTCTGCCGGCTCTGAGCTGTCCTCATCCTCTCCTGGATGATCTGGACCTTCTCTGTCGTGGCTCGGACCATCTCTGGTCCCACGAGTGCTGACTCCCCAGGGTCTGTCCAGCACAACGGTGATCTGCAGGGTCTGCCGTACAACGCCTCGTATGGTGCCATCCCGATGGTGGAGTGGTAGCTGTTGTTGTACGCGAACTCCACCAAGGGTAGGTGGTCCTCCCAGCTGCGACCAAAGTCGAGAACACATGCACGGAGCATGTCCTCGAGTGTCTGTATGGTCCTCTCCGTCTGACCATCCGTCTGAGGGTGGAAGGCTGTGCTCAGATGGAGCCGCGTCCCGAACGCCTCCTGCAACCCCTTCCAAAGCCGGGAAGTGAAACGAGCATCTCGATCGGAGACGATAGTCGATGGCACACCGTGAAGCCGTACGATCTCCTGGACGTAAAGACGTCCCAAGCTCTCCACTGAGCCCTGCTCTCTGATGGGTAAGAAGTGTGCCGACTTGGTGAGTCGGTCGACAATCACCCAAATGGAGTCGTGACCTCTGGAAGTACGTGGAAGTCCAGTCACGAAGTCCATAGATATGCCGTCCCACTTCCACTCCGGGACCTCCAAGGGCTGTACCAAGCCTGCTGGTACCTGGTGCTCTGCCTTCACCTGCTGGCAGGTGAGGCATCGAGAAACGAACTCTGCCACAACTTTCTTCATGCCCGGCCACCAGTGCTGTCGTCTGAGATCCTGGTACATCTTCGCCACTCCGGGATGTACCGCCAAGGGAGAAGTGTGAAACTCTCTCAGCACCTCCTCTCGTAAAGCAACTGGTACGAAGGTACGCCCTCTGAAAAGGATGTCGTGCTCTGCTCCAAGGGAGAAACCATCAGGCGCCTGACCTGAGGATATCAGTGCACACCGGGTCTCACAGTCAGCGTCCCCACGCTGAGCCTCTCTGACCCGCTGCAGAAGTGGAGGAGAGACTGTGAGAGACTGAAGAAAGGCTGCTCCGTCTCTATCCACGAAGGATATCTGCAAGGAGGCTAGCTGCTCCGTCGCCTCCTCAAGCAGCTGAATGCCCGTCCTCCTGCTGAGGGCATCGGCTACCACGTTCCCCTTCCCAGGAGTGTAGACTATCTCAAGTCATAGTCCTGGAGGAACTCAAGCCATCTCCGCTGTCTCAGGTTCAGGTCCTTCTGAGAAAAGATATACCTGAGACTCTGGTGGTCAGAAAAGACCGTGAAGCGCTCGCCCATCAGATAGTGCCGCCAAGTCTTCAGAGCGAAGACCACTGCTGCTAACTCCAGGTCATGAGTGGCGTAGTTCTGCTCATGCGGCCTCAACTGACGTGATCCGTAGGCGATCACGGCCCGCTCCTGCATCAGGACGCACCCGAGTCCAGTCCCTGATGCATCGCAGTAAACTACGTACCCAACTCCCTCCTCAGGCAACCTCAAGATAGGTGCGCTGGTCAATCTCTGTCTCAGCTCCTGGAAGCTCTGCTGACATCTGACTGACCACACGAAGGGTTTCCCCTTCTTCGTCAAGGTTGAGAGTGGTGCTGCAACTCTGGAGAAGTCTGGCACGAATCTCCGATAATATCCCGCTAGGCCCAAGAAGCTCCGCACCTCTGTCACGCTCTTGGGTGGCTCCCAAGCTAGCACTGCCTCGATCTTCGCGGGATCCACCGCAACTCCCGCCTCAGAAATGACGTGCCCCAAGAAATGGACCTCACGTAACCAGAACTGGCATTTTGAGAGCTTGCCATAAAGCTGGTGCTCTCGGAGTGTGTCTAGCACAACTCGCAGGTGGTAGGCATGCTCCTCCTCAGTCGTCGAGTATACCAAAATGTCGTCAATGAAGACCACGACAAATCGGTCGAGGTATGGCTGGAAGATCCTGTTCATGAAGCTCATGAACACTGCTGGAGCATTGGTTACGCCGAACGGCATAACCAAGAACTCATAATGGCCATACCGACACCTGAAGGCCGTCTTCTGCACGTCCTCGTCTCGAACTCTGAGCTGATGATAGCCTGACCGGAGGTCTATCTTCGAGAACCACCGCGCTCCCTTGAGCTGATCGAAGAGGTCATCAATCCGTGGCAGCGGATACTTGTTCCTCACTGTCACCTGGTTCAGGCGACGATAGTCGACACATAGTCGCAAGCTCCCGTCCGCCTTCTTGGCGAACAAAATCGGGGAAGCCCAGGGTGAAACACTGGGTCGGATAAACCCCTTGCTCTGCAAGTCCTCCAACTGTACCCGCAGCTCTCGAAGCTCGGCGGGGGCCATCCGATATGCTGGAGTAGATATCGGGGCTGTCCCGGGGTACAAGTCGATGTAAAAGTCTACCTCTCTACGAGGAGGTAGCCCTGGAACGTCGTCGGGAAAGACGTCCACGTACTGGTCCACCACTGCAGGAAAAGCCGGACTCCGCACATCCACTGCTCCTAGGATGAGGCTAGCCAACTGATGAGAGATGGGCTGCACTCTCCTCCGCGGAAGTCCATCCTGTGCTGCAAAGGTTCCCTTCTCGCCGGTGAAGGTAAACCTGCTCCCGTCGGTACGAACACATCGCACCTTGCGCCTAAAACAGTCGATCTGGGCATGAACCGTGGATAGCCAATCCATGCCCAAGATGACGTCGTAAGGCCTCGACGCCGCTACAAGGAGATCCCAGCCGAAGCTCTCGCCTCCTAGAGTAAGCTCACACTGCCGGCACCAGTGCGTAATCGTCGAGTCTGCTCCCGTAGGAGTCTCTAGCCGTAAGGATCGAGCCAACGGCTCAGTCGGAATCTCCGAGCTCCGAACAAGGGCAGAGGCTATGAAAGAGTGACTCGCTCCTGTGTCTATAAGTACTGCAGCAAGGGTGGAATAGACACAGATCGTACCTCGAATCATCTCTGGCATGTCGGGGTCGTAGGCCTCCACTGCCTGGAGCTGGGCCTGTCCCTGCCCGCCAGCTCCCTGTGGTCGAGGTGGCCCTCCTGGTGGTGGTGGGGGTAGAGCCTGGAAGCGTCGTCCACCACCCGCTGCTCGGCCAGCTCCTCTGCCTCGTCCGCCTCCTCCCTGCGGACCGCCACGGTCGACCCTCTGCCTCTGCCTGGGTGGCCCCTCCACCGTCTGCTGCTCCTCTGGTCGGCGAGTCGGGCAGTCACGAGCCATGTGACCCTGCCCGCCGCAAGAGTAGCACAGCCTGCCTCTCGAAAGGCTGGCACTCCGCTGTGTGCCTCGTACTGCTGAGCCGGTGTCCTGAGGCCGTCTGCGAGGGGGTCTGGTCTGCCTGGACCCGTGAGTCATCCGTCGGCTACCAGCTGCCGATGACTCAGCTACCTGCCGCCCTGCGCTAGGTCTCGCCGCTGAAGAAGGCTCTGCCAGGAAGCTCTCGATCAGGAGGGCTCGCTCCAGCACTCCTGCCTGGGTCGGAATGCTGAGGGAGATCAGCGACGCCCGAATCTCCTGTCGCAAGCCCTGCTCGAAGGTCCGGGCCCGGAAGAAGGGGTCCCGTACCATGTCGGTCGAGTAGCGAGATAGGTCCGTGAACCTCGCCGCGTACTGAGCGACCGTCATGCTGCCCTGGCGCAGCTGGAGAAGCTCCTGGATGCGCACCGCTCGGAGGGTGGCCGGGACGAACTCAGAGCGGAAGAGGCTCTCGAAGTCCGCCCATAGCAAGGATGCCTCATCGTGAACCTGGAGCATCAGGCTCCACCATCGTCCTGCCGCCGCCTGCAGGAGGCTCGCTGCGAGGATCACCATGAGATCCGCTGGTGTCCTCACTAGCCTGAAGATCCGTACCACCGCCTCTAGCCAGTCCTCAGCGGCCTGGGGGTCCGCCTCACCGCGAAACCTGGGCGGTCGCTGGCTCTGAAACTCATGCAGTGCCCTGAGGCGACGTGCATCGTCAGCGTCTGGTACTGGAAGCATCGGTGGCTCGGCGGGTAAAGCTACCGCCGGTGCCACAGCTGGCAAAGGGCCCTGCACCGAGGCCTCGTCGCTCGGTGGGCTGCCGTCGCGCCCTACACTCGGAACCCTAGCTGGCAGTCGTCGCGGGGCCATCCTGAAAAGGGGAACAAGAGCACCACAGTCAGAACAGTATACCTGGTGAGCTGGCACAAGTAATCACAAGGAAAACTTGAGACTTTCATAAAGCAGATCAGTATACCCGGTGAGCTGACACAAGCAATCACAAAGAAAACTTGAAACATACACGCAATCAATGTTTTCATGCATTAAGTCGGAAATCAGGAGTCAGGGTCCTGGTGTACGGATACGTCGGCCGCCGCACCAACACTGGGCTCCCTGAACTGATAACCACACTCAATACACTAAACACTATTGCTTCACATAGAAAGGAAGAACGATCAGAGTCTGCGGTAGAACCGACCACCTCTGATACCAATTTGTCACGACCCGTCCTCGGGGCCCGTGCCGTGACTACCCCAAGCCCGCCTTCCATAGGCCAGGGGCTGGCGACTAGCACCAAGGCGTAAAATCCCAGTAAACAGGGAAGGCATTGCCTTTATAAGTAACAACCACACAGAGTCAGCAAGCGGAAAGTAAAGTGCAGAAAAGAAAAGGGGCCGGAAATACAAGCCCAACTGTAAAGTACAACTGAAAAGTAAAGTACAGCAACTGAAGAAAAGACGGCGGTCTCGTGTCGTCCACTGGAAATCCCACCTGAAGGGTGGGTACAGATAGCCTCCAGGCTCCTCGGGTCCCACGTCCGCTCCGAGCACGTCCCGACCAGTGGTCCACCTCCAGGTACCGTCCTGCTCCACGCCCCAGCCGTGATCAGCGCTGTCCGTCGTCTGCAACCAACACAACAAGGTGCGGGCATAGCCCGTGCAGGGGTGAGTACAACTACTCAGTAAGGACCCCGAGACCCCCGAAGGTCTCCCGAAATCCACAAAGGATATAGCACAAAAGAAAGATGCAATCACGAAGTAACATCCGACTCGACTTAGGTATATGCCCATACATATACCTAAGTCCCCGATTCTAGCTCTGCTCACGAGCTCAAGAACAACTCAATCCACAAAGGAAAGCAAGACTCAAATCCACAAAGGAGAGTAAACAGTAAATCCACAAAGGATGGTTCAACACAATCCACAAAGGAGAGTAACATAAGATTCAGCTCAACCAGGTATACTTTTTCAGATGACGTCAAAGATGATCACTGATCCATCTAAGTCGTCGGACCCACGAAGGATCGATAGGTACTAACCCCCGCAGTAGACCCACACAGGATCGGGCTCACACAGAACCTGTAGGCAGTGGCTCACACAGAACCGGTAGTAGGACCCACATAGGATCGGGCACTGATCCGCGTAGGATCGCTGAGTGCAGTAGTCGATGCAGTCCACTGAGGATCTCTGCACAGTCGTCGCCGCAGTCCACGAAGGATCTCTGCTCTGCCGTCGTCGCAGTCCACGGAGGATCTCTGCTCTGCCGTCGTCGCAGTCCACGGAGGATCTCTGCTCTGCCGTCGAGGTCACAGCCAGCACTAGGGTTCCCGCACGTAGCGAGCTCGTTTAGGAGGGTCCGCTCCACGAGCCGAGGGGCTGATACATCAACTGACACGTAGTCCGAAGTTGATGTATCCAAAAGTTCCGTATCGACAACAGGATCTCAACGCGACAGACGGCGCGTCAATCGGACGCCCGGTCTGAGAGTTATTGGCATTTTCGTCCCAGGGGCCCGGTTGGTTTTTAGGGCAAAACCAACCCGACCGTACTCCGCCTGTATCCGATCCTCGGGCGGAGTATGCCAAAAGTTCCGTCTCACTTAGAGGAAACTACCACAGCTGACGGTACGTCGTTCGGACGTCCGTAGCTCAAGTTATGAGCGTTTCCGCTCTGAGGGCCCGGTTGGCTTCGTGTACGAACCAACCCGGCCGAACCCAAAGTCTTCCGAAACCTTGAGTATAATATACCGAAACGACCGTCTTGATCCAAGGATCGCGTAGCCGCTGACGGTTCGTCGATCGGAGGTCCCAGGCCCAAGATATGGGCGAAAGACCGTAGAGGGCCCGAAACGGGGGTTCCGGGTCCGGGGCGACCCGGCCCGAACCCCCCCTGGGGTCGGCCGAACCGGCTCGGCCGGGTCCGGTCCGGCCTGGGCGCGGCCCAGCCGACCGGACCGGCCGGCTCGGTCTCGGCCGAGCGGCCGAACTGCCGCCGCCGCCGCGGGTTGAACCCGCGGCTTGAGGGAAACCGCGGCCCCGCGGGGGGCCGCCTGTCACGCGGACGCGGCCGGGCCGCCGCGTCCGTCCCGGTTCCGCGCGGCCGCGGAACCGGCCGCCGTTGCCGCCGCGGCTTCAGCCGCGGCGGAGATGCTCCGGTGGCCCGATTTCTTTCCCGTCTGCGCCGATGCTCCTCCCGGGGGACGATCTTCACTGCGGAGCCAACAAATTGCCCTTGCCGCACGGTTCGTCGTCGTCCGCCAAATCCGCGCAAAAAGAGAAGATCGGCGGAGGGTTGCCGGGTCTTGTTCGTTAGACCCGCACCCTCCGCGTTAGTCATAATCCACGGGAGGAACAATAAAACAATCAACAACAATTTTAAATGTTAAAATTGTTCGAAGATCAAGTTCTTTACTTTAAAAGAAATAAATCACGGGAAGGAAAAATATTCCAATCAACCCTTACCTTATCGTCGTCGTCGGACGAGGGGTCGTCGCGGAATTGCTCGTCGCGGAAGATGGAGATCGCCGCGTCGTCGCGGAATCGCTCGTCGCGTCGCCAATCTCCGGATCAAGATCAACGGATTTAATTAGTTTAAATCCGTTGATATTGAAATTAAAAAGGGAGAAGAAAAGATCCGATTCTCACCTTTGTTGCCGAACGAGGGTCGGCCGCGGAAGAAGAGGCGTCGCCGAAGAACGTCGCGGTTAGATCTCGTCGACGTCGCAGATCTTGGTGTGCGTCGTCGAATTCCGGTCGCCGGCGTTCTTCGCGTTCTTCGCGTTCTTCGCGTTCTTCGCGTTCTTCGCGGAGAGGGTGGAGGAACGAAGATTCTTTCAAATCCTTTCCAAGGATTTTTAGGTTGGTCTTATTTTATAAACATGCCAACACGAAACCGGTTAAGAAACGATCCATCAATTCGTTGAATTAATTCAACGAAAGAAACGACCCATTTAATTCACGAAGAAACAGTCCATTTAATTCACGAAATAAACCGCCCAATTAAATGGTCTGTTAAGAATTAAAGAAAACGCGTCGGTTGACTTTTCAGTTACTTTGACGGGTTTTCGCGGGTGCGTTACTTAGCGAAAGAAACGGCGGGGCTCGTGCGGGTCCCACCGCACAAATATCCTACCAAGGGGTAGGATATTTCTGGATAGCATCCTATCCAGTTCAACTCAGTTCAAGCCGCCATTAAGTGACTTCAAGTGGCTTCCAAGCAGCTTAAGTGAAATAAAATTAAGTTGTCGCACAAACTTTATTTTATTTCTGACTTAAAGCCGTAAAATTTAAAAACCACGTCTGAGCAAACGCAACTCCGGAAGAGGCGTTTCTAAGCAAATACCGGCGCTGCGATTTCATCGGTGCCCTCAGAATTTGATTCCGGGCACCGGTTCAAAAGATAGAAAAACCCGCTCGTCCGTTCACTGAACGTACCCGAGCCAAACTTCGGAAATTGATTCCGGGCACACCGGGCCTCGGAATCAGGTGCCGTCTGAAGCTGCGCTCTTGTAAAATTCCAAAGAAAATAAAAAAAAAATTCCTTGAAATTTACGGGTCTTTACAAATGCTATTAAAAACCCCTTATAGAATGGACAATGTAAAGTTAGTGGAACTAAAAAACTAGAGTAATTGAGTGATAAATTATTTAATCGCCCTAACATTTCTCCATGGGTAGCCCAGGTCTTCTTTGTCAAGAAGAAAGATGGATCCATGAGGCTGCGCATTGATTACAAGGAAATCAATTTTATTACAATAAATAATAAGTATCCTATACCATGAATAGATGATTTATTTGATCATCTTCATGGAGCCCAATATTTTTCTAAGATTGATCTTCGATATTGATGTCATGAGTTTCTTGTGAGGAAGGAAGACATTTCAAAAACAGAATTTGAAACTAGGTATGATCATTACACGTTTACATTAATGCCTTTTGGACTAACTAATGCACCATCTATTTGCATGGTTCTAATGAACAGAGTTTTTAAGGAATATCTTGGTGACTTTGCAGTGGTGTAAATTTATTATATCCTGTTATATTCTAAAATCTATGAAAATTATGAATGTGAAACCCTTGATAAATATCAATCAAATTTCATTAAAATTTTTTTAGTTAATTATTTACCTAACAAAATAACTCAATTATTTTATCTATAATTTCATAAAATTTTAATTGAATTACTTTTTCATGATATCCTTTTAAACAAACACCAATATTCATTGATTTTTTTTAATTAACCATATTTGGGTGTATGAAATAGAAATCCCTAAACCATGCAATAATCATAATATTTTTTCCAATTTATATGGTGGAATACTCAGTCAATATAACAACCAATCAATTTTATTTCCATTTTTTTATACATGGATAAAAAAACTAAAAATATATAAAATAAAAAATTGACTTCATATGGTCGATTGTAAAAAAGTTAACTTATAATCAAGTAAAATTATATTTTTAGAGATCTTTAAGATTGGATGTGGTATTTTTGGGGAAATATTTTTGTATATGATCATAATATAATTTAAAGAATTAATATAAATTTACTTTTATAATATATTTAAAAATAAATAGAAAAAGTAGTACCTGCTACACAAATCATGTAATTTATTCACAATTGATAAGAATATATGCATAAGATCAATTTAGTTCTTCATTTGAAATATATCATTCATGATAACCATCAAAACCAATCTTGACATGGTAAAAAGATGGAAATGATTGATCTGTCACATCATAAAAATTTTCCTCAGTATGACCTAGATAATAATTTTTGAAGTATATTCTGATTAAAATTTTTATCTGGAATTTAAAATTTCATCTTGCAAGTATGCTTCAGTAATTGACCCTTCAAACAATGTCTTGTTACATACCCTATTCTTCAATTTTTTCATATATAACTTGAATGGTTGTTTATAATGGAATTATACTATGCATCCATATTAATATTTAAACTAAAAAAATCAACATTAAATATTTCATTGGGTGAAACAAGGTGAGTGAAAATATTTTTTTCCACATTATATAAAATCAAAACGTCATTTGTCAGCATACTTAATGAACAATTGTATGTTGTTTCCATAAAAATGTTTCTGAAATAATATGGTATTTTAATCAATAAATCTCATATTTAAGAATTTACTTTCCCTATAAGTACAATAGGCAATAATATTTTCAGGATGATGTGATAATAATGTCTTTTTAACTAGGTAATATGTCATTTTCTAACACAACTAGACAAAATAAAAGTATAGAAATATTATAATATTGTAGACCTTCCGACCCATTACTTTTTTAGTCCTGGTAATGGAGGTTTATAAATGAGCATATGAATTAGTTGGATGTGAAAAGGATGTTAGAGCTGAAAAATATATCAGAATGTTGTTCTGTAACCTAAACCATTGGTTTACATTATAAGAATTTCATTGAGGCATGGAGGGTTTAGTTATATAATATGAGGATATCGTGGAGGATGTTGATTCTACTTCCATTTTTAGCATGGCTATGATGTGGATAAGGACTGTGGGATAAGCCCTAGAGTCCTGCGACATGTAGTAGTCGGCTACGACATAGGGGATCTGGAGATAGTTTGGTCTATTTTATCAATTTTGGAAAGGAAGCAGGGTGGTCACCCTTGATGTGGAATGGATTATGGGTTTAGTTTCTTGGGTTTTTTTGATTTGTTATATTATCTACGCCATGGAGTTAGATTGTGGAATATCCACATTCCTGGTTATTGTGTTTTGAAAAGTAATTTCCTTGGTTTTTTCATGGATTTCTTCCTTTTTTTTCTGATCTGTTGCATATATATATCCATGTTTCTAAGAGGATGTTTTTAACTACCTCACTATTGTGTGGTCCTTCCAAATTTTCATATTCCCCTCCCATGTTATCAACTATGAACCATGGAAATGTAGATTTCCCTGTGGTGTTGTGTTTTAAATATTGGGTATAAAAACCCAAAACCCACTAAAACCCATTCGTTCTTCCAACTTTATTATTAGTTATTTGGTGAGGCATGTGCATCCCCAGTAGGTCTTTAATCACCCTTTTATTAGATTTTAACCCCATCCTTGAGAGATAATTCCTTGGAGGGTTTAAGTTAGTTTTCTTATTTTCTTCTCCCTACTTCTCCCTAATGTTAATCATGTAGATATTTCAATCAAGGGAAACCTATAAGTTTAATGTTTTTTATAAGAATATGTTCGGGGATATTGTGTCTATGGTGATCATGGTTTTCCCATCATTGTGGTTCTTGGGGATGTCTTCCATTAATTCTAACCCTACACAGCAGTTCAAAAAATTTAGGAGGCATGGATGCTTCTAATAGATTGAATTAGTGTTGTTTTCCTTTCAAGATGTAATTTTGAACTTATTTATGTGTCTTTCTTCCAAAATCTACTAAACTACTTGGTCTTTAGGGATGCATATTCCTTGTTTATATACCAATGTAATAAAATAAGACACTAGCCCTGGGAAATTGGGGTCGATTCCTTATTGTTGGTATCAAAAGAAGTTTAGTAGAAAACATGGAAACTATATTTAGACAATGTAGATTTGGGAAGAGTCCCTAATATATTATTTGAGGATAATCATACAAGAACGTCCTGGTATTTTGATAAAGAATAGATTATGTGGATCTTTCATGTAATACATCTTTTTCTGGATACAAGCCAGTAGTGGAGGCTCTAGCACAGATGTACCTAGGAGTGAAAGCTCTGACAAGGAGTTTCGGGATTGACCTAGGGTATCCTAGTACACAAGAATGGGGCTTGATGGACTCTTGGTTACGACACTCCTGGTGGGATATACGTAGGATAATTTTCATTTTCTTTAGAAGCCATTATGAAGGATTTAAATGTAAATATTTATTCAAAGAAACCATTTTTGTGATTATGGTATTATCCATGTCTCTGATATCAATTATTCCAAGTATTTTGTTATGTTAATATTATAAATTATGATTCATAACCTAATATATTGTATTTCATCGACTAGAAAGGGTGCCTAGTGGAAGGGATGGAAACCGCACGAATGAGTTTGTCCCATTTAGGGATTTCCCTTCAATTCAAGATAATGATATTGGCTCTATGGCTGCAATGGGTGCTAAGAAACTTATAGCTATACTATGACAACTTACTCATGTTATGAATAATAACCTTACCCATATGGAGCATCTGGTTCCACCACATAGAGGATCTATGTTATATTACTTTATGCGTCAACGACCTCCATCGTTCAATGGGACTACAAACCCATTTGTAGATGAGCAGTGGATTAGTTCCCTAGAGAAGATATTTCTCGCTTTGGGATGTATTTAAAGAGAGAATGTCTTCATGGTAGTTTATCCTCTATTGGGAGATGCAGATCAGTGGTGGTCATTAATCCAAAACACAAAGGAGGAAGAAGAAATAGAGGAAATGGAATGGATGGAATTTAAGGAAATCTTCCTAGAAAAATACTTTCCTCATGAACAGAGAGCAGATATGGAGAGGCAATTATTAAATATGAGGAAAAAGAAAGATGATAAAGTTGAAAAGTATGAAGATAGATTCACCAGGTTAGCAAGGCATGTTGTGGACTACATATGAAATCTGTAGAGTAAGATTTATCGATTATTTGATGAACTAAAGCCATTCCTCTAACGGGCTCTAGTCTCCTAGAGTATCTCATTATATGAGGATATAGTTTGATTTTCCAACAAGATTGAAAATTTATTCTCTAAGTCTTATGATTTTAAGGGAAATCAAGATAAGAAGATGGATGCTGAAAACTTTGGGAAAGCAAATAAGGAAACGTGGAAGAAGGGAAGAGTTGAGTTTCCACCTTGTGATAATTGTGGAAGGAAACACTCAGGTGTGTGCTTAAAGGGAAAATAAGTACACTAAAAATGTGAACAGAAATGTCATATTACAGGTGATTGCAAGGGGAAAACAGCAGCCATTAATGTTAAATGCTATAATTCTTAGTAGATGGGACACTATGCTAAATATTTTCCAAAACTTTGAGGAAGCATGAAATAGAAATGTACAAGGGCTAAGGGAAAATCTTATGCGATCACAAATGCATAGGTTGAATTTCTGAATTGTGTGATTTCAGGTACTTTGATCATTTAATCAAATGTAGCCAATGATTTATCTGATTTTGGATCTTCAGATTCATTTGTATCATCCCAATTTTCCAAGAAAATTAGATACGTTCAATTTGATTTAATAAAGGAGTTATCAGTCAAAACTCCTAGTTGATGTATCATTGCAACAATGGCATGTCAATTAGACCCCCTCATGACATGTAAAAATGCTTTAGATGAAGACCTTATCATCATACTAATGAATGAATTTGTTATAATTCTTGCTACTAATTGGCTGTCAAATTATGATGTGAATATCTATTTCAAGAAGAAGTATGTTACAATTTTTTAGAATGGTATAGAATCCCATATCTTTAGTGAAGAAACCTCTCTATATTATTCTCATCTAGATCCACCCCAGTAGATCTAGTGAATTAAATCATTAGGGAGGAAGGGAATGCAATAACTATGGGTGAGGAAAAGAATGTTTAAATAGAAGATGTACCTATTGTGCCAGAATATATTGAAATATTTCCAGAAGATTTACCTGGACATCCCTTGGAGTGTGAAATTGTGTTTTCCATTGAATTAATTCCTGGTTCAAGGCACATATCAAAGACCCCTTATAGAATGGACAATATAGAGTTCGTGGAACTAAAAAAACTAGAGTGATTGAGTGATAAATGATTTATTCACCGTAACATTTCTCCATGGGGATCCCATGTCCTCTTTGTCATGAAGAAAGATGGATCCATGAGGCTGCACATTGATTATAAGGAAATAAATGCTATTACAATAAAGAATAAGTATCCTATGCCATGAATAGATGTTTTTTTGATCAACTTCATAGAGCCCGATATTTTTCGAAGATTGATCTTTGATATGGATGTTATCGGTTTCTTGTGAGGAAGGAAGACATTCCAAAAACAGCATTTCAAACTAGGTATGAGAATTATGAGTATACATTAATGCTTTTTAGAATAATTAATTCACCATCTGTTTTCATGGATCTAATGAACAGAGTTTTCAAGGAATATTTTGATAACTTTGTAGTGGTGTAAATTGATTATATCTTGTTATATTCTAAAATCTATGAAGATCATGAATGTGAAAACCTTGATCAATATCAATCAAATTTCATTGAAATTTTTTTACATAATTATTTACCAAACAAAATAACTCAATTATTTTCTCTATAACTTCATAAAATTTAACTTGAATTTCATATTGATGATATCCTTTTAAACAAGCACCACTATTCATTTATTTTTTTAATTCCCCATATGTGTGTGTATGAAATATAAATCCCATAACCATGTAATTTTTATAATATTTTTCCAATTTATATTGTGGATTAATTAGTTAATATAATAACCTATCAATTTTATTTCCATTTTTTTATACATGGAGAAAATAACTAAAAAACTGACTTCATATGGTTGATTTTAAACAATTTAACTTATCATCAAGTAAAACAATATTTTCATAGATCATTAAGAGTGGATGGTTTAATTTTGGTGAATTAGTTTTTGATATGATCATTATATAATTTAGCTAATTAATATAAATATACATATATAAAATATTTAAAAATATATATAAAAAAAATAGTACTTACTACACAAATAATTTAATTTATTCACAGGGGATGAGAATATATGTATAAGATCAATTTAGTTCTTCATTTAAAATATATCATTCATGATTACCATCAGAAAAAAATCTTGACCTGGTAAAATGATTACAAAAAATGATCTATGACATCATAAATTTTTTCCTTAGTATGACCTAGACAAAATTTTTTGAAGTATATTCCGATTAAAATTTAGATTTGGTTTAAAATTTCTTCTTGCATGTATGCTTCAGTAATTGACCCTTTAAAAAATGTCTTGTTATGTACCCTATTCTTCAATTTCTTCATATATCTCTTGAATGGGTATTTCTACTAGAATTATACTATGCCTCATTATTAATATTTAAGCTAAAAAATTAATATTAAATATTCCATTGTTTGAACCAAGGTGAGCGAAAATATTTTTTCCACTATATATAAAATTAAAACATTAATTTTCAGAATACCTAATGAAAAATTGTCTATTCTTTCCATAAACATGTGTCTGAAATAATATGTTATTTTAATCAACACATCTCATATTTAAGAATTTACATACCCTATAAGCCCAATATGAAATAATATTTTCAGGATGATGTGATTGTAATGAATTTTTATCTAGGTAATATGTTATTTTGTAACACAACTAGACTAAATAAAAGTATAGAAATATTATAACTATTTATACCTTCTGACCCATTACTTTTTTAGTCCTGGTAATGGAGGTTTCTAAATGAGGTTCTGAATTAGTTGGATCTGAAAAGGAGGTTAGAGCTGAAAAATATAGTAGAAGGTTGTTCTGTAACATGAACCACTGGGTTACATTATAAGGAGTTCATTGCAGCATGGAGGGGTTAGTTGTAGCATAAGAGGATATTATGGAGGATGTTGATTCTACTTCCATTTTTTATCATGGCTATGATGTGGATAAGGACTGTCAGATAGGCCTTGGAGTCCTGCAGCATGCAGTAGTCGGCTGCGGAATAGGGGATCTGGGGATATTTTGGCCCATTCTATCAATTTGGGAAAGGATTCAGGGTGGTCACCCTTGATGTTGAATGGATTATGGGTTCAATTTTTTGGTTTTTTTTTATTTTTGGTAGTATCTACAACATGGAGTTAGAATGTGGAATATGCCCATTCCGGGTTATTGTGTTTTGAAAAGTAGTGGCCTTGGTTGTGTCGTAGTTTTCTTCCTATTTTTTCCAATCTGTTGCATATATATCCATGTTTCTAGTAGGATGTTTTTACCTACCTCACTATTGTGTGGTCCTTCCCATTTTTTCATATTCCCCTTTCATTTTTGCAACTATGAACCATGGAAATGTAGATTGCACTGTGGTGTTGTGTTTAAAATATTGGGTATAAAAACCCAAAACCAACTCAAACCCCTTCATTCTTTCACATTATTATTAGTTATTTGGTGATCCATGTTTATCTCAAGTAGGACTTTCATCACCCTTTTAGTGGATTTCAACCCCATCCTTGAGGGATAAATCCTTGGAGGTTTTAGGATAGTTTTCTTATTTTATTCTCCCTACTTCTCCCTATTGTTAATCATGAATATATTTCAATCAAGTTTAACCTATTAGAATAATTTTTTTTGTAAGAATATGTTTGGGGATGTTGTTTCCATGGTTATCATGGGTTTCCCTTCATTTTGGTGCTTGGGGTTGTCTTCCACTAATTCTAACACAACAAAACAGCTCAGAAATCTTTGTTTGAGGTAGGGGACCCTTAATTTCTCATCTATTTATATCATGTGGAGTATTTTATTCTCTTATTATCATTTTGGAAGATTTTATGTACCAACCTAATAAATATAATGAATTACTTTAATTGAAACTGAAAGGGGAGGGGGAACAAAATTGCATGTTTTACTTTGTTTATTATTATTGATATTATGATTTTAAAATATTTATTCCATGCTAAAAATCATGTATGTTGGGGGATTTTTTCACAATGTGGTTGTTATGACTATGAAATACTTCTTTTTTTGTTATTTTTTATCACCTTGAACGAAGTTTGATAACTTAATATCTCCATCTAATACATTAATTTGACATGAAAACTCTCTATTGTGTCATAATTACCATTAATTGTAAAGTGGAATGTGATGAAGTCCCCTTAATAAATATGGAAAAAGTTTTATGGTGGTGAGGTGGGGTTTTGTTATGTGGAGGTGATGTGTGGTTGTGTTTTTTGGTTTTGATGTGTGGTTTTATTGTATTGTGGTTATATGTGGTTGTCATTTGGGGGGGGATGTGATGAGATGAGGTTATGATATGTAGAGGATGTGATGGGTAGTAGTTGTGGTGCGGTGGTTGTGATGAGAAGTTGTAGTGATGTGAAATGGTGGCAATGTTAGGCTTGTTGGAATGAGGGATATGGTTTGTCATGTTCTCGTGTTTTGTGATAGTTTATTGTGTAGTAATAGAATAAAATTGAAAATGATGAATTTAAATGGAATTTTTTTCAATGGTTAATGAATTCATGAAATAATATGGTATGTGTGGTAAAATGTGGTGGATTTATGAATGTTAAATAAATGGTATAGTCAATTGAAATGGGATAGAAATGTGAAATATGGAAATTTGATAAATGTGAGATGAATGGAAGGATGTTGTTCCAATCTTGTGGTTTTTTATGTGGTGTTAATCATTTTGTGGTGATAGAGAAAGTGGTGGATCTTTTGAGTCTAGGTGGTGATGTTGTGAGTTGGAATAGTTCTTTTTTTATAAACGCATAGGTTGAGATTGTGTATTGATGTTATATATGCCATATACTTTCCTTACAATTTCTATACACACCCCGACCATGTCACGCACCATGTTCCACAAACCAAATTATTTGTGTGTGTTTTTTACATAATCCTTACTGTGAGTATAGATGGATGGCTAACCTCTCTTACCCACTCTCTCTTTCAAGTGTTGTTGACATGAATGGGATGTGATGGAAAAAAAGACAAAAGTGCTATGTAGTGATATTCGATGAGATGGATTATAGTTTGGGTCATTCATGGTATGAGTATGGAATAATTTTTAATTCCCTTATGTTCATGATACCCTACTATTCTAGTCATGTTTGTGTCTATGATTTTTTGTGATGGAATAGGTGTTTATGGGACAAATGTACTAAGATGTGTTCTGATGGAATTGGTGGTTATGAATGATATGTAATGAGTTGTGTTCTAATTGACCATGTATCTTTCATTGTGATGATATGTGATGTACTAGGACTCTTTGGGTGAGATTTGATGTGATGGATCAGGTTTCTTCAATAGATTTGTGTTGATACGGATCATGTTTCTATGAGCTGGATGTTATGTGGAAAAGTTGTGAGAACCATTGCGTACAACTTTAGGGTGTGAAATTGGAATATTAGTGGGATAGTGTTGGAGGGTTCCTTTTTATAGATATACTTATTATTATATTACTGTGCTTGGATGTGTTACTTGTAGAGCATGTCATGTTGGGGATGAGATTGGTTATTTGAACTTTTTAGGTGTTGTGGGTTCTTCATGTAGATAATTGGATTATTATTTTATTGTTTTCACATGTTCATGAGAGACTTTGGGTATTATCCTACTTAGTATAATTTTATTCTAACCCAACATATATATATATATATATATAATTAGTTTTTCTGGATTCTAGTAGAAATTCATGGACTATGATGGACATTTCTATCTCAGAATTGGGTGCTATTTTTTAGTTTCATATATAAGAATTTTATTTTGGGAATTTATTTAGAGATTCTTATTTTTCTTAATCTATACATGCATTATGGGATGATTTTTTATTTAATTTTATATTATTTATAGGAGTCTCATCATGGTCTATATCCAATATCTAGATTTTATATATTATAAAGGGTATTGCCTCCCATATGTGAGATTTTATACCCTCGATGCTAGTTACCTACCTTGGCCTACTGAAGGTGGTACTATGGGGTAATTGTCCTTCAATCATCATTTTCATCCAACAAGGGTTATATTTGGAGGGAGGGGTCATGATGGTGTGGTTTTTGAGGTTTGGATGATGGGTATGATAGATTTCATAGTTAGGCACATTGATGATTTCCTAGGTTGGTAAGGTAGCAAAGTTGGTTGATCTTGATGTGTGACATAGGCTTGGGAAAACTAAATAGGAAACAAGATTTTATGTCCCCCCATGATCCGACCAAGCACCCTAAGCCTTCAAACTACCAAATGAGGAGGTTCCAGATTCTTTGTAGAGAACAATGAGATCTATATGAATCATTATTTCTTCTATTGTTATTTGAATTAGGCAGTTTTGGGGATTTAAATAAATTAAATGAATCTTAATGAAATTATATACTTTTTTTAATAATAAATACTTGTTTCCATTTTAGTTAAGAATATTTGTCATTATTTGTGTGATATTTAGGAAGCATAATTTTATAATCCTAATCTAGTTTATCATCATAGGATTGACCTGACATTGGAGGATGATCCATGGTAGAGGAACATACATGCCTTCCATCATCAGAGTCCTGGGAAGTATGAGGGCAGCGTTTCTGGTCTAGAGATAAAGAGAGAGTTCGATTAACATGAGATCAATTTAAATTTCATCCAGTCTCTATTATAGTATTGGGTACAATTTTGTGGTTATATATATGCATGTAGGTGTGCGTCATTGGTGGATGATGTATCTTGGTGAGTAAAAAGTGGTAGATTTTTCATGGTTCAAATTTCAGAAGGAGTTCTGAGTGGAGTTCCTCTCATCAACCAAGAAGGTAGTATAGAGGTAGGATTTTATCCCTCTTCATTATGAGAGTATGTCAGTGTGGGAGCATTGGATCGAGTTCAAGGACCTTGTGTGTTTCAATCTGGATATATTTCCTCATAAAGATTCATAGGTGTAGTATCTTGAAGAGGCTATCTGCCCTTATATATAGTATTCAGTTACACTTTTCATGTTTCCCATGTATCAATAATTTCAGAATAAGTTATATGTGATTTAGTGTATAAAATCGTAAATATTTTTCCATGAGAGGGGAACCAGGTGGATTCTTTGAGGATTAGGGTTGTCAGTGGAAGGTCTTGGGATCCCAGGTCATTGAGGTTTCAACCAACAATGATTTGACATTATAATTATCCTTTTTTAACTTATGGGAAAATTGTTTTTTTTATTCTCCTAGGGGACTTTGTCTAGTAATCATTGGTAGTGGATTTTTTTTCCATCATCAGTATCAATTCCTAAGGGTTCTTAGAGATTTTTATGTTAGAGGAGGTCTAGTTCAGCATTCACCTCAGCCTCAGAAACATCCATCGGTCAGTTTATTTCAGCAGCAAGGGAAGAACATTTATAATTTAATCAAGGGATATGGAGCATGCATAGTTTGACCTCAATAAATTAATTTTACTTTGGTACCACAAACTAATTTTTTCCATGAATGTGGTCATCATCATATAGAATGATGATCTAGGTGTTGATAGTTTCATATAGTGGGGAAGAAACACTAGAGGGGCCTGAGATCCTTTGGGGTACGATTAGTCTATCATTTACTACTATTTTTTTCTTTTTTTCATTAGTATCTTCACAATACTTTGTTTCACCCACTCTAGTAATTGCTCTTGGTCTAGGAATAGAGAGGCTTCATGTACCCAGTATGTTGACTACGCCAATCAGTGGCCATCCCATCTTGTTTGATGTGTGTCGGGGTTGTAAACTGATGATGGAGCCACATCAATAATATTTGGATCCTTTATTTCTATAGATGAAGTTTTATGAATTTATTATAAACATCAGATTGTTTTATTTCCTGAATTCTATTATCGACCTCTTCCAAAGGAGGGTCATGTGCTCATATTAGGATAATCGGTGAGAGGAGGTTCTAGTTTGGAAATAGACGTGTGGAGCCCCTTATTTAATTTATTGAAAGGTCATATAAATAAAACGGGATACTGGTATAGAGGGGGCTTCCAAGGTTATTAGGATCTTTATAAATGTTTTTCATTAGAAGGTTTTGGTGTTACCCCCTCGATGTGATATTATGTTTAGGATAGATCTACATCATTGTGCTTCTAAAGTTTTGTTGGATCATTATCATATGGAACCTTATATGTTTTGGGAGATGTGGATTTAGATAGATTATTTGATGTAAAAAGGTTTCATATAGACTAGGGTCTATTCAAGGGGTGTTGTTGTGTTGTTCTCCAAGAAGGAGGATGGTAGTCTGAGGCTATGTGTAGACACCAGAGTCTGAATTAGGCGAGAATCACAAATCACTTCCCCCTTTTGAGGATTTATGATCTTTTCAATTAGTTGATAGGTGGGATTTG
This sequence comes from Viscum album, assembly GCA_963277665.1. Taxonomy (NCBI): domain Eukaryota; kingdom Viridiplantae; phylum Streptophyta; class Magnoliopsida; order Santalales; family Viscaceae; genus Viscum; species Viscum album. Next base: position 1,656,959,640 of record OY728121.1, on the reverse strand, counting down.
GTTCTCTAACATCGATTTGTGGTTAGGGTATCTCTAGTTTATGGTGAAGGAGGAGGATGCCTTAAAGACTTCCTTTAAATGCAGGTATGGGAACTTAGTGTTTTTTGTTATGTAATTCGATACAATGAATTCACCAGTTATATTAATGGAGATCATACACTCTATGTTCCATTAATTTTTGTATCATTTCATACTCATGTTCATTAATTTAATATTGATTTACTCAAAGTATGAGGAGGAGCATTTCGACCATATCATATTTTTCTTGCAAATTCATCGATGCCACCATCTCAATGGAAGGTTTCCAAAGTGTATGTTTTTGACATAATAGGTCAATTTCCATGTGAATTTGGTATCTTGGTATAGTGTGTCTAGGAATATATCAAAGATTAAAGTAGTTTTTTCTTGGGTAGTAACTAATAATGTTGAAAATATTTATATCCTCCTCTGTCTTTTGTGATGTTACCAATGCTTTGTATCCTATTTCTTAGGGATTTAACACCCAGTGAGATCCTTGACCATGAAGGACTAGAACACTATCTAGATTTATCAGTGTTAAAAATAGTTTGACTAACTGATGGGGATATTGATTAGTTCTTTAGTACTCCATTTTCCATTAGAATGGGTGATGTTTTAGATATTCTTTGATGATTGTAGAATTGTATTGGGATGTGTCTTAATTTAGTAGCAGCTAGTAATATCTTATGGGAATAGGAATTTATTTCTCCATGATAATAAATATTCCACCCATGATATAGAGCTTTCATTGGTAGTGTTTTAACTGAAGTTGTGGCAGCATTACCACATTGTGGAGTGTTTTTTAGTCTTCATATATCAAAGGAGTTTGAGTAATATCTTCTCTCAGTGTGACTTGAAGCTTAAAAAATAGAGGTAGATATAGTTTCCATATGATTATTACATTTAAATATACAATACTTCATGAATGGAGAATTTTATAGATGAATCATCGAGTAGGAAGTTGCAAAAGGATTTTGTTCAGGATTCCATAGATTCTTGGAGGGTAATGGAGGATTTGGTAGCCCCACACATAGACATGAGGGTGGTAAATTGTGGATGTTTATTGTTTCATATGACATTATAGTATTATTTAAAGTAGTACGTGGAGGATCCCCTATGGGGAGAATCTAATGCATAGGTGATGTGTGATCATGTTTTCCATGAGGATGCTTTGGAGGTATTGTCAAAGGATGTTCCAGACCAGATGTTGTTTATGGGTAGGATATTTTTTCTAGTAGTGACTTTTTAGGGATTTGTTAATGAGTTTCATTGATCACTATTATAATTACAACCAAGAGTATCCAATGTGTACTATGGCTTTAGGATGTGGTTTTTGTGGCTTGGAAGGAAATGGTCCTTGGTATATTTTTTGGATATATGTCTAGATTCTTAGTAGGTAATGGCCAAGCACAAATCTCCTTGAGGTTTTTATGGCCCCTGGATATTCCTATATACAAATGGGATGACATCTCAATGGAATTTACCATAGGGTTATCCCAACCACAAATCTTTTGTGATGATATCTGGGTAATCATGAATTAATTAACTAAATTATATCACATCCTAGTGATCAAGGATTCCAGCACCATGGATATTTTATATATGAGGTATATAGATGTGGTTTTATGGGTACATAGAGTTTCAAGGTCCACTATATATGATTAGGATTATCATTTTACTTCATGTGTCCAGAGAGTATTATAGCATCCTTTTTCTTTTCAGTTGTGACTTATCATAGCTTTAAACCCTCAAAAGTATGGGAATATAGAGAATACTATCGAGATTCTTAAGGATATGTTGTAGGTTTACAACTAGGTCATTAGAGGATCTTGGTCACAGTACTTTACATTGGTTGTTATTTATTATAACAACGACTACCACTCATCTATCAAGAAGGGCCCATTTAAGGCTTTGTATAGTAGTCCATGTCATTCTTTGTTGTGTTGGGATGAGGCTAGGGAGTAATCAGTTATAAATCCCAATATGGTGCAAATAATGGAAGAGAAGGTGTAGGATTTTCAAGAGAGTATGAGGACAATGAAGGATAATAAAAAGCCTTATATCAATAGCAGGAGGAGTCCCTTGGAGTTTTTGGTCCCTTTAGAGGTGTCCAATCATTTTGGCATGGTGTCTTTTCAATTTTCACTCTCAACATGATTGGAATGGATTCATGATGATTTACACCTCTCTTAACTTCATTAGTATCTTCATGATTACTCTAGCTTCATTTATTGGGGATATTTGGATAACAAGGATGACATGATGTTCATGGAACAACTATTTGAAATCCAAGATCATTGAAAGAAGTTGGGTTTTTAGGGGGAGGAAGCTCTTACCTAGGTTTTTTGGACCATTCTGGGTGTTCAAGAATGTTCTCATGGTGGCTTTCTATTGGAACTCTCAACATGACTGCAACAGATTCATGAAGCTTTCCACATCTCTCAACTTCATTAGTATATTCAAGATTACTCTAACATAATTTATTGGGGATATTTCGATAATAATAATGACACGATGTTCAGGGAGTAACTAGTAGAAATTAAATATCATTGAGAGAAGGTGCTATGTGGATGGACCATTCAACTATTTCGTGTGTTTTTATGAACATTGGTTTATTAGAGAGTACATGGGAGTGTGAGATATAGATACATTCTCAGTACCCTGAGTTGTTTTGAATTTTGTCTTGTTTTTCATTTCCTTATTCACGTGATATTTGGATCTTGTTGGTTATGAAATACAATTTTCCTTGATAATGAGATGTATGATTAATGGTTTTGGAATATGAATAAAGAAACCCTAATTCTTAATCAAGATGTATAATACTATGACCCACATTAAAACGATACAAGTGAGTTAGTTTCACTGAAAGTAGATAATATCTTGATATGGAAGTTGTAATTACTTGACTTGTGTTCTCGGTGAAGTGCTCTCTGATGGTTTTCATGGATATTGGATTGGGATATATGGAGTTTGATATGGTGGTGTGAATGGTTATGTAAAAAAGGGGTTTCTTTTATATGATGTGGTGATATGGTTATAAAGTATATTTTTAAGCATTTTTAGCTCGGTTTGATGTGTTTGGTTGATGGTGGTGTTTATTTGTAATGATATCCTTATGATGTATATCATGAGACTTTTTTTTGGAACCTGTTTCACATTATTGTTGTTTTTGTATTTTACTCGTGTGAGATATAGCTGTTTTATAAGTATTTGACATAATGGTATGGACCTTACGACCTATAAATATATTGGAATTCTAGTAATGGAGGTTTCTACAAGAGCTTCTTAGGTAATTGGAGTTGAAAAGTATGTTGCATCTAAAAAATCTTCCGAAAGGGAGTTCTCAGGTTTAGGGCATTGGTTTGTGCCATAAGGAGGGTCATTTTAGATTTTAGAGGTTGTATGAGTAATATGAGGGGATATAAGAGGTGTTTGGTGTTACTAACATTTTTTAAAAGGCTATATTAGGCAGAAGGTTTGTGATTCAGGCCTTTGAGTTCAGTGGTGTGGGGTGGTTGGTTGCATTATAGGGGATCAGGGGGAGTTTTTTTCATTCTTCTATTTTGATAATAGATGTGGTGTGGTCAGCATAGCTATGGTGATGATTCTATTGTGATTTTTTGGGGATATGTTTATTTTGGGGGAGCAATGTCGTAGAGCTAGGCTGCAACATAGCCCCCTTCCTGGTCTTTCAGTTATGTGGCATAGTGTCGTTGGTTGAGCTATGGACTTCTTCTTATTTTATCATATATATAATAGGGAGATAATCATGTGTATTGGATTCTTCTTTGACCAACCTCACTATGGTGTGGTCCTTACCATTGTGTTGTATTCCCCTCATTGTTCATCATTTCTATGTCGTAGTGGGGTAGTCTATACTGTGGTGTTGTTTTTTGAATACTATGCATAAAAACCAAAAAACCACCTTAAACCCCCTTGTTTTTCTAAATTTATCCTTAGTTATTAGGAAACCTAATTGAATCCAAAGGAGACATTTAACTCCCCCCCTTGAGTGTCTTTTAACCCCAGCCTTGTGAGATCAATCCTTGTAGGTTCTAAGTATGTTTCCTTATTTATTTCTCCCTATTTCTCCTTTTTGTTCATTAAGAAGAGTCTTCTATCAAGGGGAACCAATTTTTGTTGATAAATTTTTAGTAATAATATGTTATATGGTGTTCTGTTTAGGGTTATCAATGTATTCTATTCATCATGATGCTTTGTGGTTATCTTCCTCTCGTTCCAACCTTATATAGTGGTTTGGAAAGCTTTGTTTGAGGTAGGGTATTTTTATTTATCATCTAGTTGTATCATGATGGGGGGGTTATTCTCTTGTTATATTTTAGGGAGATAATATGCATTGGAATAATAATGAAAATTAATTGGTTTAATTGAAATTGAAAGGTTAATAGGAATGAAATATCATGTTTTACCACCTTTGATATTATCGATTTTTCGATTGTCCGAGAATGACCCATTTCCAAAAAAACATGGACATTGGGGGATATTTTGTGTTTTTCTTTTTGTAAAAAAGGAACCCTTATGTGTTTGTTTTTTATAAACATGAATGAATGTGGATAATCACTTATATCCTTGTAATAAATTGGTTGTACATGGTAACTCTAGTTTTTGTGAGAATTCATTTAAAAAGTAATGTTGAATGTGATGAAGTGAGCTTGAAAAATATGGAATAAGTTATATTGATGCGATTTGTGGATGTCCTGTATAGCAGTGATGTGTGGTTTTGTTGTGTGGTGGTGATATGTGGTTGTGTTTTTTGGAGGTGGTGTGTGGTTTTTATATGGGGTTATATGTGATGAGATATTGTTATGATGTGTGGTGAATGGGATGAGAAGTGGTTATGATATGAAAGTTGTGATTAGAATTGGTGGTGATGTAAAACAGTGTAAATGTGGGGCTTGTGGGCATGATTGGGATGGATTTTCAAGTTTTCATGTGTTGTGATAGTTCGATGGGTAGAAATGGAATCAAATTGTAATTTATGAATTGATATGGCACTAGTTGAGTGGTTAATGAATTCTTCATAAAATGTGGGAAGTGAGGTTAAATGTGTATATTTTGGGTGTAGTGGAACAATATGATGTGTTGTGCCCAACATTTCATCTTAACTTGATCAATGATAAATCAAATATATAGAATAAAATAAATTGTGTGATCAATGGAAATGAATCAAGGAAAATAGAAAATAGATAAAATGCCAAATCCAGAGCATGGGATCATATCATATTATTTATAATTAATTTAAAAATTTAATGAATTAACTTTCCAAATTTATTTCTTCATATATGGATATGAAAATAGATATAGGGTGTACAATCATTTTGTAGTATTAATAAATAGAATATTACCTCTAATGGTGATTCACATGTGTACCCCAAATCCTCAAACATCACCCTAATAATTTATAGGTTCTATCATAGAATATCTTATCACTTACATCATTCTCCTTTGATCACCTCAAGAATCACATCCAAAGGATTTTATTTGATCTATCTTGACTCGAGAGTGGGAGGTGGAGGACCAACAATCTCTATTCATGGAAGTTTTCATAGAGAAGGGATATCTCTAAGAATTAGATTAGATTATCCTTATTCATTTTGACAATAATAAAAATTAATTTGATATCATAAAAAATAATATGATTTCTTTTATACACTACTAGGGTTTAGAAATAAAAAATTTCACAAGTTCCCTTTAATAATTACTTGATCCATGTAGAACCCCACGTATATAATAATAATAATTTTATTATTTCTAAACATGTGCTTAACTAGTGAATTAAAATTATATATTATTTAATCAAATAATATTTAATATATATATATATATATATTATTTATCACCAGACCATTAAACATAGGGATTCATTCCTCCAAAATATGTATCATCCCTTGAATAATGAAAATTTATTTATTAATTGAATATGAACTAATTATTCACCAATAAATAAGTGAATATTATATTCACTTAATGAAAAAAAATATTTAATATATATCCCCCCACATAATATTCTCTAGAATAACTCATGGTGGCATATATAAAAATAGGAAAACATTAACAATTATAAAATAAATTGCAGGAATAATATTTATACAAATTGCTAAATAATAAAAATTAATATATATTTTATTTAACTAAGATTATGGATACAAAATGTGTGTGACCCTCTATGTGTCTTTCCCACTGTCATTAAGAAAATAAGACTAATGTCAGAGGTTAGTGTCTAGAAACACACCAAGGAACCCATAAATAAAGTAGTTAATTTAACTATGATATAATACCACATATGTATGCTTACTACATAATAAGATCCCTCTATTATGATTTATCTAATCATGTTGGTTTCATTTTGGTTCCATCAACTTATGTGTTCAATGTCTCTTTCTTTGAATTTCATGAAATCGAATATACATATTGAACACCATGGCCATAGACATATTTAAAATATATCATTTTCATCAAAGGTCCTAAGATATCGACATATGTAAAACAATTTAGGGGTAAAATCCTTTCTCTCATTATTCATTAATACAATATCACTTGTGATGCACTCAATGTATCCTATCTCACTCCAAACATATGTCATCACGATTTTCTTCAATAATCAATGTGCATAACTTATAATAATCAATAATAATAATCTTAAATTATAAGGATCAATACACACATTCTCATATAGTAACATCCAATAACACCTATAAATATAGATTTCATACTGGCAGGTCTCGTTCTCATAATATCCTACTCTGGATATTACCAAGGGAGTACACCCTAAAAAGTTGTCTCAAATCCTATTAGTCTCTACCCCAAACAGTTTGTATCCTTTGTGTCCCTCAAATGATATCATCTGTATGTAGAACATATATTTAAAGAATACTATTGTGACACTTTTGGGTTCTCATCATAGCAGGGAATGGCTATGACCATTCAGTGCGATAGCTACTCTTATAAAATTATCACAAACTATGTCAGACATAAGAATAATCATGATGTGATAATAATTTTTTTAATATTAAAAACTGTGAATTCACTTTATCATAATGTACAAAAGAGTTGATTTTAGGGTGACTACTCCAATAGACTCCCCCATACACTATATATAACTACTAACAATCTTAATTCCACTATCTCTCAAATTATATTTATGATTCTTTTAATATAGGTAATTAGTTAAGGGGTATTAAATGTTTTTTCCTACGTGAACTCTTCTTACTACAAGTTCATGACTTTTATAAAAGTACCCCAAGAGTTAATACATATATAGTATGTTCTTTCCCCATTGGTGTGACCATGTCTCTTTTACATGATCCACTGCTATAGTATTATCATAACAAAATGTGATAGTGTCTTTACTACTAGGTACCATGTCAAGATCCTGGAAAAAGTTACATATCCAAATATCTTCCTAGGATTCATCAAAAGCTTCTATATACCTAGACTCCACTTTAGAATCAGTGAAAATTGGCGGCATTGAAATCTTCTAGTTCACTAATCCACCATTGTGAAAATAAACATATAATGATTGTGAAATTTGATCATTCTAATCTATCCGAATACTAGCATGGGTATAACCCTTGATGACCAAATTTTCATCTCCTATATACACCTAGAAAATATCCTTAGTTCATCTCAGATACATGAGGATAACATTAATAGCAGACTAATATTGTTATCCAGGATCTTCTTGATATCTTCATACCATGCTCAATACATAGGAAATATCAAGTCAAGTACATAACATGGAATACATGATTGATACTATCATTAAACTTTATGGGATATTACTTGTTATCTCTTTCTCTAGTTGTGTATGAGGACACATTTTAATAGAAAGATGTATTTAATGAGACACTAGACCCAACCCCCTCTTGGATTGTTCTATACTTAATCTATTTAGTATCTGGTCAATGTATGTACTGTTAATTAGTTTAATACGACTCTTTAGTATATCATGAATGATATTGATCACTAGAATATAGGATCCTTCACCTATGTCCTTCATGGAGAAACACTTTTTTAACCAGTTCTTAATAGACTACAAGACTGGTATTTCATTTCTAATAATTAATATTTCTTCAATATATATAACTAGGATAACTATTTAATTCTTATTAAAACTCTTGTAAACACATATCTCATAATTAATCTTAATGAAAATGAATTATTTTAGAGATTCATCGAATCAAATGTTCCATGACATGGATGTTTGATTCAATCCATAAATGGGTCTTGGAAACTTGAAAATCATTTTGGATAACTTTGAGTCACAAACACTTATAGATATGTCATATATACATATTTCAATAGTTTCCCATTAAAAAACTGGTTTTGACATCCATTAGCCAAATTTTATAGTCATGGTAAGCTACTATATAAAGTATAATTCGGATGGATTTAAATATGGAAACTGGTTAAAAGGTTTTATTATAGTCAATTCCTTGAGTCTATTTAAATCCATTATCCACTAGCATTGATTTATAGGTATTTAATTTACCTTCGATGTACATTTTTCTCTTGAATAATCATTTTCACCGTAGCGAATTTATATTAACTAGAAAATAGACAAGAACATAAGCTTGTTTCTAATACATATAATCCTTTTTAGAATACATGGATTCTTACCATATTTTATCTTCCAATCTATAGACATCCACTTTATAAGAGAGAGTTTAATCATTATCAACCAATAATGATTCACCATTTTCGGTGACTAAAAACCCATAACTATCTTTTTCAATTACTGTTCTTCTGTTCCAATGTAGTACATGGATTTTAGGAACTACTTCTTCCCTGGGGACCTAGGGAATCAGTTCTTGCACCAAATATTGTTTATCTTGAGTATCAACTTCATTAAGTCAATCTTTCTCCCACTATACCTTTTTAGTATGTTCTTCCCCTTAATAAATATGGATCATCTTCTAATATTAAATTTCTATTCTAACGTGTTTTATATGTATTATCCCATTTCTTTGGGATACAATATAAAGATATAAGTTTTTCTATAGGGTTCTAGATTATTTCCTAATAAGGAATTAACAAATTCATCAAGAAACCATACATCTGTATATGACAAAATGGGTTTCTTTTCACTCTATAACTTGATATTAATTCAATTTTCTTATTTAGTTAGAACTTGGTTTAATTTTTATTCCACAATTTGTAATTCATTCCCCAAAATGATAATAGAAGATCTGTATAACTCATCATCGACCTCTCCATGTTTAACAAGGTATAATTCATCCTTTCACTAACACCATTACACTATGGTGTGTAAGGTGGAGTGATTTGATATATAATCCTAAACTCACATAGAAATTTTAATAAAATCTTGTTTATGATATTACCCACATCCATATAATCGGTTATTCTTTATCTTATTTCCAAGATGATTCTCTACCTAATTCTTGAATTTTTTGAATTTCTGAAAGGACTCAAACTAATACCTTTCCATGTAGAAATATTTTATCTACTATATTCATCCAAAAAATTTTTAAAGTAAGAATACACACTACATTCTTCTACTTGAAATGGTCCACAAAAATCAATGGGTACCAATCCTAGCATCGTTATAACCCTTTCACCCTATCATCCTAATGGTGGTTTGGTCATTTTTTCTTATAAACAAGCATGCCATATTTCAAGTGGTTTTATCCCGGAAGTGTCTAAATAACCAACTTGGGATATATTTTACAATGGATTCTAATTATCATGAATAAGACGGTGATACCATTGCTGGGTGTTATATGAATTTTATGAGTATGATTCATTATCTATTTCCCACACTTAATGGGTTTATTATCCCTTGGGTGGTATATTTCCTGACTTTCTGGCATGTGTGTCTGGTGTGTGCGTGTTTGAATACAATTTTACCCACAAGCATCTAATATATATATATTAATATAAATAAATTAAAATGTGTTTATAAATATATGTATAAATATATATATTTATATATGTAAATATTATTATTTATATTATATATATATATATTTATATATATATACAAAAATATATTATATTATATATATTCATTTGTAGAAATATATGTGATGGAAGGATAGAGGAATGGGTTAGTCTTCGAATCTCAGGGTGACAATGGACATTTTCTAGAGGAAATCAAACTGTGGTCTGTAGTGATTTGTCTAAGTACCATATCGTCCCTTCAGATGGAATCTCTAGTAGGAATAGGGTATCTGCGGTTGATGTAGATTCCCCTCACTCGCTTATTTTCGTGAATCAGCTACATGTAGTATCATTATAAATGTTTCTTTGGAAATAATTGAAGATCTTTTATAATCCATATTAGAAAAATAGATATGGATAAAAATTCTCTTATTTTGAGCCTGGCCCTTAATAAAGGTGAAAACCCATGGCATCATGATGATTTACTGCATCGAGTTTCCAAAATTTGGGGATTATTCTAATGGAGGTGTGTGTTAATCAGTCGTGGGTTCTTCCATTTTTTTGTTTCCCTATGATGAATTAAGTATGCCATATGGAGTAATGGATATTTTTATCTCAAACATGGTTTTATTTTTTCAGGAATGGGTTTTTGATTTTAACATGTAAAATATTAGTAATTCTTTTCAAAACATAGTATTTGGATTCACTAGCTCAACTAGATCCTATGGAACCCAAGGATCTTGCATGAAATCACCACAGAAACTAGAGTTTTAATCAGGCTCGATCGGGAGAAAGAATAGGATAGATTTGATCTTTTTTCAGAATGATGGTAGAGGTTGATCCCAGTGCTATACTCATCGAGAAGGTAGTTCTCTCTACTCTTAGTAATGATATTCACCTATGTTTGTAGTATGAGAAGTACATTCTTTACTATGTGGAGTGAAATAAAATTGGGAACCCAGATGAAGTCTATCATAAGAGATTAAATTATGGCCCATGAAATTTGAAAGGACACTTATCCAAGGACTATAGGAGAAGCACCATGAGAAAACATTTTGTGGAATGTGTATCAATGCAGGAAAATGAGAGGGAACATGAAATATATGGGCCCTTTTATACTTCCCATATGGGGTTTCTGCCTGTTATAAGAACATTTTAGGGTTCATCCATGTATGGTTCAGATCCTCTTGTTAAGAAGACCGTCATTCATCCAAGATGATACATCTTGGAATGGGTGATGATGGTATTATGAATTATACATTGAATATATAATCTAGGTCATGGAATGAAGTTGTTTCAAAAAGGGATACCTATAATGTTTAAATTATTGTGGATGGACATGGAAAGAATGAATATGGATAGACTGGTCATGAACCAAAAGAAAAAATACCGGATGATATCCAATTATAGGAAGTAAACAAATTTTTTTATGCAAGTAATTGAAAAAGAAAAATTGAAATTAGATGTCGCAATGCTGCCAAAAGTGTCTAAATATTGTTCTAGTCCTATCTAATAATATCTTGATCATATAATATTGATATCCAATTAGGACTCATCACCTATTTACCATTGAGGATCAGGACACACCAATTTCCCATAGTGGATCAGGATTCACTTTTTTCTCATAGGGTATCAAGCCCATAGACTGGTTTCCCATTGTTATTTCATGAGATATAAAGCTTTACCCAGTTCTCTGTTGGGATATATAGGTCCCACCCATATCGTAATTAAAAAAATAAGTAATTTTTCCACAATATCATAAAATGATCATCATATCATCACATCATAACCCGTGTAAAGAAAATTGGTTTTATAAACATTTCATCAATTAACAATAGAATAACCGATGAAAAAAAGGATTCATAAAAATTTCTTCAACATAAACACTAAACATTGAGAGAAAAAATAATGATGATATCATTCAATATTATCCACAAAAAGAAATAAGTATCACTAAAATATGTCATCTTAGATTCAAAAGGATTTTTAAAGATCACTTAGAACATTTATTATTGAAAATAGCCTTTACACTTTGAAATAAACTTTTTAAAACATAAAAAATTTGAAAAATACTTTTCCTTGAAAATAACCATAGAAACATATAAAGAAAGATATTAAAATAATTTAAAATATTTCTTGAGGAAAACAACCTTTTCAATTTTAAAAAAATTAAATCATAGCATATTTTCAAAAAAAAATTCTCGAAAAATAACCATAGAAAATTATAAAGTAAGCTTTTAAAATCCTTTAAATCATTTACTGAGGAAAATGTCACCTTAACTTTGAAATTTTTTTTTAAAAAATAAAAATTCATAAAATATTTTTTAAATAATTTTGATGATAAAAATACTTAAAACTTATAAAGTAATCATTTTAAAAATGAGTTAATCATGATGATGAAAAATATCCTTTATTCCCTACATGTTAAAAAATGATTCATTTCAATTTTTTTGGTGAAATAAAAACAATAATTGTTTGGAAAATGACATGAAAATTACATTAAAAACATTTTAAAAAAAATCAAACATCGGTAAATATGTATTTAATAAATAATTAGTTTAATTTTTAAAAATCATTTTAAATTTTTTTTAGAATACATGATTATGGAAAAAAATTTATTTTTGATCAAATAAAGAAATAAAATGTGTTTTAGTTAAAAAACTATTTTGAACTATTCAGTACATAAAGAGAGAAAAGTGAAGGTAAATCACTTTTTCTCATGAAAAAAAACATTGTAAAATAAAATTCATGATTTTTTGGGATATGGAATATAAAATTTCATCATCAATATTATAACCATAAACACTTTCAATAAACAATGATATTGTATCATAAATCCCTTACCACTTTGGTAAATGTTTAATTGTAAACCTAATGATAGAGAAATTATAAAATGAATATGTAAATCCCTAAAATTTTAAGTATAATCATGATAAAATAAATTCCTGGAAATTATATTCACCACATAAAATAAATATGTGGTTAATATGAAATTTGTATCAAAAAAGTAAAAAAGCGAGACAAAAATATCTTACTGTAAGTCTCAAATTCTTTCAGACAAGTTAGAAAAAAAAATATAAAAAATATAATTTATTATAAATATATTAAATAACCATAATTATATATATATAATATCATATATGATTTAACTATGACCTTTTATTTCCCATTTATTAACAATTCCACGTTAAATTCTTATTTTGGGTAATAAATACATTGTTTTTCATTTATGTTTTGATTTGGTATTTTTTATCCTCTTAATTAGACCACAGTTCCATTATCTCTAGAATTTTAAACATGATTTAAATATCAAATATATTTGTTACATATTTTGTAAAGACCCAGAATTCCCATCAATTTTTTTTAATACCTGGGAATTTTATGAGTATGTGAAAATTTACAACGCTTGATTCCGAGGCCCGGTGTGCCCAGAATCAATTTATGAAGTTTTGTTCGGGTACATTCAGTAAACGTACGAGCATGATTTTATAACTTTTGAACCAGTGCTTGGAAGTGAAATCTGAGGGAACCATTGAACTAGCAGTGTTGGTATTCACTTAAGAGAACTTTCCCCTCAATGGCAATCGGTCGAGAATGACAGTTAGTTTTTGAGTTTTTAAGAAAAAAAAGTTAAATAGAAATAAAGTGTTAGATTATTTTTATTTGTGGTGGTTAAAACCACCAAGATGAGGTTAGAGGGGGGGTACCACACCATAACCTCCCATGAGAGGTTATGGTGGTGGGGCCCACCTGAGCATAACCTCTCTTGGGAGGAAAATTAAGGTGGGAAAAACCCGATCTTTTAACTCCATTAACTCCTCATTTAAGTGGAGGAAACCCTTGACCTTCCCCACCAATTAATTGAGCCAACTCCACCCCATTAATTAAGTGAGTTAACTCAATTAATTAAACTCCACATTTTGAATTCATCCCAACAAATAATATAATAGAAAAAATATTATTTCATTTTGTTGGAAACATTCTTTTGTGGGATGGGAGATTTGAGGAGCTCTTGGAGGTAGAATTCCAAAGAAGAACTCTCCAACGAGGAATGACTACCGAAGAACGACAGACACCTTCTTCCTTATTCAACTGGAACAAAGAAGGGTGCACCATCCTAGAAGAACGCCGATAATTCCATCCTTGTCTTATTAATTTTATACGTCAACAAATTGACGTTCTCCTTTCCGTGAAACCATCCACGAACAACGTTACAAGGTAGTGGGATTTGAGTTCATTTTGTTCCCATTCTACGTCGTTCAATTTATGGGATGTGAATTGTTGATTCATAAGACCATAATGAGGAGGGAACTGACCGCACGAACATGGCCCGACCCCCCCCCCCCCTTCGTTCTACCCCACTTGTTGATGACGACGACGGCGTAACGACGCCACCGAAAGAGTGGACCGCGGCGGAGAAACGGCGGCAGACGACGGGCCGGCTGCGAAGAAACTGGCGGCGTAATGCCGCTGGGTCACTGGAAGGGTGTGGGACCATCGTACCGTGCAGATAAAAGAGTGGCTGCGTCCAAGAAGAGCCGCGGCGGAAGGGTGCGATGTCGTCGCGCCGCGTGGAGGAGGTGAGACAAGTCCAGGGCGGGCTGCGGTAGAGGAGCACGGGCGGCTCGCGTCGGGCCGGCCGCCGGGGGTGTGGAACCGGCTGACCACTCAGCCAGCCGGACAAGGCGGGACCCTCCTGGGTCCTGCGGGCTATCTAACTGGTGCTTAGCGTCGGTTCCGTTCAGAAGGTAGGGGGCACAACAACCCCCCCCCCCACACACACACGTGGCTCGCTAGGCCACGCGGGCCGCCCGCAAGCCGGGCGACGCAGGCCACCAGCCACCCGGGCCACACGGGCCGCCAGCCTGTCGGGCCACGCAGGCTTCCGGGCCAGGCTTTCCTCAGGTCAGACCGCCCTCAGGCCGGGCCACCCCCTCATGCCGGGTCAGACCCACGGACTGCGTCAGACTCCAGTTCGGACCCGCGGACCGGGTCAGACCCCAGTCCGAACCCATTTGACCCGAATACACCTTTTCGCCCATAACTTGGGCTGTGGGTGTCCAAAAGATGAACTGTCTATGGCGAAGAAAATAATAGAGAAAGAAGGTTCTTTTGGAATACCCCACTTGAGGTTTGGACATAGTTGGGGCACATTCAGGTTGGTTTGAACCAAAAATCCTACCGGCCCCCCGGGACGGAAATGCCAACAACTCACAGACCGTGTGTCTGATTAACGCACCATCTGTTGCGTTGAGAAATCTACGACGAGGCATAACGTTGATATAATTATACATGGTACTTCCTGATAGTTGTATTATTGAACAATATCTCATGAAGCGGATCCTTCTAGAGGTGAGCGGACAGAGTATGAAGACCTAGTAGCTGGTTGAGACCTAATGACTAGTGTCCTTTTGACTCAGAGTGTTTCGACTAGACCAGTGGGGAGAGCCTTTGTGTGACACTGCAGACCCATAGTGGGGAGCACCTCTGTGTGACACAGCAGACCCATGGTACTTGATAGGAGGAGTATCTCATCAAGCTACGAGGGGGAGTGCCTCTGTGTGAGTGCGGCAGACCCACAGTGGGGAGTGCCTCTGTTTGAGTGCAACAGATCCACAACACTCGACAGGAGGAGTACCACATCAGTCCATGATAGTGGGAAGCCCCTCTATGTGACGTGGCTGGCCCACTATACTCTATATTGGAGGAGTAAACCATCAGCTGAGGTTCCAACAGTGTGACTGGGGATGTTACTTGATACTACCCCCAAGAATAAAAATCTTGGTTTGAGCTGAGTTAATGACTTTTGTATTTTCCTCATGATTGAGATGGCTTACTAGATAACTTAGATATATGTATGGGAATATACCTAAGTAATGGTTATCTGTTGACTCCATAATTTGTGGTTTATCCTTATTGGATTTTGTGAGATCTTGAGGGTCTTGGGGTCTCTACTGAGTATCGTTATACTCACCCCTGCATGGGCTATGCCTGCACCTCGTTGTGTTGGTTTCAGTTGACGGATAGAACTAACTGAGGCAGAGAGTAGCAGGATTGGACGGTACCCAGAGGTGGACCACTCAACGTGACAGTACATGGAGTGGACGGAAGGATGTGGAGTGATAAGGAGGCCATTTGTACCTACCCTTCAGGTAGGAACCCCAGAGGATGACCCAGTAGCTGCTTTACTTTTCTTCAGTTATACTTGAATTTCAATTGTACTTGTACTTTCATGTTGGCCTTGTATTTCCGGCCCCTTTACTTTTCAACACCCTTTTGTGTACATCTTTGTTTAGTTTTTTACTTCCAGCACGTAATCAGTTGTGTGTGTTTCAGTTTATAAAGGCAATGCCTTCCCATTTTAGGGATTTACGCCTTTGGTGCTAGTCACCAGCCCCTAGCCTATGGATGGAGGGCTTGGGGTAGTCACGATACGGACCCCAGGGGACGGGTCATGAAAAATTGGTATCAGAGGATTCGGTTCTACCGTAGAACTTAGGACTCTAATCATTCTTTTCTGCGAATCAATAGTGTTAAGGGTACTAAGTGTGGTTTTCAGTTCAGGGAGTCCAGTATTGGTGCGGGCAGCCGATGTATCCATACACCAGGACCCTGACTACTGATTTCTGACTTAGTTCATTAAAACACTAATTGTGTGCATGTCTTTAAAAGTTTTCTTAAGTCAGGTCAACCAGGTCAGCTCACCAGGTATAATATTTTGACCGTGTCGCAACTGGTTTTTTCAGGATGCCTCCTCATAGAGCCCTAAGGGTCATACGTTCTGACATCCCACCAAGCGACAAGGCCTCGGTGTAGGCCCTTTTACCAGTGGAGGCACCAGAGGTACCACTTCCTGTTGGGCCACCGATGCCACCAGCCCCAGTAGTAGACGATGCATGCCACTTGAGCGTGTTTCATGAGTTCCAGTGCCAGAGGCCACCCAGGTTCCAGGGAGATACGGACCCACAGGCAATTGAGGATTGGCTGGAGGCTATGGTGAGATTATTCAGGCTAGTAGGGACCCCAGCAGACTTCATGGTGATCCTTGCTACCAGCCTCCTTCAGGCAGTAGCAGGAAGATGGTGGAGCCTGATTTTCCAGGTGCATGATGAGGCAGTGCTTCTCTGTATAGACTTCGAGAGCCTGTTCCAGGCATAGTTTTTTCCAGTGACTCTATGAGTGGTGCAGATACAGGAGATACTACATCTACAACAGGGTAGCATTACAGTGGCTTAGTACTCAATGAGGTTCACCGATCTCTCGTGCTGCTCCACAGATATGGTACAAGACCCATTCATCAGGGCCCGGAACTTCAATCAGGGGCTCAGGTGAGAGATTAGGGATTCAATAATATCACTCAGCATCCCGAAACAGGAAGGGGTGTTAGAGAGATCCCTTCAAGTGGATATTTTCATTACTGAGAAGTCACCAACAGCGAGACCCACTACAAGTCTACATGCAACGAAGTCTTCTACAGCTGGCAGTAGACAGATGAAGAAGAGGTCCAAGAGGAACAAACCCATGGGTGGACGACCACATGACTCAGGATCTATTTTTCGGGGAACCTGACTCAATGAATTTCCTGCTAGGAGAAGGCAGTGTTACTCATGAGGCGGGCAGGGTCACATGACTCGTGACTATCTGACCCACCATTCAGATTATCACCAGACAGTTGAGGGACCTCCCAGGCAGAGGCAGAGATTCGATAGAGGTGGTTCACAGGGCACATGTGGATGTGGCAGAGGGGCTATTCGAGTTGCTGGCGGTGGGCGACATTACAGGGTGATACCGCCACCACCACCAGGAGGTCCACCCTGACCACAGGGAGAAGGTGGACAGGAGAGAGCCCAGCTTCAGGCAGTTGAGGCATATGACTATGGTGCTCTGGAGATGATTCGAGGTACGATCTGTGTCTACTCCACCTAAGTTGTAGTTCTTATATACACAGGAACAAGTCACTCTTTCATTTCCACTACCCTTGTTCGGAGCTCAGAGATTCTGACGGAGCCGTTGGCTCGATCCTTACGGCTAGAGACTCCTACGATAGCAGACTCGATGATTACGCACTGGTGCCTACAGTGTGAGCTTATTCTAGGAGACGAGAGCTTTGGCTGGGATCTCCTCGTAGCGGCCTAGAGTCCTTACAACTTCATCTTGGTTGTGGACTGGTTATCTACAGTCCATGCTCAGATCGATTGTATTAGGTGCAAAGTGCGGTGTGTCCGCACGAATGGGACAAGGTTCACCTTCACCGGCGAGAAGGGATCCTTTGCAGCCCAGGACAGACTTACATGGAAAAGGGTGCAACTGATCACTCACTAGTTGGCTTACCTTACCATCAGAGAAGTTGATGTGGAGAGTCCGACTTACCAGTACTGGAAATTCCATATTTCCCAATGCTTTTTTCCCAATGGTTTATTAAAACCATTGGGACATAGACCCTATCCCAACGGTTCATATGAACCGTTGGGATATAGGTCATATGGACCGGTTTTTCTTTGGTTAAAATAAACTGTTGGGATATATCTATCTAAAATCACTTCCTCAATCAGGATACTTCTCCTATCCCTAACCTGCACTTCTCCAAACCCTTGACGCCACTCACATACTCCTCCCTTCCTCACTGGGGCTCCCATACAGAACACCCCTCGCAGATCGCCACTTGCCGATCGCCGCTCACCACTCACCGCTCCCTGCTCATCGATACTCACACATCCCCCTTCAAGCCACAGTTATCCAAACCCTACAGGGCCGATCCACTCCTCCTGTCATTTCCTCCACTCTCACCCCCCTTGAGTTCTCCTCCTCCCATCCCGAATTCCACTCACCGCTCACAGCTTCCCGCTCATGGTCGCTCGTGAATCCCCCTTCTGCTGTGTAAGAATCAATTCTAACTCTCTGTAAGTTTGAATTCAGGTTAATTATGAGTTATTATTAGTATTTATATGATTCATTCAGGCTATATACCAGTCATTTCAAATGTTTTATATGATTTATTTTAGCTCTGTTGATGATTCATTCCTTTACAAAATTATCCAAAGGTGGGTGATTCAACAATACATCATTGAGTTCACATGTACATTGAATAAATATTTTTTGATTCCATATTTTCATATGTGAAACCCAATAACTGCAGGACATGTGTATTATAATCAGTATCCCAATTTTTTTGAGGGGTGATATTCCTTATTTATATTCTTTTCTTATTTCCTTTCTATTAATACAATGTGTTTGGATTTATACTGTTTTATGAGATCGTTTCTCTTCTTCGATGTGATTATTTTTAATGGATTTGCCCTGTTTTGAGAGGCATCTAACACGAGAGTATTTTTTTTGGTTATTTAATGATGTTTCATGGTTATGAACCTTGTTCATCTGATGTGAAGCTATGTTCTTTATATAATGAGATCCTTGGGAGTAATCTCGTAGGGTGGATGTTCATGCCCCTTTCTCTCCTTTTCAAGTTGTTTTAAATTCTAAAGGACATTAATTTTTTGAGAGATATCTATTATAGGGTCCCAAATTTATAAAAACCTTTGTGTTTTATGAGGGTTGGAGGATTCAATAGGGTGATTAGAGCCTTTTTCATTTTCAAATTATAATTTTATTCATGGTGTCACTTATTTGATCATGCATTTGATTTCTTTTCCATGTGGTAACTTGTTTGATTATGCAATTACTAGTTTGTTTTTTCCACCCCTTATTTGACTATGAAATATCTCTTTTTTTCTTATGGTCAATTGGTGAGGTTTCTCACTTGTTTTTGTGAGGAAACATTGGAACCTAGAGTAGCCTTCGGTTCTTCCATGATATGGATTTGTTTTTCTAAAACATTATGTGAGAACATTTCCAGAGTATGTTGAAATAACCCCAAATGTCTCCATGAGATAGCATAAATAACCCCAAGTGTCTCCATACATCGTATCCTCCTTGCATGGGTTGGCCAATCACCCAATCATATCAAACATATCATATTCTATCCCTTTAGTCACATAGTATAGACTAATCTCTCGAGGATTATCCCATAATCCTCATCCCACACACTATAGTCTTCTCTTGGCATGTCGACCATTCCTTAATTATATTCTCAAGAATCCAGTCAAGAACCTCATTAAAATCATGTATTATAACCCAGCCCCACTAACACACCAATCCTCTTGGAATTATAATGCCAATATGTCCAACAATACCCAATACTCACAGTAGCATTTCATCCTTGATCTCCTTAGTTGAACTTATGAATCATTAAATGGAGTAAAAGCTTTCATAATACATTTTATAGACTCTGAGGGACCATCCCACTCTAAGAACCCACCAAGATTCCAATCCATCCTCATAAGTATTTCCTCATCAAACACTAGATGTACAATTGCCACATTTATCACCATAAGGCCCAATCCTCTTAGGAAGATTTTACTTGATCTAAACCCTTATCCAGTCCATACACATATCATCCAAATTATAAGACATATGTAAGACCACTCATATCCCAATCGATTTCTTATCCACATGGAGACCTAGTGACAGGGTGATTTCATTTCCATAAAATCACTAAAGAATTTTATCTAAACCTAGGCGGCTTGTGAACACCATATCTATAGGTCTACTATGTTAATATATTTACTTTCATTTACTATCCTTAGATACACAAGAATTCTTATTTAAAGAAACAATTAATTTACGTAATGGTTGGTCACCCATGGAGGTGCTAATACTTCAGCTTCTAACTGCTAAATGATGTATTCCCTCCACCTGAATGAGGAATTAAATAACTCCCCTTCCAAGTTCATGTAAAAACTATATTTTCCAAAGACATCATACTAACCACAAATATATAGGTGAGAAAAATCAGAATACTGGTCCATGATCACATCATTAGTCACAGCTTCATCACAAATCTTCATGCCTTAAGCCTTATATTAATCATATGATTTGACATATACTTACCAGATTAGTGAATGTTGATTCATATTCAATCACTAACAATTTTTCCTACTCAATATCTAAGAGATCTCAAGCTTTATCTTGTTTAATCTCATTAAGGAAGTTTTGGTCATTGAATATTAGTTGGAATCACTTCTAATAATGTTTTCATCCTTCCATTCCACAATAACTTTACACCAGAACTTATCTTGACCCTTTAGTAATGGTGTAGCCATGTAATTTCCCAAACAAACTTGTATTGAACAAAACCAAACTAAGCTGAAACTCGAGCCAAACTAATTATATACCATTTATAGGAAGATTAATTGTTAATTAATAGGAATGTACTTTTTGATAGTATCATTTTGAAACATGGATTTTCCCCCTTGCTTGCAGGAACATGATTTGACCCATGTGGTGTTGTGGTTCTTATATGTTGGGCGTTGACATGTATAGTCACACGAGACAGGTATGTTTTAGTTTAGTTTTTATTTTATTTTCTTTATCGCATTGTCCACTTTGGTCTCTTACTGGTTTCTATGGACAGGGACTAGTTATATTCTACAATGGAGGCCAGAAGGGGTTCAGATTGTTTCAGTCCACCGGCTTTGATCTGAGGTAAGATTCTATGAATACTACTTGTCTCGCACCTCATATATTTTGGGGATTTCAATGTTTTTTACTCCATATTATGTTTTTGGTAGGGTGTTGGATCATTTTGTGTTGGTTTGGGTGGATTTGGTTCTCACCAATGGAGGTAAGGCTTTAATGTTGTTGGTTGGTTTTTAACTAGTTATGTAGGGTCCTTTATGTGTTTTAAGGTTCTTAATATCCTTTGTGTAGTGCGTTGATCCCGTCTCATTGGTTTCGAGTCACCAAGTCAAGGGTACTCTTTTGCATGTGCATTGTTAATTAAGTATATGTATGTGGGTTCCCCTGTTATGTGTATAGTCAACCTTGGCAATGATTATGTACGTATGGGGCTAGGTGTTCCCATGTATATATATAAAAATGAATATGCAGGTGAGTGGAGAATGATATATGCATTTAAGCATATGTGTAAGGATCCCCTTGCACATGCTCATGGCTATGTAGGTGTGTGCATAGGGTCTAGGTTTCCTTTCATGTGTGTGAAGGTTTGTATACTCAGTGGGGGAGCATCAGCTTTTAGTTAGAAAGTTCCAAGAGCCGAAGTGGACGGCTTGGTTCCACCATGAGGTAGGGTCCCTCTTCTAGTCTCTTTAATTCAAGAATTCTTTAAATTGTATTACCTTCTTTCTTAATTATGCTTAATTATATTGACTTTCATATCTTGAATAAGTGTTCTTTTATATAATCGTTTCATTTGATAAATAAAGTCGTGTTTTTATAGTAAAACCCCTCCAACGGAGGTGCGCTGTCTGTGAAAACTCACAGTGATAGTTATGTTGATCTAGTTGCTTAACTTATTGCATTTTATTTGTGCTGAATGAGTTATAGAATAAATTTTAAATATAATTAAATTAATTTTATGATAAAGAAATGCCATGATTTTATAATAAAACTCCTCCAATGGAGGTGCGCTATCTTCTAAACCAAAGAGTAGTGATAGTTATTTTCCGTCGTTTTGTTGCCCTTCAGACGTTGTGTCATTATGTCACTCGCTACAACCTTATCTGGAGATCCCTTGTTATAGAATATTAAATAGTTGATCTGTTATATCATTTGGCCGCAGGGCGATGGCCGCAATGTTGCCCCAGCTCCTCCCACTCCATTCACTCCTGACCGGAAGATGCTTCCCGGTGGATGTCGCTAGACCGGGCCAACACGTCACGGTCACGCCGCAGTCACGCCATGGTTACGCCGTGATTTGACCCTGCTCCAGCGACATCCAACCCACACTAGCCCCCTTCCACCTTCATTTCAGCCCACTTCCACCAACATTCCAGCTCACAACAGCCCCCTCTGCCACATTTGAATCATCCCACACCATCCCCCCATCACCTGCAACCAACCCCCTTCCACCAGCATTCTAGCCTCCTCCAGCTCCCTTCGCTCCTAGACGGAAGATCATGCCCCGCGGATGTCGCTAGACCGGGCCAACACGTCGCGGTCACACCGTGGTCACGTCGCGGTCCCGCCGTGATTTGGCCCTACTCCAGTGACATCCAGCCCACACCAGCCCCCTTTCACCTTCATTTCAGCCCGCTACCACCAGCATTCCAGCCCGCAACAGCCCTCCCTGCCACCATCGAATCAGCCCACACCATCCTCCCAGCACCTAAAACCAGCCCCCTTCCACCAGTATTCCGGCCTCCTCATGCTTCCTTCACTCCTGGCCAAAAGATGTAGCCCCGCGGATGTCGCTGGACTGGGCCAACACGTCGCGGTCACGCCACAGTCACGCCACGGTAATGCCATGATTTGACCCTGCTCCAGCGACATCCATCCCACACCAGCCCCCTTCCACCTTCATTTCATCCCACTACCACCAGCATTCTAGCCCGCAATAGCCCCCTGCCACCTTCGAATCAGCCCGCACCATCCCCCCAGCACCTAAAACCATCCCCCTTCCACCTGCATTTCAGCCTCCTCCCGCTCCCTTCGCTCCTGGCCAGAAGATGTTGCCCCGCAGATGTTGCTGGATAGGGCCAACACGTCGCGGTCAAGCCGCGGTCATGCCGCAGTCACACCGCCATCACGCCACGGTCACGCCGCAGTCACGCCGCGGTCACGCCGTGATTTGGCCCTGCTCTAGGATGACACTCTGTGGCGGTTCGCAGTCCTGTCGGGATACTTCTACTACCCCTAAGACGCACTTCTCCAAACCCTTGGCGCCAATCCCATACTCCTTCCGTCCTCGCCGGCGCTCCCATACCGATCACCCATCGCCACTGCTCCCATCCCAACCACCCCTCGCCGCTCGCCGCTCACCGATCGCCACTCGCCGCTCACCCATCACCGTTCGCCACTCCCCGCTCATCAGCACTCACACTTTTTTTCCAAAATCTCTATGCAAACCCATAACCCTTCTCATTTTACCCTAAACCATAGCTCTACGCACCCATATGGAAGATTTTTCCCAATAGAATGACAGAAATTCTACTTCCCAACCCACTCTCGACGCGAACCCCACTTCCCAACGCGACAGGTCTGGTTTTCAAACACTCTATTCTTCCCCATTAAATGGCTACGTGTTATGATCCCTTTATGATTTTAGGTTGTGTTTGGAACCCTGCTTCCCTACCTACTCTCGAGGGTTCTAACTCTACTTTCCAACCGGTCATCTTATCCTTGATTCAAGTACTTTTTGTTCATTCACTTTAAATTAGTATGTATGCCTTCATTTATTTTCGATTTTTTGGTTCCATTTCACTACAATGTACTATCTATTATGATCCCCTTATGAAAACAAGCAATATATAATTTTAGGTAGCATTTTTGTTGTAATTTACCTGTATGGAATCATTTTGATTGATATTGAAGCGGTAAAAATGAGGTGGGGAGGAGGGGGGGATGTGCTGGAGGGGGGGGGGATGGGCAGGGGGTTGGAGGTGGCTGTGCAGGTGGGGGAGAGGGGGGGGGGTGATGTTCTGGGGGTGAGAAAAGATAAGATATGGGGGTGAAAGAAAATCCATGATGATGGCTGAACCAATACATCAACGACTAGAAAAACCTGATCATCGATCAAAATGTCTCCAACTGATCATCTATCAACAATACCTATCCATGTACCTCACACTAGATATAACTTTATACCCTACATGTTCATCTGCCACTAGCACACCCTGAGTCACCACTACATGGCGTGTAACCCACCCTATTGTATAAATCTTTTAGTTCCCAAACCCCATCTTTCCCAAGTACGAATAACCCATTATGTGTGTTCTCAAAACTAAAAATCATGTACATGAGTTCTCCCAAACTAAAACCCCCAAAAATATCCCAAAGCACCTAATTTCTCCAATGTATCCATAGATTGAATCCTCAATGGGTCACCAAAAACCCAAAAAATACAATTAAAACTTAAAATCAACTACCCTATGGAAATTTGTGGGGGAGGCGGGGGTGCTTGGCGGGGGTGAGGTGGGGAGGAGGGGGGATATGCAGGGGGTTTGGTGGGGAGGGGGTGGGCTGGGAAGGGGGTGGGGGTGGGGCATAGGCTGGGTAGTGGGGAGGGGGGTTGTGCAGGTGTGGGGTGGCTATGTAGGTGGGGGGGCTGGGTAGATGGGGGAGGGGGGCTGGGCAGGGGGGGTGGTTGTGCAGGTGGGGGAGGGGGGCTAGGCAGGTGGGGGAGGGGTGGGATGTGTAGGGGTTAGGCTAGGTAGGGGGAGGGGGCTGGGCAGGGGGGGCTTTCCAAGTGGGGTGGTGGCTGTGCAGGTGGGGTAGTGGGGGGGTTGGGCAGGTGGATGAGTATGGAGATGAACTTTAGTTCCTTGAACCTAATTAGGGAGATGCAGAACAATTTGGTAGGACTCGAGTATATCAGATAAGGCACATTCGTGGAAGAATCTATAATTCTATCCATGTCCCTACTTAGACTATCAATGTTGTAGAAACCGTGGAAGACCCATTTAGTGAGACTAGTAGGAGAAGGAAAATCCCCATGAAAAATCCAACCAGGTACAATTACTATGGAATGTAATAATGTTATATCCATCATAGATCAAGATTAATACTTCATTATGTTGAGAAACATTAGACCCTTGTACTTGTATTTAATGATAAATGTTATCAAAATTTGAAAATATTACATTGACTATGATTTTAGATTTAATATCATTCCAATGTTGACACATTATCATATGTGATATGATGAGGAAAATATATAACCTTCCACATAGATACTACATCTCTGTCTCCAATGCAAGAAATGTCCATAAGTCTAATTCATGCTTGAGGATCAATTTGGAGACCTCATTTCTGAATCATAATTTATAGTAATTCAATAGGATCAAAACTTCATTGGCTTTTTAGGAAGGCCTCCTTATACTTTTTTGACCACTCAAACATAACTACATTCTTAGAAATCCTAGTCATAGGCACTTCTAAAGGGGAAAATATTTAAATGAACCATATGTAAAACCCGAATAAACAAAGGAAACCCACAATCTCAAACATGTTTCGTATGCCTTCTCATGACACCACAAACTATACATTCTTTGGGTCGACATAAATTCCCACATTATAGATTACGTGCCTAAGAAAACTTACTTTATGGAAGCATACGTGACACTTAGAGATCTTATAAAACATATAATGTGGTCAAAGTGTACAAAAAAAATCTATAGGTGTCCAATGTGTATATCAATGGTCGGTGAGTATATAAGGATATCATCAATAAGCACTACAATGTATGAGTTGAGATATGTATGGAATATCTCATTCATGAGATCCATGAACACCATTGGATTAATTTGAAACATGAAAGGAAAGTCAAGATATGTATGGAAGATCCCAACATCTTCCATACTACTAAAGGTAGTGTCTCATACAACTATATATCACATACCATCCTTCTCACTCGACAAACATCCATGTTAATACATTATGATCAATGTAAATCCATTTTCTGAAATAATACCATATTAACCATGGTAGGTCTAATATCACATTCCAAACGCTCCATTATCACTCATGGTTGGGTTCATCTAGAACCTTATCACTCAAGGTGAGTCCATTATATTGACCACTACCTTATCAATCATAGCAAGGTTAGATATCATGTTATAATATGATAACTTCATTATCACTCAAGTAAGGGTCCTTCTAGAACCTTATCACTCAAGGTGTTGTCATTACTTATTATATATCACTATATTTGTTCTAATTTATCACCCAACATGTGTATGAAATAACAATAAGGGAATTTGGTCTATATCATAGCTCACCAGATAGGTACAAGGTTCCAGACATGATGGACCTATTCCCCCTACCTTATCAATCATGTTAGTGTTAGATATCATTTTATAATATGATAACATCATTATCACTCAAGTAAGGGTCCTTCCAAAACCTAATCACTCAAGGTGTTGTCATTCCTTAAGATATTTCACTATACTTGTTAGAATTTGTCACACAACATGTGTATGAAATAAAATGGGCATTTGGTCCATATCATAGCTCACCAGCTAGTGTACCACCATGAGGACCATGATACCATGTGATAAATGGTTAATTTTTATGATTATCCCTATGGATCATCATTCAAATTTCAATGGATACAAAAATAATCTATGGAAGGTATATACTAAAATTCATGTATTAATCTACTGGATTTTAATGGAGGATTATCTGAATGTTTGCATTACAGATTGGGGATATAATATTACCTTGTAATCTTATCCTCTTAGAATATGATAGAAAATTTCCAAAGTGAGCCCAAGAGATGATGTAAATGATTCATAACCATTGAAAAAAACCACGTTGGATGTCATCATAGAAGATCCCCTTGAAAATTAGGCATGTCATATCTCTCATGAATCATGTAAATATCTATCCCCATAGAATATATGTGTCACAGAAGCCTGATCAATATCCCTCTCTTAAACACAAACCAATACCTTGATAAATGCAACAATATAACTAAATATCTTGACATTATAGAAGTAATTGCCTCATAGTATATGATTCCCCCATCATTATACTCTAGGAACAAAAGGGTTATAATGGTCGTAGTGTAAATATCCTTCTAGGTTAGTATATTGAATGATTAAAATCATCGAAAAATATCAAATTTATCTTGGAGTAATCAAAACCAATAACCCTTATCCGATAGATCAGGATTGAGGTAGGGGATTCTTCATATATGAGTTATAAACTTGAATTTCCAATATCCCCCTCCCTATTTGATCAACAAGACAACATTTTGTTGGTTCTTGGTCTCTATACCACATCAATATGTGAACCATTCAAGGGGAAGGGATGTGAGTAATCCTTCAAAAATGAGATGATTATTTCTATGTGTTTATTGAGTGGTTTTTGTGTGATTTCAAGTGATTGGAGTGAGATTTTGTGAGTTTTCTATGTGTGCAGTGTGTTTTCTGTGTTTGCAGGTTGCAG
The DNA here is from genome assembly GCA_963277665.1 of Viscum album. Lineage (NCBI taxonomy): Eukaryota > Viridiplantae > Streptophyta > Magnoliopsida > Santalales > Viscaceae > Viscum > Viscum album. The sequence goes on along the minus strand of OY728121.1, from coordinate 1,656,931,737 downwards.
TGTTCCTAAACACACAAGATTAGTGTTTTTTTTGTGATTGCAGCCTGCAGTGTGTTTTTTGTGATTGTAGGCTATAGTGAGTTTTTTGTGATTGTAGCCAGCAGATGATTGAAGGTTATAGTGTTTCTCAACACACAGAATGAGTGTTTTTTCTGTGTTTGCAGGTTGCAGTGTGTTTTTTGTGAGATGGCACGTTTTTCACAAAGAGTTTTCATTGCAGCCTACTGTTGATTGTAGGCTGTTTCATTTTAAATTAATGTGGGTCTAAGCCAATGGTTTAAAAACCGTTGGGTTATATGTGTACTGCTACAGTTCCCAATGGTTTCAAAACAGTTGGGTTATACCCCTGCTGCATTTCCCAACAGTTCAAAACTATTGGGTTATACCCCCCCCTATATGTTTATGCCAACGGTTTTAAAACCGTTGGCATTCCCCTGTGCACTGATGTTCCCAATGGTTCAGCTGACCTGTTGGTATAACAAAAATCTAAACAGTCTTCCCCAACAGTTCAACGTGAACCGTTGGTATAAGGCTTTCCCGACGCCTCACAACCCAACAGTTTCTAAAACCGTTGGGATAAGATTTCCCAACGGTTTAAAACCATTTGGAAAACATGGATTCCCAGTAGTGTACCCTATAGTGGTGGACCAGTATGCAGATGTTTTCTATGACGATGTTCCAGGACTATCTCCTCGTAGATAGGTGGACTTCTACATTGACCTATACCCTGGGACAGAACCGATATCTACTCCAGCATATCAGATGGATCCTGCTGAGCTTCGTGAGCTGCGGGTATAGCTAGAGGACTTGCTGGGGAAGGGGTTCATCTAGCCCAGTGTTTCTCCCTGGGCAGCCTCGATTCTGTTCGCCAAGAAGGGGGATGGGAGCTTGAGGCTCTTTGTCGACTACTATCGCCTGAACCAAGTGACCCTAAAGAACAAGTACCCACTTCCGAGGATTGACGACCTCTTTGATCAGCTGAAGGGAGCATGGTGGTTCTCGAAGATAGACCTAAGATCAGGCTATCAACAACTCAGAGTTCAAGACAAGGATGTGCATAAGACTAACTTATGGTGTCAGTATGGCCACTACAAGTTCTTTGTTAGGCCTTTTTGCGTAACCAATGCTCCATTAGTGTTCATGTGTCTCATGAACAGGATTTTCCAGCCTTACCTCGATCGCTTTGTCATGGTCATTATCAACGAAATTCTGATCTACTCGACTACTGAGGAGGAGCATGCCTACCCTTTGCATGCAGTACAGGACACACACCATGATCACCAACTTTATGGTAAGATCTCGAAGTGCCAGTTTTGGATTTGAGAGGTTCACTTCTTGGGACATGTTATCTTGGAGGATAGAGTTGCAGTAGATCCAACGAAGATTGAGGTGGTGCTTGCTTGGGAGCCACTCAGGAGTGTGACGGAGGTACGAAGTTTCTTGGGCTTGGATGGGTACTATCGATGATTCATTCCAGACTTCTCTAGAGTTGCAGCACCGACTATCAGCCTTGACGAAGAAGGGGAACCCCTTCGTGTGGTCGAAGAGATTCCAGCAGAGCTTTCAAGAGCTGAGGCACAGGCTAACTAGTGCCCCCATCATGAGGCTTCCAGAGGAGGGCGTAGGTTACTTAGTTTACTACAATGAATCAGGGACCAGACTTGGGTGTTTTATGATGCAGGAGCGAGCAGCGATCGCATATGGTTCTTGGCATCTGAGACAGCATGAGCAGAACTATGGTACCCAGGACCTGGACTTAGTAGAAGTGGTCTTCACCTTGAATTTGTGGCGAAACTATCTTATGGGAGAATGTTTTACCTTGTACTCTGATCACAAGAGTCTCAAGTATATCTTATCTTAGAAAGACATGATCCTGAGACAATGGCGCTGGCTTGAGTTCTTCTAGGACTATGACTTTGATATAGTTTATACTCCTGGAAAGGGGAACGTTGTTGTAGATGCACTCAGCAGGAGGATTGGTATACAGCTGCTAGGTGAGGTGATAGAGCAGCTGGATGCCTTACAAATATCCTTTGTGGATAGAGATGGAGAAGCCTATCTACAGTCTCTTACAGTCACTACCCCACTACTTCAGCAAGTCAGGGAGGCGCAACATGAGGACACTGACTGTGAGACACGACATGATCAGATATCCACACACTAGGTACCTGATTGATTTTCTGAAGGTGGGGAGCACTTCATCCTCTTCATAAGATGTACTATGGTACTAGTATCACTTTAGGAGGAAGTGTTGAGGGAGTTCCACACTTCCCCTCTAGCGGTTCATCTAGGAGTGGCAAAGATGTACAGGGACCTTCGACGATAGCACTGGTGGCCAAGTATGAAGAAGGCAGTAGCAGAGTTTGTCTCACGATGCCTCACTTGTCAACAGGTGAAGGCGGAGCACCAGGTACCAGCAGGCTTGGTTCAGCCCTTAGAGGTATCAGAGTGGAAGTGGGATGGGATATCCATGGACTTCGTGATAGGTCTTTCACATACATCTAGGGGTCATGACTCGATTTGGGTGATCATCAACCAACTCACCAAGTCGGCCCACTTCCTACCGATCAGAGAGAAGGGTTAAAGGGAGAGCTTGGGACACCTCTATGTGTATGAGATTGTGCATTTTAATGGAATACCTTCTTCTATTGTCTCCGACTGTGAAACAAGGTTTACTTCCAAGCTATGGAAGGGGTTACAGGAGTATTTTGGGATGCTGCTACGTTTGAGCACCGCCTTCCATCCTCAGATAGATGGCTAGACTGAGTGGACCATCTAGACCCTCGAGGACATTCTTCATGCATGTTTCATTGACTTTGGACACATCTGGGAGGATCAATTTCCTTTGTTGGAGTTTTCCTACAACAACAGCTATCACCCCCCATCGGTATGGCACCTTTTGAGGCCTTGTATGGTCGACCTTACAGATCGCCACTGTGTTGGACAGACCCATGGGAGTCAGCACTAGTGGGACCAGAGATGGTTCAAGCTACCACAGAGAAGGTACATATCATCCAGGAGTGGATGAAGACTACACATAGCAGGAATAAGTCATATGCGGACATGAGACGAAGACCTCTAGAGTTCGAGGATGGCGACCATGTCTTTCAACGGGTATCACCCCGAAAAGGTCTATAGATATTTGGCCTTGGCGGAAAGTTGTCTCCACGATTCATCGGACCTCTCTAAGTCCTTAGTAGAGTAGGCAAGTTGGCTTACCGCTTAGCTCCTCCACCTCAATTTCACCGGGTATACGACGTCTTCCACGTTTCTCAGCTGAGGGGATACATGCACGACCCATCCCACGTCATCAACCATGGGGAGCTGGACATCGATGACAGGGTGACATTCACGGATGTTCCAGTGGAGATTGAGGATCGATAGGAGCAGGTCCTACGTGGATGGTCGATACCTCCGGTGCGCATATGCTGGCAGCACTGGAACCTCCAAGAGAGCACATGAGAGCGGGAGGCTTAGATGTGTACTCAGTACCCCCATTTCTTCCCATATTTTGAGTTTTAGCTTACAGGTACGTAAAGCCCTGAGGTGGGGAGAATGTAATGACCCGGAATTCCCATGGAATTTTTTTAATACATGGGGATTTTACGAGTCTGCAAAGATTTACGGGGCTTGATTCTGAGGCCCGGTGTGCCCAGAATCAATTTCTAAAGTTTTGTTTGGGTACGTTCAGTAAACGTATGAGTGAGATTGTATAACTTTTGAACCGGTGCTCAGAATTGATATCCGAGGGCACTTTTGAACTCGTAGCACTGGTATTCACTTAAGATAACTTTACCCTCGACAACAGTCAGTCGAGAATGAATGTTATTTTTTGAGTTTTTACGAAAAAAGTTAAATAAAAATAAAGTGTTCGATTATTTTTATTTGTGGTGGTTAAAACATCCAAGAGGCGGTTAGAAGTGGGGGCCACCACACCATAACCTCCCATGAGAGGTTATGGTGGTGGGGAAAACCTGAGCATAACCTCTCTTGGGAGGATAATTAAGGTGGGGACCACCTGATCTTTTAACTCATTTAACTCCTCAATTAAGTGGAGGAAACCCTTGACCTTCCCCACCAATTAATTGGGCCAAATCCACCCCATTATTGAAGTAAGTTAACTCAATTAATTAAACTCCACATTCTGAATTCATCCCAATAAATAAAATAATCGACAAACTATTATTTCATTTTGTTGGTAACATTATTTTTTGGGAAGGGAGAGTTGAGGAGCTCTTGGAGGTAGAACGCCATGAAAGGAAGAACTCTCCAATGAGGAACAACCACCGAATAACGACAAACACCTTCTTCCTTATTCAATAGGAACAATAAGGGAGTGCCATCCTAGAAGAATACCGATAACGCCATCCTCAGCTTCTTTCATTTTTGACCTCAACAAATTGACATCCACCTTTCCGCGAGACCGTCAATGAACAACGTTACAAGGTAGGTGGATTTGAGTTGATTTTGTTCCTGTTATACGCCGTTCAATTTATGGGATGTGAATTGATGATTGTTAACACCATAACAAGGATGGAGTGGACCACACGAACAAGGCCCGACCCTCCCCATTCGTTCTACCTCACTTGTTGATGAAGAGGGCGGCGCAATGACACCGCCGGATGAGTGGATTGTGGTGGAGCAACAATGGCCGGCGATGGGCCAGCCACGAAGAAACCGGCAGTGCAAGGTCACCAGGTCGCCGTAAGGGTGCGACACTGTCATGCTGCATGGATGATAGGGGGGCCATAGCCAGGCCAGGCCACGGCGGAAGGGTGCGGCGCTGTCGTGCCGCGTGGAGGAGGTGAGCCACGACAGAGGAGTAGGGGCGACCGACGTCAGGACGACCACCAATGGTGTGGAACCAGATGGCCGCTCAGCCAGCCGGACAAGGCGGGACCCTCCTGGGTTTTGCGGGCTACCGAACCGGCGCTTTGCGTCGGTTCCGTTCGGAAGGTAGGGGTGCGGTACACCACCACCCCCCCCCCCACACGTGGCCAGCTGAGCCATGCGGGCCTCAAGCCAGCCAAACCACATGGGCCTCCAGGCCAGGCCGCTCTTGAGTCAGATCAGACCCGCGGACCGAGTCGGACCCCAGTTCAGACCCACGGACCGAGTCGGACCCCAGTCTGAACCCATTTGACCCGAATACACCTTTTCTCCCATAACATGGGCTATAGGTGTCCGAACGAGGAACCGTTTGTGGAGATAGAAATATTAGAGTGAGACGGTTCTTTTGGAATACCCCAATTGAGGTTTGGACATAGTTGGGGTACAGTCGGGTTGGTTTGAACCTAAAATCCATCCGGGCCCCCGAGACGGAAATGGAAATAACTCACAGACATGGCGTCCCATTGATGCGACGTCTGTTGTGTTGAGACCTCTACGACGAGGCGGACCTTTGAGATACTTCTACATGGGACATTGTGATAGTTGGAGTATTGACCAGTAACTCGTGGAGCAGATCCTTCCAGAGGCGAGCAGACAGAGTACAGAGACCTAGTAGCTGGCTAAGACCTAACTACTACCGACCTTTCGACTTGGAGTGTTTCGACTATCCCAGTGGGGAGCGCCTCTGTGTGATGAAATAGACCCACAGTGGGGAGTGCCTCTGTGTGACGCTGCAGACCCACTATACTTGATAACAGGAGTACCTCAGCAGGCTATGAGTTGGAGCGCCTATATGTGAGCGTAACAGACCCACGGTGTGGAGCACCTCTGTGTGAGCACAGCAGATCCTTGACACTCGATAGGAGGAGTACCACAACAGTCCCGGATAGTGGGAAGCCCCTCTGCGTGACACGGCAGACCCACTGTACCTGATAGAGGAGGAGTAAACCATCAGCCAAGGATCCAACTCTGTGGCTGGGGATGTTACTTGATACTACCCCCTAGAATAAAAATCCTGGTTTGAGCTGATTCAATGACTTTTGTTTTTTTCTAATGACTGAGATGGGTTACTAGACAACTTAGTTATATGTATGGGCATATACCAAAGTATTGGTTATTTGTTGAATCCATACTTTGTGGTTTATCTTTGTTGGATTTTGTGAGATCTTGAGGGTCTCGGGGTCCCTATTGAGTATTGTTATACTCACCCCTACATGATCTATGCCCACACCTCATTGTGTTGGTTTGCAGACGACGGACAGCGCTGACTGAGGCAGAGAGTAGTAGGACTGGATGGTACCCGGAGGTTGACCACATGGCGTGACGGTACATGGAGCGAACGAACGTACGTGGATTGCTGAGGATGCCATCTGTACCTACCCTTCAGGTAGGAACCTCGGAGGACGACCCAGTATTTGCTTCACTTTTCTTCAGTTGTACTTGCATTTTAGTTGTACTTGTACTTTCCTGTGGGTCTTGTATTTCCAGCCCCTTAACTTTTCAACACTCTTTTGTATACAACTTTGTTTAGTGTTTTACATCCAGCACGTACTCTGTTGTGTGTGTTTCAATTTATAAAGTCAATGCCTTCCCAGTTTAGGGATTTATGCCTTTGGTGCTAGTCGCCATCCCCTGGACTTTGGAAGGTGGGCTTGGGGTAGTCACTATACGGGCCCCGGGGGATGGGTCGTGACATATTTATTTATAGTAATCGATACATTTTATACATGGAAAATAGAATACACCATTCATGGAAATGGTAGGCTGTACGTACGCATGAACATCGTTTTCATTTTCTCAATGAATGGAATAAAATAAATGTAAGTTATATATTAACTTTAAAAAATAATTTTTATTTCATACATATAACATGTTTTTATTTAAACCTTTCCTTATTATATTACATGCCAAGTGTATGTGATGAAAAAAACATGTCACTTCGGGAGGTGGTAGCTCGCCATATGTATGGACAATGCAATCGTTTTAACATGGAATGGAAATTATGAAATAATATGTGATATAAGAATAAATTATAATAATATTATTATAAATATAACATATAAATAATAAATCCATAATTATATATAGTTTTTAGATGTGGTGATGGAAAATGAATAACATTGATTCGTGAGGCTGTAGTCTCTCGTACACACGAATGATGATTTGGTTAGCCTTTATTGGAAGAGTAAAAGGATTTAGTTTATTATATTAACATAATAACATATTATTATATTTAATATTCTTATTTTATTAAATTATAATGATTTAATAATAATTTAATGAGGTGGAAGAAGATATGAAAAAAAACACTCGTTGAAGAATGTTACCTCTTCTTCGGGTAATATCCTTTGTTTTCCACCAAAAGCCGTCATAGTATGGATATAAGAAAAAAAATTCTTAGACTATATTAAGGAATTATTAAAGATATTTTGGTAGGTATTGGATGAACCAAATGGTTTTGGATGTGTGAATAGGAGAGGAGAGGGGTGACCTTTATAAGATAGGTGAGTGACACATGTGTAATTCTTGAAATAAAAAAGGTGTAAAAACATTTTTCAAATTAAAAAAGGATCCAAAAGGTTAATTATTGAACATTATAGTTTATAAGGTATAAATATTATCATAAAATTGGTAATGGATAAGTTTCTAGGTCATTTTACCCCTAATTCTTTTAGTTTAACCTATCAGTAAATCAATTTTCTCCTTAAATAAGTTAATTAATTTTTACTATTTTTACTATGAATTATATAAAAAAGTTATGTTCAATATATTATATAATATTAATTATTATTTTTATAAGTATCAAATTTATTTTTACAAATTCCATTCATATAAAGGAAAAAACTATTTAAAATGAATCTTATAGTGGCGATGAAAAAACCTATTTTCTAAAGAGAAAATGTTTAAAAGGCTAAAAAGTTTTTATATAAAAATTTAGATTGATAGATATATAATTGAACAAATTTTACTTTTTAAACCAGATTAAAATAATTTCAATCTTTTTAATATTTTTAAAAGAAATGACAATTCCTAATAAAAACCATCATTTGTTACTATTCATTGAAAAAATTAACTTTTCAAAAAATTATAAAAAATTCAATCCAAGAAAATATTTACATGATATTTTCTCAATTGAACATTATTTTTTAAAATAAATTTTATAAAAGAGTAAAATTTTATTTTATAATATGACCTCAAAAGGAAAAAACCTGATTAAAAAAAAATACATTTTTTAAGTTTAAAATTTGATTTATTCATATTTCCTCTCTATAAAGAAAACATAAGATGAATTTTAAATATTTTATTGAATGTATAATATATAATTTTCATTAAAATCATTCACAAAAGTTAATTTTTTTAATATATTTATTTAAAATTTATTTGTGTTAGTAAAAATAGTTCTTTAAAAAAATATTCCCTTTATTTTTAAATAGTTTTAATTTTCAATTAAAATTAATTGGACACTAATAAAATCTATTTATATACATTTTTAAACCGTATATTTTCATAATTTATTTAATCTTATTCCTACCCTCAATTACAATAGCTTGGTGATAACTATCATATTAAATAATAATATATTAATAGTATTTCGCATTTTGTTTAAAAGTGGTGTTGCATGTCAAACATGTTAGAATCGGTGTTGCATGTAACGTAAGCAAAACATAGTTTTCTATGTAATAAAATCTAAACACGGTGTTTCATATAGCATTAAATATTGAAAATATAAAATTTATTTGAAAAAATAGGTGAAAAAATCTCAGGGTGATAATTTTTTAGCCTCAACACACCAAATGTAACAATCTACATTCCATGAAAATTATTGTTGAATATAGAGGGAAGAATTTCTTGGAGGTCCTATTACGCTGTATCAATGGTGTCAGAATCTAGGGATTCAAGGACATATAGTGGTTAGCTTTAAGTCGGGTATCCAAGATGAAAAGAACTAGCCATGTCTACTGCCATGAAGTATGTTGTTTCTTCTAATTACCTACATTTGTAGGTTGCTTCTAGTTATCCCAATTCAATATTTTATTCACTAATCTTAATAAAACAAGGGTAAAATTAATACTAAAGTGATTGTGGTGCATTTTTCTTTCCCTGGTGTCGTTCCTTCTAGTAAAGGAGTGGTTGCTAATTTTGGGTATGATCAAGTTGTATTGGTTTCACAATCAATAGTTGAACCAGGTTCAACTGGAAATGATTTTTTTTGGGGTAGATTATTCGATATAATGAATATATTATGGAATAGGGTAGGCTTAGTGATGTGTTTTCTCCCATCCTTATTGGTGGTACACTATAGGTCACACAACAGGGGATTCTTATGGAATCCATGGCTACTATTGTTGCTATAAAGATCATTAGTGTAAAACCCCGACCACTCTAGACCAGAGTTAGTGAATTACATTTCATATTAGTATGGTTATATGGAATTAAATATTGAAGGAAAAATCAGTTTAGTATTCTTGAAGAAAATAGATATAAAGATGTAACTCAATTTACATTGGAAAAGGATACAAAATACAATACATTACAAAGACTAAAAACTGCATCCACGGGACTCAGCAAATAGTCTCCTCCTCATAACCTGTTGATGGTAAACAAATGAAAGGGGTGAGATCAAATTTCTAGTAAGGGTTAAAAATATCAGAATCATGGATTCAATAATAAGTGAATCATAAACAAATTGATATAATCAATATGGCATGGGGAATAAATGAAAAACTCACGCCATTAATAAATTTAGAAAGAAACTGCATCCATAGATTTTGTCATAGTGAAAACCACATGGATAGTATTAACAGATAATGAATAAAAATAATTATTTTTAATTGGACATCTTGTATCTGGCACATGATACCATAGAACCATTAAAACGTTTTAATTTTGTGGTAAAACCAAGTTTTATTTTTGAAATCATACTTGAAGGGTTTGCCGCTAACTGATTTGTCTCAACTGACCTACCAATGCATCAAGGGGATATAGCAGGACCCATCCTCCACTAAAAGTCCAAATCATTATTTATACATATATTTAATACAATTACAATCTACATTCTCAAATTATGTATAGATTATACAATACAAATTCATCAATATATCCAAAGATTAAATAGCTTTCCAAATAGACATCATATGTAAGTATATGACTTAAGAAAATACTAAAATCCATGAAATGAGAATATTTATATTTAATATAAATATAATTTCAAATGAAAATTGATCTCAAATGTGAATTAGGTACACCACATAAGGATTATTAGGTGCTCAATACATAGTTAGTCACAACGAAATTGTAGTTGAGACAAAGTCCCTTAGCACAATGTAATCAGTCAAATCATATGAACAAAAATTAATAACCATCAAATGATTCATTTAATACCATGAAAATAAACAGAATCATGATAATATTTATAAAAATTATGTACACAATAAACCAAATGCAATAAATAAGTGGCGATCAATGGAAATCTCACGAAAATGAAAGTGATATGAGAAATCCCATACCTTATGCTCGAGTGTGTTCTTAGTTTGTTTTAATGACCTGAATAATAAAATTTAGCTTCCTTAATTAATAAATTCCAGAAACTCCTAAACAAGTAATTTATTTATTATAACCTTATTTGGTTTATTTATTTCCATTTTTATCGGTTTAATAGGTTCAATTTTATTGTTTTGGAAGCAAATTTTTCCATGGTTTTCATGATTCGTTTACTTATTAATCATGAATGGTAGTTCATTTTAAATGTTGTTAAAAATACAGAATTGTTAATATATGTTATTAGTGACATTAAATATATATAAATTATATTATAATGATTTTGGGTTATATACCATGATGATGAATCATTTGATAAAAGTTAATTAGAAATGTTTGGATTAACTTGGAATTTTTGTTCATAATGAACTTGTTTTGTATTATTATTTTATATTATATGTGTGTAAGGATTACCAAAAATTAATGAGACAAAAAACATATATTTGGATTTGGTTCAACCATAAAAATGGTTTCATGGCCAGAATTGAACATGGTAATGAAAATTGAGAACCCATCTTTCTTGATTGTGATAAATTAACACATCTCGGACGGTGTTTTCATTTTGAGTATAAGAGGAGGGGGAAAAGAGATGATGATGAAATATTTAAATAGAATAATATAATTATAGTTAATGTAAGGTAATTGAATTATCATATCATTATGATGAGTGGGGATGATTAAAGTTGTATAAAATAAAGGAACACAAATAGAAGAAAATTGGGAAATCTCTCACGATAATTCGGCAGGCTAACAACGTCACTTAAAATTTCATAAAATAGTTTGAAGAGATAAAGGGGGTATCTCATCAGTATTATATAATATATACATAAAGGGTAATATGGAATGAAATATCCCAACATAATGCAATTTAAAATAAAAGAGAAAGCATAAAATTAAAGATTTAAGAAAAGAGAAGGGTGGTAGATTCTCTTACCTTGAAGAGTAATTCCCAAAACATGAAGGATATGACCTTGGGGGATTGAGGAAACCTTAGGAGGACTCATAGGGATTTAATACTACCAGATATTTCAGTATAATGAGTTTGGAATGAAATTAAATTAAGGGGGTGAGTGGGTGTTTATAGCAATTAAGAGGGGTTTTTTATCAATTAAAAGGGACACCTCATTAGTGGTTTTTGAAAAAATATGGGATTTCCCATGGTATTTTCCCATTTTATTAGCCACTTGGTACATTTCATGTCATATTTTACATTACAAAAGTCTACCAACCTTTTATATTTAATTATTACATCATTATGATGTCATTAAACTACAGAAAACACTAAACTGTATTTTTACTATTCACAGAAAAAATCATGTATTTTAGAAAAATCCCAAAAATTCACCCTAACCATTTCTCGTCATGTAGAATTTAAAAATGAAATCCATTTTCTGAAAATAAATTTATAATTATTTTTAATTTAATTTTTAAATAAAATCATAGTTAATTTGAAAAATAATAATTTCAAAGTTATAATTAGTTTTATATCACATTGAAAAATTAATTAAGATCTCATTATCTTATTACCTTAAGAAAACAAAATATTATCATTATTTACTATTCATAAGGGTCATTTTACTATTCATATTACTAGTCAGAAGGATATGTTACTATTCATCAAAAAATCAAGTTGGTTCTATTAGGCTCCAAATTACTTACTGGTAAAAACTCTAGATAACCGTTTTTCGAAATTCAAAACCTAGAAGTGGGAAAATTTATGTTTAATGTCTAAGTTATGACTATCTCATAAATAACCAAGTGTTGTTTTAAAAGGAACACAATGATTTATGAAATATAGGCTATTAATATACTATATTTAAGAGAACTATACCATACAATGTTTGGGGTGTTACATTATTCCCCCCTTCGGAAATTTCATCCTCAAAATTTTTTGTATAAATCCCAAAAAAAAGATGTCGGTGGTTCTCCTTCAAAACATCCTTAGGTTCCCATGTTTCTTCCTCCATATTATGGTTTCTCTAAAGTACCTTTACTAGACGAGTTGTCGGATTTTTCAATACCTACTCCCTTGTGTCAAGAATCCCGATAGGCTAGTTACAGTATGAAAAGTCTAGTTCCAGTTCTATTTCATCATAGGTGAGTACATGCATTGGGTTTGGCATGTATTTCTTAGATAATAACACATGGAACACATCATGATATTTGGAGAGACTTGGTGACATTTCTAAATGACATGCTACAGCTCCTATTATTTCCAAAATTTCAAATGGTCCGATGTACCTAGGGATTAGTTTCCCATTCCTACCGATCCTTAAGACACCCTTCCATGGAGATACTTTTATAAAGACATGGTCTCCCACTTGGAATTCCAAATCCTTTCTCGGGTTATTAGGATAACTCTTCTGCCTACATTGAGCTAGTTTAAAATGGTCTTGGATTGTATTCACTGTTTTCGTGGTCTCTTCAATATGTTCTGGGCCTATAAGTTTCCTCTCACCAACTTCATCACAACAAGTTGGAGTTCGAAATAACTTTCCATATAACGCTTAATATGGAGCCATTTGAATAAAATAATGGAAACTATTGTTGTAGGAAAATTACACCAAAGGTAAGTATGGATCCCACATACCTTGAAACTCAAGAGATCATGATCTCAACATGTCTTCTAGAGTTTGAATTGTACTTTCATACTGTCCATCAGTTTGGGGGTGATAAGTAGTATTCATTGGATGCTCAGTATTCAAAGCCTTCTAGAGGATTTTTCATAATTTTTATGTAAAAAGGGGATCATGACCAGAAATAATTGATAAGGGTACACCGTGAAGTCTTACAAATTCATTATTATATAGTCTTTCTAAACGTTCAAGAGGTAAATCATCCCTTTTAGAAAGAAAATTTGCTAATTTTGTAAGATGATCAATAATGACCCATATCACATCATTCTTTTTGGGAGTCTTTGGTAGTCCCATAACAAAGTCCATTTTAATATCATCCAATTTCTACCTATGAATAAGAAGGGGTTTCCTGACTCCTCCAGGATATTTTCTTTCAGACTTCACCTATTGACAAACCACACATCTCGACACATAATTAGAAATCTCCCTCTTCATGTTTCCCCCCCAAAAATGTTCCTTCAAATCTATATACATCTTAGTGCTACAAGTGTGTATAGAGAAATTAGAGCTATGAGCATCATCCAACAATTCTCTTTTTAGATGAGGTATATCAGGAACACAAAGCCACTCCCCAAATTTCAAAATTCCATCTTCATATATGAAGTCACAACTGTAATTTTATTTTGAAACTCCTCATCATAAGTATAAGATCTTTTTATCTTTTATATTAAAGAAGGTTTGGAATCCATTTGAAAAGTATTGTTGTTTCACCTACCATGACTGTTCCCATATCCATCTTTATTATATCCTTGAACATAGGATCCCTTTCTACTCTCATCTTGTTCAGTACCCCATGATCCTTTCTGCTCGAAGCATCTGCCACCTTATTTGCCTTCCCTGGTTGGTAGTGTACAGTGCAATCATAACCCTTGAGTAGTTCAAGCCATCGTCTTTGCCTCATGTTGAGTTCTTTCTATGAGAAAATATACTTCAAACTCTTTTGATTGGTATATATCTCAAATTTTTCACAATAGAGATAATGCCTCCATATCTTCAAAGAAAATATTACAGATTCCAACTCAAGATCATGAGTTGGATAGTTTTGTTCATTAATGTTTAGCTACCTAGATGCATATGAAATCACTCTATCGTTCTGCATAAGGACACAACCAAGTCCTTTCATTGAAGCATCTCTAAAGATCACAACTCCATCATTCCCTGATGGTAGATTCAAGATTGGAGAATTCACTAGCCTTCTATTTAATTATTAAATACATTCTTCACATTCATTTGTCCATCTAAATTTAACCCCTTTTCGTGTGAGCTTGATCATTGGGTGGGATAAATGGGAGAAGTTCTAAACGAAACACAAATAATAACCTACTAAACCAATAAAAATACATACCTCAGTTATGATCGATGGTGTAGGACATTATTTCACAACCTTTGTCTTCATTGGATCTATAGATATTCCATCCTTAAAGACAATGTGGCCCGGAAAGGAAACTAATTGGATCCAAAAATCACACTTGCTAAACTTCCCATATAATTTATTTCTTCTAAGAGTATTTAGAATAGTGTGCAAGTGATTTTCATGACCTTCATAGATTTTATAGTATACTGGGATATCATCAATAAACACTACTAAAACATCATCAAGATATTCCTTGAAAACTCTATTCATTAGATTAATGAAAAGATATGGTTGATTAGTCAGTCCAAAATGCGTTAATGTAAAATCATAATGACCATACCTGGTTCGAAATGTTGTTTTTGGATTGTATTTATTCCTCAAAAGAAACTGATGATATCCATATTGAAGATAAATCATTGAAAAATATTGTTCTCTATGAAATTGATCAAATAAATAATAAATTTTGTGGAAAATGATAACAATTCTTTATTGTAATAACATTGATTTCCCTATAATAAATGCACAACCCCATCGACCCATCATTCTTCTTAACAAAATAACGGGGGATCCCCATCGGGAAACAATAGGGAGAATAAATCTTTTATTACTCAATTCCTCTAGTTGTTTCTTTAGCACCACTAACTCCACAATGGCCATTATATAAGGGGTCTTTGATATGAGCCTTGAACCATGAATTAAGTCAATGGAAAACTCAACTTCACACTCTGGAGGATGTCCATGTAAATCCTCGGGAAGGACATCAACATATTCTTATATTACACACACTTATTCAATTTTAATATTTATTTCCTGGCCTATAGATATTGGGTTCTCTTACTCTCCAATAATTGTATTTAGTGGAGCTACTGGTGGTGGATCTAGATGAGAATCAGTTTGTGAGGTTTCTGCTAAAAAAAATTAGGGATTAAACACCATTTTCAAAGATTGTAACTTCCTTATTCTTCTAATAAATCTTTGCATAATAGTTTGATAGCCAATTCATACTAAGAATTATATCAAATTTATTAAATGGTATGATGATAATGTTAGAAACTAAAGAACTTTTATGTGTCATGAGGGGGACTAATTGACATGCCTTTGTTGCAATGATACATCACTTAAGAGTTTTGACTGAAAACCCCTTTATTAGATCAAATTGAAAAAATCTAATTTTCTTGGAAAACTGGGAAGATATAAATGAATACGATGATGCAAAATGTAATAAAGTGTTGGATAAGTATGAATAAATAATTAAAGTACCTTCCACCATATCATTAGGAATTTAAACCTCCATAGTTGTAATCACATATGCTTTCCATTGCACTCGTGGCCTTTTTTGAGGAAATTTTTTTGTGCTTAGGACACTCATTTTCATAGTGTCCCATCTTTATACAATTATAGCGTTGAACATCATCAAAAATTTTCTTCACCTTGCATTTGTTTGATCTATGTCCCTTTTCTTCACACTTATAGAAGACTCCCATGCCTTTCAAGCATTTATCTGGATGATTCTTTCAACAGTTCTCGCATAATGGTAATTTCTTCATTCCCTTGTTCTCCTTTTCTGCTTCACCTTTTCCTTGGTTATCAAAGTACCAATTTTCATCTTGGTTTCTCTTGAACAAATTTGATCTAGAAAATTCCTTCTATGTTTTTATGGAACTTGATTCAATTTCTTCATATGATGAAAATGTCTGAGATGCCAGTTCCCTTAAAAGACTTGGCTTAAGACCTTCAATGAAATGATCAATCATGAATTATGAGTCTCGTATGTAATATAGGGAATACCTGGTTAGTTTTTTGAAGGTAACCTCATACACTTCAACACTTTCTTCTTCCCTTTACATCAAGACCAATAATTTCCTCTTCATTTTGGTTCATTGCTCATGAGGGAAATATTTGTCATAGAATATTTCCCTAAAATTCCTCCATTCCAAATCATTTAGTTCTTCTTCCTCCGTGGTATTCTGGATCAAGGACCAGCACTTATTGGTGTGACCCTTGAGACAATATACATATAGCACTGCCTTTTGATTTTCATTTCATATCAATGCCATCAAAATATTTTCAAGGGACATGATCCACTGCTAAACTACCACTGAATTATTAGTCCCACTAAATGATGGGGGATTCTGCTTCATGAAACAATCCAACACAGGTGTATCATGGTTATTTGTCACAACCTAAGTAAGTTTTCCCATTATGGTCATGATCTGATCTGCTCCAACATTGACTTTTTTGACTTGCTCTATGGGTAAATTCCTACATTTCCCATGATTATTGATTCCCCTTGTTCTATTAGGTTCCATCTATAAATAATTGAATACACTAGATTAGGTTATGAACCTAAAATAAAAAATCACTTAACATAGATTAAAATTCTATGCATAACTAATCTCATAAACATAGTTTCTCTAAGGAAAAATTTACATTAAAATCCTTTATAATAGATTGTAATGAAAATTTGAATTATCCTAAGGATATAACTTGGGTGTTTCAATACCAAGTGTGCAGAAAAGACTATTGTCGTGTACCAGGATACCACGGGTTAAGCCCGAAACTCCTTGTCATAGTTTTCACTCCTCGGTATATCTATTCCAGAGGAAAATATACTTTTTTATATCCAAGAAGGGATTTAATTTCTAGAAATATTCACATAATATATTCCTTAACAAAATACCAGGATGTTCTTGTATTTTTATCCTCAAATAATACCTTAGGTATTTGTTCCCAACTATACATTTCCTACTCTATTTTCCAAGTTTTCTACTAATCTTTCTTTGATACAAACTATAACGCCCCAACCCCTATGGACTAGATCCAGTGCATTAATTGTTTTATTGGTATAGTTGGAAGGAATTAAATCATAAAGTAAGTATTAGTTTTGTAGTCTTAAGGAAATAAGATACATAGATGTAACTCAAATTACATCGGAAAATGTTACAAAAAACAATACATAACAAAGACTAAAAACTGCATCCACATGACTCAATAAATACTCTCCTCTTCATAACCTGTTGAAGGTAAACAAATGAAAGGGTGATATAAAATGCTAATTAAGGGTTAAGAATATTTTAAGGATGAATTAAATAATAATAAAATCATAAAAACAATGACATAATCAATATGGCATAGTGAATAAATGAAAAACTCATGCTATTAATAAACTAGAATGAAACTGCATCCATAGATTTTCTTATAATTAAAACATCATGGATAGTAATAATTGAAAATGAATAAATAAAGTGCTTATTAATTGGACATAATGTAACCTTCACATGATACCATTGTACCGTTTAAATGGTTTAGTTTTATGGGTAAAATCCCATCTAATTTTTGGAAACAAAATCAAAGGGTTTGTCGCCAACTGAATAGTCTAATGAGACCTGCATATGCATCGAGGGGATATACAGAACCCACCCACCACTGAAAGTCCAAATAATTCTTAAAACTTAGATCTAATAAAATTACAATCTTCCTTCTCAATATCCTTATAGAGTATAGAATACGGATTCATCAATATTTCCATAGTTAAAATAACTTTCAAAATAAACACCATATGTAAATGGTATACGGATTAAGAAAATATTCAAATCCAGGAAATGAGAATATGAATATTTAATATAAAAATAATTTCAAATGAAAAGTGATCTCAAATGGTATGTAGGTACACCACATAAATATTATTAGGTTCACAATACATTGTTAGTCACAACGAATTGGTAGTTGAGACAAAGTCCCTTACAAAAATTAAATCAGTCGAATCATATGACCAGAAATTAATTACCATCAAATGAATCATTGAATACCATGAAAATAAAGATAATAATGATAATATATATCAAAATTAAGTACACAATATACCACATTCAATAAATAAGTGGTGATCAATAGAAATCCCACAGAAATGAAAGTGAGATGAGAAACCACTAACGTTATGCTCGAGTGAGTACTCTGTTGGTTTTAATGACATTAATAATAAAGTTTAGCATCAATAATTAATAATTGAAGAACTTATTATAAATTTAATTGATTTATTATAACCTTATTTGGTTCATTCGTGGCCCTTTTATGGGTTTAATAGGTTCAATTTTGTTGTTTTGGAAGCATTTTCTTCCTTGGTTTTAATGATTGGTTTACTTGTTTTTCATGAATGGTAGTGCATTTGAAATGTGGTTAAACATAAAGAAATTTTAATATATATTATTAGTGAAATTAAATATATAAAAATTATCTTAGAATGATTTTTTGGCTATATACCATGACGATGATTCATTAATTAAAAGTTAGTTACAAATGTTTGGATTAACTTGGGATTTTTGTTCATAATGAACTTGTGTTGTATTATTATTTTATATTATGAGTGTGCAAGGATTTATGAACATTAATGAGATGAAATAAATATATATTTTGATCTGGTTCAACCATAAAAATGGTTTGATGACCAGAATTTAACATGGTAATTAAAATTGAGAACCCGTCGTCCTTGAATGTGATAAATTAACACAACTCGGACTGCGTTTTCATTTTTAGTATAAGAGGATGGGGAAATTGAGATGATGATGAAATATTCCATTAGCATAATATAATACCATTTCATGTAAGGTACTGTAATTATAATATCATTTGGATTAGGGGAGATGGGGAAATAAGTATAAAAGAATGTAACTCAAATGGAAGAAAATTGAGAAATCTCTCATTAAAATTCTGCAGCATAACGACGTCACATTAAATTTCAAAAAATAGTTTGATGAGAGAAATGTAACACCCCAAACATTTTATGGTATAATTATCTTAAATATATTATATTCATTTCCTATTTTTAATAATGCATCGTGTTCCCTTAAAACAACACTTGTATAGTTAGGATATAGTCATAACTTATCCATTAAACACAAATATTTCCACTTCTAGGTTTTGAATTTTGAAAAATGGTCATCTAGATTTTTGACCAGTAAGTCACTTGGAGTCTAATAGAACCGACTTGATTTATATGATTAATAGTATCAAACCCTTATGAATAGAAATATGACCCTTATGAATAGTAAATAATGATAATATTTCGTTTTCTTATGGAAATAACATTACGTGATCTTAATTAATTTTTCAATGTGATAAAAAAAACTTATACATTTAAAAATTTTATTTTTAAAATTAATTAATATTTAATATTAAAAATACTTAGAAATTATTTTCAAAAAATAGAGATCATTTTTTAATTCTACATGTCAAAAAATGGTTAGGGTTTATTTTTGGGATTTTTCTAAAATACTTGAATTTTTCGTTAACAGTAAAAATATAGTTATATGTTTTCGGTAGTTTAATGACATCATAATGATGTAATAATTAAATAATTTTTTTTTTCAACTTTTTTATTGTAATATATGACATGAGGTGTCCCAAGTGGCTAAAAACATGAGCAAATACCTTGGGAAATCCCATGGTTTGGCAAAAACCACTAATGAGGTGTCCTTTTTAATTAACAAAAACTCCCTCTCATGTACTATAAATACCCACTCACCTCACCCCCTTCATTATATTTCATTACAAACTCATTATCCCCGAATATCTGGTAGTACTACCTCCCAAGGAGTCCACCCACATTTTCCTCAAACTCCCAAGGTCCCAACTTTCAAGTTTTGGGAGTTACTCTACAGGGTAAGAGAATCCACCACCCTTCTCTTTTCTTAAAGTGTTCATTTTATGTTTTAAATTTTATTTTCAATTGGATTATATTGGGATATGTCATTCCATATTCAAATTTATATATATAGTATGTATTAGTGATGAGAGACCCCCTTTCCCTCATCAAATTATTGTGTAAAATTTCAAGTGATGCTGTTAGGCTGCCAAATTTTTGTCAGTGATTTCTCAATTTTCTTCTATTTTGAGTGCCTTTCTTTTATAATTATTTTCTAATACACCCTCATCCAAATGATATTATAATTCCAATACCTTAAATGAACTAGAATTATATTATTCTAATGGAATATTTCATCATTATCTCTCTTTCCCCCTCCTCTTATTCTAAAAATGAAAACACCATCCGAGATGTGTTAATTTTTCACATTTAAGGACGACGGGTTCTCAATTTTCATTACCATTTTAAATTCTAGTAATAGAACCATTTTTATGGATGAAACAGATCATAATATATGTATTTAATCTCATTAATGTTATGTAATCCTTTCATAGACATAATATAAAATAATAATACAAAAAAGTTCATTATGAACAAAACCGCCACGTTAATCCAAACATTTGTAATTAACTTTTAACTAATGATTCATCATAGGATTATATAAAAAAATCATTATAAGATCAATTATATCTCTGAATTTTTTTAAATAAGATATATTAATAATCCTGGATGTTTAACCACATTTCAAATGAACTTCCATTCATGAGTACAAGTAAACTGATCATGAAAACCAAGGAAGAAAATGCTTCCAAAACAACCAAATTGAACCTCTTAAACCCATAAAAGGGTCATTAATGAACCTAATAAGGTTATAATAAATAAATTAAATGTATAATAGGTTCTGTAATTACTAATTAATGTAGATAAATTTTATTATTTGGGTCATTAAAACAAACTAAGAACACACTTGGGCATAAGGTAAGGGGTTTCACATCTCACTTTCATTTCTGTGTAAGTTCCATTGTTCGCCACTTATTTATTGTTTATGGTATATGTGTACTACTATTTGATATATAATAAAATTATTATCTTTATATTCATGGTATTTTGGGATTAATTTGGTTATTATTGACAGTCGGTCATACAATTCAATTTATTAAAGTGTGGTAAGCGTCTTTATCCCAATTTCCATTTCATTGAGACATTCTTGTTATTGTGTAGCTGATATTTCTTATACGGTGTATCTACTGAACATTTGAGATCATTTTTAATTTGGTATTGTAAATATATTATATATCAATATTCTCATATCATGGATATGAGTATCTTCTAATGCCATTTACCATTTTACATATAGAGTTTATTTGGAAAGTTATTTTAACTATAGAAATATTGATGAATCTGTAAGGCATATTGTACTTGTATTTAATCTATGTATAAAGAATGATTTGGACTTGTGGTGGTAGGTGGGGCCCACTATAGCCCCTCGATGCATCGACAGGTCTCATTAGACAAATCAGTTTGTGACAAACCCTTCGAGTTTGTTTCCAAAAATCAAACCGGTTTCTACCCACATAACTAAACTGTTTTAATGGTATTATGGTATCGGGTTATATATACATGAAGTAAAATTAATAATAATTTTATTTATTAATTATCAGTTATTTCAATACATGAGGTTTTCACTATGAAAAAAATATATGGATGTAGTTTCATTCTGAGTTTGTAAATTGAGTGATTTTTTCATTTATTCACTATGCCATATTTATTATGTAATTTTTTTTACTAATTATTGAATTAATGCTTCCACTATCTATAAACCGTACTGATAATTATAGCCCACCCCTTTCATTTGTTTACCTTCAACGTATAATGAAGATAAGATCATTTATTGATTTTATGTGGATGAAATTTTTAGTTTTTTTATGTATTGTATTTTGAAACTTTTTCCAATGTAATTTGAGATACATCTATGTATCTTGTTACTTCAATAGGGATATTTCTGATTTCGTGTTGATATGTTTGGTTTGTTAATAGGTGAAGGCTATAAGACAACAACCTGGAGGAGTCATGCAACCCTTTCCTATTCCTACTTGGAAATGGGATGATATTACAATAGAAATTGTCATGGGACTACCAAAGACTCCAAGAAAGAATGATGCAATATGGGTCATTGTTGATCATCATACAAAATCAGCACATTTTCTTATTATAAAGGGAGATTTACCACTTGAACGTTTAGAAAGACTATATATTAATGAAGTTGTATGACTTCTTGATTTAACCTTATGAATTGTTTCTGATCATGATCGCTATTTTACATCAAAATTCAAGAAAATTCATCAGAATATTTTGAATTCTGAGCTTCATATGAGTATAGCTTATCACCCCCAAATCTATGGATAGTCTAAAAGGAATATTCAAACTCTGGAAGACATGATGAGATCATGATCTCTTGAGTTTCAAGGTATGTGGGATCAATACATACCATTGATGGAATTTTCCTACAACACTAGTTTCCATTCTAGTTTTCAAATGGATCCATATGAAGCATTATATGGCAATAGATGTCAAACTCTAACTTGTTGGGATGATTTTGGTGAGAGGAAACTTATAGGCCCATAACTTATTAAAGAGACCATGACAAATGTGAAGACAATACAAGCCCATATTAATGAAGCACAAAGTAGGTAGAAGAGTTATGCTGATAACCAATGAAAGGATATGGAATTCCAAGTGGGAAGTCATGTCTTTCTGAAAGTATCTCTATGGAAGGGTGTCTTATGGTTTGGTAGGAAAGGGGAACTGAGCCCCATGTACTTCGGACCATTTGAAAGTATGGAATGAATCGATGATCTAGCTTATCATTTAGAAATGCCACCAAGTATCTTCAAAGTTCATGATGTGTTCCATGTGTCATTATTAAATAAATACATGCCATACCCAATTCATGTACTCACCTTTGAAGAAATATAACTGGAACATGATTTTTCATATTGTGAAGAGCCTAATGGGATTCTTGACACAAGGGAGCAGGTATTGAGAAGTCAGACAACTCTTTTGGTAAATGTTCTATGGAGAAACCAGAATATGGAGGAAGAAACATGGGAACCAAAGGATGTTATAAAGAAGAACCACCCAAAAATTTTTTGTGGGATTTATACATAAAATTTCGAGGAAGAAATTTCCAAATGACATAATAACGTAACACCCCAAACATTTTATAGTATGATTCTCTTAAATATATTCTATTAATATCGTATATTTCATAAAGAACTGTGTTCCATTAAAACAACAGTTGGTTATTTATGAGATAGTCATAACCTAGCCATTAAACATAAAATTTTCCACTTCTAGATGTTTAAATTAAAAAAACGGCCATCTAGAGTTTTGACCAATAAGTCATTTGGAGTCTAATAGAAACAACTTGATTTTTTGATTAATAGTATCCTACCCTTATAAATAGTAATATGAAAAGCAATATGACACTTTTGAATCACATATAATGATAATATTTTGTTTTCTTAAGGTAAGAAGACAATGAGATCTTAATTAATTTTTCAATGTGATATAAAACTAATTAAACCATTAATATTTTTATTTTTTGAATTAATTATGATTTTAATTAAAAATTAAATTAAAAATTATTAAAAAATTAATTTTAAAAAATGGATTTCATTTTTTAATTCTAAATGTAAAAAAACGGTTATGGTGAATGTTTGGGATTTTTCTAAAATACTTGATTTTTTTGTGAATAATAAAAATATAGTTTTATGTTTTTGGTAGTATAATGACATAATAATGATGTAATAATTAAATATAAAAGACTGGAAAACTTTATTACAATAACATATGACATGATGTGTCCCAAGTGGTTAAAACCAAGGTAAAATACCATGGACAATCCCATGGTTTTGCAAAAACCACTAATGAGGTGTCCCTTTTAATTAATAAAAAACTCCCTCTCATTTACTATAAATAACCACTCACCCCCCATCATTTTACTTAATTAGAAACTCCATATACTTGAATCTGTGGTATTATTACATCCCTATGAGTCCTCCCATGGTGTCTTCAAACCCCCAAGGTCCCAACCTCTATGTTTTGGGAGTTACTCTACAAGGTAAGAGAATCTACCACAATTCTCTTTTATTAAATCTTTCATTTTATGTTTTCTCTTTTATTTTCAGTTGGACTAAGTTGGGATATGTCATTACATATTACCCTTTCTTTATATATTATGTATGATTTATGAGATACCCCTTTCTCTCATCATACTATTTTGTGAAATTTTAAGTGACGTCGTTAGGCTGCCGAATTTTCCTGATAGATTTCTCAACTTTTCTTCTATTTTGAGTTCCTTTCTTTTATAATTATTTCCTCATATACCCTCATACTAATGCTATGATAATTACAGTATATTAAATTAACTGGAATTATATTATTATATTGGAATATTTCATCATCATATCTCCTTCCCCCTCCTCTTTTACTAAAAATAAAAACACCTTCCGAGATGTGTAAACTTATCACATTCAAGGACGACGAGTTATCCAATTTCATTACCATGTTAAATTATGGTAATGAAACCATTTTTATGGTCGAACCATATTATAATATATGTATTTCTTCTAATTAATTTTTTGGAATCCTTACACAGACATTATATAAAAAAATAACACAAAACTATTTCATTATGGACAAAACCACCACGTTAATCCAAACGTATGTAATTAACATTTAACTAATGATTCATCATATTGGTATATAACACAAAATCATTATAATATAATTTATATCTCTGAAATTTCATTAATAAGATATATTAAAAAATTTGGATGTTTAACCACATTTCAACTGAACTTCCATTCATGAATACAAGTAAACAGATCATGAAAACCAAGGAAGAAAATGATTACAAAACAATAAATTTGAACCTCTTAAACTCATAAAAAGGGGAATGAATGATCCTAATAATTTTATAATTAATCAATTAAAAGTATAGAAGGTTATGGAATTATTAATTAATGAAGCTAAATTTAATTATTCATTTCATTAAAACAAACAAAGAACACACTCGAGCATAAGGTAAGGGATTTATCATCTCACTTTCCTTTCTGTGAGATTTCCATTAATCTCTACTTATTTCTTGTTTGTGTTGCATGTGTAGTGCCATTTGATATATAATAGAATTATTTTATTTATATTAATAGTATTATATGATTAATTTTGTGATTATTGACTTTTGATCATATGATTCAATTTATTAAAATATGGTAAGGGTCTTTGTCCTGATTTCCATTTCACTGAGACCTTCTTGATATTGTGCACCATATATTTCTTATATGGTGTATATAATGCCCATTTGAGATCATTTTTCATTTTATATTGTAAATATATTATATATCCACATTCTCATTTCATGGATATGAGTATTTTCTTAAGCCTTTTACCCTTTTACATATGGTGTTTATTTGGAAAGTTATTTTAACTATAGAAATATTGATGAATCTATATTCTCTACTCTATAAGGATATTGAGAAGGCATATTGTATAATTATTTAATATATGTATAAATAATTCTATGGAATTTTAGTGGTGGGTAGGGCCCACTATAACCCCTTGATGCATCGATGGGTCTCATGAAAGAAATCAGTTGGCGAAAAACCTTTGGAGTTTGTTTCCAAAAATCAGACGGGTTTAATCCCACAAAACTAAACCATTTAAATAGTATACTGGCATCATGTGCCACATGAATTACAATTAATAATCTTTTTATTTATTCATTATCAGTTATTACTATCCATGAGGTTTTCACTATGACAAAATCTATGGATGCAGTTTCATTTTCATTTTGTAAATAGCATGAGTTTTTCATTTACTCACTATTACATGTTGATTATGAAAAATTATTTACTTATTATTGAATTCATTCATCCGCTATCTGTAAACCATACTGATCATTTGAGATCCCACCTTTCATTTTTTTACCTTCAACTGGTTATTATGAGGATATCATTTATTGAGTTTCTATGGATGTAGTTTTTACTTTTTGTTATGTATTGTATTCTGTAACCCTTTACAATGTAATTTGAGTTACATATATGTATCTTGTTTTTCAAGACTAATAAAATGATCGTTCCTTCAAGATTTCATTCCGTATAACCATACTAATATAATAATTAATGCACCGGTTCTGGTCTAGATGGGTCGAGGTGTTACAGTCTCTACCCCTCTAGACCGTAGCCGGTGCATTATTTTTAATATTAGTATGGTTAGAAGGAATAAAATCCTGAAGGAATGATCAGTTTAGTAGTTTTGATGAAACTAGATACATATATGTTACTCCAATGACATTGAAAAAGGTTACAAAATACAATACATAACAAAGACTAAAAACTTCATCCACATGACTCAATAAATAATCTCCTCTTCATAACCAGTTGAATGTAAAAAAATGAAACGGGTGAGCTCAAATGCTTAGTAACGGTTACAAATAGAGGAGGAATGAAATCAATAATAAGTAAAAAATTTGACATAATCAATATGGAATAGTGAAAAATGAAAAACCCACACCATTTATAAACTAAGAATGAAACTGCATCCATAGATTTTGTCATAGTGAAAACCTCATGGATATTAATAACTGATAATGAATAAAGAAAATGCTTATTTATTTTACTTCATTTATCTATCACAAGATGAAATAATACCCTTAAAACTATTTAGTTATGTGGGTAGATACCCATCTGATTTTTGGAAACAAACTCGAAGGGTTTTTCGCCAACTGATTTGTCTCATGAGGCATGTTGATGCACCGACAGCTATAGGGCCCCCAACCGCCACTACAAGTCCAAAGAATTATTTATTAAATAATTAAATACAAGTACAATATGCATTATCAATAACCATATAGAGTAGAGAATATAGATTCAACAATATTTACATAGTTAAAATAACGTTCCAAATAAATACCATTTGTAAAAGGGTAAATGGCTTAAGACAATACTCATATCCGTGAAATTAGAATATGGATATATAATATATTTACTATATCAAATGAAAAATGATCTCAAAAGGTTCGTAGATACACCGCATAAGAAATATTACGTTCCCAATACCAAGAAGGTCTCAATGAAATAAAAATTGGGACAAAGAACCTTACCGTATTGTAATAAATTGAATCGTATGACCGAAAGTCAATAATCACCAAATTAATCACAGAATACCATGATTTATAATACAATCATGTTATTATATATCAAATGGCAGTACACATATACTTTTAAGTCATTTGGAGTCTAATAGAACCAAGTTGACTTTTTCATGAATAGTAACACACCCTTATGAATAATAATATGAATAGTAATATGACCCTTATGAATAGTAAATAATGATAATAATTTTTTATTAAGTTAATAATATAATGAGATCTTAATTCATTTTTCATTGTGATATAAAACTAATTATACCTTTAAAATTGTTATTTTTCGAATTATTTATGATTTTATTTCAAAATTAAAAATAAAAATACATTGAAAATTATTTTCAAAAAATTGTGTTCATTTTTTTGAATTTTACAAGTCTAAAAATGGCTATAGTTAATTTTTGGGATTTTTCTAATATACTTGAATTTTTGTGAATAGTAAAAATATAGTTTTTATTTTTCGGTAGTTTAATGACATCACAATGATGTAATAATTAAATATAAAAGGTTTTTCGACTTGTGTAAAGTAACATATTACATGAGGTGTACTAAGTGGATAAAACCATGGGAAAATACCATTGAAAAGCCCATGGTTTTGTAAAAAACACTAATGTGGTGTCCATTTTAATTAATAAAAAACTCCCTCTCATTTACTATAAATATCCACTCACCCCACCTTTGTTTTCATTCATTCCAAAACTCATTATCCTCAAATATCTGGTAGTATTAACTCCCTAAGAGTCTTACCAAGGTATCCTCAAACCCCCAAGGTCCCAACCCTCATGTTTTGGGAGTTACTCTACACGGTAAGAGAATCTATCACCCTTCACTTTTCTTAAATCTTTCATTTTATGTGTTATCTATTACTTTCAATTGGATTATGTTAGGATATTTCATTCCATATTCCCCATTAATTATATATTATGTAAGAGTGATGAGATAACCCTTTTCTATCATTAAACTATTTTGTGGAATTTTATGTAACGTCGTTAGGCTGCTGAATTTTCGTGAGAGATTTCTCAATTATTCTTATATTTTGAGTTCCTCTCTTTTATAATTTGTTCCCAATCTGCCCTCATCAAAATGATATGATAATTAAAATACCATACATTAAATGGAATTATATTATTATAATGTAATATTTCATCATCATATCTCCTTCCCCCTCCTCTAATACTAAAAATGAAAACACTGTCTGAGATGTGTTAATTTATCACATTCAAGGACGACAGGTTCTCAATTATTATTACCGTGTTCAATTCTAGTAATTAAAAAAAAGTTATGGTTTAACTAGCTCAGAATATATTTATTTCACTTCATTAATGTTCTATAATCCTTACTCACACATAATATGAAATAATAATACAAAATATGTTCATAATGAACAAAACCTCCAAGTTAATCCAAATGTTTGTAATTAACTTTTAACTAATGATTCATCATCATGGTATATAACCCAAAATCATTATAAGATCATTTATATCTCTGAAATTTTATTTATAAGATATATTATCAATTCTGGATGTTTAAGCTCATTTCAAATGAACTTCCATTCATGAATACAAGTAAACAGATCATGAAAACAAAGGAAGAAAATGATTCCAAAACAATAAAATTGAACCTCTTAAACCCATAAAAGGGCATTTAATGATCCTAATAAGGTTATAATGAATCAATTAAATATATTGGAGGTTATGTAATTATTAATTAATGAAGCTATATTTTTTATTCAGGTCATTAAAACAAATGAAGAAGACACTCGAGCATAAGGTAAGGGGTTTCTCATCTCACATTCATTTCATTGAGATTTCCACTGTTCACCACTTATTTCTTGTTTTTGGTATATGTGTACTACCATTTGATACATAATAACCTGATTATATTTATATTTAGGGTATTATGTGATTAATTTGGTGATTATTGACTTTCGTTCATACGATTAAATTTAATACAATATGGTAAGGGTCTTTGTCCCAATTTCCATTTCATTGAGACCTTCTTGGTATTGTGCACACGATATTTCTTATGCGGTGTATCTACTACCCATTTTAGATAAAATTCAATTTTATATTTTAAATATATTATATTTCAATATTCTCATTTGATGGATATGAGTATCATCCTATGTCGTTTACCCTTTTACATACGGTGTTTATTTGGAATGTTGATCAAATAAATCATCAATTCATGGAAGAGGATAATTATTCTTTATTGTAATAGCATTGACTTCCATGTATTCCATGCACAACTTCATAGACCCATATTTATTCTTAAAGAAAGGAGTAGGGGCTCCCCATGGAGAAACGATAAGGAGAATACATCCTTTATCACTCAATTCCTCTAGTTGTTTCTCTAGCTCCACTAACTCCAAAGTGGCCATTCTATAAGGGGTCTTTGATATGGGCCTTGAACCAAGAATTAATTCAACGGAAAACTCAATTTTTTGCTCTAGAGGATTCCCAGGTAAATCCTCTCGAATGAAATCAACATATTCTTCTACTACATGCACATATTCAATTTGAATATTTCTTTTCTCACCCATATATATTGGGTTTTATTCCTCTAAAATAATTTAATTTAGTAGAGCTACTGGGGGTGGATCTAGATGAGAATTTGTTTTCAAGGATTATTATATAAAAATTAGATATTCTATAGCATTTTAAAAGATTATAACTTCCTCATTCTTGTAATAAATCTTTGCATCATAGTTTGACAGCCAATTCATACCGAGAATTATATCAATGTCAGTCATTGGTAGGATGATAAGGTTAGCAACTAAAGAACGTTTATGTTTCATGAGGGGGACTAATTGACATAACTTTATTTCAATGATACATCCATTAGTAGTTTTGAATGATAACTCCTTTATTAAATCAAATTGGACATGTCGAATTTTTTGGGAAAACTGGGAAGATATAAATGAATGCGATGATCCAAAATCAAATAAAGTGTTGGATATGTTTGAGGAAACAATTAAAGTACCCTCCACCACATAATTAAGAACATCAACCTCCATGGTTGTAATCAAATATTCTTTCCCTTTCCCTCGTGGCCTTTTTTTGAGGAATGTTTCCTTGGCGCTTAGGAAACTCATTTTTATAGTGTCCCATCTCTCTACAATTGTAGCATTGAACATCATCAAATTGCTTCTTCACCTTGCATTATTTTGATCAATGACCCTATTATCCATAATTATAGAAGACTCCCATACCTTTTAAGCATTTTACAGGATGTTTATTTCCATAATTATCACATAATGGTAATTTATTCATTCCCTTGTTCTTCTTTCACTCTTCAAATTTTACCCAGTTATTAGTGTACCACTTCTTATCTTGTTTTCCCTTTAAGAAACTTGTTCTAGAAAATTATTTCTCTGTTTGAATGGCACTTGTTACAATTTCATCATATGATTAAAATGTTTAAGAATCCATTTCCCTTCAAATAATTGGCTTAAGACCTTTAAATAAATGATCAATCTTGTCTTCCAAGTCTCGTACATAATTTATGTCATACCTGGCTAGTCTTGTGAAGGTAGCCTCATACTCTGCAACACCGTCTTCTTCCCTTTTACTTAAGATAAGGAATTTCCTCTACATTTAGATATGTTTCTCATGAGGGAAATATTTTTAAAAGATTATTTCCTTAAAATCCCTCCATTCCATATCTTCGATTTCTTCTTACTCATTGGTATTCTGGATCATAGACCACCATTGATCAGCATCACACTTGAGACAATATACTTCCATCACTACCTATAAATTTTCATTGCATGTTAATTCCATGAATATCTTTTCAAGGGAATTGATCCACTTATAAACAACCAATGGATTAGTAGTCCCACTAAAATATAGAAACTTAGGCTACATGAAATGATCCAATACAGGTGTGGAATTGTAATTCATCACAACCTGAGTATGTTGCCCCAATATGGTCATGATCTTATCTGCTCCAACATTGACTGTTTTGAATTACTCAGTGGGGAGATCCCTACCTTTACCAAGAGTATCTATTTCCATTCTTCCATTAGGATCTATTTATAAATAATGGAATAAACTATATTAAGATAAAAATATAAAATAGGAAAGAAAAAAACATAGAATGATATTCTATGCATCTCTAAACTCATAAACATGGTTTCTCTGAGGAAAATTTTACATTAAAATATTTCATAAAGTCATGTAAAGAAAATGTGAATTATCCTAAGAATATCCCATGGGAGTTACAATACCAAGAGTGTAGAAAGTCCCTTTTTTGTGTTCCAAGATACCCCGGGTTAAGGCCGAAACTCTTTTTTCGAGCTTTCAATCCTAGGTACATCTGTGCCAGAGCCACCTCTACCTGTTTGTATCCAGACATTGATGTATTTTATTGAAATATTCACATAATATATTCATTACCAAAATACCAGGACATTCTTGTATGTTTATCCTCAAAAAATACCTTAAGGATTTGTTACCTACTATACATTTCATACTCTAATTTCTAAGTTTTCTACTAAACTTCGTCTAATACCAACTGTAACGCCCCGACCCCTCTAGACTGGAGTCATTGATTTGTCTCATGAGACCTACTGATTCATAGGGGAGCTATAGTAGGCCCCGCCCACCACTGAAAGTCCAAATAATTTTTTATACATATATTTAATACAATTAAAATATTCCTTCTCAATATCCGTATATAGTATAGAATACAGATTTATCAATATTTCCATAGTTAAAATAACTTTAAAAATAAAAACCATATGTAAATGGTATATGGATTAAGATAATACTCAAATCCCTAAAATTAAAATTTGGATATTTAATAGAAATATAATTACAAATTAAATGTGATCCCAAATGGGTAGTGGGTACACAACATAAGGATTATTAGGTTCACAATACAAAGTCTATCACAATGAAAAGGTAGTTGAGACGAAGTCCCTTACCACAATGTAATCAGTAGAATCTTATGACTAGAAATTAATAACCATAAAATGAATCATTTAATACCATAAAAATAAATTTAATAATGATAATATATATCAAAAGTATGTACACAATTCACCACATGCAATAAATATGTGGAGATCAATAGAAGTCTCATGAAAATGAATGTGAGATGAGAAACCCCTCACATTATGCTCAAGTGTGTTCTTAGTTTGTTTTAATGACCTGAATAATAAAATTTAACTTCATTAATTAATATTTCAATAACCTCATATAAATTTAATTGATTTATTATAACCATATTTGGTTCATTAATGTCCCTTTTTATGGTTTCAAGAGGTTCAATTTTATTGTTTTGGAAGCATTTTCTTCCTTGGTTTTCATGATTCATTTACTTGTTATTCATGAATGGTAGTATGTTTGAAATGTTTTCAAACATCCATAATTATTAATATATATTATTAATTAAATATCATATATATAAATGATTTTATAATTATTTTGGGTAATATACCAGGACGATGAATCATTAGTTAAATGTTAATTACAAGCATTTGGATTAACTTGGCGGTTTTGTTCATAATGAACTTGTTTTGTATTATTATTTTATATTATGTGTGTGTAAGGATTATAGAAACTTAATGAGATAAAATAAATATATTTTCATATATTTCATCCATAAAAATGTATTCATGACCATAATTTAACATGGTAATGAAAATTGAGGACCTGTCATCATTGAATGTGATAAATTAGCACATCTCGGATGGTGTTTTCGTTTTTAGTATAAGAGGAAGGGGAAAGAGAAATATTGTTTAAATATTAAATTAGGATAATATAATTAAAGTTCATGTAAGGTACTGGAATTATCATATAATTTGGATGATGGAAGATGAGGAAAGAATTATAAAAGAAAGGAACTCAAAATATAAGAAAATTTGAGAAATTTCTGATGAAAATTCAGCAGCCCAACGACATCACATAAAATTACACAAAATAGTTTTATGAGAGAAAGGGGGTCTCTCATAACACTAAAATAATATATATAGAAATGGGAATATGGAATGAAATATCCCAACATAATCCAATTGAAAATAAAGTAGAAAACATTAAATGAAATCTTAAAGTAAAGAGAAGGGTGGTAGATTCTCTTACATTGTAGAGTAACTCCCAAAACATGAAGGTTGAGATCTTGGGGGTTTGAAGACACCTTGGTTGGAATGCTATGGAGGTAATACTACCAGATATTCTAGAATAATGAGTTTGGAATGAATGAAACCAAGGGGGATGAGTGGATATTTATAGTAAATGAGAGGGAGTTTTTTATTAATTAAAAGGGACACCACATTAGTGTTTTTTGCAAATCCATGGGCTTTACAATGGTATTTGCCCATGGTGATAGCTATATATGACACCTCATGTCATATTTTACTATACACAAGTCGACCAGCCTTTTATATTTAATTATTACATCATTATGATGCCACTAAACTATAGAAAACATAAAACTATATTTTTACTATTCACAAAAAATTCAAGTATTTTTGAAAAATCCCAAAATTTCAACCTAACCATTTTTTGACGTGAATAATTCAAAAATGAAATCCATTTTTTAAAAATAATTTTATAAGTGTTTTTAATTTAATGTTTAAATAAAATCATAATTAATTTAAAAAATAACAATTTTAAAGGTATAATTAGTTTAACATCACATTGAAAAATTAATTAAGATATCATTATCTTATTACCTTAAGAAAACAAAATATTATCATTATTTACTATTAAAAATATTCATATTACTATTCATAAGGGTATGATTCTATTCATGAAAAAATCAAGTTGGTTCTATTAGACTCCAAATGGCTTACTGGTCAAAATTATAGATGACCTTTTTTCGAAATTCAAAACCTAGAAGTTGAAAACTTTATGTTTAATGGCTAGGTTATAACCAAGTGTTGTTTCAAAGGAACACAACGCTTTATGAAATATTGTATATAGATAGAATATATTTAAGAGAATTATAACATAAAATGTTTGGGGTGTTATATTATTCCCTCCTTCAGAAATTTCATTCTCAAAATTTTAGGTATAAAGCCTAACAAAAAGATGTGGTTCGTTATTCTTCATAAAATCCTATGTTTCCCATGTTTCTTCCTCCATATTATAGTTTCTCCAAAGAACCTTTACTAGGTGAGTTGTCCGATTTCCCAATACATGCTCCATTGTGTCAAGAATCCTAATAGGCTCTTCACAGTATGACAAATTAGGTTCTGGTTCTATTTCTTCATAAGGGAGTGCATGCATTGGGCCAGGCATTTATTTCTTCAACAATGGCACGTAGAACACATCATGAACATTAGAGAGACTTGGCGTAATTACTAAACGATAAGATAAAACTCTAATTATTTCAATAATTTCAAATGCTTCTATGTACTTGGGGCTCATATTCGCTTTCTTACCGAACCTTAAGACACCCATCCATGGTGATACTTTCATAAAGACATGATCTCCCACTTTTAATTCCAAATCCTTTCTCCCATTGTCATCTTTAATCTTCTCCCTACTTTTTGCTGCTTTAATATGGGCTTGTATTGTCTTCAAATTTTTCATGGTCTCTTCAATACGATCTGGGCCATAAAGTTTCCTCTCACCAACTACATCCCAACATGTTGGAGTTCAACATCTCTTTCCATATAATGCTTCATATGGGGGAATTTCAATACTGGAATGGGAGCTATTATTGTATGAAAATTACACCAAAGGCAAGTATTGATCCCACATACCTTGAAACTCAATATATCATGATCTTATCATGATTTCCAAAGTTTGAATAGCCCTTTCAGACTGTCAATCGATTTGGGGGTGATAAGTAGTACTCAAACAAAGCCCAATATTCAAATCCTTCTAGAGACATTTCCAGAATTTATGATGTAAAATGGGGATTAAAATCAGAAAAAATTGATACGGTTACACCATGAAGTGTAACAACTTAATTAATATATAGTCTTTCTAAACATTCAAGTGGTAAATGCTCCCTTATAACAATAAAATGTGCTGATTTTGTAAGACGGACAAAAATAACCCATATCACATCAATATTTCTTGGAGTCTTTGGTAGTCCCATGACAAAGTCCATTGTAATATCATACCATTTCCACATATGAATAGTAAGGGGTTGCATAAATCCTCTGGGATGTTTTCCTCTAGCCTTCACCTATTGACAAACCAAAAATCACAACACATAATCATCAATCTCGATCTTCATGTTTTCCCACAAAAAATGTTCCTTCAAATATCTATACATATTAGTGCTACCGGGGTGTATAGAGAAATAGGAGCTATGAGAATCATCCAACAATTCCGTTTTTAGATCAAGTATATCTGGAACACAAATCCTTTCCCCAAATTTTAAAATTCCATCATCAAATATGATGTCAATCAATCTCCCATTCAAGGATTTAATTTTCTTTTGAAACTCCTCATCATTAATCTGAGAAATTTGTATCCTTTCTAGTAAAGAAGGTTTGAAAACCATTTGAAATAGTATCAATGTTTCACCTTCCTGGATTATTCACATTTCCACCTTTACTAGATCCATTAAAATAAGATCCCTTTCAACACTCATCATGTTCAGAACTCCAGGATCCATTCTGCTCAAAGAATCTACCACCTTATTTATCTTCCCCGGATGGTAGTTTATAGTGAAATCATAGTCCTTGAGTAGTTTAATCCATCTTATTTTCCTCATGTTGACTTCTTTCTATGAGAAAATATACATCAAACTCTTGTGATCGGCATATGTCTCAAATATTTTCACCATAGAGAGAGTGTATTCATATCTTCAAAGAAAATATTACTGCTTACAACTCAAGATCATGAGTTGGATAGTTTTGTTCAAGAATTTTTAGCTGGCTCGATGCCTAGGCAATCGCTCTATCATTCTGCACAAGGAAACATCCAAGTACTTTCTTTGATTCATCACTAAAGATCACAAATCCATTATTACCTGATGGTAGAGCCAAAATTGGAGAATTCACTAGAATTTTATTTAATTCCTAAAAACATTCTTCACATTCCTTTTTTCTATATGTACTTAACCCATTTTTGTGTGAGCTTGGTCATTGGGTTGGATAAATGGGTGAAGTTCCAAACGAAAAGTCGATAATCACCATCTAAACCAATAAAAATATGCACCTATGTTATGTTCGTTGGAGTAGGTCATTATTACAAAACCTCTGTATTTATCGGATCTATATATATTCCATCCTTAGAACAATTTGGCCCTAAAAGGAAACTTATTGGAGCCAAAAATCACACTTTCTATACTTCCCATATAATTCATTTCTTCTAAGAGTCTTCATAATAGTGCACAAGTGATTATCATTATCTTCATAACTTCTAGAGAATACCAGGATATCATCCATAAACACTACTAAAAATTTATCCATATATTCCATGAAAACTCTATTCATCAGATCCATTAAAATAGATGGTGCATTAATCAGTCCAAAAAGCATTACTGTAAACTCATAATGCACATACCTGGTTTGAAATGCTGCTTTTGGAATTTCTTCCTTACTCACAAGAAACAATTGATATCCAAATCAAAGATCAATATTTAAAAAATATTTTTCTCCATGATGTTGATCAAATAAATCATTAATTTTTGGTAGTGGAGACTTATTATTTATTTTAATAGGATTGATTTTATTGTAATCCACGCACAACCTCATTGACACATATTTTTTCTTAATGAAAAGTGCAAGGTCTCCCCATGGAGAAAGACTAGGGTGAAAAAAAATCCTTTATCACTCAATTCCTCTAGTTGTTTCCTTAGATCCACTAACTCCAAATTGGCCATTCTATAAGGGGTCTCTGATATGGGTCTCAAACTAGGAAATAAGTCAAATGAGAACTCAATTTCTTGCTCTGGAGGATGTCTAGGTAAATCTTCTAGAAATACATCAACATATTCTTGTACAACATCCACATCTTCAATTTGAAATTTTCTTTCCTCCCCCATATATATTGGGTTCTCTTCCTCTCTAATAATTGAATTTAGTAGAGATACTGGGTGTGGACCTAGATGAGAATCACTTTGCGAGGTTTCTGCTATAAAAATTATGAATTCAATACTATTTCCAAATATTGTAACTTACTTCTTCTTGCAATAAATATTTGCATCATAGTTTTACACCCAATTCATACCGAGAATTATATCAAAGTCATTCTTTATTATGATGATAAATTTATCAACTAAAACACATTTATGTCTCATGAGGGGGACTACTTGACATGTCGTTGTTTCAACGATACATCCCTTAGGAGTTTTGACTGACAACACCATTATTAAATCAAATTGGACATGTCTAATTTTCATGAAAACTGGGAATATATAAAAGAATGTGATGATCCAGAATCAAATAAAGTTTCAGATATGTTTGAGGAAACAATTAAAGTACCTGCCACCATATTATTAAGAACTTTAACCTCTGTGGTTGTAATAGAATACGCTTTCCCTTGATCTTGTAGCCTTTTGAGAAATGTTTCCTTGTCAGTTAGGACACTCATTTGCATATTGTACCATCTCTCTACAATTTTATCATTTAACATCATCAAATTACTTCCTCCTCTTGCATTCGTTTGATCAATGACCCTTTTCTCCACACTTATATCAGACTCCCATAACTTTCAAGAATTTTCCAGGATGATTGTTCCCACAGTTCTCACATAATGGGAATTTATTTTTTCTCTTGTTCTTCTTTGATGCTTCACCTTTTCCTTGGTTATCAGAGTACTGCTTCTCATTGTGGTTTACCTTGAAGAAACTTGTTCTAGAAAATTCCTTCTCTTTTTTGATGGCACTCAATACAATTTCATCATATGATAAATTTTTTTGAGAATCCAATTCCATTAGAAGACATGGATTAAGACCTTCAAGGAAATGATAAATATTGTATTTTGAGTCTCGTACATAATCTGTGGCATAGCTGGCTAGTCTTGTGAAGGTAGCCTCATACTCTATGACACTGTCTTCTTCCATTTGCTTTAAGCTAAGGAATTATCTCTTCATTTCAGTTCATTGTTTATAAGGGACATATTTTTCAAAGAATATTACCTTAAAAGTCCTCCATTTCATATCATCTATTTCTTCTTCCTCAGTGGTAGTCTGGATCAAGGACCACTATTTATTAGTGTCACCCTTGAGACAATATACTTCCATCACTACCTTTTCATTTTCATTGAATCTTATTTCCAGGAATATCATTTTAAGGTACCTTATCCACTCTTCATCAACCACTAGATTAGTAGTACCACTAAAATATGGGGGCTTCTGCCACATGAAACAATCCAACACAGGTGTGTCATGGTTATTCGTCATAACCCGAGTAAGTTGTCCCAATGTGGTCATGATCTGATCTGCTCCAACATTGACTGTGTTTACTTGCATAGTGGAGAGATCCCTAAATTTCCAATGAGTATTTATTCCCCTTATTCTATTAGGACTCATTTAAAAATAATGGCATGCACTACATTTGGTTACAAATATCAAATAGAAAAGCACACAACATAGACTGAAATTATATGCATAGCTAAACTCATAAACATGGTTTTCTTGAGGAAAAATTTACATTAAAATCCTTCATAATGGATTGTAATGAAAATTTGAATTATCATAAGAATAACCCCCATGATTTTCAATACCAAGATTGAAGAAATTCATATTTTCGTGTACTAGGATACCTCGAGTCAAGCTCGAAACCCCTTGTTGGAGCTTTCACTCCTAGGTACATCTGTGCCAGAGCCACCTCTACCTATTTGTATCCAGATAGGGATGTATTTGACAAAAATATTTAAATAATATGTTCATTACCAAAATACTAGTACATTCTTTTACATTTATCCTAAAATACTACCTTAGGGATTTGTTCCCTACTATAAATTCCCTACTCTAGTTTTCATGTTTTCTTCTAAATATCCTCTAATACAAACTGTAACACCCCTACCCCTCTAGACTGGAGTTGATTCATTAATTGTTATATTGGTATGGTTAGAAGGAATTAAATATCGAAGGAACAATCCATTTAGTAGTCTTGAAGAAACTAGATACATATATGTAACTCAAATTACATTGGAAATAAAATACATAACAAAGACTAAAAACTACATCCACATGAATCAATAAATAGTATCCTCTTCATAATCTATTTAAGGTAAAAATATTAAAGGGGTGAGCTCAAATTCTCAATAAGTTTTAGAAATTTCAGAATCATGAATTCAATAATAATTAAACAATTTGATATAATCAATATGGAATAGTAAATAAATGAAAAAGTCACTCCATTTAAAAAATGAAAATGAAACTGCATCCTTAGAAATTGTCATGGTGAAAACTCATGGATAGTAGTAAATGATAATGAATAAATAAAATTAATATTAATTTGACATCATGTATCTAGAACATGATACCAAAGTACCATTAAAATGGTTTTGTTCTGTGGGTAAAACCCCGTCTGATTTTTGGAAACAAACTTGAAGGGTTTGTCACCAAATGATTTGTCTCATGAGACCTATTAATGCATAAAGGGGATATAGAGGTCCCCAACCACCACTAAAAGTAAAAACCATTCTTTAAATATTGATTTAATACAATTACAATATGACTTCTCAATATTCGTATAGAGTATAAAATACGAATTCATCAATATTTCCATATTTAAAATAACTTTCCAAATAATCACCATATGCAAAGGGTATATAGCTTAAGACAATAATAAAATCCATGAAATGAGAATATGTATATTTAATAGAAATATAATTTCAAACCAAAATTGATCTCAAATGGTCAGTTGGTACACCACATAAGGATTATTTGGTGCACAATACAAAGTTAGTCACAACGAAATGTTAGTTGAGACAAAGTCCCTTACCACAATGTAATCTGTTGAATCGTATGAC
This sequence comes from Viscum album, assembly GCA_963277665.1. NCBI lineage: Eukaryota > Viridiplantae > Streptophyta > Magnoliopsida > Santalales > Viscaceae > Viscum > Viscum album. The sequence goes on along the minus strand of OY728121.1, from coordinate 1,656,891,584 downwards.
CAGAAATTAATAACCATAAAATGAATCATTTAATACCATGATAATAAATAGAATCATGATAATATATTTAAAAAGTTAGTACACAATACACCACATGAAATAAATAAGTGGTGATCAATGGAAATCTCACGGAAATGAAAGTGAGATGAGAAACCCCTTACCTTTTTCTCGAGTGTATTCTTTGTTTGTTTTAATGACCTTAATAATAAAATTTATAATCATTATGTAATAATTAAATAACCTCCTATACATGTAATTTATTTAGTATAACCTTATTTAGTTCATATATGGCCCTTTTTATGGGTTTAAGAGGTTTAATTTTATTATTTTGGAAGCATTTTTGTCCTTGGTTTTCATGAATTGTTTACTTGTTATTCATGAATGGTAGTTTGTTAGAAATGTGGTTAAAAATCCATAATTGTTAATATATACAATTAATGTAATTTAATAGATATAAATGATCTTATAATGGTTTTGGGTTATATACCAAGTTGATGAATCATTAGTTAACAGTTAATTAAAACATTTGGATTAACTTGGTAGTTTTTTTCATAATGAACTTGTTCTATATTATTATTTTATATTATGTGTATGTAAGGATTATAGAACATTAATATAAGGAACCAGCATTAAAATGTTTCTTAATACTTAATTTTTAATAGGAAATGACATTATCACACATTTGGGATCATTTCTGGTTTAGAGTTTTAAAGAATTAGGATAACTTACATACATAACATACTGCATTCATACAAAGAGTACACTATTAAAAATAGTTTCCATTTTTTCATAATATAATACATTAAAACATAAAGTGTGATTTCTTGGAAAAAACTCCATATGAAACATCACAAATCCCTTATTTATCTTACCCATCCTTATATCCTGTTAATTTTTTTTAGAAACATGGGATGAGTATAAAACTCAGTATGGGATATAAAGCTAGAAAGCGTTAGTCAAGTGATAACATAAAAACCAATAAAACCCATATCATAAAAACTCGAACGCATAGTATATTCATGTTATTTCCTTGGGACATATTTAAAATATCACTCTTATATTGGAAATTATATATGGAATAATACTTTGGTCAATTTCTATCTCTGGAGCACCCAATACAATGGAGAGCTATAATGGGGCTCACCCGTCATATGTTGAGCAATAATGGGCTCAACCCAACATATCTTGAGCTATAAAGGGGCTCAACCCAACATATCTTGAGCTATAATGGGCTCAAACCAACATAAATAATGTACAAGGAACATATCATGGTAATAAGTATCTTGAAATCCATAGAAGCTACTCATGCCATACACATAATAAACATTCATTTTGAAATTTATTAAAGAGAGTTTTAAAAGGATTTTAAATGGATAATAATTTAAATTTAATTGGAGATAGAAATAATAGAATTGAAAGGGTATGTGTATAAACTATAAATACACCTAATAAAAAATAATATAAACCAAAATTAATCACACGAATAATCTTAATACCATATAATGAATAAAGAAGAAGGTAAACCCAAAGAAAGGAAATTGGGTAATGAATTCCCTTACCTCCCGTTCTTATTACTTAAAATATGTTTAAACATATTGTATAATGGTTAAAAGAGTGTTATTAATATCTTACTGAAACTAATATATATTTTAAATATCTTATATGATCATTTCATTACATAATTTTACCCTTTATTTGTAATTATTTTGTTCCTTGCATTGTTTTGTGGTGTTTTCTTTAAATGTTTTCCATGATTGTTCATGATGGATATTCTTGTTGATTGGAAGTGAAACTCCAGAATTTGAATGGAAAGGTATTTACATATTTCCAGTACCATAATTCATACCATTTATCATTTTGATGTTTGATATGAGGATGATTCATAAGTTAAAACATTAATGATGTTCGTTTAGATCATTTTAGTTGTTCTTTGATAATAACAACCTCATTTTGTCTTATAAATTAAAACCACGAGTAAAAAAGAATTAAAGAACCATGGATGAGACATAATACATATATTATAACTAGGTTCAACCATTAAAATGATTTCATGACCATCCTTGAAGTAATTAAATCATATTTAAATCACATCATCCACGATGTCGGTAATTCGACAAATCACGGACAATGTTTTTAAATCCTTAAATTAGTAGGGGTGGAGGAGAAGATTGATGAAGAATTTTACTTGAAAATGAGAGCATCCCAAATATAAATGATTTATGAATATTTAATTCCTCTTGGGTAAGAGGATAAGAGGAAATAATAAGAAAATAAAGGATCTCAAAATAAAAGAATAATTGAGAAATCCCTTAAAAAAAATTGGCAGCCTAATGGCTATGCAACATGGTTTTAGAAAATATTGAAAAGAGAGGAGACAAGGGTAACCCTTCCGAAAATTAATAATAATACAAAATATATCAGTAATAATAAGTAAATAAGAACATGGCATAGAAACTTGAAAGATATACCACATAAACGAGAACTTGAATGGAAAAAGAAAGAAATTGAGAATTTTCTTACCTTGTAGAGTAACTCCTATAACATGAAGGTTGGGACCTTAGAGGCTTGTGGAAACCTTGGGAGGACTTGTAGGGAGGTAATGAGGTCATAGATTCATTAATGAAGCATTGTGAATGAATATAATGAAGGAATGGGATTGTATTTATACCAAAAGTGAGGGAATATTTTAACAATTTCCAAGGGACACCTCATTAGTAGTATTTGAAAAAACATGGGCTTGCTCATGGTATTTGAAAAAGGTTTTAGCTACTTGGGAAAAAAACATATTATTTTACTGTAAAATATTTTACCATTTTTATTATATCATTATTACATCATTATTGATGTCATTAACACATCGAAATTCAAAACTTTATTTTTACTATTCACCATAAAAACAACTGTTTCAGAAAAATCCAAAAAATTCACACTACCCATTTTTTGAAAATAATTTTCTAAATATCATTAATTTAATTTTTAAATAAAATCAAACTTAATTCAAATATAAACAATTTTAAAACTATAACTGCTTTTATATCACATTGAAAAATTAACCAAGATGTTATTATATTAAAGCCTTAAGAAAATAAAATAATAATAAAATTTAATATTCACTAGGGTCAAATTACTATTCATATGACTATTCATAATGGTATGATACTATTCACCAAAAAAACATGTTGGTTCTATCAGACTCCAAATAACATATTGAACACAATTGTAGATGACTGTTTTTTGAAATTCAAAACGTATAAGTAGAAACATGATGTTTAAAGGATAGATATAAATATATACTTAAAACAAAGTTTCATATATTTTTTTTAAACCTTGGGGTGTTACAGTGTCCCCACCTTCTATAAATTGTGTCCTCGCATTTTATTTACATATTAAACAAGTGATGGTACCATTCCCTCATATAATTTTTATACACCCATGTTGCTTCTTCAACAATGTGGTTTCTCCACAAAAACCTTTACCTGGTGGATTACCTTATTCTACAATACTTTTTCCCTTAGATCAAGAATATTAATTGGTTTATCTTCATTTTACAAGTTCTCTTCTAGCTGAACTACTTATGGGAACAAGACATGTGATGAATCTGACACATACTTCCTCAACATCGAAACATGAAAAACATTATGTACCTGAGACAAACTCTGAGGCAAAGCTACTCGGTATGCAAATGTTCCAATATTCTCCAGGATTTAAAATGGACCGATGAACCACACACTTATCTTCCCTTTCTTACTAAAATGTATCACACTTTTCCAATGAGAGATTTTAAGGAAAACATGGTCACCTACCTCGAAAGAGAATTATTTTATTCTATTATCTTCATAAATTTTCTGCCTAATCTGAGCTGTCCTCATGTGCTTTTGGATCATATTCATTTTCTCAGCCACTTCTTCTACTAATTCTGGTCCAATCAACTTCTTTTCCCCAAAATAATCCAAAAAAGATGTAGATTGACACTAATTACCATACAATGCCTCAAAAGGATCCATCTATATGTTGGAATGAAAACTATAATTATAAGAAAACATAACTAAATAAATATGATGATCCCAACTTCCCTGATAGTCCATTGAAAAATCTTGATGAATGTCCTCCAATGTATGAATCGTTCATTATGATTCCCATCTGATTGAGGATGAATAGCTATATTGAAATTTAAATCTATGCTCAATGACTTCTAAAGTCCCTTACAAAAGATAGAAGTGAACCTAGGATCCCGGTCAGATACAATGGAAGGAGGAACTCCATGTAGCCTGAAAATCTCTTTGTGGTACAGTCAAGAAAGATGATTGAAAGACATTGTTTCTCAAATAGAAAGAAAATGTCAGATTTTTCTAGCCAATCAACAATAACCGAAATCACATTGTTACCTCAAGAAGTCCTAGGTAGTCCCCCAACAAATTCCATGGATATATTCTCCCATATCCACTCTAGAACTGGAAAAGGATGAAGTCTCCCCTTCGGTAACTACCTCTCTGCTTTAATATGTGGACATGTCAAACATTTCACAGTAAAATCAGCAATATCTCTTTTCATTCCATCCCACCAATAATACTCTCAAAGTTCTCTGTACATCTTAGTACTTCCATGATGAACTAAAATCGAAGAACTATGATATTTACACAATAAATCATTCTTCAACTGGGAATCACAAGGCATAGAAATTTTTTTTAAATCTTAAAACACCATATTTATCAAGGTTAAATTCAGGAAGCCTACCCATTTTAACCAATTCTACCTTTTTCTATATCTCATTGTCTTCCTTTTGTGCTTTCTTAATTCTGTATGATAACAATGACTACACTGAAACCTGAAACAAAATAGATTTATTCCCTGTACCAACAACTTCTAATTCAAAATTCATCAAATCATTAATCAAGGGATCATTTTCCAAACGTACCATGGTTAACAATGCATGATGTTTTCAAGTCAAGGCATCTTCCACTTTGATTTCCTTTCCTGGATGGTAATTGATCGTGCCATAATAATATTTTCTTAGTTTGAGCCATTTTATCTACCTCATGTTTAATTACTTCTGAGTGAATATATACTTTAGACTTATATGGTCATTATATATTTGACATTTGGCTCCATATAAATTATGCCTCAAAATTTTCAAAGAAAAACCACAACTAAAAATTCCAAATCATGTGTGGGATAATTTAACTCATTAGGTTTATGTTTTCTTGAATAATAAGCAATTACCCGATCATTCTGCATCAAAACACAACTATGTCCCTTCAACAAAGCATCAATGTAGATTACAAATTCACCATTTCGAGAAGGCAAGGCCAAAACTGGAGCATTCACCAATCTCTTCTTTAGTGCCTAAAAATAAACATCACATTCTTCTATCCAAACAAATTTAACCCCTTTTTTTGTTAACTTATTTAGCGGTATAGATAACCACTCAATGTTATTAACAATCCTTCGCTAATAACCTTCTACTCCAAGGAAATTACAAATATCTGTAACATTTGTAGGTCTTGGCCATTCATCGACCACTTTTTTTAGTAGGATTAATAGTTATTCCGTCCTAATTTACAATGTTCCCAGAAAAAGAAATCTTTTGAAACCAAAAATCACACCTTTGGAATTTTACATATAGTTTCTTTTATTTTAAGGTTTTTAAAACAACGCTTAAATGTTTTTCATGCTCCACTTTATTTTTAAAATATACCAGAATGTCATAAATAAATACAAACACAATCTTATTGAAGAACTCTTGAAATATTCTATTCATATGATCTATGAATATAGTAGGTGAATTAGTTTACCCAAAAGGCACAACTACAACCTCCTAATGACTATATCTAGAATGGAAAGAATTCTTCAGGTTGTCTTTATCCTTTACTTTCAACTCATGGTATCCCGACCTCAGGTCAAACTTTCAAAAATACTGCGCTCCTTTGAGATGATTAAACAAATCATCAATATGAGGAAAATGATACTTATTTTTATTAGTAATGTTATTCAAGGCTCTATAATCGATTGAAAATCTCATTGAACCATATTGTTTTTAACAAAAAAGACAGGGGAACCCCATGATGAATTGTTGGGTCGGATGAAGCCTTTGTCTAATAATTCTTGCAACTGCTTTTTTTATTCCAGAATTTCCATTTGGTCCATTTGATAAGAAGGTTTAGAAATTGTATTAGCATAAAGAACTAAGTCAATTGTAAACTAAACCTCTCGATTAGGAATAATGCCAGGAAAATCATCAATAAAACATCATGTTATTCATTTACCACTGGTACTTCATTAATTTGGATAGTTCCCTTCTCTTCCAAAATATGAGCAAGATAACATTCATTCCCATACTTTATCAATTTCTTAGCTTCTGATATGTTATTAATTCTATTGGTTCATTCTTGTACACAAACTGGAATTCTTTATAAAAAACAACTTCTTTTTCTTATCAATCTATCTTAACATGATATAAAGAAATCCATTCCAATCCCAGAATAACATCAAACTCTACTACAGGCAAAAAATTAAGTTTCTCATAAATGAAAGAATGTGTAGACTCCGAAGAAAACAACGCATTTGCAAAATCTGTAAAAAAAAAAAATGTACCTGATACCACCTCATTTGATGGCTCAACATCTACTGGAGTGGTTGAAAATGCCAAACCGTTCTATTTCCTATCTTGTTGATTCCCTACTTGAGTAACTAGATTCGGACAAACATTAGAAAAATGACCCAATTCCTTACATTTAATGAATCTCACCATCAGCTTCTCATTAGTTTTGGGATCATTTTCCATACACTCACGAGACATGTGTCCAAACTTCACACATTAGTATCATTTCCGAGAATTTACAAGACTTTCACTAGGATGACTTTTACCACAATTTTCACCATAAGGGAAATTCATTTTCTTACCTCCAGACTTCATCAAAAAGTTCTTCCCCATTTCCTGCCAACCTGAACGCTTCTTATTCGTTTCATCACGATGAATTTTTTTTTCAGAAAACACCATCCCACTTTTTTTAGCACAACAAACAATCTTCTCATAGCTTTTAAACTCTCGTGAGGCCAAAGATCTTCGCAAAAATGGTTTCAAATCAGAGTATAATCTATTAATTCTACTTTAAGAATCCTGAGTAAAATACGGTACATACTTAGCCAGTCTTTTAAAATTGGATTCATATGCTTCCACAAAATCATCATCTTTCTGCTTCATTTCCATGAATTGTTTCTCCATTCTGATTCAAACATTTTTGGGAAAATATTTTTCCAGAAAAAGACTCTTAAAATGACCAAATTCCAAACTGTATGGAACATCTCTTTCACTTGTATTCTTAATGAAAGACCAACATTGATATACTTCAACTTCCAAAAAATTAATGGCTATTATTACATTTTTACATTACAAACATCCCATGACATCTAATTTTTTTTTCTGGAGCATTGATCCATCCTTCATCTATCACCGGATCTACGGTTCCACTGATTTCTGGAGGATGTTGCCTCATAAAATGGTCCAAAAAAGAAATTTTTATTTGTGGATGATCATGCTCCTCTCTATAATAGATACCTAAACAATTTATTACTTGATTCAATAGATCCATTTCAATGACAAACTGCTCAGTTTCGATTCCCACCATTTCGGGCTGCAGATTCAGACATACATCAGCCTTTGGGTGCCTTCCTAGATATGCTTCACTGTTTCTTCGGAGGAAAACCATTATGTAAAAACATAACATTGATGAATAAACATTGTGATATTTAAATTATATAACATTTCAAATTACTATATAGTAAAAAAACCAGTTATGCTATTCTTTAAATATCATCCAAACCCCTAAGGTAATCTAAACCATCCTCTGATACCAACTATAAGGACCCGACCTTAAAACATTTCTTAATCATGAATTTTAATCAAGAACATACATTTTTACACATTGAGGACATTTTTGGGTTTATAGTTTTATAGAATTATGATAACTTACATACATAACATACCACATTCATAAAAAGAGGAAACTATTAAAAATAGTTTCCATTTTTCTCAAAATATAAGACATTTAAACATAAAGCATGATTTCTTTTACAACACTCCATATAATACATCATGAATTCTTATTTATCTTACCCATACTTATATCATGTGTAAAAAAATTAAAATCATGGGATGAGTATAAAACTCAGTAAGGGATATAAAGATAGAAATTGTTAGTAAAGTGATAACATAAAAACCAATAAAACCCATATCATAAAAATTTGAATGCATATTATAATTATGTTGTTTCCTTGGGGAATATTTACCATATAACTCTTAAATTCAACATTATATATGGAATAACCCTTTGGTCAACTTCCATCTCTGGAGTACCCAATGCATCAGAGAGCTATAATGGGGATCGCCCGTCATATCATGAGCTATAATGAGCTCAACCCAACATATCATGAGCTATAAAGGGGCTCAACACAACACATATTGATCTATAATAGGCTAAAACCAACATAAATAATTTCCAAGTAACATATAATGGTAATAAGTATCTTGAAATCAGGAGAAACAACTCATTCCATACACATAAAAAACAATCCTTCTGAAATTTATTAAAGAGAGTTTTAAAAATATTTTTAATGGAAAGTCCTTTAAAATTTAATTGGAGTGAGAATTAATAGAATTGAAATGATATTTGTACACACTGTAAATACACATAATAAAAAATAATATAAAAAAATCATCACACCAATAATCTTAATACCACAAAATGAATAAAAAATAAGGTTAACCCAAAGAATGGAAATTGGGTTATGAATTCCCTTACCTTGGATTCTTCTTACATAAAATGTGTTTAAACCTCCTGTATAATGGTTAAAATAGTGTTATTAATATATTAAAGAAACATATCCACCTTTATAATATCTTATATGATCATTTCATTACATCATTTCACTCTTTATTTGTTATTATTTTGTTCCTTTCATTGTTTTGGGGTGTTTTCTTTACATGTTTTTCAAGATTGGTTTATGATGGATATTCTTGTAGATTGGAAGTGAAACACCAAAATAGGAATTGAAAGATATTTACATATTTCCACTACAATAATTCACACCATTTATCATTTTTATGATTTATATGAGTATGATTCATAAGTTAAAAAATTGATGTTGTTCGTTTTGATCATTTTAGGGGTTCTTTGATAATAACGACCTCATTTTGTATTATAAATTAAAACCATGAGTAAAATAAAATTCCAAAACCATGGATGAGTCATAATACATATTTTATAACTTTTTGAAACTATAAAAATGGTTTCATGGACATCCTTGAAGTATTTAAATCATATTGAAATCACATCGTCCATGATATTAGTAATTCGACACATCACAGGCAATGTGTTTAATTACTTGAATAAGTGGGGGAGGAGGAGAAGATTGATGAGGAATTTTCCATAAACATGAGAACATACAGAATATTCCTGATTTTAGGAGCTTTCATTCCTCTTGTTTAAGAAGAGATGAGTAAATAATAACAAAAATAAAGTAACTCAAAATAAAAGAATAATTGAGAAATCCCTTAAAACAATTTGGTAGCCTAACGACTATGGAACATGGTTTTAAAAAATATTAAAAAGATACGGGAAAAGGGTAACTCATCCAGAAATTAATAATGATATATAATAGATCAATAATAAAAAATAAATAATAACATGGTATGGACTTGAAAGATATACAACATAAAGGATAACTTGAATGTGAAAAGGAAGAAATTGAGAATTTTCTTACCTTGTAGAGTAACTCCTAGAACCTCATGGTTGTGACCTTGGGGTATTTATAATACCTTAGTAGGACTTATAGGGAGGTATATTGGCCATATATTCATGGAGGAAGAATTGGGAATTAATTTAATGAAGTAATGAGTTGGTATTTATAAAAAAAGTGTGGGAATATTTTAATAATTTCAAAGGGACACCTCATTAGTGGTATTTGAAAAACCATGGGCCTCCCCATGGTATTTTTCCAAGGTATTAGCCACTTGGGACACCTCAGATATTATTTTAAGGTAAAAAAGTCTACCAGACTTATTAAATCATTATTAAATCATTAATTATGTCATTAACACATCGAAACTCAAAACTGTATTTTTACTATTCACTGGAAAATCCACTATTTCAGAAAAATCCCAAAAATTCACCCAAACCATTTTTGATGTGTAAAATTCAAAAATGAAGTCTATTTTTTAAAAATAGTTTTCTAAATATCATTAATTTAATTTTTAAAAAAAATCATACATAATTCAAAAATAAAAAATTATAAAAATATAATTTCTTTCTTATCACATTGAAAAATTAACCAAGATGTTATTATCTTAATGCCTTAAGAAAATAAAATAATAATAAAATTTACTATTTATTAGGGTCTTATTACTATTCATGTTACTATTCATAAGTGTATGTTTATATTCACCAAAAAAACATGTTGGTTCCATCAGACTACAAATAACATATTGAACACAATTGTAGATGACAGTTTTTCAAAATTCAAAACATAGAAGTTGAAAAATTATTTTTAAAGGATATTTATAAAAATCTAGTTAAAACAATGTTTCATGCATTTCATTTTTTTAAAAACTTTGGGTGTTACAATTAATGATATGAAATACATATTTTCTTGATCTGGTTCAACCATAAAAATGGTTTCATGACCAGAATTGAACATGGTAATGAAAATTAAGAACCTGTCATCCTTGAATGTGATAAATTAACACATCTTGGATGGTGTTTTCATTTTTATTATAAGAGGAGGGGAAAGAGAGATGATGATTAAATATTTAATTATCATAATATAATTATAGTTCATGTAAGGCACTGTAATTGTCATAGCAATTGGATGATGGAAGATGAGGAACAAATTATAAAATAATAGAACTCAAAATAGAAGAAAATTTGAGAAATACCTCAGGAAAATTAAGCAGCCTAACGATGTCACTTAAAATTTCACATAATAGTTTGATGAGAGAAATGGGGTCTCTCATAACTCATACATAATATATGTAGAAATGGGATTATGGAATGACATATCCCAACATAATCCAACTAAAAATTAAAGAGAAAACATAAAATTAATGCTTTAAGAAAAGAGAAGGGTGGTGGATTTTCTTACCTTCTAGAGTAACTCCCAAAACATGGAGGCTGGGACCTTGGGGGTTTGAGGACACCTTGGGAGGATTCCTAGGGAGTTAATAATACTAGATTTTTGAGGATAATGAGTTTGAGAAGAAAGAAAACAAGGGGGGTGAGTGGGTATTTATAGTAAATGAGAGGGAGTTTTTTATTAATTAAAAGGGACACCTCATTAGTGGTTTTTTGCAAAACCATGGGCTTTACCATGGTATTTTCCCATGGTTTTAGTCACATGGGAAACCTCATGTCATATGTTACTGTACAAAAGTTGACCGGCCTTTTATATTTAATTATTACATCATTATGATGTCATTAAACTATCGAAAACTTAAAAATGTATTTTTACTATTCACGAAAAATTCATGTATATTAGAAAAATCCCAAAAATTCACCATAACCATTTTTCGAACTGTGGAACTCAATAATGAACTCCATTTTTTTAAAACAATTTTCTATGTATTTTTAATTTAATTTTTAAATAAAATCATAATTAATTCCAAAAATAACATTTTTAAAGTTATACATAGTTTTATATAACATTGAAAAATTAATTAAGATCTCATTATAATACTACCTTATGAGAACAAAATATTATCATTATTTACTATTCATCAAGATCATATTACTATTTGTATTACTATTCATAAGGGTATGTTACTATTCATGAAAAAATCAAGTTGGTTTTATTAGACTCCAAATGACTTATTAGTCAAAACTCTTGATAGCCATTTTTCGAAATTCAAAACCTGTAAGTGGAAAAATTTATGCTTAATGGATAGGTTATAACCAAGTGTTGTTTCAAAGGAGCACGGTGCTTTATGAAATATATGATATGAATAGAATATATTTAAGAGAAGCATACTATAAAATTTTTGGGGTATTATATTACTATAATGCCCCGACCCCTCTCGATCGAAGCCGGTGCATTACTTGTTATATTGGTATGGTTAGAAGGAATGAAATGCCAAAGGAACGCTCAGTTTAGTAGTCTTGAAGAAACTAGGTACATATATGTTACTCAAATTACATTGGAGAAGGTTACAAAATACAATACATAATAAAGACTAAAAACTGCATCCATAGGACTCAATAAATAACATCCTCTTCATAACATGTTGAAGGTAAACAAATGAAAGGGGTGATATCAAATGCTAAGTAAGGGTCATAAATAGCAGAAGCATGAATTCAATAATAATATCATCAAAACCAACTTGACATAATCAATATGGCTTGGTGAATAAATGAAAAACTCACACCATTAATAAACTGACAATGAAATTTCATCCATAGATTTTGTCATAGTGAAAACCTCATGTATAGTAATAATCTATATTTAATAAAGAAAATTCTAATTATTGAGAATTTATGTATCTAGAACATGATGCCACTGTACCATTAATATGGTTTAGTTCAGTGGGTAAAACCCTGTCTGATTTTTGGAAACAAACACGAAGGGTTTGTCACCAACTGATTTGTCTCATGAGACCTACCGATGCATCAAGGGGCTATAGCGGGCCCAACCCACCACTGAAATTCCAAATCATTGTTTATAAATATATTTAATACAATTATAATCTGCCTTCTCAGTATCTGTATAGTGTATAGAATATAGATTCATTATAATTTCCAGAGTTAAAATAACATTCTAAATAAACACTATTTGTAAAGGGTATACGTCTTATGAAAATAATCAAATCCCTGAAATTATAATATGGATATTTAATAGAAATATAATTTCAAATGAAAAGTGATGTCAAATGGGAAGTAGGTACACAACATAAGGATTATATGGTGCACAATACAAAGTTAGTCACAAGGAAATGGTAGTTGAGACAAAGTCCCTTACCACAATGTAATCAGTCGAATCCTATGACAAAAAATTAATAACCATAAAATTAATCATTGAATACCCTGAAAATAAAGATAATAATGATAATATTTATCAAAATAAAGTAAAAAATACACCACATTCAATAAATAAGTGGTGATCAATGGAAATCTCATTGAAATGAAAGTGAGATGAAAAACCCCCTTACCTAATGTTCAAGTGTGTTCTTCGTTTGTTTCAATGACATGAATAATAAAATTTAGCTTCATTAATTAATAATTCCCGAACCTCGAATAGATTTAATTTATTCAGTATAACCTTATTTGGTTCATTCATGGCCCTTTTTATGTGTTTAAGAGGTTCAATTTTATTGTTTTGGAAGGTTTTCTTCCTCGGTTTTCATAATTCATTTTCTTGTTATTTATGAATGGTAGTTTGTTTGAAATGTGGTTGGCATAAATAATTATTAATATATATTATAAGTGACATTAAATATATATAAATTATATTATAATTATTTTGGGTTATATACCATGATGACGATTCATTAGTTAAATGTTAATTATAAATGTTTGGATTAACTTGGAATTTTTATTCATAATGAACTTGTTTTGTATTATTATTTTATATTATGAGTGTTTAAGGATTACAGAACATTAATGAGATGAAATAAATATATTTTTTTCTATTTCAAACATTAAAATGGGTTTGTGACCATAATATAATAGGGTAATGAAAATTGAGAAGCTTTCATCCTTGAATGGGATAAATTAACACATCTCGGACGGTGTATTCAGTTTTAGTATAACAGGTCAGGAAAGAGATATAATGATCAAATGTTCCATCAGAATAATATAACTCTAGTTATTATAATGTAATGTAATTATCATAGAATTTTGATGAGGGTACATGAAGAAAGATGTATAATAGAAAGGAACTCAGATAGAAGAAAATTGAGAAATCTCTCACGAAAATTCGACAACCTAACAACGTCACTTAAAATTTAAAAAAATAGTTTGATGAGAGAAAGGGGTTATCTCGTCACTCTGAAATAATATATATATAAATGGGAATATGTAATTACATGTCCCAACATAATGAAATATAAAATAAAAGAGAAAACATAAAATGAAAGCTTTAGAAAAAGAGAAGGGTGGTAGATTCTCTTACCTTGAAGAGTAATTCCCAAAACATGATGGTTGGGAAATTTGGGGCTTTTGGAAACCTTGGGAGGACTCCTAGGGAGTTAATACTACCTGATATTATAGGATAATGAATTTGAAATGAAATAAAATGAAGGGGGTAAGTGGTTATTTATTGTAATTAGCATGGAGTTTTTTATTAATTAAAAGGAACATCTCATTAATGTTTTTTGCAAAACCAGGGGGTTGCCCAGGGTATTTTCCCATGGTCTTTGCCACTTGGGACACCTCATGTCATATGCTATGGTAAAAAAGTATACCAGCCTTTTATATTTAATTATTACATCATTATAATGTCATTAAACTACCAGAAACTCAAAATTGTATCTGTACTATTCCTGAAAAATTCAAGTATTTTAGAAAAATCAAAAAAAAATTCACCCTAACCATTTTTCGACATGTAGAATTAAAAAATGAACTGAATTTTTTGAAAATAAATTTCTATGAATTTTTTGTTTAATTTTTAAATAAAATCATAGTTAATTCTAAAAATTACAATTTCAAAGGTATAATTAGTTTTATATCACACTGAAAAATTAATTAAGATCTTATTATCTTATTACCTTATGAAAATAAAATATTATCATTGTTTATTATTATTTAAAAGGATCATATGAATACTAATATTACTATTCATAAGTGTATGTTACTATTCATCAAAAATAAAGTTGGTTCTATCAGTCTCCAAATGACTTACTGGTCACCACTCTAGATGACCATTTTTTGAAATTCAAAACACAGAAGTGGAAAATTTATGTTTAATGGCTAGGTTATAACCGAGTTTTGTTTAAAAGGAACACAATTCTTTATGAAATATGATCTATGAATAGAATATATATATATAAGGGGAGCATACAATAAATTTTTTGGGATATTATATTATTCCCTCCTTCATAAATTTCATCCTCGAAATTTTATGTATAAAGGCCACTAAATAGATGTGGGTGGTTCTTCTTCATAAAATCCATTGATTCACATATTTCTTACTACACATTCTAGTTTCTCCAAAGAACCTTTACTGGATGAGTTTTTCGATTTCTCAATACCTTCTCCCTTGTGTCAAGAATCTCGATAGGCTCTAAACAGTATGACAAATCAGGTTCGAGTTCTATTTATTTATATGTGAGTACATGCATTGGGTCTCGAATGTATTTCTTCAACAATGACACATGGAACACATCATCAACATTGGAGATAATTATCCGCATTTTTAAATGATATGTTATAGCTCCAATTCATTCTAGAATTTTAAATGGTCCAATGTTTCCAGGGCTCAGTTATATTTGTTGCCTTGGCCCATTCTTGGGTTGCCATTTTCTTCATAGGATCAACTATGATTCCATACTTAGAGACAATATGGCCTAGAAAACAAACTAATTGAAGTTAGAATTCACACATGTTAAACATACCATATAATTCATTTCTTCTAAGTGTTTTCAGAATAGTCCTCAGGTGATTCTCATGGTCTTCATAGTTTTTTTAGTACACCAGGATATTCTCAATGAATACCACTACAATGTTATCAAGATATTCCTTAAAAACTCTATTCATTAAATCCATTAAAATAGAGGGTTCATTAGTTAGTCAAAAAGGCATCATTGTAAACTCATAATTCCCATACCTAGTTTGAAAAGTTGTCTTAGGAATATACTCCTTCTTCACATGCAGCTGATGATATCCTGATTTAAGGTCAATCTTTGCAAAGTATTGTGCTCCATGAAGTTGATCAAATAAATCATCAATTTGTGGTAGAGAATACTTATTCTTTAATGTAATATAATTTATTTACCTATAACAAATTAATATCCTATGGTATTATTACCTCATTAGGAGTCCTTTCATGGTGTCCTCAAACTCCCAAGGTCCCAACCTTCATGTTTTGGGAGTTACTCTACAAGGTATGAGAATCTACCACCCTTCTATTTTCTTAAAGATTTAATTTTATGTTTTCTCTTTTATTTTAAATTTGATTATGTTGGGATATGTCATTCCATATTCCATTTTTTGTATATATTTTTTATGTGTTATGAGATAACCCCTTTCTCTCATCAAACTATTTTGTTAAATTTTATGTGACGTCGTTAAGCTGCCGAATTTTTGTGAGAGATTTCTCAATTTTTCTTCTATTTTGAGTTCCATTATTTTATATTTTTTTCCTCATCAGCCCCATAAAAATTATATTATAATTACAGTACCTTACATGAACTATAATTATATTATGCTAATGTAATATTTCATCATCATCTCTCTTTCCCCCACCTCTTATACTAAAAAGGAAATCACCGTCTGAGAAGTGTTAATTTATCACATTCAAGGACGATGGGTTCTCAATTTTCAATACCATGTTCAATTATAGTCATGAAACCATTTTTATGGTTCAATAAGATCAGTATATATATTTATTTAATATAATTAATTTTCAGGAATCCTTACACACACATAATATATAATATTAATACAAAATAAGTTCATTATGAACAAAACCGCCATGTTAATCCAAACATTTGTAATTAAATTTTAACTGATGATTAATCATCTTGGTATATAAACCAAAATCATTATAAGATAATTTATACCTATGAAATTTCATTAATAAGATATATTAACAATTCTTAATGTTTAACAACATTTCAAATGAACTTCCATTCATGAATACAACTAAACGGATCATGAAAACAAAGGAATAAAATGCTTACAAAACAAAAAAATTGAACCTCATAAACCAATTAATGGGTTGTGAATGTACCTAATAAGGTTATAATAAATAAATTAAATGTATAAAAGGTTCTGTAATTATTAATTAATGAAGCTAAATTTTGTAATTCATGTCATTAAAACAAAATAAGAACACACTCGAGCATATGGTAAGGGGTTTCTCATCTCACTTTCATTTCTGTGAGATTTCCATTGTTCACCACCTATTTCTTGTTTGTGGTATATGTGTACTGCCATTTGATATATAATAAAATGATTCTTTTTATATTCATGGAATTCTATGATTGATTAGTTGATTATTGTATTTTTTTCATACGATTCAATTTATTACAATATGGTATGGGTCTTTGTCCAAATTTCCATTTCATTAAGACCTTATTCATATTGTGCACCTGATATTTCTTATTCATTTTATCTACAGCCAATTTGAGATCATTTTATCATTTGATATTGTAAATATATTATATATCCATATTCTCATTTCATGGATATGAGTATTGTCTTAATCTGTTTACCCTTTTACATAATGTGTTTATTTGGAAATTTATTTTAACTATTGAAATATTGATGAATTCGTATTCTAAACTCTATATAAATATTGAGAAGGCCTATTGTAAATTAATTGAATCTATGTATAATGAATTATTTGTAGTTTCAGTGGCAGGTGGGGCTTGATATATCCCCTCGATGCATCGACAGGTCTCATAAGACCAATCAGTTGGTGACAAACCCTTTGAGTTTGTTTCAAAAAAATAGACAGGTTTCTACCCATAGAACTAAACTATTCTAACGATATTATGGTATCATATTCCAGATACATGAAGTCCAATTAATAATCATTTTCTTTATTCATTATCAATTATTACGATCCAAGAGGTTTTCACTACGAAAAAATCTATGGATGCATTTTCATTCTCAGTTTATAAATGGCATGAGTTTTTCAATTATTCACTATGCCATATTTATTATATTAAATTGTTTACATATTATTTAATTCATGATTCCATTATTTTTAACCATTATTGAGAATTTGAGCTCACCCCTTTCAACTCTCATCTTGTTCAAAACTCCAGGATCCTTTATGTTCAAAACATCTTCCCCCTTATTTGCCTTCCCCGGGTGGTTGTGTATAGTGAAATCATAATCCTTGAGTAGTTCAAGCCATTGTCTTTGCCTCATGTTGAGTTCTTTCTGTGAGAAAATATACATCAAACTCTTATGATCGGTACATATCTCACATATTTCACAATAGAGATAGTGTCTCTATATCTTCAATGAAAAAATTACAGCTTCCAACTCAATATCATGATATGGATAGTTTTGTTAATGAATTTTTAGATTCCTAAGTGCATAAGCAATCAATCTATCATTCTGCATAAGAACACTTCCAAGTCCATTAATTGATTCATCGCTAAAGATCACAAATCCATAATTCCCTAAGGGTAGAGTCAATATTGGAGCATTCACTATACTTCTCAATAATTCTTGAAATAATTCTTCACATTATTTTGTCCATACGAACTTAACCCCTTTTCATGTGAGCTGGGTAATTTGGTTGGCTAAATGGCAGAATTTCAAAATGAAATTCCGATAATAACCTGCTAAACCAATAAAACTACACACCTCAGTTATGTTCATTGGAGTTGGCCATTCTTGCACAACCTTTTTCTTCACTAGATAATGAAATATCCCATCATTAGAGACAATGTGGCCCAGAGAGGAAACTGATGGGGGATAAAAATCACACTTGCTAAACTTCCCATAAAATTCATTTCTTCTAAAAGTCTTCAGAATAGTTTGAAAGTGATTTTCAAGACCTTCATTGATTTTAGTGTATACTAGGATATCATAAAAAAACTCTTCTAAAAAGTCATCAAGATATTTCTTGAAAAATATATTCATCAGATCCATGAAAACAGATGGTGAATTAGTCAGCCCAAAAGGCATTACTGTAAACCCGTAATGCCCATACATGGTTTGAAAATGTGGTTTTCGGAATGTCTTCCTTCCTCACAAGAAACTGATGATATCCAGATTGAAGATTAATCTTTGAAAAATATTTTTCTCCATGAAATTGATCAAATAAATAATCAATTTGTAGTAGAGGATAATCATTTGTTATTTTAATAGCATTGATTTCCCTATAATCAATGCACAACCTTATAAACCCATCTTTCTTATTAATTAAAATAATAGGGGATACCCATGGAGAAGCACTATAGAGAATAAATATTTTATCACTCAATTCCTCTCATTTTTTCTTTAGCTCCACTAACTCCACAGTGGCCATCCTATAAGGCTTCTTTGATATGGTCCTTGAACCCAGAATTAAGTCAAAGGAAAACTCAATTTTCCTGCTCTGAAGTATTTCCAGGTAAATACTCTGGAAATACATAAACATATTCTTATACTATACACACATATTCAATTTGAATATTTCTTCCCATTCCCGTAAATATTGTTTTCTCTTCCTCTCCAATAATTGAATTTTGTAGAGCTACTGGGGGTGGATCTCAATGATAATCATTTTATGAGGTTTCTGCTTAAAAAATTATAGATTCTACACCATTTTCAAATATTGTAACTTCCGTCTTATTGAAAAAAATCTTCGAATCATAGTTTGAAACCAATTCATACCGAGAATTATATCAATGTGAGTTATTGGTATGATGATAAGGTTATAAAATAAAGCCTATTTATGTGTCATGAGGGGGTCTAATTGACATGCCTTTGTTGAAAAGATACATCCCTTATGAGTTTTGAATAAAAACACCTTTATAAAATCAAATTGGGCATGTCTAATTTTCGTGGAAAATTGGGAAGAAATAAATGAATGTGATGATCTAGAATAAAATAATGTGTCTAATAAATTTGTGGAAGCAATAAAAGTACCTTCCACCACATCATTAAGAACTTAAATCACTACATTTGTAATCGTATATTCTTTCCATTACTCTTGTGGCCTTTTCTTAGGAAATTTTCCTTGGTGCTTAGGACACTCATTTTCATAGTGTCCCATCTCTCTACAATTGTAACATAAAAAATCACCAAATTTCTTCTTCACCATGCATTCGTTTGATCGATCACCCTTTTCTCCACACATATAGAAGACTATCATTCCTTTCAACAATTTCCTTGGATAATTCTTTCCACATTTCTCACATAATGGAAATTTACTCATTCCCTTATTCTTCTTTGATGCTTCACCTTTTATTTGGTTATCAAAGTACTTCTTTTTATATTGGTTTCCCTTGAAAAAATTTGATATAGAAAATTCCTTCTCAGTTTTGAAGGAACTTGATATAATTTCATCATATGATTAGAATTGTTGAGAATCCAGTGCCATTCAAAGGCTTGGCTTAAGACCTTAAAAGAAATGATCAATCTTGTCTTCGGAGTCTCGTATGTAATCTATGGGATAACTGGCTATTCTCGTGAAGGTAGCCTCATACTCTGCAACACATTCATCTTCCCTTTTCTTCAAGCCTAGGAATTTCCTCTTCATTTTGGTTCGTTGTTCATGACAGAAATATTGGTCATAGAATATTTCCCTAAAACTCCACCATTCCATATCTTCTATTTCTTCTTCCTCCATGGTATTTTGGATCAAGGACCACCATTGATCAACGTAACCCTTGAGACAATATAATTCTGGTAGTACCTTTTCATTTTCATTATATCTCAATGCCATGAATATATTTTCAAGGGACATGATCCACTGCTCAGATACCACTGGACTAGTAGTCCCACTAAAATAAGGGGGTTTCTGCCGTATGAAATGATCCAACACAGGTGTAGCATAGTTATTCAACACAACCTGAGTAAGTTTGTCCATTATGGCCATGATCCAATCCTCTCCAACATTGACTTCGTGGACTTTCTCCATGGGTAAATCCCTACATTTCCCACGAATGTTGAATCCCCTTCATCCATTAGGTGCCATCTCTAAAAAATTCCATACAGGAGATTAGGTTATGAACCTCCAATAGAAAATCACTTAACATATATTAAATTTCAATGCATACCTAATCTCATAAACATAGTTTCTCTGAGGAAAATTTTACATTAAAATCCTTCACAATGGACTGTAATGAAAATGTTAATTATCCTAAAAATATCCCCCGTGAATGTCAATTCCAAAAGTGCAGCAAGGCATGTTGTCGTATACCAGGATACCCTGAGTCAATACCAAAACACCATGTCAGAGTTTTCACTCATATGTACTTCTATTACAGAGTCAACTCTACCTATTTGTTTCATGAAAATGAGGTATTTGCTAGAAATATTCACATAATATATTCCTTATGAAAATAATAGGACATTCTTGTATGTTTATCTTCAAATACTACCTTAGAGATTTGTTCCCTACTATACATTTTCTACTTTAGTTTCCATGTTTTCTACAAAATTTCCTTTGATACCAACTGTAACGCCTAGACCCCTATAGACCAGTGCCCATTCATTACTTGGTATGTTGGTATGGTTAGAAGGAATGAAATCCTAAAGAAATTATTATTTTAGTAGTCTTGAAGAAACTGGATGCATATATATAACTCAAATTACATTCGAAAAGGTTACAAAATACAATAAATAACAAAGACTAAGAACTGCATCCACATGACTCTATAAATAGCCTCCTCTTCATAAACTATTGAAGGTAAATAAATGAAAGGGGTGAGCTCAAATGCTCAGAAATGGTTACAAATAGTGGATTCCTAAATTCAATAATAAGTAAGCAATTTGACATAATCAAAATGGCATAGTGAATAAATGAAAAACTCACGCCATTTCCAAACTGAGAATGAAAATGCATCCATAAATTTTGTCATAGAGAAAACCTCATGAATAGAAATAAGAAATAATGAAAAATGAAAATTATGATTATTTTGACTTCATGCATCTGTATCATGATACCATAATACCGTTAAAACATTTTTGTTCTTTGGGTAGAAACCCGTCTGATTTTTGGAAACAAACTCGAAGGGTTTGTCACTAACTGATTTGTCTCACGAGACATATCGATGAATCAATGGGATATAGTGGGCCCCACCCTCTACTTAAAGTCCAAATAATTCTTTATACATAGATTCTATATAAGTACAATATGCCTTCTCAATATCCATATTGAGTAAAGAATATAGATTCATCAGTATTTCTATAGTTAAAATAACTTTCTAAATAAACATAGTATGTAAAATGGTAAATAGCTTAAGACAATATTCATATTCATGAAATGAAAATATGGATATATAATATATTTACAATAACAATTAGAAAGGATATAGAATGGAAATTAGATATACCACATAAGAAATATCATGTGCACAATACCAAGAAGGTCTCAATGAAATGGAAATTGGGACAAAGACACTTACCATATTGTAATAAATTGAATCATATGACCGAAAGTAAATAATCACCAAATTAATCACTTAATACCATGAATATAAAGAGAATATTGTTATTATATATCAAATGGCAGTACACATATACCACAAACACGAAATAAGTGGCGAACAATGGAAATCTCACAGAAATGAAAGTAGGATGAGAAACCAATATCCTTTTGCTCAAGTGTGTTCTTTTT
This sequence comes from Viscum album, assembly GCA_963277665.1. Lineage (NCBI taxonomy): Eukaryota > Viridiplantae > Streptophyta > Magnoliopsida > Santalales > Viscaceae > Viscum > Viscum album. Next base: position 1,656,869,096 of record OY728121.1, on the reverse strand, counting down.
TTGATTTAATGACCTGAATAATAAAATTAAGAATCATTAATTAATAATTCTTGAACCTACTATAAATTTAATTGAATTAGTAAAACCTTATTAGATTCATTCACGGCCCTTTTATGTGTTTAAGATGTTCAATTTTATTGTTTTGGAAGCATTTTCTTCCTTGGTTTTCAGGATACGTTTACTTGTATTCATGAATGGAAGTTTGTTTGAAATGTGGTTAAATGTCCGGAATTGTTAATATATCTTATTAATTAAATTTCATAGATACAAATAATCTTATAAGGTTCTTGGGTTATATACCAATATGATGAATCATTAGTTAAATGTTAATTACAATCATTTGGATTAACTTGGCGGTTTTGTTTATAATGAACTTGTATTGTATTCTTATTTTATATTTTGTGTGTGTAAATATTCTAGAACATTAATGAGATTAATTAAATATATTATGATATGGTTCAATCATAAAAATTGTTTCATGACCAGAATTGAACATCGTAATAAAAATTGAGAACCTGTCGTCCGTGAATGTGATAAATTAACACATCTCGGACGATGTTTTCATTTTTAGTATAAGAGGAGGGGGAAAAAGAGATGACAATGAAATATTCCATTAGATTAATATAATATAAGTTTATTTTAGGTACTGTAATATTCAAATAATTTGGATGAGGGTAGATGAGGAACGAATTAAGAAAGAAAGGAACTCAAAATTGAAGAAAAATTGAGAAATCTCTAATGAAAATTCAGCAGCCTAACGATGTCACATAAAATTTCATAAAATTGTTTGATGAGATAAAGGGGGTATATCATAACTATTACATAATATTGAAAGAAAGGGGAATATGTAATGGCATATCACAACATAATTCAGTTGAAAAAAAAGAGAAAAAAATGATAGCTTTAAGAAAAGAGAAGGGTGGTTGATTCTCTTACCTTGAAGTGTAATTCCCAAAACATGATGGTTGGAACCTTGGGGGATTGAGGAACCCTTGGGAGGACTCCTAGGGAGGTAATATTAAAAGAGATTCAAGTATAATGAGTTTTTTAATGAAAGAAAATGAAGGGGGTGGGTGGGTATTTATAGTAATTAAGAGGGAGTTTTTTATTAATTAAAAGGGACACCTCATTAGTGGTTTTTGCAAAACCATGGACATTCCCAAGGAATATGACCATGGTTTTAGCCACTTTGGACACCTCATGTCATATCGTACTTTACACGAGTCGACTATCCTTTTATAATTAATTATTACATCATTATGATGTCATTAAACAACCGAAAACTCAAAACTCTATTTTTACTATTCACAAAAAATTCACGTATTTTAGAAAAATCCAAAAAACTCACCCTAAACATTTTTCGACATGTAGAATTAAAAAACGAACTCCATTTTTTGAAAATAAATTTTTAAGTATTTTTAATTTAATTTTTAAATAAAATCATAGCTAATTCTAAAAATAATAATTTCAAAGGTATAATTACTTTTATATCACATTGAAAAATTATTTATGATCTCATTATCTTATTACTTTATGAAAAAAATATATTCATTATTTACTATTCAAAAAGGCCAAATTATTATTCATATTACTATTCATAAGGGTATGTTACTATTCATCAAAAATCAAGTAGGTTCTATTAGACTCCAAATGACATACTGGTCAAACCTCTTGATGAACATTTTTTTAAATTAAAAACCTAGAAGTGGAAAAAAAAATTTAATGGCTAGGTTATAACCAAGTGTTGTTTAAAAGGAACACAATGCTTTATGAAATATAGGCTTTGAATAGAATATATTTATGAGAATCATAACATAAAATTTTTGGGGTGTTATATTATTCCCTCCTTCAGAAATTTCATCCTCGAAATTTTATGTATAAATTCCACCAAAAAGATGTGGGTGGTTCTTCTTCATAAAAACCTCTTGTTCCCATGTTTCTTCCTCCATATTCTAGTTTCTCCAAATAACCTTTACTAGATGAGTTGTCTGATTTCTCAATACCTTCTCCCCTATGTCAAGATTCCCAATAGGGTCTTCACAGTATGACAAATCAAGTTTCAGTTCTATTTCTTCATAGGTGAGTACATGCATTGGGTCTGGAATTAATTTTTCAACAATGACACATGGAACACAACATGAACTTTGGAGAGACTTGGCAGAATTACTAAACGATAAACTATATCTATGATTCTTTCCAGAACTAAAAATGGACCGATGTATCTAGGTCTTAGTTTCCCTTTCTTACCGAACCTTAAGACACCCTTCCATGGAGATAATTTCAGAAAGACATGATCTCCCACTTTGAATTCCAAATCCTTTCTCTGGTTGTTAGAAAAACTCATCTTCCTACATTGGGCTAATTTAATATGGGATAGGATTGTCTTTGTAACAGCCCGAGATTTTATGAAAAATATTCTTTTTTATTTCACTAATGTCTTGTGTTGTACGCTACACCAAAAGGAGATTTCACAACACGCATCCTTGACTTGCCTTGCATTACACATAATCGCAACCTTCCTCGATAGCGTGTGTAGTACGCAATACCGAGTTTCACTAAACAACAATATGCTATTAAAATATTATTATAACTACCCGTTATGAACAGTAATAACCACCTTTTAAAATTTTAGAAATTTTATTTTTCAAAATGGACTTCATTTTTGGACTCAGAATATCGAAATTAGCCTAGGGTGAAATTTTGGTATTTTTCTGAAAACTTTCAATTTTTGATGAATAGTGAAACCACTAAGTGGTAGGTTAAAAACTGAATTTTGCATAAAACTTATTTTTACCGCTTCTGTGAATGGAATTTCGAAAATCCGACAGACACGGTTGATATTAGTAAGTAAAATGTTGTTCAATGAGATAAAAATAATTTTTTGGTGAATAGTAACTTTTTACTTTTTTTACCGCGGTTAATAGTAAATAGGGTAACTAAGGGTAAATATGATATTAATATTACCCTAACACATGTCCTAATTCTATTGGACAAGTGTAATTCGACCAAAAACAAACTTAGGAATAAAATATGACCATTTAGGCCCACTTGGATTAGATTAGGACATTTATTATTAATTTATTTAAAGAAGGGTTAAAATATTTAAAATCAAAATTTAATAAGTAAATAATTTTTAATATGGGGTTATACATACGATAAATTCGACTATAAATATTCATTAGAAATCTAAAAGGATTTCCTACATGATGGTATTTTATTTGTAATTTTTAGACATTAAATAATTTAATTTATTTATGACACAATGATGATGCAGTAATTACCCTTTTAAGGAAATATTAACATAATTGATGTTATAAATGCTCAAATGAATGTAATTTGAGACTTTTTATGAATTACACTAATTTTATAGGTTACTATGATATATTAATGTTGATTTAATCAACTTGGTTCGAACATATAATTCTGTTATGACTTTCACAAAAATCATATATCAAATAGTGTCAAAATTGACACAAAATAGTTTTTAAATCAAATATTATATTATTAATTGTTATTTTATTCCTAAAAATCTAAGGTTAGGAAAAATGACTTAGATAAGGATATATATTTTAATAATAAACAATTTGGGGTTCGTTTGGCATGTTATAGTAAGTGTATTAACCATATAGTGAAAGAAAACAAAAAGACATGGTAAAAGTTAAATTATTTAACTTAGAGTTAAATCTAATTGATAAGGTTAAAATAATAACCTAAACTTGTCTAAATCCTATTGGTTGATAGGATTTAGACCCATCCCCACTTTATCTTCGAAATAAGACCCTTTGGAACCATTATAAACCGATTTTTACTTTAAAATAAAATAATATTTTGAGGTATTCCTAAGGTGCCCCTCTCCTCCCTTATAAAAGGACACCTCCTCTCCCTCCTCCTCACACCAATTTGAGCACTCAAGCTCGGCCAACCCCTGCCAAAATCTCTTCTCCACTTCCCTAAAAACATCCTAGAGGTTCTGGTCTTCCTCAAAGACCAATTTTAGTGCCCTAAGAGGAGGTCTCAAAGAGGCACTTCAAAGAAGAGGTAATTACCGTTACCAATTCTTTCATCTTTATTTCTTCTTACACTTCTTCTTCTTAGGTTGTTTCATTATGAAGTAATAACATCAGTATCACTCATATACTGATATGTTATTATAAGTATGAAACAACCCTATTTCACCATCTATCCATCCTACGGAAAAAGAAATCACCGCACGTGCGTACGTACGGAATACCGTCTCCACGACGCGATGAGATTCATTCTCCATGTTAACCATTTAAGAATGATTATAATGTATATATAAGAAATAATAATGAAATATATGACATTATAAAGCTACTGGATTTATGTATATATATACATATGTATGTCATCTACTTACTTCCATTTCAAGACAATAAGGAAAGGAAAACAGCGTTCATGCGTACGTACGGACTACCGTCTCCATGAACGGTGTTTTTCATTTTATTTATCTAACTATTATATATATATATATATACTGAATATATATGATATATAAATCATATTTTATATTCTGGAAGTGAGTAAATCATGATATAAGTAATAATGATGTCAAGAACAATAAGTCAAAACACCTACGATAAATGAAACGATTTTACCCAAAACGCTTCATTAACATGGAATTTACAAAAGAACGGGTAATATAATGTCATAAGTGAACCATATATGATATCATAACAATGAATATGATTCTGTAATAAGTCAATAACATGATTTAAATCATTATACAGGAGGTTCGGACACTTACAAAGCAAGTCGGACCTAAGGTAAGGGAAATGTCACGATCTCATTTTATCCGAGATTGTTTATACTTTGGTATTTACTGGGGTGTATTTTATCATCCACATACATGTTTCCCAATATGTAATATTTATATCCTTCTAAAATAGTTTATATCAAATTTTACCCTTCGGTGAGATTTTAGTAAAAGATATGAAATGAATCTTTTTGCGTTTTTCGTACGAGGTACTTTTTGACTTTTCTGACAAAAGTACGAGAAGAATGTTTTTTTAACTTATACGGCATGAATGGATTTTTAAAACAAAATTTCCAAGAATCTTCTTTTACAAGTTTTCAAGTTTATTTTTAATCAACTTCTTTTATTTTAAAGTTGTATGGCATGTTATGAAAGGAAAAATGTTTTTGAAGAAGAAAGGATATTTTCCTCAAGAATGGAGTTCAAGTGTTTTATCAAAATTATTTTCCATCTAAGATAATAAAGGGTTCTGTTTTTATCCCTATTATTAAATTGATTTGATCATGTTGTGATGGAATTATTTTTATGAATTCCTTCATCTTATATGAGTTGTTTTATGATGTCATGTCGTTTAAGAATCCCATTTTTATTACATGGGTTATGCTATGACGTATGTTTTATGATTATGTGGCACACATAAGAAAGGATTCATTATAAGATGGGTGGGACCTATATCTCCCTCCAATGCATTGGGTAAAGATTTTATATCTCATGAGATAGACAGGGCTGGAACGGTAGGTTATACCGGTTCAGTGAAATAGGACTGAAACGAGGGTTACTCGATTCAGAAAGGGACTTTGTCCACTAAGATAGTCTTGGCAATGAGTCTTGACTAACAAGAAATGATTTTCCATGATTATGTGTGCATGCCACAAAGTTTCAAGTTTTATGTTATGATTATGGGGATCTCATTTTCACTTCTATGATTTATCCCATGTTATGATATTATGCTCTCTTTTGCAGGTTAAGATTTCCAAAATGTTATGTTCTTATGAATATGATGTGATTGATATTTCTTTTTTTTACCCTTACTGAGCATTTGAGCTCACCCTTTTATGTTTACTTTTCCCCAGGATATAAAGAAAGGTTTTAGGTATAAAAAAAAGGGAAGATCTTTATGGGAGATATTGAAGATCATTCACCAGGATTAGAAGATTATACTCCGAGTTTCCAAAGACACTAAACTATTACGATCCTTGTGTGTGTGTTTTTTGTTATCTACCAAGTATTCCGCAAAAGTAATGTAATGTTCATGTACGTCAAGCTTTAGGGTCTCTACAGTTGGTATCAGAGGAAAGGTTTAGTCAACCTTTGGAAACTAGGATGCGAAAACGTTAGTGAGATCCCTAGAGATATTTCTAAGGTATGTCTAGGGATGTCCCTAAGGTTAAGTATACGTATAGGTTATAGTACTAGAATTACGCTAACGATCATAGAATTAAACCTAAGATGTTAGATATTGAAGGTACTCCCCCTTTATTATGTTGTTTTCCCTAGCATGATTTTTGCCTCTCACACTATTCTTTTTGGGTTTTAGACGATGGCTGGAACCCGAAGGAACCGTGTTGATCAATGCAATGGACAATGCAATGATTGCCCTCCTGAACAAACAAATGTTATGGGAAATGGAGTGCAAAATCTTATTGCTATACTTACACAAGCTATGAATCATTCTGGACTTCCAAATGAGAAGAGAAGGGAACAATATTCTATTGAGTCCTTCATGAGGCAACGTCCACCTTCTTTCAGTGGGTCTTCTGATCCACTTGTGGCTGAACAATGGATCAGTACTACTGAAAAGATATTTTCAGTTCTTCAATGTTCTGAACATGATAAAGTCATCTTAGCAGTATATCGTTTGGAAGGTGAAGCTGATCAATGGTGGAATCTTATCAAGAATACAAGGCAAAGAGATGAAATTGAGTCCATGGAATGGGACGAGTTCAAGAACTTATTTTTCAATAAGTACTTCCCTCGTATTCTTCGAACAAAGATGGAGAAGGAGTTTCTTGAACTAAAGCAAAAGGATGATGAATCTGTTGGTATATACGAAGCGAATTTTACAAGACTTTCAAGGTATGCATCTGGCATTATCATCCAACCTGAAAGTAAAGTTGATCGATTTTTCAGTGGCTTAAAACCAAGTCTTCGAAGGGCATTATCTATAAGAGACTTCAGTAGCTATGAAGAAATTGTGCGTTGTGCTATCAAGGTAGAAATGGAAGTTGGTGTTACATATCCATCTCATGGTTTTGACAAGAAACGAAAGATGGAGTTCAAGGAGAAATCTCAGAATAATGGTGAAAAGAAGATGAATGTTTCCTTATGCACAAAGTGTGGAAAGAAGCATGGTGGAGATTGTATTAAAGGGACTAGAAAATGTTTTAAGTGTGGAAAAGAAGGTCATCGAGCAGCTGAGTGTCGAAGTAATGGAAAAAGGGTTTCTAATGATGTGAATAAATCAAACACTGCAGAGAACGCACCACCAACACTTCAATGCTTCAAGTGCAAGGAAATGGGGAATTATGCTAATAAATGCCCTAATCCAAGGGTTAGTGATGATCAACATGAGCAACCACTGAAGGAAAAGGACAAAGGGAATTCACATGCAATCACTATTGGCAATATTGAATATGACAATGATGTGGTGGAATGATTAAGTGTTTATGTAATGGGATTTCGAAATAATGTTGTATCATTGAGTATTGCAATATTTGTTGATGTGGTATTCAAAGTGATTGAGATATTTTTTTGGAAATAAGATGATATGCGCATAATGAAGACGAGAAAATGAAATGTTTAATAGTATTCATGAGCTCATGATTGATATAAGGACTAAGTGATATCATGGTTTGAGTATATAGAATTTTGAGGATTTTGGTATATGGAAAGTGTTAACTTTTAACTGCACTCATGTTTTCACTAAGGTATTCAAGAGAATACACGATTAAGGACTTTGAATGTTTGGAATGTGACCAACAAGACATATCTTATGATATGTGGGGATCAACGACAGTATTAAATCTCTGGTAATCGTTGTCACTATATTATGAGAGTGGACTGCAGTATTATGTATAAGCCTAAAGATTAGACTGGATTATGTTGGACATAAGTTAGTATTGTTTAAGGACAGAAGATTTTCGATATTATTGATGGGATGTTATAGTAACATAGTTTTAGAAAAAGGACAACCTGCAGGACGGGCGACAGCCCATCGCTTCGGACAAGGCTGTAGGAATCGAACCCACAACCGAAGTGCGACTGGCCTTTATCGCCTACCACTGACCTACAAGAAGTCCCTGTTTAGTAGAAACTAGTGTTATTATATTAAGCAGTATGATATATGAAGTATAAGCCCATTTTAGGAACCATATATGATTAATCCCACTATAGATCGACTTATGTATATAAATTTTGCTAACCTTTTGAGACAGATGGAATGACCCGTCATTCTATCACATGATCTGCTAACACTTCACGAATAACAAATTCAACTTCATTTATTTAAGAGATGAAGTGGAAATTGTTAAAGGCACGAACAACAGTGAGATTGTACCAAAATAAAGTAAGTATTTATTCTAATTCAAATTCTTTAACTTTAGGGAAATGATCTTGAAAACCAAAAATGTTGTCATAGTTCTCTTATACCTGATGAATCAGATGGTACCTTAGATCGTCACAAATTTATGGATTTGTGATTACTGGCTTTTCCATAGCCATGTTCTCTACCACTCTCCATCAGAACATGATGGTTAGATTTCTCTTCCATATCCATATTTTCACCTATGTGGAAACCCAGTGATTAGTTTATTTGGGTAATCGTTACATTTCATACTTTAGTTTTTAAAGCCAAGTTTTGGTATTCCTTTTTTACGATGTGGGTTTCTATTAAAGAAACTTTCGAATAGTAAACCATTTATAACCCCGACGAATTTCGAGGGAGAAATTCATGTTGAGGGGGGTAGAATGTAACAACCCGAGATTTTATGAAAAATATTATTTTTTATTTCACTAATGTTTTGTGTTGTACGCTACACCAAAAGGAGCTTTCACAACACGCATCCTTGACTTTCCTTGCATTACACATAATCGCAACCTTCCTCGATAGCGTGTGTAGTACGCAATACCGAGTTTCACTAAACAACAATATGCTATTAAAATATTATTATAACTACCCGTTATGAACAGTAATAACCACCTTTTAAAATTTTAGAAATTTTATTTTTCAAAATGGACTTCATTTTTGGACTCAGAATATCGAAATTAGCCTAGGGTGAAATTTTGGTATTTTTCTGAAAACTTTCAATTTTTGATGAATAATGAAACCACTAAGTGGTAGGTTAAAAACTGAATTTTGCATAAAACTTATTTTTACCGCTTCTGTGAATGGAATTTCGAAAATCCGACAGACACGGTTGATATTAGTAAGTAAAATGTGGTTCAATGAGATAAAAATAATTTTTTGGTGAATAGTAACTTTTTACTTTTTTTACCGCGGTTAATAGTAAATAGGGTAACTAAGGGTAAATATGATATTAATATTACCCTAACACATGTCCTAATTCTATTGGACAAGTGTAATTCGACCAAAATCAAACTTAGGAATAAAATATGACCATTTAGGCCCACTTGGATTAGATTAGGACATTTATTATTAATTTATTTAAAGAAGGGTTAAAATATTTAAAATCAAAATTTAATAAGTAAATAATTTTTAATATGGGGTTATACATACGATAAATTCGACTATAAATATTCATTAGAAAGCTAAAAGGATTTCCTACATGATGGTATTTTATTTGTAATTTTTAGACATTAAATAATTTAATTTATTTATGACACAATGATGATGCAGTAATTACCCTTTTAAGGAAATATTAACATAATTGATGTTATAAATGCTCAAATGAATGTAATTTGAGACTTTTTATGAATTAAACTAATTTTATAGGTTACTATGATATATTAATGTTGATTTAATCAACTTGGTTCGAACATATAATTCTGTTATGACTTTCACAAAAATCATATATCAAATAGTGTCAAAATTGACACAAAATAGTTTTTAAATCAAATATTATATTATTAATTGTTATTTTATTCCTAAAAATATAAGGTTCGGCCAAATGACTTAGATAAGGATATATATTTTAATAATAAACAATTTGGGGTTCGTTTGGCATGTTATAGTAAGTGTATTAACCATATAGTGAAAGAAAACAAAAAGACATGGTAAAAGTTAAATTATTTAACTTAGAGTTAAATCTAATTGATAAGGTTAAAATAATAACCTAAACTTGTCTAAATCCTATTGGTTGATAGGATTTCGACCCATCCCCACTTTATCTTCGAAATAAGACCCTTTTGAACCATTATAAACCGATTTTGACTTTAAAATAAAATAATATTTTGAGGTATTCCTAAGGTGCCCCTCTCCTCCCTTATAAAAGGACACCTCCTCTCCCTCCTCCTCACACCAATTTGAGCACTCAAGCTCGGCCAAACCCTGCCAAAATCTCTTCTCCACTTCCCTAAAAACATCCTAGAGGTTCTGGTCTTCCTCAAAGACCAATTTTAGTGCCCTAAGAGGAGGTCTCAAAGAGGCACTTCAAAGAAGAGGTAATTACCGTTACCAATTCTTTCATCTTTATTTCTTCTTCCACTTCTTCTTCTTAGGTTGTTTCATTATGAAGTAATAACATCAGTATCACTCATATACTGATATGTTATTATAAGTATGAAACAACCCTATTTCACCATCTATCCATCCTACGGAAAAAGAAATCACCGCGCGTGCGTACGTACGGAATACCGTCTCCACGACGCGATGAGATTCATTCTCCATGTTAACCATTTAAGAATTATTATAATGTATATATAAGAAATAATAATGAAATATATGACATTATAAAGCTACTGGATTTATGTATATATATACATATGTATGTCATCTACTTACTTCCATTTCAAGACAATAAGGAAAGGAAAACAGCGTTCATGCGTACGTACGGACTACCGTCTCCATGAACGGTGTTTTTCATTTTATTTATCTAACTATTATATATATATATATACTGAATATATATGATATATAAATCATATTTTATATTCTGGAAGTGAGTAAATCATGATATAAGTAATAATGATGTCAAGAACAACAAGTCAAAACACCTACGATAAATGAAACGATTTTACCCAAAACGCTTCTTTAACATGGAATTTACAAAAGAACGGGTAATATAATGTCATAAGTGAACCATATATGATATCATAACAATGAATATGATTCTGTAATAAGTCAATAACATGATTTAAATAATTATACAGGAGGTTCAGACACTTACAAAGCAAGTCGGACCTAAGGTAAGGGAAATGTCACGATCTCATTTTATCCGAGATTGTTTATACTTTGGTATTTACTGGGGTGTATTTTATCATCCACATACATGTTTCCCAATATGTAATATTTATATCCTTCTAAAATAGTTTATATCAAATTTTACCCTTTGGTGAGATTTTAGTAAAAGATATGAAATGAATCTTTTTGCGTTTTTCGTACGAGGTACTTTTTGACTTTTCCGACAAAAGTACAAGAATAATGTTTTTTTTAACTTATACGGCATGAATGGATTTTTAAAACAAAATTTCCAAGAATCTTCTTTTACAAGTTTTCAAGTTTATTTTTAATCAACTTCTTTTATTTTAAAGTTGTATGGCATGTTATGAAAGGAAAAATGTTTTTGAAGAAGAAAGGATATTTTCCTCAAGAATGGAGTTCAAGTGTTTTATCAAAATTATTTTCCATCTAAGATAATAAAGGGTTCTGTTTTTATCCCTATTATTAAATTGATTTGATCATGTTGTGATGGAATTATTTTTATGAATTCCTTCATCTTATATGAGTTGTTTTATGATGTCATGTCGTTTAAGAATCCCATTTTTATTACATGGGTTATGCTATGACGTATGTTTTATGATTATGTGGCACACATAAGAAAGGATTCATTATAAGATGGGTGGGACCTATATCTCCCTCCAATGCATTGGGTAAAGATTTTATATCTCATGAGATAGACAGGGCTGGAACGGTAGGTTATACCGGTTCAGTGAAACAGGACTGAAACGAGGGTTAATCGATTCAGAAAGGGACTTTGTCCACTAAGATAGTCTTGGAAATGAGTCTTGACTAACAAGAAATGATTTTCCATGATTATGTGTGCATGCCACAAAGTTTCAAGTTTTATGTTATGATTATGGGGATCTCATTTTCACTTCTATGATTTATCCCATGTTATGATATTATGCTCTCTTTTGCAGGTTAAGATTTCCAAAATGTTATGTTCTTATGAATATGATGTGATTGATATTTATTTTTTTTACCCTTACTGAGCATTTGAGCTCACCCTTTTATGTTTACTTTTCCCCAGGATATAAAGAAAGGTTTTAGGTATAAAAAAAAGGGAAGATCTTTATGGGAGATGTTGAAGATCATTCACCAGGATTAGAAGATTATACTCCGAGTTTCCAAAGACACTAAACTATTACGATCCTTGTGTGTGTGTTTTTTGTTATCTACCAAGTATTCCGCAAAAGTAATGTAATGTTCATGTACGTCAAGATTTAGGGACTCTACAGTCTTCACCTTTTTTGTCGTCTCTTTAAAAATTTCTTAGCCTATAATTTTTCTTTCACCTACTTCGTCCCAACTAGTTGGAGCTCGACATCTCTTTCTATATAATGCTTTATATGGGGCCATTTGAATACTATAATGGAAACTATTATTGTAGGAAAATTCCACCAAAGGTAATTATTGATCCCCAATACCTTTAAAGTCATGAGACCATGATCTCAGCATGTCTTCACAGTTTGAATAGTCCTTTTAGACCGTCCTTCGGTTTGGGGGTGATAAGCAGTACTCATATGAAGCTCAGTATTGAAAGCCTTATGGAGACTTTTCCAGAATTTTGATGTAAACTGGGGATCTCAGTCAGACACAATCGATAAAAGTTAACCATAAAGTATTAAAACATCATTAATATAAAGTCTTTCTAATCTTTCAAGTGGTAAATCTTCCCTTATAGCAAGAAAATGTCCTGATTTTGTAAGACATTCAATAATGAATCATTCTGAATCATTTTTTCCTAGAGTAATTGGTAGTCCTATGAAAAATTCCATTGTAATATCATCCTATTTCAGTATAGGAATAGGAAGAGGTTGCATGACTCTTCCAGGATGTTGTCTTCCAGCCTTCTCCTGTTGACAAACCAAACCTATCGACATGTATTCAGTAATATCCCTCTTCATGTTTTCACACAAAAATTGTTCCTTAAAATCTCTATACATATACATGCTACCAGGGTGTATAGAGAAATTGGAACTTTGAGCATCATCCATAAGTTTCCTTTTTAGATTATGAATATTAGGAACACAAAGCCTCCTATCAAATTTCAAAATTCCATCTTCATATATTAAGTCAATCAATCTCTCATCATTCACTGCTTTAATTTTCTTTTGAAACATCCTCATCATAAATATGAGAACCTTTTATCTTTTCTAGTGAACAATTTGTGGAAACAATTTGAAAAAGTATCGATGTTTCACCTTCCATGATTATTCCCATATCCATCTTTACTAGATCCATGAACATCAGATCCCTATCATCTCTCATATTGTTCAGAGCTCCATGATACTTCCTACCCAAAGCATCTTCCACCTTATTTTCCTTCCCAGGGTGGTAGTGTATAGTGAAATCATATTACTTGATTAGTTTAATCCACCATCTATGCCTCATGTTGTGTTTTTGTGTGTGAAAATATACTTCAAACTCTTGTGATCGGTATATATCTCGCATTTTTCACCATATAGATAGTGTCTCCATATCTTAAAAGAAAAGATTATAATTTCTAACTCAATATCATGAGTTAGATAATTTTTATCATGATTTTTCCACAGCCTTGATGCATAATAAATAACTTTACCATTTTACATAAGGACGCAACCCAGCCCATTCTTTGATGCATCACTGTATATTACAAATCCATCACCTCCAAATGGAAGAGTCAAAATTGGATCATTGACCAATATTATATTCAATTATTTGAAGTATTCAATAAATTATTTTTTCCACACAAACTTAACTCTTTTACGTATGATCTTGGTTAGCGGGTTATCCAGTCAGGCGGAATTCTGAAGGAAAGGATGATAGTAACCTGCTAAGACAAAAAACTGCATACCATTGTTATGTTTGTTGGTTTGGGCCATTCTTTGATTGTATTTTTATTCACGTGATCAAATAGGATTCCATTATTAGACACAATATGGCCTAGAAAAGAAACTGATTGATGCAAGAATTCTCACTTGCTAAACATCCTACATAACTCATTTCTACTAAGATTTTTCAGAATAGTTCATCGGTGATTCCCATGGTATTCATAGCTTTTTTAGTATACTAGAATAATAGATGAATAAAAAAACAAATTTATCATGATATTCCATGAAAACTCTATTCATTAAATACAATAAAATAGAGGTTTCATTAGTCAGTCCAAAAGGCTTCACTGTAAACTTTTAATGCCTATACCTAGTTCGAACTGCTATCTTAGAAATATCCTCCTTCTTCATGAGTATCTGATGAAATCTAGATAAAAGATAAATATTGGAAAAGTATTGTGATCCATGAATTTGATCAAATAAATAATAAATTATTTGTAGAGGATACTTATTATTTATTGTAATAACATTGATTTCCTTATAATCAGTGCACAGCCTCTTGGATCCATATTTCTTATTAACAAAGAGGATAAGGGCTCCCCATGGAGAAACACTAAGTCGACTAAATCCCTTTTCACTCAAATCCCCTTGTTTTTTATTTCTCTACACTAATTCCACAGTTTCCATTATATATTGGGACTTTGATATAGGTCTTTCATGAGGAATTAAATCAATAGAGAACTCAATATCCCGCTCTGGAGGATGAATAGGTAAATCCTCTGGAAATACGTCAATGTATTCTTTCACTATATGAAAATCTTCAATTTTAATATTTCTCTCCCCACCCATAGATATTTTTTCTCTTTCTCTTCATGAATTTCATTTAATTGAGCTACTGGGGGTGGGTATAGATAAGAATCAGATCGGGAGGTTTCTTCTCCAATGATACAAGATTTTACACCATTTTCAAAAATTATAACTTCCTTTTTCTTGCAATAAATCTTCGCATCATAGTTTGACAACCAATTCATACTGATAATTCTATAAAATTACTTCATTGGTTTGATGATAAGTTTATAAACAAAAGCACGTTTATGTGTCAAGAGGGGAACTAGTTGACATGCCTTTGTTGCAATGATGCGTCCCCTAAAAGTTTTTACTGATAAGAACATTATTAAATAAAATTGGACATGTATAATTTTCATGTAAAATTGAGAAGATGTAAATGAATGCGATGATCGAGAATCAAATAATGTGTTGGTTAAGTTTGGGAAAACAATTGAAGTACCTGCCACCACATCGTTTGGAACTGCATCCTCCGTCATGGTAATCACATAAGCTCTCCCTTGCTCTCTTTTCCATTTATGAGGCATGTTTACTTGGCACTCAATATAGTAATTTTCATAGTGTACCATGTCTCTAAAATTGTAGCATTAAACATCATCAAATTGTTTCTTCCCCTTGAATTTATTAGATTGATCACCTTTTTCTCCAAACTTATAGCAGACTCCCATGCCTTTCAAGCATTTCCTGAGAGGATTATTTCCACAGTTCTTGGATAATGGGAATTTCTTAATTCCCTTGTTTTTCATTGATCCTTCACCTTTTTCTAGGTCATAAAAGTACATATTTTTATATTTTTTTCGCTTGAACAAATTTGATCTAGAAAATTCCTTCTCAGTTTTGATGGAACTAGATAAAATTTTATCATATTATGAAAATTTTTGAGAAGCCATTTCCATTCAAAGACATAGATTAAGACCTTCAAAGAAATGATCAATATTGTCTTTCGAGTCTCGTATGTAATCTATGGCATACCTGACTTTTCTTGTGAAGGTATCCTCATACTCTGGAACACTATCTTCTTCCCTTTGCTTCAAGCCTCATAATTTCCACTTCATTTCAGTTCATTGATCATGAGGGGAATATTATTCATAGAATATTTTCTTAAAATTCCTCCATTATATATCTTATATTTCTTCTTCCTATATGGTATTTTGGATCAAGGACCACCATTGATCAATATCACCCTTGAGACAATATACTGCCAGCACTACCTTTTCATTTTCATTGCATCTCAATGCCATGAATATCTTTTCAAGGGACATGATCCATTGTTCAGATACAACTAGATTAGTAGTCCCACTAAAATATGGGGGCTTCTGCTACATGAAACGTTAAAACAAAGGTGTGGCATGGTATTTCCTCACAACCTAAGTAAGTTATCCCAAAATGGTCATGATCTGATATGCTCCAACATTGATTGTGTTGAATTGCTCAGTGGGTAGATCTCTACATTTCCCACAAGTATCGATTCCCCTTCATCCATTTGGTCCCATTTCAAAATAATGTCATACAGTATATTAGGTTATAAATCTCAAATAGAAAATCACAATACATGGACTGAAATTCTATACATACATAAACTTATAAACATGGTATCTCTGAGGAAAAATTTACATTAAAATCCTTCATAATGGCTTGTAATAAAAATGTGAATTATCCTAAGCATATCCCCTAACAGTTTCAATACCAAGAGTGCAGCAAGGCCCGTTATCGTGTACGAGGATACCCTAGGTCAAGCCCAAAACTCCTTGTCAGAGTTTTGACTACTTGGTATATATGTGCCAGAGCCACCTATACCTATTTGTATTCAGACATGGATGTATTTGATAGAAATAATCACTTAATCTATTCCTTACCAAAATACCAGGATGTTATTGTACATTTATCCTCAAATACTACCTTAGGTCTTTGTTCTTTAATCTATAGTTTCTAATCTAGTTTTCATGTTTTCTACTAAACTTCCTCTGATACAAAACTGTAATGTCCCAACCCATCTAGAATGAAGCCAGTGTATTACCTGTTATATTGGTATGGTTAGAAAGAATGAAATACTAGAGGAACAATTAGTTTTGTAGTATTGAAGAAACTAGATACATATATGTAACTCAAATTACAATGTAAAAGGATATAAAATACAATACATAACAAGGACTAAAAACTGCTTCCACTGGACTCAATAAATAGTCTCCTCTTCATAACCTATTGATGGTAAACAAATTAAAGGGGTTAGATCAAATTATTATTAAGGGTTACAAATATAAGAATAAATAAATCAATAATAAGTAAACAATTTGACATAATCAATATGGTATAGTGAATAAATGAAAATATCCCACCATTTACAAACTGAGAATGAAACTGCATCCATAAATTTTGTCATAGTGAAAACCTCATGAATAGTAAAAACCTATAATGAATAAAGAAAATTATTATTAATTGTAATTCATTTATCTGGAACATGATACCATAATAACTTTAAAACAGGTTAGTTCTGTTGGTAGAAACCTGTCTGATTTTTGGAAACAAACTCGAACAGTTTGTCACCAACTGATTTGTCTCATGAGACATGTCGATGCATCAAGGGGATATAGTGGGCACCACCCACAAATTTGAGTCCAAATAATTTTATACATAGATTAAATAAAATTAAAATATTCATTCCCAATATCTGTATAGAGTAGTGAATACATATTCATCAATATTTCCATAGTTAAAATAACATTCCAAATAAACACCGTATGTAAAAGGGTAAACGGATTAAGAAAATACTCATATCTATGAGATGAGAATATGTATATATAATATATTTACAATATAAAATGAAAAATTATCTCAAAAGGGTAGTAGATACACCACATATGAAATATCAGGTGTACAATAACAAGAAGGTCTCAATGAAATGGAAATTGGGACAAAGACCCTTGTCATATTATTATAAATTGAATCGTATGACTAAAAGTCAATAATCACCAAATTAATCACAAAATACCATGAATATAAAGATAATAATTTTATTATATATCAAATGGAAGTACACATATTCCACAAACAATAAATAAGTGGCGAAAAATGGAAATCTCACAGAAATGAAATTGAGATGAGAAACCCCTTACCTTATGCTCGAGTGTGTTATTTTTTGTCTTAATGACCTGAATAATAAAATTTAACTTCATTAATTAATAATTAAGGAAACTAATATACATTTAATTTATTAATTATAACCTTATTAGGTTTATTAATGACCATTTTATGGGTTTAAGAGGTTCCATTTTATTATTTTGGAAGCATTTTCTTCCTTGGGTTTCTTGATCTATTTACTTGTTTTCATGAATGGAAGTTCATTTGAAAAATGGTTTAACATTAAGAATTGGTAATATATCTTATTAATGAAATTTTATAGATATAAATGATCTTATAATGTTTTTGGGTTATATACCCAGATGATAAATCATTAGCTAAAAGTTAATTACAAATGTTTTGGATTAACTTAGCAGTTTTGTTCATAATGAACTTGTTTTGTATTATTATGTTATATTAAGAGTGTGTAATATTTCCATAACATTAATGAGATTAAATACATATATTTTCCTCTTGTTCAACCATAAAAATGGTTTAATTATCAGAATTTAACATGGTAATGAAAATTGAGAACTCGTCGTCCTTGAATGTGATAAATTAACATATCTCTGACGGTGTTTTCAGTTTTTTATAAGAGGAGGGGGAAAGAGATATGATGATGAAATATTACATTAGCATAATATAATACAAGTTCATGTAAGGTAATATAATTATCATAGCATTTGGATGAGGGTATATGGGGGAAAACGTATAAAATAAAGGAACTCAAATAGAAGAAAATTGAGAAATCTCTCCCGAAAATTCAGCAACCTAACGATGTCACTTAAAATTTCATAAAATAGTTTGATGAGAGAAAGGGGTATCTCATCACTCTTACATAATATAGATATAAATGGGAATATGGAATGATATATACCAAAATAATCCAAGTGAATGGAAATAGAAAACATAAAATGAATGCTTTAAGAAAAGAGAAGGGTGGTAGATTCTCTTACCTAGAAGAGTAATTCCCAAAACATAAAGGTTGGGACCTTGAGGGCTTGATGGAACCCTGATAGTACTATTAGGGAGGTAATAATACCATATCTTCAAGTATAATGAGTTTTTAGTGAATGAAAATGAAGGGGGTGAGGGGGTATTTATACTAAACGAGAGAGAGTTTTTTTTAATTAAAAGGGACACCTCATTAGTGGTTTTTGCAGAACCATGGGCTTTACCATGGTATTTGCATATAGTTTTAGCCACATAGGACACCTCATGTCATATTTTAGTTTACACAAGTTCACCCACATTAGATATTTAATTATTACATCATTATTATGTCATTAAAATTCTGAAAACTTAAAATTGTATTTTTCCTATTAAAGAAAAATTCAAGTATTTCAGCAAAATCTAAAAAATTTACCATAACCATTTTTTGATGTGTAGAATTCAAAAATGAACTCCGTTTTTTGAAAATAAATTTCTATGCATTTTTAATTTATTTTTTAAATAAAATCATAGTTTATTTGAAAAATAATATTTTCAAAGGTATAATTAGTTGTATATCACATTGAAAAATTAATTAAGTTCTATTTACCTTATTACCTTAGGAAAATAAAATTTTGTCATTATTTAAAATTAATAAGGGTCATATTATTATTCATATTACCATTCATAATGGTATGTTACTATTCATCAACAAATCAAGTTGGTTTTATCAGTCTCAAAATGACTTACTATTCACCACTCTAGATGACCATTTTTCATAATTCAAAACACAGAAGTGGAAAGTTTATGTTTAATGGCTAGGTTATAACCAAGTATTGTTTCAAAGGAACATTGTGCTTTATGAAATATTGGATATGAATGGAATATATTTAAACACACTGCCACATCATCATTTCTGCAGCACCCCGACCACTCTAGACCGGATTTGGTGCATTACTTGTTATATTGGTATGGTTATAAAGAATTAAATCCCAAAGTAATGATCAGTTTAGTAGTCTTGATGAAACTAGAAACATATATTTAACTCAAATTTTATTAGAAAAGGTTAAAAAATACAATACATAACAATGGAAGAAAATTGCATCTGTAGGACAAAATAAATAGTCTCCTCTTCATAACCTGTTGATGGTAAAAAAATTAAAGGGGTGAGATCAAATTCTTATTAAGGTTTTAAAATAGAGGAATCATGTATTCAATAATAATAAAATCATAAACAACCTGATGTAATTAAAATGGAATGGTGAATAAATGAAAAACTCACACCATTATAAAACTCAGAATGAAACTGCATCCATGGATTTTGTCAAAGTGAAAACCTCATGGATAGTAATAACCGATAATGAATAAAGAAAATTCTTATTAATTGTACATCATGTATCTGGCACATGATATTATAGTACCATTAAAACGGTTTAGTTCTTGTGGGTAAAACCCCATCCTATTTTTGGAAAGAAACTCAAAGGGTTTGTCGCCAACTCATTTGTCTCATGAGACCTACTGATGCATCTGGGGGATATAGCAAGCCCACCCCCCATTGAAATTATAAATCATTCTTTATACAAATATTTAATACAATTACAATCTTTATTCACAATATCCGCATAGAATACAGAATACATATTCATCAGTATTTCCATAGTTAAAATAACTTTCCAAATAAACACCGTATGTAAAGGGTATACAACTTTTGACAATAATAAAATCCTTGGAATTAGAATATTTATATTTAATAGAAATTTAATTTCAATTAAAATTTGATCTCAAATGGGAAGTAGGTACACCACATAAAGATTATTAGGTGCACAATACAAAGTTAATCACAACAAAGTGGTAGTTGAGACAAAGTCCCTTACCACGATGTAATCCGTCGAATAATATAACCCGAAATTAATAAGTATAAAATGAATCATTGAATACCATGAATATAAAAAGAATCATGATAATATATATCTAATTTCTGTACACAATAAACCACATTCAATAAAGAAGTGGCGATCAAGGGAAATCTCACGGAAATGGAAGTGAGATGAGAAACCCCTTACTATATGCTCAAGTGTGTTCTTAATTTGTTTGAATGACCTGAATAATCATATTTATCTTAATTAATTAATAATTCATGAAACTAATATAAATTTAATTGATTTATTATAACATTATTTTGTTCATTCATGGTCCTTTTTATGGTTTTAAGAGGTTCAATTTTATTGTTTTGGAATCATTTTCTTCCTTTGTTTTCATGATTCGTTTTCTTGTTATTCATGAATGGTAGTTCATTTGAAATGTGGTTAAACATATGAAACTATTAATATATATTATTAGTGACAATAAATATATATAAATGATCTTATAATTATTTTTGTTTATATACCATGATGATGATTCATTAGTTCAATTGTTAATTACAAATGTTAGGATTAACTGGGCGTTTTTGTTCATAATGTACTTGTTTTGTATTATTCTTTAATATTATTAGTGTGTAAAGATTCCAGAACATTAATGAGGTGAAATAAATATATATGGATCTGGTTTAACCATAAATTTTTTTTTATGACCAGATTTGAACATCATAATGAAAATTGAAATCTCATCATCATTGAATGTCATAAATTAACACATCTCGGACAATGTTTTCATTTTTAGTATAAGAGGAGGGGGAAAGAGAGATGATGATGAAATATTAAATTAGAATAACATAATTCTAGTTTATTTATGGTACTATAATATTCACATAATTTTGATTACGGAAGATGAGGAAATAATTATAAATGAAAGGTACTCAAAATAGAATAATATTTGAGAAATCTCTCATGAAAATTCGGCAGCCTAACGATGTCACATAAAATATTACGAAATAATTTGATGATAGAAAGGGGTTATCTCATCACTGTTACATAATATATACAGAAATCGTAATATTTAATGACATATACTAACATAATCCAATTGAAAAGAAAAGATAAAACATAAAATGAAAGCTTTAAGAAAAGAAAAGGGTGGTATACTCTCTTACATTGTAGATTAACTCCCAAAACCTAAAGTTTGGGACCTTGGGGGTTTGAGGACACCTTTGGAGAACATATATGGAGGTAATACTACCATCTCTTCAAGGATAATTAGTTTTTAATGAAAGAAAATGAGGGGGGTGAGTGGGTAGTTATAGTAAATGAGAGGGAGTTTTTTATTAATTAAAAGGGACACCACATTAGTGGTTTTTGAAAAACCACGGGCTTGACCATGGTATTTTACCATAGTTTTATCCACTTGAGAAACTTCCTGTCATACATTACTGTACAAAACATGACCAGAATTTTATATTTAATTATTACATCATTTTGATGTCATTAAACTACAGAAAAATTAGAACTGTATTTTTAGTATTCACAGTAAATTCAAGTATTTTAGAAAAATCCCAAAAATTTACCATAACCATTTTTATACGTGTATAATTAAAAAAGGAACTCAATGTTTTAAAAACAATTTTCTAAGTAGTTTTAATTTAATTTTTAATAAAATTATAATTTATTTGAAAAATAACAATTTTAAAGGTACAATTTGTGTTATATCACAATGAAAAATTAATTAAGATATCATTATCTTATTACCTTAAGAAAACGTAATATTATCATTATTTACTATTAATAAGGGTCATATTACTATACATATTACTATTCAAAAGGGTGTGTTACTATTCATCAAAAAATTAAGTTGGTTCTATTAGACTCTAAATGACTTATTGGTCAAAATTCTAGATAATCGTTATTCGAAATTCAAAACCTAGATGTGGAAAAATTTATGTTTAATGGCTAGGTTATGACTATTTCATAAATAACCAAGTGTTGTTTTAATGGAACATAGTGATTTATGAAATATAGGGTATAAATAGAATATATTTAAGAGAATCATGCCATAAAATGTTTGGGGTGTTACATTATTCCCTCCTTCGGAAGTTTTGTTCTCAAAATTTTATGTATAAATCCCACCAAAAAGTTTTGGGTGGTTCTTCTTCATAACATACTCAGGTTCCCATGTTTCTTTCTCCATATTCTTTTTTCTCCAAATAACCTTTACTAGATGAGTTGTCTTATTTTTCAATACCTACTCCCTTGTGTCAAGAATCTCGATAGGCTCTTCACAGTATGAAAAATAGGGTTCTATTTCTATTTCTACATAAGTGAGTACATACAATGGGTCTAGCATGTATTTCTTAAATAATGACACATGGAACACATCATGAAATTTCGGGAGACTCAGTGGCATTGCTAAATGATAATCTACAGATGTAATTCTTTCTAGAATTTCAAATGGTCCGATGTACCTGGGGCTCAGTATCCCTTTCCTACCGAACCTTAAGAAACGACTCCACGGAAATACTTTTATAAAGACATGATCTCCTATGAACAAAGTATCCCTTTCAACTCTCATCTTGTTTAGAACTCCATAATCCTTTCTTCTCAAAGAATCTGCCACCTTATTTGCCTTCCTCGGGTGGTAGGGTGTAGTGAAATCATAATCCTTGAGTAGTTCCAGCCATCGTCTTTGCCTCTTGTTAAGTTCTTTCTATGAGAAAATATATACTTCAAACTCTTGTGATATGTATATATCTCATATTTTACACCATAGAGATAGTGTCTCCATATCTTAAAAGAAATGATTATTGATACCAAATCAAGATCAAGAGTTGGATAGTTTTGTTCATGAATGTTTAGATGCCTAGATGCATAGGAAATCACTCTATAATTTTTCATAAGGACATAGCCTTGTACTTTCTTTGATGCATCACTAAAGATCACAAATCCATCATTCCCTGATGGTAGATTCATGATTGGAGCATTCACTAACATTCTCTTTGATTCTTCAAAACATTCTTCACATTCCTTTGTCCATACAAACTTAAACCCTTTTCATGTGAGCTTGGTCACTGGGTTAGCTAAACGGTTGAATTTCTAAATGAAACACTGATAATAACCTACTAAACCAATAAAACTACGTACCTAAGTTATTTTCATTGGAGTATTCCATTCTTGCATACCCTTTGTCCTTGTAGGATCTATAGAAATTCCATCCTTAGAGACAATGTGTCCAAGAAAGGAAACTGATTGGAGCCAAAAATCAAACTTTCTAAACTTCCCATATAATTCATTTGTTCTAAGAGTCTTCAAAATAGTGTTCAATTGATTTTCATGATCTTCATTGATTTTAGATTATACCAGGATATCATTAATAAATACTACTACATTTTCATAATGATATTCCTTGAAAACCCTATTCATTATATCCATGAAAAAATATGGTGCTTTAGTCAGTCTAAAAGGCATTACTATAAACACATAGTGCTCCTACATAGTTTGAAATGTTTTATGGAATTTCTTCCTCTCTCACAAGCAACTGATGATATCTAGATTGAAGATAAATATTAGAAAAATATTGTGTTCCATGAAGTTGATCAAATAAATCATCAATTGGTGGCAGAGGATACTTATTAGTTGTTGTAATAGCATTGATTTCCATTTAATCATTGCACAACCTCATAGACCCATATTTCATCTAAAGGAAAAGAACAGGGGCTCCCTATAGAGAAACACTAGGGAGAATAATTTATCACTCAATTCCACTAGTTGTTTGTTTATCTCCACTGACTGCACAATGTCCATTCTATAAGGGGTCCTTGATATGGGCCTTGAACAGAGAATTAAGTCAATGGAAAACTCAATTTCCTGCTCTGGAGGATATCCAGGTAAAACCTATGGAAATACATAAACATCTTCTTGTACTACATGCACATATTCAATTTGAATATTCCTGTCCTCACATATAGATGTTGCGTTCCCTTCCTCTGTAATAATAGAAGTTAGTAGAGCTATTAGGGGTGGATCTAGATGAGAACCAGTTTGCAAGGTTTCAGCTCTAAAAATTAGGGATTCTCCACCATTTTCAAAATATCATAACTTCCTTCTTCTTGCAATAAATCTTTGCATCATAGTTTGACAGCCAATTCATACCAAGAATTATATCAAAGAAAGTCATTGGTATAATGAAAAGGTTAGCAATTAAATAACATTTATATGTCATGAGGGGAACTAGTTGACATTCCTTTGGTGCAATGATGCATCCAATTAGTGTTTTTACTAATAACTCCATTATTAAATAAAATTGGACATATCTAATTTTCTTGGAAAGTAGGGAAGATATAAATGAATGAGATGATCCAGAATCAAATAAAGTGATGGATAAGTTTGAGGGAACAATTAAAGTACCTTCCACCATATCATTAGGAACTTCAACCACCGTTATTGTACTCACATAATCTCTCCCTTTCTCTCTTTCCCTTTTCTGGGGCATGTTTCCTTGGAACTTAGGACACTCATTTTCATAGTGTCCCATATCTCTACAATTTTATCATTGTACATCATCAAATTGTTTCTTCCCCATGAATTCATTAGATCGATGACCCTTTTCTCCACACTTATAGCAGACTCCCATGCCTTTCAAGCATTTCCTAAGATGATTCTTTCCACAGTTCTCACATAATGGGAATTTATTCATTCCCTTGTTCTTCATTGATGCTTCACCTTTTCCTTGGTTATCAGAGTACTGATATTTATCTAGGTTTCCCTTGAACAAATTTGATCTAGAAAATTCCTTCTCTATTTTGATGAAACTTGATAAAATTTCATCATATGATTAAAATTTTTGAGAAGTCAGTTCCCTATGAAGAGTTGTCTTAAGACATTCAGATAAATTATCAATCTTTTCTTCTGAGTCTCATACATAATCTATAGCATACCTGGCTTGTCTTGTGAAGGTAGCATAATACATTGTAACATTGTCTTCTTCCCTTTGCTTCAACCCCAAGAATTTACTCTTTATTTCAGTTCATTGCTCACAAGGGAAATATTTTTCACATAATATTTTTTTAAAAGTACTCTATTCCATATTTTCTATTTCTTCTTCCTCTGTGGTATTATGGATCAATGACAACCATTGATCAGCTTCACCCTTGAGACAATATACTGCCAGCACTACCTTTTCATTTTCATTTCATCTTAATATCATGAATATATTTTTAAGGTTCTTGATCCATTTCTCAGATACCATGGGATTATTATTCCCACTAAAAGATGGGGGCTTCTGCTGAATGAAATGATCCAACATAGGTGTAGCATGGTTTTTCGTCACAACCAGATTAATTTATCCAAATATGATCACGATCTGATCTGCTCCAACAATGACTATGTTGAATTGATTAGTGGGGAAGCCCCTACATTTCCCATCAGTATTGATTCCCCTTATTCCATTAGGCACCATATCTAAATAATTTCATACACTATATTAGGTTAGAAACCTCAAATAGAAAGGAATTTAACATAGATTAAAATTCTATGCATAACTAATCTCATAATCATGGCTTCTCTGAGGAAAAAATTACATTAAAATCCTTCATAATGGATTGTAAGGAAAATGTAAATTATCCTAAGCATATCCCTTGAGAGTGTCAATACCAAGAGTGCAACAAGGCCTATTGTCGTGTACCAGGATGCCCCGTGTTATGCCAAAAACTCCTTGTTAGAGTTTGCACTCCTAGGTACATCTATGCTAGAGCCACCTCTACCTATTTTTATCTAGAGAGGGATGCATTTCTAGAAAAGTCCACATAATAAATTCCTTACCAAAATACCAGGATATTCTTGTACATTTATCCTCAAATACTACCTTAGGTCTTTGTTCCCTAATCTACAGTTTCTAATGTAGTTTTCAAGTTTTCTACTAAAATTTCTTTCATACCAACTGTAACACCCCGACCCCTATAGACCGGAGAAAATGAATTAATTTTTATACTGGTATGGTTAGAAGTAATGAAATCCTAAAAGAATGATTATTTTAGTAGTATTGAAGAAACTAGATACATAGATGTAACTCTAATTACATTGTAAATGGTTTCAAATTACAATACATAACAAAGACTAAAAACTGCATCCACAGGATTCAATAAATAGTTTCTAATTCATAACCTGTTGAAGGTAAAAAAATGAAAGGAGTGAGCTCAAATGATCAATAAGGGTTACAAAGAGTAGAAGAATGAATTCAATAATTAGCGTATCACAAAAAACATGACATAATCAATACGACATGGTGAATAAATGAAAAACTCACGCCATTAATAAACTGAAAATGAAACTGAATCAATAGATTTTGTCATAGTGAAAGCCTCATATATGATATTAATTGATAATGAATATATAAAATGATTATGAATTTTACATCATGTATCTAAAACATGATACCATATTACTATTAAAATGGTTTAGTTCTATGCGTAAAACCCTGTCTAATTTTTGAAAAAAACTCGAAGGATTTGTCACCAACTGATTTGTTTCATGAGACCTACTGATGTATCAAGGGGATATAGAAGGTACCACCCTCCACTGAAATTCCAAATAATTCTTTATACATAAATATAATACAATTATAGTATGCCTTCGCAATATCCGTATAGAGTATAGAATATGAATTCTTCAATATTTCCATAGTTAAAATAAAATTCCAAATAAACATCATATGTAAATGGTATACGACTTAAGACAATTATCAAATCCATGAAATGAGAATATTGATATTTAATATAAATATAATTTCAAATGAAAATGGATCACTAATGGGAAGTAGGTACACCACATAAGAATTATTAGGTGCACAATACAAAGTTAGTCACATCGAAATGGTTGTTGAGATAAATTTCCTTACCACAATGTAATCAGTTGAATCATATTAACAAAAATTAAAAACCATAAAATGAATAATTTAATACCATGAAAATAAAGATAATCATGATAATATATATATAAAAAATAAGTACAAAATACACCACATGCAATAAATATGTGGCGATCAATGGAAATCTCACAGAAATGAAAGTGAGATGAGAAACCCCTTACCTTATGCTCGAGTGTGTTTTTCGTTTGTTTTAATGACCTGAAAAATCAAATTTAGCTTCATTAATTAATAATTAATGAACCTCCTATACATTTAATATATTTATTATAACCTTATCTGTTTCATTCATGTCCCTTTTTATGGGTTTAATAGGTTCAATTTTATTGTTTTGGAAGTATTTTCTTCCGTGGTTTTCATGATTTGTTTACTTGTTATTCATGAATGGTTGTTCATTGGAAATATGGTTAATCATACATAATTGTTAATATATATTATTAGTGACATTAATTATATATAAATGATCTTATAATGATTTTGGGTTATATACCTTCATTCTGATTCATTAGTTTAAAACTTAATTACAAATGTTTGGATTAACGTGGCGTTTTTGTTCATAATGAACTCATTTTGAATTATTATTTTATATTATGAGTGTGTAAGGATTATAGAACATTATTGAGATGAAATAAATATATTTGGAATTGTTTCAGCATAAAAATGGTTTCATGACAATAATTGAACAAGGCAATAAAAATTGAGAACCCGTCGTCCTTGAATGTGATAAATTAACACATCTTAGATAGTGTTTTCATTTTCAATATAAGAGGAGGGGGAAGGAGAGATGATGATGAAATATTACATTAGAATAATATAATTCTAGTTTATATATGGTACTATAAATATCATGTAATTTAGATTAGGTAAGATGAATAAATAATTATAAAATAAAGGATCTCAAAATAGAAGAAATATTGAGAAATCTCTCACGAAAATTTGGCAGCCTAACGACGTCACTTAAAATTTCACAAAAATTTTTGATGATAGAAAGGGGTAAATAATAACTCTTAAATAATATATACATAAATGGTAATATGGAATTAAATTTGTCAATATAATCCAATTGAATATAAAAGAGAAAACACAAAATGAAAGCTTTATGAAAAGAGAAGGGTGGTAGATTCTCTTACCTTGTAGAGTAACTCCCAAAACATGATGTTTGTGACCATGGGGGTTTGAAGACACCTTGAGAGGACTAATAGGGATGTAATACTACCAGTTATCTGAGGACAATGAGTTTATAATGAATGAAAACTTTGGGGGTGAGTGGGTATTTATTGTAAATGAGGGGTAGTTTTTTATTAATTAAATGGGATGCCTCATTAGAGGTTTTTGAAAAAACCATGGGCTTTCCCATAGTATTTTCCCATGTTTTTATCCATTTGGGACACCCGATGTCATATGTTATTGTACACCAGTCGAACATACTTTTATATTTAATTATTACATCATTAGGATGTCTTTAAACTATCGAAAACTTAAAACTGTATTTTTACTATTCCCAAAAAATTCAAGTATATTAGAAAAATCCTAAAAATTCACCCTAAACATTTTTCGACGTGTAGAAATAAAAAATGAACTCCTTTTTTGAAAATAAATTTATATATATTTTTAATTTAATTTTTAAATAAAATCATAATTAATTCAAAAAATAACATATTTAAAGTATAATTAGTTTTATATCAAATTGAAAAATTAATTAAGATCTAATTATCTTATTATCTTAAAGAAACAAAATATTATTATTATTTACTATTCATAAGGGTCATATTACTATTTGTATTACTATTCATAAGGGTATGATACTATTCATTACAAAAATCTAGTTGGTTCTATTAGACTCCAAATGACTTACTGGTCAAAAATCTAGATGACCATTTCTCAAAATTTAAAACCAAGAAGTGGAAAAATTTACATTTAATGGATAAGTTATTACTATCTCTTAAATAACCAAGTTTTTTTAAAGGAACACAATGCTTTATGAAATATTGGCTATGAATAGAATATATTTAATAGAAGCACACCATAAAATGTTTGGGGTGTTACAGAGATATGATGATGAAATATTCCATTAGCATAATATAATTAAAGGTCATGTAAAGTACTAGACTTATCATAGTATTTGGATAAGAGGATATTGAGAAAATAAGTATAAAATAAGGGAACTCAAATAGATGAAAATTGAGAAATCTCTCACAAAAATTCGGCATCCAAACGGCATCAATTAAAATTTCATAAAATTGTTTGATGAGAGAAATGGTGTATCTCATCACTCTTACATAATATGTAAAGAAAGGGGAATATGGAATGAAATATACCAAAATAATCTAATTGATTATAAAAGAGAAAACCTAAAATGAAAGCTTTAATAATCGAGAAGGGTGGTAGATCATGAAGAGTAATTCCCAAAACAAGATGGTTGGGACCTCGGGGGATTGAGGACACCTTGGGAGGACTCCTAGGGAGGTAATAATACCAGATATTTTAGGATAATGAGTTTGGAATGAAAAAAAATTAAGGGGGTGAGTGGTTATTTATAGTAATTCAGAGGGAGTTTTTTATTAATTTAAAGGGACACCTCATTACTGGTTTTCGAAAAATAATGGGATTGCCCATGGTATTTGCCCATAGTTCTAGCCACCTGGGACACCTCTTGTCATATGTTACTGTAAAAAAGTGGATCAGACTTTTATATTTAATTATTACATCATTATGAAGTCATTAAACTACTGAAAACTCAAAACTGTATTTGTACTATTCACAAAAAAATTCGAGTATTTTAAAAAAATATCAAAAAATCACCCAAACCATTTTTCGACGTGTTGAATTCAAAAATGAGCTCCATTTATTGAAAATAAATTTCTATGTTATTTTAATTTAATTTTTAAATAAAATCATTATTAATTCGAAAAATAACAATTTCAAAGATAGAATTAGTTTTATATCACATTGAAAAATTAATTAAGATCTTATTATCATATTACCTTAAGAAAACAAAATATTATCATTATTTACAATTTATAAGGGTCATATTACTATTCATATGGGTATGTTATTATTCATAAAAACATTATTTGGTTCTATCGGTCTCTAAATGACTTATTGGTCACAACTCTAGATGACCATTTTTCAAAACTCAAAACCTAGAAGTGGAAAAATTTATATTTAATGGCTATGTAACGGGTATCTCCTAAATAACCAGGTTTAGTTTTAAAAGAACACAGTGCTGTATAAAATACAGTCTATGAATATAATATATTTAAGAAAAGCATACCATAAAATGTTTGGGGTGTTGCAATTAGTCATGTGATTGAGCTATGAAGTAGAAGTTCATAAGTTTTGACATTGGGTCAAGATGTTCTGAAACCTGCAACTGCTATAAAGATATTTAGGGCAGTGAAAATTAATTTCTTTGGAAGGTTTTAGGCTATAACCTTCCATGTGTGTGATATGCCTACTGAGTGTTGGTCTCCAACCTCTAGCTATTGGAGGCAATCTTGGGGTGTAACACTCTACATACCACCAGTTAGGAAAGATCCGATGGGTTAAGTCATGACCGAGTGGTATTAGAGTAGTTCATCAAAGGAAAATATTTTGGATATTTTCAAGCTGTGAGTTTTGGGAACTAGTGTTAAAGTGTTTCAAGTTAATATCTTGATCAAGGGAATCCGATGTTGGTGTGGTGGCCAATGTATCCATCAACCAGAACATTGAAAAACTATATATTTACATGGAACATGTGGAAACCAATTATATGGAAAACACTGGTATTTGAATCATTTTGGAATTGGTTGTAGTTTTCTTGTCCTTATAGAATCATCTCCCGAGATTTACACTTTGGTCATGGCACATCTTGATTATGCTGCATAATAGCTATATGAAGACAACCTACTAAGATACCATAGTGGGATTGTGATGATGATCTTCATTATGATAGGGCTTTGGTACATGGTCCTACATAGAAGATGGAATCTCTAAGTGGTTTTCTAGTAGTTCTACAACCTTATGAGTAGTTGGTTAATTTAGTAGTTCCACTAGAGTATGTGACCAGGTTCACCACACTTCATGGGTTTTAGAGTCTGTGACATCCATGGTTTCAGGGTGGCACAAACCCTCTGGAAACTAAGGAATGGCTATATGTATTTGCATGAGTTTTCGACTTTGTGAGGAGACCTCTAGACTTGATAGTAATATTATAGATGACTATTCATTAGGGATTTTTATGGTTATAGTGGTTCATGTTAACTCAGACACATTATGAGATGACTCTCTCTTGGTCAGAGTTCAAGTGACTCTTTAGGAAAGATTTTAATCCAGCCACTTTGGGTGGGGTGCACATAAAAGATATTATATATATTTTTCAGGACAACCATACCATGGAAGAGAATTCACCGAGATTCACCAACCCCTCAGAACACTATATGGATATGATTCATTAATGGTTATTCTGAGAAAAAACTATCTAGAAGGTCCTACACTAAGATATAAAGACTTTATTAATATTTATTTTAATTTATATCTATGTTATGGTGTTTGAGTCAGCCTTAGTGGTGGAGAGATTTTTTTTCCAATGAATACATATAATTTTGGTTTCAGTAGTGATCACACAAGAGTTGTGACTTTAGTAGCTGGTAGTTGATGGCATACACAAGGATCCAGGAAATCAAGATTCTTTTTGAATGGCCTTAGTATAGTGGTTCTATAGTTTATGGCGCTCATAATAATTCTAGTCAGTTTATAGATAGTTTGTTTTATTCTTTTGATGGTTGGCTATATATCATGTTGGATTATCTAAACCACCATGTAGATGAAAGAGAGACGGTCAATAGACCACTTAGGGAGAGACATCGGTAATATAAGGTAGGTCTGCGGGATGGATGAAATGGCCGAGGAGTAGGGAGAGTAGTTATATGTGGCATATATTTTGACTTGTTTCCACCACCACCCCAAAGTAGTTTGTTCCAAGATCAGGGATTTATTTTCTAGGGAGGATGAAAATTGTAGGCCATGTAGACCTATAATCCAGAGGATCCTAGGATGATTATAGGTATGAACCATGTCTTCTCTTCTTTATATGAAGTTTCTATAGACATGGGTGTGTGTCACTCTTTTCATTTCCACTTCCTTTCTTCAGGACATGGATATAGTGGTTGAGAATTTTGGTTAATCCTTTTGTTTGGAGACTCCTACTAGAGGCGATTCAATGATCACCCACTTTTGTTGATAATAATATTTAAATCATTGAGGATATAACTTCATATGGGATCTCATTGTAACATTGATGATGCTTTATGATGTCATGTTAAGCATCAAATGGTTATTCATAATTAATTCCGAGATTGAATGTTTCAAGAAGAGGATGTGGTGTGTCATCATTGATGGAATGAATTTTTTCTTTTTTTTGGGTGAGAAGTAACCCCAAGAAGATCATGATAGGATCACACACAGGAGGTTATAGGTTATTACTCATCGGCTGGCTAGTATTACACTCTAAGTAGTAGATGTTATGGGATTTCAGTTTCCTATAGTGGTGGTGGCGTATGAGGACATCTTCTCTGAGGATATCTGGGGATAACCTCCCCACAGTCTAATTGAATTATACATAGATTTTCACTCATTTAATTCCCTTATATTTGTTCTAGTATATCTGATGGATCTTGTAAAGCTTTGTGAGTTTAAGGTATATCTGGAGGACATGCATAGGAAGGGATTTCTTAGTTCCAGTGTTTCCCCCTAGGAAAACCATGTTCTATTCATGAAGAAGATATATGGGAACCTGAGGTTGTGTGTGTATTACCATCACCTAAATCAGGTGACCGTGAAGAGTAAGTATCCACTACTGAGGATGGATGACCTCTTAGACTAGTTGAGAGGGGCAAGATAGTTCTCAATGTTTAATTTTAGATCGAGTTATCACCAGCTCCAAGTATGAGATATGGATATACTGAAGATGAAATTATTATGTATCTATGGTCATCGTGAGTACATGGTGATGAATTTTAGTTTGACTAATGGGAAAAAATAATGGGACTCGTGAATTGTATCTTTCAACCATTCATAGACTAGTTTGTGGTGGTCTTCATAAATGAAATTCTAGAGTAATTAAAATATAAGTAGGATAACACGAATCCCATGATGATGATAATGGGCACAATTTGATAACAATAGATTTATAAAAATATTTTAAAGTGTCAGTTATGGATTTGATAGGTCCAATTTTTTTTGTCATGTCATCTCAATAAAGGGTGTATATGTAGTCCTAGTGATGGATGAGGCAGTGTAAGCTTATGAGCCAACCAAAATCTTGATAGAGGTGCATAGATTCCTTGGGTTGGAAGAATATAATATGTGATTCATGCCTCATTTATCTATTATATAGGAATACATGACTACTTTGAAATAAAAGGGGAAACATTTCGTATCGATAGATTGGTGCCAAAAATATTTTCACGAGTTATGGCATAGGTTGAAAAATGATCCCATATTGATATTTACATAGTAGGGTTTTTTAGTATATAATGTTCTAAAATGGATTTGGAAATGGGCTTGGATTTTTCTTAAGGTTGAGGCAGGCAGTGATCTCATATGGGTCCCAATAGGTGAGACCTCATGAGTAGAAATAAAAAATCCATTATCCAAAGTTATAAGTGGTAGTCTTCACCTTAAATATGTGGTGGAACTACCTTATGGGTGAGAGGATTATCAACTATTATGAACATAAGAGTCTGAAATATATCTTCTCACATATGGATCATAATTTGTGATAGGTGTGATTTCTATAGTTCCTTCATTATTTTGAATTTGCGATGGTCTATACTCCTATGAAGGGGAATATAGTAGATGATGGTCTCAGTAGTATATCATGTTCATAGTTGTTAAATGAGGAAATTGAGTTTTTATCATTATTTTTGTCTTTCTTAGTGTATAATGATTGTTCAAATTACCTCCAGTCAATGATTTTTACCCCATTGCATCTATTAGATGTTAGGGAGGCTCATCTTGGAGATACTGACTGTGAGTCCTTATGTACTCAAATATCCACTAGATGGGATCTTGTTGTATTCTATGATGGTTGGGAGAAATTCATTCTTTTCAGAGGATGGATGATGGTATTGGTGATTTTGTGTTATTATTTTTTAGGGAGTTTCATACATCCCTCTTAGTAGTACATCTAGGTGTGTCAATGATGAACTAAGACCTTCACTGTCAGTTCTCATGGCCAAGGATGAATAAGTGTGTAGTGGATTTTGTCTCTCAATTCCACTTCTTTTAGAAGGTGAAGGTTTATCACTAGGTTCTAGAGGGTTTTTCTCAACCACTTGAGGTTCTAGGGTAGAAGTGAGATGTTATAACTATGGGATTCATGAATGGACTCCCAAAAATAGTTGGAGGACCTGATTTTATCATGGTGATCATAGAATAACTCATCATATCATCTGACTTCCAAGATATTTTAGAGAAGAGTTCACTAAATATATTGGGACACCATTATGAGTAGGAGATAATATGAATTCATGTACATCTATTGATGATCATTTCAAACAATGATTCATGCCTCACGTTAAAATTATAGAGAGAACATTGTTTCACACCTAAAATGAAAACCAAACTAGGAGGACCATTTAGGTTCGGGTGGACATGTTGTGAGCTTGCATGTTATCTTTTTTCCATAGTTTGGAGGATCAAATACACATAGTGGAGTTATCTTTAAACAAAATCTACCATTCCACCATCAGTATGGAACTATTTTAGACCTTTTATAGGAGACCCTATAGGTCACCAATCTCTTAGACAGATCTGGGTGAGTCAGAACTCATGGGATCAGAGTTAGTTTGAGAAAATAAAGAGAATCAAAAGATCATCCATGAATGGATGAAGACTACCTAGATCCATCAAAATTCCTATACAGATAAATGATGGAGGCCTTTGGAGTTTGAGGAGGGAGATCTTGTATTCCTAATGGTTTCACCTTGACATGGATTATGGAGATTCAACTGGGGTTTTAATTTTTCTCTTTGATTCACTGGACCTTTCCAAATACTATATAGGTAGAGAGAGGTTGAATACCTCTTATCCCCACCTCTATAGTTAGACTGTGTACACGATTTCTTCCAAGTGTCATAGATGAGGAGGAATACGAATGACCCATCACATGTTATCAAATATGGTAAGTAAGAAATTGAGGATGGAGAATTATTTTTTGAGTACTCAATAAAGATTGAATATTGAAAGGATAATATACTTAAAGGGTGATATATTTCCTTAGTGTGTAACTGATGGAAGCATACGAATCTTCAAGAGAGAACTTGGGAGTGGGAGAACTAGATTCGAGCCTAGTACCCTCATGTTGTTAGCACTCTTTTTTATTTTTGGGATGAAAATCCTAGAGTTGGGGAGAATGAACCAACTATGTTTTTTCATGTATGAAATTATAATATTTTAATGAATGTTTTTAGACCTTGGTGCTTAGTTTGTATGATATTATGTGGTCCATAGAGATTGGTATATATGTAATATAAATATATTATATATTATATCATGATCACATAGTTTTTTCAAAATGAATAAGTTTGAATGTGGACTATGATTGGAAATCTAAGACTTATATTGAGTCTGGGATATGGGTTTTACCCTAGTATTGATTTCAAGTGTTTCTTTAAGTTGCAGTCATGGGTGAAAATTATAAAATAAATAAAAAAATTATTTATTAATTATTAAATTTTTCTGAATAAACAATCTTATTTTTAGACACTATTATGGGAAAATATTAGGGTTATAAACATAACCCTAGGGATTTGGGAGTTGTTCATGGAAGTTATCTTTGTGAATGATAATGGATCGAGTATTGTGACTGATTTCCAAAGGGTCTTCTTCACCAAATAAGTTTTTTCATCTCATCAATGACGAAGATGTAGAACCATTCATTGTCTAAAATTCATCCAAACATGAGGTAGGGTGGTTTTTTTGTTTATCCTATTTTGTATTATCCCATGTTGAATGCAAATCAATTAATCTAACAATTTAATTTGTGGGTCATCGATTGATTTATGGTTAATGAAATTATCATACTAGATTTTGGAATTGATATTATTTGATATTGGTTCTTCTTTTTTTGTTCTAATGGAAATGAATCAAGACTAACCTAAACAATGTACAAGGATCCTACCACTTTTTTTGTTTTGTGAATTTATTCCATTGTTCTGCACATGTCCACCACCAATATTTCATTGGCCTGAAGTTTAGATAATACTCATAAATTGATCATTATGTGACTATTCTTTGGAACAATGGATCAATAACATGAGTTCGGGTTCAAGATCGATAGATAGATCAAGGTGTCATGATGATGGTGTATGATCGAAGGTTGATCATGACATGACTGGTTTTCCTAGGATTTGGTTTTGTGAGCGATGTGTGGCATGGTGAGATGGGTTTAGATTCTTGAGTGGATTGAATGGATAGAATCATGAAACCAGCAATGGCGAGGTTCAATCATCCAAGATCCAAGATTTCCATGTGTGATTGATGGCTAGATCTAAGAAGTGATAGTGAGAGTTTAACTGCATGGTATTGCTTAGGATTCTTGAAAAATCCAAACTACACAATGTGTAGTTGAAAAAACACATGTCTTATAGTCTCCTTCTATTGTTATAGGGTTAACACTTAGAGAAAAATATTTTATGGCATGTAAAATTTGTCTTACACCATGTAACACATGTTTAGTGGCTCGGTTTGTAACCTATGGTTACAAAAAACACAGACATGGCCAAGAACACAGGCTTGGTGTGAGAACACATGTACTTCCTAGTACACGAATACATACAGATTACATAGGCACAACACAAAGTAGATGAGCGTGGGATTATTTATACAAAATTTAATATTCAGTACAAGCCAAGTTCTTTCTCAGCCTCTACTCATCATGCTCCCCTAGTAAATTACATTTATATATATAAATAAATTCCATGTGAGATGATGAGACACAGACAATCCCATGGTAGAAAATACACATTGTGTACTCCAAAAACACAATTTATACTTTATCCAGGGTAGTTTAAGGAACTTTGACTCTTTAGTGTGGACCATTTTAAATTTTCTGTGTTCCCATTGTTCATCCCCTTGATGGTGTACAAGGGTATTATGTCTTCAAAAAAGTATATAACACCCTATATAGGTATGGTCTTGGATTGAGTTTGAAAATCCCCCCATGTTACATCGGGTGACTTCCACTATCATTTTATAACTTTCCATAAGAAGGGTTTGAGTAATAATCATGACCAACTTATATGGGAAAATGATTCCCTACACAGTGGGTCATTCAAGGTAGAGTTCAGTATACCCTAGAGTCCCTAGGGGATATCCCCTATCTATGTATCAATATATTTAGAGTTCCAATGAGTACTTTTCTAGTGAGGCCTGATGAGTATGACCTCTCTGACGAGTGATATTAGTGATATCATGGCTCGTGGAGTGGATTCTACTTGACAAGCATTACATTGAATCGTCGAGAAAAATCTAGTGGTTAGTAGTATGGTTGAGGCCTCTCTCAGAGTTGAATTCAATTATGAGTATATTTGGGTGTTATTATTTCTATGGATCCTATTTTAATTGACATGACTATGTGATGATGAGCTGAATACTATCTAGATTATGTGTGTTTTGTGATTTGGGGTTGTCCATCTGGGTATTGTTATAATGAACCATGCATGGGATCTTCCTGCACATGTTGGTTCTTATACTGATGATAATATTTTTTAAGGAGTCGTATGAGGAATAGGAGAAGGTAGGTAATCGCAATTTAGATAGACCATGGTTCATGAAAATCATTGCATTAGACAGTAGTCCCCTCCTTATAAGAGGGTTAGAATTATTTTGTAGTTTTGGTTGGCTTATATTTGTCCCTATATACATTCAAATATTTTTTCATACTCTAATGTGGGATATATGTTATTCATTAATTATTGTATGAGTTTTTTTTTACCATTAATCAGTTTATGGGTATTTTTATATGTGTGTATGCGTAAAGGTGTCTTAGGATAAGGCCTCACAAGTGTGTGATATACCTACTTGGTGCTGGTCGCTAGCCCCTAGCCTATTGTAGGCATGCTTGGGGTGTCACAATTAGTTTACTACTAGTCAGGCAAGCCCAGATGGGTCAGTTCAGGAAAAGGATCACATACACAAATCCTTTGAGCTACTTGCCTCCAAAAGTGGTGATGGTGATGAATAATGATGTGTTGATGAATCTAATATAAAATATATTAAAGCTAATTATGATGATGAGTTCATTGATGATGGAGGTGGTTCATGGCTGTGTGCTAAGTCATAGAGGAGGGGAAGACATACTCATGGTATGGGTGGCTGAGTTTCTCATCATATCATGAGTACATGTTCTCATACTATTTTAATTGTTCTGTCAAGTGTTAAACTTGGTTCTCTCTCAAGGATCAGTGAACTTGCAATGCATTGATCACTTTAGGTATGTGTTCTATTTTTATTCTTTAATGTTTTTTTATTTCTCGATGAGGGTGTGATTTTGTTCTATCACATTCCTCTATTTCCATCTTTCTTACATTCATTCGTAATGGGTTATTGCCCCCAACCTATTTCTATTAAATATTTTAACTATTAATTAAAAATTAATGAGTAATTTAATAATATTAATTACTTATTATTAATATTAATTACTAATAGATATTAGTTACCAATTAATAATAATATTAAATATATAATTAATTGTTAATTATTTTTTTAATGTTAATAGTTATTATTTAGTTTTTAATTAAATAATAGTTAAATAATAATTTATAAAATTAATAATAACTAAATGGTAATTAATTGTTAATAATCCTTGCTAAGCATTATTAATTAATTATTTGATAAATGATATTAATTACTAATTAATAAAAATATTTACTAATAAATATCGATTACCAATAAAAAATATTAATAAATAAATATTTTTTTCAAATAGATAGGAATGAAGCCCCTCATTATTTATTAGAAACCAGGAAACGCCTCTTTTCTACGGGAAGAGAGAGCCTATTATAGGACCGTAAAGGCCTAGGTGCAAGTAAAAGCCCTAGATACATGTCCCATATGCCTAGTGGGAAATAGATCTCAAAAATTAATGTATGTGAGGCCAATGATCTAAAAGAACAAGGGGTAGAAAGTATCATGCCAAACACCAGTCAAACATCATACCCCCTACTAGAGCTATAGAATTTGTGCTAGAAATAAAAAAGGATGCATCACCCCCACTACCATGAGCTGCGCCATACTAGACATACACAAGATGTCATGGACCCCCTCCAACCCACATTGGAAAGTGGGAGAGGACTGAACAATGGGTATTTCCACAGACATCCCTATTTTGAGTCTCCTACCCAACAATGCTGGTGTGGACACACTGCACTGTCAACCTAATGCCTCACATTATCAAACTGAAGCACTATGAAAAATCCAAAAAAAATGGAAACCATCTGTCCCTCATTATAATGAAGAGATATGGAAGAATGATGGGTGTCAGCACACCCATCCCTCTTTAAAGGATGAGACCTAGGGACACTTTCATGAAAGTTTCACGGGCTTCCAAATGTGCCAAGACAATTTACTAGCTTTTTCACCAAACCTGCAACCCTAAACTAGACCGAAGGCCCATTGGATATAATCTATGTTTAAAAATCCAAAAGTCCAGAAAGATGGAATCCTGAAGACATTAATCCAACTATAATTGGCGTGAGAGTCACAAACAAGACCCTATGAGATCCCACTCAAACCATGACTGATCATTCATTGCCTTCCTACCTACACCCTTACAGATTTCATTGAACGCATCCTCGAGGCTTAAACCACACATAAAAATAATAGTGTCTCCACCATCATGAAAGTTGACCACCAGTAACCACCGCATAGCCCCAGTCCATCATCACTTTTTGATAGAATGACTCATACCACCACCCGTGTGACCACGAGATGTCATGTCTTGATAGCCCAGAAACCAGACATGGAGGTGAAGGTTTTTTCAACCACCATGATATCGTCTGACTCTAAACTATAGTTTCTGATGAATAGATCTAGAGAGAAGAATTCCCCACACACCACATTCGATGACAAATGACTTCAAACCCAAGCTATCAGCGACCGCATAAGGCGTGGCCCTATTCCATCACCGCCTGATGGACCATAACAAGATCCAAAAAGGAAATGGTCTTGTGGACCACCATTGATGACCCATGCCAGCCAATCAAAATCAAACAAATCCACTAGAATAAAAGACGATGTACTAGGCCATAAGGGAGACAGAAATCCAAAAATAAATCCTCCTAAGAGGAGGATAATGGACAGAGATGATGATTTCAATGACAAAGAAGTCTATAAGTGGATAAATCCACATAGAAAAACCAAGGGATCTCCCAAGTTCTATGATCTCCATAGAGCGACCCTATAAATAAATAATAAATAATATATAAATAAATAAATACTAAAAATTAATAGTTTTTAATTAATTGGTAATTAGATAATATTTACTTAATAATAAATAATGTTAATAATAACTAAATAATACTAATCTATTAATAATTACAAATATATATTAATATTTATTAATTAATAATTAATTATTTATTAAATAATATTATTTACTATAAAATAATATAAATTTCTAAAATACATTAATTACCAATTTTCATTAATTACTAATAACTATTTCAAATTATTGTTTATTTACTAATTATTAATAATTATTATTATACAATTACTAATTATATGGGATCTAGCATTGGAGACTACCCCTACTCAATGTGGGGGTTGGTGAAATCATAACCCCTTCCTACTCGATGGTAGGGATTAGTGAAGAATTAAGTCCCCCTCAAGAGAGGTCCAACATTGTGAATAGAACCCCCACTATACAATGGGGGTTTGTGATGAAAGAATTACCGCATGACAAAAGGTTTAGTGGTCTGTAAGCGGGACGGTTGGGGGGAGGTGTAACTGGTTTTGCATGTAGGTGAAATATTATAACAGAAAGGAACCCCCAGTGATAAATTCTAGAAATGGCAGGCGTCGACAGATTTAGTAGACAATGTACAGTGGTATGGGGCCCCTACTCAATGAAGGGGGAGGATATTAACTCCTCTACATGTGTTGCATGTGTAAAGTAGTGGAACAAATCAGGTGTAGGTGGGAAATGATTCCCAACTCGATGTTGATATAAAATAATACTTTCTAACCTTACATTAAAATCCAAAATATTCTCATTATATTTTTTTATGTTTATAACTTAAATACTTTTGATGTTTTATAATTTTTTTGAATGAAAGTTTATATTTTTTCCTGATAGAGATTATTACTGCTATTGGATGAACATCTTTTCAATTTATCGGTTGGATGTGTGTTATGTAAATTGGATATATGTTTATGAAGTCGTTGTATGGAAGTATTATGATGTTCATTAGACAAAGTACAAAAAATTAATTTTAGGTCTATTTACTAAATTCATCAGAAGAAGATTAAAAAATATACCGGATTAACATTTATCATATCTAATAGATAAAAACTAATTCAAAATACTAGATGATGATTTATTATATTACCATAAGTAACATTTCATAGAGATATAGAGGTGAAAAACATAATGATCAGCAGATGGAGATGTTGTACTAAATGTTTTGAGTGAATAAAGAGTTCATCCAATGTTGTTACAACTAATCTTGATAAATGAGGAGTACGATCATTGCAGTTCATATATTAATAGAGTTTTATCCTTGAGAAGAATAATATTTTTCAATTCCAACTATCTATATTTGTTGTGAAGTATTTTTGTAAAATATTGTTACTTGATCTTACTTTTTTTAAACTTTAGAGATTTTATCTTATGGAATTCTTATATAGGGTTGTCATTGTAATTACCTTAATATTTTTCTTTGTAATTTTTTTGTTTGTCCCTATTGATCGAAGGATGTCAAGGTTATAGAGATATAATGTTATTCTGATCGATTTTATCAAGGGTTCACGAGGTGAGGGAAACAAATAATTGTATGTTCATTATGATTGAGGGATTCCTAGGTGTGGAAGATAGAAATTATGATGTGTTAAGTCATGGATACCTAATTTCGGGTTTAGAGACATCCTTAACAATTATTGTACATATTTATTATCTTTGTTGTAATAAGTTTTTATTTTCTATTTTTCTTATAAATTTTTTATATCATTCTTTATAATCTTTTTATAACTCTACATAAAAGTAAACTAGTATAAATATTTATCCAATAAACATTCATTAAGAGGTCAAAAATTTGAAAATATTCCTTAAAATTAAAATTCACCCTAATGTTTTAGTAAATTATGTGCTTTGTATCAATGTAGGTGCAAATTTTTATAAACATTATTACCATAACCCTTATGTGTAGAAAGGGGTATCTGTAATTTTAAGATGGAAGGTTTTTCTATTGGGAAATTTCAGAATCATAACCCTAGCATAACATCAATATTTGATGGTGCTAATAATGTCTGTTGGATAGATCATATAAATATTTTTTTATCAATACCGATGTATTAAATTTTGTTATGAATATATGAAGTTATCAGATTCGTGATAAATAAGTTACAACTTTTAGTACAAAATAAAAAGTATAATATCAACAAAATTATCATTTTTGAAATAATTTGTTGGAAACCATGGATATAAATTTTTAAATAAAAATTTAATATTGTGAAATTACTAACAACATAAGGAATAATTTTTAAATTACACATTTTGAATGTTCTAATGTTTTTGAAACTTGAAGTGGAATGTTATTTGCAGATTATCAAGAATTTAATTTCCTTCCTTATGTATCAATAACGCAAATGCGTCAACAGTTTATGACTGTCATATATATTTTGTATTCTTTGGATGAAAAATAGTTTAAATATGATCATTCTATAGAGAATATTACATGAATTATACCTAAATAATGGATATCAATGCATATTACTATTTATAATACTAAATAACTTATAATTTGGAGTTTATAAGATTTGATTAGAGATATCATGTAATAAGATAGTATATTACAAATATATTCTAAAAAATAAAATAAGAAGAATATGTTGGCCTTTTCTTCAATTTCTACCACATCTAAGAAATCTATATTTTGTGAAAAAGGTCCCAAACCTTCGAAACATAAGAGAATTAAGCTTTAAACAAAATTTAGTTCTTCAAAATAATGTGGGAGTGAGATTGATCAACATTCTAATATAATTAATAGAATCATCAGAAATATATATTTTCATTATAAGAATAAGAGTAATCAAAATGAAATAAGTGATAAGAAAGAAACTTCAAAAATAATTTCTTAAGAATTAAATAAACCTCAACATATTAGTCTAGATTGTTCGATATTAAAAAATAAAGAAAATAAATCAAGGAAGATGTATAAGAAAAAGTATAAGAAAAGTTTAAAAGCTTCAAAAACAAGGAGTTCATGTGGTGGAGATAGTAACTTTTAAATTTCATCAGAAGAAACTTGTGAGGATTATAATGTTTTGGGTTTTTATACGACGATTAAAAAGACCAACCAATTATTCATGGAAAATGTATCTACTAAATCCCATATAATTCTAACTTTGAATCCTAACTATCTAATTGTTTATAAATAATATAGTACTACTTAATTGAAAAAATAAAAGGTTATTACATTTGATTATGATATACTTTATTTAATATTGATGAAGTAACTATATATATGCTACATTGCATAATAAAAATTATAAGAACGTTATGAAAGACTAAGAACATGATATGTTGGAACATTACAAAGAAAATTCTATAAATTAAAAACAATATTCATATATTATTTATATAAAATTATAATTAGATAAAAATTATAATTCTATCACAACCAAATAATATAATAATTTAGTT
Source organism: Viscum album (assembly GCA_963277665.1). Taxonomy (NCBI): domain Eukaryota; kingdom Viridiplantae; phylum Streptophyta; class Magnoliopsida; order Santalales; family Viscaceae; genus Viscum; species Viscum album. Next base: position 1,656,824,523 of record OY728121.1, on the reverse strand, counting down.
CTATAAGTAAATTTTGAAATAGTTATTCTGAGGAATTTCTTTTCAAAGTTTATTTTTGGGAATAATTGTTTTTTAAATTAATATATATAGTTTATACCCACAAAGAAATACCTCAATAATTGTTTTTACTCTAAAAATAATTAAAAATAACCATATTATTAGTTTTCAAATGTAATAAATATGGGAATATGTGGATTCCTAAATTTATTTTTACTAATAATTATAGACCCAAGCAAGTTTGTGTACCAAATTCCTAATATTTATATTTCATGTAAATATAATGAGTTCTAGTAGTCTAAATATTTATTATATGGATAGTTAATGTTCTAATCATATTATTATAAATAAGAAAATTTTCCATAATATCAATACTATGAAAGGTATAAAAGTAACCTTTAAAGATAATGATCTAGTAGAAATTTATGGTATAGGTGATATATAACTCCTTGGTAAAGTTGTAATTTAAATTATTTTATATGTTGTATGTTTTGAGAACAATCTCATTAGAATAGTACAAATATGTGATGAAGGTTATCCTTTTATCTTCACAAATGATAAATTTATTATACAAACTTTTGTAGTTAAATTTATTATTTCTGATGTTATGCATAAGAATTTATACCCTCTTAACTTAGAAGGCCTTAGAATCCAATATTTTACCTTAACAGATTGAAATGGAGGATCCATATTATTATCGAATAGAAGGTTGAGAAGCTGTAATCCAAGAAATTTATCCAAAGTTTCCATAAATGGACTTATTAGAGATTTATTGAATATTAGGTTTAATTCTTATAATCTTAATGATCCTTAAAAATTTGGTAAGGAACATAATTTAATCATTAAATCTATTATTGAAGTTTCAAATTTAGATACGTTTAGTCATTTTCCATGAATTTATTTGGTCTAATTCAAACTAGATGTATTTGAGTAAAATAATATGTATATGTCTTGGTTGATGACAACACTAGATATATGAGGGAATATTTTTTAGCTAAAATTTCAGAAGATCATTTTTCCATAAATAATTTATAGCCCATGTGAAAAATGAGAAAAAAAATATATTTTGTTTCTATTCATACTGATCATGTTGGAGAATTTGAAAATTCTGAATTTAAATTTGTTAAAAGTAAAAAATGTATGATACAAAAAGTTTTAGCTCCTAGAAACCCCCAGTAAAATAGTGTTGTTAAATGAAGAAATATAATTATTCATGAAATTAGTAGAACTATGTTGAGTGAATACTCAATTTCTAATAAAATTTGGTATGAAACTTTTAGTACTACCTATAATACTATAATTTGTGTTTTAATTAGACCTTTTCTTAATAAAATTCTTTATGAGTAAAAGACATGATGAAGTCCGAAACATTCTTATTTAAAATATTTTGTATGAAAAGTATTCATATTGAAAACTAAAGACAATATATTTAAATTTTCTCTACAACATGATAAAGGGATTTTCCTGGGATATTCTATAACAAGTAAGGATTATCATGTATTTAATTAACATATAAGTACTATTCAAGAAATAGTGCATATTAGGATTGGCAAGAGAGATCCCTTTGTTTTTTAAAGACCTGAAACCACAAATTCAGATGATCCTTTTAAAACTAGTTTTCAACCCATGTATGAAATTTATTCACATAGAAGAAAAAATAAAAAACTATTTCTAGAGTTATACCTCGAAATGAAGTTCATCATGTTATTGAAGAACTACATTTTACAAATCCAAGGAATTGTACAATATTAAGGTACCATCTCATTGATAATATCATTTGTGATATAGATCAACTAGTCAAAACTAGAAGTTCCATAAGAAATGAATGTGAAAATTGTACATTCTTATCACAATTATAACCTAAAACTCTTAATAAATATTTAGGATATGATGAGTATATATGGTAAATGCATGATAAACATAACGAATTCAAAAGAAAAAAATATGGAATTAAGAAGAACGTCCTTAATATATTCCTATGATTAGAGTAAAATGGGAATTACATAATAAACATTATGAAAATTGAATTATAGTAATAAATAAAAAAATACTTGTTTCTAATGGTTATAATCAGAAAGAAGGTATAGACTATGAATAATATTTTTCTCCAGTATCTAGACTTGAATATATTCATATACTTTTAACCATTGATGTATTCATAAATTTTTCCCTTTTTCAAATGGATATAAAGTGTGATTTTATGAACAGATATATAAATAAAAATGTTTATGTTGAAAAACAACCAGATTTTGAATACAAAAAAATTATGGATTTTTTTTTCAAAACTTACTAAGGAACTATATGTACTTAAAAATATCCAAGATCCTAGTATTATAGAGTTAGAATATTTTTTCTTCAATTTTTTTTCCTATAAGATATTGATACAACCCTTTTTATTGAGATTTTTTTAATAAATCCATCATTGACCTAATTTCGTTCAATGAAATTATATTTGGATCAACCCAAAAATATCTTTATGATTACTTTTAGGATCTTATGAAGTATGAGTTTCAAATTATCATGATCTTTGAACATGCATTTTTCTTGGTCTTCAAATTTCATAAAAACCAGAAGGAACTTTTTTATATCAACAAAATTATATAAAATATATGGTTGGAATATGATAATTCTAAGAGTATTAGTACTTATATAAAGACCTCAAAATATATTGATCTTAATGAATCATAAAAACTAGTGGATCAAAAACATTTTGGGGGAATTATGGGTAGTTTATTATTTCTTATACCTAGTCGGATGGAATTAATGTTTTCTATATGATTATGTGTGATATTTTGAGATAATACCAATAAATATCATCATAAATAAGTTAAATTATTATTTGTACCTTAAGGAAATGGTGGATATCATATTATTTTATTCTACTGAATATGATTTTGAAATATTTTTTTTAGATGCTGACTTTGGTGGATGTAAAATGTATCGGAAAATTACATCTGGAACATTATATTTCATAAGAGAAGATTTAGTTTATTGGTCTTGTAATAAACAAAATATTGTAGCTGTTTCTACTATTGAAGCTGAATAGGTAGAAACTGTAAGTTGTTGTGCTCATGTGTTTTGGATGCAACACACACTCATTGATTTTGGCTTGAGTTTTAATAAAACTCTAATTTTGAGTGGTAAAACTAGTTTCATAACACTAATTAAAAATTCATAAAATCACTCAGGATTCAAGAGCATGGATATAAGACAAAATTTCCTTTATTATCACACACAAATAAGATATATTATTTTACATTTATTCCAAACCCAAGAGTATCTTACTAAATTTTTTACAAAACCTATCAATTATAATACATTTTAATATATTTAAAAGATTCATGGAATGGTCAATATAAAATGATCATTTATCTAATTCTTGTTTATCTATCTCCTTATAGTGAAAAACTCCTTGAAAACGCGTGGAACCATTTTTTTTAATTATTTTGACATTTTATCCCTTATTTTATATTTTTTATTTTTTTAAAATATCTCAGTAGATATTTTTTTAGAAATTACTTAAGTTTCATAAGCTCAAGCTTCATTAAAAGTTTCGTCAAACAATTTATATCCTTTATATTTCTTATATTTATATAATGTTCATATTATCATAAAATAATTTGTAAGAAAAATTATAAAACATTCTATTTGAGGTAAATTTTTATATCTTTATATAAGTATTCTGTGTTATTTATAATCTTTATAAAAAATTCAAAAAAATATTAAAAACATTTCTGTTTAATGGAATGATTTTTTTTAATAAAACCTATACTCTCTATAAAAAAATTTAAAAAAATTCATGAGTTTAAAATTGTTATTTTTATTTAAAAAATTTCATCTTTGTTTTTTAAGATTTGTTATTAGTCGTTGATCAAAATGAGGGTTTGAATTTAAGTCATCTAATAAGGGAAAGTTGGATCATCTCTCTACCCATTATTATATATAGCTAGAGTGTGTCACCAATTTTTATCCTCAACTATTTTATCTAAAATAAACTCTTGACATTACTTCTCTTATTTTCTATTTGTTTTCTGATTCATCAGATTCTTTTTGAATTTGACTAATTACTCCTCATTTAATCTATAGATGACTTTTCCACAATAAAGTTTTCAGAGGTAAGTTTAATTGATTTATATTGGTTTTAGAGGTATTAATATCTTCTTTAATCCACAACATCATTTAAATGGTAGGAATCCATTTTTGTTACAAAATAGAATTTTGATCTTCACTATATAATAACAGTGGGGGGATTTTATAGATCTGCTAAGTTCAATGAAGAATACTGTTGAAGAACATTTCATTCAATATCCTATAAAAACCCAAAAATCACAACATAGTAATTATGGTTGATATTATTGAGGTAACTTTGGATGGTTAAGTTTCATATTTAATCATAATCTACCAGAAAAAATTGGTACTTTTAAGAAATACCATGTAGGGACATCAATTTTTGAATACTATGAAAACAATACGATTTTATCACATCGTTCACCAAAAAAAACAATTGTATCTATGTGGATTAAAAAATTCATCATAATAAGAAAATTTGATAGAGACACTGTAAAGTTGTAGGATATATACACCTTAGATTTCTTCAATAGCATGAGAAAGTTCAACGTTATAATGTTTATGTTAGAAAATATCAAGGTACTCAAGAAATGATTATTAATGATTAAGATCCACCTTCATCTGATGTTAATCAATAAAATTTAATTAATTTTTGGAAAGATAAAAATATTAATAATTATTTTATTCCCTTAAAAGGAAAGGTTTCATTCTTGGGAGATGAATTGAAAAGATTAGGATAGTATATGTTACTTCTTTGATCATGTTTACTTATAAGTCAAAAATGATGCATCTGTTGAAGAGGTTGAAATTATAAAAAATAAAGTTCAAAAAAATAAATTCCATTGAAACCACTATAATTTACATACCGTTTCATCAAGAGAATACCAAAACAATTTGGATGATTATTTTTTAGACTTCCAAAAAATAGGGAATAAAAGAAGTACGATAATCCATCTTTCGGTTTTCATGATGTTGAGTATTTTTCCTTGAAACATAAGGTAATGAAAATTTGAATGAGGAATAATGAAGGAAACAAAAATCTATCAGTGAAAGGAAATATAAATAATCTTGAGTTTATATTGAATGTATTAGAAAAAATAGTGATCCAATAGTTGAGTAAGAAGTTGGTGTGTTTGATGAATATGTTCATTCATCTATTAATCATATTTTTTTGTTCATCCTATTGATCAACTAATAAAAATTTAAACTATTCCTAGGTCAATGAAACTTATGAAAAAATGTGTAACTAATTATTTATTGATCAAAAATATGTAGATCTAGTTTCTAATAAAGATGATGAAAAGGATAATGAAAACTAATTTCCTTCACAAAAATCATCTCATCCCACAAATATCACTTAATCACCAAGGAAGAGAAAGTTAAGAAATAATAATCCAATTATTCAAGAATTAAATAAAATCTTGGATGTTGAAAAAATTTCAAAACATACCTAAACACCACTATATTGTATTCTTAACAAGATTCTTCTCTGAAATATCATAAATAAGAATATATAAAAAGTGAAGATCATGAATTCATTTTCAAATCATCAAAAAATCATACAGATGTAGATATTGATGTCATTGAAATTTCACAATCCTACTCTATAGAAATATAATTACATAAACCATAAATACTAATAGTACCCTATTTTCCAAAAGTTTTAATTGATTCAACAAATTCTTCAACTAGTATGTCAACAAAAATAATGGAGACAAAACTGAATTGTGTTAATGAAGTAATAAAATTAATTTAAGGATTTAAGTATATTTTTCCATGATATTCAATCTCGAGGAAAATATATTCATTGAATAGTTGAAATTATTTAAAATTCAAGTTCCATGAAACACATTATTGAAATGAACATCCTAAATGAATCAATTATTAATGATTTAAAAAGAATTTTTAATGTGGAGTTTCGTAAGATGAAAAGTATCATTAGATGCATAAACTACACATAAGGATATATCAATACTTTTTATGAACAAGTCAATTGAATTATGAAGCAAAGACCAATTCTCTCTAAGAATGGGGAGAGTATCAGTGATGAAGTTTGAAATTCAAAAAGAACCAAAAATGATTTGAAAACACTTACAATTTAGTAGGATGAGGAGCTCTCTACAAAAGGTATGAAGATCCAGCTTCAAGAAGAAGAAGTTGAAAACATGCAATCAGCGTCACAAGATTTCGAGAATACATTGGATGATATTAGAATAATGAAGAAGATACTAAAAAATTTATCAAAGAAAAAATGGTTTTTTATAAAATGTTGAAATGTTTTGTAATAATAGAAACATAATCTTTCTGGATGATTGATATCGAATAGTGGATGGATTTTTTTACCTTTTAAGCATATCATCTTGATTCATTTAGATTTTTGTCTAAAATTTCAGGGAATACATTCCAATTTTACTCTCTTAAATTATTTTCAAAAATTATAACGGGTGAGAAAGAGAGGAAGTTAAATATCTTGTTTGTAATGTGTGTTCGGAGGAGTAAGATTCTAATTTTTTATTTTAAAATTTCATTTTCAAATGTTATGTATTTTTATTTCAAAAAAAGGTGAAATTTTTTAGTTGAAAGAAAACATTATATTCTTATTTTGTATTCAAAATAAAATCTTTTGAGGTTTACATGTTTCTAACTTTTATACATCCCAGGTTTTAATGTTGTTTTGTAGGAAATACCGTTTTACCATATGAATATTATTAGTTCATTTGGATTGATATATGTTAATTTTATTAGAAAAACATGTGATGTGTACATTGGATAAAAGTGTACAAAGTTATTGGACATAATTATTATGATCTTCATTATAAAAGTACTAGAAACTAAAAAAAAGTCTATTGACTAAATTCATCAGGTCGAGATCTACAAATCAATCAGGTGAAAATTTATCATATCTTCCAAATGAAGTCTTATATAATATACCTGGTTAAAAATCATATTTTTATTCTATGGAACATTATATTAATTTTAGTGGTGTCAAAAATAATTATCATCATATAAATATGTTTTCTTGAACATGTTGATGGAATAAGGACCTCGTCAAATGTCATCGAAACTATTCATAAGAAATGTATAATATAATTGTTTGAGTTCATCAATAAATGGAGTCGTGTTCTTGAGGAGAAGAATATATTGAAAATTAAACTATATAAATTCGTTGAGAAGTATTTTTTGACATATTATCAACTGAGAAAACTTGATTATTAATATCACAGGGTTTCTCTTAAGTCATTCATATGTGACTTTTTTCATTTTATGTGCCTTAAATAATTTTCTTCACAACTGTTGTTTGTTAGATATTATAGATAGAGGGATCTCAAGGTAAGAGATATAAAAATTTATTCAAGGAAGTTTCTTTAGGGGTTCCCAAGGGTAGGGAACCATAGCATTGTCTGATCATTCTGATAAAGTTCTTCCTAGGTGTGGAAGATAGACCATACAACATGTAATGTTTTGGATACCTAAAGTTAATTTTAGAGTCATCCTTAACAATTGAGGATAAAGTATAGAACTTATGAAATTTTATGTATATTTTTTTATGATCACTAATAAATCATTTACTTCATTATCATCATTATTGTTTCATTTTTTAAATTTTCATCGTGAATATGAAAAAAAAATTATATCATTCTGTATACACCATTTCTAACTCTTTTTATAAAGTTAATATGTACAAATATTTTTCCGATAAACATTATTAAGGAGGAAAGAAATATTGTACATTTTTTGAACTAAAATATCCCCACCCCCTCATGTTTTAAATTGCCTACTCTTTCAATCCTACACTCAATGACTTGACTGGTGGAAGTGGGACACTTTTTGGTGACTATGGGGGGAGGGGGAGGACTGAGTTGTCAACTAGATTGGAGGCGTGTGGACGACAATTCCTGGTAGGGTGAATGTGACATGGGAAGAATTGGCACGTTGGTTGGGGACATAACAACTCCTCAGAAATAGAGAGAAGGGCCTATTGACCAATGGTCTCTGATCACGTATGTGTCCTATCAAGCCATAGGGGCTTGTAGACAACTTTTCGGGTCTTCTGGCCCAGGTAGAAACTACCTCATTATTGTTCAGGGCCATCGGGCTATGAGAATAGTCTTTAAGCCTATATGGTATTCAAGCCACAAAAAATGTAATAAAATAGGCCTTGCAGATATCTGTCAATCCTTGAGGGAAGGATGAGTCTTGACTCATTATGGTGTCAGGGTGTGTGTAGTTTGGTTCTTTATTGTCCCCCAACTATAATAAGTATAATTATTAATTATTTTTATGAAATTAATAATAAATATTTGAAATTATTATTTAGTTTCTATTTAAAAAAAATATAATTATTAATCAAATAATAACTATTAGTTATTAACAAACTTTTTAAAAATAATTACTAATTTTTATTGTTGTTAATTAATAATGTATTGTAATTAATTAATAATTAGTAATTGAATATTTTAATAATAATAATAATTATTTATTATTTATTTTCTAATTATTAGACAAATTTATCATCTAATTAATAATTAATTAATAATTATTATTTTTTTATAAACTTATTATAAATAAATATTATTTATTATTAATATCTATAAATTAATTATAATTAATTAATAATAATAATAATAAAATATTAGTAATTAATTAAGAACTGTTAATTATTATTAATCTTAATAAAAATTACTATTAGTTATTAATAATATTTATTCATGAATTTTTACTAATTAATAATAATAAATAAATTTTAGTAATTAGTTAATAATAATATTTAATAATGATAAATTATTTAATTGGTAATAAGAGAAATTAATTAATGATTTTTAATTTATTAATAATATTTAATGATTACAAATTTTAAAAAAATAATTAATTAATTAATAATAATATAACATTAATAAAATAAAAAATATTAATTTAATAATTTAATCACTATTATTCATATTTAGAAACCAAACAATAGTTGTAAATATTTATTGTTAATCATTTAATAATAATAATTATTATTAATGACTTAATTAAAAGTTAATTAGTTAATTAGTAGATATTATTATTAATAATTAATTTTATATTATTTTGTAACGTCCCCGGCCTAGAGGCTAATTTCTAGTCCCCCAATCCAGGTCATCAAAGGAACTTAGGTGAACGTGCATGTATGCCAAAGGCTGCCGACTAGCAATGTGGGTCTATGATGAAATGTTGGGGATTATACCTGCTTTTCATAGAAATCCCATAGCAGAAATAATATCAAAATATTTATTAACCAGAATTAACAAATAAATGGACCACATGTGAAAATTCCAATAATTAAGTAGGAAAAACATGCAATTAAAATATGATGAATACACTATATGTCTTACAATCAATAAAAAACATCAACCAAAACCAAAACTAGCACAAGACCCTCAATATGTACCTGCGTCCCAACCCGTTCCTAACCCCCAATGCCCCAACCCGATATTTGGTGCAAAACCAAACACCATATCCTAGTCTTAAACCTGTATTAGAAATCAAGTAGTGTCTACTCGAATGGTGAAGTGTCACAAATACATGAGAAGGGTGTAAGCACAACATATTACATCACCACCAATGGTTTCTAAAAGAGTAACCAATCTATATAATAGTGTGTGCAAGAAAAAATTGAAATAAATAAAAAAAGAAATAAATAAATCATTTAAATAATTATCTAATATCCATTTTATCCATTAAACTCTCTAGGGTCAGCTAATCAACAAAACCAACTCAGATCCCACTGGGAGTCTAAGCCAAGGCATAAAAGGTTACATACACATTTAATCTCAAGGGGTGTTTTCTAATATCAAACAGTCACATACACATTAGTTAAATATATTAACCTGACCATCCTCATCATTTTTCCCATGGGTTAGGTATTTACATCATTTACATTGCAGCATATGGCGGTCAATTACCATTCATTTGGGAATAGTTCAAGTTACCTATCTCACTGAGGATAAACATTTGACAATAAAATATATCAAACTTACCTTGGAGCCACAACCCAGGTAGTCTCATCAAATACATCACATTTGCCTATGATCCTCAGATCATGTAGTCTAATCCAATGAAACTATTATGGTCCTAGATCATTAGTCCAACACACTATCTTGTGTATTCTAGGGGTGAGTTTAGAGCCTTGGTCAAAACTGACCTATGAGAGGAGAATAATTCCATTATACCACACCACCAACCCCTGTTCACATTCTTATCTATTAATTTACCACATATACCATATCATAAACCATACAAAATCAACAGACATAACATTCACATCTCAAAATTATTCAACATGTGAATTAACCTCAAGACTTAACCCATTATCACATTCACTAATGACATTGTATAACCCATTTAACCGATTTCTCTTTCTCATTCATTAACCCATTATTTATATACATCAATTCCAATACACTATTCCATTTAACGCATTTATCAATTCAAAATAAATTACCCACTTAATAAGATCATTATTTCACATGAATTAAAACCCATTTTTCATTTCATATATAATTCATAGGCCACATAGAAAAATCACTTTATTACACCCAAACCATTTTAAATTATTCCAACTAATCACTTATTCTAAGTCTTATACTATTCACATTCATCATTTAGTTCATTTCATAACCATGTTAACATTCCAACATAATAATCATGGTCCTATCTTACTGGCCCATAGATTAATTCAATAACTATGGTACCAATGAACCATTAAAGAAGCATAATAGTTTAAAAACAAAATTCAGTGTACTTATTTGAAATAATCTTGAATCCACCATTTAAAACATGGGTCTTCCATATTGAAACTAAAACATTCCCCATGTTTTTTTTTCATTTAACCCATCCAAAAAATGACTAATAAATTTTTAAAAAAGGGATCCTTGACCTCATTTCAAACATCATTTGAAATTTCTTAATAATACCCCTTTTGTAATTACTTTGAGGTCAACAACTCATTTTAAATAAATAAACACTTTAAAACATCATTTTCCTTTAATAATCCTATTATCATGGAAAATCCCAATAACACATCATTAAAACTTTTTACAGCCTCTTAAGAATTTAGAAAATTAGGCGTATAATAATTTCAATTAATCCATTAAGCCTACCAACATTACCAATTACACTTTTACTTCTCATTTTCTCTCATTAATCCCCTATCTCAATGTTAACCAATTTATTTTTCACTATTTTCATGGGTTCAGATTACCCCATGGGTAACCCTAGGTTTGGTCTCACTAACCAAAGGACCCAATAGGGTTTGTGAGCGGTTTCACACCTCAATATAATTCCCTAATCACCTTCCTTAACCCAAGACATAGAAATGAAACTTGGTTGTGAAATAAAACAACAATATACACTTATCGTACATCCAGACTATGCGAAAAAGGTATTAAGAACACCAACCTCATGTTCTATAACGAATGTGTGCTTAACATCCACAAATGATTCGAACTCAAACATACATTGAATCCCTATCTCAGAATATATTGGAAAGTTTATGGTTTATTTAATCATGAGATAAGAGATTCTCTAATACCTATTCTAGAAAATAGTGCAAGGAGGAGTGCTAGCCCCACCCGGAGCTTCAATTTGCACCAAATAGCTCTACAAACACCCAACAATCAAAGAGGAATCACCAACGGAGGAGGAGGGGATGTTGGTTCTCTACCCTTGCATTAGGATTAGGAGGGAAAATGGTAAAAATCCACCTTTTAATTGTCACATGGTTTGGTCATATGATTATCCAAACCGCTAAACAACCATGTTCTACCCTCTATCCATGAGAGGCCTAGATGCATGGTTATCTGGAAGCAACAACATGGTTTGGAAAACCATATGGTAACCATCCACTAGAACCTTCCCGAAAGGTTCCCCATGTTGGATGGTTTCCTGGGCTAGGCACATGGTTTTTACTATATGTGCCCTAACTATGTGCTTAACACTATTTGGCTTGTTTTCCCCTCCATTCATGTCTTGAACCCCCAACTACACCTCTGAAACTACCCATGCACTTGAGAAAAACCTCATTATACAAGAATTTAATGTTTAATCAAAATTTAATCAAGGACATACATTTATGAATGATTGGGATCTTACAACCATCCATACTTATAAAAACACATTCTCAAGTCATACTTCCAAAAATTACTAAGCCACCAAGACAAAAGGATGGGCCATGGTTCCCACCTATCCACTTTCTTTTCCCAACCTTTATCCAAGAAACAATCATGCCATCATAACACTCGGACCTAGGAAATAGTCTGACATGAAGAGACCTTATCCATCATAAAATGAAAACATGAAATTAAGTCCCCTCCAGGATGAATCAACCTCAACCTCATCACTACCAACATAAATATAAGGGAAGCGTTTAGTAACATCACTGGTCCCCCATGAAAAAGACACCAACAAGGAGATACGTTACCCTGGGATAGAAAACCAGAAGGCCCCAAGTCCGATGATATCCAAAAATCATGCCCCAAATATCTTGGAGCCATATCACCCCGTTATTCTAGGATATAATGGTCACTCAAGTCCAACATAACTTGAGGGAACATCCAGATTTTAACCACATTTTCCAACAAACCCTAGTCCACAACACGAGTTCCATCTACCTGAGTTCATTTCAAAACATCTGAAAGGCCCTCCCCCAAAAAAACCACCATCTCAAGGTACTCAAACGATCAAAAAATGAGCCGAAAATCATTACAAAAACAAAAATTCCAATACAACATTCATCTAAGCTCAAACAACTCATACTACTGCTCACATCACTGACCAACGACTTTCCAACCATGGTTCTCCCCACTGTAAACTTTATCTTTCATTTACCATATTTATATGTTGAACAATCCCATTATCAAAGAACAATTAAAAATATAACATTAACCAATGGTGGATTATAGCCCACCACATCTATCCCCTCTTACCTAATTGAGTCAGGCCATCCCAGATGAATCACTTCATTGATGACCAACTTCCACTATTGTCATGTCTCTCTTCTACCTGGACGTGATCCCTTCATACCTACGGCACATCCCATCATCTACACATACTTACTAGAGTCCATTATCAACCTCCCATTGAACATCACTACCATAAAAATATTATGCTCGTAGATCTATTATCAACTCTATAGAACCCACTAACATGTCCCATTGAAAAAAATTGGATAACCACTAAAACTAACTCGTGTTCGGAACAAGTGCTTGACTCGATCAACCACTAAATATGTTCCCAACCTACCTTTCCTTATGTAATTCAAACATTACCTTATATAATTCTCATTTTAATTATGATGCCACTGTATCCACTCCATGGACTACTTCATTCATCCATGAAAATACCTACCAATCCCCACCTTAGGATTATAATACTCACTGCTTTCCTCATGAAATTTAAACCACCGCAGCCCATGCTTCAATCAAAAGATAAACCTTAAACTTAGATGTGGATATCAAACATTTCCTTGGAAAAAAAATATTATAACCCTTTACCCATTCATGGATTGTAAGAATGGAACCCATGGAATTTGTTGAATCCTAGTCCATCCTGAGGACCACACCTGCAACTTGTTGATGGGGTTCTCCCCACCATAATACTCCACATGTTCCACCCTAAGAGCACAACCTATAAGGTGTCCCATATCCAACCAAAACACACTCAATATTCAAGGACTATTACTAGATCCTTCTCAACACACCGAGGATGATATCAAGATATTGGGCATGATCATCACTAGAAAAAAATTCATGCTAAGAAGTAATCGACGAACAACAAAACATATATCCATCACAGATGTCACCTCCTATTACAGGGATACCTCAACCAGCCATTTTCTTTGGGCTTCCCTACCTGAAAACATTTTATCCACACTCATAAACCATAACTCGAATGGGATTTCCAACCAAGTCTCCCTACCACATCACAACCCTCGGTTAAGTGGTCATGATCCTACATTCCCATTGGCATCACTACCATTTCTCACTCAATTCTTCCCATATTGAACCTAATGATCTACATGGATACACATGAAACACCACATATATCCACAAACAAAATATCTCATGCATAACTCACACATCCTACTATGATCATACAAAAATAAGACATGATTTTATCCAGGTAGGTATGTTCATCCATACTAATGGCATCATATCTTTCAAAAAATGGTCCCAAATCTAGTCCTCCTTAAGTCCCTCAATGTCTCTCACCTTCCTTCAATCACACACTAAGCTTGACACTATATCACACAAGTCATACATCACCAGAGCTTGGCCCAGATCCCAATCACGCATTAGACTTCACCCCTAGTTTTTTAGCCTCATTGGACTTGAAGCATTTTAAAAATTCTCATCCAATGAACCCACCATTCATATAAGAAAGACCTACTATGTGACCCCCACCAATTCAAGGTTCCACTTTAATGAAAGATTTATCCATCCATTCTTTGGTTACTCTTTTCCCATTCTCCCAAAATTAAAATTAGTTCCCACATCAAACACAATCACGACCATAGGGAAATCCTCTTAATGACCTTCCCTCTTCCCAAAACTAACCAACCGCATGCACTAAAAAATATTCCTGAGAAATAGACCAAAGAATAACCATGATCTTGTAAAAACCTCGACGGCTCCAACTGTGCATCGATACCGCCTCAAAAGAAACCACTTGTGCTTCTCGTTTTAAGGAAACTTCTAAATTGGTCCATCCTCCCTTGAGGCTACCCTCAATTTACCAAAACTGCTGACTATTTGCCACAACTTCAGTTTCATCTCCAAAACTGTTGTGTTTACCACTTTTCTATCAATTAAAAACCTTCACTTGGTAACACTCTTTGTTTTCCACCACCAAATCCCGAGCATTCACTTGTTCCATACAGACCCAAAATCACTAGAATCCTTAAACTCTTCCCTTCTAGGTTCACCATTATTTTCAACTAATACCAAATCTATAAATTGGAGTCATGCCTAACAAATTTCATTGGATATCTCTCTCATCCATACACACATCAAACCTCAAACAACCCACTACTCACAGGTAGAAACCCCACCCATGTTCCAAACACACTACATCTAACACACTAAAAAATCATTTACTCTAGGTCCCACACCATATATACTCACACACATACATTGGATCCATGATCCAAAAACCCACTCTCAGGTCCAAAACACAACTCACAATATTTCAACCAACACAGGTTACCACATCCATATCATTATTTTTAATTTCCCAACATCAAATTATTAGCTATACAAGGACACAACAAGAAATAGTTCTTTAATTGACACATCTTAACCAGCAGAGCCTCACATCCTATAACCAAAGGTATCAAAAAAGAGGAACTCTCAATACCCTAACTACCCACACATAGGGATAACAACCAATACCTGGTTTACCCAAATTAACATTTATAAAAATTACTTATTAATGATTTCAAAAAAAATCAACAGAAAAAATCCAAATGATGAAAATTATATGACCATCATATAAATCCAAAGGAACTATCAATCATAGGCAACATACAGATGAAGTATCAATACTTTGTTCCTAGTATGAACCATGAACTCACTCACACACTATTTCCATATTGTCCTAAGATATAAAACCTCATAAATAAATATAATCACATCCATGTTATCCACTCGAGGTAAAATATCAATCAACTATAAAAGAAATAACTAAACACCAATTACCACCCTTGGAAATAGGATTTTTACCTCATAAGTGCGGTTAAAGACACCCAGATATGATCAAATTACAAGACTCCAATAAGATCATAGTATCATGTCTACCATGAACCAAATAGTAGGACAAAAGACACAATCTATTAACACTTTGTAATGTTCTAGGACAAGAGGACACTTTATTCTTCCCTGAGTTGGGTCGTTAGATGATCTCAGGCACACCCCCCTATATGATAGAGGCTTCCTACTATAAGGATGGGTCTATGAATAAATGTTGGGTAGACTATACTCTCTTCATAGAGTAATTCCAAAACCAAAATAATAACAATAGATGTAACAACCAATAGTAAATAATAAATGTACATCATGTGGAAATTCCAAAAATAAACTAGGCAACACATTCTATAATGGTATGATGAATACACTACATCCCAGGTTGTCAACAAAAACATAAACTAGAACATAAACTAGAACAAGACCCTAAATATTGACCTATGTCTAGAACTGGTCTAGACCTCCCATGCTTTATCTCGATATCCAGTGCATAAACAAACACCAGGTCCCTATTCGGAAACTATATTAGAAAATCAGTAGTATCTTCTCATGTACCCAAGTGTCTTGGTGGCCCAAACCGGGTCTATGCACAACTTAGTAAGAAACCAACAATTATGTATAAAGTATTAAATAGTTTTTACAACAGTTCATGCAAGGAAACAAGTTCAATAAATAAACAAGGAAACACTAAAACAATTTATGTAATTATCTAATATCTATTTTATCCATTAAATTATCTTGGTTCATCCAATCAAAAAAACATACTCAGGTCACATGGGGATTCTAAGTAACGGTATAAGGGGTTATACACACTTTTAGCCACAATGGGGTTTTATAATAAATAACTACCACTTACAGATTACTGAATAATATTCACCTGATATTCCTTATCATTTTTCACATGGGTTAGGAATTTACATAAATTATGCTCCGACCTAATCCAATCAATTACCAAACATAAGAGAATAGTTCAATATCCCCATCTTAATAAGAAAAAATATTTCACAATAAAATACATCACACATACCTTGGAGACTCAGTTTAAATAGTCGCATCAATTACATTACACTTATCTTAGAGCCTCAGTCCAGGTAGTCTCATCCAACGCAACTGTTATAGGCCTAGAGCATCGGCCCAACTCCCTAAACTATTTATTCTAAGGGTGGGTATAGAGCCTCTGTCCCACTCAACCCATGGAAGGAGACTCATCCCATTATCACTCACTACCAAGCCATCTGTACATGCTTATTTATTTATTTACCATATATACCGTTTCAAAAACCATACATAATCAACAATAATAACATTAAAATCTCACACTTATTCCATATGTGAATTAATATCAAGACATAGCCCATTTGAACATTCTCCAATTACATTTTATAAAACCATTTAATCAATTTCCCTTTCGAAATCCTTTACCCATTATATATACTCAACAATTCTAACATATTAACCCAAATTCATCAATTCCCATAAACTAGACCATGTATCACATCTCTCAATTCACATGAAATTTCCCTTTTAAAATGTTCACTATTTCACATGCAGTAACCCAATTTCTCATTTCATGTACAATTAATAAGTCTCATAGAATTTCATGTTATTAAATCCAACCCATTCCATATTATTCCAACTAATCCCTTACGTAATGTCATAAACTATGTAAATTCATAATTTAGATCATTTAAAATCCATGTTTATGGGACAAAAAATCATCATGGTCCTATCTTACTAGCCCATAGATCAATTTAATAAATACGTTCGAAACCGAATATTAAAACCAAATCTTTGTATAAAAAAACAATTCAAGATTCTTATATTAAATCATCTTGAAGTCATCCATTAAAACATGGGTCTTCCTCTTAGAAAAATTAAACATTCCTAAAGGCTTTTGTTTCCCTTTCAACAATCCAAAATAACCATTAAAACAATTTCCCAAAAGGGAACCTTACACTAATTTGAAACATCATTTTAAATTTCTTAAGAAAACACTTTTGTTAATTAATTTGAGTTTAATACCACCATTCAAAGAATTACTCAGTTTAAAATATTATTTTCCTTCAATAAATCTCTAATCATGTAAGATCCCCAAAACACACCAACAAAACCATTTAAAATATCATAGTCATTTACAAAAGTTGGCTTAAAATCATTTCAATTAACCCATTAACCCTACCCACATAATCAATTAGACATTTAATACATATTCAATCTCATAATTCCCCTCTCTTAATGTTTGAAAATTATTTTCATCATTTACAAGGGTATACATTACCCCATGGTTAGCCCTATGTTTTTTCACACTCATCAATGGACCAAATGGGGTTCATTAGGGGTTTCACACCTCAATCTGAGGATCAAATCTCCATCCTTAACTAGAGACATAAAAATGAAACATGGTAGATGAATAACATAACTACATACACATATAGTACATTAAGTCTATGGGAAAAATATTTAATACCACCTAACTGATGTTCATTGATGAATGGTAGCTTAACCTCCACCCTTGATTCAAAATAAAAAACTTGTTAAATTCCCAAAATTGAATCTGATGTAAAATGATGATTTTAGGGCTTTGGATAAAGATAAGATATTATACAATCCCTTATCTAGAAAATTGAGCAATGAAGAGTGTTAGACACACACAAAGCTTCATTTTTCACCAAACAACACTCCAAATGCATAGAATCGAAGGATAATCACACATGGAGGAGGAGTGGGATGCTAGTTCATCACCCGTACTATGGGGGATTGAATGGGGTAAAAAATTGGGGAAGAAAAAAAAGGATCAGGATGAAAAATTGTAAAAACCCACTTTTTAAAGGTTCCATGGTTTTTCTGCATGGTTATCCAAACAGTGTGCCAACTATGCTATTCCCTCGATCCTAGTTAGGAAAAGAAACACAATTTCCTAGAAGCAGTCACATAGTTTGGAAAAACATGTTGTAACTGTGCACTTACCTTTACAAAAAAGGGTCACCAAGCTGCACAGTTTCTTGGGCCAAGTGCCTGGTTTTTACTAATCATACACTAATTATGTGCTTCAAACTGTTTTTCGTCTTTTAACCTCCTTTTGTTTCCTATAACCCTGAGGAAACCCCCAAAAATCATCATACACACGAGAACCACCTCATTATCCAAAAAAGGATGTTTAACCAAAATTTATACAAGGAATTTCATTTAATACAGGCTATGATCTTACTTATATAATTACATGGTAGTTAACAACTATTTACTTTTAACTATTAATATTTATTTATTTATTTATTTTGTTTTTTATTAATAATAATTCAATATTTATCGATATTTAATATTAAATATTAATAGTTAATTATTATTTAGTTATTATTATAATAATTACTCATCAGTAATTAATATTTATTCTAATTTAATTATTAATTAGTAATAATTATATATTACTAATTTTTTATAGGAAAGTGGGAAACAAAATCACAAATTTGATATATATAAGGATTTTCTAGAAACCATCTCTAAAAAATAGATATTTGAGAGGGAGTTTAGTAATATTTTTTGTTAAATCATTCTAATTTTATTATTTATATATGTATAAACAAAAATAAATAAAACTGAAAAAATATTTTTTTAGTTAAGTCCAAAAATGTTGGAGGCTTCATTGTCCTTGACTCTTAACTGATTCCCAAGGCATTGAAGCCCCCAACACCTTTGGACTCATCTAAAAGAGGCCAATGGTACTGGAGTCTCCAGCACCTTTAGAATTTAATTTTTTATAAAATAAGCATACACCAACTGTCAATATTATTATTTTTTTCAAAAAACATTGGAAAATGCTATGTTATATGAGACTAATGATATTTATGAATTATTAATATTTGTTATCAAAATAAAAAATATGGTAAAAGCATTTTCACATTAATCATTTTAAGAACCCACTTTAAAATATAATGTATTCTTTAGAAAATAATGATATTTTACATCTATTACTGCAAATAACTAACATAGAAAATTAACACATAAATTATATGAAAAACTAACATAATAAACATTAAAAATATATAAACTCCATTATTTACCAAATCTGTTATAAAATAACTAACCAAATGAACTTGGATTTTCAAGTAATGTAATGTATGTGAAAAGTGAAGTGAGTCTAACCCATTTTCAATATTTTTTTGGGAAATAATAACATTATTAATTTTTATTATGGATTTTTAATGAAAATAAATTAATAAATTATTTTTTAGATAATATGACTACTACAAATTATGAAAAAATAAAGAGGTTACAAAATTATAAAAGACGGAATCATATTACAATCCTTATTATAAAGGGGAAGTAAATTAGTTGGGAGATCATCGATCAAGGTAATGTCTTAATATACTCCATTGTCTGAAAGTAAATCTGAAACTTTGTTAGTTTCATGATAAATATGAGTGATGATGTAGTTGATGTTGAGAAGTGAGTGGGTGCAATCCATCCAACAGGTAGTGATCGGCCACGCAAGATGTGTCACACAATTCCAAATCACTTTCCCAATGGTAGCTGAATCACTCTCAATCTAGAGGTTGTTCCAACCATAGTTCTTTGTGAAAGAAATTGCATGTATCATACTCATCATTTTGGGTTCCAGTGAAGAGGAAATTCCGTAGCTACCAAAAATGAATCCAAGGATCTTACCAATATGGTTCCTAAAGATAGCGCCACATCCCATATGGTCTGGATTTTTTTTAGAGGCTCTATCCACATTTACTTTAATCAATCTAAGAAAAAGGGGCTCACTAAAAAAACTCTAAAAGTGCATCAACGTTGGAAAAAAATCACATCAATCCAAAAATGTCGCCTAATTCCAAATTCATTAACAATGTTGTTGCATTGAACCTTTTGGATCGATGCAGCTTCACGTGTGGCAATAAGGATCCACATCTAACCTGAATTATGGATAAATGAGAAATAGTTGTGAATAATATCATTTATATCATACTAGATAACATGATGAAGTTCATAAAAAATAGAATGGGAAAGGTTCTTAATTTTAGAATAACATTCCATTTGTACACATCTCTTCAGTTGAGATTTGACAGAGTCATGAATCAACCATCTATAGTAAAAAATGTCAAAAATATAGTTCCAAAGGGAAAAATTAGTGGCACAAGAAAGAAAGAGATGATTTGAATCTTATATATTCTGATTACATATTCTTCATTTAGAACATAGATGTATTCAAAATGATAGAAGGCACCCATCTATGCGATCCCTATTGTGGGAAATGCTCTATATAAGAGTAAATATTTAAGGTTTATCCAAGGATTGTCAAAAAAAAATCCATCCAAAATCAAATTCAGATTAAAAAAAATTATTATAATTTTTTTGAATTAATAATACCATTGTGAGAAGGCTCCAAAATTAAAAATCATTAGTGTTTTAGAAGGGGTATTTGTAAATGACATGCATAATGGTGTGAGGGAGATGATCATTTGGAGAATATTTCACATCATTGATTGAAAAGCTGGTATTCTCCTGGTTTTGGCTAGGGGGAAACATAGATATTAAGGGAGTACCATTCTAGTTATCAAACCAAAAGATTATAGAGAAATATATAGAGGCTATTTATATCAAATTATTAATATTGGTGGAAAAGTATTTCTTTATTGATGTCCAAATAGAAGAGTTATGAAAATTTGAATCGCTTTTCTTATGTTTTTCAAGAAATCTATTTTTAGGAAAAAAATGACGTCAAATTTTTTGTAGAGAAGGTTCCATGTGAGTTTGGTAGGAAGGGCCTCATTAAATTACATAATATTTTTTAGGACAATACCACCTTTATCAATAGGTTTTCAACACATCGACCAGGGGATAGTTGCAAGTTTCCTTTCTTGAGTGCTACCTGTCATAATGACATTTTTTAAACAAATAATTATTTTTTTATAAGACTCGTGGGAAATTTATAGACAATCATAGAATAAAAAATATTTATAAACAATAGTAGTTTTGAAAAGGAAGATTCTGCCTGTCGTAGAGAGATATTTACCTTTCCAAGAAGATATCATATGAAGGGAATGGTCAAATGTTTTTGAAAATTGCCAGGACATGGTTCTACCCAAAAATATGGGGACACATAGATATATAAAATTAAGATATCCCCTTTTAATACCTAAGTCAATGATAATATTACATTTCCTTTTAAGAGAAAGGTTTTACCCAAAGATGATAGAATATTTTCTCTAACTAATGGCTTGACCCAAAACCTCTTCGTAGTGAGAAAGGGAATTTTTGAGGTTGTGAATATTTCTTTTATCACATTTTAGAAAAATAATGATATCATCAGCATATAACAGATTGGTGGTAGCATTCAAAGTCCAAGAAAAATGAATGGGATTATGATTGGTTAGGTCTAAAAGATGAGTGAGGAGGAGACTAAGATAGTCTTCCACAATAGAGAAAAGAATGATAGAAAGGGGGTCACCTTGCCTAACACATTTGGTGTATTTGAAATAAACCCTAGGATATCCATTAACCATAATGGAACTAGAGGCCTATTTGAACATAGTTTTTATTGCAGTGAAAAAAGTATCACTAAAACAAAAATATTTAATGACCTTGATGATAAAGCCCCATTCCATGGTATCAAAATATTTTTTTAATGTCATGCTTAATGGAAATATTACCTCCTCTTTTAAATTTTTTGAAACTATTGATGCATTCAGAAGTAAGGAAAATGAAGTCTTGAATGGATCTACCCTTAATAAACCCAAATTGATTCTAGGATACTATTTTGTCCGTGATACTTGATAGTCTATTAGGAATGAGTTTTTTATGATTTTATAACGGTCGTTAATGAGAGCAATGTTCCTAAACAAATGAATCTCAAATTCAATGTCCAATTTTGTTATCGGAGAAAGAAATTGAGTGTTTAGAAGATATGGAAGAAAACCATTGGAGAATAAATACATGACAAGCTTGAAAACATCAAATTGAATAAAGTCCTATTAATGTTATTATTAGCTATAATTAGAAAAACCTTTGTAAATTAATCACACATTACCATTAATATTTATACAATTAAAAATATTTTACAATCATTGGTAATGAAAAATATTAAAATTATAATTATATTTAAATAAAATACCTTAGTGTAATTTTTTTATTCATGTAATATTATAAAATTCAATAATAAATTTATGTTGAAATTTATTAATATACGTATTTTAAAAAAAACTAGTATTTTGAAATTTTTATTGCCTAATTAGTTGTTTTGTTTATACTTTCCCAAAAATATTTATGTCACATGATTAATATATTTTATAAAAACAAAGAAAATATTAATTTTTTCTATTTTTGTGACACAACAATATATTTTGAAAAAAAATAACTTTTTCGTTATTTTTTAATGGATAAATATATTTATAAATAAAACTCATGCACCATGTATTTTATATTATCTGATAAAATTTATAATATATTTTCTAAATAATAATACACTTAAATATTTTCACATTGCTGAGTTTTTTTTGTTTCTCCTCATGTTGAAAACTAGTGGAGGAGACCATTTTAACAAATGAATGTCAAAATATATTATGATGTTTAGAAATTAAATAAATATAAAGAGGTTAACATTTTATTAAACTTAACTTTTTGATTGTTTTATTGACTATTATGAGAAGTTTTTAATTAAAATAAAAAAAATTAATATTTCAAAAATAAATGCTTCGAGAAGAAAATCACAAATATAATACAATCTGAGTATCAAATAGAAAGTATTATCATCCAATTATTCTCAAATTAAAAATTAGTCATCATAGTATTGGTTGGGATTTTGTTTTTCAATTATTGGTAACGTTAATTTTTAATGGATTCCAAGTCCATGGCAGATATATTTTATGTTAAAATAAACCAACTCCTACTGGGTGGTCAATTACATATTATTTATTTTATAATGATAACACTTTTTAACTGGGTTGGGAGATAAAATTTTGATAACCCAAAGCCTTAGATACACAAATGTTTTATAAAAAAATGTCATCTAAACATAATGAAATAAAGCCATTACAGGTTTACAGCACCAAACTACACTGAAAAAACAACTCACATTAAAAATTTTAATATGCACATAGCTCAATATATGACATTGTTATCGTATTTAAGGGATTTGTGTAGAGCAACATGGTTTGATATAATGTCTATAATATCCATCCTATAATACTAGGTTTAATTAGATATGACTAGTGACTAAATCTACTCTGACACATCATCATGTGGCTGCTCTAGATAATCAAACCTGATCTACTCCAGGGCCCGATTTCAATATTGCCCGATGGATTATGATGGACCAAAGACTCATTTTTGTTCCCAAAAATCCCATTAGGGATGAATAATATTGGCATTGTTACCTTACTAAAATACTTCATAGAGTACCCCATACCACTATTGTGCCTGCATAAATTATTTCTCAATGATTTTGATCATGGATTTCATACAGGATGATAGGGTGACTTTACCACTAATATAATCCTTCAACAACTAACTCCTAATATTTTTATTTTTTTGGAAATATTTATAATGAGAAAAAATTTCTTGGTATCAAGGATGAATCAATGGTAGATTTGATAAGGGGGTGGGGGTAGTACAGCCCCCAGAGCGGGCCTATCTATGATAAAGATTATGTGAACTACAAATTAAATGGAGCGGGTCGACCCAATCCATATAGAGTGAATGATTTTATAATTAAGATCTTTTCTTTCCTTCACAGGACTCACATACTCATAGATCATCCCACAAATCTAAAAAATTATATCAAATAAATTTATTTGTCTAATAAATGATAATTTCTAACTGAAATTAAATCTATCAATAAAATTAAACAAAATATATCAACTATAAAAAAATTAGAAATATATTTTAATAAATGATAAACATATAAATTTATGTATTGAATCAAAACATTGGAGTGATGTGGTAGAGAAGAACAAAGTCAAAATAGGGTGATATTTCTTAATAAGAGTCGAGGGGAGTGTCTTAAAATATTTTAAGAAAAAAACATTATCTCAAATTATTAGAAATCATTTCAATTTTATTATATATAATTTTTTCAAAATAAATCACTGACATTATTTTTTTATCCATATCTAGGATATTTATGATTATTATTTCGATCTTCATGAAACTCATAGACAGCTGACATACTTATCCATATAGGTTTTGAGTTTCGTATACTGAATCATTTTCAGTCTATATTTTTGCATGCTTAAATATAATGTGACCTAACCCTCAATCATCTATGGTATAACAAATCAGACTACAAACTTTCTAATTTATTTATATCCCTAGTTGATGGCCCCATCTAGGTAGGATTACTGATTTCCTCAATTTATTTGTTCAGTGCAAGAAAAATAACTCATTTAAATTATATCTCTGTGTGTTTTACTTGTAAAAATACTATATAAAACAATATTAAAAATTTATTTTCATAATATATACATTTACCATTGACCACACCTTACACCATTTAAAGACTTGTCCAAGGATCATTGTAATGCTTCCAATTTACCCTATGGCATGGCCAATCCTGGCCTTGATGATATTAAAAAATGGCGACCCATTGAATATGCCTCCATGAAACTTCGTTGCATCCACCAAGACCAAAGTGATGGCCAATAGAGGAAAATAATTTGTGCATCTAACCATTACACGAGGAGGTTATTCACAAAAGATGTGGATTGATCCAGTAGTGAGGTATCTTTAAATTTGAATTGGTGTTGATATTGTGTAGTAGTGGCATCCTTTGGTGCATCAATGACACCACATGGTAGTGTAACCATGGAAGATGAATGAGTTGGTTGGGATTGACCAGTTAAGGTTACTTGGGGAAGGGAGGAGGCATAGTAGGGAAGACACCTCCCAACCACTAGGCCAATCTAGTTAGCCAATAATAGTTGTCTCATCCTAGTTCTATGTGATTGCTTGAGCATTATTGGATTGAATCGGCTCAGTTAATGTAGGTTTTCCAAGGGGTGGTCTATGTTGAGCAATGTAGGAAGGGAGAGGGTTCATGATCCAACCAGTTAGAGTGGATCATAGACATAGACCGTAGGTAAGATGTGATAGCCCATGTGGTTTTAAAAGTCATGTAATCTAGACCAAATCGATGAAATGGGTCACGTGCATTGCTCAATCTGACCCAATAATTCAGCAAGCATATGTCTTCTTGTTTTTAATTTCTTTTTGTGTGATGTTTTCCCCAACAGAGCACATGGTGAATCTCCATGGTCACCACTAGGCCCCTATCTGTCTAAATTTAAAATAAAATATAGATTTTTTTAATGTTTCCCATTTGGAAAATTGAGTCACTACTACATATACACATAAAATTTATATGTTATATATGTATATTTAATGAAAAATTATCATATATTAGACACCCATTTTGGGAAAAAATATATTTTTAACATGATTAAAAAAATAAGTGATCATTTCATAAAAGAACACTACATATTATATATAAGTTATTTTTTAGGACATCTCTTTTCCCAAAAGCAGTGAGAGATAACACAAAACTAACGCAAAAGAACTTCTGTGAAATTAAATAGTCAAATTAAATGAATAAAAATAAATGTGTACCTCATTGTCCTTACTGATTGTTCATTAGTAGTGACTTTAATCTGGTTCCCTCAACTAAAACTAATAAGTTCTTCCTTCTAAATGTATCCACTTGAAACCGAGATCACCAATTCTTTGGTAGGAAACCTTTTACTAAAGGTAACATTCCATAAATCCTTATATATATATAATATCTATATATTTAATGATAATGTTTATTTTCATGTTGGGGTGTATTATTTTATGCAATATTTGATTGCAACAAAATGATAAATTTTTTTGTTTATTTTTCTACATAAGAGGTTCTTTATGAAATTATTTCATAAGATGAAATTTTTTGGAGTTTCATTTATGTTTATTATACATATAATGGTGATATAATTAACTCATGAATCGAAACTCATGAGTTTATGAATGCACTTTATAAGGATCTGAACATAAATAATACATATTCCCATGTCGTTAAACAAGAATTTATTTTCTTGCATCTATAAAGATAATTTTGGTTTACAGTTTTAGAGAATATGGTCACCACCCTTATATAAATAAATATTACATCACAAAGTGGACTCTTCCACTTAGTATCTATTTTCCCCACAAAGAAAAACTTTTAATATAAGATAATTTTTCTTTTCATGGAACATATTCAAAATTTTCATCTTCCCCTCATACATGTCCCTAATCATCTTTGAAACCATATGAAAAACATTTTAAAATGTGGTAAAAGAAAAAAATCACAATAGGGGACATTAAAATAATGAAAAACACTGTTAGTCAGTGAATACTTATAAAATTTTTCTTTTCCAAAAAAATCTTCGGGTTCAAAATAAACATTTTTTGGCACAAAAATCAACTTATCTTCCCAAAAAATTTCATAAAACCTTTAATAATAAATCATAAATAAAAAATAAATCTCATAAAGGTTTATTTTCAATCCTAACTAACTCATGAAAACATTTAGAAAATGTTATGTTTTCCACTCTTAATAAGTATAAAATACTTCCCTTTAAACATAAGATCATTAACATACCTTGTGAAATCATGTGGTTTTTTCCAAAATTATAGATATAATAAATCAATAATAATATTAATTTGAGACATTATTTTCATATAAATATTACATATGGAATAAAAATCATGTTACAAATGGAATAAAATTCACGGTTACCAATGGAATATCGTTCATGGTTACAAATGGAATAATCTTCACTGGCAACATGCAAAATAATTCATACCTAATGCATTAAAGGGATATCATAGACCCATCCATGGTATATAATAAAACTTCACATCTTTAGTTTATAATGGAACCTCCCATTATCATAAAAAACTCCCAAAAAACATAACATCATCAGAACATATAAAAACATTAATTTCAATCATCATACTCATAAAAACAATTCTTTTCACCCATAAGAAAACTTTTATAGATATTAAAATATTGATTCAATTTAATAAACTTTTTAGAAATAATTCGAACATAAGGAAGGGGGTGTTTTTATTTGATGAAAACATGAAAACTTTTAAAATAATTTAAACATCAAATAATCGTTATAGTGGTGGAAAAAACCATTGTTGTCGTATACATTAAAATAGAACATTATTTTTTATCAAAACGTCCCCTATAAAATATGTTAAAAGATCTATTTTGAAAAACATTGAAAAAAATTAAAAAGGGACATAATTTTTCCTTTATAATTTTTTTATTCCCAAACAAATGCATCCATAAAATAATTTTAAGAACATGGACATGGAAGAAAAAAAATTATACAATGAATCATTAAAAAATTTAAAACATGGTTTTTAAAATACAGTGAGCCTTACTTAGAGTCCTACTCATTACGTATGATACTTATCATAATGAATAAATAAATTATATTAAAGAATTAATTTCATAATAATCCTTTTAAATTTTATTTTTACTTTTACCATGTCATAAAAGATTACTAAATCAATTTACTTCATGTTAGACATTTTGATAATATTCAGCTCATATGTCTAAAATGACTTCAATGGGTAGTATAAGGTCAAAGATTTCATTATTCCTTCATATCAATAATAATAATACTGACATAATTATTATTTCAACATATCAATTATAATTTTAAAACCAATCAAGAAATTTGACTCTGTTATGATCATGGAGATGGGAGACCGTACGCATGAATAACGTTTCCATTTTACAATGATTAGGATGAGAATATGGTAAGTGTTATTATATACTTCCATAATGATAAATATATAAAAAATATCATATTATAACTTTTAATAAACTTATATATATCATCTTTAGGATGTGGTTGTGAAAAATTAGTCACATTACTTCGTCGAGGTGGTAGTCCACACATATGCATGAATGACATTATAATTTTTCAATGAATATAAAGGTATGAAATTCGATGATATATTATCTTCACAGTATGATAAATATGTCATAAATCTAATATATATATATATATATATATATTAAATCCATAATTATATCCATCCATGAGAGGCGGTAATGTAAAATGAATTACATCGGTTCGTAAGGTGGTAGTCCATCGTACACACAAACGATGGTTTTGTTTCACATTTGATGGAAGTAGAAGAGGGATATAGGTTATTACATTAAAATAATAACATATTATTATACGGTACATATTTATATTATTATATTATAATTTTAGAAGAAGATTTTATAGAGGTGGAATACAAAATAAAATGAAAATATTTGGATGAAAATTAAACCTCTTATTTAGATAAAATTATTTGATTTAAACTTTAAACCCTCTAAGATTTGTATTATTCCCAAAAAGACCCCTATAATGTGGAGATATGTTTTAGGAAGTGATTTAGGTGTTTCATGGATGTACTAAATGGATTTTTATATCTTAAGAAGAGGAAATGTGGTTTCCTTTCATAGGTGAGGGGAGGGATAGTCTTGGATTACATAAAAAAATTAATAAATATAAATTAATTACCTTGAAAAAAAATTAAAATATATGATATAATTGGAATATAAGACAAGAAAGTTTTGAAATACTATCATATAACAAAAATAGGACAATTTTATGTTATGTTCTCACCCTTATCTATTTGTTTTTACCCACATTAATCCTTTTTTGGCAATTATCCTGATAACAATGTTTTCACTATTTATAGGTAAATATAGTTACTATAAAAGGTAATTTGGTCCATAAATGGACCATAGTTAAAAATTTTAAATATAAACCAATATATGGCCTCAATATATGATTTTTATAAACTTTAAATCATTTAATTACAAAAATTATTATGAAATATCATTTATGTCATTTTTTGGAATTATAAGAAATATTAAAATATAATATGTGTCTAACTTATGTAGAATGGTTAAAAATTACATTTACTCAAATATGGGGATGATATGGTGTTAATATATTACTAAAATAAATTTTTTACATGTTTTTATTTTATTTTAGACCTTATCTTTTGGATTATCCCCTTAGTTAACCAATTTTAACCTCATCCACAGTAATGGTGTTTTCAATATTAAAGGGTTATAATTTTATTCATAAAGTGAAAATTTGATCCTAAATGGAAAATATATGTAATTATATAGAATTTATCATTATGTTTTAAATTATTTAGTAAAGTAAATTTAAAATAAAATATCCTTAATGTAATTTATTACACTATTCATTTAATTGTACTTTGAAAACAACACTACATCACATGAATTAGAAAATAATATTTTAAAAATAACTAACATGTTATAATTATTTAAAAAGTTTATGTAACACAATAATTCATACAAATTATATTAAATTTAAAATTTCTAAATTTATTTTTTATTTTTTATTAATATAACATATATTGTGTCGGTGTTGTGGAATCATTTAAGTTAAAATTTTTATCACTAAAAATTGATGATAAAATAACATGATAAAATATTAAATCACATAAAAAATATCCCTTTTATAACATAATATATCAAATTTTTATCCATGTGTCAAAAAATTATAGATAATATAATAAAGAGAATGACAGTTTTTTCTTTCTTTTTATATAAAATATTATAATGGTCAAAATTGAACTAATACTGAACCAAGTTGACCTAATTCAAAAAAATGGATGTAAATTGAAGAAATTTACTCATAAAATAAGATATATCAATCTGTTAGGGTCATTTTTTATTCTTATCATATTATTTTTGACCTCAATTAACTGATTTACCATTATCGTGGTGACAATAATTTTTCTATAGTAACTATTCATAATGAAAAAAATAAAAGAGAACTATTTAAGAAATTTAGAACTCCTAATTATAAATATGGAATCCATTTTTAAATATTAAATTTATATAAGTGGATGAAATGTATTTAATATTAAAATTCAAAATGCTATGAAAACTTGTTTTTTCAAAAAATGTATTTTTCAGTATAATTTTTTTTATACCAATACAAGAATAAAATTCATTCCATATAATATAATTTGATTATATTTAATCAAAAATAACTAGTTATATTTTAAAACTATTAAAAAATATAATTTTCATATGTAAATACATTAAAATAAATTATATTTTTCAATAAAATATCATATTTTTCACTATTTGTTAAAAAATTAATCTTTTTAAAAAATATAAAAAATCACCATAAGATAAATTTTATATGATTATTTAAAAATTTATATAATTTTAATAAAATAAATTTTCTAAAAATTTTAAGAAATTAATTATAATATTTTCTTAGAAAAAGTAATAATAACCATTTTCGAAGAAAATGTATTTTTGAAGAATAAAACAACATTACTAAAAATTTATTGATTATTTAATAAGAATTTTTCATTAAATTTACATTGACTAGGGACTTTATATATATTTAATAACGTAGTTAATAATATTTATAAATTTGAACTTATAGGCATGGTTATAATTATCATATTTAAATAATAATATTTAAGGGTTCGTTTTTGATCAGTGTTGCATTTTGTATATACTATCAGACATAGCTTTATTTTTAAAAATATCAGGCTGTTAAAATTTCCCCAGTTAAAGAAATTGTATCCTAACAATTTTAACTTTATCTTAGTAATCAAGGGTTTGACATCTAAAAATACTTTTGTTGAAATCCCACATCGTAAAAAGGGCAAATGAAACTTCCTATAGAAAAGAGGGAAAGGATATAAATAGGACATCTGGAGTAGCACATACCATGGTTCCTAAATAGGATACAATTAGTAGGAATTGAAAATATGGACATGTAGACGAAATTTATTTATAAATAATGATAGCGATTGATATAGAGCATTAATCACAATAAATTGAATAATCTTGTGAAAGTTAACTACTACAAAACCATAAAATGGAGAGGTGTGAAAAAGACCATCGATTCATCAAAATTGAAGGTAATATGATAGTTTTTAATTTATTTCAACATATTTGTTATAGATATGAGGAATTATTTTACAATATAGACTAAAACGAAAAGTTAATTTACTTACATGAAAAGTCTAATTTAATTTTTTATCCATTTTATACCGCAATATTATATTTTACTTCAAATGTGGAGTATTCAAGATTATTTTTTATCCCTAATATACTAAAATATACTTATAACACATCACATCGTTCTATAATTGGACAATAAGGTATTCCTCTTATAACTAGTCATTAACCAAAACCAAAATTGTCATCACAATGTAAGATAATTCCCAAAATGAATAAATGTTCATATCATGAAATAAAATCTTCAAAGAAGCAACAATAACACCCAAAGTTCAATATAAATCATTTGATAAATAACTAACCTTAAAATTATTCAAAATATTCCCATGGAATATTGAAAACAAAAAAAATTATAAGAATTTGATCACATTCAATGAACCAAACACGTTTCAAAATCAAACTAGTCACCAGATCCGGCCTCTGACAAGGACTGAGAGGCATTCATGATCCCCTTAGGCTCAAAACCAGTGCTAGACATCAAATTAACTTAAATTGAAATGATTTCACCCATAAAAAAATTTAATTAAATATGTAAAAAAGGACAAGTAAAATAGATCTAATAGAAATAAACAAATAAAATCAGACATACCACTCTGTAATCTTCTGGGTAATACCCAACTAATGAACCGAAGTTACTCCATAGCGACCGAGACCAAGACAAAAGCTACAAAAAATGATAAAAAAAGATATAGTTATAGGTGTGAGTATAAAAACATGGTAGGCATGGCTTTATAAAATACTACCTCTTAATTACATTTAAAATTTAAAAAAATCATTCTAGTTCGAAAAATAAGATATATAAAATAGGGGTTTCTACTCATTTAATAGATATAAGTTACAATCATCAATTTTAATACAACCAAAATTATATTTTTTTCAGAAACAGTTTTCAAGGAATGAAAAATATTTCTGAAAATTCCTTACAAAAGATATATAATTCTAAAAAAGTGTCTCAATATGAAAAAAATTGATGATTTATTTTTAAAAAGAAACTAGAAAAAAAAGGAAACTATACTGAATAACATTTTAAAATAGTGCTATTAAAAACATTCTTAAAAAAGATAGTGAACCACAGAAAATTCCTAAGAATCTAGGTTAAAATGGTCCTAGGAACCTCATGCCCAAGTGGTTAAACCATATAATTCATCTCTGGCATGAGCTAGAGAGGTCACAGAGAATGTTTTAGCGGTCCCCAAAGCATCATCATTCATTTAATTAGTGTTGTAGAATAAATGTTTCCCGGAGCCCAAGACATTTCCCCACCAAATCAGTTCATATAAAAGTCCATAGAAGCCCACCTAGGTACCTATTGCTTCAAAGTGATATAATTATACAAATCATCCTAGTACCCCCTTTTTATTATTAACCAACCATCACGAGATATCATTCCATTTCAAACAACTTCAATATGGAATAAGCCATTTGAAAAACCATACACACACCAACAATCATGGGAAACAACATTTTAACACACACACAAAACAACTTTGAAACCAACTGTTTAACATTAAAAATCATTGAGAAAACACTGAAACATTTATGATGATTTAAATTTATAAATAGGCATGAAAAGAGGCTTACCAAAAGAAACCCATGTTCAAGGATTTAGTAAAATATTGGAAGAGAGTAAAAATTTATTTCCTAGAATCAAAAGTCACTTTTCATAGAATATAATTTCCATATAAAAATTAAAACATAATTTTAAAAGAAACAAATAACTATGTAATTCAAATTAAAGGGTTATGTATAATGGACCAACCTAAAAACACGATTTTTTTTATAATTAAAACTTGAAAACACTTCACAATTACATGCATATACACCTCCACCCACAAACACATATATATACCCTTTGACCAAATGTTCATATTACTATCCACATGAGGGAATATGTATAAGGGATATATATAGATTGTTACTTGTGTATACACAATAATGTTTCCTTCACAAATTATGGTCTGAATCACACTAGAAAAATTCCATAACTAAAAAATTTTGAATTCCCAAATTAAAATTGTGACTAATAATAAAAATATAAAAAAACCCAAATATAAATACAAACCCACTAAATTTAATGACCATCTAATGAACCATCCATTACGGGGCCCCCGAGCACTAGGTGTGAAGAAACAACAAAATAGACACTAAAAATTGGGTTAGGGTTCAGATGGGTAATGCACACCACACAAGGGTGAAAGAAAACCAAGAAATAGGAAGGGAAGATAGAGGATGAGAAGAGGAGAGGAGTGTGAAGGTACTTCGACAATGGGGGGTGTCATACAAAACAAAAGAATCAGGGCTGGTCGTGAAATGGGAATAGAGAGTGGTGTAAGAAAATAATAAAATAATAAAATAATATTAATAATATTAATAATAATAATGAAACAAAAAAAAATAATAATAATAAAACAACAAGAAAAACAATAATAATTATACAAAAACAACAACAATAAAAACAACAACAACAATAATAATAAAATAATAATAACAACAAATTGTTTTTTCTTGTTTTTTTATTGCCATGTAACAACAGACGGTCTAGCTGAATGGTTGGAAAAAATATGCACCAACAGAAAACCTCTACTGGAGGCCTTGTAAACCCCACAGGGGAAGGTCTCTTGGTTAGGGAAACTATACACTGACCATGTGGTCAGATCTACTAAAAACTATATACATTATTGCATGGTTTGAACATAATTTCCAGTCATGATTTCATCATGCGCATATGATCAAAAAACAAAAAATTAAAATTTTAAAGCATTGTCCAACATGAAATTCAAAAACGAGGATAAATAAAATTAAACAATTAAATATAGTTAATAATTCAATGATGTATTGTGATAATTTTCCCCACAATTAAACTTTCTTCCCCTCGAATGTCCTAATGGATTAGTTGGTCACAACATTAAATTAAATCAAACCACTACACATTACTAGGTTTACTAAACCCAAAGATAATGATCTAGTACTCATCCATTATATTAAACTCTAATCCACAAAAGATAATAATGTTGTAATCTTCCAAGAAGTGAAACTAGGCTGAAAGGGAAAATGATAAAGTCTAAAGAAGTTGCACCATCAAAAAATGACTCATCAAAGGAGACTGAAACCATAAAACACAACCTCAAAACATGGAACATCCTGACCTGTAACATAGAAATCAGCAAGTAAACTCATAGTGGTTTGTTTAGGATATTTATAAGATTCTGTCACATGACCCATTATTTAGTACAACTAACTACCATGACTAGGGTCAGGTAGGGAAAAAACAAACAAGCGCACTTGATACAAGATTCAAAATTCCCTAAGGGGAAACATAAGAACTATCATACTAGGTTCACCATGATATTTTTTGAAAAGTGTTCTCCCCACCGGTTTATGGTTTTGAAAAAAACATAATTTCCCACAAGACGAAACAACTTAAAAATATTGATAAAGAATCTAACACTAGTGTGACAGCTTTATATCCCAAGTCACACTCGACCAACTTAAGAGATTATATCAACGAGACCCATAGTGGGTCTCCCTTCCATTAAATAATTGATAACATGGAGGTTTATCTAAGAATAATTCTCAATAAACTACCATCCAACACAAAAATACCCAACCTAGGAAACCAAAATTGGTAATCAAACCAAATCACAATTCAAAATTTACCAAGATAGAGAGACTCCAAACATGTGCCACCTGAAACCAAAACCACTCAAAAATGATTCAATAACTCACATTCCTAAGAAACTACCATATAAATATCTATAAAACAAGTCTATAAAAATATCCCAATAATAAGTTTCAAAATTAAAATCCAAATTAAGCAGAAACGTAAATAGTTCCCACTCTAACGTCGGAGACAACTAGTTGGGTCAAAATCCACCACACCGAAAAGATCATGAAATGTGTGGAAAAGACTCAACCCAGGACCTATTTCTGGCTCCCTAATGTCTTAAATCATCTTATTTTTCATATTAGGGAGCTATTAATCCTTGACCAAAACATCATCTTTCAGTATCATTACTTACAAATTCCACTTTAGGTGATCCAAGTAGGAATATCGAACGAAACATCTTCTCACAACATTAATATGAACAAATTATTCTCCAATTTCTCATTTTATGATGGTGTAAAACCACCAAATAAGACCTGGGTGTGGTCCAATATCTATAAGGGCTCTATTTAGATCACTCGATATGGGTTACTAGTAGAGCCATCAAATAGAATACCCATAGAAACCCTTATTCATAATTTTCCTTAATGAATCTGACCACCTCAATTTTGATAAGGTCAAACTACTAAAAAATGACCATCAAAAATTCATATAATCGATATTTACATAAAAAATCAAGTAAGTAACCTCAAATACCAACCATGTACTCTTTACTAAGACACTTCTAGGGCGTACTCCAAAAACAGGATGCAGAAACCCAAATCAAGACACATCATGATCAAAAACTCCACACTTCGATCAAAAATAAAATATCCATTCTCAAAATACGATTCCCACTACATTTAAATCATTTAGAAACCAAATTACCATGAAATAAGACTCCAAACATAAAGATAAAACACTAAAGAACTACCCACTAACTTTTCAAAATAATTAAAATTTCTTTTTTGGAAGACATTTTCAAAAAACATAACAAACTTTAAAAAGTTATGTACCCACCATTTGTATTCCACAAAGCCTCACATATATAAATCCTTTTGATATCACAAGAACCCAACCACACATAACACTAACCATACAATACCATTAGATAATCCATATGTGTGATCATTCATAAGAATAAAAATGTCCAAAATAAGACATTTCCTCTCCCAAAACAAGATAACCAACCCAAAATTCAAATTCCAAAACAATTTTCAATGTTTCAACTTATAATTATAGAATTTTTTTTCCAAATTTCTAAGAAAATTATATTTAAAATTTCATAAAAACATTTATAAACTCCAAAATTGTCTTCCAAAGTTATCTCTATTTCACTTTATAAAAAAAATTTCAATGATCCTGAAATGGTTCCCCAAACACAATCCATTTTCAAAACAACCATTTCATCTTCAATGAAACCAAAGTTTTCATTAAGTAAATCCAAATTTAGTAAACCAAAAACCATTTTAAAATCCAAGGGAAACAGAACAATTTCAACAAAAACACATACTAAGAGCGAATAAGAGGAACCCAATTACTCAATATATCAAAATCTCAAAAACCCAAAAGAACTATTGTTACACATGACATGAATTCATGGTTTGGTATGTGAAGCACCAACTGGGTTATAACATTGGAGGTTATTAGAGGTAGTTTCATGTTCTACAGATAGTCTTTTAAATCATGAACAACAACTATACACCCCATTTAATTCCACCAAATCACCCACTCTAAGACTTAGAGTTTCATAAAATAATTCACGAATTATGAATACAAAAAAAACACTATATCAAAAAAAAATCTCAAAAACATCTGAGAGTCAAGCTCAGATGTTGAGGCGCATCCATCTCAGTCTACCCTTTAAATTCTTGCATCCTTCCAAATGGGTAGTGATCAAGCAATTATCTAGGACTAAACACTTGAATACCAATAATCCTAGATCCTGACTACCAAAAAAACCCAAATAACATGGGAAAAACTCCTCTAATACCATTTTTTCATGAACCAACTCAGGTCAACCTCAAAACATTCACCCAAGACAACATAAGAGAAGATCCGAGAAGAATTTATTATCCTACTAGGTTGAAAAATATTTTTGGGCATCAAATTAACTTAAATGGGAATGATTTATCCCATAAACGATAGAAAATTAAATAAATAAAAATAGAAAAAATAAAAATGAACTGTGAAGAGGCCTAGTGATTTGGTAAAGTTGAATATTTTTTCAATAATATAATAATATGAAAAAGTAAATGAATGTTTTATATGTGAGGATTGAAAATATATTCTTTAGTTCAAAAGAAGATGTTTCATTAATTTATTGAGGTGATATAATGCTTACAATATTGACTGGAATAAAAATAATAATATGCCATGTAAAATTATTTATTTTTCATAAAGAGGTCTTGATGTTGTTTTTGGTTTAATATTTTGAGATTTGGTTGGATTTTTTTCTATGAAATGTTGTTTGTTTTTAATGGAGTTCATCAAAATAATAGAAAATTAACCAAAACTCCCAATCTATCTTAACCACTTCCATATATGTGACCCTAGAGGGCTAGCCACAACTGAAGGAGCTTGCCCGAGACAACCTATCGGGTGGTTTAATGTGATGAGTATCATGCCCACAAGGCCATATGGGAGTAGTGCTGTTCCAACATGTGTGGCCACACAACTGTAGTTTAGAGAAACCGACATGGGGTGGTGCTAGGTAGTATGGGTGATATATAGTAACATATTTCTAGATGGTGGATTTTGTTTCTTTTATTATAAGGGAGTTTCCATGAATTGGATATTTTAATGTTGAAATACCTTTATTCATGTTACTATAGATTGGAACAATCTATTTCCATCTGATCTTTTCAATCTTGCATCCTAGCCATCCAATATTCTTGGATGAGTTTCTCAACCATACAGTCTACTCAATCAGAATTCTTGGTCATCTGATTGTCTCTCTACATTTTATCCATACTAGGCCTCATAAAAGATATGTTGTTCATCGAAGCTCTCTGGAAAATCATCTAGGAATTGAGTAGAATCATCAGATCATTGTTTTCATGATGTTCAAAATCACCTAGGAATCTAGATTTCATGATTAATTAAAGTTAAAAATATGGATTTTAAGCATAGTGAAAATGTAAGATTTCTGTGACAGTGAATCTTGGTTTCTTGGAGAATGTAGCATGTTGGTGCTTCATTTCCTATAAATACAACTTGATGATATTTTTTTGTACTACTGAGTTATTGAGAATATCTTGTTTCCAAAAACTAGAGAACCGTAAATGGATGGTTCACAAAGGGTAGTTCCGCGCACTTTCTTCATGTGTGAAGGAGGAAAGATTTCTACTAGAAAACTATATGTATTTATCACATTAGTTTCACTTTTAAAAGAACTTGGTTCTAGGATATAGCAGATAAATTGTCTCATTGACTTTCATAACAATCAAAGAGAATCCTTGCATCATTAATCTTGCACGAAGACAGTATCACACTGTTGTATGAAGAGCTGTAATAGTATACATTGATTGCATGAATCATTTGAGAAAGGTGTGTACTCATCTTTGAGACAGTGTGTTGCATTAAGGATAAGTGGATAGTGTATTTTTGGTTTTTTGTGCATGAAGGATTAGGAAACAATGTGTGTGGATAGAGAGAGTGTGTGTGTAATGGAAATGTACATGCAAAAAGGTAGTGAGAAGATCATTCATGGTTTGTTGAATATGTTTATATACGCATATTTAGAAATAAATAATGGTTTTGGATAGTGGTTCTATGAAAATATTTAAAGAGGAGATGAAGAATTTGTGAAACCTAATGCATATATAAATATATATACATTTGATCACTTACATAGATAAGAATTTTGTGCATTGAGTGATTTTTTTTATGAATATCTTATGAGATCCTTGTAAAAATATACACTAGGTAGTGTTCTTGTACGTGAATTAATACGTGAATTAATTTTGAAGGCCATGCAATGTATTTTATACATGTATGAAGTTTGACGAATTGTGTGTGAAATATTTGATTCTTGATTAGCGTGAAGTATTTTGAGACTGAAACTAGAACAATATTTCTATCAGTGATTCTGGAGAATAATTTTTTTATCCGAGTATTTAGTTCTAAGTGAGGTTGGGTCTTCAGCATAAGAAATAATATTTGCCTGAGAAGTTTTATATAGAGTCCGTTGACCATTTAAAAGTGATTAGTTTTATTTGATAAATTCCAGCCCCAATGAAAACATTCTTGAATTTTACATTGGCCGTTTTGATCCAGCATGCTCCTCAAGGAAGATTATAATATCATCCCATCAATCAATCAAATCTTGTATGACTCAAGATTTTGATGTCTTCAGTGGGTCCCAAAAGTAGTTGAATTCTCAAATGGGACACGAGATAAGGCTTGTGAGAATCTAGTAACAATATGTGATGTTGTAAAAATATCCTCCTCAAGAACTCGAGATTCACTTGTTTAGGTTGGCACATGTGATCTCTAGGGGGACTCTAGAGTCGAACGTTGTGGGACTCAATGTTGAATGTAATGGGAATTTCCCTATTTTAACCATCTATATTTTTGGAATAATCTATAAACAGGGGTATATCCTGTGGTAGAAAGGACATCAGTCAGAGTACCGAACCTTGTAAAAATACAATGTGATGTGTTTTAAATTTCATTATATATTTCATGCAGGATACATTCATCCTAACATGTGACATAGGTTTTAATCGGTTTTAGAAAATAAAATAATTAGTAAAAAATATGTCGCACCGGATTCACCCACCACCCCATGTGAGACTTCAGAATCTATTAAACACTTAAATTGGTACCATAGGATATGCCACCAATAATTAGATCAGAAATACTTGTCCAGTTGTTTTTATCCAAATCATATGATGTAAATAATCTATTTTGAAGACAATATATCAGTGTTTCATATATAAAATCATTTCAATACTCCTGATGTTATAAATGATGATGTTTAAATCATGTCTCTGAAAAACAAAAAGAAAGTAGTGGCAATGAAGCTGGATAATAAATCAACGATAAATGAATATCAACTGTTAGCTGAAGTCACTCAAAGTGGAAATTGTTCAGTAAGAAATTGGTTATTATTATGATGATTCAAGTTTGATCTATGATGATGATTTAATAAATTCTAAAATCAAAAAATATCTGAATAAAGTTTCCAAATAAATCACTATATTTTTTACAATAAATTTCAAGTTACTTCAGGATGAAAAAATAAAGCTAGAAAAATATTCTAATTCTATAGAAGAAGCATTGACTATAGAGGATGTAATAAATAACACACTCACAAAAATTTTGAAATAAAAAGAATAAAAATATATCTTTTTGAAGAAATATATGTTGTAACTTGAAGAATTGAAAATTAATCTCTGTAAGAAATTTGTTTCTAATATATTCTTTACAGAAAATTTGCATTCACATGTAAAGCTACATAATACATCTATGAATGTTAAATATTCTCAGGTGAATGATAAGGTACAAATAATAAATGAGCTTGAACTTTTTTTATAAAAGGAAAATCATATGCATTATGATGAGATTTAGAAGATGAAAATTTAGTGGGAATGAACCATGAGATAAGTTAAAGATGAGAGGATTTCTCTCAATTTAGAAATTCTCAAAATATATGTTAAAAATAGAAATATAAAAGAGAAACAACTTTGGTCTTCCCAAATTGATGAGAAAATAAGTATTTTCTAGGATTCATCTAATAAGTGTTCTGTTTTTAAAAGGTCTGAATCTTGTAACAATAAGAGCTTGAAATTATCTATAGATAAATCTAGGAGAGACTCTTTAAATATGGTTACCCTTTGTACTGATAAATATATGTGTACTAATATTTAATTTAAGACTAGTGCAGATTCAACATTAAAATCTAGAAAAACTTTGGGGACAAGAAATTATTGTTCCCCAAATAAAGTAAAAAAGAATAAATATGCTACCCAAAAGTCGAAAAATATTAATGATTGTTAAATTTTTTCTCAAAATAAGGGATTATTGTTTTTTTTATATTTTTTGTGATGTTGGAAGTTTTGGCATCAGAAAACTAACTATTGGAAGAATATTTCATTTTATGAAAATTATATAATGATGATATTTAGGGGGATCAAAGCTAATGATAAGTGCAAATTTTCACAAAAGAAGAAGAATTCACAAACTGATATTCAGATTATCAAGAAAAAATGTAATTACATTGAATATTTCTATGATTATTGAAATAGAATTGGTCATTGTTATGATGAGTGTTGGTATGTACCAATCATTCATAAATCATCTATTGATAAAAATAGAAGACTGCAACACAATGTGAAGTAGGTAAAAAATGAAGATGATAGGATATCCTTTGGTTGTGAACAAAAGAAGAAGGTTGTTAAAAAAATATCTTAATATGTTATCAAAGGATTATTTAAAGAGTGTATCACTAAATAAGTGATGTTTCTATTATGGTATTAAATGTCACATCATGGATCACTTTGAATTGTACATGAACATTCATACTAATGGAGGCAAGCTGGAATCAAAGAGAAAATCAATCTGGAAGAGAAACAACTAGATTGAATTGGTGAAAGACTTGTCAGAATAAGAATTTTAAATGTTTAATAAAAGATTTAACTTTTTGAATTATACTGATTTGTGTGATAGGTAAAATGTGTCTGGATATTCAGGTAAAAAATGTTTCAAATAGTTATGCAGTCAATAATAATTCTTAAAGAAGAAAGATAAAAAAAATTTGACTTCTAATTTTTGAAAAAAATAAGTCTACACACAAAGTAAAGATTGATCATGTTCCAAAATAGTGTTTGATCATATTTCCAAAACTGTTGGAAGAGGAAAGAAATTTTTAACAAGCAAAGAATATTAAAATTTGTTTCTTATCATATGTGAAGAAACGTTTTTCATTTAAGATGATTGTTAGGTTTATAAGTAAGTCCTACCTATGTTGATCAAACTGAGGATCATTGAAGAACCACCATACTCCTATATATATATATATATATATTGTTTGTCTTTTTCATGTAGGGAATTTACGATGAAGCATATATTCTTTGGGAAAATGAATTTATAAAAGTTATGAATTATAGGTATAAATATTTCTATCATAAAGGATTATTTTCATCATGTTATCTCTTTTAAACTTCTCAAATAATA
The DNA here is from genome assembly GCA_963277665.1 of Viscum album. NCBI lineage: Eukaryota > Viridiplantae > Streptophyta > Magnoliopsida > Santalales > Viscaceae > Viscum > Viscum album. Next base: position 1,656,781,826 of record OY728121.1, on the reverse strand, counting down.
TCAACATACTTTTGGACATTATTTTGGATGAATGAATATCATCATGAAGAAATTATTGAGTGTATCTCTTATGGGTAGCACATAAGATCAACCATCAGATATTTCTATCTCATTTGGGATCATATTAATATCAGATGTTCTCGTGAGGTATGAATCTGAAAATTTTAAAAAATGTTAGGAAACTGAAGCTTGTCATCAATGAAGTTTGTTTATTATATTCACCCACTTTCATAATGAAAATTTTATTCTAAAAATGGGAGTGATATATTACTTTAAGAAAAAAATGGGAAATAAATTTTTTCATTTGAATTTCTAATATATTTTTCAAGATGTATGTAGAAGATTTGTTAGAAATTTATTGAACAATTTCTGTGAAAAGGTTTTAGAGATTACTATCACATGCTGAAAGTTTAATGATAAAATTAATGTTATATTTGATCAACCTTTTTTTCTACACATCTCATTTCTCACATAGACATATAGTTGGCTAATTATATCTCTTTTTTGATCTTGTAGTGATTCCATCCTTCTCAGAAGAAAATCTAACAATAAGATATAGAAGAGAACATAGTGTTTTTATAATTTGAATTTTGGAGATAAGAATTCATTCCCATCAAAAATTTATTTAGATTCTTCTAGTAATGAGGACAAGATATCATTGAATTATTAAAAATTGGGTATTAAAAACAATTAAAAAGGGGGGATTGGAGATAACAAGTGATTTTGGGAAGTTGAAGTTGTTGTCAACAATATGATAATATGAAAAGGTCAATGAATCTATTATATGTGGTGATTGTAGAGTTTTTATTTAGTTAAGAATAAATTTTTTCATTTATTAATTGACGTAATGTAATTTTTATAGAAGTGACTAGAGTAAAAAATAAGAATATTCCAAGAAAAATTATTTATTTTTCATTATGAGTTCTTGACGTTTTTTGTGGTATAATAATTAGAGACTTGGTTTGATTATGTTTTTCAAGGGAATGTGTTATTTTATTTTTTAATGAAGTTATTCAAAAAAATTATCCAACTTACTAGAAAGACCTAGATAGCTCACCCCCTTTCATATGTTTGACCTAGGAAGGTCAACCGCAGTTGATGGAGCTAGCTGGGTACAATCTATAAGGTGGCATAATGTAATGATGTTTACACCCATAGGGGATATTGGGTGTAGCGTGGCACCATAGTGCAGGGTAGTATAGCAGCGTGGAAGAGTTCCTAATATAGGGTTGTTCCATATAGTATGGGTGATATGCAATAACTGATTTATAGATAGCTTATTTCATGGATTTTATTATAAGGAAGAAGCCATGAGTTTTCTATTTTGATACACAATCACATTTTGTGTGTTACTATAGCTCCGAAAAAAAACTCCTTCTATGTGATATGCTCAATATTGCATCATGGTTTTCTAATCACCCTTATTGAGTTTCTCAATCATACAATCCACTAAATTAAAATTCATAGACATCTGATTGACTCTTCATGTCACTTACATAATTATCCTTGTCTAAGGTAATTTATTCATCAAAGCTTGATTCCACAACATATAGGGATTGAAAAGAATCATATTATCATTTTTTGAGGGTTATAAACACTCCATTATGATATAGACCACCTAAGAATCTATTTTTTATGATCAATTAAAGAAAAGGCCATGGAATTGAAGTGTGGAGAAAATTTAAGATTTCTGTTATGGTGAAGTGACTCTATATGCCACAAATCATGTAGTATATCGGTATTTCATTTCCTTTAAATACCACATGAGGATCTAGATTTAGTACTAGTGAGTTTTTGAGAAACTATTGATTCAAAAAAATGGGTAACCAAGAAAGTATCCTTCACAAAGGGAAGATTCATGTACTTTCTTTTTGAATGAAAGGGAATTGATTGCCACGAGAAAACTATATGTGTTTATCACACCCGTTTTGGTTCATGAAGAACTTTTTTTGTAAATCCTTCGTGATAGAATATCAATTTTCTCCTTGAATTGCGTGATAACAACCAAGAATCCATGCATCTTTAATATTGAATGAAAACAGTACCACACTATTGGGAAAATATCCGTAAAAGTATAATTAATTTGCATGACATGTTTGATAAGGGCACATACTCATCAATGGGATAGTTTATTGCACGATATAAAAGTGGAGAGTGTATGTTTAGTTTTGTGTACCCGAAGGATTGAGAAACAATTTTTTTTGGATAGTGTGTGTGTGCGAGAGAGAGTGAGAGTATGAAGGAAGTGTACTTTCATAATGACAGTGAAAAGAAAATGCATGGTTTTATTCATATGTGTATATACACATATTTTGAAACAAACAGTGTGTGTGGATAGTGTTATTTTAAAAATATTAAAAGAGGAATTGAAGAATTTACACACCTTAATTAATATATAAATATATATACATTTTATTACATGAATATTTAATAAGTAAGTACACAGTGCAATTTTTTTTCATGAAGATTTTGTGAGATCCTTGTGTAATTATACACAAATAAGTGTGCATGTACATGAATTAATACATGAATTAATTATGAATACCATGAAATGTATTTTATACATGAATGATGTTTGAAGACATGCATGTGAAATATGTGTTTCCTGATCGGTGTTCATTATTTTGAGACTAAATCTAGGTCATTAGTTTTATCAATGATTGATGATAATAATTTTTTTATCTAATTTTTTAGTGCTAAGTGAGGTTGGTTCTTCGGTAGAAGAAAGTATATTTTCCATTGTAGATTTTTAATAATGAAAACATACAATTTAAAGGTGATCAATTTTTTTGGTCCAGACCAAACCCAGTGAGAAGGTTCTCGAATTTCATATAGGCTAGTTTGATTAGTCAATATCATGGAGGAATATTATAAGATAATATTATAAATGGATCAAATCATGTATGACTTGTTATTGGTAAGCCTTTAGTGGGAATCTAAAGTAGTAGAAGTCTCCAATAAGAAATTGGAGTAGGCCTGTGGGAAGATGGTAACATTGTGGTATACAATATAAAGATACTCACATTGGACTTATAAGTCACTTGTGTAGGTGGGAACCTATGAACTCTAGTGTGAATCTAGAGTAAAAAATTTTAACACTCAATGTTGATGGTATTGGGAGTTTCTATGTTGTAACAATCTACATTTAGTGAAGAATGTGCAACAAGAGGGTATAATCATGAGTATTAAAACTTAGTAGGTGTTCCCAAATTAAATAAACACAATACCTTGCCTGTAGAAAAAAACCAATTTAAGCTAGTTTTTAAAAAGGATATATAAAAATAGGGTTTTCTAATCATTTTATGGAAATAAGTAACAATATTCTATTTTATGAAAAAAAATCTATTATAATTTTTAAAAATAGTTTTCAAGGCATGAAAAATATTTCAAAAATTTTATTATAAAATAAAAACAATGATAAATATGTGTGTTAATTTAGAAAACAACGAAATGTGCCATTTTATAAAGAAACTATAAAGAAATAGAAAACCAGAAAAAAATAGTATTTTAAAATTGTACTATGAAAAACATTAGTAAAATAGAGAAAGAACCATGGTAAATCCCTAAAAATCTAGGTCAACTGGGTAATAGGATGATTTTACCTTGGTGATCGAACCATATAATTTTTTCTTGTGCACATGCTACTGGAGAGGTCACAACCAATGTTTAAGCAGTTCACAAAAAAGCATCAATCATTTACTTAGTGTTATAGTGTAATTTGTTTTGGGTGCCCATGTCATTTCCCTACTGAATCATCATGTATAATAGTTCATAACAAACAAATTATTTATATAGGGATCCAAAGTTCTCTAATTTTTTAAATTATACCAATTCCTCATTCTTATCATACACCAACCATCACGATCTATCATTCCATTTCAAATCACTTCTGTAGGGAATAAATCAATTCCAAAACAATATACATATAAAAACCCATGAGGAAATAAGATTTTCACACAGAAACACACAAAAAATATTTGAAATTACCCATTTAACATTCAAAATCATTAAAAAAACACAAAAACATTCTTGATACGTTACATTTAGAAATATTCAAGAAAAGAGGCCTAACAAAAGAAACCCATGTTGAAGGCTTATGTAAAATATAGAAACCGAGTAAAAATTTATATCCAAGAATCAAAAGTCACGTTGAATATCATATAATTTCTATATAATTATTTAAAAATATCTTTGAAATCATAAAATAATTATGGAATTCAAATTAAACAGTTAGGTAAAGGTAACCTACCTCAAAACACACTGTTTTTACAATGAAAACATGAAATAGCTTCACACATACACGCATATACACCTTCACACACACATATAAATATTTAAACACCCTTTAAGCGATTTACATGTTCCTATCACTGTGAGGTAATAGGTACATGGAGGATATATATATATATATATATATATTTGTGCTTACTTGTGTATGAATGTTCAAGTTGTGTTCAACAATGGCAGTCCCAAGGGCACTTGCAAAATGGTATAAAATGAAAAACTAAAAAAATCCTTAATTTAAATTTGGCTAAATAAAAAAATGGGAAAAACCTTACTCTAAACTGATAAGGAACCCACTGCCTTCAACAGCCATGGAATAAACCAGCCATAATATGACCCAAGAACCCTAGGCATCAAGAAACCAAAAAATAGACACTCAAAATTGGGTTAGGGTTCAGATGGTTCATGCATGCCAAAAGAGGAGAAATAAAACCAATAAATACAAATAGAAGTATAAGGATAAGAGGACATACTTTCTAGAGGTGATCACACAAATAAAATAGAGATGATAATGACAAGATCACATGGCGTAGGAGAAGAGGGAGGTTTGCGAAGGGGTTTCATCCATGGGGGGTGTCACGATACGCACATGAATATGGGGGGGGGTCATGTGAGTGAAATAGGGATGGGGAGTGTAATAAAATATAATAATAATAATAATAATTATTATTATTATTATTATTATTATGAAACAGTAATAATAAATATAAAAATAATAAAACTAGAATAATAATGATAATAAAACAACAGTTAAAATAACAACAATAATAACAATAAAACAATAATAGAAATAATACATTTATTTATTTAAATTACTATAAACTGTACATGGGATGACTTCATAGTTCACTAAATTGTGTTCCAATCATTCACCTCTATGGGAGTCCATAGACACCGCACATGGGTAGGAAAAACAGATATGGAAACTATGAAAAGAATGTGCAGGAAGTTCCATTAGAAACTAAAGACATCATAGCATAGTATATGCACTATTTCTTCTAACTATGTGATAACCGTGAGCCTATGATGAAAAATCCAAAAAAACAAAATTTTAAAACTCGGTCCGACTGTTGCTGTGTAAAGTGAAGAATATCAAGCTTGCTGATGTTGAAACTGATTCATTTCTTATGTTTAACTCATTTCAAGGTTGTATATATGTGTGTGTGTGTGTGTGTGTTTTCTATTGTTTATTAGGTTTTTTAGGGAATAATGTTAATTGATAAAGGGATGTGTGTCACTCATACCTAGGGGGAGGGGAATAAGACAGTTGACTTTCTAGCCCCCAAGCTTTGGCTTCTAACTCCATCTCTATTTTCTCCTGTAAGGGCCCTTTCCAAAAGAAGAACCAATTTTTTAATCAATGATTCCATAGTTATTCACTATTATAGACCCCCTTGACTCAAACCTATCTAGTATTAGGTTAGGGGACTAGCTTTTCTCTTTAATAATAATAATTATGATTATGATAAAAATGTGGCAAAATATAATTAACCAATTATACAAAATTAATATGTTAGGGTTGGTGTGTGAAATCACATATTCTTCTATGCTTAATATAAAATTTATCTACAATCACCATTATTCACTCATAAAATCATATACACAAAAAAATATACCCTAATTATATTATCTTCAAAATTTTTTAATAACACTCATAAATAACCAGAATCAACATAAATCCATAATAAATTCATATATGGTACCAAAATATAATTCAACCTTCATCATAATATTATGTCTACCTAAATCATATAAGGTTCCCAAAATAGTGATCTTTTTCTGAAATGACATTAACCACTTAATCACATAGTCAATTTTCACTCCCATGGTTTTCTATACGATAAAACATTTGTTCCCAAAATCAAATTAATCATTATTTTTCAAATAATTTAAGTAAAAAATTGACATACTAACAGGGACATCATGTAGGAAAGTGGTAATAATTTCATCCTTTTTTCCCTTAAGTTGTGGTTTTTTTCCCCACAACCTTTCTAGATGTGACAAAATTTCTTTTTAATAAAACTATATTAATATTATTCCTAAAAATTTCCTTAAAATGTGATTAAAATCCTAAAAATAACCTTAACAACATCAATATTGAATAAATTTTTAAACTCAATGGTTTTCTCATATCTTTTTTCTTATATATACAGAAATGTAAAATGATTCCTCTAAAATAACCCTTCATGTTAAACATAAGGGTTTCATATAGCTCAAACCAATAAAATAACTCCTCATATATCATAATCATCTCAAATTCCTATCCCTCAAAACATCCAAAGGGGTTTCCATTACTTTTAACTTATGATCAAACATAAAAACTTGTTACCCGTGGTGGTATCCATAAATCTTAAGTTAACCTCACATGAAAACTTCATAATCTCCATAGTTGTCTAAATATTTTCTCTAGTACCGACTTAAAGGATCTGATTTTACACAATAAATTTTTCAAGTGACTTTAGACAATAATTCATTTTTTCTAATTCTTGGTTATCTTTCAGGTTTATAGATTTAGATAATTATATCTTCACCCTTACATAAATAAATATCACATCACAAATCATATACCTCCAATTTGTATTGATTTCACCCTAAAAGAAAAACATTTTTGATATAACAAGTTTATTTTTATGTCACATCTTTACATTTTTCATCGGAACCCTATCCTTGTCCCTACTCATCCTTAATCCCAACATTTTTTTAAAGTGGGATCAACACAAAAAATATCACTAAGTGACACAAAAAATAAATAAATAAACTTGTTAGTCCATAAATACATATAAAAGTTTTCCTTTTTAAAATAAAAATTGGGGAAAAAATAAACATTTTATTACCCAAAAAATCAATTTCACTCATTAAAATTTTTCATCAAACACATCATAATAAACATTAATGGAAAAATAAAACATATAAATATGTATTTTGACTGACTGAAAATTAAATTTTTATTAGAATAAACTCCTTTTAAGGGATGAATGGGAACCCAACATGATATAAATGTCACAAAACAACCAAACCCTCATGATATTAAAGATAAATGCCAAACAACTCATTCAGGCCTAAAATTAAATCCCCTACCCAACATAAAAAACATTAAGATCAGCTTCCTTCTACTCTTCTCTACTCAGCTAGATTTCTCATGGATGAATTCATAGGACTCGTACCGATGGAAATGCCTTACCCTTTGAAAACATCCAATTACAGATATAAATGAATTAGAGAAAACAATATTATTTGAACCACCTTTGGAGAAAAAAGATATACATTTCACCCTTTAAAAGAAGGAAATAATTTCCTTTAAAATAATCTCATTGGATTAACTTGGGAAATTTTGATATTTCTATAAAAAATATAGAAATCATAAATAAATAATTTAGGTAACATGAGGGATAATTTTCATATCACTCTTATATATGGAATAACCTTCATGGTTAAAAAAGGAATAACCATGAGGGTTACCAATGGATTAACCCTCAGATATACAATTGGAATACACTTCACGGTCAACTTCCTACAAAATTATTACCCTATGAGTTGGATCGATATCATTGAACCAAATATCCATGGTTTATAAAGAAACCACAAAACATCATAAAAATTTCCCAAGAACCATAAAATAATAATAAAAAATAAAATCTTTCATTTTAATCATCAAACTCTTAATAATTATTCCCTGAACCCATATTAAGACATTTACAGATGAAAAGATATTCATTCCATTTAAAACACTATTTTCAAATACCAAGAATAATGTTAAGGATTTTTTTCTTTGAATGGAACATGAAAAAATATATTTTAATAAAAACATCAAATAAATTTTATGTTAAGGGGACCTTTGATGTTATATCATTAAAATAGAACATTCTTTTTTCCATTTTGTCAAAACATTCCGTATTATATACATAAAAATATTTCTTTTGAAAAATAATTAAATTAATTCCGAAGTGACATAAAATTACCTTTATAGTTAATTCATGTCTGTATAAAGACATACAATAATTAATATTAAGAATATGTTCATGGAAGAAAATGATTTAGAAAATAAATAATTAAAACATTTAAAATGAGGTTTTTAAAAGAAAGGGTTTTTTACCTAAAGTATGAGACTCATCACATACAGTCCTAATCTTCCTGAAAAAAATATTATGTTAATTATTTACTCTCTTAAGAAACATTTTTATGTTTATTATTCATTTTATCGTTTTATATTAATCACGTAATCATGTAACTTCACATCATACATTTTGATGATATTTCTTTCATATGTCCAAAATGACATTGGTAGGTTATCTATGGTAAAAGAAGTCATTAATCCTTCATATATAGAGTAATAATTTTTTAATAATTATAATTTTATTATATCAATTATAAATTTAAAAACAATCATGAAGGATGACTACGTTATGATCCTGGAGATGGTAGGATGTATATAAGCATGAATAACATTTCCATTTTCAAATGATTATAATGGAATGAAGGTAAATGTTATTTTACATTTAAAGAACTATAATTATTTAATAAATTTTATATTACTTAAATAAAATTATATATATAATCCAGATAATGAGGTGATGAAAAACTAATCACATCGCTTTGTGGAGGTTGTAGTCCACATGTACGCAGGAACTACATTATCACTTTTTTCATTGAATGGAAAGGTTAGAAAGTATATTAAATATTATATTTATAGAATGATAAATATTTGATTAATAATATATATATATATATATATATATATTAAATACATTATTATATACATTCGTGAGTGGCAGTGATGGTAAATTAATTACAACATTTCGTGAGGTGGTAGTATGTCGTACAGATGAAAGAAAATATCATTTCTCATTTTATGGAAGAAAGAGATAGATATAGGTTATAAAATTTACATCATAACATATAATATTATGTTATATAATAATTTAATTATATCATCAGGTTTGAAGAATATTTTAACGAGGTGGAAGAATAAATAAAAAAAATGGATAAAAGTTTTACCTCTTCTTCAGAAAACTTCATTTGATATGTACCATAAACCCTCTAAGGATGTCATTATGCCCAAAAAATAACACAAGAATATGGTTAGGGATTTATTGAAAGGATTTGTGTAGGTATTTTCTTAATTGAAATGACTTTTGTTTCTGAATAAAGGAGGAGAGGATGTGCCTGTTTATATGTGAGGGGAGGGGCACACTTGGATTTAATTAAAACATTAAATTAACATAAAATAATTTTCATTGAAAAAATGCTCAAAACTATCATAATTAAAATATAGGATGTGTATAGGACTAATTACTATAATATAATAGAATTAATATATGTAAAGATTTGATTTTTACCCTTATATCTTTTTTCTTAACTCGGGCTAACCCTTTTTAAAAATTACTATGAAAACGAATTTTTTATTCTTTTTGGGTCAATATAGTTACTATAAAATTAAAACTGGTCCATAAATAGAAAATAATTGATATTTTTAGAAATATACTAATAAATTACATGAAGAAATGATTTTTATTAATTTTATATCACTAAATAAAAAATTATTTATTATAACATATCATTTATTCAATTTTTGAAAATATATAAAATATTATAAATAATATGTGTCTAACTGGTGTAAAATGGTTCCAACAACATGGATTAAAATATATGGTCATATGGTATTAATATAATCTTGAAATCATTTTTTTTTAGGTTTTGATATCATTTTAAACATTATATTTTGGATTCACACCTTGGTTAACCAATTTTAACCTTAACTGTTGTAATGACTCATTAAATATTAAAGGGTTAATATTTTACATATAAGGTGAAAATTGGTCCATAAATGAATAAAATGAATTATTTTACAATTTATCATCATAATTTCAATTTTTAATTTTTTTTATTTCTTTTAAATAATTTAATGAAATATTATTTAACCAATAATATCATTAATGTCATCGTTGACACAATTCATTTAAGTTGACTTTGAAAATAATATGAAATTAATAGATTTAGAAAATAATAATTTAAAGCATCAATAACATGCTATATTTATCTAAAATAATTTGGAACATAATAATAAATTCAAATAAAATTCTTTTAATAAATTTCAAATAATTTATTTTGTTTTTTCTATTAATAGAATAAATATCTTATCAGTGTTGTATAAGCTTTTAAGTTATTTATTTCATCAAAAAAATATAAATAAATTAAAATTATAATGAAATAATTTATATTTCGAATAAAAAAATTAATAACCAATCACAACCTCTATTTATCCCTATTTCAATAATTTAGACAAAATGAAACAAAGAGAACGATATTTTTTTTAATTTTCATTAAATATGATAATATAAATGTAAATATCAAAGAAATATAACACCAAAATGCATAATTTTGAAAAATAAGATGTAAATGGTTGAAATAAACTCATAAACATCTTAAATTAAAGTTATATTTTCTTTTTTTATTTCTTATCATATTATTTTTAACCTTAATTACCCGATTTATTATTACCGTGGTGACAATTGTTTATTATGGTTACTATATACAATGACAGTAAATAAAAGTGAAATATTTATATGATTTGGAACTCATTGTTACAAATATTTAATACATTTTACAAGATTCAATTTCTATAAGTGTGAGAAATTAATTTAATATTAAAACAGAAAACATAACAAAAATCAGTTTTTCAAAAATAGGCATTTTAAGTATAAAAATATTTCTATAATAAACTGAAGTTAAAATGAAATAAAAATAATATAATTGGATTATGTTTAATAATAATTAACTAATTAAATTTTAATACTAATATGAAATATAATTTTACTCTATAAATAATTTAAAATAAAATATTGTTATCAATAAAAATTATTAATTTCTATTGTTTATTGAAAAATTTAACATTTCAAAAAAATAAAAAATATAAACCTAATATAATTTTGATATGATTATTTAAAAAATTATATCATTTTTATAAAATAAAATTTATAAAATTTTAATAAATTAATTATTCTCATACTACTAAAACTTAAATAAATTTTTATTTTAGAAAAATGTATTTTTGAAGAATAAAATGACTTTACTAAAATTTGAGTGATTATTTAATAAGTATTTACCAAAAAAATTATATTTAATGATAACTTTAGAGAAATTTCTTAAATTACTTAATCATATTCATACCATCTTCTTTTACTGTCAGGTTATAACTCTAATATTTGAAACAAAATATTTAATGGTTTATTTAGGATCGGTGTTTCATGTCATAAATGCTATTGACAATAGTTTTCTTTTAAAAACTAATTTGTTGTTAAACAATAATAAGGATATTACTTATGGGATTTATATTTCCTACATCCATATTACAGGAATAGTGTGTTTTAGTTGTTATTATTGTCCAAAGCCCTATATACATGAGGCTCTCTTTCATCTTTATCTTTTTCACTACGCGATGCTAGTATAAAGTGGAAGAATATAGAATCTCGCTCAAACATTGATAAATTCATATAATCTTTTGTATATTGATGTAGGTTTCATTTTTATGTTTTCAATATTAGATTTATTTATCAAATAAATATGATAATAAAGATATAAAAGATGCATTTCAGTGTGTGGTATGCACATTTACATCAGTTCTTCATTTTTTGTATATTTTTGTAGTTTCCTAATAATATATCACAGAGATCTTCATAAAATGGTTTAAATAATTTCAATTACTTTTAATAATTTTTTTATACTTTAAAAAATTCATTCAGTGTTATCTGGGTGATTCTTGTTTATATTTTATGAAACATGCGATGAAATACATAAGAAAATTGAAAAACAGAGAAGTTCCATGTCTCTAGAAAATATATTTCATTTAAAGAGTTTACCATAATGTTTCTAGGATATGTAAAAGTAACTGAGCCCTTACCCTTACATAGATGAGATACATATGAGTAAACAATTTTTTATGGTTACATATAATGGTGTTTGTAAGAGTCGTCTGGGTTTACCCTTACAAAAAATGCCGGTACGTAAGGGTAATCTGGTTTTTAGAAGGGCTACATAAGGGTAATTTATCCACTCACTTCACTATGTATGGTTAAGTGAGTCTTTCTAAAATCCATGTAATGGTATCTAATCTATTACCCATACGTGAAACAATTCTATGTAAATTCTATATCTTTAGACAGAAGGTATGCTTATAGATAACCTCTTTGTTTCCTTTACATAAATAGTTTTTGTGAAGGTAGTATCCTTACACAGTGGTACCTGGAGGATTCATAATGGTAAATTGAACCTTACCCTTACATGAATCTTTCACATAAAAATAATCTGATTTTTACCCTTACATATCATAAGGGTCATGAGAATCTACAATTACATAAACCGTCTACATAAGGGTGGAAAGAAAAATACCTTTACATAGAAATAATGAATAAGGTTCAAGGAGTTATAGCTTTCCAAAATGGATTTAGAACTAGTTTACCCTTATATAGAGTGTCCACATAAGGGTAAATTAAGGACACCCTTACTTAAGAACGGGTTCCTATGTAAGGGTAACTACAAAAAGGGTAAAAAAATGTTTTAAACTTTTTTAAAAAAATTATAGTCATTAAAATGTTTATAAATTATTATAAAAGGTATTTTGTTGTATTTTAATTTTTAAATAGATTATAATTTGATTAAATATAAATTTTATATAATTATATAAATTTTAATGAAACATTGTACACCAAATATTATGTGATAATATTTGAAATAAATTTTATCTAATTATTTTTCATAACATATGATCTAGAAATAAAAGTGTTAATTTAGAAATCATACGTGATAATTTATAATGGGTAATAAATTATGAAATAAGGCCATAATATAATATGTTTATATTTATATTATGATTTTTTTCACAATTAATTATTTTGAATTGTTCAAGATAAAATGAGTCATTATTTTGATATTATTTAAGTCACATTAAATGTGTTTTGATAAATGATATGATCATGGTTTAAGAAACACAATATATAGGATATTTTGATTATATAAATTGATAAAAAAATTGAAATTTGATTATAAATAGTTTATAATTTATATAATATCATATATTTAAAATTTAAATTTCATTTAATATTAAATATGAAAGATTTTTTATTATAATGAATATAAATTATATATATTTAAGGTTATGGAATGTCCATGATGTTAAAGTTGAAAATTATAAGAGTGAATTTTACTATTGAATATAGTTTGTGCATATTATGTTTTAGAGTTATACTGAATTTGAATCTATATTTGGTAATATTTCTCTATGTAGAGGGACTTGGGGTCAAACAACCTACATACCAAGAAGAATAAGCCTTTTATAGGGTGGTGAATGGGGTTTTCCATTTATCACACTAGACTGACTATTATGGATATCTATATGCCTTTACATAAACTGTATAGTTACCTTATGAATATAACACATTTAGATATGTATGAATATAATTTAATTATGATTTTGGTTGAGTAACAAAAATTTTGGGGTTATGTAATGATTTACACATCAATATGTGTTGAACATACAGATTTGGTAGAGGAAATAATATTACAAAATAAATTACTTGAAGCATGCATATATAAAGGTAATAACATAATATAATATGTTGATATTAAAATACCATTCAAATACTAAGTCTAAAATTAATTCTAAATTGGTTCTTTTCAAGACCTCGATCATCCAAATAGGAAGTTTCATTTCATATTCGAGAGCCTCTAGAGTATCTTATAAAAGTATAGAATGTTTGGGTGACTCTCGACCATTCTTGAGTAGTTATTTCTTTCATAGATGGTTTCTCTTATATTCTCCTCTGTTATTCAATTATTTTCATTTTATTTGGGATACAATACATGGGAAGCCCTAACATTTAGGATACTAGAGAAATAGAGTTGTGTTTATCCATATGATGGATTGGATAAAGGGTTTTCCACTCAGCTATGAAAGAATCATATATAATATAATTTAAATGATTTTGTTCCTAAATAATTATGTGGTGAGATGAATTCCCTTGAATACTCATTTATTATTGAAATATGGATATTTTCCCACTAATGGATATGAATGACAAGTAAAATGGGTCATCACTTTAGTGGGATCCCATTTAATAAAATTCATTATTGCATGGTTAATATTACTTGATACTCATCCGATAAAAGATTAAATTGTGGATAATATCATAAAAATTATCATAAAGGTAAACATTATAATTAATCCTCTAAAAGTGAGACTTATAGTAAGATACTCCTAAGACCAGTAACATAAGAAAAGTTCTTAAAATATATTGGTTATCTAAGAAATGTTCTTAAGGAAAATTATATGTGTCAGAACAATTCCTTCCTTAATAACCACAGGTTGATATTATTCAACAACTTAATCAAGGTTCTTATTGATGTTTATAGTGATTCAATTAAGGATTAAATGGAATTATATGTGAAATTTTCGAAGGAATATTAGTCTTCATAGATGTACTCAATATAATTCTATACATCAATGATTTTAGTTTCATATACTCAATATGACTGGGTAAGTTAATGTGTATTCAACATTGTTGAATATATTGTTGATTTCTTGAGTCTAAAAGTTTCTTTAAAAATTTATTAGTTATAGAAATAAATTTTATTATTATAAAATATATTTAATATCAACTATATTTTTTACAAATTATTGTAAACATACAGAAGGTCAGAAGGTGAAAATAATTGAAGATTTATTTTTTTCTAATTAATTAGTCGAAGTAATTGTTTCATTTGTAACATGGATATTTTAATCTTGATAAAATTACCATAAAACATGTATTTTTTCTCATTTAGCTCTTAAAAATAATATATATACAGTATTTGTGTATATGGAATGATATCGGTGTTTTTAATAAACATGGTTTATGGTTTTTTTAATTTTGTAAAATTCATTATGGGGAGACTAAAAAATTACTTGATCTCATTGGATAATTAATATTATTTTAATCTACATAAATGTAACAATAGTATAGTTTAATTTAAATAATTTTACCAGATATTCCTAAAGAATTGAGAATGGATAAAATATAGATATGATGTCTAGGTTCTTGTAATGTATGATTAGTATAGGTTGGTAAATGTTCAAATGGAAGGAATAATAGTTGTTAGAAAAGTTCAACAATGTTTCATAAATAATCCAATCAAGGTAATTGAAACCTAGGGTCATCCAGAAGGAATATTAATAGCTATATATAATAGGATTACATGGAATACTTGAAGGATTTTATGAAATTCCAGGGAGTGTCCATGTTATCTATGGAAGTTTTAGAAATTAATTATTTTCTTTTGAAAGGTATATGATACCGAATGTATATTTAATAAGTGTTGTAAATATATAAGAGTTCAAAATTAAAGGAATAATTTTTTTTATCTATTATTCTATATTTCTAAAGAAAATAGTTGCTAAATTTTATTTTAAAGGATTTTATCATGCTCAAATGAATCTGTGTAAATGATGTATAAATTAATCTCATTTACCATATGTGATAAGAGATGTTTTCAATAAAAAATAGTTGCTATGAATGAGTTTGATATAATGAAATGTATACAAATGGTTTATGATTCATCAATTTCTATAACATGTTGTGATAAAAAGATATAGATAAAGGTTTTTATCTAGATATATGTTAAAATATAAGGGAATATGTTCCCACCACCCATTTCTGGTATATTTTAATAGTCTTATTTTCAAATGAAAAATATTCAAAAAAACACAGAATACAATATATTATATGAAAATAATAGTTTTTTTGTAAAATATTCCTACTCAAAAAAAATAAATGTAATTTCATAAACAAAAATGGTTATTGTACCTTAGAAAGATATTCTAAATAGAATACAGTGTCTATTAGTATTGTGGGTGTATGTTTGGACTTATAGATGTTCCAAATTAACAAATAAATGATAACACTAATCTCATGTTTAAGTGTTTTTTCACTCAATATCCTAACATGTTTCGGATTTGTTTTGGTAAATAGAAATGAAATGTGTTACATTTACTTACCATTTTAAAAAAGTGGAATCTACACAGATACAAGTTTAAGTTACACTAATAAAAAAATAAATTTAATATAACTAAAATGGGCCATTGTCAGTATAAAATAAGAATTGACTACCTGATCATGATTAAAAGCCCGAGGATTTTATCATCACTTTAAAAGCACTAATAAAGTCTCACTTTATCAGTTCTATAAAAAGTTCTAATAAAAGATACCTTTATTAGTTATTTTAGTAGCATTGATGTGATTAAATGTATATAAATTTGATTCTTTTTTTAAACTAATATGGTACTTGTATATTGAAAACATTCCCTTTGCATCATATAGACCACATCATGTGTCAGATTGATATGAAGTCAATTAATATATGTCACAAATGAAATATGGGTCATTGTCCTAAAGTATCAATAAAATATGAGTGATTTTTATTGTTTTTGAGAATGTCACTTTTATTTTTTACTAAAATGTAATTTCAAAATGGACGCATGCACTCAGAGTCATACTAGTCATATCATGTGTCAGTTTGATGTTAGACTAATTTATACATGTCACAAAATGACTTAATAATTTTTCTCCTAAATTATTAATCAAATATAAGTGTGTTTTATTTTTTTTCAGTTATTAATCCACATTTTGAACTAAAATTTCAATTTTAAATAGATTACATACACTTTGAGTCATATTAGGCACATCATGTATTAGATTATTGTGCATCTAATTCATGTACATCAAAATAACTTATTGGTTTTTCTCCCAATGTCATGACCCATTCTAGTGGGACTCATTCCGTGACTCCCCAAGCCGACCTCCAATAGGCAGAGGGCTGGTGATTAGAAACGAGTAGGTGTATCACTAACATGGGAGGTATTGCATAAGTACTTGTACACACCCACACATCTCCAAGAAAACAGTAATACTGAAATATAAAAATAGATGAACAAAATATTCAGGAATACATCTATATACCAAAAATAGATTATGACTGTAATTAAAGAAAGTAAACTGGGTGAAATAAAATCCCACCACCAGGAGTTTGTCACACATGTCCAACCCAAAAGTAATGGTTCTGGGACTGTTATTCAAAAGATGAAGGAACACACCTTTGTCTGTCTGGTCTCACTAAGAAACATATGCTCCTCTTCCACCTAGGAATTTTTCAAAAGTTCAATAATCTTCATAAGAGATGACACATGTGGGGAAATCCCATGCAGGGGTCATTATAACAATAGTCAGTAGAACACCCTGAGAGCACAAAGAAATATAAAAAAAAGAATGTATAGTCAGCACTACACAAGTATATGTATACTACACATATAACAAGAGTATCCAGATATACTCAATCCAATACACACAACCTAGAGGTAATCCATAACCATAGTGTAACATCATATGATTTCATCTCAATGATTCTACAAGGCACTCATTTAGGTGAACACACTCATAATCCTGATGGTACTGATAAAACTTGTCTATGAGGTACTTTTCATCAGGTACCATCAAGAATGTGATATGCTGATAGATATGATGAGAATATGATAAAATAAATGAGGATCACAGCTAGGGACATGGGGTGATACAAGAAACTCAATCTGGATTAACCCTCTATGTAGAGAATTGACATTTGATAGGATTTGTTGCACGGTAATAAAGAAATCCACATAGGGAATGAAGATGTATAGAGGGTCCCACTCCAAGCCTCTTAGGATATTCTAACAACTCTATCCAGGAAGTTCTGCTGAAGGGATAATTGTCCTAAGAGTAGGTAACAATTCTCACCTACCTTTGGGTAAAGGTTATGGGGATGTAATCCTAATAAAACATGACCAATATATGAATAACAACAGATTTAAGCCATTTAGGAAAGTGTATAGGGATTTTAGTAGGGGTACACATAACTTTCATTGAACCTGAGGACTGGCTCTGTAAAGCAGACCATGTCATTCAAACGGTTTCATGTATAAGAGTACATAGTGTGTGTAAGGGTTACACGTCATGTCCCAGTATCTGGGGAGCCACCCATGTACTTCAGTTATGTTATATTACACCAAAACTTCCCATGAATCTGTTTCCCATTTACCAGTACATGGGTTTGCCCATGTACATGATCTAGGCCATGCCAGGTGGGGGATTACATGCTATATAGGTAACCTGTGTTCTCCACCCCATGTTTGTGTACCCCTTTATGGACATGCTAAGTCGTTCAAGGGGGCTACACACCGTGTAGTCAAGGACTACATGTCATGTGTATCGGGTTTCTCCAAAACAAATCTTCTTCCTCCCAATCTCTCCATTTGATATTTTTTACTTCCATTAAGGCGGTTGGTTTTCCAGGAAACTCTAAATTCGAGGTCATTTGGTCATTTCACCACTAAATCAGTAAAATTATGGCCTTTATTATACATGGAAAATGTGATCATTTTTGTTCTTTGCTACACAATGAAGAATGTGAAATCGGTGCCAACCATCATTCAATCTACTTCCAAAACCACCATCGTAACTCCGCCGAGTCATATTGATTCTGGATCTATGATTTCAAATAATTATGCTAGGAAATAAGCATGTAATGATCGATCAATTGAGAAATAATGGAGTCTCAAGCCAAATGAATAATGCCCATGATGAATGGTGAACAGGGGGAGAAAATCACAAACCAAATAAAGAGGAATTAACATCGATCAATTTTTGTGTTTATATCGATTCATCTCCATTAGAATGACAATCTATGAAATAAATAATCATAATATAACTCCCATAAAAACCCCACAAATATAATCCAATCCCATAATATGCATGATCCCTGAATCAATCCATTCGAAAATTGATTCACATTCATTAGAGAAATAATGAACTTGGAATAAACCTAATTAAATCACACACCCTACCTCAACATTGATCAATCACCAGTGAATAATTATGATGTGTTCTGTTCATTGGTGAGATCCTTCAAAATTGGTGTTCATTGACCATCGATCAGTGATTTCATCATCATTATTTAGAAAGGATTCTCTATAGATCTATCTTTTGATCCTCCAGAACATCCAGGGTTATATGGATAACCCAATAATTTTGACATGAGCATTTATTTAATGAAAATCAATATGCTTCATCACCATAAAAAATTAAAATTATTTTATCAAATTATTTTAATCATTTTAGGCCTGTAATAACTTTTTTCACAACAAACTCATACTGACCGATGTTACATCACAAATAGGGTAAAAATTCTATTATGAATTAAATGGTTCCCTCATATTTCTGACCCCGAAACCCATATATAAGGTATTCAATATTTTTAAGAAAACAATATGTATGTACTATTTATTATTTTAATACTTTTGAAAAAATTATTCAGAGAACCCTGAGCCTCAGAATTGCATGTCCTCTCAGTGCCTTGTCTCTAAATTAATCCATATAATATTAAAACATTAATACATGGAAAATACAAGACATTACATTCAGCTAACCTTGGGTATTTATATCTCTAAAAATCCAAAATATAGGTTACTCAAAAAGATGTGGGTACTATGAATGAATATGATCCTCCCTCCCCCGAGTTCTCTCATAAAGATTCACATATTGCCGCCAGACACACAAAAAAGGAATCGATAACCCAAGATGGATTATTTCCTACTGATCCTCAATCTCCACTGGGTACACAACCAATGTTTCTCCATACTCAATATCCAACTCTCCCCAATCAATAATGTGCGATGGGTCATTCATGTACCTCATCAGCTATGACATGTGGAAGAAATCATGTACCTGGTCAAATTGTAGAGGAAGAGATAAGAGGTATGCCACCTTGCCAACTCTACACAGTATCTGGAAAGGGATGATGAACCTCAAATATATTTTTTCACCCAATCAAAATCTCTGTAATATCTATCATGATGAACACTACAGGAACATAAGGACTCCTACCTCGAACTCCAAAAACCTACATCTCATGTCCGTATAATAATTCTGACAGCTCTATGCAGTCTTCATCCACTCTTGGAAGATCTACACCATTTCTGTAGTATCTCATACCATCTCTGGGCCCATGAGTTCTCACTCTCCTTGGTCTATATAGAAAAGTGGTTACCTTCAGAGTCTCCCATACCAGAACTTGAATAGTACTATACTGATAGTGGAATTTTAGTTTTACTTGAATAAAAACTCCAACAGTGGTAGGTGATCCTCCCAAATATGACCAAAGACTAAGATGAAATCTTGTACCATGTCCTCAAGAACCAGAATGGTCTACTCAGTCTGCCCATTATTTTGTGGGTGCAACACTGTGCTCAAGAATAACTGGGTCCCAAAAGCCTATTTTAATCCCTTCCACAAAAGGGATGTAAATAAAGCATCACAATCAGAAAAAATAATCAATTTAACTCTATGGAGTTGAACTATCTTCTGAATGTAGAGGCTTCCCAAGATCTCTATTGAAATATAATCTATGATAGATAGAATGTGGAATGACATAGTAAGTCAATAAAAAATCACCCATATGGAATTGGGTCCTATGGACATATGTGGTAATCCCATCAGAGTGTTCATTGATATCCCATTCCACTTCCATTCTAGTACCTCTAGTGGTTGTGCTAAACCTGCTGGAACATGGTACTTAGTCTTCACATGCTGATGAGTAACGTATCAAGAGACAAAATCTATAATTCTATTCTTCATCCCTAGCAACCCAAAAT
Source organism: Viscum album (assembly GCA_963277665.1). Lineage (NCBI taxonomy): Eukaryota > Viridiplantae > Streptophyta > Magnoliopsida > Santalales > Viscaceae > Viscum > Viscum album. The sequence goes on along the minus strand of OY728121.1, from coordinate 1,656,760,834 downwards.
AACATCAATGTTCTTGGTGCACCTTTACCACACTCAAATGTACTGCTAAATGGGATGTTAGAAACTCCCTCAGAACCTCGTCCTGTGACATCACTGATACCATCATGCATCCTATGAAATTAACATCATGCTCCTGATCTCTTGAAAATCCATAAGGATCATGATCTATGGATCTCTAAGAATGTAGGGTCTCAGAGTCTGTGTCCCCAAGTTGTGCCTCCCTGGATTTCTATAAGAGTGGATGGGTAAAAACCATAAACTGGAGGTAAGAACTTCCATCTCTATCCATAGTAGACATCTATAAGGATGATAACTGCTGTAACACACTGTTCAACAACTGTGAACTAAATCTCCTACTGATAGAATCTACTACTACATTCCCCTTCTCTAGAGTATAAACAATTTTTATGTCATTATATTTTAGGAACTCTATCCATCGCCTATATTTCAGATCAATATACTTCTAGTATAATATATACTTGGGACTCTTGTGATTGAAGAAGATGATAAACTACTCCCCCATCAGGTAGTGTTAGCACATCATCAAAGAAAATACTACGACTACTAACATGATATCATGGGATTTGTAGTTCAAATCATGTGGTCTAAACTGGAATGAAACATAGGCAATCACTGCCCTCCTCTTAATTTGAACAAAACCAATCTCGATTCCTGATGCATCAAACAACACTACATACTTGAAACCTTCTTACAAAAATCTCAGGATGGGAGTTCTCATCTAACTCTACCTCAGCTGATGAAAATACTACATAAATTTTTCTATCCACTTGAAAGGCTGCTCATTTCGATTCAAAGCTATCATGGGCACTGATATCATGGATAAATTAGGTATAAATCACCAGTAATTTCATACCAACCCAAGGAAACTCCACACCTCCATTACACTCATTGGTGGATCTCATGAAAACACTGCCTCAACCATGGTTGGGTCTACTGCCACCCCATCCACTGAGATAATGTGTCCTAAAAAGAGATGTGAAAGAATGAAGAACTAAAACTTTGAAATAATTATATATAGCTCATTCTTTAAGAGTACGTCAATAACTTTTATTAAGTGTCTTGTGTTCTCCTCCTCAGGTGCTGAGTACATAATAATATCATCAATGAAGACTGCTATGTATCGGTCTATGTTAAATAGAATGATCAGGTTCATGAGTGCCATGAACACTGATGGGGACTTTGTAATGCCATAGGGAATCAAGAAGTACTCATAGTGACTATAGCGACATCAAGATGTTGTCTTCATTATATCCTCATCCTGTACATGCAATTGGTGATAAACCTGATCTGAGGTCAACCTTCGAGAACCATCATGCCCCTCACAACTAATAAATGATATCATTGATCATTGGTAGTGGATAATTATTCATCATGGTCACCTAGATCAAGTGTCTATAGTCCACACACAACCCCAAGATCCCATATTCCTTCTTGTAAAAAAACGGGGGCTTCCTTGGGTGAAACACTGGGTCTCACAATTCCCTTCATCTATAAGTCCTCAAGTTGCAACACCCTATGCATGTGTTCCTCCTATACTTCCTGGGATTCCTTTTCATCAAAAAAAGAGAACCTGATTCCATCACTATGGAAAAACCACACCCTTCAACTAAAATATTCAATCTAAACATAAATGGTAGATATCCAATCCATATCATGAATGACATCATAAGGTATCAACACTACTACCAAAAGATTACAATAGAAATTCTCACTTCTAAGAGCTAGGTCATACATTCAGCAAAAGTGTGTGTTCTCCGAGTCTTATCTAGTATGAGTCTCCAAATGTAATGGCTAATTTTGTAGCTCAACTGGAATATCTATTTCTCATAAAAGGTATGAAAAATGAAATGAATGTATGGATGATGTGTCCATAAATACTACAACTATAGTAGAAAGGACACAAATCATAGCTCAAATAATTTCTAGATTCCCTGGTTTATTAGCCTCAACTGCCTGTAGTTATCCCCTCCCCTATCATCCAACTCCCTGAGCCAAGTGTGGACCTCTTGGGGGTGGTGGTGGTAATAAGTCAAAACATCAAACACCTCCTACTACTCTCCTAGATCATCTTATAAATCCACTTCCCTACGGATCTTCCTACTCTTTTCACTAACTCTACTTCAATGGTCCATCCACAGTCTCTCTGTTAGCTATATGAGAGGTCGGACAATCTCAACTGAGATATCCCCCACTGTCACTAGAGTATCACTACCTATCACTAGGCTGACAAGACCCACCCTGTGAGCCCTGCATTGTAGTTGATCTATCCTGGATTCTCCCCCAAAAATGTCTCCCATGTCCAGGTCCCTGATATAGATGTCGGTTCCCTACTGCTATGGTCTATGCTACTGATTTCCCCTGATAACTATCTCTAGCTATATCTACTCATCCAAGAAGCTTTCAACCACCAAATCCTACTCAAGCACCCCATCACAAGTAGGAATTAAATAAGGAATAATAGTGGCTCTGATTTCTGTATGCTGACATCAGTCCAAGGCCTGAGCTCTGAATTACTGATCTCGAACCATATCCATCGAGTTCTTGAGAAGATTGGTGAACCTAAATGAATAATAAACCACTAACATACTACCCTCCTAGATTGAATAATGCTCTTGGATATAAACATCCCTTAGTGTAACTCAAGAGAACTCTTCTCTTAAGAGGTTCTTGAACTCTTTCTATGAAAGAGTCACCTTATCATAAGTCTGGGTAAACAAACTCAACCATCATCCAGCTAAGTTGTGAATATGGATCACCCCCAAGAATACCATCTGATCCACTGGTGTCTTGACTGGATGGAATACTAAGGACACCACCTCAATCTATTCCTCATAATCCTTTGGGTCGGGATTACCTCAAAACCTGAGGGGTATCTACCTATAAAAGTCCTGAAGCTGGATTAACAGGTGCACCTCATATGCTTGTACGGCAGATACCATGTGCTTCTCTATAAGTGGTGGAATAAATTGTGAAACAAATGGAGGTAACATCTTAGGAACTATCCTCTATATCTATGCCTCATCACTGAGGGGGTCGTCCTTGTGATCATTCTGCTAAATCCAATCCTGTATAATTCACTGAGTCATCCTGAAAGTAAGAAAGATGTAATATAGTTAATGAGTATATCTAGAGATATGACTCAAGAAGTACATAGAAACCGCAACCCATTTCTATATGATGCATGTTTTATTGTTTTCCATGCATTAAAATTTCTCATGTACCAAGTTTAAAATTTGGTGATCAAAGTCTTGGGGTATGGAAATGTCAGCCGCCAGCCAATAGTAGAGTCCCTATCCTGAAATCAAAACTCAAAACATTTAAAACAGTTTACCCAAACCAAACTCAAAGACTCGAAGTCCTAAAGTAGAACTGATCCCTCAAATGCCACTATGCCATGACCCATCCAAGTGAGGCCCGTGTCTTGACTCCCCAAGCCCACCTCCAATAGGCTAGTGGCTAGTGACTACCAAAGAGTAGGTGTATCACCAACATGGGAGGTATTTACTAAGTACCTATACACACACACACACACACATCTCCATGCCCACAATAATGTTGAAATGTAAAGTCATCTAAACCAAATATGCAGGAATACTTATTTATCCCACAACCAGAGTATGAAAGGAAGTAAAGAATGTAAACAGGTCCAAATATAGGCCCACCACTAGGGTTCTGTAACACAAGTCAAACCATAATGTAAAGGTACTATGGCTGTTGTTTGAAAGCTGTAGGAGCACACCTTAGTCTATATGGCCTCACTAAGCACCGTCCAGTCAAGGTTCGCCAATGACTTTTTAAAAATGTCGATTGTTCACTCAAGACAAGACTTGTGCAGGAAAATCCCATGTAGTGGTGATTATAACAGTAATCAGTAGGAGACCCTAAAAAATATAAAAAGGGAAAGTATAGTCATATCTACATAGGTATATGTCTATAGAACATATAACAAGAATATTCAGATATACACAATCTAATACATACAGTCTAGAGGTCATCTACAACCATAGTATAAAAACACAGGATTATAGCTCCAAGATTCCACAAAGCACTCCTCCATAAGAACATACTTTTCAGAATGATATCAGTAATGTTGTCCATCCTTGAGGTACTAATTTTTAGGTACCATCATAAGAGAGATACATTGATAGATTTGAAGAGAATACAACACAACATATAAGGATCATATACAGGGCCTCGGGGTGATACCAAAAAATCCATCTAGATTAACATAATAAGTAGAGGCTTGGCACCCAGTAAGATCGGTCTCACCGACCCCAAGAACTCCACCTTGTGCAGAATGATGAATAAAAGTTCCAACTCTATGCCTCTTAGGGGATTCAAAAACCTCTATCTAGGAATTCTATTAGAGGGATTGTAATCATAGGAGTATGAAACTATTAACACCAACCTTCATGGATAGGATAAGAGGAACAAAACCTAATGAAACTTGTCCATGATATAGATGAAAATATATCTAAGAGATGTAGGAAAGAGTACATGATGTGCAGTAGGGGTACACACCATGTCCCTTTACCCCATGTAATTCTCGTGTAAAATGGATTGTGTCACTCAAAAAGTATTGTGTAAAAGAGTTCATGGTATGTTCAAGGGTTACACATCATGTCCCTATATATGGGGTCAACACTTTTAATCTTGTTGTGTGCAGGTACACGGCATCATCCCGAGTATCTGTACCCATGTACCAGTACACAGGGTAGCCTGCGTACATGGTTCAGGTCATGCCGTGTTTGAGTGTTCATGATGTGTAGGAAACTTGTGTAATCCACCCCATGTGTTTGTACTCCTTAAGGTACATGCAGATTCATTCAAAGAGGATACATGTAGTGTTGTAAAGGACTACACATCGTGTCTATCAGTTTTTTCCAGAACCCATCTTCTTCCCCCCGCTCACTCTATCTCATCTTCTAGATTTGGTTTCGGCAATCGGTCTTCCATGAAACTCCATATCTGAGGTTGTTAAATCATGAAATCACCAAATTGGAAAGATTAAGTCCTTCAATCATTTCAAAGAATGAGATCATAATCATTCTTCATTACCTACTGAAGAACATGAAATTGGCACCATACTTTGTTTTATCTACTACTGAAATGACCATCACACATTTATTGAGTCATATTGAAGCTAGATTTATGATTTAGGATCATTTTTTCAAGAAAAGTGTGTAATAATCAATAGTTCGATAAAAATTGAGTCGCAGTCCAAACGAAGAATGCCTATGAAGAATGATTAACTAGAGGAGAAAAGAACAAGCCAAATCAAGAGGAAAGAACCTAGATCATTGTTCATGTCATTATGGATCTTCTACATTAGAAAAAAAATCAAGGAAATCAATAATCATAATAAAAATCCCATGAAAACACTGAAAATATAATCTCATCTCATAATATGCATAATGTGGTAATCAATATATTGGTCGATTGATTCATGTGCATCATAGAAATAAATATTTGGGAATAAACCTAATTAAATCACACGAACTACATCTACATTGATCAATTGTTGGTGAAGAATGAAGTAGCGTTTCATTTTTTGGAAATATCCTTCAAAATCAGTTTGTATTGATCATCGATTAGTGATTCCATCATCGTTCATCAGAAATAATTATCAAAAACTCTCTTTATTGATCCTCCAAAAGTTTTAGGGTTATGTTACTAACCTTGGAATTCTAATATAAGGATGTATTTAAAGAAAATAGATTCTTTGAATCATCACAATGAATTAAAATAATTTTATTATATAATTTTATTTCTTTTCACACCCGCAAAAACATTTTCAAAAACAACCTGTGCCAACCAATGTTTGGTCGAACCTAGGGTAAAACACGCATTCTAAATTCAATAGTTCCCTTGGATTTCGGATCCAAGAAACCATTGAGAAGATATTCCACTTTTTTAGGAAAAACATACATGTATGGTATTTAATATTTTAGTATTTTTCAAACATTCATTTTGGGAACCTTGGGCCTCAAAATCTCATTCTATTTCAAGAAAACCATACAAGTGTGGTAATTAATATTTCAGTTTTTAGTATGTCACTTGTCTTTTTTCCTAAAATTAATGCCCATTTTAAATAAAAAGATGCACTTGGATTCATACCGATCACATTGTGCATCAAACTGAGGTATGACTGATTATTACATGTCAAAAATAAATTATGGGTTATTTTAGTAAAGTATCCAAAAAATCTAAGTTTGTTTTCTCAATTTTGAGTATGCCAATTCTCTTTTTTTACAAAAATGAAATTTTAAAATTGAAACATGCACTATGAGTCTTAACGGTTACATCATGTGTCTGTTTGATGAGAGACTAATTTCTATAAGTCAAAAATGAATTATAAATCATTTTCCTAAATTATCAAGAAAACCAAGTGTTGTTTTCTATGTTTCCAGTGAGTGGAACACTTTTTGAACTAAAATATCAATTTTAAACTCATAATGGACACATTGACTAATAAAAGTCACACCATGTATCATATTAAGGTGAAACTAATTCATACACATCCAAAATCACATATGGATCACTTTACAAATGTATTAAAACATTATGAATGCATTTTATTAATTTTGAGTATGTCACTTGTATTTTTTACTAAAATTAATGATAATTTTAAATTATGAAACACATTGGGAATCATACCAGTAAAACCTTGAATTAGGTTGAGGATTGGATAATTATTACATAATAGAAGTGGATTATAGACAGTCTTCCGAAGTTAAAAAATAATTTGAATTTGTTTGCTCATTTTTTAGTATACCTTTTTTCTTTTTAACTAAAATAACATTTTAAACTAAAAAAATGCACATTGAGTCATATCAGTCACATAATGTGTCAGTTCTATATGATAATGATTCCTACACATAAAAAATTACTTATTAACTATTTTCCTTTTTTAAAAGGAAAATAAAATACGGTTTTCTATGTTCTAAATAAGTGACATGCTTTTTCAATGAAAATTTTAATTTTAAACAAATAACAGACACATTAAGTTATCCTGGGAACACCATGTATTCGATTTAGATATGGGTGATTCTTAAACGTAAAAAATGACTTATTTATCATTTTACTAAGGTATCAAAACATTAGAAATGTGTTTTCATTTTTTTTGTATGTTTCTTTACTGTTTTACTAAAATTAATATGAATTTTAAATAAATAGTCACACTTGGAGTCATACCAGGAACATAGTGTATTGGATTTATATGGGGGTAATTTATAAAAAATAAAAATGAATTATGTATTGTATCCAAAAGTTTCAAAATAGTTTGAATGTATTTCCTCAGTTTTGAGCATCTCACTTCCCTATTTTACTGAAATTATTGTCAATTTTAAATAAAAAAGACACCCTCGGTTTCATACCGATAACATCGTGTTTCATATTGAGGTTAATATGATTCATACACATCAAAAAATAAATTATGAATCATTCCCCTAAAGTATCAAAACAATCCAAATCCTTTTTCTATGTTTTGAGTATGTCACTTTTCTTTTTAACTAAAATTTAATTTTAAACTAGAAACACACAATTTGCATCATAAAACTCACATCATGCGTCAGTTTGAAATGATACTGATTCATACATATCAAAAAATTACTTTTGAATCATTTTCATAAATTACCAAGACAATCTGAGCATGTTTTCTTAGTTTTTGTTCAGTGAAACACTATTTGAACTAATATGTTAATTTTAAACTCATAAAGGACACTTGAGTTATATCTAGAACACCAAGTTCTAGATTGAGGTGGAATGATTCCAACACATTAGTAATGGAACCATTAATTTTTCTAATGTATAAAAACATTATAAAATCATTCTCTAAGAATTGAGTATGTAACTTTTCTTTTTTACAACAAATAATGTCAATTTAAAAAAAACACACTTAGAGTCATACTAGACACACTATGTACAATATTGAGGAGTATCCAATTCCTATATCTCAAAAATTACTTATGGATTGTTTTTCTAAAGTATGAAAACAATCCAAATGTGTTACCTCAATTCTGAGTATGTCACTTGTCTTTCTTTCTAAAACTAATGTTATTTTAAAATAAAAATAAAAACCTGGAGTCATACCGGACACATCGTGTATATGATTTAGGTGAGGCTGATTACTACACATAAAAAATTAATTATGGATTGTTTTAATTATGTATCAAAATAGTAATAACCCATTCTATTAGTTTTGAGTGTGTAAATTTTCTTTTTTTCTCAAATCAATGTCAATTTTAAATAAAAAGACACACTTGGAATCATACCAGTAACATTGTTTATTATATTGAAGTGTAACAGATTCCTACACATGAAAAATAAATTATGGATCATTTTTCTAAATTATTAAAACAATAAAAATGAATTTTCTTGGTTTTGAGTATGTCACTTTTCTTTTTTATAAAAATGTCATTTTAAACTGGAAACATTAACATTGAGCCATATCAGTCACATCATGTCTCAGTTTGGTGGAAGACTAATTACTACACATTACAAATGGCTTATGAATAATTTTACTAAATAATCAATATAATCCTAGCATGTATTCTCATTTTTCTGTGATTGACACACTTTTTTGACTAAAATGAAAATTTTAAAATGATAACAGACATTTTGAGTTTTACCAGGCACACTGTGAATCAGTTTGATGTGTAGATGATTCCTACACATAGAAAAGGAATTATGGATCATTTTACTAAAGTATAAAAACAATATGAATGTATTTTTTGGTTTTGAATATGTTACTTGTATTTTTTACTAGAATAAATGACAATTTTAAATAAAAATCCATAGTTGGAGTCCTAGCAGACACATAGTGTATCAGATGGAGATAATGGTTCCTACATGTCAAAAATGACTTTTGGATCATCTCCATAAAGTATCAAAAAAATGTCTTCATTTTTGAGTTTGGCACTTGTTTTTACTAAAATTAATATCAAATTAAAATAAAAAGACACACTTGGAGTCATACCAGTCACACTGTAAATAAATTGAGGTGTGGCTGATTTCTACACATCAAAAATGGATTATAGATCATTTTACTAAATAATCAAAACTTTAAAATTGTTTTTTCCGGGTACTGTGTATGTCAATTGTGTTTTTTACTAAATATATGGTCTATTTTAAATAAAAATACACACTTGGAGTCATAAAGGTCGCACCGTGTGTCTGATTGAGGTGTGGTTGATTCCTACACATTATAAATGCCTTATGATTCATTTCAATAATTTATTAAAATAATCTGAGTTTTTTTATCGGTTTTGAGTTTCTGTTGTATGTATTGAACTAAAATATAAATTATAAACTCAAAACATATAGTTCAACTAAAACTAATCATATTTTGTATCAGATTTTTTTGTGTGTGAATGGTTATGTGAAGTGTTTTTTTCTTTCACCCATTTATAAAAATCCAAAAAAATGAGATGTTCCATTTTTATGGAAGTGGAAACCACATGATTCCTAAAACACCCCTTAAAAAAAACATGTTATCTATTTTCTGGATTATTTAAGATAGTTGAAAAAAAAATTTACTTCCCCAAAGATTTTTAAAAATATTAAATAATTGTTAGATAAAAATGATAAATATATTAACTTAAATATAGTAGACAAAATGGTTTTATAATTTTAAAAAAAAGTATTAGGTATTCAACTTTTCATGATGTATGCATAAATTATTGACCCTATCCTGACACCCTTCCCAAAATGTGTACCCCTCCTAGGCCAGAAATGTGAGAAGAGAAATAATGACCCCCGAGTCCCGACTCTTATAGGACCCGGTTGGTGAATAGAATAAGGGGTATAGTAAACACACAAATGGGAGGCATTACCCTCTAAGAGAACACGTCAAAAAGAGGGAGATAAGACAGAAACCAACCAAATCCAACTCAGATAGAAATATAAAAGAAATAAAAAAGTACACATATGTAATATCATGAAAAACTACTATAACTAAAAGGGGAAATTACAAGTACCCAAAAGAAAGTAACAAAAACAGTAACCACAAAGCCCAAACAGCTCACGCAACCCCAACTAGTAGTAACCAGCCTGATGTCCAACATTCTCCAAGTAACCATAAAAAGGGTTTATTTACATAGGGTGAGTATATTAGTATACTCAGTAGGATCCTCCCTAGAGCTTCTCATGTAAAAGTAAAGAAAGAATGCTAATGCACATTGAAGAACAAGTGAAACTAACTCATCACCTAAACTGGTATTCTAAGTTCCCAAACTCACCATGGATACTCTCACCAAGTATCCCATACAAGATTATATAATATAGAAGAGAATATCAAGGGTACCCTGTTACTACTTCCCCATTGGTTTTCTTCTTTGCCCCAATGTCTTACATCCTAAGCATCTCTCTCCCAAAAGACTTGACCATAGACACCTGGACAAAGCACCACAACATGCACCTCTTGCAACAAAACCACCACATCCACATAGAAAAGTAAACAGGTATTTTCTGGGATCCACCACACCTCACATAATGTGTATCATACGTCAGGCATTATACCTCAAGAAATTACATCCCATACACCAAGGATCCTCAATACATCACAACCTATACATGTTACACCTATTGTAATCCATATGAAACTATATCCAAAATATATCTGTGTGAATAACCTTAAGCCATTACATCCCTCAACACAAATATATGGAGAAAACTAATGGTTGTGCCTACCAGAACAAGTAAATACCAAGAGAAGAGAGCAGGGCCAAAGGGGGTAGTCAGTCATCCATCCTCCCACCAGAATGTTGGGGAAAATACCACCCCCAGGGCTCAAAATCCTTGGGGTGTCAGTTTCCCTAACTGATGGGGAGGATTAGCATATATAAACATAAAAAGTATAGAATATACTACATATCACAACCACACTATTAGCATAACCTAATCTTAGACTCAATTTCAGCCAATATCTCTCAGACTCCCGACTGCCACTTCTAAGACTAGGTATCCTTAAATCATATAACCATTTAAATATCTTTATTACATTACTTCATTCCCTTCTTAACAGTTTCACTTTATGTTAATTAATTACTTAAACATTAATTAACCATTAACAATATCCACATTATATTTCATTAGTACCACACCCAAAGTCCACTATTCCTTTAAATTGCAACCTTGGCATTGTGTCCTAGCAAGCTCCTACCCCATGGGTTAACATCATTGTTTCAATAATTTGTTAACAACATTATTTCTTTCCTATATTCCATGGAATTATCGAAAAAAAATCTAAGCTACTAAACATAATGGGGCTCAACACAGTGAGTAGATGAACTACCCATCGTGTCTTTTCCACATATAGTAAGAGCGTGGACCCATCCACCCTCAAGAAGATAAACACAGAAAACATGTGGCATACCCTACGCGTCATTGCCCCTTTTTGGAAGAAGATAAGAAATACCAGCTTCCTTGAGAAGTGGGTAATGTAATGTAGATAAACAACCCATAAGATTCATCAGCTATCCAAACACTCACATCTAACCTATTTCGTCATCTCTGGTGTCCTCCCTGACACCCACATGCATAAACAGATGCATCTCACCACTCTAGGAATCAACTACTGCTACAAAAAATGGGTCTCCCTGCCCCCACATATCACAACAACCATCCTGGATCCCTTCACAAGAAGTAGTAAAACAAACATCGTATCAACTAGGATCCTAGACCTTAAGCAAGAAAGAGGGTAACTAAGAACCCTATGAGGATTTATCTTTTATCAAACAACCAGTCATTAACTCCATCTGGAATTAACCAATTTATTATTTTTAGGTTCTAATTATTGGTAACCTATACATCAAGCTATCACAAATTGATTCAAGATTATTACTTCATTAATTTGATTAACATCAAATTATAACAACAATAATGACGACCAGATTCATTTACATGCCTCTTTATCATTAGCCAAACAATTATGAATTAATTTTGGCTTTACATTATTTTCCAATTTCCGTCAATAATGAAAAGATAATCAAAGAAAACATAGATATCACACTATCTTGAAAAACAAGAGGCAATAAGATACAATCGATATCAATTTATTTATGTTGTTAAAATATTTATTATGTCAATTCCATTGTGATCCAGTGGGATAAAACATACAAACTCTATAGTTGCATGTAAAAGAAAAGCGAATCAACAAATACCCTACATCAAATAGTTCTTGATGTTCTTTATATGAGAATGATCCACACAACAGATCACGATCACCTCCTCTTGTGACAAATGTATCCACTTGAGGATTTCATAGCACGAATGAACCAATAGAAACTCGAGAAAACTCCATTAGAATCATGGAGATCACATGTCATAAGATTGAAAGGAGAAAGATGATAATATAAACCTAATATAATGACAATAAAACATACCTTATATTGATGAAGGATCGACACTTTCTACATACACCAAAACAAGGGGTGCGCATGAAGTAGGAAGAAACATCAAAGGAAAAAAATCCAAGGATTAAGGTTAGATCACACCACTCCTATGGGAATATTGAAAGATTCAAGAATCTCACACCATGGAATAATAAGGTAGAATAAGGGAGTATGATATCTCATACATTTTGAAGATTTATGGAGCATCAGTTTAAGATACGCTGGATTTTCCATTAAAAGCGATCGCATTAAACCACACGGTTTGAACAAGTAAAGACATCCTAATCCTTATGAAAATTAATATAGGAGTTATTGGATTTAATTTGGACTTAAATACCTTAAAACAAGGCCTTGAATGTGTTTTAAATCAAAGAACACATTAGCGGAATAACTGTAGGAAGATGGAAACATTATTCAGGATCCTAGAAACATTGTACACCTACCGATCTTGGAAACACTATAAACGATCCTGGAAACATTGTTCAAGGAATGACTCACTAATGTTTATGGTACTGTTCACAGAATGACTCATTGATGCCCAAGGTAATGTTCACATAATGACTTACCAATGTCTATGGTACTGTTCATAGAACGAATCACCAATGCAAATGGTATTGTTCACATAACGACTCACTGATGTCGATAGTACTGTTCACAGAACGACTCACCAATGGAAATGGTACTGTTCATAGATCGTCTCACCGATGCTGATGGTACTGTTCACAGAAGAACTCACCAATGTCGATGGTACTGTTCACAGAAGGACTCACCGGTGGTGATGGTAGTGTTCAAAGAATGACTCACTGTTGTCGATGGTACTGTTCACAGAACGACTCAATAATATAGATGGTATTGTTCACAGAATCACTCACCAATTATGATGGTACTTTCATATAATGACTCACCGATGCCGATGGTACTATTCATAGAATGACTCACAGATGATGATGGTACTTTTCACAGAATGAATCACCAATGTTGATGGTACTATTCACACAATGAATAACTGATCCCGATGGTACTGTTCAAAGAATGACTCACCCATACCAATGGTACTGTTCATAGAATGAATCATCGATAGCGATGGTACTATTCATTAAATGACTCACCAATATCGATCATTCTTTTCATAGAATGTCTCACCGATACTGATGGTACTGTTCACCGAATGACTCACTGATAATGATGGTATTGTTCACAGAATGACTCACCGATACTCGTGGAACTGTTCATAGAATGACTCACCGATACTGATGGTACTATTCATAGAATGGCTCATCGATACTGAATACACTGTTCACAATGGTCTCAGTGATGGCACTGTTCACATCAGTCTCACCAATTCCACTTTTCACCTTTGTCTCATAGAAGGAACTGTTCATATCATATCACCGATGTAACTCTTCACATCAATCACACTGATGGAACTATTCATAGAATTCTCACCGATGGAAATGTTCCCATCAGTCTCATCAATAGAACTATTCCCATCAGTCTCCCCAATGGAACTCTTCCCATCAGTCTCACCAATGTCACTTTTCGTATTGGTCTCACCAATGGAATTGTTCGCATTGGTCTCTCCGATGGAACTGTTCACATCGGTCACACTGATAGAACTGTTCCTATCGCTCTCACCGATGGAACTGTTCATATAGGACTCATCAATGGAACTTTTCCCATCATTATCACTATTTTAACTCTTCATATAATTGTAAATTTCTAAAAATTTTGGGGATATGTCACCTTGATCTCCCAGAACACCTCAAACACAAGATTTCCATAGAGAAAGGAACCGAAGAGGTCCGTTACATTACATCAGATACCTCTCAAAACATCTAATCATTGAGAATTCTGAACCTGCCTAAAGGGAAATAGAAATGGGGTCCGAACAACCACCCATTGAGATACCACTCAGAAGAGAGCAAGCCATAAGACAGAACCACAAAAAAATGTCCTATAAACACAAATGGCCTACAAACACAAAGAGAACATTTTTTACATTAAAAGAGTTAAACATCAAACATCTCAGGGTAATGAGCATGTATCTGTGACTCACATTCCCATGTACTCTCCTCCATGACACTGTGTCATTAGAAGACATGAAACAAGGGAATAGAACTCACACAGAATCCCTTCTCTTTGTGGTTTTGGATATCCCCAAGTCACTACTCGAAGGTCACATCATCATCAAAATTTATCTATCCCCAATCGATGACATGAGAGTCATAATGTAGATAAAAAAGGAGCGGTGACACATGAAAAACATTGTGTATCTGGCTCATATATGGGGGTAATTTCTACTCGATATACCATGACTCCAACACGATTCAACACCACGTAAGGCCCAAAAAACCCGGAAGATAACTTACTACCATGACCAAACCATCATTGGCCATGATAGGGACTCACCTTTAGAAACATGTGATCCCCAAAATCAAACTCCAAAGGTCTCCTCCTTTGATCGGCATATGATTTCTTATGATCATGTGTTGTCTTCATACTCTCATGAATCACCCGAACCATCTCTATTGTGTTCTGCACTAGTTCTAGTCTAAGAATTTCTAACACTCCAACCCCAGTCCAACATGATAGATAATGGAAAGTTCAGACATACGAGGCTTCAAATGGCGCCATACCGATGGTGGAGTGAAAAATATTGTTGTAAGAAAACTCCACCAATGGTAAGTGACTCATACACAAACCTCCAAAATCCAGGACACAAGAGCGTAACATATCTTAAAAAGTATGGATAGTCCGCTTTTTCAGATCATCCATCTACAAATAAAAATCAGTGCTAAGGAATATCTAAGAACCAAAAGCTTGTTTGAGAATTCTCCACACCCTAGAGGTAAAATGAGGATCTTGATTACAAATGATCATCCTCAGGACTCTAAGGAGTCTCACCACCTCCTCCAGAAACTTCCTCGAAAAAACTTTTATTGATCTCAACTCCTTAATCACTATAAAGTGGGATGATTTTTTTAAATGGTCCACTACCACACAAATAGAATCATGTCCTCCCGTAGTTCAAGGTAAAACATTAACAAAGCCCCTTGATATTTCCTCCCACATCGACTGAGGAATAACTAATGGCTGGAGAAAACCAAAAGGGACCTGGTGCTTTCCCTTCACCTTTTGAAAGACCAAACATTGAGGCCCACACTCTACAATTGCAAACTTCCTCCCAGGCCACAAAAGTAGACTCCTCACAGCTCCTTATATCTTTGTCATGCTAGGATGCACCCCTAAAGGCAAACTAGGTAACTCTATTAGAACCTTCCCTCACATCACCAAACGAAAAAATATCCTTCCATGATACAACAATCTGTTTTGATAATCTTTAAACCAACCATTAGGGGCCTCGCCACAAATAATTCAATCTCTATAGACCTCCACCCCTAGATCCCCCAACTGGGACTCTTCCACCTGTTGCACCAGAGAGGACTTTATCGTCATTTGAAAAATAAATCCCTTTCCCCCAACATCTCCCATATCAAGATGTAATGTTGAATGTTCTTCCATTACTCTTTTGGAATAACAAGATTCACGCACTACATCACTACGTGACTTCCGGCTCAACACATCAGTCACAACATTTCCCATCCCAGGTATATATGATATTTCAAAGTTGTATTCTTATAATTACTCCATACACTAATGATGTCGCATGTTCAGGTCATGCTGGGAGAAAACATACCTCATGCTCTTATGATCGGTGAAAACCCCAAAGCACTCGCCAATGAGTTAATGTCTTCATAACTTCAGAGAAAGAACCATAGATGCTAACTCAAGATTATGGGTGGCATTGTTACATTCATGGGGACACAATAGTCGAGACCCATTTGAAACAATTGATCTCTACTGCATCAGAACACATCCAAACCACATATACGAAGCATCACAGAAAACATCAAACTAAACTCCCTTTGCTGGAAGAAAAAGAAATGGATCACTTACCAACTTCTCCTTTAGATTATCGAATGTTGTCCAACACTGATCATTACACACGACCGTCTGATCCTTCCTGGTCAATGTTGTTAGAGGATTCACAACTCAAGATAAATCAGTTACAAACCACATGTAGTACCTTGCAATACCAAGGAAACTTCACACCTCTACCACTGCCTTGGGGGCTTCCCAAGACACAAATGATTCTATCTTCGATGGATCCACAACTACTTCTTGTTGGGACACAACATGCCAGAAGAAATAGACTTATCTATCCCAAAACTAACACATTGACAACATCCCAAATAGTTGATGTTGACGAAGAACTCCCAAAATGGCGTGTAGATTCTCTGTATACTCCCCCTCAGATTTGGAGTACACAAGGATGTCATCGATGAAAACCACCATGAAAATATCTAAGAACTCACAGAACATAGCATTAATCAATACCATGAACACAACTGGATAATTTTTCACACCGAATGGCATTACAACGAACTCATAATTCCCATAAAAACAATGAAAAGAATTCTTTAGGATATCCTCATCCTTCACACACATCTAATGTCATCCTAACTGCAGGTCGATCTTTGAGAACCAAATTTCACCCTTCATTTGATCTAATAAGTCATCAATCCATGGAAGAGGATAATTATTCTTAACTGTCACTTTGTTTAAGAAATGATAATTGATACACAACAACAAACTTCCATCAACCTTGTTTACAAAAAAAACTGGTGTACCCCATGGTGACACACTCAGTCGAACAAAACCACACTATTACAGACCATCAAGTTTTATATATAGCTCTCGTAACTCATAATGGGCCATCCTATATTGAACCTAATAGATAGGATATGCTCCTAGTTGTAGCTCAATCCCAAACTCAATTTCTCATTGAGGGGGTAATGCTACAACCTCTTCTGAAAAAACATCAGGGTACTCTTCTACAAACCTAGGAAAAACCAACTTAGAAACCGCTGAAAAACTCAACATCAGCTCAGCCATTGTGGATGGTAAGGATGGAACACTCCTTTGACCTATCTAAGGGTCTCTCTCACTAACAAACACCACTGTCTCTTCATCAACATCAAATAACACAACCTACCTCCTAAAGCAATCCATGATAGCCTGCACCGAATGCATCCAATAAATGTTGAGGCTGACATCATATAGTCGCATATATAAACATAGGAAGTGTCCCCAAGAGTGGTGCTACCCCAGCACTAGCTCAGAGTCTCTACATAATTCAACAAGTCAGCTCGACCTCCAACTAGCATAGTCAATTCCAAGGGAACTAGAAGCCTCTCTACCTCAATTCCCAAAGCATGGAAAATGTTAGGTGATATGAAAGAGTGTGTCTCTCCTGAATCAAACAAGGAATACACTCAAGTAAAAAAACTAGAAAAGGGTACCTAGAATGACGTCTGGTTTGCCTAGCACTGGCAATTCTAAAGCATGAAGCTGACAGCGACCTCATCCACAACCTCTCAGACCCTGATGAGGATCACCACCATAGCGGCGCTTTACTCTCTGAGGATGAGGGGAATCATGGGGCTGTCCTCTGCATGCCCCATCTGCTCCCTACTGACCCAAAGCTGGTGCAACCTGATACTGCTGCCTCAGCTGGAACTACCTCGACAAAGGAACATGGAGTGGAAAACATGGTGAACGATGACTGATCTGAAAGGTCGAGCACTCTTTTTGTGGATGACCTCACCCTCCACAAGAAAAAAAGTGCATGATCCCTTGGCATAGGCCAGATAGATGTTTCCTCCTTAAAAATGAGATACAGAGGGATGGGACCTACCCTCAACTAAAAGGAAACTATTCTTACCTAAAAATTGACAACCCCAGACCACAACTCTACTTCATGAGGAATCATGAATAATCCCCTCTCCTGATGATCCGGTTCAGTCCAATGTCCTCCCAATGACCTCTTCCCTCCCTAGAAACTCAAGATATGTCTTGAGAAAACAAAGTGTGACCTGGCACTAGATATATGTCTTCAAAACCTCCTTGAAATGCCTCACCCTGGCCTCCTCATCTAGAAATAGGTCTGAAGCATATCATATAAGTTTCCTGAAACAGATTCCAAAATATCGTACACTGGAGTTCCCCTATCGAAGGGCAAGAAGCTCCTAGTGACTAGACGCCTTCGCGGTCATAGAAATAAACTCAACTCTAAACTTTTCTCATAACATCTCCCATGAGATCGTTGACTCCTCACAATCCCCAAGGAACAATAAACATTGTTTCATCGATGCTCCACACACTATCATCACAACTAGAGACACCCAATGCTCCTTCCAAGCACAGATCAAACGGAAGCCTATATTGACCTCCTCCAATCAGTCTTTTGTGACTATATCTGAAACATAGCCCTCAAAAATATGTATAATTTGGCACAGAAACTTATGGAGTGTCCTCCTTCATGTGTCATTTTCTTCAACCTCAACCGTTCAGCGATCTTATGGCTCAGCTTGCTGAAAATCTTCTGCGCAAACCTGACAAGGAAGTCTACCTAGAGCCGTAACTTTAAAATAATAAATAGTTAGAGCTCCTAAACCTAGAATATGGAAGACTAAAAATTAATTAATTAATTGTTTTCTTTTATTCATTTTAGGTTAACCTATCCCAAGGTATACCAATACCAACACAAGAAAAAATAATAATGATGCATGATCCTTTCCTAGGTCTCTACCCTATAACTAGTATCACCTCGTTTAGTAGACATTGTAAAATTAAAGGTGCATGAATCAGATCATAGGGGGCCCTAAATGCCTATATATTAGCCGGTCTCCAGTGTTTACAGAAATTTCTAAACATGACTGAAACTGTTTCCCTACTAACCCATGAAACCTCACATGTGCCTAACACAAAACTTCATCCTATCCCTCAATAAGACCTTTAATACCACTCTGTCATGACCCCCTCCCAACAAGGTGTACCCCTCCTGGGCCATCAATGTCAGAAGAGAGATAGTGATGCCCGATTCTCACCTCTAGTATGCCCCAGGTTGGCGACTAGAACCGAGGTATAATAAACACCCAAATGAGAGGCATTACTCACTAAGAGAACACATGCGGAAGAGAGTGAGATAAGATAGACACCAACCAACTACAAATCCGAAAAAAATATAAAAGAAATCCCATGAACACATATGTAATGTCATGAAAAAACTACTACAACTAAAAGGGAAAAATTGAATGTACCAAAAAGAAAGTAAAAACAACAGCAACCACAAAGCCAAAACAACTCCTGAAACCCCAAGTTAGTAGTAACCAGCCTGACCTCCAACCTTCTCCAAATGACCTTAAAAAATAGTTTACATACAGAGGGTGAGTATAACAGTATACTCAGTAGGATCCTCCATGGAACCTCTAATTCCAAAGTAAAGAAAGAATGCTAAAGCACAGTGAACAACAACTGAAACTAACTCATCACTTAAACATGTATTTTGTGGTCCCAACCTCACCATGGATACCATCACCATGCACCACATACAAGATTATATAATAAAATAAATAATATCATGTGTACTCCGATACTATTTCCCCACTGGTTTGATGCTTTTCCCCAACATCGCACGTCCTAAGAATCTACCTCCAAAAAGGCTTGCCCACATACCCCTAGGCAAAGCACCACGACATGCACCTCGTGCAAAAAAGACACAACGTCCATGTAAGAAAAGTAACCAAGTACTTTCTGAGGGCCACCATATCTCGGATAACCTGTATCATATTCTAGGCATTATACATCAAGCCATTACACCCCATACACCAAGTAAGGATCCTCAAGCCATCACAGCCTATACACGTTACACCTATAGCAGTCCCTATGAAACTATACCCAAAATATATTTGTGTGAATAACCACAAGCCATTACAGCCCTATACACACATATATGGGGAAAACTGACCATTGTGCCTCCCAACACAAGTAACTACCAAGAGAAGAGTGCAGGACAAAGGGGGTATTCAGTCATCCATCCTCCCACTAGATTGTTGGGGAAAACACCCCTAGGGATCATGAATCCCTAGGGTTATAGTTTCCCTGACTGACAGGGTAGAGTTGCATATAGAAACCCAAAAAGTACAAAATATTCGGTTGTCACGACCCCTCCCAGTGGGGCCCAAGCCGCAACTCCCCAAACCTACCTCCAATAGGCCAGGGGATGGTGACTAGCACCATGTAGGAATTCTAATAACATGGGAGGAATTTCCTATAACCTGTACACACTTAGAAACATCTCTAAGCCCACAAAGCTAAAAAGTAAAAACTACTAAAAATGGAAAAGATGCATGCATACACTAAAACCCAACCGTAGAGTACGATAGGAAAGTAAAGTGCAAGAAAGTAAATCCCTAGGCCAAAAGTACAAGCCCACCAGAAAGAAAGTCTGTAAAAAAGTCCAACCTATAAAGAAAGGTGCTGGAACTGTAGTCTGTAGCCGTAGGAACACACCTTGGCCTGCCTGATCTCACTGAGTACCGTCCGGTCCTGGTCCGCCTAGAATCCTATCAAATGCTCACTCATCTGCACAAGACATGACACGTGCGGGAAAAGCCCGTGCAGGGGTGAGTATAACAATACCCAGTAAGACACCCCGAAACCACAAAGGAAAAACAACAAGGGAAATAACACAAAGGAAAGATACAATCATCTCCACACAGTATATATCTACAGAACATATAACAAGAATATCCAGATATACTCATACACAAGCGACCATCATGATACTGCCACTAGGATCCAGCTCGAAGATTCCACTAAGCATGCAACCAAGAGAACACACTCCTAAGTCTGAAGGGAGAGATTCGAAGTACTCGTTTCGGGAGACCACACTCCACATGTACTTTGAGAACATGATGCTCAGATGAGAATAACATCCTAGTCATGGGTTGATTCTGATGAATCATTCTGAGTTAATCCACTAAGCAGAGGATCAGCGCCCGGGTAATGTTGGTCACGTCGATACCAAGAACTCTACATAGGGTTCCAGGAATGAATAGAGGATCCGACTCTAAGTCTCACAGAGGGGATTCCAACAACTCTATTCGGGAAGTCCTGCTGAAGGGATCATACTCCTGTGTAAAGGAAATGATACCAGAACCTTCAGGGAAAAGACCAAGGGTACGAACCCTAAGAAAACTAGTCCAATTCATAGAAGTCCAAGGATCACGTTTCTCTGGTCCGTTTGCCGCGAAACTCAAGATCAAGGGTGGCCTCGATGTCACGATTCCGAATCCATGGGTTTTGTGCTTCCAATCGGCTCGAAAATCTGATTCTGATCACCTGTGAAGAAATCGTTTGAAGAACAATTTCTTCCAATCTGCTTCGATCTGTCCGTCACCACAGCAGCCGCACCTCCGTAGGGTTGTACCGATTCCAGATCTTCAAATTGGGAATGTTTCATCTCAAAACGGGTGCGCAACGATCCGTCGTTCATACCAACTATAAGAACACTTAGAACGTAGCAAAGAACGTGATAATTTAGTGAAGAAGAACACAACAAAACGAGAGGGACGAACCTCAATCGATGTTACTGTCGATCATGGTCTGTCACTGTTAGGAGGTTGAAAGAAACCAAAACAATTTCAAGAATCAAATCCCCACGATTTCTGAAAAATCCCATCCCACAGGAACGATCAATCCGCGAGCTAATCTGTTCGTGGATTAGTCCGCGTTCATCGTGGAAATCAAAAACGGGGAAGAAAATCATAATTTAAAACATCCTACTTAGATTCTGCGGCGTTCGTCGATGATGATCTGGTCGCTGCATCTTTGTCGCCACCATGGTATGTTTTCTGAAGAGCCTCTAGAGCCACCAAGGGTTTCAGGGTTATGAGGATTGTAACCCTGGACCCTTGTGCCAACCTTTAATTAAAATGGTACGGGATATCTGTTGCAGTAGTTTTAAAAGATTTTGCTGCAGAATAAAATATTTTTATTTAAATATTTTATTACTCTTACTTCCCAAAAACAGGATTCCACCACCAACCTGCGCCAGCCAATGTTAGGCCTCTCCTAAGGTAAAAACATTGTTCCGAACGTAATGTTTCCCTTGGATTTCTGATCCGAGCACCCGTTCGGAAGCTATTCTAATTTTTCAGGAAAACTGCATGCACACATTATTTAATTATTAAATTAAATTCAAACATTTGTTCTGGTCTCACCAGCCCTCAGAACTGCACGCCATCTCAGAGCCTGGTCTCAAATTAATTGCTATAAAATATTAAAATAATACTTGGAAAAAATCCGAGACATTACATCATACCCACCTTAGGGCTTTTACATCCCCGAAAAGCCAAAACAAGGGTTACTCAAAAAGATGTGGGTATTGCATGCGAATCTGAGCCTCCCGCTCCCACGTGCTCTCCTGGAGATTCTGGTGCTGCCACCAGACACGCACCAAGGGAATAGATCACCCACAAAGGATCTTCTCCTATCAATCCTCGATCTCTACTGGGTACTTTGCAATGGTCTCCCCATCGTCGATGTCCAGCTCGCCCCAGTCGATAACATGCGATGGATCGTGCACGTACCTCCGTAGCTACGACACATGGAAGACGTTGTGTACCTGGTCTATATAAGGAGGCAGATCCAAGTGATATGCCACCTTTCCAACTCTACTTAGAATCTAAAAAGGGCCATCGAACCTCGGATATAGCTTTACGCCCTGGACAAATCTCTGCAATCCCCATCGAGGTGAGACCCGAAGGAACACATGGTATCCCTCCTCTAACTCCAAGGGCCTACACCTCCTGTCAGCATAAGAATTTTTCTGACTCTGTGTAGTCTTTATCCATTCCTGTATGACCTCAACCTTCTATGTAGTAGCTCTCACCATCTATGGGCACATGAGTGCTGACTCTCCTGGGTCAGTCCAGAAAAGTGTTGACCCACAAAGTCACCTGTACAGAGCCTCGAATGGTGCCATACCAATAGTGGAATGATAACTGTTGTTGTAGGAAAATTCCACCAGTGGTAGTTGATCCTCCCATCTATGACCGAAGTCAAGAATTCAAGCTCGAAGCATATCCTCCAGGACCTGGATGGTCTGCTCTGTCTGACCATCAGTCTGGGGATGAAACGCTGTGCTCAAGCGTAACTGAGTCCCAAAAGATTCCTGAAATCCGTTCCACAATCGAGATGTGAAATGAGCATCACAATCTAAAGTGATCATGGATGGAACTCCATGAAGTCGAACTATCTCTTACAGGTAGAGGCGTCTTATTCTCTATACTGAACTCTGCTCCCGTATGGCTAGGAAGTGGGCCGACTTGGTGAGTCGATCAACGATCACCCATATGGAATCGTGTCCCCTAGACGTACGTGGTAAACCCATCACGAAGTCCATGGATATCCCGTCCCACTTCCACTATGGCACCTAAATGGGTTGAGTCCAACCTGTTGGCACCTGGTGCTCAGCCTTTACTTGCTGACAAGTAAGGCACCGAGAGACAAACTCTGCCACATCGTTCTTCATTCCTTGCCACTAGAACTGGCGTCGGAGGTCCTGATACATATTTTATATGGCTGTATGCACCGCCAAAGGGGATGTATGGAACTCCCTCTGAACCTCCTCACGCAACATCGCTGGTACTAATGTGTTCCCTCATAAAAGAACAATGTGCTCCCCACCTTCTGAATATCCATCTGCAACATCGCCTGTGGATATCTAAGCACATAGAGTCTCACAGCTAGCATCCTCGCGCTATGCCTCCCTAACTTGCTGTAAGAGTGGAGGGGTAACAACCATCGACTGAAGGTAAGCTCCCTTATCTCTATCCGTGAAGGATAACTGTAAGGAGGCCAACTGCCTCATCACCTCATCCAGCAACTGCGAACTGGATTTCCTACTGAGAGGATCTGCCACTACATTCCCCTTCCCAGGATTATAAATGATCTCAAAGTCATAATCCTGGAGGAACTCAAGCCATCGCCTCTGTCTCAAATTCTGATCCTTCTGAGAAAAGATATATCTGAGACTCTTTTGATCAAAGTAGACGGTAAACCGCTCGCCCATCAGGTAGTGCCGCCACATCATCAATGCGAAGACTACCACTGCCAACTCAAGATCATGGGTCACGTACTTCTACTCGTGTGGCCTCAACTGACGTGATCCATAGGCAATCATTGCTTGCCTCTTCATCAAGACACAACCTAGCCCAGTTCTAGATGCGTCACAGAACACTATGTACTTGACATTCTCCTTCGGTAATCTCAAGATCGGGGTGCTCGTCAAACTCTGTCTCAACTGCTGGAAAGCCTGCTGGCATCTCTCGGTTCACACGAAAGGCTACCCCTTTCAGGTCAAAGCTGTCATGGGTGCTGAAATACTAGAGAAATCAAGGATGAATCTATGATATTAGCCTTCCAACACAAGGAAACTCCGCACCTCCGTCACGCTCCGGGGTGGCTCCCATGCAAACACTGCCTCCACCTTGGTGGGGTCCACTACTACACCATCTTACGAGATAACGTGTCCCAGAAAGTGGACCTCCTATAACCAGAACTGACACTTCGAGAGTTTCCCATACAACTGGTGCTCTCGGAGTGTGTCCAGAACCATCTGTAGGTGTCTCGCGTGCTCCTCCTCAGACGTAGAGTACACAAGGATATCGTTGATGAAGACCACTAAAAGATAGTCTAGGTAGGGCTGAAAGATCTTGTTCATGAGTCCCATGAAAACTGCTGGGGAGTTCTTCATGCCGAAGGGCATCACCAAGTACTCATAGTGACCGTAGCGACATCGGAAATCCGTCTTCGGTATATCCTCATCCCGTACTTGCAACTGGTGATAGACTGAGCGTAGATCAACCATAGAGAACCATCGTGCCCCTCTCAACTAGTCGAAGAGGTCATCGATCCTCGGTAGTGGATACCGGTTCTTTACGGTCACATGATTCAAGAACCGGTAATCCACACATAGCCTCATGCTCCCATCTGCCTTCTTGGCAAACAGCATTGGGGCTACCCAGGGTGAAACGCTGGGTCTCACAAAGCCCTTCTTCTGCAAGTTGTCCAACTGCACCCTTAGCTCATGAAGTTCTATAGGATCTATCTGATCTTCTGATGCTAATATCGGTGTCGTATCGGGTTGCAACTCAATGCAGAAATCTGTCTCCCGGTGGGGAGGTAGCCCCGAGAAATCCTCCAGAAAGAAGTCCTCGTACTCAGCCACTACTACTGGAAACTGGAAACTCGTAACATCTACTGCGCCAAGGGCTAGGCTACCCAATGGATGTGAAATCGGTTTTCCCCTCCTATGCAAGAGTCCATCCTTCACTGTGTGGGTATCTCTTTCACCAACAAAAGAGAACCTCATTCCATCACTGTGGAAACACCGCACCCTTCGCCTAAAATAGTCGATCTGGGCATGAACTGTGGATAGCCAATCCATACTAAGAATGACATTGTAAGGCCTTGACGCTACCACCAAGATGTTCCAACCGAAACTCTCACCTCCAAGGGTCAGGTCACACTATCTACAGAGGTGTGTGAACTTTGAATCTTCTCCAGTAGATGTTTCTAAGCGTAAGGGTCGAGTCAATGGCTCAACCAGAATCTCAAGGTCTCGAACAAGATAAGCAGCCATAAAGGAATGAATAGAACCTGTGTCTATCAATACAGTAGCCAAATTAGAAAAGACACATATAGTACCTCTAATCATTCTGGGAGTACCTGGGTCATAATCCTCTATCGCCTGCAGCTGTCCCTGCCTTTGTCCACCAGCTCCCTGGGCCTGGGGTGGACCTCCTGGGGCTGGTGGTGGCAAAGGGTCAAAACGAAGACCACCTCCAGCTTCTCTCCCAGCTCCCCTACCACGTCCGCCGCCCCGCAGATCTTTCTACTCCACACGTTGCCTCTACCTTGGTGGTCCATCCACTGCTCCTGTGTTAGTAGTATGGCGGGTCGGACAATCCTGAGCGAGATATCCCCTACCATCATATGAGTAGCATCACCTCTCTCGAGCTTGGTTGGATGCGCCCTGTGACACTGTACGGAAGATCCCCTATCCTGGGATCTCCTCTGAAAACATCTCCCATGCCTGGGTCCCTAAAGTCGGCTCCCTGATGCCGAGGTCTCTGCTCCAGCTCTCCCACTACTGACATTTGCCGGTTGTCTCTGCTCTGCCAAGAATCTCACGACCACTAGAGCCTGCTCGAGCACCCCAGCATAAGTAGGAATGCTCATAGGGATGATGCTAGCTCGGATATCTCTGTGTAATCCCTGGTCAAAATTTCAAGATCTGATGTACTGATCTCTGACCATATCCATCGAGTACCGCGAGAGGTCGGTAAACCTCGATGAATAGTCAGCCACCGTTATGGTTCCCTGCTGGAGCTGAAGAAGCTCCGGTATGCGTACTGCTCTCAGTGTAACCGGTGAAAACTCTTGTCTGAAGAGATGCTCAAACTCTAACCATGCAAGTGTTGCCTCATCGTAGGTCTGGATAACCAAACTCCACCATCATCCTACTGAGGCCTGCAGAAGGCTCGCTGCCAGGATCACCATCTGGTTTGTTGGTGTCCTGACCAAACGGAAGACTCTGGCCACTGCCTCAAGCCAGTCCTCTGCTGCCTAAGGGTCATGCTCACCTGAAAACCTGGGGGGTCTCTGTCTCTGAAACTCATGGAGTGCGCTCAGCCTGTGCTCCTCCTCCACTGGTATAGCAGGCACTAAACACTGCTCCACAGGTGGCGGGATAACTGGCACACCACCTGGTGGTAAAAATGGGGGATTAGGTCCATGTATCGAGGCTTCATCACTGAGGGGGTCATCCTCGTGATCGATTTGATGGATCCCAGTGGGTGCACGTCGCGGAGGCATCCTGTTAAAGAAACAAGATGTATCTCAGTCAGTGAGTATATCTGGAGAGCTGACTCAAAAAGGACATGGAAACCGCAACCCATTCCTATATGATGCATGTACCATTATTTTCCCCTGAAACTAGTGTTCTCATGTTCTGAGTCAAAAAGCAAGTTATCATAGTCCTGGTGTATGGATACATCAGCCGCCCGCACCAACACTGGGGTCCCTGGCCTGAAATCCGAACTCGAAACACTTAACATTGTTTCCCCAAACCAACTCACAGACTCTCGGTCCTAAGGTAGAACTGACCACCTCTGATACCACTCTGTCCTGACCCATCCTAGTGGGGCCCAAGCCGCAACTCCCCAAGCCCACCACCGATAGGCTAGGGGCTGGTGACTAGCACCGAGTAGGAATGCTACTAACATGGGAGGCATTTCCTATAACCTGTACACACGCACACACATCTCCAAGCCCACAAAGCTGAAAAGTAAAAACTACTAAAAATGAAAAAGATTCATGCATACACTAAAACCCAACCATAGAGTACGACAGGAAATTAAAGTGCAAGAAAGTAAATCCCTAGGCCAAAAGTACAAGCCCACTAGAAAGAAAGTCTGTAACAAAGTCCAACCTGTAAAGAAAGGTGCTGGAACTGCAGTCTGTAGCCGTAGGAACACACCTTGGACTACCTGATCTCACTGAGTACCATCCAGTCCCGGTCCACCTAGAATCCTATCAAAGGCTCGCTCGTCTGCACAAGACACGACACGTGCGGGCAAAGCTCGTGCAGGGGTGAGTATAACAATACCCAGTAGGACACCCCGAAACCACAAAGGAAAAACAACAAGGGAATTACCAAAAAGGAAAGATACAATCATCTCCACACAGTATATGTCTACAGAACATATAACAAGAATATCTAGATATACTCATACACAAATGACCATCAAGATACTACCACTAGGATCTAGCTCGAAGATTCCACTAAGCATGCAACCGGGAGAACACAATCCTATGTATGAAGAGAGAGATTTGAAGTACTCATTCCGTGAGAACACACTCCACAATTACTTTGAGAACATGATGCTCAGATGAGGATCACAACCAAGTCATGGGGTGATTCCGACGACTCAGTCAGAGCTAATCCGCTAAGCAGAGGATCCGTGCCTGGGTAAAGTTGGTCACATCGATACCAAGAACTCTACCTATGGTTCTAGGAATGAATAGAGGATCTAAATTTAAGTATCACATAGGGGATTACAACAAATCTATTCAGGAAGTTATTCTAAAGAGATCATACTCCTTTGTAAAGGAAATGATTCTAGAACCTTCAGGGAAAAGACCAAGGGTACGAACCCTAAGAAAACGAGTCCAAGTCACAGAAGACAAGTGGCTCAAGACATTTATGACAGGTTACACAGAGTTTAGTATGGTTACACACCGTGTTACTTGACCCTGAGTACTGCTCATGTAAACGACCCGTGTCATTCGTTCAAGCCGTGTAAAACCAAAATACACGGCGTATATAAAAAGTACACATCATGTTCCTTGACCCCGGGTACTGACCATGTAACCAGCCCATGTCATTCGTCTTTTCGAATAGAAATCAACTGCATGGCATGTAGAACAGTCACACGCCATGTACGAGCACCTGGGGTTCACTCCGTGTACGCTGGCCATGTGCCCGTACACGGTCCCTGTCCGTGTCGCCTGCTCGTGTACCAGTACACGGGGTATCTCGTGTATCTGGTCTGGTCTGGCCGGGGAAGGGTATACACATCATATCCTTGGTCGTGTACCCAAACCATGTCTGTGTACTCCCAGAGTACACGCCAGGGGGTCCACTGAAGAGCACACGCCATGTAGCCCATACTACACGGCGTGTAGTCGGGAAATTTCCAGAAACGTCGTCTTCTTCCTCGTGCTTTGACTGATCTCCCGGATCGTGTTTCTTTGGTCCGTTTGCCGTGAAACTCAAGATCAATGGTCGCCTCTACGTCGAGATGCTGAATCTGTGGGTTTCGGGCATTCGATTGGCTCCGAAATCTGATCCTGTTCACCCGTGCGGAAATCGTTCGAAGAACGATTTCTTCTAATCTGCTTCGATCCGTCAGTCTCCACCGTAGCCGCACCTCCGTAGGGTTGTACTGACACCAGATCTTCAAATTGGGATCGTTGCATCACACAACGGGTGCGCAACGATCAGTCTTTCATATCCCTGTGAAAAACACGTAGAATGTAGCGAAGAACGCGAGAATTTGGGGAAGAAGAACATAACAAAAGGAGATGGACGAACCTCGATCGATGTTCGTGTCGATCTTGGTCTGTCACCATTAGGAGGTTGAATGAAACCAAAACAATTTCAAGAATCAAATCCCCATGATTCCCGCCAAATCCCATCCCACAAGAATGACCGATTCATAGGCTAATCTGTTCGTGGATTATTCCGCGTTCGTCGTGGAAGTCAAAAACGGGGAAGAAAATCCTAATTTTAAACATCCTACCTAGATTCTGCGGCATTCGTCGGCGATGATCCGGTCGCTGCGTCGTCATCGCCGAGTTGGGAGGTTTTCTCCAGAGCCTCCAGATCCGCCAAGGGTTTCAGGGTTATGAGGTTTGTAACGCTAGACCCTTGTTCCAAAATTTAATTAAAAAGTTAAGGGATATTTGTTGCAATAGATTTAAAAGATTTTGCTGCAGAATAAAATGTTTTTATTTAAATATTTTATTACTCTTACGTCGCAAAAATTGGATTCCACCATCGACCTATGCCGGCCGATGTTAGACCACGCCTAAGGTAAAATCGTTTTTCTTATTGAAATGGTGTCCTCATATTTCTGATCCGAGCTCCCGTTCAGATGTTATTCCACTTTTTCAGGAAAACTACACGCACACATTATTTAATTATTAAATTAAATTCAAACATTTTTCCCAGGCTCACCGAGCCTCGGAACTGCACGCCATCTTAGAGCCTGGTCTCAAATTATTTCAAATATAATATTAAAATAATACTTGGAAAAAATCTGGGGCATTACATCGGTAGCTCACAACCACACTAGGGGCATAATCTATTCTTGTACTCAACTACAACTAACGTCTCTCAGATTCTTGGAGGCCACTTCTAAGACTAGGAATCCAAAAAGAACACAAAAATTTAGAGAGATTTATACCATTACATCATTCCCTTTTTATTATTTTCAGATTACATTAATTAATTCCTTAAACATTAATTAATTATTAATAATTTCCACATTATATTTCATTAGCATCACACCCAAAGTCCATTGTTCCATTAAATTGCAACCTTAGCATTGCGTCCCAGCAAGCTCCAACCCCATGGGTTAACTTCATTTATTCAATAATATATTAACAACATTATTAATTTCCCATATTCCTAGGAATTCTAGAAAAAACAATCTAAGCTACTAAACACAAGGGGGATCAACACGGTGAGTAGATGAACTACCCGTCAAGTCTTTACTGCCTATAGAAAGATCGTAGATCCATCTTCCCATGAGAAGCTAAACATCAAAAGCATGTGGCATACCATGTGTATCATTGCCCCTTTTTGGATGAAGGGTAATCAAGACTAGCTGCCTTGAGAAGTGGGGAAAGTAATGTAGATAAACAACCAATAAGATTCATTTGGTTTCCAAACATTCACATCCAAACCGTTTCATCATGTCTGGTGTCCTCCACGACACCCACATGCGTAAACAGATGCATCTCCCCGCTTTAGGCATCTACTAGTGCCACAACCATTGGTCCTCTTTGACCCCACAAATTGCAACAACCATCCAGGCTCACATCAAAAGTAGTATGAAAACAAACATCATATCAACTGGGCTCTTAGCCCTTAAGCATGTAAGAGGGTAAATCAGAACCCTACAAGGCATTATCTTTTATCAAACAACCAATCATTTAATCCATATAGAACTAAATGATTTATTATATTTCTGATCCAATTATTGGTATCCTAAATAGAAAGCTATCACAGAATTATTAAAGATTATTATTTCATCAATTTGATTAACATCAAATTACAACAACAATGACGACGATGACGACCAGATTCATTTACATGCCTCTTTAACTTTATCCAAATAATTATCAATTAATTACAGCTTTACTTTCATTACAAATTTCCATCAAGAATGAAAATCTAAACAAAGAAAACATATATATCACACTATGTAGCAAAAAAAGAGGCAATAACCTGTGATCGATAACAATTTATTTATCTAGTTCAAATATTAATTATGTCAATTTCATTTTGATACAGTGGGATAAAATTTCCTAACTCTATATTTGAACATAAAATAAAAGAGAAGAAACGAATCCCCTGCCTCAAACAGTTCTTGATATTCTTTATATGAGAACGATTCTCATAATGGATCTTGATTGCCTCCTCTCGTGACAACTGCATCTACCCGATGATGCCACATCAGGACCGAACCAACCAAAATCAAAGAGAAAACTCCATTAAAAGCATGGAGATCACATTCCATAACATTTAAAGGATAAATAAGATAATTTTTACCTAAAATAACGAGGATAAAAAATACCTTATATCGATGAAGGATCGACACTTTCTGGTTGCACCAAAACAAGGGGTATGCATGCAGCTAGAATAAACTTCAAGGGGAAATGATCCGAGGATTAAGATTCAGTCAGACATCACCTAGGGGAAGAATGAAAGGTTATAGTGTCTCACACCAGATAAAAAAAAGGTAGAATAATGGAGGAAGATATCCTGTACCTTTAGAATATTTATAGAGCAACGATTTAAGATACGCTGGATTTTCTATTAAAATCAGATCGCATTAAATCACAAAGTTTGACCTAGTAAAGACATATTAGGACTTTGTAAAATTAAAATATGAGTTATGGTATTTGATTAGGCCTTTAATCCCATAAAACAAGGCCATGAATGCATTTTACGTCAACTAAAATGTCAATGGGAAGAACTGTAGGAAGCTGGAAGAACTGTTCACAATCCTAGAAACACTATACACCTACCGATCCTCAAAACATAGTAAACAATCCAGGAAAAACTGTTCACAGAATCACTCCGCGATGCTGAAGGTACTGTTCACATAATATCTCACTGATGCCCGCGGTACTGTTCACAGAACGACTCACCGATGCTGATGATACTGTTAACAAAACGAATCACCGATGGTGATGGTACTATTCACAGAATGAATCACCGATATCGATGGATTTGTTCACAGAATGACTCACCGACCCCAATGGTACTATTCATAGAACAACTAACTGATGTCGATGGTACTGTTTGTAGAACAACTCACCAATGTCGATGGTACTGATCATAGAAGGACTCATCGATGTTGATGGTATTGTTCACAAAATGACTCACCGATGTCGATGGTATTGTTCACAGAAAGGCTCACTGATGTTGATGAAACTATTCACAGAATGAATCCCTAATGTCAATGTTACTGTTCACAGAAGGACTCATCAATGTCGTGGGTACATTTCAAAGAATGACTCACTGATGCCGATGGTACTGTTCACAGAATGACTCACCGATACTGATGGTATTGTTCACAGAATGAATCACTGATAACGATGGTACTATTCAAAGAATGACTCACCAATCCCAATGGTACTATTCATAGAATAACTTATCGATACCGATGGTACTATTCATAGAATGACTCACTAATATCGATCGTACTATTCAAATAATGAATCTTTGATAGCGATGGTACTGTTCAAAGAATGACTTAGCGATACTGATGGTACTGTTCACAGAATGACTCACCGATACCAATGGTATTGTTTGTAGAATGACTCACAGATACTGATGACACTATTCACATTGATCTCACCAATGGAACTTTTCACATCGGTCTCACCGATGGAACTATTCACCTCAGTCTCACTGATGGTACTGTTCATAATGACTCACAGATGCTGCCGCCGATGGGTTCGTGTCACTTCACGCGAGCCTGGAGGGCCGCACGGGAAGACAACGCACGGTGCGGGCACCCAGGATGAAGATCATCGGGCGCCACGCAGGCGGGTACCCTCAGGGGGTCAAAGGGGGCGACCCTGGCGGTTTGCGCGCAAAAGAGGAGTTGGCGCGCAATACTGCGGGTCGGCGCGCAAAAGGGCAGGCTGGCGTGCAATTGGGCCAGCGCTTTGCGCGCGGAAGATGAAGATTGCGCGCACCGGGCTTCGAACAGCGCGCGGGGGCAACGACTCATTCTTTAACGAATAGCCACTTTGAAAAGGGGGGGTGCGCGTAATCGGGCTGGATTGCGCGCACCCGGGGGCAATTGCACGCAAGAGGCTTCTTTTGCGCGCGAAGGCCTTTGGGTGAAGAGTTAATTCAAAAAGAAAGGAGCCAAAGGGATTGCACGCGAAGGCGAACCCCGAGGCTTTCTTGCGCGAAAGAAAGGAGGTTACCTGAAGATCGGCATTGCGTGCGGAGGGGGTTGGATTGCGTGAACGAGCGACTCTTCGAATTCCGGCAACCTTCAAAACGTCGGGGGTCGCCTTATATTTATAGGCAACCCCGAGCACGGAATCTGGTTCGCGGGCGCGGAATTTCCTTCGCGGGCGCGGAATCGGGCCCGACGCGCAAGGGAGTCGCGCGGGCCACGGGCGCGCAAAATTGCGCGCCGGCCCAGCGCATTGCGCGCATCCCGGGAGGTTTGCACGCGACACTACAACTTTGCGCGCGGGTCTCCAAAATTCCACGCAAGTCTTCCGGGCTCTCCGAAACGTGCTTCTGACTCCAAATATGACCTCGCTTTCCGCATCCGGAGCTTCGTTTGGGAACAACGGACTTTTCCGGCGTCTACAAAAGCCCCCCCTCGGAATCTGATCGGTGAGAGGTCGCAACGATCGGGTTCCGAGGGAGATGACGGAATGCCGAAGTCCTGGGTGGCGCGGGACTATGGCGCGCAAAAAAGGGCGTCGGGCACGAAATTCTCCGGTGCCCGACCATGGCTCAGAGGAGCCGGAACGGGTCGTACTGGCGGGTCCTGGAGACGGGCGACTACCACTCATGGGGGTACCGCGTCATCGAGGCCCGGGACCCTAATGTCCGGTACGCGGCGTTCCTGGCCGCCTTTCTGAGTGGGTGGCTCCTGCCAGTGCGGGACGCGAGAATGGGCGTCCGCCCGGCGACACTGGCGATGGCGGGCGCCATGGCCGCCAACAAAAGATATAACCTCGGGGTCCCGGTGCTGGCTAAGCTGTACGCCATCCTGGGACGCATCTCGCGAGGGGGGTCGCCACGAAGGATCTGTGGGCCCTTTCAATTCTTCCACGGCTGGGTGGCTGCTCACCTTGGTGGGTACATGTTTCCAAACGCCGTCATTCCTCCGGGCAACGGCCTGCGACCCTCCCTGCTGAACATCGCGGGGGTCGCTCCGATGACCCTAAATGAGGAGGGCGTGAGGATTCGTATAGGAAATCACGCCAATTTCAACTTCAGCCCGTTCCCCACTCCCGTTGGCCAGATGATCGACAATGGGCAGGGTCCGCTGGAGCAGCACGAATATTTCCTGAACATGCGGGGCAGGGTGCTCGTGGCTCGGATCGACGGGAAGGTGATCTGCGAGCCCTACGTGCCAACCCGGTTCGCCAGGCAGTTCGGGTGCCTTCAACGGATGCCGAAGAGGGTATTCACTGCTGTCCGGGAGGAGACGAACCCTTGCGTCCTTCGCCAGATGTGGCTAATGTTCGCCGCTTTCGGCTCTGGCGACGTCATCACTCTCCCTCCTACCGGGGTCGACGCAGGCTTGGAAACCGAGTACGCTGAACACTGGGCCATCGCGTACCCCGAGGGGCTTCTACGGAAACCAGTTCGGCGGCTCGAGGTCACCCGTACGGAGACCGGGCGTCAAGGAAGGAGGCGAGGCACCGTTACGCGGGGGAGAACAGAGGCGCGCCAAGCAGTGGAGCCAGCGCGAGCAGGGACTTCAGCGGCGGGCACATCGCAGGCTGCCGCTACGACCTCGGCGCCCAGAGAGGGGGCACGTGCGGTGGTCGAAGAGCGGCCCGGGAAGCAGGTAAGGCGTCTGCTCGAACCCTCCCACGATGCAGTCTTCCCAGCGCTGTGGTCGGCCTGGATGACCCTGTGGCAGTCGCTGGGGACCGAAATCATCTGGAAGAAGATAACCAGCGAAGGAATCCACCTGCCAGAGGTCGGGCGCCTTCAGGTCGCCGACAGGGTGAACTTCCACCGGCGGTATGCGTATCTGACGGCCATGGACAAGTACGCGCGCCAACGTGGTCAGCGTGCGGAGCCGTCCCTTCTGGTGAAGGTGATGCTCGGTCTAGAGCCTACTCCAGAACAGATGACGCCGGAGGAAGATGTCAGTAACGACGACTCCGAGGAAGAGGAGGAGACGGGGGAGGATGAAGGCTCGGAGGGAAGGTCCCATCCGGGGAGCCCGCGGGAGAGCGGCGAGGTGGCCGACTCCGACAATGTCGATATCACCGAGCTCCTCGAGGTCCGCTTATATCCCTACTCAATCTGCTTCGTCCATTCTCTTATGCAGCTTCTAACCCATTTCTCCACCTTTCTCAAGAGTGCACGGATGTTGGTCAGGCGTCCTCGGCAGGAGTAGGAGAGGCGCCAGCAGGACAAGGCGGGGGCCAGATGCCCATCATTGAATTGACAAGCGCTGAGGGGTCCCCTGCTGCAATTGCTCCTGCGGCGGCCGGGACAGCGGAAGATGACGCCTTGGATTCCCGTAAGTCTCCTTACCTTACTGTCGGTGCTTGCCGTTGACGATCCGTGACAAACCACAGCATGCCCTGCGCAGTGATCTCAACACTGGAGGCTCTTCGGGCTGCCGAACCCGGGCCATCCACGAGTGGACCGGTGGCAGACATGCCGCCTGCTCCGGAACAGACTTCCCACACCGAGCCGGCCCCACCAACTGCTGATCAAGGGGCTGCGGACGCCGGCGGTGCTGCCATATGAGAGAGGTCGGGGGCTGACGAGGGTGTCAACGCCGCTGGGGCGGGAGAAGAAGGTCGCCCAGATGTTGGGGAACCTATCCCCCGTGAGGACACCCCAGGGGCGGACCCTGCAGCAGACCTGCTGGCTGCCTTCCCTGCCTACCGGCCTGCCGACCCCGAGGAGATGGACGACTCGGACGCGGAGGCGGTCGAGGAGAGCCGGATAACGCGCCGCAGGGGGTGGAAGTGCATCCAGCGCTTCCTCAAGCGAGACCCATCAGAGTGGCTGGGGCGCATGGGATCCCTTCAAACTTGGCTGCGCTTCCTGTATGCCGGGGGAGCTGATGCTCAACACCTCCATCTGACGGTCCGTGATTTCATGGCCGAAAAGATGCGCGAGAGCCGCCGGCATGCCGACGTCGCACAATGTCGGGACATGTCGGAGAGCACGCGGGCGCTCTTCGTGGCGGAGCAGGAAGTCCGGCGTCTCGAAGGGCAGGCGGAAGAGAAGGAGGCCTTCGTTGCAACGTGCACTGATCTTGTGGAGCAACTAGCGGCCCAGCTGGTTGATGCCCAGGTACAGCTGATGGAGGCGGGCCAACAGATGGTCACACTTCAAGTCGAGCGGGAGCATGCACAGGCCAGGATCGACGAACTGCATGCTGCGACCGCCGACGAGGAGAGGGCACGCAGAGAGTGAGAAGCAGCTCTGGAGGCCGCCAGCCAAAGGGTAGCGGCGTTAGAAAGACTAATCCAGCACGCTAATCCCTAGGGGCTTTGTTTTTTCCACTCCCAGAACATTTGCTTCCGCTACTCAATATTTCGATCCATTTGTATGAACCAATATATTTATCTGCATCTTTTGGATTAACATGCTCAACCACCATTCATTGTCTCGCGGGAGCGTTAACCAAGCTTCAGGTATCCACAATTGGGCCTGGATTTTTAAAGAAAAGAGGGAGATCATTCCTAGGAAAGGAGACCTCAGACCTAATCAATGTATCATCCCCCAACTTGTTCCGACACACGAGCGGGACAACGCTAGGGGCGTTGAGATTTTATCCGAACATAGGAAAATGAGAAAGGGTGAATCGCGTGTCCCGGATTCAGAAATCCACGACGGTCGGCCTTCCAGAAAATGCCCAAGACGGCAAGCGGACAATGGATCAATCGACCATACTACTGCGATAGACGGACCGAAGGTCATCATTCATATTGCAGGAGGCGGATCACATGTCATCATCAATGCCGCTTTGGGGGTTCCTTCAGGCACAAGGGTGGAAATCCAGATCAACAGGGCATGCGAAGCGTGGGGCGAAGTGATGATTTGTTCGGACAGAATCCAACGCTCCCAAAATTGCGCCACCGTGGGGAAAGTGTATTAGGCGGATGCACTAATCTGGCCGTGAATCACCTCAATTCTCAGACAGAACCTCTTTGACGAGGAAACTGTCGCTTCCCATCATTGCAATGGGGAATCTCGAGCT
The DNA here is from genome assembly GCA_963277665.1 of Viscum album. Classification (NCBI taxonomy): domain Eukaryota; kingdom Viridiplantae; phylum Streptophyta; class Magnoliopsida; order Santalales; family Viscaceae; genus Viscum; species Viscum album. The sequence goes on along the minus strand of OY728121.1, from coordinate 1,656,723,216 downwards.
GAATCAGGGAAAATATCATAATCGCACCACTCTACCAGAAGCCAGGCCAGACGGCCGGCGACGAGGAGGGGCGAGACTTAGCGATCCCTGAGGCTGGACCCGAGTCGAGATGCCCGGGCATTCCTACGTACTCCATCAGGCTGGAGATCAAGCCACACGTAGTTCTGAAAGTGCAGTTTAATGTCATGCAGGACGTAGAACCCCGATTAGGGGGATCGTAGTTTAAAGTCGTAGAGCTCGGACCATAGGGACAGATCTTAGTTTAAGGTCTTAGAGCTCGGACCATAAGAACCTCAAAGCACGCCACATCGTGGTCCCATCCCCTGGATATGCAAAGATGCACTGAGGGATAGTGTCAAGAGTGTCGAGGTTTCGCCTGGCCAGAATGGGAGGTGGAAAATGTAATGTGAATCATGCGGCCATTCACTCAAGGACTGGGGGCACCGACGTAACAATATAGGAGTACTGCCGACCGTGGCGGAAAAGCAGCATCAATATTGCACTGACCGTTGATGGAATGAGGCAGCAAACGAGCATCAACCGCTCAAGCGCAGGATTCATATCGATTTGCTGCCCGAAGCCCTTGGGGGCACCAGCCCGAGTCGGTGGGAGAGCACTGAGGCATTGTGTCCAGACCGCTCACGGGGGCTCCACCCAGGGCGTAGGCGATGGGTCCGAATGAAAGGGAGCACGAAGCCTGAAAAGTGGAAGGAACCTGACCAAGCTGAACCTGACCCTCCTGGCAATAAACCAGAGTACTCTTGACACCGGTGGACCACTGCAAGGGGTTGAGGGACACGCCTTGAGGGTGACCCGAAGGCGGCGGATTCCCCAGAGAAGGGGGGAATCTTTAAGAGGTGGGGGCTGGACCCGAAGTTTCAAACATCCAGGCGTTCCTACGTATCCCATAAGGATGGGAATCAAGCCACACGTAGTTCTAGAAGCGCGGCGCAACACAATCGGGCACCAACGCGGGGAGGGGTGCGGGTCTGGCCCTCGCACCCAGAAGAAGCGGCATTTGATATTTCTTGTTTGTCCTTAAAGGTGGATGGTTTTTCTTTGTGCAGCGACATGCCTGTGATTAAGAAATCCCTGGCGTCGCCACAATAATCAAGCCATGAAAGGCATTGATGAATGGCGTGGTTATTAACCAGCGCCCAACGTGAGTGTCCCCTGAGGAGAACATCACGATGCAGTGCCGTTTCTCGTCAGGCGGCCAAGACGATCACAGTTTACGGTCATATGGTAGGACCGGACAACACAGTTTAAGGTCGTGTGGTTCGGACCATGGAGGAATCCGCTTATTGCGATATGGCGGACCCAGCGGAGGTGGGAACATACCCAGCCCTGCGGTCACGCACGATTCCAGGAGAAGGATCCTGGGATAGGGGCCTGCGTATGTCCATCACTCGAGGGGCAGAGATTCTAGCCTCCAGTTATACTGGGCCCAGAACGCGATTGTTCGGGCGACTCCTTCCTCCTTATGGGGACGAGGGTCCAACTACACATGGCCCTTAGGGAGGACATCAGCATATATCCTTGGTTCTCAGATCGTGGGAGCCTCGACAGACACCATTACCCTGGTTGGCCTGCCTAACGTGTAAAGGTGTACTGAAGGTCAGTATGAAGAGAGTGTCGAGATTCCACTACAACGCACAAAGGCGGAGTGTGATGAGGACCGCGCAACCAATGTTCGGAGACTGAAAGAGCCGACATGGAGATCAAGGATGTCGCTGACCATATTCACAACACAACATCCGATCGCGTCAGCCTAGGATGGGGCAAGCAAACGAGCATCAACCGCTCAAGCGCAGGATTCATATCGATTTGTGGCCTAGGACCCGCAGGTAAATCGACCCGGAGTGGTAGGAGAGCACTGATGCATCATACCCAAACCGCTAACGAGGATCCCTTTGAGTGAAGGCTCGAACAAGAGGAAGCGCGCGGCCCGAAAAGCAACACAGGACTTGTCGGGATTGAATCTGACACCACGGGTCATAGACCGAAGTACCCAAAACATGTTAACAGATCACCGGAAAGGGTCGGAGGACTCATCCTGAGAGCAACCAAAAGACAGCAGATCCCCGTGATCAACCAAGAGACGGGGCTGGACCTGAAACACAAGCGGCCAGGCGGTCCTACATATCCCATAAGGATGGGAATCAAGCCGCACGTAGTTCTTGAGAGGCAGTTTAACATCATGCAGGACGATGAGGGGTGTGAGGTAGTCCCACACACGGGGGAGGCGTACGGCGCGACCAGTAGACCAACGTGAATGAGGACCTAATCCCCGCTCACACCACACGCCTCGCACAAAAAGGAGGGGAACTGGGGCCAGAGGCCCAACGCGGGATATAGATTCCCGAGAAATGGGGCTGGGCCTGAAACATGAATGTCCAGGCAGTCCTACGTATCCCATTAGGATGGGAATCAAGCCGCACATAGTTCTTGAAGTGCAGTTTAACGTCATGCAGGACGAAAAGAGAAAATGGGGGGAGAAGAAGGCATCCCCAAACGTGGGGGGCGTACAGCGTGGCGAGCAAACCGACGTGAATGAGGGCATAGCCCCGCGTTCACACCATACGCCGCACACCCGGAGGCAACTGGGCCAAGGGCCCGAGATGGGATGGAAATTCCCGAAGGATGGGGCTGGGCCTGAAACATGAATGTTCAGGCGGTCCTACGTATCCCATAAGGATGGGAATCAAGCCGCACGTAGTTCTTGAGGGGCAGTTTAACGTCATGCAGGACGAAGATGCTTGGCAGTTTAACGTCTTGCAGCGCGGACGTGGTACAGTTTAATGTCATGTTGGACGAATGCTGAACAGTTTAACGTCTTTGTAGCTTGGAAGAAGTACAGTTTAACGTCGTGTTGGAAGAAGATGCTTGGCAGTTTAACGTCTTGCAGCACGGACGTAGATGCTTGGCAGTTTAACGTCTTTTCGCGTGGACGTGGTACAGTTTAACGTCATGTTGGACGAAACACTGGGCAGTTTAACATCTTGCAGCGCGGACGAGGTACAATTTAACGTCATGTTGGACGAAACACTGGGCAGTTTAACGTCTTGCAGCGCGGACGATGTGGACTCAGGCAAAGTACTGCTTGAGGAACCTAGCGTTGGTGGGAGGAGTGACACGCTCGCCATCCATAGTTGCTAGGGAGTACGCGCCATTGGGATAGACCTTGTGGACAACAAAAGGTCCCTCCCACTTGGGCTACAACTTGGGTGTCTTCCTGCCGGGGATCATTGGCGCTCTTAGGGCCAGCACTAGGTCACCCTGCAGGAAGGAGCGGAGGCTAACCTTCTTATTGAAAGCTCGAGCCATTCTGCTTTGATGCCTCTCCAAGTTGTGCAAAGCGCGAAGCCTATTCTCATCCAGTGCTTCCAGCTCGACTAGATGGGCTTCAGCAGCTCTGTCCGGCGCCTGCTGGTCGTAGACCGCAGTGCGCAAGGACGGTAATTGGATCTCGATGGGCAGGACGGCCTCAGCTCCATACACCAGGGAATAAGGGGTCATCTGGGTGGAATTGCGAGTCGTCGTCCGATAAGCCCAGAGGGCGTTGGGGAGCTTGTCCGGCCAACTCTTCTTGTTCTGACCAACCATCTTTTGCAGAATGTTAGAGAGGGTTTTGTTAAACGCCTCAATCTGTCCATTCGCCTGCGCATGATAGCAAGATGTATGGTTCGAGCGAATGTTGTACTTGGCGTACAACTTCTTCAACTCGGCTGCTCGAAAATTGGCTCCGTTATCCGTGAGGATAGCGTGAGGAACTCCAAATCGATAAATGATGTTGGAGGTCACGAAGTCAGTGATCGAACAGGATTTGACCTCTCTGAGCGGAATCGCCTCTGCCCATTTGGAGAAGAAGTCCGTGGCGGTTAGAATGAACCGGCACTGGCGAGCCGTCGCCGGCGGGTAAGGTCCCACAACGTCCAGACCCCAGACTGCAAAGGGCCAGGAATACCTAGTGGTATGGAGAGGCTCCGGTGTCCGATGCACAAAGTTCGCATGAACCTGGCACGCATGGCACCTCCTGGCATACTCGATGCAGTCATGGATCATGGAGGGCCAGAAGTATCCCAACCTCCGAATCTGGTGGGACAGCTTCAGCCCAGTCTGGTGGGCACCACATGAACCAGCATGAACCTCTTGCATGACTCGTGGGATCTCAACTCCCTGAAGGCAACGGAGGAGAACACCATCAAATCCACGCCTATAGAGGATCTGCTCCAGGCCGGGACTGCTCTGGAGGACAAACTGCGATGCGCGGCGTCGAACACGCTCGCGCTCGGCCCGATCTGACGGGAGAATTCCATGTTGGAGGTACTCAACCAAAGGCGCCCTCCAATCAGGGGCTGATTCGACTACCATATCTGGGGTACTCGGGGCTCCGGGCACAGGGGCAACCGCGGTGAGATTACTTACCGACGGGCCGCGATCTCCCTCTGGGATAACGGGAGCGATGAGCCTGTGGTGCGTCACGCGAACGATCAGGTTTTCCTGTTCAGGCTCTGCAAGTGACGCAGCAAGGCTGGCCAAAGCATCTGCTCGACCGTTCTGCAACCGGGGAATATGGAAAATTTCTAGCCGAGAAGGGAACTGGGCCATCAGAAGGAGGGTGCACTCCAGCAATGGCACAAGTTCCGGCTTCCTGACAACATAGTCTCCATTGATCTGCCTAACGACCAGCTCGGATTCCCCTTTCACACACAGATGGGGCACGTCGATCTCGAGAGCTAACTCGAGGCCGGTGATGAGGGCATGGTATTCCGCCTCATTGTTGGTACAGCCCTCTGACAACAGGAAAGAGTATGGCAGCACGGCTTGCTCCGGGGTAATGAAGATGATACCCAAGCCCACTCTGTTGAGCTTAGGATTATCGAGCCTTCTACCGGTGGGGCTCCGGGAGGCACCGTCAAAGTGCATCTGCCAGCACGGATCGACATGATCGACCGAGAGAATGGCCTCATCAGGAAAGCCTAGATCCAGCGGATGATCCGCGGAGGTCGGGTGAGCAGCCAGAAAGTATTCCAATGCTTGCCCTTTGATGGCCTTCTGAGACACATACCTGATGTCGAACTACTGGAGAATCACAGCCCACCACGCTAGACGGCCAGTCAACATAGGCCAGCTCAGGATATATTTCAACGGGTCTACCCGAGAAACCAACTGTACCTCATGGTGCTGCAAGTAGTGCCGTAATTTCTGTACGGCAAATACGAGCGCCAGGCAGCTCTTCTCGATGGGGGAATACCTGACTTCCGCATCGAGGAGCATGCGACTGAGGTAATAGAGGCTATTCTCTGTTCCCTCGTTGTTCTTCTGGGCGAGAAGGGCGCCTAGGGACCGTTCCAGGGCGGTCACATAAAGGACCAGCGGCTTCCCGGATACAGGCGGCATCAGAACCGGAGGTTGAAGCAGGTACTGCTTGATTTCCTCGAAAGCGGTCTGACACTCTTTATCCCATACATAGGTGGCACCTTTCTTCATGAGCCGAGAAAAGGGATTACACTTTCCGGCCAGATTCGCGATGAATCGGCGTATATAGGCTAAGTGGCCTTGGAACCCTTACAGTTCCCGGATGTTACCTGGGGGAGGCATCTGGCTAATCGCCCTGATCTTCTCCGGGTCGATCTCAATACCCCGGTATCTTACCACAAATCCAAGGAACTTTCCGGAGGTGACCCCGAAGGCACACTTCAACGGGTTCATCTTCAGGCAGCGAGACCGGAGGAAGCCGAACACTTTCTCAAGATCTTTGAGATGGTCCTGACGCTGGCGCGATTTGACCACCAAGTCGTCGACGTAGCATTCCACCAGTGTGCCGAGGATTGGCTTGAATATACGGTGCATCGCCCGTTGATAGGTGGCACCTGCATTCTTCAGGACGAAGGGCATGACCTGGTAACAAAAGATACCTTGGGGGGCCCTGAAGGCAGTGAACTCCTCATCCTCAGAGGCCATCTGGATTTGGTTGTATCCGGAGTATCCATCCATGAAGGAGAGGGCTCGGAACCCTGCCGTGGCGTCAATCAACAGCTCTGTCACCGGAAGGGGAAAATCATCCTTCGGACAGTGGCGGTTGAGATCGCGGAAGTCGATACAGACTCTGATCTGCCCGTTCTTCTTCCTGACCGGCACAATGTTGGCCAGCCATTTGGGGTACTGAACTTCCCTCACGAAGTTGGCTTTGATAAGCTTGTCAACTTCGGCCTCAACCATGGCACCGTGGAATGGGTGCATCTTCCTGGGAGGCTGCTTGAACCCGCGATGGTTCGCCGGGAGACCAAGGCGGTGGACGGCTACCTGAGGATCTAGCCCCGGCATCTCATCATAGCACCAAGCGAACACATCACGGTGCTGTCTGAGGAAGTCCACGTACTGCTGCCGCTCTTCAGAGGGCATGGCGGCACTGACCAATGTGGGTCTTGGATCTGCCTCGGTTCCAAGGTTCACCTGTACTAACTCATCGACCGTGGTTGAGACGCCCTCCTCAAAGGCTGGGGGTGCATCTTCCACGTCCTCTCCACTCAGGGAGGGATTGTCCACGGGAGAGACTGCGTTGGAAACTGCATTGGGGATACCAGATCCTACTGGGCCGCTGGTGCTGGCATGGGCGGTCGCGGTCATCTCATCAGGAGACTCACAGGCCGTCGAGACCATGGCTACGTCCAACCGTTGAATTGGGAGGATGTAAGAATCATCCAATCTTGCCCAGGGATCACCTCCAACAGCGACAGGCTCAACCTCACCTGCCAGGATCTACTTATCCTTGCTCTTGTAATAGTCCGCGTCCAGATAGCGGGCTTCACATGAGGCAAAAGGAGAGGCATCTCCCTGAAGCACGCCTACTCGACCGTTAAGGGAGTATTTGAGGCATTGGTGGTATGATGAGGGAACCGCCGCGTGAAGGTGGAGCCATGGCCTGCCCATCAATGCGTTGTACGCAGTGTCTTGAGAGACTACCATGAATTCGGTGTTGGCAACCAAGTCACCGAACTGGGTCTTCAAGCGTATCTTGCCGACCGGGGTTTGCTCGGTGCGGTCATACCCCTGGATCCTGAGGTCGGATGGGATCAAGTCATCCTCAGACAACCCCAATCTCCGGAGCGTCCGAGTGGGAATCAGGTTAATCCCAGACCCCGTGTCGACAAGACAGCGCCGGACTTCAAGGCCATTGAACTGGCCAGTAACATACAACGGACGAATGTGCCCCTGTATAGGAGGGTCTTCATCCTTACCAGAGAACGAGATAATTGCCTGACATTCGGCGTCCTCAATCGTTTCGGCGTGAAAGGCCTCTGTAGCCGCAACCTCTGTCTCAAACTGGAGGGGGATTTTCAGGGCTTCGGCGAGTGCCTCGCGCATCTCAGATGACATGCGCAGAGCCTCAAGGATGGAGAGCCTTGCTGGGATGTCGGCCAAGTGCTTCAGGACATCATACTTTTTGGCCAAGCGTGAGCCCCTGGTTGCAGGAGGTTGCTCTGCGGTTGGAGGCATGACGGGCCTTGCCGGTTGGACCGGCGGCCGACTGGTACTTGGTGAATCTCGCTGTTCATTGGTTGAAGCCGGAGAAGTAGTCACCGTACTGGGGTCAGGAGGCCGGGATGGACTCGTGGCAGGGCGGAGCTGGTCGCGACGCGGCTGAGGCAGTTATGCCTGGTCCCACACCACAAATAGTGGCGGAGGCGAATCCGGCATCCCCGGATGGGGGGGCTGCGCGCGCTGAGCTCGGTTTTGAGCCTGCTGCCTAGTCTCAGCGGCGTGCACGTCCTGGCTGAAGGTACCAACTGTTGTGCCCCAGTGACTCCTGTTGTTGCGGTTCCTCCGGCGGTGGCGACGACCGGGGACACTAGGGAGGTCCACCTGGTGTTCTTCAATGTCAGGAACCGAAAAGGGATTTACCAGCTCGACGGTATTAACCGAAGCGTACCCAACACTGTCATCGGATGAATCATCCATCGCCGGGCGGATCCGAGGAGGGACCCCCATCTCCGGGGGCATGAAATCGCCGAGAGTGCGGGATAGTGGCGGAACTGGCGGGGCGCGCTCTTCCTTCTTGCGCCGCCGCCGTTTGCTCTTCTCGGAAGAGGCAGGCTGGGATGACGATGCCGAAGCAGCACCCGCAGATTCTGGGGGCTCAGGCTGATTCAAGCGCGCACGGATGATTCCATGGGCGCGAATGATCGTCTTGCGGGCCATCCAGTTTTTATACTCAGGCAGTCGCACAATCCTCTGCTCCAGGGCGCTCCGGAAATAACCGGGGACCTGATCCTCGTGAAATGAGTAAGTCAGGTATCGCGGGCCCCTGGGAGCGTGGTCTTGACGAGGGGCTGGAGGGGCCTGCCGAGGAGGTGGACCCTGATTATCTCGCCTGGTTTGTAGCGGTACATTACGCGGAGGGGCCGGCCGGTTCTGGGGCTGCCGCTGCTGGGCCGGGAACTGAGCCCGTGGAGGCGGATTCCTGTGAGGCTGTGGAGCTGGCCTCACCGGCAGCAGCTCCAACGGCCTGGGGGCCTCTATCTGGGCAACAGCAGCGGGCTCAGCCCTGCTGGCTCTCCTTGCAGGAATCATAGGAGGCAGCGGGTGTGCCTGACTGGCCTGTTGCAGGGCTTCCTCAAGACGTTGAGCTTTGTCTGAGAAGTCCCTGAACCCTCCGGGGTAATTCTGAGTGATCAAGGAAGGGACCAGCTCGGTCTTGATGTTCCCGACGCACATTGTCAGCAACTGCTCCTGAGTCAATGGCATGTCAAGGGAATACGTGAGACCCTTCCATCGGGCGACGAAATCCGCGACTCGCTCATCAGGCCTCTGCTTGCACTTGAAGAGGTCTGCGATACTCATCTTCCGGGTCGTGGAACTGAACTGGTAGAGGAATTGTCTACGAAGGTCCTCCCAGCTAGTTATCGACCCGACGGGGAGCTGGCTATACCAGACAAATGCTGGCCCTTCCAGTGTCTGGACAAAGCAGCGAAGCTTAGCGGCCTCCTGCTGCGCCGGAGTTCCCAACATAGGCCCGCACCTCGAGTTGAAATGGGCCAAATGCTGTGGCGGATCTCCAGTCCCGTTGTAGGGGGCGAAAGTGGGATTCCCGAATCCCGGAGGTGCCGGCATGTCATCCACCCATGCTGGGTATGGCTTGCCATCCGGTGGGATCGCCACTTGCCGAGTCTCCAAGGCTTCCAAGCGGGCGATGAGTGCCGCCATCGGATCGTCCGGACATGGGTTCCAGTCCTGGCGAGGATCTCTAACCACGAGCGCATTTCATGGATCTTCAATCGGGTCGTCGACCGGGTCGTCGAACTCGGCAGCTCGTGGGATGGCGGGCGGAGCGGCCCTTAGGGCAGCGGGAGGAATCCGAGCGGGGTCTCTCAGGTAGTCACGTCGCTCGGGAGGGTGCGGTGAAACATACCGCGCCCTCTTGCCATAGGCAATAGCCTCTCCCCTATCGGCAAACACGGCATAATCACGGTTGCCCGGGAGAGCCTCATCGAGGGGTGGTTGTTCCTGTCCCTGCTGTCCTGGCCTAGGATCACCGTAGTCAGGCCGCTGCTCTGCAGCGCACTCGGCGAGGAGCTGGTCAACTAGCTTCTTCTGCTCGGCGAGCTGTTGACGTAGCATAGCCTTCTCGGGATCCTCATCCGCCCTCTGCGTGGAGGCAGATGGGTCGGCGGGCTTCATAGCCCCGCCGTGCTCTTTACCTTTGCTGACGTTCCGGCTCAACGTCAGTGCTTCAGTGGGTGTGGGGAGACCCAGGAGGTTCCTCTGGTGACGAGTAACTCTCGCCGATGGATCCAACAACGGCTTGTCTTCGGGGGGAGAGCCCCCGTCGAGAAGTTCCAAACCGTTCCCCTCCCCCGACAGGTCAGCCATATTGACCGTTTCCGTCCCTGGGGATGTACCCTCAGGGCCACCCAGTAAATCGGGCTGTCGGCAAATCGCACTGAAGTGTAGGGCAGCGTACTGCCCCCATCCACGGATATACACGTGGGGAGTGGTTCCCTCGATAACCTTGCGGAGTACTTGAAAACACTCAACGCATCGTTGTTGGAGGGCCTCGTGGTGCCCAAATGACCCGGGGTGCCGAACCGCGGGGAGCGTGGCCAGGTCAATTTGACGGCACTGCTCACCAATATCCTCCAGGTGTGCTTGACTCCCGGGATATGGCATTTGTAGGCGGTGAAGACGGGAGTGAGTCTCCCGGAGAGTTCGGCGGAAGCATTCGAACTCATCCGGGGTGAGTGATTCGGGTGCATCAAAGTCCGGTCCTGCGACTGGCCAAAACTTCTCAGGGAAGTGGCCCTCTGCAAGGACGGTCCAGAATCTCCACGACTCAAACTCGGGACCCAGGTCTCCTTGGTCCTCTTCAATGACTGGGAATGGACGAGGAACCGGTAGTGGTGCCGAGGCGGGCCGCCGGGCCGACGGGCTGGCCGACGGTGAATACGGCGAGCAGGCCGATTGGCCTCCATATCCCGGGCCGCCCTCTGAGGGTGGCGGTGCCCTAGCTACCACATCACGATAGGACGGGCCGGCGAGCGAACATCCTTCCGTAGCGTCGGTGCTCGCCAAGGGTGCACTAGATCGTGGTTCGACCGTCGGTCCCCAGAAAAAGTCTCCGGCTTCTCCGATCGAGGCAGAAGGCGCTTCCGGAGGGGCTGGTACCAACCGCAAGCTTGATCCTTGGGGGTCTACCAGGCCCTCACTACTCCGGATATACCTTCGGAGAGAAGCGGGGATCGTATCGATCTCGCTCTCGGGAAGTACGAGGCTGACGTGCCGCATTCCTACCCCTGCCCCTAGCTGGCGGGATCGGGGGGAGGGCTCCGTCGCCGAATCATACTCCGCCTCTGTATCAGAGAAACGAACCGGTCGGATCTCTGTCCGGAATTCCGTAACATTCTTCCCTCGACGTCGACGCCTCGCCCTCCTGCCCCTGGGTGGTTCTTCGGGGCATGGTTGATCTCTGTCCTGGCGTCCTCTGGCCGCACCGGTGTTGGGGCCAAGAGGACTGGAAACCAAGGTGCGAGGAGCACCGGGACAGATATCAAAGGGGACGCGGGGAGAGATGATTCCGGGCAGGCCTCCGGGCCGGGATCGAAAGGTGGGGTGACCCATGCCTCTTGGATCGGCCACACGGAGTAGACCCTGTTGGTGAATAGCGCTACCGCGAGGTTTTCCGCGGTGGCTATTTCCTGTACCAGCAACCGGGAGAGTCAACCCAACCTGCCTTTGGGGCGTTCGGGGCCTCGATCCAGGTCGGGCATAGAAGTGCCCCTGCTCAGGATGTGCAGGGGTCTGGTGACTGGAGCCAGCAGTGGCTTGAGCCAACGCGGCCGCTGTTTCTAGGGCCCCAAGGTGGGCATCCTCTTCCGCTCGTGTCCGACATTGGCGTCGGGACAAACGAGTCGGGATGAGCGGCGCGGGTAGGTGGAGAGCCCATCCTTCGACTTGAGAAGCCTGGCGGCGGTGTCGCCGTGGCCTGACAGGAGCCCTTATCGCGTATCCCTGGAGCGAATCTCGGATAGGGTGGTCCCGGACATCTTCCAACTCATCCGCATAGGGGAAGGAGTTATCGGAGCGCTCCGGGGATAAGATCCCGAAGCGGTTGAACGTCGAGGTAGGCAGCGGTGCCTCCCTGCGCGGCCCTCGGGGGCGGCGTTGGTGGCGAGGTGCAGCTTCCTCGAGGTCTAGGCGAGCCATGTCCCTGGTGGGGATGACTCCCTCTTCCTCATATCTCCGCACCAAGTTGTTGATCACCCTTCTCTGGATGACCTCCGAGGGGGAGAGAAGGCGTGGTTGCCCCGCAGCTGCGGCTGCTGGGACGGCTGTGGAACGGGCGGGACCGCGCGGAGTAGCCGCGTCGGTGTTTCCCCTACCCCTGCGCCAGTGGGCGGGTGGCGTTCGGGCACTGGATTGGGCGACTTGATTCTTGAAAGCAGGGAGAAAAACCCATTAACACTGACAGGAAAAGGAATCGACAACCAACCATTAGTGCCACGACGCCTTCCATGGGGGGAACCCAGGCCCTCGACGTCGTGAGACGGAGTGCCCGATTTCCCTTCCCCAGCCCCTGGCGGGTTCCGTGCCCCGGTGTTGAATGCTCGGTCGAGCAGCATGCTGGTCTTCCAACACCTCTGAAAGCCATCGGTCTTCGTATTGAGGAGAAGAGATTCACGTCGGGTTCACCATTTTTCTGTTTCGGTGCGGATGTGCATCGGGTTTCTGTTCCGACGCTGTTCTGCCAGGACGCGTTCGTGCGTGCACCCGTCGACCCGAGGGGATGGGCGCGCGGCTTGTGGCCCCGCAGTCCCGCTTTCCAAGGGCGGGCGGCATTCGTCCCTTATTCAGGGGCGTCTGCTCCTTGATCGAAACCGGGATGATGGGATGTCGGCTCCTCCTTCCGTGGACGTCTCCTCGGAACTCGTTTCCTAATCCGGGTCTCCCTCATAGATTTAATAATGTTCGTGAATCTCGTTCCCGGCGCCATATCTTCATGGACACCGGTTAATTACGCTGCTTCCGCCCGGACGCTCCAAGGGGTCTGGTCGGGGCAGCAACCTGCGGTGAGGAGACCGGGTAGCTCTGGGTGTTGGGGGCGTGTCTTAACACTGCGACTCTGCATGTCTGCCTTCCGTCCCTAATAGGGATTCTCGAAGGCGTGATGGCCTGAGGCATCCCGCGCTGGGTGCGGGGAACTGTGTTACCTGAGGTTTTCCTCAGCTTCCCATGTTTAACACGGGGTATACCGCGAGTTTAACGTCCAGCGGGGACGGCATCGGACTGATCAACACGAGAAGTGGATCAGATGACAGAACCCTTTGCGGGGAACCTCCGATGTTGGGGCCAGCACATGGGCGGCTTCCCGAGTGAAGTGGAGTGGAATGAAGTGGCATGACCCCACCGGGATGTGGCGGCCCGGGTAAGGATCAGGATGGATGATGGAGTGAAGAGCATGGACCCCGTAGGGGCTTCCTACGTACCGCGCGTTGGCGCGGATCAAAGTTAGCATAGTTCGAATATACAGTTTAACGTCATGCTGGACGTCGGCAAGCCGACTCACGAAGAGGTCGAGGCCGCCGGGCGGAGGATTGAACCGAACCACCTCGCACAGAGGGGGATGGAACGGCCGGGTGGATCACAGTTTCACGTCATGCTGGACGTTGGCAGGAGAAAAAGGCAGTGGGGAAGCACAATGGAGATACACATGTGCAGTCTCCCACAATGGCGGATTCATAGGTGAATCGACGCAAGTGTGAACCCGGGAGGGGTCCACTGATGGACGAACCGACGTGAATACGACCGGGACGACCAGGTGGTGGGCTTGAACCTCGGAGAGGCTTCCTACTTACCCTGTTTAGGAGACTGGGATCAAAGTCCACGTAGTTCGTTCTGTTTGTAACACTCTGCCCCCGTGGGCGAAGGCCACTCCCATCCCGACATCCCTGCAGAGACGAGCGGGTGGGGGCCACATCCAAATCGGGAGGGGGACCCTGCGTGCGAGGCACGAGATCGGGCGATGCGGACGGTTTAACGTATTGCCGGACGAAGTACAATTTAACGTCGTGTGTTGAGGACGAGGCGGACGGTTTAACGTCTTGCCGGACGAAGTACAGTTTAACGTCGTGTGTTGAGGACGAAGATGCTTGGCAGTTTAACGTCTTGCAGCGCGGACGTGGTGCAGTTTAGCGTCATGCGGGACGGATGCTCTACAGTTTAACGTCTTGTAGATCGGACGAAGATGCTGCCTCCGATGGGTTCGTGTCAATTTGCGCGAGCCTGGAGGGCCGCACGGGAAGACAACGCACGGTGCGGGCACCCAGGATGAAGATCATCGGGCGCCACGTAGGCGGGTACCCTCAGGGGGTCAAAGGGGGCGACCCTGGCGGTTTGCGCGCAAAAGAAGAGTTGGCGCGCAATACCGCGGGTCGGCGCACAAAAGGGCAGGCTGGCGCGCAATTGGGCCAGCGCTTTGCGCGCGGAAGATGAAGATTGCGCGCACCGGGCTTCGAACAGCGCGCGGGGGAAACGGCTCATTCTTTAACGAATGGACACTTTGAAAAGGGGGGGGTGCGCGCAATCGGGCTGGATTGCGCGCACCTAGGGGCAATTGCGTGCAAGAGGCTTCTTTTGCGCGCGAAGGCCTTTGGGTGAAGAGTTAATTAAAAAAGAAAGGAGCCAAAGGGATTGCGCGCAAAGGCGAACCCCGAGGCTTTCTTGCGCGAAAGAAAGGAGGTTACCTGAAGATCGGCATTGCGCGCGGAGGGGGTTGGATTGCGCAAACGAGCGACTCTTCGAATTCCGGCAACCTTCAAAATGTCGGGGGTCGCCTTATATTTATAGGCAACCCCGAGCGCGGAATCTGGTTCGCGGGCGTGGAATTTCCTTCGCGGGCGCGGAATCGGGCCCGACGCGCAAGGGAGTCGCGCGGGCCACGGCGCGCAAAATTGCGCGCCGGCCCAGCGCATTGCGCGCATCTCGGGAGGTTTGCGCGCGGCACTACAACTTTGCGCACGGGTCTCCAAAATTCCGTGCAAGTCCTCCGGGCTCTCCGAAACGTGCTTCTGACTCCAAATATGACCTCGCTTTCCGCATCCGGAGCTTCGTTTGGGAACAACGGACTTTTCCGGCATCTACAACGCATACGACCATACTGATTCTCTTAATGAGACTTTCCCATAGGGCATTGGTTTGCATAATGCTCATACATTCCATATTTAAAAAATTTAACCATTTTTGATGTCATAGAAATACCATTATCTTCATCCATGGTGTTAACTGAACCTTTTCCTTTGCACTTACTGGATTTATGTCCTTCTTTTCCACACCCAAAGCATCTTCCAGTTTCTTTGAAAAATTCTCCTTGATGCCTCTTCCCACATGATTTACATAGGGGAAATTGAACTTTCTTTCCTCTATGATTGTCATGAAACTCCATCTTTCTCTTATTAGCCGAGTTAAGAAACTTACCAAATTTGAGTTTATTGATAATATTATGAGATTGCTGATTTGGCATAATAATGATGTTTGGACTTCCAAATCCCATTTCATTTGGTTTCTCATGAAGAATATCATTCCATTGTCCATCATATCCTCCATTATCGTGAATCATCTTTTTTCCAGCCATTTTCTAAAACCCAAAAAGAATAGTGTGAGAGGAAAAAATCATACTAGGGAAAACAACATAATAACGAGGGAGTACCTTCAATATCTAACATCTTAGGTTTAATTATAAAATCGTACCGTAATTCTAGGACTATAACCTATACTTATACTTAACATTAGGGACATCCCTAGACATACCTTAGAAATAACTATAGGGATCTCACTAAAGTTATCGCATCCTAGTTTCCAAAGGTTGACTAAACCTTTCCTCTGATACCAAATGTAGAGACCCAAAGCTTGACGTACATGGAAAATACATTACTTTTGCGGAATACTTAATACATAACAAAAACAGGCACATGAGGATCGTAATAGTTTAGTGTCTTTGGAAACTCGGAATAAAATCTTCTAATCGTGGTGAAAGATCTTCAACATTTACTAATAAAGATCTTCCCCTTTTTTTCTTACATAAAAACTTTATTTATATCATGGGGAAAAGAAAACACAAAAGGGGTGACCTCAAATGCCCAGTAAGGGTAAACATAGAGAACATAAAACAATCCATAAACATTTGAATGCAAAAACATGAACATAAAATCTAAACATCAAAATCTTGAGCAAAGACATGAATCTTGGAAGTACGTAAAGCATATATCATAAGGGAATATCAATCATGATAAAATAGAATGGGAATAAAACATGTAATTGTGGCAACCATTAAGCACATGATATGATTTCCATAGTAGCCAAGGCATTGCTTCCAAGACCATCTTAGTGGACAAAGTCCCTTTCTGAATCGAGTTCACTCCTCATTCCAGTCCTGTATTACTGAACTGGTTTAACTTGTCATTTCATCCATGTCTATGTCATGAGATATAAATCTTTACCCAATGCATTGGAGGGAGATATAGGTCCCACCCATCTCATAATGAAATCATTATTACTTGTGCCACAAAATAAACATACATCATTCATAATAACCCAACGAATAAAATGGGTGTCATAAACATCATCCCATCATCGCATAATCCATATAAAAGAAATGGATATCATTTCATAATAAGAAAAGTGAAACCATGTAAATAATATAGACATTATACTTGAAACATACACATATGAAATAATGTCATTTGATATGGAAAATGGTTTTGATAAAACACTTGAAATGAATTCTTAAGGAAAATATCCTTTTTTCTTCAAAATCATTTTCTTTTCACAAAATGTCATGAAATTTTAAAAGAAAAGGATTTTTTTGAAAATATTCATGAAATATTTTGGAGGAAGCTTCATGAAAATAAGGCTTTATAAAACCGTAAAAATCCTTTCATGCCGTATACGTTAAAAAAAACATTCTTCTCGTACTTTTGTCAGAAAAGTCAAAAAGTACCTTGTAGGGTAAATAAAAGAAATATTCCTTCCATACCATGGGGTAAAAGTCAAAATGGGTAAAAAGGAATTTAAACATACATGAATAAACTTTTATAAAACATGGACATGGATGATAGCAATACCCCAGTAAATACTTACGAATAGGAAATCGCGGATAAAAATGAGATTTGAAAAATTATCCCTTACCTTAGGTCTGATATGCTTCGTACGTATCCGAACCTCCTGTATAATGATTTAAATAACATCATTGACTTATTATATAATCATATTCATTGTTATTATATCATATATGTTTCACTTATGACTTTATATTACCAGTTCTTTTGTAAATTCCATGTTAAAGCAGCGTTTTGGGTAAAATCATTTCATTTATCGTATGTGTTTCGACTTGTCGTTCTTGATATTATTACTTATATCCTGATTTACATAATTCCAGAAAATAAAACATGATTTATATATAATATATATTCATCATATAAATATATATATATAATAGATCGATAAAAGGAATGAAATACACCGTTCATAGAGACGGTAGGCCGTACGTACGCATGAACGCTGTTTTCATTTCTTTATTGAATTGAATGAAACTAAATAGATGACATACATATATATATATACATAAATACAATAGCATTATTATTTCATATATTTCATTATTATTCATTATATAAACTTTATTATCATTCATGTATGGTTAACATTGAGAATGAATCTCATTGCGTCGTGGAGACGGTAGTCCGTACGTACGCACGAGCGATGATATCGTTCCCATAATTATTGAATAGAATTGGAGTGGATGGTATAATATATCAGAATTAGTATGATGTTATTATAACCATATATAGTCATTCTTTACACCATTATACCCATCCATGTAAGGTGTTGGTGTAAAAACAGATCTCACCACGGCGTGGAGACGGTATTCCGTATGTACGCACGCGTGGTGATTTCGTTTTCCATTGGATGGATAGATGGTGAAATAGGGTTGTTTCATACTTATAATAACATATCAGTATATGAGTTATACTGATGTTATTACTTCATAATGAAACTACTAAAGAAGAAGAACTGGAAGAAGAAATAGAGTTTAAAGAATCGGTAACGGACATTACCTCTTCTTTGAAGCACCTCTTTGATACCTCCTCTTAGGGCACTGAAATTGGTCTTTGAAGAAGACCAGGACCTCTAGGATGTTTCTAGGGAAGTGGGGAAGTGAAATGGGCAGGTTTTGGCCAAGCTTGATGGCTCAAATTGGTGTGAGGAGGAGAGGGAGGAGGTGCCCTTTTATAAGGGAGGAGAGGGGCACCTTGGGAATTCTTAAAAATATTAAATTATAATAAATCTAACCCCACATAAAAACACCCAAAAATGAATCATATTTGATGATTAGATGAGATATGATTTTAATGTCATCAACCAATCAAATTTATACATGTTTGGTCTTATTTTAAACCTTCTCATTTTGATTTATCCTTATTTAATCAATTTAATTTTATTTGTGGTAATAACATTCTAAATTTTAAATTATAACAAATAATTACTTATTTATTGTGAATTTTCCATAATTGGATACTTTATAACATTTTAGACCATATAAATTTAAATTTATAATTTTTAAATATTTTTGTGATTTTCAAAATTTTTTATAATATGTTATTTTTATAAAATAACAATAGTGTCAATTTTGACACTATTCATTTATTAGAATTTAAATAAATTATATACAGAAGATATGTTTGAAATAAAATCTTTAATAGATTTATAAAAGGTCATATGTATCTATAAAATTAGTGTATCACATTAAATAGTTCATATAATATTTATTTTATTATTTTTAAAACCATTTATTTGGTTTATCTCTTAATAAAATAATTACTACAACATTTTTGTATAATTATTTAATATACTTATTTGTTTTCTAATAATTAAAAATAAAATCCTATGATGAAGATAAATATATTAACTTTCACAATAATACTTTTACTCGAATTTATCATCTTAAAACCACAATATTTAAATTGTTATATTTATTAAATTATGAAGGTGACAACTTTGGCATCATTTAAAATAAAATAATATAAGTGTTCTTAATCACCTTAATAAGGATCCAAATGGTCAACCATTCGGCCAGTGGATGATTAGGGTTTATATATACACTAATAATTTCAGAATTTTGGGCCTTTTGATATGTATTAATATTTCAATAAAAACTATATTATTGATTTTTCACTAAATAAATAATTTCTACATCATTAATGTATAAGATAATAAGGTAATTAAATAACTCTTAAAAATTACAAATAACATACCATGACAAATAAAAACATTTTATCTTTCAATGAGTATTTATAACCTAATTTATATTCTGTATAAACTTATATTAAAAATACATTAATTATTAAAGTTGAGTGAGACATATTTCACTTTCCTTTAAATAAAATAAACTAAAGGTCTTAATCACCTCTAAGTGGGTTCTAATGGATTCCATTTCGACCCAAATATGACTTAGGACAAATTAAAATCATCCAATTGTATTAATACAAGTATTAGGATAATTTTATAATATTATATTTACCCATAATTACCCAATCTACCTTTTACTATGGTAAATAAAATTTACCATTGTTATTATTCATAAAGCCCAAAAATAAAAGTAGTCTATTAATATAATTTGGACCCATTTATTCCTAATATGAAATCCATTTTTACAAATTCAATACAAAGAAGTTGCAGAAATTAAATTAAAATTAATCCCGTTGTTGAAAGAAAACGGGTTTTTGTTTAAAACATTGCAAAAGACTGAATTTATTTAACCTACGAATTCAATGTAAAATCAAGGATAATGACATACATTATATTAAATGGTAAAAATATATTCTATTGATACTTTAAAACCATTAAATATTATAATTTAACCACATAAGTTATTACGATGAAAAAAGTTTTTTTTAATTAAAATATAGCATGTTTTTACTATTCATTAAAATATGAAAGTTATCATAATAATATGAAAATTTTATCCAAGGTAAAATTTTATATCCTGATTCAAAATAATAATTTTATTTTGTAAAATTTAACTTATAAACATGTCAAAAACTAGATTTAATGTGGGTGCGCCAACAAAAGGCGGCAAAACTGCATTTTTTGAAAAATACTTATTTTACCCGAAAAATTTATTTTGTTCTTATAACATGTTCTAAAAAATGTGTAAGATAAATAATAATGTTATAATATTAAAAATTTAGTTAATACTATTCATAACGTCTAGTTCATAATAATATTATAATAATATATCGTTGTTTAGTAAAACACGGTATTGCGTACAACACACGCTATCGAGGAAGGTCGCGATTGCGTGTAATGCAAGCCAAGTCAGGGTTGCATGTTGTGCAAGAATCCTTCGTTGTTTCATATAACAGAATCCAACCATATTTAATTTATACATTGAATATATATATATATATATACACTCAATGTTGCGTAGAATGACTATTATTAAACGAACATGAAATTGTGTGTAACCCAATCCAAGAATAGCGTTGTGTATACTGCAAGCTAATACGGTGTTGCGTATATTACAAGCTAAACTTGGTGTTCTGTATAATAGAATACATAAATGAAATTAAAAGAATATTTTTCATAAAATCTCGGGGTGTTACACGTCAATCCATGGATGCCCCAAGCGTTACTAATCACCATATTGAGAAGAATATCTTCACGACGGGTTAACCATTTCTATTTCTGATGATTTTGCCGGGGTATGTGTGTCCGTATGCTTGAGTGTGACTGGCACGAATTTTGTTACCCCGTGTTCCTGCTTTCCAAATCCGGACGACATTCAGTCCTTGTTCAAGGACGTTTTCTCCTTGATAGAAACAGGATGATGGGATGTCGGTTCTTCCTTCCGTGGATTCCTCCTCAGATCTCATCACCTAGTCCGGGTCTCCCTCATAGATTTAATAAGTTTTTATTGAAACTCTTCCCAGTTCCATATTTTAATGAACATCAGTTAATTATGCTTCTTCTGTCGGGACGTTCCAAGTGGTCCGTTCGGGGAATCAACCTTCAGTTAGGGGATTAGTCACACTGGGCATCACTGGAATGTCTGTATGCTGGGGATTGCTATGTCTTTCTTCTGTCCATTATTATAGGGATTATCGAGGGCACGGAAACCCAAGGCATCCCACATCGAACGCGGGGAATCATATTCCATAGGAATGTCTCTAAGGTTTTCAAAATCTTCTTATGTTTAACACAGGGTATGCCGCGAGTTTAACGTCCAGCGGGGACGGATCAGATTTATCATAACACTGATTATAGTGGATAAGATTGAGAAACCCCATGGAGGGAACCCTGATATTGGGGCCAACACATGGGTGACTCCCTGAATACTGTGGATGGGAATTAAGTGGCATGATCTCACCGGGATGTGGCGGCCTGGGTAAGAGTCAGGATGGATGACAGTTTTGGGCTTGATCCTCGAAGAGAATTCGTACGTACCATACCTTGACATGGTACATGGTCCGCGTAGTTCAGGTAGAGGAGAATATAGTTTAACATCATGCGGGACGAGGGCATTTGGGGATTACGCTCTAAAATGCCCAAGGTGTTGGTGAACCGACATGGTCGGAATGACCGAGTGGTGGGATTGAACCTCATGGAGGCTTCCTACATACCATGCCTTGACATGAATCAAATTACATATAGTTCGGGAAGGGCTTTTTTAGTGAACTGATGTGATGATGGACCGGGGGTCTGATGGGTGTTGGGCTTGAACCTCATGAGGCTTCTTACATACCATGCCTTGACATGGATCAAAGTCCCCATAGTTCAGGTGGGGTTGTGTTGGTGAACTGACGTGAAGATGGACTGGGGGTCCGATGGGTGATGGGCTTTAACCTCCTGAGGCTTCCTACGTACCATGCCTTGACATGGATCAAGGTCCTCGTAGTTCAGGTTTGGTTGTGTTGGTGAACCGACATGAAGATGGACCGGGGGTCTGATGGGTGATGGGCTTGAACCTCGTGAGGCTTTCTATGTACCTTGCCTTGACATGGATCAAAGTCCCCATAGTTCGAGAATGGTTTTGTTAGCGAACCGACGTGAATATGGACTAGGGGTCTGATAGGTGTTGGGCTTGAACCTCGTGAGGCTTCCTACGTACCATGCCTTGAAATTGATCAAAGTCCTCGTAGTTCGGGTGGGGTCGTGTCTGCGAACCGACATGAAGAGGGACCGGGGGTCCGATGGGTGATGGGCTTGATCCTCATGAGGCTTCCTACATACCATTACTTGACATAGATCGATGTCCTCGTAGTTCAGGTTGGGTTGAGTCAGCGAACTGACGTGAATATGGACCGGGGGTCCGATGGGTGATGGGCTTGAACCTCGTGAGGCTTCCTACGTACCATTCCTTAACATGGATCAAAGTCCCCGTAGTTAGGGTGGGGTCGTCATCTAACTGACGTGAAGGTGGACCCGAGGATCCATTGGTGGTGGGCTTGAACCTCGGGAGGCTTCCTACATACCATTCCTTGACATGGATCAAAGTCCCCAAAGTTCAGGTGGGGTCGTGTTGGTGAACCGACGTGAAGATGGACTGGGGGTCCGATGGGTGATGGGCTTGAACCTCATGAGGATTCCTATGTAACATTCCTTGACATGGATCAAAGTCCCCTTAGTTCAGGTTGGGTTGTGTCAGCGAACCGACATGAAGATGTATCGGGGGTCTGATGGGTGATGGACTTGAACCTTGTGAGGATTTCTACGTACCATGCCTTGACATGGATCAAAGTCCCCGTAGTTCGGGTTGGGTTGTGTCGGCGAATTGACATGAAGATGGGCCAGGGGTCTGATGGGTGATGGGCTTGAACCTGTGAGGCTCCTTACGTACCCTACCTTGACATGGATCAAAGTCCCCATAGTTCGGGATGGGTGTGGAATATAGTTTAACGTTATACGGGACAAGGATGTTGTACTGGCCGATGCTTACTCTAAGCCCACGTGAGTCATGATCGATGTTAGAAACAAGAGGTAGCAGGGACCTGACGATCATGTCGTAAATGGTGCGTCTATAGGATTTGAGTAGGGGGCTAATGCATTGAGAGGCCCACGGTGTCAGGACTTTCTCCAACATGGTGGCCCATGGGCGACAAATCGCAGTCGGAGAGGGACTTGTGACCGAAGAATAGAGGAGCCTTGTTCCCTATCATTCCCTCTTCTAGCCTTGGCACCGAGGAAATGAGGAGGAGCAGGGGTTCTACCTCCTACAAGAAAAGCTAGGGGCTTACACCAAGATGTCTTCCCTTCCCCCACGGACAAATGCCACTCCCAGAAGGAGGATATCATCCGCTGTGGAGACCAGGATTCGTGGCGAATGTCTTAGTGAGGGAACCCCGTGTGAATGTCACGGGGCAATGTCATAGTTTAACGTCGTGTGTTAAGGATGAGGGTGCTTGGCAGCTTAATGTCTTGTAGCTCGGATGAGGTGGGTTTGCTCTGCACCCCTAGGACTTACATAGCCGGTACCCTCAGCTCCTTGTGGGAGGGAAGGAATCGGCAAGGCCATGGTAAAGGGGGGTTGCAGAGCGAACTATCGATGGGTACATGTAAGAGTGGCTATGAGAATAAGAAATATCCATTAGCATGCCTATGTGAAGAATCATTAGGCTCAATAACACTACAAGAGGTATCATTCCGGGGACTTTGAAGTCACATCGTGCCAACCTGGAGGGTCGCATGGGAAAAGGGTTTTCCAAGTAGAGGGGTCTGTGGGCAGGGGCCTTGTAGAGCTCTGTTGTTCCGCGTGGTGGAGGGAACTTGAGAAGTGGTGTGCTTCGCGAAGTGGGGTGCCTTAGCCTTATCATGGGGCAGAGGTGAAAACAGGAGGTACTTCGTGAAGTGGAGGGGCATTCGTAGAGCACAGCCTCTTGGAGCAAAGGTGCCTCGCGGATCAAGGTTTCATGAAGCAATGTGCTTCGCAAAGTACAATGATCCTGACTTAGAAAAGGGATCATGTGTACATGAAGGGTGATTCATGAAGCGTAAACACTCCGCGATGACCCGTGTCCCCTTGAAGATCCCCTTCCTTCGCGAAATCCCCTAGGCTTTGCGAAAGGCATCCCTCTCAAAAGAGGGGATCAAAACGAGACAATGGGGATGCACTTCACGAAGCAGAAGTACCTCACATAGCTCATGGTTCTCCAAGCGGAAGAGTGCTTTGTGATTCGGGAGATGAGAAGACAAAAGGTAGGATTTTCCATCCTTCAGATCTCAGGGGGAGCCTGGTATTTATTGGAAAGAGGCGTCGTGAAGCTAGGCTCAAGCGGTTCGAAAATTGGTCGGGTGGCTTCGCAACGAGCTCACGAACGTCAAATGGGTTCGCAGAGCATCCTGCCTTCTTTGCTTCGCAGCGGGATCAAAAACGTCAAATGTGTTCGCAGATCCTCCCACCTTCATTTCTTCACAGTGGGATCAAGAATGTCAAAATGAGTTCACGGAGCCTCCCGCCTTCTTTGCTTCGCGGTGCCCGCGATGCTGAGGGGACTCTGTGAAAGAGCTTCGCGAGGCAGTCCGTTGGCCCATCTTGGGGCCTTTTCTTCATTCCAAATTTTGGCGAGAACAATTTTTAAATGGACTTAATTAAACAACAAATACTTGAATTTTTATTAAGAGACTTATGTATTTAATTAATTTTATATTAAATCCGAACCTGGACTTATAAGACGTTACTTTTGAGTACTTACTTTCATTTTTGTTATTATTTCCTGCACATTATTGTTATATATATTCACTAACTGTATGGAACTGACCTTTGATGGTTTCTTGCTAGCATTATATCTCACACCCTGTTTGAGCCAACTTTGGGTACCCAAACAGACTATAAGATTGAATGTGTTTATATGGGAAGTAACCCAACTACAGGATCTACATTTATGCTTTGGGGAAAGGGAGAATGGTCCCGAGTTGAGGCATGCGATACTAGTAGGATACATTTGGACCTTTTTCATACTTTTTATACATTTACTATATGTATTCCATATATACAATTTTAAATTGATTTCATAGAGACATATGATATGTGAGATCATTTTGTATATGAAAGGACTTCTGGTATTATTTATTTATCAGCCTTACACTGTTTACTCATCCCTAGTATGGTTTATTGATTCCAATTATTGTATATTATTGATATTTTTTTGTTCTACACATTGGTGATGTGGATATAGTCTCCTAGTAGACACACTTAGGCCCTTTCTCATTGTCGGAAGCCTTCAGAATTTGGGAGATGTGCTTGAGGCCATGAGGTCAACTGGCATTGTAGCACTATTGTGTGGCATTCGGGTCCAGGACATTACAATGTGGTATAGTAGGAATATTTTATATTTTTATTTATTACTTTTTAAAAATAGATAGGGATAGGAATGCAATGTAATGTTCTAATGAGTTGTTCCTGTGTGAAGTTAACTTGCGTACATGAAAAATAAAAATTTCCTTGAATGAAATTCTTGTTTTCAAGATTTTGACTATTAAATTGGATTTCATTCCACCATTGGGTGATGCACTTGATTTATGTTGTTATTATTAATATTATTATAGTTTGTATTATATTGAAACATAGGGAGATGAGGGTATTCCATATCATGTATTACATTGGATATTTTTAGAAAACACATTCCATGCATTATGCCATTCCATTTAGGATACATTTCTTATTTTATGGTATTGAGATAGGTTTTTAGATTATTATACCTACCTTTTTGATAGGTATCATTGAATATGTTAAGGTATGAATTTGGTGAAGTTCATAATTTGGTCTTGAAGTGTATGTGCCTTCAGGGATTCAGATTTTTTGAACCAATTAATTAACCCTATTTAAATTCATTGTGAAATAAAAGGAGAATGAATTAAAATGAAAACAAATATGTGAAGTCAAAATGAAAATTTTTAATTCAAATGAACTTGGGGAATAAAACTATTAAATAAGATAACTTGGTCGATACTCGACCATATTAATGGTTAGTAGGTAGTATCACTTGCTTGTATATTATTTGTACATCACCCAGATATAAATCATAAAGTAGGTAGATGGGTTTGTTCTTATAGAGTAAGGATTGTATATATCCTACTTAAATGTATGTGCTTTTGAGTTTCGAATTTGGATAATGAAATTGATATGGGGAATTTATTTGGCATTATAGAGGCATGATCCCACAACACCCACCAGTCATATGATAAGAGGGAGGCTACAACCATACTCTAGTGGTGGTGGGAAATGAGATACGAGTTGATCCTCTAATAGTTCCAGTTGTAACCCTAGTAGTTATATCATACATTGGTGCTAAGGAAAAATTTCAAAATGGGTTATTACGCTTCATGCTTATGGTTTTGCGAGAACCATGACCTTCACTGACTATGGAAGAGTTGATGTGCGAGTTCTACCCACAACATCTACCCATGTTTTTTGGGGATGGTGGACCACGTGCTGCAGATTCATGGTTAGAGGCCATACTTTCTATCTTCGATCATCTAGAGAAGCCTCCTAAATGTAGGGTAAATATCACTAAATATATTATGTGTGGTTCTACCAAGTGGAGGTGGGATATCATTACTCAGAAGAATCATCATCAGGATATGACATAAAAGGATTTTCATATGGCCTTCTATGACTACATCTATCTCGAGGCGATGAGGGCCAGTAGAACCTAGGAATTTTTACACCTAGAGTGTGGATCATGATCATCTATGGATTAATCGACCCATTTTAGTAAGCTACATCATTTCATACCTATTTTTATGGTTGATAAGTTGTCTAAATACTAGTGATTTGAAAATGGTATCAGGTACGACATCTGATTGTAGGTGATTGTATTTTAACTGTCCTCCGTTTCGGGAATAGTGAATCAAGAACATATCATATATCTTAACCTAAGAGTGTATGAAGTTGTGATTCATGGAGGATCAGCATTTATATCAGGTGATACTTCGACTGGTAGTTGGAAGCATCATTTGGAGGTTCCGTGTAGTGATATTAGTAGTCTGATCACATATCTATGTTGCTAGGTGAGGTGATACCAGTGAGTTAGGTCAAGAAATAAGGGGAAACATTGTCTTAGGGACCCTGTTGAGTGTTGATCATGTGGAAAGATGGTCCATCTATAACACTTCTACAAAACATTTCCTTCAGAATCTAGTGAGACCTGTTTTTCACTGACTCCATGATAAAAAGGTGGGTCACAAGATCCTCGTCCGGGAGAGAGTTGGAGAAGAGCATGTTGATCAGGCTATGGTGGTAGCCATGGTCATGGTAGTTAGACACCAGTTATGTAGTGACATTAGGGTGGATCCGCTCTCGGTGTCTAGATAGTATCAGGGGGAAATTATTCAAGACAGATATTCATAGTGAAATAAACCCCTAAGGAGCAGGATCACTTACCATATACTATCAAAGGTACTATTATAATAGCCTCTACATTAACTTCTACACTTTTTGATATAGGTAATTTACATAGATTTATATATTTACCCATTGTGGAGAGCCTAGGACTTAGTTTTTGTACATATAATGAATTCGTGATGCCTGAAACTCAGTTTGGGATTAGAACGGGGGTGAAATTCAATACAGGGAGTTCCCTATTGAGATCAGTTGGGGTCACATTATATGGGACCTATTTGTTCTCGAGATTAGTGATTTTCATATCATTAACAGAGTGGAATAAATGATTACCATTAATGCTTCCAATTATTGATATCATCACTGGGTGATAATCACATCACCATTGGGTGGATCGTTTATTCAAAAGAGTGAATGGGATGTCCAGGATAAGCTTGACCTGAGAATTGTGGCCTGGGTGAGTTGAAAAAATAAATTGTGAGTTTTTGTCAAGATGATTATGGAACTTTTTAAGAAGATTTTTATCCAATGATTGATCATTTCGGGTACATTTTCCAAGAAGAATTTTAAGGATTACCTCTAGTGAGAGAGTTAGAGTTATCTACCGATCTAGTTCCTAGAGTTTCACGAGTATCCATTCCTCTTAATAGGATATATACAACTAATTTTTAAGAAATTAAGAGGCAGGTAGAGGATTTAGATGAAAAGAGTTTCATTCGACCCAGTACTTCTTTGTGGGGTTCACCGATCCTTTCTATTAAAAATATGGATGGAACTCTCTAATATGTGTGGATTATCTGAAATTGAACCAATTGATGGTTAGGAACTAGAATCCCATGTTATAGATAGATGACCTCTTTGACCAGCTCTGATGAGCTTGTATTTTCTCAAATATTTATTTTGGATCCAATTATTATCATGTGTGTGTTAGACCATATTACATACCTCACAGAGCATCCATGGTTGGTATGGTTACTATGATTATTTTTTAATTCTTTCAGTCTCATGAACATGCCAGTGGTCTTCATAGAACTGATGAACCGAGTGTTCCATCATTTTTTGGATTTTTCTTGGTGGTTTTTGTTAATGATATCTTGGTTTATTATAATAATTGACACAACCATGCTAAGAATCCTGAGATCATATTAAATATAGTGAGAGAGCATGAGTTACATTATTTTCTTTTAATGTTCCACTTAAAGATGGATCAGATTCACTTCCTAGGTCATAGCACCTCACAGACATGAGTATCAATTGACCCCAATAAGGTGTGAGCTATAATTTCATGGGAGCATCCAATGAACATATTTGAGGTATTGAGTTTCTTGGGATTTACTAGTCACTAGAAATATTTTATACAGTACTTATAACATGTAACATCACTTGTTATAGGATTGACTAACAAGAGTGTGATGTTTTTATGGAAAGATTCCCAAGAGACAACCTTTCATTATATGAAAGGAAGATTGAATTCAACACCAATATTAAATCTTACAAAGCTGGGTAAGAGTTACGATGTGTACTATGATGAATCAGGTATTGGTCTGGCATTAGTTCTTATGTAGGGTGATAGATTCAAGGCGTACGAGTCTTAGATGTTGTAGAAACATAAGAAGAATTAATCGACTCATGATATCAAGTAAGCTGAAGTTGTTCATGCATTATGTTATTGGAGACATTGCATACTTGGAGAGGGTTTTTGGGTGTACATGAACAAAAACAACCTCATAAACATATTTACCCAGTATGATCTGAATCAGTGGTAGTGAAGGTGGGTTTAATACCTCTAGTCTTTCAATTTCAATATTTCCTACACCCCTTGTAAAGGTAATGCAGTGGCCAATGAAATAAGTATGAGAAATCATATATAGGTATTTCAACAAGCTATTAGCGAGTGTAATTTCATGACTTTGTTCTCTGATATGCACTTGTTGGAGCATGATAGTTTGGGGATGACTTTTCTATCATCCTTAGTTTTTTCCAATACCATTCTAGATAGAGTTATGATAGGGCACCTATAAGACTCATAAGGGCTAGTCATATGGGAGATCTTGTTTGGTGTGGACCCTCCTCCTGGTTGGATTGTAGGGGAGCATGAAATTCTATGAGTACATAGTCGCATAAGGGTTTTAGCTGACAGGTGCAAGGAGATGATGTGAGACTTTCATGATTTAGTTTATGCTATGAATCATAGATGTATCTATATTTACATCAAAAATATTTCTGGATAGGTATAAAAATATATGTATATGGTTCTTTAATGAGTTGTTCTACATGTTAGTAGTTGAACGAGGAACACTTGTGAAAATCCATTCTTTTATTGCAGTTACAGATCCCTAAGTGGGAGTGGATTGATGATACAATGGATTTCATGATAGATTTACTAGGATCCCCTTAGGTCAATGATGTTATATGGGTTTTTGTTTATAATATCATGATGGTTACACATTTCCACTGATGAAGTAAAAATTTTATTATTGATGAGATTGGGAGGTTTTACATCTGTAAGATAGTACAAATTCATGGGTTCTTGTGCACTATCATTGTAGATAGGGATGACCAGATTACTTCATTATTTTGGAATGGGATATAGGGTTACCTGGGTATATAGGTGATTCTGAGTTCATCATGACACACCCAGCTAGATGGACTATCAGAACACATGATTCGGGTTCTTGAGAACATGTTTTGATCATGCATCCTGGATTGTTGGGGATCTTGGGAGAGGCATATACATATGGTTGAGTTCACCTAAAATATTATATTTCTGGAAACTATTCATATTGGGCCTTGTGAGGATTTCTATGGTAGGCCATGATGACCACCCCTATGTTGGTTAAAGGAAAGAGAGGTATCTAGGATTTTATCTCATCTTTTTTAGGACACCATAGAGTAGGTGAAGTTGATTTGGAAGAAGATGGATACTGTACTATCTCATTAGAAATCTTATTTCAATCACCACAGATGACCTCCTGAGTAAGAATTATTTGATCGGATTTTTTTCTTGTCTCACCAAGGTTGGTATACAAGAGAATTAGGATAAAAGGTTATCTTTCACCATAATATGTTGGCCCATTCTCGATTATGGAGAGAGTCAGGCTGGTAGCCCATCATTTTCAATTACCTTAGTGGTATCTGGATGTGCACAAATTCTTCCATGTTTCTCACTTATGACACTATTATTCCGACTCATCTCATTTATGTCATCCTAAAGATTTCTAGATTTTAGTAGATGGGTCGTTTGAGGAGAAAACTATTCATATTTTGGATCAGTGAAAGAAGGTTCATGGAGGCTAGACCATTCCTCTAGTACAGGTGCTATGGAAGCCTGAACAAGTGTAGGAAGATACTTAGAAGAAGTAGGATGATGTACAATCATAGTGGCTGGAGTTATTATCAATCATGATTGGCCACCCTTTGAAGGAAAATTCAGGGACAAATTACTTTAAGGGGGAAGTTTTTAAGCACCTGATTCATCTTTTAGGTACAAATCCCTTTATTTCTATAATATATTATGTTATATGCTTAAATGTGGTCTAATATTAATTACCTTTGAAGGTATAGAGGTATCGGGAGTGTCTGGGTTTGGTTTGGAGGCCATAACCCATTTTTTTTGTGAAATGACCAGGACCATGATCAATTTGTGCTGCAAGGCTACACGACCATGTCTTCAATTTTAATATAGTAGATTTTCATTGTATTTTACTATTAGTAAAATTTTACGAGGAAATCATGAAGATGCCCCTAACCTACAGATACCCATGCGCATTTGGTGCACGGTTTGGGAAAACATTGCACTGCCCAATTTTTGGGTGTAATTAAAATTTTCCATTAATTTAGTCCATATTTCTAAACCTAAAATCCAATTTCTTCCCATGGAATGAACCTTAAATGTTGATATCTTCTTTTGAACTGTATAGTAGTAACTAATCTTCTTTCTCTATCTGATGTCTAATTCAAGAACTATCTATCTTGTTGGATCACCATTAGTGAGTTCTTAATTCTTTTTTAATCTTATATTGTTCTTAAATATATATATAAATCACTATTTTTGTACAAGATAGTTTTCCCAATTATCAAGTGCTTCAACCATTCTTAGAATTTATCCCAATATGAGTTAAATTAGTAGCTGATACTGGATGAGCTATTAACTATGGATCTAAGTTTAGTTGTATCATGCCCTTTGCTAAAATTTGAGATTCTTATATATGTCGTTGTGTGGTGTGCCCAATTTTCGGGCATCACCCTGAAAGGAAATTAAATCCTTGAGTTCATAGGCACGACCAATGTAATTATAGAGGCTTATTAATGTTTGTATATGGGTTCAACACCTAGAATGTGAAACCACCCCTTTGGGTGTGTTTTTTAATTTTACAAGACCACCATGGGTGGTTCATTGAAATGGATACCATTGGGTGTGCCTATTTACCCCTGTTTCATTGTGATGTGAATTGTTAAATAAATTGTAAATCATATTAATTAATTTATTTACGAATTGAATTGTTAATTTATTTTCAATATGAATTGTGAATTGAATATTGAAATGATTAAAGGAATGTATAGGTGATCAATAATCTAGTACCTTTCCTTGAGTTACTTTTTTAATATTGAATATATCATTATATGTAAATTCCATGTGAGATGAATAGAGGCTATTCCATGTGATAGTTTGATTAAGCATCAGATTCTAGATTAAATGAAATTACCATGTGAGTAAATTAAGGGTAATAATTTTAGTCTTAGACCAATGAATTGCATCAACTTTTGAGGTGAGTTAAAAATGAGATGTTCTTGGTATTGACTATGATATGAAAATGATATTGTTAGATGTAATTGACCAATTTTATTAAGTTGGTTAAGTTCAAAATTTCCATGGGTGACATGTGGATTCATATTAGAATGCCATGGATGGACTCATTTGGCTATTGAATTTTATTCATGAGTGATACTTGGTTTTCCAAGGATGATCTCATAGGGGATTATACTATTATATGTCATGTGGAAAATGGATCCCTTATAGATTTCTATTGATGGACTCAAGGGAATTTGATCATATATTCCATGGGTGATACATGGGGTCCCTTAGTGGACCCCAAAGGATAGACTCAAGTGCATGGAACCTTATATCACACCTAGAGTGATACCTGTGTTCTTGAGAGGATAGCCATGGATATTCTCATAGTGTGTTGGTTCATAACATACAATTGAGTGGGACATGGATTCAAAATTAGCAACGCTAGGGACATAATCAGGTTCTAAATAGATTAATGGAGGAAATGAATTATGATGCATCATCAAAGACAAGGAACATGCTTGGATATAGTAATTGGATTATACCATTTAGATGGATAGATTAGGCATCTGTTGTGCTTAAGATTATATGGGGGATGCATGGCTAGCTCTGGGTCCCAATAATTACAAGTTGAATGGGATTTAATTGTTAAATGAACCTGATTAAAGGAAAATGGAAATAAAATTAATTCATAAACTTATCATTTTAATGAATTGGATATTAAATTAGAAATTGGACTTATAGGATGTTACTTTTTAGTAATTACATACATTATTGTTATTGTTTATTGAACACTTTTTTATATATATTCACTTACTGGTTGGGATAGACCTTGGTTGGTTACCTAATGGGATTGTATTTCACACCCTCATTGGGCCACCATTGGGTACACAAATAAACTATATGATTATAGGTGTTGATAATGGAAAGAACCCAACTATAGGATATTTACTTTTTCATAGTAGTTGGGGAGCATGGGACCAAGATGAGGCTCAAGATGCTAGTTGGATACTTTTTAAAAGATTTTATTTTTTTTATATGTACTGTATGTCTTCCCTATATACATGATTTGGACTCTTTCCAAGAGTCATATGACATGTGACATCATTTTGTATATGAAATAACTTCTTGTATTATTTATTTATTAGTATTACACTGTTTCCTTGCCATCTGTATGGATTACTACTTCTGCTAATTTTATATTTTTGATATTCTATTATTCTACACTCTGGTGATGAGGGAATAGTCTCCCCATGGACAAACTCTATCCCTCACTGCTGGTGGAAAGCCTTCGGTGTTTGGGAAGATGCACTTAAGGCCATGTGGCCAACAATGCTCGAGGAACTATTGAGTGGAATCGAGGTCCAAGACATTACAATCCATTAGAAAAGTGTAAAAAGTTATGAAACATGATAAGGTGAAAATTGTAATATGCACTACCGACAAGTGGTACCAAAAATTATGCATTCAATGTCATACAATATAGATGATTTATAACACCCAAATATTTTTGCACCGCTAAATTATTATAGTGTGTTTTGAGATAGAATTCATTCTAGAATAGCTATTCGACTGAGTGACATAGCCACAAACATACCTTCTCCAATTTAAAGTGAGGAATATATGTGTAATAATTCATATCCCCTTTATAATCTCACACTCATGAATTTAAAATAAGTTAACATTTGAAACCTTATCTACTTTGTGACCACTCTAGCGAGTGGGGTGAAAAATGCACATAAATATTCTTGAATACCTACTGTTAAAAAGTTAGTTAGTTATAGAATTTTTACCTATCTTCCCAAGTTAGAATATATCCTTATGAGCCAATATCATTACCCTATAAGGAATATAAATTTAACACACAAAATTAGAACCAAAATTCATTTTTAGGTCCCATATCCATTTAGTAATCAACTCATCAAGAAAAAAGGATACACACATGATCTAAGAACTGGGTAAAGTTTATGACGCACTATTCATAGAAACTGATTCTCTATAGGAAATGCCAATTGTACTGTGCATATACCCTGATGCTGGTAGTAATATGATACTAGTGCATTTTCTATTTTGGGAACAAATTATGATATTTACACTTGGAGGAACCCATAGAGAGTTTCTCCCCATATACACTTGTGTGATTCCATGAGAATGGTTATACCTCAACATGATTTTCATACAACGGGCCCATATTACTAAATTTATTCCTTTTAGTATAAGTCCAAACTTATATAAACTATATTAAAAACCTCACACCTTAGTACATTCCACTTTACTAAACTGATACATATTGTTAAGATTAGATGTTCCCTAAAATGGTTGGCACTATACCAAGAGATATCACCCAAACCAATACATATGGAAGACACTATCTATTTAATGAATATCATATAGGATGGATATATAAGAGGATATGATCCTTTCATATTGGGAGTGTTATATTTTTTATCCATAGATGATACTCTCTTCTTCCAAAAATGTTTTTTATATAATGATGGTGCAAGAACCCCTTTAATGTTTAAGAGTCCTCTAGAAATGTTCAAGGATCAAATAATATATGTTCCCAAATTGGATTAAGGAAGAATAAATTTGTTTCTCTATGTAATAATTATCAAATATAATCTATGAAATAAGAAGATGGATGTTATCGATATTTAGGATTTAAAGGTATGTCGTTTTATACTCTTTTTTTAAATATATTTTCATGTTTGATTCCTTTGAGATAGACACATCCTTGTTTAGGTTTATTTTCACATTAAATGGCCATATGATGATAAAATGAAATCTTTTAATGTCATTATAGTGATATTTTTCAAGGATTAAACATGTTTAATCCATGTTTTCAAAAAACATCACAATAAAAATAGTGTAGAAACACCCATGGTGGAACTTCACTGGGATTCTACTAGCACTGTGACTGAATCTGTGATGCATAAGTTCCCATGTTACTTTATAATGACAATAGATAGAGAACTAAAATATAGATATATCCTTTAAGTTTCTTAAAGGACATTAATAACATTATCTAAAGGTTTTATGTAAAGGTATTCAATGATTTAACTTTATAATAAGGGGTTATATTAAAAAATACAACCATTTAAGGACCAAAATTTAGTTTCATCCATAGTTCTCCTTAAATGTTTTAAATGTTTATTTAGATAAATTTGAATTATGGTTTATCAAAGGTTTATAAATAAAAAATTTAGGATTTTCAAAATTTTATTTCTATGTATCAATTAATTATTAATAATTTCATATTTGTTTCATACAATTAAATTAATAGGCAAATTGTTTATTTATTGAGAAAATTAAATTATGAATTGAATTGTATTGTTTATAATTTTTTTTATAAATAGTAGAAATTATATTTTTTAATATTTATTTAATTTTTTATTATATAATATTCCCAATGATTAGCTTAATTATAAAATGTTTATAATAAACATTATTTATGAAATGGTTTATAACTTATTATTGTGTATAAATATTTGAAATATTCACTTTTTATAATTTATTCCTTTATATATTCATATATATAATTATTCTTATATTATTAATATTATGTATGATTTATTTATGTGATAAATTTCTTTTAGGAGATTGATTCTTTCAATAAATTATATATATGACTCTATAAAATTTTGTTTTCATCTACCTTAGCCTCATTTTTTGAATATAGTTTGTGCATATTAGGTATTGGAGATATCATGAATTGAATTCCCACATGTGTAAAAACTCTTTGGGGAGGGAGACTTGGAGTGAGACCAACGACTATCCTAGAGGCTTATGCCTTGTCAATAAAAGAGAATTAGGTTCGTTATTTATCAGTCCAGGCTTACTCATGTGGAGATAACCAATATCAAATAACTCTATAGCTTTACATGAAATGTTCATATACCATATGTACATGATGAATTTGTATATGTTTGAATATACTTTTATTCTATTTTTGTGTGAGTGACACAAAATTTTGGGTTGAGTAAAGAGTTACACATTAATCAAGTTTGTAAACATTAGTTTGGTGGTTGGAATAGTGATTCCAACACTAAATCATTAGAATCATGCATACCAAAAATGAAATAGAATATGAAATGATAATGATTACATAATACATAAAAATTATGAATAATGTTCATATGATGTACACTAAATGGGTGAGGCAATAAAATGTAAGACCCTTAAATGCTAACTATGGTATTCCTTATAATACATCTTTTTCCATGACATCAACCATTTAACCAAGTATTTTTGAGCTCCACATGAGTACCCATAGACTATATTCTGTAAGGAAATAAAGATATAAGTAACTATGGATTATCTTTTTGGGTTGGTAGATATCAACATGTGTATCCCTTTATTTACCTATATGACCTTATTCTTAGAATTTTATTTGGGTTACACTAGTGAAGAAACCCTACTAGTTTGAATATAAGATGAATAAGTTTGATTTTATCTATATGATGGTTTGGGCAAAATTTTATCCACTAAATTTTCCAATAATAATAGCTATAATTATTGGGATAATTCCCTTCCTAAATAATCATTACCTATTTAAATGAATAAAATAGTGTAATTCATGATGAAATAGGGATCATGGAATACTAAAAGTATATGATGTATGGATTCCTCAATTTTTGTTTGATCACTATCATTAAAATCACTTAATGAAAATATGTAAAAAATGATAATCACCCAATGATATGTCATTTTAATATATTATATCATTTTTAAAATTAATCATTTTGATATCATTAATAGAAGTGACATGCCCGCGGGGGCTGGGTGAGTTGGTTCAAGGCGGTGGCGACCCGTCGCTGAGGTTCTGGGTTCGAGTCCTCACAAAGGCAATGCGCACCATTTGTCAGCGAACCTCTCGTCCCCACGACTCCGTGGGAACTGGACCAAGCCCAAGGGTTGTCCACCTTGGGCCTAGCTGGGGGCGTGCGGCGCGCAGGTGGGCAGGCCAACCCTATACCTCGTTACCCATACAACACGTTAGCCCACGGGGGCTGGGTGAGTTGGTTCAAGGCGGTGGAAACCCGTCGCTGAGGTTCCGGGTTCGAGTCCTCACAAAGGCAACGCGCACCATTTGTCAGCGAACCTCTCGTCCCCTCGACTCCGTGGGAACTGGCCCAAGCCCAAGGGTTGGCCACCTTGGGCCTAGCTGGGGGCGTGCGGCGCGTAGGTGGGCAGGCCAACCCTATACCTCGTTACCCATACAACACGTTTTACACACTGAATATCTCTCTGTCCAGAAGGAGGAATCTAATCCTCTAACTGACTTACAGATTTCTGATTCTTTTCAGGAACAGTTAGATAATTTGAATTCTGGTATTGCTGGAAATGTTACTAGTTTTGTCAGTAAACCTGTCATACATGCTGATAATGCTGTTATGCTTCCTTTGTCTCATAATTCTCCACATACCTCACTGTCTGATTCTGAATCTGCTCAAGACCATTCCTTATGTCTGGAAAACAGCACGATTTCTATCTCTCCTAATAACATCCAGAACCATGAACATAGCATGCCTCCTGTATCTGAACATTTCCATCCTGCTGGTATTGAATCTGTCCAGATTGAGACCGAGTCTCTCCCTCAACATGAACAATCTGCTCATGATGTTATTTCTGAGTCTAATCAAACTAGCTCACCTTTACCTCCTATTCTTGAAAAGGCCTCTGCTCATAGAGAAGAACAGTCTCACACTTTAGAAATTTCTGCTTCATTGTGTACATCAGACCCTGCTACTATTCAAAATGCTAATCTGAAATCTGATTCCTCTCAAAGCTTTGAAACTGATGAGATTCATCATCATTTATCATCTTCCTCAATTGTTACAAGATCCCAAAAAAAGAAGGGATCTTGTAAATCCAAAAAAAAGAAGGGTTCTAACCCTAGACACAAGTAGAAATGAATGTTCTTTTCTGGAATTGTCAAGGGGTGGCCAATAATGACACCTCCATTACTCTTAGGAGGTTTCTAAATACTCATAAACCATACCTTTTTGCCATTGCTGAACCTAAGGTCAATTTTAAAATGAACTTTATGAGATTTGGTGCTCTTAATTACAATTTTCTAGGATCTTGTAAAAACAGTACTCAGGTTGACTCCATGTGGATTTTTTTCATAATTCATTAAAAAATATTAACATTATTAAAACTTCTGATCAGCAGTTTACTTGTGATTTCATATGGAATGGTCAGCACATCTATTGTACTATGGTTTATGCCAAAAATAGGTACCAGGATAGGAGAATATTATGGCTTGAACTTCTTGATATTTCTATACTCATTCAGGATTCTGGGCTTGTTTTGGGAGATTTCAATGCAATTACTACCTCATCTGAAAAAATTGGTCCCTCTCATCTCCCCATTTCCTCTAGAGAGTTTAAATCTACTATTGATGATTGTAACCTATTTGAGGTTAATCTTATCGGTGCCAAATATACCTGGTACAGAAAGCATTACAATAAAAACGTTGCTAGTAAACTTGATAGAGCCTTTGTGAACATGAAGACTATTGATGCTTGGGATAAAATATCTAGTGTTACTATCCCTAGAATTAACTCTGATCATCATCCTATCATTGTAAATCTTTCTACGAACGTTCAAAAAACTATCTTTCCTTTTAAATTTAACAATTCTTGGTCTTCGAACCCTGACTGTGTTACTTTTATTTTTAACACTTGGAACTCCATGAAACACCATAAAGAAGACTTTGCTTGTTTATTTAAACTGAAAGTTCTTAAACAGGCTCTCAAAGGTTGGTGTAAAAACTCAATCTTACAAATTGATCTAGACATCACACACCTGGAAGATGAGCTTAGTCGCTTTCAATCTTAGAACACTCATTCTGACTTTGACTTAGATCCTCAGGTGGAAGCTAATATCTCTTCGAAACTTAATTCCCTTCTTACTTTTAAAGAAAATATTCGTAAACAGATGTTTAGAACCAAATGGCTTACTGATGGTGATCGAAATACTAAATTTTATAATAATCTTCAAAGAATTAGAAAGGCTAATCGTCCGCTTTCTATGCTCATTCATAATGACTTGGTCTTAGACTCTGAAGAAGCCATTACGGATCATGTTATCACGTACTTTTATAACATCTTAAATGGTCCGGACAGAAATGTTGATCTTAAAACTGACATCATTCCTTTGCTGGTTAATGAAGGTGACAATAAGTCCCTATTAAGCACTCCCCTTGATCATGAAATTAAAGACATTGTTTTTAGACTAAACCCAGATAGTGCGCCTGGCCCGGATGGTTTTAATAATGGTTTCTTCCAAAAACATTGGGATATAATTCAAAATGATGTTTGCAAACTCGTTAAGATTTTCTTCACTCATGGATCTTTACCTCATGTAATCAATGCTCAATTTGTAACACTAATTCCTAAAGTTGAGAATGCTTCTGAGATCCATCAATTTAGACCTATAGCTTTGATTAACACTATCTATAAAATCATCACTAAAATTATTGCAAACAGACTTGCTCCTATCTGCAATAGAATCGTCTCTTGGAATCAATTTGATTTTATCAAGGGAAGATCCATTCAGGACTGCATTTGTCTTGCTTCTGAGTGCACGAATTCCTTAACTAAAAAATCTAGAGGTGGTTGCGTGGCCATCAAACTGGATATTAGAAAGTCCTTTGACACTATTGATTGGAATTTTATTTACAAAGTTCTTAGGAACTTTGGTTTTAATGATTCCTTCATTGGTAGAATCAAGACCCTCTTTCACTCAGCTCATATCTCTATTCTGATTAATGGCACCCCTCGTGGCTTTTTCAAATGCAGTAAAGGTGTTAGACAGGGGGACCCTCTCTCTGCCATTCTTTTTTTGATTGCCGAGGATTATCTTAGCAGACTCATAAACTACCAGGTTGAACATAATTTGATCAAACCTATTCAGGTAGCCATAAACTTAAATTCCCCTACCCACCTCTTATATGCGGATGATATTATCCTTTTTATAAAAGGGGACCAAAGAAGTCTTCATGCTCTCAAGCAAACTATATCTCACTATGAGTATGTCTCTAGTCAAGCTATTTCTTGGAACAAATCTTTCATCTATTTTGGCAAGAATTTTCCTGTCAGAAGAAAATATGGTATTATTAATTATCTGGGTATCAAGGAGGGTCTTTTACCTTTCACCTATCTGGGTGTTCCTCTATTTTGGGGTCGCCCCAAAGCTACCTATTTTTCTAATATTCTTTCTCATCTCACAAATCAACTAGCTAATTGGAAAGGGAAGTCTCTCTCCATGGATGGGAGAATCTGTTTGGTTAAATCGATCATTGATTCTAAAATGGTTCATTCCTTTATGGCCTATAAATGGCCCATTGGTATTCTTAAAAAAATTAACACTTACATTAAAAACTTCATATGGTCTGGAAGTATTTTCGAAAAGAAGCTTGTTACTATTCCTTGGAATACTTGTTGTAAACCCATGGCTAATGGTGGAATAGGCATTAAAAATTTAAAGCTGTTCAATGATGCTTTACAGGCCTGCCTTACATGGGGCATCATTAACTCCACTTCTAAAGCTACTGATTTTCTAAAACTTAGATTTTTCTCTAAGCTGTCAAAAGGTAATCTTACCTTCATCAACTCTTATATGTGGCCTTCCATTCGGGACTCTTTTCACAAAATCATGCAAGATTCTAGATGGATTGTCAGTGCTGACTCTTCCATTAATTTTTGGTGTGGTAAATGGTGTGGTAACCCTCTGATCTCTTTGTTGCCTCTAGTTTTTCTTCCTGATGATACTCAACAGTCTATAAAGGAGGTCTTACAATCCTCTGACTGGGTTTTTCCTGATATCATTATGCAAGCTATTGAGAATTATACTTTTTCTTCTGCTGGTGATTTCCTTGTCTGGGAGCCTTCCCCCAATGGCATCCTGGATTCTAAAAAGTTTTATATGCATAATTTCTCTGATCCTGAATCTATTTATTCTTGGGAGAATCACTTCAATAAACCCTACATCAAGCCTTCAAGACTCATCCTTATTTGGCGCATTGCGCACAATAGATTACCCACGGAATCTTGCCTACAAACTTTTTGCATCTCTCTTTGTTCCAAATGTCGTCTGTGTAACCAACATAGGGAAGATGCAAATCATCTCTTTCTATGTTGTGCGACGGCCTCTGCTCTTTGGAAGTACATCTTCGATCTTTTTAATTGTAGAATACCCATTACTGATTCTATTTACTTGTTTTTAATGCACTGTACTAGACATGATGCCTCTCTGCAGGTCAAAAATCTTTTTCTGGCGGCAGTGGCAGAACTTCTACATGAACTCTGGTATGTTAGAAATGATATTAGTCACAATAATCACTCATTCCATCTTAATGCAGGGAAATCCCGAATCCTCCTTGCGATTCATGAAGCAGCATCAATTCAAAAAGACTGTTGCAACAACTCGGTTGGTGACCTTATGATCCTTCGTCATCTTCACGTTCCTGGTATCTTCCCAAAGCCAAAATTCCTCTTTGAAGTTTTTTGGCAATCTCCGATGCCAGGATGGATCAATGTGAATGTTGACGGAGCCTCCAAAGGAAACCTTGGTCCTGCCAGTTGTGGTGCTATCTTCAGGGACTCAACTGGGCAATGTCAAGGTTGTTTCTATGTTGGTTGTGGTCACTCTTCATCTCTGGAGGCGAAAATGCTCGGAGTTATTCATGCTGTTGATTTTGCTCTTCAAAGAGGTTGGAGAAAGCTTTGGATTGAAAGTGATTCAACCACCATCATACATGCCATCTGGAGTGGCAACATTCATCTATCCTGGTCACTCACTGCTCGCTGGATGAATTGTCTCAATTTACTCTGTGGGATCGATTTTATAGCTACTCATGCCTATTGTCAAGAAAATGTCGTTGCTGATGCTCTAGACAACAAAGGTGTCCATCAAAGCATGGCTTGGCTGGACTCTATTCCCTCTGATTTATTTTATCTTTTGGATAGAGATTGTAAAAAAATCCCTTCCTTTCGCTTCTTGTAATCTCTCATTTGCTTATCAATAAATTTTTTCTTTGGTCCTTGACCAAAGCTTCACCGATAAAAAAAAATAGAAGTGACATATTATGTAATTAAAAGTCAGTATCTGGTTTGAGAAGAGTTCTCAAGGGGAAAAAATATGACCATTAGAATGTGGATATTATAGAGATTAATTCCACCAACTCTAAATCCTGGATATTGGAGAGTGGGTTAGTATACCACATTTGTGCCGAAAAACATAAACATGGTGATAAATTGAATTTATTAAGGGTGAATTACATCTTCATGTCAATAATTAATCAAGAGTTTCTACATTATATGTTGAATATTATGATACAAATCTATATAAGGGGATATTTATAGAATAACATAACTATTATCACATTATTTATAGCAACAAGAATTTGATTTCTATATTTTTTTTTGGAAAATACGGGTTCTTTATTCATTATCAAGAATAAGAGTTGTTCTATGTATAAGAAGGAAATGTTTTATGGCATTGTAAATATATTTAATGTTTTATATATTCTAGATATGGGTAATCCTATTTTCAAAATTCTGAATAAGATGGTCATGGTTGATTATAACCCCACCTACCTTTGCTATTGTTACCTCATACATACTAACTAAGAACACATTAAAATAACCATATCGATATATTATTGGAAACATTTGATTATGAATTGTTTGATAATTGAGAATCTTGTTTATTGGGAAAGATAAACAAACCACATCTTGGAAGAAAAAGGTGAAAGGGTTATTGGAACATTAGCATTGATACATAGTGAGGTATGCAGACCAATGAACACACAAGAGACTTGTGGTTTTAGGTACTTCATTACTTTTACCAATGAATTTAGTCGATATGGATATATCTTTATGATGAAAAACAAGTATGAAAATTTCTAAAAGTTTAAAATAAATGTATAAATAAGTATAGAATCAGTTTGGAAATAATATTAGGAGTATTCTATTAGATTAGGGTGCTTATAGATAAACTAGGAATTCAAATCTCATCTACGATATTAGGGAATGATTTCACAAATGACTCCTCTAGGAACAACATAATGGAATGGTGTGTTTGAAAGAAGGAATAATACCTTGACAGTCATGGTTAAATTAATGATTAGTCTATGTAACCCACCTATCTCATTTTTGTATTATTTTTTAGAAACTATTATATATATATACTAAACTGTGTTCCATGAAAATAATTCATAAATACACCCTATGGGATATAGACTAGAAACCTTGCCAATATGTATTTTATAAATATTTAGGGATGAAATGAATTTATAATGATATTTTATTCTAACAAGCTTAGATAAAAATATGATTATTTATTGTTTTCTGGTTATCATAAAGACACCATCAGGTATAAATTTTATAATCATACTAAATAAAAAGTGTTTGTGGATTGACATGGGTTTTTCCTTGATAAGGAACATATAAATAAAGGTTTCATTGGTAGGAATGTTGAACATGGATATTTTTAAGATCAAAAAATAGAATGTTTTCTTGATATGGAGGTTTCACCAGTTCTGTAATTTTTTCAGATGAAGAATCAACTCAAGATGCATAAGTTCCTCAAGGCCTAGTAGGATTCATCAAGAGCCAATGAGATATGGACTTCACATAGTAAATGATGATGAGGTATTATTCATAGGTGATGAAACTAGCACTTACCAGGAAATAATAAGGTCCTATAATTTTGAAAAATGGTTAAATCCCTAGAATTTGAAATGGACTCCATGTACACTAAACAAATTTTGAACTTTGTGGATGCACCTGAAGGGGTAAGACCCATAGGGTGTAAGTGGGTTTTATATAAGAAATCTGAAATGGATGGTAGAGTGTCTTCCTATAAATCACACCTGGTGGAAAAGGGTTACACAAATATTCTTGGTATTTAATTTGAATAAAACCTTTCAGCTATAAAAATTATAAAGTCCATTCATATTTTTCAATCCATAATAATTCATTATTACTATCAAATACACAAAATTTATGTCAAAACAGATTTCCTTAAAGATAATTTTGGTATGGATTGGTGTATGGTACAACCCAAAGGTTTTGAAGTTCCAAATTAGTATGATAAGTTTTCCCATCACAATGGTCCATTAATGGAATAAACTAACATTTTCAAAGTTAGAATATCCAGTTTGATGATGCAATCAAATAGTTTGGTTTCATAGAAAATGTGGATGATTCTTGTGTATATAAGAAGGCTTGTGGGTGTATAGTGGTATTTATGATATTTTATATATAAGAGATACTACTTATTGAAAATTAAATTCCGAAAATACATTCAATAAAAATATGTCTAGGTAAATGTATACCAATGAATGAAATGAGTGAAAATACCTACACACTATTAAATGTGCATTAAAACATATTGCACCATTCCATGGTGTTGTATGTGCAAGCAATAGTTGACAACCACAACATCACCATTTAGGAATTCACGTGATGAAGTTTTCCATCCATGTCTATCCCTCATTATTTAATCATTTCTGAACCAAATAGCTGTTTTTTATGGTACACAACACTTATTCATTACAGAGTTCTAGGAATGAACACTAAAAATCTAAAACGGTCAAATTCCATGAGGCAACACATGATCTATTACATATGGTCGATGATATTTATTTAATGAAGAGCATCAAGGATAGATATATAAGTGGATGTGATCCACTCCTATTGGGTGTGAGATATTGTTGATCCATATCTGATACTCCCTTCTTCCTGAAATTTCGTTTGTCATATATTCAAGTCCTTAACAACCCGTAAGTGTTTGGGAGTATCCATGGAATTTTCAAGGATCCATTTTTTGGTGTTACCCCCTCATAAGTAAGAGGAATATGTTTTCTTCTAATCATGATCATTATCAAGTGTACTACATAAAATAAAGAAGATGGAAGATTCTTAGATTTAGGCATATCATTCACAAAATTTTATGCTCTAA
Source organism: Viscum album (assembly GCA_963277665.1). Taxonomy (NCBI): domain Eukaryota; kingdom Viridiplantae; phylum Streptophyta; class Magnoliopsida; order Santalales; family Viscaceae; genus Viscum; species Viscum album. The sequence continues at coordinate 1,656,678,559 of OY728121.1, read as the reverse complement.
TTGTTTATACATTTTCATGTTTGCTTCTGAAAAGATTGGTGCTTTCATTTTTAGGTTCCCTTCCAATTTCAATAGTCATATGATTATTAAAGGAGACAACTTACTGGAATAATTTCAAGTTTCTTCAAAATTTTAACTTGTTTAAGACATGTTTTTGACAAACATCACCATCACCACGATGTGGAATTACTTATATTGGTACTTTGCTACGATTCTATAGGAACCACATCTAAAAACATGGTACATGAGTCCTTGTTCTCCTTAAAAATGGCCATGGATAGAGAAGAAAATAATAGAGTACTTTTTGGTGGTTCTTAAATGGATTTAATACTATTAAATGATGTTTTTACACAATGTTAGTATGTGAGTCACCGTTACATGAAGTGGTTCAATCCAAAATCACCATCACAATGATGTGGAATTTCTTATATTGGTACTTTTCCGGGATTCTCTAGGAACCACATCTAAAAACATGGTACATGAGTCATTGTTGTCCTTAAAAATGGCCATGGATAGAGAACCAAATAATAGAGTACTTTGTAGTGGTTCATAAATGGATTTAATACTATTAAATGAAGTTTTCACATAATGTTAGTATGTGAGTCACCGTTACATGAAGTGGTTAAATCCAAAATCACCACCATATAAAGACGGTGGTGTATTATAAGCCATGGCGATCCATACGTGGTTTAATTTTTTTTATAAATTAAAATAATGTCTTTTAAAAGATTTATAAATTTTAATTTCTGGATTTCCAAAAATGGTATTCGTATTCCTTAATTAAATATGATGAATTATATATTTTCTTTAAATGTTTCAATAAATAAAAAATATATTTATTTTTTATAAAAAAATAATAAATTAATTTTATTATTTATAAATAATATAAAATATATTTTAGAATACTTATAAATTTATTTATATGAAATATTAATAATGATTATCATTGTTAAAAAAATTTTATAATAAAAATTATTTAGGAAAAGTTTTTTATATTATTCACAGATTTAAATATTTGAAATGTTTCTTCATTTTGAATTTATTCCTTTCCTAATTCATGTATATAATGTTTTTTATAATTTCAATATTTTTTATGATATATTTTTGTGAGTAATTTCTTCTTGGAGATTGGTTATTTCATTACATTCTAGGAACTAATCTAGAAAATTTAATTTTTATCTACCTTGACATTAGGTTTTTTTTGAGTTTTGCAATTAAGAATAGTTGTTGAATATAGTTTTTGTATATTAACCATTAGAGATATTAGGAATTGAATTCTATATTAAGTAAAGTCTCCATAGGGAATGGAATTGGGGATTAGACTACCTACCAACCGGGAGGTTTTTGACTTTTCTAGAAAGGTGAATGGGGTTCGCTATGTATCACTCCGGGCTTACTCATGTGGATATGGAAAATATCATATAGCTCAATATTGTTAGATGAAATGTTCAATTACCATATTAATATGATATATTTGGATTTGTATGAATATAATTGGATCTAGTTTATGGGTGATAACACAAACTAGAGGGTTTTTTAAAGAGTTATACATTAATTAGGTTAAAATACATTAATTTTGTGGTTGACATATGGATTTCGCATTAAATACTTATAAGAATACATACATAAAAGGGAATGAAACATGATAAGATAATTATTCCATAATATTTAATAGTTATGAATTCAATTTTCATATGATTTATATAAAATGGGTGAGACCATAAAAGGGAAACCCCTTAAATACTAAGTTTAAGATTCCTTCTAAAGAACTTGTCAAGACCTAGATCATTCAACTAAGAGTACCCCTAGATTATATTGTGTATCAAAAAGAAGGAATAAATAATTAAAGATTATCTTTTTTGTGTAGGTTTAGACCATCATGAGTATCCATTGATCATTCTCTGTTAGCTTATTCTTGGTGTTCACTTTGGATTACAGTAGCCATCAACTCCAATAATTAGGTTACCAGAGGAATAAGGTTTTGTTTATCCATATGATGGATTAGATAAATATTTATCTAGTCAAAAATCTATAGTCATAACTGTTATAATTAGGATAATTCCATACCTAAATATTACAGATTATTTTCCTAAACAATCTAGTTTAAATAAACATGAAATATCGATATTTTCATACTTAAAGGATTTTGTTTATGAGGCAATCAATTTTTGTGGGAAATATATAATTGTAATTCCTTAATTAAAATATATAAATCATTATACCCAACCATTGACATGTACATATTGTAGATTATATCATTTGTAACATCAATCATGTTGATATTATTAGTAGGCATGTTCTATAAAACTATTAAAATTTGGTATCTTGGGTTGAAAAGTGTTATAAAAGTGAATCCTTTTAAGCATTTAAATGTAAAAGTTATAGATATTAATTCAACCAACTCTAAATCATGGGTATTAGATACCCAATGTGCATCACATATTTATGTTTACAAATACATACTCATCAATAAGAGGGAATTGAAGAAGTGAACTAGATCTTCATGTCTATTATGGAGAAAAAGTTCATGCATTTGAAGATAACACGTATGATTTAAACATACCGAATGGATTAGTTATATAATTGAATATTTTTTATTATGTTTCTTCAATAAAATTTAATTTTTTTTATATTATTTGTACAAGATGGGTTTTTTATTCACTATTAGGAAATAATTTTTCAATATATAATAATTAATGGTTTTATGGAATTGTGAATATAATGAAAGGTTTATATATTATTGATAAGGGTAATACAATTTATAAAATTATTAATAAGAACTTCAGGTTTGATTATAATTCCACCTACCTTTTTTATTGTCACCTTAGACATATAAATTAGAAACACATTCAAAGACTCCATAGAGATAGATTATAAGACTCAGTCAGTTATGAATCCTTTGAAATAGATTTTTTCATTTATTATAAAAATTGAAAAAGAAACCTCATAGAATAAAAGGTTAAAGGTTTGGTCGATTATTGATTCTCATACATAGTGATGTATGTGGACCATTGATTACACAATCAATTTTGGGTTATAGGAATTTCATCACATTTACAAAGGAATTTTTCTAGTATGGGTATGTTTTTTCATTGAAATGAAAAGTATGATTTTATAAAAATTTAAATGAGTTCCATAATGAAGTATGTAATCAATTTGGAAATATTAGAAAGACTCTCTAATTAGATCATGGGGGTAATAATTAAGGCATTAATTCAGAGATCATCATATAGTTTGTAGAATTATTTCACAACTCACACTTCCCATTACACCAAAATCAAATAATGTGTCAAGAGAAGTTAATAATACATTTTTGGATATATTTATATCAATGATGAGTCAATTTGACCTTCTTATTACATTATGGGGTTATTCTTGGGAGACTTCCACATTCTTACTAAACCATATTCCATCAAAAGAATACATAAAGACATTATATCTGATATAGTTTAGAAAACATCCTAATATGTCTTTTATGAATATTGTTGGTTAAAATTAATTTATATGATGAATTTTTAATGATAATATTGACTTAAAATATTCTATGTGATTAATTTTTGGTTATCGTAATGAAACTTTGGGCTGTTACTTCTATAGTCCAAATGAATACAAAGTATTTGTGGCCCAACATGGTGTTTTCCTCAAGAACGAACACCTCACCTGACTTTATTGTGGTATTAAATGAAAAAAGTAGATAAATTAAAGACTATAAACGAATAATTTTTCCTAATATGGATGTTGAGTAAGTTCCACAAAGAGATATGGAGGAACATCTGACACGTGTTTTACCAGAGCCTTGATGTTCTGGTAAGATTCATCAAGATCAAATGAGAAATAGTTTTCACAAAGAAAATGATAATGAGATATAGTTTATAAGAAATAAACCTACCACTTTTTAAGAATATATTAGAATTTTTTATTCTGATAATTGTTTAAAATTTATAGAATCAAGATTGGAATCCATGTACACTAACAGAGTTTGGAAATTGGTGGATGTACCTAAAAGGGTAATACCCATTTGTTGTAAGAGTATTTTATAAAAAGAAAACTAACATGGATGGCAGAGTGTCTAACTATAAATAACACATGTTTTCAAAGGGTTACTAATAAATTCAAGGTATTGACATTGAAGAATACTTTTCACATGTACCAATGATAAAGTCCATTAAAAATTTTCTATCCATATCAGCTCATTAGGACTATGAGATGTATCAAATAGATTCAAAAATAATTTCCTTAATGAAAATTTAGTTTAGGATGTGTATATGATACAAACCAAAGGTTTTAATGTTCTAAATGAGTTTCATAAGTTTTACATGTTGCAATGACCCATTTATAGACTGAATGAATTTTCTCAATGTTGGAATATCAGGTTTGATGATGAGATCAAAGATTTGGGTTTTATTAAAAAAATATGGATTATTCCTATGTATATAATTAGGTTTGTGGTTTTATAGTGTTTTTTATGTATTGTATGTAGATTACATACTATTTATAAAAAATGAAATCTCAACTCCTCATTATATGGATATGTGTTTGGGTAAATGTTTCCCAATGAACGACATGGGTTAACATGCCTACATATTGGGTATGTTAATATATAGAGATAGATCTAAGAGGTTTTTTGAACTGAGTCAAAAAAATATGTTAGTAAAGTTTTAAAGAAATTACCATGGAGAATTCCAAGAAGGTACCTTTACCATTGATTCATGGAACATATCTTAGGAATTTTCAAGATCTTTACAAAGTGTTATAAAGGATGGATAAAATTCCTTATGTGTCTACCATTGGATCTATCTTGTATTCAATGTTGTAAAATCACACTAATATCTATAATGATTTGATCACAACTTGTACAAAGAAATCAAATCTTGGTGAGAGTCATTGTATTGTTATGAATAATTTTATTAAGTACTTGAGAAGAACCAAGAATATGTTTTTGTTCTATATAGTCGAATATGGAGTTTTTGTAAAATGTTACAATGATTCGAGTTTTAAATCTCTTAAAGATGAAATCAAATATCATTATGGATTTGTATTTATCCTAAATAGTTAAGATGTTGGTTATAAAACATCCAAACATTCCACCATATTGGACACAACAGTAGAGGTAGAAAAAATTGTCGTATCAAATGTTGTGAAAGAATCTATTTGGATCAAGATGTTTAATACTGAAAATATAGTAGTTCTCAGATTTGAGTGACTAATTGATCTATATTTTGATAACAGTGGGGTTGTTCCTTAGGATATAGAACCCTTGTCTCACCAAAATACCTAACACATCTGATGAAAATAACATATCATAAGATTTATCATTAAGAGGGATGATTTAATGATTAGTTAGGTGGCCACACAGAGAATGTAATAGATCCATTGGTGATGCCATTACCACAACAACAACATGAGGGTCAATTATAATCTATAGTTGTTAGAAACATGAGATATTGGACATAATGGTTGTAAATGAATCTTATTATTTTAAAAATGTAAATATCTGTTTTTTCATTAATTTATGTGGGATACAATTTATTTAACATAAACTATTGAATGATATATCACCTTTAAGCATGACTTTAGGTTGTACCTAACCAATAATCAAAACTAATTTTTATGTGTTTTGTTGATATGATAATGTAAGATTGAATATATGCATGTACACATTATAAAGATTTGTAATTGAGATATGGAGAATAAATTCATGAGGCATATGTATCAACTTTTTACTTAGATTGATTTTATAAAGTATATCTCTTGGAATTTTATTAAATCATTGATATACTTAAGGGGTGTATGATTATTATCAATATTTGTTACCTAAGGTTAGAAATATACCTAGAATTGGAACCTTCATAATTTGATACCCAACATACATAAGTCAAAAGTTATCTTAGCTAATACGGGGGTGGTTCAGTATGTTTATGATCACATCCTCAGTTGGAGGACAAACAAGATTGGATTGTTTAACTTGTATGAAAAGTTAAATACAGTTATAATTTAATTTAATTATTCTAGGAAAATGAATGGAAATGATTTTTTGTGTCATATATGATTAATCTATCTACTGAGATGAGAGGTATGTGATGTGCTCATCTATAACATGAATGAAATGTGATGCATTCATCAACATAGTTAGTCTTTTCAAAGAAAGAAAAAAAGATGAGTTAACCTATACAATATTGACATGTTCCATGAATAGTGGTAACTTTTATGTCATATAAAAATGTATTATAAAGGTATAAATATTTTTTATATGATATATATTATGGTTAAAATGTTCATATAGAGATATGATAACATTTTATAGGGATCACATTAGACCCACATAGCAGCTTGAGTGGTGCTTATTATTTTCTAGAGTCCACTCGTTACTTATATCATTGAAATAAATATTTTATATTTTTTTCAATTATACTAATGCATATAGGGTCACATAGTTAGGTTTTTGAATAAGTATTATGTTTTATAAAAATAATTTAAAAAATTCAGAGTTTGATGAAACAGTATCCCAAAGACTTTGGACATATTCATAAAGAGTTGTGAAGTTGTGAATTATGTCTTTTTATTATTTTAGTTCAAGTTGAATATTATTGGGTGTGCACTAAAATGAGATTCACCACACCATGTTGGTTTGTTTATTGAATGTGATAAAATTCATTTAAGTGTTGAATAAATGATAACCAAAAATTTTTGATGGTCAATTTAAATGAGATATCTCATGAGTTGTTATTTATGGACAACACTCTTTGTTTAATAATGATCATTGAGGATGGAAATATGAAAAATATGTGATCCTACTCTATTGGTAATGAGATACTATTTATCTATATTTGAAACTCCCTTATTCATGGAATGTAATTTTTCAAATAATGAAGGAACTATCACCGCTTCAGTGTTTTTGAGTCCTCGAAAAACAATCATGGATCCACAAGCCGATGTACCCCCCTCAAAGGTAAGAGGCATATGCCTGATTCTGTTTGTGAACATTATCAAGCACAATCCATCAACAAAAGAAATAGAATTTTTTGGTATTTAGTTGTCTATGGTATTATATTTTACAACATCTTTTTTATATATTTTCACTTTTTATTCCTTGGAGATGAATGCTTATATGTTTAGGTTTTCTTGCACTTCCAATGGTTATATGATGATAAAAAACACCCACCACATACGAGGTTTTACGATCTATATAGACCGATCTAAGTGGATTCTTATATTGAGTCATAACTCATATATTATTAATGTCCAAATATTGTTTAACCAAGATAACTAAAATAAGGGTTCTTAAACTATATTTCATGGCATGAATCTTGGGAAGATTCAGGATCCTTCTTAAATAAATACAAAGGATATATATATTTCCTTATGTATCCTCCATAGGATCTACAATGTATTCCTTGTTGCATACTCAATCTATTGTCTCTTATTCTTTCAATATAACATGTAGATACAAATCCAATCCTAGTAAGGGTAACTGGATTACTATAAAAAATATTATTATATACTTGAGAAGAACTAAGTTTATTTTTATGTACTTTAGAGGATAATATGATCTCTATTTGAAACGTTACACAAATGTGTTTTTTCATTTTGATAATGATGATCATAAATCTCAATCTGGATTTTTTTTCTAAATAGTGGAGCTGTCAATTGGAAGAATTACAAAATATCCACCATAGTAGACTGAATAAATTATTAGAATGCATATTTTCATTAGTTGTTGTGAATAATGTTATTTGGATCTAGAATTTCATTACCAAACTTATAGTAGTTTCTAGAATTATGTTAAAATTGAGCTATATTGTGATAATAATGGTATTACTTCTCTATCTAAGGTTCTATGTTCTCTCCAAAGGACCAAAAAAATACTCCAAAAATATGATATTATAAAAGATATCATTGTGATTGGAAATATTTATGATCATTTGGGTAGATACATAGAATAATATAGAAGATCCGTTGATGAATCCATTACCACAAAAATAATATAAGGGTTTTGTAGAATTTATGGGTGTTTAAAACATGAGATATTTGTCATAATGGTTTTAAATATATCATTTTGTTATAATAAATAAACATAAATTTATCATTCACTCAAGTGTGTTGAAATTTATTTTATATGAATGGTTGAATGGTAAATATCCCCTCAAATTATAACTTTAATTTATCGCTAACCAATTATCATTATAGAGTCTTCTAGGATATGATGATATGATATGGTTAACTTTAATATATTATTCTACTCATTACAAATATTTTTAATTTAGATATGATGTATATATTCAGGTGGTAATATGTAGAGACATGTTACATGGACAGATCCACTAAATTATATCCCATTGAATGTCATTGAGTCATCGATATACTCAGGGGTGTAATATTATCATCAATACTTCTTCCTTGAGGTTGGGTAGATAACTAGCATAAAAAATATCAAACTTTGATAACCTACTTATATATGTAAAAAAATGAAATTATCTAGTGCAAGTGTGTCTGGGTATGTTGTTGCCCACTTAATTGGTTGGAGTGAAACCAAGATATGATTTTTCCACTTGTATGATATGTTAATAAAATTTGTCCCTTAATTGAATTAGAATGAGGAAATACGTGGCCATTATTAGTTGAGTCACATATGATGTGTTTATTTAACACGATTAAAGGAATATGAATCACTCATCTGTAAGATGAATGAAATGTTATGTATTCATTAACTTAGTCAGTCTTTTTCAGAGAATTAAAAAAAGGTTATTCTATACTATATTGACATGTTATATGTTTAGTGGTTACTCGATGTCATGGAACCGAAAATTATATAGGTATAAATATGATATAGGTAATGCATCTTGTGGTGGACATGTTCATACAGAGACAAGAGTATTCTTGATGGATATCACATTAGACCCCTTAGTAACTTGAGTATCACTAATTATTTTCTATAGGATGGTCATTTGTTACATCTATAAAATTGGTATTTCTAATTTTTTTCAATTATAATAAGTCCTACATGGTCATATTTCTATGCCTTCAGATAAGTATTTCCATTTTTATAATGTTTTTTTCCAAATTAAGAAAAATTTGCGAAACCATATCAAAAATATTTTGGATGGATTCACAAATTATTTTGAATTTTTTCCAAAAGAACTTATGTGATTATAGTGAAATTAGCATATTGTTATATGTACATTAAAATGGGATACACCACACAATACCGGTGCATGTGAAAACTGTGGTTGAACAACACCCCATAGCCATCTACACATGAATGTGATTCTTGTTTCTTTCCATCATGCACATGATTTCATTGGTTTTGGACCAAATATTTGGTTCAATTATGGTATAAAACACTCATTCATTTATGTTTTCAATAAATTAGCACTAATAAGTTGAAATTCTTGAATTCCACGAGATGGGACCGAATATTATTCATATGGTTGATGATCATCATTTAATAAAGAGCATAGAGGATGTAAATATAATAGGATACAATCATCCCAATTTGAAAGTGAGATATTGTTGATCCATAGTTGATACTATATTCTTCCTGAAATATATTTCTTAATATAGTTAATGTTATATCACCCCTATGGTGTATAGGAGTCCCTACAAAACATTCTTCAATCCATGGGTTGGTGTTCCCTCCATGGAGGTAGGCGGAATATATATTCTTCTCCTCATGTTCATTATTAAATATAATACAAAAATGACCAAATCATTATACATTGGATTCAAATACTTACCCCTCTTCAAGGAACTACCAACACTCGAGATAAGTGTATCAAATGGGTGTCTAATCCAACATAAAGTTCATGCCTCTTTTTTGTCTCTTAAAGCTTAGGGTAGTTAGGAACCTTTCATGGTGAAACCCCATATATTAAACATATAGGAAATACAGAACCCCCTCAATATATCTTTTTATCCATCACAAGCCCTAATTTTCTCACACTAGTTCACCAAATATGCATTGAGTAATCTTTCACCTTTTATATATTCCAATAGATATGAGGGGATCACAATTAGATCACACTTTTTTATTAATAAAACTATTCCATTTCCATGTTTTCTTGAGGACATGAGATTCAAGGGTTCCAAATCTAGTGGAAACCCCATTCCATCAATTAACTCATCTATCAAAGAAAATAATGGGCCACATGTTCATAAGTCCCACACCATAATATTGTTAATCAATTTAACATAAGGGTGAAAGTTGGGTGACCAAAAACTATAATCCATACTCATCCTGATCGCATGAATTTCAAAGGAAGACCATTGGTCATGGGTGTATGAACATAAAATTAACACCATTGGTCCTTGATTTAAGGCCTAAAATAACACATATAATGGTAATAAATGCACAACATTAAAAGAGAAAACAATGGTTCTTATTGTAGAAACCAAAATATAATGATGTGCCTAATTGTATGACACCAAATTGTAGTGTATATTATTCCTTCCATTAAGATATATAAGAAGCCCCTCTCTTGGGATCAATCCAAAAAACCCTACACCTCTAGTAGGTGATGATCAACCATTAAATCCTTGGGACGTTAAAACCTACCTGGATGGAATGAAAAAATATAACACCACTCGGTGTCCTCCTAAATTTATAACCTCTTCTTAACAGTATTTCTATTCTTTAATCCTATTAGGGATGAGATATAAAACTCTTAAATCCTCATTGGTTAGGATATATAGAATACTTAATCTTTTTGGTGAGAAAAATACCTGTAAAACCTCATTGGCAATGAGCTAATGAATCTTTAATGACATTGGTAATGAGAAAAAAATTCTAAATAAATTTTTTTAATATTAAATGAATCCTTAGTCCTTATAGTGATGAGACAATAAACCCAGAAATCCAAATCGGTGATAAGATAATAAATCCTTAAATCCCACTAGTGATGAGCCAAAAAACCTTTGAAACCTCTTTCATGAAAACCCAGTGAATCCTTAAAATCATGATCATAAAATTCTAGAAAATTCATCATCAAGAACCACCCCCATTGGTAATCCCTCTTGGTTCTATAGTGATAGTGAGATTAACCCCTAAAGAGAAACTCTGATAGGCCATAAGATGGTGACTAGCATTGAGGCTATAAATTACAAAAAATTAGTGGAATTTCCCTCAAAACTATAATGATTACAATGATAAGGCCATTGATTAACACCCTGATATAAATAAATAAACCATCACATAATAACCACAATGCATGAAAAGTCATACTAGTGAAAGTTATAAAAAATGAAATTCCAGAAGAAAACACTTATGGTAGTGACCCCGACAATAGCTCAAATCACTATGATAATAAAGTCAACCTTACTCACCATGTATTTCCTACAATCCTGAAAAAATATTTTATATATCTATGTTATAATACATGTATAATTAGTAGGATAATCCCTAAAAACTCTCATTGAGTAATGGAAAAAGAATAATAATGATCTAATGGATATACAATAAATCTATCCAGCACCTTTTGGGTCATTTATCACCCAACCTCAACAAGGATCACTCACCCAATATTATATACAAGTATAATAACATATTATCAAGAGAAAATACCCATAAGGTATCCCAAAACACTTCCACACTAGTTGTTTTCTCTCATGACTCAATGGAAAAAAATTTATGCTTTCATCCCCTTTGTATCTACCAAACACATAATACATAAAAAATTGAAATTTATGTGGGTTGGAACATAACCCTACCTACCACCAGTCCAAAAAAAATTCATTGGTATCAATTCCAATACCCATGTCGTAGAATATGTGGGTCATACTACATCTTTACTATCCCGACGTTGAAAAGTTGGACAAAAGATGATATAATCACAAGATGGTTGAACCTAAGTTCATCAAAAATTTGTATCCACTTATTGTTCAACACTGTAGAACATCAACAACCAGTAAATACATTATATATTTAGTGTACATGAAATTAGAATTTCTCTACACCCTAGTCACCACTTCTTAATTACATCTCATTCACACTCCAGACATACTTAATCAAGAAAGAAACAATAAGTAAAATAAATCAAAACATAAGATTACATGGTTAGAAATTTCATACTTAATCTATAATAGAGCACCATAAACTATTATATTATAGTAATTATAAGGTTAGTAATCATTGTAGAGAAATATACATTGATTAAACTTCAATTTTTTTTAAAAAAATTATTATTGTAGTATCCTTCCCCAACTCTCATTTATAGAGATCCGTAACCGCTAAACCTATTCCACCACCATTTGAGAATCATGGCCATCCATCCATTGAATTAACCATTCTATAGTATCAAACAACAACTCAACCACTACAGCTAGTATAATTTCCACTACCCCCATTTGGATAATATAAATTTGTCAACTCAACCCATCAAAAGTACATGACCTTAAAATAAGCACACAATCATGTGAAAGGTTTTTACATATGTTTATTTGATAAGGTAAAAAAACTACCAAATATTGAATAATTTATGAGTTAAATATGGTGAAATAAATAAGCTTCACAATACAAAAAATCTACCACTTAATGATTTATTCAAGGAATATCTTTGGAACCCTCCAAAACTTTTGTCAAACTGTATCCTCATTTCAGGTATTTGTAGTATTCTCCTTCTTAATTTCATTCCTCCATGTCCCAATAAGTCACAGTGTTTCCTTAAGTTATTTAGGAAAAACACCTCCTTGAACATATAAAATAGATTTTTTTTCTATATGATTTTCCATAGAATTAACACCTTGTATTATTGTAGATTTTAGAAGATTGTAAAATGTATTTCCATTCAGGAAAAATGGACACTTATCAAGGAGGATAACAATCTGACTATTGTAGAATAACATTCATCCTTCTGAACCATTTCCCAAATCCTTCAAAAATCACATCAACCAGATCAAATTATTTCAATATTCTATAGATACAACATATTCCAATTTCATTGTAGGCAAATTAATCACTAGATGTAGAAAATACATCGATATTACTATCATTATCCTAAATGTTAACACAAAAACCATTATGTTTTTCCGAGTATCATAATTTATATTAAAATATAAATCAAACAAATCCTCGTTGAGGATAATATTCCTCAAATTACAAAATTGTATATACTGATACTTTCCATAATTAGAGGATCCACTTCATAGATTCCCAATTCTCCTTTCTAAGTTTAGACATTAGTCGATTTATTACTTACACTATAATGGAAATACCCGGGTTTATCATCAGAAAAATTGAGCTTCCAATTCATGAATCACATGAAACATTCTCCATACACTAGAAAACATATTATATTAAAGGAACTTGTTCCTTGTATAACTTGAAGTACCCAACAAGTGGGATTTTGATTGAATTACATCTGGTCATCCAAAATTTCTAGATAATATTCACAATTTATTCTCTCTAGGAAAACACTGGAGTATAGTCTTTTCAATCCATTTATATCCTTATCACAAAGATTTTATAGTCATGTCAAATATCTTTAATTTAAAATCTTTGGATAAATTCCCCTTTAGATCCTAAATCCATTGAATCTATGAATCTAAAAGTAAAATGTCAGCACCATAGAGTAAGAGCAAAACATAAGTCACATATTTTCTGGACTTCCAATAACATAAGTGACCACAGTATATGCTTTCAAAACCATATTTATTCATGAAATAATTCAACATATGGTTACACTATAAATGTTCTTATTTAAATCCAAAGATAATTTTTTTTTCAATTTACACACAAAGCCCTCCTTTTGATGGTCTTTTAATCTCTTGGCTTGTTTCATGTATATCTCCCTCTACAAATTTCCATAATTAATGGTAATTTTGACATCCATTTACTCCAATTGTAAACTATATAAATAAAAAATAATTAGAACAATCTAAATGGTAGTAGGATTAACTACCGGGGAAATTATTTTAGAGAAATTGATTCCTTCCTTATGTTGGAATACTCTCACCACTAACCATTCTTTGTTTATTATACTACAATTAGCTTCATAATTTAAATGATAAAACCATTTTTCCCCTATGATTAATTCCTTCCGAATAGTAAATTCATCACCCAATTTCCATTAAACATTATGTAATTCATTTATTCCTCCACAGATGAATCACACTACTTGAGGTCACCGAGTGTTTATACCTATTCTAGATATTATCATTCTCCAGTATCTAGTATAATTAAAATGTTTCCATTTACCTCGCATAATTGTACTAGTTATACGACTCTATAATATCTTCTTTGAGAAGTTTCTAAACTCTATGGTACTTTAATTTCTAGTTTTTGAACTTTGGGTGCTCCAACATCCTATTTCTATTCTACTAGATATTTCCCTAGGTATTTTTTAGTTCTTGATAATGCTAGAGAATCTAATATTGGTCAAATTACTGGCACATTCATGAATAAATATTGTATCACTATTATTTTTTATCAACTAGTGTTTTCCTATAGATAAAAATGTTCTTTGGAAGTAGACTGATTCACCTCACCATATTATTCAACCAATTTCCTATCTTTCGATATAATATTTTCAATAAATATTACATATCGAATTATGATGATTTTTCAATCACATAATTCCATAGTTTGTGACCAAATTCTTCATTCTAATAACCTAAAAGGAAATTGGATTCTGAATTTTCCTCCAATTTATCAATGTACTTTTCATCAACACGAGTGTAGAAAATGTATCTATATATAATGAGGTAGGATACTTCTGGTATTTTACCAAACTGTAGCTCTTATGGTAAACATTTTACCACTCAGAGGTTGGACTTCTATTGACCAATTATTCTATCATATTGGTTTTTTTCACCAATATGACTTTAGAAAAACTTGAGTGAACACACATACATCAAGAATTCTCTATCAATGTTTTGATCATCCTCTCCACACATACATTATGCTGTGGAGTTACATGTACTATTCTCACAATCCTGGTCACATTCTTTTGGAAGATGTTCTCCAAAATTATACTATTGTACTGTCCACCATTTTCAGATCTATGGAATTTAATTTTTTTTCCACTTTCTGAATCCTCCCTTTCTCTCCAAAGTATAAAGGTACTAAACTCATAAACATTATTTTTAAGAAAATAAAACCATACCTTCCTAATGTAATATTCAATTAATGACGTGATATAATATGATCCTCCATGAGATTGGACTGAGGGAGGACCCCATAAAACAATGTGAACTAATTCCAACTTCTAAGAAGCTATTTTATTTCCATTTCATGCTAAATTAGACCCTATTTGTATTTAAAAGAACACAAACATAACAAATTTTGATAGTTAAATTATTGAGCTTTAAAATCACCTTCCCCATCAAAACCTATATGTTATTATCCCTATGGTTATTGAGTCTACAATAACACACCTTTGGATTTACTAACACTAAAATTCTAGCCACTAAACTTCCATATGGATTTATAGTCAAGTAAAGTGTACCATATTTTACTCCTCATGAAACTACCATGGATCACTTAGTCAATTTCCAAAAACCATTGGTGAATGTTGTATAAAATCCATCCTCATCTAACTACCCTACAGAGATGAGATTCTTCTAGAGACCTGGTTTGTGTCTCACTCCATTTAGTTGAATAAAAATCCAATTATGTGTAAATATATATATATATATATATTTATATTTCCAAAAATATCCAAAGCCTCGTCATCCACTGGAAAAACTATCTAGATGATTCTTGATGCATAATTCTCTATGCATCCATGAGCATCCATTGAGTTGAAGGATGCATCAGAGTCTACCACTCATGGGACCCTTAGATTATGAATTGTGAGTAGTTGTGTTTTTCCTCTATACATTGAACTAATGAAATTTTAACTTCTGAAATTTTCACTTATGATCCCTTCAATGCAATTACTATAATTCCTCTAGATATTTCCTCGCTTACCATAATTCCAATAGTTGCGCCCTAGACCAGTCAAATTTCCAAGACACTTCCCCCAAGACATATACTCCATTCAACATTTTTTCTTTCTCTGAGGTGAGATCACTCATCAATTAGTGCTAATAAAATTACCAGAAGGTACCTAGAACTCTCATCACCCGAACTCAAAATTGTGGATTAAATATTAGACGTCTTCAAACACTATACCAGTCTTTTCACATTACTGAATTACTTTTTTAACCATATCATACAACGATTCTAGTAGTGATGATAGTAATAGAATATTTCACACATTGTAATTCCCTAACAAGGATCACCATGAGTAGTAACCAAATTAGAACTTTACATGAACTCATGTGTACCCCCATACACCAGAGGCTATCAACTATAAATAGGGGTTTAAAGTGTTATGTCTGTGGGATGATACATGCATATCATAGTGAGAAATTGAAGTGGGGACAAATAAATGTATTATTATTCATCTAAAAATAAATAAACAATAACATTCTATAACAAATTGAAATGAAAAACACAAATTTGAATGATAATTCTTGCATAAAAAGTAAATACATTAAGGCTATATAAATATCTATTTTAAGTATACTAAAAATCTGGTCTATAATTATATATCATGAAATGACTATACTCAACATAACCTATGTCTATAACCAAGTGATAGTATTCTTAGGTACCCAACTGCAATGGGTTCTGAAGCAGGGTATGAGTATATAACATAATAGGAAACCACCAACATGATCACCTGCATACCAGAAATTTAGTGATATAGACATGTGATATTCTCATCTGTAAACCATAAATTACTAAAGAACAAAAATAAATAAATAAACAAAAAATAATACCATCTCCATAATGATTTAGTAATGTATCTGAGAACATCATGGAGATCATTCCAACTACAACATCACAACCACCCCAAGAGTGTATACATATAACCTGGTCAAAGACCAATAACCATTTTTTATCCTCAGGACAATAACCTCAATAAACTATACCCACGTCAACCAGTTCCGGGGAATCTCTAATCAAGGGAATCTACTTAGGGGGGGACTTGTTCCATTATTTTGGGATCCCATGTTGATGCCTCAACCTAGATGATAAGCTTACCCTAATAAATCACCATACATCCATAATCATTAGGACCACATGATGAGCCCCATGGTAGTACCTGGGCATTCACAACATCAAGAAAACATCTTATTTCTAAGAGGGGGAGGTCCTAGACAACCCTATATGTCTATACATGACTAATTCTTGAGAGACTTGGTAATTATCATAAATACTATCTTGGAACCCACAATCAATTTTCCAAGAATCCAATAAAACATAGCCCCTAAATCATAACATATCGAGTGTATCCTCCTGTTCCTATAGGGTATAATAGGTGTTGAATGAGGGGATATAATACTCATCCTTTGGATATAAAAAATCCATTCTTGGGGATTGGTTACCACTTGGAACCTAATACCTCCATTTGAATTTCAAGGTTAGATGGATTCACAATGGTCTAATGGAATCAGCATTTGAATACCATCCTCCCAAGGAATTTTCAATGGTCTCACAATACAAAATAAATCCCATTATTTCCTTTATACATGCATAACATTTGCTTCAATGATGGATCATAGGAACCACCTATAGGAATCCAGGAATGTGTCAACCATATTGGATGTATTTTTTTCAGATTAGGAATTCACCTCTAAAATATTGTGAGACTAGTTCCCATATATTCTAGGTATCCTATGCTCCCATCCATATCTGCAGGTGATTCTAGGGAATCCCATAAAATCAAAGTAATGAATGGCCCACCAGGTGATTCTAAGGCATCTTGGTAAATCACATATCATGTATATAAATAACTATAATCATCACAAAGGATGGTGGAAACCCCAGGAAAATCATCATCTTCCTGGATTCAATAGGCTTAACCATCAGTATGGGTTCTAGGGTGACACCCAAAACCACCTTGTTAGATCCTCCTTGTATGGAGTGTGTTTGATAATCTCTTATTTTAATTATCAAAAACCATGATTTTTTAGTACTAATGTTTCACATGTTATATGATATCATTTTATATGAGAAGATCGCTTCTATGATATTTTTTCTAAGTATCATGGTGAGTCACCATTGGATGAGAGACACTGTTACATCCAAGACGAGCTACCACCATTCTGGAGTCATCGTTACTACAAGGATGAGCTACCTCTATACCGAGCCACTTTCACCATTAATAGGATCTACCACCAAGATGAGATAACACCAGAGTCGAGTCACCATTACTACCAAAGGAGTCACCGCCAGCTCAGTCACCACCAGAGGCAAGTCACCACCAGATGTTGAGTAACCGTCAGCTTCTTGTTACAATTGTTGTCCATGGACATTGGTGTGAATAGATCAATGGATAAATCTATTCTTGTATAGTTTGACCAAGTCTTCAATACTTAGTAAAAGTTGATCTGTGGATCATGGATCTCCTCCAACTAATACTTCTATATATTCTCAAATGATTTATCTTAGGAATAAAACAAAAATACTATAGACGACTGATATGATCTCTTATTGATGAAAAAAATATAGTGGATTGTGTGACCAAATTTGAAAATTCTCACAAAATTTATGACTCAAATTTTGTGAAGATCAATGACATAGAAGCAAAGAACCAATTACCAGTATTTATTGAGACATTAGAAATAGATGAACTGAAGCATACTTTTAGATTTTTATGATCCTCTATTCCGCTTCAATTTTTTAGAATAATTCATAGACTCCTCACCAATGTTTATCAAAGGACTATGAACATACATCACACATCATACTGATGCTTCCATATTCTTATTTTTTCTATCTATTTTAATTTTTGAGTAGTGTTTTTTTCTATTATACAACACACATAGTCTCCTACACAATCCCAGAGAATACTTATTATTCTTTTCTTCTTTAATCTATATCCTACCATGTTTCTTGAAGAGGTCCCTGTGTGACCCATGCTATTCTTAAATTCCATGAATATATACGGAAGAGGACTTTTAGCCTAGAAATCATGTTGTTTTTTAATGTACACCAAATACAGGTTGTGGATTTATTTGGTTATATTTTTAATCTTCTTGGATACGAGTGATTTCCATGTAGAGGGGTTTAAGTCTCACCTTGAGACTGAACCTCCTGTTTATTCCATTGTTTCACTATGTTATTTTATTTACCATCATAATAAAGTTAAATTTTTATTAACAAAAAACAATTTCTTTGATAATTAATCTTAACTAGTGTTCATATATTTTTATATCTAAGTAAATTGTTTTAAAAAGATAATTTATTTCTAAAATATATTTTAAATGAGAACTAATAAGTCTATAAAAAATATTTTAAAAGGATAGATATTATATCGATCTTTTATTTTAATTAATTGGCTAATTTAATTTTTAATGGGGTTTTTTATTTTAGTCTATTTATTTATAAAAGGTTTCATTGGGAACTCAATTCACCCGCTATTGACTTACTCACATAGGCCAACATTTGGTATTAGAGGGATAGTTTCCATTATATATATTATTACCTTCTTAACTATGATTTTATTTGTACTATAAAGATCTAAAATTTCTAAAATTTCTAAATTTTAGTTCATTATGGATAATAGATAAGAAGGATATGCTACCAATATACCTATTAATTTTAATGGTAAAAATTATGCTCAATGGAAAATCAAGATGAATATGATATTAAAAAGTATGGTTTTGACATATAAACTGCAATTAAAGATCAATATGAAATATGAAAACCCGATTGAAGTACTCAGAATTATGCTACAAAAAACTTCTTATAATAATAATTATAATGTTATGAATGATTTTTTTGTGCTTTGAGATATGATGAATTACAAAGTATATCTACATGAAAGTTTGATTTGAAATATGGGATACCGTATCTGCCTCACATGAAGGAACATCAAATGTAAAAGGAATAAGATTAAATATATACACAATCAAGTATGATAAATTTAGAATAAAATCCGATGAACCTATTTTTGATATATATCTCAGGTTCAATAAAATATGGAATACAATACACTCTCTTAGAAAACAAGTGACCGAAAATGATCAAGTAATGAGACTACTCAGATGCTTACTAGACATATGGAGAGTAACATCCATGTCAATTAGAGAACCATGTGCTGTAAGTGAACTAACTATCAAGGAATTGATATGAAATATGATGATGTATAAAAAAGATGTTAAAGTAAACAAAGGGATTGATGAAGATGAACCAAAAATAAAATGGGTATCCTTCAAATCTACTACATCTAGAAAAAGAGGAAAAGTAAAAATTAATTATTCTAGATAAGAAGTATATCTTGATGACAATGATGAATAAATAGCACACATGGATAGAGGATTCAAGAAATTATATTGGAAAAATATGTTCATGAAAAAATAAAATTTCCAAAGAGATTATAAGAACAAAGGAAAGTGACAAAAGGATTGGAAAAAGGATGACACTCAAAATGAAGTAATTTTTTATAAATTAAATAGGTAAGATTACATTAAATATGACTATACAAAATTGAAATATAAAAAGAAGTAGGAGGATAAGGAAAAATGATATAAAAAATTCCATGAAAGCAACATGGATTGCCTCCGAATACAGCTTAAGTGAATGAAGCAATAATCAAGAATATAAGTATGATAAATCCAATATGTGATTTATAGTAATAAAATCAGAGGTAAAAAATGTTATACCTATTTCTCCTACTAATGTTTCATACATTTCAGAAAAAGAAGAAAATAATGAAAATGATGAATACATGACCAACAAAGATCTATATGATTACTGTAACACATTGGAAGACACATTTCATGAGATGAAAGATAAATATAAGTCACTCAAGAAACAACATTCTTGAACAATAAATGTTAAAAATAGCCTTACTGTTGAAAAGGAAACAAATTATCAACTATTGAAAGAAAGAAATAAATTAATTTTTTTGATGAATTGTTAAATAAAGACATAGAAAAATTTACCCAAGGAAAGAAAACATTAACTCCAATATTGGGAATGAAAGTAGCTCCCATGTATACAACTGGAATAGGTTACCAGTAAGGACAAAAAAAATTATAAAAAACAGATTTCTGTCAAGTACCAGATCTGAATGTTCATATACTACCAATACATACTCAACTAGACCTAATAATTTTTTTTCTATAAGTCTGCAATATATTTATAATAAACCTATTTGGAAAATATGGCTTTGATAATCTCTTATTACTAACATAACATGACCCAAGAAGATTTTGGTACAAAAATCATTTTTGGATTAAACTTATTATTTTAGGAAATCTATTTGAAATCTTCCAGCAAAATCCTATGGTATCTAGAAAGTGGATGTTCTAGACACATGTCTGGCGTGTATTCAAAAATCAATAATTTGATCGAAGGAGATGGTGTACATGTCACTTTGGTGACAATGAAAAGGTGAAGTCATCATCCTTGGACAAATCAATAATTATAATTTAGTATTAATTTATAATTTTTTATATATATGGTTTAGAATACAATCCGCTTATCATATCCCAATATTGTGATGATGGATTTTCTGTAAAATTTTTAAAAAATTCAAATCATTTTTTAATGATGAAAACGAATTAATTTTTAATACTTTGAGAAATTATAATATTTATTATATTGATTTATATTACTAATCTTAAAAAATATTTCTTTCTTAAGTGACATTCAAAAATAATATTGGCTTTGGAATAGGAGAATAATCTGTTTTAATATTCACTCACTTAGAAAGATAACATGGAAAGGGTTAGTTAGAGACCTATAAAATCCTTAATTCTCAAATGATAGAGTTTTTAATCCCTACAAAAAATGGAAACTTAATATGATTTATTTTACATCTTAGAAAGATGTTTCAACCTCTCAACCTCTAGAGTTAATTCATATAACCTATTTGGACCTTATATATTCTCCATTATAAATGGAAAACCTTATATATATGTCCTTGTATATGACTTCTCTAGATACTCTTGGGTATACTTTCTAGATCATAAAAATTGAATCTTGTTCATACTTTAATAAGTATTCCAAATCTATAGAAAAATATAGTGGACTTAGGAATAAGATATTATGTAGTGATCTTGGACGATAATTGAAAAATCAAGACTTTTAATAATTATATTCTCAAAATGGATATAATAACTACTTTTATACTCATAGGAAACCACGAAAAAGGGTGTGGTAGAAAGAAGGAATTGGACTCTTCAAGAGATATCCCGGACCTTGTTTAATGAGTATGATCTACCTGTCTAATTTTGGGATGATGCTATCAATGTAGCTTCATATACTATAAAGAGAGTATTGATTAGGAATCTCTTAAATAGAACATCATATGAGTTATGGAATAACAAAAATAAAAAATTTGATTACTTTAGTATTTTTGGTTTCATATATTTAATCTAAATACAATGGATAATTTGGAGAAATTAGCTTCCATGAGTGATGAAAGAACGTTCATTGGGTATTCAACTTCTAGTATACCATATGGAGTGTCTAATAAAATTTATAGAACAATGGAAGAATATTTTCACATTAAATTTTAAGAAACCATCACCAATGAAACTAAGACTCACTTAGAGAACCTTAGGATGATATTTCAACTCTAAATCTTAATTATAATCCTTTTTAAAATTTTGTTAAACAAACTGTTAGTTCAGTTAGTAAACTGTCAGAACCTAAACAAGAAGAAGACCTTGAGTTTACCAACCCATCTTCTTAATGACTGATTCACACTCCTAGAAACCACCCTTTAGATGAAGTAATAGGTAACCTCAATAGAGGAACCCAGACTAGAGATTCCCTAAGAAATAAAATTTAACAACAAGCCTTCTTGTCATAGATTGAACCTAAGAAAATCATTGACGCTATCAATGATGAATTCTAGGTAATATCTATGCAAGAAGAACGTAATCATTTTTAGAGAATTTTTTTTTGGGAACTTATTGAACAACCTAAGGACACCTTAGCTATGGGAACTAAGTGGGTGTTTAGAAAAAAGGTTGATGAGTCTGGAAGTATAGAAATAAATTAATAAAGAGTTGTTGCACAAGGTTATAATCAATAAGAAGTTATTGATTATGAAGAAACTTTTTCACCGATAGTAAGACTTGAAGAAATTAGGATACTTCTTTCCAATGCAGTACATTTGGACATCAAATTATATCAAATGGATGTAAAAAGTTAATTCTTAAATAAGCTTATAGTTGAGGATGTTTTTATTAAACAACCCTAGGTATTTCAAAGTCCCTATTTCCAAATCATTTTTTAAAATTCAAAAAATCATTATATGGTTTAAAATAGGACCATAGAGCTTTTTATGATAGGATTTCCTCTTTACTTATTTCAAAAAAAAAATCAAACAATATATCAGATCCATCTCACTTTATAAAAATAATTTCAAAAGATGTTGGAATAGTAAAAATATATGTAGATGAATTTATTTTTGGATCTACTAAAGAATCCTTATGTATTTATTTTTCAAAATTGATGCAAAATTAAATTGAAATGATTATATTGGGTGAACTAAATTTCTTTCTTGGATTTCATATTTTTTAAAATAAAGAAAGAATTTTCATAAATCAATGAAAATAAACTAAAGATATTTTAAAAAAATTTATCATAGAATGTACCAAAATTAGTGAAACTCTCATGGCTACCACTTGTAATCTAGTCCTTGATGAAGCTGGGAAATTAGTAGATAAAACTAGTTACAGAGGTATGATTTTGTAGACTCTTAAACAAAACATATAGTCAACTTAATATTATGTTTAGTGTCTTTATGTGTTCTCGCTTTTAAGTAAATCCAAAAGAGTTGCATTTATTAGTGGTTAAAATTATTTTTAAACATCTGAAGTATACTACCAATTTAGGCTTATCCTATCCAAGAGGACATGCTTTTGATTTAGTTAGTTATTTAGATGCTGATTTTTGTGGCTAAAAGTTAGATAGAAAAACACATCATGAAAATCTCATATTTTAGGAAAATTTCTAATATCTTGGTGTAGTATGAAGAATTTTTTATCACTATCTACTTCTAAATAAGAATACATAGTTGTAGGAAGTTGTTGTGAAAACATATCGTTGATGAAATATACCTTACCAGACTTTGTATTCCAATTCAGACATGTACCTATAAATTTTGATAACACAAGTGTGATAAAAATTTCAAAAAATCCAGTATCTCACTCTATTACAAAACCCATTGATGTAAAACATCACTTTCTGAGACATCGTTATCAAAATGGTGATATAAATTTAGAATTTTTTGGATATGAACATCATCTAGGTGATATATCCACAATGCCTTTGATTTATGATATATTAAACTATATAAAATAGGAATTATGAATGATAAATTTTGGTTGATGAGTCTCCGTTGACGAGTCACATTTTATGAAGTCACCATTGAATGAGTCCCAATTCCTTTTTATGATACCATTTGTTCATTAACACTTCTATTTTCTTTTACCACTCTAATATTTATTAATGTAGTTTTATTATTATTTATTTAGATTCCCTAAAAGATCAAACCATCAGGATAACTCAAAATTGATTCATTACCTCTAACCCTTGATCTCCCAAACTTTTCCGTCCCCTCATACTGATCTTACTTCTTCCTCGTTACACCTGAAGCCTTTATCTGATCCTAATGGCCCACATGAAGAATGATTCAGAATCAAATCTAGAATAAATGAGGCATTCCAATAAACCAAAATTATCTGCAAGTAGTTTGGAGAACTCCAATAGTCAAAGAAGATAGATAAATTGAGGCACATTGGATTCCAACTATAAATACGCTATTGTTAAAGGTAATATAAAAGCATAAGTGGATAAAATAGTTTACCTAGAATCATCAAGAGTATTATCTGAGGGTTTTCATTGAATTTTACCAGAATGTGAGATTTATTTTTTTTAGAACAAAGGTAAAACAATTTGAAAAATCATAAATAAAGAATAGATTTATTTCTCTTCAATATAATGGGAAAAATGTTAATGGTTTCTCATAAATGAGTTTATGTGGATTTACAAGGAAGTATACTCATTTATAGTGTAAATTGTATTTATTAAATGGATTTCTTATGGTAAACTGGAGGTGACACACTAAGAATACCTATTAATGATGAGGTTGATGCTGAATGTAAGTTTATTTTCAAATTTTCATAGCATGTTTTATGTATATGGAAAGGGGACTTAAATACAATATGGTATCAAGATATCTACTTTCTATATATGATGAATAAAGGAAGGTAATAAATATCTGTAAATTTTTTGTGATCCATATGAATGAGATGTGAAAGAAGAGATCTAGGTTGAAATCTCACTTTTATCCCAAATTTATTTCTACTATCTTAGATGAAAAAAGTTATGTCAGATATGGAGAAGAAGCTGAAGACATGTTTGGTGGTTTTTTCCTGTCAATTTTTTTTACAAAATAGTTAAAGTGATATGGAATATCTAGAAGGGATGTTGTGTGAAATACAATAATAAAATGTATGTTAATTTTAAAACTATGTATCACCCAACTATACCTATGGACATGGTGGATCCAGGTCTTGAATCTGGTAAGAGAGTAGATTTCTCTGATATTGATGTTGTTGCTGAACGAGATGAGCCAGTAGTGGAAAACGAATAAGTGGTAGAAGAATAATAATAATAACATGTTTTTTTAATTGAATAAGGGATTTATCCCGATATCATTCAATCTCCACCTAGAGTATCAAGTGGACATGTAACTTCATCAGGCTATTTGGATACCAGAGAAACTCTCTTACTTAAAAATGAAGATGAAGAAGATAAAAAAGTTTCTAGAGAAGCTCAATTTTAATTTTCTACCTATAAGTCATCATGTGATGAGAATGGTAATGGAGGTAATGTTATTGTTTCTGAATAAGCAGATAATGAGATTGTAGATCTTGAAAAGTATGATGAAACTTATAGTCAAGACGATAAGGATTAGAATGATGTAGCTCATGTTGATGAGGATTCTGATGATAGAAAGAAAAATGACAGTCCTAATCATAGAGATGACCCAAAAGGTGCTAATAATTATGAGGGCACTCATGATTATTCAAATGATCCTGATCCAAAATAAGATAAAGTTCAACATCAATACTCTTCACCTATGGTATTTAGTTCTCAAAGATATAAAAATGAATCAAAGGATACCATGATTCCAAATTTTCAAATAGTCCCAACATAAGGTATGGAACCTAAAAATGAGGGTGATAAAACACTAAATCATGTTAATCAAATGGATCAAATTGAAATAGAAGAAAACCAGGAAACTAATTATACAGAATCTTCCCAATCTGTAATTTAGGTTAGTCAAAGTTCTCAAATAACCAAATAATCTCCAATTCATTCATATATAACACCTTTAATTAGCTCTATTTAAGAATTGTAAAAATATCTAAATTTTTTGAGACTTGTATTGGTATACAATGATTCTATTGATGAGCCTGCAAATTTTTTCAGTATAGAAGGTTCACTAGTGCCTCAGGTCGATCTAGCTGGAGTGTTACTGCCTTTTATCCCCATGGAAACCAATAGAAGATCTAAGGGTGAAATTTCTTATGATAAAATAGATCTTTGAACTATTCAACCTATTTTACCTCTTGATTTAGTGATAAAATAATATTTGAATTCCATTCAGAGGATTGTGAATTCTAATTGGGACACTTTGAGGATGAATTTGGTTTTAGACTTTACTCATGTCTTGAACTCTCAACCATCACAAAATACTCATATCAATTAAGAAAGTGTTCGATATTTTCATGAAATGGTGATATCACATATTAAACCAAGGTTTATGTTTCATATTCCAGAAATAGAATTAGAGAATAGAATATTTTCAACTGAGGTATCATGTTTGAAATCTTTAGTAGAGAGTCATACATCCTATCTATCTGAATCCATGAAATCCATTTATCAGAAGTTGAATATTTTTGCTACCACTACCTCTAATTCATGTACACCACATACCACTCTAGTAGAACTTTATAGAGATCAGCTACACCAAATAATCATGGAATAAATCATAAATTATATGGGTAATGTGAGAACTCATGAAAATAAAATTCATCTGATACAACTTCATGGAGAAAATATCCTTGATTTCATAAAAAGCTATGCTAGTGATCTTAGACAAGATAAGGAAGTAATAAATAAATTTGTAAAATTATGATTTTCAATGATCTATACCAATCATTATATTTTTGATAATTTCACATTTCTTGTCGAGAAATTGTGGATACCACTAGTGATAAGATCCTTCAATGAACAGGTGAATCAATGAATGGTTCTCACACCATCTCTTCAAATATTTATGGATGATAAATAAGACTTCATTATTGTTATAGAGAGGCGAGGTTCAATAATTATATCCATCATCATTATAATAAAACCATAGATTTATATCCATCAAACCACTATAATTTCTAGGGAAACAATCCTAATTTCAAAAATTCTTTCAACCAAATCAACAAACTCCATTTAGTACAAGCCTTCTCTAATCAATTAGTCAGACAGTCATATGCCTCAGCTATATCAACCTCTAAGTTTTTCATTAGTTGAAACAATCAAACAACTCTATACAATAAATTTCCAAGATATACTTCCTCCTTCTTCCACACTACCATCCATTAGAACCTTTGACCCAAAATATAGTTATAGATTCTCATAACTTGATTATGTTAGAGATAGAGAAAAATAAAAAGGAAGGAGAATGTTTATAGATCATCATCTTCTACATAGTGAATCTATTTTGCTGTTAATTATTTATAGGGATCATTTTTATTTTACATTTCATGCTTTTATTTTTTTACTCATATCTTTTTTCACATATATAATGAAAAATCCTTATTTTCTTCTATTTCCTCTTTAAGTTTTACAACTATTTTTAATTATTGACAATCCCAAAGGGAGAAATAAATTGGGAATTTAGTTCCATATTGGTAAGGAGATGGTTCTTAAACTCAAATAAATATATGATTATTTATGGTTACTAATATAGTACATGATTTATAAAATACTTTGTTTTATGACAACTAAAAAGAGGGAGAATGTTGGAACCTCCTTATGTGGGGTGTGTTTGAAACTCTCTTATTTTAATGATCAAAAACCTTGATTATTTTAGTAATAATGTTTCACATGGTGTATGATAGAATTTTATATGATAATACTGGTTATATGATATTTCTTCTATGTATTATAGCATGTCACCATTCACTGGGAGAAAAAGTTATAGCCAAGATAAGTACTGCTAGACATAAGTTTTCAGTACTGCCAGGAAGAGCTCTTGCCAGACTGACTCATCATCATAATCAACATGATCTATCACCATGATGACCAACCTCTAGAGGTAAGTCTCCATTACCACTTGTGGAGTCACTTCTAGAGGCAAGTCACGTCTAGCTTCTTATTATCATTGTTTTCTAAGGACTTTGGCATGAATGGATCAATAATTGAATCTATTATTGGATAGTTTGAAAAAGTTTTCAAGACCATGTAAAGGCCGATATAAGGATTTTGGATATCCTATAACTGATGCTGCTATATATTATCAGAGGATCTATCTCTCAGGAATATAACACAGATATTATATACAGCTGATACAATCTATTCCTGATGAAAAAAACAACAGTAGATTGTGAGACCAAATTTTTGAATTCTCACAAACTTATTGATTCACATTCTATGAAGATAAACTATATAGAATCATAGAACCCATTAGTGATATTGATTGAGAAATCATATAGATCTTAAGTGAAACATACATAAAAATTTCTATGATCCTCTAACCTTCTTCAATTTTCTAGAACAAAGCACAAACTCTTCACCAATGCAGATCTGAGGACTAAAAACATAAAAAAGACAAAATAATGAGCCTTTTATATTATTATTTTGCATATCTATTTCTCTTTTGAGTAGTGTGTTGTTTTCTTATTATCCAACACATACTATTTTCTGTACTTTCTTAAAGAATACTTGTTATTAGCTACTTACTTAATCTGATTCCCATTCTGTTTGTAGAATAGGTCCCTATGTGAGCTGTTCTACACTTACATCCCATGAATAATTTTAGAAGAGGCCTTTAAACATGGATAGATTATTTTTTTGGATAGTATACCTAATACAGGTAGTAGATTTATTTTATCATATTTATAATAATCATGGTAGTAGGTGATTTCCATGTGGAGGGGATTAAGTATCACCTTCTGACTAAACCTCTTATTTATTTGACTATATAACTCTATTATTTGTTTTGTTTTACTATCATATACATGAAAATTTTATTAAAAAACAAAATAATTTGTTTTATAATTAATCTTAACTAGTGTTCATTTATGTTTCTTTCTATGTAAATTGATTTTGAAAGTTAAGTCATTTCTAAAAAATATTTTAACTAAGACCTAATCACTCATTAAAAAATATTTTGAAAGGATATATCTAATATCGATCTACTATTTTGATTAATTTCCCAGTTTATTTTATAATGAGATTTTTATTTTGGTCAATTTTTTACAAAAATTAGTATTTAGGACTCAATTCAACAACTCTTGAGTTACTCACTCCAACCAACACAACTTTACTCATGGACCACCACACCCGCTCTAGGGAATTTCTTAAAGTGGACACACAAGATTCCCCTAGATCATTAAAGGAGAAGAGGCATCCCAATTACGATCATCAACAAAACCATGTATTTAATGTTTATGTTTAATGTTTGGATGACATCCCATCACTTACCATCATTAAAGTCATCGTATAATCTCATTGGACTAAAGGGTATGCCTCTCTGGTTACAGACTCAAGAGATGGGTCAAGGACTATCTCTATGTGTAGGGTCACTCTGGGTCGGTCAAATCATCAAAACCCTATCTAATATTCCTAAGGTCTATCCAACTATTCATAACACATGTCGAGGGTCTCTATCTGACCAATTAGAACCATCTATCTAAAGTTATGTCACACCCCTCATGGAGGATTCCATGTGTTTGAGTATCTTCTTAATTGAGGCCTCGACCATCGATGACCAAGGAATCAAACCAGTAGACAAGTCCTCACTATTATTGGAACATTAATCATTTCCCCCACGAGTCTTAAATAGATTAAAAATATAAATTAAATTAGTATTTAAATTAAATTAACCCAAAAATTTAAATTAATCCCATTAATTTAAATAAAGCATCCAAGATAGTTAACTAAGAATAGGTCTACCCCTATAGTGGTGTGAGAGCACAACACATGCATCATAAAAAACATGCATTGAATATCTAGAGAAAGTACTAAGGACTACCAAACTCTATTAAAAATAATCAATTCCATGGACAAGAGCTCTTTCAAGGCCCGCTGGGGTTCGTCCAAGCTCATACAACCATCACGAGCTCCTTAATGACCCCAAATATAAATAACTAATTAATTATATGATTTATAATTAATTATCCAATCCTACTTTAAATAATTTAGAAATTAGATAAGGTTCATTGAGGAACTTCACTATTCCATCATCATGAAAAACCAACCCTCAGTAACCCACAACAACCACCCAACACAATCTCCGAAAATCTCTAACATGAAGTACCAAAGTCCTAATTATTTTAATGAAAATTTTGGAAAAAACATAAGAAAATAAAAAATAGTGAAACAACTTCAAAAATCAACAAGAAAATTGGAAAATTTTTTTGGCAACCTAGGTAATTTTAGATAAATCATATTATTAATTATTAGTATTTCTAAATTATGTACTTATATTCATTATTGATAGATTAATCAATTATTAAAATAAAAAAGGAAATGGTTTTACTAAAATCATTTCATATAATATTTTATTTAGAAGTATTATTTTCAAATTATAGAATTTTAATTTGACAAAATAAATTTAATTTTTTAAATTCATCATGTCTAAAATATCTTTACACGTTTTTTCAGAATTTTCTAGAAAGGTTCATTTTTCAATGCATATCAAAAAATAATAATTTTTATTGAAATGTGTATTTTATATACATGGTCAAATTATTTTAGTTTCAAATTTTCATTATTTAATATTGATTTAAAATAATCCTTTTTCTAAATGCATTTCATTCTTTAAATTAATATATAATATTTTTTTATTTAAAGGGTATTTTTCTGGAAAAAATGTGTTTTTCATTATGTTTTTAATATTTAAATTAAATTTTATTGTTACTATTTTGGGGTTTTGAATTAAAAAAAATTGATTCCATATTTTTAATTAGTGGGTAAAAATTTAGTAAATATTCCCCTTTTATTTTATGGTCAATATGAATAGTAAACTTAGTAATTTAATTACCATGGTAAAGGGTAAATCAGGAAATTTTGTTTAAAATAAAATGATAAGAATAATTAAAAGGTCCAAACACTTACCTAAATATTATTAGATAAGTATATCTCTACCACAATCATCCATGTGTCGAATTTATTACTTTTTGGGGCTACTTGGATGAGATTAAGACATTTATAGTATTTTATTTAAAGAAATATCAAACATGTCACACTTTTATTTTTAATAAGTGAAATATTTTGAATATATTGTTATCCATCGAAAGGGATCAACAATAACAATTCATTCAAAATATAATATATTTATCTTCATCGTGGAAATTTATTGTTATTTTTAAGTGAATAAATAATTACCTAAAATTCTTACACAATGCTGCTGTAGTAAATATTCAATTAATGAAAACATTAAATGCATGATATTGAAAATATTAAAATACATAAAAATTGGGATAAATAATGTGATAATTGAATTTTATAGATAACCCTTAAATTTTAGGTATAAAATAAAAAAAACTCTAATTTGAGATGTTTTCTTCATATTATTAAAATTAATGTAATGAATAGTTCCAAAACATGACATTATGGATATTTTATAGTAAATAATATTTTATTAAATGATATAAATTATTTAAAATCATAAATTCATATGTGTTATTATTATAAGGTTTAAAATATAAACCATGTTCCATTTCTGGGCCTTTTTTCATTTTATCCAAAAAGATTAAAAATCTATGTTGTCGTGGTAAGAGTTGAAAGAGTTAAGTAGAGGTTAAAATAAAAATATAAGGGTAGAAATATAGTCAAAAAATGAATAATTTTAATTTTATAGGGGAATTTATACCGATTATCAAATTATATTCTAAATAACTAACTTTTTATCCATTTTTTGTTTAAATTTATTTTATATTAATTTTATATTTGTAGAAATCACATAATCTCCCACCCACATTATTATAAAAGGGATCCAATTATTATAAATACTTCACCATTAAAAACAAATTTTTTTCATCCAAAAAATTCTAAAATAACTTCCTATAATCCCACCCCAAATATTTGTGGTCTTAGTTTAGGAATAATACCAATCTTAGAGGTCATAGGGTGTAAACTAAAGGAGGCTTTCCAAAGAAAAGGTATAGTTTTTATATAACTGTTTTAATTTAGTTTCTTATTCCACATCCATCAAAAATTATTCAACCATAATTAAATAATAAAACTAGTATAAAAAATATAATAATATTTTTATGTTAATTTGATAGACTATATCAATCTCTAATCTTCATTAGTTGGGAAACAAAATCATCATTCGTTTGTGTAGAGGACTACCACCTCGCCAACTCATGTAATTTGTTTCCATCAGAATCTCTCAAGAGAGGTTATAATGATGGAATTAATCTTATTTGTGATATTTATGAAATATTTATCATTATTAAAATATAATATATCAAATACAATCTTTCTATTGCATTCACAATATATTATAATAATGTTCATGTTTATGTGTGGATTACCACACATTGACGCGACGCAATTCATTTTTAATTACGCCATCACATGGATGTTATATATAAGTATATTTAATGAATTAATATGATATATATGATATTTTTTTAGTTTTTTAGTGATAAAATAATATTTACCTACTATTTAAAATTATCATTGAAAAATGGAATAATTACTCATGCGCATGTATGACCTACCATATCTATGATTATAGTGTAGTTCATTTTTAATAAATATATTTAATAGTAGTATTTAAAAGTATAATTATGTTTAAAAATGATAATTATTTAATTAATATTATGTTTGTGATGATGGAATGCTAATATCATTGACCATATTCAACCTACCAAAGTCATTCTACACTTATAACCCGATTACCATCAAAATGATCAATGTGAAGTTAAATGATTAATTATTTGAATATAATGAGAAAATAAGTGATATAAAAGGACTAATAACATAGTAATGGTTCTTATTCAATTAAAAGTTAATCTAATTTAATTATTTATGATGATAAAAAAGGTATGTGATGAGTCTGACTCATGGTACAAAAATTTTATAAATTATCTTTTAAATATTTCTTTAAAACTATATTTTTCATACATATCCATATTTTATAGAAATGTTTTAAATTAGGCTTTAACAATAATATTCATAGTTTTAAGTAATTTTTATACATGTTTGGATTTTAAAAAATGGTTTAAATGAATCATTTTTTTCATTTTATAAATGAGTTACTTTGTGATTTTTCTGACAAAAATAAATAACATGTGTTTTTTTAATTACACAACATGAGTAGATTTTCCCACCATCATAAATAATATGTTCATTGAAAATATCAATACAAGTTTATACAGTTCTTTTCAAATGAAATGTTTCCATTCTAATTTTGTTATTTTAAAATAACTATTTTCAAAATGGAAAGGTAATTTTCCTCAATAATATTTTTAATGATTATTTCTTAAAAGAAAAATACTATATACCTTGTTCTGAGTATTTCAGTATTGAAAATGTTTTTTTAAAGGAAAATAGTATTTTAATATCCAATTATTTTTTAATATGGTTTAAAAAGTGTTTCTCAATAGGTTTATGATGAAAAGTGAAAGAATACATTTTTTTAAACATGATATGATACATTAGCATTATACATGTAATGAATGAACCTGACACAACTTATAAGAAAGTTTGATCACTATTTTAGCTCATGGGTGATCTTGATATAGATTATACATTGGGTGTTCCCATATAGTATTAGGTGATCCTTCTATGGATGTGGGTGAGCCTAGAGAACACTCTAATTCATTGAGTAATGTAACTTATATTTTTAGGAATGAAGGATGGAGTAATCGAAGGATTTTCCTTTGGATTTGACTGGGATCTAGTTATTTTTAACAAGGGTTTAAAACAATTTATGAATGTGATTCTTTATGTTTCCAAAAAAGGTTTTTATTTTCTTTATATGGGTTTTAATTATTTTTATTAAGATAAATGTTTATGTGATTTCATGGGAAAATGATATATTTAATTAGATCAAAGAACTTATAAAAAAACGTAAATATTTCATATAATTTCATGTTTTTCAATGGACTAATGGATTTATTATTATTATTGTCACATACTGAGATTTTTGTATTCATTCCATATTTTATAATCTTTGTTGGATGTTTTAAGGATGGTTAAAGGAAAATAAGAAGTTATTTTTAATGTATTCATCATTTTTAAAGAAAAGAAACCCATGTTTTGTTTTAAAAGATTCATATTGTGAAAAAATTGGATATTGAGTAGAAGTCTAATTTGTAACATATGAGTTGTTAGGTATGAGTAATGACCAAATTCTCTATAATATAATCTAAAAAGATCCTCAAGATTGTAATAATGTGAATTATATATCAAAGAACCTAGAATGTCTAATGCTTAAGGATGAGTCCTTATAAATATGGAATCTTAGGATTCATGTTTTGTAAGCAGAAATAAATCCCCATTTCATGTGACTATTTACACCATGGATCGATGGAATCAGAACCCAAACCTAATCCGGGAGGAAGGAAAATTATAATAAAGGAAGGAAAAAGATCTAGGGGGGTCAATAGAATCAAAAAAAATATATTTGAATCAATGAAAACATCCACAAGACCACCACTAATCAATGCGAGAAGTGGATAAAAAATGGGAAAACATCCATGGTCCGTGAACACAACCAAGAAAAAATCACAGGGAAACTCCCTCATAAATGTTTAGGGGGATTAATTTTCATGCTTCCCTCTTTAATTCCCCACAGATAGATGGTACCGGGCCACCAAATACTTTATTGTTATAAAATCATATTTTTTCTATTTATATCCACTCGCAAGTTGATGTTATGCTATAGACTATCCCACACAAGCCACTAGGTGGATAGTGTCTTCTACCTACTGGTCTATGGTATGCTATAACCTAGACTATACAAGCCACTTTACCCTATCTCAGGTCTCTCCCGAACCCCAGGTACACCACCAAAATGATATTCCCCATCAAAAAACTTTTATTTGAGGATTTCAACCCGTTGTAATTCTCTTTTGAATCCTAGTTCAAAACTAACCCACACTCTAAACACTAAAAATCGAATCACATTACAAACTACCATAGCTTTACAAACACAGTATATTACAACCCCAACCCCACCCCCACCCCACCCCCCACCCCACTATAAAAATTCACATACTAAAGATTCCATGATGTTCTTTTAATAATATATACTGACCTAGTTCATTTTTTATTTTGATTTAGGATGTCCATGTTTAATTCCTGAAATTCATACACACTCCCAAATCTCTATTCATAATTTAAGGAATTTAACATATAAAAACCCAATCCAATTCTAATAATTCTACGAAAACACCAAGATTTCAATTTCCAAATCCTATCTATTTTGAGGCATAATAAAGTAATAATCCATTAAATCTTATATCATATAGTTCAGCCCACTACAGGACATAACTTACAGTGAAAAATTCCAAGACTTGTCACTACCTCCATCAGAATTGACTATCGAAACTCCACTCTCACACTTCAATTCAAATACTTGAAGAAAATTCTAAATCAGCACACCCTATGTAGAATAAAATCCCTTTTTGAATTATAGTACCAAAACTTATTACTAAATCCCTGCTGAAATAGGCAGGCCTTCACCGTATAAGAATACATGATCACACCATCTTTTCCTTGAAAATCCATGGACAACAATCAATAAATAGCAATAAAACCCTATAATATGTACATGATACAGTTCATAGTCCATAATATCATATTCCACATGAGAACGAATGTCTAAACGCCCCAAGATGAAAATTAAAAAAAGGTACAACTTCATCCACTCACACACCATCCCATAACTGACCCTGATGCCTTTACTCTTGAAGGTTCCCAAAGATTATTCTAATACATTAACTAAATTGTACCCAATAAATTACGTAAAACTCCAATGATTGAGTCATCAATTGGCTAAATTATCCTTTGTGATTTTCCATACCTGAGCACCAACTTACTTCAAATTTGATCATATTCGGATCATCTCATTTAATACTATTCATAAGGATGACACTCAAACCCCATACAACATCATACTCAAAATTAAACATAATATTCACTGAGGGATATAGGTGTATTCAGTTCCCTTTTCTCATTGGGATCAGATATCCATAATGACTATCTATCCATCGGTCTTATTCACCCATGACCCATTAACAATAGGATTGAATTACCCATGACTAACATTGTGCTTCTCACCATAGGAGTTCCCTTTTCATTGCATTTCCAAACCCAAATCCTTATCATCATAGACCACACCCTATCCGTCACAAAACATCATGGATGAACATTTCCTAATTTGGTCAATATTGAGTTCCATCCTTAAATATAACTCCTCACCTATTTCAAGGCCATGGGAACGTTATCCATACTTCCACTAAAATTCAAACCCAAACGAGTGTCACCACCATCATCTGACAATAGGTACCCTCCCTACCATATGGATTTACTTATACCATTATTCAATTGTAACCTTTTTATTTATATCAACAATCATTCCAATTTCACTCCTCCCAAGCCATGCCCATTTCTTTCTTAGGCTACTCGACCCAAAAGCGACTCATAAAATTTTTATTTTCCCTCATCTCACTCATTTTCATCAATAATTTTGATTTCAATAGGTTCCATGCATAAGAAACATGACCACCACCTCAATATTATTTATCCATAAAATTGTAAACTCACATATCACCTAATCAAAGAAAGTATGTCATGTTTCCCGAGTTTCATTTCCATAAAGACTATGCCACATGCCTAATCATTGACCATACTATATGGAAGGTATGTTCATTGAGCCGACCACATTATTAACTACCATCCAACATTTTTTCATATAACAATCATCCAACTAAACCATGATCATGTAAAAAAATGCATCCATGTTCTAGAAGTTCAGGCACCTGAATTGATTTTCCCTTTAAAGCTAGTCTTGAAACAATAACACTCCATGTTCCTCACATCCCACGGCACTAACATTCTTGGTTACACTCTTATAAAACTTTAACCATAACCATTAATATTTAATATCTTCAATAAAAACCCCATTAATCGATCTCAAACTAAAGTAATCTACCCATCCTTCCCGTTAATAGTGTAATTTTGGCCCGACCTAGTTCGGGTTGAGCTTTCCCTCTAAAAAACCAAATTGTAGACCACTATTTGGGCTGGGCCTTGGGCAATTTCTTGTGGGCTTTCATTATTTTAAAATTAAATTATACAACAAATAAAAAATGTTTTTTTTTCGGATTAAGTTATTTTTAAAACATTTTTTGCATATATTTTTAAAATTTTTATTTTAAAACATTTTTATGATTTGTTTAAAAAAAATTTAAACACATATCTTAAAACATTTAATTAAAAAAAACTTGACCTTTTTTTAGATTAATATATTTTAAAGGGGTTTTTTATTTATTTTTGAATATTTTGTTTTAAAAAATAATTTAAAACTTTTATATTAATTTTTTTAGAACGTTTATTTTAAAACATTTTTTAAAACATTAATTTTATAATATTTTTAAAGGTTTTTTTAAAACAAAATTAATAGTTATTTTAATAAATTTATTTTAAAAGGTTTTTTTTAACATTTTTTCATATTAATGTATTTTTACAACGTTTTTTAATTTTATTTTAAAATGTTTTTTTAATTATTTTTAAAAAATGATAATTTAAAAAAAAATTTAAAAAAAATTTATTTGAAAGAATTTATTTGAAACATTTTTTAATCAATGTAAAATATTTTTTAAAAACAAATTAAATATTTTTTTTAAAATTACCCTATATTAAATCCATTTTTATAAATTTTTTAATCATTTAACTATTTTTTTTGTAAAAATATTTATTTTAAATTTTATTACCATTTTATAGTTGAAACATTTAATAGTGGGTGGATTGAATTTTTTTTTTACTAAATAGATTTATATGTGTATATATAATATATATTATATATATAATATATGAAAATATACTTAAAAAATAATGAGTTATTATAAATATATATAATGTAAAATTGTTCATATATAATTATATATATTATATCACATATAAAAATATTAAAAATTCTTTAACAAATATATATAAATTTTGTGAGAAAAAAATTACTTAATAATTAAGAATTAAGAAATTGTATTGTTTTTATTTGTAATGAAAATAAAATAAAATAGTGAAATATATTTAATAAAAAATACATTATATATCTATTCCATTACAAAAGTTCATTACACCAAAAAAAATCAATCATTTGATTCTGATGTTGTGTCTTTAGTAGGGATTGACAACATGTCGAGCTCATCGTAAATGTGAAAAATTTATTATTATTGTTCATGTGCATAAAAATGACCTCTATTGATAATAATAGCTTCAACCATGTCTGGTGTAATTTGTTTATGATAATCATTGATAACTCATCCACCTGTACTAAAATTAGACTTAGAAACAACTAAAGAAAAGAGAACACTAAGTCTATCATGATAAATTCACGATAGTTCAGGCCATGTAGATTCATAATCCTTCCACCAATTTAAATTATAAAAATCATCTTCATAATCAATTGGTGGAGAGTATAAATATCATTTCAATTTAGATTTTCTTTCACTATAATATTTGAAAATCCTCCTATTTTTAATATTTTTCCATATAATTCCACTACCACAAGAAGAATGTATAGGATGTCTGTGTTTTCTAACAATATCAACACATATAATAACATTATATTCATTATATAATTGTTCTAAAAAATAAAATATACTATCAAATTAATATTCATTATAAAAAACAATCTAAAAATGTTTTCAACCCAATGTCTTTACATTGTGGATCTAATATAATTGCCATTCCAATTATTATAGGTAATTTATTGAAATATTTATCATATTTATCTTTTATGGAATTAATAATGATTATATAATATTCATAAGGAATATATTTTATTAAAATAGAAGTTATATCTGTAAAATCATGTAAAACTAAATGGGATGTAGGAATATATGTATGTGAAAACAATCGAGTCGTTTTCTCAAATACATGTAAAAAATAATAATATAATTTAACTTGTCCCCAAAGATTTTTAACAGGGATAATAACCCCATCGCATGTTGTTGTATCCAGAAAAGATAAATCTACATATTTTTCTTTGATGTAATGATAATTTTAACATATAATATAAGGAATTCAATCTATTTTCAATATCTATTCGAATTTTTCATTCCATCATATTTTATTGTTGACAGATCCTAATATATACTTGTACAAGATTAACATAAATATTATTAATACTAAAACATTTTCTAATAATATCTACATAATTTTATATACAGATAATCCGTCTTTAAAAATCCAACGAAAAATATGAGTACAACAATGAACATGAATCATTTTTTCATAAATAGGTAATTGTAATGTAGAGGTAAGATATGTCATTGTGTATATATAATTGGATTTATTATCCATAATAATTTTAAACACTTTATTTTGTAAACCCCAATCAGAAATATAATATCCTAAGGAAACTCCTAGTGAATGAACAGTATAAGGAAGTTCAACTAATTTGAATAAAATAAATTTTTAATGTAATTTCCAATCATTACAAATAATATGAGTAGTAATGCATTAATATTAAACATGTTGACTAGATTTTTCTAAATCAGAAGTTAAACAAAACATGCCCATTTCATTCTTTAAAAATATTTTTAATAATTTATTAAAGATTTTTATATTTTTATAAAATCATTTTTATATTATTATTTGTTGAAAAAGGATTATATTGAGGAGTAAATTCAACTTGAATTAAATTAGTAAAATATATACAATAAATTGTTTTAAAATGATTTTATTTTTAATTATATAATAAAATATCTTCTCTTAGGCACGAATGGGATCATAAGAAAAAATATTTAATTTATATCATCCTAATTACATTTTTTCTAATATCCTATTGATTTCTTATAATATGTTCATTGGAATGACTTGTAAGTTCGATAGTATCACTATTAGAGGAACCACTATGTAACTTAGCACAATATTTTCATTTTTATTTTAATATTCATGTGCCAATGTATTCATTAACAAGAATTTTTTCAATGTGATTACAAACTTTAGATTGATTTTTTTAGATGATGGTGCAACTTGGGGATGATTGGACGAAGATGGTATATTAACACTTAGAGAACCAATTTAATTTTTATCAATAGATTGATGGGGATCCATTTAAAAAAATAAAATCAAATAAAATAAATTACAAACGTCAAATAATAAATAAAATACCTTATTGGTATTATATGATAGAACACAATGTTGATATTTGTGTTCACACACAATGTGAAAATGTTAACGAATCATCGAAATGGAATTTTCATGGTGCTTTGGTGGTAGGTGGGTAGCTACTCGAAGGGATATATGGACACTTTTGAATAATAATGGAAAAAATGAGAGGGGGAGAGTTTATGTTATTAATAATGAACAAAATACATCATTGTTTAATTATGAAATGGTCATATGACTGTTATTTTTTCCCCCATTAAGCTTCTCACATTCACATATGACCATTTGAGTTTTTTTTTATCACGAGAGAAGGAGGCACGTGCAGTACAAAGTCTAAATATGGGGGTGTTTTTTTTAATTTACATGAATTTATCGAAAATTTAAAGAAAATGTGAGGGAGAGGGGGGTGTGATTCACCGACGGAAGGGGGGAATGCATGTGTGGTGCATGGGGTGAATGCATTTATAGAGGGGAATGTGTGTTTGATATTCCAAGGGAATGTGGGGAAGCGTGTGGATTTTTTTATGCTGTAAGTACCAAGGGAGTGGGGTTTATTTATTAAAATATTTGTTTATTTATATATATATTCATATATGTACATATATATATATTCCAATATGTATAAATATATATTCATATATTTATATCAAATATATATATATATATATATATATATATATATATATATATTCTCACAATTTTAATTTAGAAGTACTGTTAGGACTAGTTGGCCTAGGTCCAGCCTTGGAAGCATGTGGTTGGGGGTTTGCGTCTCCCTACCAACAGTTTCCCTGATAATGTTATAGAAAATGAGGTATTTTATGGGTTGGGCCTCATACATGCTAGCATGTCCCAACCTGCGGGCCTACTTCGATGAGCCTAGGCCTAGCCTGACAAACCATCGACATTTACCTAGCCCAGCCCGACTCGAGCATTGCTGGATAGGGCCAGTAGGGCTTTTGGGCTGAGTCGGTTCGGGCAGCAGGCCATCAGGTAAGAATTAAACCTTTAGTTTTCTCCTATAAGGTACTTAGTAACTCAGAAATTTCCACTATCAGGTTACCACTGGTCACCACAAACCATCGTCTCAACACTATCCAAAGTCACATCTCAATGCCACTCGGATCCCCCACCTAGCTCGTAGCACAAGTCTTAAGAAATTTCACAACTCATGGGATTCCATAAAAACTCCCTTATCGAATGTTCCACGACATGAAACATTCCAATACCCATCTCTAGGGTCCTCATATACAAAATAAGAATCACCTACCAAATCATTTTCCTACATGGTCATTAAATCACACTGAGCATCCACATAGGGGACTGCCTCCATGAGAATCATGATTTTATCATCCATCATCACCATAACCAATGAAATCATACTTGAAGATTTGTATCAAAGGAATACATGTTCTCTATATTGGATAAGTATAATTACATTTAAAACTATATAGGAAAACACTATATTGGTTGTTATCGACACTTTAATTAACCAAATGATTAAAATAATCACTCATGAGGGGTTCACCATCATGGATCCAATAGCCAGCACCAACCTACTAGGGTCACCACATGTCCCTATCATCAAGGGACTCGATCATCACCACCACTATCCAGAATATCTCCATAGGATCCGTTCGACCTGTCATCATAAGGGAATGTATATATATGCTGGTCCAGCTAAGTTGAATTCCATCATGTACATATATGATAAAATGTTGTGTGTGTAGTTTCTAACATGTTAAAAAAATATCCCTTGGTGTTCATTTACATAGATCAAACACCAACAATATTGTATTTATTAAGAATCCTTATATGATAAGAATGATTCATGTGAATGCCTCTATCCTCCAGGAACCATGATACCCAAACATAAATAAATCATAATCCTCAGAACTCCATGTACATCACATGAGATGAAATCATATATAAAACCATAATAGCTCATTCCAAAAACATCCATCCAAAACCCATGTAACCTAAACTTCCCACCAAATAGGTTTTCATGATGCACCAATCTAGTATCCATCACACACTCCAACATATTCCTATTTCTGCCATCTACCGTATCCAAAATACTAAGGAAAAAGAAACAGATATTTGATTCCATTTTGTAATTCTCTGACCTCTCTCACTCTAAAAAGTAATTTAACCAATTCTGACATTACATCAGATGTTCCTCTCATATTCTAGAGGCTCCTGAATACTAGATACGGTCTAAGGTAGTACGGTGAGGGGGATATTACTCTATATTAGAGTGATAAATAATAGTGGGAATAACTAAATAATACAGTATACTTGAAATATAAATAAATAAGTTCATGTATAACAAAATGAAATGAAACACAAAAACTTGAATGGTCATGCTTGTATAAAAGTTACAGACATAGAGGAGACATGAATACCACATACTAGTCTCATGACCATCCATTAAATTCATCTCAATCATGAAATAAAATGTATCTTCCCAACCCATGTCTGAAACCATGCCAAAGTCATCTCAAGTACCCTAGTTTATTGGTTTCCTGGGTAGGTTTTTTCATATATAACTCAATTGGGCACCACCAACACTTTCCCAAACATACTTGAAATATATTGACATGTTCATGTTACAAGCTCATCTATAAACCATAAATAACTATTGAATATAAATAAATAAAAAACCCACCAAAAATTACCACAAAAATCAAATGAATAAATTTCTCTAAGAATGTGCTGGTTACCATGCCAACCACCTAATCACAACCACCCCAAAGGTCATATGCCTATTACCTAGGCCAAGCCTATTAACCATAATCAATAGATAGGTTTTAGACCATGAAAAAATAGACATAACTTTTTTAGTGTTGGGTATCTACGAGTATGAGAATGAAAATATGGGGACCTCTATCCCTATTATGGGGTTCTTATGCTCATGCCTCCCCCATGACGAGAAATGAACCCTAGGGGATCAAAAAGAATATATCATCCTTAATCCCTAATAGTGATACCCATGATATTACACGAGCATTCTAAATGTTAGGTTGAAATCTGATTCCTAGAATGGAGAAGTCCTAGGAAATACTATACATATAAGCACGATTGATTCCTATAAGACCTTGGAAATCAATTGTAGTACATTCCTATACCCCAAATTCATTATTTTGGGCATCCAATAAAACTCAAATATTTAGTTGTACTATATATGGTTTATTGATCTGATCCTAGGGGGTATCATAGACATCAATTAAGGAGATCAAACTATCACCCTCTAGATATCCAA
Source organism: Viscum album (assembly GCA_963277665.1). Taxonomy (NCBI): domain Eukaryota; kingdom Viridiplantae; phylum Streptophyta; class Magnoliopsida; order Santalales; family Viscaceae; genus Viscum; species Viscum album. Next base: position 1,656,634,709 of record OY728121.1, on the reverse strand, counting down.
CATCCATGTTTAGGGTTATATTTCCACCCAATACCTTATACCACTATTCTAATCTCAAGAGTCCTATGAATTATTAATTTTATAATTGAATCACCATTAAAATCCCATTACTCCCATGAATTCAAAATGGTCTCACTATTTCAAAGGAATCTTAGGAATCCCATGTATTCCTTTTTGTATTCATAACAATATCTCTGTTGTGGGATCCTATCAACCAAAGCTAGGAATCCATAATTTTATAAACCATATACGTAGGATTCTATTCAGACGAGAAATATGATAAAAAAATATTAAGAAATAAGATATAAAATATTCGGAGCATGATAGGGTCTCATCCATATCAAAATGTGACTTTTAGGCATCACGACAAGCATAACAATTTTTGGCTCGACAGATGATTCCCAAGAATATTTAGAAATCATATATCTTGAATATAAATAAATAAAAATAACAAAAAGGATGTCAAACACCCATTTCCAACACCATCGTCATATCCCCAAAGGGCTTAACTATCAATTAAGGTTAGAGGGTGTCATTCACAACCACATCTACCCATGGTCACACACACCCTTTTAGGGGAAACTCCCAAAGGGCAACCCACATGGGTCTTCAATATCATTACTAGATTGTAAGTATCGAACTCAAAATCCTCTACAACAATTGGTCTTTTAGTTCCACACCTAATTATTGGAGGAAATATCATTCCATGATACTATCAAATTCATCATATAGCCTCATAGGTTGTTGGTGTAATGGAATACAAAAAATACCCTGAATCAATAAAAAAATTCCCAAAAAACAACCCCTAATCAAGGGGAGAAGGGGAGAAAATGGGGTTCTATCCATGGATTATTCACACAACCAAGTGAAAAGGATGGGGTTGTACCCTTATAAATTTCAAGGGGGAGAATTTTCATTCTTAAATATTTAATCCCAACTAGATTGATAGTACAAGGCCTCTAGATTTTCGGTTGTTACATATTCTTAATGGATTTATATTTATAGAAATCAGTCAACTGATGGTGTGCTATAGTCAATCCTAAATCAAACATTATTTTTCCAGTGGTGTGTGGTGTCCTAGGCTACACAATCCACTATAAGGTCTATTTGGTCTCTCTAAATCCCCTGATATGCCTCCCAAAAATTATTACGATTCCGAAAAAACATATTTGAGGATTTATAACTCTCATAATTCAATTCCAAATCCTAGTTTTAAAATTTCACCCTATCCAAACTAGAAAACTCAAATTCCTTTAGGAACACTCATTACCACATAGACACGTGATCATACAAACATCATTTATGAATGGTACTTTCATTAATTTTTGATAGCTATAGATCATGTTCAATTCATTCACATGTTCTTCCCTTGACTATCATTCCAATAGACTCATGTAAAAAATCTCATCATGAACACTTTGTTTTATAATGTTGGTTTTTTGTACATATCCACCTGAGATTCAATAACTCCAGTCTTCATCTTCTTATACCTAATATTGAGGACTACATTCCACAAGAATTAAATCCTCTCTAATCCATGTACTATTATATACAAATTTTTCCATTAACATTTCTCCAAATTTTTAGGTTTGTCTCCAACCAATATAAGTTTGAGATCCTTATGGATGGGATAATTTTTTGTCTATAACTTCTAGAATCCATTTTCGGATCCATTTTACTGACTGATCCAAACCTTCCCTTCCTCATTTTTCAAATCTCTTAATAATTTTAAAACCAACTAAAATTAACATGACTTATAGGAAACTGAAAAATACACATGAGTTATTCAATGTGTCCTTCTAAACATTAATACATTTTATTGGGATGTAGACCAAATAACTAAATTAATCACTAAATTGTTGAACCTATGTTCACTATAAATTTTAACCCACCCCAAGTTTAGTGCTAAAGATCATTAAATAATTGTACTTTCCTTTCAGAATTTATGCACTAGAATTAAAAAACCGGTTAAAATTCATGATAAATTCATATAGTCATTATTACTATATCTTTCCACACCTCTCTTTTATAGAGATACCCAACCTATAAACTGGTTGAATCTCCATATGATAATCATTGTCAACTATATATTGACTTTACTATTATAAAATAGCTAGCAATGACTCAACTACTATAACTGGAATCCTATTCACTAGCTCTATTTTCCAAATGTAGACAAACTTCCAAAACATATTTTAATTTTGTGACTTTAGGTATACACATCCATATGATGATGGTTACTGAAGAAGATACTGAAACAAGGCTGAAAAAAACAACATTATCCTTAACATCCATTGATTTAAATCTTGTGGCTTGAAGAATATTCACAATCCTAGCACCCAACCACAATCAGGGACCAATATGCTTATTTGAAGCAATCCATGACCACATATCCAAAAAATTATATCATCATGAACATATAGAATATGAAACTCATTCCCTCCACATTTTATTGATTACCACACCATGTAACATCACATAAAAACAACATATCCACAAAACAATAGAGTGTCATGTCCATGAAGGACATCAACCTAATTCCCTATACCTTCCATGCATGATCCCCACTATATATATTCATATTATGGAATATTTAAAAAAAATAACCTTAATAAATTATAACCAATATTCTTATAACAGTCTCTAACCATCATATCCTATACTAAATCTAAAGGGAGAGAAGAGAAGAGTGAGTAGTAAATAATTCATTTCTTTACAAACCTGGATGACTGGGGAATAAACCCAACCCAATTAAAACATTCAGGCATCAAGATCTCTCACATGGGTGTGGTGACTATGAAATTGAAAGAAAATACAATTATATATCGCCTTACACAAACACATCTAAATATGGTTACTAACAATACAACACTACCACACCCACCACAACCATTACAACATTTTTACCATTCCCTAGACACTATTTTCATCTCTAGAATAATAACCAATCCCATATATCATATGGAATAACCATATCATCCTTAAAAATTTATCATCTTGGGATCCACCATTTACTAATTTCTATAATTAACATATTAAAAAATATATTACATTGATTATTAAATTCATTAACCATATCAAATACCATTCCGTTCATTTCATTATTGATGGTTTGTTATTAGCTATCACACGTTCAATTCTAGCCCATGTTTACTACTATCTATTTATTAATCATTTTTTGTATTAAATTCTATCCCATAGACATTTTGAATTAAATTGTTCAATATTTCACTAATAGAAAAAAAATCATCTCTGAATCACCATTATATCCATTATTACCAATTATATCTGTGTCATTGGGATCCCACAACCCACTCACAAAACAACTAAAAAACCATCACACATTCCAAACCAGTAACCACAACACCACTTCGCCCTATTTTCACATAAATAATAGGAGACAAATTATCACATCATTCATTCATTATAAATAGGTTTCTACATCCAAATATTTTTATCATAGATTCCATATTTCAGCTTAACCTATTTATTACCCAATTTACATGATTTAATCAATTATAAAAATCATAGGTGTATCAAAAATAGTTCTCAATCTCTCAAAATAAAAAAAATCATTTGAACACTTGTTCACAACAATAAGAAATAATGAATGTAGTAGGAAAACAACAAGTCACACAAAAGACCACTTTTTATTCATTCTTTTATAGTAATCAAGTTCGACTATCTAAAAATTGTGACCATTCTTCCAAAGTTATCAAGAAATAATTTTATTTTCATATTTAAATGATTATACTTTTATGAAGGTTCATTTTAGTACATTAAACAAAAAAGAGTGTATAATTCATAGTATTAAGAAAACATACAACAAAAATAAAAATACAACACCAACCAAATATATAATATCTTGGAAATATATAAACATATGAAAATCACCCTATTCTATAAATTTATTTTAGTTTGATTATTTATCATTATTAAGACAATTCTTACTATACATCCAATGAAATAAATAGAATTTTAATTCCATATATTCACCTAAATGATAGATATAGATCCATGGATCAGTTACTACGATATGAATCTTCAAAGGAAGAATTCACAAGAATAGGATAAAAAAGGATAAAGAACATCAAAAATCAATACAGAACACCTAAAAACCTAACCATGATGAACCACCATCCGATCATACCTAGATTCTGACTTAAAATAGGAAAAAATCACTAAAATAATCGCTGTTAAAAAGAGGAAAAAGGAAGAGAAGAAAATTGGAAGAGAGTAACTTAAGTACATAAAGTTTGATCTTGATGAATTCAGAGGTTTAAAACCTCAAGAGAAATTCCAAAGTATAATTGAGAGAAAACATTTCAACTGAAATCTATGAGATTTTTTAAAATAATGATTTCATTTAAGAAAAGATTAATTTTTTCAAATCAAAAAACATACACACTATTAGATTACTATAAAAAACTCACCCCTTACTAAATAATAGATAAAGAAAACATGATAATCCTATTGACCAATCAACCACTTTTACTAAACTATGGAACTTATTAAATCATGAAAAAATAGAACCGCTGGCACCCTATTCCACCAAACAAACATCAGTATACTCATTATAGGATTACAAATGTGAAAAGTGCTTAAGGATCAAGGATGTGCCCCAAACTCAAGAGGCCATTTAAATTCCTTCCTCTGATTAGCGCCCACCCCATAACATTAGGTGCCACCTTTATATTTCTTAGAATCTTTGAGATGGTTCCTCTTGATTAAAACAACATGATCTCTTGTTTACATATAGAACTTGAACCGAAATATCTTCCACCTCCATTAGATCTCCAACCTCAATGAAAATTTAAAATTACATTTTTTCAATCCTTCAATAGCTAGGGGGCATAAAAACTAGAAAAATAAGGGGAAAATTCAAATTTCACACACACTAGTATCCCCTAGTTGGACCTTCGAGTGATCCTCTCAACATTGATTCCTACATGCCCTGTGAACAAAATCATCCTTATCCAAGACACGTAATACTTCCAATGAAACCACATTTGTATGATGATGATTCATCTTCCACCATACATGAGAAACCCCTATAAATGAACTCATTTGTAGAGAAACATGAAACTAAGAAAGATTCCTTATAAATTATAAGGAAACCTCAATATATTATAACCATTCCTCAACTTTTAGGCCTAAAACTAAATCATGTAGCTTCAAAACCTTATGCTTCTGAAATAAAAATAATATTTTATCCATGGACTCATTCTTATGATTTTAGAGTTCCATATCATTGTGATGTTCTTCTGATATATCTTCAGTGCAAACCATAAAAAAATTAAGTTAGTTCAAACAATTAAATCACACCCAACAATATAAAATTACATAAACCTTGTAAGGATCACATTATTCCCAAATTACAGAACCAACTCACCAATTTCATTAATTATAACCATCCTTTACTATATCTACACTACACTCCCATCACTACCAAACCATAAACCAATAAAACAAATACCACTTATCTCAACCAACCATATTAATCCCACAATGAGAAAAAAACAAAATCAATAAAATCATACAAAAACACATTCAAAGAAAAAAAATCACATCTCAGGATTTTAGACACTTCAGTATTCTTAGTAGGGTCAATAAACAAAAAACATTTTAAAATTTTAAAACATTTCAATAAAACCCACATATTTAATGTTTGAAAATAAATCATGATTCATACCTTAAAACTTTTTATTTTCACCAAAATAATTTAAGATAATTTTTTAATCATCCCTTATGATATGTCGTCAACAAGTCCTATTTTCCAAAAAACCAAACCAATTGTGTAAGAAACATTTGAAATCAACCCAAATTTAATAAAAATAGATGGGTTTCATTCATTTATGAAAATATATTACTAATAAGGTAAAAAATTATTTAGGAAAGTAAAGTAAAAGTTGCACATTGTTACATATTATTAATGAGTACTCAAAATCATATTTACCAAATCTGAAAATGAAATTCTAAAAATAACTCATTACTAATTAAAATACACTAAAATTTAACTTCTGTTGCATAACAAGGTACCAAAAATTTATCCATTATCATATTAAATATTTTACATTCTTTTTAATATTCTTTGTTTGAATCATGTTGTACTAAAATGATATTTTTCTAGTCAATATTAACATAAACTCAACATTTCTTTAAATAACACAATCACATAAAATAATAATCAAATAAACTTATGTATAACCAATTATGAAAATTAATGAAAATAAGGTTTAACACACAATATAACAAAAAACTACCCTAAAAACACCTCAAGAAATTAAAATAAATTATAATAAGAACTCTAATGTCCCCACCTTAATATCCATAAAATTGAATCACATGTTTCCAATGAGAAGAAATTCCCTAAGACTAGTGGAAATGAATTCATTTAAGATTGTTTTGTTAGATTCATTTTAATTAATCCCCTAGAATTACTCTAGTTCAATTACATGAGAAAAAAGTATTTTGCATGTACCTTTCTTACATATATACCTCAATATAAAAATTATCATTAATAGGATGTTGGGGGATATTAAGGTTCTTGCATCATATTATAGTGGTCCCAAAATTCTTATTTCTGAGATCGTAAATCTTATTAAATCTCAAACTATATTTGTTTAATGAGGCTACCTTACAAAACCCAGGAATTCCTCACCAGTACATAACATTAAACCCCGTAATAAATTTCACTTAAAATACCAGATGACACACTTTGATGTCCTCACCCCACTGGGATCCACTCTCGGTCCTAGATGAAGGTGAGAGTGACCCTCGATGCTGGCCTCCAATAGTTCATGGGTTAGTGATTGATATAAGTGGTAAAAACACAAAAATTATAGGAACTAAGCTCATAAATCCTACAAATATATTGAGAATACCACTAATAAACCCTATGGTATAAATAAAAATAGTAACACGTAATATCAAAAAGGCATGACAATTTGTAAAATTATGAGGTCACTAATATGAAACACCAAAACAAATCCTATGGAATAAAAACCAATAGAAACTATAAGATTCAAGAAAATGATATCAAACCTAATCTCAGAACCCCTCTTGAAAACTTAAAAATCAATTTTTACATATATGGGATAAAATACATCTTTACTCAGTTGGACCATCCTCAAGAAATCTCATGAAAAAGTAGAAGATGTATACTAAATCAATAGTTTATAAAGAGAAGAACCAACCAACACTTATTGAGTCATCCATCACCCAACCTCATTAGGGATCACTCACAAAATATAACAACTAATGAAAATATCTTATTATTAAAAGAATACATAAATAAAGTACCACATACCACTTCCCCATAGGGTTTTCAGTCTCACACCCCAATGAAAAATGGCTTGTTTATTTAGAAAGTTGGTACCCTTAAAACATATAATATAAATATAAATTCAAAATTTATGTTGGCCAGAATACCACCGTACCTATCCAAACCTCCCATAGAGTTCAATGTTCTTATTGTAATAAATTGAAGTTCCCATGATGTAACACCCCATGATTTTAAAAGAGGTACATCAAATTCTGTAGTGTATATGACACAAAACACCAAAAAAAGGTAAGGTGACACCCTTTATAAAAAAAATTATAATTAATTCAATCTATGTGATAGCTTGTAATGAATAAAACATGAGGTTTAAAAAAAATTTGATTCTATATTGAAATTTTATTATTTAAAAATTATTTTTATAATAGATCTGTTAATTATGTGCGTATGAATTGGAAAAACTAAATCATGAAAATTATATGTTTTATAAATGTATCAAATAAAATTAATTTTCATCCACTGATTATAAATAAAATAAGAATAATTTGTAATAAAAAGATATGCTTTCTGAGAAAACTATATTTTTCTTAAAGGTGGTTTGTTGATGCCTTGCATACATATCTTAAGATTAATTATTATAAGTTTTAGAAAATGTATTGGAAAATATATACATATGTTATTAAATATAAATTTCAGAATAATCTTGGGGTTTATATTTCATATTTTCTGAAAAATATTAATTTTTTATGAATAATGAAAAATACTAATTTTTATTGAAAACTATGTTTCCATTTTAATTATTTTAAAAGTTAAATTATTTTAAAAATTGGTTTTAAAGAAAAATTAGCACAATATTTTTTAAAATTTAAATAATTTATTTCATTGAAATAAATATTGTATTTAATTTTTCTAATAAAATAATCTATACTTGTGAGTATTTGATCGTTGGAAAATTTCTCTTTCATCAAAACTAGGGTTTAATTTTAAATTCAATTAATCCACATATTTGAATTGAATTTCAAAAAATGGATTCAATATTTGGATTAATAATAATTTATATTATAATATAAGGCCAACAAAATTATTTAAAAATGTATAGTAAAAATAATGAAAATTTAATTATCACGGTTAAGGTAAAAATGGGATTACTATGAGGTTAAACTAAGAAAAAATGGTTGAAATGACCTGGAAACCTATAAAAAACAATTTTATAGATATATTTTGACCCTATAATATATATTGTTATGCAATTACTTATTTTTGATTCTTTTAGTATGATTAATATATGGCCAACACATATCCTCCCTTATTCATACTTTAAAAACCATTTCGTTCAGACAATAGCTACCCACATACCTTCCTAAAATACCTACCCACATATTATAGGCCTTATTTAGATCCAAAATCCCATCGATAATTTCTTTTGGTTAAGCCTAAATAGGTTTTTTTGAAAAAGATATGATGTTTTTAACATTGAGTTTTTATTTTAGTTTTCCTTATGAAAAATTATAATATTTTTAAAATATGATAATAATTAAAAAATAATACCCTATAGACTATGATATCATTATGTTATTTTAATATCCCAAATCCATCTAAAATTCCATCAAATGGAAACAAACCTGTCGATATTTTGTATGTTGGACTACCGCCTCACGAACCGTTGTAATTTGATTTCTTTAACCACCTTTCAAGGATTGATATAATTATGGATTTATCATATTTATATGATATTAATGAAATTATTATACTTATTTAATTATAATATCATATATACCTTCATACATTCCATTCCTTTATAAAATAATTATGTTGCTTGTGCATATGTGAGGACTGCTGCCACAACGTAGCGATGTGAAATGTTTTTCATTTTTTTTACACAGATTGTAATAAGGATGTATTTGATTAATATTAATTATATATATGAAATAAAAATTATTTTAAAAATATTAATTAATATTTTTTTCCATTCTTTCTATCTGTTAAGAAAAATGGAAACAACGTTCATGCGTACATACGACCTACCGTCTCTATGAATAGTGTAATACATTTTCTATCTCTTACATTTATATATTACTATAAATACATATATAATGAATATATATTATATTAATATTATCTTAAAAATTATGGATATTATGTAATGATGATAAAATTATAAGGACCAAAATTAATGACCTCAAACTTACATGTAAAATAATGAAATTATCACCCAAAATAGTGATTTTTACAATGATTTTTTAATAAAAGGTGATAAAAGTATAAAACTAAATCATATATGTTATGAAATATATGATTATGATTATTTAATATATTTATAATAATCCCATGTTTATTATATAAGTGTTTTGGAAAAATATGAAGGAATTTGAACATTAGGTAAGAGTTTCTCATATCACTTCATCTTCCATGAGGCATATGATATATTCACAAATTATTCCTTTGTTTGTTGGATATAATTACCCTTTTGATAAGTTATATCATGAAAATATTTATTTTCATGTTATTTAAAGTAAAATTTAATTTTATTTAATTCATGGGTCTTACAATTCAAAAATTACCAAAGTGGTAAGAGTTTATTTCACAGTCTCATCATTATTCGGGATTGTATATGTGTAAGTCTCCCTTAGGGGAATTATTTCTTATTTCTATTTTAAAAATATTTTATTTTATTCTTATATAGTTAATAATTAACTTTTCAAGTACTATTACCATTTTCTAACTCTTTGGTACTTGAAATAATTTATAATACGTTTTTAATTAAATTTGAGTTTTTTTCTCTTTTTGGTCGAAAATTATTTTTCTTCCAAATCCATGTTTTCTAAAAATGTTTAATTTTTTTTTCAAAATTATAATATTGATTTAATAAATTAATTTTTACCCATTTTTTACATTTTATAATTAATTTTTGAAATGAATTTTCATTTCATTTTCTAAAACAATTCCCATTTGGCATTTAACAAAATTGTTAATGGAATGTTTTTAGCATATATAGAATGAACAGAATTTCCTAGCATCATGAAAAATATATATTTTAAATATTATTTCAAATGTTTTTTGTTGTTTTTTTGGGAAAAATAAATACAAATTTTTTTAACTTTATTTTCTAAAAGGGGATTTTCAAAGTTTAAAGGTAATTTTCCTGAAGAATTTTTTTAATAATATTTTTACGGTTTATATATTCATCAATGAAATAAATCCTTTATTATAACTATGACCTAGCAGGGATATGTTTCTTTTATATCATTAGTATTTTTTATTTGGATGGTTATGGTTATTTTTCTAGGGATATACAATTTCATAACCATTCACCACATTATTCTAGATAGTTTATTATTATGTTTACTAGATTGGAGTTAGTATTAAAATTTTGTATGATAGTTTTTTAATACAAATTATTATATTGATTATGTTTCACCCATTTCAAATGATTAATGAATTCGAATTAGTAAGTGATTGCTGGGTCCCACAAATAGATGGTCCCTTGGCTCCTTAATAGACCTCATGATTCAAATTATTTAGCCAAATTAGATAGGTTTCTACCCATAGAATTAAAATATTTTGTGAAATTTCATGATAGTTTTTTTATTTTCAACATTATGCATCCCCTCATTATGAGATCATCTATTCTCATGTGATTATTCGACTAGTTATAACATCTGTCGATAAGTTTCAAGTTTATGTGATTATTTATAGGTCTTTATTTTGTCATCATTTATTTCAATAATATTATGCTCATTCTATTGATTAAATGGAATGTGTTTTAGTTATTTAGCATGATATATTGGTTATAATTATATATTCATGATAGATTCTACTATACTATTATACTTATGGAGCATTTTATCATACCTATTTCTTCTGTTTTATTTTCCCCAGGATACCAGGAAGTGTTTTGTGGTTGATATATTGGGATTTAAATTGAGGAGTAATTTCATTCTCAAAGAAAACACCTTGCGTATTGTCATGACCCGTCCCTCGGGGCCCGTGCCAGGACTACCCCAATCTTTCCTTCCATAGGCCCGAGGTTGGAAACTAGAACTGGAAAGGAATTTCCCAAAAATGGGAAGGCATTTCCACAAAAAATATACACCCACAAGAAGGTTAGACTATGAAAAATAAAAACACAATGGAAGAGTAAGGTACAATCACAACTAGTAACCACAACTATGTGTAATAGTAAGTACTAAAAGAAAAGGGGTCAAAAACAAGCCCAACTGAAAAGATAAAACTACAACAGGAAACAGGAAACAGCTCATGAGATCATCCACCAAGGATCCTACCTGAAGGGTAGGTGCAGATCATCTCAACTACTCTGCACACTAACCAGTAACCTCCATGTGTCGCCTGGTCAGGGCTCCCTAATGTCTCTTCCAAGCTGCTCGTCGTCTGTACAAGGCAGAACAAGGTGTGGGTGAATCCTTTGTAGGGGTGAGTATTACAATACTCAGTAGGGACCCCAAGACTCCTGAAGGTCTCTTATAATTCCACAATGAAAAAAACCACAAATAATGATCTCAATCACAAAGTACAAATCAATAAACCTAGATCAATCCAGGTAAAAGTCAAGCATAGAAGTACACATGATTAGTCGTAAAGCTTGATCATCTTATTCTGTCAAGAGGAACTGCTACTAACCATACAGAGTCTGACCCACACAAGACCCACACAGGATTTGACCCACCTGCAGTTGATAAGTACTAACCCTCGCTGACCCACATAGGATCTGACCCACACATGTTTTGTTTGTGCTGGCCCACATCGGATCGCTGAGCACTAACCCACAATGGATCTGACCCATACAACATCAGTATGCACTGACCCACATAGGATTGCTAAGCGCTGACCCATAGAGGATCTAGAAAACACAAGAACGATAGGTGAAAATCCACACAGGAATTCTCGGTACTAACCTCTGTATGATCTGCCTCCAACCTCCACCTCACTACCAGCAACTGGATTTCGGCTCATAGTACACTTGATTCTGTGAGAATTTATCCTCAAGCCACTAGTCATATTTAAACTAGCACAAAGTCCCCCAAATAAGTAACCTGATTATTTTTCACGTCATAAGGGTCCCAACGCAATAGACGGCGCGTCAACCGGATGCCTCTTCTGTAAGTAATTAGAATTTTAGTAATGAGGACCCGGTTGTATTCAGATTCGATCCAACATGGAAATACTCCAAATTTCTCTAAAACTCTCACAGAATATCTCATAAAAACTGTCTCTCTCCAAGGATACTAGCGCCGTAGACAGTTTTTCAAATGGACGTCCAGTTCGCAAGTTATGACCTTTTATGCGTTTCGGAGCCCGAGAGGGATCCAGGTCCAGTCCGACCAGGTCGGACTGACCTGGCCCGACCTGACCATGTTCAGGTCTGACCCATACTAGCCCAAATCGGCTTGGGCTAGCTCGGTTAGGCTGGGCCATGGTGCGCTCGGCCTTTTGGACCGCAGCGGTGCGCCCCGTCAACTGGTGCAACCAGAGGGGTCACGCGGTCCACTGCTCCCGAATGGCTTAAAGGAACCATTCATCTCCATTAAGGGTGGATCTAGGTGGCACCTCCTTGTCCCCCACGAGACCCTATGGGAGTGGGTCCAGGCCTTCGACACCACCGCGACGTCAAAGCTACAGCCCTTCAACGCAGCGTGTGACGGTGCGCCACTTCCACCTCCACGGCCTACCCAATGTCGGCCGCCTGTCCGACCACCACAGCGTTGAGAGGCACTACTCTTCTACCACATATGATTATTTCCGTCAGCCACCCTCCTCCGCCAACACCAGTCGTTGGCACCGCCACACCAGGGTCGTGCCGACGTATCTTTTGCAGGCCATCGGGTGAGCTCCAGTGGTCCATTATTCCTTCCAGACATGCCTAAGGTCCTCCTAGGATACCACCATCATTGCGCACCTCTCGTATACAAGGTTCGCTAAATATAGAACAAGGTACCTCTGATGAATTTAATAAAAATATGTGGCATAGGGTCCGAGACTTTTTCGTTTGACCCGTGCCCATCACGTTACCTTTATAAAAAGGGGGTATTTATACATCACATAGATATTGTTTAAAACCCATTTAAATCACACCCAATAGCCACCTGCAAATTAAATAATGGGGAATTGAATTGAGGGAATTGTTTTAGTTAATAAAAAACCCCTACCTTGAGATCCGTTGGAGGTGTCGCAGTTGCGGTGGAAGGAGCATCCACATTGGATGGAGTCATCGGTGTTCATCGATCCCAGATCATTTCTTCTCGATCTTCCATCATCCATCAGTGGATGTTTCCATAGAACTGTGCCAGAGTTTCATTTCTTGAAGAAGCCTTCCAAAAACCCCACATGAAAATCCATGTAAATATGAGGGGAAAGGCAAGTAACAAATTGAGTAATTAATGAGGTTCATTAAATGAATTAATGAACCTATTTTTATTCACAGCGGTGGTGTTAGGTAGTAGATGAGTCAAGCCATTTATTATCTTGAAAATTCACATTTATTGCTGCTACCTCTCCTCCATTCGAGAAAAAGAAAAGAAAATAACAATTACATGTTATTTTACTTTTCATTAAAAATTCCATAAACTAACTTTTTCTCCCAACCTACTGTGGTTGATGTGAAGACTCTCGTACATTAATACTGGTGTTGTGGATTAAATGGTGCCCTTAGATTTTTAATTCGATCACCGGTTCAAAAGATAAAATACACCACCTTCACCTTTATTGAACGTACCTTAAAAAAGGTTCACAAATTAATTCCAGGAACCCCGGGCCTCAGAATCAAGTGCTACCAATTTTCACAGATTAGGGTGTTTTGTCCCCAAAAGCTACAATAAAACTATTTGGGGGTACTAAGAAGAAATATGATCCTCCTGATCCCATGTGATCTCTAGGAGATTCATGTGCTACCCATAAACTCACACCAGAGAAATAGACTTCCCACAAAAGGACTTCTATTGTAGATCCTCTATCTCCACTAGGAACTCCTCAAATGTCGCCCCATCGTCGATGTCCAGCTTTCCCCAGTCGATAACGTTCAATGGTTCATTCTCGTATCTCATTCGATGCAACATGTGGAAAAAATTATGCACTCGATGCATCTGTGGGTGAAGAGCTAGATGGTATGCCACCTTGCCTACTCTTCTGAGGATTTGGAAAGGTCTAATGAACCTTGAATATTGCTTTCGGACCTGGCCAATCATCAGTAATCCTCGTAGGGGTGAGACCCATAGGAAGACATGGTCTGCCCCCTCAAAATCCATTTGTCTCTATCTCCTTCCATCATAAGACTTATTCTGGCTCTTTGAAGTCTTCATCCACTCCTAGATGACCTGAACCTTCTCTGTGGTATCCTGTACCAACTCGGGACCAAGAAGTTCTGACTCCACTAGGTTTGTCCAGCAAAGGGGTGATCTGCATGGTCACACATACCAGGCCTCAAACGGTGTTATACCGATGGTGGAGTGATAACTGTTGTTGTATGCTAAATCTACTAGTGGTAGGTGGTCCTTGCAATTGTAGCCAAAATCAAGGACACAAGCATTAATCAGGTCCTCGAGTGTCTGTACGGTATGCTTTGTCTAACCATCTGTCTGTGGATGGAAGGTGGTGCTCAAGAGTAGGTAAGTTATGAACACAGACAGAAATCCCTTCCACAAGCAGGATGTAAAACATGCTTCATGATCTGAAACGATCATTGATGGAACTCCATGAAGCCTTACAATCTCTTGTACGTAGAGACGTCCCAATCTCTCTTCTGTTCCCTGCTCTTAGATGGGTAGGAATTGGGCCAACATGGTGAGTCGTTCAACGATCACCCAGATAAAATCTTGTCTCCTGGATGTTTGTGGTATCCCTATCACGAATTCCATAGAGATACCATCCCACTTCTCTCTGGTACCTCAAGTGGCTGAGCTAATCCTACTGGTACCTATAGCTGGGCCTTCAATTGCTGACAAGTGTGGCATCAAGATACAAACTCAACCACTAATTTCTTCATCCTTTCACTACTCGAAAACTACCCTATACCCACGGTTCAGAACCGTTGGTATATTCTATACACACAGTTTTGGGAACCGTGGGATATTAAGGCGTCAGGATAGGGGGGTCTGCCTATACCCACGGTTTATCCAAACTGTGGGTATCATATTGGCATAGTGTGGTAGTCTTGTGAACATGCTAGCACAGCGTTGACCCCATGGTTCTCAACCCGTGGGGATTTAATCTTCAAAAAATGAGGCTGCTGGGACTCGACCGTGGGACACACACGCAACACTTCAACCTTCACTACCAACTGAGCCAACTGCATCTTTGGTATATATAGATATATCTATCTAAATATATTAGTAATATTGAAAATCTAAAAATATCCGCGTAGAGAATCAAAAATAGAAGACGCTAGGGCTCGAACCGGTGACCTGCCAAAGGAATAAACCGTACTGAACCAACCAAGCTACAGAGATTTCTCTTAAATATATATATATTAGTCTACTTATATTAATATTAGTTATTTATTAGAAAAAAAAATACAGTGAGATTTGATCCCAGGACCGCTACATATGGAAGAATACTGCCTAACCAACTAAGCTACAATGAGTTTATTATTTAGTATTTCTATCTGCCAAATTTTATTAATCCAAATAGTCTTCCTACCAATTTTTTTTTGTTCCGCGTAATGTTTTATCCTGCCGTATGGTAGGAAATATATACCCACAGTTCTCTATAACTGTGGGTATAGGTCTTCAAAAAAAAATACCCCAATACCCATGGTTTTGAAGAACCGTGGGTATAGGTCTTCTGAAAAAACTCTATACACACAGTTTGGCCAAACCTGTGGGTATACGTCTTCAAAAAAAACACCTATACCCACGGTTTTGAGAAAACCTAGGTATTGGTCTTTGAAAATAATCTATACCCACGTTTTTAGAAAAAAACTGTGGGTATAGGCCCATTTTCTAGTAGTGTTGGCTACTAGTACTGACGCCGGAGGTCCTGGTACATCTTCATCACTTGAGGATGTACTAAAAAGTGGAATGTATGGAACTCCCTCAATACGTCTTATAGAATAGTCACTGGTACTCTAGTTCATCCCTTGAAGAGGATGATGTGCTCTCCACCTTAAGAAAATACATAAGGAACATGTACTAAGGATATCTGAGCACGTCATGCCTCACAGTAAACATCCCCAAGATTTTCCTCCTGAACTTGCTGATGAAGTGGGGGAGTGATTGTCATAGACTAGAAGTAAGCTTCTCCATCCCTATCCAAAAAGGATATCTACAACGAAACTTTTTCCCATGTCGCCTCACTCAATAGCTGTAGACCTAACCTCCTACTGAGTGCGTCTACTACAATGATCCCCTTCCCATGATTATAGAATATCTTAAAGTCATAGTCCTGGAGGAACACCATCCATCGTTGTTGTCTCGGGTTTAGGTCCTTCTAGAAGAAGATATACATGAGACTCTTGTCATTAGAGTAAATAGTAAATCGTTCACCCATAAAGTAGTGTAGCCACATCTTCAGTAAAAATACCACTGCTGCTAACTCCAGGTCATGGGTAGCATAGTTTTTCTCATGTTGTCTCAACATCCGTGAGACATAAGAAATCACCACTCGCTCCTGCATCAGGACACAACCCAGTCCAGTTTCTGATATGTCACAGTAAATTACTTACCCAATGACCTCTTCTGGTAGCCTCAAGATGGGAGCACTCCTCAGTCTCTACCTCAGCTCCTCGAAACTATGTTGGCACTTCTTTTTCCACAATAAAAGATTCCCCTTCTTCTTTGAGGCTGAAAAGGGTGCTGATACCTTGGAGAAGTCAGGTAAAAATATTTTTTAGTACCAAACCAATCCCTGGAAACACCGCACCTCAGTCACACTCCTGGGTGGATCCCAAAAAACCATTGCCTCTATCTTAACAGGATCCATAGAAACTTTAGCCTCTGAGATAATGTTCCCTAGGAAATGGAATTCCTATATCCAGAATTGGGAATTCGAGAGCTTTCCCTAAAGATGGTTATCTCAGAGTGTATCCAGGACTATCTATAGGTGTGTGGATTTCTACTACTTTGATGTCGAGTATAAAAAGATGTCATAGATTAAGACACCACAAAGTGATCGAGGAATGGCTGAAAGACCCTGTTTATGAGCCCCATGAGCACTTTTGGAATGTTGGTCATGCTGAAAGGCATCACCAAAAACTTGAAATGGCTATACCGACATCTGATGGCTATCTCTGGTACATCCTAATATCATACCCCAAACTGGTGATAGCCAGATCTGAGGTCTATCTTCGGAAACCATCGAGCTCCCTTCAGCTGGTTGAAGAGATCATCAATCCTTGGGAGTGGATACTTATTATTCACGGTCACCTAGTTCAGGTAATGATATTCCACACAAAGACTCAATCTCCCATCTGCTTTTTTGGAGAACAAGATCAGGGATGCCCATGGGGAAACATTGAGTCTTATGAACCCCATTCTCCGAAAGTCCTC
This sequence comes from Viscum album, assembly GCA_963277665.1. Lineage (NCBI taxonomy): Eukaryota > Viridiplantae > Streptophyta > Magnoliopsida > Santalales > Viscaceae > Viscum > Viscum album. Next base: position 1,656,616,934 of record OY728121.1, on the reverse strand, counting down.
CTACTATACCCGCAACTCCTGAAACTCCATGGGAGCCATCTGATATGCTAGAGTAGATATCAGTGTTGTCTCGGGGTACAGGTCGATGTGAAAGTATACCTCTCTGTGTGGAGGTATTCATAGAACATCATCAGGAAATACATATGCATAATGGTCAACAAATATAGGATAACTCGGACTCCTCACGTAAACTTCTCTGAGGGTTAGGCTAGCCAATTGATGAGTAATCGGATGCACCCTCATCCAAGATAGTTCATCTCGGGCTGAAAAGGGTTCCTCCTCACCGGTGAAGGTAAAACTGATCCCATACCCATGGACACACCACACTTTCGGCCTAAAATAGTCAATCTGAGCATAGAACATGGATAGCCAATCCGTACTCAAGATGTCATTGTAAGGCCACGATGCTGATACTAGGAGATACTAGTTGAATCTCTTGCCTCCTAGATTAAGCTCACACTTTCGGCACCAGTGTGTAATCAATAAATCTTCTCCCGTAGGAGTCTCTAATCATATGGATCGATTCATAGGCTCCATCTGAATATCTGAGCTACGAACGAGTGCTGTGGAAATGAAAGAGTGAATAGAACTTGTGGAAATAATTACTGAAGATAAGGTGGAATAGACAAATATCGTACCTCTAATCATCTCTAGAGCATTATAGTCATAGTACTCTGATACCTGTAGTTGTGCTCTCCCCAATCCACATGCTCCCTGTAGTCGGGGTGGAACTCCAAGTGGTGGTGGTGGTAGAACCTCAAATCACCACCCACCGCCTATTGCTTGGTCTGCTCCTCTACTTCATCCACCACCCTGAGGACCTCCTAGCTCGAATCTCTACATCTACCTCAGTGGTCCCTCGACCGTCTGCTGATCGTCTGTATGGAGGGTCGGGTAGTTGGAAGCCATGTGGCACTACCCATCTCCTATGAAGCACGTTCTGCCTCCCAGCTGACCATCTCTGCCTCATGAGCTCCGAACCATCAACCCTATGTCCCGGGGTCATCCACCAGTGGGTCTGTCCCGCTTGGAACTCTGCATCATCTGTCTACTCCCTCCTGTAGATGACTCGGCTACCTATCATCCATTGGTGGCTCTCACTGTTAGTGCCTGCTCATCTATGAATCTCTCCACCAACAATTCTTACTCGAGCAATCCAGCCTGCATTGGGATATTCAACGATATCATTGACACTCTGATATACTACTAGAGACCCTGCTCAAACATCTGGGCCCTAAAGAATGGGTCTCATACCATGTCGGTGGTGTAGCGTGAGTGGTCAATGAATCTTGACGGGTAATGGGATATTGTCAGTCTACCTTGCTGTAAGTGCAGCAGCTCTTTGATATGCACGGAGCATAGAGTCTCTAGAACAACATCTGCCCTAAAGAGGCTCTCAAAGTACGTCAAGATGAAGGTCTCATCGTCATGTGTCTAGATCATTGGGTCCCAAAATCTCCCTATTGTTCCTTTCAAAAGGCTATAAGCTAGGATAACCATATGCTCTTCTGGTGTCTCAACCAAGCGAAAACACTAGCCACAACCTCCAGCTAGTCCTCAGTTTTCTGGGGATCTGTCTCACCTCAAATCCTCAGAGGCCTATATATCTAGTACCCATGAAACACGCTCAGTTGGTGTGCTTGGTCTGATGGTGGGGATGATGGAATATGCTTCCCAATGGGTGGGGTTGCTGCTGGTACACCACCTAAAGGTGCTACCATAGTAGGAGATCCATGCATCGAAACTGCGTCGCTCGGTGTGCCATAATCATGTACTCTATCTAGAATCCTGGATGGCTGTCTACGCGGTGGTATCCTGAAAAGATATAGGTGTACCATGGTCAATAAGTTATACCTGGTGAGATAACTCAAAAGTGATCAATGTAAAAACATTTCAAAATCGCACGCAATCTGGGTTTTCATGCACTGAGTCTGAAATCAGAATTCAGGGTCCTAGTGTATGGATATGTCGGCCACCGCACCAACACTGGACTCTCCAAACTAAAAACCATAATCAAAACACATAACACTATTACTCCATTAGAATGATCTGATTCCTAGTTCTTTCGTAGAACTGACTGCTCTGATAACACTTGGTCACGACCTCTCCCCCAAGGCCCATGTTGTGACTACCCCAATCCTGCCTTTCATAGGCCAGGGGTTGGAGAATAGCACCGGAATGAAATTTCCAGAAAATGGGAAGTAATTTCCTCAAAACCTATACACACACAAGCAGGGTACACTATGAAAAAGTAAAACACAATGGAATAATAAGATACAACGTCAAATAGTAACCACAACTAAGTGTAATAGTATGTACTGAATGAAATGGGGCCAGAATACAAGCCTAACAAAAAATATGCAACTACAAAAAGAAATAGAAAATAGCTCCTGAGATCCTCCACCAAGGATCCTACCTGAAGGGTAGTTATAGCTCGTTTCCACTGCTCTCTATGTCGACCAGTCACCTCTGTGTGCCGCCTCATCCTGGCTCCCTCAAGTCTCCACCAAGCTACTTGTCATCTCCACAAGACACAACAAGGTGCGAGTGAGGCCCGTGTAGGGGTGAGTATAACAATAATCAGTAGGGACCCCGAGACACCCAAAGGACTCTCAAAATTAAGCAAATTAAAAACCAAAAAGCATTATCTCAATCCTAAAGAACATAGAAATATACTCAGCTCAAACCAGGTATAATTAAAGAACAGAAGTAAAGATGATTAGTCATAAAGTTTGATAAACTTCTTCTATCAAGAGGCACAATTGCTGACCATACAGAGTCATACCCACATAGGATCGGTAGGTAATAACCCCCACAAGACCCAAACAAGATCCGACCAGCCCAGAGTTGATAGGTACTAACCCTAGAAGACCCACACATGATTGGACCCACACGGGATCAGTATGCGCTGACCCACACAGGATCGCTGAGTGCTGGCCCACACAGGATCTGACCCACATATGATTGGTATGCGCTGACCTACACAGGATCACTAAGTGATGAACCCCACATGATCTGATCCACATAGGATCTAAAGGTGCGGACCCACACTGGATAGCTCAGTACTAACCAATGTATGATCTGTCTCCAACCTCCACCTCGCTTCAAACCACTAGATTCTTGCCCATAGTATGCTTCATTCTGGGAGAACCACCCCTCAATACATCAATCATATTTTAACCGGCAAAAATTCCCATGAATAAGTATCCTGATGATCAGTCACGTCATAAGGGTCCCAACACAGTAGATGACGAGTCAACTGGATACCCGATCTGTAAGTTATAATCATTTAAGTGCAGAGGGCCCGATTGGATTTGAATTCAATCCAACCCACCCATACTAAATTATTCTCCAAAACTCTCTTGAAGTATCTTGGAAGGACCATATCTCTCCAAGGATACCAGTTCCATAGACAGTTCGTCAAATGGATGTTTAGTTCGCAAGTTATGACCTTTTTTGTGTTTTTGGTCCCGAGAGGGGTCCGGGTCTCGTCCGACCCGGCCTGGAAAACCCGACCTGACCCGGTCCAAGTATTCCTCGGTCCATCCTAAACCACATGGTTGGGTCAGGCCATGGTTGGCCTGGCCCACTGGACTGCAGTGGTTTGGCCTGCCGGCTAGCACGCCCCGCAGGGGTCACGTGGTTCGATGCTCCCAAAAGATGGAAAGGATCCATTCAGATCCATTAAGGGTGGCTCTAGGTGGTGTCGCCTTGTCACCCATGAGACCCATAGGTATCGGTTTCTATCTTTCTGCACTGCCATGGCTTCAAAGCCAGGGCCCTTCAATGCGTCGTGCGATGGCACGCCACCTCCGCCTCCATGGCCTACCGCCTGTCTGGCCACTGCAGTGCCTAGCTTCACCACTCTTCCACAACTGTCGGTGGTTTTCAGCCACTTCCCTCGTCATCCGACACCGGTACACCGGTGCAGCCGTACCGGTTCCATGCCATCGATTCTTTCGTGGGCCACCGGGTAAGCTCCGGTGGTCCGTTCTTCATACCAGACGGGCCTACTGTCCTCTTGTGATGTCGTCGTCGTCGCACGCCTCTTAGATTCAAGTTTCCATCATGTTGGAATAAAACGCCACTGAAGAATTGAAGAAAAACAAGAAAAATAAGGTCAAGGCCTTGTTCATTTGGTTTGCACCCTCCGCATTACCTTTACAATAAAGGGGGTATTTTTACATCACATAGATATTGTTTAAACCATGTTCAAATCCCCCGCAATAACCAATCACAAATTCAAGAATGAGTAATAGAATAAAGGGATTATTAAATTAATAAATAACCCCTACCACGAGATCTATTTGATGTGTCGTGGTTGAGGTGGGAGGAGTGTCCATGTTGGATTGAATCACTGGCGTTTGTTGATCCCAGATGTTTGTCGCCCTAGCATCTGTCCTCCATCGGTGGATGTTTCCACGAAACATTTCTAGAGTTTCCTTACATGAAGAATTTTTTCCCAAAACCCCACACCAAGCTCCATTTAAATATGAGGGGGAATGGTGAGTAATACATTAAATAATTAATGAGATTCATTAAATGAATTAATGAACCTCTTTTAATTCACAACGGTGGAGTTTCAAAGTTGATGAGTCAAGCCATTAATTGGCATGACAAGTCACCGGTCCCACCACATCCACTCATCCATTAGAGAAAGAGAAAATAAAATAAAAATTACATGTTATTTTACTTTTCATTAAAAAGTCCAAAAACATACTTTTTCTCCCGACCTACTGCGGTCGAAGAGAAGCCTCCCATAAGGGAATATCAGCTCTACAGATTCAACAGAGCCCTTAGTTTTTTAATCCGATCACTAGTTCAAAATATTGAAAATGCTACCCGTTACTTTACTGAACATACCTAAAAAAGGTCCAAAATTTCATTCTGGGAACACCGGGCCTCAGAATCAAGCACCGCTATTTTTTTTAGACTCATAATAATCCCAAATAATTAAAAAAACATCATGGATTTTTTGGGTATTTATACGTATTATATGCTTTCAATCATAATTTGAATTCCATGTAAGTATCATTTTTAATAAGACTACTGAACTATTTAGTCCTTCAGGATGTGATTTATTTTATCTTATACCAGTCTAATAATGTAGACACTGAATCTAGGTTACTGGAGTGAGGATCATTATGGTTGGGATCAGAGGGTGGTTTAGTAGACACCTTGGGAACTTGATTTTTGAAAATATAGAGTAGATAACATAGAAATATGATATACATTGAGGATAAGTATAGAATAGCATCATAAATTATTGGTAAGATAGATATTATGTGTTTTTTCTTAGATATACATCTTTATCTAGATAGTAAATATTGAAGTCGTTCTGGCATATATATACCTAGGGATAATAACTCTAAAAAGATTGTGTTGAACATGACTTGATCATTACCAGGTATAGAAAAATGGTCTATACAATTCACTTAGTTTGACACTACCGAGGGATATCTTTTGGATAATTATAATTTTCTATAAAACCCTTAATGAAGCATTTGGAAATATTTTTATGGTATTAAAAATCCCCAAAGAAACCATGTTAATAAATATGTGAAACTCCATGCCTAATTGTTTCAATTCATGTTTAGTGTTTCAATAGTTTTTGGATTATTTAATATGTTTATTAATGTTATGATCTAATATAGTGTATTATATTGTTTACAAATGGAACCTAGTGGAAGGAATGGGAACCCTATCAATGCAAATAATAAAAAGAGTAAGATTGATGTTTTTAATGGTCATAAGCTAATATTTTGAAGGGATCTAGTCTCCCAAAAAATTTTTCCTATAAAGACATAATATCAAGTACATAAAGAAAGGGAAATAATTCTATAAGTATTATATCTTCCAATAGAAGCCCGAGAAGTAGAAGGAGACATATAAAAAATGGATAAGGGAATGAAAACAAAAAATGGTTTTACCACATGTGATAATTATAGAAAGAAACGCCATAGTACCTTCATAAATGTAATGAGAGTTTGATACAATTGGGGATAGTAAGTCCACCATGCTCATAATTTCAAATAAAAGATAGAAATTTAAAATGTTCAATGATTCAACTATAAGGATATGGAGCACTATGAAAATTAATTCCCCAAGAATCAGGGGAATATATCTCCAAATAAGAAAAGGGATCATAGTCAAACTTATTCTCTTACTAAATAAAAAGACAAATGATTAATGTTTGTGTGTTTGGATTCAATAATATTGATTCATTATTATTTTATCAATTATATTATGGTGATAATAATCATGAAATTTATAAGGATTATACTGCAGTACAATTTATTAATGGATTTGAGAGAAAATATTAAATGGTAATGATGAACAAGAAAATTGATTTAGTAACAAGTTGAACCTCTTGAAAAAGGCATGATTAATGGAGGATAACCCAAAATATCTGTACTAAGTTTACATAATAATCATATGTTTATCGGATAGTGTTGTTTTACATGAAATTGGTTATAATTTTGACAGTTTATGTCATATTTTATGGATTTTACTATAAGTATTAATATAAGGAAATATTTGACAACCAAAGATTTTAGATTTTGAATAATACATGTTTCTATTATGTTTTTATGGTGATTAAGGTGAATACATATTTTTAATGTGACATTAAGAGAGAATTTATATTGTCTGGGGAATATGACATTGATTTAATGACATTCCTTCAAGTTTTAGGAATTGAAAATTGGGAAGACATAATTTAGACACGTCATAAGGATAAATATATATGTATTGGATTAAGTTTAAATTTTGGTATTATTGGATAACTTTTCCTAACCACTTTGGTTTTATAAAATGTCTAGTGATAAGAGAAAATATTTGTCATTCTATTGACTCATTAAAGGTGCTTCTTGTTTAAAAATTCATTTTGGGTATTCATTTCTTAGAGTAAGAAATTAAGTTGGAATTGATTAAATCAAAACCAAATGAAAAAAATTGTGCATATGAAATAGAAATATATCATGTATGTATAATTTTATATCTTCTCATTATATATGGTAAATTAATTCCTTATCTCTTGGAAAATGATCTTGAAACAAAAATTTGGACCTAGTACCATTATTTTTAATGAATACAATTGTACCTAAAGTCATCATAGATTTATGGTTTTTTGGTTGTTGAAATTATCTTAATCATTACATTTCTTGTGATCAATAACCCATATCAAACTCCACCATTATTTAGGCATTACACATTTCTTTCATGTCCATATATTCACTTCCCAACTATGTTCTCCTACCTGTAAACTCAATTATGAGATAATTCCATATTAGCATCATACTTCCCATTCTATATTATCAAGAAGACTTTTTATTAACCCATATCAGGATATGATATTTTAATGAGTTTATTTTATAATTTTTAACCCTTTATTATTGATATCAAGATTAAATTGTGAGGAGACAATTTATTTAAGGGGGTTAGAATGTAACACCCATGATTTTAAAAGAAGAATATAATATTCGATATAATATATGGAACAAACACCAAAAAATATAAGACAATGAAACAACTAGAGTATTTATGTTATATTTATATTTAAATAAATTCAATCTCTTTGATATCTTGACATGCACATAACACTAGGTTTAAATGAAATACGATACTCTATTAAAATATTATAAATTAAAAATGATCATTATAACATTGAAAATAAGTTAGAGGGTAAGAATTATACTAAATAAAAAATAAAATTTATATTGTTTACACTTGTATTAAATAAATTTTATTTTTAAATTTTGATTATAATTAAAATAGGAATCATTTAAATGGAAAATAGTTGTTTTTAGAAAAAAATGTATTTTTTTAAATGTGGTTTATTCATGCTTTACACACATAATTTTAAATTAATTTGTACCACAACTATAAAATTTATTTTAAAAAATTAAAATTAAATTTTAAATTTAAATTTCAAAATTATCATTGGGTTATTTATTTTCATTTTTATAAAAATTTAAATTTTCGGATGAATAGTGAAAAGTACTGATTTTTTTTTAAAATCACCATTTTTTAAAAATTATTTACAGAGGTAAATTATATTTTAAATTGATTTTAAATTAAAATTAGTTAAATTTTATTTCAATTTAACTAATTAAATTCATTTTAATCAATTTTATATTTAATTTTTATATTAAGATAATCTATACTTATGAGAATTTTCTTGCTTGAAACCCTCTTTTTTATTGCATATGTGGTTAAATATAAATTGAATTCTTCCAATTATGTGAATTTAATACAAAAAAAAAGATTTAATATTTGAAATAATATTAATTTATATTATCTTTTCATGAAAAACATATTTTTTACAACAGTTAATACTGTAAATAGTAAAAAATTAATTATGACAGTTGAGGGAAAATGGGTTTACCATAGTGTTAAACTAAAAGGATAAGGGTTTAAATGACCTAAATACTTTTCCAACTCATATATTATGGACATATTTAGAACTTATAATCTCTAAGGTTGGATAATGACTTATTTTTTATTCTTTTTTTAAGAGAAAAACATGCGTACCACTTTATATTTTCTAAAATTCCATGTGTCTCCTCCCCCGCCTTATAAAAGGCTAACCTTTATCCTCCTTTATTAACACTTAAAAAACAAATAAGTTAATAATTTAAATGAAAAAATATATTCCCTAAACTCTTATACACATCCTAGATTCCTTTTTTAGATCAAAAATACAATCTACAAAGTCTTTAGTTTAAACCTAAAGTGGTTTCCCAAGGAAGATGTAATGTTTTTAATTATGAGTTTTCATTTTACATATTCTTCTATCTCCATATAATATTACTAAAATAGGATAAAATAAAAAAATTAGTATTAAAAATATAATTTTATAAACTTATTTTAATGTAATAACCTAGATTCATTTCTTCATCCATCAAATGGGAAAACATAACCACCGACTGTGTGTACGACAGACTACCGCCACACAAACTAATGTAATTCTTTTTCCAACACCATATTTCAAGAATATATATAATAATTTATTATATGTATGTATATGATATTAATGAAATTAATATACTTTAATAATTATCATATCCCATGTACCATTTTAATTCCCATTCCCTTGGAAAATAATAATGTTGCTCGTGCGTATGTGTGGACTACCGCCTCCACGTAGCGATGTGGAATATTATTCAATTTTTATTTTCATGGTTTTAATAAAGATTTATTGTTTTAATATAAATTATATATATGAAATAATTATGATTTTATAAATATTAATTAATAATTATTTGCATTTCTTTCCATCTACTGAGAAAGATGGAAATAATGTTCATGCGTACGTATGACCTACTATATCCATGAATATTGTATTCCATTTTCCATCTATAAATTTAATAAATTACTATAAACTCATAAATAATGAATATATTTGACATTTATTTCATGTTTAACTTTATTTGGATGATTTAAACATGATCTAATTAAAAAGACTAAAATTAATGATCTAAAACATGCCTGAAAAAAAAGCAATAATCACCCAAAATAGAGATTTTAACAAAGAATTTTTAATAAAATGGTGATAATAAAATATAATTAAATAATATATGGTATGAAATATATTATTATGGTTTTTCAATATATATATATATATAATAAAATTATATTTATTATACATGAGTTTTTCCCTCATATAAAGCAATTCAAACATGAGGTAAGTATTTCTCATCTCACTTTTAATTCTATGAGACACAAACCATATTCACCACTTATTCCTTTGTATTGTGTATATACTACCCTGTTTTAAATATCATATAATTAATATCTTTATCCTAATTATATTTAAAGTTTCATGTTATGTTATTTCTTTTATGGGGCATATGATTCAAATGTTACCAAAGTAGTAAAAGTTTATTTTACAATCTCATCATTATTTTGGATTGTTTACGTATAAGTCTCCATTGGAAGAAATATTTGATATTTCCATCTTAAAAAATAAATATTTTATTCTCCTAGGTTTAATAATTATGTTTTCAAGTAATAATACCCTTTTTCAATTTTTTGAAAATTGAAATGACTGAGAAAATGTTTTCAATAAAATTAGAATTTATTTCTCATTTCGGTCAAAAATGGATTTTCTTCCAAATTCATGTTTTCTAAAAAAAATTCATTTTTTTTTAAAATTATCCAAAATTATTTAATAAATAATTTTTTACTCATTTTTAAATTGTTAAAATTTATTTAAATGAATATTTATATTATTTCCCAAAAAAAGGTTTTTTTGGATTTAGTCGAAACCCGGGATGTAATATTTGTTTTAACATGTAAGGTATGAGAAATATTTACAATCTTCATGACCAATAAATTTTTTAATAATTATTTTACATGATTTTAAATGTTATTTTGAAAAAAAAAATTAATTTTAAAATTTTTTGTGAAAATCATGTTCTAAATTGTGAATTTCAAACTGCACTAGTTATTTTTATATAGAACGTTTTTAGTAACATTTTTATGGTATTTATATTCCTTGATGAAATAAAAAAGTAATATATTTTTGATCAAATGGGTATATATTATATTAATATCATTATTATTCTTTATTTTTATGGTATATGATCAGTTTTACTTAAGATGTATAATTTTATTTCTATTTTCCATATTATTATATTAGATTTATTATTATGTTTAATTGATTGGGGAATGTATTAACATTTCATATATTAGTTTTTTAATATGAATGTCTATGTTGATTATGTTTCACCCATTTCATATGATAAATTCATTGGACTTAGTAAGTTTGGGTGATTCCGAGTTATAGATTTTCCCTCATTGCGTCAAAAAGTCTCCTAAGACAAATCAATTGGCCAAATTAGACGTGTTTCTACCCACATATTTAAATAGTCTTATGAAAGTAATTTAAGATTTAAGATGTTTATCATTATTCATTCCATATTTTTGAGATTATATATTTTCATGTTATTATTCAATTTTTTAGAATATCCATTCACCCATTTCATTCTCACATTATTATTTATATTGAATTATTTGATATTCATTTTTTCCATATTATTCTCAGTTTATTGAGAAAATACAATGTATTTCATTTATTTATAATTATATTTTATTTATGATTATTTATTCATGATATATTCTCTGATACCTTACCCTTACAGATTATATTTGATCACCCCTTATTATGTTTAACTTTCTCTATGATATCATTAATAGTTTTATTATTGAATAATGGGGGTACACAATTAAGAATAATGGATTTCTCAAAAAAAGACTTTATAAATATATATATATTTCAATCGTATTTTTAATTTCATGTATGTATGTTGTCTATCAATACTAATAAACTATTTGGTATTTTTTGTGTGGATTACATGTCTCTTATGCCAATGTAATAATGTATACACTGGATTTTCGTAACTAGTTTCAAGGTCATTACACATATCGTAACCAATGTGGGTCAGATTTTAGCCATATATAACCAATCCAAAAGGTGGGTCCACCATTTTTATTAGCAGTGATCCCTAGACACATATAAATCGCAATAGGTTGTCATGAACATAGAGGAAATAAACCCCATACCCTCATTATTCAACGAACAACCCCTACTATGTACCATAACATAAAAACCACATATCCAAATAATATTAGGGTATCAAGAACATTAAGGAAATTCACCTCATTTCGTCTTCCTGCCATACATGACCCCACCATACATCATCAAATTATAGTATATTAAATACAATGACATTAATCCATTATAATATATTTGGTTATACTAACCTTGATCTATCATATCTCCTACTATGTTTTAAGGGAGTGTAATAATGGAGTAATCAACCATTTGTTCACTCACCATCCTACATATTGAGGAATACACCCAATAAAAATAGTTATGGATTTTATAGATATCTAAAAATGATGGAGTGCATATGAAATCACAAATATATATATGTATATATATATATATGGCCTTACACTAACCCAACCCAATAATTTTCTTATAAAGAAAACACTGCCACACCCTTTATAACCATTGCAACATCTTTACCATTCTCAATCCATTGCTTCCATCTATAAAAAAACCAATACAATCCATCATACAAAACAAAAATATAATAATTCATAATTTCTCATATTGGTTTCACTATTTACCAGTTTCTGGAATCACCATTTTACTGACTATATTACATTTATTATTTCATTCATTAAACATATTTAATACCATGCTATCTATTTCACACTTATAGTTCATTATTATCCATTACATATTTATTTCTATCCCATGTTCATTAATAGAGAATCATAAATCATAAATTTCTTTAAATTCTAAACTCTATCCATTTTTTAAAAAAATATATAATAATTCATTAAAAATTTATCACTTTTTAAATTATATCTATTGATAATATTTATTATTACTAATTGTACCCATGCCATTAGGCATATACAATGAAACCGTAAAAATACTCTATAACAGTCACATATTCCAAACCAACAAACACAACACCCCTTCCACCTCATTTCACATCAATCACATGTAACCATTTACTAAATAATTTTTCTATTAGAAATAGTTTTCCACATCAAAATATTCTTTACATAAATTATAGATTTACATATATTTATTTTATAACGTCTATTATGTTACTTTTTCTAATATGATTATAATAAGTATATCAAAAATTGTTCCCAATTTCATCATAATAATTCATATCATTTAATCACATCTTGATAGCAACACGAAATAGTGAAAAAATAAAGAAAACAAAAAGTATCACCAAACAATCTATTCTTTAATCATTCCTTCATAATAATAAATTGTATCCATCCAAACATCATTATCATTATTATAGGTTGTTATACAGCCATTTTATTACTATCATTACACAATTAAACTTTTCTAAAAGGTGATTTCATTACTTAAAATATAGCATGGGTACATAATTCATATAATCAAGAAAATTTTTACAAAAAAAAATCGAACACAAACTTGATGAATAATATAATGGAAACATATAAATACATGTGAATAACCTATTCCCAATAATTTTCTTTAGTTAAATCCTTTATATTTATTAAGGAAGTTCTTATAACTCACCTGGTGAAATACTATATTGATTTAATAAATTCATATAAAAAAAATAAACAGAGACCTGAATACCCTATATTTATATCAATTTTTAAATAATCGATTCCCAAGAACTAGTGAATAAATGGTAAACCACTTCAGAACTCAAAAGGAACAACCTTAGAACATAAACCTTATCAATTACTCTTATAACATACCCAAATACTATCTTAAAATAGAGAAACATCACCATTATGACTTCCAAGAATAAATTGTACAAGAAAGAATAGAAGAACAGGTTATGGGAGTACCAAAAATCAAGAGAGTTTGAACCTAATGAATCAATAGGTTTAAAAATTAAATATGAATGATTGAAGGTGTTTAGGGTCAGTTGTGGTTTGAAGGGAGAAAATAAAAAGTTGACCCAAGGAAGAACCGTACCCCTATCTATAATTAAATACCAATATTCTGGTGATGGGATTCATTTTAAAATCATATGACCAATTTCATTTGAAGTGAAACCAATAGAGAATGATCTATCTTCAAGTAATAAAACCTGAAAATATAATTGAAAAATAGAGCATGAAACAATGCACCTCAAATTTCTTAATATCAAAAGATTCCATATTCTACTTATATAAAATACATGTGATAATTATCACATGGTGAAGAATACTTATTCCTATCACCTATGAGTGGGGAACACTTTCTAGTGAATAAAAGTATGCATATAAGGATCCCAAACACTGAATGGGTGATAAAACCTTCACCATATGACAAACAATGTTTCTGAAAGAATATATTTTCAAATATGGCTCAATAGTATCTCACGCCCAATTGGAGAGGATCACATCTTATTTTATAGAGATCCTCAGAACTACTCACTAAATAAATAGTGTAAGACATATGTAACAACTTGATTTTAATCTTTTATAATTCATGAATTTTAACTTATTGGTGTTCATTCATTGAAAACCTAAATAAACGAGTGTCGCATTCCATAAATAGTTTATCATAATCTATTCATTTTTGAATAAATAATTTGTCTAAAACATAATCCTTATCTAAAGTATGAACTATGTGATCCTAAAATCTTTAGTAACATTGAAAAAAATATGAAATACCTATTTCATAGATGTAACCAAATAGCCTCCTCTAGAGAAGAATCAATTCCACTCAAGATACTAATGGGTCTAGTGTGATCTCTATCAAACATACTCATATCTCAATATGAACATGTCCAACATAATATATACCATATAAAAAATATTTAGACCATTATAATCCTTTTTACAAGACATAGAGTGATCCCTAGACCTAGAACATGTAAATATAATATAGGATAGATTATTTTTTCCTTAATTCTTCGAAAAACATTGACCAAGTCAAAGAAAACATCATATTTCATTCATCTAAGATAAGATTGCATCAAATTACTCTCATCTATGTATCAAAGAACATCCTTTGTGTCTCACAAAATTAGGTCAATGAATTTAATAATTCTAATTCAATCAAATTCTAGATGTGTTTAACTAGAAATACGAGTGGAAAATCCCATATAGGTTTCCTAAAAAACAATGAAATTATCAAAAAAATACCTAACCACCCAAGTATTAGATATGTTCAATTTTGAATATCATAAGTAGATTGTCAATTTTTGAAGGTTCTCATGATAGGTATATGACCAAATTTAGTAAGAAGTATTGATAATAATCATATACCCCAAATTATATTGATGATTGTATGACATTCAATGGGATATAATTCAATGGATTAGTCTTTGTAATAATTCTATACATATACCCAATGATTCCATCATTTATATTTCAATTATAACTATTTTTAACAAGTACAAGAATCTATTAAATATAACATGTTTATATCATCAGAACCCATAATACACCAAAATAATAATTGTTCAGGAACCCTCAATGTCAATCATTGAGGGTATATTATCATTCAATATTCATGTTAAATAAATTAATGAACACATAAATGAATGATAATTGTAGATTTCCTTTATTAGGATAACATGTGTTAGGTCCACAAGGCTGAGTACCCTGAGAGGGGGGGGGGTGAATTAGGGTATGACTAATTTAAAATTAAAGCCCGTTCTGATCTTGTTTTGCTGTTAAGAACAACACTCTTCTCTCTCTTTCCCATTGTGCAATGTAAACAGAAAGTAAAGCATGCACATGACATAAAAAATTTATCTTGGTTCACCACTAAGGGAACGTCCAAGGAGAATACAATGACATGTTGTATGTCATACCAAATTCCACTAAACTGTACTAGTTATGGATTAAAAGGTTCGGGCATAGTCACTCTGTCCCAGTCTCATGGCCTTTACAAGGTTTCGGGTTAGCTCACTGCTTTCCCAAGGGTCACTCCCTGTTTCTCTCTCTCGGGCTCACTGTCGGTGGAGAGGATAACCTTCTTCCTATTCCTTTGCTCACTGCTCCGGAAAGGATACACTCATAGTTTATAGACCTGTAGGTCTCTTCATTTTCATAAAGGAATGCATCTTCCTCTATATTTAGATGCTTTGTTAAAGTCCATATTTCACCTATAGATGAATCTAAATTTTCAACGAAGGTATCGGGAAATCATCCAGCTTTAATGCAGCCTCGAATAACCATCGTGAATTAACCCTTACTTGGTGCACAGGTCTATCCCGGCACACACGTCTCGGCACGCAAGTCACAACTGGTGCGCAGGTCCACCTCAGACACTTGCGTGACACAAGCTTCTTCAACTCCAAACTTGCGTGACACACTTCCCTTTACGCCCAAACCAACATTGGCGCACAACAAACAACAATCGCCCTTCTTCAAATCTGGCACGCAAGTCCTACTTGCGCAACACACCACCACTTGCGCGACCACCACACCTGCGCGACAGGAGCTCTGATTTTTCAAAGTGTTGAACTTCGTGCAGAATGAGGAGGGGTGGTCCAGTATTTATAGGCATTTTGTCACCCTGCGCGACGGCGCGCTAGTCTCCCCTCGGCATGCAAGTTTCAGCGTGCAAGTCTCTGCACTTGCAAGTCACCTGCTCGACTAACCCAATACTTGCATGACCCTCTTTCCTTTGCCAAATTTTGATCTTCTGATCTTGAAAAACAACATGCCCTCAAGTTCTCAAGCCTTCTAGGCACCAGCGCGCAAGTCCTTTCTCTTGGCACGCAGGTCACCTGTGCGACCAACTCAATATTTGCATGACCTTTATCTCTTTGCCATATTTTGATGATCTGATCTTGAATAACATATGGCGTGCAAGTTTCACCATGAAATCTCCATTTTTAACAAATTTTTATGTCACTGTTTTGCTTTTTCAACAATCACATCACAGTTTTCCACTTTGTCAACAAACACAATAACCTCAAAAATTCTTCAATGATACCTTGAGGGATTTTTTTCCCAACAACATGATTCATTTACAACCATTACAACCAACCTCTCATGCATCTAAAACCAATAGATTCTATATGACCCTCATATTGTTTCTATGATAATGCATTCATAAACAGATCTACAACATTCTTCTATATAACCAAACAACTAATATTTATATCAAACCTCTAAATGATTTGTATGAGATGGTATTTTCATAGGATGTTTTTTATTATTTTTGGAGATCATGATTTTTTAGGCTGTGTAAAAATCCTGTTGTCATCACAGTATATCTCAATTTCTCCCTAAATTCTTGGAACCACTACAAGTTAGGTAAACAAATTCTTGATACAATCAACATCTTTCACAACATATGATGTATTGATCTATTCTAACTTTGTTGTTTGGTCTCCTATGGTGATTTTTTTGGAACTCTAACAACTAATAGATTTATCATTTAGGAAAAAACTGAATCCATATTGAGTGGTCATATAGTCTTTGTTGTATTGAAATCTCCCATATCTGTAAACTTTTACAAATATCTCATATTCACCTCCAAATACCATGAAAATATCCTAATTCCTTCTCAAGTAATTAATAATATTCTATATATAAATATAGTGACTATAACCTAGATTATATTGCTATATTATCGTTGTTCTCAAAGTATAATCGACATTGGTTAGATTAAACAACATTGAATAAAAGATATATCTTATGGAAGACTAACAAGGAATTCTATACATCATATTTACCTATTTAGAATATCCAAAATCATCGTCATATTGGTTCCAAAAAACACTAGAAAAGAACCCTTCGTATAGTTCTCTAAGAAAAAATATTTTAACAAATTACCAATATATGTGTTTTGAATCTATATAATAAACATATTAGATCTATTTATATAGATCTTTGAACCTAGTATGTAGGTAGATTCAACCCTGAATTTCATTAAGAAACATTAATGCAACCATATATTCATATACTGAATTTCATTAAGAAACATTAATGCAACCATATATTCATATAATTAAGTGCCTAGATTTCATTTTCGAAAGGAATTATGTATTCTACATAAAATATCAAAAATATTACTATACTCCCACTAACCTTGTAATATACAAAATAACCATCATTTATTTTTATTAATCTAAACTCATTTATGACATCAATAAATTAGATATTATAACTTTTATAGGATTTATATAGTCTATAAATGGACCTTTGTAACATAACAAAACCTAAAAAGACTCATTTAGAACATAAAAAAACAACAGGTTGTATCATATACACATCCTTGGATAAATTCAAATTAATTAAATAGTCTTAACATCCCTTATATATATCTCATTTTCATAATGAACTTCCATGACTAGAAAAATATGAATGGTCTTTATCATCACTACATGTGAAAAATATTTCTTCATAGCCAATACCATGAATTTATTTATTAACCATTGCAACCAAGATTGATTTATAGGTAAAAAATCTACCATCCATGTAAGTTTTCTTAGAACCAACTTATTACATTTAGATATTACACCTTTTGGTGCATCCACAAAAGTTACAAACATTTTTTGTGTACATGAATTCCATTTTAGTTTCTATATCTTTTAATCATTAATCACATTCTTATCTCTCAATTAAATCCTGGTAAGTGGTAGTTCCATCACCAATGAACAATACAACATCATAATTTTCTATATAAAATATATATATTACTACCGTGTAAATAATCCTAAGAAACTTTTAAGGCTCTTATATAGTTTGAGTTTGTTCTTCTTCCATTACTATTTTCAGAACCCGCTCAACTTCAATCTTAGGAAAACTTCTTATTTTTTGTCTTGAAATTCTCCAGGTTCAAATTTTCTCCCACTAAAACCTTGATTTAAGTGTACATATTCATTAAAAACACCACATTAGTCCACAAAAAAATTATGTTTAGTAGTATTATAAATGTAATATCCCTCAATTTCATTGGGATAACCAATAAATAAGCACCAGTTATATTTTGAGTCAATATTATTTCCAATAAAATCATTATAAAAATGAAACAAACCCCAAAGTATTCATAAAATTAATATTTTTTATATTTCCCAATCAATATATCATATTTTTAATTATAACTACTTTTGATGGAATACAATATAGTAGAAATGTAGTAGTTTCCAGAGTATAACCCCAAAGTGAGATGGAAAGTTCACTTAGACTCATAATTGATCAAACCATGTCGAACAAGGTATGATTAATCCTTTCAGAAACATCATTCCATTATCATGTCTTTGGAAGAGTGAGGTGTGAAAAATTTCCATAATCTCTTAGATGAGCTATAAATTACATGTATATGTGTTTTCCACCTCAATTTGATTGAGGAATAACAATACTCTTTCCTAGATGATTCTATGATTTATTATGAAACCCTTTGATCTTCTTAAAAATACATAGTTGTGTTTTTTCAGAAACACATATCCATAGCGACTAAAGTCGTTAATAAAAGTAACAAATTACATAACATCGCTACTTGTATGTGTGATCATTGGTCCACAAACATTGCAATATATGATATTTAGTAGTGCACTAGCCCTTCAACTTTTCTCTTAAAAGGTTATTTATTCATCTTTACCAATAAACAAGATTATAAATTCTAAAATGATTTATAATAAAAATTTTCTTGAAATACAAATCCTTTAAGTCCTTAACAATGTTTATCATTTATAATCCTAACGTGATAATACCAATGGTATGTGGGATTAGAATCCAACCTAACCTTCTTATTATGGGTGTTATAAATATACTTATTCATATAAAAAATAAATAAACCGTTAATTATATTTCTAATTCCATAAAATATTTCGTTATTATATATAGAACAACACTAATTATGGATAATGAATGAAAACCCCATCTTGTACAACCAAGATACAAAATTAAAATTCTTATTTATGTTGAGAATGTAATAAAAGATCTTTAATTCCAAAACTAATACTTTGGGTAGATTTATATCATTGGTGATGAATTTTAATTCCAAAACTCTTACTATAATAATGACATTAACTTATAATTTACCCTTCATCAATTCTCTAGTATCCTTGAGTCTTTTTTGGTCAATAGAAATGTGTGATGCACACTCGGTATCCCATACATGTGGGCTAGAGGTGGTGGAATTAATATTCATAAAATTTACATATATATTCACATAATTTTTCCCACTAAAAAATCTTCTCAACCCAAGATACTAACTTTAAATGATTTTATTGGTCACACATATTAATAATCTCAGTATGATTAATGTGAAAAATTACATAATCCACAACAAGGCTATATTAGGGGGTGAGTATAAAGTTTTAAATGTTTTAATTAAGGGATTTTAATTATAGTTCTCCTAATAAAATTGATGACCCCATATATCATATCCTTTTAGTATGCTATGATTCATATTTCTTCCTTAGTTACACTGGTTTTTTCAAATAAATAATCCATAGTTATTATGGTATAATATCCTATAAATACTAAAAATTTAGATTCATGGATAATTGAGGGTATAACAATTTACCCAATCAATAATAAATTCGTCCTTATTCCTCTAGAATATTAGTTGTTATGGTTTGTTAGCTAGTTTAACCCAAATAAAAATCCAAGAAAAAAATAAATGGGGAAAATCAAGGGATATAAATTCTCATATCAACTTTCCCAGTAAGATAATCCACAATTAATTTTATCATTATATATATATTGAAAATAATCACGGGGTACTCATTCTCATCTTGCAAAACCCAACTGAATGATAATGGTCTTGAATAGTGCTACTTTGGAAGGAATCTCCCACTTAGTATTTATGGGATTTTAATTTTCTTTAATTTACATCATATGGAGAATGAATAAAAAAATATTGGATATTATATAATCATTATCTTCTAATGTATTCTTCCATTTTTCATATGCATGATTCCAAATATTTAGTTTTGGAATCCCTATTCCTTCCAACAAATTAATGAGTTCAAACTACAATAACATTTAACAAATTACATAACCCATATGTTTTATTACTCACCCATAAATAGAAGAAATATATATTCATATGTATCCCAATTAATCATATGGATAATGTACATAAAATTTTCATGTAATGGAATATAGTTATATGTGATTGATGACATCCACAGGAGTAAGTCTGAAGCGATAGATAGACATCCCCATTCACATCTCTTGATAAGGTACAAGCCTCCAGGCTGGTAGGTGGTTCGACCCCAATTCCCCCTCACTGAGGTGACATTACCAAAGATAGAATTAAATTCAGGATACCTATAACAACTAATATCAAAAAATTATATTTACTAACTATTAATTAGATTGTAACTCTAAAAACAAATTGAGATCAAGGTAGATGAAAAATTAATTTTACGGAGCCATACATTGTATGTAATGAATGAATTTATCTTTTTGTATCAATTTATCACATAAATAAAGAATACAAAGTATTTAATATATAAATATTATATATATAAATATAGAATGGAATAGATTCTAAATAAATGATAATATAAAATATTTATAAAGGGTAAAAATCAATGAACCTTTTTATAAGTAATGATTATTATAAACACTTTATAATCATTCTAATCATTAAAAAAATTCATAATAAATAAATTTATAAATATTAAAAAATATAGTTTATATTATTTATAAAAAATTTATAAATATTATAATTCAATTCAAAATTATGTTTTTTCAATAGATAAAAAAATTATTTAGTTATTCATTAAAGTGAAACAAATATTAAAATTTTCATATCTAATTAAGTATTAAAAATACAATATTAAAAATAAGAAAATTTATATTTTATTAAAATTTTATAAACCATAATTTAAATTTATAAAAATAATTTGTTATGTAATTTAAGGACCACCATGATTTACACTATATCCTTTTCCTTAATTGGATTCTGTTTTGAACAAAATCACTTTGTGTAACGGAAAAAATTGAACTACGTTTAAGTGAAACCTTTAGATAATTGTATTAAGGATTTTTATGAACCAATAAGACTTGATCTATATTAATGTTCCCAATATATGGTTCTTTTAGGAATACATAAAGTCATACATCATAACATCCCAACTCAAATCATTGGTTATAAGATAAAATGACACATAACATCAAGCATGCAACCCCATATGTCAGAGGCTACCAACTAGTGGTGAGGGTCTTGAGTGGAATAATGGGGAGACTATACCCTCAATTAGTGATCAAAATAGAAAATAAATAACAAAACATAGAAAAATATACAATCAAAGTATGCTGATACTAATAACATTTCATCAACACTGAATGAATGTAGAAACAACATACCAAATAACCATAATAGGAACAAAAAATTAACCTCCCACTAGGCCAATCATGTATACAAATAAAGAAAAGGAAAAAATTAAAAGAGTACATATAACTCTAATGTTGATCCCATCCTGATATCCTGACTCATTTCAATATTTCCCACTAAAGGATCAAACTAGGGTCCTCTCCCAACATGCACCCAAAATAAGCAAGGGTTTCTCAGGTACCCAAGATCCATATCCTCTTAAGAAAAGAGTGATTAAAACATATTAGTAATCCCAGAATGTTGTATAATACCATAATGGTAATATTATTTGTATGTGCACCTTATAAAAATATTAAAATATAAATATGAAATATATTGATTCACAGACATGTCATAATAATACCAAACACTCACAAGAAATACCAACCATATTCAGAGAAGTTTTTCACTTACCAAGGCCCCAAAAATGCTGACCATTCCTACTTCGAATCCATGAAAGAAGGAAAATCATATTCAATATCAAGGGTGAACAAGAATTAGCCACAATTCTAGTTCCCTGGTTATCAGGACAATATGTCACTCGGTAACTACTTTACATTGAGATAACATGTCTCTTAGTATCCTCAATCCAATGATTGAACATGTCACTTGACAGCTATAAGGAATAAAGAAAACCTATCACTCTACATTCCCATGGCATCAATTCAAAGTTTCACTTGACATATAAATTGAAATTATTGAACATGTCACTCAATATCCAAGTGGTCATCATACCCCATTTCATGTTGTCACGGGTCGATCCTCTATGCTATCATAACGCCACCATGTTCTCAAGTTAGTCATTTTTATCACCATCCATACACACTTCCCTAAAAGGTATAACCATAACATGTATTTTAAAATTTCTTTGAATACTAAAACAATACCTCTAGTGGAAACATGATATATCACATAACAGGATGGAGCATACTTGTATGCAGGTCGTAACATATCCTCATGGGAATATAATAGTAACATACAATACAATTTATCATCATAAAACCTGGCCCAAAAACTACATACAATTATCCATGGAAATAATCATAAAAAATAGGACATATAGGATACAAACACACTAACTTTGTAACATCTTGATATTTTAAAAGAACACTATGTTCGATTATGTATAAAACAAACAACACTAATTTTAAATTAATCGCAATATACTATTAAAATATTATTATTTAAATATTAACATTATAACCTAGAAATTAAATTCTAAGTCAAGAATTGTAATAAAAATATTTTTAAAATTAACTAATAAGTATAAAGAAAATATATTTTTAAAGCCTTTATAGTCTTTAAAAATACTTTTTCCCCAAAAATTGGTTTTAATTAATTTTTTTCTACAAATAATAAAATTAATTTTCTCAAATTTTGGAAATTTATTTGGAAAAACTGGATTGCATTTTCGAATAATAATTTCAAATTTTTATTATGATTCATCTTTAGTATTTTTCAAAATGTTTAATTTTTTTAATGAATAATGAAAAAACTGGTTATTATTGAAATGTGTCATTTCATTTAAATTGTTTACAAAGTTATATTTTATTTTAATATGGTTTAATAGTAAAATGAGTTCTATTATTTTATTATTAATCCAATTTAGTTAATTTTAATCAATTTCACATGGAACTTTTATATATAAACTCTTTAAATTTATTAAAACCATTTTCTTTGGAAAACCATTTTTCGTCTTCTCTACTGGTTTAATTCTAAATGAAATTATTTCCTTTCTATGAAATGAATTCAGAAAAATGGATTCCATATTTTTATTACTTATAATTAATATTTTATAATATTTTAAACATAATTATTTTTCCAAATGAATAATAAAAAATTAATTAATGTGGTAAAGGTTAAAAAGAGTTTATCGGGGGTTAAAATAAACATATAAGGGTTTAAATGGCCTAAATATTTTTATAAATCCAGTTCTATGATCATATTTAGAACTTAAATCTTCTAATTTTCTACAAGGAGTGTTTTTGGATACTTTTTTCATAATTAAGACATGGGTGTGACGTTTTCAATTCAAAAATTCCATGTGTGACCTCTCCCCCACTTATAAAATTGAAACCTTACCCTCTTCACTTTACACATATAAATCCTTGTGGTTAGAGAAAAAATTCCAAAATAACTTCTTTAACTCTATAAAAGCATACTATATTCCATTTTAGATCATAAAAACAACCCTGGGAAGCTTTATATATAATCTTAAAGAGGTTGTCAGAAGAAGAGGTGTTATTCCTAATCACGGATCCTCATTTTATTTATTCTTCCAAATCCTTTAAATATTAATAAATAATGATTATATAATATCATAATTATCAATAATATTATAATATGTTATTATTTTTGTGTAAAAACATAAATCTGTCTTCTATTCCATCAAATGGGAAATGAAACCATCATTCATGTGTGTGCTGGACCACAGCCTAATAAACAGATGTAATTCAATTTCCATTTTCACCACCAACAGATATTTATGATGATTGATTTAATATTTATATATTTTATTAATGAAATATTAACAAATTTTAAAGGTAAAATATCATATACTTTCTCATCCTATAATCCATGTAAAAATAATAATGTCATTCGTGTTTAAGGCGAACTACTGCCTCGCGAAGAAAAATGATTATTTTTTTATAAAGACATCACATCGATGGTATAAGTATGTATATTTAAAGAAATAAGATAATATTTATGATATTATTAAAATTATGGAATGATAAAATAATACTTACCTTTTTACATCATGACTATTGAACAATGGAAATGTTACACATGTGTACATATGGCCTACCATCACCATGATTGAAATGTAGTTCGTTTTTCGTAATGATAACTCATGGTTAATTTTTAAAATATAATTAATCTATAAAAATGATAGTTATTTCATGATTAGTTTTCTCTATATAATTTATAAATGACCACGTTGTCCATGTGGAACACAGTGATGCCATTTTGAAACTACGAACTTAGCATCCTAAAAAACCTTACGTGGAAAAGACTAATTAAGTAATTAATGAAATCATTAAAATAAATTATGTAAACGGTGTAATTATATGTTATGAAACCTAGAAGTGTTTAATAACAAAATTATATATGTTTTTTTACAACAGATAAAATATATAAGTGACAATGTTTGGACTCTAGGTAAGGGTTTCAACTAAAAACATACTTCTTTGAGACACATGTTATTTTATGAACCTAATTTATTTTAATGGTGTATATAATTACCCATCAAATATTATATCATGAATCCCTCACAATTTATTATAATTTAATTTATAATTCATTTACTTCATTCATGGGTGTTTTTTTTAAAAAATACCAAAAGGATAATGGTTTATATTTTAATCGTATTGCAACTAAAATTATTCATGCTTGAATTTTTGTTGTCGGAAATTATTTTTTCCTTTTATAATAAATCCATTTTTTTAGTATCCTTTGGTTAGTCCTGAAATTTTCATGTTATAGTACTATTTTTTCCTCTTTGGTATATAAATGGTTGAGAAAATATTTTTAAGAAAAGCTTACTTGATTTCACTATTTATATGAAAATCCTTTTTCTCTAATATTTATGTCCCCTAAATTTGTTTTCGAGAATATTTTTCATATTTTAAAAATTAATTATTATATAAAAGTTTACCAATTTATGAATTTTTACAAAAGGGTTTGAAAGGAATCTTCTTTTCTTTTTCCAAATGAGGTAATTTTTAACCTTTTTACAACAATGTGAAAGGAATGATTTTTACTTATACAGCCTGTAAGGAATTACCCACCTTTATAGACACCAAATTATATCAATCTAATTTATAAGTTTCAAGGGTTCTTTCTAAAGAAAACATTTTTTATAATATTCTGTAATTATTTATATTTTGAAGACGTGTTTACAAATTAAAAAGGGTATTTTCTTCAATAATGATTCCATTTAATATTTTAAATACATTTTCATCAATAAAGATAACCTTTGGTGTGAAAAAATTCTTCTGAATTGCATATATATATGTGTCTTTTGGAAATAAACTTAGCTGATTCTCACTTATTTTTATTGGGAAATAAATGCCTCGTATTCATCTATCAAATGCCCTCATTATGAAATTTCCTTTAATCATGATACATGAAAATATTATGAAACCCACTTACTTTCCATGGTTAATTCATATGTTTACTCCTTTTGATTAATTTTATTTTATATAGAACACAAAATCATGATTCGGTTATAATGGGTTCACCTATATACCTATCCAACTCATTGTGAAAATCTTTAATCTCATGAGATGTCATGTGTCGGATTTAGAAGTAAACCTAATCCATTAATGGTCATTTTCCATCATGTGATATTGTCTAGGAAGTTATACATGAATCATGATTATGTAATTTTATATGTTACTTACACATTTATTATGATTCCATGATCTTATTATAAAATGTTATTTATGTGATTCTCCACTATGATAACTATTTTTCATTCTCTTTCTTGATATCATGTTGTGATTTTGACACACAAGTTAGGATTCCTCATTATGTATATTCCCATGTTGAGTTTTTTTAGATTACCCCTTTATTTTATATATTTCCCAAGGATATTCTATGTTTTTTTAAGATATCAATTGGATTTAAGATATCACTATGGATGAAAAAAATAATATGTTATTTTTTATTTTCTTTTTATGTTTTATATACCAAGTCTTCCAAACACACTCGTCTTGGAGATCTTTGGGTATAGTTATTGGATATTTATATTTAAAAATCATATAATAATATGAGTGAAATAATTGGTTCACTATAATCATGGGATAACTATCAAGAATTCTCAACAAGATATGCTAATACAATTATCATTTTAAGGCTTAAAATAGTGCACATATGAAGAGAAGATAACATATCATCATGAGTCATAAAAACTACCCATGGGATCAAAATAAGACATATTATATCAGGATATCTGTTAATAATCATGTAATATTCAACATAAATGGTCTCACGATATAATAAAACATGAAAAACACACATAAAGGTGTCCATGTAACCCAATGCACTCTTTATTGATCTAGACCTAACCATTAGTGGTCAAAAACAATCCAGTGAACAACGCTCCATCATGCCCCTTAGAACATTGTCCATTTATATTAGGAACAGTTCCTTTAATTAATTAATTCTAAAGCATAATTAATTAATTAATAATTATAAAAGATTCCTCTAATTAATTCAGTGCTCTAGATCATTAATTAATAATGAATAAGGCAGAGTTCCTTTATTTAATTATGACTTCATGATCATTAATTAATTAAAGATTATACATTCATAACACATTCAATAATTTTAGTTCCATTAAAATAAGGTGAAGAACCATATATCACATGATAATAAACTATGTATAAACCATACCTTAGAGTGAAGGGGACCACCTATATTAAATATAGTTAACTCCAAGAAAATAAAATCTAGAAAAATTCATCTGTGTCGATCTAAGTCCATTCAGCCTCCTACATTCACCATAAGGGTCTTCCCAGAAAAAATAATTCCAAAAAATTAAATATAATTTAAATATAGTTAATTAAAATATTATAATAAGTCACATTCGAGAGAAAATACACACTAGCTGAAAGGGTTATGAGATATCACTACTTAGATGGAACCTCAACCAACCATCCATGGAAGGTCAATCTCGAACTTCTAAATTCTATCCAACAAAACATCCATCACCTAAAAACAAAAAAAATAACCAATTTAAGATAATTAAAATGGAACCTTTAGCATAAAAACCACCAAATTATGTACCTTCACTGTAACAACATCCAACGGAGTCTGAATTATTCCCAACACAATCTTGATCATATCATGAACAAAATACCATATTTAATTATATGGTACATTGTAAATTTAACACTATTTGAAAATAAACCAACGAAAATACCATCATGTGTGGTACCTTAACCAAATCACATGTCAAAGAAACACATTCATCATCCTGGTACATCCTCTATCCAAGTTGATCTAAAGCTCCATCAAACAAGGAAAATTCCCAAAGGATCTAATCGGATTATAATCTTTTCCTTAAATAAAGAATGTTAAAATGATAAATTGGTGACCAATATGATCAGGGGAAAGTGGATATTAATGCCTTGGTATTACCACAAGTATTCATCAATACTGAATGAATTAGTGGTCCACCATCGTAGGAGTTAGAGGGAGAACAAGATCAAATAAATGTGAATTATCTCACCATGATTCACCATCAACTCATGTCTAGATCCACCCCAAATCATGGAGAGCTCTTGGAAGGAGGAATAGATGATAACATATTCAAATATGTATCCAAAAACTGAGCCAACCTTGATAAGTCCCTAAGGTATTTTTTTGTTGGATAGAAAAAAATGACCTTGACATAAACTAGGCTCAATTCAACCAACTATCTAGTTGGTGGGACCTACTGGGTAGTGGGGATATTGTCTACTCTGCAGGCTAGCCAGTAGGGGATACAAGCTAGCTCGTGGTTGAAATAGTATTTATTATTTCTCCAGGTCATCTTTTCTGGAATCAAAATACTTATTTCCTCCACAGTGCTTTCATTCATGTCAGAAAGCATCTCTTTAATATGTTTAAATACTTCATAATTTGATTTAACACTTTTATATCTGACCGATCCATCCACCCGAATAAAAACTCAAATTATTTCTTAAATTTGACATAAATAACATCTTGGGTCATTATAATCTCCCCATCATAATAATTATCATCCTTTAGAATTTGTGGTATCATTTGAATCTTGCCTCCTAACCCACCATGATCATCATTCATAAGGATTAATCCATGTTAAACCCTTAAGATCCAACTCTTAACCTAAAGGATATGTTCCCTTATGAGTTTACATCTTGTTCATACTACATTACAGTAAGAAAAAAGTGATAATCCAAGAAAAAAGCTCATTATTGTCCAACATCCAGATCGGGATCACAAGATTCGTCTAACTTGGCATGTTGCAGTTCCTTAAATTGACTCCATACAAAGAAAAATAGCACACCCCACTATAGGAATCATCATATGAAGTAAGAATCTAGTAGTTTAATGACATGCCTAGGTTCAGTTTAGTTCTATCATGCTTGGTCAACTAAAGGTATAGGTTTATGTTTATACTAAAACCTTGTTCCTGATTCCAAACAAACCCAAAGAGTCACATATACCTATATAAACTAGAACAACAACCTCTATAAGGACCCAACCAAGATCAAATTCTTTTTTCAAATTCAATATGTAGAGATAAAATTAGTCTTAATCCCCCACTTTTAGGTTAATACAGATTCACCGGTCAATAGACCTCTATCCAACTACCTACAATGGTACACAAGCTAAACAGTTGATACTCCATGAAGCCACCGATCATGATATCTTAATCCTTATAGTCATAGTCAAATGGATTTGGTTTTCGTATCTATGTTCATACTAACTTAAAAGGTAAAATTTGGTTTATTCATAAACCCCTTGCACTGTAAAAAAGGCTGTCAACCATTTGTCAATTCCCTAATGATCCATCTTCCTCTTGGAACAAACTGATTTTATTCCAAGTTAATGCCCATACATACTCTCTTTCTAGAACTTCATCTAAATCAACATTATACATTAAACATAGACCCAAATACTCTCAGTCCATTATACATGGGTATTGTGGAGTCTCCATGATAATATAATGGTCTATCATGTATAGACCATGAATTGTCTCATAAGATATGGCCTTACACACATGATAAGGATGATGATCTCCACCCTACGAGAATTTTTATAATCAGTTATAACTCACACATTGTTTTTACTAGTACATGAATAGTTTTCACCAAAAATGAAAACTAAGTGTGACCATCTACTTAACCAATTTCCAAGAAGTACACCATGAAATTAAAATACCTTTATTTCCCATAATATAGTCCACTTCATCCAAACATCCATTTTTGATGTGTGTAACATTCTCCATCATCCTAGGTATGGGTATTGACCTCTGTTCAAATGGGTCACATCCCCTAACACAAGATTATACAATGAACTATGAAATATCCATCAATTTCAACTTTTGTTGATATGAACACTACACCCTAGTCCATTTTCAATTCTTACTTCTTCCAAAAATAAAACTCTAAGGCTCAACCTCTAGGATGCTTAGCCCTATGATATTCACATAAAACGCCCTAGTTTTTAACAGGAATACTAACCTCAAACTAAGAATATTAGTGTTATATAACCACTGCCTTTTCTAGTCTATTTAATATTACCTTAACAATCTCAATGGACTGCTCACCATCTCGCTTCCACAGATTCAAAAGAATCCATTCGAAACCACATGCATGAATGTTCATGCAACATGATTCCCCTAAATTCATGAAAAAACCACTCTTACTACAAATCATGGGGATTATTTCTTATTTCAGGGGCCTCTAATATGAACACACTCAAATTTTCACATTAACCAAAAATTAAAAGGTTCTATATAAACAAAAATGAGAACTCAGAGTGCACCTCTATAGGAAAGGAAAATTCTTACAATCAAGTTTTACCACACACCACCCATCACATGGGTATTAGATCAATCTCTTTTTCATCCAACATACACCAAAACCCAACCTTATATCATGAATACTAACACACGAGGTGATTTAAACTTAAGGGATACAAGACAACTTGAAATACATCTCTTGAGGCCTCATAAATCTTTCTAACATGCACTTGGAATTTCCATCACGGAAAAACACCCATCAATATTAACCCTTAATATTCCGTAAAAAATGAATATCCTCACTCATGTTACTTCAAAATAATTTGGAGGCATTGAACTAGTAGTATCTAGGTCCATATTTATATTTCCATAAGGCCTTTCAATCCACCCCCACAAGGTTTCACATGGAGTTACAACTCATGAAACATCATCTAGGAACATCATAGAATAAATGACATGATAGATTATCTCTTAGACTAACCATGTTGAGGTTCAAGGAATCATTTTTTGGTGAATCAAAATTCAACAGGGTTCTTGAAGAACCACTCAACAAAGTCTATAGTTGGAACTTTAATCGACCATATCGATCCCAAGGATACTTGAACAATTTTCTTACTAAGGATTTTAAAACCCAAAAATGATTCAACAAGGTACTCTACCACTTCAGTACTCAATGTGATTACATCATCATCACAACCATCTTTATCTCCATCATCATCATCATCACCCAGTGAACCATATCATTGTATCACTTTAATTACTATTATAAATAGACACACAAGGATTTTATTAAAAATAATTTCATTAAGAAATCATATGTGTGACATGGTACAAGTAATTTAATCCTATTTAGTTGATTTCTATATATTCTATACAGTCACACACATGCAATATAAATGTCATGAAAAACCAACATGTTGAATATGATACATAAGAAGAATCTTATCAATACATCCAAGTGTCTAATATATATGAAATAATAAACATAAAATCCATGTGTGTCACATGATATTAAAACATATGATCATAATAGTTAAAACCAAGAACACCGAACCCATTCCTTGGTAACTTCGATTTATCTCAGAAAGGTTTTCAAGACTCACTAATATGAGTTTCATCACGAGCTATAAAAAATTTATATTTCACCTATCCACCAACTCCATAAAATATAATAAACAATACATCTATGCTCGGATTACATTTTGTAAGTTCCCAACCTAAATAACTGGGTATGAGCTAGAATGAAACATGACCTTATATGTGCCTATTTGTATACAAGAGGATGTCGATTACATTGAAGGTCTCAGTTAGAATCATTGGAAGAAAATACCATCTATTAGAGTGAACAATAAAAAATAAATGTTTAAATATATAAAAATATAAAATTATAGCCTGTTCATACCAAAAACATATCATCAGTACAAAATGAATACAGAAAAAATACTCAATAGTTATAATAGGAATAGAATATTGACCACCCTCCCTATCAATCATGTATATAATTAAAGAAATGGACAAAAGTAAAATGGTATTTGAGACTCCATGCCTCACTTCATCCTAGTATAAAGACTTCTAGAACTCTTTCCCACTCAATGTTCCAACCCAATCCTTGACCCAACCTATACCTATAATAATTGAGGGCTTCTTGGGTATCCATTTTCTGTGAACTCCTAAGCAAGGTGTGAGTATAGATAATTAGGACACCACCAGCACAGTAAAATATCCAACAGATAATATTATGTTTATATTCATGTGATAATAATATAAGATGGTAAATAAGATAACCATAACTATAAAGTAATATAATATAAACACCAAGAACTCACAATCAATACCAACCATGCGTCGAGTGGTCATGTGCTAACAAATCCACAATGAACATTGGTCTTACGTGCTTTGGCTCCTTGTTAAAAGGATAGTCATAATGTATGTTAAGAGATATCAAGAATTTCATAGAAGTATAGTCCACCATGTATCTAGAAAACATATCTCTTCGCATCCTGAAGGCATCGAGATAACATTACTCTTAGTATCCCCAAAAAATTTATTAAACATGTGGCTCGACATCTATAAGGTATTGGGACAACATGAAACTCAACATCCAAGCATCATAGAGATAATGATTTTCTCAAAATCTAAAAGGAATTGTGTTTATATGTCAATCAACATCCAAATGGTCATCATACCTTGGTGCCTACTATTATAGGTCTGGCTTCTTGACTATCATTCTCTAACCCTATGTTCAATTCCATCGTCATCATCAAAACCCATGCGCACTCCCTCTCAAAGGGGAAACCATAACATGAGTGTTTTCGTATATTTTAATAAAATAATAACACCTCCATAAAAACATTATATATCATATAAAAAGATTGATTATACATGTATGCAGGGTGTAACATATCATCATGAGAATTTAGTATCAACATTAATACATGTGATCAACATCTGACATGGCACAACAACTACAAATTCATAATCAATTAAATATGAATCAAAAATGGGTATCGCAAGAAACAAATGCACCCAAATGTTATCAATAACTTGTGTATTAAAAAAGATATGCTAATATATTCATCACATTAAGTCTAAAAAGAGAAAAAAATTGAACAGAGCATGAAATGTCATCAGGATTCCTAAAAACTATGCATGTTATCAAAATAAAACATGGCCTATGAGGCTCTATAATAATAATCATGAAATAATAAATATACATGGACTCATGGAATAATTACACACACCCAACACACCTCAAGGTGTCTATGTAATTAATGGGACATTTTAGTGATTAACCCTTGACCATCGGTGGTAGACAACAAGATAGGGTATAAGGGTCCACCATGTACCTGGAAAATTATACATTTAAATTAAGAATAGATAATTTAATTTGTTAAGTATATAGGTTCATTAATTTATTAATAATTAGAAAAGCATCCCATAATTAATTAAGATTTTTTTATAATTAATTAATTTATCATAGGGCATGGTTCCATTAAGTAATTATAATTTTGGGATCAATAGTAAATTTAATATTACACATTCATAACAAAATTATGAATTTAAGGACCAGTTTCATAAGGTGGAAAAACTCAAATAAAATTCTGATAAGCCATTCATAAACCCTAGATAGGATTATATAGGACCACCTACCTCAAATAGAGTTAAATCCCAGCCAAGGAAATTTAGACAACTTTATATGAGTCAGTACATGCCTATTCAACCTCCAATATTTTATATATGGTTCTTATCATTAAAAATAATTCCTATTTATTAATTATAATTAATTAAGATATTATATGTTCTCACACTAAATAAAAAAGACACACAACCTGAGAGACATACTAGATATCACTGCCTAGTTGGATCCTCAACCAATCATCCATGGAAGGCCCGTATAACACTATTGACTTCATTCTGTAAAAATCCTTATCAAATGGAAACACAATAATGACCAATTTAGTATAATTAAATTGTAACCATTATTAGAAAACAACCCAATGACATACCTTTTCTGTAACTTCAACTAATTGAGTTAAATCCACTCCTTGAACTCTCTCGATACTATGATGAGAAAAATTATTAGTTCAATTCCTTGGTATGTTGTCTATTATAAATTAATCTGATCATAACCCCAAGAAAATATCATCAAGGGACATACCTTCATAAAAACACCCATAGAATATAAAAATTCATCATCATGAGACATATTATAGATATACTAATCTGAATATGCATCAATCTCATGCAATTTCATCAAGATTCGATGGAATTGTCATCAGACCCTTTAAGAAAAACATGTTAACGATCAATAAATGACCAAGATGATCAAAGGAGGGAGGATCTAAGGATAAATAAGATGTTAAAGGATTTTAATGGATAATGTACCATAAGTATTCATACATGATGATAATTATATTGATCTGTCACCATAGGAGGAAGAAAGAGACCAAGATCGAAGATAAACCAAAGGTCTCACCAGGATTCTACATCATTTTGAGTCCAGAACTACCCCAGATCAATGAGATCCCTTATAGAGCGAGAAAGGAAGAGAAGATAATATTTTTAAATGTTTCTCTAAAAATTGATCCAACCTTATTAAAACTAATAAATATTTGGTTCTGAAGAGATTAAAAGGATAAAAAATTAATTTATGCCCAATATACCCCATCAGTTGGCCAGCATAGGCTCATCTTCTAGTCGGTGAGACATAATGGGAAGTACAAATACTACTCACTAAACTAGAAAGCTAGTGGGGCCTACCATCTAGTTGGTGTCTATTGTTGCATCATCAGGTTCTCCATTCATTATTTGCTGAAAAAAATCCTTAAATCATCCACCAAAAATCCATTATAGTCAGAAAACACCTATATAAGATATTCAAAAAGGCCATAAATTTGTTTGAAACTTGGTTATTTGAATGATATATCCACCAAAAAAAACATAATATCCCTCTAAATTTTGAAACTCATCATGACATGCGTCATTATATATTCCTTTGAACTATCGTTTGTTCTTGAAGAATTCCAATAAAGAATGGCCACATACATTCTA
The DNA here is from genome assembly GCA_963277665.1 of Viscum album. Lineage (NCBI taxonomy): Eukaryota > Viridiplantae > Streptophyta > Magnoliopsida > Santalales > Viscaceae > Viscum > Viscum album. The sequence continues at coordinate 1,656,582,090 of OY728121.1, read as the reverse complement.
ATGTCATGGTGTCAGTGAATTTGTTTTTAATCATAGATTAAACACATTTAATACATGGAGGTACTCACTTTTATACCACTTATGGGTTTCTTTTAATCAACATATAACCATTCATAGAGTAAGAAAACCCAACCACATAATGGCCTATCTATAAGTAATTATTCATAGAAATTTATTAGAATGATAAATAATAAATTGATATATATCAAAATCCAAAATATTATAAAATTAAATCTTATTCATTAATTGAGTTAGTTTGATAATGATCATGAGGATAAAATGAAGTATTCCTCCGAAATATGAGGGGGGAACACCTGATAGTGGTTCGATGAATGTTTTATGAGGAATCCCAAACAACAAATGGTGCTAGCTCTTTCACTATATGAAAAATAAAATTTCAGGAAGATGATATTTTCAACTATTTATCAAAAATATCTCACTGTCTATATGAGATAATCACACCCTCTTATATATCTATCCTAGATGCACTTTATTAAATGAATATAATTGATTATGTGCAATAGACTAGATTCTATCTAATGGAATTTGAGAAATTCAGCATGTTTTTGTTCATTCAATGAAAACATTAATAAATGAGTGTTTGATGTTATAAAATTAAAAAAAATATTTCATTTAAAACTAAAGAAATCATAAAGGATAGATATAGTAACACCTATGCATCACATTCAAGCTTAAGAGGTAAATATAGGGCAGTCAACCATAACATCTACAAGCACAACCATAGTATAGTTCATCCTATTTTTGTGCAAATGAAACAACTTCCACAACATAATGATATTATTAAAATTGACTAAAATATTATATAGTTAAAATGAGATATGATTTTCAAACATTTTAAATGACTACATCCCCCCAAAACTCATGATATGTTAAAATATATTTAAATACATTTGATCAGTATAAAAAATCAACATGGCATGGATGGTGTTTTTTCAATCCCTAGATAGCAACCACCTCTACTTATCACAATACAACGGAATTTCCCCCACTTCTTTAGCTCTATATTACCATGACCGCATTAGGGAGAGACCATGCTCACCATTTCAATTCATCCTCACAAAGCTCTACTACGCTTGAACACTACAATGAAATGAACACCAAGTTATCCAATGTGGCCATTTCATCATTCCCTATTTTTCATAGGTACTCCATAGATACTCCCCCTAGTAAGAAACTTACAAAAACAACCATCCCATTATTGTGTAGAGCCCATATGACAAGGTTTCTCACCAAGGTGGTCAATTCCCACCCCAACTTCACTAACTCTCCAAAATGGTCATCCTATTATGCTCCTAACAACACTATGACCTCCTCAATAGGATACATCATAATAATATCACCCCCACGTGTTACATAGGAAATTTATTATTGCAAAATTCCCATTAAAATGGTTTTACACTCTATAAAACACACAATAATAGTATGGGGAAACTTCTTTATTTCACCATTAAATTATTATTTTTCACAATCCAATGAATCTAATAATTATTCTTGTTGAAAGATAACAAACCCAAATTGTTGTGGTAAATGAGCTTGTAAACCAATAATTCTATTTATTAGCTAGAAAATCCCTAAACCTCACTAATGATGAGCTAATGAATACTAAAATCTACTTTGGATGATCTAGTAAATCCAATGGTTCACTGTAAATCAGATGAAAAACCCATCTCTCTATGTCCAGGATAAGAATACACAAAAAAATTATTCCCCAAATCCCTAAATGATGTTAAAATAGAGAGCACCCATATGTAACTTTTTAAAATATTAACAAATCACATAATTACATTACCTTATGTAAAGAGCATAAGATTATTTGTTCCATTATCACAAAACAATTTCTTTTAAATATAGCATCTATTAAATTACATGATTGATCAACCACATTCATTATAGGTGTTTGCACGACTTGGTAAGAAAGAGGTGTAAAATCAGCTAGTATTGTCATCGAGAAGTGTTTCATTAAAATATGATTAAAAATAGATCAAGAAGGGATTATTGTAATCGAAAATAAGCTCATTGGTTATGTGAGTTAACAGCTCATCCTTTTTATTTTTATGTTCATGCCGTAAGGAAATCACTAATCGGGCCTGTAAAAATTGAATGTTTAGAAAAAACACAAAATACTCCAATGGGACTATCTATTATGGAAAACTCGAAAACATACTTTGAGGAGTTTTATTATTATACTATTAAAGTGAAATATATAGAACACATGAATGTATGATAAATTCGTATTCACTCTATTATAAAACAATGATGTACTTATATTAATAATAATTTTTATATCTATCCTTTCATGTATTTAATACCTAAATAATTTATAATATTATCTTGATTCATCTATATTTATGTCTCTATAAATGGATCTAAAAATTCTTCACTATATCCACCAAACATATCATTACATCACCCCTCTTAATGATCACCCAAATGAGATGGGATTTTCAAATTATTTGTTTGGTTATTTTGTTTGGATTAAGTTTATTTTCCTATGAAATTGCTCTATTTTTATCACAGTAAAGCTCAATTTCTCAAAAAATTATTGGATCCACACCATGTTTATGTTTGAACTTCTTGATCCAAACATCATTCTTGGTAACATTTTATTTATTGATATATTTTACCAATGTTTTTGTGTCTTCCATATTGGGTATTTGGAACTTATTGATATATCCTAAATTGAGTAAATACATGAAATTAGATTGGGATCATACATAATCTTTATTAGTTTTGAAGAAAACATCTGTGTAACCCCTTAAATTGATCTCATACTCACCTGCAAATACTAAGAACATATAATTATATCTTCTCATGTCCTTTATGATTCTCTTTATATAAATATAGTGAATCTCAATAGGATTAAATTGAAATTAAATAATAATTAACATATCATAAGTGAAATAGATCGAAGTATATAACAATAAATTCAAGAAAGATCCTATGGAAGACATATACAGAATTTTTCCATGTGTCTTATTTTTAAATCATTATAAGGGAATTAATAATTTTATATTATAATACCATATAATTCTATAAAAGATCCCTTACCTGATTTCTCCATGGTAAACCTCTTCAAAATGTCATTGTTTTCTTAGTCTACTAATTCCTTATTTTTTTATCCAAACAAAATTTTTTTGTTTCAAATTAATTCTGTATTTCATGTTATTAAACTATTTTATGGGAAATATATTAAAATATTCTATGTGTGGAATCTTCCACATGTTATATAATTCCACCACATGGAGAAAATAAACCTAATGTGAGAAGAAATGACAATAGATATACACAATTTATTCCATGTTTGATGTGAATACATCACAAAATAAAGTCGCCATATATCTATTCAACTAACCATGGAGAAAAATGTTACAATTATTCAAGATACCAAAAAAATAGATCTAATATGAATAAATTTATTTATGTTTTAGAAAAACCAAAATTAAATATTAAGTGACCTCATTAAAAAATCTACCAATCACATGTTAGGTGGAAGAAAATATCTAAATTATGGAGAAACTGCATGTTGAGACCAATGGACCACATGTTGAGGACAAGAGAACACATTATCACATAAAATGACTACAATTTAAAATATGAATAATTCATGTGACTATCAGAAGTATTTATAGAAACTGTATTCAACAAGTCTAAACTTATCATAAGAATTGACTCAAGAAACTATTATTTAGTGAAATTTGGAAGGATATACCTACAATTTTTAATTCCCAATAATATTAATTAAATTTATCTAATAGTAATATTTTGGAGAATTTATTGAAATTTTAGAGTAGCTATGTAATTCTATATTTATCACATAATCCAATGATATATTTATGTTTATTCCTCAATGGTCAGTGAGTGAATATATCTATATATAATGAATCTCTTGTATAGTGTCATAAATGGATCTAAATATGATATTCTTCTACACCATGAATCTTTATTCTCCCATGTGATATTGATAATCTAAGAGAAGAAATTAAAATATAAATTTTCATTTGATATCATGGAAAAATTTATTGAAAAATTGTCAAAATAATATATTATTGTTAACGAATTGAAATTCAATCAGTGAAAGAGTTGCATCACACTTCACTACTCCCTATCTCTTTATCTGTTCCTTTTACATTCAGAGTTTTTATTGTATACTATTTTATATTTGTAATCCATTCTTATATATTTAAATAGGATTTATATCATACTCATTCATTTAATTTCTTTACATAATCATTCCCATGTAGAACCGTGGAAGAGACTTAGTTTAACCCGAAATGCCTTGTGAGTAGCTGTGTTTGTAAAACCTAATCCAAGTTCTAAATTTTCTATTAATTTTAAAAAAATCATAAAATTGGACTACTATTAAGGGGATAAGACGAAAGAGAAGAATATATATAACTTATTCTTTAATTCTACTACATGTTTAATTTTAGTTTTCATTGATTGTTTAAAATTCAGTCGACAATTATTTCATTTTTAGTAAGTGATTTTAAAATATGAATACCTAATATAAATTGATGGTTATTATTTTCAAGTGATATATATACAATTCATGATTCTGGTATAATATTTAAAAAGTGAACATAATTTCAACTATTTAGAAAATGTTTTTATCAAAACATTAATAATGTTTTTTAATATTAAATTATATAAACCTACTTATTTTTCTAACTGGTCAAAATTTTAAATTTAGGTAATTTAAATTTATAATTTAAAAAAATATAGGAATCCTAATTCAACCCCCCTCTTGAGGATTACACTCCAGCCAACATTTACTAAAATATTTTTAATGAATAATTATATGAATTCCTACTAATGTGTTATTCCACTTCCTAGATAAACCAATCTACTATGGTGATCTAAGAGGCGTGAGTTATGAAACAATTCCTCAATTACTGAATTGATTAGAAAATTCATATCTCAAGAATTTATCACCCTATTTTTATGGGAGAATATTTATAAATTTTCCAAGATTATTCTTTAATTCATTTTTGAACACCTAAAACTTTCCATGGTTTAAATTTTTTTTCCTTTAAGTAAAACATAACCATAATAACTAAAAGCATAAATAAAGGTTATAAATTACGTATACCCCCAACTCCCTTCTATACACAATAATCAATATACATAATGATGTATTAGGACTTATAGTCCAATTTTAATTTCACATTTACTTATAATAGTTGTTTTGGTCATTTTTACTAATAAACATGATTCTCAAAAATCAAAAATATTTATAATAGAATGATTCCAAAAATCCATCCCAATGAAGTATTTAGACTTGTTCATCATTTATTTTCCCAAGTAGAAAATTCCAAAGATAAATGTTTTTGTTATTAACTTTAAAATTCTTATCTTTAATGTTATTTACTGAATTATCCAATCCCAGATTGAGTAAATCATATACCATATTCTCAATTCCAAAAAAATAATTCATGTGTATATAACACCTATTATTCTCAAACATGAATGAAAATTAATTCTTTTCTGAATAAGAAATAGGAAAAAAAATATGGTCAGGAAATAATAATGTTTTCTAATTATATAACTAATCTACTATATATAATTAAATTAAAAGTGATGTACACTAATATTATATCTCTTTCTCTATTACTGAGAACTGTATATAATTTTCCATTTATAAATTATACTATACTTTAAAGTATTTTTATCAACATAAATGTGTTATAAAAACAAGTATCCGAAAAAAATTTTAGAGAAACTAGTTTTTTATAACATTCACATCCATATTCTCAAAATGATTATCCTTTAGAACACCTCTCACCCATATTCATCAATCTGTTAAACTATAGTCCCAAATTATAATATATCTATAAATATTGTTCATGGTTTACACCATTATCTATAAAATATCATATCCTTGGGTGAGTATCTTGTTTTATATCATCTCAATGGGTACCTTTATTTAATATACTTCCACCAAAAAATATTACCCCATATATCATATCAATTCAATGTGATAATATCCATATTTTACTAATTCATGAGTTTGATTTGGATTTTATATCTTTAACTAACTAATTTGTCATTAATTAATTATAATAAAATTTATTTGATTCTTGGATAGTAGTATGGGAAAGCCTTGTCCCAAATCCATCATAAGGATCAAATAAACTCCCTTCCTATAGTATCCTATATCTTATGATTTTCCAACTAAGTGTAACCTAAAGCTCACAAAGAGATACAGTTAATATTCGTTATGCACTAAATGAATGTTTATATGATATACACTACAAAAGGATACATTGGAGACTATGTAACCTTATAAATGATCCACAAATTACTTTGGTTCCAAAAATGTATAGGGTGCATGTGATATAGCTTGAGACTAAATTGCATCCAACGTAGTATGTTTTTAGGTAAGTGAACTTCCACTTCACATCCACATGGTTTTAATCAGTTACAAACTAGAGGGTTGGTTTAATCATGGATTTTCTAATTCATTAAAATATTAAATAAGAAATATACTAATGAGAAGAAATGTATATGATATAGGCAGATGCTCCTAATTGAATTAAGAGCATGAAGAGATTTCAATATATGGGAATAGGTTCCCTCATTTGTTTTTGGATGGTGTGATAATAAAATCATTATTTTTAAGAAAACCTAGTAGAATATCTCTTAATTGGGTATATTGTTCATAAAATCAATAAGAAGGTGCTTCCACACCTTAGTGTGTATATGAATCACATAGAAGAGTAATGGGATCCTTTAAATAGTAGATTACCGATAAAGTTATGAATTTGTTTTTTTGAAATTAGTGATTTCCAACAATATTTCTCCATCATGATGTAGGATATTAAAAAAAAATTTATGTGTGATATTCCCATGTTGTTCTTTGTTTACATACATGATTGATTCTATAATGGATAAATCAGTCTATTTTGTAGGTTACTTCTTCATCCAAATATCATAATATAATTCCCTAATATTCATTAGTGGTATCATAGACCCCAAATTTTTTAGATATCTATAATTATGTCACTATTTAATGAATAACACATTTCATTAATCAAAAATTGGATTTACCACCCCTTAATATTATGTCATTTGATAACTTAATGCTGGGAGCCTCACACAACATTACATTAATTGAAAATTAACTCTAAAAATTTCACATTTAGTTAGAATAAATTACCACCTAGTACACAAAAATGGGCCTTGACGAAAAATTCTTTTGACACTCTAGAGGGATATTCTTTAGTTAATCTATAAGATCATTATGAAAAAAATTTAATGGGAAAAAAATCGCATAATATTTTTTGTTATGAAAAAGATCATGGACAACATAGATTGAAACCAATAAATTTTTAGGGAAGGGAATATATTTCATTAATCAGTTATCCCTGTAATGTTCATCATTCCCTACTTATGTAATTAATGGTTTAAAAATAATCAACCTTAACTTTCACATTTTTCTATTCAGTGGATGGAAATTAGAGAAACCGAGTCGACAACTAATATGAGGGGAAATGTGATGATCTTCCAAATTAGATTCCCACGATGATGAGAGTAGGAATAGGGAGATATATCACAATATGTTCTTAGTTAACTCGTGTTTGGAATAGAAAATGGAATCAGGAGAAACACCCAAATCCCTCCATGAAATAAAAAGATTTAATTTATACCATCATTAGGAAAAGTACCATGTCTTTTAGTGGATCTTCTATTCCTTTAATCACGAAATAATATATCAACTCCATTGAAACAATATTCTCCATCCTTCAATTATCTGATAAATATAATAAAATTCCATTATTTTCATATAGAAGTAAAATATCATCAATGGTGAATGTGGGTCAATAATATGAAGGCTGAGAAAGTCATAAAAGTGGATTAGTTTAAGGAATTCCATAAAATGTTTTTTCAAAAATATTTTCCAATTATCATTGAATTAAAATAGAGAGTGATTTCTTAAGCCAAAATCAAAATGATGATGAATACAACGAGGCATATGAAATGAAATTATAAATACTTTCATGATATGCCTCCAGATTTTTCATTACCATATAATGAAAAATTTACCTCTTATTTTTTGGGTTAAATTTTAATATATTAAAATCCTTATCCATTCGGGCCTTTGATAGCTATAAAGGATTTTGTCAGATGTTCCCTCAAACTCGAAAAGGAAATCAGTGAACCTCAAGGTTCTCATAGAGATAAAAAGTGGAAAATTGAGTTTAATTATAGTAGTGCAATAGAGAAATATCATAAGGGGGGATTCCAATATTTAACTTATCAAAAGTGTTGGAAGAAGCATACTAGAAATTTTTTGAGGGGTACAATAAAATTATTTTGGTGCAGGAAGGAAGAGAACCTCACTAGAGATTGCCGATGAGAGAGACCCACCAATGTGATGGAAAAAAGGAATGTTCCATTAAATCACCAAACTATGGTCCAATTTTTCAACAACATGGAACATGGACAGTATGAAAATAAATTCTCCAAGACAAGGGTGGTTTATGAATATTGATGAAAACATCATCCATGGCCCTAAGAGAAAGGGTGGTATTAGGCCATCACAACCGTAGGAGTGGGTCTAGAAAATAATGAGATAGAGGGTATTCTAGTTATTCATTCCATTATAGAGATTTTACTTTATGATTCCAGTTCTACAAATTCATTCATATCATGGATGCTCTGTATAATAGTTCATAAACCACCTCAGAAATATGTAAGTTTAGTAATCAGTGAAGATGGTGAATGGGTAAATTATTTAATCCCAGGAAAATAACTCATCCCTCATCTAAATTTCTGGGTTTCATTTCCTAGAAAACATTGATATACTCACTTTTGGGTAATTTTATTCAATTATAGGAATCATTTTTTTCCTTATACAGAGACAACAAGAATTGTTGAGAGAATGAATTCACCCTTTTTTTGTGAATCATCCTTTGATTATATACAAATTCAAGTAAGAAGATCAATATCATTTATTATCATCATCCCATGAATGTATATTATTTTACTATAAGAAAAATTTTCTTGCATGAATAAAGGATACTAAGGACAGGACCATCTTTTAAGACTTTCCCAATATAATGGAATACGTTGGGGTGTCTACTGAATAATTACCTAGTCTTACTCCTAGATGAGAGGTTGATTTCCCAATCAATAAAATACCAGGATCCTTTCCAATATGAAATACTCCAAATAGAAAGTCCATTTTTTGAGATTAATAAGATGAATATGTGGTTACTAGAGAATCTCAATAAAGTTTTTATAATCCCATGTGATATACCGTGGGGTACACCAATCCTTTTAGCAATAATAAGGTTTTATCAATGTGCCTTTGCATTGATTATAGTAAGCTCAACAATACCTTTCTTAATAAAAAGTTGCATATTCTATGTATTAATGACTTGTTTGGTTTACTTTGTGGAGCACAATAATTCTCAAAATTATATCTTTAGTCAAGATATTATCATGCAATATTGAAGAAGGGGGGTATCCACCTGATTTCTTTTCATACTAGGTATATGCCCTAAAAATTCATTATGATGCCATTTTTACTCACTAATGTTCTATAAAATCTTTTTTACATGATGAATGTAATCTTTAGGGATTACAATGGTAAATTTTTGGTAGCCATTATATATGATATTCTTATTTACTCCAAAAGCACTGAGGGAAATGAGGTGAATTTGAATGTCGTACTAAAGACTTTGTGAAAGTAAAACTTATTTGAGAATTATAGTGAATGATAATTATAGATAGAAAAAGAAGATTTACTAGGGAATTTTTTCACCAGTAAAGGGATATCCATGGATACATAAAAAATATGTAATTTAATTTTGGTCGATGCTAACCTATATGACATAAATCTATAGTTTCATTCGATTAACTATATAATATCAAAGATTTTTGAGAATCTTCTCATTATTTTAAATCCCACTAATAAAGAAAACTCATAATGGTTTTATGTTTCTAGAATGATGAATGAAAATAGAGCTTTAATGAGTTGAAGAAGAGGCTAATCACTGCAACTATTTTCAAATTACTCACCAGTAGAAAAGGATTTATGATCTAAAGTGATGTTTTAAAAAAATATTGGGTTGTTTACTCATTTAAGATGAAATATTTAGACCATATTAATCCCAAATATTAATTTTCCATTTGAAGAACTACCCAAAAATTATCTATAATTGGCAGTAGTGATTTCATGTTGAATAATTGGTGACATTACCTCTACAGAGAAATGATTGAAATTTATATATATCGTAAAATCACCAGGTATATATTCATAAAAGTGTATATTAATATATTATAGACAATAAAGTTAGATATATTCATGTATAATGATGTTTCAATCTAGAAACATCATAGGAAAGCAAGAAAAGTGATATATTCTATGAGTATAGAGGTTCCAACAACTCTATCCATGATAGTCATTGAACGGGATCCAATTTTTGTGGACTTATAAAGGATGGAAAAGGAAATAATAGATGAATATTTATCATACCTTGATATAATAACTTCTCAACCATCAATTAATAAGAGGATCAAGTGGGCCTATAAAGATGATGATGTGTTAAATAAAAAAGGAACAAATATTTCAGAGTTAATCTTTTCTCAAGATGTAGTAATAAGATTTTGATCCTAGATATGTATCCCATAAAAACAAAAATAGAAGAGGTAATTTATAGATTATTTGTGTTGATCATCCTTACCAATTCATCCAATAAGCACTATGATGGATAAATATTAAAAGAAAATAATCTTGTGGGATAACATGAAGATGTAGATTGAATTGTTTTCTTCTTGATGTTTGGAGTGCCAACAAGTCATGGTGGAAAAAAATAAGTCTAAGGATTTGATTAAACTACTTCCCATACTAGTATAGAAATGGGAAAATATAACCATGTATTTCAAAATTGGACTCCCTAGGAAACCTAATAGAAATAACACTATTTGGGTGGTAATTGATCACATTTCAAATTTGGAAAATTTCATTGATATCAAGGAAGATTTTTCTCATTATCCATTTTCCAATATATAGATAAGGGAAGTGGTGAGAATGTATATAGTTTCAAACTCTATTAAATATAATTTAGTTATAAGGTTTACCTATATGTTTTGGAGAAACATTTTACAAGCATTATATATAGAATTAACTTCTGCACTCCTTATTACCATTAGATTGATGGTCAGACTGAAAGAACCACTCAAAATATAAAGTAAAGGATGAGATATTTTTCTATATATTTCCAAGGATTTAGAGATCAACACATTCCCCAAGATGTGTTATCATATATTAATAGTAACCATTATAGAATTAAAATGGTACCTTATGAGGCTTTGTATGGATTAGTGTTTTGGACTCCAGCATGCTTGGATAAAGTTAGAGAGAAGAAGTAGATGAGACTTAATATTATACTATAGATGATAGAGACGGTTTAAACCCTTTATAATCCTATTAAATCCACACAAAGATGATATAAATGATGTATAGAAAATCATTAATGAGGCCTAGAGGTTGAGGTCATAGATAATTTTTTCCTTTATGTATTATTGTGGAAGAATAACATTAAGATTGGGAAGAAGGGGAATATTATTCCTAGATAAATTGGACCAATTTTTATCCTTTCACAGATCATATTTTTGGACTATCGAATAACACTCTCCACCTAACCTTTCTCAAGTACATGATGTGTTCCCTGTATCTATCTTGAAGATGTGCATAACAAACCTTTTTCATGTACTGAATCCAAATGTGGTTCCATTAGATAATGATCTTTTATATGAGGATTATTTGGTGAAGATATTATATCACATACACAATTTTATATAAAATAATAAAACTCACCTTGTTAAACTTTTATGGCGGAAACACAAGTTTGAGGAAGCAAAATGGTAACAGAAGAGGAAATGAATCAGATGTATCCTCATCTATGTTAGTTTTTGAAATGAAACTTTTGAGGGTGACCTTTATAAATGGGTGAATATTTTCACAACCTAAACTTTTATAAATAAAATTCCCTTTTTCAACAAATAAATACCTTAGAAAATAATTTAGTTACAGAAAACACATTCACTACTTGGGTTATTTGGGGACCATTATATAATCTATCATATTTAAAAGACCTTTAAGAATAATAGATATTTAAAATATATCCATTTTAAAATGAACATTAATGTTAGTAAATTAGTGGATATGATAAATTTAATAGTTCTAATTGTGAATTTTTCATAATTTTTGTAGACATTTGAATTTTTGGGTAAAAATTAAATACGCTCTAATTTGCTGGTATGTATTATGACCTGATAAAAACCAAAAAGTTGGGTAATAAATACTATAAAGGGTAAACATGATCATAATTAGGTTTTTAATTTAAAATAATTTGTTTTTGAAATAATTTTATTAATTTTATAAAGACATAATAAATCCCCCAAAATGTATATTATATTTTAAGGTTTTAAAAACAATCATTTATAAACCTAACTCACTTCAATGATACCAAGTGAATTATCTTATGGAGTGCAGTTATTAAAATTATAAAATAATTAAAATCAATTCTAATTTATGGAAACCATGGAAAACCCCCAGGGGAAGGTTTTTGGTATTTATTACATTATAATAAATATTCAAGAACCCATGTTTTGGAAATTAATAAAAATTAACTTATCTTTTTCTATATAAACCCACCCTACCACCATATATTATTCACTAAAAACCTTTTAAAATGAATTTTTTCTTCCCTTGTATCTTTATAACACTTATAAGGTTCCCCCAAGCTCTTAAAAAGTCCATTCCATGCTTTAAAAAGAAGCCTTTCAAGGTAAGGAATCCTTTGCTTCTCCTATTTATTCAATTACCTTATTTAAATTAGGATTTTTTTCCAAATTTTATTTTGGGGAAATATTTTCATGCATCCATATTATTTTCCTTATTATTTAAAAATGATGAGAGACCACTATCACTCTCATTTAACCTTTACATAAATTTCTATGTGCCCTCATTATGCTGCGGAAATCATCCTAAGATTTTCCATGCCAAATTTTTTATAGTGAATACATATTCCCATTTCCACAAAAATGTATTCACCAATTTGTATATATTATTAATTGTTTTATGATTTTAATTTATGTATCCCACACTTCAAAATCATATGGTTGAATTTGATAAAAGGAATCCTTAAGATGTATGATATATTTGGAAGGCTTATGCATGCAGATGATATGAAAGTCATCAATGGGCCTTGAATTATATAGAGCTATAATGCATTAGGATATGTTTCTATCTCATGATATTCCTTGTACATTGAACTAAAGGTTATTATATGTATTTATGTCATGATGACATGGAATTTAGACTTGACTTATGTTTTTGATGTCATGTTTTATGTTCTTTATACATTCTTATGTTTCCTTCTTGTTATAATCATATATCATGATTTGATTTTTCAATTTATTCTTATCACTCATTTTATGTCTCATTGATATTTGTATTGAATCACATATATTAATTTCATCATGTTATCGATTGATTATTCCCTTGCTGAGCTCTAAAGATCGCCCCTTTCTTATGTACAACCCTAGGTTATCCCATGTATTTTTACTAGATCAATGGATTTTTAAGAGCATGTTATGTGGTTTTATATTATGTGTTTATATTTTTCTTTCAAGTTATTAGTATATGCTCCTAATATCCTAAATACCCTTGTCCTCATGATCTTCTATAATTTTATTAAGTGCATATCAAGGTAATAAATCCTAAATTAAGGTGTACTAAACATATGGTCTTTCATACTAATAACTTTATAGATTATTTCACTTTAAACTAGATCTTATGGTTTTATAGTAATAAAATCTTAATAAGTATTAAGGTGGATGTCAAAGGGATATCTTAAAGAAGTGGAAATCATCTTACCCAACTCTTTCAAAGTTTATTTCTCCTTCTACTTACTATGGATCTATTATATCCATACTAACATAATGAGTCCAGTTTCATCAGTATACTAATATATTATTATGATTATGGTGTAACCATATTCCACCACCTTTCTATCAAATGAGAAATGAAAAGTATCACTTGTGCGCCCATGTGGACTGCCACCTCCACGTAGTGAAGTAAATCATTTTCCAGAACTAATTCAAATTTATGGTTATAAGGTTATATTTAAAGAATATATATGATATAAATATTATTATTTTGATTCATGAAATTAGAATTATTGTTTACAATTTTTTTCATCCACAAAAATGTCAAAATATCACTTGTTCGAACATACACACAACCGTCTCCATGATTTGATGTGATTTATTTTTCATCAACACTTTATATGAATGGATAAAAACTTATATATAACAAATAAATATAATATTTTCATAATTTTTAACATTCTCTATATGTTTAAAACATGATTAATGTTCAAGGACCAGAACATTCAAAAAAACATACATGAAAAACAAAACATTTAACACCCTAAATGGAGATAATAATGAATCATTGTTAGTGAACGGGTGATAAGACGTTATAAGTAAAATATATTTTTTATTATAAGTATGAATATTGTTTTTTTATATCTATAATAAATTTAAATTTCTTATAGTGGAGGATTAAATTTATTATGTAGCAAGTCAGACTAGAGGGGAGGGTTTTATTTTACTGTAACACCCGAGATTTTTATGAGTAATATTTTGTTTTTATATATCATCAAAGGAATATTTCACTACACACTTGCTTGACTTACTTTACACGCAATCACGAACTTCCTCGATAGCTTGCGTCGTACGCAATACCGAGTTTCACTAAACAATGATATGCTATTAAAATATTATTAAAACTAGCCATTATGAATAGTAATAACCACTTTTTTAAATTTTATAAATTTTATTTTTCAAAATGGACTTCATTTTTGGATTCGGAATACCGAAATTAGCCTAGGGTGAAATTTTGGTATTTTTCTGAAAACTTTCAATTTTTGATTAATAGTGAAACCACTAAGTGGTAGGTTAAAAACTGAATTTTTGTATAAAACTTAATTTTACCGCTTCTGTGAATGGAATTTCGAAAATCCGACAGACACGGTTGATATCAGTAAGTAAAATGTGGTTCAATGAGATAAAAATAATTTTTTTGGTGAATAGTAACTTTTTACTTTTTTTTACCTCGGTTAATAGTAAATAGGGTAACTAAGGGTAAATATGATATTAATATTACCCTAACACATGTCCTAATTCTATTGGATAAGTTTAATTCGACCAAAAACAAAATTAGGAATAAAATATGACCATTTAGGCCCACTTGGGTTAGATTTGGACATTTATTATTAATTTATTTAAAGAAGGGTTAAAATAGTTAAAATCAAAGTTTAATAAGTAAATCATTTTTAATATGGGGTTATACATAAGATAAATTCGACTATAAATATTCATTAGAAAGCTAAAAATATTTAGTATATAATGGTATTTTATTTGTAATTTTTAGATTTTAAATAATTTAATTTATTTATGGCACAATGATGATGCAGTAATTATCTTATTAATGAAATATTGACATAATTGATGTTATAAACACCAAAATAAATGTAATTTGAGACTTTTTATGAATTACACTAATTTTCTATGTTACTATGATATATTAGTGTTGATTTAATCAACTTGGTTCGAACATATAATTCTGTTATGACTTTCACAAAAATCATATATCAAATAGTGTCAAAATTGACACAAAATAGTTTTTAAATCAAATATTATATTACTAATTGTTATTTTATTCCTAAAAATCTAAGGTTCGGACAAATGACTTATATAAGGATATATATATTAATAATAAACAATTTGGGGTTCGTTTGGCATGTTATAGTAAGTGTATTAACCATATAGTGAAAGAAAACAAAAAGACATGGTAAAAGTTAAATTATTTAACTTAGAGTTAAATCTAATTGATAAGGTTACAATAATACCCTAAACTTGTCTAAATCCTATTGGTTGATATGATTTTGACCCATCCCCACTTTAGCTTCGAAATAAGACCCTTTGGAACCATTATAAACCGATTTTGACATTAATATAAAATAATATTTTGAGATATTCCTAAGGTGCCCCTCTCCTCCCTTATAAAAGGGCACCTCCTCCCCCTCCTCCTCACACCAATTTGAGCACTCAATCTCGGCCAACCCCTGCCATTTTCTCCTCTCCACTTCCCTAGAATAATCCTATAGGTCCTGGTCTTCTTCAAAGACCAATCTTAGTTCCCTAAGTGGAGGGTTCAAAGAGGCGTTCCAAAGAAGAGGTAATATCCATTACCGATCTTTTCAATTTCTTTCTTCTTCAACTTCTTCTTATTTATTTGTTTCATGATAAAGTAATAACTTCAGTATTACTTAAATACTAATATGTTATTATAAATATGAAACAACCCTAATTCACCTTCTATCCACCCTACAGAAAAATGAAATCACCGCGCGTGCGTACGTACGGAATACCGTCTCCACGCCGTGGTGTAATCTATTTTCCACCATCACCTTACAAGGATGGGTATAATGGTGTAATGAGAAACTATTTATTATTATTATAAAGTAATATTGATACTGAAATAATATATATATACTCCAATACAGTTCCACGATCATAGGAACAATATCATCACTCGTGCGTACGTACGGAATACCGTCTCCGCGATGTGATGCGACTCGTTCTACATGATCATCATTACATAGTAATTATATAAATTAATTGAATGAATAAATATGATATATGTTACACTAATAACATTCTGGATATAAGGTATCTATAACCTTAAAAGAAGAATAAGAATTTATTCGGCAAAGCATGCATAAGAACAAAAGGCAATAAGGACCCGAGTAACAAGTAACAATGAAATATTACTAACAAGAAGCTAAGAATATGACCATATATGATATCATATCAATATGTATGATTCTGGAATAAGTCAATAACATTATTTAAACCATTATACAGGAGCTTAGGATATGTACAAAGCAAATCGGACCTAAGGTAAGGGAAATATCACAATCTCATTTTTATCCGAGATTGTTTATTTGTAAGTATTTACTGGGGTGTATTTTATCATCCACATCCATGTTACCTAAATATTTAATATTGTTTCCATCCACTTACAATAGTTTAAATCCAATTTTACCCTTCGGTGAGTTTTTAGTAAAGAATATGAAAGGAATCTTTTGTCGTTTTTTCGTACGAGGTACTTTTTGACTTTTCCGACAAAGGTACGAAGAATGTTTTTTTTAACTTATACGGCATGAATGGATTTTTAAAACATTATTTCCAAGAATCTTCCTTTATAAGTTTTCAAGTTTATTTTTAATCAACTTCTTTTAGTTTATAATTGTATGACATGTTAAGAAAAGAAAAGTGTTTTTGAAGTAGAAAGGATATTTTCCTCAAGAATGGAGTTCAAATGTTTTATCAAAATTATTTTCCATCTAAGATAATATAGGGTTCTGTTTTTATCCCTATTATTACATTGATTTGATTATGTTGTGAGGGAATTATTTTTATGAATTCATTTACCTTATATGATTTGTTTTATGATGTCATGATGTTTCAAGAATCCCATTTTTGTTACATGTGTTATGCGATGATTTATGATTATGTGGCACACATAAGAAAGGATTCATTATAAGATGGGTAGGACCTATATCTCCCTCCAATGCATTGGGTAAAGATTTTATATCTCATGAGATAGACATGGCTGGAACGGTAGGTTATACCAGTTCAGTGAAACAGGACTGGAACGAGGGTGACTCGGTTCAGAAAGGGACTCTGTCCACTAAGATAGTCTTGGCAATGAGTCATGACTAACAAGAAATGATTTTCCATGATTATGTGTGCATTCCACACAGTTTCAAGTTTCATGATATGATTATGGGGATCTCATTTTCACTTCTATGATTTATTCCATGTTAAGATATTATGATCTCTTTTGCAGGTTATGATTTTCAAAAAGATATGATATGATTTTTATTTCCTTTATTTTACCTTGCTGAGCATTTGAGCTCACCCTTTTATGTTTTCTTTTCCCCAGGTCAGGAAGATGGATATTAAGTAGAATATGCTAAAAGGGACCCTAGATATGATGAAATAAATGGGAGACACTGTAGAAGATTAATGAACCTGTTTTTTATGTTTCCCAGTTTCTAAAGACACTATACCTATACAGTCCTTTGTGGTTTTGTCATATGTTGTAATAAGTGTGCTTCAATTTTGAAGTATTAACAATGTATGTAAAGTATGGGTCGTTATAGTTGGTATCAGAGGAAAGGTATAGTCAACCTTTGGAAACTAGGATGTGAAAGCCTTAGTAAGAACCCTAAGGATAAGTCTAAGAATAGAACACAATCTTAGTGTTTTAGAAATGGCCATGAATACCCTAGGATAAGACCTTAAGTGTTAAATTTTATCCTTTATTATGTGGTTTTCCTATTATAATTAGTGTTTCTCACACTATTCTACTTGGTTTTAGTCAATGGCTGGAACCCGAAGGAACCGTGTTAATGCGGAATGCGATGGGCAATGCAATGATTGTCCCCCTGAGCAACCAAACGATATGGGAGCTGGAATGCAAAATCTTGTAGCCATGCTCACACAGCTTTCTCAAGCTATGAATCATGCAGGACTTCTAAACGAGAAAAGGAAGGAGAAACATTCTGTTGAATCCTTCATGAGGCAGCGTCCACCTTCTTTCAGCGGGTCTACTGATCCATTAGTTTCTGAACAATGGATTAGTACTACTGAAAAGATATTTTCAGTTCTTCAATGTTCAAGAACTTATTTTTCAATAAGTACTTCCCTCATATTCTCCGAACAAAGATGGAGAAAGAGTTTCTTGAACTGAAGCAAAGGGATGATGAATTTGTTGGTACCTATGAAGCAAATTTTACAAGACTTGCAAGGTACGCTTCTGGTATTATTATCCAACCTGAGAGTAAGATCGATCGATTCTTTAGTGGCTTAAAACCAAGTCTTCGAAGGGCGTTAGCCATAAGGGACTTCAATAGCTACGAGGAAATCGTTCGATGTGCTCTCAAAGTCGAGATGGAGATTGGAGTAACCCATAAGTCACATGGGTTTGATAAGAAGAGGAAGATGGAATTCAAAGGAAAATCTAAAGAGCACACTGAAAAGAAGATGAGATTTCCCTTATGCTCAAAGTGTGGAAAGAAACATGGAGGGAGTTGTCTTAAAGGGACAAGTAAATGTTTTAAATGTGGAAAGGAAGGTCATCGGGCATTTGAATGCCGCGATAATGGGAAGAAGATGTCTAATGACGCAAACAAAGGAAGGGATACACAGAATGAACCTACTACACTTCAATGTTTCAAGTGCAAGGAGATGGGGCATTATGCCAATCAATGCCCAAATCCAAGGGTTGATGATGATGGTCGACGTCAACAAAATCTTAAGGCTAAAGACAAAGGAAGTCACATGCAATTTCTATTAGCGATGTGGAGTACGATAACGAAGTGGTGAAAGGTACACTTACCGTCCACTCTAAAGTAGAAAATGTTTTATTTGATTATGGATCTACCCACTCTTTTATTTCTGAAAAATTTTCGAAGGGTATCACCGTATTACCTCAACAATTAGATGTTGAGTTATCTGTGACAACACCTAATGGCACAACAGTCGCATCAAAAGTTTATAATTCTTCTCCGATCGAAGTTTGTGGGAAAGTGCTTCCTGCAAATCTTGTGATCCTTCCTTTAGTGGAATTTGATGTGATTCTTGGCATGGATTGGCTTTCTCTACATGGAGCTCATATCAATTGACAAAGAAGGGAAGTCACATTTCATATTCCAGATCAATCTACGATCGTCTATCAATGCAAGGATGAACATAACCTTCCAGTGGAAATTTCTTCCATCTTATGGGTATTGATTCCACTAAATGAAGGTTATTTATCTCAAATGGTTGGTGAGAAACTCAGGATTAAGAATATTCCCATTGTACGGGAGTTTGATGATGTCTTTCCGGAGGAA
Organism: Viscum album; assembly: GCA_963277665.1. Classification (NCBI taxonomy): domain Eukaryota; kingdom Viridiplantae; phylum Streptophyta; class Magnoliopsida; order Santalales; family Viscaceae; genus Viscum; species Viscum album. The sequence continues at coordinate 1,656,562,087 of OY728121.1, read as the reverse complement.
TTACCGGGTCTTCCACCAAATCGTGAAGTTGAGTTTTCAATAGAACTCGTACCGGGTGCTTTGCCAATTTCAAAGACACCTTATAGAATGGCCCCAATTGAGTTGCAGGAATTGAAGAAGCAACTTCAAGAGAATCTTGATAAGGGATTCATACGCCCTAGTGCGTCACCTTGGGGAGCACCTGTTCTATTTGTTAAGAAGAAAGATGGATCAATGAGACTCTGCATTGATTATCGAGAACTTAACAAGATCACTATCAAGAACAAATATCCTCTCCCACGCATTGATTACTTATTTGACCAACTACGTGGAGCTCAATACTTTTCCAAGATTAATCTTCGTTCAGGGTATCATCAATTAAGGGTCAAAAGGGAGGATATACCAAATACGGATTTCTGTATAAGGTATGGACACTATGAATTTATAGTGATGCCATTTGGTCTTACTAATGCCCCTGCTATCTTCATGGATCTAATGAATAGAGTCTTTAGAGACTATCTTGATCAATTTTTGGTAGTCTTTATAGACGATATTCTTGTCTATTCAAAGAGAAAGGAAGAGCATGAAGATCACTTGAGAATTATATTGAAGACCCTGAGAAAGGAGAAGGTTTATGCCAAATTTACCAAGTGTGAATTTTGGCTTCAAAAAGTTGCATTTTTGGGTCACATAATCTCAAAAGAGGGGATATCTGTGGATCCAGCAAAAACAGAGGTAATCGAAAGATGGTCAAGACCAACAACAGTAACTGAGATCCGAAGTTTTCTTGGTTTGGCTGGATATTATCGACGTTTTGTAAAAAAAAAATCATGATTATCTAATCCACTCACCAAGTTGACTCGGAAAGGAGTTAAGTTTGTTTGGACAGAGGAATGTGAAGAGAATTTCAAGGAGTTGAAAAGAAGGTTATCCAGTGCACCTGTGCTCACACTGCCTTGTAGTGGAGAAAAGTTTGTGATCTACAGTGATGCATCCAAGAAGGGATTGGGGTGTGTTCTTATGCAAAATGATATGGTGATAGCTTATGCCTCACGACAGTTGAAAATCCATGAGCAAAATTACCCAACACATGATTTGGAGTTGGCTGCGGTAATCTTTGCATTAAAGATTTGGAGGCATTACCTTTATGGTGAAAGGTGTGATATTTATACTGATCATAAAAGTTTAAAGTATATTTTCACACAAAAGGAGTTGAATATGCATCAAAGAAGATGGTTGGAGCTGATTAAGGATTACGACTGCTCAATCCATTACCACCCTGGGAAAGCAAACAAGGTGGCAGATGCATTAAGTCGACAAGACCATGCTAGTTTATCCATGATGAGGATCACAAAAGATCCAATATTTATGGATTTACAAAGGATGGATCTTGGAATTATAATGGAAGGGGAAAAATCTTTTCTTTCTCAAATGAATGTTCAACCATCTATACATGTGAAGATTAAAGAGGCACATAAAGAAGATTTCGAGTTACAAAAGAAGGTGAGAAATGTTCCTGAATTCAACCTTGATTGTGATGGGATAATAAAGTTCAGGAATCGGGTTTGTGTTCCTCCCATCCCCGAATTAAAGAAGGAGCTGCTGGATGAGGCCCATAGTTCATCATTCTCTATTCATCCTGGAAGCACGAAGATGTATAGGGACCTGAAAGAGTACTTCTGGTGGGATGGCATGAAAAGAGATGTTGCTGAATATGTCTCTCAATGCTTGGTTTGTCAACAAGTTAAAGCTGAGAGACAGAAGTCTAAGGGGATGTTACAACCATTACCCATACCCGAATGGAAATGGGAAAACATCACTATGGACTTTGTCATAGGACTTCCTAAAACATCCAAAGGCAATAATGCTATTTGGGTCATAGTCGATTGTCTTACAAAGTCTGCACACTTCATTGCTATTAGAGAGGATTTCTCTCTAGATCAGCTTGCCAGGATATATGTAAAGGAAGTGGTAAGATTGCATGGAGTACCACTTTCTATTATATCTGATCAGGATCCGAGATTTACCTCGAAGTTCTGGCGAAGTCTTCAGTATACTCTGGATATAGAGTTGAGTTTCAGCACTGCTTATCATCCCCAGACAGATGGTCAGTCTGAAAGAACAATTCAAACCCTAGAAGATATGTTGAGAGCTTTCTATATGGATTTCAAAGGAGGTTGGGATCAACACCTACCTTTGGTGGAATTTTCTTATAATAATAGCTTTCACTCCAGTATTCAGATGGCTCCTTATGAAGCTCTCTATGGAAAGAAATGCAGGACTCCAACTTGCTGGGATGAAGTTGGGGAAAGAAAGCTATTAGGACCTGATCTCGTTGATGAAATGGCAGAAAAGGTCAGATCTATTCAACAACACATAAGAGCAGCTCAGAGTCGACAGAAAAGTTATGCCGACAACCGAAGAAAAGACCTAGAGTTTGAAGTGGGTGATAAAGTGTTCTTACTAATATCTCCCTGGAAGAGGGTTATGAGATTTGGAAAGAAGGGGAAGTTGAGCCCTAGATATATCGGTCCTTTCGAAATACTGGATCGTGTTGGGAAGGTAGCTTACCGATTGGCGCTTCCACCGAATCTCTCTCAAGTTCATGATGTGTTCCATGTATCTCTCCTGAGAAAGTACATACCAGATCCTTCACATGTACTCAACTCAGAAGTTGTACCGCTGGAGCAAGATCTTTCTTATGAAGAACAGCCGATAGAGATTCTGGATCGTAGCGAAAAAGTCCTACGAAACAAGACCACTCGCTTGGTGAAAGTTTTATGGAGGAACCACCAATTAGAAGAAGCTACTTGGGAGCTTGAGGATATGATGAGGGAGAGGTATCCTCATCTGTTTGTTACAAAGTGACGAATTTTGAGGGAGAAATTCTTTTTAAGGGGGGTAGAATGTAACACCCGAGATTTTTATGAGTAATATTTTGTTTTTATATATCATCAAAGGAATATTTCACTACACACTTTCTTGTCTTACTTTACACGCAATCACGACCTTCCTCGATAGCTTGCGTCGTACGCAATACCGAGTTTCACTAAACAACGATATGCTATTAAAATATTATTAAAACTAGCCGTTATGAATAGTAATAACCACATTTTGAAATTTTATAAATTTTATTTTTCAAAATGGACTTCATTTTTGGATTCGGAATACCGAAATTAGCCTAGGGTGAAATTTTGGTATTTTTCTGAAAACTTTCAATTTTTGATGAATAGTGAAACCACTAAGTGGTAGGTTAAAAACTGAATTTTTGCATAAAACATAATTTTACCGCTTCTGTGAATGGAATTTCAAAAATCCGACAGACACGGTTGATATCAGTAAGTAAAATGTGGTTCAATGAGATAAAAATAATTTTTTTGGTGAATAGTAACTTTTTACTTTTTTTTATCGCGGTTAATAGTAAATAGGGTAACTAAGGGTAAATATGATATTAATATTACCCTAACACATGTCCTAATTCTATTGGATAAGTTTAATTCGACCAAAAACAAACTTAGGAATAAAATATGACCATTTAGGCCCACTTGGGTTAGATTAGGACATTTAATATTAATTTATTTAAAGAATGGTTAAAATAGTTAAAATCAAAGTTTAATAAGTAAATCATTTTTAATATGGGGTTATACATAAGATAAATTCTACTATAAATATTCATTAGAAATCTAAAAAGATTTCCTATATAATGGTATTTTATTTGTAATTTTTAGACATTAAATAATTTAATTTATTTATGACACAATGATGATGCAGTAATTATCTTATTAATGAAATATTGACATAATTGATGTTATAAACACCAAAATAAATGTAATTTGAGACTTTTTATGAATTCCACTAATTTTCTAGGTTACTATGATATATTAGTGTTGATTTAATCAACTTGGTTCGAACATATAATTCTGTTATGACTTTCACAAAAATCATATATCAAATAGTGTCAAAATTGACACAAAATAGTTTTTTAATCAAATATTATATTACCAATTGTTATTTTATTCCTAAAAATCTAAGGTTCGGCCAAATGACTTAGATAAGGATATATATATTAATAATAAACAATTTGGGGTTCGTTTGGCATGTTATAGTAAGTGTATTAACCATATAGTGAAAGAAAACAAAAAGACACGGTAAAAGTTAAATTATTTAACTTAGAGTTAAATCTAATTGATAAGGTTAAAATAATACCCTAAACTTGTCTAAATCCTATTGGTTGATATGATTTCGACCCCTCCCCACTTTAGATTCGAAATAAGACCCTTTGGAACCATTATAAACCGATTTTGACTTTAATATAAAATAATATTTTGAGATATTCCTAAGGTGCCCCTCTCCTCCCTTATAAAAGGGCACCTCCTCCCCCTCCTCCTCACACCAATTTGAGCACTCAAGCTCAGCCAACCCCTGCCATTTTCTCCTCTCCACTTCCCTAGAATAATCCTATAGGTCCTGGTCTTATTCAAAGACCAATCTTAGTTCCCTAAGTGGAGGATGCAAAGAGGCGTTCCAAAGAAGAGGTAATATCCATTACCGATCTTTTCAATTTCTTTCTTCTTCAACTTCTTCTTCTTTAGTTGTTTCATGATAAAGTAATAACATCAGTATTAATTACATACTGATATGTTATTATAAATATTAAACAACCCTAATTCACCTTCTATCCACCCTACGGAAAAATGAAATCACCGCGCATGTGTACGTACGGAATACCGTCTCCACGCCGTGGTGTAATCTATTTTCCACCATCACCTTACAAGGATGGGTATAATGGTGTAATGAGAAACTATTTATGATTATTATAAAGTAATATTGATACTGAAATAATATATATATACTCTAATATAGTTCCACGATCATAGGAACGATATCATCACTCGTGCGTACGTACGGAATACCGTCTCCGCGATGTGATGCGACTCGTTCTACATGATCATCATTACATAGTAATTATATAAATGAATTGAATGAATAAATATGATATATGTTACACTAATACCATTCTGGATATAAGGTATCTATAACCTTAAAATAAGAATAAGAATTTATTCGGCAAAACACGCATAAGAACAAAAGGCAATAAGGACCCGAGTAACAAGTAACAATGAAATATTACTAACAAGAAGCTAAGAATATGACCATATATGATATCATATCAATATGTATGATTCTGGAATAAGTCAATAACATTATTTAAACCATTATACAGGAGATTCGGACACGTACAAAGCAAATCGGACCTAAGGTAAGGGAAATATCACAATCTCATTTTTATCCGAGATTGTTTATTCGTAAGTATTTACTGGGGTGTATTTTATCATCCACATCCATGTTCCCTCAATATGTAATATTGTTTCCATCCACTTACAATAGTTTAAATCCAATTTTACCCTTCGGAGAGTTTTTAGTAAAGAATATGAAAGGAATCTTTTGTTGTTTTTTCGTACGAGGTACTTTTTGACTTTTCCGACAAAGGTACAAAGAATGTTTTTTTAACTTATACGGCATGAATGGATTTTTAAAACATTATTTCCAAGAATCTTCCTTTATAAGTTTTCAAGTTTATTTTTAATCAACTTCTTTTAGTTTATAATTGTATGACATGTTAAGAAAAGAAAAGTGTTTTTGAAGTAGAAGGGATATTTTCCTCAAGAATGGAGTTCAAATGTTTTATCAAAATTATTTTCCATATAAGATAATATAGGGTTCTGTTTTTATCCCTATTATTACATTGATTTGATTATGTTGTGAGGGAATTATTTTTATGAATTCATTTACCTTATATGATTTGTTTTATGATGTCATGATGTTTCAAGAATCCCATTTTTGTTACATGTGTTATGCGATGATTTATGATTATGTGGCACACATAAGAAAGGATTCATTATAAGATGGGTGGGACCTATATCTCCCTCCAATGCATTGGGTAAATATTTTATATCTCATGAGATAGACATGGCTGGAACGCTAGGTTATACCGGTTCAGTGAAACAGGATTGGAACGAGGGTGACTCGGTTCCGAAAGGGACTCTGTCCACTAAGATAGTCTTGGAAATGAGTCATGACTAACAAGAAATGATTTTCCATGATTATGTGTGCATTCCACAAAGTTTCAAGTTTCATGATATGATTATTGGGATCTCATTTTCACTTCTATGATTTATTCCATGTTAAGATATTATGATCTCTTTTGCAGGTTATGATTTTCAAAAAGATATGATATGATTTTTATTTCCTTTATTTTCCCTTTCTGAGCATTTGAGCTCACCCTTTTATGTTTTCTTTTCCCCAGGTCAGGAAGATGGATATTAAGTAGAATATGCTAAAAGGGACCCTAGATATGATGAAATAAATGGGAGACACTGTAGAATATTAATGAACCATTTGTTTATGTTTCCCAGTTTCTAAAGACACTATACCTATACGGTCCATTGTGGTTTTGTCATATGTTGTAATAAGTGTGCTTCAATTTTGAAGTATTAACAATGTATGTAAAGTATGGGTCGTTATATTTACAATCTCATTTTTAGATGATTTTTTATTTTTAAATTTTCAAATGATGGAATTATTTGATCTGTCTCTTCCATATGCTATTTATTTTCTTATCCTTGGGTTATTTATTTATAATAAAATTTTCCAATTCATTTATATCAATTTAAGTACTCAAAAATATAAAATAATTTCTTCAAAGAAAACTGACTTTATTTTTCTCTTTCATCGGGAATATTTTATTCCATCTTCATATTTACTTTAAAATTATTTCAATAAATTTTTTATATTATACAAGGATTTATTAATTTCATTTTTAACCATTTTCTGTTATTATATAAAATGTTTAAAAATGATGATTCTTTTTTTTCTGAATGGTACAACAATTCTCTCCTATAAGGATACACTTTTATTTAAATATTCCTTTTCAATTTTCATTGGTGCTTTATAATTAAAATTATTTTCCTAATATCTTATAATTTTTTAAATTTAAATAAATTATTTCAAAATTAAACGGTTATTTTTTTCAATAAGTATTATAGTGATATTTTAAAGGTATTTTCATTTATGAAAACATAAATTTGTATTATTTATACTTCTATTATTATAACATCAAATTATATCATCATTTTTACCTCTATGGTTGGTTTATAAATATTATGAGATATATTGATGAAACTCACCTAGTTTTCACAAGGTTAAGCTACCATGAAATGACAAATTTTTTCATGATCTTTTGGAATGAATATGAATGGATTATGTGAAGGGTGGTTCTGTTATATTCCTCCAAATAATCTGGTAAGGATTAATGATTATAAGCTCAAAGGTTACATGAAAGGTTATCACAAGCTCAAAATAGGGAATACTAGAGGTTATCCCAATCCTAAAAGAGGGTACAAGGTAGGTTATACTAATCCTAAATTAGGTATACATGTGGTTCTCCCAAACATAATACATCATGAATGTCTTGGTGGGCAGCCTTATATTAATATTTCTATAATAATGATTATTCCACACATTTAATTTCACTTTTTATGAAATGTTCTTATACTTATGATATAATGGACCATTATCTTTGATTATTCTATGATTCTTGTATTATGGTCTACTGAATCCTTATTCCATGATTAAGATATATGAATTATTGGGTATGAATTTAAAATGTTAAGACCATGTTTTCATACCCTTATAATCATTATATGCATAAATATGATCATTGATTTATATCTCTGATTTTTACCCTTGCAAATAATCGGATCTCATCCCTTCATAATTTTCCTTTCCCAATGTTATGAATAATGGAATTTATTAGGGGATTTACAAGATGAGTATTATGTAAGAAGAACATTATGATAGAATTTGAAGATATTTTCTGAAAAATAATGATTATATATCTAGTATTAAAATACACTAAGCCCTTATTGGGTTAGGGTATGTATTATTATCATAAGTATTGAATATTCATTTTAAAATGATGTAATATATACATATATAGTTTTCTGGTTCCTATAAAACATAGCTTTGGTTCCAACAATCACCTAATATATCAAAAAGAACATCATTTGAATTATTTTTGTCCAATAATTACTTTTTTTCAAATAATTGTTAAAACTAAATTTTAAAGGGAAACATGAATGAAAAATTTATTGGTAATAAAATGGAACTTTTGTTATAATAATTGTAGGTAAATTATATAATTTTTTTAAATTTCTTTATAGTGTTAAATAAACACCAAAAAATGATATGAAAATTTTAATTATATTATTTTGTCTAATGATTTTAAACACAATATTGAGGATATGAATAAATTAAAATTTTATCAAATAATATAGTGTTTTTATGTGATTTTTTGTTAATGATATTTTAACATTTAGAACAAATATCAGAATTATTTTAGAGAATAAAACTATATATTATCTATGTTTAAAATAATAATTCCTAGAGTAACATGTATTATCTATAACATTACTGTTATAAAATATATTGTATGATATTATTTAATTAAATCTTATTATATTGGGTAGATATTAAATAACATGAATTATGCAGTTTGTAAGTTAAAAAATGATTCAGTTTATTGTAACAATAAATTATTAATTAATATTGATAAAGTTGTAACACAACATGAATATTTCTATGTGATTAACAATTTAGAATATTTGATCCATTTTATTAGTATAATATTTATTTTATAGTCTTAAAAATGATAAAATTTACAAGTAACACTAGAATGGATCATTTTAAGTGTATAATTAGAATTTTTGAATAATAAATGATAACCAGAGAACAAAGTTAATTTTATAATGATTATCCAAATTTACTTGAATTGTGAATTGATGCATGTTTGATTTTAAGTGTAGAAGATAAGCCATTCATATTTTCTTGGTAATTTACATGTGTAGGATGTTTCAGTTCATGGGAGAGAGAGAAAAGAATTTATTTCACATTCAATTATATTTACAAAATTTATTATATTAAAAAAATTATAAGAATGTTTAACAAATTATAAATTTATTATTATCTATTAAATCATGGATATGTTCAATGTCAAAAAATTTATTTAATTATGACTGTGATATGATAATATCAAGATATTATAGTTTCATCCCTAATAGGAACTATATACATATCAGTGTGAAATATGATTATTCGAGAAAATTATTACAATATTGTACAAAAATAATTATTTATATACGATGATATAACAACCGTGATGATCCATTCACTGAATATTTATTGAGATAGGTTTAACAAGTATATAATAGAGATATTAATTTCTAACAAATATAAAAAGCATTTATTAATGGAAAATATTTTTTTTGGGTTGATCATAATTAAATTTCTTATTGGGTAATAAAAATTAAATAAAAGGATTTTTCAAATTGAAATTTATAACAACACTAATTTGAAGTTAATATGGTATGTGGTGATTCAATGTTGAGTTATAACACTTTAAAAAATATTGATACTCAATGAATTTTTTTTACTAACAATGGAAACATATCAAAATGTCTCTCCTATTTAAACTTTAAAATTACATGACTTCTTATGATTAAGTTTAATCAATAAAGAGTTCATGGAAATGATCAAATCATGTGATAATAAAAGAGATTCAAAACAGTTATACATTTGGTATCTCTAATTTATTTTTAAAATTAAAAAATCTAATGACTTGAGAACTCATAAAATTGAAAACATTATGAGATGTTGTAACTAAGAAAATATTTAAATCAAAATATATTTATATTATAAAAAATAAATTGGGTACAACCGTGAAAGTGGCACACGATGCAAAGAAGAAAATTACATTAAATTTCAAGCCTGGGGACTTGACCCCACGACCTTCCCCTCGCCCCCAAACCCTTATATTTGTATTATATATAATTAATTGTTTATAAATTTAGAGGTACTAATAAAATATTCTATTTAAGATCATAAGTGGTGTATTGTTGAGTTTTATTTATTAATAACGTTTTTTAGTCACACCATGCAATAATTATATGATAAGACTATATTAAAAGAGAAAGAATTTACTAATATTGAATATTTTTGAAATGTTTTCAATTTCACCCATTATAAAAGAGCATATTTTTATGTGTGTATAAAACAAACACATTAAATTTATAAATATAATATAAATCATAAAAAATATAAAAATTAATTAGAAATAATAAATATAGTGATAAATTTTATAAGTTGAATCACGAATTTGAATTTTAAATTTTAAATTTTTGGGTCCATTTTCTCATTTTAGTTCGATTAATAAATATTTTTATGCTATAAGATAATAAAATTTCTCATTGTGTTTTTTATATATTGAATCATCTCTCACTATAGTCTCTTAATTTCTTTTATTTAGTATGCACCTAAGTGGAATTTTGGACTTGAAATCCCATGTTCATAAAAACATACTGTATAATAGATGTATAATTTTGTTATATCATGTTAGTAATGTATAGTCTAGATAATTAATCCCATTAGAAAAATGATGATGTCATTCCTTATAACATTTATCCACTGCTTTTACTATGTGATTACCCAACCCTAACAGAACCCCTCTTGAGTCGGTGACGAAATTAAAAGTGACCATCGAAGTTGACCTCTAATAGGATATGGGTTGATTTCTGGAACCATGGGTATTATATGTATAATATGTTTTGACACATGTAATTTTGTATGGCATGTATAATATCGAAGGCATGACCCCTTTTAAGCATAGTGAAAAAACCCCAACATCCAAACTTAAAAAATGAAAAAAATCAATGTCCCAAGAATAATATACAGATACATGAAAATTTTATACATCCATACAAATACAAAACACTATACTAATAAAACAACACCTTTGGGAAAAAATACTCCACAAAAATCCACCAAGTATCAAAGTCAAATGTTTATTTGGTCCAACCAAATATCAAACACCATCCGGATAATACAGAAAAAATTATATTTATAAGTAGGGTTGAGCATATGAATATACTCAATATATTCCTCTACAATAACTCTCATGTAAATATGAAATAATCATAAAAAAAGATTATGTGAATACACTGTGATACCTTTAATTTATCTTATCTTAATTTATATACAACCCTTATCACTGAAAATGCACTCACCAGAATCTATGTATAGTATATGTATAATATAATTTACAAAAATACAAAAATATAAGGTACCACACACCCACTTCCCCAATGATCTTGTCTCCCTTATGTCATAGAAATATACATCATATCACTTTAAACCATTCAAATATCGATAACCACATCATATCAGAACACAGCCTCGACATTCCATAACAATATCCAAATCAACCTCATACCATTATCAGGACTGGAAACACAGTTATAACAACAACTATTTCCATGCCTTGAATGGAGAGAAGGATAGGGAGAGTGGTCGAACGTCTATTTAAAGAACATCCTAGATGTTGTGGGTCCACACCTAACCCAATTTCACATGAGTTTTGGTAAGGATATCTAACTCAGTGAGGGATGGTTAGTAATGTTGAATTATAAATAATTCATTATTGAAAAAATAAATCGTATAAAGAAAAACCAGAACACATATATTCCTTCCAAGTTTCCATATCTTATCAAAGTCATTTACACCCTTCCCTTTAATTTTTTTGTCTCTATTACAAAAATACTAACCCCTAGACTAAGCATAAATCACAATACAAATAAAAAACAACACTAATTATATTAACAATTTACTAAATCCTTCTTACCAATTTATAATCATTTATCAACATACCACATAACTAAATTTCTGTGAATATTAATTATTTTAACACATATCAATTCATTTTATATCACAAACCAAATTCCATCCATCTTCATTAATTCATTTATTCATTAATATCATTATTTATAGCACAAATAACCTCATCAAACCAAACAATATCAAATCACCATACTTCTAAATCTACACAACATTACTAATTTATAGTTATAGGTCCACCAAGAACTATTAATATTAAAATTAAAAATTCAATATGAAATAAAAATAAAAAATAAAAAATATTATAGAACATTTACATCCCTCCTAGGTTCAAATTTTCATTTTAATGTTTTTCAATCTAAACAAAATAGACATAGAATTTAAATCATCATAATTAAACATCAACATTATTAAAGAGAAATAAAGGTGTTTAATCACCGACATTAAACTAATTCTCAAATAATCATGTCATTAAAGGAAGAATCTCATTAATAAATTAATTTCATCCCTAAAATTAACTTATAAAAATCTGTAACATATCAATATTAGTCATTCCATATATCAACCAATTCAAATAGATATCTGGGATAAAAAGATTAAAAAAAGGGGGGAGAATATTTGAAGAGTTTTCCTTAGGTATTATAGATTTGATCTCACAATGATAAAAACTAAAACTCCATTAAATATCATCCAAAAATACATAGATTAATCTCTCAATCATCTTGGTTCATATATGAACTAGAAGAATATAATAACAACGAAGATAACCATTTATATTTATTATTTAATTGAGATAAAAAAGACATGATTGGGTCGATTAAAACATATTTTAAAACCAGAGATCCTAAATCATGAATTATATATAATTTCATAGATTATTTCATTTTTAATATCATAGATTTAACTAATACTACAACTTATCCTTCTCCACCACAGTGTACTATTTCTAAAAATCTTGCATATAGGGATGTAAAATTCCAGCTTCATCTATATGAAAGACTTTATATAAAAAACCATGATATATATCTATATAATTATTTCCCCCAACATTTAATAGAAGCTTCCCTGAAAATATATCTTTATGACATGAATTAAACTACACTAATTTTCATGAAACCACAAAGATCCAAGAAAAAACATGAAATAGTTTTATTTTTTTGGAAACCAAAGAATATACTAATATTCTCCTCTAAAACCATGATGAACCATCAAACAAAGATGATATAAAAAACATGGCATGGTCAGGATATAACCAGGTTTATCTTAACAAACATATTTTCATATTTTATTTTGTGGTTTGATTCTAAATTCAAACATTCTTCCTCTAACGCCTATATAATTCACAAATTAATTATTTTTGAATTTTTGAGCCTCAAAATTAAACACGACTCATTATATTTTTATACCCTAGAATAAAAATATATAAAATAAAAAATGGAATTACAAAAAACAAAACGATCGCATGAGATACTTCTCAAACATGGCCGTCACCAGTGAAAATATTCTACTACAACACACCAAAAAAAATGAAGGAACAAATTTAATCACATTAAACATAGGTATAAATCTTATCATTGAAAAATAATAAAAGATAAAAACAATTTCAGGGAAATATCCGTCATTTGTGACTCCTATAATCAGGTTCATTCATCCAAGATGTCATAGATTCTAAAGATACAAACCAATGTAAGAATCTACCTTAAAAGTACTTCTCCTAGTGACCCTAGATCTCCACCATTAATTCCATAAACAAATAACCCTCCACAATATCCAACCCACTCTAATAAAGGAGATGAGGGTCATTATAATGATATATTTATAGATATAACTCATGGGAAATGATGTGATCTCAACCAATCTTAGGAGATTTTTCTAACTATATTCCACCTCAAAAATCCACACTAATACCTTGGAAGATCTAGAAAACATAACGAAATTTTATAACCTCTACTGAATCTCAAATTCCAATAATGAGCTTAAATATTTGAGAATAGATCATCACCAGCCTCAAACATCAAAGGTAACATCCTACAATCTGTAAAAGAATTTTGGTCACCCTATCTATATTTATCCCTCTCCTAAATCACTTGTATCTCCTCTATAATAATAAATACAACATATAATCTTAGGATCCCACTCTATATAAACTTAATTCAATATAGGGTAATTATAATTTCCACCTAGGAAACTTCTCAAACGATGTCATTCCATTGGATGAGTGATATCTATAATTATAAGAAATTTATAACAATGAAAAATTAATCACCCATGAGAATCCAAGATTTAGGGATACAAGTTTTTTCCTTCAAAAAGATGATATAGTTCCCCATATTTATTATACATGATTCCAAATGCCTACAAGTATTTAGTTATTCTTTCATTATAATATTTCACATTGGGTTCACTATTTTGTTTCCTTTAAAAGAGGTATGATCATTGATGATTGGTTGTGGGGGTTAATGTTTGGTTAAAAAATAATTCCCATTGGTTTTATCATTTTCTTCACTCATAGAAACTACATGTGGTTCACATATCTATAATAAGGTATATACTATATTTCCCAAGGTAGGAGGTCAATTGGGGTTTCAAACCCCATGACACTTTGGAACTCAAATTAGTTGAGAGGATTTGAGTTCAATATTATCAAACACATTTGGGAGGAATTATTTCCGATTATGATACTCTATTATAAGTTTGAGATATGTTTTTTATTATCTTTGGAAACCCAATGCAAGAATGGTTACCCTAATAAAATGATTTGGTACTAAATCCTTCTGTGCGTAAAGGGGGTTCTATTAGTGATTTAATGACATAATCTTGAAGTGCATGGACATTATAATACTTTTGAATAATACTTAATACATTACATAAAAATACCCCCAAATACCGTATTATATTAGTGCTTTTGGAAACATGGAACACGTTATTATAATTTTGTGAGAGATCTGCAACATCTCCCATAAATATCCTTCCCTTAGGTTTTCCTATATAAAACCATTCCTTATATCCTAGGGAAAAGAAAACATAATAAAATTTTGATCTTAGATTCCCATTAAGGATAAAAAACATAGATATAAATCGTATGAAAATTATAAAACAAAAGAACATAACATTTGATAATCTTATCCTGTATATGAAAGTTCATGATATCATGCCATAGTATAAATCATAAAAGTTCATAAAGAATCCCTGAACATATTCCCCAAATTCAACACATAAGACATAAAATTATTGCATTTCACATAAGGATATAATATTATTTCATATTATTCAATGCTCTTTTCCAAGACCATCATAATGGACTGATTCCATTACTGAACCAAGTTCACTCCTCATTCTAGTCATGTATTATTGAACTGAGATCATTTCCGAATCCATCACTATCTATATAATGAGATATAAATATTCATCCAATTAATTTTAGTTATATATAGGTATCACCCATCCCAAAATGAAATCATTCTTCTGTGTGCTAAAAAACATAAATCATTAATCTTTACCCAAGGAATAGAATGGGTTTCTTTAAACATCATTCCACTATAACATAATCCATGTAAAAAAAATGGATTTCATAAATAGAATTCCAAAATAAACAAAATAAAACCATAGGGACAATAGGGATAGTATAATTGAAAAATAACAATATTAAATAATTCCATCATAGATGGAAAATAATTTTGATATCACTTGAAATTAATTCTTAAGGAAAAAATCCATTCTACTTCAAAAACGTTTTCTTTTCTATAAATGTCATGAAATTTTAAAATAAAAGAATTAATTTGAAAATAAACTTTAAATATTATAAATTAATAATCATGGAAATAAGATTTTATGAAAACCAAAAAATATATTCATGTGGTACAAGTTAAAATAAAACATTCGCCTCATACTTTTGTCAGAAAGTCAAAAAGTAACTCTTATCAAAAACGAAATAAATTCATTTCTTACAATTTAATAAAAATTCTATAAAGGTTAAAATTGAGTTTAAACAATTTTATAATGATGTAAAGAATATTTGGTAACAAATATTTAGGAAACATGGACATGAATGATAAATATACCCCAGTATATACTTTGGTATAAACAATCTCGGATAATAATAAGATTGAAAAAATCATCCCTTACCATAGGTCCGATATCATTTGTATACGTCTAAAACTCCTATATAATGATTTAAATAATTTCATTTACTTATTCCATAATCCTAGTCATTTTTTGATATCATATATGATTATATTATCATCTTTTTTAATAATATTTCCTTATTACTCGATATTTCTGTATTAACTACATCATTTTCTTATGATTGTTTTTTCAATACGTTATAGTTATCCTTATTTAGCTTGTACTTATATCATTAAAAAAATATATTCACATAATATATATCATATTAATTTATTCAATACATTTATATAATCAGGATTTAATGAATATCATGGTGAATGAATCACATCACATTATGGAGTTGATAAGTCATGCATACTCACGATAAACGATATCATTCCCATAATTGTGAAATGTAATGGAAGTTAATGGTATACATTTTGTTAAATAGTTCATATAAGGTTTTAATAATCAATTATAGTAATTATATCCATAATTATACCCATCAAAGTAAGATGGTGGTAAAAAATATTACACCACAACGTGGAGATGGTAAGCCGTACGTATGCACATGTGGTGATTTTGTTTTTCATAGGATAAATAAAAGGTACAATATGGTTGTTAAATAATAATAAAAACATCTCAAAATATAGGTGATAATGGAGTTATTAATTTATAATGGAAACAACTCATGAAGATCATGTAAAAGAAGAAATAATTTTGAAAGAATCTCTTGAGGAGACTACCTCTTTTTTGACGAGCTCCATCTAGATCTCCTCTTAAAGACACTAGAGTTGGAATTTTAATATAAGAAAATAAAACCAAAAGAAAAACCTCAAAAATTCCATATTTTAGAATACTATAAAGGATAATGTTTTAATATCAACATGTAATAAATTATAAATATGTGTTTCCATCATTTTAAATCTTATCATTTTAATTAAGCCATAGTTAATCTATTTTAATTTTAACTAAGGAAATATCTTATTCAATATTAAAAGAGTATAATTTGTACTAATTTAGTGAAAATTATACCATAAATGACCAATTAAGTATATTTTATATCATATAATAATTATTTAATATTTTTCAAAAATATTTTATGTTTTTTAAATAATTTAATAATACATTATTTTAAGAAAATATCAATAGTGTCAATTTTGACACTATTTAATTCGTAGATTTTTAAAAATATCAAGGTAATATTTTAGCCTCGAAAAATATGTTTTATTATATCCATAATTGACCGGGTTAATATATAAAATTCATTGGAAATATAAATTATCCCAAATTAGATTTATTTTAACATTTTTAATAACATTAATTTGATACCTCCATCCATAAATTAATTACTACATTAGTTTTGTTTAATAATTTAATATAATTATTTTTAAGTAAATAATTAAAAATAAAATAAAATAATGAAAATATATATTCTATATTTAATTGGAATATTTACAGTAGAATATATGTTCTTGAAAATACAACTTAAAATATGTAATATATAATAAAACCTGAATATGAAAACTTTAACATCACTTTTAAAAAAATATTATAAGTTCCATAATCGTTTACATATGTCGTAAAATGACTAATAACTCATAAAATTGATAATTATGGTATATATAGATTCTACTAATAACATTCATTGAATTTTTTTGTCTTATATTGGTTATTATCATTTTAATAAAATTATTTTATTGATTTTTCATTAATCAAATTATTTCTTCGTCATCAATGTATATGCCTTTAAAGTGATTATTTATTTCCTAAAAATTAAAAATACATTTTACTAAAAATAAAATCATTTTATCTTTAAAATGAGTAATTATAGTTGAATTTATTTTCTGTATAACCATATATTAAAAATGATATAATTATTAAAATTTGATTAATCCATATTAAACTTTTCTTTAAATAAAAATAAATTAAATGTCATAATTTAATACAACTAGATTCCACAGGATCAAATTTCAACCGAAGTATGATTTAGGTCATAAAACACTCATCCAATGACATAGAAAAGTTTTGGGGTAATTTTATCATATTATTTTTACCCTTAATTTTCTTATTTACCATTTTTCTGTATTAAAAAAAATTGTCAAAGTGGTTATTCATAAATACCAAAAATAAAATAAATATATTTACATAATTTGAAAGTAAATATTAAAAATATGGAATCTATTTTTAAAAATTAAAAAAACATAATATTCAATAATTAATTTAAAACAAGTCATGTTTTTGGAATAAGAAAATGAGTTTCAAAAGTTAAAACTTGGCAAATAATTCAACTATTTTTACAATTGAATTTAATGTAAAATTAATACCAATTAACAACATGATATTAACTAATAAAAATAAAATTTATTTATAATTTAAACACATTCACTAATATAACATAACCACATAAATTATTTCCATGAAAAAAAATTAAATTTAAATTTAGTATATTTTTACTATTCATCAAAAAATGAAACTTATCAAAAAATTATCAAAAAATCATCCAAAGAAATTTTTTATACCACAATTCCTAATAAGAAGTTTATTTTTTCAAATAGGATATAAAAATGTGTTAAAACTTGATTCAAAATGGGTGCACCATTAAAATGTGGAAAAAATCATTTTTTAAATTAATTCGTTTATTTGAAAAATTGAATGTGTTATTATATCACGTATATAAAACATATAATATGAATTTTAAGAATTAAATTGATTAAATATTATATATATATATTACTAATAAAATCCATCAAGGGTGATTTTATTATTTTATAAACTCGCTTACTTTCATTTAAATAGTTTTTCAGAAATACATTTCCATTTATTTAAAAATGTTTTTATTTTCATTTATAATTATTCCTCACTAAAGAATAAAATATATAATCCTATGTGAACCATATTTTCATAATCCAGTTAATAATTTTCAAAAACATCATTACAATGTCTAGGTTATTAGGTGACATAATAACATTTAGTTGTTTGCTTAAACTAGGTCTTGTGTTAAATGCCCTCTTTCAATAGAACTTGGAATTGTGTGTAACACAATCCAAGTATTGTTTTGTGTATACTACAAGCTAAGTTTATGTTTCCTGTAGTGCAAGGTTATCTTGGTGTATCATACAACACACGACATCAACTAATTTCAAAAAACATAAATAAATAAATAAATAAATAATATTTTTTATAAAAATATATAGGTGTTACAGGTGAGACCAACTATATGTATGTGATGATCTCTATTTATTTCCAATTACTTCATATCCATGGGTAGTTGCTTATATTTTAAATCTATATTACTAGTAACTCTAGAGTTTACTGTCATCTAAGGAGGTGATTGGTGGTGTGACGATGGTATTGAAAATTCATGTGGTGTCCTATGTATCCTTTATATAACATAAATAAAAACCCACATAGTTTGTTTGCATTCTGACCATATAGCTTAACATCATAAAGAAAGGACACATATTATAGCACTTATGCACAGAATTTTTAGATCGATCTATAGGAAGGAAACAAATTAAACCAACTTATAAAATGAATTACATTCATTGTAGTTCGATCTACCCTCAACCCACTAATGAGCTATGATAGATAAGAAATTCCCATGAGGGTTATTCCCCAAGTGTTTTCCAATATAGGAATGCCTTTAGTAATTACATTCAAGTGGATTCTCATGTGTGTGGGATATCGTATCATGTCACTAAATAGGGCTTAAGCATGGAGGTTCACCTGCATGAAGAAAATTTATTAAGTGAGTTATATGATAATTAAAAATCCCTAAGCCCATATGATTCATGATCAATGTTACAAAAAAGGGATAGTAGGTGATCAGACTCAAGACATATGGATGTGGGACCTACAAACTCTGGAAGTCTTAATGGGGTGTTTTATATAGATTTATAGCATTAGGGAGGAATCTATCATATACTTATTAATGTATGAATTAGAGTCATGATAGATCAATGATCTTATTAATATGGGGATGGATTAAGAAGGATGATAAACCCATAAGATATTTTGGATCCCTTAGGTTAGAGTGTATGAGATATAGAGGGACTTATACTATAGTTGGTACCCATTAGAAGATATCTGGACCTTACCCTCTGATAGATAAAGAGTAAGAACCATGAGTTGATGACTGAGCATGTATAGAAGGATTGAATATCCTATAATAATAATATTATTTTATGAATATCCATTCATAACACATTATGAACACATACAACTTGAAATGGGAACTACCAACCAAATAATTATGGTTTGGGGTTCAAAGGGTTGGAGGGAACATGACTAAGTACTCCTACTAGACAAGGATGACTTTTTTAGGGGTGTCTAGTTGACTTGTCCTAATTGTCTACCTAACATGGAATGCGTGTCTATGTGACATGTCTATGTTTTCAGCCCAACATGTCTAGGGCATCTTCCCAAATTTTCCTGATCATATGTCCAACATATTATGAGTGTCTTCCCAACATTCTCTAGGTGTTTTCCTAACAAAGATGACATTTACTGGGGTGCTTCGCATGATCAAATAAGACTTGTCAAAGGATTATTGAATTATAATGCTGACATGTCAGGGGTGCTTAACTTGATCAAAGATGACATTGAAGGAAATCAGTGTGCAGTAGAATCACCAAACATGTTTGATTTTAAAAAACAATTCACCGACATTCGACACAAACATGTCAATGTCAGTGAATAACAATCAGGTTTAAGTTGAGGATCACACGTGAAGAGTATTAAGCACAAAATAAGACCATTAAAACCCGGTTTAGATCTAAAGTCACGCACGACAACTGCTCATCATTGGTGATCGCTTCTTGAATAATCTAAGTCTGAATTCCTATAGATGATCCATAAACACATCAAGTAATCTGTGGGAGGGAGGATCATATTAATATAGGTGCTAGCGCGGAGCTACGATGACTCTTTCAACACTCTGATGATCATCACATCACTCTGCTTGCGATGCCTAAGAGAGATCTTCATCTGAGCTCATTAGATCCATATCCTCTCTCTCTATGATGTGGTACAGATAGGAGGAGAAGGAGATGGAGTGAATAGTTCATGGAAAAATCCTCTCCTCCTATATCTATAGAGTGTTAAAAAATATCTTGTATTTATACCCGGCCACCCGAATACATAACACACTATTATATAATGTTTTGACTACTAAACTGAGTCATAAATATTATTAATTATTATTATCACATTCCTATAATATATTAAATATATTACTCGATAATAATTAATCCGCTTACTCAACTCCAAATCCCACAAATATTAATAAACCATTAATATCTTAATATTCATTTAAATAATATTTTTCATGTATTTACTTAAAACTGGTAAATACATTTAATATATAAATTCAATGCCCATTATTCTTAAAATAAATTATATGAAATTATTTATTCCTTGGTGATCATATCTCCATGGAAAAATCCCAAACCCCAGTAGTGGGGCCCACAATTTCTAAAATTTTAATTCAATTGAATAAGGAAGATTCTCAAATATGCTATTGTGTGTGACCCTATAAGACATTATCTTGACAGTATAGAATAGTATTCACAAACCAAGAGTGGGATCCAACAACCCATCATGGACCCTAAAGAGATAAGGATTGTCACAGCAGCGACAATCAACCGACGAACACATACTGTGTATTACATTCTCCTTGTCAATAACATCTCATAAAGCAGGACGCACCCACGTGTCATCTCCCTTTTATTTCATTATAGTCTACTGATTCAACTGGATAAAATTACCCTCGACTTCCATCTCCATGGACTTATGAAAGTACTACCACCCTTATCAACATGGTTTGAGATATATTACTTCCATAACCTGGAGGCAACAAGTCCATTATTTACCATTTAACCAATGTCATTCCATCAATGAGGCACCCAACTCAATATACCACTCCATGATTTCAAAATCATGGTTTTCATATTGCATAAAATCAAATGATAAAATTAAATACACTATAAATGATCTCAAGATAGAAGACCATTACACATGGTTGTAGATAAGAACATCCAGTGACACCCAAAACATGTGGTATTCTTATTGGTGGGTCTTTCCTCATGATCTCCCAACTAGAGTTCACCAAGTTCGAACTTCATGAGAAGAAGTCTCAATGATTATGAGACCCCAACACCTAACAGTCAAACATCTACCATGTCAAATCAGTGAGATGTGTCTAGACCATGGAACATATATTTAAGATTAATTTCAATGTATCTTGAGGTCATCATTATAGAATGGGATCTTTTATAACCTCTCAATACGGCAACTAATATTTGGAAACTACCATTATATAGTGGATTTAGATATATCTACACTATAATGGTTAGATAACATCATGTATGGATAACTATATACGTGATATCATAATCAAAACCACTAAATAGTTAGGTCTAGGGCACCCACTATTTCCACCCTCCCACTTGAACTAGAGCCAACTTGCTAACCAAACTTTTCAGCTACTCACATGTTGAAAATAATATTCCTACTATGTAATGGATTAAGAAAATGGGCCCACCATGGTTCTGTCGTGTACATATTCTGTTATTGTGACTTTATCTTGTTGAGTAAAAGATCTCATGATATGGTATCCCGAGTATATCACACATGTCTGCTGTCATAACTTGACTTCATGGAAAGTAAAAATATCATAATTTAAATTATGATAATACTTTTCTTACCAGGTGTGATTCCATGAATAGGAAAAAATCATTGCATTTAATAACTGCTTCTTAGCTACCTTAGAAGCTGCAACGTACTGGGAATTTGTAGGTGTGGCTTCCACTGGCTTATATGAGCTTGACTTGCTCATCGCCTTTAGCCTAACTGTGATATTAGATCGTGAATCTATGTAATTCTAGTTTGTGTCCCCTGAAAAACTAGTATTCTTACTTATCCACTTACCAGGTACACAACTTTTGAACTTTCTGAAGTAGAATTAGATAGTTATGTCTTCTTCCCTTGTAGTCCTACTGGATATCACTGTTATTTTCCTACTATAAAATATATACTAGAAATATCAGTTTTTGTACATATTATGAAATATATGATTGATCCCTCGCTTTTACATATGGATTTAAATTATCGCATGTATCTCTTCCTATGTCTCAGACATGTCAACCCGGAGAGATTATGCCTTGTGACATTGGCAACATCTCTTGAATTATTCCAAAATGTATTTTTCAATACAATGTCACTCTATTTATGATTGACAAGAAACAAGGAACCTATATATATACCTCATATGATCATGTTCCATAGAACTTAGGTTTCTACTTTAAGTAAATCATTTAATAAAAGATTGTATCTTGGTCTTACCAAATTGTATGACCAATGTATGTTTTCCAAATGTTTCCAAACATAGTTTTCTTGGAAAACCTAGGTTTTCCCACTATACTTTGGTAGACACATGGAAACATTAATTCAAAATGAATACTCTATGATCACAATTCTTACTTCAATCCCAAATAGGATTTCACTAACTTGAAACCCTTATTATAATTCTGTGACATGACTAACCCTTTATAGTTGCGTCATATAGACACCATCCACGATTGGCGGTCATGACATCAGATTATAAAAAAAATGATCATATAATTTATCTATAAAAAATAAAATTCTAATGGATTTAGGCATAAAGACTGGGTGAATCCAATCGAACCTTGTGGGTACTGTGTTTGTTCCACCCATGTATCAACTCACTTTAATACCCCCCGCAGTATTCATTATGTAAGCCCCTTTTCAATGTGATACATGGAATCCTTTATTGAATTTTAGTTGGTCTTTTCAATATCATGTAATTGTCATACACTTCTTATAGGAAATATTATTCACAATGAATAATATATCCCCAACTGCGGTGAATATAAAAACCATCGCCATGGTTTTATTCTTCCTTCGAAGTATGTGTCTCTAGAACATACTTTCTTCCACATGAACTTATTGAACTAGTTCCTATGCCAACTATTTGTGCATCCCAAGCATTGAGTAAACTCTAGGAAATATTTCTCCCACTATATCTCATAGGTAAGTGTTCCCTTTTATATAATCATAGTCTATCACTTTATTACATCTTTTACATCTTAGGAATTTGTGTAATATCCTAAGAAACTATTAGGATAATAGATGCACAATGTGTTTATTCATGATGCAAGTTTGTTCATATCCTAAAAAACTCTTTGCATAAAAACACATATCCATATAACATAATGGGTTTATCACCATACTATGACTCATATGATATTCATTTTTAATTTTATTTGGCATATGATTATGGGATTACACCGTTATTTGCAAAGCACGTCATGAAATATAATAGAAGTTTATACTAAGTTACAACATTGATACTCCATACATCATGACTCCAATGTATAAAATGTGTGTTTAAGAATTAATCCATGTGGAATTTTTTTTGATAAATGTTAACTTGTAAGAATTCCTCATCAACTCTCCTAATTAACATCAATGTTGTGATGTGGATAAGTTAATGTGCAATTGGGAATTACTCCACACTACATTATAATGATCGATGATTGCACGGTCAAGATATTCTTCGACATGCTAGATCGAAGCAACTCATATCTTTTGACCATGAACTTACTTCATTTTTTCATTCATTAATAACATAAAGGAATATTATGAAGTATAAATACCTATATCTTATTCTTCGAACAGTTCACACTTTCTTTCAGAACTATTTCCTTAAGCTTTGTGGCATACATCTAAAAGTGCCTTTGTCTAAACTAAAGAAGTTGATAATACAAATGGTTTTTAGCTTTCACAATCTTAAATAACATAAAAGGTATATCCTTGACGTCCACTTTTAGTATTTCTTGAAAATTAATTAGCTTTCAACAATTGGGTATTAGTCTTACATTTAATATTCATAAATCATTACCTATGAATTATGTATTACTGAACTAGTGATTGATTTTTAAATACCAAAAATGAAATTCATTCCAAAACCTAGAATAATATCTCCATGTGTCCATGGACACATGAGATTAATGTTTGTGGTCATATTCAATAATATTTCTACACGAATCGTTCACTTGGGAATTAAGTAGTCGTGTACTTCTCACTATTGGTCTAGCAATCACCCTTTCTCATCCACTTATAGAATACACCTGAATTTCAGTAAAGCTTCTATACTTACATGGTTACTATTTTATAATACATACTTCACTATCATATTGTATTTAATACCCAAGTAGTAAAAAAAACATTACATTTTGATGCATATTTCTGAAGAAGAAGTGGGTAACTTTGTTCTTTAATTTAGTTTATTTCGTTTAAACTTCCATTATTTTATTTTGTAATATGTAATGAAAATAAAATTTATTAACACCTCATTCATTGAAGAACATTATAAATGTTCCAGTTTCATTAATTTTCTTTTGGACTTTTCAGACATTCAATTTATTCTCCATAAGAATTAAAGATGAAACATTCTTCAATTATCTTGGTGATCATTACCTAAATTGGTAGTGAAGCGTTTAATTAATACTTGTTTGTTTTATAAATTAAAAGATAACATGAATAATGGGGTGAAAATGATATGATAAAGGGATCCATTTAAAGATCATGATCCATATTTAAATTTACACCTGACGGTGTAACCATCGCCTTATTCAAATCACTGCTTCTACTTCTCCTTGCAAACTTCTTGGAGATGAGACTTCATTTTATATCTTCCTTATCCGGGTATAGGGACTGAAACTGACAATGGACGTTGATGAAATCATAATGTTATAAATTTCATATGCTTTGTATATTAGTCTCCTATAAACAATTTCACCCTCGCTTCTTGAGGTAGTTTAATAGTGTTGGTGACACTCGCACCTTGAGATTCCTATATCATAGTACTATGCACACGTGCATGTATTATTCATGGATACTCATGTTAGTAAAGACATTTAATTTCTCCAATATTTATCATAGATTTAAACTTGGGGTATAAATTTAAATTTTACAAAAAAAATTAGCATATTAGTAACTTTTATCATGATTTCTATTTAAGACATTTTGATTAACTGATTAAATCATTTAATGTCTCCCACTATTTTATCGGATTCTAGGAACCCACTGTGCTAGAATCAGAATAATTTTTCTCTTGTGTATTCTAGTGGAAAGGATCCCAAAACCACCCATCATTGTCTACAAGCAATAGATACACCATTACTTGGAGGGTTCAAGGTGGGATTTTGGCTGGCCAACCTCTTTACCTTGCGGTTCCTTGTTTTGTTGAGTGAAGTCCAAAATTCTAAATAAAGA
This sequence comes from Viscum album, assembly GCA_963277665.1. Lineage (NCBI taxonomy): Eukaryota > Viridiplantae > Streptophyta > Magnoliopsida > Santalales > Viscaceae > Viscum > Viscum album. The sequence continues at coordinate 1,656,535,978 of OY728121.1, read as the reverse complement.
CTTAATATACTCAACGCTTTCCTCTAAAATTATAGAATGTTAGGTATGGATAACACATACTAGCACATTAGTAATTTCTACCAATCATTCTTATAAGGACTCCCCAATAGTAAGAGCCACCCTAACCTATGACATGACCAGCAACTCAAACTGCTATTTTTGTCCAAATTTGATTGATGGAAAGCGAAAAAGACATAATATATCTTCGAGGGATTTAATATGTTTAATTTGATGAAATAAATAATTTCCAATTTTATAATAACGTACTATATAATCGAACTCACAACTGACCATGCAAGAAATAGAAACCTTCATCGTGTCACATTTTCATTTTATCATGCATGCTTGTTTATTATTATTCTATGTGATCGCGCATTAACTATACATTCAAAAAAATAATAAACCATGGAAAAAAAATGAAGACCTGATCATTATCATTTACTAACGGTTGACTCATTGATTGAATAATGGACCATCCTATAAGCTAGAGGTAATACCTTGTGTCGCGTCACCTCCGACTTGAAAAGCTGTGTATGCCCCTCCAATGAATTATATCTCATGTCTAGTCTGTCACCATGACCCAGAAAAAACTGTGTCACACCTCGTCTTGTCATTACATAGATATACTTGCACGCATGTGAGGGGGTCTCAGGGTATAAAAATACAACTCTGAGAATGAGCGTTCAGGCCCTTATACATAAAATGCCTTCGAGAAAATATGAAAAATGCCTTTTAAATAAAATAATTAAACAAATTATTACTATTAGTATGAAATAATTAAATAAACAATTAAAATAAATAAGCGTACACCATACATGCATTGGTCGGTCTCAGGCTCATGATGAGCATACACAATAACTCATGTATATTAAATAAATGTAGAATAAAAATTAAACCTGCATTAAAAAAATTTGATGGCATTTTACTAAATTAAAAACTTTACTATAATTTTTAATTCAATATTTCACCATCGTTCGGGCATGTTTAAATAATTTAATTTTCAAAATAAAAATTAAATTAAATAATTAATATAATTTTATACTCCAAATTAAATTATTATTGCCACATTAATTAATTATTCCAAAAATTAATATTTTTATTACATTAATTATCAACTAAAATAAAATTAATTATATTAATTAATTTTTTATTAAAATTAAATTACCCGAGCCCTATAAATATGGCAGGGCCTGTGCGGGTCGGGCCAAACCCACATCGGCCCATTTCAGGCTGTGTTGACCCGTGCAACAGTGTATTGGGCTAGGCAGATCCGCCCAAGCCCATTCCTAGCTGGACAGACCTGCCAGAGCCCAATTATGAGCGAACCGGTGCTATACAGAGGGTTACCACCCTTAAGAGACTGTGGCCAAACATGAACCCTCTTCATGGTGAACAAGATAGGGAGGATCTGATCCAGGTGGAGGCAGCTGAGGGGCTCGAACATGGAGGGGACAAGAAGGGGCAGTGGTGCCTTCTGCACATCTGAAAGGAGGCCAACCAGCTGTTGATGGATGGGGCGAGTTGGGCGCGGCAGCGGTGGGAGATGGTGTAGCCGAAGCAGACTGCAGCTGGTCAGAGCGAACCAACAATGGCATCATGGTTTAGTCCAGTTAACTGAACGGGCGGCTGCCTTAGCCCGCGGTTGTGAAGGGAACCGTTGAGAGGGGAGGAACTCAGGGTATGGTGAGGAGGAAAAATCCATGGAGAGGGAGGCGTTCAGTTGGAGGGGGGTGGGGGCGACGTAGTGGGGTGTTGGTATGTGGCTGGTGCGAGCACTGGTCAGTGCATCGAGGTGGAGTGGGTGTTGTGTGGTGCACCGCTGTAGGCAACGTTGGGCGGCCTGGTGGACTGTGAGGAGCAGGTCCAGCCGGAGGCGGCTTTAGGGTTGAGGGGTCCATCAGGGCTCGCTGATCTAGTCGATGGCGGCATGTCGCTACTGCAACGTGGCATATAGGAGGTGGCCGTGCAGGGCTGCTCCATGTGAACAGACAAGGGGGATCATCCTCCCAAAAAACCCTTAATTTTTTTGTCAAACCTTCACAGTAGGTTACGCCCCCTCCCATTTTTAGTTTCTCTAAAGCCTATACATTAGGCATGAGAAAAATAATATTTTTATTTTAGTAATATTATTGTTATAATAAAATTAAAATTATTATAAAAATAATATTACTATTATTATTATAATAAAATCAAATAATTTAATTGTTATAATAATAATACAATTATTATAAAGAAAATAATATCAAAACTAAACTGTTTTTTTTCAGCAAGTATTTCGACCACAGGATTTCCGATCGAAATAAAAATCATCACCAGAATTTAGTCTCGAATCCGAATTCAAAACATTGGATGACTGTAGACTGGTCATCTGATGTCTGAGTCTGATTACGACTATGGTGTTGGAACCCTATCGACTCCCTTCATTAAATTTATTCCAAAATCTAATATGTCTAATCAGTATGATGTATCTAGACCATAAAACATATATTTAAGATTAATGTCATAGTATCTCAAGGTTCCCATTATAGCCTTGGATCTGATGTAACCTCTCGATATGACAACTAATATTTGGACACTACCATTATATAGTGGATACATAAATATCTACACTATAATGTTAAGATGACATCATGTATAGCTAAACTATACACACGATATGGTAATAAATGCACTAAATAGTTGGGTCTAGGGCACCCACTATTTCAATAGATATATGAATGGGTAGTCTCAGGAAAATGATAACATGTCTAAGGTGCTTCGTATGATCAAAAAAGAAATTTATAATTCCATTAACATGACCATGGATGAAATGTTGTAGGGATACCATATGATCTAGATGATATGCTTGGAGGATTATCATGATGCTTGGATATCATGTCCGAAGGAATTCATGTATGCTTGGAGGACTATCATGATGCTTGGATATCATGTTCGAAGGAATTCATGTGACTTTTCTAAATTGTTTGGGATGTATTCACATGATCAATACATACATGTACAAGAATGTCATGTGATCATGTATAATATGTCTAGAGGACATCTTGTGACTTGGATGATATGTCTAAAAGACATTATGTGACTTGGAGAACATGAAAGGGTTTTGTAAAATGACTTGGATGACATGTATAAGGATTTCCAAAAGATTCAAGTGACTTGTATGAGTTTTTTCGCATGAATAATGAATAGGTCATGTGAAGCACATGATCACATCACATGAAAATTAACTTACACATACTTTTATAAGGATTCCATATTTTTCATCCTTTATCACAAAAATTCCTCAATATTCAACTGGAATTGGCCTGTTAATATATCATGTGACCAAGATGATATATAGAAATACATTTTCATTATCCAGATGATGCACTGAAATTCTTACATGTGATCAATATGCTGAACATAAAAGTGTATATGCATGACATGAAAACCCTTAAGTCATTCCTGGAGTTTACATGGTGGAACCCATTATGATTTTTCAAAAACCTCTGCACTCATATGTGTTTTTTTATTTTGATGAGGGGGGGGGATTTATATTCATCACCACCCAAGATCCACACTACTCTACGCAATTCCTATATAAAATATATAGTCCCGAGTTGGTGGAGCATCCCTTGTTATTAATAAACCTACCATGGATTATCCATGCAGACATATTTATCCCACATGATAAACAACAACCGTGAGATCATTATGTCATTTCCATATTTATTGGACCCATGGCTTGAAAAATTTATTTCTTATAATGAAATTGACATGTCAAGGGACTTTAAATGATCAGAATGACTTGTCAAGGAGGATTCATGATATCAAGATTCACATTGAAGAGTCTTTCACATGATTAAGGGAGATATTTCTAGGGTCCATCATGAGATAAATTTGTCTCATCATAGGGTCTTCATGGGGAAAATAGTGTAAAACTACTTCATATAAGGTAACATCATTTTTAGATTTTATTTTACAAATGGAATGGAATTGTCCCATAGATTTTCTATCAAGGAATCATGTGATCAAACAGAAAGTTATGAGATCCTTCGCATGATAGAGTTGACATATCCAGTGGCCTTCATGGAAAGAGGCTGACATGTCAGTGGGGAATTCTCATGATCAATGGACTAATCATGTGGACCATATCCACATTTCACATGGAAAACATCAAAAAATCATTTTTTATTAGGCTTTCAAATTTTCTTGTTTTTCGTTTTCTATTTTATAATACCTTCAATTTTTTTCATTAGTTTTATGTCCGGGTTTTTCATGATCAATAATTGATCTCATGATCACATTCGAGCATCATTATTGACAGTCACTCAACATTTCTTGTAGTTCATTGTGTGATTAATTATATATCTCATGATATTATTTGAGTATTTTTATAGAAAATAAATTAGCTTTTCTATGGGTCTTAAGGAGAATCACATGATTTAATGTACGTGTATGAGGGTATTCACATAATTAAGGTGAAATACAAAAAGAATTTTTTTTATAGCTCAGGAATATATCACAACAGAACTTGTGTGATAATTGAACTAATCACATGCGTCATATAAACACATCGTGTGAAAATAAAAATAAATTAAAACACATGAAACTTTATCCTTTTTAAGATTTTTTATAAGGGGATTTTGGTGATTTTCAGGCATCGATCGGTTGACATGTTTCATGATTTCGGTAACACATATGACCAAGGATCATAAAATAAGAAGATATATCATAAGGGATTCACATGAGAAGAGGGTTTTCTAATGGGGATTTTTTTATTAGAAGGACTCATAGGATGGGATTTATATGATAATTATCAGATCACAAGGAATGCATGATCCATCTATGTGAAGTTACTTGGGTCATTTGATCCCATTTCCATGTGGTTTTTGTTCTTTTCAGTGACATTTGGTAGGTTCTGGGGTTCCCTATAAATAGGGTAATGAGGGGTCATTCACTTCACCGGTGACATAGTCCTTCAGAGATATTATGATATTTGTATCTCTCCTAACTACTTCACAAGCCTTCTTCATGTTACCCCTATCATGATATCCAATCACATGATCTCTTCACATGATCATGTTTTTCTTGGTGCATACACAAACAATCTAAAAACCAAATCATGGTGAATTGGTTAAATAATGATACATGTTCACAGCCTCATGGTTGTCTGTCATGTGATCACTTGATCATTGAAATATTTTACTGGTTGCATCATGTTCATGGTATCTCAAGACTTATAATAGGTCATGTGATCATGGGATGATATATGGTTTACACAATTCATGATACCTATGACTATCTAGGTTATCATGAACGTTTGTGTGGGTCACATGATTCATATGATGTCGCTAGATATAAAATTGCTTTGGAAAGGTTCCATTCCCATATAACATATATCACTTTAACATATATAGATATATTCCATAATAGAAATCACAACAATAATAGATCATTAGAATAATATGTCTGAAAATGTTGAAATCAACAAATGTATGTTCATATAGTTACCAGAGGTGCAATAGTCAATACTAATGGGGAAGAACATTAAAGATGATCATTATTTAGGCCAGTTACAACTATATGGGATTCTCATCAAAAATTATGTTCATGTTCTGGAGCCCTACTCAAATATCATTCCTTCATGCTGGATTTAAAGACTCATAATAGCTTCATAAAAAATATCTCTTATGTGGGATATTCATTTCTTAGAAAAACACTCTAACGGTAACGTATTCATTTTAATTCTAATAGACATTAAAGTGGTCCATCATGAATCTGACTAAGAAATTAAAAAGTACTAATCGATAAAGAAAAAATTATCTATGAACCAGAAGTTTTGATGGTTTCCCAACCGGGACATTCAGTCAAGAGGGATCTTTGGAATGGATTGGGGATAAAATTTATGGGTGAAACATATTTCCACAACATTCAGGGATGAGTTGAGGTGGATTTCCATATTAGTGGACACTTGGATTTTATAACCCATCAATTATTTTTACAATGGTTTGTTTATTGATTTAGTTAGTATGTGGAGTCCATACACAAGAACATTTCTTCTCATGCATGCTAAGGTGGTCATCAATCTTTTTGTACGTTGATAAAATTTACAGTGTACCAAATATAAGAGATATATATGATGAGTCTATCCCTCTATAATTTTCTTGGGATAATGTATATAAAACACCTCCTATTTCTGGGGATCTGATAAACATAACTGAGAAAGCCCTTAAGAAGAACCCACTTTCTTGAGAGGACATCCCGTTTAAAGTATAGAAGGGATAATTTATCAATAAGACCCATTTGGAACCCAAATCCATGAATCCATTGTTTTACCCATCATAGGAGTCTAATGGGGCTGATAGTGCCTATTGGCCAATGGTTCAGGAAGGATTGTTCAATAACTGGGGGTGGTAGGTCATTCCGGGTGTTGATCCACCCATTCAGTTGGTTGGATTTCTTGTAATGTACCTTAGTGGGTACCTCTTAATGCCCTAAAAAAAGGGTGGAGTCAGGGTATCTAATTTTATGATAGTGGTGTCTATGGTATGAGGATTTCTTTTTTGGTTTGACCATTTATATGTTTTCCAAATTATATTGCATAATACTCTATATTCATAGTGGAATATCCCCGCACATAGCCTCTAGCCCCTTCCATGTGTTGTGGGGTTATATAGGGGCTCACTTGGGAGGATACGTGTATATGAGTGACCGGAATACACCTAATGTCTATTTTCAACACTTTTTTAGTGTTTTAGTGGGTTTATGAATACGAATTTCAAGGGATGGGATATCAAAAATCACCTAAATCACTTTTAATGCTTCTCTTTTATTCCTTACGTTATTCCCACTGGTAGTATAATTGTCAATGGAAAATGAATCAAGGAAGTTTGGGATTACATGATTTCAATTCATGAGGGAACACTCTCTATGTGGATCAATGGAAAAATAATTTGTGAATGGTATGTGACCAATCTATTTGGGAGTTAGTTTCTATGAAGTTAGAAATAATTATCGTTATTCTCTATGTTTATGGTATGAAAATCACCCAGTAGATCATCGGTTCGGTCTGATGTTCACTAGGGAAGATACTTCAAATCAATTAAACATCCCTCCAAGTGGAGTTTATATTAGTCTGTCCCAGTGCTAGTCCAAGGATTCGATCAGTTAAATCCAAATGTGGGACTATTTTCATTAGTTACTAATTCCACAAGGATTCAACCAATTGTTGAAGCAAACCCAAGACTTGGAAATTATTTGGATTCTAGTATTCCAAACACTTTAGAGATTCCACATAAGGATGTGTGGTGTATGGAATCATATTTTTTACCAAGAGGAGAACAAGATGGAACAACTAAAACAAGTGAAAACCTATAAGTGAAGCCTTGGTAAGGCTGGTATTTCCCACCTCACATCAATAATGTGAAATTTGGATGGAGAATAACTAATCCTCTAAATTTTGGTGTTTGTTATGTCAAGTGACAATAGACATGACGAGACGTTCACAAAACAATGCTCTTGTGGAAATCACCTTTAAATACAAGCCTTCTGAGATCAAGGATTTTCTTCAAGATCTTGATGTAGTATTAAAAAGTGTGAGCATTGATGTGAAATATTATCCTCAAGTGAAATATATGATGGTCCTTAACATGGTTTTAGTTTTCACTGATGGGGGAAACCATATTACCCCTAATGAAGCAGAGATACTAAATTCAAAACAATCCTAAAATGACTATATAACTATCAAAATGGTTTTTGACATGTCTTGTATCTTCTTGGGTATAGAATTGGGATGAAAGAGACCTGTCACTCCCACTATCTTTGGTATATTCTCCTAGAGGTACAGCTACTGGAGTAGACTTGGACAATGACCAGGGGATCAATGATGAAGGCACCCTTGGTCAAATGGAGCTAATGAGGGGGTGGTTATCATTAATGGGGAAACATATTCTAAACCCCCCATCGGAACCATCCTCATTAATTTAAACATCATTTTATTTAATGGACCATTCCCCACAGAGGAAAATAAAAAGAAAGTTGTCCAAATTATCAGAGTTTTCTCACCCAAAATCATTATGTAAGTATCATGTGTTGTTCTCCTTCTTTTTAATCCATTTTAACAACTTATTATAATCATTCAAAAGGTATAGGCCCCCAACAAGCCCATGTGGAGGAACATAAATATATTCCTAAGAATATCAGTGGGTATTCTCTCATTAAAGAAGAATATTTAATCTTGGACTTGGTTTATCCAAGAGTGGAAATTATTAAAGTGATGGAACAGTCAAACCTAACACCTCAATAAGTGGACATGATCATGGTTCCAGAATGGTCAGACATAGTGTGCCCTGCTAATGCTCCAATAGTTTTTATATTTTACTAAGAATAGGAAGACATGCTTTTGGATGTAGTTGAGGTTGGTAGTTATTATGAAACTGAATTATCCTTGATGAAGGTATCTCATGGTCAATGTGAGCACTTAATCAAAGACCAAACATATTATCCACGTTGCATTAGGTCAATTAACATTTATTTTTTCTTACATCCATTAATGTTAGAGATAAAATTGTTACAATAGATAAGACATTGGTGGTTACCCAAGTCATTTGTTGCAAGAGGTTGTCACCACTTCCCCTGAATATAGGGCTCGAGTGACATACGTTTCCAGTGATGCATCTGAGAAGGTTATGTTACCATCAGTGATCATGATTGTTGAGTATCTGTTAGCATCATATTTTTCACCAGTTGACTAATAATTGATTGTTCCTCTTGTCATGGTACCTTTACCTTTTATCTTAGATGTTTTAGTCCCTTATTCATTGGTACTTCCCCAGATTGTGTCAACTAATGTGAAATCCATATCTATATCCAACTCATTTCATGACACAAGTACATGTCTATGACTTAATGAATTAGTCATGGGATATATTAATTTTCTAGGATTGGGATTGAGTAATGTCTTGAAGTCAATGAAACTCCACAAATTAATGTAGTAGAAAGTGTGGGTGGTTATTTAGACCATAATCTTAAAGGTACCTTTGGAAGAGTTGAAGACCAACTCGACCATCTCAGCTGTATATTTACCATGCTCATCAATCAGGGATTTGACAATACATCTCTCCATTCCTGGTTGAAATAAGCAATATTTCTGAGAGGGAATAAGATATACCTTGAATATAGTGTATTAGTGGAAAATGATTCATCTTCAGTAAAAAAAATTATGATCGGGCCTTAAAGAAGGCTTCCAAACATGTGGTAGAGTAAAGGGATCATCAAAACTTAAAAAATACTAGGAAAGTCAATATTATTTGATTTCATTCTTAAATCAGTCATCATTAGGAGGATCCATCTCGATAGTAGCATTCATTTAAAACCCCATATAAAACTATTTGGTATAAAAAAATAATATCTGACCTAGTGGAGAAGGCTAAACTTGATTTTGTTGCGAGGGAGGAAGCATTATAGTAGACTATAGAGGCAGAAACTAGATCCATTGATCAATTTCACCAATATATAGTCTCCATTGAGTATAAATTTGATTATTTCATGGAATCCAATAATAAAATTTTGTAATGGTCATGTTGTTTTATAAACCTCAATTTTTTTAGGATTTATAGGAGATACCTGGAGATGTTGAGATTCTTACCTCTCTTTTTAAAATGAACAAACCTTTTTGAACGTTGCATGTCATTGTCTATATTTATCTCATTCATGATGTTCATGGAATTTCATTAACTTGATACCATATTTATCATCAAATATACCCATCTTATGCATAAAACCAACTCAACAAAAATTCCGGAATTTGAATTCTTGATTTATAATATATTTTATACAATAATTTTCCATAAAATATTAATGGAAAAAGAATCCTCATTGATGTATTCTCATTATTCAGACCTGGATCATCTATTACAAAAGGTTAATTTGGGATAAATATATCTCATAGGGATAACACTCTCATTTTTTCCTATGTTAGTGGACTTAGTGAAAGAAAATTTATTCTTACTAGGAAAAAATAATGATCCCTACAAGTATTTAAATTTTTTAATTTATTACTAAATGTTTCCTAAGTTTCATGTAGGTAACACTTAGTGATAAAGTAAATGGATTTTTATTAGGAAACCCCACTATAGGTTTTTATTCTGAAAAGTTTTTTGCCTTTTCCATTTCATAATTTCTTAATGTTTCCAGGAAGAATGAAAATCATGTCCAGTTAGCAGATCCTTGACATTTTCCTAGGTTTCCATTTTTAGTTTTCAACCTTGTGTGTGTTTTGTCTCATTAAATTGGCTATTTAAGTTTATTAAAACTAGACTATTCATTTAGTTTAGGGTATTATAGCTCACACCAACTATTATTGTTGTTTAGAATCATTTAGCTCAGACCATATATTATTGTTGTTTAGGGTCTTTTATCTTGAACCTTATATTGTTATAGTATATGGTATTTTATCTAAGACCATCTATTCTTATAGATTGGTACTTTTATCTCAAACAATATATTACTATTGTTTACGGTATTTTATCTTAGACCATATTTTTTAATAGTCTAGTGTATTCTAGCTAGGAGAATCTATTATTATATTTTAGGGTATTTTTGTGTTGGCCATCTATTTCTATATTTCATGGTATTTTATCTAGTAACATCAATTGATGTAGTATGGGGTCTTTTATCTTGGACCATATATTATTGTATTTTAGGTCATTTTTTCTTGAATAATCTATTGATTTAGATTCGGGTCTATTAGTTCATACCCTATTCTTCTATATTTTAGGGAATTTTAGATTAGACTACCTATTATTGTGGTTTAGAGTATTTTAAGATAGACCATATGTTGTAATAGTTTTGGATCTTTTAGCTCATACCATCTATTACTAGCGGTGAAAGATAGGTATTCATGATGGGTTCGAGAACCCTGTATCCTTGATGGGATTGTGATGAATGATTTTTCATGAAGGGTTTTGATACCCTAAATTATTAATTGAAATTATAAAGAATGAATACTGGTGAAGGGTTTCAGCTACCTATGTTCTTAAAGGAAAAATGAGGGTTTAATATCCATGATGTGTCCTTACATCCTTGTTAACATTTGGTTTGATTACATGGTAAAATTTTAGGGATTAAAAGTCCACATGGGTGGTTGGAATGTGCATAATGTAAATCACTTATCCATGAGGTTGAACCGGTGAATATGGGATGGTGAAGACTTATAGGGGATGAACACAATAAAAACTAAGGTGTTGAGTTATACCATAGAGTTTTCAGAGCTCATAAAGATTGGATTTTCTTTTTTGTAAGGAATACATGTCTCTAGTTGATGGTCCAAAGATCCTTATGTATGATCCCATAGGGATTACATGAATATAAAAGTAGAAGGCTCCATGCTTCATTCCATGGTTCGTGGAAGATATTTGAAGATTCTTGCACTTGTATGATGATGTTAAAAGGTGGGATAAGGTTATACAATGAGGGTTCTAATACCCTATGGATGTTTAGCTCATTACTATGAGGCTCAACCCCTATGATCTATGGTTTTGAGTTATGTGATGTGGGAATCAAGATGTTTGAGAATGGAATATATCATTCCTTCTTTGAAAATGGGTACATTACATTGTGACATAACATTGAGGATGTAGAATACTCTTGAATAGTCTAGTTATGGGGACTGTAAATCATGGTCTTCGAATATCTTAGTCAACTAAAGGTGGAATAAAATAGGTAAAGTTAAAACATTGATAATTTAAGATTCCCATATTCAATATAGTTATTACAACTTCTAGGTTTTGAGGGGGACTCTCTTTTCGGAAAAAACAACCTATAGGAATAGGCTCTAGGTAATTGTGTTATTCACCAGTGAATCCTAGCGGGGTCTATTTGGATCAAACAGTCCCTTTTTCCTTCTTAATAGTGGGGAAAACTAGGGGAAATAACTTGAGGCTATAAAGTTTAAGGATAAGGGTTTGAAATCAAGGAATTGGTGTTTCATGTTAGACTGTGAATACATGATGTTGGCTTATGGAAAAAATAATATTCAACAAGGTTACAAAAACCATAAAATTTATCTCACCACTAAGTGAACACATTATTATGGAAAGGAGATGTGAAGAATCATTGCTCTAATTTTTCCCATAAAACACTTTTTGGTTCTTATTATGAAATGATTTATTTCTCTTTCAGTAGTATTTTAGGGTTCTGGGATTTGGACCATCAAAGGCTAGAGTTTAAGGTTGTATACATTTTACCAAAAGGTATACAATTTAATGTCATGATGAACATGGATCTTGTATAAGGGTATAGTTTCTTAACAACCTAATTAGGATTCCCTAGGGTAAAATACCCAAAAACCTTCCCTATAAGATTATGGGAGTGTTATACATCATTTATCAAGGTTATCAAATAACGTGTAATGGTATAGGAAAATCATTCCCAGGATTATATCAAATAAATCTATAGTGATGGGACCCACTGGTATGATTTTAGGGAACTTGAAGATTAGATTCCCTTTTTACATGTAAAATACACATTTGAGTTATGGGAGGTAGATCATATCCAGGAACCAGGGTAAGACACGTATAAACAAACAAAGGGTCCCCAGAAGCTGGGTGTCCTTTTCCAAGGTATATGAAAAGTTCAGGGAAATTCATTACACTCAAGAAATAAAGTGTGGTTTGTTAATTGAGGTGCTATGAATGGTGATGGAATTACATAGAACATTGGTTCTCTAATTCCAGTATCTTGTTTTCCTTTTATACTGAGTGATAATGGGAGATGTGCTACATAATTTATTTTCCGTAAGTGGGGTCACATTTTTCATGTAGTAAAACATTATGTGATGAGGACGTCTGACTTTCATTTTATTTTCATGTGGAAGGGCATAGGAACTGATCTCAAATTATGAAATATATCCTTTGGGAAACTTTTCATTAGAAATAGGAATTTAGATGTGGGATGCAACTTTTATTTAAGTATAGGCCTATAGATGGATGGTTATATGTCGGATCCCATCTTGAATAAATATTACTCACGTTCAAGCACACCATTTGTAGATCTGACTCATATATTGGTAGAGTGAGTTAGTAAGACTTGGACCTCATTAAAAATATTTATATGTAATTTTTATGTATAGGATTAATTGTGTATCCCTATACATATTTTAAGGGAAGGAATCATTCCACAATCATCTCCTTTAAGGCAATCCCTCCATTTAGATATGACTCATATGCAGGCGATAGTGGAATTTTGTTTTCTTCCCTCAGTAGACTCGACGTCATGGCCAACTAAGGGGTCCTCAACATAGATCGGGATCATATATAGGGATAATAAATTTTCATATTTTATCATTTATATAGGTGAAAAATCAACCCCTAGAATTAATTCATGGATATGACGAACAACTCTATGAAATTTTACACCTTTCAGGACATACCATATGTCATATAATTTCACATTATGTGACTGAGATATATCACTTCTAGGAGTGAATAACATAGAGTGGTTGGGAAATCATTGAACTTTAATAACCTAAAATGGAATGGTAAAAGGATACGATGTCATAATATTTCTTTGAAAATGGGTATGATGCATAGACACTACTACAAATATGGCTTTTATCAATGCTAGAAAAGTGCATTAACAGTTCTAAAAAATCATTGTTAATCGAGGAGAAGATAAAGGGGGGTGCCTTTTATCAGTGCTCAGAAAAGCGCTGACAAACACCCCTTTTATCAGCACTAAAAAAACACTGATAAAAGACCTCTTTTGTCAGTGCTAAAAAAAGAGCTGATAAAAGAGGTCTTTTATCATCACTTTTTAAAAGCGCTCATAAAAGTAAAAAAAATAAAAAAAATAAAAAAAATTTATATTCGGGGGGAGCTTTTAACAACACTTTCCCTCCCCCCTTTATCAGTGCTAGGTGGGATCTCCCCACTCATATGCGTTGCCCTTGCCCACATGTCCCACACATGCACGTGCACTTCTTTTCTTCCACCCGAACTTGAACCCGCGACCTCCCCCTTGCACGCCTGCACCATTAACACTAATCCATTTCGTTTTTTTCTATTTAATGATACATCTATTTATTTTTATATATATAGTTATATTTATTTGTATATTAATATAGATTCATATTAATATAAATATATTTAGTTATATTAATACATATATGTTTATTCATATATTAGTATATATATTTATTCGTATATTAATATCTATTTATATCTATTTATATATATATTTGTAGTTATGATTTTTTATCTGTATATTTATTTGTATATTAATATATATTTATAAGATTAGTGTTAAATACATTTATAAAATATGTTTTTATGTGTGTTTACAAATAAATAAATAAATACATATATACAACACACACACAAAGACACACACAAACACATATATTTACGAATAAATACATATATATATGTGTGTATTTGAAAAGACATAGAATGTTAAAATGACCATAAAATAAAATCAAGAATCCCGTTTCAACTCCAGAACTAGTAAAATCGAAGAAAATGAAACAATATTCGATATGATATGTGGTACAGGCCTAACAGACATCGGGATCAGAAGTTATACATGTTTGAAAGTTAACAAATTAGGGTATCTAGACTAAAAACTCAGTTTTAGAGGCCTTCTGGGCCTTTTTTGGGATCGAAAAATATGATAGAAGCTTTCCTTCAGTAACAATTGCATAGATATCATTGCTGGATTTGATTTGATATGTTGTAGAGCTCAAACGGATACCCGGATCAAAAGTTGTGGCCGTTTGAAGTTTGAGTTACATCTTCAACTTATTTTAGATCTTTTATTAATTGTTTTGATTTTTTGTGTCTTAAAATTGTTATTAAATAATTTTTAATCGACAATAATTTGAAAATTATTAATTAATAATATTTTTTAAAATGTTTTAAAGCCATTTTCACTAAATTTATTACATATTAAATTTAATAGTCTATTTATATTTATCTAAAACATATTTAAGAAATATATATTATATTTATATCAATATAAATATACTTATATAACAATATATTATTTTTCATGAAAAATTATTTTTTAAAAAAATATAAAATTTATTAGCCCTAGGAAAAAGAACTTATGAAGTCCCCCTTTATCAATGCTACTAGAAAAAGCACTGATAAAGGGGTCCCCTTTAACAGTGCTAAAAAAAGTGCTAATAAAGGGTCCCTTTTAACAGTTCTTTTTTTAGCGTTGTTAAAGGCCCCTCATTATCGGTGATTTTTTTAGCACTGATAAAGGCCCCCTTTATCAGTACTTTTTTTAGCACTGATAAAAGGGTAGCGCTTCCCTTTCCCATTTTTGTAGTAGTGAGATGTGTAACATCGAGAGTGTCCGAATCTTCTTAAATAGTCATGTTATGGAAATGATAAATTATAAGCCATGAATATTCTAGTTAATTGGAGTTGGAAACTGATGAGTACAGGTAAAACATTTATAATTATGAATTCCCATATTCCATTTTGTTGGGACAATAACTTCTAGGTTTAAGGGGGAACACTCCTCAATTACTGAACATCCTCTAGGAACAATCTCTTTGGCATCATTTCATTCACCAATAAATCCTAGTAGGGTCCCTTTGGATTCACTAGTACCTGATACTAATTATATATAGGGTAGAACTAGGATCAAAGGATCCCAAGGTTCATGGGATTCCAAGAGGAGGATATTAAATCGAGCAATTGGTTTGTATCAACTCAGATATTGATGATTTTAAGTTATTTCACCTAGAAAGTGACATTAAAGAAGATTTAAATCATTCAAAAGTCTATTCCATCATGTACTAAACACATTTAGAGGTCAAGTTGTATACCATGTGATTATTTAAGTACACAATTATAATAGGTTATGTGTTATTCGATATTAATACCTCTTGTCATGGAGTTTAATGTCACGTGACTATGGTATAATCTTGTGGTTTAGAATCACGTAACTATGACGTTTCATAACCGGTCCTGAAATATAGGATCCAGGAATCACTACTTTACCCATGGTATGTGAATCATGTCACATGTAGTTCTCATTTTAAATAATACCTTGCACAGGTTTGACCCATATTCAATGGGAGGAGAATTTTTATCCTTTGCATCATGAATAGACCCAAGATTTGAGGTTTGGGTGTCACTATGTATCTTATGGTAACAATAATCAATCCACATGTAATTCTAATATAAATTTCTATAGTTTTGGTTCTTTCCTTTATCACATTGAATATGAAGGAATAATCCATTGATTCATTATTCATCCCTCTTGGACATGGTAAAATGAATTATTTGTATTTGGGGCATAAACCTTGAAAAGGGGGAGACCAAATGGATTTCAAATCATAATGTAGTTATGCCATCATGGGGGATACATACCCTAAAATGATCGTTTATAATAATGAAATTTCATAATCTTTATTTAATAATGGGTATTATGCACATATGAGTGTTATTGAGGGTATTCAGATACACTAGAATAGTGGGGTTATAGAGAGTTTAAATTATAACCCCAGAATATTTGATTTAACTAGTTGTGGAAACTAGTGGGTATAGGTTAAATAATGATAATGAATAAATCTTATATTCCATGAATTCTGGACAATAACTATTAGATTTAAGGGGTACCTCTCTTTTGGGACTAAACATATTCAAGGAAAAATCTCCTAGGAATTTTGACTTTCACTAGTGAATCTTAGAGGGGCCCCATTAGATTAGAAAGTCTCTATTACCTGTTTTATATTGGAGTGAACAAATTTCAGGGAATCGTAATGTCCATGGGGTTCCAAGATAATTATATAATGTACTATAATTTATTAGTATCAAACTATTTATTAAATATATGAATTTTGTATATAAGGAACATAAAATTCAATGAGGGTTCAATCACTATAAATTCTATTACAATGCGTATTGAATGCATTTTTGGGGAAAAGGGGAATGAAATGAAATTCTTTAATACAAATTAATCAGGGGGATGATTTATTTGGAATAAAAAAATCTTTTCATGTAGTTTATTTTCATGCATCCAGGAAATTGTTTTTTAGTTTAACATAATGTGATTAGTATGTCTTCATGCAGTTTAACATCATGTGACTAGGATATTATTCCCTATCAACGACACCTCTTGGTTTCCCCAATGGGAGCAGCTTTCCTGGTTCTCTAATCTCACATGAACCTTGACCGATGTGAGAAAAAATAGATAATTGTATATATTTTTATGTCGTGCGAGAGTAAAATAATGGGAACATGTGAGGTTTTTCACAATTTATCTTGGGATTGAGTATCTATAGAGACATGAATCTCAAGAAGGAAATTGATTATGGGTGATGAAAATCCATACTTGGCCTAAAATTGATGATCCAACCATTACTCAATTTCCAAATATGGAACTAATAAAGCGACACATTGTTCTTAGATAATTCCCAATATTGGTCCAACTCATATAAAGGGGGGGGGGGATTTTTATCATTCTATATGTTTCTGATGGACCTAGTAGTGGAGATCTAGGGGTCACTATGCATCCTATATAATTAATAATCAAGACACATGTCATTATTGAATGGAAAACTTCAAATGTAGGTATGACCCATTTACAAAGTGGAATTTTATCATCAATTTCATGATTGGACCCAAGATTGGAGATCTTGGTGTCAAACAGTATCTTGATGTAGTAAAAATCAAGATACAAGTAGTTCTTTAATGGAAAACTCTATCCATTGGTCTGACACATAGGCAGTGGGGAGAATGGTTTATGTTGATATTATTGATCGACCCATGATTCGGGATTTGGGTGTCATTACGTATTCTAGGATAGTAAGAATCAAGACACATGTAGTTCATGTTTGAAAAACTCTCCACATAGGTATGAACCATATGTAGGGGGGTTTTTTGTTTATATTGCAGCTGGATCAATGATTTGGGATTTGGGTGTCCCTACGTATCCTATGATATAAGAAATCAATACAAATGTAGTTATTGAATTGAAATATTCACCCCAATGTATTTGACTCACACACAATGATGGGAGTACTTTATTTTTATTTCACACAGATTCATCTTGTATGCAATGAACCATCTATGAAATAATGTTCTCTGTGCAGTTTAACATCATGTGGTAAGGAATTACTTTTGGTTGTTTTACGTCATGTAGTGACAATTTCTTCCATGTAGTTTAATGTAATGTGGTATTGATAAAAGAGAATATACATTTCAATGTCCTATTATCTAGACTTTTGATGTTGTGAAGTTTAGAGTCTTACTTCCAGTACTTGGGATGTTGTGCAGTTTAGCGTCTTACTGCCCGGACATGGGTTTTTTTTTTATTTTAGAGTCTTTATTCTTTGACATGGGATGCAATTAATTTTAGAATATTCCTACTAGGAAATTGGATATTGTGTCATTTAGATACTTTAAACCAAGACATAGGATGTTGGGTAGAATATATTCTTTCTTTCAGTACTTAGGATGTTATGAAACATAGAGTATAGCTTCTAAGACTTAGGATTATTAAGGGAAGCTATGAAAAGTACTTTTTTAGAAACCTTTCATTGGTGGGGTTGTAACACATTACCATTACATTTTGACCAATGAGTAAGATCCATTAGAATAGACCTTATTTTTAATGTAAGGCCCTTCCCAATTGGGTTACATCTTTGGAGGTTTCTTTCCTGGTCTCATTAGGGTTATGAGAGCGAGTACCTATTTTTCATGAAGGAATAATAAAATGTGATCCTTTTTATTAAAGGCTCTTGTGATTCATTTTTTATGAACTTATAAGTTGTTTAGTGTACAAAATCTTCTATCATTGAGCCATTATGACTCATCCATCCTCATGTTTTATTTCTCATCATTTTATAGTTGTCCACATATAACTATTTAGAGTGAGGGAAAATGGGATTCTATGTGAAAAACTACTTCAGTCCTCTAAATCTATTAACATGGAGTCACTTATGTGGTTGTGTGTTTTGTCTCATTGTAGTCCCATAAATTATAAAAGATATTATCCATCTAGGGCTTCCTATCTATAATCAACATTTCTTGTATCATATTTAACACAATGTCTTATTGAGGACTATATCTTTTTATTTCCCACTAAATTATATTGGGTGGATGGTTTTATTTGATGTTTTAATCTGGGCACTATTTTATAAAATTGGTAGAATATAATTTTTTGTCATTGTCCATCAATATCATGTGTGGGACACTGAATCTGGTGATTATATTGGGTTTCATGTTGTTTATGATACTCTTTATTCTAAATTCCTTAAGTTGTATTTCATTATACAATTTAGAAATGAAATTATTTCTATTAATGATTAAATTATAATAATTCACTATGGATGAGGGATATGTCCCCACAACATCCAATCCCCATATTGAAAATGTCCATAAATATTTAGCTATATGTAGAAACTCTAGGTGTTTATGGATGAAGTTTTTAAGAATTTGGCACGCATGAAATTTCTTGGTGAATTACACATAGGTATGTATAATTGTGTTCCATTAGTAACAGTGGTTCTTAATTTTGTGGGAGAGTTTGGTCCCAGATTGATGAGCATTATAGGTACCTACATGTATTTTTTCCATGATAGTTGAAATCTCTCCTTGTGTAATGCATCTGAAGAGGATTCCATGAAATCATTGTTTATTGTGGGATTTTTGATCATTTATCCATCCCTATGGGTGAAGTTCACTTATCAACATCTAGTTTGTTCATTTTTAGATTTATCTAATAGGAGGATACCATTTTTGGTAATTTAATATGGAATCCATTAATATGGGGTGGATATTATCTCATCATGCTATGAGAAAGTGTTGACCTGATTTATTTTCTCCATGTCATAAATGATTATAGATGAGACCATCCAATAGTGCATGATGTGGAAAAAAATTATAGATTGGGGACAACTGGGACTATAGTAGTACTAAGTAGTTCATCATAATGGTCATTTTATGATCAAGGAACATCATACAATGTTGGTTGAAAATGGAATTATTCCATCAATCCTCTAGCATGACCAATGGGAGTTCCTATTTCTTCCTTCTTGATTACATACTCATAATTGATTTTTTTGATCGCTAGCTCTAAAATACCCTTTGATGTTTAGGTAGGATATGTAATAATATAGGAATAGTTCCATGATAACTATGAGGGATTGTTATTTTTCTTCTTTATTAGTGAATCATTTGGATAGTGAGAAAGAGTAAGGGAAAATTTCTTTATCAATAGTACGAAACACAGTCCCTCGACTAACTCTGTTGATCTTTGGGGTTTCCATATTCATTCCAATATTAATTTGGGAGGAACTTTCATAAATACATCTCACACCTTATAATATTTTTTTGGGAATAAATAACCAATTATTTTAGAAGTTTATTGTCCACTAGTGTACTTTCTGGGGTGGGATATTCCATAAGGAAATCATCCAAGGCCTTCCCTTAAACTGATTTCTGCGATAAGAACATGATTTCAAAATATTTCATAATAACCACCCATCAGACCAAACTCCAATTCAATATAGGTAATCCAATTATGTACTTTATTGGGCTTATGTGAGAGACTAAGTACAATTCATGATGCTACGAGTAATGTCTCATAGTATTCACTAAAAATATGAGTGTGAGGTAGAGCTTCTCAATTTAAAAATACCGGTGGAATCAAGAAAATTTGGTGTAGTTTTTATAATTTTATATTCTCAAAGGCTTATTTTTGGCCTTCAACCCATCATTATGTGACTCCCCCAGTCATTAACGTGGTGAATGGGAGATATTTTCCATCTAGGTTAACTATGAAATGTCGAATATAAGTGAGAGGCCCTTAATTTTCTTGATGGGGACGATGTAAGAAAACATTTTGGGTACTTCTCTTCCAAATTTTTTTTTGACCTTTATCGATTTTTCAAGTTACGATTATATATTAGGATATTTAGATGGTTTGACCCTCTTGGATTCAAGTTTAAAACTTTTATAGTCATCAGGTAAGCCCAGGTGGTACGTAGCCACATTAGGGTTCAACCAAAGAATGTTTGTATAATTCTATGTGAACACCTATCGATGCTTCTTTAGAAATGAAATATTAATATCCTTATCCTAGAGAGGAATAATTTCACTAATCAACATTGTCCATGGCTCTTATTCTATTCCCAAATTCTCCTCACTATGCTCATTGATGGTGGTAGAGACACCTTCCTCAAATGTGGGACGGGTGTTCCTGAGGTCATCCTCTTATTCTTCAATATCTGAGTCTATGGAGTCACCTTAAAACATGGTGGGTAATCTAAGAGAATATATGCCACTTTTAACATAATATACCCCAATGGGAATAGATTTTGACTTCCTATACTATGAGAGTCATTACAAGGATATTTTATGGATTATTGTTTTCTTTAATGCTACCAAAAGGGTAAGGATGATCCTGGACATCCTAAGTTATAGAAAATGTCTTAGGGAATCAAAAAAAGTGTAGATGGAATGAGGGAATTATCAAACCCAAAATTCACTAGTTTGACCCCCTTTTGGTGAATATAATTCATCTGACATGACTTTTATCACATGTACATGAGCTAATGAAGATTGCATTTCATGATATCTTACTAGTATTAAATATTCTACCTCAATCGAGTTTATAAGAATAACACTATCACAATAAATCATGCTACATAGATGTGTATGGGAGGTCCCCAATCCATTGGGGGTTAAAAACTATTTATCATATTTCACCATTAGTTTATTTCCTTTATTATAATAGAAAACTGATATTGAAAATATTGATTCTCAAGACTTTGAGGGGGCATTGCCACCATGTAAAATAATAGGATTCTGATCGATGAGGTATTTCAAGAATTGATGAAATGGTGAAGATACCTCTATGTGGATATGAATCCAGGGTATTCCAATTATGAAATTATTAGTTTTTTCTTGTTAGATAACCATTAACTCAGTATTATATTTGAGAACCCCAGACTAATCCTTGATATTGGGATTCCTAAGAAGAATTTTCTTTCTCCTATCATACAATTTAATGGTTATATTTTTTAGACATATGTTCCCTTCTATATATGACAAACATAAGATTTTCCAAATTAGGTTGAGTTTTATATTAGATAAATTATCTCCCAGAAACCTTTCAATGTTGACATTATCAAGTTTTCCAAAAAAAACATATAGGGTACTAATATGTCCCAAGATAACATATTCCTAATAATGTTCTGTGAACAAGATGGTGATATTACATTATGATGGAATAGTCTACAATCACTAAACATCAGTTGCAGGGACTATTGTCTCAAAATACTAGGGTATCTAGAAATCCTTTATGAGTTCCTCTCTAAGTTCATTTGAATGATAGAGAGCATCTATGAATGAGATTTTGGAATATAGAACCACAAAGTATTTTAGAATTTCATATTTCTGGAAAACGTGATATGATTACCATAGTGGGGATTCTTTATATTATATGGATCATGTGTTTAGGTGTTTTAGTTGGTTGGGACTTTTTATTCAGAAATAGTCGAGGGAGAATATAATTCTAATGATAGAAGTCACACTGACCATCCCCTTTTCTAGGATGATCAGACAGTAACACCCCTACTAATTGTTCGAGTAAATTGACTAGGATTGAATGACAGTTGCAGTTCTCTAATACATCTCCATTCATCTGTTGGTCTTTCTAGAGTGCTCTATTAGGGTTCTTTTCTATATTTATGGCCTCAGCGGTTTTGTGAGTGAAATATTGGGTTTGACCACACCAATTTCATCCCTTGTATCCCTATCTTCTGTATCCTCTCCATCTGACTCTATTGTTACGTATGGGTAACACATACATGGAAGCATATTCATCATTAGATAAGGTATATATTTAGTTAACAATGGTAATATAACCAAAAATAAGATCTTCATCTAATGATGTTTTTTTTGTTGGGGCAATGCCCGTTCTCTGTATGTTGAAGGAAATCAGTCTATAAGAGTTAAATCTTGTGTGGGAGATAGATATAAAAATTTATCTTATGATTTTTCATGTGTCATAAAATTATTTATGTGAGGTGTATTCAATGAATCCTCCCAAGGTACTGGGGTTTTTTTCATTTTTGAAGTTTTTATCTCGTGTTGGAATGAGCTCAATCACATGCCTTTCGAGTCATCCAGTTATCGTACATCTATCAACTCCTGCTAGAACTTCTCCCCAGACACTATCTTATTCAAGTATAGTGACAGTGAAATAGGTCACCTATGTCAGGGAATTCTAAATTATCACATATTCATAATTAACCATGATCTAGAGGACATATTTGAAGAGAAATAATTCCTAGATAGTGTGAACTATCCTGTTATGAAAAGTTTAGTAGTTATGATGATTAGTGAGATTAACCTCATTGGATTTCATGGGATATGGTAGCTTGAGTAGGTTTCTTTCCATAACTGTAAGGATATAAGTTGGGACCTTCTCATTTCATAAGGAAAACACTTTCTTCATCTATTACTAAAATCACATGTGACACTAATCTCTTACTTCTTTTGGTAGAGGGTGATATTTTTACTATTGTCAGGCAATAGGAGTTGTTGGATGATTCAGGTCCAGAATGAGTGGTTAAATGGGAACTGCTACAAGTTTGTATGAAACAACATCATTCTTTACCTTAATAATTATTTTTCATAATGCTGAGGGTTTTGGTTGAGTTTTAACTTGCATCCAATAAATGGAATCTTCTAGGTGTTGTGTTATCTATGAAAACTTACGAAATCCACCCAGACACATCATCAAAATCAAAGGTGTTTTCATATCATCCTAAAGTTTTTCTGTGTAAGGTTCTAGAAATTTTTCTTGTGGAGATATGGATATTAAATAAATGGGTAAAACCTTTCCATATGGAGATGAAGTCATAAACCCTCCCATTTTCACATAGTTTTCAATTTTTTAGGTAAATTTTTTCATTTTCATTTACATTGATAAAATATGATAAATTAATTCATGAAAAAGGTATTACCATCATAAAATAGATCCAACAAGAAGGAAACTATACCAAACTAAGGTTATCCTTATTAGAGTATGAAAAAACAGCTCAGTTTGGTTTCCTCCTACTGACCTCGAGGTCCCATCATTGGGAAACAATGAGACAAAGAGTGCTTGAGATTCTATTCTGGATCGCCTATGATGTCAAAGGATGACAATATTGTAATGTCCAAATTGTTTTGGTGAAAAGAGTCATCCACCAATATGGGATATTAAATTTTCACAGGCCATGTGGGTACCTACCACACTACCATAGCTCCCGTTCGAGCAGTCAGTGATTCAATTCCATTTAGGAGCTCCAATGGTACCAGTTTCCCGACCACCACACATCTACTGAGAGTGACTGAGGATTGTTGATGAGGCATTGTTGTAATATCCTTCTAATTCTTGATTCATGCTAGAACTGAATGATCACCCTGATAGTATAAAGGCTATTTTTGTATTAGAGGAAATCCATGATCACCATCAACTTCATCAGTAATATAGAATTGTTTCTTAGATCCAAATCCAGAATGACTCACAAATGCTTCTACTCTAGGTGGATTACGTACCTTCTCATATATTGGAGGATGGATATTCATCTTTCTTATAAGGATGATATCTAGTAAGAATATTTACCCAGAGTAGTTTCTCATTGAGTGGTCCGAGATTTTGTATCACAATCTCATATTATGCTAGTTGTTGTTATGTGAATGGAATTTTGGATCCTTTGGGTGGTGAGTGGGATGTATTCACACCTTTACATTAATCCTTGGAACCTTCCCACATTTTATGTGGGATTTTTATTGCTCCATTTTTTAATCCCCATACGTGTAACCTTAGTTTGTGCGTCCAGATCACTTAACTCTCGTGGTATGGTTTTTTTATTGCATATATTTTCATTTATGTCTTATTATATATCATCTATTATGTGTATTGTGACACCATTTACTATGATGTGTCAGGAAATGGTATTTTTCCCATTACTCTCCACATAATAGGGTGATTCTACACCACTTACTCCTACTTCGTGGGTTGCATCATGGTCATTTTTCTAATCCATTTCAATATTGGACCATTTTGGATTATAAAAATTACAGGGTTTGATTTCATTCTTCATACATTCCTAGAATCATTGTGTATGAATAATGACCTTATGGGATATTATAGACATGTTTTTTGAATGGGAACAAAATAGAAAAGGTATGCCTTGTTAAGGGAGGAATGAGTGGGATTTTGGTCATTGGTATTTACCTCTCAACCTAGAGAAGACTGATTCCTTATAGGGTGATGATAATGATAAAAATTTCCCTAGACCTATGGGATGGGGAAGATTTATGGCCATTATTGGCACATTCTGATAATATTGTCAATGATTTGATGATTCATGTCACTGATAAGATGGATCCTAATATGTAAATTGAGATGTAAATTCACCCATACCTCTGGTATGGGGATGATCTTGAACCATTTCTAATTTCCCTATGACCCTCCTGGGGTTTTATAAGCATGGAAATGGTGACTATGATAAAAATTCACTTATCCCTACTCGATGGGTTTCATTATTAGTTGCTGTTAAGATTTCATGGATCCTCCTAGGGTTTGATGACCCAATGGGTGGATGTGGTTGTAAAAATTCTCCCACCACAATGGAATGGGTTTACTCATGGATAGATGGTATGGAATTCCTCTATTGCGATCTATTTGATTTTGATCAATTATGATCATGCATGATTTTGGTGAAATGGATACCTATGGTGGGAGTAATATTCTATAGGAATATGTCATGTAGTTCACAACTTCATCTTCCATGTATGAAATTCAATCCCAATTTTTCGATGGTGGTCTGTCTTAGGAGTCTGTTGGTGGAACTATCCCTCCTTTTGTGATGTATTTATGCCTTTAATGTAGGGGAGTATCACTATATTGACAAACTAAACCATTCATTGTATTCTACCCAAATATCTCCTATAACTATAAAATAATAGGATGTCATATATGGGATTATTTTGTTCTCTAGGGACATAGTAATGTGAAGAGATCCATATTTTCCCAATCCATTCAAATTTATGTCTAATGAGGCTCTAGAAATTTGTCGATAGACAGTTGTTAGGATATGGGGAAAAAACTTTCATAGGAATTTTTTATTATTCACCATCCATAGGGTTCCATGATATGAAGAACATGAACATTTCTTGTTAACATTAGAGTGTATTTATGATCTAGATATTACCCTATTATCCTTGATAAGAGAGGGGTTTATCCTTCAACCATTGAAGAGCCTCACCCGTGTTCTGGTGTAGGGAAAGAATGGACTCCTTCTGTATCTCACATGGAATCTCATAATCGTATGTGGTGATGGGATAAAACATGTCTGGGAGGTTGTTACAAGTTAAATATCTCCAAATATCCATGTAGGACACTGCTTCATTGGAATTATATGCCTCAACCTGGTTAGACCATCAAGGTTGCGTCTCTGCAGCACCTGCTAATTGTGGTGAATTGTTATTCAGAATCGATGGGGAACAATATATAACATCCCCAATCTGTGTGTATTTTTTTAATAAAAAATTTCAATACAAAATAATTCAAAATTTTAGACCAAACAACGAATATTTGATTAATAAAGCACTAATTTCACTTCAATTTAAAAAATTTTAAACCTTAACTAATTCAGTAACCTCATTATTAGTGCTAGAAACACAATTGGATCACCTCCTATTAATAAAATTTTGTTGAATTTGGAACCCACATCCCTTTAATCTATCATATTTTGAAAATTGGTAGTAAGAAGAAAAGAAAAAATACAAATAGAAAGAGGGAAGTAGAGCTCCATTTATGGAAGTAATAAATTAACTTTGAGGAATTTTGATATTTTTCAAATACCTTTAGACAAAGGTATTTATAAGGTTTTTTTTATCTTTTTTCCTTTGTAAATATAGTCTTTGGGGTCTTAGTAGTCGTTAGCTAACCTAGAAAATTTTCAAATGAATTTAAGATGATAAAATAATATATAAAATGATATTACTTAATTAAAATAGAGTCTCTTAATTATTTTCAATATAGATTAGAATTAGAAAAAGTAACATTCAGTGTTTAATAGTAATAATAATAATAAATTTAAAATATAGCTTCAGATAATATTCATAATAATAGTAATATAAAGTAATGCTTAAAATGGTATAAGTAACTTACTAAATTTTTTTAAAAATAAATATTAACCAATAAAACTACTGTACTTCGAAAAGTCTGTTTGTTACATTTAATTTATAGAGAAAATTTTACTTTAACAAAAAAAATTCACCCACCCACCACCAAAGGGAGCCTAGTGCAGCCACTGCTTAAGTGGGAACAACACAACACTTTGATGATGGTGGGATCAGGTGTATTAATCCATGTAATCCAATAGGCATTGGAATAGTGCCCGCCAGGGTCTGGAGGGGACCTGTGTATAGGGCCCCCATATAGTTCACAGAGAGGTTGGGGTGAAGCCCTCATGTCTTGTGTTTAATCCCATTTGTGTGTGTGTGTGTGTGTTTGTGATTTCAGGAAAAATCTACCACACCATGTAATTTAGATCATCCATAACCTGTTTCATTTTGACGTTGGATATGTTTTAAAATGATGGATTTAATCTTGGTCGTCCATTAGAGATCAGTTTGAAATGTTCCTTTTTCTGTTTTTCTCTTCATTTTTCTTCTCCACAGTTCATCTCCCCTAAATTTTTTAACCAGTAACCCTCTATGTTTTCCACTTCTACACCATCGTAGTCTTCTTCAACACATGGCCCCATGTCGAATTTTTTCTCCTATAAATCACATAAACAATTAATAATGTGTCAACCAAACTCTTTACAAAGAAAACACATATAAATTTTTATTATCATCACTCAAATTCCATGGTAGGCTAAGGATAATATATATATATATATATACACATATAACTATATCACATTTATTCATTTATGACGTACACAAACCAACACCTCTTTCTCATTATATATGTCAATATTTCAAATCCTGCAATTTTTCATGTTTACATCAATGAAGTAAAATGATAATATATATATATATATATATATTATTTAATATCAAATAAGATAATTCAAACATTTTTCCATGTAACACAAACACTTAGCTAATTTTTTCAAAAAGGAAACCCGAAGTGTCACTCTAAGATTCTTTCACCCAAAATAGTTAATGTAAATAAAATATTCCCATGTTCACATTGTGCCTATTCACTTTGAGTCAGTGACTTCCTTCTTTCCAATGTCTAGTGGTCACTGAGAAATAGCAGTGAAATTTTGAAATTTTCATTGTTTAAGAGGATATGAGGTCATACCATACCTTAATGGGTCATTTATCCTAGTTTTAAACACTCTTATAGGTTTAAGAGTTTTTTGTGAATTCCAACACAGTATAAGGACTTTTTACCTCAATGTCTATGATTGATTGATATCGTGTAAGTCCATATATCTTTTCTAAAAATGGTCAAATGATGAAAAACTAAGAAAATTTTAATTTATCACCATTCAAGATGTTAAAGTTGTGGTAATATAGGGATTTTCCCCATGATATGGTTTTTCATTGTATCCACATGAAGGGAATAAAAAACCCATTTATTTTGGTTCCCCATAAGGGGAAATATCATACCTTTTAGGGTCATGTGACAACAACCACAACCATTCCATTTAAGGTCATACAATACCAAATGAACATCATTTTTCAGTATGACATCCAGAACCACCAAAATTTCCTTTTAAGGTCATTCATCAAAGAACTATTTCAATGAATTTAATATCATTTGGAATAAGAAATGTGTTATAAAGATTAAATTCATATAACTATGACTATTAGGAAAAATTTTCTTGGAAAAGGACTGTGTGGAATTGGGTGGACTCAGGAAAGAGCCCTTTCAGGTTCATCATGTTTGTTAGTAGCTAAAAATGATAGGTAATTATTGAGTTTTAAACCTAGTAGGAGACCCATATATGCGATTTCAACTCCTTCTTATGAGTAATTAGGTGAGTAGTGTAGACTAGACTCATAGGGGATTTAGAATAACAAAGAAGCGTTGAAAATTACACCTGATTGGAGGCCCACATGAAGGTGTATGGATCATTGAGTTGAGGAGGGATAATTTCACAATTGATTATATAGTTAGGGCCTACACATGTTATTAGAACTATATGGATTTATATAGATCATTTATTGGATTGTGAATAACTCATTAATGAGTATATAGATGGGGGAATACACCTATTAGGAGGCGTGTAATATATATGTCACCAAATCATAAGGAAGTTGAAAATATTAATTATATGGGAATGTCCAAATTAAAATATTTATCCATGTATGATTTTATTAATCAGCTAATTATATGAAACCTTGTTATTAATGGAATACAAGATTTTCAACATCATTATAGTCTTATTAGCCTGGGATGAATTCCCAGATGAGATCTATTACAAGATGAAAAACTCTAGTTATCAATGGAATATAAGGATAAAGAAGATAACTCTGACATGAATTGAATTTTAATTGGGTAATTATTTCAAATTTAGAGGATTCCTTAATGAAGTGGGATTTTTCGTAGCTTTGACCTTGAAAAAACGAACCAAATGTGGTAGTTTTTGATAGATCAACCCATATAAGTGTCTTGGGTGATGGATGGGATGTAAATGAGGCTTAATTACCCATAATAGGGGTTAGTTAAAAATAAATTAACCATATATTAAATGTCGAATGGGATGGACCTCTTGTAAGGGGATTAATGGTACTTTTGGAATCTGAAATTTAACAAAAAATTTGTGTTTTATGTGAATAGGTAAAGTTCACTAAATACACAATTTTTAAAGCTTTTTAGTTGAAATTGTCTTATTTGAGCTACCCTACATAAATGATTTTTATAAAATCATTCGAAAGTTATATTTTATGTGGTTGGACCTATAGAATTTTAAAACCATGATGGAATCACTATGAATACCTTTAATAGTAAACTTCACTCTCACCCCTTCTTAAATTGAAATTTTACTTGAGTTTTCTTCATAGGACTATGCAGGGAATATACTTCAAGTATGAGGTAATTTATCTCTTGTAGTGCATGTAGCTAAAGAAAAATCCTCCTCCTTATTAAGTTTTAGGCCTTGTATTTATAGGCAGCATTTCAAAATCACCTTCTCCAAATTAGAATCACAAAGTAGTTCAGTGGCCTCAAAGGATTACCGTGAGGGACCTGAAAAAAAATTATTGGGTGTGGTTACATCCCACAACCATAATATATTAATACTATAATAATGAAAAATTATTATCATACATGAATAATGTAATGAAACCAGGAATTATTACTTCTCTTTAGCCACAAATGAAAATTCCCCATGATAATGTTACATGTCCATTGAGGATTACTAAAGTAGAATTGTCAAGGAACTCCCACAGATGAATGATGTATAGTGACCATGAAGCATAAACACTTCAATGATTAAAATATCACCATTATATGAACAAGTTACATAGTTATTCTGGATTATTTCAATGGATATCCATTCTAGGAATGATCAGAATTTCTATTAGAATGATTGGATTACTTCACACAAAAAATTCCCTTGGAATTTTCCATTTGTACTTTACTTAAAATTTTGATCAATTATTTTGACTTTTCTAACAAATGCCCCTGTAAAATTAAGTTAATTCACAATAAAGGGAATTTAATTTTTAAGATACCTTGTAATCCCATATATGTTTTAGATGTATTACATAAGATAACCCATCCTAATATATTGGTCTTAGGGGCTGTTATTCTACAATTTTCAATCATTTCAAAGCTTCTATCTGTAGCAGATGAGCCTCATATTTTTCAATCCAAAAAATGAATCACTTCATGAATGAAGTTCTTAAATAGAAAAAAATTATTAAGTATATATAAAGTATTTATTCGAAATATATATTATTTAAAATAACTTATGAAAACTCTGTCCCTTAATATATTTTTTATGTGGCCAATATGCACCTCTCAATAATTCTATTAATAATATTTTACTTTTTTTTTGTTCATTTCTTTTATCCAATTTATTTTAATACCTGAACGATTTTTTCCATTATAAAAGTGAATAATGGACCAAAATTTATAATCTAACAAAATAAGGATAATTAATAACATTAGAATAATTGATTCTCATAATTTCCATAATGTCCACCCAAGACATTTACTACATCCAGATATTTGGGTTGTTGAGTGATGTACCCACTGCTACACCATGAATTTTGAATCAACCCTGGGTTTGGGTCAATTATCATCATGGCATATCCCAAGAAAACATTTTTTAGTCAGTATTCTTTGTTAGGGATCCATACTATGTATATGGATACATTCATAGATATAATAAATTATCATCAGAAGAATAAACACATATTGAAAATTCCTAGATCCATAGTTATTCATATATCATGAAAATATATACTACCAATAATAAGTTTTTTAGTTCCTTGTGCTAGGATATTTTCCCTAGATGTTTCACTAGTGTGGAATCGGGTTGGCCAATCTAGATGTTCTATACTTGTACATATTTTGAGGAGAGTCTCATCATATACCTGATATGTGTAGAGGTCTGTATATCATATTCATCCTCTCACTGCAACAAAAATACCATACTAGAACTTTTTATTTAGTATATCCTAGACATGAACACCTTCAACGTGATGCAAAGAGGTAAATAAAAACCTATGAGACGAACACATGATCATGTACACTTCAATTATATGGGATAAGTATATTGATTTAATTAATCCATTATTTAAATGGTGTAATGTTGATACCCAGCCATAAAATGGTGTTAATATAGTTATAAAGGAATGATATGGGATATAATATTATCCCTTTAATTTTTATTCACTAAAAAATATATGACAAACTCTTAATAGTTCTAGGTTTCTAAGAGCCATGAAAAAAGGAAACCCTAGATCTTCCAAACCCAAAAGTCCCCTATGATTCTCAGTGCTAACAAATAGAAATCATGGGAAGGCCACTATATAGAATGGGGTTATGAGGTCACCCACTGAGTCAATTTCTTGGTCCACCAAGTGGTCCTCCAAGCCATGTTCAACGGAAAATATCTTCTCTTAGTGTAAGAGTAACTCACCAGGGTAAGGGTCTATACATTTATAATGGATTCTGTATTCTCTAGTGATGGGTGGAATAACCTTTTAGTGATGATGTTTTCAAATATATACCAATATATTAGGTACATCTGTAGAGGGATTTCATTATTTATACTTATTAGTAATTTCTTGGTGTTTTGGGGTGGGATCATATCCTACATGGGAGGGTTATGTGTCCATAAATTTCAAATTCTTTCTAACATTTTGTTTTAGGATATATCTTTAGAGTTTGGTGCAGTTAGTCCACTTCCACTTAATTAATGAGATGTGAGAAACGTGTAATAATTATATAAACAGTTCAAGTTTTTGTCATAGATATCCTTGTCTTCTCTAATCATTGATAAGTTAACAATGACCCACCATTAATGAGAATAACTATTATATATGAAAAATAGAGTAAACTAATCCATGGTTAATGGGGAGGCTGCCTTTGATTCATATGTATATTTAGGATTTGGGAGAAAGTTCCATTCCATGCAAAAATTAGTGTCCCATTCCCCCTCACAGTGCACAATTTGGGCGATGAACCTTCATAGAACACATGTTTTGGTTGATTCCCACATGTTAGGAGATGGAAAATCAATTCACCTTCCCTTAAATCTATTCCATTATATGGTTTTAAACCAAATATTCCCAAAACCTAGCTCTGGTCATACCCTGGTGGATAGTGGGTTGACCTACCACCTCAGTTTAAGGGTACACTATTGACCAAATCCATAGAAAAACAATACCTATAGAAAAATATTGAAGGAGATCATAATGTAATCAAACTAAGAAATCATGTGATGGATCAGATGGCTAAGAAATGGGTGTGAACCAGGATAATTCTCCCTCAATGGTTTAGGTGACTCCTTTATTGATAATCGATGATGATGTTGGACTTCCAAGGATCTGAAGATATTGGGAATATTATAGTATCACTTAATATATTAAGAATATTCATGATATAACCTAGGTGGGGGAAGTCCTAAAAGATTTGGTTATATAATGACACACTACAATTTCACTTAATAGAATCATTTTGGTGAAGTGGGAGCATACATTAGGGATAAAGATGCTGCAATTCACTCCCTTAACATTCAAAATTTTTACTCAAACCGAGTCTTGAAATTGATATATCCCAAGGCAATAAATGATTAGGAATATTAGGGGTAAAGATTGAGTAATAAAGTTCTTATTAAAGAATTGTAATCTATGAACAATGAATAGGGTGGTAATATATTTCATTAGGAATAGGAAACATGCATTATCATTTTCACTTAACACATTTTCCTCTATATCCTTATTGATCTACCATTTTCCCTTTGTAAGAATCCAAAGTGGATGGATCACTCATAATACCTCCATAGTATTCATACGGAGGAACATTGATAGGCCCATGTTCTTATTTTGGAAACACGGTTAAAGAAAATTCTTCAACTTCTTGAATGAAACAACTTCAAGTGGTGGTATTCAACCCCCTTGAAAATTTTCTAGGGACACCACCAATATTTTCCCCAACTAAGCTATCATTGGATTGAATCCATAGGAAATAGTTGGTGAGTTCTATAGAGCTCTATCTCCAAATAAAAATGATAGGTAAATTCTATATGTGAACACAACCATTATAATTTCATACTTATTAATTAGTTTATTATAGCATCGAGAAATGTCTCACAGGTCAAAGGGGTCAATTTATCCAAGAACACATATATTTTTCATTCCCAAGGAAGATCCACACTAAAATTTGAATTAGTGAAACTTGAGGGAGCCATTTGTCAGATCCTATCCAGAATGATCCAACTGAATTTTCAAATCATTTGGGCACATTGGATGTCATTTTGGACATTGATAATATCATTTACCATCCAAAATCATATTTACTTGGGTTCATTAAGTCTCTTAAATATGGTGTGTTATCATAAGGCTTTAATTTTCACTCTTTGTAAAACCCATAAATTTTGGATTCCATATGTATCCCTATATGGTTTTTCTTGAGAAATGAAGGATCCATAGGTTCCCTCTAATCATGATTCTCCATTACAGGATGTACCATCATTGTAGGACCTTCTTTATAGACTTCCCAGTGATGTTAAACTAATTGAAGAAGTTATTACTCTAGTGAATGAGGGTGGGTACCCGAACGTTTTATTATTTTTTATTTCCTTATTCATAAAAAATAACATATTATAGGAGTAACATTCAATATACATTCCCTTGATAATTTAATATCAATATTTCTATTTCTATTTATATTCCTTATCTAATGGAAGTTGTAGGGATACTAATTAGTTTTTTTTGACTCAACCAAGACATATTTAAATTGGTCAATCTTTGAGTGATTTGGTTCCAAACTATGTACATACTTTTCTAATGGATCTTGACTCTGGCTAGAATTATGCCTCACTCTTATAGAAGATGAGAAAGTGAGTATAGAGAAATATATACAGGCTTTTCGATGTCTAGATATGTCCCCATTAACATATGTTATCTATTTATGATTGGGTATGATATGGTTATAGTGTTATTCATCTCATCATAAAGGAGGTGATTAGTTCCCATGTGTGAGTGAGATCACTCTCATTAGAGATCTCAAATATAAAATCCATGTCCCACTCTCTAAATCATAGGACAATAACACTTCATGAGACCACTAAGTAAATAGTGGTAGTAGGGAAGCAAAAAAATATTATTATTGAAGTAAAGTCCTTTGTCGACCATCTTCTCCATGATTTGGCCACAGATGAGAGAGGTTAAGAATTCAAAAAAGCTATTGAAGTATATTGAAAAGGAAGTAATGGAGGTTACCATGATGCAAGATAGTTATCAACATAATGGGAAGGAAAAAAGGAGGAAATTTTGAAAATTTATGTCCAGTCATCAAGGAAACAAATAAATCCATGGCCAAACATCAAGAGTCCTTCAAATATTCCATATACCAATATTAAAAATCAAATTTTTATTTTTAAAAAGATTTATCTAGATTATGGAACTAATATCATTTTATTCATTTAGTGAAAATTATTTTATCTCAAATAGTTGTAATTTTTTTACTTTTATATCACCTTAACTATCAATTCGTGATAATATATTAAACTCACAAATAGTTATATCATAATAAATAAATCCAATTTAATATTAAATGTTAATGGACTTGGTAAATAATAACATCTTGATACTTGATTCAGAAATGATATATATAAATCAATCTATTATCTTTTAACAATGTATCCTATAATAGAAATAGGCCATCTTAATATAAATTTTTTGTTACCATCATCAATTGTTGAGGTTGTTCTATGAGTAAAAATACTACA
Source organism: Viscum album (assembly GCA_963277665.1). NCBI lineage: Eukaryota > Viridiplantae > Streptophyta > Magnoliopsida > Santalales > Viscaceae > Viscum > Viscum album. Next base: position 1,656,500,553 of record OY728121.1, on the reverse strand, counting down.
AAATTAAATTTCCCCAAAACATATTTCCACAAAAGGATATAGGACGGCTGAATATATCTACACATTTAGTATCATTGTTAGACAACATTAATCTACTTGAGTATAAAATTTGTGACTAAACTAGTGGTATGAAAATTCTAAATATGGGGTGCCATGAGAGTTTCAGTTCACAAAGGGATCAAGTAACTTAAAATTACACCTTCATTAATTTCAAAAAAAATATAAGCCAATATATGTGAGAAAGAGAATTATTCTCAAATAATTACATGGGGATGTACCTATCAAGAATATATTCACTTTTTCTAGTGTTTAATGGTGGTCCCTTAATGCTCCATGTCATTTTATCTTTTCACTAACATTTTATGAATCCATGGATGTGGAGAGGCTTGGTGGGAATGAACATGGATTTTTTAATGGTATACATTTATGATTTTTTTACCTGATAGTTTGTGTGAATTTTCATTTCTTAAAATCTATAATATTTTATGTGGTTATGTAAGGTAAAATACTAGTGAGTGGATATAAAACTTTTTCTAGGCATCAACATTATACATTTTTTTACCCAGTGAGTACAATGTCTCTTTACTTTAGAAGATTAATGTACTACAAGTCAAACCACTGAGGGATGATGTTTAGGATCAAATAACTTTGACCACATGCGGATATGATCTATTTAGTAAATAAAATGGGTGAAACAACATTAATGGAGTTCCCAATACTAATATATATATATATATCCATAGGGGGTCATGAATATTAATTTTATAGTGATAAATCATGTGTTTCAAGGGTTAAAAGGTCAAATAGCTTTGAAAAATTGGTTGTAGAAACTATGTAGTAAGATAAAGGTAAAACTGATGTTAATGGAGATCCTAGTTCTCATATAGATAGTATCATGGATGAGAGCACATAGTTCATGGTCGTAGTTCTCAATTCAAAAAAAAAAGTGAGGCTATCTAGATGGAGATACGGGAAAGGTGATAACACTATGTGAATAGTGTATGGCCCATGTTTTTATAGATTTCTTTATAGAGTGGATCATATAATTTAAGGTCATAGTGCTTGGAACAATATTTTCTTTGGTTTAAGGTCATACAACTTTGATGAAGAGTGAGGGGTCTATATAGATAGGTCAACATAGACCCAACATGATGGAGTTCTCAATGCCAATACAAACCACCTTTGGGAGGGGAATGATGTAATAACCCAAATTAGTCTCAAGATCTAAGGCTACTCTAACACCAATGAATAAGGAATCAAAATGATGAAAATAATAACTTGTGGTATTTGATTCATGAAGTGGTGATAAGGGAAAACTTTACTGAGGATGAAGACTCGCCATATTTGAATAATGGGTTCCAAAATAATACTTTCAACACTACTGGAAATTAGATCTTTCCCAACGCTTCTATACCAACGGTTTGAAAAAACCTTTGGTATAGGTCCCCTTTCCCAATGGTTTGGCCAAACCGTTGGGAAAGGCCCCCAAATTGGCCACTTATCCCAACGGTTTGGCCAAACCGTTGGGAAAGGTAGACCTATCCCAACGGTTTGGCCAAACCGTTGGGAAAGGCCCCCCAAATTGGCCACTTTTCCCAACGGTTTTGCCAAACCATTGGGAAAGGTAGACCTATCCCAACGGTTTGGCCAAACCGTTGGTAAAGGTCACTAAATATGCCACTTTTCCCAACGGTTTGGCCAAACCGTTGGGAAAGGTAGACCTATCCCAACGGATTGGCCAAACCGTTGGGAAAAGTGAGCCAAAAATTCAACATTCTTCCCGGAATCAAAATCACAACCAAATACCTATACCAACGGTTGTTAAAACCGTTGGTATAGGTCTATACCAACGGTTTTAACAACCGTTGGTATAGGTACTTCCATTTTTTATCAGACCTTCGTACCGAGAACATTATATAAATCAAAATTTAAAATATTTATGAGATAAATATATATATTTATGTAATTATGATCAAAAAAGTCATGTTAGGTTAGTGGTTGAGTCGTTCAATGATAAACGAGGGGTCCTGGGATCAAATCCCAGTGAATGTTTTATTTTTGGAATTTATATACCAACGGTTCCATAACCGTTGGTATAGATTTCATATTACCTATACGAACGGTTTTTGGAAAACCGTTGGTATAGACCTATCCCAATGGATTACTTGGCTACGGTTCTCCAAACCGTTGGTAAAGGTTTGTTTTCCAGTAGTACAAGAGAACATGGGATTATAGGGTCATATCTATAGGATGAAAACATTCCTCTCATTATTATTATGGATATGTGGAATGTTTGTCATTTTCAAGAATAGGTGTCCATTTCAAATTGCATAAACTCATTCCTAATATCCATGAATTGTATATGGTGTTTTAAATACTTAAGGTTTGGAGTTAGGTAGTTGAGAAGAAGGCATTAAATTGTGGTAGAAAAAGTCTAGTATAAAAAATACCTGCTAAGGGATATTATGGAACATTTAAAGGGAGTGAAAGTGGATGATGATCTTTAGGTGGGTTTGATATATATGGCTTAGACATCACTATTTATTCTTTGATAATAGGATTCTAGCCACACATAGTTCTTATGAACAACCAAATGAAAAATCTTGACATCTATAATTTTAATCCTCAAAAAAATACATTCCTAAATATGAATGGGGTAAAAGAATAATACTTCATGATAATACATTCCAAATGGATATGATTTACTAGTGTTTAACAGTGAGGGTATTTGAATCCACTTGAATAGTTTGATCATGGAATGTATAAATCATAACATGAGATATTTATATTGGGATATAATGGGATTAAATAATCATACTAATGATGACTATAGACCAAATTCAAAGTATTGGCTCCATGATAGTATAGCCAAGGGTTCTTGGAGTGATCATACTTTCTCTTTAGGATGAAATCATACATCCAGTTATAAGGATGGATATGCAGCACATATATCATTACCAATAATATGTGTCATTTTCAGTTTAAATAAACTCATTATAAATTTTATTGATGGGTTTATGTTGATTCAAAAACATAATTAATGGAGTGTGGTATATGAGGAGAAGGTATTAAAAAGTGATTAGAATACTAGATTCCAAAACTGACCAGGGTTAGGATGAAGTAGAATAATTAAAGTGAGTGGAAGTAGATGAATACCTATAGTTAGTTATATGATTTGTTACTTATAAATCACTATATATCATGTGATAAGAGGAATCAAGCCACATGTTATTATTACACGCTTCTAATAGGAGTATCTCAACTCTTGACATTTCTTACCCCATAAAAAATATATACCTGGTTATGAACTGGATTAAAGAACAATATGTCACAGTCATACATTGAAAATCAATATGATGCATAAGTTTGTATCATATAGGGTAATTGAATACACATGAATAGTTGTATTGTGGAATATAAAAATAAAAATGGTAAACATTTAAAACCAGAAATGATTTGATGGAAGAAGAATTTCATGGATGAATTTCAACCAAATTTAAATGAAGTGTTCCATGATAGTATTGTTTTGGGAGCATGGGGTTAGAGGTCATTCTCCTCAATATGAAAACATAACTCTATTTTGTAGGATGTATATATGTAACAAATATCATTTCTAAGTAGAGAAGTCCTTTTAAGGTCATATACAGTCATTACCAATAAGCGTGAAAGGTATATAGTGATTCATTTTCTTAAGGATTATAGTATATTTATGTATAAAAGGAAATTATATAATGGTTTGATATCCCTAAAGATTATTCCACTGTGTATTGAACACTCTCCTAGGGTAAAGAGATATTAAAGAAGATGGATTGAATAAAATATCACATTAATAGGATCTTCTTACAGGTCTTACAATAATTTATTTTATTTTCCTAGAGATATTTTTTGGTCCATAAAAGAATTGTGAATTTATGATTTGTTACCCTATATTTTTCCTAATCTATTAATGGGATTGGGTTGGTATGTGGAAAAATAATTTTTCCTTAGGCCATCCACTATACCTTTTCAACGTGATGAGACTTCATGAATTATTCTTTTTTTATCTATATATTTACTAATCTATAAAAGGTGATGGATTTGAGATCAAGGAAACAATTTTTTATCAGGTTTCACTTTAATGGGGTTTGATAGGGTGGGTATCATGTTTCTTTCCTTTGGTTTTTAGGGTATTTCAAGTTGGAACAATGGGGGGTTGATTTTATGGTCATATAGATTTGACTAATACTGCATAATGTTTATGTTCATATAGATTTTACTAGAAAAAAGGTAACATGTCCTTGGATAGGGGAGAAATTGTCTTTATGTGAATGAGGACTCCAATACTACACAAGAAACCCAAATAAAGTGGAACATACACTTGATATGAATTATATATCCCACACCTATTTAGGTGACCTCAAAGAGAGGAAATAACATTTCCCAGATAGTAAGAATAAATCCATATGTAGTTCTTATAAGGTTTCACTTCCCAAATAAAGCTCATAAATAGACGAAAATAGAGTGGTTATATCCTAATTTGGGGTCATTATAGAAAACTTGATGTGAATAAGGAGAATCATAATATAAGGATATAATGGAAATGACATCTTCTAGTATGACCCAATATAAGAGATATATGCATAATTAAATATCATTTGATGATAGGAATCAATACATTAGTAGTTATAAGAAAATAAAAGACATCCTAACATTGGGTATAACATAGAAACACCTAAAATGGATTAAGAAAACCAAAAAATAATTAAGGGAGTGGAATTACACGGAAAATTATGGATGGTCTTGGGCTAAGAAATCCAACAATCACTATCTATACAAAGATAACATTAATCAAGAGAAAAACAGTTATTGGCAGGGGATTTTTTTACTCTAGTATTAGGTTAAAACCATAGGTGAGTCTGATTTTAATACCTAGGACAATAGGTCAGGATTTCATTATAAATCAGTTTTGTGTGTATTATTAGTGTACATAAAATGACCTGAATGAGGGGTTTACAAACACTGAGAGCTTACATATATAATAATTTTTGTATGGGTTCTATGAAAAGTGATCTTGATGTTACTATGAATCCTTAAATAACAAGAATCAAAACACATGAAGTCTCATGGGATAAATATCTCCTAGAATCTGACTTATATGTTGGGGTATTTATAATTATAATTCCCATCATTGAGATATGGATGCGAAAATCCAAACATAGATTATAAGGACCCAAATTTTAGGGAATAGTTATTGATAATTGTTCACTTTACATTATTGTTAGATTTTGAATTTAGAATGATAAACTCAATCCCCTTACATATATCTAGATCTCATGTATGAAAAAAAAGTCATATAAAATAAAAAATTAAAAGATATTTAAGTGTTATACTTAGACGACTATATGTTTTTTATTATAACATCAAAAGAATATAACTCAATTGTTATATAGTTTAAGGTTTCACAACAAGGATGTTTATATATAAGGTTCTCTATAGATATTTTCCGTGAACAAAATGAAACAGATACATCTAAAAATTGAGATTTTGGGAAAACATTATACATACTGATTCAATCGTAGACACAAATACGAAGAAATGGTTTGATAAATTAAATGCTTTCAACTTAGTCAAATATATAAAACATGGAAATCACATTGTATCCTCGAGTAACAAGAATCAATAAACACATAATTTTAGGTAAATATTCCTCCATCCTAATATATAGATATTAATGGATCTAATATGAATGATTGAGCTCTAAACACTAGAATGGATATGGGACAAAATTTGGGGAGATATATGGTTTAACTGAGGCTATGAAATCTAGGCATCAATATATATCATGGGATAATAAGAATTAAGAAAAGCATAGTTCCATAATGGGAGAATCTTCACAAATCAAGATCATGTGTGTGCAGAATATGTTAATGGATTCATCCTATTTTAAATATATTACAATTAACATAATGTTACTGAGAATTAGTCCAATAACTGGTTTTAAATTCAATAGGAAAATAAGTTGGACCTAGGTTGAGATCTCCAGGTGAAACTGCACATCCTATGATAATAGAAATCATTCCACATAAAGCACTTAAAAGTGGAACATCAATTCTAGTATATTTTAATTCTTTACAAATTTACCCATAATAAGATATCCATGTTTCTATATATATAATCCCAACATATGGTTGATTTAGAATACCTAATATGAATAAAGATACCATAAACTAGGAGAATTTGGATGAATGTGATATTTTTGGATGGGTTAGTGATAAGTAATCTGAATGTCACTATATATCAAGTATGAAAAATAATTAATCCCTACAAAGTTATTGGAAGATAGTACTTGGGTTGATCAGGCTCATGAACTAGAGATAATAAATTGATTCTATTATTGTGTAAGGTTATTATTAAAAAATAGGAAGTGAATTGATAAAAATATACATGAGGGAAAATTATTAAAATTTATATTATATGTAGGTGAATTAGGTCATAAATAATAGACCAATCAATGTAGTTTATAGTCTTGAAGGATGAACTATCGTTTCTCATTGTTTAAGATCATGTAACAATGATTGGTTCAATGTAGTTTAAATTCATTTATGAAAGATTATATGTTATGTCGTATAATTTAATGTGACAAAGAATAATGTTTTTTCAAGAAACATTAAAAAAATATTAATTATGAAGCCATTACTTAATATAAAATTGGATATTCAATTTGTCATGACCCATCCTAGTGGGGCCCACGCCGCAACTCCCCAAGCCCGCCTCCAATAGGTCAGGGGTTACTGACTAGCACTGAGTAGGCATATTACTAACATGGGAGGCATTTCCTAAGTACATGTACACACGCACACATCTCTAAGCCCAAAAATGGTGAAATTTAAATAAAACTGCTAAGGAACAAAATGCATGCATACAACAAAACCCAATCACCAGAGTACAATAGAAGGTAAAGTGCTGAAAGTAAATGGGGCTAAAATACAAGCCCACCAAAACAAGAGTCTGGAAACTGCAAAGTCCAACCTGTGAACACAAATAGGTACTAGGAATGCTTCTCATAGCCATAGGAACACCCTGACTGGTGAGGTACTCCGAAAGCTCGATCATTTCCTTGTCCACCCTGGACTCTGTCAAAAGGCTAGTCTTCTGCACAAGAAAAAAAACATGTGGGCAAAGCCCTTGCAGGGGTGAGTATAACAATACTCAGTAGAGGAACCTGTAAACCAAAAAAAATAAACAATGTAAAATTACAGTCATCTATACACAGTATATGTGTAAATAACATATATAAAGTGAAACACATTCCATATATACACGAAACCCAGACCCACAGTCTAGAGGAAAGTCACGCAATCACATACGCCGGCTAGGGATTCTGTTCGAAGATTCCACGAAGTAATCATTCCGGGAGAGCACAAACCATGTTTCTTGTAGCTCTGATGATGTCCATCTGAGAAGTAATGTTCGTCGAGAAACACCACAAGAGGTAGATACACTCATTACAGGAGACACACTATTGAGTGGGAAGATCACGATAGATAGATACACTCATTATTGGAGAAACACTCCTGAGTGAGGAAAGATCACGATACACAAATGAGGATCACGGACAGGGACATGAAGGATATAGTGACTCATCCAAATTCACCATCTAGGTAAGGGATCAATGCAGTGTAGAGTTGGTCACGTCAATGCCTGACTTTACCTAGGGTCAGGAATGGATAGAGGATCTCGCTCCGAGCCTCTCGGAGGGATGCCTAACTCTATCACAGAAAGTCCTACTGAAGGGATCATACTCCTATAAAAAGGAAACAACATCTGACCTTCAGGGGATTGAGAAGAAGGGTCATGAACCCAAACAAAACATGTCCAAGATGCGGTGTACAAGACAACCATGCTGTCTTCCAAAAATTACATGGCGTGTAAAAAAGTCACACACCGTGTTTTCTAAACCTGGGTACTGCCCGTGTACAACAGCCTGTGTCGTAAAGTTGGTCATGTAGAGAAATTCAGTCCATGGCGTGTGGTATGGATTACACGCGGTGTCTGAGTAACTGGGGTCAGCTCCGTGTACGCTGGCCCAATGCCTGTACACGGCCTCAACCCAAGTACGCCAGCCTGTGTAGTCGATACATGGGGTATCCCGTGCTATTGGCCTCACCTGGTCATGTGGGGTAGTACACATCCATGTACTACACCCCGTGTCTGTATACCCCCCATATACACGCCGATCCCCACATAGCCACCACTGAGCTGGTCCACACTGCGTGTTCTTCGGAGATACACATCGTGTATTATGGAAATTTCCCGAAAAGTGAACCTCCACCGTCGTGACTCCTGTGGTGCCCTATTCATCGATTCGGTCGTCTGATCACCATGGAACTTCTGGGTTTTGGTCGCCCCAATTCCACAAAGCTGCTTTCAGTGTTATCAGACCTTCAATCAGCTCCGAAAACATGTTTTGATCCTCCCACACAATGAAAGCTCAAAGAATGGCCTCTTCCGATCCAAGACAATTCATCATCTGTCCTGGCCGACACACCTCCATAGGGTCGTTGCGATGTCGGATATCCAGTTTGGGATTGTTGCATCACAAGATGGGTGCACAACAATCTGATGTTCGTCGCCCCGCAAAGAATACAAAGAACACGAAGAATGCGTGAGAAGGAAAAGGGGAAAGAAAAAAATCCAATAAAACAAATTGAGGAATGAACCTCCTTCGTCATTCATCATATCATTGATCTTCTTCTGTTAGTTGGCATAAATAGAGAAGAAGTCAACAATAATAACTAACATGGACTAATTCCCCAAAATCATCCCAATAAAACCCTCCCGCAAGAACGTACGGATCCATGAATCAACCTGTTCGTGGTTGATCAGCGTTCTTTGTTTAAATTAAAAAATAGGGAAAGAGGAATGAAATGAAAACCCCAACCTTATAAGAAAAGACCGATCATTGACGAAAGGGTCATGTTGTTGTCATCATCAAAATCCTTCAAATTCATTGGTGTAGTGATTCACAGCCTCGATTCGTCGTCATTCGTCACTGAGAGTTTTCTCCAAGGCTCCACGAATTATCCAGAGTTTTCTCCCAATCATTGCCAACGAGCGACATCCCAATAAAAAGAGAAACATGTTTGGAATTCCATTACACTGTGGAATTAATGGGTTAGCAATGCTGTTTCTGAGTCAATATAACATGACATTTAATATTGAAATACCTGCCCTGTTGTTGCGCTGCAGCAGATGTTTCCACAAAATAAAATAAAATAACTTTGCAATTTTTTTTTTTTTACTAAAAAAGACCAAAAATTATCTTTTTCCCTCGACCCGCACCGGTCGAGGTTAGACCCGTTTTTAGGTAAATTTGTCGTCCCGGACACAACGGTGCCCCCGGTTTTTTAATCCGTTCATCTTTTTAGAAACTGCCACAACAGCGCACCTGTGCCGACTCACTTAAATTAAAAAGTTTCAAACCATAGTTTTGGGCTCACTGGGCCTCGGAATGATGTGCCATATCTTCTCCTGTTCTCGTAATAATTCCATATAATATTTAAAAAATAATAGATGGAAAAATCCAAGACATTACATTCTCCCCACCTTGGGGATTTACATCCCCGAAAATCCAAAACAAGACTACTAAAAAAGATGGGGGTACTGGGCGCAGATCTGAACCTCCCGCTCCCACGCTCTCTCCTGAAGATTCCCATGATACCACCGAATGCACACTAAGGGAATTGATCATCCACGAAGGATCCTCTCATGCCGATCCTCGGTCTCCACTGGGTACTCAACAAAGGTCACTTCATCCTCAATGTCCAGCTTTCCCCAGTCAATGACGTGTGATGGGTCATGCATGTACCTCCTCAGCTGTGACATGTGGAAGACATCATGTAACCGATGCAACTGTGGTGGTAGATCTAGGAGGTACGCCACCTCGTCGACTCTGTACAGTATCTGAAAAGGTTCGATGAACCTCAGAGAGAGATTGGTGCCCCGGAAAAATCTCTGTAACCCTCGTCGATGTGGGACACAAAGAAAGACGTGGTCTCTATCCTCGAACTCCAGATGTCTCCATCATCTGTCAGCATAAGACTACTACTAGCTCTGTACAGTCTTAATCCACTCCCGGATGATCTGCACCTTCTCGGTGGTGGCTCGCACCAGCTCTAGACCCATGAGTGATGACTCTCCGGGGTCGTTCTAGTAAAGGGGTGATCAGCAGGGTCTCCCATACAAAGCCTCGAAAGGTTCCATTCTAATAGTGTAGTGGTATCTGTTATTGTACGCAAACTCCACCAGTGGTAGGTGGTCCTCCCAACTATGACCGAAGTCCAAGATACAGGCTCTTAACATATCCTCAAAAACATGAATAGTCCTCTCTGTCTGACCATCGGTCTATGGATGGAATACTATGCTCAAGCGCAGTTGTGTCCCAAAGGCCTCCTGCAATCCCTTCCACAAATGGTATTTAAAGAGGGCGTCTCAGTCTGGGAATATCGTCGAAGAGAAGCCTTGAAGACAAACTATCTCCTGCATGTAGAGGCGTCCCAAGATCTCTACAGAACTCTGCTCCCTGATGGCTAGAAAGTGGTCTGATTTGGTGAATCGGTCAATGATCACCCAGATGGAATCATGACACTTGGATGTCGGTGGTATGCTTGTCACAAATTCCGTCAATATTTCATCCCACTTCCACTCTGGAACCTCCAGGGGCTGAGCTAATACCGCTGGAACCCGGTGCTTAGCCTTCACCTGCTGGAACATAAGGAATCGAGAAACGAGCTCTAATACTCCCTTCTTCATTCCTGACCACCAAAACAGACGTTGGAGATCCTAGTACATCTTTTCCGCTCCCAGATGTACCACCAAGGGGGATTTATGAAACTCCTTCAGAAATTCTTCCCGGAACGCCACTGGTATGACAGTGCGTCCTCTGAAAAGAAGTATGTGCTCCCCACCTTGTGAATATCCATCAGGAGCATGTCTTGTGGATAACTGAGCACGTAAATCCTCACATTCATCATCCCCAATTTGTGCCTCCCTAACTCGTTTTAAGAGTGGAGGGGTGACAACCATCGACTGTAGGTAAGCTGCATCACCTCCGTCCACGAAGGAGAACTGTAACGTGGCCAACTGCTCTGTCACCTCACTCAACAGCTACGAGATCGACCTTCTACTAAGATCATACACCACCTTGTTTCCCTTCCCATAAGTGTAGATGATCTCGAAATCATAATCCTGGAGGAACTCTAGCCAAATCCTCTGTCTCAGATTCAGATCCTTCTGCAAGAATATGTACTTGAGGCTCTTGTGGTCAGAATAGATGATGAACCACTCACCCATAAGGTATTGTCACCACATCTTTAATGCAAAGACTACCACCGCCAACTCGAGTTCATGGGTCTCATAGTTCTACACATGTGGACTAAGATAGCATGAACCATAAGCAATCACTTCCTGTATCTGCATTAGGACACAACCAAGCCCGATCCCAGATGTGTCGCAGAAAACTACGTACTTGACACCCTCCTCCGGTAATCTCAAGATTGGGGCACTTTTCAAACCCTGTCTCAACTGATCAAAATACTACCGTAATTTCTTCATCCATATGAATGGTTTCCTCTTTTGGGTCAAGGCTGTCATCAGTGCTGATATTCAAGAGAAATTACGAATGAATCTTTGGTAATATCTGGCCAACCCAAGGAAGCTCCGCACCTCCGTCACGCTTCATGGTGGATCCCATGGTAACAATTCCTCCACCTTGGAAGGGTCCATAACTACACCATCTACTAAGATGACATGTCCTAGAAAGTGGACCTTCTGGATCCAGAACTAGCACTTCGAGAGTTTCCTGTAAATATGATGCTCTCGGAGTATGTCTAGAACCATATGCAAGTGTCTCGTATGGTCCTCCTCTAACATCGAGTACACAAGGTTTTCATCGATTAAGAACACTACAAACCAGTCCAAATATAGCTGGTAGATCTGGTTCATCAATCCCATGAACACTACAGGGTCATTTTTCACGCCGAAAGGCACCACCAAGTACTTATAGTGATCATAACGGCATCTGAATGTCGTATTTGGTATATCTTCACCCCTTAACTATAATTAGTGATAACCTGACCGAAGGTCAACCTTCGAGAACCATTGTGCCTCTCTTAGCTAATCGAAGAGGTCATCGATCCTCAGTAGTGGATACTTGTACTTCACCGTCTCCTGGTTCAGGCATCGGTAATCCACGCCCAACCTCAAACTCTCATCTGAATTCTTCACAAACAAGACTGGGGCTGCCCAGGGTGGAACATTGGGTCTCACAAAACCCTTGCTCTGAAAATCCTCTAACTTCATCCTCATTTTTCAAAGCTCTTTGGGAGCCATCCGATATGCTGACAAAGAAATAGGTGTCGTCCCGGGGTGTAAGTCGATGCAGAAGTCAATTTCCAAGCAGGGAGGTAGTCGTGCAACCTCTTTGAGAAAGACGTCCTCATACTCCACCACTACTACTGGAAACTACGAAATCATCACATCTACTTCTCCGAGGTCTAGGATTTCCAACTCATGAGTGACTGGTTGCTCCCTCTTATGCATGAGACCATTTCGTGCTGTCTGGGTCGCCTTTTCTCTGACAAAGGAAAACCTCTTCCCATCACTGTGGACACACCAGAATCTTCGCCTAAAACAGTCAATCTGGGCATGGACCGAAGATAACCAATCCATACCGAGAATGACGTTGTAAGGCCTCGACGCTACCACCAAAACGTTCCAATTGAAACCCTCACCTCCAAATGTAAGATCACACTGTCTGCAAAGGTGTCTGATCATCAAGTCTCCTCCTGAAGGTGTCTCCAAGCGTAAGGATCGAGTCAACGGTTCGACCCGAATCACAAGGTTTCGCATAAGACATATGGATATGAAAGAATGACTGGAACATGTGTCTATGAGTATGGAAGCAAAGGTAGAGAAAACACATATTGTACCTTGGATCATCTTTGGAACCCCTGGGTCATACGCCTCGACCGCATGCAGTTGTCCTCACCCCAGTCCCGCAGCTCCCTAAGCCTAGTGCGGACCTCCTGGGGGTGGTGGTGGAAGTAATTCGAAGCATCTTCCACCAGCTACAACTCTCCCTGGTCCTCTGCCACGTCCGCCACCTGGAGGGTCTGCCTACTCCATTCGCTATCTCTGCCGTGGTGGTCCATCCACCGCCTCCCTATCAGCAGCTCGATGGGTCGGACAATCTCTAGCGAGATGTCCCCTACCATCGTGCGCATAACACTACTTCTCCCTGGGATTATTGGATCAAGCCTGAGAGTCATGGACTGTTGATACCCTATCCTGGGTCCTCCTCTAACGTCACTAGTGTCCTGATCCTTGTGTCCAACGTCGGCTCCCTTCTGCCGAGGTCTCCGGACCTGCCTGCCCAGTACTGACTGTCATCGGCTATCTCTGCTCCACCAAGAAGCTCTCGATCACCAAGGCTCACTCTATCACTCCAGCATAATTTGAAATGCATAGAGGCATGAAACTAGCTCAGATGTCTCATCATAGACCTTGTTCCAAGATTTGAGCTCTGAAGTACTGATCTCTGACCATATCCATCGAGTACCTGGAGAGGTTGGTGAACCTCAATGAATAGTCAGCCACCGTCATACTGTCCTGTTGGAGCTGAAAAAGCTCCTAGATGCGTACCACACTCTACATAACCAGAGAGAACTCCTCCCTAAAGAGTTGCTCAAAGTCCATCCATGAAAGAGTATCCTCATCATGAGTCTGTGTGGTCAAACTCCACCATCGTCCTGCTAAACCCTGAAGAAGTCTCGCTCCTAGGATCACTATCTGGTATGTTGGTGTCCTTACTAGACAGAAATATATATTTACCACCTCAAAGCAGTCCTCAGTCGCCTAAGGGTTGGGCTCTCCTCAAAACCTGAGGGGTCTCTGTCTCTGGAACACATAGAGCGCGCTCTACCTACGCTCCTAGTCGGTTGGTACTGTAGGTACCATGGGTAGCTCCACTGGTGGTGGCATAGTTGGTGCACCACCTGGTAGAAATGCCTGGGGAACTGGTCCTTGTATCAAAGCCTCATCAATAAGGGGGTCATCCTCGTAATCGCGTTGCTGAATCCTAGAGGGTATGCGTCGCAGAGGCATCCTGTAAGGAAAAAATATGTACCATGAGTATATCTAGATAACTGACTCAAAGGACATGAAAAAACATAACCCATTATTATATGATTCATGTACCTTTCTCTTATTTCCCCACAAACTGAGATATCATGTACCGAGTCGAAAAGCAGGTTATCAGAGTCATGGTGTATGGATACATCGGCTGCCCGCACCAACACTAGAGTTCCTGGCCTAAAATCCAAACTCGAAACACTCAACACTATTTCCCCAAACAAATCTCATAGACTCTTGGTCCTAATGTAGAACTGACCAGCTCTGATATGACTCTGTCATGACCTATCCCAGTGGGGCCCGCGCCACAACTCCCCAAGCCCACCTACAATAGGCTAGGGGCTGGTGACTAGCACTGAGTAGTCATATTACTAACATGGGAGGCATTGCCAAAGTACCTGTACACACACACACATCTTCAAGCCCACAAATGCTGAAATGTAAAGAAAATTTCTAAGGAACAAAATGCATGCATACAACTAAACCCAATCACCATAGTATAACAGAAGGGGAAGGCTGAAAGTAAACTGGGCCAAAATACATGACCACCAAAACAAGAGTCTGAAAACTGCAAAGTCCAACCTATGAACACAAAGAGGTATTGGGACTGCTGCTCATAGCTGCAGGAACACCCCGGCCGGTGAGGTACTCAGAAAGCTCAATCCTTTCCCGGTTCTCCCTGTACTCTGTTAAAAGGATACTCGTCTGCACAAGACACAACACGTGTGGGAAAATCCCGTGCAGTTATGAGTATGAAAATACTCAGTAGAGGCAAGTCACAAAATCGCATACCCCATTTAGGGATTCTATTTGAAGATTCCATGAAGCACTCGTTCTGGGGGAACACACTCCATGAGTCTGGTAGCCATGACGACATCCATATGGGAAGTCCTGTTCATGGGGAAACGCCACAAGAGGTAGATACACTCATTACAGGAGACACACTCTTGAGTGGGAAGATCATGATAGATAGATACACTCATTACGAGAGACACACTCCTGAGTGGGAAAAGATCATGATACACAGATGAGGATCACTGCCAGGTCAATGGAGGATACCACGACTCATCCTAATTCACCAGATAGGTAGAGGATCAATGCCCGGTAGAGTTGGTAAAATTGATGCATGACTCTACCTAGGGTCATGAATGGCTAGAGGATCTCGCTCTGGGACTCTTAGAGGGATGTCTGACTCTATCACAGAAATTACTACCAAAGGGATAATACTCCAATAAAAAGGAAATGATGCATGGAATTCAAGGGAATTAGAAGAAGGGGAACAAACCCAAATGAAACATTTTGAAGATGTGGTGGACAAGACAACCAAGCTGTTTCCAAAATGTAAAAATCATGTAGAAAAGTCACACGCCGTGTCTTCTGACCCCGGGTAATGCACTTGTACAATGTACCATGTTGTAAGGTTGGTCATGTAGAGAATGTCAATACATGGCGTGCGGTAGGTATTACACACCGTGTCTGAGTAACTGGGGTCGGATCTGTGTTCGTTGGTCGTGTACCTGTACATGGCCTCAACCCAAGTACACTAGCCCGTGTAGTCGGTAAACGGGTGTCCCACGCTAATAGCCTCACCTAGTCTTGTGGTGTAGTACACGACCATGTACTACACCCCATGTCCATGTACCCCCTGGGTACACGTCGAGCCTCGCGTAGCCACCGCTTATCCGGTCCACATGGCATGTTCTTCAGAGATACACGCCATGTATTCTAGAAATTTCCAGATTCACGAACCTCCGCTGTTGCGCCTCTGGTGGTGCCCCATTCATGGATCTAGTCATATGATCTCCATGGAACTCCCAGGTTTTAGATTCCCTAACACCATGAAGTTGCTTCCTGTATTTTCAGACCTCCGATCGGCTCTAAAAACATGTTTTGATCCTCCTGTGTGAAGAACGCTCGAAGTACCACCTCTTCTAATCCGATCCAATTCGTCATCCATCAGGGTCCTCACACCTCTGTCGGGTCATTGTGATATAGGATCTCCAGTTGGGGATCGTTTTGTTGCAAGAAGGGTGAAAAACGATCCATTTTCCATCACCACGTAAAGAATGCGAATAACATGAAGAACACGCTAAAAATAAAGGGCGAAAGAAAAGAATCCAATAAAACAAATTGAGGAATGAAACCCCACCATCGTTCTTCCCAGCGTTGATCCCCTCCCATTAGTAGGATTAAATGGAGTAGAAATAAACAATAATAACCAACATGGACTAATTCACCAAATTCACCAAAAAAAAACCCTCCCGCAAGAACGTACGAATCTTCGGGTCAACTTGTTCATGGTTGATCCACATTCATCGTTTAAATTCAAAAATGGGGAAAGAGGAATCAAATAAAAACACCTACCTTTTAAAAAAGTACCGATCTTTGAAGAAAGGGTCATGCTGTAGTCATTGTCGAGATCCTTCAACTTCGTTGGCGTAGCAATTCACAGCCTCGATTCTTCATCGTTTGTCATGGAGAGTTTTCTCGAAGGCTCTACAGATTCTCCAGAGTTTTCTCCCAATCCCTGCCAACGAGCAACATCCCAAAAAAAAGGGAAACATGTTTGGCCTTCTGTTACACTGCGGCATTAATGGGTCAGCGTTGCTATTTCTGAGTCATTATGACATGACATTTAATATTGAAACAACTGTCATGTCGCTGCGCTGCAGAGGAAGTTTCCACAAATAAAATAAAATGACTTTGCAAATTATTTTATTTTTATTTTACTAAAAATGATAGAAAATTAACTTTTTCCCTCGACCCGCGCCAGTCGACGTTAGACCAGTTCTTAGGTAAAGTCATCATCCCGGACACAACGGTGCCCCCAAATTTTTAATCGGGGCATCATTTTGGAAACTTCCACAACCGCGAACCTATGTCGGCTCACTTAACATAAAAAGTATCAAACCACCATTCCGGGATCACCGGGCATCATAATGATGTGTCATCTATGCTCCTGGTGTCGTAATAATTTCATATAATATTTGAAAAAAATCCATGTAAAATTCCGAGACATTACACCATTCCTCAATTGTTATAAAATGGTAATCCATGTTTGAGTAAACCTTATGTGTGGAAAATGTACCCTCCCATTTTGGATCCAACTTCATAGGTTTCTTCCTAGGTATTGTGAGGGTTCTCAAATCGAATACAAACTGTACTTGAATAAACAATAATTTGTGAACATTCTTATTGAATGAATACATGAAATAGTTATGATCATGCTCCATGTTCTACGATGTTAATAAATTTTTCACATTCAGGAACTCTAAATAATCCACTAAAATTAAACACTTATCATCTTTTTTCCATTTATTTTAGACGTTGATTTGATGTGAGGGTAATTGAACCTTGATGGGTTGGACTATCACTATACCTTATATAGGTGATTATGGGGTCTCCAATGTTACAGTTCTGGTGACAGTTTGATAATCTTGAATGAATGTTGTATTATGTCTATAAAAGAAATTTTTTCTTTGTCTATTATCTTTTTAAGAACATTAGATCGATTTTTGTTTAAGGAGTCTACATGATTGTGTTTTACACATCATAGTGGGTTGAATGATTGTAATGGATATCATATTTTTGATATAGTATATTCATCTTATAAGAATATAAATTGGTTCCATTTTCTATCAATATTGTGGGGGGATGTCAAATGTGGTAAAGAAATCATACTTCACAAAATTAGTGATAAATTTCCATCCAACATCATTTAGGGGCACCGATTCATCCCATTTGAAGAAGAAATCATCGGTAGATGGGATGAACTTGGCTTTCCTAGATGTGGATGGAGGGTGTGGACTCATGAAATCTATTACCCATAAGGAAAATGGTGAAGAATATTTGGAATTATACTACAATTAAAGGGTTTTATGAATGAAGTTGGAATATTTTTAATAAGCATGGAATTTCATCATGAATTCCACATAACCCTACATTATTGATATTCATATGTGTCCATGTATTTCTGATTTGATGGATGTTTTCTGCTCTAAAATTATGGGTTCCATATCAACTAGCATGTAAGTCCCACATAATAATGGGGGTCTCTCCTCCATCATTAAACCTAGGGAGGACCTCATTGAAGCCTTGTTTTTAGAGGAAATTTTAAGAATTTAATTTATCATAGAAGATGAAGTTTTATACTCAATGAAGAATATGTTCCATCTATGATTTAAATAGGGAAGAATCATGTTTTATAGGTAGTATTTTATAGAATACATTTATCTAACAATGGTGTCAATATGTGAAAATAAAAGATCATTTTTATTCAATATGGTGTTAAAATCATTGATTTATTCTCTACTGCTACTAATGAATTAGAGAATACACCAAACGATGTGAGATATGAATGATTGTTTCATCCTTGTTCAGATTGACCAATATTATTGTCGCATTTTAGAGTCCATTTTCTAGGGAATTTCTATAACGTGGGATGTAAGGAAACATTGGTTATAATGGTAATTCCGAAATCAACCATCATACATAATCAATAATTGGAATCAAATATTCCTTTTTGAGGGAATATTAACCCTTGATTTTCATGATTACAATGTATAAATATCCACATATATTTAATCTAGCCACTTTTATTTGTAGCTCTAATTAAGATCCATTAATATAGGCTTAAAATTATAACTCTTTATGAGTGAATCCTTATGATTGAAGGGTAGAGTAAGAAAATTCTACTTTTGTTAGAGATATCTGTAAAATCCACAAACTAACTCCGTTTTTTTTGGGTTGTAAATCCTTCTACTTCTTAGGATCCTAGAGTAACCAACAAATTACAACTTCCATGAATAGGAGGATTCATGGATATATAAAACTTATTTTTTGGGGTGATATGGGTCCAATAAGGAATTATCATGGATATATTGAACCTTGAGGATATCCACCAACACTTTTCATTTGATTTCTTTTTGAGATATTTCAAGGTTCCAGGTATAGCGAAAGAGGAGTATGGGGTATAACTAACTTGACTTTTTTGACATAATTTACGGTTAATCTAAGATGTACATCAATGATAAACATCATGAAAAATATAATTTAATAAAATATTAATCGATGATTGAACACTAGAACCAAAATGTTGGCTCATCACATATTATTTACATAACATCCTAATATTATTATAAGAATATACTATGTTCAATTACATACAACATACACCACATCAAGCTTAAAAAAATGATTGAATATTATTATTTAAATGTGAGAGGTATCAACCAGTCGTTGGAATGGAGGTAATAAATAAGATTAACTAAATTATGATAATATATTTTATACATGTTTCTAAAATTAATTCGTTGGCTACTAATTAATTGGAAATGAAAATAAAAACCAATAGAATATAAAGGATGTGTTTTATGAAAAACTATTTGTATTTACATAATTGAATTTAATTTAATAAATTAAATTAATAACTATTAGTTATATTTAGTTATATAATTATATGTTATATTAAAAATAATTTTTTTTCATTCATCCAAAATTTTTTATAGGATTAAGATAATTATACATCTAATTTTAAGGATAAAAACTCTATTTATTTAAAATGAAATTTTGTAACCTTTTAATGAAACACCTATTTTAAAACAAAATTTCCACCCTTTTATAAATTTTATTTTAAAAAATAAAATTCATTTTTAAAATAATAATATTAAAATCATATTAGGGTGAATTTTTGGTATTTTTCTTAGAAGTTCAATTTTGGATTAGTAGTGAAAAATGTTTCCTTTTAATTGAAAAAAGACTTTTCATCAAAATAATTTATAATGTAAACTTATATTTTAAACTGGGTTTAAATTAAAATTAGATCGATTATAAAAATATTATTCCAATTATTTCATTATAAAAATTTTCATGTTGATATTAAATATAAAAACATTTCAAACTTTTGAACATTTTCCCATTAAAACCATCTTTGTTGTCTTGTATGTGGGATTAATTTTAAATATCATTTTAACTATTCTATGATATGAATTTGGTAAATTGGATTCCATATATGGAATCAAATTTTCCAAATTAGGTTATAAGATATTTTCCATTTTTACTCATAAAATTTACCATGGTAAAAAAATTATTTAGTGACATTGGTAAAATAATAAAAGAGGTTACAATTAAAAAGTAATAGCTTAAAATACCTTAAAACTAAAAACTTTGAGGGGTTTTTTATGTATTTATAGAACATAAACAGACTTTAAAACATTAATTATCATCCAAATTCATGTAAAATTATTTACATATCAATTTGGTTGGGTTTAATTATAAAATAATCATTATTTAATCACTTAAAAACCCCTCCTTAAGTATAAATTTCTCCCATCACCATCCCATTTCTCCTAAAAATCCATTAAGTTCCTAAAATATTTTTAAAAACCCTCTCTTATCCACTCTCCCCATGACCAAGTGTTTCTTATATCACATAAATACCAATTCCAAAGACCTAATGGGTTCATTTAAAGTGGTTATATTCAAGAGTTAATTTTATAAAACCATCTCTTTTATTTTATTTCCTCATTATAAATTATCCTAAAATCCCTTATACATCATGGAATAATAACTAAACCATAATGAACATGATAGAATTTTATTTTTATAATGTAATATCTTATATTCATCCCCTTTTTTACATCCTCTTATTTAAAGAAATGTAACAATTTTCTAAATTATTGAGGTAAACCATCTTTGTGAATAATGATTTTTTGTTTCATATTACTGCCATCATGGCTGGTCATAAAATTATTTTTCAAGTTAAATAAGATTTTAATTGTAATGATATAACCTATTTAATTTTCTGAAACTAATATAAAAAAATAACATTAAATAAAATGAAACTAGTTTGTGATGGTCGGAAAAACCACAAAATTACACTAAACATTTATCACTAACATTTTATCAAGTGGATCATCCTTATTTAAGAAATAAAAAATGATAAATGGGAAAATTTAATATTCTTAAAGATCATAAGTTCCATTTAATTTCACATCTAATGTTTTTTTTTCATTTGAAAATAAGATAAAAAATTATACGTAAATGAAATGACCAAGAAACCATGAAACTAACATACCAAAAATCATGAAAATAATGGAATATTATTAAAGAAATGGTGGAAATATGTTACAACATAGTAATATAAGTTATTATAAATATGAATATAGTTATTTAAATACTTTATAAAATTTTTTAAACCATTATACATGAGGTTAATGTACACACCACTAAAGTTGTTCATGTGGTAAGGGTTTTCTCTTCTAACTTTTACTTATGTGAGATATATGACTTATTCAACATTTATTTCTTATTTGTGGTGTATATATACCAAAAATTAATATATAATATCATGAATATAATAATTTTAATATTATTCACTTTTACATTTTTTAACTATTACTTTTATGCGGCATACAATTTCACTGATTACAAAGTGGTAAGAGATTTATTTACTAAATTTCTATTCATTGGTTTAAAATTCTACTTCATTGATTATATCATATTAAGATTATGTTTGAAATTAATTTTTATTTTATTATGTTTTATTTACACTTCATTTATGTTTATTTATAGTTAATAAACATAATTAATTCATTTTATTATTTCTTCATCTATATTACATTTTTACAAAAAGTGTTTACTAGGAAAGTTATTTGATTAATTTTAAATTTTGATAAATTTGTATATTTTAATCAATGTAAATATTTTATGATAAGGTAAATTTTTAACAAATTAAATAAATTATTTGATATATGAGTAATGATTTTCACTGAATTTCATGGGTGGGGCCCTATTATATATAGCCCCTCGAAGCATCGGTAGTCTCATGAGACAAATCAGTTGGAAAATTTAGATGAGTTTATACCCACAGAATTAAATTTTAAAGAGAATTGATCATGGAAATAATTATCTAGAGGGAATATCTTGAGAGTTTATATATCCTAAATTATGCATTCCATCATTATTTTTATTTCATTTGATTAATAGATTTTTTAGAATATCGATGGTCATGTTACAATATCATGTGATTATATATATGGAATTATTTGATCATATTTTATTCGTACCATATTATGCATAATTAATTTATTAATAGAATATGTGCTAAGTTATTTACCATTCCATGTGGATTGTTATTATTTATTCATGATACCTTTCATAGTATTTAACCCTTACTGAGCATTTGAGCTCACCCTAATTTTTTTTTCATTCCCATTTTTTAAAGATTAGAACTTTGATTGAGTTTACAAGGATTCAGTTTACTTCCATATGTTATTATCTATTTTTAATTACCAACTTAATAAGGGAACCATGTATGTATCTAGTTCTTAAATACAACTAAACTCATCTATACTTGGTGATGTAATCCATTGTATCCATGCCAATGTAATAAAGTATGGCCCCCACTCTGTGATACTAGAGTCTCTGTCTTTATAGTTGGTAATAGAGAAAGTATAGTGAAAACCTTGAGAACCAAATTTAAGAAAAAATAGATTAGGGAATATAATCTAATGAATAAGTTTTAGGATAAGTCGACATATAGAATTACATTCTATAAATTTTTATAATAACCATGGACAACCTTGGCTAAACCTAAGTACTCATAGTCTGAGAAGAATGTGTCATTGTTTAGACATAATTTTAATAACATTTCATGATTATTTGATTTTTCACTCTGGTTATTTTAGTTTAATGATTACATAATGAATTTTGGTTTTAGAAAACATTAGGAACAAGAAGGAAGTAGTTTAAAATAGAATGTGATAGAAAATTTGTTGAATAATTTTTTCTCCTATGGTATTATGGATTCAAGAATCATGAAATATCTAAGGAATTGTGTTTATTAACCTAAGAGTTATAGACAACATCATGGGTTTATGAGTTTAATGATGTTCATAAGTCTAATTTCTTAAACACCCTTTTTTTTGTTTAAGTGATGGATATTAAGATGATTAATAGAAATTTTGGAGATTGGATTTAGAAGGGTAATATATTTTGTTATAAATGATTTGAAGGTTAACATATTATAGAGTTTCTATGGGTGAAAAAATTTTTTCATTCAATCATGTAATAATTCATTTCATGTTTTATTGATGTTAATTTCTTTAGATTAATGATCATTCATAAATATTGAAGGGAAAGGGTCTCACATTACCTAGTTATCCCAACTATATGACTTAATCATCACTATCATATAAAAATCTTGTTCAAATTAATTTGATATTTTTTTGAACATCAAAATCACCTGCATGAAACTATTTTATCTATCCAATACATTTACATTTCTCAAAAATTTCCAAGTATCCTAGATTCTATTTTATCTGATTTTAAAATATCAATTTATCCATCACATTCAATATGGGAAATACCATCAAGGAATTCACTATTTCTTAATTAGAGATATGGAATTCATGCTGGACGATAAAGAATATTTCAATTTAATAAATGAACACATAGATGTCTATATTTAAAGAATAAATTATTATATTATAAGTATTAAACAATTTTTGGTCGATATAGATGAATCAAAATAATATATATATATATATATTTATTTATATATATATAAGAAAAGAATAGTTGAAGGTTTAAGTGGGATGTTGAGTGAAGGATGTTGTTATCACTGATATTCTGATACATCCTAAATATCATAAGAATCATGGAACTCATAAATGATATTCTATTTTATATTTTATTTTCAAAATTTGAAAACATATGTTAGATGGAATCAATACCACTGAAATATAGTTCAGTAAAATGGTGATAATTTTTTGGAGACATTTATTTGGTCTTGATAAATGTTTTAAGTACATGTTACCCATGTGTTTAACATGTGAAAAGGGGTTATTTCAGGAATAATGACTTTACCTTTTTTGGAAATAAGTTTAAAAGTAAGACTAACCTTTACGGTTTATATGATCTTTCTTTAAGGAAATTATGAGGCATTATATTTTTACGAATGAAAAATTAAATGTATGACATAATATTTGAGGTTAAAAAATTTATTTAATACGTACTATATAGGGGTTATTTTTGGGATTTTTTTAAGATTATATTAATATAGTTTTAGTAAAATATAACCCATAGTCCAAGTGATAACCCATCATTTCTGGCATGGACACGTGATATGAACCCCAAAATTAATGGTAATAAGCGCGCATCACATACGACTAGCATATGTAATGTCCTAGTTAGTACAATATAATTTTTGATTATTTAAAAAATAACATATATATAACCACGGGACTGGAAGTTGATTTGGTGATATTTTATTTTTTTTATTTAAGAAGATTATCAAAAAAATTGGAACCGTATTGATTAAGGTAAATATAATATTATTTGAGGAATAAATGTTGAAATGTATTCTACTGAAAAAGACGAGTTTGTGGTGGAAATTGTATGAAGGATGAAGCTCTACCTACCAAGTATGTATATTCTCTTACGTTTTTACTCGAGGAATAAAAGGGATTCCTCTAATATAGGGAAATTATTTTGGAATAAAATAATTATTTTATTAATTTTATTATCGATAAATCAATGGCCTTTTAACCCATCAAAGATATACAGTTTTGTAATGGTAAAATTTCAAATGACCATGTTCTCTATCACTCTCCATCAGAGAATTATTGTAATATTTGTTTTCCTTTTCCATGTTTTCATTTCCTCAAAAATTTTATCTTATATAGAAACATAGTTTTGGGGTGACCTTCTCGGTTCCTTTCCCATCTTCTAAAGAGGAAGTTTTATAAACATTTTTTATGATGTGGGATTTCCACAAGGGAATTTTAAAAGGTCAACTACCTGATTACCAATAATGAGTTTTAATTTTGAGTAAGAAATTTTTTAAAGGAGGTGAGAATTTAATATATTAATATATTTAAAAGGAAAGACAATGTTCAATGTCATATAAGATATGACACATCGAGCTTAAAAATGAAAAAATATCGTTATTTAAATGAGGTATTTACCACCTAGCTACTGGAAGAGGGAATGAATGATATTTAATAAATTTGGAAAATATAGTTTACATAAGTTTATAAAATTAATTAATTGGTCACCAATTAATTATAAATTAAAATATAAATAAATTGAACAAAAATGATGAGTTTAATAAAAAACTATTCATATGCCCATAATGGAATTTTATCTTAATAAATTAAATTAATCATTATTACTAAAATATAATAATGAAATTATATTTAAAATATTAAAATTAAATTTTTTAATCCATATAATAAGTTTTATATGTTTAATATAAGAATAAATACAATTTTAAGCATAAAAATCTATAATTTTTAAGGCAATTTTGTCGCCTTTTAAGGGAACCCATTTTTAAAACTAAACTTCGAAACTTTTATATATTATATTTGTCAAAATAAACTTCTTTTTTTGAAATATTAATATCAAAATTATATTAGGGTTAATTTTGGGTATTTTTATAAGAAGTTTTATATTTTTATGAATAATGAAGAATACATAATTTTAATTGAAATCTAACTTTTTATCTAAAAAAATTATAATTTAAATTATATTTTAAAAATTTTTAATGTAAAATTAGAATATTTATAAATATATTAATCCAATTTAGTTAATTTTAATCATTTTAATTTTTAATTTGGTAATAAAAACATTTGAAACATTTAAACATTTTCACTTTAAAACCTTCTTTGTTTTCTCATCTACATGATTAATTTTAAATATCAGATTTCCAATTATCTGAATTGGATTTGTTAAAATGGATTCTATATTTATAATAATATATTACAAATTGTTTTATGATTACATTTTAATTTTTTGGAATAAAACTTTACAAAGGTAAAAAAAAATATTTTCCACGGTATATGTAGAATAATGAAACAGGTTAAAGTTAAAAGGTAAAGGATTACAATACCTAAAAATGAAAATTTTAATGGGTTTTGAGATATTTATAGACCTTAAACATAATTTAAAACATTAATTATCTTCAAAATTAATTTAATTTAATACCACCTCATTGAAGTTGGCTTTAATTATAAAATATTCATTATTTAATCACTTAAAATCACCCCTCCTCAAGTATAAATACCACCGTCACCACCCAATTTCTCCTAAACAGCCTTGAAGCTCAAAAAATATCTCAAAAATAATATTCTATCCCCTATAAACATTTTAAATATCTTCTCGTAGCCCCAAAATATAATTCCAAAGTCTTTAAGGGATCCTTCAAGGTGGTGATATTCAAGTGGTAATTTTCTCAAACCACATCACTTATTTTCTTTTCTTATTCTACTTTATCCTCACCTCATCCTTACATCATTGCATAATTACACCACAATAATTTAAATACTTTAATTTTATGTTTTTAATGTAATATCTTATATCCAACCCTTTTATTATATCCTCTTATTCAATGAAATGAAACCACAGTCCAAAATATAGCATTTATCTGTCTCCATAGATAATGACTTTATTATATCCATTATTGCCATCATGGATGGTTAAAAAACTATTATTCTGTTTAAATTAGATTTAAATTGTTATTATATAACCTATTTTATGATATGGAACTTATATAAAGACACTCTATTAAATAATATGAAACTAGTTCGTGATGGATTGAAAAATCACCAAAATTAAATAAAAAAATTATATTTGACATTATATCAAATGAATCATCCTCATGTAGGAAACAAAAATGATAAATGGGACTATTTAAAATTTTTTAAGTTCATAAATATGATTTAATTTAACTTCTATATTTTTATTCTAATTTTAAATTTAAATCCATATTTATATTCAAAGAATAGACCCTGAAACCATGAAAAGAGCATAGCCGAAACAATGAAAATAATTTAATATATTTGATAAACAGGAAGAAAGATATTATAAAAGGATCATGTAAGGTATTATAAATATTTATATATTTATTTAATGAATTTATAATATTCAATAAACCATTATATTGGAGGTTAAAGTATGCACCACTAATAGGAAGTGCGAGGTAAGGGTTTTCCCTTATCACATTGACTTTTGTGACATATATGCCTTATTCACCACTTACTTATTGTGTGTGGTGTATATATATTTCCCTTTGATATAGAATATCATTAATTTCATCATATTCAAGGTTTTATATGTTACATTTGATAATTTTTACTTTTATGGGTAATATGATTTGACTGTTCACAAAGTGGTACGGTATTTCTTAACTCAATTTCCATTCATTGGGTCCACATTCTTATTCATTGATTATGTCATGTTAAGATACCATGTGAAATGAATTTTTAATGTATTATATTTTATATCCAATTATGTTTGGTGTATTTATTTTTGAATCACATAATCAATTCACTTTATTATTTCCTAAATCCTATTCTATTGTTATATATGGTGTTTACTTTGAATGTTATTTGATTAATTTTGGAAATTATGAAATACCTATATCATTTATTCAGTTAGGATATTTGATGATAAGGGGAAAAAATATTTATTAAACATATTATTTAATATATTTTTAATTAAGTTTGTATATTTTCATTATTCTTATTTTTTCATGATATATTCTATTATATTTAACCCTTACTGAGCATCTGATATCATCCTTAATTTTTTTCATTACTCCATGTTCTGAAGAAGAGAAATTTGAATGAGTTCACAAGGATACAATTTACTTTCCTTATTTATATTATATGGTTAACTATCAATGTAATATGAGAACCATATATGTATTAATTTTTTCAATACAACTAAACAAATCGATACATGGTGATTTAATCCCCTGTGTCTTTGCCAATGTAATAAAGTAAGGCATTGGCTCTAGGCTACTCGAGTCAGGGTCTTTATAGTTTATAATTAATTTAAACAATTCCATAATTACCTGGGGATGAATTATTTATTAATTGATGTATCTTAAAACATATCTACATCATATGATCATTACGTTGAAGGTATAAAGTGTAGATTTCCGCAACAGTAATCAACATGTGCTCCAAAAACCTTTAAATGTCATCAAAGGAACATTCTTGTGCTAGTTTGGTAGATACTAATGTTTTCATGGTTCCTCTATGATCTCCCTGAGAATCACATCAAAATCATTCCCTTGTACATCTCTAGAATCAACACATGGGGGGGATCACTCTCCATTCGTGAGAGAGTTCTTGAAGAAGGGATCTCTCTCAAACCTTGATAAAATTCTCTTAATGTTTCTATGAATTCCCAAAACAAATGAAATCCACTTATAAAAAATAATATAAATGGGTTTATATAATGACATGGTTAGAAAATAATACATGTATATACACCCTTATCTTTTCTTTAATCTCTACTAAACCCCATGTATATAATTATAGTAATATTATTTTTATTATTTTTTGACTTATGAAAAAATCATGAATTAATTAAATATTATTTATTCAATATATGTATTATTTCTCATCGGACCATTAAACTCAGTTTTTAATTCCTATATAATATTTTTCATACCTTGAATACTGAATATTTATTTCAGAAATAAATATCACTATATTACTGATTAATAAATAAATAAATATTATATTCACCAAATAGAAACTAAATATTTATTAAATATTCTTCTCACAAAATATTGTCTCGAATAAATAGTGTTAAAATATATGTGATCATGAAAATGTGAATAATATTTAAACCACATTTGGGAATAACATTTATTCAATATGTTGAATAATAAATAATATTGTTATTTAACTAAGAATATCAACAAACTTAGTATGCGACCCTCTATGCCTCTTTCTCAATGGAATTAGGGGATGTTCCCCAATTTCCAAGGTTATCATCTAACATCATTCCAAGGAACCCATACAAAAATAAGTTAATATTGAAATGAAATAAAACCATATAAGGATTCTTACTATGTAATGTAATCCATTTATTATAGTACCTCTAATCAAAAAGGTTTCATGTTGATGACATGAACCTATGTGTTCAATGTCTCACTCTTTTTCATTAAAAAAAATTGAACATGCATACAGAACACCATGGAAATGGATTTATTTAGGCCATACAATTTCAATAATATTGATTAAGATGTCAACTTCTATTAAAGAGTATAAGGTAAACATATGTTCCCTTATTATTGATTAATGAAATATTACTCATGAAACACCCAATGTATCCTACTTCACCACATACATACATCGTTATGATTTCCATCATTACATCAAATCACACAACTCATAATATCCATCATTGAAAATTTTAAAGTCTAATGATAAATACACTTTTTCACTTATAGTAACATCTAATGACATAAATAAATGTGGATTTTCTTCTAGTAGGTATCATTCTCATAATCATATACAATTGAAATTTCCAAGGGAATACACCAAGATAAAGTTCATAAAATTCTTGTGTGTCTATAATCATGATATAATATATAATTTTTGTCCCTCAAATGAATCATCCTACTATATAACGTATATTTAAAAATATTTTTATGGAACTTCTAGGTTATCGTCATAACAGGAAACTACTAAGACATTTCTATGTGATAATTACTATTATGAAATTATCAGATACTATTTCACCCATAATAAAAATAATGATGTGAAAAACATTTTTAATATTAAAAATTATAAATATAGGTAATCATATAGTCCATAGATGTTGGTTCTAGGGGACCAACTCCAACTGAATCCCACTTGCACTAGATCCAACTACTATCAACATTCAATCCACTAGTACTCAAATGATACTCATTCCTATACTAAGATAATGATTTAGTGTAGGGTTCTCCTAGATTTTCTTCAATGTAAACCATTTTTACAAAAACTTCAAAGCACTGATAGAAATTCCCCAAGAGGTTATACTACCCGAGTATGTGATTTTTCTATTATTATGACCCTGGTTCATTGGCCATATCCACCGTGATAGTAATATCTCAGTATAATGTGATAGGGTCTTTACTACTAGGTACCACATCAAGATCATGGAAGAAGTTTCACATCCAAATGGTTTATTTGGTTTCATCAGAAGTTGTTATATACTCCAAATCGGGTATATAATCAGTGAAAAGTAGCATTTTGAACTCTTCCAACTAACAACTCCTCTATTGAGATTGAAAACAAATCTGAATTATGAATAAAATTCATTTTGATTTGTTTGAAAAATATAATTAGTATATCCATTAATGAATTTATCCTTATCTCCTCTATACACTAGTAACATATCCTTATATCTCCTCAGATATATAAGGATAGACATTACAGCAAACAAATGTTGTTTTCTTAGATCAAATATAAATTATCCTACCATTATCAAATCATAGTAAACATCAAGTCTAGTATATAACATGGAATAAATGACTGATCCTATCACTGAAGTGTATGGGATCTTACTTATTCTCTCTTTATCCTATTGTTTCTAATGACACATTTTCTAGGAAATATGCATACCATGGGACACCAGAACCAATCCCCTATTAGATTTTCCATAAAAATATATCCAGAATATGGTAAATATAAGAACTTGGACTTATATCAACCAGCCTATGGGAACTGTCACAAATGATTTTGATTCCTAGAATATAGGATATTTCACCAATGTTCGTTGTGGATAATCTTTTTTAACCTATAATTGGATGAATTTGTGAATTATATTTAATTTCCAATAAGTAATATTTTATCAACAAGTAAAACTTGTATAAAAACCATTTTATCCCTAAAATTATTGTAAACACATTGTTCATATTCATTCTTAAAGAAACCAAATTCCCAATAGCTTCATTAAATTAAATTCACCAAGACAAGGATTGTTTCATTAATCCATAAATGGATATTTGAAACATGAAAACCTTTTTTCATCACCTATTGTCATGAACCCTTATTTTTGTGTCATATATACATCTTCATGATGGTTCCCATTAAATAAAGTTATTCTGGTAGCCATATTACAAATGTTATAGTCACAATAAACCACATTAAAATTTGGATTCTAATGAATTTAGACAATAAAAAGGTAGATAATGTTTTATCATAGTAAATTCCCTAAATTATCTTAGTTCAAAGAGCATGGGTACACAATGTTTATGAAAAGTCTCTACGATGTGTACTCATGTTCTATCTAGCCATAATTCTTGTCAACTTCAAACAAGTCCTTCAAATATTTTTCATTCATAAAATTAATCTATCCATGTTATATTTGTTAGAATAGAGATAAAGAATATTAGATATGATCATTAGTATTAAAGATATATTAAACTAAAATTTAAAATTAAAGATAAAATACTAAATCAATCAACAATATTTAAATAATCATTAATAATTTCTTGAACCCATTCATACCACTTGAAGGTTTTGGGTGCTATGGAAGTCTCAGATAGGGTATACACAACCTATATTTTTTTAATTGATAATTATTATAAGATTTACATCGAATATAAACACTATGAATAATGTAATTTAATCAAATATAAATTTATATGAGAATGGTGAAGCCAAAATATAGGATAATCATGTATTATTTATAATTAATCTAAACAATTAAATAATTACCTTGTAATGAATTCATTCTTCATTAATGAATCTGAACTTGTCTCTATGTCATACAGTTACTATGTTTTCAGAATAAAGTTTATATTCCATCCAATGTGGATCCAAATATCTTCCAAAAACCTCTAAACATCAATGTAGGAATATTCAAGTTCTAGCATGGTAGATCCTAATTCTTTCTTCATTTCTCACTGATCACCTTGTGAATTTATTCAAAAGGATTCTATTAGATCTCTCTAGAATCAAGATTGGTGCAGGAGGAGGATCATTCTTTGTACTTGAGAGTGTTTTTGGATAAGGGAGCCATGTAGGTCCTTTAGGTAATTATAAGAATAATGTTTTGAAAAAACAAAACAAATGGCATCTACACATAAGAAATCATATAATTAGCTTTATAAATTTATAGGGTTAAAAATAATATTTTCATATCTTCCATTATTATTTCATTAATCCTAGTGGAACCCCATGTCTATAACAATAATAATAATATTACTATTATTTACTCACTTGTGAAAAACTTATGTATTAATTAAATATTAATAATTGAATTAATATTCAATATATTTTTTTCACTAGACTACTAAACTTGTTCTTTCATTCCTGCACAATATTTATTTGACCTTTAATAATGCCTATTTATTTAATAAATAAATATCACTGCATTATTCACCAAAAATAAAAAAACATTACATACACTAAATAATAAATAAATATTAATTAAATATTATTCTCGAAAAATATTCTCCTAAATAAAAACTGATGGAATATATGTGATTAAAAAATTATGGAAAATTATTAAATAACTTATGGGAATATTTTTTATTCAACATGTTAATTAATAAATAATAATAATATTTATCTGAGGTTCTAGATACATGTAATGTGTGAACCTGAAGGCTGCTTTCTCTGTGGCATTAGGTGAAGCATCCCAATGTCCATGGTTAGGTTCTAGAAACAATCTATGGAACTCATAGATAAATAAGATAAGGTAGCAATGATATAAAACCTTGTATGTGTGCTTACTGTATAATATAATCCCTTTATCATGATATCTCTAATCATGGAAGTTGCAGGATGGTGTCATCAACTTATATTCTTGATTTATATTTCATTGATTTTCAGAAATTGAACATTCCTAAGGAACACCATGGACATATATTTATTTAATTTTTATAATATTCGTAAAAGGTTATAAGATATCAACTTTGGATAAATAACTAAACATTCAAACCCTTTATTTCATTATTCATTAATGAAATATTACTCATGTTGGGGGAGTAGAGGTGGAAATGGGAACCATTCTCATTTCATAAACAAGGTGGGGACAGATGCCACACTATTCCACCCCCCTACATAGGGGGAGTGACCTCAATTTTCATTCGAGTGGGGCAGTACTCGCTTCTTATCTCCCCTCTTGAACCCCAACTACCTTCTTATAATACATCATATTTCAGTTTTCCATAAATTGTTAGAACATCTTCGATGACATCCCACAAATGTTTCTCTCATCCTTGGAGTTCCCCAATACCCAAACCCTCTTGAATCTGATTTTGATTTCTTTGTTCAAAAAAATTCACCCGTCGGGGGGTTCATTCTATGGATTTGTTTTCAGATCATTCATATTACAAGAATGATCTAAAGTGGGTCTTCCTAGAAGCTATAACATCATTATTCGATTCACATAAGAGAATGAATTGATCAAGTCTTGGTCATGTGATCCCTACATCTGTAATGAATCCCTCTTATGCTTATTCAGGTGGAATTAGAACTTCTACATGAAACATGATACCCTGAACACAACGATTTGGGTTAGTTTTCTAGAAATCATGATTCCATTTCAGAATCCTATTATTATTGGACTCCTAGGAAATTTAGTGGGATTATTTTTTTCTTTAATAGTAGAATAAGATCTATATTCCATCCTATTTCCATACAAATTTTGGTTGAATTCAATGTTCCAAGAATGAATGTAGAGTATATTTAGTTTGTGGTCAAGGAAGAGTTCCGTTATAAAAAACCATTTCTATTTGAGACGTGGATTTATTTCTGTTTTTCATGCCCTAAAATGGGTCACTTGATAGAATTTTATAGGCATATGAGCAGGAATCACTATGGGACGATAGATTTAGGGGGATGTAGTGGCAGGGGTTTGGTGTCCACTTCCACAGCAGGTATGAAGGAACATGTTCAAACTGATTATACTTTTATCCGAATTAGTAATCCAGAGGTATTTTTTTTCTATAGATAATGTTAGTCGGAAGTCAACTAGGAGAAAACCATTAGCTGGTCTCAAAGATGAATATTTGGATCTGAATGAAATAGAAAATGATGTTATGATTCAAAAGGACGAACTATCTCTAATTCACTATCCAAATGTAGTGGGTATCATTGGATGATTGTGGTGTGATTTGGAAGGGGTGTGTGAAATAGGGCCT
The DNA here is from genome assembly GCA_963277665.1 of Viscum album. NCBI lineage: Eukaryota > Viridiplantae > Streptophyta > Magnoliopsida > Santalales > Viscaceae > Viscum > Viscum album. Next base: position 1,656,466,448 of record OY728121.1, on the reverse strand, counting down.
ATGTAAATAAAAATTTATTCTTAAAAGGTAAAATCCAGTAATAAGATATGGTAAATTTGTGTTGTAGATAAAAAAAATCGGTGCTATAAGTGGAAATTGAGAAAGATGCAAAGACCTTCCTAGAAAATAGAGATATTGAGGGATGGGAAAATGCAACAGGTTGGATGAGGCTAATAAAGACCAACTTGACTATTAATCTTAGCAATCTCTTTTAAGATCTAGATATTAAAGTTTTAGTTCCGGAATAAGGGGGGGTAACACAAGATAGAAGGTCAATCTAAACTATAATACTAGCAAAGGACCTCTCTGAGGGATGAAGCGTTAATGGGACAGATTTAGAAGATGAGATATCTAGTTATGTTTTGGTGGATAGTGATTATGAAGTGAACAGAAGGGGCCTATACAACCCAATAAGGAAGAAAGGGTGGAAATGAAAAAGGGATTCAAGGAGATACATTGTGCTAAAGGGAAATAAGTAAAAAGGATATTAGGACTACTCTTAGTTACCAAATCCAATGGAAACAAGGTCCCCCAAAAGGAATAAGGTGATAAATAGCGAACCCATGGCCAATGTCTGAGAAGGCAAGTAGAGTCTGAATTGTTAAAGTGAAAATTAGATGGCATGGTATGGTATGGTGGAGACTCTGATTCAGGAGAAAGGAGTATCTAATACAATGTTTAGGGCAGCAAATAAGGAAGTTGGGTAAATATGGGGAAAATTGAAGTGTATTATTCATTCCAATGAAAAAATGATAGAGGATTACTTTGATATCAATTATATACAGGAGGATGTCTACAAGATGAGTGATAGAATTATTAGAGTAGACACTAATAAGGAATAATATATATGGATCAATAAGAAATATTTTATTTTGGCACAATGGTTCAATGAAAAGAAGATTAATGTGTAAGATTATCTCCAAACATGGGACAAGTTTTCTTATAATTTTGAGTACTGCATCATGGATGATCTGAACAAGATGGTTATGACTCTTCAATAGAGCCAATATAGGGGTAAGGATTCTAATAGACATAAACTTGATTTCAACCTTTCAATGATTTTTTATTGTTTCTACTAATTTCCTATTTAGAACATGAAATGTTTACCACATTTTTAATAATTTTTTTTTTCAAAATAAAAAGTTAATTTTCAGTCAAATATTACTAATTCCACACCAAATGTATCAATTTCCCACCAACATATTTCATCATGGTTTTCATCAATACATAAAATTACATGACTCATAATATCCATTAATAATAATCTTAAATACTAAGTATTAATACTCACATATGTAACCAGGAATTTCCAATGAAACATATAAATATGGATTTCTTCCTTGTGGGTATCTTTCTCATAATCTTCTGTAATATAAATTACCAAGGAAATACATCATGAGAAGGTACCTCAATTTATTATGATTCTTCACCCCAAAAAATTGGAGTGTATATCAAATCATTATTGAATAGTTGCATGGTATACTAGATTCATGCTAATAACTTGATGAATAATGATATATATATGACAATTCATATGATATACCTTGTGTAAAGCCCCAATATTTAAAAATAATAACATTTAATTTGATAGTTTATATAATAGGAAACACCAAGGCAAAACAAACCATGAAATGTTATTATTTAAATATGATCATTTTAAACCAGAAACTATATTAGAAAGTATAAATAGGATTAAATATTTTATATAATCTATATAAACTTCCTCCTAAATATAAATTTAATCATAAATTGTAACTAACTATTCACTCGATTTTAGGAAAGGTCATTTTATTCATCGAAAATATGTTTTCTTCTAAAAAATATTATTACATATTTGTATGATAAAATAATACAATTAATAATTTCTCCACTTTTAGAATATTTATTTGATAAAATGAATTTATTTATTTAAATTGTAGTATTTATATTAAATTATTTTTATTTTTTTTGGATTTTTAGAAATATAATACTTTTTATTGAATAATAAAAAAACCAATTTTTATAAAATTTTCATTCGATTTCAATACATTTAGTAATTTTAAAGTACCATTATTATTTTAATTTCATTTAAAATTAACATAGGTATTTGTTTAGTTTTATTAAATCTATTTAATTAAAATTAAATTATCTTATTCTAGAATTTAGTATATGTTTATTATTATGATTAAAATACATTTTTATGAAAACTTTTTTAATGGTCAAATAACCCTTAATGATGAATGATTTAAATAAAATTTATAAATTATATATCTAAAAATATTAATTTAAATTCCTCTAATTATGATTATTTTTCAAATAGTGATTATAATATCATCTTATGCTTGATGGAAATGAATTTATTTAAAAAAAATCTTCAATATGTCTATGGGTTTAATTATAAATTAAATCCAACCACTTCTATGAGTTGAATTTTGAAAAATAGATTCCATATTTTCAATCAGAATAATTTATATTCTCGAATAATTTCAACTTAATTCTTAACCATTATGAATAGTGTAAATAGAAAAAAAATTTATTTAAGGTGAAAACACGTTTATCCAAGGTAAAATAAAAATATAAGGGTTTAAATGGACAAAAACATCTATAAATCTTATTTTATAGTCATATATATACCTTATATCTTGTAATTTTAAAAAAAATCTATTGGAATCATTTTATCCTAAAAATAACATGGGTGTAATTCTTTAATTTAAAAAATTTCAAGAGTGTCCTCTCCCCCACTTATAAAAGGTCACCCCCTCTCCTCTATAATTGGCAATTCCAACACCAATTTTTTCCCTAAATTTACTTGAATCACATACTTAATTCACTATAATCATCCTATAATACTTTTTTTAAATCTAAAATCCAAACTACAAAGTCTTTGGGTGAAAACCTAAAGAAGTATTCTGAAAAAGAGGTAACGTCCTTAATCAAGTGTGTAATATTAGTTTTTATTCTAACTAATTCAAGTATTTTTAATGTATTAACATATAAAAACATCTCTATATTACCTATACTTAGATTTTTTTTATGTTTATTTCATGACCTAAAACAATATCCTTCTCCATAAAATGTAAAACAAGATTGTTGATCGTCTGTATAGTGGACTACCACCTCACGAACCGAGGTAATTTATTTTCTATCACCACTTCTAAATGCTGGTTAAAATGATGTATTTAACTTTTCTTTATAAAATTAATTATATAATTAATTATATAATTATTATATCACACACACCTTCTTACTTTCCATTATATAGAAAATATTATTACATTGCTTTTGCGTACGATGGATTCCCACCTCACAAAGCGATCTTATTTGTTTTTCAATAATAGTTTACAAGGAAGGTAATAAGGATCAATTTAATGAATATATATGATAATAATTAAATATTAACCACTATGTAAAAGTAATATGTTATATACTATCTTACATTACAATCCATTGAAATTGATAAAGTTGTTCGCATGTATGGTGGACTACCACCTCACAAAGTAATGTTATTGGTTTTTTTAATTTAATTATTACTGTATCACATTGAAGGTATATGTAAGGTTATTAAAAAAATATTATATTTATGATCTAATAATTATTCTGTAATAATAAAAGAACACTTACTATATTTCCATCATGACCTTCAAAAATTGAAATGTAACACATGCATAGATACGACCTACCTTATCCATGATTGTAACATAATTCATTTTTCATAACCACATTTTAGGGTTACTTTTAATTGTAATATTTATATATAAAATTATTAAAATTTCATGACTCAAATTCTGGAGATGATTAAATGAAAAATATTTTTGACCTTACTCAACTTACTAAAGTGATTTTGGACATATGATCCTTTTAACGTCAAAATGTATGACAAGAAATGAATTAGTTAAGTAATTTAATATGAAATGGTTAAAAATAAAAATTAATATAAATAATAAACATGAAATTTTATCTTAATAAATTACATAAATAATATAATTTTATTATTCTATAAGACAAGGAATACACATGAATATTCGGATTCGAGGTAAGGGTTTCGTCTCCAAAATCCATTTTTGAGACACATGTTTATTTATGCACCAAGTTTCTTTTATATGGTATATATACTACCCATTTACATATTATATAATTAACACTTCAATATTCCTTGATTTTTAATTTATAACTCATTTCCTTCATTCATGGGGGACATGATTTAAAAATTAACAAACTGTAAAAGGTTTATGTTTCCAGAATTATTAATGTAATATTACCATTTTTACACTCATTAGTAATTAAATTAAATGAGAAAATATATTTAATAAAATCTGAGTTCATTTCTCTCTTTGGTTGAAAACATTTTGTCTACCATGTCCAGGTTTTCTTTAAAGTGTTTTAATTTTTTTAAAAAATTATCCTATTATTGTTAAAAGAAATTACTTCCCATGATCATATTTAACCAAATGTTTTAAAAGGTTTATTCCTATCATTTTATAAACAATTTACATTTTTAGTTTTCTTACAAAAATGAGAAAGGAATCATTATTTTAACATACTAGACATGTATTAAATTAACAATCATCAAGAACACTTAACTAGTAGAAGATTACATTATAAATATACATGGATACTTTTAAATAAAATATTTTATATAATATTTTTTTAATGTTTTTAGTTTTTTATAGTGATTCTAAAAGAAAAAAAGGTTATGTTTCTCAATAATTTCATTAATATTGTTAAAAGTATCTCATTTCATCAATAAAAAACCTATAATGTTATCAAATGATTATAAAATATTTATATATGTCTCTTAATATATTCCTAGATTATTATCCAATCCTTATAAGGTGTATTACATACATTAGGTTTATGTATAAAATTCCTCAACTATGAAATTTCATTTGATTATGATATAATAAAGGATAATGAAACCCTTTTTTCTTTCCATGGATAATTCTTATGTAATTCCTAATTATTGATTTACTTTTTTGGAACACATAAATTATGAACATTTTATTATGGGTGCACCAAAATATCACTCCAATTTATTTGGTAATGTTTTATTCTCTTGAGAGGTCATGTATGGAGTTAGGGAATAAACCTAATCCATTATGGGACTTTTCCTATAATGTGATATTGTCTAGAATGTTATCCTTGACTCATGTTTATGCCATGTTTTGTGTTTATTCCTCATTTCCTCTATTGTCATGATCTTATGATTCCACATTCTTTATTTTATTCTTCTAGGTGATTACTTGTGTGCCTTCTCTTCTGTGATGTCATTTTATATCATCAAATCGCATAACATGTTTCCTCATCATGTTTATTATCTTAGTGAGATTCATAGCTCACCATTTTCTTATATGTATTCCCTAGGATATAATATACAGTTTTAGAAGATCAAGTGGATTTGTGGGTTCACTAAGGGTAAAAATATAGATTCCAGGTTTTAGTTTCCATTGATTTATTATGATCCTACTCTTCTAATGACACTATGACTCATAATATTTAAGATGTAATTAATGGATGATTATATTAAGAATTATTTAATAATATATCTAAAAGGTCTGGGTTATATAAATTTTTATCAAATAAAATTTTTGGTTAACCTTTGGAACTAGGATCAGAAAGGTTTAGTGAGAAACCTAGGGACATGTATTAGGAAAAGACAAAGTATAGAAATATATAATGGAATCTTGGGTAAGTATAGAGAGATTGGTTTCTAAAAATTTACATCCTTGTCTTGTAATTAAAATAGGAAGTGGTTCTAGAAGATATGTACCTCTGAGTAATAACTCCAAAAAAGTTGAACCGGTCTTGACTAAATTATTACCTAGTGCATGAAAATGGGCCTCACTATAGACCTTTTTTGACACTCCTAGGGGACACGCTTTTGAAATTAAGAATCTTTTTACGATCTATTAGGAAGGATCTTTTCCCAACTAGGATAAATATTACATGTGGGTGTGAATCGTGGTGTGAAATATTAAAACAACTACCCCTTAAGATCCAGTTTCTTCATTATAAAAAACCCTATTCTCGCCATTTCCTATTAAAATATATGAATATAAATGAAATTATTCATGAGAGACAACAATTCTATATGGATCACCCACACTGGGCCATGTCAAAGGAGTATACAAAAGAAATGTTCTTATGTACCAAATTTACTAAGGATAACAACTATTATAATGTTTTTAATGGACTCATTGTCCCTCCTAGTTTATAACCAATCATAATTTGAAATCTCACTACTCTACCATCTGATCTATGCTCGCTTCTCATTTTGAAGATTATTTTTTTGATTAGCTGAATAAATTTTATTTACTCATCACTTCATGCATCATCAAGTTCCAATTTAATACAATTTATGAATACCTCCTTAATAAAAAAATTCTAGGTAATCCAATTGGATTCAAGTATGTTTCACTTTTTCAAAACCTCATTTTAAACTTTAAAAAACATCCTAATTCTTTGTAAAACATTATTCTTTCACAAAAATAATAAATTTTAAAAAATCAAAAATTAAATGAAACTCAAAAAATCCATGAAACATATATAGCTTTAATTAAACATCCATTCTTCACAAAATAGATTATTTTATGAAAACCCTGGTGGAAGAAAATTCCTTTAGGAAATAATTTCATGAATTCAAAGCCTTTTCATTTTCAATAAGTATTCCTCTATTCGAACTATTAATCTTTTTGTGGCATTTCCAAAAAATAATACAGAAATTTTCCATTCATAAAACATAGTGTAATCATGTAACTTATCATCTTTCTATCATGACTCGGTCATCTTTCATGAATCTTAAAACATTCACAAAAGACTAATGTTTTAAAAAACACCGTACTTTAAAAAAACACCACCTTGTATAAGAAATTTTCTCTACCACTTTCAGAGATTTTAGAAATCTATTATGGATCTTTTTCAACATACATTGTCAAGAATCGCAGTGTATATCCACAACTTACTTTATCAAATTACATTGTCACCAAACACAATCAACCTAAAATCATTACAAATTTACCATGAGGGATATTTTCCCAAAAGGAACTTGATAAAAAATTGGTTACCAAACCTAATAGGGAACATTAATATGGATATTGTAGATTCAATCTTTATAACACATATGTTAGAATATAAATATAATTTATGTTTTACTTTTGTATATTTAATTATGTTCATGTTGTTTTTATTTATATCTTTTTATTTGATGAAAGAAAATAGGAAAGAGAATTCCAATAACTAATGTGAAGGGAAATATAACGATTTCCCCAACAATATGTGTAATGTGTCATTTTTTCAACGTATTATTTTTGGATATTCTATGGATTATTATTGAGACCATACACTGAGTGGGTATGCGATTTTGAGGCCTGGTGTTCCCAGAATATATTTTTAAAATATAATAAATATATTAAATATCAAGTGCTTGTAATTTTCCTAAAAAATATGAATAACTCCTAAATGGCTGCCCAAATATATAATCTGAGGTAGTATTGAGTTCAAAATGTGGGTTTTACCCTAAATGTGACTTAACATTAGTTGGTGCGGGTCATTTGTGGAAAATTATTTGTGGTTGTATAATTAATAAAATAACTAATAATATTAGTTTATTTTTTTCATTGACATGGAGAGGCAGCAACTTAATTACTTTTATTTAAATGAACTCTTATGTAAAATTTATAGAGTTAGCCACATAACCCTAAAAATTATCCGAGATCCATTGGAGGGCATGGAACAAGATTCTATTAGAGGATGACTACCAGATCGAGGATCAATGACTGGAATAGGGTGGAATCAAAGGTTCTCACCAATGACTACGACACTACTTCGTTATTTATCAATAATAGATCCCAGTCAAGGTAGGGTGGTTTTTTTATTTATATTTCTTCCACATTCTGTATTCCAACAATCAACATGGAACAATCAACTAACAGATTGATATATTGACTATGTCGATTTGAGAGATGGGATTATTTAGGGGTGATTTTGGGAAAATTACTTTTAATTATTGATTTTATAATTTTTATTTTCAGGGAAATGGATCATGATCGATAAAAAAATCAATCAAGGTTTATTCCCCTCCTTTTTTCTTATGGTTTTCTCCTATTATTCTTCATTTCCCATGGGAATTATTAATTTGGAATGAGGTTCGACATATCTAGATGAATAGAACATTTTGTACCCATTTTTCAACACAATGATCTGATACCATAGATCTACGATCGTCAAAACATGATGGGGGTTCAGTGAAGGATACAGTAGATAATCAGAAAACTTAGGTACCTGATTTTCATGTTCTTTATCTCATAGTAATGAACAATAATGAAACCATTTTCCTAGAAAAACGAATTACTGATTTTTTTGATCTAATGATGGAATTAATTGAAGAGGTTCGATCTATGTGTTTTTGTAAAGTCAATCACCATATCAATGTCTGGAGAAATAGATAGGATTCTTGGAAACAGATCTAGATTACAAGAAAAATATACATTACACTACATGTAATCCAGATTTACAGGTTGTGTGATCCCCCTTTGCGAAAGATATTTTTTCATGTATAGGTGAAGGATAACATGAAATGTAACCCAATTACAGACCATGTAACCTCACCCTAGAGACTCAGCATTTTCCTCAGAAGGTACATGAATACGGGTTGGAGTAGAATAGTTAGGAAATATAACGTACTCCCCCTCACACACAAGTCCTAGACCAAGTATAGATGCTATGTTTTGTACTAGTACACTAGAATGTGTACATGGGAGAGATATGTGTACTGGAATAGAGGTAGAATACATTGGAATCCTACATGTTGGGTACTTATATATGGACATGGGAAAGAGACACAAGCCATTTAAACAAGTAGGATTTGTGGTTTAGGGACATGGCATGTAAACCTTCTACATGATTTTTACTTTTATATGCATGTCTTAGAGCCCTTGTACTCCTTATTTTGGATAGGTTTTGTTAGGGTGTGTTCCCCTTATCAATGTACTAAGGGTTGGTGTAGAATTTTCTCCTAATCCATGTATTTGAATCCCTTTAGTAGGACTTCTAGGATAGAGTCATTGGAATCATTCCAAGAGTTCCGGAGTGAGATTCTATGTTCATCTTCATTCCCTTGGTGGAATTATAGGTATCAACATGACCAACACAATGTGGGTGTCCATCCTCTACTTGGTGGGTTAATCCAGATTGAGTGGTTAGTATCTAATCATCACCTTGGTAATGATCCTCATCTATGTATTGTAATCTCTTCTGACCTTCGATGTGTACATATAATGGAAAGACCCAAAGAGATATACCAATGAGATGTAAAACATCTATGTTATCAGACTCAACAGTTTGTTCTCCCAAATGATATCTTTTTAGAATATTTGATCTAGAAACCTAGGCTGGTATACTAGGGTTGTTTCTTACCTCTAGACTATCGGTATTTTTTTATTATATCTTGGATGTTATTATTATATGCTTTGTAGAAATATACCAATGTTTAGATGATAGTGTTTACTTTTTTATGATTTTTTGCTTTGGGGTGTGGTTATGAGTATTGTTATACTCACCCCTTCAAGGGATTTTCCCACATGTGTTGTGTCATGTACAGACAATTGACATTTTGAAAGAGTCTTAGATGGACCAGTACCAGATGGTGCTTAGTGAGTCCATACAGACTGAGGTGTGTTTCTACGGATTTTTGACTGCAACCCTAGTACTTACTTTCATGTTGGAATTATATCTCAGACACTTTTGTGGGATAGTATTTTTCCCTATTTACATTATTTTACTTCCTATAGTACTCTTATTGTGTGATTGAGATGTATGCATGGATGGTTGTTTAGTTGTTTTTACATTTTATCATTTTACAGGCTTGGAGATGTGTGTGTGTGTGTGTAGTCACTTAATAAAATTCCTCAATGTCAGTAACCTGACTACTCGGTGCTAGACACCATCCTCTAGCCTATTAGAGGTGGGCATGGCGAGTTGCGGAATGGGTCCCTCTAGGATGGGTCATGATAACATTCCTACCCAAATGGGAATGTATTTTTGAAATATTGTGGTAATTCTAAATGATCTTTCCCTAATTACAATTAACAACTATAATATATTTTCATTTCTAAATACATCAATGAATATAATGATAGAATATCATAGAAGATCAACGGTAAAATTTGATAATGAAAACAATATTATGCCTCATATATGTCATGAATGTTGGATGAATCACCTATAATAAAATCTCAAATATAGGGGAAGAAGTTTTATATGTGTAAATAAAGGCCATACAGTGATTGATTTCCACGGAAATCGATTTTTGGGGTACTAGGGAATTATCTAAGAAAATTACCTAAACTAAGGCTAAAACCCTAGACCAAGGAAGTAATTATGTTATAAAAATCATTGAGGTAAATATTTTATATTTGGGATCCATGAATTATTTTTTAGAAGATTTTAAATGAATTTTATTTTGACAATAATTATCATAAATTTTTTAAGTATCATTTTACTGTACTTTTCTTTAAGGATTTGAAAGAATAGTTTGAATGGTAATAATGACCTAAAATGGTGATTAAATAGTAAGGTGATATTTTTGAAAAATAATAATCTATATAGAAAAAAATTCTGATAAAAAATTTATTAGATGATTAATTTTATTTTGAAGATGTACATTATATTTTTGGGAATGTTATGGAAATTAAATTTATATAGTTTTATAAAAACAGGATAACTCGAATGTCGGGTGAAAACTCATGTATCTGGTAAGGTTGCAGGGATTGAACCCAAAACTAAAGGGAGATAAGTGTGAATCACCCACCACTTTCTTATGTGTTGTACTAGTTAGTATGACATGGTTTTCACTTAAATGTTTTTTGGAATTGATATTATGTATATGAAATATTTTGGATTAACGATATTTTATGAGATGGTTTATAAGGTTGAAACATTTATATTTAAGATAAAGTATTATTTGGGAAGAATGATATTATGTTTTAGGATATGTAATATGAAGGGTTTTAAGGATATACACTAATTTAATTAATTAGGTTGAGATTTTATATTTAATGCTATAGAATTAGAGATTAATATATAATATGGGAAAACTTGTGATAACTATTTTGGTTTTAATAATGATATGGTGAACAAATTTACACACTTTCATAGATCTTATGATCTCTTAAAAATTAATTTTTAGGGCTTCAATCATAAAAAATCATATTGGGTATTCATTAAATTGAGTAAAAGGTGAAGTGTAAAGTTATCAATGTTCAAACAAATGAAAAATTGTGTTCATGAAATAAAAAGATATCAGGTAAGTATATTTTTGGGTGTTTTTTATATTAACAATAAAATAATCCCACAAATATACTGAAAGGATCATGAAGTAAAAAATTTATCCTATTTACTTTATATACATTTAATAAATGGTGGTTTAATTCATTACAAATATGGTTTATTATTGTTTACTTTATTAGGATCATTTAATTTATCGTAATCAATTTTCTCTGAAACTCTCCATAATTATTTATTATTTTATTCCTTTTACATATATTAAATCCACAAAAAATTTCTCCCTTCTAGAAACCGATATATGACCTATATATTTTCCTTTCTCTATTTTTTAGGGGATGTTTTACTAACCTTTTTTATGATGTGAGTTTTCCACAAAGCTATTTTTCAACTGTCAAACCCTTGAATACTTAGAATAATTTTAAATTATGAGGATGAAATTTATTTAAGGGGTAAAATGAAACACATAAATATTTTAAAATATTAACATTATGTTCGATATCGAATACAACACGCAACACCATGAATAAATTATCCATGACATATTATAATTTAAATATTATTGTTTTAGCATAGATGTTACATTATCTGGTATAAAAAGGATTAAATAATTTTTGAAAATTATATAAATTCCCTAATAAATAAAAATATATTTATAAATTCTAATTAATATATTAACCAATTTTATGAAAATTTATTTTATTCAATGAAAATGTGCTTTCATCAAAAAATAATATATACTCATTTCTATAAGAAAATAATAAAATTAATTTTTTTTCTAATTTAAGAAAAGGTATTAGATAATACATTATTAATTTTTGAAATCATAATATAAATACCAAATTAGGGTGAAATTTTGGTACATTTTGGAAAATATTACATTTTTAGTAAATAGTGAAAATTATTAATTTTTATAGAATTTTCATTTTTTTAATAAATTATTAAATTAAAAATTACTAGTATTATTTTAATTTGATTTTAAATTAACATAATTATTATATAGTTATATTAAATTCAAATAATTATATATAAATAATCGTTATACTGGATTTTATTATAATTATACTATTAGGTTTAAAAATCATTTTCCTAATAAATATTTTAAAGTGAATTTTTTTTCAATTTTAATTAATTAAAATAACCCATAATGAGGAATTATATGAATTAAATGTGTTTATTATATATATAAATATTAATTGAAATTAATTTTTTTATGATTACTTGTCATATAGTTATATTAAGATCTCTTTATGCTTGATAAAAATGCATTTCTTGAAGAAACATTTTTCGACACGTCTACATGTTTAATTTTTAATTAAATTGTTCCGCTTAAATGATTTTAATTTAAAAAAATGGATTCTATATTTCCAATAATCATAATTTATATTATCAAACAAGGTTAACCTAATATTTTCAATAATGAATAGTGAAAATAGAAAAAATTAATTACCATGGTTAAGGTACAAATGTTTTTACAGGGGGTTAAACTAAATAGGTGAGGGTTAAATATGAATAAAAACATATATAATACTTATTTTATGTACATATTTACAACTTATGTCAAAAAAGTGTCAAAATGGTCCTTTTTTGTACTTTTTCATTTGATAAATATGGATGTAATTCTTTCCTTTTAAAAAATCATAGTGTTCCCACTCCCCCACATAAAAAATTCCACCCCCTCTCCTCTTCTATTTACACTTAAACCCCCATTGGTTAGAAAAATAATTCCAAATAACTTACTTACATCTGTATCCTAATCATAAAATACTTTTTTATCTTTAAGGTATCCTAGGAAGGATTTTTCTACAAAAACCAAGAAGTTGTCCGAAGAAGAGGTAGCATCCTCAACCAGGCATTTTATTTTATTTATTCCTCCACATGCTTAAAATATTACTAAGAAATTATAATATAATAAAATAAAAATATTTCATACATTGATATGTTTTTATGTAATTTTCATGAACTAAAACCATCTCCACATCCCTCAAATGTGAAAAAAACCACTGATCATGTGTACGATGGACTACCCCCTCGCGAAACGATGTTATTCATTATCCACAATCACTTCTCATGACTAGATATAATGATATATTTAATTTTTATATATTATATTTTTGATATAATATTACTCATTTAATTATAATATCCCATAATATTTTTTATTTTCTATTTTTAATAGAATATGATAAATTCGCTTATGTGTATGGAGGACGACTACCCTACAAATAATGTGATCCAGTTTTCGCTTATTATTTACATGGATATTAAAGGATTAATTTACTATTTTTATATAATAATAATGAAATATTTACCATTATAGAAAATTAATATATCATATAATATCTTACTTTACCAACCATTGAAATGATAACGTTATTCGTGTATACAATAGACTACTTCCTCGTCAAGTAATTTGATTCATTTTTTCTAATTTTTTTTTTACAAAATCACATGGATGATATTTGTAAATTTATATAAAAGAAATAATATTATATTTATGATAGGATTTTTATATTTCGTGTTAAAATAAAGCATACCTTCTTTCCATCAGGATCATCGAAAAATGAAAATGTTACTCATGTGTACGTACGACTTACAATCTCCCTGATTATAATACAGTTAATTTTTCATAATAACGTTCTATGGTTGGTTTTAAAATTAGAAATTATTTATTACAATTATAATTAAGTCATTATTACCATTATAGATATTATTAAATTATAATATCTTTGACCTTATTCTACTTATAAAAGTGATTTTGGACATATGTGTTTTTTATCATTAAAATCACCGATTTGGAATTAATTTGTTAAGTAATTAAATATGAAATGATAAAAAATAGAATAAAATAAAAAATAACCATGGAAATATTTTTTTATAAAGTAAATTATAGAAATAAGTTTATTATTTTGGTATAAATGGAATGTAAGAGATTATTCAACCTAAGGGTTTCATCCCACATCATCCTTCTTTGAGACACAAGTTCTTTTATGCACTGAGTTTCTTTTATATAGTCTATATAATGCCCATTTTCATTTTATATAATGAATAATTCTTAATTTATGTTATTTTATGTTAAAATAAATTTCCATTATTCATGGATCTTTTGATTAAAAAATTACAAAAGCAGTCGGGGTTTATGTTTCAATATCATTTTAATCGAGATTATTTATCCTTGAATTTATATTGTTTGAAATTATTTGATCATTTCATTATAAACACATTTAATTTCATTATAAAATCAATATTCTTTAATGTTTCAATTAATACTACCATTTTATTCTCTTTGGTACTTAAAATTGTTGAGAAAATGTATTTAATAAAATACGACTTCATTTCTCTCTTTGATAGAAAACCCTTTCTCTTTCATGACAATGAATTATTTAAAGGGTTTTAAAAAAATTAATATTTTCCCATGGTTTTTTAAATTTATTTTTACTCATGGTCCTTTTTTACAGAAATAAATTAAAAGTAATCTTCCAACCCTTTTCCAAAAACGTTACTTTGGACTTTTCTTACAAAAATGTGGAAGGATTCATTGTTTTAAAGTACTCTTCATGTACGGAATTACCTACCACAAGGACCAATAATCTATTTTAATCTTTTATTATAATTTTCCATGGTTATTCTTTGAGGAAATTTTTTTCTTTATTATTTTTAGAAATTTTTAGTGTTTAAAAAGTTATTTCCAAATTACAATGGTTATTTTACATAAGAAAGTTTTAAATATTTTTCAAAAGTATCTCAATTAGTCAATGAAAATAACCTATAATCTTTGATAATTCTTATAAATTTCTATATATGCGTATTTACTATATAACTAGCTTATTATCCATTCTATTTATGGGGTAAAACATTAATTATCTGCATCTCCCAAATTCCTTAATTATGAGATTTATTTTTATTATGACATGAGACACGATTAAGAAACCCATTTTATTTTCATGAAAAATTGTTATGTTATGCCTTATGATTTATTTCCTTTTGAGGAACACATAAATCATAAAAATGTTGTTATGGGTGAACCTACAAAGTTCTCCAATGCCTTGGGTAATTATTTACTCTTATGACACATCATATATGGGGTTAGGTATTAAACATAATCCATTATGGGACTTTTTATACTATTTGATATTGTCTAGGTAGTTATCCTTGACCAATGTTTATCCAGTGTTTTGTGTTGCTTCTACAATTCCTTTATTTCTTTTATCTTATGATACCATTTTATTTATGTTATGCTTCCATGTGATTACTCATGTTCCTTCTCTTTCAATATTTCTTGTTTTATATTTTAATGACATGTTATGTTTTCTTATCATATTTATTCCCTTAATAGTATTTCTAGACCACCCATTTGATCTATATATTCCCCTAGATTTCCTTTGTCGTTTTAGGATCTCAAATGTATTTTAGAGTTTACAAATAATCATAAAAAATATGGATGAAATGTTTTAGTTTACTTTGATGTATTTTGATCTTAGTATACTAAAGAAACTAGTCCTCACAATATTTGTGTTGTAATTAATGGATTACTACATTTAGAATCATGTCATAACATATGTAAATGTTTTGTGGTATTTATTCCAAGAAGACATCATGGAGTAGCTTATAGTTCCTTCATTTTCTAATTTTAAATATAAATTCATGGTAGTTCTTATTGACATTGACAAATTGAGTCTCGACATACAATATAATCTTGAGATAAAAGAGCTTGTTTTCTTTACCTTAACCATTATTTTGAGCAAGGAGGGCACCAAACAATCGCTCCAATATCGCCGCATAAAGGATGAGAGGCCTCCCCTCAACAGGTAGTGTCATAACTAGAGGATATTAATGGTATTTTTTAATATCATTAAAATAATTATTAAAATTATAATCCCACTAATCAAAAACCCATTTATTAATTAATTTAATTAAGGGAAATCACTTACTGATAGTATTTTTTATGAAACTTCTAATATTGGTATGTCATCCCTAAAGTCAATTCAACTCCTTTAGTTTTGGAAGAGGTCTCATATTATGTATCTTCTTAGTATTCTTGGGGTTTAATTTGATGTTTTGATGATAGACCCTGAAGATGAGTAATTTTCATGATGTAATTATGAAAGTAAATTTTAAGGGGTTTATTTTAACCATATTTTTACGCAGTTTATTAAACATTGCCATGAGATCAAAAATATGGTCCCAAATATGTTAATATCTAAGAATCCTATCACAAACATAAGACTCCATATCCTTCTTTCAAGAATTTTTAAAAATATATTACATTGAATATTGTTATATTGTGCTATAATTATTTAAGCTAGATGAAATTACTTGGTAACAATATACCCCATAGAACTCCCTGAATGTAGTGGAATCACCATCCTTAGGATCCATTCATATATGGTTATATTAATAATATGTTTTCATGAATGGAAGTTCCTCAAGTCCAACTATTTTATCAATTAGTATATTTTTTATCGAGACTCTTAAATCATCCTTTAAATGGGGACAGTTGATACATTTTGGATATAAGACTTCCAGGATGAAGTTATCTTTAATGAGATATTAACTTTAGCGTACACCTTCAAAATATTAGCCAGAATCATTCTCTTTATTTCAGTATTATAACAATGGTGTTCATTTACCAAACCTAAATGAAAAGTATCCACCAAGTGATCTAACCCTATCATTTATATATAATTCTATATAAATACATTTAATTATTTCTTGAGGAATGTAATATATTTATTAAATTATTTCAGTTTCATGGAAAAACTAATCAACAAAGGCCTTATATGTTCTTTTATACCCAATTTCACTTGTTTCAGTTCAAAAAAAGTATTTGATGCATCTTCATTAAAAACAAAATGATTGATACAGATATCTTACTCCTCTTTTACATCTTATTTAGTAGAATATAAAATTTTATCCCGAGATTTGGGAGACAATATTGGGGAATTATTATCATCATTTACATCACATACTTCCTAGAAATTATTGAGTTCACCCAGTGTGGATGAAATGTTGAAAATGATAGTGAAGGTAACTAGAATGTATGGATTTCTCATAGGATTCATGTCTATCCAATAAAATATCCTTGGACATGTCATATGAATATTAGTCAAACATATTATTGAGTAAATACTCTCAAGTAATAGATTGGTTCACATGGAATATAAAATTATTTTTTCCACTATTTATGTCGAGTCCTCAATGGGAACATTATATTGACCAACATATTAGGGGTAAGTGATTGGAGGATTTATATATTTGGATAACATATCCTAATTTCATCCCGTGTCTAGAGTTTCTTTTTGAATTAAGTTGATGAAAAATATTTTATATTTATTGATTCTACTTCATGGATTGATGGAGATGAATTTTAGGATATTATGCGAAGCGATCAAATTTTTTTATTTACCAATGATTTTTTCCCCTCAAATTTATATCACCTCATATCTATATACTGAGATTCATTAGACTGAATGGGGGAACTATCACCATAGAGCACCCTAAATTTCTAAGAAAAAATATATTTTATGCATTGATGATATGATAAGGTTCTTGTATCATGATTATGGATCCATTCTCTTCCTAGTATGATATTTAAAGTTGTGTCTTGACAGACCTCCTCGATATTAGAGTTAAAAATATGTCACTAAATTGGATTATGAGATTAATCCATCTTACAGGTCTTTGATTACTAATAGAACACCCATGTATTATTATCTTGGAAGGGTAAAGTCTACTTTAATTTATCATAATTTCTTGAGGGTCATATCAGGATGACATTGATCCTAAAACATTTATCAATTAACACCCATAAGATTTTAACATCTACAATATTTTCATATATATGTTAGGGTCTGATAAGTATATGTATATCATTATCTAATTCTTTTCCTATGAAGTAAATGGCCATATAAAATCTAGTAGAGGTCATATCTTCATGATATATTTTTTCTACAGAAGATTATATCTCAAACTCGCAGGGGATTAAACGATCCAAATTAAGGAATTAATTATTTTTTACTTATTTATAAATATGATTAAATATTAAGATCATGATTGTAATTACATCGAGATGATTCAAAATTTAGTAATTCTTAACCAAGGGTTGATGATTATTACCATTATATTGATCACTATATTTAGGGTTTGGGACCTAAGTTAATTCCTTTACTGATTAATTTCCTAGAATCAATTTTGGGGACATCTTTATGGTCTAAAGGTTAGAAAAAATTGAATTTCTTATATACCAATGTGGACCAATAAATTTCATGTCTTACAATTGGTATTCAAATATTACTGGGTTTAAATTAGTGCTAGGTGACTCTGGATCAGATCTATATTTCTATTCAACTCAATCGAGAGACAATATATATTTTTTAGTCACATATATAGACTTAGTTGAAAAGATTCATGCTTATCGAATTCTTCTATGATTTTATTTTCCCTAAAACCAATTATATATTTTAAAATTAGGGTTGGGTAACATAGTTTCATATATTAATTCTTAATCATATATGTGGTCATCAAAGTGGATGAAATTTAAAAATCCATATTTTGAATCCTCATCATATTAAGGTTCAATTTGGTACGGTGGACTCCATCCCCTAGTAATGAGGGAAGGAAGTCCAAAAGACCTTAAACCATTATGGGTTACTATAGTGGAATTCCATTTTTTATTTTCTTCCTCAAATTTTAGTTTCATTGACTCTTATAATACTAAGATGAGGAATATTTCATCTCCAGCACCATAAAGGGAAGTCGGGCTATAGCTAGTCGATTTAGTTAATCCCTAAGTATATCATCCACCTATGTAACTAATTTTGGGGTTTTAATTCATCAAATTTCAACAAACATCAATATGAAATATCCTTCCACCCTCCTCCTTACTCCAGTGGAGTTGATAATACATGGGTCACTTATGGTAGGAGTTTATCAAACTTTACTTTCCTATATTTCATCATATTCCTGAGTATTTCCTTTAAGATAAATAATTTATGGTTATTATCCCTCAACATTTGGTGAAAAGGGAAGTAATTTGAGAAATAATTCTAGTAAAATTATTTTGGACTCCTAATATATATCAAATTAACTAATTTATTTTCCATTTATAAAATTATGAATCTTGGGTCCTATTTTTCGAAAATAATATACTTTTTCCATATGTTCCTCTAGGTTCAAGATATATTTATCCTTTTCTCCTCCATAAAAGAGTGTTTTTGTTTCCAAAACTATTAAAGTGGAGGTATAAAATTACCATTAAAAGGTTTGGTGACAGGACATAACATTGGTGATAGTTATAGCATGATAGTTATAGAAATTTATCTACTATTTTTCTCTCCTTATATTGATGTTCTGATTCAAGAGATGGCCTTAGAGTATTGAACTGAATCTTTCAGTAGTTGGGTGACTACTTCAAATTCTAAGAAATGTCCAGGGTACTTCAGAGGAATAAATTTAAATTAAAACTCATCTAGTATATTTTTATACATATTTTCATTAAATTATATCAAAAAAATTTCATACTTATTGAATAGTTAGAACCATTCCTCCGAGCGATAAAGAAGAGGCGCCTTCTGTTTTAATTTCTTTATAATTTTATAGGATCATGACTGCCATCTTACTAATTGATGAGATAAATTGATAGAAAAACTTTCATTGAATATTTTCACAAATATTGAAATATATGGTTGGAAGGTTGTTGTATTACAAAAATGTCAGTCCCATCATGGTTTACAAAAAGAACATTATATTTCCTTCCTCCAATTTCTATAATGAACCCATCATGGGGATGCGACATTAATAAATGTCCATGAGGTTTTGTTTAGGATTAATAATACCATTTAATATCAAGAATATGGTATTTCTAAAGTTGGATGGAACAATATTCTAGCCAATCCACATAGGGTATGGTTTCCTCTATAGTTTTATCAGAGCGCACTGCACCCTTATCGTTTCCATCCGAGTAGTAAGGAACTCAGTTGATTCATGGAGTTATAGAGGAATTATATATTATAATTATAATCAATTAGCATAATTGAGAAGATCCTAATACTTTAGTCTTTCCTACACTTTATATTGATATCCACCTTGACCTTTTATTATGTAACTTTCTAATAATGTCAGTTTTTTTCCAAGGGTAGGTTATTCCTCATATTCTATGGTTAATGTAGTTAGATAAACTAGTTTATTATTTATTATGGTAGTTGAATAGTTGGAGTCCACTCCCATTGTCCAAGAAGACCACATTTCTTAATGGATATCCATGATTTAGATAATGAAACCATTTATTAAATTTAATTCCATATTAGACAATTCCCTCTTTAGTAGAAATGTTATCATCTTATTTGGGTGGTGGGTAAGGTATAGATATAGCTATTCCCTTCCTTTTATTTTTATCTTAATCCCACTAAGTGGACAATAATTTAATATTCAATGGATTTCTAAGATATAGAGCATGACTTTTTTTCATGTATGCATTACAATTTCATGTATTTTAATGAAAATAATGTATCATATTAATGCATCCACATTTTTTTCTTTTATAATGGTTTAATGATCCATGCTAAATATCGATATGAAATCAATAACATTTACTGAAAAAAATAATATATCATGAATTAAACCATCATAAATATAACATACCAGAATGATATAGGGTTAAAAAACTAAATTATACAACTCATGTCAATAAGGTGAACTTTTATTTTCAAGAGCATACTAGATTAAAACTAAATAGTTTAGTGTTCCTGGTTTAGAGTAGTGATCTCAATGGGTGACCTCCTAGGAAGATTCCTAGGGTGTGTGTGAGTGAGTATGAATCACACTATAAATAAAATGTATTGTCCAATGGTGACTGTCATTAGTCTTATGACTTATTTATACACATGGGTGGGAAAGAGGGAGTGGACCACATGTATATGGGGAAACTAGTGGTTCCTAGTGTGATAAGACCCAACAAACAAGTTAATATGGGGTGTCTCTGATGTTAGTGGGGCCCGGTTGTTAAATTGGTATCAGAGGAGGAACCCCGCCTCAAGCGTGGTGGAACTACATGGGTTTATATATAGGGTTAAAAATGAGGATATTGTACTCTATAGGGGAGGGGTTAATGTAAAACCCTATAATGATAAAGGGTTAAAAGACTATATTATATGACTTATGTCAACAAGGTGAACTTTTGTTTTTAGGAGCCTACCTAACTAGAACTTCACAATTAAGTGGGCTTGTCTTACAGCAGGGATCAAGATGGGTGACCTTCTAGGAAGTTTCCCAGGGTGTGTATGAGTGAGGGAAAAGCACATAAGAAATTACTTGTGTTGGCTTTTGGGGCCCGTCATTAGTCTAATGACCATTTCAAGCACGTGGGTGCACCCAAGGGAGGGGACCATGATTCTGCGGGGCAATTGGGGGTTCCTGGTTGGCCAGGACCTGACAAACATGTAAAGAAAGGGTGTCTATGCTTTCATAAGGAACTAGTTGTTACAATAAACATAATTTTTAAGGAGGGGTGTCTATGATATCAATGCATTTCACGGATTGCATACCTAATGGAAGGGATGAATAAGTGAGTAGAAGAAATAATAAAGCTGTTTTTGGTGAAGCTACTTTCAACCATGAGAATATCAAATTTCTTAAAGGAATGTGTTTCACTAACACCGTGATCCCTATGGTCTACTATTTATATTTCATTTATTCCATTATGACATTTTTACAATATTTATATGATGATTATAGGGGTCATTATGATGGAAAAAATGTCCACATCCTTGTATGTTGAAGTAATTCTTGTAATGTTTCAAAGGATGTTGTTATCATAGCCTTATTGTATCTATAAACCACTATTTGAGCATGAGATAGATACTAAACCATTTTGAGTGATATTAGGTCATTTTTAGGCTAATCAAGGACTATAAGATTTTTCCCCTAGGAGAGAAACTAGTTTGAACTTCTTGGAAACGTGATGTAGGATCCTATCAATATCTTACTCCCGTAAAGTGTGCCTCTTACGGGCATTGGGAATGGTTGGATTTTTTGAATAAACCATCTATCCAGAAAAGACCCACAGAAGGATACATGATCTGAATTAATGAAATTGAAAGTATTATTCCCTGAAAAAACTTATTTCTATCCAATTATGGTGAATTATAAATCTCCATATTAATCCCACACTCTAATACAATCATTTGAGAGGTTTTCAGTCCCAATATAAAAGAGTTACTTTATTCTATTTAGGTATTCTTTCTAAACATTCTCACATTTAATCCTCTACATTGGGTTTTGAGGTACTAAAAAGGTGTCTAGGTGAACATTGTGGAAAATCTTATCTAGTATCTTTATATGGTCACCAAAATCCATATAAGTTAGAAATATATAGTTGATATAATAGATATTTTCCCAAAATGTTTACAAAAGATAAGGTATGAACTCCTCTTTTAATACTGTTTTAATTTCTAATTGATTAGTGTCCATGGTTGAGCATATTACCAAAATTTTATCCATAACTCATCCTTTCTACATAACAATAGAATTACACTTATCATCCTCCTCTATAAGGGGTTCTTCAATATGATACAACCATAAATTTCATTTCTCCATATACTTTTCATTATAATTTTGGTGATTTATAAAATCCAAATTTTCATTAAAAGGTATATGATCTAGGGGATCTAGATATCATCATCATAAACCCCAATTTATCCTTTTATTTGGATGAGACACAGCTGATTGTGGTGAATTTTGTCGATGGACTTTATGTTTTGAGTTACACTAGGCATATGGAAATATGAAGAGAACCTTCATGCTGAGAATAAAAGTAACTCTAAAGGGGAACTTCTTAACTAGAAGCATGGGGAAGAAACCTATAGGTGACATTTAATTTTTTTTCTATTGGGAGGGCCTCCATTAGGATTTTATGATTCATCATAGAGAGTATATCTACAAAATTGGGTCTTGGAAGGACCTATAGAGTTATTAGATTGGATTCCAGAGGGATGAATTTCCTCTTTTCTAACTATTGATGAGTTATTAAGGGAGGACTTCATTTCAAGAAAATTCCCATGTTGTTAAGAAACCTCCATAACCGACATCACAAGGAGGACCTTTGGGGAAAATATTCATAGAATAGAAGGGAGCTACTCTATGAATAGTACTTTGGGGTGAATAAATGAGTTGTCCCAATTAATTTGACTATGGGGGGAGATCTAGGGTTGATTATCTTATGATCCCAACCCCGAGGATGACCTTCACTATTTATATATTAGATAACATACGGAGGACCTCTATCATAGATTATATTGGAAAGACTTCCAGAATCATTAATCATAGTTATTTGGGGGTTTCTTCCATGTATATATATTCACCTTCTCTTTATGATAATGAATTTGTGGATCCTTGATCCATTATCATAATATGTCTATAATAATTATTGTTACTATAAGGAACATGAATATGAACCAATTACTCAATCATAGATTACCCATATAAATCATTCCTTGTGGGAATTCACAATTTTATGATTGAGTTCAGAACATCTATAATAATTAGGGCTAGTTAGTGGGGGTGGAGACCTCATGAATGAGAGTACTCCTTGGTAGCTCCCTGATTATCATTAGAATATATTGGTAAACATTAGTGGAGAGAGTAAGAATATGATCATACTCTTTATTTTTTATTCAAATATATTGACACAATTCATGGGTTGTATAAAGGATATGATCCTACTTCAAATATTAAATCAAAATATGTCGATAAAATTCAAGGTTGTTGAAGGGAATAAGGAAAAATCCTATTCCTAATTAAACTATAGAACATACTAATGATATTTACACGTTGTAATTTGTGTAAGATCCTACTCCTAAGATTAAATAGACATATTATAATAATGTTCCTTCCTCTTGGGTGTCTTAGCTTAAATTATGAGGGCCTAGATCACTACAGTAATATACTCAATATATTGTTGGTAGTATATGTTCATGTAGTGTTGGAGACAATAGTGGATGGCAGGATTTCTCCTAGGAATCTTCTAATCAAAATTTGGATAATTTTTTGAATCCTCTCCTACCATCCTAAGGTAATATAGATATGACTTGTCACACTCTAGGAATAGGCTCCCAAATAATTTTTTAAAGGTTGGGGTCGAAGCCTCAATTATTATTAAAGAAAATAAAAGACCTCTTTAACTGGGTAAAGGGAGACCCCTTACATAGCCCGAAGGCCCTGTGGGCATTTAACCCATTACATGGCCCATAGGCCCATTCTATGAATAGTAATGCTACAATACCATCCTGATACAGTACCACAAAATACCCACTGCTGCTATAGTACCCTGTAGCCCCTCCAGTGCCCTGCCACCACTACAATGCCCGTCGTTTCTACAGTGCCGCCACTGCTACAATACGCTATAGTGATACTACACTGGCTTGTGCCCAATGGGTTTTTAACCCCCATTTTTCATGTAGTATTAGAGGGTTCTTACCACTAATCCAAACCACAACTACAAAACGTGTTTTTGGGTAAAGAGGTATTGGGGTGGCCTCTCCACCTACAGACCACATGTCCCTAGTGAGGCCCAAGGTGGCCAACCCTTAGGCTTAGGCCAGTTCCCAATGGGGTAGAGGGGCCCACGATAGGTTTGTTAAAATATATGCTCCCAAATAGTTTGAATGTTGTAAGATGCACAAAATTATCTTTTATATCCCACCATTGATAGGATGAACTTTGGGACTTTATATCTTTGATGTTTTCACAATCCAAAACTAGAAAATTTATATATATATTGAATGGGTTATCTAATATTGGACAATTCACCAATTGATACCAAGTTCATTATGTGAGTGATACCATGTTTCTGGTCCTCAAGGTCAGAACATTCATCATCTTTGAGGTATATCTCCAGTGCATTGTCTAATTGTGTACAATGACCAGAGGTGCCTGACATGTAGTTCTAGATAATCTAGGGTGTTTTTTATCATATGAGACAAATGAAAATTCTATTTGTATGTGTTAGGGATCTTGAGATAATATGAAAAACATGAAAAAAAATTAAATTATCATCCTGAGAAAAATTATGATTAGTTGATCTCTTTCAAATGAAAAGTTTTACAAAGTGGTTTCACAATTTATTCCCCTACATGCTCCATGCCACCTTGATTTATTTCAATGCACACCATGTTTCCAAAGGTAGGAGATCATTGAGATATATTGGTAACACTTTGGATTACATGTTGGTCCATCATATGGGATATTGGATCATCCTTTAATGGGTATGGATTCCTACTTAGGGACCCTTATGTAGATTTAATATGTATATGTGAAATCCTACCCATTAATAAGACATGTTACTTTATTGTACATGATTTATTAACACCATGCATTGATTTTAACATTTGTATGTATCATGGGTTCTCCATCTATATTCTACTACTATGATTTAAATATTCACAACTGGGAACTCTAGAATTCATCCCTAATGGGTGAGGTGGTAGGTTTTAATATGTTGGTAACAGAATAATGATAGGGTATTCCTATAAATCCTCACAAATGGGATCAAAACCCATGTAATTAGTTCCATTTAATGGTACATTTTTTACCATCTAATATCTTGTGAAAAGGACAATAGTGGTTCTTTTTAATGTTATGCATTCTTAACCAAATAAAGTATCAATTTAAGAATGTGAATCCATGTGATAATGAATTATATTTTATGTTCATTAATCAAAGAACTACTCTAAGTAGTTTAATATTTTGTATAATGGATCATGTTTTGTTTTGCTTAATTTTATTTAGCTTGGACTACTTGGAAAAGAGGTTCCTACCAATGGTAAATGTGGGACTACAACATGAACAACCCTTTCTAGTCCATGCTGATTACTTTTGAAAAAAAAATAGAATTAATGGATTGGGATTACACATTGTAGGGGGAATATATATTCATGTCCACCTCCTTCTTATGGTTAACTAGGAAAGCATGTAAGAGGTTATTGACTAGTTAAGAGTGGTTGGGACTTAAACCATATTGGTGGCCCATTTAGAGGCATATAGATCATTATGTGGATAATATATATATATATCCAAAAATGAGGATATGGTTGGTTTATACAAAAAATAGGAGGACATTATGAGTAAAACTGATCATCGTGTTAACTAGGGTTAATTTCATCAATGAGCATATGGTTGGGGATTAAGCCTCATTGGAGGACCATAATATATATTCCTTTGGAACATAAGGAATCCAAAAAGATTCTTGATATAGGGAATTATAGATGATAAAACTAATCCATGTGAGATTTTATCAATTACCTTACAATAGTAACCCTCATTTTAAAATAAATACAATACTGTTGACATCCTAATAGTTCAATTATTAAGGTATAAAAACTCTAGAAAGATCTCTTACAGGAATCTTGATCCCTGTTATCAAAAGAATACATTATATATATGGGAGAACTCTTGAATTCAATGTAGATTTATCATCTATGCATAGTATATTTTGAGGGGGATGGTCAAATGGGATTTTGATAAATTGAGCTTGGTATAGTCCAAAAAGTTATTTATGAAGCCAATTGTTGAATTTGGTTAATTTGACCCTTGTAAGTGTCCTCGGATAAACAAGGGATGAAAAGAAATCATTTTTTACCCATAGTAGGGTTTTTTTCGAAGTCACTAACCATAATTAATGTATACTGAAATAATTTTACACTTGGAATGGTCGAACATGTTCTTTATGAAGCCCATGTTTCTTATAAAATTAGAGTTTAAGTTAATGGGAAATGTTTCTTAATGCTATTATGATTAAATGTTTTTTTTCACAAATGACTTACTTGAGTGAACCTCAATAAAGGAATTTCATGGGAATACTTTACAAATAATTTTATGTGGGTGGAATTGTAAACTTCTTATATAGAAAGGGAATCACCGTGAAAGAAATATTTTTCCCTTCCCTCTACCCAGTTTAAATTCTATATTAAAGTGTATTTTTCGTTAACTATGTGCACAATGAGATATAAATGATAACATTTATAAAATGTTCCATTTTAACAAGTCTTTTATGAAAGATCTCAGGTAATCATTTAATTTTATTCGTTGAAGAGGTAAAAGAATCATGTAATGATTTACTAGTGATTCCCTCCTTGTATAGGAATTTTTTAGAGTCTCTAGTATAAAACCCTATCTAAAGGATTCCTATAAAATTACTTTATGGGGATACACTCTTGTTATTACTTCACAAAAAAACATCTTTTAAAAATTATTCCTTTACTAATCCTTACCCATTAATATATGACATTAATTTTGTAAAAAAATGTGATTCCCAAAGTAAATGTTGGCTTTCTCCAAGTGTTTTATCACTAAGATAGGTTAGAAATGTGGGGAGTAACTTCATGAATAACCCTGATTATGGATAATCAAGATTTATTTACATCCCTTCATTTACACAAACCATTTACATAGGCCAAATTTCCCTAAAACCCCTCATTGAATTCCATTCTCCAAGTTCAATACCTAAAAATCCCATTTCACTAAGGCCCCCTTAAAAACATCCAAACAAATATAATAATTATACCATTGTTTCCATAGTTCTGGTAACTTACAACAATTTCATTATGTATTACCCTTTCAATAAATATTGTGTTTGAAATATTTTCATACATGAAAAACCAAAATAGAATATACAACAATATATTTTATTGAGATAAAATATTTCATTGAAAAATAAACATTAATACATTATGGGAATGTAGTATAAAACTTCATTCTATACTAAAAAAGGAATAAAGTGAAAAGTGAATAAAAACTTCGTTAACATGAAATCCTCTTCCTCATAGTTTTCTACAAAGTTCCTACCTCCTATTATAACATTGGAAATAAAGAAAAAATTATAAATTTAAAACAAATTTTCAGAATGAAGTAAATAAATATGATGAATGATTTTAGAGATATACATAATCCTATATATAAAATAATTTTATATGGGAATTTGGAATTTTTTAACAATTGGAATTATATGACTATTGACACAATTACTAGATATATGAATAATTACTGAGAGGTATTTGATTAAAATGTGACTATTGAAACATATCCATTTAATTACCTCATATGAATAAGAGTAACCACATTGTGGAATCTATGCATAAGGTATAAATAAGGGAATCAAGCAGTAATAACCTTCCTTTTTAGCCTCATTTTTTGAGCATAGAAAAGAGATGGAATCACTTGGTTTTTCCCTAGACCAAGCCCAAGATGAACTTAAATAATTGTGACTAGAGAAAAATCATATGATGGGAAGTTTAGGATCATGGAAATCATTATGAGCTCCTTACCGGATGAATCACCACATGAAATCGACACTAGTACTTTTCTTACACATAGGTATTATGAAGAGTATTTGAAGAGTTTTCTTAATATATGACACAATGATATAAACATATAATTCTTAATATAATAAATTATGTTTCAAATATATATATATTCATTACTATAAGTATTTCTACACATTTGATTTTAAAAAAAAATTATATATAAAGAATGAATTTAATAAAACGAGAATAATTGTTTTTCAAATAAATTTATTTACAAAATTTAATCAATGTTATATAAATAAATAATAAATTTTAAAAAATAGGAATAAAATCATTTAAATTTGCATTATTTTATTTTTCATTAAATGATAAGGTATAAGAATAAATTTAATTTATTCTGAAAAATACATTTTTGATAATATCTCCCACATTATATGTTATTATAAAAAATTATCAAATTTAAAAACTAAGTCCTATAACATTGATTTCTTATTTTATGTATTCATGTAAAAATTAGTTAATAAGGTTATTTTTTATTTCTTGGCATATAAAAAAATTTCAACGTAAAATTTGAGTTTCCATAGTAAAGGTAAAATGAATTAAATGGGTTTAACTGAGGGGTAAAGAAAAAAATAACTTGAAAACTATCCTTATATTTGCAGATACGGGAATTATCGACCTCCCATTATCTTATATCAATTTTTTTCAACATTGGATCCATTTTCCATGTGAAATTTCACTCTTCACTCGTTAAGGGGTGAGTATTTGAAAAAAATAACACTCAGAATTACGTATAAAATGATCCCACTTCCAACTACCTCAAAGAAAATTGTTCTTTCAATTTACACTTGAATATCTTCTAAAATAATCTAAATAATAATAATATGGAATGATTTTTAACCAATGTTCATTGGAATGTTTCTAAAATCCTTCATTTCAATGAGGCTCACTAAGAGAATTTTAGGCCTTCAATAGGGATAGAGAAAAACTGACCAAGAGGGAATCTGTGAAAACGGTTTTCATATCAATTTTCCTTATTCGATAAATGTTTTTTATCATGAACCTGTTTTCATTTATATTGTTTATTTATTACCTTTTTAGAAAATTTTATCATAATTACATATTTTTGAATGATATTTAGGGTTTTATTTTCTGTTCTCTCCTTAAAGGGATTTTGACTCAAAAGTTAACAAATCCATAAAAGTTTATCTTAACTCAATTTCACCTCATTAAATTATAATCATTTTTTATTTTCTTAGTAGTATTAAATATTACCAACATCTATAATAGTTTTACCTATGCGTATTCCTCTAAAATTATTTATGATTTTCCAACTTAATTTATATTTTCATTCATTTATAAATTATCTCATTTGAAATAAAAGTGATTAAAAATGCAGGGGTACTTATCTCTCAATATATTTTCATTTTGTTCTATACATTCATCACTAACTATGTATCTATAATATTTTTATATATTTAAATTTTTATTCTTATATAATATTTTCAATTTTTCTCAGGATAAATTTCATTTTCATTTCATAATCCTCATATTTGATGGATTTATCTCCTCATAAATATATATTATTTTAGGACATAATATTATTATCTCTATTTTCTATTCACGCTATCTATCTATATTATTTCTCTCCACTAATCTATTATTTTCTTATTTTAAAATCCAAAAATGTATTATCCTCTATGCTCCTCAAGTTTTTTTAAACTATTTTCAAAAGGAAACTTGTAACTCATTCATCGATGTAGATTTTCTATAAAACAAAAAAACAAGGATTTATCTTTTCAGTTTCATTTATTTTTTATATTATACTAAACATTTATTTACTTATCCTTTATTTATTTTAAATGTTACAGTATTTGGGATTCTGTTAAAATAATATTAAAAAAAATCTTCTTTTCACCTTCTTGAAAATCATTTTTGAATGTTACTCGACTCATAAATTTTAAATGACAATGTAAAAAGTGTTTTATAAGAAATATTTATAAGGTATTCCTTATAATTTACTCTATATATCTAAAATATTTCACTCTCATGTATTTATTTTCATCATTACACTTGAAATGCTCTTATGATATATTTTATTTCAGAGATTAAATTTGTGGTATCAACTAATCCAATTAATAATTTCATTTAATTCTATGTCATTTAGAGTTTCCATGAATCTATTTTTTCCTTGCGTTTTAATGAAAATATTCCTAATTAATTTCATATGGAAAACATATGTTTGGTATAACATTATGTGACTAGTGGGTCTGATATAGGCCTTCAATGCATCACGTACAAATTTATATTGCATGAAACAAACCATTGACCTGATTGTAATTAGCCTAGTTCACATATTAATGTCTTTTATGATTTTTATTAATAATGTTCACAAAATAATGCAAGAACATGATTTTTATTAGCTAGGTTAATGACATAATTTGTGGACATGATTTTAATTATCCAAGTTCACAACATAATTCATGAACATGATTTAGATTATTATGTTTTATAATATAATTCATGGATATAAATATGATTATCTAGGTTCATAACATATTTATTAGAAATGATTGTAATTTTTTAGGTCCACAACATAATATTTAGAAATGTTTTCAATTAGCCTGGTTCACTACATAATGAATGGGGGTGATTCTGAGTACCCAAGATCACAATATAATGAGGTGTAATGATTAGGAATAACTATATTCATGTTGTATTTGTCTAAGAAAATCCTAATTTTAATGATCAGGAATCGTTTTTGTTACGTTTCTAATGAATTTAATATTTTGTGATAGTAAAATATGTTCTAGAAAAATTATGAAAATTGGACAATTCTTGATCTATCGTTTGTTATAATGAGAAAAATTTAGTTGAAGAAATTTGACTCTCCAAGAAACTATTAGTTCAACAATAAATTGTTAGTTCTATAACAACAGCTAGTTAAAATATATAGCTATGAGGATCTATTGTTAGGTTGAGGAATCATCTAGTGGATATATCACCATTTATATAAACATCTATATCCAAGTGTTGTAGCCATCACACTAAGCTACTGAAAGTTCAATGGTGCTTACACAAGATTATTTTTCTATTTAGTGGATATATCACCCTAAATTACAACAAACATGAGTATCTACTGTTGAAAAGAACTACCATTTAGTGAGTTATCACCAGTTTACTTAGTGGTGAAACTATCAAATCATCTATTGCTAGAAGTGCTACTGACAGGGAATCTACATCCAGATAAAAACCATAGCTATCTTTAATTAATTTGAAAATTAATTATCTAATTGATATTTTTTGCATTTAATACTAGATAGAAGAACATGGATTTAATAATTATTATTCTTAAATAACTACATGGCTGTATTAAAGAAAAACATGGGCCTTTCCAGATCTGTCTCTCAATACAAGGATTGTGCTATTTAATTATACTTTTTCCTAAAATAGATAATTGGTCTTATAATTCTATATATTCATAATAATATCCTCAGTGCACATGAGAAACATTTATGGATATAGAAATATAGACTCCCATATGTTGGAACAAAAATAATCATTGATACACATGTGTTTGGAAGATAACTGGACAATTTCATACTTAGCAGATAAGTCTTATCCAGACATTCACGACACTCTATTTTTCTATATTTCCTATAAAATTTGTTTGAGCTCCTTCAAAGACAAATTCAAGGAATCTTAAACAATTAAGTCTACTCAAACTGAGTAAGAATACATTTTCTCATCTCTAATAACATTCTCTTTCTATTTATGCTTTAAATTTTAGTTGTGTTTTGTTTTATTATATTTATCTATAAAAACTCTCTTATACTTAAATGGATATTGATTGACATGATCTTTAAATATTATTCATTTATATTCTCACATTCAACTATGGAAGAGGTTGTGTGTGACCTTTAATTGTCTTACCCCACATATAACTATAGAAGTTTCTTAATTCCAAGGTTTTATTATGTATTGTTATTTCTAAAACCTAATCCATGTTTTGGATCAATTTATTCTAAAATAAAATTCTTGGTATTGTGTGATTTTCAAGTTGATGGGATAAAGTATCATCTCTAGACTGAACCCCTTTTTTAAATTCTGTAGTCCCCTATTAACATTTTCTTATTTGTAGTAAATAACAACTATTTATATTTTTTAAATTATTAATCCAAACTATACTATTATAGTAAACATAAATTTGTGTTCTATATAATTTTTTTGATATGATTAAATTTCTTTAAAATTTAATTTATTTTTAAAGGTATTTTAACTGATCTGTTGTTGATCTTTTGATTGGTTTTACAAAGATAAAATTATATAATTCTTCTATTTTTTGTTAACTATGGTTTTCTATTAAATTAAGGGTTATCAATTTAAAAAAAATACAAACTTTATTGGAAAATGAACTCACCCTCCCCCTCCCTTGATTTTTCCATTAGGACTACAATTTGGTACTAGAGAAAATTAAACCTAATTTTACTATGAACTAGTTTTACGAAAAATAATAAATTTCTATTTTATCTGAATTTATATCTTAATGGATAACAATAATCATAAAGAAATTACCACTAATAGGCCTTGATATTTTAATAAAACTAAATACACTTAATATGATATTAGAAGGAAAATTCACATAGAGATAACAGGGATTCATATTTGGAATGTTATTGAGGTTGAATATAAAATATCTAAAGCGTCTATAAAATAATATAGTGATGCCGCTAAGACTTTTTATGATTGTAATTGTAATAAAATGAAAACATTGTCTTTTTTGTTTATGTTAGGAAGAATTTAAAAGGATATATGATTATACTACTACTTTTGAAATATGGGAAACAGATGATATTTATCATGAATGAACTACCAGTGTTATATAAATGATTTAGAATACATAAACAACTAAAAATGACACTTTTAATATGAATCTTGATGAATCCATTTCTTAAATGTATCTCAGTTTTAATGAAATCTTAAACAATATTCACACACATAGAAAGACAATTGCTTATAAGGATCAAGTCATGTGACTTTTAAGATTCTTACCAAATAACTGGAGAGGATCCTTTGTTTCTATCAGTGAATAATATCATATTTGTGAGTTACCAATGAATTAAATCATTGTAAAACTCATGATTTATGAAGAGGAACTGTAAGTGAACAAGGAAGAAAATTATTCACCCAAATCGAAGTCAATATATTTCAAGACTTATGACTCAAAATTAAAATATAAGATCAAATTTGAGAGTTCAAGGGATGATGAATCATAAAATGATTGTGATAATGAGATGGATCAATTATCCAAATGTTTCAACAAATTCAATAAGAATAATAAGTTCAATAATAAATCAAAATCTCTAGGTATGTATGATGGAGAAGGAAATTAGATAAAATAGTGGGAAAAGAATTATTAAACAAATAAAATAAGATTTTTGAGTAAAAAAGAAAAGGTAACAATAAAGAAGACTATCCCAAGTTGAAATATAAGGAAAAATATAAAGAAAACGGGATAAGATAAATAAATTAATGATGAATAATTTTATGTTTTCTCACATTGAAATTGATTTTGTGGTATAAAAATATAATAATTCTTCATTGTTAAAAGAAAATAATAATATAGAAATATATAATGATAACTTAAAAAAAATTCATGAGAGATTTACTAAGGTAATATAATCTCAAAACAATATTATTGGAAATAAAACCATACCTAAATACACTAGAGGAATTGGTTATCAACCCATAAAAATAAGGTTTTCTAGAAAAATATCACATTCTTGTTCTACCATGTTCATAAAAACGTCTTAATATTATAGACCAAATAAAGTCGTAATTTATAAAAATATTAGTTCTAGTTATACGAAACCAATAAGAGAGTTATGGATTTTCATATGTCTTATTACTAACATATCTGGACCCAAGAAAGTATGGGTACCAAATCATTTTTGGTTTAAATCTGTTTTGTAAGAAACATATTTGAAAAGTTCTCATGAGAACTCATGCTATCTGGACAGTGGATGTTCCAAACATATGACTATGTTATATTGGTTGATAATTCAATATATAAAAGGGTTTATTTCCTTTCTCATAAAAGTGAATATCTTTCTTAATTTTAAAATATACTAAATCTAAAGAAAATATTAGTTGAGATAGAATAAAGACCATATTATGTGATCATGGTCGTGAGTTTTAAAATCAAGAGTTTGAATCATTATTCTCATAACATGGGTTCAATCACAAATGTTCAACTCCTAGGACCCCATAATAGAATTTTCTAATAGAGATAAATAGAACCCTTTAAGAGATTTCATAGACCATACTCAATGAGTATGATTTACAAATTTATTTTTGGGAAAAAATATGTGATCACAAAATTTTATATAAATTATATAATTCTAATTATTTATCTTTTAAAGAATACCCCAGAAAATGGTAGGAAAAAATGTTAATTACTTTAGATTTTTTGGTAAAAAAGTCATTATACTCAATACAAAAGTGGATTTAGAAAAACATTCATCCAAGAGTGATGAGACAATTTTATTAGATATTCTAAAACCATTAAATCATAAAGGGTATTTAATAAAAGGGATAATATTGTGGAAGAATATATATATATGTCATGTTAAATGAGATAGATCCACATAAACCTCAGACCCCATTATAAAATATAGAATATGATCTTTATAATCATGATATTAGTGATAAATCTAGAGAAAATTTTGTTAGAACTCTGGTAGAAAAATCGCCTAGTTATGTGGAACCACATAAACCCAAACTTTTATATGAACATTTATTATAAGAAACATATATCCCTAGAGCTATTATAACTCATAGATATCATCCCTTACAAGTAGTGGTAAGATAACAAGATAAATGAACTCATACATGATATTATCATAGAAACTAATTTGAAAATGATTCTTTCATATAATGGTTTGAACCTAGTAACATCAATGAAGCAACTAATGAATAATTTTGAGTAATTTATATGCAAGAAGAGTTAAATAAGTTTGATATAAAAATATTCTATGAACTCGTTGAAAGACCAAAGAACTACCTTACCATTGACACTAAATTAGTGTTCAGAAACAAGGTCGATGAGTTAGGGTTAATAATTAGAAACAAAAAAGGTCAGTTTCATGAGAACATAGTCAAGAAGAATGTATTTACATGGATGAAACATTAAATATAGTATATATAAATGAATCATATTGTTTCGTGCTTATAAAACATATTTAAATTTCAAATTATATCAAATAAATGTTAATAATTCATTCTTAAATTGATATATAGATGAGGATGCTTTTTTAAACCCTTGGATTTCAAAATGATCGTATTCCAAAACATGTTTTTAAATTAAAAAAAGCTTTATATGGTTTAAAACGAGCTCCTAGATCTTGGTATGACAGGATCTACTACTTTTTTATTTAGAAATGTTTTACTAAAGGAATAGGTGACCCTACTTTTATAATTAAATAAATTTTAAAATTTGTTTTAGTTGTAAAAATATATACTGCTAATATTTTTTTATATCTTCAATAAATTCTTTTTGTACTAAATTTTCAAACAAATTGTAAGGTGAATTTCAAATGAGTTTGATGGGTGAAATAAAATTCTTTATTGGTTATGGTATGTTTCAAAATAAATATATAATTATTTTAAGTCATATTATGTTCACTAAATATCATTTAATTTTTTTTGGTATGGATAACAGTAAGTGTTCTGATACTCCCATGAGTATGAATTGTAAATTATTTCTTGATGAAACTGGGAAAAAAATTGATCAAAATACTTATAGATTTATGATTGGAAGATTATTATATTTAACATCTATCCATCCTAATATAATGTAATGTGTGTGTATGTGTTTCTATTTTCAAGGAAATCCAAAAGATTCACATTTACTTTTTGTCAAAATAATTTTAAAATACCTAAAAAGTACAACCAATATAGAATTATCATATTCTAGAGGACAACATTTTTAGATGGTTACTTATTCAAAATTAATAGTTTTGTGGTTTTATGTAAGATTGAAAAAAAACCTCTTAAAATTTTCCCTTTTTTGGAATGTCTCTAGTTTCATGGAGTGGTAAGAAACAGAACTACATTTCATTATCTATAATACACATATATTTTAATAAATATTTCTATTTAATAATTTTAATTTTTTTAATATATTTAATTGCATGTAATCATGAGTTTAAACAAACTGAAAGACACTATTAGTTGAAGAACCCTTGTTTTCGTACGAGGTATGAATACCTTCTTTTTTAGTTTTAACATTTAAATAATTCCTAATGTTAATTCCATTTTAGTTAATATAGGTATCAGGGGTGTCCGGGGATTTTTGGGATCCCTAAAACTGTTTTGGGGGGGGGGGAAATATCTTGGTGCATGGTTAGTTAAACCCGTGCAGGGAAGGCCACACAGTTAGATCAAACTATGTAAGGGTATATAGTGGGGAGCTACAGGCCACACAATTATTCCAAACTATGCAATTTGGGCTACATGTCCATGTGGAATCCTTTTTACTTTTGATAATGTGTTTGGGTATGCTTTTCACATGGTTAGTCTAATCGTGTAGACGTACCATGCGGGTTCCCCTTCTCAATAGAAAACCATGCACAATTGGCACCTGCTTTGACAAATTATGTTCTCAAACCATTCAAGCCCATAATTTTGGGTAAATTTTATAATTTTTAATTATATTAAAATATATTTTAACCTAAATTCACATGGTAATCTCTAGCTCAGTAAACTCACATTTTTTGGGGCCTTATTGGAATCATGATCTTGGAATTGAGGTAACTCTTCCATCCAATCCTGAATTCAAGTGTTTATCATCTCATTGGATCCACATCGGTGAGTACTGGATTCCTTTTTATCATCTATTAATTTATCATAGTATAAGCTATGATATTTAGGTTCTAGATATTATGCGTTAATTTCTAGTTCTTCACTCGTTCTTTATTTTCCCCTAATTTGTGTTGAATCAGGATTTGATACTGGATGAGAACTCAACTATTGAGCTAATGTAGCCAGTCTATACTCTTCCAATTGGTTTTGGTGCTTTACATACCTAGTTGTAGTTTTCATGCACATTGAAATTTTCAGATTTACCATGAAATTGAATAAGTTAATTGAATTAAGTGGAATAGGACATGTTAGGTATGCCCTTAGGTTCCTTTGATATGTATTGGTAGTTGTTTCCCAACCTAGGGCCACCCATAGGGTGTGCCATATGAATTATCATTCTTAATACCTTATTAAACCATCCATCGGATTTGTTCTCATGCTTCCTTAATTAGATCAAGAATAATTGTGATTAATTGAAATAGGATTGATTGCCTATGAGATGTCTTTAATCCTTCCATGCTAAACAAGATATTGATCCATTAAACTATGTATTTTTTGAATTGAACTAATGGTTATTTTTGGTTTTGATTGAATGATTGGACATACTCATTGTTTGATTTCCCTTAATTGCAAATGGATAAATGAGTGGGTAAACTCATGTTATATTTTTAAATGTGAATTGTGGACAATGAGTGGTTATAATCATTGGCTTCCATTGAATTTGAATTTTGAACAGTTCTATGAGTGGGTAGACTAGTATTTTATGAAATGGTAAATAGTATAATATGGTGGATGGTTCTATAGATGGATCAAATGATTATCCTTGTATCTTTAATGAAATTTTGGATGCCATGGATTTAGTATTATTCTTGGTTCTTAACTATATGGTATTCCATGGGCCTTTCTACCCCTGGGATCCGGTTTTCCTAGACTCGCGTAGGACGTGTTTGGTATAACATGCTCTTAAGACTCCAACCGATTCCTAAAAGAGTTTCCATTGAGATGTTACTAGGACTTGATGAGGATTACATGGTTTTATACACCTTGTATCTGGCCCTTGATGGTCTAAAACTTCATAATAGGGAATAATTGTGGGTTATGTGATATTCTTGGTTGTATGGAAAGGTCGTGGTTGACCTGACATGTTTGTATGAATGGAAAGGTTAAATTGGTTATTTATGTATTTAATTTTGGTACCTTATATAAGAGATTTAACATATTTTATAGGGATCTTTGAGAGGCTATTGAGTATTTCATGTTTTTTGGTTTACATTCCATGGGAATATTTACATTCTTTTACTACTTACCTATTACTTATACACAATTTATCATGTTATATTGCATATCCAAGACTTGTACAGATATTTGGTTGGTTAGCTACTAGTATTGTATCTCACACACTGTTTGGGACATAATGAGGTACCCAAACAGACCATTTGGATGTAAGTAGAGTTATGATCAAGCTCTCACAGTTTGATGGTTGATTTGTGAAATTTTTAGGAGTAGGGGAGTAAGAGATGGAGAAGAGGATCATGATTTTATTCAGAGATAGAACTTTTTGGTCTTTCTAGTTTTTTGATACGTGTAATGTAATGTCGTGTACCTATTTTGGTTTCATTATAGATACATGTATCATCATCATTTCATATGAGACACTTCTAGATTTCTTATGTATTCTTGTCTTGGTTATTTATCAGTTGGTTTCTTATTGTATCTGCTTCCACAACATGTATGTTATCAATATTTTGTTGTGTTACACAATGGTGTTATGTGAATAGTCTTCCCGTGGACACACCTAGAACCTCTATACTACACATAATCCTCTAGAAAATGGGGAGATGCACTTGAGGCCATGTGGTCCACCGGTTTCGAGGCACTATTGAGTGGTGTCTAGGCCTGGGACCTTACATAGTGGTATCAGGATATCTATTATCTAGTTTTTTTTCTATTTTTTATGATAAATAGGGAGAGGAAGGTAATGGAGTTGGGTAAAGCATTATTCATGGGTGTTCTAACCCAAGAATATAAATGAGCCAAATTTCCCTGAATTAATTTTTTGTTTCGTAAATTTGGATTATTACACACAGTTTCATTCCTACATGGGGGTGGTTCACTTAAATTTTGATATTTTTGTTAATATTATCTTATGTTTTATTCTGTTTCAACCCAATGAGATGATTTTATTCCATAACATCCATAATTTTAGTCACTTTCTAGAAATCACATTCAATGCATTATGCTATGCCATCTAGGATGCATTACATGATCCATGATATTGTGATAGGTGTTGTGATAGATGTACCATCCTTTTTTGATAGATTTAGTGTAGTGGAGAGAGAAAGTTACATCATATTTCACTTCATAATGTTTTTGGGACATTATGTATTGGAAATTAAAGTACTTATTGATTAAATTATTTAAAGTGAACTTGTTATGGTTTGGAATATATGGGTGGAATATTTTTTTTCATGAGATGTAATGGTCCGTTAGGGACTGGGAGTTGGTGAAACATTGGTTAAACACTTTTTAAAAAATTAATGATGGAGCTTAAATTGAGATGAATATTAAATGAATTGAAATGATAAAGTTGACTTTTAAATAGAGACTTGACTTAGACCCTGATTTTGAGTGGGAAAGATCTTGTGTCTCTACTAGTTTTAAGTGACTATTATTTTTAAAGTCTTTTATTTTGGAGTAGGTTGTGTGGTATAACTTAGTTTTAGGTTTTCTTGACCCTTCATATTCTTTTTAGTTGAAAGCTTTTTTTTCTTTTCTACGTCTTGTGATTGGATTCAAAAATACACAAACGGATTTGGTTGGTCAATTGGGGATTGTTTATTTTGAGACAACCAATTGTGGATTCTTATAAATTTGATAATTAACCAACTCCTATTTGGTTTCTTTCTAAAGTCCTCACGTTGGTTTTTCAGGACCATCATAGGTCGCATTATCTTAAATAATTTAAATTAATTCATTTTCACAAATTTCAAGATTGTGAATGAATGTCAATAAATGGTTAATGCATTAAAAATGATGTTTGATAAGACTTTCTGGTTTTTCCTTGATGTGTTTTTCAAATTAGGTAACAAGTTATTTTATTTTATAGTTTGTTTTCGATCATTGGTTAAAAATCATTGAAATGTTTAAATATTAAATTTGAATGAATGAAATGACATTAAAAATGGATCCTGAAGTTGTGTCCTTCCTTATACCCTCCTATAAGGGCAGATTAAATGTTCCCTTGAGTTTTAATGTAATGGAAATGCGATTGTTTTTTATAGGTCATTTTCATTCTTTTGTATTGGATTAAGTGAGAAGCTCCTAAGGATCTTTAATTTTGTAGGAACAACCACATTATGATTTGATGCATTATATTTTTTATGGGGCTGGCCGAAGGTAGGTATCACCCTAGAGCTTATGTTCATTTCTAAATGTAGTGAATTTATATCATTGGTGTCATTCGGGTGTCATTTTCCCTAGTAGGACTCTGTTCATTTTTTATGACACCCTTATTTGGATTGGCTTTAATAGTATCCTTGACCCTTTTTATGGTTGTTAACATCAGATAATTCTTGGTTTCAATAAGGCATACATGATTAGTGCATGGTTAGACACTTACTAGATCTCAAGACACTCTTCTTTTCTATATTTATGGATGAATTGGCATGTCATCCTCCAGGTTAATGGTCATATGTGGAAATATGGATCTGTGTTAAATAACTTCGGTGGACTAACTGATAATTTGATTCATAGAGTGGAAAACCAATGGAAGATATCAGGGATGTCATCTTTTTTTTTGAATCCGCAGGGTACTGTGTCATCATTTAGGTAGTACCCATCATGTCTCTAAATAATATAATGAGCTTGTTGAGTTTGGTGATATTTTTGAGCCTTGATATATTAATTATGTACTTGGGTCATCTCCAGAGTAGAGTGACTTGGGAATTAAATGAATCAAACTCATCCCAATGCTCAGGATGACTTCTATTAGAATCGAGTGTTTTGACATACCGATGAGGTTGGTTTTGGTTTTCAGGAAAAATGGATTGACGATGTGAGTGTGACTTAGTGGAGTGCCACAAAAGTATTTATTTTGAATATGATCTATCCCACATATGAGTGGTTGGTTTTTCTACTCTTTCGCTGAGTAAGACACTCCTAAGGTGGGGAGAGTCACTTCAGTTCTAGTGTATGTGTTAGTGATTTCTTAGAAGTATGACATTGATGTTGTTGGATAGGTATGAAACAATTGAGAACCATCGTTATTCATGTATAGACTTTGGTGTTAAGGCTTCAAGGATCACAGGATTCCTCAAATGGTAAAATAGTGTGATCAGTTAATGTAGTTCATCGACAAGTGAAGTCGATATCCTTTCAAAGGAAGTCGACCAGTAATAGTTTGACTGATCTTTTTAGAAATATTCAATAACCTCTTACTATGATATTTTTTAGTAAATATCATTTCCCCTATCCTTACATCCTCCTTGATGTACTAGGAGAGTGTCGGTCTGATGTATCACTTGTATACATAATGTAAGAAATACCCATGTTTAGTTCACTAGACTCTAATTTAATGAATCTGAGGTTACCTCGGACTCATTTTAGGTTTAAAGGAGATGTTTATAAAGGGTAAATACTCTAGTGGGATGGATCTAGGTTACCCCCTTTTTCATAGGGAGGCACGATGGTTTTGAAATGCATGGGTGAGGGGTTGAACAAGTAACATCACCAGGAGTTTAGTGTGGATTTAGGTGGACATGTTCATTATAAAAGAAATATTCCTTGGATAATCGTGTTGTGATTAAGTTTGTAATTCATCAGATGTCTAACATAAGAATTTTAAGAATATACATATGGGGTGGTGTGACTTTTTATCCTTCTTTCTTGATGTCTAAATTTGTAAGGAACCTATTTATACATGTCGATGGGTTAAGGCGGGTGTGGTAAATAGGTCAGATATGATATTTTTGTAATCTTGGGAGACCAGATTAAGTTTGGTCAATCGGGATTCAACCATTCCTTTATATTTAGGTCCTTGATATGACCTAATATATAGTTAGGCTCGACGGTACTGGTGGCCAATTATGAAATGAAGTGTAGCTGGTTTTGTCTTATGATGTTCCACTTGTCAGCAGGTGAAGGCAGAATATCAGTGACTAGCCAAACTATTAGATCATTTATCTATTCTTAAGTGGAAATGGGATGAAGTCATAATGGATTTTGTGACTAGTTTACCGAGGTTTCCTTGAGGTAGAAACTTTTAATGGGTTTTTGTTGGTAGGATCATGAAGGTTACTCATTTAATTCCAATCAATGAGACATTCAGTGTGAATGACCGTGGGAGGTTTTATATCTATGATATAATATTACTTTATAGGGTCCCTTGTACTATCATTTCAAATAGGGAAACCTCTTTATGTATCTTTTCATTCATTATTTTCATATGTCACTAGGTACACAGGTTCTTCTATGTATAGCTTACAACCCTCACACTGATGGGCAGTAAAAGTATACGATATAAGTTAATGCAGACATGTTGTGAGCATGTGTCCAAGATTTTGGGTGATCTTGGGAGATTCATATACCCCTGGTTGATTTCTCCTAAAAAAATATCATTCATGCTGCTTTCTTAGATGGATCCTTATGAATATTTTTAAGGTATGACATATCAATCAACCTTGTATTAGTTATAGGTCGGAGAGGTATCTATGATTGGAACTCAATAGCTTTAGGATACCACAGAGTAGGGGAAGTTGATTCAAAAATGAATCGTTATTATGAATTCTCACCAGAAATCATATGCTGATCGCTGCAGAAAATGTCTAGAGTTTGAGGTCAGGGATCGAGTTTTCTTTCATTTTTCATAAATTATAAGACATAGGATGATCAAAATATAGGCAAACCTTTCTCCATGATAGGTTCAACTATTTGAGATTCTATATACATTTGGGTTGGAATACTATCAGTTACACCTACCATAGAGGTAATAATTTGTGCCTAACATCTTCAACGTATCTCAACTATGCCTCTATTACTCAGACTCATCTATTTTTTTTCAACCTAAGGAGGTTGAGTTACAGCCATATGTGTCCTTCAAGGATAATTCTTTTAGTATCATTGATAGGATCATGATGTTTTTTAAGGTCAGTTAGTTCCTCTAGAATGGGTACTATGGAAGCAGGGCAATTTATTGGACAAGACATGGGAGAGGGAGGCCAACATACATGCTCAGTGGTTGTAGTTATTCTTAGACAAATTATAATCACACATAAGAGGAAAATTGGGAGATGAATTACTTTAAGGGGGAATATTGTAAGAACCTTGGTTTTCATAAGAGGTACGGATCCCTTCCTTTTCAATTTTAATGTTAAAATATGGGATAATTTTAATTCCATTTGAGGTCATGGAGCTGTTGCGAGTGTCTAGGGCTTGTCTAGAGCCCGAAACCCAAGTTTTGTGGTGAAAATGGATTGGTGAACTATTAGTTCAAACCGTGTTGGGTAGGCCTCACAATTATATGAAATGATGCGAGGCTGGCTAGTGCAGACCTATATTCCACATTGTTTGTCCAAACATTGCTATTTGGTCCATCTATCCTTGTGACAAAATCTCCAATTTTGACTGTGAGTTCTAGCCCGATTTTTGAATGGTTAGTCAAACCATGTGGATAAACATTCCGAGTTCCCCTTCCCTATAAAAAATCAAAAATGGTTGGCGAACAATTTATCAAACTGTAACATAAAACACCACTGGCCCTTTATTTTTTGTAAATTTTATAATTTAAATTTAAATTAAAATATATCTTAACCAAAATTCAATCTTTACTCTCCCACAAAATAAAATCACATTTTGTAAGCCTTTTTAGAAGCCTAAGCTCGTATTTGAGTTAACTCTTCCATCCGATCTTTGATTCAACAATCACTCATTTCTGTGGATCTGCAGAGGTGAGTAATGGATTATTTTTTATCCATTATTTGTTTTTATTGGATTCCATTATTCTATTTAAGTTCAAGATAATATGATCTAATTTCATGTTCGTCTTATGTTTTTCATTTTTTCCCCCGATCTGAGTTGAATCAAAAGCCGATACAATATGATCACCCGACTATCAATATAAGGTAGGTGGTCAATA
The DNA here is from genome assembly GCA_963277665.1 of Viscum album. NCBI lineage: Eukaryota > Viridiplantae > Streptophyta > Magnoliopsida > Santalales > Viscaceae > Viscum > Viscum album. The sequence goes on along the minus strand of OY728121.1, from coordinate 1,656,421,904 downwards.
ATCTTATCATTGGTTTTGGTGCTTTATAGACCTAATTGTTGTTGTGACTCCCTCCAGACTTTCTCGTGCAACCCAAAAATTAAAAAAATTAATTGAATTAAATAAAATGGGACCTATTAAGGATTTTTTGTGGTTCTTTTGAGATGTATTCATGGTTTTTCCCCAACCTAGGTAAACCCATGGGGTGTTCCATATAAATTTTATTATTTAATTCCTTATTAAACTATATATGGGATGTGTTCTCATGCATTACAATTTAGAGGTAGCTTATTTGTGATTTAATGGAATTGTATTTCTTCACTAGGATATATCTATCCTCCTTCCATGTTGAACATGATATTGAGCCATTAAACTTTTAATTATAGAATTGAACTAACATTTATTTTTAGTTTTGATTAAATGATTGGTTAAACTCATTGTTTGATTGCATTTAAATGTAAATTGATAAATGACTGGGTAAACTCATGTGATGTGTTTAAATGTTAATTGAGGGAAATAAGTCAGTATACTCATTAGTTTCCATTGAATTTGAATTATGAATAGTTATATGCGTTTGCTGAATTATATTGAATGAAAACATAAATGGTATGAAATTATGAATGACTCTATAGATTCCTTGTATGATTCTCATTGGATCTTGAACATGGTATTGGATGCAGTGGATTAAGTTTTCTCATTGGTTCTTCATTTCTTGGGATGCCTTGCACCTTCCTACACCTTGGATTTGGATTTCTTGGACTCACGTAGGACATGTTCGGTATGGCATGCTTTTAGAAATCCACATAGTGACTAACTGAGTTTCCATCAAGATGCTTCTAGGACTCGATGAGGATTCCTTGGAATTATATGCCTTTTATTTTTCTCTGCATAGTCTGAAACTTCATTATACAACATGGTTGTGGGTAATGTTATATGCATGGTTGTATTGAAAGGCCACAGTTGACATGACATGATTGGATAAACAAAAATTCCATGTTGGTTATTTATGTATTTATTCTATATTATTTTTATAATATCTTGAACATATTTTGTAGGGAACCATGAGAGGATATTCAAAATTTCTTATATAGTGTTTTACATGCGATGGGAATATTTACTTTCTTTTACCACTTACCGGTTACCAGAACAAAATTTATCTTGTTATATTGCACAGATATGACTTGTAATGCTATTTGGGTGGATAAATACTTGAATTGTATCTCACACCCTCTTCAGGCCGTCATTGGGTACCCTAATAGACCATTTTCATGTAGGTAGAGATAGGGGAAAGCGCCCACAATTCAAGGAATGATTTGTGCCAAGCTTAGATACTATGGAGAATGGGATCGAGCTGAGTCTCATGATGCTATTCAGAGATTTTACTTTTTGTTCTTTCTAGTTTTTTTATAAATGTATCGTATTGTACTATTGTGTACCTATTTTTTCTACTTTGTAGATACATGATTCATCAGCATTTTATATGAGATACTTATGACTTTATTATTTATTCATATCTTGTTTATTTATCAATTGTATACTTATTTTATTTTCTTCACCAACTTTTACATTATCAATATTCCATTCTGTTGCACTATGGTGATGACGCCATAGTCTCCCCAAAAACACAACAAGACCATCACTACTGGACAACACACTCTGTTATTTGGGGAGATGCTCTTGAGGCCATGTGACCCACTGGGCTAGGGGCACAGTTGAGTGGCATCCATGTCCCAGATGTTACAATTATTATAAAATAACCATTATAACCTAGTTATTAAATTGGAATAAATATATATAGATAACTAATTTTGGAAATAAAAATAAAGTTCCAATTCATTATAAATATATCGGTAAGTTTATAGAAAAAAAACACACAATTTTTAGTAAAATCTCTTTATTATTCAAAAATATGTTTATCTACTTTTTATGAGTATATAATATTTTTTAGAAATTATAGAAAATTTATTTGACAAAAATAAATTTATTTTTGAATTCATCATGCCAAATAATCTAGGAATTATTTATTTTATTAACGAATAGTGAAAATACTAATTGAAAATTATATTTTCTTTTAAAATCTTTACAAGGTAAAATTATTTTTAGATTAGTTTTAAATTATAATTAGTTAATTTTCATTTAAGATAATAAAATTTTGGTTTTTTTAAAAAGGAATTATGTAGGAATTTATAATGAAAACACTATATGTTTTAAAAAAGTATTTTCTTGAAAAAAAATGTTTTCCCGGAATTTTACCAGTTTTATTTTAAATTAAATTCTACAAAATCTGGGTTTGGATTTTAAAAACTAGATCCCAAATTTTGATTTAGAATTCACAAAATTAGTAAATAGGTACCTTGTATTTTTTCCCAATATGAATTGTAACCTTGGTAAATTTTGTTACCACGGTAAAGGGTAAACTATGTAATTTAGATTAAAAATAAAATTATAAAGACTATAAAAAGACCCTAACACGTGGTAAAAATTTATTAGATAAATATAATTCGACCCTTAACACATAAGGATAAAAATTATGTTGTTTAATATACTTTCTTCCATGAAAATGACTTATATAATATTTAAATTAATGAAAGTCATAAAATGTCCCTTTATTTATATTTAATATCTCTTATATCTCCACATACGGATAAAAGAATGTTATGAATAAGTCTCAGTGTAACTTATTAAATTAATAAATATAGTTTTATGAAATATTTTTTTTATGTTTTGGGCCACTTGGGTGAAATTATGAAATTTATATTATTTTATTTAATAAGAATTTAATGATGTAAAATTCATGTTTTTAAAAGATATATAATTTGTAATATAGTTTTGTAAAATAGAAAAATTATAATTTAATTGGTATTTTTAAAGATATAAGATTTTTCTTTATGAAGGTATTTAATTTTTATTTTTTAGTAAAGAAACAATTATATTAAATAATTTCATGATGAAGTTTTTGTAATTATTTTATTAATGGAAATATCAAATAAATGAAATTAAAAATAAGAAATTAAATTTAATTTGAGAGGAAAAAATCATTCTAGGGAAAACAAAATAGTAAAGGGGGAGTACCTTAAATATCTAACATCTTAGGTTAAATTCTAAACCATAGTTCTAGGACTATATCCTATACGTATACTTATCCTTAGGGAATCCCTAGACATAACTTAGAAATATCTCTAGGAATCTCACTAACGTTTTCGCATCCTAGTTTCCAAAGTTTGACTAAACCTTTGCTCTGATACCAACTATAGACACTTGAAACTTGACCTACATGGAAATTACAATACTTTTTCAGAATACTTAATACATGAAAAAAACAGACACCCAAAGACCGTATTAGTTTAGTGTCTTTGGAAACTCTTAACCAAATCTTCTAATGATGGTAAAAGATCTTCAACATCTCCCATAAAGATCTTCCCCTTTTGGTTTTCTTACCTAAAACCTTTATATATATCCTGGGGAAAATAAAACATAAAAAGGGTGATCTCAAATCCTCAGTAAGGTTAAGCATAGAAAACATAAAACAATCCATAAACATTTGAATGAAAGAACTTGAACATAAAATATAAACATCAAAATATTGAGTAAAGACATAAATCTTGGAAGTACGTAAGGAATATATCATAAAGGAACATCAATCATGATAAAATAGCTTGGAAATAAAACTTGTAATTGTGTCAAAACATTAATCACGTGATATGATTTCCATAGTAGCCAAGGCATTGCTTCCAAGACCATCTTAGTGGACAAAGTCCCTTTCTGAATCGAGTTCACTCCTCATTTCAGTCCTGTAACAATGAACCGGATTAACTTACCGTTCCAGCCATGTCTATCTCAGGAGATATAAATCTTTACCCAATGCATTGTAGGGAGATATAGGTCCCACCAATCTCATAATGAAATCATTCTTACTTTTGCCACAAAATAAACATACATCATTCATAATAACCCAACGAATAAAATGGGTTTCATAAACATCATCCCATCATCACATAGTCCATATAAAAGAATGTATATCATTTCATAATAAGAAAAGTGAAACTATGTAAATCATAGATACTTCATACTTGAAACATACACATATGAAATAATGTCATCTTAGATGGAAAATGGTTTTGATAAAACACTTGAAATGAATTATTGAGGAAAATATCCTTTCTTCTTCAAAATCAATTTATTTTCAAAAAATATCATGCAATTTTAAAAGAAAAATATTTTGTTGAAAATAGTCATGAAATCTTTTGGAGGAAGCTTCTTGAAAATAAGGCTTTATAAAACCGTAAAAATCCGTTCGTGCCGTATAAGTTAAAAAACATTCTTCTCTTACTTTTTCTGGAAAAGTCAAAAATTACCTCGTAAAAGAAATATTCCATACATACAATGTAGTAAAAATCAAAAATGGGTAAAAAGGACACTAAAAATACATGAAACCATTTTTAGGAAACATGGACATGGATGAGGACAATAACCCCAGTAAATACATACGAATAAACAATCTCGGATAAGAACGAGATTGGAAAAGTTATCCCTTACCTTATGTCCGATATGCTTCGTATGTATCCGAACCTCCTGTATAATGATTTAAATAATGTCATTGACTTATTACAGAATCATATTCATTGTTTTATATCATATATAGTTCACTTAGGTATTTATATTACCCGTTCATTTGTCAATTCAATGTTAAAGTAGTGTTTTGGGTAAAATTGTTTCTTTTATCGTACGTGTTTGGAATTGTTGTTCTTGATATTATTATTACTTATATCATGATTTAATTACTTACAGAATGTAAAACATGATTTATATATCATATATATTCATTATATATATATAATAGATAGATAAATGAAATGAAACACACCGTTCATGGAGATGGTAGACCATACATACGCATGAACGTTGTTTTCCTTTCTTTTTTGACTTGAATGGAAGTAGATGACATATATATATATATATGTATGTATAAATAAATCTAGTAGCTTAATTATGTCATATATTTCATTATTATTATATATACTTTATAATCATTCTTAAATGGTTAATCATGGAAAATGAATCTCATCATGTTTGTGGAGATGGTAGTCCGTATGTACGCACGAGCGATGATATCATTCCCATGATCATGGAATTATATTGAAGTGTATGTATAATATTAAAAAATAAATATCACTTTACAATAACCATATATAGTTATTTATTTACACCATTATACCCATCCATGTAAGGTGGTGGTGGAAAAACTGATTACACCACGGTGTGGAGACGGTATTCCGTACGTAAGCATGCGTGGTGATTTCATTTTCCGTAGGATGGATAGAAGGTGAAATAGGGTTGTTTCATATTCATAATAACATATCAGTATATGAGTGATACTTATGTTATTACTTTATAATTAAACAAATAAATAAGAAGAAGTTGAAGAAGAAAGAAACTTGAGAGAATCGAAAGAAGACATTACCTCTTTTTCGACGCACCTCCTTTAAGCCTTCTATTAAGGAAGTAGAGTTGGCCTTTTGAGAAGACCAGAACCTCCATAATGTTTCTAGAAAAGTGTATAAGATAAATGGTCCGGGGTTGTCCGAGATTCAAGGCTCAAAAGGGTGTGAAGAGAAGAGGGAAGGGGTGCCCTTTTTATAAGGGAGGAGAGGGGCACCTTTGGAAAAACAAAAAATATTATTTTATTATAAAGTCATATTCAGTTTTTAATAGCTCCAAATTAATTTATTTAGAAGCTAAGGTGGATATGGGTCAAAATACTCTCATCCAATAGATTTTAGACAGGTTTAGGTTACTATTTTAACCTTATCATTTAGATTTAACTCTAAGTTAAATAATTTTACTTTTACTGTGTCTTCTTGTTTTCCTACACTATAAGGTTAATAAACTTACTATAACAAGACAAAATAACCCCAATTTGTTTATTATTAATATATATAACCTTATCTAAGTAATTTGGCTGAACCTTATATTTTTTGGAATAAAAGAACAATTAATAATATAATATTTGTTTTAAAAACTATTTTATGTCAATTTTGACACTATTTGGTAATTGATTTTTTTGAAAATCATAACAGAATTATTAGTTCGAATAAAGTTAATTAAATAAATACTAATATCTAATATTAACTTATAAAATTAGTGTAATTCATAAAATGTCTCATATTACATTTATTTGGGTATTTATAATATCAATTATTTTAATATATCATTATTTAGGTAATTACTGCATCACTATTGTGTCATAAATAACATAAATTATTTAATGTCTAAAAATTATAAATAAAATCCTATTAGGTAGTAAATTTTTTTATCTTTATAATTATTATTTATAGTTTAATTTATCTTATGTATAACCCTATATTAAAAATTAATTAGTTATTAAACTTTGATTTTAACTATTTTAACCCTTCTTTAAATAAATTAATAATAAATGTCCTAATCTAATCCAAGTGGGCCTAAATGGTCATATTTTGTTCCTAAGGTTTTTTTTGGTCGAATTAAACTTATCCAATAGAATTAGTACATGTGTTAGGGTAATAATAATATCATTTGTACCCTTAATTACCTTATTTACTTTTCACCGTGGTAAAAAAAGTAAAAAGTTACTATTCACCAAAAATTATTTTTCATCCCATTGAACAAAATTTTAGTCATTGATATTAACTGTGTCTCTTGTATTTTCGAAATTCCACTCACAGAAGCAGTAAAATTAATTTTTATGTAAATTTGCAAATTCTCCTAGGAGGTGGGTAAAAGACGGTGAAAAGTTCAATAAAATTTTTATATATCTAAAATTATTATAAAATTACTCCAATGAATAGAGTTGAACTTATGTAGGTATTATGTATCAATTTTGACCTAAAATAAATTTAAATAAAATAAATAATTATTTAAATAAAAATTCGGTTTTTAAATAGTGACCAAGTGTTTTTACTATTCATCAAAAATTGAAAGTTTTCAGAAAAATACCAAAATTTCACCCTAAGCTAATTTCGATATTCTGAATCCAAAAATGAAGTCCATTTTGAAAAATAAAATTTACAAAATTTCAAAAATTGGGTATTACTATTCATACAGGCTAGTTTTAATAATATTTTAATAGCATATCGTTGTTTAGTGAAAGTCGATATTGCGTATAATGCAACCTATCGAGGAAGGTCGCGATTGTGTGTAATGCAACCCAAGAATAGTGTTGCGTATAATGCAAGATAATTCGGTGTTGTGTCTGATACAATCTAATCTTGGTGTAGTGTATAATAGAAGATCAAAGAAATTAAAAATAATATATCTCATAAAATCTCAGGGTGTTACATTCTACCCCCCTTAAAAGGAATTTCGTCCTCGAAATTCGTCGGGGTTATAAATTGTTTACTATTCATAGAAACCCACATCGTAAAACGGAATACTAGAACATAATTTTAAAAACTAAAGTATGAAATGTAACAATTACCCAAAGTTACTCATCACTGGGTTTCCATATTGGAGAACATAGGTGAAAAGTATGGATACAGAAGAAAAATCAAACCATTAAGTTCTGATGGAGAGTGGTAGAGAACATGGCTATGAAAAATCCATCAATCATAAAGCCATAAATTTGTGATGATCTAAGGTACCATATGATTAATCGGATATAAGAGCACCAGGACAACATTTTTGGTTTTCAATATCATTTCCCTAAAGTTGAAAATTTTGAATTAGAAGAAATACTTGCTTGATTTTGGTAGAATATCACTGTTGTTCATGCTTTGAACAATTTCCACTTCATCTCTTAAATAAATGAAGTTGAATTTGTTATTCATGAAGTGTTAACAGATCATGTGCTAGAATGATGGGTCATTCCATCTGTTTCAAACAAAAGGTTAACAAAAGTTATCAAATATACATAAGTCCATCTATGGTGAGGTTAATCATATACGATTCCAAAAATGAACTTATACTTCATATATCATACTGCTTAATAAAATAAAACTAGTTTCTAGTAACCAGGGACTTCCTATAGGCCAGTGGTAGGTGATAAAGGCCAGTCGCACTTCAATTGTGGGTTCGATTCCCACAGCCTTGTCCGACTCGATGGGCTGTCGCCCATCCTGTAGGTTTTCCTTTTTCTAGAACAACATTTCTATAACATCCCATTAATAATATCGAAAAAAGTTCTATCCTAAAACAATAATAACTTATGTACAACATAATCTATTCCAATCTTTAGTCTTATCTAAAATACATCGGTCCAAGATCATAGTATAATGAAAATGATTACTTGAAATGTTACATAACAATCACATGAATTCCATCATTTATCCCCCATATATCATAAGATATATCTTGTTTCTAAAATTACAAACATGTGAATACCTTAATCATGTATTCTCTTGAAGAATTAATACCCATTGAACCTTAGTGAAAACATGAATGTTGTTAAATTTTAACACTTTCCATATACCAAAATCCCAAAAATTCTATATACTCAAACCATAATATCACTTAGTCCTTATATCAGTCATGATCTCATGAATACAATCAAACATCTCATTATCTTCTTATCCCTTCATTATGCGCATATCATCCACTTTCCAAAAATATCTGAATAACCTTTCATGGTTACCAGTACCATTCAACATATACTTTCAAATACTTTAGGAAAAATAATAGTCTAACAATCCTTAGATGATTCTTTATTCCATAGTACCATTAACTATACAACATAACTCTTGATAAAAATACAATCATTCCACTACCTTCTTAAACAACTGACTGAGCATCAACACTTCTTTTATCTCATATTTTATTTGTAGTCTCTTCATCATCATCCACATAAATACTACTCATATGACCATGCTGATTCTATTCATGAGATTTTCCCTTAGGGCATTGGTTTGCATAATGCCCATACATTCCACATTTAAAACATCTAATCATTGTTGATGTCATAGCAATACCATTATCCTTGTCCATGGTGTTAACTGAACCTTTTCCTTTGCCCTTACTGGATTTGTGTCCTTCTTTTCCACACCCAAAGCATCTTCCAGTTCCTTTGAAAAAATCTCCCTGATGCCTCTTCCCACATGATTTACATGAGGGAAATTGAACTTTCATTCCTCTATGATCATCATGAAACTCCATCTTTCTCTTATTATCTATGTCAGGAAACTTACCAAAGTTGAGATTATTGATCATATTATGAGATTTCTGATTAGGCATAATAACGATGTTTGGACTTCCAAATCCCGTTTCATTTGGTTTCTCATGAAGAATGTCATTCCATTGTCCGTCATATCCTCCATTATCATGAATCTTTCTGTTTCCAGCCATTTTCTAAAACACAAAAAGAATAGCGTGAGAGGAAAAAATCATGCTAGGGAAAACAACATAGTAAAGGGGGAGTACCCTCAATATCTATCATCTTAGGTTAAATTTTAAGATCGTTACCATAGTTCTAGGACTATATCCTATACGTATACTTATCCTTAGGGACATCCCTAGACATACCTTAGAAATATCTCTAGGAATCTCACTAATGTTTTCACATCCTAGTTTCCAAAGTTTGACTAAACCTTTGCTCTCATACCAACTGTAGAGACTTGAAACTTTACGTACATGGACATTACAATACTTTTGCGGAATACTTAATACATGAAAAAAACATACACCCAAAGACTGTATTAGTTTAGTGTTTTTGGAAACTCTTAACCAAATATTCTAATCATGGTAAAAGATCTTCAACATCTCCCATAAAGATCTTCCCCTTTTGGTTTTCTTACCTAAAACCTTTATTTATATCCTAGGGAAAAGAAAACATAAAAAGGGTGAGCTCAAATTCTCAGTAAGGGTAAGCATAGAAAACATAAAACAATCCATAAACATTTGAATGCAAGAACTTGAACATAAAATCTAAACATCAAAATATTGAGTAAAGACATAAATATTGGAAGTACGTAAGGAATATATCATAAAGGAACATCAATAATGATAAAATATCTTGGAAATAAAACATGTAATTGTGTCAAAACATTAATCACATGATATGATTTCCATAGTAGCCAAGGCATGGCTGCCAAGACCATCTTAGTGGACAAAGTCCCTTTCTGAATCGAGTTCACTCCTCGTTTCAGTCCTGTAACACTGAACCGGATTAACTTACCGTTCCAGCCATGTCTATCTCAGGAGATATAAATCATTACCCAATGCATTATAGGGAGATATAGGTCCCACAAATCTCATAATGAAATAATTCTTACTTGTGCCACAAAATAAACATACATCATTCATAATAACCCAACGAATAAAATGGGTTTCATAAACATCATCCCATCATCACATAGTCCATATAAAAGAATGGATATCATTTCATAATAAGAAAATTGAAACCATGTAAATCATAAATACTTCCTACTTGAAACATACACATATGAAATAATGTCATCTTAGATGGAAAATGGTTTTGATAAAACACTTGAAATGAATTATTGAGGAAAATATCCTTTCTTCTTCAAAATTAATTTATTTTCACAAAACATCATGCAATTTTAAAAGAAAAAGATTTTGTTGAAAATAGTCATGAAATATTTTGGAGGAAGCTTCATGAAAATAAGGCTTTATAAAACCGTAAAAATCTATTCACGCCGTATAAGTTAAAAAAACATTCTTCCCTTACTTTTTCCGAAAATGTCAAAAAGTACCTCGTAAAAGAAAGATTCCATTCATACCATGTAGTAAAAGTCAAAAATGGGTAAAAAGGACATTAAAAATACATGAAACCATTTTTAGGAAACATGGACATGGATGAGAACAATAACCCCAGTAAATACTTACTAATAAACAATCTCAGATAAGAACGAGATTCGAAAAGTTATCCCTTACCTTATGTCTGATATGCTTCATATGTGTCCGAAACTCCTGTATAACGATTTAAATAATGTAATTGACTTATTACCGAATCATATTCATTTTTTTATATAATATATGGTTCATTTAGGTATTTATATTACCTTTTCATTTGTCAATTCCATGTTAAAGTAGTGTTTTGGGTAAAATTGTTTCTTTTATCGTACGTGTTTGGAATTGTTGTTCTTTATATTATTATTACTTATATCATGATTTACATACTTCCAGAATGTAAAAAATGATTTATATATCATATATATTCAGTATATATATATATAATATATAGATAAATGAAATGAAACACACCGTTCATGGAGACGGTAGACCGTACGTATGCATGAACACTGTTTTCCTTTCTTTTTTGACTTGAATGGAAGTAAGTAGATGAAAAATATATATATCTGTATACATAAATCCAGTAGATTCATTATGTCATATATTTCATTATTATAATATATACTTTATAATCATTCTTTAATGGTTAATCATGGAAAATGAATCTCATCGCGTTCATGGAGATGGTAGTCTGTACGTACGCACGAGCGATGATATCATTCCAATGATCATGGAATTGTATTGAAGTGTATGTATAATATTACAGAATAAATATCACTTTACAATAACCATATATATTTATTTATTTACACCATTATACCCATCCATGTAAGGTGGTGGTGGAAAAACTGATTACACCACGGCGTGGAGACAGTATTCCGTACGTAAGCACGCGTGGTGATTTCGTTTTCCATAGGATGGATAGAAGGTAAAATAGGGTTGTTTCATATTCATAATAAAATATCAGTATATGAGTGATACTGATGTTATTAATTTATAATTAAACAGCTAAATAATAAGAAGTTGAAGAAGAAATAAACTTGCGATAATCGAAAGAAGAGATTACCTCTTCTTCGACGCACCTCCTTTAAGCCTTCTCTTAAGGAAGTAGAGTTGGTCTTTTTAGAAGACCAGAACCTCCAGAATGTTTCTAGAGAAGTGGAAAAGAGAAATGGGCAGGGTTTGGCCGATATTCAAGGCTCAAAATAGTGTGAAGAGAAGAGGGAAGGGGTGCCCTTTTTATAAGGGAGGAGAGGGGCACCTTTGGAAAAATAAAAAATATTATTTTATTATAAAGTCATATTCTGTTTTTAATAGCTCCAAATTGATTTATTTCGAAGATAAGGTGGGTATGGGTCTAAATCCTCTCATACAATAGATTTTAGACATGTTTAAGTTACTATTTTAACCTTATCATTTATATTTATCTCTAAGTTAAATAATTTTACTTTTATCGTGTCTTCTTGTTTTCTTACACTATAAGGTTAATAAACTTACTATAACAAGACAAACGAACCCAAAGTGGTTTATTATTAATATATATAACCTTATATAAGTAATTTGGACAACCCATATATTTTTAGGAATAAAATAACAATTAATAATATAATCTTTGCTTTAAAAACTATTTTATGTGAATTTTGATAGTATTTGGTAATTGATTTTTTTTGAAAATCATAGCAGAATGATTAGTTTGAATAAAGTAAATTAAATCAATAATAATATGTCATATTAACCTATAAAATTAGTTTCATTCATAAAAAGTCTCAAATTACATTTATTTGGGTATTTATAATATCCATTATTTTAATATTTCATTATTTAGGTAATTACTGCATCACCATTGTGTCATAAATAACATAAATTATTTAATGTCTAAAAATTATAAATAAAATACCATTAGGTAGGAAATATTTTCATATTTCTAATGAATATTTATAGTCGAATTTATCTTATGTATAACGCTATATTAAAAATGAATTAGTTATTAAACTTTGATTTTAACTATTTTAACCCTTCTTTAAATAAATTAATAATAAATGTCCTAGTCTAATCCAAGTGGGCCTAAATGGTCATATTTTATTACTAAGGTTTCTTTTGGTCGAAGTAAATTTATCCAATAGAATTAGGACATGTGTTAGGGTAATAATAATATCATTTTTACCCTTAATTACCCTATTTACTTTTAACCGTGGTAAGAAAAAGTAAAAAATTACTATTCACCAAAATTTATTTTCATCCCATTGAATCACATTATAGTCCTTGATATTAACTGTGTCTATCAGATTTTTTAAATTCCACTCACATAAGTGGTAAAATTATGTTTTATGTAAATTTGCAAATTCTCCTAGGAGGTGGGTAAAAGACGGTGAAAAGTTCAATAAAATTTTTATATATCTAAAATTATTATAAAATGACTCCAATGAATTGCATGGAACTTATATAGGTATTATGCATCAATTTTGACCTAAAATAAATTTAAATAAAATAAATAATTAACTAAATAAAAATTCGGTTTTTAAATAGTAACCCAGTGTTTTCAATATTCATCAGAAATTGAAAGTTTTCAGAAAAATACCAAAATTTCACCCTAGGATAATTTCGATATTCTGAATCCAATAATGAAGTCCATTTTGAAAAATAAAATTTACAAAATTTCAAAAATTGGGTATTACTATTCATAACGGCTAATTTTAATAATATTTTAATAGCATATCGTTGTTTAGTGAAACTCGATATTGCGTACAATGAAAGCTATCGAGGAAGGACGCCACTGAATGTAATGCAAGCCAATAATAGTGTTGCGTATATTGCAAGATAATTTGGTGTTGCGTATAGTACAAGCTAATCTTGGTGTAGTGTATAATAGAAGATCAAAGAAATTAACAATAATATATCTCATAAAATCTCTGGGTGTTACATTTATGATATTACAACTTTATCTAATTTTATCTTTGAATCCATATCCTTTTGGAGGTATTTTGGATTATTTTGAAATTATTATAAATTAATATTTTTAGAAATTCCAAAAGTTCCCCTCGCTTAAATTATAAAAGTAAACCTCCCCCTCACCTATTCATGTCCATTTTATCACTTAATATCGATAATACCTTTTCAATGTTTCTTATAAAATTAACTATTAAAATTATATATGTGATTTTTTTATAAAAATACCATCTATAGTGTCCCTAAGTGGAGATCTAGGTGGATACACCGAAGAAGAGGTAATCTCCTTCACAGTATTTTCAAGATTATTTCATATCCTAATTCATATTCATGTGTTGTTCCCATTATAAAGTAATAACTATAGTATCACATATATTTTTTTTTATAATTATGGAACAAAAAAATTAATCCATTTATCAATCCTAGGCAAAACAAAATTACCTCGTGCGCGTATCTATGACTTACCCTCTCCCCCTTGTGTTGTAATCTGTTTTTCATCACCACTTTATTTGGATTCATATAATGATGAAAATAATATATATATATATTATAATTATAATATTATATTGATTTTGTAAAAACACATATACCATCTACTTCTATATCATTTCACCATTAAAGGAATGATACCATTGTTCTTGCATACGTACAGCCTACCATCTCCATGACGTGACTCGATTCATTCTCCAAGATCAGAATTAAAGACTTCTTATATAAATATATTTAATGAATAAATATGAAATATATTATCTTAATAAAATTCTCAAAATTATGTAACTATATTCTATAAAAAATTTATTGGGACTTATACGAAAAAACGTGCATAGGAAAATGAAGTTGTTAACACACAAAAGAAGGGTAAAAATGAAATATTAATAAAAAGGGTAATAAGATAATAATGTATAATATCATAAATATAAATATGGTTTTGGTATAAATTATTAACATCTTTTAAACTATTATATAGGAGTTTTGGATATGTAAAAATAAAAATAGACATAAGGTAAGGGTTAATTTCACAATCTCATTATTATCTGAGATTCTTTATATGTAAGTATTTACGATAGAATATTTATATTACACGTCCATGTTTCCAAAAATGTTTTCCAAAAATATTCTTAATATCCCTATACCCATGTTTAATGTTATTTTTACCAATTTTATAATTTTTACTAAATGGTTTGAAATGAATCCCTTTTCATTTTCCTTACTATGAATTTTTTTACTTATCCACAAACAATTATGAGAAGAATTATTTTTTAAATTTAAACGGGTTGAATGGATTTATATGATTTCATAAAATATTAAATACATGATTCCTCCCTTACACACTTGCAAGGTTATTTTTAAAGATAATTTTTTTCTATTAATATTTTGTAACATTTTAAGAAAATAAAATGTTTTCAAATAAAAAGGTTATTTTCCTTAAGAATTATTTTCGAGTGATCACTCAAAATTATTCTTCATCTACGATAACATTATTTAATGTCAATTATGATTAAACAGTTGTATTTTTCAAGGATATTATCCCAATTATTTCTGTGACTGGTTTATGTTTATGATGGAAGTATATTTATGAAACCCATATTTTCCATTGGTTATTTTATGATTGAGTAATGATTATGAAACCCATTTCATTCCATGGGTTAAGATAGGATGAGTGATTTATGTTCGTGTGTCATATTCATGTATATTTTTCATTATCATATGGGTGGGACATATATCTCCCTCCAATTCATTGGTTAAATATTTATATATTGTGATATAAATAGGAATAGAAAGGTAAATGATCTCAGTTTAGTAATATAGCACTGAAAAGGGAAGAAAACCCAACTCAGTAATGGAGTACTAGAATGAAGAATGAATTTTGTTTAGTAATGGACTTTTTCCACTAAGAAGGTCCTGTAAATGAGGCTTGGTTAAAATGGTATGGATTTTCAATGCCTTTTTGTATTCTATAAATTACATGACTTATTTTTTTCTCTCTGGGAATACGTTATTTGAGGAATTAATATGATTTATCCCCTAACATTATATCACAATATTTGATATGAATAAAGAAATTTAAAAATAACATTTTTCTATTCTTATGTTAGAAGATTATGATACGATTCATATCTCTTTTTTTAACCCTTTATGAGCATTTGAGATCACCCTTTCTTATGTTTATTTTCCCTAGGATAAGAATAAATTTATTAAGTAAGATGTGTCATAAATGGTTATAGAACTGAAGGAATAAGTAGGTGACAACATAGATATTTTATGAACTAGATTTTTATGTTTCCCATTTTCTAAAGAAAGTTAACTGATACAGTTATATTGTGGTTTCATTGTATAGTGTAATGAATATTATTCTATTTTTAACTAATATCTATGATTCATCATTATAGTCAATGCCTAGAACCCAAAGGAACCACGTTAATGCTGAATGAGATTCCAATTCAATGATTTTCATCCTAAGAAACCGAATGCTATGGGTGGTTGAATGAAAAAAAAATTCTATGCTCACAAAAATTTCTAAAGTTATGAATCATGTAGGACTTAAAAATAAGTAAAGGATGGAAAAAGATTCTATCGAGTCCTTCATGAGGTAGTATCCACTTTATTTTAGTGGGTCTTCTGATCCACTAATGGATCAATAATTTATCGGTACCATTTAAAAGATAATTCCAGTTCTCCAATGTTCAGAAAATGATAAATACATCTTGGTTTTATATCCTATGGAAGGTGAAGTGGATCAATGGTGGATCATTATCAAGAATATGAGACAAAGAGATTAAACTGAATCCATGGAATGGGATGAGTTCAAGAACTTATTTTTGAAAAATTAATTTCCTCATATTATTCAAATGAAGATGAAGAAAGAGTTCCATGATCTTAAGAAAAAGGATGGTGAATCTATTGATACATACGAAGAAAATTTTACAAGACTTTTAGGGTATGCTTCAGGAATAATCACTCAACCTAAAATTAAGATTGATCAGTTCTTTAGTAGCTTAAAACCATGTCTTTGAATTTTGTTACCATAAGGGAATTTTTAACTATGAGGAATTTTTTCGATGTGATCTCATGGTTGAGATAGAGATTTTAGTTTCCTGTCAATATCATTGGTTCAATAAGAAGAGGAAAATGGAAAATAGTGGGAAATATTAAAACCATAGTGAAAAGAAGATGATATTTCCTTTATTCTCTATGTGTGGATATAAACATGAAAGAAACTATTTTAAAGGGACAAGTAAAGGTTTTAAGAATGGTAAATAATTCCACCAGTAATTTTAATTAAAAAGTGAAAGGAAAAATGATATCTAATGAGGTGAAAGAGAAAATTCAGAATTCACCCCCCACACTTCAATGATATAAGTTTAAGGAAAATGGGAATTATGCTAACCAATTCCCAAAAATAAGGGTTATCGCTGATGAATGATTCCAACAACCTCTTAAGTTTAACATTGATGAAGAATATAATGTAATAAATATTGGTGATGTGAAGTAAATACATGAGGTGGTGAAAGGCACACTTACCAACCACTCTAAAAAAGTTAATGTATTATTTTATTATGGATCCACCCACTCTTTTATTTCTAGATAATTTTATAATGGAATCACTATATTACCTCAATGATTAGATGCCGAATTTACTGTAAAAACTCCTAATGGAACAATGATAACATCACAAGTTATAATTCTTCTCTTGATGAATTTTGTGGGAATATGATTCCTATAAATCTCACGATTATCACTATAGTTCAATTTTATGTGATTCTTGGCATGGATTGGAATTATCAATATGGATCTCATTTCAAAATCTAAGGGAGCGAAGTCACATTTTATATTATAAATGAATATATTATCATATATTGATGCAAGGATATATATGAAATTCCAAAGAAATTATATCCATATTGTGGGACTTAATTTCCATTAATTATGGTTATCTATCTCATATGATTTGGGAGAAAATCACCATTAAGGATACACCTATTGTAAAAGAGTTTTTTTGATGACTTTACGGTATAATTATCGTGTATTCCACTAAATCATGAAGTTAAGTTTTCCATAAAACTAATAGAATTTGTTATTCATTTTAAAATAATCATCATATAATGGGTATTAGGATCATTACTTAATAACATGTGACATGAAATAAAAAACCTTTATTGAAAACTTCTTTTACATGACCACAACATTCCTTCAACTTAACACTACATGGGATATCCTGAAGAAAGACATAAAAAGGGTGAGCTATAAAGACCAATATGGGAGTAAACAAGGTATAACATGAATAATGAAATATGTTTTAGGTAACAGTAGTATAAATAGATCATAAGAGAAACATGAACATAAAGGCATGATATAGCATGATTATCGTAACATGGAATTGTGGACACAACTTAAAACACCGCATCAATAACATAAGAGAATCAAGTAAACCCCTATCAAAACATGGTGGATAAAATTCTTATAAATAAATAAGGAAAACCACTATACTAACATGACATATCATGATACTAAACATTACCCAATGCATCGGTTCACTGTCAGGGCGAACCCTTCATAATCATTTCAATCTCTTGCTTAAGTGTCCCACATAGATCATATAAGATGGATTTATTCCACATCACCATTTATTCCATGATAAATTA
Source organism: Viscum album (assembly GCA_963277665.1). Taxonomy (NCBI): domain Eukaryota; kingdom Viridiplantae; phylum Streptophyta; class Magnoliopsida; order Santalales; family Viscaceae; genus Viscum; species Viscum album. The sequence continues at coordinate 1,656,403,617 of OY728121.1, read as the reverse complement.
ATATAGAATACATACATGTAAGTCAGAATTCAAAAATTATATATGCATATTGAATACCCTTGATAGAGGAATGGGTATGGTATTCACTACATGATTATTTTGGCATGGAAAATCACGGTTCAATTTCTGTAGAAAAACTACGTCATGTGGAAATTCTTAAAGTGGGTTGATGAGAGAGAAATGGGATATCATAATTTATACATTAAATAGAATGTATGGAATCATTTAACATAATATCCCAACATGTGAAATGGAATTTTATATGCATAATATAATATTAAATCTTGAATGGAAATGAGAAGAGAGAAGTCCCTTAGGAAATTTCAGCACAATAACGGTGGGTATAAAGGATAAAAGGGGGATTAATGGGAGTGATAGGAAGATCCCATCATTTATATATAAAATTTAAATTAAGTCGGTATGGAAGAAGATAAAAAAATTCAATAAAATGTAAATTAAAAGGAAAGACATAAAAGAGGGGATTGAAGAGAAAGGGAGGGAGATCCATTACTTAATATTGATATAGTAACAACTTAGGTAAGGGTATAAATGGGGTGGATAAATGATCCCTCATTGAAATAATATCAAAACGAAAGAATGGAATTGATTATTAATGGATGAAAACATAACCAATTGAAATAAAAATGGATAATTTCAAACAATGCTCTTGAATTGAAAGTAAGAGAGAAAGGTCAGGATCCCTTACATGGATGTGTGACTCCAAAGGTTTGGGGGAGGCTTCTTGGGAAATTGGGGTCATCTTTAGAGTACTCTAGGGAGTACGGTGATGAGTTTTGTCGATCTTAAAAGAGATTCAAGGAAGAGAAATGGGTTCTTTAGTGAGTTTATATAGGAAAAGTTGTGGAATTATTTATTACTTTGGTTTTGGACACTACACACTAAAATATTCAAAACTAAAAATCATCCCATGGTTTTTTCCAATAGTTTCTAGAAAATGGGAGTTTTATACATTATTTTATATGGGTTGGGGCTGAAGATATTAAAATATTTCCCTTTCTTATATGCATGTGAGTCTTACTTTCATGGAAATGACTTTAAAAATATTAAAATATATTATAGGTATTGGAGGATTCACTAAGGAATTATAAAATAAGAAAACATAAAATTACATTATTTTGAAGGAAACAAATATATATTTCAAAATATAACTTTTATAGTATTTTTTTAAATCACTATTGGTTTATTATGGTGTCATAAAGCTCGTTATATATTTATATGATATTTAATTTTTACTCAAAATTTTGACTATCATAAAATTATGAAAAATTTACCATTGAATAATTTTGATGTCATGATTCTAAAAAAAATGTTATTTTTATATAAATAATTTTCCAAATATGTGAATTTTCAATTTTAAAATTAAAAACGAACATTTATTAAAAATTGTCAGGTTTTGAAAAAAATAGTTTTCAAACCTTAATAAAAATTTCATTTGACTTCATAAAAATTATATGATCATTTATATTTAATAAATTTAATTTAATAATAATATTTTATTAAAATATTATTTAATTAAAAAATCTATTAATTCATCAAAATATTTTTCTTAATTGAATTTGAATATTAACAAAAAATATTATGTGTGCTTTAAAAATAATTTACAAAGTAACAATAATATAATGAAAGTATATTCATTTTTGATACAAAATTAATGTAAATAATCATAATACTAGGGTCTTGTTACATAACCCTTTATTATACCATCATACTTCCTAAGAGTATGGTGTGTGATGTTGGGGCTTTAATGGGGTCATTCAGTGAACATGGTTTGGGTCGTGATTTTAATGATCTTGAACTTCTCGAGAAAACAGTTTTCCTCGTACTAATGTTTTTTGATCTCGGCTTGGTCTTGGTCTAGGGAAAATCCTAGAAATTCTATCTCTTTTAGGAGATCCAATAAATGGGCTTCATAGGGTACGATCCTAGTTTTTGGGGCCATCACTTCCTATTTCTGTGTCAAAAGGTTTTGTTAAAACCCTATATTCATTTTAGACATGTGATAATTGTTCAATGGATATATTATAAATCTTAATGAAAATTAACAGTAATTTAAATCCAATTCGATATAATAAAACAAAATAAGTGCCTGTGTTTTTAATACCATAAGACATTTAATTAAAATAAAGGAAGTTTTATCCATACATGTTCGGGTCATTACAACCTTCCCCCCTTAAGAAATTTTACCCTTGAAATTTTCTTTTCCCAAACTAAAATTGATGAGGGTAACTCTGCCTCATCACTTCCTTTAGTTCCCATGTCACTTCTTCAAACTTGTGGTTTCGCCACAACACCCTGACAAGGGGAATCATGTTATTTTGTAGAACTTTTTATTTACAGTCTAAGATCTTCACCGAATTCTCCTCATAAGAGAGGTCATTCTCCAATGGTACCACCTCTAGATTGAGTACATGTGATGGGTCTAGTATGTTCTTCCTCAAGAGTGAAACATGGAATAAATCAAGTAGTTGAGATAGGTTCGATGGGAGTGCTAGTCGATGGATCACCGCTCCAATGCGATCAAGGATCTAAAAAGAGATGATTAACCATGGACTAACCTTTACCTACTTCCCAAATCACATAACACTCATACATGTAGATATTCGAAGGAATACAATGTCTCCAACATCAAACTCTAGGTCACATCGACAATTGTCAGTATAACTCTTTTATCTACTTCAGGTTGCATTGATGTACTTCGAGATAGTCCTAACCTTTTCCACCATTTCTTTAACCATTTCTGAACCATGATGTTTTCTTTCCCCAACATCATCCCAACATTATGGTGTTCTTCACCCATTTTCATAATGATCTTAATAAGGAACCATTTGGATGCTTGAGTGGAAACTGTGGTTTTAAGAGAACTCCACCCAAGGAAGATTTTGGTCTCACATTCCTTTAAATTCCATTGAGAAAGATCTCAACATGTCCTCATATGTATGGATTGTACACTCCAATTTTCCATCAGCTTGAGGGTGATAGGCCCTGCTGAAGTTCAACTTAGTGTGTATATCATATTGGAGACTCTTCCAAAACATAGAGGTGAATATTGGATCTCAATCAGACAAAATCAATAGTGGTACTCCATTCATCCTCTCCACTTCTCTTATGTATATACATTCAAGTTGATACATTTAGAAATACTCTCGAATTGTAGTGAAGTGTGTTGTCTTTCTAAGATGATCCAAAATAACCTAGATAAAATTATTTCCTTTGGATTTCTTCAAAAATCTGGTGACACAGTCCATGGTGATGTTTTTCCATTTCCATGTTGGTATGGGTAGTGGTTACATCATCCCCTTAGGCTTCTTCATATCATCCTTAATTTTTTTATAAACCAGGAACATTTATGTATATTTAGCGATCTTCATATTCATGTTATTCTAGCAATATTTCCCCTATATATCTCGATACATATTTGTGTTTCCTGGGTGAATGGAGAAATTCAAACTATGTGCATAACCCAAAAGTTCTTCTTTTTTTAACTCAGGATTTGATGGAATACATATTATTAATCCAAATATCATAATTACTACTCCATTAACATTGTACTCTGAGGATTTCCTTTTTCTGGTAGTTTCCACATTCTCCTGAATTCCCACATCATCTTTTTGGCATCCTTTAACCTTTCCAAAAGAGATAGTTGACCAAACATTTCTAAAAGGATTTTTGATGTTCCCTTCTTTATGATTCCCATTCCTATCTTCATAAAATATAAAATGATCATATCCTTTTCAATTCTTATCAATGAGAGAATATCTAGGTCATTTCTACTTAGACAATCTTCCACTATGTTCACTTTCCGAGGGTGGTAATGGATTGAGTAGTCATAGTCCTTGATGAGATCTAACTATCCTCATTGGCCCAAATTCATATCTTTCTATGTGAATATATATTTGAAAATTTTGTGATCAATATATATTTCACTCCTCTCCCTAAAGAGGTAATGTCACCATATTTTTAACACGAATATCATAGCATCCAACACTAGGTCATGTGTGGGATATTTTTGCTCATAAATTTTTGACTTCTTTAAGGCATAGGCAATGATTTTTTCATTTTTCATCAACATACCACCCAGTCCCATCTTTAAATCATCACTGAAGATTACGAAAAGATCCCTAATTGTGGGTAGTGTGAAAATAGGGGTAGGGATAAGCCTCTTATTCAACTCCATGAATCTTTGTTTCCATTCATCAATCCATGAAAACATGACTCCCTTCCAATTTATCTTGGTAAGAGGGTTTGAAAATCCTGAAAATATTATCACAAATCTACGGTAATATCCAGAAAATATTTGGAATCTATGTATATCCATCATAGATTTTGGCCTCATCCATCCCTCAATTGATTTTTCTTATCAAGGATCCACATATATCCCATTAATTGTGATGATATTCCCCAGGAATGAGACTTCCTTAAACCAGAACTCACACTTGTTATACTTTACATAGATCTTATAATTTTTCAAGGTCTCTAGCACATTGCTCAGATTCTCCCCATGATCCTCCTTGGTTTTAGAGTATATTATAAAATCTTCTATAAAAACTAAAACAAATTTGTCGAGGTAATATCTAAAGACTCTATTCCTCTAGTCCATGTGGATTGATGGAGCATTAGTGAGTTTGAAAGGTACAACTATGAATTCATAGTTCCCATATCTTGTATGAAAATAATCCCTAGGGATACCCACCTTCATTACCTGCACTTGGTAATATCATGACTGCATATCCACCTTGGAGTAGTATTCTTCTCCATGTAGTTGGTCGAACAAGTCATCAATTCATGGAAAATGATACTTGTTCTTTATCATGTTTTTTAGCTCACGATAATTAATGAAAAGGTGTATTGACCCATCCTTCTTCTTAATGAATACGACTGGTGCACCCCATGGTGAACTACATGGGCATATAGACCCATTATTCACACTCTTCTATAGTTGTTTCTTTAACTCCTCAATCTCAACAGCATCCATTCTATATAATGATTTGGATATTGCCAATGCCCCAGGTATATGATCAATTAATAATTCAACATATTTTATAGGATGAAGACCAGGAAATTCCTCAGGAAACACATCTGTGAATTCCCTCACAATTGGAATGTCATCTAGGATGGTTCTTTCCATAGAATCAATCATATGATAAATATATGTGTGCTCATAGAAAAGTAAACTCCGTTCTTGAGATGAAGGTGCTAATGAAGATTAATCCTCCTCCTTGCACTTTTATAGAATCAGGGGTCAATTCACCATATAGAGAGTGATTTCCCTTGCATAGTAATTAATATTGTCTCTATATAGGTAAATCCAACACATAAAACTAATTGCATCAAATACCACCAAGGGGATTATAATGAGGTTTTTCAAGAAGTTAAATCCAAAAATTGTTACAGGGGAGGAGTCATATGCATGGGATTCTATAATTTATCCATTTTCTATTTTCACCAAAATCTATACTTACATTCATTGTGGTGGTGTTTGGATTGTTCTACAAAACATCTAGGATATAAAATAATGTTTAGAACTAGAATCAAAACGTACATTTTCTTTTCATGAATGAATAACCAGTGTACCAATCGTCACTTCATTTTTTGGATTCACTTTGGCGTTAGCGATGGAAAAAAGCTCACCCTCTCTACCATAGAAGTCTTCGGTTGCCTCTAAAAACCCTTGTGTTAGGGCACTAGTTCTCAAAGTGCCATGTTTCCTTGAATTTTTAGAAATGAACAATGAATTTAGGGTTGAACAGATCATTCATTTCCTCTATCACAATAGAGGGCTTTTCTTGCTGGAAATCACTGACTCGATGTCCTTCTTTCCCACACCTAAAGAATTTCCCCATCCCCTTTAAGAAATTTCTAGGGTACTTCTTTCCACAATTCTGACAAGCGAGGTGCAAGAATTTTTTTTCACCATGTGATTTATCCATTGGACCACAAGAATTAAATTTCACTTTTTGATTCTTGTCGACATGATACCCCAGAGATTCACTAATCTCCATCTCAACTTTGAGAGAACATTAGACAATCTCCTCATAGCTATCAAAGTCACAGATCATCAGGTCTTTCTGTAGGCTATGTTTTATCCCACCAAATTAGCAATCAACCTTGAATTTTGGGGTAATGAAAAAACTAAAGGCATATCATGCCTGCTAGTGAAGTTTTCCTCATATGTTCCAACATATTCATTATCCTTTTACTTGATTACAAGGAAATATATTTCCATCTTAAGAGAGAGGGTGTAGGGAACATATTTCTTGAATTTTTTTTTCAGAAATCATTCCATCCCATCCCCTCGATATCTTCCTCAGGCTTCATATTTTTTATCTGTGTCCACCATTGTTCAGCTTCACCCCCCATATGTTAAATAGCCAGAATAACCTTCTCTTTTATAGAACATTGATGGACGCATAATATATTCTCAGTGGATTTGATCCATTTTTTGGCGAATGAGGGATCAGATGATCCATTGAATGTAGGAGGCATTTGTCTCAGATCACTCTCAATTATGACTTGTTCTTTAATAGGGGTGGTTGGATCCTCCTATTGATTTAGGTTTCTATTCAGAACATGTGTTAACTGAGATAGTATCATGATGAAGATTGTGTTTCCCTCTCCCATTAGATTGTGCATCTCACTTGCGCATTCATCACATTGATCTTCGCATCAGTTGTTATCTATATTCCTCATATTTTTTCCATTGTCTAGAATAAAAATAAAATTTATGGGTAAATATTATGAACTATTAAACACATAAAGGGGAATCCAATGAAAAAAAGGGACAACTTATAAATTACATTTATCTCCTTAACTTATGAATTTCTAAGCTTTGATCTACGTTATCCATGATCAATTTCCTAAAATATATTCTTATAGGATTTTTCTTCTACCTCATCAATGGTTCATAATAAGATTATAAATTTTCAAAATAATATCCCCTATGAGTGTCGAAAAAAAAGTGCACCAAGGCCCATTTTCAGGCACCAGTACTTATTCAATTCTATCTCAAAGCGGTATTTTTAGGTTTTACCCCTATATACATCTGTTCCAGATCCACATCTACATGTTCATATCAATATAAGGATGAATTTTCGTGATAAACCACTTCCTCTATACTCACCAAAATATAGGGATTTTTTATACATGGTCTTATCCCTAAGGATTTCAAAAGATTTTCCTAATCAAAATCCCAAAAATTACTAAACCTATCCTATGATTCCAACTATAACAACCCTACTCTTTATTTCAAATTTAAAGATGACTTATTACATAAAATTTCATTTAATATAACTCAAAAGATAATGGTTTCTAGTGTATTTGGGGCTTACGAACTTTACATAACAACCGAAAACATGAAATAAAACATTTCTATTGAAAACTTCATTTATATGAACATAAAATTCCATCTTAGTTAACAATTCATGGGATAACCTAAGGAAAGACATAAGAAAGGGTGAGCTATAAAGACCAATAAGGGGGTAAATAAGGTATAACATTAATAATGAAATACATGTTAGAAAATAGTCATATCAATAGAGCATAAGTGAAACATGAACATAAAGGCATGATATTGTAGGATTATCATAAATGGAAATGTGTAAACAACTTAAAACACTACATCATTACCATAAAGGAATCAGGTAAACCCATGTCCCAACATGCTGGAAAAAAATACTGTAAAGGAATTAGTTAAACTCCTATCCCCACATGATATATCATGACACTAAACAGTACCTAATTCATGGGAGTGCTATCAGGTTTCACCCTTTATAATGTAAATTGAAATTAAAATGCATGTCATAAAATAGGTTCTTGAAGAAAACGGATAGAGGGAGATCCCTTATTGAATATCGACATAGTAACGGCTTAGGTAAGGGTCCAAATGGGTGAGGATAAATGATATATAATTGAAATAATATAAAATTGATAGTAGTTAAGTGATTATAAAAGGATTAAAATATAACCAATTGGAATTAAAATCACTAATTTTAAACAATGTTCTTGAATTGAACGTAAGAGAGGAAGTTGAGGATCCCTTACATGGATGTGTGACTCCAAAGGCATGGGGAGGCTTATTGGGATATTGGGGGCACCTTGGGAGGACTCTAGAGAGTAGGGGGAAGATGTTGGTAGAGCTTTCAAGAGCATTATTTACGATAATTGGGTGATTGGGAGGTTTTATATAGGAAAGGTGTGGGAATTCTTTATTATTTTGGTTTTGAACACTCCACACTAAAATATTCAAAACCACAAACCATACAATGTTTTTTTACATGGTATCTAGAAAAGGGGAGTATTATAAATTATTCTATTAATATAAGGGTTAAAGATATTAAAATATTCCCATGGATAATGTGGAGGTGAGTCATACTTTCAAGGAAATTATTTTTAAAAATATTAAAATGATTTATAGGTCTTGGAGGATTATCTAAGGCTTTGTAAAAAAAATATAAAATTAAATTATTTTAAAGAAAGAACATATTTTGTTTCGAATATACCATTTACAATATTTTATTATATAATTATTGGGTCATTATGATGTCATAAAACACATTATATATTTTAAAGGTATTTAATTTTTACCCAAAAATTCAATTGTCTCAAAAAAACATGAAAAATTTACCATTGAATAATTTGGAAATCCTGATTCCAAAATTAATATTCATTTTATTTAAATAATTTTCTAATTTAATTGAATTTTAAATCTTAAAATAAATACATAATTTTATAGAAAATTGATGGGTTTCGACAAAAATAGCTTTCAAACCATAGTAAAAATTACATTTAACTTTATAAAAACTATAGGATCATTTATATTTAATAAAATTAATTTAAATATAATATTTTAATAACATATTATTTGATTTAAAAACATATTAATTCATAAAAATATATTTCTTAAATGAATTTTAATACTAACACAAAATACTATTTGTTCATTAAAAATCATTTACGATGTAACAATAATAGAATGAAAGTATATTTATTATTCAAAAAAAAAATAATGAACATAATCCTAATGCTAGGGTCTTGTAAGATATCCATTTATTACACCAGTATACACACTAAGAGTAATGTTTGGGATTTTGGGGCTTTCATGGGGTTGTTCGGTGAACATCATTTGGGTCATGATCTCGATGAGCTTGAACATCTCCCATAAATGGTTTTTCTCCTGATTCCGTTATTGGATCATGGATTGGGATTAGTCTAGGAAAAGACCAGAAATGATATCTCCCTTGAAATATCCAATAAATGGGATTCATAGTGTATGATCCTACTATTTGAGGTCAATTCTTCCTTTTTCTATGTCAAAAGGATTTGTTAAAATCCTCAATTTATACTTGTCATGTGATCACTATTCAACGATTATATCATCAATGGTAATGAAAAATAATGGTCATTTAAATCCTATTAGATATAATAAAACAAAATGAGTGCATGTGTCTTATATATCTATAAGACATTTAATTAAAAGAAATGGAATTTTATTTATAAATTTTCTGGTTGTTACAGTGGTAGAGAAGGTCAGATCTTTTAAACAACACATAAGATCAGCTTAGAGCTGACAAAAGAGATATGCTAACAATTAATGAAAATAACTAGATTTTGAAGTGGTTTACAAGGTGTTTCTAAAGAAATATATCTGGAATAGAGTAGTGAGATTAGAAAAGAAGGGAAATATAAGACCTAGGTATATTGGTCCTTTTGAAATTATGGATCTTATTGGGAAGGTAGCATATAGATTAGAGCTTCCACCTAATCTCTCTCAAGTTCATGATGTGTTCAATGTATCCATCCTGAGAAAGTAAATACCTAATTATTAAAATGTACTACAATAATAAGTCATACTAAAAGATCAAGATATTTCATATAAAGAACCATCAATAGAGATTTTGGATCGTAGTGAAAAATTTCTATGAAACAAGACCACTCGCTTGGTAAAATTTTTATTGTGGAACCACCAATTTGAGAAAGCTATAAGGGAACCTAAGGATGTGTTGTGTTAGAGTTATCCTCATCTATTTGTATACAAATAATAAATTTCAAGAACGAAATTAATTTTATGGGGTGGTAGAATTCAACACTCAAAAAGTTTATTAAATATTTCTCTTTAAATAATTTTAATTCTTCAAATGGTTGGATTTCACATAATCGAGAGTTTAAGAGAACTTTGAAACACTATTAGTATAAAATGATATTTATAAAAAATATATTTAATTATAAATAATAAACATGAATAAATAAATTAAACAATAAATATAAAGTTCCAACTCAAAATAATTATATTGCTATGTGCTTAGAAAAAGAACACACATTGTTAGTAAAATCACATTATTCTTCTAAAATAAATTTGTCATATTTTTGTGAGTAAATATTAATTTTTAGAAATTATTTAAAATTAATTTGAAAAAATTAATTTCATTTTTGAATTTATCATGTCAAAATTAAATGAAAATTATTTTTTATTAATGTATACTGAAAATACTGATTGAAAACTATTTTTATTAATTATTTACAAGTTAAAATTTTGTTTTGGATTAATTTTAAATTATAATTAGTTAATTATGATTTAAAATAATATTATTATTGTTTTGAAAAATACTTTAGGAATGAATTTCTATTAAAAAAAATTTATGTTTTAAAAGGGAATTTTTTCAAAAATATTGTTTTTCATAGAATTTAACCAGTTTTATTTCAAATTAAATTTTGAAACATCAATGTTTTTAATTTTGAAAAATTTATTCAAAAATTCGATTTATAAGGAACAAATTTAGAAAATAGGTACCTTTTTCCAATATGAATATTAACCATAGTAAATTATGTTAACACGATAAATGGTTAAAATTGATAATTTTGGTTAAAATTAAAATTATAAAGACTATAAAATGACCCTAACACATTCCAAAATGTTATTGGATGAATAAAATTAGACCCTTGATACTGGATCATTTAAAATATGTTTTTTAATGGACACTTCTCCATGAAAATGAATAATATAATATTTAAATTAAAGACAGTTACAAAATTTCACTTTCTTTGCCTTTAATATCTCTTAAATTTCCATATGGGGAAAAATTATGTTTTGAAAAAATATCAAAGATAATTATTAACTTAATGAACCAAGATTTAGGATATAAATATATCTTTGAAATTGTTGGTAACTTTGGTGAAATTACGAAATTTACAATATTTTATTTAATAAGAATTTAAAAATGTCACATTCATGTTTTTAAGGAATATATAATTTTTAATATAGTGTAATACAGTAGATAAATTAAACTATAAATATTATTATAAAATATAGAATATTTATCTTTAAAATGGTATTTTATTTGTACTTTTTATTAAAGAAATATTTAAATTAAATAATTTCACAATGCTGATATAGTAATTTTTTTATTTATAGAAATACTAAATAAATGTTATTAAAAAATTTATAATAAATTTAATTTGAGATAATTAATGTGAAAAAAATTGATGAATCTTATCTCATAGGGATATAATAAAATATTTTTTTTCAAAGTTATCCTATTATCTTGATTTTTTTAAATCCTAGAATTGAATAATGTCAAAATTAAAACTACTAATGATTTATGAAAATAATCTTTTATTAAATTTTTTAAAATAATACAATATAATAAAAGATATTAAATATTTATTATATGGTCTAAAATTTTATAAATTGTTCATTTATTTCCAAATTGAAATAAAATATGTAAATTTTACCATCTTTTAATATTGAAAAGGTTGTTACCTTAGTTACAATTAAAATATTTCAAATAAGTGTTAATAAAAATGATACGATTCAAAACAATAACAAAACTTTTAAAAATATATTGGTTGATGATATTACAATATTATCTGATACTATCTTAAAATGCATGTCCTTTTTGAGTTATTTGGATTTATATTGAAATTGTTATAAATTAATATTTTCAAAAATTCCAAAAGTACCCCTCACTTCAATTATTAATGGGAACCTCCTCCCTCACTTATTCACATCAATTTGAGCCGTGAATATTAGTTATTAACTCCCAATTTCTCTTATATAATTCCATAGTGACATTATATAGGTGATTTTATTCTCAAAAAAACTACTCTAGTGTTCCTTAGAGTAGATCTAGAGAGAGATCGCCGAAGAAATTGTAATCTCCTTCACCGAATCTTTTAGGATTATTTTTTATTCTAATTTATCTTCCTATATTGGTCCCATTATAAAGTCATAAATCTAGTATCAAATATACTATTATATTTTATTATTATTATGTAACAACTAATTTACAAATTTTATCCATCCTATGATAAACAAAAGTACCATGTGTACGTATATACAGCTTACCATCTCCACACTGTGGTGTAATCTGTTTTTCATCACCACTTTTATTAGATAAATATGATTATGGATATAATAAATATGTATAATAATTATAACATGATATTTATTCTGGAAAAAATATATATATGATACACTTCCATATCATTTCACCATTAAGGGAATGATATCATCGTTCGTGCGTACATGCGACCAACCGTCTCCCCGACATGATTCGATTCACTGTCTATGATAAAAATTAGAGAATTAATATATAAACATATGTATATAATGCATAAATATGATACATATTATCTTAATATAATTCTTTAAATGGTGTAACTATATCTTATACATAAGAATTGGGACTTATTTGACAAACCATTCATAGGTAAATAAAGTACTTAACACCCAAAATAAGTGTTACAATGAAATATTAATAACAAAAGGGTAATAAGACAATCATGTATGGTATCATAAATATAAATATGATTTTGGTATAAATTATTAACATTATTTAAACCATTATACATGAGTCTTTGACATGTACAATGGAAATATGACATATGGTATGGGTTAATTTCACAATCACATAATTATCCATTATTTTTTAGATGTAGGTATTTGTAGGGGAATATTTAAACTAAATGTCCATGTTTCTTAAAAATATATTCCAAAATATTCATAATATGCTTCTACCATTGTTTAAATTCATTTTTACCCCTTTTTGAATTTTTTCTAAACTTTTTGAGTGGAATCTTTTTTTCATTTTCCTTATGAGTTATTTTTTTCCTTATCCAGCTAAAGTACAAGAAGAATGATTTTAATAATTTAATGGAATAAACAAATTTCTCTTATTTCATGATGTATTCATTCCTTGAGGCTTTACTTTTACACTTTCAATGTTAATTTTAAATAAAACATGTTCTATTAATATTGTTTGACATTTTAAAAAAATATAATATTTTCATAGAAAAAAGGATATGTTCCTCAATAATTATTCTCAAGTGATCTATCAGATTTATTTTCAATTAACGTTGAAATTATATAATTTAACTTATGATTTAACCAGGATATTTTTTGAGGATATTATCCATATTATTCCTTCATTTATTTAATGTTTATGATGGAATGATATTTATGAAAACCATTTATTTTCCATTGGTTATTTTATGATTCAATGATGTTTATGAAAACCATTTCATTCCATAGGTTATGATATGATGAATGATTTATGTTCTTGTGAAACAAATTTTTATGGTTTTCATTATATGATGGGTGGGACCTACACCTCCCCCCAATACATTGGGTAAATATTTATAATTCATGAGATAGACATGACTAGAATGGGAAATGATCTTGGATTAGTAATATAGGACTAGAATGGGATGTAAACACAATTTAGTAACACAGGTCTGGAATAAGGAGTGAACTCGATTTACTAATGTAATTTTTCTAAAATCAAGGTCTTAGAAATGAGCGTTGAATAATATTTAAATGATTTTCTATGCTTATGTGTATGCCAAAAATTTCATGTCTTATGTTATACTCTCTGTGTATAAGTTCTTTGATGAACTTATATGATTTTACCCATGAAAATATATCAATATCTTTTATATGCATGATTTAATTTTCAAATGATATGTTTATGTTATTATGTAATATGATTATGATATGATTCACATATACCTTGTTTACCATTACTGAGAATCTGAGCTAGCCCTTTCTTAGTTTTCTTCTCCCTAGGATATGAAGAACGGTATTAAGTATGATGTGTCAAGAAGGGTTCTAGAAATGAATGAATAAGTGGGAGATGATGTAGATGTTTTATGAACTGGTTTTTTATTTTCCCCAGTTCCTAAATACACTTAACCATTATGGTCCTAGCATGGTGTTATTATGTTGTGTAATGAATATCATTCTATTTATAATTAATATCTATGTATGAAAATTATAGGCCCTTATATTATCCACTACTGAATATGAACTAGTATATGAAGGGAATTTTTGTGAACATATTTTTTGGATCAAACACACTTTACTAGACTATGGATATTAATTTCTACATGTCCATATAAATTGTTATAAGACAAGTTTGATAACATTTCCAATAATCATTTGTCTCATTATAGGAAAAACATATTTATATAACACATCACTTTTTGGAAGAATATTATTAAAATGGTTATATAACACTTGAATTCATTAGAAATCACCATCAACTTACCAATAAATTCACAGAGCCTTTTAATTTTGAGGTAATAATCTATATCAAACAAGAACTTGGAATGATAAGTTTTAGTTAGACTTTTATTCTTAGATTTAATTTATTTATTATAGAAGGAAAATCACAAGGCACATACTATTGGGGAAAATCCACCATGTGGATCATCCATTAGTCATGTTACTATGATGATTGACCATTTCATACTACCATTGTAATTATGCTATCTAGATGCTATTGTGACATGGTGTCGTAGCTTTCTACCATTTAGATACTATTTTTTGTATGTTGTCATTGTATTCTACTATGATAACCTGTCATAGGACCTCTCATTCCAAGTTTTACAATTTTTATTGTATATAATTAAACATTATCATATTTTTTTATTGTTAGTATTTTTATTCTAATTAATTAATTTTTTCTTTATTAATCCCAAAATGATATCATTTACCTAAATTCAAGTCTGACAAACCCTCTCTCGCATGTGCCTCTTTGAAACAATTCTCCGCCTTTGAACACTTTTTTTCTCTCTTGTCCTTTGACCTTCCATCATCTTCCTTGGTCCCATGAACAAGTTTTAGAATGGTGAAAGTTAAAAATAATTTTGATTTTCTTGATGTGTTTTTTCTAATGAAAAAGGTAATAGGGGAATCTATTGGCCTATATAACCATAGAATCCCTATCTCACATCATGTGGTGCTTCCACTGAGAAAGAAATTGATGTCACATGGTTGTATTCAAGAAAACTGATCGTTTGAAATGTGATCGATGAATAAGGAAAGGTCAAATGGTTCTCAAGTAATGATAGGTCATTCTACCCTATGTTGCTTTATAAGTTCTATCATTTTATAGATTATCAGTTTATAGAAGAGAAAGATGTTATAAAATCAATGATAGATGGAAAATAGATGGTATTTTCTTTGAAGAAGTGGGAAAGATGTTTCAATGTACCTCATAAAGGTATATGAGAGGACTATCAGGGTTCTTCTCCCATTAAATCAATGAATTTTGTGATTGATGGTGCATTAGTTGAGTTGACTAGAAATAAAATTGTGTAAAGACCTACTACAATAGATCTTGATGGGGAATTTCATTTCCAGTTTAATATCATAAAGTAGATTTTGTTTCCTATAAGGACAGGTTTCATTATAATTAGGTATCAATACATCATATATTATTTCTTTTGAAAATAGGAGATAATATTTATTTTTTTAGATTTTTTATGGTTCATATAATGGATCATTGAAATCTCGCCTTCAGATCAAAATCTTTGGTAAACCCTAAAAATATCTCTATTATGTTAAAAAAATTGAATTTTCAACCTGAAGAAGAACCGTAAGTGAATAGGTGTGGTGCATTTTGTCTAAGTCAAGTAACTTTCAAGAGGATGAAAGTGAACTGTAACCCTTGGTTGTAAAAGTGGGTAGTATATAATGAAAAACATTATAAAAAGTTTAATATAGTAACACATCCATATACACCATGAGATATGGCTGAACATGGATTAGACCTATATGAGGTTGTATAATAATCCTCTAAATATGAATTTGAGGCTAAGGATAAGTTAGAAGAAGCAATAAATGAATAAGAGGAGTTGGTGCATATTTCAACAGAAGTAGGGAGTTATCACTATGTGGCTAAGAGTCCCAATATATAATATAAATCATCTATACCGCCACCTTCCATTCCTTCAATAAAGAGTTTGTTGGGAGAAGATGATGAAACAGAGGAGAATGAATCCTGTAATTGTGATCATGTTAAGATATCTTCTTCAAAGGATTATAAGTATGTGATTACACTTTCTTTTGATTCAGAGTATGATTATGATTGTATAGATATGGATAAACAATATAATCCTTTTTATACCCTCATTTATTCAAGTAGGTATTCTAGTGGATATTGGAAGGAAATATCTCTATTTGTTTTAGATAGCCAATAATCTAGTGATACAGTTGATCCAGTTACCTTAGATACAATTAGGATGAAGAACAATGTAAGTTGGAGAAATACCCATGATTTTATAATCATGGGATGGATTATTTCGATGTATATGGTGGTGAAGATGATCAAGGATGTGCACCAAAGAATAGTGGGAATGCCATCTCAGTTGAGCAGAGAGATCCTAAGGGATCCCTAGTAGAGAAGATTGACCAAGCACTGTATTTGGAATATTTCCCTTCTGGGGATTCCAATAAGGATACTGGACCTGAGGATTATTCAATGAATAATTAGGAGATGAATCCTCCTCCTACTCCTCCTTTCCCTTATCATCCCATTTATTTTAAAAAAGTTGATATGGATTCCTTTAAGTAAATTTTCTAACAGATCATAGTGGAATGTTGTGATCCTCTTTTTATGAAGAAAATAATCTCATGGAATCTAATACAAGGATGATAGTCACATTGCTCTTTTCTCATATCCAACCTAGAATGTTCTTAATATTTGGAATTTTTGGAAATAAATAATCAAATATTTATAGTATAACTAAATTCTACTCAAATCACTATGGATGAAGGTATTTTAAGTTTTACAAGGAGAGAGATATATATATATATATTTAGAGGATGGAGTCTTTCTCTGCTCCTATATAATCATATTTCCATGCTCCACTTTTTTCTCCAGTATTAGTGGATTTTGATCTGATCTAATCCATAGTAAGAGAATATATTCATTTCATGATGGGTGATCTCTCAATTGGTCATCAGGATCTTCTCTACTAAATTAATTCTCATTGTGAGAACATTTATAAGTTGGTTTTAGAATTCTTAAATTAGTCTAATAGTGATGGAGATATAAACACTAAATCTATTAGGTATTATATTTAAATTTTTTATTCCAAGCATGAGATTATTTCTCATTTTAAGTTCTTGGATGAGAATTTGAGAATTCCTCCTTTGATAGAGGCTTTCAAGGGGAAAGTGACCCAATAAAAGACCCTTGAAATGATATTAAATTTATTCATGTGAGAGAAAGAAGGATTTTTCATGGGTATGAAGCATGTTGGGTGTATGATCACATAGTTTGTGGGGTTTATAGAACCATTTTTAATACCACTAATAATTCTATAAATATACCGCCTACCATCACTTTGAATGCATCCCTTTATACACCTTTATCATCCCCCGTACAGACTACCTCTATTAAGGTTAGTCTTTTGTACTTAACACTATCAAGGTTGTCAGGAGGATTTGTCCGATTTCATATTCTATAGTGTCTCATCCACCGACACCTCCTACTCCTCCAACTTCACCTATTTTTAAAAAAGGAATGTATCTAGCGGATCATGCCTCTAGTTGGAATGTAGACACATTTTCAAACTCTATTTAGTCTTTTGATAGGGATTTTGTTTTTTCTTATATATCCTATACTCATGTAATATTTTTATAGTTTTATAAAATGAAAACCCTAATTTTCTTCATCCTTGAGTGTTTTATTTTATTTTAT
Source organism: Viscum album (assembly GCA_963277665.1). Taxonomy (NCBI): domain Eukaryota; kingdom Viridiplantae; phylum Streptophyta; class Magnoliopsida; order Santalales; family Viscaceae; genus Viscum; species Viscum album. The sequence continues at coordinate 1,656,385,618 of OY728121.1, read as the reverse complement.
ATTCCTTATATCTTTTTTATAATCCCAAAAGGAGAAGTAAGTCAATTTCATAACACATAATAACTTGTATGGTGTGAATAAATACCTACACATTACATATGGAAATTTGTTTGTTGAGATAAGTTGGTTGTATTCATTATTTAATTTGTTATTGAACAATTAAATATTTCCCATATGGTTATGTATTCCATTATTTCTGATAACAAAAAAGGGTGAGATTGTGGTCTTAGTCCAAGAACCTCATTATTTTAATGATCAAAATTGTTTTTTTATGTTTCTATAGAATTTAATATTTTATGATGTTAAACTATATTATAGAAAAACTTTTGAAAATATGATAAGTATTCAACATCCATTTTTTTAAAAAGTGATAATGTTGGTTGAAGCACTCTACCATTCCAAACTATCATTAGTTCAACCAGAAACCATTAGTTCAACAAGCTACTATTAGTTCAACTATTTGATGGGAAGGATCTGTTTTCAGGTTGTGCTACCATCTAGTAGAGATACCACAACTACAAGGTATATCTACCATCATAATAACCTAACTCATTCGCACTTATCTTCAGTTCAATGGTGATACTACTAGAAGGTTCTACCATTCAGTAGAGCTACCCCCAAGAATTTCTATATCCCAGAGTATCTACTAGTTCATGGTGCTACCATTCAGTGAAGTTATCTCTAGATCACTAAGTTGTACAATTATTAAAGTTTCGACTACTAGAATATCTACTGTTAGTGATGATACTGCCAAAGTGCTATTTTAGCTCTCTAAAATCAATTTCAAAATTAATTATCCCATGTCAAGTTTATAAATTTAATTTTAGACAGAAGAACATGGATTTAATAATGGTAATTTTTAAACAACTCCATTTATTTCTTAAATACTAATTTAGAGATTTCATGATTTGTTTCTTAACATAAGGATTCTGGACTTTTATTAGTTGTTCTCCTATAATGGGTAATTATACCTAGTGCGCTATAAAATCCGAATAATCTCCCATATACACATGAGACACATACACGGTCATAAAAATTCATCATCTCTTATGTTGGAACACAAGTAATCATTGATAAAAATGTGTGTGAAATATCATTGGATAGTTGCACACTAAAATCTAAAGGTTTTTATAGTATTTCACTACAATGTATTTTTCTAAATTTCATATACAACTTTTTCAAGCTCTTTTGAAAGATGAAATTAGGGACTCATAAAAAATAAAAGCTACTCAGATTAAGAATCACTGAATTTTCTCATATCTTATCAATTTCACTATATTTTATTCTTTACATTTGATAATTATTTTGTTTTATTTTTTTATTTTTAAAACATATTCACCTACAATAAACAGGACATTCCTTGTCAAAATCTCTCAATGTTATTCATTTTCATTCCCATGTTCAACTATGTAAGAGGTTGTGTGGGAAATATATTTTTCTAATCCCATGTATAACATTGGAAGAGGCTTTTTGATTAGATAGTATTGTTTTCTTTTGTCTATAAAAATTTACTCTAGTTTTGGATTAGTTTATTATATAATAAACATCTTAACTATGTGTATTTCCAAGTAGATGGGATTAAGTCTGAGCTCGCAACTGAACCCCTTATTTAAATTTCATTGTGCATTTTAAAATTCTTTGTTTACTTTTTTTAACATCAAAACAATTTCTATTTTGATAATTATTAAACAAAAATTTACTCTAAAAGTTAAATTAAAATATATTTTTTTACATAAATTTTTATATGATTAAATTAGCCTCAAAAGTTAAATTACATTCAAATGTACTTTAATAGAGCTATGAGAAAGATTTTGAGAATATTTTCCAAAGACCAAATCATATAATACTACAATTTTTGTTAACACATATTTTAAATTAAATTTTATTTTTTAAGATCTAAATTTTTTATAAAAATAAATTTTACTGGAAACTCAATTCACATTCCTTCCGCTTATGTTGTCGACTGGGACCAACTGTTCATAATTCTATGATTTTATAGAATTATATGTGTTCCAAATTCAAAAGTTGTGCTCTATAACTCAGTATTATTGTCGAATTTTTCTACATTCTTACACCATGGTACATATTATGAGTACATGATGATCATTGTGAGGTTATTTATCCTTATATCATGACTTACGGAAAAACTCTAGGATTTTTTGTTTTTTCATATGATATTTATCCATTGAATATCATTCCTCACATTTTTATGAAATAAAAATTTATGATTCACTGATTAGTTTTCCAATTTCTTAGCATTTGAGATAAATCCTTCTTATGTTTCTATTTGCCCATGGGAATTACATACATGAGTATTTTTTTTAATATTTTATGTGAAAATTATTTTTTCGGGGTGTTGAAGAAATAATGTACAATATTACATTTATACAATGAATTATTAAATCCATTTAACTCTTGGGTTCTATGACTATTCATTTATTTGAAAGTTATTGTGTTTACATTATGTAATTTAGGTAAAATTAATACTTGTTATTCTTGGGTTATTTCTATTGTTATAATGTTCAGGTCTAGTTATTTTTGTGGATTGCATTATGAAATATATTAGAACAAAAGTTAGGTTAAACCAAAATTATCATAGTATAAAATGAAGGACTTGTAGTGTAAGATATCTTATAAGTGATTTTTTATATTCATAGGATTTTTTAATATGATATTTTTGTTATATTATGGTTTATTACACCTGCTGAATCTTTTGATTTCAAGTAAATGGGTGGAAGTAGAAGGAACCGTGATAAAAAATCATGTGATGGAAAATGCATTGATTGCCCCAATGTGAAATCAAATAGAATGGGATCACATGTTGAAAATATTGTGGTCATACATACCTAGTTATCTTGAGTTATTATTAACAACTAAAACCATATCGAACTCTTGAACATGTCAAATACGAAAAAATGGAGTTTAATGAATGTTTAAGGACCAAAGACAATCTAGGAAAGAGTATTTTTCTTCCAACGTGTCAAAAATATGGAACGAATTGCCCAAGGAATCGTTTCAAAGTAATTAGATTATGTTTCAAGTTTACAACGACTAGTCATCTAGTTTATGATTATCCAATAATTGAAAATTGTATAATTTACACAATAGGATATAGATGGTCTCAATTAATTAAACACCGACACTTCAATTATATAAATTCATGTAGTTACAGAATTATAAAAATCAATGCCCAAATCCAATGTAAAATTAGTATAATAGTCATGATAAACCTATTAATATGAGGTAACAAATTAAGGATTATATAGTCACAACTATAGGAGTGGGTCATGAAAATGATGGATGATTGGTAAACTCGTCACGAACTCAAGATCTTCATATAACTTATTAAATTCTATTTCAAACAACTCTTTTTTATCTAAAATATTTCTAAGGAGAATAAAATTATCACCCTAATGATTATATATTGAATTATTGGTGAAAACGTTTAGTGGTAGGATTATTTCATCCAATGTCTATATCTCCCCTCGGATAGATTTTTTTGAGAATGTTCTTCCATAAAATCTTATAGTGCTCCCTTTAGTCAAATTTTATGTGCTTTTCGGAATGAACTGAAATTATCTAAATAGATTCCATATTAATTATTGGTATATATAAATCACACTTCATATCTTAAATCAATATATGATCATATTTTAGTGAAGGTATGGCTATTAAATCCATTTAATAATTTATTACATTATATGGGTCATACTACTCAATCAACAGGGGTACATATCTCTTATGGTAGAGAAGGAACACAAAATTGATTACATTCAAACTATATTGGAATATATTGATCTATCTACTTTATAATCACCTAGTGTGACCCAAGAATATTAGGTTGAAATTTTAGTTGAACTAAAACTAGATTCTATTCATATATCGTAGAGTCCTTATATAATGGACCCTATTTAATTAGAAAAATTAAAGAAGCAGAATCAAGATAATATGGACAAGGTTTTTATACAATAGAGTCATACATCGTGGGATGCACCATGATGGTTACTCAATAAGGTGAAAAAAGAATATATAAATCTATAAAGTAGGTTGAAAATATTCTAATGTTATGCCTTCATAGAAATGGATTCATAATATTTAGAACAAGGATATGTTTCTTATACAAGATGAAACTAAAATTAATTATGGAATAACATACTCAAGTACATTACTAATTTGAAAGGACAATTAAAACTAGATAATACAAACATAGATAATTCTCGATGGATTTTAAAGAAATTTGGTAACCAAAATATGTAATGGGAAAAAGTTACCCTCATTTTGTCATTTGAGTAAATAAATTTTGAGGTGAAATTACTTTAAATGTTATAGAATATAATAGCCTATGATTTCAGTAGATATACACATTTAAATAAAAAATGTGTTCGGTAAATTTAAATACACACAACACTAAACTATAATGAAACATGATATATTTTATATGCGTAAAATATTATAATGAAAGAATAAAATTAATACATTATGACAATTGAATATGATATGTCATTAAGAAAACAAAAATGATAATAAAATAACAAGTAAATCTAAAATACCTCCAACTTGAAATCCTCATCGACAGGGTTATTTTTTAAGATCATACCTATGATTATATCTATGGAAATAAGGAAAAACATCATAAATATATTAGTTATTTTGAGAATGAAGTAAAATAATTGGGTGAATGATTATATAGAAGTATGTACGGCTATATATATAAAAATGTAACATAGTTATTGGTATTTTGCAACCATTGGTCTTATATTATATTTGAGGCCATTAGTAAACATATGAATACTTCCTGAGTTTTTTATTATAATGTGTCCATTATAATATGTTTGTTAAATTATTGGGTATAAATTAGATTAACCAGTTTATAAAATTTATGAAGAAGGTAGAATAAATGTAATCAAGTAGAAAAAGGGTTCCTTAGGAGGCTCATTTTTTTGTGCTCAGAAAAGAGATAACATCACTAGGATTTTCATAAAACCAATATCAAGCTAAACTTCAACAATTATAGCCTGAGAAAAATAATCTATTGGAGATCTATGTTCACTGAATCACTATGAGATCAATGTTCACTTAATCACCTCCCCCAAGTCCCACCATTTTCTAACATAACATTAGGGTCTATGTGGTTGTCTTGATAGAATTTTATTTAGAATTTAGGATGATATAAACATTTAATCATTACTGTAATATTTTTTCTTTTAAAAATATATAAATACTCACTACTATGTATGTTTTTATATATTGGGATTTTTTATAAAATTCACCTTTAAATAATTAATTAAATTAAATTAAAAAGGTAATTTCTAATAAAAAAATTGAAAAATATGAACTATTATTTATGAAAAAATTATTTGTTCTAAATAAAGAGAAATTTTTTCAATAATGTTAAAAGATATATTTTTTAAAGAATTCTGTTTATGTGTTTAATGTATTATTTATCATAATAAGTTAACATAATCACTAGAAAAGAATTATTTTAATTATTTTTTTGATAAGATATATAATAAAATAAATCAAAAGTCATATAATGTTTATTTATAGCATCTCGGATCGGGGGCCACACACTAGTGACACAAATCGGTCGGTCGCATTACCTCAAACATGCCTCCCATACACTCGAGGATTCCAACTAGTAATGATGGTCTAATATCTATCTTGGGGAGAAAATAACATATTTTTCAGAGTAAACCATCAATAAAAAATAAATAAATAATAAAAACTAAATAACCAAATGATATCATAACTAGAACAATATCAGTATAACATGATGGCCAAAAATGGAGATACAATATCAAACTAAATAATAAATAGGTCGTGCTAATGTATCTACCATGTTTCAATATGAAAACTCAAAAGTATAAACTCGGATGACTGTCAAGCTGATCCCGAACCATGTATAGTTCCCTCATAGATGCTCCATCCTGTCTTAGCCACCAAAAATATGGCTTGTTCCCTTATCATGTCCTACTAAAATAAAATCTAATTGGGTACCAGTTGGTAAGGCTAAGTAGGGTGTGAGTACAACTCAGTAATCCCCCACCAATAGAATCTAAAACAAGATCCAGTCAAATAACAGTGTATGAAGTTGTTTAAAGAATAAATAACAATGAATAATTAAATAGTTATCACATTACCATCAATTATTTATTTAACTATATAATCACAAGGGTTCCTGTAAACACCCATACCTCAATACCTACTTCGGCTCATACCAACTCCTAATGTATGTCAGAAAGGATTTCATATCTCAGTATTCCATTTTTACCATCCTTAAATTCACACAAATGTCCATGTTCCCATTTTTAATTCATACAATATTTCCCATGTTACCATTCATACATCACACATTAGAATGACCATGTTATCATTATTTAATTCAAACTTGGATACCCATGTTACCATTTATACTTCACAGATTAGAATGGACATGTTCCCATTCTTTATTTCACAACTAAATGACCATGTTACCATTCACAATGTCAGAATAAAGAGACCATGTTACCATTCATAAACACATAATTATTTCAATAATTAAATATCTACAACAATACCATTATTAATTCAAAAATTACTTAAACACAAAAATTCAACTAGTTAATTCAAAAATTAACTAATCACATCAATATCATTAACCAATCTGACAATTAATTAATCACACCAACTCAACTAGTTATTAAAAAATTAACTACTCACATCAATAATATTAATTAATTCAAAAATTAGTTAATCGTATCAATTCCCTTACTTAATTCAACAATTAACTCGTCACATCAATATTATTAATTAATTAAATAAATAATTAATCACATCAATTCATCTAGATAATTTAGAATCTAACTAATCACATCAATAATAATAATTAATTTAACAATAAATTAATAAAATCAATTCCTCTAGTTAATTTAATAATTAACTAATCACATCAATAATATTAACTAATTAAATAATTAATTTTCTCAATTCAGAGTCTCAATATCCCATAAATAATTCATAAATTAATTATCTCAACCAGTAATCTCAATATCTCATATTTAATTCATTGATTAATTATCACAAATCAACTATATAAAAATTGCATAATTAATTCAACAATTAATTATTTATGATCTATTATCCCATTGTCACAATTTTTAATTTAACATAATTAATTAATTCTCCAAATTAATTAATTCAATCAAGAACTCAATTTCTAAACATCAAATAAAAATTATACAATTACATACGCATAATCGTTATCAATACTATGGTATTTTAATTATAGACCACCTACCTCGATTCGTCGATGAGTGATCACCCAACAGAAATACCCAACTTTGATAAAAAAATGATGTAGGAATGAGATATAGATCTTAATCATTAAATCAAGATCCCTTTAATATGGATAAATATCCATAATCCTAGATTTATATCCAAAAAAATATTTAAGAACAACCATACAATGTATGGTTGAATAATATTATAGAGGTAGGAAATAAATTGGGAAGAAACCACATACCCGAAGAGGTGCAGATCTTCCAACTGGGATTCATGTCACCAAGAATGGATATTGGATGGCATTGTAATCCCTTAGGGAGGATTTTAAATTGATATAAATCAATTATGGGTTTATCTAGTGATTTTGGGGGTATTTTATAGGGGTTTCGGAAATATTTTAATAATTTTAGGGAGAGTAAAATCTCACACAAATAGTTTGTTTCTTGAGGATCATGGTTTTTTATAATTTTGTTCCTAATTGTTCACCATTTGTAGTGTTCTACGATTTATCTTATTAGGAAACACGGTTTTACAAACCACTCATCAACCATGAAAATACCCACTATCTGGGGTTCATGGTTTGTGAAAATAGTGCGCCAACCGTGCACTTTCCCATTTCCATCCAAAATTTCAAAATTTCTCCCAAAAACTATTCAAGTTTTAATCCAAAAAAATAACTCAATACAAGGAAAAAGATTACCTTCTAATGAGCCCAATACATCTCCAAAAAAGGTCTGGATTACACAATCTCCCCAACTTATAATAGATCAACCTTATGTTTTACTCCCAATAATCTCTAAGATTTCAAGCCAAAATAATTGGTCCACTGAGCACCCATATCCAATTCTATTTCCCATATTTCATCATTTGAACACCCATGTTTCCACAATACTTGAACTATTGACATGTTTGTTCCCCCAAAACACTTTCTCATGGTTATCCAACACACATATAGGATGATCCTAAAAGGATGAATCTATCTCAAACTCAACATTATCCACATTGATCACACAAGAAGGGTTGATGTAATACTATAAAAGTTTTAATACATGGAAAACATCATGTGTCAAACCGTATCATTATAGAGGAGTCAATCAGAATGCCACCATCCTGATTCTCTCCACAATCAAAAACATTTTAATAAACCTAGGCGCTAGATTTTCCTCTCTCCATAACCTATGGTGACCCATGCTAGGTAATCCCCAAAGTAATAAATGATCACCATCAATAAACTCTAGGGGTCATCAACTTCTATCAGCAAAAAAATTCTGTCAACTATGTTTTGTATCCATACGTTGTCAAATTATTTGTAACTTCTCTGATGTCTCCTGTATGAGTCTTGGTCCCAACAACTCAATATCCCCAACCTCCATCTAGTATAGAGGTTATCTGAATGGCTTACCATAAAGATCCTAGTGTGGCTCCATCTATATAGATTCATGTTAACTATATTTATAAGAGAACTCCACCAGTGTCAGGTGCTTCTCCCAAGACCATCTAAAGTCTGGAATTCATGCTCACAACATTTCTTCAAGCACCTATATAGTATTATTTGACTACCCATCTATTTGTGTGTAGAATTTTGTACTCAACAAAACTTTTGTATCAATATCTATCTACAATCCATTGCATAAGTGTATTGAAAAATGTTAATCATGGTCTGAAACAATATTTTGTGGAACCCTGTGCAGACGGACTATCTCTTGTACATAAAAATCTCTTAGCCACTCCATGGAGAAAGTCTCTCGTATAGGAAAGATACGTGTTACCTTTATCATTTTATCCATAATAACCAAAATAGATTCATTATTCTAAGGCATCCTCTAGAGAAACACAACAAAATACATGGTTCTGTCATCCAACTTCTATTCTAGACTAAAAAATGGCCAGGGTAAATCACTAGGATGTTCATTCTTGACTTTCACCTACTGATAGATGTACCATCATGTCACAAAACATAATTTCTCATATTTCATGCCTATCCAGCAAAATTTCATACATAGGTCATCATAATTTTTTGTCAAACATGAATGTACCACCCACTTCGAGGCATGAAAATCATGAATCAACACCTCTAACATGCTTTTAGGAACAACAACACTATTCATGGAATAGATTATCACATACTAATCTATGATCCAATCTAAATGCGTATCCCCGCCTTCAAGGCTTCCCCTCAAGGTCATGTATTTTGGATCCCCATACAGTTTTTCCCTAAACCTTCTCAAATGTGTAGACTCCACTAAAACCGATAATATAGGCATCTACTCCTAACTCTCTTAAACCACTACGTGCATCTCAGATAGAAAATTCATTATCTTCCACTCAACACTAGACTCTTGAATAACCTAAGTTAGAGTTTTCCTTCTCAAATACTCATCAACACTATTCCCCTTTCCAAACATATATTCTAGATCAAAATAGAAACATTTCATGTACTAAACCCTTCTATGCTTCTATAGATTCAATTCTTACTGTGAAAAGACATACCTTAAATTCTTTTGATCAGTATACACAATAAAATTTTCACCCAACTGATAATGATTACAAAACATTAAATTCTTAACCAATGATGCCAACTCAATATCATGCTTACAGTAGTTTCATTTGTGAGGCCTCAACTTCCAATACCCTACACCAAAACTCAATCTCCTTGAATTAACATCACTCCATGTATGATCCTAAAACCATCACATTACATTTTATAATCCTCACTTAGATCAGGCAGGATCAAGAATAATGTTGATTTCAAGCACTACTTCATCTCCTCAAAGGAATTCTCACATTCTTCAGACTATCCAATTTTTATACCATTCTTGGTCAAGCCTGAAAGAGGAACTTCTAATCGAGATAATTCCGAGATGAATTTATGATAATACCTAGCCAACCATATAATGCTATGGATGTCAAAAATTTTCTTTGGATACTCCTAAGAAACAACTACAAGAACATTCTCTTGGTCCACATACACACCTTCCTCTGAGATTATGTGACCCAATAAGTGTACCTGATCAATCCAAAATTGATAGTTAGATATCTTGTCATATATTCATTCCTCTCTCATTATACTCAAGACGATGAAAATATGTTTGGAATGATCATCATAAATCATTGAGTACATGAATGATTCATCCAAAAATACCACCAAAAACTAATCTAGGTAAGGATGGAACATTTTTTTCATCAATTCCATAATCACTTATGGTTCATTAGTCAACCCAAACATCATTAAGAAATCCTCATATAGGTTATACAAATTTCTGAAAGGTGTCCTCATTATATCATAATTCCAAACTTGCAATAATTGAAACCCCAATCTATGGTATATCTTAAAAAAACAATATCCTATTAACTAGAAAAAATGATTTTCAATACATTGAAGAGGGTTTTGGTTTTTCATTATCATCTGGTTAACCTTTTTATAATAAACACACAAGTGTAGAGTCCCATCAGGTTTCTTAGAAAACAAAACTGGTGAACCCTATGGTGAAATACTCGGACAGAGGTACCCCTTAACCGTAAACTCTTCTAGTTGAGTCTTATGTTCTTAAATCCCTATCGATTCCATTCTATATGGTGGAATAGAAACTAGATCATCCCCTGACATGTGCTCAATGGGAAATTCCACATCACACTTTGGTGGAAACCCTAAGAAGTCATCGGTAAAGACATCCTGAAACCATTCCACTACAGGTGGAAGGAAAACTCACTTTACACCTATATCATCCATCAATAAACTTAAAACATGGTCTGTGATCTCTCCAAGTCATTGAGTAATTTTCCATGCTGGTCTTAACTGGATATCCCAATATCCTTGGTGAATATAGTATTCACCCGTATCAGATTGAAAGTAAATCTCTTATGGTAACAATCAATGTGGGATCAGTATGATACTAACCAATCCATACCCATAATTTGGTCAAATCCTGACATGTTAGGGATGTAAATACGAAACATAAAATTGTACTTTCAAATATCTAAAGAACAACCCTTGCATAAGGAAATGTTTCTCAACCACACTCACAATGGTGTATCTATCATTAACACCCAACTCATGAAATCCACTCTCTGGGTCAAAGAATTAACATGTTTTTCAGAAATAAAGGAACAAGGGGCACCAATATAAAATAAAGAATTAGATAATGTAGAAGATATAGGAATAGTACATATCAATATTGATGGTCCAGCCTCACTCTTCACAAGTGTAGGCTGAATAGAATGAAACTATCCACTGCCTCTTCCTGGTGATGTAACCTGGGTGCACTCTACGGCACCCCTCTACTAATACAGATTCTCTTTCCCAGAATCATTATGTCCAGTGCCTCTGCCACCTCATGGAGTAGAACACCAACTGCTAGACTAATATGTTGAAGAAGATCTTATTCCCACACCCAAGTTCTCTCTATATCCTCTATCAGTTCTCATTATCCCTTGGGTACTGCAGAACTTATGTAGATATTTCATCTTGATTAAATATAAGTAATATTCTAGTGGTCAAGGCCACTGTCTCCAAAATCATCCGAACCTACTACACTAGTGACAAATCACTATAGTAATATCCAAATAAAATGGTCCCTCTATCTATGACCCTTGCTTCCCATTGCAGTGACTAGTGTTGTCATAGTGATACTTCCTTCTCTCAGAAGACTCACCACATGATCGTTGAGTTGCAACTATTTTTCCGGTACTAGAATCCTCCTCCAAGATCTCTTTGGCTATGTGGGCCCGATCCTCCACCTCAGCAAACATCTCTAACCGAAAAACGTTAACTTGAGACATAATATCACATTTAAGTCTATCTTAGAAACTTATTGTCATATAAATGTCATCTCCTTCCACTTCTGGACAAAGGAATTGAAAATACATAAAGTGACCTTATAGTCCATCATTGGAATGCTCCTCTGAGTTAACCACTTGAACTCGGTTAATCCCTCCTACCTCAAAGCCATTTGATATAAGTGCTCCAACAACATCTCTAAGAAGTGATTATACAACATACCATTATCATGTCTGGTCTATTATTGGATGTCCCTCCTATGCTTCGCAGATCCCTATAGAATATAAACAGCTTACTTGACCCTTCTCTCAATAGGAGTCTCAAAATGGTCAATAATTGTCTCAATGGACTTAACCTAGAACACAGCTCTCTCAGGTCCACCCTATCCTATAAATCTCAAAGGGTGCTAAAACTGAAACTCCTTCATCATTTCATAAATTCTCTTCATAGCCCTATCAGGGACTCTTCCTTTAATTACCTGAAGTGGGAAAGTTTTTCTTAGAACTTCTCACCTACTTCCTCATCTGAATAAATCAGTGCCTCGGGTCCCACTAGTGGTATAACATCTCTATCCATGTACTCTTGTCATCCTCTAAACAAGCTTCATCAAGGAGGCATATCTATACAATGCCAAAAATTTACTTTAAGAAAAATTTCAAAAAATTAATATGTTCCCTTAAGAGGAAAACACAACAAATCTTTTTCTCCATACCCCACCACATTGTGAAAAATGAGGAGCAATCACTAACCTTAACCATCCTACATCTATGTCTTGTTTCACAAAGGGAAACTAATACTTATTATTTAAGATTCCAATTTAGATGGTCCTTTATTATTATCTTTCATCATTGCAAAATTCTCAATTTCATATAAATAAATTTTTTTATTTCAATTACACAAGAAAGAAAAAGAGTTCAAGTCCAACACTTACCCATAACATTTTTTCCCATGCGTGCCTAAAAATATGCATGTCATAATAATCCTAAGTGCCTAGAATGATGCATAAAACTCAAATCTCATTCCATACGAGGACATGAGTCAAATATTAGGAAATATCAACATCAATAATCACAGAATAAAATAGGTGCATCACCCAAAGTGAAATAATATTCAATTGTAATAGGAAATAGCAAAAAAAACATAATCCCTCCCCGGCTACTTGGGTTCTCCCCTATATTTGGGTTAACTACTTTCATGCAAAAAATCATAACTGGGGCTCGAATCTTCCTATTCTTCTCCATATATTTTCCAAATAGAATGATAAAATATAAAAGAAAATAAAACTTCTACAATACCACTTTGTGGGTACCACACACTAGTTCCCCAAAATAGCCATTCACATGACATCAAATTCCACTCTCCATATTCTAGAGGCTTCCGACTAACATCAAGGGTCTATTATCAGTCTTGGGGATACAATTCCCACTTTGTCAGAGTAAAACACCAATAAATAATAAATAAATAATAACAACTAAATAACCAAATGATATCATAACTAGAACAATACCCGGATAACAGGATGACCAAAATATAATTCAATATCAAAGTAAATAAAAAATATGTCGTGATAATGTACGTTCTAAGTGTCAACCTGAAGAATAATAAGTAAAGACACTAAAAACTACCAAGATGGTCTGAAACCACATATAGTTCCCTCATAAATATTCCATCCCAACTCATCCACTTATCACAAGGCCTTTTACCTTATCCTATACCGCAACCATGAAATCTAATTAGGAATTTTTTAGGAAGCTCGAGTAGGGTGTGAATACAACTCTGAAGGCCACAACGAAGTGCATCTAAAAGAACATCTTGTCAAATAATAGTGTATGTAGTTATATAAAGAATAATTCGTAATTAGTAATTAAATAGTTATCACATTATTAAATATTCTTTATCTAACCATCTAAAACCCCATGTTTCAAAAGACACCCATGCCGTAATACATGCTTCAACTCATACTAAATCCCAAAGTATGTTCGAAAGGATGTCATATCTCATAATTATATTTTTACCATTCTTAAATTCATTAAATTTAATGAACATGTGACCATTCTTTAATTCATGCCTAAATTCCCATGTTACCATTCATAATTTACACATTAAAATTAACATGTTCCAATTATTTTTTTCACAACTAAATGATCATGTTATCATTCAAAACATCACAATAAAATGACCATGTTACCATTCATCAACACATAATTAATTCAAAAAAATAATTATACACATCAATAGCATTAAAAATTCAACAACTATTCAAACACAACAATTCTATTATTTAATTCAACAATTAATTAATCACATCAATAACATTAATTAATTCAAATTTTAATTAGTCACATAAATTCCCCTAGTTAATTCAAGAATGTAATAATCATTAAAATAAAATTAATTAACTAAAAAATTAATTAATCACATCAATTACTCCATTCAATTAAACAATTTACTTATCACATCAATAATATCAATTAATTTAAAAACAAATTAATCACATAAATTCCTCTATTTAATTCAAAAATTAACTAATCACGTCAATAAAATTTATTAATTAATTTTTTTTAATCACATCAACTCATATAGTTAATTAAATAATTAACTAATCACATCAATAATATTAATTAATTAAACAATTAATTAGTCACAACCCAAAATTAATTCAGTAAATAATTTTCTCAATTCACAATCTCAATATCTCCAAATTAATTCATCAATTATTTATCTCAACCATATATGTCAATATCTAAAAATAAAATAATTAATTAATTATCTCAAATCAACTGTCTCAAAATCTTGTAATTAATTATTCAATTAATTATTCATGATCTACAATCCCACTATCCCAATTTCACATTTACCATAATTAATTAATTCACCAAATTAATTAATTTAGTAATGAACATTATTTCTAAACATCAAATATCAATTATAAAATTTCATACACATAATCACAATAAAGAATATGGGATTTGACTTATATACCACAAACCTTGAATCATTGATGAGTGATCGCCCAACAAAAATCCCCAATTTTTATGAAATAACGATGCAAGAATGAGATCAAGATCTTAATCCCTAAATCAAGATATAAAAAATTAGGATCCCTTAAATATAGATATAGATCCAAAATAATAAATCTTTACCCAAAAAAACAGAGAATATAAACCCTACAACATATGGGAGAATAACGAGAGAGAGATGGGAAATCAATTGCGAAGAAACAACATACTCGAAAAGGTGGAGATCTGCCAACCATGCTTCAAATCACTAATAATAGAGGTTAAATAGCCTTTGAATCCCTCTAGGAGGCTCTAGAATCGACAAAAATCAATTATGGGTTATCCTAGGGTGTTTGTGGTATTAAAAGATGGATTAAGAAATATTTTAATAATTTTCGGAGGAGTAAAATCTCATATGCACGGTTTTCTGCTCGGGGTGTAAGGATTCTCCTAACCATGTGCCTCTTCTAGGGGGTTAATGCTTTGAAGAAACCTGATCCAACCATGAAAATACCCACTATCTGATGTTTCAAGGTTTTATTGGCAAGGTTTCATGGTTTTGGAAAACCATGCACGAACCATGCACTTGCCCATTTCCTTCCAAAATGTCCAAATTTCACCCCAAAACTCTTCATGTTATAACACAAACAAAAAGTACTCGACAAAAGGAAAAATATTACCTGTCAATGATTCTGAGACATATCCCATAAATTTTTGGGTCCTTCATTATTAAAATGTAATTATTTTCTTTAATAATAAAGTTAAAATTATGTCATAAGGTTAATATTATTTTTAGTTATAAATATAAGTTACCGATGTAAAAATTGAGTTGTCATAGTGAAGGAGAAATTAGGAAAATATTATTAACTAATGGGAACATATCTAAAATATCCTAAAATTTTATCCCTAAATGAACAGAGGAGTGGATCATTGACTTCGCCTTATATTATTTCAATTGTTTGTCAACTTTGGATCCACTTTACATGTGAAATTAACTTCCTTCCTCATTAATGAATGTATGTTTGTAAAAATTCCACTCAAGGTTACCCATAAAAGGACCCATCCTCTACCCACATAAAAAACTCCTTTCCTTATGTTTCCTCTATAATCACATCCCAAAATAGACAACTAACAATACTATCTCATGTTTTTTAACCAATGATCATAAGGATTCCCAAATACTTCATTTCCATGAATCTCATGGGTAGAATATTCAAGTATTCAATGAAGTTAGAGTAAGTCCAATCAAGTATGAATCCAATCCAATGAGTTTCCATCAAAATATTTCTTGTTTAAGACTTTTTTGGTATTACGACAAAATTTTAATTAATATGGTGCATATATTTCCACATTGACATATATTTTCATCCACATTATTTTCAACTACAATTCTTCTCCTCCAACTATTTATGTTTTTCCAAAGTAATTTATTTTCTCATTTATTTATATATTATTACTTTGAAATAAAAGTTATTTCAAATGTAAGGGGTTTTTATTGACACTATGCCTTTTATTTGAGTTGTATACTTTTTTATTTGGTTATGTTATTTTATGTCTATTATATTTATCTATTTTTTATATAATATGTTCTATTTCATTATTCACTAAGGAAATTACATTTTAATTTCATAATAATCTTATTTAATGGATTTATTTATTTATAAAAATATGACATTGTTAAGAATAATTCACATACACTCTATTAAATCAGTAATCTCCATGTCCATATTCAGTATTTCAATAAAAAAATTTCATTGTTCCTTTTAAATTAAAATATATATTATCTTATGTAATCCTAAAATTTATCTTTTTCTATTTCAATTGTAACTTTTATTACTCTTTCAACAATGTGGTTTTTCTATAAAAGTAATAAAAAAACATACAAATAATTTTTTAAAATTGCATAAGTTTTTTTATCATACACTCTACATTTATTAACTTAACCTTCATTTCTTTTTCAATTTCCATTATTCAGGATTCTTTTTAAATATTTGTTTTAATAATTTTTTTCATCACCATCTTGAAAATTATTTTTGAAAGTGACATATCACTTAATATTGTTATAATAAAAATAAAGGTGTTTTAAGAAAACTCTTCATAAAGTTTCACTTCATTTTTCAACTGTCTCTCCAAAATATTTTCCTCTTGTGGATTTATGTTCATGATGACCCAAATAATGATATTTTGATATACATACTTTAGGTGATTTAATTATTGGTCACATATAGTCCAATTCTTAATTCAATTTCATGTGATGCCATTATAAAATTTCATGTAACCCATTTTGTATACTTGGGTTTTTATGATACTATGGATGATTAGTTTCATATAGAACACATATATGTGATTTATCATTATTTGATTAATTGGTCTTCGATAAACCTCTATTGAATTTTTTAAATCTTTTCATATCATGATATAATTAATGGACATGTTTTTGATTAGTCAGGTTCACACTATAATGCATATAAATGATTATGATTATATAGATTCACCTATAAAGTGTGGGAATGATTTTAATTAACCAAGTTTACAAAATAATGCTTAGAAACGATGGAAATTATTCATGTTCAATTTATAATTCATGTATGTGATTACGATTAGTCTGGTTAAAAACATAATATGTGGAAATGGATATGATTATCAAGATTCACAACATATTGAGTGGACATGATTGTGGTTTTATATTTTCACAAAACTAACGTGTGCATGAGATTATGATTATCTAGGTTCACAAACTAATTTTATTAAATGATTATAATTATCCAGGTTCAGAACAAAATGCATGGAAATAACCGTGATTATACCCAGTCACAACATAATACATGGATATTATTGTGATTATCTATGTTCACATTTATATTCATTTATATGATTATATATATACAATGTGACAATGTAATACTTCAAGTCCCATGATTTTATTATCTTCATTTTGTATTCTTATTTAGTGATACATGTTATGATTATATTATAATCATTTTGATGTTATATATTCTTCTATCATGGATTATGGATAAATATAATTATTTATTTTTATTTTTAATCATATATATGACCCATGATCATGTTTTATTACATGAATAATAAAAGACCCTTTAGGACTCATTGATAAGTTTTTCCCTCATGTAGCATTTGAGATCACTCCTAATATCTCCCTATTCTATAGGAAATTATGTACATGAATATGTTTTAAAAAATTCATTTGACTATAACATTATGGGAGATATTTAAGAAATAATTTTAAATAGAGATGTTTTGTGATTATGAATTTATTTTTGAGGTCAAATGTTTAAATAACAAATTTTTTGTAAAATATATGATTGTTATTCTTAGGTCATCTTACTTGGTATAAGAGAAAATTTAATTTATTTTTAGGGGTTACATTAAGAAATATTAAATAATATGACTTCATGAAACCTAGGTTGAACGTAATGTATCAGTCTAAAAGGAAGGATCCATTTAATAAGACATATTTTGAGTGATTTTTCAGGGTCATGTGATTGTTTAATCTAATTTTCTTATGATGATATTATTTATTAATCATTTTAACCCATTTTTTCAATGTAAAAGCATGTAAAGAGGAGGACCTAAGTAAAAAAAATGAGTTTGAGGGAAAATTATATGGTTTTTTCAGTGAACAACCAATGAATATGGGTGTTGGTGTTGAAAATAATATGTTTTTGATTAGCTGGTAATCTTGAGTTATGATTAATAAAATGAACCGTATAAAACTCTCAAACACACCAAGTAAGATATAAATGGAGGTATATTGATGTTAAGGGGATAAAGGTAATTAATGAAATAATATTCCTCTTCCTATATATAAAAAATGTTGGAAAATCACCCAAGAAAATTAGATAAACTAAAACATATTTCAGGTGTGAAAGTTTTGTTTTCAAGATTATGATTTTTGAATAATTGAAAAGAGGCTAATTAAAAATATGGGGGAGAGTAAGGTACCAACCAATGCACCACCCATAATTCAATGCTTCAAATGTAAGAAGTTTTTGAATTATTAAAATAAAATTCCCTTACCTAATGGACAATGATTACAGTAGATATGAACAACCTCTTAATCCATGGGATAAAAAATACTTTTTCAATCTCAACTACTAATGTTGTTAGTGAAATTAAATGGTGAAAGGTACATTTATTATCCAATAAATAACTATAAATTAATCATTTTATTATTATTATACCCACTCATTTATATTAATAATGTTTTCTAAGAGAATTAAATGACCCATCCAATGATTATATATTGAATTATTGGTGAAAACATCAAGAGGTATAATTATATAATCCTAAGTCTATAACTCCTTTAAAATATAATTTTCAAAAATGTGCTTCCTAACATCTAATTATTCTCTTAATAGTAGAATTTGATATGATTTTGGGAATTTATTGGACCTAAATACTTAGATACCATATTAATTTCTAAGATAGGTAAATCAAACTTCCTCTCCTTCATCAACCTATAATCATATATCAGTGCAAGGATATCTATGAAATCCCTATGGGAATTAATTCTATCATATGGGTCTTAATAACCAATTTTAGGGGGGATTTTTCTCATATGGTTGGGGATGATATCAATGTTGAAAAAATACCAATTTCATAGGAATGTATTGAAGTATTTCCCAAAGAACTACTCACTCTACCCAAATAATGTAAGATTCATTTTTCAATTTAACTAAAACCTAGTCATAAATCTATATTGAAGAGTCATTATAGAATTTCCCCTATATAATTATAAAAGTTGAAAGCCAATTTTTAGGAGATATTGGAAAATTATTTTATATATCGATGTTCTTCAATATTGTTTCACCAATTCACTTTTTCAGGAAGTAAATATTTATAAATCATAAAGTAAGGGGTAAAATCCTACCTCTCACAAATTACTAATCAAAAATAAATCCATGAAAGTTTAAAGGATTCATAGTAGGAATATAAATATCTACAAAGTAAGGTAGTAAATATTCCTTAGTTTAACCATAAAAAATGGTGTTCTAATATTTAGATCCCAAATATGTGTCGCATCTATGGAGGATATCAACTTTATCATAGATCGTCATCCATAAACTAATGGTTTATATGAAAGTACCCTTCAAGCACAAGAATATATTATAATATCATGCTCGATTAATTTAAAAGGAATTTTATATGAACATCTTCCTTTGGTGGATTACCCATGTAACAAAAATCTTCACTCTAGAATACAAATAGCACCATATGAGGCTCTATATGGAAATGGATATAAAACACTAACATGTAAGGATTAAGATGGAGAGAGCAAGCTATTAGGACCTGATATGGTTTAGTAAATAATGGATAAGATTCAAAAAAAAAATATATATAAAATAAGTGAAAATATGATAGAATAGATATGTTAATAATCATCAACAAGAACTATAGTATAAATTTGGTGGAAAAAAATTCCTTTAAATATCTCCTTGTATGTGGTTATGTGAATTGGGAAGAGGGGAAAGATATGAAAAGATACGTTATTCCCTTTGATATTATTGATTATATAGGGACCGTAGATTATCATTTAGTACATACACCAAACCTCTAAAAGGTTTATGATGTTTTTCATGAATCGCTTTTGAGGAAGTGAATACCAGATCCATAAAATATACCAAACTACAAGGTAGTGCAACTTTAACTTGATCTCTATCATGTGAAACAATTAGTGGAGATCTTGGATTGTAGAGATAATTTGGTGAAAAAATAATACCATCCACCTAGAAAAAGTTTTTTGGTGAAATCATATACATATTGAAGCTATGTCAGAACAAGAAGATGTAATGAGACAAAAGTACCCTCATTTGTTTCCATTTAATAATGAAATTTTAAGGTTGAAATTCTTTTAAGGGGTTATAATTTAATATATCATGATTTTAGTTTGTATTCCACTAAATATAAATATTGTGTTAGATAGCTTAGGAGAACTACAACACCGAATTAGAATGAACCAAGATATATTTAAATTATAAAAAATATTATAATTCAAGAAAAATATTTATACATTATAAGAATTTAGTATTAAATTTCATTTAGAAAACATAAGAAGAAAAAAATAAAAGTAAATAAAAATACCAATAACATGAAATCGTCAAACACATGATTTTGTTTAAAGATCATACCACTGATTATAAATATGGAATGATTTAAAACACTTCTTAATGTAATAGAAATTATGAGAATAAATTAAACAAATTGGTTGAATGAATTTAGAGATATATGTAAGTATATATATATATATATAGGAATATAATATGTTCATTTGGTTTATATGGTCTTTGTGATTATATAACTGTTAACAACATGTTTTGAAAAAAGAATAATTAATCAGTGGTATTCAATTAAAATGTGACCATCATAACATGGCCATTAAATTTGAGGAAAAAATAAGAGTAACTACATAATGAAATCTATGTAGAAAGGATAATTAATGTCACCAGGTAATAAAAATTTTCATTATGAGGTGTATTTTTTTTGCTTGAAAAAGAGGCATCATCCTTATAGTTTGACCTAGACCCTTCCCATGTTGAACATCAACTTCCATGGGTTGAGTGAAATCATCTGTGAAAGAAGTTCAAGATCATGGAAATCACTACTAGAACAGTGATAGTTTAATCACTACTAATAAATCTCACCATTTCTAATATAATTCTTATGGTTTAGGAAAAGGTCTTTTGGTGTATTTAAATTAGATGATATGATGATATAAACATGTTTTTATTAATGTAATAAATAATTTTTTATATATATTTACATTCATATGACATGTATTTTTATAAATTTCATGGTTTTATAAAATTTTCCTTTAAAGAATAATTTTATATAAATGATAAATTTATTTTAATAAAAATTATTATAAAATATTCAACTAATGTTTATAAAATAAATAATGAATTTTTAAAGAACTATGAATAAATTTATAAATGTTGAAAGTGGTATTTTTCAAATAGTTGATTTTATGTGTGTAATTTCTTTTTTATAGAATTAAATTAAATTAATCGCTAGAAAATAAATATTTTGATGAATTTTATTCATAATAAATATAAAAAAATCATTTAATATTAATCTTATATATATTAAATGAAATATAATAATAGTAAATTCATTTATTTCATAAAACAATCTTTTCAAAAAAATTATTTTTTTGTGTTACGCGTTCTTATATTAAAATTAATTTCTATCAATTTTAGAAATTTAATATAAATACAAATAATTAAATTAGTCAAAAAAATTATGCATATAAATAATTTACTGATGTAATAATTAGGTTTTCATGGTAAAGGTAAAATGGGGTGAATGAGTTTAACTAATTGGTAAAGACCAAATATATCAAAAAATATTTCCCCTAAATGATTGGATGGTGGAATAAAAGACCTCCCCTTATCTTATCTCCATTATATTTTAACTATAGATAAACATTCAGACAAAAATTACATTATTTATTCATTAGAGAACAATTATTTGTAAAAATTACACTTAATCACACCTATAAGAGGACTCCTACTATATCCACATAAAAACATGAACTTCTTTCAACCTCCTCCTGAATCACTAACCAAAATCTCCCCTAGAAATACCTTCTCAAATTTGGTAATATTTGGCCACAAGGAGTACCAAATACTTTATTTTAAAGTTTAAATTTGAGGAATAATCATGTCTTTAATGATGAGGGAAGGTATCTGGCCAAGCCGAAATCCGGGATAATAGGTTTTCATCCCAGTTTTCCTTCTTTGAGACGTGTTTCATATTATACACCTACTTAAAATTAAATGGTTTACATAAAACCTAATTGACCTATTTTCTCATATTTAACTCTTAATTAACAGTATTTAAAGTTTCATTATAAGATCTCACTTTCGGGGGATTTTTATTTAAAAGTTACCAAATCTATAAGGGTTTTTGTTAACTCAATTTCCTTTCATTAAGTTATAATAATTTTTAAATTGTTTTTTCAAGATATAATTTTCCCTCCATTTACATCATTTTTCCCTATAAATCTACCTAGTCAAATATTCATACTTTTATAAATTAATTTATATTCTCATTATCTTTTAAATTATTTCAATTAAAATAAAAGTTATTTAAAATATAAGGGTTTTTTTCAACCAAATCTACTTTATTGGAGTCATTCACTTTTTTCTCTAAAAATTTTCTTCTATGTTTTTTATATTATTTAATGTCTCTATCAAATATTCTATTTTCTCCATTTCCATATAGAAATTACATTATTATTCCATATTCTTATTCATCTATGTATTTATTTTATCACAAAAATATTTCATTATTATGAATTATTATCATCCTATATTTTTGATATTTATCCTACATATCTATATTAATTATATCCAAAAATTATTTATTATATTATTTTTAAATCCAAATATATATTTTCTTCTATAATCCTAATATTTTTTTTATCTTTTTCATCGATTTGATTTTTCTCTAAAACTATCCAAAAAATAAAAATAGTAATTTCTATTTAAGTTATATATATTTTCTATCTCCCACTACATAGTTCCTTTCATAAACATTATTTTTTTAAATATCCATTATTTGGGAATAATTTTATGTATTTTTTTTTAAAAAATATCACCTTATTAATTTTTTTGTTTGAAAGTAAAATTTTTCTTCACCATTTCATGTAAATATTTAAATTGTTTTTTGAGAATCATTCCTAAGGTTTCAATTTTATATTACTCTCTACCTCCAAAATGTTAATCTTTTATGGAGTTATGATTATGATTACCCTCTAAATTATTTTATGATATACATCCTTTAAGAGAATGAATTTGTAACACCCCTGGAAGAATGAACTTCAAAGACTAAAACTTATTACACATGTAAACAAGGTGAACCTTTATTTTCAAGGGAATAACTATTTATAAATTCACACTTAATCATTATTATTCAAAAGTGGTGTCTAAATTGGTGACCTCTAAATAAGTATATTGGGGTTTGTTTGAGTGAGTAAAAATCACACTAAAATAATATTTTCTTTCCTAATGTGACAATAATTATTCTGATAAGGTACCCTGATACATAATAGCCTTGGTGTGTCGATAATAAAACTAAGGAATTACAATATAACCATGGGTGAGACATAAAAATAAAAAATATTACTACCCATGTCAACAAGGTGCACTTTTTTAGCATCTTACATGATTATAACAACATTGTTTAGTTTTAATTTCATAGAGTAGTTTCTAGATGGGTGACCTCTTAGGAAGTTTACTGAGGTGTGTGTGAGTAAGGAAATAGAACACAAAAATAACATTCATTGGACTATTGAAATAGTATTTACTCTAATAATTCATCATTATGTGTAATAGTTTTTAGTTTTTTGTGAAAAAAAGGTATTATAGAAGACCCATATGGTTTGATGACTAACCATGTTACAAAAATAATGTGTCAACATGAATGTGATTATCTAGGCTCAAAACATAATGATTTAACATGATTCCTCTTATCTAGTCTCACAAAATGATTTGTGGAAATTTTTTTATTAGACAGGTTCACAATATAACACAAGGAAAAGACTTTTGAGAAACTCCCATGATTTCATGTTCTTTTTAATCAGATATTTCTTCCATTTTCATGTTTCCTCCAATGCTTATGAAATAAATTCTTTTTGATTTATGGATAATATTTTCACCTCACATATAATTTTAGCTAAATCCTTATGTCACTGCTACAAATCTGGGCTATAGCCACAGACCTATAGCCACGGATTTATAGATCCATGGCTATAGCTTTTATATTACCACGGATAAAAATCTTATCTGTGGTTATATCACTCACCCCGTTTTTTTTCCAATTATCTCCATCAGGCTCCTCCTGCCCTCGCGACCCTTCTCCTCCCCGATGCCTCCTCGCCGTGCCCTCCTCCTCCATGACGCCTCCTAGTCATGCCCTCCTCACCGATCCTCCTCCCCGACGCCTCCTCCTCGCCGCGCCCTCCTCACCGCGCCCTCCTCGTCGCGCCCTCCTCGCCGCTCCCTCCTCGTCACGCCCTCCTCGCCGCGCCCTCCTCGTTGTGACCTCCTCCTCACCGCACCCTCCTCTCGGACTCTTGGAAAGTATGCTCTCGATTTTAATTGTTTCCATCATCCTCACAATACTTCCTTGATGACATGCTAAAAATATTCAGCGGCCGGAAGCCACGATTGAAACACGGCAGCAATCCCCAAGGCTTCTGTTCTCTCTGATTCCACTCCCCTTATATAATGCATCTTTTTTAAAATCTAGGATCTTGCTATTTAAAATTAACCACTGATGTAGGCCATTGTGTACTTGGTGAAGGGTTTTGACCATTAAAATTAATTACTTTTTCAAAAAACTACTTGACACATTTTCTTATCCCAGGTTTTGTTGGAAATCATTGTGCACACTATTGAAATGTGTTTATGAATCAATCTGATCTTTAGATTGATCATTAGATTCCACTCGAGGCTTCATTCCCAATCTCTTGTTGTTCTATATACAACTACTATAAAATATTTCTGAATAATGTAGTCTTTATCATTTCCCCAAACTCTAGTTATGGATTAGTCATCATCTTTGTACGAATTAGGAAAATTTTGACTTTTTGGAACTCAAGTTGTTAGTTCTAGGTTTGATGAAGTGGATTTGTGTGGAATTATGTTTGCAATTAATTAGGGATGAGCCTTTTTTTAAATGTATTTCTTACGACACTAATTTATTAAAAGTTGAATTTATTAATAATTTCATGCTTAATAAAATTTATTTCATATTAGATCGGGGATTTTTTTCTTGATTGGAATACTATTAAATATTTAGCAATGAGAGGTTCCATCAGCTCAGCAGCACATGGATCTAGATTTGTACTTGGAAATGCTATCATGGATCCATTCAAAAGTGTTTTCCATGGATCCTGCAAGTAAAAAGATGAATCATTCTGTCAATTATGCTCCCTTTTTATGCCTTTTTTCTTAACCAGTTTTAACTTATTTTTCATTTATCATTTGAATTCTATGTATATTATGCATATGGTTCTCTCTGTTGTATGCTTTAATTTTTATGAACTGTCGAGAAACATTTCTATATTAACATTGTTTGATTTTCCTACAAAAGAAGCTGGTTGCATTGAAGAGCATCATTTCTAAATTAACATTGTTTGATTTGCCTACAAAAGAATCTGGTTGCATTAAAGGGAACCTTTTCTATGACTGGAAATAGATAGATAACCCACCAACATGGGACTAAATGTGTACTCTAGGGCCATCATATTTATTTATTTATATTTTAAAAACCCATAACCCAGCCCATATAAACTTTTGTTGGTTAAAAACCCAAAATCCAGCCCATAAAAAATTTTGTTGGTTGAGGCTCAACTAGGACCATTGGTCGAAACATGTTTCCTGTTTATTGGAATGATGTTTTATTTTTTTCATCATTATCTATTTTCAGTTATGGATTTTGTGAACCAAAATTAAACCAAAAAGGTTCCTAGGTTTTGAATGTAGACTACCTCCACAATACAACCCACAATAGAAATGATTTATAAGCTTAAATTCAGTCCAAATTAAGATTTAATAACACATAAAAAGCACTGAAAACATATTATTTTTAATCCTGAGAAGTCAAACAGATTCAAGAAATCTAGTTAATATCTTATTTTTATCTCCCTACAAAATATGGGAGGATCCTTTAATCTTTAGTGACTCGACATCTTTCTCTGGTAATTATTTCTTCCTCCATGGTGTGATGTGTACATGGATAGAAACACTATAATTTTTCTATATACTACTTCACAGCATGTTAGATAGACAACAACATGACCTATAATCCCTTTAATACCCATCACGGTGCATCACTAACTTTAGATTGCAGGCACCTTCTAAATGATAGTACTAATAAATCTTCATCAACCTTGATTCATGGAATCACAAGTGACTTCATAGTGTGGGTTCATGATCCCTCAAAATCATCATTCTTTATATCAAGTCTTCATGGTGTAACACCCTCATCTCATGATATTTCTTCCTGTGGTGAGTGACACTGAATTCTAGCAATAATCACTTCATGACACGGTAATTATCCTCACAGCTTGATGCAATCCTTCAAAAAATTCCATAGTGTATAAACTGATTAAAAAGTTTAGTATCCATTAGGAAAATTCAGTTAACCTTACGGAGTAGGGAATTTTTCTTTTTTTGAATCATGTATTCCCAATTCATGGAATAACAGTCTACCTAGATAAAACTTGTGGTATCCTATCAAAAAAGTGGTTTCCCCTTGGCCTTCCACTATAGATAGGCTCATGTACCTTGGTAAGGTTGTGGAGTGACAATTGTCATCACAATGAAACTTCTCTGTGGTATACAAATCTGGGAAAACATTTCCAAAACCCATCCATTCCTTTCTAATGGCATTGTTTCTTCTTTTGATACCTCTCTATCATACTATTCAAAAAACACAACCCGGAAATGGATAAAGGTGATAATTACTAAAAATATGCCCCTTTTTGGATTTTTCACAATCCATTACATCTCCAAAAATAAAATCAATCACAACATTAGGGAAAAACTTTTGGACTGACTAGATCTAAACTTCTTACCTTTTAGAGTTTATTATTGATTCACTAATAACTAACTCTAAGATAACTTCATTAATTATCGGTGTGAGAATCAAGATGTAAGTGAAATTCTCCTCATGAAAGTACTTTAATGTCCATGTTTTGGTGGGGGGGGGGGGGCAGGACTGGCATTGGGGGAGAGGGAACTGGTAGGGGGAGGGGGGGAACTAGCAGGGGGAGGGGACTGGTAGGGGGGCTGGCAGGGGGGAGGGGACTGGAAGGGGGTCTCGGGGGGTGCAAGGGGTGGGGTGTCCAGGTCCTGGGGGGTCTGTCCAGGGGTTCTGGGGGGTCTGTCCAGGGGTGTCCAGCAGGGGGTGTCTTGATAGGGGGTGTCCAGTAGGGGGGTTTTCAGATAGGGGGGTGTCCAGCAAGGGGGAGGGGTGTCCAGCAGGGGGAAGGGGTGTCCAGTAGGGGGGAGGGGTGTCCAGCAGGGGGGAGGGGTGTCCAGGCAGGGGAGGGGTGTCCAGTAGTTGGGAGGGGTGTCCAGGCAGGGGGGTGTCTAGGCAGGGGGTGTCCAGGCATGGGGGAGGGGGGTCCAGCAGGGGGGAGGGGTGTCCAGGCAGGGGGGTGTCCAGTAGGGGGAAGGGGTGTCCAGCAGAGGGGAGGGTGTCCAGTAGGGGGAGGGGTGTCCAGCAGGGGGCAGGGGTGTCCAGGAAAGGGGGACTCTAGCAGGGGGAGGGATGTCCAGGCAGGGGGGTGTCCAGGCCGGGGGGAGAGTAGAAGTGGTGGTGGGGGGGGGGGGCTTGGAACTATGTTTTTTTGTGAGAGAATGGTTTTGGAGAACTTTTCTCCAAATTTTCACGGTGCTTCTGATTCTTTTATTTTATATTTTAATGAACTCTATTAGAATTTTTAGTATGTTTCTTATACTTTTAATCATGAGTAGATAAACCCCCCCCCTCCCCTTATGTTTGTGTTGGATAAAATGTTGGTTCGTTAGAACCCATTTCTCTATTCCTGGGTTTGGTCATCTTCTCTCAACTAATTATCGCAATTACCATGTCTTATTTCATTGGAAACCCCATATTTGACCATGAATGGAGTTTCCATAGATCGTAGGGAGAATTACAACAAGGATATCCTAGAACATTGGATATACATGTCATTTCTAGAGGGAAATTCCAAAATTAACAGTTAGTAGAAGTCAATTTCCAGACCAAAGGATTAATTCCATCTTCCTCCCGCTCCCTTCGCTCCTGGTCTGAAGATGTTGCCCCGCGGATGTCGCTGGATCGGGCCAACAAGCTACGGTCACACTGCGGTCATGCCGTGGTCACTTCGCGGTCACGCCGCGGTCACGCCGCGGTCACACCACGGTCACGCCGCGGTCACGCCGTGGTCACGCCGCAGTCACGCCATGATTTGGCCCTGCTCTAGCCACATCCAACCCACACCAGCCCCCTTCCACCTTTATTTCAGCCCGCTGCCACCAGCATTCCAGCCCGCAACAGACCCCCCCCTACCACCTTTGAATCAGCCCGCACCATCCCCCCAACACCTGCAACAATCCCCCTTCCACCCGCATTCCAGCCTCCTCCCGCTCCCTTCGCTCCTGACCGGAAGATGTTGCCCCGCGGATGTCGCTGGATCGGGCCAACACGCTGCCGTCACGCTGCTGTCACGCCGCGGTCAAGCCATGGTCATGCTGCGGTCACACCGCGGTCACTCCGCGGTCACGCCGTAGTCATACCATGTTTTGGCCTTGCTCCAGCCACATCCAGCCCACACCATCCCCCTTCCACCTTCATTTCAGCCCGCTGCCGTCGGCATTCCAGCCCGCAAAAGCCCCCCTGCCACCTTCGAATCTTCCCACACCATCCCCCCAACACCTGCAACCAGCCCCCTTCCACCAGCATTCCAGCCTCCTCCCGCTTCCTTTGCTCCTAGCCAGAAGATGCTGCCCTGCGGATGTCACTGGATCAGGTCAACACGTTGTGGTCACGCCGCGGTCACGCTGCGGTCACGCTGCGGTCACGCCGTGGTAATTCCGTGATTTGGCCCTACTCCAGCCACATCCAGCCCACACCATCCCCCTTCCACCTTCATTTCAGCTCGCTGCCACCAGTATTCTATCCCGCAACAGCCCCCTTGCCACCTTCGAATCAGCCCACACCATCCCCCCAACACCTGCAACCATCCCCCTTCCACCAGCATTGGAATCTCCCATTATAACCGAGGGATCTAATATAACTCTTGAAATCTCATTCATTTGTTTCCAATGAGTTCTTCGACTGATTTAACAGTATAAAGCATAAACCATTTAACAAAAAGAGATCTGACCCTCGTTAAGGAAGGTGCAAGTGATAAGCTTGCAAGTCGGGTTTCATGTCCTCAAAGCACACAAAATTTAGAAAAGTTCTTGAACCGTCCCTACTGTTTTTTTTACATCCACGTTGCCCAAAAACTAATTCCCAGCTCACCATAAGCCTGACAAGGATAAGCTCTCTCTTTTATCCAGTTCTGATAACGCCATCACTAGCTGGTCCATTATGGACAATTAATGAGTAGGTTTTCACTGAAGGTAGCCTTACAACCTATGCTACAACTCTATTCTGCTATGAAAATAATGAGGAAATTTCATTTGGCCAACAGGGGGGCTGTCTAGCAGGGGGGCTGTCCAGCAGGGGGGGCTGTCTAGCAGGGGGAGGGGGTCCAGGGGTGGTGTCCAGGGGGTGTCCCTGGGTTTAGGGGGGTCCAGGTGGTGTCCAGGTGTGGTGTCTAAGGGTGTCCAGTGGGGGTCCAGGTGGTGGTGTCCAGGGGTGTCCAGTGGGTGGTGTCCAGGGGTGTCCAGTGGGGGGCAGGTGTGATTTCATTTCTGATAAAAAGTTCTAGAATTTGAAATCGATGAATTATTCATGTGTAAAAGATTTTTGAGTTTTCAATGGAAATCTCTACCTTAGCTACTGGTAATGTTTGTGTTTTCCTGTAGGGTCTCAAGTAGGAAGTTATTGTTGATTTATTGGAATAGTGCCATGCATACAAGCGAAGAGTGGTACACTTTGTTCATTTGATATATCAAATTTGGTTTTCCTGCACTTAGAATGTTATGTGTTATCTTGTGCTATTTTTAATCATGGATGCTACTAGAATCTATTCAGACATACTAGTTTGGTTCTTTATATAGGAATCCATATCCCCTGGGAATGTATATCTTGAATATGGTATTTTATTCTCATGATTTTATTCTATGTAATTGAATTATTTCTATACAGAATTTCATTTTTGTTGCTATGAGAATATTGTAATCCTGAATTGATGTGTAATGCCTTTGTTTAATTATTGTTTCTATTTTTTATAGATCATGTGTGTCCAGGGGGGAGGTGTCCAAGCAGGGGGGAGGTGTCCAGGCAGGGGGGGAGGTGTCCAGGAGGGGGGGGCTGTCCAGGCAGGGGGTGCTGCGGGGCAGGGGGTGCTGCGGGGCAGGGGGGTGCAGGTGGGGAGGGTTGTCTGGGGGGTGCTGCGGGGCAGGGGGATGGTGCAGGTGCGTTGAAGGGGGGGGTGTCCAGGTTGGGGGGTGGGTGCGAGGGGGGGGGTGTCCAGACAGGGAGGGTGTCCAGACAGAGGGGGGTGTCCAGACAGGGAGGGGGGTGTCCAGATAGGGAGGGTGTCTAGACAGGGGGGAAGTGTGTCTAGACAGGGGGGGTGTCCAGACAGGGTGGTGTCCAGACAAGGGGGGGTGTCCAGACAGGGGGGAGGTGTGTCCATATAGGGTGGGGGGTGTCCAGACAGGGGGGGTGTCCATACAGGGGGGTGTCCAGACAGGGAGGGTTTCTAGATAGGGGGGAGGTGTGTCCAGACAGGGAGGGTGTCTAGATAGGGGGGAGGTGTGTCGAGACAGGGGGGTGTTCAGACAGGGTGGTGTCCAGACACGGGGGGGTTTCCAGACAGGGGGGAGGTGTGTCCAGACAGGGTGGGGGGTCCAGATAGGGGTGGTGTCCAGACAGGGGGGGTGTCCAGACATGGGGGAGGGGACTGGTAGTCTACACATACCCATATCATCCTATTTGAAACTAAGTGGAAGATGTTGCCCAGCGAATGTCGCTGGACCGGGCCAACACGTTGTGGTCACGTTGCGGTCACGCCGTGGTAACACCGTGGTCATGCCGCAGACACGCCGCGGTCACGCCGCGGTCACACCGCGATTTGGCCCTGCTCCAGGATGACACCCTGTGGTGGTTACTCCTCCTTAGAGAAACATTGAATGGTTAGCTCTCTAATTTTTTTGTATTTCCTCATTCTTAAACTATATCTCCTCTCAGCGCTGCCTCTCATCCATCATTCCACAAAACGTGCATAGCAGGTGGTACAAAGGCTCAATTCAACTGAAAACATTGGTTTGGAATTGTTTGGAATATTTTATTGTACATGTATCACATAATATTTGTTCGGTAATACTTCTTTTTCCTCATCCTCTTCACATGTTGTCCGTACCAGATCATCCTCATCCTCTGCACATGTCGTCTGAACCCGATCAGCCAGTTTTGATGGAAATTCAATGTATGCTTTTGGCTGTTTTAGATGAAATTCATTCCATAATTCCCTCATCTCATGTAGCACTCATTGGAGGAGGAGGATCACTGCCATGTTGAGGGGGTGGGTGCGGGGGGGGGGGGTGTCCAGACAGGGAGGGTGTCCAGACAGGGGGGGGTGTCCAGACAGGGAGGGGGGGGGGTCCAGACAGGGAGGGTGTCCAGACAGGGGGGAGGTGTGTCCAGACAGGGGGGGTGTCCAGACAGGGTGGTGTCCAGACAAGGGGGGTGTCCAGACAGGGGGGAGGTATGTCCAGACAGGGGGGGTGTCCAGACAGGGGGGTGTCCAGACAGGGGGGGCGTCCAGACATGGGGGAGGGGACTGGTAGTCTACACATACCCATATCATCCTATTTGAAACTAAGTGGAAGATGTTACCCCACGGATGTCGTGGGACCGGGCCAACACATTGTGGTCACGCTGCGGTCACGCCGCGGTCACTCCGCGGTCACGCCGTGATTTGGCCCTGCTCCAGGACGACACCCTGCGGTGGTTACTCCTCCTTAGAGAAAAATTGAATGGTTAGCTCTATAATTTTTCGTATTTCCTCATTCCTAAACTATATCTCCTCTCAGCGCTGCCTCTCATCCATCTTTCCACAAAACGTGCATAGCAGGTGGTATAATGGCTCAATTCAACTGAAAACATTGGTTTGGAATTGTTTGGAATATTTTATTGTACATGTATCACATAATATTTGTTCATTAATTCTTATTTTACCTCATCCTCTTCACATGTTGTCCAAACCAGACCATCCTCATCCTCTGCACATGTCGTCTGAACCGGATCAGCCTATTGTGATGGAAATTCAGTGTCTGCTTTTGGCTGTTTTAGATGTAATTCCTTCCATAATTCCCTCATCTCATGTAGCACTCATTGGAGGAGGATGATCACTGCCAAGTTTAGGGGGTGGGTGCAGGGGTGGGGGGGGGGGGTGTCCAGACAGGGAGGGTGTCCAGACAGGGAGGGGGTGTCTATATAGGGAGGGTGTCCAGACCGGGGGGAAGTGTGTCCAGACAGGGGGGGTGTCCAGACAGAGTGGTGTCCAGAAAAAGGGGGGTGTCCAGACAGGGGGGAGGTGTGTCCAGACAGGGGGGGGGAGGGAGGGTGTCCAGACAGGGGGCTGTCCAGACAGGGGGGGTGTTCAGACATGGGGGAGGGGGCTGGTAGTCTACACATACCCATATCATCCTATTTGAAACTAAGTGGAAGATGTTACCCTGCGGATGTCGCTGGACCAGGCCAACACGTTGTGGTCACGCCGCGGTCACGCCGTGGTCACGCCGTGGTCACGCCGCGGTCAGGCCGTGGTCACGCTGCGGTCATGCCGCGGTCACGCCGCGGTCACACCGCGGTCACGCCGCGGTCACGCCGCGGTCACGCCGCGGTCACGCCGCGGTCACACCGTGATTTGGCCCTACTCCAGGACGACACCCTGCAGCGGTTACTCCTCCTTAGAGAAACATTGAATGGATAGCTCTATAATTTTTCGTATTTCCTCATTCCTAAACTATATCTCCTCTCAGCGCTGCCTCTCATCCATATTTCCACAAAACGTGCATAGCAGGTGGTACAAAGGCTCAATTCAACTGAAAACATTGGTTTGGAATTGTCTGGCATATTTTATTCCTCTAGGTATTCCTACACATTTCTAGATCTCCAAACCTCACTGAATTATGTATATCATGGGTCATCCAATCCTCTAGTAATCACAGATTAGCATTCATTTCTTAAATCTTCTGAGAAAACATCCTCTCATGCCATCCATATCATCCTATTTGAAACTAAGTGGAAGATGTTGCCCTGCAGATGTCGTTGGACCTGGCCAACACGTTGTGTTCATGCTGCGGTCACGCCGCGGTCACGCCGCTGTCATGGTGGTGTCCAAGGAGTAGGGTGACTGGTAGGGTGTCTGGCAGGGTGCAGGGGGGGACTGGCATGGGGGACTGGCATGGGGTAGGGGGACTATCAGAGCCTCTTTATCTTACTATGGCCTTTTCTTTTTTTTAATTATTGAATCCAACATTTTTAATTTAGGTTTTATTACTTATTTCTCTCATTTATATCTCTGTTTAATTTGTATACATTTAATTCATTTCTACTTGTTATAGAAATATTTCCATTCAGGGGGGCGGGGTGTCCGGTAGGGGGGAGGGGTGTCCTGCAGGAGGAGGGGTGTCCGGCAGGGGGGAGGGGTGTCCCGCAGGGGGGAGGGCTATCCAGCATGGGGGGAGGGTTGTCCAGTAGGGGGGGAGGGCTGTCCAGCAGGGGGGAGGGCTATCCAGCAGGGGGAGGGGTGTCCAGCAGGGCGGAGGGGTGTCCAGGCAGGGGGGAAGGGTGTCCAAGCAGGGGGAGGGGCCGTCCAGTAGGGGGAGTGGTGTCCAGGTAGGGGGAGGGGCTGTCCAGTAGGGGGGAGGGCAGTCCAGCAGGGGGGAGGGGTGTCCAGGCAGGGGGAGGGGATGTCCAGTAGAGGGGGAGGGGTTGTCCTTGAGGAATGTCTAGCTGAGAACGAGCATGAATAGGTGTAATAGCAGGTAGAGTAAAATGTGGCAGCCCTATTAGTATATGTCATGTGTAACCTATAGGGTGAGGTATGTAATTATGCTCCTAGACATGTTCTGGTTGTGTAAAAAATGTTGGGAACTCTATATTTTCTATTTCTTGATTCATGTATGTTGGTTGTTGGTAGCCCATGTTGATAGGATATTTCATCTTAATTCTAGTTGCGGTAGAGAACCCTCTTTGATAAGGTGCTCAAGTTGGGAGTACGAGTTGACGATCTGCTTATAGAATATATCCAGCAGAATTGTGCTTTACCAGTTTCAGCATGAACACATCCTTGGGATTCATATTCCTCTACTAAGTCTTCCTAGGATTTACTACTAGCAGAATTGTTATACTAGGTGACCTCTTTTTAACCTTCTTTGTATTTTTTTCTAACATAGTGTTTGGTATTAATATTTTTCCCTTTCAGAGCATCTTTCAACGAAGTATTAATAGAGGATGGATTGCAGAATTTCTGTACCATTCTGCACTTATCAGTGGCATGGCCTATCATCCTGCAATGCTCATTGTACTTTGGTATGTTTTCTAATACAAAACATACCTCAATAATATGATCATTTATATCAATAGAAACACATTCCAGGGGGTGTAGAAAGGGGCAGGGGGAGGGGTGTCCGTCAGGGGGGGTGTCCAGTAGGGGGGAGGGGTGTCCAGGGGGTGCAGGGGGTGTCCAGTGGGGCTGTCCAGTGGGGCTATCCAGTTAGGGCATGGGGGCTGTCCAGTGGCGTGCAGGGGGGGCAAGGGGGACTAAGGGGGGCATGGGGGTGTTTTGTTTCATGTGGATTTGTGGCCTCACCATATTGGTTGTTCCATTTTGAGGTATTGTAGTGTAAGGGTAGTGATAACCCCTATGACCCAAGTATCTTCAAAATCTTGATCATTTGTATTTCTCATCCTCTAAGAGATTTCTATAGGTTTCCTCTGGTGAAAACCTTGATCGCCATTACTGCTTTGCTTCATCAGAGCTCTTTCCATACCTATCTCTCCTTGAACTCATATCATTTCTTGTTTTATAGTAGATATGACATCCTTCCTTCAAGGAATAAGTGAAGACCCTTCTTGGTGATAGTTCCACAAGTAAGAAATGAGAATATGAACTTTTGGATCCTGGTGCATCGTGCATCAAGCTCTCAGCATGAAGAGAATGGGAATGTTGGACTACTACCCACTCTAGTACTGTGATTTTTATTTTTGATTCATTTATTTTGAAGCTTGTGAGTCTTGTATACTTATGTTATTATCCCTCATATTGTGATTCTTTCTAGTTTACAGTTGTAGGGTTTTTGTTTTCTTTGACCATAATAAAATGTGTGAGTTAGGTTTTGTTATTTTTATGCACGTAGGTCCCCATGGTACTAAAGCATGTTAAATAATAGTGTATGTTATATTTCTTTTACTTTCGTGCATCTTGTTCTTATAGTTCTATAAAATTCAACTTCAAATTTAG
The DNA here is from genome assembly GCA_963277665.1 of Viscum album. Lineage (NCBI taxonomy): Eukaryota > Viridiplantae > Streptophyta > Magnoliopsida > Santalales > Viscaceae > Viscum > Viscum album. Next base: position 1,656,349,419 of record OY728121.1, on the reverse strand, counting down.
GGGGCAGGGGGGGCTGGCAGGGGGACTAGCAGGGGGACTGGCAGGGGGTGGCAGGGGGGGACTGGAAGGGGGCAAGGGGGGGCTGGCTGCCAGGGGGGAAAGCAGGGGGTGGCAGGGGGGAACTAGCAGGTGGCAGGGGGAAAGGCAGGGGTACAAGCAGGGGGGTGGTAGGGGGGGCTAGCTGGCAGGGGGCAAGTTGGGGGTGGCAGGGGGGAACTAACAGCGGGCAGGGGGAAGGGGGGATGGCAGGGGGGGTGACAGGGGGGACTAGCATGTGGTAGGGGGGAAAGGCAGGGGGACAAGCAGGGGGTGGCAGGGGGTGGCAGGGGGGGCTGGCTGGCAGGGGGCCAAGTAGGGGGTGGCAGGGGGGAACTAGCAGGGGGAAGGGGGTGTCCAGTGGAAGGTGTCCAAGGGTGGGGGTGTCCAGTGGAAGGTGTCTAGGGGGGTATATGGGGTGTCTAGGGGGTCTAGGGGGTGTCCAGGGGGTCTAGTGGGTGTCATAGGGCACAACAATGTGAGATTTTTTACTTTTACATCACTTCACACCAAGATTTCACTTATTTGCAGTTTACTGTGATAGTTCTGTTTTATCTTGTTTCACCCCCTAATGTGTAACGTGAGTACGTAGATCAGAAGTGGTAAGACTTGCACAATGTTGGGAGACATTGAGAGAGGCAGTAAAAGATACAATGTACTAGAAAAAATCTGGTCACAGTGTGCTAGTTCTGTTTTCCTTTGCATCTCTTTTCCTTTTTCTCTAGTTTTGACCAAGGAAATTCTAGGAGGAAAACTAGCATGGCGGGGAGTTTATGATAGCCCCTATGTCACTGCATAGTTCTTTTATTGTTATTTGGTTAACAAGAGTTTTGGTTTTTATCTCCATGGAGTTCCAGGTTAGAACATGGAAATTTTTGAGGTTTCCATACTCTTCATGGTTAAGGTGCATGGTTTGAGGAAAATAGTATGACCTCCCTCCGTGAGGATAATTTTAAGTTCATTTTTAATTGCACACAATTTTTTAGTATGATTTTCACATATCCAAGTATAAACCATGTAGCCCCTTGGTGAAATAATGTAGGATCCTCGGGCCAGTGCAGGGGGGCTGGGGAGGGGGGACAGGTGCAGTTGGGCTGGGGTAGCAGGGGGCTGGTGCAGCTGGGGGCTGGTGCAGGTGGGATGCGGGGGGGGGGGGGGGGGGGGACTGGTGCTGGTGGGCTGGGGGTGGTAGGGGGCTGGGGGGGGGGGCTGGTGCAGCTAGGGGCTGGGGTTGGGGGCTGGTGCAGGTGGGCTACGGGGGGGGGGGGGGGTGGAGGTGGGTTGGGGTAGCAGGTGGCTGGGGGTGGTGCAAGGGGCTGGGGAGGGTGGGGGAGACTGGTACAGCTAGGCTGGGGGTGGACTAGTGTAGCTGGGGGCTGGGGTTGGGGGCTGGTGCAGATGGGCTGCGAGGGGGGGGGGCTGGTGCAGGTGGGCAGGGGGGACTGGCAGGGGGGACTAGCAGGGGGCTGGGGGGGGGGGCAGGGGAGGACTGGCAGGGGGCAGGGGGTGGGATGGGGGGGGACAAGCAGGGGGGGCTGGCAGGGGGTGGCAGGGGGCAGGGGGTAGGGGGACAAGCAGGGGAGTGGTAGGTGGGGACTAGCAGGGGGCAGGGGGGCTGGCATGGGGGTGGCATGGGGGGACTAGCAAGGGGCAGGGGGGACTAGAAGGGGGTGTGGCAGGGGGCAGGGGGGACTGGCAGGGGACAAGGGGACAAGAAGGGGGGCTGGCCGGGGGTGGCAGGGGGCAGGGGGCAGGGGGGACTGGCAGGGGGTGTCTGCAAGGCAGTGGGGAGGAGGGCAGGGGGGGGGGGGGTCTGCAAGGCATAGGGGAGGGGTACAGGAGGTGTTCAGGGGGGTGTCCAGGGGTGTCCAGGGGGTGTCCATGGGGTGTCCAGGGGGTGTCCAGGGGGGTGTCCAGGGGGTGTCCAGGGGGTGTCCAGGGGGGTGTCTGGGGGTGTCTGGGGGGGTTAGGGGGGGTGTCTGGGGGGTGTCAGGGGGGTGTCCGAGGGGGTTTCCAGGGGGGTGTCCAGTGGGGTGTCCTGGGGGTGTCCAGGGGGTTGGGGGGTATTTTTTTATGTATGTGCACAACCTATAGCCACTGTTTTAAACCGTGGATATTGGTTTATTGCCACGGTTTTTAACCGTGGCTATAGACCTAACTCCACGGTTTCCAACCATGGCTATAAAGCATGTCTGGTGTCTAATATATCCACGGTTGAAACTGTGGCATTAAGTATACAGCCACGGTTTGAGGGCCTATACCACGGTTTAGAACTGTGGCTATAGCCCGAATTTTCAGTAGTGTGTTTCCATTTTCCCCAGAGAATTAAATGTAATAATATGTATATAGAGATTTCATTTGAGGATAATTTTTGGGGATATTTTTAACAAATAATATAAAATAAGGAATTTATATATCTAACACCTAAAGAAACTAAACATTTGGGTTCTAGGATATTTAATTTATTTACTTGGTTTAATTTTTAATTTGTTGAATTGAGGAAAAATATGTGGATTTTGTGGTTTTTTAATATTAGTGATCCTTGTTAGATCATGTATTCCATTCATAATAGGGATCAGACCTCCCATGAAAGACCTTTCCAAGGATTTTATCCCTAACTGATAAGACCCTATGAATATTAATAATCATGTATCTATTTGATAATGAGGGTTCCTTTGATTAGGGAATTGATAAAACATCCCTTTACATGAGGTTCTCATCCTGACTGTCCTATATCAAGAATCTTTTTGTATTCTTTATGAGATGAGAGAATACATTTTATGAGCCTCTTATAAAGTCTATTCCATAACCACATCCTCATTAATGATATTTTCTTTGTTCCATTCAATGATCCATATACCACTAAATAGTTATCCTATTATTTTAATCCCCAACCATATCTGTATTTTTTACCTTATCTATGGTCCACTCAATGATATATATACTTCTATATGGAAAATTGATCCATTTTAAGCCCCAACCCATTTTCATTATGCTAAATCAACTATTATTTTAGAATTACCTCCTTGAATTGTTACCCATAAGCAAGAGGTGAACATGGATATATGGGCCTCCTATGGGTTCCAATCCCCAACCATACCCTCTTCTATTTGTATACCAACAAATAGGTTAATTTAGAAGGGAAAGCTCAAATCGAACGTCCATATGACCATTTCTCGGAACCATTATCTAAGTATTCCTAGCTATATAACATTAAAATTCAGATCACACAGTTCATTCTATATGAGATTAAAGTTCCTATAATAAGTCATGTATTCATGAACTTAAAAAAAACTACTTTTGGTACTATATACATGACCATAAAAGGTACTTCATTTGGTCATGGGTACATGACCTTAAAGGCACCATGGAAAAGGACCATAAAATGTATGTAGTGTCCAGTTATGTGGAACCAAAATACCAATGTTATGATTTCCTTCATGGGGATATGTATGAATCATCTATCTTGATCCCGATACGAACTTTATAACACATAATTCCTCCTTAGAAAATGATAAATTATAGATTTTCAAGATGTCTAACTTTAAACCATAATATTATAAGATATTTTTAGAATAATTAATATATAAAAATGTTCACATGGATTCATAGTATAAATAAATTAATTACATATAGGTAACCTGTATTGTTACTAGAAAGTATTTCATGAATATATCTGAAATATATATAGGGTCATGGGATTGAAAACAAAACCCAATAAGGGGTGAGACAAAGTCACATCTGCTCAAACAATGTATAGTTTGTAGTGTCTTTGTTTTGTCCATCAGATTTTCTACCTTGGGAAACTATCTCTATACTAAATCATAAGGCATGGTCATGGAGTTAAGAGGGTAAAAATATAACTAAACATCAAACATCACTTTATCCACAAGAAAGTAAAGGATAAAAAAAGTTATTAGATTCTATTTTATATATACAAACACAATATGACATTGATTCATTCATATATAATCTTAATCCTTTTTGGTGAAATTATTCAAATTTTCCATGATATGAGAGAAATAAACATGTAACTATTTTATTAACATTCTTAACATTGGAATATGATTACCAATAAAAAATTGGATATTCCCCAAGGACAAAAACCCTGATATTTAATTGATCAATTACTATACCATGTTGAGATAGGACATCTCCAAGGAAATTTTTGTAATTTCTCTATATCGTACAATTTTACAAATTTCTATAAAAATTTTGACAATTATTAGGCTCTTAAATATCCCTTAAAAGGTGAATATGGTATTCCTATATCTTTAAATACATTAAGATCTCACCAATAAATAAAACCATAAACTGATCCAAGAATTCACTGAACAATGAGTTCATCAACCCCTTGAGTATCTCTGATGCATTTTTGAATCAAAATAGTATCACCTTAAACTATAAACTCCCATGGAGTCTCATCAAAGCGTTCTATATAATTTCCTCATCCTTTAACCATCTTTCATAACATTCTATCCAAAGCTTAATTTTCAAAAAAGGATAGATCCTTTCATTTGGTTGAAAAAATTATCAATCATTGGAAGGGGTATTGATACTTCATCATCAACAAGTTCAACCACTAAGAGTCAATAGAAATCCATAGACCATTATCGAATTTTTCTCAAGGAAACGCCAAGCTTCCCAAAGAAGGCACACTAGGTTATATGAAACCCTTTTCTAATATATCATTTATCTAAATCTGAAAAAACCACAAGTCTAAAGGTATTGTAATATAATATTAAAGAAATACAATAATATAACTCGGTCACAAAATTGACACTAACATTAAGGGGTTAGTGTCAAAAAAGCTTTTAGAAAACATCTTGGAACTCCACCATGGATCTCAAAAACTCTAACATATAACCCTCTTTCAAATTTAGCATCATTACCAAATGTTATAATGTAATAAGATCCAATCATTTTTTATCCATTTAGAAATATCATTTTCCAACAAAATTAACTTTGCCACATTCTATGTCATAGAAAAATACTCACCTATGGTTATAATCAATGAAGGATGTTGTAGAATATGACCAATCCATTCTATAGATTCATTTTATGGTTGTATATATAACAAGAATAAAATGAAAATTACATATTTTTTAAATTGGATAGAAGAATTTTATTTTAATCATAATATCATTTCATCATTAATAATGATTTATTAATTTGATTAAATGTTTTCTGTTTTATTTATTTATTATGAAGGTCTATATGAGAAGGAGTTTTTGTAAAATAACACATTTGTTAACTCAAGAACCTATATAATGATTACCATACCTATCATTGTACATGAAAATATAAAATTTATATTTTCATAGTGTGACAAAATGACCGAATACATTCATCTCATAAGGTGAATTTTTTAAAAATCATTCACTATTCCAATCACATGTAATATATTTAGGTTTTTAATATATTTTAAAACAAATAAAAATAGAAGGTGATGTTTGTTTGATGGAATGAAAACATAATTTAAACATATTCATATGAGATGTACATATAATAAATTAAGGAGATTTAGATACTCCTAGAATAATTTACCTAAGTGAACCTTCTAGTCTCACCCAAATTTTCCCATGTTTTAAGGGTTAAAGCGGTTGCTTATAGTGAATCTTGGGTTATTGAATCCTTAGAGACCTAACAATTCATATAAAGAGACATAAATTTTAAGAGGGATATTTGGATATTAATTGGAAAAAATTTGGTTTAATTTATATGGGTTGAAATTAGAACAATGAAAACTTGGTGAATTGAAATTATGATAATTTTTCGATACTATTCTTTTACAATGGATTGATTGGATGAATTTCTTTATAAATTATTTTAATTTCATTAACCCGATATGGATCCATTAAATTAAATCAATAAAACCTAATCACTTATTTATTTAACACCTTAAAATACACTTTCTATTAACCTACACACCTGGAGAATCATTTTAATTATCACACCTTGGTAAATGATCTAATTAGAAAAATGAAAATTGAGGGAAAAAGTTAAATAAGGGGGAGGTATAGAGAAAATAATTCAATGAAAAACTGAAATAATAGAAATTATTTAAAACAATTAAAGTTTTAAATAACACTAAATATATCCCCCTATTACTCCCTTAGATCAACCCACAATAGTGTTACCCTCCATTTATTTTATTCTCTCAATGGAATTTGAAAGTAGACTCATTAGGGTGGAAATGATGAAGTCAAAGACAATGAAATAATGATAATCCAACATTGTATCAAAAATTTAACAAGTTTTAGAGTGAATAAGATCACATCTTGAAGAAATGGAATCAAATTTATTTGAATAAGAAACAAATAATAGGAGAATAAGAAATTTTATTAAGAAATGGGGAATTAAACAAATTACATGAGAAAGAAATGTGATTGCAAAGAAAAGCATTATAATAATATTACAATGAATCAAAAACCATGAATCCTCCTTTTATATAGCCAAATTCCCCATTAAATAGAGTCTTTTGGCCCCTATGGTAGATCTACATCCCTAAAAATCAATTCATTAACTAGGGTGTCCAAAAATTTGAGGAAAGTGCGTGGATAATTAATCTTTCCTCATTTCCAATATAGCGTGCATACATTTTCTATCTCCTGATTTACACATTAGAACGACCTTGAATTAAATTGAATTGGGATTTTTAGTAGAAGAAAAAATGATGATATGGAAGTCTTATAAGTTCTATAACAATTTGTTCCCAATTGGATTATTCATTTATGAGTTATGCCCAAAATAGTGAGATTTATTTTTGGGCCTCTAAATTTGAACCAGAATTTAATTTTCAACTTGGTATGCGTGGATATCACTCCAAATTGACTAATTGGAATTTTTCATAGTTTAATGAAATGTTACATAATATTTCCCCTATCTTTAGATCAAATATCAGCTTTATTTGTCTTGTATAATAGTCGATGTAGTGATTTTATTAGGTTGTTGTCCAATTCACTTCGCCCGCAATTTTCTAGGATAAATGTCCAAAATGGTGCTCCTCCAATGTGAATCTCCAAGTGCTCAAAAAGGATTAACTGTTCCTAATAAGAAGGAAAACTTGATAAAAAATATTAAATTAACATAAATACCAACATGTGACTAACAATGTGTAACCAAATGTACCAAGTAATAGTGCAATTCAAACAAGAATTATAGCCATGATGTGAAATAATGTTCAAATAGTAAAATTCAATACAACTAATGTTTATGAATAATGAAAAACATGAACATTATAATATAATATAATAATATTATCCTCATTTATTGGGTAATCACAACGCCTAACTGGAGTTTTTCTAGTCCCAATAAAAATGTATCTCAAAAATATGAAAATTGAATTCTCTTTTGGGGTTAGGGGTTTGGCCCTTTAGATAACTAGGTTGTTGGAAGGGTTGTTGGTTAACATTCCAAAAAAATCATATATGGTCATTATACCTTGGATTGAAAGTGTTTTGGTATTTTCTCTTTGAAAAGTTCATACCATTGAGATCTACTGGTGGTCCTCTTAGAAGAACATCCATTTTGGAAGGGTTGTTTGGGAATTTATCAGTCTTTTGGTCATGTTTATCATAAATTATGAAAATAGGGTCAACAGTTTAGATTTCTTAGACCTTCCTAAGATCAACCTCCTCGACCATACTAGTGAGGGATGCAATTTTTTCTCTAATAATTTATTCATCCCAAAGAGTTTTCATTTCACTATATTTTTGTGGCTTCACATAGTAATGTCTTGTTCCCCATGTTTAGTTTTTTCCATCCAGTCCTTCTAGATAGGTGTAGGCATTATTTGTGGCTTTGTTTTTTAAGGTTCCATTACACGTTATCTCAACTAATTATTGTTTCCCAAACCCAACCCTTCATAAAAGACTCAATAATGTTCTAGAATTTAAAATCCACTATGAGGTACCATATTGAGTATTTCTTTGAACATTTCCCATGTTTCATAAAAGGGCTCCCCTTATTTTTCAAAAACGTTTTGGATTCTCATTTTGAGTGAAATTTTTTTGAGATGGGGAAAATATTTTTTATTGTATTAAATTTTAAATTGGTCCTATGAGTGGATTGATGTAGGTATCATATATTTTAACAAATTATTTTCAAAATACATCAGTGATAAAGGAAATATTCTCATCTTAATTGACTCAGGTTGATGTAGCAAGCACATGGTTTCAAAAATGTTTTTTGAAATCATTGACAAGAAGTTATAGAATTTTCGACTCCATTACATGAAAGTTTGGATGGTTTTTTAATACATGAGGTTTGAATAAATAGTGAGAATATCATAGGGAATAATGCCTAATGCAAGAGTGTTCATTTCTCCAAGAAAGTGTGAGGTAGTCATTCATTGATTTACCAACTACATTCCCTAAGTTTTGGGTTGTCTTATTTGGATTTCCATTTTGGTTCTCACCCAGATTTATGAGTTGATTTATTAGAAGACCCTCCATTGTAATGGGATCAATTTTTGAATTTAGAGTATTATGATTATTAAGATATAATGTAAATATTACCCTAGGTGTACTTGACTCCTCAACCACAGAAATTTCCTCCCTAACTAGACAGTTTGATTAATCATGGGAGTAGGCAGACATGCGCCAACAAAAAATTTAAAAAAAAGGAAAGTGGAAAAGAAAATATAAATTTAGGTGATAAAAGGGAAATGAAGAGAATATAATTAGTTTCAATATGACTTACTAGGGACCCCATAAATGGCCCCAAAATTTGGTCTCACCCAAATTTACCCACGTTTTAAGGGTTGATGAGGTATCATGTATTGAATCTTGGCTTATAAAATATTAGAGACATAAAAATACACCAAAATAGAATAATTTAACACATTTATTATATGATCTCAATAGAAGTGGAATTTAGACTCCTGCGGGTGGAATTGAATAAGTGAAAAATAATGAGATAATTATCACTCCATCATTGTGTGAAGAATTTCACAATGTTTTGAGTGAATAAGTTTCCACATTAAGGAAATGGTATGAATGTGATATGGATAATAACATAATAATAATAGAATAATAACATTTATTAATAAACTAATGTTAATCTAAAACCTTACATGAGAAAGAAATGTGATTAATAAAAAAAGTGGCCTCATAACATTAGAGAAAAATAAACCACATGAATAATTCCATTTTTTCAAATTTAAAATTAAATTGAACCTTGGAGTCCATTTGTTTGAAGAACACACCTAATATTCTAAAAATTAACTAGGGTGGATGAAATGTTGATGAAACTATGTGGATAATTAATCTTTCATCATTTCCAAGGAAACATGCATGCATTTTCTATCTCCTCGTCGACGTGTAAGAAAGACCATCATTTATTGATAATTTCTCTTGGTCATAGAATGAAAATTTTATAGCTTAATTTTTTATAATTTCTAAAAACTTTTTCCCCAATTCAATCATTTATTTAAGAGTTATTCCCAAAATTTTGAGATGGATTTTTGGGCCTCTAAATCTGGACCATAATTTAATGTTTAACTTGGGATGCCAAGTTCTCCCTAAAAATCAACAAATTTGACTTTTTCGCATTTGAATGTAGTGTTACCCAAGATTTACCCTATCTCCAGATCAAACATCAGCTTAATTGTGTTTGGATATTGGCCACCTTAGTGATTTTATTGGGCTTCTATCCAATTCAATTTTCCTAGAATTTTTGGGGTTGAATGTCCAAAATGGTGGTCTTCCAATGTAAATATCTAAGTTCTCCAAAGGGTTGAATTGGTCCCAATGGTATGGTAAACATTATAGTTAATATTTAAATTCTAATAAATACAAAAAAAAATTTAATAATGTGTCCCAAAATGTACCAAGTAATAGTGAAATTGAAATAAGAATCACAACCATGACATGAAATAATTTTCAAATTTTAAAATTCACAAAAATGGGGTTTATGAATATTGAATCACATCAATATTGTAATATAATAAAATAATATTATCCTCATTCAGAGGATATTCACCATCATTACACCTTTTCAATTCTCTTTCATACTCAACGATCACACACAATTATAAGTGTGGTCATCTTCCTCTACCCCTTTCTCGAATTCACAATGCACCTAATAAGGACCAAGAACACAACACATACACATCCTCCTTATCTAAAATATAATAGTATCCTCTTTCAAAAGAACCTCTTTGCCCACCTTCCTTATATGTGACTATATCCATTCACCATTTTACTATCATGGGTCCATCTTATAACTTAATGGTCAAGTGATGAGAGGTAAAATAATTGGAAAAGAAGAAGACAATATTAAGACCACCATTGTAAAGCCACCATCACCAATCCCTACCATTAATCATCCACTAATGAACCCAAAGTTTAGAATAAATTGTTAAATATTAGTTTGAATGGAATCTTTTTCATCATTGGAATATTCCCCCCAATAGATCCCTCAGGTTAGTACTCCATCAACATCGAGTTTAGAAAAGGTACTAAGGGAGAATGCAATGAGATAGTGGGAAAAGGAGAAAAACAGAATAAAATTTATTAAAAAGGAATGAATGGAATTATAGAAAACAAAATTAGTAAAACTCTAAATTAAAATCAAAATAATAAATTCCATATTGTAAACTCTTTTATAATATAATGAAAAATAATTTAAATAGTAAAAACAGATATATAATGTGTGCATGGGATTATTCAATGTTGTATGTGATCTCTATAATAATTTATAAAATTATGGAATGATATTATAATTCTTTAAATTACAATTTATTGGGTGATCACCACATTTTAGTTTAGTATTATTTTTCTTTTCTACGATTCTAGTTTCCCATTTTTGTGCACAAATTATTCGATTTGATCATCCATTCATGAATTTGATAGTGTTTTCTTGATGGAATTAAGGGATTTATGATCTTTGGAAAATCATGTGAGTTTGTAAAGTATTTGAGATTGTAAATAGGGTAGGAATATTAGTCTTCTTGTTAGTGTTATGTGAATGTTGGGAACTAGATTAAATCTCTTTCAAGCTGGTGTTTCATTCTAACATGTGGTAGTTTGGGGTGGATAGATTTAATCATAAGCAAGTAATAGGGAACTTAGTTAGATTATAATAGATGTTTGGTGTGTATTGATTAATCCTTTATAGTGTATATTTGGCCAAATATATTATGACATAGTTGATTATAATAGATGTTTGGTGTGTGTTGATTAATCCTTTATAGTGTAGATTATAATAGATGTTTGGGGTGAAATTCATGTACAATCCCTTTTAATCTAATTTTGATTCCCATATTTCCAATATAATCTCTCAATATCTTGTATATGCATCTTTTTCCAAAAAAAATTAATATTCACAAATATAAATTTATTTTTCTAAAAAAAGAAATGAAAAAAATAATAATATCAATTAAAATCCAGATTTAGTATGCCTTTAAAACAAAATCCAAATTTTTCATAAAAATAAATATATGAAAATATCAATAAACATGTAACATGATGTGAATTAAATCGTTTAATTATAAATTAAAAATAGTTAAATACTAAACTTTATAAAGAAAATTTAATATTTCACACATGGGAAATCAACAGATATACATATCAAATCCTACATAATATTAAAAAATGAAATAATTTTCAAGATATTTTAAAAAAAGAATTTTATCACCTCTAATTTATGAAAAAAAGTCCCTTTCCATTTATTTTCACATTTAAATTCATTCATTTTTAACAATCCATCCAAAACCCAATCACAACCTACCCTACATGAAAATTCATGTTACTCATCACTCAAATACAATTTAATGTGGGGATATTCTCATACTTGAAAAAATATGTGTATTACTTATGTGGATTGATTTTGATACATGTTGTACACATTTATTTGATCAAATAATACAATTTAAAAATAAAAAATATTCTTTAAATGATTGATTGATGGATTTGGATCATTTTGTTTTGAAATTTTCATTCTTTAAATTTTTTTATAAAAATCTGTATTTTTAGTGCTTAATTAGGTTATTGATCCCTACATTAATTATCATATACATTTATTTAAAACAAATCAATGAAACTTAAAGTGGAATACTATTATAGATGTTATTTTTTGAATCTAGTGTTTTGAATTTAAAAATTTTAATAACCCATGACATTATCTTTTTGGACATAAATATAAATTTATATTAAATATTAATAATTTATTATTGATTGATTATATATGTTACAACTTATTTTTTATGTATTGATTAGTTTTATAGGATTACTTCTATAGAATTTTTTTGGTAAAAAGGATTTTTTATAATTAGTTTTGTACTTGAAAAAAAAAGAGTTCACTGGTCGATGTAGAGTTCCCTGGCCAGTGTAGAGTTCCCAAGACTTCATGTAGTGATCATATCTCAAACAATAGAAATGAAAAGACAATGGAGGGTTCCCATGTTAGGATATAATGTATAGTTCGTAGTATGACCTAGAGTTCCCAAGACTCTATATAGATTTCATCTCACACCCAAGTGGAAATTAGAGTTGATATACAGTTAAATTGGATAAACATAAAGTTATCGAATCCATGAGAGTTCATAAGTCATGACATATAGTTTCATAGATACTATGTTGAGTTCCTCATCCATGATATAGAGTTTATTTACTTTTGAAAAAAAAATCTAAGGAAACCAACATCAAACACTATCCACTTAATGGTGTTGTGAGAAATTAGTCCAGAAAAATCCATAAATTATGAAATCAAAAATAGAGCATGTTCGAAGATGAAAATAAAGAAGATAATGAAGAGCTTCAAATCTTATAGATGAAATTGGGAAGAAGAAACCAAATCTAAAAGAACATGTTCACATAGGATATTAACGAGTGACGAGAATCTCGAATTAATAGAATAAGACAATCAGTAGTAACCCTCGAAATGTGGGGATGTTATAATTTTTTAGGGAGTTTAGCTAGAGACACATAAAGAAGATGATACATAGTAATATGTAACATGTGGTGAACATATATTTTGAATCTGATGTTCTATGTGATCTATGTAGATGATATTATATACATAGATTCATTAAAAAGGTGGTACTTATGCATTAAATTTGAATATATCATTTAAACACTGATAAATTGTGAATTATAGACATGAATCAGGTAATTGAGAACTAGATATGGGGAACTGGATCTGGATTGATAGAGATGACTCCCCATTCCCTCCCCCATGTTTTTTGATAAATAATAATTTATTATATTTTGTTTCTACGATCATAGTTTTTGGACAAATACATTTAGGGAAATAAGTTTTTTTTCTAAGACTTTTCTTCTATTTATTAGAATTTATCTAATTGGGTTCTTTCTAGTAATGACCAATTGAAATTTTGATCTTGAAAAGATAAACATTTATCATTCTCTGGATTTTTTATTTACGTGGTTGAAATAATACTGAATTCACCCAATTTATCTCCATAATTATAGACAAGATATGTTGGTGATAACATTAACTATTAGCAACCCAGTTTGTTATTTTCTAAGAAGAAGAATAAAATAATTAAAAAAAATCAAAATTTCCCCTATAAGTCTCACATGTTTCTACCTTTCACCTATTTTTTATAATTAACTCATATCATCATATTAACACACAAGTTTCTTCATCATTATTCCATCTCATGTCGCATAACACACCTTAATAATTTGTCCTTATTTATTAATTTATTTGAATTTTTGTTATTTATTAGATTTTCATAAAACTTTATTTGGATTCAAAACTTCTTACTTCTATAATAATTTGATTTTTTGTAATAAAATACCATCAAATTTTATCATGGTATCTAGATAAGGCTTCATAAGACCAATAAAATTTCATAAAATAAAAAAAATTGTTTAAAAAAAAATATAAAATCATTATTGTGTGTTGTTATTTTTTTCAATTCTTTGTTGTGAATATACACAAGATTAAAAACTGTGAACCTAGAGACTGAAATACCTACAATTTAAAAATCATTATATCTATTATTAAATTAATGATATTTGAAATGGATATTATGAGAGAGGGAGAGAGATCATACTTATAATAAATAAAAAATTAAACCTGAAAACATTCATCACAATCATAAAAGTCCTATAATAAGGTATTACCAACTTCCCCAAGTGTAAATAAAAAAATATTGAATTATGTTGACCCCTATTGTTAGAAATAATGACCATAAATACTTATATTTTTCACTGCTACACATATTAAATGTATTTCCAAATAAGGAACCTCTTTCCTTGATTAGGTATTTCTATAACATTGTATCATAGTTTCCATATTAAGGGTTACATGAACAAGAGCTTAAAATGAGACTGTTCTCCTTATATTATAAGGGAACTGCTACTAACTAGTTCCAAGAATTAGATCACATGTTTTTTGAAACATGGAAAAAATCCTTTGAATCTTTTTTCATAAAATTTTACCCAAAGATACTTTTGAGGGAATTTAATAACATAATAACAAGTTTTTACCAAGAGGATTGAGAGGTTTTTCATAAAGCATGAGATAGGTTTATGGGGCCACTCAAGAAGTATCCCCACCACCTACTATAAATACTCAAACTTATCATAAAAGATATTACACCACTTAGATGAATATTCATTACACTAAACAAACATATTCAAGAGGATCGTAAAGGTATAGTGCCTTTGGAAACATGGACACATAAACAACTATTCCATAAGTGAGCTATGTATTATCCCACTATATTCTTCACAATGAGTTCCATTATTATATATATTGTACATAATACCCTTTATCAAAACCTGGGGAAAGGAAATATAATAAAGGGGGAGTTCAAATTCTCAGTAATCGTAAACAATGGATACAACAACATATTAGGGGAATAGGGCTATAAGAACAAGAGAATAACTGTTGAAAACCAAACCTTACAAATCATAGATCACAAACATGAGTAACGAAATAAATCTTGAAAGTTCATAATATAATAATCATAATGGAATGAAAGAAAATGAACCATGTGATCATAACATTTTCATAAGATATTAATTTGTGTCTTAAGCATAAGTATAGAAAATCATTTCCTTAGTAGATCAAGGAACGTTGCCAATACTATCAGTGTATTGGTTTTAATTTAAAAACCATCATAGTAGTCATTGTTCACAAATAATACTATCATCGTTGACAGTGTCCCTTAATGTATTTGGTCCACTCTCCACACTAGTCCTGTTTATCTCATGAGAAATCAATCTTTACCCAATTCACTGTAGGGAGATAGTGGTCTCACCCATCACATAATGAAAATCATATATATGTGTTCCATAAGATAATAAAACAATCACTATGTAAAAACCCATGAAAATAAATGGGATTTATTAACATCTCACCATATCATAACTTTTAGAAAATAAAATAGATTTCATAGTCATTTCATCATTTCATTGAAGCATAATTCTTGAAAAAAGAAAGAGGTTCATAAACATTTTATCCTGGTATAACCCATAGAAGTAACATTATAGGATGTCATCTTAGATGAAAAATTATCTTGAAATAAAAACTACTTTGAATGTTTCTTGAGGAAAATAACCATTCTTGGAAAACTGATTCTTTTAAATCAAAAATTCATAAAATGTTGTATAAATAATTTTATTTGAAAATAAACTTTAAAAATTATAATTTAATCTCCAAAGTAAATAATTTTTATGACATCAAGAACTTTTTTTCATTTCATACAGGTTAAAAAAATATTCCTTTCAAATTTTCAGTAAAATCAAAACATTACTTCTATAGAAAACTATATAAAGATTACATTCAAAACATATTGAAAAAATTAAAACATAAATAAAAATTTCATTAATAAATAATTTAATAATTTTAAAAAAAATTAAAACATTTTTAGAAATCATGGACTTGGAAGAAAAAGGGTTTTTGACCGAAGAGAGAAATAAAGATTTTTTTTAAAAAACATTCTTTTGACCTCTTGACTACATAGAGGAAAATGAAGGTAAAATTTTACTCACTATAAATTATCATAGGATGATAACATACATGGTTTTCTTGAGTGATATATCATAATATTTCATTATTGGAATCTTAGTCATTAGCAATTCTCATAAACGATGAGATTGTAACATAAAACTCTTACCACTTTGATAACATTGAATTGTAAGCCCGGTAAAAGAATAACATTAAATGATAATTAATATATCTTGATAATAAATAAATTCCTTATATTACATGTAAATGGGTCTTTATATACACCTCATAAAACAAGATAGGTGTATAACATAACATATGTCTCAAAGATTAAAATTTCAGACAAAGATTCCTTAACTAAAGGCTCAAATTCCACCATAAACATTTAAGTTTAATATATGATAAATATAAGTTCATTACACTTCTATTATATAACCATTTATGTATATAACATACCAAAAATTATTTTCGTATGACCTTTATTATCTTTTTATTAACAATTCCATATTAAATTCACATATTTTATATAATGATTTATTTTTAATGTATGTTTTGATTGGTTATTTTTTTAGTCCTCTTATAATGATCATGGTTCCATAATATCCATAATATTAACAATGATATAATTATTATATATATTTATAATATATGTATTTAGAGTAATCCATAAATATTAGATAAATAAAATGAAATACACTATTCATAGAGATGGTAAAACATGTGTACGCATGAACGCTCTTTCGATTTTTTAGCAGATTAAAAGAAAGAAAGTTAAATAAATTACTAAAAATCTAGAATCATTTTTATGTAATTTTTATCAAATATTTTACTTAAACTCATTCGTATTACCTTCCATTTAAAGCGTGAATGAATCGCATCGCTTCGTGGGGTGGTAGTTCGACGTCTTCATGAGCGACATTATTATATTCCCACATAATCGAAAGTAAGAATTTATATGTGATATAATAATTCCATAACTATAATAATATCATAAATATAATATATTAAAATTTAATCCATCATTATATCTATCTAGTATAGGTGGTGATGGAAAATGAATAACATCGGTTCATGAGTCGGTAGTCCATCGTACACAGGATTAATGATTTCATATCCCATTTGATGGAATGGAAGACGGTTGAAGATCATAGTCATAAAATAAAAACATCTCAATACATGTAATATAATGAATGTTTTATATTTACAGGGCTTAAAATTAATTTATGGAGATGGAGGTATAAATAAAATAAAAACTCTCATTGAAAAAGTTACCTCTTCCTTGAGTAACCTCTTTTGGTTTACACCAAAAGCATTCCAAAGTTAGATTTATTAGGTTAGTTTGATTATGAAGGGGTATTGAATTTTGATTCCTTAGAATATTCAATAAGTTCAAAATAACCATCATGATATGTAGTGTATCTTCTTTTGGAAAGTTAAGGAGGTGATAAACAAAAAAGGGGAACACAATAATTTTTATAGTAATTAGGGAAAAAATGATCCTCTAGTCCACTCCATCAATTCTCTCTATACAAGACTGGTGATTTTTACTAAATAGCTCTTCTTTTATTAAGACCATATCAACTGAGTATAGGAAATTTACACCTTTACAATAAAGGATTTTATAAGACCATATTGATCTTTCATAATAATCAGTTCTCCATAGCTTAGTTTGGGAAGATAGTACTCCTACAAGACTGAGTTCAAGTATCAAATACTCCAATAAATCAATTTATATTGATTTTATTGAGAAAATAGGTTTCTATCATAATTTCAACATGCAACTGATAGATATAATTTATCATCAAAATTTTCATAGGCTTTCTTTAAATAGTTGAAAATAAAACACCAGACATATGTTTAAACATATATGTCTCTAAGGTGTATCTCAAGTAAATACTTTTTTGATATAGTAAAATAATATTTATCAATGAAACATATTAGTAGTTTCATCAAACACAGTAAGTAGATCAAGTATATCAAAACATGTATGTCTCTAAAGTGTAGAACTAGTAACAACAATAAAAAAATGTTTCACTTTTCTCTGTGTTTGTGTGTATATATACATACAAATATATATATATATATATTCCTTTATGTATTTAAGATAATGAGTATATATTTATTTATAGAATTTGGACATCCCTATATTTATCACAATGATCGAACACTTCTCCAGGTCATACCAGCTTGATAAATATCACATGATAAATTGTGAATATTTTAATTCAAATCATTAAAAGGGAGTCATGACTTACCTTAGAAATAGGAATTATTTAATCCATTGAGTATTATTCTTTGAATCAGTTATAAAACAACTTTAAGATGATATTTACTTCCATCGATACCCTTTCAGAAAATGTGGATAATATCTTTAATTTACAACTTCACCTTTGACCATTCAAACATTGGGTTCCTTCACATAACAACAAAACTTGAAAGTGGGGTTCAAAACGTATGGTTGTTTACAAAAGTAGGTTGATTAACCATAAATTTATTCCTAGAATGTAGGTTTTGTTCCAATTTTATGGTTTTTCATCTATACTTTTCCAACAACATAGGGTAAATGATTCATATGTTTCATTCCAAATATATTATTGTCAAATAATAGGTTATTCTTCTAAATGTAGGGTATAAACAGTGTTTCCAGAATACATTCAAACACATATATAATACTTTAAATAAAATATTTTTCCACATATCAATGATCTGTGTACTCTTCCAGAATAAATGAAACCAAATATTCTAACAAACGTCATCTCTTTTTGTACTCTTCTAGAATAAAGTATAAATAACATAATGAATATCATCTATCGAAAATCCACTTAAAATGAACTTTATTAGTAACAAAAATTGTGGTGTTTCTATGAATTAAATTAATAAATAAATTAATGAAATTATTGAATCAACGCATGCTAAAAGATTATCCCCTTTTTAATGGTCACAAAATTCACAAAATAAATATCAGAATTAAAATAAATAAGATACATAAAATAATCTTCTAAAAAATACCCCCTTTATCAACAATCATTCCTTTTTAACTTCTCATAATTTCAATCTATTGTATCCTCAAACTCTCCCCCCATTTGTGAACTCAAAAAGATGAGTAAAAGAAAAATATATTTTTAATAAATACCACATTTAAAAAATCCACCAAAATTCGTGAAAGATGGATGTAAAAAAGAAGCCATGAGAATATAAAATATTATTCAATGATTAATTAGAATTAGTAATGAATGTATTAAATATTTTAATTCATGACACAATAGTAAAATATTAAACACAACTCCCCTTAAGTTATAGAATAGTTGTAGAAGATATTCATGGAATTAAATAAAACATTTCAAGGAATATAAAATAATTTCTCACATGTCATAATGAAGAAAAGTATTTAATTAATTTTTATAATTCATAGTAATTGATTATTTTACCATGTATAATGAAATTAAACATTTAATAACATATTTATACCTAAAATAATTATTTGAAAGTGTAAAATTTCTAAGAAACATTCAGAAATAAATTAAGAAAAAATTTAAAAACCATATTTCATAATAATAAAAATTAAATAAAAAACATGAAATTTTTAAATGAAATAATAAACAGGTAAAAACAAAATTAAGGGTATTTGGGTGGATTATATGGATTATCAAAAAATTTCAAATGTTTAACTCTTTCACTTAAATGTACCAAAACTTTTCATAGGTGTTCTATTCTTCCTTGACCATCTGAATCCCACCAATATAAAAAAGAATACAAAACCTATTCAACTAAAAACTCTTTCAGTTTTTTAAATTCAAAATTAGTAACAGCTTAACTTCTAATTAAATCCAAATAAATTAATATTTCCACTTTAAACACTTCAAATTATTCCTTTGAGATCAAACATTCCTTCATTTTATGATACTCCATTTGAAGTGCATCAAAAACTGTTTTTGAAGTACCTATTTATATGATTTTCTAGATGTATTTAGATCAACATGTGTTTTAATTATTTATTCATTTAAGGTATTAACCATAAACAAAATTTATTCCGAATAAATTTCACCTTTAAACATTTGATATGATAAAACTTATGATTATTCATAACCTTGAGATTATTTATATTTTTCGGAATATTTTTTCAAATGATCCCTTAACATACAAAGCCAACTATTCTCTTATTAGATAAGAAGAAGTATTACCTTTAATTTTTTTTTTGATAAATACTATTCTATGAATTGGATATTTCTAGTTTCTTCATCTTAATTATACTAATTTAAAAAAAAGATATTTTGAAGAAGAAAGAAGAAATATTCTTATAGGTTTTGAGAAGAAAACTCTAGTGTTTTAATGAGTAATACAATAGAAAATTTTCTAATAAAATTGATGAAAATTCTTCACTTTCTCGAGCTAAAAATAAATCATAATAATTTCATAGTTTAAACTTAGAAAAGAAATGTTTAAATAAGAAAACTATTCCTTAATAAAATGTTACATTAACAAATAAAATTTTCTAATAACTTGATGATAAAAAGATTTAAAAAAATAAAATAATCTTTCATAAACTTATTTAAATATTTTAGCAAGATAGTTTTATATACTAGTTTTTAATAGTTTAATTCAAACAGGAAGGATTTAATAGTATCTCACCCCCTATGAACAAAAATTTATGAAACAGAAACATATATATGAAAATACCATTGAAATAATTTATGAATTAGAGATTCCATTTCTAATGATTTTTTGATAATGAATTATGATGTATCACTGTTTTGTATGCTCTCAAAAATATTTATAACTAAATGCAGTATATGGGATGACCTCGGTCGTTCTCTTTAAGAGCTTTTGTGGTCAATCAATCACTACTTCTAATTCACTTTTTTATATTTTTTATTTATGAAATAAAACTAAAATAAATTGATCTTTTATAAATGATTATTCAAGATAATTAAAATTAAATATGCAATTCATAATGTGGTAGAATGAATGAAGACAAAATGATGTCAAAAAGGAAGAAGATATTCCTGAGAGAATCACCCAGATTGAACCTTCATCATCTCATTATTGGTTTCAAATTTAATTAATAATCACACTTAATCATATGTGTAAAAATCCTCTTCTATATTTTGTTTTAAATATACAATTCGCTGAACGATCGTAGAGAGACCGTACATCAACCTCCTCGATCATGGGAAAATAAATAGAAGAGAAAGTTAAGTCTTAGGTGGAAGTGGAGACACAAAGGCTCCTTACCCACTAAGATCCCCCTAGACCTTACTCTAATAAAATAAGAAAAAATTAACATGAATGTTCAATGATTTGGGTTCAACACTTGATTGATCCCCCAGGAAGTTCCTCAGGTTAGTTACTCATGATCATGAGTATAAGAGATCGTAGTGGATAAGGACGGGGTGGAAAACTAAATATAAAAAAATGAGAATGAGATGAAGAAGAGAAAAAATATATTAAAAATGAATAATAAAATTACAATGGAAATAAACTACAAGGAGAAATAAAATGGCCACAAAGAACTGTCAATTCTTTGAGAAGGGGTGAGGATACATATTTATTGAGAGAGGAGGTGAAAAATTCACACTCAAAACATTTAATCTGAAAGTATCCACGTAATGACCGAATTTATAATTGGTGTCTTCATCAATATTGTTCCATAATGTATCCTCCATTTTTCCTCAAACTTTAAACTTCATTGGATATGGCTATAATGAATTATGAATTTATCATTGGAGGATTCATTTTCTGGACGACGATTTCAAGAAGGTTCTTCCAAAAGTATATCATTAAATGGAAGCCTTAATAAATTCCAAACTCCCCCAAATTTTTTTTGAGTCTGTCATATCTGTCCTCAATATATCCTAGGTATAAATTCCTCAAATGTATTTGTGTAGGCCATGTTTTGGTTCTGTTATGGTGGTGGGGTCAATGATGTCCTTGTGGAAAAATCATAAAATTCATTGATTTTTTATTCCATTTAGATAGCTGAATTAGATCTTAGTCCAAACGAAAACATTGTAGGAAATAAAATCAGGGTTCTAAAAAAATTTATCACAACATTTTTACTTATATTGTAAGTGAATTGAAAAAAATATCCCTACGATAACAATCCGTTAAATTTAAAGAATTAGGCCATTTTTGCATTTAAGATAAAATTACCACTAAAACCTAAAAACATGACAATTACACATACAATAACACTATGGTGGGATTATAATAAATTATTTAAAATATAAAATATATGAAAATTTGAGCTTTATCACTCCCCCACACTTAAACTATACCTACCCGATCCTTTTACATAAAACATTTAATGATTTTAATCATAATTAATCATCATAGTTCAAGCCAAGGATCGTTAAGTCTCATGTCTTGGAAGACTAGGTACATATAACATAAAACATGGGGCTAAAAAATATTTAATTAATCACCATAAATATATTATAACTTCCTTTGAGCCCTTACATCTGCATAGGGTACCCTGGAGAACACATGAACAAAGGGATGAGAGAAAAATCCCAGTAAGGGAATGAATATAAGGATACATCTCAATCACATGAGTTAAGAGGCATGACATAACGATATCCAAAGCATGAAACTTATAAAATAACTTAATATAAGCATGGTAACATATAAACATCTAATCATATAAATGTGGTAGAATCATAAATCATATATTTATTACGAGTCAAGGCTAACCGCCAATCCTGTTTCCCATTTTAGTACGGGTCAAGACTAACCGTCAATCCCGTTTCACATCGCATCTCATGAGACTTAACCTTACCCAATGCATTGGAGTTCTATATGGGTGCACCCATATCAACACTTTCATTAATATTCTTTCCAAATAAATATTCTTCCCACATATACACTCATACATAATCAACCATACACAAACATAGGGGTACCCATGGAATGAATTTTGTACCACAATCATGACATATATCATATCCAATGGGCGTATCATGAAAGTGTACATGTAAGGAAATAATTAGAAAATACATGGACGTTAATATGGTAAAATATCCATATAAAATGGTAAGTTGTGTCAAACATAAGTGACAACATATGAGAAATGTATGTTAGAAACATTATCATTAAGACATTTTTGTGCGGTTTTAAGGAAAATACAATAGATATTTTAAAATAGTAAAGAAGAAATTATTTTATATAAAACCAGAATTGACCCAATAAGGTTTCCATAACAAAAATACAGAATTTAAAAAGATAATGGTGTCTTAAAACAGAAGATAGATTTCACTTGAAATTGGGTAAAAGTTGAGGAAGTTTCTTTAAAACGAATGTGCTTATTAGGAAGTATCGAAGAGAGATTAACATAAAAGCATGTATATTCCCGAAAGAGAATGAGAGATGGATCCTGGAACATGATTTTGAAGAATATAAATATAATTTTTAAGTTCTACAAAAAATTAAAGACAAAAAATTCTAGTAAAAATAAAGATAGAGTAACCCCGAAAGAATAAAGGAAGTTAGGGTAGAATCCATCATGGTTTATTAGCATGGTATAGGGTGTAACTAAGAGGGATTGATGAGAGAGATATGGGTTTATAATCACATATAAATTATTTGGGAAGTATGGTAAAGTTGTATATACATACTTCATCACTTGTTATTACACAAAAAGGCATAGCATAGAGAACAATCTTGATTAAGAATAAAAAGGGGAGGATCCCTTACCTTAAATCTGTTGGTGTTCTCCATTTGTTATTCATGACCTGAATAAAAAAATTTGGATTATTAATTAACAATTCCATAAACTATTTTATATTTAATTTATTTATTATAACTCTTTTTAGTTCATTTAAAGCCTTTTTGATTAGTTACAAGGTTCAATTTCGTTGTTCGGACTTGTTTGTTTACTTTGCTTTAAAAGATCGGTTCACTTATATTCATGTTTGGACTATATGAAATAAAAAAGTGATTTTCCATAATTGAAGTTATATTATTTAGTTCATATACAGGAGATTAAATGGTTTTAATTTTAATTAGTTTACTTAGAGTGAAGTCTAATTATTATATATATAACCATAGTGATAACTGTTTTTGTCAATCGGTGGATTTGATTACAAAGAATGTGCTTTCCTTTATAACATAATTCCATTTGTACAAAAGGATTACAGAACCTAAAATAGGATATATTACATATATAATAACCTTTTTTGACCATAAAACAAATGGTTTCATTACCATAATTAAAGACAATAATATAAATTGATAAACCGTTGTCCATGAATGTGCTAAATTAGCACATCTCAAACTGTGCTTTCATTTCTTTCAAATAAAAGGGTGAGGAAAGGAGAGAAGATAACGAAATATACCACTAGCATGAAGAAATTACAGTACATTTATGTTACTAGATTTATCATTCTATTATGGTGAAGGAAGGAGAGGAATGAAATAAAAAAGAAAAGAACTTAAAATAAAAGAAGAAATTGGGAAGAGGAATTTACCTCTTGAGACTTCCTCCTTTAAGAACCTCTTAAGGGGAGAGGATATGGTATTTTTAGGAGAATGAGAGCTTTTGAACTTGGGGGAGGACCTTGGGGAGAGATTTGGATAGAATAATGTCAAGGCACAAGGCTTGAGAGGAGTGGAGAGAAGAGGGAGTGACAGGGGGTTTTATAGTGGAGAAGAGGAGGGATTTCATAATATTATAATCATTAATTTATTATTTCTTCCCAAGAAAAGGAATAGTAATTATTCCATGACCAAGAATAGTGATTTTATCATGTTATCCCGAAACAAGTGGGATTACATCATCAGAACAACATTGATGCCTCAATTAACCCATTATTTAGCATTTATTGTGAATTATCAAATTCTACTATTCATCAAAAATTCAAGTATTTCAGAAAAATCCCAAAAAATCACCATAACCATTTTTCGACATGTAGAATCAAAAAATGAAGTCCTTTTTTCAAAAATAATTTTCGAAATATGATTATTTTAATATTTAATTAAAATAATAACTTATTATCAATACCAGTTTTAAAACAATCATTAACTTATTCTAAAATATAGGTATATCGTACTTACAACTTGAATATTATTTTTATACCACCATAGGTGAGGTTACTATTCATTATAATATATAACTATTCATAAGGGTGTGTTATTATTCCTTAGGGTAGGTTATTATTCACCAAAAATTATGTTTTCTTCATCGAAATCGAAATAACTTACTGATTACAACCGTGTAGGCTGGATTTTCAAAATTCCAAACATAGAAGTGACGAAATTATGTTTAAAGGTCACTTAGAACTTAGTAGTTCATTATTTTGTGTTTTTATGTGATTTTATGACATACTTATGAGAATAGAATTTAAAAACATTGGGTCGTTACATTTTTTCACCCTTATGAAATATCGCCCTCGAAATCTCGTTTTACATTCTAAGACAAAAACTGGTGTGGGTAATTTTCCTTCATTTCTTCCTCCAATTCCCATGTTTCCTGTTCGTACTTATGGTTTCTCCATAGTACATTGACCAAATTAGTATCCTTGTTGCGTAGAACTTTTTCTCTACGATCCAAGATCTTCACTGGCTGCTCCTCGTAAGAGAGATCATCCTACAACTGTACCACCTATGAAGACAGTACATGTGAAGGGTACGGTATGTACTTCCATAAGTGGGATACATGAAAGACATCATGTACTTTAATCATGGTAGGTGGAAGTGTCATTCGATAGGCTACAGCTCTGACTCGATAAATGATCTCAAAGGGGACGATGTACCTGGGACGTAACTTCCCTTTCTTCCCAAACCTCATAACCTTCTTTCATGGGGATATACGTAGAAATACCATGTATCCAACTTTGAACTCAAGGTCTCGTTGATGGTTATCTACATAACTCTTCTGTCAACTTTGGTCTACCTTGATATGCTGCTGAATGGTTTTCACCTTCTTCCCGATTTCTTCGACCATTTCAGGTCCTAGCAGCTTACGCTCACCGACTTCATCCCAACATGCCAGTGTTCCTCGCCTTTTATCATAAACGACTTCATATGGTGCCATTAGGATTCTCAAGTGGAAACTATTGTTGTAGGATAATTCAACTAGCGGAAGATGTTGGTCCCATCCTTCTTTGAATTCCATTGAACATTCTCTCAACATGTATTCCAATGTATGAATAGTTCAAGAAGATTGGCCATCAGTTTGAGGATGATAGGCCGTACTAAAGTTCAGTTCAGTGCTCATAGCATGTTGGAGACTTTTCCAGAACATCGAGTCGAATCTCGGATCACAATCAGATACAATAGATAGTGGTACTCCATGCAGCCTTTCCACTTCTTTGATGTAAATCCGTGCAAGTTGATCTAATGAGAAGTCCTATTGAACCGCGATAAAGTGAGTTGTCTTCGTAAGATGATCCACAACGACCCATATATCATTGATTGCTCTAGACGTATTTGGAAGTCCAGTGACAAGGTATATGGTAATGTTATCCCACTTCCATGCTGGTATGGGTAGTGGTTGCATCGTCCCCTTAGACTTTTGTTTCTCAGCCTTCACTTGTTAACATACGAGGCACTTTGATGTATATTCGGCAATCTCCCTTTACATATTGTCCCACCAAAAGTTTTCTCGGAGATCGTGATACATCTTTGTGCTCCCTGGGTGGATAGAGAAGGTCGAGCTATGTGCATCATTTAATAGATCCTTCTTTATCTATGGATCATATGGTACACGTATTCTTGTCCCAAATATTACAATTCCTTCCTCATCAATTTTGAAATCGTAGGATTTCCCATTTTTAACAGCTTCCACCCTTTTCTGAATTTCCACATCCTTTCGTTGAACATCCTTTATTTTCTCCAAGAGGGATGGTTGAGAAATCATTTGAGAAAAGATTGATGATTTTCCTCCCTTAATGATTCCCATGTCAATCCTTTGAAAATCTAAGATGATCAGATCCTTTCCAATTCTCATCATTGATAAAGATGCAGGATCCTTTCTGCCACCTTGTTTGCCTTACCGGGATGGTAGTGGATTGAGAAGTCATAATCCTTGATGAGCTCTATCCATCTTTGCTGGCACATATTAAGATCCTTCTGTGTGAATATATATTTGAGACTCTTGTGGTCAGTATATATCTCATATTTTTTCCCAAAGAGATAATGCTGCCAAATTTTCAACGCAAAGATCACAGCCACCAACTCCAGATCATGCGTGGGATAGTTTTTCTCATGGATTTTCAGCTACATTTAGGGATAGGCTATCACTTTATCATTTTGAATTATCACACATCCTAAGACATTCTTATAAGCATAACTATACACCAAAATGAGTTCACCACTTGATGGGAGTGTGAGTACTGGCGCAGGGATAAGCCTCTTTTTCAACTCCTTGAAATAGTCTTCACATTCCTGTGTCTAGAAGAACTTTAATCCCTTCCATGTCAACTTGGTCATTGGGTTTGAAAATTGTGAAAAGTTCTTCACGAATCGTCGATAATACCCAGCTAGACCTAAAAAGATTCGGATCTCCGTAACAGAAGTTGGCCTCGACCACTCTTCAATTGGCATCGTCTTTGAAGGGTCCACAGATAACCCTTTCTTGGGGATAACATGCCCTAAGAATGATACTTCCTCTATCCAGAACTCACATTTACTGTACTTTTCATACTACTTCTCTCTTCGCAAATTCTTTAACACAGTTTTCAAATATTCCTCATGTTCCTCCTTGCTCTTGGAGTATATAAGAATATCATCAATAAAGACCACCACAAATTTGTAAAGGTAATCTCTAAAGACTCTATTCCTTAAATCCATGAAAATTTCTGGAGCATTAGTGAGTCCGAAGGGAATCACTATGAACTCATAGTGTCCAAACCTCGTTCAAAAGGCAATCTTCGGAATATCTTCCTTCTTCACCTTTAGTTGGTGATATCCCGACCGAAGGTCCACCTTAGAGAAATAACTAGCCCCACGAAGCTGATCGAACAAGTCATCTATCCATGGAAGGGGATACTAGTTCTTTATAGTGATTTTATTGAGTTCATGATAATCAATGTAGATGCACATTGATCCATTCTTCTTCTTGATGAAGAGGACTGGAGGATAGAGAACAATCTTGATTAAGAGTAAAAAGGGGAGGATCCCATACATTAAATCTGTCGGTGCTCTCCAATTGTTATTAACGACCTGAATAATCAAATTATGATTATTAATTAATAATTCCATAAACTCTTATATATTAAATTTATTTATAATAACTTTTTTTATTTCATTTAAATCCTTTTTTATTAGTTACAAGGTTCAATTTCATTGTTCGGGCTCGTTTGTTTACTTGGCTTTAAAAGATCGGTTCACTTATATTCAAGATTAGATTATATAAAAGATGAAAGTGGTTTTCTAGAATTGAAATTATATTCTTTAGTTCATATTTATGAGATTACATGGTTTTAATTTTAATTAGGTTACTTAGATTGAATTCTAATTATTATATATATAACCATAGTGATAACCGTTTTTGTTAATCGGTGGATTTGATTACAAAGAATGTGTTTTTGTTTTATAACTTAATTTCATTTGTACCAAAAGATTACAGAACCAAAAATAGGATATATTAATTATATAATAATCCGGTTCAACCATAACACAAATGGTTTCATGACCAGAATTAAAGATAATAATAGAAATTGATAAACAGTAGCCCTTGAATGTGCTAAATTAGCACATCTCAAACGGTGCTTTCATTTCTTTCAAATAAAAGGGTGGGGAAAGGAGAGAAGACAATGAAATATACCACTACAATGAATACATTACTAAACATGTATTTTACTAGATTTATCATACTATTAGGGTGAAGGGAGGTGAGGAATGATATAAAAAAGAAAAGAACTTAAAAGAAAAGATGAAATTGGGAAGAGGAATTTACCTCTTGAGACTTCCACCTTTGATAACCTCTTAAGGGGAGAGGTTTTGGTATTTTAAGGAGGTTGAGAGATTTTGGAGGTGGGGGACGACCTTGGGGAAAGATTTGCGCAGAATAATGGCAAGGCACAGGGATTAAGAGGAGTGTAGAGAAGACGGAGTGAAGGGGGGGTTTTATAGTGGAAGAGAGGAGGGATTTCATAATATTATAATGATATATATGATATTTCTTCCCAAGACAAGGAATAGTAAGTATTCCCTGAACAATAATAGTAATTTTATCATGTTATCCCGAACCAAGTGGGATTACATCAGTAGAACATCATCAATGGCTCAATTAATCCATTATTTAGCATTTATTGTGAATTGTCGGATTCTACTATTCATAAAAAATTCATTTATTTTAGAAAAATCCCCGAAATTCACCCTAACCATTTTTCAAATTCTAGAATCTAAAATTGAAGTCAATTTTTCAAAAAAAATTCTAAATATTATTATTATAATATTTAATAAAAATAATAATTTATTATCAAAACCAGTTTTAAAACATTCATTAACTTATTCTAAAATATAGGTATATCGTACTTCCAACTTGAATATTATTTTTATACCACCATAGGTGAGATTGATATTCATTAAGATATATCACTATTCATAAGGGTATGTTAATATTCATTAGGGTAGGTTAATATTCACCAAAAATAAAGTTTTCCTTATCAGACTCCAAATAACTTAATGATTACAACCGTGTATGCCGGACTTTTGAAATTCCAAACACAGAAGTGAAAAAATTATGTTTAAAGGTCGCTTAGTAGTTAGTAGTTCATGATGTTGTGTTTTCATATTATTTTATGACATAATTATGAGAAGGGAATTGAAAAACATTGGGTTGTTACATAAACATTTCACTCATGGGCAATAATCTTACATCCAAATCAAAATCCACACAACAACCAAAAATGAGAAAAATATCAATGATCTTATCAAAAATAGAATTCCATCATGTATCATCTATTTAAAACTATTCTATCTCATTTTCATTTCAATCAGTAAAATTTTTTCAACCTCATAAATCAATCCATGTCCCAATCACAACCTACCAGACATTGAATTTTATGTCACTCTTCTTTCAAGAGAAATTAAATCTGGAGTTATGCTCGTACTTGGAAATCGCATGTGTCACCATAGGTTTGTTAAAATTATCATCTCTACACAGCGTGAAAAATAAAAATGAATTCAATTATGAGGTATTTAATTAATGGTTCAAATGATTCTGTGGCTTAGGGTTGGTGGGAAAATGATTGAAATAAAGCTTCAGGCTAGAAAGAGGAGGTTGGACTTTTAAGTACAATGCATGATTACTTCAAGTAAAAACACAGAAAATTACTCTCTCAATCCCACTTGGAAATTTGAAAAACAACACCACACCATTTTACTACATGCAACATGATTTGATAAGTGATTATAATGAATGATATCATCTATGTTCTCCCTTTTTTGGAATTCTCCAGAAAGGTAAATCTTTATTTTCTTTATTTTCTTTTTCTTTTTCATGGAGAATGAGATGGAAATTGAACACAATGAATGAATGAAAATTCATGCCTTTGATGTTTTAGGGGGAATGAATCAAAAAATAATGTAAATGAGGAATTAATTCTCATCTCCATTTTTTCATTTTTTTGAAGGAGAAATGGATGAAATAAATAAAGCACAATCAAATGTCAACACATGCACAATTCTCTTTTTATCCACTATAGAAAGTATTGAAACGCACCTCTCACCACCCATAAACGATACACATTCTAATGAACGCACACGAAAATCCCTTCCCCCACACTCTAACTTGAAATAACAATGCAAAAATACTAAATGTGTGGGTAGGTAAGGAAAAATTGTCTTGTAATGTGGCTTAAATCTATAAAGAAATTCATGGAATCTAAGGGCTTATGAAGGATAAATGTAAAGGTGGGTCTCAAGATAAAATTTGGCTAGCCAAAGAGATGCCTCAATCATTTCAAATACATACCATGAAATCCAAAGCTTCAAAAGAGAAAATTTTCAAATTCTGGTTCTCACACAAAATTCAAGTTTCCCTCAAGAAGGTGTGGGTATTAGAAAGAATACATAAAAGGGGTTTAAAATACCTCATAGGATTGGAAAAATATTTTGAGTCAGTTTTTCATGGGCATGGATTTCAAAAATCAGTTAAACTCATAAAAATGCATGAAAATCCATTTCAAGGGAAAAGAATTCATATCAAGAATCATTTAAAATCCATTATATAAAAAATCATTTAAATTATTTCAAAATCAATTAATGTGTGAAAAGTGATAGGAATATTCATTAAAGCCCAAAAATCCTTAAATTGATAAAAACAACTTGAAACGTACACAAGAAGAACTAAGAAGGTTGACACTCCCCCACACATAAATTTTACTACCCCTCATTTCAGCTCAACAAAATATAAATATAAAGGTAGAAATACTAAGTGAAAGAAAGATACAACCTGACATTATTTTTGAAGTGGATTCCTTGAGTTAATCTCCTAGAATATACCACTTTAAGACTACAAGAAAGTAATGAAAATAAAAAATAAAAATAAATAAAAAGAATGAGAAAGGGAAAATAAAATAGATAATGCTTGGTCTATACCCCCAAGTGGGTGCTAGGTTTTTACAACCCCTAGTGAGGCTTTTTCTGTGGATTATCCCTAATCAGAAGGTGGGTGTGGTTTTTTTGATATGAACCACCACATCTGAATTTTCCCGATGTTCATGAGTAAACATTGAAAGTAGAGAACCCAAAAAAAATAATATAGTTCCCAACCCCACAGAAATAATAAAGAGAGAAATTAAGGTCCATAGTGGGAGGGATTATAAGATAAGAGTGTTCCCAATTAATTTTGGTGGTTTCCTTCTCCATATGGTATGAAAATTTTGTTGAGGAGGTAGTTGCACCACCATCTTATCTGACTCTTCTTCTTTAATAACCACCACTTGAGTGGTCTATTATTTAACATCCAAGGACTTCTCCAATTGTGATATATCAAAAAATTTAGAGAAAGTTAATTCAGAAAAAATTTCTACTTGAATTAGATTAAAATACGATGAATTAATAAAGAAATGTTCCCTTTCAAGTAAGTCATCTTGGTAATTGATCTCTTCCGGAATGACCATTGGGAACTCAATCTCAGCAGGTGCATCTTCTTTATTATCTTCCAAAGAAATAGATAGGTATAAATTTTCTGATGTATCATCATCAAGGATGGGTAGTTCATGTTTCAAGTTATCTTCAACAAAGTTATTCCAAGATTCTTCCAAAAAAATGTTGATCTCCCATCAATGCATCAGTTGGAATGTGTACTTCAGGGACCTCCTTGAGCAATGGTTGAGTGTGAGATGATGTGATTAATTCATTTAGAAGTTATTTCTCACCCTCCTCATGTTCTTTAACATAAAAAATTATTTGTGAAATCTCTTCCACCACACGTTTCGGTTCAGGTTCCAGCTCGGGTTTGGATAGCTCATGAGATATGCGTATATATTCAGCAATAAATTCTATTGGACACTCCAATTTTTTCACTTTATCACTAATCCTTTGGAACTGATCATCAAGATCATTGCAAACATTTTCTCACACATGATATTGTTCAGTACATGAATAATAATTTTAACTAAAATACATCATGAACATAGAATTTTTTTAATGTTTTTTCAATTTATTATTTTTTTGGTTTTTTTAATTAAAGAAAAATTATTTATAAAATGTGAATAAAAATAGTGAATGAAAAACACTTGGCTCCCCGGAAACGGTGCCAATTTTTATGATGTGTTGTCATGTGCACTCTCAATAATATTTATAACTAAATGCATCATATGGGATGACCTTAGTCAAAATGATGTCAGAAAGAAAGTAGATATTCCCGAGAGAATCACCCAGATTGAACCTTCATCGTCTAATTAGTAGTTTAAAATTTAATTAATAAACACACTCCATCATATGTATGAATATTCTATTCTATATGTGGTTTTGAATATAAAATTCTCTCAATGATTATTGAGAGACCGTACATCCACCTCCTCGGTCGAGGGAAAATATTACATAAGAGAAAGTTAAGTCTCTCGTGGAAAGTGGAGACACAAAGGCGCTTTACCCACTAGGATCCCACTAGACCTAACTCTTATTAAATAAAAAACAATTAACATGAATTTTCAATGACATGGGTTCAACACTGGATTGATCCGCTAGGAAGTTCCTCAGGTTAGTTACTCCTGATCACGAGTAAAATAGATCACAGTGGAGAAGGACGGGGTGGAAAACAAAAGATAAAAAAATTATAATAAGATGAAGAAGAGAAAAAATATATTAAAAATTCATAATTAAATTACAATGGAAATAAACAAAAAAGAAATGGAAAATGGCCACACAGAAGTTCCAATGTTTTGAGCAGTGGTGAGGGTGCATATTTATAGGGAGAGGAGGTGAAGAATTCACACTCAAAACATTTAATCCGAAAGATTCTGAATCTTTATGCCATTAAATGACCAAATTTGTAATATGTGTATTCATAAATATATCTTCATAATGTCTCATATACTTTTCCTCAAAATTTCAGCTTCATTGAACGTGGCTAGAATGAGTTATGAATTTATCATTGGAGGTTTCTTTTTCTGGATGAAGCTTCTAGGAAGGTTCCTCCAAAATTATAACATTCAATGGCAGTTTAATGAATTTTAAACTCCCCCGAATTTTTTTTAGAGTCATTCCTATATGTCCTCATTCTATCCCAGGTATAAACACCACAAATGAATGTGTGTAGGCCGAGTTTTGGTTCCGTTATGTTGGTGGGTTTCACGCTGTCCGCCCAAAAAAATCATAAATTTCATTGATTTTTTAAACCCTTTAGATGACCGAATCAGATCCCGGTTCAGCGGCAAGAGTTGTAGGAAATATAATGAGGGTTTTAAAAAAATTTAAATCAAAAAATTTGGACATATATTTTATGAGTAAAGACAGAAATACCCCTATGATAACAATCTGTTAAAATTGAAGAATTAGTCCATTTTTGCATTTAAGCTCAAATTACCACAAAATCCTAAAAACATGGAAATTACCCATAAAATAACACTATGGTTGGATTATAATCAAGGATTTATAGTATAAAATATATTAAAATTTTTTATTCATCAAAATACTTCAGAGTTGATCTCACATTTATTAAAATATATATTTTCATATACTTCTTAGATGGCCACTTTTTATTTAATTATCTTGTTCATTATTGTATTCCTACGACATATCAAAAACAAGTTCCTTTTGGTACCCATATTCTATTGTCTCTAGTAGTGTTATAAACTAAATATTTAGGTAACCAATTCTGTTTATTTCCTATATTGATTTTACTATTCAATTTAAACAATTCTATTGAATAATTAAAATACATAACATCAAAATTTTGTGGTTTTCTAAAGAAACATTCATTTACATAATTTCCATTAAGAACAAAGTAAAAATATTTTACACTTGAAATCCTTTTTCTAGTCGGACCAGGGAAAAAATAATTCTTATATAATTTTGGTCTTTCACCACTAATACCTATACCTAGTTTTCCTTTGAGAAGTTTATTTTTTACATGAATTTATATAAATAATTTTCACCTTTAAGAAGAATACTATATGCTTGTTTTAAAGTATCAACTTTAACCAATTTTTCATTAATTTTAGTTTCATGTTGATCGTAATAATTTTTTGAATAATTGGATGTTAAATCTATAATTTGTTTTAAAAATATTTATTTATCTAATAAAATAGCATCATATATTTTTTTATGTTTCTTATTATGTTTCCTTAAAGATTAAAATTTATCTTTTAGTATAAAACAATAATTATTTAATTCATCATAAGAAAGTTTTCAGAATTTGAGTTTTAAGAGTAAGAATATTATACCTCATCAGTATGAGTCATAATACATATCATTCATTGTTTATGTTCACCTACATAATTTGTCGAAGATTAATCATTTTAAATAGAATAATTAATCCAAGTATCCTTAAAAAATTTATTCCTTTTTCTTTTATAATCAACTTTCCTTTGAGATTTATGTAGTAAACGTTTAACCTTTATATGAACTTTTTCTTCTCATTCATAACATATGTTATCCTCATTCCATTTTTTCTTTTGTTTTATAGTTGTTCAAACCCTTCCAAAATATTGGATAAATCACTATCTAAATCTACATTACATGAATCAGTTGATTCATCCAAAGTAGTATTAAGAGTAGCTTCTTCATATTTGATATGATTTTTATCTTCAGAATGCACCTCAACTTCATACATCATCAGGGTTCTAATAAATTCCTTCATCAATATATGTTTAATTAGTGTATATTTATGTATAGTAATAGATATTCTATTCGACTTAGAGGGTAAAACCCTAAGTAATTTTAACACTTGATCTAATTGCATAAATCGATCTCCCAAGAAAGCTACATTATTGATAATTTCTAGAAATCTCCCATTCATATGTGTGATTCTTTCACCATATTTCATTATTAAAGTATCAAATATTAACTTTTTAGTATTTTTGTTTCTCAATTGTATGATATTTTTAGTTTCTTCATAGTAAAGATAAATAGTCTACCACATCTCATATGTAGTAGAACATTGAGAACCTTTTTCAAAATCAACAGTACCTAAATCAAAAACTATAGTGTTCATTTCTTTCAAATTATGATCATATTTATTTTATTTATCATCATCCCATTTTTTCAGATATTCAATCAGAATTTCATATGTCCTAAAAACATTTAGAGAATCGATTATTCCAATATTTTTTAAATAAATATTCATTTGATCTTTATAGTAGTCGTAGTTATCACCATTAAAGTAAGGAGTATGAATCATTGGAATACCTTCTTTTAGATCATCCATTTACACAATTTTTTCTATCCAAATATTTAACTCAATCTTGTTAGAGACATTGATATAACACAATAGAGTGCTTTCAAGGATATCTCTTGTTGGTGTCAAATATAATGATAAATCCCAGCCTTTTAAAAGTACTTAATGGTTTTAAAAATATAAATCATAAGAATAAAAATGAATTTAAAAATAATAAATATATTCAAGGATTCCCAGCCTTTGATATAACAATTTTTGTTATAGAAACTAAAGTCTATTTCATGTATTTTCACCAATATACTAAATAGATCCCTTTTATTTGATACCACTTGTAGTGTATGTCTCATTATGATGATGACACAAGAGGGTGGGATATTTTTTATTCTTTAAAATATTAAATGGATTAAAATTAACACTATTTATATTAACTATATCTTCTTTAGGTAATTTACATAGTGGATGAATAAAGAATAAGAAAACAATAATTTTCATAGTGGTTCGAGGCACAAGGATCCCCTACTCCACTCCACCAACACTCTCTCCATGAGGTTAGTTATTTTCACTAGATAGTTACTCCTATCATTTGACCTAAAAACTATGTTTAAGATGTTGAAACCGTTATAATCAAGTATTTTACATGGCCTTTTAATTATTTTATAAAGGAATAATTCTTCACAGCTTAGTTAGAGAAGTTGATACTCTGCAAACTACTAATTCTAAGTGGTCGATACTCTAATAAATAAATATTTATTAATTAGATTGATAAAATATGTTCCTCTCATAGTTTTATCATGAAACTAATTGATTTAATTAAACTTATGTATTTTCACTTTCATTTTCTAAACATCAGTAGAAAAAACACCAGACATAGGTTTAAACATCTATCTCTCCCACGTGGTAACACCCCAAGATATTAATATATTTTTATTTTAGAAAAAAAAATTAATTTTTTATTTGTATTCATTTATATTCAACTCCAAGTTATGCTTACTCAACACACAACACTGAGTTAGCTTGTGTTGTACACAAGACCAAGCTTTACTACCTTTTTATGGAGCACATATTTTAAAACTAAATGATGACACTTTTATAAATTTTATTTTTCAAAATAAGAATAAAATTGAATTAGTAATATCAAAATTATCTTAGAATGAATTTTTGGTATTTTTTAGAGGTTTCATTTTTTTAATGAATTGTAAAAAATACTGCATTTTAGATAATAATTATCTTTTTGTTTAAATAATTATTCATGATAAATTATATTTTTAATAGGTTATTAAATTAATAATTAATCAATTATAAATATATTAATATAATTTAGGTCATTTGAATCATTTTTATATTAAAAATTGGATTTAAAGACTTATTGATATTTTTTACGTTTTTAATTTAAAAATATACTCTCTCACCACATTTGTGAGATTAACATTAAACATAATTTACCCACTTCTATGAGTTGAATTTTG
Organism: Viscum album; assembly: GCA_963277665.1. Classification (NCBI taxonomy): domain Eukaryota; kingdom Viridiplantae; phylum Streptophyta; class Magnoliopsida; order Santalales; family Viscaceae; genus Viscum; species Viscum album. The sequence goes on along the minus strand of OY728121.1, from coordinate 1,656,312,207 downwards.
AAAAATTAGAAAATTTGGTTTTTATTAGTATGATAGTTTTAGTCTAATAAGATAAAATTAGTTTTTGATAAAAAAATATAAGTAAAAGTAGTTAAAATTAATTACAGTGATTAAGGTGAAATTAAGCTTAACAAGGGACAATGCCTTAAACTTAAGGGACAAAAATTCATAGAAATATGTACAAATAACAATTGAATGTCAATATTTCAACCATGACCCCTCTTTTTTCTAATTTTATGAGTTATTGGGTATAATGTCTCGGACCTCTCGGGTCCATTAATTTGTGAAAATCGGGTGTTTGAATTGTTTTGGGAGGTCAAGGGGACTTATTTCATCACTTTTTAAAATTTATAGATTTTTCAATAGGTAGTCACAATGGTGAATCTCAAGGGTGAGTCACAATAGTGAGTCATAGTGGTGACTATCAACAGTGACTCACAACGGTGAGTCGGAATGGTTAGTCGCAACAGTGAGTCTCCATAGTGAGTAGCAACGGTGAGTCGCAATGGTATTTAATGATGGTGAGTCAAAATGGTGAGATGAAACAGGGATTCAAAATGGTGACTCAAGATCGTGACTAACACCAGTATCTCATATAATGGTGACTTACACCTAAGAATCACACTGATGACTCACACTAGTATCTCTCCAAATAGTGGCTCACACTAGTGACTCGTACTAAGGACTCGCACTGGTAGCAAGCTAAAAGGTGGCTCACACCGATGACTCGCATTGGTGACTCACACTAGAAGCTCACCAATGATGACTCTCACCTATAACTATCCAATGGTGACTCGCACTGATCACTCATCCATGGTGATTCAAACAATGGTAGCTCATTCCACCAGTGAGTCATGGACAGTGTTTCCAGCTTCCTCCATTTTCTCCTCATTAACGCTTTATTTGATCAAAATTGATTTTAATACATTATTTAAGTGGTTTTTAATCCATTTACAAGGCAATAAATATTATCATTACTTTTTCTAAAAGTCTAGGATCTTTATAAATGGTCAAACTATGTTGTTTTGTTGAGACCCATCTTTAATCGCAATTCAAAATCTTTTCATATCCCATGAGTCTCGGATCTAATCCTTTTATTTCCTAGACCTTCCATTAATTCATTCCTGATCCATTATATTGATACTATAAGTCCCCATAGCCTTTCTTGTCCATGTATTTTTGCGTTTTTGTTGTAGCCTTGGACCATGTTCTCTCTAGAGGCTCTTCCTTCTGCATGTGCACCCCCTACTTTGGTGCAACCAGGAAGTTTCGATCATCTATTATTCCAATAATGGATCCATTCTTCTCTATTTTTATTTGTGAATCAAGTGGGGTGGGTGTAACCATGTTTCTTGAGAAGACAGTGGAATTTTAATTAACGAAGATAATTGAATTGGCATTAAATCAATAAAAAGGGGGATGGTGAAAAGGGGTGTAGGTTTCTGTTTTGTTCATTTCATTGTTGTTGTTGTTGTGATATATATAGGCCAACTACCCACTAAAAGTCATTTTCATTGGGGTATTTGTTTTCACACCTATGATGGCTTGTTAATTTTTTTTGTTGGGTTTTTTTGAAAGACTATATATATAATTGATTAAATATGTGTATTAGGTTAATTAAATGGATTCCCCAGTATCATATAGAACCTTTTATAACCCCTAAAATAAAAAGTGGAATAAAATAAGGGATGCCTTATTAAATATGAATATGTTTTTATTTAGTCTGCCTGGTGATGTGGTTGTGGACATGGTTGTGCATGGTGGGTTGGTTTCATTTGTATGATGATCTGAAAGTTGTGTGTTTGTGCATCGGGGATGTAGACCTGTTTGTGGTTGTGAATTGGGGGATTTTTTGGTTAGAAGGATGGATTAACAGTGATGAATTTGTATAATTTTGATGGTTGTGGTTGGCGTGGGTCTTAAATAGAGGGGAATGTGAAGTGGGTTAACATACCATACTTTGTCTTCCTCTATGTGACTTTTTGTGTGTGGATTGTTGTGTATTGTTCCTTAGAGTTTCTTAGGTAAAGACAGAATGAATAAATTAATTGTTTATTAAGAATGATAATTGGTCAAAATAATTATATTAGGTCATAAATTGAGATTGTGTCTTTTTGTGTGGTTGTGTATTTAGAAGTAGCGGCAAGGCTAGTAGTGTTGTGAACTTTTTTTTTGAGAGACCATAAATTGGACAGATTGTTTGGTATCTATATGTATAGAATTTTTTTTCTTGTGATTTATATATGTACCCTACCCTGGTTGAGCACTATGTATTGAACACACCCATCATCATGTGGGAGGGCGTCGTTCCCAAACATCCCTGTGGGAGGATGGATGGTTTGTTACCTGGTCTTCCAAGCCCCCACTTCCAAGTTGTGATATCCCTAGAAAATTCAGGCAGGTTGTTGTTTCAAGGGCCCAAGTGTGTGTGGATGAGTTGGGATTTCCCAAGTGTCTTCAAGATGAGTTGTATTTTGATTTCTCTAGTGTCTTCAAGATGATGTGTGGTTATGGCCCAGGTGTCTGCAGGTGGGATGTGATGTGATTATAGACTAGGAGTCTATGGGTGGGATGCGATGTGGTTGTGGCCCAGGTGTCTATTCATGGGAAGTGATTTTGATTATGGCCTAGGTATCTGTGGGTGGGATGTCGTGTGACATAGTCTCAGGTGACATGATGATATATGGCTAGTGGGTCCTAGGTGTGTGCTGGCGGGTTGTGATGTGGTTCTTTCTAAAGAGTTGGGAGCTTGAGGACATTTTTCATTTGTAAATAGCTGCTAAACTAGTGGGAAGTGGTGTGGGGAACCTGATTATTAATGTTCATTATATTACTTTAATTTATTTTCATTATTTGGTGTGAATTCATTAGTGAGTTTGGGATAGTTAGAATACCTTATTAGGTGTTGTTTGGTTCTTCTGTTTTCTCATAGTGGTAGTAGTATGCTTCTTTCCACTTGTGCAGGAGAGAATTAGGTTTTTCTAATAAGTTCACTTGTTTTCTCGCCCTACAGGTATAAAATTTCATTCATGTTTCCAAGAGGATTATATGGACTATGTTGGGAATTACTAGCTCAGCCTTTGGAATAGTTACTGAGTCAATGCTTTAGCTTACTTTTGGGTATTTTTCTTCATATTTTTACTATAATTGTAATAGTTCTATTTTATTCATATATATGGTATGGTGTTTGGATTTATTTAATATATATATATGTGTGTGTGTATTAGAGTTTTTTTATAGATGATACATCATATCTATTGGTCTCATTTCAAAAAAAAGGGAAATGCCTTCCACATTGTGTGACCTGTATACTCTTGATGATAGTCACCAACATAGGGCCTACTGGAGGTGGGAATCAAGGGGTCATTATCTCTCTTTATTTATTTTTATCCCAAGAGGGGTATCTTTGGACAGAGGGGGTCCTGACAGAATGGTATCAGAGGATGATGTTTTAGATATTGGATGCATTTTGGGGTTAGGAACAGTGAGGATCACATGGTTTGGTAGGGAAACAGTGTATGGTGAACTTAGTACATGACACAGGTCTCAGAAGACCCGCTAGGACATTTGATTTTAGGGCCCCCAGTGATCCAATGAAAGGAATATTTACCTAACGAATGACCAAGTGAGGCTACACCGTTAATAGGGTAGAGACCCTAGGAAGGGTAAATGCGTCATAATGACTTGTGTTCATGTTTGAATTGGTTTTTTTGGGGGAATTTTAAATGGATTAAAAATGAGTTAAAATTAATCTTAAAAAAATTACATACTACTCAGGTTTAGGAAATCCTTTTTTTCCCTTTCAGCTCTGGAACTCAGTTGTTGTTTGTGTGTGGCTTGAAAAATTGAGGATCGGCAGGCTAATCTGGTTGATTAGTGAAGGATTGATCTAATGGAGTAGGAATACTAGTGGAAGAGAACATTATGTGATTTCTAGCGGTAGGCCTTGGGAAAGTATGAGGGAAGTGTTTTGAACATGGAGAAGGAAATCTGGCTCAAGGAGCACTATATCTCCTTCAGTTTAATCTAGGCACCGATAGAGTACTCGGTCCCTTTGGCAGGGAACCATATTTGGGGAGATGTGCATCATTGGTGGATGTCATACATGGGGTAGAGGAGGGTGGATGATGTTCTATGGGTCTATTTTGAGAAGGGTTCCAAGTATGATTTCTTTCACTGACCATGAATTCTGAGAAGATGTAGGAGTTACTCTCCCTCTAGTTGTGGAGTATGTCATTACAGGACCTAAGGATTAAGCTCAAGTATCTCCTTCACTTTTCCAAGGATCTCATTCTGGATGAGGAGTCTCATGTGAGGCATCTAGAGGAGGCACTTCGTCTTTCTATCCAGTGCGTGGATAACACCTTTACGTTTCTGACATACTTGGAGGTCCAAAAGAAGGAGGAGGTGATTGATAAGATGCACACGCGAGGTGTTTTACCATGAGAGAGGATTCAGTAGATATGTTCTAAATTCAAGGTTAGCAGTAGTAGATCTCTTGCACCAGGGACTTTGAGGTTTGGACTGTTGGGGAGTCGACCTCAACAGTTACCTTTTCAAACTTCTGTTCCTCATTCCATTCCAAAAAACATGGGACTGAGGTATTTCGTCAGTGGAGTCTATTTCAATCTTCATAATAAGTGTACATTAGCTGTTTGATATTAGTATGGTGTATGTGGATTGGTTCAATTCCATCCTCAGAAGTAGTTTCTATCTAGGCTCTTTCAGCAGTTAGGATAATAGGTTGATGCTCCACTGAGGGGATATGGAGAAGGTATAGGTCATCTTTAATATGTTCCTATGGGACATTGAACTAGTCATAGTCATGGATGTGATCACTATTAGAGGGGAAGAAGATCTGGTCATGGTCAATTTCACACCGCAGAGGTGGTAGTTCTAGCAGGGCTGAAGATCTTCAGAGGTACGATCCGTCTTTTCAATACCCTTTCATGGGATTTTTTGATTCATGAGCTTGACACACCTTTGCTGCACCCACTCAATAACATGATTTGTAAATATATTTAGAGAGTCTTTCCTTGCCCATTGTGTTGAGTATTCTATTTGGAGTTCATTCCAACTTGTTTGATGCACGCTGGGGATGTAGACTGATGATGTGACTACATCAATATTTTGGGTATCACTTCTTGTAAAAGATGAAACAATACAATGTCATTATCGTCATCGAATGGTCCTATTATTTACATGTTGTTATCAACTTCTTTGGAAAAAGAGTCATTTTTTCAGACCTAGATGGTTGGCGTATGGTTCTCCTTGGTGAGTGGATCTGTTAGGTGGGCAATTGGCGTGTAGAGACTCTTCTTTCCTTATTGGATGAGCTATCAGTGGAATCATTAAATTTTGGTATAATGGAAGTTCTTAGAGTTTTTGGAGAGTTCATGAATGTTTTACCCAAGGTGGTTATGAATTTACCCCCTCTACATGACATTGAGTTAAGCATAACCTTTAATAATGGTGACTCTCTAATTTAGATGGATCCTTATCATATGGAACCATATGAGTTATGGTAGTTTAGTATCCAAATATATGATATGACGAATACGTGATTTATTTGTCCTAGTGTTTCTCTGTGGGGTGCTTCATTATTGTTCTCAGAGAAGAAGGATGGTAGTCTGAGGTTTCCCATTGACTATCTAAGGTTAAATCAGGTGACAGTTAAAAACCATTACCCTCTCTTAAGGAAAGAAGATATTTTCAACCAATTGAGAGGATAAAGTTGGTTATATATTATTTATCTACATTATTTATATCTGTAGTTGAGGGAGAAGTAGGGTGACATCCAGAAGACTACATTCAGATGCAGGTATGGGCACTTCGAGTTCGTAGTCATTCCATTGGGTGTTATGAATGACACGGCTGTGTTCATGGGGATTATGAAATCTTTCATTTATGACTTCCTCGACTGGTTCGTCATCATATTCATTGATGATATCCTAATATACACAAATTTATAGTGGGATCACTCCGGGAATCTCAAAACTATCTTGCGGGTCCTTCAACAACAACATCTCTACAACATGTTGTCAAAGGGTAAGTTCTGGACACAAGGGGTGAATTTTATTGCAAATTAGGTTTCATTGTATGGTGTAGCAGTAGACCCGATGAAGGTTGAACAAATTTTTTCTACTGAATATCCCAAGAATTTGGTATAAGTTCACAGTTTTCTTGGTCTTTTGGGATATTACCAGAGGTTTTAACCCAATATCTCTTGATTTGTAACTTCATTGACTATAAATTACCAAGATTTTGTATGGTGTTATTAATTCCATCTAGAATTCATCTATCTAAAGGGTGTTTTGATCAATGATCTAGTGCTCCAGTTTCCAGATGAAGGGGTGATGTTTGAGGGTTTTTTATGCATCCCTTCTAGGCTTAGGATGCATCCAAATGTGTAAATGGGAAGTGATCTCTTATGGGTCTAGGAAATTACATCCCCAAGAATGTAACTATTCCAAACATGATCTGGATCAAGTGGTAGTTGTGTTTATGATTAATTTTTGGTGGCATTGCCTCATTTAGGAGATCTTTGTGGTCTTCACAGATCACAAGAGTTTGAGTTATATATTTCCCCAGTGAGATCTGAACATGAGACAGTGGAGGTCGATGGAGATTCTTCAAGACTATGATATCTAGATCTCCTACACCTTTGGAAATGGGAATTTTGTGGCCTATTATTTTTGAAATAATTCATAAAAGGAGGTTATTCACGAATATAGAGACACATTGAAGTAAATAGAGGAGTTGGTAGCCTAACACATAGATGCAGGAATGGATGGTGGAAAAGGCTATTTGTTACAGATGACAGTGAATTCTTCTCTAAAGTAGTAGGTGGATGGGTATTTGTGGGGATACGCAGAGGTAGAGGTTATATGTGATCGTATTAACCATGGTGATGCTCCAGAGGGATGGTCAGAGGATGGACATAATCAGATCATATTCTTGGGAAGGTTTTTGTTTCATTGGTGATGTGTGAGGGATTCCTATGTGAGTTTCATAGACTACTCTTCGAGAAACACCAAGGATTTTCCAAGATATATCATGTCTTGGTGATGTATCATTGTTTCTCAGGGATGAAAAATTAATTGGTGGAGTTTTTAGTGAAATAATTAGTGTTCCAATAGGTGAAGGTTGGGAACCGTGTTTCTGTTGGTTTTTTGCAGCCCTTAAATGTCCCCAAGTGGATGTGGGATGAAATCTCAATGGATATTTACATAGGGTTACCCAAAGAACAGGTATTCTATGATTCCATATGGGTACTGGTGGATCTAATGATGAAATCATCCCACTTTATAGCAATCAAGGAGTCGGGCTTAGTTGATGCCTTGGTAAAGAGATATGTGGCCGAGGTGGTGCGACTGCATGGAGTTCTATGATACATTGTCTTGCATCAGGATACATATTTTACCTCATGAGTCCTAAAGGGATTAAAAAATGATTTCGGCACCCAGTTACACCCCTGCACTTCCTTCCACCCTCAGAAAAATGTACAAACAAAATGGACTATCCACACACTATAGGATATAAGGCGAGCATGCGTCTTGAACATTGGAAGATCTTGGGTGTGAAACATACCCTTGTGGATGTTTTATTATAATAACATCTATCACTCTTCCATTGTCATGGGTCCTTTTGTATATTTTCATGGAAGACCATTTAGTTCACCTTTGTACTAGACATAGTTTGGTGAGACAACACTTCTTGGTGTTGAGGTAGTGTAGAGCACGATAGATAAGGTTCATATTCTTCATGAGAGGATAAAAGCAACACAAGGAAAGAAAAATTCAAATGTTGATCGAAGTAGGAGGCCCTTGGAGTTAGAGTTTGGGGCCCACATGTTCTTGAAGGTTTCTACTTGATATGGGTAGTGGAGTTTTGGCATAGAGAGTAAGATTTCTACTAGGTTCATCAGACCCTTTGAGGTATTGGGGCGAGTTGGTGAGGTGGAATACCAGCTGGCACTACCACCATAGTTGGAGGGGGTCCCTGATGTATTTCACATCTCTCAACTCTGTTGGTATCTTCAAAATGACTTAAATTTCATTGACTAGGGAGAGTTAGATATCAAAGATGACATGACGTATGTGGAACGTCTCATAGAGATCCATGATCATCAAGATAAGGTGTTGCATGGATGGGTTATTCCTTTGGTTCACGTGTTGTGGAGGCATGGTGTCCTAAAGAAGAGTAAATGGGATTGAGAAACATAGATTCATTCATGTACCTGGATTTGTACTAAGTTTTATCTTGTTCTATTTTTGTTTTGAAATGTAATGTTTGAACCTTATTTTTATGAAATGAGGTGTTCTTTGTTTGATATGTGTGCGGTTTAATGTGTGATAAATTCTTCACATGTGAAATAGGGATGACCAGACTCCAAATTGGGATGCATAAATTTCAATGCGATTAAACCCGTGTAGGTGAGTTAATGCCACCTAGAGCAGATATTATCTTGACATAAAGGCTGAAATTTCCTTATTAGTGTGTTTGGGATAGTGTAGTTCATTGAGTTTTATAGTTGTTGGTTTGGGTTCTACATAGGTTGAGGAGGTTGTATGGTGGTTTTTTTCTTGCATGATGTGTTTTTTGTGATCATTTAGGTTGGAATGTTCACTTGGTTGTAGTTCTTATGGTGTGAAGTGAGTCTTAAGAGGTATCTCATAGGGTGGTTTTTTACACCCCTTTCCCTTCTGGGGTTGGTTTGAAATTATCAAGGGTGAGAATAGTTGAAGAGGTATTTGATATAATGTAATGGACCTCTCCAGTTCATTAATTTGTGAAAATCTAGTTTTGATGTGTTTTGGGAGGTCAATGTGACTTATTTCATCACTTTGTAAAATTTACATCTTTTTCAATGGTGAGTCACAATGGGGAGTCCCAACCGTGAGTCCCGACGGTGAGTCCTGATGGTGAGTTGAAATGGAAAGTAACAATAGTGAGTTGCAATTGTAAGTTGTAACTCTGAGATGCAGCGGTGATTAGGAATGCTAAGTCAGTATGGTGACATGAACCGGTAGCTCAAAGAATGGTGAATCGCCCAAATGATTCACACCGGTGACTTTCACTGGAGAATCGCAACAATAACTCAATAAATTGTGACTCCCACCAGTGACTTGCACCAGTGACTTGCACCAGTTTCTCTCAGAACAGTGACTCATGCCCGCGACTCGAACTAGTGACTCACACTGGTCACTCTTCCAATGGTGACTCATCCAATGATTCCTCATTCTAATGATGAGTCCTGAACAGTGATTACTTCTTTCCCCAGTTCTCCCCTTTAACATTTTATTTAATAAAAAATGAGAATAATACCATATTTAATTTGTTTTGAAGCCATTTAAATAGCTACAAATCTTATCATTAATTTTTCTAAAAGTCTAGGGCCTTATCAATGGTCAAACCATGTGGTTCTATTGAGATATGGTTTCAAAGGAAATTAAAAACCATTTCATATCCCATGAGTCTTGGATATAATACTTCAATGCCAATGTAATTCCCTTCATTCATTCTGCTTCATTTCTCTTGATACTAGATTTCTCCATGACATTTCTTCCCCTATGATTCATGCATTTTCATTCTATTCATAGACTATCTACTCTCTGGATGCTCTTCCTACTGCATGTGTGCCCCCTACTTTGGTGAACCATGAAGTTTCAATAATCTCTCCTTCCATGTAGGGATCAATTTGTCTCTCTTTTTATTTGTGGATCATGTGGGGTGGGTGTAAAAATGTTTCTTGAGAAGGTAGTTGAATTCGGATTAATGAATATAATTGAATCAGCTTTAAATCAAGGAATAGGGGGCTAGGGAAAAGTGATGCACATTTCTATTTTATTCATTTCACTATTATTGTGATCTATACGGGCTAACTAACCACTGAATATCTTGTTCATTGGGGGTATTTGTTTTCACACCAGTGATGGATTAGCAATTCTTATTGTTAGTTTTTTGTTGAAAAACTATATATATTAAATTCATTAACCACATATATTTAGTTAATTAAATTGATATCCCAAGATCATACAATTTTTGTGATAAACCCTGGAATAATAAGTTTAATCATATAATGGATTCTATATTAAATATGAATACGTTTTTATTAGGTTCATGTAGTGATGTGGTCATGGCCACTATTGTGCATGCTGGGTTGGTTTCATTGGTATAGTGATATAGATGTGCTGTGTTTGTGCAGCTGGGGTGAAAACCTAGGTGTTGTTATAAATTGGGCGATGTTTTGGTTTGATGGATGGATTATGATGGATGAATTTGGAGAATGTTGATTGCAGTGGTTGGAATGGTTGTTAAAATGAGACGAATGTAAAGTGGGTTAACTTACCATGATCTTTCTTCCTCTATGTGAATTTTTTGTTTTACTTATTGTGTGTTATTCATAGTAGTTACCCTGGTAAATATGGAATGAAAAAATTAATTTTTTAATAATGATTAGGAATTGGATAAAATAATTGGTTGGGGAAAGAATCTAATTTGTGGGTTGTTGTGTGGTTGTGAATTTAGAGGTAGAAGCATTTTTGGATGTGTTTTCGACTGGTTGTTTGAGAACCCATAGGTTGGGATGAGTGCTTTGAATCTATATGTATATACTTGTATTTTCCTGTGATTTCTGTATTCACCCCTCCCTAGTTGAGCACTATGTTCCAAACACCCCATCATCACGGTGGAGGGTGTCTTTCCCAAACCACCTGGTGGGAGGATGGATGGCTATCCACCCATTCTTCCCTACTCCCTCTTCCAGGCAGTGATAGCCGAAGAATCTTGAGGAAAGTTGTGGTTTTTGGGGATCAGAAATGTGTGAGATAGTTTTTATTTCCCATTTTTCTTTAGGATTATTTGTTTCATGCTTTACCAAGTGTCATCAAGATGAGGGGTGGTTGTTTCCCCGGTGTCTGCAGGCATGATGTGATGTGGTTGTGACCCAGTTGTCTGTGGGTGGTATATGATGTGGTTTTGTTCCAAGTGTCTGTGGTTGGGAATTGATGTGGTTTGCGACCAAGGTTTCTCTGGTTGGGATGTTACGTGACTTGATCTTAGGTGGTGGGATGAGATGTGGCTTCTAGGGCCCATGTTTGTGAAAGTGGGTTGTGACCTGGTTCTTTCAAGAGATGTGGGAGAATGTGGACGTTTTTTGTTAGGAAAGTGTGGCTAAACCAGTGGTAATTGGTATGGGGTACCCTATTATCAATTTTCATTATATTAATTTACATTCATTATTTTGTTACCATGCCTTGGTGAGGTTGGTATAGATATTATACCTTCTTAGGTGTTTTTTGGTTCTACTCTATTCCCACTGGGGCATTAGTATGCTTCCTTCCACTTATAAATGAGAGAATAAGGATTTTCCTAATAAGTATAATTTTATGATCATCCTAGGTGTATAAAAATGCTTTCAATTTTCTAATAGGATTATGTGGACCATGTTGGCATTACTAGCTTGATCTTTTGGATAGTTATTGAGTCGCTGCTTTAACTTTATTTTGGGAATTTTGCCTTGGAGTTTTACTATAATTTTACTAATTTATTTTATGCATGCATATGGGATGGTTTTTGGATTTATTTTATATATATGTCTTGAATTTTTTTTGTGTAAGATCCATAATATCTCCCAATATTGTTTAAGAAAAGGGTAATCCCTTCCATACGGTGTGACATGTATACCCTTGGTGCTAGTTGACAACTCGGCGCCTATTGGAGGAGGGACTCAAGGGTCATTATCTTTCTTTATTCATTACCAATCTAGGAGGGGTATCTTTGGAGGGAGGTATCGTGATAATGGGATAGATGTTCATGAAATTTCCATATATGATAAGTTGAGTACATAAAAACAGAAAAAAGGGAACCTTCCGTACCTTTAACATCTATAAAACATTGAGATATGTACACAACAACATATTTCCAGTTATATATATACATTTGAAATATAAATGGTTTATTTTAATCATAATAATTTATTATTACTTTTTATAAATGAATTAGTTACTTAAAATTATTAATAAATTCCAATGCAATGATTATTTAGTAAATAATCAACTAAAATAAATGATACTATAAATATTTAAAGTAAATAGAATTAATTTAATTATTACCTTTAATTAATTTTTAGATGAATATATAATGTTAAAAACGTTTTAAATTAATATATTTTAATTCCAATATTGTTTTGAAAATTTTAAATTAAAATTAAATAAATAATGTCAAAATTGACATTAATGTTATTTTATAATAAGTTATATTTTAATGAATTATTTAAAATTAATAAAAATAAAATATTCTAAAAAGTTATTTTTAAGTGTTAATAAATATTAAATATATTCTATTAAATTAAAAAATTTATCTTCTATAATTAACCAATTGACTCATAGTTTTTAAAAACATTGTTAGCACGACCCGGGTTAATCCAGTGTTTTTGTGCGTTGCATGCTCTGGTTTTAAAATTAGTTTCCAACACACATGGGATAATTATTTTATAAATAAGATAACAATTTTATAATTATTTTTCTCTATATTTTCTAATAAATCCCAATTTTATTTATTCTTAATTTTTAATTTACATAGGTTAGAAATCTAGTTTCTTTAATAAAAAACAAAATGATAAAATTAGGGTAAGATAGAAGTTAAGGAAAAAAATTATAAAAATACACTTATTTTTTTGTGGATGGATTTTTATTGACCATTTTTACCCTTTTAACTACAATGTTTTCATTTTTGAGGTAAATTAGGTAAATTAGGCCTCTCATTAATGTATACCTTTGGGTATTTACAAGAGTGCCACTCCTCCTCTACTGTAAAATAGAATTTACTCTTCCCCTTACTCACACCTCTCAAGACACTTTGGATTATCCTACCTCGGAAAAAATAGTCTTGAAACATCCCTACCCTCCTTTTTGAAGCCTAAATTTGGGAATAAATCCATCCAAGAATCCCTTTGATGAAAATTAAAAGGTGTTACCCAAAGAAGACGTAACATTTTTACTTAATCTATTATTTTTCATTTCCCTTATACACCCCCAAAAATATATGTATTACATGTTTATATAACATCACCAGTATCCTCAATATACTTATATTTTTTTATTTTAATTGTTATAACTACACTTACACACACATCTATCTAATAGGTAATGAACCTACCATTTATGTGTATGGTGAACTACCGCCTCACAAAATGATGTCATCGGTTTTTCTTTTATCACCTCTCATGGTTGGGAATTAAGATTAAAATGATGTTAATATATGATATATATAATATTTATTATCTATTTATACTTATTTAATTATTTTATAACACACACCATTATTTATTCCATTTTTTGTTAATATGATAACATCCTTTGTAGAAGTGTGGCCTAAAACCCCCTAAAAGCGATGTGATTCGATCACACGAAACATAGAATGTATAAATGATGGCTTTAATTAAAATTTTGAGGAATAAAAAACACATATATGATATTTTTGACATAATTAACTTTTTTGAAATTTAATATATAGAATTTTATTTATTACCCTTTCACACACTTCAAAAGTGATAACTTCACTCATGGACGAGTGGACTTTGGACTCCTTGACAAGATGTGATTCCTTTTGCCCCCCAATAATTTTTTATATAACTATATGTGATTAAATAATATATTTATTATTATATAGTGATAATTATGTGATGATATAATGTTACATACCTTCTTTCCATAATGATCATTGAAAAATTTTAATGTTACTCATGCATACGTATGGTCTACCATCTCCATGGTTCTAAAGTATGTTCATTTTTCATAACCATATTTAATGAATGGTTTTAAAAGTATGTTTGATGTATAAATATTATAATTATTTCATGATTATTATTCTGGATATATTATATAATGACCAATTTTAACATAGTTTACCTACCAATGTTGTTTTGACACATAAACCGAATTTGGTTAAAACACCCAACATAAACTTAATTGTTTAACTAGTTGTATAAAAAATGGTAATAAGTGAAATAAAAGTAATTATAAACATGAAAAAGGATATTAAACAAGTAAATAATTATCATCAGTTTATTATTCATGAATATAAATACACATGTGAGAATTTTGATTTAAAGGTAAGGGATTTCATCTCAATTTTCATTCCACTGAGACTTATTTGTTGTCATACACCAATTCACTATTATAAGGTGCATATATTTCCCCCTAACATGTTATATCATGAATCACCTTATTATCATGATATTATAAGTTTCATTTAATTTTTTTCCTTCATGGGGATTATTATTCAAATATTTTAATGTGGTATGGGACACTTTCGAATGTTAAAAGATTATTTTCCTCAATAATGTTTTAATGATATATGAATTTTATTTCCATTCATAAACATCAACAACCCTTGTTGTTACTTATCTACAACATAGGAATTATTGATAAATCAATATATTTTATTCAATATGAACATTTTATTATAAGTTACATTGTTTATTTATTAAATCAAATATTAGATATATGAGGAATGATTTGGACTGATATGACATTGGTTGGGGACCATTTAAAGTAATTGCATTGGTGCATATGTTGTATAATGGGATGAAATTTTGTTGGTAAAACCCTTCACGTTTTCAAGAAGTTTGTTATAAATTTTCTTGTGAATGGTCTTGACTGTAGAGATAATGTTTTCCAAACAAAGTTGATTTCCACCTAGTATGTTATAAACCTTATTATGAAAGGTATTGATAGTAACGGTATCATGTAACAAGGAAACATGACATCCAATAATTAATCATTTACTTCATTTAGACTCATTTACTACTTATCATTGAGATTCTTTGACAACATATCTATGGATTCATTTCATTGTTAGTTTATTGATTAAATGACATGTTTTTTAGTAATTTATATTGCCACATTGATTTATTCTCATAAATTCATTATTGTTTCTTCTTTACATACCCTAAATGAGCATTTGAGAACACCCTTATTATGTTTCCTTTACCTAGGTTATGATGAATAAATATTTTAATAATCATTAAAGGATATATTTTATTTTATTTCATTACGTATAAGGTCTTATTTTCTTTTTCAGAATATAAAATGGGTTCCATGTATGTAATCTAGTTTTCCAAAACTACTAAAAAATTGGTCCTTATGGATTGGATTCCTTTTAATCCACTAATACAAATATTCTTTTTATCAGTGCTAAAAATGTCCTTTAACAGCTCTAAAAAAGCACTGTTAAAATAGGATAAGATAAAGGGGTGTCCCCTTTATCAGCGCTGATAAAAGGGTCCTTTATCAGCACATCATTTTTAGCGCTGATAAAATACCCCTTTTATCAGTGCTATTTTTAGCGCTGATAAAAGTAAAAAAAATTAAAAAAATTAAAAAAAATTAAAAAAACCCTACCAATCATGGGGGCTTTTATACCGCTTGAGCCCCCCTTTTAACAGCACTTTCCATCCCCTCCAGCGCCCGCACGCACCCCCTCTACCCTTTATCAACGCTATCCCCCCAAATCCACCCCCAAGCACGTGCCCCTGCCTCCACCAGGTTTTAAACTCGAGACCTCTGACCTCCATGCCTAAGCCCTTACCACTCCTATATTTTGATTTGTTTTCCATTTCATGATATCTCTATTTATATATATATATAGTTATATTTATTCGTATATTAATATATATTTATATTAATATATATATATAGTTATATTAATATATTAATATAGTTATATTAATATATATATTTATAGAGATATTAATATATATATATTTATAGTTATATGAATATATATATGTAGTTATATTAATATATATATATAGTTAGATTAATATATAGGTATATAAATATTCATATATTTGTATTTTAAATAAAATGAACATAATATATTATTTATATAAATAAAATATATTTTATACGTAAATATATTTTATTATTTATATTTATAATTAAATTTTTATGTGTGAATTTATAAAAAAATATGCATATATTGTTATATATTTTATTATAAATAGCATTTCATTATAAAAAATGATAAAATTTTAAAGACATAATATCAATATGAATGTAATACCTTTGCATAAATTCAGTCCCCACCAAAAAAAGCCAAAAATACCCCCTTAAATGAGGCTGAAAATCCAAAAAATGTTAAAACAAACGGGGTATCCTGACTAAAACCTTAGTTTTGGAGGCCTTATGGGATTTTTTTCCCTCGAAAAATGTGACAAAGGATTTTCTTGGGTCAAAAAACGCATAGAGCTTATTGCAGGCTTTGATTTGATATACTGTAGAGCTCAAATGGACACCCGGATCAAAAGTTATGGCCATTTGAAGTTTGAGTTGTGTTTTCAACATATTTTGGATCTTTTTTAATTTTTTTTTTAATTTTTTAATCTTTAAATTGTTATTAAATGACTATTACTCCATAATAATTAGAAAATTATTTATTAAACATATTTTTTTAATTTTTTTGTAAGCCATTTTCACTAAATATCTTATATATTAAGTGTAATTGTAGATTTATACTTATCTAAAATATATTTAAAAATATTTAGAATATATATATTATATTTATATCAATATAACTATATCTATATATTTAAATATTAATATATATTTTTAATGATTTTTTTTGGAAGTAGACCCTTTATCAGCACTTTAAAAAAAGAGTTGATAAAGACCCCCCTTTATCAGCGCTACTAAAAAAACACTGATAAAGGGGTACGCTTTAACATTGCTAAAAAAGCGTTGTTAAAGGGGGTACCTTTATCAGGGCCAAAAAAAGCGCAGATAAAGGGGTACTTTTATCAGCACTTTTTTTAGCGTCGATAAAGGTACCCTTTATGAGGGCTTCTTTTAGCACTAATAAAAGTACCCCCCTTTATCAGCGCTGGCCTTTCCTAGTTTTGTTGTAGTGATCATACCAATGTAATAAAATAATACATAATATATGGGCTTCTGGAGTCAAGGTGTTATAGTTAGTATCAAAATGAGGTGTTGCAGTAACCATGGAAAATATATTTAGAAAACATAGATTAAGGAACATAACCCTAAGATAGATTTTGAGCATAAGTATACAAGAACATACAAGAATTTTGGTAAAGTAGAAATTATGTGGGTATCCCTAGAAATGAATCCCTCTATGGATACAACAAGTGGATGTGGTTAAAGAACAGATGTACCTAAGAGTAAAAACACTGACAAGGTGTATCGGGCCAGAATCAGTGTAACTTGGTACAAGAAAATGATCTTTACTGCACAACTGGTTTGACACTCTCAGGGAATACGCTTAACATAACTCAAATGTTCTTTAGAAACCAATATGAAGGATTTAAAATAAAATATGTCCCCAAAGAAACCAAAGTCTCTGATTCTATGATTCACGAGGCATAAATTTTTAATTTTTTTAGTGTTATACCATATTTGAAATTTATGATTCTATTAGCTAATCTAGTAAATTCCATTGTTTAGAAATGGATCCTTCAAGGAAGAAGTGTAGAAATACTCAGGGCCAATGTTGAGGTTTCTATAGTGAGAAAGACGATATATCTGGTATTGGAACAGAGAAATTAATCAATATATGAGGGAAGCTAAATCAGTTTATGGCACATAACCATGCATGGATGGAGAAACCTGTTCCATTACCAGACACTAAGATGTTTTGTTAACAATATGTGATAGAGGCCCCCATCATTTAGTGGTACTACTTATCCAATGGAAGCAGGGAAATGGATTAATTCTTTAGATATGATATTTATGGAATTGGGATGAACTGAAAAGGAAAAGGTTGAAAATGTAGTGTATTGTCTCAAAGGTGATGTTGATCAATTGGGGTATTTGATCAATAATACTATAGAGGATAAATAAATAGAACTCATGGTAAAGAAATATTTTAATGAGACATTATTTGAAAAAAAAATTTCCCTTGAACAATAAACTGATATTAAGAGAAAGTTATTTAGCTGAAAAAATGGATGATGAAAGTGTTGATGAGTATGAAGGTACCTTTACAAGGTTATCCAGGTATTCTATGGATTACATATTCAACATAGAGTGCAAGATTCATCATCTTTTTAAAGGGGTTAATTCAACCCTCTGTAGGGAAATGGTCTCCAAATTTTTTTCATATGATCAAATAGTTTTATATTCCATCAATACATAGAAATAATTATCTAAGAATTATGGTTTCAAAGGATATCTGGGGAATAAGAGGAAGGTAGATTAGAAAATTGATATGGGAAAGAAGATAATGAAGGATTTTCCTTCATGTGATAATAGTGGAAAAGACGATCTAGTAATTGTTTAAAGGGAATCATAGTTTTTTTGAAATATAGAGAAAATTTACAAAAAGTTCATGATGGTAATGTAATGAAATAAAATTCAATTGTGAAATACTTCTACTGTATGGATATTTGGCACTGTACAAATGAATTTCCCAAATTTCAAAGTAATATACCTCAGAAGAAGCAACGTGATCAAGGTAAATATTATGTAATTGATACTATTGAAGTGGGATTATTAATGTGACTATGTACTTGAATCCTTGGGTAATGATGTAAAATTATTTTATTAGTGATATATTGGTTATAATAATTCTGAAATATGTAGGGATTAGACTGTAATACTATTTAAATAAGTATTTCAGATCATATTTTGAATGGAACCAAGAAAAGTAATTCAATATCAAGTTAAAATTTTTAAAAACACACATTTTAGGAAAATATAACCCTTAATATGTTCCAAATTTTGAGACAATGATTCTTGGATATAGATATGATTGATAAGGATAACGAAAATTTGACACTACTAACTACCTTAGAACTGATTCTAATGTTTCAAATAATAATTCATGGAAGGTTCATAAGGTTAACCATTTATCAAATAGTTTAAGTTGATATTTGGATGATTTTTGAGAGATTATTGTATTAATTCACTCTATGAATTATCTAGTGCTAAATGATGAAGAATAAATTGTTCAAGGCTTAAGGAAAAGAGTTCCAAAAAATTTCCCAACTCTAAGAAAAGGGTCTTCATAAAAAATACTATTATAATAATTTCTAATGATATCAATGAACTTTATTCACACAACTAGATTATGGTTTTGTGGTCTACAACTTTTATCTAAATATTTTCTCTCTCACTCACCATCAGAACATGATGGTTATATTTCTCTTCCATGTCTAGGTTTTCACTAATGTTATCCTGATCTAAATCCTGGTTTTGTGGGGAACATCACATTTCATTTTCAATATTATTAATAATATTTTTTTAGCCTATTTATGATTTTTTGTCAACAACAATATTTTCAAATATCAAACTCTTGATTACCAAGATCAAGTTTAAATTGCGAGGATACAATTTGGTTAAGGTGGAGAGAATGTGAAACTACAAGACATTACTATTTTATTATTTTACATTAAAATAATTTTTTTCTGTCATTCTTTATAAACTATACCAAGATAATAATATGCTACACATAATACAGGGTTATCTTGTGTTGCATGTGAAGGACACCGGAACACCCTGAGAGGGGAGGGTTGAATCAGGGTGCCAACTGTTTCTTTTTAAAGTTGTGGATCTTGTCCCAAAATTGGTAGAAACTTGTTAAATCTATCATTAAAATTAATGTAAGGAGAAGACACCGCACTTTTACTTGGTTCACCAAAAAGGGCTACGTACAAGGAGCATACTCTAATAGTGTGTCGATTGTACCTAAATACACTAATCTTCACAAGTTGTGGAGTAAAAGAGTTCGGTCACAGTCACTCTATTCTAGGAACACTACCCTTAAAAAAGATTAGGATTATCTTACCATTTCCATTGGAACACTTCCATAAAATCCCCATAGCTCAGTGCTATGAGAGAGGTCAAACCCAACTTATCGACTTGAAAGTCACTTCAATAGATTCGAATTGAAATATTTGTCTCTATCCAGCATGAGACACTACATGAATCAAAGACCTGAGTAGATGATCACTAAAATCCTTGACCACTCAACACTAATACTCAAAGAAACCGTTCACAAAGACCCTTCGCAAAGCCTAACCCCTCACAGAGCTCACTTTCTCACAGAGAAAAACCCTTCGCATAGATCAATTTCTTGTGGAGATCACTTTCTCGTGGAGCAAAACCCTTCACAGAGCTCACTTTATTGCAGAGAAACCTACTTCACAAATCTCACTAAGACATCGTGAAACCCTTGTCTTCAAGAATCTCACCTAACATATAAGCATTGGCTTCATTCAATACTTTGAAAGTCTCTTTGCGAAGATCATTCTCTCAAAGAATAACCTGCTTCACAGAGCTCCCCTTGCTTCACCAAGTCAATGAGATCCAAAATTTTCGCTCTCAAAAATCTTCTGGAATGAAGAGGGATAGCCTCTTATTTATAGGAATGGTCAAACGTGGAACTTCGCTTCTCAAGGCGCAAAATCTGGATCATCCAAAATTGCCTTCGTGGTATTTCCTCCATCTTGTAAAGCTCTTCTAAAATTTTTCGTATGCAGAGCTTGTCAAACCCGCAGAGCTCTCCATCAAAATCCTTCACATCGCTGAAAAGCACCACTACAAATATTCTTTCCTTTTATGTTCGTGATGCTCGTCGTAAATTCAAATAAATTCTATCTCAAATCTTTAATCTTCATTTATTTGAAATCCCCAATCCAGTCTTCACAAAAACAATGCCTTTTCCATAAAAAAAATGTTGATTCTAGAAGAATACCTTTTAAAAATCCTAGAGATCAAACTCTTGTAATTGTAGAGCACACCATCTCAATTCTTCTATTCTCTACCAAATTCACATCATGAAGCCAATATTCACGAAACTCCTAAATTTTTTATATTTTCATAAGGCCTTCAAGAAGAACTCCTTTTATCAATGCTTTCCATTTTCTAAATTTTAGACCCCAAAAATTTAGCAATCACTTGGAAACGACGTCACCTTAAAATTTGATTAATTCTTGACCTATATGATCCCTTTCCTTCCAATATCCTTGATCATCCATTAGAGGATTGGCAACAAACCCAAACCATGCTCCTTTTATGGCAAAAAAAATTTGTGGTTCCGACAACATGCAAAACTGAGATTCAATGCCTTTAATGGCCCGCAAATTTTAAAACTAAATTTTAAAATTTTAATAAATTTTATTTTTCAAAATAAACATTATTTTTGAATTCATAATTCTGAAATTAGATTAGGTTTAATTTTTTTTATTTCTCTAAGAAGTTACATTTTTTGATGAATATTGAAAAATACAGCATTTTAGTTAAAACCCACCTTTTCATTTAAATAATTATTAATGATAAATAATATTTTAAATTGGTTATTAAATTCAAAATGGATCAATTATAAATATATTAATCTAATTTATTTCATTGGAATAATTTTCATATAGAAATTGGATATAAAGGCTTATTGAACTTTTGAACAATTTTATTTTAAAAACTCACTTTCATTCCACATCTATGGGATTAACATTAAAATTAATTTAGAATCATTTGTGAATTGAATTTCTAAAAATGGACATACAAAACTTTAATAAGTATGATATTTTTATTCTAATATGATCAACATAGTTATTGAAAAAAAAATATTTGTAAAAATAATTAAAATTAATTACAACGATTAAGGTAAAATAAAGCTTAATAAAGGACTAAACCTAAAACTTAAGGTAAAAAGGACCTAGTGACATCTAAAAAGGCCATTAGCTACCAATAGTTGGATAATTTACCCTATTGGTTTGAATATGATGAGTTAGTGGGACACATGTTCATGAATGTTCCAAATGTGATAAGTAAATTAAGGAAAACGGAGAAAAAATAACTCTCCTTACTATTAACATTTTGAAAACTTTGAAATATGTAAAAAACATCATATTTCGATTATACAAATCCTTTTGAATTTTAAATATTTTATTATTATCATAATAATTTATCATTAATTTTTAGAGATGAATTAGTTAATTGAAATGCTTAAGAAACACCAATGTTGTGATTACTTAGTTGATAATCTAATAAAATAAATGATACTATAAATACTAAAAGTGATTTAAATTGATTTAATTGTTATATTTAATTATTTTTTTAGAGGAATATGTAATTTTATATAGCTTTGAACTTAATATATTTTAATTCCAATATTTTTTTCATAATTTTAAATTAAAACTAAATAAATAATAACAAAATTGACATTGATGTTATTTTGTAACAAATTATATTTTATTAAATGATCTAAAATTAATTAAAACCCTATATTTGGAAAAATGATTTCTAATTTAAAATAAATCTTACATATGGTCTATTAATGAACCAATTTATATTTTATAATTAAAATTTTACACAATTTTTGAAAAATGTTGTTAGAACGGCCCCAGTTAAGTCACTCTTTTACACGTCGCATGATCTTATTTTATAATTAATTACCCAAAAAGGGATAATTATTTTGTAAATTAGATATAATATTTATAATTCTATGGATATAAATTATATTTTAAATCTCAGTTTAATTTATTCTTAATGGTTAATTTACAAAGTTTAGAAAACTAGTTTTTTTAATAAAAACTAAAATGATAAAATTGGGGAAATATAGAAGTTAAGGAACCAATTTATAAAACTAACATTTTTTTTGCGGTGGAGGTTTTTCTCAACCATGATTCCCATTTACAACATTATTTGTCTATTTTTGAGTCACATTGTGTAAATGAGACCTCCCATTAATGCATACCATTTAGTATTTTCAAGAGTTCCACTCCTCCTCCACTATAAAAAGGAATTCACTATTCCCCTTCTCCACACCACTCATGCAACTTTGGATTCTCCCGAATCTATACAAATAGTCTTCCAACATCCCTACCCTACTCCTAGAATCCTCCCTTTAAAATAAATCCATTCAATGAATCCCTTTTGTGCAAACCAAAAGGATTTTTCAAAAGAAGATAAAATATCCTTCCTCCAACTCTTTAGTTTCATTTCCAATCGCCACCACCTCAAATCTACTTATTCAATGTTTATATAAAAAAATAGACTCAAAGTAAAGAGATATTATTTTGTTTTGGGTTATTTCTATACTTACAAACACAACTATCTAATGGGTAATAACATTCCATTTATGTGTATGGTGAACTACCGCCTCACAAAATAATATTGTTCATTTTTCCTTTACAACCCCTCATGGTTAGTAATTAATATTGAAAAACTGTCAATATATTATATATATTACATTTATTATGTATTTAAGCTTCTTTAATTATTTTATAGAATATACCTTTATGCATTATATTTGGTGTAAATATGATAACATCATTTGTGGAAGTATGGACTATATCCCCTAAAAGCGATTCGATTCGATCACAAGAAACATGGAATGTATAGAGGATGGCTTCAATTAATCATTTGTGACATACAAAAAATCTATTTGATATTCCAGACAAAAATTCCTTTCTAGAAATATAATATATAATATCTTATTTATTAACCATTCACATAATTAAAAATTGATAACATCATTTGAGGATGAGTGGACTACCGCCTCCACGACAGGATGCGATCACTTTTACATCACAAGAATACTATATATAAGTGTATATGATTAAATAATATTTTTTAATTATATAATTATCATTTAGGTAATTATATAATGACAATGAACTTCTTTCCATAACAATCATCAAAAAATGGGAGTCATAACTTCCCTTAGAAATATGAACGATTTAATCTGTTTAGTAGGAGCCTTTGAATTGGACACAAAACTTCTATAAGATGATATATACTTTTTTCAATACAATTCTGGAAAATTTGGATAAAATCTTTAACTTATAACTCCATCTTTGACCTGTCAAATGTAGGGATCCTTTACAAAATGAAAAAACCCATAAGTAGGGATGATAATGTGTGGTTTTTTACAAAAGTATGGTTGATGAACCATATATTTATTCCTAAAATGTAGGGTTTGTTCCAAACATAGGGTTGGTAATCCATAATTTCTATAATAATTAGTTACATGATCTATACATTTCATTCCAAACATAGGGTTTCCAAACACATCCAGAATACTTTAAACAAAATATTATCCCATGGATAAATGATCTATGTACTCTTATAGAATAAATAATAAATATTTCAAATAATTTTATATTATTATATGCTCTTCGATAATAAATAATAAATATTATAAAAATATAATCTTCCATAAATTCACATAAAATAGAATTTATTACTAACATAAATGTGGGTGTTTTTGAGCATCCAACCCAAAAAGAAAATAATGAAATTGTTGAATCAACACATGATAAATAGGAATGTGGACTAAAAAAATTAGGATTAGAGGAGGAAATTAAGGAATATATTTGGGTAGGTATTCTCCAAAGCCATGGTTTTTTAAGCTTTGAAGAGGATAGGATAGTAAGTTGAGTTTTATAAGTGAGGTGAATAGGACACTTGTAATTTTTTAAAAATAAAGAGGTGTACCCACATATTTTATAGGACAAAAAGCTAAAAATAGACTAATTTTAAGAATTAGACATAATAAGCTCAAAATAAGGATTAAAAATGTGTTTTTAAAAAGTTTTGAATCATTTTTAACCCATTATTGTTTTTTAACACCTGATAAACCTATTTCCACCTTAACCGCGGTAATTAATTTGTACTGCTTTTACAATTAAAAATTGTCAAAAATTAAGTTATAAGTATTATATAATATAAGATATTTTGATTCAAAATATGAAATCCATTTTTCCAAATTCCATTCACATTAGTTTAAAATTTTAATTTATAATTAAACACACAAATGTAATGAGAAAGCGGTATTCCAAAGAGAAAATATTCAAAAGTATAAATAGGTTTTACATAAAATTCAATATAAAAATGATTTAAATGGAATAAATTGGATTAATTGATATATAATTGAATAATTTTAACTTTTAAACATGTTTTCAAATAATATGTAACCTTATAAATTCTTTTTAAAAAGGAAATTTTCAATAGAAACTAGTAATTTTCACTATTCATCAAAAAATTAATCTTTTCAGCAAAATACCAAAAAATTACCATAAGATAATTTTTATATTATCATTTAAAAAAATTATTTTATAAAGGTTTCAAAAATTAATTTTATAATTTTCCACAAAAAGAAATAATTTTTTAACAAAATAGTATTTTCAAAACATATAAGGACTTTATCAAAAATTAATCTTTTTATAAATATGTTTTATTTCTAAAAACCATTATAAATACGTATGTTGATTCTTTTTCTTCTTCATATCGCCATGTTCCCACAAACCTTCCCCAAAAAAGTGGTTTTTACACAAAACATTGACCAGATGAGTGGTCTTATTTTCCAAAAATTTCATTGTATTCTTTATAATCTATACCAATTTATCCTCATAAGTTATATTTTTCCCTTAGGTCTGAAATCTATGTCTAGTTCCTTATGAGAGATACACAGAACACATCATTAACATGAGAGAGGTTTGGTGGTAGCACCAGCCGATATGCTACCATCCTCACACGGTCAAGAATTTAAAAGTGAATGATATAGTTTGGGATTAGTTTTACCTTATTTAAAAATATCATTACCATCTTTCAAGGAGAAATTATTAGAAAAAACATGTCACTAATTTCAAATTCCAAATCATTCTTGTTATTATTATCATATCATTTCTAACGACTCAGAATTGCCTTGATGAGTTATAGAATGGATCTAAACATCATTATCATTATTTAGTTATCTTCTGTCCCAATATCTTTCTTTCTCGAACTTCATTCTAGAATGTTGGATCTCTACACTTCTTTACATATATGAATTTATAAGGATCCATCAGAATACTCATGTGAAGGATTTTTTAGTAGGAAAACTCAAATCAAGGAATATAATTATACCAACCACCTTTGAAATCCAAAGAATAGAATCTCCACTTATCCTATAGGGTTTTAATTATTCTCTCAGACTGACCATCAATTTTAGGATGATACACAATTATGAAAGTCAACAATTTATCAATAACATGTTGAAGTCTTTTCCAGAAATTTTAGGGAATCCTTGGATCCCAATCCGACATAATTTAATATGGTGCTCCATTGATCCTTACCACTTCCACAATGTATATCTTGTGAAGATGATATAGAGAGAAATATTCTATGATAGTGATGAATTGTGATACTTTTATAAGGTTATCGACTATAAACCATATATAATTATTCCATATTGATTTTTTAGGGTGTCCAACAACAAAATCCATAGTGATTTTTGCAATTTTATTTCCAATATGGGTAATGGATATGGGATCTCCATTGACTTTTGTCTCTCTAATTTGACTTGCTGAGATACAAAGAATCGAGATATAAAATTTTTAATATTTATATTCTTCCCATCACACCGGAAATTATATTTCAAATATCTATAAATATTTGAACTTCAATGATGAATAGAGAATGAAGAACTATATGCCTCCTATAACAACTCATTCTTCAAATCTGGTCTATATGGAATACAAACATAGTTCCTGAAACTTCTTATTCCATCAAAAACAAGGTGAAACTCATGAAAATTTATAACATTATTTTTTAGCTCAACATATTCCTTATGTGCATTTCTAATATTCACTAATATAGATAGTTGAACATTCAATTGAGTAAGATAATACTTCTCCCCTTCATTCAGGTTTTTTAGATCTTTCCTTTTTAAATTTAGAAATATTGGATATTTTTTAACATCATCATAGAAAATCCATCATGATCATTTAGACTCAAATAATTGGTCACCTTGTTCTCATTTATGGGGTGGTAATGTATTGAGTAGTCATAATCATAAATCAACTCTAATAATATTCTCTAGGACATATTTAACTCCTTATGTGTGAATATATACTTTAACTTTTTGGATCACTATACATAACATACTTGTCTGCAAAAATATAATTCCACCGTATATTTTTTTCAATAATTACCATAGATAACTCAAAATCTTGTTTTGGGTAATGTTTCACATGAACCATCAATTTTCTTAATGAATAAGCTAAAACCTTATCATTGTTTCATAAGAACACAAATAAATAAAATATTTTATGAATCATTATATATTTCAAACCCTTCCCCACTATAGAGTAATGTAATCATAGGTGTGAAAACTTATCCTCTCTTTAGTTTCTGGAAATTTTCATCACATTAATATATCCAAAGTAACTAGTATCCATTCAAAGTTAACTTGGTTAGTAGATTTGATAGTCATGAGAAATTCTCCATAAATCGTTGATAATATCCAGATATACCAAAATACTATAGATCCCAGACTTCATGGTTAGTCTATGACAACATTCAATATCCTCCATATATTATGGATCTAAAAATATTCCTTCTCTTGAGATTACATGACCCAAAAAATGAAAACTTTTTTATACAAAATTAACATTTTTAAAATTTTTCATATGGTTTCTTCTAATTTATGTTCTTTAGTACAATTATTAAGTGATCTCTATTATTTTATTTTATGATTTAACAATTTATAATATCATCTATAAATACTACCAAAAACTAGTCAAGTTAATCTCTAAAGAATATATTCATTAAATCCATTAAGATAGTGTGGGAATTAGTAATAATTAATGGAATCACAATATATTAATAGTGTCCATACCCTGTGTGAAATATTTTCCTCGATATATCCTCCTTTATGACCCTTAATTAATGAAATCCAGAACAAAATTCCATCTCGAAAAAGTATTGAGATCCATATAGTCGATCAAATAGGCCACCAATATGGGGTATATGACACTTTCTATAGATCATGATCTTGTTAAACTCCTGATAATAAATGAATGGTTGAATAGATCTGTCTTTATTTTTAACAATAAATAAATGTGCTCCCCAAGGTGAGAAACTTGGATTAATTAATCCCTTATCAAGCTTCTCACAATGTTTATTCTTCCACTCCTCTAACTCAATCAAGGCTATTCCATAGGGAGTATTTGAAATTCGTGTGGCATTAGGTATGATTTCTATTGAAAAATAAAATTTATGATTCGATGGAAGTCTAGGAAACACTTCTGTAAATACATCATTAAATTCCCATACAATAGGTATATTATTGATGTGGAGTTTATCCCCAACCTTCAGATATAAACACCACTTATGGATTGGAATAAACACACATACAATAGATGTAATATCCATCAGAAGTTCATACGTATCATCATAATGATAAAAGATCATATGTGGGTTTAGAATATCAAAATTGGCTTCCCTTCCTCAACAATTGATATGGGATTCATTTAGAGAAAGTCAATACATGCCAATGATAACATCAAAATCAACTAGAGGGAGAATGACAAGAATTTCATGAAGTACAGTACCATAAATGTATACTAGAGAGTAATCATATAATTGAGGTTATATCATTGTACCATTATGGGTTTTCACTATTAATTATACATTTAATTGTTTGGATGGATTATTGACACCCTTAGAAAATAATTCAGATATGAAATAAGGGATAGATCTAGATTAAAATAAGACATTAGTAGTTCTACAGTGCATGGTAATTGTACCTTTCACAATGTCATTATCACACACCTCATCATAAATAGTTAATAGATGATATTTCCTTATTCCCCTAAGCTTACGTGGTTTCTAACATCAATAATCAACATTAACCTTAGAATTTGGGCACTAGTAAATATAGTTCTCATACTTCTTTCATTTGAAACACCATAGTGTGGGTGGGGAATTTGGTGCATCTTTCCCTATATTTGTAACCTTAGTTAACTAATTCCAAAAAAAATGAAATGAATCCTTATATGACCTTAATTCTTACATTTAAAAGTTTTCCTAGTCCACTTAAGACACTTTCATCCATGTTTCCCTCAAGACACCAAGCATGAAAGAAATCTCACCTTCTTCTCTCTATGGTTTTTCGATTTTCATTTGAACTCCATCTTCCTTTTCTTGTAAAAATCATGAGATTTATTGGTAACTTTGATCTCTATTTCCCCCTTGAGATCACATAAAAAAAATTCTTCGTACCAACTGAAGTCCCTTATGAAAAATTACCTTCAGAGACTTGGTTTTAAGCCAATAAAGAATTGATCAACCATACATTTAGGTTTTATAATAACACTAGAATCCTACCTCTAATGTCCTGAAACTTTTTCTCATATTCACCAATAGATTCATAATCATTTTGAATTATCTCCATTAATTATTTCTCCATTTTTGTATGATGGATACAATGGAATTAATTACTAAAAAATAATTTTTTAAAATCATCCCACTCCAAGGTGTAAATTTCATCATGTTCCCTTATATTCTTGATGAAATTACACCAGTTATCCTTTTTTCCTTTCAAATGATAAATATCCATAATGAATTTTTCATGTTTCGAACATATGAGAATAGAAAATATAATTTCAGTGTAATTAGTCCATTTCTAACCAACTAGTAGATTAGAAAAACCACTAAAATAAGGTGGATGTTTCCTCATGAAGGACTCTATATAAAATTTTTACCTCCTTTTCAAAATTGTAAGTTCAGCATGATTCATCACTTGAGAAAGCTTTTTGAGTATAGAAATGATATTTTTCAATCATGCTCCAATAACAGTTGTTTGATCAAGAGGAAAATCATTGCATTGTGTATCATACTCAGCATTAACATTGTTAATTCGTGTTCCATCCATTAAATAATACCAAAAATCATAGTTAAAGAAAAAACAATAATATTTTTAAACCACACAATCATGAAAAATAATTTATTGGATGTATAAATCACATAACAATGATTTTAATATATGAAACCTTAGGTTTATCCTAGGTTATTCATAGTCATCATCTATTTAAATCCTCTATCTGGGTTTGTAAAGAGTTTTTAAATTTCATAATTGCATCCCCGAGGACCATCAAACTGGGTGTGAAGTAAAGACCATTGTCACCCACAAGGTGATGATTGATTCCAACATAATACTCCTTTTTTATAGTTATTACCCTTAGGTACTTCAGTTTTAGATCCAAATCCATTTTTATTATCCCTACTCAAATTTAATTTCATGGAAACCACTCTCTTTATCCTTTACCAAAATTCTAGGATATTTTCCTATACTTGGACTCAACTTTAAAATTATCCATAGAAAAATCCTTAGAGTTATCACTAAATTTTTCATATCTGAGTTTCCAAATATTAACTAGAAATATCCTCTAAAACCAAATATAATGTCACAAACTTATTATACATATATATTACACCTTTTTAGATTCATATTCATTAAATTACAAAAATACACGCTTGAGGATCATAAAGTCACAGTGTCTTTGGAAACATAGAAATATGAACAACTTTTCCATAAATCAAATATTTCATCTCCAACTATGTTATTAAAAACTACCACCCTTCTTAGAAATATAATACATAATAACTTTCATCATTACCTAGGGATATAAAACATAAGAAAGTGTGAGCTCAGATGCTCGGTAAGGTAAAATAAGGGAGAAATCAACATATCATGAGAATAATATTATGAGAACATGAGAATTACATTTGAAAACCAAAAAGTGCATAACATATATCATAACCATGTGTCATAGAATAAATCTTGATATATCATAAGGCATGAATAATAATTGAATCAAAGAACCTGAACCATGAGAGCATAACATTGTCATAAGACATACATTTTTGGTATACACAAAAGAATAGAAAATCATTTCATCACTATTTCAGGGCTCATTAATAAGACTATAATATTTTTAATGGGTTCACTCCCCAAACCATCATAGTTTTCAAGGATCACTACCAAGACTATAATAGTGGAAAGAGTCCCTTACTAAACTGGGTTCACTCCGTATTTCAATCTTGTTTATCTAATGAGATATCTATTTTTACCCAATACATTGAAGATATATATTGGTCCCCCAATCACATAATGATGATCATACATACATGTTCCATAATATCGTAAAACACTCATCATATCAAAAATCATGAAAATAAATGTGTTTTATAAACATATCATTATATCATAACTTGGGGAAGAGAAACAAGTCTCACAATAATTCCATGATTTCATCAAATCGTAAATCATAAAAATAATTTTCTATAAAAATAACCTTGAAAAAACTTTTACAGTAATATACAATGAATATAATGGTTATAAAGTAGAGAAATTTCTTCTCATTCTATACAGGTTAAAAAAATATTCCTTTCAAATTTTCAATAAAATCCAAACAGGCCTGGTTTGGAAAATGACTTGAAGATTCCTTTAAAAAAATTCTAGAAAGTAAAACATAGGTAAAATTTT
This sequence comes from Viscum album, assembly GCA_963277665.1. Taxonomy (NCBI): domain Eukaryota; kingdom Viridiplantae; phylum Streptophyta; class Magnoliopsida; order Santalales; family Viscaceae; genus Viscum; species Viscum album. The sequence goes on along the minus strand of OY728121.1, from coordinate 1,656,280,932 downwards.
CAATAATAAATAATTTTCAGAATTTTAAAAACTTTTATTGAGAAACTTTATAGAAAACATTATTTCAGAATAAAAATGGTTTTTGGCCGAAGAGAGAAATGAAGATGATTTTTCTTAAAAATGTTATTTTGAAATCTTCAGTACATAAAGAGATTAAAATGCAGGAAAAAATTTATTATGCAAAAATAAACCAATGAGAATAAAATATATTATTTTCTTGAGATATTGGTCATAATATTTCATCATTTAAAGAATAATCATGAGCAATCCTGATAAATGGTGAGATTGTGACATGAAACCCTTTCCACTTTGGCAACATTGAATCGTAAGACCCACAAAATAATAATGTTAAATGAAAATTATAATATCATGAGAATAAACAAATTCATAATATTAGATTTTAGAGGGACTATATATATATCTCATTAAAGAAGATAAGTTCATAAGATAACATGTGTCTGAAAGAAAGCAAATTGAGACAAAGATCTCATACCTTAAGTCTCAAATTCCTTTTTACACATTAACACCTAAAAATAATAAATATAAGTTTACTATAATTATTTTATAAAACCATAATTATATATATCATACCATATTTAATTTACTTATGAAATGTTATAACCTATTTACTAACAATTCCTTGTTAAAGTAACTTTTTAGATAACAAATTCTTTATTTTCCACATATATTTTGATTTGTTAATTTTTTTATCCTTCAAATTTGATCATAGTTCCATAATACATAAAATTTTAATCATGAAATAAATATAATATATATTCATTATATATGTCTTTATTATAATCCATAAAAGTAAGAGATACAAAATGAAATGCACTTTTCATGTAAATGATAGGTCATACGTATGCATGAACATTGTTTCCATTTCCTCAAAGGACTGAAAGAAAGAAATTCAAAAAATATATTACCATTAAAAAATAATTTTTATGTTTTAAATGTGACATGTATTCATTAAACACATATTTATTACCGTCCACGTAAAGCATCAATGAGTCACATCGCTTTGTAAGGAAGTATTCCTCTATACACAGAGGAGATGTAATCGTATTCTCAATGAATCGAAATTAAGACATTATATGTGATATAAAAATTACATTATTATAATAATAACATAAATATCATATAAAAACATTTAATATATCATTATATATTACCGTGAGCGATGGTGGATGAAATCGAATAACATCGGTTCGTGCGGCAGTAGTACGCCCTTCACACGAATGATGATATTGTATCCCATTTGATAGAAGTGGAGACCGGTGTAAGTAATTAACTTAAAATTAAAACATATGACTATATTTATTAAACATATGTTATTATATCATAAAATTTTAATAATAATTTAAGGAGGTAGAGAAATAATTAAAACAAAAACGTTTGTTGAAGAACGTTACCTCTTCTTTGGGTAACCTCTTTAAGTTTTCCCCAAAAGCCTTATTAGGTTGTCTTTATAAGAAAATTGAGTCTTATAAAATGAAACATTTGAATTAAAGAATATATATGGGAATTTTATATTTTAACTAAATTGTTTCTAAAGTTTGAATATGAGAGTAGATGGGTGGCCTTTTATAACTGAGGTGATTGGCACACTTATAAGTTTTTGAAAAGAAAAAGGTGCACCAATATTATTTACATGCTAAAAGGACCCATAATATACCATTATCAGGAATTATATATTATAAGGTATATATAGGTCTATAAAATGGGTTCTTTGGATGTTTTTGATCATTTTAACCCATATCTTTTTGGTTTAGCTGGTAAACCCATTTTTATCATAACAACGGTAATTAAATTTTTCTTATTTTATTATTCATAACGAAAAAAAATTAAATTCAAATTATTAGATAATATAAATTATTATTATTAAAATTATTGAATAAATTTTTCTAAATTCCATTCACATAAGTGGAAAATCTAATTTAGAATTAGTCCAGCAGACGAGACGAGAAAGCGGTTTTCCAAAGAGGAAAACATCAAAAGTAAAAAATGTTTTTATATAAAAATTAAATATTAAAATGATTTCAATGACATAAATTGGAGTAATTGATATATAACATAAATAGTTTAACTTTTAAATTAATTTTAAAACAAAACAAATTCTCATAAATTCTTTAAATGAAAATGTGGTTTTCAATAATAACTCGTATTTTTTACTATTCATCAAAAAATAAATCTTTTCTGAAAAAATCCCAAAAAATAACCCTAAGATTATTTTGACATGATGAATAAAAAAATTGAGATTATTTTATAAAATTAATTTTCTAAAATGATCAAAAATTAATTTTCTTACTATTAACAAAAATATGTAAAAACATATTTTGATAAAAATAGTATTTTTGAAACATATAAATACTTTACTAAAAATTAAGTATTTTATTATAAGTATCTTTTATTTATTTAAAACCATTATAGTTAATATTTAATTTTTTTTTATTATTAATTCTTCCAAGTTTTACTTCTAGGTAACAATAATTTTATTTAAGAAATAACAATAGTTTTTTGTGGTTTGTTAAAACTCGTTGATGCATGTAATGCAATTTATAGAAGAAATTTAGTTTATTCAAGAAAATAATAATTCATAAAAATTCAAGGTGTTACACCAAGTATTTACTCACCTCTTCATTGAAGTATTTTATAAAGGGTTGTTAACATCTCATAAGAATTTAGTTATCAAATCTTCTTGAGGTAATTATACATAAAAATGGATAAATAGTTAATATAAATGCTCAGTAGTATTTTCCTCAATTTAAATAAAATATATTCTAGGATAATAAAATATAATATAGTAGAGTAAAAATATATTTTATAGATGGAAATATGAAACTAAATTTTCAAAATAATTGGTTGAATTTATCCCCTAAGGAACCAAAATTATAAACGAAGTGTAAACCAAATTAGAAGTCAAAGTTGTACCCAATTTCATAGTGAGGAGTTCCATAATTTTGGAATGTTCGGGAATTTAATCTCCCATATCCAAAAATTTTAAATTCCATGTAAACCAGTAGAAGATACTAATATTTTAGTTTATTTTACTAGGATACTAGATAGAGATGACCTATTTTCTAATAACTATAATAAAGTCTATAAGAATCATCCAAACACGTCATAGGGAGAGAAAATAATAATAATAAAACCCAACCATGGAACCAAAAAACCAATGAGGATATAATTTTAAAATCACTAAAAGGATAAAACATATAAGGTTTATTTTTATGGTTTATAATAATTTTTGACTTTTAAGGACACGGATTTTCTGTGGAAGTTTTTTTTAAATACATGGGAATTTTACAAGTACGCAGTTTTGGACGGCACTTGATTCTGAAGCCCAGAGTGTCCAGAATAAATTTCTGAAGTTTTGTTCGGGTACGTTCAGTAAACGTACGAGCAAGACTTTATATATTTTGAACTGGTTCTCAGAATTGAAATCAATGGGCACTGTTGAACTCGCAGCGTCGGTGATTACATAGTGATACCTTCACCATAGTTGCCTTCTGACGAGAACAGAAGATAGTTTTTTTGGGTGTTTTTAATTAAGTGGAATAAAAATAATGTGTTAGCCTTATTTTTATTTGAGGTAGTTAAAAACTCCAAGTGGAGGTTAGATATGGGGCCCACCCGCACATAACTTCCCTTGGGAGGATGTTATTAGGTGGGGCCCACCCGAGCACCTTAACTCCTATAACCCCCTTAAACTCCTTGGAACCCAAAATTAAATTGGGGAAAGTCTTCATCTTCCCCCATTAATTATTTGAGCCTCACCACCCTCATTAATTTATAGGGTTGTATCATTTAATTAATCACCTTTTGAATTCTTCTTTCCAACCATTAAAATAAATATTATGTTATTATTTTGCATAGGCATAATCTTTTGGTGGAGCTTTGGAGAACCTTTGGGAGAACTTCATCCTCCCAACGAAGAACACCCGTCACCACCAAAGAAATATGAACACCGTTTTCTCCCTCTTCAATCGAGGCAAGAAGAGGAAACACTTCCGCACACGAAGTACGCCAATGACGTCATCACGACTCGTCTTCTCCGAGATCTTCCTCCAAAGACATTGACGGAACGACGTTCGCCTTCCACAACTCCGTCATCGATCACTGAACTCGAGGTAGGTGGATTTGAATTTTTTTATACCCATTCTACGTCATTGAATTTATGGTTTGAGAACCGAATGATATCACCGTAACGAGGATGGTTCGGGCCGCACGAACACAGCCCGAACCTCCCCTTTTGTTATTCCTGTTTGATGACGATGGAGGTGGAGCACGAAGGAACCAATGCCACCGAGTCACCACAATAGTGTGGCACCACCGTGCCATTTAGGGAACCGAGCCGTGACCAGGTGGGCTGTCGCGGAGCCAGAGGGGCACAGTATCGTCGCACCGCGCCGGAAGAAAGGGCCACATCCATGAAGGCCATGGCGGTCTCATGGTGGGCGTGGCACCGTCACGCCTCGTGGAAGAGCTGGAGGTCGCGGCCAGGCCGGGCCACGAAGGAGGTGGGGTGGCGCCATCGCGCCGCGAGGAGCAGTAGGGGGCTGCGGCCAGGGCGGGTCGTGGCGGTGGACCAGAACGGTGGTTCCATCGCATCGTGGTGGAGGAACTAGGAGCGGCTGGCATCGGGCCGACCGCTGGCGGCACAAAACCTGCTGGCTGCTTGGCCAGCCAGACAAAGCGGGACCACCTGGGTCCCACGGATCACCAAAACCGGAGCCAAGCACCGGTTCCTTCGGATCAGAAATGGGGGGCACCCCCCCTCCCATGCGTGGCCAGCCAGGCCATGCAGGCCGGCCAGCCGGGCTACGCCTTCGGGCTGAGCCGCCCCTCCGGTTTGGCCAACCACTCGGGCCGGGTCGGACCGGCGGTCCAGGTCAGACATAGTCCGAACTAGGTCGGGACGGGTCGGTCTGACTGGGTCAGACCAGACCCGGGCCTGTTATAGCTCGTTTACACATTTTCTCCCATATCTTGGGTTACGAGCGTCCATTTGACAAACCATCATGGGCTCCAACGCTCTTGGAATGAACCCGTCCCATTGAGAATAACCCATGGGAGTTCTGTGTATAGTTGAGATATGGTAAGGTTGGTTCGTACACGAAACCAACCGGGCCCCCGGGACTAAAAGGCTAGTAACTCACAGACCGGGAGTCCGACTGACGTTCCGTCTCTTGCGTTGAGACCCCTATGATGTGTAAGACCTTTGAGATACTTATTCTTGGCACTCCGTGATATTTGGAGTATTTCCCAGTATCTCATGGAGCGGATCCTTCCAGTGACGAGCAGACAGAGTGCGGAGACCTAGTAGATGACAGACATGAAGACTACTTGACTGATTCAACTAACCCAGTGGGGAGCACCTGGTAGTTGGCAGTAGACCCATGGCGGAGGAGCACCTGTTAGTTGGAGGAAGACCCACGATACTCAACAAAAGGATTACCTCTGCAGGCTATTAGGGGGAGATCCTGGTAGTTGGTGGGAAACCCACAGCGGATTAGCGCCTAGTAGTTGGCAGCAGACCCGTGGTACTCAAAAGGAGGAGTTCCTCTGTAGTCCAAGGTTAGTGAAAAGTGCCTGGGTGTCACGATGATCCCACTGTACTCGAAAGAGTAAGATTTATCCAGCTGTCGTGGTTTCGATAATGAAAAATCCTGGTTTGAGGTGAGTCGTGACTTTTGAGTTTTCCTCATGATTGAGTTGGGTTACTAGATAACTTAGGTATATTTATGGGCATATACCTAAGTAATAGTTATCCGTTGTTTCATACTTTTAGTTTATATTGGTTGGATTTTTGTGAGACCTTGAGGGTCTCGAGGTCCCTACTGAGTATCATTATAATCACCCCTTCACGGGCGTTTCCCACACCTCATTTTGTTGGATGCAGATGATGGACATTGCTGACCGAGGTGGCGTGTACGAGGACTGGACAGTACTTGGAGGTGGACCTCACGACGAGTCGGTACCCGGAAGATACAGACGGACGTGGAGCACTGAGGAGGTTATATGTAACTACCCTTCAGGTAGGATCCGTGGTGGACGATCCAGGAGATACTTGACACCTTCCGGCTGTTTTTCTTTTTGGTTGTACCTGTTTTTCCTTTCCTTGTACTTTACTTTTGGGCTTGTATTCCCGACCCCTTTTTTATTTCCAGCACATCATTTGTATAAAGTTTTACTTAGTTTTATACTTCCAGTTGTGTACTTTTTTGTGCGTTTTTACAATTTATGAATCCAATCCCTTCCCATCTTAGGGATTTATGCCTTTGGTGCTAGTCGCCAGTGCCTGGCCTAAGGATGGCGAGCTTGGGGTAGTCATGGAACGGGTCCAGAGGATGGGTCATGAAAAATTGGTATCAGAGGATTCGGTTCTACCACATAAATTAGGACTCTGATCATTCTTTTCTGCGTAGCAATAGTGTTAAGGGTACTGAGTGTGGTTTTTTGTTCAGGGAGTCCAGTGTTGGTGCAGCAGCCGACGTATTCGTACACCAGGACCCTGACTATTTATTTCCGACATGGTGCACTAAAACACAGATTGTGTGTGTGTTTAAAAAGTTTTTCTTAAAGTCATCTCAACCAGGTCAGCTCACCAGGTATAATGTTTTGACTGTGTCTTATCTGTTCCTTTCAGGATTCCACCCCATGAATGACCAGTTAGAGCCCCGAGAGTCGTATGCTCTGATAGCCCACCGAATGACGATGCCTCGGTGCAGGGCCCCTTTCTAGTTGAGGCACAAGTGGATGCACCTGTGGTACCACCACCCTTGGGCCATCGATGCCACCAGCCCCAGCAGTAGACGATGCACGCCGCTTGATCGTGTTGCATGAGTTCCAGCACCAGAGGCCACCCAGGTTCCCCGGAGAGATGGAACCACAGAAGTTTGAGGATTGGCTGGAGGCTGTGGTGAGAGTTTTCAAGCTAGTAGGGACACCATTATACTAAATGGTGATCCTTACTTCCAGTCTCCTTTAGGCCGCAGTAGGCAGATGGTGGAGTCTGATGCTTCAGGTCCACGACGAGGAAACTTTACTCTGGACAGACTTTGAGAGCCTATTCCGGGTGGAGTTTGTTCCAGCCACCCTTCTAGCGGTGCAGATACAGGAGCTACATCATCTATAGCAGGGTAGCATGACAGTAGCACAGTACTCAGCGAGGTTCACCAACCTCTCGCGCTGCACCACAGATATGGTATGAGACCCATTATTCAGGGCTCGGACCTTCGATCAGGGACTCAGACGATAGATAAGAGCCTCGATGATCTCCCTCAGCATCCCAACTCAGGCAGGGGTGTTAGAGAGAGACCTCATGGTAGAGAGTTTCCTTGATGAGCAGTCACCAGCAGCGAGACCTAATACAAGTCAACATGCAACAGAGTCTTCTGCAGATGGAAGTAGACAGTTGTCGCAGAGGTACAAGAGGACCAGAACTATATGTGGACGAGCACACGACTCAGGATCAGTTGTGCAGGGCACCCGGAGTTGAGACATAGCCAGTCATGCCAGGAGCGGGTAGTGTTACTCATGCGGCGGGCTTGGTCACGTGGCATGTGACTGTCCGACCCATCGTACTAATGATCAATATTCAGTTGAGGGACCTCCCAGATAGAGGCATAAGTTTGGTCGAGGTGGTCCACAGGGCGCAGGTGGATGTGGAATAGGAGCTGGTCGAGTAGCTGGTGGCGGTCGACGTTACGACGTGCTACCGTCACCACCACCCGGGGTTCCACCCCGACTACAGGGAGCAGGTGGACAGGGGAGAGCTCAGCTTCAGGTAGCTGAAGCATACGACCATGGTGCTCCAAAGATGATTCGAGGTACGATATGTGTCTACTACACCTTATATACAGTTCTTATAGACATAGATATCATTCACTCTTTTATATCCACTGCCCTTGTTCGGAGCTCTAAGATTCTGACGGAGTCATTGGATCGATATTTATGGCTAGAGACTCTTACGAGAGCAGACTTGATGATTATGCACTGGTTTTGGTAGTGTGAGCTTACTCTAGGATGTTAGAGCTTCAGCTGGGATCTCCTCTTAGCGGTGTCGAGGCCTTACGATGTCATATTGGGAATGGACTGGTTATCTACAGTCCATACTAAGATCAACTGTAATAGGTGAAGAGTGCGGTGTGTCCACACGGATGGGACCAAGTTCACCTTCACCAGAGAGAAGGGAACATTTTCAGCACAGGACGGACTTACTCGAAGGAGGGTGCAGCCGATAACTCACTAGTTGGTTTGCCTTACCCTCAGAGCAGTTGATGTGGAGAGTCTGACTTATCCTGTAGTGGTGGACCAGTACGCGGATATTTTCCCTAAATATGTTCTAGTAATACCTCATCATAGAGAGTTGGACTTCTACATTGACCTATACCCAGGGATGGCACCGATATCTACTCCAGCATATCAGATGGCTCCTACTGAGCTTCGCGAGCTGCGGGTATAGCTAGAAGACTTGTAGGGTAAGGGATTCATCCGGCCCAGTGTTTCTCAATGGGAAGCCCTGATTCTGTTCGCTAAGAAGGCATATGGGAGCCTGAGGCTCTATGTTGACTACCGTTTCCTGAACTAGGTGATCGTAAAGAACAAGTACCCACTTCCGAGGACAGACGATCTCTTTGACCAGATCAAGGGAGCTCGATGGTTCTCAAAGATAGATCTCAGATCAAGCTATCACCAGCTCAGAGTCCAAGATGAGGATGTGCAGAAGATGACCTTCAGGTGTCAGTACGACCATTATGAGTTCTTTGTTATACCCTCTGGCGTAACCAACGCTCCACCAGTGTTCATGAGTCTCATGAATAGGATCTTCCAGCCTTACCTCAATCGCTTTGTCGGAGTCTTCATCGATGACATACTGATCTACTTGAGTACTTAGGAGGAGCATGCCTACCACTTACAGGTAGTACTAGACACACTCCGAGAGCACAAGCTTTATGGTATGCTCTCGAAGTTCCAGTTTTGTATTCGAGAGGTTCACTTCTTGGGACATGTAATCTCAAAGGATGAAGTTGCATTGGATCTAGTGAAGATTGAGGCAGTGCTTGCTTGGGAGCCACCCAGGAGTGTGACGGAGGTACAGTGTTTTCTTGGCTTGGCTGGATACTATCGAAGATTCGTTCCAAACTTCTCCAGAGTTTCAGCACTACTATCAGCCTTGACGAAGAAGGGTAATCCCTTCATGTGGTCGAAGAGATGCCAGCGGAGCTTTTAGGATCTGAGGCTGAGGCTGACTAGTGCCCCCATTCTGAGGCTTTGAGAGTAAGGCATATGTTATGTAGTCCACTACAACAAATCTGGAACCGGAATTGGGTGTGTCCTGATGCAAGAGCGATCTGTGATCGCGTATGGTTCTTGGCAGGTGAGACAACATGAGAAAAACTATGCTACCCATGACCTGGAGTTAGCAGTAGTGGTCTTCACCTTGAAGATGTGGCGGTACTATCTGATGGGTGAATGTTTTACCATGTACTCGGATCACAAGATTCTCAGGTATATCTTCTCTCAAAGAGACTTGAACCTGAGATAGCGGCGTTGGCTTGAGTTCCTCCAAGATTATTACTTTGAGATAGTCTATAATTCTGGGTAGGGGAAAGTTGTTGCAGATGCGCTCAGCAGGAGGACTGGTATAGAGCTGCTAGGACAGGCGACAGAGTAGCTGGTTGCTTTACAGATATAATTTGTGGATAGAGATGGGGAAGCCTTTCTACAGTCTCTCACAGTCACTCCTCCACTTCTTCAGTGAGTCAAGGAGGCACAACATGGATATGCGGACTGTGAGATATGACATGCTCAGATATCCATAGGGTAGGCACCTGATAGATTTTCTGAAGGTGGGGAGCACGACATCCTCTTATGAGGACGTACTATGGTACTAGTTGCACTTCAGGAGGAAGTGCTAAGGGAATTCCACACTTCTCCTATAGTGGTACATCTAGGGGTGGTGAAGATGTACCAAGACCTTCGATGACAGCACTGGTGGTCAGGTATGAAGAAAGAGGTAGCTGAGTTTGTCTCACGATGCTTCACTTGTCAGCAAGTGAAGGTGGAGCACCAGGTACCAGTAGGCTTGGTTTAGCCTTTAGAGGTCCCAAAGTTGAAGTGGGATGGGATATCCATGGACTTCGTGACGGGTCTTCCATGTACATTCAGGAGTCACGACTCGATATGCGTGACCATTGATCAACTCACCAAGTTGAACAACTTCCTACCAATCAGAGAGCAGGGATCAGTTAAGAGCTTGGGACGCCTCTATGTACAGGAGATAGCATGTTTACATGGAGTAACTTCCTCGATTGTCTTCGACCGTGATACACAGTTTACTTCCCGGGTATGGAAGGGGTTGCAGGAAGATTTCAGGAAACAGCCTTGTTTGAGCACCACCTTCCATCCTCAGACAGATGGTTAGATTGAGAGAACCATTCAGACCCTCTAGGACATGCTCTGTGCATGTGTCCTCTACTTCTCTCTCAACTAGGAGGATCACTTGACTTTGTTGGAGTTTCCCTACAACAACAGCTATCACTCCACCATCGGTATGGCACCTTTTGAGGACGTGTATGGTTGACCTTACATATCGCCACTATGCTGGATAGACCCAAGGGAGTCAGCACTAGTGGGACCAGAATGGTACGGGCTACTCCGGAGAAGGTGCAGATCATCTAGGGGAAGATGAAGACTGCATAGAGCAGACAGAAGTCATATACTGATAGGAGACAGAGCCCTTTGGAGTTTGAGGATGGTGACCACGTCTTCCTTCGGGTCTCACCTCGATAAGGTCTATGGAAATTTGGCCAAGGCGGTAAGTTGTCTCTGCGATTCATCGGACCTTTCCAGGTCCTCGGCAGAGTAGGCGAGGTGGCTTACCACTTATCTCTTTCACCTCAGTTGCACCGGGTTCATGACGTCTTCCACATATCTCAGTTGAGGAGATACGTGCATGACCCATCCCACATCATTGATCACAGAGATCTCGACATCAATGACAGGGAGACTTTCACGGAGGTTCTAGTGGAGATTGAGGATTGATTGCAGCAGGTCCTACATGGATAGTCGATACCTCTGGTGTGCGTTTTTTGGCAGCACGAGAACCTCCAAGAGAGCACATGGGAGTTGGAGACTTAGATGCATGCTCAGTACCCCCATTTTTTCCCTTAGTTAAAGTTATAGTTTACGAGGACGTAAAGCCCTGAGGTGGGGAGAATGTAAAGACCCGGAATTTCTGTGGATTTTTTTTAAATACATGGAAATTTTAAAAGTCTGCAGTTTCAGATGGAGCTTGATTTCGAAGCCCGGTGTGTCTGGAATCAATTTCTAATGTTTTGTTCAGGTAAGTTCAGTAAACGTAGGAGTGGGATTTTATATATTTTGAACTGATGCTCAGAATTGAAATCTGAGGGCAACGTTGAACTCGCAGCATCAGGGATTGCTTAGTGGGACCTTCACCGTAGTTGCGTTCTGATGAGAGTAGAAGATAGTTTTTTGGGGGTTTTTTATTAATTTAATTAAAAAAATTTGTGTTAGCCTTATTTTTATTTGAGGTAGTTAAAATCTACAAGTAAAGGTTAGATGTGGGGCCCACCTATACATAAACTCCCTTGGTAGGATGTTATTAGGTGGGTCCCACCCGATCTCCTTACCTCCTCTAACCCCCTTAAACTCCATGGAACCCCCAATTAAATTGGTGAAACTCTTTACCTTCCCCCATTAATTATTTGAGCCTCACCACCCTCATTAATTTGTAGGGTTGTCTCATTTAATTAATAACCTTTTGAATTCGTCATGCCAACCATTAAAATAAAGATTATGCTATTATTTTGGCTTGGCATAATCTTTTGGTGGAGCTTTGGAGAACCTTTGGGAGAACTTCATCCTCCCAATGAAGAATTCCTGTCACCACCAAAGAATGATGAACACCGTCTTCTCCCTCTTCAACCGGGGCAAGAAGAGGAAACATCACCGCCCACGAGGTATGCCAATGATGTCATCATTATTGGTCTTCTCCGAGCTATTCCACCTCTGACAATGACGCAACAACGTTCGCATTCTGGGACTCCGTAATCGATCACCGAACTTAAGGTAGGGGGATTTGAATTGTTTTTATACCCGTTCTACGTCGTTGAATTTATGGTTTGAGCACCTAATGAAATCATCATAACAAGGAGGGTTCGGACCACACGAACATGGTCTGACCCTCCCCTTTTGTTATTCTAGTTTGATAATGATGGAGGTGGATCATGAAGGAACCAGCGGCGCAAGGCCACCGGGTCGCCACAAGGGCGCGGCACCGCTGTGCTGCGAAGAGAACCGAGCTGCGGCCAGGCGGGCCGTGGCTGAGCCAGAGGGGCACGATGTCGTCTCACCACGCCGGAAGAAAGGGTCGTGGCCACGAAGGCCATAGCGGTCGCATGGTGGCCAAGGCGCCATCGCGCTACGCGAAAGAGTTGGAGGTCACGGCCAGGTCTAGCTGTGGCGGAGGTGGAGCGGCGCCGTCGCGCCACACTGAGCAGCAGGGGGCTGTGTCGAGGGCTGGCCACAGCATTAGAGAAAAACCGTGGTGTTGTCGCACCACGATGGAGGAACCAGGAGCGGCCAGAATCTGGCCAGCCGTCGGTGACACGAAACTGGAAGGCCGCTTGGCCAGCTGGACAAAGCGGGACCACCCGGGTCCCATGGCTCACCAAAACTTGCACCTAGCGCTGGTTCCTTCAGATCGGAAATGGGGGGGGGCAACACCCCCCCCCCCCCCCCACGCATGGCCTGCCAGGCTATGCAGGCCGGCCAGCTGGGCCGCCTCAGGCTGGGCCACCATGGGTTAGGCCGCACCTTCGGGCTGGGCCATGCCATCACATCGTTCCACCCAATCAGGTCGGGTCGGACCTGCCGTCCAAGTCAAACCCCGATCTGAACCCGTTGCAGCCCGTTGACACCCTTTCGCCCTTATCTTGTGCTACGGGCGTCCGTTCGACAGACCGTCAATGGCACCGATGTTCTTGGAATGAATTCATCCCTTTGAGAATACCCCATGGGAGTTCAGTGTATAGTTGAGATACGATTAGGTTGGTTCGTACACGAAACCAACCGGGCCCCCAGGACTAAGAGGTTAATGACTCACAGACCGGGCGTCCGATTGACGCGCCATCTATTGCGTTGAGACCCCTATGACGTGGAAGACCTTTGAGATACTTCTTTGTGGAACTCCACGATAGTTGGAGTATTGCCCAATATCTTGTGGAGTGGATCCTTTCAGTGACGAGCAGACAGAGTGCAGAGACCTAGTAGCTGACAGACCTAATGACTGCTTCACTGATTCGACTGGCCCAATGGCGAGCGCCTGGTCGTTGGCAGCAAACACATGGAGGAGGAGATCCTGGTAGTCAGCGGCAAACCCATGGTACTCGACAGGAAGAATAACCATGTAGGCTATTAGGGGGAGTGCCTGGTAGTCGGTGGTAGACCCACAATGGAGTAGCGCCAGGTAGTTGGCTGCAGACCTGTGGTACTCGATAGGAGCAGTACCTCAGCAGTCCAAGTGTCGTGAGAAGCGCCTCGGTGTCATGACAGGCCCACTGTACTCGGAAAAGGAGGAGTTCTCCAATATCTATGGTTTCTATAATGAAAAATATTGGTTTGAGTTGATTCATGACTTTTGTGGTTTCTTCATGATTGATATGGGTTACTAGGTAACTTAGGTATATGTATGGGTATATACCAGAGTAATGGTTATCCATTGTTTCATAATTGTTTATCCTTGTTGGATATTGTGAGAGCTTGACGGTCTCAGGGTCCCTACTGAGTATCTTTATACTCACCCTTGCATGGGATTTGCCCGCACCTCATTGTGTTGGATGCAGAGGACGGATAGCACTGACTGAGGCGGAGTGTACATGGACTGGACGGTACCGAGAGGTGGACCTCACGACGAGTTGGTACCCGGAGGAGACGGACGGACGTAGGGTACTGAGGTGGCTATCTGTACCTACCCTTCAGGTAGGATCCGTGGTGGATGATCCAGGAGCTACTATACACCTTCCAGTTGTTTGTCTTTTTTGTTGTACATGTGTCTCATTTCCTTGTAGTTTACGGTTGGGATTATATTTTCGTCCCTTTTTTTTTCTTTGCAGCACATCTTTTGTATATATTTTTACATAGTGTTATACTTCCAGTTTCTTACTCTGTTGTGTGTGTTTACAATTTATAATGGAAATTCCTTCTCAGCTTACATATTTATGCCTTTGGTGCTAGTCGCCCGCCCCTGGCCTAGAGAAGGCGGGCTTGGGGTAGTCACGGCATGGGCCCCGCGGACGGGTCGTGACATGAATCAACAAAACTAATTATGATTTTCAAAAACCACAACATCATTCAAAAAAATACCAAAACAAATACTAGGATGAATAATTTTGAGATTTAAATTGGAAAATAGATAGGGACATTAAAAAATAGAAAATTAAAGTTGTCTTGAAAAACAAAAAAAAACCATAGGGATAATTCTACAATTTTAACCATCAAGGGTTTTTTAGAAACACATTGGTAAAAAAGAAATGATCCAACTCCTATATAAAATAAAATACTGAATGAATATAAATACAAAAATATGAAAAATAAAATTGAATCGTTATATATTGAAAGTCATAAAAAACAGGGATAAATCCTGTTATTGAACCAATAAAACTAGAAGAAAATATTTTTAAGGTTAAAAAAATAAAGGGAAGGAAATATTGAGGAAGTACTTGACATAAATATAATATTTTGAAGAATCTTACCCCAACTATCCCTATACCTAAAATATTCAAGAAAAAACATAATAAACCATAATTACTCAAGCTTCTTAAGATATTTAAGAATATTCAAATTATTATTTCCTTACTTGGAGCTTTGTCTCAGATTCCATCATATTTCATGTCAGTAAATAAAACAATCTCAAAAAAAATATGTTGAAGCAATTTTCTACACAAACTAGAAAAATTAGTGTAGTGCAACTATTTATAATAGAATACATCTTAATTAAAAATATCTTGGAATATTTTTTATCCCAAATACTTTATGGTAAAGTGTTCAAATAAATTTCTCTATTGACATTGGTAAAAGTATTAACATGATACCTTAATTACTATTAAAATAGTTGAGTTTAGGAGAACTATAACACACCATTGATTTCTATCAGTTGGCTGACTGATCCATCACTCATTCCATTTGGAGTTTGGATTACCTTTTTTAGGGAAGGAAAATTGTTTCATCTAGCTGATTTCATCTTAATTGACATAATGTGTGATTTTAAATTTCCTATAATTTTTGTAAGGATCTTACGAGACACATGTTGAGTAGTCAAATATATTACTAATTGAAAATTAACCTTAAAAATCTATGATAAATTGGTGGAATTAAATGTTTTTCATTAGAGTGTGGTACTACCACAAACTGAAAACTGCTCTAGAGATAAGTTTTTATGGCATTATGAACTTACTGATAAGAAATAAAAATAATATTTGAGGATTAGTAATCAAATTAATAGTAAAACCTCTTTTTATGAAATTTTAAAGGGAATAAGCTCTATTAAAAAGGTGGATCCATGTGATACCGTTGAGGGTGATTTTTAGGAACATATTGTTAAATTTACTGAGGAAAACATCATAAAAACATACCTAGAATCTTAATATGAGGTTCTTCCTAATATTTACAATAGTGAGGAAGAATATTTAATTAGATTCCAATCATTATTTATTAAATACATCGAATATATTAGTCCAAATATTCACAGTATTCTTCTCTCTAACCAAGAATCATCATAACATAAATCACTTCTTTCTCACCAAAAATACTTTTTGGGGTGATAAATCTCCCTTTTTAATAATCACCTCTAATTAATTAGGAAAAAATGAATAATAAAAGAATCTAGATATATCATAATGTTATAAAACTATCATATTCCAATATAATACCCACATTATAGGGATTATCCCTTCATTATACATGAATAAGATTCCAATTTATCATAACCATAATATTGGGGTTTAGAGACAAATGGTGGATCAACTATAACATGAAATAATTATGAGAGAAGAAGTTATAACATATCTTCGTATTAAGATTATTTATCTAATTTTTTATATCCCTTGAGATAGCCCTATCCAAGTGGATCCAAATAAGGGGGTTTCACTGGAATCACAAATGAAAAGGATGAGAAATATTAGATTTGAAATGTTAAAAAGTGGATAGTTTGTATTGATTTTATGAATCTTGATTCTGTCACTATAAAGTAAATTTTCCCCATAAATATTTGGATCAAATTCTAGATATTAATTCTAGTAATTTTTTTTTCAAGATGGTTATTTTGTTTACAACAAGATTCTTATTTCCCTATGAAATAGGACAAGACAACATTAACCTTCCCCTTTTGGAGATTTTCTTAATGATCAATCCCACTTTAGTAATGTTTTTATCCATTAAATTTTTAAAAAAAATTATTTCTATATTCTAATACATTATTTAGTGGTTAATTGGATTTTTTATCTATGACTTTTCAATTGTATGATGGTATTTTTAAAACAATTTAAAAAATCTAAAATCAATTTATATTATGTGTCCAGAGAGTGACCTAGTTCTAAATTTGATATAATTAAAATTCATGGTCATTAAGGGAATATTTCTTGGTAAAAATGTTCTAAATAGGGGAATATATGTTTCAGATTCTAGTATTTGGGGGATTAAAAATCTTCCCCCTCCAAAAAAATATTAATGGGTTGTAGAGTTTTCTTAGACATTCTATTTTCAATAGAAGATTTATTAAGGATATTTCAATGATAAATAAATCCATTTAATCTCTATATATTATGGTCATACCATTTTTTGATGAAAAATTTTTAGATTCATTATATATTCTCAATAATATACTAATCTCAATGCTTTTCATCAAGGAATTGGATTGGAAGCAGACCTTTGAGTTAATTTGTGATACTGGTGACATGGTTTTTGCAGCTATGTTGGGGATATAGAAATTGATAAGGTTATATGATGTGTATTATTTTAGTAGTTTATTATATTAATATCAAATAAATTATTCCACCCTCATAAGAAGATGCATGATATAGTGTTTACTCATTATAATTTTAGGCATTTGTTGATAGGACTTAAAGTCATGGTCTTCACTAACCATGATTCTTAAAAATTCATGCTTCCCAAAAAATATTATGATCCAAGATTAATGAGGTTGATAATTTTTTATAGTAATTTAATTTCCAAATTATAGATAATAAAGGTGATAAAAATTCACTTGTTGACCACCTTTCTAGGATACCCAACACCCAAAGTGCTAACCTATGAAAAATAATTTCCATTTTCCATTATGAAAAATGGATTGTAGTTGAAATAAATCATGTTTCCTATATTTTATACTTTATAAACATCATTTATATAGGGGTGATTCTTATGTATCCCACACTAAATAAATGAAATAAATTCATGTCATACCTTAATCACCATTTTTTGTACAACCCCTTTTTTTAGAATGTGCGTTAATGTAATTATGAGAATATGTGTCACTAAGGAAGAGTTGTTGTAAATAATTCAAGATTTCCATTATTATCATTAGGGAGGAAACTATGGGGGTAAAATAATATCCCAAAAGTTTCTTCAGGATTTATTTTATTTTCCTTCACTTTTAAAGGATTCTCAAAGTCTAGTTGTTATCTATGATAAATGATGAAGAATGGGAAATATTGGAGGGAGACAAGAGCTTCAACAAAATGAAATTTTAGAGGTTAAAATTGTTTATGTATGGGGATTGAATTTTATTGAGCCAATCCTATATTATTAGGGAAATGAATTCATTTTAGTAGTTGTTGACTATTTTTCAAATTACATATAAGTTTTGTAACTTCTTAAAAACCAAGCAAAAGGTATTTTCAAAGTCATAAAAATGAATATTTTCTCACGGTTTGGATTAGCCAAATCTTTTATCGCTACAAATTTAACACACATAAAAAACATAAAATTCAAGTACTTGAGGGAAACTTGTGGTTGTTTTTATTAAATAGGAATTACCTATCATCCATGGTCAAGTGAGATATTTGAAATCTAAAACAAAGAAATAAATTTAACCTTGTAAAAAATTGTTGGTTACTTGACTATATATTGGTCTATAATGCTAGTCGATAACTTATTGGGCTATAGGAATATATTTAAAAGACCCTTTAGTATGTCTCCAAGAAATATATTTTTTATTTTAAATCATGCCACTAACCAATTGAACTTCAACATAGGTCTTTTGGGCTTTTTGTGAGAGATAGTTCTTAGAGTTGAGTGAGTTTAAGGATATTATAAGAGAATCATATAAAAATTGTTGGATTTAGAAGGAATTAAAAAGGATCTCAATAGAATCAATAGTTAAAAATTTAAAATTTATGGTTGTAAAAATGGTGATAATTTTTAATTCTGTAGTCAATATATTCCTCGGGAAACTTGATACTAAGTAGTATAGGACATTCATAATCCTTAAAGTGTTTCTAAATGGACTTTTGAAGCTTATAGGAAAATAAAACATGTCATTATTAGCTAATAGCAAAAGTATTAAACCTTAAATATAATGAAAATAAAATATATTTTATTTCAAATCTCTAATGGTGGATTAATATTTCCATAAGTTTAACTGAGGAATTAAAACTCGGTGCTTAATGGGAGTCATACCATAGTCATTTTTATGTGATTTATTATGTTTATTATTTAAAAAACCTATTGTAATATTCAGGTTATTCCTTTATTTTCTAATTGGATTTAATTATTAAGTTTTATGTATGTTTTAAAATAATAATATTTGTATACTATAAAAATAAGTGTAAAATTATATTGATTTAAAGTCAAAGGGTCGTTAATCTTGTAGAATAATTTTGAATCACATTCTCATCAAATAAACTCTGATTGTATTTTCTTTGAACAACATTT
Organism: Viscum album; assembly: GCA_963277665.1. Lineage (NCBI taxonomy): Eukaryota > Viridiplantae > Streptophyta > Magnoliopsida > Santalales > Viscaceae > Viscum > Viscum album. The sequence continues at coordinate 1,656,261,975 of OY728121.1, read as the reverse complement.
TTTGGAATATAATTTTAATTTATTTAAATTTGTTGGGGATAGCACTAAAAATATATAGGACTTCCTTAAAAGAAAAAGGTGGTGTCATTAGGTGAACCTTATTTGATAAATCTTTTATATCATGGTAGTTTTCTTTAAATTCTATACTTTAGTATACCCATTTTATTTTCATTGAAAATTTTGTTTATACTATAATTTTTTTTGAAGGTATTCATGAGTGTTTGATATTGTTTCAAATATATTCACCATATAAAACTAAGTATGTGGAATAGTTATTTTTTATAATTTCCTAGAAACTATCTAAAGTAATGGTTCCATGATGAATTCATGAAATATTCCTACAAATTTACACTACATTTTATATTTTTACCTAATAAGATTATAAAGTTTCAATCCTATTTTAAAGAATTTTGAAAAACTTTTAAAATATTCATTTTTGACCATCAACCTTTCTAAAAATCATGTCATGCTATTTAATTTTTATTTGGAATCACGTTGGAAATCATGTTTTCTAACTTTTGAGTATTTTCTTGTATAAGTTTTGTAGAAAAATAATTTTTGATCATAATTTTAACCCCTAAAACATATTTTTTAAAGTTTTCAAAATTAGATGTTTCCATGATTTATTTTTCATTATTAGAGGTTGTATTTTTTTTCTAGAATGTGAGGATTTTATTTTCACATTGAGTTATTAGTCACATCTATTTACACAAATATTTAATCTACTAGCATTTTTTCATTTATCTCTTATAAATTCTTTATTTTGTTGAAATACTGGGTGTAGTATTTATAATATTAATTTATTTTCAACATTATGAATTGATTAAAATTTTAAATCATTTCATTAAATGGGTTATGAAATGAACTCCAAATCATGGTTGATATTTTTATTTTATAATATAAATCTTTTGGATGAGTTAATCAGGTTTCCCTTTAATTATTTAACTCAATAATATAATGGTTATTTCTAATTATTATATGTTTTAATTATAAGAGTTTTTCCTCTGGATAAAATAAGAATTTTGTGATAACATTTAAATTAAAAGTGAAGTTTGTTTAAATATTTTCAAAATTATACAAATTAATATTTTTTGAAAAACTATAAACCAAATTTTTGGAAAATATTATCCTTTTTAGAATATTAATCATCCATTTTAATGGAATGAGTCCTTGGGGGACTTTTTAAAATAACTTCTTTATTGGAAATAAAAATATTTCATTTTTAGATGAATTAATTTCCATTAAAATTGATGAAATTATTTCTTGAAAATAATAAATGAGTTAATTATGGTGAAATTTAATATTTCTCAGCTTTGATACATGTTTTCCAAATCTATTTGATGAAATAATTTAGTTTCTTGTGTCAAAATGTTCTTTAAATAAGATATTGTAGAATTTGGATTATTTGGTGTTGAAATTTTCAATATTAAAATTTTACATCAAAAATATGAATTGTTTGTGCTTAACTAATTACTTTACCTATAAATTAAGTTTAATAAACTTTTTGATCAACTACTCTTCTTATTGTTTGTGAAAATTAAAGGGAAATATTATTTTGGAAGTTATTTTTTAGGATCTAGGGTTTTTAAATTAATATTTTTAAAGGACTGTGACTTTATCCTTTTCAAAATAAATTTAGATTTATATAGAAGTATTGATATTTATTTATATTTACTTTTTTATGTTGTAAAATTTTTATTACGTTTTGATTCTATTTACAAGATGATTTTTTGTGGAATTGTATTCCTAAAAAAAATTATAATTGGAAAGGTAATAGCTGACATAGAGTTTAATGGTTGACATAGAGTTCATTGGATGATGTAGAGTTCTAAAGACTCCATGCGGAGTTCATTTCCTATGCAAGAGGAACATGGTTTATATAGGGAGTTCCCACATAAGTTTGGCAAGTAGAGTTCCCCAGGTGTGGTAGAGTTCCCAAGACTCCACGTTGAGTTCATGTCTCATCTAAGAGTAACACAATGATGACTTAGAGTTTAATTGGATTTTCATAGAGTTTAATAATACATTTAGGGATCCCAATTCATGGAGTAGATTTCCATGAAGTCAGCATGGAGTTCCACTTCCCCAAAGTAGAGTCCCTTAACTTTAAAATTAATTCAAATCAAATTTGACTGAGAAAAAACACAATCCTTAAAAAGACAGATTGAGAAATAAATTCTATTGAATTCCTAAATATTAAAATAAACACAAATTTGTATAGAAATAAATTTTAAATAAGAGATTAAAGAACATTGGATCTTATAGGGGAATCTGGGAAAAACAAACCAAACCAGGAAGAGCACGTGGGCTTGTAATATGTGAGGTCTAAGAGAATCCAGAATTAACTAAAGAATATGATTAATAGTAACCCACACCATGTGGTTTTTTGACATTTGGGTGGGATTTTAGTTAGATCAAGATGAAGAAGACAATCCATAATGACATGCGACAAATTGTAATGAGGGATTTAATGATTGATGTTGTTTGTGAGATAATGAGATATGAGTTGGCATGTGACTACATTCAAATAGGGGAAACTTGCACATTAAAATAGAATCTATAATTTTATCATCAATCCTTAGGGAATAATAAGAATGTATGAGGCTCTTCATCAACATAGTAGAGGAACTTGATCTTGGTTGATAGAGAAGACTCCTCTTTCCTTCCTCAAAATTTACCCCTTTGTTGATATGGATTTCATGTATTTTATTAATATGAATAGGGTTTTATGATAAATTTTTTTTCTAAAAAAATATTTTTTTGTATTCATATTTTACTTCTATCTATTATCATTTATCTTATAGGGTCATTTTTTTAAAAGTTCAAATGATAATTTCAATAAACTAACATTATTCCCTCTCTGAATTTGTGAGTTTAGAGGTTGAAAACCTAATAAATTCTAGAAAATAAGCTTCATAATCCTTAATGGGATATTTTAGTGATCCATTTGATAATTGGAAGCCTGATTTGGAATTTTCTAATATGAATAGAAAGACAATTTAGCTACAAATAATTCACATTTTCCCTTCCAATCTCGCATTATTCTACCTTAGATTTCATGAATAAGATTCACTCAACTATTAAATGATTCACATTTAATTATTTATTGTTATTTCATTATATCTTTCACAACACACCATAATAATTTGTCCTTATTACATTCTTTATTTGATTTTTTGTTGTTTCTTTTATTTTCACAATTCTTCCTCATGGGTTTGACCAAAATTGTAGATACACTAGTTTTAAGTTGCAAATAAGTAAATAATTTCACTTTTATCAATGAAAATTCATCAATCACAATAGTATTTTAAAAATTTTAATTCTATTAAACATGATACATAAAATTTATTTAATCATGAGGTTATTTTCAAGGTATATTCAAGGGCCAAGGGTTAGTGTGAAATGTAATTTTAAAAATTAAGAAAATATGTGGTTAAATTCCAAGGTAAAGTGCATGCATATTCAAGTAACTCCAAGAAATATACCTCAATAAATTCCATTTTCAAGATCTAAAACCACACTCCATGATATTAATAAGGACCATGAGTTCAAAAATAAATCTAACGAATGAATCCATACCTATTATATATTTTTTACTTTTCTCTTTATGAGGATGAGTTGAAAAATGAGTAAAATAAATGAAGGAATATTCAGGCCCTTTTGGGGATACCCTAGAACCACACTCCCTAATTTGGTTTCAAAAACATACGATGTAGTTTTTTATAATGAATTTTAGTAAACAAAAGAGATCAAATTTTAACAATTTATAATCACAACCTCAATTTTGAACATTGAGTCTCTATATACCGTATGATATTTTTAAGATAAAATATTTAGAGAATTAAGAAAACATAAACATATCAAAACCCACATTTCTCATTCCAAAAGTATTTTATCACATATAATACTCTCTAAAATATATATATTCCCCTCATAGTGATTGACCTCACAACAACTATAAATAATCATACTCATACCTAGCCTAGAGAAAAACATCTTAAAACACTGGGTGAGAAAAAAAATAATAAAGGGGGGATTTTAAAACAATGAGGGCATATTCATCCTTTAAAAAAAATTGAAAAACATTTGAATCAAATGTTCCCCTAAAATATTAAAACATTGAATTCTCATAAAAACATTTATCTCAACATAAAATCACATTTTGAATAGAAAATGGTTCTTAAAATGGTTTAACAAAATTGTTTAAAGGGAAAAATTATTTTTGAATCTTTCTTAATGATGACATGGAAATATTGAATTATAACCTTCTTTTCTTGAAAACACATCCTTTTTTAATTAACACCACAATGTATTTATTTTAAAGAAAAAAACATTATCCACAAAAGGATTAAAACGAAAAAAATTTCTGAAAACCAAATTGTCTTCTTAAAATCCAAATATTCTTAATAAAAAATATTACAGGAATAGAAAAATAATAAAAATATTTTTGAGGCATTAAATTCGTCATCATTCATAATAGAATCATCTAACCAAATAATTGCAACATTCTCTTTGTAATTACTTATAATAGTTAATATTTTCACTTAATAAGAGTATTTAACTTCTTTAATTCATATGAGTAGTTAACTTCATCATCTTATTGGATTATTTAACCCTCTGACCACATAAAAGTAGTTAAATTCATCACTTTATAGGAGAACATAACTCTGTCACATTATAGAGTAATTAACTATGACACTTAATCCGAATAATCAACATTTTCACTTCATAGGTTTAACATAATATTAAACTTCAACCAGTTCACCCAATACATTGTAGGGATTTAAAGAACATAAATATCACATCATGCACAAAGTCCCTTATGGATTTGGGTTTACTCCCCATTCCCAATTTCATTATTAAGGCTCAAATATCATATCTTAAAATCAAAACATTTGTTAGATTTCGCTTTTATTCATGTCATAAAATTAAAATGTTTGATAACTTTCCCATTTCATCATAAATATCATAAAATCATCCACAAACATGAGTATTTTAACAAAATTAAAGGAAAATATATCTATAAATTCTTATAAAATTTATGTAATCTCATAAAAAATTTCTTCTAAATCTGTAAACAATTTAATTTAAAATCAAACCACAAAAGTACAAGTATAAAAACATGAGGATTTTAAAAAAAAAAATAAACAATAATTTAATTTAGGTAATTCATTTAAAATAATTGTTTAAAATGTAAACTAGTATGGGTTCATATAGAAATCTTATTCAAATAAAACTTTTAAAACTAACCACTAAAAAGGGTTCTTCAAAAGAATATTAGGTTTCTAGAAAAAACACTGAGAAATATATGTTTTCTTCTATAAATCAAATTAAAATAAGTATAAAAATGATTTTATACTTTAGATAATGAATTTTAAATGATTTACCTTCATCTTTATACTATAAAAAGTGTTAAATTTATTCTTATGAAGAATTAATTTTTCCTCCAGAACCCATATGAATTTCTTCATTCATATTACATTCTAATGATAAAATAAAAAAAATAATTATCCCTTTCTAACTGGCTCTATTAAAACTACAACTAAATACAAAAGGGTATATATAGGGGACTAAGTAACACTTGGATATATATAATATAAAGGGAAGGTTCACTTTTTATAATCACTTTTAAACTATATAAATGTACTTAAAAATACTAAATAATATATCTGTAAAATATAGATCATGAAAATTTATATTTTTTATATCCCTTTCTACTTAAGTTAGATCATTTGATAAGATATAATTTACAATGATGTTTATTAAAATATATTATCTTTCATCATCTGAATTTCATGTTGCAATATGATCCACTATGATATACTTATCTTCAAATCATCAAGAACTACAATTCCCACATGTTACAACTCCCAAAATAATACTAAAATATTAGTTGATTCCATCGTTCTATGATATATTATAAATAATTATTGATGTAAATTTCAAGGATGATTCGTTCTTATTTGCAGAGGATATAAGTTTGAAATTGTTCATATGGATTACAAATGTGATGCATATAGTTTTTAAAATTATTTTATCCTCTTAGCAACATATATATATGTATATCCCTTCATGTACATTTAATATGTAAATCATAAATAATGTATCTAGGTTACTTATGTTGAATCTATATGCAGGGCTCGATATGATACTCCTTATCCACTATAGTTAGTTACTCACCTAATGGTAAAAAACCCATATCAAAACCTACATAAGGGTCAGTATACCTGTGTGGTAAGGTAATGAGGTTCACATAAGGGTCATGTGGTTTTATATAAGGGTATATCCAACTCATATAAGGGTACGTTGTACCTCTCATTAGGGTAACTTACAAATAAAGGCCCCTGGATTTTCCCATTACTTACCTTACATCCATGGATAGATCAGCCACAAAATATCTTGGATCTTGATAAAATATTATCTAAAATAGAATTATTAAAGGATAAAAATCCAAAGATAGTTAAAATCTACACCACAGACAACTTATTTTCAATGTTTTTTTTAAAATTAAGCAGTTGAATTCATAAACTTAAATTGAAACACTAAATAAAATTCTATGATTCATTACTAAATTATCATTCAGTTCATCCTATATAATAATCTACAAACCTCAAAATGGGAAACTTTGTGGATGAAATTCTTATGTTTTCTTAAAGAGTAAGCTGTAAATTTGAGTTTTTTTAGGGTTTTTTTTTAAAAAATGTGGCGAGGCCATTTTTTTTTAAAAAAAATGTTTATAAAAGGCGGTAGGCTCCCAACTTCCTTTCACCGAAAATAAAAAGAAATTACCATTTTAAATATATATTTTTTAATATTTAATTTTTTTTTATTTTGTTTTTTGTATATTTATATATATATATAACAAAAAAATTCAGAAGAATTTATATGCAATTTAACATCAAGTATTACTTTCATTACAATAGTCTGGATTTCTAATAGAAACTCTCACCCCTCACATCCTTTTATAAGAGAGTTTTCCCTAGAAATCATTCAGCATTTCCGAAGTAGGATTCATGTTCTCTCATTCGGGCACAGAATCACTAATATATTATTATCAATCAATTTTAATCAATTAATTAATAATATTAATTACTATTTAAAAATATTATTAAACAACTAACTAATTTATAAATATTTAATAATATGTAGTAGGTTTTAATTAATTAGAAATTAAATAATATATAATTAATAAAAATAATCTTAACAATAACTCAATAATATTTCATAATTATATAATTAATAATTATATAATCAATAAATATATTACTAATTAACCAATTAATTATAAATAATTTATAATTATATAATTAATAATTATATACTAAATAATTATTATATAATTAATAATTATATGAGTAATTAACTAATTAATTATATATAATTTATAATTAAAATTTTTTAATTAATAATTATATTACTAATTAAACAATTAATTATTATATAATTAATAATTAATGATAATAATTAATAATTATACTACTAATTAACTAATTAATTATTAATAATTAAAAATTATATTACTAAATAACTAACTTATTATTATATAAATAATTATTAAAAATTATATTACAAATTAAAATATTAATTATTATATAAATAATAAATAATAATTGTAATTAAATATTATTTTACTAATTGACTAATTATTTATAATATAATTAATAATTATATAACTAATAATTATATTAAAAATTAAATTATTAGTTATAAATTATAATTAATTGTTAACTGATTAATTATCAAGAAATTAATAATTATATTACTAATTAACTAATTAATTATTTACTATTTAATTTAATAATTAATAAAATATTTCTTAATTACCAATTTATTAATATTTAATAATTATTTTTTTAATAATTATAAATTATATATTTATTATTCATTATTTAGTTACAATGAGATTGTTTTTATTAATTATATAGTCTTTAATTTCTTATTAATTAAAACTGATGATTTATTTTTAACTATTTAGAAATTAATTAGTTATTTAATAATATTATTAAATACTAATTAACTTATTAATTATTAACTAATAAATAATTATATTACTAAATAATTTTTATATAATTAATCATTACATTAATAATTAACTAATTTATTATTATATAATTAATAATTTATATTTAATATTAAATATTTAATAATTGAATTACTAATTAAAAAATTAATTATTATATAATTAATAATTAACTAATTATATTAAAAATAAACTAATTAATAATTATATTACTAATAAACTAGTTAATAATTTATAATTTGTAATTATATTACTAATTAAATAATTAAATTTTTTATATATTTTAATAATTATTATTATAATTAATAATTATATAACTAATTAACTACTTAATTATTATATTACTAATGAACTAACTAATTATTATATAAATAAAAATTTATAATTAATAATTAATAATTAAATTACTAATTAACTAATTATTTATTATATAATTATTAATTATATTACTAATTAACTAATTAATTATTTACTAATTAGTTATTTTCTAATTATTATTTAATTAATTATTTTAATAAGAAAGTAGATATTTCCTAATTAAAAATTAATTAATTAATAGTAATTATATTATTATTTTTAATAAGTATACATTATATATTTATTATACAAAATTTAGTTATTATTAATATTGTTTTCTATTAATTATATATTATTTAATTTCTAATTAATTAAAACCAATTATATATTATTAACTATTTAGAAATTAATTAGTTATTTAATAATATTATTAAATACTAGTTAATAGTACAAATTAATTGACTAATAATGATTAATAATATATTATTATTAATTCTGCATAGGAAAGGGAGAACTTGAATTCCACATCATAATGGCAGAATGAATTCTTCGGCAAAGCCTCTTATAAAAGGGAGACATGTGTGAGGGTTGCTATCAGAATTCTAGACACCATTAATTATAGTAATGTTGGATATTAAATAGAAGATAAATCTTGCTAAAAAAATTATTTATATACAGAAAAGTACGGGGTAAAACCCCTTATTACTAAAATAAAGAAAAAGCAAACAGACACATGAAAGATGGTAGGTGTGAAAATAAGGGCAAGACCACATCCATAAGAAAAAACAACTCAAGCATCACTATAATCAATATTTGAGGTATGACTAGAATCTTCAACATCATCTGTATACTCCCACACAGATTGAAAATTCCATTGATTAAAAAGCACAATATACTTCTCTTTAATCTTTTATTTCTATGGAGTGAGGCCGGTTGATCTAAAAGACATGTTTCACCCACGTCTTCGATCTGAATCATAACAGCCACCCTGACCTCAACCTTTTGGATTCCTACCCTTTCTTTAAGTTTTCTGATGCATCACTACATCATAAACACTCATTTCATCATGATTTTCTTTAGAAAAATGACTGACATCAACATTAAGAGAATCAAGTTCCTCAAAATTGTTACCCCTTTTGACGTTATCTGATTTATCAGATTTCTATTTAGAAACTGTGGGTGACTTAGAGTGAAATCCAGACTTCCTTGGAACCAATTTAAAACCTTCATTATCTACATTCTTCCTACTTTTACTATTTCCCAATATCATTCCTTTATGCATAGCACCCATGGCTTAGACTCCCGCTTCCCTATCAATAGACTCCAATATGTTTGAAAAAGAATAAGAATTAATAATCTCACCGGTCTTTTGTTTACCTTTAATGGTTGAGGCATCCTCATCCACAACGTGCGCATCAGTCTCTATGATACCTTGATCACCATGTTTTGTAAGATGAGAAGGACTACTCGCTCTCCTATCAAGGGGAACTCTATCTTTGTTCACCATTATACTTTTCCCATCACCTTCATGAGTTATCTAAGAAGCAATATCTGACCAAAGCCTTTGCTTACCCGAACCTAGCATAGGAATATCAACTGACTTCAGGGTTCACTCCTCATCCAAATGCCCGAACATTAGACGGTTTTCCTTCAGATTTACCAACATCATGTCCAACATTGGAGACAATATCTAACTATCCAACCTTTCGAGTATCAACAACACCTAATTTCCTTCTTCTTTTCAAACAAGATTCTTTATCATGACTATGAGTATGGAAAAACCCATAGACAACTGATCTCTGAAAACTATAAAGATCATCCCTAATAATATTACATTCCTTGCTAATTTTAGGGATCCCCTCATAAACAATTTTCAAGTCAAACTCATATTCATTAGTAGACAAAAATATCAGATCAACCATAGTTGAAACCAAATCAACCTCAACTAGAAAGTGGGAAAAATTTTAAAACCATGCAGTCTCAGTGTCCTTATCCATTTTAATAGGGAGAACAATTGACATAGAAACTTTAAAAAGGATTTTTGAATTCCAATGGATCCAATGACGATCATAGACCTTCACCCACATTTGAAAGGAAGAATTACCTGTATCCAGTGGATTGAATTTTTTTCCCATCATTTAATGTAAATAAATCCCAGCTTAAAAGATACATAATCAAACCCCAATGCCCACATCTTCCATTCCTCATAAGGAAAGAGGATATGATAGAACCTGCATCCCAGTGAGACACATCTCCAATTGTAGAAGCTCCAAATTGCCGATAACTGGTCAACCAAATCACAAATATTTAATAGAATGAATCCCCTAGGAAAAATAAGCTGATAAATGATAGAGTTTTTACCAGTTTCAAGTCTCTCTCACATCACAACATGATCAGCCTTAACATGGGTGAAGCTTCCCACACAATGAATGGAAAAGGAATTCGATCCTTTGTAGACGGAGAAAGAGCCCACCACCAGACCTTTGAGACCCCACTTCTTTGTCCAACCATCCAAAGTCATACTCGTAACACTAACCTCAATTTGAATATGTTGCTTCTTACTAGCATGAGTAATCAAATCATCAACCTCGAGCATATTACACTTTGATTCAGTTCCAGTCACTAAAACTTCCTTGAGCTACTTTGATCCAACATGTCTACCAGAAAAATCCATGTGTTGCTTCAATCCTACACTAGTAACTAAAACATCCTCGATTCGCACCAATCTAACATCAGTCGCATCATCCACAAGCATAACTTTATTCTTCGATCTGGAACCGATAAAACCATCCTTGAGTGGATCTCGTCACTTTTAACCAGTGCTGGAAATACCTACAACAAGCAAACCATGTTGCTGCTTCATTCCAGCACCAGTACACACATCCTCTGATCCTCCATCTGTGTAACATCATCGCCGATGAAAGTCTAAGATCTATAGACATCTTTGATCTTGGTCACCACTGCTCTGATTCGAGTTGGATTTTTAAAAATCCACTACATGGATGTTGTCAGTGAAACCGGCCAAGAAAACAACCCCCAGGTAATAGAGAACCTTCATATCAGAAGTGGAGAAATCAATCAGAAGGGATGAACCATAGTCACTGCCTCCATGTCACCCGAAGTGGGAGCTCCCAAACCATTCCATGATTTCATTTTGTTTATTTATTTATTTATTTATTTATATATATATATATAAACAAAAAATCAAAATAAAGTAAAAAATTTAAACATAAAAAAATGTCTATTTAAAATAATTAATTTTTTTGGATGAAAGGTGACATGGATCTTACTGCGTTTCATATATATTTTAAAAAAAAAAATTACCGAGACATATTAAAAATGATATACACAAAAAAAAAACTAATCGAACTGCGCTTGTCTAGGTGAATTGTTCTAAAACTATCCTATTATTTCCTCAACTAGTCTTAAACAACATAGAACTAAATCTTGGCTAGTTATCCCTAGTAATGGATGGCTGCATGGATTAGATGCACGGGAATATTTTTTCTAGGTCTTAAAAAAATAATTATCACCATGTCTAAGAATAAAGTGTATATAACTACCTTCTCAAAAATATTTATTTATGATAAATTTGTTATTTAGATATTATTTTAGTCTATATTTCAACATTAATAAATTCAAACTCCTACAGTAATGATAATTTTAAATCTTATGTTCCTTTATATTATATAACCAAATAGATTCATCTCTAATCAATATAACTCTTTTATAACAATATCACATTCATTTCAAACTAATGATATTATTTATATTTCTCAATAAAAATTATATTATTGTTAAATTATATATATATCATCGCAATGTTTTATGATTAAATTATTAAAAATCAGTAATTTATTTTATTATCATATTACTCGTCATTTTATTATGCAAGGAATACAAATATGATAAAAATATAAATCCAATAATGAGATCAATTTAAATATGAAATAAAATTTTAATAAACTTTTATGTTCATTTGATTTCTATACAAATAAAAAAAATATTCAAAAACAATTAATGTTTCATTTAAACATATGTTTTGTAATTTTTAATATAATCAAAACTATATAGAAAAAATATAATTTAGGTGATTAAAAATAACTAACACTTCAATTTACCTAGAATTTATATTTACCTATAAATTGAGAAATTAACTTTAGAGAACTTATTATTTACCATTGTAAATAATCTTACCAAATTATCAAAAAATAACAAAAAAATATTTAAATACTCTATTTTAATATTTAGTAAATATAAAATATTCAATCATATCTCTATCATGTTCTCTTAAAATATATTTCATCTTTTTTAATTTGGTAATATTTTTTAATAATATCATTTTTAAATTTAATATATATTAAAATATTTTGATGTCCAATTCTACCTCATTAAATAAATTTTTTCCTCATAATTTTAATTATCCCTTATTAAGAATAAATCATATATTACAACTTTTAAATAAATAAACATTGTATCATGTTTTGGGGTTTTATCCCATTGTTTAATTTCCCTACATGGAGTAATATTACATTATCAAATTTAATCAAAAATTAATTTTCATTATAACCATATTTTTTGAACTAATCACGATTATACCGGGATATCCCTCAGATATCATTACTGTGACATTCATGAAGTGAAAGGGTCTGTCCAATATAGAAATGTTTCTAGGAATTTTCAAAATCCTTTACATCCTTAGTCTAAATATAATTTATACAATTTTGATTATATTTATGATAACAATATTTCACCATCGAAATAAACTATTTCTCATATATAATTTTAATACATCAAAATGGAGTTGTTTTTAATAAAATGGGCTAATAATGAATGTTTTGAAATTTTGAAATTATGGACTTTCATAAATATTAGAAATGTCTCCAATTTTTTTTGAAACTAAGTAAATATATGTTTAATGAGGTTATAAATCCCCCAAAACTATTTTAAATACATTATGTGAATGATACTCCCATTATAAGGTCAAACATTTAAAAATTCCAAAGTCATACATCCCTTGTTGCTAAGATATGAGAATGTTAGGATTTAAGGTTCTAATCATACACAGTCTATGTCCCATGGAAATCATAGGGTATGGGGGTGGTGTTAGATATATTATATAATTTTTTATAGGAATGTTTTAAATTTTAGGATGTAACATCATGACTTGGCTGACCAATAAACTGGTAGTTGGATCGGTCGCCACATGACCTCAAGCACGTCTCCCTGTATTCCAGAGGCTACTGACTAGTAGCATAGGTGTCAGGATAGTCAGTGGGTATACTATACACTCATATTCATAGTTCACAATGTAAATGAACAGAAATAGAAAGCAATAGATCTTAGCGGAGAAGTATAAAGAAATAATCAAATCAGTGGATGACAACCACAATATCAAGCGAATATAGACAATGGCCAATTCTAGTTTAAACAATGCATTCATGAAGTGGTTATATATAATTCATAAGAAATAACCAATATAGAAAACTTTACATCTCATTACAAGATATAAAGAAAATACCTAAATCCCTATGGGTGATCTGCATGAGTATCCCTAGCTCCCGCTCAATCCTTTTCTCATAACTTCCTGGTATAAGAGAAAACATCACAAGCATTGGTACATGGACCTACAAACACGAATATTCTACACTAGCACCAATGGTACCCAAGTATGGTATGAGATAACATCTAAGTAGGCCATCACCCATGATGTTAAGCCCTATCCAATATGTGAAATATGTAAATATGTAGTGATCAGGTAAATACGTAAGCTTTAAATATGAAAAAGAAATTCCCAAGGCATTTAAACTGATAATATTAATACCCAATTATCCCTTAAGGATCCCTCCACCAACAGTCAATCTTCTATAGCAAGGAAGCTATAAATAATGCACAAATAAATAACTAATACAACATCACCATGCACCTAAAAATGTCATAAAATCATGACCTTTCCACATAACCACGTATTACAATTTTCTATGGCCAATAAATAATTCAAGTGTATCACATACCTCAAGTTCATGCCGTATAAAGAAGTGTATTCCATCGAAGGCGGGATCCAAGGTATCATGTACCAAGGCATCGACAAAAGAAATCTAGACCATGGAGGGATAGATCCAAGGAACTCGTCCAAGGCATCCACATCAATTTCCATTGGTGTCTCAGTGGAAACTTAGTCTACGAACTAGTTGGAGTCCTAGGATCATGTGTACCGACATGTCCTACGCGAGTCCAAGAAATCCAGATCAACAGGGTAGCAAGGACCTAGGTATCCCCTAGAATGAATATCTAAGGGGTATAATCAACCCAAGGCATCCACTACGATGTTCCAGATCCATGGAGATCCATCTATGGTATCTTTCAAACCATTCATTCAAGAATTAAAATCAATTATCATTTAACACCACATGATTCTACCCACTCATGTAAATATGTTAGCATTCGAATTATACAATGATTATACCCACTCACTAATCACATTTCACAACCAAACACGTCTCATGAGTATACATGTTCATGTATTCTAATTCATAATCAAAATCATCACAAGTCAACTAATGAGCATACCCTCTCATGTCGACATTTCATATTTAAATATATCCTACGAGTTTACCCACTCGTATATCAATTTCCCATTATCCATCACTTGCATAACATGCATTCAATTCTTATAATTAATTTCATAATTTATTAATCCCCTTTCACAACCACTGCAACTGAGGAGTATACACACTCATTATTAGATATTAATTTTTGGATATACCTTTAATATTAGTTTACCTCCTCACAATTACATTGTTTTTTAATTAACCCTTTAAACAACTCAAGGAATCCTATTGAGTATTCCCACCCAACTAACCAATTACCCTCAAGCATACCATAAGGGTTTTCCCACTCACATTTCCCATTTTAATTCATTAAAACCATTTAGTCCCAATGTGTCATCATGAAAAAGGAGGCAAACATCACCTAGCTAAGAAAACCATATTCTTTTAATTTAAAAAATTTCCTCTAACTAGGAAACCATGGAAAGAACATAAAATCAAGCTAAGAAAACATAAATAGACTACTCACTATATTTTTATCTTAAAGGCAGTGCACCTATGATGGAGTGGTTTTATTAAAAAATTATTTTTTACTCTAACAAGTCATTTAACAGAAGAACGCAGTTCACTCCATAATTTCAGTCCAATTTATCAAAGGTAGTAAATAAGAAACTACTACACTTTTAAATTAAAGGGAATGGTTAAGTACCCTACCTCAAGTAGACCAAGATAATGACTATCATTCAAGGCTTTCTAACTCAAATAGTAACTCGCTCACCCTCTCGCAATTACATATATTTATATATCCCTAAACTAATGAATTTGTTCCCTATTCCATGAGAGAACACGCACATGGAAGATATATATATATATATATATATATATATATTCATACCTAGGAAAATGCATGCACACACATGGAAATTGATCATAACTCCCTACAATAATTCCCCCAGGTATCATAAACACCACTAAACCCCTAATAAAGTGTGAAAAACAAAAATAGTGATATAGACCCTTACCTCAAATTAATGATGGAGGACCGAATCAACCCAAACCACCTCACCTTCAGTGGAGGTTTTTATAACATAGACTAACGGGTCCTGAGACACCCTTTTCACAACCACCAACCAAGGGGAAAATGAACATCTGAGTTATCACCAAACCCTAGGTTTGGTTGAACCATTCTAGGCAATGGAGAGGCTAGAAATCAACCAGAATAATTGAGGGGAAGGGAGGAGAGATCTGATCTCAAATATTCAAAAGATAAAACATGAGAGATCTAGAAATAAATTGATATCCAAGAAGGTTCCATCGAGGGGGGTAGCATGTCGAAGGGGACAGCCCATTGGGGATGTGCGATGTGGGTTGAGCAAGGGGTGATCTTTGAGTGTTTATTTTATTTTATTTTCATTTAAAATTAATTTAATTCTTCAAACAGACCCATCCATATATATTTACCTGCATGGATTGACCTGAATGGTTTGTAAAATTGTGCGCCAATCCTACGACACCACCTATTTAAGAAACTCCCCTCTCATAGTCTACCCCGCATGGTTTTTCGAACTGTATGCAGACCATGTGACAACCTATATCCACCAAAATTACTTTTCACAGTTACCTACTGTATTCTACATGGTTTGGAAGGTTGTACGCTAACTATGCACCCTTTCCAGGTTCTTAAAAAATCCACCATTCCCAGTCCCGCACTCCCAAAACTCCTAAAGCTACTTGGGAAAGTCCTTGGGTCTTTACCCAAGTCTAAAACATCACTTTTAAACATCCCTTCTTATGGAATTATGTTCCAAAGTTTCTTTCTAAAAATGACCCATTCATTAATTACCAAAAATTCAAATTCCCTCAGAATATATTCCTGTTTCAAAACATGGGTTCTTAAATAGGAGTTTTAAAAACATTATAAGCTCGAATTTACAATAATGATTGTATGTATTCCATTTGGAAGGGATATAGAAGTTATTTCAAATCCTCCTTACATATTGAAACAAGTCCTTAATCTATTGATAACATTAAGAAAAAATATAACATGATAAATTTTAACTTCATAAATAATCACAAAACAATTAATATTTTTCTCAATTATGATTACCTAGGTTTTGATAAACATAATATTACTATATAAATATTATAAATAATTACTTCATGAAAATTTTTTCTAATAAAATAGAATTCCAATCCATCCTAAATTTTAAATAATAAATTCCTTTTATGTTTTTATAATTCCCATGACATTTGGATTATTAGATCTATTCTTAATAAAAAAACATTCTCATTTGATTAAAATATTATATACAAAACCCAAAAAACATAAAAAATATCTAACTGATTACATATAAATCTCTAAAATTATTTAAACTTTTGTTTTGATAAAAAGTTTGATACCCTAGAGCCATACTCCTAGATCTGATGTAAAAAACCTTTCCTTTGGTTTTTTATACAATGAGTTCAGTAATAAATGAAGAAACCCAAATTTAAAATTTATAATTACAAGATCAATTCTGAATATTGAGTCACAACATACCTGAGAATCCTTTTACTTCTATAGATTTAGAGAGTTAGGAAATCTAATAAATATCAAATCCTATATTTCTCTTTACTAAATACATTTTATTGTATAAAAAACAATCTAAAAGATACATCTTCATCACACCGAGCTATACCTCAAAACCTGTATAAATGATCTTACTCATGTCTAGCCCTTTGAAAAAGATTTTTAAAATGTAGGATGATTATAAAAATTCTAGTAAGGGGTTTTTAAAATAATAATTTCTTGTTCATACTTTGAAAAAAATTATAAAACCCTTTTAATTTATTGTTCCCTTTAAATGTTACAACTTTGAACTTTCATAAAAACATTTCTATAAACATAAAATCACCTTATCACCCAAAATGGTAATTAAAATCATTTCATATAGCAGTTTATAGGAATAAAAATATATTTGAAACTTTTATAAGGAATAAAAGAGAATTTTAAAGTACATTTATCTTTTCTTGAATACACAACCCTTCAAAATTAACACTAACACGTATTTATTTTTAAGAATAAACCATTTATCCACAAAATGTTTAAAACAACCCTTCTTCTCAAAACCAACATAATTTCATAAAATCAAAATATCTTGAATAAAAGTTATTTCAAGAATAAAAAATCATAATTACATTTTGATGCATTAAATTAGACATCATTCATAATGGAATCACCTAACTTGAAAATTCTAATATTATCTTAGGGGTGACTTATAGAAATTAACACTATTACATCATAAGAGAAGTTAAATATATTTCTTTATATGAGAAGTTAACTCCACCACCTACTTGGAGTAATTAACTCTATTACTTTAAAGGATATGTTAACATCATCACTTTATAGGAGCAATTACCTCTATAACTTCATAGGAGTAATCAACTTTGTTAATTTATAGATATAATAAACTCCATAACTTCATAGGAGTAACATATTTGTTAAATAAATATATATTACATAATAAACCAGTGGTATTTAATAGACCCACCCATTAAATAATAGAAAAACACATTTAAGTTTTTTTTCACTCCACATTCCAAATTTTATCCATAATAATGAAGTATCATGAATTAAAATAAAAATAGTTATTAACTTGCCCTTTTCTGTATACCTTAAAATCAAAATATTTTATAACTTGAAAATTTCATCATAAAACTAATGAAAACATCCATAAACACAATCATTTTAAAATAAATCCATTAGAGGAAATTATATCAACAAATTATTAGCACTTTTATGGAATCTCATTTAACCATCCATTTAAATACATAAAGACATAATTTAAAATCAGTCCAGAAAAGAATAATTATAGAAAAATGGGGATTTTATATTAGATTAAAGAAAAAATTCAGGGAATAAATACATATAGAATAATGGTTTAAGTTCCAAATGATCAAATAATAATAGATAATGGATGGTTGAATCAGTTGCTCCCTTTTTACAAATTTCATATTTAGGAAACTTAAACTCTAAAAATTGTAAGAGTTTCATACTTATTAACTTTTAGTAGAATAAAATTCATCTAAAAATATAAAATTAATCATGTAAGACATGATTTACAATGTTTATCCTGGGTGTGAGAACCAGAATCATTCCCATAGCCACTCTCATGGGTCTATGGGGATTAACTATTATGAAGAAGTGAATATAACTTGTTTAAACTACCACTAAACACATTTTATCTCCTGATAGAAACGATTATACTAAATCAATCTAGTTAATAAATAATTTATAAAAAAATATCTAGAAACAATATTATGTCACTTTATTCAAACTACTCCACCAAATATCTTTTTGGAAATCTTGAGTTTGTTCGGCCTCTTTCCGATCATATTATATCCAATAGTCTTATATTGCTATTAATTTTTCATTAATATATACTTGTCAAACAAATTCTAAAAAAATATTCTAATACCCTTAGTCTTATTCTCTCATTTTGGTAATCTAGACATGCCTGAGTCCAATATTTTTATTAGAATACTCTGTTTGAAAATTCATTTTCAACTCAAAACAACTTTGGTTGGATAACTAACTTCTAACACCAACTATTTATATTATCAATTTTTTTCATGCTTGAAAATTTTAAAATACCATTTTAATTTCTACATAAATTTATAGGTTCTCCAAAAAAATTAATGGTGGTAAAAGGAAATATTTTCCCACTCAGCCAAATTCCAAAACCTAGAATTTCATGTTCATTTGAGCTTAATTTGGTCCACTTCAAACCTTATCATCTCTTTTAGTGTCTTCATGAAACATATTAATTATTCACAACCCTTATCAAATTTAATATCATTAAAAAAGATATAAAATTATTTGGAATATCAAAAACATCATTCTAGAAATAGACATTTGAATAACTCATCATCAGTCTGATCCTCAAGTCTAACTTGAAATAAAAAACCTCTCAACCAACAGATCAAAATTTTAAATACTATGTTCTGAAATTAATACTTCAAAAATATCATTCTATAACTATGTAGATCATAACGATTCCCTTGAATCAATTTAAAATATAGAACATTTATTTATCCCCATCAATGTTTCCCAGATCAAAATTTTTAAATAGATTCTATTGGATGGACAACCTAAAAATGTCACAATTACTAAATTAATCATTACTATGTAATATACTTTTAACCCAGTTGAAATAACTCCCATATATTTTCCTTGATCCATTGAAAACAAAAAAAATGAAAAATCTGATGCACAATTCCAACTAAAAAAGTCTGACAACCTTATTATAACTTATAAATAACTCAATTTATTCTAACTACTGTCTAGTAACAACTTCTATATGTCCACAATTTAATCTAAATTCTAGTATGATTGTTCAATTAGTATTCTCTTTATAGAAATCATACTGGGTATAATTTAACTCTGTATCCGATGATTTATCAGTGTAAAAATCTCATCCAATGGATCAGTTTCATCTTCTCATTCATTAGATCAGTTTCATTTTCCTGTCTAATGAATTATTCCTTAGTTCCTTTGATTGAAACTTCTCCTTTTAAAAACACATCAATTGCCTCATGTCCGATCCGATCTGTATGATAGAAAACTTGAACTTTTTTATCTTTCAATAACTTATTTATCTATTAAAATTTTGTGTTGAATCATCTTCAAATAGCTTCATATTATTTATAGAAATAAAATAAGTTCTCTTCATTTTTATATTCTTAGATTTGAAAAGATATTTCATGATTCACCATAATTTCTAACTAATCACCTTCAATTTTCATAACATATCTATTTCTGATGGAATTGTATCTTATTATCATCCAATCAGATACTTTTCAAACTCTCTAATTTTAGTCTTTTTACTACTTCTATGCCTATTTCTTCTAGGTCAGATAATCTGCATCAAAAAAACATCAATTTTGGAATCCCTGGAAATATGATTTTCTTTTTTCTTTTATATATTTTATCTATTATCATGACTTCTAAATGATATTTTGGGAACATGAATGATCATTAGATAATTATATGATTTTTTTTAATTTTTTTTATTCCCATACTTTCGAGTCTAAAAAACTCTCAAACATTCTTTATTTTAAAAAATTATAACTTTCATCAAAAACACAATATAATGAACAGAGTCGAATCAATCATCTGATGGATCATCCAATAAACAAATTCATAAAAACCATTATTTAACTAAAATATTAGTAACTTCTCGAAAAAAAAATTACAAAACTTCCAGAAATACATCTTTCACCAGATTTACAAAAATGTACCTATATAAAAACTGTTAGTTGTAAACAAAACCAAAACATTATTAAAACAAAACATCACAAAGGTTATTCAACCGACCCCTCTATATTTGTTGAAAACACTCATGAACATCTTTTTTTACTCATCATTTTTCAACAATTATACTTTTTCACCACTCATTTTTTTAAAAACTCATGCTTTTTAATTTTTCCAAAACACGGTTTTTCTCAAAAAATAGTATCCTAAAAATACACTACTAGATAAATTAATGTTCTTAAGGAATTAAATCCCTAGGTGACAAGAAAATTTGTGTCCATGTTATGATAAACTCCCCTCACTTTTATCTTTTCCTCTCACTTTTCTTTCTCTCCCCAATTTTATGATAACCACAACATTAGATTTATTTATGTAAGAAAGGTACTTATTTTTCCATTATGGGAAACAGTTGTAAAAATTATCCACCTTTTTCTAGATAATCCAAATCATTTTGGGTTACTTCCTTAACATGTTTATAAAGTCTTTGGTGGATCATGAACATAATGTTTCAACCTCAATTCCACTAATCTTTCTTTCAGTATTTCTTTAGTGATGATATCATAAAGTTGATACCTCATTGAAATATATTCTCGTAGAACATCTCCACTAGCAATTTTTTATTTTATCAAATAAAACAGAAAATAAATTATTTTTATCAAGAGTGTTGGATAGGATTTTTAGAAATATCAGATGAACTATAATTATCACAAAGTATCCTCAATGGTTAGAAAACTTAAACTTTCAAATATTCCAACTTAACTTTCATGCACAATAATTGAGTGTTAGACTGTGTATGAGTAAAATATTCAAATTATGTTATGCTAAAAGTTACTGAACTCTATTTCTTACTACGACAACCCACACAATGTTCTCCTAGGATAACTTTTCCTCTATAAATTGAGTTTCTGTCATTATAATATCCAGCCCAATTAGAATCTATATAACCCTGAAAATTAATCGCACGACATCTTTTGTACAATATCCCCTCTGAATATGTTCCTTAAGCATTTCTTAGATCTCTCTTTGCTTCCAACATATGACATTATTTCATATCTCTTTAATATATG
The DNA here is from genome assembly GCA_963277665.1 of Viscum album. Taxonomy (NCBI): domain Eukaryota; kingdom Viridiplantae; phylum Streptophyta; class Magnoliopsida; order Santalales; family Viscaceae; genus Viscum; species Viscum album. The sequence continues at coordinate 1,656,239,751 of OY728121.1, read as the reverse complement.
GCACACAATGTCACTACATAAACAATATTAGGAATTGAGACTATGAGATAAAGAAAACTTCCTATCAATTTTTAAAAATATTTCTAATTCAAACTTTTTGCAATTTCATCTTTAATCAACTTTATTCTCACTAAAATTAGAGTTGAAAAATATTTGGATTCTTCCTTACCAAACTTCTTTAATAATTCATTGTTATACATTTCTTGAGGTAGGAATATGTATATTTCCATTTTTTGAACTTATAAGACAAGGAATAAAGTTAATTCTTCTAAAATTGAAATATCAAAGTTGTTATTCATTTACTTAGAAAATTATTTATGAACTTTTTATTTATCTCTAGAAAAAAATTATATCATCAACATACAAAATTAAAATCAGGGTACTAGATTTTACTTCATTCACATATATGTTATTGTCAACCACTCCTTTAGAAAAAATTATATTTTTCAATCAAATTAAAAGTTTGTAATACCAAAAACATGATCTTATATTAATCCATATAAGGATTTTTTCAATTTAAAAACTTTTCTTCCATCATTATCAAGAATAAACACATATGGTTGTTCAATGTAACCCTCTTCTTCAATATCTCCATTCAGGAAAACTAACATTACATTCATCTAATAACCTTTGTAATTTTTATGTGCATACAATGATATAAATATTTTAATAGTTTCAAATTATGAAACTAGGGAAATGTTTTCTTCAATACACACCTTCCACCCATGCATAACGTTTCAAACAAGTATTACATTGTTTCTTTAAACTTCTCCATGTTATTTCAACCTGTTCCCAAACACCCATTTTGTTTGAACAAGATTTTTATTTTCTGGACAAGGAACAAGTTCCAATGTGATTGTTTTAAATATGATCCAAATCTTCATTCATTACATCAACACGTTCTTTGTGTTCAAATACTGCTAGAATTGATTAGGGTTTAACTTTTTAAATGATTGATGTCTAAATTTATAATATCAACCTTATTCTTCTATAAACTAGTGCTTTCTGATTTTTCAAAATATTTTCATATTCTACAAGTTTCAATAAAGTACAAAATATTAAAGTTTCTCTTCCATATTCATTTTTATCATCACATGATTCTTATGAATCATGGTAAGTATATTTTGACTCACTTTCACTTTTATTGGAGACCTTTAGTCCATGTTCCTTAACATTTCAATATTATTTGTTAATTAATTAAAATTTTCAATAACTTCGCATAATATTAATCAAAAAAAATTAAACGCTTCTACCAATATTTATAAACTCTTCCATTGGCTGAATAACCCCATGAAAATTAATTCTTCATCTTTATTATCAAATTTTCCAAGATCCATATATTATATTTTTAGAAAAAATAGGATTACAAAAACATTGAAGTATTTCAATGAAGTATTTTTGTTATACCACATTTCTTAGGAAGTTATTTTGGATTCCAGTCTCAGAAAATATTTATTATCCCATGAACATCACTACTCATAGCATCACTTTAGAAGAACATTGAAAGTTTGTAATCTGCTAACTTGATCCTTCCCATTTCTACTAAACTTCTATTTTTTGTGTCAAAAACTCTATCTTTTATATGTGTATAGAGAATTGTAATTATTTTTAAATATATGTTTCTTAAATTATGATCCAAATGAATTAAAATTATATTCTTTTCCATTATCATTTCACAACTTCATTACATAAAAACAAAATTATCTCTCAAATTCTATTCTAAAAACTCTGAACATTTAAACTACCTCTATGTTATGATTCATAAATATAATGTTGGTCATATGATTGAAATTGTCAATAAAAGTGATAAAGTAAAAATATATTTTTTATTTATGTCTCATCATCCCACAAATATCAAAATGAATAAGTTTGAGAGGTCTGGTAAACATAATCTCAACTTTCCTATGAGTTTTACTAGTCATTTTTCCTCTATGATAAGTTATACACACATCTTCATCTATTCCTTTCAATTATATAAAATTTCATATAGTTTCAACTTTAGAATTCTTGCTTATTTTTTTTCTATCCAAGATACCATTGTTTTTATTCACACAACTTGTTTTCATTTTCAACACTCAAGTAACATGACATGTTCAGTTATCTTATTTGAAAGATATTTCTACTAGTTATTTCTCCTTTGGTTACAAATTTTCATATTCTATACTTCTGATAATACAAAAATCATTTCTCAATATCAATTATTATCCATCATTGCAAAGATTAGTCTCATAAAGTATGTTAATTTTGAGAATATCAACAAATATAACTTCCTTAGACTTTAATTTTCATGATTCTATATTAGTCATCCCTATTCCTTTCATTTTTAAGGAACAATAATTCCCATAGGTAATAGCTCCTCCATCATGATTTTCAACATCTTTTAATATTTTAAAATCACCAATAATGTGTAATGAAAAAAATTATCAAGTATCCATGTTTTTTACTTTTTCTAGTTGTCAAAAGTGTATCAACAATAAAATCTCTTTCCCCAACTTTATACTTTCCATTTTCCATTTCTTTTCAATTATAAGAAACTTGTTCTGGAAGGATTTTCATATATTTTTTAGAAAAGTGAAACAGTTGATAACATATTCCATAAACACTCTACAGAGATTCAAACTAATTATTTTTAATGTTTCTAACATCTTGAGATTTTACTTTTCTCACTTCCAATGAGTTTGGAAAGGTACTAATTCGGCTTCAACTATTTCTTACACTCTATTCAAACTACAATACTTGATGATACATTTAATTCCAGCAATTAAAATATATATTCAAAAAAATTCAATGACACCAATAGAAATCATCAAATCAAGGTTCTCTATAGAAGAATGGTCTTTCCATATAAAATTATTATTGAGGTTCATAACATGTTTCTACATTAGTTACCTATAGGTGTGTGACAACTTTCCTCTAGGAGTAGTTTTCAACTTGTACTCATGTGATAGAATTTAAAAATACCTTATAAACCCAATATGTCCTAATATTTTCTTTTAAACATTAATTATTTTTAAAAAAATAGATGAAATTTTTAGTTTAGTGGGTATAGATTTCACCCAATTCTTCGACAGAGGTTTTTCTAAAGCTATAGATTAATCATATTTTACTTCCAAAGCCTTACTGATGTTTTCATTCAACTTTATTAATTTAATTTAGTTCTAAATAGTTTTTTATTGATAATTTTTAACTATATATTCCATATCTTCAAACATTATATTAGGATCTTTTATGAACTTTCCCTTTTCAGGAATTCTCATTTTATAACATAAGATCTCCTGAATATATTATTATTCCTGTTTTGCCACATGTTTTCTATAGTGACCCATCCATCTCATACATGGATATTACATATTTTTTAATAAATATTTATTACATTACACAAACACTTGCCTGAGGACCATAATATTTTAGTTCCTTTGGAAACATGGAACACGATCATCTTAATTCCTAAAAGATCCTCAATATCTCCCATAAAGATCTTCTTACTAAGTACTATTCATATACATACCAAAATTTAAACCTTTTTCATAACCTAGGGAATGGAAACATAAGAAATTATGCGATTAGCTACTCAGTAAGGGTGAAAAAGGTTAATATGTAATCATAACAGGATCATAAGGCTATGAGAACATGAGAATGACATTTTAAAACCAAACCTTCTATATCAAATATCATAAACATGATTCGTGGAAGAAATATTGACAATTTATAAGACCTAAATTATAAGAAAATAAAATAAGATGATCCATGAGAGGATGAAATTTTTGTAATACATAGAATTTTAGAATACCAATAACCATAGAAAATCTTTTGTCAATGCAACCCACCAAGGAATTCATAAAATGATAGGCTTGGGATATCCACCCATGTACCTACTATGGGCTTGTAATAACCACCCATGTACTCTCATTTTTGGGATTGGGATAACCACCTATGAACACTCCTTTTTGGGCTTGGGCAAACTTCTCATGTACCCAAATTTTTAGGCTTGGGATAACCACTTATGTACCCTCCTTTTTGGGATTGGTATATCCACCCATGAACCCTCCTTTTTTTCATGGGATAACATCCCATGGATGCTATAATCTCATAGAATACCACCAATATGTATTTTGTATTTTTTTTAAACACATATAAGGGAAAATTTTAAACCCTAACAAAATTAAAACCATGAAGAAGTTAAAGTGGGAAATCAAACTGATAGGTTGGTATGGAGTATGAAATACTACTCTATACTAATATTTGGATCACAATAATACTAAATATGAACAATATATATGAGGGGGGTGAATTGTATACATAAAAAATTCTTAAGGAACTTTTTTATAAACAAATTTCACAACACCTCTAATGAGAAATCACCTTTGTAAGGAAATATAATGTTCTTAAGTATAAATCTTAAGAAACTTTTCTTAAAGAGATTCTACCACAAGGCGTATATAATTTCTTTCAATTCAGAGATACAAGTTGAAAAGTTTACAAAAAAATAAAACTTCCTACATTTACAAAGTAGTGGAAAAATACAATCTACTTTTAACCCAAAGAAGAGGGTATCCAATAACCTTGGATAATGGTCCCTTGTTTTATAATTAAAATTTTTTTGTCTTATCCAAACACAGGTAAGCCCTCAATCCTAAGATCGGTATCTATCTTGTTATCCCCGCAAGCCATCGATTTGTAAGGAAATTGAAACCTCTAACTTCTCAACCTGAAGTCTCTGATTTTAAGTAAATTGAACCTCTCCATGAATCAATTTTGAATGAAGAAAATATTGAACAAGTCATTCAAACTTTCTACACAAATCCTAAGCGTTTATAAGAGCCTCTCACTCTAAAGCAATTCACTTTTAGAGATATGAACTCTAAAATGAAAGCGTATGAACTCATGAACTTGTCAAATCATCTGGATCTCAGCATCTGAGCTCCTATTTATAGATTTCAAAATTCTACTGGTCGGTTCCACTCCAACGGTCATATTTCCTTAAATTTAGGAGGGACCTGGACACATGGAAAACATACAACGGTAAGTTTATAACAAAAATAATGAAATCGTTTTATATAACTAACCATGAATATAAAGATCCTACACCTTGAGTGTAAGGAACTTGGAATACGATAAAATTGAAATGAAATGAGAAAAACTATAAGATTCAAAATTCTAAGGAAATAAAGCTTTGAATAATAAATTACAAAATTATAAATTTTGGAATGGATTTTAATAAAATCGGTATGAGTAAAGTATAAGGAAATATTTTATGAAAACTCAGTTTTACAAATTCTGGTACCGGTATCATGATTTATAGAATGACAGAATATAAAACTGGTATCATATTATAGAAGATAGTGCATACGGAAATTCTTCATACCAGTTTCTTATTCTCTAGTATCGGTATCATAAGAAATAGTAATATTGTCTCTAACAAAATGGTATTAAGAAAATATTCTTTAGAAATGTGTAATGGAATTTTCGGTATAGAAATATCATCTTTGAAAACTTCGGCATTTAAAGAAGTATGAAAATAAAATTTCTGGTATAGGAAATATTGGTTTAAGAAATTTGGTATGGGAATTTTTGGTATGGCATAAAAAATAGTATGAAGAATCTGTCTTAAGGAAATTTCAGTACCGATAACTAGAAATTCAGAGTTTAAGAACTCTTAGAACACTGAAATACTAGAAATCTAAGTCTAAAGAAAAATATTATACAGGATTTCATTATAGATGGAAATCAGTATCACAGTGAAAATAGAGAACTAGCAAATAGTATCTTTAGGAATTCATGTATGGTATAACCTTGCACCAAACTTCAGAACCTTAAGAACATTTCCGGTATGGTAAAACAGATTTATAAAAACCTTAATAAATAAATATTTAACTCAAAAGTATATGGAAATTTGGTTTAAGGAAATTTTTTTAAGTGTAAGGAAATACTTTTATGAAAAATATGTTTGTGATTTTCAAAACAAAAGCTTAAGGAATGGAGAGGTCTTATAGACGAAACACAAACATGTTCTGGCCAAAAGAAGTTAGACACCAAAGGAGGTCATATAGTCATTGAAACAAGGCTAAAATTTGTGCAATTACATACCTGACATAAGCCCCATTTAAGATCACAATCCTCTAAATCTGGATCATATCTATTAATATCCTCAAAATGAGTGGTGATCATGTCCTAGGATTATATGTATTCCTCCGCATTGATCTTATTTTCATTGAATCCATGATCTAAGATGTAGTCTTGTTTGTTGATCCAATTAATTTTAACTTTATTTTTATTAATAAAAAGTTCCCTCTATAAGATTTTATCCTTCTCCTTCTCGGAATCCTTGATATCCATGGTCTCAACCTTCATTTCTTCATTTTATTAAAGAACGGGCTCGAGGTGTTTCTCTGGTTCTTTAGAAATAGTGTGTTCAACTTGTTGCTTTTCCTTTTGAGTGTCCACACTATTATTTTTTCCCTTGGGTTTGTATTCAATCTCGTTATTCTTTTTTATAACTAAATATCTATTTATGATTGTTTTAGGGGCATTTGAGTAGTCCTTTAGAGGTCTTGACTTCCCCCCACCACCTTTTGGATCATGAAATCTACGAGGAGGGTGTTTCCTTGCTTCCCCTTTCTGGAGCCATCTCCAACCAATGTGTGACCATGATATTTCTCAGGATCCATTATTAGTTGAGAGTCAACCTCACTATCACTTGATTTTGGAGATCGAGACCGGACCTATTTTATTTTCAATATTGGGATGATGATTTTCCATCCTTTAGGATCCACATTCTCCTTTCCAACTCTATCTAAAGCAGTGAAACGATTTTGGGACTTAAAATAATTTTAGGTTTCACATTATACAGCCACTCCTTGACTCAAAGACATTGTCACATTTGGATCATGGGGGTTAAGCTTATATATTACCACTCTTACTTAATATTGAATACATCTATTATTATGAGAAGCCACATGCTTATCCACCTTACCATTAACCAGCTCACCCGACTTCACTAACTCAGCAAAGGAGGTAGCCATCAAAGTGGAAGAAACATATGAGGCTAGAATTGTTAACTTGGAATGTCACATAAATAGATTATTTTAAATGTATTTTTATTTTAATTTCCATTAATGCTTTTTTTGGGGGTTTCCAAAGGTTTTATGGAGAATAGATGAGTTTTCATGAATTGGGCCAAACTGTGAGCTCAATTGCAGATTTAAAAATAAATTTTGTTTCTTTTATAACATTTTCATTTTTTAATATTTTTCACTAATTCGAACTCCTAAATGTCCTCACCTGATATATTAACACCACAATTAAAATTTCGAGCCTTTGGAAATCCATAACCAAGGTTTATTTTGGTTTTTATTTAAGGGATTGGACCTGCCCGGAAACCCATATCCAGTTTTAAAAATGAATATTATTTATTTAATAACTTATTCAATATTATGTATTATTCGGTGATTTCAAGTCTGACACGAGTCCATTACACCCATCCACGCCCCCTTCCTCTTTCCCCACTCTTTGGAGCTCTTTAAAATCGCGATTTATGGACGAAATGCTTAGGGTTTATAAAATCGTCCAGATTTGAGGAGGTAAGTTAATTCCTTTATAACTCTCTTAATTCTTACTCTTTTCCCTCCATTCCAGTTCCTAAATGACCTCCTAATTCTTTTTCGAACAACCCCTGAATTGTGGCAGTTTTAAGTTTTAGATACTGTTGTTTTGGGGAGATTCATTCAAGATTTCTAAAGTAAGTTAGTGCATTTCTTTCCCCTTTAAAATTGCTTAGGGTTTAATTTTACTTGTTTAGGGTATTGTTACACTTTCCTTGAAGTGAAAAATTCCCAGGGGGTAGGGTTTTTAACATAGGGTTTAACCTTGGGTTTTGTTGGTCTTTTATTGTGGTTTTAGGTTTGATCTATGTCCCTCTTGGTGCGGCGGTGGTGCGATTTGATTTTCGCTCAAAGGATTCAATGTTTTAACTACTTCGGTAGGTGACTCCGTGGGTAACCATTTAATAATGAGTTAGTTTGATTTATTAAATAAATATTCATGTTCCTTATATGTTGTGCATTATAAGAAAACCATTTTTTGTAGCAATATTAAATCATTTGGTATTAAAGTTACATTTTTGTTTGAAGTATGTATTTTTCAAATGTATTTCATGTGTTATCTCTTGTGGTAGTTTTGTAAAATGTGGAAGTGATTTATTAGTTGTTGAAAGGGGCTCCCAATTATGTTTGGGTAATGATATAGTGTCATGTGGGCCTAAAAAGGGGGGTCTTTTAATGGGTTTTATGTGTGTAACATTGTTATACTCCTTGACAGTGTTTTATGGATTTGTGTGTTCTCAGGGGTATCTTTTGTGACATTGTTCAAGGTGATTATATACCATTTTAATGTGGATTATTACATTATGATTGGGATTCAAATTCTTTTTTGGTAGGATCTTGGTGTGATTTTGGTTTAAAAATAGGTTTTTGAAATGGGTTTTGTGTGCAAGACATATTTACACCAATTGGGTTCTTTTTATGAAAATTGTAAATATTTTAGTTGGTTAACCAAAGTGGGAAAAGGGTGAATATGTACTATTTGGTATCTGTGTTCACCTATTATGGGTTTTTTAAAGGTGAAGTGATGTTTTAATATGTCAAACATTTTTAGAATGTTTTGTAAATTTCTGAAATGTTTTATTAAATTGTGATGTTGGAGCGAAACTTGTTTGTGGGTTGTTTCATGTAAGTTTGATGATAAAATGATTTTGAAGGTAAAAAGGGTATTATATAACAAGTGAGTGTGATGTTATGAGAGTTTTAATATATTTTAATGGTTTTATAAAACTATTTAATGGATATTTGGAAGTGTTAAAGAAATATGAAAATTGTTGTGGGTTATTTTGATGTGAGTCGGATTTCAAAATCAATTTGAATGAAAAGTGGACTTTTGTTACTTGTGTTGTATGCATGTGGGATGTTTGGTGAGTTTATGATACGGAAATGATATTTTCTTATGAAAATTATATTCATTGACTTGTTGAACTTGTTTGAGAACAAAGAGAAAACCCAGGTATCTAGGTGGGTGGACGTGTACTAGTATGCTAGTGAATCCTTAGGGTTTGGCCTCAGTTTCACTTAGCAAGATTGATGCTTACAACTATAACTAAACTATAATGATGATGATTGGGGACCACTAGGTTATGGGTATGTTCCATACTAGTGGCTCATGCACGAGAACAGATATTTATGATGGTTACTCTCACCGAGATACGAGGTACGTGGGACCCACAACTAGCTAGTGCCGAGGAGTTATTTCCCATTGCTTGTGCTCACTAGATATTTTGTGCTTACCGTCGTCATATAGTATGAGTGGATGGAAAATTCAGTAGCTTTGATATTTATTTTAAAAGTTTTTATTCTTTAAATTAGTCCACTAGAAAACTGTTTTTATTCAATGTTGTATCTTTTAGAAATTGTAACTAGATTTTCATGTTTTTGAAGAATTGCATTCTTTTCATCTTTAAATGTTTATCACATGGAATCTCTTAGTGGTTGTATCCTACTAGGATTTTTCTCACACCCTACTTACACCATTGGGTGTAAGTAGACTTTCTTATTTTGTGTCACAGGTTTGGGTATAGGTTTAATGTCATTGGTTCGGGTTTTTAGCGGTCCATCGTGATGTAGTGTTGTGGATATGGCTTAAGGGAGGTGCCTCTTTCCATGTGGATGTTCTTGGGCTGTCTTTTCTTGGTTTTGTTCCTTTTTTATAGTCCTTTTTATTTGTTTTAGACTATGTAATTCAGTTCTTAATTTTTGTAAAACATTGTTTGGTTTGAAAAATCCAGATTTGATTTATTGGATTCATTTGTGGTTTTATGTTTATAAACTTGGGTAAATCGTTCCCAATTAACATTTTATGATACCCAGGCACTTGTTCCAGCCCGTGAGGATCATGAACGCTCGTCGGGCCTTGTCAAGGGCCGAGTTCGGTGTCGGTTTCGGTGGTGATCATATTAATTTCGTGACAAAATGGTATCAGAGGAGGTTCGATCTCTTTGGGTCTTGTTATATGGGGAACAGTCAGGATAGTCTGAAGTTAGGATTCTTGATACATGGAATTTTTTTATGAGTAGTGTGGCTGATCACCACACCTCATCTCGGGATTCAGGTCTCCATGGGAAGTTGGGACCTTTTGTAGTCCTTTTGTTTTCTTGGTTTAATTATGTTTAGGGGAAATGAAAAGAGAGTTGGGTTAATGGTCTCAGTGAGCTCGCAGGGCCTGGAAAGCCATGTGGAGTCAGGGATATTCCCATGAACACTCTCTGTGATAGTGAAGTTATTGGAATATGGCCGCCAACCATATTTCCATGTCACCCACTGAAACTAGTTTCCTCTCACATTGTGTTCTGTTCTTTAGTTTTAAATATTGGAACTTTGGGTTTAAAGTGACTTGGTTTTAAGAAGTGTAATGTTTTTGGGAAATTATTTTCAAATAAATATAGAATGGTTTGATTTATGAAATGGTGGAATTGAATATTTAGAATTATTTTGAAATGGAAAATTGTGTGCTTACACCTCTTTTGAAAGCAGAAACTATACTGAAGTTGGGTTTGAAAAAGTGATTCCAATAGAGTTTTCTAAACTATTGAAAGGTGTTTTAATGGGATGAGATATTTTGAAATTGATATAAAGAACTTGAAAGTATGTTTTCATTGGAATGATTGGGCCTTTCTGAAAAAATATTTTAGTGCGGTAATTTGGGTTCGATCTCCTGGTTGGCGATTTTGAGAAATAGGATGTGTTGGTTGACTGTTTTGGTTTTGAAAAGTGGAAAGAATCTTTGTTTTAGCCTTTTGTGTTTTCGTGAGAAACCACGTGCATGGGGTTATATGGAATGATGGATGGTTGATGGCATGACTGGATGAGGGTCGGGACCGATATGAGGAGGGTGCCCGGTGTGGCACAAAAACATGCATGTGTGAGGCCCATGGGGTACCATTGGTGGATACGCTTACCGTTGAACTGTTTGTTTTCAAAGAAATGGTTTTAAAAAAATGATGTCTTGATGAATTCTTTGGGATGGTTTGTATTATAGGTTTCTGAAAATGTCGATGTTTGGGGATGTTTTGAGTACAAGAACCCCTCTTGTTTATGCTATGTTTTGGATTTGTGTTTGGTCGGTAAGCTGTGTTGTAGGGACGGTTAGTGGTCTCTTCTGAGAAATGTTTTGGTATGGTATTACGGTGTTTCCTTTCATGTGTTTGGATCTGGTTTGTGGTATATCTCGACTAATGGACCATCTTGGTTGGGTCCTTAGGTTTAATCATTGGATAAGGTACACCCCCATTAAAGGTTAGTGCACAACTGAAGTGCAAACTGGATTGTTTCTCCATTATAAGACCCTCCAGTTGATCAATATAAGGAATATTTTTATTGATATTTTTAGATTGAGTCTACACCCTTTACTTTCTTGGTTTTTTGTATCCTCTTGTAGTGGGAGAGTGATCATGGGAGGTTGAAAGAGAACTTACCCTCTTATGTTTCCAGATTTTCCGAAGGTGGAAGTGGTCTGGGGCTGTTAGCATGGATGAGTATCTAGATGGTGTCTAAGAGGTCCTCTCAGTCCTTCATAGTCTCTTTGAAGAAGGATCTCACAATAAACTAACAGTGTGGGAAATCTGGTCATGAGAGGATATTGTGGCCACTTTATAGAGTTCTGTGTTGTTTGGGGATGTTATATAAGGTCCCACTCCATGCATTGTTTATATCAGTCACAATGGGTCATGTTCGGTGAAACCTTGTGATTTAGTGCACTCAATTGACTTTAAAGGTGAAAGTTATGCAATCCTCTGAGAGTATCTTTATGTTGGGAGAATTTATCCCATGGAAAAACATAAAAATATTCCATTTTAGAGGAAGGTGAGTATAGGTGTTCTTTACTTCTATTGTTTCTCACCCGAACAAACAAGGTGTGATGTGTGTGCATCTTCTAAGCCCCTTTTTCAGGGAAATATCGAGTTAGGTGAAGGTGATTTTGGAATGTGTTATGCCTTGTAAAGCTTATAGGGGATTGCGGTTTAGTTCTTGGTTGCACCGAAAGAATAATTCTCGTTCAGGGGGTTTCCAAAGCCTGACTGTGAGGCCGAAGATGCTTCAATCATTTAAGCTCCAGCCACAGGTCTCAGAGAGAAGATGGCTCGTAGTCAGGGGAAATCACATGGTATTTTAAACCCATGTACAATGTCTTTTCCTCTGTATGAATGATATTAAGAGTTTAAACCTCTAGTGTCATCATATTTCTTTTGTTTTTCCCATTCGGTGGAAATAGGTTGAGGGCCTTGTACCAATGTCATCACCTAATGTCATTCCCTCCCCCTTTGGTTTCCATCGAGTCATTAGAGAATGGTTGGAAATTTGGATAGACGTACTGAGGACACAGTTTGTGTATAATTAGTAGTGACCATGTTCCAGGAAGCCATACGAAAAGAATGATCTGCATAGTTTGTGCAGAATATCCAAAACCATGTGGACTGACCCCTCTCCCTTCCCAAATCTTTGAATGAAAATTGGGTCTTTCTGTGTCGGCTGATGCTGGTCGGCTAAGATGGTTGGTTCTTATGGTGGGGAGACCCAATATGATTCTCATGAACGTTCCTTCGTAAACTGTGAATGGAATTATACCCTTTGTGTTAGGCAGTTCATTCAGGCCTCCATCTGTTAGGGTCTTGATTCTGTCTCGGAAAATAATATAGGTTGCCTCTTATAGTTGGGTGCCTATTTGTGTCCCCCATACCAATAACTCAGATTTATCCATGGTCCTGGCTTGTTGGTAGGTAGTCTCTTTCATATCTTTTTAGATACCAACATCTTCCTTGAGTAAATATTGGGATTGGAGGGCTCCCAATGGTTTAGTTAATGTAAGGTAAATGTAACCTTGTTCGAAGTTGTTATTCGTTTGGGTGAATTGCTTGAGTCTTGTTTGGATAGTGTTTGAGGACTTTTATTTTGGGATAAAGTATGAACGTTCTTGATTGTTTCAGCAAAGTGGTGTAAGTTTGGTTTGTGAGAGTATTCCTTCCTTCATTAATCACTGGAGGTGTTTTGGCCTTTGGGGGAGAAACCTGGCAAGGGAGTACCTCTTGATTTCTCAGTTGGGTTTGGTTGTTGTTTTGGCTTTGCTATGACTTTCCAGGGAGGAAAGTTTTCATGGTGGGGAGAATTGTCACATACATAGATTATTTTAAATTTTTTTTTATTTTTATATACATTAATGCTTTCTTTTGGTGGTTTCCAAAGGTTTTATGGAGAATAGGTGAGTTTTTATCAATTAGGCCAAACCGTGAGCACAATTCAAAATTTAAAAATAAATTTTGTTTCTTTTATAACTTTTTTATTTTTTAATAATTTCACTCATTCCAAATCCTAAATGTCCTCCCCTGATATATTAACACCAAAATTAAAATTTGGAGCCTTTGGAAATCCATAAACAAGGTTTATTTTTGTTTTTATTTAAGGGAATGGGTCTTCCCAGAAGCCCATATCCAGTTTCAAAAATGATTTTTATTGATTTAATAAATTATTCAATATTATGTATTTTTTAGTGATTCCAAGTCTCCCACGAGACCATTACACCCATCCTCCCCCCCCATCCTCTTTCCCCCCACTTTGGAGCTCTTAGGAATCTCTATTTATGGACGAAATTCTTAGGATTTCTAAAATCGTCCCAATTTGAGGAGGTAAGTTCATTCCTTCATAAATCTCTCAATTATTACTCTTTTCCCTCCATTAAAGTTCCTAAATAACCTCCTAATTCTTGTTAATACACACCCTGAATTATGTCTGTTTTAAGTTTTAGATACTGGTGTTTTGGGGAGATTAATTTAAGATTTATCTAGTAAGTTAGTGCATTTCTTTCCCCTTTAAAATTGTTTAGGGTTTCATTCTACTTGTTTAGGGGTTGTTCCATTTTACTTGAATTAAAAAATGACCAGGGGGTAGGGATTTGAACCTTGGGTTTTCTTGGTCTTTTATTGTGGATTTAGGTTTGATCTATGTCCCTCTTGGTGTGGCGGTGGTGCGATTTGATTTTCTCACAAAGGATTCAAGGTTTTAACTAATTCGGTAGGTGATTCCATGGGTAACCATTTAATGATGAGTTATTTTGCTTGATTAAATAAATTTTCATGTTCCTTATATGATGTTCATTATGAGAAAACCGTTTTTTGTAGAAATAGTAAATCATTTGGTATTAATGTTGCATTTTTGTTTGAAGTGTGTATTTTTCTAATGTATTTCATGTGTTATCTCTTGTGGATGTTTTGTAAAATGTGTTAGTGATTTATTAGTTGTTGAAAGGGGCTTCCAATTCTTGTTGGATAATGATATAGTGTCATGTGGGCCAAAAAAATGGGGGTCTTTGAATGGGTTTTATGTGTGTAACTTTGTTATACTCCTTGAAAGTGATTTATGGATTCGTGTGTTCTCAGGGGTATCTTTTGTGATATTGTTCAAGGTGATTATATACCATTTTAAAGTGGATTATTACATGTTTATTGGGATAAAAATTCTTTTTTGGTAGAGTCTTGGTGTGCTTTTGGCATATAAATAGGTTTTTGAAATGGGTTTTGTGTGCAAGACATATTTACACCAATTGGGTTCTTTTTATGAAAATTGTAAATGTTTTAGTTGGTTATCCAAAGTGGGAAAAGGGTGAATATGTACTTTTTGGTATCTTTGTTCACCTATTCTGTGTTTTTTAAAGGTTTAGTGATGTTTTAAGATGTCAAACATTTTTAGAATGTTTTGTAAATTTCTGAAATGTTTTATTAATGTGTGATGTTGGCGCGAAACTTGTTTGTGGGATATTTCCTATAAGTTTGATGATAAAATGATTTTTAAGGTAAAAAGGGTATTATATAACAAGTGAGTGGGCTGTTATGAGAGTTTTAATATATTTTAATGGTTTTATAAAAGTTTTTAATGGATTTTTGGAAGTGTTAATGAAATGTGAAAAGTGTTGTGGGCTATTTTGGTGTGAGTCGGATTTCAAAATCAATTTGAATGAAAAGTGGACTTTTGTGACTTCTGTTGTATGCATGTGGGATTTTTTGTGAGTTTATGATATGGAAATGATATTTTCTTATGAAAAGTATATTCATTGACTTTTTGAACTTTTTTGATCACAAAGGGAAAACCCAGGTATCTAGGTGGGTGGATGTGTACTAGAATGCTAGTGAATCCGTGGGGTTTGGCCTCACTTTCACTTATCAAGATTGACGCTTACAACTCTAACTAAACTATGATTATGATGATTGGGGACCACTAGGTTATGGGTATGTTCCCTACTAGAGGCTCGTGCATGAGAATGGATATTTCTGATGGTTACTCTCACCGAGATATGAGGTACCTGGGACCCACAACTAGCTAGTGCCTAGGGGTTATTTCCCATTGCTTGTGCTCACTAGATATTTTGTGCTTTCCGTCGGCATACAGTATGAGTGTCTGTTAAATCTAGTAGCTTTGTTATTTATTTTAATAGTGTTTATTATTTAAATTAGTCCACTTGAAAACTGTTTTTATTCAAAGTTTCATCTTTTAGAAATTGTAACTAGATTTTCATGTTTTTGAAGACTTGTATTCTTTCCATCTTTAAATGTTTATCACAAGGAAGCTATTAGTGGTGGTATCCTACTGGGATTTGTCTCACACCCTAATTACACTATTGGGTGTAAGTATACTTTCTTATTTTGTGTCACAGGTTTGGGTATAGGTTTAATGTCATTGGTTCGGGTTTTTAACGGTCCATCGTGATGCAGTGTTGTGGATATGGCTTGAGGGAGGTGCCTCTTTCCATGTGGATGTTCTTGGGATGTCTTTTCTTGGTTTTTTACCTTTTTTAATGTCCTTTTGAGTTGTTTTAGACTATGTAATTCAGTTCTGAATTTTTGTAAAACATTGTTTGGTATGAAAAATTCAGATTCGTTTTATTGGATTCATTGGTTGTTTTATGTTTATAAACTTGGGTAAATCGTTTCCAATTCTCATTTTATGATACCCAGGTACTTGTGCAAGCCCGTGGGGACCGGGAACTCCCATTAGGCCTTTTCACGGGCCGATTTTGGTGCCAGTTTTGGTGGAAATCATATTTGGTTCGTGACATGGAAGTCCCCAAATCATGATATAGCCTTCCAAATATGTCTTTGACTCTTGGATCCTGATAAAATTCCATTGGATTAAATGTTTAATTGGGAATTTTTTCTCTAAGGGGATGCCTATAACCCCGAGATTCTGCTGCCAAAAGAACCTCCCCATATCCTGGTTCACATACCACCTCCAGGTTGTGGTTCGAATTGGTATTGATTTCTAAGTAATTTTCATCCATAGAGACCACCTAATTATGAGAGGGGGAATCCTTAAAAAGACCAAATTAGTTTTGTTGATTAGTAGTGTTTCCAAGGAGTAGCTATATCCCAACCAGATCCTATCTCTTATGAGTTTTCATTCCTTCATCAATGCTCCTTGAACCCATCACCAATGTTTGATGGAAAGTCGGCCTCCTATGCCTTCACACTGCCAATGAAATCCCCATTTTCTCACATGTAGAACATAAATCAATCCATGATTAAAAAAGAATGGATTGTTTGTAATGAAACTGATCTCTTGTGACCATATATATAAACTCAGTAGGAACCTTTGAAACGTCAACTTCGACATAGATTCATGGAGAAATTGGGTGAAAAAATTCTCTAGTCCCACTATCAGAGCACAGATAGTGAACCATGAGATTTCCTAACATTCAAAGGATCAAAATATTTTGAAATGGAAGAGGGAGTTCTGAGAATCTTACACAAATAGTTGTATTTGGTGAATTTTGATTCATATAGAAGTCATAAGACCACTTGAAGAGGAGTAATATAGAACCTTTGAAGATGCGGGGAGCACTAGAAAATTCCATAATTAGGTCTTCCTCATATGAAAACCAAACCCTGATATGCTTTGAATCGAGAAGTCCCAACATATCTCGGTCCTGTAAACCCAGGGATCTAAAAATATGACGGTTGAAAGTGTCCACCGATGAATGTCAGTGCTTGAAATGATCTATCTACGTCAAATCCATCAGGGAAGATGTGGCCTTGAACTCTGAGGAAGAGATCAACAGTTTCAGGAATACATCAAACAACTCGAGGACTTTAGGGAAAACAAAAAACTGGGGGAAGGGAGGAAGAAGGTCTGGGTTAGATAAGGAGGATAATAGATCAGTTCTTCCCCCCACAATAGGTAGCATAGGTCCCTCCCCTATTAAGGGTGAAGGTACTGGTGCGGCGCTAATCCCTGCCTATCAATACCAAATGCATTTAGAGAGATATTGGTCCCAACAATTAAAACCATATTTATTTCTTCAACAATATTGTAAAATTTCATCGTATCATAACCCATGAAATGAAATGGGTTTCATAAAAATTTCATTATCTCACAACCTATGGAAAGGAGAGACATTTCCTAATAATTTCATCATATAATAACCCATGAAAGGATTCATGTTTAAAATTAATTTCCTCATGTTTTAACCCATCGAATAGAAATGGGTTTCATAAACATCATGCCATCAAAACATAACCATTGAGAGAAATAATATTAATGTTATCCTTGTATCATATCCCCAGTAAGTCATAGGTAACACCAATATATGTCATCTTAGATGGAAAATAATTTTGAAAGATCATTTAAAACATTTAATGAGTAAAATATCCTTTCCTGTTTAAAAATTCTTTTAAAAATATTTTTAAAACATTTTTATCTTTAAAAAAACATTTAAACTTATAATCGAATATTATAAACAATGATTGATTATGACGTTAGAAAATGTTTTCGTGTCATACATGTTAAACCAATGATTCCTTTCACATTTATGTTAAAAGATAAATTGAAATTATAGAAAAAGATATGAATATTACCTTCAAAATATTTTTAAAAATTAAATAATGTTAAAAAATATCTTTTAAAAACCATAAAAGATTAATAAAAAAATTTAAAAACATTTTTGTAAAAAATGGTTTTGGATGAAAAAATATTTCTGACTGAAAAGAAAAATAAAGGTGGATTTTATTGAAAACATTTCCTTAATAAGTTTAAGTGAAAAATAGTGCTAAAATGATACCATTACATGAATATGTCCTGAATAAACATATCATAATAATATTCATTAGAATTATTGAGAGGTATATCATGATATTTCAACATTGGAGACTAAATCATAAACAATCTTAATAAATGGTAAGATTGAAACATAAAATATTTACAACTTTGGTAATATTGAATTGTAATTGTTACGAAGTAAAAACATAACATAAATATTAAAATATCATAAGGAAAAAAATCGTGATATTAAATTGAAAAATGTGTTTATATAAACTTTTTTAAATAATATATGTGCATAACAAAATGTATGTCTCAAAGAAGGAAAATTGAGACCAAATTTGCTTACCGCTTTGGTAACTTTTTCACTGTGAACCCCATGAAAGAGATATCCTCAAATAGATATGAAAATATACAAAATTTTAAGTATAATAATCATATAATATATTCATCAATCATTATATACACTATGTAAAAGAAATAGTTGTTGATATGGCATGTGTCTCACATAAGCTAAAAAGTGATATGAAAATACATTACCATAAGTATCAATTTTCTTTTTTCTCATCCAAACCTATTATATAATAAATATAAGTTTATTATATATGTATCAAAGAACCATAGTTATATATATATAACCATATATGATTTACTTTTGTCCTTTTATTACTCATTTAATAAACATTCCATGTTAAAATCATGTTTCGAGTAATAACTGCTTTGTTTAATGTGTATGTTTTATTTTTTTTATTTTAAATCCTATTAATTGGATTATGGTTACATAATATCCATAATTTTAACCATAATATAAATATAACATATATTCATTATATATTTATTTATAGTTATTCATAAAAGTTATAGTTGGTAATTGAAATACCCCGTTAACTGGGAGGGTAGGTTGAACATATGCATTAACGTTGTTTTCATTTTCTTGTTGAAATGAAGGAGAGAAAGGTAAGTGATATATATTTTCATTATAGAGTCCTTTCTATGTCTTTTATATCAAATATTTTTTTTAACCCATCTTTAATCCATCCCATGTAAATCTTGAAAGAATCACATCACTTCGTGTGGTGGTTATCCATTGTACACACAAACAACATTATCGTATTCCCATAAAATAGAAATTATGAAGGTATATGAGATAAAAAATTTCCAAAATCATAATAATACATAAATATAATATATAATCCTTAAATTCATCATTATTTATAAATATTATACGTGTTAATGGAATAATGACTGACATCGTTTTGTGAGGTGGTAGTCTGTCATACACATGAACAGAGATTTCGTAACTTATTTCTTGGAGGTGGAGATAGATAAATATTATGAAACACACATAATAAAAATTAATTATATTTTAGATAATTTTTTATTATATTTAATGTTATTAGAAATAAATTAATCTAGAAAATGAAGAAATAAATTGAAATATCTTGTTAACATAATTACCTTCTGTAACAGAAACCTCCTTTAGATCTCCTCTTTTGGACCCTAGGGGTGGTCTTTTGGGAGCACCAAAAGCTTTAAATTTTAATTAATATGGGGAGAAAAATTGGAAGGGTTTTTTTTACAACTGGGATTTATATTTGTGATGAAGTAAGGGTAGGGAGAGCCCTTTTATATGTGGGGAAAATGGACCTCCTGAGAAATTGCATGGAAATTTAAAAAAATGACCCAAAATTATAAATTAATTCAGATAAAAAAGATTTAAAATGAATCTAGGTTATAAATTGAGAAGTACAAGGTGTGAATATGGCCATACAATAATATTTTTACAATTTTTTAAGTCATATTTACACTTTTCCTCTTAGTTTAACCCCACAGTAAACCCATTTTTACCTTAACAATGTTAAATAATTTTTATTGTGTTCACTATTCATTTTAGTCAGAAATTAATTTTTCATTATTAGATAATATAAATTATTTTACATAAAAAAGTGGAAGCCATTTTCTAAAATTATATTCACATAATAGACATAATTTAATTTAAAACTAGTCACACTGATGCAACGAGAAAGAATATTTTTAAAGAAAAAATGTTCAAAATTTTACAAAGTTTTTTATATCAAAATTCAATATCAAATTGATTCAAATGACATAAATTGTATTAATAAAAGAATTATTGAACTAATTTCACTTTAAAACAAATTAAAAATATAATTTATCCTTATAAATGAATTAAATGAAAAGGAATTTTTCAATTAAAATTCGTTATTTTTCATTATTCATCAAAAAAAATGTCAAAAGAACAATAAAAATTTCAACTAAAATAATTTTGAGATAATTATTTAAAAAACTAATTTGTTTCAAATTAATTTTCTAAAATCACTAAAAATTAATTTTATATTATATGTGCAAAGCCTGAATAAACCATCTTTTAGAAAAATATAGTTTTTCTGAAAAAAAAAATTATTTTAAATTATTATTATATTTAAAATTAATATATAACTAATATATTTGTAAAAATATATATATTTTCATAAGTTAGCCAAAATTATTCATATGATCTATATGAGTGGCTATGATATATATTAAAAAAATGTTAGTTGTATATTGTTGTTTGGTAAAACGCAGTCTTGCGTATAATGAAAGCTATCAAGGAAACTCATTATTGTGTATAATGCATGATAACTTGGTGTTATGTGCAATTAAAACTATCACATAAATTTAATTTTTTTGAAAAAAAGTTCATAAAAACTTAGGGTGTTGCATTCTACCCACCCCCCAAATGAATTTCTCCCATGAAATTCATCAATCTTATACAAACAAATGGGTATATTTTTGCCTCATTATATCATCAAGTTCCGAGATAGATTATTCAAACTGGTGGTTTCCCCAAAAAAATTTACCAAGTGAGTGGTCTTGTTTTTTATAAATTTCTATATACAATCTGGAATATGCACTATTTATTATTCAATATAAAATCATTCCCCATTGGTAAAATATATGAGTTCAATACATGTGATGAATAATATATGTACTTTATCATGAGAGACACATAGAACACATCGTGGACCTGATATAGGTTCGGTGGAAGTGTCAAGAAAAACACTACTATACTGATATAAAAAATTATTTTAATGGGAGTGATATACCGAAGGATTCATTTTCCCTTCTTTCTTCTACATATATGTTCATAGATAGACTTTCTTTCCAACTTCAAATTTTACATTTGATCTATGATTATCAAAAAAACATTTTTCTCAACATTTTCCAATATTTACATGTTTATGAATGGAATTATTACTCTCTGCCAACTCATAAGCTTCCTAAAGTCCCATATATCATCCTTTCTTCAACTTCATTCATATACATTGGAGTTCTACACTTCCTTCCACAAAGTTCTCAATAAGGGGAAATCTGAACACTCAAGTTAAAGATATCGTTTTAATAAAACTAAACTTGATTATGGTTTGGATCCAACCACCATTTAAATATATAGGACATTATATAATATTAACCATTAATCATATATCCACAAATTGTAATGGAATTCCTCCTCAAATAAAATTGTCACCCTAGAAAAACAAATCATTTCATTACCAAAAATATTTCTTAAAATAACGTTACTCTTGATAAATTCTCATCACATAAAACCCCAAAAGGGGTTTCATTGTATTTGAACATATAATCAACATTAAACTCATAAACTCATTATCTTATCCAAAAATCATATGGTAATCTTACACAGAGACATATATGCTTAAAAAAGATAACTCACCATTTTTTATTTAAATAAGGAATTATCTTATACAAAAACATTTCAATTGGAAACTTGGGTTCAAAATTGTATTAATATAATACCAAAACCGATCTCATTATTAACAAGTTTATATATATAAATATAATAACAGAAAATTTCACAAAAGGGTGAACATAATATTTTCATTGGAATCATTCATGAAAAATTAAACATAAAATTCCCAACTAAGGAGGGGGTTAGTGTACCCTAATTAAAATGGTTCACTTAAACTGCCATGATTGATAAAGCTTTACTTTTATTATTTTTCTTCAAAGGTTCTTGGCATCGATCCCCGTAATCAACCATTGGATTTGGTCACTTATTAGAATAATAACTGAACTCTTTCAATTGATACACTGAAGTGATAGAGGATCATCCTACGGGGATTTCTCATTATTTGAATCATCAGAAAAATTTATCCTATAACATAAGTATTTAGACACTTGATGACCTTCCTTTCCACACATAAAACATTTACTAGTCCCATTAAGATGATTATCTCCTTGTTTCTTCACATGCTTTGAACATAAATAAATATCTTCTTATTATCTACATGGTTCTTATATTTTCCAATGAATTCCATTTTTCTCTTCTTATCCAAACCATGACATTGATCTGTAACACCAGCCTCCATTTTCACCTTGAAATAACATCAAATAATCTATTCATATCATCCAATGTCCCTTATGGTTGTTTCGCTTTGAATATTTATTTTTAAACCACTAAAGATCACTAGTGAAAAAAACATTTTTTATGTCAGTTAATTTTTATTTTTCATGTTAGTTTCTGGATGACGTTATTACAGGAGACGTATTAAATATTGTTTTTTACGTCGGTTATTTTAAAACCGATATAAAAAACATAAAACCCGAATCCTTTTTCACATCACTTCCAAAAAATAAATGTGGAAAATGCTTTGGAGTCGTAATTTATTACATCGGTTTTTTAATAACCAACATGGTAAATAGATTATTACGTCGGTTATTACATAACCAACTTAATAAATTGTGCCTCCAAAGCATTTTTCATGTCGGTTATTAAAAAAATAACGTGATAAACAAGTCATTAAATCATTTTTCATGTCGATGGTTGTTTAAATGACATGAAAACATATATACTACGTCGGTTATTAATTATCTGATGTAAAAAAAACAATTCCCATGCATTTATTACATCGGTTATAAAATAACCGAATTAAAACCCAATTTTTTTTATAAAATCGTTCAACCATTACTACACTCTACCAAAGATTACATAAAACAAGGAGAAAATAGACCAAAACCAAACCAAAAACAGACCAGAATAGATACCATAAAAACATCATAACTAGACCAAAATAAGAAGAACCCAAGGAAAATTAAACATTCACATACATAACATTCAAAACATACACTATCAACTAAAAAAACATAAAAACGCTTGGACATCCCCTACCCCCATGGATAGCCCCCCCCCATCACACATGACACCCTCCCCACCCCCAGGACACCCTCCCAACCTCTGGGAGAGCCCCCCACCCCTAGACAGTCCCCCCTAGACCCCCCCACCCCCTGGACACCCCAAACCCCCCAAACACCCTTCCACCCCCTATAGATCCCTCCCACTCCCTGGACAGCCCCCCCTCCACTGGACAACACCCCACCCCACTGGACAGCCCCCCACCCCCTGGACACCCACCCACCCCTTGGACACTCCCCCTAGACACCCTCCTGGACAGCCCCCCACCCCCTAGACACCCCCCACCCACCCGGACACCCCCACCCACTAGACACCCCCCCTGGACACCCTCCCATCCCCCGGACACAGCCATACCCTGGATACCCTCCCACCACTTGGACATCCCCCTCTCCCACCCACTGGACACCCCCACCCCCTAGATAGACCCCCCCCCCCACCCCCACCCCCTAGACACCCTCCCTCCCCACTAGATACCCCCTCCACTACCCTGGACACCTTCCCACCCCCTAGACACCACCCTACCCCCTGGACACTGCCATCCCCCTAGACACCCCAACCCCCCTTGACACCCCCTACCCCCTTGGACATCCCACCCACCACCCTAGACACCCCCACCCTCTAGACTCCACCCCACCCCACTGGACACCCCCCCGGACACCATCCCACCCCTAGACACCACCCCACTCCATTGTACACCCACCCACCCACTGGACGTCACCCACCCCCTGGACACACCCAACCCCCTGGACACCCTCCCGGATAGCCCCCCACCCCTTATACACCACCCCACCACACTGGACAACCACCCACCCCATGGACACCCTCCCAACCCCTACCCCCTTTGACACCCTCCTACCCCATAGACACCACCCAACCCCCCATGGACATCCCCCCACCCCCTGGACACCCCCTACCCCATGGACAGCCCCCACCCCGATTGGACAGCCCCCACACCCCCTAAACACCACCCCAACCCACTGGATAGCCCCTCCTCCCCACCCCACTGGACACCCTCCCACCACCTACACCCTTAGACACTTCTCACCCCCTAGACACCACCCCACCCCCATGGATAACCCCCCTCACCCCCCCACCCCTCGAACACCCCCACCCCCCATAAAACCATTACTATATTATGCTAAAGTATGAAAAAAGCCAAAAGCAGACCAAAACCATACCAGAATCCACACCATAAAAACATCATTACAAGACCAAAACAAGAATAACCAGAGAAAAATTAAATATTAACATATATAAAATTAAAAACATACATTTTCAACTAAAAAAAACTAAATACAACCAAAAAAAACTACCAAATACACAATTATAATTAAAATATTCAAAATGACATTTTACACTACAAACAAACTAAAATCCAAACGAACCTATAAAATAATTTGACCATTCCACTTGTAAATGTTTCACCTCTTGAGTACTATAAGGTTGAGGTTCATCAAATAGATACAAATTAAAATGATAGTAATTAACATGTATAATGAATAAATCAAATGAAAAATTATGGCAAAGTTTATAAGGAAATATTACCATGTAATACTTCTCAAGTGTTCCAGTTGTAATTATTTCATACATAAATCTTTATATATAATATCCACATTCAATGACGCCATGTTGTTCATGAAAATTCTATTTAAATGAGTGTTAATTAAAAATATCATTTTTATGTAATACATCGAAATGTACAAATTTTAAATACATATTTACCTTTAATTTTACATATTTAATCTTGGAACTCTTTTACTTTGAGTTTTTTCGAAATTAGACCCATCCAATATTAGAAAATAATATGAAGGGGATAAATTTAAAATTAATTATAATATAACACAACTCTTAAGAAATTGAAACTTACCATTCCAACATATTCTTAAAACTTCCCCACACATCTTTATGGACAGATCATATCAAATAAAGTGCTTTCTCCCATGGAATAAAAACACCTAAAACCCAATTACCACTGATATAAAAGAAAATTTAAGGTTTATGGTTTTTTATTTTAAAATATAATAAACACTTTTCCATATATATGTTTCATACCTCTCACAAAAAGGCATGATTCAATACTGTGTGATTATATTATGTTCAAATATTTCTGTAATATAAAGTGTTCTTTGTTCCTCATCCAATGCATGTTCTTTAGGGGAAATCAAATGTGAGTTCATGAATCCATATACAACTTTCTTCTCATTCTTATCACACATGTTATAAAGATACCTAATACAAAACAGACATAAGTATACATTTTTAATAAATATAACATAGGGAAATGTGTTAATAATTACATGGAAATAAATATGCACCACATTGATGCACAACTTATCACCAGTAACAATCTCCATGATATCATTTTTCACAGTCCCCACATTTATTTCATATCTACAAACATGAGTTTCCATTGGAAACTCATTATGATCCACCAAAAAATTTGAATATCTTGACAATCTATCAAGACTACTAGAATATTTATCTGATTTCATATCCATTTGTATTTGTTGTTGTATATATAGTATTTCTTTACATATGAAATATTTCTATAAAAATAATTAGAAAAATATATTTGTTTTCAAATTTTATAAAACGTTAATAGAAATTGAAATAAAATATATAACATATATTCCTCTATGGTAACGAGACATAGAAGTTTGGATAGACAAACTAAAAAGTGGCTGATACTATGTCCAACTGTCATCCCCTCATCTGTAGGTAATGGTACTCGAGCTGATTTATCTATAATATCCTATACATTGACCCTATGATGTTATACGTCTAACTATTGATGATGAAATGTATCTACTATACAATATACCAGCCCATATGCAATTATATGATGGAGAGGATCATCAGCAAACAACTCACAATAAGTAGGAAGTTGGGTCGGAGGAGTAGGATAAAAAATGGTGTCTGCAGGCTGAGGTGGGGGAGTGGGAGCTACTGGTGGAGGTGGAGGATAAATAATGGGGTCTGTAGGGGGAGGTGGAGGAGTGGGAGCTGCAGTCTGAAATTATATTTGTATGTCTGTAAACATAGATTATACCGATGCTCTAATATTTTCCTCCATCATCGAATTAATATAATGATCTTAAACCTCCATGGATTCTTTTTTTATAATCAACCTTATTAGAAGAAGTTGAAGAACTTGGAAAAACATTTCTTACTAATACACCCGTCAGATATCCTCATACACAACCGGGGTGTTCGGGATTTCCCAATGCTGCAGATAAAATATCTTTCCTCCCATTAGCTGTAAATACCCCTTGTGAACTCTGATCATCAGAAAAATCCTATATTATTTAATTAAACATTTATATAATGATTCAAATTATATAAATAATATAATTAACTTAAATAAATAAATTAAATATCTTACAATCCTCTCAGTTATGATTCTCAATTCTTCCGAAAGATATTTCCCCTTTTTCCCATCCGAGCTCTCTCCCATTTTTCATCTCTAGATGGAGGGATGGGTGGGAAACCTCTTCAGATCTTAAAGATTCATCTCTCAGTTTTTTTTTATTTTTCTGCACATTATTTGTTATTCTGATAATGTATACCCTCCCTCAGATAAACTATGAGGGTATATATTTTTAGATTGGATCCCCTGCTGATATTTCCTTGTTTTTTGTAAACTAAGAATAAGAAATCATCAAAAAACATTAATAAGATCATTTATATAAGAAATATTATAAAATTTTACAATTACCTTACAAAAAATGAATCTTTTCTTCTACTTTAAACAAATTTTCTCCATGTGTATTCATCTATGAAAGGATATATATGACATGGATTGACACGATTCCAATGTTCAAAAATGAAATCAGATGTGGGGGTTGATTTGAAATACATCCATCGATAAACATTTCCTCCTGACTCCTCTAGTGTCCAAAATATCAAATATCTTCTGACAAAGAAGACTAAATTATATTATACAAGAAACATTTAAATATTAGTCAAACAATAGGAAAATATATTACCAAACTTATACCCCACAACAGAGATATTATTGCGTTTTCCACACTTCTCTAATCGTCATACTAAATGCTTATTTTTCTTTTACCCTAATTTGTTAGAAAAATCTTAAAATATTTTGCATTTGGACCTCTAGGAATATCATTCTCATCAAACTCAATGAGTATCCTCTGGTCCTGGCTACGGGCAAGTGATAATTTTGGTAAATGTGGGAAGCCACGTTTACCAACTATTGAACTCTTCTTCATCATTATGGGAGCACATGAGGAAGATTGAGGAACATCAAGAGGAGCATGTAAATGTTCCTCCCCAGAGGTACAATCATGATTCTCATCTCTAGAATGATGTGGTTGATCAACTGATTGATCTATCATTGTCCTTCAAATCAAAAAACCAAACATTATTTCAAAAATATAAAAATTCCAATATTAAAATACTAATATAAAAGAATGTAAAAATGAACTACGTTATGTAATAGTAAACATGGTAAATAGGTTAATTATGTTAAATAATTGTAAATATGGTAAACATGGTAGTGTAATTTTCATTCAACAAAATCAATAAATATATAAGTTATGTTAAGGTAAAATTTGATAAACTATGGTAAACATGGTAAACATGGTAAACATGGTGAAGTAATTGTCATTCAACAAAATCAATAGATACATATGTTACCTAATGGTAAACATGATAAACTAAACTAAAAAAATTAAAATAAACAACAACTTATACTTATTTTTTTAATATATGTTTTAATAAAGAAAAACATTCCCATATCGAACATTTTATGAAAAATAATAAATGTACACAATAAATAAACATATGTTACATGTAATATTAGTAATTTACAAATGGATTTTTTTTTTCAAATTACTTCATCATGATTGTCCCTTATGGAACAAACCAAGTCTTAAACATTCTAATCATTATTTTCTACAAATCCTTCCATGGAAGTAGGGATATAAAATACTTAAATATCTTCATCAAGTTGATCCTCACCAACATATTTTTTCCCTTGTAAAAAAAGATACCAATACATATCTGATTGATCAACTACATAGAAAATCTATTTTTCTTGTGTTTCCATTATAAAATAATATTTTGTGTCTTCCAATCTATTCAGATTGAAAACTTTCATTCCAAATTCATTGTGTCTAACACTGTTATTACTGATAATCCATTTGTAGTTAAAAATAGGAAATTTAGTTTTAAGGTAATCAACCTACCATATTTCTTCCATGACTCCATAATATGAACTTGATGTAGAAATTGGGTTTTGGTCTTTAGAAATTGAAAAATGCATTGCTTCTATAAACACCAATACCCCATTATTCTAAACTACACTTCTATTGTCCTGAGATTTCATATGAAGTGTATAGACATTAATGTTCTACCCATACCATGTTATAAAATTTAAACTTGGACCACCCACAAACCATCATAATTCCTCTGATACATCTGATCTACCAAGAAAGGTCTTTTTAAACCAAGTCAAAAATGTTTCATTGTGCTCATTTAAAATCCAAATTTCATTCTTTGGATGAAATTGTTACAACTCATTAATATGTAATGTGATATACGGTTGAGCATCAGCTATATTATTCAAGATGTATAATTCTACCTTCTTCATCAGTTCAACTGACAACGATTTGACTTTCAAGCCATGAATCCCCTTTCCCTCATTATTAACTAATTCATGGCAAGATGGAGGAAAATCTATGTGCTCCTCCAGAGACAAGTAGCTCATAAAAACTCTACAACCTTCTAAAAAATATACTTTTCAACCATGGAGGATTCAGGTCGATATGTATTCTTAACATACCCCTTCAATATTTTCATATACCTTTCAAAATAATACATCCAAGGAAGATATTCATGCATACAAATCTTTATTTCTAAAACCATATAAACCATTAAAGGCACAAATATATCAGAAAAATATGGAGGAAAATACATTTCCTATTGACAAAGTATAGAAATTGCATCATTTTCCAAAATCTTCAAATCATTCACATCAATCACCTTTTTAAAAATTGAATTGAAAAAATAACACAACTCTATTATATTATTTTTAACATTGAGTGGAAATATTCCACTCAATGAAAATGGTAGAAGTTGTTGCATCATGACATGAAAATCATGAGATTTCATACCAATCAACTTCAAATCCTTTAAAGAGGGAAAAAATTTACATTTTAAGAATAACCTGTAGGCACATTGATATCATGAAGACACCGAAAAAAGTTAATTTTCTCCCTCTTAGATAATGTATGACAACTCGAGGGAATAAATTTTCATCTTCCATTAGGATTGGGAGCTAACTCCAAATGTATTACCATTGATAGTAAGTCTAATATTGCATTCAACCCATTTTCAGTATTTCTTTTAATATCTAGCAATGTTCCAATAAAACTATCACTAATATTCTTCTCCACATTCAAGACATCAGTATTATGTTTCACTTCATGATATCTCCAATATGATAGCTCAAAAATTATTTACCATTTCTTCTAAATATGTATATCATTACCAAATTTATGTTTCTTTACCAATGTCACATCAGGGTTTTTCTCCCTCACAAAATAAAAATCATGGGATAAAGGTTTTGGAGCGATATCAAATTCTTGTGAGCAATTGAATTCCTTTTTTAGTCTTCTATAAGAGTGATCCATAGTCAAAAACTTTCGATGACCCATGTATACTGTTTTCCTCCCATGATGTAATTGACAATATTAAGTCTATTGTTCACAAATTGTACATGCTTTGTGCCCCTTAACACTATATCCATACAAATTTTCATAGATAGGGAACTCATTTATAGTGAACATAAGCACGGCATGTAGTAGAAGATATTCCATTTTATAAGAATCATACACACTAATACCATCCACCAATAAATGTTTCAAATCGTGATTCAATGGTGACAAAAAAACACCAATATCATTTTTGGGCTGCTTTAGACCAAAGATCATTATAATCAACCTAACAAATTTGTACGTCATACAAACTTCAGGAGAGAGGTTGTAAATAAATAATAAAATAGGCCATGAACTATATGTGATACTAAGGGTTCAGTATGGATTCATTACATCTGTCCACAACCCAAGTCTAAGATTTCTAATTTCATTTCCCATTATAGGATACTACTCATCAATTTTCTTCCATTGTGTATAATCTGCTAGATGATGTATGGTTCCATCACATATTTTCTCATCAACATGCCATCTTAACCTCTTTACATAATGTGATTAGAAAATAAACATTTCGAATGATGAATTATATGAAGATACCAAAAATGACTTGGCAGAGATCTTTGTAATCTCTACATCAGCCTGTGATTTTTCTTTCAACTTATAACATGATGTCTAGAATTTTGGACACTCGAACAGAAATTTATATTCCTTACTATATATCCTACATTCATATGGACCGACATGTATTTTATTAAATCCAAATCCCATTTGGAATACTATTTTCTTGGCCTTATAATATGAATCTAGAATATTGTTGTCTTTTGGAATAATGTCTTTCAATAATTGTAGCATCTCTATAAAAAATTTATTACTCCATCCATGTTTCGCATTCAGGTTTTATCAATCTTAACACCATCTAAAAAACTGTAAAATCCATACAAACAAGATAAAATTGTTTTTTAGCATCACCATATAGATGTGCAACTGTCGGTTCTATCTCAATTTGTTTAATAGAAATATCACGAATCATTTCTTTAATTCAATCAGAGTTTCCATCTATCAAATCATAATCATCAGTAGATATAACATTCTATCCAGTTTCACCATGCCAAATCCAAGGGCTATAACTCATTTTAAAACCATGATAAATCAGATGATCTTTGATCTCTCTACTTTTCAACTTCTTCATATTCAAACATTTGAGGCCTGGACAGAAAAAAATGTTGCTGCTTAGAACATTCCATTTAGAAAATTCCAAAAAGGCATCAACAACTTCCTCATCTTCATTACTCATTCTATGTTCCGTAATCCAACTTCGACTCAATATTACCTATAAAAAATATCAAAATTATAAATCTTGTTAAGATAATCCAATTTTATATTTATATGAAAAATATTATAATTTGAATGTAAAACAATTTTGAAATATAAAACAAATATATCCATATTTGAAAAATATATGCATGAAAATGATTTTAAAAAGAAAATATAGATAGATATAATAGTTCTATATTTATATGAAAATCATTTTAGGATTACATCTCTCTCATATGGAACATGATATAATAGTATATATTCATCTTGGATCCTTTCTTCTTAAGGTACACAAAGAATACATCATGGTGCAACGAGATACCAAATTCACCCTTCCAAAAAAAATATATGTGAAATATAAATTTTAAAATATGTGTACATTCACTACTAAAAATTAAACATATCCCAATGATTTGAAACCATTGGGATAGTTCTTGAAACCATTGGGATAGAATATCCCAATGAGTTCACACATTGTTGGCTTGATGGTCGTTGCAACAGCCCTATACCAACGGTTCTACAGGAACCGTTGGTATAGACTGTCTGAAGTTAATATATGACAATGGTTTCAATGAAACCGTTGGGATATATATATTCCCACGGTTTCATGGAAACTGTTGGGATATATTTATACCAATGGTTCAAGAACCATTGGTATACACTCTCTAGTATATAATCTATTGAAATGGGGGTGGGGGTTGTCCATGGGGTGGGGGTCTGTCCATGGGGGTAGGGGTGTCTAGGGGTGGGGGATGTCAATGGGGTTGGGGTGTCCATGGGGGTGGGGATTTCCAGGGGTTGGGGGTGTCCAAGGGAGTGGGGCATCCAAGGGGGTGGGGGTGGTGTCCAGGGGTGAGACGGTTGTCCAGGGGGTTGAGGGGGTTGTCCAAGGGGGTAGGGGTGTTGGTGGCGTGGGGGTGTCTTGGGGGGATATCCAGGGGGTTGGGGGCTTTCCATGGGGTGTTTGTCCATGGGGTGGGGGTGTCTTGTGGGGTGGGGGTTGTCCAGGGGTTGTCCAGGGGGTGCAGGCTGTCGAGGGGTCGGGGTGTCCGTGGGGGTGGGGTGTTCTGGGGGGTTGGGGTGTCCAGGGGGTGGTGTCCAAGGGGGTGAGGAGGTTTTCCTAGGGGGGTTCGGTGTCCAGGGGGTGGGGTGGTGTCTAGGGGTGAGGCAGCTATCCAACCCCCTACCCCTTGGATAGCCCCCCCCCCCCACCACGGACACCCCTACCCCCCAGGATACCCCCACTCCCATGGACAGACCCCCAAACCACCCGGGACACACAGACACCCATGGACATCCCCCACAACCCCCTGGACATCCCCCCCAGACACCCCCGACCCCATTGGACACCCCCCCCCCCCCGGATACCCCCACCCCCTTGGACACCCCCCCTAGACAGCCCCCACCCCCACTGGACATCCCTACCCCCATGGACATCCCCCCAAACCCCCTCAACACCCCCAGACACCCCGACCCCCTTGGATAGCCCCCCCCCCAAACACAACTCCCCCCCCCGGATACTCGTACCACCTTGGAGAGCCCCTCACTCCCTTAACACCCCCCAAGGACACCCCCACCCCTTGGAAAACCCACCACACCCCCTGGACAGCCCCTCCACCCCCTGGACACCACCCTCCACCCGCCCTGGACAGCCCCACCCCCATAGATAGCCCCCCAACCCCCCAGGACATCCCACACCCCTGGACACCCCCACCCCCTAGACACCCCTACCTCCATGGACAACACCCTCACCCCCCCCCCCTTGGACAACCCCCACCCACCCACTGGACACCCCTTACCCCCTTGGAAAGACCCCCCCCCCTGTGGACACCCCTCGGAAACCACCACCCCTTTGGACAGCCCCCCCCCCCTGGAGCCCCCACCCCCCCACCCTACCCCACCCACTAGACACCACCCGCCCCACCCCCTAGACACCCCCATCCCCTGGACACCGCCCACCCCCTAGACACCGCCTACCCCTTTGGACAACCCCCACCCCCTGGACACCACCCCCACCCCATGGACACCCCTACCCCCTTGGATAGCCCCCTCACTCTCTGGACACCAACCCCCTAGACAGCCCCCACCCCTTGGACACCCCCACCCCTGGACACCCACTACCCCCTTAGACAGCCCTCTCACCCCTAGACGCCAACCCCAACCCCCTGGACACCCCCTACCCCCTTGGACAACCCCCTCACCCCCTAGACACAACCACCCACCCCCTCGACACCCCCTCCCCTTGGACAACCCCCTCACCCCCTCACCCCCTGGAGCCCCCCCCCAACCCACCCACCAACCCCTTGGATAACCCATAAACACCTTCACCCCCCATAACCCCCCCCCCCCCCCACCACCACCACCCTAGACACCCCAACCCCCACGAATAACATAATATGTGGTGTGATAAATCTTTTAAAAGTGTTATCAGGTCAGTTATTTAACAATTGACATGATAAACTATTTTTTTATGGTTATAACGTCGGTTATTTAAAAAATGATGTAGAAAATCCTTTATCGTGTAGGTTATTTTATAGCCGATGTGATAGATTGTGTTTTATCACGCCGATTATTTTATAACTGCCGTGATAAATCATCGAGAATTGATTTATACTGTAGGTTATTTAATAACTGATGGGATAAAGCACCCAAATTCGATCTATAAGTCGGTTATAAAATAACCAACGGGATAAATTTAATCTCAAAATTTTTTTATGCTGGATATTTTATTACCAATATAAAAACTCAATTAACGTCGGATTATCATGTCGGTTATTTTTTAACTAACGTGATAAACCAATTTTTCGATCCTTTTACATTAGTTATATAGAATCAACGTGAAAAATGCCAACGTGTTAAAAGTTTTTTTCACCGTTGGATCAGTCAACCATACTTTTATATTGAATGATAATACTTAAATAGTACCTCATAAGTTTTGTAAAATTTTCCTTTATAAGAACCACAAAATATTCATCATCATCTACTTATGCTATAAGAATTCCTTAAAATTTTTTGTATTAATAATATAAGGAAATTAGTTATTGAAAAATAATATTTTAAAATCATCACACATCATGGAGTCAATTTGTTATCAAATCCTTGTATTCTTAATAAGATTACTCCATTGATCTGCCTCATCATTTAGATAGTAGATTGCCAAAGGGGACTTTCCCATGTTATAAACATTGGAGAACAAGAAATATATTTTCAATGGTACTAATTCATTACTCATCCACTAACAAATCAGTGGAACCACTTGAAGAAGATGGTTGATTCCTCATTAATGACCCAATGGAACTTTATTACCCCAATTTTCAAATTTGAAGGTTCACCATGATTCATAGATTTATAAAGTTTTGTGAGTATAGAAACAAGTTTTTGTATTTAATATCCCATAACATCCATTTGATCAGGAGGAAAATCATTGAATTATTCATTTCATACCTCATTAACACAGTTTCTTTGGGTTCTAAGCATTGTCTAAAACCAAAAACAAGGTGTGATAAACACTAATCATAGTAGAGAACCACATATTCATGAAAATCACTTATAGCATTTCAAAGTCAACAAAAATTATTTTTTATATGTGACACCATAGGTTTATCATAGTTTTTTCATATTAATTATCTATTTAAATACTACAAGATGGTTTGAAAAGAGTTTTTGAATTTACAAAGAATATACTATAAGAGTTTAAAAAATTGTGAAGTAAATCACATTATCATGCACCAGTTCCTGGTCAATTCTAGCTCAATAAAGTGTTTCCGGATTTGTTACCCCTAGGTACATCTATCCCTGGGCCACATCCCAATTGTAGTGTCCACGCATGGATGTAATTTCTTAAAACCCACTTGATTTATCCTTTACCAAATTCTAGTACATTGTATTAAACTTTTACTCATCCTCAAAAAAATCCTTCGAGACATCCCAACACATATCCTTGGAAATATCCCTAGTGATCTCACTAATGTTTTCTCATCCTGGTCTCCAAATCATAACCAAAAATTTCCTCTAATATGAACAATAGTAACCAAGGATTCTCACACATGGATATTACATCTATTTAGATGAATATTCATTACATTACACAAACACACACCTGGGGGACCCGTGATAGTTTTGTTCCTTTGGAAACTAAGAATAGAATTATCAAAATTCCAAAAACATATTCAAAGTCTACCATAAATATCTTCCCATTAATTATTCCATGAATACATTCACTACATAAAACCTTTCATTATAACCTGGTAAAAAGAAACATAAAAAAGTGTGAACTCAGATTCTTAGTATGTGTAAACAAGGGAGATACGAAATCATAACATGAGTATAAGGGTATTAGAACAAGGAAATAATATTTGAAACCCATTATTTGTATATTAAATATCATACAATTGAGTTACGGCATAAATATTGGTAGTTTATAAGACATTAATCAAAAGGAAATAAAAGAACACAATCCCTGAGAGTATAAAATTTTCATAAGAAATAAAATTGTGGCATACACAAAATAATAGAAAATATTCTGCCAAGGATACCCACCAATGCATTCATAAATCGTTAGGCTTCAGAAAACAACTCGAGTACCTTATTTGGGATTAGGCTAACCACATGTGTACCCTCATTTTCAATCTTGGGTTACCCACTAGTGTACCATTATTTTTGGGCATAGCATAACATCCAGTGTATCCTCATTTTTTTGTTTGGGATAACAACCTATGTACCCACCTTTTTGGGGCTTTGTCTAAACACCCATGTACCATCCGTTTTGGTCTTGGATAACCACTCATGTACCCTCTCAACTCATAGAACAATTATCATTACCCGATGCATTGGAGGTAGATATAGGTCTCACCCATCACATAATGAAAATAATATTTATGTGTTCCACATGATCATAAAAATTCATCATATCATAACCCATTAAATGTAATAGGTATCATAAGTATTTAAACATATCATAACCTTTGGAAAAGAGACAGGTTTCATAATCATTTAATCATAGAATAATTTGTGAAAAGAAGAGGGTTTCATAAGAATTTTCTGATGGTATAACCCATGGAATAGAAATAGGTTTCATAAACATCATTCCATCAAAAAATAAACCATTTAGATAAATAATATTAAAGGTATCCTTGGGTCATATCCCTAGTAAGGAATAGGTAACCACAATGGATGCCATTTAAGATGGAAAATAATTTTGAAAGATCATTTAGAAAAATTATTGAGAAATATATCATTTCCTCTTTCAAAAAAAACTTTTTAAAACCTTTTAAAAACCATTCCCTTTTAAAATAACCTTAAAAAATTTTAAAGTAATATTCAAAAAAATAATTTTTCTGGATTTCAGTAAATTCTGTTCAAGTTGTACATGTTAAAACAAATACTCCATTCACATTTTCAGAAAAATCTAAATTGGTATTATTGGAGAAATACATGAAGATTCATTTAAAAAAATTAAAAATTAAAACATGGGTAAAATTATCTTTTAAAACCAATAAGATATTAATAAAAAAAATTTGAAAACAACATTATAAAATACTATTTTGGAATGAAATAGATTTATGACCAAAGAGAGAAATAAAGTATTATTCTCTTAAAACATTTTCATTATAATTTCAAGTACCAAAGATTGAAAAATGGAACCATTACTTGAATATATCATGAATATCGATATTATAAGAAAATTAATGATACTTATTGATAGTTATATCATGAAATTTCAACATTGGAGACTCAATAATAAATAATCTCAATAAATTATGAGATTGTAACATAACATCTTTACCACATCAGTAACATTGAATCATAATCCACATGAAGTAATAACATAAAATGAATATTAAAATAGAATGAGTATTATTTAATTCATGATATTACATGTTAAAGGTTCTGTATATATACCTCATAGAAGAATATAAGTGTGTAACATAACTTATTTCTCAAAGAAGAAATTTGAGATAAAAATATCTTAACGCTCTGGTAAATTTTGAACCATAAACCCCAAAAAAGAGTGATACTCAAATGGATTTGTAAATCCCAAAAATTTTATAGATAATAATCATAAAACATATTAATCACCAGTATATACACCATATAAATTAAATTGGTGGTGAATATGACATTTGTCTCATAAAATCTAAAAAGTGAGATGGAAATCCATTACCATAAGTCTAAACTTCATTTCTGCATGTAAAAACCTCATTTATAATAAATATAAGTTTACTATAAATATATTAAATAACCATAATAATATATATCACACCATATATGATTTACTTATGTTCTTTTATTTCCCTTTTATT
This sequence comes from Viscum album, assembly GCA_963277665.1. Classification (NCBI taxonomy): domain Eukaryota; kingdom Viridiplantae; phylum Streptophyta; class Magnoliopsida; order Santalales; family Viscaceae; genus Viscum; species Viscum album. The sequence goes on along the minus strand of OY728121.1, from coordinate 1,656,202,130 downwards.
AACTATTCCTTATTAAAATCATTATTGGGTTATAACTGCTCTGTTTTTCATGTATATTTTAATTTATAAATTTTATTCCTCTTACATTTATTATGGATACATCATATAAAAAATTTTAATCATGATATAAATATCATATATATTCATTATAAATTTGTTTATAGTAATTGATAAAATTTATATAGGTAAAATGAAGTACCCCATTCATGAAGACAGTAGACCGTACATATGCATTAACGATGATTCCAATTTTTGTCACATTGAAAGAAAGAATGGTAAATTATAAAAAGTACTATAACATAATCATTTTTAGGTCATATATATCATATATTTTTATTAAACATTTCCTTAATACATTACATGTAAAGCTCTAATGAATCATATCTCTACGCGATGTGGTAGTTCTTCGTACACATGAGCAACGTTATTATATTACCAAAAAAATGGAATGCATGAAGGTATATTTGGTAACAATCCTAGAATAATAATAATATCATAGATATCATATATAAATAATAAATCCATAATTTTTTCCAACTATTATAGGTGGTAATGAAAAAATGAATGACATGATTTTGTGAGGCAGAAGTCTTCCATAGATAGGAATGATTATTTCATAACCCATTTAGTGGAAGTGGAGATGGATAAATATTATGAAATATTAATAATAAAATCTAATTATATATGATATAATAGTTTGATTATATTTTTTTGTGTTACAATATAAATAAAAGAGGGAAATGAATAACTAAATTGAAATAGATTCTTAAGATAATTACCCTCTATAAGAGAAACTTCCTTTGGATCTGTAATTATCGACCCAAGGGATGGTCTTTTGGAAATAATAGAATCTAAATAATTTTACTAAGTATGATGGGGAGATAATTTGGTAGTGTTTGTTCTATCAAATATGTCTTTTGAGGTTTAAATAAGAATGTGGAGGGAGTTCCCTTTTATGAGTGGGCAAAGGGGACCTATTTGGAAATTACAAGGAAATTTCCCAAAATGATCAAAACATTTAAAGTAATTCAAATGGAAAAAATATTAAAAATGAATATAGATTATAAATTGAGATATATAAGGTTGAAATATGTCTATAAAACAATATTTGGAGAAGTTGGTAATTCATTTTACGCTTATCTTCTTCGTTTTAGCCCACGGTAAACCCATTTTTACCTTACCTGCAGTAATTAATTTTTCTGCATTCTCTATTTATTTCAGTAAAAAATTATGATAAACTTATTAGATAAAAAAATTATTATTATTATTAATATAGAATCCATTTCTCCAAATTACATTCGACTAATTGAAAATTTTTAATTTAAAATTAATCCCACATATGCAACGTGAAAGCGGGTTTTTAGGGAGAAAATGTTTAAAAGTTTATAAGTTATTTATATAAAAATGTAATAAAAAATTGAATAAAATGACACAAATTGGACTAATGGATGTATAATTTAACTAATATTTCTTTAAAAACAATTTAAAATATAACTTTACATTATAAATATATTAAAAAAATGAATTTTGCAATTAAAATTCAGTACTTTCAAGAATTCATTAAAAAATTAAACATTTCTTAAAAATAAAAAAAATCCCCATAAAATAATTTTAAATTGATGATTTCAAAAATTAACATTATTTTTTAAAATTATATTTATAAAAAGTAATAAAACATAATTTTAAATGTTTTCCCAAAGCACGACTAAACCGTCTTTTATAAAGAGACAATTCGGATTTTCAGAAAACAATTGTTTTTATTTTAAATTATTCTAATTTAACATCCAATAAATATAAAATTAATAAATGTTTGTAAATTATATATTTTCATAAGTTCCTTAATCATATTCATACACTCTATTTTAACAGCTTTGCGATATATTAAATAATAATGTCAATTGTATATTGTTATTTAGTAATACTGAGTCTTGCCTGTAACGCAAGTTATCATGGAAACTCATTGTTGAATGTAACCCAAGCTAAATTAGAGTTTTTTATAATAAAATATATCAGTTAAAGTTAATATATTAAAAAATCATCAAACCTCAGGTTGTTGCGTTTTACACCATCAATAAATTTTCCACTATCTTTCTTCATCAATCTGATTTTTTTAGAGTTATGTTATCCTCAATACCAATAAAAATTTATTATCTAAGTTGATACTCTCTATAATATTATTTACTAGCTTATTCATCTTCACTATCTAAGGAAGTTTTTTTTCCAACTTTCTCAATGAATGTTACCAACTTTTCAAAAAAATTGATCTTCTAAATAATTGTTTTCAATTGAGTCTAATTGTGTATTATTACTCTGTATACTTCTTCTGTTTCTAGTAAATTTCTTATTATATTTTTTAGATGAAATTTAATCTTTATGACATTTTTTCCACTTCATACATTCAAGTTTTTTATAAGAATCTTAATGATATTATCCAACATTATTCTTGGGGCAATTCATAATAAAGTGCTTTATTCCACCACACTCATAAAATTTGAGGGGAAATTTTATTCTAAAATTTTCTCATACTCTTTTTCAATTCTTAGAGATAAGAGACTTTATTTTTTCATTCACTCATTATCCCCTTTATCTACATAATCATAAGGATCAACATCTTCAATATTATTAAATTTAGTCTTTCTCATCGCTTCAAAATCCATTTCATATTTCATATTTATTTTGAAGAGTTGATATTTATTCGTTTCATACGAAATAAGAATGTTGTGAATTTCATCAAGAGATAAATCATCTTTATCTTTTAAAGAAGAAATTTTATAATCAAACTTGTACATATAGTTTCTCGTGAGTTTATTCAGTATTGTAAAATATTCCAGGGCACCTCCAAACCCTTTAATGATTCAAACAACTTAATTTACTCTATATAATCACTCATAAATAGTTTATTCACGTCTTATTTTTGTATAATAATGATTTATATTAAATATTTGTAAATTTTCAACCTTTAATATAATATTCCCTTTGAAAGTACTTTCATGTTTTTTCCGCATACTCTTTTTTTAGACCCATTACCTTAATATAAACATTTTATGACAACAATATAAGAATATAATTTATTATTTTTCATCAATATCAATATATCTTTTGTCAGAAAAAGTAATTAGAGAACCTTTATCAATGGTTGGAATACAAATTATAGATGAATCAATAACTTAAAAAACCTGATATAAAAGATATATAATCATCCTATTTTTTCAACCATAATATTTTTATCCATCAAATGTTCGAATCCCTCTAATTTTCAAATATTTGAAATTATCCATGAAAAGGATATTATAGGGGATCCTTACCTCTGATACCAATTAAAGTTCCAAATTATCGAAGATTAATTTAGAGGGTGGTTGAATTAGTTTTTCCCTATTTTTAAATTTCTACATTAGGAAACATAACTCGTAAAACTTGTTAGAGTTTATTACTTATCAAATTTTTGTAAACTCAAATGCATGTGGAAATATAAAATTAAATATGGAACATAAGATTTATGAGGTTCAACCTCAATGTCAAAACCTATATTATTTATATAACCACTTTATTGGGTCTATGGAAATTCACAATTATGAAGAAGTGAAAAGAAATTTTGTTAAATCCCATCATAAATATTCTATATCCCGATAGTAATTATTATACTAACTACCCTTAGTTTAGAGAAATTTTCTAACAAAAAAAATTTCACAACAAAAATTTTGAAACTTTGTTCAAATTGCTCCCCCAAAGGTATATCAGAAAATAAAGAGTCTATTTAGACTCTGTCTGATCATCCAACGTCCAATAGTCTTATATCGATATCCCAATTCATCAATCTACACTCCTCAAATAACTTATAAATACTCAAACTGATACCATTTGTGTGAATTTCTCTATCTAATAATCTGAACTTTCTTCTATACAATCCTCTAATCAAAATAATCTATCCAAAACCTCTTATTCCACTCAAAACAAATTTGGTTGGAAAACTCACTTTTAAGACCAATTATGCAAATTATCAACTTTTTCACACGATTGAAAAGTGTCAAGTACCATTGTATTTTCCACCCCTATTTAAAGGTTCTCTATAAATAGTAAATCTAGGAAACTAAAATATTTTACCACTCACCAAAATACCAAAGACCATAATTTAATGTTTATTTGAGCTTCCTTTTGACTGATTCAAACCATATCATATCTTCTGGTGTATTATCGAAATTTATTGATTCTTTAAAACTCTCCCCAAATTTAAATTATTTAAAAATGGATCTAAAACTATTTAAAAGAAAAAAGCTTCAGTCCAGAAATGGTTATCTGGAAAAATAATCTTCTGTCTAATACTTTCGAACCTCTTAAAATAAGAATCCTCACAACCATCATCTCACACTTTGTAGATTCCATTTCCAGAAACTGGAAATCCAAAACATATCAATCCAGACATTTTCTGATCATTCTGATTATCTGGATGCAAATTAAAATACATAAAATTTATTCATCCAAATAATTTTTCCTCAACTCAATCCCTATAATCAAATTATATTTGATGGACATCCTTAAAACATCACAACTTATGACTTATTAATTTCTCAATCATATATTCCTGACCTAACTGAAATAACCCACATATTTTCCTTTGATCTACTATAAACTAAACAAATAAAAATTCACAGTCTATTGCACATATACAACTACAACATTTTAGAAACATAATTATAAATTCTAAAGACTTTAGTTAACAACAATGACTGTTCGATAACAACTCTTATATGTCTTCGGATTTCATCTTCTTTCTAGTATGATCATTATGTTCATATTCTCTTCAATTTGATCATTTTGAGTTCCAATGAAACTATTTATTCAAAAATTTATACGTGATAAAATCACATATTATGGATCAGTTTCATCAACTTGAATTAATTTCATCAACATATTTGATCCATCGACACCTAATGCCTTGGATCAAAACTAATATTTTTAAAAACTAATAAACTGTCTCCTATCCAATCTGATCAATACAATAGAAAACTCAAACTTTTCTATCTTTCAAAAATGTTTTCATCTAATAAACATCTATGGTTAAGCAACTTCAAACTTATTTGTATTTTTTATTAAATGTAAATAATCTCTTCTCTTTTGTCTTTCCTCATATTTACAATACTTATTTCTCGAGTCATCATATTCCTTCTACTAATCGCCTTCAATTTTCAAAATAGATCTTTTTCAGAAGGATCTAAATATACTAATCATCTGATTAATAACTTTGAAATATCTCAATTTCTAGTCTTGTGAAAACTTTTACATCCATGGCTTCTAGGTCCGATGATCCACGTCTAGAAAATAACAATTTTGGAAACTCCAAAAATTCTCATTTCTTTCTTATTATAAAAAATTGATATTTTATCATTAATTTTTTGGGATGTTTTAGTAAACTCAAAGATAAAAAAAGCATCATGTGACTTATTTTGGAAGTTCTAGGAATTCTCAACCTTTTGATTCTAAAAAACTATCAAACATTATTCATTTAAAAAACATTTGACCTTAATAAAAAACTAAATTTGATGGACTTAGTTTTATTGATATTACAATATCTAACTTTATGAAAAAAATTCTTCAATTGGATTCCAAACAACTTCTTAATAAACAAGTTATAAACTTCTAGCAACAAATCCTTAACCTGATTTATAAAAACAATGTTTACAAAACATTACATGTCAAAAAAACAAAACATTATTAAAACAAAACATCACAGAGGTTCATCAATGGTTTTTAAAAAAACCATCCCAGGATTATAATTAAATATATTTAAAATAGATATTTTAAGACTAACGCATAAAGATGGTTTTTCTAAAGAAAAATATTCTTTTAGAAAAATGACAATGAGAAATAAAAGTTCTATTCTGAAAATAATTTTTATATAATAATAAAAATTATTTTAAACTTTAAAGAATCAATTTTAAAATGATTTCACCTTACCATAATACTAATAAAATAGATATATATTCTTCTCTGAAAGAATCACTATTTCCCGTAGAACCCCTATGGATTTATCCTTTGATATTACTTTCTAATGATAAACCATACACCTCATTCAACCCTTTTCAATATATTTATCACAGATACAACTAAAAAAGGTTATCAATACTGGTCTAAGTACCACTCAGATATCCCCTTATAGAAACCTTTGAGAACATTTAGTATATAAATCAAAAATATGGATTCAAGATTACATAAATTGTGTCTATATGTAAGGGTCAAGATGATACTTCCTCTTCACTATAACGAGTTTCTAGCATAAGGATAAACAACCAAGATTAAATCCTATATAAGTTTTTTTATGCTTGTGTGTAAAGGTAATATGGTTCACTTAATGGAAACTAAGGCTTCATATAGGGGTCGTGTGGTTTTACGTAAGGGTATATCCATCTCAGAGAACGAAAATTTGTACATATTTTAAGGGTAACCTGTATATAAAGTATTTTCTTACCATACATACATAGATAGATCGATTTCATATAAAAACTAGAAACACAATAAAATATTACATAAAATTACATCATCAAAGGATAAATATCCACTAATACTTGAACTTTGTACCACATACAACTTATTTTTTAAGCCTTTAAGAAATATATTATTGCATGCTTGAGATTACAAGAAAGCATTAAAGATAATTCTATGATTCCTTCCAAAATTATCAAATAGTTCTTCTTGTATAATAATCTATAAACCTTTAAATTTAAATATTCATAGAGGATGATCATCCAATGGAATACATTGTAATCTTTAAATTTTATTCTGACAATCTAACTAATAAAATATGGTTTCATAAATGTCATTACACTGTTATTTTTACCAGGGGATATAAAATCATCATCCAGAAATATAATAATATATATAATATTCCAATAACTAATGAACATAAAGTTTTTATTTAATGAAAAATCCACTACATGCTACTCTTTAAATGAAAAGAACATGATTTAATAAATCATTTGTTCTTAAGTGGTTTATATTGAACTAGTCTAATATCTATTTTCATTTAAATTATCTTTCAAGTCCATGGAGATGTGTTATCCCATAATAAAATATTATTTATATATATATATATATCAAGCCTTTGTAACTGCTACAACAATCGCAAAATATGGTAAGGAAAAAATGTATGTATTATTTTAAATGGGTAATGTTTTACTAATATTCTCCCCCTTCATCAATGATCAATATAAAATTCATTTTATGAAATCATTAGTATATAATTTATATATTTATATTCACCTCTACAACTATATGAAAACCAAGGAGGAAGATGATGGATGGTAGTGTTGTTTTTTTAAAGGGCATGCGTATTTCAAATAGGATAAAAAATTATTGCATCACCAATCCCAAATTGGGTTTTTATTCAATCATGCAATACTTTATATATGTTGATACCCATTAATATGAAATTGAATTTTTTCAGGTTTTGGAGCTCACCAACAGGTTACTATCCCAACCCTCATGACGTGGAGACAAATCACCCTTCCCCAACTCTTCCATGACATGTGCTTTTATGTGTGAAAATTTCTCAAGTTAGCCTATGCTTTCCTCATCAGATCTTAGCCAAGATAGATCTCAATCTTGATCAGCTACCCCTTTTGATGGTTTACATTTTGGGATGGCTTCACTTAGAGACATGGAAATATTTTTTCGTATCCTTGTAAAAATAAATATCAGCATGTAAAAAAAATACAGTGTATATAAGTTAAATTTATAAAAAAAATTAATTATGATAAATTTATTATTTCAATATTATTTCAATATAAATTTCAAATATCATAAATTAAAACTCGTAATATATTTATAATTCTAACTCTTCATTATTATTAAATTATATTATTAAATATATTTCTATCTGATTAATATAAATCTCTTACATTTATATTACGTTCATTTTAAACTAATCATAATATTTATATTTATTAATAAATATAATATTTTTTCTAAAATTTACATTTATCATCATAGATGATTATATTTAAATAATTCCAATTAACAAATTAATTTTATTAGAATATTAACCATACATTGATTGAAGAATAGATTCAAATATGATTAATGTATAAGTTTTTAAATGTGGTAATTTTAAATATGGCATCAGGTTTTAGTAAACAACTATATTCAATTTATTTTTTAAAAAATAACAATATATTCAAAATTAATTAAATTAGAAATAAAACATAAGGTTTTATATTTTTAATAAAATCAAAACACTATAGAAAAATAAAATTCAATTAAAGTGATTAATAATCAATTTAACTCTTGTTAATATCATCATATTAGTTAAGAAATAACTTTTGGAGAAACCTTTATATACAATTGTACATAATCCTATATAATTATCATAAATAACCAAAAATATTTAAAAAATAAATTAAAATATTAATTAAAAAAATATACAATCACATTTATATCATATTCTCTTAAAATATATCTTAGCTTGTATAAATTTGTTTCGATGTTTTAAATAAAAAATTTATTTAAAGGGAATATATATTTAAATTTTTTTATTTTTTATTCCACCAACATAAATAAATTCTTTCATCATAATTTTAATTATCTCATGCATAGAATAATTAAAATATTAAAACCATCAAATATATAAACTTTATACCATGTTTTCGTATTTTATCCCACTATTTTCATTCCCAATAAGGAGGTCTAATATATTATAAAACTTAATCAATAAGTACTTTTCATTAAAATAAAATACTATGAAGTAATTGTAACACCCAAGACTTTTATAAGAAATATTTTGTTTTTATTTTATATAAATCATCAAAGGAATATTTAACTACACACAACACTAGCTTGGATTTCTTTACACGCAATCACGACCTTCCTTGATAGCTTGCGTCGTACGCAATACCGAGTTTCACTAAACAACGATATGCTATTAAAATATTATTAAAACTAGCAGTTATGAATAGTAATAACCACTTTTTGAAATTTTGAAAATTTTATTTTTCAAAATGGAATTCATTTTTGGATTCAGAATATCGAAATTATCCTAGGGTGAAATTTTGGTATTTTCTGGAAACTTTCAATTTTTCATGAATAGTGAAAATACTAGGTTACTATTTAAAAACTGACTTTTTATTTAAATAATTATTTATTTTGTTTAAATTTATTTTAGGTCAAAATTGATACATAATACCTATATCAGTTCAATGTAATTCACTGGATTAATTTTATAACAATTTTAGATATATAAAAATTTTATTGAACTTTTCACCGTCTTTTACCCACCTCCTAGAAGAATTTGGAAATTTACATAAAACTGAATTTTACCGCTTCTGTGAGTGGAATTTCAAAAATCCGAGAGACACGGTTGATGTCAGTAAGTAAAATTTGGTTCAATGAGATGAAAATAATTTTTGGTGAATAGTAACTTTTTACTTCTTTTTACCACGGTTAAAAGTAAATAGGGTAATTAAGGGTAAAAATGATATTATTATAACCCTAACACATGTCCTAATTCTATTAGATAATTGTAATTCGACCAAAAACAACCTTAGGAATAAAAGATGACCATTTAGGCCCACTTGGATTAGATTAGGACATTTATTATTAATTTATTTAAAGAATGGTTAAAATAGTTAAAATCAAAGTTTAATAAGTAAATAATTTTTAATATAGGTTTATACATAAGATATATTCGACTATAAATGTTCATTAGAAATCTAAAAAGATTTCATAAATAATGGTATTTTATTTTTAATTTTTAGACATTAAATAATTTAATTTATTTATGACACAAAGATGATGCAGTAATTATATTATTAATGAAATATTGACATAATTGATGTTATAAATACCTAAATAAATGTACTTTGAGACTTTTTATGAATTACACTAATTTTCTAGGTTAATATGACATGTTATTATTGATTTAATTAACTTTTTTTGAACAAATCATTCTGTTATGATTTTCACAAAAATCAATTACTAAATAGTGTCAAAATTGACATAAAATAGTGTTTAAAACAAATATTATATTATTAATTGTTATTTTATTCCTAAAAATATAAGGTTTGTTCAAATGACTTAGATAAAGTTATATATATTAATAATAAACAACTTGGGGTTCGTTTGGCTTGTTATAGTAAGTTTATTAACCTTATAGTGTAAGAACACAAAAAGACACGGTAAAAGTAAAATTATCTAATTTAAAGTTAAATCTAAATGATAAGGTTACAATAGTAAACTAAACTTGTCCAAATTCTATTGGATGAGAGGATTACGACCCATCCCCACCTTAGCTTAGAAATAAATCAATTTTGAGCTATTTAAAACCGAATCTGGATTTATAATAAAATAATATTTTTAGTTTTTCCAAAGGTGCCCCTCTCCTCCCTTATAAAAGGGAACCTCCTCCCTCTCTTCCTCACACCACTTTGAGCCTTCAAGCTCGGCCAACCCCTACCAAATTCTCTTCTACAATTCTCTATAAACATCCTAGAGGTCCTGGTCTTCTTCAAAGACCAATTTTAGTTCCCTAAGAGGAGGTCTCAAAGAGGCGCTTCAAAGAAGAGGTAATGTCCATTACCAATTCTTTCAACTTTATTTCTTCTTCCACTTATTATTCTTTAGTTGTATCATTATTAAGTAATAAAATAAGTATCATTCATATACTGAAATGTTATTATAAGTATTAAACAACGATATTTCACCATCTATCCATCCTACGGAAAACGAAATCACCGCGCGTGCGTACGTAGGGAATACCGTCTCCACGCCGTGGTGTAATCTATTTTCCACCACCACCTTACATGGATGGGTATAATGGTGTAAATAATGAATATATATGATTATTGTAAAGTGATATTGATTCTTAAATAGTATACATACACTCCAATACAATTCCACGATCATGGGAACGATATCATCGCTCGTGCGTACGTACGGAATACCGTCTCCACGATGTGATGCAACTCGTTCTACATGATTTTTATTGAATAATTATTACATAAATTAATTGAGTGAATAAATATGATATATATTACAATAATACCATTCTGGAAATGAGGTATCTATAACCTAAAAAGAAGAATAAGAATTTATTCGACAAAACACGCATAAGAACAAAAATTAATAAACACCTGAATGACAAGTAGCTATGAAATATTCCTAATAATAAGCTAAGAATATGAGAATATATGATATCATAACGATGATTATGATTCTGGAATAAGTCAATGACATTATTTAAATCATTATATAGGAGGTTCGGACACTTACGAAGCAAATGGGACCTATGGTAAGGGAAATATCACAATCTCATTTTTATCCGAGATTGTTTATACTTTGGAATTTACTGGGGTGTATTTTATCATCCACATCCAGGTTTCCTCAATATTTAATATTATTTCCATCCACCTACAATTTTTTAAATCCAATTTTACCCTTCGTTGAGTTTTTAGTAAAAGATATGAAAGGAATCTTTTGTCATTTTTCGTATGAGGTACTTTTTGACTTTTCTGAAAAAAGTACGAGAAGAATGTTTTTTTAACTTATACGGAATGAATGGATTTTTAAAACAATATTTCCAAGAAGAATTATTTACAAGTTTTCAGGTTTATTTTTAATCAAATTCTTTTAGTTTAGAATTGTATGACATGTTAAGGAAGGAAAAAGGATATTTTTCTCAAGAATGGAGTTCAAGTGTTTTATCAAAATTATTTTCCATCTAAGATAATAAAGGGTTCTGTTTCTATCCTTATTATTACATTGATTTGATTATGTTGTGATGGAATTATTTTTATGAATTCCTTTATCTTATATGAATTGTTTTATGATGTCACGATGTTTAAGAATCCCATTATTATTACATGGGATGGTTTATGATTTTGTGGAACACATAAGAATGGTATCATTATGAGATGGGTGGGGCCTATATCTACCTTCAATGCATTGGGTAAAGATTCCATATCTCATGAGATAGACATGGCTGGAACAGCAGGTTAAACTGGTTCAGTGAAACAGGACTGAAACGACGAATGAACTCGGTTCAGAAATGTACTTTTTCCACTAAGATAGTCTTTCCAATGAGTCTTGACTAATAAGAAATGATTCTATATGATTATGTGTGTATTCCATAAAGCTTCATGTTTTAAGTTATGATTATTTTGATTACATTTCACCACCATGATTTATCCCATGTTATGAAATTTTGATCTCTTTTGCAGGGTAAGATTTCCAAAAGTTATGTTCTTATGAATATGATGTGATTGATATTTCTTTTGTTTACCCTTACTGAGCATTTGAGATCACCCTTTTGTATGTTTTCTTTCCCCAGGTCAGTAAGAAGTTTATTAAGTAGGATATGCCAAAAGGGTCTCTAGATATGATGAAATAAATGGGAGGCAAAGTAGATGATTTATGAACCAGTTGTCTATGTTTATCAGTTTCTAAAGACTCTATACCTATACGGTCCTTTCCTAGTTTTGTTATATATTGTAATAAGTGTGCTTCAATTCTGAAGTAATAACAATGTATGTAAAGTATGGGTCATTATAGTTGGTATCAGAGGAAAGGTATAGTCAACCTTTGGAAACTAGGATGTGAAATCCTTAGTAAGAATCCTAAGGATAAGTCTAAGAATATAACACAATCTTAGTGTTTTAGAAATGTCCATGAATAACCTAGGATAAGACCTTAAGTGTGAAATTTTATTCTTGATTATGTGGTTTTCCTATTATAATTAGTGTTGCTCACACTATTCTTCTTGGTTTTAGTCAATGGCTAGAACCCAAAGGAACCGTGTTAATGCGGAATCTGACGGGAAATTCAATGATTGTCCCCCTGAGCAACCAAACGTTATGGGAGCTGGAATGAAAAATCTTGTAGCCATGCTAACACAACTTTCTCGAGCTATGAATCATGTAGGACTTCCAAACAATCAAAGTAAGGATCAACATTCTGTTGAATCCTTCATGATACAGCGTCCACCTTCATTCAGCGGGTCTACTGATCCATTAGTTGCTGAACAATGGATCAGTACTACTGAAAAGATATTTTTAGTTATTCAATGTTCTGAACATGATAAAGTCATCTTAGCAGTGTATCATTTGGAAGGTGATGCTGATAAATTGTGGAATCTTATCAAGAATACGAGGCCAAGAGATGAAATTGAGTCCATAGAATGGGACGAATTCAAGAACTTATTTTTCAATAAGTACTTCCCTCTTATTCTCCGAACAAAGATGGAGAAGGAGTTTCTTGAGCTAAATCAAAAGGATAATGAATCTGTTGGTACCTATGAAACAAATTTTACATGACTTGCAAGGTACGCTTCTGGTATTATTATCCAAACTGAGAGTAAGATCGATTGATTCTTTAGTGTCTTAAAACCAAGTCTTCAAAGGGCATTATCCATAAGGGACTTCAATAGTTATGAAAAAATCGTTCGATGTGCTCTCAAAGTTGAGATGGAGATTGGAGTAACCCATCAGTCATATGGATTTGATCAGAGGAGCAAAATGGAATTCAAAGGAAAATATAAAGAGCAAACTGAAAAGAAGATGATTTTTCCCTTATGCTCAAAGTGTGGAAAGAAACATGGAGGGAGTTGTCTTAAAGGGACAAGTAAATGTTTCAAATGTGGAAAGGATGGTCATCGGGAATTTGAATGCTGCAATGATGGGAAGAAGATGTCTAGGGATGCGACTAATGAAAAGGCTACACAGAATGCACCTCCTACACTTTAATGTTACAAGTGCAAGGTAATGGGGCATTATGCCAATCAATGCCCTAATCCAAGGGTTGTTGATGATGATCGATGTCAAAAAACTCTTAAGGCTAAAGACAAAGGAAAGTCGCCTGCAATTTCTACCAGTGATGTGGAGTACGATAACGATGTGGTGAAAGGTACACATACCATCCACTCTAAAGTAGCAAATGTTTTATTTGATTTTGGATCCACCCACTCTTTTATTTCTGAAGAATTTTCTAAGGGTATCACCATATTACCTCAACAATTAGATGTTGAGTTAGCTGTGAAAACCCCAAATGGCACAACAGTCGCATAAAAAGTTTATGATTCTTCTCTGATTGAAGTTTTTTGGAAATTGCTTCCTACAAATCTTGTGATCCTCCCTATAGTGGAATTTGATGTGATTCTTGGCATGGATTGGATTTCTCAATATGGGGCTCATATCAATTTCCAAATAAGGGAAGTCACATTTCATATTCCAGATCAATCTTTGATCGTCTATCGATGCAAGGATGAACATAGCCTTCCATTGGAAATTTCGTCCATCTTATGGGTCCTGATTCCACTAAATGAAGGTTATTTATCTCAAATGGTTGGTGAGAAACTCACGATTAAGAATATTCCCATTGTACAGGAAAATGATGATGTCTTTCCTGAGGAATTTCTGGGTCTTCCACAAAATCATGAAGTTTAGTTTTCAATAGAACTCGTACTGGGTGCTTTACCTATTTCAAAGACACTATAGAATGGCCCCAATTGAGTTGCAGGAATTGAAGAAGAAACTCCAAGAGAATCTTGATAAGGGGTTAATACCCCCTAGTGCGTCACCTTGGGGAGCACATATTCTATTTGTTAAGAAGAAATATGGATCAATGAGACTATGCATTGATTATCGAGAACTTATCAAGATCACTATCAAGAACAAATATCCTCTCCCACACATTGATGACTTATTTGACCAACTATGCGGAGCTAAATACTTTTCCAAGATTGATCTTCGTTTAGGGTATCATCAATTAAGGGTCAAAAGGGAGGATATACCAAAAATGGCATTCCGTACAAGGTATGGACACTATAAATTTATAGTGATGCCATTTGGTCTTACTAATACCCCTGCTATCTTCATGGATCAGATGAATAGAGTCTTTAGAGACTATCTTGATCAGTTTGTGGTAGTCTTTATAGAAGATATTCTTGTATATTCAAAGAGCAAGGAAGAACATGAAGATCACTTGAGAACTATATTTAAGACCCTTTGAAAGGAGAAGCTTTAAGCCAAATTTTCCAACTGTGAATTTTGGCTTCAAAAAGTTTCATTTTTTGGTCACATAATCTCAAAAGAGGGGATTTCTGTGGATCTAGCAAAAACAGAGGTTATCGAAAGATGGTCGAGACCAACAACAGTAACTGAGATCCGAAGTTTTCTTGGTTTGGCTGGATATTATCAACGTTTTGTGAAATATTTTTCACGATTATCTAATCCAATTACCAGGTTTACTCGGAAAGGAGTTAGGTTTGTTTGGACGGAGGAATGTGAAGAGAATTTCAAGGAGTTGAAAAGAAGGTTATCCAATGCACCTGTGCTCACACTGCCTTGTAGTGGAGAAAGGTTTGTGATCTACAGTGATGCATCCAAGAAGGGATTGTGGTTTGTTCTTATGAAAAATGATATGGTGATAGCTTATGCCTCACGAAAGTTGTAAATCCATGGGCAAAATTACCCAACTCATGATTTGGAGTTATCTGCGGTAATCTTTGCATTAAAGATTTGGAGGCATTATCTTTACGGAGAAAGGTGTGACATTTATACTGATCATAAAATTTTAAAGTATATTTTCACACAAAAAGAACTGAATATGCGCCAAAGAATATGGTTGGAGCTAATTAAGGATTATGACTGCTCAATTCATTACCACCCTGGGAAAGAAAACAAGGTGGCAGATGCCTTAAGTCGATAAGACCATGCTAGTTTATCCATGATGAGGATCACAAAAGATCCAATATTTATGGATTTACAAAGTATGGATCTTGGAATTATAATGAAAGGGGAAAAATCGTATGTTTCTCAAATGAATGTTCAACCATCTATACATGTTAAGATTAAAGAGGCATGGAAAGAAGATGTAGAGTTAAAAAAGAAGGTGAGAAATTTTCATGAATTCAACCTTGATTGTAATGGGATAATAAAGTTCAGCAATCGGGTTTGTGTTCCTCCCATCCCCGAATTAAAGAAGGAGCTGCTGGATGAGGCTCATAGTTCTTCATTCTCTATTTATCCTGGAAGCACGAAGATGTATAGGGACCAGAAAGAGTACTTCTGGTGGGATGACATGAAAAGAGATGTTGCTGAATATGTCTCTCGATGCTTGGTTTGTCAGCAAGTTAAAGCTGAGAGACAGAAGTCTAAGGGGATGTTACAACCATTACCCATACCCGAATGGAAATGGGAAAACATCACTATGGGCTTTGTCATAGGACTTCCTAAAACATCCAAAGGCAATAATTCTATCTGGGTCATAGTTGATCATCTTACAAAGTCTGCACACTTCATTTCTATTAGAGACGATTTCTCTCTGGATCAGCTTGCCAGGATATATGTAAAGGAAGTTGTAAGATTGCATGGAGTACCACTTTCTATTTTATCTGATTGGGATCTATGGTTTACCTCAAAGTTTTGGCGAATTCTTCACCATACTCTCGATACAGAGTGGAGTTTCATCACTGCTTATCATCCTCATACAGATGGTCAGTCTGAGAGGACAATTCAAACTCTAGAAGATATGTTGAGAGCTTGCTCTATGGATTTCAATGGTGGTTGGGATCAACACCTACCTTTTGTGGAATTTTCTCACAATAATAGCTTTCACTCTAGTATTATGATGGCTCCTTTTGAAGCTCTCTATGGAAAGAAATGCAGGACTCCAACTTGTTGGGATAAAGTTGGGGAAAGAAAGCTATTAGGACCTGATCTTGTTGATGACATGGCAGAAAAGGTCCGATCTATTCAACAACACATAAGAGCAGCTCAGAGTCGACAAAAAAGTTATGCCGACAACCGAAGAAAAGACTTAGATTTTGAAGTGGGTGATAAAGTGTTCTTACGAATATCTCCTTGGAAGAGAGTAATGAGATTTGGAAAGAAGGGAAAGCTGAGCCCTAGGTATATCAGTCCTTTCGAAATACTGGATCATGTGGGGAAGGTAGCTTACCGATTGTTGATTCCACCGAATCTCTCTCAAGTTCACGATGTGTTCCATGTATCTCTCCTGAGAAAGTAAATACCTGATCCTTCACATGTACTCAGCTCAGAATTTGTACCGCTGGAACAAGATCTTTCTTATGAAGAACAACCGATAGAGATTCTCGATCGTAGTGAAGAAGTCCTACGGAACAAGACCACTCGCTTGGTGAAAGTTGTATGGAGGAACCACCAATTAGAAGAAGCTACATGGGAGCTTGAGGATATGATGATGGAAGGGTATCCTCATCTGTTTGATACAAGTGACAAATTTCGAGGGCGAAAGTCATTTTAAGGGGGGTAGAATGTAACACCCGAGAATTTTATAAGAAATATTTTGTTTTTATTTTATATAAATCATCAAAGGAATCTCTAACTACACACAACACTAGCTTGTCTTGCTTTACACGTAATCGCGACCTTCCTTGATAGTTTGCGTCGTACGCAATACCGAGTTTCACTAAACAACGATATGCTACTAAAATATTATTAAAACTAGCCGCTATGAATAGTAATAACTACTTTTTGAAATTTTGTAAATTTTATTTTTCAAAATGGACTTCATTTTTGGATTCTAAATATCTAAATTAACCTAAGGTGAAATTTTGGTATTTTTCTGGAAACTTTCAATTTTTGATGAATAGTGCAAACACTGGGTTACTATTTAAAAACCGACTTTTTATTTAAATAATTACTTACTTTATTTAAATTTATTTAAGGTAAAAATTGTTACATAATACCTATATAAGTTCAATGTAATTTATTGGAGTAATTTTATAATAATTTTAGATATATAAAAATTTTATTGAACTTTTCACCGTCTTTTACCCACCTCCTAGAAGAATTTGAAAATTTACATAAAACTTAATTTTACCGCTTTTGTGAGTGGAATTTCAAAAATCCGAGACACACGGTTGATGTCAGTAAGTAAAATGTGGTTCAATGAGATGAAAATAATTTTTGTTGAATAGTAACTTTTTACTTTTTTTACCACAGTTAAAAGTAAATAGGGTAATTAAAGGTAAAATGATATTATTATTACCCTAACACATGTCCTAATTCTATTGGATAAGTGTAATTCGACCAAAAACAACCTTAGGAATAAAAGATGACCATTTAGGTCCACTTGGATTAGATTAGGACATTTATTATTAATTTATTTAAAGAAGGGTTAAAATAGTTAAAATCAAAGTTTAATAAGTAAATAATTTTTAATATAGGGTTATACATAAGATATATTTGGATATAAATATTAATTATAATGATAAAAATATTTCCTAAATAATGGTATTTTATTTGTAATTTTTAGACAATAAATAATTTAATTTATTTATAACATAAAGATGATGCAATAATTATATTATTAATGAAATATTGACATAATTGATGTTATAAATACCCAAATAAATGTAATTTGAGAATTTTTATGAATTAAACTAATTTTCTAGGTTAATATGACATGTTAGTATTGATTTAATTAACTTTTTTGAATTAATAATTCTTTTATGATTTTTACAAAAATCAATTACTAAATAGTGTCAAAATTGACATAAAATAGTTTTTAAAACAAATATTATATTATTAATTGTTATTTTATTCCTAAAAATCTAAGGTTCGGCCAAATGACTTAGATAAGGTAATATATATTAATAATAAACAAGTTGGGGTTCGTTTGGCTTGTTATAGTAAGTTTATTAACCTTATAGTGTAAGAACACAAAAAGACACGGTAAAAGTAAAATTATCTAACTTAAAGTTAAATCTAAATGATAAGGTTAAAATTGTAAACTAAACTTGTCCAAATTCTGTTGGATGAGATTATTGCGACCCATACCCACCATATCTTTGAAATAAATCAATTTTGAGCTAGTTAAAACCGAATATGGCTTTATAATAAAATAATATTTTTAGTTTTTCCAAATGTGCCCCTCTCCTCCCTTATAAAAGGGCACCTCCTCCCTCTATTCCTCACACCACTTTGATCCTTCAATCTCAGCCAAACCCTGCCAAATTCTCTTCTACAATTCCCTAGAAACATCCTAGAGGTCCTTGTATTCTTCAAATACCAATTTTAGCTCCCTAAGAGGAGGTCTCAAAGAGGCGCTTCAAAGAAGAGGTAATGTCCGTTACTAATTCTTTCAACTTTATTTCTTCTTCAACTTCTTATTATTCAGTTGTTTCATTATGAAGTAATAACATCACTATCACTAATATACTGATATGTTATTATAAGTATGAGACAACCCTATTTCACCATCTATCCATCCTGTGGAAAACGAAATCACCGCGCGTGCGTACGTACGGAATACCGTCTCCACGCCGTGGTGTAATCTATTTTCCACCACCACCTTACTTGGATGGGTATAATGGTGTAAATAATGAATATATATGATTATTTTAAAGTGATATTGATTATGAAATAGTATACATACACTCCAATACAATTCCATGATCATGGTAATGATATCATCGCTTGTGCGTACGTACGGAATACTGTCTCCACGATGTGATGCAAATCGTTCTACATGATTTTCATTGCATAATGATTACATAAATAAATTGAGTGAATAAATATGATATATATTACACTAATACCATTCTGGAAATGAGGTATCTATAACCTAAAAAGAAGAATAAGAATTTATTCGACAAAACACGCATAAGAACAAAAAGTAATAAACACCTGAATAACAAGTAGCAATGAAATATTACTAATAATAAGCTAAGAATATGACCATATATGATATCATAACAATGATTATGATTCTGTAATAAGTCAATGACATTATTTAAATCATTATACAAGAGGTTCAAACACTTACAAAGCAAATCAGACCTAACGTAAGGGAAATATCACAATCTCATTTTTATCCGAGATTGTTTATACTTTGGAATTTACTTGGTTGTATTTTAACATCCACATCCATGTTTCCTCAATATGTAATATTATTTCCATCCACCTAAAATTTTTTAAATCCAATTTTACCCTTCGGTGAGTTTTTAGTAAAATATATGAAAGGAATCTTTTGTCATTTTTCGTACGAGGTACTTTTTGACTTTTCCGACAAAAGTACAAGAAGAATGTTTTTTTAATTATACAGCATGAATGGATTTTTAAAAAATTATTTCCAAGAAGCTTCCTTTACTAGTTTTCAAGTTTATTTTTAATAAACTTCTTTTAGTTTTGAATTGTATGACATGTTGAGAAAGGAAAAAGGATATTTTCCTCAAGAATGGAGTTCAAGTGTTTTATCAAAATTATTTTCCATCTAATATAATAAAGGGTTCTGTTTCTATCCCTATTATTTCATTGATTTGATTATGTTATGATGGAGTTATTTTTATGAACTCCTTTATATTATATGAATTGTTTTATGATGTCACGATGTTTAAGAATCCCATTTTTATTACATGGGATGGTTTATGATTTTGTGGCACACAGAAGAAAGGTATCATTATAAGATGGGCGAGACCTATATCTCCCTCCAATTAATTGGGTAAAGAATTTATATCTCAAGAGATAGACATGGCTGGAACGGCAGGTTAAACTGGTTCACTGAAACAGGACTTTAACGAGGAATGAACTCGGTTCAGAAATGGACTTTGTCCACTAAGATAGTCTTGGAAATGAGTCTTGACTAATAATAAATGATTCTCTATGATTATGTGTGTATGACACAAAGAGTCATGTTTTAAGTTATGATTATTGTGATTACATTTCACCACCATGATTTATCCCATGATATGAAATTTTGATCTCTTTTGCAGGGTAATATTTTCAAAAGTTATGTTCTTATGAATATGATGTGATTGCTATTTCTTTTGTTTACCCTTACTGAGCATTTGAGCTCACCCTTTTGTATGTTTTCTTTCCCCTGGTCAGGAAGAAGGTTATTAAGTAGGATATTCCAAAAGGGACTCTAGATATGATGAAATAAATGGGAGGGAAAGTAGATGCTTTATGAACCAGTTGTTTATGTTTCCCAGTTTCTAAAGACTCTATACCTATACGGTCCTTTCCTGGTTTTGTTATATGTTGTAATAAGTGTGCTTCAATTCTGAAGTAATAACAATGTTTGTAAAGTATGGGTCATTATAGTGTTCATACATGTATCATGATATTCATCAATTTCTATTATTGGAGAATTCACAAAGAGCAAGGTTCCATGTAATGTTATATGTTTCAAGGAATTTTTAAAATAATTCACCTTCTTACTCAAAATACAATTAATAAATTTTGATTATATTGATAAAAAAATTTGTATTAAAATGAATTATTTCAGATATTTATTTTTAAAACATAATAATGGACATAATTTATAAAAAATATCCTAATAGGGCCAATTTTGAAATTTTTAAACTGTGTTCTTTCCAAAATATTAGACATGTCTCAGAAATAATAAATGATAAGACTAAATATATATATAGGATACATGATGGTTTCCTTATTTTATATCTATTCAATAATAAATATGCTCTTCATACTCTCATGATAAGTTGAAATATTTTAAAATCCCTGATGGAACCTCCCTCATCTGGGAAAATGACAATTTTGGGACAGTATAATTTGATCATAGATCATCCCTAACCCCTAGAAATTATGGGTTATGAAGGAGGTGTTTGGTATATTATGAAATTATTTATGATAAAGTTGTAATTTAGAGAAGGTTTCAAAGTTGTATAAGCTTTAATTTGTGATAATTATTTCATGTATGTCCTATGGGAGGGATGGAAGTGTCATTTTAGATTTTCATTCCATCATGAAACTACCCTATAATCTGTTAATAACACATAAAATATTTTTAAAATGTCTACAACATAATAAATTTTAACTTCCTCTATAATATAATAACAATTATTATTTTTCATAATTATGATTAACTAGAGTTTGATAAAGATAATATTTCTAGAGAAATATTAAAAATAATTAATCCGTGGAAATTGATCCGTGTAAAATTGTCTTTCACTAGTTTCTAAAATTAAAACAATAAATTATATATATGTTCTTAGAATTATCCAAACATTAGGATCATAATATATCTTTTCAACCAAAAATATTCTCAATAATTTAAAATCGTATCTCCAAAATCGATTGAAACTTAAACTATTCTTAATTTACAACATCATAATCTCTAAAGTTATCTGAATGATTTCTTTGATACCAATTATGATTCCCTAGACCCACACTCTTGGATCTGGTTCTAAAAACATAGCCTTTATTTATTTTATCTAATTAATTTGATAATAAAATTATCGAACTAATTTTTACAATTTATAACCGAGGCAACACAAGGAAAACACACATAAATATTACATTAATAAATATTAATAAGTGTATGAGAACATGATAATAAAATAATAAAGTCATACCCAGCCAATTAAATATCATCTACCATGATTCATGGCATAAGGATTTTTCATTAAAAAAATGTCAAAATCATAAATAATCAATCATTATCCATGAGAGAATATAAAAAACATAGGAATGTGGAAAAAATACAATTTTATAATGTTGTAGGTAAGTATAAATAGTAATAGGTTCACTCATTAAGTTACATACAAGAAATGAGATCCTATAATAAACTTAAGGAAATGAAACCTGGTCAATGCATAAACATAAGGACATGAAACTAGATCCATAGAATAAATTATAGACATGAAACTAGGTCTTTATATAAACTTATGGAAATTAAACGAGGCCTATTCATGATATTGTCAACATGAAATCAGGTTCACATATAACATAGTTATCTCATGGAAAATCTAACATTTAGCAATTAATTTTTGGGATATTACAGACCCAATGGTCACATAAAATTACACCATAAATGTTTCATAAGATCAAAAAAGATCATTGCTTCATCGTAATATATACTGAGAAAAAGAAATGGATTCCAAAAATATTTCATCATAACTTATTTAATGAGTTGAAAAGTAATAGGTTTCATGGAATCATCCATAGAGATTTAGTATCATAAACCATTCATAGAAAATAAGTGGATCATATCATTTTATTATATCCTTAATGAATCATACGTAAAATGAAATCATTTTATCATAGAAAAAATTTACTTTAAAAGATCACTTGAATATTTCTTGATGAAAATACCTTTTATATTTTAAAATTAATTACTTAATATATATATATTTATATATTAAGGGAAAAAATTCCTTCATAATAACCATGTAATCATGTAAAGTATGCTTCAAATAAAAGAGTAATCATGATTATTGGAAAATTCATCCATGTGGTATGCATAAAAAAATATTGTTTTCACACCTATGATAAAAAGTTCATCATTTAGAGCACAACAAGAATAATCTTTTTTAAAAAATATTGAAATTAAAATAATAAAAAATATTAATTTAAAAATTCATTGGATAGTATTAAAAATATTATATAAAACATTTTAAATTATATATTCTAATGGAAAAAATGATTCTTGACTAAGGAATAAATAATGTTGGTTGTTATTAAAAGCATTTTCTCAATCATTTTAAGTAAAAGAGAGATAAAAATGGTACTATTAATTGAAAATTACATGAATAAAAATAGGATAAGAAAATATATATGTATTAAAGGAAAAGAACTACATAATTTCCCACAAATTAAATTTAGCATAGATAATCCTAAAGAGAAATGAGATCATAACATAAACCCATATCTCAAGTCTTTCATGGATGTATATGTGTCCTAAAATCATTAATAATAAATATATATTTATCATAAATTTATTTCAGAACCATATTAATATATATAATACCATATATTATTTAAAAATAAAATTTTATAACCTGTTTCTAAATAATTGTTTAATAAAATCACTATTCTGTATGATATTTGATTTGTTTTTTATACATGTTTTGATTTAGTAGTTCAAGTCCTTGTACTTTAATCATTGTTACATCATATCAAAATAATTTAATCATTTCATAAGTATTATATTTATTCATTATATACACATTTATAAATATTCCTATAACATGGTGATGAAAAATGAATTATATCATTTAGTTGAGATGGTAATCTGTGTGTGCACACAAGTGGTGTTTCCTATTTTTGATGGATGACATGAAATAAAAGTAAATAATTATTCACCTTTAAATAATCTTTATTATATCATAAATATAATAAATATTCATTAAATATATCTTTATTACCATCCATGTAAATCATAAATGAAAAACGAATCATGTTGCTTTTTGGAGGTTGTTCTCCACAAATACGCATGAGGGACGTTATCGTTCCACAATGGATGAGAAAGAAAGAAGGTAGATAATATATTATAATTAAAAAAGATTAATTATTTGATAAATATAATATATATATTTAATTCATAATAATATCCAACCATTAATGATGCTGATGGAAAATTAATCATATCTCTACATGGAAGAGACAATCCACAAGTACACACAAGCGATAATTTCATGTCTCATTTGACGGAAAAGGATATGAATAAAGGTTAAAACATAAATATAATAAAATATTAATATTTATGATAATATGATGTTATTATATCATCATGTTCAGTATATAATTGATGGATTTGTATGAATAAATCAAATGAAAACACTCATTTAAGATCTATACCTCTTCTTTGGATAACCTTCTTTGGTTTACCCATTAAGACTTTAAAGTATGATATTGTTATCATACCAAGACCCCTATATTGTGGGGAGGGATGTCAAGAAGTGATTTGGGAATGTATTGGTCCAAAATATATGTCACTTTAATTGTGTATAATAAAGTATAGTTGGTGTACTTTTATAAGTGATGGAGACGACATGCTTGGATTTTTTTGAAAAGACTAAAATATATTAATGTCTTAATCGATCCAAATAGATCCAAAATGACTCATATTAGAATATAAGATGATATTGGGACAAAATATGATCATAAAATGGTATTTAGAGAAAAAAATTATGTCATTTTAATGTTTATCATTTTAGTTTTAACCTTTTAAACCAGCTCTAACTCTTACAGTGGTAACTGAATTTTTATCAACATTGCTACTAATAATGACCAAAAATTGAGTGTATCATAATAAATAAAATTAAATATTAATATTAAAAATATGAAATAAATTTAAAAATATTAAATTTTTAAAATTTTTGGAAATTCATTTTAAAATAATTGTGTAAAATGAGGCAAAATCATTTTTACAAAAATTAATTTATAAGTATAAAATTGTGTTTACTTTCATTAATTTACTAGTAAAAAATTAAAATAAATTAAAATATATTTTATTGAATATATAATATGTAAATTTCATTAAAATTATTCATCAATGGTGATTAATTTTATTTATTAAAAGAAAAACATGATGGGTGCATAAAAATAGTTTTCTAGCAGAACATCTATTTTTTTTCAAATGATTTTATTTTATTTTCTAAGAAATTGATAACCAATTAATTCATTTTATACGGGTGTAAAAAATAATTTTTTATAATTTAGTTTTTCATATTTAAACACTAAAATCCAATGGAATAAGTGATAATTATTACATTTAAAAATAAAAATTCAATAGTATATCATGGATCATTTAAACTTGGTGTTTCATGTAAATAAATCTATCAAAGAAATAAAATTTATTCAAAAATAAATATATCATCAAATAAAAGTGTGTTACATTCTAAACCCCTTATAAAAATTTTCCCCCCATAATTTCATCACTCTGATATAATTAACTAATTTTATTTATGCCTTGTCACAACCTCAGTTTCCCACATTGATTCCTTGGATTTTTTGTTTCACCACAAAACTCACACAAAATGACTGGTCTTATTTAGAAGAAATTTCTCTCTTTAATATTGAATCTACACTAGTTATTACCTATAATAGAAATCATTTTCTCTTGATACAACCTTTTATTTCAGTATATGCGAATGATCAGGTATGTACTTCCTCATGAGTGACATGTAGAAAATATCGTGAACTTCAGGGTGATTCAGTTGAAGCGCCAAAAGAAAAACAATTATCCTTATACAATAAATAATTCAAAAATTAATTTTATGTCTAGGTATCAAAATTTAGTTCTTTACAAATCCCATAACATTATTCTAAGTATATATTCATAGGAATAACATATCACCAATTTCAAAATCTAGATCTCATTGATGATTTTTAGTGTAACATTTTCGTTGACTCTGAGCTACTGTGATGTACTATTGAATGTATTGAACCTTATATTCAATTTCCTCGGTTATATCTGGTCCCAATAGCATTTTCCATATAACTTCATCTCAGTACATTGGAGTTTTTTACTTTATATCATAGAGGGATTTATAAGTAATCATTTTAATGCTTCTGTGAAAGCTACATTTATAAAAAAACTCAACCAAAAAAGTCATTGATACCAACCACATTTGAAATCAATAGAACATGATCTAAAAATAAAATATGAATACACCTTTATGACTATCCATAAATCTAAGGATAATATACATTAATAAATTACAACTCTGGATTCAAATATCAATTAATACTACTTCATAAGTTTGATATAAATCTTGGATCTTATCTGATACTATCAAATGTAGAACTACATGAAATATACCACTTGTTTAAGGTATATCCCATCTGTACTTCCCCAACCCCAGAATCCCAGAGCTGGTGCATTATTTTAATACATTGGCATGATTACAAGGAATCAAGTCCCAAAGGACCGATCAGTTTAGCAGTCTGGGAAAATAGATTACATACATGAACAATACATTACACTTTCTAAAATAAAAAATAATAAAAAATAATAATTTGATAATTCCATTATTACTCATTATTAAACCTATATATCAATCATAATACACTTCTTGGAATCTTGGGAAAATTAAACATAAGAAATGGGTGAGCTCAGATGCTCAGTAAGGGTAAATAATTTAGCAGAAGCTATAAACTTTTAATGCAAGATGTATAATAAAAACAAAAGGATTTTAAAATATAAACATTAACATAATATGAAAAAAAAAATCAAACATTTCCATATAAACATGCATATGAATATTCTACTAGTCGAATAATCACGTGTAATAACTAATTTCATAATGAGGGAATGCATAATTTCGGATATAATAACTACTACGTCAAAGCCTTGTGCCAAGACTGTTCAAAGATATTCTATCAAGGCCTTGTGCCAAGACACTAGTCTGTCTCATGAGACATTCCTATGCATTGAGGGGATATAACGAGCCTCACTCGTCACACACTAAGTCCAATGCATTCCTCATATGAAAATGGTGAAACATAACATAAACATTTGTATTAAAAATAGTATACGAAATGTTAATACTTTAACCGTAAACCATAAATTGTATAAAAATAGCACATCCATATTAAAACATATCATAACGCATTCAATACAATATGGAATATTTTATTATAATAAGTAAACCTCAATCAACAATAATATCCAATAAAGGATGTTGGCATAGTTTAAAATAATCAGTAAAACTCTTTGAGAGAAATATCCACCACCATAATCTATTTTTTTATTTTATTAAAGAACCACTTTTAAGGGTAAGGGAGAACCAACAGAATACGCATTACAAAAACCAAATTCCAAAAAACCGTTCACCCCACCAAGACAGTATCATGCAACCTGATTCAAAATTCAAAATAAACCGAATCACCGCAAATCTTGTGAGTCGACTGAAGATACCAGCCTCCATGAGTACTGTACATCCTCACCATCATATGCATCACCTTGTTGTCGTCTCGACACCAGCATCCACCACCCCAAGCCACATCAAACACTAACAAAGCAACATTGCATCCAACATCCAACATCATAATCACTGATGGCGAGACACAACCGCATCAGAAATCCAGAGACAACCGAACGCCAAAAACCATAATCACCGCCAAGAGAAACCAAAAACGAACACTAAACCAACAACAAAATAAAACCAAATCTACAAATCCCAACTATGGAATCACCTTGAATAGCTTTAAACCTTGGACCACAATCCCAAAACCATTTAGTTACCATTGCACCAGATCCAACTCGGAGAGGCGTGCAGGAACTTGGGGTAAGAGCAGGTTGAACATCCAAGGAGCTCTTCGGCACATAACCGTCATTGGGTCTAAGAAGCCATCTGGAAAGTAGCACAAAAACTTCTCCAACCTCAAAATCTTGACCAAGAATAGGACCAGTAGCACATCGACCAAAACCAAAAAGTGAACCGCAACCGCAACCCTCCAAATAGGGACATGGAACATACCATCTGAAGGAGGAACCAACCAGAAGACCGCGAAAATCACCATGAAGAACCCAAGAAAGTAGAAACAGGGGATGAAACCCTAAAAGGAACAAATGAGAAGGGAAAGGGGCAAAGTAGATGAAAGAGGAACACGGGGCAGAAACCCTAATAAGACCACCAAACCAAAATAAATGAAACAGGAGATCAAGAAGCCACTGAAAAGAAAGGCCCGTGATGCCTTTTCTCCCACCACCACAATCCTAAAACCACCTGAAAATCTAACACACCCAACCAGTA
The DNA here is from genome assembly GCA_963277665.1 of Viscum album. Classification (NCBI taxonomy): domain Eukaryota; kingdom Viridiplantae; phylum Streptophyta; class Magnoliopsida; order Santalales; family Viscaceae; genus Viscum; species Viscum album. The sequence continues at coordinate 1,656,173,668 of OY728121.1, read as the reverse complement.
TGGGGTCGCGTATGTTAGACAAGGTTGACATAGAAGGGGAGGAAGAAGGTAAACGAACCCCTTCCGAGGGAGGAGGAAGAAACAAGGCAGAGCAAAGAAGAGGGTGACCCGAGCGAATAAGATGGGAGTGGAGAGAACCTGAAGAAAGAAGATGAAGAAACCAACAGAGGAAGAGAGATTTGAAGCTTGGAGTCTCTCAAACCCTAGGTGAGGTTAATGTCAGGAGCGGAGCCGGGAACGATGGCCAGGAGAATGGGATGCCATCGATTTTCTTCCTTTGAGAGAAATATCCCATTTTCATGAAATCATTTAAAATTCACACAATTTATATAGGAATTCATTTAAAATATATTTTTGAATCAAATTTTCCCATACCACTTTGAGACTTTTTAAAGGAATTAACATTTTAAAACAATCATGTCCATATAAATAAATCCTTTAAAATAATTTTGAAAACATGTACATTAAATAAATCATTGAAAAACATAAAATGATTATCTTGCAAAATATTCCCTTCCAAAAACCTTAAAATATTCCTTTTGAAAACATTTTTATGAAACATGAACATGGATGATAAATATGTCCCAGTAAATACTTGCAGAAAAATAGTCTTGGATAATAATGTGATTGAGGAATTAACCCTTACTTGGTACTTTTCTTTGGTCGAGGGTACATTTAACCTCTTGTATAACAACCATAGTATGTTATAAAATTTTACCACAACCATATTTATATTTATGATATCGTACAAAAATCATTTATGACTTTATACAACCCATTTAATTATAATTTCATTGTTAAAGTAACATTTCGGGTAACAATCGGTTTTTTTATTGTACATGTTTTAACTTGTTATTCTTGATCATATCACGTATATCATGATTTAATTACTTCCAGAATATAAAATATTATTTATATATCACATATATTTAGAATATAAATATGTATAATATATAGATATATGAAATGGAAAACACCATTAATGGAGACAGTAGGTCGTACATACGTATAAACATTGTTTCCATTTTCATATCATATTGAATGAAAGTAAGTGAATGACATATATATACATACATACATATAGATATATATATATATATATATATAAATCTAGTAGAAATATTATTTCATATATTTCATAATTATTAATAATATATTTTTTTAAAATCATTCTTTGATGGTGAACATGAAGATGAGTCTCATAGCGTCGTGGAGATGGTAAGCCGTACGTACGCACGAGCGACGGTATAATTTTATTAATGGTTAAATGGTATGGAATTGAATGGAATATTAATTTTCAAGGAACTATATAATGTCATATTTATTATTTAATTATATTATATTCATATTTATACCCAGATAAATAAAGCGTACATGAAAAACAACTTACACCACAGCGTGGAGATGGTAAGCCGTATGTACGCATGCATGTTGGTATTGTTTTCATAAAATGGGTAAAAAGACTAATATGGTTGTCCCATAATCTTAAAAACATCCTAGAATATATTATATTCTCTAGTTATTATTTTATTATGGTAACAACTTAGAAAGAGGAAGTAGAAGAATAAATGAACTTTGAAAGAAGGGATAAAACGAATACCTCTACTTCAAGTGTCTTTTTTCATTTTCATAAATGGAATCCTTAATTTAGATTTATGACCAAATTTTTTCATCTAGAGTTAAGCTAGGGAATTTGGGATGAGATTTGAGAAGGGTTTGGTTGAGCCAAATTTCTTTTGAGAGGGAATTAAAGAGAAAGGGAGGTGCAATTTTCTAAGGGATGTGAGGGGCACTTTAAGAAAAGATTAAAATATTAATTTATTACAGAATTATTTTCGGTTTCTAGTAGCTCCTATTTTATTAATTTTATAAGATTAGTATGGGTATAAATCCTCTCAACCAATAGTTTTTATACATGTTTAGGTCATAAAATTATTCTTATCTTTTGGGATTAACCCTTAGTTAAACAGTTTAACTCTTACAATGTATTCTTGTATTTTTATCCAATAGGGTTATTTTAGTTACTATAAAATGACACAGGGACCTCAAGAAAATCAATAATGAAATTTTTATCATTATATAATTTATTTAGATGAATAATATATTTTTAAGATTTTTATATCATTTAATAAAATAGTAATTGTTTTAAAACTCATTTATGTCAATTTTGATACTATTTAATAATTGATTTTTTTAAGTCATGAAAACATTATTACTTTGAAAAAAAAAATTAATTCATACCTAATATGTAAATTTTATCCATAAAATTATTTTATGGCATCGAAACTTTCAAATTATATTTATTTTAATATTTATAATATCATTTATTTAATTCCTTCATTAATAATAAAAATATTACATCATTGGTGTGTTTTAAATAAATTTAATTATTTAAAGTCTAAAAAGTAAAAATAAAATACCATGGTGTATAAAATATTTTTATATTTATCATTAATATTTATAGTCAAAGAGATCAATCATATAACTCTTAAATGAAATTGATTTAGTAAAAGATATATGTTTATGTTATAATTATATTTACTTTAAATTAATCTTATAACATGTCATTATCACACCCAAGTGGTCCAAAATTGACAAAAATTCGGCCTAAGGATTCTCATGGTCGAATATTTTTCATCAAATAGGATTTGGACATGTGTTAGGATAGTTTTATATTTTTTGTACCCTTATTTACTAGATTTACCCTTTCACCATGGTAAATAAAAATAATTACTGAAGTTACCTTTCATAATGTCCAAAAATAAAAGTTAACTATTTACAAAATTTGGATCCTCTGATTCCAAATAAGGAATCCATTTTTCTAAATTCAAAACCCTAAATATGTAGTAATTAATTTAAAATTAATTCTCATTGTCAAAACCAAAAAGTGGGTTTTTAAAGAAGTAAAAAAATTATCAAAAGATTGACATGTGTTTATGTCCAATTTAAATGTGAAATTACTTAAAATGACCTAAATTATATTAAATGATAAAAATATAATATAATTATATTTTAAAACCACTCAAATGTATAATTTAACACTATAAATTATTTCGATTAAAAAAGTTGTTTTCAATTAAAATTTGGTATTTTTCACCATTCATCAAAAATTGAATGTTTTCAGAAAAATACCAAATAATCACCCTAAGCTAAATTTGATATTCATAATTCAAAATGAAGTATATTTTACCAAATTTAATTCTTATTAGGGTCTATAATTATTTTTATTATTGTTCACCATATGACATAAAGAGTTGTTATTTTAAGAAAATAGTTTTTTAAAATATATAACTATTTTAACAAAACATATATATATTATTATAAATATGTTTTATTTATATGAAAACATTATAAATAACTTATTTTTTACTATTCATATCATGATATTTTATTCATAAATAAATATATTATTTAAATAATTATAATACTAATGTGTTGTTTCGTAGAAACTCAATCTTCCGTATAACGCAAGCCAAGTCGATATGGATAATGGTTATAAAAACCCCTTAGACTTTAGTCTCTAAAACATAACATTTTTAATTACTCAGTATTGATATAGATAGTATGAAATTTTCATTTTCAGGATTCCATCATAAATAATATTTTAGATCTCTATACATATTCATACTTCCAGGATGAATAGAGAATGATGAACTATGGGTTTCATCCAATAGATCCTTCCCTAAGTATAGTATTAATGGGTCACACATGCAGTTATTAAACCTTATCATTCCATCATGATCACTATTAAACTCATGAATATCCACCGCCTTCTTTTTTAGTTCCACATCTTTTTTTTGTTCCTTCTTAATCCTCTCAGGAATGAAAGGCTGAACATTCATCCGAAAATGATAAGATTTGTTTTTTTCTCAAGACTTATGGAAAAATATTTTAAAAATAAATAAATATTGGATATTATTAAATCCTCTTCATTAACAAAATAGCACTGTGTTTCTGACATAGATCATCATCCACCTTATTCTCCTTCCCAGGGGGTAATGTATTAAGGAGTCATAACCTTTGATCCACTATAACCATCTTGACTGGAAAATATTCAACTCTTTCTATGTGAATATATAATTCAATGTTTTATTATTAGTATATATATCACACCTTTCACTTTATATATTATGACATTATATCTTTAATGCAAAAATTACAACTACTAGTTCTAAATCATTGGTTAGGAAATTTTGCTCAGGAATTTTCAATTGAAAAGATACATAAGATACCACCATATGATTCTATATGAGAACACATCCTAGTCCCATCTTCGATGCATCACTATAGATCACAAACTATTTTCTATTGTAGGGTGGTGTAAGTATAGGTTCATTGGACAACCTTATCTTTGGTACCTTAAAATATTATTCACAGTTATCTTTCTCTAAGAACTTGGCTCCCTTCCCCATCACATTGCTTAGTTTATTTAATTTCAAAGATAAATTTATCACCAAGCGTCCGTAGTATCACAATAAACATTGAAAACTATAGATCTTGGTCACTATGGTTGGTCTAGGAAATTTATTTATAACTTCTATCTTTCAAGTATCCACTAATATACACTCATTTGTGATTCGGTGACCCAATAATGAGACTTTCAATAGAAAAAATTCACACTTGGTAAATTTAGAAAATATATTCTTCTTACTCAGAGTCTTCATCACAATCCTCAAAAATTCATCATGCTCTAACTTTCTCTTCAGATATATAATAATATCATATATAATGTATACCTAAAATGGATCATGGTAATCTCTAAATATTCAACTCATTAAATCTGTAAAGAGAATAGAATCATTGGTAAGTCCAAATGGAATTATTATAAATTCATAATGATTATACCTCATATGCAAGGATATCTTGGGTATACACTCCTTCTTAAACCATAAATGATGATATCTAGAATGAATTCCGACGTTGGAAAATTACTGAGCTCTATGAGGTTGAGCAATCAAGTCATAAAAACACTATAGAAGATAGTTTTTCTATATAATGAACTTGTTATGTTCTTGATAATCAATGAAAATATGAATTTACCCATCATTATTTCTAAAAAAATAGGTGGAACCTAGGGTGAAGAATTAGACTGAATGAATCCCTTATATATATCCTCATATAGTTTATTTTCTAATCCCAATAACTGAATCATGGAAATCTTGTATGGATTCATTGAAATAAGTGTAGCATTGGGTATGAGTTATATTGAAAACAAAACATCACAATTATAAGGAATACTAAGAAATTAATCAAGGAATACATCATTATATTCCTGAATAATAGGAAAACTTTCAATTTTGAGTTTCTCCCCACCCATTTGAGATAAATATCTATCATGAATAGGTAGTAAAGTCCATATGAATAAAATAACCTGCATTGGGATTTAATGTTTATCCTCACACTGATTGATGAACTCATGCTGGTTTGGAATATCAAATGTAACTTTCCTTCCATGAAAATTGATTTTGGGTCTTTACTAAAATATCTAATCCATACCCAATATAATGTCATATTCAACTAGAGGAAGAATAAAAATATTTTCAAGAAGAATATTCCCAAAAAACTTACGTCCAAAAGGAGAGATATAATTAATATGTAATCGTTGTTCCATTATGATTTTTCACCACTAACTCAATATCTAATCATTGAGGTGGTGATGTGAAACCACTATAAAATTATTCAAATATAAAAGAGTGGGTAGAACCTAAATCAAATAAAGAATTTCCAATTACATAGTGGATGATAAGTGTACCTTTCACCACATCATTCTTATGACCTACTTCATTAGTTATGACAGCACAAGATTTCCCTTTGTCTTTTGATTTTATAGAATGTTGAGGCTTATTATCCCCATTAGCCCTTGGATTAGGTAATTGATTCACATAATTACCAAACTACTTGAATATAAATAACATAAGTGTGGGTGTTATATTTTATTGTTATTTTTATCCATTCATTTCATTAATTAGCATCTTCAAAAAACTTCAAAATTCATTTTTTTGATGGTCTGGCCTGCCAAACTTAAAATGTTTTCTCATTCCTTTCAAGAAATTACTTGAGTAACACTTCCCATAATTTTGGAATATATATGGATGAAAATTCTTCTTTCCTCCATGTGAAATATCATTGGAGCGACCATAAAACTCTCTATTTCCGTTCTTACCACCATGACCATTAAAAAGAGGATTTACATCTTCCATTTCAACTTTGAATGCCCATAAAACAAACTATTCACAGTATCCGATGTAACTTATACTTAATTCATTTCAAAGATTTGGTTTCAAACCAATAATGGGTCGATAAATCTTAATTTATTGGTCAATGATAAGACAAAAGTGTACCTCATTGTTTTGTGTCTTGATTTTGACAAATCAATAAAAATGGTAGTATTCAGTCAGGTACGGATGGATTCATCATCCTTATTCTTCAACTCAACCCAGTCCCTCTCCATTTTAGTATGAAATTTTTTGGGAAAGTAATTATGGATAAATACTCTCTTAAACTCCCCCCATTATATGGAGTTTATTTCTTCCAGATTCCTTTTATTCTTGTTAAGTGTCTTCTATTTATCTGATTCACCTTCTAAGCAATAGATAGTTAAGAAAAATTTCTCATAGTACAAGAACAATGGAATGGAAAATATATTTTCCATCACATTGATCCACACTTATGTAAATAGTTTCATAGTAAACCCACAGAAAAAATGTGGAAATTGTTTCATAACCAATTCAATAGAATTTTTCTCCATTTTGGATGATTTTTAAAGCACAACATGGTATGTGTTACTACCCATAGCTTGAGAAATTTGAGTGAGAATAGTCACAAGATAGGGAATCACTACTCCCAAGACATTTAGTTTCTCATGAGTACGGGCATTGCATTGGAAATATATTTCATTTTTCACATGATTTCTTCTATATTGATCCATTAACTAAAATAAAAAAAATATAGTGTCTTCATTAAGATAAAATAATCATACTCAAAAATCATATATTCATGTAAATCATTCATAATATGTCTTAAATTATATCACTTTATTTATCAACCAATGACACTTTAGGTTTAACATATATCCTACATGGTCATAATCTATTCAAATATTAATTATTGGTTCCTAAAGAGTGGGAATGAACCAAAGAATATACCTTGAGAGTGACTATATAGTTGTGCAGTTTTAGGCCCACACATCATGCACAGGTGACAATCAAGTTAATACCCAATCCAACCATTTAAGAGTTGTTACCCCAAGGTTCATCTATTCTATAAATACATCAACTTACTAATATCCATAAAGATATCTATTTTCTATGAAAATAAAAAATATATACATTACCAAAACGTTTATATGTTATATTATACTTAGACTTATCCCAAGTGTTTTCACCAAAGTTTTCTACACCTAGTCTCCAAAAATAACTAAACCCTTCTATGATACCAGCTAAGGAAACCCAAGCATAACATAAATAAATATTATGTCAATTAAGAATAATATTAATTAGATAACACCATTATACAGACCACAAAACAATAAAAGGTTATTATATCTGAATAATAGATACATAAACATCTTTTTTTATAAAATATCTTCAACATCACCAAGAAATGTTTTCGATCATTATATTATCCTTAGACACAGAAAACATAAAACCTTTCTTTAACTCTTATGAAAATGGAAACATAAGAAAGGATTTGATCATATTATTAGTAAGAGTAAACATATGAGATATCTGTCAATGATCATAAGTAAGAATATGGGTAAGATAACATGATATTAAATTTAAAAAATATTAACAAAGAAATTAAATATCATAAAATATGAGTTGGGGAGTAATTATATTTTATGATAAGAGTGATAAATCATCAATAATAAATCATGATCTAATAGATCATATCATAAACATAATAATATGGAAAAACATAAGATTATAACATTAAAAACATAAAAAAATAAACTAGTTCACTCATTAAGTTAAGGAAAATAAATTAGATCTTAGCATAAACTTATGGACTAGAAACCGGGTCCATGAATAAAATTATATACAAGAAACCAGGTCCACACATAAACTTATGGACAAGAAACAAAACTACAAAATAGAGTTACACTCACGGACCAATATGAATGGTTTGGGAAACAATTGGTATAGGGAACCTATACCAATAATTTTTCCAAAACCATTGGTATATATCCTTTATATATTCCCCAACTCAAATAGTTTTTACAAAACCATTGGTATAGGTCCATTATAAAAAACATATACCAATGATTTTACCAAATACATCGGTATAGATATAACATACATACATTATACCAACGATTTTCACAAAATCATTGGTATAGACATCACTTATACGTACGGTTCCTTGAAAAACATTAGTATAAGTTATTTATACATGTCATATACCAATGGTTTTATAAAAAAATTTGTTTAGGAACTAAAATCATAGAAATTATACCAACAGTTCCTAAAACCATTGGAATAGGTACATAGATTTTTTATAAATTTTTTTGTTAGTTAACATTAAATACATCAAAAATTAAATTATTTAAAAATATAAATATACATATTTTCCAAATTATAATAAAAAAAGACATTTTATCTTAGTGTTTAGGTCATTGAAATATTACTAGGAGGTTATGGGTTCAAATTTTTTCTTGTTTTATTAGAATTACCAATACGAATGGTTCTGAAAACCACAGGTATGGGTATTTTATATGACCTATACCAACAATTTGTAAACATTTGGTATACACAACCTATACCTATAGTTTTTTAAAACCATTATTATAGGTATCTACTAACCAAAAATTACCCAATTTACCTCAAAATAGTTGCTATAGGTATTTTATGAAGTAGTGAAACTATGTCCACACATAAACTTATTGACATGAAACTAGGTCAACTCATAATTTTGTGAACATGAAATTAGGTCCATGTATAACCTAGTTATCTAATGAGTTATCCATATTTACACTATGAACTGGATGGATATTAGATACCCACCCCTCATATAACCTTAAAACATAAATTTTCCATAACATCATAAAAAAATTCATTATTTCATCATAGTATAACTAACTGAAAAGAAAAGGATTTCTGAAAGATTTCATTCTAACATAGTTAATATGTTGAAAGTAACAGGTTTCATAGAATAATCCATAAATCTACATCATCATAAACCATAAATATAAAATAAGTTTATGGTATCATTGGATTGTATCCCTAGCTAAGCATAAGTAACAACAAAGAATGTTATAACTGATGAAAAATGCCTTTAAAATATTGTTGGAATATTTCTGTAGAAAAAAATAACATTTTCATTTTTAAATCACATTTTTAAAATCCAAAATTTTTTAAAATATTATGAAGAAAAATTTAATTGAAATGAAACACGTAATATTTTAATGGAAGCTTCAAAGTAAATAGTATTCATGATGGGGTGAAAATTTCTTCATGTAACATATGTTAAAATAAAGAATTTGTTCACACCTTTGGAAAAATGGTACTAATTTGGAAAATGAAAAGAAGATTATTTTTTAAATTTTTTATAGATAGACAAGTATGGATAAAAATTACTTCGATATTTCATTGGGGGGAAATAAAAATATTCTTCAAAACATTTTAATGAATATAGGTAAATTAAAGATAAATATTACCTACCAATGAGGAAATAATGTAGGTTTTTATTAAAACATTTTCTTGATCATTTTAATTATAATAGAGACAAAAATGGTACAATTAATTGAAAATTATATGAATTAACAGATTTATATAAACTAAATTGTTTTTAATGTATAATAATCCTATAATTTACCTCAATGGAAATTTAACATAGAAAATCTAAAAAAGTAGTGATATTTTAACATAAACCCTAACCTCAAGTCTTGCCCTACTTCATATGCATTAAAACCACTGATTATATGAATATAAGTTTATTATAAATTTATTTAAAAACCATATTCATACATATCATAGAATAAATGATTTAATTATAAAATCTTATCAACCATTTATTAATAATTCTTTACTCAAATATTTGTTTCGAGTGATATATGTTTCCTTTTTTATTCAAGTTTCAATTTGGATGTTTTGGCCCTTCTACATTGATCATAGTTACAAAATATAAATAATTTTAATCCTTTAATAATTATAATATTTAATCATTATATACACTATTATAATGATTTATATTAAGTGGTGATGAAAAATGAATTATCTTAATTCACGGGGATAGTAATATGTACATACACAATAGTGATTTTAACTCTTTTTAATGGATGGAAAAATAGAAAATTAAATAATAATTATCTATTTTAGAATAATTATTATATAATTAATATAAAATATATACATAAAAACTATTATTTTTACCATCCATGTAAGTAGGAAATCAAAAATTAATCGCATCGCTTTGTAGAGGTGGTTGTCCACATGTACGCATGAGTGACGTTATCATTTCACAACGAATGAGAAGGAAAGATGGTAGATAGGATATTATCATTAAAAAAATAATTATTATTTCATAAATTTTATAAATAAATATTAAATCTATCCTAAAAAATCAACCATGAAATACGGTGATGGAAAATACATCATATCTCTACATGGAGGTCGTAGTCCACTGGTACGCATGAACGGGAATTTCATTTCTCATTTGATAGAAAATGAGATAAATATATGTTTTTTCATTGATATAATAATATATTAGTATATGGGGGATATTTATGTTATTATATAATTATGGTTTCGACGTAATTGAAGGAGGTGTAAGATGAAAGTAAATGAAAACAGTCAGTTAAGAGTTATAACTCTTCTATGGAAAACCACCATTGGTTTAGACATTAATCATTATAAGGATGGTAATTTGTTAAAACTAGAACTAAAAAATAATAGGTAGGGATGTTTGTATGGGAATTTGGTAGGGTATTTCCAAGCTATATATCCCTTTAATCAGGAAGAAGAGAGGGTAGTTGGTGTCCTTTTATAACCGAGGGAGAGGGCACACTTAGAATTTTTCGAAAGATTAAAATAAATTATTATATTAATTAATAAAAATGCATAAACAATGACTCATATTCAAATAATATATGATAAATGGTCTAAATATATCCATATAAATGGATTTATAGAATATTGTTGGCCATTTTTACCCTTATCATTTTATTTTAACCAGTTTTAACTCTTATGGTGCTAAATGACTTTTTACCAAAGTTATTATTCTTAGTGGACAAAAACTAAGTTAGTATTATTAAATAATATTAATTATTATGAATATATATATGGGATATATTTTGAAATAATAAATTTATAAATGTGGTATAAATTCAATTTAAAATAACTACGCGAACTCTAAAAAACCCGTTTTTTGAAAAATGAATTTTTAAGGAAAAATGAGTTTAAATTCATTCCATAACAAGTAAAAAACTATAAAAAATATTAAAATATTTGATTAAATATACAATATATAAATTTAATTAAAATAATTCATCAATATTTATTGATTTATTTTAATAAAATAAACACACATTGAATGTATAAAAACATTTTTCTGAAAAAACACCTCTTTTTTACTTTCAAATGATTTTATTTTCTTTTCAAAAAAATTAAAAACCAACAAGTTCATTTTATAAATGTTTGAACACCAATTTTTTTTATTTAGTTATTCTTAATCATACTGTACAATCTAACTACATAGGTGATAAAAATAAAATTTAATATTAATTATTCAATCATATGTTGAGGTTTTCTACTACTAAATGTTGTGTGTAAAGAAAGATATCAAAGAAATAAGATTTATTTGATGAAAAATATATCATTAAATATTATGTTGTTACAATAATTTCAACCTCAATTATGAATATTGTGTCACTAAATACCATATAATATTTCTTACTTTCATATCTTTAGAGATTGAGGATAACTCTTACAAATAAAAACCAATATTTTTCTTTACCAAAGGAATTTTCTCACAAAGAAAACAATATAAATATACATCTTCAACACACATAGATAAAACTCATTATCACCATAAATAATATTAATAAACCAAATCCATGTGAAAAATATTTTAAAACATGTTGTGAGCATAAAAAATTCTCAATAAAGGGTTTTTAAAACAATGAGGGGTTATTCAACCTTTAAAGAACATGAAAAAACCTTTAAATCCAGTGTTCCATTTAGATACTAAAACTTTGAGCTATCATAAAAATATTTATCTTAATATAAAAAACACCTTATCAATTTAAAGGGTTCTAAAAATAGTATTATAAACTAGTTTAAAGGATGAATAATAGTTTTTAATATTTCTTAAGGAATAAAGGAAAATATTGAAGTGTGGCCCTCTTTTGTTGAAAAAACAACCTTTTTGAATTTACACCAAAATGTATTTAATTGAATGTATAAAAAATTTATCCATAAAAGGTTTGAAAAAAAACATTTTATAAAAACCAATTTCATTTCATATAATATAAATATTTTAAATAAAAATTATTTCAACCAATGAAAAATCATACAAAAATTTAAGTCATTAAATTAATAATCATTCATAATGTAATCACAAAACCACAAAATTGCATTATTATATTATGATTATCTAATAATAGTTAACTTTATCACTTCAGAGGGTTAGTTAAATATTTCACTTCATATGAATATTTAACTATATCACTCTATAGGTATAATTAACTCAATCACTTCATAGGAGTAGTTAACTTTGTCAATTCATATGAGTAATTAACTACCTCACTTAATAGGAGTAATCAACTCTACCACTTAAGAGGAAAAATCAACTATGTTACTTCATTAAGGTAACTTATTTGTCAAATCCAACCACATTACCCAATTAATTAGAGGGATTTAATAGACTCAGTTGTAACATGACAAAGTCCCATAAGGGTTTGGGTTCACTCCATATACAAACTTTCATTATTAATTCTCAATTATTGTATCCAGAAATCATAACATTTAATATATATCACTTTTCCTTATATAGTAAAACCCATCAATTTGATAACATTCACATTTTATCATAAATATAATTAAATCAACCATAAACACGCTCATTTAAAATTAAATCCACAAAATATATTATCTTAATAAATGTTTAGAAAATTTATTAAATCTCATTTAATCTTTATTTTTAATAAATACACAATGTAATTTAAAATCAATCCACAAAACCATAATTATATCAACATGGGGATTAGATAAAAACTTAAAAAATAATTTCATGGTAGAAAAATTATAAAAGAATGGTTTCAAAGATAAACTTATGGGGGTTCACATTAAAAAAATTTCTAAATTTATTTTTAAAACTATCCCAGAGAGATGGTTCTTCCAAATAAAATTAGGTTTTAAAAAATAACATTAAGGCAGAGAAATTTGCTTCAAGAAATTCTTCTAAATGAAGTAGAAAAATGATTTGAAACATTAAAATAGTGAATTTAAAATGATTTCCCCCAACCTTAAGAGATGAAAAATGGGTAAATATTCTTCTCAAATAAAATAACTTTTTCAAATAGACCTCCTACAGATTTCTCCTTTGATATTCCTTTCTGATGGAATAACCTAAAACCTCATAATTCCCTATTAAAGGTCTCTCTCACAAATATAAAAAAATCAAGAATGGTATCTTTATGGGCCTAAGTAGCAGTTCGATATCTTCTATATGAAGGAAATGATTTCTTTTATAGTCACTCTTAGACTGTATAAGTGTATTTAAAAAATATTAAATAATTGATTCATAAATTATTAATCATAATAAAACAAATTTTTAGACACCTTACTACTGAATTTTGATGATTTGGTATGACTTAATTTATAGTGACTTTTATTGAAATATAGAAACTATCAACATCTATATTTCCTATTTCACTATATTATATGAAATGGGGGGGGGGTTTATTATTGTGTTGACCCTATTTAATATACTTATCTCTTAACTACTAAAACATAGAAGCAACCAGGGTTGTCTCCCAATGATATTGCATTTAAGGAGACTCTTTATCATGATATTAATTATTATTAACAAATTAATATATTTCTAAAGGGTTTTCTATGATAGAAAAGAAACTAAAATAATTTATAAAACTAATCAAACATGAAAATAAATAAAAATAAAATATGAAAAAAATATAAATAAGAGTGAAGTCAAAAAACTTTGGTGGACTTACCAAGTGAATAAAATGGTTAATTAATTCTTCATTTCCATGAAAGGTTTTATTACATAAATTCTCTCAAAACACAGTACAAAATTTTTATGTGTGTCTAATTATGTTGGAGTAATCAAGCTCATCAACTAAGATCTCAGTTTACACCTTATTTCATTAAGATCTAGTGAAAGTATTCAATTACTATCAAAAACTTTGAAAGAGTCAAAGTGTTGTGGTCAAAATTATCAATTGATAATTGGGAAGATTTAAAAAAAATCAAAAATCAAAATCTTAACTGAACTAACCTAATAGTCTGCGTCTAACGAAAAACACACGTCAACCATCCATGTGACAGATTAAGAATGGAAGATAAAATAAAACAAAATGGTGTAGGAATAATTATCAAAAATAAATTTCATATCCAAAAATTATAAATATGGAGAAAATTACAGTTTGAAAGAAATAAATAAAATCTTTGAATAAATTCACCATAATAAAACCACAAGGTACAGTCATAAGAAAAATTAAGCGATCATGTCCACAGAACATGATTGGAATTTGATCTTCATCTCCCTGATCACCAATAAGTCTTATTTGAGCTCACCAAAAGATATCCAAACTCCACTCTCCTTCTCTTTCCTCTAGTGTTTTGAAACAATTTCTACTTTTTGTCCCCATCTATCCTCTGTACTCAGATTAATTTTAAATTCTATATTTTATTTTCCATCTCTCGTCGAAGACTCTTCACTGCCTTTGTAAGGTGTTAATCACCATTTGAAAATTAATTCTCATACCTTGAGTCACTATCTCTGGTATTTTTGAAGACTCTATATCAGCTTCATCTCTCCTATACATGAGCCTTAAATTCTCCAGTGAACAAACATATATATATATATATATATATATATATATATATATCTAACTTTGAATTCTAGAATCTTAATCCATGTGTTAGTCTACTCTACTTACTCTAAGATTTGACACAATTTTATGACATTCACATACAAATTAATCCACCATGTCTATCTTTAATATTGAACAACGGTGACATCAAAAACACAACCAGAAAACATAGCTCTACCTGGTATCAATATCCAAGTATCACTTTAATTTCTTCAATCTTGGATAAATTAACAGTCCATCAACTCTCCCAATTATTTATTGTTGAACCAATCATGAAATGAAAACCAAATTCTTAAGGTCAATGGATCTGATCCCAAGTTTCATCCTTAACCAATCCTGATTGGTAATCTTTCTCATTGACATGGTCTCGAAACCATTTTCAATCGCTTTACCTCAATACCCGAATTAATGCTCAAATGTCATTAATGGAAAAACATGATAAACTCCACGAGATTTCCGTGAGAACTCATGTAATGGGAGTCTCTTCTTCGATGGGACACACTCATAATTCTCCAGATGCTAGAACCTCCATGATGCCCCCAATTTAAGGAGTGTTACAAACTGATTTTAGTGGGGAAATTCAATAAACACCTATCATGCAGAAAATTTCTTCCTCACGATCATAGAGCACAGAAATGTTGAGATCCCATGTCAATGAAAATAAACAAAACAAGATCCACCATGTAATAAATGCACTTTAATCCTGATGAAACCTCTTTAACAGTCTCAAGAATTCCCACTCATTCTCGAAACCCTCATCAACAGTGAAAAAAGAAGCTTCTGGATACAACATTCTCAAATCGTGATCATCAATATCATAATCATCAACCCATCCCCAAAGATCCCCTTCTTCAGATAGTTTTTCCCAATTCAAATCTTAAAACCTCGATTAAATCATTATCTTAGAGCAAGGCCAGATCTGGATTGCTTGGTTCAGTTCATGCGCTCACCATCAACGCTAGATTCTTTTCCAGTGAAAATATCTTGCATGCTGCTCTGAAATTAATTTGACACACTGATATAAAATTAATACTGAAGAAAAATATTTTACAAGTGTTTCTTCGCTACTTAAATGAAAAATACACTTACACTGAAGTTAATTAAAAGAAATTAAAAAACTAAAAAATGAAAATAATATAATTTTACTAAAAGATTTTAAAATATATTTTAAAATTATTATACAATTTGAAAAGAAGAATTTGTAATTAAATTAAAAACAAATTTATTTTGGTAATTAAATAAAAATGAAAAGAGAATAATTAAAATAAAATAAAATCTATTTATTTTTATAAAAGAATAAATAATATTAAACATAGTAAATAGTTCATGATTAATTGATTGATTATTTTTTTTAAAGAAATCATAAAAAATTATAAAGTGAAATTAAAATTACAAAATTCCAATTATTAAATTAATTAAATAAATTGAATATTATTATTCTTTAATTAATTATTTATTTATAAAAACAAGGAAAATTATAAATAGAATCATCAGTATGTCAAATTAAACAATGACGTTAAAATAATTATTTAAAAATAATCTTCAAAAAATTAATAATAAATTCAAAGTAAATAAATTATAATTAAAAATAAAAAAATCATTAATTATTAATAAAATCATTATTTTAATAGTTATATTATTTTTACATAAAATTATTATCAAAGTAAATTATATCATTGGAACATTATTTTAAACACTAAAACATTATTAATTTAAAGAAGTTTTGTGAAAAAAAAATTATAAAAATACAACCACATCATTCTATCAGGCCAAAGTTATCTTCAAAACATTAAACATTGAACTACCCACACGTAGAAACACAAAAAATCATGAAAAAATATTATTTGATTCCATATTCTATTGATATATTCTAAATAATTATCGATGTAACTTTTATAGAAAATTAGTTTACATCTATTGGTGACATAAGTTTTAAAATTGTATTATATATTTTTGCTATGATCTATATTGTTTATTAAATTATTCTATACTCTTATCACCATATCCCTATAATGATCCCTTTGAGAACATTTAATATATAAATCGTAAATGATGTTTCTAGATTACTTACATTGTGGATATATTAAAGGCGTGGGATGATGCTCCCTCTCCACTATAAAGGTTTTCTCACGCAAGGGAAACAAACCTAGATCAATTCCTATATAAGGTTCTATATGCCTATACATAAAGGTAATATGGTTCACTTATGGGTGACTCGAGCTTCGAGTAAAAATCAAGTGGTTTTATGGAAGGTTATATCTAACTCATATAATGGAAAGTTGTACCTCTCATAAGGGCACAAGAGCCTCAGCCCAGTTGGTGAGGACTCGCTAGGTGCATCCAAGAGACCCGAGATCAAATCCGGGTGGTGGCTTATTTCTTGGGGTACTGTAGCAGGCACTCTTTGGTATTGTAGCATCCAAAACTATTTATCCATCTGGGCCTTCAGGCCACCGGTTTGGTCCTCTGGTCCTACAAGTCTTTCAGGCCACCCAAGGCCTTCATGCGAGTTGATTCTCAAGGAATTAGGGCCACCTTATGGCCTTACGGCCACCCCAAGGCCTTCGGGACACAAGAATGCAGGCCCCAGACACACTTCAAAAAAGGAGCAACCCCATAAGATGATTCAGAGCAGGTGCACGCACCATAGAAGAGCCAAATGGATTGTCAGAATGAGAGGGTACGGCTATGACATCGGTACCAACCAGTGCTTGCACGGGAAGCCTAGCTAGATGGTTATCCAAAGGGGGAGAGCTACTATCAGGATGCAGATGTTGGGGAGGGGCAGTTCCTTGTAGATAGTCTAGTAGAATTCCCTAAGACCTTCGGGTCATGTTATCTCCTAAGCCTACGGTCCATGTAACCTCTGAGCCTATGGGCCTTGTAAGGGTTCCCCCTCATCCCTTGAAAGGGGGGTTATCAAAAATCAATAAAAATGAAGGCCTTCGGGCCGTTCAGGCCATAAGTGTAACCTTTATATAAATGATTTTGGATTTATCTATTCCTTAACATACACATAGAGATAGATCAACCTCAAATAAAAACTATGATCCTGATAAAATCGTATCTAAATTAACTTCATTAAAGGATACATATCCCCTGATACTTGAACTCTTCACCACACATAACATATTTTTTAATCTTTTAAAATTTAATAAGTTGCATGCAATAAATTAAACAAAAACACTAAATATCATGATAATATTCATTTCCAAGTTATCATACAGTTCTTATGTTATTACAATATATAAACATTAGAATTTGAAGCCTCATGGGGGTTGAGTTTCCATTCGATTACAATTTAAGATGGAAACTCTATCAACGCCTGGAGACTAACAAAACAATGTTTAATGAATGTGATTAAAAATTTAGTAATATAATGTGATATAAAATATTTATCCAAATATATAATAATATGTATAATATTTTTATGATTTATGAAGATAAGGGTTTTTATTGATGAAAATACCACTGCAGGTGACTTTTAAAATAAAAAAAACATGATTTAACAAATCATTTTCCCTTACTTAATTCATGTTCCAATATTCCAACCTACATCATCAATAAAATATTCATGAAAATCTATGGAGATGTGTTATACCATCATAAATTTATATATATCAAACCTTTGTTACTACTACAACAGTCTCAAAATGCGGGGAGGAAGATGATGGTGCAAGCATCATTTTAAATCATTGTGTTCTACTATTCTTTGCCTCATTTATCAAAACATCAACATGAATTTCATTGTATGTGACATTTGAGTTATTATTTATATAAATATTATCACCTCCACAGTTTAAAAAACTTGGGGAGTAAGATGATGGATGGAAATATCATTTAATTAAAAGAAGATCCAGGATTTTAAATAGGATTAAAAGTACCAACATCATGAATCCCACGTTAGTTTTTCATTTGGTACCATGATCTTTTATATATGATGATTCTACTTCACATGGAATTTAATTCTATCAGGAGTCGGTGCACACCCACAACCCATGAGTTTTTTTAAAATATTTTTTTTAATTATTTTTAAAAAAAATAGGTTATTTTTTTAAAAAAAATTGGGGTGAAAGGCGGCAGGCGCACCGCCGCCTTTCTGTTTAAGCTCAAAATCGGCAGCACTACTATTGTCTTTCCCCCAAAACCCCAAAAAAATACAATTTTAATTATTTTTTTATATATTTAAACTTTTTATTTTTATTTTGTGTTGTTCATATATATATAATATAAAAAATGTTTTAGCAGAACTTATATAATATTTAATATCCAATAGTATTATCATTACATCAGTCTGGATTCTGACAGAAACCCTCACTCAATGCTCCCTTTTATAAGAGGGCTATACCTAGAAATGATTTTTCATTTTCGATGTGGGATTCAAGTTATGTCATTCCCACGCAGAACATTCTACATTTTCAATGTGGGGTTATGTTTCAAGTACATGGATTTGAAAGACAATAAAATATAAAATATAAGACAAATATAAATGAAACTTAAAAAACTTGATTAAAAATATAAGAAACAGTTGAAAAAAAAATAATATCATAAAAAAATTTGAAAAATAAAATTATATGTTTTCAAAACAACCTACTTGAAACTTACAAATGATTCAACTATATGGCTTTAAAAGACTATAAAATATAAACTATAATATGAATATAAATGGAACCTAAAAAATGGATTAAACATATAAGAAATAGTTGGAAAAAAGAATTTTGTACAAAAAATTGATGAAGAATAATTTATAATATTTCAAATCCATCAACATGAAACTTAAAAATGTTTCAAGTACGTGACTTTGAGAGGCTATAAAGTATAAACTATAAGACCAATATAAATGAAAATTAAAACATGGAATAAACATATAAGAAATATTATAAAACAAAGATAATTTCATAAAAAATGTCGATGAAAAATAATTTATAAGCTTTCAGAACCACCTACTTGAAAAGTAAAAATGTTTGAAGTATGTGGTTTTAAAAGACTAAAATATAAACTATAAGATGAATATAAATAAAACGTAAAACATGGATTAAACATATAATAAACAGGTAGTAATTAATTAGTTAATTTGAAATATAATTATTAAATATATAATAATTAATTAGTATTATAATTATTAATTATTAATTATTAATTATTAACTAATTATTATTAATTATATAATTAATTAGTTAAATAGAAATCTCATTATTAATAATATAATTTCTAATTAGTTAATTAGTAATATAATTATAAATTATAATTACTAATTAGTAATTATTAAAAATTATTATATAATAATTCATTATTTATTAGTAATATAATTATTAATTGTATAATAGTTAATTAGTTAATTAGTAATATATAATTACAAATTATAATTATTAATTATAATTATTAATTAGTAGTTATTAAAAAGAATTATGTAATAATTAATTAGTCAATTAGTAATATAATTATTCTTTACAATTATTTATTATAATTATTCATTAAAATTATTAATTATTAATTATTAATTATTGATATAATTATTAATTATATAATTATTAATTATATAACAACAAGTTAGTTAATTATAAATTATTAATAATTAATTATTTAATAATTAATTTGTTAATTATTAGTGATTGACCTTGACGAGGGCATGTTTGCCTTGTCTCACCCCGTCTTTTTCTTTTCAGTAGTCCTTTCACTTTTTTAAAATTATAAATAAAGCGACTTTGTCCCTTAATAAAAAAAATCAGTTAATTAGTAATAAAATTATTAATTACATAATAATTAGTAAGTTAATTAGTAGTATAATTAATAATTAAATAATAATTAATTACTTAATTAGTAATGTAATGATTAATTACGATGAAAATTTATATTATTAATTAACTAATTACTTATTATATAATAAATAATTAATAATTCTAATTAATAATTATTTTAGTAATTAACTAATTAATTATTATATAATTAGTAATTAGTAATTATAATTAATAATTATAATACTAATTAACTAAGTAATTATAATATAGTTAAAAATTATATTACTAATTAACTAATTAATTATTATTTAATTAATAATTACTAATTATAATTAATAATTTTAGTACTAGTTAACTAAGTAATTATCATATAATTAATAATTATATTACTAATTAACTAATTAATTATTATATAATTAATAATTAATAATTTAAATTAATAATTTTAGTACTAATTAACTAAGTAATTATCATATAATTAATAATTATATTACTAATTAACTAATTAATTATTATATAATTAATAACTAATAATTAATAATTAATAATTAATAATTATAATGAATAATTATAATGAATAATTATAATGAATAATTATATAACTAGTTAATAATTGATAATTAATAGTTAATAAATTATAATTAATAATTACTAATTAATAATTATAATGAATAATTATAATTTATAATTATATTACTAATTAACTAATTAACTATTATATAATTAATAATTATATTACTAATTAGC
Source organism: Viscum album (assembly GCA_963277665.1). Taxonomy (NCBI): domain Eukaryota; kingdom Viridiplantae; phylum Streptophyta; class Magnoliopsida; order Santalales; family Viscaceae; genus Viscum; species Viscum album. The sequence goes on along the minus strand of OY728121.1, from coordinate 1,656,152,131 downwards.
TAATTAATAATTAATAACTAATAATTATAATTAATAATTATAATTAATATTATTAATAAATTATTATTATATAATTAATATTGGTATTACTATTTAACTAATTATTTATATAATTAATAATTAATAATTAATAACTATATTAATAATTAATTATTATATAATTACTAATTACTAATTATAATTAATAATTGTAGTACTAATTAACTAAGTAATTATTATATAACTAATAATTATATTACTAACTAACGAATTAATTATTATATAATTAATAGCCAATAATTAATTATTAATAATTAATAATTAATAAATATAAAGAATAATTGTAAATAATAATTATATTACTAACTAACTAATTAATAATTAACTACTTAATAACTGATAATTAATAATGACTAATTGTAATAAATAATTATAGTACTAATTTACTAAGTAATTATTATATAATTAATAATTATTTTACTAATTAACTAAATAGTTATTATATAACTAATAACTAGTAATTAATAATTAATAATTATAATGAATAATTCTAATTAATAATTATATTACTAATTAAATAATTATTAATTAATACTTAATAATTACTAATTAATAATTACTAATTACTAATTAATAATTATAATGAATAATTATAATTTCTAATTATATTGCTAATTAACTAATTAACTATTATAAAATTAATAATTATATTACCGATTAACTAATTAATAATTAATAATTACTTATTATAATTAATAATTATAATTACTAATTAATAATTACTAATTATAATTAATAATTACAACTGCTAATTATAATTACTAATTATATTTAATAATTACTAATTACTAATTCATAATTATAATATAATTAATTATTACTAATTACTAATTATATTACTTATTATATAATTAATTATTATATAATTAATAATTATATTATTAATCAACTAATTAATTGTTAACTATTTATTATATCGTTAGTATATGTTTTAGGTTTCATTTATATTCGTGTGATAGTTTATATTTTATAGTCTTTCAAAGCCACATACTTGAAACATTTTCATGTTTCAAGTAAGTGGTTTTGAATGCCTATAAATTATTTTTCATCGACATTTTTTATGAAATTATTTTTGTTTTCAACTATTTATTATATGTTTAATCTATGTTTTAATTTTCATTTATATTTTTCTTACAGTTTATATTTTATAGGCTTTCAAATTCACGTACTTCTAATATTTTTGAGTTTCAAGTTGGTGGTTTTGAAATCTTATAAATTATTTTTCAACAAAATTTTTTACAAAATTCATTTTATTCTCGTATATTTCTTATATGTTTAATCAATATTTTAACTTTCATTTGTATTCATCTTAGAGTTTATGCTTTACAGTCTTTCAAAACCACAAACTTGAAACATTTTTATGTTTCATGTAGGTTGTTTTGAAAGCTTATAAATTATTTTTTATCAATAGTTTTTATGAAATTATTTCTGTTTTTAACAATTTCTTACATATTTTATACATGTTTTAAGTTTCATTTATATTGGTCTAATATTTTATATTTTATAGCATTTCGAAGCGACATACTTGAAATATAATCTCACATCCAAAATGCAGAATGTTCTGCGCAGGAAAGGCAGAACCTGAATCCCACATCGAAAATACAGAATGATTTCCAGGGAAAGCCTTCTTATAAAAGGGATCCATGGGTGAGGGTTTCTTTCAGAATTTAGACTTTTGTAATGGCAGTACTGGTGGATTTTAAATAGCAGATAAATTCTACTAAAAATTTTTATTTTATTATATATATGAACAAAATAAAACAAAATAAAAATATAAAATATAAAATATATAACAAAGAGTATATAAAATAGAAAAAAATGGGTTTTTGGGTGAAAGGTAGCATCATGCCTACCGCCTATAACCCATTTTTAAAAAAATTTAACCTAAACATTTTTCATAAAATATTTTTTTCCAAAAACATATTAAATAAACTCCATTACCCTCCATTCCGAACAACACCCTTTGGAGACTAATCACTCTTATCCCGTTATCTGTATCATTGTTCTTGTTTGTGTGACCTATTCTTGAACTACCATATGCATTATCGGATCATGATATCCCCATATTGGGATGGTCCTATCTTAGATACTTTGAAATATTTTTATTTTGTCTTAAAAAAATATTTATCACCATTTTAAATATTACTACTTGGTTTAATAAACATCTATGTTCATTTTATTTTTGGATAGATAGAAATATATTCAAAAATAATTAAATGGTACTAAAACATAAGTTTATTTTAATAAAATCAAAAACAATAAAGAAAAATAAAATCCCTTTTAAATGATTAAAAATCCATTTCACTTTAATTTCACTTTTATAAATATCAACGTAAAAATTAAGAAATAAATTTGAGAGAACTTTTTTTTAATGTTGTAAATAATTATACAAAATTATCATAAATAACCAAAAAAAATTAAATAACCTATTTATATGTTGAGTAAAAATAAAATATCTAATCATACCTTTATTATGTTATCTTAAAATATATCTTAGATTATTCAAATTCAGTATGATTTTTTAATTATTTCAATTATTTATTGGACATATATATTAAAAAAATTGTATGTTATATATTTATTTTTTATTAGGGTCATTATTCATAAAAGTAATTATTAGAAATCCTAAAGGATTCCATTATATTTTTTGACAATGAGTTTTGATAGTAAGGGGTGATCTTGGTGAGGAAGAATAAGGTGGCGGTGGTGCATAGATGTTGTTTTGTAGGATACATTGCCCACACAAAGGAAACAACGAAGTCTGGTGACAATACAGAAGTGAAATGGAATTCGTAATGATTCCTACATAGTCAATATAAGTTCCAAATAAGTTTTAAGGAATCTTTGAGAGAGTAGAGAAGGTCTAATCCTTATCTCAAGGCATAGTGTGTTCATATATCCCAAACATGGGAAAGACCGCACCTTGGTCATTGCGCATAGTGAAGATGAATAAAAAAGGTGTGTACATGCCCATGTCATTTGGAGTGTTAAAGAGTAGAATTCTTAAAATTAGAATATAGAAAGTTAATATGTTATATTGGTCCCCTTGGTGGAATTCCAATGCACCTATGGAAAACAGGAATGTCCATTGTGGGCAAGAACATGGACATGGTCTAGTAATTTCTCTACATTAAATATCTAGTGAGGATGTGGCCAACAAAGCCAATTTTGAATGACCATTCCCATAAAAATATAGTTCACAGTTTATAGTGGGAGTTTTAACCCAACATGACCAAGATAATCAAGTAAAAATAAGTAGTGTTCCGTGTGTTGTGTGTAAAATGACAACAATTTTGTAACACATCATAGTGAAGAATTCATGTTCAAGTGTTTGTTCGATGTTGGAGAACTATAGTTCGTATGAGGCTATCATGGGGTGGACCACACTATAATGGTAGGTTTAAGGGTTCTAGATTTTTCTTATGTAATAATGGGTTTCCCAAAATGAGCTTAGTGGTTTTTATTTGTGGTCATGGTCAACGGGTGGAGAAAATATCCAAAATAGCCAAAATCAAGAGACTATTCCTATAGTGGTATCCATTTTAAAAGAAAATGACTAATTATTTTTTACCAAGACATGATTCAAGGAGTCTCATTGTTTTACATATATATTTTAGGATAAATTATTCCTGCAATTCATGAACTAGATGTTTAATGATTCATATATCACGTGTCCTAATTTTATACCATTATCCAAGAAAATATGAATGTTTATTTGAAGTATTGGTTATAGTTTATTAATTTAAGAATTAATTCCCAATATAAGAAGATGTAGAATTTCCATGAAATAGTTTTTTTTTTGATAATATAAGAGATTGTGGATAATTCATAGAGGAATTATGGGTGGAATTATTTTCACAAAATGATGGTGACAAATGTCCAGGTGATTAGGTGCATCACCTCTCTATTTGAATAAAGGGAGATTCAGTGGTAGGATGATGTAGAGAGAGACAAGACTAATATTATTTTGAATATCTAAATCTCTAAGTATGTGAGAGGAGTTCTAGGTGAGGAACTTGAAAGAATAAGAAGATTGGAATCCATTGAATCCTCTTCCAAAGAATAAGGATTTTCTATCCAATTGTAACAAAGAAGTGTTTCACAATGAGTTATTCACATTTTGTGATGATGCAACCCAAGTGTACTTCAATAGATCACCTATCTATTTTTTAGTATAAATTCCATAAAATTGATGATGGGGAAGGGACCCACATCTCCCTGAACATTATGAAGGTGATCTTTACCATTAGTTGTGAGAATCAGAATGAAAATTCTAGCAAGTGAACCTTGGAAAGTAGTGATATATTCTTAAACTTTTTATGGTAGTGAGAATGGGAGAGGAGTGGCCTAGCTATAACCTTTATAAGGGGAGTGAATCCTATGATGATAAGGGATCTCTATATTGATTTAGTGCATGGAACATCACAGAAGCATGATCCTTGGACATATCCCAATGAGAGTAAACCGTGAAAATTATCATTTACCTATTTAATTTATGTATGCATACCAAAACAGATCAAGAAAAATAAAGTATATTCGGTAAAATAGCATAAAAACTTACCCTCAAGGTTGAGACTTCAACATACTTTTGGAAAAGTGAGACATTAAAGGATTAATAGTTTTAATTACTCAAGAACTTTTTATTCCCTGATTCACCCCCACCCCCACCCCTCTTAGGTTGATCTCACTCTATAACACTATTGAGGGACCAATAGTAAAAAAATAAATAATTTATACTATCAAATTCTTATTTTTTCATTTTTCTCTTTTTTATTTCTTCCAATTTCCCCATTTTTAAGAGAATATGATGGGAATAATGGAAAAAAATGGGTGATAATGACTCATACTTGTTCCTCACATAAAACGCATGAAATAATGACACAAACCTCTCACATCACCCAAAAAATTAATGCTTCTAAAATAACAAACATGAAATTTCCTTCCCCCGCACTAAAAATTGAAAATATCATGAAAATATATTAAGATTGAATTTTGGTAAGGGATTATTAGCATGTAATATTTATTACACTGATAATAAAATGTAAGTATTCTAACTGATAAAAACGAATTGACCTAATATGGTAAGTCCTAAGGTAAATTATTCATCTGGCTAAATATATAGATAATTATATTAATCAAAATAAAAAAAATTATGAACTATAAATATTTATTAAAGAAGAATCAAAATTTCTAGTTCTTACACAAATTCCATGTTTATCTCAATAAAATAAGGGTATTTGAAATAATATTCCAAAATGGATTATAATAACTCATAGGAAGGGAAATATAATTTGGTTTAGTATTTCATGGACATGGATTTCAAAAATTGGACATGCTCATAAAAAATGTTTTGAAAAAAAAAATTCTAGTAAACTTTACATATATTAAATAATTTAAAATAAATTTTTTAAAAATCAAGTAAAATCTATCAAAATCAAATCAAGAGTGAAAATTCATAACGGATATACATTTAAGTTCAATTTCCCTAAAAGTGTGAAAATAAAAAGGAAAAACACACAATAAATCCTAAAATAAATTAATACTCACCCATAGAAAAATGTTTCTTCGTATCAATGAAGTAAAAAAGGGAATAATTTAAGCATCCATCAAAATAAATTGGATCAATAAAACCTAGTTTAATTCTATATCAATTGGATTTATTTAATCTCCTAAAAACCACTTTCAGAAACCAACAAAATTAAAAACTATCAAATCATGATAATATTTATTAATATAAAAAATAAAATGAATGGGAAATGGGTAGAACATTTAGTTTTAACCTTTATGTGGGATTTATTTTTTGACTTCATTTATCTGGACAATGTGAGTTTTTATCGAAAATTGAAAGTGGGTTTTGTTTGTTTGATAAAAACCACCACCTTAATTTCCTTCTGGTGTGAATCCCTTCACACAAGTTGTAGAGATATCCTTGGTTAGTGAATTTTACATCCACCCCCTCATAATTTAGTTATAGCTATCATAGTGGGGGTTAGGAGTTAGTACGGGTCCTCCACCACATACACAACAACTTATATAGATTCTTCTTCTAGTGCACACTTTAATGATATTGCATAAAATAATTCAACCAAGGGGGATTCGGTGATAATTTCAAATTGAATAAGATTAAAATAAAATGAATTCATGTCAAAATACCCCCCCCTAAATTATCAAGATTATAATTCTATCTATTCATTTAAAACCAATAATTATTATTATTCTTCCTGAACTCCCTCTATAAAATATTCAATGTTTGTATGGAGCTCAATATATTTTTCAATATGTGAATTTAATTATTCTTCATTGCACTCTATGAAAATCCATGGTTGATATGAGTAAGTAAAATTAGAAATAATGGTAGTTAGTAATCAATTCATTTTAAATGAATTTAGATAGAAATGTTTTCAATTTTAGACAATAAACCTCCATTCTCTCAGTATCAATCTATACTTCTTTTCATGGGTCCACTTGGAGTTCTGTTGTTGGAGTTGTTGGTAGATACTCAATATACTCCATTATTTCCTAAAATATCGTCACCTCAATTTTTTATTATTATTCTATGGCTATAAAGGGGTATAATAGTGTTGATGGTGCTTCTTTAAATATAGGAGGCTCATTCTATAAGTTACTCTCATTGAAGTTACTCACATATGAGTCCAAATGTTTTTGATCTCCCACATGTATCTTAGTTAGAAAGTTTTTCTAAGTGAAGTTTTCTGAAAATGGTGGAGTAAGGCCTTGTTGTAAGTTTTTAAATTGTTCCATCTCGGCCTCCATAGGTATTATAAAATGGAAAGTGAGTGGTGAAAGTTCTTCTGACACTTGTCATTATTCCTTTTACTCTAGCTATTTTTCATTGGATGCTTGGAGGTATATCATTATCAATGAAATTTTTTGTCTCAAATATTGTATCTCTTTGTTAAAAATTTTCAACTATGATTCCCTTGAATTTCATACTTCTTTTTATTGGACCTATAAGAAGTTATTCCATGCATAATAATAATAAAATTTTGAATAAATTAGGAAAAAATAGACTGTTTTATATTTTTTTTAAAAGTTAAAGAGAAAATATTTACAAAATGTTCTAGAAAAAATGAATTATATATTTAATCCATAAAAAGGTAAAAAATGTTTGGCACACCTGACGTGAGTCATGAAAAAATAATATTTATATTTTTTATAGTGCAGCATTGTAGCTTTCCTTAATCATCTCTCGAGGATCATTTTTTTATCAATCACTCACTATTCTAATCAATTATTATATTTTTGTGTTTTTAATATACTTAGAACAAATAAAATATAAAGGGAATTGTGTTTGATGGAATTAAAATGTAATTTGATCATGAGAACATCGGATGAAAATAGAATAAATTAAGGATAAAAAAGACACTCCAAGTAGAATTTACCTAATTGAACCTTCATTGCCTCTTTTCTAGTCTCCTTACTAATAAAATATCAAAATTCCTTATATGTATGATCATATTTTTATACCCTTATTGTGAATACCATTTTTATCTAACACATTACAAGTACACAATATATTCACCTCCTCCTTATTTAGCCATCTTGGGGGATCCTCAATAGTTATTACCCCTTAAACCACATTCATGGTATATGATTGCACCCATTCCAAACGTAACTATCAGGGATTCATCATATTAATTGATGATCGAGTGAATATAGGGGAAATAGTTTCAAAAGAAAAGGATCATCCTAAGACCACCATAATGAGGAATTGTCACCAATCCCCACAACTGATTATCCCCAGAACACCCTAAAGTAGAGAAGAAATAATTAAACACGGATGACCAAGGACTCTAGTTCATCAATAGATTTTTTCCTCATGAGATATCTATTGTTACGTGTTCACCTTTACAAAGTTTAGAAGAGGTAAATATGAAGAACAAGAAGAAAACATGGGAAAAATAAATCAATACTACTATTTTTTTGAAATACAAGAAATTAAATACAAAACAAATAAAATTATAAATACCATAAATTCAAAGAGAAAGGTTAAAGAAGAGATTATTAAATACTTTTAAAATAAAAAAAAATAATTCAAATAGATAGTGGATGGGTTTAGTGTTTTCTTGGGATTCATCAATATCCCAAGAAATATTTGTGGTTATTCCACTATATAGACAATGATATTTGAATTCCTTAATCATGAAGTCTTGGGTGATAATGAATTTTAATATCATGATCTTACCATCATATTACTCTCATATTAGATTCTATATTTTTATTTTAGTTTCTCATTTTTGTGTGCGATGAATTCTTGAAGATCATAATTTCATGCATGTGACTATATAAACTTCTTGAAATTGATGACATCTGGTGGTTTCTAAAATAATGTGAGTTTAGAAGGTGTCTAAGATCATAAACTACACTAGAATCTAGTTTTTTGGGTTAATATGATATGAGTGTTGATCTCCATATATATCTCAGGGGATATAGTGTTTCATTATGAATTGAGGTAGTTTGTGGTTCAAGACTTTAATCTTATATAAGTGTAATGGGACTTAGTTTATTCATACTTTAAGTATAGAGCAGCACAATTAATTTAGTGTAGTGTAGATTCAGTCCAAGTTATTTTTAAATATATCATTATAATGTGAGGGATTGTTATTCTAACATGAGATTTAAATTCCCATTATTAATATAATGATATCTAATTGGACACAATATTATTATTTGGTGGTAAATGGGATGCTGAATTTACTCAAATGTGAGATTATATGCCCATATTAGTTATCTTATATCTGAATTAAAACCTGTATTTAATGACCTATGACTGGTTCCCATAGAATTAATATCACATAGTGAAAGAAACATTAATTTTATCTTTACACAGTGTGTTAACACTACCTTTTAATCATAGATACATTCCCAAATGTTTTATTTAATCACTTATTAGATTAACATGGCATTCTTTTCTTACAAAAAGTCAAAATTAAAAAAAATACAAGAATGTACATAAAAAATAATTATATAAAATAAAAAAAAAAAAATTAAAATCCCTATTTAGGCCTCTTTAACAATAAGCTCCAAATCATTACTAAAATCTAAAAATGTAAGGATTTACCTAAAATGTGATAATGGTGGGAATTGAATCATTTTGTTAAAAAGAAAAATTAATGAGATAGTTCACTCTATGAAAGTTGGCATTTGAGGTTTATTGGTGATTTAATTTCATTTGTATGATTTTTATATAAGATTAACGGTGATTGAAAAACTCACAAGGTATTTTCATGCCGATTTTGGATAGTTTTTTGTTTTTCAGTTAAATGGGGTATATGACAATAAAAATGGAATATTCTTGTCAAATATTGTTCTATGTAAATATACAAAACTACTTCATACTTTTGAAAAGTTTTAATAACTCAAATTTTAGTTTTATATTTAAATTCTTACCCTTTGTAATTTTTTATATAGTATTTTTGAAATTCTAATTTATAGATCCTAGAATGACACTATTGATTATTTTTTATATGAATCGGTTGGATTTAGTCTGAAGTTTAACCGAATTGAATTTAGTTAAAATAAGATGACAATACATCACAAAAGCATTGGCTTTTCATGGGTTCTTTAAGATATGATGATGATTGATTTTAAGTTGAACACATATATATGGATGATAATGGGTGGGGTCATATATTATCCTCATATGAATTTTTTTATGTTTATATCTCATGTGATATTCAATCATAGAGATATTGATTTTATTCACATAGGCATGTTAAAAATTATTTTGGTCACATTTGCAGACTTAGACATAATGAGTTTGTTCACATAGTCCGGAATATAATTATTTTAATCACAAAGGTTTTCCTATACATATGGTGGTGACACACTTTTAAGTTTTTTACCAATATGTGCCATAATTATAAGTTCTTTATGAACATATTACACAATTAAAAGAGTATTTTCATATTAAAGATATACCATAACTTCATGGTATGAATTATTTTTTAAATATTAGACACTCTTATTCCATGTTTCATGTTTTATGGCTGTTTAGTTATATTTTGATCCATTTAAAAACTTTTATGATTCCTCAATGATATTTTTATGATCTTATAATTATCTATAATTTTTTTTAATATCACATATCATCTCAATATATTTTAATAAGATATGTATCCCTTATACATGTTCTCATTCATGTTTGTGATCTCATAAATTATGATAATTGTTTCATTTCTGATCATAGGAGCTCACCCAAATCTTATGTTTCCATTATCTAGGTAATGAATAAGATTATATCATCTTATATGTATTGAAAACTTCCTGAGAATAAATATTATAGATTAATTGTTTCAAGTGTTATAGAATATGATAATTATGTAGCTACTCTCTAGGACACTAAACCCTTAGGTTCTTGGTTTGTGTAACTATTTGTGAGATATATTATATAAATCTTGAAATTAATATAGTATTTGAGATACATTTAGATTTTTTCACTTTAGTTGGTATTAATGTAGGTTTTATTTATTTTAAGTATTAGTTTGGAGAAATTTTGTAAAAACCCCTGGGTTTGTTCTAAGGGACCAGTATAAGTATAAAATAATATCCTTAAATTTTGGTAAAGTAGATATTGTGTGGTTTTACTTGAAATAAAATCCATTTTTTGAAACTATAAGTTAATTTACTCCCTAGCATAAATGTACCTAGGGTTAGTTATCTTGAATGGGGTATATTGGTTATTAACGCAATCATAACCCCTTGAATAAAAAAGAGGATAAACTACGCACTTGGTTTAATAATCTAATAAGATATTATTTATTCAATTCTTATTCTCTTTATGAACCATTATAAAATATTTAAATATATAACCAGTTCAATTAGAAAACTAAATATGGATATAGTAGATATTCATAGGATAATATATGCATGTCATTTATGAAATCATCCATCTAAGTTTACAATTTCTTTATATGTTTTCATTAATTTAATAATACTCGCTCCCAATTTTCTTTTAGTCATGGTAATAGTGGGAACCAGAAAGAAATGAGTTAACAATGTGTCTGGGGGAAAACGTGATGATTTTCCTAATGAGAAACCTAATGATATTGGAGATGGGATTCAAAAACTCATATAAATTTTCTCCCAAAAATCTCAAGTTGTGGGTAATTATTCAAATCATGTAAAGGTATAAAACACAAAAAGGAAGGAGTAGCTCACTTCCAAATCATTCATGAGAAAACAACTACAATATTTTAGCTGGCCTTCTAATAAAATGGTTGATCAACAATGGGTCAATCTAATGGAGAAGATATTTTCATTCACTAATTATCATAACATGAGAATTATTTTCTACCCATTTATTTTTCAGAAGGATAAGTCATCCAATGGTCGAATCACAATAAGAATACCAAAGAAAATGGGAAGTAGGCTATATGTAATGGAAAGAGTTTAATAATATATTTTTCACAAGTATTTACCTTAGACTCTTCACCAAAAAGTAGTGAAGGAATTATTTAACTTTAATAGAAAAATCATATGAATATGTTAGAACTCATGAAGAATATTTCACAAAACTCATGAAGAAAGCCTCTAGTTTCATCTATGATATTGAAAGTAAAATTAATTACTACATTACTAGCCTAAATCCTAGTCTTTTAAGTGAATTATCCATAAGATAATTTGGTTACTATAAGGACATTTTTTGATGTGATCTTAAATTATATATTGAAATTGGAATATATCATTATTATAGGAAAAGAAAAATTAAAGTGGAGAAAAATGGAAACCCAGATGATATGAAATAAGGTGGAAAGAAAATATAATTTCTAATAAAAAATTAATTTGGGAGGAATCACCTAGGTAAATACAATAGGGGATCAGGGAAGTGTTCTATTTGTGGTAAAGTAGGACGCCAATATCATTATGGGAAAGTGGTTTTAAAAGGCCAATTAAGACAATATAGGACAAGAAGGCCCCTACTAATATGTCACCCACATTTAAATTCTTAAAATTCAATAATTTTGGTCATTATATGAATCAATTTCCAAAACCTTGAGTAAATAAAGAAAATAAACCCCAGTAACCTCCTAAACCAAGGGAAAATGGATAGAATATGAAATCACTACTACTAAGGTGGATCAAAACAATGAATTAGATAAAGGTATACTTATACTTCATTATAGAACAAATAATTAATCATTTGATCCTAGTTATTAAAATTCTATTATATCATATAATTTTTAGGATAATGTTTATTCAACCCTTAAAACACTGGATATTAAAATATCTATAAAAACTCTAAGTGGAACAATGATTTCATCCAAGATTTATAACTCTTATATGATCAATATTTTTGGAAAGATACTATCTGAGAATATTTTAATACTCCACTTGGTATAATTTTATATAATATTAGGCATGGATTGGATCTCTCCACAAAAAAACCATACAATTTTTAGGATAGGAAAATATCATTACATATCCCAAATCATATTTTTCTAATGTATCTATGCAATAATGATTATGAACTCCTTATGGAATAAAATTTCACAATATGGGTTATTGTACCCAATGATGAGGGACTTATGAGTCAAATTATTGGAGAGGAAGTCAACATTGATGGCTTTACTATTATATAGGAGCATACTAATGTATTTATAGATTAATTTTCTAGTTACCCCCATATCATGAGATTGATTTTCAATAAAACTCATACCTAGAAACATGCCTACAATAAAGAGTCAATATAAAAAAGATAAAATTTAATTGGAAGAATTAAATAAGCTCCTTTAAGAGAATATGGAAGAGGGTTTTATACACCTCAGTACTTTACAATGGGGTGCACTAGTCCTAATTTTCAAAAATAAGGATTGATTGATGTATCTTATCTTTTAATATCATGAACCTTATAAAATCATGATCAATAAAAAAAATCCAATACCTTGTATCAATGATCTATTCAATCAACTCAAAGGATCTCTATACAACTTAAATATTTACCATTAATCTAGATTCCATCAATTAAGGTTTAAAAGATAGGATGTTTCTAAGACCAATTTTTTCATGACGTATGGACACTATGAATTTATAGTGATCCAATTTGGAATTATGAATGATACATATATATTCATTGATCTAATTAATAAAGTCTATAGAGACTAACCTAAACAATTTTTGGTTGTCTTTATAGATGATATTTTTATATATTAAAATAGTAATAAAGAGCATGAAGATCCATTGTGAATCGTGTTAATGACATTGTGAAAGGAGAAACCATATGAAAAATTTAGAAAGAGTGAATTATGTGTTAAGTCAAAAGTCTTCTTTTGGCTTTTACATCATGTTTTGGAAATCACAAATATATTCTATGTCTTGTTTTGGAAATCTCAAATGTATTCTATCATATGTTTGTAAATAACAATTTGTCTTTTATCATGTTTATCGTATCGTACGATGTTGATCGTACCGACCAAAACGTATCGTACTGACTCTGTCAAACGTATCGTAATGACTCTGTCAATCGTATCGTACTGACTCTGTCAATCGTATCGTACTGACTCTGTCAATCGTATCGTACTGACTTTGCTATTCAGATGATCATTATTTGTTTTGGTACTTTGTCAAAAACTCTCTCTGCATATGAATCGTACTCATGTTTTACATTTCTATATATCTCTTATCCTAACAAAACGATGTCGTTGAGTTAGTTATATACTAATCAAAACGATGTCGTGCTTTCTGTTTCAATATGACCGTTGGAGGCAATATGACCGTTGGAACCCGAGGCCTATAAATAGGAGGTCATTTGAAGCTGAGAGAACACTGATGAACGAAGAGATCGAAAGAGACTCTGTGAACTACGAAGATTCTAGAGAGAGACACTGTGACTTCTCTCATCAGCCTTGTGCGTCCGATCATCGTATCGAGGGCTTTCAAGTAATTGAAAGACAGAGGTGCCGATTACCTGCAAAATCGAGGGCTGCCGGGGATAGGCAGACAGACGTGCCGATCATCGTATCGAGGGCTGCCGGGGATAGGCAGACAGACGTGCCGATCATCGTATCGAGGGCTCACCAAGGTGTTGGTGAGACAGACCTTTTATCCTAGGTGAAAGGATAACCCTTCTCTTTGGGTTAAAAAGAATTGTATTACTTTTACATTTCCGCTGTTACTTGTATTAGAAAGGGATTTGTATTGTTTCCTTTCTTCTTTACATATTCAATTGTAATTGGTTCAATTACAATCATTCCATTACATATTGTTTTGATTGGTTCTATACGCTTTAAGGTAGAATCACTCATATCTGTATTACTCTGATTATTGTGTTCATCTTGAATACAATTGTTTTACATAACATTAGTATTACAATACATCATACCTTTTACATTCAATACAATTTTGGGTGTTTATGTTTGCATTAGTTTAAGATCATTTAAACTAATCTCTTTGTTACTAAAACTCAAAGGTTTTTAAACCTACAATTCACCCCCCCTCTTGTATTGTTCCATCTAATAGACTTTTATATCGACTATTCGATCCAACAATTGGTATCAGAGCAGGTTTTCCACTGACTTGTATTACTAGCTTTATTTCTTATTACTTTCTTAAATACTAACTACACTAACGTGTGGAGTGGAAAAGTTGTTTTTGTTATATTAGATGGCAGGAATGAATATCGGATCAATAGATAATCTGAATCCTTCTAGACCACCAATCTTTGATGGGAATGATTATGAGTATTGGAGAGATCGTATGAAGACTTTCGTCATCAATACTGGTGTAGACAATTTTATTATGCTTACTGGGGGTTACAAAATTCCTGACAAAGAAGTTAGCACTTTCACCAACCAAGAGAAGCAAGAATATCAACTGAATTACAAGGTACGCAATACTTTATTATGCTCTATGACCAGGAATATATATAGTCAGATATCTTCATGTGAAGCAGCTAACTGTATTTGGAAGAAATTAGAAGTCACTCATTTTGGTACATCCAAGGTTATAGAAACAAGGAGAGCAATGCTTCGAGCAGAGTATCATGGATTTGTTTTTCCTTATGGAGAGCCAGTATGTAAAGTGCAACAAAGGTTTATGACAATTTTCAACAGCTTACAATCTATGGGAGAAAAAGGTCTTGATGATGAAGCTCTTGTTGATAAGATTATAGATATTATGCCAAATGAATGGGAGTCAAAAAGAACAGCTATTGATGAAAATAGAAAAGTTTCCCAGATTACTCTTGATGAACTCTTTGGAACTCTTCTACAGCACGAGACAAGAATGAAGAGAGATGCTGATTTCAATAAGAAGAAGAATGGGAATGGAAGTGTAGCTTTTGCATCTAAAGCTAAAACACCTGAAAGGGTTACTAGATCTAAATCCAAGAAAGTGTTTGTATCTGATTCAAGTGATTGTAATCTTTCGGATAATGAGTTAGCTAATCTTGCTCGGAGGATGAACAAGATTGTGGGAAAGAAATATTTTCAATACAGATTCAAAAAGAAAGACAGGAAAGATAGGAAAGATTCAGAGGTAACTTGTTATGAATGCAAGAAAGCAGGACATATAAGGCCTGATTGTCCTTTACCGAAGAGGAAAGATAGAAAAGAGAAACACTCTGACAGAAACAAGAAAAGGTTTTATAAGAAAAAGAAAGGCTTGAAAGAAAATGATACGTGGAGTGCAAGTGGTAGTGATTCCTCAGATGATTCTTCAGAATATGAGACGTCAGGACAAAGGAATATTGGACTTCTAGCCAGACTACCAATTGAAGATCATTGTCTCATGGCTAAGGTACATAATGCTGAAGCTGTTACAAATGTCTCTTTAAATGCAAATTTTGTTGATAATAAATATTATGAATCTTCAAATGATGAACCCTCATCATCAGAAGATGATACTTTACCTTCTTTTGAAGAAGTCTCTAGATTTGCTAAGTTACTTGAAAATGAAAATTCTAAACTCAAAAAGAGATTTGAAAAAGCAAATTCTAGAATTTCTATTTTGACTAAAGAAGTATCAGATCTTTCTAAAGATCTTGATGGGAAAACTTCTGATTTTAAAAGTATTTCGAAAACCCTTGAGAAAGTTAAATCTGAAAAGGATAAACTTTCTAAGGATCTTGAAACTGCTATTTCAAAGAAAAATATTTTAGAGTCTAACTCTAGTTCTAATTCAAATGTTTTAGAAAACAAGAATTTGGTTTTAAAACTAAAGTCAGAGATTTTATCCTTGAAAAAGTGTTTGTCAAACTTTACTCATGGAAAAGAAAACTTTGATAGGATGTATTCTCAAATTAGACCTTTGAGAAATCGTTCTGGTCTTGGTTATACTTATTCCAAACCTGTTTTTAGTAATAACTATTTTGTTCCTCAAAAAACCATTTTCTGTTCCAAGTGTCAATGTGGTGGACATTGGAGAAGAGATTGTTCTCTTAACAAAACTCAATCCTTAGGATTTCATAAAGCTCATTTTGCAAAACAAATGTGGATTCCTAAAATTCTTTTATCTAATCCTTCTGGATCCAAACAAGTTTGGATTCCAAAAATCTAATTGTTTCTTTTTCAGGAAAACGAGAAGTGTATCAATAATAACATTTGGTACATGGATAGTGGTTGTTCTCGACATATGACTGGAAACAAAGATTTCTTTGAAAAGGTTATCAAAACAAAAGGTGGAAAAGTTACCTTCGGAGATAATGCTCAAGGAAAGATTGTTGGTATAGGTAATATCGTTTTTCTTGGAAAAGTTCTTATTTCAAATGTTTTATTTGTAAAAGGTCTTAGGCACAATCTCATCAGCATAAGTCAATTATGTGATGAAGGTTACCTTGTGAATTTTAGAAATGATAAGTGTCTAGTTCACAATTCCAAGGATGAATTCATTCTATCTGCCCATAGGCAAGAGAATGTTTACACTATTAACTTAGAAGACCTTAGGAACCAAAACTTACCTTGTTTAAGTGTAATAGAAGACCAATCGTGGTTATGGCATAGGAGATTAGGACACTGTAATTTGAGAAACCTAAGAAAACTCTCAAAGAAAGGACTTGTAAAAGGGCTACCGGATCTTAGATATGATTCTTCAAAAGTCTGTGATCCTTGTCAATTTGGCAAGCAACATAAAACTAGCTTTAAACCAATTAATGAAGTTTCAACTTCTAATGCATTACAGCTTGTGCATATGGATCTATTTGGTCCTTCACAATCTGGAAGCATTGGAGGCAAATACTATGTATTTGTTTTAGTTGATGACTTTACTAGATTTACATGGGTCTACTTTCTCACAAAGAAATCTGAAGCCTTTTCGTATTTCAAAACTTTTAGAGCCCAAGTTAAAAATGAGAAAAACCTACCATTGATAACTATTCATAGTGATCATGGTGGTGAATTTCAAAACTCAGATTTTGAAACTTTTTGTAGTAAGAAAGGTATTACTCACAATTTCTCAGCACCAAGAACTCCTCAGCAAAATGGTGTTGTTGAAAGAAGAAATCGTATTCTTCAGGAAATGACTCGAACCATATTGAGTGAATACTCAATTGCTAAGCACTTTTGGGCTGAAGCTGTAAGTACTGCCTGTTATACTATAAATCGTGTTTTAACTAGACCATTTCTTAATAAAACTCCTTACGAGTTATGGACTGGCCGAAAACCTAAAGTTTCTTACTTCAAAGTTTTTGGATGCAAAGTATTCATTCTGAATACAAAAGATAATTTACACAAATTTGCACCAAAATCTGATGAAGGGATCTTTCTAGGCTATTCCACAACCTCTAAGGCTTATAGAGTTTTCAATAAAAACACTTGTACTGTTGAAGAAACAGTACATGTAAAATTTGATGAAACTAACCCTTTTGTTTTCAACCAATCCAATCCTACATCCTCGGATGTGTTTTCTAAAAATGTTTATCAACCTATATTAGAAGAACATTCTGATAAGGAAAATGTTCAAGAAAGTGTTTCTGAAACATTTACCACAGAAGATTTTCTACCATATGTTGATGAACAGGTTTTACAAAACCCAAATCAATTGTTTCTTAGGAATCATCCCAGTGATAATATCATTGGTGATATAAATCAACCTGTAAGGACCAGAAATTCCTTAAGAAATGAAATAGAACATCTTGCTTTTCTTTCCCAATTTGAACCTAAAACTCCAAGTGAGGCCTTAGGTGATGATGATTGGATCAAAGCAATGCAGGATGAACTAAATGAATTTGAAAGGATTCAAGTCTGGACTTTAGTTGAAAGACCTAAAGAAACAACTGTAATTGGTGTAAAATGGGTTTTCAGAAACAAGTGTGATGAAAATGGAATCATTGTAAGAAATAAAGCAAGACTTGTTGCTAAAGGCTATAATCAACAAGAGGGAATAGACTATGAAGAAACATATGCTCCTGTAGCTAGACTTGAATCTATTCGTATTCTATTAGCCTTTGCAGCATATTTCAATTTCAAACTATTTCAAATGGATGTCAAATGTGCTTTTCTAAATGGTTTTGTTCAAGAAGAAGTTTTTGTCGAACAACCTCCTGGTTTTCAAGACCCAAAACATCCTGATCATGTCTTTAAACTTACCAAGGCTCTATATGGTCTTAAACAAGCCCCTAGAGCATGGTATGATAGACTTACAGGATTTCTTTTACAAAACAATTATAGAAAAGGTACAGCTGATCCAACTCTTTTTATAAAAATGGAAAACAAAAATGTTTTGGTTGTCCAAATCTATGTTGATGACATCATATTTGGATCAACTCAGAAATCTTTAACTGATTCTTTTGCAAATTTAATGAAATCTGAGTTCGAAATGAGTATGATGGGTGAGTTAACATTCTTTCTAGGTTTTCAAATATCTCAAAAACCAGAAGGAACTTATATATCTCAACATAAGTATATTAAAGACTTACTCAAAAAGTATGGATTTGACAAAACTAAAAGTATTAGCACCCCAATTGGTACCTCAAATACTCTTGATCTTGATGAAACTGGGAAACCAGTAGATCAAACAATTTTTAGAGGTATGATAGGGAGTTTGCTATACTTGACAGCTAGTCGACCCGACTTGATGTTTTCTGTATGCTTATGTGCAAGATATCAATCTAATCCAAAAGAGTCTCACTTAAAAGCCGTAAAGAGAATCTTTCGGTATTTAAAAGACACTATGGATTTAGGACTTTTCTACTCTTCTGGAAATGATTTTGTTTTAAAAAGTTTTTCAGATGCTGACTTTGGTGGTTGTAGAATGGATAGAAAAAGTACATCTGGAACTTGTCATTTCTTAGGAGATTCTTTGGTTTCTTGGTCTTGCAAGAAACAACACTCAGTATCACTCTCCACTGCTGAAGCTGAATATGTAGCAGCTGGAAGTTGCTGTGCTCAAGTATTGTGGATGCAGCACACACTCACTGACTATGGTTTGAGTTTCTCCAAAACTCAAATTCTGTGTGATAATACAAGTGCCATAGCTCTTAGTAAAAACCCAGCACATCACTCTCGTGCAAAACACATAGATGTTAGGCATCACTTTCTTAGGGATCACACACAAAAAGGAGATATTGTTTTACAATTCATCGGAACGCAAGATCAACTTGCTGATATTTTTACAAAACCTTTACCTTCCGATAGATTTGAATTTATAAAACAGAAGCTAAAAATTATTACATTAAAATAATCATTCATATCTACTTCATGTTTTACATCTCTCCTAATAGTAAGAAACTCCTCGTAGAAAGGGGGAGGACATTTCTTTATGTCTTTATGTTTCTGATCTTTAAATATTTACTCTCTTTATATATGTTTCTTTCTGTTTATCATATTGACAGTTTTATCGTTTCATTTTAAGTTTTCCTGTTTATCGTATTGATCATTTCAGTTTTTCTGTTTATCGTATTGAAATTCTTTTCCATCGTATCATTCAAAATTTTTTTTTTTGAATCGACCGATGATGGTATTGAAATTCTTTTCCATCGTATCGTTCAAAATTTTTTTTTGAATCGACCGATGATGGTATTGAAATTCTTTTCCATCGTACCATTCAATAGTTTTTGAATCGACCGATGATGGTATTGAAATTCTTTTCCATCGTACCATTCAATAGTTTTTGAATCGACCGATGATGGTATTGAAATTCTTTTCCATCGTACCATTCAATAGTTTTTGAATCGACCGATGATAGTATTGAAATTCTTTTCCATCGTACCATTCAATAGTTTTTGAATCGACCGATGATAGTATTCAAATTCTTTTCCATCGTATCATTCGATTTTTTTTGTATCGACCGATGATGGTATTGAGATTGTTTTCCATCGGCATCATGATTTTTTTTTCTTATTACGATTGTGTTTACTTTTGATTCATACCAAAACCAGCAATCACCTTATGTTCTCCAACAGGTTTCTTTTCATTTTTTTTTATTTTTTTATTTTCTTTGTTTTAATCCTAACCATTGATCTGGTATTATCTAATCTTGACCGTAGAATATCAACGGTCATCTCTTTTTTTGCCTATAAATACCCCCCTCCCCTCCCCAAACCCACATTGAAATTTCAGGATTTGAGGCGAAGCTCTGCTCCACCAGCTATAAACCATCGTACGATCTTCTCATCGGCAGAACCTTTATGTCTCAATCTTCTGCTAATACTCCTGCCGAAATGTCTTCAAAGACTTTTACAGAGAAAGACTTTCACAGAGAAAGGTTAGTATCCCGAGAATTTTTCGATATGTACGATTCTACAATCAAGAGGATTATTTTGTTTCAAGGATGGGAACATCTCTGTGTGGAAAAGCCTGATAGTCAAGATCCAGTTCTTTTTGATGAAGTTTGTCAGTTTTACAAAACCGTTTCTTTCGACAAAGATATGACTATAAACTTCGCTGTGTACGATAGAAAGTTATCTATGTCTGTGAAACAAGCGGCACATTTTCTGAATGTTTCTATAGAAGGCGATGCATTCTGTCCATCTCACAAACTACCAGAGGAAGTTGGTACGTTTAATAGAGAAAGTGCTGAAAAAACCTTGTTTGTTGTTAATGAGGGAAAGAGGAAAGTTTATCATCTTTCACCGGACAATCGGTTTGTCACTTTATGGATGAAAGGTTTTCTTGTCCCAAGAAAAGGGGATAGAGAAACCCTTAAAGTTTCTGATGTCTTTATGCTCGACTATCTTGTGAATATGAGGAAAGTAAATCTCATGGGATATATTTTTGAAACCATCAAGAATGTCAAGAAAGGAGGGATTAAATCCCAAATAATAATGTATCCAGCCATCCTTACGAAATTCATTCTTGAGAGTATGAAGTTTTGTAACATTCCTTTGAAAGGAGAACCTATGTATTTGTGGCCGTCTTTGATTAATAAGAGTATGATGAAAAAGCTGAATGTTTGTTTTGATTCAAATTCAAAAATTTTTGTCAGAGATGTAGAAGCTGAATTGGATCAAAATCAATCGGCACCTATGCCAGCCAAGGACAATCAATCAACCGGTGTTACTCGAAAGTCTGATCCTCAAACTAGTTCAAAACCAAAGAAGAAGCCGAGGTACAGTAAGGAAGTTGTAGCCAAATGGAGAAAGGACAAGGAACAAAGAAAGGAAGGCGATCCGAAGTTTGGTCTTGATCCTGCTGAGGCCTTTGCAGCAAGAATAAGGGTAGAAGAAACCCTTCAAGCTGAAAAGAAAAAGAAGACTCTTTTGAAAAGAAAGGCTCAGGACTTTGATATTTCTAAAGTCTTGAAAGCAGTTGAAGATGCTAGTGCTCAACTAACTGTGGAAGTGCACCAAGAGCCCATCGTACAGAGTCTGCCTGAGAAAGAAAAAGGAAAACAAGTGATAGAAGAAGTGGAAGTAGAAGAAGGAGATTTTCTGTTAGAATTTCTTCAAAGCTCAAAGAAAAGTAGAGAGGAATCGCTTCAAAAGCTGAGCGAAGGTGTTCAACAAACTCCTCATGCCGATCAGGAAAGATCTCCGGACAGGATGTCATCTCGAGAAAAGCAAGATGCTCAATCTTCTCAGTCTGATAAAGTAGTTGTCATTAGTGACAGAGTGGAAGATGAAAGAAAACAGAAAGAAAAAGCGAAAGGGAAACAGCCAGTTGTTCATTCAAGCAGATCGTATGAACTAGCAACGTACGATGAAGATACTGATTCAGAGCATACAATCTCTCTCAAAAAGAGTGATTACATTGTTCATGTTTTGAGAAGGGTGGAGAAAACAATTCCTTATTTTCCGAGGCTGGAAGGGAAGATTGATTTTATTACTGAAAATCAAAGGAAAAAGTTTGGCTCTGTAAAAGAATTGAGAAAGAAAGTTTTGTCAGTAGAAGCCGATCTGAAAGTTCTTTCGGAAAGCTCAGTTGCTCATAAGAAAGCTTGCAATAAGATGACCAAGTGGTCATACAAAACTGAAAGCTCAATCAATGATCATGAATTAGCTATTGAAGATATAAGGAGGTTATCAAATGAGCTATCAATTGCTTTCAACAAGCTTGATAAAGAAATGGTTGAAAGGCTGAACCTTTTGTCTTCTCAAAGAACCGATGTTCCTTCAGTGAAAGACTTGCAAGATAGGATGAATGCTTTCCAATCTGAATTCTCGAAGGTTTCATCTTTCAAAGATGAAATGGTTTTACTGAAGAATCAAAATTCTGAGTTGTCCAAGGATAACAAGACTCTGCAAAACAGAATTGATACTCTTGAAGAAGTAATCAGAGTCCAGGAGGAAACCATCAGAAATCAAGATCAGATTTTTGCGGATCAACAAGAGCTTCTCAAAACTCAGGGTGAATCAATTTCTGAAGACAAGAAGGAGATCAAGAAGATGAAAGCTGTGCTTCATGAGCTTATAAAGAAAGAGAAGGAAAGAGAAAACAAATGATTGTTGTATTTGTTTCTTTTGGAACTTGTTTGTTTTGTAATAACTCTTATAATCCTTTCTCTTTTATCCATTGTCTTGTATTACTTCACTAACTCTTCCAGTCAATTCGAGATTCCTCCTTTCTTTTTGTAAATCACAAAGGGGGAGAATATTTACAAAGCAAAGATTGTTTTACAAAGGGGGAGAATGCATTACAATGCTCTTAAGGAAAATCTATGAATACAATCCTTAGGAAAGTCAATACCTAAGGGGGAGTTAGTTGTATTCAATTTCTTATTCAGAAGAGTTTTCAATAACTCAGGGGGAGATAAGTATTTCTTGTTTCATTTACTTTGTGTGTTTGTGCTTTCCAAAAAGGGGGAGATTGTTAAGTCAAAAGTCTTCTTTTGGCTTTTACATCATGTTTTGGAAATCACAAATATATTCTATGTCTTGTTTTGGAAATCTCAAATGTATTCTATCATATGTTTGTAAATAACAATTTGTCTTTTATCATGTTTATCGTATCGTACGATGTTGATCGTACCGACCAAAACGTATCGTACTGACTCTGTCAAACGTATCGTAATGACTCTGTCAATCGTATCGTACTGACTCTGTCAATCGTATCGTACTGACTCTGTCAATCGTATCGTACTGACTTTGCTATTCAGATGATCATTATTTGTTTTGGTACTTTGTCAAAAACTCTCTCTGCATATGAATCGTACTCATGTTTTACATTTCTATATATCTCTTATCCTAACAAAACGATGTCGTTGAGTTAGTTATATACTAATCAAAACGATGTCGTGCTTTCTGTTTCAATATGACCGTTGGAGGCAATATGACCGTTGGAACCCGAGGCCTATAAATAGGAGGTCATTTGAAGCTGAGAGAACACTGATGAACGAAGAGATCGAAAGAGACTCTGTGAACTACGAAGATTCTAGAGAGAGACACTGTGACTTCTCTCATCAGCCTTGTGCTTCCGATCATCGTATCGAGGGCTTTCAAGTAATTGAAAGACAGAGGTGCCGATTACCTGCAAAATCGAGGGATGCCGGGGATAGGCAGACAGACGTGCCGATCATCGTATCGAGGGCTGCCGGGGATAGGCAGACAGACGTGCCGATCATCGTATCGAGGGCTGCCGGGGATAGGCAGACAGACGTGCCGATCATCGTATCGAGGGCTCACCAAGGTGTTGGTGAGACAGACCTTTTATCCTAGGTGAAAGGATAACCCTTCTCTTTGGGTTAAAAAGAATTGTATTACTTTTACATTTCCGCTGTTACTTGTATTAGAAAGGGATTTGTATTGTTTCCTTTCTTCTTTACATATTCAATTGTAATTGGTTCAATTACAATCATTCCATTACATATTGTTTTGATTGGTTCTATACGCTTTAAGGTAGAATCACTCATATCTATATTACTCTGATTATTGTGTTCATCTTGAATACAATTGTTTTACATAACATTAGTATTACAATACATCATACCTTTTACATTCAATACAATTGTGGGTGTTTGTGTTTGCATTAGTTTAAGATCATTTAAACTAATCTCTTTGTTACTAAAACTCAAAGGTTTTTAAACCTACAATTCACCCCCCCTCTTGTATTGTTCCATCTAATAGACTTTTATATCGACTATTCGATCCAACATTATGTATATAGAAAGTATCATTATTAGGTCATGTAATCATAAGAAAATATATACCAGTAGATCCATCAAAGATGAAATTTATAGGTCAATGGACAAAACCAACCACTGTAACTGAGCACTATAGTCTTCTTGGGATTGAATAATATTACAGATGGTTTGTGAGAAATTTATTATAGCTATAAAATACAATAAAAAATTAAAATAAAAGGGATTTAAGTTTCTTTGGATGAAAAATGAGAATTAATCCACAAATTATGCTTTACAGTCTTTCAAAACCACATACTTGAAACATTTTTATGTTTCATGTAGGTGGTTTTGAATGCTTATAAATTATTTTTTATCAATAGTTTTTATGAAATTGTTTATGTTTTTAACTTTTTCTTATATATTTGATACATGTTTTAAGTTTCATTTATATTGGTCTAATATTTTATATTTTATATCCTTTCGAAGCCACATACTTGAAATATAATCTCACCTCAAAAATGAAGAATGTTCTGCGCAGGAAAGGTAGAACCTGAATCCCACATCGAAAATGCAGAATGATTTCTAGGGAAAGCCTTCTTATAAAAGGGAGCCACAGGTGAGGGTTCCTTTCAGAATTTAGACTGTTGTAATGGCAGTACTGGTGGATTTTAAATAGAAGATAAATTCTACTGAAATTTTTTGTTTAATTATATATATAAACAAAGTAAAACAAAATAGAAATGAAAATTTAAAATATATAATGAAGAATATTTAAAATAGAAAAAAATCGGTTTTTGGGTGAAAGGTAGTAGCGTGCCTACCGCCTATAACCCATTTTTTAAAAAAGTTAACCCATGCATTTTTCATAAAATATTTTTTCCCAAAAACATATTAAATAAACTCCCCTACCCACCATTTCGAAAAACACCCTTTGGAGACTAATCACCCTTATCCCGTTATGTGTCTCCTCATTCTTGTTTGTGTGACCTATGGTTGAACTACCATATGAATTATAAGATCATGCTATCCCCATATTGGGATGGTCCTATCTTAGATACTTTTCAATATTTTTAGTTTTGTCTTAGAAAAATATTTATCACCATGTATAAGAATACAATGTATAAAAAATCATTTTCTAAAAACATGACTTATGATAAATTTATTATATATGTATTATTTCAATATAAATTACAATTAAATAAATTTAAACTCATACTATAATTCTAATTATAGATATTATGTTTTAATAATTTATATTATTTAATATACTTATCTCTAATTAATAACTCTTAAAATTATCTTACATTCATTTCCAACAAATAATAATATATATATATTTATTAATAAATATTATAGCCATTAAAATTAATATTTTTTATCAATATTGTTTAAATTTAAATAATTCCAATCCATTTATTAATTTTATTAGCATATTACCCATCGTTTTATTAAAAAATTAAAATGAAAATGATTAAAGTATAAATGTTTCAATGCGTTCATTTTAAATATGATAGCATGGTTTAATAAACTTCTATGTTCATTTTATTTTTGGATAGAAGAAAATATATTCAAAAATAATTAAATAGTACTAAAATATATGTTTATTTTAATAAAATCAAAAAAAATATAGTAAAATAAAATCCCTTTTAAATGATTAAAAATCCCTTTCACTTGAATTTCACTTTTATAAAGATCAACGTAAAAATTAAGAAATAAATTTGAGAGAACTTTTTTTTAATGTTGTAAATATTATACAAAAATTATAATAAATTACCAAAAAAAATTAAATAACCTCGTAATATGTTGAGTAAACATAAAATATCCAATCATACCTTTATTATGTTATCTTAAGATATATCTTAGATTATTCAAATTCAGTATGATTTTTTAATTATTTCAATTATTTAAAGGACATATATATTAAAAAAATTATATGTTACATATTTATTTTTTATTAGGGTCATTATTCATAAAAGTAACTTTTAGAAATCCAAAAGTATTCCATTAGATTTGTTGACAATGAGTTTTGATAGTAAGGCGTGATCTTGGTGAGGAAGAACAAGGTGGAGATGGTGCATAAGTGTTGTTTTGTTGGATACCTTGCTCACACAAAGGAAACAACAAAGTATCGTAAAAATACAGAAGTGAAATGGAATTCTTAATGATTCCTATATAGTCGATATAAGTTCCAAATAAGTTTGAAGTCATCTTTGATATAGTAGAGAAGGTCCAATCCTTAGCTCAAGGCATAGTGTGTTCATATTTCCAAAACATGGGCAAGACCGCACATTGGTCATTGCGCATAGTGAAGATGAATAAAAAAAGGTGTGGACATGCCCTTGTCATTAGGAGTGTTAAAGATTAGAATGCCAAAAATTAGAATCTATAAAGTTAATATGTTATATTGGTCCCATTTGTGTCATTCCAATGCACCTATGGGAAATAGGAATGTCCATTGTGGGCATTAACATGGACAAGGCCTAGTAATTTCTCTACATTAAGGATCTAGTGAGGATGTGGCCAACAAATCCAATTTAGATTGACCACGCCCATAAAAATATAGGTCACAGTTTATAGTGGGAGTTTTAACCCAACATGACCAAGATAATAAAGTAAAAATAAGTAGTGTTCCATGTGTTGTGTGTAAAATGACAATAATTTTGTAACACACCACAGTGAAAAATACATGTTCAAGTGTTTGTTCGGTGTTGGAGAACTATAGTTCATAGGAGGATATCATGGGGTTGACCACACTATAATGGTAGGTGTAAGGGTTTGAGATTTTTATTATGTAATAATGGGTATCCCAACATGAGCTTAGTGGTTTTGATTGGTGTTCATGGTCGACGGGTGGAGCAGATATACAAAATATCCAAAAGCAAGAGACTATTCCTATAGTGGCATCCATTTTAAAAGAAAAGTACTAATTATTTTTTACCAAGACATGATGCAAGGAGTATCAATGTTTTACATATATATTTTTGGAGAAATTATTCCTTTAATGCATGATCAAGATTTTTAATGTTTCATATATCATGTGTATTAGCTTTAGACCATTATCCAAGACAATATCAAAGTTTATTTGAAGTATTGGTGACGGTTTATTAATTTAAGAATTAATTCACAATTTAAGAAGATGTATAATGTCCATGAATTAGTTTTTTTGTTGATACAATAAAATATTGTGGATAATTCATGGAGGAATTGTGGGTGGAATTATTTTTACAAAATGATGGCGACAAATTTCCAGGTGATTAGGTGCATGACCTCTCTATTTGAATAAAGGCAGATTCAATGGTAGGATTATGTAGAGAGAGACAAGAATAATCTTATTTTGAATATCTAAATCTCTATGTATGTGAGAGGAGTTCTAGGTGAGGTAGTTGAAAGAATAAGGAGATTGGAATCCCTTGATTCCTCTTCCAAAGAATAAGGATTTTCCTATCCAATTGTAAGAAAGAAGTGTTTCACAATGAGTTATTCACATTTTGTGATGATGCAACCCAATTATACTTCAATAGATCACCTATTTATTTTCTAGTATAAATTCCATAAAACAGATGATGGGGAAGGGACCCACATGTTCCTGAACATTATAAAGGTGATATATACCATTAGTTGTGAGAATTAGAATGAAAATTCTAGCAAGTGAACCTTGGAAAGTAGTTATCTAATATTAAACTTTTTAAGGTAGTGAGTATGGGAGAGGAGTGGAATAGCTAGAACCTTTATAAGGTGAGTGAATCCTATGAAGATAAGGGATCTATATATTGATTTAGTGCATGGAACTTCACAGAAGCATGATCCTTGGACATATCCCAATGAGATTGAACCGTGCAAATTCTCATTTACATATTTAATTTATGTATGCATACCAAAACAGATCAAGAAACCTATATTATATTCGGTCAAGTATCATAATAAGTGACTCTCAAGGTTGATACTTCAACATACTTTTGGAAAAGTGAGACATCAAAGGATTAATAGTTTTAATTACTCAAGCACTTTTTATTCCCTAATTCACCCCCACCCCCACCCCTATCAGGTTGATCTCACTCTATAACCCTATTGAGGGACCAATAGTAAAAAAATGAATAATTTAAACTATCAAATTCTTATTTTTCCATTTTTTCCTTTTTTATTTCTCCCAAATTCCCCGTTTTTAAGAGAATATGATGTGAATAATGGAAAAAGATGGATGATAATGACTCGTACTTATTCCTCACATCAAACGCATGAAAAAATGAAACAAACCTCTCACATGACCCAAAAAAGTAGTGATTATAAAATAACAAACATGAAATTTACTTCCCCCACACTAAAAATTGAAATGATCAGGAAAATATATTAAGATTGAATGTTGGTAAGGGATTATTAGCATGTAATATTTCTTACACCAATAATAAAATGTATTTATTCTAACTGATAAAAAAGGATTGAAGTATCATGGTAAGTCTTAAGGTAAATTATTCATCTGGCTAAATATAGCGATAATTACATCGATCAAAACAAATTATGAAATTTAAATATTTATTAAAGAAGAATCAAAATTTCTAGTTCTTACACAAATTCTATGTTCATCTCAATAAAATAAGGGTACTGGAAATAATATTACAAAATGTATTAGAATAACTCATAGGAATGGAAATATAATTTGGTTTAATATTTCATGGACATGGATTTCAAAAATTGGACATGCTCATAAAAATGTTTTGAAAATAAAATTACAGGAAACTTTACATATCTTAAATAATTTAAAATAAAATTTTTAAAAATCAAGTAAAATCTATCAAAATCAAATCAAGAGTGAAAATTGATAACGGATATACATTTAAGTTCAATTTCCCTAAAAGTGTGAAAATAAAAAGGAAAAACACACAATAAATCCTAAAATAAATTAATACTCACCCATAGAAAAATGTTTCTTCGTATCAATGAAGTAAAAAAGGGAATAATTTAAGCATCCATCAAAATAAATTGGATCAATAAAACCTAGTTTAATTCTATATCAATTGGATTTATTTAATCTCCTAAAAACCACTTTCAGAAACCAACAAAATTAAAAACTATCAAATCATGATAATATTTATTAATATAAAAAATAAAATGAATGGGAAATGGGTAGAACATTTAGTTTTAACCTTTATGTGGGATTTATTTTTTGACTTCATTTATCTGGACAATGTGAGTTTTTATCGAAAATTGAAAGTGGGTTTTGTTTGTTTGATAAAAACCACCACATTAATTTCCTTCTAGTGTGAATCCCTTCACACAAGTTGTAGAGATATCCTTGGTTAGTGAATTTTACATCCACCCCCACATAATTTAGTTATATCTATCATAGTGGGGGTTAGGAGTTAGTACGGGTCCTCCACCACATACACAACAACTTATATAGATTCTTCTTCTAGTTCACACTTTAATGATATTGCATAAAATAATTCAACCAAGGGGGATTCGGTGATAATTTCAAATTGAATAAGATTAAAATAAAATTAATTCATGTCAAAATACCCCCCCCCCTAAATTATCAAGATTATAATTCTATCTATTCATTTAAAACCAATAATTATTATTATTCTTCCTGAACTCCCTCTATAAAATATTCAATGTTTGTATGGAGCTCAATATATTTTTCAATATGTGAATTTAATTATTCTTCATTGCACTCTATGAAAATCCATGGTTGAGATGAGTAAGTAAAATTAGAAATAATGGTAGTTAGTAATCAATTCATTTTAAATGAATTCAGATAGAAATTTTTTCAATTTTAGACAATAAACCTCCATTCTCTCAGTATCAATCTATACTTCTTTTCATGGGTCCACTTGGAGTTCTGTTGTTGGAGTTGTTGGTAGATACTCAATATACTCCATTATTTCCTAAAATATCATCACCTCAATTTTTTATTATTATTCTATGGCTACAAAGTGGTATAATAGTGTTGATGGTGCTTCTTTAAGTATAGGAGGCTCATTCTATAAGTTACTCTCATTGAAGTTACTCGAGTATGAGTCCAAATGTTTTTGATCTCCCACATGTATCTTAGTTAGAAATTTTTTCTTAGTGAATTTTTCTGAAAATAGTGGATTAAGGCCTTATTGTAAGTTTTTAAATTGATCCATCTCACCCTCCTTAGGTATAATAAAATGGAAAGTGAGTGTTGAAAGTTATTCTAACACTTTTAATTATTCTTTTTACTCTAGCTATTGTTCATTGAATGCTTGGAGGTATATCATTATCAATGAAATTTTTTGTCTCAAATATTGTATCTCTTAGTTAAAAATTTTCAACTAGTCTTCCTTTGAATTTCATAATTCTTTTTATTGGACCTATAAGAAGTTATTCCATGCATAATAATAATAAAAATTTGAATAAATCCTGAAAAATAGACTATTTTTTATATTTTTTATAAAGTTAAATAGAAAATATTTAAAAAATGTGCTAGAAAAAATTAATTATAGATTTAATCCATAAAAAGGTAAAAAATGTTTGGCACACCTAATGTGAGGCATGAAAAATTAATATTTATATTTTTTATAGTGCAGCATTGTAGCTGTCCATAATCATCTCTCGAGGAGTCATTTTTTATCAATCACTCACTATTCTAATCAATTATTATATTTTTGTGTTTTCAATATACATAGAAACAAATAAAATATAAAGGGAAGTGTATCTTATGGAAATAAAATTGAATTTAATCATGATCACATAGAATGAAAATAGAATAAATAAAGGAGAAAGAAGACACTCCAAGTATAATTTACCTAAGTGAGCCTTCAGTACCTCTTTTCTAGTCTCCTAACTACTAAAATATCGAACTGCATTATATGTATGATCATATTCTTATACCCTTATTGTGAATACCATTTTTACCTAACACTCAACAAGTACACAACATATTCACCTCCTCCTTATTTAGCCATCTTGGGGGCTCCTCAATAGATATTACCACTTAAAACACATTTATGGTATATGACTGCACCCATTCCAAACGTAACTATCAGGGATTCATCATATTAATTGATGATCAAGTGAATATAGGGAAAATAGTTTCAAAAGAAAAGGATCATCCTAAGACCACCATAATGAGGAATTGTAACCAATACCCACAACTGATTATCCACAGAATAGCCTAATGTAGAGAAGAAACAATAAAACATGGATGACTAAGGACTCTAGTTCATCAATAAATTTTTTCCTCATGAGATATCTAGTGTTACCTGTTCACCTTTACGAAGTTCAGAAGAGGTAAATATGAAGAACATGAAGAAAACATGGGAAAAAGAAATCAATACTACTATTTTTTTGAAATAAAAGAAATTAATTACAAAACAAATAAAATTATAAATACCATAAATTAAAAGAGAATGGTTAAAGAAGAGGTTATTAAATAATTTTAAAATAAAAATAAAAATAATTTAAATATATAGTGGATGGGTTTAGTGTTTTCTTGGGATTCATCAATATCACAAGAAATATTTGTGGTTATTTCACTATATAGAAAATGATATTTGAATTCCTTAATCATGAAGTCTTGGGTGATAATGAATTTTAATATCATGATCTTACCATCATATTACTCTCATATTAGATTCTATATTTTTATTTTAGTTTCTCATTTTTGTGTGCGATGAATTCTTGAATATCATAATTTCATGCATATGACTATATAAACTTCTTGAAATTGATGACATCTGGTGGTTTCTAAAATAATGTGAGTTTAGAAGGTGTCTAAGATCATAAACTACATTGGAATATAGTTTTTTGGGTTAATATGATATGAGTTTTGATCGCCATCTATATCTAAGGGGAGCTAGTGTTTCATTATGACTTGAGGTAGTTTGTGGTGCATGACTTTAATCTTATATGAGTGTCATGGGACTTAGTTTATTCATACTTTAAGTATAGAGCAGTGCAATTAATTTAGTGTAGTGTAGCTTCAGTCCAAGTTATTTTTAAATAGATCATTATAATGTGAGGGCTGGTTATTTTGACATGAGATTTAAATTCCCATTATTAATATTATGATATCTAATTAGACACAATATTATTATTTGGTGGTAAATGGGATTATGAAGTTACTCAAATGTGGGATTATATTCCCATATTAGTTATCTTATATCTTAATTAAAACATGTATTTAATCACCTATGGCTGGTTCCCATAGAATTAATATTACATAGTGAAAGAAACATTCATTTTATCTTTACACAGTGTGTCTACACTACCTTTTAATCATACATAAATTCCCAAATGTTTGATTTAATCACTTCTAAGACTAACATGGCATTCTTTTCTTACAAAAAGTCAAAATTCAAAAAAAAATAAAAGCACGAACATAAAAAATAATTATATAAAATTAAAAAAAATAAATTAAAATCCCTATTTAAGCCTCTTTAACAATAAACTCCGAATCATTACTAAAATCTAAAAATGTAACGATTTACCTAAAATGTGATAATGGTGGGAATTGAATAATTTATTTAAAAAGTAAAATTAATGAGATAGTTCAATCTATAAAAGTTTTCATTTGAGGTTTATTGGCGGTTTTATTTCATTTATATGATTTTTAGATAAGATTAACGGTGATTGAAAAACTCACAAAGTATTTTCATGCCAATTTTGGATAGTTTTTTGTTTTTTAGTTAAAAGGGGTATTTAACCATAAAAATGCAATATTCTTGTAAAATATTGTACTATGGAAATGTACAAAACTACATCATACATTTTAAAAGTTTTGATAACTCAAATTTTAGTTTTATATTGAAATTCGTACCCTTTGTAATTTTTTATATAGTATTTTTTAAAGTATAATTTATAGATCCTAGAATGACACTGTTGATTATTTTTTATATGAATCGGTTTTATTTAGTTTGAAGTTAAACATAATTGAATTTAGTTAAAAATAGAGGACAATACATCACAAAAGCATTTAATTTTCATTGTTTCTTTAAGATATGATGATGATTGATTTTAAGTTGAACACATATATATGGATGATGATGGGTGGGGTCATATATTACCCTCATATTAATTTTTTTATGTTTATATCTCATGTGATATTCAATCACAGAGATATTGATTTTATTCACATAGGCATGTTAAAAATGATTTTGGTCACATTTGCAGACTTAGACATAATGAGTTCGTTCACATAGTTCGGAATATAATTGTTTTAATCACAAATGTTTTCCTATACATATGGTGGTGACAAACTTTCAAGTTTTTTACCAATATTTTCCATAATTAAAAGTTATTTATGAACATATTCTATAATTACAAGAGTATTTTCATATTAAAGATATACCATTACTTCATGGTATGAATTATTTTTTAAATATTAGACACTCTTATGCCATGTTTCATGTTTTATGGTTATTTAGATATATTTTGATCCATTTAAAAACTTTTATGATTCCTTAATGATATTTTTATTCTCTTATAATTCTCTATAATGTTTTTTAAAATCACATATCGTCTCATTATCTTTTAATAAGATATGTATCCCTTATACATTCTCTCTTTCATGTTTATGATCTCATTAATTATGATAATTGTTTCATTTCTGATCATCAGAGCTCACCCAAATCTTTTGTTTCCATTATCTAGGTCATGAATAAAATTATATCATCTAAAATGTATTGAAAATTTCATGAGAATAAATATTATAGATTAATTTTTTCAAGTGTTATAGAATATGATACTTATGTAGCTACTTTCTAAGACACTAAACCCTTAGGATCTTGGGTTGTGTAACTGTTTATGAGATATATTATATAAATCTTGAAATTAATAAAGTATTTAAGATACATTTAGATTTTTCACTTTAGTTGGTATTAGTGTAGGTTTTATTTATTTTGGGTATTAGTTTGGATAAATTTTGTAAAAACCCTTGGGTTTGTACTAAGGGGCAAGTATATGTATAAAATAATATCCTTAAATTTTGGTAAAGTAGATTTTGTGTGGTTTTAATTGAAATAAAATCCATTTTTTGAAACTATAAGTGAATTTAGTCCCTAGAATAAATTTACCAGGGGTTAGTTACCTTGAATGGGGTATATTGGTTATTAACGCAATCATAACCCCTTGAATGGAAAATAGGATAAACTACACACCTGGTTTAATGCTCTGATAATATATTATTTAGTCAATTCACATTCTCTTTATGAACCATTATAAAATATATAAATATATAACCAGTTAAATTAGCAAACAAACTATGGATATAGTAGATATTCATAGGATAATATATGCATGTCATTTATGAAATCATCCATCTAAGATTAAAATTTCTTTATATTTATTCATTAATTTAATAATACTCACTCCCAATTTTCCTTCAGTCATGGTAATAGTGGGAACCAGAAAGAAATGAGTTAACAATGTGTCTGAGGGAAAATGTGAAGATTTTCCTAAGGAAAACCTAATGATATTGGGGATGGGATTCAAAAACTCATATAAATTTTCTCCCAAAAATCTCAAGTTGTGGGTAACAATTCCAATAATTTAAAGGTCCAAAACACAAAAAGGTAGGAGTGGCTCACTACTAACTCATTCATGAGGAAACATATATAATATTTTAGTGGGTATTCTAATAAAATGGTTGATGAACAATGGGTCAACCTAATGGAGATGATATTTTCACTCACCAATTATCATAACATAAGAATTATTTTCTACCCATTTATTTTTTAGAAGGATAAGTCAGCCAATGGTCGAATCACAATAAGAATACCAAAGAAAATGGGAATTAGGATATATGGAATGGAAAGAGTTTAAGAATATATTTTTCACAAGTATTTACCTCAGACTCTTCACCAAAAAGTAGTGAATGAATTATTTCACTTTAAGAGAAAAATCATATGAATATGTTAGAACTCATGAAGAATGTTTCTCAAAACTCATGAGGAAAGCCTCTAGTTTCATCTATGATACTGAAAGTAAAATTAGTCACTACTTTACTAGCCTAAATCCTAGTCTTTTAAGGGAATTATCCATAAGATACTTTGGTTACTATAAGGACATTGTTTGAAGTGATCTTAAAGTATATATTGAAATTGGAATATATCATTATTCTAGGAAAAGGAAAATTAAAGTGGAGAAAAATGTAAACCTAGATGATATGAAATAAGGTGGAAAGAAAATATAATTTCTAATAAAAAATTTATGTGAGAGGAATCACCGAGGTAAATACATTAGGGGATCAAGGAAGTGTTCTATTTGTGGTAAAGTAGGATGCAAATCTCATTATGTCCAAAGTGGTTTTAAAAGGCCAATTAAGACAATATAGGATAAGAAGGCCCCTTCTAATGTGTCACCCACATTTAAATTCTTAAAATTCAATAATTTTGGTCATTATATGAATCAATTTCCAAAACCTTGAGTAAATAAAGAAAATAAACCCCAGTAACTTCCTAAACCAAGGAAAAATGTATAGAATGTGAAATCACTACTACTAAGGTGGATCAAATAATGAATTAGAGAAATAAATACATATCCTTAATTATAGAAATTATAATTAATCATTTGATTCTATTTCTTCACATTCTATTCTATCATATAATATTTAGTATAATGATTATTCAACCTTTAAGACACAGGATATTAAAAAATCTATAAACACACCAAGTTGAACAATGATTTCATCCAAGATTTATAACTCTTATATGATCAATATTTTTGGGAAGATACTATCTGATAATCTTGTAATACTCCACTTGGTATAATTTTATATAATATTAGGCATGGATTGGATCTCTCCACAAAGAAAACCATGCAATTTTTGGGATAGGAAAATATCCTTTCATATCCCAAATAATATTTTTCTAATGTATCAATGAAAGGATGATTATGAACTCCTTTTGGAATAAAATTGTATAATATGGGTTATTATACCCAACAATGAGGGACTTATGACTCAAAATATTGGAGAGGAAGTCAAAATTGATGGCTCTACTATTATATAGGATCATACTAATGTATTTCTAGATTAATTTCCTAGTTACCCCCAGATCATGAGATTTATTTTCAATAAAACTCATACATAGAAACATGTATACATTAAAGAGTCCATATAAAATTGATACAATTTAATTGGAATAATTAAATAAGCTCATTTAAGAGAATATAGAATAGGGTTTTATACACCTCAGTACTTCACCATGGGGTGCACTAGTCCTATTTTTCAAAAAAAAGGATTGATTGATGTATCTTATCTTTTAATATAATGAACCTTATAAAATCTTGATCAATAACAAGAATATAATACCATGTATCAATGATCTATTCAATCAACTCAAAGGATCTCAATAAAACTTAAAGATTGACCATTAATCTAGATTCTATAAATTAATGTTTAAAAGATAGGATGTTTCTGAGACCAATTTTTGTATGAGGTATGCATACTATGAATTTATAGTGATCTAATTTGGAATTATGAATGATACATATATATTCATTTATCTAATGAATAAAGTCTATAGAGACTAACCTAAACAATTTTTTGTTGTCTTTATAGATGATATTGTTATATATTCAAATAGTAATAAAGAGCATGAAGATCCATTGCGAATCGTGTTAATGACCCTGTGAAAGGAGAAACCATATAAAAAATTTAGAAAGAGTGAATTATTTATATAGAAAGTATCATTATTGTGTCTTGTGATCATAAGAAAATATATATCAATAGATCCATAAAAGATGAAATTTGTAGGTCAATGGGCCAAACCGACCACTGTAACATAGCACTATAGTCTTCTTGGGATTCAATAATATTATCGATGGTTTATGAGAAATTTATTATAGCTATAAAATACACTAACCAATTAAAATAAAAGGGATTTAAGTTTCTTTGGATGGAAAAATGAGAATTAATCCACAAAAAAATGAAAATGAGGTTGTTCACTACTGCAGTACATACAACACCCTATTATGGGGAAGGTTTTGTAGTAGACAGTGATGCTTCAAAAAAGGGCTTGATTTTAATACTCATGTATAATTATAAGGTAATTTCTTATGACTCGTTCTAATTCAAGAATCATGACGAAAAACTACCTAAAGTATTATTTAGTGCTATCAATAGTAATCATTGCATTAAATATTTTAAGGCATTATCACTATGGAGAAAAGTATGATATGTAAACTAATCAAAAGTGTAACACCCCAATCTTCTACGGTACGCTTCTCTTTGAATAATGTGATAGCGTGTGTTGTACGCAACACCGAGTTCTAACACACCATAACCAATCAAACTAGCCGTTATGAATAGTAATACCTACTTTTTGAAATTATATATATTTTATATTTCAAAATGGACTTCATTTTTGGATTCAGAATATCTAATTTAGCCTAAGGTGAAATTTTGGTACATTTCGGATAACTTTCATATTTTGATGAATAGTGAAAATTAATAAATTTTAATTAAAAACAACTTTTTTAATCAAAATAATTAATAGTGATAAATTATGAATTTGAGTGGTTTTAAAGTATATTTAGAATATATTTTTACCATTTAATATAATTTTGGTCATTGGACATAATTTTACAATTAAACCGAACATAAACAAGTGTCAATCTTTTGATAGTTATTATCTCTTAAAAACACGCTTTTTGTTTTGACAGCGGGAATTAATTTTAAATTAATTTCTGCCACTTCTGTGTTTTGAATTTAGGAAAATGGATTCCATATTTGGAATCAGGATGTTCAAATTGTGTAAATAGGTAGCTTTTATTTTTAGACATTTTGAATAATTATTGCGGTAAATATTTTATTTACCATGGTTAAGGGTAAATCCGGTAAATAAGGGTTAAAAAATAATATTATAATAATACTAAATTACCCTAAAACGTGTCTTAACCCTATTTTTTGATACATGGTCGACCATGGGAATATTTGGGTCGATTTTGGGACCCCATGGATCCACTTGTAAGTGATAATGACACTTTATTTTAATTAAGTTAAAATGAATACAAAAATGACACAAGCATATATCTTTTAGAAAAATAATTGTTACATAGGGTTATATATGTTGGATTTTAGATTATAAAAATTCATTAGAAATCTAAAAAGATTTCCTACATAATGATATTTTATTTATAATTTTTAGACATTAAATAATTTATTTTATTTATGACACAATGATGATGCAGTAATTACTATAATAGTGAAAAATTCAAATAATTGATATTATAAATACCCAAATAAATATAATATGAAACTTTTAATGAATTAAACTAATTTTATAGGATAATATGATATATTAGGATCGATTTAATTGACTTTTTTCGAAGTAATCAATCTGTTATGAGTTTCACAAAAATCAACTATTGAATAGTGTCAAAATTGACATAAAAGAGTTCTTAAAAAAATATTATATTATTAATTGATATTAAATTCCTAAAAATCTAAGTTTCGGCCAAGAGACTTATATCATGATAGGTTCATCATTAATGGACCACTTGGGAGTCGCTTGGATGTATGTAGTATGTTTATTAACCATATTATATAAAAATACAAAGAGACATTGTAAAAGTGAAACTAATAAACTTAGAGTTAAAACTTAAAGATAAGGTTAATATAAGTACCCAAACCTGTCTAAATTCTATTGGTTGAGTTTTTTTCGACCCATCCCCACATTAACCTTTTAATAATAAACTTTGGATCCATTTGAAACCGAATATGAATTTATTATAAATTAATATTTCTAGCTTTTCCAAAGGTGCCCCTCACCCCTCTTATAAAAGGGCACTCCTCCTTCTCATTTCTTCACACCTTAAAAGCCTTTTGGTTCGGCCAAACTCTGCCCAAATACTCTCCCAACTTCCCTCACTACAACCTAGGGGCCTTAGTTTGATCAGAAATCCAACCTAAGGATCCCTTTTGATCAAATCAAAAGGAAGAACCCGAAGAAGAGGTAATGATTTCACCACCCTTTTCTAAGTTCATTTCTTCTTCCACTTCTTCTTCCTTTGTTGTTACCATTCTAAAATAATAAATCCAGTATCATATATATACTGTGATGTTATTATAAATATGGTACAACCATATTCAGTATTCTATCCACCCTTTGAATAACATGTCACCATACGTGCGTACGTACGGCTTACCGTCTCCACGTCGTGGTGTAATTGTTATTCAATATAATATTATTTGGATGGGTATAATAATGATGTGTAACTCATTTAAATAATAAATATAACATGTTAATGATTCTGTATATATGATATACCATCCATTTATATATTATTTTAATATCAAAAGAATGATATTGTCGCTCGTGCGTACGTACGGACTACCGTCTCCACGAACGCGATGAGATTCATTCTCCATCGTATCCGTTCAAGTATAATTATCATTTGATGATTTAAAAAATTATGTTTAAGGACTTGATATCTTTCTGGATATGAATAATATAAAACCTATCCTTTACAAACATTTCTTACGTAACAAAACATTTAAAAGAAAACAAGTAAGTTAACACCCGAAACAACGATAATACTAAGATATTATTATCAAATCAATATTAAAAGATCATATATGATATCATATTAATGTATATGATTATTGTATAATTTAATAACAATTATTTCACCATTATACACGAGGTTAACCTACCCCAACCAAGGAAAAGTACAAGGTAAGGGTTATTTCACAATCTCTTCATTATCCGAGGTTGTTTATACGTAATAATCTACTGGGATCTCTTTATCATCCACATCCATGTTTCTTAAAAATGTATTTCAAAACATTTTTACTAATTACTAGAATATGAGTTAAAGTCATTTATACCCTTTTTGACTTTTATAAGTGGTTTATAAAGGAATCTTTCGGTCGTTTTCAAAACAAGGTCCTTTTTAACCTTTTCGACAGAATTAAGGTAAGAATGTTTTTTTTATCTTATACGGTGGGTGCGGCTACTTTCCGCCGTTATAAAATCTTCAAAGCTTCCCTTACAAGCTTATAAGAATATTTTCAAAGAAAATGTTTTATTTTATATGGATCTTAAATGATTTCAAAATAAAAGGAGATATTTCTTTAAAAAGAATATTGATTTCATCTATGTCAACATCCTTTGATGGATTTTAAGATTATTTGAAGTTGATTTATTATGATACAAAACTTCTATATTGTATTGAAGGTTTTGTGATATGTTTGACTGTGGATGTGCTATTTTTATACCATTCATAATTTATGGTGAAAATATTGACATTTCGTATGCTAGTTTTAATATGAATGTTTATGTTATGTTTAAACCTTTTCATATGGGAATGCATCGGACTTAATATGTGACGGGTGGAGCCCGCTATAGCTCCTCAATGAATCGGTAGGTCTCATGAGACAAACTAGTGTCTTGGAAAAAGGCCTTGACAAAATCTTATTTGTAGTCTTGGCACGAGGCCTTGACTATGTGGTTATGATAGTCTGGCATTATGCATTCCAACATTATGAAAGTTGTTATTGATTTTTGCATGTGATTATTCGATTAGTAGAATATCCATGTGAATAAGTAAATGGAATTATTTCATTTTATTTATGTCGTACCATGTTGAAAGTTCATGTTTGAAAGGCTTTTGTTTTAGTTATACATTGCCTTAAATGTTTATTCTTATTTATGAAAGTTTCCGCTATATTGTTATCCTTACTGGGCATTTGAGCTCACCCCTTTTCTATGTTTTATTTTTCCCAGGAAGTGAAGAAGTAAATTATGAATGACCTGCAGGGATATTATGTGGGGATATGAGTGTGGATTATGGAGACATTATGTTGTTGTAGTAGTTTTTCATTTTATGATGTAATGTAAAACTTATGAATATATCTAGTGTTTCCAAGGCTACTAAACCAATCGGTCTTTCGAGATTTGATCTTTCTTGTGATCATGCCAATGTTATGTAATAATGCACCGACTCTGGGTAACTAGGGTCGGGGCGTTACAGTTGGTATCAGAGGAAGTTTAGTACAAACCTTGGAAGGTAGATTTAGATAAACTCTGATTAGAGCACGTAGACCTAAGATGAACTTTGAGGATTAGTATAGAAGAACTTCCTTGAATTTTGGTATTGTAGAGATTTTGTGAGTTTTCCGAGCAATACATCCCTGTCTGGATACGAGCAGGTAGAGGCAGCTCTGGCACAGATGTACCTAGGGGTAAAACCCGAAAACACCGCTTTGAGCTAGACTCGAACGGGAACTGGTGCACGACAAAGGGCCTTACTGCACTCTTGGTTACGACACTCCCAGGGGATATGCTTAGTATAACTCTCATTTTCTTTACAAATCATTATGAAGGGTTTATGAGTATATACTTCCTCAAAGAAAACATTTTTATGATTATGGATTATATCCATAAATAGTTCAATTTATGTTAACTGTTTTATAAGTATGGGATTATGTATTTTGATTCATAAACTGATCTAGTTTATGCCATTGTTTAGAAATGGCGCCTAGTGGAAGAAATGGAAACCGTATCAATGCACGCACTCCATGTAGGGATTTCCCTCCTGTTCAAGATAATTATAGTGGGGCTGGTGATGCAACTGGTGCCGATCAGCTAATCACCATACTGGGACAACTTACTCAGGTTATGAATAATAACCTTACCCGTATGGAGCACCCTGATCCGCAGTGTGGAGGATCAATGTTAGATCAATTCATGAGGCAACAACCACCAAAGTTCAATGGGAGTACAAATCCCTTAGTATCTGAGCAATGGATATTTTCCTTAGAGAAAATATTTCAGGCTTTGGGGAGCAGTGAAAGGGAAAAAGCTATCACGGCAGTTTACCGCCTCACTGGAGATACTGATCAATGGTGGTCATTGATTCAAAACATGAAGGAAGATTATGAAGTATCAAATATGGAATGGAGGGAGTTCAAAGATCTGTTTTTAGAAAAATACTTTCCTCGCGACCATCGAGCAGATATGGAAAGGCAATTTCTGAGTCTGAGACAAAAGGAGGATGAGAATGTCACAAAGTATGAGGCTAACTTTACAAGGTTACCGAGGTATGCTGGAGATTATATTCACAACCCAAGAAGTAATATTGATCGTTTCTTTGATGGGTTAAACCCATTTCTCCGTCGAGCATTAGTCTCACAATCCTTTTCGTCGTACGAAGACATTGTCTCATGTGCTATCAAGACCGAAAAGGAATTCTCTAAGTCTTATGACTTTAAAGCAAAGTAAGAGAAGAAGAGACCTGCTGATCAATCTGGGAATGGAAATAAGGGGAAGAAGGGAAAGGTTGAATATCTATCTTGTGTTAAATGTGGGAAGAAACACCCTGGTGCTTGCTTGAAGGGAATGGGAGTCTGTTACAAGTGTGGTGAAAAAGGCCACCAAGATCGTGATTGCAAAGGGAAGAAGGAAGCCACCAACGTTCAGTGCTACAATTGCATGGAGATGGGACATTATGCAAATGAATGTCCTAAGCGTCAGGAGAACTTACCTCAGAAAAGGCCAAGGGATCAAGGCCAAGCTTATGCTATCACTACTGCTGAGGTAGAAGCTCCGAAAGACGTGGTGGCAGGTAATTTAATGGTTTCCTCAAGTTTAGCAAATGCATTATTTGATTCTGGATCATCGCATTGTTTCATATCTTCCCAGTTTGCTAAGAAAATTAGATATTTCAAATTTAATTTAACAAGGGAGTTGTCAGTTAAAACTCCTAAGGGAAGTATCATTGCAACAAAGTTTTGTGAATCAGTCCCCATTAGAGCACATAAATGTTCGTTATATGCTGATCTCATCGTCATACCTATGATTGAGTTTGATATAATCCTTGGTATGGACTGGCTTTCGGACTATGATGCGAAGATTTATTGTAAAAAGAAATAGGTTATGATTCTTGATGATAATGATAAGGAACACCTTATCTTTAGAGCAGAATCGTCACCACCTAATTCTTATTTAGATCCACCCCCAGTAGCTCAACTTAATTCAATTATTGGGGAGGAAGAGAATGAAATAACTGTCGGTGAGGAAAGGAATGTTCAAATAGAGGATGTACCTGTTGTGAAAGAATTTGTAGATGTATTTCCGGAAGATTTACCTGGACATCCTCCAGAACGAGAAGTTGAGTTTTCCATTGATTTGATTCCTGGATCAAGGCCTATATCGAAGACCCCTTATAGAATGGCCACTGTAGAGTTAGTCAAACTAAAGAAACAACTAGAGGAATTGAGTAATAAGGGATTTATTCGCCCTAGTGTTTCTCCATGGGGAGCCCCTGTTCTTTTTGTTAAAAAGAAATATGGATCTATGAGGTTATGTATCGACTACAGGGAGATCAATGCTATAACGATAAAGAACAAGTATCCCCTACCTCGTATTGATGATTTATTTGACCAACTGCATGGAGCTCAATACTTTTCAAAGATTGACCTTTGATCTGGATACCATCAGTTGTGTGTGAAGAAGGAAGACATTCCGAAGACAGCATTTCGAACCAGGTACGGGCATTACGAGTTTACTGTAATGCCGTTTGGATTGACTAATGCACCCTCTGTATTCATGGATCTGATGAATAGAGTTTTCAAGGAGTATCTTGATGAATTTGTGGTGGTATTTATTGATGATATCTTGGTATACTCCAAAACCTACTAAGATCATGAAAATCAATTGCGCATTATCTTGAAGACTCTGAGGAGGCATGAATTATATGGGAAGTTTAGCAAGTGTGAATTCTGGCTTCATGAGATTTCTTTTCTTGGCCATATTGTCTCTAAAGATGGAATCTCTGTTGATCCTTCTAAGACCAAGGCAATCCAAGAATGGCCATCACCTACGAGTATAACTGAGGTACGCAGTTTTATCGGTTTGGGAGGTTATTATCGACGTTTCGTCCAGAATTTTTCCCGATTAGCTAACCCATTAACGAAGCTCACACGTAAAGGGGTTAAATTTGTTTGGAAAAAAGAGTGTGAAGAATTTTTTGAAGAACTGAAGAAAAGGTTAGTCAATGCTCCTATATTGACTCTACCATCGGGGAATGATGGGTTCGTTATTTATAGTGATGCATCAAAGAAAGGACTTGGTTGTGTCCTTATGCAGAATGATAGAGTTATTGCCTATGCATCACGACAGTTGAAAATTCATGAAAAAAACTATCATACTCATGATCTCGAGTTAGCAGCTGTGATCTTTGCTTTGAAGATATGGATGCACTACCTCTATGGTGAAAAATGTGAGATTTATACTGATCACAAGAGTTTGAAGTATATTTTCTCAAAAAAAGAACTCAACATGAGGCAAAGGAGATGGCTTGAATTACTCAAGGATTATGATTGTACGATACACTACCACCCGGGGAAGGCAAACAAGGTGGCAGATGCTTTGAGTAGAAAAGACCATGGAGTTTTGACCAATATGAGAATTGAAAGGGATCCAATTTTCA
The DNA here is from genome assembly GCA_963277665.1 of Viscum album. Classification (NCBI taxonomy): domain Eukaryota; kingdom Viridiplantae; phylum Streptophyta; class Magnoliopsida; order Santalales; family Viscaceae; genus Viscum; species Viscum album. The sequence goes on along the minus strand of OY728121.1, from coordinate 1,656,107,248 downwards.
TGGATCTAGTGAAGATGGACATGGGAATAACCAGGGAAGGTGAAACATCATTTCTTTTTCAAATGGTTGCCAAACCATCTTTAATAGAAAGGATTAAGATTACTCAGACCGATGATGAATAATTTCAAAAGAATATTAAAGCTGTGAATGATGGGAGATTGAGAGACTTTGTGTATGAAGATGAAATTTTGAAATTTGGGAAGAGACTTTGTGTTCCCGATATACCTGATCTAAAAAGGGAATTGTTGGATGATTCTCATAGTTCCAATTTCTCAATACACCCTGGGAGCACAAAAATGTATAGAGATTTGAAGGAACATTTTTGGTGGGACAACATGAAGAGGGAGATTGCTGATTTTGTGTCAAGATGTATGGTTTGTCAACAAGTGAAAGCTGGAAGGCAATAGCCTGAAGGAGTCATGCAACCTCTTCCCATACCGGAGTGGAAATGGGACAATATTACGATGGACTTTGTCATGGGGCTACCAAAGACTCCTAGAAGGAATGATGCAATATGGGTTATTGTTGATCGTCTTACCAAGTCAACACATTTTCTTGCTATAAGAGAAGATCTACCCCTGGAACGTCTAGCAAGACTATATATAAATGAAGTTGTGAGACTTCATGGAGTACCCTTATCAATTGTTTCTGATCGTGATCCCCGTTTTACTTCAAGATTTTGGAAAAGTCTTCAGAAATCCCTGGATACTGAACTTCATTTGAGCACTGCTTACCACCCTCAGACAGATGGACAATCAGAACGGACTATTCAGACCTTAGAAGACATGTTGAGATCTTGCTCACTTGACTTTCAGGGTATGTGGGATCAATATTTACCACTGGTAGAATTTTCCTATAACAATAGCTTCCATTCGAGTATACAGATGGCACCATATGAAGCGTTATACGGAAAGAGATGTCGTACACCAACCTGTTGGGATGACTTTGGTGAAAGAAAACTTGTAGGCCCAGAACTGGTGGAGGAAACGGTAGAAAAGGTGAAAGTAATCCAAAATCACATCAAAGCAGCTCAAAGTAGGCAGAAGAGCTATGCCGATAATCGAAGGAAGGATTTGGAATTTCAAGTCGGTGATCATGTTTTCCTGAAGGTATCTCCATGGAAGGGAGTCATACGTTTTGGTAAGAAAGGTAAATTGAGTCCCAGGTACATCGGACCTTTCGAAATTCTAGAACGAATTGGGGTTGTAGCTTACCGATTGGCAATGCCGCCAAGTCTCTCCAAAGTTCACGATGTGTTCCACGTATCTCTATTGAGGAAATAAATGCCTGATCCAACGCATGTACTCACCTATGAGGAATTAGAACTGGAACCCGATCTTTCCTATTGTGAAGAGCCCGTCAGGATTCTTGATACGAGAGAACAAGTACTGAGAAACCGGACGACGCGTCTGTTAAATGTTTTGTGGAGAAACCATAAGATGGAAGAGGCAACATGGGAACCCGAGGAACTTATGATGAAGAACCACCCGAGTCTTTTCATGCGATAGTATTCTAGAAATTTCAAGGGCGAAATTATTTAAAGGAGGGGAGAATGTAACACCCCAAGCTTCTAAGGTACGCTTCTCTTTGAATAATGTGATAGCGTGTGTTGTACGCAACACCGAGTTCTAACACACCATAACCAATCAAACTAGCCGTTATGAATAGTAATACCTAATTTTTGAAATTATATATATTTTATATTTCAAAATGGACTTCATTTTTGGATTCGGAATATCGAATTTATCCTAAGGTGAAATTTTGGTACATTTCGGATAACTTTCATATTTTGATGAATAGTGAAAATTACTAAATTTTAATTAAAAACAACTTTTTTAATCAAAATAATTAATAGTGATAAATTATGAATTTGAGTGGTTTTAAAGTATATTTAGAATATATTTTTACCATTTAATATAATTTTGGTCATTGGACATAATTTTACAATTAAACCGAACATAAACAAGTGTCAATCTTTTGATAGTTATTATCTCTTAAAAACACGCTTTTTGTTTTGACAGCGGGAATTAATTTTAAATTAATTTATGCCACTTCTGTGTTTTGAATTTAGGAAAATGGATTCCATATTTGGAATCAGGATGTTCAAATTGTGTAAATAGGTAGCTTTTATTTTTATACATTTTGAATAATTATTGCGGTAAATATTTTATTTACCATGGTTAAGGGTAAATCCGGTAAATAAGGGTTAAAAATAATATTATAATAATACTAAATTACCCTAAAACGTGTCTTAACCCTATTGGTTGATACATGGTAGACCATGGGAATCTTTGGGTCGATTTTGGGACCCCATGGATCCACTTGTAAGTGATAATGACACTTTATTTTAATTAAGTTAAAATGAATACAAAAATGACACAAGCATATATCGTTTAGAAAAACAATTGTTACATAGGGTTATATATGTTGGATTTTAGATTATAAATCTTCATTAGAAAGATAAAAATATTTACTACATAATTATATTTTATTTATAATTTTTATACATTAAATAATTTATTTTATTTATGACACAATGATGATGCAGTAATTACAATAATAGTGAACAATTAAAATAATTGATATTATAAATACCCAAATAAATATAATATGAAACTTTTAATAAATTAAACTAATTTTATAGGATAATATGATATATTAGGATCTATTTAATTGACTTTGTTAGAAGTAATCAATCTTTTATGAGTTTCACAAAAATCAACTATTGAATAGTGTCAAAATTGACATAAAAGAGTTCTTAAAACAAATATTATATTATTAATTGATATTAAATTCCTAAAAATCTAAGGTTCGGCCAAGAGACTTATATCATTATAGGTTCGTCATTAATGGACCACTTGGGGGTCGCTTTGATGTATTTAGTAAGTTTATTAACCACATTATATAAAAATACAAAGAGACATTGTAAAAGTGAAACTAATTAACTTAGAGTTAAAACTTAAAGATAAGGTTAATATAAGTACCCAAACCTGTCTAAATTCTATAGGTTGAGTTGTTTTAGATCCATCCTCACCTTAACCTTTGAATAATCAACTTTGGATCCATTAGAAACCGAATATGAATTTATTATAAATTAATATTTCTAGCTTTTCCAAAGGTGCCCCTCACCCCTCTTCTAAAAGGGCACTCCTCCTTCTCATTTCTTCACACCTTCAAATCCTTTTGGTTCGGCCAAACTCTACCCAAATACTCTCCCAACTTCCCTCACTACAACCTAGGGGCCTTAGTTTGATCAGAAATCCAACCTAAGGATCCCTTTTGATCAAATAAAAAGGAAGAACCCGAAGAAGAGGTAATGATTTCACCAGCCTTTTCTAAGTTCATTTCTTCTTCCACTTATTCTTCCTTTGTTGTTACCATTCTAAAATAATAAATCCAGTATCATATATATACTGTGATGTTATTATAAATATGGTACAACCATATTCATTATTCTATCCACCCTTTGAATAACATGTCACCATACGTGCGTACGTACGGCTTACCGTCTCCACGTCGTGGTGTAATTGTTATTCAATATAATATTATTTGGATGGGTATAATAATGATGTGTAAATCATGTAAATAATAAATATAACATGTTAATGATTCTGTATATATGATATACCATCCATTTATATATTATTTTAATATCAAAAGAATGATATTGTCGTTCGTGCGTACGTACGGACTACCGTCTCCACGAACACGATGAGATTCATTCTCCATCGTATCCCTTCAAGTATAATTATCATTTGATGATTTAAAAAATGATGTTTAAGGACTTGATATCTTTCTGGATATGAATAATATAAAACCTATCCTTTACAAACATGTCTTATGTAAGAAAACATATAAAAGAAAACAAGTAAGTTAACACCCGAAACAACGATAATACTAAGATATTATTATCAAATCAATATTAAAAGATCATATATGATATCATATTAATGTATATGATTATTGTATAATTTAATAACAATTATTTCACCATTATACAGGAGGTTAACCTACCCCAACCAAGGAAAAGTACAAGGTAAGGGTTATTTCACAATCTCTTCATTATCCGAGGTTGTTTATACGTAATAATCTACTGGCATCTCTTTATCATCCACATCCACGTTTCTTAAAAATGTATTTCAAAACATTTTTACTATTTACTAGAATATGAGTTAAAGTCATTTATACCCTTTTTGACTTTTATAAGTGGTTTATAGAGGAATCTTTCGGTCGTTTTCAAAACAAGGTCCTTTTTAACCTTTTCGAGAGAATTAAGGTAAGAATGTTTTTTTTAACTTATACGGCGGGTGCGGCTATTTTCCGCCGTTATAAAATCTTCAAAGCTTCCCTTACAAGCTTATAAGAATATTTTCAAAGAAAATGTTTTATTTTATATGGATCTTAAATGATTTCAAAATAAAAGGAGATATTTCTTTAAAAAGAATATTGATTTCATCTATGTCAACATCCTTTGATGGATTTTAAGATTATTTGAAGTTGATTTATTATGATACAAAACTTCTATATTGTATTGAAGGTTTTGTGATATGTTTGACTGTGGATGTTCTATTTTTATACCAATCATAGTTTATGGTGAAAATATTGACATTTCGTATGCTAGTTTTAATACGAATGTTTATGTTATGTTTAAACCTTTTCATATGGGAATGCATTGGACTTAATATGTGACGGGTGGAGCCCGCTATAGCTCCTCGATGCATCGGTAGGTCTCATGAGACAAACTAGTGTCTTGGCACAAGGCCTTGACAAAATCTTATTTGTAGTCTTGGCACGAGGCCTTGACTATGTGGTTATGATAGTCTGGCATTATGCATTCCAACATTATGAAAGTGGTTATTTATTTTTGCATGTGATTATTCGATTAGTAGAATATCCATGTGAATAAGTAAATGGAATTATTTCATTTTATTTATCCCATACCGTGTTGAAAGTTCATGTTTGAAAGGCTTTGTTTTAGTTATACATTGCCTTAAATGTTTATTCTTATTTATGAAAGTTTCCGCTATATTGTTATCCTTACTGGGCATTTGAGCTCACCCCTTTTCTATGTTTTATTTTTCCCAGGAAGTGAAGAAGTAAATTATGAATGACCTGCAGGGATATTATGTGGGGATATGAGTTTGGATTATGGAGACATTATGTTGTTGTAGTAGTTTTTCATTTTATGATGTAATTTAAAACTTATGAATATATCTAGTGTTTCCAAGGCTACTAAACCAATCGGTCTTTCGAGATTTGATCTTTCTTGTGATCATGCCAATGTTATGTAATAATGCACCGACTCTGGGTAACTAGGGTCGGGGCGTTACAAAAAGATCCTAAAATATATATTCACACATAAAGAGTTCAATAAGCATGAAAGGCTTTCGTTTGGATTGATAAAATATTATTATGGATTAATAAATTATCACTCAAGGAAGGAAAATAAAGTGATAGATTCTCTGAGTAAGAAATACCAAGTTAATATATCCATGATAACGATTGAAAAGAACCCGATTTAAAATCCCATATTTCTGATTAACATTTTTATAAATTTCCGTACGTAATTATAAATGTAAATACTAAATGAATTTATGTCTTCTTAAAAACCCAAATATTTGAAAAATATTTATCAATTAAAGTATTCAATTACCTATTTGTCAAGTATAATGTAAAGTTATTCATTAAAATAACTTTAGAAAAATGGAATCCCACATGATGATCGATAAACCATCATGTTCGATGAGTCCATGGGGATCAAATGATTACTTAAGGGAGATAAGAGTGTATCACCTACCACCAGCCTACATGGTATCCTAATTACATCTTTTAACCATTATATATATATATATATATATTCTAAAATACAATAAGTAACATGTTTCACAATAAAATAAAATTGTGAAATATGTATTAATTTCATATAAATAATAGTTTTTTTATCATCACAAAAATATTATTATGTTTTGATAATATAGTATTTAGGAAATTCAAATGATCATTGGTATATCCCTGTAATAATTATGTATAAAGTTTATTACACTAAAACTAGTTTTCTAGAATATAGATTTTGTGGTGAAATTTCACATAGTTTAAAGAATAATTTCACAAAATGAAAATATTATACTTTTATTAATTATTAATTATCAATCATGCAATAATTTAGAAGTAATAACAAAGATAAATGTAATCACTTTTAAAAAATAGATCTTCATTATTTTAACAAAATTACTTTTCCATCTATTAAATTATTTTATATAAAATTTAGGTATATAAATTTTAGAAATTAATTCTTTTTAAAAGGAAATCATTTTTTTAGTCATCACATAAAGATAAATTACATATTTTCAAAAAATAAATTTTATTCATTATGAAATTTTTATTTTAGAATTAACATTATCCAATTTAGAAATAACATTTTTAGGCACAAAACATAGTTTCAAAGGAAAAAATGAGTTTTCACAATAAAGGTAAAATAATGTAAAAGGTTAAAATTTTAATTTTAAGAGCATAAAATACCTAAAAACCACACCAATAAATAGTTTTTAAGGGTTATCATTACCTTAACTATCCTTTCAATCATTAATTTTCAACCAAATTCATTGAAATTGATTCCACCTAAAAGTGGTTAGCCTTAAAAACAAAATAATATTTATTTAAACCCTAAAACAACCCCATACTCAAGTATAAATACCCTATATATCTTATAATTATCCCACACCAACATTCAGAGTTCACTAATAATATATATATCATGGAGTATTCTATATTTATATCTCTTCAGTTTTGGGGAGTTTTTTTAAGATTCTACTCTAAAATACTAAGCTCAAGAGAAGTAAAGGTTTATCTAATCAACCTCTTTCATTTTCAAGTTCACTAATTTTGTAATATTGTATTTTAAAATTTTATTTTCCATATACACCCATGATTGGTATTACATAGTATTATCTTCTATTTAATATTTTTTAAATGATATTTTATTTATTCCCTCACATTATTTTATTTACCTAAGTCGTTACTATGCCAAATTAAGGGTTCATCACCCCTCCTTTCCCATTATAATTGCAAGCCTTTTTAAATTCCATTTCATTTAAATGGGAAATGTTATGATGCACCATTGTTATAATTAATTTTCTATTTTATATATAAGATATCACCATTATATCTCATTATACTATGTGTATAAGTCATTAGAATGATCACATTTTCCCATATAGATAAACCATCCATGATTTGGTAAAGAAATGTGCATATGGTTTTCCAGGAAATTAAATCCCTATCTGTATACAAACAAGTCGATTCAGGCTCTAACATAGTTGTAACTAGGTATAATAACCCCTAAAATGGTGTATTAGGTATTAACTCAATCATCACCTAGTTCATGATGAAGAGGCCTAACGACTAATCAGGTTTGACCTTTTAGAGTGATTGGCATTGGATAATTCCTATAATCTTTATGATCCATGATAAAGGATTGGAAATTGTGAATTAAGTGTCAACTTAAATTAATATATCAATTTAATGGAAGTACACTCCACAAACATTGGATGATATTTCTTCAATTGGGGTACTAATAATATCCATGTGAATATCTTATAGTTTCAAAAGTTGATTGTTGTATATCTACTAAGGTCACCACATTAATCTATTGAAACGAGTTATTTCTTGATTATTTGATAACTAGAGATTATGTTCTCAAACATTGTCCATATTTCTCATGTATTTTACCTTTCTCCTTTATTACATGTTCCTATATACATGTGGTATAGTGTAAATGAAATCTCTATATATAATACTACATCATTTCCTTTGTCTTCCCTTATTATATGATATGGGTAAATTTTATTCAAATGAATTTCCATTATGGATACCCTTTTTTCTTCGGATTGAAGAGTGTTAACATAAACAAATATTCATCCAATAGATAGGGAAATTATCGACTAAATTTTATACCATTTATTCTAAATGGTGTTAATAACTTATATTTTTTAGTCTTGATTAATGGGTATTTACCTAGAAAGTTACCTAATTTCATTGGACCCTCCTTTAATTTTGAATGGGTTTATCCCATTAGAATTATTGATGGATTTATATATATTTTTCTGCATGTCTCACACATGAATCTAGGCATGTGAAAGATGATCCTTAATAGCACACAAATTCATTTGATATAAAATTAATCTCTAAGTATGGTATTTTTGTGATACCTTGGTTGGAATTCCATGCTAATGTTTTATGACACCTTAGTGAACAAACTTAGTAATATATTTTATGATGCCTATGTGATAAATCTTAATTGTATGATTATGGATGTATCTTGTTTCTATTGTATCCAACTTTCAATGTAATGCCTCATATTCTTGTATTCAAATAAATATTTTGTGGCCTAAGTTCTTATGTTCATGATCTTATATTATACCTCATGTTCCACTGATGAAATTCATTAATTATGTTTTTTTATCATTTTTTCCTCACTAAGATTTACTATCCACCCTTTATTATGTTTCCCCATTTCCCAACATATAATAAAATTACACTTTCAGATAATATTTTCAGAAGAAATGTAAATTTTATAATTATTTTATATGGATATGTACCTAGTTTCCATAGACACCAAAATTTTGATATTGGGAGTTTTTTTGTGACTATAATGATGAATTAGAAGGTATGTATATATAGCACCAGATCATAATGTGTCGGTCTAGGTAATCTCATTCAGTATCAAATTAGATTTTGGTTATTTTTTTCAATTAGGATTTAGAATATTTTGGTATAATTCCCAATATAGATAACCTTTGTATCTATAGGACTTGGTTAAACTAGTACAACCCCGTAATATTAACATTTTTTAGGTATTTAAAATGTTTCCATTATATGGATAATATTTAAATTAACATTTTAGTTTAATAATAATTTATCAGTGGGTAAAATTGCAAGGACCGAATTTATTTAAGGGGGTAGAATATAACATCAAATATTTCTAATGAATGTTTTTATAAATTTTCTTATAAAAATAAAAAATTAAATGCTAAATTTATTTCCTTCTTTTCAGTAAAATAAATATTTATTAAAATATTTATCACCTAAGTTATTAATTTACATATTTTTAAAGTCTAATTTAATGTTATTTATTAAAATAGTTTTATCAAAAGGGTCTCTTAGGGACCAAGATGTAACGTCCTGACCTAGAATCCACTTAACTAGTTCCCCAATCTGGTGGGTCACCGAGCCTCAAGTGTACCTCCCCGTATTCAAGAGGCTACCGAACAGCCTAAAGGGTGTAAATGTTGTATGGTGGGGAGACAATACCCTCATATGAGAGTGTCACAGTGGATAAAAACAATAAAGATACAATAGTAGAAGCATGATGTAAACAGACACTAAATATTACACTAGAAACCAATCATAGAGGAAATAATAATATAATAGATATGTTAAATAAGTAGTGTAAGAATAAATAATTAAATAATAAGGTCAAAATCCAGTTGGTTGGGCCATATAAATGTACACATGGAATATTTATTATGTATAAAATGGGAACAGGGGGTAGACATATACAACAATACTATGTAAATACTATAAAAAGAAAAAAATCTCCATTAACATTTTGAGAATATGCTCGGTCCTCTAATTCTATGATTCATCTATAGGTACAACATATCAAGAATCTAAAGAAGGGTGCTTACATTTATCCATACCTACAGACAAGTAATATAATCAGGAACCAAAGCAGCCCAAGTAGGGTGTAAGATAAAATCTGAGTAGGAAACCACCAATGGTGGTTAAATGTAATCCAACTAGAGCTCAAATCTAAATAGTGTGAACATATAAAAAAATATGTAACAGTGCTAAATAAATAACCAACCTTTTCAAGTTCCATAAGAAAACATGGTGACTGTACCTACTTCAGATCATTTTTGGAGTGAGTTTATGATTAGTAACTATAAATATAGTAATTATATATATATATATATTATGTATATATTTTCATATACCTATATGGACCAAGTACATGCATATGTAAGTGGAAATATACCAAGAATAAAAGGTGTTGGCTTGGCCAGGTTGTAACTTACTCATCCATAATAAGTAAAAACAATCCTATAAGATCCAATAGCATGTACAAGCCCTACATCTCATAATGAGTGGGAGACTTCAAGGTCATCACTCGAGATGGCGGGTATGTCATCATACCAACACTTCAAACAAGGGATGTGGTGCCTCATTCCTACCATCCAAATAGAGTCAATGGTGTGATACGTCGTGCTCAACACCCAGTATGAGGCATCAAGAATAATTTTTCCCAATAGAACCCTTACCATCATTCCATAGCCTATATCAAAGGCATGATCATATTTATAATAGTATCCATGAGGAATTAATTCTAATTATTTGTATTCATTAAGATAAAATATATACAAGTGCATTACAATTTAATTAAATCATTTATTAAGAATGAAACAATCCGCATTGATTATCTACCCTCTATAAAGCATTTCAATTAAATCCATTTAATTTATTTGAGTAAGAGAACCATTAGGACACAAGTTGTTCAGTATAACTAATTCATTTAATTATACAATTTAGTTAAATTCAAATTTTCATCCCCAAGGAATCCCTTAAGAGGTGTCACTATCAATTGGGAAATTTCCAACATGATAAATTCCATTAATATGTTATCTCAAGCACTTAAGAGGTTCCTTGGATTAAAAAAATAATTATATAATAAAGGAAATTCAATTTATAATCCAATTCGAACACATATATGGAATTATAAACATTTAAATATTAATTTAAAATTATAAATTCAATTTGATACACTCATATAGTGTCAGTGACTGAGGTCCACATCCCCGGTTTACTACACAATGATCAAAAAAAGTATATCAAGGTGCGTAAATAAATTTAAGATAAAGATATAAATTTTAAGTAAATGCACGGTAAAGGCTGGTATGTGGTACAATGAAAAAGCTATGAAAACACGATAACTTTTAGGAAACATTAAAAGAACACCTAGCTTGGGGTCATTGATGACTCCACATCTGATGGTGACCTCATATTCAAAATATATTTGGAGAAATAAAACAAATGCTCTAATTCCCTGAAAATAGTTCAAAATAGAATGAACCTAAATTGTACGACATATTTGAGGACAAAGTTAGAAAATAAGGCATAATACTCTAGATAATTCCTCTAACTATCCAATTCCTTCAATGAATTTTTATTTATACTTTTGACATATGATATTCTGAAGGACCTAGTTTGAAGGATATGGGAGCTCACGGGAGGAAAAAGAGAAAATCATCTACAATAAAATGAGGGTAAAAATAAGAAATGGGTTTAAAATATTAATTTAGGGATATCTATGAATTTCAACCTAAACAAATGGTGAAAAGTTTGAACACATAGTTAGAAAAACCATTCACCAACTACGTGATTGGTCTATATCCTAAACCTCTAATGTTTCACATGGGCATGCGTCTGGGGTCCCATGGTTGTAGACAACCCGTGCATCCCCTGATGCTCCTCTGTCTCACCCTTTATGGTAAGTAGAGACCATGCGGGTTGGGCGGCATCATTTCTATAAACCATGCAGCCTGGTCTATTTTCCAAATTCTTGGGGTTCCGAGCTCCGAACAATCCCTATACACCCTCATAAAACATGTGACTCCTTTGGGTAACATCACAAGGTCCATTAAAAATAATTTAAACAAAAACAATGAGTCTTACCTTCATGAAAATATAGGTCATTAAAACATCCCCTCATTATAGAAACTTGTCTCTGAGTTGGCCTTATGAGCATAAAGGGATATCATCAGCAAAATTTTCTGGTCACTAAGATTGTATATTAGATTCCTTCTCCCAAGTCTCAAACTATACACGGACATACTGCCATAGCACTCGTACTAAAGGAACTAATTGTCCTCAGAGTGACTTCACACTCTGGTCCATAATAGGCCCTATATACTCTTCAAGGGAAGCATCAACATCCAACTCAGACTCATTATTTTAGAAAATAGTTGATGGGGCTGGTTAATACTAGAGAAGCTAAGATGCGTGAAAGGCATCATGCAAAGAACTATATCTCGGAGGAAGTGTTTTCTAGTAAGCTAATGTGAGAGCATACCTTGCCTCCAAATATGTCTATGGTCCGTTTCACCACCTCGAAGGTTCCAATGAACCAACGTGAGAGCATACCTTGCCTCCAAATATGTCTATGGCCCAACCTGGGTGAGACTCCAATGAAAACTAGTTCTCTGACCACAAACTAAAGAGGTCCTCGAGATTAGATGACATATGACTATTTTCTGGACAAAGTTGTCATCATGCATTTTCTAATCAATTAAACCTGGTCTATAGTCTCCTGAATGAGATGAGGTCTAGGAAAATCTACCTCCCAAATCACTAGCCAGCGTATAGGGGATCAAAAAGGCCTTCCATATAAGGGTTCATAAATGTCCACCTCGATGGTATCATAAAAGTTAATATTATTAGAAAACACCATAAGGGGAATTTTTTATACCAAGAACCCCCAAAGTCAAGGACATATTCATAGATAATGTCCTCTAGAACATGAATTATATGCTCTATCTATCCATCATTCTATAGGTGATAAGCCATTATCAGAAGAATATAAGTACCCAAGGCTTTCTACAACCCTTGACAGAACCATTATTTATTATTGTCCATTTACACACGGTTATCTGGGTAAACCAGACACGAAATCCATAGAAACATCAACCCATTTCCACTTAGGAATGGGAAACAACTGAAAAATCCAGGCTAGTTGCTGATGTTCTACCATCACATACTGAAATGTGCAACAAGAAATAATAAACCAAAAAATCTATTATTTAATAACTTTCCACAAATACTAGAGTTTTAATTCTCAATAGATATTGGTGACACGGGGATGAACTGCCCAAGATGAGGCATGAAATTCCTACATCCTCTCCTCTCAGATCTTTGCTGGTACCCGTTCACACCCATAGACGAGTAAAGGTACCTATTAAGGCTGTGAGGATAGTTTAACCCTGATCCTCCAGAACCTGAATGTGAATTTATAAGAATAATTCCACATGATTCCATTCGTAGTTGGCCTCTTGAACTTCATGTACCTAATCCTTTTGCGTTATAGCATCGGCTAAAACATTTTATTTATTAGGCATGTAGGCAAGCTCGAAATCAAATGACTGTAGGTACTCAACCAACCTATGCTGCCTAAGATTTAGATCAAACTATATAAATATGTACTTAGGTATTTTTCAATTGGTGAATACCAAAAAAACACTCTCCAAGTATATAGTGCCTCCAATAGTGTATAGAATGTACTACATCGGATAGATGGAGGTCATGCGTTGGTAATTCTGCTCATCTGGCCTCTACAATCAAGAACCATACCGACGAATCGCTCATCCAATATTAGAATAACTCCAAGTCCAATACCTTATAAGTCATAATATACTATATAACTCTTTCTTATCTCTGTAATAATCAGTTTCAACATTACATTCAAATGGACCTCCAAATCCTCAAAGGCTTCTTCACAAGCTTCCGACCATACGAATTTCACACCGTTCTTTGTCAACCCTATAAGCAGCACTAAAAGGCATGAAAAATATTGTATGAAGCATATTTAATACAAATATAAACCTAAGAATCTCCAAATTTCAAAGATTTTATTGGTATTCTCTTAGGATACTACATCTCTCTCTTTATCTGGGTCTATTGAAACTCCTAACTCCGAGAAAAAGTGACCAAAAAAGTGGACTCTATTGATCCGAAATTGAAATTTATTTAGCTCAGCATATATTTGATTCTCTATTAGTGTATTCAACATGATCTCAAGATGGTCGTAATGGTTGTTTCTGGATCAGGAATACACTAAGATATCACCAAAAAATACTAAAATTAAAAAATCGAGATACGGGTGGGAAATCGGATTTTTAATATCCATAAAATTATAGGTAAATTAGTAAGACTGAATGACATGACCAGGTACTGGTATAGATCATACAAACTTCTGAAAGTTATTAGATGTATGTATGAAGACTTTACATTCACCTGATAAAAACCCGACCTCATATCTATCTTTTAAATCACTCTTTATCCCCATAGCTAATCAAAGTGGTCATCTATTCGATGCGGTGGATACCTATTATTTGTCGTAAGATGGTTCAATTTATGGTAATCTGTGTAAATCCAAAGGGTACCATCCACCTTCTTGCAAAAAAGAACCAATGATCCCCAAGAAAAAGTGTTATGGTTTATAATCCTTTTCCCCCATATCCTCCAACTATTTATCGATCTCTAGAAGACCCATAGGTGTCATCCTATAAGGGGGAACAATCAATTGTGCTTCTTCTAGAAAAACCTCAATGGTAAATTATTCCTCTATCACTGGAGGTAGACCAAATAATTCATTAGGAAAGACTTCTATGAAATGATCCACTACGAGTGGAAATATAGTGGTCTGTAACACCTAATCATCCAGGAAAAGACTGGAAATTTGATTTGTCACACTACCCATCTTCTGCTAGTCGGGTCCATCTCGAGTATCATGAACATCCCATTATCCTTTGTACATGTGCCTACCACAATCCAGTGATGTAAAATTCACCCTCTAATTAATGATAGAACTTGATATGGGCTTGATAGGGAAGAAACCATTCCATCCCAATGATTACATCAGATCCCATAATATTAAGGATGAAAAGATACCACATTAAGATTTATCCTCCTATCTCAAGATAAAATCCTTATAATAGAGAAAACCCTCTGATCAGATACCTAATTGGGTATCAACAATCATAACACCATAGAAGTTTTCGATCATGAGGCACATAATCTATATGATTTTCACATATATAAAACAGTGATACATGCCTATGTAAAATAATGTAGACATTAAAGTTGATGTAAATAGAAAATTACCTCAAAATGTAGAATTTTTGGTCTAATTCTCCTCCATCATAGGATGGACAGGATTTAACTGGCCTATACCATGGCCTCGAGTCACATCTAGATTTCCATGACTAAGCCTACTATTCTAGAACTGAGAATCATGAGTCTGACTATAGCTGCCTCAACCATAACCAAATACTAAGCGGTAAGTGGTACTCCAACTACCTACCTAATGATAAACAATATGACCTTATTTTTAATGTCGGGTAGGATTAGATCATGGAACACTAGGAACTGATGTAAAGGTCCTATAGAAACACTTTATATGGCTCAGCCTACCACTACCTCTACATTCCACTAGATATCATAAGTACTAAGGTTTTGTGTGTCCCAGATTCCTATACTGGTGAAATATTATAAACATGTTAGCCCAAGGAGATTGACAGCTACTACCTCAACGAGTAGCCTCAAAATGTCTATTTCACCCAGAAGAATATACATTGATAGATCTAGGATCCAAACCTCCCTGACTTACATCATCATCTCCATTAAAATTTCACTCTATAATAAGGTCTTGGCTGACTATCTCTGATATGGTCATCAACTGAAGGACATTGACCTTTGACCAGATGTTATATACCATCCCATCCTCGAATCACCTAGCGGTCATAATATCATCACCCTCTAGAGTAGGAGTGAACCACTATAGCTCAGAAAAATGATAATAGTATTATATAACAGACACACCTAACTACTACAGGTTCATGAATTCTCTAGCTCTGCTATCCCTTAGAGTATGGGAAAGAAATAATCGTATAATATCATCTAGAAATCATCCCAAACCATATCTCTATGAAAATATACTTGGGTAATAACATCCAAATATCTCTTGGTTGAATCATGTAAAATATAAGTAGAAAGTTTGATCTTCCATTGGGGAGGTGTCTCCAGATGCCTGAATATAGAAACAATAGTTTCTATCCAAGACTCAGTAGCATGAGATATAACATCACCGGAAAAGGTGGGATTATGCTGCTACTAGAACTCTTGGGTCAACTCTACCATACTCAGGAAAGGTCATACAACAACTTTAGCATTCTGTAACATACATCAAAATACCTCTCCAAACTGGACATTGGTTCCCATATTAGCAACAAAAAAGGCGCCACAGGTGGCACTATTAGAGGGATCACTGGAAGAATAGGGCCCACCACCTCTAGTTTATGGTCGTCAACAGCTTTAGGGAATATAACTAGATGAAATTGTAGAGGAATGATGTTAAAATTCCAAACACATTCCTTAAAATAGATTTTAAAAGTTGAAAATATTGCAGATGGTAGACTGTGATAGGTGAATATCCTTCCTATGAACATATCACACCTCTCTTCCTACATCAAAATCCAGGTCCATGTGGTAAAGAAAAGACCATTATAGGACTTAAGAATGTAATATACACCCAAAATACCCACTACTAAGGTTGTGTTTAGATCTAGGTCATTATTTCACATGTATAAGATGGCTATTATCACATTAAAAGCCATATTCATTTTAAATTTTTTTTCTTATTCAAATATTTAAATACCTTTAAATAGTTGAATTAGATGGATCACTGTTTCCAATCCATAAGGGCCCATAATCCTTTTGAATAAAAATATTGTGTCAACTTAACTCATACCATAACATGTTCCATCTCATGTAACTAATGGTCCATGGATCAACATTTCATAATTAACTACTTAAGGGGCCTACTTTAACCTATACAGGAAAACATTGTTAGGTTAAGGAATTCACATTAAGTGTAAATTTTATTTTCAAATCCCCTTCATAAAATTTAATCACAATTAAATACATAATAATTAAGGCACTAATAATATGCAACAAGAAAATTCATGTTAAAAATAGATGTGGAATGGAAAAATGTCTGGAATATTAGTCATATAATGGCTATAATGATGAATGAATAGATGCACCACCCTCATTCCATTGGTCCAAGGTAAAATAAATTTCATTTAAATAATATCAATAGTAATAAAATCACAAGACGTGTGCCTCACATAATGGTAAATTCATATCAACCATAATAGGTGAAACAAAAAACTGCAATTACCCATCCCATGTAAATAGGGTTTCCACTATACATGGGTTAACTACGTACATTTAGAGAATCAAATTCAAAATTCCTTTAACTCTTATTCTCCTATATAATACCCAAATATAAATACAAAGCAATAATAGGCTCTGATACCACTTTTTAACATTCTGAACTAGCATCCACTTAACAGAGGCCCTAAACTGGTTTGCCACATGGCCTCAAGCGCACTTTCCCAAATGCCAGAGGATGTCGACTAGCAATGTGGGTGTAAAGGTGGTATGATGGGGATAATATACACTCATATCAGAGTGGAATGAAATATAACAATAATAAACATATAATCAAAGAATCATGATATAAATAGACACTAAATAATTGACCATTAAAAGGCCATAGTAGAGAGAAAAATATACCAGATACAGTAAATAAGTAGTGGATGAATAAATAATTAAACAAATGAATAATAATGTCAAAATACACTAGGAAGTGTCATATACATGGATGCATGGAATATTACTGATGTATAAAAGGGGAACATTGGTAAGGCGTATAAAACCATGCTATACAAAACTAAAAAAATAAAAAAAGTGATCAACTAGCATCTAAAGCATAAGCTCACTCCTCTGATCATATTATCCATATATTGGTACAACATATTAAGAATATGAAGGAGGGAAATTTACCTTATCTATACCTACAGACAAGTAATTTACATTGGTACCAAAGGCATCCCGAGTTGGGTGTGAAAAAAAATACCAATATGAAACCACAAAAAGTGTCAAGATATAATCCATGTAGTGATAATTTCTAAACAATGTGAAAGTATTAAAAAATAATGAACAATTATAAATAAATATCCAACCTGCTTAGGTTCCTCAAGGACACATGGCGGTCCAAACTACTTCATCTCATGTCATTAATTAGTTTCTAATCAGTAACTATATATATAGTAATAGTGTGTGTATATATAGTATAGTTATATATTATATCCACCGATATGGACCATGTAAATGTAGACGTAAGTGGCCATATACCTAGAATACTAGGTATTGGATGGATTAGGGTGTAACTCAGTCGTCCATAACAAGTCAAAAATAAACCTATAAGATTCAACATAGGGTACAATACCTACATCCCTTGATGAGTGGGAGACATCATGCTTGTTACTTAAGATGGTGGGTGTATTGTCATTCCAACACCCAAAACAAGGTACATGGTGCATCATACCCACAATCCAAATAAGGTCAATGGTGTGAGTCATCATGCTCAACACACGATGTAAGGGGGCATGAATAATCATGCCCAATATAACCCTTTACATAATTACACTGCCTATATTAAAGCCATAAATATATTTATATTAATATCCATGAGGAATTTCTTCTCATGATTTATATTCATCAGGCCTGAATATAGCCAAGGGAATCAAAATTCAGTTAAAGATTTAATAAGCATGAAATAATAGGCACTACTTTTCCACCCTTTATAAATAGTTCAATTAAATCCATTTACTTTATTTGACCTGGAGAATCCCCATGAAACAATCCCTTCAATATAAATAATTCATTTAATTATTAAATACATGAGAATTAAAATTATAATTCTCAATGAAACACTTAGGAGGTTCCACTGTCAAATGGAAAATTACCTACATGAGAAATTACATTTATATGTCATGTCAAGAACTTAGGAGGTTCCATGGAAATCAAAAATTATATGAAAGATTCAATTCGATTTATAATCCAAGAAGAATTCTTAGAGGTAATCTTGGGCATTTAAAAATTAATTTATAAGGTTTAATTCAAGTCAGCACATCCAAGGAGTGTATGTGGTCGAGGTAGACATACCCAATTAACTAAATAATGATCGATGGAGGTATATCAAGTTACATAAATCAATTCAAGATGATGAAATTAATTTTAAAGTGATGTATGGAAAATTTTGGTGTGTGAAATAATGGTGAAGCAACAAAAACACTATAACATTTGGTGAAAACAGAGAGACCACCTACCTTAGTGTCTTTGAAGACTCCTTGTTCGATAGAGGCCTCATATTCAAAGTCGATTGGGAGAAATCAAAGAAATGGTCCAACACCCTAAAAATAGGGGCAAAGTGATTTCACCAAAAGGGAATAACAGATCTTAAGATTAACTTATAATGGAAGGAATAAGAATCAAGAGAATACATCTAGCTATCGAATACCTTCAAGGTATCTTTATTCGGACTTCTAACATGGGAGATATTGAAGGAACTAGGTTGAAAGAGATGGGAGATCATGAGAGAAAAATTAGGAACTCTACCACTAGAAAATGAGGGTAAAAAGAAGAAATGAGTTTAAAATATAAATTAAAGGAAGTTTGGGAATTTCACCTAAAAAAAAGGGTGTTCAATTTTGCCACACAGTTGGCCAAACTGTGCACCAACCATGGGAATGGGATCTATCCCAAACCTATGTAGTTTTGTATGGTTCTGTGACTGGGGCCACACAATTGCAGATATATCGTGTGACAGATAATACTCCTCTGTCTCACCCCACATGGTTAGTAGAAACTATACAGTCTGGGTGGCATAGTTTTTACTAACCGTTCGACCCAGTTTATTTTCCAAATTCCCTGGGTTCTGAGATTTGAACATGGCCCAAACACCCTTGTAAACTCCATGAATCCTTTGGGTAACATCATAAGTGTCGTATAAAGGAACTTAAACCAAAATAAACAAGCCATAACTTCAGTAAAATACTAGTTGTTATATTATCAAAAACCCATCATATCTAATGAGGCCATGGGTTTTGACCCCATGAATGAAGGGTGAAATAGCTATATCGCCTACCACTAGAAAAGATGTTTTCTTATTTATATATTCCATAATTTTTATATATATTCTTATATCATTATTATAATATTTAAAAATATTTATTTGTATATAATTTTATTTGATAACTATATTAATTTTACTAACATTTATATTTTCATGATAACTATGTTTTTGAAAGATATTGGATAAATATTATTTTTTAAACTGAAATAAAAAATTATCATATATTATTAATTACATTTTGGTGCATTAAATATATAAATGTTTTAATAAAATTTGATTACAAGTATTATTACTCTAAAAATTTCCATTTAAATACAATAAGTAACATGTTTCATAATAAAAAAAATTATGAAATATAAATTATTTTTTGATAAATAATAGTTTTTTTATCATCAAAAAAATATTATTATGTTTTTATAATATAGGTTTTAGGAAACTAAAATGGTCGTTGATATTTCCTTGTAATAATGATGTATTAAGGTTATTTCACTAAAATTCATTTTCTAGATTATGTATACAAAAGATAAATTCCAAATGGTTTGAACAGTAATGTCATAAATGTAAATATTATAATTATACTTTTGAATAATTATAAATCATGTAATAATCAATAGTTAATAACAAAGATAAATGTAATCACTTATAACAAATTATATGGTCAATGTTTTAAATAAATTATTTTTCCATGTACTATATGATTTTATTTAAAAGTAAAATTTATAAATTTTAGAAATTAAATTTGATAAAAATGAAATATTTTTCTGAATCATCATGTTAAAATTATCTTAACGTGAATTTTTGGTATTTTTCTAACGAAGTTGATTTTTTCAGTGAAAATGCATTTTTTAGAAAAAACGTAAGAGTTATGACCTAATCATTATATGATCATAACTTAAAAATTAATAAGAATTTTTATTTATCATAAATTTATGTAGGTAATAAAAAATTCCTTTTAAAATATAATTTTATGTTTATAAAACTATGTTGGACGTTTTGGAACCTAAGTCGCATATTTTCTAAAAACTATTTATTTGCGTGATACATTTATTATATTAGAATTAATTTTTATCTAATTTAAAAAATTAATCAATTAAAATTGATCTAATATTAAAAATCACAAGTTAAAAATTATTTAACACATTCAATTTCATTTTTAGGCACAAAAATAAGTTATCAGGGTAAAAAGATAGTTACCACGCTAATGGTAAAATAATGATAAAAGGCTAAAATTAAAGGATAAAGCCATAAAATACATAAAAAATGTGCCATTAAATATTAATTTTAAGATTTTAACACCATTAAATAAATTAAAAAATAATTATAAACCAAATTCAATAAAATTAATGACACCCAAAAGTGTTTTTCCTTAATAAAGAAAAAATAATCTTTACTTAAACCCTTAAACACCACCCTCCTCATGTATAAATACCCACCACCTATTCTCATCATCCCACACCAAAATTCAAATTTATCTCATCATATATCTCTAAAAGAGTCACCCATATTTCCCTCTCTTAAATTTTAAAGATTTTTGTTGGTTTAAAAGGTAAGTTCTAATCTAAGAAAATCAAGATAAGTAAGGGTTTCTCCAATCCCCCCTTCCTTTTAAAATTCATAATTTTTTAATTTATTTTAAATATACTAAAATTATTTTTATTACATGGTGTTATATTTCATTTAATATGTTTTAAATAAGTTTTTATTTATTATCTCTCATTATAGTCTTTTCTGAGGTCCTTACTACAACAAAATAAGGGTTCATCACCCCTCCTTTCACATTACCTTTCCAAGAGTTTATAAATTCCTTTTCATTTCATGGGGAAATAATTTTATGAATCATTTATATAATTTCATTACTATTTTATTAGATATATTTTGGTTGGAAAAAAATGAAGCAATGACTCGAAATTAGGGGTTGAATTAAGTTTTGGAAATTTTCTTCTCTTTAAAACCACCCTATCTTTAGGACTAAATGACTATGATCTTATTCTATCATATTTAAGTAAAAGAATAAAAATAAGTAAGAGAAAGATATAAAAAAGATAATTTATAGTAGTTCAAGCCACAAATATCTCATAGTCCACTCCAAGAACACTATATTCCATGATTTTATTTATTTTCACTATACCAACTGTTTTTTCTAGAGCTTCCCAGTTGAGTTCAAGTAGTTGTTACTTGTTAAAAGTTAAAAAAAAATTAAGCCAGAATATACCATTACAATATTTATCCATAGTTTTATAATAATCAATCACAATGAGTGGATATCTAAACAAAGATGAAAATGAATTTTGATATAGCTTCATTATATAATTGTAAGTAGAAACTGACAGATGATAAAGAGACGGTTAGAGAAGAAACATATCTTTAGGAAGAAGCTACAAAGGTTCTTCTATTACTGAGAATAATATTATAAGAAAAAAAAATAAGATGATAAATAATTGATCAAATTTATTATTTCTTCTGGGTAACTGGATTTTTTGATGTATCATATTCAGTTTCTCTGTTGTATTCTCATATAATGCACCAGTGAACACTAATTTTTTTTCTTCTATTTGGAATTTGAATTAATCACAATTGATAATATCGATGGTTGAGTGAATAATGTTTTTGAGAAACCAAATAAATAGGACCTAAATCAGTGTGTTTAAATATTTTAAAAATATGGAATGATTATTGATTGCAAATTATAGTGGGTTTCACTTTCATAGTATTTTTGAATTCTTGGGAAAAATTAGTTTTCTACAAATCAACCTTTCTTTATTTGGACAACACCTTTTTTGATACATGTAAAAGAATAGGTTGAATTAAAAAAATATAAATCAATGTTAAGTAACCTAATCATATCAATACTTCACATGATAGCTCGATCCACATAAGATAAAAATTCTGAACAAGTATTCCAATAAGATAATTCTAGCATTTGTAATGACCTGACCCAAGCTAGGGATCGATCCATAAATAACCCAAGCTCGCCTCCCTAATATAGGGGTGGAAACAAAAACCAAAGGCATAAATAATATGTGGATGCCTTTTCATAAGTATCTTTTAGGAACACACACACATTCATCTCAATGAAGAAGTGTATAGGGAGTAGAAGTTATAAAAGAAAAGAAACTAAGGTGGAAACCATGCATGAAAAACTGCTAAACAGTATAAGAGTATGGTGGTGTAAATTGATAGTTAAAGGGAAAAAATACATACCCAATAATAAATATCCCCCAACATGAAAAAACTATAAAAGTAAAAATATTGAGTGATCCCATATCCTGATCTGAAGATATGAACATCATACATGGTCCATAGAACCCAGTATCCCTAAGATCCTCTAAACTCATTTCTGACTTTTCCGTCATCTGCATAAGATATTATACTTAAAGTAAAATCCCTTACAAGGGTGAGTATATATATAACTAGTAGGACACCCTAAAAGATTAATGGGGAGCATTAAGAGATACAATAGGAATTATAAAGATAGTAGATGCAATATACAGTCAAAGAGAATAGCTCAACCCATACCAAGAGAGTGAAACCTCATCCAAGAACATGGGGCTCAAAATGGTGAGTATATGAACTACACATCAAGTATTCACTAACTATATCAAGATATTAGACTTATAAAACCATGATAATCTAAACTTGGAAATCATATGTCATGCCGCATTTTAATTTTCCTCTCATGGAAAGAGAGTAAAAAAATAAAGAGGTATGGATATAGAAGAATGAATATATATGCTTTGTTGAAAGAAGCCCAAATGAGAGAGTAATGGAATCTCTATCGAACATCTAGTCTCAAGAAGAAGAGTAACCAATATTTCCAAAACTCCATCAATGATGTCGAACATCCCATGTGTTTTCCTATAAGAAACTATTCAAGTCAAGACACACCCCTTCACTATGTTGCACCGTTGAGATTCCACAATCCCCAAGTAGAGACGCGCACCCTAGTACATCAGGAGGGATTCCACTCTAGAATTAATCGTGGAACCATTGCCCAGATATACTAGATGGTACCACACGGTCATCACCAAGGACTCCACTGCCCAGCTCTACTCAAGGGTATAACTCAATAGTCGTCGAGGACTCCACTGCCCAGCTCTACTAGAGGGTACAACTCAGTAGTCGTTGAGGAATCCACTACCCAACTCTACAAGTGGGTAAAATTTGGTATTCATCGAGGGCTCCACTACCCATATCTACTTAAGGCTATAAATCAGTAGTCATTTAGGACTCTACTACTAAGTTCTACTGGAGGGTAAAACTTAGTAGTCGTCCAGGACTCCACTTCCCAACTCTACTAGAGTGTAAAACTCGGTAAGTATCTGGTGATAATACACAATCACATTCATCATCCAGTGTCTCCTAACAAAATTTAATGACCCAAAGATTCCACCTCATATCTCAAAAGCCACAATCGGGGGAACAATCATGCTCAACATGGAATAACACTATGGATTGGTGACTCGTGGGCCAAAATACAAGTTCAAATGATAGAGATATGGAACCTTGATGTTTTCAAAGAAGGAACCATGGGATACGTGACATGTGAGGGGACCCACACAACATGTGGTCTTGTTCTACCAAATATTTTTTCAATTTCCAGTACATGGATCATAGTCTATGTAGCAATACATGCCATATAGATGGACTACACAATATGTCCAAGATAAACGAGATTAGGGAGTGTCTGTGTACTCCGGTACAAGTTCATGTTCATGGTCATGTAATCCCATATGGATTCATGTTTGTGTGGTCCATCACATGGATCATATAATGAGGGAAGAGTTATGTATATTATAGGAGGGATACATGTTGTTTCATCCTTATGATTCCCTAAAACCCTAGCGAACATACTTATGGGGAAACATGTCATGTGTTCATACTTGTAAATGGTGTGCGGTCGGGTTTTCCATAGTTCTTCAAATCCATTTTTCACACCATGAATCCATTTGTGCGGCTTTGATTCTAGACTCTAATATACATGAAAGAAGTGTATCAACACCAGATCAATCATTCTCTGCCTTCGTTCACCATAAAAATAGATTTCAATGGTCCTCAATGGTTTTTTCTTGGATTCTTCATGCCACAGTGCCTTCCTAGAACAGTGATTCATTCACTAAACATCAAAATGACCATCCTTATCTCGCAATGATCCCATATCTAATCTTATTTCATCTATTTGTGCCTAATTCATCGATCCATAATGATTTTGAGGGTTCGATCAAGCTTTGTACTACCTAACAATGTCGAACGGGGATTTTCAAGTCCTATCGGTTATGAACTTAGAGAAATGATTATATAAAGTATCCATAAAAAAGGTTTAACAATTATTTACCAACCATTCTAGGTCAATTATAAAGAACGCTAATATAGGGGTTAGAAACCAATGAAAATAACTCAATTTAAACTGGTATGTAAGTGCATGATTAGGCCATAATTGGCACATATCAATAAAGGGGATCAATCTGCTCAATCAATTTAATTAAAAAGGGAGTAAACCAAAATTTTATAACTAGATATTGGATCATTCTTCATTGAAGAATGTGATCTCAAATGATTAATGTATTTCATTGACTTTTTTGTGCTCTGATCTACTCTAATCCGATGTTCTGTCATTTTCTGAGGTGATTCTCCAAAAAAGGAGGAAAGAGAAGCTCTAGAATACTCTCAAGGTTTGTGCAGATAACCCTGGAGGATTCTCCATGGAATTATTCTTAATTTTTTTCATTTAGGTTAAAATTAATTAATTTATTAATTTAATAATTAACTAATCCATTGAACATGGAGCTAATGATCGAGGTGTTCGAACGCCTCATGCTAACCCATTTTAGGTCGTACTTCGGGTAAACATCACATTATGAACCCAACCGAGGTATGAAATTTATGATTCAAGATTCCATTTAATAGTTACCCTGTTTTCATTAATAATTTGTGTGTTCTTGATATAAAATGTATTTAATATGTCTATAAAATTAATTAAGGGAACTCTGGGCCTCGAAATCACATGTTGTCTAAGCACCTAACTCTAGAAATATATATAGAAATATTAAAAAGTCTGAAAAAGAAAAAACTGGGTCTCTACATATTTTTCTTTTTCAATATTTCCTTCATCAAAAAGAAAAACAAAATAAATAAATTAGGATACTAAGACCATAATTGGCTCTCCCACTCTAAGGAACTCTCATGCATGTTCTCCTTCTACAACAACAACTGAACTAAGGGGATGGTTCATCCACATAGGGTACTCTCATATTGATCCTTGATCACCACTGGGTGCTCTATAATGGTAGCTCCAACTTCTACTTCCAGCTCTCCCTAGTCAATGACGTTCATGTGGTCATGCATGTATCACTTCAGTTGTGATGAATGGAAGATGGAATTCACCCTATCTAACTATGGGGATAGGGAAAGGTGGTAAGAAACCTCTCCATCCCACTGCAAATTCTTGAATGGCTCGATGAACCTCAAGGTTAGTTTTCTACACTGACCAAACTTCCACAATCCTCATTATGGGGAGACTCTCAGGAAAATGTCATCTCCCTGCTCAAACTCCAAGGGCTTATGATGGTGATCTGTGTTAGATTTCTATCTACTATGGGTCGTCCTCATCTTCTTAAGGATGGAATAGACTTTCCCCGTCATCACCTGCACTATCTCTAGGCCCACAAGATATGTCTCACTAATCCCTATCCAACACAAGGGTGACCTAGAAGGTCTCTTTTACTATTCCTAAAAAGGTTCCATCCTAATGGAAGATTGGTAGTTGTCTTTTTACACAAACTCTAACAAGGACTAGTGATCCTCTTAGCTCTAGAAAAAGTATAATATGTAATCCATCAGCATATCCTCCCACACCTATATAGTGTGCTCCATCTACCCATCCGTCTGGGGGTGAAAGGTTATACTCATCCTCATTCAGTTCCCAAATTAATCCTGTAGGCCTCTTCACAATCATGACATAATCCACGCATCCCAATCAGATACAATTGATGATAGAACCCCATGAATATTAATTATATTCCATGCATACAACTGCCCAAAAATCTCCACCAAACTCTACTCCTTGGTAATAAGGAAGTATGCCTACTTTATGAGTTTTTGAAATATTAACCTGGTGCAGACAAGGCCCTTCACTATGTGTGAAATTCCAGTCATAGAATCCATGAATATTTCATCACACTTCTACTATGAGATCCCAATGGGATAAAACAGACCAACTAGGACTAGGCGACCAGTCTTCACCTATTGAAAGGTGAGGCACCAACAGACGAACTCATCTATGATCAATCTCATGTTAGACCACCAAAACTATCAATGATGGTCACTATACATCTTCCCTATAGCGGTATATATAGGTAGGGTAGAATCATGGAACTATCACATCACCTACTCCAGCATTGTGACTGGCACCACCTTCCATCTTGGGAAAAATATGACATGATTACCTCCTTCAGAAAATCCATCTTGTGAGTGACATATGGATATAAGTTCATGTTAGACCTCACAGTTGATGTTTACCAACTGGGAATCTCACATGTGCTCAAGAAATGGAGGAGTCAACACCATCGATTGTAGAAAAGTTGTACCCTTCTGCTCCACCAAGGTCAGCTGTAAGGAGGTCAACTACTTAGAAGCCTCATGCACCATGAAATCCTAGGACTTCACGTAAAGGGAATATTATACTTTGTTCCCCTTACCTAGAGTATAAAATATCTTAAAATAATAGTATTTAAAAATTTCATCCAACATCATTTTCTCTGGTACAATTATCTCTACATGAATACATAGCTAATACTCTAATGTTCTAAGTGAACTTGAAACCACTCCCCTAGAAGGTAGTGCCTCTACCTTCTCAAGGTGAAGACTATCGATGCCAACGCTGGTATGTGAGTCACAAAGTTATAAAAATGGGGTCTCATATTCCTCTCCCATATACAATAACTCCCTATTGTTACATCAACACAAAGTTGAGCCCAACTCTTAATGCATCACAATACACTACGTATTCTACGGCCTCCTCTTGTATTCTCAAAACCTGACCACTCATTATCCCTAGCCACAACTTCTCATTATAGGCCTATATTACTTAATCAGGTTTAATTTTTATTCCAACCATTTACTACTAAATTGTGTTTACTTTCAATTTCATCCTTGTATTACTAAATAGAGATCATTTCCCATTCTAGTATTGTTTATCTCATGAGATATGAATATTTACCCAATGCATTATAGGGAGATATAGGTCCCACCCTTCACATAATGAAAACCATAAATATGTTTTCCACAAGAAAATAAATTATATCATAACCCATGTAATGAAATGGCTTTCATTAACATCATTCATTCATAACATAACCCATGAAAAAGAAATTTGTATCATAAATATCATTCCATTATAGCCTAATCCATGAAAAAGATATGGATTTCATAAATATAATTTCATAACAAACATAATAAAACCATAGGAATAATAGGAATAATATATATAAAACATATCCTTATTAAATAATTTCATCTTAGATGGAAAATATTTTTGATAGAGCACTTGACATTATTTTTGAGTAAAATATCCTTTCCTCTTCGAAAATGATTTATTTTATTAAAATACCATGCAATTTTAAAAGAAATGAATTTCTTGGAAAATAAAATTGAAATATTAAAAGGTAATATTCATGGAAATAAGGTGTTGTAAAGGTGTAAAAATACACACATGTAATATAAGTAAAAAATATATTCTTCTCGTACTTTTGTTGAAAATGTAAAAAAAGTACCTCATTTTGAAAATGAAAGAAATATTACATTAAAACCATGTAGTAATAGTAAAAAATGGTTTAAAATGAATTTAAGAATCTATAGGAGAATATCAAAACATTTTATGAAATAATTTTTATAAAACATATACATGGATGATAAACAAACCCCATTAAATACTTACATATAAACAATCTTGGATAAAAATGAGATTGCAAAATTATATCTTACATTATGTGTATATTTCTTTGTATGTATCATAAACTCATTTATAATTTATTAAAGATTTTTATAAACTATATCCAAAACCATATTTATATTTATCATATCATATGTGATCATATTATCACCCATTTAAGAATATTTCATTATTACTCTCCTATTGGGCGTCATTTGCTCCATGTTTTGTCGTATATATACTAGTTACACTTCATAGGTTCCTTTATATAATTTATAGAATCAAAATAATGTAAAATATATAATATTTATTCATTATATATATTTATATAATCATGATTTAAATGATATCAGTGAGAATGAATCGTATCGCGTCGTGGAGACGGTGGGCCCTATGTACGCACAAGCGTTGATATCATTCCTTTAATTATGAAATTGAATGGTAGTGGATGATATATATATATATATATATATATATATATTGTTCAAAAATAAATATCTTATTATAATTATCATATATATTTATTATTTCCATCGTTATACACATCCAAGTGGTGGTGAAAAACCGATTACACCACGGCGTGGAGACGATAAGTCGTACGTATGCACGCGTGGTGATTTTATTTTTTATATGAGGGATAGAAGATGGAATATGGTTGTTAAATAACCATAATAACATATAAGTATATAGGTGATACTTGATTAATTACTTTATAATGAAAAACAATTAAGAATATGTATAATAAGAAATGATCTTGAGAGAGTCAGTAAAAGAGGTTACCTCTTCTTCAGCAAGCTCCCTCTAGATCTCCTCTTAAAGGCACACAAGTTGGTATTTTGAGAAGGAAAACACCTCTATAATGAGAATAGGTAAGTTTAGAAGTTAAATTTTTAGGTTATGGATAATCTTCAAGGCTTTATTATGTTTGAAAATTGAGGGAGGAGGTTCCCTTTTATAATTGAGGTGGGGAACCTTTGGAATTTCCAAAAATATTAATTTATAATAAATTATAACCACACCCAAAAACCTCCAAAATGTAATATTTTTAAATTTGAGATGTTATAATATTATAATCTCATAAGCTAGTAAATTTCAGACATGTTTTTTATCAATTTAAACTTTATCATTTCAATTAACCCTTAGTTATTCTATTTTAATTTTAACGAAGGTAACAAATTATTCAATATAAAAATAGTATAATTTTTACATGTTTGATGTCAATTATACCATAAATGGAAAATTTATAATATTTTAGAACATATAATAATAATTTTATTTTTTAAAAAATTTTATTATTATTTAAATATTTTAATATAACATTATTTTGACAAAATATTAATAGTGCAAATTTTGACACTATTCATTTCTTATATTTTTAAAAATATGAAGATAAGATGTTACACTAGAAAACAATATTCTATTATATCCCTATGGGGTCAAGGTAATCTATAAAATTATTTGTTTATATTAATTATCCCAATTTATATTTATTTTAATATTTTTAATAACATTAATTTTATATTTCCATTAATAAAATAATTACTACATCATATTTTTGTAATTATTTAATAAACATATTTGTTTGGTAAAAATTAAAAATTAAATTAAATGATGAATATATATATTCAATATTTCATAGGAAAATTTATAGTTGAACATATCATGTGGAAAATATAATATCAATAATGTCATATTAATTAAAACATGAATGTGACAACTTCAACATTATATTAGATAAAATATTATAATTTTCATAATATTTTCCATGTGGATAAAAATGTCCAATAACTAAAACCTTGTATTACTATGGTTGAGATATACATTAACATTAAGATTTCTTCAAGTATTTATGACTTTTAATGATTATTATTATTTTAATTAAAATTATTTTATTGATTTTTCATCAATTAAATAAAGACTTTGAGGTTCATATATATATCTTAAAAATTAAAAATAAATTACCATGATAAATAAAAATAATTAGGTTTAAAATGAGTATTTATAAACTAACATAGCTTTTGTATAACCTAATTTTAAAAATCATAGAGTTATTAAAATTTGACTAAGTCATATTTAACTTTTCTATAAATAAAATATATTAAATGTCATAATCTCATCGAAGAGGCTTACAAAAGATACCATTTCAACAAAATTATTATTTAGGATGAAACACACTCATTCAGGGATATTAGGACAAGTTTTAAGGTAATTTTATAATATTATTTTTACCTTTTATTTCCTAATTTATATTTTTACCACATTAATAAAAAATTATTGAAGTTACTATTCATAATGCCAAAAACTAAATGGAAGATACATATATAATTTTGACCCACTGATTAAAAATAAAGAATCCATTTTTCAAAATTCACAACACAGAAGTTTCAGTAATTAATTTAAAATCAATCTCATTTTCCAAATGAGAAAATGAGTTTTGGAAGTTAAAACATTGAAAAGGATTGAAATGTTTTTACAAAAAAATATCAATGTAAAATTAATGAAAATGATTGAAATTGTATTAAATGATAAAAATATATTCATGTTTTATTTTAAAACCATTAAATAATTTAAATTAACCATATAAACTATCTTGCTGAAAAAAGTTGTTTTCAATTAAAATTTAGTATATTTTTACTATTCTTCAAAACTTGAAACATATCATAAAAATATAAAAGATTAATCCAAAGAAAATTTTAATAGCCTTATTCTAAATAAGTATTTTATTTTCAAAAATATGATATAATTTTAAAAAAATAGATTTAAATGGTTTCCACATCAAAAGGTGGCAAAACTCCATTTTTAGAAAAAAAATTACTTCTTTTATCTAAAAAATATAATTTGTTCTTATATCATGTATAGAAAACATATAATATTAATTTTAAACATTATATTGAATATGTTAAATATATATTTCATTAATAAAATCCATCAATATTGATTTTTTTAATTTATAAACTCCCTTATTTTCATTTAAAAAGTTTTTAGAAAAACATTTCCTTTTACTTAAAAAGGGTTTCATTTTAATTTACAATTAATTACTCACCGAAGAATTAATTATACATACATGTGTAAATCATATTTTTATAATTTAGTTAATAATTTTCATACCTACATTTATGGTGGCTGGGTTATAATGTAACCTAATAATATTTATTTTTTCTCTTAAACTCAGTCTTGCGTGAAATAAAATCTATAAAAAGAACATGAACTTGTGTGTAATGCAAGACAAGTATAGTGGTGCATATATTTCAAGCTAAGTTGGGTTTTCATGTAATGAAAGATTATCTTGGTGTAAAATATAACAAAATACATAAAATAAATTAAAAATAAAATCTATCACGTAAAAATATCAGGGTGTTACACTTCCTCTGATGAGATACCATTGTCTGACGCCTACTAGCTATCACAGACATATCATCTCTATTATACCCACTGCCAGCTCTAGTTTTCTGGTGTCCCTATGATATAAATATATTTGTGACTAGCTACCTCTTTTTCTCCCCAGTATGGGTGGGGATACACAAGGTAACCATATTGACACAAAACTCTGTGTGGAATACCTTCTCAAACTTTTGTGGTCTGAACTTTCCATCATGGAACATGTCAAGGGAGTATCGGGTAAGGTCTGTGAACCTCGATATGTACTCATCCATAATCATCACTACCTACTATAACACTATAATCTCTTTAATCTAAATCGAGTGTAAGAAACAGGGTTAGTAATATTCAAGGATCAATTGTTGAAAGTTGGTCCATGGGAGTTTTAACTCATCATGCATCTATGTAACAAGGTTCCAACATCACTGAGTGGATATTTGGAAAAGGATAGATTCCAGTGAAACAACATGATGCTTCAGGGTCTAAAAAAGTCATAGGATACAAGCCATATACTTTATCCAATCCTCTAATACTTGAGGATATATCTCACTATGGAACTATATTGGCCTCTGGCGTTGGAACTCACAGATCACTCTAATATTGAACACATCCTTATCATGTTCTGTTGGGATGATATGTTTCACAACAGGAGGAGGTGTAGCTACCTAAAAACATGGAGGGAGAATTTAAAAGGATTACCCTAAACTGAGGCCTTGTTAATCATCGAATCATCTCCATGGTCCATAACTTATATCCTATATAGCAGTCATCACAGTGGCATCCTAAGATTTATCAAGATGTACCATAGTCAGTTGAGAATATATATAACAACAATGAGAAGATGACTCAAGAAGGACAGTAAAATACTCAATCCAATATAATGCATGTACCATTGATCCCGACAACCAATCTATCAGTATACTATGCCGATAAGCAGTTAGCCAAGATCCTAGTGGATGGATATGTCAACAACCTACACCATCGTTGGATTCCCTAGCCTGAGATCTACACTCAAGAAACTCTAACCTTGTTTCCCAAAATCCCAAACAAATCATCATAAGGGTATTAGACCAAACAACTTCCAAAGGAATGAACATTCTCTAATACCAATCACAAATGACCCAACCCACGTCAGAGCTCAAGTCTCAACACCCCAGGCCAGCCTCCATAGGTCCGGGGGTAGAGAGCAGTGATGATGGAATAAATAACATAGGGAGGCATTTTTTGAATAACTTGTATGCACAAACACAACCATCTCGATAAAGAAGTGTTGAGAGAGTATAATAAAAATATGTTTAAAAGTTAAGGGGACAACCACAAATATAAAACCTCTAAATTGTATAAGAGTACAATAGTGTAATCTGAAAGGTAAAGGGGAAAAATGCATTCCCAACTAGAAATATGTCTCAACCTAAAAACTAGAAATGTAAAACTATTGAGAGATTTCAGATCCTGATCCCAATATACAACCATCATATATGGTCCACAACACCCAGTATCCCTAAACTCCTCTAAAGTCCTCAAAGACCTGACTGTCATCTACACAAGACCTGATACGTGTGCGGAAATCCCATACAATGGTTAGTATATACATACCCATTAGGACACCTCAAAAGATGAAGGGGATAAGTAATATATACAAAAAGATGTAGAGAGATTGTAGATACAAGATACAATCAAAGAGAACAACTCAACCCAAACCAAGAGAGAGAAACCTTATCCAAGTATAAGGGGATAAAAATTATGAGTAGATGAACTACACATTTAGTCTTCATCACCTATAGTAGGAGATTAAACTCATCCAACCATGAGAATCTAAACCCGGAAACCACACGGAATACCTTGTACTTCTTCATCTCTCATAAAAATAGGGTAACCTAAACCAAAGGTATAGATATAGATAAATACATATATATTCTTAGTAGAATGAATCCAAAACAAGAGAGTATGAGGATCAGCATCTCATAGCTCATCCGAAGAAAGAGTATCCAAAGGTTCCAAAATACCATCAATGATGCCCAATATCCCATGCATTTTCCCAAAACTAACCGTGAAAGTCAAGCCATGCCTCATCATTATGTTTCAATGTCTAGGATCCACAATCTCTTTGTAGAGGAATAATTCCCTAGTACATCGGGGTGGGATACACTCTAGAAGAATTTAAGGTCCCAATGCCTAGCTCTACTGGATGGTACCACTCAGTAATTGTCGAGCACTCCACTGTTGAGATCTACTGGAGGGTATAACTTGGTAATCATCCAGAACTCCACAGCCCAGTTCTACTAGAGGTTACAAATCATTAGTGATAGACAACTTCACTACCCGACTCTATTGGATGTTACAACTCCATATTAATTGAGGAATCCACTTCCTAGCTCAAATAGAGGGTAAAAATCAGTAGCTATCGGGGACCACACTACCCAACTTTACTAGATGGTACAACTCGTTAGTCATCAAGGTCTCCACTGCCCATCTCTGCTGGAGGATACAACTAGGTAAGTCTCTGGTGATCCTATATGATCACTACCATTAATGACCATCACATAACCAATAAAAATTCCAAGAACATTCCAAATCATATCTTGAAATCAAAAAATGTGATCACCATCGTGTTCTATGTGGAAAAATATTTAGGATAGGTCAATCACGGGCCAAAATCTGAGTTCAAATAAAGGAGATACTGAACCTCAAAGTTTCCAAAAAAAGAACCAAGGGATACAGAGAGTGTGAGGAGACCCACATGGAATGTGTTCCCACTCCACTGTCTAGCCATGTCCATGTATATTACATTAATCTAAATATTTTTAGAAATATTTGCAATGTTGGTGGACTACACAACATTTCCAAGATAATTGGGACTGAGTCGTATCCTTTTGGTCATGTTTGTGTACTCCGGTATATGGTTGTGTGCTTGTTCATGTACTCCCTCATGGATTCCTTCCAATGTGGCCTATCACACAACTCATACACCTTGGGATGAGGTACATTACGTGTAGGAGGGATACTTGTTGTTCCATCCTTACGATTCCTCAAATCCCTATCTTCCACAATTAAGGGGTAACACACCGTTTGTTCATCCATGTACATGACATGTAGTCAAGTTTTTCATAGTTCTTCATATCTAATTTACATTCCTTGAATTAGTCCATGCACATATATTTTGGCATTTAATATTCATAAAAATAGTGGATATAGATTGGATCATTCGTTTTTGGCTTTCGTTCACCCAAAAATGGATTCTGGTGGTCCTTAGTGGTTTCTTCATGGATTATACATGTGACCACACCTTTCTCGAATAACGATTTATCACCAAACATCAACATGACCACTCTCATATCGCAATGATCCTAGATCTAACATTATTTTATAGATCCTTGATACATTCACTAATCTTTCATGATTGCAGGGGTTCTCTCGGGCTCGTTACCACCCAAAAATGTTGAATGACGATTGATGGGTCCTACAGATGGTGAATGCCTAGAAAAGTTTGGATAAAGCCACCATAACAAATATTTATCCATTTTTGTCCAAGTGCTCTTTCCCAATGATCAATAAAGATGATATCAAGGTTCAAAACCAATAAAAATAACTCAATTTAAACCAGTACATAGGTGCATGCTTAGGCCATAATTATCATAGATCGATAGAGGGGCACTATAATAAAATCACTACATTGCGGGGATTTTTTTAATATGGTGGTGGTTTAAACCACCTCCATATGCTTTTGCAATAGTTTCATAAACCTGCTATTAAACCAGGTGTTGGTATCCAACATGTGGCAGTTTCTTTAATTTAGAATCAGTTTCTGGAAAGTTTCATAGTAAAATTATTTTGTGGTTGTTTGGGTGGTTTTAGTAGTGGTTTCATGTGAAAAAGATTAATGTATTTAGAGATGGTTAAAACCACCTCTAAAACCACCATAACTGCCGCAAAAAAATAACGTGAATTTATTTAGTAGTGTTTTAACCACCTATAATAAGAAAATAACTACCTATAGTGGAGTTTTAAATTGTCTCTAAATATGTGTCATTTCATTAGTGGTGGTTTAAACCATTGCTCAATGTGAATTTAAAAATAAAAAAAATGTTGTAGATTCTGCAATCCCAGTAATAGTACCATAAGAAAACCATGTACAAATAACATATAACAAAATAATCTAAACCATCTAACAATGTTCACTAGTCAACAATCTAATGAATTTTTCATAAAAAACCATGTATAGAGAACATATAACATAATTATCTAAACCATAGAATCTCAAACATCTAAAAATGTTTCTCCGAATGGCCCAAAGGCCTTCATTTTTTATTATTTTTGACAATCCTCCTTTAAAGGGATGAGGTGTAACCTTTACAAGGGTCACAGGCTTATCGACAATTACATGACTTGTAGGTCTTAGATGGAATCACCCAGAACAGACAACTTGGAACTGCTCCTCCCCCGCATATGTCATGATGATCAAAACACCACCTTCACAGGGCGGATCGGCTAGTTGTCCTATGCAAATCTGCACAGGCCCGGTACCAATGTAAAATCCATACCCTCTCGTTATTTTAATTTCGGTTAGCTCTGCTCTAGTGAATGCGCCTACCCTGAGTCCTCATCTAGAGCCTTGTCCCTTGACGTCTGACTGGAACGTCTGCATAATCAGTTGTCCAGAAAGCCTTTGGGTGGCCCTAAGGCCTTAAGGTGTCCCGAAGGCCTTGAGAGACAACTAGCCCGAAGTCCTTGGGTGGACCAAAGGCCTTATAGGACCTGAGGCCCAAACCGTTGGCCCGGAGGCTCAGATGGATGAATATTTCCAGATGTTATAGTACTGAACAACACCGAACAGTACCTGCTACATTGCCTACTACAGTGCCTACTACAGTGATACTACAATACCCCAAAAATATTTCTCCACCCAGATTTGATTTTGGGTCTCTTGGATAAACTTTCCAAGTATGATATTCTAGCCCTTTCTTGACAGGACATTCTATTCTAATGATGGTCATCTACCACACTATTTTTGAAAACTATATATGGATGGATTCTAAGTTTCATGGGATATAATGAGATGCCAAAATATCATATCTTAGTCCCATACCAAATAGTGACCAACCATAGGGCCTTCCCCTGGATAATTGGGTTGAATCTCTCTTATATATAGG
This sequence comes from Viscum album, assembly GCA_963277665.1. Taxonomy (NCBI): domain Eukaryota; kingdom Viridiplantae; phylum Streptophyta; class Magnoliopsida; order Santalales; family Viscaceae; genus Viscum; species Viscum album. The sequence goes on along the minus strand of OY728121.1, from coordinate 1,656,069,981 downwards.
ATGACTCAATGTGCTCAATCACATAGTGTCGTAGCTCCCAAAGCATTGAAATCTGCCCAAAAAACACCAAATGGTCACCTGTACACTTTATGTCTCCCTCAATTTGGATCCCCATCATCCTCCAAGTCTTATTCTCTTTTATAGTGAGGGTGTGTGCCCAAAATAGGCTCTCCTACCATCTAGGGAACACAACTCAATGGATCTATTGTTAGAATTGATCATTCCAATGTTTGGAATGTTGTCAATGGTCGACCCACCATTTGCGGGTCCTATCCTTGAATGACATAGCTATGGGGCTTGTGTCTGTAACATAAAAAAAATGAATCAAATAAACAACATAATAGTTAGTCAAAAATAATAATATACACATCCAAACATAACTCAAATAAAAATATTAAAGATCTCCATCTTCCATATAGAACATAGATTACTTAATACTCCACCAACTTCATACTCCACCAAATCTAAACTCACTACCTTAATAAACATCACGCCATATAAAATTCTAATTCCATTATTAAATAGGGTAAATCAAGAAAATGTTAGGTGACTACTCTATGCCACACATGATACATGATACATCAACAAACCCTATGTTTCCATATTTGTCCAACATATCAACAAGATCACTAATCACAGTCCAAAGAGGAACACTGCTTGTCACCCTCTCAACCCCCATCTCAACTTACAACTACCAGAACTAGTAAAAAAAATATTGAAAATTAAATAATGTTGTATATTTATATTTAAACCTAAAAACCAATAATTTTTTTTAAAATAAATGATTTTGAAGTTGTATGACTTACCAGCTCACCACCCGTCATCGATACAATATCACCAAGGACAGATTTGGTCATCTTTTAATATAAATCAACCAAATCTTTTTACAAAGAGGATATCTAATCCCCATATTATCTAATAGTGTTTTTCATCAAAACATAATCTCTTTGAGCATATCAACTAAAACCAAGAGTAGATTCAGATTCAATGCCTGATGGCATGCTAAAGACCTCAGATGGTAAGGGTCCCAAACTCATCCCGTGCACTCGACTAGGATGCTCCTTCCTAAGAACTTTACCAAATCAGTCATCCATGGAGATTGAGTAGGACTGTGCGGGATTGGAATACCATATTTCTTTATATGTTTACATATAAATCAAATATCATTAATATTATAATCAATATATATTAACATAGTGACAACTGATAATAAGTTATTATAATGAAAAATGAGTTCATACCCCAACTTCTTTGGTAGGCTCATTAAAAAATATCCCATCAAATTTTTTATGAACATCCAACCACACTTATGTTCGGGATTCCTAGTTCCATAAAATCTAAGAATGCATTAAACAAAGATAAATAAAAAATTTAATATATTAAATAGATAATATTGTCTTATAAATATTTAAACCAATGAAAAGATTACCAGAGTCGATCGACTTCTAGAAAAAATATTTGACCTCATAGTGTGAGGGTTGAATTACTTAGCTTGGCTCAATACACTCTTCCTTGAAAGATCCTGAAATAAATAAAATTAAATTTAATAGTAATGTACTCAATTTCATATCCTTTTCATATACATGTTTAAACATAAAATGAGATTAATATAACAATATATATTTAAATACCATCTGCTTCCCATCATGATTTCTATCAATAAAAACATTCTATTTCTCTCTAGGTACCACATTGGGAACCTTATCATACATTTTTTGGGCACTCAACAAAGTATCGTTTACATCTCCCCATAATCTCTATTTAAATTCTTTATAATTCTTTCCCATATTCTTCAATGTCAACTTTCCTGCTAGAATATCAGCTACCGTAAAGTGGAAAAAAAATTGTACATGGAAATTCATTTTGAAAATATTTGAATTCAATAACATATTGACATTCAATTATACCATAATGTATTAAAATTACCATTATTTGTGAATCAAAAGCTTCATTTTTCCAAGATAAAGACAAATTTCTCCAATCATCATACATAATCAGAAGGGAAACCAGCTCCACGGCCAGCTGGCTGAGAATCTAGACAAGCAATCCTATGGCGCCATCCATAGGGACCCCATAGGAATCAAATAAGACAACTATCTTTGGTCTGATAAGATTCCATACATCTTAACTTTTCATATTCTTCTCCATAGTTTTATTATTTACATCTTTTATAAACAAATAGACATTACAAAAAAAGTTCAATAAATTTATTCATATTAAAATTTGTACCTATAACAGTAGCCCCCAAATATCCCCATGAAGAACAAGGAGTGGGGGCCTTGTCCCTCACTACTGAGGTTGCCGAAGGGGAAGGAGTCAATTGAGATATTGATGATATGCTCACAAAGGGTGTGAGAGATCGTGTAGAGGGAAAGCATATGGTGTCTCGGATTCTGTAGGTAGGTAGATAGATGGATCGTTATCTATCAGTGCGGTTGATGGAATAGTATAACGCTTCCTCCTTGGCATTAATGTCATTTAATCAAATAAATTTAAATTCAGAACATATATTTCAAAAAAATTATGCAAAAATATTTTGAAATGACAACAGATTCACAGTACTAACAAACAAAATATACACAACAATGATAAATAATGAATCATTTTAAACAAAGTTTTCTATTTCCTTCTTACTATAACCAGTTGTATAGACTTCTCTTGAGGATTCCATCCAAATAATTGTTGTATTTATAAAATATCCACAAATTGCGTAAATTGTTTTCTAGGTCTAAAATGATACATTATTGAAGGTTGTATTCAACATGTTTATATATAGTTGAAAAATGATAAAAAAAGACACGACACCCATGTTAAATGAAGAAATTTTTCATAGGTGAAGTATCAAATAAAAATGTTCAACTCCAAAAAGACTATGCCCAAGGTGTGAGGAACTTTGAAGTCCTAACAGTTAGCTGGGCTATATAACGTATACATTGTGAGAGGTGGTGTTGTAGGTAAAATATAAATATAACTGGGTTTCACCATGACACAGCAATGAATACAATATTTCATAGGACACATTATTTTGTGGTTAGAGTAAGATGTAGAATAACTAAATTAACTCCATATATAAGGGGATGTATTGAAACCATATTTTCCGCATTTCATGATGGATATAAAATTATATAGAATAGTCCTATGGTCTTTAGTGGAAATATAAATTCAGTTATCTCTATTTCATAATGAAAGTGTTGTGTTTTAAGAAGATGAACCGAGTTTCAGTGGTTTTAAAAATTATACATATTGATTCCCAAGTAATAGAGTAAGATTTTTTGTTAGTAAATGTTTATTAGTCATACAGGTCATCATACCCAAGTAATAGAGTAATATTTTTTATTAGTAAATGTTTTCCAAATGTTTAGTCCACCATCACTAGCACATTAATTCATAGGTTCATAAAGTCCTAATTTCTATTTATTTATATTATAAACCTATATTCTTTTGATTGGTGTAGGTTCTCTAAGTAACACCATTTCTAGTGTTTTTAAACCATCCAGTGTCATAAAATCCACTCTTAGTGGGATTAACTTAGGTCCCGGAATTATGACCATAAACTATTTGCAGCACTATAGTCCATGGTCTATGACATTACACTAGGATTCATATTTTGATCATTATGAACTTAGAATATATGCAAACCTGTGGTCCAAGTATGGTGAACCTAAACTATTTTCAACTTATTAGTTTGACTAGTATAACCATAAACTACAAAAGGAATGTGGGAAAATGTATTTGAGGCTGAAAACCCATAATGGAAACCTAATCCAGAGTCAGAATCCCCCTGTTAGATCACTCCCATTACACAGGAAATAATAAAGTGATAGAAGAAAGAGGTACAAATCCAAAAAAGGGCCCATTAGGGACCCCTATAAAATCCTAGATATTTTATTACATAATATTCATAAGACATAGAGAATGAGGGGATCATAAATGAATAAATTAAAAATAATAAAAACCATTCCCCATGTGTAGAGTAAATGGAAAAGAATCTAAGATCATATAGACACATCCAAAAATGGTATATAAGTAATATATGAGAATATTAATATGTATAAATTGTTAAATAGATCACATTATTTTAATCATATATATAAATAGGTTCAAATAAATAGTAAATAAATAGATACTAGATCCATAAAAATAGTACTCAGTGTCAACTCTGATTGTTGTCTTCACACCCTTCTTCTAAAAATTCTTTGACATCCATCATTCATCATTTGGACCTTTCATTTATAAGAATCATGATATATAAAGTTTATAGAAACAATTAAAGTTCACATGTTGGGTTTGGGTATAAAATACTCAAATGATTTCCACTTATCTCACCCAAACATCTTTAGTGGTACAACAATATATGCATATGTAACCGTCGTGTAGTGTTTCATACCCTTCCAAATATGTAATGACAGAAAAACACAATCAATTTCATACATGGTGAAGTAAAAATATTTTTAAAACCATTATAATGCATCAGCATTCTTACTGGGAACCATATAACTCATACTTATAAGCATCAGTTCACTCCTAGATTAATCATATGGATCAAATAGAATTTTATAAGGTCATATTTTCTCAAAGTCCACCGAGAAGGGAAAATAACAAAACTAGTAAATTGAAGAAACATAATTCAATATTTAGGAAAGAAGAGTAACGTAAATATCATATAATACTAGGGAACCCTCCTTCCATAACCGCGCTATAAGGGTAAATTTTCTTATATTCTGAACAATTGTAACCTCCTTTAAAAATCAATTCATAATGGTAAATGATTAACATGGAATTTTTTATTTTAAATAGTGGTAAACACTAAATCATAAAATACAAAATCATATCTGGCCATATAAACCAATAATCATGTAAATGTAACATTTTTCTTTCATATCAGGCCATAAAACATAGAATCATGTTCTAAATGCAAGAATAATATGGGTGGCGAGGTGAGGGATGATGAGGCAAGGTGTAGCGAGGGACGGTGAGGCGTGGCATAGTGAGGGGTGACAAGGAATGGAAAGGTGAGGCGTAGTGAGGTGAGTAATGTTGAGTCAAGGCATGGGGAGGAATGGGGAGTGATAGAGAAGGGTGGAAATGGGTGGTGATGGGTGGCTATGGGCATTGATGAGGATAGTGATTCAGAGAGTCAGCGGGGTAGGGGTTGGGGGTATCAGGGGGTCGGGGTGTCTGGGAAGGGGGAATGTGTGGGGTTTGTGAAAAATATTTAACTATTTAGCTGTGATTTATAAAAATCCACCGCGAAATTATTTTAAAAAATATTGGTTTTTAGTAAACTGCTACTAAAAAACTACCACTAAACACTCAGTTTGGTCTAGTGGGGGTTGATATGCTCAATCAATTTAATAAACAAGGGAATAAACCACAAGTTGGAGATTCCTACATGGAGATTGGATCTATCATTTCCAAAGAACATGCTTTCAAATGATTGAAGGATTTAATTGCATTCACTGTACTCTAATCTTCAACGATCCAGTGTTTTTTCTTCATTTGAGGTGATTCGTTAATGAAGTGGGAAGGAGAATCTTTGGAATCCTCCCAAGATTTATGCGGGTATCCTTGGGAGTTTTTTCAGGGAATTATTCTTATAGGTTTCTAATTTATGTAAAAATGAATTAATTTAATAATTAACTAATCCATTGAACGTACCGTCAACGAACGAGGTGTCTGAACACCCAGCTCCAACCCATTTTATATCGCCTCTAGTGTAAAAACTGTGTTATAGACTCAATGATGGTCTAAAATTTTTAATTTGATATTTTTTTTAACATTTATCCCATTTTATTTAATAATTAGTGTGTGTGTAATATAAAATAGTTTTAATATTTTTAAAAAAAATAATTTTGGGCACTCTGAGCCTTGAAATCTGACATCATCTGAGTGCCTAACTCTGGAAATATATATATAAATATTTCAAATTCATACAAGTAAAAAACTAGGTCTTTAAACATTAAAAAATAAACTACTTCATAAGGTAAAAAAATTTAAAATATTCAACTTATTTAGTTCTTAAGATAACTAATATGGATTTACTATCTATGTAAGATGATTATTATTCATAGGATAAATGAATTCTTATATTTTCTCGTTAATGACCATAAGATGATTCCTTTATGAAGATACTTTTCATAAGAAAATTTTATATTCATATAAGATAAAATAATTTTCTGATTATCCATCTGACTTAGATTTCTGATATTTACTTATTCTTTGAAAGAATGTTTTTCACTCGGTTAGATAATTCACTTACTTGGTAATATAATCATTGTTCACTAAAATTTTTTAAGATAAAATAATTTTTTACAAACTAAAATTTTATCACAAGTACTAAGTTCACTTTGTAATTGAATTATATAATGTGTAAAATAAGTCTTTTTGATTACCCAAAAAATGATAATCAGATAAGAGAAAAAAATTCAAAAAATTATTAGAAGTAAACAATGACAATTATGTGTTATCTTCTCCTATAAACAAAGTTTGGCCTCTCTTATACCCCTTTTTTTGAAACCAAAAAGAATAATGCTAAGAATTAAAACACATTCATTATTTCATATAAACAAGTTCAAATAGTTACAGTAGTTTGTGCTAAATTTGAATAGAATTTTGTATGGACATTCAAAAAAAGGGAACATATCTAAACACAACATGAAATAAAAAAGGAAGAAAATTCAATGAATAAAATGGTAAAAATATAAAAAAAATTAAGTAAAATAATTAAAATTAAATTTACCAAACATCCAAGAAATGATTAATCAACCATTTAAATTTTTAGAAGAAACCCTGAAATATCATCACTCAACCAAAATGAAAATATAAAAGAAAATTGGTTTTTTATCATAGTTTCAATATGATAGTGTTTTTGTGTTGGATTATTAAATTTTTTTTGGTGTCTATGAAGTAAAGATGAGTTAGGAATTTAGTAATCTGTACTCTTACCTCAAATATCTCCCAATAGAGCATTTGAAAAAATTGGTCATCAAGACATGCTCGATCATGAGGAACTATTCTAAATGTATGGGATTGGATATGATCAGAATCATAATTTTATGTAGATAAATGAAATTAGTTCGTAGGAGTGAAAGGAAACATGGTTGAGGTGGCAGGAGAAGTATTTGAAGTTTTAGGAGAATGTTTTAGATTCCCCTTTGTATAAATCATTATAGTATCAAAAAATCTCTTTCATCTTTTACGATGTGATTGGATGTCAATCACGAATAGAAAATCTTAAATAACATTTTCCTTATAAGATACATAGAGAAACCACATTGATATAAATCCATTGAACCATATGATTCTTGTTTAACTCTATCTAAGTTATGAAACCGTGTTAAGATTTTTGGGAAAAATTAGAAAAATAGTTCTTTATATGAGCCTTCATCAAAAAACTGAGAATTAACTTTTCATCACATCTAGCTAAGAATCAAACAAACTTTAAGGGGAAGAAATAACCAAGATTATTTGAGATGTTCCATCCAGAACAACTTCTTTTCTATTCTTGGTAGCATGACGCTCCATTAGCTCTACAAATTCTTCTTCTTACTCTAAAGAATAGTAGGATAACAAAGAATTGACAACTAACATGTGAAGTGATGAAATATTATATTATAGAAATGAAATTTAATTTTACAATAACCCATTTATCATTCCAATACCTATTAAAATGAAATTGGTTTCCTTATGAACGTTTATATATTCTTCCTTGATTAATGGAATAGTCTACGAAAGAGGAATACTCAAATATTTCTATTAAGAACCTAAGCCATGGATAATGCATCTGGGAATGATAGGTATGCTCCAAATTTCATTTAATAAACTCATTAGAAGTATTTTAAAATTATAGTGATAGAAATTCACACTTCATTAATGCAATTTGAGTGTTCAAGGAGTCAAGGTCATGAGAAATGACTTCTTTCCTGGTTCCTATTACACTATTATCCAATGATCCATCTTTCATTGATATGGATATAGGATACCTTCTATATTAATCGAAAATATATAGGATCAAGCTATTTAAACCCACAAAATTGGTCTTTGAAAAAAGATTTGGTTTGAGTAGTGGGTATCCTCCTAATATAATCAAAGTGGCTAACCATCAACTTTATCAAAACATCTAAATCACCTTTGAAAACTAAATTTTCTCCTATATTATTGACCTCATCTAAAGATTATATCAAATAAGAATTAAAATAATTTACTTCATCCCTTATCTCATCATACTGGTATGGAAATATTTCACCAAATACCTCAACATCAGCAGCAGACACCCTATTGTTATTATGATTAGCTTTAACATGAGCCGAAGAATAAAATATATATAATATTATAATTATTTATTCTCTCTAACTTATATATTATCTTCCATAAACTTATTTTATTCAAATTGTGAGGGATCATATTAATCTATATTTTTCTTTCTCATATCCACAAACATAACAACATATTTCTCTACATATACATCTTCATCATCATAACCCCAAAATACATTACAAATAAATAGAATAACTTCACTTTTTACTCTTAATTAATCCTTATCAGTCTTCAATGTTTCACATAAGGTAACCAATATAAAAAAAAGATGAATGGTCCACTCTAAACCAATACTTACCAGTTTTTTATCCTTTTATTGAAACCATCTCTTGTGGAAGAAAATAACATTACTATGGATGAAACAACACCAATTATAATCATTTTCAAAACATCCTGATGCTCAAAAGATTCAACTACTTGTGGATATTTCTCATCTATAGAAGTATCTTTTGATGAGTATCATTTTAAAAACCACTCACATCCTCCTTTTATCATTGAGAGTAAAAATATCTTTCAGGTCTTCCACAACCATATTAATAGCCATAAGTTCATTTGTTCCAGTGGCGACAATAACTTGGGATTGATCCCCCGCAACCTGAGTTGGTTCAAATTCAGTCTCTTCATTATCACCAATTGTTAATATATTTTTCATAGAGAAATTCCAAAAAATACACTAATTCTAAAAACACCTGCACTTTTGTTAGTAAAACAATGAAATTTATTGGTTGTCACCTCACTAAGTTGTAAATGAACTTTCTCCAAAATCAGGGTTCGAATCCATCCAAAAGGATAAAATATTAATAAATTTTTATGAACATGGATAGTATATATGACAATGTAGAAAGATAGATTAAATTTATTATATATTATAAATAAATATAGGAAATACATATCCAGAAGAAAAATCTTTTCAAAATTACCATTTCTCCGTGAAAATACCTTTAACATCCTTATTTTCAACATCAGGCATTCCAAAAACATATTTCATGATATCTTTAAGGATCACTTACTCAATCATCTCTAGGGAGGTAATAAACTCATAACTCCCTTCATAAGGATATAAAAATACACCAATCATTTCGATTAGGGAAATTGAGAACTCCTTATTAACCATTTAGGTTACTATATCCTTAGTGTCACCAAAATTAAAGACGAAATGATAGTAAAACTCTTTAACCTTCTTCTCAAAGAGTAACTTAGTATTATTTTTATTATAGACAATATCCCAACTTTAGAAGTTTGTGACCTTCTTTAAAAGCATATCTGTGTAGTCTAACTAGCTGAAATCAATTTCCATTCCCCTAATCACTTCACAAAATTATGTTTTTTGATTTTAACTACTCACAACAGCAATTTATGATTATTTAGTCTTTACTATGGTCAATGAATGAAAGAAAATAATTTTAAATGGTTCTAGGAAAAAAAATTTGAGGAAAAGCAATAAATTTTGAGGTTTTCAAGGAATCTAGGTTTGCATGAAAAGTATTTAATTTTATTCTCTATTTCGAGTTAGATGAAGGATCACATAGAGTGACATAAAAAATAATCATAAAAATAAAATATAATATATCGCTCTGAAATAATTCAAAAACAAAATAGCTACTATAAATAAAAAACATGAAAAAATTAACTAAAAATAGATTTCCATGTGGCGCATCATAAAGAATATAACAAGATTTAAATTAGATAAAATTAAATAGTCCAATTTATGATTTGATAGAATCAAATAAATCAACAAGTATTGTATTGGTAAAAATGTTTCCAAATTTATTCTATATATAAATGAATTTTAAAGAGATATCACATTTTTTTTTGATTGATCTCTTATGAAATGATGCATAATATCAATATGTTTTGTTCAAGAATGGTTTGTTGGTTTTAGTTAAATTTTGATAGTAATTATGTTATCACATTTGATTGTTACAAGATTAAAATTGAATCCAAAGTCTATCAATGTGGGCTTCCTCAAAAAAACCTACGCACAACAACTTCCAACTATAATATATTCAACTTCAATAGTAGATAATGTAATAAACAGTTGTTTCTCCACCCACCAAAATTGGTCGCTGAGTATTAAGTTAAATAAAAATCAGGGGGATTTGGAAAAAGGAAATAAATAAATATAGTTCCTTTTAAATATATTAAAATTAAATTGGAAGAAATAAAAAGATATTATTTAGGGTTTGATTAAAATATAGAACAAATACTTACTGAAAACATAATATTAAGTCTACTTTCAGTGAGATAAAATAAACACCTAATTATTACACTATATATATTCTTATATTCTTGTTTTATATCTTCATTAAAATCAAGTTTAATACTGGATCTAACAGGAGTTGAAAATTTATTATTTCTTTCAATTCCAAATCCTTTAATAAAGTTAAATATGTAATTTCTTTGGATTAAAATATTAGCAAAATAATTTTTGAAAATTTTAAAACTAAGGAAATAGTTTAAATCACCCATAATGATCCCATAAAATTCCTTTTCATGAGTTTTGAAAATTCATTATATTTATTTTGATTCATTAAAATAGAAATAAAATCATTAATATATTTGTACAAGAAAAGCATATTTTGATGAATTTTTCATAAAAATAGTGGGGTCTTCCAATCCCACATTAAAACTATTTGACAAAATAAAAAAAAAATCATTCAAACAAAGCTCTAGTTCTTATTTAATACCATAAAAATATTGGGTATGTTTGAAAATGGAATTTTGAAAATAATGGTTTTCAAAATAAGGAGTATGTTTATCATAAATTTCCTCCATTTAAAATTCATTTGTAAAATAAATTATAAAATCCATATCATATAATTTAAAATTCAAATAATATGTATTTTCTAATACGATTCTATGGGATTATAATATTTCAAAAGGAGAAATTTATTCCTTGTAATTGTAAAGACCCGTAAAATTCAAGGGAAATTTTTTCTTAATTTTCTTTGGAATTTTACACGAGCGCGGTTTCAGACGGCACCTGATTCCGAGGCCCGGAGTGCCCGGAATCAATTTCTGAAGTTTGGCTCGGGTACGTCCAGTGAACGAACGAGCGGGAATTCCTAAATTTTGATCCGGTGCTCGGAATTGAAATCCGAGGGCACCGATGAACTCGCAGCACCGATATTCGCTTAAGGAGACCTTTTCGGAAGTTGCGTTTGTTGCAAGACGAAAGTTAGTTTTTGGGAGATTTATAAAAAGTTGAATAAAAAAATGTGGAATTCTTTTTATTTTTACTTTTGTAGGTTAACTCCTCTCAAAGGGAGTTAGGGGTGGGACCCACACCCACTTAACCTCTCTTGAGAGGATTAAGTGTGGTGGGACCCACACGAACCTAAACCTCTCATCTTCCCCCTTAAACTCCCCTCTCTCCCTCTTAAAAGTTTTTTAACTTAACATCTAATTAATTACACATGACATGTATAATTAATTAAGTGTTATGTTTTTGAATTTGAAGTTTTGAATTCCTTGGCTTGGTAAATAAAATAAGGAGGAACCTTATTTTATTTGGTTAGTTTTGTTTATTCATCTTGAGAGGTTTGAGAGCTTTTTCTTCCTTCTTCAATCTTTGACGAAGAACGCTCAACTTGACGAAGAACGCTCAAGCTCCGACCAAGAACGCCACTCCTCTCTTCTTCGTCTTCCGTGTCAACGAGAGGGAACGTCGCTTCCTCCTCGGACCTTCTTCGTCGGCATACGAAGATTCGCCAACGACGTATCTCTTCGGGCGTATCTCTTCGTCAACGGATTTGACGAACGACTACCGCGACGCCCGACCTCCGCGACGTTGTCTTCCGCGGGACGTTGACAAATCTTCGAACCTATACCCAAGGTAGGGGTTGTTGATTATTGTTTAATTATTTTATTCTTGCTCGTGGTTCGCATGACTAACGTGAGGATATTGAATATTTAAGTTGTGTTTTAACGTGAGGGGGCCGGACCGCATGAACACGGCGGAACCCCCTCCTTCGTTCTTGGTGTTTAATTTTGCGGATGAATCAAAGTGGCGTGGTGCCGTCGCACCACGCGGATATTCGCCCAAATCTTTTTACGCGACGTCGTCGCGCCGCGCCATGGAAGAATCATCAAGAACGCGACGCCGTCGCGCCGCGTTGAAGGAAATCAAAGGCACGGCGGAGGGGCGCGGTGCCGTCGCACCACGCCGGACGACGAACACCGCGGCCGGTTCCGGGCCGTGGCGGAACGAGAAGACCGACGGCCGGGCCGCCGGCGTCGGAAGCCGAAAAGGGGACCGGATTTTTCCGGTCCCGTTGGAGAAAACCGACCGGCAGTTGGCCGGCCGGAAGGTCAAAGGCCGGGGGAAATAAATTCCCCCGGCCAGCAATAAAACCCTCCTCATTTAAGAGGAGGGCGGTTCCCTTGAGGGGGGGCAGGAGGACCCCCGGTTTTTCTTCAAGCCGGCCCCCAAGTGGGGGCCGTTTTTTTTTCAAAGGGCGCGGCATATAGCCGCGCCGCCTCTTCAATCAAGCGGGGGATTGATTCCCCCCGCGTGCCGCCTCCGTGCGGCGCCAGGCCGCCGCGCCACCGCGCCGCCGCGCCGCCGGCCGGCCGGCCGGCCGGGGCGGGTCGGACTTGGGTCGGGTCGACCCGGTTCGGGCCGACCCGGGGGGGGTCGGGCCAGGTCGGCCCGGACCCGGACCCCCCGTTTCGAATCAGTTTCGGTCTTTTGCCCATAACTTGAGCCACGGACCTCCGATCGACGAACCGTCTGCGGCAACGCGATCCTTGGATCGAGACGGTCGTTTCGGTATATCGCACTCAGGGTTTCAGAATATTTTGAGTTCGGCCGGGTTGGTTCGTTCACGAAACCAACCGGGCCCTCGGAGCGGAAACGCTCATATCTTGAGCTACGGATGTCCGATTGACGTGTCGTCAGCTTTGTTGTGTTCCTCTTAGTGAGACGGATCTTTTGGCATACTCCGCCCGAGGTTTGGACTCAGGTGGAGTACGTTCGGGTTGGTTTTGCCTTAAAAACCAACCGGGCCCCGGAGACGGAAACGCCAATAACTCTCAGACCGGGCGTCCGATTGACGCGCCGTCTATTGCATTGAGTTCCTGTTGACGATACGGAACTTTTGGATACATCAAATCTGGACTTTTTGATAGTTGATGTATCGGCCTCTCGGCTCGTGGAGCGGATTATCTGAACGAGCTTGCTGTGTGCGGGAACCCTAGTGCTGGCTGCGACTGTTACTGTGACTGCTACTGCTATTGCTACTGTGACTGCGACGACAACAGTACAGAGATCCTGTGTGGATTCGACGATGACGACTACAGCACTCAGCGATCCTACGTGGATCAGTGCTACAGGTCCTACGTGGGCCCGATCCTGTGTGGGTCTTTTGCGGGGGTTAGTTACCTATCGATCCTTCGTGGGTCCGACGACTTAGATGGATCAAAGATCATCTTTATCGTCATTTCGAAGAAGTATACCTGTGTGAGCTGAATCCTCTGTTTTACTCGATAGAGGTGGTGCGCTTGGTTGTAGCGGCAGACCCGCGATACTGGAGACGAGCGTACGGAGTACGGAGACCGTGTAGCCGGCTGAGACCTGAAGACTGCTCGACCGACTCGACTTGGAGTGAGTCGACTAGCCCAGTGGACGGAGCGCCCGGTATTTGGCGGCAGACCCACGGCGGACGGAGCGCCTGGTAGTTGGCAGCATACCCGCGGTACTCGACTGGAGGAGTACCTCTGTAGGCTATTTGGGTGAGCGCCCGGTATTTGGCAGAAGACCCTCAGCGGACGGAGCGCCCGGTAGTTGGCGGCAGACCCGCGGTACTCGACAGGAGGAGTACCTCAGCAGTCTTAGGTTAGTGAGCAGTATCTCAGAGTCGTGACAGGACACTGTACACTTCAGAGATGGGGCTCTTCAGTAGTTACGTTCTTGATAATGAAAATCCTGTGTGATCTGAAACCTATTGCTTTCCTGTGTGGATTGTGTTGTGCAATCCTGTGTGGATTACGTTTTTCTTTCCTATGTGGAATACGTTTACTTTCCTGTGTGGACTGAGTTGTACTTGGGCTCGGAGGTTGGAGCGTATTTGAAATTGGTGACTTAGGTATATGTATGGGCATATACCTAAGCAGTGTCGGTTGTTACTTCGTGATTGTACCATTCTTTGTGGTTTATCCTTTGTGAATTTTGGGAGACCTTCAGGGGTCTCGGGGTCCCTACAGGGTAGCTTATACTCACCCCTGCACGGGCTTTGCCCGCACTACGTTGTGTTGGTTGCAGACGACGGACAGCATTGACCTTGGCTGAGGCTTGCAGAGCGGGACGGTACCCGGAGGTGGACCACTGGGCGGGACGTGCTCGGAGCGGACGGCGGGACCCGTGGAGCAGAGGAGCTATCTGTACCCACCCTTCAGGTGGGATTTCCAGTGGATAGCTCGGTGTAGCGGCTTTTACCTTTCAGTTGTTGTTTTCCCTTTCGAGTTGTACTTTACTTTCAGTTTGGGTTTGTATACTGGCCCATTTACTTTTCCGCACTTTCAGTTGTACTCTGCTTTTTCTTAGTGTTTACTTTCCGCTTGCTTTCTCTATGGTGTTTGTTTACTTTACAAAGGCAATGCCTTCCCATTTTACCGGGATTTACGCCTTGGTGCTAGTCTCCAGCCCCTGGCCTATGGAAGGCGGGCTTGGGGTAGTCACGGCACGGACCCCGAGGGCGGGTCGTGACAGTAATATACTCTTTCTTATTATTTATAAACTTCAAAAACTAGTATTTTCTTTTTTATAGTGATAACACCATGATAATATAGTTTGTTTCTAAATACCCAATTGGTTCTAACAAATGGATAGTCATAGGATCTACATAACAATTATCATACCTCATTCCCTTTGAACTTGTTTTTCTATTCCTTCATAGAAACTACCCAATTATATTCATATAGGGATTTATCTATAGATTTACATTCAATATGGGAAAGAAAGACAAAATTTTCAACAAGGTTTCCTACAATTTTTCTAGTATTGACACCTACATATCGGTTTCCTATACAAATTTATAGAGTATTTATTTAATTTTTCTAGGTTATATAGATAGTAAACTTCCTAGTTATTTAGATTTAAACCCTTGTGTTTTGAATTATTCTTTATTAGATACCAAATAAACATGATTTCTTCATCAAAAATAGGTTCAATTTTTCAGTTTTCTATAGAACCAATTAAGTTATCAATGTGAGTCTCTTTATTATCAAAAGGATTTATTTACTAAAACTTAACGTGAGTAGATTATTTAATTAGATTTGAATACTCATTGAAAATACTATAGGCTTTAGAATTCATTGAGTATCCTAAGAGGATTCCTTCATCTTTCTTTGGATTAAACATTCCAAGGTGGTCTTTAGTGTTCAAGATATAAACCTTACATCCAAAAAACATAGAAGTATCCTACCTTTGGTTTTTTATTATTCTGTAGCTCAAATGGTGTTATATTTAATATATGACTTATTAGAATCCTATAAATGATATAAAATGTTATGTTAACAACATAATCCCATAAGTGAGTGGTCATGTTATAGTCACATAACATTATTTTTGAAATTTATTGTAAGTTCGCATTTCTAATTTCAAAAAAAATATTATGTTGACGTGTTATGAGTAATGAAAATATATGTTAAATTCCATGATTTGAGAAAAAATAATTAAATTCATGATTCATAAATTCTCTCCCATGGTCTCTCCTTAAATTCAAAATTTTAGCATGAAAACCACATAAATTTTGAATAATCATCAACCAAAATATAAACAAAATATTTACCACCAATGCTTTTTTTCTAGAAGGACCAAATAGATTCATGTGGATTAGTTATAATGGTATAGAAGTAGAAATCATTTTTATTTGTTTAAATGATTTTTTTGTTGCTTACCCATTTTGAATGAATCACATAGTTTCTTTTTATACAATTTATTATTATTTAAATAAAAAATGGATAAATTTTTAAATTAATAAACATTATAATGTCCATGTCTCTTATTCTAAATCCATTATTCAATAATTTCTACAATCAAACAGTTTAGATTTTCTCTACACAAGGAATTAAGACCTAAATTACAAAAATTTTAGTTCTTGGGGTCTTAAAAGTAAGATATTTATCTTTAAAAACTAATCCATAATTGTTATAAAAATGAACTGATTATCCATCATCAAAATTTGGAAAAAAATTATCGGATTATTCTTTAAAACTTCAAAAAAAGTACATTACAAATGAAGATTCACTAAGTATTTACAATATAACAATTACCAATAATATTCCCTTTGTAATTACCCCAAAATATGACATATACCCCATTAATAATAGATAGTGAGTGAAATATAGAATAATATCCACTCATATTACTCAAACAACCACCATCCATAAAAAAATTTCACTATTGTTGATATGTACTATTTCCTAAAAAATAAATTAAGAAATAAGATGTTTTTAACCCAGATTCTCTTAGGCTGATCAGTTTTAGCTAAAACATATTCGAGAATACAAATATGTTTACATTTTCAAAAACAAATACTAGTATAAGTACTCGGCCTTAAAACATTACATAATCTTGAATTAAATGAATAATTCACATTGTGTATATTTTCAGGTTTAGAGTTTTAGGGAATTAGGCCCCAATTATTAGATATCAACTTGAAAATTACATATAAAAACTATTACTCAGTATCCATTTTCTTCATAAAATAAAAAAATCATAAAAAGAAACATCTATAGTTCTAAGTTTTAGGCAGCATGACTTTTCCTTGATCCCATCCTTGACCTTATTAATATTTAAGTCCTGTGGAAAACATTTCAAAAACTCGGGATGAGCATAAAAAGCTCAGTAAGGGTTATAAAATAAGTAAAGGAAACAATAACCCATAAATAAATACAAATAAATTAAACCATACTTTTTTATTATAACATACCTCATGAAATAAAAATATTTATGAATAATAAACAGAAATAATAAATCATAAATGTATCTTATGGCATTCATAACATACTTACATTGCAACATTCACAACTACATAGGGAGTTATGTACGGAATACCCATCAATGTATATTCCCTAAATATCTTTGGAGAAACATTAACGTTTACCTCTATCATGTTACCCAATGCATTAGAGAGCTATCTCGGGCTCACCCGCCCAAGGTTTATCAGTGAACCACCCGTATAGGTAAACGATTCCCAATAACCACAACATATTCATAACACATAAAATAAGAATAAAGGAAACATAACATTTCCACATTGCAATCACAATATATCATTTCAAGATATTGACATAATCAATGCTTTAGAAAACCATTTTTAAAACAATTTAAAACATTTAATAAAGATATTTTTAAATCAAAGTGTCCCATACCACTTTGAAGATTTTAAAGGAATTAAAATTTTAAAAAATTAATGTCCATTTAAATAAATCCTAAAAACCGTTTTTAAAACATGTACAATAATGAGAAAGATTTCGAATAATAAATCTATAAAACATTTAAAATGATTTTTTAGTTAAAGAGTTTTTAACAAATTGAGAGACGCTTGAATACAAACAATAAAGGTAATAAAAACTTTATAATATCATGATAATGAAGTTATTAAAGATATAATATTTCATAGTACAGTATATACACCATATAAAAGTGAATTGGTGCATAACAACAATGAATTATCAATGGAATGTAAATTGAGATGAAATCCCTTATAAAAATGTATCCTTAGATTAAGGATAAATCAATTAAAAAATAATTTATAAAAAATATAAATACACTAAATATGATTTTATATTTTTTGTAAATCAATTAGAGAACATTCACACATATTTTTTCAAAAACAACACCAATGACTTGGATGTCCAACTCAATGAATGGAAATTGAGTAAAAATTACTCTTATCAAGTTCATATCAATGACTTGAGAATTTATCAATGGAGTGATTATGTGTATCAAAATTATATCCACATAAAGGGGAGTGGAAATTAAAACATAAATAAATAAATAGTGATTCCATACATAATCATAACATGACATAATTAAGAATTAGAACATTAACCTGAGGAATGGAAATTGGGTTAAAAAGTTCCCTTACCGATTTGGTAACTTACGAAACACAAACTCCATGAAATAAGTATCAAACAATGAAGATTTAAATACCCATAAATTAAAGTATATTAGAAAAATAATACAATCATGGGTAGTACATACACCACACAAAAGGAAATAGAGGCAAACATAGTATGAATCTCACGGGAATAAAAAGTGAGATGAAAACCCCTTACCAAGTTGAAATCAATTGGGTCGTATGAAAAAAAGTTAACAACCACCAAATGAATTACAGAATTCCATGAATATAAATATAATCATTATAATATATATCAAATGGCATTACACACCACATTCAATAAATAAGTGGCGAACAATGGAAATCTCGCGGAATTAAAAGTGAGATAAGAAACCCCTTACCTCATGATCGACATGACGTGTTAGTTATTTAATCTCATAAATAATAAAATAAAGTTAAATTCTAATTACTTATGAACCTTTTTCAACTTTATTATTCCTTTTATATCACTTATTACTATGTTATAAACATTATGTAATCATTTAAGTTAATAATGGTCGTTTTATCGATATTTGAGTCAAAAATGAACTTCTTATAATTACAAGTTGTTCATGTAGTCAAAGGTGCATTATCACCATAATGATATTCATGATTTAGATATAATATATATCAGATATAACCAGTATATATATGTATTTATAATAGTACATAACATTTGGAGATAAGAAATGAAATGCATCGTTCATGGAGATGGTAAGTCGTGCGTACACATGAACGCTACTTTCATTTCTATTTCTTATTTTAATAGAATGAAAACATAATTATACATAGGTAAATTATAATTCCAGTATAATATTGTATACAATTTCATTAACTCCATACTTTATACATCACACGTATGGCCTGAACGAATCATATCACTTTGAGGGGGCGGTAGTCCGCACTTCTTCAAATGAAATTATCATATTTACCCACTATGGAAACCATAAAAGAATTATATAAATGAAAAATAAATAAGAATATAAACCAAATAAATATAATATATATCATATATAAATGTAGTTCCATCTTAATGGTCTCCATAAGAGGTGGTAGGAGAATATTGAACAATCATTTTTTCGTGAGGCAGTAGTTCACCATCCATAGAAACAGTATGTTCTTTACCCATTAGATGGAGGTGTGTGTAAGTGTTATTATAATCCTTCTCATAAAAACAAACTAGTATATTTTTTATACTATTGTTTTTATAAAATAAATAAATAAAAATAGTTTATGGGGTTGGATAAGTAAAATAAAACAAAATAACTTAAGAGAAGACGTTACCTGTAAATCGGGTATCTCGTTTTGGTTTGAACAAAAATGTTAGATTGAATTACCTTATGCCTTGGGGAAGGCTTCCAAGAGGAGGAGAGGGATGTAGGGAGAATAATTGGGCAGATTTTGGATGATCCAAGGGTCTTGAGAAGTGTGAGAAATGGTATAGACGTGTGGGATTTTTATAAGAGGGAGGAGGGTCTCTTTAAGAAAGTTTAAAAAAATTATTTTATTATATAATAATATTCGGTTTATAACAGTCCAAAAATTATTAAATTTTAATATAATTTGACTCATGTTATAAATAAAATCCTCCAATAATAATTGGGTAGGTTTTGAATATTTTTTTACTCTTTATATCCTTATTTATTTAATTCATTCATTAATGAGGTAAACACTGCATCTATATTGTGTCATAAATAATTTTATTTATTTGATTTCTAAAAACTATAAACAAAGTACCATGATGTAGGAACTATTTTTAGCTTTAAAATAAATATCTATAGTTGAAGAGATAACTTTTATAATCGTATGTAAAAATTGATTTACTAAAAGATATATGTTTATGTCACTTTTGTCTTTACTTATAATTAATTAATATAAAGTGTCATTATCACTCCCAAGTGGCTCCATGGGGTCCCAAAATCGACTCAAGGATGCCTATGGTTGGGAATTTATCAACCAATAGGATTAGGATTCATTTTAGGGTAATTTAATATTATTATAATAATATTTCTTTACCCTTATTTACCATATTTACCCTTTAACCATGGTAAACAAAATTTTAACTGAAGTAAATATTAATAATGTATAAAAATAAAAGTTTCCTAGTTACAAAATTGTAACTCCTGATTTCAAATATGGAATCCATTTTTATAAATTAAAAACACAAAAGTGGTAGAAATTAATTTAAAATTAATTCCCGCAGTCAAAACAAAAAACGTGTTTTTAAGAAATAATAACTATCAAAAGATTGACAATTATTTATGTCTAATTTCAAAGTAAAATTACTTCCAATGACCAACATTAGATTAAATGGTAAAAACATAATATAATTAAACTTTAAAACCAATTAAAAAGATATTATTAAATTATAAATAAATTATATTAAAATGTGGTTTTGAATTAAAATATAGTATTTTCACTATTTATTAAAAATGAACTTTATTGGAAAAATACCCAAATTTTTTCCAAAGTAAATTTATATGTCCCAAATATAAATAATATTATTATTTTGTCAAATAGAATATATAAAAGTTACCAAAACTATATTTAATGAGAGTTCGCCATCAAAAGGCGGAAAATCGACATTTTAATGAATATTAGAGTATTTATGCTTAAAATCGGATTATTTCTTATTTTAAGCCTCTAAAATTTATTGGATAAATGTAAAAACATTTAAAAAACATGTATATTTATATTTTAGTTAGTTCTATCCATTCCCACCAATACAAAATCTTGGCGTTAACTAGCATTTAAAATAATATTATATTGTTATTTTTCAGTATGACTCAGCATTGTGTGCATCATAAGATTTCAAAGAAACTCATTGTTGTGTATGAGGTACGCCATCGAACATAGAATCCCCTTCAAATTAAAATTAATATTTGATTCACAAATTTTAATAAATATGAAAATGTTAAATTCTTTATTTACCTAGGATGCTACAACTAGAATGAGATAACAATATAGAAAAAAATCCTTCTTCATTCCATACACTTGAGGGTTTCTTGGATAACTTTCATTCAAAAATTACCATTTATACCATAAGGAATGGCGGTGATATTATAAACATTATAATATTTGGAAGAACGTATGAAATAAATTTTATACAACTTAGTTTTTTCTCTATTACTTCTTATGAAATATTTTTCAATATTAGATTTTTTTTTACCAAGGATATTATTTGAATACTCCTCCCTATTAATAAAAACGCTAGAAAAATATTTCATATCTTTAAATTTTGTCTCTGAGTTTTCTATCTTGTTGTCATATATAGCACAACTAGGAAGAGAAATATAAATTTTAACAAAAAGACGAGAAAAATGTTCTTTACATTATTTTATTTGACAACAGAATCATATAATTTATTTAGGGGATTTTCTCTTTTTATTTAGAGACACGTTTTCTTCTTATAATATATAATAGTAAACACTTAATTTATCATTAAAGTAGTGATCAAATTCATATTCATAAAATGAGTAATGAGTCGAGTGTAGCACTACAAATCTTTCCATAAAGTACACATTATTCTTCTGTTTAACTCATTCATATTTGGAGTTAAAACCAGAATCATTAATGGAGTCCTCTAAGGAACTCCATGTATATATCATAGCATTCTTGGATTTATTATTATAGCCAACATTTTTAAATTTCTTCTTCTCTAACTTCTTTTTATCTTGTAGTTTATGTAAGACTAGTTTGATATGTCTAATTTTCCTTCAATCATAGCATCTGACTTCCTTAGTGATTCTAGTATAATTTCTACACTTGTTAAAGGAATTTTGGAATCCTATTCTTCTATTCTATAACTTTTTAAATTTCTTTTAAAACTGAGTGATCTCATCATTTGAATCTAAATTTCCTGAATTTTCTTCGTTTGATGGTGTAAAAATTAGTATACATTTATTATTCTTATCATTTTTTGTAGTAGAAACTTTCAAAGAAACATTTTCTTTCTTAAAGAGATTATTCTCTCTAGACATAGCTTCTATTGTAGCTTTATACATCATAAAAGTACTGATAAGTTCTTTTATTATTAATTTTTTCATAATAGTATCTGTTCTAATTTTAACTAAAAGTCTACTCCACTTTCAGGTAGAATGCGTATATTTTTTTCAAGCTTGATTAGGTTTAGGAATATGAGTTCCTTGAGAAGTAATATCATTTATAATTTATGTTAATACTCCCTTTAACTAAGTGATATTTTCCCCTCTCATCATCCTAAAGGTTTAGAAATTTATTTAAGATGTATTTTATCAAGGTTAATGAACAGTTCCAATTTCTTAATAACCTAATTAAATGGAATTCCACATTTAATATGTTATAAAAAATTATAAAACATTATTTAAATCATCTAGATAGAGCCCACTTATGATATCATTAATGTATTTATCATTTATATCATATTTGGATTTTTTTAGTAGCATCACACATATCTGGATCAATCTTGGGGATTTCATAGGGCTTAACATCCTTTAGATTAACTTTTATACCAATTTTTTTAGAAAAATAATCATTCGTTCAGTCTATTATCCAAATTTTTCACCCATTAAAATAGGGTTCTCTATTCATAGACAATACATTTTTGGTGTCTACTTTTAGGACCAATTATTGATCAAATAAAAATGAATCATTGACTCAAAGGGGGTGCATTGAGTCCCTGAAATTTTCCTCTCTCAAAACCCACCCTCTCATTATGGATAAATGATTCTAATCTTCTCTTATAAAGAATAATAAAAATAATAGAAAACAATAAAAAAAAGGCAGAACATGGAGTTTTTATAGTGGTTTAGGGAATAAATATTTCCAAGTACTCTCCATGAATTGTCTACTCCATGAGTTTTTTTATTTTCAATATATCATACCTTTTTTAAAGGGTTTCCCAATTGAGTGAAACTAGTTTCAAAATATTATAAAGTTTTGAGATATTTCAACTAGACTCTCTCTTTACCATAACTATTGAAATTATTATTAAACTTGATCACAACGAGTGTTGATTGATACAATGATAAAAAAGAAGTTTGATGTTGGTTCATAATAAAGTTTCACGTAGAAACTAATAGATGTTGAAGATATTTACATATAAGAATAATAACTTTAAGAAGAAAATTTGGTGGTTCTTTGATTTAAACGAATTATTTTATAAGAAAAACTACTATTAGGTCCACTAGGTTGAATACCCTGAGAGGGGGGGGTGAATCTGGGTATGTTATATTAAAACTTTCCCTTTTTGGATATTTTTTAGTTGTTATAAAAAACTCAATTCTCTCTTCCTCTCTTGAAAATATATAAACTGATTTGAAATCATGCAAAGGACACAACGATTTTTACTTGTTTCACCCTCACTGGACTATGTCCAATGAGCATACTACGATAATATACCAATGTACCAAATTCACTAAGGCTCACGGCCAAAAATGAGTACAATGTTTGGGCTAGATCTTCTCTGCCCTGGTTCGCTGCATTTCCAAGGTTTAGGGTCTTCTAAATGCATTCTCATGGGTCACTACCTATGTCTCTTTCTCTGGATCGCTGCTAGTGGAAAGGGTCAATGTCTTCCTCTTCCATCGCTCACTACTCTTGTAAATGAAACCACTCACAGATTATCGATTTTTATGTCAAACACAATTTATGGACATGTAGGTCCATTCATTTGCATGAATTCCTGCATCCTCAACAGTAGATAGATGCTCTATTGAAGTCCCTTTTTCACCCACAAATGAAGTCCACCTTCCCGATTACTTCTAGGTACTGGAAAATAATTTTGAAAACTGATTTGAATCTCCCACAAGCATCCTTGTGAAAAACGTGAACCATATTCCTTTCTCATGTACTGAGTACCGAGTTTGGTACGAGGGACAACTTCTTCACGTGCCATCACCGCTACCAGAAACCACCCTTCGTCTGCGGACTTCCTCTACAAAACCCCTCCTATCCACGAACTGTTCTCTGTTCACTGACTGCATTCAGTTCTGCGTACTGGAGTTCCCCCTCCACATACCGCCTGAGGAATTCTCTCTCTCATGTATCGTAGATTCCCCCTCTGCATATAGAGACAACTCATTCCGCATACTGTACTTCCTCCAATGCATACTAGACTTCCTTTGTGGGCTAATAATCCCCACAAACAACTTCAGCGCAAACCACTTTCAGACTTTTCTGAATTCTTGGAGAAAAATGTATTCTCTAATAATGTTCAATCTCCACAGTAATCAATGGGGTTAGTTATTCTTATATAGGCAAAGATATCCTCTTAATCCACTAAACCAATATTTACTAAATCTTCTGCCCATCCGCGTACCACACTTCCACTCAGTCACGAACCCTTTTTGGTTTCACAAACTGCATCCACATACCATTATCGTTGCCTGGTATACGGTCTCATACCCTTCCCGAACATTGTACGCATTAGCATACCCTTCCTATGGAATGGTTTTTCCAACCATTCTCAGTTGCAGTTATCTATATTTTTCAACAAACACAACCATACCCAAAACATACAGATAGGATGCATTGAGGGAATTTTTTCCCAAAAACAACTAATTTGATCAACAATTAATCTAATTATGTATATATTCTTGGTATCTTGAGTATCTTAGGTATCGTTTATATCATATTCTTCACACTCTTTTCTTATTAATTGAGGAAATTTTCTTTTTATACCCCATGTTTTGAATTTTAACTGAGCGAACATGATAATAAAAATGGATGAAAAAATAATCATTTTGCAAAAACTAAAGTGAAAGACTCTTAATTAGAAAATTTATATATTTTAAAAATATGTATTAAATAGGGACTGTAGAGTATATCATATTTATTCTTCATTTAATTTTTACATTCTAGGAAAAAAAATTCTCTCAAAATCAAAATTTATTAACTTGTAAAACTTTTTTTATAATGCATGTAAAATCATAAGTTAAATTAAAAAAAAAAGATATGTTAATGGTAAGGATCCTACTCATATCAATCCTCTGTAAGACAGGTCAATCCTCATAAGATAAAATTCTAGAACCACCAATCTCATAAGAAAATTCCATCATGTAAAGATAAATAGATTTGTAACACAAATACTTGTTAAGTATTTGACTTATTCAACACATAAGATAACTGATATAGATTTAAAATCTCTGTAATATGATCCTTCTTCATGGGATAAATGAATTCTTATATGTTCTCCTTGAGGAAAGTATGATTATTCATTTATTAAGGTCCTTTTCATAAGATATTTTTAGATTTTCATAAGATAAAAGAATTTTATGATTATATATATGACTTTTCTTTCTGATATGGATTTTTTCTTATAAAGATAATTTATTTAATAAATAATTCAATTCACTTGTGTAGTAATATAATATTTAATACTCCAATGTTATATAGGATAAAATACTTTATCATAGACTAAAATTTCATTATAAGTACTAAGTTCAATTTGTAAGATAATTCCTTGATGCATAATATAAATCTTTTAGAATAAAATGAATTCTAGGGTCCATTAAAAATGACTTTGACTATGATAAAATTTCAAATGCTTAAGGTTAATTCCTGAGTAATAAATGTAGGGATTTTTTGAATCACTAACACATATAAGGTACTGATATATATTAGAATAGCATAATCATACCCAACATGATATAACATTATTCCCTCTCATTATACTACCTTCATAATTCATCATAATGATCAAAATTTCTCATATAAATAAAAATATCCTACATTTGGTATAGAAAAGTATGTGTGGAATTTTTAGGGATGATGTCCCTGTTTTGGTACAAAAAAGTGGATACGAGCTCTTGAATTGTTGTACCAAGAGGTAATAAACTATAAAATATTGGATTAGGTATTTACTCAATCGTCACCTAGTGCAGGACAAAGAGGTTTAACAGCACATCTAGTTTCACAGTCCCATGGGGAATTCTTTGGATAATTCACATGTCCTTTATGGGATATAATGAAGGATTTAAATATATGTAATACGTTTCACTTTCAATTAATATATTTATTCCACGTAAGTACCTGCCACTACTAATTAATGAAATTTATTTGATTTGGGCACTAACCATAGCCTTGTGAATATCTGTTAGTTTCTAAAGTTGATTTTTGGATATTCACCAACATTTCCATATTAGTCTATTTAAAGGGGTTATTTCTCACTCATTTTATAATTGATGATTATGTTATCTATCAATCTCCATATTTCTTAGGTACTTTACCTTTCTCCACCAAAACAATGTTCTTATATACACATGGTATGGTTGAAATGAAATATCTATTGAGAGTGATTCATCAATGCCTATGTCTTTCCTTCTCATCAATTATGAGTAACATTTCTTCCTATTTCCTTCCCTAGTAGAAACTCTTTTCTGATTCATTTGATTGAAGGGTGTTCACCAATATACATATACATAAATTGATTCGGTAAATTATACATTAAATTGTATATGATCTATTATATATGGTGTTAATAATTTATACATCATTATCTTGATTGATGAGAATATACCTAGAAAGATTATTAATTTCATTGAATACTTATTTAATTATGAATAGGTTTATCATGTCATTATTATTGACAGATTTTTGTATGGTTTTCTCCATGTGGAATAAATGAATTTTGGAATAAGAAGGGTTCTCCTTGGTAGCACTCCAATGCATTGGGTAAAGAATTTATCTCAAGAGATAACATGTTTATGATACCTTGGAAGCAGGCCTTGGTAATGTTTTTATGATACCTTAGTGAACAACCTACGTAAAATGTTTTCTGACACCTTAGTCATGAAACTTGGTTACATTATTATGAATGTGTTATATTTATTTTTTAGTAACGTTTCCATGTTGTTCCTCATGTTCTAATATTAGTATACTTATTTTGTGCCTCAAGTATATATGTTCATGTTCTTAAGGTATGCCTCATATTACACCCATGATGTTCATTAATTATTTTTTTCATTTCTTATCCCTTACTGAGATTTATAACTCACTATTTCTTATGTTTCTCCATTTCCTTAGGAAGTGGAGTTCAAGGGATATATATATAAGATAATTTCATGTGTGAAAAATATTTTTTCAAAAAATGTGAATTATTCTATGATTTTTGTTGTAAATATACCTATTTTTCCCTGACACCAAAGTTTTGATATTGGGAGTTTTTAGTAACTCTTATGATTTCTTAAAAATTATATATGTTTAGAACCAGATATGGAAGTGTAGGTCTGAGGAATCACACCCTATACTCATAGATTTGTAGAGGATGAATCTTGAAGTCAAAATGGGAGAAGAGAAATCATACCATACCCAAATTACTACCCAACCTTACATCCACATGAAAATCAAATATTCCCATAAAGATGATTTAGATCTATTTAAAATTTATTGAATATTCTAGAGATAAAATTTGATAAAGATGTAGTCATAAGTTTTAGAAGTAAGATATGTATCCCATAAAAACCATAATTTAAGAAGGACAATTTGGATGATGTACATATATCATATTTCAATATTCATCAAAGATGTGTAAAGATGTATAACGATAAAAAAACAAAACATATGGTGGGATAGCATTAAGAGAGAAATTGAACAATACATATCTCGATTCTTGGTATGTTATAAAGTTAAGTCTATAGGGAAAAATTCTAAGGGTATGTTACAACCATTAACCATACTAGTATAGAAATGTGAAAATATCACCATGCATTTCACCATAGGACTCCCCAAGATAGCTAAATGACCAAATTCCATTTTGGGTTGTAGTTGATCTCCTTACAACAACAGTACATTTTATTTCCAACAAAAAAGATTCCACTTGGGGCCAACATTCCAAGATATACCTAAGGTAAGTGGTAAGGATATATAGAGTATTATATCTGATTAGGATATGAGGATTACCTTAAAGTTCTAGATAAGTCTTTAGAAATAGTTAGAGATGGTGCACAGTTTAAACACTTTTTATCATCCTCAAATAGATTATCAGTCTAAGTGGATCACAAAACCTCTAGAGTATATGCTAATATGTTTTATTTAAAATGATGTCAAGATAAAAACCTCCCTTGGGTATAGTTATAATATAAAAACATTTTTTATTCAAAATTTAAAATGAAATCATATGAAGTTGTGTATGAGAGAAGATGTAGGACTCTAAATTGTTGGGATGAAGTTAGAGAGAGGATGTTGATCAGTCCTAACCGTGTCTAAGATATGGCAGATAAGGTTTAGTCAATTAATTGGAATATTAAAGCAACAAAAATTCAATAGAAAACTTATATAGATAATCATCATTGGGGTCTATAATTCAATTTTCTGACAAGGTGTACCTCAAGATATCCCCATCGAAGTGGATTATGAGATTTATAAAGAAATGGAATCTAATATCTAGATACATCAGTACCATCTAGATCCTTTATCATATAATGGTCATAGCCTATCATTTAGCACTCCCTATAAACCTCTCTCAAGTTCATGACATATTGCAAGTACTACTTTTGAGGAATTACATACCAAATCCATCACATGTATTGAGATCAGAAACATTACATTTAGAACATGACCATTCATAGGAGTAAAAACCTGTGGAAATCTTGGATTGAAGAGACATGGTTCTGAGGAATAAGACCACCCATATAGTTAATGTTTTATAGAGGAATCATAAGTTTTATAAGGCTACATGGGAATATGAGGATGTGATGAGATAAAATTTCCCTCAATTTTTTCTACCATTTAATAAAATTTTGAGGATAAAATTATTTTAAGGGTGTAAAATATAACAACTTAAGTTTTTGCTGAATTTTTATCCTTAAATAAATAGGGTCTCTAAAAGCTTGTTTCACACACAAAACTAAACTAAAATGATCTGTGACATATTATAAAATAAAGACATAATAAAAATAAAACATATAGTAAATAAAAATATATTAATCAATTAAAAATTCACACAAAATAGGATTTAGAACTTTTAAAACATAAATAGTTAAATTTTCAACAAAATGGTTTTTTAATATGTTTTATTTTTATTCAAAAAAAATAAATGTTTAAATTATAGAATTTTAACTTTTAAAAATAAATTTTATAATTCAATTCATAATTCTAAAATTATCATAGTATTAATTTTTTGGAACTTTTCTAAAATAAAAATTTTTTAGGTGAATAGTGAAAAATATAGTTTTTACGAAAGCAATACCATTTATGAATTTAGAAGAAAAACATAGAAATATATTTAACATTTTTAATTAATAAAATATGAATTTATGGGGAAAAATTAATAATTTTAAATACTATTCTAAAATTATAAAACCAATTATTAATTTTTCTAACTTAGGTAACATTCTATTCTAAAATAGAAATAGTTTATGGCCTTTTATTTTAATTAAACATTTTTATGGTAAAATACAATTTTGGATTGATTTTGAAGCCAAAAAAACATTATTTTTTTTATAATAAAAAATTTTATTCACTATGAATTAATAAAATTGATAATTTTTAACCTATACGTGAATCTTAAGCCTAAACACACTTTTTAAAAAAAGATTTTATGTGTTAAATGAACTCATGTTAAAATTTCATTTTCTTACTAAAAGAAATTTTATCTGATAAAATTAATTTCATTTTTAAAATTAGTAGGTTAAAATTATTTAATAATTTATATTTTCTCTTCATTAATTAAAATTAAATTAATAAGGTAAAAATTAGTTTCCATAGAAAAACAAAAAAATGTAAAATTGAAAATTCTAAGAATAAAGGAATTAAAATATTTCTCAAAACAAAAGTGAAAGTGAATGTATGAGTTTTAATAGAAATTATCTAGTCCCACACACCATTATATCCAATTTTTTAACCACACAAAAACTTTAACATTCCATCCCTCTATACTAATTTGCTATAATTACAAAAATTCCATTCTCACCTCTAATAAAAGGGGACTTTTGTTACCCCTTCAATACCACTCAATGAATTAGTTTTCCACCTAAAAATTTGATCAATATCCATAATTTTTAATCCAATTCCTTTTAAATGGCCTGATTTTAACACTATATTTTCTTAAGACCCCACTTTCTATGGAATCCTCTAAAGAAAACATAGAAATTTCAACGTGAGTACTCAATTTTTCTCTTACATATTTACTTTCAATGTTACATTACAAAATATAAATTAATAATTAATATATAATTAAATACTAATTGTTTTTATATTTAATTTTATTATTCTAATGGAATAAATATTAACTACATTTCATCTTTACAATTTATAAAAAAACATCACCCAAGTGTGTACAGACTACCACCTCCACAAAGTGAAAATTTTCCATTTTCCCCACAACCTCTCTTTGTGGATTTGAAGGGTGAAAGAGAAATATAAATATTAAATAGGTTGAATTATTATTTTTATTATTATTAATCAAAAAATTATAATCCACCTTCTTTTCCTCTCATTATCTGGTAAATAAAAACATTAATCATGTGTGATGTAAACTACCACCTCTATGAAGTAACGTATCAAATTTTCCATATTGTTTATTTATTGTTTATTGAATACACATAAAATATGATTAAAAAACATAAAATTAACTAAAAATTATTTTTATTATTCTATAATAATGATATTATTCCCAAAATATACCACTTTCATAACCATACTCATCCATTAATTATGGTATGATCATGTTTAGTTCGGATTAACCAACTACTTGAATAATGTTGTAAAATAATATCATGGGTGACTATGAGAACATAATTACCGATGATAAAAGACATAAAAAGTAAATAATTATTTTATTTTGGTTCTATTATTTTAACTTAATATTAAAATCATTAATTAAGATACCACTATTAATTTGTTAAAAATATAAGAAACATGTTTGTACCTAATTTTGTCTATAAGAACCGTAACAAAATCACTCACAAAATGAAATTATATATTTAAAAAGTATCATTAAAAATAAATTAAAATGAATTTTATGGTCTCATAATGATGAAATTTTGGAGAATAATTAATAACACCAATATTTTGAAACTACTTCATAACGGTAAAGACAACTCACACTCGATATTAAAAATAGATAATAAAAAACTAATATACATATAGACAATAATTATAAATGAAGTTTATAAAAAAATTTATATATGAATATTTTTATAAAATTACTGGTTAATATAGTTATTTTTATTAATAAATGTTTTTGGAAAAGTTTAAGAAACCCATTTATTTCATGGGCTCTTTAATATAAGGTGATGATTGATTTTAAGTGCCACACATATGTATGGATGATGATATTTGGGGTCCCATATCACCCTAAAGTGTATGATATTAAGCATATATATCATGATATAATCAAGAATAGAAATAATGATTTTGTTTCCATAGAAATGGGCATAATGATTTTTCTAACATTATCAGGCATGGACATAATAAGTTTGTTCACATAGGCATAGAAATAACGAGTTTGATCAAAAAAGTATCCCAATGCATATAGTTGTGAAAACACTTATAATTTTTTTATCAAGTTATGAAACATTTCCTAGCTTTTTACCATGTTATTTCTCATTTACAAGATTCTTTTCTTTTTCAAGATATGTTATGTTTTCATGTTATTCCTTATTTTTAAAATATTCCACATTCATGTGCCATGCTATCTTGTTTTATAATTATTGATAGGTATTTTGATCCATTTAAAATTTTTCATACTTTATTAATGATCTCTTTGTGATATAAATTTATAAAATATGAACTATTATTATCAATTATGGCCTTCTAATCTTTCAATAATATATTTATCTTTTTATCATGTTATCCTTCATGTTTATGATGTGATAAATTGTGATATATTTTTAATTAATGATCATCTAAGATCACCCCCATATATATGTTTCCAAACCCTGGGTTATGAAAATTATTATACCATGTGATATTTTTATAAATGGTTCTATAGGATCAAGATTATGTAGTAATTTTTACAAGTGCTTTGAAATAAGTTGTTTATATAGCTAATCCCTAAGACACTACGCCTTTTGGTACTTGGGTTGTGTGACTGTTTTTGAGAAATATTATCTAAATCATTAAAGTAATTTATCATTTAATTTGTTTTTATCTTTGTTATATTTATATTTTATTCTTATTATCTTAATTAAATTTTGTGGGATAAAAAAATTTGGTATACATTCTCATGAAAATGTTCAAATGAGAGATACAACCATTCTTGTATTCACTTACTTGAAAGATAGAAAATGTATTTCTTGGATGGAACTAGATATACCAGGAATTATTCACCTAAATTTGGTATAATTTGTTTTAAAATATCATCACAATTTTTCTTTATTTCATTCAAGGAATGGTCCAAAAACAAATAAGAGGTTTCCATGCACAATTTTGGATTCTAATATATTAACCAGTGATGGAGGTTAATGGAATGGGTTGTTAAAAAAATTAAATAGAATTAATAATTGATTTAACCCCTCCTACTCTTAGTTATTCACACATATTGGGTAATTCATGTGGTATCATAGTGTCTATCTTACCCTTTGAACATCCAAAGTCATATTAGTTTCAAGAAATTTATTTTTGGTCACTAAATTCCATCTCTTAATATCAACTTGTTGTTAAAAATTATTTATCTTGAAGCTACTAAATTTTATTTTATCATTATGGATAATATTAAATATTTCAATATCATAGATACTTCAATATTTTATGAAATTTTTTTTATATGGAACAAAAGGTTTCATAATTATTGTCATTAGTATTGGATGTTTTATAGGTGGTTGTAATGGGTTTGGATACTATTCAAATTGAGGTATCCACGACGCATGTTGACCACAATATTATTGATAATAATGGATGTACTTGAAAATAAAATTTTACCTCAATATCGTTGAAGGAATTCATTGAATTTATGGGTTTAAATAATGTTAAAGAAACATGGGAAACGTTGAAAAATATTTATAAATGGAACCACAATGTAATGGAGACAAATCTAAAAATTGATCATACCAAGTTTTTCATGGTTATACACTAAAATAATATAAATCATGATGTATAATTCATTAATATCATAATTTATGATATGAATTAAATTCATACCATAGTAAATGATATAGTTATATCATTAAAGGAATGTGATTCATGTGTCATATGGTATGACATGTGGTATGGACTATAATTTTTTATATCGGATGTATGGGTGTTGTCACATATCCCAAACACTTTACCTTCTATTATAATTAATAAAGATGAATTATTTATTTATTGAAGATTACAATTATGATTGTTGAAATGTTAAATAATCATAAACCATGAATGGGTTTATATTATGAGTAACGTATGGTGCCTGCCATATTTTAGAAGTCGATGCTTGATCTTCTTCATTAAATAAAGTATATATAAAAGATTTGATCCTTTCGATTAGTGTGTATTATTTTTTTCAAGTCAATATGAATCTATCCTAATTGGTCCCCATTTATCATTGAGGTTAAGGTACTAGAACACCTTTAGAGTCTGAGGGGTATTCATATAGGATTCGTGTATACTAGTAGTCGGTGCACTTATTATAGAGGTAAGACCCTGATTATTGTTACATAGGGATATTCATTCAGTATAAATCATTGAGATGGGGCACACTCGACTTGACGTACACCAATTTATATTTTTTTCTTCATTTAAATAATAAATTTATGATGATGGATATGACTATATAATGGGGTTCATCAACTATTTTGAGCATATGATGTTCTAATGATTCACATTTGTGGTATAAAATCCACATTTAAAGTAGAAAAAACATGATATAATATTGATTTTATGAATATAATTTGTATAAAAGCGTGTAAAATATGATATATTAAGGTTTTATATGGCATGGTCAAGTGTTATCCATTGGATCAATATGCCATTTTTTACGATATGGGATATCATAAGTAAAAAATTAGTTTTTTTAATAATCATAGTGTAGAAATAGATAAATAATAACATGTGATTCAAAATATCCTAAATTATTAGAATACTTCATAATCTACAACAACTGTTATCATTGGGTGTGAATGAAAATATAAGTCTCTCAAAATAAAATGTTATATCATAACAGTGATATGGGTGATATCCCCAATTTTGATTGGCTTCAAATATTTAACCACATTATACCATTATACATGTCATAAAATAGGTATTCCATCATGTATAGTATCTATCATTTTCCATGATTGGATCATGGCTTATGATAGATATTATCTGTCATAAAATACAATATAGTTCAAAATGTGAAAATTTTAATATTTTGTGGGAAAATGATAATATGTTATAAATGATTGATTAAATGTAATTATTTAATCATTATAAATGGAATATTTTCATGCCTAAATTGAATATGAAACGTTTATATTAATATTCCATTTTTTCAAAATAAATAAATGTTTATTTATTTATTTATTCTTATTTAATATTCATGTGTATAAAATTTTAAATAATGTGAATATTTTTTGTGATTTAATTTTTGGGATAAATTTTTTATAATAAAATTTTCATATAGTGAATTACATGTTAGATACAATAAAAAATGATTTAATTTTTATTTACATTGAATTTGGATTATTATAATGTTATGATCTTGATTTTAGATATTAAGTGAAGTTTTTAAATAATTGGTGTAATATTTATGATGCAATTAAGATATATTATATATAAATAATCATTAGTAGAGTAGATTTGGTTTAGATTTATCACTCAAAAAAAGGATTATTTCATGTCAGGAAAAGTGAGGTTTAGATAATTATTACTCCATTCTTACTCTTGTATAGATTTTTTGTTTCATAAAATTCTAGGCCTTTACAAGAAAGAGTTTCAAATACCTTATATATCGGATGCATTTAGATATGTGTAAATATATTTGGATTATATTTTTTGGTGAGTGACACAAATTATGAGTTTTGTAAAGAGTTATACGTTAATATGAGTTAAACATATTAATTTGGTGGATAGTATAGGGATTCCAAATCTAAATATTTTGAAGAATGTATAAAAGTACTAATAAAACATGATATAATAAGAATTTATGAGATGAAATATAATAAATTTAATATTCATATTATTTATATTAAACTAGTGAGACTAAGAAAAAAAACTTAAATATTAATTGTGATATTACTTCAAAAGTAAACATATTTAACGACCTAAATTATGAACTATTAGTGGCCCAAACAACTAGGTTCCTGTGAATTATCTTATATAAGGAAATAATATTATAGGTGACCATAACCAATAGATACTAATATCTAATATAATATTTGTGCCACACTTTTCTATGAAATCGTAATCATTAAGATATGATAGTAATAGATTTAAGAAAATCTACATAATGGATTAGGATATGTAGTAATCTAGTCAACTAACCAAGATTCATATGGGATATGATTGGAAGTATGACCCACCTAAATAGATATGTAATGTGATAAATGATAAAGAGACCCAAATATTAGTGAAATATAGATCTTGGTCCACTAATGGTAATTATTTGTGGGCTCATCATTTGAGTGGGTGTAAACATACATGATAAAAAGATATAAAAATGATATTCACTCGTACATATGTCATTGTTTTAGATTATGAAATGCATCATGATTATAATTTTGAGATACCTCGTAGGTATGACCTATAATATAACTTAAAAATGCTAACTAATGTTGATAAGTGTTCTCAAATAGAAGGATTTTGAGAATATTGATATGAATGTTAAATAAAATTAATCTCTAATTCTGACTCGTGATCATTGGTTACTAGGTGTGAATTGTACATTTTTTTGCAGATAAACATAAACATAGAAATATAAGATAATTAATGAAATTTGAAGTTGACTATTGTGTTCACAATGGGGAAAATTGTATTACATAGAATGATAAAACTTTTGATCTAATACTACCAAGTGGATCATCTCTAGAATTGAAAAAAAAATGTTATTATCTTCCTACCATAGATAAAAACTTGTCTTATGTATCTTATATAGAACATATGGTATTTTCATTGATTATTACAAAAAATAGTTATTCTAAATATATTAGTTGACTTTTTTGTGTTCTTGTGAATATAGTGAATGGTTTATACATTTTAGATGTTGATAATCTAATATATAACTTTATGGATAACAAGGTCATAGTTAATTCAAGAAAAATTTATATTTTTCATTATAATAATGATCATATAAATGAGAAACATATCTAAATACACCATGAAGATTTATTATTGTAATCATTTTATTATAGTCCATTTGATGATTGTGAATATTGCT
The DNA here is from genome assembly GCA_963277665.1 of Viscum album. Classification (NCBI taxonomy): domain Eukaryota; kingdom Viridiplantae; phylum Streptophyta; class Magnoliopsida; order Santalales; family Viscaceae; genus Viscum; species Viscum album. The sequence continues at coordinate 1,656,033,306 of OY728121.1, read as the reverse complement.
TATTATAAAAAATAAAGAATGTTACTTTTAGTAGAAAATTTTAGAAGGCTAGTGCATTGTTTTATCTCATACATAGTAATGTATATAGATAAATGGGTTCTCAGAAAGTGATAGAAATAGGAACTTTATAACCTTTACTAAATGTTTTAGTGAGTATAGTTATATGTTTCTTATGAGTAGAATATTTGAAACATTTTAAAAGTTCAAATAGTTTTATAATGAAGTATATAATCAACTAGAAAGTATTATTAAGATTCATTGATTATATTAGAGTAATGAATACTTGAGTCAGGAATTTTTTAATCATCAAATAGATTATGGAATTTTTGGATAGATTACTCCTCCTAGAAATTAATAAGAAAATGGTTTGTTTTGGGGAGGGGGGTAATTTCATATTTTTAAAAATAGTTTTATCATTTATGAGTCAATGTGATGATATTATATCATTATATGAAATTCTCTATGTTTACTCCACTTTTTTGTATTGTATATATTGTCTATATATAATAATGTAATAAGAATGTTTTCAATATATAAAAAGAATAAAATATTCAAAGAATCTTGAAGTTCCAAATCATGTTGACGAGAAGATTATGTGAAGTTCCCAATCATGGAGTTGTAGTTATGTGAATATTTGAAGAGTAGAATATTGGAAATGCACCGTGGATGTTAGAAGTTGGTATTTTTTCTATTTTTATATGTAAAATCATATGTAGGTGAGATTTCATCATATTCATGTGCTAGTTCAAGTAAGACACTTTCATTGTATATTATTTGATATCCATTCATATGGAAATGTTTGAAGATGTTTTTGAGTTGCTGTTATATAAGACAAAGCTAATTAATCTATATTTAAAGAATTTAATGAGGATTTAGTTCCATTGAGTGTGAAAATTTACAAATTTTATATCTTTGTATATAATTTTTGAAGGAAATATGTGATATTATATCACTATGAATAAAAAATTTGATGATGTTTGAAGGATATAATTTTGATCCAATAGTGGTGCTACAATTAATAAAGATTTATTATTCCACGTTATTAAAGAAATAATGAGATAAGAATAAAGGAGTTAATTATGGTATTGTAAGTTAATTATAATATTATGGTATCTACATGATGTATACCATTTATAATATATTCTAATAATTATAAAATATAATCTAAAGTTATTACAACATTTTTTATATTAGGATAATTTTATGTGATTAATTGAAGAAATTAGTAAATTTGGTGCTAAATATAAAAATGGATAAGTATTGATTATTTCATAAGACTTGTCTAAATTTATTAATACTTGTGGTAATTTTATAAGACTTCGAGTGTTGAAGCTTTAAAATTGATAAATCATGAGTATTTCATAAGACTTTGGCATAATTCATAAGGCATTGGATAATTTTGAAATTATTTGGAAATATCATAAGACTTCGGTGATGTTTAAAAAGTATAAGGAAATTTTGTAATACTTTTTTCTTAGAAAAAGACTTATTAAATTGAAAATTTTGGTGAAGTCACTTTGTATCATAATTTACCTCATAAAATATAATACTTTGTTTAAAAGTCAATAGTCTTCAAAAAATTTAACAGTCGGTATCTAAAAGTTAAGGTTATAGAAGATGATTATAAAAAAAATGTTGTTTCTAAACAATTTAAATATCATTATTCTTCTTATTAATGACTCAAGTACAGGAATTTGGAAATGAACCATTAAAAAGAAAGAATGAGTTTCCCTAGAAGGAAGGTTATCATTATGTCAAGCTATTTGAGAAATAAACTAAGTTTAGATCTATCATGTGAGTAGAAATTTATGATTTAAATGATAAAACCATGATACAAAGTTGAATGATAATAGAAATAAACAAAATATTGTTATCATAATTGAGTACTAGTTGTTACATTATTCGAGGTTTCCAACCTAATTTATTTTAATTTCAAGGAAAGTGAATATAAACTTATTCAATCAAATGAAGAGTTACAAGATGTGGTAATGTGTATGTAAACATGCACACAAACATGTAATTAAATGACCAAATATTTTATGGAATGTTAAAGGAATATTATCCCAATACTTAAATATAAATAAATTATAATATATTTTACTAGGATTTAAATTGGAAGAAAAATGGAGATACAAAACTTAAAGTCAAGGGGGTATCCATATTCGAATTGGAAACTATATTGAAAATATTTTATAACAATTATATACATATTATTAGGATAAGGGGAGTTGTGTGATTTTTATTTTATTTCACACCAATATTATCTTACATATTATAAGAGTTGAACAACAAAATGAAGAGATATCCAATACTACATCCAATTTAAGAACTTTAGTATCGAAGAGATAGAGATAGAGATACACAGAGAGAGAGAGAGATAAAATTGTGAAGAATCTGTACATCCTGTGTTTTAAAAAATTGATGGAAAAAATTGTTTTTTTAATATTGATGACACACATTGAAGGAGGAGAAGAGTAAGAGATAATCATACCATCTGTTAATCATCATTCAAGCCAAAGAAGAATACTAAGAAGACCAAATTATGATATCTATATATTTTATCATTTAAATAAGATGAGGCACAACTACTTAATTTCCTTGGAATGTGGAAGAAAATAAAATACGTATTTTCTAGTAAATATATGATCTTATACTAGTGATCTTTCATCAATGAGGTGTAAGTCTATTTTTGAATCCAAATAAAAAAACCATGTTTTCCATTTTACTTACTTAGTGATAGGAATATGTATCCCAGGATATTCCATTTCCTAAGATATTCTTGATAATGAAAAAGGATTTAGGTGTGTGTGTGTGGTAAACACCATTTTACATTAAGTATGTAGACATAAATCTTAGAGAAAAAAATCATCAGAAAACTATGGTGTCCTTTAATTGGTGATTTAATATTTATATCACATGAAAAAAAAAACTAAAAATGAGTAGAGAAGAGAAAGAGATATATCTATTCACTAAATAAGTATAGGGGTAAATAAGTTTTCAATAATTAATTGGTTAATATGTTACCAATAATGATTCACCACCTACCTCCCCTAAGTGCTGACTATACCCTTACTAATTCTAACACTCTATAAGAAATAGATTTTATACTAAACCATGTATATCTATTGAATTAATAAATAAAAAATATGATAAATGGAATGGGAAGTATCTAAATTTCTATTTTATGTGGATTTGGGGTTTTTAATCAAACATAAGACATTTTTTATTTTGTTAAAATTTGTTTTAAATAAAATAAATGTATTTTTATAATCCTAAGGATATATAGGGATACTAAATTTATAATAATACTAAACAAAAATCTATTGTGGCCGGAAATGGTGTATTTCATGAAAAGGGACACATTTTTAGGGGACTCAATGGGAGGAAGCATGAACTTTGATAAGTTCAAATCTAATAAATAGTAATTTTTCTAAGAAGGAAAGTTAGCTTGTTTCCAAAATGGATATAGAAAAAGAACCAAATCAAGTTACACAAGAACCTAAAATTCTAGGAATTACTCATCAAGATCCCAAGATTTAAGGAATTATTATTAAAATTGATGATGAAGTAATATTTATAAATGATGAACCTACTAACTATTGAGAGTTAAATAAGATCTCAAATTCCTATAAATTGTTAAATTATATGAAACCTAAGAGAGACTCCATGTAAACTAACAATATTTGGAGCTTGGATTATTCACCTAAATGGGTGGTACCCATAGGGTGAAAGTGAGATTTTCATAAGAAAACTAACATGGATGGTAGAGTATCTTCCTATAAATCCCATTTTGTAGCTAAAGGATACAATAAATTCATGTTATTTACAATAACATCATATTTTCTCTAGTGATTATGATAAATTCCATTCATATCTTAATTTCCATAACCACTCATTATAATTATGAGGTATATCAAATGGATGTCAAAACTAATTTCATCTGTGAGAATTTAGTTGAGGATGTGTATATAGCTAAAAGTTTTTGAATTTATAAATGAATCTAAAAAGGTTTTTATCTTTCAATAGTACATTTTTTTTAAATAAATATTCTTAGTGTTGGAACAGCTAGTTTAATAATGAAATCAAATATTCTAATTTCATTAAGAAAGAAAATGTTTCTTGTATATAAAATAAAGTTAGTGGGGTTTTTTTGTAATTTTGAATATTTTATGTGGATGATATACTAATTTTCAAAAAAGATATCCAAGATTTACATTCTATAAATATTTTATTTGGAAAATGATTCTTGGTGAAATAAATGGGTGAAACAACTGATATCCTTGGTATGAATATCTATAGAGAGAGAGACAAAATAGGTTACTTAGATTGATTCAAAACACATTTATTGATAAAGTTATAAAGATATTTTTCATAGAGAACTCCAAGATGGGTATTTAGCAGTATTACATGTCACAAATAGAAAAAAGATTTAGGATCCCCCAAATGTGTTTGAAAATATGAATAAGATTCATTATATATATATCACGGAACAATCATGTATTCCATATTGTCTAATCAACCTGATGTCAGTTTTTCTTTGAGAATAAAAATTTCACTCCAATATTGTCCAGATGGTTTCCAATAGATTTTTGGGAAGAACATATTAAAGTATTTAAGAAGTGAAGATATGTTCTTAGTTTTTTGTGCTGAGGATGATCACATTGTAAGGGGTAACACTGATGATAGATTCAAACATATAGTCGATAATAATAGATCCTAATCTGGTTTCATTTTTTTACTAATGTTAGATCTATAACTTGGAATATTTCAAAATAGGGAATTTTGTGGAGACGAAAATAAATGTTGAGTACATCACTGTATCATATTCTATAAAGTAATTTTTTGGGTCAAGAAGTTTATTAGTAAACTTGGGGTGGTTCCTAAAAAAGAGTGAGTAATTAATATTTAATATGATAAAAAATGGGTAATTTATCAATCCAAGTATCCATGTTTTCACTAAATGACTAGATGAATCCAACATAAATACCATCTCCCTCAAGATATTTTTGACAGTGGTGATGTAAAGAAAAATTAGGTGGTTATAGAGGAGAATATAAAAGATATATTGAAAAAAACATTATCAATGAAAAAAAATGAGGTACATTATGAATCTTTGGGTATTGGGTATATGAGATATTTTATGTAATGTTTGTAAAATGTAACAGGATTTTATAATAAATTCAATCTTTATTTATGAATCACTCATGTATGATACACTTATTAAACATATATAATGGAATGTTAGAAACCCCAAAAAGTATGACTTTTATTTTTAACATATCATCAACAAGTATATTGATTTGTGGAGATATCTAAATATTATCATGAGTATAATTATAACATACGATATAGAGTAGACTTATGAGATATTATGTTAGGGTTTATTATTTGAATAAACCCTAAAATGTATATCAAAAATAATGTCATACAATTATTAATACACTTAGGGTGTATTATTACCATAAAATCATTATTAAATAAGGTTGATAAGATACTTACCATTTGAAACTACATACCATGATACATTTATTATTCTACCCTTGAGGTTTATCTAATAAGAGGGTAGTTGGATATGTTGTTGATCATTCCATTAATTGAGTTCAACCAAGAAGATAATTTAGACTTGGTGAGAAGAAAGTATATTTGGTACTTTGACTTAGTTATTTATGAAATGGATGTACATGATTATCTACTATACAAGGTTTATACCTATATAATAGGATGATTGACATGTGATGAAATCACTATGTGAATAAATATATATAGAAAATCAAAAAGTGTGAGTTACCAGATTCTGTATTGATATGTTCCTTATTTAGTGGTCATTCTATATCGTGGAAAATGGATTATATGAGTATATATATTATTTATATGGAGTATATTATAGTGGAAATTTTTATATGGTTATATGATCATGTTTGATTGAGATCATGTGAGCACCCTTTGTAGCTTGAGTGGCTATAAAACATTGCATGAGTTTTCTCTTTGTTTACATTTATGTGTTTGGGAATTCATATTGGTTTCCAATTCTAAAAATCCCTATAGGGTTATATAATTTAGTTTTAAATTAATGATATAATTTTATAATAATATTTTTTTTCAAAAATAAAGATAGTTTGATAAACTGTATCTAAAGAAGCTTGGATAGATTCATAAAGAGTTGTTATGTTTTTGGATAAATTACTTAAGGGTGTTTAGTGAAAGTGGTAGATTAAAAGTTATTCCCTAAAATATGATGAATTAAATTGCATGATTCATCAATATCATAACCTATGATATTCAATTGATTCATATTAAAGGAAAACTTATGGATATATTATTAAAAGCATGATATTCATATGTCATATAGTACAAGATATGGTATGGCTTATGTTATGTAATATTAGGTGAATGATTGTTTATTTGACTCCCAAATGGTTTATCATCAGTTATAATTTATCAAGGTAAACTATTTATATCTTGAATAGTATAATTATTATCGTTGAAATGTTCAGTAATCAAAAACACCAAAAAGGTATATATTATGAGTAATGTATGGTGGATGAAAAATGTCGGAAGTCGACACTCAAACCCATTTATTAAATGTTACTGGTCAGTATAAATTATATAATCATTATTATTGAAGTGTGTGGAGATTTTTTAATCTTTTCCAAATATATGTTCCCTTTTGTTCCCTATATTCATTTAATTATATTTTTCTACTATCCCTTTGGAAGGCATAGAGTCCCCACATAGCGTACATGGATTCTAGTAGGTGGTGTGGTAAATGTGAAGGAAAGAGCCCGAGTGAAATATATTTGTGATATTCACAAATTATACTCTTCAAACATGAATAACATTGGTCATGATTTATTCATGTTTATATTTATGTTTGTCATCTACATATTGATTCTATGATGATATATATGACTATCTAATTTGTTCTTTCTATTGTTATGATCATATGATATTCTAAGAAAACCAATTAGTTTAAAGATATTTGAATGATTGATGATAGGCCCATTGATAATTTTTTCCAATGGATAAATAAAATATATAGTAATTTTAATCAAATTATATGGTGAAAATATTGAAGACTAATGGTTGTGAAACATCATTTATGATCTTTCCCACCACAAGTCAGATTCTAAAGTATCGTCTATGGAACATAATTATTTATAAAACTTTCCACAAAAAGATATTTAATCTGCCTTCATATATTATGAGATAAAAAAATTCCCATTATTATAGAATGATCCCAAAGGTAATAATGAAATAAACTTTAAGTATATTGGGAATTAAAATATTTCAGAGAAAATGAATGGTTCTTCAATGGATTTTGAGGAGGAAGATCCTAGAACCCATTTAGAAAAAATAATGTATCTTATTTCAAATAATATGTTTAAATTAAAGATAAAATGTAATGTTAATCCCCCAATAATATATTTTAACTATATATCCATAGGTTAATTTCTATAAAATTTCATAAAATGAAAAGATAATGAAAGTGAAAAATAAGAATGTTAATATATTTCTTCTCTAATAAAATTTAGAAAAGGTGAAAAATAAAAAAAGGAAAATAAATTCTCAAGATAGAGGAAGAAAAAATCAATAAGTATTAAAATAATAAATTTATTGTCCGAACATTTTGAGAACAATAATGAAGTTAATGATGATGATGAGAAAAGTTCAAACAATGAATTTGGAGTGACAACTATGCCTAAAGTGGAAGAAAATGATAGATCTTAAAGTGATAATTAATAAATAGATAATAAAGTTGAATTGCATATGTAATATATGGTAAAATAATAATTTAATGTCTAACATTCCATAAATACAAAATTTTAGAATTATTTAAATACATTAAAGAAGTTATCAATTATATAAAATGATGGTCTTGTAATTTATGTCAAAAAGAAGGTCAAATTGTTAAACATAATTGAATATTTAAATGTTAAATTGGTCAAGGAAGGTAAAAAAGGATTATATTAATTACAAGATATTATCAAAGTAAAATTAATTTGAATATATTTAGAAAGAATAATTATAACTGGATAACTATATGAAGGTATTTAAGTAAGGAATCAACAAGTCCACGAAAGTAGGGGTGAATAATTTGGAAAAATAAAGATTAATTCAAGTAAACTTGAAAAAATAATAAACTAAAAAATACATCAATAAATTTTAAATATAGTTCATGGATTTTATGAATGAAAAACTTATAGTCAATAAAAAAAATATTTAATTCACAAAGGAGTGAAAACCTTATTGTAGTTTTTTTTGATATTTTCAGAGATAAGTCCAAACTTAACAAATAGAAAATTAAAATTTTTGAAAAAACAATTATTAGTAAATAGAGGGAAGATATAAGAGTATACAATAAATTTATTTTAAAAAAATAATAACCAATGGGTCATAAAATTTATTTAAAACTGAAGTAAATAATTATGGACAACATGTGTGTTCAATGATAAGATTTAATATTTTAATATTATTTTTTTTATAATGAGTTCAAGACTAAATAATTGGTATTATTTTAATTAACTTGAATTTTTTATTTTAAACCTTTTAATATTTTAAATAATATTTTATAAGGTAGTCTTAGAGTCATTTTCACCTAAATTGTTTCATAGATGCTCAAATATATTATATTAAATAAAATATATTAATTTTTATTTTGAGCACGTTCATGAAGAAATATCGATATTTGATAAATGGAAACTAAAATAAAAAATACATCTACACTTTTTGAATTTGTAAGGGTATATTTTTCTAGGTTGGTGTAATTTTAGATTTGGTTTCGAGCCCCAGATCAGTCCATTCAAGGGTATTTGAATAAAAATATCACTAAGATGAAAAAACATTATAAAAACATGCTTAACATCACAAAATAGGGTTATTCATTTACATAGACCCTATTTTGATAGAGATATTTGGGTCATGGACATTTAGTGTGTGCATTCTTTGAGCGATCAATGGTGGAGCATGATGCAGACATGGATTATAATGAACATTGATCCAATTCTCAAGGTAGGAACATTAATTCAATTTCTACTTAATCCTATCATGAATATTTCTTAGAAACACTTATAAATAGATTTTATTGGACTAAGTAATTGTTTAGAATCATGATCTTAAAAAATAATTAATCCAACACTGTTTGGTTCATGTTTCGTTGATTTTTTTGATCAATTTTTTTAATGGATCAAAGACTTGGGTAGAGAGTCCTTACCATGAACCAACCTAAATACCCTTGTATGTAGGTACCCAATCCTATAATGACCTATGCCGAAGGGAATTCCAAGTCCATAGAAGATAGTGGCTTGTGCTAGGGAATCAATGAATTGTCAAATGTAATGATTTATGCCAAGAATAGACTAGTAATATAGAATAGAAGAAGATAAATTAGTAAAAAAATCAATAGTCGGTATACCAAAGGTCCAAATAATCAATCACACCCGCCATGTATAATTTTCTCTTTCCCTTTTCATGAAACTGTCATAACATAATCTATGAACTCCTAAAGGAAAAGTTAGGATGTTAGAAAAAACTATCCCAATAGGGTATTACCAAATGTTCTATAGGCACTTCCATAATACATAAACCATTTATGACTCAACTTAAATAAAGGAAAGGAATGGAAAATTATTTTCATATTTTCAGTAAAAAAAATATTTCAAGTCAAGTATGTGGAAATTATAAAAAAATAATTCCTTAATGTACCTTTTCAATAAATGTGAGGGAATGAATCACAATATTTATATTATCACCAACATGAAATAATTAAATCAAAATAGAGAACCATTATTATATTCCCAAAGGTTAGTTAATCACTAGCCCAAAGATATGTGCACTACTCAATCAATCATGGCTTAAGCTTTTCATATATCCTTATGGATCAATTCATCACGATATTATAAATCAAAACCCCATAATGGAAAAAATGTTGAATTTGGTTTAGATAGAGTTATAATTTTCAATCCATTTCTTAGGTATTAGTTTACTAGCATGTATGTCCTAATCACCCACTAATTTCCTAAGCTCACATGTGATTTCAATCAATATATCATGAGAGAAACATTAATTCATTTTAAATTCATCAATAATAGTTCAAATTCAAAATTTATAGTCTCAACATTCCATTTAAATTTTAAAACCAAATCATAGGATTTTATCTGATTCATGTTTTTCAAAATAATTTTCCATTAAAATCTATTTCTCTCAAGAATCAATATGAAATCACTATTCATTATAATCCATATTTTATCAAATCTACCAAATAATTTAAAATCATTTGAAAAAAAGGTTTTGTTTCACAAAATCAAATAATTTTTAAAGAAATATTAATATTCTCAAATTAATGTTCAAAAAACAATTTTAAAAAATCAAATCTAGCAAGAAAATATAGGTTTCATGTATAAGTAAAACCCACACTAAAAGACCTACCTTTAATCAAACGGTTAATAAAACACCCGAAACAGGAACCAATAGTATAGAGTCAAATGTGAGGAATATTAACTAGGAATAACTAGAATTTAACTCCACTAAATATGGTTTTTGATGCACCAACAACATAAGTATTCATCACTCTAAAATTAGAAGAGAATATAATAAATAAGGATTCCAAATCAAAGGGACTACACATACTAGAGAGGGATGAAATTCACCCATTGGCACTTTTATTTAAGAATAAAGTGTTTAGAAGACCCAAAATCCACACAAGAGAGACTCCAAAAGAGAAAGGGTCAGATTCAGTTCAATTATGTGCTGTTTAGAATTTATAATGGGAGTTCAAGGCTTTAATTTCAATTTTCTAGGGATTAAAAATCTCATCAAACAGTTTCTTGGGTTAGTAAACAGGGTTGGATAAAACCATGAACTTATCAATACAACCTTACTAGGATTCTAGAGAGTATCGTATGGTTGGTCCACACAGTTTAATAAACCATTCATCAACTATGCACACCATCCAGGCTACTAGACAAAGCATACATGGTTTTGATGCATTTTTGGAGACCGTTTGTAAACCACGATCTCCCCATTGTCCCAAGTAACGTGGTTTTAGGCTAAGGTCACATAGTAAGAACTGACTATGTACCCCCATCCAGAACCTTATATCATGGAACATAGTTTCCTAGGCCAACCCATACATTTTTCACTAACCATGTTCCAACTGTGCACAACCACAAAAGCATCCAGAAATTTTAAGAAGTCTCCAAAAATAAACCAAAACAAGATAAAAATAAAGGATAATCAAAAAAGGTTCTAGAAGAACCATAAATCTATTATTGGGATCAAAAGTCTCCCCATGAAAAACATTTTATACCCGTATAAATCCCAACATGAAAACTCCATGTCAGGGATATGATTCCACTGAACTCTCATCAATTCCTCATGCTCAAAAGTATCATGTGAATCGAAACTGTGCAACCAAGGAACTCAAACAAGAGTTGCGAACTTCCCATAAAGAACCTTCACCTGAGAATCAAAAATCGGAACTGGCTATTTAGCCATGGAAAGATAAATTCCTACATCAACATCCACCAATCTCAAAACATGGAATGGGTCTCAAAGATAATTTATGAGTTGAGACATGTGAAAAGAATTATGAATTTATTTCAAATGAGGTATAAAATAAAAATGGTAAGACACCTCTCGGATATTCTCAACAAACTCAAATGGTCCCACATATCTCAGAGCTAGATTTCCAAATTTTCTAATCCGTTGAGGCCCCAAATGAGATAAAATTATCAAAAACACTTGGTTACTAACTGAAAACTCCAATGATCATCGATGAAAATAATTATAGGATTTATAAAATCTTTTAACCAATACCAATCTCTAAAGAATCAATTCAAACCTTTTAACCATCCAATATAATAAACTATGTCCGAATAGATAAGGTTAACCAATATTCGTCTAACACAGTGAATATTTACATTGATATCTATACAAATCCCCAAGGGTTTCACTCTTATGGAAAACATGTAACTATAGTAATAGGAATCCTCAACTATTCCCAAGTGGTTATCCCAAGATCTACCAAAGTCAATAATTCTAAAAACAATCCTATCTTCCAAAATCTATATAGCTCATTTTTTCTAGCCATCCATATGTAGATAATATGTTGTGCTCAATCTAACCTGAGTTCACATTGACACATAAATGCCTCTCTAGAAATGGTAAGTTGAATGGGTATCCCTATCAGAAACTATAGTAGTTTTAAATTTGTTAAATCTAAAGATTAATTGCACATACAAGCTTCAAAAGTCATTACCTTTATTTGTATCATGAATAGGTATTATTACAAACCAACCCATATAGACAAAAAACTGGTCACCTGAGATGGCCCGTAATAAGAATCAAGAGACATTCTTGGTCCTCTTTGGTTACAAACTAGTTTCATGCAACAATGATAAACAATTTGGGAATGATTTATTCCATGAGAAAACAAACAACTAATAACAAATAAACTAAACAATAAAAATAAGCAAAATTTGTGTAACGAAATAAACGGATACACATATATCCATGTAACCTCATGGATCACCTCCAACCATAGCATTACACTCACTCCATGAGAGACCCATAGCTAGAACCAGCACCAGAATCTAAAAACAAATATAAATCTCTAAGCGTGAGTATTAAAACATGGAAGGAATTCCCAAATAAATTATTCCCTATGCCTTACATTTAAATGAAAACCTTTTCAAGAAATCTTGAAAATACAAATATATGAAAATAGAATTTTTCAATTATTTTTAAAACAAGTAACAAAATGAAATTTCTTAAAATCCATTTCCCCTTTTTTATTTTTAAAACCGTTTATAAATAATAATACACTTCCAATAATCGCTTTTGTAAGAAAGAGATGCAATGATGGAAATATTTCAATGTGAGAGAATAAAATCATGTTCTACAAAACATTGGTAAGTAAAACATTTTTTTCATTATATTTCAAATTAATGTAAAACTAAACAAAAATAATTTGATTAAAAAAATACTATAGAAAAATAAGGATAAATGGTAGCAAGCACCATGGGAAAACCCTAAGCGTCTTGGTTTGGGGGGTCATATAATCCTCATACAATGGTGATATATCATACAAACCATGACACACAGCGTCCTCATGCATGAGATACTATAATGGAACACATCCCATGTTCAATTAGTCTTTAATATTCATAATATGTTTATTTATTGTTGTAACATCAAAAAATCTAGGGGTAACTGGGCCTCAACCCTACTGAACCTCCTAACGTACTAGACATATTTTCCCCCTAGGTACCTGGATTCCTAGGTGCTCTTTTCTAATTCTCAATGTCTTGAAAATCCATTTTCAAAAAAAATAAACACAAAATGTAACACTTATCAAAAAACACTTCATGAGAGGAAAATCATCATTCAACACATACATAATATTTCTAAATCAAGGGGCATGCCACAAGATGGGTTTTCCACTTCTGCAAAACATTTTGAAGGTGAAAATCGGGCCTTTCCATTTTAGAAGGAATACTTTCACTTTATAAAAAAATAACACTGGACAATTTTGAGTTCCAAATCCATTGAAAATTCCAATGGAACAATTAAAGTACCACACATTCAAAAAACAAGCATGAAACCTTGCTTAAATCCAAGAAACTCATTTTCAAATCTTAAGAGAATACTTATCAACCAAGTGAAAATCCACTTTATAATAACCACAAACAATTATATATATAACACATACATTCACATAAAATAGAAAAAACAAATGAAAAACACAAGGCAATTATATATTTCACTTTTAAAGGACAAGGTATAGGGAACCTACCTCAAACTCAAGGCGCGCTACTTTTGATGAAGGAAACTCAAATCTTCCCTTTCCACTTGAACACATATGAAATTTCACATATATAAAAGGACACCTAGGGCCTACGTACATATTTTCAGGACCAAATATTTACAAGTGTATCCTTAAATATATGCTTATATTGGAATATAGCTCTTTACACTTACATGCATATGCATTTCTCACATATATACATAAGCACACCTCGGCCCATTAAATATATTCACCCTTCCATGAGTGAATATATATAAGGGTTAACTTACACACATATATATATATATTCCAACCTATGAATACATAGATAGGTAGACTTTGAATCTGGTAACTCGAAACCACTTCAAGGATGAGAAAAACGCACTACAAAATTACTAGGAACCCAAAACCACCAAAAGCGCCAAAATAAATTTGATCAATGTAAGAGGAAAAAGAAAAAAACCTAAAATGACGGTGGCCAAACCGAAATGTTTTGATATAATTATTATCCAGTGGTGGATGCTGAAATACACTTGAAGCTGACCCAGGAGATACATTAAAAGCCCCAACACTAGTGAAGAGAGCCTGAAATATGGTTAAACCTTAACCTGGGGTTTGATCGAGCTAGGTAGGGTTATGGGGAATAGAAAAACACCACAGAATAAAAATAAGATGGAAGTGGAGGTCTTACCTCAAGATTTTGACCAAAAATCCACAAGGGAACTAGTGAAAATCGCCATAGAAAGTGGAACCAAGTGGGTCAGGTAGAGTGTGTCTGAAGAGGATATGGAGGGATGGTGTGTCATATGATGATAGTGAGATGGATGAAAAGACAATAAATATGTGGGAGGAAAGAAAAAAAATGAAAGAAAAAATTTTAAAAAAATCTGGGTAACCGGCGCTATTTGTGCATGGTTTACCAAATCACGCACCAACCACGCACTGACCACAGCCAAGGGCCAATCATTACATGATTACAACTAGGAAAATTCAAGGTTGAGAAAACCATGCTCAAACAATGACAATCATCACTTCCTACTCATAGATCCAAATTGACCACTTTTATCATAGTTTAATATACCGTGAACCAGTTGTGTGCCACACCACTGACCCATCATGGCACCCATATAAGAACCGCATGATTTCTTATAACCGTGCGTTATATCCCTAAAATATAAAAAATCTCCCCAAAAATAAACTCTGGCCTTCCAACTATAGGTACTTTAGACCACCCAATATTCAGATAAAATAAGAAAAAAATAAATAAAATAATAGGGAAGTTTTGGGTCGAGCTGTGAAAATTCTCCTCACCATGACAGTTTATTCCCCCATAAAGTCACAAAATACTTGGCAAGCCTAGAAATTAACAAGCTAATACTTGAAGAGAAACCTCATCCACTAGAATATAATGAAAAAAACTCACTTTCCATCAAAAATCGAGAACTCTGGGATCCAAAGAAACTCATAATTATATCCTCGAAGAACCATCTCAATATCCAAGAAACAACTAGCGATGTCCAAAGACTCAAAAAACCAATGAAATAACCAAAAATTAGGAACTTCCATTTCCAAACTTAACCTTGAATCATTAACTCCCCAACCCCTAACAAAGGTTTCACTAGGGAACCCATCATCCATGTCAGTCGTACTTTTATTATTCGGGTCAGGTGGGGTTAAATTAAAGAAACATGCAGGTGTAGAAATTCTAAGTTCCCAAAAATGAAACACATGAACAATAATACTAGGTTAACCAAGGAATTATCCCATGGTGTGTCTCAACAACATTTAAAAACCAAATAGCACATACAAACCCCCAACACAAGGGTTCCTCGATGAAAGAGACTATAATTAAACACCGAATTGAACCAATATTTATAATTTATATAAGACATATTCATATCAAAATATGAACTACAAAAAACTAGAACCATTCAAAAAGAAATAAAAATATTCACATGTTCATATGCAAAAAAGAAAAATAGTATAAATACTAAGAAAATGAGGCCACAAATACCTCCCAATAAAAATATTCAAAAATGAAACACCCTGGAAAGGGAAAACGTAAACAGTTTCCACTATATCATCAGAGACAACGTGTTGGTTTGACCACCACCGCAATCAATAGCTCCTCTAATCTATTGAAAGATTCATTCTAAGAACTATGGATGAAGATATGATATATGTACTCATATTCTTCCCTGCAATAAGGAGCCGGAGATCTCCAATCGAATCCTCCTCCTTCGATGATATCACTTACAAAACCCCCTTTTGAAGGACCAAGCAGGCACACCGAATAAAACATCTTCTCATAAGTGAACTATGAACAAGGTATTCTTCTTTTTCTTAGTTAATGAGGGTGGGTGAAAACCCAAGAATAATTGGGTGTGGTACAAATTCTGGAAAGGATCCATCTCCAATAATCAATTCATAGTATGGGTAGAGTCATCAACTGGAATACTTAGAGAAAAACTTATTTATAATTTCTTCAAAGACTCCAACCACCTCAATTTGAAAAGTCCATCCATAAGGAAATGAGCAAAACTGATTCCCAAAACCGACCATAACCTAGGAAACCAAGGAACATATCAAAGAGACCAACCATTACTCTAAACTAAGACTCTTCTAGGGAGTACTCTAAAAACAAGAATCATGAAACCAAATTAGAACACATGACAAACCAAAACTCCATTACTCAATCGAAAATAAAATACTAATACTCAAAATACTATTCCAAAAATATTTCTATCACAATTGAACCAAAATTCCAAAATGGAAATCTCTAAACACATAAAGAAAGTATCACCCCCCCTATTTTCTAAGATCATTCAAATACCCTTTTTTAAAACCATTTTTAGAAAACAAAATAACCTTAGTAAGTTAACTACCCACCATTGGAATTCCATGAATCCTCATATATATAAATCCATGTGATCAATAACTCCTCCATAAACCCACAACCATCCTCTTACTCTATGCATGCATCCATACATGTGATAATCCATAGTAATACCAAGGTCCAAATGTAAAAATCACTTCCCAAACCACTCTTTAAAACATACTCAAGTCAATTTCCAAAACCACCCCTTATCATTTAAAAACAAAACATTTCAAAATTCCTAAGAAAATCTCATCCCAACTTTCACAAAACCCTTCCAAAATCCCAAATCACTTTCCAAAATGACTCTAATTTTCAAAACAAACCATTTCCAAAACCAATTTCACAACCATTTTACACCGAGGACACTTTTCAAAATACTAAAACTTACTTTCACATTAAATTTAAACACAAAATCCCTCTTTATAAACCAAAACCAAGTTACTAAAATTCATTTCCAATTTCAAAATACAATTTAGAAACCCAAACCCACTTTTCAACAAAATCCATATCTCAAAATCATTTTTCTTTTAAAATACCATTTTTTTTAAAAACCCTTCTCATTTAAAATCCACAAACACCAAACAAAGTAAACCAAAGAAATACTCACACTGAAACTCCTAGGATGGGGAACTAGTGAATTTTCCCAACCCAATCTCATAGTATAGCATACCATGCCTTGAGAATGCACCAACACCTAGAAGTATATTGAATCATGCACTCAGGCTCTACAAGGTTCTCTACTCCATGTAAGACCTTTATGAAACACCAGATCACCTCTATTGTCATCCCCCAATCCGCAAACCCGAAGGCCAAGAGAAAAGTCTCAAATCCTAAAACACCCATGGAAACTCAAGGATCAGGAAGGATAAGAGTTTATGATGATATTATCATACCTACCTCTTAAGTCTTGAAATTCCAATATTTAGTTTACTTGATGCCAAAAATAATAGTATGCCTCCTCTAATACCATTTTGTCACAAACTAACCCTGGTCGACCCCAAAATGATCACTGGAGCCAGCCCACAATAAGGCTTTAGAGGTGTTCCCAATCCTCTTGGGCTTGAAACTAGTGTCAATAATCAAATATAAATAATTTGGGAATGATTTATCCCATGATACAGAAAAAGGATAACCAAAAATAAATTGAAAAATAAAAATAAAAACAAGCAGTGGAAAGAAATATCATGTTGAACGTACTCCCATGTGGCTTCATCGGTCACCTCCAACTGTATGATCACACTCACTCTAAGGGTGTCCTGGTTATGGGAGTAACACCATTATTTAAAAAAAGGATAACCCTATAGGATTTAGTATTAAAACTTAGTAGGCCTGCTTGAATGAACAATTCTCTATGCCTTACCATTAAAATGAAAACTATTTTGAGCTTCTTTGAAAATAAAATTATATAAAAATAGAATTTTTCATTTATTTTTATAACAAGTAACTAGCTGAAATTTATTAAAACACACTTATCTATTTTTATTTTAAAAACTATTTATAAATAATAATACACTTCCAATAATATTTTTTGTAATAAAGAGAACAAAATTATGGAAATATTTCAGTATAAGTAAGAAACATTAGGTGCTACAAAACATGGCTAAGTAAAAAAATTAAATTATTTTGGAAATTAAAGGAAACTGATCAAAAATATTTTAATAAATAAATACAATAGAAAAATATGGACAATAAATAGAAATCATCATGGGAAAACCCTAAGCAGCTTGGTTAGAGGGGTCCTAGGATCCTTATACCTCAGTGATATGGAATAAAAACCCTAAACCACAACAATCTCATGCATGAGCTACAAGAGGGGGAACACATCCCGAAGTCTAGTGGTAACCAATAATAATCATATATTTAATTAGTGTTGTAGTTTCAATCCAGTTATGGAGAACTAGGCCTCGGTACTGCAGACCCGCTAAGCATACTACACATAGTGTGCCCCCTAGGTACCTGGGTTCCCATGAGCTCTATTAAAATTATCAAAATCAAGAAAATCTATTTTCACACAACACATTTTCAACATAAGATAAAACACGTATCAAGAAATCTTTCATGAGTGTAAAATCTCCATTTAACACATAAATCTTATTTCTAAATCAAGAGGCTTGCCTCAAGAGGAGTTTTCCACTTCTGTAAAAAAATTGAAGGTTCCAACTGAGCCTCACCATTTTAGAAGGAATATATTCACTTTAAAAAAACAATTTTTACACTTTCTAATTCCAAATCCATTTAAAAGAATAATTAAATAATTAAACTACCACTCATTTAAAATCAAGCTTTAAACCCATGCCTAAATCGAAGATATTCATTTTAAAAACATAAGAGAATTATTAGAAACCAAGTGAAAATAAAATTTCCAGCAACCAAAAAAAATTATATATATAACACATTCATTCATATAAAATGGAAAATACTTTTTAAAAACACCAAAAAAATTATAGATTTCACTTTTAAATGAATAATCATAGGGAACATACCTCAAACTCAAGGTGTGATGCTTTTGAAAATGGAAACTCGAATTTTCCTTTTTTTTCTTGATTGCATATGCACTTTCTCATATATATATTAGGAAATCAAGCCAATATTTAAATATTTTCATAGCCAAATATATACAATTTTATCCTTATCTATATACTTATACTTTCATATACCCCTATACACTAACAAACATATTCATTTTTCACATATACATGAGCACACCAAGTTTTGTTATATATATTCACTCTTCCATGAGTGAATATATATAAAGAGGGAAATTAAATATATATATATATATATATGTCTACCTGTGAATATGTAGATAAGTCACCTTCAACACTAGAGACTCAAAAATGATTCATAGACGAAAGAAACACTCTAAAAAATACTAGGAACACAAGATCACCAAAATCACCGAGAAAAATAGATCAAACCAATAAGAATAATAAACCAACCTCAAAAGGTGGAAGGCTAACCGAAATGGTCTGATATGCTTTTCCTTCAGCAATGAATACCAAAACACGCCTAAATCCACCTCGAGAGATCCATTAAAAGCCCTAACACCAGAGAAGAGAACCAAAAATAGGGTTAAATGTTGACATAGGTATCATCTAATAAACCATGACCAAGTTGTTCACCACACCACTAACCCATCTGGGCACCAGTAAGAGAATAGCATGGTTACTCCTAACCATGTAGGATAACCATGAAACAATAAAAACCCCTAAAAAATAAACTCCTCCCAACCAACTATAAGAACTTAATCCTTCTCAAGCACCAGATAAAATTAGAAAATAAAATAAAATAATAAAGAACTATCCTTCTATGGTGTGAAAGGGATAAAGTGATCTAGTATGTTTAGTTGGTCAATAACTACCCATATTACATTATTACCTCAAGGATTACCTGGAAACATAACCAAAAATTCCATCAATATCTCATCCCACCTGTAATTCATCATAGAAAGGGGTTTTAGAAAACCTAAAGATTTATGGTGCTTGTCAGTGACCAACTAACAAGTATAACAATGAGCAACAAAATCAATGATATCTCATCTCATACATAGACACTATAATATTAGTCTAATATCATAAAATATATTCATGGTTCTTGGGTGTACTGCCAATAGGGAAAAATAAAAATCCCCCATTACATATTTTCCCATATTCAAAAGTATGAAATACTGAATCTGAAAGAATAATATACCCTAAGAAGACACTAACCACTCATAGATGGTCTCTCCATATTAAAGAGATACCTTAATTCTATGAAACTCATCATAGATATCTTGTTCCTGAAAAATAATCATGATAAGAGAGGAGGTAAATTGTATTTTTATCATAATAATTTTATTTTCATCCTTCTAAAGACCCAAAAGCATATGATTAAAGAGAGCCATCAAATCCCACCCTTATAATGAATCCATTTTGGCATGGGTGGAAAGTTTCCTACACAAATCATCTTCAAAAAAAATCTCCTTACCGTGGGTATAGGCAATGTAAAATAAAGTGATTATAGTTACTCCAACCATTGCCTCTAATGGAGATTCAAATTATTTTTGAGAGAAGTTATAACTTGGGATTTTGTGATTGGAAAAATTGGTAAAGCTTTTTCCAAAGAGATAACACAACGAACTATTTTCATAATACATCACTATTTCAAGTTATAGTTCATGATTAGGATAGTTTTACTCATGTTTCCAAATTCATCGGGAACCATAAGATACCACATGACCTCCCTACATGAGAACTCGTCCTAAATATAAAACTAAATCATCACAAAAGACCACATAGACCAATCTATCTTCATCAAGTTTTGACCCTATCATATAATTCAAAAGGGTCTTAAACTCATAAAAAAATAAAATTTCAAATCCTATAATAACTTTAACCCTTTCCATGTGAGAGCAGTCATTAAAGAATCCATCTTTGATAAATATTTAATAAACCAATGATAATACACTCTGATTCCAAATAACCTATAAATCTCAAAAACATTACATATTTGTTTCTATCCCATAAAAACTAATACCTTATCAGGATTAAGTGGAATAGTATTTTTCGAGACCAAGTGTCCCAGGAACTTCACATACTAAATCCAAAAACTACATTTCAATAGCTTAGAAAAAAATTATCAATCAAAGTTTTTATAACTACTCTCAGATGACATGCCTGATCTTCCTCAGTTTTAGAGTATACCAATATTTCATCCACAAAAAACACCATGAAATAATCAAGATACTCATGGAATATTTTTTTCATTAGTACTATAAAAACTTGAAGAGCATTATTCAGTCAAAAGGGTATAACAATTTACTCATATTGTCCATGCATACTCCATTAGGATGACTTTGGGATATAATACTCTTTGATTCTAAGTTTGTGATAACCATACTGAAGATAAATCTTTGAGAACCACTTCACCCTTCTTTATTGATCAAATAAAAAATTAATTCAGTGAAATATATACATGTTCTTTATCATTAATTTATTTAGTTTGCATTAATCAATGCAAAGATGAAAGTTTATTTCATATTTCTTTATAAAAAGGAGACACACTCAATTGAATGAATCCATTATCCAAAAAATCATCCAACTTGGTCTCTAAATACATCAATTCATCTATTTTTGACATGGTAATAGGGAATGGAGATAGGATAGGTACCTCATACCAAGTCATAGAAAACTCTACCTCCCTCACCAGTGTAAATCTAGAAAATCCAAATGGAAATGTTTTGGTAAACTAAACTACCACTAGAGGTATATTATTACTCAAAGATTATTTATATAGGTATAAAGAGAAAATAGATATCATACTACCCAACTCCAAAATATGAGGTCAAGTTCTACTTGATCTCAAGTCCCATTCTCCCTAGAAAACATAGCACACCCCATAGATGGTAGGAAAATAGACCCACTAAAGATAATATTCAGTCAGGGATATAAGCCCAGTCGTCAAATCCATTTTAGTAATAATATCCAAAGGTTTTATGTTACAAAGCATAAAATAAAATTTTATCTCAATCTTCAAAAATGATAAGGTACAACAGGGTCATCAGAGATACTTCTCTCTCTTCATTTTGTGGGGCATAGAAATATCCATCACAAAAAAGGATAATATCTGTAGGAATGTTTAGAAAATTTAAAATATGAGTCAATGTGAATGAATTATATGCACCATCATCAAATAAAGAACTCAAAAAAGATAAATAAATAGTGATGGTGACTCTCACTATCATTAGACCTTAATCGTCTTCCTATAGAGACACATCCACTATGTAAAGAAGCTTTATTCTATATGTTTGTGGATGTAACCCCCTATTTCTAGAATATTAAATCTAAAACACAATTATTTTAGGTGTTGATAATCTTAGGACATTCTATGGGCTATAAAAAACATGATATAACTTCTTGATGAGACCTGAGTGACCAAACAAACCACTGTGCTTTGGGGCATATGATCAAACCCACCATGAATTCCCAATAATTTAACATTAGAAGTAAATGGTCCATTTATTGACATTGAACAAGGTATTCATGTTTTCTATTATCATGATCCACCATGAGAATCATCCCTCTTACTCTTTCCATTAAAGGATCTAATAGAAATTCCATTGGGTGTATCAAGAACTGCCATCAACGCTAACTTACCATCCAGGTCAAGCTTATACATCAAAGATCTGTCTAGCACATCTTCATATATGGTGAGATTAATAAACAAAACCTAATATTGGATATCAAAATGAAGACCCGTTTCAAATCACCAGGCATTTAGATGCTTATTTGATATTACCTTTGGATAAAACTAAACAAGTTTTGAAAAGTGACTTACAAGATAATTCGTGATTCAATCTCCTTGTGAGAGGATAATAAACTCTATATAATTTCCAAATACTATTGAATCTTGATTTAATGGATTTATTAAAGTTTCTTTAAAGTATTTACATTCCAAACCTTTATTCTTAATTGTTGTAACCATCAAATACAACCACCTCCTGATATGCCCTTCAAGATTGAAGGTAGTACAGTTCACCATTATTGAGTCTAGAATTTATAAAAACTAGAAAATCAATTAAATCATTTTAAAGCAATATTATGTCACCTAATTATCATTTGATCCTTGTATAGATGGTGGTTTCTTATAAATAAACTCCTAAACATAGTCTATAACTTCATCCCTTCAAGATTCCACTACTAGAACCTTAATGGGAATGGGTGTGACAACATGTACCACAGCTCAGATGGAATGAACCATTATATCAATGAGGTTTTGATCAACTGGAGGGTTTTTATTTGGTGTTTTATCAAAAAAATCCCTCTTCATTTTTGTTCAAATGACTTTCGGGGGTCATGGTACTACATAACATCAACATGAAACATGAAAACATCAGCAAAGATACTCAGATTATCAACTCCATCAAGATATACAAGAAAATAAATTAAATCATATATAATTAATTTTTTTGGGATTTTAAAATACATAGATAAAATTTAGTGAGTAAAATAATTATATTAATTTATTCACCAAATAAACTCCTCCCCAAACACCTATAGTAACATAAGGCTTACTATAATGAGATCTGGTCAAGAAATTACATCCAAACCACACCTTTTCCTGATAATTCTACCCTTTATCTACCAGTATATCCCAAATGGTATACCAACATCAAGAAAATAAACAAAAAATTCTCTAATACCATTTTTTTCATGAACTATTTTGAATACCCTGGTAAAACGGTACCCAATTTGGTATTAATATAGTCCAAATGGAATTCTTGATCCTTAGGGGAAAGAAAATAACACCAAGGCATCAATGAATGGTTAGAGGGAATGATTTAACCTAAGTAAAAATCATTAATATAGAATAGTGGAAAATATAATAGTAAAAATTCAACAGTCAACAGTCAGTAGGTCATACACCCCTCAAGGAGAAAGTACCACAAGTAGACAAATAAAGATACCAAAACAATACATCATCCAAAATGATGATAAAGTATTTATAAAGATGAAAACTAAAATTATCCATGTAAAAAGTTGATAATGACTCAATTGGTCACCACCATAACCCAATTCCCCATAAATCAATCACACCCACCACCTCCAACTGGCGCTTTCTGTTTTCTTGTAATAGGCATAACATCATCTAAAAACTCTTGAAGGTAAAGGTAGTGTGTGAGAGAAAAATATTTTAGTCATATTTCGCCAAATTTTCCATAAGAAATTCCACAACAAAAAAATCATTTATGCTTTAATTTAAAGAAAGGAAATGTATGAAAATTCATTTTCAAATTTTTTTAAAAAAAATCTTTCATGTAAAGTAGATGGAAAGTATAAAAAAAGTATTATTAAATGAATATTTTCAATAAATAAGATAGAATGAATAAATATAGTTATATAATCAATGAAATTAAAATAATCAAAAAAAATAAAGAACCATGGTCATATGACCTCAGGTTAGTTATTTATTTTCATTAGGATCCTTTCACTACTCTACCAATAAATTATGAATCAACGTGTGAACACTTCCCTACAGACCAAGCCGTTGGGATGTAATCAATCAAAAACCCATCACTTAAATTCTTAATAAATTTGGATAAGTTGGATATTTCATTATAAATCTATTTTTAGGGGGACAGAGTCCTATTTTTCTCTTCTTAATCACCCACTAACTAACCTATAAATCATGTTATTTCAATCAATCAATCAAGGAAAAATATTATTTTCATTCCAATTCATCATTCACAGTTCAAATTCAAAATTTCATGTCTCAACATGCCGCTTAAAATTAAAAACAATATCTTAGGTTTTTATCAAATCAATTCCTTTAAAAAGAAACTTTAATTTACATATATATTTCTCAATAATCAATATGAAATAATTTCATCAAATCACTTTTCATTTCATGCAATATTTCCTCAAATCCACACAATAATTTCAAACACTATGAAAAAAAAGTTTTTGTTTCAAAAACATTATAAATTTTTAAAAAATTATAAATCCTAGATAATCAAGGTTCAAAATGGAAAATACATTCCAAATTAATCAAGAAAATCAAGGTTTTATTTGTAGAAAAATCCTTATGAACCACCTACCAATAATCACATGTTTAATCAAACACCCAAAATGGGAACCACTAATGGAGAGAAAAAGTTGAGTAAATCAAGTAGGAATCCCTATAAATACAGCCCATCAAATAAAGTTTTAGATCCACTAATAACTGGAGGATCCATCACTCTCAAATAAGGAGAGAACATAATAAAGGAGGCTTCTATATCAAAGTGACTACACTTATCGGAGAGGGGTCAATCGCATCCACTAACACTTCAATATAATAATAAAGGGGTTTTATGAGGAAAATTACTATCTATAGAGACACTAAAATCCAAATTCATGGATTAGTTTTGATTATGAGATATTTCAAATTCATAATGGGGGTTGGGGGATTTAATTAAAACTTTTTACGGGTTAAAATTCTCATCACATAGTTTCCTATGTTAGAATGCATTGTTGTAGATAATTGTGCACCTAACTGTGCACCATGACTATGATTATATATATTTCCACATGGTTAGAAAAATAGTTTACTTACCATGTACTACCACTTGGGCTACTTGATAAATAGTGCAAAGTCTGGCCACATGGTTTGGAGATTGTGCACAACCTTTTCTCTTCCCACTTTCCTAAGACACTTGGTTTTAGGGGTTGGCCACATGGTTTCCACTAACTATGCACTCCCCATTTATAATATTGTATCAAGGAACATAGCTTATTATGATAACCATAGAGTTTTCCCTAACCATATTCCAACCATGCATAGCCCTAAAAACTTACAAAATTTTCAAAAGTCTCCAAAAATGACCCAAAATAATACCCAAATGATCATAAAAGGGGTTGGATGTCCCAGAAAGATGGTAACATGAGGTTGTAGTCCTTTTAATATATTTATATCATCAATCAATATCTCATTATTCCCATAATCAATGGAGTGATACACCTTGCATGGTCAATCACCACCTATTGGATAGACCGCACCTCCTCTCTTCTCGACATTAACAACATCATCACTCACATATATTGTGAATCCAACATAGTCATTTATGTCCTTGATAACAAGGGATTAAATAGAGATATCACTTGGTTTGAGGATCTTCCTAATGATTCACTTGTCTTTCATAATAAGGATTGTAATATGTTTATATCTTTCATACTTTTGTAATCAATTATTTTTATAATAATTGTGCCTTGGTTTTCTACCCAAGGCAACATTCTATTCAACAAAAAAACTCAGGTGAAAATGCATTGACCCTGGTGGTGTCCAGTGATGAATGATGGTGGTGATGGGGAAATGGAGATATGTGGAAGTGAAAAATATTACAATTATAAATAGGGAGGTGCATGAACATCGATGGTTTAATACAATTTTGTTGATGGTCAGCTGGAGGGGTTTTGATAGAGGGAGGCGACAAATATTGGAGGTGTGTTGACATCATTGGAGATCATAAAGTAGTGTATGTAAGGTAAATTCAATTGAAATATCAGTGATAAAATAATATTTTCATATGGATAAGTTTTTTTATATCAGATTTATGATCAAGTAGAGAGTAATTTATAAAAAACACATTATGTATCAATATCCAATATTGAGTCGGACTTCTAGGATACTGTTAGATGTCACATGATGTTAAATTTTTGACTACACACCATGTTACTCTATGGTAAGTGGATTGAAGAGTATATGGTTATATTTCTAGTTATTTCCTAGGGAAAAAATCCATGTGGCCTATAGAGAAATTTTTTTTGTAGGAAACAACATGACTTGGGTTATTGTAAGTATATGACCAAGCCACCCATAAGTCGAGTGACCGAATTTTGGTGAGGAAATTATAATTAACATGGGGTTGGTCACTCCATTGAAAATATACTGATGAAAGTGTATGGATATCTTATATACAATATGGGCTCCGGTACTCCCCCACATACTCTGGGAAAGGATCCTTTAATTTAGACTTGGGGTTGAAATTCCCTTGGTCATAACAAGGTATGGGTCCCCTATAAGAGAGTTGGATTCAAGAACCCTCCCATTGATGAGTCGTTATTCCTCAATATATAGAGTTGGTACTCCCTCAATATAAATTCTAAACTCAATGAGGTGTGGTTCCTCCACTGGGGTCAGTAATCCCTCTACTGATCTAAATACCTTAGCAATCCATGGGTCCCCCACTACAGATTTCAACTTTTGATATGTATTTTTATAAAATTAGGTACTATGGATCCCCTAGAGTTTATTAAAGTATTCAATCCTCGTGTGGTTAGTTTTTGATTATTGGGATACTCTCGTGTTCCATTTTCCTTATACTTAACAAAGTATGGGTTTCATCCTATTCTGGAATTTCTTCTTTATCATGGGTTGTGGGTTAGCTTATATTGTAATTTTTATCATCTTGGTTTTCAAGGAATCTAACTGTGTAAATTTATAATCATCCCTATATTATTTATCCACACAAATTTTTTGAGTCTTATATGGATGGTAGGTAGTCTGATAGTGAACATGGTGGATGCGATGTTAGTGGAGTAGAAGCTTAGTGGTGCTCTCAGGTGGTGATCAAATTTATTGTTCTTTTTTTGAACTAATACATCGCAGAGTTCCCATCATTTTTTTCCTTATTTTTTTAGTTACTTTATCTATAATGTTATGTACATTTTTATCATGTCTCACATCCAATATTTTTTACAATGGGTAATTTCATTAGTTTTCATCATTATTTTCTACTATATAGATATACATTTTATACATATTGTATAGGATAAGTCCTCCCATAGATGTGTTATTTCGTACTGGTGAAAGTCACCTGCCCTTAACCTAATTTAGGTGGGATTTCGGTCGCACACTCAAATTATATGTGATCTAAGAGGGGTTTATATGGGTTGAGTCATGTAAAAGTGGTATCGGGTTGGGTCATTTGTAGTATTGGAGTATAGATATAGGGGTTATGTGAGGATGGTTTAGGAATTTAGGGAAATGATATCAATGATCCATGAGTTATATATTTAGACATGGAAACCTTGAGTTGGTGTGGAGTTCGACGTATCTATTCACTAGTACTCTAATTACCTAATGATCAACTCAAAACTTTAAAGCACTGGTTGCAGGGTACTGATAGGAATGTAATTGAATCAAGTAGTAGTTATTTATGGATTTATGTGCCCACGTTGAAAAAAACCACCGAGATAATATTAAATAATCATTCTTTTATCTTATAAAAAATATGATCCCACCACATATCCATCTAGTTAGGATCCTAAGTTAGGGTTGTGGAATGATCGTGAAATCCCTTAAGTCTCCTACCACTAACCAACTAAGAAATGGGGCCTTCAACTAAGAACCATTTGGTGAGATGTCACCATTAGGTAAGAAAAAAAATTTATTATACACATAGTGTCATTAGTAGACCCATCACTCACATTGTAGAGGACGAATCCTCCAAATGTAGTGTATAAGTTGGTTCCAATCAGGTATAAAAATAATGGTTGTAGGCTAAGTGTGTGACACTTGTATGTTAAGGTTTCATTTTTTAAATATTTTTGGGTATTTAAAAACAATAAGAGTTTGATTTAAAATTTAAAAAATCTATAAATAAACTTTGTTTCATGGTTAGTGTGCATGATTTAGGGGAATCTATGTGAATACACTTACACATGGATTCTTTTTATTCATTTTATTCAACACATGAGTTGTCATAACTTTTAAAACACAGTTGGGTCCAAAGTGTGTAAAAATTTGTGGAAACCCTGTAGTTGCTTTTATGAATAATGGTGTTGGAACACAACTTTACATGGTTAATGAAAGCCCTGCAGTAAGAATATGAGGGGCTCTATAATTTTAATAATGTATATTTTTACTTTTGGTGCATAGTTTAGTAAATCATGCATCCTAACTATGTGATTATGTTGTTTCCATCAAGTGGATCCTTCATGGTTAGATTATGGTTTTCTAAACCTTGCGGTAAAACCCTGAAAGATTAAATATTTCATTAAAACATGAAATTTCACTAAATCCTCTATCAAATTTTTAGCCTCTATGCCTCTATCTTCTCCTACCCTCACTATACCAAACTTGGGGCATTGGGAACTCCAACATTTCCTTTCCTTTAAATTTATGGCCTCCTATATGAGTTTCAAGGGGATTTCATAAGGTACTTCCCCTCATTCTTCCTCCTCTATTACTACTTTCTCATTTAATCTTGGATTTTGATCCTTGATTAAACCCTAATAGCTATAAGGATGGAATTTAAGGTTTGGGGAAGATCTAATCACTGGGTATTTTTAGTATTTAGGGGTTATTCATGGTGTTTCCTTGTTTAGTGAAGTATTTTCCACATTAGGTGACATGTTTCGAATTATTCCACATAGAAAGAGGGATTTGTTTTTAAGTCATTCCCTTATATTACATGATCAATTTTTTGAATGTTTTGAATTTACTTTCTTTCCAAATTATTCCTATATGTACTGCTCCTGGTGGGTTCGAAATGTTTTCCAAATGGTTTTAACATATGGAATGGACTTATCACATGCCTAGTGTTTCAAAAAAAAAATAAGTGTCTCTTTAAAAATGAATTTAATGGTTTATAAGGGTTTTTGACACTGTTTTATTTTTAAATAGTGTGTTTTACCTTTTAAATGACATAGTTTACTTAAGAATTGTGTTTCGCCCCCATATATAATGTTAGTTGAGATTTTGAGTCTTTAAGTACTTAATGTGTTTTAAAACATGAATGGGTGACTTCAAAAGGTTTTCTTGGAACCAATTGATTTAAAATAAGGTTTAAATTATTAAATTTTAAATGATGTAAAATTCCTTAGCATTATAAGTGTATTTCCAATGGCCAATTTGGAACTTTTTAAAAAATATATTATTTGGAATTATGACTTTCCTCATTGTTAATCCCATTATTTTATATTATATATGATATATATTGAGGTCCCAATGGGATGTTTTATATTTCTTTATTGCAAATACTTATTAAATTATGTGAAATGTATTATTTTGTATGAGTTTTTGGGATATTAGATTGGGTTTATTGCATTTGTTTTAAAATTCTTATTTATGAAATGATCATGTAGTTTGTTTTTGGTTATCTCATTTCATTGCTGTCATGGTAGTCCAAGGTAAATGAGTAGTGGTTTTGATATATAAAATCCCTAGTGTGGATATTTCTATTTGTAGGGGGTCAATTTCCATATATGTTTAGTGCTTCTAGGAATAATTATGTTCCCCCCATTAGTTTTGTGCTCTTAGGATGGTTATATGGCCAATAAAGGTTGATGGGACTTTTGGTAAAAATAGTTTCCTATAGGTTGAACTAGGGTTTATTTCACTAGTCTAAGATCATGTTAATTTAGTCATTGAGAGTTTCTCATTATTCTTATATCTTTATATGGATGATTTAGGGGAGCCCAATATGTGTACCTTGATTATATCCCTTGGCATTCGATTGCATGACACCATGATTTGGTTGCGTGTTGTTTTATTTTCTTCCATTGATAAATTGGTGTCATTGTGTTTTGACTTGTATGTGATTATGGTTTTTTACTATAAAAATAATTTATAAATAGTTTATAAAAAATAATTTTCAAAAGGGAAAGTGACATTTTTCCAACAAGGAATTTGAAAATGTTTTTAGAAAAGATGGAGAAAATGTATATTTTTTTAATGGATTTAAAAGTCCTATTTTAGTGCTTTTAAATGTGGTTTTGAATTAAATTTTAGATTTTTGGTAAGGATTAAAACTATTATTTTTGAAAATTTGTGTGTTTCTTCTTTTTAAAATAGTTTTAACCTGGTTTTAAAATCATAGTATAACATGATATTTTCTATTAATTATTTCTGAAGTGAAGAACTTTTTTTATAAATTATGTTCAAACTAGAATTTATAAAATATAATATGAAAGGAATAGCATAGAATCTGTTGAAATCCTAATGGTAAAGTTTTTAACACATATTGAATATAAATAGGTGTGTGTGTGTGTGTGTGTTTCTGCACATCTAATGTTTTATATTTAGGTATCTAGCATTGATTTCATTCAGTGAGTGCTCATTGGATCTACAATTGTATGAGTTGGGATGCGGCGATTGATTATGGGTCACAAAAAAGTTCATTTGGAGCTTTTTGGGGTTTTTTTGGGGATGTTGTATTGGTTAGTTTTGGATTGGTGTATTTTATTTTATTCTGATGTAAGTTATGTAGTTTATCCATTTAGTTATTTTTGAATATTTTTATTTCATTATTCCATGTTTGGATTGCTAATTTATTATTTTTCACAGATTTTTATTCTATTATCTAAGATTGATATCATTCCCAAGGGTATGTTCTTGATACCTAGGTACTTGTTTCTAAATCATGGGGACTGAAAATTTCCTATCAGTCTAGTGGTGGGATGGTTTGGGTGACGTGTTGGGTCAGCCTGAGCAAGTTCATTACAAATAGTATCAAATCCTAGGTTTCTTTATAATTTCATAGGTTCTTGGAATTAAATTATTTTATTTGTGTTTTACATGGTATAATCGAGTTATGATTACCACCGGGATTCATAGTATTGGTTTTGAGTGTGTGTCTGATCGCCACCCTTCATGATGATGATTGAGTTACCATTGGTTTCATGATTTTGATCTTGTTTGACTATTCTTGTTTGAGTGATATTTCATATTTTTTTATCCTTGTTATAATTATATGAGTTTCCTTAAGGGCTTAATTGGATTTTGGGGTTGAAATGTAAAAAGGATAAATGGTGTGATGTTGTATTTGATATGTTGGTAAAATAGGTAACGGCTAAATGCTCGATCTTGAAACATCCAAGGAATTATTACATAACAGGAATGTGGTCCATCAAACAATGATTTTGGGTAAATAATGGAAAATTATCCCTTTTTGTATTAATATTTAATATAAACTTAAGTTATTGTAAATTATGATAGTAAACTAAATGGATTTTTTGATATTTTTTATTATATATTGGATATAGTTTGGATTATTTTTATTTTCTACATATGCCATTATTGTGAAAATATAGTTTCATATATGAAAAATAATATTTCATGAAAACTATTTTCAAAATTGAAGTCAAACTTTAGGGATAGTTTTTTAAATAGAATTGGTTTTTAAGAAACTTTTTGAAAATGATTAATTTTATAATGAAATATTCATAGTGTTTTGTTTTTAAAACCAGTTTGTCGATTATTTGGAAAGGAATTCAGCACACTTAGATTGTTTTTTCAAGATTGGATAGGTTAAAATGAAAAAAGGGTAGTGTTTTAAAATATTTTATAGTAGAAATAATTTTTAAATGGAGGAGTTATTTAGAAACTTGATTGGGTTATTATTTTAGAAAATTATTTAGTGGTTTTTGAAGCCAAGTTAAATGTTTTGAATTCCCTCGGAGAATTTTTATTTTTAAATAGAATGGAATAGTTTCAATTACATTAGTTGATTTTAAGGTATTGTGTATTTTTATAAAATACGTTTTGATTCCTTTTTGGAATTTGGTGGTTTGTAAAGGCAAGGGAATTTGGAATGTTTTTTCTTCATTAGATGTGCTTTTGGATTTTTTTTTCCCATGGTGTGTTGGGATCGGATGATTTTTCTTATAAACATGAATCAATTGGATTCTTATTTTATATTGATTATAGATAACTTTTAGAAATTTATCAAAGAAGGTCAAAATATTTCCTTTTTGGGATGACCCATAGGGTAAATATTTTCATTGTTTGAGTGTTGTCCTATTACTTTTTGAAACTAAATAGAATCTAAGTAATGTAGAATATTTCATTGTTCCCCCTATTTAGGTTTTGGTTCATCTTAGAAAATTATTCAAGATGGTGTTTGTTCAGTGGAAATATCTTAAGACTAGTAAGGAGGAAAATATACTGAGTTCTAGACCCCACTTTTGGGGTGAGTTAGTGGTAAATCTCTATGGTTATTTTTTCTCAATTATTTATAGGATCATTTTATTAAAACACATAGTATTTTATTTAATCTAATATGAAACCTAGAGAATTTTAAGACCTAGGGGTGATGAGATCTTAGTGATTTTTGGAGGTAATTATTCATGTCAATATTAGTAGTTCCATATGGAGATTTTGTGGGATTAATTTTGGTAATGGTTCTAATCACGATAATGATATGTTTTGGGCTTCGTGCTTAAGGAGCATAGAGGGTTGAGGTTTTGATGTGACCTTAATTTGGAGTATCCTCTCAGTTCCCTTTTGTTTTCTTATTGTGTAAGTTATAGTCATTTTGGGATGCTCATGACCTGTTATTTGATGATGCTTGTTACTAATTTTACATAGTGTAGACCATGGGATGAGGTTTTATTGATGGACTATACATGAGGAATATTTAGGTGAGTGTGGGGTAACTAGGATGAGTGGTTTGTTTCTAATTAGACTATGAGAGATATTGGGTTGGGATTTTCTATTAGAACCACCTTAAGTCAGTGTTCCATGAGTTTGACCCCAATTTACCCTTTATTTGAGAGTTGTGACCCGAGGTTAGAACCATTTTATTTTATATTGGGGAATGCTCAAATTTGTTGTTTTTTTCCTATTATTATGGTTTGTGATGGTTTTGTATATCCCTTTGAGGATTATGATGGGTCGGTGGTTTGGTTTAGTGACCTTTTGAATATTATTTTAGGATATGATTCCGTTGTGATTTGTTCACTCGGTATTTTATAGTTTTTTGTGGTTGATGTAATTTTATCATTTCATTTTATGATTAATGGAAATGTGTCTATCTAAGTGACATTAATTCATTTGGTTTTTTTTACTGGTTATTTTGCCATTTTAGATGAATTATAAATGGTGGGGATATCTATATCGATTATATGAATTTAAATGAGCCCCATGTTAGATGGTTGTGATATGGACTTTGATTGAGGATTCTTATTGATTCCTGAGGCTTCACTTTATGGGTTTTCAGGAATGGTGGTATTTGTGGTGTTTCCTTTTCATGGGAGTTATTTTTAGTTTCCCCATACCACCCACATCTTATTCTAATATGGGGAGTTTTTGGACATTTATTTCTCTCTATAGTGAAGGACTTTAAATTTTAATTCATTAAATAATCCCATTTTAATATGGTTTATAGGGAACCATTACATGGCCTAGAAGCCCAGAGGCACATATTCCATTTTACATTGTGGCCCAAAGGCCCAGTGGATTGAAATTAATTACCTGACAGAAGTCCCTAACCCAACTATACTAAAACAACCATTCCCCCATCAAATCTTAAATATTTTACCTACACCACCTCCTGACATAGTTACCATCTTGCAGATACCATGTGCATATCTTCATGGGTAGTTGTCATGATATCCACATCCTGACTTCAATTCATGGATTAGTTGGCTCCTCTTGGTGGATGCAACTAATCTGATCTTCCTTGAAGATGTACTAATTTTTTTACCCGATTCTTGTATACTTTGTTACTTGGAGACCTTGAGTTTCATAGGCATTTGATGTCTGGAAGGCCCTATCATCTAAAGGGCCAATTTTGTGATCTGAAAGCTCAATTTGGGTGAATAGTGGTGCTTCTATAGTACCGCTAAATCATAGCTAAATTAAATTTAGAAATATACCCCACCTATATTTGATCCCAAGTTTCATTCAATATTACAATGTGTTTTAATAAATCATCTTTCTCCCCAACTTCTTTTTCCCTTTTATTAATTTTACCTTTATCAACAACATTCATGTAGTGGAAGGTGTCATGGTGGGGACCATTATGACACCCACATGTCATTAATATTATTTTACCTATACGATTTTAAAGTATTTTAAAAAAATTATAGTTGGGTTTGAAATTTGAAAAGTATGTAAATTTCCTCTATTTCATAGTTAGTGTTCATGATTTAAGTGAAACCATGTGACTACCCTTATTCAGGGAGTCCTTTTTATTCATGTTATTCAGTGCATGGATTTTATGAATGAGTAGTGCATGATTGGTTCCAAATCATGTGGAATCCACTAGAAATCATGAAGTCCCCTTTATACAAAAAGGTGTTGGCAGACGGCTTGAATACAATTAATATAAACCTTTTGTCAAGTGTGTGATGTGTTCAATAATTTTGATAGTAGAGTTTTTCAAAGTTGGAACATGGTTCATTAAACTATGTGAAAATAACATGTATGTGTGTTGTGTCTATCCAGTGGTTCATTCATGGTTGACACGTGGTTTTTAAAACCATTCATGCTTCTAAGTTTCATTAAAACTTGAAATTTTACTAATTCTCCTGGTGAATTTTTAATCCCAAAGCCTCCTTCTTCCCATCCTCTCATTTGATCTACCTTAGAGTAGTAGGGGGAGAACCATCATTAATTTATCCTATTGATTTTTATCATATTACTTAACTTTCAAGTGGATTTATTAAGGTAAATCAACTCATTACTCCCCCTATCTTCCTCATCTCTCCATTGATATTAGATTTCACTTCTTCATTAAAAACTAAGAGCCATGGGGATAAAATTTATGGTTCATGGTGGATCAATTAATTGTTGGTTTTGTGTTTAATGGTTGTGGAGGGTATTTAAAATTGATTTTATTTATAATTTATTCATATATACATTACTTGAGTGGGGTGTAAAATGGTTTCCAAATGGTTTTAACACTTTCCATGTAATTTTCACATGCCAATTGTATGATAAAATGCTTGAGTTTCTATTTAAAAATGATTTAATGGTTTTTAATGTGTTTTAAAAAACCATTTTATTTTAAAATAGTTATTTTTATGTATTAAATTGATTGTTTAAATTAAATAGGGGGTGTAGGCCCTAAATTTATTTTTTTAAGACTTTTAGTCTTATGGGGTTTAAAACATTTTAAAAGGGAATGGGTAATTTTAATGGGTACTCGACATAGGTAAGTTTTAAAGAAGGTATTAATGGCCAAATTTAAAATGATGTAAAATTTCTTGGAATTACAAGTATGTTTCTAAGGACCCATTAAGAACTCTGTTAAAAAGAGATGATTTGAAATTATTATTTACCTAATTTTTTAGCCCCATGGTTTATATTATATTTGATATGGATTAAGGAATCAAAGGGGATGTTCTATCTTTTTTTATTATTGATTCATATACATGGATGTGGAAATGGATTTTTGTGTATGGATGTTGGAACTGATATGAGGTTTATTGATTTTTTTTAAATGTTGATTTGTGTGATGATTACATTACTTGTTGTTTCTAACATCGTTTTATTGATACCATGGGAGTCCAAGGTAAATAAGTAGAGGTCTGGATATATGAAAACCATAGTGTGGATTGTGCTATTTATATAGGGTAACTTCCCATATAATTTGGTTACTACCTATATGAATTATGTGTTTATAGTAGTTTTGTGCTCCCATAATGGTTATGGGGCCCAGATAGTTTGACAGGACTACCAGGATAGATAAATCCTTGTACATTGTCCTAGTGATCATTTATCTAGTCAAATATCATGTAACTTTAGTCCAAATAAGTTTCCAATGATTCTCATATCCATTTGAGGATGATTTAGAGGAACTCAAAATGTATACCATGACTGTATCTTATAGATTTTGATTACATGGCACCTTGATTTAGTTGTTGTATTTTTATATTCAGTTCCATTTATGTCATGGTGTAATTATGTTATTACTTGAATATGATTAAGGTTTTGGTTTAATTTTAAACTAATTTATAAATGGTTTTTGAAATAGTAGTTTTAAAATGGAAAGACACATTGTTTTAAAACGCATTTGAGAAATTTTGGGGAAAAGAAGAAGAAATGGTATGTTTTTTTATGGATTTAAAAGACCCATTTACATGGTTTTAAAGTGTAATTTAATATAATATCATGATTTTTGGTTAGGTTTAAATAAATTATTTTATTTCGTTTTTTCCTTGATTATTCTTAAAAATATTTTATCCTAATTTTGGAAATAAATTAGTAGATCATGATTTTTCTTTCATATGATTTCTCATGCAAAAAAATTATAATCAAACCAAAATTAATGGAATTAACTAAGAAAGGAACTACATATTCTCTTTGGTTAAATCCTACAGGCCATACTTGGATCATGCCCTTTATATACATTGGTGTCTGTATATGAACCTTTGTTATTTTCTCCATAGGTTCCTACTATTTATTTTATTCATTTATTACATATTGGTTCCATGGATGGATGGGTTGGGATATGGTGAGTGACCATCGGTGAAATTAAGGTTCCTTTAGAGTTGTTCGGGTTAAATTTTTCTTTTGGGATGATGTATCAACTAATCATGTCTTTCTGTATTTTATTTTCATCGGTTGTATTTTATTTATTGTGTCTTTTTGGTTATTTTGGATGATGTTTATTTCATTATTAAATGTTTTACAAACTTTCTTATTAGTTTTCTCTACTTGTTTATTTTATTATTTAAGGGTAAATTTATTCCCATCAGTACTTTATTCATACCCAAACACCTATTACCAGCCTGTGGGAATTGGGAACACCACTCGGGCCTAATGCTAGTCTAGGTAGGGTGGTGTATCTTGTTATCTCAAGATGATTTGTTAAAAATTGAACTTCAAGAATTTCTACATTAATGCCCATCAAGGTTCTAAGGTTTTCCAAACCCTTGGACTATGAAGGATTGGCTAGAGGTAGTGACTGGGTCTTTTTCTTAGTCTGGCACCAACCGATCAAATGGTGAGTGTACCATCCTATTTTTATTATAACCCAGTGAGATACTGGTGGTACCTGAATACTTAAACCCATGATGAGGATAATCTTCCATGTGTAGAGTTAAATCACCTCTTCCATAATTTGTATCACCCTTCTATACTAGTGATAATGAAATTCTAGGAGTTTTTGGACCTATAATAGGGAATCATGTCAGTGGAAGAGTGAGCATCAAAGTTTTATGACCACAATAGTTACTCTCTCAGTATGATTCATGATGAATTCCTTTGAATATAGAAAATTTAGAGTGGTGTTCACAAAGATATTTGATATAGGAATTCCCTTCTTTGTATCCCCAACTACGCTAAAGTCCTATAGAGGGGTCTAGTGATTGAGAGCTTCTTAGAAGAAGGAAAACTAGTTATAAGAGCAAGTATTTGTGTTCCTGGAGAAGTTTCATCAGTGGTGGCTAGTCAATGATGGTAATTGGGGTCATGATATCATAGGAATCTGTATATATGATCCCAGTCACATAGAATAGTTTCAGAATAGTCACATAATGGATAAATAAAATAGTGGGATTAAGGAACACCTAATAACTATAACATCCTAGATCCGGGTGCCACACAATGGGTTCCCCAAACCTGGTTGGTCATATGACCTCAAGTGCATTTTCCCAATCTCTAGAGGCTTTCGAATTACAGCGAGGGCCAAGGAATGATAGTGGGGAAACTATGCCCTCATTCGTCAAAGTGCAGTGCAACAGAATAAAATATAAACATACAATAGTGGAAAAGATAACTAGTATTCAGATATATATGAGGATGCAATATGTCCTATTTATAAGAATCAAAACAGGATACACTGCAATCAAATAAAATACATTACAAAGTACCAAGTATAGCAAAAAAACTAAAAAATTGCAGTATGAACTCGGCAGCATCACAAGCCTAAGCTCAATCCCATTCTCTCCTACTCCTCTACAACAATCAAGTACCTGTATAGGGTCCCTTTCCCTTATCAACACCTGCAGAAATATAATCTGTTTGGGCCCAAGACATGACCCAAACAGGGTGTGAGAAATAAATCCAAGTAGGCAACCACCAAAGGCACATGCCCAACTATCAGTGAAAATTTTCAACAGTAGTGTGCAATAATTAAATGAAGTAAACTAGGAATTACTCAAAAGTAAACATTCCTACCCATTATATTTCCATTTTAAATAAATGTTTAACAATTCCAAGCATGTGCTTTAGCTTGGCAGGTACAGCGTAATAAATCACCACAGTGAACATTCAAAGTACACATTGTCCTCATACATGCAAGTTCTTACCCTCAAGTAAACAGAATTGAAACCCTTAGGTGATTGCCCGCAGGCATAATGAATATTTCCCTCAGGCATACGAGATATTTACCTCTGGCACGGAAGCTACTACCCACAGGCATAAGAAAACATTACCTCAGGCTAAATGAAACACTGCCCTCGGGCTAAGCGAAACACTGCCCTCAGGATAAAAAGTAATCGGGTTGAGCCCATCACATAAACAATAAATTTATATACATTTTCTCTCAAGAAAACTCAAAGCATTCTATAATCATGGCATACCCACGGGTATCCTGGAAAAATAGCTAAACAAGGGAAATGCACCCACGGGGTGGCCCTGGATCGAGGCAACGATACCAAACAATAGTTTATACATGTTCATTATATTATCTATACAATTCTAGATATCTTAATAGCTAAGGCCTCAACCATACGACACCCCAAACATGGGCGCATAGAACATCGGTATAAAAAATCAACTCAATAGTTGGAAATAAACACCAGACCACCTACCTCGATCTCCTCTAATCGATATACATAAATGACGCCTCCCAAATAACCCGAAAATGACATAGATTTGGGATGAACAATAACCCATTCAAACCCAAATAACTTTCCCTCATGAAATAATTGGAAGGAAACACTCAAGGATATGGAAGGGCTTACACGTGCGGTCTAAACGTGATCGACAGAGGAAGAATCTGAGTTCCGGCATGTGATCGAAAGCTCCTCCAGGCTTCGGCCTCCCCACCTAGTGCTCCAAACAAACTCACTGCCTCCTCTACCGAATGAGGAGGATACTACCCATTTATAACAAAAAAAACATAACTACAAGGCATGTACTCTCAAGTACACAGTGTGTACTTTTCATTTTTAACTGTTCCTCTGGCGGCTACTTTCCACCACCTCACTGTTCATCAGCCGACTTGGTTATATAGTGTGTATGTCTAAGTACATGGTGTGTACTATCATTTCGCTGGTAGCTACTCCCACCGCCTTACTGTTCACTCGTCGACTGATCACACGGCGTGTATATACTAAGTACAAGGCGTGTAGTTAGTTTTTACACCCTTCATCGTCGACAGGCCTCTTCGCCCTGTATACTCATCCCACACAGCCAACGTACACGGTGTGTTGAAAAGTACACGGTGTGTACCCACAAATTTTGTTATTTTTCCTCATTTTCCTTATTTTCTAAAAACCCTTAAATGAAAAGGAAAAGAATAAACCCGTACCTCAAGAATAAGAACTGGGTTGTTATAATAGCAGTCAGGGTGGTCCCAAAAGAGGTGGAAATGGTAGGGGAGATAGTGGTACACTTGGACGATTTAAAGGTGAGAAACACTATGATCCACTTCAACCATAACCACCTCTATTTTGTCCCCACAAGGATTCAATAATTGTTAAAATGGGCTATTATAAACGCAAATAATAGAGGAATATGACTAGGTGGGTCTCGACATGGTCCAAGGTATGATTTATATCCTCTCTACACTATCACTTATACTTATATACAGAAATTAAATCCATTATTTTGTTTATTTATAACTAGGTTGAGAGATAAAAATCTCATTATATCCTTTATACCAACCTATAATACAAGAGGCTTATATTGTAAGCAATCACATGCACAACAACATCTTCCAATAGTGTGAGATTGTGCTTATTGGAGATAGGTTTTAATGGTACATCAACATATTTAGGATAGATCCTAATGAAATCAAACACAATATAAACTAGTAATATTTAATAAATGATTCAATAAAATTCTACGATTATAGGGTGGTGTGTTATCGAGCTGATGGATCAAGGTTCTCTTTCATGAGTGAGTGGGATCTTCAGTTAGGGTGATTATGGACAACGCATATGAAATTACAACTGATCACCCATAAATTATAAATCTTATCCTTTTATGTTGTGTATATATCATATTATCTGCATAATATTATCATATTGGAGTACATGGATGGATTTCCAAAGTATATTTCAGTGTTTCCCCCACACAAAAAGATTAATTTTCTCAGTGACTCGTACCCTAGAACCACACTAATATCTTATATAGATTATCAAATGGACCATTCTGAGATCAAATAGTTAAAATTATACAAAGAAATAATTTTAGAGAAGTATTACATATAACCCAAAGTGTCCCCTATTACTTCCCCAATGTTTTTCACCAAAGAAGATGGACGAGAGATTAAGGATTTGTATTGACCATCGCCGAATAAACTCGGTGATAGTTAAAACAAATACCCATTGTCAAGGATTAATTACCTCTTAATCCTTATTAAGGGATAGGGATGGTTCATAAAGATCGACATCGTGTCTAGAAATCACCATTTTTGGGTTCTCATGAAGTACATCCCAATGATGAAATTCAAGTGTCCCTGTAGGCATTATGAGTTAATAGATATTTTTTTAACATGATAAAAATTCCATATATGTTCATAGGAATCAAAAACCCAATATTATACCCATTACTTGAATAGTTCATGTTAGTCATTACTTATAAATCCATATCTATTCAGTATTAGAGGATGAGAATACAGAGCATTTGATAATTTTCCCAGAATTTCTTCAAGATCCCCAATTTCATAGTAATATCTCTAAGTGAAAGTTATGGATTTTGAATGTTCATTTATTATGGAATAAAATTTTATAGGTCTTAGAAGTAGTTAATCACATTAATATTTAATTATTGTTCAATTGGGAGACAACCAAGAATATTTTAAAGGTGTACAAATTTCTTCCCTTATCATTATATTACCAAAGATTCATGGAAGACTTCTCCATGATTGTATCCTCCTCAAATTACCTTAATGAATGGGTAAAACCATAAAATAGTATAATAAGTTAAATAGTAATTTCTAATAGATGAATAAATGGTTGACCAATTCTCCCATATTGTGGATACTAGAGGTAGTAGTGTAGTGTGTGTTGTGTTCTGATAGCTTTAGAATGAGGCTTTCTGGGTGCCGATGTAGATGTAAATGGTGAGTGATTATGAGACTGGGTGGATGAAACCTTATGAGAAAAAATATGTACACTATGAATTGGAT
The DNA here is from genome assembly GCA_963277665.1 of Viscum album. Classification (NCBI taxonomy): domain Eukaryota; kingdom Viridiplantae; phylum Streptophyta; class Magnoliopsida; order Santalales; family Viscaceae; genus Viscum; species Viscum album. Next base: position 1,655,991,099 of record OY728121.1, on the reverse strand, counting down.
CTTTCAGTGGAAGTATTCCTCTTGAAGGCTTGGATTCTATATCTTATTTTCCAATGTATCATGTTATATAGAGATCATAAGACTTCCAGGTACATATTACCCTAATGAGATCTCAACCCAATCTCAAGGTAATGGATAGAGTTTCTATAAGACTAATAATTAGATATTTCTTATACTCTTAGGAAAAGAAACATATTGGATGATACCCTTAATAGGAATTATCATTTTCAACTGTTAGAGGAGGAATTTGTGTAACTTTACTTGATAAAAATATCCTTGTTGGATAAGTTATTTAACATTTGTCTTTGATTAAAGGTGGTATCCCCCATTCTTCTTTAATGAGTGAGGGAGGACAAACACAATGTAATTTTAGGATTCCATATGGTTAGATATCTTTGGGTGATGCACTCCATAGGTTTTAAAAAGGTGGGGAGCACACCATCCTATTTTAAAGGGATATTGTAGTCCCAATCACATTATGTGAGGGGGTGTTGAGAGATTTTTACACTTCCCCCTAAGATTTATATCCAATACTATAGAAATAATAACCTAAAGTATCGAATTAAGTTCCTTGGAATGAAAATTAGTGTGGTAGAGTTCATGTTCCAGTGACTCACATATCAATAAGTGAAGGAAGAGTATCATCTTACAAAGTATTTGGTTCAACACCTTGAGGTTCCAGAGTGAAAGTGGGGTTGAATATTTCTATACTCAATTATAGTTATTCCATGTTCAATTAAGGGACACAATTTTACTAGGTCTCATATATCAACTCAAAAAACCAATCCATTTCCTTAAAATTTTAGATAAGATTTTTATAATAAAATTAAGATGTCTTCACATAGATAATATCATATAGAAATATGGATTACCCTTGATGATTGTTTCTAATCAAGATGCTCAATTAGCATCCAAGTTGTGGAGGATATTAGAGGATTATTCCTATAAATGGTTGTGTCTAAGTGAGAAATTTAACCCTTAAAAATATATCTTGACTAAGGGGGTCATTTTGGTCCTTGAGGAAGTCCCTATAGGTTCCCACTTTTTCATATATAGATTTGTGATTCATTACTTATGGGGCCAAAGTTGGTGCGGTTAAAAATAGAAAAAGGTGCAGGTGAACCAAGTGCAGATGACGACATCCCATAGATGTTATAAGTGCTATGTGTATACGATATAGATACCTTTTAGTTTTGATGAGGGAGATCATTTATTCCTTAATGTCACACTATGATTCATTTTTTGGATGTTTGGTAGGGTAACGAAGTTATCTCCCAAGTTCATCAAGCCATTTCAGATCTAGTCCAATGTTGGTGAGGTTTCTTATCATTTAGTTTTTACCACTAAAGTAGAACAAAGTATATGATGTCCTCCATATGTTATATATAATTATTTTTTACACAATAAATCACACATCATCAGTTAGTTTGATAAGTAAATTGATTATGATGGACCTTCACTGAGTTCGAGGTGGTGTTTAAGGTATATAAAGAGAGGACCCTTCATGGTATAGTGATACTACTAGTGCATGGTCTATGGAAACATTAGAACCTTTATAAAGGCTTCTGAGAATTCCAGAACTAAACTCAAGATCAATACCCTTAATATTTTTATTGATTTATGTTTTTAAGATGAATGTAGAGGATGTATAGATGCTGAATTTTCCATTTAACCCTTTGGATTATTTTGAATAATATTTTATTTGGTAGTCACTAAATAGTTTTTACCTAATAGTGTTTTGGATTATCAAATATAAAATATTAAATAAAATATATTAATTTTTAATTCACACATGTGATCATAAAGAATCAATAATATCTCATTAATATATCCCTAGATGGGAAATATATTATCATAGTTTAGCTTGGTACAAGGTGTTTACCCTAGGGGAATGTAATTTCATATTGAGTTATGGGCTCCAAACTGAGACCATTCCAAGTAATTAAATAAAAACATCATTAAATCTTTAAAACCCATATAAAAGTGTGCTTAACACCACTAATTAGGTTCCTTAATTTTCAAAAACCATAATTTGAGAGATATCTCAGGTGAACAACAATTTAGCGGGTGTGTGATTCAAATTATAATTAACCAAGCTTAGTATTGACATGGATTTTGATGAACATTGTTCCATTTCATGAGGTAAGGTTCATTATTTAATATTTTCCTCATTATTTAATTAATATTTCTTCAAAAAAATATACAGTTTTTGTTGGATTGTATAATTCTCTAGGACATCATTCATGAAAAGTTATTTATCTAAATCTTTTTTTCTCTCGTTTGTGTGATTTTTTCCAAGAAATTCAATTATAGATCAAATACATGGGTGTTAAGACCTTAAAATCCATAAAATCATTCCCAAATATTTAGTTTCATGTTCCTATTAGTGTAATACCCTAACTCTATTAACCCATATCTGGTGTTTATTTTACTAAATTAGCACATGATACAAGGGATTTAATCTTTAAGGATTAAATTATTTAATACTCGGGGGAGACTAGATACATACATGATTCTCACATTACATTTGAAAACATGAAATACAACTTATTATTATAGAAATTATTCAATCATTTCTTTTAATATATCCCTAAAATCATTTATAAATATATTCTTGGTAACTTGTGTAAAGGAAAACATAATAAATGGTGAGCTCAGATTCTCAGTAAGAGAAAGCTAACAATAGAATCTATCATAGAATAAATGAAACATCAATAAAAAAGAGAGATAAAAATAATACTAAAAAATATTCCACATAACTAAAATAATAAAAATTATACTAATTCCATTGACTTCCTAGTAATATAAATAATCACTTTTATAATAAAACTATTTTCATAACGATATAATCATTAATTTCATACATCAAGGTTTTACCATTAAGGCCTCATACTAAGTCATCATACATAAATAGGTAAGGCATAGGAAAATACCCAAAATAGTTTGTATCATGAGATATATTTATGCATAAAGGGTCTATAATGGGTCCATCCCCTCACTTACTAAATTAAATGCATTAATCGTATAAAATAAATGAATAACGATTCAACACATAATCAACATAAACATTCATATTGAAAAAATAGAATATGAAATGTATATTTTCTCTCGTAAATTAATATAAAAACATGATTAGAAGTCATATAGAGAAATAAGTTGGATGGAATAATTAAATTATATCCACAATAAAACATAATATTCATCAAATAATGCTGACATAGATGAAAATACTTTTAAAATTTCATTGGAACATTTCTTGAGGAAAATAACCTTTTCATATTGAAATCACCAATCTAAAAAATAAAAATATATAGAATATAATGAAAAAAATATTTGGAAAAATCATGTAAAATTTTAAATTAAACTTCAAGGAAAATAATATTCTTGATTTCTAAAAAAAATTAATTCTTTCAGTAAACATTAAAATAATGATTTTGTTCACACCTTTGTAAAAAGTACCTTGTTCGGAAAATGACAACAAAATTCCTTTAAAACCTTTTTATAAAAAGTAAAACAAGGGTAAAATTGAATTTAATATATTATTTTATAATAGTAAAAACATTATTTAAAACATTTTAAATAAAATAGGCACATTAAAGAAAAATATTATGTAATGAATAAAAAACAAAAGTCATTTTTTATTAAAAATGTCATTTCCATATTTTGGCTACTTAAAGAGATAAAAATGAAAGAAAATATTTTAATTTCTATTAATAACCATAGGATAAAATAATTTATGTTTTTTAAGTTAAAAATATCATATAATTATTTTAATGTTAACTTTAACATAGAAAATCTCTAATAAGGATGAGATTGTGAAATAAACCCATACCTCAGCTCTAATTTTCTTTGTTAGTGATTTTAAATTCCTATATAGTAAATTAATATTTATTAATATTTTATAACATAATAATATTTAAACTTATTATATCTTAAATTTTATACTTATAACATTTTATCACTCTTCTATTAACAATCCTTCATTATCATAATCGTTCAGGGTGTTTCATGTATGTTTTGATTCAGAAGCTATGTAACTTGAATATATAACAAAGTTAAATAATATAAATAATATTAATGATGATGTAAATATATTATACATTCATTATATACATATTTATAACCATACATAAAATTCAGATATAGAAAAATGAATTACATTGTTAATAAAGATGATAGTTTGTACGTACGCACGATTGATGTTTTCATTTTTTGATTGATGGAATGAAATAATGGTAAATAATAATTTTATTTTATATAATTATTATCGTATAATAAATATAACATATATTCATTAAATATATACTTATTATCATCCATGTAAATTATAAATGAAAGTGAATCATATCTCTTTGTGGAGGTGATAGTACACACATACGTACGACCGACGTTATCATTTCCCAAAATATAGGAAGTTAAGAATATAGATAAAATATTATAATTAAAAAATCATAATTGTAACATAAATATCATATATATTCATTAGTTACATATTTATAACCATCCAATTAATGTGGCGATGAAAAAAATTATGCCGCTATATGGAGACGGTGGGGCGTACGCCGCTATTAGGTGTAAAATACTTATCCCATAATAATAATTAAATTTAAACATGTTTATTATATTGGGTTCATTATATTATTATGGTTTCTATATATTTATAGTAACTATAAGAATTGATAAACTTTTAAATAGTATGCAAAGATGATTACCTCTTATTTGAGAGACCTCATTTGGCATACACCTTAAGACATATAAAGATGGTCTTTGAAGAGATAAAAAACTAAATAATGAAGGGAAGTGATATAGGAATGGTTTTTTCTAGTTATGTTTTGAGATATGTGATTAAGGGTGGAGAACAGATTCCCATTTATAAGTGAGAGGAAGGGCATACAAGGAATTATTTAATAGATTTAAATAATATAAAGTAATTTTATTTTGAAAGTGGCACCAAATGTACAAGAAATGGAATTTTAGATAACATAAGTTTGAAATATCTTAAACTTATTATATTTATAAAAGTTCAAGTTCCATTTTTACCCTTATCTCTTAGTTTAACCCCCCCCCCCCCCCCCCGATAAACTTATTTTAACAATAATCGTGGTAACAAATTTTTACTGCTTTTGGAATCTATTATGAATAAATATTAATTTGAAATTAATAAATAAAATTAATTATTAATATTCAAAATATGGAATCCATTTTTCAGGATTAAATTTTTATTATTTATAAAATATAATTTTAATATAAGTGCACAAAACACAACAAAAACCATTTTTAGAAAAGTATTTGTTTTAAGTATACAAATAATTTTACAAAAAAATATATAATGTTTATTATAGTAGAATTAACTATATTATTTTAAAAAAAATATAGTTATTTTCATTTGAAACCAAAACAAAACTGAATGGAACCTTTTATAGAATTTATTAAGAGAGAAGGACTAAAAAAATTATTTGAAAAAAAATATTACTTAGATTTCCAAATTATTAAGAATATGCTTATAAGTTGAACTTTATATTTTCATATGAACTTTATTACATATTATATTTTTTCTATGAAAATAGTTTCATAATCTTTCGATTTATTTTTATATCCTTATAATTTCATAAAAGTGAGAGTTTTTTTAATCGTAATTTTTCATTATTCACCTAAAATCAAGTATTTCTAAAAATTATCAAAAATTCAACCTACGATAATTTTAACATGAATAATTAAAAAATTAAATTAATTTAATCAAACTTAATTTATAAAATTATAAAATTAAGTTTAAATCAAATTATTGAATAAATCTATGTGTATTGTGTTATTATTTCTCTAAAAGAAACACTTACTATAATTAAAGCTCAATTGTTAAACTTTGAATAAAATGATTATCTCTGTCCAGGGTTAGTGTCGGTTGGTTTTTGGATAGACCTCTAGCCATCTATTCCATTCCCTTATCCTGCTCAATATCCCTCTTTCGTTCACTGATGAAGGGTCTTTAGCCTTTAGGGAGATCGATGATATGTAATGGAAACAACAGGCCAATAGGGGGAAATGGTGACAATGGATATTGAGATCATAATAGGGTAATAATGTGGGTGGTTGTTTTTAAGGATGGTTTCACTAATGGTTGGATATTGGTAATTTAATTGAGGGTGGACACACCTTCTAAAGGAATGACAGTGATGCTAGAGATCAACAAAAAGTTTGTCAGGCATGACTTATTGTGGTTGTATATTTTCTGGGTTGATAGGATTTCTAATAATTAAATTAGTAATCACATGGGGTGTTCTTTCTGGAACACATATTGTGTGTTGAATTTAAATAGGGTTTAGAGTTTCAAGGAACAGATTCAATATCCCATGGTGTTCACTTTGTACCCCATGCTATATTAGTATAGGAAACACTTTTGAGGTGTACAACAGTACATTCCTGCATGATCCCTTGGATAAAAATTCCATTTATTCCAGGGATCATTTTATGTAGAAGGAAACCACTTGATTTGGATATCGTGAATTACCCACATGATCCACCTTTGGGTCCTACATATTGTGTACCCCACTCAGGGGTACTGTGTAGCTCGGCCTCCACAAGATAGGAAAATAGATGTACACTCATGACTACTATCTAAATCTCACACACCATTTCTCTTGGAGTATATATTCTTTATTGTTCATCATTATATGTTTTACATATCTTCAAGGAAGGGAATCATATTTGGGCATAAAAATAGTATAATTTGAGCGTTATTACCATGTAGATGGTAATGTGGTCCTTATAATCATTAAAAGGAATTTGTGATGTATTTTTGGGTAGATTTATTTATTTATCTTTATGGGGTTGAAAATTGGGTTTGGGAAAGATGATATAAGAGGACATAACTTCAAGTCCTCTCTAGGTAATGTTTTGATGATGGAGCATTGGTCCCCACATACAATACAGAGTTTGGTACTTTCACAAATACTTTGGTAATTGATCCTCTAATTCCATTAAGAGTTCATGTCTCCGATGATCCAAAAAATGAGTGGGTCCCCCATAAAACTGATGGATTTAGTAACTCCTCCACTGATGGGAGATGGGTCCCCTATCCATGGGGTTGGTACACCCTTGATCAATATACCCTACTCAATGAGGCATGAGTCCTCTACTAGGGTTGGTACTCCCTCAATTAAATCACATTCTAGAGTGAGGCATATATCCCCACACTATATATTTTGAGAGTATTTTCATAAATTTGGGTAGTGTGATTTCCTTGGAGATTCTTGTAGAGATCGATCCTCGAGTAGTTATGTTGTGAATATTGGGACACTCTCATATTCCTAGTACTTTATCCTTAATTATGTTTAAGATTCTTATACTTGTGGTATTTCTCCTTTAGATTGGGTTATGGGATGTATTATATTGTATTTTTTCCATATTTTATTTCTATGATTCCTTCTAGGTATATTTGTACAAACACCTATATGGGAATTTTTCCCACATGTTTCATATCCTATAAAAATGAATGGTAGTTTGGCAATGATCATCATAAACATGGAATTAATAGAGGAGGATATTATTTATTCTTGTAGGTGATATTAATATTCAAAATTATTTTTCGGGGATTCTTCATCATGGAGTTCCTCTCACTTCTAGTTGTTCGTGGTTGGACATTTATATTGGATATGAGTCGTATATTTCCCTCTAATTTTTAAGTTTTACATTTGCTGTATTTTGTGGATTTTCAGTATGTGTCACATGATTCTATTATAATAGTTTGTTATTTCATTTAATTTTTCATTTTTATTTTCTACTATGGATATATGTGTTTTATATCAGTTGTTTAGGCTAACGCCTCCCCTAAATGGGTCATGAATTCTAGGTGCGAGTCAACAACTTTTCCCTATTATAGGTAGGCTTGGGCTGGCACACTCAGCTTACTGTCAACCCTAGAATGGTCCTAGTGGGTTGGTTCATGTTAATGATGGTATAATTTAAGATTTTTGTTAAAATATAGAGGTCTTGAAAAAAGGGCGAGACAACCACAACATGAAGAAAGGGTCTTGCCTCAAAAAATACAATATAAAATGGAATTGAAAAATAATTTTATAGCAAGAAATAAATTGATGGAATATGTGATCAAAAATTTAAATATATCAAGGATTATATTATCATCCTAAAAATAACAATAGTTATAATATATAAAAACAAATTTTTAAGATAGGATAAAATCCAAATAAATTCCTATGGTTATTAAAGTTTCATTGAATGACTCAAAGAAGGAAACCCCTTGGATTTTGGATAGAGGATGTTCATCACATATAACTAATGATTCCCATATTATCAGGTACATTTAAAGATATAATGGATGGATATTAATTTTTGTAAATCATTAATCTTTAAATACAAAAAAAAATCACAATGGAAGTTTGTGTGAATTAATTGGGTGCCAATAAACTTTACTTTTTCGATAGGTTAAAGTGTAATCTTCTAAGTCTTTCCCAACATTGTAACTCGAAGAGAATGTCATATTCTAGAAGAATTGGTGAATTATGAATATTATTAATTATTTTATGATATTCTAAAAAGGTAAATAATAAATGAAAATATATTTAAAGTTGGAGAAGAGAAATATTCATGTTATTTTAGCACAAAGGAGGAAAATGTTGTGGCATTGGAGACCTGGTCACCCTGGCCAAAATTATACAAACAAGATCACTCCTAAAGAAGATATAAAAAATATTTATAAGTATGAATAGGGATATAAATTAAGTTTGTGTCACTTTAAAAAAATTAAATATGTTTAATTTCTGGCACAAGAGGGAGTAGATTCAATTTCGGAAACCATTGGAGATTATTCACTCAAACATTTGTGGAACCATCAGGTAGTGATCATTTCAAAGGGATAAATATTTTATTTAATTTTTTAATTATTTAATTTAATTTTTTAATTATTTTAATACTATTAAAAACATTATGTTTATAAATCACATATATGATTCATTGAATATATTTAAACATTTCAGAAGGACTATTGAAAAGAAGATAAGGTTTTCTATCAAGAGAATCCAAATTGACAATGGAATGGAATATAAAAGTTGAGAGTTTGAGAAATATCTTGAGAATTATGGCATCTAAAATGATCTCAATTCCCAATATAATCTAGAGAAAAATGGTTCATCTTAAAGTAACAACAAAATTTTAGTAGAGATTTCAAGAACCACGCTCGCTGAGCATGGTAGATCAAAGAATGTTTAGTGGGGAGAAATTTCTATAATAGAAAATATACAAAACCATTGTTGATTATGGCCAAATAAGGATATGAAACCAAATTAGATGTATTATATGAAGATTTAAAATACTAAATAATTCCAATTATTTATAATTCCATTCATAATCAATATCGGGGTCAAAAACCTTAGGATGTTCGATAAGAAATTGAGGGAAGAATTATTCTTAGAACATCACTCCAAAGGAAGAGGTTACCACTGCTATAACAAAACTTTAAATAAAATAATTTATTTTAATGATGTTAATAGGTTATATGATTAATTTTATGGAATAAAATGGAAAGGTAATAAATTTTAAATTGATGATGATATTGAAGGAATTTTCAAAATAACTAGATGATGAAGCTAAAATTTTTAAAGAACTGGATCTACTGAGGGTGATGATTCAACATGGACTAGTGATGAAGAATCTATTTGGAATAATATACAGAAACATATATGGATGAAAACACATGTAGATAAATAAAACATCATTTTACATCAAGAAGCACTAGTTCAAATCATGAATAAACTTAAGGAAAACCAGACATACTTATTTACTTTCTCAAGTATAACCAAAGGTTTTTAAAGAATAATATCAACGAAAAGAGTGAATCTATAAATAAATATATTGATAAAATATAGTATAAAAATACTTTGGATATCATTTTAATAAAAAAATAAAACATTTATAGATATTAAGTGGGTTTTTTGAAACAATATAAGTGGTTAAGTCACAAGGGAAAAACAAATATTAGTTTGCAAAGGGTTCACATAAGTTTAAATGATTGATTTTTTTGATAAATTTTCATTATTATAAAGGATTTATGCTATTAAAATACTTATGATAGTAGTGTATTAATGAAAATACCAAGTTTATCAAATGGATGTAAAATCAACATTCTTGAATGGTGAGCAGGATGTGGATGTTCATATACAACAACCCAATATATTCTTACAAAATCATGATTTATCAAGTTTTTTAAAACTATAAAAGTATTTAGTTTAATTAAATAAATATACAAGAACTTGATATTCTAAATTAAAAAAATTAAAGGAGATGAATTTCAAGAAGTGAAAATTGGATAATGACATTTATGTTAATGAAACATGAAAACAAGCATCTAATTATTTTTTTATATTGATGATATAGTTTTTGAAAGAGAAGAGAAGATTTTATGAAATGAGTTTTCTACTCAAATTAAGAAGAAATTTGATATTTCAATTATTTCAGAGATGAACTTCTTCTGGGTATTAGAAATATTAGAAAGTGAAAATTTTATTTTTTTTAATCATGAAAGAAATATTCCCATGCTTTATTGAAGCGGTTTATCAAGGATAAATTAAATTATGTAAAAAATCCCATGGATTTTGGATGTATTTTTTCAAATAATGATGAATTATAATATATAAATAAAAAAAATAGAAGATTTATTGGTATCCCTTTGTTGTTGATATCATTTAGACCTGATGTTATGATTGTAGTGGCATTGTGTGTTCTGTTTCAAAGTGATCCAAAAACAGTCACAAGCCATGAAAAAATTGAATTATAAGGTATTAAATGTTAATTTATATTATGTTTTTTTATGGTATAATTAAAATATATTCTCTATATGGAAATGTAAATTCAGACTAGGTTTCAAATATTAATTATTAGATGTCCACTATGGAAGATGGATTATTTTTTGGATGTAAGTGTATAGGTTCGAATTTTAATAAATAAAATTTAGATTATTTAAGTGCCTTAAAATACTAATATATTATTTAAATTTAATAAAAAAAATAAAATGGTATGGATGAAATCTCAACTAAAGTATTTTAAAGTTAAAGTGATGTTACCTCTCCTTATCAGGTGTGAAAATTAAAGTTCACTAAATTTATCAAGAATTTACCTCAAGACTTGATGTCAAAGAACAAAAATATTAAGAATAATTTTATCAAATATAAGTTTCAATAATGTGATATAATTATATAATATGTTTCAATGAATGATAAACTAGAAAAAAAATCAAACCACTTCCAAAAAAGGTGTTTCAGACATAAGGTTAAAGTTGGAAGTTCAAACTTCACCACTTTGAGGAAAATTAATTTACGACCAAACCCTTCCCATTTCTATCAATTTATTATTTTATAAAAATATAATACGAATCATAATTATAATTCAATGGTTATTTAATACTGAGGGATATATTTTAAAGATAAATCTGAAATTCATGCAAGAAACAATCAAGCATAAGATATTGTTTGATATTTGAGGAGTTATTACCGAGCGGTCACTTGTAGTGTAAACTGTGTTTCCAAAAAATTCAAGGGGGTTGAAGAGAAAATTATGGATTTATTGAAGTGGTTATAAGAATATTATTTTCATTATATATTCATTTTATCATTAGTGATTATTTATAAAATGAAAAAAATGTGGTATGTTTTATTCATTTATTATAATTTCCCATATTAGTTGAATTTTACCTCAAAAGGATATTATGATATATCTAACACATATATAGTGTTTTTTATGGAATTTTATTGAATTTTTTTTATAATTTATATGCTAATTGTATGTGACATATGGTGATTACAAAAATCAAAAGGGGTAGTCAACTCAATTTTGGATAGTTTTATGTTTGTTTATTCATTGAAGTATGTGACCATCAAAAGGGTAGATTCAAGTAAAATATATATATATATAAATTTAACTAACATATTAATGGTTTATCAAGGATTTTAGTCACTAAAATTGTACATATAAAGAAAAATATATTCCTTATACAAGTTTTTGTAGAATAGCTATGCATATCAATTTTTAATATTCCATGATAACACTTTATTGATTATTTTGGATAAAATAAATCTATGTTTATATTGAAGTTAAAACTAATTAAATTTAGTTCATGAAGTTATATTTATAATAAATTTTTAATCACTTTAATATGATATGTATTTATAAACTTATTTCATGAATCATTAGTTATGTAAAACCTAAAATGGGATGACAAATCATTACAAAATCTTTGACTCATCATATATGTTTCCAAGTTAAATTGGGTATAATTATTTTTTATTCATTTTAGGAGATGTAAATTGATTGTAATATCATAAAAAATGTTAATTAATTATAATGTTGTTAAATTATTAGTATAAAAATCCCCTAAATTGGTGGATCATTAATGGTTCAGTTTAAAAGTCAAAGTCAGTTATTGGGTTTTCTTGGAAAGGTTTTGTTTCAAGTCATTGTAAAATTTTTTGGATAGTTTTTGAATAATGTAGGTTTATAAAACCATATATGATTAATATTTTTATTCTAGATAACAAAAATAAATTTGGAATATATAATCTGAAGAAATAATACACAACAAGGAGTGATTATGATCATGTGTTATTGAAGAGTTATTTTTCTTCATGAACAGTGAACGTTTCTGTAATATATTTAATAGAAGATCATAATATTAATTATTTTAGATATTTATTATGACTTTTAACTTATTAATTATAAATTAATTATCTCATTTTATTTTTGAATGAGCATAAATTGTTTTTGGTAGACACTATTATGAAAGGGTTTTAATGAGAGATCTAACCCTTCTTGAATTCACTTACTTAAAATAGTTAAAATTTATAGCCCGAATGAAACCATCCATATTAATAAGTAGTAACAAAAATTGGGAAAACCTTGTAAAAATTATTCCACCACTACTTATTCACTAAATTTTCTCATTATTCTAAGACCAAGAATAGATAATCAAGGAAAATTTTGGATCTAAATTCCTAAACCGGTGTGGAAGGTTGTTTAAAGGGGTTTCGAAAAAATTTAAAATAAGGAATCAATGAATCACCCATTCCCACTCTTAGTGATTTATACATCCTAAAAAATTAAAATAATAACTCTCTAATTGATTGATACTACCATATATTTTTCTCACACCCCTGACACACTTCCATTAATCTATATCATCCCCCAACAGGTGTAGATAAAACCAATGGTAATGAAAGTTTGGTTGATTCAATCATCAATTATATAGAAAAATGAGGTGTGATAATGGAGTGTGATTCTTTTGTATTAATAAATTCATAAGCAAAGGTATATTATATGTATAGGTTACCCTGAAAAATATTTGTCCCTCTTCTACACCTCCACATAATCCCCCTAGATGTCATCCACTAACTCATCCACACTGTTTTAATGGTACTTAATAATAAGAAATATCTATTTTCTATCCTCTCCAAACTATATCTCATATTAATAGTATGAATCCTTGATTAATTGATTGTTATAAAGAGGACCAAAGAGGTAGCTGATGTTGGGATGTCATCTGAAACTGTTGAGTTCCATACACTACAATGTATCCATCCCCACACTGACCACTAAAGAATTTCATATAAACATAATTTTGGTTTCCTCATCCAAAATATAAATAATATGCTGCACTATATTCCCCAATATATTTTTGTTACATATTAGCTAAAAAAATAGATAGTAATAGGGTTCAGAGAGACCCCTCACAAGTCATAACCATGAATACCCCAATAAGTGATAAATCATTTCCTTGACTTTTCTTCTTATTAATCTCTAATTGTAAGGTTTCTAATCATCTAATAACTAATATCCAAGTACTGGAAGACAAAGAAACTATGAACTAATATATCTATGTTATTCAAATAAAAACCATGTATGAACAAAATAAATAATGTTTATATTTTACATCATAGATAGACAAAACTCTATCTTCAATCACATGATCATGATAAAGATTATTGAAAAGAAAACAATTGGTTTCTTCCTCCTTCGGTATCCACAGGTTAATGAATCATTAGATTCCAGGGAAGGATTCCCATTTTGAAAATGGTATACTATTTATCTTAAAGTAAAGGAAGAAGGATAATATAGATTGGGGATATGGAGATTTAATATCAATGTTCTTGGATAACCATCTCAATGGTTTCAGCTAATTTATATAGGCCTCAAGGACACAAATCAATACATCCAAGTATTTACCCAAATGCTATATAACATTTGAGTAATGTAGGTAGTTTCAACATTTTAATTCCTTATCCATCCATTTAAAATTAAAATAAATTAATTATTCTCTAAAATGTTTCATCATATGAAATTTAAATTATATCCATATGTGGAAGATTCTATAACATTAACTTTTAACATTGGGCTTCCAAAATCAATTGTACATTTCAATTGAAATGAACATAGAAACAATTAATATATAACCATATCATGCAGTATGATATTCCTTTGGTAGTTGGGAAGTATCTCTTATACCACAAATTATGATATATGATATGTTTTGGATTCATATATATCATATATTTTGGAAATATATGATATTTTATATAATGATATATCCAAAATACATTATATGTATCACAGGATTTAGGAAACATCTATATATATCACCTTCTTTCACTAATACCTCATAAAATTTGTTTTATTTAAAATTATATTGTACCATATACTATTAATTATGAAATAATATCCAAAACTATCTTTAATTTCACCATATATTACATTATATGAAATAATTTTTGAATAACTATACAAAAACCCTTTTAGATAAACTATAAAATAGTTTTAAAGTATCCCTATATGTTTTTTAAAACATAATATTCATTTATAAAATCATAAATTGGGACCCTACAGGCCATTTAATCATCAAAAACCTATATTAATTCCCAAATTCATTGATGGAATCAAATAGTGTCCTTTAGTGAAGCATCAATATTTCTCTATATTAAAGGGTTATAACATGATCTTCTTCAACAAAATGTATCTATATACATGTATCCAGAAACATTATCATATACAGAATATGAAAAAATATATTATACCTTTGTCTAAGACATTAAGTAACCATAAGATAGAGTATTTCAATCCTATATAATTACTCATATGTTCTTCATTATATGATAATAGACTGACCAGACAGATTAACACATCACATGTCATTCATCCTGATAGATAATAATGTCACATACACCTCACCCAATAGATAAGCACATCACATTAAACATAACTAGGTAGGGTTGTAAACACATTTAGTCTAAATAAATTAATCTCTATAATGACATGTTCGTCATAGGACATGAAAAATCACAATTTCATTAGTCCTAGTAGATGACATGACCAATAACATGCCCAACCACCCTCTGATTAGTTGGGACTCAAGGTCATAGAAAGTATGATATGTCTATCCTTAGGTACAAGGATTCTAATATAAAACATCCATCTTTATTATACCAAATATATAATGTATGAAACTCTATATAGAATACTTGGAGGGTCATCTTGTACAAAAAAATCATTTTGTGTCACATGAGAATATTCTATATCTCTATATGAAATATAAACCATGATAAAATTGAAATCTCATCACATCCAATTACATTCCATGATAAACATTAGTTATGGATAACTCAAAGTCATAATTTGACTAATTTATTATTATTAACTCCATGAATCAGATACAATCAATAAAAATTAATGATAAGATGAACATACCTTGTGTATAACAAGATACTTTTTATTATATTTTAAGACTTACTTAATAATATTCTAACAAAACCAAATATAATCACTAGTCTCATATATCATATGAAATACTTCCAGAATACCGTAGTTTCTCTATATTTTTTCGAGTTTTTTTAACCTCATTACATATCTAAGTAATTCATGCCACGTATCTCTATGACCATTTAGCATGATTTCATGAATCAAAGAATCTTGGGAATAAATGATAACATAATAAGGTTTATTAGGATAAAATGACCAAATTTTAAGTACTAGAACGAAAATAAACCACAAACATAGATCTCCATATTATTAAAACTGAAACCACTTATAAAAAAATGAATAACATGTATACCTTGCACAATATATAGTTAATCGTATATCATCAATCACATAATATTAATGAAGATCATTGAGAACCGGGCAATGGGTTCCCTCGTCCTAGGGTATGGATGAGATAAAGAATAACCCAATGTTTGAGAAAATTTATCCTTTTAAACATGGTATGAGAGTACCTATCTGAATAAAGGAAGAAGGAGAATAGAGCTCTACACTTGGGTGAATAAATATCAAAGTGCTTGAACAACTATTTCGATGGTTTAAACAAAATTATATAGGACTTAGGGATTCTAACCTAGATTTTATCACTCTCTAACCCCAGTTGTTCCTTATTATATTATTTATTTTATAATTTTTTATATTTTTATTTGATTCTAGCCTAAACTAGGAAAAAAAATTTATATTATGAAATTTTAGAACAAGCACTTGATTAGTACATGGTTAGTATAAACCAAGAAGTAACCAAGTCAATGATTCTATAGTATAACAGAGCCAAAACACATGATTAGCACATGGTTTTCCTGACCATGAATCTTTCCCATGAGAAGTGCTCCATGTACTCCAATAGAAGGCACATGGTTGGAATATGGTATAGTAGAGTGTGTGTACAAACCTTGTATAATACCCAATTTGTTTATAAAAAAATCGGTTTTACCATTTTCTCTCCTCTAATTTATCCCAAAGGCATACCTCAACCACTACCTCTACCATTAATCACACACAAACCATAGGATCCCAACATTATGACCCTCTTCTCCCATTCTTCTGATTTTTTGTGATTCATAATGAGATTTCACAGGAGGATCATCCCAGTAAAGTTTCTCCCTTCTAATTATTCTTTTTTCTCTCATTTCTACTACTCTCTCTTCTTGTGAATCACCCTTAGCCAAAACCTAGGTGGGGTTTTGGTCTGGATTTCAAGAGGCCTGATTTAAATTGGATATTCTTCTTTCATACGGTTCTTTTTATTATTTTTAATATCCTTTAACTAGGTTTAGGTGGAGTTGTGCCTTGGTTATTAGTGGTGGAGATTTCAAGTAGGTTTTCCCTATGTTTGACTCTTTAATTTTAGAACAGTTAATTTCTTGAGTTTTAAATTTATGTTATAATTCGTTAATGATATTATTAAATGTTTTTTAGAATTATTTGAAATCAAAATAATGTTTTAATTGATTTTCATTTCAATGTAGAGATCTTTTTAATTCAGGAACTCATTGAAAATCTATTTTAATAAATTGTGTACACCTTGTGAGAAAAATTTTATAAATGGACCTCATTGATGAATAATGCGATTCTAGAGAATATCTTGTCCTTCAAAATAAATTCTCAATTGGTTTTTTTGTCTAATTTTTAATTTCATGTAATAATATAATATAGTGACCCAAACCCTAGTAACCCATAGCCAGTGTATCCTTTATTAAATTGGAATAAGATACAAGGAATCACATCCTAAAGAACTAAATAATTTAATAGTCCTGGTAAACTAGATACATACTTGAGTCTTATAATACAATTGAAAATATAAATTACAAAAATAATTTTTTATTTATAGAATAACTTTATTGCCCCCAGCATATCCTTACATATCAAATGTAGTACACTTCATGGATTCCTTATAAAATAAAAAATGATGGTGAGATCAAATTATTAGTAAGGTTTAAGTACTATGGAATCTATCATGAATTAATAAGAATAATAAAAATGGAAAGGTAAATAAAAAAACATGCATAACATTTGATCAATATCCTAACTATCATAACTGAATTATGAATAATAAATTTGGAAAGGTAAATAACTGAATAAACATTCCATTTAACCTATATCATGACTATCATAATTGGATTAGGAATAATTTATATGGAAAGTTAAATAATTTAAAACACATTCCACTTAATCAATTAATTGAAAAGTAAATTCATCAAAAGATAATATAATTGTGAAAATATCATTGATAGTAATAAATTAATTCTTAATGAAGGAAATTCATAATTATTGGATATCAAGTGGCAAGAACATGACACTTATACCATCAAGAACTTTTATAATATAGTATAAAAATACTTGGTATAAAAAAATTTGGTTTAGACAAATATACTTCTATTATCAAGGCCTTTCACAATATAGTTTAAAACTACTGGGTGAAAACATATAGGATTTGGACAATTGATTTTTTCTTATGAGACCTATCGATGCATC
Organism: Viscum album; assembly: GCA_963277665.1. Classification (NCBI taxonomy): domain Eukaryota; kingdom Viridiplantae; phylum Streptophyta; class Magnoliopsida; order Santalales; family Viscaceae; genus Viscum; species Viscum album. The sequence continues at coordinate 1,655,972,817 of OY728121.1, read as the reverse complement.
GAGGAGATTTCTATAAATAGTCCTCACCCATAACTATATGTCCAAAGCTTTAATAATCTATTGAATAATCGATTTAATTCATGAATAGTGATCCTTATCAAAAAAATATCCTTATTGAGTAAAAGATATAGATTTAATTATATTTCCCCAATCAATCAAAAAACCCTCAAAGTAAAACACCATATATATAAATGATATATGGTTTAAGAATTAAATATATCCAAGATAAATAATATTTATATTTATGGGAAATTTAATGTCAATAGGAAAGTGAATAAATCTTCATAAAGTCAATGACTAAGAAATGAATCAAAGAAATGAATTTCAATAATTTTCATAGTTAAAATGATCATAAATCATCCATGGGATGAATAAATATGGTATCAAAATAATATATACCCACTGGATTAATAATAAATATTTCTTTCATTGATAAATAGAAATATCATAAAAACATATTTAAAACATATTTCAGGAAAATATTCTTTTAATTTTGAAAATAATTTTAAAACTAAAATTTTTCAAAACATTTTGAATATAATTTTTTTTGAACATGACCTTTTAAAATTATTAAATAATATTTAAAACATTTGAGTGGTCATGACAGCTGGAAATTTTTTTCATGTCGTACACATTAAAACAAATATTCCTCTTATTTTTTTAATTAAAATCCAAGTGGGAATTATTTAGAAAAAAACATGAAGATTCATTTAAAAAAATTAAAAATTAAAAATGGTTAAAACTTTCATTAAAAAATAATTTTTAAAAGGTTATAAACATTTTTTTAAATAATGATTTTGGAATAAAATTGATTTCTGATTGAAGAGATTAATAAAGTCAGATTTTATTAAAAAATACCAATTTTATTATGTATAAAAGAGTGTAAAAATGATATTATTACCTAAAAATATCTTTAATAACCAGGTGAAAATAAAATTAAATTCTTATATTATAAAATGATAAAATAATTTCCTTTAATTGAAATTCAATAACAAATAGTCTCGATTAGAATGATATTGTAAAATAATCCCTTAAAATGATAATAATATTGAAGTGAGAATTATTTAATGAATAAACTAAGTGTATAAAATATAAATCCACATAAAATAGGATACAATAAAAAATATATATTAAAAATTAATTATAGACATAATCTTATAATATCAAATATAATGAAGGCTTAACATAACCCAGTGAAAAGAGATTGAGTTGTGAAATTTTTTACCATTTAGTAACTTTTAATTAAACACCCCTTAGATGAAATAATTCAAATTGAAACTTGAAATTTCATGAATAAGGACTTATCCATGAAATTACATGTCAAATGGGCATTATATACACCATATAAAATAAATTAGGTGCATGACATTATGATGTGCCTCAATGAAATGAAATTGAGATAAATCCCTTAACTCATGATTCCTTTTGGTTGAATGTTCATTAACCTCATTTATATTGGTTTTAAACATGTTATTAACTTATAAAAGAACCATGTTAATATTTATAAAATCATATATGATCCTTTTATAACATCTTATCACTCATTTGTTAATAATCTTTCATTATTTTCATTGTTTTGAGTGTTAATTTCCTTGTTTTTCATGTGTGCTTCATCATGAAAGATCTGATCCTTGCACATATTACATAGTTTCATAATATAATCAATTATACTTTTAAAACCAATCATTAAATATGTATATAAAAAATGTTCTATGTTACAATCATGGAGATGATATGTCGTAGGTACGCTTGAGTAACATTTCTGTTTTTCAATGATCATTATAGAAAGGTGGTAAGTAATATTTTATTTATCTATCTAGAATGATAATAATATAATATTGACCATTTTATTTATTTAATATACTTATATATATCATCCACTGGTGTGGTGATGAAAAGCGAGTCACATCACTTTGTAAAGGTGGTAATCCACACATACACAAACAATGTTATCATCTTAAAGTGAGTGAAAAGATAAGAAATAAAATGTTATATTGTGTTTAAATAATGATAAATATGTTATAAATATTATAATTATTTCATATATATATCACATATAATCATTAAATATTTCCTCATCGCTTTCTAAGTAAATGTTTTGTGAAATACTAGTCACATCTCTTCACGAGGTGGTTATCCATTGTATACATGACTCATGCTATTATATCCCCTATGGAATTGAAATTAAAAATATATATATGATATAATGTCACAATAGGTATAATTATGTTATAAATATAATAAATATACTTTATATCCATCATAATACCCAAATGAAATAGTATTTAATCTAAAAGAGAATTAAATAAATTCATGAGAAGGTAATCCATTGTACACATGAATAATTATTTCATAACCCGTTGCATGGAAGTGGGGGTGGTTTTAGTTCATGAAATTATTATAAAAATATCCTAGTATATTTAATATAATAAATTTATTTTATCAACATGGTTTAAAAATAATTTTATTAGGTGGAGAAAGAAATAATATAAAAATTCTCCTTAAAAAATATTACCACTTCTATGGGTATCCTCCATAGGTTTTCATCAAAAACCTTCCTAGGTTGGAATTCATCCCAAACTAAGGATTATATGATGTGTTTAGGGGGTTTTTTAAGTTATATTGGAAGGTATTTTCTAAAACAAAGAGGTTTTAATGTATGAATAAGAGAGGAGAGTGGGGACCTTTTATAAGGGAGTTGAGTGGCACAATTGAAAATTTTGGAAAAGATTCAATTATACCCACATTTTTATCATGAAACAAGCTTCCAAAATGAGCCATTATTGAACCTAAAAAATATAAGGTGAAAATATAGCCATAAAATGGGTTTTTGGGAAGTTTTTAGATCATTTTTAACCAATATATTCTAATTTTACCCTCCCAATAATCACATTTTTACCTAAATAGTGGTAATTTATTTTTATTGACTTCACTATTCATTTTACTCAAAAATTAAGTTGAATTTATTAGAAATTATAAATTATTATTATTCTAAATATTTAATCCATTTATCCTAATTAAATTACTATAAATGAAAATTTTTAATTCAAATGTAATCCCACTAGAGCGACGATAAAGCATTTTTTTAAAGAAAAAATGTTCAAAATGTTACAATGTTTTTATATCAAAATTAAAAATAAAGATGATTCCAATGAATAAAATTGGAATAATTTAAATATAATTGAAATAATTTTACTTTAAAACCAATTAAACATTTAACTTAACATTATAAATATTTTAAATGAAAATGCATTTATCAATTAAAATTGAGCATTTTTTCACAATTCTTCAAAAAATAAAACTTTTGGAAAATCCCAAAAACTCACTCTATGTTAATTTTGATAATTTGATTTTAAAAATTAATTTCATTTAATAAAATAAATTTTATAAAATTGGTAAAAATTAAATTTATATTAGGTTTGAAAAGTGAAACTAATCCATCTTTTAGAAATATATAATTTTTCATAAAAACTTTTACTTTTCTTTTCAATTATTATTGTTTTATTTATAATAGATAAATATAAAATGAATAAGTGTAAACTATTTATTTTAAATTTTAATTAATATTATTCATACCTTCCATTATAAAGGCTATATGATAACTATCACATTAAATAAAAATAATTTAAAAATATATCATGTTTCGTATAAACTTGGTGTTGTGTGTAACACAAGATAAACTTAGTGTTTCATGTAACTCAATGTATTATAGAGATTAAATTTATCTAAAAATAAATACATCATGAAGTATCAGGTTTTAAAATTTTCTTCTAATCTTGGTGTTGGTCTTTGCATACGTTACTGAATACAATTTTCTTATTTTAGAATTTCAGGGTGTTGCATTCTCCCCACTTCAAATAAATGGCATATGGGAAATTTAAACTTGATCTCGGTAATCAATGGTTTGATATTTAAAAATTATATTTTAGAAAACCCACATTATAAAAGGGTTTAACAAAATATCCTCTAAATAAGAGATATAGTTAAGTAAAAATGTCATATGGAATAACATATAACTAGGTTAATACATAAGAGAACATTAGTGACAAGAGAAGATATGGACATGAAAAAAACATAAAAAATTATAGAGAGTGGTAGAGGTCATTGATCACAATAAAGTGAGTGATGAATGTAAATATAAGGACCTAAAAACAAAAAAAGAATGGGTGTAAAAAAGGTCATTTATATTATTAAAAATGATGTTGATAGGATAAAATTTTATTTCAATATATTTTTCCTAAGGTTGAGGGTTTATTTTACTTTCTAAGAATATAAGTAAATATACTAACATGATATGTTTCAATTTCATAATAACAATTTCATCTCATGTTTTGTCCATGATAAATTTCAAATTAATCAATTATTATAATAAATGTATATCTAAAAATGAGTTTTTTATGAATGAATAACTAAAATTCACTTTTAAGGGATCATAAGATCCATAAAAGAGTGACTGTTCTTTCCATCTATCTCTAACTATTTTACAAAACCAATATGTTTTGCTCAAGTTATCCAATTTAATATATTAATCTCTAAACCGCAAAAGTAATACCACTCAATCATTATTAATATTTATTTTTCAAATCATTTAACTTAAATCAATGACATATTAACAAGGATGTCATGCTGGCCAGGGGTAGGTGTCAAGCACTTATCATCCTTCAGTCATGGTTTCAAGACCCATGCCTTTTTCATATGTGATGGGTTCACTCAACATAAGGTTTATCTATTTATAAACTCTATTAATATAATTTCTACAATGTTCCCAAAAAATATTATGGGCATCCTTGAAATAAAATTAATCATCAAAGAGTATTTTAAATAAGGTTTTCGATACAAAATTTGGTCAAAAAGTATAATAATTTTATTTGACTATTATGACAATTTCATTAATGATCATATTAACCCTAAAGTTTTTCAATACATTTAAACATATATTTATAAAATATAAAGGAAATATACCTCAAATAAATTTTCCACTGAAACATATTCTTACAATAAACTTCACCCTAAATATCATTAATCTTAGTCTACTCCCATCACATAAAACCCAAGAAGACGTATTTAAGACTTTGAACTTGTGATCAAGCTTAAACTCATTCACCCATGATGGTATCCATAACTATTAAGTTAATGAATACACATATTCTTCTAAAATTTAACACAATACTTTGATGTTTCCAGATTCTTAGAACCAAAATACCATTGGTAAAAATACTTCTATAATATAATTATGGAATAACAATAAATAATTCAACCATTTTATTTCAAAATGGGCCCTTATTTTCACTAGGATTTAAACATTATATGATTCCATTAACTTGGATAATTCCCTGGTTCTCCAAATATAATAAAATTACCTATAAATGGATCCTTAGGATAAGAATTATTTCCTTCCATTGTACTCTTCATTTTCCTCAAAAATTCATTTCCCTTCTTTTTCACAGATAAAACATTTTTCAATTCTGTTGAGATGCCTTCTATTTAATCTAAGAAAACTCAAGTTTAAACAATTTAATTCACTTTAATAATCTATTAAAATCATTCATAATTTTTTTTAAATAAAATGTGACTAATCCTAAGAATGTTCATTGGAATTTTCAAACTAGGTGCGTAGTAAAGCCCATAGTCATCCACGAGGTGATGATCAGGTCAAATATAATGCATCATTTTAGGAGTAATTATCCCTAGGTACATATATTACTGAACTAAGTCCACTTTTAGTATCCATACAGAAATTTATTGCAAGTGAAACCACATAATTGTTACCTTACCAAAACATTAGGATGTTATTCCACACTTATCCTCAAAGTCTATCATAGGGTTATGTTTTATAATCTATGTTTTGAAGAATATAATTTCCAATATTTCTAGTAAAAATCCCCTCTTACCAACTATATCAACCTAGACACCAATAATATGGAGATTATGTATGATTTATTACATTTTCATAAGAGAAAATGAATCACATCCAAAACGAATGAATAGTTTAGTAGTATTGGTAAATTAAAAACAAACTTGAGTCTTTCATTACATTTGAAAATATAAATTAGAACAAAAATTTTCATTTTTAGAATAACATTATTCACACAAGAATATCCTTATATATCAAACATAGTAAACTTTAAGGATTCTTGAGAAAAAAAATAATGGTGAGCTCAAATACTCAGTCAAGGTTAAGTATAGTAGAATCTATTATGAATCAATAAGGATAATCAATATGGAAAGGTAAATAACTGAACACACATTCCATTTAAACAATATCATGACTGTCATAAATAGATAAGACATAATAAATATGTAAAGGTAAATAACTCAAAACACATAAAATTTAATCCGTATCATGACTATTATAAATGGATAAGGCATAATCAATATGGATAGGTAAATAACTGAAAACACATGTTATTTAATCAATAAACTGAAAAATTAATGTATCCAAATATAATATCATTGTGAAAATATCATGGATATTAATAAATAAATTCTTAATGAAGTAAATTATTAATTATTAGATGTTGTATATCAAGGACACGATACCTCTACCTTCAATACCATTCACATGAAAGTTTAAAATTACTGTTTACAAACCGATCTGGTTTGACCAACTATGCTTCTATTGTTAAAACCATTTACAAGATAGTTAAAAACTACTGGGTATAAACTCATAGGGTCTAGACAAATAATTTTTCCTTAGGAGACATATTTATACATCAATGGGCATTATATATATATGGTACCCACCCATAACAGCATGTCCAAGTCATTCCTTATCTATTGAGAACCCGATTTAATTCATGAAGAATGTGTCTTATTAAAAAAAATTGTATTGAGTAAAAATATGGATTTATTAATATTTCCCCAGCCAGTAAAATAAATCCCAATATAAAACATTGTATGTAGAAATGATATATGGTTTAGTAAATAGACATCTCCCTGATAAATAATATTGATATTTAGTGGAAATTTAATTTCCATAGGAAAGTAAATAATTCAATAGAAAGTTAATGAATATAAAAATGAATCAAGGAAGTGATTGTAAATAATTTCCTTGGTCAAAATAGTCATAATCAATCCCAATGAAGAATAATCATCATATAAATACAATATATACCCACTGGAGGAATAATTAATAGTTTTTGTCATTTATGAATATAAATATCATAAAAATATCTTAAAAAACATTCTTAAGGAAAATATCCTTTTAATTTTTAATATCACATTTAAAAATAAAAGTTAAAAAATCATTTTGAAAATAATTTTATTTTAAAAAACCTTTAAATCTTATAAAATAATCTTAAAAACATTTTAGCGGTCATGAAGTCTGAAAATTTGGTTCATGTAGTACATGTTAAAACAAAGATTCCTTTCACTTTTTAGGTAAAATCCAAATCGGCATTGTTTTGAAAAAAAATGAAGATTCCTTTAAAAATATTAAAAAGTAAGAGGAGGTATATATATATATAATAAATTATATTTAAAATGGTAAAACATTTTTTGAAAACATTTCTTTAGAACATGTTTTTGGAAGAAAATATTTTCGACTGAAGAGAGAAATGAAGTCGGATTTTCTTTAAAAATATTCCCAATTTTATTAAGTTCTGAAGAGTGAAAAAATGATAATATTACTTGAAAATATCATGAATAATCATATTATAATAAAATTAAATAGGTTTATTATACTATTTTCAAATGATTTCCTTCAACTAAAATTCAATAATAAATAATCTCGATTAGAATAAGATTGTGAAATAAACCTTTAAAATGATTATAATGTTAAACTGAGAATTAGATAGTGAATCAATTATTTGTATCAACTTTAAATCTGTACAAATAAATTTTAAATAAAATAATATATATTAAAATTAAATACATAGATAAACTTATAATATTAGAGACAGCGATTGAGTAATATAACCCAATGAAAAGAAATTGAGTTATAAAATTCCTCACCACTTGGTAACTTTTAATTCATATCCCATTAGATGAAATAATTCAAATTGAAACTTAAAATTCCATTAATAATGAATTATTATTGATATTATATGTAAAATGGTAATTATATACACAATATAAAATAAATGAGGTTCATAACATTACAATGTTCCTTGATGAAATAATATTGAGATGAAATCCATTACCTCAGGCTTCCTTTTGTTTGAACATTATTTAAACTAATTTATAGTGGTTTTAAAAATTTTATTAAATGATTAAAGAACTATATTTATATTTATAATATCATATATTATCCCTTATAACATCTTATCAATTATTCATTAATATTATTTCATTATTTTCATTATTTCAGGTGTTAATTACCTCGTTTTCTCATGCATGTTTCATCATGAAGGATCTGGTTCTTGCACATATTATATAGTTTAATCATAAATATAATATTAATAATAAAATAATTATAACATTTATAAATAAATTATAATTTTAAAACCAATGATGAAATATTGTTATGAAAAATTTACTATTTTATAATCATGGAGACGATAGGTCGTACGTACGCATGGGTAACGTTTCCATTTTTTAAAGATCATTATGGAAATAAGGTACATAATATTTCATCCTTAAATAATTATATTAACATCATATAAATCATATTATTTATTTAAATATACTTATTTATATCTTCCATGTGTTGTGGTGATGAAAATAGAGTCACATCACTTCGTGAAGTCGGTATTCTACATGTATATGAAAGTTGATATCATCTTTAAGTGAGTGAAAAGGTAAGAAAGAAAATGATATATTATCATTATGGAATTATAAATATGTCATTAATATCATAATTATGTCATTAATATCATAATTATTTCATTTATATGACACATTGTCATTAAATTTATCCTTATCACCTTCCATGTAAAGCATTAGTGAAAAAAGAATCACATCACTTCATGAGGCGGTTGTCTGCCCTACACACGAGAGATGATATCATGTCCCATGAGGAAAGGAAAGTAAAAAAAATTATATGTGATATAATGAATAAATTGGTATAATTATGTTATAAATATAATATAAATTCTTTATATCTATCATCATACCCAACTGTTATAGGTTGTAATTGAAAAACGAATGACATCACTCCGTGGGGAGGTAGTCTATCGTACACATGAACAATGATTTTGTACCCCATTATATGAAAGTACAGGTATTTTTAGGTCATTAAATTATCATAAAAACATCATAGTACACAGAATATATTCATTCTATTATATCATAATGTTTTAATGAGAGTTTAAGGATGTGGGAAAGAAATAAGATAAAAATTCTCTTTTAAAAATGTTACCTATTTTTTGTGTATCCTTCTTATCTTTGCATCCAAATCCTTCATAGGTTATCTTTATTCCAAAAATATGGATTCTAGTATGATTTTAGGAAATTATTTAAGTGATATGGTTAGGTATTGGTAGAAAAAAATAGGTTTTATGGTCTGAAGAATAGAGTAGAGTGGGTGGCCTTTTATAAGTGAGGTGGGTGGCACACTTGTAATTTTTTGAAAGGACTCCATTAAACCCATGTTTTATCATGAAAAAAGCTTAAAAATTATAAAGTATCAAACCTATATAATATAATGTGGAAATGTGGTTACTAAGTCAGTTTTATAAAAAAAATTAGGTTATTTTTATCCCTTATATTCTTAGTTTAACCCCTTGCTAAACTCATTTTTACCTTTAATGCGGTAATTAATTTTTATTATTTTCACTTTTCATTTTGGTCAAAAACTAAGTTGAAATTATTATAAATCACAAATTATTATTATTTAAAATATATAATACATTTTTACAAATTCAATTCAAAAAACTAGAAAATTTAAATTTAAAATTAATCATGGAGACGCGATAAGAAAGCATGTTTTTAAAGAGAAAATGTTCACAATTTTACAATGTTTTTATATCAAAATTCAATATGAAAATAATTATAATGACCTAAATTGATTTAATTGATATATTATAGAAAAAATTTTACATTAAAATCAATTCAAAATATAATTTAACATTATAAATAATTTAAAAGAAAAGGCAGTTTCCAATTAAAATTTATTATTTTTAACTATTCATTAAAAAATGAATCTTTTTAGAAAAATACCATAAATTTAATCTAAGATATTTTTTATATTATGATTTAAAAAATTAATTTCATTTAAAAAAAATAAATTTTTGAAAATTTTTAAAAATTATTTTTAATTTATGTGCGCAAAGTGCGATTCATCAACCTTTTAGAAAAATATTGTTTTTTAGAAAATATCTCTTTTTCTTTTAAATGATTCTTATTTGATTTATAATCAGTAAATAACAAATGAAAATGTGTAAAATTTATATTTTCATAATTTATTTAATACTACTCATACCTACTATTATAATTGCTAGGTGATAATTATCACATTAAGTTTTAATAATATGTCACGTTTCGATTAAACTCAGTATTGTCTATAATGCAAGATAAAATCAGAGTTGTGTGTAATGAAAGCTATTGATGTGATTGAAATTATTGAAAAATAAATATATCCTAAAGGATTGGGGTTTTATATTTTATTTTAATAATTTTTGTTACATTCTCATACGCAATCGAATATATTGTTCTCATTTTATAATTTCAGGGTGTTACATGAAATTCCAAGTATTTTTAAAAATTTGAAATATTTTTCTAAATAAAATGTAAGTTTTTTAAAATCCTTTTGATGTAATATGTTTTTATACACATATACATGTGTATAAATATACAAATATATATATATATATCATTGTGAAAATTCACATGGTAATATGTGAATTTGTTCAATGAGAGACATATAAATATATATAAATGCATTTGGTCAAAACTATTAATGGGGACTTTGGGAATTTTAATTTTATTCTTGAACCTAGTTTTTACACCATATTTTAAATTTATTTCTAAAACAATTTATAAATTCATGTTTGGTATGATTTGAAGGTCTTTATATATTTTATAATGGGTGTTTTGATTTATTAAATTCATTTTATGATAGTTTTGAATAAATAATTTGTATATATATTTTTTCTTAAATGGTAACCTTGGTCTTGGTGATGAAATGGTTTAGTGAGTCAAGTGTATTTTTGGTAAATTTATTGGAATATAATGGGTTAATGAAATTCCCCTTTTTAGTGAAATGTGATTTCATTGAAATGGTAAAAACCAAAATAGAAATCGAGTATCTAAGGGGGAAGACTAGTGTTAAGAATCTCATTTGGTTTATGCTAATTTACTAACTAAATAAATATTTGATAAATATTATTGTGTCATTTGATGTGAAACACTTCATTATTAATCAAATTTATTTAATCCTTAGTAGGTGTTTATATGTGGTGTCGTTGGATGGGAAACTCTATACCGTTAGGTTAAGGGCTAGCCTCAATAGTATATATTCATAGATCATTTAACTGTTATATCCCAAATTGATATGAGGACCCAAGGTTCCCACTAACCTTAAATGACCTCGGGGTTCTCCCCATGGTTTATTTTTATAAAATTGTTATTTTTTGTTGCCTACTTCTTTTATAAATTATTAAAGGGTGTTTATTTATTTATTAAAAAAAATAAATTGTGTTTAATACTTTATTTATTCTTTAAAATCATAAAAATATTTGAGAAAATAATTTTTTTAAAATAGATTTTGAATTTTTCTAAAAAATGGAGTTTTTAAAAACAATAGTGTCAGCTAGAGAAATGTTTTCAAAGTGATTTTTTCATTTAAAAGATAAATAAATGTAGTTTTTATAAATATCAATGATGTTTGACTAAATTTTATTATAAAATGAAAAAATTATTAACGACTTGTATTTTAAAATGATCATGTGAATGGATATTTTATTTAAGAATAATGTTGTGGCCTGGAGGGTGGGGTCCTACTTGGAATTTTTTTCCTAAGCTTATATTTATATTTAAATTTTATTGTATGGCTCTATTCATGAACTTTATTGGACAATTAGTTGATTTGAGACAAGATGGTGACTCATGCATCCACAGGGAGGTTGGTGAGTTGTTTTATTTTTTTATATTTCCTTTAGGCATTATCCAAGTAGGACTTTCCCTACTTTATTTAAATTAATTTTTTTGTGAACCTTATATGTAGACGTTGGGTGATGAACTTAGGAATAGTTTATATGGTGGAGGTTTGAGGTGAGAGGAATAAAATTCTTTAATTATATCTATTTTATTATGATTTCTTACTTTTTACTTATTTGATTTGGTGTGGATGTTTTACTTACTGAAAAATCATGCTAAAATTTTAGTAGAATTTTTTATGTTTGTCTAATTTATTTTTTGGGTGAAATAACTCAAATAAGCCATAATTAAATTTATTTGGTGCTTCTTTCCTCCCTAATGAAATAGATAACTCACCTCAGGTATGTTGAGGTTTGGCTCGGGCCTGAGACAAATGGAAGACCTGAGTTAATTCATGAAAAATGGTATCAGATCCTGGGAACTCTAGAGGTACTTGGTTCTAGAGCCTCCCTTTTTTATTTGGTTGTGTATGGTAGATGGATATTATAATCTCATAACTTTTGAGGTATGATCAAGAACATTGTCATGAGCTCTTTCTCATTCTGAACCTCGAGTTGTCGGGAACATAAGCTAGTGAGTCCTGCTTTCTGAGATTTCTTTCTTTATTTCTGGTATGTTTTTTTCTATTTTGATAATTTTATAAAAGAATATTAATTATTTATGAATTATTTTAAGAATTTATATATTTTGAGGGATGAAAATGGGAGTAAAATCACATAACATGGTGAGCTTGCACGGCCTAGAAACTCATATGGATCCCAAGTGCAAAGTTAAACGAGACTCCTATTAGTGATTACTTGTTTGAAACATGGTCTGACAAACTTTGTGTCTAAGTAATGCATGACCACTAGTCCCACTTATAGGAGTTTTTTTATTATGAAATGTTATTTAATGGGTTCTCATTGGTGTGTGTTTTTTTTAAATGAAAATTATTATTTTTTAAAAAAGTTAAAAGGGTTTTATTCTATGAAAATGAATTTGGATTGAAGCTTGATAATTTTAGAATTATTTTAATAAATGATTTGTGAAATTTTTAAACTGATTTAATAGGGGTTTGAAATTAATAAAATAATTCTCCAAATAAATTAAAATCAACTTGGTGCTCAGATTTTCCAAGTACTATTAAAAAGATACTTTGATCTTTAAGATAAATTCCAAATTAAATTTTGAAATTTCAAAACAAATATGAACTAATTTAAAATTTAAATTGGTAAAAATAACATTAAATATAAATAAATGGGTTGATTTTTAGCTTTATAAAATAATATTTTGGATTTAACATTTTAAATTATTAAAGGAACTTTTAAAGTAAAGTTTGAATGATTTCCATCTGGTTTTCTAAATAAGACAAATGATTATATGGGACTTATTAGTATTTTAAAGGGGTAATTTTTTGAAAATATTTTTAATAGTACCTTTAAATTTTTATTTTGGTATTTTTATGGGTAATTAATTTTATTTGATATTTTAATTTTTGAGAAGTGGTGTTTATGAACTGTTTCTTTGGATTTTCTTTTTTCCCCATGGTTTATCCAGTTTGTGATGAGTTGATATTTTGGTGTAATTTTTTTAATCTTATTGATAGTTGTTTTTATGAATATATTTTATAGTATTTTAATCAATTGGTTTTTATATTTAAATGATTAGAATTTCCAATTTTTGAACTACTTAATTTTTTATGTGTTTTATGTAAGGAACAACAAATATATGAAAAAAATAATGAATAGAGGTGAATATTGGATCAAAAAGATACTTCGTGCTCCGAGTGAAGCGAAGCAGCACGACATCGAATTTTTGAGGATGTTGTAGAGATGGAAAATTTCAACATGGAATTTACATGTTGTGTATTCCATTTACCTAAAATGAGTTTTTTTGGGACATGTTTTTGGAAGGTATATGCCAAAATTCGTGACACAATCTCCCATAGTGGAAATTTTAAAATTACATGCCATATAATTATTTACATGTCATTTAATACCCTGACAAACCCAGTTACGAACCTTTGACAGTATTTCTAATGGATAATCTTAAATGGTTAACCTCAGGGCCAATAATAGAGATTTTATAATTCCATTATTCCACCATTGAATACTACCTGATCCCCAAGAATGTCTATAAATAAGAGACCAACGCTCTACTCAATTTATTATTTCTGAGAGCCGTCATTCCTAGGATCGAGGACTATCATTTTCCTGATAAATAAAATTGGATTTTATTTTCCTAACCCCTCATGGATAGAATGAGGTAATAGACCCTGTGAAAAGAAATTGTAACAAGGGGGTATTGACTGTTTAAGGAATTTTATTTTTAAATGAAATTCATTTGGATCTTTTTCCACAATCCAAATTTCTCAAATCTCTTCTTCACTATGTCATTCAATTCTACTTTGTGATCTGTGAGGGAGTGATAATTTAAATGCATCGACTATATCATTATTCACACTATTATAATTGGATGTATTATTTTCTTTGTTTAAATATGGTTTCATGTTACCAGGTCAATGAATACCCAAAGTAACATGGACATTGTGAAAAGGGGGCATCGGTGAATTTGGGGTTTTCTACCATAACCATAGGATTCAACTAACTCGGTTCTGACACCTATGATTTCTTTCAAATTATTTTATAACCTAATCGATCATGACCCTAGATTTGAAATTATCAGTCACATTTTTCTATTTTCTTAAATTCCAAATCAATCATCATCTATTATTTCAATAAAATAGTTAGATTTATTTTATAATATAATTTAGATTTATCTTATCTATTTAATATTTTCTCAAACTCAATCTATGTGGGTTCGACCTCAGAATTGAAATTCCTATAATAAACTATAGTTTTGGGCTTTACTTGATTCGTTATTAAAATTTATAAATTTGGTAACCATACCAGAATTAACGATTCCCACGGGGCTATCTCTTATGGTGTATATCAATTATTTCCCAATAAAAAAGTTCTAGTGGAATTTGGGAATCTCATGTTTTATTATGTTCCTAATAGTTCTAGGTTGGTTTCCAATTGTATATCAATAAGGGGGACTATTTTTATCATGTAAATAGTTAATGACTCATTAGATGTTTGATTCTTAAAACATGCCTTCATTTTTACCTTGGTTTAGAGGTGTTCTCATCAAACATGGCTATATTTGGGAATGTAATTAGTGGGGCCATGTTATGGGGATTTATTTTCTAGGGGTCAAACCAGAATGGGTGGTGACCCTATTTCTCATGGTCTTTGTGGAGCTCCTCTATCCTGAGAAGTATCTTCCTTGTATTCTCTATTGTTTTCAGATAAATAAACTGGAAGTTACTTTATTTATGTGTCGAAACCTTATTTTAATTGATAATAGGTGAGTTATTTAGATATATTTGTGTCATGATAATGTTGTGTCTTGGGTTAGGTGATAGTATGAGTGTGTATTTGAATGGCGGTTCTCCAATTTCCCTCACTCCTCCCACTCTCCTTTATTAATATATGATTTTTAATTTAGGACAATCTTGAGCACATAATTGGGAGACCAAGATGATTGATTCAATGAAAATTTTTAATGTGTCCTCAATTTGAAATTTTGGTTGAGATCTCTTGATTTGTTCCCTTTTTTTGGTCATAGTGTTTACCTTGGGGTGTTTTATGGTTTTAATGACCATTTTTCTTAGTGAATACTTTATGGTAGGGAGACTACCATATTCTATTTTACCTTGGATTTTTGGTGATCTCTCTTGAAGTCCCTTGTGGGTGGTCGTTTTAGTGAGAGAGTATCCAATAGTGGGTTGTGTGTTTAGAGGTTATTTTTGTGGTGAATATGATTTGTTTTATTTAGTTTTTTAGGTATTTTCTCAGTGGTGGTTGTGGTGTTAATTAGGTTTGGAATTTGATATGTGTGGAGGAGGTTTAGTTTTTTTCTTTTATTGATCAACTCAATCTAGTGAAGATTTCTGTAGGAAGAAAGCATTATAGTGGGGAGATCCATCACACCAAAACCATTGTTTTTATTAATTATTTTATTTATTTAATAACTTTTTATCTTTATCTTGAATTATGGGACAAAATAATATAAATTTTTGAAAATTTGAAATTTCAACATAGGGGCACGGTTAATATAAACCTTGCTGAAAATGTACGAATGCACCTTCAATTTAACAGAGTTAACATGTACGATGTGAGAATTGTTTTTCTTACCATGAATTTGCCCCATGCATGGGGGTCTATATCCTATTGTAGGAGGCCTCAATTTGGTCAATCTTGCATCCAAAGCATGGGAAATAACCAACTTTTTAAAAAATAGGTTTTTTCCATTTTCCCCTACCAAAATTTGTCTCTAAGTCACACTACACCCCACTCTTTCCTCTCTCATTCTTCATGTTCCACCCAAGGGATCCCAAATTCACAATCCTCCTCTCCACCTCTTTGGATTTTTAATGATTCTATATGCAATTTTGATTCGGTCACATGTCATGACCTGTCCTCGAGGCCCGTGTCGTGACTACCCCAAGCCCGCCTTCCATAGGCCAGGGGCTGGCGACTAGCACCAAGGTGAAAATCCCGGTAAACAGGGAAGGAATTGTCTTTGTAAAGTAAACAAGCACCACAGAGTAAGCAAGCGGAAAAGTAAACACTAAGTAAAAACTGGAACAAGTTGTGATGAAAGTAAAGGGGGCTGGAAATACAAGCCCAACTGTAAAGTACAACTGAAAGGGAAAAATAGCAACTGAAAGAAAAGCCACAGCATCGAGCCGTCCTCTGGAAGTCCCACCTGAAGGGTGAGTACGAATAGCCTCCACAGCTCCTCGGTCCAACCGTCCGCTCCGAGTACACCCCGCCCAGTGGTCCACCTCCAGGTACCATCCTGCTCTGCCAACCTCGACCATGATCAACTTTGTCCGTCGTCTGCAACCAACACAACAAAGTGAGGGCATAGCCCGTGCAGGGGTGAGTATAAGCTACTCAGTAGGGACCTCGAGACCCCCGAAGGTCTCCCAAAATCCACAAAGGATAACCACAAAGGAAAGATACAATCACGAAGTACCATCTGACACTGCTTAGGTATATGCCCATACATATACCTAAGTCATCAATTCTCGTTCGGCTCCAACATCTGAGCCCAAGCACAACCCAGTCCACACAGGAAAGCAAAACGTAAATCCACTTAGGATAGCATAACACAATCCACAAAGGAAAGCCAAACGTAATCCACATAGGATAGCATAACACAATCCACAAAGGAAAGCCAAATGTAATCCACATAGGATAGCACAACACAATCTACACAGGAGAGTAAAAAGGATTCAGCTCACACAGGTATACTTCTTCGAATGATGATAAAGATGATCACTGATCCATCTAAGCCGTCGGACCCACAAAGGATTTGTAGGGTACTAACCCCCGCAATGACCCACACATGATCGATCATGAAGTTAAACCCATAGCTATTGGGAAACTCCCTCTCCATCAAGTACAGTGGTAATGCCGCTACAACTAAGCGCTAACCTCTTACCTTGGACTGTTGTAGTACTCCACCTATTGAGTACTGTGGGCCTGCTGCTACATCCAAGCGCTCCTCCGTCGTGGGTCTGCTACTACAACCAAGCGCTCCTCTGTGCCGCTACAACCAAGCGCACCTCTGTCGTGGGTCTGTCGCTACAACCAAGCGCTCCCCTGTGCCGCTACAACCAAGCGCACCTCTGTCGTGGTTCTGCCTCTACAACCAAGCGCTCCCCCTCATAGCCTCCAAAGGTAATCCTTCTGTTGAGTACCGCGGGTCTGCCGCTACAACCAAGCGATCCTCCGCCATGGGTCTTCCGCTACAACCAAACGCTCCCCACTGGGCTATACGTAACACACTGAGTCGTTCGATCAGCAGTCGTCAAGTCTCAACCGGCTCTAGGGTTTCCGCCCATGGCATGCTCGTTCCGGGAGGGTCCACTCAACGAGCTAAGAGGTCGATGCATCAACTGACATGTAGTCCAGAGTTGACGTATCCCAAGATGTACCGTAGTAGTCACTGCCTAAAACACGGAGGATTCCCGTACTGTTTTCATCACCATCGCAGTCGAATCAACTGAGGATCTCTGTACAGTCGTCGTCGTCACAGCAGCAGTAGCAGCCAGCTCTAGGGTTCCCGCACACAGCAAGCTCGTTCGGGAGGGTCCGCTCCACGATCCGAGAGGCTGATACATCAACTGACACATAGTCCAGATTTGATGTATCCAAAAGTTCTGTATCGTCAACGGGAACTCAACGTCACAGACGGCGCGTCAATCGGACGCCCGGTCTGAGAGTTATTGGTTTTTTCATCCCAGGGGCCCGGTTGGTTTTTAAGGCAAAACCAACCCGACCGTACTCCACCTACATCCAAACCTCGGGTGGAGTATGGCAAAAGATCTGTCTCACTTATAGGAATCCACCAAAGTCGACGGCACATCAATCGGACGTCCGGAGCTCAAGATATGAGTGTTTCCGCTCCGAGGGCCCGGTTGGATTTGTATACGAACCAACCTGGCCGAACCCAAAGAATTCTGAAACCTTCATTGTGATATACCGAAACGACCGTCTCGATCCAAAGATCGCATCGCCACTGACGGAACATCGTTCGGAGTCCCGTAGCTCAAGATACGGGCAAAAGACTGAAAACAGTCCGAAGACGGGGGTCTGGGCCCGGACCGACCCGGCCCAACCCCCCTGGGTCGGCCCGAACCGGGTCGACCCGACCCGGGTCCGGGTCCGACCCGGTTCGGCGCGGCCCGGCCCGGCTTTGGCGCGACCCGGCCCGGCGGGTCGGCTCGGCCGAGCCGGCCGCGCGGAGGAACCGCGGGATGAAGTGTCGTGGCCCCACGTGGGGCCATGCTGGGTCAACGGACGCGGCAAAGCCGCGTACCGTGTTTGCCGGACCCGCGCGGCCGCGGGTTTGCTGTCCCCCGCCGGCACCGCCGCGCCGCCGGTGGGTTCCGCGGGCCACCGTAGTTGCTCTGGTGGTCCGATTTCGTTTCCGTCTACGTCGTAGCTCCTCCCGGGCCCCGTACTTCACTACGGAATCAACGAACCACAACTGCGGCATGTTTTGTTGCCGCCTGCCAATCTGCACATCAACGAAGAACTGCGGAGGGTTGTCGGGCCGTGTTTGTTTGGCCCACACCCTCCGCGTTAGGTGATAACAATCGGAAAGAATAAAATTATCATATGGAAATGCAACAAGATACAATTTAATAAATTAAAATTGCACTTGCTCCAAGTTCTCTGTTTTAGGAGGAACATCCATGGAAATATAAATTATCAAACAAACCCCTACCTCGCCGTAGTCGTCGAGCGTGCGTTATTCACGGAATTGATCATCGCGGAAGGAGGCGATCGTCGCGTCGCGGAAAGGCGTTGCGTCGTCGCGGAAAGGCATCGCGTCGCGGAATACGGTGTCAGGTCGACAAACTCTGAGTTTCAAGAACATGTAGATTTAATTAATAATAATTAAATCCATGTTGTTGTTATAACCCACAAAGATATTTAAAAGAAGAAACCTGAAATCTCCTACCTCAAGCAGTTGGTGATCGGAGATCGTTGTGGGGAAGAACGTCTCGGAAGAAGCGTCGTCGATCTTCGAGGGTGACGGCGTTCTTCACGTTCTTTGCGTTCTTCTCGAAGGAGGATGAAGGCACAAAATTCTGTCAAAAAGCCTCTCAACGAGCAATCCTCAAGAAGTCGTGCGTTGGTCTTATTTTATTATTACGTCAACGGATTGTAAAGAGGTTAAGAAACGATTAAATTAATTCATAGAATTAATTTAACTAAGTTAACCGCCCAATTAATTGGTGCGTTAAGAATTTAAGAAAACACGTCAGTTGACTTTCATAATGATGGGTTTTCGTGGGTGCGTTACTTAGCGGAAAAGAAATGGTGGGGCTCATGCGGGCCCCACCTCACAAATATCCTACCAAGAGGGTAGGATATTTTGAATTCCACCCTATCCGCTTCAACTCGACTTAAGTGGCTTTAAGTGGCTTTTAAGCGGCTTAAGTGAAATAAAAATAAAGTTGTCACACCACTTTATTTTATTTCTTAACTTAAAGCCCAAAAATTAAAAACCACACCCGAGCAAACGCAACTCCGGAAGAGGCGTTTCTAAGCAAAAACCGGCGCTGCGATTTCATCGGTGCCCCCAGAATTTTACTCCGAGCACCAGTTCAAAAGTTAGAAAAAACCCGCTCGTTCGTTCACTGAACGTACGTGAGCCAAACTTCGGAAAATGATTCCAGGCACACCGGGCCTCGGAATCAGGTGTCGTCAGAAACTGCGTTCTTGAAAAATTCTAAGGAAAATTAAGAAAAAAATTCCTTGAAATTTACTGGTCTTTACATCACATCCAAGACTTATTTCTCCCTTATCCTTATTCTTCTTCCTATCCTTTCCTCTACTCTCCCTTACTAAACATCATCCTAGGTCAAACCCTAGTTGGTTTTTTGATCTAGATTTCATGCGGATGGATTTTAATAAGGTATTTTTATTGATTAGGTTTTTTCTTGCTCATGTGAGGCTCCTTTAGCTTGGTTGAGGTGGATTTGAGCCTCAGTTATTGGAAGTAGTGAGTTCCTTGTTGGTTTTCCTCATGATTCAATATTTAATTTTAGAATCATTGACTACTTTTATTTTTAATTTATGATTTGATTTATTAATTATAATATTAAATTTCTTTGAGAATTATTTGAAAGGAAACTCAATTTTTTCTTGATTTTAATTTCAATATATAGAAATTTTCAAATTATAGAATCATTGAAAATATGTTTTAATAAATTGTGCACAGTATGTGTGGAAAAAATACTCAAATCACCCATATGTATGAATTATGTGATTATAGAAAATGTATTGTTCTCAAAAATAAATTATCTATTAGTTTTTAAGTTTTAATTTTTATTTAAATTAATACTTGAAATTCTAAGTATTAATAAAATATTTCAATACTGGTTTGAATAAAAAAGTCAGGTTTGTAAATTCCATTTGAAAAATTTTGTGGTTACACACATTTACAGAGGTATATATATATATATGTCTGTGTAAAAATCACATTGTAATATGTGAATTTATCTAATGAGGGACATATATATATATATATATTTGTGTGTGTGTATAATTTTATATGCACATAAAAATAATGGGGAACTTTTGGAACTTGAATTTGATGCCTAAATTTGGTTTTCAAACAAGTTTTTAAAAGGATTTCTAAAATAATTTATAAAATCCATGTTATCACGATTTACACAGTTTTTATGTTTTATAAATGGTTTTTTGATTTTCTAAATACATTCTACAATAGTTTTGAATGATAAAGTATGTATATATGTTCTTTCTTAAATGGTACCCTTGGTTTTGAAGAGGAAATGGTTTAAAGAGGTATTTGTGTTTTTGGTAAATGTATTGGATTGTGGTGGGTTAGTAAATTCCACCTTTTAAATGAAATGCGATGTTTTTTTAATCATAAAAATCACATGGGAAATCAGGTATCTCAGGGGGAAGAGTAGTGATAAGTTCCTATTTTTTTCTATGCCACTTTACTAACAAAAAAACTTAGATTATAGTCTTGGTGTCATTAGATGGGAAACTCCAGACCAAAAGTCCAAGTAATGTACTTATTAGTGAATTATTGGATATGGTTTCATCATACGGGAGACATCATACCTCTAAGACAAGGAATGATGTTGTCGTTGGTTTGTTCACATAGTTCTATTGATTGTTAACTCATAAGTTCATAGGATGACCAGGGTTCTCATTAAACTTAGAGGACCTAGGTCTTCTGTCCAACGTACATGTTTAGGAAATAGTTATTTTTATAGTACCTTCTTTATTTTATAAATTATTGAAGTGTATTGCTTGTATTCTTTAATAAATATGTAGAGAGTGTTTTCGGGTTTCTTGATTCTTTTAAAACATAAAAATCTTTTAGAAAGAAATGTTTCTAAAAGGGATTTGGAAAGTGGTTTTTGAAATGGGGTTCTCAATAATAGTGGTGTAAGATGATGAATTGTTTTCTAAGTGATTTTTTTCATTTAAAATAAAATGAATAGGAATTTTTATTTATATTTATGATGTGTGACACGTTTCTATCATGGGGTGTGACAAAAACAAATATTTTCTAAGTTAAAAAATCAGAAAACTCATTAACCAAGGTTTTCTTCAGAGAGGATTACTCAAAAATTGCAATTTTCACTTGGAATTAAATAAATAAGTGAGATTGTTTTTGAAATTGCTTGTTTTTTTTAAATATAAAGAAATTGAAATTATGTTTGAACCCCAATTGATGAATAGAGCGATGGGGGGAGGGGAGGATCAGTTTTTTCAAAGTCATCATGGTCATAAAAAGAATTCCCACTCTCTTGTTATTAAATGATTAATAAAAGACTTATCGGTCAAGTTATAAATCACCCTTGGTTGAAGAATGCAATGGAAACCACTCATATGTTCATGAAAATTAATAAAACATTTTAAAACAAAAAAGGAAATTCCTTATTGGGAATTTTTGATCCTTAGAAATCTTGAAATGATTCACTAGTTTACATTATAATGATTTTTACACACTCACCACCTAACATAATTTGCATGATCGAGACAAACTACAATAGGCAGATGGAATTTAAAGATATTCAACCAAAGATATAAACAATGAATGAAACAAAAACTAAAAAAAATCTCATTAAGATAATTGGGAACCACTAAAAATAGAAATCATTGAATATAAAAACAAATTTTTACATTAAATCATAAGACTCTGACATTACAAAAGTAAAACTCCCCCTTCCCCGATCACTCAAAACATTTACCCCTCCATATGAAGGGTGATAGATTTTAATGGGAAATAATTGAGCATTATAAAAATAATATAAAAGAAAATCAAAAATACAAAGAATTTAAAGCATAAAATCATCCATCATAGACCCTCCTTATCCTCCTTCAACACCTTTTAATGGAAGTGAACACTCATATTTGTAGGCTTGAGGGGTGGAAACTATTCCCTACATAATTATTCCTCTGAACGTTTGAATTTATTTAAAATATTAAATGGGATAATATCTAGAAGTTGTCTCCAAAAAGTTTCTTCACCTCTCACATTTTCATGAGGCCACAAAATATTAGATCATTTGAACAAGTGTAAAAAAGTTATGCTCAAATTACTGAAGAAGACTTTTTATACCTGAGGAGACTCCTCAACTCCCTCCACTTTCTCACATTAAATGGATGCATGAATGATCTAATTTCTTCCTGAAATTTATTATGGTCATGATTCTAGGAATTGTCTCTCTAATCCAGCTGTAATAAATTCATTTGGATGTCTCTAGACTGATATTTTTTTCAATTACTAATGTGAGGTCCATTCTTTCTTCCAATAAACATTCTCTATTTCATTGATTTTTATGGGATAGTTTTTTTTGAATTGGATCTAGCTCCAGAAGAAAATTTTGATTTCCAAAACAAAGATAATACTAAAACAATCACTTTAATTGGATCAAAATTGTAAAAGTTATGCCTAAAAAGATCTAGAAAACTTTTAAATTTCCAAAATTCACCAATTTTCACAATTGAGCACAAAATTCACCAAAACAACTAAAATGATGAAAATTAGCTCAAATTGATTAATTGTAATGGATTAAATCATTTAATCTCAAAGGAATAGTGATTTAAATATTATCTATATCAATTCCCACACACTTAGAACTGAACTCTTAGATAGGTCAACATTAAAATCAAATTAAAGGAAATCTAAAACACATGCCAATGAGATCCACCAATTAATCACCACGAAAAAAAATATGGAATTCCTCCTCAAAGATCATTATTTCAAGTTATCTATTTGAATTATTCAGTATATTTTCACTTCATTTTTCCCCCATGCACACAAAAAACCAATCTCACATGAATTTTCACTTATCTCACAAATGTCAATTTTCAACAAGGATTTTATCATCCAAACCAATGAAAGTGTCACTATAGGTTTGATAAATTCTTAAATATCCACCTGATTTGAGTCAAGGAAATATGTTTATCATGAGTAATTTACATGGTTTTTTTGTGGCTTCTGGTTGGTAGGATTTTTATGTGAAAAATTTTGAGGCCAAATGAGGTGGTTTGGGGTCTTTTTGAAGAAAATTTGCAAGAATATAATTTTCACTCATATATGGTATCTTCCTCACTCCCAGTAGTAGAAAATAATCTACATAATCATAAAAAATCAAGGAAAATCAACACCATTAATCATTTCAGTAAAAGAAAAATCAATTTTCCCATACATAATTTTTATTCAAAGCTCCAGATAGGCACATCTTTCCTTCTATATAGGAAGCTCCATAAAGGCACGATTGTTCATGTATTCTAAGGGATACAAGGATTTAAATGCAAAAGGAAAGAAAAAATAAAAATGATTTTCATGAAAAGGGGGATTTAAAACCAAATATGTGCCTCAATAATTAAAAACACAAGTACCTCAAACACTTAAGTTTTAATAGGAATAAATCAAATTCTGGTTAAAGAAAGTGTGTTTTGGTTCTCTAACAAATTGAGTTGAATAAAACTAATATGACAAAAATGATTCAGAATCCTCAAGGGAAAGTGATTTCAAAGATAAAGATAGTGAGATGTGTTATGGGATTCAAAAATCAAATTATATTTCATGAAATTCCTAGAGAATTGAAGTAGACAAAAATTGATTTTCAGTATCCATTAAAGCTCGGCTTCATGGAAAAAATTATTTCACTCGTTGAAATGGGTTTCAAAAATGTCAATGATAATCATTTCAGCTCAAAATTATTTAAAAAACACAAAAACTGAAAATATAATCACACAAAAAATTGAAAAACACAATTATTATATATGAAAAATAAAAAAATAAACAACAAATTAAAATCCTAAACTAAAAAGGTTTCCTCCCCCACACTTAAATTATGTTGTGTTATCAATGCATTCAAATTGATTTAACCTATAATCATATTTGAAAATGAATCACAGCAAGAAAGCAAGTGTAAAGGACAGGTACGACCTTATCGCTTTTATTGATAGATAGGTAGGAGGACTGTGATCTCCTCCACTAAATCTGATGGAATATTCTCATATACTTTCTTCATCCTATGTCCACGAATATTGAATGGATCTTACTAGATATCATTCATGGTGTGAAATGAACTGAAAGGATATACATGAGTAACTATAAATGGATCTTCCCATCAAGAATGAAGTTAACCTGACATTATCTTGAGTATTGAGTTGAATAAAAACACTTTTCCTCTAGGGTGGGAATATTTTGGTTGGATCGTATTTTTATGAGGCACTCTTTTTCTCTCTTTGTAAATCAAAAATTTTCAAAATATTCCCTTCTAATTTCCTCTAGTTCCTACAACTGCAATCTTCTCTCTTTCCTAGTGCTTTCAATATCCAAATCCATCTACCTCACAACCCAATATGCCTTATTCTATAATTCCATTGGAATATTATATATTTTCCCATAAATCAACCTATATAGACTCATTCCAATTGGGATTTTGTAGGTTGTCCTATAATCCCATAATTTTTCTTCCAACCTTCGGCTCAAATCCTTCCTGTTTGGATTAAAACTCTTTTCCAAAATTCCTTTGATTTATCTATAGACACCTCATCTTTCCCATTGGTTAGTGGATGATAGATATTTTATGTTTCATTATGGACCAAATACTTCTTCAACATAGCTTCCATTATCCTATTTTAAAATTGAGTCCCCTGATCATAGATGATGGCACTGAAAACTCAAAAACAAAAAATATGTTAGCCTATAAAAAATCACAAACAAATTTAGGATCTTTAGTCATGGTGGATTTTTCTTCCACACATTTGGAAACTTAATAAACTATAATCAAGATATAATAATTTCCAAATGAAATTTTAAAAGTACCCATAAAAACTATCCCCTAGACTTCAGTAATATCACAAAATGAAGTGAATTTTGGGTAATTTATTGTCTCTTTAAAATATTTCAATAAAACTGACACTTTTCACACTTTTTTTAAAATTAATGATCATATTTATAAAGGTTCATCCAATAATGTACAAATTCTAAAACCTTTCTTACTTTTCATTGAGGTCCAAAGTGACCTCTATAAGAAAATGTGTGAAAAAACTCAAAGACAGAACCAATTTCACTCCTAGTTAAACATCTTATTATCACTTTTTCATTTCAAATATTCCAAATAAATGGATCATCCCAAATGTAATATGTACATTTAGCTTTCATTTTTTTAATTTGGTAGGAATTAAAATAATATGGGACCTAAAATGTCACTAAATAACTGACCATCTCAGTATACCAAGGAACTTATCCTTCAATCAAGTACAATTCCTCTCTTGTAAGGTGGTCATTCAACAGTTCTATTTTTGTAATTTTATCTTTAGTGGTGTTGGGTGGTATTCTTAAATGATCCACCACTTGGTTCTTAGCTCCCTTCTTGTCCATGATTTCTATTTTGAACTCCTAAAGTAGTAGCATCCATCTCACTAACCTCAGTTTAGATTCATCCTTCTTCATCAAGTAACTAAGTGTTGTATGATCAGAAAAAACAATGACTTCAGTTCCAAGTAGATATGATCTAAATATTTATAAGGAAAAAACAATTGCTAAAAACTCCTTTTTTAGGTTTTTTTAATTTAATTGAGCCATATCTAAGGTTCTCAAGACATAGTCAATGACTTTTTTTTACTCTCGATGAGCTAAGAAATGATTTCTCCAACAGTTTGGTTCGAAACACTATAGAGTATAACTAATGGTTCTTCCCAATTTGGTGGTTGCACCATTGGTGTTGTAATAAATATCCTCTTTATCTCATCAAAGTATTCTATAAATTCACCATTTAAATAAGAATCATAATATTTCAAATTAAATCTATAGAGAGGGAGAGAAATCTTACTGAAATCTTTGATAAACCTCATATATAATCATGCATGTCCTAAAAATGATCTAACATAATTAACAAAATTTGGGTAAGGTGATGAATTTATCACTTAAATTTTTTATTTATACACTTAAATTACTTTTTTTAAATGAAATGAATAAGTATAATTCCACTCCCAATAATGAAATTACACTTTTTAAAATTTAAAACAAGATTCTTTTAAAAGCAGGATTCTAAATCATTTTCTAAATTTTTCAAACAATGGTCAAAATAATTTCAAAAAACTCAAAAATAATCCAATAAACCCTCCAATAAATCTTCAATGTGATCAAAAAAAATACAAAACATGCACTTCTGAAATTTACTTTTAGCATTACATTATCCAAATGGCATCGTTTTATATGAAAAAATGTCGAAGGGAAAAGTAAAGGTTGTCTTCTCTTGACCCTCAGGAGTAATAGTTACTTGAAAATAAACTAAATATCCATCCAAAAAATAAATAATGAGTTATACCTTCCAATATCTATAACATCTAGTCAATGAAGTGGATGGGTAAATGATCTTTCCAAGTGACCTGATTCAACTTCCTAAAATCAATGCACACTCTCTAGCTATTCTGAATTCTCTCAGGGATTAATTCAATTTTTTCATTACTCATAGTTGATAGGCCTTTTTATTACACTAAATGAATGGGTATAACCCATTTTGAATCTGAAATGGGATATATTATCCAATATTCCAAGATCTTCTCAATCTTCTTCTTCAAAAACTTCATCAAGGTGGGATTCATCCTCCTTTTCGGATGTCTGATACATTTGTAATCTCCCTAAAGAAGAATTCTTTGTGGGCATATTTTGGGGTTTATTCTGAGGATATCACATATGATCCACCCTATTTTTTGTACATTCTATCTCAAAATATAAATCAAATATTTTTATTGGGTTTTCGATAGATTATTAGAAATTATCATCGGTAATTTCTCTCCCTCCCTAAGGTACACATATTTCAAATTAGGGAGGAGTGGTTTTAATTCCAGATCATTGGGCTTCTCAATGAATGAAATTAAATTGGAATCCCCCACTTATTAAGGTTTTACCTCCTCCACACAAGAAACCATATCATCTTCTTCATCATTTAATAAATCATCAAAGAAATCATATTTTACCTCTTCCTTCTACATGAAATCAAAATCTCTATCATTTTTGGAATCCACATGTCCAATGATATTTTCAACAGAACAATTATCTCCTTAGGATAATAATTCATGGAATATATATAATTCTTTCATAGGATCAGTACCAAATTCATGGGAGAGTGAAAATAGTTAATAATCATCTAATGGGTGCCTCGTGGATTAAAAAATATTAAAGTGCATTGTACTATCTCCAACTTCCATGGTGAGTCTCCCTTCATGGACATTGATGATGGTTTTTTCAATATTCAAGAAAGGGTCTCCCCAAAATGATGGTTGAAAGTGATAGGATCCTATCTAATTCCATATTCAGCACATAGAAGTCGGTTGGGAATGATATATATTTGTCTTTCACTTGGACATCCTCTAAAACTCCTTCTAGGAAGACTTTGGATATTTTTACAAGATGGACCATCATCCTTGTGGGTTTCAAGTCTTCTATATACAAAAAAGTGTATAATGAGTAAGGAAATAAATTAATTAAAGAACCTAGATCAAACTAATCATTATATAAATTTAAAGAACCAATTGGGAATGGAATGGGAAAATGTCCCTAGATCTCAACATTTGGTTGATAACTGTGGTGTGATAAGGGCTTATACACTTCTTCCCAAGTTGATCCTCTCATTACATTAGAGACTTCTCTTATTGGTGTAAATATCCTTCAAAAATTTGGCATACTTTGTAATATTTTTGAGTGATTCAAGTAAGGGGATATTAATTTTCACTTTTTGGAAGGTCTCCATAATTTCTTTTTGAAGTGATTCTTTCTGAAATCTATTTGATTCAATCATACATGATAGAAATGGTGGGGGAAATTATTTATTCTCCCTTTTCTTAATTTTTAATGGGGTTTCTCATATCTTACTTCTCTTCATATCCTTCTCCTCCTCCTCTTCCCTTTCTTCTTCTCAGTGAATTTTTATAGAATTTTCATAATTTCCAACTTCATTCTCCCTTAGCTCAGGTAGTCTTATTTCAAGATAATGGGCTATAGGTGGGGATATTAATTCTCAAATTATTATTGTTATCATACTGAAATTAACTTTTAGATTTTGGATTGTTTGGGAAGGGATTTTCCCTAGATTTTTATTTAGGAAGTCCATAAGGCTTTTTAACTTATCCTACAAATCTTTGACGATGTCTTCATCACCTCAATCTTAGGTATCTATAGTTGGTTTTGAATTCAAGTTTTTTCACTAGTGGATGGATTTTCAAAGGGTCATTTTAAAGTGGTTGTTTTTTGGTAATAACGATGGTCATAGTATTTCTTTTGTTTAAATGGTAGTGGTTTTTGGAATTTTCATTAGAATGGGGGTGGGTTTGTGAATTGGTTTTGGCATGGGAATAAAGCTTGATTCTACTGATTTATAAATACATATTTAATATGGTTAGTCTCTATTCATCCCTAGCATTGTTATAATTTCCTAGGATTAAAGTTTGATGCAAAATTTTACATTCCATGTATTTCAACACATTGGTCAGTGAAATGATTAGGTGATGAGAATAAACAACGTACCTCTGTTGGTTCTTATTGGTCACCCACTCTTTTTTGGGACACTAATCTCACCATACTAGTTATATCATCAATATTATTTTACCATAAATGTGATGGGTAAGAAGTTCTTAACTCCTAAATTCCTCTTGTGACAATACCACTAGTACCAAACTATTATGAGTTTTGGGAAATATTATCAATCAAGCCCATGGATTATTCTGGTGACTTTTCAATCAATTAACCACTATATGATGCATCTAGGAGGTTATTTCATTGTCTAGTAACCCTTGTCAAGATAAGTCAATAAAGTGATACTCTTCAATTAATTAATGTGGCTAGCTGGCACAAAGCTTTTTAAACCTTTCCCAGTACTCATAAATATTTTCTCTAGATTAAGGTATGATGGAATAGATTTCCTTATTACTGGCTATGCTTCTAGAGGTGGGGAATAATATTTACATAAATCATCTCACTAAGTCACTCCAATCATTCAAATCTTCTAGTTTTAGGCCACACAACCATTATTTGGAATCTCCTTATAATTAAAATGGTAACACCTTCCACTTTACCTGCTTCTCTGCTACTCCTCAGGGTTTGAAAGTGAACTCTTTAATAAGTTTTTTTGGGTCTTCTCCTGGAAATCCTATAAATTTTTGAAGTAATGGAATCATGTTAGGTCCATCTTAAAATCATTTTGTAACACTATCATGGAAATTTTATTGTTTTTATTAATTAATTGTGGTGCATAGAGGTCTCTAATGGTTGGGTTCTGATTTCCATCAATGATGACAAGCTCAGATTGAACACTTGAAGTTTCGCTTAATTTTCCAAGATAATTCTCATTAAATTGATATTTAAAATTAAAGTTTCTAAGTCTATTCAACAAGATTATTTTAATTTCAGGATCAAAGGGGAAAGTTTCAGTGTTTTATCTGATATTCATGCAATTTTTAAGAAAAAATAAAGAAATAAAGAGAATAAAAAATATTATTGGTACCCCCTCCCCAGTAATGGCGCCATATTTTGACACATTTATATCAAGGGGTTTGACAAAAATAAATATTTCCTAATTTAAAAATGTAGTAATGTGGTAAAAATAGGTTTTATCTAGAAATTATCACTCAAAAATCATGTGTGTCACTCAAAATTAATGAAAAAAGTGATATTGTTTGAAAAATTGTTTGTTTTTTAAAAAAGAAAGAAAGCAATTGAAATGGTGTTTGAACTCGAATAAGTGAAGAGATTAATGGGGTTAGGGTAGGATCACATTTTAAAATGTCATCATGGTCATAAAAAGCATTCTTTCTCTCTTGCTATTGAATTATAAATGAAATACCCCTTGATTAAGTTGTCAATCACCCTTAGTTGAAAGATGCAATGGAAACCACTCATGTGTCTATGAAAATTAATACACCATTCTCAAAAAAATAATTCAAGTCTCTATCAGGAATTTTTTATCCTTATAAATTGAAAAATGATTCACTAGTTTCACACACATGCCAACAATCACTAGAAACTCACCACCTACCATAATCTACTAGACTGAGACAAACTGCATTAGGTGGAGGGAGTTTAATAATCTTAAATGAAAACTATAAACAATGAATGACCCCAAAACTCAAAATAAAATCACATTAAGATAAATGTGAACAACTAAAAATTTAAATCATTCAATAGAAAAATATATTTTATCATTAAAGCACAAGACTCACATTACAAAAGGAAAACTCCCCCTTCCCTGATCACTCAAAATCATTACCCCCCATGTGAAGGGTAATAGAGTTGAATGGGGGAGAAGTGAGAATTATAAAACTATGAAAAGAGAAAATAAAAAATTCACAGCAATTTGAGATTCAAATTCCCCAAAACATTACCTCCCTCTCCTCCTTCAACACCATTTAATGGAAGTGAACACTCAAATTTATAGGCTTGAGGGGTAGAAAATTTCCCCCCATATTCATTCCTCCAAATTTTTGAGTTTATTTTGAATAATAAATGACTGAATCATTGGAATTTGTCTGAATAACATTTTTTCACCTCTTTTTTTTCATGTAGCCACAAAATATCAAATCATTTATACAATAAAAAAATTATGCTTGAATTATTGAAGAAAACATTTTCTCCTCGTGGCGACAACTCAACTCCCTCCAATTTCTAGTATTAAATGGATAAATTAATGATAATTTATTCATGAAAACTATTTTTACATGCATATAAAAGTCCAATATCTATAATTAAGTTGGAATCACTTCATTTGGATGTCTCAAGATCGATATATTCCTCAATTACTAATGTTGGGTTCGTTTTGTCAGCCAAAACAATTTCTCCAATTTATTTATTTCTCAAGGCCAGTTTGTTTCGAATTGGATCTG
This sequence comes from Viscum album, assembly GCA_963277665.1. NCBI lineage: Eukaryota > Viridiplantae > Streptophyta > Magnoliopsida > Santalales > Viscaceae > Viscum > Viscum album. The sequence goes on along the minus strand of OY728121.1, from coordinate 1,655,940,832 downwards.
GGACCAAAATATAAAGTTCAATTCCACAACAAATATAATCCTAAAAAAATAATCACATAAATTGGATCATAATTATAAATTTTATGCTTGAAAAATAAAATCTCCCAAAAACTATTAAATTTCTATAGTTAAACAATTCTAACAATTAATCCCAAAAATCGCTAAAAATGCTAAAATGATAAAAATTAGCTCAAATTGACTAATTAAAAGGGATTCAATCATTGAAAATGCATGAATAATTATAAAAATGTCATCTTTATAAATTTCCCCACACATAGCACTTGGACCCCGGGACAAGTCAGTATCAAAATCAAATCAATGGAAATTCAAAACACATACCCATGAGATCCACCAATTCCTCACCAAGATACAAAATATATCATGCCTACTAAAAGAGAATTATTTCAAGTTCTCTATTCATATCATTCAATATATTTCCAATTATTTTTTTATCCCATATACACAAAACATCAAACTCACATGAATTTTCTCTCATCTCACAAATGTCAATTTTCAATAAGGATTTTCCCATCCAAACCAATGAAAGTGCCAAAATAGGACTGATAAATTCCTAAATATCCAATCAATGTGAGTCAAATAAATATTTTTATCATGAGAAATTTTCATAGTTTTTTTGTGTCTTCTAGTTGGTAGGATTTTAATGTGAAAATTTCTAAGTCCAAATGAGGAGGGCTTGGCAATTTTTAAAGTAAAATTAAAATATTATAATTTTCACTCAAGTATGGTATCCTCCTCACTCATCATAGTAGAGAATATGCTCCATCGTCATGAAAAAATAAGGAAAGTACACACCATTCATCAATTTAGCAGGAAAAAAATCGATCTACTTAGACATAATTTTTCTTGAATGCTTCAGATAGGAACAAATTTCTTTCTAAATTGGAAGCTCTAAAAAGGAAAAAATTATCTTATCATGAAATCTCTGAAAAGATAAATATTTAAATGTAAAGATTTTTCTCAACATAAAACACATCTCTTAACCATTTTATCTTCCACCCAAAGACCATTTGATTTTACGTGGTTTCAATAATAATTAAAAACAGAAAATATGGTATGGTGGAACACAAATAAGTCAAGGTATAATGATGATGAAGATGTTCATCATGAGGTGTAGGATTATATTGAATAATTAATTAATGATATAGGTGTTAAAACCATTGAAATTTTTTTTTGAATAATTATATAGAGATACTAAGAAAACAATATTCCTAGGTTGCACTAAATGTATATTGTTACTATAAGAGCTAAGATTAGTTAACTTAAAAAGAATAAAATTATTGGAGTAATAAATGTTTCACTAAATTGCATGAACTTTTAAAATTTCTACTTCCGGAAGGCAATGGTCTTGAAGATTCCAATTATGAGGTAAAAAATATTATTCCTGATGTGATTTCTGTATAAAAAGATACATGATTTCCCAAACGATTGTGTGTTTTCTAGGAAGGTCAATAAAAGTTTACCAAATGTCCAAAATTTGGGACATCATTATAAAAAATGTATGAAAAATCCAACAAGGATTCATTTTCAAGAAAAGTCATCAAATCACCCACTAAAGAAATTTATTATCTTCTTATAATTCCTGATTTTAAGCTTCTATTTATAACATCAAATGATGCAAAGAGGATAATATGGCATACATATGAGTAAATATTTGATATAAACCTATATTAACCCACTGATTCACCACAATGGAATATATTTTATAATAAATTTACTGATTTTATAAATAAAGTTAGAAATCTATGATTGGGATTGTGTATAAATGGAATGAATCTATATTAGAGCCATATTATCCATTATACTGTGTTCCCTATTATTTTGGTTGTATAAAAAATTTCCCCATGGATATTTATGAAAACAAAAATATATGATGATTATATTAATACTTTTTGGGCCAAAATATTTTTAAAATGATATTGATGTTTATCTTTCACCATTGATTGAAGATTTGAAATTTTTTATGGGAGATAGGTGTTCGAATATTTGTTTTTTATAAGAAATAAGATTTTATTTTTTATGCTACGATATTTTTTATTATAAATTAATTTATTATATATGGAAACTTATCATGATATAGTGTCAAGGGACATAAATGTTGTCTAATTCGTGATGAGGGGAATTTATATTATCAAATTCAGAATGAAACAATGACAGTGTACATGGGACATCAAACAAATTCAAGAATGGATCATCCATATCAAAGATTAAAATATTAATTTAATGGTTTACATGAGTATGGTTTTTTTTCATAACCATTTTTAGTTAAAGAATATTATGACAAGGTGAAAAACATCGATACCACATTTAGAAAGGAAGTAGGTAATGGTTTTCAAACAAATACATGGAATAAATGGTCAATTTTATTCAAGATACCATACTAAAAAAATTATAAGTAAAAAAAAATTATTTTATACATGTTGATAAAAATATATGTGAAAGTTTGATTCGAACATTGTTAGAAAAAAGGAAAGAAAAAAATATGGATTTTATGAAATACAGGACTTAATAAACATAATAAAAAAATTTAGAGTTATCTATCTCTAAAAAGGGAAACTAGACATATTTACATCAATATTGTTTCTCATTAAGAAATATTGAGAATATATTTTTTTCTAAATGTATTCATGATATTAAACTAACCTGTGGGTTTTGTTCAAATGTGAAAATTTTGGTTTCATTGAAGGATTTGAGGATAATGAGTATAAAATCTCATGAATATTATGTATCTATCCAATACCTACTACTAGGTGTATTGAAAGGAATATTGTCGACACCTATCATAAAATCTATCATAAGGTTGTGTTACGTTTTCAATTCCATTTATAGTAAATTCATGGATCCAAATTTGTTAGATGTGTTGAAGAATTAAGTTTTCCCTAAAAATTTTAAAATAGAAATGTTATTTCCTAAATAATTTTTTGATATAATGGTTCATCTAGTGATTCAGTTTATACGAGAGATAATAATATATAGGCATGTTAATTTATATTAGATATATTCTTTCGAAATATATATATGAAAATTTTGAAGGGAACTGTCAATAATAACCCTCAACCAGAGGCCTATATTATTAAAAAATATATATCAAAATAGTTTATTGAGTGTCATACTAATTATTTGTATGAAGTTGAGCACATTGGTTTACCTTTATCTCAACATTTTACATATGATAGTGAAGGTAAATGGATCTATGCAACAAAGGTAAAGTCAAGTCCACCTAATAAAGAGACACAAGAACATTTATACACTTTGTATAATATAGGTGAGTTTCAACCATATATATCATCACATGTTGTTGAATTTAAGGTATGGAATCAAAAAATTAATAAAAATTTGATTAATGAATATAAAAATAAATTTTTTTCATAGATTAAGAAGAAATTAAATATTGATTAAACAACATCAGAAACACTAAAATGGTTAGTAGGGGGACTAAGTGTTAATATTATAACATGGCCTAGTTTTGATATTTATGGTTACCCATTTTACACAAAAGAAAAAATTGGATGATAAGTGTACCATTCAAAATATTTGAGTAATTATCAGTATTGAAGAACTTAATTTTACGAGTTCCAAAGACAAAAACCCAATTAATATATCAAAATTATATTTTGGAGTTGTTAAGGATATATGGGATATTTATTACACTAAATTTTGAGTTCCAATGTTTAAGTGTAACTATATTTTAATTAATAGTGGTGTGAAATAACATGAGTTTTGAATTATACAAGTTGATTTGAAAATATTAAATTGCAAATAGGAATAATTTGTCTTGGTGACACATGAAAAACTAATTTTTTATGTTTTTAACCCATAAAATGATTAGTGATACAGCTTTTTCCAAGGGAAAAAATTCATTTGGATTATGAGAATATTGATGTTGTTGAAGACTTATGCCATATTTATTCATCTATAGCATGACTATCTGATGATATTAATGACTACAAAGTAGAGATGTTCCACGAAACATGGAAAGATCACTTAGTAGATATGAATAAAAACACGCCCTTATTCTTCATATTAATCTTGTAAATATCCATTTTTTTGTGAAACATAGATATTTAAATATTATACATTAGTTATGGAAGTACATAATGGAAAATTTATAATCTTATTTATTTATTTTTCTAATTGTTTAAATATTAAACATTTTAATATTACTAATATTTAATCTATTCAATTGTAGATTACATTCTACTTTCAAGAGACGAAAGAAAATAAGAAAACGTGTATATAATTTATGATAACTAAATGGAGATATTTTAGGAAAAAACTGACTACATATTATATTACTAGGAGTAAATAGAATCAATATCCATTCCTTATAGACACAAACACATGAGAGAATTTTTTTTGAATATTGGTGGTAGGAGGCCTTTATGGTATATAATTATTGTTTGTATAATTTATTTGTTAAAATAATTTTAAATACTTGATAAATTATTCATTTGTTATTTTATAACATGCCTCAAGGAGAGATCACCCAGAGTTGCAGTCCCATAATTTATACCCTTGTAAATTTTCACACATAGGGTAACCATTATTAAAGGATAAAATGATTGCCAAGAAATTTAATTAATTAAGAACCAAGTAAAGTAGTGTTTCCTAAGAGTTTTAATATGGCCCTCAATATTATGAAAAATAGAAAAGGTAAAGGATAACAAAAAACGGGAATTATATTACTAATTCATCAAAACAAGTATTTGATAATATAGTAAGAAATTAACTATTCTTCTTCTTCGATATTACAATTTTGTGTTGTAAATTCATCCCACAAATATGAAATTTGAAAATATTAATTCAGGATTCCCTTCACGAGCAAGGTACATAAGGGACCTTTATCCGTAAGGGTATGATGGATATTCTTACAACTATTTTTGGAAGGTGAGGACACCCGGGTCATTCTTGAGGATATGAGTAGGGTATCGGTATTAAAAAAAATTACCTCCATAGTATGAAATTGACAGAGGAAGAATACAATGAAGAAATAAATCCCTTGAAGGATGATCTATGAGAGTATAATGAGTTGATAGAATATATAATTAAAATAGGTGTGCATGTTATTTTTGTAGAAACAATGATACATATATATCCTATATAGACTGCCAGACCAAATCCTACACCTCCACATTTAGACCTAACTATGTATTATAAATTACAAGTGGGGGATCCCCATGTACATATTATAGCATAAATAATTATACATAATTTAGGGGATTATATACATCATCATCTTATGCAGTTGAGGGTAAAATTAGTAGTATATGATATTATTAATTCAACTGCTCCAATTTCCCTACCAACTAAATAGGTGACCATAGTTGGATAGAGTATTGGTTGTTTTTTTATACATCTAGTCCTTATCGTTAATTGAAATATGAGGTGTACATCATATTTCATTTTTTTTATTATTCATTCCAAAACACTAATAATTTTTTTCTTAGAATTTCCTTATATAGGAGTGTTTGAAATTGAAGGAATCATTCCAAAAGAAATGAAAATTTCAAAAAATAGCACCTTTAGATACTCCTCATGATCTTGATGGGATAACAAATCAAACACAAATTTTCTGTATATTATATTATTTTATACTTTTATACTAAATTTTGATATTTTTAGAATAGATTATATGTTCAATATATTTAAAAACAACATAATTTAATTTGTAAAGTGTGAGCACCTCACTGAAATTATATTATAGTTGTTTTCCATGTATATAAATTTCAATTATAAATTCAATTTCCTAAATTAACATATGTTACATTGAATTAATTTACTAATATTATAATTAAGTATCTTCATGTAATTTTCTTTCAATATTATTGTACTCATATTTATGGTTTGATGAATCTATAATACATTCCAACAACTACAAAATACCTGAAAAAACATATCATAATTCAATATATATCTGAATGCTTAAAAAACGCACCATTTCTGTATTGGTTTTTATAATTCCTTGAGAGTAAAGAATATAGAAACCCAAGCCTTTACACATATCATTACATTATTTCAAGCATAATTAACTATCAAATTATAGGCTAAGGAATGAAAAGTCTAATTACTAGCTAGACTAGGTACATAAAACTGAAAACATGGGACTAAATAAAATATTTCTTTATTTATCATCCATTATGAGCTCTTAACTTCCTTTGAGAATTTACATATTCATAGGATGACCTAGTGATAACATAAAAAAAGGGATGATCTAAAAATCCTAGTAAGGGAATAATAAAAAGAATAAATCTTAGAACATGGATTAGGAGGCATAACATAATGATATTAAAAGGCATGGATCATTATTAAACATATGGAATCATAACATATAGAACATGGGATCATATAATAATTTAATCATAGTAATGTGACAATAACATAAAATATTAATTTAGCATGATTCAAGGCTCGTTGCACATAGAGGATCACGAGTCAAGGCTAACCACCAATACCGTTGCACATAACATCTTATGAGACTAAACTTTACCCAATGAATAACATCACTAACTGAGTTCACCCATCATAAAATATTCATTAATATGTGTTCCATATTAATAATCAAACATAACTAATCAAACGTAAACATAAGGGTTACCCTTGGTAATAATTGGATATCATAATCTTGTCAAAAGGTATAACATAAGGTATTTTCACAATGATGTCCAAGAAATAAATTATTTAAATCATAAATGGAAATTAATAAGAAAAAATAGGCATATATCATGATAAGTTATGTCAAACTAAAGTGAAAATATTGTTTAATAAACTACATAAATAAAACTTTTTAGTGCGGTTTAAGGAAAATATTAAAGAGAATTTAAAGTATAAAAGGGAATAATCATTCGTATAAAACCATAAGTGAACCAAGAAAGTTTTGATAACAAAAAATTGGTTTTATAAAAATAATGGTGGCTTAAAAAATATTACGGAGCGCACTTGGAATGGGTAAGAATTCATGAAGTTCCCTTAAATCAGGTTTGCTTATCAGAAATAATTGAGTAAGGAACCTTTAAAAAACATGTATATCCCCCAAAAAATATGGATTAACATAACATAATACATGAATTTGGAATATACACACATAATTTAGTATATGTACATAAAAATAAAATAGAATTTCATTTGGGTAAAAAGAGATAAGGAAAAACCCAAAGGAATAATGGAGGTTCGGGTAGATTCCCTTACCTTAAATCTAAAGGTGTTCTTCACTTGATCATAATTTCCTCAATAATAAAATTATAATCATTAATTCATAATTATATAACCATTTATACATGTATTTTATTTATTATAACTTTATAGAGTTCATTTATGGCCATTTATATCGGTTAAGAGATTCAATTTCATCATTTGGGAGTGTTGGTTTCCTGGGTTTTCATGATCGGTTTACGTGTATACATGTTGGAAAGGTCATATAAAATGGGGGTAATTATCCAAAATTGAACTTATATGTTATTAAATATATTATATAGTTTAGATTTTTCCTATATATCATTTTTTTATGGCATTATAATGAATAATTAGATAATTAATTAATTATAATCGTTTGGGTTTATTTTGGCGGTTTTCGATCACAATGAACTTATCTATTTAATAAATTAATATAATGTGAAAAAAATGATTAAATAACATTAAATATTACATAATATATATTTTATAATCTATTTCAACCATAAAAATGGATTCATAACCATCCTTGAAGGTGTAATTTGAAGATAAAATCATGTCGTCCACAAAGGTGGTAGATCAGCACCTCACGGACAATGTTTTCATTCTTAAAATAAGAGAGAGGAGAATAGATTTGATGAATAATTATCCCATAAACATGATAAAATTATATTATATGTAATATAATGGAGTTTTCATTCCACTAGGACAAGTGGAAGTGGGAATAAGATAATAAAATCAAAGAACTTGAAAAAAATTGGAAGAAAATGGAAGAGGGTTTTACCTCTTGATTTCTTCTTCATGAGAACCTCCTTAGGGGATTAGTTTTGGTCATTTATTAAGACCAAAACTTCCTGAACATGGGATATATACTTGGGAGTATATTTTAGAATAATTTGTACAAGGTTCAAGGTTTGATAGGGGTGGGGAGAAAAGGTGGTGAGGGGTGGTATTTATAGTGGGGGAGGGTTGTTTTCTCATTATTTTACTCAATATTTTATTATTTTTGATCAAGACTATGAATATTTAGATTATTATTATTAAAAATATTAAAATAATGAATTATAGTATGATATTTTGGGCTTACATCTTTCATACACTATCTATGACTCCATAATTCATGTATTTAGCATTTATCGTAAATTATCGTATTTTATTATTCCCCAAAAATTCAAGTGTTTCAGAAAAATCACAAAAAATCACCATATATATTTTTTGAAGTGTAGAATTAAAAAAATTAACTCTATTTTATGAAAATAAATTTCTAAATATTATAAATTTAATTTTTTATTAAAATCATAATTTAATTGAAAAATACGTATTTTAAAAGTGTAACTCATTTTATAACCCCTTAAAAAATAACTAAAGTCTCATAAGATTATATTATAATCATAAGACGTCATAATTATAATTTATCAATACATTTTATGAAAATAAATTTTCTTTTATATTATTAAATTAGTAATAAAATTGAAATTAAATATTTATGACTTACAAAATAGCAACACTTAATTAATAATTTTTAAAATTTTAATTTAATTATACTACAATATAATTATATCATATTGTCACTTATAAGATGGTTAAATTTTATTAACACTTTCACTGGTGATGTTACTATTCAATTTCCTGGTTTTCTATTCATAAGGGTCATGTTGCTATTCTAAAGTTCAAGTTACTATTGCTTTGGAATATATTCATTAACTTCTAGAAATTCCTTTGATTTCATTAATTCAACATTTATGAAGTTTTTATTATGTTCTTAATGTGATTTTATGTGATTATACTATACAAAATAATTATAAGAAGGGGGATTTCATTGATAAAAGTTTTGGTTCGTTACAAAAATATTTAAATAATTATAAACAATTATTCATTATACTATTATTGATGTTATAATTTTTATATATTAGTGGAAAATGGAAGTTATGCATATTTTTACCATATGAATGAGAATATTATTAGTTATACTCTTTATTGGGTGGGGTCAATATAAGTTTTACAAAGTTGTTAAAGGAGTTAGTATTATTCTATTATTTAAATTCCTTAATCTTACTATTTGTATTTTACATATGTTTTGATATTTAATATTTGAAATTAATATAGGTCATTGATTGTGTTTAACAAGGATCAATTTTCAACAATGGATCCAAAAAATTGAATATGTGAAAGTTTAGGTTGAAAATTTTTATATTAGTGAATATTTTTAATTTCTTACATATCTGGTGCTTCTATCTTAAAAAAAATTCTTCATAATAGGAGTGTCGTCCTAAAAAAGAGGGTATTAAATTCATTTATTATGTTTTAAAATTCATATATGATATAATGATTCCCATAACAAAAATATATTTTCAAGAGGTTAGTTATATTATAACACTTATAATAAAAAGGAAAATATTTAAAGTTTTAAATTCATAACACTTTATGTTTTTTATAGATTTTTTATGTCATTTCATCATATATTCTAAATGAATTGAACTTCCTTCAAAATTAATTTGTATAAAATTTTATAAGTCTGACTAATTTGTATATATAGTTTCATTTTAAGTGTATACTATTTTTAGAAGATTTTTTAAAAGATTTAAATGATTTTTATTGCTTCTATTTGTGTTATTTTGTTGTTTGGTGTTATTTTGATGCTATGATACAAGTTTAAAATTATGTATTTTATAATATTTAAAAATAATATTAAATTTTAATGTTGTTTTTTATAAATATAGTAGTTGAAATTGATTTTCTACATCGGTTTTCTATAAAATTGACCTATAAAAGTCATTTAATTTTAGTTTTAATAAAAAATTACATCGAAAACCAAGTGATATTTCATTTTTTCATATCTTTCAACATCAATTTTTTAAAAACTAACAGTTAAATAAACTTTCCACATTGGTTTTATAGAAAACGAGCATGGAAAACCATGCATAATGGCATTCAAAATCAATTTTTGTTGAGTCCATTTTGTATTAGTGTTGTATTATTTCTCAATCTGTATTAAGGAGAAAAGTAGAATGCATTATGTCAATATGTGACAGAGAATAAAAACTTGGAATAATTAAGGAGTTATCAATAATGATAAAAATTAGGTTTAAGATCCCAAGAAAGGATACTAGTATTTTCTAAGTTGTGAATTTTATATAATTATTAAAGAACCACCTTCTATCTTGGAAGATAGATGTGGCCACAACTTATGTGGAAAAGATAGTGAAAGTCACTTGTGATTATAATATATAAAAAAATTCTAGGTAAGTGCTTCCAATGGAAAGGAGAATATGATCCATCCATGCAGTAGAAGGAATTTTTTTGGATGATGTTTAAATTTTATTTAGATAAGTCCATGAGTTGAGAGGAAGAGGTTCTAGTTTAACATGGAATGGTTACAGAAGCTTTGTAAGTGTAAAAAAAATCATATACCATTCATAAAGGTAAATTCATAATTATGATATCCACATAAAGGTAATTTTAAAATTTAGTCAGTTTCATAAAGTTAAACAATCTCCCATGTAAATATCACAGGGACATTCAACTACTTGCGTAAAGGTAACCATGACGTGTGTGAGAGTAATTCAATGATTCTTCCTTATTCATAAAGGTAATCCGGAAATCCAAGACACAACATAAAGTTAACTACAAGTTTGTTATAGCTATGTAAAGTAAGTGATGATAATTTCTAAGCTATGTAAAGGTCATATCTATTCTATGTATTGATAACATGGAAATTATTAGAGCTAAATTAAGGTGACCAAGAGTTGTGTAAGTCTCACTAGAGTTATATCGTCTAAAGTATGTGCATATTGTGTATATTCCACAATGATTTTGGATGTCTGAAGATCATTTTAAGACCATGGATATAGAAGTTTTCAAATTATATAATAATAAGTCAAAATATTGAAAAAATAGAATCCAATGTGAACTATTATATGAACTTGTGAAAAAACTATTTGAAATGTGAATATGGAGGAAGTAATACGATCATGAACCATTGAATAATATATGATTGGCCATATGAAGGGTGATTGATTGTGATAACCGCCATGATAAGACAGTCGAAAGTGTGAAGGGAAATTGACCATAACCTCTATCAGCCGCATAAGGAATAAAATATAGGTGGTAAAAATGAATATTTAAGCATGATTATGTTTTTTTGTTGTTCAATGAATAATAATTAGGATGATTTGATTAATGCATTGTGAATGAAGATAAGATATTGGAACTATCATAGTGAATAATAATTAAGAATTTTACACTACAAAGTAAGGAGTTTTGGTCCTAATTGGATATTCCTGATTTACATGCATGTATGGTGTTATTATGAAGTAGATGAGACTAAAGAGAAATAGAAGAAGATTGTGAGGATAAATCCATCTCAAGAATAAAGGATCCATGACCATGTGGTGTTACTGAATAATCACCCATATTAAGATATTATCAGTGAAGTGGATTTTGTTCAATGAATTAAAATGGAGGTTTGACTACATGATACTTTTATATATCTTGATGAGAGAATAAGAAAAGAAAAACTGAGACTTTAGGAAGATTTATCAAGAGTTAAAATCCATGGATTTCATGGATGTTGGGAATGTGATATTTTAATATCACATGAGATAGGAATGGATTTTTAGATTTATGGTAATTCCAATAATATAAAGATAATATATTTTGAGTTTTTAGAAACTAAGAGAATAAAGGAATTTGAGAATACTAAGTATTTAGAAAAACCTAAAAGTAAGTAAGATTAAACTCTAAAATTTGACGAAATTAAAAGTGTGAGAATTATGAGTTACTATTCACATAATACAATATATATATATATTGAGAGGAATAAATAATGAAAAGTCTAAGAGTTCTCAACTATAACCATTGCATATTCTACAAGTTTAAAGGAAAAAAAGGAGAGTCGATGTTGTACTGATTGAAGACTTAAGGTATTGAGGGAATAGGAGAGAGATAGAACAAGTGGTATATGAATAGAATATTCCATTTACACTAAATTATAATAATAATAAATTGGATTAGAAGAAGATATTGTGAGTGGAATATATTAATAGATCATGCACCAGCCAATTATTTGAGAGATTCATCCAATAGCATCCTATTATAGAAGTTTGAAGATTTATAAAGCCTATTTCATCCCATATAATTATTTCATGTGAGGTTGAAGATCCATATATATAGTTTAGAAGGGACCTAATCCATTATAGAAAATCTCAATTCTGATAAGTACAATCCCACTCTACTATACAATGTTTCATCAATCCCTCACTTGATTTGTACCTAGTCGATGCAAGGATAAGAGGTTCATGGTCATACCCTTGCCAAATATTCTTTTAATAATAAGAAATAAGTTTTTCATGTGGGATAATGACACTAATGTACCATGGACGTAGTCATCCTTAGGGAGGAGAACCTCATCAACAAAATCTGGTGTTTCATTGTGTTTCATTCCTATTCCATATCTATATAATGGCTAAGAAAAGATAAAGTAAGTGATAATATCTCCCTAAATAAGTGAATAGGTGATAAAGGGATAAAAGTTAAATTAGATTAAAATTATACCAACATTATTTCTATTGTCCAGAGTAGATGGAAAGTGGGGGTGAATTTCCTTCTGAAAAATAAAGCAATAAATTCAAAACAAAATGATATTGAAATGATAAAGTGATTAAGGTGATGATATAGATCGAGTGATAAATGAAAAATTGGATGTATGTTATAAAGTTATATCAAAGTTAAATAATCAAGTAGGAAAATTAGAAAATAGGATAATAAAATTTATGAAATTATGCATTTCAAGATTAGATAATTCAATGAATAAAAGAAAAGAGAAGATGTATCATATTGTGTTTTTTGGATGGGATGAAATTCAAAAGGAATTTGAATTTTTTCATTTGGTGGATGATCCATTTTGTAAACCTTGATTCAAAATGGAATTTAAAGTAGGTTCACTTTAATTTGTTGTTTCTATATTTTTTTAAGGACTCAGGTGTCCCTCAGGTATTTCGTCATGTACTGAGAGAATTGGGGCTTCAAAGACAGCTTTAAGGAAGAAGCGGGGTGGGTACATGGTTTGTCTAAAACTGTGAGACTCTTATAACAAACTATGTAGCCTAGTCTAGTGAAGCAGGAGGTTTCACACGGTTTGTTCAAACTATCCGGGAGAAGTCGTATGGACACTCAGCCTACTACAAGTTTTTGATAGGGGGATTTATCAATGGCTATTAACGATTATTCAAACTGTGCAGCTATCCTATTCAAGGGGGTTCTTGGGTAGTGTCATAGTAGATAGTTGGAGTACAGTTTGGCCAACTATGCAGCCAAACAATACACCCCTATCTGTGTGGGTGAATTTTCAATTCTACCTTTAATAAACATAAAAATATAACCCCTCCTTCCTCACTTTCCATTTCCAATAGACCATCACCTCCCTCATGCATGAAGCACCACACCTTCTCTAAGGTATGGTTTTTTATATATCCTTCATGTGAGCTCCAAATCCTTCACCATCAGAACCATCCGAAATCTTGAGGTAAAATCTATACTCCTCATCCTTCCATTATCTATTTCTTCCCTCAATTGCACCATTTTGGTGTGACTTAATTCACCCTATTAATATTAAGTACATCCATTTATCTGATTTCTCTTGAACTGGATAAAATTAGGCTTTGATATCATATGTGTGGGTTTTCCTTGTTATAATGTAGGTGTTCTATCTTGGTTCACAAAGTTTTATTTCATCCTACATGGTTCACTATTGTACCATGTGTAGTAACCTTCCATTGATGCCTCTAAATTGTCAATTAAATTAAATTTAACCTGTTACCATGTCTTTTATGACTCTAGTGTGAAGGTAATCACCAATTTGAGTGATCACAATGAATTAGCCACTCCAATGAGTTCTCTCACCCAGTTTTAGCCTAATTACAATATGTATAAGTGTTTAAACACACATTTTGGTGTGATTCACTTTTAATAAAGGCCATTGATTGATGAATTGAATTGGAATAAAAAAATTAATAGCCATGAGTTCATCCACCTCTTGGATATAACCTTAAACTCAAGTTTTTTTACACCCTTTAGGTGTGTTACACCAATAATTTATTCATTTAATTTATAAGTTTAATTAGAATAAATTTGTTTCCATGAGTTTAGACCCTTTGTCTGATTCTTACTTCCATCTATACATGCCATGTAGCTTCATGCTTATTCTTTATGTATCATTTCTCATGATTTATGTTAATGAATCATGGAATAATTGTTGGTCTTAAATAAAACACTTGTCTAGCTTGTTTTTCATGTGATATTGAAATACCTTGATGATGTGTGTGTTTGTTAGGTATGTGTCGTATCTACTTGTGGGTTGAGAGAGAAAATAGTTCTTGAATTAAGAATGCCATGGATGGACTCTCTGTGCTTGGCTTGGTACTATTCAACACACTGGTAGTGATACTCGGTTTACCTTATATGGGCTCTTGGGGCAGATTATTCATATACTTGGGTGACACTGATTCCCTTTGGGAGAAACTGTGGACTGGATCATTGGAAAGATGGATATTCCATGTCTCGAGTGATACTCAGTCCCCTATGTGAGATACCGGTATGGACTTAGAGTTTAAAATACCAAGAGTGATATAAGGGACGTCATTATAGCTCACCTTATATGGAATATTTGGTATTGGTTATATCGAGGGATTCTATAGTGACCCTTGGGATTCTATTATAGATAACCTCAGATGAGATTTGGGTTCCATTACTGGATTTGACGGATGATTTTCATGGATTACTTGGGGTATCTTATTATTATTACTACTATGATTATAGTAATATAATTCTCGAATGATTTCCTAGGAGTGTGAACACCAATACAAAGTAGAATTTTGTGGTTATCCCACTTATATTTCTTTATATATGATGCCATAATAAACCATATTACTTCTATAGGTTCCCTTTCTTTAGACATTTGTCTTGGGATGAAGTATATTGAATCAATTGGGTATCCATTTTGAAACCTGGAATGATGTGTCATTTATTTATTTATTTTTATTTCCTTGTATTTACCTATGTTGGCACATTGTTAAATTTATAGTGCATGAACTAGATTTATCTAAACACTGGTGGGATCTAGGGAGCACATGACTGGATTAGTACTCTTGATGATCATGGAGTTAGCCTTTGGGATATTCTTCTTTTTATTGTGTTTTATTGCCTATTTTACCTCATGCATGAATCATGTATACTCATCTAGATATGCATGCATTATTATACATATTGTCTTTTACCATTCACTTTTATTCAATCATTGTATTTACCTTCCATTTCTTTCCAATTTATTATTATTTCTTCTACTATTTTCCATCTATTTACACCAAAAATATTGTGTCATGACTCTAACTATGAGGGTATAGTCTCCCCACAATAACACTATTAGACCTTCACTATAAGTCATTGTCCTCTAGAATATGGGGAGGCACACTTGAGTCTATGTGGTGATGGTTCGGCTACTGATTTAGTGGTCAGTCAGCTCAGGATGTAACAAAGGGGTATTAGAGCTTTCTTTTTCATTTTTCTTACTTTTTGGGATTGGTAGATTGGATAGTAGGACTATGTAGGAACATGGTAAATATTTATTCCTAGAAGTGATCAACCCATGTATAGGGAAAATTCTAAGTTTCCAGGGATGGTACTATTGTTCATGTTGATTTTTGTTAGAGTTTCTTATGATTTCACCTTGAGTTATTGGTGTAATTTCTACTACTTACTAATTTATGAGATTTATGTAATTTTCCCTTGGACCAATATGTAAAGTAAGTATCATTACATGCATCATGATAGGAACATTGGAATACACATCCCATGAATATTCCATACCATGTAGATTGTATTATTGGGCTATTTAAAATTGTTGATGTGCCTTTGTTGTTATTTTCCTGCCTATTATATGCCATGCTATGTTCTTTTGGTAACATGCTTATATTTTACCTGATTAGGTTTTTCATTACATTATTGGGAATAATATGTTTAAATGTTTGATTAATATGATTTGTTTGTGTATTATTCCATGCTTCCATGATTTCAGTGTTATGATTAGCATATTGTTTGTGCTTCCCTAGTTATTTAGAATCCTTCAATGGTTAATTTCCTTGTTTCCATGTTTTCTTAACATGATAAACCATATGAAATTGTAATGTTTAGAATGCCTAGTTATAAATTTTTAAATATGAAATTGTTTACTACTAGAGACACCTCACTAATCAATTATGACATGTTTGATACATGTACCATTGGTTTCATGGGCTGAAACAGTATAGTTGTAGTTAAATGGGATCCAATTTAAAAATTTTAATGTGTATGGGTGATTTATGAATTGGAACATGGTGACCCATATAATTGAACCATCATAGATTCACTTTATATACTTAAATTCTATTTCCTAAAAGTTAAGGTTGTTGGATTTTATTCTTAATCCTAGATAAAATAGTTTTGATTAGATGGGAGTGCATGTAATTTCTACAGTGTATGGGTGCTTTATGAATTGATTAGTGGTAACCCATATGACCAAACCATATACTATGAGCGTTATATATTTAGAAGTTGTAGTAAATATAAATGTTGTTCAATTTTGACTTTAAATCTTTTGGTTAAGGCTTTTACCCCTATTGCTTGGGCTAAATGACCCATATGGCTAAATTTATAAATGCACAACTGGACCAAAGTAGGTCAGTTTGTTCATGTTGCTTATGAAATTAACAAGTAATAATGTTTTAAATAATTAATTTATAAAATTTTTGGGTTACTTTTAGTGGAACCTAAAATGGCTTAATGGGACCCTAGTTGGTCATCTTTTCTTATATATTACTAGAGATTAACCCCATGGGGTTATACTTATGCTATATGATTATGGAAATTTTATGTTTCCACATCTATTTATAAAGTGTTACACATAAGTTTATGGTGGAATCTTACTTTACCAGTTCCCTCATAATTAATAATAGTACTTTATTTTATTTTGAGTTGTACTTTTATGGGGTGTTAGTTAATTAAAATTCCAACTGAAACCTAAAGGGTGTTTTCTTCTATAGATTTTTAATGAAATTTTCAATAACGAATCCAAATTTTCTGCACTTATAAATAAATGAACAAGGTTTAAAATGGGGGTTTGGGAAATCATTGAATTACTTATGATGGGATTTCAGTTAAATAATTAATATTAAAATGAATTTTAATATAACTTACCTATATTTTTGTGTGTATTTCGTTGAATTAAGTTCCTTATGTAAATTTTTTTACTAGCTGGTACTTGACATTAAATTAATCCTTTAAAATTATTAAATTATTAAATGTGAATTAAGTTAATGACTAAGAGGGAACCTTAAGTTTTGTTTTTAGCTCTAACTCTCATGTAAGGGTAGTTTAAATCCTTTTTTAATTTTTCTTTGAGTAGTTTCCTTGAAATGGGGACATTATATTTACATGTATGCCTATTTCATTATCTCTTAAACATAAATGATAGGATATTAAGCCTGGAGACCTCTCATAAGAATGACCTCATTTGGGTCAATGCTTTGAGCTTCGATAATGGGTTTTCCCATTGTAGGTAGCACCCTTAGATCCTTAAAAACCGTGTTAAATTCTATGATCTTTCTAATTAGTGGTATTTTTATGGTTTTTTTTACTACATAGGACTCTTATTTTTCGAAACAAAATCATTATTTTGATGGGGTATCATGTGTTGTTTTTACCTTTGATACGAGTGTGATAATTACGAAATTCTCAGTTTTACCATGCTATATAGGCCAAGGGGGTGGTCATCCACTTAGTCGTTCATGTAACCCCTTCTTTTCCTTCCTTTTCAATGTTGGAGGACATGGGATATCATCAGCTTGTTTTATAATTGTATAGAGTAGTGTGACTCTAGGTTAGTTATTTTTCATGGGAAATCAGAAACTACAATACATAGGGTTGATAATCCACTAGAACAAAAAAAATTTACCACATCTGAATTTTTTACGTCCGTTATAAATAACCGACGTGAAATGCCTAAAAAAATTGATTTACCACATCATTTATACTATAACCGATGTAAAAAATGAATTAGCTTCATTTATCATGTCGGTTATTTTATAAACAGCATGATAAATCAAGTATCTAAATTTATCACATCATTATTTTATAACAAACATGATAAATGTAAAAAACACTTTATCATGTCGATTATTAAAGAACCGACGTGATAAATCTTTTAAAAATTTTATGAAGTTCCATTTAGTTTCATTCTTCTATTTTAATTTTGGGAAATAGTGACTCAGTCTCTCTCGCATGGAAACCCTACATTCGAATCTTCGATTCCAGGGCCTCCAAACTCATTTGGAAAGCTTCATTCATTGTGTTTTTAATTGGCGCATCTATCTGCTTGACTTGAAACTCTCAAGCGGATTCTTAAGTTCAATCTCCCTATTCTTACTTTTCATCATCTATAATCTTACATACACCTATTTATTCTTGGTATGTTTATCCCAATAAAACATAGTGTCTATGTGGATGAGAATATAGTTTATGTATGTTTCTAATTTAGGGGTTTTTCGGTGTTTTGGAATTATAGAGGGCTCTTATTTGATTTGTTCAGCTTCATCCTTATAGGAGACTTTAAATATCTTTATTTTAACTTGATATAGGTAGGGGTTCTGGTATAATTCCTTTTAATTTACATGTCATTTAATTATATATGTTTTATAATTACATGTTTGTAAAATTAAATCTATAATTGATAATCCAAATGCATTTCATCATATTTTTACTATTTTTATCACGTGGTATAATCAAATTTTAATGATTTTCTAGTTTATATAGAAATGTTTCAAGTTCCAAGTGTTTGTAAAAAGGTTTAAAAAAATTTCTAAATGAAATTTGTTTTTTGAATAGTTTAAACTCATTTAGGTCATCGGAATAGAAAAGGTGTGGTTTTCATTGTTTTTTCTTAAAAAGAAGAAAATGGATGGATTTTAAAAATTATTAAAATTAATATGGTTAACATTTTAAATGTTTTCATATGTGGTTTACCATGGCTTAATTTTAATGGAAAATTTAAAATTGGTATATTAAATGGGGGGAATGAATTGAAATTCTGAGTTCATTTTTTTAAAGGCTCATTTTGAAATTTATAAGAGAGTTTTCATATTGAATATGGGACCCTTTACTGGACCTATTAATTTTTTTATACTTGATATGGATTGTGGTCCATAAGTGGGATTTAGTTTATTAGAAATTGTGGCGTGGTTGATTTGAAAAGGGGTTAGTAAGGGCATTAGTGGTGATATAATAATTATGTATATGAAACTATTTTTATATATTAATCTAATGATTCATTATTTTCACATATCCACTTTGTTTACGTTCATGGGAACCATAGGAACTAAGATAGAGGTCTAGATTTATTCTATAGTAGTTTATTTTAGACAATTTCTAGTTCCCCTAGTTATGTGATACCATGGATTGGGGGCCTAATTATGCTAGTGTGGACTAGATGGATAGTTTGTGTTTTGGTTCGGACACAAAATACCCAAAAATTTGTCTTGTGTATTTTTACTTTCTAGGAAAATATCATTTTAGGTACTATTTAGTTTCCCCTAATACTTAGTGATGTTTGATGAAATATAGGGGATTAGCATCATTCATTTTATCAAACTCCCTAGTTTGATTGGCTTGTGTGGAAACATGGTATGTCATTTGTTTCCTTTATTACCCTGATTCTATGGTGCCTTGTGTCGTTTCATTTTTATTCTTTTAATTTGATTTCATTTTTCATAAATAAATTTAATGGTGAATTTTGAAAAATTATGTTTTCAAAAAACGCACTGATTGGTTTTTTTTCAAAATTTTGGTTTTTTAGAAAGTGTAGTTTTTAGAAAGGGTTTTTATTTTTTAAATATACTCAAACATTCTCTCAAATGTTTTAAAAGTGTGTGTTTATTAGAGTAAAGATCAAAAAAATGGTTTATGGAATGATGTTTTGATAAACACCATGTTGGCCCCATGTCTAAGATCCAACCCATCGATCATTTTATAAATCATTGGTCATTTGAGGATGCCCTAAATCTATGTTTTGAAATTTCATTAATTATTTCCTTCACTCTTAATTGTTGAAGGTGGTTTAGTGTCCTAATATTTTTTTATCATTGGTATCCTGTAATTTTTATTCAATGATTTTTTCCTTTTAGTTACTTACCTTATTTCCAATGACTATTTTAGGGAGATAAAATTAAATATGGATCTTCATTTAGATATGCCTACCATGTTACCCAATCTATATTTTATATGTATCCTGATGCATTATAATTGGATGATACCATCATTGGGATGCTAGATGATAGTTGTAAATCTTGATAATGAAGTCATTCGAACTTCTTATTCTTAAGGAATATTTGTACCACCTTACCAAGAAAATCTAGGTTCCTCTCAAGGCATGTACACAAGACATTTTTCCACAATACCATTTTCCACAAAAAAACTGAACAAGAATGTTAAACCCCATAAATTTGACCATAAAAATTACATTAAATAAAGAAAATATTTCAGTTCAATACAATCTTAATACCTATTAGGTTAATGTTTTAGATAATTAGGATAAAAAAAATAAGTAAAAAAACTAATGTTGTGATGGTTTAATAATACATCACAGTAGTGGATGGTGTTTTTTTTAATTTGGTTGTTTTATATCTTATTTCTCAAAAACAATATCATTATAATTCTCAAATAAGCAAATATTTGTTTTATATTTCAAAATTGTGCTAATTTCAAATTATGGAATATTTCATATAAATATAAAACTAGCTTATCTAACTATATTTTCTTTTTAAAATTATTTTCGTGCAGATGTTTTTATGATTTATCATTTATATTTAAACTTATCTATCATTATTGTGTAGAATTTGTAATTATATTTTTCAAATATGCATATATCTGTTTTATATTTCAAAATTGTGTTACTTTCAAATTATGACATATTTTTTATAAATATAAAATTGGATTATCTTAACAAGATGTATAATTTTGATATTTTTTATAGGTAATAATGAGTCGAAGTTGTATTACAGCACATAAAATGAGTGATGAAGATAAGAAAGGTGTTGATACTTTTTTGGAATTTGCTAAAAGAAATGTTCCAAACAATGACATGTTTTTCTATTGATGACTAAAATGTTTAAATATAAAGAAATTGAAAATTCCATAGATCAAAGATAATTTAATTTGTCATGGTTTTAATATGAGTTACATCCCTTGGATTTGGCATGGTGAAACAGGGAAGAATTTCAGATCTAATGATGATGATGATTTGCAAGATGGTAACTCTGATGAAATTGAATAAATGATTCATGATATTGAAGCAGAAAAAATTGAGAAAGAACTGACAATTGATAATCTATATGGTGATGATTAAAAACCATTGTATCATGGTTGTATGGATTTTATGATTTTATCATCATTGTTAATATTGATTAACCTAAAGGTGAATCATGGATTGAGAGGCAAGAGTTTTACAGAGATGCTACAATTTTTGAAATACATTATTCCAAAAGACAAAAATATTCAAGATTCACATTATAAGGCCAAGAAAATATTATTCCCAATGTGATTGGGATACAAGAAAATACATGCCTATCTGAATGACTGTGTGATATTTAGGAAGAAATATGGATTTATATTAGAGTGTCCTAAATGTTGGACATCATAGTATAAGTAGAAAGAAAAATCACTGGATGGTGTAGAGATTATAGAGATCCATACTAATTTATTTTGGTATCTTCCTATAATTTCTCACAGGAAACATTTGTTTTCTAATTCACATGATGTAAAAAGGTTAATATAGCATATTGATGAGTAGATATGTGATATAAAAATACATCATCCAGTAGATTTTTCATAGTGGAAGAAAATTGATGATAAGTATCCTACATTTAGAAATGAAGCTAGAAATATTATACTTGGGTTGTGCGTAGATGGAATGAATCCATATCAAAGCCTCAGTAGTAGACATAGTTCATGGCCTATTTTATTGGTAATTTAAAACATATCTCTCAAATTTTTTTGAAGTGTAAATATTTCATGTTGAGTTTAATGATATCTAAACCAAAGCAACCTGAAAATGATATTGATGTTTTCTTGTCACCATTAATTTATGATTTGAAACTATTATGGGAGGATGATATTAGGGTGTATGATTCTTATAAAATGAAATATTTTCAACTGCATGTGGTGATTATGTTCACTATAAATGACTTCCCTATGTATGGAAATTTTTCTGGATAGAGTGTTAAGGGGCATAAAAAATGTCTAATTTTTGAACAATGGACTTCATATTATTAATTTCATCATGGGAAGAAAATATTATACATTGGTCATTGAAATATTTTGCCTATGGATCACTCTTATAGAAGATTAAAAAAGGAATTCAACGGATCATAAGAAATTGATATTTCTCCAAAACCTTTATCTACTAATAAGTATTTTGATAGGGTTCAAAACCTTGATGTGACATAAGGAAAGGCACATAAATTTGGTAATGATAGACATATTTGGAAGAAATGGTCAATATTTTTTGAGCTACCATATTTGATATTTCATAAAGTGAAACATAATAATGATGTCATGCAAGTGGAGAAGAATATATGTGACAGTTTTATTGGGACATTGTTAGATATTAAAAGAAATACTAAAGATGGGTTAAATGCAAGATAAGACTTACTATCAATGGGAATACGTTTGGAGTTAGCTCCCACTTCTGATGGAAGACAAACATTTCTTCCCCTAGATTTTCATACATTATCCAAGAGGGAGAAAATTATCTTTTGTCACAAAGAATATCATGAAGGTGTGTTATTTTTTCAATTAAATTTGTAATAAGGTGATTGATATGAATGCTTTGAACATTTTGTAAAATGAAGAAATGTCTATACTTTGTCAATTGGAAATGTATTTTCCTCCATCTTTTTTTGATATAATGGTGCATTTAATGGTTCATCTAGTTCAAGAAATAAAGCTTTTTAAACCCATATATCTACATTAGATGTATCCTTTTGAAAGGTATACGAATATATTGAAGGGGTATGTTAAGAATCCATAACGACATGAAGCCTCTATTGTTGAAAAAGTATATTTTCGAGGAGGTTTCGTAGTTTTTTATGAGCTACATGTCTACTATGGAGCACATTGGTTTGCCTCCATCTCTCTATGAAAGAGTTAATAATGAGGGAAAGGGGATTTGTGGCTTGAAATTCAAATCGTTGTCTGGTGAATAGATGAAGAAGGTACATTTATATGTCTTAAATAACATGGATAATGATCAACCATATATAAAATTGAATATTAAGGAGTTGAAACAATTTCATCCAAAGAAGAAAGAAATATAGATTTTGAATGAGCATAACAAAACTTTTTTGACATGGTTTAAAAAGACCATCTCGGTAGATTAGATGCATCAGATAAATTAATATGTTTAGTTGTTGGTCCATGTTTAAATGTGATAAAATGGTCCAAGTATTAAATTAATGGCTATATATTTTATTAGAAAGCTCAGGACAACATAAGTGCAGTTCAGAATAGTGGTGTATTAGTGTTCACAGAAGCAATGCATTTTTTGAGCTCTAAAGACAAAAACTCAATTTCTGCATCAAGTTCATATTATGGTGTCATTGAAGAAATATGGGAGGTTTATTACATTAAAATTAAAGTTCTTGTGTTTAACTATAAATAGCTTATTGGTAACAACAGTGTCAGACATGATGAATTTGGAATGACACATGTTAATATGAATAGATTGGAAGACACAACTGATTTTTTATAATGAAAACACATGAAAAACAAATTTTCTATGTTCTTGATCAATCCGATGTGCAGTGGTCTATTATTTTACAAGGAAAAAACAATATGTTACTAATGATCAACTTGATGAAAATATTTATTTATGTGAGATACCTACTTCCATAGAAATATTAGTAGATAATAATGATAATAATGTTATAAACATGGTTTGTTCCATAAGAAACAAATATAATGAAGGAATTTGGGAAAAAATCCATTGGTACATTCATAATATTATAGGTAACAAATGTTTATTTCTTGTTTACCATTATTAATTTCATAAAATGTTATATATTTTATTTTTTTCTTTATTAAAACACATATTAAAACAAATAAGTAGAAATTTTTGGTTATTTTAGTTTATTTTTTTTAGTTTACCATGTTTACCATTGAGTAACTTATATATTGACTGACTTTGTTGAATGAAAATTATTTTAGATCTATATGTTAATAAATATTCTTTTGTGTGTAAAAAATTTATTTATTATGTTGGACTATTTTTAATATTCCTACATCAATTTTGGATTTTTTTTTCATTCATTTACATGAAATTTCATATATCATTACTATTTCAAGCATTTTAGTTAACTATAAAAAATATGAATAATAATTTTTTGAGTTTTAATTTACTTTTTTGTTTCATAATTTTTCTTTTTTTGTCTACATTGGTATTGAAATATGTGAATTTGTATATTTTGTATAATAAATATTTGTTTCTTTTATTTTAAGGATAATGATAGATCAATCAGATGACCAACCACAAACTTTTAGAGGTGAGCATCATGATCAAACCTTTGGGGAAGAACATCCAAATGCTTATGTTGATGTTCCTCAATCTTCTTCATGTGATCCCACAATAGAAAAGAAGAGATCGAGGGTTGGTAAACATAGAAACACAAGTTTACCAAAATTATCAATTACTCATAGCCAAGACCAAAGGATAGTTGTATAATTTTATGAGAATGATGTTCCAAGAGGTCCAAATGAAAAATAGTTCAGGAGTTTTATATCAACTCAGGGTAAAAGAAAAGTCAGCATTTTGTTTAATAATCGGATAAGTGTTGACAAAACGACACTAACTCGGTTGTGGGAGACCATTTTGGTAAGATCTTTTTCTATTGTTCGACTATTATTGAAATGTATAGAGTATAATATACTTTCCCTATTCTTTATTAGATAACATTTGATATACCTAACACTCCAGGAGTCAGGATAAAATTTTTATTGATGGAGTCTATGATATGGTGGGATTTAAAGTCAAAACTCACATATGATTTCATTTTTTGGGATAGGCTACATTATAGTCCATGTCATATATATCATTTTATATATAAAGACATGTGGAAAAAATTTGTCGAAAGTAGAAGACAAGAATAAATTTTGGTAAGTGCAATGTAAACTTTTAGAAGTTTTCTTATTTTAATGATCTTATTAAGGACTTCATAATTATTATTCTTAATTTATAGATCATAAAAACATCCAATCCATAAATTTATACCCTCATAGTTTATCTCAGGGACGGTATACTTTACTGGAAGAAAAAATGATTATTGAAATTTTACAAAATCTTAGAGTTGAGTCTTCCAACTCTAGAGAGGTTTCCCCTCCATCCCTTTATTCTAGACATGAAAAATGGAAGAGTAATTAGATGAGAAAAAAAGTGGTAATATCTTAAAGATGAATCGATGGTCATAGTTGAGGGGATTGTAAGTTTTTTATTTTATTTATTTAAGTCAATTAAATTATTTATACACTTTAAATCATTACATAATTTTTCAAATAATTCATATAGGATTCTATTGAGGATCATAGCACACAGGGGGTATTTAAATTTGAAGGGAGGCATGATATTTTATTTGTTGCATTGAGAAAGCCTGAACACCCGGGTCGTGTACGAGGATACCCAGCGGGTGTATCGATAAGAAAAGTGTTAACATGTTATTTAGCTTATTCCATGGAGGGTTTATATCAAAAAATAATAATTTTTGGAGGCTAAAGTTCACAATACTAATGTGATAAAGAAGGAAAATATTAGAGCATAAGTACAGTCTATGTTTCTAGACATGCAAAGACAATTTCATACTGCAACTCCCACTCCACCTCCACCAGAAGCCCTCACTCCCCCACCTCTGCCAATTAACCCCATTATTTATCCTACACCTACACCTACAAATCCCATTATTTATCCTCCATATCTTCCTACACACCCCATTTTTTATCCTACTCCCACACCCCATCCTCCATAGCTTCCTAGTTATTGTGAGTTTTATGTTGATGATCATCATCATATAGTTGAAAATGGGATGATATATTATATAGGAGATACAATTCATCGTCAAAAATTAGAGGTAGAGAAGCATAGGGTCACTGTACAGGATATTATAGATATATCATCTAGATTACCCTTACCTACAGATGAGGTGGCGACAATTGGAAAAAGTATCAAACACTTTTTAGTTTTTCTATCTAGACTTCTCAATCCATTACCATAGAGGTATGTGTATGTTATATCTTTTATTTTATTTTTGTATTAAATTTTTTTAACATTTTAAATTTAATATATTTATATATTTATTTACAAGAATACTTTAAAGGTAAATAAATACTATATATCCAACTATAGAGACAAAGGGCTATGACATCACATTCGGATTCTATCAGTCTTGACAAATTGTTAAGATACTAAAATTTGTTGGTGGGTCATTATTCATTTATAATGGAAGCCCATGTTTTTTGATGTGTAATAGATGTGGGGATTATAAAAAATGATATCATTATGATTTTTAATAGAGATAAGATGGGCATAAATGTGGGGAAAGTTTTTTCCATGTAAGTATTAACACAAATATTTCCGTACGTTAAATTTATAGAAAAATTATACTTATGTATGTTTTTTATTAGGTATATTTATAAAATGTGTGATATGGATGAGTAGATAGATTTATATTTGTTGATATACTAGTAGTTGATTTCACCTAAAGGGAATGAATTGGATGATGAACAAAAATTACTTTACATTGCAGAAATATTTTAACAGAATATAATTACGTGGTGTTGGATGTTTCCTTATGTTGAGAGGTATGAAACATATGTCTCACAAATTTTTATTTATCTTTAAACATAATAACCACTAATATTTTATTTTTTTTTATATCAGTGACCATTGGATGTTAGTTTTTTTTCGTCTAAGAGAGAAATCACTTTATTGGATATGCTCTACCTATGGCGATGTGCAAGGAAAGTTTAGGAACATGTTGAAAAAGTAAGTTTTAATTTATTAATAGATATTTTTACTATAATGAATTTTAAATTTAATTCATTCTTATTATTTTATAAAAGGGTATGGGATTTATTTTGAAGATCCATAAAGAAAAAGTGTGTCAAGATAAAATATGTAAATGTAAAGGTGAATATCCATTTATAATTAGTACATTTTGGATTACATAAAAATGATATTTTTTATTGGAAAAATCATTTAAACAGAATGGTCATAAAAAACTAGGCATCATCAAATGTGGATATTATATGTTCTGATTTATGTATGAAATAATTACAACTTGAACAATTACAAAGTTCGACCAGGTTATATTTCTTTATAAATTATTCATTAATATTTCATTTGTTTTATTCATTATACATGTTAACTTATTTATTTTTAATTTTTATCTATTTTATGACCCTCAACCATATAGTTCACAAGAGTTCAAACACTTACAAGTGGAATGGTCAAATTATTTCATAGGTTTTATTAGATTTAAGTGTTTTTAGTGATTATTGTAATTTTGAAAGTTATAATTATAAATGGGTATTTGGTAGTTTTTTTGTTGTATTTAGGTTTGTTTTTAGTTAATATTGTATTTTTTGAATTTTGTAAATGTGAAAAGTGTAATTTTTCTACTAGTTTTACTTGTTTTTGGTCTGTTTGTGCTTTTTTCTGGTCTGGTTTCTGGTCTAGTTTTGGTTGTTTCATGTTTGGTTCTACTATGGAGAGGAAGGGTTTCATAAATTATTTAAAAAAAATAGTTTTTACATCGGTTGTTTTATAACAAACTTTAAAAATAAATTTTTTTAGTTTTTTTACGTTGGTTAAAAAATAACTAACATAACAAATGCGGCTCTCCACATCGGTTTTTATATAAACTGATGCAATATACTATTTTTTACATCATTTATTTAATAATTGATGTGAGAAACCTCCACCAAATAATCTTTAATGTCAGTTATTAAATAACTGACATGAAAACCCTCTGAAATAATATATTTTACATCGGTTATATTAACTGATGTTAAAAAAATGATTTTTTATGTCGCCTTCAACAACATCACCATAAAAATAATGTGAAAAAACCTAAAAAAATGACTTAAAAAATGTTTTTTTCACTAGTAAACCTATGGATAGTATCAGGGATGTGCCAATTTATCATGTTATCCCAGTGTAGTATGCATCGACATACATGATACCATTGAGTTAATGAATGGTAAATTTAACTGCTTGAGTTCAGTGGAAGTTGTTTAAGCCTTGATTTATGACACACCAAACACAAGTTATCTCTAAGTAGAGTGGCATGGGCATTATAGAAATAAAATTCACCCTAATGTTGGGGATGATGCTTAAAGAGAACAAGGTGTTTGACATGTTCGTCAATATTTTTGGATTTTACACTCGATGCAATGGCGCAAGTGAATGTAACTCAGGAGGAGATTCATCTGTATATATAAATTTGAATATAATCTAATTATATTAAGTGTATGGTTTCCTATATCTTTGTTTTAATGCTTTCTAAATCCTGATGGCCACCTCTAGGACCTTCGGTCAGTTGTAGATTGAGTATGTGCCATTGGATGAGATCCCTTCGTTATTAGATCAGATGGATAGGACATTCTTAAGGTGGGCAGCATCATATTGGAAGTGTCATGGAATATCCTCCAAGTATATAGAGTGAAATAGCAGAAAGAACATTCGTAAATGGTCTGTAATTCTTAAAATTTCTTATGGATATTAATCTCTTTCTTTAATTCAGTGCTTGTAGGAGATCATGAAAAAGTTTTGTTTGGATTTGTGCATAACCTTTTTAGACACTGTAGGTTGGGTATGGGAAATAGTCATTGTACTTGAGTGATCACAGGATGCCTTGGGTGGAAAAGGCATCGTGATTGGTTAATGTAAATGTGTCAGCAAGTGAAACTAATCTCTTTAATAGGATGTCAACCTATAATGTTTTGGCTTTTCTCTCTTTAATTGCAGGTCATCGAGTTCAAAGTCTTACCAATCCCTTTATTTTATTATGATGGAAGTTTCTTGGATAATTATATAAATCATTTGAATTCTCTTGGTGTTCTCCTCTTAGAGACAAGAATATCCCCTACCTTGACATCATTTGCGTACATGAGGGAGAAATTGTTATATGTCATGCTAAAAAAATTAAACTCTATTGGGTTGGTTAAGTGGACTCTATCAAAGTGTGCTCCAGAAGAGTGGTTGTCCTTAAATTAATTTTTAGTCTTGAGTAATACCTAGTTTTCTAAGTAGGAATTCCATGGTTATACTCATGGACACTAGTTGTTCCCTTTGTACTGATCACTAGGCAGATGCTGCTTTGAGATCAGTCAGTGTTCTTGGTATGCGAATGTTTGTATTTGTACATATGTCTCTCTTGTAAGTATTGTTTAAGGTTTTCCCTGTATGAGCTCCTTGGAATCCTATCTGTGATTTTGAGACTAACCCTAATTTAATTCGGGCTTAGATGAGTCATTCAAAAGGGGTATTGATCCAAGTGTGCTGGATCATTTATACACCCATGGTCGTGCCAAGGCATGATAGTTAAATGAGTGTTTTGGTTAGAGATGTCATCAAAATCT
This sequence comes from Viscum album, assembly GCA_963277665.1. Classification (NCBI taxonomy): domain Eukaryota; kingdom Viridiplantae; phylum Streptophyta; class Magnoliopsida; order Santalales; family Viscaceae; genus Viscum; species Viscum album. The sequence goes on along the minus strand of OY728121.1, from coordinate 1,655,910,940 downwards.
AGTTATAGTATTTGGTGAGTTTCTTTAGAGAAGCCTTGAGGTTCCTTCATCTATAGGCACTAGTCTTAGATTTTGAAAAGCACCATCCATCCATGTCAAAAGTTTTGAGGGTAGTCTACTAGGGTGGGTAAGACTTGATATCCCTCTCTCTTGTCGTATGTGGTCGGTGAGGAACCACTTACTGGCATGTTGTCGGGTTGAGTAAAGTGTAGTGAGTGTTTTTCGAAACTTTTCATGAAACTTTTTCTTGACCAATCTTTTGAGGTCGATAGGATTTGACCAATCGTTTAAGATAAGAATCATGCCAAGAGAATAGTCGGAGCATTAAGGTCATGCCTAAATCAGTAGTTCCATCAGTGGAAAAATGTAAATTAGTTTCGACATTGAAAATTATAGAACCCAGTAGTGAAGGAGATGACGATTTTATCATGTGCTGGGTAATAATAACTTGGGTAGGTGTCATCTCAATGTTTCAGCTTAGAAAGAAAATTGGTGTACTGAGTTTCTACGGCTTATGTACCATATGTTAAGGTGACGCTCGGAGTTTTAATGGGAATTTGGAAATGAAAAATAGCCATTTAAACAATAATTCTTGACCCAAGTAGGTTGAGTGATGATATCTTCATTTCCTCAAGGCTTCTAATGGATGAGAATTTTTAAGGTGGGGATATTGTAGCATACCATGTTTTTTGAAAAGATTAAATTCCAAAGGAATGTAATTTTGTCATTTGGTGGAAAGTCTATGTTGTAAACTGAGCTTCGAAAGGTATTTTTGAGAGTTTTAGAACTTAAATATATTGTTTTTAGAATTTTTTAAGGACTAAGGGGTACCTTGGGTGTTATTTCAAGTTCCAGGAGTGTTGGGGCCTAAAATCCTTCTTTAAGGAAGAAGCATCCAGGGACCACAGTTTGTCTGAAACCGTGCGGCCTGGTCCAGTGGAGCAGGAGGTGCCGCACAGATTGGCCAAACCATTTAAGAGGATACACGTATCCATGAAGCCTACTGTAGTTTTTGAAAATGGCAATTTTCACAGTTTTCACACGGACATCCAAACCGTGCGGATAACCCATGTGAGGGGGTTCTCTCGTAGTGCCTTCATGTCATAGTTGGAACACAGTTTGTCCAACCATGCATCCAAACCTTATGTGTCTATCTATGTGGGTGAATTACCAATTATACCATTAATGAACAAAAAAATAAAACCCCTCCTCCCTCACTTACCATTTCTAGTAGACCATCACCTTCCCCACACATGAATCACCCCTCCTTCTCCAAGGTAGGGTTTTTTATATATCCTCCATGCGAGCCCCAAATCCTTCACTATGAGAACCATCGAAAATCATGAGGTAATCTCTACACTTTTCATCCTTTCATTATTCATTTCTTACCTCTATTATGTTATTTTGGTGCAACCTAATTCACCCTATTTTTAGTTATTTCTTCCTTTTCTCCAATTTATATAGAACCATATGAAATCAGCTTTTATATTGGATGTGTGGGTCCTACTTGGTATAAGGTAGGTGGTATAGATTCTTTCCTGAAGTTTCATTGCATCCTACATGGTGTGTCATTTCTCTACACACTAGAACCTTATGGTGATTCCTATAACTTGTCAAATAAATTAAATTGAACCTATTACCATGTCTGGTATGACTGTATAGTACGAATAATCACCACTTGGGGTGATAACCTTGAATAGGCCACTCCAATGAGTGTGCTCCCTCCATTGAGGCCTAATTACCTTAAGAAGAAGTAGTTAAACACCTATTAACATGTGAAATTTTTTTAATAAAGGACTTTAATTAATGAATTGAATTGGAATAAACAATTAAATGGCCATGAGTTCAAAACCCTCTTGGATATTCCCTTAAACTAAAGTTTTTAAGAACCCTTAAGGTGTTCTTCACCAATAATGAATGCCTTAAATTTATAAGTTTAATTAAGTTGAATTTTTTTCCATGAGTTAGGCTACTTAGTTTCATGCCTACTTCCATGTGACCATGTTGTGTAGCCTAATTCTTATTTACTACGTCTCGTTTATCATGCTTTATGTTAATGAATCATAATATAATTGTTGGGAATTAATAAAATTTTTGGATAGATTATTTGTAATGTGATATTGATGTGTGTGTTTTTGATTGTCAGGCCTTATCCTCTTTCAGGCTAAGAGAGAACATGTGTCCCTACATAAATACATCATGTATAGACTCGTCATTCTAGGATTGGTACAATTTGAAATTTAAGGAGGAAAACTAGGCTTGACTTGTATGGGAGCTCTAGGTGGATTATTCATACTCTGGGGTGACACTTGTTCCTTAAGGGAGAAAGCATGGATGGATTTGTTGTCAAGATGGCTACACCATGCCTCGGGTGATACTCAATCCCCAATATGAGAGACCTGGTACAGAATCAGAGTTTACCAAACCAAGAGTGATACAAGAAACACCATTACGAGTCACTGTGGATGGACTCTATGGTATTTGTTATATTGAGGGATCCTATAGAAACCCTTCAGATTACATTATCTATTTTCTTGGATGGGATCAGGATTCCATTTCTAGATTTAATGGATTATTTTCAATGATTACTTGTGGTGATTTATTATTATTATTGTTATGATTATTGTAAGATATTTCTTAAATGATGTCCTAGGGGTGTGAACACCAAGACTAAGCACAAACTTTGGATTTTACCTCTTATATTGCTTCATATATGATGCCATTATATAACATATTACTTATATGGTTCCCTTAGCTCAGACATTCATATTAGGATGAAATAGTTATAATTGGTCGAGTATCCATTTAGGAACTCATACCTAAGTGTCATTTATTTATTTTTTATCACCTTGTATTCACCAATATCGGCACACTATTCATTTTATAGTGCACTAAATTGATTTAACTAGATACCATTTTTGGTGGAATACTGGGATTATTTATCACACCCTACTTGGTATTCCATTGCATTGGGGTACCCAATCAGATCTTTATGTTTGCAGGCCCATGGATTTACTGCTTCTGTTATGTTGTGTACCTGGTAGATAGGGAGAACAGAATTGAGCTAGTAATATGGGTGCTCATGGAGTTATGCTTTGGGGTATTTTTCTTTTTATTTTGTTTTACTACCGCTTGTACCTACTTATTAAATATTTTATCCTCATTTGTACATGCATTCATTATTATACATTTTGATGTCGGCCATTTACTTTTATTCATTCATTGTATTTTTATTCCACTTCTTTTCCATTTATTATTACTATTGTCTCTATCTTCCATTGATTTATACCTAAAATACTATTGTGTGGCTCTAACCATGAGAGTATAGTCTCCAAATCATACCAATATTAGACCCTCCTCACTAATCAGCAGCCTCTAGCATATAGGGAAGCACACTTGAGGCCATGTGGTGGCCGGTACGGCTACCGGGTTAGTGGTAAATCAGGTTGGGGCTTTACAGAAGACATACATAGTTTGATAAAGGAGTTTAGAAATAACTCAATGTGATTCCCATATATCTCCTCCCCTTAGGTTGAGAGTTTTTTCTTATTCACTTTATTTTAACATAGATCAAGTAACCAATGTCCTCACTTCCTTTTTGAAGGTAGTATAAAGAATCCAATCCTCCCTCGAATTTTCCTAGTTGTAGCAAGAAACTCAATGATGAAAATACCTCACTTTACAAATTGTGAGCACCCATCCCTCACTGTGTGGTAGTGAGATCCTTTTGAGAAGATGGGGTGGGAAAATATATATTTTCATGGAGAAAATCCTTTACAATGATAATGTTTTATCCCAATAGAAAAATAGATATAATTAATAGAGGTGGGAGAAAGAAAGGTAAAAGCCTTTAATTATGAGAAATGAGATTAGGATCTTTGAGAGATGACATAGAAATTTCTAGTGATTAAGTTTTGATTTAATCAAATAGTTATTGCATTTGGGTGATGTTAAATCCAAGTCATCAACTATCTCTATCTATTTCCTTCAAAAATCTGGTAACCTTCTATAATTTATTGGTGGTAATGAATCTAATGAAGACTGCCTTTATAGAATATTTGACCACATTAAATGCAACCTTGGAGTGGATTATTTGATGACATTAGATACCTGGTAGACTCTACTAAGTATCTAATGGACCATGTAGAGATGATTGGGCTTCTATAATTAGTTTCAGTGAGCTGTTCATCATACTCCTATAGGTCGGTGGGACTTCTAGGTCATGGAGTGCTTCTACCTTTACCATCAGTTGGTTGATAGAACTCCACCAACTATCGGATGGGACTTCTACACTTTTGAGGATTTTATCATGTGAAACCTACTAGAAAATACTAATTTATACATTCTAAACACCTATATGGCCTATAAAGATCCTTACAAGCATTTGAATGATTCTTCAATATTTCTTCCATGATTTTATCACAAGTATTATGACTTTAAGAATATCTTCAAAGATACTCAAATCCTTTGACATGATAATTAAACATTAACTTGATTCCATCACATGGTATCCAACATAAAAACTAAAAATCGCTTAAATGAGATTGTTAGAAACATTGGTGAGTGTTTTTTATTATTAAATCACCAATATATAGAAATATTGGTACAAAAAATTCACTCCTTAGTGTCAGATACATTCCTATCTAATCGTAAAAAATTGTCTCAAAGTAGGTCAGACCTTTATTGGATTCTCATATTTTAGTTTTTTTAAGAATTGAATTTATATTTTAAAAGGATATATAAAGGTTAGATTAAAATAATTATATCATTTTCCAATAAAATCAACCAAAAAATATATATCTTAGCATACCATAAAGAACGATAATAAAAGATAAATAAAAATATTAAGAAATACCTCATCCAAGAAAGGAGAAAATGTTTAATCTCTATTAATTGAAGGTACTAAAATAAGTGATCATGCTAGTATTTTTATTGATAATCTATCTTTTGAAGGAACTTTTGATGATAATCTATCCCTCTTAAGTAAATAAGGAATTCTATTTTCCCAATGTAGTAACCCAATAAAAAAAAATCATGCATGGTTGATGAATATTTGGTTGCTAAATCCACAACTAGGGAATTGGAAAAAAATCTTGCCTCATGTAATTTATCATATCTACATGAAGCAGGAGTACAAAAAATCTATTATCAAAATTTTCCTACCAAATATCCATGAATCATTGGGAATGTTCAAAATTCTATGGATTCAAAAGATGAATAAATTGGTTCTATAAAAGATATCCTAAATAACTACACAAAATAAATTATCTCCGATTTTTTGTGGAAATTTTAAAAGTATGTAGGAGGATATCACCCTCCATAAATATGAGAATGAAATAATAGAAAATTCTTTGAAAGAAAAGGTATAAAATTATGTAAAACTCTCCAAAAAAGTTGGAATCACAAGTGTCATAATTATGGATCTTGAGGAAATATTCACCAAATTTAAAGATGAATGGATCAACACAATCAAGGAGAGAGAGGAAAATAATAAAAATATTATATAATAATCCATACATCAGAAGAAGTAATTTTTCTTAAAAAAATTCAACTTAAGATCAAGGCTAAAAGGATTAAAGAGCATGAAAATATATTACAATAAAATAGAAAAATTAATAAAGATAAAATGAAAGTGATGTTAAAAGATTTTTAAGACAAACTAAAGTTATTGGTATATGAGAGAAACATCTGAAACATCAAAATCCTAGAGTTTTTAATTAAATTAAAAATTTTGGAATCAGTTTAACCCATATATTCATAATAAGTTGAATATAAATCCACTACCACACAATTTAAAAAGGGGGAATATTATTTTTAAAGGCCTCTATCAGGTAGAAATAACATTATAAGATCATCTACTCATCAACATATAGCATCTATAAGGAATATGGTACCATTACATCTAAAAATATTACTTACTCTAAATATGTTTACCTATTTAGTGAAGGTTTAAAACCTAAATATGTATAACTATGGTTGAATAAAAATGGTTTGGAACCCACTACTATATCAAAAGTGTCTGAAATAATGTGTGTGATGAGATATTCCCCTAAATAATCCCATTTAGAGAATTTGAAAGCAAAAAAATAGTTAGAAATTCAAAGAACTAAACTAAGGTTTGTTTTTAATTGTTTTAACTATAATAGATTTGGGCATATTACATTGGATTGTTGGCATAATATTTCATCCTATAGAATAAAAGGAGATCCTACATCATGGGATGATTAAGGCAGATCTTATCAAAAACTCACAAAGAAACAATTAATATTTTTACATCTCAAATATATTTCAACTTATCATAAATCTCTATGAATTTTTCAATGTCATTTATTATAGTAAAGATAAATTAAAGTATAAATCATTCTAGTATCCAACTAAAAAAATGAGAAGATAATTACAAAGATATTAAATAATGGAAATAATCCTACCTTGGGAAGGAATCATTATAAAAATTCAAAAAATAATATTCCAAAGATGCCTATGAAGAAGGATGGTGAGTTATCCATTGGTAAAATGAAAAAGTAAAATATTTAATCAACAATACAAAGAATAAAAAGAAGGATATCATCCCAAAAAGGTGAAGTTGTTTATTTTTTTTAAGGATATGATTGATCATGGGAATATTAAAACAAGACTTGAATGTGAGAGATAAAATGAACAAGTTGGAAAAATTTGGTAGAACGGTCCAAGGAATAAATGTAAGGACTAATTTGCTGAAAATAAATTTTGGTATGACATGTGTAGAAAACAAAAAGGTAGAAAATATCACTAATGTGTGTTGGGACATATGGATAGATGCTTTGGATAAATAAAGGGAATTGGAAGCTCAAGAAAAGATAATATCCAATGAGAAAGAGAATATTTAACATGAAGAAGAATCTGAATTTCAAGAAGTGTTTCCATAAAATGATAAAATTATATCTCAGGAGGAGTTGAGTGGAAGGAGAAAGAAGGTTGGACACAACTCAAATGATTGTACATCAATTATTTCATCCCAAGAAGAAATATAAAAAATATAAAGAAAGAACCATGTGATTTGTGTTATTTGTTGAATCATTTTCAAAGGAATATCCCACATATGGAGAAAAGTAAAATACCCATTCCACCAAAAGAAAAATCAAAATTGAAGAAAATATTTTCAAGCATAAAGAGTCCATAAGGACTTAGAGCTAAAATCAATAGGGAAGTTTGGTTTAGAAGGAATTCACCACCCAAATTCTCACATTAATGAGAAAGGATGTTCCACTATATTTCCCTATAATTTATGTTGAATATGTTTAACAACCATGTAAGGAATTGAATTTGATATTAGTTATCAAATTCAGAAATAATGAAATAAATTAATTTGGAATAATTATTCCAAATCTGAAGAATTTACCATCTTAGTATGATTTCTCAAATGGTATTTTAAAGAACGTCTGGAGAAAATATTAATCATGATAAAGTTCGACAGACAATCAAAACTGGATAGTGAAGTGATGAAAGTACCCATTTTTTTCATAAACAAAACATATAGTATCCTAAATATTATTTTAAGAAATGAATCTACCCTAATTAAGAAATAGGATTGCTTCTCTCATGGTGATTATCTCAAGAATTTTAAAAATAAATATTATTTTATGTTGAGATCATTCTTGAGGATGTTAATATGAATTGTATCCCTTGAAAGGGGGGTTTATTAAGAATATTTAAGTACATTATCATTTATATGAAAATTTGGAAATTCTAGAAAAAAATTTCAACATAATTCATTAAATAGGTATAAATGCTCACTCTCTCATCTTTGGTTTTCAAGAATTTTTCATAACATTAAGGGGAATAAAATTATTTTAATCAATGACATAAATGATGAAAGATGATGGAGTTCCAGGACTATTTGAAATCAAACCCTATTGGTTATATTTGAATGTCTTTAATGATTATGTTGATTCAGTGTAAAAAATTCTAGTTGAAACATTTCTGGGAATATTTTAAATAATTTCTATCAATATGTAGTATCATCCTCGATACATGTGAATATCACATGAGGAATAGAATTGATAAAGGTAAGACTATGTATCATATTATGTTGGTTATGTATAGCCTTGTTATCTAAATAAAATTTTCTTATTTTCTACACTAGGTATGGATCAAGTATACATAGAGTGGAATGGTTAATGTCACGGAGCTTAATAATGAAATGATACCATCTTATCTAAAATTCCTAGTAATTTTTGTCGATAAGTGGTAGATAAAAGAAAATTAAAACATGAATTTTAAAGGGGGAGAAGAAAAATCATGTGTTCAAAAGGGTTAACATATTTTCATAATATTTTCTAGTCTGTATTGACAATAAATAAAAAGGTAGATATTCTTTTTTGGTGTTTTATTTTTTTCAATGTTCATTGTGTAATAAGTGTAGGGCATGATGTAAATATGTGATGGGGAAGAATAGCATGGATAATGAAGGAGTTCTCAAAAATTTTAAGTAGGTTTAAATTCCCAAGTAAGGATTCTAGTATTTTTTTAGTTTTGAATATTACATAAGGTTTAAAGAACCACCCTCTATCTTGGAAAATAATTATGGATACAAATTATGTGGAAAATAAAGAAAATATTTCTTGTCATTCTCATATTAAAAAATTCATGAGTAAAGTGGGGTCATTAGAAAGGATAATATGATCCTTAAATGGAGTAGAATGAAGTATTTTGGATGATTTTTTATATTTTTTACAGAAGTAATTGATTCAAGAGAAATAATTTTGGGTTTTATATGGAAATAATATTGTAGCTACATAAGGGTAAAAATGAATTTATATACCGTGTAAATATAGCTTTATAATTATGATATCCATGTAAAGGTATTTTTTAAATTCAATGAGTTGTGTAAGGTAACCAACCTCCCATGTAAAGGTCAATTATAAGTTCCAATACCTGCATAAAGGTGACCATGATATGCATAAGGGTAATACAAATATTTTTCCTTGTCCATAAAAGTAAATCATTAATCCAAGAGACTATGTAATGGTATCTCTATGTTTGTGAAATATATGAAAAGGTAATGAATAGAATTTATAAGCTATGTAAAGTTTGTCTCTATTCTATGTATAGGTAACTTGGAAATTGTGAGATCTATATAAAAGTGACCAAAATATGTGTAAAGATTACTAGAGTTGTTTTGTCTAAAGTATATGCATCCTGTGGAGATTCCAAAATTATTATGGATATCAGAAGATCATTCAAATACCATGAATGAATAATTTTTCAAATTATATAAGAGGAAGTTATAATATTAGAAAAATATATTCCACTATGAATCATTATATAAACAAGTGAACATTTATTTAAAACTTAGGGATAAAGGAAGCATGAAGATCATGAACCTTTGAACTATATACGATCAACAGCATGATGGGATATTGACCGTGATAACCTCCATGTAAAGTTGATAGACCGTGTGGAGGGTAATAAACTATAACATCCATTAGCCATGTAATTAAAAAATCACAAGAAAAGGATGATGATTTAAGTATTATGATGTTTTTCTGTTATTTAATGAAGAATAATCATGATGATTTAGTGAGTAGATTATGATTCAAGAAAATATTCTTGAACTATCATGGTGAACTATCATTGATATTTTTACACCATAATGTATGGATTTATGACCACAACTATATATGCATGATTTACATGCATATGTGGAGTTATTAGAAATAAAATTATATTAAAGAGGAATAGAAGAATATTTTGAGGAGAAATCAAAAATCCAATACCACATGGTGTTACTTCATATTCATGCATATCAAAATATTATCATTGAAGTGGGTTTTTTGAAACAAATTAAAATGGAGGGTTGACTATATGATGCTTCTATATATTGTGATGGGAGAAGAAGGAAAGAAGATATGTGTCTTCTAGAAGATTTATCAAGAGTTAAAATCTATGGATTTCAAGGATACTGAGAATGTTATACTTTAATATCACATGAAAGATGAACAAATTTTGAGATCCATAGTAATTCCATTATGATAAAGTTCATAGTTTTTGAGTTCTTGGAAACTAAGATAATGAAGGAATTTTAGAATACTAAGTCTTCAAGAAGACCGAAGAATAAGGATACTTGAAGTTTGAGATTTGAGGAGATTAAAAGTGAGAGAATTGTGAGGAAATATTCATGAAATAAAATATATATATATATATTATAAGAATAATAAATAAATAAGTGTATGAAATTACTCAACTATAACCATTTCATATTTTCTAAGTCGAACAAAAGGAAAAAAGAGATCTAATATTGAACCTATTTAAAACCTGTGGTATTAAGGAAAGTGATAGGGATAGAACCAGTGACATATGAAGAGAATGTTATTTTTGAATCAAATAAGAATAAGAAAAACAAGAAGAAGAAGAGTTAGAATAAAAATATATTATGAGTGATATATATCAATTGATCATTCATAGACTTGTGTTATGAGAGGGCTAACCCATAATATCCTTCTATGAATGTTTAAATATTAATGAAGCTTGAGGAAGCCCATATAATTAATGATAGTGGTAGAGATAATCCATCTATATAGAATAGGAGGAACTTGATCCATCATAGGTTATATTTCATCAAATAAGTACAAGCCCACTCTCTTATACAAAGGGAAAACCGGCCCTCACATGTTTTGTACCAATTCTATGCTAAGATAATAGGTTCAAGTCCAAAAACCGTGATAGTGATTCTTTTTATAATAATAAGGAATTTCTTCTTGTGGTATAATAAAAACGATGTATTGGAGATGTATTCGCCCTTAGGGAGGAAAACCTCACCAACAAACCATATGTTTCTTTCCTATTAAATATCCACATAATAACCATAGAGATATAAATAAACAGATAATCTCTCACTAAATAAGGGAATAATGGATAAAGGTATAAAATTAAAATTATAATAAAATCATACCAACATTGATACAGCCCCTATCCCTCAGTATTGGACACAGCCCCATATGATCCTAATGCTTTTCATAAAAAAATTCATTGAAAACCTTTTGATATTTTATTTTTGAATATATTTTAATGTTGTTTTTAGAAAAACTGACATAAAAAACCAATATTTTTACATCGTCTATGTTTACATAGCTTTTTAAATGACATTAAAATTTCAAAAAACTAACATTGAAAGTTTATTTTCCAATTGTGGTTTTCAACACCCATCCCATCATGTATGTCATTTATATTACACAATTATCACCACTTCAAATAAACATAGAGAAAAAAACTAGGAAATAACCTGAAAATATCACTTTATAATTTAATATATCATTATTACCACATAATATGTAATATACTAAAATTTTCTGGGGATGTATTATTCTTATTTATAGGTAATATATTACCTTTTTTTTAGAATATATTGGTTTTGATTTTGTTTTGGGATGTTTCAGGTGAAATTGGAGGATTTTGGAAGACCATGGGGTTGTGTATGGTTGGTGCATGGCTATGGAAAACCATGAAGCTTACCAGGGGAAACTGTGTGCCCTTTTGGTGAGACAAGAGGTGGAACATGGTTTCTCCAGAACTATGAAGCCTCTATCCCTAACCATACACCCTAAAATAGAGGGTGCTTTTATGATTGGCACACGGTTTTTCAAACCATGCACCACTTAGGAGAAACTGTGGGGAACCTAAGATGAGTTCCACGGTTAAGGTGCGTGGTTTGGTCAAACTGTGCAACTCATAAAAGAAACTATGCACGCAAGATTTTAATCCCCTAGAAAATTACAAAAAAATACTGAACCCCCTCATATTAATCCATAATCTCCCCCACTTGGACCTAATTTCATTCTTATGTTTTTTTAAGCTCTAGGAAGTATTCCAAGTCTCCTCAAACCACATTCTCGATGAATCAAAGATCAATTCGAAGGGTCGTATCTCCATTGGTAAGTGATTTCTTCCCCGTTTGGATTCCTCTCTCTATTGTACCTATTTCTAGATGAAAAGGAATGATTAATCTACCATTGGAAATGTTTTAGATCTAGGTTTGGATGGTTTTTGTTCTGTTTGATCTTGTTTCAAGGATTTGGTCCAAGGTTTTCCACGTTGTTGTGACCTTGAGTGTTTTGCTTCAATTTGGGGAACTCCTATTTGGTGAATGTCCTTTAGTGATCTTGTGTTAGGTGGCCTAAATTTCAATTCCCATAGTCTTTAATTATAATTTCATGTATATAATTTTGGAATTTCAATTTCCACTATCATAAATTGAATCTTGAATTGAATTAATTAATTGATTAAATTAATTAATGGAATTATGAAATTGGTGGAATATTGGGATTATGGAATTAGTAGAATATCGAATTATGAAATTCTTCAATTAATAATATGATGGGATTGATTGATGATGTGAATGAAAGGGTTAGTTGGATTAACAGTGAAGGGTTAAAAATGTTGATAAATGGTTTAATGGTGAATTTTTCATATTATTCCATGTGATTTAAATGAAGAACCAAATTTTTGTGATAAATTGAAATGGTATACCATGATGAGAATGTTGATAAGAATGTGAATTACGATTAATCTTGATGAATGGGATATATGTGATGTTTTTTATATATATTTTTGTTGATATATGAGTGTGGGACAAGGAATGATGATCCAAATACCCATATGTGATTAATTGATATATGACTGTGGGACACGGACTCATACTCAAAATACCCATATGTGATAACAATGCGGTATGGGAGAAATATTGATGCTCCAAAAACCCTTGGAGTTCTAGACATGGCGTTCTTGGCCCAAAATGTTGGTGTTTGACAACAATTCCAATTATCCGTGAAATGAAATTGAATTGAAATGAATGATGAAATACATGATATAATGAATTGTGAATCCCAATGTGATATGGTTCAGACTTTGACATGGGTCGAAGTAGGTATTAATGGTTCGGGTGTCCTTGTGAACCCAGGAAATTTCTGTAGTTAATTAAAGAATAATAAAATATGATGATTATTTCCTTTATTTATTATACTTTATTATTTATACAACTAGATACAGTATTATAAACTAGATATTGTTTTAGACACCATTGGTGGTGGTATACTAATTTGTACACACACCCTACTTAGGCTGCCTGATCGATACCTGAATATACTTCATGTTTATAAGATATGATAAGGGTAAGAGCCCTGTGTTAGATGGATGAGTTAGGATGGATCATGGATGAGGTAACTGGACATGGTGTCAAGACCCACTTGGGAGTTTTTAGTGTTTTTATTTTGGTTTTTCATTTGACACTTGATGCATATATTATGTGACATATCTACAACTTTAGTTTGGACATTGTTTTCCTATTTTGGTTTATCATGTGATACTGTAATGTGTTTGTTATGGCATTATTATAGTTATTGGTTATATAATTTGGTTATTGTTTATTTATTTCAACTATTGTGATGATTTGATAAATAGGGTATAGTCTCTGCATGTTGTCTATTTGACCCTCACTGCTAGTCGACAACCTCTGTTGTACAGGGAGGTGTGCCTGAGGCTATGTGACCCACAGGACCGAGGCATCGGTATATGGAACCCAAAATGAGATGTTATAAAATGTCATCAGAGGAGTTTTCCTTTCTTTATTTTTTCTTACTATTTGGGAATGGTAGACAGAAGACTATTAAGAGTCATACCTCATTCATGAGCTTGTGCATGGTAGTAGCTAACCCATGTATGAGAGAAAACCCAAGTACCCAGGGTGGGATTGATGTTATTGATATTTTTTTTTACAGTTGGATGTTATTTCACATTGGGTGATGCAATTTTTGTGTGATATTATTTTCTTTTGATATTTTTATTCATGGCCTGATATGGAACTAGAGTTGTGTAAGAATTCATTATTTTAGGCACTCATGATTTATTGTGACATGCATCATTTTAGGCATGCATGGAAAAGTAAGTTTAGGGTGAGTTGTTTAAATGAAAATTATTTTCATTATTTGTGTAACTTAAATGAAAATTTTCCTAATGTGAAATTTAAAAATGTAAATGATGTTGAATATGGAAAATTAAATAGATAAATGTGTTTCGAATGAAAATACTTGATAAATGAAAGTGTTTACCCTGTGTTATTCGTGACCTAGATGAGGGATGGTTGAGGGTAGTGAAAGCACTTCATTTTTGACTGTGTGGTGGGTTATGGGGGATGAATTGTTATGGAATATTGGGAATCCTTATTTTAAAAATTTCTTCATGTTTTGTAACCTATCCTAAGATGTGTGTTTGGAATTATAGAGATATGCCTCCATGATGATTCTTATTGATAGGATGATATGAGGACATGGATGGAAATTTTCCTCCAGTACTCGAACTAGAGGATCTGATAGTTCTGGGAGAGGAAGACGGAGAGTGGTTCCTTAAGAACTTTTCTTGGTTTATGAAGTTTATGGAAAGAGACCCAGTGTGGGTTGTGAAGAGTATGTATGACTTGAAATGAGAGTTCCAATTATTGAAACCTTTGACATTTATAGGAGAGGGTGAACCTGAGGTAGCTGAGTTCTTGATTGATGCTATCTATATAATTATATACCATTTGGAAACTCCTATTGAGAGGAGAGTCAAACAGGCAGCTTATATTCTACGTGTTCAAATGAAGTGTTTGCGGTGCATCCAAACTCAGGATGGACAGCCAGAGAATATGGAGTGGAAGGACTTTCAGGATAATTTCTTAGGGAACTTGTACCCTGAGACACTCAGGTGGTAGAGGGAAGTTGAATTAAGGAGGTTGACTAATGGGAGCATGTTCGTGATGGACTATGATGGATGATTTTATGATTTTTAGCACTTTTTTCTAGAAATTTTAGAGGATGAGGCTACTGTAGTGAAGCATTTTCAAGAAGGAATTAAATGTGAAATTAAGTCTCAGTTTAACATCTTTAGTCTGAAGAAGTTTTCCAAGGTAGTGAGTCTAACACTCATATCTGAGGGGAAACTGAAGGAGGCTTCTAGTGAAGGATAGGTGGTTTTTGTTGGATGACCAGATAGTGCATCTTCCGAGATTAAGAGCATCGCTATGAGAATATAAACCATAGTAGTGGATATTAGAGTGGACAGGGGGAAGAATTGGTTACTTAGGACTTTACTCGAATGATCTTCCACCGGTGCGGTAGGCCAGGTCACTTACATAGATAGTTCCTCCAACCACCAGTAGAGTGTTGATCTTACAAGAGGATGGTACATCTAAAACAGTTCTACAGGAACCCATCAAATGTGGGTAATGATAGAGGATCTAAGTGGAATAATAGGGTTGGAAGGGGGTCTTCTACCCCATATTAGTCTAGTAGTTTGAGTTATATTAGTCATCCTGGTCGAGGTAGTGGACTTGGCACTTCTGGGAAAGATCTCCCATATCAACAGAGTGATGTATCTCATAGGACTCAGAATGTAGCACGGGGAAGAGGGGAAGGATAGTTACATGTAGTTCATCTTGCAATTGTGGGTGGTGAGACTGGACTATCGATAGTTATAGGTACTATTCTTGTAGCTTCTACACTTTCTAGTTCCACATTTGATATCGGTGCCTCTCACTCCATTATATTTTCATAAATTTTGAATGGGTTGATTCTGAATGTGGAGTTTTTGAGTTTTCACTACTATAAAACGGAGTTTATCCAGCACTAGGGTTTTAATAGTGCTATCTAAAAGCACTGTTCAAAATCCCCTTTGTCAGCGCTAGAAAAATCACTGTTAAAAAGGGTATTTAATAATGATTTTTTATCACTTTTAAAGGGGGTCTTTAGTAGTACTAAAAAAATAGTGTAAAATGGAGAGCTTTATCAGTTCTTGTAAAAAAGCATTGATAGAATCCCCCCTTTTAAGTGTCAGTAAAAAAGCGCTCATAAAAAGGGCTCTTTATTAGTGATTCTAAAAAAGTGATGTTAAAGGGTATATTTTTAAAAAATTCATCAAAAATAATATATAAATATATTTATATTGATATAAATATAATATATATTTTTTAAATATGTTTTAGATAACGCTAAATAGGCATTTACACATAATATATAAGATATTAAGTGAAAATGGATTATAAAATAATTTAAAAAATATTTTTAATTAATAATTTGAAAACTATTATTGAGTAATAGTCATTTAATGACAATTTGAAGATAAAAAAGATTAAAAAATTAAAAAAATATCTAAAATAAGTTTAAAATGTAACTCGGATTTCAAACGACCATAAATTTTGATCCGGGTGTCTGTTTGGGCTCTACAACATATCAAATAAAATGATGTGATGAGATCTAGTCCATGTTGACTAGAAGGGAAAAAGTCATTATATTTTTTAGGGAAAAAATTCCCAAAAGTCCTCCAAAACTAAGTTTTAAGTAAGGGTACCCCAATATTTTAACATTCGATGGATTTTCTACCTAATTTAAGGAGGTTTATTTTCCCTTTTTCAGTGGGGACTGAATTTATTCCCAGAAATTACATTCATATTGATATTTTAGATTTGAAATTTTATCATTTTTCATAATTTACTATTATTTATAATCAAATATATAACAATATATACATATTTTTTATAAAATCACATAAAAATTTAACTTTATAAATAAATAATTAATCATATTTACATATAAAATATATTTATCGATATATAAAGCTTATCTAAAAAAAATATTTATTTTATTTAAAATACAAATGTATGAATATTTATATACATATACAATTTATATATATAATGTTTATATATATATATATATATATTTGTGTGTGTGTGTTGAGAAAGATATATATATATTTATCTATATATTCTAATATATGTATATAAATATTAATATATGATATGTGTAAATAAATATAAACATGTATAATTATATTTATAGATGCATATATATATATGATATATGTATATTTTTATGTATTTATAAACACACACATGCACACATACATCCACACACACAAATATCATATTTTATATATGTGTTTAAAAAAAATATATTAATATATATATAAACATATATATAATTATAAGGTTAAAAAAAGTAATGAAATATATATATATATAGATATATCATAAAATGTAAAACAAAACAATATAGGGGAGTGGAAAAGGCGTTGGTGTATAAGCTGTAGGTCTCATGTTCTAAACTCGCTAGACGTAGGGGCACATGTAGGAGGTTGAGATTATCTAAAGCACTAATGAAGGGGTGAAGGAAGTGCTGATAAAGGGGGGTTGAAAAAAAAATATCACCTTTATCAGTGAGTCCTTTATTAGAATTTTTTAGCACTGTTAAAGGGGGAATTTATCAGTGCTTTTTATGAGCGTTTTAAAATCTAACCCATTAACATCACTTACATTATCAGCACTTCTATAGAACTGATAAATCCCTTTTATTAGTGTTTTTAAGGCCCAATTTCTAGTAGTGTGGGGTATAATGGTCGATATAGAATTGGGAGTATGGTTGAGACACATCTGTTTATGCAAGGGGTGTTCTATCGAGGTTGGGGAGTATTAATTTATATGGGATCTTTAAATCCTTGATTTGTCAGGATTTGGATTGATTTTGGGTATGGACTAGTTAATAGCATATTGAGACCACAAATATTGTTACCGTAGGAGAGATACTTTCACTTCTCATGAAGTTAACAAATATGTTCATCTTGGAGAGTGGGATATCCAGGTAGTTTGTGCATGGCTAGTTCATTATCAACTAGGGGATCTCACCACCCAGTTTTTAAAAGATGGGGGTGTGAAGTATAATGTAATTTCACCCATAGTGGACTGGTTTTAGGATGTGTTTCCATAGTAATTATCAAGTATACAGCTTGAGATGGATGTGGAGTTTACGATTGAGCTCAAGTTAGGCACTGAGTGATTTTCCATTACACCATATAGAACCACACCAATAGAGCTTCAATATCTTAATACTCAAATGAAAGAGTTGACGGATAAGGTATTTATCTATCTGAGTATGTCACCTTAGGGTTCTGTAGTCTTATTTTACAAGGCTAATGGGACCTTTCATTTATGTGTTGATTACCTGAATGTCAACCTGATGATAGTGAAGAACCAATATGCTCTTCCACATATTGATGATCTATTTGACTAGTTGATGGGATCTTGTGTATTCTATATGATTAACTTGATATTGTGGTATCATTAATTGGGGGGTAGGCCTTCCAATATACCATGGACAGATTTCAGAATCAAGTATTTCCTATATGAGTTTTTCGTGATGTTGTTCGGGTTGACGAACACTCCAACTGTGTTTATGGCCTTAATGAACCTAATTTTCCATTCATACCTAGATTGGTTTTTGGTTATTTCTTGGGTGAAATCTTGGTGTACTCCAAGACACATGAATACCATATCCAACATCTTGATATCATCTTGACTACACTTAGATAGCATCGTCTATATGCCAAGATATCTAAGTGGAAATTCTAGATCACTCAGGTATAATTATTGGTTCACATCATATAGGAGTAAGGTTTGTTAGTGGACCCCAATAAATTTTAGGCAGTGGTTTATTAGGAGAATCCCAATAATTGTTTTGATATTCATATATTTTTAGTTTAGTGGGCTACTATCGAAGGTTCATCCTGGACTTTTCTGGCATAAAAGCGCCAATTTTAAGCTTGAACAAGAAGGTAAGTAAGTTTGAATGGTTTGGACCATATGAGAATGATTTTCATTAATTAAAGAATCATTAGACCACCACACTAATTTTGATCCTACCTAAGCCAGTGGAGGAGTATACGGTGTTTTTTGATTCATCTGGGATCAGACTTGGAGCATTATTGATGAAGGGAGATCAAGTTGTAGAGTTTGGGTTATGGAAGTTGAGGCTACATGAACGGAAGTAATCTACACCTAAACTCGAGTTATCAAGAGTGGTTTATGCTTTGATGTTTTTTCATAATTATCTATTGTTAGAATGTTTATTGTGCATACTGGTCGCATGATCTTAAATTATATCTTTTCACGACTGGATTTGAATCTCTAGTGGTGGAGATGGTTTGAGCATATGCATTCATTTCATTTTGAGCTAGCGTATATGCCTAGTAAGGGAAACAGTGTTGTTGATGCTTGGAGTAGGAAAACATAAACTCAGAAAATTCAGGAGTCCAGTTATGAGTGGAAGATGATGACCTTTCTGGTAGAGATACAAGTTGTGGTTCAAGAGGGTCGGAGTATATGAACCTCGTATTAATATGATTTGAGTCCCCACTTTTGATCTAGATTAGGGAGACACAATATGATCATCTAGATTGTTTGGACTTGATGGAAATCATTAAAGGTGGGGAGTCACCTTCCAATTGCATGATATATGACGATGACATCATCTATTTTAGATACCATGTTGTTGTTCCTTTGACTATGCTAGAGGAGCTGATGCATGAGTTTCGTGCCTCTAAGTGGGTAGTGAATCTAAGTTTGAAAAAAATGTACAATGACCTATGTTGACATTATTGGTGGCTATGAATGAAAAATGAGATTGAAAGGTTTGTAAAATGATGCTACACCCATAAACAGGTCAAGTCCATGCAGCAATGATTCGGTGGTTTACTATAGTCATTGTCCATTCTAAAATGGAAATGGGATGATGTTACAATGGATTTTTTGGTAGGTCTCCTAAGGACACCTTGGAAGAATGATTCTATTTTGGGGGTTGTCTGGAGACTGACGAAAGTAGTGAATTTCTTGCCTATATGGCAAGACATATCTATAGATTCATTTGGATATAGTTTTCTTATTTTGGTCTATCATGTGATAAATGTCTATATTGGTTATGGAATTATTCTAGTTATTAGTTATATCATTTGGTTATTGTTTATTTATTTCTGTTGTTGTGATACTTTGATAAAGAGGGTATAGTCTCCCCATGTTGTTTACTTGACCCTCTCTGCTAGTCGGTATCCTCTAGAGTATGGGGAGGCACGCCTGAGGTCATGTGACCCACTGGCTTAGAAAAATGTTATGTGGCACCTGGGTTGGGATGTTACATCCTAATCATTTAATAATTAACCATATAAGTCAAATAACATGAAAATTAATTATTCTATAATTTATCAATTCATTTCATATCATAAAACTCATTTCATCCATCATCCTTAATTCATTCGTTCATTAATTTCTATATATAGGGCATAAAAAACTTATATAACCAAACCATGTCAGGTAACCATACTTACGTATCCACACTGTATTACCAATTTACAATTAAAATTATTCCTATAACTAAAAAAATCTAAATTATCAAAGCAATATGAAATAACAACAAAGAATAATAGAAATCATGACATCTCCACATCCCTCTTAGATTCCAATAAAATTATATAGTTAATCAAACTTAAATACTTGCATAAGGAATCTAAACCATGTTAATTCCACATAAATATAAAAAAATAGAAATATAATCCATGAATAACATATGTAGAACCCCCAGTTACAAGTAAATAACTCTTTCCTTATGCTTTTTAAGCATATAAAGTGTTTGGGTGAAGTTTGGGAGATCTTAGAGGAATTTTGGAATGTTTTGGGGGATTTTATAAAGGTTCACAGTTAGTACAAGGTTTTTGGAAACCATGAAACTCCTATAAGAAAATATGCACAGTGAGAAATGGGATAATAGGAAGGCACATGGTTAGGCACATAGTTTTTCCAAATTGTGAATCCACCTAGGAGAAATCATGCAAAGTGGGATAGAGAGATTGTCATGGCTGGTGCACAGTTTTTCTAACCGTGTGGTCTAACCATGGAAGGTCCTCCTAGATCAGTCTTCTATGTTATAATATGTAATAGTCTATATGTCTCTTTCACATTAAGTGTGGTAGGTAGATATCAAGATGACCCAAGTGACCACCATTGGATGGCAGTCAAGACTATCCATAAGTATTTGAGGCATACTTAGAATTTTTCCATGTTATATGGAGGATATGAGGAACCATTCATCATAGGATATGAATAATTTAGTTTTATAATAGATCAAGATGATATAATATTTCAAACAGGATACATCTTCACTTTAAATAGAGATGTTGTGAGCTGGAAGATCTCAAAGAAGGTTGTGGTTGCAGATTCTACAGTAGAGTCTGAGTATATTGTGGATTCTTAGGTAGCTAAAGAATAATTTTGGATATGAAATGTAACGACCAAAAATGTTTAATTATATTTGTTTCCTAAATTTTTGCATTATTTTATTTTATACTCAAAAAAACTATATCCTTTAATTAATGAAGTGGGTATGATTAAATTGAGACCATTGGGTTTCGACTGTTATATGACCATCGGTCAATATGACCACTGGAAACTATAATCTTAACGTTGTGTTTCTATAAATACAATTATCTTGGTTAATTAATACAGAAAGATGATTGAATGGACTTATCTAGTAGACTCGGGCCATATGAAGCCCATCTGTCGAAGCTTAGGAAGGAGGTAGCATCATTGGGCTTTACTCTAGACCAAGCCCAAGCCGAACTTCAATATGTGAAGCTTGAACAGAATCGCCTACGGAAGAAGTTCAAGCTGATAGAAATCACCACTCGGTAAATGTTGTCTGAGCCGCCCCAAAATTCTATCACCATAGCACACCTTACACTTAAGTCCTATGCTGGTCAAATAAGGGGCTATGTAACGAGACCTTAGCTACTTTGTGTAATCCTTTTATATAAATAAAATTTTAATTTCTTATTAGGGAAAATTTTGTGAATTTCAAATGTCCAGATAAATATAGGATGTATATTATTAATGAATTTAGGGGAAAAGGGGTATTTTAAAATATTTTCTGTATTCTTTAGATAATTAATAATGTGAATTTATTTTCAAAAAAATGGCCTTCTAGAGTTGTGTTCTGTAAGAAATTTAGAGTCTAATAATATCAACTTAATTTTTAGTGAATAGTAAAGTATGAATAGTAACATACCCATATGAATAGTAATAAATAGTAAATCAGCCAAAAAAATAGAAACTTCACCCATGAATCTATAAATATGATTTAGACATCTTAAAAGTGAAAAAACGGTCATAGTATATGTTTTGGTATTTTTGTATGTCATAAATATTTTATTTACAATTTTATAATTAATTTAATAATTTAAAATGGAAATTTATTTTCATAGAATTTAATCATAAATTGTTACTTTATTGTATTATGGTTATATGATAATTTTATAAGACCTTGATTAATTTCTTAAGGTGTTACAAAATGAGTTATTGTTTTAAAGTCATATTTTTGGAATAAATAATGATTTTATTTAAAAATTAAATTAAAAATATTTAGAAAATTACTTTCAAAAAATGGAGTTCATTTTTGAATTCAGAGCATCGATTTTATGTTAGGGTGAATTTTTGGGATTTTTCTAAAATAGTTGAATTTTTATTGAATAGTAAAAATGCAGTTTTGAGTTTCAGGTGTTTAATGACATCATTAATGATGTAATAATGATGTAATAATTCTTTTAGAACTATTAATAGTAATATGTTCTATGAAGTGACCCAATTTTCCAATACCATGGGCAAATACCATGGGCAAGCCCATGGTTTTTCCAATACCACTGATGAGGTGTCCCTTGCAAATTAATAATTTATTCCCTCACCTTTCCTATAAATACCAATCCATTACCTCATTAATTTCATTCCAAAACCATACTAAAATAAGTTCTAGTATTTTACCTCCCAATTATTCCTCCCAAGATTCCCTCAAGCCCCACAAGGTCCCGACCTTCAAGCTTTCAAAGTTGCTCTTTAGGGTAAGGGAACCTTTCACCCTCCTCTTTTAAGTCATGACTTCATTTATGTTATGTCTTCTTATTTCCATTTTATTATTTGGGGTTTTGTTATTATATATACATAATAATGTCCATTTCATTTCCAAATTAATGGAGACCCTTTCCTCTCTCATCAATTTGTTCTCTGAATTTTTAAGTGACGTCGTTAGGCAGTCGAAATTTTTGTAAGAAAATCGCATCTTCTCTTTTCCTTCGAGTTTCATTTTCAAAAGGAATTTTCTTAAAATATCCACACAATGATCTTATTTATTTTTATTCTGTACCCCTACTATATAATTATTTATTTATGAGTGCTTTAATCTTGTCCCCTCTCTTTTCAATGTTTTCTAAAACCATGTTATATAGCCGTTATGCTGTAGAAATTTCATCTCAAAATTTCTCTCTCTTTATCTCAAGAAATATTCTTGTTTTATTTATGTGAATACCCTGAACTATTTCGTTTATATGGGTTTTCATAAATACACAAAACAATTATATGTTTTAATCTGTAATTGACATACATATAACCCTCACTCCCGTTCCTTGGGTTATAAATAACATAAAGGTCATGTTTTTTAAGAACTTTTAAAACATCACGGTTTTGAAATGAAACTCATTTATTTTATTCTCTATAGGTTATTTAAAAAAATTGATATTTATATATGTGTTTCACATGAATATAAAAAAATATTAAGGGTTCACCCTGATAGCGCTCCAATGCATTGGGTAAATAATTAATCTCTAGAGATGATAAGTTTCACGATACCTTGGTGAATAACCTGGGTAATTTTTTTATGACACCTTGGGGATGATCCTTGGTGATATGTTCATGAATGTCTAAATGAAATTTTGTAGCCACATATTCAAGTTATGTTTCAAGTTCTTTTCAATATGATATGCCTATACTTCCATTACTCTGGTCTTTATGTTTTTTATCATGATCTTATTGATATCACAAGTAAATTGACTTCCTTGTTTATCCTTATTGGGCCTTCATCTCACCCTTTCCTTTGATGTATGTCTCCTGGTTATGAGATGCAGTAATTTTTACTTAAGATGAACTTATGATAAATCCTTACAAGTGGTTTAGAATAATGTTTTATGTTTTCATGTATTTTTGTTCCTGATTTCCAAGACACTAGGCTTTAAAGATCCTTTGTATGTAAAATGTAATGAAAAGTTATGTAATAAAAAGGAGGGATTCCATATGAAACTTCATAAAATATATTTATGTTGTTCCTATCATTAAATATATTATCATACACTATTTTTATAATACTATAATAGTGTCACTTACCAAGGAGAAAAGGTCACATCAATAGATGAAGCATATACTCCAACAGTATTATCTCTTTAGGGATTTTTTTAAGGAGGTGAGGATGGAGTAAACAATATTTCCAATGAAGACAGTGTGGTTTACCACTTGAAAAAATCCTTGACTCAGTAGTAACATGATTATCCTATGAGGTCTAGCAGACAAAAATTCATAGCCTTTTGGCTCAAATCCAAGTGGGAGTTTGTTGCAGTTGGTGTCCTAGGACCAACTGATTGTATTTTCATTACATGTATATTAGATGAATTGAATATTAATAAAAATAATATTACATATTATTCATAATTATTCATTAATTTAATATAATAATTTACTAGGGTATTTGTTAAATTTAAAAGGTCATAGCATTTTTCTACTTTAATGAGAACCTTGAACTATTATGATGATATTCTTAACTATAGTTCTGTGGTTGGATAATGATATATTATAGGACACATAGTATGTAAACTATTATTTGTGAGTATTCAAAAGCATATGAGGCTTCTTCTCATAAATTCCTCACTTGGTAATCTCTAATATGGGAGATTATGAGAACCACCCCGCCAATAAAAATTCTGTATGTTTAGGTGTCATCATATATTCCAATCTACGAGATTTTGT
Organism: Viscum album; assembly: GCA_963277665.1. Classification (NCBI taxonomy): domain Eukaryota; kingdom Viridiplantae; phylum Streptophyta; class Magnoliopsida; order Santalales; family Viscaceae; genus Viscum; species Viscum album. The sequence continues at coordinate 1,655,886,270 of OY728121.1, read as the reverse complement.
AATGGTCCTCAGACTTTAATAATATCATTGATGCATGTCATGAATCACACACTTATATTTACTAACCAAAACCCTCACGCCATATATTGGTGAAAAGAAGGGTACATTGAGTGAATCACAAATGGCATGTTATTAATGGATAAGTCGATGAAGGTTTTTTCCATTCCATATTTATAGAATATTATATCTCATCACTAAGATTGGAATAGAACCATCACATTAAATTCCATAATCGTGGTGTAATGATGTTTTTATTTCATATTTTCAAATAAATACGTATCAAGAACATATGTTGATGACACATATGTGAAACCTACATGATGATATATTGAGACAAAGGGATTATATTACACGGTGATTATTCTTATGTGATTTTCAATGTTGTAACATTAAGTTCATTATCTTAGGTTCCTTGACCTATTGCTAGAAAGTGATCTTGGAATTTAGGAAAACCTCCCAAATTCCAATTAGAAACAATCCCAAAGAGTCACACCCTAAGTGTTTCCATTGATCTCAATTAAACACTATTTTAATTTAATTATTATAATAAATATTATTCAAAACACTGAAGAATAAAAATAATTCAAATTTATTGATCAAAAATATTTATTGATTAATAAAATATTTATTAAAGATTTATTCAGTTATTCAATAAATGCCAGGGATGATGAATATACTAAGACCATTTCCATTAATAAATATTAATTTGTCACCCAATAAAAATATATTAATCATTGTGCAAGTTTACATATGCCTTAAAAATAATATTATTATTATTACATGGAATAGGGTTTATTAAATATTATTATATTATTTAAGGGTTGGTATGAAATTAAATAATATTTTAACCAAAAACTCAGCTCTATAAATAGATGGTTATGTCTATTGTGTAGGGTTAATTAAAAATTGAGAATAGAGAATCGTTGTGCACAATAAACTTCTCTCTTTATCTCTCAAACTCCTCCTCTCTTCCTCTCAAGAAAGGTAAGAACTCTTGAAATATTAAAAGATCCTAGAGCAATAAATATAAATAATTCAAGATAATTGATTCATCACACCATAACCATGAAATAAATTGGAATTTATCAATGATCAAAGGATCATGTGTGGGTCACCGCTATAGGGATTCTACACTTGAATCATTATAGTGCAACCAAGGAAATCCAAAAGGGTTTTTGGAAAATCAATAACATCATCAAATAAAATACCATAAGATGAGGTAATCATTTATTTATATATAATTAAATTAATTATAAATTTAACATGAAAGATCCTATATTGGGGTTAGGGGAAAATATAAATTAAAATAAATTTTAATTTAATTCCCACCAAAGGTACTTTCACATCTTCATAAAACTTCGCGATCATAATGTGATAAGTAATTAATATTCAAGTCTATGAATATTCTAGTAATAAAATGTAAAAATTACTTATTTCTAGGGAAAAAACTCCAACAACATGAACCATAATTTTTTTTCATAAAACCATGTCATAATAAGAAAAACCATGATGTGGTTTCACTTCTTACGATTTTAAAAAACTATCCCACTATTCTCTTCCCAATCCATGACTTCACAACATAATTAATAATCAAAACACAACGAAACTTTAAAATCATATCATACGCTAAAAAAATATTCAATGGTATTAAAAGAACACAACTGCTATTTTGTTGTCACTAATACTGAAAGGAATCTCCCCTCACCCCCTTCTATGGAACCCTACCTTTACTGACCATCACTACCCTCTACTGCCTCAGATGCCAACCCACCACCCCCAACTATCCCAAATTCACCCTAACCACCTTTGGCTATCCCGGAAACAATATCGATGACACTCCAGTCACCCACTCAACATCCCCCTCCTACACCTCGATCGCCAATGACATACCCCTCCATCCTCTGGCAACTGCGTGTTTTCCATGGCCAGTGGGTGAGAGATTTTGAATCCCTTTTCATCACCCAACACGTGCCCCTACATTCCCCTATGTCCCCCCACATTTTAAACCACATCCAACACCTAAAACCACACATTTTTTTCATATATTTAGTAACCAGACAAAACCATATGTCATTTGACAGTCACTAAAAGTGTTTTCTATTAGTGGTGTAGAGACACCACTAATAAAAAACATGATTTTAAAAGTTATATAAATTGGATTTATCAACACTAAAAAAGAGTTGTTATGATACGATCCATTAAAAGACTTAGTCTTTATCAGTACTAAAAACTGCTGATAAAGGGTGTCTTTATCAATGCTAAAATAGAAGCACTAATAAAGATGGATTTTATCAGTGCTAAAAAAAATTGATAAAGGGTACCTTTATCAATGTTTCCTTCAACTCTGAAAAAAATTATATTTGTTAATCTCTTCCCCCACCCCATATTGAACCTAAACTCCCACTCTCATGGACCCCCCATTTTTTAGCACTTGGAATTCCCTATTGTTATTTCTATTCCACTACCCAACCTCCTGTTCACATTTGTGTGTGCCCTGGACTGTAACTACCTGAGCAGCTTGGGATATCCTAGTTGATATAATGTTAAGCCGTCATTACCCCAAGCCAACCTCCACTATTCTAGAGGCTAGTGAAAAGTGATGATAAGGAATAAATGGAATGGGTAGCCTTTTCCTAATGTACTTGTATTCATGCACCCAACATTCATCATGCAATAGTGTATAGTAATGATAAAAAGATAGCAATAGCTAGAGTAAACCATGCATGAAATAACCTCTAGGGAATACATCAGCGTAAAAAAATATAAAACAAAAAATGTAAAGACAAAAAATAAATTCCCACCCAGAAATGAAGTCCCAACCTGAGGAAAATTGAAAAATAAATAAATCTGAGAGCACTAAGCCCTAGATCTCCAAGATCGACCACTATATGTGGTCAATGCCCCCATCTATCACTATACTTCACCAAAATCATTGTTGATATATTTTTCATCTTCATAAGACATGAAACATATGGAAATATCCCATATAGGGGTGAATACATACATACCCAGTTGGATGCCCTGGAAATAGAAGAGCGAGAGATAGAGTGATAAAAAAAAGTAGTCAACTCAACCCACTGAATGAATGTAAATTGGAAATTCATATTGCAACCATAAACATAAATATATTATCAAAAAGAATACTAAATTATAGAGGAAGGGGATACCCATCTCCACAACCTAGTTAAGTAAAATGAGTCTACCAGTAGCTGTAAAGGTTTATCTCTTATGCTTAGCATCATACGCAACTATATAAGAAACCATGAGGATGTGCCCACACCTCACCATTATTCACTACATGTGAGGGATCCATAACTCCAAACCAAGTTTCCCATGTAACCTCACCATAATATGATTGTAGGGGCCTTTTCCTCACTATTACACTCCACAACCAAGGCATCAACAACTCTCGTGGAGGACTCGCACACCGTCGAAGCTCGAGGACAGGGGTTTACCAATCCATAGACAGAGGACCCATGCCCAATTTAGGGGAGTAACATCACTATCTGAATAAATATTATGGAAAATTTTATCCATTAGGAGACATGGGAGTACCAACCCTGGAAACTCTCTGATGATCCTACCTTGATCACTTCCATTATCAAACACCACCAAAAGATGCATCATGCATGGAACATCTCACAAAATATCTATTATGGCACAAAAAAGGCCACCATGACTTTCTAAATGGAAAAATACTTAGGATAGGCTGCTTATGGACCTAAATTTGAGTCTAAACGAAGGAGAAACAAGTGGAATAAGTTGAAGGAGGGAATAGATGATGTGTATTGGGGTCCACATGGCCTATAAACGCACCTCGTTTCCTGGTCATGTTCTCCTCTAGACATGGATTGGAATACATATATTTTTACATGGTTTTTATGGATCACACATGGTGTGTCTTAGCCACTTGGGGCCTTCCCATGTCCTCCTAGTCATACTCGTGTACATCATCCCATGCTTGTGTACCTTGTCGTATACTCTGTCATTCTTGGGTATCGGACTATGCCAGTGTACTCCCAAAGTACACGGTGTGTCCTCGTGCATGGGTTACTAGGTCTCTTCCATCCGACAAATGGTTTTTTCCCTCAAGGAGTGTCACAGGACAGGTGGGTATGGCCACACGGTGTGTCATACTTAACTCGGTTGAAAATCCTAGCCACTACCGAAAATGAGGTACATGACATGTGTTCTTATGAACTACACGGCGTGTACTATTGTTTTTCGTAGAAACTCCAAAAATCCTCACACAGGTCTCCGAATATAGTCTCTATGCCACTTTCCTCACTAATCAACCACCTGAAACCTATGGTAATTGTCTCTGATGATCGATTTCATCCCTCTGGAGGCCGGATATCAGAAACTAGCTAACTGCACAAAGATCTGCCACCCGTTACACATGCCTCTCATCACCTGTTATCACTCCGGATCCATGATCCATGGAGTATCACCAGTGATCCATCTCAATCCATCCATAAAACATTGATTTTTTCATCATATTCCAAACCATCATGAATTCTGGGGTTCAATAATTCTTGAACCCGCACTAAAAATGTCAAACCATGACCCCATGTGAAAATGGTGAAAACAGGAAGAATGGGTGAGGGAAATTCATAATAACAAAGGTTTAGTCATTTTTGGAAAATATTTCTTTGATAAAAATCATAAATTAGGGTTATCTAGGTTAAATTTCATTTCATATCAAAAATAACTGATATTAACAAATTAAACAGGCTCATGCGAAGGGAGAATAAATAAAGATCAAAAGTAGATAAAAAAATACATTCTAAATCTTTTAATAAAGGGTGGAAATGAAAATTGATGAGACCTATCTCAATTTGGATCAATCTTTGGTGAATAAAACTTTCACTAGTGGTGAAGGAGACCCACTATTTTCCCTACCTCTCGATCCACCTTAATTTGATCACCCATTATCCTCCTATACGATTCGCCAACAAAGAACGCTCAGGGCTCCTCTCAATTATCACAGGTTTTATGTGGGTAACCTGGGAGAATTTTTATAATGAGGTATAAATAGAGGATATTAGTTGATTTTAATTTAAAAAATGTGAAAATTTAATTAATTATTTTAATTAAATGCATTGCCGACAATTACCTCAACTAAAATTCTAATGTCAACCAATATTAGGTCATTCCTAGGGTAAACCCTGTGTTACGAACTCGATTTTGGTCTTATATTTCCAATATGAGACTATTTTTTGGATTTATTCCACCTTTTTAAGAAAAATTATACATGTGTGATAAAAATATAATCAATATTTTTATAATATCAATTATGGGATCACCGGGCCCTGGAATCTCACGATGTCTCAGCACTTGGCTTTGAAAATATTCCTTAATATGTTTCAAAGTCTTAAAAGGAAAAAAACAATGTCAAAAAATTATCCCTTCCATTAAGAACTTTCAACCTAAAAAGAACAAGCTACAAAAAAGGTGGGGATACAGAATCTTCATCTGACCCTCTCACTCCTAGGAGCTCTCCTGCATGCTCTCATGCTATCACAACACACGAACCAAGGGAATGGTCTGTCCTTTCATGATCCTATCCTATAGATCTTTGATCTCTTATAGGAACTATACAAAGGTGACTTCATCCTTGATGTCCATCTCACCCCAGTAAATAACATTCATAGGATCATGCACATATCTACTAATCTATAACACATGGAATACATCATGTACCTAGCCCAACTACGGTGGCAGGGCTAAGTGGTAAGAAACCTTTCCAACCCTCTGTTAGATCTCAAATGGCCTGATAAACCTCATGGATAGCTTGATTATCCCTCCAAATATTTGCAATCCTCTTCATGGGGAGGCTCTTAGAAAAACACGGTCTCCCTGCATGAACTCCAAGGTCTGATGACATAGATATTCATAAGATTTTTGTTAGATCTGAGTTGTCCTCATACATTCACGAATCACCTAAACTTTCTTCATTTTCACCTACATCATCTGTACCAACTAGATATGTCTCGCATATATCAGTCTAGTATAGGTGTGATCTACAGGGTCTATAGTAAAAGGACTTGAATGGTTCCATGATGATTGTAGAGTGAAATATATTATTATAATAAAACTCTACCAATTTCATGTGATCCTCCCAACTCTAGCTAAATTATAACACAAAATATATCTACATATCCTCTAACACTTGGATAGTGCGCTCGGTCTTCCCATCTCCCTAAGAGTGAAACATTGTAATAATCTGCAAATAGGTATTGAATGCCTCCTATGGGGGCCTCTATAATAATGATGTAAACTACCATTATGGTTAGATTAGATCATCGAGGGTACCCCATGAAGTCATAAAATTTCCCACATATACAATTTTCCCAGGCACTCCACCAAACTCTACTCCCTAATAGTGATGAAATGTTCCAACTTGGTAACTCGGTCAACTGTCACCTAGATGGAATTGTGGCCTCTCACTATTTTTAGAAACCCCATAACAAATTCCATGGATATGTTATCCCATTTACACCCAAGGATCTCAAGAGGTTGTACCAAACCTTTTGAAACTTAGTGTTCATCCTTCACCTACTAACATGTGAGATGCTTAGAGATGAACTCGAATATGCCCCACCTAATGAAATCCCACAAAAATTGATACGGAAGGTCCGTATATATATTTGTCACCCCAGGATGTACATCCAAATGGGAAGTGTGAAACTCCCTCATCACCTCCTCTCGCATCATGACCAGAACCACCACCCTTATATAAAAAAGGATTATTTTCTCCCCTCTTTCAAGTAATCCATCAGATGAATCTCTTCAGGATATATAGTCATGAAGAACCTTATAGTTAATGTCTTCCAAATAATCCTATCTAACAAAATAAAGAAGGTGTGGAATACAACACCATCAACTGAAGAAAATTTTTACCCCTCTCCTCCACCAGTGTTGGCTACAAAGAAGCAAGCTACTCAGACACTTCCTCCGCCATGTGTGAATGGGACTTCTAACTAAGGGAATATTCCACCATTTTGCCCTACCTAGAAATATAAACTATCTCAAAATACATATCCCTATAGGAACTCCATCTAGAAACTCTATATTGAGTATATATCTCTCTAAGTTAATATGTACATGATACCTTGATGGTCTAATTAAAAAAATTCTCTCCCAAAAGATTGTTCCTACAAATCATTATATTGAAGACTATTGTTGCCAACTCTAGGTCATGAGTCGATTTGTTTGATTTATGGGTATCAATTGGATAAACCCATATGTGATCACTATCGGACTCCATATAAACCCAAAATTGAGCCCAACTTTAGAGGCATCACAAAAAACTACCTACTCCACACCCTCCTTGGGTATTCTTAACATAGGATTACTGGTCAACTTCATATTTAACTGCTCTAAGGCTTCCTGACACTGCTCGGTCTAGATAAATGGATTCCCTTTATACATAGATACGTCAAAGGTGATACTACTCTATAAAATTCTATCATGAACCTCTTATAGTACCCTACCAAGCTAAGAAAATTCCACACTACTTACACACTCTTGGGTGGCTGCTAGGAAAGCAAAGAATCCATCTTCATCTGGTTCATAGAAAATCCATGATCATATATAACATGTCCCTAAAACTGAACCTTGTGAAGTCACACCAAAAAGAATCACCAGGAACTCATAGTATACGTAGTAACATCTGAATTTTGTCTTCAGGATATCATCCTCATGAACCATCAACTGGTGGTATTTGGACTAGAAATCGATCTTCAAGAACCAACTCATGCCTCACAACTGATCAAAAAGTTCATCAATCCACATAAAGGGATAATTTTTCTTTATCATTACCTAGTTTGGAAAATGATAATAAACACAAATCCATAAGAACACATTCAACTTTTTTCATGAACAAAATTGGAGCTTCCCAGGGGGACACACCGTGTAAAATAAATCCCTTCACTCAAAGATCCTTCAACTACACCCTCATCTCCCAAATCTATACAGGTTCATCCAATATTCTAATATAGATATAATTCCATCCTTAGTGAAAGTATATATATAAGTCCATCTACCACCTCAAAGTTACTCCTAGAACATCCTTGGGGAAGATGTCTATAAATTCATCCACTATCATAGGAAAATGAAAGATCATAGAATTTGTTGTCCTAATTTTCATACTAGCCAATTGATAAGGAATAAGTTGTATCCTCCTACACATGAGCTCGTATTACTCTACCTATGATTCCTTCTCAGCTGAGAAGGAAAAATCGGTATCACTACCATGCGTACACTACAACCCTCACTGGAGACAGTCATATAGGCATGGATTGTAGGCAATCGGTCCATGTCGAGGAAAACATCATAGGGCCTCACCGCCAGTTATATGAAGATACCATGTGAGGCTATAAATCCTCCAAGAGTCATGTCACACTTCTAATATGAGTTTATAAACTTTGATCCTCTATATTGGAGCCTCCAAGCATACGAGTAAAGCTAAAAAGATTAATTGGTATCGTTAGGCCTTGAATAAGGGCTATGTCCATGGAAATTGGCTTGTGACCATCTACCAAAAATGGAACTAGTGAAAAGAAGACATTTCTCATACCTCTATAAAATATACAAGTTGAAGGAACTCATCTGACATACCTCAACACTATCCACTTTTAGCAAAATTGACACACCCACATAGTTTTAATTGTGTCACTAGGATGAGCCTTTTTGAACAAAGTTACCCTCTTCCTTGAATGCCTAAATTCACATTAAACATCATCAACAAAGGGTTCTATCGATGCCCAGCATCACCCTAGGGATGTATCTCCTACAAGACCACCATCAAGAGGGGTCATATCCATATTCTTCTTATCCTGATTAGTGTGAAAGGTCATGAAATCATAATCCAAGTGTCCTCATACATCAAAAGAATAACATCACCCCTCTATGAGTTGACTAGACCCAATGCATGATCCCTGATCCACGTACCCACGTGTTTGCGCCTGATAATGGGTACACCTCCTGTGCAAAGACCTCGACATTTGTCACCTGATAACCACTGAAAATGACTCAGCCTCATGATTTACACTACCAACATCAGCTATCTGGAATTTCTATGATAGTAAGATCCTTGTAACCAAATCCTTCTATTACACTCCTACATAGTTTGGGAGACATAAGGAAACCAAGATGGCCTGGATTTCACTACAGAGGCCCTGGTCAAACTTCTGTCCCTAGAAGATTCCATTTCACACCATATTTCAGGAGTATTTTTTAAGGTTAGTTATCCTTTCAGCATGCTCTGCAACTATCCCTACTATAGCTCAAGTATATCTTAAATCCAAACTAAGTGCAAGAATTTTGCGAAACACTCATCATGAAATAATTACTAGAAGTCTGTCAATGAGAGAATCATCTCATCGTGGGTATAAGTAACCAAACTCCACCAATTCTCAGTTTCCCCATGGAAAATGCTGAATTCCAGCACAACCATCTGATCTTATCGGGTTTAAACCATCTCAAATATTCAAACCACCGGCTCAATAGAATCCTTCACTGCTTGGGGATATTGGTCACCATAGAACCTCAATGGCCTCTCAAGCAGGAACTCACATAGCGCGCTCATCCTATGCACATCCTCAACCTAACCTACTAGTATTATCCACTGCTCAATAGGTCGGGGTGATGCTACCTTCCCATCTAGAGGAAACTCCAAGTGAGATGGACCCAAAACTGAGACCTCATTACCCATTCAATCATTATCACAATCCCTAATCGATAACCTAGATAGCTATCAAGAAAGGAAGTCAAAATACCCAATCCTATATGATTCATGTATCATTGTTCCCTACAACCAATGTCCTTATATACCTAGTTGGCAAGAAGGTAGTCAGAGACCTGGTGTGTGGATATGTCAGCCACCACACCAACATAAGGTTCTCTAGCCTGAAAGTCTCACTCGAGACCCATTAAAATTGTGGCATTAATTCTCAACCAATCCCCATAAGGGGATAACTTCAAACATCCTTTCATGGAATAAAATCCTCTAATACCACTATGTAATGACCCAACCAATCAAGGCCCGCCTGGCTGAAAAAAGATCAAGTAATAACAACCCAAATCCCACCTATAATAGGCCAGGGGCCAGTGACAAGAATCAAGAAGATATAAATGGAATGGGAGGCCTTTTCCTAATTTACTTGTATGCATACACCTAACCGTCTCCATGAAACAGTGCAGAGGATTAATAAAAAGAAAGTAACATCTAGAGTAAACCATGCATGTAATAACCTCTAGGGAATATATCAGAGTATGACAGTATAAAACCAAAATTTAAAGGGGGAAAATACATTCCCTCCTAGAAATGAAGTCTCAACCTAACAATAATTGGAAAATAAAGAATGCTGATAGGGCCCAACTCCAGACCTCCAAGCTCGACCACTATACGTGGTTAATTTACCCAGGTATCACTATGCTCCACCAAAGTCATCATCAATATATCCCTTTTATTCATAATACACGACATGTGTGGGCATATCCCACACAAGGATGAGTATATACATACCTAGTAAGACACCTTGGAAATTGAAGAGGGAGTGATAGAGAGATAAAAAAAATTAATCAGCTCAACTCAATGAAATCATTTCAATAAAAAATTGATATGATGACCATAAACATCTAGATATGATCAAAAAGAATCCAATAAAAGAGATAAATTGGATCTCTATCTCTACAGCCCAACTAAGAACAATGGTTATGCCCACAACTACAAAGGTCCATTTATGATTACCAGTATCATGAGAAAATGTATAAAAACCTGTTTGGAGGGGGCTTCACCTCACCACCACACACTATAGCTGAGGGATCCAAAAATCCAAACTAATTATCTCACATAACCTCACCAAAATATGAGTGGTTGGGCCCACTCCTCACTATTGTGTTCTATAGTCCAGGGATCCAAAACTACTTAGAGGACCTACATGCCTCCAGAGCTCAAAGATAGGAGAGTACCACTCTATAGATAGAGGACCCATTCACAACGTAGGGGAGTACCATATCTATCTAAATAAAGAGTATGGGGAACTCACACCCAAGTTCCATATGAGAGTATCAATTGTAACAGCCAAAACCCATGCTCCCAATTTTGGTGCCAAAAACATAATATTTACAATTCTGAATTTGACATCAATAAACATGACCCAATTTTCAACCATAGAAAACCTAAAAAATAAAAAGAAATATTGGATCACATTAATATTGAGGGTTATTTTAGGTTTAAAGTTTTAGATAATTTGGAAAAACTCGTACATATTATGAAAAAATAAAAAATTGGTTCATAAAAATCTATGTCATCCCCCAAAATTTGTTCACATATAGAACCCTTCTTAAACACACCCTAATTAAAACCATTATTCATAACCTATGGAAAGGAAATATAAGAAAAGGGTGATCTTATATGCGTATTAGGGGTAAAAAAATATATATCAATGATTACATAATCATAACATGAGTATTAGGGCATAAGAACATGAGCTTAATATTTGAAAATTATACCCTGTATATCATAGATTAAATTATCGAGTCATATAATAAATATTGGTATTTAATAACATATTAATCATAAGGTAACATGAGACAAGAGATAAAAACATTGGCATAATACATGGAATTGTGTCATACACATAAGAATAGTAAATAATTTCCTTCGTAGTCAAGTATTTTTTTTTTCTAGAAAATCATAGTGGAATGGGTTCACTCCCCAAACCATCATAGTTTTCAAGGTTTACTCCCAATGAAATCATATTGGAATGGGTAAACTACCCAAACCATATTAGTATTAAATGATCACTACCAGTACTATCATAGTGGAATGGATTCACTCCAGAAACCATCATAGTATTTAAGTTTCACCCTCAAGACTATCATAGTAGACAAAGTCCCTTGTAGAACTCAGTTCACTCCCCATTCTGGTCATATTTATCGCATGAGATTTCATTATTTACCTAATGCATTGGAGGGATATATAGGTACCACCCATCACAAAATGAAAACCATATATATGTGTTCCATGGGGTCATAAATCATTTATCATATTAGAAATCATGAAAAGAAATGAATTTCATCAAAGTATAACCCATTGAAAGGTAGTGGGTTTCATAAACACCATGTAATAATAAACATATACCATACATATAATTAATAAGTATGGTATCCTTGGATCATACCACATTAAATATAAAGTAACATCAAAGGATGTCATATTAGATGGAAATTTATTTTGAAATATCACTTGGAATAATTCTTGAGATAAATAACGTTTCCATTTTTAAATCACTTCTCTTTTTAAAAATTTTGTGCACTTATAAATGAAAACATTTTCTTTGAAAATAAACTAATAAAATTATAAATTAATATTAAAGTAAATAATTATTCATTAATTATAGAAAATACACTCATGTTGTAAAAGTTAAAAAATAGTACTTCTGTATTTTTTCAGAAAATTCACAAAGTGCCCCATTTTGAAAATGATCAAAAAAATTCCTTTCAAACTGTTTAGTAAAAAGTAAAACCTAGGTAAAATGAATTTAAAAAAATATAGTAAAATGGTAAAAACATTTCTGAAAAAAAAATTATAAAACACAAACATAGAATAGAAATGTTCCCCAACAAAGACTTAAACACAAAAAATCCCAAGTAATGATGAGATTGTGAAATAAACCCTTACCACTTTAGTAACTATTGAATCGTAATCCCAATGAAAGAAAAAACATATAATGAAACTTTAAACACCATGAAAACAAAGATATTAATGATATAATATATCAAAGGTTTGGTATATACACACAAAAAACAAATATGTGGTGAATATTGAATATGTATCACAGAGGTAAAAGTGAGATGAGAAACTCTTACCTCACACTTCCCTTTAGTTGAACATGAATTAACCTATTTTATAATGGTTTTAAACAAGTTATTAATTTATAAAATAACCATATTAATATTTATAATATCATATGTGACCTTTTTATATCATATTATCACCCACTTATTAATAATATTTAATTATTACACTTTTTTTAGGTATTAACTATTTAATTTTCCCGTGCATATTTTGTTATGTATGTTCTGGTTATTCTGCATGAGATATAGTTACATAATATACAGAATATTATTTATGGCTTAAATATCAAATATATTAAATATATATAATTATATTCATCCAAAAAGATAGATATAGAAAAATGGATTACACTGTTCATGGAGATGGTAGGTCATACTTATGAATGAACATTGTTTTCTTTTTTTCAATGGATGGAAGAAAAAATGGTAAAGAATAATTAACCTTTATATAATAATTATTATGTCTTATATATCATATATTTCCATTATTTACATATTTATAACCATACAAGTAAAGTGGTGATGAAAAAAATTACACTGCTATGTGGAGACAGTAAGTCGTACGTATGCGCGGTCAATATTTTCACTTTTCATAAGATGGAAATGAGATTGAATATGGTTGTCCTATAATCATAATAACATATCAGTATATTTATGATACTTTTTTTATTAATTTATGATGTAAAAAACACATTAATATTAAGTATAAGAAGAAATAAACATGAAAGAGTTGGTAAAAATGATTATCTCTTCTTCAGCGGACTTCCTTTAGATCTCTTTTAAATGGTTCTATGGTTAGTCTTTTAGAAGGACTAAAACCTATAAAAATTGGATAATGATGTCTATAATAATAATTTTAGGTAGTTGGGTAAGCTATAAGGCTCAAATTAGTGTGAATAAGTGAGGGAGTGGGTTCCCTTTTATAATTGAGGTGATCGGAACTTTTGGAATTTCAAAAAATATTAAAATATAATAAGCCAATTCCGGAGTAAAATGCTTCCAAATGGAATATAAATGCACAGGGTATGATATTTCAAATCATATATTGTTCCATTTGTTCTTATTTAATATTTTTATTATTTTTAAATAACTTTATGAAATATTAATTTCCTAAAATATCATTATTTTCAATTTTGATACTATTCATTATTTGGACTTTAAAAACATCAAAATAACAAGTCAAATTCAAAAAAAATTTGTTATTTCCAAAACATGTCATGTTCATGTATATAATTTTTTTATCACCTTAAATATCTCATATTATGTTAATTTTAATACATTTAATATCGTTTATTTGATTTTTCTTTTAACTAAATTAATATTATAATAGCATTGCATGAGTATATAAGGTAATTATATAATTTAAAATATATATATAAATAAATTTATATCATTAAAATAAGTATATTATTATCAAAATATCCATTTATATTAGATAAATATTAATTTTAACTCACATCTATATCACAAAAAATGCATTTAATGTGTTATTTTGACTTTTCTGGCCTTGCGCAAGCATTGCACAAGCATTTGAATCAGCCACTTTTTATATAACAATAAATTTAATTTATAAACATAAAAATAATAAATAATACTTAATATTTAATATCCAATTATATCAAGGACCTATCTCAACCCAATTATTATTTTTAGGATACCAATTTGACTTTTCCTATGTTGTGGAGGCTCTATGTCAGCACTAAAAATGATTTTCATATTAATTATAAAATAAATTCTGAAATAGATTATTTAAATTATTCCTGAATAATATTTATATTATTATATCATAATTTATCCATTACATAAGTTTAATAAATTTTTATATTATTTATATCCCTTGGAGACATCATAAAAGATATCATATTTCATAAAAATAGTATTTTTTAATATTCACTATAAATTTGACTTCTTCAGAAAAATGTCAAAAGATCATCCTACGATATATTTGGATTTATGGATCCAAAAAATAATTTTATGAAATTAGATCCCTATAATTTATAGAAATTAATTTTAAAATAAGTGCACAAAATGTGACGAAAAGTGCTTTTTACATAGAGAAAACAGTTCTTCCTAAAAAATGAAATTTGTGTATAAAAATGATTTTTATACCAAATTAAACTATAAAATTGATTCCAATTAAAATAAATTAATTATTAATAACATAATATAACTAATTTTTCTTTCAAACTGTTTTAAAATAAAATAAAACTTCATAGATGGCTGAAACAAAAATACAGTTTTCAATAAAAATCGGAATTTTTTCACTATCCACTGAAAAATCAATATTGTCAGAAAAATAAAAAAAATCACACTAAGAAAATATTTTTATGAACATTTTCAGAAATGATATTATTTTTATAAAATAAAATTTATAAAAGTTCAAAAAATTGATTATAATATTTACTCATAGAAAAAAGAAGACCCATTTTTGAAGAAAATGTATTTCTAAAGCGTAAAATAAAATTACTAAAAAATTGAGAACCTGTTTAATAAGAATTACTCAATGAATTTGTATTGATTGGTTCCTTTATATATATATATATATATATATATATATATCATAAATTTTTTATATTATTCATATCTATTAATTTAACGGATAGGTTATAATAGTCATATTTAGATAATAATATTTTTAGGATTTATTTAGGATCAGTGTTACACGCATTGTAAGCTCTCAAACATAGTGTTATTTTAAAATACCAAGTTGTTAAATCCTCCCCCACCCCCTTAATAAATTGTATTCTCACAATTTTAATATGGTCTCTATAACTAGGGTTAAAATTTTTAAAATACCTTTTTCGAAATCCCATATCCAAAAAAGGGTCAATAAAACTTCTATTTGAAAATAGATAAACAAAAGTATGAAGGTTGTATAGAATAACACATACTGGGTTTCCATGTAGGAAAACTTTGTGGGAAGTGAAAACATAGATATGGAAGAGAAAACTAACTCTCAAGTACTTATAGAGAGTGACAAAGAACATGATAATGAGAAATTTAACAATCATAAGACAATAATTTTATAATGGGTTAAAAGTTCATTAATTTCTTTGTAAGAAAATTAAACTGGTAATGTTTTTATTTCAATATCATTTTTCCTGTAGTTTATGAATTAATTTACTTCCTATTATAATAAAAATATAGTTTCATCCTTTAATTAATTTCCACCAAAACCTCATCTTTTTTTCCAAACGATGAGTATTTAACATGAATTTTTCATACTATAGGCACTAAAATTATCTTCTAATGTATTTTATAATCTAAATAATAAAAAAATTCAATTCCTATTGTCTTTATTCATTAAAAAAACCAAAATTGTTATCACATAATAAGATGATTCCCAAAAAGAATAAACCTTTATATGATGAAAACTACTTTAATCTCCCAAAATTCAACAATAATACCCAAAATTCAACTTAGATTGTTCAATAAATAAGCATCCTTAAAAGTACTCAAAAATATTTCATCATAAAATTAAAACCGGAAAATCATAAGGATTTTATCACATGGTCTTCTGAGAGAAATTTAATATTTATCTCCAAAAATGTGCAAGCCCTAAACATATAATATCCAAGAAACACTCACCATTTCCATAATAACATGAATTGATATAATTTACAAAAATATATATTCCATCCAAAGACAATTAAAACTTAATTTCTCAAATAAAATTCCACAATATTCTGTTTACCTTAATTATATTGGGTTCCCAAAATAGTGTGCATCTTTGGAAATAATATAAATCACTTAACACCAATTCAATTTCCAATCCCATGGTTATCTATAAAATAAAACATATATTCCCAAAATAAACTTATCCTTTATCTTTCATAAATTTTAAATAAATAAAAACTATATTATACTAACATGCACATCACGTAGTCATGTGGTAGGCAATGCACCCTTATCACCCTTCAGTCCTAGGTTTAAGCCTCATGGCCTATCTGGATGTGATGGTTAGTCACCCAATCTATAGCTTATCCTTTTTCTAAAATAATATTAATATAAGACTTACAACATTCCCAACAAGTTGATAAAAATCCTCAAAATAACCTTAATATATTCAACATTAAATAAATGTTTTAACCTCAAATGTTATCTCATACTTTTAATTTTGTATTACTAAAATTATAATAACCCATAATTACATTAAAATCAATTATCATAACTTATGTCCATGGCATTCACATAATAGCATGTTGAATTTTCAAATTTATTAACCTACTAACTACGGTAAAAGTGACGAGCAAGGTCGAACCATAGAGAGAATGGGCGTAGACATTAGGATTATCCTCTAGAAAGAATGTTCAGGAAGAGGAGTTTTAAAAGTGATTAACAAATAAACTTATAAAATATAAACAACTATTTAAAAATGATTAATGAAATTAACTAAAATTATTTAAGCGAGCTAAATTAATCTATGGAAGAAACAGGTAGAGATGGAAGTTTCAGAGCTGTGATGTTTGTTCCAGTGCATGCAATGCCAATTATTTATTTATCACATCTAAATATTTTTTCATTTAATTATCATTGATTCCATATTTAATAAAAATACTATCAGGTCACATTCTCTGAAGTTATAAATTTTTCTAATTTTCACACAAATCATTCATCATTTTGTTCTCTGTTTTGTTGAATAATTTTGTGACAATTTAGCATTGAGTCACTTGGTGAAATGCAAGGACCTATTTATCAAAATTTTGACACATCTATATATGATGGGTTTTCTCACATAATATCACTTATTAGGTAACAATCAAGTAATTTTTAAGGAGAACACACAAAAGATATTAATTTTTCAATTAATATAATTGTTTATTCAAAATTCACTTGCATTTTTTTATGATTCTCTCACACGTGTGATCGATTTTCAAAAAATATCTCCAGTGATCTCCCACCCATGATTAATTATTAGGTATCACACAAACTAGAACCAAATTATGTGTGAAGAATCCAAATAAAAATTAATTTAAATGGAGATATAATTAATTAAATAAACATCCAATTAAAATTAATTACCTGGCGATCAAATATGGAAACAAAAAAAAGGCATGAAATTACTGTCATATTTGTAAAAACTCTGACACTATGAAAATTAGCCTAAAATCTCACAAACATGATGCATAAAACAATATATAGAAGTCACCATGTTCGGGAAGTCATAGTGGTCACAGTAATCCAGTGACGATGATCTCAAAATAATAACCTTCACTCCAACGATCAATGTAGTGTCGAACCAAACCATCACACGTATCAATGAAATAAGTGAATAACCATCAACTACTATAATAAAGAGAGGGATTTCATACTGGTTCATTGAATACCAGGAAGTGGTGGTCCTTAGGTCTCTACTGGGGTGTGCTAGTGCAGCCGAGGATAGGTTTGCAGCAATGGTTGATGGTTGTTGTTGAAGTGAGGGGATGGTCACTACTAGTTTGGTGTTGCACAGGAGGGTTTGTTGTCAGTTCAGTAGTGAACATTTGAGGGTTTCCCTTGGTTTTTATGGATAATGTAGGGGTGGAGTGTTGCTAATGATAGAGAAGGAGGTGCACTACTCCTCTGTAAGTAAGGAAGAGAGGTGTCATCAGACATGTGATAGCAGGTCGGGAGGGTGTGATTCACAGAGAGAGGATAGTTCACATGACCTGGTGATGCTACCCATGGAGATGGACCTCTCAACCTATTCTAGGTGTTTGTTTTCTCATTTTCATGTGCATTAGGAGGGGAGATAGAGAAGGAAGGCAGCCGCCTGGTTTGTTGTTGCGAGAGGAGGGAGACCCTCCAAGGGTTTGCAACAGGTGAGAGTAGGATGGAGGCGGCTCCTGCAATCTAATATGTAAAAAATAATAATTATATCAAGATGATTATAATAATACTAACAATAATAATAATAATAATAATTTTCACACACAAATAATAATAACAATAATAATATGTAAGATCATAAATATTAGAGAAAGAAAACATAATTTTTAGATTAAAAATTTATTATATATAATTAAAAATAAGTATAAATATATATATATAACTAGATATTCTATGAATAATACATAAAATATAATTAAAGTTACATAAAATAATAATATTGACACGTAATGATAATACTTATACTATTTACAAATATTATTAATAAAAGAGTGTAAAAAAATATTTTATAATAATATATAAATTTAATTTAAACTAACAAAAATACTAAATTAATAATATTGGTATATAAAATAAATAAAAATTATCAAAATAACTAAAACACTGAAAAACTATAAAAAGAATCTAAAAATAAAAAAAAATTAAACTAATTAATTAAAACTAAGTTGAAAAATTATGAAAAACTTTAGTGAAATCTATGTGCATAAAATCCCCCAAACTTAAACTTTTACACTCCTAGGAAAACCAATCAAAAAGAATACACAACTAGACCCATAGACAAACCAAAGGATCAAAATTACAAGTTCATATTTTTTTTAATCCATTTTACCCACAAAATATCTTACTTCATCTAAAATTACAATTTTTTAAAAAATAAGTATGTTCACCAATGCATCATGTGACCAACCTATCCATCACTCTCATCACTCAAAAAAATTGATCAAATTTATTCTTAATTCTCATATACATACATGATTACCATGAGCTTTCCATGAATTTCACATCTCCACTAGTGGTAATCAAAAGAATACTTCAATATTGAGCACTTCACATTAGTTTCAAATGTCTCTAAGGTTGTGGGATGGTGGGTCATAAAAATAATTGTGAGAGTTTTTAGAAAAAATGAGTATTAAATTTTGAAATAAATACATGATAAGTTTCAATCCAAATGTCTCCCTCAAAATATTACTCCTCATACTTAAAATGATACTTGTCCCCAACCATATGATAATCCAATTTTTCTTTTTTTAGAAAATTCTCAATCAATTTCATTCTTTTTTTTCCTTTTTTTTTGAAAAAACTCACTCAAATATGATGGGCAGAAAAAACTGGTGAGTATCAACTCCAAAACACCATGAAATAAATGTCACACAAAATCCTAAATAAAGGTACACAAGTAGAGTGTACACTGTTTTATCTCAGTGAAAGTAGGTCACATAAAAACTCTCTAGCTCTTGGAGTAATGAGTCGTCACTTTTGTAGGTATATTTAAATGTGAATTTTATCACATTATTACCATATAATTACTCATTGTTGGAACCAAAAATAATTTACATTCCCATATTGAAAAAATTCAATGAATGTGGATACTATGAAATATAACACATATGATTAGGATGAGATAATTTCAATACATGTGCACCAAATGAATCATTTTTCCTCAAACAATCCTATCTATGAATAAATACCTCCCCAAAAATTATATTGAAAATTATCATAAAAATAGTGAAGAAATGGGTAGGTAAGGGTTTCAGTTATGGTCTCATCCAAAAAAGTATTCTTCATGACTTCTAAGGGATACACGATGAAAAAAATGAAAGTGTGGCTCAGTGGATCAAAGGGGATAAATAATCAAAAAAAATCTCATTCATTTTAATACAACTTTCAAAATTCCTATCACTTTGATGGAAAAAAAATTCTAGAAGACAAAACATGGTAGAGATTACCTTGAGAAAAATAGTAATAGGAGATGATGTAAAAATGGGCCAAAATCCTCACAGGTATGAAAATATAATGTTGGAAATCATATATTAGCATGAGTGAAAATAAGTGTCTCAAAAATATAAAAGTTTCTAATAAAAATTTTCAAAGAATGGAATAATACCAGCAATAATCTAAGTCATGAGATCAAGGATCAAAGCATTCCAAATAGGAATCATGTGCTCAGACTGACTAAGGACACAAGTGGTATGTTCCTGACCGTGTTACAACAAAAATACAACAGACTTCATGTGGGTTCAATAAATGGAAGTAATGTTTGTATTTTTTTTAAATTTTATTTTTTTCATTAATTAGTTTACAAGGTGTTTTGGAAGTATAAAATATGATATAAAATAAAACACTTCTCAGAGTAAGTGTCGATAGATACAAAAACACTTCTTGTATCTAATGAAGCTCTATAAAGGATGTACCTATAAAATCTACAAATGGAAAACACATACATACATCATATAAAAGAAGTCATACCATAATAAAAAGCATGTGGATGATAAAAATATGTACGATTATTTTAACCCCACTGTAGTGCCAGGAGAAAATCGATTATGGTAAAATCATGCCATTTTATTATTTGGAAAACTAAATATAGTGAAAGAAAAACAAAATAATTATGGTTTGTTTCCCATTGAGCTCTAAGTTTACTTATTCTTCATCCAGACCTCAGTGAAACTCCCCTGGGATTGAATGGAAATGTATACCATGCATCTACTTCTTTATCAGTGGGGTTTTAAATACATGCATTGAAAATGTAATTGTCCAACAAGCTACAAAATATCTCACTGGAAACATTTCATAAAAATGGATGGGTGGAATGAAATTAAAATATTCTAACTCATGAGGGAATGAATATTCCTATCCTGAAGAAAGACTCACTAAATAATTGAATTTTTTATAAAGGGAATCATAATGAATATCATGAACATTGAATTTTTGAATTTTTACAAGAGAATAAATTCCCTTATCATACTCTTTTAATGTTTGACTTATATCTATCATATCCTTGAACGCATTATCTATATTGATGATATATCCCAATTCGTTTTCACATCCAACCACTAGAATAAGGAAATCCAATGGTTTCTAACTCAATTCATGCTCCACATTTTAATTGATTGTAAAAATATCAAGTGTATTTCTAGAATCATTGGGTATTTTAATTGAATTGTTTTTAACCTTTGAGGTATGGAGTAATTGGGGTGGGCTCAATCGAATCATATGAATCCGTTGTTCCAATAATGACATCTTTTTCATAATTTTCTTATATGTTTCCCTCATTATATTTCTCCATTGGCACATGTGGAATCACAAACTCATGATCCTATAATAAATCATATTCTTACATTGTTTCTATAAATTATGAGTGTTCCCGCACAATCTCGGACTGATTTTCTAACTCTAGAAATGTTTCAGATCACTTAATTTTGGAAAAGGTTTCAGTCTCATAGATATTTCATAAAGCGGTGATTTGATGTCATTTGAAGTTATTTCCTCTTTCATGTTGTAATACATGGTTTCATAAATCAATTATAACTCTATCATAGTAAATAAGGGTCCCAATTCAATTTCTTATTCACACTCAAAAGGTTTAATTTGATATATATCAAAGGAATCGGTTCTCACTTTGGGATGGAAGGGTTGTGAAATCATAGAAAAAGGACATGAAATCACATTGTTTGATGGACCATTATATTCAAAAGTGTGGAAGACTGAGCTCTCATATTCTTTAAATACGATTATATTGTAAGAATCAAATTATGATGGAGTTTAGTCATCAATAACATGATAATAACAATGATTAATCAAAGTTGTCTCACCCTCAATATTAAAAAATGAATGTTGTTCAAATGGTACCTCTACAGCACTCTCCTCAAAAGAATTGTTCTAAATTAGATCATCAAGTTGTAGTGAGGTGGATAGTTTTCCAAGATGATTCGTTTGATTTTCTAAATTCTTCAATTGATTTTAAAGATTTTTTTTTGGACAAAAACATTAAATTATGTTCATCTTGATGTTCAAACCTCTAATTTATCTTAGTGACACTAGAAAAAAAACATGCGCCCAAATATTAAATCATTTGTTTCACATGAATTATCAAGTTCTAAATTTTTAGGAATGCTTTTAATTTGAAAATGATTAACATATTTATAAGGAATTGTATCATAACATGGTGGAATGTTCTCATAAGGAAAATAACATGGACATGAATATAGATCATTAAAATAAACAAGATTTCTTGGATACATCATATATGGGGAATCATTATACATAATACCTTGATCTGTGGGATTGTAGGGAGGGTTTTGGTTGTGGTTTTATGGTGTTGAGCACTCCATTCCGAACTTATGGGTGTCTTGAAATTCCTATAAAGAAAAAGAAAAATACCTTGAGTAAATCAAAAAAAATTATTTTTTTTTTGTTTTTTGTTTTTCTACTTAAATCACTCTTTTTAAGGATATCCTAATGTTACTATTCTACCTATAAATGGTGCCAGAAATTTGTCACACATGTCACAACACATCCAATTTTCAAATTTAATAACATAGTAACTACTGTCAAAGTGGCGAGCAAGGTCGAACTATAGAGAGAATGTGATTAGGCACTAGGAATATCCTCTAGAAAGAATGTTCAGGAATATGTGTTTTAAAAGTGATTAAAAACTAAAACTTATAAAAAGTAAACAACTATTTAAAAATGATTAATGAAATTTATTGAAATTATCTAAGCTGAATTAATCTATGAAAGAAATGAGAAGATATTGAAGTTTCAGAGTTGTGATTTCTATTCAGGTGCATGAAATGACAATTATTTAATTCTCACATATGAATATTTATTCATTTAATTATCACCAGTTCTATATTTAATAAAAATACTATCAGGTGTTGTTCTATAATTTTATACATCATTCTAATTTTCTAATAAATCATTCATAATTTCTCTCTCTAATTTGATGAATAATCTACACGCCACTTTATCATAGAATCACTTAGTGATATTAAACTACCCATTTCCCACAAAGTTGAAGCATCTATATGTGTTGGGTTCACTCACATGAGATCACTTATTAGGTAGCACTCATGAAAGTTTGAATTATAATGCACATAGAATATTTATATTTTAATTAATATAATTATTTATTGAGAATTCTTTGGCGTGTGATTTAGGATTCTCTCAAGTGCATGATCAATTTTCAAAAAAATAAATTCTTTGATGGTCTTATACCCATGATTACTTATTAGGTATCACACTAATGGTCACAAAATCATGTGTGAAGAATCCAAATTACAATTAATTCAAATATAGATATAATTAATTAAATAACCATCCAATCAAAATTAATTAACTGTAAATAAAATATGGAAACAAAATAAAGTTATGTAATCACCATTACGTTATTCAACACACCGACAATATGAAAATTATCCTTCCATCACAAAATCACTAGATATAAAATAAGGGAAATAGGTCACCGTGTTCATGATGTTGTTCTGGCCTCCACAATCTGGTGATGATGATCACAAAATAAAAAAATTCACTCCACTGATCACTAAAATGTGGAATAGAACCATAGTGCATGTCAATGATTCATGTGAATAACCATAAAATTTCACTGTGAGGAGAGGGATACCATGCTGGTTCTCTACACACCAAGAAGTGGTGGTCCTTAGGTGTCTGATGGGGTGTGATGGTGTAGACAAGGATAGATTTTTAGCGGAGGCTAGAAGGTGGTATTGAAGCGAGAGGAGGGTCGTTGTTGGTCATGTGCTTCACAGGAGGGTCTGATATCGGTTTGGAGGTACATTGGTGAGGGGAAACCTCAGTTTCTGTAGCTGATGTAAGGGAGGAGTCACTACTGTTAAAAGAGGAGGAGGTGTGTTGGCCCTATGCAGGTAAGGAGGAGAGGCATCATCGAATTGGTGAGAGTGGGGCATCAGGGTGTGATGCGCAAAGAAAGGAGAGGCCGCTTGCAGTTGCGATGCTATCTATGGAGATAGAGTTCATTTCTTATGCTTGGTGTTTGTGTCCTCGCCTTCATGTGCAGTAGGAATGGAGATGGAGAGGGCAGGGGGCCGCCTGGTAGGTTATTGCGAGAGGAGGGAGACCCTCCTACGGTTTCCAGTGACCATTAAAAGGATGGAGGTGGCTACTGCAATCTAATATATAACAAAAATAATAATTATATCAAGATGATAATGATGATGATGATGATGATATTTTTCATACACAAATAATAATAACAATAATGATATCAATGATAATAAAAATTATAGAAAGAAAAGGTAATTATTAGATTAAAAAATTATAATATATAATTAGAAAGAAGTATAAATATATATATATATATATAACTAGATATTCTAAGAATAATACATAAAATATAACAAAATTTACATAAAATAATAATATAGAAATAATGATAATACTACTACTATTTAAAAATATTAATAATAAAATAGTGTTGAAAAATGTGATAATAATATATAAATTTTTTATAAACTATTAAAAATACTAAATTACTAATATTAGTATATAAAATATCTAAAAATTATAAAAATAACTAAAACACTACAAAACTATAAAAATAATCTAAAAATACAAAAAATGTTGAACTAATTAGTTAAAAATAAGTTGAATTTTTCTTAAAAGTGTTGGTGAAATCCAGGTACATGAGTCCAAAAAATGTAAACACATTATTCCTCAAATAATAATTCATATTAAACCTAAGGGTTACATCTATCTATCCCAAAATATCATTAGCCTCTTTAAAATTAAATCAGTTAAAACCTCAAAAGTGGTATCTAAGACTTCGAACTAATGGTAAACCTCAAACTTATATACTCATAATGGTATCTATAACACTTAAGATAAATTCTCATGAAAACATCCTAATCTTAAAATTTTTCTAAATCAGTCTCTAATACCAACTATAAAATCTTGGAACCTGTACTCCTGGATTCGGTTCTAAAAACATAATCTTTACATTTTTGTTTTTGAACCAATAAACATGACCCAATTTTCAACCATACAAAACCTAAAAAATCAAAGGAAATATTTTTAAACTTTCATACTGAAGGATATTTTAGGTTTATAGTTTTATAAAACTAGGAAAAACTCTTACATATCATAGAAAAATAAACAATTCCTTCATAAAAATTATATCGTCCCCTAAAATTTCTTTACATCAAGCACCCTTATTAGATATACCCCACTTAAAACCTTTCTTCATAACCAAGGGAAAGGAAACATAATAAAAGATTCATCTTAGATGCTTGATAAGGGTAAACAAAAGAGATATCAATGATTAAATAAGAATAACATGATCATAAAAACATAAGAACATGAACTTAACATTTTAAAATATTACCCTTCATATCATAGATCAAAATATCGAGTCATAGAATAAATCTTGTAAGTTAATAATATATGAATCATAATGGAACATGATCCATGTGAGAATAACATTGGCATAATACATAGAATTATGGAATGCACATACACGTATTAAATCATTTCATTATTAGATAAGGCATTTTTTCCTAGATTATCATAGTGTAATAGGTTCACTCCCCAAACCATCGCAATAGTAAAGTTTCACTACTAAGACTATCATAGTGAAATGGTTTTACTCCTCAAACTGGTGTATTAGTCAAGGTTCACTCCCAATAATATCATTGTGGAATGGTTTCACTCCACAAACCATCATAGTAGTCAAGTTTCACCCTCAAGACTATCACGGTGGAAAGGGTCCCTTACTCAATTGGGTTCAATCCCTATTCCAATCCTATTTATCTAAGGAGATATAATTATTTACCCAATTCATTAGAGGGACATATACTTCCCACACATCACATAATAAAAACCATACATATGTATTTCATGGGATCATAAATCATTTATCAAATCTAAACTAATGAAAAGAAATAAATTTCATCAAATTATAACCCATGGAAAGGTAACGGGTTTCATAAACATCATGTCATCATAAACATAAACCATATATATAATGAATAAGGATGGTATCCTTAGATAATATCACCCTCAAATCTTAAGTAACATAAAATTAATTCATCTTATATGGAAAACTATTTTGAAATATCACTTGAAATAATTCTTGAGGTAAATAAATTTTTCAATTTTAAATCACTTCTATTTTTAAAAAAGTTATGCACTTATAAATGAAAACATTTTCTTTGAAAATAAACTTATAAAATCATAAAGGAATCTTAAGATTATTTATGGGTCCTGAGGGTGGTAAAATCCAATCATTCCGTATAATTTAAAAAACATTCCATTTATATTTTTTTCAGAAAACTCAAAAAGTACCTCATTTGGAAAATATTAAAAAAATTCTTTCAAACCATTTAGAAAAAAGTAAAACATCATTAAAAATAAATTTAAAAAACTATAGGAAAATATTAAAAATAATATTGAAAAAAAATCTATAAAACATGGACATTTAAGAGAAATTTTCCCCGATGGAGACTTAAATATAAACAATCCCAAATAATGATGAGATTTTAAAATAAACCCTTAACACTTTTGTAACTTTTGAATCGTCATCCCCATGAAATAATTAACCTCAAATAAAACTTTAAATAACATTAATACAAATAGATTCATGACATAATATATTAAATGGGTATGTCTCCTAGAGGTAAAAGTGAGACGAGAAACTCTTACCTCACACTTTCCTTTAGTTAAACATGCATTAACCTATTGTATAACGGTTTTAAACATGTTATAAATTTATATAAGAACCATATTAATATTTACAATATCGTATGTGGTTCTCTTATATCATCTTATCAACCGTTTATTAATAATATTTCCTTATTACCATTATTTCAGGTGTTAACTATTTCATTTTCCCATGCATATTTTCTCATGTAAGTTCTGGTTTTTCTACATAGGATATAGATCCATAATCTAAATATTATTATTTATGGTGTAAATATAAAATATTATATGTATATATATATATATATCCATATAAATATATATATAAAAATTAATTACACCATTCATGGAGATAGTAGGTCTTATGTACACATGAACGTTGTTTTCATTTTTCAATGGATGGAACAAAAGTGTGGTAAAAAATAATTAAACTTATTAGAATCATTATTATGTAATTTATATCAAATAAATTCATTATTTTCATACTTATAATCATCAAAGTAAATTGGTGATGAAAAACGAATTACACTGTTATGTGGAGACGGTAAGTCGTACGTATGCATGGGAGATGTTTTCGCTTTTTGTAGGATGGAAATGAGATGGGATATGGTTATACTATAACTATAATAACATATAAATATAATTAAGATATGGGATTTATTAATGTAGTATAGAAAAAACACTTTAAGAGTAATAATAATAACAAATAAACTTGAAAGAGTTGGTAGAGCTGACTACCTCTTCTTTAGAAGACTTACTTTAGATCTCTTTTTAACAGATCTAGGGTTCATATTTTGGAAGGACCAGAACCTCTAGAAATTGGATAATAATGTTGAGAAAAGTAATGGAGAGGACATGATTTATCTAGAAGGCTAAAAATGGTGTGAATAATTGATGGAGGATGTGACCTTTTATAATTGAGGTGAGGGGTACTTTTGGAATTTCAAAAAAGATTAAAATATATCAAGACTATTCTAGAGGAAAATGCTTCCAAATGGCTCGTAATTGAATATTTTATTATATTTTAGACCATATATTATCCAATTAATTCTTATTTAAATAATTTATTTTTTTTAAATAATCTAATACATATTAATACCATAAAATATCACTATTGTCAATTTTGATACTCTTCGTTGTTTTCACTTTAAAAACATCAAAAAAATAAGTAAAATTCAAACCAAATATTTTATTATATCTTAAACATGTCATGGTTTTCTATATAATTCATGTATCACCTTAAATATATCATATTTTGTTACTTTTAATATTTTTAATATCATTTATTTTATTTTTCTGTTAATTAAATTAATATTATATTAGCGTTACACAAGCATATAAGAAAATTATATAATTAATAAATATTATAAATAAATTTAAATGATGAAAATAAGTTTAATATGATCAAAATATTCATTTATATTTTATAAATATTTTTTTTTACTCACGTATATATCATGACAACACATTTAATGTATTATTTTGGCGTTTATGGCCTTACGCAAGAATTGCACAAGCATTTCGATAATACACTTTTTATATAACTCTAAAAATAGTTTCTAACCATAAAAATTATCAATAATAATTAATATTTAATATACCAGCTGATAAAGGAATTATATCATCCCATTTATTGTTTTTAGGATTCCAAATTTTACTTTTCTAATGGTACGCAGGCTCTACGTCAACACAGAAAATGATTTTCATATTTATTATGGAATAAATTATAATATCTAGGTTTTCAATTATTTGTGAATCATATTTATTTTATTTTATCATAATTTATTTTTTCCATAATTTCCATAAATTTTTATATTATTTCTATGTCTTGGATACATCATAAAAGTTATAATATTTTATAAAAACAGAATATGTTTACTATTTACTAAAAATTTAACTTCATCAGAAAAATGTAAAAACAAATCATCCTAAGATAAATTTGGATCCATGAATCCAAAAAATAAATTTTATTTTATTAAATTAAATTCCTATAATTGATATAAATTAATATTAAAATAAGTGTGCAAAATGAGACGAAAAACACTTTTTAGAAGAGAAAAACTATTTTTCTTAAAATTGTCCATTTATGTATAAAAATGATTTAATAACAAATTAAATCATAAAATTGATTCCCATAAACCTAATTGAATTTTTAATAATATAATAGAGCAAATTTTTCTTTTAAATTATTTTAAAATAAAATGTAGCATCGCAAATGGTTGAAACAAAGATACAATTTTCTATAAAATCGGTATTTTTCACTATTCATTGGAAAATAAATATTTTTATAAAAATCACAGTAAGATAATTTTTTTATAGTGGTTTAAAAAATTATATTATTTTTAAAAAATAAAATTTATAGAAGTTCTAAAAATTTATTATAATATTCACTCATGAAAAGAAAGAAAACTCATTTTTGAAGAAAAAAACGTATTTCAAAAACAGAAAATAACTTTACTAAAAATTGAGTGTGTATTTCATAAGAATTAATCATTGAATTTGAATTGAGTATGTCTGTTATATATATATATATATATATATATATATATATATATATATATATATATTTCATAATTCAGTTAATACTATTTATACCCATCAATTTAATGGATATGTCATAACGGTCATATTTAAATAATAATATTTTAGGGTTCATTTAGGCTCAGTGTTGCATGAAATGTAAGCTATAAAAAATAGTGATATTTTAAAATTTCAAGTTGTTACATAAAACCTAAAAACACTCTGATGATCCTATTGTGGTCACTGTGATCGTCAAGCATTTCCTTAGTAAGTATCATATTCAGAATATCTCACAGCATTTCTCATATTCCACAACAAAGGCCACCATCACATTCTACATGGAAAAATACCCAGGAAGGGATACTCATAGTCCAAAAATATGAGTCTAAAAAAAATATACACAAGAAGAAGAAGTAAAAATAGTGAATACAGGGCGTGCATGGGGGTCTACACAGCGTGTGACCCCACCTCGTTGTATGGTTGTGTTCCCCTTCAGACACAGCATGGAATTCATGTCGTCGTACATGGCATTTAGGGATCACACATGACATGTATCAGCCACTAGGTGCCTACTTGTGTCCTCCTGGTCATGCCTGTGTACATTCGCCCATTCCCATGTAAGTGGTCATGTACCTATCCATGCCTAGGTACTGGCACATGTTGGTGTACACCCAGAGTACACAGCATGTCCTCCTGCATGGGGACCTAGGTGTGTGTCGGTTGGAATGCGCCTTGGAAACCCATGGGTGGATCACACAGTGTGTGGTCCCTACCACATGTTGTGTGATCCTTAACTCGGGTTAAAATCCAAGTCATCGTGGAGGAGGTACACGGTGTGTGTTCTTCTGAACTACGCAACGTGTATTGTTATTTTTCACAAAAAAATCAAAATCTCCACTCAGGTCTCTAGATCTAGCTTTTCCACCAGTTTCCTCACTGATCAGCCACCCAGAACTAATGGGAATCGCCTTTTATCATCAATTACCTCCCTTCGGTGGCTGGAAATTGAAAACCAACTAACAGCGCAAAGATCTATTACGCGTTCCGCACACCTCCTGTCGCCAATCACCACTCTGGATCCTAAATCCACAGAGTATCAGACATGATCCATCCTGATCCATACATAAAACACTAATCTATTCATTTTCCACCAAACTTTCATGAATCTGGTGGTTTAATAATTCTTGAACCTATCCCCGACAATTTCAAACCACGATCCCATGGGCCAACGATGAAGAACATGGAGAATGGGTGAGATAAATGCACTAGAATAGTAGTACAATCGTCGTTAGCCAATGTTTTTTACCAAAAATCATAAATCAGGGATATCCAGGGTGAATAACTTGGCATATCAAGAATACCTGATATAAAAAAATTAAACGAGCTCATGTGAAGGGCAGATAAACACATATCAAAAGAAGGTAAAAATATTTATGCTCAATATTTTAATCAACGGAGAAAATCACAATTCATGATCTCTACCTAAATGTGGATCGATTTTTGGTGAAGAATAGATTTTCTAGTAATGAAAAAAGACCCTTTACATTTTCATCCACTCAATAAACCTCAATCTGATCTCTCATCATCCTCCGATTCGATCTACCAACAAAGAATTCTTAAAAATACTCTCAATTCTCCCAATGTTTGTGAAGATAACCCTGGATAATTTTTATAATGAGGTATAAATAGAGGAGGTTAGGTCATGTCCATTTAAAACAAAATAAATAAATTTAATTATTTATTTTAATTAATCACACCGCCAACGATTTCCTCAACCGAAAGTATGGCGCCAACCAATCTTAGGTAGTGCTTATGGTAAACTCCTCATTCTGGAATCAACTGTGGTCTCATTTTTCCAATCTGAGACTCTATTTGGGAGTTATTCTATATTTTTAGGAAAAAATACACACACATAATAATAATATAATTAGTATTTTTATAATATCAATTCTGGACTCACTGGGTCTCAAAATCTCACATCGTCTCTGCGCTTGGTTCCGAAAATATTCCTTAATATATTTCAAAGTATTATAAGAAAAAAATAGGATCACTACATGGACTCAATCCTTGGACCACCCTTGTGAAATTTGAACCCCTTTACCACTACTACAATATTGTTTTATTCTATAGTTTATGATATTTCTATTTTTATATATAAATATTTACATATATCATTTTTATTCATATATTTATATAATTATTTTTAAATGCATTTATAAAATATATGTTTGTGTGAGTTTGATATATATATTACACTTATTTAAATATATTATATATTAATATTCATTTACATAAATTAGAATATAAATATAAATATATATCCATTTATTAATTCACACATATGTATATATGAACATTATATATACATTTTTTAAGTATATATATATACATATATATACATATTAACATATATATATATTCATATATTTTTATAATGTAAAAAATTATTACAGATTATTTTAAATAAAATGGATAATAATTAATTCCATATGATTTATATAATTATTTTTAAATACATTTTTAAAATACGTTTATATATTTTTATATTTTTATATTTAGATATAAATTATATAGATTACATATATATTTATATGTTTGTATATTTACACATATATTTATACATATTTACTTATAATTATATATTTAGATATAAATTTTGTATAATATATTTATAAATATTTTCTGTAAATACATGCATATACTATATTTATTGATAATAATGTATTTATAAAAATGCATTTATATATAATGTATTTACACAGTATTGACACACACACACATTCACATATTTACATGCACGTACACATTTTTCCACACATGTAAATTTTTATTCAAGGAGACTAAAAACAAAGAACAAGGGTGGGCCCAAAAGACCCAATACGGGAGGCCTAAGGTGGCCGAAAGTAGTGGAGACCAAGGGCATCCCCTCTAACCAGGTTGACCCTCTATGGATTCATGGTGATAACAGTATGAAAACAAATGGGATCTAGACTGGGGAAGTCAAGAGAAGCTAGGTGGTCCGCGACTTTGTTCCCTTCATGCCAAGTGTGAAGCACGCTCATCTTATTATTGATCATTCATTTACACTTCCTGATGATGTAAAGAATATACCAAGGGATATATCCAGTGCCTTGCATGGCATTGTGAAGGATTTGGGAATCATTTTTGACCGCCATTATAATGATCCGCTTTTTGATGACATAAGAGGATCCCAGAAAACATTGCCTTGGCCTCCGCCTGGAGTGAATATCTAAGACCCAATCAAGCAGAGAACGCCATGATAACCAACCATGAGGAGTTGCGAACCACCCCTCCTCCACGAATTAGTCCCATGTTGCATGACCCATCTGAGTTTATTTTGAGCCCGCTGTTGGGTGGTGACCAACATAACCAATTACCTCTATTATTCCTGCTTCCCAAAGGAGTGATATTATTGAGAGCGTGAAGCCTTTGAAGGGTGGGAACCTCCTTCCAGCTTCCACATGATCAGACCATGTATAGAAGGAGGAACATAGTTCGATGGATGATGCCCTGGACTGAGGCAACAATACCTTCATTCCTGGACTTATTCCTCGCCTGTCATATCAACCAGCAACCTGCGTGGAGAACCACAGTGCGTGCCATCTTCTCTAGACCTCTCTCCCTCGCTCAATGGAACCATTGATCAAGAAAATTCATACCCTCAATGCGACTATCATGGACACCTATAAACTCCCCAAAATACTACCACACTGCTCTAGCCCAATCTCCTTCAAAGAATAAATGCCCCGCACTCTCCCCCTGGTGGTCTGATAAACAACGGCACCATGAATCCAATGCGATGCCACATCGCTTTATGTTGTCATTGGTGGAAATAGCCTTCTAACAAAGCCTCCAAGTAATAAATTTGAGTTTAACAGGGGTACCTTTTTTCCAGAGGATGTCATCCCACGGATTGCTCTATTCCTAAGTGGCCAACGCACGTACACATTTATATTTCACACATACACACACAAATATTTACATATATGTATTTATTTACATATATCATAATATACACATAAATATAGATGTTTTATTAACACACATATTTATATATAAAAATTACTTGTATAGGTGTATATATATAAATAAATTCATTTTTATAGGGTAAATAAATTGGATAATTTTTCATTTTAAATAACATGAATAATAAATATTAGTGTTCATATGGTTTATATAGTTAAAAATACATTTTTATATAAATATGTTTAGATTTTTATTTATATAATTGGTTTTTTATATGTAAATATGAGAAAATATGTATATATTTAATTATAAATAAAACTAAAACATAAAAAATGATAAAAATTAAAAAACATAATATCTATATGAATGTAAGACTTGGAAATAAATTCAACCACCGCAAAAAAAATAATAAGAAGACCCTCTTAAATGAAGCTGGAATCCCATAAAATATTAAAAAAATAGGGTATTCCAACTAAAATCTCACTTTTAGAGGCCTTCCGAACCTTTTTTAACCTCTAAAAAATAGTGATCGGGGTCCTCAAGAGTCAATATCTCATAAATCATTTTTCAAGATTCAATTTGATATGTGGTAAATCCCAAACGGACACCTAGATCAAGATCCATACATGTTTTAAGTTCAAATCATTTTTTAACTTTTCTTAGATCGTTCATTAATTTATTGATTTTTTTTATGTCATCCAACTGCTATTAAATGGCTCTTATTTGATAATAATTAAAAAATTAATAATTAATATTATTTTTTAATTATCTTATAATCCTTTTTTCACTAAATATATTATATATTATGTGTAAATGCATATTTAGTCTTCTATAAATCATATTAAATAAAATATATTATAATTATATATTAATATATAATTTTAATGATATATAATTTTTTTAAAAAAATATACTTTTTATCAGTGCTATAAAAAATGTCGATAAAGGGTTTATTTTATCAATGCTAAAACAAAAAGAATTGATAGAATTACACATTATTAGCACTTTTTAGTGTTGATAAAAAACTCTTTACAAACATTTTTTTCTAGCACTGATAAAAGTATCTTCTATCAATGCTCTGAAAAAGTGATAATAAATGATACTTTTATCAGCGTTAAAATAAATCCTTGATAAAGATGGTCTTTTATCAGTATTTTTTAGCAATCATAAAATCACTATCTGTAATCATTTTTTCTAGCATTGATAAAAATATTGTGGTGCACTCTCGGTCATTGGTACGTCTTAATCAAGTCTTAGTTTTTTTGGGGGGGTCTAGAAAGATTAAAGGTATCAGAGGATAAAAAATGGAATTTTGGGAAAACTATCAAGGTTTAGGGTTAGTTTAACCATATGGTAACTATACGGTATGCCTCTATGAGGTTCTAGTGGGGTTTTTTATGGTTTGGGCATGGTTAGTAAAACTTTGAGACATGCCTTGTGAAACATGTAGGGTGTCTGGTGGTTTCTCATGTGGGTCACATGGTTTGATATTAGTTTTCCCAAACTATGCAACCCCCAATGAAAAATTTCCACCACCCCTAGATAGAATAGACATTAGGGGCACAAGATTAAGGTGTGTGGTTAGTTTAACCGTGCGGCATGCCCTAGGAAACCGTGTTACCCCCTTTCAAACTATTAAAAAGTGTGATTTTACCCTTTTTCCCTTTCCTATTTAAAATCCTAATCACCCCATAATATCTATTTATCTCATCCTAACCCTTTAAAAATACTTTTTAGGTATCTCCCCTTAGTTTCTAGGTGGTTTTCCTTCATTCTTAATGGATCGTATAGAGGTATGTTGCATATTTTATCTAGTTTCCCCTCTTCTTTGTAAATCTACACTAGATATCTTCTCATATCATCTTATTGGAACCCAATTTGGTTTTAATTCCATATCTAATTGGTTTTATAGATGATTGAAATTGTTTCTTGTGGATCTAGGATTGTGAGGACCCGATCTACTCTTCCCCATTCTCCGTTTTCGAAGGCGATTTTTTCTACCTCCATTTTGAGGTAGGTGTTTCTATAAAAAGGGTCAATTATATGAATTTCTTATAATTATTGTAAAATTACTTTTTTTTATTCATTTAATTTAATGTAATTTTGGTTGTAAGGTATTTATTTTAAATATGTATTTTTTTAAATGGGTAGTGCTTTAAAAATGGGTTTTTCACTCTAAGTGTTCGATTAAATGCTTAAGTGGTGGTTTTGATTCAGAAATGGGTTTCAAAACACTAAAGTGGATTGTCTTGGCTTTGAAAATGTTTTATAATTTTTTATAATCATTTTAAAATGGATTTTTACAAACTTTTCACATTGGTAACCTTGGCTGCAGTGGGAAAGGGACATAGGTAAACCTAGTGTGTGTGGCACCACTAGGAGTTATTTTTGACGTATCGGTGGACTATGGAAGGAATAAATATTGGTTGATACCAATATATTCCTAATTTCGGATCTTTTATGTCAATTACATATTCATATAGGTTAGGTCTCAATATGGAGTGCTTTGTCATTTATGGTTGTTTAACGCATGATGGATTTTTTCATGGATTGTTGCTCATATATTTTCACATAAGGTTGTATCACATGGTTTCACATGATATATTATTTCATGGATGAAGGTTTACTTTCTCACCTTATGGTGTATGGATATGATTTCCTATTTTATTACTTTTACTTTTCATATTTCTGTCTTTGTGAATATGGAAGGATTTTATAAAAACTAAAGGAAAATGATTTACAAATGGGTTTGGATTTATGAAAATGATTTGTAAAACTATTTTGTTTTAAAATTTATAACTAAATCATTCTTGATATTATACTTTTTATAGACTTTGTGGTGGTATCCTACTAGGATTTTTTATCACCCCTACTTTTGAATTTGGGTGGTTGTAGATGTTGTATTGTAGGAACCAGGAAAAGTAAAGGGAATTATGTAGCATGTTAGTTTCTATTATTTTCATAGCCTTTATAGTGAGATGGTTTGGTGGTGAAAATTGTTCACATATAGACTAGTTTCTTTTGTTTGGTTATGATTTTCTGGTTTGGTCTATTTAGATTAGGTTTTATGGATCTGGTTTTATCTTTTTCTTTAACATTGTACTCTAGATGTATGTATTTTTTGGTTAAATTCAAGAGTTGTTTCTGTTATCTTTTTTATACCTCACCATGTGATGGCCAGATCGAGTGGATAGTTTTGTTGACTCATTTTGTCCTGTGATAATTTGGTATCAAAGGGATGCTTAGCCTGAAGTGTGTTAATGTTGCTTGTGTTTAGTTCTATTTAATGGGTAGTCATTATTTAGGATTGTTAGAATTTAGGTAGTAAGTATTTGAGCGTGCCTGTCTATCTTACTTTCACATTTAAACTTTAGTTATCATTGGTGGTTGGAAAATTTTTACTAGGTTTGAGACTTGGTTTTTGAGCTCTTTTGGTTGAAATATATGGGAGTTTATTTAAATGGAATTGTTCCTCCTTAAATAATTTTTTTCATTCGTATAATTCATGAATACTTTAAATAATTGATGTTTTAAAGCATATATGTGAATACTTGAAGTTGGTCTTAATATTTTGAAACATTCTCTAAATCTTATTGGTCATTGTGTTATGCTTAAAAACTCTATCTGAGAAGATATCTTCCAAATATGAGAGAGGAAGTTGTGAGATAGGATCTGCAGGTGAATCCTCCAATGGACCCTTATTTGGTTGAAGCTATAATCCATATAATCCGTACTCTTAGTAAAGTTGGTGTTAGGAACCTGGGATGTATGAGAAATCATGGATCTAAATTTACTAAGAAACATCCACTCATCTTCTGTTGTGACAAAGGACCCTAAGAATTAGAGTAGTGGGTTGAGTGGATTGAGGGGATCTTTAACTTCTTGAATACTCCTAAGGACTCTAAGGTGGGTCTTGTAAGATCACATATTTTTCTGAGTAGTAAATTCTAAAAATAATTTGAAATTTCAGTTCGGTAGATGGGTCAAATATTGAATGGATAATCATAATGGAATTATTAAGGTTTAAATGCCTCTAAATGATGTTTTAGAGATATAATGAGGCTTTGTTTTTTTTCTTAGGATTTTGGGAGCATCCTGGGGGTTCGGGACCCAAAACCAAAGTTTTAGGAAAAATGTGGTAGAGGGTGCATGGTTAGAGTATGATTAGTGTTAACCGTGTGACTAAACCATGTGACCTAGTTTGTATAGGTTCATAATCTAGGGAAACTATACGGTAGACTAGGGAAATATAGGTGGGTTTTTACAATTTATTGTAGACACGTTGTATGACTGGTTCACAATCAGTTAAACTATATTACATGCCACGTGCATGGGGATGGTGCTTGGACAGTGCCAACTGTGTGGTTGGTGCACGGTTTGTCCAACTATGCAACCCATTAAAAAGTGTAAATTTACACTTTTTCCCTTGTGAAATTTGAGAGGGAAGCCCCCTTTTTCTCCCTTACCCCCCCCCCCCCCACACACACACGCACACCTTCTTCTCCTCCTCTTCCCTTGGGTGATTATCTCCCGTTCTTGGTCTACTTTGATCATCATCAAGTGAGTTGGAATCCTTGAGGTAATTATTTAACAATGTTAGCCTCCATTGTGTTCTTTTACTTCTTCCTATAACCAAGGTTTTTAAGATAAGGTATTTTTGTCCTGATTCCACCAGAACATGGTGGAATTAGAAACCAATTTTTTTGTTTTCACTCTCCCTGGTAAGGGGATAACCTCATAGGCCATTTTTACTTCGTCGCATGTCATTCTGTCAAGTTACTTCACCATGGTGAATTTCTAAAGATTCAATGATTTTAATTAAAATTTTAAAATGGTTTTTTTGAAACTGTTGCTTATGGATTATACCTGACTCGAGGTTGGTTGTGTACTACTTATTGTTGGTGAGTGTTATTATTTTATTCTGGCGTAACAAGATTGGTCAGTGATCTTTTGAGCTTTATTACCTTTTAAAATAAAGTGTTTTTTATTTTTTATAGTTTTTTTGGTTTTATTAATTAATTGTAAAATTATTATAATTAATTAACTATGTTTTTCTATTTATGAGACAGGTCCAGTATGACTCGGTTGATCTTAAACAAGCCTTGGTAGCTATTGTCAGCCTTTGTAAAATAGATAGAAAGCTTCCTAAAGGTAGGTGGTCTGTCATAACTTCCCTTTAGTATTTATGCATGTTATGGTATTTTTTGGATTCTCAAGCTCACCCTTAAGGATGAAACCCCCTATTAAAACTCATTCTAATGAATTTTCTAATTAAATGAAATGGGTATATTGTACTGGATGAACGTCAGAGTCACTAACAACCCCAGTGCACTAGCTTCATCCCACAACTTGATTCTATGACCCTAACCAAGGATCCTCTATGGGATATATAAACTTATTATTTTTTAGGATCCCAATAGGAATTCCATAATTGCATACTGACTTAGAGGATTGTAATAGGGATGCCTCTATTTACCATGGACCTAGAGGGTCCCAAGTAGGATTCCTCTATAGTGTTATTACTTAGGGGACCAAGTGGGTGCCCTGATGCTTAACCGACCCTAATCTAGTGCGATATGGGTTTGGGTAGATATGGTAGTGAGTCTTACCTTAGAACCCATACCAAACTTGTAAGTTGTGAGGTTGTGAAAGTATTGGTGGGTTAGGTGTTCATCCACCCTCACTATTTTAATTATGCATTCACCTATTTATTGATGATGCAGCGATGATTACCAGAGGTGATTCCTAGTTCTTGGATGATTTGCCTAATGCATTGTGAATTATTTTATTTAGATTTACATACAAATTTTATAGAATCTAGATTTTGATCCTTATTCTATTGATATTTTTTGACGTAAGTCTTGGGGTCCATCTTATGAGCCTTTGTTGATTGAATGTTACTATTAATTTTACTAGAAGTCTCATTTATCACTGGTATTTTGTCCTGATAAGGGATATAGAGGTAGGTAAATAAGAGTGTCTCAGGAACCTCTTATAATGGGTCTCTCTAGTAATGGATAGTCTTCTATCATTCCAGATGATATAAAATGTATTCAGATGGAAGCATTTCCCCCAAGAAGTGGGATGCTGATGAGCTCCCTGAGGATGGACTTGATCTCCTCATTTGATGCCTAGGATACTCCCTAAAATTAGTGGGTGCACCATTATAGATAATCGCTATATTTTTATGGAAGAGGGTTGTTGAGACTTTTATTGAATGATTTTTTGTTGTTATACCAAATCAGTGGAGTATTACATATAGTTCACCTAAGGGTCATCGCCCTTAGGAACTATCTGAGATACAATGTCATGATTACCTATAGACCGAGATCTAGGAATAAAACATCAGACTGGATTATATGTGGTTGAGTAGTATTAAATCTAACTCAATGCCACAATTATAGGATTTTCTATTGGTATATAGTATACTTTATTATGGTGATTGGAGGTGAGTATGGGTGAACCCAAGGTTAGGACACATATCCCCCTGTGGTGACATAGCTTGCTCAGAGGCATTTCTAATGCCGGATGAAGTAAGTTTTTTTATTGGGATTATGGACCTAGATATTGACTTAATTATTCATATATTGAGTGGTATGATATCCATATAAATGCCTTTTTTTCATAATTTCCATATTATTAGGGTTACAGACCCAAGGATTGATAGTTGTTGATCATGTTATTTATCATTATGATCAGGTATATACATATTTATGTGTGTGTGTGTATTTATGGGAATATATATATATATATATATATATATATACATGGTAGAAAATTTCCTAGTTAATCAGGATCATGGGCCCAGGGATTGACTGTGGTTTCACATTAGTTATTTTATCTATCTTTTCCAGTTGTGTCTCGGATAGATTGATCACATTCCTTGAGCATGTCTTGTGTGGCTTGTTTGTTAATTTATTTCCATCAACTATAATTATTATTATCTTTATCATTATGGTTAGATCACTTTTACATACATTTCATTTTACTAGATATGTATGGGACCATGTTGGTGGTTCCCTACTGATTTTGGTGCTCACACCCAACTCAGGACGCTATTACACTATGGTACCCGAGCAAATGTTCACGTCATTATAGGCATATGTAGTTCCATGGCCTCGGATTGATAGATCATGATGGATCATATATGTATGTCGAGATCAGGTATGCGATATGGCTCTGAGTTAGCAGTAGAGCCTAGTACTTTATTTCATTTTCTTTTATGTACTTCAACATATGTGATCATCCCATAGGTAAATCAGTGTTGTTTATATGATATGTTCTTTCAAGATTTTATAGAATTTCATTTATTATTATAGCATGCTTATATTTCATTTATTTACTACTTATTCACTCTGTTTATTTACTTCTTAGACAAAATATAGTTATTTTTATTATTGTTTACTCTGATATGAGGACATATTCTCTCCACGGATACAATCTAGACCCTTGATGATAAACAGAATCCTTTGGAGTATGTAGAGGCTTACTTAAACCCTTGTGGTGAACCAGATCGGAGTACCAGTTTAGTAGAATTTGGGTTGGGATGTTACAAAGTGGTATCAGAGGTGTTTGTTTTCCTATTGTCTTACTATTTAGGATATGGTAGACAGGAGTATTAGTAATGTTTTAGAACCTGCAATGGATATCAAACTAGTGCATCAAGAACACCTATTCTGGGGAGAATTTTTGGTTTCCAAGGGCATGGGTTTGTTGTTTTGATCTAATATTTTACAGTTGTATATGATTTTTACTTTGACCAATGAACATGTTGTGTGGATGTTATGATTTATTATGGATTTATAGATCTTTGCCCATTGGAAAGAGGTCAAGGATTGATTTTTAATCCTGTCTAGAAAAGTCAAGAGGCATATCATGCATCATATTTTTCATGTAGGATTCATATGTTATAGGTCTGCTATTATTTAATTATTACTGATGATATAGGAAAATTTTTTAAAGTGTCAAAGAAACCTAAATGGTGTTTTCCCATATAGGTTTTTGGTGTAATTGTACTCAATTGGGAAAACTTTCATATATATATTTCATTCTAATGCTAGGTAAGGTGGATCTATGTTTTGATTTTTGATGGTGAGGTTGATGAATCAATCCACATGTATAGAAGGTGCAGTGATCCCAGTAGGTTGATAGGGTACATCATGTCTATGTGTTGGGCCCCAAGAAGGGTGTTCTTTCTTATGATTCATTATTTAAAGTTTTAATAAAAACCTATATAGTTTTTTCCTTCATATCTTGGAAAGAAATTCTACTTAACAAGCCTTTGTTTGGGGTTATCTAGTCAGATCGCTCAGTGTGATGATGACAAGTGCCATTTTGTTTTTAGTGAACTGGACCTTGATGGGGTATTACCATATGCAGATGCCTAGTGAGTTTCAGTTCTATATCTATTTTACATTGGTATCATGATTTCTAGGTATAAGTTCCTTATGATTATTCTCAGTGAGAATCAGGGTCCGAGTAGGCTAATTCTTGACAGTTTTTACCCTCATAGGTCATCATATTTACCTCCATTTTGAGATTTTTCCTTTTTTGAGAGGTGGTTATACCTAGTGTTAGGGATGGGTGAGAGACCTAGAGACCCTTGGTTTTTACTCAAACTCGTGTAGGTGGATGTTTCATTGTTTAAGGGAAACCTATGAGTGAGTTTGGCCTAAGTTTATGGATGATTTTTTAGGCAATTATCTTAATGGTATGCTCATTTGAGACTGTTTCATGGTAGGTGCTCAGGTTTTTGTGATATAGGAAAGATAATTCCTTTGGTTTATAATCAATCACATAAGGTGCATGTCTTATGATACTGGTTTCGACAGGAAATATTGTTCAGGTGCCTAGCCCTGTTAACTAGTAGTTGTGTGTTTGTCGCTTAAATTTCAGAAAATGGTGTTGTATGACAGGCAGTTATGGAATAAATCATGGCACCTGTAAGGTGTCTTATTTTGAAGAGAATTCATAAGGGAGCTAAGGGTTTAATGAGACTGATGT
Source organism: Viscum album (assembly GCA_963277665.1). Taxonomy (NCBI): domain Eukaryota; kingdom Viridiplantae; phylum Streptophyta; class Magnoliopsida; order Santalales; family Viscaceae; genus Viscum; species Viscum album. The sequence continues at coordinate 1,655,843,571 of OY728121.1, read as the reverse complement.
TCCATGTAGCACAGTCAGTTTGTCCTTATGATGGATGACTCGCTCGAGTATGAGTAGGTTGATGATGGTACCATTTAAATCATAAATCAGAGAGTGGAAATGTTCTATCTGAGGACTAATGGTTTCAAATAAATGAATCAAGAATGGTTGCTAAGTTTTTTCAATAAAAATGATAAATATCTCTATAGTAGAGGATAAATCAAGAATAAATTGGGTTTCGGAAGGCAGTTGACCTATGGTTGGATCGGGACACGTGTTATCGGGATATGTAGTATTAGGAGTTGGTTAAAGGAAACTATTTCCTATTTTATGTGAGTGTGGATTGGGATAGAAATGCATTGATGTTGATAATATCTTAGTGTATATATAGGTAGATATGATCATGCTCTATCTTAGCATCATCTTGAGTATACTAAGAGAGAATCATCTCTACCCCAATCTTTTTCTCTTTTAAAATACCTTTCCTAGTTGGTGATAGAACCTGTTGAGGTTGTGCTCGAGGAGTGTTATAAGGTAATCCTTATGGTGGAGAGAATTTCATTGGTCGTTTGAGGGTTTTGACCCTTGTTATGAGTTAAAATTTGGAAGTTTTCATGGAAACCATTCTCAGGAAGTAGGTATTAGAGGTGCTTGGATGTCGCGAGTTGACACTCAAAGATGAGAAGGTTTCCATCCATGTTGATTGTTATTTCCATAAGTATATGGGTCATGGGGTGTGGTGAATGGGTTTTTGTTCCATCGATGTGATGATAAGGATTCTCCTAAGGTGGGGAGCATGATGTCGGTCGTAAGAGGGTGACCCTCATATGGAAAGGGTCATGGGACAACGAGACCGATCGTATGACGGTGGTTTTGGCCCTTGTAAACAGTTTGATAAATGAAACATGTAAAAATAGAAATATCATTAAATTATAGTATAGGTTTGATTATAGATTGGTGAAATATATATGTGGGCATCAATCCTAGTGTAGCTTTGATGATCCATCCAAGCTAGATTAGGTTTCCATCGATGTCGATGTTATAGCATAAATACAATTTTGATCGAGATATGGTTTTGTCCGGAGACGTCACTGGAAGTTGGGCACAAGCTTCAGTGAGTGTGCTCAGAATAGTTTTGGTAGACCTTGAGATAAGGCTATGGAAATCTATTTTTGAAGATGCATCGGTTGTAGAAACTGATTATTCTTGGGAGTAGTCAACTGGAGCCGATTCGACTTGAAGTCCTTAAAATGGTTTGATGTGGACATTGGGGTACCTCATTTAGTACTCCTTTGGGATAATATGGGTGTACTTTGAGGGTCATATGGGATTCTTCAATAAAAATTCATCACGACCAGGTTGAGAATGGTCGATGGGAGTTCAACCATAATGAAAAAATCGAGGACAGAGGGTTGTCCCCTAATGTGTAATTTTATAAACGTGTAATAAGTGTCAAAAGGACACATATAACATGTTCTAGTAAGTGAATATGATGGCATAAATACCAAGGATTAAATTTTTATGGCTTAGGTACCGTATGTTTGAAATGACTCTTATAGGTGTGGTGGGCATCTAGAAATGAAATACGACCATTTTAATAAACAATATTTGACCTAAGTAGGTCGGTTCATGTTTTCTTTTTCCACTAGGGATTCTCAGGGATGAGAAGTTCTAAGGTGGGGAGACTATAATTTTCCATGTTTTTTCAAGTTATAAATTTCAGAAAGAATTTCAATTTTCGATTTACTAGATGGTTCAAATCTTGATCGCAGATTTGGAATAGAATTTTGAAGGTTGTAATGACTATAAATGATGTTTTTAGAGTTGGAATGAGACTTAGTTTGTATCTTAGAGTTTTGGAAGCATCCTCAGGGTTTGGGACTCAAAACCAGAGTTTTGGGAAAAGTGAAACATAGGGTGCATGGTTGGTTCATGGTTAGTGTTAACCATGCAATCAAACCATGAAACCTAGTTTGTATAAATACATAAGTTAGGGAAACTCTGTAGAGATATAGGTAAACCCATATGGGTTTTTGAAATTTATTGCCGATATATTTCATGACTAGCGTATGGTCTATCAAACTATGTGTCATTCTAGTGCGTGGGGTTGGTGCTTGAACAATGCCAATCGCACTTTTGGCTGATGGTTTGGCCAACTATGTGGCCAAAACATGTGGCCCGTTAAAAAGTATAAATTTACCATTTTCCCTTGTGGTATTTAAGAGGGAGGCCACTATTTTTCTCCCTTCTCCTCCCCCAGACATGCACCGTCCTCTCCTCCTCTTCCCTTGGGTGATTCCCCCTCATTCTTGGTCTTTTTTTATCATTTTTAAGTGCATTGTAATATTTTATGGAATTATTTGACTCTATTAACCTTCATTGTATTCTCTTCCTTCTTCCTATAACCAAAGTTTCTCTGGTTAGGGATTCTGGTCTTGATTTCACTCGAACATGGTGGAATCAGATACTAATATTGGGGTTTTCGCTCTTCCTGGGAAGAGGATAACTTGAGAGGCTATCTACACTTCGTCGCGTGTCATTTCATCAAAGTAAATTGTCATGGTGAATTTGTAAAGCTTAAATACCTTTAATTAAAATTATTTAATAGTTATTTTGACACCATTGATTTGGTTACCTGATTCGAGTTTGGTTGTGTACTAATTTTTTTTCATGAGTGTTGGGTTATCATTCTCGTGTGATAAGATCGGCTAGTGAGATTTTGATATTTATGTCCTTTTAGAATAAAGTATCTTTTTTGTTTATAGTTTGTATAGTTTTATTAATTAATTATAATTTTTCTACAATTAATTCATTCTAATGGTATGTTTGTGATACTGGTCCATTATGACTTGGTTGAGCTTCGATAGGCCTTCGAAGATGTTGTTGTCCTTTGGAAAATAAGTGGAAAGTTTCCTAAAGGTAGGTGGTCTATCATAATTTTCCTTACTATTTATGCATGTTTATAATATTATGTGGATGCTCAGGCTCACCCTTGATGGAAATTCCCCTTATTTAAATTCATTTCGATGAATTTTTTAATTAAATAAAATTCCCCAGTGCGTGAGAGACCCTAAGCTAGTGTGATATGGGTCTGAGTATAGATGGTATCAGGTGTCACCTTAGAACCCATACCAAAATTATAATCTACGAGGATATGGAAGTAGTGGTAGGGTAGGATTTAGGCCACTCTCTCTCTTTTAATTATGCATTCACTTATTTACTAATGATGTAGAGATTATTATCAAGGGTGATTCCTAGTTCTTGGTCGATGTGCTTGATACATTGTGACTTATTTTATTTGGATTTCTAGACTTATTTCTTAGAATCTAGCACCTAATACTTATTATATTAGTATTTTCATATGTACTTCCTAGGGTTAGGCTTATGAGACTTTCTTGATAGAATTTTATTGTTACTACTACTAGAAGTCCCATTTTTTACTAGGATTACTCATTAATGAGGGGTAAAAAGGTAGGTCATTAAGAGTGACTGGGACCCCTATAATAGTAGATCTCTCTATGAATGGATAGTCCACTATCATTCCATATGATGCCAAATGTGGTTGAGTGGGCGCATTTCCCCCGAGCAGTAGGGTGCTGATGAGCTCCCCTATGATGGACTTGATCTTCTCATTTGATGCCTAGAATAATCCCTAGTATTATTGGAAGCACCATTATTGATACTCACCAGATTTTTTTGGGAGTCGGTTGTTAATACATTTATTGAATAATTATGTGTTGTTATACTGGATCAGAAGAGTATTCCTTATAGGTAGCCTAAGGGTCATCCCCCTTAAAGACTATCTGAGTTGCAATGTCATGATTGCCTATGGACCAGGACTTGGGAATCAGGCAGTGGACTGGATTACATGTGTATTTAGTATGAAATCTAGATCATTTCCACATTTATATGATTTTCAATCAATATAAGGTATTCTTTATTACAATGAATGCAGGCGAGTACAGGTGAACCCAGGGTTAGTATATATATCCCCCTATGGTGATTTAGTTTTCTCAGAGACATTTTTGCTGCTGGCTGAAGAAGGTATTATCAATTAGGATTACAGAACCAAATATTGACTTAATTACACATGGATTGAGTAGTAATACATTCATATCAATGTTGTTTTGTAGTAATTCGATAAGATCAGGGTTACAGACCCAAAGATCGACTGTTGTTGATCATGTTATTTATCACCTTACTCATTTATATCAATATTTTTGTGTACATATATATATATGGGAATATATATATATACATATATATATATATACATGAAGACACATTTCCCAGTTGATCAGGATCATGGACCTAGGGATTGACTTTGGTTTCACATTATTTATTTTATTTATCTTTTCCAGTTGTGTCTCATCTAGGTTGAGCGTGTTCACTGAGAATTTATTGTAAAACATATCTTTTAGTTTATTTCCACTAGATACAATTATTATCATCCTTATACTAATGAGTAGATCACTTTTACATACACTGCATATTACTGGATATGTATGGGACTGCATTGGTGGTGCCCAACTGAGTTTTTCACTCACACCCTACTCAAGTTGTCATTACACTGGGGTACCCGAATAGATGTTCACTTTGTTACAGCCACAGGTAGAGTCGTGTTATAAGGCCCTAGCCTTAAAACATTACTTAATCTTGAGATAAGTCAATAATTTCACATTAATTCACATTGAGGATCTTTTCAGGTTTTGATTTTTAAATAATTAGGCCATTATTAATACATATCATCCCATAATCATACAAGTGGATACTATAAAAACAGTATCCATTTTTTCAACCAAATAAAACCCTTTAAAAACATGATTTCTTTTCTTGATAGAAAAAAATCTTGGCTTCTTCCTTTATCTTACTCATCCTTATACCCTGTGAAACGATTCAAAAAAATTGGGATGAGCATAAAAACTCAATAAGCGATAAAATAAGTAAAGAAAACATTAGTCCATGAATATTTATAAACCCATGAATTCATAAGAATCATGAAGACTTAATATCAATCAAAAATCATAAAGCTAACTTGTGGCATCCAGATCATACTTACTTTTTAGCTTCTACAAACACCTTGGGAGTAACCTTCATGGTTACGTTTGGAATGCCCATCACAGTATATTCCCTAAATCTCTTAGGAGAAACCTTCATGTTAGCCTCCATCACATTACCCAATGCATTGAAGAGCTATCACAAGCTCACCCACCCTCAGTTTATCATAGAACCACATATATATATATAATAAATTCCCAAGAACAATAACATAATCATAACACATTAACAAGCATAAAGTAAAAATAACATTTCCATATTGCGGTCATAAAAAATAATTTCAAGATATTGACATCGTCAATCCATTCTAAAAAATATTTATAATAAAAAAATACCTAAAAAATGAATATGGTATTTAATTTTCTTTTTAATAACATTAAAACTTGTAGAGAAATCCAAATATCAAATAATGATCATGGCGGTCGAAAGTTCGTTGTCACCACGTATGTTAAAAAGAAACATTCCTTTTATCGTTTAGTAAAACACTTTTTAAAAAAAGATTAATTTTGAAAACCTCTAAATGAGATTAAAATTCAAAGTGTTTTATTATACACCATATAAAAGAAGGTCGTATATAAATCAAAATATGCCTCAATGAAAGGAGATTGAGATAAAGTTTCTTACCTTGAACCGGACTTGTCTCGTTCGTTCTTTAATTTTCTGAATAATAAACTTAGGTTAATTTATACTTGATTTAGAAACTTTTTAAATTTTATTATTCATTTTATTTCACTTATTACTATGTTATAATAATTAGTTAATTATTTGAGTTCATATCGGGCGTTTTGTCGATGTTCGGTTCTTGAGTCAAAAATGAACTTGTTTTGATGCAAATTATCCTGGTGGTCATAAGTCCATTATCTCCAGAATGATATTTTTAATTTAAATATAATATATATCATATATATATATATTTATAAAAGTCCATAACCTTTGCAGATAATAAATTAAATGCATTGTTCATGGAGACAGTAGTTCGTACGTACGCATGAATGCTACTTTCATATCTTTGACATATTAAAGGAAAGAAAAATAAATGATACATTGTTATATTATAATTCTGGTATAATATATATGTTATATATGTTACATAATTTCATTAACTTCATCCTTTATACATTTCATGTATGGCATGAACGGGTCATGTCACTTTGAGGGGGCGGTAGTCCATACTTCCTCAAATGATATTATCATATTTACACATTATGAAAAGCATAAAGGTATGTTGTAAATAAAAATTACAGAAGTATAAAGACAATATAAATATAATATATATCATATATAAATACAGTTCCATCATAATGGACAACATGATAGGTGGTAGGAGAAAATTGAACAATCATCATTTCATGAGGCAGTAGTTCTTCGTACACAAAAATGGTATGTTCTATATCTATTAGATAGATGTGTGTGTAAGTGTAGGTAAAAATCTTAGCATAAAAACATCATAGTATTATTATTACACTGGTTTTTTTATAAAATAATGTAATAAAAATAGTTTAGGGGTTATAGAAGGAAAATAAATGAAAGGAGTTTGAGAGAATACGTTACCTCTAAATCAGGTAACTCCTTTTGATTTAAGCGAAAAGGGTTTCTTGAATTGTCTTCTTCCCAAGGTAAGGCTTCTAGGAGGAAGGGAGGGATGTTGGGATATTATTTGAGAAGAATTTGGATAATCCAAGTATATCAACCCAATCCATTTACACATAACATTACAAGATTTTAAACATAATAAAACATCTTATTACAAGCCAAGGATCGTAAAGTCTAGTGTCTTGGAAGACTAGGTACATAAAACATAAAACATGGGAATAAAAAAACTTATTTATTTAATCTTAATAAAGAGATACTTACTTCCTTTGACCCATTACATCTGCATAGGGTATCCTAGGGATCACATTAACGAAGGGATGAGCTAAAAGCCCAGTAAGGGAATAAACATAAGAATAAGGCTTTAGCACATGGGTTAGAGATCCTGACATAATGATATAAAATGGAATATATAATCATAACATATAAATTTTGGATCATATAAATATTGAATCATATAAATTTGGAAGCAACATAAACCATGAATTTAGAATGAGTCAAGGCTTTTTGCACATAGAGGAGCACAAATCAAGTTTAACCACCAAGATCGTTGCACATGATAGCACAAGCCAGCCTAACCGCCAAGACTGTTGCACAAAATACCTCATGTGAATCAACTTTACCCAATACATTGGAGAACTATCTGGTAACACACATCTTATCATGTTAATGAATATTCTTTTCACATATAGAATCATACATAATCAATCATAAACATAAGGGCACCCATGGAAAGAAATGGGTATCATAATCATCTCAGAAAGCATAATGAAAGGGCATATCATAAAAGTGTCCATGAAAGAAAGGAATTAGAACATAAATGGACATTAATAAGTTAAAATAGGCATATATAATGGTAATTGATGTCAAATATAATTTACAACATGTAAAAATAGTATTTAATAATTTTTAGTATTAAAACATTTTAGTGTGATTTTATGGAAAACATTAACAAGAATTTAAAATAGAAAAGGGAATAATATTTTGTAAAAACCCAGAATCCATCCAAGAAATTTTTAATAATAAAAGAATGGTTTTATAAAAACAATGGTGTCTTAAAACATATGGTATAGTGCACTTGAAATTTTGTACGAATTCAGGAAGTTCCCTTAAAGGGGTTTGCTTTTCGGGAACCATTGAGGAGGGAACCACTTAAAAACAAGTATATCCCCAAAAGAGAATTATTATTGGAACATAACAAATTATTTTGGAGAAATTAAACATAATTTATAAAATTTACACAAAAATAATAGATAACTTCATTTGTATAAAAAGAAAGGTAGAGCAACCTGAATGAATAATGGTGGTTTGGGTAGAATCCATTATGGGATATCGACATGGTACCGGGTGTACTTAGGAGGCCTCAATGAGATAGAAATGAGTTTATATTATTTTAAAAATAATTAGGTAAGTATGTTGGAGGTGATAAATCATACCCCCATCATTATTAACTACACATAAAAGGACATAACATAGAGAATATTCTTAAATAAATGTGAGAAAGAGATGATATCTTACCTTGAGTATAATGGTGTTCTTTTCTTGATGTTAATGACCTGAATAATAAAATTAGGTTAATTAATTAAAAAATTTATAACCTACATTAAATTTTATTGATTTAATATAATCTTATTAATTTAATTTATGTCCTTTTTATGAGTTAATAGGTTCTATTTCATTTTTTGAGAGTGTTTTCTTCCTTGGTTTTAATGATTGGTTCACTTATATTCATGTTTCAATAAACATGTATGATGAGAATGGTTGTTTAGAATTGAAGTTATATGAAATTATTGAACATCCAAAATATCTCATGGTTATAAAATTCATTTGGTTTTTTGGAGTGAATGTGAATCATTATATAAAACATTAATGATAAACTCTTGGATTAATTTGGCGATTTTTCTCATAATTAACTTGTTTTGTATTATTGTTTTACATCATGTGTGAAAAAGGATTACAGAACATCAAATAATATAAAATAAATATTTAATAGTTTTTTTCAACCATAAAAATGGTTTCATGTCTACAATTGAAGATAGTAATAGAAATTTATAACACGTCGTCCTTGAATGTGATAAATTAACACATCTCGGACGGTGTTTTTGTTTATTTCGTATAAAAGAAGGGGAAAGGAGAGAAGATAATGAATTATCACATTTGAATAAAATCATTATAATACATGTATGGTAATCAGTTTTTCATACCATTTGGATGAGAAGAGGTTAGGAAAGAAAAGAGAACAAAGGAACATGAAAAGAAAATGAAAGAAGATAAATTTACCACTTGATTTAATCTTCCTTGAGAGCCTCTTAAGGGGAGAGAATTTAGTATTTTGAGGAGACCAAGGGCTTTTGGAAATGGGTTGGGATTTTGGGAAGATATTTGGCCAAAATTTAGTGAAGTAACAAGGATTGAGAGGAGTAAAGAGAACATGGGAATGTGGGTGGTTTTTCTAGTAGAGGGGAGGAGGGTTTTATTAATATTTTAATCATTACATTATATTTTTCCATAAGACAAGAAATAGTGATGATTAAATGACCAAAAATAGTAATATGTTCATCTAAGTTATAACCCAATGTTATTACATAATCGTAACATCACCCATGACTTAGCAATTAATGTATTTAGCTTATTTTGTAAATTATCGTATTTCACTATTCATCAAAAATTCATGTATTACAGAAAAATATCAAAAATTCACCCTAACCATTTTTCGATGTGTATAATCAAAAAAATAAAATCTATTTTTCAAAAATAATTTTCTAAATATTATTAATTTAATTTTTAATTAAAATCATAATTTACTTGAAAAATACAAATTTTAAAACTATAACTGATTTTATAATGTTTTCAAAAATTACATAATGTCTTATAAAATTATCTTAAAACCAGAAGATATAAAAACAATAATTTATGAATACATTGTATGAAAATAAATTTTATTTTTTAATTATTAAATTATTCATAAATTTTTAATTAAATATTTATGACTTATAAAAATACCAAAACTATTATATTATCACTTATAAGATTGATAAATTTTATTAATAATTTTATTGGTAAGATTACTATTTACTTGGTCAATTTACTATTCACAAGGGTTATATTACTTTTAGTAAGGGTAACATTAATATTCATAAGGGTCAGTTACTATTCACCAAAAATTAATTTTGTTTTATCGGACTCCAAACATCTTACTGATCGCAACTGTGTATGTCAGATTTTCGAAATTCAAATCACGGAAGTGACAATATTATGTTTAAAGCTTTCATAGCTCTTATTAGTTCATTATTTTGTGATTTCATGTGATTATGTGATATAATTATAAGAAGGTAATTTCCATTGATAAAACATTGGGTCGTTACATTATTCCCCACTTATGAAATTTCACCCTCGAATTTTCATTTAATATTCTAAGCCACAAATAGGTGTAGGTACTTTTCCTTCATTGCCTCCTCCAATTTCCATGTTTCCTCTTCGTACTTATGGTTCCTCTATAGTACTTTGACCAGGTGAGTATTCTTGTTTCGTAGAAATTTATCTCTATGATCCAAGATCTTCACTAGCTGCTCCTCATAAGAAATATCATTCTCCAACTATACCACCTCTAAAGAGAGTACATGTGAAAGATCTAGTATGTACTTATAGAAGAGGTATACATGGAAGAAATTGTGTACTTTAGACATGGTTAGTGGAAGTGACAGTTGATAATCCATAGCCCCGACACAATCAAGAATCATGAAGGGGTCTATGTACGTGGGACTTAAATTTCCTCTCTTCCCTAACCTCATGACCTTCTTTTATAGAGATATGTGTATAAATACCATGTCTCTAACTTTGAACTCAAGTTCTCATCGATCATTGTCTGTATAACTCTTTTGTCAGCTTTGGGATGTCTTTATGTGATACTGAATGGTTTTCACCTTCCCCGCCATTTCTTCAACAATTGCAGGTCCTGGAATCTTACACTCGCCGACTTCATCCCAACACACCATTGTTTTTTCCCTTTTCCCATAAAGGGCTTCTTATGGTTCCATTCAGATGCTTGAGTAGAAACTGTTGTTGTAGGAGAATTAAATCAATGGAATATTTTGGTCTCATCCTCCTTTGAAGTTCATAGAACACATTATCAACATGTCTTACAGTGTCTGAATAGTTTTCTCAGATTGGATATCATTTTGAGGATGTAGGTCATACTGAAGTTCAGTTAAGTTCTTAGAGCATGTTTAAGAATTTTCCAGAACTTCTAAGTAAATCTCATATCTCTATAGGATATAATAGATAGTGGTACTCCATACAACCTTACCACTTATTTGATATATATCTGTGCAAGTTGATCCCATGAGAATTACTCTCGAATCGCAATAAAGTGATATGTCTTTGTAAGATGATCCACAGTGACCCTTAAATCATTTTTTTCTATGGATATCCTTGGAAGTACTATGACAAAGTATATGGTGATGTTCTCCCACTTCCATGTTGGTATGGGTAGTGGTTTCATCATCCCCTTAGACTTATGTCTTTCAGCCTTCACTTTTTTACATACTGGGTACTTTGATGTATACTCAGTAATTTCCTTCTTCATATTGTCCCACCAAAAGTTTATTTAGAGATCTCGATACATATTTTTGATCCCTAGGTGAATAGAGAAGGTTGATCTATGTGCGTCATTAAAAATATCCTTCTTTATCTCAAGATTAGATGGTACACATAATTGTGACCCAAATATAACAAATCCTTCCTAATTAATCATAAACTCATAGGATTTCCCATTTCTAATGGTATCCACCCTAATCTGGATTTCCACATCTTTTCTTTGATAATCCTTTATTTTCTCCATGAGGTATGGTTGAGCAATCATTTGAGAAAGGATTGATGAGGTTCCTCCCTTAATTATTCCCATTTGCATCCTCTAAAAATCTAAGAAGATTTGATCCTTTTCAATTATCATCATTGATAAGGATACGGGATCCTTTCTACTTAGAGCACCAGACACCTTGTTTGCCTTACCGAGATGGTAGTGGATTGAGAATTCATAATCCTTGATGAGATCCAACCATCTTTGTTGGTATATATTAAGCTCTTTTTGTGTGAATATATTTTTTAGACTCTTGTGATCAGTATATATCTCACACTTCTCCCTAGAGAGATAATACCGCTAAATTTTCAATGAAAAGATCACAACCACCAACTCCAGATCATGTGTAGGATACTTTTGCTCATGTATTTTAAGATTACTTGAGGCATAGGCTATCACTTTATCATTTTTCATCAGCACACATACTAATCCCTTATTTGAAGCATCATTGTACACCACAAAGAGTTCCCCACTTGTTGGGAGTATGAGTATTGGCGTAGTGATAGGCTTATTTTTCAACTCCTTAAAGCAGTATTCACATTCTTGAGTCCATAAAAACTTCAATCCCTTCCATTTCATCTTTTTCATTGGGTTTGAAAATCATGATAAGTTCTTCACAAATCATCGATAATACCTAGATAGACCCAGAAAGCTATGGATCTCCAATACAGATGTTGGCCTGGCCACTCTTCAATTGCCTTTGTCTTGGAAGGGTCCACAAATATCCCTTTTCTGGTGATAACATTCCACAAGAATGATACTTCCTCCATATAGAACTCACGTTTATTGTACTTTGCATATAGATTATCCCTTCGAAAAGTCTTTAGCATAATATTCAAATACACCTCATGTTCCTCCTTTCTCTTTGAGTATATCATAATATCATCAATAAATACTACCATGAATTTTTCAAGGTAATCTCTAAAGACTCTATTCATTAAATCCATGAAATTTTTTGGAGAATTAATGAGTCCAAATGGAATTAATATGAACTCATAGTGTCCATACCTCCTTCTAAAGGTAGTCTTGGGAGTATCTTCCTTCCTCACTTTTAATTGGTGATATCCCGGCAGAAGGTCCACCTTAGAGAAATAACTGGACCCACAAAGTTGATCGAACAAGTTTTATATCTGTGGAAGGGGATAATTTTTCTTTATTGTGATTTTATTGAGCTCACGATAATCAATTCATAGGAACACTAATCTATCCTTACTATTGATGAAGAGGACTAGCGCACCCCATGGTGAAGCACTCGGGCATATAAAACCCTTCTCCAGATTCTCATGTAACTGCTTCTCCAACTCTTCCAGCTCTACAGTGGCCATTATATAAGGTATCTTTTATATAGGTAGGGATCCTAGAATAAGTTTAATTGAGAACTTAACCTATCAATCATGAGGAAGACCAGGAAGCTCTTTAGGGAATACATCCGTGTAATCCCTTGTGATGGGCATGTCTTCAAGAGTGGTTCTCTCCTTTTTCTCAATCATTTGAGCAAGATATTTTTTCTCATAAGGAATTAATATCCACATTTGATACAATTATTCTAAAATATATTCATCTTCCTCCTTAAACTTGTAAATAATTGAAGGATGCTTCGGGATATGAATAGTGATCTTATTTTCCCAATAGTTGATGTTGGATTTGTATAAACATTTCCAATCCATGCCTAATATAAAATTGAACTCCACTAAAGTAAGTATGACAATATTTTTTGGGAGGTTTAATCCACAAACGTTTACTTGGGATGAGTTATAAACCTTGGATGCAATAATTTCCCCATTCGTTATTCTCATAGATAACATATCCTCCAAATTTTGTGGTGGTGTTTGAATAGTTCTACTAAACTTACAAGATATGAAAGAATGCGTTGAACCAGAATCAAATAGTACATTCTCTATTCTTGAATGAATAACTAGCATACATGTCACCACATTATTTTTCATATCCACCTCATCAGTAGTGATAGCATAAGCCCTTCCTTATTTCCTTGGAGGTTTTTGTTTATTTCCTTTAATAACCCTTGGCTTAGGGAAATTGTTAGAATAATTCCCATGTCCCTTGTAGTTGTAACACTGTAACATTGGCTGAACGTTAATATGAACCTTACTTTCTTCTTCCACATTAGCATGATTCTTCATATACCATTGGCAGCTTTTATCTAGATGTCCCATCTTTCCACATTTGAAGCAATTCCTAGTTCCTTTTAGATAGTTCCTAGGATGCTTCTTCCCACAATTTTTACATGCGGGGTGGTCGGTCTTCTTTCCATCAAGGGATTTATTTGAGGAACCACCCACATTAGATTCCATTTTCCTCTTTTTTTGTTGGTCCCCCGATACCACTGAGAGTCTCTGATCTCCATTTCAACCTTAAGGGAACAACGAACAATCTTCTCATAGCTGTCTAAGTCTATAATTTTCAATGCTTTTCATAGAATTAGATTTAGTCCACTAAAGAAGTGATCAACCTTGATTTCAGTGTTAATGACAAAGATAGAGACAACCTTACATGCCTTGTAAATTTTGCTTCATATGCCCCGATTGACTCATCTTCCTTCTTCTTGAGTCTGAGGAACTCTCTTTCCTTCTTGAGACAGAGGGTTCAGGGAAAATATTTATTGAAAAACATTCTCTTTAATTCCCCCCAATCCATGGAATAAATTTCCTCCAAGGGCTTTGTATTCTTGATCAGTTTCCACCACTGATCATCTTCCCTATCAAAATGATAGACCTCCAGCACAACTTTCTCTTCTTCTGAGCACTGAAGGATAGATCATATCTTTTCAATGGAGTTAATCCACTATTGTGTGAGGAGGGTATTAGAAGATCCACTAAACATGGGAGGCCTTTTCCACATGAAGGATTCTATGGAAACTTGCTCTTTCCTTGGGGAAGGAGGTCATTCCACGTGATTCATGTTATTATTCATACTTGACGCGGCTGATCAAGTATTGTTATAAAGTTTTGAGCACCCTATACCATAATATTTGGCATATCATTAGGGAAATATTCACATTACCTATCACATTTATTGTTTTCATGTGTTATTATATTTCCCACCATTAAATAATAAAAAGAACATACAATTAGAGGGATTTAATACTTAGCTATTGATCATAAAAAGGAAACTTTGAACATAAAAGGATAAACTTGTGAAGGAGAAGTATATCCTAACTTGTGATTCCCTAGGTTTAAATCTAGGTTATCCTTTATCTATTTCTTAACTTATATTCTTATGGTATTCTCTATATTCCCTTAATTTATGGTTTATACTAAGCTCGTGAATTTACCAAAGCATGTCCCTCATGAGTGTCAAACCAAGAGTGCACCAAGGCCCGTTGTCATTCACCAGTTCTCATTCGATTCTAGATCAAAGCAGTGTTTTCGGGTTTTACCCCTAGATACATCTATTCTAGAGCCACCTCTACCTATTTGTATCCAGACAGGGATGTATTTTCCTGATAAACCACTTACTCTATACTTACCAAAATATAGGGATGTTTCCTTATACTTAGTCTCATCCTTAAGGTTCTTACTAAAGTGCTCTATTCCTAATCTCCAAAAATAAAAAGACCATCCTATGATACCAACTATAGAAACCCTATACTTTTACACATAACATTACATTATTTAAAGCATAATAAAACATCATATTACAAGCTAAGGATCGTAAAGTCTAGTGTCTTGGAAGATTAGGTACATAAAACTTAAAACATCAGACTAAAAAAATACTTTCTTTATTTCATCTTCATAAAGAGATCCTAACTTCCTTTGAGCCCTTACATCTATATATGGTACCATGTATATCACATTAATGAAGGGATGATCTAAAATCCCAGTAAGGGAACAAACATAATAATAAGGCTATAGCACATGGGTTGGAGATCATGACATAATGATATAAAATGGCATATAGAATCATAACATATAAACATGGGATCACATAAACATTGAATCAAAGAAATGTGGAAAAAATATAAATCAATATATTAGCATGATTCAAGGTTCATTGCACATATATGATCACAAGTAAAGGTTAACCACCATGACCGTTGCACATGGTAGCACAAGCCAAGGCTAACCGCCAAGACCGTTGCACATAATGTCTCATGAGACTCAACTTTACCCAATGCACTGGAGAGCTATCTAGGTGCACCCATATTAACATGTTCATGAATATTCTTTCCTCATATATAATCATACATAATCAATCATAAACATAAGGGCACCCATGGAAAGAAATGGGTATCATAATCATGTCATAAAGCATAATGAATTGGCGTATCATAAAAGTTCCCATGAAAGAGAAGGAATTAGAAAATACATGGACATTAATATGGTAAAATATGCATATATCATGGTAAGTGATGTCAAATAGAAGTTAAAACATGTAAAAAGAGTATTTAATAATTTTTATCATTAAAACATTTTAGTGCGGTTTTAAGGAAAACACTAACAAGCATTTAAAATAGAAAAGGGAATAATATTTTATACAAAACCAGAAGTGATCCAAGAAGGTTTTTATAATAAAAACAATGGTTTTATAAAAAAATTGTGTCTTAAATCATATAGTATATTTCACTTGAAATTGGGTATGAATTCAGGAAGTTCCCTTAAAGGGGTTTGCTTTTCGAGAAGCATTGAGGAGGGAACCGCTTAAAACATGTATATCCCCAAAAGAGAATTATGATTGGAACATGATACATGATTTTGGAGAATTTAAAAAAAAATTAGAATATGTACATAAAAATAATATATAACTTCATTTGGGTAAAAAGAAATATAGAGCAATCCGAATGAATAATGGAGGTTTGGGTAGAATCCCTTACGGAATATCGGCATGGTACCGGGTGTGCTTAGGAGGTCTTAATGAGAGATAAAAGGGTTTATATTATTTTATAAATCATGAAGTAATTATATAGGAGGTTTGAAATCATACCCCATCATTAGTAACTACACATAAAATGACACAACATAGAGGATATTCCTGAATAAATGTAAGAAATAGAGGATCCCTTAACTTAAGTATGATGGTGTTCTTCACTTGATCTTAATGACCTCAATAATAAAATTATGTTCACTAATTAATAATTATATAACCTAGAATACATTTTATTGATTTAATATAACCTTATTAAGTTCATTGTTTTCCTTTTTTATGGGTTAAGAGGTTCAATTTCATTGTTTGGGAGCGTTTTCTTCCTTGGTTTTAATGATTGGTTCACTTATATTCATGTTCAGATAAACATGTATGATGAGAATGGTTTTCCAGAATTGAATTTATATGAAATTAGTGAACATAAAAAAGATCACATGGTTATAAAATTCATTTAGTTATTTGAAGTGAAGGTGAATCATTATTAAAATATTAATGATAAATGCTTGGATTAATTTGGTGATTTTGCTCATAATTAACTTGTTTTGTATTATTGTTTTACATCATGTGTGAAAAAGGATTCTAGAACATCACATAAGATAAAATACATATTTAATAGTGTGTTTCAACAATAAAAATTGTTTCATGACCTGAATTGAATATGTTAATAGAAATTGATAACTCATCGTCCTTGAATGTGATAAATTAAATTATCTCGGACGGTGTTTTCGTTTCTTTCGTATAAAATAAGAGGAAATGAGAGATAATAATGAATTATCCCATTAGAATAAAAAAATTAAAGTACATTTATGGTACTGGATTTTTCATACCATTTGGATGAGGAGATGTTAGGAAAGAATAGAAAACAAAAGAACATGAAAAGAAAATGAAAGAAGAGGAATTTACCTCTTGATTTAATCTTCCTTGAGAGCCTCTTAAGGGGAGAAGATTTGGTATTTTGAGGAGACCAAGAGATTTTGGACGTTGGGGATGATCTTGGGGAGAGATTTGGGTAGAATTTAGGAAATTAACAAGGCTTGAGAGGAGTGAAGAGAAGAGGGAATTGTGGCTAGTTTTTATAGTGGAGGGGAGGAGGGTTTTCTTAATATTTTAATCATTACTTTATTATTTTTACATAAGACTATAAATAGGGATGATTTCATGACAAAAAACAGTAATATGTGCATGTTATTTAAAACCCAAGGTGATTTCATCATCAAAACATCACCCCTGACTCAGTAATTAATGTATTTAGCTTATTTTGTAAATTTTCGTATTTCACTATTCATCAAAAATTCACGTATTTTAGAAAAATCCCAAAAAATCACCCAAACCATTTTTTCATGTGTAGAATAAAAAAATGAACTCCATTTTTCAAAAATAATTTTCTAAATATTATTAATTATTTTTTAATTAAAATTATAATTTAAATGAAAAATACAAATTTAAAAACTATAACTGATTTTATAATGTTTTCAAAAATTACATAAGGTATTATAAAATTATATTAAAACCAGAAGATATAAAAACAAGAATTTATGAATAAATTTTATGAAAATACATTTTCTTTTTTAATTATTAAATTATTCATAAATTTTAAATTAAATATTTATGACTTATAAAAATACCAACACTATCATATTGTCACTTATAAGATGGATAAATTTTATTTATAATTTCATTGGTAAGGTTACTATTTACTTGGTCAATTTACTATTCATAAGGGTCATATTACTATTCATAAGGGTAACATTACTATTCATAAGGATCGGTTACTATTCACCAAAAATTAAGTTTGTCTTATCGAACTCCAAACATCTTACTGATCGCAACCGTCTATGTCAGATTTTCGAAAATTCAAATCACAGAAGTGACAATATTATGTTTAAAGGTCACATAGTTCTTAGTTGTTTATTGTGTTTTAATTTCATGTGATTATATGACAAAATTATGAGAAGGGAATTTTCATTTATAAAACATTTGGTCGTTACACCAAGGGGCTTGAGAGATGTGAGTAAGTGGATAGAGGTGGTGGCCTTTTATAAGAGGGGGGAGGGGCTCTTTAGGAAAGTCTTGAAATATTATTTTATTATAAATTGATTTTAGAATCATAATAGTTCCAAAGTGATATATTTCAAGTATAAGATGATTATGGATCTAAATCCTCTCAACCAATAGGTTTTAGACTAGTTTAGGTCACAAATTTAACCTTATATTTTGGCTTTAACCCTTAATTAAATAAATTAACTCTTACCATGTCTTTTTTTAATGTCAAAAATATATATTATTGGTTAATTGAATTAGAAAAACAGATCTAATCCAAAAAGGAATCCACCCAACAATGGTTACCCCATGACATCCCAAAACTTCCCAGCCCATGAGTAGCGTGATTACCCTCATGCAAAATGAAAGAGAAATCACAAGACAAGAAGGGTCTAATATTGGACCAAATCTTTCTTAGGATAAGTCCAAACTCTTGTGAGTACTCCCTTCTTCAAGACAAGGCATTGGAAACTTCAAGGAAATCGGATTTGAAGAAAACTTGTTTCCATCCCTTTGAGAGAGTAATGATGATACCTTGGAGGATCGTATAAGCTTGTGCCACAACCGGACTCCACAAGGCATTAAAGTCAATCCAATGTGCTTCCATGAACCGACCATTATGCCGGTGAGCAATGATTCTTACCCCCACCTTCGACCCAGCAGAAACGACCACATCAGAGTTAATTTTAATGACACCTTCAGGCGGGGGGGAAGAAGATGAAGGTTTGTGCAAGCGATCATGAGGTGGAACATTTTCCTTCAAGCTCCAATAATTCATCCACTCAGTAGCTCTTTTAACCCAGATTCATTTTGGGGTATATTTCATTTGGAATATCCATTTATTTTTCCTGGTCTAAATCTACCATGAAATTGTACAAATCATCCCCACCTCCTTATGGTCCAAGGATGATGACATCCATTTGTTTAAGGTAAGGGAAAGCTCAATGAAAGGGTCAATGGTCTTCAAAAAATCCTACGACCATTCCTTCCAAATATCCTCCACCCTAGGGAAAAGATTCAGAGTGTGGATCGGGGATTCAGTCATTTAAAAACACGAAGGAAACAAATCATCCTCAACTAAATGTATCCTTTTTATCAGGTCATGAGTTGGAAGAAACCCCAAGAAAACCTGCCACCATAGAAAATTGACTTTGGGGGGAGCGTCCAGCTTCTAGCAATTCTTCCAAAGAAGGGTTGAGTGATCTTGTGCCAACTCCTGGACCAGAAGTATGTAGCCCGAGCGGGCAGAGTATTTCCCAGATGCTTTTACATTACAGCAAAGTTGGTCGTTTCCCACCCCAGGTGAGAGTGGGATGCTAAATATGAGGTTTTGGTCACACTCATTAAACAACTCGAAAACTCTATCATGGTCCCACTCCTCTAGATAATCCTTCATAATATCCCAAAATTTTTCATCCTCAAAACCTATCATCACAATCGATGACACTCTCAAGTTGGTGTCATTAGCTAACCACAGATCTTTCCAAATTCTAACCTTATTTCCATCAGTAATTCTCTAGTAGGTATACTATTCAAGGAGGGATTTATCACCCCATATGTTACACCATAAAAAGCTTGGTCTTGGCCCCATATGGGCTTGGAATAATCCGAATGAGAAAAGTACATAGCACAAAAGACCTTCAAAAAAAGGGAATTCGGACATGAGAGCAACCGCCACCCTTGATTCACCAGGAGGGAAGAATTAAACCACTTAAGATTCCTAAATAAGAGTCCTCATCAGAACTTATAGACACACAGCTTGTCCCAAGACTTTCAATGGGTATTATACTTTCCATTATAGGATCCCCACTAGAAGTTAGCCAAGCATGAATGGATTCGGTCAACCATAGTGTTTGGGAACTTAAAGAGTGACATGGAATAAGAGGGAATTTCTTGGGCGAAAAATTTAATAAGGACTTCTTTCCCAGCCTTATAAATTTTCCTACTAGACCAAAAACTGATCAGATTATCCACTTTCTCCATGATTATTGCAAAAACCTGTTTTTTGGACCTTTTAACAAGCGTTGGGAGGCCCAAGTATTTTTGGTGTTTCTCTACAATAGGAATCCCACAAATTCACTGAAGTTCCTCTCTATTTTGAGTTAAAACACCTTTTCTAAAGGATATCTCCAAATTCAAGAGATTAATTCGTTGCCTCGATGCCCTTTCATAAAGATTAATGATCTTCAAGATTATGGAGCCTTCTTGTGGCGTGGCCCTTTTAAAAATCATGCAATCATCAGCAAAGAACAGGTGGGAGACAGAAGGGATATAACGACATACCTTAGCACCATGAATGATCCCTTACTCCACCAAACTTTGAATAAGGTGATAAAAAAATATATGCCACCATAATAACGAGGAAAGGGGAGAGTGGATCCCCTTGACATAAACCCCTTGATGGTATGAAGTTCTCCGACCGCAACCCATTGATGTTGATTCTATACGAAATAGAGGTAACACATCTCAAAACATTGAGGATTCATTTATCCCCAAACCCCATTTTTGAAAGAACCAGTTCAAGGAAGGGCCATTAAATCCAATCATAAGCCTTCATCATATCAAGTTTCATTGCCATGACACCCTTCATAGCAGAGGATCGGGTCTTCATAGAGTGAAAAATTTCAAAAGTGTCAGCCGCATTACCGGTGATGGGCCTCATAAGAACAAAATCACTTTGGTTTTCAGACACCAAAATGGAAAGGAACCCTCTCGTCCTATTCACAATAACCTTGGAGTAGGTTTTGTAGATAACGTTGCACAAGCTGATAGGTCTAAACTCCATAATTTTCTGGGGGGAATTGTTTTTTTATATGAGATTGATGACAGTTTCATTGATTGCCTCTAATGGGGAATTTACCACCCATATATCTTTAATCATCTGAGTCACATCCAGCCCCACAATATGCCAAAAACATTTGAAAAAGAGAGCATGGAACCTGTCGGGCCCCTGGGCTTTGGTGGAATGGATACTATGCAGCTCTTTTAGAACTTCATCATCTGAGATATCCCTTTCCAGTTTTTGGTTCATATCCTCTATAATGAGATTTGGAATGTAGCAGGTGAGGCTAGTGGTGGTATAAATACTTTCAGCTTTATAGAGCTTCCTGAAAAAATTCATAACAATGGAGAATATACTTCCCATATCATGCATCACATCCCCATTTGGGCCTTCAAGCCGAGAGATATGGTTCTTTCTTCTCTTGGAGGATGATCTCATATGAAATAATGTGGTATTTTTATCTTCATATCTGATATGGGATTATCTCTCCCTCATGTTCCAAAATCTCTCCTTTTCCTTTAAAGTTTTATTAAGATCTTTTTCCAAGCTCATAATTTCATTCAGCACTGGCTCATTGCAAGGTCGATTAAAGAGGGCCTTCAACCTTCTCTCAACGTAGCTAATATGCCTATCTGTTTCCCCAAATCTGGATGAACTCCAATTCTGTATCCTATTCACCATATTGTGGATAAGAGAGGGCACATCCTGGGATTTCCCCTCCCAGGCTGATCGGGTAGTCTCTTCACAGCTCCTATCTTGGAGCCACATACTCTCAAAGAGGAAGGGATGAAAACTCATGTAGCCTTTCTTTTAAGAAATCATAGACAGCAAAATAGGGTAATGGTATGAAGAAACTAGAGGCAAGTGAACTATAGAGAAGTTTTGGAATAAGTCTTCCCAGTTATCTTTTCCTGCGAATCTGCCCAGCCTTTCTACGATGTATCCCTCCATAGACGTACCCCTAAACCAGGTGAATGGAGACCCAGAGAAACCAATATCATGAAGAGAATTTTGCATAAGGTAGTTTCGGAATCCATCCATCACAACCTCACTCCTGGACCTTCCTCCAGCTTTTTTCTAATAAGAAAAAATTTCATTAAAATCACCCCCCACCAGAAGAGGTCCAGGGCAAAGCTCGCGCAACTTTCTCAATAGGCTCCACGACCTTCCTTTATCCTACATACCAGGCCATCCATAGAATCCAATGAAGTACCAAGAAGTAACTCTCATCATTTCCAAGCTTTCCACAATATGATTTCTAGAAAAGTGTGAGATTTTAACCTGTAGGTCCTCCTTTCACATAAGCTAAATACCTCCCGCGTGTCCATTTCTTCCAACTAGAAAAAAATTTATCAAACCAATATTTGAGCCTAGGAGGCATGCATCCTTACTTTCCAATATATTTTCATATGAAAAAACTATATCATGGCAGTGTTTCACCCTCCAATAACGGAGCGTGTGAACCGTTCGGGGGTTTCCAAGTCCCCGACAGTTCCAGCATAAGATTTTCATTGGTATAGGTAGGGCTGGGGTCCACCCACCTCCGCCTCTGAAATTTTGATAAAGTTTTTATTGCTTGTAGGTTTCCATCTCTTGGGCTAGTTCTCAGTATCCTGGGTGCACCCCCTGTCCCACTTATGTGCACTGGAATTTGAAATAAGACCATCCTCATCTTGTTCTCCTCTAGAAACTCTCCTCCAAGTTCTGCACTTTTTCCCATCTTCTTGCGTTAATCCCTGCAAATCAAAACCTTCCTCAGGGCTAGGTGATGGTTGTTTATAGCCCAAATTGGAAATTGGACCTGGCTGCATTGTTCATATTTTCATACCATCAGGCCCTGGGTCTGGGGACTCACTACTTAAACAAGTCAATATAGGGGTAGTTTTATGGTTCTCCAGCATCGAACAAACCAGGTCCTCCACTGCAGACTCTCTTTCACGGTGAACACAACTCGGGCCAACTGTGGGTTCAATGATTGCCACTCGGTCATCCCTTATCCCATTACTAATTGACTGTGTAGTCTCACTATTAACTAGGTTGAATCATGGTGGATCCAGGATAATGATCTTGTTCTGTTTAGATTCATCTAATGAACCATGGGATTTATCAAGATTCTCTTTGTCCTTGTTTTTTTCAGCCTCTAAGACATAGGGGATCCCATTATTTTTTGCTCGAATCCAATGGCTGAATTTCATAATGATGTTTCCATGAGAATCTGTTGTATTCACATAACATGTTTTTTCAGTATGGACTATGCGCCTTCAGAAGAAGCAAAAGGTCGGCAACTTTTCATATTAAAAAGAGATCCACCACTTTGAATCCCCCATGGCAAGAAAAGAACCCCTGAGCAATGGGGTCCTCATGTCAACCTTCACCCAGATGCGTACAGACATTCCCCAATGAATTGGGTCAGAATGATCCCACTCAATAAATTCACCTATTTGATCTCCAATTTCTTTCATAGTCTACTCAGATCTTCCCCCAAATGGGATTCCGGATAATCTAATCCAAAAGGGTGATTTTTCAAGATTCAAACTTGAGATCTTCTTATTATCTTCAAGGTTTTCCATGGACAGGAAATGATTTTCAAAGGACCATGGACATCCATATAGCACCTTATTGTCATCTCTATTAAAGAACTCAAATACCAAAATCCCAGATCCAGTTTCAAAAATTGAAACTCCATTCTTTAGCCGCCATATAGTCTGCAACGTGTTTTTCATGGTGTTGATATTAAAGGGCCGATCCTTCAGGAGTTTCCCTGCAACAAGATGTGACATCCGCCACACCAAGAACTCATCATAATCCCTTGATGTGACGATTAGGTTTACTTCCGCCTCTGTAAGCACCAAGCCTCACCATTGTTTAATAAACTCGTCTTCTATATATCCGAATTTGATAAAATAGAATCAGCGAAGGGACAGATCAATGATCTACAGGCTAAGACCGAGATCTTCATAAGTAGGGAGGGCCAAAATTAGAAAAACACAGTGCTGTCATGGATCCGAAAGTGCAGGACCACAGAAGATGAAGGATTTTTAGGTCTACAACTGAGGTCGTATAAAGAGATGAATCCATATATCTACTGCCAGGTGGCCATAGATCTATAATTGTAGAAGAAGGGGATGAAAAACTAAAACCAGGTTGATCCAAAAGTGCTCACAAATCCACTGTACAATATCACCACAAACCCACAAACCCTAGGTCAACCTAGGAGAGAAAACTCTCACAGTGGGAGAGAAGGAAAATAGTAAATTCTGAAGACCATTTCTTCTTTTATTTTTACACTATATGGTTAATATGGTTACTCTAAAATTCCAAGAGAATCTCAAGTGGATTATTAATGAAATTTGTAACATTATCTAAGTAAGTTGGCCAAATCTTAGTTTTTTATAACTATTATATCATTTAATAAAATAGTATTTGTTTTAAAAACTCGTTTATGTTAATTTTGACACTATTTAGTAATTGATTTTTGTTAAAGTTGTAACAACTTGATTCATTCAAAAAATCTACATTAAATCAAATATAACATGTCATAATCATCTAGAAAATTCATAGATGGCATCAAAATGTTAAAATTACATTTATTTTAATATTTATAAAATCATTTATTTGAATCTTTCCTTAATAAGGTAATCATTGCATCATCATTATGTCATAAATAAATTTATTTATTTAATGTATAAAAATTATAAATAAAATATCATGATATAGGAAATATTTTTATATTCTTAATGAATATTTATAGTCAGGGATATCAGTTATATAACCACAACTTAAAATTGTTTTAGTAAAAAGATACATGTTTGGGTTATATTTCTCTTTACTTTAAATTAATTATTATAACAAGTCATTATCACACCCAAGTGGCTCCATGGGGTCCTAAAATCAACCCAATGATTTTCATGGTCTTCCATATATAATAAAATAGGATTATTACATGTTTTGGGGTAGTTTATATTATTATAATATTATTTTTTTACCCTTATTTACCTAATATACCTTTTAACCATGGTAAATAAAAATAATTACTAAAGTTACTATTCATAATGTCCAAAAATAAAAGGAACCTATTTATATAATTTGAACCTTCTGATTCCAAATATGGAATCCATTTTTCCAAATTCAAAACACAAAATTGGTAGAAATTAATTTAAAATTAATTCTTTTTGTCAAAACTAAAAAGTGGGTTTTTAAGAAGTAAAAAACTATTAAAAGATTGACATGTATTTATGTACAATTTCAATGTGAAATTACATCCAATGACAAACATTAGAATAAATTATAAAAACTTAATAAAATTAAACTTTAAAACCAATTAAAAGGATAATATAACAATATAAATAAATTATATGAAAAGGCAGTTTTGAATTAAAATGTAGTATTTTTCACTATTCATTAAAATATAGATTTTATCAGAAAAGTAACAAAATTTCAACCAAATTAAATTTTGATGTCCTGATTCTAAAGAAGAAGTTTATTTTGTCAAATATAACTTATAAAAGTTACAAAAACTAGATTTAAAAAGGTTTCTCCATCAAAAGGTGGTAAAACGGACTTTTAAAAATATTAGAGTATTTTATGCTTAAAATTGGATTCATTCTCATTTTAAGCATCTACAATTTATTGGATAAATGTAAAAACCTTTAAAAAACATGTTTAATCATATTTTAGTTAGTTCTATTCATTCCCGCTAATACAACGGCTAGGCGTTAGCTACCATTTAAAATAATAATATTATTCTTGTATTATTTTTCAGTATAACTCAGTGTTGTGTGCAACGTAAGATTTCTGAGAAAGCCATTGTTGCGTGTTGAGTACGATATCGTACATAGTGTCCCCTTTAAACTAAAATTAATATTAAATTCAAAAATATTAATAGATATGAAAATTTATTATTCTATAAATACCTGGGATGTTACATCTTTCCCACCTTTTGGAAATTGCGTCCTGGAAATTTTACTCACTTATAAAATAAGTGGGGTATTTATACTTAATAGGATTTTTATATTCCCATGTTTTTTCTTCAACCATATGGTTTTTTCCAGAAAATATTTACCTAATGATTCACCTTATTCTGCAATACTTTCTCTCTACAGTCAAGAATCTGTATTGGTTATTCCTCATAAGAAAGATTCTCTTCCAAATGAAGTACCTCTGGACTCAAAACATGAGATAGATCTAAAAAATAATTTTTCAATATTGAAACATGAAAAACATTGTGTACCTGGGATAAACTTGGAGGTAAAGTCACTTTGTAGGCAACTGATCTAACTTTCTCTAATATTTCATAGGGTCTAATGAACCGTGGACTCAACTTTACCTTCTTACCAAAACACATCATACTTTTCTATAGAGAAACTTTGAGAAAGATATGATCGCATACCTCGAAAGAAATATCCTTCCTTTTTGTATCCCCATAAATTTTCTACCTTCTCTGATCTGTCCTCATGTGCTTCTGAATCAACTGAACTTTTTCTGCCATCTCTTCTACTAATTCTGGTCTCATCAACTTCATTTCACCTACTTCATCCCAAAAAGATGGAGTTCAACAGCTCTTTCCATATAATTCCTCAAATTATTCCATCTTTATACTAGAATGAAAATAAGAAAACTCAACCAAAGAAAGGTGTTGGTATCAACTTCACTGGGAATCCATTGAACAAGCACATAGCATATCATCCAATATCTGAATTATTCATTCTGTCTGCCCATCTGATTGTGGATGAAAAGTTTTACTAAAATTTAATTCAGTACCCAATGACTTCTGAAAGTCTTTCCAAAAGTTAGAAGTGAACCTGGGATCACAATTAGATATAATAGAGAGAGGAACTCCATATAAACTAACTATTTATTTAATATACAATTGAGAAAGTTGGTATATAGATAGTGTATCTCGAATAGGAAGAAAATGAGAACATTTAGTCAATCGATCAATAATAACCTAGATTTCTTTATTCCCTCAAGATGTCTTCGATAATCCCACAATGAAGTCCATAGATATATTTTTCCATTTCCATTTTGTTAATGGAAAAGGCTAAATCATCCCCTTCCATAATTTTCATTCTTCTTTCACCTACTGACAAGTCAAACACTTCATAGAGAAGTCAGAAATATCTCTTTTCATTCCATCCCACCAGTAATACTCCTAAAGATCTTTGTACATATTAGTACTGCTGGGAAGAACTGAAAACAAAGAACTATGAGCTTCACACAAAAACTCTTTCTTTAATTGTGAATCACAAGGCACACATAATCTTTTCCCAAATCTAAAACCATAATATTTATCAATGTTAAATTCAAGAAACATACCCTTCTGAACTAATTCTACCTTTTTATTCAACTCAATGTCGTCCTTCTACGCTTTCTTTATTCTGTCTCTTAAAGATGACTACACTAAAACTTGAAATAAAATAGAGGGATTTCCTACACCAACAACTTCCATGCCAAAGTTCATCAAATCATTAATCAAATAGTCATGTTCCAAATGTAACATGGTTAATGTAGAATTACTTTTTCGACTCAAAACATCAACAACTTTGTTCACTTTTCCAGGATGGTAATGAATCATGCAATCATAATCCTTGATCAATTCCATCCATCTTCTATGTATCATGTTCAATTATTTCTAAGTAAATATATACTTCAAAAATTTATGGTTGGTATATATTTCACATTTTACTCCATACAGATGATTCCTCCAAATTTTTAAAGAATAAAACAACATCAGCTAATTCCAAATCATGTGTAGGGTAATTTAACTCATGATTTTTCAACTAATGTGAAGAATAAGAAATTACCTAATCATTCTGCATTAGTACATATCCAAGTCCTTTAAACTAATCATCATTATAAATAAAAAATTCACCATTTCTGGAAGCCAGATCCAGAACTAGATAATTCACCAATCTTCTTTGCAATTCCTAAAAAAATTCATCACATTCTTTTTGTCCAAATGAACTTAACACCTTTTTGAGTTAACTTAGTTAGTGGGCTATATAACTGTGAAAAAATTTCAACAAACCTTCGATAATAACCTGCTAAACCAAGAAAACTAAGAATATGGGTTATATTTTTGGGTCTTGACCATTCTTCAACAACTTTTGTTTTAGTAGGATCAATAATTATGTCATCTTTAGAAACAATGTGACCAAGGAATGAAATTTTTTTGTAACCAAAACTAACACTTTTTGAATTTCCCATACAGTTTATTTTCTTTTAAGGTTTTCTAGACAACCCTCAAGTTACTTTCATGATCCTCTTTACATTTATAATATACCAAAATATCATTAATAAACACAACAACAAACTTATCTAAAATCTCACAGAAAATTCTATTCATAAGATCCATGAATACAGAAATTGCATTGGTTAACCCAAAAGGCATAAATACAAATTCATAATGGTCATATATAGTACAAAATGTAGTCTTCAGAATATCTGTTTTCTTTACTTTCAATTGATGGTGCCCTGACCTCAAGTCAATATTTAAAAAATACTGATCTCCTTGAAGCTGATCAAACAAATCATCGATATGAGGCAAAGGATACTTGTTTTTAACAGTGATATTATTCAAGGATCTATAATCAATGCAAAATCTCATTGAACCGTCTTTCTTTTTAATAAAAAAGATAGAATTTCCTTATAGTGATTTTCTAGGTCGAATGAAACCTTTATCTAATAACTCATGCAATTTCTTATTTAACTCTAAAAGTTCAATTTGAGTCATTCAATAAGGGGGTTTTGAAATTGGATTAGCTTTAGGAACCAATTCAATGGTAAATTAAACTTCCTGATCAGGTATTATACTAGGAAACTCATCAAGAAAAAAATCAATATACTCATTTACCACTGGAAAATAATTAATCTGAAAAAATCCTTTGTTTTTAAAAATATGTGTAAGGTAACATTCATTTCCATATTTTACTAGTTTCTCAACTTACAAATATGTTATCAATATTAAGGGTTAATTCTTGTACACAAACTAAAATTATTTCTGAAAATAAACCTCTTTAGCTTTGCTGTCAATCTTAGCATCAAAAATGGAAATCCAATCCATACCCAAAATAACATCAAACTCTAATAGAGGAAAAACAATAAGGTTTTCAGGTATATTCTTTCCACATATCAGGATAGGAAGGTTATTATAATTTCTTTTTCTCTAAACATTCCCCCCAGGTTTTTTTACCATAAATTATGGATTCATTTCTTAAGATGTAATTTCTAATTTACTAGAAAATTTCTCAAAAATTAAAGAATGTGTAGACCCTGAATCAAACAACCCATTGGCATAATCTGAATAAACAAACAATGTACATGATACTAATTTATTTGATGGCCCAACATCTTCTAAGTAGTTGCAAAGGATTTCACCACCCCTTTCTGCTTATAGTCCGGATGCTTTCAATCATTTCAGTTCTTTGTTGAACACTCATTTGCACAATGACCCATCTCATTACACTTAAAACATTTTACTGACTATAAATCATATTTTGTTTTACCACTAACCTAATCTTTTTTAGTGTAATTATGAGCCTTATATCCCATTATACCATATTATAAGCACTTACCAGAATTCAAAATACATTCCCCAGTGTACTTTTTACCATAATTTTCACAAAATGTAAAATTAATTTTATTACTATCAGACATTTTAAAGAGTTTTTCCCTTTTATCTGCCACCTCAACCACTTATTATGTTATTTTTTAAAGAACATTTGATCATTGGAAAACTCCATTTCCACCTTCTTTGCACATCGAACAAGTTTTTCATAACTTTTGAACTTGTGAGAATAT
The DNA here is from genome assembly GCA_963277665.1 of Viscum album. Taxonomy (NCBI): domain Eukaryota; kingdom Viridiplantae; phylum Streptophyta; class Magnoliopsida; order Santalales; family Viscaceae; genus Viscum; species Viscum album. Next base: position 1,655,813,584 of record OY728121.1, on the reverse strand, counting down.
AATTCCCTTCGATACTTTGACTTTAATCCTTAATAAAAACAATTGATTTTACTATCAAGATCCCGTATTAAATTTGGAGCATACATTGATAGTTGAGTGAATTTTTATTCATAAGTAGTCACTGAGTCATCCTCCGGCCACAATTCCAAGAATTTATTTTCCATCCTAAGTCTAACTTCCTTAAGAAAATATTTCCCAAGAAAAATATATTTTAATTCATTCTAATCAAGAGCATCAATATCCTCACTAAACCTGATATTTTTAACCATCGATCACCACTGATCAGCTTCACCTTCAAAATAGTAAACAAAAATACTAGAATTTTGATATTCTGAACACCCCATGACATAGAAAAACTTTTCTAGGACTTTAATCCACTATTTAGCTAGCACAAGGTCAGATGATCCTCTGAATGATGGAGGATGTTGCCTCATGAAATGATCTACTACCAACATGTTCCTCTCTAGTTGATCTGGATGATCTCGCACATAAATACCACCTCCATTTATAGCCTGAGTCAAATGTGCCTTCACTACAATACACTATTCAATTTTGATTCTGACCATATCTCAGGTTGCTGATTTGGAAGGTTTTTTTCCTCTTGATGTCGTCCCAGCACAGCTACCCTGTTTCCTCTGAGGAAAACCATTCTAAACAGGAATATCTTAGATGAAGAAACATGTTAATCCTCAAACGCTATTTCAATTTGACCATAAAGTAAAAATAATTTATGGATATTATATTAAATGTATCCCAACCCTTAAAGTTATCTAAACAGACCTCTGATACCAACTATAAGTCCCCATCCTTAAAACATTACTTAATCTTGAGATAAGTCCATAATTTTACTTTAATTCACATAGAGGATCTTTTCAGGTTTATAGTTTTAAATAATTAGGCCATTATTAATACATATCATCCCATAATCATACAAGATAATACTGTCAAAACAATATCCATTTTTCTACCAAAGAAACCCCTTTAAAAAAATATGATTTCTTTTCTTGATAAAAAATCTTCTTAACTTCTTCCTTTATCTTACTCATCCTTATACCCTGTGAAAATGTTTCAAAAAACTTGGGATGAGCATAAAAACTCAGTAAGGGATAAAATAAGGAGAGAAAACATTAGTCCATAAATATTTATAAACCCATGAATTCATAAAAATCATGAAAACTTCATAGAAATCATAAATCATAAAGCTAACTTGTGGCATCCATATCATACTTACTTTTTAGCTTCCATATCCACATAGGGAGTAACCTTGATGGTTGCGTTTGGAATACCCATCATAGTATATTCCCAAAATCTCTTAAGAGAAACCTTAACAATTACCTTTGTCACATTTCCCAATGAATTGGAGATCTATCATGAGCACACCCACCCTCGGTTTATCACAGAACCACCCATATATATAATCAATACCCAAGAACCATAACATAATCATAACACGTGAACAAGCATAAAGGAAAAAATAACATTTCCACATTGCAATCATATGACATAATTTCAATATATTGATATAATAAATCCATTATAAAAACCATTTTAAATACAAAAATACCTAAAAATTGATTATGGTATTTTTAAAAACATTACGTCTTGTAGAGGAATCCAAATATAAAATAATGCTCATGGTGGCGGAAAGGTCGTTGTCATCATGTACGTTAAAAAGAAATATTCCTTTTGTACTTTAGTAAAATGATTCATAAAAAAAGATTAATTTTGAAAACCATTGAATTAAATTAAAAATAAAAGGGTTTTATTATACACCATATAAAATAAAGTCATATATAAATCAAAATATGTCTTAATGAAAGGAGATTGAGATGAAGTCTCATACCTTGAACCCGACTTGTCAAGTTCATTCTTTAATTTCCTGAATAATAAAATCATATTAATTTATACTTTATTTAGAACCTTTTTAAATTTTATTATTCATTTTATATCACTTATTACCATGTTATAACAATTAGTTAATTATTTTAGTTTATATCGGACTTTTTGTCGATGTTCGGTATTTGAGTAAAAAATGAACTTGTTTTGATGCATATTTTCCATGTGATCATAATTCCACTATATCGAGAATGATATTTGTGATTTAAATATCATATATATCAAATATATATGTATTTATAATATTCCATAACATTTTGAGATAAGAAATAAAATGTACCGTTCATGGAGATGATAGGTCATACATACGCATAAACGCTACTTTCATATATTTGTTGCATTAAATAAAATAAAAATAAATGATAAATAGGTATATTATAATTCCATTATAATATTTATGTTATATATGTTACATAAGTTCATTAATTTCATTCTTTATACATTCCATGTAGGGAATGAACGAGTCATATCGCTTTGAGGGGTGGTAATCCACACTTTCTCAAATGAAATTATCATATTTACACATTATGGAAATCACAAAGGTATGTTGTAAATAAAAATTACAAAAGCATAGAGACAATATAAATATAATATATATAATATATAAATATATTTCCATCATAATTTTCACCATGATAGGTGGTAGGAGAAAATTGAACAATCATTGTTTCGTGAGGCAGTAGTTTGCCGTACTCAGAAATAGTATGTTCTATATCAATTAGATGTAGGTGTGTGTAAGTGTATGTAAAACCCTTAAAATTAAAAAATCATAGTATATTTATTATAATGTTTTTTTAATAAAATAATGTAATAAAAATATGTTAGGGGTTGGAGAAGGAAAATAAATGGAAGGAGCTTGAGAGAAGACGTTACCTCTAAATCGGGTAACTCCTTTTGATTTGAGCCAAAAGGCTTTCTTAAATTACCTTCTTCTCAAGGTAAGGATTATATAAGTAATAGAGTAATTTTGATAGCCTATTTTAGCATAAGTTTTATGATCAAAGGGGTATGAGATGTGTGAGTAAGTGGGTAGAGGTGGTGGCCTTTTATAAGAGGGAGGAGGGGAACTTTAGGAAAGTCTTGAAATATTATTTTATTATAAATTGATTTTCAAATTATAATATTTTAAAAGTGGTATATTTCTAGGATAAGATTATTTTGGGTCAAAATCATCTCAACCAATAGGTTTTATAAAAGTTTAGATCACAAATTTAACCTTATCTTTCGGCTTTAACCCTTAGTTAAATAAATTAACTCTTACCATGTCTTCTTTTATTTTTACACTATATGGTTAATATGGTTACTTAAAATGCCAAGATAATATAAATTGTATAATTAATGAATTTTTTGACATTATATAAGTTAGTTTTCTGAATCTCATATTTTTATGACTATTATATCATTTAATAAAATAGTATTTGTTTTAAAAACTCATTTATGTCAATTTTGACACTATTTAGTAATTGATTTCTGTTAAAGTCATAACAAGTTGATTAATTAGAAAAAAAAAACTACATTAAATCAAATATAACATGTCATAATCATCCATAAAATTCTTATATGGCATCAAAATGTTCAAATTATGTTTATTTTAATATTTATAAGATCGTTTATTTGAATCTTTCATTAATAAGGTAATCACTGCATCATCATTGTGTCATAAATAAATTTATTTATTTAATGTATAAAAATTATAAATAAAATAAAATGATTTATAAAATATTTTTATATTTCTAATGACTACTTATAGTTAAATATATTAGTTATATAACCCCATCTTAAATTTTTTTTAGTAAAAATATACATGTTTTTGTTATATTTCTGTTTACTTTAAATTAATTATTATAACATGTCATTATCACACCCAAGTGGTTCCATGGGGTCCTAAAATAGACCCAAGGATGTTCATGGTCGACTATATCTCATCAAATAGGATTAGGACACGTTTTGTAGTAGTTTATATTATTATAATATTATTTTTTTACCCTTATTTACCTGATTTACCCTTTAACCATGGTAAATAAAAATAATTACTGAAGTTACTATTCATAATTTCTAAAAATAAAAGGTATCTATTTACATAATTTGGACCTTATGATTCCAAATATGTAATACATTTTTCTAAATTCAAAATACAAAATTGGCAGAAATTAATTTAAAATTAATTCTCATTGTCAAAACCAGAAAGCTGGTTTCTAAGAAGTAAAAACTATCAAAATATTGACATGTGTTTATGTCCAATTTCAATATGAAATTACTTATAATGAAAAAAAATTGTATTAAATTATAAAAACTTAATCCAATTACACTTTAAAACTAATTAAAAGGAAAATCTAACTATATAAATAAATTAGATGAAAAAAAGGTTTTGAATTAAAATACAATACTTTTCACTATTCATTAAAATATGGATTTTATCAAAAAAATACCAATATTTCAACCAAATAAAATTTCAATTTCCTTCTTCTAAAGAAGAAGTTTATTTTTTCAAATAGAACATATAAAAGTGACAAAAACTAGATTTAAAATGGATTCTCAATCAAAAGACGGTAAAACAACCTTTTAAAAAATTTAGAGTATTTTAAGGGTTCCACCTCACCCCTTGAAAGGTGAATTATCAAAATTAATAAAAAATGAAGGCCTTCGGGCCATTAGAGGAAAAATATTAGAGTATTTTATGCTTAAAATTGGATTCATTCTTATTTTAAGCCTCTAAAATTTATTGGATAAATGTGAAAACATTTAAAAAAACATGTGTAATCATATTTTAGTTATTTCAGTTCATTCCCGCCAATATAGCGGCTAGGTGTTAACTACTATTTAAAAAAATAATATTATTCTTGTATTATTTTTTGGTTTAACTCAGTGTTCTGTGCAACAAAAGATTTCGAAGAAACCCATTGTTGGGTGTCGGGTACGCTATCGTACATAGTGTCCCCTTTAAACTAAAATTAATATTAAATTCAAAAATATTAATAGATATGAAAATGTATTATTTTATGAATACCCAGGATGTTATAGGTGGCCTGGGACTGATCGAGCAGGATGGATTAGATATGTATGTAGAGATGAGATATGTGTTTTGGATCAAAGTTACCAGTAGAACCCTGTAATTTATTTTAGTTTCTTTTATGTAGTCTTGTATATGTTATCGACCCGGAGAGAAATTAGTATTGTATGTATAACATTAAATTTTTGTCTTTAATGGAATTTCATTTATTATTACAGCATGCTACAATTTTATTTATTTACTACATCCATGATCTATTTATTTACAACTTGGATGATATCTAGTTATTTTCGTTGTTGTTTACTCTTATATGAGGGCATAGTCTCTCTAGGGATACACCTTAGGCCCTCGCTACTAGTCTGAAGCCTCTAGTATATGGAGAGGCTCTAGGCATTGTGAAGAATCGGCTCAAAGTACCGATTTAGTGGTATCGAGGTTATAATGTTATAGGTTTTTTCACATACATGCTCGAGGGGTCGGGAAGGAGATGGTGGAACTCTATTATGCAAGCTAATTTACATAAGGATCTTACCTGGACTTATTTCAAGAAAATATTTAATCATCATTTTTACCCTAATAAGTTACGTGTGTCAAAGACCCGTGAGTTTTTGAACTTGGATCAAGGAGAGCATACCATTTTTTAGTATCCCACCCACTTTGTTGATCTGGTGTATCTGGCACTAGAGATAATCACCAATGAGTTCCTAAAGGTACAAAAGTTTGAGTTGGTATTGAGGTCAGATATTCAGTTGATGTTTATTCTCATGTGCCTTTTTACCTTCATGTAGGTAGTTGAAAAAGTATATTTGGCTAAGGAAAACATAACTAGAAGGACAAGTTTGGGTGGATCTTCGGTTGGTGCAGTTTTTAGCCAGGGTGTCTCTTCAGAACATAAATGGAAGCATAAGGGTCATCAGTTTTATTCAGGATTAGTTTCAGGGGCTTTGTCAGGACAGTATAAATTTCTCTACTATCATTGTGTAAGTCAAAGTAATACTAATCCTAGTTGTATAAAGGCTCCTAATACTTGTCATCATTGTGGATTATCGGGACATCTAAATCATTTTTGGGAAAGTATATCCTAGGGAAGTAAGGCAGGATCCACTCTCACCAAGGGTTTGCAGGTTTGCACTAATGCTTTAAAGGGTGGTGGGTATAATCCTTATGTCAAGGGGGTTGTTCATATGGATAATACCGGAGGGCTTTATGTGAATGAGTATGTGCTAGAGGAATCTGATGTAGGGCCAGCTACTGTTAGAGGTACGGTGTTTATCTAGTCTTCTATGTTTTTATATTTGTTTGATATAGGTGATACTCATTATTTTATATCATTCTTAGTTGAAGTGTTGGGTTTACATTCATAACTTATGTCATACTTGTTGGGTATTTCTACTCCTTTAGGAAATATTTTTGAACAAGGTTTCAAGTGTCCCAAGTTTTAGGTGATGATAGATGACTTTGAGGTGGAGTGGGACTTATTATTTTTTAATCATGACACCTTCAACCTAATACTTGGCCTGGACTGGATGATTAGTGTTAAGGCCCAGATATATAGTTATCATCATTAGATTCATTATTTATCTTTTTATGGGGTCACTCATATTGTTTAGTTTGAGTAGGACTCTAGATTAGTAAGGGCAGGGCATGTTGTTCCTTATACTGGGGTAATGTTGTGCCAGTTTTCAGAGATGTTTCTTAATATCATTGAACCTTATTTGGGAATTCCACTTCCTATAGTGGTGTGTCGGTACCCCCATGTCTTTTCAGATTATTTTTTTTATTTACCACCATAGAGAGAGGTTGAGATTACTATTAACCTACTCCCTTGTATGATTCCCATTATTATGAAATCTTATCGAATGTCACCTACTGAGTCGATGGAACTTAAATTCCATCTTGAGGATCTATAGTCTAAGGAATGTTTTCATATTATCATGTCATAATGGGATTCATTTATTCTCTTTTCTAAGAAAGCGGAAGGAAGTCTTATATTTTTCATAAATTATTAAAAGTTAAATCAGTTGACTATTAAGAACAAATGTCCTTTGCCTAAGATTGATGATCTCTTTGACCAGCTTAGAGGGGCATGTTGGTTTTAAAATATTGATCATCAATCAAGGTACCACCATTTAAGATTCCGAGAATAAGATATGTCTAAGATAGTGCTTAGGAGCCAATATGTAAATTTTGAGGATTTGGTTATGCAATTTGGTCTCACTAATTCTCATGCGGTATCTATGGATTTGGTGAAATGAATCTTTCATTTATTCTTGGACTCTTTTTTGTGTTCTTGGATGATATTTTGGTGTACTTCAAGTTAGAGGATGAGCATAAGGACCATTTTAATATCATTCATTGAACCTTGAAGGAACATATTTTGTATGGTAAGCTTTCCAAATGTGAGTCTTGGATCTGAGAATTAAAATTTCTAGGGCATGTGATATCTAAGAGGGGTGTATCAGTGGATCCTGATAAAATACTAGTTGTTATGTCCTATTAGTAGCCTAGAAATGTGCTTGAAATCCAAATCTTCTTGGGTTTAGCTGGTTACTGTAGATGGTTCGTTCATGATTTCTTCAAGATCTCATCTTTGATGACAGCTTTAACTTTTAAGGGTGTAAATTTTTAATGTAATGAAAAATTTCAAAGATCTATTGAGGATTTGAGACTGAGGTTAACTTTAGCACTAGTTTTTATTATTCTAGAATTGGGTTTGGGTCATGATGTTTTCTATGATGCTTCTGGTATGGGTTTGGGATGTGTATTAATGTAGTGGAAATAGGTGTGACCTATAGATCTCTTTAGTTTATCCCTAATGAGAAGAACTACCCTACCCACAATATTGAGTTGGAACTAGTTATACTTACACTCAAAACATGGAATCACTATATATTTGGGGAGAGGTTTACAATGTATTCTGATCATAAGAGCTTGAAATATATTTTTATTTAGAGGGATCTAAACTTATGAGAGAGATGTTTGGGGGAGTATCTTTAGAATTTTTATTTTTACATTACATACACTCATGGGAAATGGAATATAGTTATTGATTCATTGAGAATAAAATTGTTGATTTAATCCATGAAGGAATTAGTTTAGGAGTGGTCTCTAATGAGTTTGTTTGCTAAGATGAGCTTGGGAGTGGAAGAGGTCAATGGGCAGGTGTTCTTGGATTCAATGAAAGTTTACTCTTCTTTTTATGAGTGATATCATCTCAAGAAGGTGACATACACTGAGTTACAATGCTTTATAAAAAGCCTTTATGGTGGGCAGACCTTGGGTGAGTGATCTCGGTCTTCTAGTGATGCTTTGTGCTTCTATAGTAGGTTGGTTGTTCTGATTTCTCTAAGGATGGAGTTGATGGATAGTGGACACCAGTCATGTTGGTTTGTATACCCTAGGTCTGCCAAGATGTATCACAACATGAGACATCAGTATTGGTGGCCAGGGATGAGTCATTTGATTTCATATTTTGTTTTAGTGTCTCATTTTTTAGAAAATTATGGCAGAACACCATAGACATGTTGGTATGTTCCAACCTTTACCCATTCCAATATCTAAGTGGGATGATATTTTCATGGACTTTATCATTGTTTTTCTATGGAATCCAAGTGGGAACGATATTATTTGAGTGATCATTGATCAACTTATGAAATCATATCATTTCTTAGCTATTAAGAATATCCGATAGTAGAACAGCTCAGAGACTTATGTGTCTGAGAGATTGTGAGACTTCATAGGGTTCCCTCTGTGTTTGTTTTTGATAGGTACAAAAGGTTCACCTCTAAGTTATGGAAATTTTTGCAAGAGGTGATGGGTTCCCAGTTGAAATTGATCATAACTTATCATCTACATATGGATTGGAAAACAGATATATCTCTATAGGTTCTTGAGGATGTGTTTTAGGCTATCGTGACTGATTTTGGTGGATCTTGGGACAATCATTTACCTCTGGTCAAATTTTTCATCAGTTCCAGGCACAATGTAAGCATACGTTCGTGAGTGTTATATTAAAATTTCTTTTAAAATTTAGTTTCCTAAAACCTCAAGCGATGATCTTGCGCGTAAAATTTATAATTAATTTATTTTATATTGATGAAAACAAATACCTGGTCTTAGGATATTTCTTCAATGTGAATGTTGATCATATGAAAATACCCTTTTAGATTGTCTTTGTCATGCTATGAGAATCCAATCATAGAATCCCTCTAGTGATAATCCACATAAGCTCCTTTGATCTCCAAGAAACGCCAATCGATCTCTACATTCTAGTGCAATGAATCAATTGTATTATGTTGTTTGTGTTGATCTCTCATCCTTTAATCTTTGAGGAATCTATCTTTAATTTCTTATTCTTGATATGGAAAGAGGAAGAGGAGTCGAGAGAGAATTTTTTGTGCATAGCATTTCTTTATTTTTTATCACACACCCTACACAATAGACATAACCGTATATTTAGAGAGTTAGGGTTTAGGTTAAAATAATTATTTAATTGCATGTTGGCTATTAAACAATATTAAAACCTTTAATAAACCTCATGCCACATAATAATAAAATTATTATTATTATTTGTTGTGTGCTAACTTGTGCAATAACAAATATTTTAACCAGCTTATTAGTTAATATTTTTCATCGAACATGGTCTTGGTTCGTTCGAACTTCTAAGAATTTATTGAATACCCAAATAAAATTATTTTATTCTCTTAAATAAATATTTTATTCACAAACTAGTAAATAAATATTTATTAAATATTCAATAAAATAAATAAATATATTTTATTCATAAACTGGTAAATAAATATTTATTTAATTTATTCAATCAATAAAACATGAATAAAATTATTACTCGGTCTTGAGAATAACATTTATTAAAATTAATTAAATTAAAATAAAATTTAATATATATTAACAAAAATACTTAGTGTGTGACCCTATAGGATTCCTTATTGTTGGCATTAGGTAGGTATGTCTAAATTCCAAGATTAATGTCTAGTAATGGGCAAAAGAACCCAAGAGAAATAACTTAATATCATAATGATGATGACCACATATGAATGCTCACTGTGTAATATAATCCCCTTATCTCGATATCTTATCAAGCATGTTTCATATATGTTTCATCAACATATTTTCTTAATACGTCTTTCTTTGAATATCTAAAATAAACATCATTACACTATGGAAATGGTATTTATGTGATGGTTATATTTCAATCAGAGGGTCCAGATATCAACTTTTATAAATATAGAAGGGACAAATCTTTCCTCAACTTATCCATTAATAACATGTCATTCATGATGCACCCAATATACCCTACCTCACTACAAATATATTTCATCATGGTTTTCATCAACAAATCTATGTGCGCAAGTCATGACATTCATTAATGATAATCTTAAAGTCTAAGGACCGTTACAAGCACTCACATAAAGGAATATATGATAGCACAAAAACATACGGAATTCCTACCAGCGGGTATGTTCTCATAACCACTCATCTTTGAGATTATTAAGTGAAAACCTCATGAGATGAAGTCTCATCCACTTATGAGTACTCACACCTAAAAATATATATACTATATGTCCTATCATAGTATGTTATCTAATTATAGAATGATATTAAGAGATATCATCTTAGCATCTAAAGGTTCTTATCATAGCGGGGAACTTTTATGACCTTATCAATGTGAATGATACTCTGGGATATTATCACATCAATGTTATGAAAAAAATAATCAATATGTGATAAGATATTTTAATTAATATTCACTTTTTTAAATATACAAGTAATCTAAAGTATAAAGTGGTTGATTCTAGGGCACCAACTACAAAAAAATTCCCACTTGGACAAGATCCAAATGCTAACGACTAGTTATTCCTCACATGTTAAACATTATTATACTGAGTATGGATATAGTTGCTAGGTCTACCATGTTTATATGGAAAATTTTAGAAAATATGCATGTTTGTGTGGTGAATCTGTTTACTATAACACTTACTATCTTGAGAAAATCCATTAAGTAGTGATATAACCAAATATACACCTCTTGTTCCCATGTTAGAATCCTGAAATCTTGACTAAATACATAGTCAAATATTATCATAAAATGATAAATATATTTCTTTTGGAATAACCCAGAATTGGAACAACATGTTTCCAAACCGCTTCTTAAGCTACATCAAAAGCTGCAACGTACTCAGATATTGTAGATATGGAAACCACTAGTTGTAATAATTTTTTCTTACATATTAACTTATCCTTTGATATGATACTAGATGAAATTAAACTAAGTATATATAAGAGTTCAATTCCCATTATCACTAGTATTATCATATCTCTAAACACTTGGAAATCATCTAGTTCTACTTTTCAAAGTACTATAGGATAGTTCTAACTGAAAGTCTATGCAGTTATATTGGATCTTGTTTGATATTTAAATTTTTATGCATAAATGATATCAAGTTTCAGTAAATATCATGGCATAGGAGATAAATTCTTATCAATTAGTCTTGTGAAATTATTTTAATCTTCTTAATCCCCTCTAATGTCCATGCATGTTCTACTAGAAGGATTATTTTCCAAAAACAACTTGGACTTTGAGTTGTTTCAACTTGTATTTTTCAATACTTTGTTAATACATATATTGTCACTAGATTTATCATACCCATGGATATATTTTATAGATATTGTTCCCTAGAACATAGTTGTTATCATACTTGGACAAATTTTATTTCTTAGTCTTAAAAAACTGGTAAAATTTTTCATTTGTTTTTCATATGTAATCAACATAATTATATTGAAAACTAATAGTGCTCCCATTAACCAGCTATAAAAACTTGTCACTCATTTGTTTCCAAATGAATATTCTATGATCGCTATTTATTATTTATTCATAAAGTAATGTATGCAATCTATATATCTTATTGGAATTTATTAATGACACCGACCCTTTTAGTTATACCTAGTTAACATATACTATAGGGTCTCCTTTTTTGTCACGCCATATAGACATCTTTCATAGGGAATACTCTAAATGAGGTGTCCTTTAAAATCAATTATCCAATATGATGATCATAGAAATATACTTTGACAAGTATAATTAAAAAAATATTTTAGTCATGATGAGTGGTGAATAAGTTTTTTCATAGACTAAACCTTTCAAAAATAAATCATGATTTATTAGTTCTGTCTTGTACCATACATGCCCAATTTATCTTGAATACTCACTAGCAGTATCAAGTCTTATAAACATTCAAAATATGAAGTTATTAATCTTAATACATGGAGTCCATTACTTGAATTTATATATACTGGTCAACCTTAGCATATTAGCATTTACTGCTTCTTTATAGGAATCATTGTTATAAAAAAATAATACATCTATCACCCACCACAATAAACATAAACCACCTCTTTGGTTATGAACTCTTATGCAGTATGTGTCTCTATAACTACTTCTCTCACTAAGCTCATTGGAGTCCATTATTCATATGCCAACTCATGTGCATCCAGAGCCTTAACCCATAGAAGTTAATTATTCTCCCACTATATTTAAAAATATACTTTTCCTTTATGAAATATAGTCATTCTTAACTAGAATTTAATATCCTTAGTGTCTTTAGGATTATTAACTCATATGCACCTTAGTGTTTTGATGTTCATTTGTTGTTAAGGCTAGTTTTAACAAACACTTTTAGACAAACACTTTTTGTAGTGTTCTAATTTATTCTTTATCATATCACATTTTGATATGTTATCCATTAGACAATATATTTGGTATATGGTCATTGGTTTCACTTCTATTTAAAAAATATGTCTTAAAAGGGATAATGGAAAATTTGTAATATATATAAGACTCATCATTGATCTTCCTTTTTACTACCATCATGACATTGATGTATATAAGTAAATGTTAATTAGTGATAACCTTTATATATATGATCAAAAATTACTTGGATAAGAAATACTTCAACAATCCATATCAGTGATTACTTTTACCAAGTGAACTCATTACTTCACTAAGTATTTATAAAAAAATATCATGAAGTATATGAATTTTCCTTTATCTTTATAATATTTTACATGGTTGTGTTAAACTGACTCTAAAAGTGTTATGGCATTCCTTTATTTTAAGGGTTTCTTTATCTAAAACATGATAATTCATTTGTCTGTATATCGAGTATCTTAGATCAATTGAGACAAAATACTTTAATGGAAATAAACGAGTCAACTACTTTCACTTTTATTTGAAAAATAATAATCATTCTATAAATGGCTAAGAATCTTATATTTTATATTTTATATTCATCATTCATTGAAATAGATATTTTTTATTCAAAAGTTACTTAAACTGCTATTTTAGTATTAAAGTACTATAACAACAATTATTCCAAAAATAAATATTGTCTCATTGTGTCTAGACATACATTGAGATAAATGTTTCGGTAACACTTATTACAAAATTGAATCAATCCAAACTGGAAATGAAAAATAGTAAGTTCCCCTTTGCTGACATTAGAATCTCCCTTTATCTGCTCCTTTTGAGTTCACTCTACAACCATTCTATTCTTGCTTATTTCTTATATTTAATTAAACATATGTTGTAAGCATATAGCATTTAATACACAAGAGGTGAATAGAAACTTGATGAATATACCTGAATTAGGTGCAACTGATTTCTTCTTAAATTCATTATAATTTCTTTTCTAGTTTACATTCTTTCCACATAAGAATCAAATAGCATCTTGTTCATTCTTCTGCATTTGAATATTTTGTATCTTTGAAGGAAGTCATAATGTATCTTTTGTCTTTAGATTATCCATGGAATCTTCAGCCTTGTATTTCAAATTTTTCATCACAAGGGGTGTAGAAACAGGTTTTAACCAATCCTTATCAGCTTAGTGAATTATGAACAAAATGTTCCTAAGTGAATTACCCATTTTTTTATCCAACCTTGGAAAAATAAGGATAATCATGGTGGTAAGGATAATGAAATTAGATAAATGGATAATTTATTATCCAAGTGGAATCCCAATTTCTCTAATTGATTAGTATGCCCCAGAATTTTGAAATCATGATCAGTATCTAGATTTCCATATTCCAATTTACATTGATATAGTGCATTGAAAATCTTATTTATTTCAATCCTTTCCTTCTACTTCACAAGATAATGTAGATGAGTTATTATGGTGTTAAGCATCCACATCTTTATGTTGTATCATCAACTCTTCGGTAATAGTGGATAATATAATATAATGGAAATAAGAAGCATCCTCAACATATCTTTGGTCAGCTTCCCTTTTTCTTTCACTCACCTACTGGGGTGACAGAATATGAATAGCAGATTCCAACACATAATACAAACCTTTTGATAATAGTGAATTACATAAACTATTGTACCATATCTAAAAATTTGTATATGTAAGTACATACCCTGATTTTAAGGAATTATTTCACTACTTCCATGCTTTTTCTTTCCATTTTTCTATAATATTTAAAATAAATGATTAGTAATTTACATGATTACATTTTATGTGAGAAATAATAATAATTTAATTTAATTAATTCTCCCACTATTTTATCAAGTCTCAATATCCCTCACTATTGAACTTGGAATGCCTAGTTTATAAAAAATTATAGTGTCAAGGATCCATATGTTCCTTATCATAACCCCAATGAGGGTTGGTCAAGCTACTTGAAGATATTTAGGTAGGCCGATCTTTGAAAACTGTAGGCTTGTAGCTCCTTGATTCGTTGAGTGGACTCTCAAATCCTAAAATACTAACTTAGATTTCCTCAACCCCTACCTCCAAGTTACATCAAGACTAGAGAGGGATACTTATCTTGATGAAATATGGTTTAAGTAAAACTAAAAACCTTCATAAGAACTCTAGAATAAAATTAAGTGTCCCGATGTGGGTTGGTCAAACACTTAGTTCTAAGGTTTTCATTCCTAATAAAGTTATAGAAGGCTGAGTCTAACTTAATATTTAATTGATTGATTTTATTTATTATGAAAAAAAAATTATCTTTTTTTATCCTTTACATAACTTGTTAATATTAAGTGGATTTTACTTAATTAATTAACCATATTGGATAAAACATTTACGCATAATCCATTTATTTAAATTCCATTTTTTCACAGTAATTTGTTTATTTATGTGATAGTGGTCTTACATCCATATAATAAATAATGAATAAGATTGAAATAAATAATTAATAAATGATCCAATCATAAGCTTATTTAATAGTTGATTTAATAGGAGGACATTAAATCAACCTTTTAACTAGGGGAAATAACTTCTATTTTTGGTCTGGGCATGAGTTACAGCATTCTACATGTGCACCTATGTATCACCTGAGTTGTAATCGTTATGGTTTCATCTTTAATAGCCTTCACATGCCTTTGAAAACTCTATTTATTACATGTATTGATAACTCACACGTAGGTGAAGGGAACTGCAAAATTGTTTAAAGGGGGTTACATAAATATCCTTAGACACACAGGTCCTATATAATAATGGAATAGAGGTATGACTCGTAAACCATCATATTTAATTTAATAATAAATAATCACAAGCCTATGTAATAAATTAAATTAAAACATCCAACACATACATTGGTCTTGTTCAAGCTCATGAATGGTCATACATGAAACGTACACGCAAACGTAAATGGCTAACATTCATTTCTTATTAGTTCTTTATTATTAAGATAAACACGCTTGCATTAATTGATTAATTATCTTTTATCTTAATGACCATCTGAATCTTCTTGGATATAACCACCATAAAGGGATTAATGGAAAATAAACTGCATAAATAATTGTTGTAGATTTATTACAATAAATTAATTGATCATTTAAAATTATTTAAACCCCTTATTGAATTTTCAGACACATAAAGTGTCAATCAAAACGATAAGGTTTTAATGTTGTAATTATCAATTTAATGTAATTTAATTCAACTAGTAATTAGGAGACCACACAATGTGTACTATCTAGCTACACACCATGTACCACTGTTATCGTGTATTTGGGTCACATACCTGGGGGTTCAACATGTTGACTTGGCAGAACTACATGATGTGTACATGATGCTACACGTTGTGTATCCTCTTATCATATGCTTGGGATACTCACCTGGGTCTTTGGCGTGTATCTCGGATAATTACACGACGTGTATAAGCTTACTACATGTTGTGTGATTTGAATGTTGTGTGCTCATGCAACCTGCTGAAAGACTCAACATGTTCTCAAGCAAGAGACTACGTGATGTGTGCACACCACCTACACATCATGTATCTCTAATATCGTTTGTCCAGATAACTCGGTGTGTATTTCAAATGCTCTAATTATTGAGCTATATTCCAAGTGTACATCATACACATCATGCATATCATAAATGCTACAGGTTTTCAGTATCACATGGTTTGACCTAGTATAATAACCACACATATTTACCCAATTTACGCCGCTAACCCATGTAGACTACATGGTGTATACTCTGATACACGTTGTGTAATCTGAAAACCATATGCCAGGTCGGTCAGTTAACATGTGGCATACATCCCATCTAATTAACTGTATGGAATGTCGTGTATCCAACAACATGGCCAGGTGTAGCATACTAGAGTACACATCATTTACTCTGTTGTGTAACCCAGTCTTACCGTCCAGAAATTGACAATTCTTGATGGCATCTCTGGTCATTCTTCACATGTTCTTAAACCTTTAAGAAAATTAAACAATGAATGAATGTTATTAATATGTCGATAACATGTTAATTAAAATAAGATTAAAGAACGAATAATATGAAATGAAAATTCAATCATGATTTTTTATGATCAATAATAAAATAAATATTTATAAATTTAATTGTGACTATTCTGATATCACTTATTAGTTCTAGGTAGAGCGAAAGTTTGCGGTGGTGGTAATTATATTAAAATTATTTTAATATTTATTTTCACAAAATCCTGAGCGAGGATCTTTAACATAAAATTTATAATTAATTTATTTAATATCGATAGAAATGGATACTTGGTCTGAGGATCGTTCTTCAATGTGAATGTTGATCATCTAAAAATACCCTTTCGGATTGTATTTGTTGCGTTGTGAGGATCCAAGGATATAATCCCTCTAATAGTGATCCGCACATGATCCTTTGATCTCCAAACATATCAATCGATCTTCGGCTGCTAGCATGGTGAATCAATTGTCTTATATAATTTGTGTTGATTTCTCGTCCTTCAATCTTAAAGGAAACACTCTTGTGTTTCTCATTCTTGATAAGGATAGAGAAGGAGGAATTGAGAGGGAATTCATTGTATGCAATAATTATTTATTTTTCATTGCACACCCTACACAATAGACATAACCGTCTATTTATAGAGTGAGTTTAGGTTAAAATAATTATTTAATGGAATTTTGTCCATTAAAAAATATTATAACCTTTAATAAACTTAATGCCACATCATAATAATAATATTATTATTATTATTATGTAGTTTGTTCTAACATGTGCAATAACAAATATTTTAACCAGATTGTTAATTAATATTTGTCATCAGACACAATCTTGGTATGTTCGAACTCCTTAGAATTTATTGAATACCCGAATAAAATTATTTTATTCTCTTAAATAAATATTTTATTCACAAACCAATAAATAAATATTTATTAAATATTCAATAAATATATATATATTTTTTATTCATAATCCAGTGAATAAATATTTATTTAATTTATTCATTCAATAAAACATGAATAAAAATTTTCCTCGGTCTTGAGAATAATATTTATTTCAATAATTATAATCAAATAGAATTTAATTGAGATCAACAGAAACACTTTGTATGTGACCCTCTAGGATTATTTCTCATTGGCATTAGGCGGGTATGCCTAAAGTCCAAAATTACTGTCTAGCAACGGGTCAAGGAATCCAAGATAAAAAAACATAATATCACAATTAATACAACCACATACAAACTCTGATTGTGTAATATAATATCATTGTCTCAATATCTCATCAAGCATGTTGCGTATATATGTCATCAATATATTTGTTTGATACGTCTTTCTTTGACTATCTAAAATAAACATCATTACATCATGGCCACAGAATTTATGTAATAGTTATATTTCAGTAAAAGGGTCGAGATATCAACTTCCATAAATATGGAAGGGACAAATCCTTCCTAAACCTTTCCATTAATAACATGTCATTTGTGATGCATCCAAGGTACTATACCTCTCCATGAACATATGTCGTCATGGTTTTCATTAGTAAATCTTAGAGCGCGAGTCACAACATGCATTAATGATAATCTTAATGTTAAAGGACCATTACACATGCTCGTAGAAAAGAATATCTGATGACATGAAGACATGTAGAATTCTTATTGATAGGTTTGTACTCATAACCTTCTGTATTAGAGGTTATGAAGTGCTAACTTCATGAGATGATGTCTCGTCCGCTTATGAGTACTCACATGTGATGGTCTATATAATATGTGCCCCATCATAATATGTTATCCAAATGTAGAACTATATTTAAGAGATATCATCATAGCATCTAAAGGTTCACATAATAGCAGGAAACAGATATGACCTTATCAATGTGAAAAATACTCTGGGACTTTATCACATCAATGATATGCAAAATAAAAATTGGTGTGTGATAAGATATTTAAATTAATATTCACTTATTTGAATATACAAGTAATATAAAGTATAAAGTGGTTGGTTATAGGGACCCAACTCCAACATTTTCCTATAAAAAATATCAAGCTTCGATAAAGATGTCTCCCTTTGAAGCATTGTAGGAGTGGCCATATAGATCTCCCTTTTTCTGGGAAGAGTTGGGAGAGTGGTCCTTGTTTGGGATGAGTCTCATTCTGGATATGATGGAAAAGTTACAATTGATCCATAAGAGGTTGGTCACATCATAGAGCTATCAAAAATATTAAGTGGATTGTTGTTGTTGGTTGTTGGAGTTTGAGGTTAGTGATTGGTTTTTCTTAAAGTTTCACCTCACTTAGTACATCGTCAGTTGGGTAAGTAGGGTAATTTGTCACTGAGGTTTGTTGGCCCCTTTGAGATCATGGAGAAACACAGAAAGGAGGTATATCGATTAGACTTACCGCCTCTTTTAAATTTGATCCATGATTTGTTTAATGTTTTCTAACTGAGGAGGTATCACCTGGATTCTTCCCATGTGATTGAATGAGATGTTGGAGTTGGTGCCCTAGAAAAAAAAATTGTGTACTTTATGATAACATGTGTTCATAGTTTTGAATAGTAATAAATTTTTTATCACATCATGATTGTTATTATGCGTAACATAGTATGTGACAATGTCTTAAGAGTAGATATCGCACTGAAAGCTCATAGGAGTTCCCTGTGATGATAAGAACCCGGAAGTGCTACAGAACTATTCTTAAATATATGTTCTATAGATGGATGGTATCATTTTAGGGATAGAGACGATACAAGCTATCAATGGTGGAGACTCATAGGACTTAGAGGAACCTTCTCATGGTGTATTCCTTCTGTAATATCCAATAGGATATTATGAGAACGAGACCCGCCGGTAGGAAATCCACATTTATATGTGTCATTGGATGTTCATGTATATAGATGTGTGTATTGGTCCTTAGACTTTAATATTATTATTAATGAGTATAATGAGTCATGTAATTTGATGTATTGAAAAAAACTATGATGACAGATGTTCACAATGAGATAGGATACATTGGGTGCATCACGAGTAATATTGCATTAATAAATATTGTGAGAAAGGATTTATCCTTTCTGTTTTTTAATAGAAGTTTATATCTTGGGTATTTTGATGAAAATTATATAACCTAAATAAATCTATGGCCATGGTGTACAATAGGCAAGTTCAATTTTTAGGAAGTCAAAGAAATAGACATCGAGCATATAGGTTTATGGCACGAGCATGCAATCTGCTTGTTTGAGATATCATGATATTAAATAGTAAGCATTTGTATGAGGTATCATGTTGTTGCGGCATTAACTTTTTTCTCTATGGGTGCCTTGGTGTGTTTTTAGACACTAACCTTAGACTTTAGGTTGTTTCTCTTAATGACACTGAGAAAGAGGCCTAGAGGGTCACACACTAAGTGTATCTAGAATCTCAATTAAATAATATATTATTATTTATTATTTAACAAGTTGAATAAATATTATTCCTAGATGTGATTTAATAATTATTAATGTCTACTTGGTTTCATATAAATATTTATTTTCTATTTAGTAAATATAATATTTATATATTTATTGGAGACTAATGGAGTGATATTTATTTAATAAATAAATATTCATTATTCAAGACTAAATAAATATTATGGAGGAATGGAGGACTCAGTTTAATGGTCCAGTAAGAAATAATAAATATTGAATATTATTTGATTAAATGACATTTAATTTAATTCACAAGTTAAGATCATGTTGAGAAATAATAATAATATTATTATTATTATTTGTAATGGGGTTCAATAGAGATTAAATAAATAATAAAGGGCACTTGTGTAATTATTTTATTTTAACCTTAGAGATATATAAACCCAATTATATTATTTTCTCAAGAATCCAGTTCATTTGTTTGGTTGTGCACAACAGATTTAGAGAATCCTCTCAAGACCTAGAGATCTCCCTTCTCCAAGAATGCTCCCAAGAATGGAGAGTGATCTTCCTACACCTCCCACTCTCGAGTTAAGAGAGATCTAGGAGAACATTTTGGAAGTGGTTCTCAAGGCGATCAAAGGCGGATGATGCAAGCGCTAAGGATCTATTGTGCTAGCACCCAGAGATTCCTATGGTGACATTTGGAGTTTTGTAGAACACATGTGGATCACCGCTAGATGTAATCTACTTTGATTCCTAAAATGCAACGATGAAACAACACATATTTTTTTCAGATCCATCAACGAAGAAAGATTTTCATCAAGATAATTTTTTATTTAATTAAATTAATTATAAATAATATGTGATGATCCTCTCTCTTGGTTTCATTGTTCTATCCCTTATCTATATTCTTTGATTCAATTCCATAGATCATGATGTTTATCGTTGTATAAATCTCGGATTGATCATTGATCATGGAAAAAAGAAAATCTGGTCATGACCCATCACATGCTTCCATAGCACCCAGAACCTACAAGTGGTATCAGAGCAGTCACATAATTATTTGTAATTATTTAAAGAACATTGATTGATTTACGTATTTTAATTTAGTTTTAAAATTCAACTTTAATCGTTCTTTTAATCTTATTTGCAAGATCTACTTCTTCCTCCTTCATTTCTCATAGATTTAATCCTGATGCTTAATTTTATGAATAAAATAAAATTGAGGAAATCATTTGGAGGTTCCAGGGTTTATGGCCAGAAAGAATAGGAGTACAAGCTATGTAATCGGAGTTACACACCATATACTCGTGTTCAACGCATCAGGAATTAGTTTGGAAATTAATTCAATGTGTGTGCATTAATGATACATAATGTAGTTAATTCTTACACTGCGTGTTTACCATGCTAGCCTAGCGCATGGTCAGCTGAATTACACACAATGTAGCCCACGTACATGGTGTGTAGTCCCTTTGAGTCGTAGATGGGTTGTATGTTTTATACACAGCCTACCTAACTAGTGACTGTGTAACTCAGAGTCCACACACCATGTAGTCCCTTTTACACGTCATGTACACCATTTTTCTGAGGTATGATTTACACACCGAGTCCCTAGGAATGTGCCTTGGATAGATGGTGAGAGTTTTATATGTCGTGTAGCTCACATATACACATCATGTACTTATACCAAATTACGTAGATTTAAAATTTATTTATTATACTATGTAAACCTTGAGACATGTTCTTGTTTGTGATCATTAAGTTGATAGGGCACTCCATGTGATGGTATTTTAATATATATATATATATATATATATATATAATTTTTAATTAATATATGTGTAATGTTCAGATATGCATATCATGTATGAGTCGTATTACAGTTGTTACTCAACATGCATTGAAGCGTAACAAGTGACTGAAAAATCTTGTAATTCATGTAATCATTAAGTTGATAGTACATGTCATGAAAGTATGTGATAAGTCATGAATGTCATATGTCACAATAGTAAATAGTATATGAGTATAATACATATTAGGTTGAATTGGACGGGTATTCACCACGTTGCCTCCAAGGTACATTTAATGTGCACAGTTAATTTTAAATAAATTTATAAAATTTATTTAAAATTATGATGGATGAGAATCTCAAGGAAATTAAGATGAGAATTAAGATAAAATAATTGATTTATTAAAGATGATAATTAATTTATTTGAGCACGATTTATCTTAAATAAGAACTATTAATAATTGAATACTAGTTTTATTAAATGCATAATTCGTTGCATGCATGTGGATGATCATGAGCATAGACTAGACCTTTGTATGTCATTGGTTTCATTAAATTTATTATTAAATTAAATTTTTGGTATGTGTGCCTTCTCTCCTCTTATTATGTAGGGTATGTATGATCATGGTTTCTTTTATGTAAACCATTTTCCCTCACCTGTGTGTGAGTAAAGTCATATGTAATGGATGGAGCTCCCATGCTAGTGGAGGTGGTTCAATATTGGAGCTGAGGTGAAACCAATCCAAGAGAGATACATTGGTGCATAGGTGGAAATCTACAACACAAACCTTAATAGGTTCAAGGTATTTTTCCCCTAGGTCAGCGGTTAGTGTATCAACCGCTAGATAAACTAACCCTTAGTAAATGATCATGATCATACTTCTTTATTATTTTATTTTTGTCAAGTTTCATGGTTATTTAATTATGGATGTTTTTTTGTGATCACATGATTTAATGAAATTAACAACCATATAAGATAGAACTAAAATAAATTGTATTATGTGTAAATATTATCTAATACATGGTTAATCACTTAAGTAAATCTACTTAATATTAACAAGTATGTAATAAAGATAATAATTGATAATTTCCACATAAAAGGAAAAAATCCCCCAATTATAAATATTAATTTGGTATAGTCTTACACTACTTAGGTTAAAATAGAAGCATGGTTCAAAGTGATTGACCAGCCAAAGTTGGGTGCTTTCAATTATTGGGGAATTCTAACTTGAAGTTTTGGGTTGACTTAACTTATCTCACATAAAGGGTTGACTTCCAAAGTAGGACTTGGTGTAACTGAGAGGCAAAGTTTGGGGAAATCTAATTTAAGGATTTCACGATTGGGGAGTTCACTCAGTAGATCAAGGAACTGTGAGTTAATGCAGTTGGAATTTTTAAGGCCTACCTAAAACCATCTAAGTTGCTTGACCAAACAAATTTGGGGTAATGAGAATGGGAATATGGATCCTTTCTACTAGGATGTCCAAGAAACAGGATATTCCAAATCCAATGGTGAGGGATATTAGGTTTTGATAAAATAGTGGGACACTAATAAATATAATATGTATTTATTTTTCTAAATTTATCATACAAAGTACTAAAATTATGATTATATTATTTTTTAGAAATAGAAATAAAATGACTTCAAACATATCATTGTGATCTATACTAGAGAATAACAACCTTATCACCGGCACAAATTTCCAAGAATGGAAAATGCACCTATGCGTCATCCTTCTCCATGAAAGGAAATTATATGTGTTAGAAGAACTTTTTCCTAAAGAACCTAGAAATAAGGATACTGATGAGGAGTTAAACTCTATAAGAAACAGTTGAATGATTCCACATATGTTCAATGTTTCATGCGATTATCCATGTATAATGAGCTTTTGAAGCAACATGAGGACATGGATGCATATATCATGATTTCTCGCCTTTGGGATCTCTATTAAGAGAAGGATAGATAAGAGAGGTATGAGATCTCCAATGATTTTTTTACAACTAAGCTAATAGATTCTACTCCAGTTGGGCCTCATGTAGTCAAGATTATTATCTACATTGAATTCTTAGACATCTTAGGGATTAAATTCCTAGATTATTTGCCTAAAAATATCATACTTTCATCACTGATCAAGAACTTCTCCAGTTTTATTGTTAATTGAAACATGAGAAATAATGAGAAGAGTCTTTTGGAACCTCTTACTTTGATTCACCAGGTAGATAAGGACATGGGTCATGATAAACCTATGGTCCTTATAGTGAATAAGAAAAGGAATAACAATCCAAAGGGGGCCAAGACCTATAAACAGTATAAATCTCTTGAGCACCGTCCTTTTAAGAAGAGGAATATCTAGAGGCAAGGTAAGGAAAAGGAGGCAGTATATTTTGTGTGTGGAAAGACGGGACACTGGAAGAGGAACTGCACCCAGAATCTAGGGGAAGCTAAAGGTGTATTCATTATCGAGTGTAATCTTTCAATATCTACACATTGGGTTTTAGATACAGCTTGTGGAAATGCAGGAACCAAGTAGATTCCGAAAGATTTCTAGAGGAGAGATGGATCTGAGAGCTACTAATGGTGTGAGGTTGGCTACTTTGTTCATTGGTAACTACCACCTTTCATTGATAATGAGAATGATTTTGGTTTTAAAAGATTATAATTATGTATCTACGGTTACCAAGAACATAATTTATGTATCATGACTAGATGAGAATGGGTTTATTTTCAAGTTTGGAAATAAAAGTTGTTTCTTTTATAAGGAAAACATATGTTATAGTATGGCACATTTAAATAAGGGTATTTATTTATTAAATTATGAAAACCAAGTGTTGGAAATTGATAATGAATCATGTTCACACGACTCATATAACACCCATCTTTGGCATCATTGTCACGTGAAAAGGAACTAGTCGTAAAAGGAATCACAAGAAATTATTGTTTTTCTTTAGCATGAGATTGGATCTAGTCATAAGAAGAATTCTTAGAATAAAGAACTTACTTATAGGGGTCTTCAACCCTCTTATCAGTCACTATGATCGCCTCTGATCAGTGAATGGGATGTGTCTATTTCTCTATCTTTTGACTCGAAGGGAGAAAGTTTGTAAAAGGATCTTCGAGTGTTTAGGGTTAGTCCAGGAGGGTCTCTTAACGTTACATATTCTTTGTCTTTTCATCATTATACTTCTTTCACAAATACTTGAGTAAGAGAAGGGGAAGATCACTTGGAGATTGTAGTACAAGGATAGAGTTGTATGTTGTTGGTCATGTAAACGAGAAGCGTTTGACAAAGCTCTGTCAAGATGGTTATTTAGACTCATCTGAGCTAAAACCACTTGAAAGATGTCATGCTTGTTTACAAGGAAAAATGACCAAACCTTCATTTGGTGGATAGGGTAAAAGGGTCAAAGAGTTTCTAGGATTGGTACACACTGATGTGTGTGGACCATTTCCAGTAGAAAATAGAGGTGGATATTCTTACTTCATAACTTTTACTAATGACTTGAGTAGATATGTCTATATCTAGTTGATGAGGTATAAGTCTGAGTCCTTTGAGAAATTCAATGAATTCAATAATGAAGTAGAGAATCATCTTGGAAAAAAGATAAAGAATATTTGATCAAATCGAGGTGGTAAATATCTTAACCAATATTTCATTGACATTCTACGGGATTTTGGGATTCTATCTCAACTCACTCCACCTTACACACCACAGTGGATTGGTGTTAGTGAAAGGAGGAACCGTACCTTGTTAGACATGGTAAGGTCAATGATGAGTCAAGTAGATCTTTTATTATCTTTTTGGTGATACATTACAAACTGCAACATATACATTAAACTGAGTACCAACTAAAGCGGAAAATGGAATTCCCTTCGAGCTATGGAGTGTAAAGAAACTCATTTTTTCACACACACATGTATGGGGTTGAGTGGTGTTTGTTAAGGCCTTGTCATGAAACAAACTAGTACCCCAGGGAACAAAGTGTATCTTTATAGGATATCCCAAGGAAACAAGAGGATACTACCTATACAACCCCTCATATAAAAAAGTGATTATCATCAGACAAGTCATCTTTATTGAGAGGGAGCACATCCTCAAAAAGGATAGTTGGAGAAAGATTGAATTTGATGAATTTGATGCTCAAGATACACAAGAGTTGGATTAGGAACAGATTCCAAAGGTCCATGTGGAAGAAGTAGTTCCTGAAACACAAGTACTGCGTAGGAGCGTAAGAGAGGTAAGAGAATCAGAGAGACGGTTTTCAAGTCACTGAAGATGGTGACTCATTATTGGTTGAAAATGACGAACCTCTCTCCTACAAGGAGGTAGTAGATAGCTCAGAAGCTATAATATTTCAAGAATCCATGAATTCCGAAATGGATTCCATGTATCAGAACCAAGTTTGGGTTCTAGTTAATGCGTCAGTTGATGTAAATCTCGTTGGATGCAAATGGGTATTCAAGAAGAAACTAGACATGGAAGGTAAAGTAAATACCTATGAAATGAGGCTAGTGGATAAAGGATTTAAACAATGTCAAAGAATTGACTATGATGAAACCTTTTCACCAGTTACCATGTTTAAATTCATAAGAATTATACTTGCTATAGCAGCTTGTCATGACTATGAGATTTGGAAGATGGATGTCAAAACTGCATTTCTTAATAGGAACCTTTATGAATATGTCTATATGACACAACCATAAGGGTTTGTGACTCCAGGTGATGCCAATAATATTTTCAAGTTATAAATATCCATTTATGGATTGAAGCAATCATCCAGGTCATGGAACATTCAAGTTGATGAAGCCATAAAAGAATTTGGTTTCATTAAGAATGAATGTGAGTCGTGTGTTTACAAAAGGTTTAGTGGAAATGCGGTCGTTATCTTAGTATTATATTTTGATGACATATTACTTATTGAAAATGAAATATCATTCTTACAGTCAGATAAGGATTGGTTAAACTAGTGTTTCTCCATGAAGGACTTAGGATAAGCGGCCTATATTCTAGGGATCAATATCATTTCTGATAGATCCAAGAGACTGTTTGGACTAAGTCAAAGTATATATATTGACCAAATACTAAATAGATTTAGTATGCAACAATCCAATATGGGATCGGTTCCAGTGTCCCATGGTTTACATCTTTCTAAAAAATGTGTCCTCAAACACAACAGGGGAAAGAGAGAATGAGCAAGATCTCATACGATTCAATGATAGGATCAATCATGTATGTCATCTTATGTACTAGACTTGATGTTGTCTATGCATTGAGAATAGTATGCAGATATCAAGAAGATCTAAGAGCATAACATTGGACTGTTGTTATGGTTATCCTTAAGTATCTGAGAGGAACTAAGGATATGTTCCTGGTGTATGGAGGAGATGGGGAGTTGGTCATTAGGGGTTATACTGATGTTAGTTTTTAGATAGATCATAATGGTCTGAAGTCATATTTAGGATATTTTTTCTGTCTCAATGGATGAGCTGTGAGATGGAAGAGTTCAAAGTAGTTAGTTGTCGTTGATTCTACAGCGGAGTTTGAGTATATAGCAGATTCTAATGTAGCTAAGAAAGCCGTTTGGATTCAGAATTTTTTCCAAGAGATTGATGTAGTACCTAACAATAAAGACTCTATCACATTTTATTATGATAATATTGTAGTAGTGGCTCTTGCAAAAGAGCCAAGTTCACACCAACAGACAAAGCACGTACTCCAGAATTATCACCTCTTGAGGGATTTTCATCGGAGGGGTGAAGTTGCAGTAAGCAGAGTTCCCATAGAAGAGAATGTGGTGGACCCCTTAACTAAAGGCCTATCTCAGCAGAATCATGAGTATCATATGAGAGCTAGTGGACTGAAGGTTGTTAGCAGTTGTCTCTAGTGCAAGTGGGAGTTTGTTGGAGTTGGTTCCCTAGAACCAACTTTTGTGTATTTTATGATAAATTATATTCATGGTTTTGAATATTAATAAACTTATTATCACATCATGATTATTCTTCTGCATAACATAGTATGTGATAATGTCTTAAGAGTATGTGTTGCACTGAAAGGTCATAGTAGTTCTCTACTATGATGAGAACCCGGAAGTGCTATGGCACTATTCTTAAATATATGTTCTATAGATAGATGATATAATTTGAGAGACAAAAAATAATACTAACTATCATGGGTGGAGACTCATAGGACTTTGAGGTGCCTTTTCATGGTGTACGCCCTTGGTAATGTCCAAAAAGATATTATGAGAATGAGACCCACCATTAAGAAATTCACATTTATATGTGTCATTGGATATTCATGTCTGTGGATGTGTGTATTGGTCCTTAAAATTTAAGATTATTATTGATGAATATTATGAGTTACGTACTTTAATGTATTGATGAAAACTGTGATGATAGATGTTCGTGGCGAGGTAGAATACATTGGGTGTGTCACGAGTAATATTGCATTAACAAATAATGCGAGAAAGGATTTGTCTCTTCTCTTCTTTAATGGAAGTTGATATCTCAGACCATTTTATGAAAATGATATAGCCTAAATAAATTCATGATCATGGTGTACAATAGGCAAGTTCAATTTCTAAGAAGTCAAGGAAAGCAACATCGAACACATAGGTTGATGGCACCAGCATGCAACTTTTTTGATTTGAGATATCATGATAAGGGATTATATTGCACAGTAAGCATTCGTATAAGGTATCATGTCGTTGAAGCATTAACTTCTTTCTTTATGGGTGTCTTGGCGTGTTGCTAGATGCTGACCTTGGACTTTAGGCTGTTTCACCAGATGTCGCTGATAAAGAGGCTCATAGGGTCACACACTAAGTGTATCCAGAATCTAAGTGAAATAATATATTATTATTTCTTATTTAACAAGTTGAAAAAATATTATTCCCTGATGTGGTTTAATAATTATTCATGTATGCTTAATCGTATGTAAATATTTATTTGTTATTTAGTGAATATACTATTTATATATTTATTGGAGAATAATGCGGTGATATTTATTTAATTAATAAATAGTCATTATCCAATGCCTGATAAATATTATGGAGGAATGTCAGACCGAGTTTAATGGTCCAGTGAGAAATAATAAATATTGAATATTATTTGATTAAATAATATTTAATTTAATTCGCAAGTTAAGCGCATGTCGAAAATAATAATATTATTATTATTATTTGACATGGGGTTCCGCAAGGATTAAATAAATAATAAAGGGCACTTTTGTAATTGTTTTATTTTAACCCTAGCGATATATAAACCTAATTATATTAGTTTCTCAAGAAGTCAATTCATTTGTTTGGTTGTGTTGTACCTCTCGTACCCCTCATGGTTTGATTTTCATGATCACAATCACCCTCTCATTTATCTAATCTTGTTTTCAAGTGTTTGTGTTGTTAGGCATGATTTCAGGAGCAAGAAGTGGCAAAGGAGTTAACTTGGACTGTTTTCAGTCCACCGGCCAACCGGTGTCATGACACCGGCCAGCCGATGGACCATTGACAGAAAGGCTCTCCACTGTCCAGAGCACCGGCCAACCGGTGGCCTCAGCACCGGCCAGCCGGTAGAGCCCAGACCGAGAGTCCAGCCACTGCCTCAGCACCGGCCAACCGGTGGCCTCAGCACCGGTCAGCCGGTGGCACCCAGCCAGCACAGTGGTTGCTACTGCCTCAGCACCGGCCAACCGGTGGACTCCTCACTGGCCAGCCGGTGGAGCCTGAGCCCGAGCCCTCCTCCATTTTGCACACACCGGCCAACCGGTGGCTCAGTACCGGTCAGCCGGTGGAGCCAGTCAAACTAGCCGTTGGGCTTTTGACCAGCCTGTCCACTTGGCCTCCAACGGCTCCGAAAGCCTCTCCAACGGCTCCAAAGGCCTCCAACGGCCATATGAGGGTTCCCCCTCTATAAATAAAGGACTAGGAAGCCACGGAAACTTAACCAAGTCATACGGAAGCCAACGGACACATTTTCCATCATTTGGCTAACCTCCGGCGGACTTCCTCCAAGGAACCCCAACTGCTCCAATCCAATTCCATATCCAAGGAGCATCACCAAAGAAGCTTGGGAGTGCACGTTTTCAGCTCCAATCATCCATTGGCGCCCAAGGCTTCTCCAAATACGGTTTTTATTGTTTTATTCATTTTGAGCTTAAATTTGGGTTTGTGCCTACAAACCCCCATCTCTTTCATTCCTCTCTTCATTTGGGTTTTCACACCACCTTTAAGGTGTGAAGAGGTTAGTCAAGCCTTTCCTTTTAAAAGGCTTGAGTCAAAGGTGAGCTAGCCTTCACTCGTAAAAAGGCTAGTGGGTTTCTTGCTCAAACCATTAAAAAGCAAGCTGTAATAGGTGAGCTAGCCTTCACCTGTAAAAAGGCTAGTGGGTTTCTTGCTAAAACCATTGAAAAGCAAGCGGTAGAATCTCTCAACGGTTGAGTTGGGAGCGGAGACGTAGGCCGGGTTTTAGGCCGAACTCCATTATCAATTGCGTGTCTTGCCTCTTTTATTTCCGCTGCATTCTTTACTTTGATTTTAAATTCTTAATCATTTTTTAAAAGGCAATTCACCCCCCCTCTTTCCATCACTTCCTTCTTTCTCCGCCCAACAGGTTGTGCACAATGAATTTGAAGAATCCTCTCAAGACCTAAAAAACTCCCTTCTCCAAGAACGCTCCCAAGAACGGAAAGCATTCTTCCTCCACCTCTCTCTCTCGAGTCAAGAGAGATCCAGGAGAACACTTTGGAAGCGGTTCCCGAGGCGATCAAAGACAGACGACATAAGCACTAAGGATATGTCATGCTAACACCCAAATATTCATACGGTGACATTCAGATATTTGTGGAACACGTGTGGATCACTGCTAGAGGGAATCTACTTTGATTCTTACAACGCAGTGATGGAACAAAGAAGATCTGTTGTCAGATCCATCAACGAAGAAAGAATTTTGTCAAGGTAATTCTTTATTTAATTAAATTAATTATAAATAATATGTGATGATCATCTCTCTTGGTCCTGGCGTTCTATCCTTTGTCTATATTCTTTGATTCAATTTTGTAGATCACGACATTTATCATTGCGTAAATCTCTAATTGATCATCGATCATAGCAAAAAAGCAAAGTTGGGCATGACCCATCGCACGCTTCCGCTGTGCCAGGAACCAACATAAGAGGATGTTGATCTTGATCTCGATGCCACAGTTGTTTAGATATTGGTTCATATTATGGATCTTCAGGATAAGGTATTGCATGGTAAAATGATTCCCTTGGTTCGGGTACTGTGGCAGTGCGGATAGGATAACCACGAGACTTGGGAACGAAAATCATTAATGAGGCAGTAGTTGCCTTCTCTTTTTGCGGGTCCAGAATCTTGATGATTTTTTGGGGATAGAAAGTGCTTATGGTGAAGATAATTGTGACGTCCTCTAGGTCATAGGTATGCCTTAGTCGAGCCTTAGTTTTTCTCTTTTGGGGTCCGAGAATATTTGAGGGGTCGAAGGTTGAAAACAAGGGAATTTGGGGGAAATCGGCAAGGCACATGGTTAAGGCGCACCGTTAGTTTAGCCATCCGGTAACTGTGTGGTATGCCTCTGTGAGGCTCTATTAGTGTTTTTCACGGTTTGAGCATGGCTAGTCAAACCGTACAACATGCCCTATGAACCATGTGGGGTGTCTAGTTGTTATCCAAGGATGTCAGAGGGTTTGAGCACGGTTTTCCCAAACCGTGCGGCCCCCAATGCAATTAGTACACCCCTCAGACAGAATGGATATTAGGGGAACACGGTTAAGGCGTGCGGTTAGTTTAAGAGTTCGGAATGCCCCGAGAAACCGTGTGGGCCCCTTATGAACTCTTAAAAAGTGAGATTTGACCCTTTTTCCCTTGGTCATTTTAAAGCCTAATCACCCCCTAATCTATTTTTGGCTCATCTTAACCCTTCCCCAGCGCTTTATATGTCTATCCCATTAGATTCTAGGTGATTTTCCTTCATTCTTGATGGATCACATCGAGGTATGTAGTGTTTTTTATCTGGTTTCCCCTCTTCTTTATTGATCTATGCTAGATCTCTTCTCCGCTCATCTTGTTGGAACCCAATTGGGTTGTGATGCCAAATCCAGTGGGTTTGATGGAGGATTGACATTCTTTCTTATGGATCTAGGATTATGAGGACCCTATCTACTCTTCCTCAATCTCCATTTTCAAAGGTGATTTGTTATACCTTCATTTTGAGGTGGGTGTTTCTATAAAAAGGGTTAATTCTATGAATTACTTATCATTCTTGTAAAATTCCTTTGGGTTATTCATTGAAGTGAAGTGAATTGTGGATTCAATGGATTTCTTGTAAAAACACATGTTTTTAAAAGGGGTTTGCTTTTAAAAACATGTTTTTGCACACCTAATGTTTGATTAAATGTTTGAGTGGTGGTTTTGATTCAAAAATGGGTTTTCAAACACCGAAGCGAATTTGCTTGATTTTGAAAATGTATTATAAATTATGAGCACGATTTTGAAATGGATTTTGACAAACTTGACACATTAGGAACATTGGGTGCATCGGGAAAGGGACATAAGTGACCCTAGTGTGTGTGGCACCACTAGGGGTTACTTTTGAGATATCGATGGAATGTGGTAGGACTCGATATTGGTTGGTACCAACATATGCATGGTTTAGGATCTTTTATGTAAAGTATGTATTCTCATAGGCTAGGACCCAATGCAAAGTGCTTTGTCATTTGTGGTTGTTTATCGCAAGATATATTTTTATCATGGATTATTGCTCACATGTTTTCACATGAGGTTGTATCACATGGCTTCGCGTGATGGATTATGTCATGGAGGTGTGTTTACTTTCTTACCTTATGATGTATGGATATGCTTTCATGTTTTATCACTTGTACACGTCATATTCCGGACTTTGTGAATATGAAAGGCTTCCATGAAAACCAAAGGAAAATGATTTACAAGTGTGTTTTGATTTATGAAAATGGTTTGAAAAACTGTTTTTGTTTTAAAAGTTAGAACCACTGCATTCTTGATATTAGACTTTGTGTAGACGCCTGTGGTGGTATCTTACCGGACTTTGTGCCCACACCCTACTTTTCCTTTTGGACGGTTGTAGATGTTGTATTGCAGGATCCAGGTAAAGGGAAGAGCATCATGTATCATGTTGGTTTTTCTTATTGTCACGGCCTTTGTAGCAGGATGGTTTGGTGTTGACAATTGATCACATGGAGACAAGTTGCTTTTGTTTGGTTATACATTTCCGATTTCGCCTGTTTGGCTTGAGTTGTATAGATCTGGTTTTATCTTTTTCTTTTGCGTTGTATTCTGGTTGTATGTCTTATTTTGGTTATTTTCAAGACTTGTTTCCATTATCTTTGTTATAACTCACCATGTGACGACCAGCTTGAGATGATACTTTTGTTGACCTTGTGGGTCTATTACAAATACCACATTTATCAGTGTTTTTTCTAACACTGATAAAAGGTAGCATTTGATGTTGTGCAATATACATTAGTGCACGTCCACAGTGTGGTTTTTCTCAAAGCTCACATTTTTTGTTTTTTTCCCACAACTTAATTCCTAACTCGCTGGTTCTTCCTCCCAACACTTGTAGAATTCACACATGATATAATTGCGAATTTTTGAGCCTCTATACAATATTTCTTGAATGGTTTAAATTTTCAACAAATATATAATTAGTTTTCATAGGATTAACTCACTTCTAATATAATCATTCATGAATTATCAAAATGACAAAAAAATCAAATTCATTTTGTATTATAAAATTGTATAATTTAAAATTTAAAATAATTTCAAATCCATCAAGTTGAGATCGATTTAAATAAAAATATGAAACTTTGTAAAACTCTCATAATGAGTATTTAATATTATTGCAATGTAAGAATCTTAGAAGTCTTGTGATCATTTGAATTGAGCAACTGTATGATTTTTTTTTTATTATTTTTTTTTATTTTTTGGTATCAACACTATTCGGATTGTTTGGTAAATTTGATGAACTTATCTCTTGTCAGATTAATCTGGGAAGTATCGCCTACTAAGTTTTTAATGCTACTGTATTCATATGGATGGAGCATCATTCTAAAACGGGTCACACCCGATTTTCATGGAGATAAAATATATTATACTGTAAATTATTTTTGACCGATATCATATACTCGAATTTAAATTATACTCGAATCCGTACCAGTGGAATCGTAGTTTGTGCTTTCAAAAACAAAACAAAACAAAAGTCGAATTATCAAAATAGAAAATGATATTGGGGTATCAATTGTGGGATTGACCATCAAGTGCACTAATAAATATCAATTGAGCCATTTTAACAATATGATAATGTCAGGATATCGTCGGTCAAACAAAATCATTTAATAAATAATAAAAGGTTAAAAAAAAATCAACCTCGGTTAGTAGAAGTATCGGAAAATAAATGGCATGGCAGCCAAAGGCTTGGGTTGTTGTGTTTATTATGAAAAACTATTGGAATCTAGCGAATGGCATGTGATGAAATCAATATTTTCAGAAACAATCTACAGCGAATCATGATAATTAGAGAAACTCCAACACGCTGCGTGAAAATGGAGTAACTATTGCGCTAAAATGGAGCAGATACAGCAAAATCACCTTCAACCAGTGCTATATTTTGCACTAAACCTTCAAAATCAGATAGCGCAGCAATAATGGTGCGCCAAATATAACGATTTACTGTTCAAAAATGCTATTTTGATGCAGATTTTGACACTGGGTTGGAGAGGATTTTCTACTGCATTTTAGCGATTTCATTTCATTATAACGTGGGTTAGAGATGGTCTAAGTGATCCTGATAATTGTGACAAATCGTCAAATGTAAATGTTGATTGAGTGATATTTTAAAATATATATATATATATATATATTATTTTAAAATGAATTTAATGGTTTTACTAAATTTCATTAATTCTTACAAGTTAGATGAGTGGCAGTATTTTTTAAAAATATATATATTCAAATTATTAAAAAATGATGATGTGAACACAGCCTTATATAATAAGTAATTATTTTATTATAAAAAATAAATTATTACAATTTAATAAACTTTTGAAATTTAAAAATGATTTAAATTAAACGGAGCAATCCTTAGCAGTCGAATTGTAGTTTGAGCATTCAAAAAAATTACATCATAATTGAATTATTAAAAGATAAATTTATGCCAAAGTCTTGATTTTACATATCAGTTTATTTTAGATGCCCTAACCCTAACGGGTTTAAATTATACCTACCCAAACCCTAATCTGAATCAGTTTATATCCGATTATTTAATACAATAACTGTAATCAGATTAATTAAATTCTACCCGTTTAATAGTGGAATCTGAATTTTTATTTAATATTTTATTTAAAATTTATTTAAATTTAATATGCATTCAACAGCGAAGGGAGAGGAGGCATGGCGGCCGGCCAGCTGCAGGCGTGTGTCTGCAGTGCGGTGGGCGTACGAACCTGAAGGGTTGCTAACCCGATTTAGTCGGGTCGGGCAGAGTCCTGTATCAGGTAAACGGGTACCCATTGACATCCCTACCATCCGTTTAATAATATGATAATGTCAGGATAGCGTCGGTCAAAAAAAAAATCATTTATTATAGAAAAAAAAGTCGAAAAAAATAATATTACTGGTGGAAGCATGCAAGCATTGGAAAAGGAATGACATGACAGACTTCGGGGTTTACTTGTTGAGAGGGTTAAACACGTGGCGCTCTTTCATTGGTGAATATGCACTGCAGTGTGTGGTTGCATGTGATTGGAGTGTGCAGTTGCGGCATTTATGAAAACTATTGGAATTTAATGAAGGGCATGTAATGCAATCAATGTTTTCAGATAAAACTAATGAAATTACGAGAGACAATCAAATGTGAATGTAATGCAATGATTATGAGAGATAATCAAATGTAAATTATTATATTGATATTTTAAAATATATACGATACTTTAAAATGCATTTAAGGACCCCTCAACAGTAATCCACTCGATCTTGATATCTTGCACCCCATTTTTTCTATCATTGAGACACACCGTCTAACTAAGTTATATTTTGAAATACATGTTTGATTACCGTAATCAGTTTAAATATATGTTTATAGTTTCAAAAGAAAAATTATAAATCTGAAATGAATTGATATCAAATTAAATAAATATATTTTATAATTTTATTATCATGTTAGAATATATAACCAATAAAGTAATAATGATCAATTCAATCAAATTCAAAATTCAAAATTCCTTTATAAATCTAATATGAAATGATTTCAAAATAAATATTATAATTTTACTATGGTTTGAAAATATTTAGTTAATTATTTTTACTATTGTTTAGCTGTTTTTTTGGACGATTTTCAAGGTTTTTCAAATGAGAGAATTTCTCCATCCCAATACAAAATAAAAACCACGGCACCCATCACGCGTCTTCTTATTAATTATTTAAATAAATAAAAAACACGTTACGCCCCACGTAATTTCCACCTTGTATTATATACAAGTAGGTCAGAGTTTTTTTTTACGTTTTCGGAGGAAAAAAAAAATTTAATGGCATAAATTAATTTTTTTTAAATACACCACAAAGACGACATCAGTGATTCCGACTTCTATCATCCGCGCCGCCTTTGACCCGGATCAATGACATGGCAAAGACGGCGGGGGATGCCGACTTTCGCCTCTGGGTAAGGTGAAAGACGGCACCACCGATGCCGCCTTTGGCCTCACGCATAGGCGAAAGGCGGCATCGGCAATGTCATCTTTGCCTCAACTCCCTATAAAAGGGCAGACCCCTCATTCTCCTCACTTGATTTTTCCCTCATCTCTCTTAAATCCACTGTTTCTCTCTCTGAAAAAATTCATTTTCCGTGTGGTGAAGTCGGTGGTCCAAAAGAAGGCGGGTTTTTATGAAGCATCATTTAGATGTATTTTTTTAGTTAATTTAATATTATTTATTTATTTATTTGAATTATTTTTAGTTTTAAATATTTCATTTTTTAAGTAGTCTAGTGCTAAATATTTTGTTTATTAGGTTGTGTAATTAGTTATATATAGTTTGGAATAATAATTATTATTATTAATGATTTAGATTAAGTATAGATTAACTTAGGATTAAGTATTATGACATTTTGATAACATAAAGATTATGTAGTTATCTAAACAATCAAATCCTTGTCTGAATACAAACAAGTGGATGTTGCTCTGGCATAGATGTACTTAGGAGTAAAAACTCTGACAAAGAGTTTCAGGCTTGACCCGGGGTATCCTGGTACACGACAACGGGCTTTGCTGCACTTCTGGTTTGACACTCCCGGGAGATATGCGTAAGATGATTCATATTTTCTTTATAAACTACTAAAATATCTAATAAAAGAAAAATCAAATCAATATATTTATCAATGATAAAATGATAATTATGATGTTATAGAATGAAATAAGGACAAAAGCATTAACGAATGAAAATTATTATTATTAATTAAAGATGTTATGTATTAAGTAATTTAATTAGTTATATATAGTTTAGAAATAATACTTATTTTTAGTAATGATTAATTATAGATTAATTAATGATAACTTAGGATTAAAAATTAATACATATGATTAGTTGATTATAATTAACTAATGAATATAATATGATTAATGATTAAAGAATAAATAATTAAAGAATAATTTAATAATGATTAACTAGTTATTAAAGAATGATCGATTGGTTAAAAACTGTACTAAGAAAATCAGTTGATAAAATGACAATTATGATTATATAAAATGAAATGGAGAAGAAAATGTTTTAAAATGTTAAGTATCGTAAAGAATATATAGTTTAGAAATAATAGTTATTATTAGCAATGATTAATTATAGAATAATTAATAAATAACATAGGATTAAAACATGAATCCATATAATGATTAGCATATTTTAGGGTATAAAAAAGTGTCCTAAAATTTCATTCTAATAAATATTATATGGTCAACCATCATTGTTAATATTTGTTACACTATCATAATTTCGATGAAAGAAATATTTTTGACGTAGAGTCATGTTTGTCTGTGTGTACAACTATGAGGAGGTTATTCAAACTAAGCAAGGAGCTTCTTACAGTACACAACCAATAATGGTGGTTAGTACAACTGATTGTGTAACCATAAATGACCTTAAAGAGAGAATTCGTGGTTCCTTAAATCTGGGACCGATCAAGAGATCAAGTCTATGAGCTATAAACATTTGCAATTCCCAACAACACTGTGACATCTTGCTTGTCCATTGGTTGCAGATGCACAGTGGATCCAAGCAATTAATTTATTTTTTCAATGGTCAGCTGGTACCATGATAGAGTTATATGTTGATGTTTCTACTGTACAACAACAACGTCCAGTTGTACGAAGACGTAGACTTACAAGAGTGGCTGAATACAGCATGTCCCATTAAATTGAGCTTATTCCAAATGATACAGAAGATGAGAACCTAGATGATCTCCCAGATATACATGTCAATCCGATTTCCGATGGGGAGTTTCGTAATGACGGATCAGATGGTGACAACAGTGCTGATGAGGAGGGACCAACGGAAGTTAAGGAGGAGGTTTCGAGATATGCATTAGTTGTATATCAACCTCAGACTACAATAAATCATCCACCACTCCTTGCATCTTGGTCAGAAGCAATGTCACGTGTGCCTGAATTCGACAATAATGTTCTCACACCGACAACTGAGTTCCCTGGAGTTGTACCAGATAGGTTTAGTGAGTTGGACAAAACCTTATATGTTTGAAGAAATTTTCTAAGTAAAGATGCATTAAAAAACATGCTAAAGAGATTTCACATTGAGAGACACTGCAGCTATATAGTTCATCAATCATACCACAGTAAATATGTCATACGGTGTGAGAAGTATGAGAATGATTGTAGATTTCGCTTGAGAGCGATTCCAGACACTGCATTTGGAGGTTGGAGAATCTCAAGGATTGAGGCAGCTCATACTTGCGTTCAACCAAGTCTGACACAAGATCATACCTCATTGGATGCAGAATTTGTGTCATCTATTGTTGTTGAGATGATTATGACATGTCAAGATGTTCTGATAGCCCTTGTGTAATAGAGGATACAAAAAACATTCGGTTATAAGATTTCCTATAATAAGGCATGAATTGTGAAACAGAAGGCAAATGTGAAGGTCTATGGTGATTGGGATGAATCATACCGGGTGTTTCCACAATTGCCATCCATACTGAGGCATCATAACCAAGTTGTCTTCCATCTTGATACAAACAAACATGTGTCTCATGACAACCGACTTGATCCATCTCGTGTTTAATTTCATCGATTGTTCTGGGCATTCCTCCCTTGTATCTCCGTATTTCGTTTCAGCAAATAGTTCATTCAGATTGATGAAACATTTCTGTACGAAAAATACAAGGGCGTATTGTTGATTGCGGCAACCCAAGATGGAAACCGTTCACCTCTTCCACTTGCCTTTTCCATTGTTGAGAAAGAAAACTATGAATCATGGAGTTAGTTTCTGGCATATATCAGAAATCATTTCACCAACATTCGAGGTGTTTGTTTGATATTTGATCATCATCGAGCAATTAATGAGGCAATTAACGTGGATCCTGATACATGGAGATACCCAAATTCACATCATCGGTTCTGCATTAAACACATTGCTAGCAATGTGCATAAAAATTTCTATAACATGGAGAAAGAAAATATAATAAAGGGTTAAATTAGATGTTCAGTAAGGGTAAACAAGAGATATATCATTTTTTAATTTTCTCAAAATTAGGCACATATTTAGGGTCATATCCCCCAAATAATGTGTTTTAAAAGAGTTTAATTTTTTTTACTAAATCACATTTCTTGACCATTGATGTCATTCAACATATTCTCTCAAATCCATTAAGAAATGGTATTACAATACAAACCTTATATAGTACATTATTCTTACAAAGATAATTTCATTAACAAAATTCTTTCACAACATATTTCTTGGATCAAAATACACAAGAATAACAATCATTCCACTTCAAAAGTATCAATAACATATTCTTTACATTAGTTTCATGGATTCTTCTAAGATACATTTCCTTAAAGCATGTATCGATGTTTTTACATCCACAATTATCATATGTGGAGAAATTCTTAAATGTTGTTTTTACTATTACCTACTTTTTTCTCTTCTTTCCTCTTGTTATCTTTATTTCATTCAAAACCAAAAGACTTGTAGAATTATATTTCTTTTGGTAAAAATAATTTCATAAAATAATGTGAATAAACATGGCATGTATTGCATTCTACAAGTCATAACATTATACTGACCATAGTGTTATATTTACATTTTACACTTAAGATTCATTTCATTTGTTTATATGCAGATGGATGATACCATACTACTCACTTAGCAGTGTACCCATATTTTCTAGGTCGTGTTAGAGGGCGGTGCAGATCGATCAATCAGGGTGCATCGAGCGCACCATTTTCATCACAGGCAGGCTCCACATGCCATTAGACCATACTTGCATCATGCTGGCTTCTATGGCCTTGACGTATCGGATTTCACATTTGTAGACCATCACCTACTTGCTGCCCTCATTGAGAGGTGGAGACCAAAGACACACACATTCCACCTGCCTGAGGGAGAGATGATCATCACCCTCTAGGATGTGGCAGTGCTTCTCGGTCTTCCTATCCAGGGGAGTCCCGTTATTGGACTCACTTGTGGAGCTTGACCAGAGCTCGCTCAGTGCTTGTTAGGTGTTGACATTTTGTCCGACCGTAGGGATACAGATGGAGCGTCCATATCTATGCCTTGGTTGAAGGCACATATTCCACATTTACCCAATGATGCTGACGAGAAGACTGTCATGTGTTATGCTTGTGCATATATATTACATCTCATTGGCAATACCATGTGTACTGATCACTCAAGGATGTATGTGCACATGATGTATCTACCCCTACTAGAGGACTTTGATCGGGCCGAGATGTACAGCTAGGGATCAGCCTGCTTGGCATACACGTATAGAGCATTATGCAGGCTATCCTGTAGGGACCGCATAGGTCTTGGGGGATGCGTCATCCTTATTCAGATGTGGGCATAAGAGCGCATCCTCGCATTCTGCCTTGAGCTTTCTGGTCCGCCGATTGAGATGGAGGTTCTACATGACACTCCGCGCGGACGCTGGTATGATCAGTCATTTCTATTAGTTTCTGATGCTACTAGGAGTTATTGACTTTAATTTCTCATTATTTGTCATTATCGATGATATATTTTACAGGTAGTGTCAGCGACACAATTTCGATGCAGTTCTGAGACACCATTTAGGCATATCGGCTCAAGTTGGACCGTCTCTTACCTGATCAGGTATGTATATACAATCTATCACTGTCTAACAAATTTAATAATAGCATCAATTTTGGTTTTTAGTTGAGAGATTTTTTGACAAATTCACGTGTCATTTTCAGATTTCATGGCTTCTATATTGGAGTATTATGGACCAGTTTCCAGCATACTGCACTATTGGGCTTGAGGATGCTATGGCTGTAGTGCCCTTCATTCACTTCTATATTATTGAGTGGCAGCAGCCTGACAGATTCATGCAGCCGTTTTTATGTGTTCATCCAATTCCATTATCGTCGAGACAGACAGAGGAGCTTCATGGGATGAAGTTGGCAGGGAGGCGGGATGAGGACTAGCCCCGAGTACATGCCCTCTTTATCGACTGCTGGCACAGACGTGCATAGTTTCATATTCATGGTGTACTTACGAATCAATTCTTTCTTTCAGAGCAGGTTGAGTATGAGCCATGGTATAGACTGAAGTCTATACTGTATCTTACCAGACATAACAGAGAGATGCAGAGGTTGACAAGTCAATAAATTTCCATTAGTTTATTTATTGAACTATTTTTTAATTCAATTTGAATCACTTTACAGGGAAGTCACACTATAAGGACCTGACCTTAAAACGTTACTTAATCTTGAATTTTAGTCAAGGATATACATTATTACACATTGAGGATCTTTTTGAGTTTAGAGTTTTAGAGAATTGGGATACCTTACATACATAACATACCACATTCATACAAGAGGATACTACTAAAAACAGTTTCCATTTTTTTCAAAATATAAAACATTAAAGATTAAAACATGATTTCTTTGACTAATATTCAAA
This sequence comes from Viscum album, assembly GCA_963277665.1. Lineage (NCBI taxonomy): Eukaryota > Viridiplantae > Streptophyta > Magnoliopsida > Santalales > Viscaceae > Viscum > Viscum album. Next base: position 1,655,771,553 of record OY728121.1, on the reverse strand, counting down.
CATTTAACTTTGCTTCCTTCTTTGTCTTACACATCCTTATAACCTGTGAAAATAATTTAAAAACTTGGGATGAGCACAAAAATCTCAGTAAGAGATATAAAAAAAGAAGAAGGAAAGAACACATTAGTCCACGAACACTTGTAACACATGAAATCATTTTCAAAATACATACTTGTCACCCATATATACTTACTTTGTGAAACATGAGATTTACACAAGATTCAAAAAAAAAACATAAGAACATAAATATAATAATAAAGGTATCTTGGGACATTACTTAATAATCTTGTAACCCCCTCAGCTACCTTATAATTTGCAACACTTACAGCTACCTTACAATTTGTGTAACCATCGCGGTTACACTTGGAGTAACCATATGACCGACCTCCAACTTACACATACTCAATGAATTGGAGGGAAATATAGGTCCCAACCTTTATCATAAATAATTCCCAAGAACCAGATCATAACCATACAACATGAATAATATCATTAAAACATTGCTTTTGAATTTTGTAAAACAAAATTTTAAAAGAGGATTTTAAAAGAAAAGCCCCTTACATAAATCATATAATTGAAGCGAGACTTAATAGAGTGGATGAAATATGTATATAAACTATAATTACACATAATTCAACATAATATAAACAAAACTCATCACCCAAACAATTCTAATACCACATAAATAATTAAGTAGGATGTTAACCCAAATAATAGAAATCAGGTTAAGAATTCCCTTACCTCGGGTTTGTCTTACTTCAAACTTGTTTAAACCTCCTGTATAATGGTTAAAAGAGTGTTATAAATATCTTACAGAAACATATCCATATTTATAATACCTTATAAGATTATTTCATTACATAATTTCACCCTTTAATTGTTAGTATTTTGTTCCTTGATTGTTTTGGGTGTGTTCTTTACGTGTTTTCCATGATTGGTTCATGATGGATGTTCTTGTCGATTGGAAGTGAAACTCCAGAATTTGAATGAAATAGTATTTACATATTTCTAAAATCATAAATTATACCACTTATCATTTTGAATTCTTACATGAGGATGATTCATAAGTTAAAATATTAATGATGTTCGTTTAGATCATTTTAGTGGTTCTTTGATAATAACGACCTCATTTTGTTTTATAAATTAAAACCATGTGCACAAAATAACTCCAGAATCATGGATGAGACACAATACATATATTGTAACCTGGTTCAACCATAAAAAATGGTTTCATGACCATACTTGAAGGAATTAAAGCAGATTGAAATCACATCATCCATGATGTCGGTAATTCATGTAAAGACCCGTAAATTTCAAGGAATTTTTTTCTTAATTTTCTTTGAATTTTTCAAGAACACAGTTTCTGACGGCGCCTGATTCCGAGGCCCGGTGTTCCCGGAATCATTTTCCGAAGTTTGGCTCGGGTACGTTCAGTGAACGAATGAGCGGGTTTTTCTAACTTTTGAACCGGTTCTCGGAATCAAATTCCGAGGGCACCGATGGAATCGCAGCGCCGGTGTTTTCTTAGAAACTCCTCTTCCGGAGTTGCGTTTGCTCGGGTGTGGTTTTTAATTTTTGGGCTTTAAGTTAAGAAATAAAATAATGTGGTACGACAAACTTTATTTTATTTCACTTAAAGCCACTTAAAAGCCACTTAAAGCTACTTAAGGTGAGTTGAAGCGGATAGGGTGCAATCCAAAATATCCTACCCTCTTGGTAGGATATTTGTGAGGTGGGGCCCGCACGAGCCCCACCGTTTCTTTTCCTCTAAGTAAGGCACCCGCGAAAACCCCTCTTTAATGAAAGTCAACTGTGCGTTTTTTTTGGTTAAGAAACGCCCCAATTAATTGGGCAGTTAAATCGTTACAATTAATTCAACGAATTAATTGTTCGTTTCTTATCTTTTGAATTTCAAAATCTTAGGTCAATAATAAAATAAGGGTTGAACTTATTTTATTTAGTTGGACTTGTGGCGTGGAGAGAATTTGGAGGAAAGCATTCTTCTTCGACGAAGAACGTGAAGAACGCGAAGAACGCTCCGACCTCCGATGAAGAATGCCAAACCCTCGGAGATCGACGACGCGACGCCGTGTACCGCGACGTCAACGACGCTTCTTCCGCGACGCTCCTTCTGCGACGCTTTCTTCCGCGACGAGAAAATCCGCGACGAACCCTCGCTCGACGACGCTTGAGGTAGGGGAATTTTTATTTTGGTGTTCTATTATCTTTTGAGAAAAGTACGACGAGCGCGGACCAACCAATTCCAGGTTGATCCGCGGATCGTTCGTTCATGCGGATTATTGTTGAGTATTATTATTTAATTTGTTCGTGATTATTACCTTGACGATCTTCATGAAATATGACCTTTTGCTATCAACTAACGAGAGGGGGCCGGACCGCACAAACACGGCCGACCCTCCTCCTTATCCTTGTGGGTTTCTATTGTGGATTGAAACGGGGATGGCGCGGTGCCGTCGCACCGCGCGGAATCGTGCAGCAAGGAATGTGCGGCGCCATCGCACCGCATCGTGAAAACAAACAAGGGCGCGACGCCGTCGCGCCGCGTCGGAGAAACCCGAAGACATCCGCAGACGGAGTCAGGCCACGGTGAAAGGGCGCGGCGCCATCGCATCACGCCGGAGAACCACGAAGACGGAACGTTTTGTTAATTGACGTGCGGATTGTCGGATGACGACGAACAGGGCTGCAAGAGCGATTTGAAAGCTTTGCAGGGAAGGTCGGGTCCCGGGAGGACCATTGGCGAAGAAGGCAGGAGAAACGGACCACCGGAGCGCGTCCGGTGGTCCGCGGAAGGCGGTGGCGGCGCGCCGCCAGAAGGCCGGTGGCGGCGGTTGCCGCCAGCATCAATCAGCGGCGAGGGCGGGGGGAACCGCGCACCCCCACTCCGCGGCTTCCGCTCGGCCGCGCTGGCCGAGCCGGACCGAGCCGGCCAGGCCGGACCGAACCGAGCCGGACCGGGCCCAGCCGGGTCGACCCAGTTCGGGTCGACCCGGTTCGGGCCGACCCAGGGGGGGTCGGGCCGGGTCGGTCCTGGCCCAAACCCCCCGTTTTCAGACCCTCTTTGGTCTTTTGACCATATCTTGGGCTACGAACCTCTGATTGACGCACCGTCAGCGGAGATGCGATCCTTGGATCGAGATGGTCGTTTCGGTATATCGCACTCAAAGTTTCGGAACACTTTGGGTTCGTCGGGATTGGTTCGGATACGAAACCAATCGGCCCCTCAGAGCGGAAACACTTATATCTTGAGCTTCGGACGTCCGATTGACGTGCCGTCGAATTTGATGGATTCCTATAAGTGTGACGGATCTTTTGGCTTACTCCGCTTGAGGTTTGGATGCCGTCGGAGTGCGGTCGGGTTGGTTCGCTCACAAAGCCAACCGGGCCCCTAGAACGAAAAAGGCAATAATTCACAGACCGGGCGTCCGATTGACGCGCCGTCTGTCTCGTTGATTTCCTCTTGATGAGACAGAACTTTTGGCATACTTATCCCGAGTTTTGGTTGCTGTTGGATAGTGGCCGGTTTGGATTGTACCCGAAATCCAACCGGGCCCTTGGAACGGAAAAGCTGTTATCTTTCAGACCAGACGTCCGTTTGACGAACCGTCAGCGGCGTTGGTGATCTCGTTGAGAAACGGTCTCTATGAGTATACCCTATGAGAGTTCGGGGTATAGTTGAGATACAGCCGGGTTGGTTCACTCACGAAACCAACCAGGCCCCTGGGACGAAAAGACTAATAACTCACAGACCGGGCGTCCGATTGACGCGCCGTCTGTTGCGTTGAGACCCCTATGAAGAGGCGGTCCTTTGAGATTCTTCTTCATGGGACTTTGAGATACTTGGAGTATCGACCTGTAGCTCGTGGAGCGGACCCTCCCAGAGACGAGCGTGCGGAGTACGGAGACCGTGTAGCCGACTGAGACCTGACGACTGCTTAACCGACTGGACTTGGAGTGAGTCGACTAGCCCAGTGGACGGAGCACTACTTTGTGAGGTGCAGAACCATGGAGGACGGAGCACTACCTGTGTGACAGTGCAGACCCGCGGTACTCGTCCAGAGAGTACCTCTGCAGGCTACTAGGGGGTGTGCACTACTGTGTTTGGGTGGCATACCCCAGCGGGAAGCACTACTGTGTTTGGGTGGATGGCCCGCGGTACTTGATAGGAGGAGTACCTCAGCAGTCTTAGGTTAGTGAGCAGTACCTCGGAGTCGTGACAGGACCACTGTACACTCCAGAGACGGAGCTCTTCAGCAGTTACGGTTTCGATAATGAAAATCCTAGTTTGAGCTGAGACTTTTGACCCTTGTGTTTACCTCATGATTGAGATGAGTTACTTGATAACTTAGGTATATGTATGGGCATATACCTGGGTAGTGGTTATCCGTTGATTTCATAACCCTTGTGTTTCCTCATGATTGATATGGGTTACTTGATAACTTTGGTATATGTATGGGCATATACCTAAGTGGATGTTATCTGTTGAGATCTTCTTTGTGGTTATACTTGTTGGTTTTAGTGAGGCCTTGAGGGTCTCGGGGTCCCTACTGAGTATCGTTATACTCACCCCTGCACGGGCTATGCCCGCACCTCGTTGTGTTGGTTGCAGACGACGGGCAGTGCTGACGGAGGCCGAGTGTTCGAGACTGGACGGTACCCGGAGGTGGACTACACAACGAGTCAGTACCCGGAGGTGGACTTCACGGCGAGATGACACTCAGAGGAGGTTGATGGGCGAGAGCGTTGTGGAGGCCATTTGTACCTACCCTTCAGGTAGGATCCGTGGTGGACGATCCAGGAGCTGCGCCATCTGTACCTACCCTTCAGGTAGGATCCAAGGAGGACGACGCAGGAGCCGCTTCCGTCCTTCCAGTTGTTGTCTTTTCGGTTGTACTTTGTTCATTTGTAGTTGTACTTTCTTTTCGGGTTAGTATTCTGGCCCATTTACCTTTCATCACTTCTCTTTTGTACTTAGTGTTTTACTTCCGCTTGTACTATGTAGTGTTTGTTTGCTTTTATAAAGGCAATGCCTTCCCAGTTATCGGGATTTGCGCCTTTGGTGTTAGTCGCCAGCCCCTGGGCTATGGAAGGTGGGCTTGGGGTAGTCACGACATGGGCCCCGAGGACGGGTCGTGACAAATTGGTATCAGAGGAGTCGGTTCTACCGCAGAACTTATAACTCTGATATTTTCTTTCTGTGAAGCGATAGTGTTAAGAGTACCGAGTGTGGTTTTCAGTTCAGGGAGTCGAGTGCTGGTGCGGGCGGCCGACGTATCCATACACCATGACCCTGACAACTGATTTCCGACTTTGTGCATGAAAACACTAATTGCGTGTGTATTTCCAGAAGTTTTTAAATATCATCTCAAACCAGGTAAGCTCACCAGGTATAATCATTTGACCATGTCACATTGTTTCTTTCAGGATGCCTTTTCTCGGACGACCAGCTAGAGCCCAGAGGGATGTGCGTACTGACAGCTTGCCGAGCGACGAGGCTTCGATACAGGGCCCTCTTGCAGTTGAGGCACCAGCGGAGGCACCAGCGGAACTACCACACGTTGGGCCACCGATGCCACCAGCCCCAGCAGTAGGCGATGCACGACACTTGAGCGCGCTGCACGAGTTCCAGCGCCAGAGACCACCCAGGTTCCGGGGAGAGATGGACCCGCAGGCGGCTGAGGATTGGCTGGAGGCTGTGGTGAGAGTCTTCAGGCTATTGGGGACGCCTGCAGACTTCATGGTGATCTTTGCTAACAGCCTTCTTCAGGCAGCAGCAGGCAGGTGGTGGAGCAACTTGTTCCAGTTTTGTGACGGGATGACCTTCACATGGGAAGACTTCGAGACCTTCTTCAAGGTGGAGTTTGTGCCAGTAGCTCTACACCCCGAGCGTGTACAGGAGCTTCTGCCTTTGCCGCAGGGTTTTTGATCAGTAGCCGATTCATCTGTGGGTAGTAGACAGATGATGCAGAGGTCCAGGAGGACCAGACCAGCAGATGAGCGATCTCGGGTTTTAGGATCAGTGGTGCGGGGCACCCGGGGTGGGGTCAGAGCCAGCCGTGCCAGAAACGGATAGTGTTTCTCCTGTGGCAGGAAGGGTCACCTGACACGTGACTGTACGACCCCCCGCACAGTTGATCAGCAGGTGTTGGAGGAGCCACCGAGACAGAAGTAGCGGCTAGTGCTTGAGCAACAGCCGAGCAGTGGACAAGGCAGTAGAGCTCTGGGAGCAGGTGGACAGGAGCGAAACTAGTGGATACGTCCCTTGTACTTCTAGTTCCATGTTGCTGTTGTATTCGTGTCTTTGTACTATGAGCTGCAATAATAAAAAGACCCTTATCTTGTGATGTTTGCTTTCCTGTCCTTTTTGTTTGGTTGATACTGAGTGGTCCCAGTTAAAACTGTTGACTTGACCCTCACTTTCGATATTTCTACTGGAGGAGACCCAGTAACCTCACACTGATGCCGACAGTGTGAATCGACCCTTGGAGGCGAGAGTGACAGTTGGATCTCTTGGTAGTTACGTCGATGCCTTATGACGTCATCCATGGCATGAATGCATCTTTCATGTCAAGATTGACTGTATTAGGCAATAGGCGTGGTTCATCCAGGGGATGAAGACTGCACAGTGCAGTAAGAAACAAGAAACCGGTGCCAGTCTTAGAGACTCGGGCGTGTTAAATGTTTCAAGAAGAGAAAGCTTTAAAGAGAGATGAGTCTGCGAAGCGGCAGACGTGGAGGCAGATCTAGGAGAGCAGCATGAGGTGGTGTACATCTTAACATGCTACAACCACCCGCCTTAGTTATCCCCGCCAGGCTCAGGGAGCAGGAGGGCGGAGGAAGAGTGCGGCTGCATGTGGTCAAGGAGAGTGACCCGATGGCTCTAAGAATGATTCAAGAGACAGTCTGTGTCCACTACTAGCTGCTGTAGTAACAGACGTCGATATGAATCATTCATCGCTTTCACAAATCTTTTCCCAGACCTAGAGTTTCCGGTAAGCCGTGGACTTGACCCTCATGTCTGGAGATACCTTGGGAGGAGACTCGATAATCACACTTACGCCGACGGTGTGGTCAGACCCTCGAGGCAAGAGTTTCGGTTGGAATCTCTTGGTGGCAGTGTCGAGGCCTTACGACGTTGGTTTGAGTGTGGACTGGGCAATCACAGTTCATACACAAATTGACGGAATTAGGCAAAAAGGTTGTGGTTTAACTACGACGTCGGGGTGAGTTTTCCTTGGTCGGTGAAAAGGAAACCCCAGGCAGCATAGGATAACTCATGCTCAGGAGGGTGCGACCGATCACTCTAGGGTCGGTCAACCTTACCCTCGTGGCAGCAGTCATTTGAGTTTCAGTTCTAACAGGAATTGGAGACCTCTAGAGTTCGAGGATGATGATCACATCTTTATACGGGTCTCACCTCGATGAGGTTTATGGAGATGTGGCCAAGGCGGCAAGTTATCTCCAAGGTTCAGCGGACCTTCTTAAGTCCTCAGCCGGGCAGGCGGGGTGGTTTACCACTTGACCCATCCACCTCAGTTGCACCGGGTGCACGACGATTTCCACGTATCTCAACTGAGGAGATACGTGCTCGACCCTTCACATATCATCGACCATGAGGAGCTGGACGATGGCGATGGAGTGTCTTTCACGGAGGTTCTAGTGGGGATCGAGGATCGACAGGAGCGGATCCTACGAGGACGATCGATTCCTCGGGTGCACTTTCTCTGGCAGTATGGGAACCTCCGGGTGAGCACATGGGAGCAGAAGGCTCAGATGCGTGCTCTGTACCGCTTTTGAGACCCTAGTTTGTGTTAAAGCTTTACGAGGACGTAAATCCTTGAGGTGGGAGTGATGTAAAGACCCATAAATTTCAAGGAATTTTTTTTCTTAATTTTCTTTGGAATTTTTCAAGAATGTAGTTTCTGACGGCGCCTGATTCCGAGGCCCGGTGTTCCCGGAATCATTTTCCGAAGTTTGGCTCGGGTACGTTCAGTGAACGAATGAGCGGGTTTTTCTAACTTTTGAACCGGTTCTCGGAATCAAATTCCGAGGGCACCGATGGAATCGCAGCGCCGGTGTTTTCTTAGAAACTCCTCTTCCGGAGTTGCGTTTGCTCGGGTGTGGTTTTTAATTTTTGGGCTTTAAGTTAAGAAATAAAATAATGTGGTACGACAAACTTTATTTTATTTCACTTAAAGCCACTTAAAGCTACTTAAGATGAGTTGAAGCGGACAGGGTGCAATCCAAAATATCCTACCCTCTTGGTAGGATATTTGTGAGGTGGGGCCCGCACGAGCCCCACCGTTTCTTTTCCTCTAAGTAACGCACCCGCGAAAACCCCTCTTTAATGAAAGTCAACCGTGCGTTTTTTTGGTTAAGAAACGCCCCAATTAATTGGGCAGTTAAATCGTTACAATTAATTCAATGAATTAATTGTTCGTTTCTTATCTTTTGAATTTCAAAAGCTTAGGTCAATAATAAAATAAGGGTTGAACTTATTTTATTTAGTTGGACTTGTGGCGTGGAGAGAATTTGGAGGAAAGCATTATTCTTCGATGAAGAACGCGAAGAACGCTCCGACCACCGACGACGAACGCCAAACCCTCGGAGATCGACGACGCGACGCCGTGTACCGCGACGTCAACGACGCTTCTTCCGCGACGCTCCTTCCGCGACGCTTTCTTCCGCGACGAGAAAATCCGTGACGAACCCTCGCTCGACGACGCTTGAGGTAGGGAAATTTTTATTTTGGTGTTGTATTATCTTTTGAGAAAAGTACGACGAGCGCAGACCAACCAATTCCAGGTTGATCCGCGGATCGTTCGTTCATGCAGATTGTTGTTGGGTATTATTATTTAATTTGTTCGTGATTATTACCTTGACGATCTTCGTGAAATATGACCTTTTTCTATCAACTAACGAGAGGGGGCCGGACCGCACAAACATGGCCGACCCTCCTCCTTATCCTTGTGGGTTTCTATTGTGGATTGAAACGGGGATGGCGCGGTGCCGTCGCACCGTGCAGAATCGTGCAGCAAGGAATGCGCGACGTCGTCGCACTGCATCGTGAAAACAAACAAGGGCGCGACGCCGTCGCGCCGCGTCGGAGAAACCCGAAGACATCTGCGGACGGAGTCAGGCCACGGTGAAAGGGCGCGGCGCCATTGCATCACGCCGGAGAACCACGAAGACGACGCGTTTTGTTAATTGACGTGCGGATTGTCGGACGACGACGAATGGGGCCGCAAGAACGATTTGAAAGCTTTGTAGTGAAGGTCGGGTCCCGGGAGGACCGTTGGCGAAGACGACAGGAGAAACGGACCACCGAAGCGCGTCCGATGGTCCGCGAAAGGCGGTAGCGGCGTGCCTCCGGAAGGCCAGCGGCGGCGGTTGCCACCGGCATCAATCAACGGCGAGGGCGAGGGGAACCGCGCACCCCCGCTCTGCGGCTTCCGCTCGGCCGCGCCGGCCGAGCCGCGGCTGGCCGGTCGAGCCAGAACGAGCCGGCCGGGCCCAGCCGGGTCGGACCCGGGTCGGGTCGACCCGGTTTGGGTCGACCCGGTTCGGGCCGACCCGGGGGGGGGGGGGGGGGGGGTCGGGCCGGGTCGGTCCGGGCCCAGACCCCCCGTTTTCAAACCCTCTTTGGTCTTTTGCCCATATATTGGGATACGGACCTCCGATTGATGCACCGTTAGCGGCGATGCGATCCTTGGACCGAGACGGTCGTTTCGGTATATCGCACTCAAAGTTTCGAAATACTTTGGGTTCGGCCGGGTTGGTTCGGATACGTAACCAATCGGGCCCTCGGAGCGGAAACGCTTATATCTTGAGCTTCGGACGTCCGATTGACGTGCCTTCAACTTTGATGGATTCCTCTAAGTGAGACGGATCTTTTGGCTTATTCCGCTTGAGGTTTGGATGCCGTCGGAGTGCGGTCGGGTTGGTTCGCTCACGAAGCCAACCGGGCCCCTGGAACGAAAAAGCCAATAATTCACAGACCGGGCATCCGATTGACGTGCCGTCTGTCTCATTGAATTCCTCTTGATGAGACGGAACTTTTGGCATACTTCGCCCGAGTTTTGGTTTCTGTTGGATACTGGCCAGTTTGGATTGTACCTGAAATCCAACCGGGCCCTTGAAACGGAAAAGTTGTTATCTTTCAGACCAGACGTCCGTTTGAAGAACCGTCAGCGGCGTTGGTGATCTCGTTGAGAAACGGTCCCTATGAGTATACCCTATGAGAGTTCGGGGTACTGTTGAGATACGGCCGGGTTGGTTCGCTCACGAAACCAACCGGGCCCCTGGGACGAAAAGACTAATAACTCACAGACCGGGCGCCCGATGGATGCGCCGTCTATTGCGTTGAGACCCCTATGAAGAGGCGGTCCTTTGAGATACTTCTTCGTGGGACTTTGAGATACTTGGAATATCAACCTGTAGCTCGTGGAGCGGACCCTTCCAGAGACGAGCGTGCGGAGTACGGAGATCGTGTAGCCGATTGAGACCTGACGACTGCTTAACCGACTCGACTTGGAGTGAGTCGACTAGCCCAGTGGACGAAGCACTACTTTGTGAGGTGCAGAACCATGGCGGACGGAGCACTACCTGTGTGACAGTGCAGACCCACGGTACTCATCCAGAGAGTACCTCTGCAGGCTACTAGGGGGTGTGCACTACTGTGTTTGTGTGGCATACCCCGGCGGGAAGCACTACTGTGTTTGGGTGGCTGGCCCGCGGTACTCGATAGGAGGAGTACCTTAGCAGTCTTAGGTTAGTGAGCAGTACCTCAGAGTCGTGACAGGACCACTGTACACTCCAGAGACGGAGCTCTTCAGTAGTTACGGTTTCGATAATGAAAATCCTGGTTTGAGCTGAGACTTTCGACCCTTGTGTTTACCTCATGATTGAGATGAGTTACTTGATAACTTAGGTATATGTATGGGCATATACCTGGGTAGTGGTTATCCGTTGATTTCATAACCCTTGTGTTTCCTCATGATTGAGATGGGTTACTTGATAACTTTGGTATATGTATGGGCATATACCTAAGTGGTGGTTATCTGTTGAGATATTCTTTGTGGTTATCCTTGTTGGTTTTAGTGAGACCTTGAGGGTCTCGGGGTCCCTACTGAGTATCGTTATACTCACCCCTGCACGGGCTATGCCCGAACCTCGTTGTGTTGGTTGCAGACGACGGGCAGTGCTGATGGAGGCCGAGTGTTTGAGACTGGATGGTACCCGGAGGTGGACTACACGACGAGTCAGTACCCGGAGGTGGATTTCACGGCAAGACGACACTCGGAGGAGGTTGACGGGCGAGAGCGTTGTGGAGGCTATCTGTACCTACCCTTCAGGTAGGATCCGTGGTGGACGATCCAGGAGCTGCGCCATCTATACCTACCCTTCAGGTAGGATCCGTGGTGGACGATCCAGGAGCTGCTCCATCTGTACCTACCCTTCAGGTAGGATCCGAGGAGGACGAACCAGGAGCCGCTTCCGTCCTTCCAGCTGTTGTCTTTTCTGTTGTACTTTGTTCATTTGTAATTGTAATTTCTTTTTGGGTTTGTATTCTGGCCCATTTATTTTTCAACACTTCTCTTTTGTACTTAATGTTTTACTTCTTCTTGTACTCTATGGTATTTGTTTGCTTTTATAAAGGCAATGCCTTCCCAGTTATCGGGATTTGCGCCTTTGGTGCTAGTCGCCTTCCCCTGGCCTATGGAAGGCGGGCTTGGGGTAGTCACGACACGGGCCCCGAGGACGGGTCGTGACAATTCAACACATCACAGAGGATGTTTTTAATTCCTTGAATAAGTTGGAGAGGAGAAGAAGATTGATGAGTAATTTTACATGAACACGAGAAAATCTAGAATATAAAAGATTCTGGAGCTTTCATGCCTCTTGGATAAGAGGAGGTTAGGAAAAAGAAGAAAATAAAGAAACTCAAAATAAAAGAAAATTTGAGAAATCTCTTATGAAAATTCGACAGCCTAATGACATCGCTTAAAATTTCATAAAATAATTTGATGAGAGAAAAGGGGTATCTCATCATTATTACATAATATGGGAAGTAAGGGGGATATGGAATGAAATATCCCAACATAATCCAAAGGGAATGAAAAATAATAACATAAAATGAAAGAAAAGAAAGAAAATAAAAGAGGATGTTTACCTCTTGATCTCTTCTCCTTGATATCCTTCTTAAGGCCTTTGGTTTTGGCCTTTTGGTAAGATCAGCAGCTCTAGGACATGGGGAAGAGCCTTGGGAGGAGTGTTGGGTAGAAATTAGTTAAGTCTCAAGGCTTGAGAGGTGTGGGAGGAAGAGGGGAATGATGGTGGTTTTTATAGTGGAAGAGAGGAGGTATTTTTCATTATTTTAATTATTATTATAATATTTTTTCTCAGGACTATGAATAATCTTAATTCATTTGACCCCAAATAGTAATAATGGAATGTGAGTTTGAACAAAGTGGGATTACATCACTTATGATGTCATAAATAGTGTATTTTACTAATAATTTGAATATACAGTATTTTACCGTATTTCACTATTCATCAAAAATTCAAGAATTTCAGAAAAATCCCAAAAAATCACCCTTACCATTTCTCAATGCGTAGAATTCAAAAATGAAATCCATTTTTTGAAAATAAATTTATAAATATTATTAATTTAATTTTTAAATAAAATCATACTTAATTCAAAAATTAACATTTTTAAAACTATAACTGCTTTTATATCACATTGAAAAATTAACCAAAATGTCATTATCTTCAAGCCTTAAGAAAATAAAATATTAATACAATTCACTATTCATTAGGGTCATATTACTATTCACATTACTATTCATAAGGGTATGTTACTATTCACTAAAAACACAAGTTTGTTCAATTGGACTCTAAATAACTTACTGAACACAATTATAGATGACTGTTTTTCGAAATTCAAAACATAAAAGTGGAAAAATTACTTTTAAAGGCTAGTAATAAATTTCTACTTAAAACAAAGTTTCATGCATTTCCATTATTTTTTTTTAAAAACCTTGGGGTGTTACACACATAGAGCAGCTTGTTCACATGAGTGATGAAGAAGAGGATGTGGTATTTAGTCAGGAAACCATCCATACTGCAATGCTGGAGGTGAGGGAATCTTTTAATGTGCTTTCCAAGAGCATCTTCGAGCATCTGACCTGAAGAGATGAGGTTCCTGCTTCAGAGGAACATCCTACAGCTATTGCTAGTGCTAAGGATCCACGACCACGACGACTTATATAGCATCATGCTGCATGTGAGGCCTCACATGTTCCACAGGCGGAGGTCATCCCTCTAGTAGTCCATGATCAGTCGATTCAGGATGTGCCTCAGGTGGCATAAGATCCATCTTTCCTGACAGGATATCCGTAGTTCTCTCCATCTTGGGGTTCAGATCCATCACAAACTTGAGGTCCAGATCCATAACAACCTTGGTGTCTAGATCCATCGCAACCCTGGGGTCTAGATCCATCGCAGTCTTGGGGTATAGCTCCATCGTAGGCTTGGTTCTCCACTGCGATGATGAAAGGTCCTTCTACCACCCTAGTGGGAGAAGGATCCAGAGGGAAGTACGAGATGCAGTTGACAACTCTTCCCACTGACACACAGATAAAGGATGCAACAGTTGACGTTCTAGTGCCCGAGGATCAGCCCTCTCCAGGTCATCAGACTCTACTGCGCACTCGACGTGGACGTCCTATTTGCAGACCACCATGTGGGACAAAATCTCCTCGCCATAGACATATACATTGATTGTACATGTTCATTTACATGTTTTATGTATGCTGAAATAAAAATACTATTATTTATATTATCCCTTATTATATGTTTATCCAGTATTTTATTTTTCATTTATATTTTGAGCACAATTTATATTTGACAGCTTTCAAAGTCGACTACTTGAAACATAGGAATAATTATTAAATTTCAAGTAAATAAATTTAAAAGATTAAAAAATATACAGTATAAAAACAATGTAAATGAAATTTAAAAGATAGTCTAATCATATAAAAAGTTTTTTAAAATAAAAAGTTTCATAAATAAAATAAATAAATGACAATGAAAGGAATATAAGAAAAGTAACTCAGAAGCGAGTGAAAAGAATGAATGTTGAGGAGGATCCTAAGCCACCTACTTGACTTTGAAAGCCTATAAAATATAAACTATAAGACCCATATAAATAAAAAATAAAAACTCAACTACTTATTATATTTTTAACTAATTTTTAAAATTTCATTCATATTGGTCTTATAGTTTATATTATATAGGCTAGCAAAGTCACATACTTGAAACATTTTTAAGTTTCAAGTAGGTGGATTAAAAAGATTATAAATTATATTTCATCAACATTTTTTAAGAAATTATTTTTATTTTCAACTAATTTTTATATGTTTAACCAATTTTTAAAATTTCATTCATATCGGTCTTATAGTTTATATTATATAGGCTAGAAAAGTCACGTACTTGAAACATTTTTAAGTTTCAAGTATATGGATTAAAAAGTTTATAAATGATTTTTCATCAACATTTTTTAAGAAATTATTTTTATTTTCAACTAATTATTATATGTTTAATTAATTTTTAAAATTTCATTCATATGGGTCTTATAGTTTATATTATATAGGCTAGCAAATTTACGTACTTGAAACATATTTAAGTTTCAAGTAGGTGGATTAGAAAGCTTATAAATTATTTTTCATCAACATTTTTTAAGAAATTATTTTTATTTTCAACTACTTGTTATATTTTTAATCAATGTTTAAAATTTCATTAATATCAGTCTTATAGTTTATATTATATAGGCTAGCAAAGGCACACATTTGAAATATTTTTAAGTTTCAAGTAGGTATATTCAGAAGCTTATAAATTATTTTTCATCAACATTTTTTAAGAAATTATTTTTATTTTCAAATAATTATTATATTTTTAACCAATTTTTAAAATTTCATTCATATCGGTCTTATAGTTTATATTACATAGGCTAGAAAAGTCACGTACTTGAAACATTTTTAAGTTTCAAGTAGGTGGACTAGAAAGCTTATAAATTATTTTTCAACAACATTTTTTAAGAAATTATTTTTTATTTTCAACTACTTATTATATGTTTAATCAATGTTTAAAATTTCATTCATATCGATCTTATAGTTTATATTATATATGCTAGAAAAGTCACGTACTTGAAACATTTTTAAGTTTCAAGTAGGTAGATTAGAAAGATTATAAATTATTTTTCATCAACATTTTTTAAGAAATTATTTTTATTTTTGACTACTTATTATATGGTTTAATCAATGTTTAAAATGTCATTCATATTGGTCTTATAGTTTATATTTTATAGGTTATCAAATTCACGCACTAGAATAAAAGATAAATTATGTTGAAACATTAATTTTTATTTATATATTTATATATAACCATAACAACATAATAATAAAACATTAAAATTTTAAATATATGAAAAAACATAATTAAAAAAAAATTGCTTTAGGGAAAAGGCGGCATCACCGATGCCGCCTTTAAAGCGTATTTTAAAAAAAAATCAACGTCGGCTGTTTTAATTTTTTTTCAAAAAGCGTATAAAAAAACTCAACAGGTCATCACCGTCGTATTTTAGTAATTAATTTGAGGTTGTGCGGTGATGGGAATTAAGAATCAGGTGGAAAATAAGAATATTATTTTTGAGTTTATTCAAATATTAATTTATTCTATTTGATTCCATCAAATATAATGTTTTGGAAGAAGCATGTGTTTCTATTGAAAATCGAACATGGATTCAGTCTAATGTCGTATTATTTAATCTTCATTTAAAAAAAAATATTGTAAAAAATATAAAATGATTAAATTGCATATAGATTTGAATATGTTGCATTAAATAATTTAAAAAATCAATATAAAAAACCCGATAAAATATAAAAAGACTAAAATATTCTAATGTTTTCCCTTAAAAAACCATAATAAACATTTAAATTTTTGCATGTAAATTTTATAATTCAGTTTTTCAAAAGGTGTGCAATGAGATTTCTTTGCGGATAAATCTACCCAGTTATTACAAGATATATTTTGTTGAATATCAATCGCTCAACTCTTTTAAAACTTAAAAGTAATTTATTTTTTAATGATACATGTATATTTGATACGACCACATTTTAATTGAAGTATACAAACCAAATTATTTGCATGTAAAGTGGTGAACCTATTAATACTCTATACAATTATTTGATGAATAATTGATTTTGACCAAAAACACAGTGTCTCTGACTGAAAATTAATTTTTTTATTGAGAATAACCTCCTTTTAAGGGGTGAGGAGGAACCCATCATGACATCAAGACTTAGATAGGATAAAAGGCCCCAATATAACAAAAGATCAAGACACCAAACAACCCGCACTACAAGAAAGAAGCACCATCCAACAACCAAAAAATATTAAGTCCAAATTCCACCATCTCGGAGCTGAACGGCTAGCTGTCCCATGCAAAAGCGCACGGGGCTGGAACCGATGGCCGAAACCATACCCTCTCAAACGTCTGATTCCGAATAGCCAAGAAACAACGAGAATTCATTGCCCTTCACCTCATCTGGAACAAATTCTTGTAGACAACTAGTTGGAGACACCCTTGAGCTGCACACCACCGAGGCCAAAACAAAATTCAAATCACCAAAAAACAAACACCAAGAATAACCACCATCATCCCAACCAAATCCTCAAGACCATGAACCTGCAGAACTTCAAAAAACACACAGATTCACAAGCAAAAAACAGAATCCACACCACGACCATCAGTGATGATATCCATATTTCCAAATCAAATAGCTCAAGGAGAAAATTGGGAGGAATCCACGCCTCACACCTCCACTAAAAACCCTCCACTGCCTGAGCCAAAAAAGACAGATGCTCATCCAAGTTGAGGTCTTCACGGTTGCAAATTCCCGAAACCATAAACAATCAGAACCAAGACACCACAACCCAATCGCCAAACACTGACTCTGGGACTCACTAGAGGATCATTGCCAAGGACCGTCGCGCACCACCAAGATCAAAGAGAATCCAAAAAAAATAGAAACAACTGCAAAAAACGAAACCAAAACAACACCGAACACGCGACGGAAGACCCGTCACAGCCATATCCCGTCACCGCCGGCCTGGGATCGTGGAGGAACAACGACCACCCTACGCACCCACTGGAGGCGGGGAGACATCCACATGCCGCTGGAGCTGGAGCTCGTCCATGAATCGACACCGTGCTGTCTTGGAAGCCCTATCCAGCGAAAAGGATTCAGACGAGGAGCAGGCTGGCAATGATGCAAGGAATTCGGACGGCCAAGCTAGAGAGCCCCCATAGTAGGGGGTCCGCCACCACAATCCACTGAGAATGAGAGGGAATGCCGCACCGAGCACGATTCTTCCATATGTGAATATATATCTAGTTTGAGATTGTGTTTTGTGTAGATCAAACAAATATTCAACATCAGCAAAACCAACCAATTTTATTTTTTGATTTTTAAAATAAAATAATTCTCAATCAATCCTTAAATGTATCACAATATATATTTGATATAATTCAAATGAATTTTAGTTGTTTAAGAGATATTGTACCCCTTAAAAGGTACATAAATTCTCTTATAACATATATGATACTTTATGACAAAAAAATTCTTTATTATCTACTTAGTAAAAAAAATATTTATCACAATCAAGAGATCATGCCACCACTGATGTACTCAATGAATGCAACTTCTTCATATAAATTTTTTGTAATATTGTAAAGACCACAACTGTAGTATCCAATATGTGATTGTTACTTTATTACATTGGTGCTAGATACAAGCGATCAAATCTCAGAAGATTGAATAGTTTCGTAATCTTGAAAAGCTGGATATATACTTAAATTTCACATTACATTTGAAAACTTAAAATACAACATAGAAATTTCCTTGTGAACACCATTATTACCTTTAGAATATCCTTATATATTAGTCATAATATTTATTAACATCTTGGGTAAAGGAACCATAAGGGGTGACCTCAAATTCTCAGTAAGAGTATGCGTATAATGAAAGTTATCATGAATAAATAAGTCATAATCAATATGACAAAGTAAATATCTTAAAACGCATATCATTTAATCAATAATTTGATCATGAAGAATAATATAGTAGGATTAAATGATTAAAGACTAAAAAATGGCATTTCCCAGTGGTTTAAACTGCTACAAAATGATGTGTGACGCTTTTTAAAAATGCCACGTATTTGCGTGTTGGGAATCATTTTGGTGCACTTTTTGTGCGGTGGTTTTTTATTTATGGGAATTTTGTTGGGCGGTGGTTTAAATGGATGCAAAATATTTAGCGGTGGTTTTTTTGTTTTTTAAATTTTGTTGTTTACACAATTAATTTATTTACATAATTAATTAATTTATTATTATTATTATTTATTTATTCTTATTTATTCATCCCACCATGCATAAATATTACATATATATGCACTGGGAGAGATTTGAATATCTTACCTCTTGGATGTACAGTAAAAACTTTACATATAATGACCCAAAATTTTTCAATGGAAATTCCCTTCTTATAAATATGTCATAAAATGACATGAAAACACAACATAATGAACTACTAAGTGCTAAGTGACCTTTAAACATAAGTTTGTCACTTCTGCGTTTGGAATTTTGAAAATCTAACATACACAGTTGTGTTCAAGATGATTTTTGGAGTCTAATAAAACCAACATAATTTTTAGTGAATAGTAACATACCCTTATGAATAGTAACCTACCCTTATGAATAGTAATATGACCCTTATGAATAGAAAAATGCCCAAAATAATAGTAATCTTACCCATGAATAATTAAATAAAATTTGGGCATCTTATAAGCAATGGTATTTATGTAAGCCATAAATAATTAATTATAATTAACTAATTAATTTAAAACAAAATGTATTTTCTTAAAAAGTTTTCATAAATTAGAAAATATATTTCTTCTAGATTTAATATAATTTTATAAGACCTCAAGTAATTTTTGAAAGCATTATAAAATCCGTTTTAATTTTAAAAACTGTTTTTTTCAAGTAAATTGTGGTTTTAATTAAATATTAAATTAATCAAATTTAGAAATTTATTTTTGAAAAATGGACATCATTTTTGGATTATACATGTTGAAAAATGGTAGGGGTGATTTTTTGAGATTTTTTTAGAAATACTTGAATTTTTTATAAATAGTGGAATGACATAATTTACAAAATAAGCTAAATAAGCTAATTATAGAGTCATGTATGATTTTTTGCTGATGTAAGCCCACTTGGTTCGAGATCACATTATAAAATTACTATTCTTGGTCATGGAAGACTCACTATTCCTTGTATTGTGGGGAAATAATAAACTAATGAATTTTATATTGAGAAAACCCCTCTCCCCTCTACTATAAATACCACCCTTCACACCCTCATTACCTCACACTTATCAAGCTTAAAGACTTGTCTAAACTCTGCCCAATAATCTTCCCTATCCCCTACCCCACGTCCAAGAGCTTCTAGTCTCATCAAAAGACTAAGCCTAGGCCCCTTAAGGAGGATCTCAAGAGGAGGATTCAAGAGGTAATTTCTCTCCCTCTTCTCCTTTAATTTCAAGTTCTTTTCTTATTCCCTCCCCACCTATCTTTGTCCAAATGGTATGATAACTCCAGTATCATACATATACTATAATGTTATGATACTAATTAGATATTATACCATCCAACCCCCTTTCTCCTCTTCTTTTTATTTTATAAAATAAAACATTGTTCTTAAGGTGTTAATCTATCACCTTCAAGAACGACATGTTTTCTTTTTCCATTTCTACCTTCAGATCTGGTCATGAAACCATTTTTATGGTTGAAACAGAATATTATATATATATTTTATTCTATTTTAAGTTCTGGAACTAACTTATGTTCATATTACTAAATGAGTAAACAAAACAAATTGGTTGTGGTCGAAAAACCGCCCAAATTAACCCAAACAATCATCATTAAATTCCTATCTAATGATTCATCCACATGGTATATAACATAATTCATTATAAGATCATTCAAACTCTTGTAATATCATTAATAACATTTAATATCAGTTCTGTATGTTTACCCATGTTCTACATGAACTTTCATTTAATAATACTAGTGAACCACTCAAGAAAACCATAAAAATGAACATTCCCGAACAATGTTTTTAAACTCCATAACTCATCCAAAGGAACATAAAATAACTTAATGAAACCATAATGAACCATATTCATGTACAAAATGTTATTCAATTGTTAATTAATGAATCTAATGTGGTTATATAGGACATTAAAGAGAAGGAAGCATTTGGATACAAGGTAAGGGGAAATTCTCGAACCCCACTTTCATCCTTCGGGTTCTCCCTCTTTGTCTCCTTTTTGATATGGTTACTCCTTAAAAATCTTTTGTTCATCATTTTCTTTCCTTTTCTAGGATATACATGTTTTCACTAGTATTTATGTCAAACCAAATGTTTTCTAAAAGAACTCTTCTTTTAAGAACACACCTTTTACTTCTCATTCAAGATTGACGATTCTTGTAACATGTATATTATTCCCTCTTTCTTTTGGGAACCCAATGTTTATGAATGTGTTCTTATGAGATGAAACTCATTATTTTTCATGGTTTAGTTATGTTCATTTTTGTTATATGTGGCATGCATGATAAATGATAATGTTATGATGTGACGGGTGCACCCGGAATTATATAGCGCAATATGAATGTATCAATGTGATGGGTGCGCCCAGAATTATACAGCGCTCTAATACATTGGCTAAAGTGACGAATCTCATGAGTAAATGTGAAATAATGTGTGAACAATATGCTAGCTTTGTTCACAAGTATGCATGGTAGTTAACCACTAAGACATGATGTTTCATTTTTTATGCATTGCCACATTTCAAGTCTTTTATTAATGATTCCCTCATGTTCATGATTCTTTGTCTGTGTTATGATTATGTTCACCCCATGCTATATTGTTCTTATCTGTCCCCTTACTGGGCTTCTAGCTCACCCCTTTTGATGTATATCCTCAAGTGACTACATGTACTAAGGAGAGGTCAAGTTCCAGTAAGAAGCTAGAGAAGAAGAAATTGAATAAATGTTTATGCTCGATGTTGTAATTGTTATGTATAGTCCTACTTTTCCCAAAACACTAAACCGTTGGATCCTCTATGTGTAATACTATTATGTTATTTATCTTTAAAATGATGTAATAGTAATGTAAGAAAAGGCTAGGTCGCTATATTACAACTCTAGCAAACTCTTTAGGTGGTCAGTAAATAGTATGTAATAAACTTATACATATACAAATAAAAAACAAATAATGATATTAAATAACAATAAATAATGAATATATAATAAAGAAGTAATAAATAAATAATAAATTAATAAATAATAGATAATATATATATATAATAAATTGAGTATAAATAATTATTAAATAAATAATAAATACAGAATAAATAAACAATAATTAAATATTAAATAACTAATAAATAAAAAATAATCAATAAATAATAAAATAAATAAATAATAATAAATGATGATAAATAATAATAAGTAAATAATAAATTTCTAATAAATAACTAAATAATAAATAATACATATTAAATAAAAATTAAATAAATAACAAATATGTAATAAATAAATAATAATTAAATATCAAATAAATAATAAATAATAAATAAATAAATAGTCAATAACAAATAAAATAAATAAAAAGTAAATAAAAAGTAATATATATTAAATAAATATTAAATAAATAACAAATAAACAAATAAATAGTCACTAAATAATAATAAAAATAAATAAACAATAATAATAAATGATTTTAAATTATAAACAATAATAAATGATAGTAAATAATAGAAAATAAATAATAGAAAATTAATAAATAAATAATAGATAATAGATAATAGATTATAAATAAATAAATAAATAAATAATAAATAATAAATAATAAATAATAAATAATAACTAAATAATAAATAATAAATAAATAGTAAATATTAAATATTAAATAAATAACAAATTCATAATAAATGAATAATAATTAAATATTAAAAAAATAAAGTTAATAAATAAATAATCAATAAATACTAAAAAAATAAATAAAAAATAATTAATAATAAATAAATATTAGAAAAATGACAAATAAATACTAAATAATAAGTAATAAGTAATAAATAATAGTAATTTATAATTAAATAATAAATAATAAATAATAAATAAATAATAAATAATAAATAAATAATAAATGATAAATAATAAATAAATTAATAAATAATAAATAAATACTAACTATATAATAAATAATCAATAAATAAATAAATAATAAGTAAATAATAAATTATTAATAAATGAATAATAAGTTAATAATAAATATATAAACAATTAGCGAATAATAAATAAATAATGAAAAATAATAAATTAATAATGAAAAATAAATTAATATCAAATAAATAAGATGTAAATAAATTATAAATCAATATATAATAAATTATAAATAATTGGCAAATAAAAAATAGATAAATAATAAAAAATAAATAGATAAGTAGATAATAAATAAATAAATAAATAAATTAATAATACTTTAATAATAAATTAATAATAAAGAATAAATTAATAATAAATAATAAATTAATACTAAATAATAAATTAATAAAAAAAATAAAAAATAAATAAATATTATGTAATAATATATAAAAAATAGTAAATTAATATTAATATAATAATTTAAAAATGAATTAATAATAAATTATAAATCAATATATAATAAATAAGTTATAAAGGAATAACTAATAAATGAATAAATAGCAAATAATAAATAATAAATAATAAAATGGAAAAATTAATAAATAAATAAGTAATAAATCATAAATCATAAATCATAAATCATAAATAGAAATACATATCTCTAAATAAATATACATATAACTAAATTTACATAAATATATACAAACACATATTTATGTTACGTAAATATATATAAACACACACACACACACACATAACTGTATGTGAATATATATATACAAAAACAAGTAAATATAAATATCTCTCTTTATATAGCCATATAATATATAATATATAATATATATATATACACATAAATACGTATAAATATTTACAAATGTATATAAATATACACAGATATGTTAGAGTTGATGTCCTAGAACCAACTATTTATACTTTGATTACATGAATATTTGATGTATTAAATATTAAATTAAACATCTTATTACATATTGTTCATTGTTCTCTATGACCATAATGTAATAATATCATAGAGTATTTGTCGCATTGATAAGGTCATATTAGTTCCCTGCTATGATGAGAACCTTGAAGTGCTATGATAATATTATCAATATAGTTCTACGGTTGGATAACATACTATGATGGGACACAGAATATATAGACCGTCAAGTACGATTACTTGTAAACAGATGAGACTTCTTCTCATAAAGTTCTCACTTGGTAATCTCTAATATGATAGATTATAAGAACAGACCCGCGAGTAGGAATTCTGTAATTTTTGGTGTCATCAGATATTCTTATATGTGAGTGTGTGTAGTGGTCTTTGTCATTAATGCATGCGATGACTCACACACTTAGATTTTCTAACGAAAACCGTCATGCCATATGTTGACAGGAAGTAAGGTACGTTGAGTGTGTCACGAATGACATATTATTGATGGACAAGTCAAGAAAAGATTTTTCCCTTCCATATTTACGGATGTTGATATATCAACCCTTTGATTGAAATAGAACCGTCACCCTAAATTCTATGGATATGGTGTAACGATGAGTTTATTTCAGATAGTCAAAGAATTATGTATCATGCATATAAGTTGATGACACTCTCATGCAACATCTTTGATGAGATTATGTGACAAAGGGATTTTATTACACAGTGAGAGTTCATATGTAGTTGTCATCATTGTGACTTTAAGTTCTTTATTTTGGGTTCCTTGACCCATTTCTAGATAGTAATCTTGGATTTTAGGTAAGCCAGTCTAAAACCAATGAGAAACAATCCAAGAGGGTCACACACTAAGTGTTTTTGTTAGTCTCGATTAAATTCTATTTGAATTTAATTAATGGAATAAATATTATTCTCAAGACTGATGAATGGTTTTATTTAAGCTATATTGATCACATAAATTAAATAAATATTTATTCATCGGGTTGTAAATAAAATATATTTATTTATTTTATTGAATATTTAATAGATATTTATTTACTAGTTTTTGAATAAAATATTTATTTAAGAGAATAAAATATTTATTCGAGTGTTCAATAAATACAAGAGGAGTTTGAACGGACAAAGACCGTGTCCGGTGATAAAATAATTATTTACGAGTCGGTAAATATTATTTATCCATTTTTCACAAGTTGGCACACCACAAAATAATAATAACATTATTATTAATATGTATCATGATATTTTATTAATGGTTATAATTATATTTAATGACTTTTATGCAATTAAATTTTGTAACTGAAATCTTAGCTCTATAAATAGACAGTTATGTCTATTGTTTAATACATTTGAAACTAATTCCATGTTTGGATTTAGAGAATTTTTGAGCACAATGGATTCTCTATCAACAATGAGAAAACCAAGAGGGAATTTATTCAAGACCGAAGAACAAACGATCAAGAACGAACAATGTAAGACATTCGATTCGCCGCACTAGCACCCAGAGAATGAGTGACATTGCTTGGAGACCATTAAAGCACGTGTGGATCACTGCAAGAGGGATTCCACCCTTGGATCCTCACAAGTGCAACAAAGATAATCTAGAAGGGACTTTTCAGATGATAACAATCATCAATGAATAAAGTTCCTAACCCAAGTATCTATTTCTTCAGATATTAAATAAATAAATTATAAATTTGATGTGGAAGATTCTTACTCTTGGTTTCAAGCAACGATTATTAAAAGAAATTTTAATATATCACCCACCAACTCACACTTTCACTGCGCCTGGAAGTAATAAGTGGTAATAGAGTGGTCACGTATAAATTTATAATTATTTATTTGATTTTTGATCTATACACAATTGTGGTTAGATTTTATTTCATGTTATTCGTTCTTTAATCCGATTTGAATTAACATGTTATCGACATATGAATCATGTTTGTTCAGTGTCTCATTTTCTTAATGGTTTCAAAACAAATGAACAACGACCAGAGATGCCATCGAAAAATACCAAATCATTGGCCGGTAAAACTGGGTTACATGGCATGCGGCCGGAGCACACGTAATATTCTCATGTGCAATGTATCTAGATGCACTGAGTAATTAATTACACGAGGTACTTTTATTGCATAGTGCATACTGACCAGGACAACCTGACACATGACAATCAGATACAGGGTGTGTAATTGGGATGTACACACCCTATAGTATGGCCGAGTCAACACACCAAATCCCCAAGCGTGTGACTTGGATATACAACAACCGAGGTACATGGTATGCAACTATATGTACACGCCATGTAGTCTCCCATTAATGGAAAAAATTAAAATTATATTAAATTTGAAATTGTAGCATTAAAACCTTATTTTATTGATTAGCACACCGTTCTGTATTTGACAATTTAATAATGGTTTTAAATAATTTTAAAATTCTCAATTAATTTATTGTAATTAATATGTCATTAATGGTTATACCATTTATTTAGCATGAATTCCATTAATTATGAATATCTTCAAATAAGATCGGATTATCATAAAGAAAAAAGGGAATTAATTAATTAAATAATTAATTAATTAATGCAGTCACATTTATCTTAAATAATAAAATAATGAATAAATTAATTCTAGCTGTTTACTTTTTCATATTCGTTGTACGTGAGACCATTTTCGAGCTTGACCAAGACCTATTTATGTGTTGACATTTGTTTAATTAAATTTATTGCATGGTTTTTCAATTATTTAATATTAAATTAAAATATGACCTGCGTGTAATGAATCGGATCCCTCTGGGCCATTCCTTTGTGAAAAACCAGTGTTTGGGGTGTTCTAGGAGGTTTCAGTGACTCATTCTGAGAGTTATCCAAAAATAAAGTTTGAATCGTCGACATCGGTGAGTCCGAGGCGTCAACATTGGTGAGTTAGGGGCACCGATGTTGGTGAGTTGAGGGCGTCGGTGGCTCATCGTTAGTGGCTCAACATCAGTAGGTCACATCGGTAGCTCACTCGTCGGTGGATCAGCGTCAGTGACTCATCCTTCGATGACTCATCTCTAGTTTTTCCAGTTTTCCTAGTTTTTCAGGTTCCTCCCCTGTTATGTGTTTTTCTTTTTTAAATTAGAAATTATCAACTCTTAAACTTTTCAAACGCCCTTTCCACCATTTCCAAGGGGAATAATTAAATCTCATTTATTTCCTAACGTGTTGAGACCTTTGAAACCGCCAAGCTATGTGGTTAAACCATGATCCTAAATTTATTTATTTTGAAATTGTCTCCCTGATTTTAGGATCTGTCCTTTTCTTAAGACGAGATCCTCTTTTCCTTAGACCCCTTTAGTTTTCCCTTGGTGTGCCCAAAGATTTTTCCCTTGCTGGAGCCGTGCATCTATGCAGAAGTCATCGTTGGGTTTTATAAGAGTTCTTTCCCACTTCTCGCGTGATCCCCTATTTTGGTGAAAAGAAGAGTTTTTGTCGCCTATTGTTTCAGGTATGGATTTCTTCTGCCTCTTTTTAATTGTTCATAATGTGGGGTGGGTGTACTAATGATTCCTTGTGAAGAACGAGGAATGCTTTTCTTAAAACAAGTAATAAATAAGAAGGAAATATGATCAAAAGATAACAGGGGTCAATAAAATAACAAGCTAGGATTGGTTTGATGTTGATTTCCTGTTTTATTTGATTATTTTATGGTTTTTTGTGGTTGTATGCCTTCTAAAAATTACAGTCGTTGGTGGTCTTTGCTTGCGCACTAGTGATGTCCTGTTTTTGTCATGATTCTTGATAAATGGATCTAACATGAAATCTACTTAATCACGTATACTTGGATAATTGAAATGAATTCCCCAGGATTAAACCTATTTTGTGATCACCCTGGTTATTTTAAAGTGGAATTAAAGAACCCCTCTTACTAAATATAAATATGATTGGCTTAATGGTGTGGCTGCATGCTGTGTTTAGTTAGTTCTGTGAGTTGGTTTGATATGTTTGTGCAGTGAGGCTATGGTTTTGGTGGTGTTTTACTATGGGAATTGTGTATGGGGTGGTGCAAGGGGGCATGTTGGTATCCTAGTTTGAGAGACTAATTGATTTTGGAATGGATGGACTTATAGGCAGTGGGATTACCTTTTCTTGTGTTTTGGCCATGGGCGATGTTGGGTAGTGGGACTACGGTGTGGTTATGAACTTGTTATGACGTGAGACTATATCTGGGAAATGTTTGGGCAGCGGGGCTATAGTACTGGGTTGTTTCGTGAATTTATTTTTATAGGTGTGTTGGGTGTGGCGTTGTTGTGCAGTGGGGCTACCAGTCCTAGTGTGAGAGGAGGATTGTGTGGTATAACTTTGATGAACGATGGTCGGCAGTGGTTGAACGAGTGTCTAGGGAAAATGGGGTGTGTAGTGGGAATGAAAGTTGGTTGTTCTCAATTGTTTCTTGAATAGGTGTTAAAATGGAAATTCTTTACCTTGGCCCCTCTTCCCTTGTTCAATGTTGGCAGTACCAAAGAATGAAGTGGACTGGTTGTTGTGTGTTTGGTTAATTAGGTTGTTCTCTTTCTGAGGAAATCATAGATGTTGTGCTTGGTAGTTGACTCGGGTAGTGCTAGAACAAATTAAAGTGAACCCCTTAATAAATAAATGGAAAATTGTTGAATGAAAAAGGGGTTGGGTTTAATCTTTGGCAATGGTTGTTTGTGTGGTTGTGCATATAGGGGTAGCAACAAAAGTGGTTCTGGTGGGCTAGTTGTTTGTTTTGGGACCCATAGGTTAGACTGAGTGTTTTCTTACCTATATGTATAAATTATAGTTCCTTGTGATTTTCTATATGAACCCCACCCTTATTGAGCACCATGTGTTGAACACCCCCATTTCATGGGGGAGGGTGTCTTTCCCAATATCCCGGTGGGAGGATGGATGGCTGGTTACTAACTTTCTTCCTCACATGCTCTTTCAGGTTCTTACCACTTGAGTGTATCCGGGCATGCTCTAATGGCTTGAGGCTTACTATAGTCCAAGATCCTTTGGGCAGGTTTTTTTTGGACGAGGGGCCTAGGTGTTTGTGGGCCATGATTGTTTTCCCAAGTGTCTTTGGGATGAGGCCTAGGTGTTTACATGTGAGATGTGTGGAGTAGTTGTGGCCCAAGTGTTTGTGGAAGAGGAATGTATGTGGTTTGAGGCCCAGGTGTGTGTGGTAAGGTTTTGGCAATGGGACTGCATTTTGGAAGAGTGGTAGCATCATGATGTTAGCCATTAGGAATGAGAAGTTAACTAGTGGGAAAGTGGTGTGGGGTAACCAAATGTCGATGTAATTATACTAATACTTTATTTGACTTGCATTGTTTGGTGAGTGTGCGTTGGTGAGGCTGGGTTGGTTAGTACTCCTTGGTAGGTTCTTTGAGGTTTTACTGTTTTCTCACAAGGTTATTAGTATGTTCCCCCCACTTGTGCATGGGTGGATTTAATTTTTCCTATAGGGTATAGTTATTTACTCACCCTATGTCTATACAACTATTTTTTCAAGTTTCTAGGAGGACTTTGAGGACCATGATGGACTTTACTATCTTAGGCGTTGGGATAGTTTTTGTGCTGCTAATTAGTCTCTTTCTTTAGGTACTTTCTTTAGTACTTTGGTTGTACTTTTGTCATATATTACATTTAAATCATGCATGGGATGGATTTTAGTTTCCTTTATATAAATGTTTGGTGTTTTTTGGGGTGTTTACCATATTATCTCCTGATCCAGTTTTCATTAAAAAGGGTAATGCCTTCCATTTTTTGTGAGATTATATACCCTTGGTGTTAGTCTCTGTTGGAGTTGGTGGTCTAGAACCAAATACTTTGTACTTTATTCATTAATAAAATCCTTATCACATCTTGATTGTTATTCTTCGTGACGATTCATGTGATAATGTCCTAAGGACAGCTGTTTCATTAATGGGTCATAGCGGATCCCTGCTATGATGAGAACCCAAAAGTTCCATAAAACTATTCTTGAATATATTTTCTATGGCCAGATGATATTATTTGAAGGATACAAATAATACAGGTCATTAGGGGTGATAACCCATAAAACTTTGAGGCACCTTCTCATGGTGTGCGCCCTTGGTAATATCCAGGAGGATATTATGAGAACGAGACCCGCCAGTAGGAAATCCACATTTCATAGTGTCATTGGATGTTCCTATCTACGGAAGTGTGTATTGGTCCTTAGACTTTTAGATTATTATTAATGGGTATTACAACTCACGCACTTAGATGTATTGATGAAAACTGTGACGACACACTGTTCGCAGCGAGGTAGGATACGTTGGGTGCATCACGAGTAATACTGCATTAACAGATAATGCAAGAAATGATTTGTCCCTTCTGTTCCATAATGGAAGTAGATATCTCAGGCCCTTTGATGGAATTGATATGGCCTAAATAAATCCATGTCCATGGTAAGTTATGAGTGAGTTCAATTCCGGGAAGTCAAAGAAAGAATAATCGAGCACATGGGTTGATGGCACTAGCATGAAACCCGCTTGATTAGAGATATCGAGACAAATGGATTATATTACACGGTAAGCGTTCATAGGAGGTGACACGTCATTGAGGCGTTAACTTATTTCTCTATGGGTGCCTTGGTGTGTTGCTAGACGCTAACCTTGGACTTTAGGTAGGCTCCGCCTAATGCCACTGAGAAAGAGGCCTAGAGGGTCACACACTAAGTGTGTCCATGTATCTCAGTTAAATATTAATTTAACATGTTAAATAAATATTATTCCCGACTGTGGTTTAATAATTATTTAAGGATGCCTGATCACATTTATTTCAACACTAGTTATTCGAGAGAATATATTATGGGCGAAATAATATATATTTATTATTGAGTAATGTAGTTAAATTTATTTAATAAATAAATAGCCATTACTCAAGGTCTAATAAATATGGTGGAGGAAATAAATAAAATGAAAAATAAAAGTACACACCGTGTAGTTTTTTTTTCGGGATTCATGAGAAAATATTGTTTATTTAATTAAATGATATTAAATGTAATACGTTGGGTGCATGTCAAGTAATAATGATGGTCAACTGTCATTATTAAGACATGGGGTATTAATAAGAATTAAATGAAATGATTAAATGATTTCGGGCAATTAATTCATTTTATTATTCTAAGTATTATAATCCCAATTACATTATTCTACTAGAAATAGAGCCATTTTTGTGCACAACAGATTTGGAAATACTCTCAAGCCAAGAGAGAATTCCCTTTCCACCAAGAACGCTTTCAAGTTACGAGAGCAAGATCCTCCACCGGATCAAGGCGGTAGAAGGCAGAAATCGCAAGTGAAGGTTCTTCCGCACTAGCACCCGGAGATCCCTTCGGCGACGTCCAGAGATACATGGAGCACATGTGGATCACTGCTAGAGGAATCCTGTACTTGGATTCTATGATGCAACGACGGATCACAGGATCATGACTGGAAACTCCAACAAAGAAATAATTCCATCGAGGTAATTCTTATGAATTAATTAAATTAATTATAACCAACATATGATGATCCTATCTCAACGGTTCTGGGACTCTTATTTTCTTTTCTGTTCTTCATTATATTCCGAAGATCCAACATTTTAAATCGTGACAGATCTCGGATTGAACGTTGTTAACGTTAAAATTAAAGTTGGGAAAACCCACCAACGCGCTTCCTGTAGGACCCCGGGACACCCTGAGAGGGGAGGGGTGAATCAGGGTGTCAACTTTTTCTTCTTAAAGTTGTGGATCTTGTTCCCACATTGGTAGGAACTACTTAAACCTGTATGATGGATATGATCAACAATGAAACATTCACATGCAGAGAGATGACACAACTATTTTTACTTGGTTCACCACTAAGGGCTACGTCCAAGGAGCATACACCGACAGGTTTTCGGTCGTACCTAAATCCACTATGATTCACTAGCTGTAGATTCCAAAGGTTTGGGTACATTCACTATGTCCCAGGCTCATTGACTTCACAAAAGTTCAGGGATAACTCACTGCTTCCCTCGGGTCACTCCCGTTGACTCCCCCAAGCTCACTGCCGTTGGTGAAGTCTCACTCAGTTTATAGACGTGAAGGTCTCTTCAATAGATAGACATGAAGGTCCTTGTCTCCTGTTCAGCATGAGACCTTGCTTGCATCAGAGTCCTGAGTTGATGCTCTGTTAAAGTCCAAATTCCATCCACTGATGAATACCCCCTTTTCCCTTGTCCACTGGGCAAACAACCTTTGGAAATGGCCTTCACAAAGTACCCTACTTTGCAAGGCTCCCAATATTGCAAAGCTCAAACAAACCTTCGCGGAGTCCCTGCCTTTTCGTGAAGCTCAATCGCGAAGCACTCTCGCGATGCTCCAGCCTTCGCAATGCTGGGCTATCGTGGACCTCCTTCCTCTTCACAAAGCTCACTGAGCCAACGCGGGGCGCAAGACTTTCACAGAGATAGAATAGCCGCCGCGAAGCTCCTCTTTCGCGAAGCAGACTGCCTTAGCAAGTGACCATTGCGAACCGAGAGCAAAGGATTTTCGTTGAGAGCTCTCTCTACTTCTCTCGAGGGGGTCGACCTGTATTTATAGGCAATTCCACTGACCCTCGAACTTTCTGCGTGAAGT
Source organism: Viscum album (assembly GCA_963277665.1). Taxonomy (NCBI): domain Eukaryota; kingdom Viridiplantae; phylum Streptophyta; class Magnoliopsida; order Santalales; family Viscaceae; genus Viscum; species Viscum album. Next base: position 1,655,739,630 of record OY728121.1, on the reverse strand, counting down.
CAATGCCACATCAGCTCAAATTGCGAAGCTCTGAAGTTCCCACCGGAATTATCTCAAAATCGCGAAGCACAATGGAAATTTTCCATTCGCAGAGTTCGTCGTAATCGCGGAGCATCCCATCAAGTACTTCGCACCTTCACCACGAAGCTCCCTCGCAAAGCCCTTCATCACCGTGAAGCTCCCTTGCAAAGCCCTTCATCGCCGCGAATCTCTCCAGCCTCTGCCATTTGCGAATCTTGACATAATCGCGAAGAATCACCGCCTCCATTCTTCTGATATTCGTGAAATACAATCCATGCATCCCATCTTCGCGAAACTCATGCCTTTTCCATATTAAATTATTCTCTTCTTTTCCGCCTCCAGATCATCCATTCCTTTGTCTATGTTCCTTGAATAAAACATGGATCATTATCCACAGTCCTCGAACTCGACATGCCACCATGGAATATCCTTTGTCAACAAATTTTTATGTCGTCTGTTTGCTTTGTCGACAAGCACGATTACCTCAACAACACTTCTTCTTGGTGATATGTATCCTTCAGCAACTCTTATGCTTTTATGACAAACTCCACTATTGTGATATGTATTCTTTGAAGGCATAGCTTCAGAATCATCATCTTCTATGACAATGTGATGTGCATGGCTATCACAGAATTCCAATCATTGCACGGCCTTCTTAGAATTCCAATCATTGGCACATTGACTTCTTCATCAACCGTCATGATCAACTTCATGCCAACCATGTGATTCTATTCTTCAAGAAGTCTCTTGCATGGTTCTCATGAAATCATGAGTAATTGCATGGTCTTCATCAAAACCCATGGTTCTCATGCAATAATAAGGAATTTCATGGTCTTCATCAAAGCCCATGGTTCTCATGCAATTAGGAGGAATTGCATGGTCTTTATCCAAAAACCCCATTCTTATTTTAATCATCCTCAGATGGATTTCACCTCACATTATTAATTGTTATAAACAATGAATCACCTCTGACACATGTTCTTTGAACTTACAATCAGTACAACAATCGTCTGAATCACCATTCCTCTACTTCATCGGAGTACTTCATGACCTCCTTCATTATGATCTTCCATTCCTCCATTTCATTGGAGTAATTCTTGATCTCCTTCATTTTGATCTTCATTGACAACTATTGACAAAAAATACAACCTTATACACAAATTGGTTCCAACAATCTCCCCCTTTGTATTTTGTTGTCAATACCTTATACATCTTCTGAAATGAATTCATCAATGTAAAAATGAGAATCTTTTCTTCAATCAACTTTTCTTTTCAAACGCTCATTTCACTTTATCTCCCCCTTATTGACAAGAAATAAAAAACACATGGTAGGGAGGGCATCAATCCATACTTAAGCAATGTTTCATTAATCATTTCACTCTAAGTCTACTTGAGAAATGCTCGATGTAGAAAACAAGAGGATTTTATTAAGTCAACAAGGCTGTCCATTATTCACAGATCGTGATACCAACATGATATGAGAACACATGTATTTTGTCTTCAAGGGTTTAGCACTTTTATTTCAGGCATAAGAAATAAAATGTGATAGGGAATGATCAACCTGAAATTCCTACACTCACATCGGAAAACTGATAAAAAACATTCAAGTTCTATCTGCAGGATAAGTGACCTTGGGGCACATCCATTCTTCTTACTTCACTGATCAATTCAGTTACTCTCCCTTTGTAGAATGATCTTTTATCTGAGTAACCAAGGGATAGAGATTGAGAAATGGCATACCTTCTCCAATGACATGTTCTTCAAGAAATTCATAGAGTAACTGCTTTTGAGTCCAGCTGGAGTTGATATTGATTGAAATAGTGATTATGGAAGCTTCTTCATTTTTATCCCCCTCAAGGGAAACACTCCTCATCATCTTCATCAAGAGTGATCCTTCATCATCATAATCTTTGAATATCAATTGAAGAATCTACTAAGGATGGAAACTTCTTTAGCTTGGCTATCAAGAGTTGACAGCATTCACTACTTCTCAGGTTCTCCCCCTGAGAGCATGCTTCACCTTAAATTCCCTGCATTATTAGCACAAATACAATACACAAATGAATAAGGGAATAAGGTGGTTCCTCCTTGCTTCATCAATATGAGCTGCAGGGTTGATGTGTTTTTCTCAACCAAGTTCCTCTATTCACTCCAGTCTTCATGCCTGAACATTTCAACAAATGTTCTGATATGTGTTGATGTGGCATTGATCTTTTCACATTCTCTTCTGCTTTGTGTGGAGAATTTTTCTGCTTAACAGCCATCACAAATGATACATTCTTACTCCTCTTAAGGAATGCTTCTTGTTCTAGTATTAAGGTTAGACAACCTTTAGTAATGTGACCATATTTCTTGCATCTCTCACACAAAACTTCTTTGACACATGTGGTTCTCTTGGTTTTCAATCTCTCATGAACTCTGTCTTCATCATGTGAAATTTTTCCCTTTTCTTTGTCCCCAGCCTTGTCCTTTTCATCTTCAAGTTTCCTCATTCTTTTCAAATCTTCTGGCCAGATGACCAATATGTCATTTGGAACTATTACAGCTGGTTTGGATCTTCCACATGGGTTCATCTGTGTTTCATCCCACTTAGTTCTTCTTTTGGATGAGTGACCCTTCAATTTAATGGATCTAAAATCTTGGGTCTTCTCAGCTTCCCTGCTTGAGATCTTCCTGGAAAATTGTGTGTTCACAAAATTCTTCTGATTTCTTTCCAAGGTAGCTGCTTCATTATTTTCCGACATCAGAGGTATTATTTTCTTATCAACAGTGAAAGCATATTGATGTGGGCATGTACTTTCCACGCGACCTCTGCCATTGCATACATCACAAATGTTATCAAGAATTCCAAATCTATTTGCGGTGAACAGATGCTTCTGGATTTGAAGATGTTGCTTCTTCTTCTCTGGATTCCTTCCCTTTGATATATAGGCTTTCCATATGCTTTTCCATGTAAGGGATTGTAAAAACAATCCAGTGCACAGTGCCCAAATCTGTTGCAGCACCAACATTGGCCCACAAATCTTGCCTTCTTTTTATCTTCTATATGAGGTTTTTGGGCCTTCTTCTTAATCTTTTGTGCTCTATTTGAGGAACCAACTTCCTCCTTTTTCTTCCCATCCACCCTAGCCATGGTGGTAGGTTTTTTCCTCTCGCCTTTCCTCATCCATACTTGTTTAGAACTCTTCTTCCAGCCTGCACTGATTGTGGGAATGTATTTAGAAACATGAGTACAAGATGGTTTGGATGATACCTTCACATTCTCAGTTGCTTGTGATAGATCAATGGGTGAAGTCATGATCTTATTATCACATGTTTGAGGTCTTTTGACAATAGAATCCTCCATTGAACATTGAGTACCAGCAGCAACTGATTCTTGATGTGGATAATCAAGAGTTGTCATAATCTTCTTGTCACATATTGGAGGTATTTCAGCTTTAGATTCCTCCAACGAACATTGAGTACAAGCACCACTCATTTCATTCTTTTGTGAAGTCTCAATATTTGTATTCTCAATCTTGGTCAACTAGGCTTCCAATTTTTGACCCTCAATATTGAGGATGATCTTCTGATCTTCAATCATGATCATCTTTTCTTCACAAGTCTTATTCAATATTTCAACCTCATCTTCATGCATCTTAACTTTGTTTTGTAAAAAAGAGTCAAGTTCCCTGAATTTCATGGAAGTTTCTTCCAAAAACAAATCTCTTGACTTCATTTCTCTTCTTCAGCTCAGCTTCAAGTGCATGGATCTTTTCTTTTAGAGTCTTATTGACTGCCTCGTTTTCTTCAAAGACTTTAACCTATTTGGTGAGCTTCATACTTTCCAGAACTTTTCTTTCCAACCCCTTCTCCATATTGTCATCTTCTCTTTCTAGTCAAGTGATATCAACCTGCATAGATTGGAATAGGCTACAAATAATAGCAACCCTCTCTTCAGGAATATCATGCAGATATGTTTTGATTTTTTCCTGAAAGCTTGAATTAGGGGTGTCATCCTTTCCTCTGGAAGAATTCTGATCCACCTGCTGATACTTTCCAAGCCTGATGATTCTTCATTATTGGAATGGCATGGAGAACAAGACATTGCATCTTCTTTGGATATGAGGGACTTATTCAACTGCTTCTTCTCTTTCTTTTTCCTTTTTTTCATGGTCTTTCTAGATGTATACTTCTTCTCAGAAATGACTGCGTCATTATCAAGACTGCTCTTCATTTTTGACTTTAGGAAAGAAACTCAAATCCTATTCTCTATCGAATTAATGGAGAATATACAACATATATCAACCTCCCTCTGATACCACTTGTAGGACCTCGGAACACCCTGAGAGGGGAGGGGTGAATCAGGGTGTCGACTTTTTCTTCTTAAAGTTGTGGATCTTGTTCCCACGTTGCTAGGAACTACTTAAACCTGTATGATGGATATGATCAACAATTAAACATTCACATGTAGAGAGATGACACAACTATTTTTACTTGGTTCACCACTAAGGGCTACGTCCAAGGAGCATATGCTGACAGGTTGTCGGTCGTACCTAAATCTACTATGATTTACTAGCTGTAGATTACAAAGGTTCGGGTACAGTCACTCTGTCCCAGGCTCATTGCCTTCACAAAAGTTCAGGGATAGCTCACTGCTTCCCTCAGGTCACTCCCGTTGACTCCCCCAGGCTCACTGCAATTGGTGAAGTCTCACTCAGTTTATAGACGTGAAGGTATCTTCAATAGATAGACATGAAGGTCCTTGTCTCCTGTTCAGCATGAGACCTTTCTTGCATCAGAGTCCTGATTTGATGCTCTATTAAAGTCCAAATTCCATCCACTGATGAATACCCACTTTTCCCTTGTCCACTGGGCAAACAACCTTTGGAAATGGCCTTCACAAAGTACCCTACTTCGCAAGGCTCCCAATATTTAAAAGCTCAAACAAACCTTCGTGGAGTCCCTTCCTTTTCGCGAAGCTCAATCGAGAAGCACTCTCGCGATGCTCCAGCCTTCGCAATGTTGGGCTATCACGGAGCTCCTGCCTCTTCACGAAGCTCACTAAGCCAACGCGGGGCGCAAGACTTTCGCAGAGCTAGAATAGCCGCCGCGAAGCTCCTCTTTCGCGAAGCAGACTGCCTTCGCGAGTGACCTTTGCGAACCATGAGCAAAGGATTTTCGTTGAGAGCTCTCTCTACTTCTCTCGAGGGGGTCGACCTATATTTATAGGCAATTACACTGACCCTCGAACTTTCCACGTGAAGTCAATGCCACGTCATCTCAAATCGCGAAGCTCTGAAGTTCCCGCCGGAATTATCTCAAAATCGCGAAGCAGAACGGAAATTTTCCATTCGTGGAGTTCATCATAATCGCGGAGCATCCTATCAAGTACTTCGCACCTTCTCCGCGAAGCTCCCTTGCAAATCCCTTCATCGCCGCGAAGCTCCCTTGCAATGCCCTTCATCACCGCGAAGCTCTCCAGCCTCTGCCGTTCGCGAAGATTGACGTAATCGCGAAGAATCACCGCCTCCATTCTTCTGATCTTCACGAAATCCAATCCATGCATACCATATTCGCAAAACTCATGCCTTTTCCATATTAAATTATGATCTTCATGGAAATCCACTTTTCGCGATGCTCCCCAACCACCAAATTTTGGACCCCAAAAATTTGGAAAACACTGGGCAACAGCGCCACCTTGTATCTGCTCTTCTTTTCCGCCTCCAGATCATCCATTCCTTTGTCGATGTTCCTTGAATAAAACATGGATCATTATCCACAGTCCTCAAACTCGACATGCCACCATGGAATCTCCTTTGTCAACAAATTTGTATGTCGTCTGTTTGCTTTGTCGACAAGCACGATTACCTCAACATCACTTCTTCTTGGTGATATGTATCCTTCAGCAACTCTTATGCTTTTATCACAAACTCCACTATTGTGATATGTATTCTTTGAAGGCATAGCTTCAACATCATCATCTTCTATGAAAATGTGATGTGTATGGGTATCACAGAATTCCAATCATTGCACGACCTTCTTAGAATTCCAATCATTGGCACATTGACTTCTTCATCAACCGTCATGATCAACTTCATGCCAACCATGTGATTCTATTCTTCAAGAATTCTCTTGCATGGTTCTCATGAAATCATGAGTAATTGCATGGTCTTCATCAAAACCCATGGTTCTCATGCAATAATGAGGAATTGCATGGTCTTCATCAAAGCCCATGGTTCTCATGCAATTAGGAGGAATTGCACGGTCTTCATCCAAAAACCCCATTCTTCTTTTAATCATCCTCAGATGGATTTCACCTCACATTCTTTATTGTTGTAAACAATGCATCACCTTTGACACATGTTATTTGAACTTACGATCAGTACAACAATCGTCTGAATCACCATTCCTCTACTTCATCGGAGTACTTCATGACCTCCTTCATTCTGATCTTCCATTCCTCCATTTCATTGGATTAATTCTTGATCTCCTTCATTTTGATCTTCATTGACAACTATTGACAAAAAATACAACCTTATACACAAAGTGGTTCCAACACTTTCGTTGTGCCCGGAACCTACAGTCTCCACTATGGTCCTATTAAAGGTGGGACTTGGGGGTCATTATCTCTCATTCATCTTGAAGATGGAAGATCTTAACACTTTTCTATCCCTTCCCTCATCTTGATAAAGACAGGTTGTAATAGAATGGTATCAAAGACAAGGTTGATGGTTGAGAGATAGGATAGATTTTGGCATTAAGAAAAGTGAGGATTGCATATGATGGTAGGGAAACAGTGTTAGGAAATCTTGGTGTGTGAAATAGGCTAGGGAAGATCAGTTAGGACATGATATTTTAGCCTCCCCTCGTGATATGATGCAAGGACTCTAGACCTATTGGATGAACAATTGAGGCTACACTGATTTTAGGGTAGGGACCCTAGGAAAGGTAAATTCATCATAATGACTTGTGTTCTTGTGTGTCTTGGGTGTTTTGGCAATTTAATTTAAATAAAGAGTTAAAAATAAATCTTAAAAAGGAAATTTCAATACTACCTGGGCTTAAGAGTTCCTTGTTTACCCTTTTCAGCTATGACAACCAAATTTCATTCACATGTGGTACGAGTAGTTGAGGCCTAGCAGGTTAACCTAGTTGATCAGTGAAGGACTGATCGAGAGAAGGAAGATGACTTGTGGTAAAAGAACCTTCGTGCTTTCCAGCGGAAGACCCTGAGAAAGTACGAAGCTAGCATTTTAGAATTAGAGATAGGGGATGGCTTGAGGTGCTGACAATCACCTTCACCTCCGTGATCCAAGGTAGTACTGGGTTCCTCTATTAATGATCCATATGTTAGGAGTGGTGTATCAGTGGTGGACGCTTTACCTCAGGGAGTGGAATGAGACCGATGTCTCATGCACTAACTTTGAGAAAGAGTTTCGAGAAGAGTTCCTTTAATTGATGATGAAGGTTGAGAAGAGGTAAGAGTTGCTATCCCTCCAGCATAAGAGTATCTCATTGAGGGAACTAGGGATCAAGTTCAAGTATCACCTACGCTTCACACTAGATCTCTTTCTGGATGAGGAGTCTCGGGTGAGATGCTTGGATAAGGCACTCCGAACTTCTCTTTAGTATATCATCACTCCCTTTACCGTACCAACATAATTAGAAGTTCATAAGATTGATAAATTAGTGGAGATAATTCACTCACAGGAAGGTGTGCTGCAAGAGGGGATTTAGATGATTTCGTAGAAGGGGAAGGCAGTCAACAGTAGGTCTTCGGCGTCAGAGCCTTCTAGGTTTCGGCCAGTGGGGAGTAGGCCTCAGCAGATCCAGTTCCGATCTCCTGGTCCTTGCCCTTTCTCCATGGGACCAAGACTGAGGTAATTTTTCTATGGAGGTTGTAGACATCTTTGGAACTAGTGTCTAGTTCGAGCGTAGTATGGTGGGGGTGGGCAGGTTCAATGCCTACCTCAGCAGCAACACTTGTCGGTCAGGCCTTTCCAGCAGTAGGGGCAGTGGCCTCCCGCTCCACTGAGGGTAGACGATGCTAGGGGAGGCCAACCTGAGGGTGCTCCTCAAGGACCTTGACCAGGGTGTGGTTAGGGAGTTGGTTGAAAGTAGAGGGGTAGAGGAGTTGGGTGTGGGTAGTTTCACATCGTCGATGCAGTAGTTCCAGTGGGGCCGAAGGTTGTTCGAGGTACGATCGGTCTGTTTAGTACTCTTGCATGTGCTTTGTTTTATTCAGGAGCTTGAAATTCCTTTGTTTGACCCAGTCTATCCCATGCATTGGGACTAGATGTAGAGAGAATTTCCATTCACCTAGTGTTGAGTATGTCAGTTGGAGGTCATACAATTTTGTTTTATGTTTTCTGGGGATGTGGACTGATGTTGGGGCCACATCAGTTGATTGGGGATCTTCTTCTGCTACAGATGCAGCCATATGATGTCATCCTAGGCATCAAATGTCTATTTTCTATGCACACTATTATCAATTTCTTCTGGAGAAGATTCATGTTTTTTGGATATGGAAGACCATCATGTTGTTTTCATTGGTGAACGGGGATATCAGGTGGGAAGTAGGTGTGTGGAGCCTCTTCTCTCCTTGTCGGTCGAGATGTCAGTGGGATAAACAAACGTTAAGATGGGGGAGGTTTCAGAGGTTGTCAGAGAGTTCCTAAATGACTTCCCAGGGGAGTTTGTGACTCTACCCCCTCGGTACGAAATTGAATTCGGAATAGACTTGCAACCCAATGCCTATCCGATTTCAATGGATCCCTATCAGATGTCACCTTCTGAGTTGCGGGAGTTGAGGATTTAGGTTGAAAACCTAATGAAGAAGGACTTTATCCAACTGAGTGTGTCACTGTGGGGTACTTTAGTCTTGTTTTTAAAGAAGGAAGATGGTGGTATGAGAATGTGTATAGACTATTGGAGACTGAATCAGGTGACAATCAAGAACTATTACCCCCTCCCGAGGATCAACAATCTTTTCGACCAGTTAAAGGGAGCAGGTTGGTTCTCTATGGTAAATATGCATTCTAGATATCACCATTTGAGGTTAAAGGAGGGTGACATCCTAAATACTTCTTTTAGTTGCAGGTATGGTCACTTCAAGTTCATGGTCACGACCTTCAGTGTTATGAATGCACCAAATATGTTCATGGGGCTCATGAAGTCTGTCTTCCACAAATTCCTAGACTAGTTTGTTGTTGTGTTCATCGAAGACATCCCAATCGACTCAAGGCCATAGGAGGAGCACGCCGAGCATCTGAGGACTATCTTGGAGTTCCTTTAACACCACTATATATATGGGAATTTGTCGAAGTGAAAGTTTTGGATGTGAGAGGTGCACATCCTTGGACACATGGTGTCTCAGTAGAGGATAATAGTGGACCTGTCAAAGGGCATGGTGGTTGATTCTTGGTAAGCACCCAAGAACGTGGCAGAGGTTTTTAGCTTCTTGGGTATATCAGAATATTATTTGAGTTTCATACCCAACTTCTCTTGGGTTGTAGTTCCATTGATGGATTTGACCAGAAAAAACCAGGCCTTCGTGTGGAGTGAGCAGTGTTAGGCAGTTTTCAGCTACCTGAAGGGGAAGCTGGTTAGTGCCCCGGTGCTTAGGTTTCTAGAGGAAGGGGTGATGTTCGAGGTGTTCTATGATTATTCCAATCTAGGCTTAAGATGTGTGTGGATGCAGAAACGGGGAGTGATCTCTTATGGTTCTAAGTAGTTACATCCACATGAATGTAACTATTCCACCCATGATCTGAAGATTGCAGCGGCTATGTTCTCACTGAAGCTGTGGCGACATTACCTCATCGAGGAGTGCTTTGTGGTCTTCATGGATCATAAGACCTTGAGGCACATCTTCCCCTAGTGAGACCTAAACTTGCGACAATGAAGGTGGATGTATTTTCTCTAGGAATACAACTTCAAGATATCTTACACCTCAGAAAAGGGGAACCTGGTGGCTGATGCCTTAATCAGAAAGTCATAGAAGGTGGTAGTTCACTTTGTACCAAGATACGTGAGTGGATAGTGGCAGAGGCTGTCTATTTCATATGATAGTGCAGTCTTCCTTAATATATCAGGTGGAGGAGTCTCACTGGGGAGACTCACAGACCAAAGTGATGCATGATCGCGTTGTCCAGGGTGATGCTCTGGAGGGATGGTCAGAGGATAGTCATAATTGGATGTTGTTCTGTGGGAAGCTGTTTGTCCTAGTGGAAATGCATGAGGGAATTCTCTATTATTTCCATATCTCACCCTTGGTGGTGCATCCATGAGTTTATAAAATGTACCAAGGCTTGAGGAAACAGTTTTGGTGACCCGAGGTGAAGCAGTTAGTGGCAGAGTTTGTGGAAAGGTGCCTAATGTGTCAACAGGTGAAGGATGAGCACCATGTTTTTGATGGTCTGTTGTATCCCATAAACATTCCCAAATCGAAGTGGGGTGATATCTTGATGGATTTAGTTAGAGGATCACCTATGACTTAAGGAGGATGTGATGCCCTTTGGGTAGTAGTGGATCAGTTGATGAAATCATATCATTTATTAGCAATCAAGGAGTCGGGCATAGTGGATTCCTTAGCACAAAGGTATGTGGATGAGGTGGTGAAACTACATGGAGTTAGAAGATCAATTATCTCAGATCAGTATATACGTTTTACATCATGAGTATAGAGGGGATTGCAACATTCCTTTGGAATTCAGTTACACCTTAGCACTGCTTTCCACCCTCAGACAGATGGACAGATAGACATGACCATCCAGAAGTTGGAGGACATGTTACGGGCATGTGTTCTAAACTTTAGTGAGTCTTGGGTGCGACACTTTCCCTTGGTAGAGTTTTATTACTATAATATCTATTACTCTTCCATCGATATGGATCTGTTAGAAGCTCTATATGGGAGGCCGTGTCGTTCACCCTTATACTGGAAGGAAGTTAGGGAGGTATCCATACTTGGTTTAGGCATGGTGCAGAGTATGACAGAGAAGGTGGAGCTTGTCCATGAGAGGATGAAGGTAGCACAAAACTGGAAGAATTCGTATGCTGATCATAGGAGTAGGCCTTTGGAGTTCGAGTTTGGGGACTGTGTTTTCTTAAAGGTTTACCCTCGATGTGGTAGCATGGGTTTGGTAGAGGGAGCGAGCTTTCTCCCAGGTTCATCAGACCTTTTGAGGTGTTGGGATGAGTCATCAAGGTAGCATATCAACTGGTGTTGCCACCATGGTTGGATAGGATCCACAACGTCTTCCATGTCTCTCAAATCCTTCGATATCTACATGATGACTCCCACATCATTGACTGGGGAGAGTTGGATATCGATGAGGCCGCAACATTCGTAGAGGGACCAATAAGAATCAAGGATTGGGAGGTGAAGGTGCTTCATGAAAAAAAAATTCCTTTAGTTCATATGTTATGGATTCATGGTGTCCTCGGGGAGAGTACTTATTAATGAGAGACATGGATGCGTGCCCAGTACCCAGAGCTATTCTAAATTTTGTTTCTGTGTTTTACTTTTGTGCTTCGTTTTATGATGAAATACTTAACCTTGTTCATTATTATATGATTTGTTTCCATATTATCTGAATGTGTGTGAATAGTACTGACTGTGGGGAGGGGGGACCTGATTCTTAATCGAGATGCATTAATGTGGATGTGATTAAACCCGTGCGGGTGAGTCAGTGCCACCCAAAGTGGATAGTATCTTAACATGGGGGAAGGAGATCCCTAATCCATGTGTCTGGATGGTGTGAATTTGGTGTTTGTGTGGTTTTTTGGGGCCACAGGACCTTAGTGTTTCTATATTTGTTCATGAAATAGATATCAAGGAGGTGTTCTTGGATGTCATGGTTTTCACTCCGTCTCTCGAACAACACACGATGGTTTATCCCTAAGAGGAATCTTATGGGGTGGTTGTTTGAACCCCTAATTTTTTTCTAAGTTTGGTTTAAAATTATAGGGGATGATAATAGTTTTAGAGGTATCTAATTTAATGAAATATACCCCTCTAGGACATTCCTTTTTGAAAAACCAATGTTTGGGGTGTTCTGGGGGGTGTCAGTGACTCATTTCGAGAGTTAGTCAAAAATCTAGTTTGAACCATCGACATCAGTGAGTCATGGGTGCCGACATCAGGGAGGTGGGGGCGTTAGTGTATGTGATTCAATGGTTTCGATATCAGTGAGTCTAAGGCATTGGTGTTAGTGAGTCGAGGGAGTTGGTGTCAGAAAGTCAGGGCGTCGGTGCTAGGGCGTCAGTGAGTCAAGGCGCCGGTGAGTCATGGTGCTAGTGAGTCTTGACATCAGTGAGTCATTGCGTTAATAGCTCGGTGTCGGTGGATCAACATCGGTAGGTCGTATCAGTATATCAATCACTGGTAGCTCAGTGTTGGTGACTGACCCATCAGTGACTCATTTCTAGTTTTTCTAGTTTTCTCAGTTTTTCCAATTCCACCCCTATTATGTGTTTTTCTTCATTAAATGAGAACCTATCAACTCTTAACCATTTTTAATGCCCTTCCCACCATTTTCAAGGGGAATAATTACATCTCAATTATTTCCTAGCATGCCGAGACCTTTGAAACTGCCAAGCCACACAGTCAAACCAAGATCCTAAATTTAAGTATTTTGAAATTGTCTCCCGGATTTTAGGATCTGGCCTTTTCTTAAGCTGAGATCCTATCTTCCTTAGACCCATTCAGTTTTCCCTTGGTGTTCCAAGAGATTTTCCCCTCCCCTGAGTCATGAATCTATGCAAAAGTCATTGTTGGGTTTTCTTGGAGTTCTTTCCTACTGCTAGCGTGATCCCCTATTTTATCGCAAAGATGGTTTTTGGTCACCTATTATTTTAGGTAGGGATTTATTATGCCTCTCTTTAATTTTGCATCATGCGGTGTGGGTGTACTAATGATTCCTTATAAAGAATGAGGAATAATTTTATTAAAATGAGTAATAAATAAGAAAGGAATATGATCAAAAGATAATAGGGGTCAATAAAATAACGGGTTGAGAGTGGATTGATGTTGATCACCTATTTTATTTGATTCTTTAATGGTTTCTTTTGGCTGTATGCCTTTTGAAAATCATGGTCGTTGGCAGTCTTTGCTTGCACACTGGTGATGTCCTATTTTTTTTGTGATGCTTGATAAATGGTTGTAACATGAAGTCTTCTTAATCACATATACTTGGATAATTGAAATGGATTCCCAGGATCAAACGTGTTGTGTGATCACCCCAGTTATTTTAAAGTGAAATTAAAGAACCCCTCTTGATAAACTTGAATATGATTGACTTAATGGTGTGGCTGCATGCTTTGTTTAGTTGGTTTTGTGAGTTGGTTTGGTATGTTTGTGCAACAGGGCTGCAGTTTTGGTGGTTTTTTTCTATGGGTCTTGTGTATGGGGTGGTACAGGGGGTATGTTGGTATCCCAGTTTGAGAGACTGATTGATTGTGGAATATATGGATTTGTAGGTAGTGGGACTACCTTTGCTTGTGTTGTGGTCGTGGAGCGACATTGGGCAGTGGGACTGCGGTGTGGTTATGAACTTGTTATACAGTGGGACTACATCTAGGAAATGTTTGGGAAGTGGGGCTAGGTTATATCATGACTTCATGTTTATAGGTGTTCTAGGTGTGGCGTTTTTGTGCAGTGGGGTTGCCGGTCCTAGTTATAAGAGGAGGATTGTGCTGTATAACTTTGGAGAATGATGGTTGACAGTGGTTGAACGTGTGTCTAGGGAAAAGGGGGGGTGTGTAGTGGGACTACAGGTTGATTGTTCTTGTTTTTTTTATGAATGGGTGTTAAAATGGAAATTCTTTACCTTGTTCCCTCTTCCCTTGTTCAATGTTGGCAGTACCAAAGAACGAAGTGGGTTGGTTGTTGTGTGTCTGGTTAATCAGGCTCTTCACCTTCTAAAGAGGACGCAGATGTTGTGATTGGTAGTTTACCCATGTAGTTTTGGAAAAAATTAATTTGAACCCATTAATAAATAAATGGAAAATGGTTGAATGAAAAAGGGGTTGGGTTTACGCTTTGGCGGTGGCTGTTTGAGTGGTTGTGCATATAGGGGTAGCATCAAAAGTGCTTCCAGTGGGCTGGTTGTTTGTTTTGGGACCTATAGTTTGGAATGAGTATTTGATTACTTATATGTATAAATTGTAGTTACTTGTGATTTTCTATACATACCCCACCCTTGTTGAGCACCATGTGTCGAACACCCCCATTTCATGGGGGAGGATGTCTTTCCCAACATCTTGGTGGGAGGATGGATGGCTGGTTGCTGAATTTCTTCCTCACACCCTATTTCGGGTTCTTACTACTTGAGTGTATCTGAAAAGGCTGTAATGGAATTTGTCTTACCATAGTCCAAGATCCATCAGGCATGTTTGTTGTGGACGAGGGGTCTAGGTGTTTGCGGGCTAGGATTGTTTTCCCAAGTGTCTTCAGGATGAGTCCTAGGTGTCTGCGTGTGAGATGTGTGGTGTTGTTGTGGCCCAGGTGTATACGGGCAAGGTTTGTGTGTGATTTCAGGCCTAGGTGTGTGTGGGTAGGTTGTTGTAGTGGTACTGTGTTCTGGGAGAGTGGTAGTGTCAAGACATTATCCGTTAGGAATGAGAAGTTAACTAGTGGGAAAGTGGTGCAGGGTACCCAAATGTTGATGTGCTTATACTACTACTTTACTTGACTTGCTTTGGTGAGGGTTCCTTGGTGAGGCTGGGATGGTTAGTACTCCTTGGTAGGTTCTTTGAGGTTCTACTGTTTTCTCACAGGGTAATTATTATGTCCCCCCCACTTGTGCAATAGTGGCTTTAGTTTTTCCTACTGGGTATACTTATATAATCACCCTACGTCTGTAAAAATATTTTTTTAGGTTTCCAGGAGAACTTTGAAGATTGTGCTGGACTTTACTAGCTTAGGCATTGGGATAGTTGTTATGCTACTGCTTAGTTTCTTTATTTTGGTACTTTCTTTAGTAATTTGGTTGTACTTTTGTCATAGTTTACATTTAAATCACACATGGGTTGTATTTTGGTTTCCTTTATATAAATGTTTGGGGTTGTTTGGGGTGTTTATCATCTTATCGCCTAATCCTGTTTTCATTAAAAAGGTTAATTCCTTCCATTTTGTGTGATATTCTATAACCTTGGTGCTATTTACCACTCTGGGGCCCATTGAAGGTGGGTCTTGGGGTTCATTATCTATCCTTCATCTTGAAGAAGGAATGTCTTGACACTTTACTATACCTTCCCTCATTTTGAAGAAGGTGGGTCATGACACTGTCAGTCATCCCTCCTTCCATTATTATGTAGGACTAGCATGGATAAGGATATTTATGTAATTCTATTTAACCAATTCTTTGGTTCCCCTCAGTTTTGTATGAGTAATAAATATTTGTAAATAAATGGAGCATCCCAAGGTGCATGGGGACAGTTCAAGACAGAACCATAATGAACCCAAATCGGTGATACATATGTGGACATGTGGAATGTTGTAGCTCATTCCAAGTATGACATAAGGAGTTATTTCCCCTAGGTCATAGGTTGATTTAATGTCCACTCATTAAATCAACAATTAGATAAGATCATGATCAGGTCATTTAATTGATTATTTATTTTTTATCTAATGCATTAAAATTACATTTATTGATGCAAGACTCTGATCATATAAATGAATGAATTAATATGAAAGGATGGAATTTAAATAAATTAATTATTCATATATTTTTTATCCAAACACTATTAATTAATTAAGTAAACATCCAATTAAATATTAACAATACATGAAAATGATAAAACAAGATAAAAATTTATTCATAATAAAATAAAATCCCTCAATCTAATATAAAGTCAGACTAAGCCTTCTATTACTTGATTAGGAACAAAACTCAATAGAACTATGTGTTTGACCAACCCTTGTTGGGACACTGACTTTTATAAGGGGAGTTCTTATGAAAGTTTCGGGTTGACTTAACCATTTTATATCAAGAGAAGTATCCCTTGCTAGACTTGGTAGGCAAGTGTTGAGAAAATCCAAAGTCAGAATTTCTAGATTGGGGAGTCTACTCAATGGATCAAGGAGCTACAAGACCATAGTTGGAAAAGAATTTCCTACCTAAATACCATCAAAATAGATTGACTAACCCTTGTTTGGGTTATGCAATGACGAATATGGATCCTTACCTCTAGAATGTCCTATCAACTAGACATTCCAAGTTCAATGGGGAGGGCTATTGGGACTTGATACAATAGTCAGGGATTTAATAAAATCAATTAATTTATGATTTCTCACAAAATTTGTAATCAAGAATAATATTAATAATCTGTTTTTTTAATTGTAGGATAAAATGAAAATCTTATCTTATACACTATCCCTATGATCAATATTTGATAAATACAATCTCCTCACTAGAAGTAACTTCCAGGAGTGGTTTAGATGCCTTCGGGTTGTTCTACACCATGAACAGAAATCTTACATGTTATAATCCTCAATGCCTGATCCATCTACTCAAGAGGAAAGTGATGAAGAGTTACTAATCTACTAAAAACATATGAACAATGCGACTGATGTTCAATGTTTGATTCTTTCATCTACTTCTAGTGAACTCATGAAGTATCACAAAAAAAATTGATGCATATAGCATGCTTGAGCACCTCTGTGGTCTTTACTAGGAGAGAGTTAGATATTAATGTTTTGAGATTTCCAAGGCACTCTTTAAAAGTAAGATTGGAGAGGGTTCCCCAGATGGGCCTCATGTAATCATGCTCATTGGATACATTGTTCACCTAGAGGTTCTAGGGTTTAAACTCCCCGAAGAACTTGGCACCGATCTCATTTTGGCATCACTCCCTCAGAGCTTCTCCAGTTTTTTTTTGTGAATTTTAATTTGAACAACATTAAAAAGTCTCTTCCATATCTTCTTATCCTCCTTCTCCAAGTAGATAAATATATGAAGCGTGAAAATCCTTATGTACTTATGGTGAATAAATGGAAATGTAAGGAAAAGATATTTAAGAACAAAGCTTCTTCACGCCCTTACAATAAGAAGAAGATCAAAGGGGAAGTAAGGGAACAAAATGTTGTCTATTTTTCATATGGAAAGAAGGGCCACTGGAAGAAAAAATTCACCTAGATAAAGAAGTAAGGGGAAGCTTCAGGTGTGTTTGTTATCGATTTCAATTTATCTATTTCTAAAAATTGGGTACTATATATAACTTGTAGTGCTCACATATGTATTCAAATATAGAAACCAAGTAGATTCAGAAAATTGACAAAGGGAAGGTAAATCTATGAGCAGCCAATAGTTCTAAACTTGCTGTTGTAGCTATCAGGGACTACCACCTCACATTGCCGACCATAATGATCTTGGTTTTAAAGGGTTTTTATTATGTACCTTTAGTTACCAAAAACATTATTTCCATATCCATACTAGATACAGATGGATTCATTTTAAAATTTGGAAATAAATGTTTCTTCTTTTATAAATATAACATTTTTTATGATAATGCACATTTACATAAAAGTATTTACATTTTGGATTACATGAACCAAGTAATGTCCATCGATAATGAAGTTACTTCATCTGAATCATACCACACCTATCTTTGGCATCGCTGGATAGGTCATGTAAATGAAAAACACTTGAAAAAATTATATAGAGATGGATATTTAGATTATTTCAAACTAAAAGTACTTACTGTATGTCACGCATGTTTACAAGAAAAAATGACCAAATCCCCATTTAGTGGGAAAGGTGAAAGGGATAAATATATTCTTGAATTAGTTCATACTAATGTGTGTGGAACATTTCCCATTTAATAAAGGGGTGGGTAATCATACTTCCTAACTTTTACTTATGATTTCAGTAGATATGGATATATTTACTTAATGAGGTATAAGTCAGATTTTTTTGATAAATTCAAGGAATACAAGAATGAAGTTGAGAAACATCTTGGTAGGAAGATTAAGAAACTCTGCTCAGAACAAGGTGGGGAATATCTTAATCAAGAATTCATTGATTACCTATAGGAGTTTGAGATCCTATCCCAACTCACTCCTCCTTACACGCCTTAGTGGAATGCTGTAAGAGAAAGGAGGAACCACACCTTGTTGGACATGGTGAGATCAATGATGAGTCATGTAAGTTTTCCATTATCCTTTTGGGGATATTTTTTACAAACATCATCACACATAATAAACCAAATACTAACTAAATTGATAAATGATATTCCATACGAATCTTGGAGTTGAAGAAAAACCATTTTATCAAATTTTATTGTGTGGGGAAGCGAAGCGTTTGTTTAGGCCTTTTTAGGTAACAAACTTGCACACTGATACAAAAAGTGTACCTTTATAGGATACCCTAAGGAATCAAGGGTATATTACCAATACGACCCCTAAAAAAAGGGTTATAGTGTAAATACACGCCATATTCCTTGAGAGAGAGCACATCTCCAAAATAGATAGTGGGAGTGAGATAAAATTTGATGAAGTCGAGGATCAAGGCACTCAAGAGTTGGTACAAGATCAGATTCCACAAATCCTAGTGGAAGAAGAAAATGTTCCAGAGACATAAGAACTATGTAGTAGTAAAAAAGAGGTTGGAGAACCAGAATAGTATGGTTTTATAGTTACTGAGGATTTTGACTCATTATTAGCTGATAATAATGACCCTCTACCTATAAGGAAGCAATAAGTGGCATAGATGTTGTCAAGTGGTAAGAAACCATGAATTATGAAATGAATTCCATGTACTAAAACCATGTCTTGATTTTGGTAGATATTCTAGTGGATGTAAAGCCCATTGGTTTAAAATGGGTATTCAAGAAGAAAATAGAAATTGAAGGACAAGTTAGTACTTATAAGGTGTGGATGGTTGCAAAAGGGTTTAGAAAACATCATGGTATTGACTACGATGAAACCTTTTCACTAGTTTCAATGATGAAATCCATCATAATTCTTCTTTCCATTGTGCCTTATCATGACTATGAAATTTGGAAAATTGATGTAAAAATAGTCTTCCTTAACGGGAACCTTTAGGAAGATGTCTACATGACACAACTTGAAGGGTTTGTGACTCCAAATGATTCCGATAAGATATGAAAGATACAAAAATTCCATTTATGGATTAAAGTAAGCATCCACGTCATGGAACATTCATTTTGATAAATCCATAATAGAATTTAATTTTATAAAGAATGAATGTGATCCTTGTGTCTACAAATGGTTTATCAGGAGTGTAGTCATATTCTTAATAGTATATGTTGATGACATATTACTCAATTTAAATGAAATAAAAATATTACAGTCTGTTAAGGTATGGTTGTATGAATTATTTTTTCATGAAAGACTTGGGTGAGGAAGCATATATTCTTGGGATCAAGATCCATTGTGATAGATCAAAAAGGTTGCTTGAACTTAGTCAAAGTACATACATTGACAAGATACTGAAGAGATTCAGTATGGAACAATCCAAGAGGGGATTATTACCAATGTCACATGGAATTAATCTTTCCAAGAAAATGTTTCCTCGAACCCATGAGGAAAGAAATAGAATAGAAAATATTCCATATTTATCAGCAATTGGGTCAGTCATGTTTGATTTTCTATGTACTAGGCTAGATGTCCCCTACATATTAAGTGTGGTAGGTAGATATCAAGATGATCTAGGTGACCACTATTTGATGGTAGTCAAAACTATCCTTAAGTATCTGAGGCATACTAAGGATATGTTCCTGTTTTATGGAGGAGATGAGGAACTAGTCATCAGAGGATATGAAGATTCTAGTTTCCAGACTAATCAAGATGACAGAGATTCATAAAAATGATACATATTCACTTTGAATGGAGGTGTTGTGAGTT
This sequence comes from Viscum album, assembly GCA_963277665.1. NCBI lineage: Eukaryota > Viridiplantae > Streptophyta > Magnoliopsida > Santalales > Viscaceae > Viscum > Viscum album. The sequence continues at coordinate 1,655,719,760 of OY728121.1, read as the reverse complement.
GGAAGATCTCAAAGAAGGTTGTGGTTGCAGATTCTACAGTATATTCCGAGTATATTGAAACTTCTGAGGTATCTAAAGAAGCAATTTGGATGCACAATTTCATCCAATATATTGATGTGGTACCTAGCAGTAAAGACCCCATCACACTCTATTGTGATAACGTCACATCATAGGCTCTCACAAAAAGATCCTAGGTCACATCAGTGGATGAATCACATACTTTAGAAGTATCATCTCTTGAGAGATTTTTCTCAAAGAGGTGAAGTTGTAGTGGAAAATATTTCCATGGAAGACAACGTGGCGGTCCCCTTGACTTAATTCTTTGACTAAGTAGAAACACGATTATCATGTGAGGTCTAGAAAACTGAAATTAATAGGTGGTTGGCTATATTCCAAGTGTGAGTTTGTTAGAGTTGGTGTCCTAGAACAAACTATTTATACTTTGACTACATGAATATTTGTTGTTTTAAATATTAAATTGAAAATATTATTACATATTGTTCATTGTTCTACATGACCATAATGTAATAATGTCATAGAGTGTTTGTCACATTGATAAGGTCATAGTAGTTCCCCACTATGACAATAACCTTGAAGTGCTATGAAAATATTCTTAATATAGTTCTGTGGTTGGATAACATACAATGATGGGACACATAGTATATAGACCGTCGGGTTCGAGTACTCATAAGTAGATGAGACTTCTTCACATGATATTCATACTTGGAAATATCAAAGAGGGGATATTATGAGAATAGATCCGCCAGTATGAATTCTGAATGTTTTAGTGTCATCGGATATTCCTATCTGTGAGCATGTGTAATGGTCCATAGACTTTAAGATTTCCATTAATACATGTCACAACTCACACACTTAGATTTTATGATGAAAACTATCAAGCCACATATTGGTGGGAAGTATGGTACATTGGGTGTGTTGCAAATGACATGTTATTGTTGGGTATGTCAAGAAATGATTTGTCCCTTCCATATTTATGGATGTTGATATCTCGGTCATTTGATTTAAATAGAACTATATCCCTAAATTCCATGGCCATGGTGTAATGACGAGTTTATTTTAGATAGTCATAGAATGATGTATCAAGAATATAGGTTGAGGAAACCATCATGTGACTTACTTGATGAGATTATGTGACAAAGGGATTTTATTACAGAGTGAGCGTTTGTATATGGTTGTTGTCATTATGACTTTAAGTTCTTTCTCTTGGGTTCCTCGACCTGTTTTTAGACAGTAATCCTGGACTTTAGGCAAACATGTATAATTCCAATGACAAAGAATCCTAGAGGGTCACACACTAAGTGTTTCTGGTGGACTTGATTAAATTCTATTTTAATTTAATTAATGGAATAAATATTATTCTCAAGACTAAGGAATGATTTTATTTATGTTATATTGATCGAAAAAATTAAACAAATATTTATTCATCAGATTGTGAATATAATAGATTTATTTATTTTATTGAATATTTAATAAATATTTGTTTACTAGTTTGTGAATAAAATATTTATTTAAGAGAATAAAATATTTATTCGGGTGTTAAATAAATAAAAGAGAAGTTCGAACAGACCAAGACTATGTCCGGTGATAAAATAATTATTTACAAGTCGGTAAATATTATTTATCCATTTTGTGTAAGTTGACGCACCAAAAAATAATAATACTGTTGTTATTATTATATGAAATGAGATTTAATTAATGGTTATAATTATATTTAATGGTTTCTAGGAAATTAATTTTTTTTATCGAAATACCATCTTTATAAATAGGCAGCTATGTCTATTGTGTAATTCATTCTAAACCGATTCCAATTTTGGGTATAGAGAATTTTTTCACACAATGAATTCCCTCTCAACTCCTCCTCTCTCCCTCTCAAGAACGAGAAACCCAAGAGACAATTTATTCAATATTGAAGAATGAGTAATTAATAACGAACTACATAAGACATTTGATTCACCGTTCTAGTACCCAAAGAACGAGTGGCGTTTCTTAGAGACCATTGAATCATGTGTGGATCACCACTATAGGGATTCTACCCTTGGATCCTCACAAGCGCAACGAAGGCAATCTAAAGGGGATTTTCTAGACTATCAAAAATAATCAAGGAAAAAAGTTTCTAAGCCCAGGTATTAATTTCTTTAGTTATTAAATAAATTAATTATAAATTTGATGTGCAAGATCCTCGATCAAGGTTCTGGGAAATGATTATTTAAATAAATTTTAATATATCACCCACCAACGTACGCTTCTGTTGTGCTCGAAACCAACAAAATATTTATAAATACATATAAATATCCTTACATGGATACAATAATTTATAATTTTAAATAGATAATATATATATATATATGTATATTATAAATAAATATACATAAATGTATCAAAGTACATGAAAGTACATATATATATATATAATAGATAATAAATCACCAAAAGAGGAAAAACCATAAAAACTTTAACAACATAAAATCAATAGGAATGTAATTGAGTGGAATAAAATAATAGATGACCTAAAAAGAAAATGAAGACTCTCTTAAATAAAATCTCATAAAATGTTCAGAAATCATGATATCCGAACTAAAAACTCAATTTTGGAGACTTTTTGTGCCTTTTTTGGCCTTGAAAAACATGACTGAGATATCTCTAGGTCACCAAGGTGTAGATCTCTTTTCAATCTTTGATTTGATATGGGGTAGAGAACAAAGGAACATCCGGATCAAAAGCTAAGACCATTTGAACTGATCGGACCCTGTCCTCCCCCGTGCAACCTCGTCCTCCCTAGACTCCACTCCCATCCTCCCCTATGTAGCCCTGTCCCCCCTGACCCTACACTCATACTCCCTTACATAGCCTTATCCTCCCCTGACCCCGCTCCCATCCCCCCCACCTCCATCGAGCTGCCCCCCACTCCGTTGAGTTGCCCCGCCTTCGTCATGATCCCCTGCCTCCGTCCAACCCTCAGGTTGGGATTTATCTATTTCAAAACATTTTTACTGCACAATGATAATTCTATGATTTATGTCTCCAGGAACATTTTCATTTAGTTTGGATCCCTAATATCCACATCTAATTTGTGTTTATGAGGGTTTCATTTATTGATTTATTATTCGAGTACAATTTATTTTGATTTTTCATCTCTTTTTCATGGGTTTTCATTGTCTCATTTGTATGATTTTCCCCCAATCCCTTGCTGCATTCCCCTTGTATCCTGAGTAAATCAATTGTAGATTTATCTATATCATTGGAATAAATCACCTAATTTCCCCTAATTGAATAACTTTTCCACAACTGAAAAATATTCTACTATGATTCTCTTTATACTAATTCAACTACTAACATAAGTTGTATGTTATCTATTGATAACAAAATTTATATTTTTACAATTTTAATCTCTAGAAAATAGTGGTTCCATTGAACTTTCATTTTCAATTGCTTTGATATCTCTTCCCAATGTTTCTCTATAATCTAATTTACATTATCCATTTATTGCATTCATTTTATTTACTTTTTCTATATCCACTATATACTATTTTTTGTATATTTTCACTGTATCCTTCATCATTCAACACAAAATGTCATGCATACGTTCCAATTATAAACAAAATTTTAAGTAAGTGAGATTAAAACTGATAATAACAATGTCTCAAAACAATCTCGGTACATTTACTAGTTTGTGAATATTTTTTTTACTAAAATTGTTAGCATACATGTCAAATTATATTTCTCATGTTTTTTTTCAAATATATATACATTAAATTTGACTATTATGTCTCATGTACATGAAATTATTTAACTATAAATAACAAGGGTCCGAAAATTGTTTAAATGGATACAATGTTGTATACAAATATGTTATTGGAGAGTAAAATTCAATTGTTATTGTCAAATTTACTTATGCACGATTTATTTAGTTCGTTGTCTTTCTTCTAACATTCTTTATTTTATATTATCTTTATGTTACAAAATAATTAAATGATTACTAATCTTTTTATGGTTTTAGAAAACTATGAAATTTCAAATTACCATGAATGGAGATATAATACAGGCCCCATTTCTATAATAGAACCAAAGGATGTGGGTAAATATTTCCCCAAATTTTAAATAAGTTACCATCTATTACTTAAATTTTTTAATTACCATCTTTTTATTTGTAAATAAATCTATCATTTATATTTTTTTCATGTTTATCTTAAGATCTACTCATAATATCATTGCATCCACTAATGCATTAACAACTATGGGATATGCACCTCCATATCCAATTTAACTTTTTGAACATCAACCATGCCTTCCATACACTATCAGACTAACAACATAAAAAATTCATGTATTATTCTTCATTAATTAGTTATCATTAGCACAACTTCTTAAATTCAATACTGTCTTGACATAGATGAAAGGATACATTGTTTAATAAATAGATTATTCAATTAACCATGCACCTTTAACATAGTAGTTTCCTATTCCATCTACTCAACGTGATACCAATGTTTTGCTAGAAAATATATCAACATGTGAGGGTTTCCTATTAAATAATTATGTAATGCATGAACTTTTTGATCATGTGTTTAGATATGTGAAAGAGAGTATTATAAATGAAAGAAATTACATTCATTAAAACTAATTCAAAAGTTTTGAAGAGTGCAATCATGATTATGCTTCTTCAAATGACCAGTTGAAATGTAAACAATTTTTTAGCTTTTACATTTTGAAATGATAGTGATGAAGTGTTTCCTAGTTTTCATATATCTAGAAATATGAAAATTTTATTTAATTATTAAATTTTATAAATTCAACCATATTAGGATTTTATTTTTCAGAATTTAATAACTCAATCACATTCAATAAAACCCTTTTATGAACTAAAAAATATCATTTCAAGCTGTGTATATTTTTTTATGAAATTTTATATATTTTTCTATACATGAACAGTCACACATTCATTTTTGTTTACTGTTATGAAATATTAGTTTACTTTGTATTTCTAAAACTGTTTGTACAATTTACATGATGACTTCTATGAAAACATGAACTTTTGAGAAATATAATGCATATGAATAACATGTGAATTCATGAAATTGTTAACTTATGGGAAATATTCATATAAAACAAAAAATCATATAATTACAACAATTTTTTTAAAAAACTCAAGTACTATCATTTTACATTTTTTTAGAAACTCATTCATTATCAGTTGGATTTCTTATTTAACTGTATCAACTTCTATAATGCAATTCCTGCATATTAAATTTAACCTTTGCTCAATATTATTTATAGGTTTTTGGGTATGGAGAAACTTCAATTGAGACATCTCACCTGAGTAATCATCCTTCTCCAACCAGAATTCCTATGGTGCACACCTTTGCTGCATATTTTATTTTCTACTTTTATGCTACTTTTTTAATCAACCATATCTCCATTATGGTTTCAATTAACCAATCCATTTTGACTTACATACTAATATTTGAGTCTATAACACTGTACACACTATTCTCTCTATTTATCACCAGATTCATCTATTATTACAATGTTTTTATTCTAAATACCTTATTCCACTACTCGATTACAGGCTATGTACAACGGGCTATTTGCAACGGGTGCCCGTCACAAAAGATCTTTTGCGACGGGGTCCCCTCACAAAAGATATTTTGCGATGGGGTCCCAACGCAAATAGACCCTTGTAGAAAATGGTGTCGCAACTAGTATTTTTTGCGAAGGGCTCGTCGTCTTGTCACAAATAGTTCCCCATTTATATATGTTATATATTCTTAAACTTTTTGCGATGGGTCCGTCACAAAAAAGTATTTTCAACGGGTTCTTTTACCGTCACAAATACCTTTTTTTTAAAATATATATAAACTATTTGCGACGGGGTCCCGTCGCAAAAGACCCCTTCACAAATACTGAAAAAAAATAAAAATAAAATAAAATTATGATTAATGAAAAAAATAATATTAATATTATTAAAATAATGAAAAAATAAAAAATATTAAAATTCTCAATATTCGTAAAAAAATATAAAAAATCATAAAATATTATTATTATTATTATTAGTAAAATAAAAAAACATTAAAAAATATAATAATAATAATAAAAAATAAAATATTAAAATATTAAAAAAATTAATAATAAAAAAATTAAATTATGCAATATTCACACCAATATAAAAGAAAAAAAGTGTAAATAATTCATATCACAACAAATGTTGAATTAAAATATTTTTAACATAACAAAAAAATCTCTGGGGGGGGATAGTCTTCTCGAGGAGGTGGAGGAGCTGGTAGAGATGGTGGAGTAAACTTCATCCCTAAACTACGTGTCAGACGACACATGTACTCCATCTGCTCATGCTGCTACTGCTGCCATCAACGCATCTCCTCCTCGTGCTGCTGCTCCTACTGCTGCTATCATCCATGCATATTCTCCTCGTACTGTTGTTGCTGCTACTGATGCATCTCTTCCCACTGCTTCTGCAAACTCTTTATAAGCTCAGTCTAAGCTCACAACTGCTTCTAATACTGTGAGACAGAAGATGATGTCTCTCCACGAGCTCCTCTTGAGCTGAACACTGACATCACAACAGTACAATAATAAGTCATAGGATTCAAATGAGAGTCGATACCAACTACTCATCCCTTCTCGAAGGCATACTGGGTCACCTGCATCCATGAGACCTCATTGAAATGGTGGGCACTAGTTTGATCAACTATCTCAGCCTAACTCTCAGCCTGTGTTTGAGAGTTCACGGCCTCATATGACTCATTTAGTTCCAATTTGAAATTAAAATAGTGAAAATATTATATGTATTTAATTTTCAAACTGAAAAAATAATACTGACCACAATCTGATGCTGGCGATCACCTCTAATCTCTCCAGTGGTAGGATCACTGTACATCCTCCAATAAACGCCATACTCCATAATATTGGGATGCTCGACTGATTATATTAATATAAAATAAACTGTTTATATTTAATGTTATATAAAATATTTAAAAAATATACTTACCAGATGCTCTCTATGCGTGCTGAATGTACAACTACTAGCTCGATGTGTCACCTCCTGTCTCCCCCGGTTCTGTTGGCCCAATAAAGATCTCCTCTGAAATCCACCGTTCAAACAGTGTGAACATAATCCATCCCAAATGTGAGATTAGATGTACTCTGGTTGGTGGGCTCTACACGACTCATCAAATACTATCACTCCTGCTTTCTTAATGGTCATCCTTATTAAAATTTTCAAAAACTGATGAAAACGCTCAAGCATAGACACCTCCCATGCCGCGTGGATAGAATCACACATGATATCATCGATTAGATACCATAAACCCTAAAAATAATTTATAATATCAAGTTATTAATGAAATAAATTTCAAAATAAATATTATTTATTTACGTACCAGCCAATGATTGAACATGCCGAACTTCACATAAATGAGAATCTATTCCTATGTAATCCATGGATGAGAAAAATAATTGTGCAAGATAACGCTCCCCTGTCCAACACCTACATGCACAAAACTTTGAAAAAAGAATAAATAATAAAACAATTAGTATATAAATAAATCAATGAAATCTAACTAAAATACATAGGTTACTATACCTCTACGTGTGTGGATCAAAGCCAATACATGGACGTTGCTTAGAGATAGGGTCAAGAATCATCAGTCACGCAAGACCACACTCCCTCCGTGTACCCCCTGAACTACCAGTAGGCTGAGAGTAAGATGATCCCAAATCCTCCTCATCCAAAGGTAGCTCAGCCTCCTACAACTCATGAAGTAGATCAGGGTCCATCTGAAACAGAAAATTATTGTTGTTAGCAGATAGTTGAAAATAACTATTACATATAGATATATATTTTTTATGATTATAACCAACATTTAATTGTGTCAATGTTTAACTTCACCATCATCTTCATATTTGACAATGTCAATGTCTTCATATTCATCCCCAGCCTCATAAATATCCATATGAGTTTCAGTTTCACCATCTCTTGCCATTTTAAATTCATTTGAAACATCATTAACATCATCGTCACCATCGACCCTTAATTATGAGGTGTCATCATCGATATTCGTGTCTCTTTGTGAAAAAGATGGATTTTGAGTAGTCTTTTTAAAAATTTCAATTCCTTGTACTTCAGTGGATGCACATTCAGTTTGAGTAAACTGATTTTCCCAAGATTTCATTTTTATTATGCTCCACTAATCACTCAGGTCCCTTGAAGTAGCACAGTAATTTGCGTAATATATTTGATGTGCCTGTTGATCCAGTAAAAATAGTTTATTTACTACAAGAAGACTTTTGTATTTAATATCGATGATTCCATGAATCAAATGAACATGCAAGCCTCTCTCAGTATCCCACCACTTACATTTAAACATCGTTACGTAATTTTTCCCTAGATAACACAGTTTAATAATTTCATTCATCATGCCATAAAAGTCAACTTCAATTTCTCTATGATGCGATCCTATCAAGAAAACTTCAATGTTCATTTTTTTCTTTATTCCCCATATGCACGTGTATGAAATCGAAAACCATTCACCACATATGCATTATACGATTTAACCATTTTGGATGGTGGGTTACATAATATACATAGTCTCTTATCAATTTTATCAGCATGTTGAGACACTTGATTTTTTTTAAAATAATTATCAATATTATAAATAATAAACTGAATTGATATGTTAAACTATCAATAATTTATGTTACCAGTTTTTGAAACCATTGAGAATTTTTTTGTTGGCGTTCTTCAAGAGTAGCTGCTGTAATTTGTGGAATAAGTTTCTTCATATGATTATCATATAACCTACAAATAAAATAAATTTATTTATTGTAACATAAATTATAAAACAAGTGATAGAAGTACTCATAGTACAAATGATGTTATTTCTTCACAGTTGAGAAGAACATATGTATGAGCTCTGTGATGTTCATCATCTGAAAGTCATCATTCATGAACTCCACCGAAGCCAAGCTCTGACTGATTAAAAAATGATAATTGATTGTCCATTTTATCATCAACATTCCCCTCATTCCATCCCATGTAGTTTTTTTTATGGATATTCAGATTCAAAATAATGAGAGCAGAAAAAATCAATTTCCCCTTGAAAATAATCTTCAGCAATTGAACCTTCAACTGATGCTTTGTTACGTACTTTTTTATTCAATTTCTGTATGCATCTCTCAAATGGGTACATCTATCAAAACTGTACTATACCTCCAAATTTATATTCTTGTGGAAAATGTAATATCAGATGTTCCATTGAGTCAAAGAAATCTGGTAGGAAGATTTTTTCTAGTTTACATATAATTACAACAACATCTTCTTCCAGTTTTCTTAGTGCATTGCAGTCTGTTGTCCTCACACGAATGTCTCAAAAAAATATGATATGTCTATTATCGAATTCCAAATCAGAGAATTCAATAAACCTTTGATTCCAATCGGCATAATTATTTCCATTATAACATGACAATCATGAATTTTTAATCCAGTAATATGATCATTCTTAACACATCTGCCCAAATTGGAAGTATAGTCATCTGGAAGTCTCAAATCTATAATCCACTGACAAAATAATAAGAAACTCTCTTTGGACAGTGTATAAGATTCTTTTGGATTCATTAACCTCTCGGATTCAACATTTTGAAATAGTTCAAGTTCTGGTCTCCTGAAAATTTGGGAAAGATCTAATCGTGCCTTTACGTTATCTTTGGTCTTACCTGGTATATCCAAAACTGTATGAAATAAATTATCAAAATAGTTCTTCCTAATATGCATGAAATCCAACATGTGGCGAACCAACAAATCAGACCAATATGGCATATCCCAAAAAATGCTTTAATTTATCCAATTGTATTCTTTCCCAAAACCATGAATTTGCTGTTGGTTTACTGTTGGCCCAAATGAAATAGGAGGTAATGAAAATACAACTAATTTTAACTCTGTACCTGAGATCATTTTTGGTGGTTCATCCCTTTCAATTATGCCTTTTCTGAAATGATATTTGTTCCTCCGAAAAGGATGATCGGTTGGAAAAATCTGTGATGATAGACAAAATGGAAAGGTTTCTTCCATTGACGAGCATAAATGCTTTGTTGTCTTTCATACAGTAAGGACATAATTTTGGACTACGTGTACTCTAGCTAGATAACATGCCATATTCTGAGAAGTCACTAATTTCCCACATCAATACAACTTTTAATATAAAATTTTGTTTCACAGTAACATCATATGTACTAACACCATTACCCCGTAATGAATTTAACTCATCAATCAATGCTTTCAAATAAACATCAATATTTTTTTTCTAGATTTCCTAGGATTAATAAGGTCAAAAAGATATAGGGATCCTTCATCAACATCCATGGAGGTAAATTGTACGGAGTTATAAAGATAGGATAAAATTAATACTGACTACCATAAGAACCAAACAGATAGAAATCATTAGTAGAAAGACTCAATCGCATGTTTCGGGCTTCTAAAGCAAAATATGGATGCAATCGGTCAAAATTTTTCCATAAATCACCATCATATGGATTATTTAAGCTTTTATCGGTTGAAATCTTGGTTTTCTTCCATGACATCATTAACACTGTATAACAACCTTGCTCTTTATTACATACTTAAACATGATTTATTACATAAAAACTTCACTTGATACAACATAGAAGATCGATAGGTATAGTGTCTTTGGGGATTAGGAACATTACATAACAACTTAAAATATAAAATGCAACATCTTATTGAAATATTTCTTTACATGACCGCTACATTCCCTCGTACTTAGCATTGAATTGGACAACCTGAGGACATGCTTAAGAAAAGGGTGAGCTATAAAGCCCAGTAAGGTAATAAAAAATTAATAACATGAGGAATACAATACATATTAGTAAATAGGAATATCAATGGATCATAAGAGAAACATGAACATAAAGACATGATAAATCATGAAATTCATAACATGGATATGTGGAAACAACATTTAACATGATATTAGCATGAGCTAAGGATCATTGCACATAGAGCATGAGTAAACCCTCATTGCACATAAAGAACGAGTAAACCCTCATTGCACTTGAATTAGAATGAGTAAACACCAATTTCACATGATGTATCATGATACCATACTTTACCCAATGCATTGGAGCGCTATTAGGGTGCACCCTTCTTAAACATTTCATTTCATGCATAAGTGTGCCACAAGGATCATATAACATGGAATCAATCAACATCAAAATTTATTCCACGATTAAGTAATGTGGAATAAATAAATGAAATTAACATTAAATATGTATATGTGCATAAAGGTGAATACCCTTGATAGTGACATGGGTATGGTATTCACTACACAATGATTTTGGCTTGGAAAAATGTGGTGCAATTTTGGCAGCATAACAGCGTGACATAAGAATTCATAAAAATGATTGATGATAGAGAAATGGGTGTCTCATAATATGTACATGAAATAAATATTAAGGGGGTTCATATAGATACATTTACTAACAAATGTAATGGAATTTAGATACGTAATACAAAAGAATTTCTTGAATGTAAATGAGGAGAGAGAAATTCCTTACGAAATTTCGGCATGGTAACATGTATACATTGGAGGAATTAATGAGAGATAAAGGGGATCTATCATTATTCAAACATGAAGAGGGCAGTATGGGGTAGGTGTGAAATCATACCCCAAGATTTATAATTGAAAATAAAAGGGCATAACAATATAAGGAAACTTGGACATAAATAAGGAAAGTGAAAATCCCTTACTTGGAAGTGTGATCCCAAAGGGTTAAGAGGGTCATGAGAGAGACTTATTAGGAGATTTGGGTGCCTTGGAGGATTATAGATAGAGGATAGCAGAGTTTGTACAAACTCCAAAGGCTTTTAGTGAAGAGGAAGTGGGAGCTTGTGTGGGTTTATATAGGAAATGAGAGGGAATTCTTTATTATTTAGGTTTGGGACACCTCACATTAAACTAATAAAAACTACAAACCAGCCCATGGGTTTTTCCAAAGGGGAGTGGGAAAAAACATTTTATAAGGCAAATAGTGAAACTTCTTAAAATAATAGGTTTGCTTCTGTGGAGGTGGGTCACGCTCTCAAGGAAAATAATTTAAAAATCTAAAATGTTTTATAAGTATTGAAGAGTCCACTAAAGCTTTGTAAAATAAATAAAAAAACCTAAAATCACATTATTTTATTGGTAAAACATATATTATCTTAACATAATGTTTATAATATTTTATTACATCACTATTGGGTCATTAGGATGTCATAAAACACATTACATATTTAAACGATATTTAATTTTTTACCCAAAAATTCGACTATCTTAGAAAATTATTAAAAATTCACCATTGGATAATTTAGAAATCCTAATTCCAAAAATAATATTAATTTTATCCAAATAATTTTCTAAATATCTGAAATTTCACTTTTAAAATAAAAGCTGGCATTTATAAAAAAATCACAGGTTTTGACAAAAACAGCTTTCAAACCTTAATAAAAATTAAAATAGCATTCATAAAATTATACAATCATTTATATTTAATAAAAATTAATTTAATAATAATATCTTATTATGATATTATTTAATTAAAAAATCCATTAATTTATCAAAATAGATTTCTTAGTTGAATATTAACTAAAAATACTATTTGTGTTTTAAAAACTATTTACAAAGTAAAAATAATAAAATGAATGTATATTATTTATTATATAAAAAATAATGTACATAATAATAATGGTAGGTTCTTGTTACATAACCCCTTAAAACACCCACATAAGACCTTCGGGTAAGGTGTGCGATGGTGACAGACTCTTGGGGTGGCTCAGATAACATCACTTGAGTGGTAATCTCTATCAACTTCCACTTCTCCCGTAGGCGGTTCCGATCAAGATTAATGTATTCAAGCTCGGCTAGGGCTTGGTCAAGAGCGAATCCCAATGAAACCACATCCTTTCTATGCTCCGACAAATGGGCTTTGTATGGGGAAAGTCTACTGGATGAGGTCATCGCTTCCTTTGTCTGAGTAAATTGGATTTGTTAAAGCCTGATATTTATACTAATCATGTGATCACTGTTCAATGACTATATTTATCAATGGTCACAATTCTTAATGGTATTTTAAAATCCAAAACATAAAACCAAATAAGTGCATATGTTTTAAATAACCATAAGAAGATATTTAAATAGGCCAAGAGGAATTTTCATTAATGAATTTTTGGGACTTTACAATCTTCCTCCCTTAAGAAATTTAACCCTAGAAATTTCCTTTTCCCACACTAAAATAGATGTGGATAACTTTGTTTCATCAATTCCTTCGATTACCATGTCACTTCTTCAAACTTGTGGTTTCGCCACAACACCTTGACTAGGGGCATTGTCTTATTTCATAGAACTTTTTCTCTACAATCTAAGATCTTCACTGGTTGCTCCTTGTAAGAAAGATCATCCTCTAACTATAATACCTATGAAGAGAGTATATGTTAAGGGTATACTTTGTACTTCATTAATAGGGATACATGAAAGACATCATGTACTTTGTCCATGGTAGGTGGAAGTTCTAGTCGATAGGCCACAACCTCAACACGATCGAGAATCTCGAAGGGGCTGATGTACCTAGGACTTAACTTCCCTTTATTTACAAACCTAATAACCTTATTCCACGGAGATATGCATAGAAATACCATGTATCCAACTTTGAAATCAAGGTCTCATCGATGGTTATCCACATAACTCTTTTTTTGACTCTGTTCTTCCTTGATATGCTGCTAAATGGTTTTCACATTTTCCACCATTTCTTCGACCATTTCAGGTCCTAGAAGCTTACACTCATCGACTTCATCCTAACACACTGGTTTTCTACACCTTTTTCCATAAAGGGAATCATATGGTGCCATTCGAATTCTTGAGTTTAAATTTTTATTGTAGGAGAATTCAACTAGTGTAAGATGGTGGTCCCATCCTCCTTTGAAGTCCATATAACATGATATTAACATATCTTCTAGTGTTTGAATAGTTCACTCAAATTGGCCATCAGTTTGCAGATGATAGGCCGGATTGAAGTTCAGTTTAGTGCTTTGAGCATGTTGGATACTTTTCCAGAAATTTGAGGTGAATCTCGGATCATGATCAGATATAATAGATAGTGGTACTCCATGTAGCCTTACCACTTCTTTGATGTAAATCCGTACAAGTTGATCCAATGAGAAATCCTCCCAAATAGCAATGAAGTGTGCAGCCTTTGTAAGATAATCCACAATAACCCAGATAGCACTATGATAAAACACTATTTTATTGAATATTTTATTGATAATAAATTATATAATTTCCTCAAATTGTGTTAAATATGTTTATTTATAAAATATTTGGGATTTGATCATTCATTTGAAAATTTGGTGAAAATTCCAGTTTTACCCTTAATAGTGCACTGTAGTATTTCGAAGATAAATATTTTTATATTTATTATTTGAATTTGAAATTTTGTAACAGTGTTCCTAACTTAATTATCTACAACTTTTATTCAGGAAACTATAGCTAAAGAGTTAATTTGGTTGTTGAAAGTGGGCCATGAAGTCAAAGTTGGGCTGGGCTCGCCAGAATGGATAAGGTTATGTATTTGGGCCATATCCTCTACATACGGGCTTGTATTGAGCCCAAATTTTGAGGAAAGCTCGGGGACATGATGTGGAACAAATAATCCTTCTGGAAGGCCGGTCAATTTACGCTTTTTGGAGGTCAAATTGGCGGTGAAATTTGGAATAAAATATTTGGCCGAGATTTTCATTTCACACTTAAAAAGTTATGTATCCCTAGCCCTCACAAACTCTATTTAAAGGGGGTTTTAACTCTTTGAGAGGGCTGGTGGAGGCTTTGGGAAGGTGTGGACGAAAGGGTGTCTCTTGGGATCCCCTCACAACTCTTGGAGGAAGTAAGCCTTTGTGCAAACCTCTCTTCCAAAAAGGCTCTCCTCTATCACCTCTTCTTTGTATTTCTTTTCTTTCATGTTTGTTTCTTGAATTTTTCTTCAAATAATATTCTGTGTTCATACCTCTTCTTCTTATCTTAATCTTCTTAATTGGGTTGGAATCAAGAGTGGAGACAAGATTGGGTTCTACCCTTTCAATCCGTTGCTTATGCAAAACGTCTCCACGATGACTACACCACCCATGGAAGAGTAGTTCTTTTTAGTAATCGATCGACCTCTATCCTTATTCATTCATTTATTTTGAATCAATGAGCTACTGTAATTCACATATTATGATCTATTAATTTAGTTTTAAATTTAAATGAAACTAAGCAAGAAATTGAATAGTTAACACAAAACACGCGAGGTCGGGAATTGTGTGAACTGTGAAAGCGCAACCTTAACCGGTAATTCAAAACCACATGGGATCAATTTGTAGAGTTCAAATATAATCCCTAAACTCAATTAATCCTCATTTCCAGAGTGGTTATGTGCCTTAATTTACCACTGACCATAAGCTAATTTTAGAGCATCAATCAAAGCAGGGTGTCGCGATTGCATGTTCCGAAGTTATCCTAAGGTTAAAATTCACTTCAATCTTCGTGGTAAAGTTAATTCTCGTAGGGTTCGGGATTTAAAAAATTAAGGGATCATAATTAAGTGAATATTAATTTAAATGATGATGATTAATAAATGATTGAAGAGGTAGAGTTAGATCGATTACGCCTTTTAAAATAGATTTCTAAAAAAACATCTTCTTGTTGTGTCATTCTAATCGAAACTTCATTTCAAAATTAAAAACAAAAAAAATGCAATCTTCTTCCAGCAAACTTCTTCTAGATTCATAAACTATAAACAACCACCCCCATCCTTTCAAGTAGTGTTTTTATTCTCTTTTATTTTACTTCTATAATACCTCTAAAAATTGTTTTAATTCACTTCCTCCTTTGAGAGACGACCTTGGTCAGCCACTCTGCTGCACCTAAGTACCCCAAATCACATTAATCATTTGAGGGCACCCACGACAGCGCTCTTTCACACTGTTTCCTTTGGATGTCTTCGGAAGTCCGGTGACAAAGTCTATGGTGATGTTCTCCCATTTCCATGATGGTATGGGTATTGGTTTCATCATCCCCTTAGACTTCTTCCTCTCATACTTCACTTGCTGACACACTAGAAACTTTGATGTATACTCAGTGATATCCTTCTTCATATTGTCCCACCAAATGTTTTCTTGGATATCTAGATACATCTTTGTGCTCCCCAGGTGAATAGAGAAGGTTGATCTATGTGCGTCATTCAGAAGATCCTTCTTTATATTTGGATTAGATGGTATATATAATCATGACCCAAATATAACAATTCCATCCTTGTCAACCATAAACTCTGAGGGTTTCCCATTTCGGATAGCTTCCACCCATTTCAGAATTTTCACATCCCTTTTTTGAGAATCCTTTATTTTCTCTAAGAGGGATGGTTGAGCAATCATTTGAAAAAGGATTGATGATGTTCCTCCCTTAATGATTCCCATGTCCATCCTCTGAAAATATAAGAAGATTGGATCCTTCTCAATTCTAATCAATGATAGAATCACTGGATCCTTTCTACTTAGATCATCCCCCACCTTTTTTGATTTCCCAGAGTGTTAATGGATTGATAATTCATAATCCTTGATGAGTTCTATCCATCTTTGTTGGCACATATTAATATATTTCTGTGTGAATATATATTTTAGGCTCTTGTGATCAGTATATATCTCAAACTTCTCCCCATAGAGATAATACTTCCATATTTTCAACGCAAATATCATAGTTTCCAACTCCAGATCATGTGTGGGGTAGTTTTACCCATGGATTTCAGCTGCCTTGAGGCATAGGCTATCCCTTTATCATTCTGCATCAACACACAACTCAGACCCTTCTTTGAAGCATCACTAAATACCACAAAAAGTTCTCCACTCATGGTTAATGTGAGCATGGGTGCAGTGATAGGCCTCTTTTTCAACTCCGTGAAGCTCTCTTTGCATTCATCACTCCAATGAAACTTTACTCAATTTTGAGTTATCTTGGTAAGAGGGTTTGACAATCGTGAAAGTTTTCTCACAAATCAGTGATAATTTCTAGCTAACCCCAAGAAGCTAGAGATATCTGTTACCAATGTTGGCCTCGTCCATCCCTCAATTTAGCTGTATTGAAGGGATCCACTGATATCCCATTGCATGTGATGATATGACCCAAGAATGAGACCTCCTTCAACTATAACTCACACTTGATGTAATTTTCACAGAGCTTCTCCTTTCGCAAGGTCTCTAGTAAATTTCTTAGATGCTCTTGATGATCCTCCTTAGTTTTGGAGTATATTAGAATATCATCTATAAATACTACCAATTTTTTTGAGGTAATCTCTAAAGAATCTATACATTAATTCCATGAAGATTGTTGGAGCCTTAGTGAGTTTGAAAGGCATTACTATGAATTCATAGTGCCCATATCTTGTATGAAAAGTAGTCTTGGGGATATCTTCTTTCTTCAACCTTACTTGATAATATCCTGACCACAAATCTAACTTGGAGAAGTATTGTGTTCCACACAGCTGATTGAACAAGTCATCAATTCATGGAAGAGAATACTTGTTCTTTATTGTGATTTTTTTTGAGCTCCCGATAATCATTGCAAAGGTGCATTGACCCATCATTATTCTTGATGAAGAGGACTGGTTCACCCCATGGTGAAGCACTTGTACGTATAAACCCTTTATCCAAATTCTCCTGTAGTTGTTTCTTTAGCTCCTCAATCTCCACAACAGCCATTCTATACGGAGTCTTAGATATTGTCAATGCCCCAAGTATAAGGTCAATTGATAATTCAACATCTCTTCTAGGAGGGAGACTAGAAAATTCCTCAGGAAACACTTTAGCGAATTCCCTCACAACAGGAATGTATTTAAGGATGGTTTCTTCTTTGGACTCAATCATCTGAGCTAGATATGCGTGCTCAAAGGGCAATAATATCCATGCTTGAGATGATGGAACTAAAGAAGATCCATCCTCCTCCTTGCACTTGTACAGAATCAGGGGGTCGATTCTCCACATAGAGAGTGATTTCCCTCTCATGACAATTTGTATTGGCTCTATATAAGGAAATCCAATCCATGTTGATAATTGCATCAAATTCCACCAGAGGGAGTATGAAGAGGTTCGCTGGGAAGTTTAGTCTACAAATTATGACATGGGAGGAGTTATATTCATGGGATGCAATGATTTCCCCATTTTTCGTACTTACCAACATCTTTACTTCCATGATTTTTAGTGGTGTTGGGATTATTCTTCTAAACATTCAGGATATAAAAGAATGCGTAGAACCTGAATCAAAAAGTACATTCACTATTATTGAATGAATAACTATCATACTTTTCACCCCTTCATTGTTGGGGTTCACTTCGGTAGTAGTGATGGAAAAAGCTATCCCTTGCTGCCTTAGAGGTTATTGGTTGCCTTATAAAACCCTTGTCTTAGGGCACTAATTTGAAAGATGCCCTGGTTCTTTGCAGCTGAAGCAATGAACAACGCATTGATAGTTTAATGGAGTGTTCCTCTCCTCTGTCTTAGTCGTGGGTTTTTCTTTTCAGAAATTAACAGCTAGGTGTCCTTCTCTTCCACAGTTAAAGAATTTCCTCATCCTCTTCAAGCAATTTTCAGGGTTCTTCTTTCCACACCTTTGGCAAGTAGGGTGATGGATCTTCTTAGAACTGTTGGATTTATCCATCAGACCACCAAAATTGAATTCCACCTTAAGATTTTTATCCCCATGATACCCCTAAGATTCTTCAATCTACATTTCAACATTGAGGTCACATCAGAAAATTTACTCATAGCTGTCAAGGTCATGGATTGTCAGGGCTTTCCGCAGGCTAGGTTTCATCCCACCAAAGAAGTGGTCAACCTTGTATTCAGGGGTAATGACAAATCCAGAGGCGTATCATGCCAGCCTTGTAAATTTTGTCTTGTACGCTCTGACGGATTCATCAAATTTTTTCTTGAGGGAAATGAAGTCCCTTTCCATCTTAATTTTGAGGGTGCACAGAAAATATTTATCAAAAAACATCTTCTAGAAATACTTCCATCCCAACACCTTGATCTCCTCCTCAGTCTTCATATTTTTGATCAATTTCCACCATTGATCAGATTCACCCACCATACGATAAGCATCTAGGAGGACCTTCTCTTGTTCGGAACATTGAAGAATGGAGAAGATATTTTCAATGAAGTTGATCCATTGTTTGGTGATTGAGGGATAAGATGATCCATTAAAAGTAGGAGTCATTTGTCTCATGAATCTATCAATAAAGACTTGTTCTTTCTAAGGGGGAGTTGAATGTTTCTCTTGACCCATGTTTCTATTCAATGCTTGATTTAACTGAGAGAGTATCGTGACAAAGTTTTTGATTCCCGCTCCCATCAGATTGGAGATCTCATTTGAATAGTCATCACATTGATATTCACATCGGTTGTTATCCCGAGTCCTCCTATTAGCGGCCATTGGCTGGAATAAAAGGAAAGTTAGGGGTAACACATAAAGGGAAATCCAAAGAAAAAAATGGATGACTTATAAATTACTTTCATTTCCTAAACTTATGAATCTATAAGCTTCAATCTATGTTATCCATGATCTACTTTCTAACATGTATTCTTAGAGGCATTTTTTTAAATTCCCTTAATAATGGTTCATACTAAGATTGTTAATTTACCAAAGCATATCTCCCGGGAGTGTCGTAACCAAGAGTGAAGTAAGGCCCATTGTTGTGTATCAGGCTACCCCAAGTCAAGCCCGAAGCTCCTTTTCGGAGTTCTCACTCCTAGGTGTATATGTGCAAGAGCCGACTCTACCTGCTCGTATCCAGACATGGATGTATTTGCTTGATAAACCACTTACTCAACACTCACCAAAACTTAGGGTTGTTTTTATTATACTTAGTTTTATCCCTAATTATTTCACTAGGTTTTTCTAATACTAATACCAAAAATAACTAAACCTCCCTTTGATACCAACTATGACGACCCTACTCTTTATTACAAACTTAAACATGATTTATTAAATAAAAATTTCACTTAATACAACATAGAAGATTGAGAAGTCTAGTGTCTTTGTGGATTAGGAACATTAAATAACAACTTAAAATATAAAAAAAACATCTTATTGAAAACGTTCTTTACATGACCACTACATTCCCTCATACTTAGAATTGCATTGGATAACCTGAGGACATGCATAAGAAAAGGGTGAGCTATAAATCCCAGTAAAGGAATAAACATGGAATAACATGAGGATTAAAATACATGTTAGAAAATAGTAATATCAATGTATCACAAGAGAAACATGAACATAAAGGCATGATAAAGCATGAAATTTATAACATGGATATGTGGCAACAATATTTAACATGATATTAGCATGCACCAAGGCTCATTGCACATGGAGCATGAGTAAACCCTCATTGCACATGCAGCAAGAGTAAACCCTCGTTTCTCTTGAAATAGAATGAGTAAACACCCATTTCACATGACGTATCATGATACTATACTTTACCCAATGCATTGGAGCGCTATTAGGGTCACCCTTCTTAAACATTTCATTTCAAGCATAAGTGTGCCACATGGATCATATAACATGGAATCAATCAACATCATAAGTTATTCCAAAATTAAGGAATGTGGAATAAATAAATGAAATTGCCATTAAATAAGTATATGTGCATAATGGTGAATACCCTTGATAGATACATGGGTATGTTATTCACTACACAATGATCATGGCTTGAAAAAATGCGGTGCAACTTCGGCAGCATAACAACGTGACATACGAATTCATAAAAATTGTTGATGAGAGAGAAATGGTTGTCTCATAATATGTACATGAAATGGACAGTAAGGGGGTGGGTCATATGGATAAATTTCCTAAAAAATGTAATGGAATTTAGATACGTAATATAAAAGAATTGCTTGAATTTAAATGATGAGAGAGAAATATCTTATGAAATTTCGGCATCGTAACGGGTGTACATTGGAGGAATTAATGAGAGAGAAAGTGGATATATCATTATTCAAACATGAATAGGGAAGTATGGGGGAGGTACAAAATCATACCCCAATGTTTATAATTGAACATAAATGGGAATAACAATATAAGGAAACTTGGACATAAATAAGGAAAGTGAGAATCCCTTACTTGGAAGTGTGATCCCAAAGGCTTTGAAGGGGCTTGAGAGAGACTTCTTGGGAGCTTGGGGTGCCTGGGGAGGATTATAGAGAGAGGAGGGAAGAGGTTGGACTAAATCAAAATACTTTTAGTGAAGAGGAAGTGGGAGCTTGGGCAGGTTTATATAGGAAAAGAGAGGGAATTCTTTATTATTTAGGTTTGGGACACCTCGCATTAAACTAATCAAAGGTACAAACCATACCATGGTTTTTTCCCATGTTTTTTCCCAAAGTGGAGTGGAAAAAAATATTTTATAAGGACAATGGACGAAATTTTTAAAATAATAGGTTTGCTTATGTGGAGGTGAGTCACACTCTCAAGGAAAACAATTTAAAAAGCTAAAATGTTTTATAAGTCTTGAAGGGTCCACTAAAGCTTTGTAAACTAAATAAAACAAACCTAAAATCACATTATTTTAATGTTAAAATATATATTGGCCAAACATAATGTTTATAGTATTTCATTACATCACTATTGGGTCATTATTATGTCATAAAACACATTATATATTTAAACAGTATTTAATTTTTTACAAAAAAAATCGACTGTCTTAGAAAATTATGAAAAATTCACCATTGGATAATTTCGACATCCTGATTCAAAAAATAATATTCATTTTATCCAAATAATTTTCTAAATATCTGAATTTTCACTTTTAAAATAAAAACCAACATTTATCGAAAAATCATGGGTTTTGACAAAAATAACTTTTAAACCTTAATAAAAATTACAATTGAATTTATAAAATTATACGATCATTTATATTTAATTAAAAGTATATTAATAATAATATTTTATTAAAATATTATTTAATTCAAAAATCCACTAATTTATCAAAATATATTTCTTAATTGAATATTAACTAAAAATACTATTTGTGCTTTAAAAACTATTTACAAAGTAACAATAATAAAATGACTGTATATTCTTAATTATATAAAAAAATAATGTACATAATCATAATGTGAGGGTCTTGTTACATAACCCCTTAAAACACCCGCACAAGACCTTTGGGTAAGGTGTGCGATGGTGACAGACTCTTGGGGTGGCTCATATAACATCGCTCGAGTGGTAATCTTTATCAACTTCCACTTCTCCCGTAGGCGGTTCCACTCAACCTTAACATATTAAAGCTCTGCTTGGGCTTGGTCCAGAGTGAAGCCCAATGACGCCACCTCCTTTCCAAGCTCTGACAAATGGGATACATATGGGGAAAGTCTTCTGGATGAGGCCATCACTTACTTTTTCTGAGTAAATTGGATTTGTTAAAGCCCTATATTTATAATAATCATGTGATCACTGTTCAAGAGCTATATTTAGCAGCAGTCACAATTCTTAACAGTATTTTAAAATCCAAGCCATAAAACCAAATAAGTGCATATGTTTTACATAACCATAAGAAGATATTTAAATAGACCAAGAATAATTTTCATTAATGAATTTTTGGGTCATTATACACTGTGCTCTGAGACATAAATAAACGCTGCATATTGGGTATAATAATGAAATATCTTAAATATTTTATAGGAATCGATCCAGACTTCCCCAGTTGAGCTTCTTTATACCTCTATTTTTCACATGTGGGACAACTATCCAACGACTAATTTCTACCAGAATATAAGATGTAATCATTTTCACAAGCATGCATCTTTTGATAACTAAGGCCCAGATTACAAACCAGCCTCTTGTTCTCATTGTAATTTGTAGGCAACACATTTCTTTTAGGTAATAGTGTTTTAAATAAATAAAATATCCAATAAAAACAGTTTTTTGACATTTCATTATCTGATTTAATAGCCATAAATTTTTCAACCGCTTCTAATTTTCTTATCTTGTAACCAGAATATAATGCATCCTCAGCAGACCTCAAAAAATCATAAAATTTTGATGGTGACAACTCAGCAGTCAAATCAATATCATCTTGAGTTTCAGTTTTTTGAACAGATGGACCTGCAACATCATGTACTAAATTTTCAAACTGTGATGGATTTGGAATCAAATTATTAGTATCTTATCTAGAATTGCGTTCACCATTTTGATACGAAAAAACATAATCTGATTGAAAACCAAAACACAAGAGATGTCCTCTAACCTTGTCAAATGTGTCAAATGTTCTCAGAGCACATTTTTTACAAGGACACTTAATTGTTCCTTCTGAAACAAATTCTGGTTTTGATAATTCAAATGATAAGAAAGTTTCAACACCCTCAATATATACAGGATTTAAGCCATAACCGTTTGGATTTATGCGCTGATTTATCCAAGCGCGATCATCTAATAATGATTGTCATAAACTTCCTTGTTCCATATTTTTCTACAAAATATAAAATCATTATTGTTTTTGAATAATTTGAAATTATAAAAACACTCTCCAAAAAAAAGAAGATAAATAATTACAACTACTTCTTAATAATTACCATTAATTACGGGCAACACAATTTCCAGTGGATTAACGACTACTCTTTTGTCTGACGGATCATTTACTTGCACTTTTCTCACACTGAAATCACAATAAAGAATCTTCTGGGAGGTACACATATCCATTCTCGTGCATACGAGAATGTATATGCGTAACTCCGAGCAGATTCTTCATTGTGATTTCAGTGTGAGAAAGATGGAAGTAAATGAGGCGTCGAAAAAAAGAGCCCCCTTTTCGTCAATGACTCTTCTCCTTGCAACCATCACCACCTAAAAACATTATGAAAAATGTGGTCCTACAAATGCATATCCAAACTCGTGCATAAGAGATTGGATATACATATGTAGAAACATATTTTTCATAGTGTTTTGAGTCGATGAGAGTTGAAAGGAGAAGAGTCATCGAGCAAAAAGAGTGTCGCCTATCCACTAGAAATTGTGCCAAGTTATTACAATTTATTATAATTGATTTTATTTCTAATTATTCTTAATTATTCTTAATTATTCATAATTATTCATAATTATTCCTAATTATTCCTATTTATTCCTAATTATTCCTAATTATTCCTAATGTTTTCTAATTATTCCTAATTATTCCTAATTATTTCTAATTATAGCTAATTATTATGAATTATTGCGAATTATTCCTAATTATTCCTAATTATTCCTAATTAGTCCTAATTATTCCTATTTATTCACAATTATTCCTAATTATTCCTAATTATTCCTAGTTATTCCTACTTATTCCTATTTATTCCGAATTATTCCTATGTATTTCTACGTATTCCAACTTATTCCAACTTATTCCTACTTATTCTTACTTATTCCTAATTATTCCAACTTATTCCTAATTATTACCAATTATTCCTACTTATTCATAATTATTGCTAATTATTCCTAAT
This sequence comes from Viscum album, assembly GCA_963277665.1. Taxonomy (NCBI): domain Eukaryota; kingdom Viridiplantae; phylum Streptophyta; class Magnoliopsida; order Santalales; family Viscaceae; genus Viscum; species Viscum album. The sequence goes on along the minus strand of OY728121.1, from coordinate 1,655,695,186 downwards.
TATTCCTAATTATTCCTAATTATTTCTAATTAATCTAAATTATTCCTAATTATTCCTAATTATTGCTAATTATTGCTAATTATTGCTAATTATTTCTATTTATTTCTATTTATTGCTATTTATTGCTATTTATTTCTATTTATTTCTATTTATTTCTATTTATTGCTATTTATTGCTATTTATTGCTATTTATTGCTATTTATTGCAAACTATTGCTAACTATTTTTAACTATTGCTATTTATTACTATTTATGAATATTTATTACTATTTATTTCTAATTATTACTAATTGTAACTATTTATTACTATTTATTACAATTTATTTCTATTTATTCCTAATTATTCCAAATTATTTCTAATTATTCCTAATTATTATTAATTATTACTAATTATTCCTAATTATTCCCAAATTATTCCTAATTATTCCCAATTATTCTTAATTATTCATAATTATTCCTAAATATTGCTAATTATTGCTAATTATTCCTAATTATTACTAATTATTGCCAATTATTACTAATTGTTGCTAAATATTTCTAATTATTCCTAATTATTCTTAATTGTTCCTAATTATTCCTAATTATTATAATTTATTTTTATTTATTGTTATTTATTGCTGTTTATTGTTATTTATAGCTATTTATTGCTATTTATTACTATTTATTACTATTTATTGCTATTTATCACTAATTATTACTAATTAATACTAATTATTAGTAATTATTACTAATTATCACAATTTATTACAATTTATTACTATTTATTACTATTTATTACTAATTATTACTAATTATTACTATTTATTACTCATTATTACTATTTATTACTATTTATTACTATTTATTACTAATTATTACTAATTATTACTAATTATTACTAATTATTACAAATTATTGTTAATCATTACTAATCATTACTAATTATTCCTAATTATTACTAATTATTACTAATTGTTCCTAATTATTACTAATCATTCCTAATTATTACTAATCATTCCTAATTATCACTAATTATTACTAATTATTACTAATTATTACTAATTATCACTAATTATTACTAATTATTACTAAATTATTACTAATTATTACAAATTATTACTAATTATTACTAATTATTATTATTTATTACTATTTGTTACTATTTATTACTAATTATTACTAATTATTACTAATTATTAATATTTATTACTATTTATTACTAATTATTACTAATTATTACTAATTATTAGTAATTATTACTATTTATTACTAATTATTACAATTTATTACTAATTATTACCATTTATTACTAATTAATACTATTTATTACTAATTATAAGTATGCATTACTAATTATTACCATTTATTACTAATTATTAGTATTTACTACTAATTTTCAGTATTTATTACTAATTATTAGTATTTATTACTAATTGTAAATATTTATTACTACTTTTCTTAATTATTACTATTTTTTCCTAATTATTATGAATTAGCGTTAATTACTATTAATTACTGCAAATTACAGCTACTAATTACTAATTACCACTAATTATTTATATACATCACTAATTATCATTAATAATTATTAATTATTACTAATTACTAAGAATTAGTACTAATAATTTAAATTTATTTTTACAAATAAATACTGATAACAAAACAATTTAAATCTAATTTAATTACAACTAATCAATAATATTTAAAATTAATATAAAAAAATGAAATAAATACTAAATTAAATAAAACATTAATACCTTTAAACTCGATCTCTTATAATTGTATACGGCTTCACAACTTCTTTGTAAAAAAAACTAGCTCTGAAAAATTTTCACTCTAAAATTCGAGTTTAGAGAGACATAGAAAGTAGGAATTGAGGGGAAGGAAGAAAAAAACAGATGAAGGGTATATATATGTTAGATTAGTTGTGACGGGAATATTTATTACGAGACCCGTCGCAAATACCTTTGGCCACATTAATTACTTTCGGCAGTTAAAAGGGTATTTGCGACGGGTCCCGTCGCAAATAGTGACCTGCCAACACACTATTTGCGACGAGACAACATCCCATCCCAAATATCCTCTGGCGGACGCACTATTTGCGACAGGTAATTCCCATGTTGCAAATAGTATTTACCGCCTCCCGGTATTTGCGACGGGAGGTGCCTCCTCGTCACAAATACCCTTCCATGCGGTTTGGCGTGCAAATCGTATCAAACCACGTGTATCTTTTTGCGATGGGACCCCGTGTCCCGTCGCAAATAACTAATTATTTGTGACGGGTTGATTCTCCCGTCGCAAATAACCACTTCGACGGACTATTTGCGACGGGAAAAAATCCCGTCGCAAATAACCCGCCGCAAAAATCAATTTTTCCTGTAGTCTTCTCATCCAAAATAGTTCTTATATCTGTTTCAAACTATTTCTACATTGAAAAAATATTCCTTGAAGATCATTCTACATTTTCATAACTACTTAGGTTGATCGGGTTCATACCAAACCAAATTGAATTTGGGGGATGTACAAGGTGAGGATCAATCTCCAATTGAATACGTTGTTTTCCTGAGAAAGATGCCACTTTCTTCTATCAACAGATGCTTCTCATTGAAAAAATAAACCACATATCTTTGAAAGATATTATTCTTGGATTTCATGTCTATAATTGATTAGTTTGCATCCTAAACCTGAACATATGTAGAGAAACCAAAAACCTATAAGTGAGAGTATTCTATTATCTGACCATATATCTTCTAGGGTTTTAGTTCTTTTGTACAAAAAATCTTTGGTAAATGAGCATTAATTCCCATGCATCTCACCTTCTCCATAGTTATTCTATTTAATCCCACCATTATCTGCCATAGGTGTGACCTTTCTTGGTCATGTTGTGAACAGTTGTAGCAGCTGAATGTCATGAAATCAGATGACAATAACCGTAGCATGAATTATGAAATGGTTGAGCCGAAGGAACATCATTTCGAGTTGACGTTTTCTTGGGAGGACCGAAAATGAACTTTTAGTGTCATAAAACACCAAAACACATGTTTCACAGTTAGATCCATAGCTAACAAACTCGAAATGACTTGAAAGAACAGGAAAATCATATTATTATTATTTGTGACCTGTAAGAGAAGACGACATGTCAATCAGATGTGTGGTCTACTCAGAACGAATGAATATATAGTTTTTAAAGATTTGATGTCCTTTAAAAATATGGGTTCAGGGGTCAAAACTAAGAAAACGACATCTGAAAGTCACAAAATCAGAAGACAACAACTATAGCGTGAATTGTGAAATGATTGATTAGACGAAATGTCAATATGAGCTAGCATTTTCTAGGGAGGACTAAAAATGCACTTTTAGTGTCATAAAACACTAAAACACATATTTAACGATCATATCCATAGAAAACGACCTCAGAATGACTTGAAATCACAGAAAAACCATATTATTATTATTTGTGACATGTAAGAGTAGACAAAACATCAATCGGACATACGATCTGCGTGGAACGACTTAATATGTGGTTTTTAAAGATTTGACGCCCTTTAAAATGGTGCGCGTGGGGGTAAAAACTGTAACACCCCAAGCTTCCATGGTACGTTTCCCTTTGAATAATTCAATAGCTTGTATTGTACGCAACTTCGAGGTTCTAACACACCGCGGCCAATCAAACTACTCGTTATGAATAGTAATACCCACTTTTTGAAATTTTATAAATTTTATTTTTCAAAATGGACTTCATTTTTGAATTTAGAATATCAAAATTAGCTTAGGGTGAATTTTTGTGAACTTTTGGTATTTTTCTGAAAACATTCAATTTTTGATGAATAGTGAAAAACACTGCATTATTGGTTAAAACCAAATTTTTATTTAAATAATTATTTATTTTATTTAAATTTATTTTAGGTAAAAATAGATACATAATACCTATATAAGTTCAATGTAATTCATTGGTGTCATTTTATAACAAGTTTTGATATATAAAAATTTTATTGAACTTTTTACCGTCTTTAACCCATCTCCTAAGAGCATTTGCAAATTTGCGTAAAACTTAATTTTACCACTTATGTGAGTTGAATTTCAAAAATCTGACAGACATGATTAATATCAGTAAGTAAAATATGGTTTAATAAGATAAAAATAATTTTTGGTGAATAGTAACTTTTGACTTTTATTTACCATGGTTAAAAGTAAATAGGGTAATTAAGGGTAAAAATGATATCATAATTACCCTAACACATGTCCTAATTCTATTGTATAAGTATAATTCGAAAAAAAAACATAGGAATAAAATATGACCCCCTTTGGTCCACTTGGATTAGATTAGGACATTTATTATTATTTTATTTAAAGAAGTGTTAAAAGAGTTAAATTCAAAGTTTAATAACTAGTCCATTTTTAATATAGGGTTACACACAATATAAATTAGACTATAAATATTCATTATAAAGCTAAAAATATTTCCTACATAATTATATTTTATTTATAATTTTTAGACATTAAATAATTTAATTTATTTATGACATAATGATGATGCAGTAATTACCTTATTAATGAAATATTAAAATAATTGATATTATAAATATCAAAATAAATCTAAATTGAGACTTCTGATAAATTAAACTAATTTTCTAGGTTAATATGACATGTTAGGGTTGGTTAAATAAATTTTAGTCGAAGTGATAAAGTTTTAATAGGTTTCAAAAAAATCAAATACTAAATAGTGTCAAAACTGACATAATTGAGTTTTTAAAACAAATACTATATTATTAATTGATATAATATTCATAAAAATCTAATGTTCAGCCAAAAGACTTAGATAATGTTATATATATTAATAATGAACCACTTGGGGTTCACTTGGAAGTTTATAGTAAGTTTATTAACCATATAATATAACAATACAAGGAGACATGCTAAATGTCAAACTATTTAACTAAGAGTTAAATCTAAAAGATAATGTTAATATGGTGACCTAAATCTACTTAAAACCTATTGGTTGAGAATTTTTCGAACCATACCCACCTTATCTTCTAAATAAATCATTTTGGAGCCTTTAGAAACCAAAAATGATTTTATTACAAAATTACATTTCAAGCTTTTCCTAAAGTGACCCTCACCTCTCTTATAAAAGGGAACTTCCCCTTCTCTCAAAATAACACCTACAAAGACATTTTTCTTGGCCAAACTATTCCCAAATATCCTCCCAACTTTCCTTACTTAATCCTAGAGGCCTTCCTTTGGTTATAAAGACAACCTAAGGATCCCTTTTGATCAAATCAAAAGGAAGAACCCGAAGAAGAGGTAAATATTTTATCACCTCATTCATGTTCTTCTCTTCTTCCACTTTATCTTTATTTGTTGTTTCCATACCAAAATAATAAATCCAGTAACTTATACATAGTATGATGTTATTATAAATATGGTACAACCATATTCGTTATTCTATCCATCCTATAAATGACAAAGTCATCATACGTGCGTACGTACGGCATACCGCCTGCACGTCGTGGTGTAGTTTTTTATTCAAACACTAAATTATTTGGATGGGTATAATAATGAGTATAAATAATGTAAATAATAAATATAACATGTTAATTATTCTGTATATATGATATACCATCCAATTACATATGATTTCTCCATCAATATAATGATATTGTCGCTTGTGCATACGTACAGATTACCGTCTCCATGAATGCGATGAGATTCATTTCCCCATCGTAACCATTCAAGAATAATTTTCATTTGATGAATAAAAATAATATTTATGAACATAATATCATTATTTATATAAATAAAATACATCATATCCATAAAAAACATGGCTTACGTAACCAAGCATATAAAGTAAAAACGAATCAGTTAACACCAGAAACGATGATGCTACTAAAATATTATTAACAAAGAAATATTAGAGGATCATATATGATATCATATTTATGTATATAGTTCTTTTATAATTTAATAACAATTATTTAACTATTATATATTACGTTAACATACCCTTGACCAAGGAAAAGTACAAGGTAAGGGTTAATTTCACAATCTCTTTATTATCCAAGGTTGTTTTTACGTAAGTATCTGATGGGACCTCTTTATCATCCACATCCATGTTTTCTTAAAAATGTATTTAAAAACATTTTTACTATTTACTAGACTATGGGTTAAAGTCATTTATACCCTTATTTTACTTTATATGTTTTGAAATGAATCTTTTTGTCATTTTCCAAACATGGTACTTTATGACCTTTTCGACAAAATTAAGGTAAGAATGTTTTTTAACTTATAAGGTGGGTGCGACTATTTTCCACCATTATAACATCATCGAAGCTTCACTTACAAGATTATAAGAATATTTTCAAAATAAATTTTTTCTTTTATAATTACGTGACTCTTAAATGGTTTCAAAATAGAAAGATTTATTTCTTTTAAATAGTCTTAATTTCATCTATGTCAACAGCCTTTGATGGATTTTAAACTTGTTTAAAGTTGATTTATTATGGTAAAAATCTTCCATATTGTATTGAATTTTTTGTGATATTTTTGACTGTGGATGTGTTATTTTTATACCATTCATGGTTTATGGTTAAAGTATTGACATTTCATATGCTAGTTTTAATATGAATGTTTATGTTTTTTTTTCAACCTTTTCATATGAGGAATGTATTGGACTTAGTATGTGATGGGTGGAGCCCTCTATAGCTCCTCGGTGCATAGGTAGGTCTCATGAGACAATTAGATGTGGAATTGGCCGAGGCCTTTCCCAATTTGATATATGGTTTTAACCGAGGCCTAAATCATTTTTAGATGTCTTGGCCGAGGCCTAGACAAGATGTTTCAGAATGTTCGACATTATAAATTCCCTCATTATGAAAATAATAATGATGGTGCATGTGGTTATTTGACTAGTAGAATACCCATGACTATGCTTTATTATGGAATTATTTATTCAGCTCATATTCCTGGAATAAAGTTTTCATGTTTATTATTTATAAAGGCATGTGTTTTTAATTATTCATCATGCCTAATGTTTATGTTATATTCCACTGTATTTCTTACCCTTACTGAGCATTTTAGCTCACCCCTTTCTTATGTTTCATTTTCCCAGGATATGAAGAAGTTAGTTATGAGTGACTTGCCAGCATAATCTAGGAGGATTGGATGTTTCTAATGGAATAAATTAGCGTTGTATTTCTTTTCAAGTTGTAATTTTGAACTTATGTATATATCTTGTTTCCAATAATACTAAACTGGTCGGTATTTCGGGACATGATTCCTTGTATCATGCCAATGTTATGTAATAAAGCATCGAATATGGGTAACTGGGGTTGGGGAATTACAAAAACTAGCTGAACGACCTCTGAATGCGGTGAAATAAGATAAAAAAAATTGTGGAGTGAATTGTGGAATGGTTGAGCATACAAAACATCAATTCGAGTTGACATTTTCTTGAGAGGACCGAAAACACAATTTTAATGTCATCAAACGCCAAAATGTGCGTTTAACGGTAAAATCCATATCAAATGACATTTTAGTGACTTAAAATCAAAGGAAAACTATTTTATTATTATTCATGATGTGTAAGAGGAGACGATATGTAAATCGGACATGCAGTCTACGCGGAACGACTGAATATGTGGTTTTTAAAGATTTGACACCCTTTAAAAAGGTGTGTATGGGGGAAAAACCATTCAAAAAACCTTTGAATGACGTTAAATTATATGATAATAACTATAGAGTTATTTGTGAAATGGTTAAATATACAAAACATCAATCCATGCTGACATTTTCTGATGAGGACTGAAAAATCACTTTTAGTGCCATAAAACACCAAAATAGGTGTTTAATGATCAGATCCATAAAAAATGATCACGGAATGAATTGAAGTCAAAGGGAAACCATCTTATTATTATTCATGATGCATATGGACAGACAACACTTCAATAAAACATTTGGTTCGCACAGTACGACCAAATATGTGGTTTTTAAAGATTTGAGACCCCTTAAAAAGGTGTGTCTCGTGGTCAAAACCAGCCAAACGACCTTATAATTCCATGAAATTAGAGGACAACAACCATGAAGTGAATTGAGAAATGGTCGAGCATACAGTAAGTCAATCAGAGGTGTTTTTTGACTGTGATGATAGAAAACACACTTTTAGTATCATAAAACACCAAAACAGGTGTTTAACAGTTAGATCCATAACAAACGACCTCTGAATGACATGAAATCAAAGGAAAACCATATTATTATTACTTGTGACATTTATGAGGATATAAAATGTTAATAAGATATGTGGTCTTCCTGGAACGAATTAATGTTTGGTTTTTAAATATTTTTCGCCCTTCAAAAAGGTGCGTTTAGAGGTCAAAACCAGATGAACAACATCCAAATGCCATGAAATCAGAAAAAAATAACCATTGCATGAATTTGGAAATGGTCAAGCAGAAAAAATGTCAATCTGAGCTGGAGTTTTCTCAGGAGAACTGAAAATGCACTTTTACTATCATAAAACACCAAAAAGCATGTTTAACGTTGAAGATGATCTCAAAAATTACTTGAAACCACATGAAAACCATGTTATTATTATTCATAATGTGTAAGAGTAGAAGGAACACAAATCTGATGCATGATATTCACAAAACGACTGAATATGTGGTTTTTAAAGATTTGATACCCTTTAAAAAGGTGTGTCCAAGGGTCAAAACTAGTAGAACTATCTACGAATTCCATGAAATCAGACGATAAAAAATGTGGAGTGAATTGTAAAATGGTTGAGTAAATGAAATGTAAATCTGAGTTGGAGTTTTCCCAGGACAAAAAACACACTTTTAGTGTCATAAAACACCAAAAAGTGCATTTAACAGTTATATCCATAGAAAATGATCTCATAATGACTTCAAAACACATGAAAATTGTGTTGTTATTATTATTCATGATTTTTAATAGCTGATGGAGCGTTAATCAAATGTGTGGTATTCGCAGAATGACTGAATATGTGGTTTTTAAAGATTTGAAACTCTTTAAAAAGGTGCATATGAGGATAAAAAGTAGTCAAACAACCTCTGAATTCCATAAAACCATAATGCAACAACTATAGAGTGAATTTCGAAATGGTCGAGTATATAGAATTTCAATTCAAGCAGGCATTTTCCTAGGAGGACAAAAAATGCACTTTTAGTGTCATACAACACCAAAACATGTGTTTAATGGTCAAATCCATATCAAACGACCGTTTTAATTATTTTAAATCATAGTAAAACCATGTTATTTTTATTCTTGATGTGTGAGAGTATATGGTAAGTCAATCAGACATGCGGTCTGAGTGGTACAACTGAATATGTGGTTTTTAAAGATTTGAGGCTCTTTAAAAAGGTGTGTCTGGTGGTCAAAACCAGCCGAACGATCTCAAAATTCCACGAAAAAAATACCATGGAGTTAATTTTTAAATGTTTGAGTAGATGATATGTCAATGAAATATGTCATTTGACCGTGATGATGGAAAACACACTTTTTGTGTCATAAAACACCAAAACTGGTGTTTAACGGTCAGATGCATAAAAAATGACCTTAGAATGAATTTAAATAAAAGGAAAATCATATTATTATTATTCATAACGTGTACGAGTAGATGACAAGTGAATTGAACATATGGTCTGCACGATAAGACTGAATATGTGGTTTTTAAAGATTTAAGTCCCTTTAAAAAGGTGCGCCTGGTGGTCAAAACTAGTCGAACAACCTCAGAATGCCATGAAATCATAAAAAAACAACCATGGAGTGAATTTTAAAATAGTAAAGCCTATGGTACATTAATTAGGGATGTCTTTTGACCGTGATGATGGAAAATACAATTTTAGTGTCGTAAAACACCAAAATAGAAGTTTAACGATCATATTCATAGAAAATGACCTCTAAATGATAAGAAATCATATGAAAATCATACTATCATTATTCATGATGCGTATGTGGAGAAGAAATTTCAATTTAATATGCGGTCTTATTGGAACAATTTAATGTCTCATTTTTGAAGATTTGTCACCCTTTAAAAAGGCACGTTCGAAAGTCAAAATAAAACCGAATGACATCTAAATTCCATGACAACAATCGTAGCATGAATTATGAAATAGTCAACTAGAAGAAACATCAATTCAAGATGGAGTTTTCTTGAGAGGACTTAAAACTCACTTTTAGCGTCATAAAACACCAAAAATCACATTTAATTATCATATCCACAGTAAACGACCACGTAATGACTTGAAACCACAGAAAAACCATGTTATTATTATTAGTGATGTGTAAGAGTATACAGAATGTCAATCAAACTTGCAGTCTACTTGGAACGATTGAATATATGGTTTTTAAAGATTTGATGCTCTTTAAAAAGGTGTATCTGGGGGTAAAAAATAGACAAACGACCTCCAAATGTGGAAAAATCAGACAAAAAAAACTATCGAGTGAATTGTGAAATGGTCGAGTAGACAGAATGTCAATTCGAGATGGTTTTTTCACAGGAGGACCAGAAATACACTTTTAGTGTCATAAAACACCAAAATGTACATTTAACAGTCAAATCCATATTAAAAGACCTTGGAATGACTTGAAATCATAGGAAAATTGTCTTATTATTATTCATGATGTGCAATAGTAGATAGTACATTAATCAGATATGTGGTCTGCAGAGAATGACTAAATATGCGGGTTTTAAAGATTTTATGCCCTTTAAAAAGGTGTGTCTGGGGGTCAAAACAAGCTGAACGACCTCTAGATTCCATAAAATTAGATGAGAAAAACTATGGAGTGATTTTCGAAATGGTTAAGAAGATATTATGTCCATCAGAGGTTTTGTATGATCGAGATGATGAAAAACACACTTTTAGTGTCATAAAACATCAAAATGCATGTTTAAAAGTTAGATACATATAAAATGACCTTCCAATGAATTTAAATCAGAGGAAAACCATATTATTATTATTAATGATGTGTGATATTAGGTGACACATCAATTGGATCTGTGGTCCATGCGATATGACTAAATATGTGGTTTTTAAAGATTTAAGCCCCTTTAAAATGGTGTCCCCAGGTGTCAGAACCATCTGAATGGACTCTCCATGCCATGAAATAATATGAAAACAACCACAGAGTGAATTGTGAAATGGTTGAGTAGACAATACATCAATCAGAGGAGTCGTTTGACCACAATGAAAGAAAATGAATTTTTAGTGTCACAAAACACAAAAACGGCCTTTTAACCATTAGATCCAAAGAAAATGACCTCAAAGTGAAATGAAATCATAGGATAGTCATCTTATAATTATTCATGATGTGTAAGAGAATAAGGAATGTCAATCAGACATGCGGTCTACTCGGAATGACTTGATGTGTGGTTTTTAAAGATTTTTCGCCCTTTAAAAAGGAGGGTTCAGATGTTAAAACCAACCAAACAGAATTAGATTGTCGTGAAATAATACTAAAACAACCGTAGAATGAATTGTGAAATGGTCAACCATATGAAATTTCAATTTGAGCTAGATTTTTTTTGAGAGGACCAAAAATGAACTTTTCGTGTCATAAAATACCAAAAAGCGTGTTTAATGGTCAGATCCATAGTAAACAATCTCACAATGACTTGAAACTATAGGAAAACCATATTATTATTATTCTTGATGTGTAAGAGTAGAAGGAACATCAATCAGATGTGCTTTCTACATGGAAAGACTGAATATTTTTTTTTAAAGATTTGATGCTCTTTTCAAAAGGTGCATATGGGGGGTCAAAACCAGCCAAACGACATCCAAATGTGGTGAAATTAGATAAAAACAACTCTGGAGAGAATTTTTAAATGTTCTAGTGGACCGAATGTCAATTTGAGTTGGATTTTACTTGGGAGGACCGAAAACATACTTTTAGAGTCATAAAACATCAAAATGCGTGTTTAATGGTCAAATCCATATCAAACACCCTTTTAATGACTTTAAATCATAGAAAAACCATATTATTATTATTATTCATGATGTGTAATACGATATGGTATTTCAATCAGATGTGTGGTCTGCACATAATGACTGAATATATAGTTTTTTTTAAAGATTTAAGGCCCTTTAAAAAGGTGTGTCTGGGTGTCAAAACTAGCTGAACAACCTCTGAATGCCATTAAATCAGTAAACAAAAAATATAGAGTTATTTTTGAAATAGTTGAGACTATGGTACTTCCATTGGAGGTGTTGTTTGACTGGGATGACAGAAAACACACTTTTAGTGTCATAAAACATAAAAATGTGCATTTAACAGTTAGATGTATAGAAAACAACCTCTTAATGTCTTGAAATCCAAGTAAAACTATATTATTATTATTCATGGTGTGTGTGAGGAGACAACAAATCAATTGGATGTGTGGTCCATGTGATATGACTGAATATGTGGTTTTTAAAGATTTGAGGCCCATTAAAAAGGTGTGTCCGGTGGTCAAAACCATCTGAAAAACCTCATAATGTCATGAAATAAGATTCCAACAACCATGGAGTGAATTTTGAAATGTTTGAGTTGACAGTACATCAATCAGATGTGTCGTTTACCGTAATGATGGAAAATGCACTTTTAGTGCCATAAAATACTAAAATAGGCGTTTAATGGTCAGATCCATAGAAAATGACTTTAGAATGACATGAAATCACAAGATAGTTATCTTATCATTATTTATGATGTGTATGATGAGAAGGAACATCAATTGGACATGTGGTCTTCTCGAAATGACTTAATGTGTGATTTTTAAAGATTTGTCGCCCTTTAAAAAGGAACATTCTGGTGTCAAAACCAACCAAACAACTTCCAAATTCCATGAAATGAGAAGAAAATGATCATAACATGAATTGTAAAATTTTCAACCAAATAAAATGTCAATCTGACATAGATTTTTCCCAAGAGAGTCGAAAATGCATTTTTAGTGTCATAAAACCCCAAAAAGCACATTTAATAGTCATATCCATACTAAAAGACCTCATAATGAATTGAAACCATAGTAAAACCATTTTATTATTATTCGTGACATGTAATTATAGAAATAACATCAATCAGATGTGAGGTATTTGCAGAATGACTGAATATGTGGCTTTTAAAGATTTGACACTCTTTAAAAAGGTTTGTCCTGGGGTAAAAACCATCCAAACAACCTATGAATGTAGTTAAATCAGATGAAAAAAAACTATGGAGTGAATTTTGAAATGGTCAAGTATATGGAATGTCAATTTGAGCTAGAGTTTTCCCAAGGGAACCGAAAACACACTTTTAGTATCATAAAACACCAAAACGTGCGTTTAATAGTAAAATCCATATCAAATGACCTCAGAATGACTTGAAATCAAAGGAAACCCATCTTATTATTATTTTTGATGTGTAAGAGTAGAAAACACATCAATAAGACATACAGTATGTGTGGAATGACTGAATATATGGTTTTTAAAGATTTGATGCTCTTTAAAAAGGTGCATTCGGGGGGTCAAAACTAGCCGAATGACCTCTGAATACCGCGAAATCAGAAAAAAAATGATGGAGTGATTTGTAAAATAGTCAAGAATATGATACATCCATCAAAAGGATCGTTTGATAGGGATGATGAAAAACAATCTTTTAGTGTCATAAAACAAAAAAATGAGCGTTTAATGGCCACATGCATAGAAAACGACCTCATAATGATATGAAATAATAGGAAAACCAACTTATTATAATTTGTGATGTGTTGAGGAGAGGGTTCATTAATTGGATGTGTGGTATGCTCAGAACAATAGAATAAGCAGTTTAAATTTTGTTTAAAATGATTAGAAATTATTAATATATTTTCAAAATCAAATAACTATGATCTGTTGTTCTAATATTTAATTGAAATATTTTATTTAATATCAATTATTAATTGGGATATTTTTTTTGTACTAATTATTTTATTAAATTTTGTAATGTAGTTTTATTTGATGATGGGTGTGGAGCTTGGAAGATGATGAGAAAAAGCGATTTATGTTCCCATGGTTTTAAATATTGTGGAAATATTTTTTGTATTTTTGAAATATAGTGGTTTTTTAAAAGTTGTTGTGAATTTTCTAAAATAAAATAAAAAACCTATAGTGTCCACCATATAGAAATTGCTATAGGTATTTCCTGGATGACCTATAACAACCTCCACATGGCAGTCGCTATAACTGATCCCAAAGGAGACTAGGGACCTCCTTATGGAGGTCGCTATAGGTTTTACCTATATGACCTATAGTGACCACCATATGGTGGCCGCTATAGGTGATCCCAATCCTATCTATAGCATCCACCAAATGGCAGATGCTATTGGAAACATCAATGAGCATAAAGCGTCTGTTGTTTGGTGTATGCTAGGCGGCCGCTATAGGCCTTTATCGATGACTTTTGGATGTTTCTAAAATCTATTTTTCTACTATTGTATTGAGAAACTATCATAAAAAAATGTTAATAATTTTAAAAATCAATAAACATAATCAAAAACCATTTAGAGCAACAAGGAGAATTGTATCAAAATAGTACATCCCCAGTCAAACTGATCATAAAAAATCCATAAAAATAATAAGGATGGTATCATTAAAACATATTCATAGTGAAGCATGATTAAAATAAGATTTTTTTTCATTGATGAATATAAATACAATAAAAATTGCAACAAAAATATTTTAAAGGAAAATACAATTTTAACTTTGTAAATCACTTTTAAAAATTTTAAAAAAAATAAAAATATTAGGAAAAAAAATTCTTTGAAAAAAATCATGGAAAATTGTAAAGTAAATTTCAAAGTAATGAGTGGTCATGGTGGCGGGTAATCCTAGACATGCCGTATAAGTTAAAAACACCCATTTCAACCTGTGGTAAAATGGTCAAAAGTACATCGTTTGGAAAATTATAAGAAGATTCCTTTTAAACCATTTTGTAAAAGGTAAAACATGAGTAAAAATTTCTTTAATAAATAATTTAGAGAATTTTTAAAACATTCATGGAAATACTTTTAGGAACCATGGATATTGAAGAAAAAATATTTTTGATCGAAGAGAGAAATAAATTCAGTTTTTATTAAAAATATTTTCTCAATTGTTTTAATCACCAAAGAGAGGAAAATTGTCATATTACTTGAAAAGTACATGACTAACTAGATGAGAAGAAAATATATTGAGTTTAAGATAAAAATATCAAATAATTTCTCCTAAGGAGACTTAAACATAAATAATCCAGAACACTGATGATATTGAAAAATAAACCCTTACCACTTTGGTAACTTTTGAATCATAATCCCCATAAAATAAATAACTTCAAATGAAACTTTAAATTCCATGAATAAAAATAGATTCATGATAAAACATATCAAATTTTCATTATATATACAACACAAAAGAAACAAGTGATGAATATGACATATGTATCATAGGAGTAAAAGTGAGAAGAGAAAACCCTTACCGCTAGTTCAACCTCCTTCATATGTGTTTGAACCTCTTATATGAGAAATATAGATTTATTATTAATATATATATATATATATTAGAACCATATTAATTTATATCATACCTAATATTATTTACTTATAATATGTTATCAACCGTTTATTAAGAATTTTTTTTTAGAATCATTGTTCTGGAAAATAACTGTAATGGTATGTGACTTCCAGGCCTGTTACATTGCCGATTTTGGGTTTTGGAGTTACTTGGAGGAGTACTAGAGTGGTCATGTAGGTTTTGGTTGTTAAAAAAAGTTTTAAGTAGATAGAACACACACCGTGTAAAGTTTACACGATGTGTAAAAGTGTTTCACGGATTATATAGGGTCCGTTCACGATGTGTAGATTTTAGGGGTTAAATAATAAAAAGGAAACACATTCTTTGGAGAAACCAAACCCTAAGTATTACAAAACATGAAAAAAGATTGCATGTCCTATAATTCCCATTTGTAGTGTGTCTTTAAAGGTTGGTGAGACTCGATTTTTCCTCAAACCCTACACTCTCTATCTCGTTTTAGGTGACTGACGGTTCTCTCTTAAGGTTTCTTGGGATTCCTTCGACGAGGATTAATCTGGGGCTTCCCATATTTGATTATTGGCCATCATAGATCTATGGAATGTTGTATCCTCATTCTCATCCATTTCCTTTTTTCTATTCTTTAGAGTTTGATGTGGTGGTGCGGTTTGGTTTGGGTTATGTGTTTGGGATTCATTTTGATGATATTTGGGTGTGTTGTAGCTTGACCCTCCAATTGCTTAAGTGGCGGTGGTTCTTGGGAAGTTTCTTATTTTCCCCACAGTTTTTAGTGAGATCAAAAAGATTCTTTGAGGTAAGAGATCCTCGTTCTCACCCTTTTTATGTGCTATATGTGGGAATTCCATGGTTTTTCTTACCATTGGGTGGATAGTAAGGGTCGGTATAATCATATAATTAATTGACATGTCAAAAATTGATGAGTATGGGGAGTTATCAGATGATTTTATGTTTTGTTATATGTTGTTGATGTTGTTATATCTTCATGTTTCCAATTTTAAAAATAGTGGTTGTTGTAAGACTTTCTTTCGATTTAGTTGATATATATGATGGCCCTTACCATGTTATTGTGTGATCAAACCCTGAGTAAAAGGTTAAAGAACTTATATTTGGAAAATAATTGGATTCCCCTAGATATCTGGTTTGTGTGCACTACTACAAATATGGCTTTTAAAAGCGCTAAAACCGCCTTTAATAGCACTAAAAAGCACTGTTAATCGCGGAGAAGATAAAGGGGGTGGGGGTCCCCTTTAACAGTGCTAAAAAAACATTAATAAAGGGTTCCCTTTATCCACACTAAAAAAATCTCAGATAAAAGGTTCCATTTATCCGTGCTAAAAAAGTGCTGATAAATTCCCCCTTTATCAGCTCTATTTTGAGCACGGATAAAGGACACCATTATTAGATCTATTTTGAGCGCTGATAAAGGCCAAGTTTCCCGAGCAAACCCAGAACCTGAACAGAACCTTCACACCTGAGACAACACCTACACACATAGCACCAAATATAACCTGCACACAAAATAGCTGCACAAAACAACACCTATACCCAAATAAAGCATAGAAAAACAAAACAACACACACAAGATTTTTGAAAAAATTTCTATATAAATTTACTTGAAATCATGAATATAAAAAAACAACTCTATATACAATTCAAAAAAAATTATATGGTTATAATTACAATTATCCAAAAAATAGTTAAAAACATTAATGTTTCATCCTTTTTGCATCTGTGATCCCCTCTCAAAAATTGTCGTCCATGGTATTAGTTTCCAAAAAAATCATCTGAACTCAGGAAAAAAATTTCCACCTATATAAGAAAACAAATATTATGTTAGTAATACAATAATGAAATAAATTAAACATTAATATAAAGTAATACATTAATAAAATTCCAATTTTTAATAAAAAAACACATTTGTGTCGGTAGGGGTCCATAAGACTAGATGACACTTGATAACTGACCTTAATATGGGTAGGTAAGAGGCCATGATAAGCTACTAGAGTAATGAAAAGGAAAAAAGTCTACAAAGTAGAACAATTAATGATTTTTAGAGGTTTCTTAGTGTATGGACTTTCCCACTTTCTCTTCTTATTCCTCTTAGAGAAAGGAACTTAAAAAGATAACTTGAGGTGCCAAAGGTGGTGCAGATGGAGGCACAAATGGTGTTTCCTTTGGATCAGAAACAACCACATCCATGAGCTCCATTTGACTTAGACAGAACTGATCATCAACCTCTCAGTCACTTTTTAAACCAACTTTGGCCACCATGTCTCTGGGAAAGTAAACAGGAGAGGTGGGAGGTGACCAAATTTTACCAGCCTCTTGAAATATCCAAGAGAAAAGGGCTAAAGGCTTCTCCCCCCACAATGATGGCAACCACTGAGCCAGTCCCTCCCCCAATGGAGGGGGAGGGACCTCCATCATCCTCTAAGAGAGTGGTGGCCTCTTTATCCCCATTCTCCAAACCCAAGATCCTTCCACCTTTCCCACAGAGCTTCCTGTGCCTTAAGGTTCCTGACCTTTATACAGGGATCCCTAATTTTCGTTTATCGATCACGGAATTTAACTATGCCTCGACGCTCCTCAAGCAGACACTGGTATAGCACGTTTCCCACAGAGAAGACCATCAGTGGACTCCTTTGATAGGTTCATTTTCTGTTCTTGGGATCTACAAGAGAGAGTGACAGTGGGTCTGCTCGACAACAAATTCATTTTGATCTATTTCACATTGGAGGACGACCTAATCAAATCTTTGTCTAGTGCGACTTGTAGCTGTAATAGGTACTGCTTATTCCTCCAAAGATGGTCTTATGACTTCCATATGAAGCGGGACTCCCCTTCGGTGGTGATATGGGTGATTTTCCCTAATCCCCTCCTTCCTTTTCAAAATCCTTTGATCATTAGGATTCTTGGGAACCTCATAGGGAGGTATTTATCCTCTGATCACTGAACCACTATTGTGTTCCATCCTGTTAATCCTCGTGTGTGCATGGAAGTGGATGCCTAGAGGAAGCCTCCTAAGTTCATTTGTATTACCATAGGATAAGAATACCGGTGTAAACATAAGGTTGTGTATGAGTAGTGGGCCGACTTCTATTCTGGTTGCAAGAATTTGGGACCCTCGTCGGTGGCACCAAATTTCTGCTAAGTAGAATATAGTCCCAGGTGAGGCTATTATTCATGATAGCCCCTCAAGGGTCTATTATAGTGGCCAAAATGTAGACGAGAAATAAGATACTCCTGATCAATCTCACTTCCAAGGTACTGGGAGTATAGGTTTGCAGGAGGTAGGCAGGGGGGTGTCCAAGCAAGGAGTAATGATCCCTATCGGCACTAAGGCATTTAAGTGTGCTGCACGGGCTTCAGGGGATGGCTTTTTCTGTGGTTCTAACCTTAATATAGGTGTAGAGAGCTCGGACTCTTAGTCTCCCTCTCAAGGTGGTTATGTACAACCAGATAGAAATCTTAATTCAGTTGTGGAATGCATTGTCTCTCCAATTTATGATCCTCCATGTGAAGAATTCATGGTTCCAAAGCCAGCTTTGGTATCTCAGAGAAGGAGGTCGACATGGACGCTACAATGATGTTGCACAGTGAGAAGGCTGAAGCTCTGGGGAACATATTGCAGGAGGTGGCCTTGCTGACTATTGTGGTGCCTCCACACAACAAAGGGAGGCTTGAGAAGGGGAGTGTGGCCGAGCCTCCTAGAATGCAGGAGGTGCACCAGTTATCTGCTGTAGTGTCTCAACCTGGAAAATGGAGTTGGGATGAGGGGAGTGTCTTGGGACCCTTGGACCCAAACATTTTATGTTCAAAACCACTATCCTATCTAAATGATGCATGTATGGGGAAGAATAGGCAGAGCCCTAGTGACTCGGGCAACTGTTTTGGGTTGAGGCCCCACATGAAAGGCCCGGGGGTTGAGTTGAGGAACTTTTTTGATAGTCTGGCTATTCAAGATCAAGTTGTGTCTCATGAGGAGGATGATTTAGGTGATGAAAGTTATAGCCAACTCTCAGTGGTCAGTTGGGACCGTTTCGAAGGGAAAGGTCCTAACAGCCCTAGAAGGAAGAAGGGACTAAAAGGGAAGCGTGACCTTGGGAAATTCATTGCGTTATAGGGAAAAAAACTTGTAACATCCCCAAATAATACAGGGTTAAATGACTAAATGATATGACTCGTGTCAATAAGGCCCACCTTCCTATTTGGGAGCCTACCTGATTAGAACTCCACAGTTAAGCATTCTTGGCCTGGAGTAGTGATCACAATGTGTGACCTTATGGGAAGTTTCCTAGGGTGTGTGTGAGTGAGGACAAAGCACACTGGGAAACTGGGTGGGGACCATGTGTCTGCGGGGCAACTGGTGGTACCTAGTGGGCCAGGACCCGACGACCATGTTAGGACGGGGAGTCTATGCTGTCACCGGGACCTAGTTGTCACATTTGGAATCAGAGGAGGAACCCAACCTTAAGTGCGATGCACTGCCTGGGTTGAGATGTAGGGCTCACAATGATAATGTTGTGCTCTAAAGGGGGGGGGGTGATTGTAACATCCCCAAATGATACAGGGTTAAATGACTAAATGATATGACTCATGTCAATAAGGTGCACCTTCTTTTTAGGGAGCCTACCTAATTAGAACTCCATAGTTAAGTGTGCTTGGCCTAGTGATTAGGATGGGTGACCTTCTGGGAAGTTTCCTAGGGTGTGAGTGAGTGAGGACAAAGCACAATGGAAAGGACATGCACTGCCTGGGTTGAGATGTAGGGCCCACGATGAGGGTGTTGTGCTCTGGGGGGGGGGGGTGATTGTAACATCCCCAAATGATACATGGTTAAATGACTAAATGATATGACTCATGTCAAAAAGGTGCACCTTCCTTTTCATGAGCCTACCTGATTAGAACTCCACAGTTAAGCGTGCTTGGCCTAGAGTTGTGATGAGGATGGGTGACCTTCTGGAAAGTTTCTTAGGGTGTGTGTGTGTGAGGACAAAGCACACTGGAAAGGTCATGTGTGGGCATGTGGGGTTGTCATTAGTCAGATGACATGTTTGGTACCTGGTGGGCCAGGACCCGACGACCAGGTTAAGGAAGGGTGTCTGTGCTGTCACCGGGACCCAGTTGTCACATTTGATATCAGAGGAGGAACCCAACCGTAAGTGCAGTGCACTGCCTGGGTTGAGATGTAGGGCTCACAACGAGGGTGTTGTGCTGTTTCCTAGGGTGTGTGTGAGTGAGGAAAAATCACACTGGAAAGGACATGTGTGGTCATGTGGGGTTGTCATTAGTCAGATGACACGTTCGGCCATGTGGGTGGGCACCAGGGTGGGGACCACGTGTCAGTGGGGAAAATGGTGGTACCTGGTGGGCCAGGACCCGACAACCAGGTTAAGGCGGGGTGTCTGTGCTGTCACCGGGACCCAGTTGCCACATTTGATATCAGAGGAGGAACCCAACCTTAAGTGCGGTGCACTTACTAGGTTGAGATGTAGGGCTCATAAAGAGGGTGTTGTGCTCTAAGGGGGGGGGGGGGGTTATTGTAACATCCCCCAATGATACAGGGTTAAATGAAAAAATGATATGACTCATGTCAACAAGGTGCACCTTCCTTTTCAGGATCCTACCTAATTAGAACTCCACAATTAAGCGTGCTTGGCCTAGTTGTCACATTTGATATCAGAGGAGGAAGCCAACATTAAGTATGGTGCACTGCCTGGGTTGAGATGTAGGGCTCACGAGGGTGTTGTGCTCTGGGGGGGAGGTTATTGTAACATCCCCCAATGATACAGGGTTAAATGACAAAATGATATGACTCATGTCAACAAGGACGTGTCAGTGGAGAAACTGGTGGTACCTGGTGGGCCAGGACCCAACGAACAGGTTAAGGCGGGGTGTCTGTGCTGTCACCGGGACCCAGTTGCCACATTTGATATCAGAGGAGGAACCCAACCTTAAGTGCGGTGCACTTCCTGGGTTGAGATGTAGGGCTCACAACGAGGGTGTTGTGCTCTAGGGGGGGGGGGGTTTATTGTAACATCCCCTAATGATACAGGGTTAAATGACAAAATGATATGACTCATGTCAACAAGGACGTGTCAGTGGGGCAACTGGTGGTACCTGGCGGGCCAGGACCCAACGACCAACGACCAGGTTAAGGCGGGGTGTCTGTGCTGTCACTGGGACCCAATTTCCACATTTGCTATCAGAGGAGGAACCCAACCATAAGTGCAGTGTACATCCTGGGTTGAGATGTAGGGCTCACAATGAAGGTGTTGTGCTCTAAGGGGGGGGGGGGTAATTGTAACATCCCCAAATGATACAGGGTTAAATGAAAAAATGATATGACTCATGTCAACAAGGTGCACCTTCCTTTTCAAGAGCTTACCTGATTAGAACTCCACAATTAAGTGTGCTTGGCCTAGTTGTCACATTTGATATCAGAGGAGGAAGCCAACCTTAAGTGTGGTGCACTGCCTGGGTTGAGATGTAGGGCTCACAATGAGGGTGTTGTGCTCTGGGGCGGGGGGGGGGGGGGGTTATTGCAACATCCCCAAATGATACAGGGTTAAATGACTAAATGATATGACTCATGTCAATAAGGTCCACCTTCCTTTTCAGGAGCCTACCTCATTAGAACTCCATAGTTAAGCGTGCTTGGCCTAGTGATCAGGATGGGTGACCTTCTGGGAAGTTTCCTAGGGTGTGTGTGAGTGAGGAAAAAGCACAATGGAAAGGACATGCACTGCCTGGGTTGAGATGTAGGGCCAGCAATGAGGGTGGGGGGGGGGGTTATTTTAACATCTCCAAATGATACAGGGTTAAATGACTAAATGATATGACTCATGTCAACAAGGTCCACCTTCCTTTTCAAGATCCTACCTGATTAGAACTCCACAGTTAAGCGTCCTTGTCCTAGTGATCAGGATGGGTGACCTTCTGGGAAGTTTCCTAGGGTGTGTGTGAGTGAGGACAAAGCACAATGGAAAGGACATGCACTGCTTGGGTTGAGATGTAGGGCTCGTAATGTGGGTGTTGTGCTCTACGGGGGGGGGGGGGGGGGTCTAATATCCCCAAATGATACAGGGTTAAATGACTAAATGATATGACTCATGTCAATAAGGTGAACCTTCCTTTTTGTGAGCCTACCTGATTAGAACTCCACATTTAAGCGTTCTTGGCCTGGAGTAGTGATCAGGATGGGTGACCTTCTGGGAAGTTTCTTATGGTGTGTGTGAGTGAGGAAAAAGCACACTGGAAAGGGAATGTGTGGGCATGTGGGGTTTTCATTAGTCATATGACATGTTCGGGCATGTGGGTGGGCCCTAGGGTGGGGACCACGTGTCAGCGGGGCAACTGGTGGTACCTGGCGGGCTAGGACCCGACAACCATGTTAAGTCGGGGTGTTTGCGCTATTATTAGGATCTAGTTGTCACATTTGGTATTAGAGGAGGAACCCAAACTTAAGTGCGGTGCACTACCTGGGTTGAGATTTAGGGCCCACAACATGGGTGTTGTGCTCTAAGGGGGGGGGAGTGTGATTGTAATATCCCCAAATGATAAAAGGTTAAATGGATAAATGATATGACTCATGTCAAGAAGGTGCACCTTCCTTTTCAAGAGCCTACCTAATTAGAACTCCACAGTTAAGTGTGTTTGGCCTGGAGTAGTGATCAGGATGGGTGACCTTCTGGGAAGTTTCCAAGGGTATGTGTGAGTGCGGACAAAACACACTGGAAAGGACTTGTGTGGGCCTGTGGGGTGTGTGAGTGAGGACTAAGAACACTGGAAAGTTTCCTATTGTGTATGTGAGTGAGGAAAAAACACACTGGAAAGGACATGTGTGGGCCTGTGGGGTTGTCATTAGTCAGATGACATGTTCGGGAATGTGGGTGGGCCCCAAGGTGGGGACCACGTGTCAGCAGGGCAACTGGTGGTACCTGGCGGGCCAGGACCCAACAACCATGTTAAGGTGGGGTGTATGTGCTGTCATTGGGATCCAATTGTCACATTTGGCATCAGATGAGGAACCCAACCTTAAGTGCGGTGCATAGCCGAGGTTGATATGTAGGGCCCACAACCAGGGTGTCGTGCTCTGGGGGGGGGGTGATTGTAACATCCCCAAATGATACAGGGTTAAATGACTAAATGATATGACTCATGTCAACAACGTGCACCTTCCTTTTCAAGAGCCTACCTGATTATAACTTCATAGTTAAACGTTGTTGGCCTGGAGTAGTGATCAGGATGAGTGGCCTTATGGGAAGTTTCCAAGGGTGTGTGTGAGTGAGGACAAAGCACACTGGAAAGGACATGTGTGGGCCTATGGGGTGTGTGAGTGAGGACAAAGCACACTGGAAAGTTTTATAGGGTGTGTGTGAGTGAGGACAAAGCACACTAGAGAGGACATGTGTGTGCCTATGGGGTAGTCATTAGTCAGATGACACGTTCGGGCATGGGGGTGGGCCCCAGGGTGGGGACCACATTTCAGCAGGGCAACTGGTGGTACCTGGCGGGCCTAGACCCGACAACCATGTTAAGGAGGGGTGTATGTGCTGTCACCGGGACCGAGTTGTCACATTTGGTATTAGAGGAGGAACCCAACCTTAAGTGCGGTGCACTGCCAGGGTTGAGATTTAGGGCCCACAACAAGGGTGTTCTGTTCTGGGGGGGGGGGTGATTGTAACATCCTCAAATGATACAGGGTTAAATGACTAAATGATATGACTCATGTCAACAAGGTGCACCTTCCTTTTCTAGAGCCTACATGATGGGTGACCCATCCAGATCACTACTCTAGGACAAGGGGCACCTTCCTTTTCAAGAGCCTACCTGATTATAACTCCACAGTTAAGCATGATTGGCCTAGAGTAGTGATCAGAATGGGTGACATTCTGGGAAGTTTCCAGGGGTGTGTGAGTGAGGACAAAGCACACTGTAAAGGACATGTGTGGGCCTGTGGGGTGTGAGAGTGAGGACAAAGCACACTGGAAAGTTTCCTAGTGTTTGTGTGAGTAAGGAAAAAGCACACTGGAAAGGACATGTGTGGGCCTGTGGGGTGTGTGAGTGAGGAAAAAGCACACTGGAAAGTTTCCTATGGTGTGTGTGAGTGAGGAAAAAGCACACTGGAAAGGACATGTGTGGGCCTGTGGGGTTGTCACTAGTCAGGTGACACGTTCAGGCATATGGGTGGGCCCTAGGGTGGGGACCACATGTCAACATGGCAACTGGTGGTACCTGGTGGGCCTGGACCCGACAACCATGTTAAGGCAGGGTGTATATGCTGTCACCAGGACCTAGTTGTCACATTTGGTATCATAGGAGGAACCTAACCTTAAGTGCGGTGCACTACCTAGGTTGAGATATAGGGCCCACAGCAAGGGTGTTGTGTTCTAAGGGGGGGGGGTGATTGTAACATCCTCAAATGATACAGAGTTAAATGACTAAATGATATGACTCATATCAACAAGGTGCACCTTCCTTTTCTAGAGCATACCTGATTAGAACTCCACAGTTAGCATGCTTGGCCTAGAGTAGTGATCAGGATAGGTGACATTTTGGGAAGTTTCCAAGGGTGTGTGTGAGTGAGGACAAAGCACACTGGAAAGGACATGTGTGGGCCTGTGGGGTGTGTGAGTGAGGACAAAGCACACTAGAAAGTTTACTAGGGTGTGTGTGAGTGAGGAAAAAGCACACTGGAAAGGACATGTGTGGGCCTGTTGGGTGTGTGAGTGAGGACAAAGCACACTGTAAAGTTTCCTAGGGTGTGTGTTAGTGAGGACAAAGCACAATGGAAAGTACATGTGTGGGCCTGTGGGGTTTTAATTAGTCAGGTGACACATTCGGGCATGTGGGTGGTCCCCAGGGTGGGGACCACATGTCAGCCGGGCAACTGGTGGTACCTGGAGGGCCAGGACCCGATAACCATTTTAAGGCGGGGTGTCTGTGCTGTCACTGAGACCCAGTTGTCACATTTGGTATCCGAGGAGGAACCCAACCTTAAGTGTGGTGCACTGCCTGGGTTGAGATATAGGGCCCACAACAAGGTTGTTGTGCTCTAAGGGGGGGGGGGTGATTGTAACACCCCCGAATGATACAGGGTTAAATGACTAAATGATATGACTCATGTCAACAAGGTGCACCTTCCTTTTCTAGAGCCTACCTGATGGGTGACTCATCTGGTTCACTACTCCAGGCCATGGTGCACCTTCCTTTTCAAGAGCCTACCTGATTAGAACTCCACAGTTAAGCGTGCTTAGCCTAGAGTAGTGATCAGGATGGGTGACCTTTAGGGAAGTTTCCAAGGGTGTGTGTGAGTGAGGACAAACCACACTGGAAAGAATATATGTGGGCCTATGGGGTGTGTGAGTGATGACAAAGTACACTGGAAAGTTTCCTAGGGTGTGTGTGAGTGAGGACAAAGCACATTGGAAAGGACATGTATGGGCCTGTGGGGT
Organism: Viscum album; assembly: GCA_963277665.1. Classification (NCBI taxonomy): domain Eukaryota; kingdom Viridiplantae; phylum Streptophyta; class Magnoliopsida; order Santalales; family Viscaceae; genus Viscum; species Viscum album. The sequence goes on along the minus strand of OY728121.1, from coordinate 1,655,669,215 downwards.
TTGTGAGTGAGGACAAAGCACACTAGAAAGTTTCCTAGGTTGTGTGTGAGTGAGGACAAAGCACACTGGAAAGGACATGTGTGGGCCTGTGGGGTTTTCATTAGTCAGGTGACATGTTCGGGCATGTGGGTGGGCCCCAGGGTGGGGACCACATGTCAGCGGGGAAACTGGTGGTACCTGGCGGGCCAGGACCCGACAACCATGTTAAGGCGGGGTGTCTGTGCTGTCACCGAGACGTAGTTGTCACATTTTGTATTTGAGGAGGAACCCAACCTTAAGTACAGTGCACTGCCTGGGTTGAGATGTAGGGCCCATAACAAGGGTGTTGTGCTCTAAGGGGGGAGGGGGTGATTGTAACATCCCCAAATGATACAGGGTTAAATGACTAAATGATATGACTCATGTCAACAAGGTGAAATTTTCTTTTCAAGAGCCTACATGATTAGAACTCCATAGTTAAGCGTGCTTGCTCTGGAGTAGTGATCTGGATGGGTGACCTTCTGAGAATTTTCCTAGGGTATGTGTGAGTTAGGACAAAACACACAAGAAAGGACATATGTGGGCCTGTGGAGTTGTCATTAGTCAGATGACATGTTCGGGCATGTGGGTGGGCCCCAGGGTGGGGACCACGTGTCAGCGGGGCAACTGGTGGTACCTGGAGGGTTAGGACCAGACAAACATGTTAAGGTGGGGTGTCTGTGCTGTCACCGGGACCTAGTTGTCGCATTTGGTATCAGAGGAGGAACCCAATCTTAAGTGCGGTGCACTGCCTGGGTTGAGATGTAGGGCTCACAAAGAGGGTGTTGTGCTCTAGGGGGGGGGGTGATTGTAACATCCCCAAATGATACAGGGTTAAACGAATAAATGATATGACTCATGTCAACAAGGTACACCTTCCTTTTCAAGAGCCTACCTGATTAGAACTCAATAGTTTAGCATACTTGGCCTGGAGTAGTGATCAGGATGGGTGACCTTCTGGGAAGTTTCATAGGGTGTGTGTGAGTGGGGACAAAACACACTGGAAAGGACATGTGTGGGCCTGTGGGATTTTAATTAGTCAGATGACACATTCGGACATGTGGGTGGGCCCCAGGGTGGGGACCACATGTCAGCGGGGCAACTGGTGGTACCTGGCGGGCCAGGACCCGACGACCATGTTAAGGCGGGGTGTCTGTGCTGTCACTGGGACCCAGTTGTCATATTTCGTATCAGAGGAGGAACCCGACGTTAAGTGCGGTGCACTTCCCGGGCTGAGATGTAGGGCCCACAATAAGGGTGTTGTGCTCTAAGGGGGGGGGGGGGCGTGATTGTACCATCCCCAAATGAGATATGGTTAAATGATATGAATTATGTCAACAAAGCGCACCTTCCTTTTCAAGAGCCTACCTGATTAGAACTCCACAATAAAGCATGATTGGCCTGGAGTAGTGATCGGGATGGGTGACCTTCTGGGAAGTTTCCTAGGGTGTGTGTGAGTGTGGACAAAATGATATGACTCATGTCAACAAGGTACACCTTCTTTTTCAAGAGCCTACCTAATTAGAACTCAACAGTTTAGCGTTCTTGGCCTGGAGTAGTGATCAGGATGGGTGACCTTCTGGGAAGTTTCCTAGGGTGTGTGTGACTGTGGACAAAGCTCATTGGAAAGGACATGTGCTGGCTTGTCGGGTTGTCATTAATCAGATGGCTCGTTCGGGCACGTGGGTGGGCCCTAGGGTGGGGACTACGTGTCCTTCTCGGAAGTTTCCTATGTTGTGTGTGAGTGAGGACAAAGAACACTTGAAAGGAAATGTGTTGGACTGTGGGGTTGTAATTAGTCAGATGACCTGTTCGAGCATGTGGGTGGGCCCTAGGGTGGGGACCACATGTCAGCGGGGCAACTGGTGGTACCTAGCGGCCAGGACCCGACGACCATGTTAAGGCGGGCTGTCTGTGGTGTCACCAGGACCCAGTTGTCACATTTGGTATCAGAGGAGGAACTCAACCTTAAGTGCGGTGCACTGGCTGGGTGGAGATGTAGGGCCCACAATAATGGTGTGGTGCTCTTGGGGGGGGGGGGGTGATTGTTACATCCCCAAATGAGATAGGGTTAAATGACTAAATGATATGACTTATGTCAACAAAGTGCACCTTCCTTTTCAATAGCCTACCTGATTAGAACTCCACAGTTAAGCGTTCTTGGCCTGGAGTAGTGATCGGGATGGGTGACCTTCTGGGAAGTTTCCTAGGGTGTGTGTGAGTGAGGAAAAAGCACACTGGAAAGGACATGTGTTGACTTTTAGGGTTTTCATTAGTCAGATGACCCGTTCGGACACGTGGGTTGGCCCGAGGGTGGGGACCACGTGTCCTTCTGGGAAATTTCTTATGGTGTGTGTGAGTGAGGACAAAACACACTGGAAAGGACATTTGTTGGCCTGTCGAGTTTTCCTTAGTCAAATGACCTGTTCGGGCACATGGGTGGGCCTCAGGGTGGGGACTATGTGTCTGCGGGGCAACCGGTGGTACCTGGCGGGCCAGGACCCAACGACCATGTTAAGGCGGGGTGTCAGTGCTATCACCTGAACCTAGTTTTCATGAAACCCAAGGGACGTAAAGACTATTCTTACTTGTCCAAACCAATGGAAACCTGGTCGGCCAAGAAAGGTGGGATCAAGGAAAACAATTAGTAAGATGACCCGTTCAGGCATGTGGTGTTGTAATTAGTCAGATGACCCGTTTGGGCATGTGGGTGGGCCCCAGGGTGGGGTCCACGTGTCAGCGGGGAAACTGGTGGTACCTGGCGGTCTAGGACCCGATGAACATGTTAAGGCGGGGTGTCTGTGGTGTCACCGGGACCCAGTTGTCACATTTGGTATCAGAGGAGGAACCTGGCCTTAATTGCGGTGCACTGCCTGGGTTGAGATGTTGGGCCCACAACAAGGGTGTTGTGCTCTAGGGGGGGGGGGGTGATTGTAACATCACCAAAGGAGACAGGGTTAAATGACTAAATGATATGAATTATGTCAACAAAGAGCACCTTCCTTTTCAAGAGCCTACCTGATTAGAACTCCACATTTAAGCGTGCTTGGCCTGGAGTAGTGACCGAGATGGGTGACCTTTTGGGAAGTCTCCTAGGGTGTGTGTGAGTGAGGACAAAGCACACTGGAAAGGACATGTGTTGGCTTGTCGGGTTGTCATTAGTCAGATGACCCGTTCGTACACGTGGGTGGGCCCCAGGGTGGGGACCACATGTCCTTATGGGAAGTTTCCTATGGTGTGTGTGAGTGAGGAAAAAGCACACTGGAAAGGAAATGTGTTGGCCTATCGAGTTGTAATTAGTTAGATGACCCGTTCGGGCACGTGGGTGGGCCCCAGGGTGGGGACCATGTGTCTGCGGGCAACCAGTGGTACCTGGCGGGCCAGGACCCAACGACCATGTTAAGGTGGGGTGTCGGTGCTGTCACTTGGACCCAGTTATCATGAAACCCAAGGGACGTAAAGACTATTCTTACTTGCCCAAACTAATGGAAACCAGGTCAGCCAAGAGAGGTGGGAGCAAGGAAAGCAAAGACCTGGAAGATAGGGAAAGAGGTGATCCAAGTAGAGATCCAAATGTGATGGAAGAAGAGGTAGGGGAGTTCCTGAAGATCATATTCCACTCTAAGGAAGAAATTATTAAAAAAGTCCTTCGGTGCAACACCTCATATGAGGAGATTGTAAGAATTTATCATTCTTTAAGATAGGGGTGTGTAATGGTCTTGGCCTTTGACAGAATGAATCACCACATTAAGTTCTTGGAGAAGTTATTTGACTTTAATGGGCTCTTGTTCATAGAAGATTCCTTTGGGGGAGATCGCACTCCCAAATCCCTCTAGATCTATTTTCACTTGACACAACACTCTCTAGAACTCTATGATCAATGTATTCCTCCTCTATTTGTCCCAATATTAGGATGAAATGGTAAAGACCACCATAATTAGAGTATATCCCCCACTGACTGTAACTTCTTTCATGGGAAACCCATACATTGTTACCAAATCCTTTGGCACCCTCATTTTTGATAAGCCTAAATTGATTCATAAAATTCTATCTTTTTTATAAAATCCTAAATATGTTATGGTGGGGTGTCTGTTCTATCACCAGGACCAAGTTGTCATGAAACCCAAGGGATGTAAAGACTATTCTTACTTGACCAAACCAACTGAAACCAAGTCGGCCAAGAAAGGTGGGAGCAAAGAAAGTAAAGGCCTTCAATATAGGGAAAGTGGTGATCCAAGCAGAGATCCAAATGTGATGGAAGAAGAGGTAGGGGAGTTCCTGAAGCTCATATTCCACTCCAAGGAAGAAATGATTGAAAATTTCCTTTGGCCCAACACCTCAAATGAGGAGATTGTAAGAATTTATCATTCTTTAAGCTAGGGGTGTGTAATGGTCTTGGCCTTTGAGAGAATGAATTACCACACTAAGTTCTTGGAGAAGTGATTTGACTTTAATGGGTTCTTATTCATAGAATATTTCTTTGGGAGAGATCACACTCCCAAATCCCTCTAGATCTATTTCCACTTGACATAACACTCTCCAGACCTCTATGGTCAATGTATTCCTCCTCTAGTTCTCCCAGTATTGGAATGTGATGGGAAACACCACCATAATTGGAGAATATCCCCCACTAACTAGAACTTCTTTCATGGGAACCCCATACATTGTTTCCAAATCCGTTGGCACACTCATTTTTTATAAGCATAAATAGGTTCATAAAATCCTATCTTTTTCATAAAATCCTAAATTTGTTAAGGCGGGGTGTATGTGCTATCACTTGGACCTAGTTTTCAGGAAACCAAAGGGATGTAAAGACTATTATTATTTTCCCAAACCAATGGAAACCAGGTTGGCCAAGAAAGGTGGGAGAAAGGAAATCAAAGACCTGCAAGATAGGGAAAGTGGTGATCCAAGTAGAGATCCAAATGTGATGGAAGAAGAGGTAGGGGAGTTCCTAAAGCTCATATTCTACTCCAAGGAAGAAATGATTGAAAAATTCCTTCAGCCCAACACCTCAAATGAGGAGATTGTAAGAATTTGTCATTCTCTAAGCTAGGGGTGTGTAATGGTCTTAGACTTTGACAGAATGAATCACCACACTAATTTCTTGGAGAAGTGATTTGACTTTAATGGGATCTTGTTCATAGAAGATTTCTTTGGGAGATATCACACTCCAAAATCCTTCTAGATCTATTTCCACTTGACACAACACTCTCCAGACCTATATGGTCAATGTATTCCTCCTCTAGTTGTCCCAGTTTTGGAATGGGATGGGAAACACCACCATAATTAGAGCAGATCCCCCACTGAATGGAACTTCTTTCATGGGAACCCCATACATTGTTAAAAAAATCTGTTGTCACCCTCGTTGTTGATAAGCCTAAATAGATTCATAAAATCCTATATTTTTCATAAAATCCAAAATATGTTAAGGTGGGTTGTATGTGCTGTCACCGAGACCCCGTTGTCATGAAACTCAAGGGAGGTAAAGACTATTATTACTTGCCCAAACCAATGGAAACCTGGTCGACCAAGAAAGGTGGGAGGAAGGAAAGAAAAGACCTGCAATATAGGGAAATTGGTGATCCAATCAGAGATCCAAATGTGATGGAAGGAGAGGTAGGGGAGTTCCTAAAGCTCATATTCCACTCCAAGGAATAAATGATTGAAAAATTCCTTTGGCCCAACAACTCAAATGAGAATATTTTAAGAATTTACCATTCTCTAAGATAGGGGTGTGTAATGGTCTTAGCCTTTGATAAAATGAATCACCACACTATGTTCTTGGAGAAGTGATTTGAGTTTAATGGTCTCTTGTTCATAGAAGATTCCTTTGGGAGAGATCACACTCCCAAATCCCTCTAGATCTATTTCCACTTGACACAACACTCTCCAGACCTCTATGGTCAATGTATTCCTCCTCTAGTTGTCCCAGTATTGGAATTCGATGGCAAACACCACCATAATTAGAGAAGATCCCCCACTGACTAGAACTTCTTTCATTGGAACCCTATACATTGTTACCAAATCCGTTGGCACCCTCATTGTTGATAAGACAAAATAGATTCATAAAATACTATCTTTTTCATAAAATCCTAAATATGTTAATGCGGCGTGTCTGTGCTGTCACCAGGACCCAGTTGTCACGAAACCCAAGGGACGTAAAGACTATTCTTACTTTCCCAAACCAATGGAAACCAGGTTGGCCAAGAAAGGTGGGAGAAAGGAAAGAAAAGACCTGCAAGATAGGGAAAGTGGTGATCCAAGAAGAGATTCAAATCTGATGGAAGAAGAGGTAGGGGAGTTCCTAAAGCTCATATTCCAATCCAAGGAAGAAATGATTGAAAAAGTCCTTCGGACCAACCCCTCAAATGAGGAGATTGTAAGAATTTATCATTATATAAGCTAGGGGTGTGTAATGGTCTTGGACTTTGACAGAATGAATCACCACACAAAGTTCTTAGAGAAGTGATTTGACTTTAATGGGATCTTTTTCATAGAATATTCCTTTGGTAGAGATCACGCTCCCAAATCCCTCTAGATCTATTTACACTTGACAAAACACTCTTTAGACCAATATGGTCAATGTATTCCTCCTCTAGTTGTCCCAGTATTGGAATGCAATGGGAAACACCACCATAATTAGAGCAACTGATTGGAACTTCTTTCACGGGAACCCCATACATTGTTACCAAATCCGTTGGCACCCTCATTATTGATAAGCCTAAATAGATTCATAAAATACTATATTTTTCATAAAATCCTAAATATATTAAGGTGGGGTGTCTGTGCTATCACCAGGACCCATTATCATGAAACCCAGGGGACGAAAAAACTATTCTTACTTTCCCAAACCAATGGAAACTAGGTCAGCCAAGAAAGGTGGGAGCAAGGAAAGCAAAGACCCGAAAGAAAGGGAAAGTGGTGATCCAAGCAGAGATCCAAATGTGATGGAAGAAGAGATAGGGGAGTTCCTGAAGCTCATATTCCACTCCAAGGAAGAAATAATTAAAAAATTCCTTCGTCCCAACACCTCAAATGAGGAGATCGTAAGAATTTATCATTCTCTAAGCTAGGGGTGTGTAATGGTCTTGTCCTTTGACAGAATGAATCACCACACTAAGTTCTTGTAGAAGTGATTTGAATTTAATTGGATTCTGTTCATAGAAGATTATTTTGGGAGATATCACCCTCCCAAATCCCTCTAGATCTATTTCCACTTGACACAACACTCACCAGACCTCTATGGTCAATGTATTCCCCCTCTAGTTGTCCCAGTATTAGAATGCAATGGGAAACACCACCATAATTAGATAAGATCCCCCACTGACTGGAACTTCTTTCATGGGAACCCCATACATTGTTACCAAATCCATTGGCACCCTCGTTGTTGATAAGCCTAAATAGATTCATAAAATCCTATATTTTTCAGCTCAACCACAAACTCTATGGCAGTACACTGAACCAAGAAGGGACAACCCTTGTTCATCCCAAAGCTTCCTCCTGATTGATTAACCTAGCCAAATAACCACCCAAACTTCTAATTTGATATAGAATTATACATTTTTTATCTGTAAATATGGGTTTTAAGCTCAAAATCATGTTAGAAACCTTTAAAATCAATCCACATAGGCTTCAAAATTAAGTGTATGACTTGTTCTAAGTTATGTGATCACATGACCATAATAGGATCACGTGATCAAATGAACCTGGGAGATTTATATGATTACACGACCCTTGAATCTTTATGTGATCATGTAAATAAGACAAGAATACATGAATCACAGTTCAAGTGAATTACTTTGATTATGTGATTTGTTTATGTGATTTGATCATGTGATGGGATCACACGATTAGTTCACATGAATCATTCTTACAAAGGATCTTATGTGACATGATCACATGAAGTGGCTTATGTGAAGTAGATCAAAAACCTAAGATTTATCGTAGAGCTATGAAATATTGAGTCATTAGTGAAATAGATTTCCCATTACTCTATTATATATATAAAATTTCATAGAATACCAAGAGTATCTTATAATACTAAAAATAAAAATAGAATTCCCAGGGAATCAGTCAGGTTTTCACTTATTTATAACAAAGTCATTTTTTCTTCTTCCGGAATTTGTATGTGAGGTGTGTATGCATCTGGGAATTGATGTGATTAAGGTTCTATATGAGGTGAGTAGGAACCCAGATTTTGATGGGAATGAATATGTATATATGATGTGGGTTTATTTGAGTAATTGTTGAGATTCAAGATCTATGGAAAATGATTTTAATATGAAAACATCAAGATTACCTCTGTGATTGAGTAGACACAGTATCATTTCTCTTCCTACAAAGGCATATCACATGGACAGAAATCTTCTAAAATAAACTAACCCTTCAAATAATAATGAAAATCAAATCAACATTTCATTATATGACTTTTCATTAAAATAGACATATTATATCGTACCACTACCTTTATATATTTTCAAATGGTTTCTTTGGTCCAAATATAAGATAATAAGAGAACTAATGATTCTTTGTGAACTTTAATACTGTTGGTTAACTACCTCTTAGCACAACATCTGATCTAAACTTCCGATCTGGGGTCCCCATGATGCTCTGATGCAACACCATCTCTATGATATCATCATTCAGCATTCACTTTTCCTTCTCTTTCTGCACTCATTTACCTAGTAAATGGGTGCATGAAGAGAAGGAAAATTGGAAGAAGAATGATGATATCATAGAGATGGTGTTGGATGAGAGGATCATGAGGAGGTTAGATCAAAGTTCATACTAGATGCTATGCGAAGCGGTAGTTAACCAACAGTAGTGAAGAATCCTTATTTTTGTTATTAAATTTGTGAGTGGTGCACAAACAATATTCTTACAACACACTGAAATAGTAGAAACAGCTTCATAAATGACCAAAATACAAAATATAAATGATCCATTCCATAATAGTTTAGGTCTAGTTCTTTTGGAAACATAGAAACATAATGAACTAGTTCATAAGAGTCTCTCTTAAGTTATGCTTTACTAGAAAGACAATTCATTTCTAAAACCATTCTTCATAACCTAAGGATATAAAACATAATAAAGGGGGATCATATATGCTCAATAAGTGTAAACAAGGGATATATCAATGATCATATAAGAATAAAATAAGTAGTAGGAATTCACCTTCATCCTATTTGTGTACAATCTTCCAACAAGTATGATGACCATTCGTTTCTAAACACATCAATATCATCATGTGAATATGAGTTTTTATGACAGTTATGGTAGCACTGAAGAAATATAAATACACAAAGTATTAATAAATATTTTAAATGAACACACAATTATTTTCGAAAATACCTCTTCAGGGATGCTAGTTTTTTAATGAAATAAAATCTCTTTCATAAATTTACAAACATAATAACCACAGTCCTTTCCTTTTGTTTGTTTTAGACACTGTAGAAAGATCGAGAAAAATAAGTAATTTGTTTTGATATGTGTTTGGATAGTGTAATGTTATTATATATACCAGGATACTTTTCCAGTTTTAGATCTTGTAGGAATTCTTTTCCTTAGACCCTAGATTCATTCCATGAAGTAGAAAATATTGATACACCACCCTATCATAACATAATCCTCATTAAAAGATAATATAAATTATATAACTAGATGTTTAGTTCTAAAATGTTGGATCTAGTGTATTAAAAATAAACAAATGTCATCATGCGTGGTCGGTTTGTTGCATATCCATGCATTGAATCTAGAAAATAAATCTTTGGAGTATCCAAATTGACTGCAATCAGCATCCAATGCTTCCTAAAAACACAAAAAGGAATAAGTAATGAAAGAAATGAAAATATAGTTTATATGATTAAATTATAGAGTTTTACCCCTGCATTGTTGGTATTAAAAAGAGTCTGTCATCCGTAATTTTGTTTTCAAATGATTTTATCGGGGATGAAATTATTATAGCCTTTTATTAGAATCTATTTCTTCTTTTGAAGAGGTGATGCGAGGACTAACGAGTCCAAATTTTTGTTCATGGGGAAATAACTTCAATTGTTTTTCATATATATGCCTATAAAAAATATGAAATGTATTTAGTCATAATTATCATAGTATATCAGCTTTTGAAAAATCAAATCATGAAAATATACCTCATTTATACATTTATAACTAAGGTGTCTAGTCATTCATACTTGAGGATTTCATTTACATTTTCAGCACTAATGAAATCTGATTTTTCCTCTCCGTACATATTTTTTTCAAAATCAATTGTGTGATAATTTTCATCTATCAACTTTGTATCCACATGATCCTACAATTATATTAATTGTGGATATAGAATGAGCGGGGTGAAGGTACTCTCAGTAGACCATTTCAATTGGTTGATTGATCCTTGAGATAGTTTTGAGCTGATATTTCATTTCACCCCTTCTCTTTGTCATTCTGTAATAGCATTCATCAGTTCAGACATTTTTTCATTAAATGTTAAAGTTTTAGCTTGAATTTTTTTTGGAAATGGATACCTCCTTGTCGACATGTTTTTTTACAAGAATTGACAGCCATGCGATGAATGTTCCAACTGCTTGTTCAACTGTATTAATGTCGTCGTCATCATTTGGAACAAGTAGCTCAACACTTGACTCATTAGCTACATTAATCAAAACTCTGACATGATCTTTTGAAAGTTGCCTATTGTATATCATGTCATTCGGTATATTTAACATCGTATCCCTCCATACAAGGCAATATATGGGAGTTGATAGATATAAATCACCGTCATTTTCACCCTATAGAATATTAGTACAGGAAAGTTATCAGTGTCTATGTGATTCACATTTCATAAAAACAATTATTATAACATTGATTACCACAGCTAAGTCAGGTTTTTGAGGGAAATGGATCACCTCAAAGCTGGGGGGCGGAATCTGCATGCATGGGTTGTTATTGAGTTGTTTCTTCTATTTACCTCCCCAAATCAAACTTTATATCATCTCTCTTTGGTATTCTAATTCTTCTTGAAACATAGATATTTTTTCTATCATATTTTTCATTTCCTCAGTTTGATCCTATGCTTGTTTTTATTTCGGAAAATATGTTCGGGGTGTCACCCTAAAACCCGCACCTCTGACGCGGCCATACTGTTCTGGCGGCTTCAAGGCCGTTGAAAGAATGTTTGCATCTGGTGCGAGTGTTGTTGATTCCTATGACTATATCAGATATAAAATATAGGAAAATAAGTAGTCATTGTTATGTAATATCAATTTAAATCAAATCAAATTTATATTATGTCATACTTACACATGTTCCCACACTTTTTGTGTGTTTTCATCTATCAGTATCCCCTATTTATTTACACAAGCCTCCTTCCATAGCACATGGCATGGGATGGAATTTGCTTTTGATTTTGATTCATCAATCTGCATATAAATAGAGTAAAATGGTTATGGTGTTGGTTTATGTCACATAAAAGTATTACAGTAGATTTAAAATACATACCAATTTTTTCTCAACTGAAGCATACTCCATCATTGATTTACGGTAGGGGTACACTGGTTTTATTACCTGTTCTTTATTTTCAGCACTTAGTTTTTGTTTCATAAATAAGAAATTGTCAATAAAAGTGATGAATACAAGAAACGTCAACAATGTATCACCAGACACAATGTACCTGAAAAGTATGCTCCCCATGATGGTAGCTAAATGCATCCCATGCTCCTTGGGATATCAAGTGTGCATAAAGAGGAGGTGGGTGTGTCTTGATTTTTCCTTTGGCATCTTTAAGATGATATTTCATTAAAATTGTGTGGAAGCCTCTATGAATCCTTCCTGAAACTCTTAATACATATTCCTTGTGCGAGGAATATACTATAAATGCACTCTAAAATGGATGATGGAGAGTAAGTCAATGTTTTAGTATTTTATTTTATTTTAATAAATTTAAGAAATGATATCATAATGTTACCGTAATATCTTCCTATATTAGTGTCTTAATCCCGATGAAAACATGGTGCCACGATGATACATCAATCGGAACGCGTTGCCGAGTGACAATTCCAATATAGCTACTAAATATGTCTTTGTTGGGGTTAACGTGTTGGCCTCACTTATTCCATCCCACCTCATATTTGATGCCTTTTTCTTTTTTCCTTAAGGATTTTGGATAACGCTGTCAAACTATGACAATCTTTTTTTGTGCCATTAGGGTTTCATTTCCAACCATTTCCTCAGAAGCATCATCATTATGTTCCTCTAGAGCTCTAGCATCGACACTAGGACCAGAAACAATAGGTTGAGAAACCTATTGTACCTCAGCACTGGGACCAGTAGTAATAGGTTGAGAAACATGGTGTTGCTCTGCACTGGGACCAGCAACAGCAGGTTGAGAGACCTTTTGCGCCTCAGGATTGGTCTCATCAGTAGGTGCAGAAGTTGTTATCTATAGAAGTAGTTTAACATTTAATTGAGATTATATAAAATCAGAAACAAAAAGATAATAACATGACATAACACAATGTATATTACAATAAACAATTCACTTGATTATTGAAATCTTTTTTTAAGGCTGAAGAGATTTGACCCCTCTATAGAATATGTAAATCCCTTCATTGTGGTATCCTATGACATAAAAATGTCATCTACATTGGGACCACTATGAAATGATTGATAATTCCCAATGAAAGGGTCATCCTCCATTGAAATTTCATCTGAATCTTCAGTTATTTTGGTCAATAACAAAACAATTGACTAGTTTCGGTTTACGGGATTTGGAACATAAAATAATCACACTACCTATGATGACATTATAAATGGTTCTTCTTTCTCACCTTCCTTACTAAAATAAACTTTCACGAATCATAATTCATCTATTTTAATATCACTCCTATTATCAACCCACTTGCATTGAAAAATATTCACTTGGAATTTCGTATAATCCAACTCCCATATTTGTTTGATGATTCCAAAGTATGACATATTCACATAAATTGGATTTCTGTCCTTATCACTGGAAACATGCATCGCTTCAGCCACAATTGTAACCCCACTATTTCACATGGTATTGTCTTCATCATGTTCATTAGTATAGAATGTATAACCATTAACTACATAATCATTATAAGATAATACATACACACTTGCTCCTCCAGCTAGCCATTGAAGTCGTTTTAAAATTGAGTCCATATTTTCATCTAACTTCTTAAAAATATTGTCCCAAAACCATCCTGTAAATTATAGATTTTGTGTATTTGATATCCATTTTTCAGCCCTAGATGGATTCAAATGCCTAATAATTTCCTTGTGGTTTTGAACATATGGGTCAACATCGAAACTGTTATGCAAAACATAAAGTTGGGTCATCTCCCGATCTGTAATATTGATTATGACAACCTCTCTTCCAGAAATTCCTTCACCCTCAAGCCACCCAGTGTGATGAGATTTAGGTAGGACAATGATTTCCATACCATACTGGTATTAGGTACAGAATTCAATGGCTCCCTCAAAAATATATTGCTCCTTAATACAACCCTTTGGTCGACTTAGATTTTTTACATACCCTTTCAAAACCTTCATATACCGTTCAATGGGGTACATCCATCTATAATGTACAGGATCACATAGTCGAATCTCTCTCAACAAATGAACCATCAAATGAACCATCATATCAAAGAATGTCAGTGGGAAGAACATTTCCAATTCACATAATATGACGGAAATTTCTCTTTCCACAGTTAGAAATTTCACTGGGTCTATAACTTTGCTGCATATATCTTTGAAGAAGAAAGAGTTTCGTTAATGTATAATAGACATTATTGGAAAAAATGCAATGTAAATATATAAGAATTAGATCTTGCATCAAAACATGGTAATCATGTGATTTCAGACCCTTTAACTTTAAATAGCACATTGACACGATGTTCTTGATATTTGATGAATACCCCTCTGGAACCTTTATGTTATTCAAGAAGTTGAAAAACTGATATCTCTCCTGCCTGGAAAGAGTATAAGCAGTTGGAAGAAGAAATATTCATTTTTCACCCTTCACTGGTGACAGCTCTTCTTGTATTCTCATCTCAACCATGTCCAATCTATCCTTAATTCCATATTTTGTTTTGAAGGGTGCATTTAGCAATGTATCGATGACACTTTCACGTAATTTTTTTTCAACATGCATAACATCAAGAAAATATCTGACATACAAATAATTCTAGTATGGTAATTCAAAAAAAAAAACTGATCTCTTTTTCCAACTGGTTTTTGTAAGGTTTTTCAAAAATAGTTTACCAAAAGTAGTGTCCACATATTTTAATTTCACAAACAATTGATCACTTGTTAGTGGAGAATGTGATGTATGTTCTTCTGAACTTCCATCTAATGATGTCGTACAAGATCGGTACTTATGTCGTCGGGGTAGAAATCTGCAATGTCCTAGAAACACAGTTTTCAATGAATGTCTCAACCTAATTCATTGTGTAACTTGTTTGAAAATGGAACACCCTTGAGTTCCTTTAATGATATATCCTGACAAATTTCCATAATTAGGGAAGTTATTTATCTTCTCATACAACATGGCTCTCAAAGTGAAATATTCTTTTTTGTAAGCATCATACAACGTAACACCTCAATCCCACAATAATTTCAAATTCTCGATCAATGGAGCCAAATAAACATCAATATCATTACTCGGTTGTTTTGTCCTGATATAAGCATAGATAACATGATGTATTTTAGTTTCATACATAACCATGGTGGTAAGTTATAATTTACCCACATAACCAACCATGTACTGTGACTGATACTTTGAAAACCAAAAGGATTCACTCCATCAGTAGATAATGAATGATGAAGGTTTCTTGGATCGTTTCCAAATTCAGGATACTCATGATCAATTCTCTTCCACTGGGGAGAGTCTGCCGGGTGATGTAGTTTCCCATATTTTATTCTTGTATCTGCATACCATGTCAATTGTCTTGTAGTCTCCTCACTTCCATATAGGCACCTAAACCTTGTAATGATTAGAAAGTACCATACAAATTTCATAGGACTATATTCATATCTCTTGTATCGAGAAGCACCAAATTTTGGACATTCTTTAAGTGATTGGTGGTCCTTAAGAAGAAATATACAGTCATTCGGGCATGCGTGTATTCTTTCATAGATCATACTCATCGAGCGTAGAATTCGTTTGGCATCGTATGTTCCTCTTAGGAGCTCATTATCTTCTAGGATCATGTCATTCAGGAGAGAAATTAGTTCCATAAAACTGGTGTCACTCCACCCGTTGCCTACTTTCAAATTATATAGCTTCAGTATGGATGACAATGCTGTATATTTAGTGCAACTAGCATACATTGGTGTCTTTTCACAACTCTTTAACTTCTCTAACAATTTTGGGAAATCATGAAGTTCATCTTCAAATGTCCTTGTCATTTACTCAATATGGTCATCATCATCATTCACATCTGTAATCAAATCCTCCATACGATCATCTTCATTGTTCATGCTTGTAATCATATCAGATGATCCATAAAATGCAGAGTTATCCTAGCCACTACCTGCATTCATTTTTTTCCCTTTGTTTATTCCAACATGTATAACTTCGATCTATTCTGTGATAGATCAGGTGTTCTTCCAACTCCTCTGGACTAATTTGTCTTGAATAAAAACAACATAAACATGGACAAAGGATTTGAGAAGGGTTATATGCAGGATATTTTTCAAACTTGATAAACTATTTCACACCGTCTTCATACTCTTTTTTCAACTGATTGGAATTCATCCATTCTTTATTTATTTTCATCCTTTTTGATATAGTAATATTAATATTTAACAAAATAATTACACAAAAGATGTTCAACTAGGGTCATCATCCAACTATAATCAATGGAACTAGCTATGGTAAACAATACCCTTACCTCTCCATGCATTACTAACAACCAAACTAGATCACACCCATCTTCCCAACCACCTGATCAATGGAACTAGCTATGAGAATCCCTTTCACTAGAATGTTTTAGTATCCCACATGTCATCTATATGAATTTTTGTAAGCCAGTTTTTCAGTGTTTCTCCAGAAATGTAATGTCTCTAGTCAAGAACTATGGTACTAAACTAATAGATGGTATGATTTTCAATAGAGTTCTTGTGGGTGTAAGGACTCATTACATGTGTTATTATGGTTATTTGACTGGGGTGTCTATAAAGTGTCTCATAGAGTCCTCTAGTGAAGTTATTTTCTAAGATTCAGTGGAATTTCACTAGTAACAAAGTGGTGGTGCCATTGAAATGGTTAAATTTTGGATTGATATTCAATGGTGGAATAACTACAACAAGGGAAAAAAATGTCATATCAATCATGCCAACAACCGCAACACCATACAAACACACAATTGTGCTCACAATCGCAACACCATACAAACCAAACAATCACAATTTCAGATTTTACAAAGCATCCCTTATTCAATTCTATTTGTTAATTCAGGGTTCATCACATAAGTTTTATCATCTTGGGGAATTCAATCATTAGTTAGTATATGTAAATTACCAATTTTTATATTCAAATGTTCAATAGGAACCAACTAACATGCAATTAATTTAGTGCACAAACAAGGACCACCAATGGCCACAATTTTCAATGGGGAATTTAGCTCATACATTTCACAACATAACCATCAATAAAAAACTGTAATAACATGTGAACAAGAGGAAACCAATGAGTAAAAAGAGAAAAATCACAGTGAAGGTTTCATTTAATGCGCAACAGAGGTGCGTTCACGGCAGAGGAGAGGCGTGCGACAGAGGATATTTCCAACTGAAAAGAAAACATAAAATGAGAACTCACATGTTAAAGATTTATTTTTCAATAGTGGGATTTTATTTTCCATCTATATATATGCTTCCTGTTTGTTTATTTTTTGCGTATCTACTATTTTCCTAGATGTTCAACTTATGAATGGGACATGTTTTCTTTTTAGGAGAAATATCATTTTTAATTTACTCTAATTTAGGGGTAAAATATTCCACATTAATTTTATTTTTTTCCTAGGGGATCATTGTTATCCTGTAGGGATCATGAACGCCTCTTAGGTTAGTGGAAAGTCAGTTTAGTTGTTGGTTATGATACCAGTTTGGGCCATATCATTACATTTCAAATTATAATTGACCCATGTCCATTTAAATATAGGATTTGGGGGGGGGGATCAGACACTAATATATTGAAGGAATAAGAGAGGTAAAATTATCCAAGGCTTTCCAATACAAGTGATGAAAGATTAAACATACACCGGGTGTGGGAGAACCACCTAATAGGAGAGGAGGGGGAGGTTGGCATAGTGCGGAGGGATTATAAACTTATGTTTTTTCTGCATTACTAAGGCTATGATTTTCTCTCATAGATCATGACTTATTATTGATGATTTCTCAATATTGTGAATATTTTTTACATGGATACACATAGCCTAATTTACCTAAATTTGAATATCCTCCACCAACTCAATATTCTTTCTACCTCCCAAAAAAATGATCACCTTGTTAAAAATCATAATGCATTAGATTAAACTATTTCAGTTATTTAACATGAATTGGGTGGGAAGATCTATGATGACCACTTAGAAAGGTTTTCATTGGAAGAGATAATGAACATGATGTTCAGGAGATATAACCATTCACACATACAATAATAGTTCATATTTAATTAATTAAAAATTAAATAATATATGAAAATATGTATGTCTTGAAACTCCACAAAACTCTTACCCTAGGGTAAAACCCCTATTCTAGGGCCAATAAAGTAGGAAAAAAATATTTTAAGATCATATTATAGGAGAGATTATAATTTTCCCATCAAAACCATATGAGATAAAAAAATAAAATTTTCCTTTATTTAATTAAAATATAATGACGTAGTTCATTATAATATCCCAAAAACAATTATTACGACCCTCGAGAAGTCTGAGTGGCTAATTAGATACCAAAATCTCACAACGAGCACCGACACACCCATGACCTCTCAAATGAAAAGGCTATTTATGCACATTTTATGAGATACTCTCCACAATAAGGGTATCCTTATTATCACACTATGACCAAAAACCAAACTCTATGTCCCATGCTCTATTCACTAATGAACAAAATGACTAGATGTGGTGAGATCACTCATACCTGTGTGCCAAAAAATGAACTTCAAACTACCCCCATCCCTAAAAACAATAGGAATGAAACCCTCTGTACTCAAAACCAATTAAAATTTGGATTACCTCCTCAAAAAACCAATGGCGCCCTCCCCTCAAAAAGGATTCCTTTACACCACTCTTCAAGCACCGACCTCAACATGTTCACTTCGGCTACACCACTGACTTATGAACCAACTAGTACTACACATGACCAGTAATTAAAAGCCTTAATGAACCAAAAAAAATTAGGCTAATACAACTAAATCACTAACCATTCCCCTCTTACATTCTAATTCCAACAAGTCAAAGATACCTCAATTCACCACTATAAAAATAATTTTGATCAAACAAGCCAAATATAACCACAAAAACACAAACTACTTGAGCATTGTTACTAAAACATAGATCCCCTAAACATGATCCCAACATGACACCAAAAGTGAAACCAAAACCATCATAACCAATTGGGATAGACATCAAACTGAACCTTCCCTATCAACCAACCTCATATCTAGAAGCACTCCAGGTGTTCTACTTTTTAAACCAAAGGAAACCCCATTCCAAAACACAAAATTAATTCCTCTTAGAGTTATCCTACTTAGGGATCACCCTTATACTATCAATTGAATCATCCTGAATCACACCACCCAACTCAACCACAATTATAATCCTCTTACCATAAAACTACATATCAAAATGTATGAAACAATACATAAAACATTGATAATGGTTTGAAACCACCAACCTCAAAGTGGAGGAGGATGATTCAGTGGCCAGAAGAGGAGGAGGACACAATGTCGAAGGAGGGATTTCGGCGGAGGAGGAGGAAAAGGCAGTGGCAACGAAGGAGGAGGAGGACGGACATGGCGGAGGAGGGATCATGGTGAAGGAGGAGGATAAGGCAGCAGTGGCAGAGGTGGAGGAGGATGGTCATGGCAGAGGAGGAGGACAAGGAAGTGGAAGCAGTGACGGTGAAGGAGGAGGAGGAGGAGTCGCAGTGCAGGGTTCAGCTTTTGTGAGGGATTGAACCCGTGTGACAGAGGAGGTTCCTGTTACGGTTATTTTATAAAAAACACTGGAACATTTATCAGCACTAGCTAAAAGCGCTGATAAATGTATGTTTTATCAGTGCTAAAATAAAAGAACTGATAAAATATACCTTTATCAGTGCATTTTTATCACTGATAAAGGCATATCTTTATCAACACTAAAATGGTAGTGCTGATAAATAGTTATTTTATCAGAACTAAAAAAATGTTGATAAAACAAATATTTATTAGTGCTAAAATTATAGCACTGATAAATACTTATTTCAGAAATCCTTTTTAATTATATATATATACATATATTAAAAAGTATTATATATTTACAAATAAAATAAATAAAATAAATATATTAAATATAAAAAATATAATAAAAACAATGAATCAATCTAATAAATATAATAAATATCTAATAAACATTATTTTTTAATATAAATATAATAATTTTATATAAATTAATAATAAAATCTTTTATCAATGCTAATAATAGCGCTGATAAATGTACCCTTTATCAGTGCTAAAAAAACACTGATAAAGGGCACACCTATATCAGCACTTGTTTTAGCACTGACAAAGTCTACATTTATCAGTGCTTTTAGCTAGAGCTGATAAAGGACTACCCCTTTATCAGTGATTTCTTCTTATCATTGATAAAGGGCAGTGCTTCCCTTTCCTTTTTTGTTGTAGTAGTGATAATACCCATGCTAATATAAAAAATTAATGTGATTAATCTCTTGAATAGATGTAAAGTCCGGATGTGTTGTTGTTGTGTGTGGATGTTCTTTTTTGTGATTCTTTGTGTGGATTGCTGTTGTTGAGTGATGATGTTATTGATCGAATAGGTTGTGTGGTACATAGTTTAGTGATGTGATGGTTGGTTAATATGGATGTGATGTGGGTAGTTGTGGTTGTGGCACAATGGTTGTGGTGTGTGGCAGTTGTGGTTGTGTGATGGATGAGATGTGTGGTTATTGTGTTGTGGGGTGGCTTGGGTGATGTGATGTGATGAAAATGGTGGGTGTGTGGTACAATAGTGATAGTTTTGTTGTGTGGTTGTGTTAGTTTCCTGGGTGGTAGTGGAATAAATTATGACGTTAAATGAAATGAATAATAAATGAGTTGGAAAGTGAATTTAATGAGGTGGAAATCGGCATGTGATTAATGGATTAAATTTAATTGAATGAATTGAATGAGTGGTGTCATGTGAAATAAAAAGTATAATGAATAAAAGTGGTTTAAATTTTAATTTGAAGGTGAAAAATTCTATGTGCTTTGTGTGGTGGTTATCTGGTGTGTTTCATATAGTGGTGGAAGTAATTGTGACAATTAGTGTGTGGTACGATGGTGGTAGTGTGGTGTGTACTAGTGTTTTGATGTGAACCTATAGGTTGGGTATTGTGTGCTATTTATGCACCATGTTTGTTTATTTTATTTTATATGTTCCCCACTCGAGTTGGATAACCTTACCACTAATTAAAGGTTTTGGATTCCATGTGTTTTTTCCAACATCCAAGATGGTAATAATACATATGTCTAGCTACCCCCTCTACCTCACTCTTCCTTCAGTGGTGATGTGTTGAACTAGGTGTTTTTAGGTGAGATTTGACTTGTTGTCCGAGGTGTCTTCAGGATGAGATGTGATGTGTGGTCCCAAGTGTCTTAGGGATGAGTTGTGATGTGTGGTCCCATGTGTCTTCAGGATGTGATGTGATGTGAAGTGACGTGATGTTATGTTTGGTCCCAAGTGTCTTAGGGATGAGTTGTGATGTGTGGTCTCTTGTGTCTTCCGGATGTGATGTGACATGACGTGACATGATGTGATGTGTGGCTAAAGTGTGTGTGAGTGGTATGTGATGTGATGTGTGGCCCGGGTGTCCGCGGGCGGGATGTGATGTCATATGCATGGAAGGGATGAGAGCATAGGATGTTCAACATTGGAGCATGGGAGTGGAAATTCAGTAGGGAAGAGGCAGCATGATGCCTTTCTTTATTATGATCTCGATATTATATTATTATATTGGATGCATGATTTGGTGAGTCAATCATGTGAAGACTGATTTTGGTTAAATGACATGTTTAGGTGCCTTGTTGGTTCCGATGTTTGTTTACTAGCACATTACTATACTCTTTTCACATGTCCACTTGTGTAACACCCGATACTTTTATAAGAAATATTTTGTTTTTATTTTATATAAATCATCAAAGGAATCTTTCACTACACACAACACTAGCTTGGATTGTTTTACACGCAATCGCGACCTTCCTTGATAGCTTGCGTCGTACGCAATACCGAGTTTCACTAAACAGCGATATGCTATTAAAATATTATTAAAACTAGCCGTTATGAATAGTAATAACCACTTTTTGAAATTTTTTAAATTTTATTTTTCAAAATGGACTTCATTTTTGGATTCAGAATATCGAAATTAGCATAGGGTGAAATTTTGGTATTTTTCTGGAAACTTTCAATTTTTGATGAATAGTGAAAACACTAGGTTGCTATTTAAAAACCGACTTTTTATTTAAATAATTATTTATTTTATTTAAATTTATTTTAGGTCAAAATTGATACATAATACCTATATAAGTTCAATGTAATTCATTGGAGTAATTTTATAATAATTTTAGATATATGAAAATTTTATTGAACTTTTCACCGTCTTTTACCCACCTCCTAGGAGAATTTGCAAATTTACATAAAACTTAATTTTACCGCTTCTATGAATGGAATTTCAAAAATTCGAGAGACACGGTTGATGTCAGTAAGTAAAATGTGGTTCAATGAGATGAAAATAATTTTTGGTGAATAGTAACTTTTTACTTTTTTTTTACCACGGTTAAAAGTAAATAGGGTAATTAAGGGTAAAAATGTTATTATTATTACCCTAAAACATGTCCTAATTCTATTTTATAAGTGTAATTCGACCAAAAACAACCTTAGGAATAAAATATGACCATTTAGGCCCACTTGGATTAGATTAGGACATTTATTATTAATTTATTTAAAGAAGGGTTAAAATAGTTAAAATCAAAGTTTAATAAGTAAATCATTTTTAATATAGGACTATAAATAAGATAAATTAGACTA
Source organism: Viscum album (assembly GCA_963277665.1). Classification (NCBI taxonomy): domain Eukaryota; kingdom Viridiplantae; phylum Streptophyta; class Magnoliopsida; order Santalales; family Viscaceae; genus Viscum; species Viscum album. The sequence goes on along the minus strand of OY728121.1, from coordinate 1,655,646,899 downwards.
TAAATATTCATTAGAAATCTAAAATAATTTCCTACATAATGGTATTTTATTTGTAATTTTTAGACTTAAAATAATTTAATTTATTTTTGACACAATGATGATGCAGTAATTATCTTATTAATGAAATATTGACATAATTGATGTTATAAATACCCAAATAAATGTAATTTGAGACTTTTTATGAATTACAATAATTTTATATGTTAATATAATATGTTAGTGTTTATTTAATTAACTTTTTTCTAACTAATCATTCTGTTATGATTTTCACAAAAATCAATTACCAAATAGTGTCAAAATTGACATAAAATAGTTTTTAAAACAAATAATATATTATTAATTGTTATTATATTCCTAAAAATCTAAGGTTCGGTCAAGATACTTATATCATGATATATGTATCATTAATGGACCACTTGGGGGTCTCTTGGATGTATATGGTAATTTTATTAACTATATATTATAAAAATACAAAGTGACATGGTAAATGTCAATCTAATTAACTAAGAGTTAAAACTAAAAGATAAGGTTAATATAATGACCTAAACTTGTCTAAATTCTATTGGATGAGAGTATTTTGACTCATCCACACCTTAGATTAGAAATAAATCAATTTATAGCTATTAAAAACCGAATATGACTTTATAATAAAATAATATTTTTAGTTTTTTCAAAGGTGCCCCTCTTCTCCCTTATAAAAGGGCACATCCTCCCTCTATTCCTCACACCACTTTGAGCCTTCAATCTCGGCAAAACCCTTCCAATTTCTCCTCTCCACTTCCCTAGAAACATCCTATAGGTCCTGGTCTACTTCAAAGACCAATTTTAGTGCCCTAAAAGGAGGTCTCAAAGAAGCTCTTCAAAGAAGAGGTAATGTCCATTACCGATTCTTTCAACTTTATTTCTTCTTCCACTTCTTCTTATTTAGTTGTTTCATTATGAATTAATAACATCAGTATCACTCATATACTGATATTTTATTATAAGTATGAAACAACCCTATTTCACCATCTATCCATCCTAGGGAAAACGAAATCACCGCGCGTGCGTACGTACGGAATATCGTCTCCACGCCATGGTGTAATCTATTTTCCACCACCACTTTACTTGGATGAGTATAATGGTGTAAAGAATGAATATATATGATTATTTTAAAGTTATATTGATTCTGAAATAGTATACATACACTCCAATACAATTCCACGATCATGGGAACGATATCATCGCTCGTGCGTACGTACGGAATACCGTCTCCACGATGTGATGCGACTCGTTCTACATGATTTTCATTGCATAGTGATTACATAAATTAATTGAGTGAATAAATATTATATATATTACACTAATACCATTCTGGAAATGAGGTATCTATAACCTAAAAATAAGATTAAGAATTTATTTGAAAAAACACGCATAAGAACAAAAAGTAATAAACACCCGAATAACAAGTAGCAATGAAATATTACTAATAATAAGCTAAGAATATGACCATATATGATATCATAACAATAATTATGATTCTGGAATAAGTCAATAACATTATTTAAATCATTATACAGGAGGTTCGGACACTTACGAAGCAAATCGGACCTAAGGTAAGGGAAATATCACAATCTCAATTTTATCCGAGATTGTTTATACTTTGGAATTTAATAGGGTGTATTTTATCATACACATCCATGTTTCCTAAATATTTAATATTATTTCCATCAACCTACAATTTTTTAAATCCAATTTTACCCTTTGGTGAGTTTTTAGTAAAATATATGAAAGGAATCTTTTGTCGTTTTTTGTACGAGGTACTTTTTGACTTTTCTGACAAAAGTACGAGAAGAATGTTTTTTTAACTTATACGGAATGAATGGATTTTTAAAACATTATTTACAAGAAGCTTACTTTACAAGTTTTCAAGTTTATTTTTAATCAACTTCTTTTAGTTTAGAATTGTATGACATGTTAAGAAAGGAAAAGTTTTTTTGAAGTAGAAAGGATATTTTCCTCAAGAATGGAGTTCAAGTGTTTTATCAAAATTATTTTCCATCTAAGATAATAAAGGGTTCTGTTTCTATCCCTATTATTACATTGATTTGATTATGTTGTGATGAAATTATTTTTATGAATTCTTTTATCTTATATGAATTGTTTTATGATGTCACGATGTTTAAGAATCCCATTTTTATTACATGGGTTATGCAATGATGTATGATTTATGATTTTGTGGCACACATAAGAATGGTATCATTATGAGATGGGTGGGACCTATATCTCCCTCCAATGCATTGGGTAAAGATTTTATATCTCATGAGATATACATGGCTAGAACGGCAGGTTAAACCGTTTCAGTGAAACAGGACTGAAACGAGGAATGAACTCGGTTCATAAATGGACTTTGTCCACTAAGATAGTCTTGGAAATGAGTCTTGAATAATAAGAAATGATTCTCTATGATTATGTGTGTATGCCACAAAGCTTCATGTTTTAAGTTATGATTATTGTGATTACGTTTCACTACCATGATTTATCCCATGTTATGAAATTATGATATCTTTTGCAGGGTAAGATTTGAAAAATGTTATGTTCTTATGAATATAATGTGATTGATATTTCTTTTGTTTACCCTTACTGAGCATTTGAGCTCACCCTTTTGTATGTTTTCTTTCCCCAGGTCAGGAAGAAGGTTATTAAGTAAGATATGCCAAAAGGGACTATAGATATGATGAAATAAATGGGAGGCAGTGTAGACGCTTTATGAACCAGTTGTTTATGTTTCTGAGTTTCTAAAGACACTATACCTATACTGTCCTTTCGTGGTTTTGTTATATGTTGTAATAAGTGTACTTCAATTTTGAAGTACTAACAATGTATGTAAAGTATGGGTCGTTATAACTTGAGTCCTTGGTTATGTCACTACCGAGTATACCTGTTATGCTCACCCTATGTATATAAACTATTTTCAGGTTTTGAGGAGTTTGGGGACCGAGCTGGACTTACTAGCTGGATTGGAGTTGTTGTTGAGTTGTTTTCACAGACTTGTATTTTTTATATTTTCTTTAGAGAATTTTATATGTTTCAATTTTATTTATTTGTGCATTATGGGATGGTTTTTAGTTTAGGTTTATATAGTCTGATGTATTCATAATTACTACATCATATTTTTATCTTTTCTTCTTTTACTTTAGTATTCTCTTCAAAAATACTTTCCAACTTGTCCCACATACTATTTGAAGTTTTGAGACCCATAACCTTCATTTAAATTTTTTTAATAAGTATATAAGGATAGCATTTTTATCTTTTCCACCAACTTATATATTCCTCTTATTAGAAAAAGTCATTGGGGAATCCTTCTCAACAGGTGGAAAACAAATTGTAGTAGCATCAACAACTTCTAGGATAAGAGATAGGAGATAAGGAATCATTCTATTTTTCCATCCATAATATTTTTTCCATCACATGTAGGAATTAATCTATGGTTGATATAATTTCTATTATCCATGATAAGAATTCAACAACAAAACCTTCCCTCTCATACCAATTGAAGTTCTAAATGATCGAATAACAACTGAGAGGGGGGGGGGGTGAATCAGTTGTTAAATTTTTATAAGTTTCAATACTTTTATAAACATAGACCTTGCAACCTGTTAAATTTCATTTCATTATCATCTTTTAGTAAATACTCATGCATGTAAAATTAGGAATGAAATTAAAAAACATAATATTTACAAGGTTCCACCGTAGTGTGAGAACCTATATCCTTTTCATAGCTACTCCCATGGACCTATAGAAATTCACTATTAATAATTAGTGAATACAACTTATTACAACTCCTTTTAGACACTTTCTATCTCTTGATAGGAATGATTATACTGACTCCCATCAGTTTACAAAGTTTGATTACAAAAAATTTATCCAAAAAAAGTATAAAGTATTTGTTAAATATTCTCCACAAAAGTTCCAAAGTATGTTAACCCTAATTATGATGGCCTTCAGTTCGATGAACATAATCTGATTGACTCAATCTGATCAAATTAATATTTTGCTCCTTTTCTCAATTTTCACTTCTCAGACTCTATTCAACTGCTCATTATGATCTTCCCCAGTCCGATATTCCTCAGTTTGGTTGACTCAATATGATGTTACTCAGTCTGGTGACAAAAAAATATATGTTTAACCTTCTAATGAGATCTCTATTCATAAATAACCTTGATAAGAATTATCAACCACTCTTCCTTTTCTACTCACATGAATAGTTGAAAATTATGTATGTACTCTAATTATATTTGTAGGAAACTCAGAATATCATATGTGGGAAACTGAAAATCTTTCACCATTTACCCAAATTTAAAAACTCCAAAAATCACTCACATTTAAACTTCAACTTTTACTACTTCAAACCTTCTTAATATTTCTCTGAAACCAGTCTTCCCAAACATATTAACTTTTCTTTAGTCCAAAGTAACTTCCTTAACATTAGTCTTATGTGACTTCCCTAGATTCAATCCACTATAACGTTATTACTATAGAACTTCTTCAACTAATTACAATATGACTTTCTTCCTCTACCCATTACGATATGACTATCTTTTTCTACCCATTATGATTTTACTATCTTCCTCATTTTATTATGACCTGAATTTATAATAGAAACTCAGTATCATTCAACCTTCCTTCTCAGAGTCATTATAATTTACTTTCTTCATCAAACTCAGTCTAATGGAAGATAGAATTTTCCATTATGATGTATTTCTCATTTTTAACGAAAATCCACTCTACAACTTTAAAATTATTCAAAACTCACCAGCTATAACTAATTTTGACTTCTAAAAACTTTTGTGTCTAGTACTAATGGATCCAATGTAAACATTTTATTGATCTATATAATCGATACGATCTTAATGATTTCTCCATTTATTCAAAGTCTTTTATCAAGATAGTTTTTTTTGATTTATGAGTACTTTATAATAAAAAATATCCTCTGATTTAAGGTTAGAAAGTTTAAGAAATTTCTACCTCCTGACATCACTATCTGCTTTCAACCACTTAAGCATCATTCCAAATTTCTAATTGAGTAACTTCTTTCCTTCTCTGATTATGGAAAAGGAATACTTCCAACAATAAATATTTTTTTAATCCAATTCTTTTAGATCCAATGATATATATATTTTATTTATCGGTTTGACTGAAAACTAACATCTATGACTTCTAATGTTTCTTCACACTAATGGACTTGAGTCTGATGATCAGTTTTGCAGAACTTTTAGCTTTCATCTTCCTAAAAAATTCTGAATCTGGTACTGCTCAATCCAAAATTTAGTGTCCATAAACCTATGTCCAAAAAACACATTTCTCAAAGAAAAAAAAATCTTTCTCTCACTTTATGTTTTCTTTTAAACAAATAGAAACTTTCAACTTTTTTACAAAAACTCATTCTGATGAACTTGGTCTAATCCTAAAGAACAAAAAAATTCTTTTAAAAAAAGGTTAGTTGTCCACAAATACAAAACTTTGTTAAAACAAATAATCACAAGGGGTTTTCAAAGAATTATTTCTATCATAAGGAATACCTTTATCATTGTAATGGAACTAAAATAAAATGATGTCAGACATTCAGTTACACCAAAAAAATTATGAGCTGTCAAGTTCCAGTTGTCCGGAGCCATTGCAACAAACTCAGAAATATGACTATTGGAGATTCACCTATAAATATCCATTCATTTGAAGAGTTTGGATCCAATTTCAATCGCAGATCAATATATCTAAAGTTTTCTCTACATGAACATCTCATTCCTAGTCATTGTAACACTTTAGAGAGTTGGTAGTTATAAGAAATCTGTTTCAGGGTTATTTCCTTTAGAACATATTTGATTTTGTAATTGTGTCTGATCATTGTTATGATTGAGGGATTCCAGGGATAGGAAGATGGTGAATCTGATCCATCAGATTGTGTGCTTCCAGGGATAAGAAGAAAGACTACGATCGTCATATTGAGGGCTTCTAGGGATAGGAAGAAAAAGCTATTCTGATAATCATATCGAGGGATATCTTAGTAAAGAAAGAAACAAATCATAGTAAGTATTAAACTATGGATACCTTTATTCAAGTTTATTAACAACCTTACTCTTAAGGTTAAAAGAGTTAAATCTTTTTAATATATCTTGTAAGTCATTCTTACTAGTACTATCTATTGTATTGCTTATTTTTACAAGTTTCTATTCTGTTGTGCATGATATAGAAAGTTAGTCATCATACCAATATTTTTATACAATTTTTTATTGGTGTGATTGTGAATATGATAAAAAAATATTTTGATTTTAGTTTGATACAATGTGTTTTCAATTCTTTTACTTTGATATAATCAGATGTTTTCCAGTTCTGATTTTGTTATTATGATAATCAGATGGAGTCTGAGTTCAATAAATTTACTTTAAGAGGTTTTGTGTTTTGTAATATTTAAACTTTTAAAACTAAAATCCACACCCCTCTTATAAGTATAGACATCTAAGTTAATCTTACGATCCTATACTAATCGATTCTTTATCATGTCACGTTTTGATATGATATCCATTAGAAAATATAGTTGGCATATAGTTAGTGGTTTCACTTTTATTAATAAAATATGTCTTAAAAGGGATAATAGAATATTTATAATATATATAAGACTCATCATTGATCTTACTTTTTTACTTCCATCATAACATTGATGTATATAAGGAAATGAGATTTAGGGATAACCATTATTCCACATATATGATCAATTATTACTTGGATAAGATATACTTCAACAAGATAGCTTGGAGATTACTTTTACCAAGTGTACTCATTTTATTCACTGAGTATTTATAAAATTTTCATGAAGTATATGAAGTTACCTTTATCTTTAGAAAATTTTACATGGCTATGTTAAACTAACTCTAAAAGTTTTATAACGTACCATTATTTAAAAGGTTTCTTTATCTAAAACACGATAATTCATTTGTCTATATATTGAGTATCTTAGTTCAATTGAGAAAAAAATAATTTAATGAAAATAAACAAGTCAACTACGTTCAGTTTTATTTGAAAAATAATTATATTTCCATAATTGGGTAAGAGTCTTATATTTTATATTTTATATTCATCATTCATTATAATTGATATTTTCTATTTAAAAGTTACTTAAACTATTAGTTTAATATTAAAGTACCATAAAATCATTTATTCCAAAAAAAATATTATCTCATTGTTTCTCGTCGGACACTGATATAAATGTTTTGGTAACAATTTTTAAAAACTTGAATCAATCCAAACTAGAAATGAAAAATAGTGATATACCTTTTGCTAACATTGGAATCACCCTTTATCAGCTCCTTTTGAGTTCACTCTACAACCTTTCTATTCATTCTTGTTTCCTACATTTAAGTACATGTATGTTATAAGCATATTGTATTTAATACACAAGCATTGAATAGTAACTTGATGAATATACCTAAATTGGGTGCACCTGCTTGCTTCTTCAATTCAATGCAATTTCTTTTTCACTGTCCATTCTTTCCACATAAGAAGCAAATAACCTCTTGTTTATTCTTCTGCCTTTGAATCTTTTGTCTCTTTGAAGTACATCATAATTAATCTTATATATTTATATTATCCATGGGATCTTTAGAATTTTATTTCAAAAATTTCACCACAAGTGTTGGAGAAACAATATTTAACCAATCCTTATCATCTTGGTGAAGTATGAACAAAAGTTTCCGGAGTGAATTACCCATTTTTTTATATGAGTTTGAAAAAATAAGGATAATCATGGTGGTAAGGATAATAAAATAAGATTACTAGATAATTTCTTATCTAAGTGGAAGCCTAATTTCTCTAATTGATCAGTATACCCTTGAATTTTAAAAGCATGAAGAGTAGATATATTTCCATCTTCCAATTTACACTGATATAGTGCAATGACAATCTTATTTATTTCAATCCTTTCCTTTTATTTCTCAAGAGAATGAAGATGTGTTATTATGGTGTAAGCCTCTATGTCTTTATATTGTATCATCAAATCTCTAGTCATATTTGATAATATATTACAATGAACATAAGAAGAATCCTCAATATATCTCTCGTAGGCTTCCCTTTCACTTTCACTCACCTTCTGGGGTGACATAACAGGAATAGAGGATTCCAACACAAAATACAAAATTTCTAATAATAGTACATTGCATAAAAGATTGTACCACATCTAAAAATTTGTATATGTAAGGACATACCTTTATTTTAATGAATGATTTCACTGCTTTCATGGTTTTTCTTTCCAAATTTATACCATAATTAAAATAGATGATTAGTACTTGATTACATTTTATGTAACAAATAATAATTATTTAATTTTATTAATTCTACCACTATTTTATCAAGTCTCAATAGAATTAACCATTGAACTTGGAATGTCTAGTTGTTATGACATTATAGTGTCAATTATTCATGTGTCCCGTCTCATAACCCCAATAAGGGATAGTCATTCTACTTGAAGGTATTTAGGTAGGCGGGTCTTTTCCAACTGTGGGCTTATAACTCCTTGATTTTTTGATTGGACTCCCCAATCCTAAAATTATGAATTAGATTTCCTTAACCCCTGCCTCCAAGTTACATCAATTCTAGAGAGAGATACTTCTCTTTATATGAGATGGTTAAGTCAACCCAAAAACCTTTATAAGAACTCCGCGTCTAAAATAAGTATCCCAATGAGGGTTGGTCAAACACTTACCTCTAAGGGTTTCATTCCTAATCAAGTTATGGAAGGTCGAGTCTGAATTACTATTTATTTGAGTGATTTTATTTATTATGCATAAATTTTATCTTGTTTTATCCTTTACATAACATGTTTATATTAAATGGATTTTACTTAATTAATTAACCATATTGGATAAAACATTTACGCATAATCCATTTATTTAAATTTCATTTTTCACATTAATTCATTTATTTATGTGAAAGATGTATTGAATCCATATAATAAATAATGAATCAGACTGAAATAAATAATTAATAAATGACTCGATCATGAGCTTATCTAATGGTTGTTTTGGTAGGCAGACATTAAATCGACCTTTTACCTAGGGAAAATAACTCCTATTTCCAGTCTTAGCATGAGTTGCATCATTCCACATATCCACCTGTGTATCACTTAATTTGGTATCATTATGGTTCCATCTTTAATAACCTATACATGCCATGGGAAAATACATTTATTATATTTATTTATAACTCACATTCATGTGATGGGAAATAAATCATTGGTTAAAGGTGGATTGCATAAATATCCTTAGACACACAGGTCCTACATAATAATGGAATGAAGAGATGACTCGCAGAACATTATTTTTAATTAAATAATAAATAATTTCAAGCTCATGTAATAAATCAAATTAAAACATCCAACACATACAATAGTCTTGGTCATTCTCATAAACAGTCATACATGTAACTTATACACAAAAGTAAATGGGTAATATTAATTTCTAATTAGTTCTTTATTAGTAAGAAAAATGTGTTTGAATTAATTAATTAATTAATTTTCTTTCATCTTATTGACCATCTGAATTCTCTTGGAGATAACCATCATAAAGGGATTAATGGTAAATTAATGACAGAACTAATAGTTATTGATTTATAACAATAAATTAATTAAGCATTTAAAATTCTTTAAAACCCTTATTAAATTGTCAAATTCATAAAGTGTCGATCAAATCAATAAGGTTTTAATGTTGTAATTTTAAATTTAATGTAATTTAATTATACCAGTGATTGGGAGAATACACAGTGTGTACTATCAAGATATATGTTGTGTACCACTATTATTGTGTATTTGGGTCACATGCCCCGGGCATTGGTACATTGACTCGGTTGAACTACATGCTATGTACATGCCAGTACACATCGTGTATCCACTTCTTGTGTGCCCGAGATACTCGCCTAGGTCTTCATCATGTATCTCATATTATTACATGATGTGTACAATCCAGCTACATGTTGTGTGATCTAAATGTTGTGTTCTCATGCAACCCACTAAAAGACTCAGCATGTTCTCAAGTGAGAGACTACATGATGTGTTCACACCACCTATATGTCGTGTATATCTAATGTCGTTTGTCTAGATAACTCAACTTCTATCTAGGACACAATAATTAATAAACTACACACTATGTTCACTGCATACACATCATTTATGTCATAAATGCTACAGGTTTTCAGTCTCATGTGACTTGATCACATGGAGTTCACACTTGGTAATATCCAAGATAGAAGATTATGAGAATATACCCACTAGTAGGAATTCTGCGTGTTTTGGTGTCATTGAATATTCCTTTCTATGATTGTTTGTAATGGTACTTATAATTTAATTTTATCATTAATGCATGTCATGACTCCCACACTTAGATTTTATGACGAAAACTATCATGCCAAATGTTGTCGGGAAGTAGGGTACGTTGGGTGAATCAGGAATGACAAGTTATTAATGGATAATTCAAGAAAGTATTTTTCCCTTCCATATTTATGGAAGTTGATATCTCAACCTTTTGATTGAAATAGAATTGTCACCCTAAACTCCATGTCCATGGTGTAACAATGATTTTATTTCAAAGAGTCAAAGAATGATGTATCAAGCATATAGGTTGATGGAACTGTCATGCAACCCACCTGATGAGATTATGTGACAAAGGGATTATATTACATAGTGAGTGTTAATATGTGGTTTTTATCATTGATACTTTAAGTTATTTCTATTGGGTACCTTGACCCGTTGCTAGATAGTAATCTTGGACTTTAGGCAAGCTCCCCTAATGCCAACGATAAAGAATCCTAGAGGGTCACACACTAAGTGTTTCTGGTGGTCTCAATTAAATTCTATTTGAATTTAATTAATGGAATAAATATTATTCTAAATACTGATGAATAGTTTTATTTAAGCTATATTGATCGTATAAATTAAATAAATATTTATTCACTGGATTGTGAATAAGATATATTTATTTATTTTATCGAATATTTAATAAATATTTATTTACTAATTTGTGAATAAAATATTTATTTAAGAGAATAAAATATTTATTTGGGTGTTCAATAAATACAATAGGAGTTTGAATGGACCAAGACCGTGTCACGTGATAAAATAATTATTTATGAGTCAGTAAATATTATTTATCCATTTTGCGCAAGTTGATGCACCGCAAAATAATAATACTGTTATTATTATTATGTGGCATGAGATATCATTAATGGTTATAGTTATATTTAATGGTTGTTATGCAATTAAATTTTTTTACCGAAATCACATTCCTATAAATAGACAGCTACGTCTATTGTGTAATTCATTCGAAACCAATTCCAAGTTTGGGAATAGAGAATTGTTGCGCACAATAAATTTTATCTCAACTCCTCCTCTTTTATCCCTCTCAAGAATGAGAAACCCAGGAGATTATTTCTTCAAGACCAAAGAACGAACGATCAATAATGAACAGCATAAGATATTCGATTCACCGCACAAGCACCCAGATAATGAGTGGTGTTTCTCTGAGACCATTGAAGCACACGTGGATCACCGCTAGAGGGATTCTACCCTTGGATCATTGCAAGAACAACGAAGGAAATCCTAAATGGCCATTTTGGATGATCAAAAATCATCAACGAAGAAAATTACTAAGCCCATTTATTTATTTCTTCAGATATTAAATAAATTAATTATAAATTTAATGTCCAAGTTCCTCGCTCTTGGTTTCAGGAAATGATTATTAAAAGATATTTTAATATATCACCCACCAGTGCATGATTCCATTGTTCCTAGAACCAACAAGTGGTATCATAACGGTCATGTTTAAATTTATATTTATTTATTTGATTGTTGATCTTTATGCAATTATGGTTAGTTTTTATTTCATGTTATTCATTCTTTAATCCGATTTGAATTAACATATTATCGATATATTGATCATGTTCTTTCACTATTTCATTTTCTTTAAGGTTTAAGAACAAATGAAAAATGACTAGAGATGCCATTGGGAACTACCGAATCATTGGCTAGTAAAACCAGGTTACACGACGTGTGGCCAGAGCACATGTTTTATACCCATGCACAATGTATCTAGATGCGCTGAGTAATTAATTACATGTGGTTCTTTTATTGCAAACCACGTGTTTACTAGGCTAAACTAGCACATGGAAAGAAGATACAAGGTGTGTAATTGGCATGTAAACACCATGTAGTCTGGTCGAGTCAACACACTGAAGCCCCAAGCGTGTGAATTGGATATACGACAACCAAAGTACATGACATGTTTCTAAATTTACACGTCGTGTAGTCTCCCATTAATGGTCAAAATTAAAACTACATTAAATTTTAAATTGAAGGATTAAAACCTTATTTTATTTATTATCACACCATGGTGTGTTTGATAATTTAATAATGGTTTTAATGAAATTTAAATGGTCAATTAATTTATTGTAATTAATATGTCATTATTGGTTCTGCTTTTTATTTTCCATGAATTACATTAATGATGGATATCTACAAATAATATCGTATTATCATTAAGATGAAAGAGAATTAATTAATTAATTAATGAAAGTGTGTTTATCTTAAATAATAAAAGAATTAATAATGAAATGAATTCTAGCTATTTACTTTTGAGTATTCATTGCATGTGTGACCATTCATGAGATTGACCAATACCTATGTATGCGTTGGAATTTATTTAATTAAATTTAATGCATGGTTTTTCAGTTATTTAATATTAAATTTAAAGATGGATTGTGAGTCATCCCTCCCTCCATTATTATGTAGGACCTATGTGTCCAAGGATATTTATGTAATTTAATTTAACCAATCCTTTGGTTCCTATCACCTACATGTGAGTAATAAATATTTTTAATTAATGGATCATCCCAAGGTGTGTGGGGATGGTTCAATACAAAACCATAATAACGCCAACTTGGTGATACATTGGTGGACATATGAAATGATGTAGCTCGTGCCAAGTCTGGCATAATGAGTTATTTCCCCAAGGTCATAGGTTTGTTTAATGTCTGCTCATTTAATCAACCATTAGATAAACTCATGATCAGGACATTTAATTAATTAATTATTTTTTGTCTAATGCATTAAAATTATATTTATTGATGCAAGACCATGATCACATAAATGAATGAATTAATATGAAAAGACGGAATTGAAATAAAATTGATTACACGTTAATGTTTTATCCAAACCTAGTTAATTAATTAATTAAACAGACAATTAAATATTAACAAGACATGTAAAGGATAAAACAAGATAATAAATTTATGTAGAATAAAATAAAATCCCTCAATCTAATATTAAGTCACACTAAGACTTATGTTACTTGGTTAGGAAAAAAACCCAATAAAACTATGTGTTTGACCAACCCTTGTCAGGACACTGAATTTTATAAGGGGATTTATTATGAAAGTTTCGGGCTGACTTAACTATTTTACATCTAGAGGAGTACCCCTTGCTAAACTCGGTGTAATTTGGAGGCAAGTGTTGAAAAAATACAAGTCAGGATTTCTGGATTGGGGAGTCTACTCAATGGATAAAGGAGCTTCAAGCCCATAGGTGGCAAAGACTTTCCTATCTAAATATCTTCAAAATTTCTTGACAACCCTTATTAGTGTTATGAAAAGGGGAATATAGATCCTTGACACTAGAATGTCCTAGAAACTTTAAATTTTATGTTTAATGGTGAGGGATATTGGGACTTGATAAAATAGTGGGAGATTTAATAAAATCTATTAATTATTTCTCAAAAAATATGTAATCAAGAAAAGTACTAATAATATGCTCTTATAAATTATAGAATAAAATGACAAGCTCGATATCCCTATGATCAATATTGGATAAATACAATCTCCTCACTAGTAGTAACTTACAGGAGTGGTTTAAACGCCTTCATGTTATTCTATGCCATGAACAAAATTCTTACATGCTAGAATCCTCAATGTCTGATCCGCCTAATCAAGAGGTGAGTGATGAAGAGTTCCTAGTCTACGAAAAACATATGAACGACATGGTCGGTGTTCAATGTTTTATTCTTTCATCTATTTCCAGTGAACTCATGAAGTATCATGAAAACATGGATGTGTATAGAATGCTTGAGCACCACCATGGTATTTACCAGGAGAGAGCTAGATATGAACGGTTTGAGATTTCCAAGGCACTATCACAGAGTAATCTTGGAGTGGGTTCCTCAGCTAGGCCTCATGTATTCAAGCTCATTGGATACATTTAGCTCCTAGAGGTTCTAGGGTTTAAAATCCCCGAAGAACTAGGCACCGATCTCATTCTGGTATCATTACCTCAGAGCTTCTCCAGTTTTGTTATGAATTTTAATATGAACAACAATGAGAAGTCTCTTCCAGATCTTCTTATCCTCCTTCTATAATTAGATAAATATATGAAGCATGAAAAGTCTTATGTCTTTATGGTGAACAAATGGAAAGGGAAAGCAAATAGATTTTACCCCAAATATTCATCATTCCCTTCCAAGAAGAAGAAGACCAAAGAGGAAGTAATGGAATAGGATGTTGTCTGTTTCGCATGTGGAAAGAAGGGTCATTCGAATAAAAACTACACCCAACTAAAGAAGAAAGGGATAGATTCAGATGCATTTGTTATCAAGAGAAATTTATCTATTTCTACAAATTGGTTATTAGATATAGCTTGTGGATATCACATATGTATTCAAATATAGGAACCAAGTATATTCATAAAAATTGAATGAGGGGAGGTAGATCTATGAACATCCAATAGAGCTAAACTTGTTGTTGTAGCTATCGGGGATTACCACCTAACATTGTTGACCACAATGATCTTGGTTTTAAAGGGTTGTCATTATGTGCCTTCAGTTACCAAAAACATTATTTCTATATCCATACTAGATATAGATGTATTAATTTTCAAATTTGTAAATAAATTTTTCTTCTTTTATAAATATAATATTTTTATGGTAATGCACATTTACATAACGGTCTTTATGTGTTATATTACATGAACCAAGAAATGTAAATCGATAACAAAGTTACTTCACATGACTCATATCACGCCCAAATTTTTCATCATCGACTAGGTCTTGTAAATGAAAAACACTTAACAAAATTACATCAAGATGGATATTTAGATTCTTTGGAACTAAAACCACTTAGTGTATGTCATGCATGTTTATAAGGAAAAATGACCAAATCCCTATTTAGTGGGAAAGGTGAAAGGGATAAAATCTTCTTTAATTAGTTTATACCTATGTGTGTGGACCATTTTCTATTGAAGCGAAGGGTGAGTACTCATATATCATTACTTTTACTATTGATTTTAGTATATGTGGATATATTTACACAATGATGTATAAGTGGGATTCTTTTGATAAACTCAAGGAATAAAAGAATGAAGTTGGGAATAAGCTTGGTAGGAAGATTAAGAAACTCTACTCAAATAAAGGTGGAGAATATCTTAATCAAGACTTCATTGATTACTTATGGGAGTTTGGGATCATATCCCAAATTCACTCCTCCTTGCATGCCTCAGTGGAATGGTGTAAGTGAAAGGAGGAACCTCACCTTGTTGGACATGGTGAGATCAATGATGAGTCATGTAAGTCTTCTATTATCCTTTTGGGGATATGAGTTATAAATAGTGGCATACATACTAAACCAAGTACCAACTAAATAGATAAATGGTATTCCATATGAATTTTGGAGTGGCAGGAAAACCATGTTATTGAATTTATATGTGTGGGGAAGTAAAGAGTCTGTTACAGCCTCTTCTGGTAACAAACTTTCATCCCGATGCACAAAGTGTTCCTTTATAGGATACCCCAAAGAAACAAGGGGATATTACCTATACAATCCCTTAGAAAAAAATGTTATAGTGGAAAGACATTCCATATTTCTTTAGAGGGAGAAAATATCCAAAATAGATAGTGGGAGTGAGATAAACTTCGATGAAGTCGAGGCTCAAGGCACACAAGAGTTGGTATAGGATCAGATTCCACAAAGCCCATGGAAGAAGAAACTATTACAGATACATAAGAACTACTTAGGAGTACAATAGAGGTTAGAGAACTAGAGTGGTTTTGTTTTCTAGTTAATTATGATGGTAACTCATTATTAGTTGATAATAATGATCCTATAACCTACAAGGAAGTAGTAGGTGCATAAATATTGCCAAGTGGAATGAATCCATGAATTATGAAATGGATTATGTGTACCAAAACCATGCCTATATTTTGGTAGATCCTCCAGTGGATGTAAATCCTATTGGTTGAAAATGGGTATTGAAGAAGAAACTAGACAAGGAAGGACAAGTTAGTACCTATAAGGTGCGACTGGTTGCAAAAGGTTTTAAACAACTTCAAGGCATTAACTGCGATGAAAATTTTTCACAAGTTTCAATGATAAAATCCATCATAATTCTACTTGAAATTTTGTCTTACCATGACTATGAAATTTGGAAAATGGTTGTCAAAAAAGCCTTCCTTAATAGGAACCTTTAGAAAGATGTATACATTACACAACCTGAAGAGTTTGTGACTCCAAAGGATGCCAATAAGATATAAAAGTTTCAAAAATTAATTTATAGATTAAAGAAAGCATCCAGGTCATGGAACATTCATTTTGATTAATCCATAATAGAATTTGGTTTTATAAAGAACGAATGTGAGCTTTGTTTCTAAAAATGGTTTTTTGGGAGTGTATCCATTTTATTAATAGTATATGTTGATGACCTATTACTTATTGGAAATGAAATACCAGTCTTACAATCTATTAAGGAATGGTTGAATAAATTATTTTCCATGAAATACTTGGGTGAAACAACATATATTCTTGGGATCAAGATCTATTGTGATAGATCCAAGAGGTTTCTCAGCCTAAGTTAAAGTACATACATTGATAAGATACTGAAGAGATTTAGTATGGAATAATCCAAGAGGGTATTGTTTCCAACATCAAATGTCATTCATCTTTCCAAGAAAATGTGTCCTCAGACCTATGAGGGAATAATTATAATGGAAGGATTCCATATGAATTAGTGATTGGGTTAGTCAAGTATTTTATTCTATGTACTAGGCTAGATATCGCCTATGCATTAAGTGTGGTAGGAAGATATCAAGATGATCTAGGTGTCTACCATTGGATGGCAGTCAAGACCATGCTTTAGAATCTGAGGATTACTAAGGATATGTTCCTGGTTTATAGAGTATATAATGAACTATTCATCATAGGATATGCAAATGCTAGTTTCCAGATTGATCAAGATGACATGAAGTCACAAACAGGATACATCTTTACTTTTAATAGAGGTTTTGTGAGTTGGAAGCACTCAAAGCAGGCTATGGTTGAAGATTCTATAGAAGAGTCCAAGTATATTGAATATTTTTAGCCAGATATAAAAGTAGTTTGGATGTGAAATTTCAACCGAGAGCTTGATCTGGTACCTATATGTAAAGATCCCATCACACTCTATTGTGATAATACTGTAGCGGTGGTTCTCGCAAAAGTGTCATGGTCACATTAGTGGACGAATATCATACTTAAAAATTGTAATATCTTGATGGATTTTTCTTAGAGAGGAAATGTTGTAGTGATTAGTATTTCCATGGAAGTAAACATGCCAGACCCCTTGACTAAAGTCTTAACTTAGAAAAAACATGATTATCATGTGAGTTCTAGTAGATTGAAAGTCATAGGCAGTTGGATCTAGTCCAAGTGGGATTTTGTAAGAGTTTTTGTCCTAGAACCAACTATTTTTACTTTTATTAGATGAATATTTGATGTAATAAATATTAAATTAAACATCTTATTAAACATTGTTCATTGTTCTGCATGACCATAATGTAATAATGTCCTAGAGTATTTGTTTCATTGTTTAGGTCATAGTAGTTCCCCACTATGATGAGAAACCTTGAAGTGCTATGATAATATTCTTAACATAGTTCTATAGTAGGATAACATAATGTGATGGGACACAATATATAGACTGACATGTGGGAGTACTTGTAAGAAGATGAAAATTATTCTCACGAAGTTTGCCCTTGGTAATATCTAAGATGAAAGATTATGAGAATAGACCCACCAGTTGGAATTCCACATGTTTTGGTGTCATCTGATATTCCTATTTATGGGTGTGTTTAATGGTTCTTAGACTTTAAGATTATCATTAATGCATGTCATGACTCGTGCACTAATATTTTCTGACAAAAAACGGTCATGCCATATGTTGGTGGGAAGTAGGGTATGTTGGGTGCATCACGAATGACATGTTATTAATGTATAAGTCAAGAAATGATCTTCCCTTCTATAATTATAGAAGTTGATATCTCATCCCCTTGATTAAAATAGAATCGTCACCCTAAATTCCACGGTCATGGTGTAATGACGAGTTTATTTCATATAGTCAAAGAATGATGTATCAATCATATAGGTTGATGAAACTATCCTACAACCTTCTTGATAAGATAATGTGACAAAGGGACAACTTGACACAGTGAACGTTCATATGTGGTTGTCATCTTTGTGACTTTAAGTTATTTCTCTTGGGTGCCTTGACCCATTGCTAGACAGTAATCTTGGACTTTAGGCAAGCCCGTTTAATGCAAAGGAGAAATAATCCTAGAGGGTCACACACTAAGTGTTTCTGGTGGTCTCCATTAAATTCTATTTTAATTTAATTAATGGAATAAATATTATTCTCAAGACCGTGGAATAATTTTATTTAAGCTATATTGATCACATAAATTAAATAAATATCTATTCATCGGATTGTGAATAAAATATATTTATTTATTTTATTGAATGTTTAATAAATATTTATTTACTATTTTGTGGATAAAATATTTATTTAAAATAATAAAATATTTATTGGGGTGTTCAATAAATACAATAGGAGTTTGAAGGGACTAAGACCATGTCCGGTGATAAAATAATTATTTAGGAGTCAGTAAATATTATTTATCCATTTTTCACAAGTTGACACACCAGAAAATAATAATACTATTATTATTATTCTGTGGCATGGGATTTCATTAATGGTTATAATTATATTTAATGGATATTATGCAATTAAATTTTGTAACTAAAATCCCATCCCTATAAATAGATGGCTACATCTATTGTTTAATCCATTTGAAACCAATTCCAAGTTTGAGAAAACAGAATTATTGCACACAATGAATGATCTCTCGACTCCTCCTCCTATATCCCTCTCAAGAATGAGAAACCCAAGAGAAAATTTCTTCATGACCAAAGAACGAGCGATCAAGAACAAATAACACAGGACATTCGATTCACCGTGCTAGAACCCAGAGAATGAGTGGCATTGCTCAGATATCATTGAAGCATGTGCAGATCACTACTAGAGGGATTCTACCCTTTTATCCTCACAATAAAAACAAAGGAAATCTGGAAGGGCTATTTCGGATGATCAAAAATCATCAACGAAGAAAGTTACTAAGCCCAGGTATTTATTTCTTCATATATTAAATAAATAAATTATAAATTTGATGTGCAAGATACTCACTCTTGGTTTTAGGAAACAATTATTAAAAGAAATTTTAATATATCACCCACCAACGCATGGTTCTGCTATGCCTGGAACCAACAAGGTTGACCGATTAACACGCGGTGTACCCCACATGTAATTAAATGTGTGGAATGTCATGTATCATGTGGCATGGCCAGGTGCAGCGTACTAGAGTACACGACATGTATTCTATTGTGCAACCCAGTCTCACCGGAAACAAATCGGCAGTTCTCAATGAAATCTATGATCATTCTTCATCCTTTCTTAGTTATTTAAGAAAATGAAACATTGAATGAACATGATTAATATGTCGATAACATGTTAAATCAAATTGGATTAAAGAATGGATAATATGAAATGAAAATTCAACAATTATTGCATATGGATCAAAAATCAAATAAATAATTATAAATTTAAATGTGACCACTCTGATACCACTTTCTAGTTTCATGTGGAGTAGAAGCTTGCGTTGGTGGGAATTATATTAAATTTTCTTTTAATATTTAGTTTCATGAAACCCCGAGCGAGGATCTTTCCTGAAAAATTTATAATTAATTTATATAATATCGATAGAAACAAATACCTGGGCATAGGGTATTTCCTCAATGTGAATATTGATCATCCAAAAATACCCTTTCATATTATCTTCGTTGTACTATGGGGATCCAAGGATATAATTCCTCTAGCGGTGATCCACATGATCTCCTTTGATCTCCATACTATGTCAATAGATCTTCGGGTACTAGTGCGGAAAATCCATTGTCTTATGTTGTTTTTGTTGATCACACATCCTTTGATCTTGAAGAAATATCTCTTGAGTTTTTCATTCTTGAGAGGGAGAGAGAATGAGGAGTCGAGAGAGAATTCGTTGTGTACTAAAATTCTCTATTTTTGATTGTGCACCCTACATAATAGATATATCCATCTATTTATAGAGTTAGATTTTAGGTTAAAATAATTATTTAATTGCATGACAACCATTAAACAATATTATAAACTTTAATAAACTTTTTTCCACATAATAATAATATTTTTTTATTATTATTATTTTGTGGCCTGTGTTAGCTTATGCGATAACAAAAATTTTAACCGGATTGTTAATTTATATTTGTCTCTGTACACAGTCTTGGTTCGTTTGAACTCCTTTTCATTTATTAAAGACACAAATAAAATTATTTTATTCTCTTAAATAAATATTTTTTTCACAAGTAAATAAATATATTTTATTCATAATTTGATGGGTAAAAATTTATTTAACTTACGTGATTAATAAAACATGAATAAAATTATTTCTCAGTTTTGAGAATAATATTTTTTCCATTAATTCTATTCAAATAGAATTTAATTGAGATTAATGGAAACACTTAGTGTGTGACCCTCTAGAATTCTTTCTCGTTGCCATTAGGTGAGTATGCTTAAAATCCAAAATTACTCTCTAGCAATGGGTCAAGGCACCCAAGAAGAAGAACTTAATTTCGTAACGATGATGACCACATATGAATGCTCACGATGTAATATAATCTCCTTTTCACAATATCTCATCAACCATGTTGAATATCTATGTCATCAACATATTTTGTTGATACGTATTCCTTTAATTAACTGAAATAAACATCATTACACTTTGAGCATGGAATTTATATGACAGTAATATTTCAATCAAAGGGTCAAGATATCAACTTCTATAAATTTTAAGGGACAAATCCTTCCTCTATTTATCCATTAATAACATGTTATTCGTGATGCACCCAATGTACCATACCTCACCCCAAATATATGTCATCACAGTTTTCATCCGGAAATATAAGTGTGTGATTCATGACATGCATTAATGATAATATTAAAGTCTAAGGACCATTACACACACTTGCATATAGGAATATCCAATGACATGAAAACATGTGAAATTTCTACTGGTGGGTATGTTCTCATAACCTCCCATCTTAGAGATTATGAAGTGCGAACTTCATGAGATGAATTCTAATCCCCTTACAAGTACTCACACCTGATAGTCTATATAATATGTTCCACATCATAATATGTTACCTAACTATATAACTATATTTAATAGATATCTTCATAGCATATAAAGGTTCTAATAATAGAGGGGCAATGTTAGGACCTTATCAATGTGACAGATACTCTGGGACATTATCACATCAATTTTATGCAAAATAACAATCAATATATGATAAGATATTTAAATTAATATTCACTTCTTTGAATATACAAGTTATCTAAAGTAAAAAGTGGTTGGTTCTAGGGAACCAACTCCAATATTTTCTTATAAAAATAGTTATCAAGCTTCAATAAAGATGGAACCTTTGAAGCGCTGTATGGGAGGCCATGTAGATCACTCTTATGCTGGGTAGAGTTGGGAGAGTGGACCTTGTTTGGGACGATTCTTGTTCAGGAGATGACAGAAAAGGTTTAGTTGATCTAGAAGAGGTTGGTCACAATATAGATCCATCAGAAATCTTGTACAGGACTTCATTATTGGCCATTGGAGTTTGAGGTTGGAGATCGAGTTTTCTTAGAGTTTTACATTGCTTGGGACATCGTCGGTTGGGTAAGTAGAATAAGTTGGAAATAAGGTTTTTTGGCCCCTTTGAGATCATGGAATGACATAGATTAGTAGTATATCACTTGGACTTACCACCTCTTTTGAATTTGTTCCACAATCTATTTCACATTTCTCAGCTAAGGAGGTATCACCTGGATCCTTCCCATGTGATTTAATGAGAGGATGTTGATCTTGATCCTGATACCAAAGTTACTGAGCTACCAGTTCAAATTATGGATCATCAGGATAATTTATTGTTTGGTAAAACAATTACATTGGTCCGGGTACCATGGCAGTGCAGATGGGATAACCATGAGACGTGGGATCCAGAATCGATAATGAGGTAGCAGTTGCCTTCTATTTTTACAGGTCTAGAATCTTGAGATTTTTTTGCGGATATAAAGTGCTTATGGTGGGGGCAATTGTTATGTACACTGGGCCACATGTATGCCTTATTCAAGCCTTGGTTTTTCTTTATTGGGGTATGGGAAGATTCAGGGGATTGAAGGAAAAAAATAAGGGAATTTGGGGAAAATTGGAAAGGTGCATGGTTATTTTAACCACGGGGTAACTATGCGGTATGCCACTATGAGGTTCTAGTGGCATTTTTTACAGTTTAAGCATGGCTAGTCAAACCATGCGACATACCTTGTGAATCGTGCGGGGTGTCTGGTGGTTATCTAGGGATGTCACATTGTTTGAGCACAACTTTCCCAAATCATTTGACCCCCAGTGAAAACCACACACCCCTCGGATATAATGGATAGTAGGGGCGCATGGTTAAGGTGCAAAATTAGTTTAAGAGTGTGGCTTGCCTCAAGAAACTATTTCAAACTATTAAAAAAATGGGATTTTACCTTTTTTACTTTGGTATTTTTAAATCCTAATCACTCCCTAATATCTTTTTAGATCATCTTAACCCTTCCCCAATGTTTTGGATGTCTCTCCCCTTGGATTATAGGAGGTTTTCCTTCTTTCTTGAAAGATCACATGTAGGTATGTTGTGTTTTTTATCTTATTTCCCCTCTTCTTTGTAGATTTATACTATATCTCTTCTCCTCTCATCTTATTGGAACCCAATTGGGATATGATGACAAATATAATGGGTTTTATAGAGGATTGATGTTGTTTCTTATGGATTTAGGATCATGAGGACCTGATCTACTCTTCCTCGGTCTTTGTTTTTTAAGGTGATTTATTCTACCTCTGTTTTGAGGTAAGTGTTTATATAAAAAGGGTTGATTCTATAAATTTATTATCATTCTTGTAAAATTATTTGGGGTTATTAATTTAATTGAATTTTGGTTTCAAGGGATTCATTGAAAAGATGCATGTTTTTAAAGGGGTTTTACTTTAAAAATGGATTTTTTTCACACCAAGTGTTTGATTAAATGTCTGAGTGGTGGTTTTTATTCAAAAATGGGGTTTCAAACACTGAAGTTGATTAGATTTCCTTTGAAATTGTTTTATAAAATTTGAACATGGTTTTTAAATGGATTTTGAAAACCTTGGCATATTAGGAACCTTGGGTGTGTCAGGAAAGGGACATCGGTGACCCTAGTGTGTGTGGAACCACTAGGGGTTACTTTTGAGATATCGATGGATTGTGGTAGGACTCGATATTGGTTGGTACCAAAATATTCCTAATTTATACTCTTTTATGTTAATTACATATTCTCATGGTCTATGGCCTAATATAGTGTGCTTTTTCATTTATGGTTGTTTATCGCATGATGGATTTTTCTCATGGATTGTTGCTCACATGTTTTCACATGAGGTTGTTTCATATGGATTCACATGATGGATTATGTCATGGATGTGTGTTTAATTAATTACCGTAGATATATGGATATGCTTTCTTGTTTTATCACTTGAACATGTCATATTCATGGATTTGTGAATATGAAAGGATTTTATGAAAACCCAAGGAAAATGATTTACAAATGTTTTTGAATTTATGAAAATGGTTTGTAAAACTATTTTTGTTTTAAAAGTTAGAACTATTGCATTCTTGATATTAGAATTTGTGTAGACTATGTGGTGGTATCCTATTGGACTTTGTACTCACACCCTACTTTTGTTTTGGTAGTTTTAGATTTTGTACTTTAGGATCTAGGTAAAGGTAAGTACATTATGATACTTCTTGGTTTCTTTTGTTGTCACAACCTTCATAATAGGATGGTTTGGTGGTGAAAATTGGTCACATGGAGACTAGTTTTTTTTTCTAGTTATACATTTTTGGTTTAGCCTGTAATGACTCAGATTTTCTCTGGTTTTATTTTTATAAATTAATTAGGAAAATTCCAAGACCAGGCGCTGAGATGGCATGAAATTATGAGGCCCAATGTGCTCTAAATGATATTGTAAAAATTATTAAGTTTTTAATAAAGCGCACATGAATTTTCTTCTTTAAATGGTAATAACTCCTAAATGGGTACTTTGATCATAAATTTGAGGGAACTGTTGTGTTTGAAACAGCGACTTTAACTTAGGTAGGGTCTAACCTCGACTGACGTGTGTCGAGGGTGAAAGTTAGTTTTTGGATGTGAACGTCGTTAAAATATCTAATAAAAATATTTTTTGAACATTGCATGTTGATGCAGTGGAAATTTCCCGTTTTAATAATCCATGTCATAGGAATTCAAGATTATTTCATAAACCAGGAATTCCCCTGAGGCAAGGAGAAGGAAGCTCCCTCCCGGCAACAAACGCTGGCAGATCAAGGATCGATGGCGACACAAAACCTCATTCTTCATCAATGACTAATCCAACCTCGAGGTAGGGTGTTTATCTCTTTGTGATTTATTTCCACATTCTTAGAATCAAATGAATAACGTAGAACAACCCACAAATAGTTTGATTCACAGTTCGGTCATTTTTGTAGTTTTAAAAAAGGGATTAAATATTTAGTGAATTATTTGTTGATTTTTTCTTCATGATCTCGCTAACATGAATGGATCAAGGCCAACAAAAATAATGCCAAGATCCATTATACGGGTGTTCATGTGTTATATATCTCCCCTAAACTGATCACGTTATTAGAGAATTATTTTCCCTCTGAAACCCTACACGAGCGATCAATTGTTTCACCCATGATCCATGGCGCAAAGATTTGAGTCTGGAGATCCAACGTTGTGACAACACCACAGAGGTGCAATGACAGGCATGGAGCATTCTGACCAAGGTGACTCAAGAAGATCCCCCAACTAGCGGGGTTAGTCCTGGGGAGGCACGAAGCAGCAAAGGCCACCATCAGGTGGTCGGAGATGTCGCCCCGACAGGGGGCCAAGGCAGGCAGAGCATGGCATGGACAGGCTGCCAGCAGGGCAGCTAGCGGTTGCGGAGAGACGTGGCTTGAAGCCGTGTTGGAGGAGGACCCCATGATAGTGGGGCTGTGAGACCAGGTACACGAGTCGGGCCAGCTACACAATGTGGTCTGTCACTGTGTTGGTCAGGGGAGCCAGCTGGCTACACGATTGAGCGACCGTGTGGACCAGGGGGACGCGGCCAGGGTGGGTTGTGTCCTACAAAGCAGAACCGAATAGCGCAACCTAGGCTGGGTTGGAGAACTGGGCTGCTCCAGCAGTCCATAGGGTTAAACTGTGTGGCCCATACGGCCGACCCAGACCGACCGGGTCGGGTCGGCCGAACTGGGTCGGTTCGGACTTGGACCGAACCAGACCCGTTTTACTAATTTGGCCATATCTTTCAAACTGTGTGTCTGTTTAAAAATATATTTTCGGAATTGGGACCCTTGTGATGAGATAATCCATTTGAGATATTATAAGTGAGTTTTTGGGGAATTTGTGATACTACCTAATGACTTGAGCAGTAGTTTCTCCTGGAACATGCGCACTACGAGCAAAATCTTATGGCTGGCTGTGACTACGTGATCTTGGTGACTATGTGGCTTTGGGGATGCATGACCCATCAAATCTCCATGCTCCATCAATGATTTGTGTGCCATTAATGCTCCATGTCCATCAACTCTCCATGTGCCATCAACGCTACGTGCGCTATTGACATCCCGGATTCCATCACCACTCTGGGCGCCACCGATAATCCATTTGCCACTGACGCTCCAAGAGCCATCAATGCTCTATGTGCCATCAATTCTCCATATGACACTGACACTTATAGTGTCATAGATACTTGGAGATCTGTGGACTATAACTATAAATACTTCTCTTCATGCTTTAAACTTATACCTAGGTGAGCTAACCGTATTGACTATACTTCCTGTGTTTTTTTATTTTGTACTTTATGTGTTTAATTTGTGGCATACTTCATGTGTTTCCTTTTTTGTATACTTCATGTACTTATTAGTGGTATTTTCCTTCATGGTTTTGGAGTCCCTACTGAGTATTTTTTACTCACCTCTATATGGGCTATGCCCGCACATGTCGTGTCTTATGTAAACAATCATCACTTTGAAAGAATTCTTGGTGGGTCGGGGCTAGGTGGTGCTTAGAGAGAGGCCTGACATACATGGTGTGATTCAGTGAGTTCATACAACTGTTTCTATACCTACCCTTTAGGTAGGGTTTTATACAGACAAGTTTGAGGAGGTTGTACTTTCCCTTTTGGTTGGGCTTGTATTTTGACCCCATTTACTTTTTAGTTTTGTACTCTCATGCTATGTTGTTGGTATCTTAGTGGTATGCATGCTTGTTTACTTAGTGTTTTCAGTTTCATCATTTTGGGATTGGATATGGGTGGGTGTGTGTGTGTGTGTCTAGGTAATTAGGAAAATGCCTCCCATTTGTGGGATATTCCTACTCGGTTCTAATCCCCATCCCCAGGACTATTGGAGGTGGGTTTGGGGTAGTCCTGACACAGGCCCTGAGGGATGGGTCGTGACATAACCTGTTTTGTTTGAGTTATACGAATCTGGTTGTATCTTTTTCTTCTGTGTTCTACTCTGGATGTATGTATTGTTTTGGTTATATTCAAGATTTGTTTCTATTATCTTTGTTATAACTTTCCATGTGATGACCAGTTCGGGTGGATTATTTTTTGGACCTAGGTTGGTCTGTTATAAATACCACATTTTTCAATGTTTTTTTAGTGCTAATAAAAGGTATCACTTGATATTTTGTAATTTTCATTAGTTCACATCCACAGTGTGGTTTCTCTCAAATCTCACATTTTCTATTTTTTCCCAGAAATCGATTCTAAACTCATTGAATCTTCCTCTAACACTTGTATAATTCACACATGAAATAATTACGATTTTTTGAGCCTCTATACAAAATTTGTGAATATAGGTATTTAATTTTTTTTTCATATTATAATTTCCTTAATTATATACTTCCATTTTAATTTTAATACATACATGCATTTTATTATTGTATTTGATCAATATTTTTCTTTCTGCTGGGCTTATTTCTATTGGATATGACTTTCTAGATGGGATAATTAATTGGGTTGTGTACTCTGGGTCGCTCACTCATGGCATGCTTGGCTCCCACTTACCACAATGGAAATATACATTTCTCTGGCTATTTGTTGAGGTATTCGACTAATCCATCCCATCCGTCCACTTGTTCTAGTATTTTCCCATGTCGTTGGAGGTTCTGTTTTGTGTGGAATTCATGACACAGTTTTCTTAGTTGTACGATTTAGGGTTACTAGGTTTGTTTAGGTTTTTCATATCCCCTACAATGGTTGTTCAACACGATACATATATGAAAAATTTGATCCTTCTCTCACCACTGGTGATTTTCCCTCTCGCCATTGGAAATCACTCTCTCTCACTAACTATTCTCATCTCGGTAGAGGGTGATCTCCATGGTGTTTCACTTCTAGTGGAGTATTGAGATCTTCTTTGTCTTTGATGACGTATAGGTCAGCACTCGAGCACCTTCGATCCAGATCTGGGGGAACTTTCAACAAGCACGTGTTTTAGAAGCGATTTCAATGAACCAGAAAAATGTTCAAGTAGAGATTTGAAGTGATCTAAACTGCCAGACCCCAATTTTTCTGGCATTGTGAGTTTATCTTCCTTTCTTGGTGTTGGGTTTTGTTTTAGCGCCTTTATGTTTTTTTGTTTCCTATTATCTTTTCACTTGTATGATGTCAAACTATTTTCCTTTGATCATTTAATAGTAAAGCATGTGTGGGTGGTGTTCTTATCATGCAGTAGGTTCCAAAGGGACCGAAGCACATAAATCTCAATGTTCTGTTGTTTTCTATTTTCTTGTTTCACTATTCGATACACCATTGTTTTAATTTATTTAATTTGAAGTGTAATCAAATTTAATCTTATTGTTTGAATATTGAATTGAACCATTTTTTCATTCGGTGATCCATGAAATTTTTTGGGGGTTGTATTCCGTTATTAACCCATATCAAAGTGGTATTAGAGCCACCCAAATAAATAATAGCTTCTTTGAAATATGAAATAGAAAATTTTGATGGCACAAATGATTTTAATTTTTGTTTATTAAAAATGTGAGCCTTGTTAGTCCAACAAGGGCTAGAAGATGCCGTTTGCGGACCTAAGAAACCCTATGCAACTCCATCCACTAATTTTCAAAAAGTGATGACCTATTCACATGTCCCTCCTGACATTTTTATGAAATCACATAGCTCTTTAACCTTGCCTTTAGGTGATAAAGTTCTATGGGAGGTTGCTTATGAGACTTTTGCAATTGGTATTTGGTCTAAGATTGGAAAAACTTATATGAAAATATCCTTAATTGTTTTTCTACATAAGAAGAACAAATTATATACCTTCAAGATGCATCATAGAACTTCCTTCTAAACACACCTTGATGGGTTTAATAAAATCTTATTAGATCTAGCTGATACAAAAGTTAATATTGAAGATGAGGACCAGTCCATAATACTTTTAATTTCTTTAGATAGTTCATATGAACATCTTATTGATTCTATGATGTATGGAAGAGATTACTTGACCATAGAGGAAGTCAAGTACGCCTTTCTTTAACATGAGTTTCATAGCAAGGCTAAGGTTAAACCTAAAGAAAAGGGTCTAAATGTGAGGGGTCATCTGGAGTTTTGAGGGAAGAAGAAAAGTAAAAACAGGAATGGAAGTAAGATTTGTATCCAATCACATGAACATCAGTCTAAACCCAAGCCAAAGGAGGTTACCTGCTACCATTGTGGGAAACCTTGGTATATTAGACCCAAATGTCCCAATTTGAAATTTGGTAAACCTTCTAATGAGTCTAGTGATCATTATCTCTTTTCTAACCAAGGCTATTAAAGTGATGTGGTGTTGTGTGTGTCCTGAAATTATCTTCATGTTGAGTGGGTCTTAGACTTGGGATGTTCTTTCCATATGTTCCTAGATAGGAGTTACTTTTATTTTTTGACCAATGGAGTTGAAGGATAGGTTGTTCTTGGAAACAACAAGAGATGTTGTGTCATGGGTAGAGGTTCTATTTGTTGGAGTTGGTACCCTAGAAACCAACTTATTTGTACTTTTTGATAAACCTATATTCATTGGATGAATATCAATAGACTACTTATCACACCATGATTATTCTTCTGTGTAACATAGTATGTGATAATGTCCTAAGAATAGCTATCACATTAAAATGTCATAGCAGATCCCTACTATGATGAGAAACCAGAAGCGTCATGACACTATTTTTGAATATATGTTCTATGGTCGGATGATATCATTTTAAGGGACATAAATGATACAGGCTATCAGGGGTGGGGACTCATGAAACTTTGAGGCACCTTCTCATGGTGTGTGCCCTTGGTATTATCCAGGAGGATATTATGAGAATAAGACCCGCCATTAGGAAATATACATTCATAAGTGCCATTGGATGTTCCTATATGTAGACATGTCTATTTGTGCTTAGAATTTAAGATTATTATTAATGGGTATTATGACTCACACACTTAGATGTATTGACGAAAACCGTGATGACAGATGTTCATGGAAAGATAGGATATGTTGGGTGCGTCATGAGTAATTTTGCATTAATCAATAATGAGAGAAAGGATTTTTCACTTCTATAGAAGTAGATATCTCAGGCCCTTTGATGGAAATTATATAGCCTAACTAAATCCATGGACATGGTTTTCTCTAGGAAAATTCAATTCCAGTAAGTCAAAGAATGAGAAATCGAGCACATGGGTTGATGACACTTTCATGAAACCCACATGATTAGAGATATTGGGACAAAGGGATTATATTACACGGTAAGTGTTCCTATTAGGCGACATGTCGTTGCAACATCAACTTTTTTCTCTTGGGTTCCATGACCCGTTGCGAGACAGTGATCTTAGACTTTAGGCAAGCCCACCTAATGGCTAAAATAAATAGGCCTAGAGGGTTACACACTAAGTGTATCCAGTATCTCAATTAAATTATTTATTTATTTAACAAGTTGAATAAATATTATTCTCGGTTGTGGTTTAATAATTATTCAAGTATTCCTAATCGCATTTATTTTGTCACTAGTTATTTGAGAGAATATATTGCAGATGAAATATTTATTTATCATCAAATAATGCGGTTTTATTTATTTAATAAATAAATATTCATTATTCAAGGATCGTTAAATATTGAAGAAGATTGGCTGACCAAGTTATGGGTCTGGTGATAAATAATATTAAATATTAAATAGTTAAATAATATTTAAATATAACGTGAAAGTTAAGAAGATGTCATGGAAATAATATCATTACTATTATTATTTGACATGGGGTTTCACATGGAATAATAAATTAAATAACAAAACATATGATAATTATTTAATATTACCTGGTGAATTAAATTCCCCGTTATGTTATTATTCTCTATATTATTCAAGGGTTCATTCGACTGTCTAACTAATCATTGTGTGCACAACATCCTTGGAGAAAATACCTCAAGCCTAAAGAAATCTTCCCTCTCCAAGAATGCTCTCAAGAACAAGAGACACCCTCCTCCACTGAATCAAGGAGAATGATTTGGAAGTTATTTTCAAGGAGATTGAAGGCGGACATCGCAAGCGTAAGGAACTTCCAAACTAGCACCCATAGACTCCTTCAACAACGTCTGGTGATATGTGGAGCATGTGTGGATCACCGTTAGAGAATTATTATCCTTGGATTCTATATCTCAACAAATCCACACCTCGGACCCATGGCCGGACGCATCAACGAAGAAAGAATAACCTTGTAGGTAATTCTATAATTTAATTAAATCAATTATAAACAAAATATTTCGATCCTCTATTCTCAGTTCTAGGTTATCTCCTTTGTCTTTTATCTTTGATTCAATTCTGTAGATACTACCATTCATCGTCATATTGATCCCAGATTAATCATCGATTATCAAAAAAATTAATGTTGGGTACACGCCCATCATGCACCTCCAATGTGCCCAGAACCTACAAGTAGTATCAAAGGGGGCTAAATTTTCATTTATAATTATTTAAACAATTCATTGATGATTTACGCTTTAATAATTTAGTTTTTCAATTCATGTTTAATCATTCTTGTAATCTAAATTTTGAGATATGTTCCTCCCTTATCATTTCTCACAGATCTAATAGAAACGAATAATTTTATGATTAAAATTAAATTGATTATCTCATTAGGAGATATTGATAGCTCTATCCAGATAACATAAGAACACGCGTCAAGTAGTTGGATCTACACACCATGTATTTGTGTTCAATACATCAGGATTAATTTGGAAATTACTCAAGATATGGGCATTAATGATATGCAGTGTAGTTAATTCTTACACAACGTGTTGATCATGATAGACTGGAGCACGGTTAGCCAGACTACACACCATGTGTCCCATTGGACACGACGTGTAATCCCTTAGGGTCAGGGTTAAGTCGTGTATCCTATATATGGCTTGCCCAGCTGGTGACCGTGTAACACGGAGTCTACATGACGTGTAGCCCACTGTACTCACCGTGTACTCCAAATATTTCTGAAGTACACCTCACATTCCATTTCCCCAAGTGCGTACTTCGGATGGACGGTGAGGGGGGTACACGTCGTGTAGTCGGATCTACGCGCCGTGTAATGATTTCAGATTACACAAATTTAAAAATTTATTATTATATTATGTATCCCTTGATACATATACCTTCATGTGTTTATAAATCTGGGACACAACATGTGATAGGTGTTTGAAATATATATATATATATATAATGTATAATTAACATCTACATAATGTTCCAAGATCTAAAAATCATGTATGAGTTGAATTACAATTATAATTTTGTGTGCATGCTACATGTCACAAAGAATAAAGTGTATAAAAGTATAAATACATGCTGGGTAGTTTTGGATGGGTATTCACCGGGTTGCTTCCAAGGTACAAGTTATGTACTAGGTTATGGATGAGCATCTCAAGGAAATTTAGAAAAGGATTAAGATAAAAATGATTGATTAATTAAAGATAATGAATAATCGATTCAAGCATAATTTATCTTAATAATAATGATTAAATAATTGAATGATAGATTTATTAAATGCATAATTAATTGCATGTATGTTGATGATCATGAGCTTGACCAAACCTTTATATGTGATTGGTTCCCTTTTAATTTATTTATTAAATTAAAATTGTTGGCTTGCGTGCCCTCTCCTCATTAATATGTAGGGAATACGTGCTCATGGTTTCTTTTATGTAAACCCCATTTTACCCCTCACTTACGTGTGAGTTAAAAGCCTATGTAATGGATGAAGCTCCTAAGCTAGTAGAGGTGGTTCAAGTTAGGAGCTGAGGCAAAACCAATCCAAGGAGATACAAAGGTGGACAGGTGGAAAGATGTAAACACAAACATTAAATGGTTCAAGCTTTTTCACCCCTATGTGAGGGTTAGTTTATCAACTTCTAAATAAACTAACCAATAGTAAATCTCATGATCATACCCTTTATTTTATTTTTATCGGTTGTATGGTTATTCATTATGATTTTTTGACACGATCACATAATTAACGAACTAACAAGAATACAAGATAGAACTAAAATAAAAATGGCTTATGTGTAAATATTGTCTATACATGGTTAATGTAACACCCCAAGCTTCCACGGTGCACTTCTCTTTGAATAATACAGTAGCGTGTGTTGTACGCAACTTCGAGTTCTAACACACACCACAACCAATCAATGTAGCCGTTATGAATAGTAATACCTACTTTTTGAAATTTTATAAATTTTATCTTTCCAAATGGACTTCGTTTTTGTATTCAGAATATCGAAATTATCCTAAGTTGAATTTTTTGTAATTTTCTGAGAACTTCCAATTTTTTTTATAAATAGTGAAAAATACTTAAAACAACTTTTTTAATAAAAATAATTTATAGTGATAAATTATAATATAGAGTGGTTTTAAAGTATAATTAGAATATATATTTACCATTTTATCCAATGGTGGTCATTATAATTAATTTAACATTGAAATTGGACATAAACAACTGTCAATCTTTTGATATATATTGTTTCTTAAAAACACGCTATTTGTTGTGACAGCGAGAATTAATTATAAAATTAATTAATGCAACTTATATGTTTGGAATTTTTTAAAATAGAAATAATTTTTGAATTCGGAATATCAATTATGGCTTAGGGTGAAATTTTGGCATTCTTCTGAAAAACTTCAATTTTTGATGAATAGTGAAACCACTATGTGGTAGTTAAAAAACTGATTTTTCGTTTAAATGAAACATTACCACTTCTGTGTTTTGATTTTCAAAAATCCGACATACATGGTTTTCATTAGGAATTAAAATGTGGTTCAATGGTATTAAAATAATTTTTTGGTGAATAGTAACTTTTAAGTTTAATTAATCGTGATTAAAGGTAATTAGTGAAATTTAAGGTAAAAATGATATTATAAAAATATGAAAATACCTTTACACTTGTCCTAACCCTATTGGATGAGTCATGGCCGACCAATAAAATCCATGGGTCAACTTGGGGACCCCATGGAGCCACATTGGTAGGAAAATGACATTAAAAACATTTTATTTAATGTTAAAATAAAAATGTCACAAACATGAGTTGTTTTACTAAAAAAAATTTTAAATGGGGTTATACAAGTCATATTTTTTACTATAAATATTAATTAGAAATCTAAAAAGATTTCCTACATCATGATATTTTTATTATAATTTTTAGACCTTAAATAAATTAAATTATTTATGACACCATGATGATGCATCGATTACCTCATTAATTAATGATTTAAATAAAATGAAAAGATAATGTAAAATCTAAGACCTACACATATAAAAAACCTATTGTATGAGTATATTTAGAACCCTTATCACCTTATCCTATAAATATATAAGTTTGGGACCTTTAAAATCCGAAACTCATTATATAATAAAGTAACATTTCATGACTTTCCAAGAGTGCCCCTCCTCTCCTCTTATAAAAGGCCCCCACCACTACCACCTTACTCACACCTTTAAAGCCTTTTGGCCCAACAAAACTCTTCCCAAATACTCTCTCAAATTTCCTATATTACTCCTAGAAGCCTCACTTTGGGAAGAATTCTTCCCAAGGAAGCCTTTGGCTCAAATCAAAAAGAGTTACCCGATTTTAAGGTAATGTCTTCTCTTATGTTATTTTGTTTTATTTTGCTTCTCCAACCCCTTAAAATCTTTTTATTCCTTTCCTTTGTAACAAAAACAGTATCTTAAATATACTAGGATTTTTTTATGAGAATTATTTGATTTAAACTTACACACACCTTCGTCTAATGGTTAAAGAACATACTGTTTCTGTGGTTGGTGAATTTCTGCCTCACGAAACGATGACTGTTCAATCTTATTTTAACACCTCTCATGGTGGCCATTATGATGAAAATATTTTTATATATGATACATATTATTTTTTTGTTTTCCTTATAATTCTGTATTTTTCATTTATGGCATACCTTTATGGTTTCCATTATGGGTAAACGCGATATCTTCATTTTAGGAAGTGCGGACTACCGCCCCCTCAAAGTGATTTGAATCGTTAATGCCATATGTGGGATGTATAAAGGATGGAGTAAATGATATTATATATGATATTATACTGGAATTATAATATACCTTTATATAATTATGATTTAATTCCATTAAATATGAAATAGAAATGAAAGTAGCGTTCATGCGTACGTACGGTTTACCGTCTCCATGAACAGTGCATTTCATTTCTTACCTCTAAATGTTACGTAATGTTATGAATGAATTTATATACTGGATATATATGATATATATGATATCTAAATCATGAATATAATTCTGGATATAATGGATATTTCACCACATGAACAACTTGTAATTGTAAGAAGTTTATTTTTGACTCAAGTACCAAAGATCGACAAAATGACTGTTATTAACTTAAATAATTACATAATGTTCATAACATGGTAATAAGTGATATAAAAGGAATAATGAACATGAAAAGGGTTCTTAAGCAAATATAAATTAACTCTAGATTATTATTCAGGA
Organism: Viscum album; assembly: GCA_963277665.1. Classification (NCBI taxonomy): domain Eukaryota; kingdom Viridiplantae; phylum Streptophyta; class Magnoliopsida; order Santalales; family Viscaceae; genus Viscum; species Viscum album. The sequence goes on along the minus strand of OY728121.1, from coordinate 1,655,611,338 downwards.
GATTAAAGAACGGTCGAGTGAAGTCAGACACGAGGTAAGGGAACTTCTTAACCCGATTTCCGTTCTTTGGGTTAATCTCCTACTTTCAAATTATTCCATGATATTATTATGTCCTATATTGTATTTTTTTTTAATTTCTTTATGAGTACTTATAGTGAATACACATAATAGATCTATTTTATTTAAAAAATGATCTTTGTAAGGACTTCGTCTCAATCTCCTTTCATTGAGGCATATTTTGTTTTATACACAACTTTCTTTTATACGGTGTATAAACCCCTTTGACTTTTACGTTTATTCAAAAGGAATATTTTTATACGAAGAATTTTACTAAAAGACAAAAAGAAATGTTTTTCTTGCCGTATGTATGTGGTGACAACGACTTCTCCGCCGCCGTGACCATTATTTGAGTTTCGGCTTCCTCTACAAGCCATAACTGTTTTTTAAATGAAAAATAAATACAAAGTTTTAATTTTATTTTATTTTGCTATTGAAAATGGTTTTGATAATGTTTTTATTATATCAATGTGTTGTATTGATATCTTGTGATTGAAATGTGGAAATTTTATGTTTCCTTTTTGCATGTTTTATGTGATATGATTATTTTATGGTTTATGATATGTTTAAACCTGTTCATATGAGGAATGCATTGGACTTAATAAGTGACGGGTGGAGCCCGCTATAGCTCCTCGATGCATCAGCAGGTCTCATGAGACAAACTAGTGTCTTGGAACGAGGCCTTGACAAAATCTTATTTGTAGTCTTGGAACGAGGCCTTGGCTATGTGGTTATGATAGTCTGGAATTATGTATTCCATCATTATGAAAGTGGTTATTGATATTGCATGTGATTATTCGACCAGTAGAATATCCATGTGAAGAATTAAATGGAATTATCTCATTTTACTTTTTCCATATTATGTTGAAGTTCAAGTATAAAAGGATTTTGTTTTATTCATAAATTTCCTTAAATGTTTGTGTTTATTTATGAAAGCTTTCGCTATATTGTTATCCTTACTGAGCATCTGATCTCACCCCTTTCAATGTTTTATTTTTCCCAGGATGTGAAGAAATATTTTATGAATGACCTGCAGGGATAGTCTGAAGGGGATAGAATTGTGCACTATGGAGACTATGTTATTGTGATTTTTCACTTTATAATGTAATGTAACAATTATGAATGCATCTAGTGTTTCCAGGGCTACTAAACTAATCGGTCTTTTGAGACTTGATCTTTTGTGATCATGCCAATGTTACGCAATAATGCACTGACTCTGGGTAACTAGGGTTGGGGTGTTACAGTTGGTATCAGAGGCAGTTTAGTACTAACATTGGAAGCTAGATTTAGATAAACTCTGATTAGAGCACATAGACCTAAGATAAAATTTGAGGATTAGTATAGAAGAACTTCCTAGAATTTTGGTATTATAGATATTTTGTGAGTTTTCTGAGCAATACATCCCTGTCTGGATACGAGCAGGTAGAGGCGGCTCTGGCAGAGATGTACCTAGGGGTAAAACCTGAAAACACTGCTTTGAGCTAGACTCGAACGGGAACTGGTGCACAACAACGGGCCTTGATGCACTCTTGGTTACAACACTCCCGGAGGATATGCTTAGGATAATTCTCATTTTCATTACAAAACACTATGAAGGTTTATGAGTATATACTTCCTCAAAGAAAACATTTTTACGATTATGGATTATATCCATAAATAGTTCAATTAATGTTAAGTGTTTTACAAGTATGTAATTATGTATTTTGATTCATAAACTAATCTTGTTTATGACATTGTTTAGAAATGGCGCCTAGTGGAAGGAATGAAAACTGTATCAATGCACGCACTCCGTGTAGGGATTTTCCTCCTGCTCAAGATAATTATTGTAGAGCTGGAGATACAACTAGTGTTGATCAACTTATTACCATACTGGGAAAACTCACTCAGGTTATGAATAATAACCTTACTCGTATGTAGCACCCTGATCCACAACGTGGAGGATCAATGTTAGACCGCTTCATGAGGCAACAACCACCAACATTTAATGGGGGTACAAATCCATTAGTATCTGAGCAATGGATAAACTCCTTAGAGAAAATATTCCATGCCTTGGGGTGTAGTGAAAGGGCGAAAGTTGTCATGGCAGTTTACCGCCTCACTGGAGATGCCGATCAATGGTGGTCACTGATTCAAAACACAAAGGAAGATGAAGAAATATCAAGTATGTAATGGAGGGAGTTTAAGGAAATTTTCTTAGAAAAATACTTTCCTCATAACCATCAAGTAGATATGGAAAGGCAATTTCTGATTCTGAGACAAAAGGAGGATGAGAATGTCGCAAAGTATGAGGCTAACGTTACAAGGTTGGAAAGGCATGCATCAGATTATATACATAACCCAAGAAGTAATATTGATTGTTTCTTTGATGGGTTAAAACCATTTCTCCGTCGAGCCTTAGTCTCACAATCTTTATCGTCGTACGAAGATATAGTCTCCTTTGCTATCAAGACAGAAAAGGAATTCTCTAAATCTTATGACAATAAAGTAAATCAAGAGAATAAGAGAACGGTGGAACAAGAGATAGATAAAGGGAAAAGGGGAAAGAAGGATTTTCCATTATGTGATAATTATGGGAAGAATCACCCCGGTACTTGCCTAAAAGGAATGGGAGTTTGTTATAAATGTGGAGAAAAAGGTCACCAGGCTCATGATTACAAGGGAAAGAAAGAGGCTATCAATGTTGAATGATACAATTGTAGGGAAATGGGGCATTATGAAAATGAATGTCCTAAGAGTCAAGGAAACTTACCTCAGAAAAGGCCAAGGGATCAAGGACAATATTATGTTGTTGCTACAGTTGAAGAGGAATAATTAATGTATTGGTGCTTTTGGAAACAAGGATTATATTCTGGTTATAAGAATAATGTGATATATATAAGGATTGTACTGCAGTACTTGTTGTTTTCATTAATGTTTTAATATGATGAAGGTAATCATATTTTTAGTATGTGACAATAAGAGAAACTTTACTTTGTTTGGGTAATCTAATGTTACAGTTGATTTTGGAATTTAAGGACCTTTTAGAGAAAGTCTGGACGGAGGTATTTTGGATAACTATAAAGGTTGGAATGGATTAAGTTGAACTTTGGATAGTATTGTTTAAGGTTAAAACATTTATGAAGATTATTTTTGGAATATTATAATACTATAATATAGGAAAAGGAAAACCTGCAGGTTGGGTGATAAGCCGTCGCGTCGGACAAAGCTGTAGGAATCAAACCCACAACCATAGTGTGACAGGCCTTTATTACCTACCACTAGCCTACAGGAAGTCCCTGGTTATTAAAAAAAAGTTTTCCTAATCTAAATGGTATGAGTTAATATTTGGAACCTTATACAATTATGATAAATAGAATATTTTTGAGTTCTATTACCTTTTAGAGTGAAATATGGGTTTGTGGTAAAAATTTATTAAAGAATGAAAGTCTACATGACAAGTATGTATATTCCCTTACGTTCTTAGTAAATCTCCTAAATAAATTCCTCAACTTTATAAAAGGTAACTTAAAACAAAAACGTTGCCGGTTAACTTTTCCAACTGGGGATTCAATGACCGTTTAACCAATCACAAGTTTGTGATTTTCTTGTAGTTAACTTTCTCCTAATCCAGTTTTCTACAACTCTCCATCAGACCTTGATGGTTTGTTTTTCTTCCATATCCATATTTTCATAGAATCCTAGTATGGGCTATCTCGGGTGACCATTGTACTTATCTTTCTTTCTTTTAAAGTTATATTTTTATTAACCTTATTTCTGATGTGGGTTTTCCACAAAGGTATTTTCTATTTTCAACCTTTTATTTTCAAAGAAAATTTTCAAATTGCGAGGACGCAATTTATTGAAGGAGGGGAGAATGTAACACCCCAAGCTTCCATGGTACACTTCTCTTTGAATAATACAGTAGCGTGTGTTGTACACAACTTCGAGTTCTAACACACACCACAACCAATCAATGTAGCCGTTATGAATAATAATACCTACTTTTTGAAATTTTATAAATTTTATCTTTCCAAATTGACTTTGTTTTTGTATTCTGAATATCGAAATTATCCTAAGTTGAATTTTTTGTAATTTTCTGAGAACTTCCAATTTTTTTTATAAATAGTGAAAAATACTTAAAACAACTTTTTTAATCAAAATAATTTATAGTGATAAATTATAATATTGAGTGGTTTAAAAGTATAATTAGAATATATTTTTACCATTTTATCCAATGGTGTTCATTAGAATTAATTTAACATTGAAATTGGACATAAACAATTGTCAATCTTTTGATATATATTGTTTCTTAAAAACATGCTATTTGTTGTGACAACGGAAATTAATTATAAAATTAATTAATTCAACTTATATGTTTGGAATTTTGTAAAATAGACATCATTTTTTAATTCGGAATATCAATTATAGCTTAGGGTGAAATTTTGGCATTGTTCTGAAAAACTTCAATTTTTGATGAATAGTGAAACCACTAAGTGGTAGTTAAAAAAATGATTTTTTGTTTAAATGAAACATTACCACTTCTGTGTTTTGATTTTCAAAAATCCGACATACATGGTTGTAATTAGGAAGTAAAATGTGGTTCAATGGGATTAAAATAATTTTTTGGTGAATAGTAACTTTTAAGTTTAATTAATCGCGATTAAAGGTAATTAGTGAAATTTAAGGTAAAAATGATATTATAAAAATATGAAAATACCTTTAAACTTGTCCTACCCCTATTGGATGAGTCATGGATGACCAAGAAAATCCATGGATCAACTTGGGGACCCCATGGAGCCACATTGCTAGGAAAATGACATTAAAAACTTTTTATTTAATGTTAAAATAAAAATGTCACAAACATGAGTTGTTTTACTAAAACAATTTTTAAATGGGGTTATACAAGTCATATTTTTTACTATAAATATTCATTAGAAATATAAAAAGATTTCATACATCATTATATTTTTTTATAATTTTTAGACATTAAATAAATTAAATTATTTATGACACCATGATGATGCAGCGATTACCTCATTAATTAACGATTTAAATAAAATGAAAAGATAATGTAAAATCTAAGACCTAAACATGTAAAAAACCTATTGGATGAGTATATTTCGAACCCTTATAACCTTATCCTAGAAATATATAAGTGTGGGACCTTTAAAATCCGAATCTCATTATATAATAAAGTAACATTTCGTGACTTTACAAGAGTGCCCCTCCTCTCCTCTTATAAAAGGCCCTCACCACTACCACCTTACTCACACCTTCAAAGCCTTTTTCCTCGGCCAACCTCTGCCCAAATACTCTCTAAACTTCCCTATATTACTCCTAGAATCCTCAATTTGGGCATAATTCTCCCCAAGGAAGCCTTTAGCTCAAATCAAAAAGAGTTACCCGATTTTAAGGTAATGTCTTCTCTTATGTTATTTTGTTTTATGTTGCTTCTCCAACCCCTTAAAATCTTTTTATTCCTTTATTTTGTAACAAAACCAGTATGTTATATATACTAGTATTTTTTTATGAGAAGTATTTGATTTACACTTACACACACCTTCGTCTAATGGTTAAAGAATATTCTGTTTCTGTGGTTGGCGAATTTCTGCCTCACGAAACATTGATTGTTCAATCTTCTTTTAACACATCTCATGGTGGCCATTATGATGAAAATATTTTTATATATGATATATATTATGTTTTTGTTTTCCTTATGATTATTTATTTTTCATTTATGTCATACCTTTATGGTTTCCATTATGGGTAAACGCGATATCTTCATTTTAGGAAGTGTGGACTACCGCCCCCTCAAAGTGATTTGAATAGTTAATGCCATATGTGGGATGTATAAAGGATGGATTAAATGATATTATATATGATATTATACTGGAATTATATTATAACTTTATATAATTATGATTTCATTCCATTAAATATGAAATAGAAATGAAAGTAGTGTTCATGCGTACGTACGGCTTACCCTCTCCATGAATGGTGCATTTCATTTATTACCTCTAAATGTTATGTAATATTATGAATGAATGTATATACTGGATATATATGATATATATGATATCTAAATCATGAATACAATGCTGGATATAATGGATATTTCACCACATGAACAACTTGTAATTATAAGAAGTTTATTTTTGATTCAAGTACCAAAGATCGACAAAATAACCGTTATTAACTTAAATAATTACATAATGTTCATAACATGGTAATAAGTGATATAAAAGGAATAATGAACATGAAAAATGTTCTTAAGAAAATATAAATTAACTCTAGATTATTATTCAGGAGATTAAATAACGTTCGAGTGAAGTCGGACATGAGGTAAGGGAACTTCTTAACCCGATTTCCATTCTTTGGGTTAATCTCCTACTTTCAAATTATTCCATGATATTATTATGTCCTATATTATATTTTTTTACTTTCTTTATGATTACTTATAGTGAATACACATAATAGATCTATTTTATTTAAAAAATGATCTTTGTAAGGACTTCATCTCAATCTCCTTTCATTGAGGCATATTTTGTTTTATACACAACTTTCTTTTATACGGTGTATAAACCCCTTTGACTTTTACGTTTATTCAAAAGGAATCTTTTTATATGAAGCGTTTTACTAAAAGACAAAAAGGAATGTTTTTCTTGTCGTACGTATGCGGCGACAACGACTTCTCCGCCACCGTGACCATTATTTGATTTTCGGCTTCCTCTACAAGCCATAACTTTTTTTAAATGAAAAATAAATACAAAGTTTTAATTTTATTTTATTTTGCTATTGAAAATGGTTTTTATAATGTTTTTATTATATAAATGTTTTGTATTTATATCTTGTGATTGAAATGTGGAAATGTTATGTTTCCCCTATGCATGTTTTATGTGATATGATTATTTTATAGTTTATGATATGTTTAAACCTGTTCATATGAGGAATGCATTGGACTTAATAAGTGATGGGTGGAGCCCGCTATAGCTCCTCGATGCATCGGCGGGTCTCATGAGACAAACTAGTGTCTTGGCATGAGGCCTTGACAAAATCTTATTTGTAGTCTTGGCACAAGTCCTTGGATACGTGGTTATGATAGTCTGGCATTATGCATTCCATCATTATGAAAGTGGTTATTGATATTGCATGTGATTATTCGACCAGTAGAATATCCATGTGAATAAGTAAATGGAATTATCTCATTTTACTTTTGCCATATTATGTTTAAGTTCAAGTATAAAAGGATTCTGTTTTAGTCATACGTTTCCTTAAATGTTTATGTTTATTTATGAAAGCTTCCGCTATATTGTTATCCTTACTGAGCATCTGATCTCACCCCTTTCAATGTTTTATTTTTCCCAGGATATGAAGAAATATTTTATGACTGACCTGCAGGGATAGTCTGAAGGGGATAGAAGTGTGCACTATGGAGACTATGTTATTGTGATTTTTTACTTTATGATGTAATGTAACAATTATGAATGCATCTAGTGTTTCCAGGGCTACTAAACTAATCGGTCTTTCGAGACTTGATCTTTTGTGATCATGCCAATGTTACGCAATAATGCACCGACTCTGGGTAACTGGGGTCGGGGCGTTACAGTTAATCACTTAAGTATATCCCAGTTAACATTAACAAGAATGTAAAAAGATAATAAGGGGAAATTTACGCATAAAGGATAAAATCCCTCAATTAAATATTAAGTCGGTATAGCCTTCCATTACTTTGGTTAGAATCGAACCATAGTTCAAAGTGCTTGACCAGCCCTAGTTTGGGTGCTTTCAATTATTGGGGAATTATAAGTTGAAGTTTTGGGTTGAATTAACTTAGTTTACATCAAGGGCTGACTACCCTTGCAGACTTGGTGTAATTTAATGGAAAAGATTAAGGAAATCCAAAATTAAGGATTTCAGGATTGGGGAGTCCACTCAACAGATCAAGGGGCTGTGAGTTAATATAGTTGGAATTTGGAATGCCTACTTAAAACCTTTCAAGTTGCTTGACCAACCCTAGTTGGGGTAATGTGAAGGGAAATTTGGATCCTTACCACTAGAATATCCAAGCAACAGGATATTCCAAAGCCAATGGTAAGGGCTATTGGGTTTCAAAAAAATAGTGGGAGACAAATAGATATTAATTTATTTATTTTTCTATATTTATCAAGATAAATTATCAAAACTCTATACATCTTAATTTGTAGAAAAAATAATCAAAATGACATCAAATATATCATTGCGATCCATACCTAAGAAGGAAATATGTCTCACCGGTACTAATTTCCAAGAGTGGAAAAGGTGACTTCAGGTTATCCTTCACCATGAGAGGAAACTTTTTGTGCCATAAGAGCCTTTACTAGTTGCGCCTGGAAATGAGGTGAGTGATGAGGAACTCTATGTGTACAAGAAACATCTGAATGATTCTACGGATGTTCAGTGCCTCATGATATCATCCATGACCAATGAGCTCTTGAAGCAACATCAGGAAATGGATGCTTATAGCATAATGTCTCACCTTTCGGATCTCTATCAAAAGAAGGTAAGACAGGAGAGGTATGAGATCTCCAACACTTTGTTCACTACTAAGCTTGGAGAGTCTACACCAGCTGGACCACATGTAATCAATCTTATTGGCTACATTGAGCATCAAGACATCTTAGGGATTAAATTCCAAGATGAGTTGCGTATAGATCTCATACTATCATTGATGCCTAATACATTCTCTAGTTTTGTTGTGAATTATAATATGAGAAATAATGAGAAGAGTCTATCATAGATTCTTATCATGATTTTTCAAGTTGATAAGGACATGGGGTGTGAAAAACCTACAGTTCTTATGGTGAATAGGAAGAGGAAGGACATGTAAAAGGGTCCTAATATTTATAAACAATCTAAAGCCTCTAAGCATCATCCGACCAAGAAGAAGAAGATCCAGAGGCAGGGTCAAAACAGATTTCATTGCGTCGGAGGTTAAGAAAAACAAAGTTCTTATAGCCGCGGTTCTGGAACACAAACAGAACCCGACCAAATTGAAGGAGTTCACCTATAAGCTGAAAACGCAAGCATCAATGTAGGAAGATCCAGTGAATCACCATATTTGGATATTTTGGAACAAGGATATTTCGGTGGACCTGGTGCAGGCAGGAGACCAGTTCATTACAATGAGGTTGAAAAAGGGCTCGTTGACCATTATGGTTTCCTTTGTTTATGGAATCTGCGATGATGGTATAAAAAAAGCCTTGTGGAAGGAGCTAAGTGCGTTTGATCCAGGAGATGCTCCTTGAATCGTTGGTGGCGACTTTAACATCATCTCAGATCCAACAGAGAAAAAAGGTCGGGGTGCGTTCCCTCGATGTGCAAGTATGGCCTTTGCTCAGTTCATGGAAAGCAAGGGGCTTATGGATATGGGTTATGTTGGTGATTGTTTCACTTGGTGTAACAACCAAAGAGGGAGCAGACGCTTTTGAAGCCGGATTGACAGATTCCTCGCTAACTTAAATTCCATCTCGATGTTCCTGGATGCCAAGGTATCCCACTTGGTTTGTGGCATCTCCGATCATTCTTCTTTGTTGGTTTCCCTGCTCCCCAACCAGGATTTTCATAGAAAGTTCAGATTATATAACCAATGGTCGAGGGAACCAGATTTCATCCAGATTGTGTGGGATTCTTGGAGGGAACCATTGCAAGTTTATTCTTGGGTGGCGATTCACAACAAACTGAGGAGGCTTAAACAGAGGCTTCAAGTGTGGACAGTCGATCGCCCTCATAATGATCAGAAGATGGAAGATCTTAAAATGGACATTGATATCCTTGAAATCAACCTAGAGGACCACTAGATGATAAAAGCTTCAAGAATATTGCAGTCAAGAGGAAGAAACTACTGGATATGATCCTAAGACAGGAACGAATGGCCCGGGAGGAAGAAAGGACAAGATGGTTACATGAAAGGGATAAGAACACGGCTTACTTCCATGCCTGTATTAGAGAGAAAAGACGGCCTATCAAACCAAATATTATGCTTGAAGATGGCTCCTATACTGATGATAGAGATTTGGTGGGTAATATGGCATATTCCTTTCTTAAAGATCTTCTTGAAGGTCCTAACTCAACGATGGCCAATGGAAACCTGAGCGGCAATGCTGATATCTGGGATGTCATCCCCACCAGAGTTTCCTCTGAGTAAAATGCTATCTTGGAAGAGGTCCCAGAGGAACCCGAGATCCTCAGGGCCATGATGAACCTTGACCTCGATAGTGCACCAGGACCTGACAGTTTCCCTGGTTCTCTTTACAGAGCTTCATGGGAGGTGGTTAAGGTTGACATTATGGCCATGGTTCAGGATTTCTTTCGAGGAGGAATTCTCCCCCGAGTTTCAAGTGCCACAACGGCGGTGCTCATTCCAAAGGTGAAGGATCCCTCCTCCCTCCTCCACTATTGCCCGGTGAGTATGTGAAACTTCCCCTACAAGATCCTTGCAAGTGTCATCAACTCAAGGATGACCTCTCATCTCCCCAAGTGGACCTCCATGGAGAAACATGGCTTCGTGAGGGGTCGCTCCATCCAGGGGCAATTGCTCTGGCCCAGGAAATGCTGAGGGAAATCAACCTTAAGACTCATGGATCCAATATGGCCATCAAACTAGATTTGAACAAGGCATTTGACAGAATGGAATGGGGGTTCATTAACAGGGTTCTCGCAAGGATGGGCATTTCTCCCAAGGCTGCGAACATCCTCTTAAGATGCTTTAGTTCAGCGTGGCTGGCTGTTTCTTTCATGGGGAGATCTCATGGATTCTTCAAGGCCACTCGGGGCTTGCATCAAGGTGACCTGCTCTCCCCAACTATTTTAATCTTAATGCAGGACACACTAAGTCGACTATTGGAAAGAGGGGTCTCGAATGGAAGCATCATACCCTATAGAAGGAAACAGAGCCTCCCCTCCATTTGTCAGTTGATGTTTATAGACGACAAGATAATTTTCTCGAATGCAGGGAAGAGATATGTGCATAGAATCAAGACGACACTGGAGGAGTATTGCTTCTGGAGTGTCTAGGTGATCAACCACTCAAAAATTAATATTTTCCTCTCAAAAACGTGCGCAGCAGGTCGAGCCTCTCTTATATGCAGCCGTATGAACATGCAGCCAGGTCACTTGCCGTTAGAATACCTTGGTGCTCCAATATCTGCTGGTAGAATGTGTATTCGGGACATTTATCAAGTGGTGAGAATGATTACCAACCATTTCCTCAACTGGAAGAATCATTTCCTCTCCTTTGGAGGACGTATTACGCTGATTAACATCGTCCTGTCTGCTATACCGGTGCATGCACTGGCTTCCTCTAATGTGCCAAAGGGAGTGATTAAAGTGATTGAAAAGGTGCTAGATAACTTCTTATGGGATGCGTTTTCAGAAGGGAAGAGGCACTGGGTGTCATGGGACAGGATGGATCGTCCTATTCACGATGGGGGAATCAATGTTAGGAGTTTAGGAGGCACGTTGCAGTGCATCCACGCCAAAATCGCTTGGGAAATGTTAGAGTGCCAGACCCTCTGGGGGAGAATTAAGTCCCATAGCCTTGATGCCAATGTGGATGTAGAGAATTTTTAGGGATCTCCATTGTGGCACACTGTTTGCTCCCTCATCCCAGGCCACCAGCAAAAGTCCCGATTGATCGTAGGAGAAGGGAATATTTCATTCTGGAAGCACAACTGGGTGGGCTCGGTGCTCGGTTTCCCAGGCTGTCTGGCTCTATAGATCACCTTTAAGGAGGCTAGCCGACACCTGGAGTTCATCAATACGTTTCTGGAAAATAACCAGTAGGCCATCTTCGACTCTATCCTCATCAAAGATGAAACAGAAAAATGTGTTTTCATCCCCTCCAATTCTGGGAAGTTCACTTCAAGAGACTTCCGTATGATCTCCTCTCCGAAGGCGCATAAGGTTGGCTAGAACGCCAGTGTATGGTGAAACAAGATCCCTTCCAAATACAACTTCCTTATCTGGAGAATCGGAAATTCTACTATTCCTTCAGACGAGAGGGTCTAGAGAATGGGTGTAAGCCTTGCTTCCTGGTTCCAGTGTTGCAAAAACAAGCGGGAGGAGAACACCGATCATATTTTCTTTGAAGGTGATTGGGCCCGCGAGGTTTGGAAATTTTTTGGAGAGTTCACTGCTATCTCTTCCTTCATCCCTAGAACTTCTGATTTTATCGAGAGGTGGTTTCAGGGGTCTTCTGAGAATGGTCCTAAAAGGGTGGCGAGAGCCATCATCCTCAGTGCAGGATGTTGGTGCCTTTGGCGGGCTCGCAATAAGGCGCGATTTGAGGGGATCTCCTCCACAGGCTGGTCCATAATTGTGCGTACTAAATTCTTACTGCTCGAGCTGGTCACGGTTTTAGGGAACTGGCGTGAAGCCCCCTCCCTGCGGTTTCTGCTGGTTAATTCTCCCTTGGTTGCTGCTCACTTGGACAGTAGTCGGGGTACTTGGGTGCGATGGTCTCTTCCATCATCTGGCCTCAAGTTAAATACCGACAGTTCATGTTTAGTGGGTAACATGCGCGGTGGAGGTGTTGTCCGCAACACAGGTGGTGGTGTTTTCCTTACTTTTACAGCTCACTTTGGGGATGTCAATGCTCTACAAGTGGAGGCCAATTCTATTATCACTGGTCTCAACCTATGATTACAGAAGAACATTATACTATACCAAGTGGAAACTGATTCGAAGATCCTTTGTGACTCCCTTATGGGCATAGTCTCTATTCCATGGTCAATTACCTACATCATCAGGAAATGTAAACTGCTTCTCAACAGGAATATTCAGGTCTCCCACACATGGAGAGAGGGGAACAAAGTCGTCGATCATCTCGCATCCCTATCAATCCCTGACTCTAATGTTACTTGCCTTCTCAATGTCACTCACTTCATGCCTGAAGGGGTTAACTTAATTCTTGGGGACGCCCTTGGACTCAATTATTTTAGACCCCCCTAAGCCTTGTTTCCTTTGTATTTTATTCCTTATTTGAATAAATATAATGGCATGATGATGTGGAAATTAATGCCACTGGAAGATGAACTGCACCCAGAGGTAAGAGGAAGCCAAAGTTGCATTTGTTACGAGTGAAGTCTTTACATTTCTACACATTGGGTATTAGATATAGATTGTGGGGCTCACATCTATATTCAAATGTAGAAACCAAGTAGATTCCAAAAAATTTCCATAGGAGAGGTGGATCTATGATCTGTCAATGGTACGAGGTTGGCTGCTCTTGTCATTGGTGACTACCACCTCACATTGCCAATGGAAATGATTTTGATTTTACATGGATATTATTATGTACCTAGTGTTACCAAGAACATAATTTCTATATTGAGTTTAGATACAGATGGATTTTTTTTAAGTTTGAAAATAAATGTTGTTACTTTTATAAGGACAAAATATGTTATGATATGGAACATTTAAATAAAGGTCTGTATGTATTAAATTACGTGAATCAAGTGTTGTAAATTGATAACAAACCAAGTTCACCTGACTCCTACAACACCCAATTATGACATCACTTCTTTGGTCATGTAAATGAGAAGTGCCTGAAAAAACTTTTCAAGATGGTTATTTTGACTCTTCTGAGCTAAAAACACTTGATAGATTTCATGCTTTTTTACAAGGCAAAATGATCAAAACACCATTTGATGGATAGGGTGAAAGGGCCACATAGATTATAGGATTGGTACACAATGATATGTGTGGATCATTTCCAGTAGAATCTAGAGTTGGATATTCTTACTTCATTACTTTTACTGATGACTTGAGTATATATGGCTATGTCTACTTAATGATGTATAATTCCTAGTCCTTTGAGAAATTCAAGGAGCTCAAGAATGAATTATAGAATCAGTATGGTAAGAAGATAAAAAAAATATTTGATCGAATCAAGGTGGATAATATCTTAACCAAGATTTCATTGACCTTTTATAGGAGTCTGGGATTCTATATCAACTCACTCCACCTAATACACCAAAATTGAATGGTGTTAGTGAAAGGAGGAAATGCACCTTGTTGGACTTGGTAAGGTCGATGATGAGTCATGGAGATCTTCCATTATCTTTTTGGGGATATACATTGAAAACTGTGACATACACATTAAACCAAGTACCAAATAAGGTGGAAAATGGGATTCCCTTTGAGCACTAGTGTGGAAAGAAACCCACTCTGTCACATATGTGTGTACGGGGATGCAAGGTTTTTATTAAGGCTTTCTCAGGAAACAAACTAGCACCCCATGGCATGAAGTGTATCTTTATAGGGTATCCCAAGGAAACAAAGAGATACTAGCTATACAACCCCTCAGAAAAGAAAGTGATTGTTTCCTGAAAGGATATATTTCTTGAGATGGATCACGTCCTTAAAAAGGATAGTGGGAGCAAGATTGAATTTGATGAAGTTGATGCTCAGGATATATAGAAGTTAGTACAGAAACAAGTTCCATAGGTCCCTGTGGAAGAGGTAGTTCCTGAAACACAAGTACTGCATAGGAGCACAAGAGAGGTAAGGGAACTAGAGAGATATGGTTTCCTTGTCACCAAGGATGGTGACTCATTATTGTTGGACAATGATGAACTTCTCTCCTACAAGGAATCATTAGAGATCTCAGAAGATGCAATATGGCTAGAAGCTATGAATTCTGAGATGAATTCCATGTATCAGAACTAATTTTGGGTTCTTGTCGATGCACTAATTGATGTAAATCATGTTGGGTGTAAATGGGTATTCAAAAAGAAACTGGACATGGAAGGTCAAGTTAGTACCTATAAAACAAGGATAGTGGCTAAAGGTTTTAAACAGCATCAAGGAATTGACTATGATGAAACCTTATCACCAATTTCCATGTTTAAATCCATAAGAATCATACCTTCCATAGCAGCTTTCCATGAATATTATATTTGATAGATGGATGTCAAAACTACATTCCTTAACTGGAACTTTCATGAAGACGTCTATATGACACAACCAGAAGGGTTTGTGACACCACGTGATGTTAAAAGGGTATTCAAGTTACAGAGATACATTTATGGATTAAAGAAAGAATCCAGATCATGGAACATTCGATTTGATGAAGCCATAAGATAATTTGGTTTCATTAAGAATGAATGTGATCCATGTGTTTACAGGTGGTTTAATGGGAATGAGGTCGTTATCCTAGTAGTGTATGTTTTTTTTAGAAAAGTAGTGACATTAATTGGTTACCCAATTCATGCCTCAATGAACTTATTTAAAAAATAAAAATTTACAATGCAAGAACGAGGTGTAAATAGATTACACCAATAAGGTATTGAGGGGGATACATGTTGAATTTAGTAAGAGAAGAAAACCAAAAGCTTGAGCTACAACAAAAACATGTCTGAAACATTTGATCATTATTATGATATCCTTATGGAATGTCAGCCGCTACCCATTGTAGGAACCCCATCCTGAAGGAAACTACTGCTATATCAAAGCAAGATGAAAGGAGTAAGAAAATTTAAAATGGTCGAAAAGGAATTAGCTAGAAACTGGAACAAAAAGTAGGCTCAAGTAGATGAGAACAACAAGCACAGGATCAAAAAAGCCTTCCTGACTATAAAAGATACTGAGCAGTTCCTATGAACGAGATTATAAAATTAATGTACTTTTCTTGGAATGTAAAGGCAATGTGAAATGATATGAAATGGAGAGAAAATATGGGACTTTACATCCCTAATTCTGATTTACGCAACAACTAGGATAACACAACAAGCTCAAGAAGGCAAGGCTTTTGAGTAGAGGAAATAGTCGTTCCCAAGGAATATCTTTGAAGTTAAAATCAGGATTTTTTTTGTATTATTACAACATCCTAATGAACATAAATTTTCTGATTTCAAGGTATTTCTCAACAGAAATAATCTTACACCTATACTTATGGAATTTGATCTCGTCTTGTTCCTTCATCTAGTCTTGCAGGCAGTAAAGGACTGGTTGAACAAGTGATTCTGCATGACGGACTTAGGTGAATCAGACTACATTTTAGGGATCAAGATCATTCGTGATAGATCCAAGAGGCTTCTTATACTAAGTCAAAGTATATAAATTGATCAGATACTAAAGTGATTTACTATGGAACAATCCAAGAGGGGATTGGTTCCAGTGTCACATGGTATACATCTTTCCAAGAAAATGTACCCCTACACAAAACATAAGAAAGATAGGTTGAGTAATATTCTACACACTTCAGCGATAAGATCTATCATGTATTCTATGTTATGTACCAGATCTGATATTGCCTATGCACTGATCATGGTAGTAAGATATCAAGAAGAACCAAGAGAACTGCATTGGACTGCTGTCAAGACTATCCTTAAGTATCTGAGAAGAACTAAGGATATGTTCCTAGTGTATAGAGGAGACGTGGAGCTTGTCATCAGAGGGTATGCTGATGCTAGTTTTCACACAGATCTGAATGATCTGAATTCACAATCAGGATATGTTATTTATCTCAATGGAGGAGCTGTGAGCTAGAAGAGTTCAAAGCTGCTAGTTATTTTTGATTCTACAGTGGATTGAGAATACATAGAGGCTTCTGATGCATCCAAGAAAGCCAATTAGATTTAGAAATTTGTCTAGGATCTTGATGTGGTTCCTATAAGTAAAGATCCCATTACATTTTATTTTCATAATAATTATAGCGGTGGATCTTGAAAAATATCCAAGGTCACATCAACAGACAAAGCACATACTCCAAAAGTATCACCTATTGAGGTATTTCTATCAAAGGGGTGAAGTAGTAGTGAGAATAGTGTCCACAAAAGAGAATGTGGTGAACCCCTTGACTAATGGTCTATCTTAGCAGAAGCATGAATATCATGTGAGAGCTAGTGAACTGAAGGTTGTTAGCAGTTGACTCTAGTGCAAGTGGGAGTCTATTGGAGTTGATTCCCTAGAAACCGACTTCTTTTTTACTTTATGGTAAACCTGTATTCATTGGATGAATATTAATAAACTAGTAATCACATCATGATTGTTATTTTGTGTGACATATTATGTGATAATTTCTTAAGAATATTTGTCACATTAAAAGGTTATAAGAGATCCCTGCTATGATTAGAACTCGAAAGTGCCATGAAACTATTTTTGAATATATGTTCTATGGCCTGATGAGATCATTTGAAAGGGAACAAATGATACATGATATCTGGGCTGGGTAATCATTAAACTTTTATTCACCTTCTCATGGTGTGTTCCCTTAGTAATATCTAGGAGGATATTATGAGAACGAGGCCCGCTAGTAGGAAATCCATGTTCATAAGTGTAATTGGATGTTCGTATCTACATACATGTGTATTGGTCCTTAGACTTTAAGATTATTATTAATGGGTGTTATGACTCACACACTAAGATGTTTTGATGAAAACTTTGATGAAAAATGTTCACGGTGAGGTAGGATATGTTGGGTGCGTCATGAGTAATATTGCATTAATGAATAATGCGAGAAAGAATTTTTCACTTCTACGGAAGTATATATCTTAGGACCTTTGATGGAAATGATGTAGCCTAACTAAATCCATGGTCATAGTGTTCTCTAGGAAAGTTCAATTATGGGTAGTCAAAGAATGAGAAATCAAGCGCATGGGTTGATGACACTTGCATGAAACCAACTTGATTGGAGATATTGGGACAAAGGGATTATATTACACAATAAGCATTCATATGAGGTGACATGTCATTACGACATAAACTTCTTTCTCTTGGATGCCTTGAACCATTGCTAAACAGTAATCTTGGGTTTTAGGCAAGCCCACTTAAAGCCAATGAGAAAGAGGCCCAGAAGGTCACACGCTAAGTATAGCTAGTATCTGAGTTAAATAATTTATTTATTTAAAAAGTTGAATAAATATTATTCCCGATTGTGGTTTAATAATTATTCAAGTATGCATGATCACATTTATTTCATTGCTAGTTATCCGAGAGAATATATTGCGGAGGGGATATTTATTTATCGGCGGATAATGAAGTTATATTTATTTAATAAATAAATAGTCATTATTCGAGGCCCATTAAATATTGAAGAGGATTGGAAGACCAAGTTATGGGTCTGATGAGAAATAATATTAAATATTATTTGGTTAACTAATATTTAAATATAACGTGCAAGTTAAGCACATGTCATGGAAATAATATCATTGCTATTATTATTTGAATTGGGGTTTCACATGGAATAATAAATTAAGTAATGACATTTGTGCTAATTATTTTTTATTACCTAGTGAATTAAATTCCTCGTTATGTTATTATTCTATATATTATCCAAGTGTTCATTCGATCAGCTAACCAATCGTTGTGTGAACAACAACCTTGGAGAAAAGCCATCAAGCCTAGAGAACTCTTCCCTCTCCAAGAATGCTCTCAAGAACGAGAGAGATCCTCCTCCACCGGATCAAGGAGAACACTTTGGAAGTGATTCTCAAGGCGATCAAAGGCAGACATATCAAACGCAATGATCTTCTGTGCTAGCACCCATAGGCTCATTCGTCTACATCCAGAGATATGTGGAGCATGTGTGGATCACCGTTAGAGGATTCCTATCCTTGGATTCTACATTGAAATGAAGTCTCACTTCAGACCCGTGGTCAGATGCATCAATGAAGAAAGAATCACCTTAGAGTTAATTCTATAATTTAATTAAATTAATTATAAAAAAAATATGTAGATCCTCTCTTCTCGATTCTAGTTTCTCTCCTTT
This sequence comes from Viscum album, assembly GCA_963277665.1. Classification (NCBI taxonomy): domain Eukaryota; kingdom Viridiplantae; phylum Streptophyta; class Magnoliopsida; order Santalales; family Viscaceae; genus Viscum; species Viscum album. The sequence continues at coordinate 1,655,592,554 of OY728121.1, read as the reverse complement.
GTCTTTTATCTTTGATTCAATTTCGTGGATACTGACATTCATCATCGTATTAATCCCAAATTAATCCTGAATTAATCATTGATTATAACAATTTGCAAAGTTAGGTACATTCTCATCATGTGCTTCCACTGTGCTCGGAACCTACAATATTATGCTAGAGCTCTAAAACTATTCTCTTGTCACCTTATTGGATGTGAGATGGGTCCCAAATTTATATCAGAATCTGATCTCATTAGGTGTCTTAGAACAGAGAGGTTTTACCTTTAAATATGATTTTTGTTATCTTAGAATCTCCAAGGGATATTGTATGGTTCTTAAAGGTTCCTTGATGAATGGGTTATATGTTTTGGGTGGATGAAAACATGTCATGAAGTTGGGCAACACCTATGTAACTAATAATGACAACATCATGCTTTAACATAGGCGGCTAGGACATGTGAGTGATAAAGGTCTATAGGAATTGAGCAATAAAGGTCTTCTCACTCAAGTTACACCAATTAACTCGCCCTTTTGTGAGGATTGTGTCATTGGTAAGTCTAAAAGAGTTAGTTTTCATTGATCCAACTTTAAATATGATAACCTACTTGAGTATGCTCACTTTGATTTGTGGGGACCTGTTAGGACTACCAATCCTAGTGGAGGCTCCTACTTTGTCAGTTTCATAGATGACTTTTCATGAAAATTATGGGTTTATATTTTGAGAAATAAATATGACATCTTTAAGGTGTGTAAAACTTGGAAAGCATCTGTAGAAAATCAATCTGGGAAGAAGTTAAAGGCCTTGAGGACTGATAATGGTCTTGAATACCTATCTACTGAATTCATCAAGTGTTGTGAAAGTGAGGGAATTTTGAGACACTGAATTGTGAGTTGTACTCCTCAACGGAATGGTCTAGCTGAGTGTATTAACAATAACATTCTTGAGCGGGTCTGTAGCATGTCTGCATGCTCAGGCTTTCCCAAATCCTTTTGGGCAAAAGCTATCACTATGGCAGTTTACCTAATAAATAGGTGTCTCTCATCTTTCAACAACTTTAAGACTCCTATTGAATTGTGGAGAAATCTCCCCCAATCCTATGAACATCTTAGGGTGTTTGGATGCACTGCCTATACTCATGTTAAGGGTGATAAACTTGATCCCATAGTTGTCAAGTGCATCTTTATAGGGTATCCTTAGGGGGTGAAGGGGTATAAGCTTTGGGTAGATAAACTTGGTTTTCAAAAGTGTATTCTTAGCTGAGATGTGATGTTCCAAGAGTTTGTTCCTGCAAGAGTCCAGCCTCCCATTGATGAAAGTTTTGATCCTTCTGAGAAGAGGGATCTTGAGTTTGATCCTCCTACTATTGGTGAATCTCCTTTTGAGACTCCTTATACCTTTTAGGTGCCCCTTTCTCAATATAAACCAGAATTTGGGTCTGATTGTGATGATACTCCTAATGATGGAGTTCTGAGTGACCTTAGGGGTTATCAGCTCACTAGGGATAGACAAAGGAGAGTCATTAGACCTCCTCCTTGGTACATCCATGTTGATATGGTTGCTTTTTTCCTTAAATGTGGCAGCGGATATTGGTGGAGAGGATCTCCAAAGCTACAATCAAGTTGTCAATGACAACAATTCTAAGCATTGGATTTTGACTACGGAAGATGAGATGACATTCCTAAGAAAGAACCATACTTGGTCTATAGTTAATAAACCACCTACTGCCAAGGTGATTGGTTGTAAATGGATATATAAAACAAAAGAAGACAACACTGTAGGGAATAAAATTAAATTTAAAGAGAGACTTGTAGCCAAAGGCTCCCTTCAAAGAGAAGGAATTGATTACTCTGAAAATTTTTCTCTTTCAGTGAAACATTATTCAATAAGAATTCTTCTTGCTTTTGTTTCCCATTTATATTTTCATATAGAATAGCAAGATGTCAAAACCGCTCTCTTGAATGGTGATTTAATTGGGAAATTAAACATGAAGCCTCCTGCTGGTTTTGAACATGAATTTAAAACTAACCAAGTTTGTTTTCTTAATAAATCGATATATGGATTAAAACAAGCTTAAAGACAATGGTACAAAAAGTTTGATTCATTTATGTTAGAAAATGGTTTTAGCCGGAGTCATTTTGATGCATGTGTATATTTTAAATCTATTAAAAAATCCATGATTTATTTACTGCTCTATGTAGATGACATGTTACTCATATGTAGTGATATGAAATTAATCACCAATGTTAAAATGCAATTGAATTCGGTTTTTGAAATGAAATATCTAGGCTGTGCTAAGAAATTTCTGGGCATGGAAATTATTAGGTATAAGAAGCATAAGCTTTTTTATGTATCTCAACGTTCTTATATCTTTAAAGTGCTTAAGAGGTATTTGTTTGATGCTTTGAAGCTTGTTAATTTTCCTTTAGGTCAACATTTTAAATTGTCTTTATCTCAGTCTCCAGCCACAACTTCTGATATTGAATATATGAGTAGAATCTCATATGCTAATGTACTGGGAAGTATTAAGTATGCTTTGATTTGTACTCAACCAGATGTTTTTTCTATCTGTACTTTGAGAAGGTTTATGGAAAATCCGGGCAAACCACATTGGCATGATCTTAAATGGTTGTTAAGGTACATTTCTTCCACTTCATTTCTTTCAATTTTTCAATGGTAAGAATGTTAATTCCTCTGAATTAGTGACTGGTTATTTGAATTATGACTATGCTAGAAAATGTTGATACTAGGAAATCACTACTTGGTTATGTATTTACTGCATGTGGAGGACCTATATAAAGAAAGCGCAAAATGAAATCAGTGGTGGCCCTGTCGACCACTGAAGCCAAGTATATAGTACTGACATAAGCTGTCAAAGAAGCCATATGGCTTAAGGGTTTGATTTATGAGCTTAGTATTGGTAATGTTGTTATTACTGTACACTGTGATTCTCGGTCTGCCCTTTATCTGTCTAAACATTTAGTATGTCATCGTAGGTCTAAGCACATAGATATTAGACTTCATTTTATTAGAGAAGTTATTGAAAGTGGAGTGGTGTGTGTCACTAAGATACAGACAGATGAAAACTCAGCCAATAGTTTGACTAAAGGTTGTAACTTTATCTAAGTTCAATCATTGATTAGATATCTTGAACTTGGCCCCACTTGAATAACATTTAAGTGCAAAAACATCACCAATTTTATATGAAAATGATGGAGATTTGTGAATCTGGGTATTCAAATTTTAGTTTTCATATTAAAATTGTCTTAATTATATACTGTCATTTTAATTTTAATACATATATGCATTTTATTATTATATTTTTTCAAAAAACTTTATTCCACTGGGCTTATTTTTATTGGATACGTCTTTTCGGATGGGCTAATTAATTGGGTTGTGTACTCTGGGCTGCTAGCTCATGGCCTGCTTGGTTCCCGCTTGCCATTGTGGCAATCTGTGTTTCTTTGGACATTTATTGAGGTAACTTCCCAATCCATCCTAGCTGTCCACTTGTTACGGTAGTTTTAAGCCGTTGGAGGTTCAGTTTCGTGTGGCCTTCATGGCATAGTTTGCTTGGGTGTGTGGTTTCTGGTCACTAGGTTTTGTTAGGGTTTTCATCTCCCTTGCAGTAGTTGTTCAACACGATACATATCTGAAAAATTGAATTATTAAAAGAGAAATTTCTGTCATAATCTTGATTTTACATCGGTCTATTTTACCTTAACCCTAACCGGTTTAAACTATAACTATCCTAACCCTAATCTGGATCAGTTTATATCGGTTTATTTAATACAATAACTGTAATCAGATTATTATATTCTACATGTTTAATATCCAAATATTATTTTTTTTAAAAAATATTTTAATTTAATATGCATTCAACACTAGAGGGAGAGGTGGGAGCGTAGGAAATCACGGCAGGGAAGGGCGGGTGTTTGAAATGCGGTGGGTAAGGGTGTAATTTCAGCCCAATCCGACTCGGGTCGGACCAGACCAGGTTTTCCATTCAGAAAACCGGGCCTAGAACCAATATCCAGGTCGGACTGGGTCGGTCCGAACAAACCTATGAGGCGACCCAAGACCAACCTTGAGCTGACCCTTGCCGGTTTTTATTTTTTTAAAATAAAAATTAAAACGAGTTAAAAACATATTTTTAATTTTATTTTACATTTTTTAACATTTTTTTTTAAGTTTCTTGTTGCTTTTTTTCTTAAACGTTTTTTTCTAAACGTTTGTTTTAAAACATTTTTTTAAAATTTTGTTTTGAAAAATTTATTTTAAATGTTTGTTTTGAATCACTTATTTTAAAATATATTTTTAAACGTTTGTCACCATTTGGACCAATTGGTCCAAGTGAGACATGTGGTAGGATGTTTGAGTTTATCTACCACCATTTTTTTAGTTTTTTTAGAGTGAATTTTTACAGGACAGACTTCATACAGGCCAGCCCGGCCCGGCCCACGAGGCTGCTTGCGTAGGCCCATGCCCGACCTGACAAAACATTGGTTCGTCTTGATCCAGGTTTTACCGGGCCGAGGTGTTTGGGATTTTGGGTTCATCAGATTTCCAGGCCATCAATGAATCCCTACATCGGTTTAATAATAATACGATAAATTCCGGATATTGTCGTGAAAAAGAATCATTCATTAAAAAAAAAAAAAAGTCAAAAAAAATTAATATTACTGGCAGAAGCATCGGAAAAGGAATGACATGACAGACTTCGGGGTTTACTTGTTAATAGGGTAAAACACATGGCGCTCTTTCATTGGTGATTATGCACTGCTGTGTGGTTGCATGTGCAGTTGCCGTATTTATGAAAACTATTGGAATTTAATGAATGGAATGTAATGAAATCAATTTATTCAGATAAAAAAAATTTAAATTACGAGAGACAATCAAATGTAAATGTAATGCAATCAATGTTTTCGAACTGCAATGATTATGAGAGATAATCAAATATAAATTATTATATTGATATTTTAAAAAATATATAATAATTTAAAATTAATTTAAGACTCCCCTCCAACAATAATCCACTATATCTCAACATCTCGCACCTGTTTTTATATCATTGCGGAGATGTCTGTGGATAAAATATCCACGGTCATTACAAGATATACTTTGATGAATATTAATCTCGCAACTCTTTTAAAAGTTACAAGTAGTTCATTTTTGAATGATACATGTATATTTGATATAACCACATTTTAATTTCCGTATACAAACCAAATTAGTTGCATGTAAAGTGATGAACTTATTAATAATCAATATACAATTATCTGATGAATAATTGATTTCGACCAAACACGTCCTCTCATTAATCATAATCAGTTCAACATGATTGGTGAAAGTCACATAAATAAATTTATTCAACTTATTGGTAAAAGTCACATAAATGAGTTTATTCATAGAACACCATGGAATGACAATTCTGTCATATGTGAGTATATATCTAGTTTGAGATTGTGTTTGTGTCGATCAAACAAATATCACAACAAGAAAACCAACCATTTTTTATTTTTGATTTTTCAAATAAAATAATTCTCAATCAATCCTTCAATGTATCACAATATCTATTTCATATAATTCAATTGAATTTTAGTTAGTTGAGGAGAGATTGTACCCCTTGAAAGGTACACGAATTCTCTCATAACACATATGATGCTTTATGACCACTTTTTTTTATTACCTTCTAGTAGTAAAAAAATCTCTATCACAATCAAGAGATCATGTCACCATTGATGTAATCAATGAATGAAACTTATTCATATAAAATATTTGTAAAAAATTTGTAATATTGTAAAGACCACGACCCTAGTAGATCAGAGTTGATTACTTTATTACATTGGTGTTAGACACAATCGATCACATCCCAAAAGATCGAATAATTTCATAGTCATGAAAAACTAGATACATACTTGAATTTCACATTACATTTGAAAACTTAAAATATAACATAGTAATTTCTTTGCGAACGTCATTGTTCCTTTTAACACATCCCTATATATCAGTAATAATATACTTCATGACGTATTATGAAAAGAAAATATACGAAATATGTGTGATCAGATGCTTAATAAGGGTATGTGTACAACAAAAGTTATCATTAATAAATAAGGCATAATCAATATAAAAAAGTAAATATCTGAAAACACATATTATTTACTCAATAACTTGATCATGAAGAATAATATAGTAGGATTAAATGATCGAATAATTTCATATAAATAATCATATAAACTTAAAAATTATCCATAGATATCATAATTAATCAAATAATCATATGAACATCAATAACTAATATCATAATAAGAGAATGCATAATGTCAGACATTATAAACATATCGTCAAATCCTCATGCCAAGACTTCTTACATAAATGGGCAAGACTTCAGTCAAATATCAAAGCTAATTTATATCATGAGATTTATCGTGCATTGAGTGGTTATAGTGGGTCTCACCCGTTATCCACTAAGTTCAATGCATTCCTCATATGAAAGGAGGAAAACATATTCAACGTAAACATTTGTATTGAAAAAATATCATACAAAATGTTAATACTTTTCCCAATCAATAGATATAATCATAAACCATCTAGAATAATATGACGAATGATATCAAAATAGTACTTCCCCAGTCAAACTGATCATAAACCATTCAAAGAAATAATAAGAACATTATCATTACAACATATTCATAGTGGAGCACCGGGGCCTGATGGGTTCCATGTACTGTTTTTCAAACGCCTTTGACACATTTTTGGCCATGATGTGGTTTCCCTGATGAAGGAGTTGTGGACAGGAAGATCCTCACTTGAGTATTTGAATGAAACTCTTATTACTCTCATTCCCAAAACTCATTGCCCATAGAAAATCCTGGAATTTCGACCAATCAAATTGTGCAATGTTGTTTACAAAATCTATTCCAAGATCTTGGTGGCTAGGCTTAGGGGTTTCGTCCCACTTCTTGTTACTGAAAATCAAAGTACATTTGTTCCGAGGAGATCCATTACTGAAAATGCAACCATTAAGTATGAATTATTATACTATATGAAGACATTTTCATCTTTTAAAAAAGGCATTATGACAATGAAATTGGATATGATGAAAGCTTATGACAAGGTCGAATGACCTTTTCTTGAACTTGTTCTTTCTAGGTGGGGCTTTGGGACTAAATGAGTTTTTAATATCATGAACTGTGTTACTTTGTTGTATTTCAAAATTCATATTAATGGCCCCCCTTTGGAGACTTTTAAACCCTCAAGGGATTTGCGTCAAGGGGATCCACTCACTCCTTATCTTTTCATTCTGGTGGCCGATGTCATTTCTCATCTTCTCTTGAGAGCAGTGAAGCAAGTAGTTATAAATGGTGCTAAGTTATGTCAAAATGAACCCCCTATTTCCCATCTCTTATTTGTAGATGATAGCCTCCTTTTTGCACGTGTTACCCCGAAAGAATGCAGTTCAGTGCTAAAAATCAGTAATTTGTACGAAAGAGCTTCTGGGCAGCGTATTAATCTTTTGAAGTAAGAATTATCCTTCAGTAAAAGCGTGTTACAAGCGAAGAGGGAGGAGTTGCAGTGGGTGTGCGGACTTCCTTTGGTTGAAAAACATCTAAAATACTTGGGCCTCCCGACCATTGTTGGAAGATTGGAGAAACAATTGTTCACTTCGATTATGGATAGGGTGAATAATATGATTTATTTATGGTCTAGTAAGAAGATTTCCAAGGCGGGCAAAGAAGTTCTCGAAAAGTAAATGGCTCAAACAATTCCATCTTATGCTATGTCGTTATTCAAATTTTCAGAAACTCTTGTTGATCAGATCCAGTCTCGTTTGGATAACTTTTGGTGGGGCTGTCACGAAAACCAACAGAACACCCATTGGGTGTCTTGGGAGAAACTGTGTGTTTCCAAGTTATGTGGAGGTCTTGAATTTAAGTATCTCAAATGGTTTAATGAGACACTGTTGGCGAAACAAGGATGGTGCCTTCTATCCAGTCCAAATGCCCTCTTCTCAAAGGTTCTACATGAAAAATATATCCCTCATTCCAACTCCTTACATGTCCAGCTGGGGCCGCAACCTAGTTTTATGTGGAGAAGCATATGATTCGCTAAATCACTTCTTGGAAGAGGCTATTTTTGGAGAATTGCTGATGGGAATGACGTTTGTGTTTGGAATGATCAGTGCCGGTCAAATGGCGTCAACCAGAAGGTTTCATCAACTGCTATACTAAGGTTTGAAAATTCAAGGGTACGAGACCTGATCAATGACTCTTTAGAGGAGTGGGATCGGGAAAAGATTCGTACCTGGTTTAATGGATGGAAAAATTAATGTTGACTGCATTAATTGGATATATGGACTTGGGGTCAATATAATGGATGCAAGGAAATTTTTTGAGAACGAATGATGAGCGGGAGACATGACTTGACCAAGGTGGAGGTGGTTCCCCTTTTAGGGAATCCAACCTAGGCACACACAAAGAGCCAAAGTCACCAGTGCCAAAGGTGAAGGTTGAGACCCGCAAGGGAGGAGACCAGATGGAGGGAGTCAGAAGATGCAATGACCCAACGGTGTTGGTGACACATCTTTCGGTGATTTAGGTAGAGATCTGGAAGATGGAAATTATTTTAACCCATATGTTTCTCCTCATTTAATGAAAGTGATGCCGCCATTCTCTCGTGGATGTTGGACGAATGTTCGAACCACTTAATTGTTGGAGCTGGTGTCCTAGGACCAATTGTTTGTAATTTGATTACATGAATATTTGATGTATTGAATATTAATAAAACTTATTATTACATATTATTTGTTGTTTTGCGTGACTCTAATATAATAATGCCCAAGAGCATGTGTCACATTGATAAGGTTATAACAGTTCCCCGCTATGATGAGAACCTTGATGTTCTATGATGATATTCTAAAATAATGTTATACCGTTGGATAACGTATTATGATGGGACACATAATACATAGACTTTTAGGTGCGAGTAATCGCAATATGATGAGGCATCTTCTCATGAAGTTCTCACTTGGTAATCTCCAAGACGGGAGATTATGAGAACATACCCACCAGTAGGAATTCCACATGTTTTGGTGTCATCAGATATTCTTATCTACAAGTGTGTGTGATGGTCCTTGGACTTTAATATTAATATTAATACATGTTACAAATCACGTACTTAGATGTATTTCATAAACCATGATGATAATAGGTCATGGAGAATTTGGATACATTAGGTGCATTATGAGTGACATGTCATTAATGAATAATTCGAGGAAGGATTTGTTCCTTCCATCTTTATAGAAGCAGATATCTCTACCCTTTGATTGAAATATAACTATCTCATTAAATTCCATGGTCATCGTATAATGATGTGTTTATTTCAGATAGTCAAAGAAAGACATATCGAGCATATAGGTTGGTGACACGGATGTGCAACCTGCTTGATGAGATATTGTGACAAAGAGATTATATTACACAGTGAACATTTGTATGTGGTTGTTGATGTTGCAACAATAAGTTCTTTCTCCGGGGTGTCTTGACCCCTTGGTCGATAGTAATCTTGAACTTTAAGAAAGCTGACTTAATAATAATGAGAAAGAATCCTAGATGGTCACACACTAAGTGTTTCCATTGATCTCAATTAAATTATATTTGAGTTTAATTAATGAAATAAATATTATTCTCAAGTTTGAAGAATAATTTTATTCAAGTTGTATTGATCACATAAATTAAATAAATATTTATTCATCATCTTGTGAATAAAATATTTTTTTTATTTATTGAATATTTTAATAAATATTTATTCACTAGATTGTGAATAAAATATTTATTTATGAATAAAATATTTATTCAGTTATTCAATAAATGCTATAGGAGTTAGAATGGACCAAAACTGATTCTAGTGACAAATATTAATTAACAAAACCATTACATAATATTTGTTATTGCGCAAGTTGGTGCACGCCACAAAATAATAATTATATAATTATTATTATGCGACATGAGATTTATTAAAGGTAATAAATTTTATTTAATTGATGGTATGAAATTAAATAATATTTTAACTCAAATCATAACTTTATAAATAGACGACTATGCCTATTGTGTAGAGTATCTGAATTTGAGAGTAGAGAATTGTTGCGCACAACAGATTCTCTCTCAACTCCTCATCCTCTCCCCCTCTTAAGAATGGGAAGTGTAAGAGATATTTCTTCAAAATTGAAGAACGAGTGATCAAGAACAAACAACGTAAGACATTTGACTCACCGTGCTAGCACCTGGAGATCGAGTGATTTTGCTCAGAGATTATAAGAGTACGTGTAGATACCCACAAGAGGGATTCTATCTTTTGATACTTACAACACAACGAAGGTATTCCGAAAGGGTCTTTTCAGACGATCAATATTCACCAAAAAAGAAATTTCCTAAGCCCGTGTATTTATTTCTTCAAATATTATATAAATTAATTATAAATTTGATGTGCAAGATCCTCACTCTTGGTTTTGGGAAACAATTATTAAAATAAATTTTAATTTATCTTCCACCTCTACAAGCTTCCATTGCACCCAGAACCATCAAGTGGCATCATAGTGGTCATATTTAAATTTATAATTATTTATTTGATCGTTGATCTATGTTAAATTTTGGTTAGATTTTCATTTCATATTATTCATTGTTTAATATGATTTGAATTAACATGTCATTGACATATTAATCATGTTCGTCCAGTGTTTAATTTTATTAAAGGTTTAATAACAAATGAAGAATGACTGGAGATGCCATCAGGAAGTGTCAAATCATTAGTCGGTAAAATTGGGTTACATGGGGTGCGGCCAGAGCAGAGGCCGTATACCCATGTGCATTGTATGTAGATGCGTCGAGCAATAAATTACGTGCGGTGATTTTATTACACACTATGTGTTGACCGGGCCAACCTGGCACACAGAAAGTGGATACAGGGTGTGTAACTGGCATGTACACACAATGTCCGACCAAGTCAACATGCCAAAGCCCCAAATGTGTGAATTGGATATACAACAACTGAGGTAAATGGTGTGTTGCTACATGTACATGTTGTGTAGTCTTCTATTAATGGAAAAAAATTAAAATTAAATTAAATTTGAAATTGCTGCATTAAAACCTTATTTTATTGGTTGTCACACTATTGTGTGTTTGACAGTTTAATAATGGGTTTAAATAATTTTAAATTTTCAATTAATTTATTATAATTAATATGACATTGTTGGTTTCATCGTTTATTTTTCCATGAATTCCATTAATGATGGGTATCTCCAAAAAATATTTGATTATCATTAAGATGAAAGAGAGTTAATTAATTAATTAGTTAATTAATACAAGCATGTTTATCTTAAATAATAAAAGAACAAATAAATAAATGAATGATATCTATTTATTTTTGTGTATTCGTTGCATGTATGATCGTTCATGAGCTTGACCGAGACTTGTGTATGTGTTGGATATTTTAATTTAATTTATTGCATGAGTTTGCAATAATTTAATATTAAATTAAATGATGGTTTGTGTGTCATCCCTCAATCCATTAATATGTCTGACCTATAAGATTTGGTGTCTTAGAACCAACTGGTTTTACTTTGATTACATGGGTATTTAATTTTTTATTACATATTATTCATTGTTCTGCATGACTATGATGTAATAATGTCCTAGAGTATTTGTTGTATTGATAAGGTCATGACAGTTCCCCGCTATGATGAGAACTTTGAAATGCTATAACAATATTCTTAAATATAGTTCTTCGGTTGGATGACATACTATTATGAGACACATAACATTTAGACCTTCAGGTGCGAGTACTCGTAAGTAGATGAGACTTCCTCTCATAAATTTCTCACATGGTACTCTCCAAGATAGGAGATTATGAGAACAGACCCGCTAGTAGGAACTTCGCATGTTTTAGTGTCATTGGATATTTCTATCTGCGAGCATGTGTAATGACCATTAGAATTTAAGATTATCATTAATACGTGTCACGACTTGTGCACTTTGATTTACTGACGAAAACCATCACGCAGGCAGTTGGTGGGAAGTAGGGTACGTTGGGTGCGTCATGAGTGACATATTATTAATGGATAAGTCAAAAAAGGATCTATCCCTTCCATTTATGGAAGTTGATATCTCGACCGTTTGATTGAAATAGAACCGTCATGTGAAATTCCATGGCCATGGTGTAATGATGAGTTTATTTCAGGTAGTCAAAGAACAATGTATCAAGCATAAATGTTGATGAAACTATCATGAAACCTAATTGATGAGATATTGTGACAAAGGAATTATATTACACAGTGATCATTTGTATGAGGATGTCGCTGATTACGAATTTATGTTCTTTCTCTTGGGTTCCTTGACCCGTTGCTGGACAGTACTCTTGAATTTTAGGCAAACCCACCTAATGCCAATGAGAAAGAATCCTAGAGGGTCACACACTAAGTGTTTTTGGTGGTCTTGGTTAAATTCTATTTGAATTTAATTAATGAAATAAATATTATTCTCAAGATCATGGAATAATTTTATTCAAGTTAAAATGACCATATAAATTAAAAAAATATATTTATTTATTTTATTTAACATTTAATGAATATTTATTTACTAGTTTGTGAATAAAATATTTATTTAAGAGAATAAATTATTTATTTATTTATTCTGGTATTCAACAAATGGAAGTGGAGTTCGAGCAGACCAAGGTCGGTCTGTTAGTAAAAAAATTATTTTCAAGACGACAAATAATTATTTAACTAGTTTACACAAGTTAAAATAATAATGACACTGCTATTTTTTTGTGACGCAAAATTTTATTTTATAATTCCGTTTTGCGCAAGTTTGTGCACCATGAATAATGACACAATATTATTATTATGAGCATGAGTTTTCTCTAAGTTCATGAATGTATTTAATTGTTACTGTGCAATTAAATATTGTAACTGAAACTCCATGTATATAAATAGACAAGTAGGCCTATTGTGCTATACACCACACCACACACCTAGTGAATTAAGAATTATTGAGCCAAAAAAATTCTCTCTCGAATCCTCTTCTCTATCCTATCAAGAATTCCAGACATTCTTCAAGGTCGAAGAAAAAGTGATCAAGAACAACCGACACAAGACACTCGCTTCGCCGCGCTAGCACCCGAAGAACAAGCAGTGTCAATCGGAGGCCATCAGAGCACGTGTGGATCACCGCTAGAGGGATTCTAGTTTGGATCCTTACAAGCATAACAAGATAACTCGGAAGGGTCATTCTGGATGATCAACATAATCAACTAAGAAAAATTCAAAAGATCCAGGTATTATTTTTCTTTATGAAATTAATTAAATTAATTATAAACATGATATGAAAGATCCTCTCTAAAGGTTTTGGGCCTCTTTCTTCTTTATCTAAATATTTGATTATATTCTTTAGAGACTGGTGTTCATCATCTTATTTATCTCAGAATAATCATCGATCATGGTAAAAATCAAAGTTGGGTTCCTTACCAACCATGCTTCCGCTGCGCCCAGAACCTTCAGGACATGCGTGTCCAAAGATATTTATGTAATCTACTTTAACCAATCATTTGGTTCCCCTCTCCTGCATGTGCGTTATAAATATTTTTAATTAATGGAGTGTCCCAAGGCATGTGGAGGCAGTTCAAGACAGAACCATAATGATTCCAACCAAGATACTGTAGCAGGTATTGGTTTAGGTACTATAGCAGGTGTTGTTCAGTACTATTGCAACTTGAAATATTCATCCGATTCGGCCTTCGGGATACCATTTTGGTCCTCGTCTTCTTTAGGACTTAAAGCCACCTAGGCCTTTAGGTTAGTAAGGATTTTGGGCCAGCTTCAGGCCTTTGGGCCACCTCAAGGCCTTCAGGCCACCTCAAGGCCTTCTGGCCACATGTTGTGTAGAAGAAACCAGATAGACTCTATAAAGAACATGCTCCAGATGAGGATTTAGAGTAGAAAAATTCACCTAAGTAGAGCTAAATGGATTTGGAAGAATGAGAAGTATGACAATTTCCATCGGTACCAGGCTCATGAATATCTGCACAGTATAACATTCTGAACAACCATGCGAAGTTGGGGAGATGACATCATGATGTAGACATTGGGGAGGGGAAGTTCCAAGTAGTCATAGTCTGGGATGAATCCCTCTAAGACCTTCGGGTCATGTAATGTCACAAAGCCTATGGGCCATGTAAGCATTCCCCTTCAACCCTTAAAAGGGGTATTATAAAAAATTAATAAACAATTTAGGCCTTTGGGGTATTCAGGGATGAATGGGTCATTTAATTAATTAATTATTTCTATCAATGCAATTATTTTTTATGGATGTAAGACTGTGATCACATAAATAAATGAATTAATGTGAAAATATAGAAATTAAATAAATGAGTTACGTGTAAATGTTTTATCCAACATGTTTAATTAATTAAGTATTATCCACTTAATATTAACAAGACATGTTAAGGATAAAACAAGATAAAATTTATACATAATAAATCAAAATCCATTAATTAAATATTAAGTACGAATAAACCTTCCATTAATTGATTGGTCATGAAACCATATAACTAATTTTAGTACATGGCTAAAGTCTGGACACTTACTTTTATCAGGGAGTTCTCATGAGAGGTTGAATTAACCAAAATTGTATTGAGTTTAACTACCAAAGTCCGTTTAATAAAAATTTTGAGGTAAGTGTTGAGGAAATCCAAGTCAGGATTTCAGGATAGCGGAATCTACTCAACGGATCAAGGAGCTACAAGTCCACAATTAGCAAGACCGCCTACCTAATTACTTTATTATAGTTTTCATGTACAAATTCAATATCATTAATAAAATTAATGCGGATACTTACCACTATAATGTTAAAGCAACTAGACATTACAAGTTCAATGGAAAGGGTTATTGAGACTTGATAAAATAGTAGGAGATTTAATAAATAAATAAATAAATAAATAAATAAAAACATTTAATTTATTATATCTCACTTATTTTGTAATCAAGAAAAGTACTAATAATATGCTCTTTCAAATTGTAGAATAAAATGACAAGTTCATCATCCACACTATACCTACGATCAATATTGGAGAAAGATAACCTCCCAATTGGCTGTAACTTCCTTGATTATTTTAAATGCCTTCGGGTTGTGCTATGCCATGAACATAAATACCACATGCTAGAATCCTCAATGCCCGATGTGCCTACTAAAGAGGCGAGTGATGAATAGTTCCTTGTCTCTGAAAAAAATTTCAACAACACGGTCTACATTCAATGTTTGATGCTTTCTTCAATGTCTAATGGAATAATGAAGTCTCATGAAAACATGGATGCGTATAGAATGCTTGAGCACCTCTATGGTCTTTACCAAGAGAGATCTATATTGGAACTATTTGATATTTCCAAAGTGATCTTTTAGATCAAGCTTAGAGAGGGTGCCCCAGTTAGGCCTCATGTAGTCAAGCTCATTGGCTATATTGAGCTCTTAGAGGTTCTAGGGTTTAAACTCCCTGAAGAACTGGGAACCAACCTCATTTTGGAATCACTCCCTCTAAGATTATATAGATTTGTTGTGAATTTTAATATGAAAAACATTGATAATTCTATACTAGATCTTCTTAACCTTCTTTACCAAGTAGATAAGGATATGAAGTGTGAAAAACCTTACATACTTATGGTGATCAAATGGAAAGGGAAAGCAAAGAGATTTAAGACCAAAGCTTCTTCATGCCCTTCAAAGAAGAGGAAGGCCAAAAGGAAATAAAGGGAATAGGATGTTGTCAGTTTCACATGTGCCAAGAAGGGTCACTAGAAGAAAAACTACACCCACCCAAATAAGCAAGGGGAAGCTTCAGGTGCATTTTTTATCGAGTAAAATTTATCTGATTCTACAAATTGTGTATTAGATACATCTTGTGGTGCTCATATATGTATTCAAATATAGGAACCACGTAGATTCAGAAAGATTGATTGAGGAGAGGTAGATCTTCGAGAAGCCAATAGAGCTAAACTTGTTGTTGTAGCTATCTGGGACTACCACCTCACGTTTCCAACTAGAATGATATTGATTTTAAAGGGTTGTTATTGTGTGCCTTTAGTTACCGAAAACATTATTTCAGTATTCAGACTTGATACATATGGAATTATTTTCAAATTTGGGAATAAATAATACTTATTTTATAAAGATAACATTTTTTATTGTGAGTCATATTTAAATAACAGTCTTTATGTGTTGGGTTACACTAACCAAATAATGGAAATTGATAATGAAGTTACTTCACATGACTCATACCACACCCAAATTTGGTATCATTGGTTGGGTGATTTAAATGAAAAGTACTCGACTAAATTATATCAAGATGGATATTTAGATTCTTTTTAACTAAAAACACTTGGTGTATGTCACACATGATTACAAGGAAAAATGACCAAAGCCCCATTTAGTGATAAAGGTTAAAGGGATAAAGAGATTCTTGAATTAGTTCATACCAATGTTAGTGAACCATTTCCTATTGAATCAAGGGGTGGGTACTCATACTTCATAACTTTTATTGATGATTTTAGTAGATATGGATATGTCTACTTAATGAGGTATAAGTTTAATTCTTTTGAAAAATTCAAGGAATATAAGAATTAAGTTGAGAACCATCTTGGTGAGAAGATTAAGAAACTTCGATCAGACTGTGGTGGAGAATATCTTAATCAAGACTTCATTGATTATCTATATGAGTTAAAGATTTTACCTCAATTATCCTTTTAGGGATACACGTTACAAACAACAACATACGTACTAAACCGAGTGCCAACTAAAGAAACAGACAGTATACCATACCAATTATGGAATGAAAAAAAAACATGTGTTGTCTTACTTATATGTGTGAAGTTTCTAAGAATTTTTTAAGTCCTTTTTAGTTAAAAAGTTTTCGCCCCTAGACACAAAGTGTATCTTTATAAGATATCCCAAAGAAAAAAAGGGATATTACTTATACAATCCTTTAGAAAAAATGGTTGTGGTTGACAGATCTTCCAAATTTCTTGAAGAGGATCTTATTTATAAAAGATATAGTGGGATAAAGATACTTTGATGAAGTAAAAAATAAATATAAACAAGGGTTAGAACATGAAAAAATTCCATAAAGCCTCATGGATAAAGAAATTATTCTGGAGACAATTATTGTGTCGAATTACTAGAGAGGTTAGAGAATCAGAACAGTATGGTTTTCTAGTCACCAAGGATGGTAACTCATTATTAATTGATAACAATGATCCACTAACCTATAAGGAAGCAATAAGTGACATAGATGCTTTAAAGTGGCAAGAATCCATGAATTCTAAAATGGATTCCATGTAGCAAAACCAATTCTAGATTTTGGTAGACCCTCTAGTATATATAAATCCCATTGGTTGAAAATGGGTATTTAAGAAGAAACCAGACATGAAAGGAAAATTCAGTACCTATAAGGCGTGACTAATTGCAAGAGGGTTTAAAAAACATCAAGGCATTGACCTCGACGAAAAATTTTCACCAGATTCAATACTAAAATCCATCAAAATTCTACTTACCATTGCATCTTTATATGATTATGAAATTTGGAAAATAGATGTCAAAATAGAATTCCTTAATTGGAACCTTTAGGAAGTTGTCTATATGACACAACATGAAGGGTTTATGACTCTAAAGGATGCCAACAATTTATGAAAGTTAAAAAGATCAATTTATGGATTAAATCAAGCATCCGGGTCATGGAACTTTCTTTTTGATGAGGCCATAATGGAATTTGGGTTCATAAAGAGTGAATGCGAGTCACATGTCTATAAATAGTTTAGTGGGAGTGTAGTAGTTTTCTTAATAGTATATGTTGATGACATATTACTCATTGGAAATGAAATATCAGTCTTACAGTCTGTTAAGGCATGGTTGGATAAATGATTCTCTATGAAGGATTTGGGTGAGACAACGTATATTCTTGGGATCAAGATCCATCATGATAAATCCAATAGGTTTCTCGACCTAATTCAAAGTACATACATTGAGAAGATACTGAAGAGATTCAATATGGAAAAATTAGAGGGGGGATTGTTAACAGAATCACATGACATTCATATTTTCAAGAAAATGTGTCCTTAGACACATGAGGAAAGAAACAGAATGATAAAGATTCTATAAACATCAGTGATTGGGTCATTCATGTATGTTATGCTATGTACTAGGCTATAATTCACCTATGCATTAAGTGTGGTAGGAAGATATCAAGCTGATCTAGATGACAACTATTGTAGGGTAGTCAAGACTATCCTTAAGTATCTGAGGTATACTAAGGATATTTTCTTGGTTTATGGAGGAGATGAGGAACTAATCATCAGAGGATATCCATATTATAGTTTCCAAACTAATCAATATGACATTAAGTCACAAATGGGATACATCTTCACTTTGAATGGAGGTGTTGTGAGCTGGAAGATCTCAAATAAGGTTTTGGTTGTAGATTCTATAGCAGAGTCCAAGTATATTGCGGCTTCTGAGGTAGCTAAAGAATCAATATAGATGCACAAATTCGTCTAAGAGCTTAATGGGGTACCTAGCAGTAAAGATCCTATCACACTCTACTGTGATAATACTATAACAGTAGATCTTGCAAAAGATCCAAGGTCACATCAGCGGATGAAACACATACTTTAGAAGTATCGTCTCTTGAGGGATTTTTCTCATAGAGGTGAAGTTGTAGTGAGCAGTATTTCCATGAAAGACAATGTGGAACACCATTTGACTAAAGCCTGGACTCAGAAAAATGTTACTATCATGATAGTTCTAGAGGACTGAAGGTCGTAAACAGTTGGCTCTAGTCTAAGTGGAAGTTTTTTGGAGTTGGTGTCCTAGGACCATCTATTTGTACTTTGATTACATGAATATTTGATGTATTTAATATTTATAAAACTTCTTATTACATATTGTCTATTGTTCTATATGAATCTAATGTAATAATGTCTTAAAGTACATGTCACATTGATAAGGTCATAGAAGTTTCCCTCTATGATGAGAATCTTGATGTGCTATGATGATCTTCTCAAATAATTTCCTATAGTTAGATAACGTACTTTGATGGGAAACATAGTACATAGACTGTCATGCATGAGTACTCATAAGTAAATGAGGCTTATTCTCATGAAGTCTGCACTTGGTAATCTCTAAGATGGGAGATTATGAGAACATACCCTTTAGTAGAAATTCTGCATGTTTTTGGAGAATTAATTCTCAATATTAATTGATGAAAAAATTAATGTTAACTGCATTAATTGGATATATGGACTTTGGGACTATATAAATGGATACATTGAAATTTATTGAGTATGATTGATGAGAAGAAGACATGGAAAAACCAAGGAGGAGGTTGATCCTCTTTTGGGGAATCCAAATTGGGAACACACAATGAGTCGATGGCACCAGAGCCAAAGGTGTAGGTCGAGACTCGCAAGGGCAGAGACTAGGAGGGATTTATAAGATAAGAAAACCAAACAATGTTGGTGACACATATTCCAGTGATATAGGTAGAGTTCTGAAAGTAAGAAATTCTTGTAACCTAGATGTTTCTCCTCATTGGATAAAAGTGATGCTGCCATTATCCCATGGATGTATGATGAAATTTCAAACCATGTAATCCCATTATGCATTGTTTTTTAATTTTTATTTACATGCATGTTTTTTTTCATGTATTTTTCTCATTGATGTGAATAAATACCTTGGGAGGAACATAACTAGATGTAAGGACAACTCGGTGCGGTGGATGGGGCGCCTATACTTCCCAATTCTAGACACCAAATTCATGGGGGATCTTCTAGAGAAAGTTCAGTGCTTTTTATTTTGGGATTTGATCCTCATCACCCCTGAGAGGGTTTCATCAAAATTAATGCAAATTCATATATCTTTGTTAATTCTAGAGTGGGTGTTGGATTCATTTCCCATCAATGTAATTACTAGGTAGTGTAAGCTCATTGCATTGCTATTCAAGCCTCTTGAAGTCCTATAGTGGTGGAGGTATCCTCTATCCTTCATGGGATTCTTCTTGCTCATTCAAAAGATTGGAATAGTGTTTTAGTGGAATCTGATTGCCTTGAAGTGATTACCACCTTATCTAAGAAGGAGGAGGACTCACAGCCTTTTGGACTTATTTTGAGAAATATTTTTCCATGGATAAAAGCTTATTAATTTTTAAATATTCATTCATCAAGCGAGGGGGTAATCTGGATGATCATCATTTGGTGTGCTATGGTAAATCCTAGGGAGATCATTGTTGGGTTGATTTTTTTCTTGATTGGATCTATAATTCTGGTTTGATTGATTAGTAATATATTCTATCCTTTATTTCAAAGAAAAATTTATGCGTATCATGATTAAAATAAGGGTTGTTGTTGTTAATGATTATAAATATCATAAAAATTTCATTAAAAATATTTTAGAGGAAAATACCATTTTCACTTGTAAATGTTAGGTCCACTAGGTCGAATACCCTGGGGGGGTGAATCAGGGTATGATAGATTAACACTTTCTCCCATTTTGATCTTGTTTCATTGTTAGAAAAAACTCAATTATCTCTTCCCCCTAGCAATATATGAACATATATTAAATCATACATAGGACACAATGATTTTTACTTAGTTCACCCTCACTGGGCGACATCCAAGGAGCATACAACAACAATGTGCCGATGTACCAAATTCACTATGGATCACGACCAATAATGAGTATAATGTTCAAGCTAGATCTTCTATGCCCATGCTTACTGCCTTTAAAAGGTTTAGAGTCTGCTCACTACATTCCAAAGGGTCACTCCCTATGCCTCTTTCTCTTTCTCACTATCGGTGGAAAGGGTCATCGTCTTCCTCTTCCTTTGCTCACTGCTCATGGAATTTAATCCAATCACATTTTAAGGACTTGTAGGTCAATCACAGTTTATGGACATGTAGGTCCCTTTATTTAAATGAATTTATGCATCCTAAACTATAGATAGATTCTTTGTTAAAGTTCCTTTTTCACCCGTAGATGAACTCCACCTTCCTGAGTACTGCTAAGTACCGGAAAATACTTTCACAAACTGAATTGAAGCTTTCACAAGCTTCCTTGTGAAAATCACAAACCACTTTTGTCTCCTATGTACTGAGTACTGAGTTTGGTATGCGAACCGACTCCTCCACATACGGCTGCCTTTTCTGTGAACCTCCTCTGTCTGCAGATTGCCACCGCCTTCGCGATCGCATACCGCTGTTGTGTACTGATTCAGTGAACCTCCTCTGCGAAACCCCTCCTATCCTCGAACTGTTCTCTGTTCACGGTCTGCCTTCGCTTCTACGTATCAGAACTCCCCTTCATGTACTACTTGCAAAATTCTCCCTCTCACATACCAAAGATTCCTCCTCCACGTACCGAGTCAATTCCTTCCGTGTACCAGACTTCCGCCTCCATGTATCAGACTTCCTTTGCGGGTTAAGAATCCCCACAAACACCTTCAACACAAACCACTTTCGAACTTTGTCAAATTCTTGGAGAAAAATATGATTTATAATGATGTTCAATCTCCACAGTAATCGGTGGGATTATCAATTCTTATATAGGTAAAGATACCATCTTAATCTGTTAAATCGAGATTTACCAAATCTTTGGTTTGATACAGCCTCCACCTCTTACCGATCCTACTTCCACCGCAAACCGCAATCCATCCGTGAACTATTTTCCTATGCACTTTGTGTACCATCTCTGCTCTTATGCAATCTAACTCCTCCACTGATTCCAAGCCATCTATGTACCGCATTTCCTTGTGCCACAAAAAAATGATAAAAAACATTCATTTCACACTATTGTAAAAATGTAAAAATTACATCATTAGGAAAATGATAAAAAGATTCCTTTCAAATTGTTTTTAAAAAGTAAAACATGAGTAAAAATTTCTTTAATAAATTATTTGGAGAATTTTTAAAACATTCTTGAACATATTTTTAGAAAACATGGATATGGAATTAAAAATATCGACCGAAGAGAAAAAAAGTTAGCTTTTCTTAAAAACATTGTCTTAGTCATTTTAAGTAGAAAAGAGAGAAATATGGTAATATTACTTGAAAAGTATATGAGTAACTAGAGGATAAGGAAATATATTGGTTTTAAGATAGAAATATCAAATAATTTCCCCAATTGAGACTTAAACATAAAAAATCTCGAATGATGATGAGATTGTGAAATAAACTCTTACCATTTTGATAAGTTTTGAATCATAATACTCATTAAATAAATAACATCAAATGAAACTTTAAATACCATGAATAAAAATAGATTCATGATATAACATATAAAATTCTCATTATATACACCACAGAAAATAAACAAGTGATGAATATGACATATGTCTCACAGGATTAAAAGTGAGAGGAGAAAATCCTTACCATTGGTTTGACCTCCTTCATATGTGTCTGAACCTATTATATAATAAATATAGATTTATTATATATATATATATATATATTTCAGAACTATATTCATATATATCATACCACATATGGTCTACTTATAATCTTTTATCACCCATTTATTAACAAAGCTTTGTTAAAATAAATTTTTTAGGTAATAACTCCTTCATTTTTCATGCATGTTTTAGTTCAGTAGTTTTGATATTTTTTACTTTGATTATGGTTCCATTATGTAAGAACCTGTACCTTATTTTCAGGAATGGGTTTTTCTTTTCTGGTGTTTTTGAGAAAAAGAGAAGAATCTGGAAATTTAAGGAGTACACGCCGTGTACTTAAGAGTACATGTCGTGTACCCAGTTGTCGTGGGTGACCATGTACTGGCTGTGTAATGGCTAAGTACATGGCCATGTGGGGTGACATGGAGAACACCTAAAGCGGGGCCTGGTAAAGGAATATACATGACATGTACTTTTAAAAGACACGCTGTGTACTTTTATTTTTATTTGTTAAGTTTCACCGAGGTCACGTCTCATTTACAGAACACCCTTTTTCTCGACTCGTCTCATCCATGAGTGATCATAGAGTGCAATTATTCTCTGAGCCCCCGATCAACCATCTGTTCTCCAAATCAACTGTCATCAATTGCGTTGGAATTTCCATGGTGAGTTCTTCCTTCTTCTAGAGCATCATTCTTTAATTTATCATCTTTTGTGATATATCATTGGTTGATCATTTTTTATGTTTTTTAGATCTACTGCATTCTAGGTCGATTCAAGGGCCGACTACGGAGTATATCGATCGTACAACATCAAGGTAGGTGGTTTGTGACTTTCTATAGTTAATATTTGAATATTATGTGCAAAAGTTCCCAATACCCTAGATTGGGGTATTGCGTGTTTAGGAATTTTAACCCTGTTGATGCATGCTATGCTTGTTTGCTTAAGTTAGGGATCTTGTTTGTAAATTGGATTATTTTTCCATTCTAGGGAGGTGTTTTCCCATGCTTGATTTGATATTGAATTTTTGGTCTATTTTTTACTGTTAGATTGCTTTCTTTTCATGCCTAGTATTGTTAGGATGAAGTGATATTATCTAATGCAGTGGTATGCCTTGTAGCTATTTAGCCAAGTTGTACTTTTAGATTTACTTTGGCTGTTAAACATCATTTATGCACAATTTCTTTACACAGGGCTGTGGGAACCTAGTGTAATGATACCATAGGGGGAATTGATGTTGAGGGCTTCCCCAGAGTGTCTGTTATTCTTTATCATGCTGCAAGACTATAGGGGGGATTGACGTTGAGTGCTCCCTTAGAGTGTCTATAGTTAGCGTTACGAGACCACATGGGTAATTGAAATTGAGTGCTTCCTTAGAGTGTCTATAGTTTATCATTAAAAGACTATAGGGGGAATTTATGGTGATTGCTTCCTCTGAGAGTCTTTTTTTGCATGATACCAAAGGGTTTAGACTGTGTGAGCTTACCCAGGAGGTCGTTGTATCCTTGTATAAGTTGAACCAGAGGGGTTAGGCTGTGAGAACATACCCAGTGTGTTACGTGAGATTGTTTGGTTAAACCAGAGGGGATAGGCTAAGAGAACTTCCTAGAGGGTTTATTTTTTTTCACTTGGTTGAATAATTGACGAATGTAAATGAATGTAATTGAAACTGTAGGACTGTTTACTTTTGAGTACTTCCTTTTTTATTGCTTCATTTTTCTTATTACCTACCATATATATCCACTAACTATTAGGCACATATATTTGGGTGGTTGCCTATTGGGATTCATCTCACACCCTGTTTGGGTCATGATTTTGGGTCCAAACATATTATATTGTTGCAGGTATAGATAAGGTCAAGCACCCTTCTACTCTGGTTACTTGATTGCTGTGGAGCTAGAGAGCATGGGACCAAGATGAGGCTTGCGATGCTGCTGAAGTTATTTACTTGTTTTCATTTGTACTTTGGTTTAGTACTGTATTTCATCATTTTGACTTTCTTGGATGATTTCTTAGATACTTGTGACATGCATCATTATTGATATATATATATATATGTTGCAGTTGTTTATTTACTTACAGTTTTCCACTCTTTACTGTTGTATGGTATTATTATTGCTTCCATTATTTTTATATATTTATTTCCATTTCATTACTCTAATAATGAGGGAATAGTTTCTCCACTATCACACCCAAGGCCCTCGTTTCTAGTTGGAAGCCTCTGGCATTTGGGAAAATGCGCTTGAGTCCATGTGACCAATCGGGTACGGGACACCTCTGGGTGGTACCCAGAACTGGGATGTTACAAAGTGGTATCAGAGCCAATTCTTTTCTTATTGACTTACTATTTGGAGTCTATAGTCAGGGATATAACAGAATAGGTAGTTGGTAATAAGTTGTGCTAGGGATTAGCTAACCTGTGTATAGGGAAAAGTGAATTTACCTCGATTATTGTAATTTTTATGGTTTTAAAATTATTACATTTGATTTGATTTCACCATTGGGTGATTCACATGTTTTGTGCTGTTATTGTTGATATTATTGAGGTTCTATTTCTATTGCAACCTGATGAGATGAGGGTATTCAATCTCATGCATCATATAGGCACTTGCTACAGATCACATGTCATGCATTTTTTTCATTCCATTTATGGTTCATTAGCTGTTGCATGTTTTTGTGATAGATGTTTTACTAGATATGCATGCTGTTGTGATAGATGCCTATATAGAATACCTTCTATTTGATAGAGTAATGGATTGTGTAAGGCTTCATTTTAATGAATGAAAAACTTTGGTTCTTGATGTGTTATGGGTCCTCATGGATCGGAATTCGGTGGATCATTGCACTGTTATTATTGTAAATGACATGTATAAGATGCCAAGATTTGATTCTTGGGGAGTTTCGGCCCTCATGGATAGAAATTTGTCCCTTTAATGTTTGTTTCAGTGTTTTTGTGGGATCTAGAGTAGTTTTTGAGGCTTGTTGTCTGGAAAAACCTAGAATAAACAGTGTGTATTTCTGAATACATTCCATGTATCCTTCTATTCGGGAAGGAACTATTTTTATTAAGTACATGGCGTGTACTATATCTACACGTTGTGTAGTCTATAACCATGCCACTAGCTGTGTGGGAAGAAACACGGGGTTGGGAAAACCTTGGTGGAACACACCGTGTATCAGACATAAACGCCGGGTTGTAGGGACCGTGTGTCCACCCATGTGACTAATGACAAAGATGGATAAAACTTAGGTTATACATGCTGTTTCAAGATTGAACATGCCATGTAGTGTAACCCATTGATCCGACCATGTGACTAACAACACTGGTCGGTGAAATCCTTCTAGTACACGCCGTGTCTGGCACGAACATGTTGTGTAGTCTTTTTCTAGGAGAATTGTGTGGGTTAGTCGTTTAGAAGGAATCAGGTAGCGAAAAATGATTCAAGTACCCACTGTGTCTTGGGAGAACACACCGTGTGTAAGGGGTGTTACACGACCTGGGTTGGAAGGAGTACACTCCCATGTAAAAGACTTAAGGGAACACACCGTGTAAGGGTTATACACATCGTGTATCCATGTTTTGAAGAACTTGAATGATTTATTTCTCTTGTTCCTTTATTTCAATTCTAAGTTTTAGTCCTTGATAATATTGAACTGAGGTGTACGGTTGACCTCACAGATTCATGACACCAAGACGTCCTCTGGTTGTACACCAGATACAGGGCAGTGATCAGACACCAGACATGACTGATCAGGGACTACCAGCAGATCCTCTAGTTTTTCCCTTCTTGGCACCAGCCATTATCCGGGATATAGGTGACAATGCACAGTTCCGAGAGGGATTCATGAGGTTTATGCAGACCTTCTGGGGAGTACCACATCATGCCCCATCTATGGAAGAATTGACGCGGGTTTTTCAGCAGTAACATCCTCCCACTTTCTTAGGGGAAGGAGGAACTCAGGCTACAAAATCGTGGTTAGAATCCATGCTATCAATCTTTGAGCATCTAGAAATACCTCCAGATAGGAGGGTGAAGCTCGCTACATATATTCTTAGGATTCCGCCAAGAGGTGGTGGGATGTGACCTCACAGACTAGATGCCGACATGTTATGGATTGGGATGAGTTCCAATGTGCCTTCTACGATTACTTCTACCTAGAGACTTTGAGGGATGATCGAGCCCGAGGGTTCATGAGTCTGGAATGGGGTACTATTTCTGTCATGGAGTACTCTTCTCGCTTCACAGAGCTGCAACACTTCTTGCCCATTCCAGGGGGTGATGAGTTATTTATAGAGAGGAAGTTTGAGGATGGTCTCAGGAATGATATTTGATCTTAGGTGAACATCTTCAAGTTGACTTCCATCACCTCTATAGTCAACCAGGCACTGATCACGGAGTGAAATTTTAGGGATTTTGGAGCTGTGAGCCAGGGCAACTCAGCATCCAGAGTTGGTACCCCTCCTACTGACAACAGGAAGCACCAAAGGGAGTCTATGCATAGAGACCCGAGGAAGCGGGATACTTCTTCTGGTAGTTAGGTGGTGTGATACCAGTACGGGAAGAGAGAGAATATGAGGCCACATTTCTCTCGAGACCCAGTGGAGTGCTGATATTGTAGCATGATGGGTCATCTTCAACATTTATATCAGTTTTTATCACCAACAACTGGTGATAGGGGTTCTGTCTCGAATCCTCATACCAAAGTAGGACCTCCAGTCCCACATCAGTCATTGAACTAGAGTTATTTCAGCCGTTCAGGCTGAGGTGGAGGTTATGGCCGTGGTAGCCAATCAGCAGTCATTCAATGACAACAGGGTGGATCAGCTCAGGGTGGTCTGGTAGGATCATAGGGCCGCAGTACATGCCAGAATTTTGCATTGGAGCAGACGCAGTAGGAGTAGGATCCCATACCCTCTACAGTTTGACATATGATCCTAGTTTCCTCAGTTTTATCTTCTGCACTTTTTGATATAGGGTCTTCCCAAAGTTTCATATCTGTTACTATTGTGAAGATCCTTGGGCTCTGTATCTTTTCTTCTACTGATGTCTTGATGCTATACACTCCATTGGGGACTAGAATGGATAGTGTACATCAGTGCAAGGAGTACCCTCTTGAGGTTGCTGGGTGTCACTTATTCTGGGACCTCTATGTCCTAGATATGATAGGATGTGATTTAATTCTTGTAATGGACTGGTTAGTTCCCTTCCAGGCTGTTGTCGATTGCTATTGTCATAGGGTGAGTTTCACATCACTACAGGGCGGTTTGTTTCTACACAAGGGTGAATGGTATGTCTAGGAAAGAAGAGCGATACCTGAGCATCATGGGTTAGGAGAAGTTACAACCCAGATTGCTAGTCTATATGTGGATGACCAGGGGACTTCACAGATGGACTTTCCCCTATTAGTGGATCATTTCATGGATGTATTTCTAGAGGACTTTTTAGGTTTACCTCTTGAGTGAGAGGTAGACTTTTATATTGATCTTGTGGCAGGGGCAGAACCGGTGGCCATTACTTTTTATATAATGGCTTCATCAGAGTTACAGGAGATCGAGAAGCAGTTAGAGGGGTTACAGGCGAAGGGTTTTATCTAACCTTGAACTTCTCCTTGGGGTTCAGCTATCTTATTTGCGAAAAAGGCAGATGGTACCCTCAGAATTTGTATGGATTATCGGAAGCTGAACCAGTTGACAGTCAAGAACCGATATCCCTTGCCGAGGATTGATGATCTCTTTGATCAGCTTTGAGGATCTTGGGTATTCTTGAAGATTTACTTGAGATCTGGTTATCATTAGTTGTACGTTAGACCATCTGATATACCTCTTACATCCTTTTGAAGTAGGTATGGTCTATACAAGTACGTGGTTATTTTGTTCGGTCTCACGAACACACCTGTAGTTTTTATGGAATTGATGAACCAAGTGTTCCATCCATACTTGGATTCTTTCTTGGTAGTTTTCATGGACGATATCTTGGCGTACTCTCACACTCGACATGAAAATTCCACCCATCTTGAGATTGTTTTGAGTACACTGAGAGAGCATCAGTTATTTGCTAAGCTCTCAAAATGCCAGTTTTGGATGGACCAAATTCACTTCTTGGGTCATGTTATCTCAGAGACAGGAGTATCAGTAGACCCAGATAAAGTGAGAGCAGTAGTTTCCTGGGAGCATCCGAAGAACATCTTTGAGGTACAAAGTTTTCTAGGGCTGGCTGGTTACTACAGACGCTTCATACATGAATTTTCACGCTTAGTAGCACCACTGACGGGACCGACTAAGAAGGGTGAGAATTACCTGTAGACAGATTCCTACGATTCATCTTTTTAGGATATGAATGGGAGGTTGAATTCAGCACTGAAACTAGTATTTCTAGAGCTAGGAAAGAGATATATTGTATACTATGATGCATCTTCTATCAGGCTGGGAACTGTGCTTATGTCGGGGGAAGGATTCATTGCGTACGGGTCTCGGCAGTTGAGGCCACATGAGAGGAATTAACTGACGGACGATTTAGAGATGTCTATATTTGTTCATGCCTTACGCTATTGGAGACATTATCTTTTGGAAGAGTATTTTATGGTTTTCACTGATCACAGAAGTCTCAAATATATCTTTACATAACACGATCTAAATTTGAGACAGTGAAGGTGGGTTGAATACCTTCAGTCCTTTGATTTTGATCTTGCCTATATGCTTGGGAAAGGCAACATAGTGGCTGATGCGTTGAGCAGGAGGATGCAGATACAGGTAGTTCAGGAGGCCAGCACTGAGTGGAATCTTATGACTCTGTTCTCTGAGATGCATTTGGAGGTGCATGACAGACATGGGAAGATGTTTCTTTCTTATGTAGTTGTTACCTCTACTCTACTTGATTGAGTGTGAATGAGGCAGCTATTAGATTCTGAAGGCCTGGTTCTATGGGAGAGTGTGTCAGGAGGGGACCCTAATCCTAGATAGACCGTTGGAGAGGATGAGATCTTGTGCTTCCATAGAGGTGTATGGGTGTCAGCTGACATATATGAGGAGCTGATGCGGGACTTTCATTCCATAGTCTGGGCAGTTCATCCTGGGGTCACCAAGATGTATCGTGATCTACACCATTAGTATTGGTGTCCAGGTATGAAGAGAGATGTTACTGGTTTTGTGATGAGGTGTTCCACCTATCAGCAGGTGAAGGCAAAGCATCAGCGACCAGCAGGGATTTTGTAGCAGTTACCCATTCCTGAGTGGAAGTGGAACTATGTCACGATGGACTTCGTGATAGGGTTGTCGATGTTAACTCAAGGGAATGATGTAGTATGGGCTGTCCTTGACAGAATCACCAAGGTTGAACACTTCTTGCTGATCAAGGATACTTTCAGTGCTGATGAGATGGGAAGTTGTACTCTTGGGAGATTGTACGTTTACATGGAGTTACACACTCCATTGTTTCAGACAGGGACACCCTTTTTACTTCTTGGTTCTGGAAGGGAATACATAGGGATTTGGGTATACAAGTACTTCTAGGTACAACTTACCATCCCCAGAAATATGGCCAGTTTGAGCGTACGATTCAGGTGCTAGAGTACATGATCTGAGAATGCGTTCTAGATTTTGGTGGCTCTTTGGAGAAGCACATAACCCTTTTGAAGTTTGCCTACAATAATAGTTTTCAAGAAACTATTCAGATGGCACCTTATGAAGCTTTGTATGGTAGGCCATGCCGATTTACCTTATGTTGGCTGGAGGCAGGAGAGACAACTATATTGGGACCTCATCTTATTCAGGAGACCACAAAGCAGGTGGAGTTGATTCAGAAGAGGATGGATACTGCACAGTCATGGCAGAAGTCATATCCTAATCGACGGAGACGACCTTTGAAGTTTGAGGTCAGAGATCATGTTTTTCTACGCGTGACACTGAGGTTGGGACACAAAAGGATTAGGAGACAGGGCAAGATTTCGTCAAGATATGTTGGACCATTTGAGGTTTTGGAGAGTGTCAGTCCGGTTGCTTATCGGTTGCAGTTGCCTTAGATGTATTGGGATATTCATGACGTCTTCCACATTTCTCATCTACGATGTTACTTCTCAGACTCATCTCATGTTTTTCAACCCTAGGAGATTGAGCTAGAGGTGGATGCATTGTTCAAGGATCATCCTATCTGGATTGTTGATCATAGTGAAAAGGTTATCCATGGCTGGTCTTTTCCTATGGTATAAGTTCTATCTAAGCACGGGTGAGTACAGGACGAGACTTGGGATACAGAGGCTGATGTATGATTGTAGTGGCTGGATTTGTTCAAGGATTCTTCTTCCATGCCGCCTTGCTAGGGAAATTTGGGGACAAATTTCTTGAAGGGGGGAAGTTTGTAAGAACCCAGACCTTCTTTTCAGGTATGAGTTTTTCTTTTCTGGTATTTTTGACAAAAATAGGAGAATCTAGAAATTTAAGGAGTACACGCCATGTACTTAAGAGTACATGCCATATGGGGTGACCTAGAGACTACCTAAAGTGGGGCCCAGTAAAGGCATATACATGACATGTACTTTTAAAAGACACGTTGTGTACTTTTATTTTTATTTTTTATATCGGACTGGGGTCGTGTCTCATTTACAGAACACCCTTCTTCTCAACTCGTCTC
This sequence comes from Viscum album, assembly GCA_963277665.1. Taxonomy (NCBI): domain Eukaryota; kingdom Viridiplantae; phylum Streptophyta; class Magnoliopsida; order Santalales; family Viscaceae; genus Viscum; species Viscum album. Next base: position 1,655,561,471 of record OY728121.1, on the reverse strand, counting down.
GTCCAAGAGTGACCATAGGGTGCGATTCTTATCTGATCCCCTGATCAAATGTTTGTTCTCTAAATCAACTTCCATTGATTGGGTTGAAATCTCCACGGTGAGTTCTTCCTTATTCTAGTGTCTCATTCCTTGATTTGTCCTCTTTCGTGAGATATCCTTGGTTGAGTGTTTTTTGCATTTTTATAAATCTACCACGTTCTAGGTCGATTCAAGGGTTGATGCCGGAGTATATCGATCATACACCGTCGAGGTAGGTGTTTTGTGCCTTTCCATTGTCATTCTTTGAAAATTATGTGCAAACTTTTCCAATACCCTAGATTGGGGCTTTTTGTGTTTAGGGATTTTAACCCTGTTGATGCCTGCTATGCTTTTTTTCTTAAGTTAGGGTTCTTTTTTGTAAATAGGGTTATTTTTCCATTCTATGGCGGTGTTTTCCCATTTTTGATTTGATATTGACCGTGTGGACTAGTTTTTTTTGTTAGGCTACATTATTTCTATTCCTACTATTGTTAGGATGGGGTGATATTATCTGATGTTGTGGTATGCCTTGTAGCTATTTAGACAAGTAATACTTTTAGGTTTACTTTGGATGATGAATATCATTTGTTCGCGATTTCTTTACATTGGTCTATGGGAACCTGGTGTAGTGATACCATAGGGGGAATTGACGTTGAGGGCTTCCCCAAAGTGTCTGTTATTATTTATCACGCCGTGAGACCATAGGGGGGATTGACGTTGCGTGCTCCCTTAGAGTGTCTATAGTTACCGTTACGATACCATAGGGGGAATTGACATTGAGTTCTTCCTTAGAGTGTCTGTAGTTTATCATTAAAATACTATAGGGGGAATTGATGGTGAGTGCTTCCTCAGAGAGTCTTTCTTTGCATGAGACCAAAGGTGTTAGACCATGTGATCTTACCTAGGAGGTTGTTGTATCCTTGTATAAGTTGAACTAGAGGGGTTAGGCTGTGAGAACATACCCATAGGGTTACTTGAGATTGTTTGGTTAAACCAGATAGGATAGGCTATGAGAAATTCCTAGAGGGTTGCTTGTTTTTTCTTGGTTGAATAATTGACGAATGTAAATTAATGCAATTGAAACCGTAGGACTGTTTACTTTTGAGTACTTCCTTGTTTATTGCTTCATTTTGCTTATTACCTCCCATATATATTCACTGACTTTTAGGCACAAATCTTTGGGTGTTTTCCTACTAGGATTCATCTCACACCTTATTTGGGTCATGTTTTTGGTCCCAAACAGATTATATTACTGCGGACATAGAGAAGGGAAAGCGCCCTTCTACTCCGGGAACTTGATTGATGTGGAGATAGAGATCATGAGACCAAGTTGAGGCTTGCGATGGTGCTAGATTTATTTACTTTTTTTTCATTTTCACTTCAGTTTAGTACTGTATTTCAGCATTGTGGCTAGTTTGGCTTCTTTCTTAGATACTTGTGACATGCATCATTATTGATATATATATATATGATGTAGTTGTTTATTTACTTCTAGTATTCCATTGTTTACTGTTGTATGGTATTATTATTACTTTAACTATTTTATCTATTTCTTTCTGCTACATTAATATGCCAATGAGGGCATGGTTTCCCCACTATCACACCTAAGGCCCTCACTGCTAGTCGGTAGTCTCCAACGTTTGGGGAAATGCACTTGAGGCCATGTGACCAACCGGGTACGGGGCACTTCTGGGTGGAACCCGAAACTGGGACGTTACACATAATCTCCTAAATTTTAATAATGATATAAATATTATATATATTAATTATATACATATTTATAGTCATCCATAAAATTTATCTATAAAAAAATGAATGACACCGTTTACGGAGATGGTGGGTTGTATGAATGCATGAACGTTGTTTTCATTTTTCGACAGATGGAACGAAAGAAAGGTAAATAATAATTCACATTTACATAATCATTATTTTAACATATAAATCATATATATTGATTAAATATATCCTTATTATCATCCATATAAAACTAAAATGAAAAACGGATCACATCGCTTCATGGTGGTGGTAGTCCACATATATGCACGAATGACGTTATCATTTTCTGACGGATTAAAAGGTAATAAGGTGTATATGATATTATATTTCCAAAAGAATATTTATTTCATAAATATCATATATATTGATTAGTTCCATATTTATAACCATCCAAGTGAAATGATGATGAAAAAAAATTACACCGCTACATGGATACGATAAACCATACGTACACATGAGCGATGATTTTAATTTTTATAGGATGGAGAAGAGTTGAAATATGGTTATTCCATAACCATAATAAAATCTTAGTATATTTATAATACTAGATTTATTATCTTAGGATGAGTAAAACACTTTAAAAGGAAGTAGAAGAATAAATAAACTATAAGGACTTGGTAAAGATGATTACCTCTTCTTTAGTAGAATTTATTTAGATATCTTCTTAAGGGACAAAGGGTAGACCTTTTGAAATGAAAAGAACCTATAGAACTTGGATAAGGGCTTTGAGAAGAAAATTGGTAGGATTTGGTTGATATAGGAAACTAAAAGTGGTGCGAAGAATTGAGTAAAGGGGTGCCCTTTTATAAGTGAGGGAAGATACATTTTTGGAATTTCTAAAATAATGGTTTTGAAATGGATTTTGACAAACTTTACGTATTGGGAACCTTGTGTGCATCGAGAAAGGGAAATAGATGATCCTAGTGTGCGTGACACCACTATGGGTTACTTTTGAGATATTGATGGACAATGGAAGGGCTTGATATTGGTTGTTACTAACTTATGTCTGGTTTAGGCTCTTTTATGTCAAGTATTTCCATAGAATAAAGCCCAATACAAAGTTCTTTTTCATTTATGATTGTTTATCACATGATATATTTATTTTCATGGATTGTTTCTCACATGATTTCACATTAGGTTGTATCACAAGGCTTCGCATGATGGATTATTCCATCATCGTGAGTTTACTTGCTTACCTTATAGTGTATGAATGCGCTTTCCTATTTTATCGCTTCTACTTTTCATATTATTGAATTTTTGAATATTAAAGTATTTTGTGAAAACTAAAGGAAATTATTTAAAAATGAGTTTGGATTTATGAAAAATATTTGCAAAACTATTTTTGTTCTAAAATATATAACTTTTTCCCAAATGTCCTGAAGGCCTTCATTTTTATTGATTTTTGATAACCCCCCTTTAAAGGGATGAGGGGAACCCTTACAAGGTCCATAGGCACAGTGATTACATGGCCTATAGGCTTAAGAGACATTACATGACCTAAAGGTCTTAGGGAATTCAACCAGACTATAACTACAAGTAACTACCCCTCCCCAGCATCTGCATCGTGATGGTAGCTCTCTACCTTCACATGGTTGTCTGGCTATGCTTACCGTGCAAGCACATGATGGTCCTGATGGCATACCTATACCCTCTCATTCTTCCAAATCCATGGTTCTTCTATGGTGAGTGCTCATGCTCTGAATACCCTTCTAGGGATGATCCTTTTTTGTAGAGTCTGTCTGGGGAAACTGCATGTGGTTCGAAGGCCTTGAGGTGTCCTGAAGGCTTTAAAGGTGGCCTGAAAGCCCTACTAACCCAAAGGACTAGGTGGCCCAAAGGACTTAAGGAGTCCAAGCCCAAACCAGTGTCCCAAGGTGAATAGTTCCAGTTTCTACTGTTGCATTCTTAATTTTAGACTTTGTATAGACTCTGTGATGGTATCCTACTGGGATTTATTATAACACCCTAATTTTTTCCTTTGGGTGTTTCTTTATGTTGTTGATTCATACATTTCATGGGGCATGGAAAAAGAAAAGTTCTATGTTTTCCAAGTGAAACAAAGAGGCTGACTAGGGTCGTCTCACTTAAGGAGCATCACAGTTGGTTCAATCACTAATTTAAATTCACATAATCCAATTCTATTTGGTTTTTTTGTTATTTATTGAAAATAATGGTTTTGGGTTTTTTTGAAAACATGTAATTAAAATAATGCAATTCAGAATTGAAATATAAATGCTGATGCCAATGAAATATAGATTAGAAAGAAAGGTCTTGGTCCAGGGTCTGATAACACGAGTTCATTCATTATTTATTTGTTGTTTAAATTCAATTTGATAATTCATTTATTGAAAACTCATTAATGAATTAGTCTTCAATGATTTATTGAGTGTGTGATTTTATCATGCGTCTGGCACACCAAACCACAACTCCTCCAGTAGTCAAGTAGGGTAGCACCTCAATCGATAATGTTATTCCTACTAGACTTGGCTTCACCGTATGATGTATCATCCCTTATAGAAACCCCAACTCCACTGTATGAAGGGTTTTCCTAATATAATAGAGGGAAAATTATTAATCAAAAGAAAGAAATGGAATTGAAAATAATTCCATGGTGGGTAACCACCACACTTGTGAAATAGCCTCACATCCACAACAAATAGATTTAATTTTTTTTTAATTGAAGTAAAATAACAAAGAACATCATGAAACCTCCCCCAGGGCCAATCCATAGGTTATTCACTTTCCATTTCTAAGTGAAAATAGATCACAATGGAAGATGATAAAGAAAAATTAGATTGAGATTAGAAGAGAAAAGGGGTGGAAGAAGAAAGGTGGAACACTTTAATTGAAAATAAGGATGGGTTATAATGGAAATGATAACTAAAATAAAATGAAAATAAATAAATGAAAATTCCTAAATTACCCTTGTCCTCCTCTCTTGGTGCCCCCAGATGGTGTGGGGATGGGAAATAATGATTTGAGAGGTAGGAGCTTCTCTCCTTTTATATACATATTTCTGTACTCTGAACGTTAACGCATTTTAGACCAATTAAATGGACAATTCACGTGTGGTATACTCCATTAAAGTTGTTCCCCATTAAATTTCACGTCTCCTCTAAAAATTTCATCTCATTTAGACACTATATTCAGGAGTAATGGATTTTTTATTGAGAGTTACTTTTTCTGGATGAAGGTTCCAAGAAGCTTCCTAAAAAATTATAACATCCAATGGAAACCTTAATGACTTCAAAACTCCCTCAAATTAATTTTAGAAACATGAAAATGTGTCCTTGTTCTTTACTAGGTGTAATAACCTCAATTTATGGTGTTTAGGATGAGATAGGCTTCCGTTACGGTGGTGGGGTCCACGCTATCCGCCCAGAAAATTCGTCAACTTCATTGATTTTTCAAGGCCTCTAGATGCTTGAATCAACCACTTTTCTATAAGAAAAAGTAAAAGGAAATAAAATAAGGATTTCAACAAAAAAAATCCTTCAATTTTGAATTATATTTTTCAAAAAATTACTAAAAAACCCTTGACGTAAAAATCTGTCAAAAATCTAGAATGAAACACTTTTCACCATTTTGCTCAAAACAGACCATAAATCCAAAGTTGATTCATATATGAGGAAATTGATAATTTTAGAGGGTTAAAAAAATTAAAATTCATACAAAAAATGGGGAGATTATTATCTCTATCAATTCCTCCATACTTAAACCATGCTTGTCCTTAGGCATAAAATCTTAACATGGAATTCAGAGGACACTGATGTTACCAATATTCAAATTCCAAAGTAATAAAATTTAACAATATTCAATGTAAAATAAAAATTTTAAAAAATACATAAAATATTAATTTAATTTCCCATTTTCAAAGAAACAATCAAATCATGCATTTTACTTTTCCCCTTTGAAGAATGATGAAACTTATCCTTTTATTCATTCAAGGTCCTAAATTAATTATTATTAAATGTGAAAAATCATGATTTACCACAAATTTTAATATTTCATCTCATCAATCATGATAAAGAATAGGTAAGGTTATGCTCATATCATGAGAACATTCTCTTTATCAATAATCTTACAAAAGATCCACTTTCTACACTCTGTAAAGACAAAAGGCACATAAAATCATGAGGACTTTCAATAAAGGTTCAAATGAATCTGAGGATTAAGGTTGGTAGGATTTGATGCATTAAAAATCAAGTCTCAAGGATGAGGATAATATTTTAAGTACAATGCAATATATCAAAAATAAAAGTGTAAGGAAGTTATCCATTTCAATGTAGCAACACCTACTTCCTCCAAAACTCAAACTAAGGTCATGATCAAGTAAGCATAATGAATGAATTATGCACCCCCTTTATTTTTTTTATTTTGTATATTTTTTTTTCAAAATTTATGATTAGATCAAACCTCAAATCCATCAACTAAGAACATAAGATCAAAAGATCATCAGTCTAGAAAATGGTGATTTTTTCTTTTCCCAAATCACAACTCATTTTTCTCATTTTTTTATTTTTTATTCATTTTTTTAATTCAAGAGGGGAAAAAATGAAGTACAATGAATGATTACACAACCTTTTACAATTCCCAAAATATCACCCCATAATTTTTCCTTACAATGTATAACATCTCTTCTACCATGATTCCCTTCACCCCACACTTCATATTTAAAATATCATGCAAATACCAAGAGTAGGGCAGGAATGGATAAAAATGGATTAAAACATGGATCATCCCTATAAAGTCCATCCATGGTCTCTATGGGATAAAATAAGGATTGATTTAAAGGTGGTATTTTATGGATAAGGGATCTTCAAAAGATTCCTCAATCATTTTAAATATGTTTTTCTAGATTCATAGCTTTGACAAGTTCAAATGCAAGTTCTGGTAGGTGACATTTCCCAAGATCACTGAAGAAATATGCTCAAGAATAAATAGGAAGTACTTGGTCAAGAAATCCTCTCAGGAATGAGACATATGATATTTGGAAAATAACTCAAGGCCTGATCAATAATAACAAATTAATTCACATAAATATCAGAAATTCAAAGCATGAAAATGGTAGAGAAATTTTATTTACATGAATCAATCAATTCCCTAAAATCACGAGTCATCATTTCAATATCCATGCTTCACTTTAAACATTCAATTTTCCATTTTACTCATTCAATATCATTAACATTGAAATATAAAACATGGAATCATAGGATTCCTAAGAAATCCATGTATCTTAGATAAGTTATGTAATGAAAAAAAATTCTATTGTGGGTATGAAATTCTTATCATTAAAGCTCAAAACATGTTTTGTACAAAATTTTAAGGAGTTTAAAAGTTAAAAATTAAAAGTGAACACCCTTTTGAAATAAACCTTCAGTCATCTTCCACAAATTTTTGGGGATTCCTTCTACCATGATTATCCTACAAAAGAAAATTACTCAATTAATCATAAGGATCATTTCATTTAAGTTCAAAATGAAAAGTGGGAGTGGGATGCATGCTGGACTAATCAAAAAAATTAAAATTAAATTTAAATTCATTGAAAGAATTTAAATATAAATCTTGGTATGATCCCCTAAGTTGGCCCTAAATTTTTACTGCTTCTAGTGGGCAGTACCGAATGTTATCCAAAAGTACGATGGTGGATAAAGATTCTTTGATTTGAACAACCACATGTGTCTTTTCCCACTTTGTAGTTCTTTGTTATTGTTGAGGTGAACTACATGGATAGAGTAAACCATATCCACCCCCTTCACAATGTGGTACAACTTCCATGGAGGGGGTAGGATGAAGTATAGAACCTCCTTCTCCTTTGTTGCTACTTGTGCAATGTTATATTCCTCTTATTTTACTCCCTCTAGTGAATATTCAATGTCTTGTGGGAGATTCAAGTGTCTCTCAATAGGTTCATTTTTATTCTAATCATATTCCTCGAGGGAATCATACAAGTTGGATGAATCTGAAAATTTAAAATTATTAGGGGTGATACTCAAATTATTTTCAATAAAATTGGAAGTGTTTGAGTTCAAGATTGTATAATCTATGTGATGTGGTTCAGCTTTAATATTCCTTTTCAATTTAAAGTGCCTCTTGGAGTCAATCTTCACTAGATGGAGGTAGGTAGTTGGGATCCTCCACCTCTAGTTTGGCCTCTACATCTTGGATGTCTTCAGTGAAATCAGTTAAACTGGGGGAAATTCTTTCTTGGACTTGAATTGTTGCAAGTCATTTTGGAGTTCTTTGACCATGCTCATCAAAAATTGTGGTTAGATCCATTTCTCTTGGCCATTTTGAAGCTATTTTAACATTATCATAAGAGATTCCCCCTTCGTGGGATTTCCTCCTCGGTATAATCTATTTTCTGTTCTTAAACCTGTGAGTAATCGTTCCCTGAATTGAAAATATGGTCATTTGAAAACATAATGTAAAAAAATATATTTTTTATTTTCTTAATAAATAAAACAAAGAAACATATTTAAAAAAATGTGACTTTTGAAAAGGTGATAGAAATAACAGTTTATCTCCCTAGAAACGGTGCTAGTTTTGACGCATGCCTATCGCAAGGCATGGAAAAAGCAAATTTCTAAGTATTCCTAGTGTAGAACAGAGGCTAAGTAGGGTTATATCACTTGAGGAGCATCATAATTGATTAAATCCCTAATTTAAATTCACCTAGTCTAATGAATTTTTGTTTTTATATTATTTATTGAAAACAATGGTTATGGGTTTTTTTGAAAACTTGTAATTAAAATAATGCAATGTAGAATTGAAATCTAAATGCTATTGAAAAAAAAATTCATATTAGAAAGAAAGGTCTTGGTCCAGGGTTTGAAAAAAAGAGTTCATTAATTATTTATTTTTTATTTAAATTCAATTTGACAATTCATTTAGTGAAACCTCATTAATTAATTAGTTTCTATTGATTTATTGAGTGTGTGATTTTAGCATGCGTCTCGCACACCAAACCACACCTCCTCTAGTAGTGAATTAGGGTAACTTCTCAGCTGAGATTGTTATTCCTACAAGACCCGTCTCCACCGTATTTCATTAAATCCATTATAGAAACCTCAAATCCTCTGTATAAAGGTTTTTCCTAATAGTAGAGAGGGAAAATGATTAATTAAGGAAAAGAAATGGAATTGAAAATAATTTTGTGGTGGACGACTGCTACACCTATGCAATACCCTCAAATCCACCACAAATAGATATAAAACATTTTTAATTGAAGTGAAATGACAAAGAGCACCTTGAAACCTCCCATAGGGTAAAGACACAAGTTATTCACTTGTGATTGCGAAGTAAAAAGTGATCACAGTGGAAGATGAGAGAGAAAAATTAGATTGAGATTAGAAGAGAAAAGGGGTGGAAGAAGAAAGGTGGAATAATTTAATTGAAAATAAGCATGTGTTATAATGGAAATGATAACTAAAATAAAAGTAAAATAAATAAATGAAAACTCCTAAATAGCCCTTGGCCTACTCTCCATGGTTCCCCCAGATGGTGTGGGGATGGAAAGGAATGATTTGAGAGGTAGGAGCTCCTATCCTTTTATATGCAGATTTATTTACTCCAAAAGTTGATGTGTTTCGTACCAATTAAATGGATAATTCAGGAGTGGTTTATTTCATAAAGTTGTTCCCAATTTTCTTGCATGTAACCTCTAAAAACCTTAGCTCATTTTCCTACCATATTCAGGAGTTATGAATTTTTGATTGAGTGTTACTTTTTATGGATGAAGGTTCCTGGAAGATTCCTCCAAAAGTATAAAATCCAATGAAAACCTTAATGAATTCAAAACTCCCTGAAATAAATTGTAGAAACGAACCAATTTTTCCTCATTATTTTCTATGTATAATCACCTCCATTGTAGGTGTATAGGCCAATATTTTCTTCCATTATGGTGGTAGGGTACATGCCATCTTTCTGGAAAATTATTCAAATTTATTGATTATTTGAGGCCTCTATATGCTCTAATTATCCTCTGGTCCAGAAGAAAAATTTGAAGGAAATAAAATAAGTATTTCAAGAAAAAAAATCTTTCAATTTTGAATTATATTTTTCAAGAAATGACTAAAAAACCCTTAATGTAAAAATTTGTCAAAAATATAGAATTAATCAATTTTCACCATTCTGATCAAAACACATCATAAATCCAAAATTGATTCAAATAAGATGAAATTTATAATTTGGGAGGGTTAAAACAATTAAAATTCATACAAAAAATGTGTAAATTATTAGCTCTATCAATTCCCCCATACTTAAACCATGCTTGTCCTCAAGCATGAAATCTCAACATGGAATTCAGAGGACACCAATGTTATCAATATTAAAATTCCAAAGTAATAAAATTTAAAAAATTTCAATGTGAAATAAAACTTTAAAAAATATACATAAAATATCAATTTAATTTCCCATTTTTCAAAGAAATAATAAAATCATGCATTTTACCTTTTCCCCTTGAATACTAATTAAACTTCTCATTTCATTCATTCAAGCTTCTTAATTCATTATTACTTAACATGAAAAATCATGATTTACCTCACATTTGAATCTTTACTCTCATATTTCATGATAAAAATCAGGTAGAGTTATGCTCATATCATGAGAAGATTCTCCCTATCCATAATCTTGTAAAATAACTACTTTCTAGACTTTGTAAATACAAAAGGCACATAAAATCATGAGGACTTGTAATAAAGGTTAAAATAAATCTAAGGATTAAGGTTGGTAGGATTTTATGCATTATAAATTAAGGCTCAAGGAGGAGGATAATTTCTTAATTACAATGCATGATATCAAAATTAAAAGTGTAATGAATTTATCCTCTTTAATGTAGCGACACCTACTTCCCCCAAAACTCAAAGTAAGGTCATGATCAAGTAAGAATAATGAATGAATTGAGCACCCTCTTGATTTTTTTTCTTTTGTATATATTTTTTTCTTTTTCAAAAGTTAAGATTAGATCAAACTTCACATCCATCACCTAAGCAAATATGATTAAAATATCATCAGTTTGGAAAATGGTGATTTTTGGTTTTCCCAAATCACAACCTATTTTTTTCATTTTTTTCATTTTTTATCTTTATTTTTTTTAATTCAAGAGGGGAAAAAATGAAGTATAATAAATGATTCCACAACCTTTTAAAATTCCTACAATAACACCCCACATGTTTTTCTTATAATGTATAACACCCCTTCCACCATGATTCCCTTCAGCCCCACACTTCATCTTTAAAATATCATGCAAATACCAAGCGTAGGGTAGGAATGGATAAAAATAGATTGAAACATATCTCATCACTATAAAGGTAATTTATGGTCTCTATGGGATAAAATAAGGATTGATATAGATGTGGTATTTTATGGATAAGGTATTTTCAAAAGATGGATCAATCATTTTAAATGTGGTTTTGTACTGTCATAGCTTTGACAAATTCAATTACATGTTCTAGAAGGTGACATGTCCCAAGATCACTTAAGAAATATGCTCAAGAATAAATAGAAATTACTTGGTCAAGAAATTCTCTCAAGAATATGACATATGATATTTGGAAATTCACTTAAGGCATGATCAATAATTAAAAATTAGTTCACATAAATTTCAAAAATTCAAAGCATGATAAATGGTGGAGAAATTTCATTTACATGAGTCAACCAATTCCCTCAAATCACGAGTCACCATTTAAATATCTATGATTCACTTTAAAAATTTAATTTTCTACTTTACTCATTAAATATAATTAACATTGAAATCTAAAACATGGAATCAGAGGATTACTAAGAAACTCAGGTCTCCTAGATAAGTCAAGTAAAGAAATAATTCAATTGTGGGCATGCAATTATTATCATTAAAGCTCAAAACATGTATTGTACAAAATTTTAATGAGTTTAAGAGTTAAAAATTAAAAGTTAACTTGATTTTGAAATAAATCTTATATCCTCTTCCACCAATGTTTGGGGCTTCCTTCTACCATGATGATCCTAAAAAATAAAATTACTCAATTAATCATGAGAATAATTTCATTTAAGATAAAAATTAAAAGAGGGGGTGGGACACATTATGGACTAATATAAAAAAGGAAATTTAAATTTAAATTCATAGAAAGAATTTAAAGATAATTCTTGTTATGATCCCCAAAGTGGGCCCTAAATTTTTACTATCTCTAGTGGGAGTACCAGCTGTTATCCAAAGTCTGATGGTGGATGAAGATTCTTTGATTTGAACCACCATATGTGGCTTTTCCCAACTTTTTTTCCTTTTTTCTTATTAAGGAGAACTCTGTGGATAGATTACACCAGATCCACCCCCTTCATAATGTGGTACATTTTTGCGTGGCAGGAGTAGGATGATGTATGAAACTTCCTCCTCCTTTGTGGCTACTTTTGAAAAGTTCTCTTTATGTTATTGTTATCCTTCTAGTAAATATTCAATGTATTATGGGATCTTGAAGTTTTCCTCAATAGGTGAATTTTTATTTTCATCATCTTCCTCGAGGGAAATATACAAGTTGACTGAATCAAAAAATTTAAAATTATTAGGGGTGAAACTCAAATTATTTTCTATAAAATTGCTAGTGTTTGAGTTCAAGATTGTATCATCTCCCTGATGTGGTTCATCTTGAATCTCTTCTTCAATGTAAAGTGCCTCTTGGAGTCGATCTTCACTAGATGGAGGTAGGTAGTCGGGATCCTCTACCTCTAGTTTGGACTCTACTTCTTGGATTTTTTCAGTGAAATCAGTGAAAACTGGAGGCAATTAGTTCTTGGACTTGAATTGTTGTAAGTGAGTTTGGAGTTATTTGATCATAATCATCAAAACTTGTGGTGAGATCCATGTATCTTGGTCTTTTTGAAACTGTTTGAACATTATCATAAGAGATTCCCCCCTTTAATGAAGTTCCTCCTTGGTATAATAAATTTTTTATTCTTGCACCGATGAGTAATCATTCCCTAAATAGAAAAATGGTCCTTTGAAAACATCACGGTAAAAAATATATATTTTTAGATTTTTTTAACAAAGAAAAAAAATAAAAATGTTTAAAAAAATGTGAATTTTGAAAAGTTAATTGAAATAATTGTTTATCTCCCCTGAAATGATGCTAGTTTTGATGCACGCCTATAGAGGGGTGTGGTAAAAAACAAATTTTTATATTTTCTTAGTGCAGCATAGAGGCTGATGAGGATCATCTCAGTTGAGGAGCTTCGTAGTTGGTTCAATAACTAATTAAAATTCACCTAATCTAATTATTTTTGGTTTTGATGTTACTTATTGAAAATAGTGGTTCTGTGTATTTGTGAAGAAATGTAATTAAGATAATGCAATGCAGAATTGAAATCTAAATACTGATGCAAACAAAATGAAGATTAGAAAGAAAGGTCTTGGTCTAGGGTTTTATAACACAAGTTTATTCATTATTTATTTGTTGTTTAAATTAAATTTGACAATTAATTTATTGAAACCTCATTAATTAATTACTCTATTTTGATTTATTGAGTGCATGATTTTAGCATGCGTTCGACACACCAAACCACACCTCCTCTAGTAGACAAATAGGGTAACACCTCAACCAAGAATGTTATTCCTACAAGACCCAGATCCACCATATGCCGTTTCATCCCTTATAGCAACCCAAACTCCACCATATGAAGGTATTTCCTAAGATAAGATAGGAAAAATGATTAATAAAGTAAAAGAAATGTAATTGAAGATATTTCTGTGGTGGATGGCCGCCGCACCCGTGAAATATCCTTGCATCCACCACAAATAGATTTAAAACATTTTTAATTGAAGTGAAATAATAAATAAAACCATGAAAACTTCCCCAAGTCCAAGACATAGGTTAGTCACTTTCCATTGCAAAGTGAAAAGATATCATAGTGGAAGATGAGAGAGAAAAATAAGATTGATATTAGAAGAGAAAATGGGTGGAAGAAGAAAGGTTGAACACTTTAATTCAAAATAAACATGTGTTACAATGGAAATGGTAACTAAAATAAAAGGAAAAGAGATTAATGAAAATTCCCAAATGTCCCTTGGCCCCCTCTGCTTGGTGCCCCCAGATGGTGTGGGGATGAGAATGAATCATTTGAGAGGTAGGAGCTCCTCTTCCTTTATAGGCAGATTTATGTACTCTAAAATTTGATGTGTTTTGGACCAATTAAATGGAAAATTCATGTGTGGTATTTTCAATTAAAATTTTCCACCATTTTCTTGCACGTATTCTCTAAATATTTTAGCTCATTTTTCCCCCTTATTTGGGATTTATGATTTTTTTGAGTGATACTTTTTATGGAAAAAGGTTCCAGAAATCTTCCTCCAAAAGTATAAAATCCAATGACAATCTTAATGACTACAAAACTGTCTCAAAAATAATTTTAGAAATGAGAAAATGTGTCCTAATTATTTTCTAGGTTAAATAACCATCATTGTATTTGTGTAGGTCGAGATGGGATTCCGTTATAGTGGTGGGGTCTATGCTATCCGCTCAAACAATTCTTCAAATTCATTGATTTTAAGGCCTCTAGATGCTCGAATCAGCCTCTAGTCTTGAAGAAAAAGTTGAATTAAATAAAAAAAGGATTTCAAAAAAAACTTTCAATTTGAAATTATATTTTCCTAGAAATGACTAATAAACCCTTGAGGTAAAGATCTGTCAAAAATCCAAAATTAAGCACTTTTCACCATTTTTCTCAAAACATATCATAAATCCAAAATTGATTCATATAAGATGAAATTGATAATTTGGGAGGGTTAAAACAATTAAAATGAATACAAAAAGTGTGTAAATTATTAACTCTATCAATTCAACTATACTTAAACCATGCTTGTCCTCAAGCATAAAATCGCAACATGGAATTCAAAGGACACCAATGTTACCAATATTCAAATTATAAAGTAATAAAATTTAACAATTTTCAATGTCAAATAAAACTTTCAAAAATACACATAAAATATCAATTTAATTTCCCATTTTTCAAAGAAACAATAAACTCATGAATTTTACTTTTTCCCTTTGAAGAATGACAAAACTTCTCCTTTCATTCATTCAAGCTCCTTAATTCATTATTATTAAACATGTCAAATCATTATTTGCCTCACCTTTGAATCTTTCCTCTCATATCTTATGATAAAAATCAATTAGAGTTATGATTATATATTTAAAACATGCTCCTTATCCATAATCTTTTAAAAGATCTACTTTCTACTCTTTATAAAGAAAAAAGGCACATAAAATCATGAGGACTTGTAATATAGGTTCAAATGACTCTGAGGATTATGGTTTGTAAGATTTGATGCATTAAAAATTAAAACTCAAGGAGGAGGATAATATATTAAGTACAATGAATGATATAAAAAGTAAAAGTGTAATGAAGTTATCCTTTTCAATGTAGCAACACTTACTTCTCCCAAAACTCAAAGTAAGGTCACGATCAAGTAAGCATAATGGATGATTTGTGCACCCTCTTGATTTTTTTTCTTTCTTATATTTTTTTTAAAAAGTTATGATTATATAAAACATCACATAAATCGCCTAACCACATATGTTTAAAAGATCATCATTCTGGAAAATGGTGATTTTTGGTTTTTCAAAATCACAACCCATTTTTCTCATTTTTTAGTTTTTTTTAGTTTTTTTAATTCAAGATGGGAAAACAATGAAGTACAATGAATGATTCCACACACTGTTCTAATTCCCACAATAGTACCCCCAGAATTTTTTTACTTATAATGTATAACATCCCTTCCACAACAATTCCCTTCACCCCCACACTTCATCTTTAAAATATCATGAAAATATCAAGAGTAGGGTATGAATAGATAAAAATGGATTGAAACATGGATCATCCCTATAAAGGTCATTAATGGTCTATATGGGATAAAATAAGGATTGAGGTAAAGGTGGTATTTTATAAATAAGGGATTTTGAAAAGATACCTCAATCATTTTAAATATGTTTTTGTATAGTTTTAGCTTTGAGAAGTTTAAATGCAAGTTTTGGCAGGTGACATGTCCCAAGATAAGTCAAGAAATATGCTCAAGAATAAATATAAATTACTTGGTCTAGAAATATTATCGGGAGTGAGACATATTATATTTGGAAAATCACTCAAGGCATGATCAATAATAACAAATTAATTCACATAAATATCAAAAATTCAAAGCATGAAGAATGGTAGAGAAATTTCATTTCACGAGTCAATAAATTCCCTCAAATCATGATTCAGAATTTCAATATCCATGTTTCACTTTAAACATTAAATTTTCCATTTTACTCATTCAACATCATTAACATTGAAATCTAAAACACAACATCACAAGATTCTTGAGAAACTCATGTTTCCTAGATAAGTCAAGTAAAGCAATAAATCAATTGTGGGAATGAAATTCTTATCATTAAAGCTCAAAAAATGTTTTGTAAAAAAATTTAAGGACTTTAAAAGTGAAAATTTAAAAGTGAACTCCCTTTTGAAATAAACCTTCATTATTTTTCCACCAAAGTTTGGGGGTTCCTTCTACCATGATGATCCTACAAAAAAATTACTTAATTAATCATAAGGATCATTTCATTTAAGCTCAAAATGAAAAGATGGAGTGGGACACATACTAGACTAATCTAAAAAAGAAAATTTAAATTCAAATTCATAGAAGAATTTAAAGATAAATCTTTGTATGATCCCCCCAAGTGGGACCTCAATTTTTACTGCCTCGAGTGGGACCTACCAGTTGTTATCCAAAGTATGATGGTGGATGAAGCTTCTTTGATTTGAACCACCACATGTGGATTTTCCCAACTTGTAGTTATTTTTTATTGTTGTGGAGAACTCCATGGATAGAGTACACCAGATCTTCCCCCTTCACAATGTGGTACATCTTGCATGGAAGGGGTAGGAATAATAATGGAACCTCCTCCTTTGTTGCTACTTGTGAAGTTTTCTCTTTCTCTTCTTGCACTCCCTCTAGTGAATATTCAATTTCTTCTAGGAGATTCAAGTGTTTATAAATAGGTTCATTTTTATTTTCATCATCATCCTAGAGGGAATCATACAAGTTGGATGAATCTGAAAATTTAAAATTATTAGGTGTGATACTCAAATTAGCTTCAATAAAATTTGAAGTGTCTGAGTTCAAGATTATATCATCTCCCTGATGTGGTTCAACTTGAATATTAATTTTAAATGGAAAGTGCCTCTTGTATACAATATTCATTAGATAGAGGTAGGTAGTTGGGATCCTCCACCTCAATTTTGGCTACTACTTCTTAGATGTATTCAATGAAATTAGTGAAAACCGGGGGTAATTCTTTCTTTTCCTTGAATCATTGCAAGTTAGTTTGGAGTTATTTGACCATGCTCATCAAAACTTGGGGTGATATCCATGTCTCTTGGCCTTTTTGAAACTGTTTGAACATTATCATAAGAGATTCCCCCCTTCTTTAGAGTTTCTCCTCAGTATAATCTATTTCCTGTTCTTTCAACTATGAGTAATTGTTCCCTAAATTGAAAAGATGTTCGTTTGAAAAAATCATGGGAAAAAATATATTTTTTATATTTTTTTAATAAAGAAAACTATTTAAAATATTTTTAAAAAATGTGAATTTTGAAAAGATGATTGAAATAACAGTTTAGCTCCCCAGAAACAGCACCAGTTTTGACGCATGCCTGTCACGAGGTGTGGAAAAAGAAAATTTCTAAGTTTTCTTAGTGTAGCACAGAGGCTGATCAGGGTCATCTCACTTTAGGAGAATCATAGTTGGTTCAATCACTAATTCAAATTCACCTAATATAATTAATTTTGGTTTTTATGTTATTTATTGAAATCAATGATTTTGGGGGGTTTTTGAAAACATGTAATTAAAATAATGTAATGCAGAATTGAAATCTAAATGCTGATGCAAACAAAATGCAGATTAGAAAGAAAGGTCTTGGTCCACAGTTTGATAAAACGAGTTCATTAATTATTTATATGTTGTTTAAATTAAATTTGATAATTAA
This sequence comes from Viscum album, assembly GCA_963277665.1. Classification (NCBI taxonomy): domain Eukaryota; kingdom Viridiplantae; phylum Streptophyta; class Magnoliopsida; order Santalales; family Viscaceae; genus Viscum; species Viscum album. The sequence continues at coordinate 1,655,543,681 of OY728121.1, read as the reverse complement.
TTTAGTGAAACATATTTAATGAATTAATCTCTATTGATTTATTGAGTGTGTGATCTTATCATGCGTTCAGCACACCAAACCACACCTCCTCTATTAGTCAAGTAAGGTAACACCTCAACCAAGAATGTTATTCGTACAATACCCGACTCCACCGTATGCCATTACATCTCTTATAGCAACCCCAACCCCATCGTATGAAGGTTTTTCCTAAGGTAAGAGAGGTAAATTTATTAATTAAGGAAAATAAATGGAATTGAAAATAATGTTGTGGTCGACGACCACCACACCTGTGAAATACCCTCACATCCACCAGAAATAGATTTCAAACACTTTTAATTAAAGTGAAATAATGAATAACATCATGATAACTAAAATAAAATGAAAATAAATAAATGAAAATTCCTAAATGGACCTCGGACTCTTCTCCTTGGTTCCCCTAGATTGTGTGGGGATGGGAAGGAATGATTTGAGAGATAAGAGCACCTCTCCTTTTATAGGAAGATTCCTGCACTCCGAAATTTGACATGTTTTGGACCAAATAAATTTATAATTCATGATTGGTATCCTTTATTAAAGTTTTTCCCAATTTTCTTTCACATATCCTCTCAAAATTTCGTCTCATTTGGCCACTGTATTTCAAAGTTATTAATTTTTTATTGAGATTTGATTTTTATGGATGAAGGTTCCCGGAGGCTTCCTCCAAATGTATAACATTCAATGGAAATATTAATGACTTAAAAACTCCCTAAAAATAATTGTAGAAATGAACCAATGTGTCCTTGTTCCTTTTCAAGTTGAATCACCTCTATTGGAGCTGTGTAGGTTGATATAGGATTCCTTTACGATGGTGGGGTCCACACTATCCTCCTAGAAAATTCTTCAACTTCATTGATTTTTTAAGGACTCTAGATGCTCGAATCAGCCCCCGGTTCAGAAGAAAAAGTTGAAGGAAATAAAATAAGGATTTCAAAAAAAAAATCTTTCAATTTGGAAATATAGTTTTCAATAAATTACTAAAAAACCCCTGATATAATTTTTTTTTCAAAAATCCAGAATTAAGCACTTTTCACCATTTTTCTCAAAACACATCATAAATTTAAAATTGATTCTTATAAGCTAAAATTGATAATTTTGGAGGGATAAAACAATTAACATTCATATAAAAAATGTGAAAATTATTAGCACTATCAGTTTTATTGCAGGATATAGCTAAAGGGAATAAAATTACATAGCATGTTGGTTTCTATTTTTGTCAAAACCTTTGTAGAGAGATTGTTTGGTGGTGAAAATTGGTCACATGTAGACTAGTTTTTTTTGTATCAAAAATTCAAAAATACCCTTTAATAGTGAAAAATAATAATTTTAATAGCACTAAAAAGTTTTTTCAATCTCAACTCTGTTAAAGGGGGTCCTTTATCAGCACTAAGAAACACACAGATATAGGCCCCCCTTTATCAGTGCTATTTCTGGTGATGATAAAGGCCTAGCTTTCTGAAATGTTTTGTTTATATAACAGCACAACCAGAAAAAAAACCTATAACCTATAAAAAAAAATAATCTACAATAAAAACATAAATAACATTTATAATAAAAAACACATAAATATTTTTTAAAATAACATCACACAACCCTAGAATTCATAAATTCATTATAAATTTATATTACAATTTCATTCCAAAAGGTATCCCAAGTTTATGAGGTCTCAATGCTACTGATTGGTTGGATATCATTATATTTATAGTGTAAAAAAATTACCTATGTATAATGTTATCCCATTCTCTGCATATATCCATCATATCCCCATGGTGTGTCTCCAACCTAGAATATATATCCATTATTGCATATAAACATCATCTACCAGTAACCTATAAATGAGAGATATATAATTTAATTTACATAAATTTTACATCATGAATAAAAACAAAAAACACGACTATATACATTTCAAATAATGTTTTATATAAGTACATTTACAATTATATAATTTTAAGTATATCACTTGTTCTTTCTTAGAAAAAGAGAATCCCCAAGAGTGGCCCTTTCAAAACCTCTACTCCATGGAACCCTCCTCCCCAAGAAGAGGTCATAATGCCCCAACTGGGAAGGAGCCATTTCTAGATGAGATGATAGTGTGTCCCACAAAGTAACACCTTGATCAGATATGGTTTGACACAACAATCCATCATCCGTGTGAACTACGACCATTCTACCCACCCAGTGAAGCATTTGGTGACCCAAAAAGAAGAGTGGTACATGGGAGGAAGAAGTTTACACAAGAGTGGGATCCTAGGTTTCGAACCCCAGACCTCACGGAACATTGTTTCTATGACCCTTGACCTTGCACTACTATTCCACCACTGAAGCAGCTTGTAAAAATGTGTATTCGAGTAATGAGGTATAGGTGGAGCCTCACCACCTGCACACCACACATCCTTAGCAAGGAAAAAGGTGGACAACCTTGGTCTTAGTCAAGTTTCTAATGGAGTATAGGTTGATTCCTATATGTCACAAATGACTTATAAATCATTGTTCTAAAGTATCAAAACAATCTGAATGCATTTACTCAATTTTCAGTATGTCACTTTTTCTTTTTAATAAAATTAATGTCAATTTGAAATAAAAATAAACACTTGGAAATATACTAGTCATAATTTTCTATATATTACAGTGGGGATGATTCCTACACATCATAAATGGCTTATGTATCGTTTTCCTAGAGTATCAAAATAATCAGAATGCGTTTTCTTTGTTTTCAGTATGTCATTTGTTCTTTTTACTAAAATTAATGTCAATTTTAAATTAAAATACACACTTAGAGTTATAGTGGTCACATTGTGCATTATATTGAGGTGAGGTTTATTTTTACTTGTTTTAAATGACTTATGAATCTTTTTCCTAAATTATCAAAAAAATTGAATGCATTTGCTCAGTTTTCAGTATGTCACTTGTTCTTTTTACTAAAATTAATGCCAATTTTAAATAAAAAGACACACTTAGATTTATTGAGGTCACACAATGCATAATATTGAGGTGAGGTTTATTCCTACATGTTATAAATGACAATTAATCTTTTTCCAAAAGTATCAAAACAATTTGAATGCGTTTTCTTGGTTTTCAGTGTGTCACTTTTTATTTTTACTAAAATTGATGCCAGTTTTAAATAAATAGACACACTTTTAGTCATATCAGTCACACTATGCATCATATTGTGGTGTTATTGGTTCCTACATGTCATAAATCACTTATAGATCATTTTCCCAAAGTTTCAAAATAATACAAATGTTTTTTCTTGGTTTTCAGTATGTCACTTGTTCTTTTTACTAAAATTAATGTCAATTTTAAATAAATAGACACACGTAGATTTATAGAGGTCATAAATTGTGTCATATTGAGTTTAAATTAATTTCTATATATCAAAAATTAATTATGGATAGTTTTCCTAAATTATCAAAACAATCCAAATGCGTTTTCTCAATTTTCAATATGTCACTTGTACTTTTTACTAAAATTGATGTCAAATTTAAATAAATATACTTACTATTAGTTATACCAGACACACTATGCATCATATTTAGGTGTGATTTAATAATACAAATCATAAATGGATTATATATTGTTTTTATAAAGTATCAAAATAATCTTAACCTGTTTTCTCTACTTTCTGTATGTCACTTGTTCTTTTTACTAAAATTAATGTCAATTTTAAATAAATACACACACTTGGATTTATACTGGTCACACCATGAATCATATTTATGTGGGATTGAGTCCTACACATTATAAATGAATTATGTATAGTTTTACAAAATTATAAAACAATCCAAACTTATTTGCTCGATTTTCAGTACGTCACTTGTTTTTTTAGTAAAATTAATGTCAATTTTAAATAAATTAAAACAATTAGAGTTATATTGGTCAAACCATGCATCATATTGAGGTTAGGTTGATTTAAATACATCAAAAATGACATAATAATAATTTTCTTGAATTATCAAATCAATCCGAATTCATTTGATTGGTTTTCAGTAGATCACTTATTCTTTTTACTAAAATTAAAGTCAATTTTAAATAAATAAACACACACTTAGTCATACCGGTCACACTGTGCATCATATTGAGGTTTGGATGATTCCTAAACACAAAAAATGACTTATATAAAAGTTTTATAAATTATCAAAATAACTTGAATGCATTTTCTCAGTTTTCAGTATGTCACTTATTATTTTTACTAAAATTAATGTCAATTTGAAATAAAAAAGTCACACTTGGAATTATGACAGTCACACTGTGGATTATATTGAGGTGGGGTTTATTCATACATGTCATAAATAAATTTTTGATCATTTTTCTAAAGTATTAAAACAATCCAGATGTGTTTTCTTGGTTTTTTGTATGTCATTTGTTCTTTTTACTAAAATTAATGTTAATTTTAAATAAATAGACACACTTAGAGTTATAGCAAACACACCGTACATCAGATTGAGGTGAGGTTGATTACTGAACATCAAAAATGAATTATATATTGTTTTATTAACGTATCAAAAAAATCAAAATTCATTTTATTGATTTTCAGTATGTCACTTGTTATTTTTCCTAAAATGAATGTCAATTTAAAAAAAATAGCCACACTTAGAGTTATAACGGTCACACCGTGCATCTGATTGAGGTGGGGTTGATTTATACACATAAAAAATGGCATAAATATAATTTTACTAAAGTATACAAATGATATGAATGTGTTTTATTGGTTTTTAGTATGTCACTAATTCTTTTTTACTAAAATTAATGTGAATTTTAAATAAATAGACACACTTTTAGTCGTACCGGTCACACCGTCCATGAAATTGAGGTTCGGTTGATTTATACACATAAAAATGAGTTATGAATCATTTTACTAAACTATCAAAATAATCCAAATGGGTTTGATTAGTTTTCAGTATGTAACATGTTCTTTTTACTAAAATGAATGTCAATTTTAAATAAATAGACACACTTAGAGTTATAGCGGTCACGCCATACATTAGATTGAGACGCGGTTGATTCCTACACATCAAAAATGACTTATAGATTTTTTCCAAAAGTATCAAAACAATATGAATGCATTTTATTAGTTTTCAGTATGTCACTTGTTCATTTTACTAAAATTATTGTCAATTTTAAATAAATGCACAAAATTTTAGTCATATCGGTCACACCATGCGTTATATTGAGCTTAGGTTGATTAACCCATGTAAAAAATAACTTATGGACCGTTTTTTTAAAGTTTCAATACAATCCGAATGCGTTTTATTGGTTTTCAGTATGTCACTTGTTATTTTTACTAAAATTAATCTCAATTTTAAATAAATACACACACTTAGAATTATAACTGTCACACTATGCATCATATTAGGATGGGGTTGATTCCTAAAAGTCATAAATTACTTATGGATCATTTTCGTAAATTATAAAAACAATCTGAATTTGTTTACTCAGTTTTCAGTACATCACTTGTTCTTTTTACTAAAATCAACATCAATTTTAAATATAAAGACACACTTAGAGTTATAGTAGTCACATTGTGCATTAGATTGAGGTGGGGTTGATTAATACACATAATAAATGACTTATAGATCATTTTACTTAATTATAAAAACAATTGAATGAATTTTCTTAAGTTTTAGTATGTCAGTTGTTGTTTTTACTAAAATTAATTTCAATTTTAAATAAATACACACACTTTTAGTCATACCGGTCACACCATATATCATATTGAGGTTTGGTTGATTCCTACACATCAAAAATAACTTATGAACCATTTTATTAAAGTATCAAAATGATATGAATAATTTTTCTTGGTTTTGATTATGTCAGTTGTCTTTTTTACTAAAGTTTATATCAATTTTAAATAGAAAGAAGCACTTGTAGTTATACCGATCACACCCTATGTCGGATTGAAGTGAGGCTGATTCATATATATCCCTAAGTCTCAAGAAAAACATTAAATACTAGTGTTATCATCATTTCTATTTCCTTTCTTTGTTTAACTATCAACATTTCTTATTGACTTGATTTTATTAGCTAAAAAACCTTTCTCATTGTTGAAATCCAGGAGAGTAGAGGAAGCTCATGTTCCCATCATATCATGAAAAGTCACCTCAATGACCACATGAGATTCCTATAATCTTATGGATTTCAATGAGAAAGTTTTTTCTGCTAAGAACATCAACTCTATATAGTGTTGGATGATAAAGAAAAGAAATGAAAAGCATAAAGATCTTTAAAAAACTAAATAAGTGTTATATAAAAATAATAAAGAAATTGACTTACAAAAAGTAAATAAAATGATGACAAAATTAGTTAAATAATTGTTAGGAATTAACCTTTTAATGGTGGTTTTATACATTGTTGAACCATTTCTTTATTTTCATTATCTCAGTTGCAGCCTTGAAGTCCAATCGCTCATGAGCATGAGAAGATTCAAACAAACTGCCCCAACTCGAACAAAGGAATTCAACAGTACAATAAAAAACATTCTCATGTGATTAATACTAAAAATAAGTAAATTAAACTTAAATATGAAACAATACACTACTTGTATGGAAGTCACGTCTTCATGATATTTGTGTACATTCTCCTATAAGGTATTGTGCCCATTCATTTATAAGAAAATCTATATTATCTTGTGAATATGAGTCTTCTCAACAATCATAGTAGTACTGGAAAAATATAAATACAAAAATTATTAAAAAATATTTTAAATGAAATATTAATTATCTTAAAAAATACCTCTTTTGGGATGCTAGTTTTTTGATGGAATATGATCTATCTCATAAATTTTCAAACATAATAACCACAATCTTTTCCATTTGTTTATTTTAGATACTACAGAAACTTTGAAAAAAATAAGCAATTTGTCTGGATATGTGTTTGGATAGTGAAATCTTATTATATATACCCTAATTCTTGTCCAATTTTATAAATTTTAAAGATCCTTTTGCTTAGCCCCTATAGCATCCCTATCCTTTTACACATATCAATACATGATTTTAAGCTTAATTAATCATCAAATTACAAGAAAAGGGTCATAGATTCTTGTGTCTTGGAAGAATAGGTACAAAAAATGAAAAACATGGAACTAAAAAAATTTATTTATTTATCATCCATTATGGGATCCTAACTACCTTTGACCCCTTACATATAAATTGGATAACTTGGGGATAATATGAACAAAGGGATGAGATAAAAAGCATAGTAAGGGAATAAAAATTAAAATAAAGCCTAGCACATGGCTTAGAAGGTATAATATAATGATATAAAATGTCATGGAACATGATTAAACATAAGGAATCAAAACATGGGATCATATAATAATGGATTCATGGTAATATGGAAGAAATATAAAACATGAATTTTGCAAGAGTCAAGGCCCATTACACATAGAGGAGCATGAGACAAGGCTCATTGCACATAGAGGAGCATGATCCAAGGCTAACCACCAAGACCATTACACATGGAGCATGATTAAAGGCTAACTACCAAGACCACTACACATAACGTCTCATCAGACTAAACATTACCAAATGAATTAGAGAACTATCTAAGCAGACCCGTCTTAAAATTTTTATAAATATGTGTTCCACATGAAGAATCATACATAAGGAATCAAACATAAACATAAGGATTACCCATAGTAAGAGTTGGGTATCACTATCTTGTAAAAAAGTCATAACATAAGGTAATATTACAATGGTTTCCATGAAAGAAAGTATTTAAAACACACATGGATATTCATAAGGGAATTTAGTAATATATCATGATAATAAATTTCAAACTTAAGTGAAAAGAGTGGTTAAGAAATATTATAAATAAAGAATTTAAAACAGTTTAAGGGACAAATTTCAAGAATATTTAAAATGGAAAAAAAATAATTGTTTGCATAAAAACAGAATTGAACCAGGTAGTTTTTCATGGTAAAATTAGTGATTTTAGAAAAATAATGGTGTCTTAAAGCAGATTTTGGAGCATACTTAAAAAGGGATAAGAATTCGGGAAGTTATCTTAAATTGGGCTTGCTTATCAGAATGAATCGAGTAAGGAGCCGTTTAAAAACATGTCTATCCCCAAAAATAAGGATGAATGGATATTGATACATGTGTTTGGAACATATAAACAGAATTAATAATATGTAAATAAAAATAAAATATAATTTCATTTGGGTAAAAATAGATAATAAAAAACCTGAAGGAATAATGGGGGTTCGATAGAATCTATTACCTTAATTCTGAAGGTGTTCTTCACTTGATATTAATGTTATAGATAATAAAATAAGATCAATTAATTAATAAGTGATTTTTTATAAATTTATTTTATTTAGTATAACCTTTTATGTAACGCCCCGACCCTAGTTACACAGAGTCAGTGCATTATTGCATAACATTGGCATGATCACAAAAGATCAAGTCTCGAAAGACCGATTCGTTTAGTAGCCTTGGAAACACTAGATACATTTATAAATGTTACATTACATCATAAAGTAAAAAACTACAATAACAAAGTCTCCATAGTCCACACTCATATCTTCTTCTGACTATCCCTGCAGGTCATTCATAAAATACTTCTTCACATCCTGGAAAATATTAAAACATTTAAAGGGGTGAGCTCAGATGCTCAGTAAGGATAACAATATTGCGGAAGCTTTCATAAATAAACATTAACATTTAAGGCAACGTATAACTAAAACAAAATCCTTTTTAAACTTGAACTTCAGCATAATATGGCAAAAATAAAATTAAATAATTCCATTTACTTACTCACATGGATATTCTACTAGTCGAATAATCACATGCAATATCAATAACCACTTTCATAATGATGGAATGCATAATGCCAGAATATCATAACCACGTAGCCAAGGCCTTGTGCCAAGACTACAAATAAGATTTTGTCAAGGCCTCGTGCCAAAACACTAGTTTGTCTCATGAGACCTACCGATGCATCGAGGAGCTATAGCGGGCTCCACCCGTCACTTATTAAGTCCAATGCATTCCTCATATGAACAGGTTTAAACATATCATAAACCATAACATAATCATATCACATAAAATATGCATAAAGGAAACATAAAATTTCCACATTTCAATCACAAGATATCAATACAACACATTGATATAATAAAAACACTTTCAAAACCATTTTCAATACCAAAATAAAATAAAATTAAAACTTGATATTTATTTTTCATTAAAAAAAACAAGTTATGGCTTGTAGAGGAAGCCGAAACTCAAATAATGGTCACGACGACAGGGGAGTCGTTGTCACTGTATACGTAAGAAAAAAATTACTTTTGTCGTTTAGTAAAAATGCTTCGTATAAAAGGATTCCTTTTGAGTAAAAGTAAAAGTCAAAGGGGTTTATACACTGTATAAAGGAAAGTTGTGTATAAAACCAAATATGCCTCAATGAAAGGAGATTGAGATGAAGTCCCTTACAAAGATCATTTTTTTAAATAAATTAGATCTATTATGTGTATTCACTATAAGTACACATAAAGAAAGTAAAAATACAAGATAGGACATAATAATATCATGACATAATTTGAAAGTAGGAGATTAACCCAAAGAATGGGAATTGGGTTAAGAAGTTCCCTTACCTCGTGTCCGACTTGACTCGACCGTTCTTTAACCTCCTGAATAATAAACTAGAGTTAATTTATAATTGCTTAAGAACATTTTTCAAGTTTATTATTCCTTTTATATCACTTATTACTATGTTATGGACATTATGTAATTATTTATGTTAATAATGGTCATTTTTTCGATCTTTGGTACTTGAGTCAAAAATAAACTTCTTAAAATTACAAGTTGTTCATGTGGTAAAATATCCATTATATCCATAATTATATTCATGATGTAGATATCATATACATCATATATATCCAGTATATAAATTCATTCATAATATTACATAACATTTAGAGGTAAGAAATGAAATGCACCGTTCATGGAGACGGTAAGCCGTACGTACGCATGAACGCTACTTTCATTTATATTTCGTATTTAATGGAATGAAGTTATAATTATATAAAGGTATAATATAATTACATTATAATATAATGTATAATACCATTTAATCTATCCTTTATACATCTCTCATATGGCATTAACGATTCAAATCACTTTGAGGGGGCGGTAGTCCGCACTTCCTAAAATGAAAATATCGTGTTTACCCATAATGGAAACCATAAAGGTATGCCATAAATTAAAAATACATAAGATTAAGGAAAACATAAACATATTATATATAAATATAGTGACATATTAATGGCCACCTTTTAAGGTGTTATATGAGTGTGGAACAATCATCGTTTCGTGAGGCAGAAATTCATCATCCACAGAAACAGTATGTTCTTTAACCATTAGATGTAGGTGTGTGTAAGTGTACCTCGAATAATTCTTATAAAAAAATCCTATTATATTGAAGATGCTGGTTTTGTTACAAAATAAAGGAATAAAAATAGTTTAAGGGGTTGGAGAAGCAAAATAAAATAAAATAACATAAGAGAAGACATTACCTTAAAATCGGGTAAATCTTTTTTGATTTGAGCCAAAGGCTTCCTTGGGAATAATTCTGCCCAAAGTGAGGATTCTAGGAGTAATAGAGGGAAGTTGAGAGAGTATTTGGGTAGGGGTTGTCCGAGCCAAAAGGCTTTGAAGGTGTGAGTAAGGTGGTAGTGGTGGGGGCCTTTTATAAGAGGAGAGGAGGGGCACTCTTGGAAAGTCATGAAATGTTACTTTATTATATAATGAATTTCGGATTTTAAAGGTCCCACACTTATATATTTCGAGGATAAGGTGATAAGGGTTCTAAATATACTCATACAATAGGTTTTTTACAAGTGTAAGTCTTATATTTTACATTATCTTTTTATTTTATTTAAATCGTTAATTAATGAGGTAATCGCTGCATCATCATGGTGTCATAAATAATTTAATTTATTTAATGTCTAAAAATTATAAAAAATTATCAGGATGTAGGAAATATTTTTATCTTTCTAATGAATATTTATAGTAAAAAATATGACTTGTATAACCCCATTTAAAAATTGATTTAGTAAAACAACTCATGTTTGTGACATTTTTATTTTAACATTAAATAAAATTTTTTTAATGTCATTTTCCTACCAAAGTGGCTCCATGGGGTCCCCAAGTTGAACCATGGATTGTCTTGGTTTGACATGACTCATTCAATAGGGTTAGTACAAGTGTAAAGGTATTTTCATATTTTTAAAATGTCATTTTTACCTTAAATTTCACTAATTACCTTTAATCACGATTAATTAAACTTAAAAGTTACTATTCACCAAAAATTATTTTAATCCCATTGAACCAAATTTTACTTCCTAATGACAACCATCTATGTCATATTTTTGAAAATCAAATAACAAAAGTGGTAATGTTTCATTTAAATGGAAAATCAGTTTTTTAACTACCACTTAGTGGTTTCACTATTCATCAAAAATTGAAGTTTTTCAGAACAATGCCAAAATTTCACCCTAAGATATAATTGATATTCTGAATTCAAAAATGATGTCTATTTTACAAAATTACAAACATATAAGTTGCATTAATTAATTTTATAACTAATTCCCGCTGTCACAAAAATAGCGTGTTTTTAAGAAACAATATATATCAAAATATTGACAATTGTTTATGTCCAATTTCAAAGTGAAATTAATTCTAATGAATGCCATTGGATAAAATGGTAAAAATATATTCTAATTATACTTTAAAACCACTCAATAGTATAATTTATCACTATAAATTATTTTGATTAAAAAAGTTGTTTTTAAGTATTTTTCACTATTCATAAAAAATTGGAAGTTCTCCGAAAATTACAAAAAATTCAACTTAGGATAATTTTGATATTCAGAATACAAAAACGAAGTCCATTTGGAAAGATAAAATTTATAAAATTTCAAAAATTAGGTATTACTATTCATAACGGCTACTTTGATTGGTTGTGGTGTGTGTTAGAACTCGAAGTTGCGTACAACACACGCTACTGTATTATTCAAAGAGAAGTGTACAATTGAAGCTTGTGGTGTTACATTTTAAGTTAATTTATGGCCTTTGTGGAGGGTTAAGAGGTTCAATTTCATCATTTAGGACAGTTAGTTTCCTTGGTTTTCATGATCGGTTTACTTGCATATGTGTATGGAAAAACATGTAGAATGAGGATAGTAGGAATGAAATGAACTTATATGTTATTAATACACTTATATAATATGAAAAAAATCATTTTTTCCATAAGTGAGGATGATTCATTAGATAAATCATTAATGATAATCATTTAGATTAATTTACTGTTTTTTTATCACAATGAACTCATTTTGTTTTATCAACTAATATCATGTCTAAAAAATGATTATAGAACATTAAATAAGATATAATAAATATATTGTAATATTTTTAAAGCATAAAAATGGTTTTAATACCATCCTTGAGGTCAGAATTGAAAGATGAAAGCACATCATCCACGAAGGTGGTAAATCGTCACCTCACAGACGATATTTTAATTTTTAAAATAAAAGAGAGAGGAGAATAGAATTGATGATTAATTATTACATCAACAAGATAAATTTATATTATATGTAAGATAATGGATTTTTCATTCCATATGGATGAGGGTAGGTTAGGATTGAAAAAAAAATAAAGGAACTTGAAAAGAAATTGAAAGAAAATGGAAGAGGGTTTTACCTCTTGATTCCTTCTTATTGAGAACCTCCTTATGGGGTTGGTTTTGGTCCTTTATTAAGAACAAAAGCTCATAGAAATGAGTAAGGGGTTTGGGATGAGGTTTGATCATATTTTGGACAAGAATAAAGGCTTTAGAGGTGTGAGTAGAGGAGGTGGTTAGGGGTGGTATTTATAGTGGAGGAGAGGGGTGTTTTCCCATTATTTAATTCATTAGTTTATTATTTTTCTTTAAAAAATAAATAGTGTTAATTATTGAGACTAAATATAGTAATTAGATCATCTGAGTTTGAAATAATTGTGCTTAAATCATACATGAATTAATGAATAGTGTATTTTACTAATATAATATATATATATACCGTACATTACCGTATTTTACTATTCACAAAAAATTCAAGTATTTCATAAAAATCCCAAAAATTGACCCTAACCATTTTTCAATGTGTAGAATTTAAAAATAATCTCCATTTTATGAAAAATAATTTCCTAAATATGAGAAATTTAATTTTTAATTAAAATCATACTTTACTTGAAAAATAAAGATTTTAAAACTATAAGTGATTTTATAATACTTTGTAAAATTAACTAAGGTCTCATAAAATTATATTATAATAATAATACATAAAAACATTAATTTATGATTACATTTTATGAAAATTATTTTTTAAAATTGTTAAATTAGTCATAAAATTGTAATTAAATATTTATGGCTTATAAAAATGCCAACACTTAAATTAATAATTTTACAATATTTATTTACTTATACTATGATATAATTATATCATATTTTGACTTATAATATGGATAAATTTTATGTATAATTTCATTGGTGAGGTTACTATTCAATTGGCTAGTTTAATATTCATAAGGGTCACATTACTATTCCAAAGCTCAAGTTATTATTTCATCAGTATAGGTTCCTTAAATTTTAGAAAAATTTATTAATTCATTCATAGTTTATAAATCTTATGTTGTGTTCTATTTTGTGTTTACATTGTATTAAATAATTTTAATAATGTAATTTCTATATATAAAACTTTGGGTTGTTACATTCTTCCCCCTTTATGAAATTTTTCCCTCAAAATTTCATTTTACATTCTAAATTGAAAACAGGTGTGGGTACTTCTCTTTCATCACTTGATATGGTTCCCATGTTGCCTCTTCATACTCATGGTTTGACCAAAGTAATTTGATCAGATGAGTAGTCTTTTTACATAGAAATTTATCTCAAAGATCCAATATCTTCACTGGATGCTCCTCGTAAGAAATATCATTCTCTAATTGTACCACCTCTGAAGTCAGTACATGTGAAGGATCTAGTATGTAATTTTTTAATAGGGGTACATAGAATTTATCATGTACTTGAGACATGGTTAGTGGAAATACTAGTCAACATGCCATTGTTATGACATGATCAAGGATCTCGAAGGGGCCAATATACCTGGGACTTAGTTTCCCTTTCTTCCCAAATCTCGTGATCCTCTTCCATAGAGATGTGCATAGGAATATCATCTCTCCAACCTTAAACTCCAAGTCTCATCAATGGTTGTATACATATCTATTTTGTCAACTTTAGGCTACCTTTATGTGTTGCTAAATGATTTTCACCTTTTCCACCATTTCTTTGAGCATTTCAGATCCTAGCAGCTTACGTTAACCAACTTCATCCTTGCATGCCGGTGTTCTTCACGTTTTCTCATAAAGGGCTTCATATGGATCCATTTAAATGCTTGAGTGGAAACTATTATATTAGGATAATTATAACAGTGGAATATGTTGGTCCCATACACTTTTTAATTCCATATAACATGTTCTCAACATGTATTCTAGTGTTTGAATATTCCTCTCAGATTGGCCATTAGTTTGAGGATGATAGGCCATACTAAAGTTCATCTCAGTGCTTAGAGCATGTTGGAGACTTTTCAAGAACTTGGAGGCTAATGTTAAATCTCAGTTAGATACAATAGATAGTGGTACTACATGGAACCTTACCACTTCTTTGATGTATATCTATACAATTTTATCCAGTGAGAAGTCCTCTTGAATTGAAATAAAGTGATTTTTCTTGGTAAGATGATCCACAATAACCCATATAGCCTTGTTTCCTCTAGATGTCTTTGGAAGTCTAATAAATAAGTACATGGTGATGTTTTCCCATTTCCATTTTGGTATAGGTAATTCTTGCATCATATTCCTTTTCCTTTTAGTCTTCACTTCCTAATATAAAAAAGCACTTTGATGTATATTCAACGATCTCCTTTTTCATATTGTCCCACCAAAAATTCTCCCAGAGATCTCAATACACCTTTGTGCTCCCTAGGTAAATAAAGAATATTGAGCTATATGCATAATTCATAATCTCTTTATTTATCTTTGCATTGGATGGTACACATAGTCGTGACCCAAATATTATGAATCCATCCTCACCGATCTTGAACTCGTAGGATTTCCCATTCTTGATAGCTTCCACCTTTTTCTGAATTTCCATAACATTTCTTTGAGCATCCTTTATTTTCTCTATAAGGGATGGTTGTGAAATAATTTTAGAAAGGATTGATGATGTTCATCCCTTAATGATTCCCATTTCCATCCTTTGTAAGTCTAAGAATATAGGATCCTTATCAATTCTTATCATTGATAAAGATGCATGATCCTTTCTACTTAGAGCATCCACCGCCTTATTTGATTTACTGGGATGGTAGTGGATTGAGAATTCATAATCTTTGATGATATTTAACCATATTTTCTGGTGTATATTAAGATCCTTCTATGTGAGTATATATTTATGACTTTTTTATCAGTATATGTCTCACACTTCTCTCCATATAGATAATTCCACTAGATTTTCAACGCAAAGATCATGACTGCCAACTCCATATCATGCGTGGGGTAGTTTTGCCCATGAATTTACAAATACCTTGAGGCATATGCTATAACTTTATCATTTTTCATTAGTACACAACCTAATACATTCTTTTAAGTATCACTATAGTCCAAAAATATTTCTATAGTTTTTGGGAGTGTGAGCATTGTCGTAGTGATAAGCCTTTTTGAGCTCCTTAAAGCTTTACTCACATTCTTGAGTCCAAAAAACATTTACTTCCTTCTATTTCATATTGTTTATTAGGTTTGAAAATCATGAGTAGTTCTTCAGAAATCATTAGTAATACCTAGATAGACCAAGAAATCAGTATATCTCTATTACAGATGTTTTCCTGGGCTACACTTTTATTGCCTTTGTCTTGGAAGGGTCCATAGATATTCCTTTGCTAGTGATAACATGCCCCAATAATGATACTTCCTCTATCTAGAACTCATATTTACTATACTTCTCATATATTTTCTCACTTCTCAAAAGTATTCAACACAGTATTCAAATGATCCTCATGTTCCTCCTTGCTTTGGGAGTATATCAGAATATCATCGATAAATACTACCACAAATTTATCGAGGTAATCTCTAAAGACTCTATTAATTAAATCCATGAAAATTTCTGGGGTAGTAGTGATTATTAAGGGAATAACTATGAACTCATAGTGTCCATATCTCATTCCAAAGGCAGCTTTGGAAATATCTTCTTTCCTAACCTTTAATTGGTGATATCCTGACCAAAGGTCCACCTTAGAGAAATAACGGTCCCCACGTAGCCGATCAAACAAGTCATATATCCATGGAAGGGGACAATTTTTCTTTATCATGATTTTATTAAGATCATGATAATAAATACAGAGGTTCATTAAACCATCCTTCTTCTTAACTTAGAGGACTGGAAAACCCCATGGTGAAACACTAGGGCGTATAAAACCATTGTCCAGATTCTCCTATAACTACTTCTTTAGTTCTTCCAGCTCAACAGTGGACATTATATATAGTGTATTAGATATAGGTATAGATCATAGAATAAGTTCAATTGAGAACTCAACCACTAAATCAGGAGGAATACTAGGAAATTATTTAGGGAATACATCAGTGTAATCCCTCACGATGGGAATGTCTTCGAGCATGATCATCTCCTTTATATTAATCATTTGAGTGAGATATGATTTCTCATAAGGCATTAATATCCATACTTGAGATGATGATTTTGAAGGAGATTAATCTCCCTCCTTACATTTTTAATGAATTAAAGAATGCTTTTGGATGTGAAGAGTGATCTCCCTTTCCTGAAAGTTGATGTTGAATTTGTATAAAGATAACCAATACTTGCCCGAAATAGCATCAAAATCCACCAAAGGAAGTAAGACAAGATTTTCTCAGAGGTTTAGTCCACAAACATTAACCAGGGAGGAGTTGTGTACTTTGGATTAAATAATTTTCCCATTCTATATTCTCACAAATAACTCAATCTCCAAATTTTGAGATGGGGTTTGAATAGTTATACTAAACTTGTAATATATAAAAGATTGATTAGAACTAGAATCAAATACTGCGTTCGCTATTCTTGAATGAATAACCAACGTAACTGTCACCACATCCTTGTTCGGATCCACATTATCAGTAGTGGTAGTATAATTCCTTCTTTTTTTCCTTGGAGGTTGTTGTTGACCGCATTAAAAAACCTTAGGCTTAGAGAATTGGTTTTCAAAACGCCCATGTTCCTTGTAGTTGAAACACTCCACTATAGGCTGAGTGTTGATATGATCCTTCCTTTTTTCTTCCACATTAGTGTAATTATTCATATCCCATTAGTAGTTCTTTGATAGATGCCCCATATTTTCACATTTGAAGCATTTCTTGGTTCCCTTTAGACAGTTCCCAGGATGCTTCTTCCCACAATTTTGACACATGGGATATTCAGTCTTTTTTCCATCATGAGATTTATTTTCTGACCCACCTATATTAGACTTCATTTTTATCTTTTTTTCACCAGGACCATGAGACAATTGAGAGTCTATGATCTCCATTTCATACTTGAGGGCACAATAGAAAATCTCCACATAACCATCGAAGTCTCTAATCACAAACTCTTTTAATAGACTTGGATTTAGTCTGCTAAAGAAGCAATCCACCTTGGTTTTGGTGTTCATGATAAAGTCGGAGGTGTACTTGAAAGCCTTTAAAGTTTTTTTAATATGCTTCAACAGACTCATCTTCCTTCTACATAAGTATGAGGAACACTCTTTCCATCTTGAGATGGTGCATTCAGGGAAAATATTTATTGAATTTTTTTATCTAATTCCTCCAAATACATGGAATCAATTTCCTCCTTGGACTTTGTGTTCTTGATCAGTGTCCACCACTAATAATCTTCCCCATCAAAATGATAAACTTCCAATATAACTTTCTCTTCTTCTAAGAACTAGAGGATAGAGAATATCTTCTCACTGGAGTTAATACATTGTTTTGAAATGAGGGGATCCTAAGATCCACTAAACATGGGAGGCCTTTACCGTATGAAGGATTCAATGGAAAATTTATCTCTCTTAGGAGAAGGAGGTCGTTCCATGTGATTCAAGTTATTATTCATAACTTGAGCCAGCTGAGCAAGTACTTTCATAAAGTTTTGAGTACACACTCCCATAATATTTGGCATATCATTAGAGAAATCATCACATTGCCTATCACATTGATTATTGTCATGTGTTCTTCTATTTATCGACATTAACTAAGAAAAAGAAAGTGCAATTAGGGGGCTTGAATACTTAGCTAATAAGCATAAAAAGGAAACTTTAAACATAAAAGGATAAACTCTTAAAGGACAAGTATATCCTAACTTGTGATTCCCTAGGTCTCAATATAGGTTATCCATGATCTATTTTCTAACATATATTCTTATAGGTTTTTATTATTCCATTAATAATGGTTCGTAATGATATTATGAATTCACCAAAGAATATCCCCTGTGAGTGTCAAACTAGGTGTGTAGTAAGGAATATTTTTGTGTACTAAGTTACCCCAATTCAAGCCTGGAACACCTTGTTAGAGTTGTTACTCCTAGGTACATTTGTGTCAAAACCACATCCACTTGTAGTATCTAGACAGAGTTTTATTTTCTTGATAAACCACTTACTATATACTAACCAAAATTTAGATCATCCTCTAATACCAACTATATCATCCTTAGCATTTTACACATATCAATACATGATTTTAAGAATAATTAAACATCAAATTACAATCTAAGGATTGTAAAGTCTAGTGCCTTGTAAGATTAGGAACATAAAACTAAAAACATGGGACTAAATAAAACATTTCTTTATTTATCATCCATTATGAGATCTTAACATTATTTGAGATCTTATATCTGAATAGGATAACCTGGGGATAACATTAAAAAATGTATGATCTAAAATCCCAATAATGGAATAAATATTAAAATAAATCTTAGAAGATGGGTTAGAAGGCATAACATAGTGATATAAAATGGAATGGAACGTGATTAAACATAAGGAATCATAACATGGGATCTTATAATAATGGATTCATAGTAACATGGTAGAAAAATAAAACATGAATTTAGCATGATTCATGGATCTTTTATCATAGTGAATCATGATACAAGGCTCATTGAACATAGAGGAGCACGAGGAAAGGCTAACCACCAAGACTATTGCACATGGAGCACGAGTCAAGGCTAACCACCAAGACTGTTGCACATAACGTATCATGAGACTTAAAATTACCCAATGATTTGGAGCACTATCTTGGTTCAACCATATTAATATGTTCATGAATATGTGTGCCACATGAATAATCATACATAATGAATCTAACATAAACATAAGGATTACCCATGGTAAGATTTGGGTATCATAATCTTGTTAAAAAGGAATAAAAAAATGGAATATTACAATAGTGTCCATGAAAGAAAGGATTTAAAACATAAATGAACATTAATAAGGTAATATAGGCATATATCATGATAATAAATGTCAAAATGAGTGAAAATAGTGTTTAATAAACTTTATAAATAAAACATTTTAGTACGGTTTAAGGGAAAAAATTCAAGATTCTTTAAAATGGAAAAGGAATAATTGTTTACATAAAACCAGAATTGAACCAAGGTAGTTTTTCATGATAAAATGAGTGATTTTAGAAAAAATAATGGTTTATTAAAACATATTATGGATCTCACTTGAAAATGGTTAAGATTTTAGGAAGTTCCCTTAAATCGGTCTTGTTTATCAGAATGAATCGAGTATGGAGCCTTTTAAAAAATGTATATACCAAAAAATAAAGATGAATGGATTTTGATACATGGGTTTGGAACATATAAAAAACATTTATAATATGTTCATAAAAAGAAAAGATAATTTAATTTGGATAAAAATATATAATGAATAATCTGAAGGAATAATGGGGGTTCGGGTATAATCCCTTACCTTAAGTCTGAAGGTGTTCTTTACTTGATCTTAGTGTCCTTGATAATCAAATTATATTAATTAATTAATAATTAAAAAACCCTTTATAAATTTATTTTATTTATTATAACCATATTAAGTTCATTTATGGCCTTTTTGATGGGTTAAGAGGTTCAATTTCATCATTTAGGAGCATTAGTTTCCTTGTTTTTCATGATCTATTTATTTGCATATGTGTATGAAAAAACATGAGAATTAGGATAATTGTCCTAAAATAAACTTATATATTATCAATGAACTTATAGAATATTAAAATACCATTTTTTTCTATAAGGGAGGATGATACATTATAAAAATCATTAATGATAATCGTTTAGATTAATTTTGCGTTTTTGATCACAATAAAATCATTTTTTTATCAACTAATATCATGTCTAAAAAATGATTCCAAAACATTAAATAAGATATAATACATATATTATAATATGTTTCAACCATAATAATTTATTAATTACCAGCCTTGAAGACGAAATTGAAATATGAAAGCACGTCGTCTATGAAGGTGGTAAATTGGAACCTCACGGACGATGTTTTCATTCTTAAAATAAAAGAGAGAGGATAAGTGAATTGATGAAGAATTATTACATAAACATGATAAAATTAAATTATTTTTAAGATAATGGGGTTTAAATTCCATTTGGATGAGGGGAGGTGAGGAAATAAAAACAAAATAAAGGAACCTAAAAAGAAATTGAAATAAAACGGAAGAGGGTTTTGCCTCTTGATTCTTTCTTCTTGAGAACCTCCTTAGGGGATTGGTTTTGGTCTTTTATTATGATAAAAAGATCTTAGACATGGGGAAGGGTATTGGGAGGAGTTTTTAGTATAATTTTTACAAGTCTCAAGGATTGAGAGGTGTGAGGAGAAGAGGTGGCGAGTGGTGGTATTTATAGTGGAGGAGAGACGTGTCTTCCCATTATTTAATTCATTAGTTTATTATTTTTCTCAAGATAAGAAATAATGTAGATTCTTAGAATGAATAAATTAATTAGATCATGTCAGTTCATACCAATTGCGATTAAATAATCCAGGACTCAATGATTATTGTATTTAACTTATAATGTATATATACATATCTTAAATTACTATATTTTACTATTCACAAAAATTCAAGAATTTCATAAAAATCCAAAAAATTCACCCTAACCATTTTTTGATGTGTAGAATTAAAAAATGAACTCCATTTTTTGAAAATAATTTTCTAAATATTATAAATTTAATTTTTAATTAAAATCATACTTTACTTGAAAAATAAAGATTTTAAAACTGTAATTGATTTTATAACACATTGTAAAATTAAATAAGGTCTCATAAAATTATCTTATAATAATTATAAATAAAAACAATAATTTAGGAATACATTTTATGAAAATAAATTTTCTTTTAAATTATTAAATTAGTCATAAAACTATAATTAAATATTTATAACTTACAAAAATACCAACAATTAATTAATAATTTTAAAATATTTATTTAATTATACTATGATATAGTTATATTGTATTATCACTTATAATATGGATAAATTTTATTTATACTTTCATTGGTGAGGTTATTATTCCATTGGTTGGTTCAATATTCATAAGGGTCACATTACTATTCCAAAGGCCAAGTTACAATTTCAATAGTATAGGTTCCTTAACTTCTATAAATATTTCTTATTTCATTCATTCATCATTTTTAAAGCTTATATTGTTTTCTCTTTTGTGTTTACACCATATGAAATAATTATAAGAAGGTGATTTCTATAGATAAAACTTTAGGTCATTACAACCCCTATCCTTATTCCTCATTTTTCATGATATTGAGACACCACCCTATCATAATAGAATCCTCATTAAAAAATAATATAAATTATACAACTTGAAGTTTAGTTTTAAAAAATTGGATATAGTGTATTAATTATTCACAAATTCTATCATGTGTGGTCGGTTTGTTGGGTATCCATGCATTGAATCAAGGAAATAAATTTTTGGAGTATCTAAATTGACCGCAATGAGCATCCAATGTTTCCTAAAACAAAAAAAGGAATAAGTAATAAAAGAAATGAAAAAATATTGGATATTATTAAATTATAGAGTTTTACCCCTGTATCATTGGTATTAAGAAGAGTCTATCATCTGTAAGTTTTCTTTAAAACAATTTGACCAAGTCTTCCACTATTTCATCCATTTTTCTGGATTCTATTTTTTTGTTCTATAGAGGTTCCCTAAGGACTAATGAGTCCAAATAAATTTCATGGGGAAATCAGTTTAATGGGTTTTGATATATACGCCTACCAAAAATATTAAATGCATTTAGTCATAATTAACATAGTATGTCAACTTTTGGAAAATCAAATTATGAAAACATAAATCATGTATACATTTACAACTAAGGCTCCTAGCCATTCATATTTGATCATTTCATTTACATTCTCAGCAGCAATGTAGTCTGTACCTTCCTATCCATATATATTTTATTCAAAATAAAATACGTTACTGCTACCATTCTGTAACTTTGTATCTTTATGAACCTTTAAGATTAGTAAATGTGGATATTGATTGGGTTGGGTAAAGGTGATTTCAGAAGATCTTTTTGATTAGTTGGTTGATTATTTAGATGGTTTTGAGTCGGTCTTTCATTTCACCTCCTCACCTTTATCCATCTGTAATAAAATTCATTGGTCTAAACCTTTTTCCATTAATTTTTAATGGTTTAGATGAAAAATAAATTGGAAATGAATACCTCATTGTAGATTTTTTTACAAGATTTGATGGCCATGCGATGTATTTTCCAACAACTCTTTCAAATGTATTAATATATTCGTCATCAATTGGAACAGGTAGCTCGGTGATTGTCTCATGAGCTATGATAATCATTACTCTCATAAGACCTCTTGTAAGTGGTCTGTTGTGTAGATTTTCGTCTTCAATATCGAACTCCACAACCCTCACTACAAGTCGATGAGTGGGTGTTGATAGATATAAATCACAGACATTTTCACCCTGTAGAATATCAATACATGAAAGGTATCGGTGTTTGTATAATTCACATTTCATATAAAAAATTATTAGAACACTTATTACCTCAACTAAGACAACTCTTTGAGGGGAATGGGTCACCTCAAAGATAGTGGGGGTGTGGGGGTATCTTCATGCAATGGTTGTTCTTGAGTTTTTTCTTCTCTTTTCTTACTCCCCATAAAATTTTCTAGAAACTCAATCTTCCATTGGAATATTTCTTCACAGGAAACTAATCTTGATTTCATCTCTTTCATTTATTAACCTTTATTCTATTTTTTCTCAAAATATGTTCAATGTGTCATCCCAAAACCCACAAATCTAACATGGCCATACTATTCTGGCCGCTTCAAGGCCATCGATAGTAAGTGTTCATCTCAAAAAGGTGTTATTGATTCCTGTGACTATATTATATAGAAAATATAGTAAAATAAGTAATTATTGTTTTGTAATAGTGATTTAAAGATTTTTTTTATTATGTCATACTTACACATGTTTCCAACACTATTTCTGTGTTTTCATCTATTAGCATCCCATATTTATTTACACCCGACTCATTCCATATTACATGGTGTGTGATGGAATTGGAATTGGATTTTGATTCATCAATCTTCATATAAACAAAAGAACATAATTATGTTGTTTTTTCTTGTCACATAAAAGTATTATGGTATATTTAAAACATATACAATTTTTTTTTCAAGTAAAGTGTACATCATCCTTACTTTATGGTAGGGGTATATTGGTTTTTATTCCCATTACTTATTTTTAGCACTCAGTTAGTGTTTCATTAATAAAATATTCTCAGTTAAAGTGAATAATACATGTATTGTCAAATAATGTGTTACTATCCACAACATATATGAAAAGACACCTCTGCATGATGGCTTGTAAATGTATCTCGTGCTTCTTGGGTTATTAGGTGTGCATACATAAATGGTGCATGAGGTTTTATTTTCCCTCAGCTTCTTTAAGATGATATCCTATTAGAATTGTATGAAAGTCTATGTGAATCATTCCAGAAAGAATTAATACATATTTCTTTTGGGAGTCATCTACTACAAATGCACACTGTAAGGGATGATGAAGAGTAATAAAACATTTCCTTATTATTTTTTTAAATAAATAAATGATATCATAATGTTACTATAATATCTTCCCATATTAGTGTCTTAAGAATGGACACAACATGGTGCCACAAATCTACATTAATCAACATGTGTTATAGACTAATGATTCCAATGTAACTACTAAACATGGACTTGTTGGGGTTAACATGTTGGTCACATGAATTCCATGAGACCTCATATTTGATGTCTTTTATTTTCCCCTTAATGTTTTTTCTAACACCATCAAAATATAGTGCTCTTTTTTTTTCTGCAACATTGGTCCTTTGTCTCCAACTATTTCCTCAAATTAAATATTTTCATTATTTTGTTCCTCTAGATCGGTAGCATCATCATGTGTATATGGTCATTGTACCTCTACACTGGGAGTAACAATAGGTTGAGAAACCTATTATTCCTTAGGATTGGAAGCACCATTATATGTAGAAGGTCGTTGTTCCTCTGCATTGTGAGCAGAAAAAGATTGAGAGACCTATTGTTCCTCAGGATTGGAAGCACCAGCACATATATAATTTATTATATACAGAATTAAATTAACATTTAATTTAGATTACTTAAATATAGTAAAAAACATATAATAACATGAGGTAACATAATGTATATTACCAAAAATATAACCTGGTTATTGAAATCTATTTTTTTAAGGTTGGAGGGATTTAACTCCTCTATCGACTATCCAAATACCTTTATCAGGGTCTCCTATGACATACAAAACTCCATATAAATTGGGACCACTGCGAAATTATTGCAATGTCCTAATGAAAGTGTCATCCTCAGTTGAATTTTCATTAGACCCTTCAGTGGTTTTGGTCAATAGTAGAACAATTAACCACTTTTGTTTTGTGGGATCTAGACTATAAAATAATTGTACAACATATGATTCCATTATAAATGGTTCATATTTGTACCCTTCCTTACTAAAATCCACTTTCATGAATCTCAATTCATCTATTTTATCAACACTCCAGTTATTAACTCACTTGTATTGAATAATCGGCAATTGGAATGTTGTATAATCCAACTAAAATATTTGTTAGATGAATAAAAAGTATGAAATATTTTTGTAAATTGGATTTCTATCCTTAGTACCAGAAACATGCATCGCTTCAGCCACAAGTGTAACTCCACTATTTTTCATGGTACTACCTTCATCATGTTTATTTTTTTAGAATGTATTACCATAAATTACATAACCATGGTAACATAATACATACACACTTAGTCCTATGGATACCCATTGAATTCATTATGAAATTGAATATAGATTTTCATTTAACTCCTTAAAAATTTGGTCCCAAAACCATCTTATAAACTTTTGATTATATGTATTTGATATCCACATTTCAGTCCTTGATGGATTCAAATGCCTAATAACTTCTTTTTGGGTTTCAACATATAGGGAAACCTATAAACTGTTATAAAAATTATAAATGTGAGTTTGATTATGATCTGTAATATTTATTGTGACAACATATCTTACAGAAATTCCTTCACCCATAAGTCACCGAGTGTGATGAGATTTCAGTAGACCAATGCTTTCCACACCAGACAGGTATTCAGTGCAGAATTCAATAGCTTCCTCAACAATATATCACTCTGCAATACAACCATCTGGACAAATTCAATTTTTGACATGCCCTTTAAAAAATTCACATATCGTTCAATGGGGTGTATACATCTATAGTGTACATTATCACATAGTCTAATCTATCTTACCTGGTGAACCATCATATCAAAGAAGCATCAATATCATTATCTGGTTGTTTTGGTCCTGGTATAAGCGTAGATAACATGATGTATTTTCATTTCATGCATAACCATAGTGGGAGGTTATAAATTATGAACATAATCAGCCATGTACTATGAGTGCTTATTTGAAAACCAAATAGATTCACTTCATCTATAGATAACACAAGACATAGATTTCTCGGCTAATTTCCAAATTTAGGATACTCATGATCAATTCTTTTCCACTGAGGAGATTCTACCAGGTGATGTAGTTTCCCATACTTATTTATTATATTTTAATGTCACATAAATTTCCCTATAGTATACTCACTTCAATATAGGCACCTAAACCTTGGAATGATTGGAAAGTTCCATAAAAATTTCATAGTCCTTGTGAAATAGTATACAATCATTCGGGCATGTGTTTATTCTTAAGAGATCACACCCATCGATTGTAGCATTCATTTGGCACTGTATGTTTGATTAGGAAGCTCATTATATTCTGGTAACATGTCATTCAATAGAGAAAGTAGTTTCGTAAAACTGATGTCACTCCATCCATTGTCTTCTTTCAAATTATACAACTTCAGTATGACTGACAATGCTGTATATTTAGTGCAACCGTCATACAATGACGTATTTTCAATACTCTTTAACTGATCAAACAATTTTGGAAAATCATGAAGTTCATCTTCAAATATACTTATCATTTTCTCAATATAATCTTCATCATAATTCACATGTATAATCACATCCTCGATATGGTCTTCTTCATTTTCAACTCTTTTAATCATATCAGATGATCCATAAAACATAGTGGAATCCCAACCACTGGCTACATTACCTTTTCCCCCATTTTTATTCCAACATTTATAACTTCGATCTATTCCATGACAGGTCAAGTGTTTTTCTAACTCCTATAGATTAATTTTCCTTTAAAGACAATAAAATAAACACGAAAAAGGATTTGAGATGGATTATATGCATTATCTTTTGAAAACATGATGAACTTTTTCACTCCATCTTCATACTCTTTTATCATATGATTGGAATACGTCTATTCTTTATTCATATTCATCATATTTGATTTTATAATATTAATATTTAACAAAATAAATAGACAAAATATGTTCATATAGGGTCACCATCCAACAATATATCCCTCTTAGAATATCCAAAAGAAGTGAAACAATCTAGAATAAACCTGAACCTATAAATTATTGGTGTGATCTAAAAGTCCAGCAGGTCACCACCACCTACCAAATATAAGATATCACTTTCATATTATATCCTAAAAAATCTAGTTTTAAATACATTAGAAAAATAAATATTTTCTATAAATTTTTACCAAATAAGTAGTAACACATAAAAGTGTGTTAAAACTCTTTTTCAAAGATTTTCATTAAATGAAAACAATCACTTGGAAATTTTTTTTCCTCAACCAATACAAACCATTATAAATTTTCTCATTTGAGAACTCTTTTAGAACTCATTATTAAAATAGTTTTAAAACACTTCAATATAACGCTTTCCTTTATTCATTTTTTAAAAACATTTCATAATCCCTTTTCAAAAAATCTGAAAACCAAACCATACAAAGAAGAAAGAAAGCACACAGTCAAGCACCACTATGTCAAGTCGCACAACATTGGTAAAACAACAAGAAAATATGTGTTAAATAATAACATAAATATTAGGGGATACAATATAATCATAGAGATAAATCCCCTAAATGGCCCTAAAAATGATTCTAGTCTCACGAGCATCATCACTAGACTCTATTAATAAGAGGAGTTCAACTGGATATAAGAAAAAGAGGTTGTCACAACTAAACCTATCCACACCCCCAGAAGTCCCATCAAACAGCCCCAAGATAGTGTCCCTATAATTCCTTCTTATATGAGATCAAGGATTGTGTTATCCCAAGAACTACTTCATCTATAGGATGAATAAACATAATTTCAATGGGATGCCTTCACCTATGAATTCATATAAAAAGAGTCTACTAGAATAAGGGCCTCATATTACTTTGAGTTTAACCATATCAAAGTAGTCAATAAATGCTTCCCTAGTCATCCCACTATCACACTATGGTTTCCCCACACAAAGATCACATAGTATCCACCTAAGACTTCCATTATGAGTCAAATGGAGGTGACAATAGTTAAAAAAATACATCAATCATGTGTAAATCATTTAAAATATCTCAGGCCTCACCTCCTTCCCTTATAAGATGTATACCCATATAAATCAAACCTAAACAACATATACAATTCAACAATAATAAACATCCCCACTTGGGATCACAAGCTACAATGCTCATATAAGAATCAAAGGGGCTTAAGAGGGTATCACACCTTAAATGAAAAGTCATTTTTCATAAAATTTCTAACGGGCCTTCTATTTTCAAAACATACCTGGAATTTAAAGTCATTTTATAATTTATAAAAGCCATTTCAATATACTATTGGGAAAATTTTTATCAAAACACCATTGAAACTCAAATGGGAATTCACACTTTCCTTTAAACGGAAATTGAAAAACATTCAAAGACATAGTAAGTTTCAAAATCCAATCCACATGGGAAAACTCACCATTTTTAAATAATACATCTCATATGGAAATATTAGAAGCTTTAAACACCCCAAAACTCAGATATTAAAATTAACCAAAGCTAGAAAAGGTGGGTTTAAATATAGATCACAAGGGTTAACTCACAACTTTAAAAATAAAACAACACTTTCTTAGAATTTTAACACATTAAAATCACAACAACTCTTGGTTTGAAATCCAATTAACACAAGAATAATTTTTAAAACATCAAGTCAGTGATAACCATTAATTCTAAAATCAAAAGAAATCGTTAAACCTCTCATTTTATTTTAAAGAAATATTTAAATATTTTATCAGTTCTTGACATTTAAATTATTTCTTAAAATGAAAAGTAAAAATATTTTTCCTATTGAGAATTAACTTTAATGAAAAAAACATCTTATAAAGTATTATAATTTATTTATAAAGTCAATTCAGGCAATTTATCAAATGCTTGGTGTGCATGGTTTATTAAAAAATATTTTTAACAAGTTCCACAATTGAGAAGTACTTTGAATTGAAATGAATATCACATAAAATTTGATTCACCTTTACAATAACACCTAAATACATTTAATGTTATTACTTTATATACAAAAAACTGAGTTAAAAATTAAATCAATCATGCTTCTCAAATTCAATGGCAAAAAATGGGCTAACCAATCAAAAATCAATGGACAATAGACCATAAATTAAAATATCAGATTAAAAAATCTCAAAAAATTATTCAAATTCACTAGATATAATGAAATAAAAAGAAAAAAGGTCATAACTTACCTCTGGGTTCATCCATGAAGGAAAGATAATGGTAGGATGGTGAGGTTATGACAGGGAGTGATGATGGTGAAAGTTGTGGTGGTGAGAGCACCAGTGAGATAGGCGACATCGAGAAGGGAGACTAGAGAAGTGACAGTGAGAAGGGCGGTGAGAGAGATAGCATGATAGATGAAGGCTTCCCTGAAATATTGAAGGTGTGATGTTAGGATCATAAATAATTTTCCCTTCAGCACAATAATAATTTCAAGATAAAAATAAAGTGAAAAAAATAAAAAATATAATGAAAACCAGATGTAACATGGAAAACCCCCCCAAATGAAAGGGGTAAAAAACCACATCCAAATAGAATGATTTCACTATGGTAAAATGAGGTTCAAACTCAATCAATTAGAAGGAGAAAACACTCAAGAGATTCTCTCTTGAATATGTGGAGAAACGCCTCAAAAAAATACTTCACTCAAA
The DNA here is from genome assembly GCA_963277665.1 of Viscum album. NCBI lineage: Eukaryota > Viridiplantae > Streptophyta > Magnoliopsida > Santalales > Viscaceae > Viscum > Viscum album. The sequence goes on along the minus strand of OY728121.1, from coordinate 1,655,513,895 downwards.
GCTAAAAATTTGTTTCTTGAGAATCTAATGATCAAAATTGTTGGAGAAGATACCTTTTTATAGCCTTCCCTCGCCCTTTGTTGGTCTCCCATTAATTAATTGTATTTTACCAAATTAAATTGGGGATTAATCATAGGGTTTCAACCTCTTTGAATGAAATGAATGTGGTGACTATCATTATTATTTTCTCTCTCCATAATATTTTCTAACACATCTCCCACTTGGAGATTTGATTAAGACTTAATCACATCTCCATACATCTTTTATACCTGCCAACCATGCTACTCATGTCTCTACAAGACCACTCAATGATCTACACCATCTGAACTTATCATAACCAATCTCTTTCATTAGGAAATATTCCAGGTTTTCTTTAGTTTGAATTTTATCCATATTCACAGTTCCTTCCCCCACCACATATCGAAAAATGATATCTTACGCCAATGTGCTTCATCCTAGAATGAAAAGATGGATTCCTTTCAATTTTAAAGGTGATCTAACTATCACAAAATAATGAAATATGATCATGTTTTTTCCTGAGATCCTCCAGCAATCTTTTCAACCAAATCACCTCTTTGCAAGCCTGTGTAGCTTCCAAATCACCTCTTTGCAAGCCTGTGTAGCCTGTTATTTATAAGGACACACGTCTTTAAATTGTGAATCCATCTCACAGTCCCCCCTATAAGAGTAAAAACATAACCAATAGTGGATTTACTCCAGTTAGAATCACCTATAAAATCTGGACCAACATAACCTCTAATAGAAAAATTTGATCCTCCATAACATAATGCAACATCTGATTTTTCCTTGATGTATCTCAAGATCCTCTTCACTATGATCCAATACTCCCATCCTGGATTATCCATGTATCAACTAACTGCTCTCACCGCATCTATAATGTCTATTATAGTAAAAACCATAACGAACATTAGACTCCCCACTATTGATGCATATGACACTCCCCAATATTTCCACTATTTCTATCTTGGTAAATCTGCATCCCAAGAATCTTGTTTGTGGGTCCCATGTCATTCATATCAATCTTCCTGGCCAATTGTGCCTTCGTCTCCTAGATTTGATCATTATTGGAGCCTTCAACCAACATGTCATACACATAAAATAGTATAATGATCAAATTATTACCATCAAGACCCTTGAAATATGAAAAAGGATCTCAATTAAGTCTGTTGTATCCAAGGATCATGATATAGGAATCAAATCTCTTGTACCAACACCTCAGTGCCTGTTTGTGACCGTACAAAGATTTATTCATCCTGTAAACCAAGTTATTTTTAACTTCTTCAGGAAAACCTTCTAGTTGGAGCATATAGATTTCTTCATGAAGATCAACATAGATAGAATTTGTTTTCACATCTAAAAACTCTAGATGTAGAGTGCATGTAGAACACATTTCTAGAACTACCCAAATACTCATCATTCTGACCAGAGGAGAAAATATTTCATTTAAATCGATATCTTCCTTCTGATCATATCCTTTGACCACTATTCTTCCGCGATATCTTTCCACCTAGTTTGTTTCACCCCTCTTGATCTTGTAGACCCATTTGTTCCCAATTTACTTCCTTCTATGAGGTAGTGGAACGATATCCCATTTCTTGTTCTTGTGCACGGCTTCAAGTTCCTTCTACATCACCACCATCCATGAAGATACATCCGGACTCTAGGTTACCTCCAAAAAATATGATGACTCTCCATCTTCTATCAATAAGAAATTTGGAACATTGATCTCAGTGACATAATATGAGTTCCATATTGGCACTATTTTCTCTCTATTTGACCGTCGTAGTCTAGGATCATTTAGTACTTGATCATCGTGTTGTCATAATTCCTCAGAGGAAACTGGTTCTTCCTTTGTTTCATCCTTCACCTCAACTATTGTAGTTTCTGTAATCTATTTATCCATGTCTTTATCAAGTGTCATTTTCACCTTGTCTTCGACAAAAATTCCACCTCTTCTGATGATAAGTTTGTGGGAAGTGTTATCCCAAAAATGATTCCCCTTCACACCATTAATGTATCCAAAGAAGATACATTCCCTAGATCTCAAGTCTAACTTCGATCTTTCCTAGTCATTAAATAATTCATATAAAAGACTTCCAAAAGTTTGAAATTGAGAATAGTTAGCTGGTTTACCAGTCCACATCTCCATTGGTGTCTTCAGATCAATTTCCACTGAAGGGTATTGATTGATCACATAGCATGAAGTATTTATTGCCTCTACCCAGAATGTCTTGGTAACTCTTGTAGTTTTCAACATACCCCTTGTTTTTTCCAATAGGGTTCTATTCATCCACTCTGCCACTCCATTATATTGAGGAGTGTATGACACCATGTACTATATCTTGATGACTTCTTGTAGACAAACAAAATCAAACTCCTCGCTTGTATATTCTCCACCATTTTCAGTCCTCAAACACTTGATATTCTTTTCAGATTCAACATCCTTCCGCCCTTTGAATGTTTTGAAGACTTCAAAGACATCTAATTTTATATTGATTGGAAACACATAACTTTGCCTGGAATAGTCATCAATGAAATATTCAAAGTACCTTACTCCTCCTAGGGACACAACCAATTCTTTCCAAACATCAGAGTTGTCCAACTCCAAGATCCCTTTGCTCCTCGCTGTTGATGTTCCAAACTTCAACCAATGTTTCTTACTCAAAAAAAATTCTTACAAAATGGTAAAGATACCTTTGTAATCCCAGGAAAAAACTTCTAATCCACAAGAATATTTTGACCTCATTCACATATATAGCCACGCTTCTGATTCCATAATTTCATTAATGCTTCCATCTAGGTAGTTGATGCGACAACTAACTCCACTTCCTTGTACATTTCACCCATAAGCAAGTATAGGTTCTTTAATGTTTTCTCTACCTTAATCACCACAATTTATCCCTTCAAAATATTTATCATCCCTTTCTTAGTGCGAGTAATGCATATGATATCATCAAATTGTCCCAAGGAAAAATGTTCTTCTTGAGGCCCTACACATAGTGTACTCCTTGAATGGTTCAGACTATGCTATCATGCATCTTCATTTTAATGGTGTCAACTCCAAAAATATTCAATGTATGATCATTCCCCATGTACAAAAGTCATTCTGGGATAGTTTTATATTATTGAAACTATTCTTGTTGAGATTTCATGAGCAATTTTCCTCCTGAGTCAATAATCTATTCGCCGTGAAGATGTTTTCTACCTTCAGTAATGGTCGTCACTTCACTAAACTAGTACATCTCCATTTCCATATATGCATGCCACAATTCCTTGAGTGTTATTCTCAAGACCCTTATTATTACAATAGTCTTTTTTGATAAGCACTCTCTTACCACAAGTTAAACATTTGATGTTTTTATTCTTGATCCTTGATTTAGAACATCCATGATTCTTACTCTATAAGATCCCATCCTTTTTCAAGGTGTGAATCTTTTAAATTTTTTGGTGAAGATGGGTTGTCTTTGTTTTAATTCATAAAAATTATTCATCAATAAAATTTTGATAAATGTGTTAAATGGATTAAATGCCAGTTAACATTTTTGAATATTCAATTGAATATTTTTGGAGTTTAACACTGAGTTAGTGTGATATTTGGAGACCTGAAAAGTCTCAGTGAAGACTGAAAAAAATTAAATATAAAATATTTAGTTCATACTCTTTATTCAAAATAACTTAATAACTCCAAATTGGTGCATCGTATGGGAAATCTGAAACCACCGTTGTGTCCAAAACTGGGTTTTTAACTTAGGCTGGGTATACAATTTGTAAGCATCAAACGTTTAGATGTCTCACTCATGAGAATAACCTTTTTTGTTTTTAGTTGATTTTTTAATCCATTTTTTGAATATTAAATAATTAATATCTCTCAAATAGTGCATACTATGAGAAATCTAAGAGCACCGTTGGGTCAGAAATGGGGGGTTTACCCAAGTTGGGGTAATGGACATTTGATGTTTTTTAATTTTTAAGATTAATTAATTGTCAAAAATAATTGAGATAATTAATTAATTAATTAATATGATTTATGAGATTAATTAATTATCAAATTAATTAATGAGGATTTTTGTGTAGATGTAATTGAGAAAAATTAGATAATTAATTATGGTATTAATTATGTTATTTTGAGTTCATGGATATTGATTAATTAATTGGTGGATTAATTATTGGGATTGACGTACTTAATTAATCGGGGAATTAATTAAGGGTATTTATGTGATAAAATAATTGTTGTCAAAAAACAATTTCTGTCACAAATCATTTGTATGTTGTTATATTGACACACCATTAGTAGCAGCATGACCCTAAAATTGAGGTGGTCATTTCAAGACCAATGTTGAATATTTAATTCAGGCTCATGGTACAAGTCCATGAAAGGACCAAAATGATGATGGGTTGATATTTGAAATTAATAGGAGATATTAGTAAATAACAGATTCAATTAATAAATGTAACTAAATTAACCAATGAAAAAGTATTATAAATTGGATTTGGGGTGGTGCAGATGGCATGGGTAGGAAGCCCATTATTTATGACACGCCCCTCTCTCCTCTCCCTATCTCTCCTTTGAGTCTTCAATAATCAATTTCTTTTTTAATATTGATCGGATTGACATGTCGTTAGTCGCATTGGATTCATCTTCATAAGAGGATGGTGTGTATAATTTTTTTCATAGAAAGTGAAGTATTTTGAGCAGATTTTTTTATTAAACTAAATATGCTTATTTATTTAATTTCTCCTTCGATAGTCATCAGAATAATGCTTCATTAGTGATGTTTGATTCATATCGTGTGTTTATCATATTTGAGGTAGGTGGTTTAAAATTTAAATCCCGTAGTCGTAATTTTTAATTACGTATATGGAAGTTGTAGAATTTCTAGATCTATTTAGCAATTTTATTTCCAAAAAGAATTAATTAATTTGGTAAATTAATTAATTATAAAATCATGAAATTTTGATAATTAATTGTGGGAATTAATTATGGAGTTATTAAGATGGTTGAACTAGATTAATTAATTGATAAATTAATTAATGAGAATGGATTGGTTTATGAAATTGTGTTTTTGGATAAATAATTGTTAAATTAATTATACCAAGATAGAAATTGTTGAGATTGAATAATTAAATGATAAATTAATTATTGTTGTATTGAAGTTGTTCAATAGAGATAATTAGTTGTATAATTAATTATTATAGTTATTTTGATTATTAAGTTGTTTGACATGGAACAATTAATTGATGAATTAATTGGGGTAATTGATTTATTGGAGATAGAATAATTGATTGATTAATTAATTGGGGTTATTGAAATATGTAAGTTTAGAAGAATTAATTGTAGAATTAATTAATGGGTTCAGAGTGTTATTTATTTGTTAAATTAACTAATGAGGCTTAGTTAGATTGTTTAATAATGGGAATTAATTAATGGAATTGGAGGATAATTAATTGGTGATTTAATTATCAAATTGTTGAATTATAAATTTCAAATAATTAATTGGTGAATTAATTATTGGATGTCTTGTTATGAAATGATCAATTAATTGTTGAATTAATTAATGAAATTTATTTGGTTAATTAATTGATGAATTAATTAATGGAGTTGAAGTGAACAATTAATTGATGAATTAATTAAAGGGATTATTATGATTAATTAATTGTTGAAATTAATTATTGAAGGTGACATGATTAGTTAATCATTGGGTTAATGAAGGTAAATGGGTTATGATTAATTAATTGGTGAATTAATTAATGAAATGGATGTAGTTAGTTAATTTTTGAATTAATTAATGGAATTGATGTGAATAATTAATTGATGAATTAAGTGAAGGGATTGTTATGATTAATTAATTGTGGAAATTAATTAATGAAATCGGTGTAATTAGTTAATCATTGGGTTAATTAAATGGAAATGGGTTGTGAATAATTAATTTGTGAATTAATTATTGGATATTGATTTTGTGAAAATATTATCAAATTTTTGAATTAATTAATTGAATGGATGTAGTTAATTAATTTCTTAATTAATTAACAGAATTGATGTGAATAATTAATTAATTAATTAATTGAATGTATTTTTATGATTAATTAATTATGGAAATTAATTAATGAAATTGATGTAATTAATTAATCATCATGTTAATTAATAGAAATTGGTTGCGAATAATTAATTGGTGAATTAATTATTGGATATTGATTTTGTCTAAAGATTAATTAACTATCGAATTAGTTAATGGACATAGATTAATTAATTAATTAATTAATTAATGGAATCCATGATGGTTTGTTGTTATATAATGATTAATATGTTTAATCTTAGTTGTTGTGATAATGTAAAAACATGTGATAATAAGATACATGTGAAGTTGTGATGAAAAAGGATATACATGAATAATTGAGATTTTGGGTGTTAGACATAGAGTTCTGTAACAATGGGATTTGGGATGTTAGACATAGCGTTCTGTACCAATAATATAAATAAATGAATAGGATTTGGGGTGTTATACCTGGCGTTCTGCACCGATGGGATTGTGGGTATTAGACATGGCGTTTGACACCAGCAAAAAATCTATCTATAATGTTTAGAATTGGGGTGTTAGACATGGAATTATACACCAATGATAAATATAAACAAATGAGATTTTGGGTGTTAGACATGGTTCTCTACATTGATGAGATTTTGTATGTTAGACATGGTGTTCTTCACTGATGAGATTTTGGGTGTTAGACATGACTTTCTACATTGATGGGATTTTGGGATGTTAGACACAGTGTTCTAAATCAATGATAAAGAAAAAAAATGGTATTTGGGTGGTTAAACATGACATACTATGCCACGTAGTACTCCGAGCCATGGCCTCACACGAGAAAAATTTGAACACCAACATGATTCGAATCAGGTGTTGAGATGTCATATCACCTTCGAATACTTTGAGCTTCGGCACGAGTCGAAGAAGGTATTAAGATATGATATTACCTAGGGAACACTTTTGGCTCCGGTACAAGATGAAGTTAGTATTGAGGTATGAGTTTCCTTAGGAACCCTTGAGTTAAAATGATTAAATAAAGAATAAATGATAATGTGATAACTATCTATTTACACATTTTATTTCCTTATTTATAGACTTGCATACACTATATTTTGATTATATTGTTTTATACACCATTGGTGGTGGACTAATGAGTTGTTCTCACACCCTACTCAGGTTTCCTGATCATTACCTAAATTGACAACATGTTTTCTAGAGAAGTTAAGGGTAAAGACCCTGTATTAGGTGGTCGAGTTGGGATGGAGCATGGTGAGGGAACCAGACATGGCGTCAGGACCCACATAGAGGAATTTTAGATGTCTTTATTTATTTATTTTTGGGTTTTTCATATTTATAGATGGCATGTACATAGGAATGACCTGTTTCCCTTTTCATTTGAGTTCTGTATTTCCAGTTTTGGTAGTCTTGTGACATTGGTTTTGTCTATGGTTATAAATATGCTTCTGCTATTGTTTATTTATTTCTATTAGTGTATTAATATAATAAAAGAAGAAAAGGAGGGTATAGTCTCCCCAATATTGACTTACTATACCCTCACTACTTGTCAACATCCTCTAGAATATGGGGAGGTGAACTTGAGGTCATGTGGTGAACTAGCTCTGGGCACTGTTGCGCGGCACCCGGGTTTGGTTGTTACAAAGTGGTATCAGAGAAGTTTCTTTTCTTCTTCATTTTGTCTTACTATTTGGGGAAGGTAGATACGAGAATATGATGAGTTGGGTCTTGGTTAAGAGATCATTCATGGGAGTATCTACCCTATGTCCGAGGTTTAAATCCAAGTTCCCATGGTGGGATTGTTGTTATTAATTTGTGCTGTTACTATTGATGTTATTTCACCTTGGATGATTCACTTTTTTTGTGAATTGATTATTTTTTCGGAGATTTTTTAAGATTGACTCATGGACCAAAATGGAGTGATAGTTGAGTCTACATGCATCATTCTAAGCACTCGATATTATTTTTCAACCTGCATCATTGTGGGCACACATGATAAAACGGGCTTTGGGTAAGTTGTTGAACTTGAACTATTTTACCTTGCTTGTAAAATTGAAATGAAATTTTTTCCAAACTTGAAATTGAGAAATGTTTTAAAATGATGAAATGTGGTTATAAATGGGTTTCTAAATGAGAAACTTGAATAATGAGAATCTGTTTACCCTTGTTAACTAGGACCTAGTTGTAGGAGGGTTAAGGGTAAAGATAGTGCCTCTGTCTTGACCGTATGGGAGGATAAGTGGTAAAGACTTGATATAGTTTTGTGTAAGTCCCTCTTGTTAATTGTGTTAATGTTGTGAATTAAAAATCTCTTATTTTGTTTATTTGGCCCTTGATGTGGGTAGTTTGGGTAGTGAGAATTCCCTAGTTTGAGAACTTGGTTTTAGGTTGTGCGAGGAACCTTCTGGTTTTGGACCAGTGTGGAGAGATGTTGGTGGGTCAGGAATATTGATACTTTTGATAGATTAAGGTGTTTCAATAGTAGGAGGTAACATCTAAGATGGAGGATTTGTGATAGTGTTCATCAAAGACTTCTTAGTGTACTTTTAATTAGTGACGATCATGTTCCCTACCTTGAAATTGTCCCTGGTACACTGAGAAAGCTCTAGCATTACGCCTAGCTAAATGAATGTGTTTTGGCTAGATATGGGTCCCCTTGGAGGTTTTTCTTATGAATTAGTATATATGTTTGGTTGACTGTGCGAGTTAAACCATTAGATGTTTATGTATTAGGTTCCTAAGAGGGACTGGAATTCTATGAATACTATGGGACATGGGCTGAGGAGGTTGAGTTATTTGACAAATTCGATGTTGACAATGCTTCTAAGGTGGGGAGTGATATGTCCATAGTAGGTGTGTGGATAAATACCATGAGGTTGAAATGGTGGCATCATAATGCCAATGAGGAACCTATAATGTTAATGTTTAGATTTCTCAGAGACAGGTCAGGTGAGCCTTGGAGGTGGTGGATGTATATCCTTTCCATGCTATTTTGATGGAAACGCTGAGTGCCAAAGTTGGGTTTTGTTCTTGTGGTTGTTGTGAATAGTGATTTGGGAAACATGTCAGGTATGTTGTGGATGTTGATATTGAGATTGACGTATTTGTTTGAGGATCATCTGAAACATGTGTTGGAAATTGGTGAAAAGGTGTTGTGGGGGAAGATTGTGTGCTATTTCATCTATTGTGGAAACATGGATGAGATAAGGAGGAAACATGGGAGGGAGAAGCAGATAAGAGGGAACAGTGGCCTAACCTTCTTTGACTCAAAAACTTATAGGTGATTGGGAGTACATCTTGAGGAGGATCTGTTATAAGGTGGGGAGATTGTAAGATCCCATCCTTTTTTCAGGTCTGAATCTTTTAATTTTTTTGGTGAAGATCGATTGTCTTTGTTTTAATTCACAAAAATGATTGATTAGTGAAATTTTGATAAATGTGTTAAATATATTAAATTTCAGTTAACATCTTGGAATATTCAACTGAATATTTCTAGATTTTAACACTGAGTTATTGTGAGATTCTGAGGCCCGCAAAGTCTCGGTGATGACTGAAAAAATATTAGATATAAAATATTAAGTACAAAATTTTACTCAAAATAATTGAATAACTCTAAAATGGTGCTTCATATAGTAAATCAGAGACCACTGTTATGTCTGAAATAAATTTTGTACCCTAGGCGGGGTATAACATTTGTAAGCATTGGACGTTTGGATCTCTCGCTCATAAAAATTACCTTTTTATATTTAATTAATTTTTTAATCCATTTTTTGATTATTAAATAATTTTTATCTATCAAGCGGTGCATCATATGAGAAATTTGAGAGAACCATTTGGTCCGGAATGGGGGGTTTACTCTAGTGAGGGTACGACTTTTATGGACAATGGATGTTTGATGTTATTTAATTTTTAAGATTAATAAATTGTCAAATTAATTGAAATAATTAATTGATGAATTAAATAACAAGATTGATGGGATTAATTAATTGTAAAATTAATTAATGATAATTGTTGTGTAGATACAATTTAGAAAATTTGATAATTAATTGTGGAATTAGTTATGTGATTTTGAGTTCTTGGGTATTGATTAATTAATTAATGGTTTAATTACAAGGATTGGCGTGCTTAATGAATTGGGGAATTAATTAAGGGTATTTATATGAAAAAATAAATTTTGTCAAAATACAATTTCAGTCACAAATCTTTCTTATGGTGTTGGATTGGCATGCCATTAGTAGTGGCATGACCCTAAAATTGAGGCGATCATTTCAAGACCAATGCTGAATATTTAATTAAGGCTCATGGTACATGTCCATGAAACGCCCAAAATGATGATGGGTTGACACATGAAATTAATAGGATATATTAATAAGGAAATGATTCAATTAATAAATGTAACTAAATCAATTAATGAAAAACTATTAAAACTTGGATTTGGGGTGGTGCGCATGACATGGGTAGGAAGCCCGTTATTTATGACACGCCCCTCTCTCCTTCCATACTTCAATAATCAATATCTTTTTTGATATTGATCAGATTGATGTGCCGTCAGTGGAATTGGATTCTCCTTCATAAGAGGATGGTGCGTATCAAAAAAAATTCATAGAAAAATGAATTATTTTGAGTAGATTTGTATAAAACCAGATATGCTTATTTATTTAATTTATCCTTCAATAGTCTTCGAAATAACATGCCGTTAATGATATTGGATTCATATAATGTGTTCATCATATTTGAGGTAGGTGGTCTAAAATTTAAATCCCATAGCCATAATTGTTAATTACATATATGCAAGTTGTTGAATTTCTAGATCTATTTAGTAATTTTATTTCCAAAAAAAATATTTAATTTGGTAAATTAATTAATTATGGAATCATAAAAATTTGATAATTAATTATGGGAATTAATTATGGAGTTATTAAGATGGTTGAAACCGATTAATTAATTGATAAATTAATTAATGAGAATGGATTGGTTTATGAAATTTTGTTTCTTGGATAAATAATTGTCGAATTAATTATACCAAGATAAAAATTGTTGATATTGAATAATTAATTGATAAATTAAATATTGTTATATTGAAGTTGTTGAATGGAGAAAATTAATTGTAGAATTAATTATTATATTTGTTGTGATTATTAAATTGTTTGACATAGAAAAATTAATTTAGGAATTAATTGGGGTAATTGATTTATTAGAGATAAAGTAATTAATTTATTAATAAATTGGGGTTATTGAATTGTTTAAGTTGGGAAGAAATAATTTTAAAATTAATTAATGGGCGTAGAGTGTTATTTAATTGTTAAATTAAATAATAGAGTTGAGTAACATTAATTAATCGTGGTAATTAATTAATGGAATTGGAGTATAATTAATTGGTGAGTTAATTATCAAATTATTTAATTATAAATTACAAATAATTAATTGGTGAATTAATTATTAGATGTCTAGTTAATAAATGATCAATTAATTATTCAGATAATTAATGGAATTTATTTTGATAATTAATTGATTAATTAATTAACAAAGTTTATGTGAATAATTAATTAATGAATTAATTAAAGGGATTGTTATGATTAATTAATTATGAAAATTAATCAATGAAATTTATGTGATTAGTTAATCATTTGATTAATGAACGAAAATGGGTTATGATTAATTAATTGGGGAATTAATTAATAGAATTTATTAAGTTAATTAATTGTTCAATTAATTAACAGAAATGATGTGAACAATTAATTGACGAATTAAGTGAAGGGATTGTTACGATTAATTTATTGTGGAAATTAATTAATGAAATTAATGTAATCAATTAATAATTGGTTTAATTAATGGAAATGGGTTGTGAATAGTTAATTGGTGAATTAATTTTTGGATATTAATTTTGTGAAAATATTAATTAATAGTCGAATTAATTAATGGAATGGATATATTCAATTAATTTTTTAATTAATTAGAATATTTTAAGTGAAAAATTAATTGATTTATTAATTGAAGGGATTTTTATAATTAATTAATTGTGGAAATTATTTAATGAAATTGATATAATTAATTAATCATCGGGTCGATTAATGGAAATTGGTAGTGGACAATTAATTGTTGAATTAATTATTGGATATTGATTTTTTTGAAAAGATTAGTTAATTGTCGAATTAATTAATAGGCTTGGATTAATTAATTAATGGAATCCATGATAGTTTTTTTTGTGATATAATGATTAATGTGTTCAATCTTAGTTTTTGTGATAATGTAAAAATATGTGATAATAAGATACATGGGAAGTTTTGATGAAAAATGATATACATTCATCATTGAGATTTTGGGTGTTAGACATAGAATTTTGAACCAATGTGATTTGGGGTGTTAGACATGACATTCTACACCAATAATATAAATAAATAAATGGGATTTGTGGTGTTAGACATGACGTTCTGCACCGATGGCATTTGGGGAGTTAGAAATGGAATTCTGCACAGAGATAAATCTATCTGTAATGTTGAGAATTGTGGTGTTAGACATGGAGTTATACACAAATGATAAATATAAAAAAAATTAGATTTTGGGTGTTAGACATGGCATTCTCGGCCAATGAGATTTTTGGTGTTAGACATGGCATTCTACATCGACACGATTTTGGGTGTTAGACATGGTGTGCTACATTGATGGGATTTTGGGATGTTATACATGGAATTATACATAAATGATAAATATTAATAAATGGGATTTGGGTGGCTGGACATGACGTTCTATGCCACATAGTACTCTGAGTTATGGCCTCACATGAGAAAAAATTGAACTCTGACATGAGTCGAATGAGGTGTTGAGATACCATATCACCTTTGAATACTTCAAGATCTGGCATGAGTCAAATTAGGTTTTAAGATATGATATTACCTAGGGAATGCTTCAGGATCTGCTATGAGAAAAAGTTAGTATTGTGGTGCGGGTGTCCTTATAAATCCTAGAGTTAAAATGATTAAATAAAGAATAAATGATAATTTGATAACTATTTATTTACACATTTCATTTCTTTCTTTACATACTCACATACACTATATTTTGACTAGATTGTTTTAGACACCACTGGTGGTGGCCTACTTAGTTGTACTCACACCCTACTTGGGCTTCCTAATCGGTTCCTGAATAGAGTTTTTGTTTTCTACACAGGTTATGGGAAAAGGCCCTATGTTAGGTGGTAGAATTGGGATGGATCATGGTGATTGAAATAAACTTGGTGTAAAGACCCTCTTGGAGGAGTTATCGGAGTCTTTATTTATTTCTTTTTGGGTTTTTCATATTGACACTTGGCACATACATTGCCATGTCATGTTTCCCCTTTCAATTGAGTTCTGTATTTCTATTTTTGGTTATCTAGTGACATTGGATTTGTCATTGGTTATATATATGCTTCCATTACTGTTTATTTATTTTTGATGGTGTATTACTCAGATAAAAGAAAAAAATTGGGTATAGTCTCCCCATGATCGACTTATCAGACCCTCGCTGCTATTCTGCATCATCTAGCATATGAGGAGGTGCGCTTGAGGTCCTGTGGAGAACTGGCTCGGGGCACCGTTGTGTGGAACCCGGGTCAGGACCTTACATGCTCCCACCGAAACAATTACTCACACCTATCATAGGGCATGGAAAAAGCAATTTAATTTTCCTAATTCAACACAGAGGCCGACCAAGGTAATCTCATTTGAGGAGCGTCACAATTAGTTCAGTCACTAATTCTAATTCATCTAATCTAATTCGTTTTGATTTTTATGTTATTTATGAAAATGATATTTTTGAGTTTTGGAAAACATCAAATTAAAATAATGAAATGAAAAATTTAAATATAAATGCAGATAAAAACAAGGTGAAATTATGGAAAAATGTCTTGGTCCTATGGTTGGACATCATAGGTTCATTCATTATTTATTTGTTGTTTAAATTAAATTTGATAATCATTTTAGTGATACCTCATTAATGAATTACTTTTCTTTGATTTATTGAGTTTTAGATTTTATCCTGCCTCTGGAACACCAGACCACACCTCCACCAATAGTCAAATAGGATAATTCCTCAACTGATAATGTTATTCCTAAAAGACTCAACTCCACCGCATGACATTTCATCTCTTCGAGAAACCCCATCTCCACCGCACGAAGGGTTTTCCTAAGAGAAGGGAGGAAACAAATTAATCAAGGAAAAATAAATGGAATTAGAAATAATTCCATAGTGGATGACCACCAAACCTGTGCAATACTTTCACATCCACCACAAATAGATTTAAAACATGTTTTATTGAAGCACAATAACAAAGAACACTATGAAACCTCCCCCAGGGCCAAGCCTCGAGTTAGTCACTTTCCATTGTAAAGTGAATTGAGATCATGATGGAAATATGTAATAGAGAAATATAATTATAGTTTTAAGAAAAATATGGATGGAAGAATAAAAGGAAACAATTTAATATAAAAATGATGAATGCATTACAAGGTAAAAGAAATCTAAAATAAAAAGAAAAGAAATAAAAAATCCTAAAGATTGAATGTTGTCCAAGATTCCCTCCCCAATAAATATTATCTTCAATTCAAACCTATCCTATTATTTATAGTCATGGAAGAGGCCTTGGGGTGTTGTAATGGACCATTTAATGAGTTCAGGTCATAATGGGTTGTCAACGTTTGAAATTTTGACTCGCGACTTTTTCTTAAAAATAATATTCATGTTACCACCTATGTTTGGAAAAATGTTTGAATGTAGTCTTATAAAATGTTTTTCAGAAATATTTCTTTCATTCTATCTCCAAATTTTATTTTTATTGGACATTCATAGGGGAGTTATAGATTTTTTATTTACTATTACTTTTTCTGGATGAGATTTCCAAGAATATTCCTTCAATGTATATCATTCACTTTCCACCATAATGGATTAATCACTCCATGGAATTTATTGAGAGAGTGATTCTAGGATTACTCTTTCATATCCATGTGTAATCACCTCAATTTGAGGTGTGTACCTTGATTTATGCTTCAATTATGAAGGTGGTGTCCACATTGTCTGCCCGAAAGATTTTCGAACTTCATTGATTTTTGGGCCAATAGTTGTTCGAATCATATTTTTTTCCTAAATAGAAAGTTGAATAAAATAAATAAAGGAATAAAAAAATCACTTAAAATGGATTAATATTTCAAATATTATTCTCAAAATACCATTGTAATTAAAATCTATTAAATTTCCTCAATTAATCACTTTTCACATTTTATCCCAAAACAACCCTTAAATATTAAAATCTCACAAACACTACTGGAAATCTGACCTCTCCCAACGCTTCTATACCAACGGTTCATAAAAACCGTTGGTATAGGTTCCCTTTCCCAACGGTTTGGCCAAACCGTTGGGAAATCCCACTTTGATGCCACCTTTCCCAACGGTTTGGGCAAACCGTTGGGAAAGCCCACATTTTGGGGACCTTTCCCAACAGTTTTGGCCAAACCGTTGGGAAAACCCACATTGTGGGGACCTTTCCCAACGGTTTTGGCAAACCTTTGGGAAAGGTATACCCTTTCCCAACGGTTTTGGCCAAACCGTTGGGAAAGGTCCAATTTTTGGACATCTTTCCCAACGGTTTGGCCAAAACCGTTGGGAAAGGGTATACCTTTCCCAATGGTTTGCCAAAACCGTTGGGAAAGGTCACCCATGAATCAACCTTCACTCAGAATCAAATCCAGGCTCAAAATCTATTCCAACGGTTGTCAAAACCGTTGGTATAGGTCTATACCAACGGTTTTGACAACCGTTGGTATAGATCCTTTGATTTTTTATCATTTCTTCTTACCCAGAACATTATATAAATCAAAATTTAATATAATTATGAGAATACATATATATATTTATGTAATTATATACACAAAAGTCATGTTAGGTTAGTGGTTAAGTCGTTCAATAATAAACTAGGGGTGCTGGGATCAAATCCCAGCGAATGTTTTTTTTTTGAAATACATATACCAACGGTTCCACAACCGTTGGTAAAGATTTTCATATTAATTATACCAACGGTTTCCAAAACCGTTGGGATAGGTCTATACCAACGGTTTGGGGAAAACCGTTGGTATAGACCTATCCCAACGGCTTACTTGGCCACGGTTCTCCAAACCGTTGGTATAGGATATACCAACGGTTTGGAGGCATATACCAACAGTTCCAAACCGTTGGTATATGTTAGTTTTCCAGTAGTGAAATCAACTAAAATTGATTAATTATATAAGATTAAATCATTTAAAAACATATTAAAAATGTTTAAAATATTAGTTATATCAAACCACAGACTATCATTCTTCCTCTTTCCATTGATAGAGTTTCCACTTGGTGTGAAGTCATCTATCTGTCTTCCTTATTCTTATGCCAACTTTCTTCTTCAAGAACCATAGATGAAACATAATTGAATAGAAACATATCCATTTAGATATTATTGGTGAGGTTTATGATAATTTAATCATATGAATCTGGAAAAATCTGGAGCAGAATCTCCGCACGTTCAGTATCCACAATTTCATTGCCCAACCCTGTAAGCTGAGAAAAAAGGGTATTGAGGGTGTTGATGTGGTCATTAACTAATGATAAATATTACATTAAAATAGTGTATAATTTTATCATTAATAATTTTTTTTGTTCAGTGAATTTTCCTCATATAGCTTTATCAGAGTATCTCAAATTTCCTTCACCGTATTTTTATCCGTAATGCTTGACAGGACCCCATCTTCCAAAGCCAAATGAATGTTGACAATAGCATTCTCATCCATGTCATTCCATTTCTCCTTCTTCACACCCACTGGTTTCTCATGAATCACCTATAGGCAATTATCTTTCTGCATCACCGTTTGCAACTTCATTTTTCACAATGAAAAATTATTTCCATTGAATTTTTCGATCTCAAATTTCACTTTTATTTGGACACGTCGTTAGTCCAAAATTTCCTCAGTCCATAACCTCACCTTTGATACCACTTTTTAGGATCATAAATAATTACCCCTTTGGTACAATTATAATTGTAAGATAAAAATAATGTTCCAAAGTGCAGAAATAATTTGAACACTTGATGTAGCATGGAAAACCACCCCAAATGAAAGGGGTAAAAAACCACGAGCAAATATATGGGTTTCACTATAAGAAATGTGAGTACAAACTCTGTCAATTACAAGGAGAAAACACTAAAGAAATTTTCTCTTGAATATATGGAGAAATACCTCACAAAAATGCTTCACTCAAAGCTAAAGATGTGTTCCCTGAGAATCTGATGGTGAAAACTATTGGATGAGATCCCTTTTATAGAATGACCTCACCCTCCTTTGTTCTCTGCTCAATTAGTTATATTTTACCAAATTAAATGGGGGAATAAGGGTAGGGTTTCACCCTCTTTGAATGAAATGAATGCAGTGACCATTATTATTAGTTTCTCTCTCCCTAACAAATTCCAACATGTGTAAGAGAGAAGTCGACTGTTAGGATTCATTTATAAAATCGTGTATTGCTTTTGGTGCTACTTAAAAAGATTTGATAAAGGTTACTTTTATCAACTATAAATTATAAAGTACTGATAAAATAGACCTTTATCGGCATTTCTTTAGCACTTATAAAGAAACACCTTTATTAGTGCTAAAAAGCACTAATAAAGATATAATGTTAATAATTTATTTATATTATTATGTATATTTAAAAAATAATATATACAACAAATAAATATTTATTTATTTATAATTATAACTATAATTAAATAAAAATTTATTTATATTTATATATATATATATAATATATTTATATAATTACTAAAATTATATACATAAGAAATATATTTATATAAAATTATAATAACTATATTTCTTATATTTATTATATTTATAATTTTATAAATATATATAATTAATATATTTATTATAATTTTATAATTATTTAAATATATTTGTATTTATTTAAAATTATAATTATAGATATTTTTAAATATTTATAAATATTTTTATATATTTATTAATATTTTAGTATATTTATAAATATATTTATTCAATTATATATATTTATAAAATTATAATTATAATAAATATATTTATTATAATTTTATAATTATTTAAATAAATAAATAAATATATTTATAATTATAAGTTTGAATAAATATATTTATAAATATTTGTATTTATTTATTTATTTATTTATTTATAAAATTATAATAGATTTATCTAATTTTATAATTGTTTAAATATATATATTTAGTTACAATTATAATTATAAATAAATATATTTAAAAACTAATTATATATAATTAAAATTTTATAATTATAAATATAATAAATCTATTTATTTTTTAGATATATTTTTTTGTAATTTTATTAGTATTTATGAGAACATAATATATTCATTGGTATAACATGAATGAATCATATACTTAGTAAATTATATATCATAATCATCACATATATAGAAAACATAAATAATAATAAGGTTGTAATGTATAAATAAATATTCATGATGAATACATAACATATGCATGCCTAAATTATATAAATTAATAATATTTTTTATTAAAAACTTTTAACAGTGCTAAGAATAGTGCTAAAAAATATATCCTTTATTAGTGCTAAAGAAGCACTAATAGAGGTACACCTTTATTAGTGTTTTTTTAATGCTAATAAAACTTACCTTTATCGACACTTTTTTTAGTGTTGATAAAACTTAACTTCGCCAGTGCTGATAAAGGTGAGACTTTTATCAGCACTGATAAAAATTAACGTTGCCCTTGCACCGATTTGTGGTAGTGTGTGGTTTTACTTTTCTGAAACTGTCATGGGCTTGGCAACCCATGATCAATTCGGATGATCCAGCACTATTTCACTAAAAGTTTCTATGGTATGGTTTTTCTATACGAAACTATATTAGAAAGCAAGGAAATGGATTTCGTCACAAAAAAGTTGGATTCACTGGTTGTTTCCTGGTCTCTCGAAAAGGCCATACAAGGGGGCCTGGACTACTCTGGAGGGATGATGTGGATTTGAGAGTTAAAACTTTCACTTCTAACCACATTATCATGGTTGTTAATCTGGGTGATCTGCCACCATGGGAGTTTTAAGGTTTCTATGGTTGGACCTCAAAAATGGGGAAGTGGAAATCCTGGTTGTTGATTAAATCTACATTGGGAATTCTTCCCAGAACTCTCCTTTTGGGGGTAACTTCAATGAGATTTTGTTCTTTTATGAGAAGAACGAGGGTACTCGTAGACCTCATGATGCCTTATAGTAATTCCAATAGGCAACATAGTTGGCATGGATCTTTGATTTGGGTTTTTCGGGTAACCCTTTTACTTGGTTTCGTGGGATTCCTACTCAGGCCCACATTTCTGAAAGGTTGGATAGATTTTTTGGATCGACTAACTGGATCAGCCTTTTCAATTTTTTCCAAGTTTCTCACCTCACCCATGCATCCTTGGACCGCTGCCTGATCTTGATTAAAACCTCTCTTGGGTCTGGGAAGAGCAGTCAAGAAATGATTTTCAGGTTTGAGAGTTTTTTGGAGGATAAGGAATGTGAAGATGTTGTCTACTCAGGCTGTAAGAATAGGGAGCCAGACATTGGAAAAAATATTCATTGTGCGGCTTCTAGGTTGAAATGTTGGAGTAACGGAAAGCTTCATCAGCTGTATTTTCAATGAAATACTATCAAAATAAGGTTGAATGTATTGTATTCTCACCCCTTTTTGACTCTATATTATCATCCATTTCAAGATTGGAAACTGATCTTGATGTTGTGCTCAGAATTAAAGAACGTTTTTGGGCTATTCACACCTGTGAGTCTCATATTGAAGAAGGCAACTCTAATACCCTCTATTTTCACCAGAAGGTTTCTCCGAGGAGGAAAAGGAACACCATATCATGACTTTTTTATTCAGTGTACAAACTATAAATATGGATTTTATAAGCGCTAGAAATCACTTTTATTAGCACTGATAATCGAAGTGCTATTAAAAGGGGTCCCTTTTATCCGCACAAAAAAAAAGTGCTGATAAAAGGGTTATTTTATCAGCGCTAAAGAAATTTTTGATGAAGGCCCCTTTTATCAGTGTTTTTTATAGCTAATAGAGAACCCCTTTTATCAATGCTAAAAAATGATGATAAAAGTCAAAAAATGAAATTTTTAAAAAGATTTTTTTTCAAGAAATTCATAGGGTGGACCAACTCCCTTTTATCAACGTCTGGCCCCTCCCCCCTTAACAACACTTGGATAGCCTCCCACCCCCACCCTTTAACAACACTACCACACCCCCACCCTTTAACAGTGTTATTCCCTCCTTCACCTGTCTATGCGCACTTGCCTCTCATGGGTTTCAAACCTGAACCTCCCCCCACACTCCAATGACTTTTCCACTTACCTGTATTGTTTTGTTCTGTATTTTATGATATATCTATATATTTATTTATATTTCGTTACATTTTTTATAGCTATATATTTATATATATATGTACATATATATATATTTATGTATATATTTAAATACATATATAAAATATGTTTTGTGTGTGTGTTTGTATTTATAAATACATACATACATACATACATACATAAATATATATATATATATATATCTGTGTGTGTGTGTGCATATATAGATATAATTATACGTGTTTATATTTATTTACACATATTATATATTTATATTTATATACATATATTAGAATATATAGAAAAATATATATTTGTTTGTCAATACTAACACACAAATATATATATAATAATTGTATAGGTGAATAAGTATTTATACATTAATATTTTAAATAAAATGGATATAATATTTTATTTAGATTAGTTTTATATATTGAGAAATATATTTTATATGTAAATATGTTTAATTATTTATTTATAAAATTAAATTTTTATGCGTAAATATATAAAAAATATGTATATATAGTTATATATTTGATTATAAATAACATTACATTGTGAAAAATGATAAAATTTCAAATCCATAATATCAATATTAATGTAATCCTTAGGAAAAATTTTAGTCTCCCCTGAGAAAGGGCAAAAATACCCCCTTAAACGAGGCTGAAAATCTAATGAAGGTTAAAAAATCGGGGTACCTGACTAAAAACTCTATTTTAGAAGAATTTTGTGCTTTTTTCCCAAAAAACATGACAAGGGGTTTCACATGAGTCACTAAGGCATAGATCTCATCACAGGATTCGATTCGAAATGTGGTAGAGCCCAAACGGATACCCAGATCAAAAGTTATGACTGTTTCAAGTTCGAGTTGCATTTTCAAATAATTTTAGATATTTTATTAATTTTTTTTATATTTAAATTGTTATTAAATGACTATAACTCGATAAAAATTACAAAATTATTAATTAAAAATATTTTTTAAATAATTTCATAATCCTTTTTTACTAAATATATTATAAATTAAGATTTAATATCTATTTATCCTTATCTAAAACATATTAAAAAACTATATATTAGATTTATATCAATATAAATATATTTATATGTTTATATATTAATATATTATTTTTAATGAAATATATAATTTTAAATATACCCTTTATCATCACTCGTAAAAAAGTATTGATTAAGGGGGTATTTATCTGCCCTTTTAAAAAAATGCTGATAAAGGGGGGGGGGCTTAACAACGATAAAAAATGATAATAAAGGGGGTGCCTTTATCTGTGCTTTTTTACTAGTGCTGATAAAGGGTAGCACTACGTAAAGCAATTTCTATGGTAGTGTGGGGAGAACTGTTTCAAACTCGAAGGGGATCTATGATCTTATCTTGCACTTTTAGGAGGACCTCTTTATGGGAGGGAATTCAAACATCCCCTCGGACATTGAGGTTGAAGGATCTGGATGCAGCAAAAGTGTAGAGGTTGGGAGATCCCAAGTTTGCTTTTTTTGTAATCGATGACCAATCCAAGATTAATATGATGATGAACACCAGTATCCACTAATTGAAATCAAATATTTAAACAAATATAAGAATGGCGCCGGTTCTGAGAAAGTGTATCTTTCACATCTTGTTTATAATTAATTTAATAATTTATGAAGAAATGAAATACCTAGGTCTTCGGTACTTTCTTCATTGATGATTTTTGATCATCTTAAATGACCCTTCTATATTTTCTTCATTGTTCTTGTGAGGATCCAAATTAGAATCCGTCTAGAGGTGATCCACATGTGCTCAAATGGTCTCCGATCAACGCCACTCGTTCTTAAAGTTCTGGTGTGGTGAAACGAATGTCTTGCATCGATCGTTCTTGATCATTAATTCTTAGGTCTTGAAGAACTTCTCTAGTTCTTGAGTGGGAGAGATGAGAGGTGTCGAGAAAGAAATTTTTTGGCTCAACAATTCTCAATTCATCGGGGGTTTGGCACAATAGACGTACCTACCTTTTATTCGACATGGGGTTTCAGTTATAGTATTTAATTGCAAAACAATAATTAAATGTAATTATAAATATTAGAGAAAACTCATGCAGAATAATGAAAAATATGTAATAAGACGTTTAATATTTAATATATTAAATATTCTTGTAATTAATGTACAAACAGTTGGTTCTAGGAAACCAACTCCAACAAAATCCCACTCTGACTAGAGCCAACTTCCTATAACTTTTAGTTCACTAGACCTCACATGATGATCATGTTTCTGCAGAGTCAATGATTTAGTCAAGGGATCCTCCATGTTGTATTTTGTGGAAATATTGCTCACTACAACTTCACCTCTCTAATAAAAATCCCTGAAGAGATGATACTTCCATAATATTTTCGTCACCTGCTGATGTGACCTTGGATCTTTTGTGAGAGTCACCCTTGCAGTATTATCACAAAAAGTGTGATTGGATATTTACTGCTAGGTACCACATCCAAATCTTGGATGAAGTTCCACATCCAAACTACTTCTTTAGCTACCTTAGAAGCTATTATATACTTAGACTCTGATATAGAATCTATGACCATACCTTTCTTTGAGCTCTTACATCTCACAACACCTCCATTCAAAGTGAAGATGTATCCCGATTGTGACTTCATGCCATCTTGATCATTGTAGAAACTATCATATGCATATCCTCTGATGACTAGTTCCTCATCTCCTCCATAAAACAAGAACATATCCTTAGTACTTCTTAGATACTTAAGTATAGTATTGATTTTCATCCAATGGCAGTCACCTAGATCATCTTGACATCTTACTACCACACTCAATGCATTGGAAAAATCTAGCCTAGTACATAGCATAACATACATGACTAACCCAATCACGGATGCATATGTAATCCTTTCCATTCTCTTTCTCTCCTCATGCGTCTGAGGAAACATTTTCTTGGAAAGATGAATTCCATGTGATGATGACAACAATACCCTATTGGATTGTTCCATACTGAATCTCTTCAGTATCTTGTCAATGTATGTACTTTGACTTAGTCCCAATAATCTCTTGGATCTATCATGATGGATCTTGGTCCCCAGAATATATGTTTCCTCGCCCAAGTCCTTCATGGAGAATCATTTATTCAACCATGACTTAACAGACTATAAGATAGGTATTTCATCTCTAATAAGTAATATGTCATTAATATATACTATTAGAAAAACAAATGCACTTCCACTAAACCATTTGTAGACACAAGGCTTGCATTCATTCTTTATAAAACCAAATTCCATTATGGATTCATCAAAATGAATGCTCTTTGACCTGGATGCTTTCTTTAATCCATAAATGGATTTTTTTCAACTTTCGTATCTTGTTAGCATCCTTTAGAGTCCCAAACCATTCAGGTTGTGTCATATAGACATCTTCCTAAAGATTGATTTTAAGGAAGGTTGTTTTGACATCCATTTTCAAAATCTCATAGTCATGGTAAGTGGAAATGGCCAATAGAATTCTTATGGATTTTAGCATTGCAACTGGTGAAAATGTTTCGTAGTATTCAATGCCTTGATGCTATTTAAACCATTTTGCAACTAGTATTACCTTATAGGTACTGACTTGTCCTTCCATGTACAGTTTCTTCTTGAATAACCATTTGCAACCAATAGGCTTTATATCTACTAGATGATATACCAAAATCCATATTTGGTTTTCGTGCATGGAATCCATTTCATAATTCATGGCTTCTTTCCACTTTTCAACGTCTGTGCCACTTACTTATTCCATGTAGGTTAGACGATCATTACTATCAGCTAATAATGTGTCACCATCATCAATAACTAGAAAATCATACCATTCTGGTTCTCTGACCTCTCTTGTACTCCTTCGCAGTACTTTTGTGTCTCTGGAACAAATCTTTCTCCCATGGGGATTTATGGAATCTTCTCTTGTACCAACTCTTGTATACCTTGAGCCTTGACTTCATCAAAATCTATCTCGCTCTGACTATCAATTTTGGATATGTTCTCCCTCTCAAGTAATATGGTGTGTCTTGTCACTATAACCATTTTTTTGAGTGGTCGTATTTGTAATATACCCTTTTTTCATGGGGAATCCTATAAATGTAAACTTTTTTCCTCGGGATGCGTGCTTGTTACATAAAGAGGCCTTAACAAAAATCTTCACTTCACCACACATGTAAATTTAATAACATGGATTTTCTTTCTCTCCAAAGCTCATATGGAATACCATTTACCAATTTTGTTGGTACTTGGTGTAGTTTGTGTGATGCAGTTTGTAATTTATATCCCCAAAAGGATAATAGAAGATTTGCGTGATTCATCATTAATCTCACCATGTCCAACAATGTGTGGTTCCTCCTTTTACTTACACTATTCGAATAGAGATTGTAAGGAGGAGTGATTTGGGATAGGATCACAAACTCCCATAAGTAATAAATGAAGTTTTGATTAAGGTATTCTCTACTTTGATCTAAGCAGAGTTTCTTAATCTTCTTAACAAGATAGTTCTCAACTTCATTCTTATATTCCTTGAAATTATCAAAAGAATCTGACTTATACCTCATTAATTAGATATATCCATATCTACTAAAATCATCAGTAAAAGTTATAAAGTATGAATACCCACCCCTTGATTCAACTAGAAATGGTCCACATGTATCAGTATGAACTAATTCAAGAAGCTATTTGGATCTTTAACCTTTCCCACTAAATGGGGATTTGGTTATTTCTCCTTATAAACATATGTGACATACACCAAGTGGTTTTAGTT
This sequence comes from Viscum album, assembly GCA_963277665.1. Taxonomy (NCBI): domain Eukaryota; kingdom Viridiplantae; phylum Streptophyta; class Magnoliopsida; order Santalales; family Viscaceae; genus Viscum; species Viscum album. The sequence goes on along the minus strand of OY728121.1, from coordinate 1,655,488,645 downwards.
TAAAGAATCTAAATATCAATCTTGATGTAACTTTTTCAAGTGTTTCTCATTTACTTGACCTAGCTGGTGAAGCCAAAGTCTGGGGTTTTATAAGTCATGTAAAGTAGTTTCATTATTGATTTCCATTACTTGGTTTGTGTGATTCCACACCTGAAGAATGATATATAAATGTGACTTACCAAAACAAATTATCTATTTATAAAAGAAGCAACATTCATTTAAAAACTTGAAAATAAATCCATCTATATCTAGTTTGGATACAAAAATAATGCTTTTGGTCATAGAAAGAACATAACTACAACCTTTTAATACCAAGATCATCCCAGTCAGAAACATGAGGTGGTTATCCCTGATAGTTACAATAGCAATTCTATCTTTGTTGGCTACTCATAAATCTACCTCCCCTCGATTAATTTTCTAGAATCTACTTGGTTCTTATATTTGGATACATATTTGATCACCATAGGATGTATATAATACCCAATTTGTAGAAATAGATAAATTGAACTCGATAAAAAAGGCACTTGAAGCTTCCCCTTTCTTTTTATCTGGATGTATATTTTCTTCTAGTGACCCTTCTTTCCACATGAGAAACAAATAGCTTCTTGTTTCCTTCCATCCCCACTGATATTACTTTTCTTGGAAGGATGTGAAGAGGATTTGAGCTTAAAACTCTTTGCCTACCCTTTCCTCTTATTCACTATTAAGAAAGAAGGATTTTCATGCTTTATGTATTTTTCCACTTGGAAAAGAAGGATTAGAAGATCTAGTAGATACTTCTCAATGTTATTAATATTGAATTAATAATAAAACTAGAGAATCTCTGAGGGAGTGATGTGAGAATGAGATTGGTACCCTGTTCTTAGAGAATTTTAATCCCCAAAACCTCTAGATGCTCATTGTATCCAATGAGATGGACTATGTGAGACCCAGTTGGGGAACCCTCTCTAAGATTACTCTGAAAGAGTGCCTCGAATATCTTAAATTGTTCATGTCTTGCTCACTCCTAGTAAAGACCATGGAGGTTCTCAGGAATTCTATTGGCATCCATGTTTTCATGATACTTCATAAGTTCACTAGACATTGATGATAACATAAAACATTGAATGTCGATCTCATAGTTCATATGTTTTTTGTAGACTAGGAACTCTTCATCACTTACCTCTAGGGTAGGCTGATTAGGTAATGAGGACTCTAGAAAGTAAGATTTCCTTTCATGGCATAGAATGACCTGAAGGCATCTAAACCATTACTGGAAGTTACTACCGAAGAGGATGTCATCTTTATTCAGTATTGATCACAAGGATAGTGTGGCTGATAAGTTTTTAATTTTTATTCTACAATTAAAAGAGCATATAATTATTAATTTCTTGATTACATTTTATGAGGGGTAATAAATTTATTTTATCAAGTCTCCCACTATTTTATAAAGTCCCAATGGCCCTCACCATTGAACTTGAAATTTTTAGTTTTTTGGACATTCTAGTGGCAGAGATCTATATTCCCCTTCGCATAACCCCAAAAAGGGTTGGTCAATATATTTGAAGGTATTTAGGTAGGTAGGTCTTTTCCAACTGTGGGGCTGCAACTCCTTAATCTATTGAGTAGAATCCCCAATCCTAAAATCATGACTTGGATTTCCTCAACACTTGTCTCCAATATTACACCAAGTCTAGAAAGGGATACTTATCTTGATGTAATATGGTTAAGTCAACCCAAAACATTTATAGTGGATTCCTATATAAAAGTAAGTGTCCCAACAAGGGTTGGTCAAACACATAGTTTTATTGTGTCTTTCCCTTAATCAAGTAATGGAAGGTTTAGTCTGACTTAATATTTTATTGAGGTTTTTTATCTCTTATGTGTAAATTGCTTATTATCTTTATCACATGCTTGTTAATATTATGTGGAACTTACTTAATTAATTAACCATGTCTTGATAATATTTATGCATAAGACTAGTTTATTTTAGTTCCTTTTTGAATTCTTGTTTAATTCATTAATTACGTGATCACGACAACACATCCATAATGACAAACCAGGAAACTCACAGAAATAAAATAAAGTAAAGGGAATGATCATGACATTTTTTAAATCTAGTGGTTGATAAACTAACCCTAACCTAGGGGAGAAACACCTTGAACCTTTTGGGTTTGGGTTTACATCTTTCCACCTATCCACCTTTGTATCTCCTGGGATTGGTTTCGTCTCGGCTCCAACTTGAACCGCCTCCACTATATTGGGAGCTCCATCCATTATATATTCTTTTTAACTCACATGCAGGTAAGGGGTAAAAAAGGGGTTTTAAATAAAAGAAACCATGTGCACACATTCCCTACATATTAATGAGGATAGATGGCATGCAGACCAACAATTTAATTTAAAATAAATTAAAAGGAAACCAATCACATACCAAGGTCTGGTCTAAGTCATGATCATCCACATACATGAAATGAATTACACATTTAATAAAACTGGCATTCAATTCTTTAATTGTTCTTATTAAGATATTTCTTTTTTAAATCGACTAATTATTGTCTTTAATTACTCAATCATTTTATCTTAATAATTTTTTAAATTTCCATGATATTATCATACACAAACTTGGAGGTGACATGATGAATACCCATTCAAATCTACATGATATGTAATTATAAACATTACACAAACATTAAAGTTTTAATTCTATGTAATTTGGAAAAGTACACGGTGTGTAGTTCTGACTACACGATGTGTACTACTTTCAACATATTATCTGAAGTACACGCTTAGGGAATTGGCATGTGAGGTGTAATTCATAAATCTTGGAGCAAACAGTGTGTCCAGTGGGCCACATGATGTGTTGTATCTAGGTTATAGAGTTACCAGTCAGCTTACCCTTGTATGGGATACACAGTTTGGCCCTTGACCTGAAGGGACTACATGCCAAGTCCAGTGGGACCCACGGCGTGTAATTCGACTGACCGTGCACCAGTGTGTCTCGGTCAAAACATGGTGTAAGAATTAAATACACCATGTGTCATTAATGTGCATGGATTGAGTAATTTCTGAATTACTCTCGATGTGTTGAACACAACTACACAGTGTGTAATCCAGATTACACGACGTGTATTGCAGATTACACGACTTGTAAATCCAAATACACGGAATGTACTATTTTGTTACTAGGATAGAATTATCAGCGCCTCCTAATGAGATCCTTTACTTAATTTTAATCAAAAAATTATTCGTTTCTATTGGATCTGCAAGAAAAAAAAATAGGAAGAAAAAATCTCAAAATTCAGATTACAAGAAGGATTAAACATGAATTGAACAAATAAATTATTAAAGAATAAATCATCAAAAAATTATTTAAATAATTATAAATTATGGTGAGACCCACTCTGATAACACTTTAAGGATCAAGACTCAATGGAAGTGTGGAAGTTGGGAGGGCCCAACTTTTATTTTTCCATAATCGATGTCCAATCTGGATAAAGACGATGATGAACGCCATTATCCACGGATTGAAGTCAAAGATTTATACAAAGATAAGAATAGTATGGGATCCAATAAAGAGGGTCTTTAACATAATGTTTATAATTAATTAAATAATTTTTGAAAAAACTAAATACCTGGGTCTTTGGTACTTTCTTCGTTGATGATCATTGATCATTCGAGGTGACCCTTTCGAATTGCCTTCGTTGTTCCTGAAAGGATCCAAAGTAAAATCCATCTAGAGGTGATCCACATAGGATCCAATGGTCTCTGATCAAATCCACTCATTCTCTAGGTGCTAGCATATAGTAATTAATGTCTTGTGTTGATATTTCTTGATCGCTCGTTCTTTTCCCTTGAAGAACTTCTCTCATTCTTTAGAGGGAGACATGAGAGGAGTCGAGAAAGAAAGTGTTTGGATCAAAAATTCTCAATTCACTGGTGGTTTGTCATAATAGATGTCCCTACCTATTAATCAACATGGGGTTTCAGTTATAATATTTAATTACAAAGTATTAATTAAATGAAATTATAACTATTAGAGAAAACTCATGCCACATTATAACAATAATAGCATCATTATTTGTGGTACACCAACTTGCACAATATAGAACCATAAATGAAATCCCATTCCACATAATGATAATAATATTATTATTATTTCTTGCGCTAACTGGATAAACATTATTTACTGACATGTAAATAATTAATTTTTCAATGGAAACGGTCTTGGTCTGTTCAAACTCCTCTTCCATTTATTGAACACCCGAATTAAATATTTTATTCTCTTAAATAAATATTTTGATTTATACACTTGTAAATAAATATTTATTAAATGTTCAATAAAATAAATAAATATATTTTATTCACAATCTGGTGAATAAATATTAATTTAATTTATACGATCATTTTAACTTGAATAAAATCATTCCTTGGTCTTGAGAATAATATTTATTCCATTAATGACATTAAAATATAATTTAATTGAGACCACAAAAAACACTTAGTGTGTGACCCTCTAGGATTATTTCTTGTTGGCATTATTACTGCCTAGAAATGAGTCAAGGCACCCAAGAGAAAGAACTTAAAGCCGCAAGAATGATATCCACATATGAAAACTAACTATGTAATATAATCCCTTTATCACAATATCTTATCAAGTAGGTTTCATGATAGTGTCATCAACCTATATGCTTAATACGTCATTCTTAGACTACCTAAAAAAACTCATTCTTACACCATGTCCATGTAATTTAAGATGATAATTATATTTCAATCAAAGGGTCGAGATATCAACCTCTATAAATAGAAGGGATAAATCATTCCTTGACTTATCCATTAATAACATGTTATTCATGAGGCACCGACGTACACTACTTCCTACCAACATTTGGCGTGACGGTTTTTTTCAGCAAATATAAGTGTGTGATTCCTGACACATATTAATGGTAATCTTAAAGTCGAAGTACCATTACACACACTCGTAGATAGGAATATCCAATGACACAAAAAAAATTCAGAATTCCTATTGGTGGGTCTGTTCTCATAATCCCCCATCTTTGAGATTACCAAGTGTGAACTTCATGAGAAAAAGTCTCATCTCATTATGAGTTCTCACACATAAAGGTCTATATACTATGTGTCCCATCGTAGTTTGTCATCCAACCATATAACTATATTTAAGAATATTTTCATAGCACTTCAAGGTTCTCATCATAGAGGGGAACTATTATGACCTTATTAATGCGACAAATACTCTAGAAAATTATAACATTATAGTCATGTAGAACAATGAAAAATATGTAATAAGTTGTTTAATATATAAATACATTAAATATTCATGTAATAAATGTAAAAACAGTTGGTTCTAGTACACCATCTCCAACAGAGGCTTGCATTGAGCATGTGGTCTCAAACATGATGAACGTTCAGCATACACGAGATTTCTCTGATGTTGAAATTCTATTGGCACTGAACCAAATTAAATCCACCAAATTTCTTAGTCTAGATGGATTCCATGGATTTATATTTAAGAAATATAGTCACATTGTTGGATATGACATTATGGAACTCATGAAAAATATCTGGAAGGGAAAATCCATCTTTCGTTTCCTCAATAAAACCATTTTTGTACTCATTCCAAAAATCAAAAAACCCACTTTAGTGTCTGATTTTTGGCTAATAAGTTTATGCTATGTGACCTAAATTTTTTTTTCAAAAATTATGGTCAATCGCCTCTATCCACTTCTTCCTTTAATTATATCTAAAAACCAAAGTTCATTTTCCCCCAAGAGATTGATCTATGATAATTCCATTGTTGTGCATAAAGTGTTCCACTCTATAATAACTAGATTGGTCACTAAAAAATGTATTATGGAATGGAAGATTCACATGATAAAGGCTTATGATAGAGTTTAATGGTCATTCCTCTAATCAGTTATGAGAAAGGTGGGTTTCTGATCTAAATGGATTGATGTCATTATGCAATGCATTTCCTCTCTTTCTTTTAGGATTAATATAAATGGTGGAATATCTCATAGCTTTTCCCTCTCTAGGGGTCTGCGGTTGGGTGAACCTATTTCCCCCTTTCTTTTTATTATGGTTACTGGTATCTTTTACAAGTTTTCATTGATGGTATCTAGGGATAATCTTGTGCATGGGGAGAAGGTCTGTCAGTGGGTCCCAATATTACCCACCTTTTATTTGCAGATGATTGCTTATTTTTCTTGGGAACTAAATTGGAAGATTATGGTTCTATGAAAAATATTATTCATAAATATGAGATAGATTCTCAAAAATTTATTAACACATATAAATATTATATCTACTTTTGTTCTTGTGGACCTCTATGGAGGAAGGGTGAAATCCAAACCATTTGGAGGATCTGGGTGGTTGATAAACACCAGAAATATCTTGGGTTTCTTAAGGTATTTGGTCACCCAAAAAAATAGTTTTTCTATGGGATTATGGATAGGTTTGAAAATAAGATCCAAGGGTGGACCATAAAAAGGGAGTCAAAGTCAGTTAAGGAGATCTTCATCAATTTGGTGGCCCAAGATATCGACACCTATGTGATATCACTCTTCAAATTGACATGTTATTTTATTGACCAATTACATGCGAAACTGGAAAACTTCTGGTGGGGAATGAACAATGGAAAACATAAGACCCATTGGATTTAATGGGCTAAGCTATGTGTTCCCAAGGCCTACAACTTCATGGGGTTTCATGATTTTCACCTTTTTAATGATTTACTTCTTTCCAAGAAAGGATGACAGCTTTGAGAGCATCCCTTATCACTTTGCACCACGATTATTCGGGATTATGGATAGGGTTGCAAAGAAGATCCAAGGGTAGACCAGCAAAAGGGACTCAGAGGAAGGTAAGGATATCCCCCATCAAGTTGGTGGCCCAGGATATCCCCACCTATGTGATGACCCTCTTCAAATGGATGAGTTATTTTGTTGACCAATTGCATGAAAAAATGGAAAACTTATGGTGGGGCATGAACAATGGATGACATAAGACCCATTGGATTTCATGGGCTAAGATCTGTGTTCATAAGGCCTATAGTGGCATAAGGTTTCATTATTTGAACCTTTTTAATGATTTATTGCTCACTAAGAAAGGATGAAAGTTTTGATAGCATACCTTCTCATATTGTGTCAGGGTCCTCCATGCAAAATATTTATCACACTTGGACTTCAGCGATTCCATCCTTGGCCCACACCCAAGATTCCTAGAGAGGAGCTTGTGGGAGTCCTATGATCTACTTGTTAAAGGCTTTCACTGGAGTATTGGAAATGGTGCGAGTGTTGATATTTGGAATGAACTGTGGCTGATGGAAGGTGATGGCTCTTGAGGAAAGCATGCACCAACATTCTCCCTATTATGGAATTTCTCAAGAATAATCATGTTTCCAATGATCCATATTATCTAATATGTAGGGTGGCACCTGAGTCTACTATTCATGTGATTTTTGAATACCCGGGAGCTAAGGGTGTTTGGTATGGGTAGAACAACCAGGATGGTTCATTCCTAGATTCAACATCTTGCTTATCTGAGGTCCTTATGTGGTGGTCTTCATCCTTGCCTATGGAAACTGTTAATGCCTTATGCACTATGGCATAGATGATTTGGGTTCGAAGGAATGACTTTATGTTTAATCATCTGTTCATACCAAATTTTCTCTAGGCTGAGCGCGCCATATTCTGGTTGTCCAACTAGAATAATTGTGTCTCTCATGTTATTGGTAATGAGACGAAACCCAACTCTCCTTCCTGGAAACCACCATTGTGATATATTATTAAAATTAACGTTGATACTTCGATCACTGATGGACCTTTCTCTAGTTTGGGTGTGACTTGTTGAGACTTCTCTGGATCTACTGTGGCTACAGGCTATATTTATTTCAACACAAGGTGGAGCCCACCTATTGAGGAGACTCAAGCAATCATTGATGGTATGTAATTGGACTTGGATAGAGGATGAATTTCCATCATCGTGGATTTGAACAACCTAAAAATTCTCAATTCCATTTCATCCCCACAGATCAGCCTCCAACTGTATGGCCCATTGGTTGGGAAGATCAATTATTTGTGCCATCTTTTCTCTAGCTACTCATTATCGTTCATCAAAAGAGAAGACAATAAGGCGACACACCTTTTGGTGAGTTGTGGTTTTTTAGGTGATTCTTTTATCTGGTTTCTTGATTTCCCATCGTGTTTGAACACTACCACACTCATGATTGTCAATTTTATTTTTAATATTTTTTTCCCTTAAAAAAGATTGGTTTCCCTTATCCTTATTATGCCTCACCACAAGACGACTGGATCGGGTGGATACATTTCTTGACCCGTATTGGTCTATTACATATTTCAGCATTATCAATTCTTTTTATAACACTGATAAAAGTCTTATGTTCATTTGAATTGGGAATATTTTTAATTTTTTTATTTATTCTTTTGGTATCAACACTATTCGTATTCTTTGGTTAATTTGATAAAATTATTTGATTTCAGATTAATCTATGAGGTATCTGCTACAAAGTTTTTAATGCTACTGTATTCCTATGTATGGAGCATCATTCTAAAATGGGACACACTAGATTTTAATGGGGATAAAAATATATTTGGAATTTTAAAAATGTTTTAAATTAAATGGAGTAATCCTTACTCATCGAATCATAGTTTGACAATTCAAAAAAATTACATCAGAATTGAATTATTTAAATATAAATTTATGTCAAAATCATGATTTTACATATCAATTTATTTTAGATACCCTAAATCTAACCCATTTAAATTATATCTATCCTAACGCTGATCTAAATCCATTTATATCTAATTATTTAATACAATAACTCTAATCAGATTAATTATTGGTGGAAGCATAGGAAAATAAATGACATTATAGCCTTACGGGTTTACTTGTTCATAGGTTAAAACATGTGGTGCACTTTTATTGGTGAATATCCACTACTTAGTGTGTGGTTTCATTTGATTCGAGTGTGTTGTTGCGACATTTATGGAAACTATTGGAATTTAATTTGAGGTTGTGCGATGGTGGGAATTTGCGAAACTCTGACCCATTACTCTATTTTGAAGTATGGTTACTTCAAAATAAATTATGAATAGTGAAACAAACTTCAACCCATTTACTTCATTTTCAACTCTAAAAATTATATTCCTTAAATATAATTGATTTTTATATATAAAAAATAAGTATAAACCATTTATTATATCAATAAAATTAATATACGTAAAAAATCATGATAGTGACACTATAGAGCAATGGAAAATATGGCGCTATGGTGTATAATATTTCTATTATAGCGCTGCAATTAGTGCTCGGTTGGATCTTGAATTCACTCTAAAATAACATTTTTACTTCTCAGTTGGAGATGGTCTTAAGAATTAAGTGGAAAATAAAAATATTATTTTTGAGTCGATTCAAATATTAATTTATTTTATTTGATTCCATAAAAGGGAATGTTGTGGAAAAAACACATGATTATATTCAAAAACAGACATAGATTCAATCTAATTCCATATTATTTAAACTTCATTTTAAAAAAAATATTGTAAAAAAGATAAAATGATTGAATTTCATAAACATTCAAATGTTTTTCATTAAAAAAATAAAAAATAAATATAAAAAAAACCTGATAAGGTAGAAAGTGTAAAATAAGTTTTCCATTACAAAACCATAATATACATTAAAAAAATTTCATACAAATTTTATAATACAATTTTTCAAAAGGTGTGCATGGATATGTCTTTATAGATAAATCTACATGGTTATTACAAGATGTAATTTGATGAATATCAATCTATCAACTCTTTTAAAACTTACAAGTAATTTATTTTTGGATGATACATGTTTTTATGGTGTGTAGTGTTTACGAACACCAATAACACAATAACTCGGAAGCCGGGAACAATGATTTATTTCCAAATAATGATTCAATTATAAATAATTAGAAAATATAGTGCAAGAAATTGAAATAAAGAACAACAACATGATGATTTAAATGCTTCAGTCCCTTTGGGACTTACTACACAATAAGAACACCACCCCACACATACTATTTTATTAAATATTAAACAAAACTGATTTACTAGGGCTAACGACATGAAACCAAACATCAAAAACACAAGAGACAAAAAAATCAAAGCATGAACAAATCAAAATGATGAACAAAGGTTGGTCATATTAACCTGACCAACACTACCTCTCCTATGCTCTTGTTTTTAGGTAATTCTTGGTTCTAGATTTGGAAACACAATCAGAGAAGGATCCTTTGTAGTGGGAGCATGCCAGATCTCCACCAAGAAAACCCACATCGTGGATGCAGGTCGACGTGTAAACAAGCATATCCTCTTCGGCACCGTAGATCCTCAACGTGCAACGGCTCTTCATTGTGCACTAAATAGACATCAAGTAGATGATCTATATTGAGCACCAGATCTGGATACACTGGTGTCAATGGTCACCGTATCTGAGCTCTTGTGGTTAGTAACAACAAATCTAGTACAGTGTTGTTGGAAACCGCCAATATTGTGTTTTTGTGACCAGAAACCACAGATCTGTAGTTACCGAGACTAGAAAACACAAGATCTAGATTCCCATAGTTAGAAACCACCTATTAGAGATGAGTCGCGAAGGATTCCTGTTAGAATCTCATTGTCATAGACGTGTCACAATTGAACAAGATACAAGAATTTGAAGAGTTCTAGCACTGCTACCAAGTTCCCATCCTAGGTCATTGTTGTAGGAATCTGTTGAGACCATAGGGCCCCACAGGAGTGATGAAACCCCATTCCAGAACACTAACCACATAACATCCCAACAAAGGAGGGGCTTCCATGAACCTTTCACATAACCAAAACCCTAACAGCATGGAAAACTACCTAAATATATGGATGGTCAGGATCGATTGGGTGGCTACCTCCATCGACCACCAACAATAAAATTGAAACTAGGATCGTCAAGGTGGCAACCCAAGCCACATTACTCGCCTCGAATAGACACCCCTCGCAACAGAAAAATTGAGCAAACAATGATAATATTGAGATGCATGAATTTAAAACAAATTAAATGGTATAATTAAGAAACCAATTTTAATATAAAAATTTAAATTAAAATATGTATATTTGATACAACCACATTTTAATTTCAGATTAAAAACTAAATTATTTTCATGTATATTGGTGGACCTATCAATACTCAATATACAATTATTTTATGAATAATTGATTTCGACCAAAAATAGTTTCTCATTAATCACAATAAATTTGAAATGATTTGGTAAATTCACATAAATCAATTTATTCATAGAACACCATGGAATGATGATTCTGCCATATGTGAATATATACCTTGTTTGAGATTTTGTTTTGTATAGATCAAACAAATATCCAATATGAACAAAACCAACTAATTTTTATTTTCTATTTTTTAAATAAAATAATTCTCATTAAATCCTGCAATGTATCAAAATATCCATTTCATATAATTCAAATGACTTTTAATTGTTAAAGAGAGATTTTTTGAGGGAAAAAGAGTAACTCTTATATTAAGAGATTGAATATTAGGTAAAACAAGAGAAGAAACCCAACTAGGGAAAAAATCCAATGAGACATGTGGGTAATTCGAGAGGCCTCGAGTCACAAAATGATGATCCACCATATCACCCTCCCTTTTGGAAAAGGAGAAAGAGTAAGATAAAAATCAAAGATAAAGTGATTGAATCTTGGATATAAAAAGGGTAAAAGGCTTCAGGCAAGCTTCCAGAGCAAAGATAGCATGTATGATAGTGAGGTAGTCTGATTCCAAATTTATGGATTTCATCCTTGCTCTAGAGTGAATTATGTGTCAAGAACAATTTCTTGAGATTCGGCGATTGTGGGTGAGAGTGAAACTAAGAAGAAAGAGTGAAACCCTACAATTATTAGCTCGTGAGAGTCCTAAGTGATGGAACTAAAACCTATGATGAATTTATCTGAAGGTGATTCATACACATTAATTTTTAGGGTTCCACTAATAGGGGGTTTCCAGGTACAAATGTTGTGCTTGAAAGGTGGTTCGTCAATCATATGCTTGTTGTGGTTCTACATTGATAACCATTGAGATAAATTCTTGACCAAAAAGGTGCATGGATTGGAGACCTGGTTAAATAGAATTCCATTTCTCCTAACCCAAATGATCCAAGACATTGTGAAATGGTAGGTTAGGTCCTTGGTGGGGAGGAGCGAAGACCACTTTGTGAGAAGATTCACGATATCACGAGCCATATCTAGGAGGATGTCAACATGAGGGTTGAAGGTGAACCATATGTTACTTGCTCTAGGGAAGTGGGAAATGGCGTGCATGGAAGATTCAGGCATGGACATGAAGATATGACATGTTGGGTTTTCTGATGCATGGTGAGAGGCAAGGAACCCCATAGAAGGAAGGATCCTGGTGCAGACTTCCCACCAAAAATAACATTCTTTAGGGGGAATGTGTAGGCACCAGATAGCTTTCCAGAGAGCCTCTACATCCAGAGTCAGAGTAATTGAATCAAGAGAATACCAAAATTTAATAATATAAGTAGCAAATTTATCCTCGCTTTAGGACCCAGGTCCCTAGTGACTACGATATAAATAATGATTTTCCTACCCCTTTCGCTAACCCTAGAGGAGGTTTTATCAGGGCACGAACCACTTCCCTCCTCATTAAAAAGGGAGAGAATATTTTCATATTTGTGATCTTCAAGGGAGGGGGAATTTTATTTGATCCCATTTCCATCAACCATTCATGGTTCCATCCAAATATTAATGGATGATCCATTACCAGTTCTCCATAAAGTCCCCTCAGGAGGGTCACACGTGATCCCCATAGGATACGCCAGAGGAAACCGGGGCAGGGGCCTAATGGGGTGCTGTATAAATCTACATGTGGGATGTATTTAGCCTTGATAACCTTTTCACATATAGATATAGGTTTCTTAATGAATCTCCATCCCTATTTGGTGAGAAGAGAATCATTGAAGAGGCGCAGGTCCCTGAACCTCATTCCCCCAAGAGTCTTGGGTTTGCAAATTTTATCCCAATAGATCCAGTGAGCCTTGTTCTTTCCTTCATTGAGACCCCACCAAAAATTTGAGAAGTGGGAGTGGATTTGATCGGTGATGAAGCTGAGGATCTTGAAGAGGATCATAAAATTGGACGGAATGGATTGGGTGACGGATTTAATGAGAATTTATTTTTCTAGTTTGGAGACTCTTTTGTGGCTCCAACCTGGGATTTTTTTATCCACCCTATCTAAGAATTTGGAGAAGAATTATTTTTTGGATCACACAAATACCGTTGGAAGCCCAAGGTATTTATGGTGTTTATTGAACACTTTAAATCCAGAATCTTGTTGGAGCTCAACCTTCCTATTTGGGGTCATGCTCGTGCTAAAAGAAACTTCTGATTTAGAGGGATTGATAACTTGACCTGAAGAGTTATCATATAGGTGGATAAAATGGAAAATATGTTTTTATTAATCTAATATGGACCTATATAAATGAATACAATCATACAAAAATAATGGATGGGAAATGGGGGACCCTACTATAGGACTTTTCCCCATGAACAAGTTTATCCATAGTTGATACTGAAATGATATTTGAGAAAACATAAACCATTAAAATGAACTAATAATGGGAAAGGGGGTATCACTAGTGAAGTCCCCTGTATGGAGATAAGATCTACAAAATTCCTATATTAATTCCTCTCTTTAACGAGACAAAGGTAACACATTTCATAATGATTTTAACCCATCTTGAGCAGAAGCCCATTTTTCTCAGGAAAAACTGGATGAACGACCATTCCACTATATCAAAATCTTTATTCATGTACATATTCCAGGCCTTGATTCCTCATTTGGACACATTGTGGGTCTCATGGAGTGAAATATTTCATGTTCAATAATCATTTTGTCCAAAATAAACCTACTAGGGTCAAAGGCACTTTGGTTTTCTAAAATAATGGAATGAAGAAAGGTGAGAAGGCGATTGATGAGATTCATGGAAAAAAATTATAGGTAAAATTTCATAGGATAAATGGGTGGAATTTGGAAACCAGGAGATAGTTTATTGGTTTTTGGAATGAGAGTGATGAGGGTTTTGTTGATGGAGTTGAGGTAGGTCTTCCCATGCCAAAGGTCCTTTATCAGGTTTGACACGTCAGGCCCAACAATGTGCTTGAAGTTTTTAAAGAAGAGGGCCTGGAATCCCTATGGGCATAGGGATTTTTTGGAGTGGATTTTATTGAGAGAGAAAATAATTTACTCCTTATTAATATCTTGGGTGATCTTTTCATTCATAGCCTCAGTGACAAAAGGCATAATACAGGAAGTGACCTCAGTGGGGATGGAGGGCTTACCAACTGTATAGAGATCCTAAAAAATGATGGAAAAGGTCCTGGATCTCCTCATCATTCGAGAATGTTCTTCCATATGGTGAATTAAGACGTGAAATATAGTTTTGTCCTCCTTCTAGAAGCTTTCTTGTGGAAATAATGTGAATTTAAGTCTCCTTTTTTGATATGAATGTCACGAGCACGCATAGACTAGTAGATTTATTTTCTTCAGAGGGTTTCATTGAGTTCAATCTCTAGTGTAAAATTCTATAAATGATCATGGATGATGGTGGGAGATAGCGGAGCTTGAAAAAAAAATCAATGTTTTCACACTATGAATCTGGTTAGTGGAACCACACACCACTCCAATTTTTGAGGTTATATGAAACCTGGTGAATTTTAGCATGAGCATCGGGTCTGTTTGCAGTCCATCCTAAATTGATCACATCTTCACTATCATGACCCCTCCCCACAAACTATACCCCTCCTGGGATGGAAATGTGAGAATATAGATAATGTCCCTGAGTCCTGACTCTAGTAGGCCCTGGGTTAGCGATTTTCATCGAGGGTATAACAAACACATAGATGAGAGGCATTACTCTCCAAGAAAACACTTGTGAAGGTAATAGATAAGATAGACACCAACCAACTCATACTTAGACTAAAATATAAAATAAAATCCAAGTAAGCATATGTAATGTCATGCAAAACTACTATAAGTGAAAGGGAAAACTGCAAGTACCAAAAGAAAGAAAAATGACAACGACCAAGAAGCCCAAATAGCACCTACAAAACCCCCTTGCTAGTAGTAACTAGTGAAATCTCCAACCTAATCCAAATAAAATGAAAAATAGTTTATATATACATAGGGTGATTATAATAGTATACTCAGTAGGATCCTCCCTGGAGCCTCTCCAACAAAAGCAAAGAAAGCATGCTAAATCAAAGTTAACAATAGGTGAAACAAAATCATCACCTAAATAGGTATACTATATTCCTAGCCTCACCATGGATATTCTCACCAAGTATTTCATACAAGATTATATAATATAATAAAGAATATCAAGGGTATCCTGCTACCACTTCCCCACTAGTTTTCTACTTTTCCCCAATGTCGCATGTCCTAAGCATCTCTCGCCAAAAAGGATTGCCCGCATACACCTGGGCGACTCACTAAAATATACACCTCATGCATCTCACCACCACAACCACACAACCAAAAGTAACAAGGTAGTTTTCGGGATCCACCAAAAATCTTATAGCATGTATCATACATCAGGTATTATACCTCAATCCATTAAAACTCATACACAGAGTAAGGATGATCAAGCCATCACATCCTACACATGTCATACCTATGGAAGTACATAGAAAACTATATCCAGAATACATGTGTGTGGAATAATCACAAGCCATTACAGCCCTCTACAAACATATATGGGGAAAAAACCACCGTGAAAACCAGCACAAGTAACTACCAAGAGAAGAGATTGGGGCCAAAGGGGGAAGTCATCCATCTAGCCTCCCACAAGAATGTTGGAGAAAACACCCCCTAGGGTTTAAAATCCTTGGGGTGTTAGTCTCCCCAACCGAAAAGGTGGGGTTTCATATAGAAACACAAAAAGTAAAAAATATAGTATAGATCACAACCACACTATGGGAATAACCTAGTCTTAGACTCAACTGTAGCTAATTCCTTTTAGACTCTCAACTTCCACTCCTAAGACTAGATATACTATAAGCACACAACCATTTAAAGAGCTACATTTAGTTACTTTATCCCTTTTCAGCAATTGAAATTTACATTAATTAATTATTTAAACATTAATAAACCATTATCAACTAGACCTCTAATAGGCATAGTCAATGCCAAGGGCACTGGAATCCTCTCTACTTTGAGTTCCAAAGCATGGAAAACGCTAGGTGATATGAAGGAGTGCATCACTTCTAAATAAAACCAAGCATGCACCCAAGTAGAAAACAAGAAAAGGGTACCTATAATGATGTATGGATCACCTGGAACTAGAAACTCTAATGAATTGATCTTAACTTGACCTACTCCATAGCCTCTCAAACCCTACTGGAGACCACCTCCATAGTTGCACTGTGATCTCTGAGGATGAGGATTGTCTTGGGGATATCCTCTACCTACCCCATATTCTCTTTACATATCCAAAACTGGTGTAATCTACTACTGTTTCCTCAGATGGAACTACCTTAAAGGAGGAACCTAGAGAGGAACACTTGGAACGTACTGACTACTTAGAAAGGTCGGGTAATCTTGCTGTTAATTACCTTAGCCTCCACAAGAAAAACATCCACCTGATCCCTTATCATAGTCCTAATAGCTACCTCCCATGAAGAAATAAGATATTGAGGGTTAAGACCTTCCCCCAGCTGATTGGAAACTCTTCTGTCCTAAAAACTGGGAACCCCAAACCACAACTCCACTTTGTGAGGAATCCTGATGACTCCCCTCTCCTGATGATCTAGTTCTAGATAACATCCTCTCGGTGGCCTCTTCTCTTTCCATCACCTCAAGATATGTCTTCAGTATAAACAGGTGACCTAGAATTGGATCTTTGGATGAAAATACTCCTAAAAATATCTAGACCTAACCTCCTTGTATTCTAATAGGTCTGAAGCATATCACAAAAGGTTCCTGAAATGGATTCCAAACTCTCACACACTGGAGCTCCCCTTTTTAAGGGTAAGCAACTCCTCAAGGCTGGATGCCTCCACTGTCGAAAAAAGAATCTATGATCTGAAATAATATCAGAACATATCTGTAATGACCCAAAATTTCATTAATGGAAAATCCCTCTTGATCCAGTTAAATGTTTCTTTATGTTTTTATAAGATGTCAACTTCTTTAGTTTAACGTTAAGATTTGTGACCGTTACTTTTATAGCCGTTGAACAATGATCATCTGGGTAGTTTAAATATAAGGCTTTAACGAACCAATTTTCTACTCAGACAAAGGAAGCGATGGCCTCATCCAGTAGAATTGCCCCTTACGAAGCCCATTTGTCGGAGCTCGGAAAGGAGGTGGAGTCTTTGGGCTTTTCCCTTGACCAAGCCCAAGATGAGCTTCATCAAGTCAAGCTCGAACGTGATCGTCTACGGGAAAAATGGAAGTTGATAGAGATTACCACTCGAGCGATGTTATCCGAGCAACCCCAAGAGTCTGTCACCATCGCACACCTTACCCTTAGGTCTTATGCGGCTATTTTAAGGGTTTATGTAACAAATAAGTAGCACCATGTTCATGTACATTATTTTTGTATATAATAATGAATATAATTTCTAGTCATTTTTGATGCATTGTAATTAGTTTTTAAAGTACAAATGATGTTTTTAGTTATTATTTAATTAAGAATTATATTTTATTAAATTAAAGGATTTTTGAATTAAATAATATTTTAATAAAATATTATTATTAATATTAAATTAATTTTTATTAAATATAAATGATCTTATAATTTTATGAATGCAATTAAAATTTTTATTAAGGTTTGAAAGCCATTTCTCTCAAAACCCGTGAATTTTTTATAAATGTCGGTTTTTATTTTAAAAGTGAAAATTCACATATTTAGAAAATTATTTAGTTAAAATAAATATTATTTTTGTAATCAGGACGTCGAAATTATCCAACGGTGAATTTTTCATAATTTTCTGAGACAGTCAAATTTTTGGGTAAAAATTAAATACCATTTAAATATATAATGTGTTTTATGACATCATAATGACCCAATGGTGATGTAATAAAATACCATAATCCTTATGTTCGGCCAATATGTGTTTTATCATTAAAATAATGAGTTTTTGGGTTTGTTTGACTCACTTTTCAAAGCATTAATGGAGCCCTCAAGACTTATTCAACACTTTTCCTTTTTAAATTAATTTCCATGGGAGTGTGACTCACCTCCACATAATCAAACCTAATTTTTTAATAAGTTCGGACCTTGGACTTGTAAAATATTGTTTTCCTCTTTCCTTTTCCAGAAACCATGGGCAAATACCATGGGATGGTTTTTGGTTTGGATTATTTTAATATAAGGGGTCCCAAACCTAAATAATAAAGAATTCTCTCACCTTTCCTATATAAACCCACCCAAGCTCCCACTTCCTCCTCACTCAAAGCCCTTGAAGTTCGTCCAACCTCTGCCCTACTCTCTCTAGAATCCTCTCAAGGTGCCCCAAGTTCCCAAGAAGCCTCTCACAAGCCTCTCTCTAGCCTTTGGAAGCACACTTCCAAGTAAGGGGTTTTCTTCCTTTCTCATTTTTTTGTCAATTTTCTTTAAGTTGTATTTCCCTTTTTATTTCAATTATGAATGTTGGGGTATGGTTTCGCACGTCCCCCATACTTCCCTCTTATTGTTTGAATGATGGGAGAACCCTTTTCTCTCTCATTAAATGCCTCCCATGTACACCCGTTACTATGCCGAAATTCCGAAAGGAACTTCTCTCTCTTCTTTTACATTCAAGCAATACTTTTGTATCATGAATATAAATTCCTTTTCAATTGTTGGGACATGTATCTATATGACCTTCTTACTGTCCATTACATTTAAATATGATGAGGAACCCCTTTCTCTCTCATCAACCTTTTTTATGAATCCTTATGTCACGCCGTTACACTGCCGAAATCACACCGATTTTCTAAGCCAATAACATTGTGTAGTGAATACCATGCCCATTTCTCCATCAAGGGTAATCACCTTTATGCACATTTACTTATTGATTGTAAAGTTTCATGTATGAATTCCACATTCCTTTATCGTGGAATAAATGTTTATGTTTTATGAATCCATGTTTTATGATCCATGTGGCACACGTATGCATGAAATGAAATGTTTAAGAAGGGTGATCCCTTTATAGCGCTACAATGCATTGGGTAAAGTATAGTATCATGATACGTCATGTGCAATGAGTGTTGACTCATGCTAATTCAAGTGCAACGAGGGTTTACTCGTGCTTCAAGTGCAATGAGGGTTTACTCATGATCCATGTGCAATGAGCCTTGGCTCATGCTAATTCAATGTTAAGTGTTGTTGCCACATTTCCATGTTATGATTATCATGCTTTATCATGCCTTTATGTTCATGTATCTCTTATGCTCTATTGATATGCCTATTGCCTAACATGTATTGTACTCCTCATGTTATTCATTGTGTACTCCCTTACTGGGCTTTATAGCTCACCCTTTTCTTATGCATGTCCTCAGGTTATCCCATGCAATGCTAAGTACGAAGGAATGTAGTGGTCATGTAAAGGAAGTTTTCAATAAAGATGTTGTATTTCAAGTTTAAAGTTTTTATGTAATGATCCTAAGCCCCAAAGACACTAAACCTCTCGATCTTCTTTGTTGTATCAAGTGAAGTTTTATGTAATAAAGCATGTTTAAGTTGTAATAAAAAGCAGGGTTGTCATAGTTGGTATCAAAGGATAGGTTTAGTTATTTTTGGGATTAGGAAACCCTAGTAAAGCCTTAGATACAAGACTAAGCATAATAAAAACATCCCTATGTTTTGGTAAATACTAAGTAAGTGGTTTATCAAACAAATACATCCCTGTCTGGATACGAGCAGGTAGAGGCGGCTCTGGCACAGATGTATCCTAGGGGTAAAACCCGAAAACACCGCTTTGAGCTAGACTCGAACGGGAACTGGTGCACGACAACGGGCCTTGCTGCACTCTTGGTTACGACACTCCCGGGGGATATGTTTTGATAAATTCACAATCTTAGTATGAACCCTTATTAAGGGAAAAATTATCCTAAGAATATATGTTAGAAGGAAGATCATGAAAAGCCAGGATTGAATCCTATAGACTCATGAGTTAAAGAGATTAAAGTTTATTTATAAGTCATCAACTTTTGTCTTTGGATTACCCTTTATGTGTTACCCCTAACTTTCCTTTTATTCCAGCCAATGGACGGTAATAGGAGAACTCGGGCTAACAACCGTTGTGAAGATCAGTGTGATGATTGTACTTATGAGATGCCCAATCCAATGGGAGCGGGAATCACGAACTTTGTCATGCTTCTCTCTCAGCTAACTCAAGTTTTGAATAGAAACACTGGTCAAGAGGAACGTTCAACCCCCCCTAAGGAAGAACAAGTCGCTATTGAAAGCTTCATGAGTCAAAGGCCTTCTAATTTTAGTGGATCATCCGATCCCACGATTGCTGAACAATGGATCAACTCCATTGAAAAGATATTCTCCATCCTCCAATGCTCTGAAAAAGAGAAGGTTCTCCTGGCGGCTTATCGTATGGAGGGTGAAGCTGATCAATGGTGGACGTTGATCAAAAATACGAAGCCTGAGGAGGAGATCGAGGCTTTGGAATGGAAGGTATTCCGGAAGATGTTTTTCGATAAATATTTTCAACGCACCCTCCGTCTTAAGATGGAAAGGGACTTCCTTTCCCTCAAGCAGAAATATGAGGAATATGTGGGAGCGTACGAGGCAAACTTCACAAGGCTTGCACGATATGCTTCCGGCTTTGTCGTTACCCCCGAATGCAAGGTTGACCGCTTCTTTGGTGGACTGAAGCCTAGCTTGCAGAAAGCATTAGCGATATGTGACTTCGACAGCTATGAGGAAATTGTCCGATGTGCCCTCAAGGTTGAAATGGAGATCGGAGAATCACAGGGGTATCATGGGGACAAAAAGCGGAAGGTGGACTTCAATGCTAGTGGTCCGATGGATAAATCCAACGGCGCTAAGAAATTCCAGCACCCCACTTGCCAAAAGTGTGGAAAAAAGCACCCTGGAAATTGCCTTAGGGGGACAAGAAAATGCTTCAAGTGTGGAAGAGAAGGGCACCTAGCTGTTAACTGTCAGCAAGAAGGACCCGCGGCTGCGACGAAGGGGAGGAACGCTCCGTTCGAACCTCAACGCGTTGTTCAATGCTTCAAATGCAAAGAACCGGGTCATTTTGCGAATCAGTGCCCTAATCCAAGGGTTATCGGAGGCAATCAACAACCTCCAAGACAGCAAGGAAGAGCTTTTGCCATCACTTCTGCCGAAGTGAACCCCGACAACGAAGTGGTGACAGGTACGCTAGTTATTCATTCAAGAATAGAGAACGTACTTTTTGATTCAGGTTCTACGCATTCTTTTATATCTCAAAAGTTTAGTAGAACAATCCCTGCACCACCACAAATCATGGAAGTAAAGATGTCAGTGAGTACGGAAAATGGGGCAATCATTGCATCCCATGAGTATAAGTCCTCCCCTGTTATAATCTGTGGATTGAATTTCCCGGCGAACCTCATCATACTCCCTTTGGTGGAATTTTATGCAATTCTTGGCATGGATTGACTTTCCTTATATAGAGCCAACATAAATTGTCGGGAGAGGGAAATCACACTCCATATGGAGAATCGACCCCCGATTCTTTACAAGTGTCAGGAGGAAGATGAATCTCCTTTAGCTCCATCATCTCAAGCATGGATATTACTGCCTTATGAGCATGCATATCTGGCTCAGATGATTGAGTCCAAGGAAGAAACCACCCTTGAAGAAATGCCTATTGTGAGGGAATTCGCTGAAGTATTTCCCGAGGAACTTCCTGGTCTTCCTCTAAGAAGAGATGTTGAGTTCTCAATTGAACTTATACCTGTGGCGCTACCAATATCCAAGACTCCATATAGAATGGCTGTGGTTGAGCTTGAAGAACTGAAGAAACAACTACAGGAGAATTTGGATAAAGGGTTTATACGCCCAAGTGCATCACCATGGGGTGCACCAGTCCTCTTCGTCAAGAAGAAGGATGGGTCAATGCGGCTTTGCATCGATTATCGTGAACTTAACAAAATCACGATAAAGAACAAGTATCCTCTCCCAAGAATCGATGACTTGTTTGATCAGCTGCGTGGAGCACAATACTTCTCCAAGGTCGACTTGCGGTCGGGATATTATCAAGTAAGGGTGAAGAAGGAAGATATCCCCAAGACTGCTTTTCGTACAAGGTACGGGCACTATGAATTCATATTAATTCCTTTTGGACTCACCAATGCTCCAGAAATATTCATGGACTTGATGAATAGAGTCTTTAGAGATTACCTAGATAAATTTGTGGTAGTCTTTATAGATGATATTCTAATATACTCCAAAACCAAGGAGGACCATGAGGAGAATTTAAGAACTGTACTGGAGACTTTGCGCAAGGAGAAGCTCTATGCCAAGTACAGCAAGTGTGAGTTCTGGTTGAAGGAGGTCTCATTCTTGGGCCATATCATCACAAGCAATGGAATATCTGTGGACCCCTCCAAAACAGATGCAATTGAGGGATGGCCGAGGCCAACATCAGTAAATGATATCCGTAGCTTCTTGGGGTTAGCTGGATATTATCGACGATTTGTGAGAAACTTCTCACGATTGTCCAACCCTCTTACCAAGCTAACTCGAAAGGGAGTAAAGTTTGCTTGGAGTGATGAATGTGAAGAAAGCTTCAAGGAGTTGAAAAGGAGGCTTATCACTGCACCCGTGCTCACTTTACCCACAAGTGGGGAGCTTTTTGTGGTATTCAGTGATGCTTCGAAGAAGGGATTAGGATGTGTGCTGATGCAGAATGATAAAGTGATATCCTATGCCTCAAGGCAGTTGAAAATCCATGAGCGAAACTATCCAACGCATGATCTGGAGTTGGCGGCGGTGATCTTTTCCTTGAAAATCTGGCGGCATTATCTCTATGGAGAGAAATGTGAGATATATACTGACCACAAGAGTCTTAAATATATATTCACATAGAAAGAGCTTAATATGCGCCAGAGAAGATGGATAGAGCTCATCAAGGATTATGACTGTTCAATACATTACCACCCTGGGAAGGCGAACAAGGTGGCGGATGCCCTAAGTAGAAAGGATCCAGCAATTCTATCAATGATGAGAATTGAGAAGGATCCAATCTTCTTAGACTTGATGAAGATGGACGTGGGAATCATAAAGAAGGTAACATCATCAATCCTTTCACAAATGATTGCTCAACAATCTCTTTTGGAAAGGTTAAAGGATTCTCAAAAGGATGATGCGAGAATCCAAGAAAAAGTGGAAGCTATCAAAAAGGGAAAATCCTCAGAGTTTAATGTTAATGAAGAAGGAATTGTACGGTTTGGGAAAAGACTATGTGTTCCATCAAGTTCGGAGCTGAAGAAGGAACTTTTGGATGATGCACATAGTTCAAATTTCTCTATTCACCCAGGGAGCACAAAGATGTATCGAGATCTCCGAGAAAACTTTTGGTGGGATAATATGAAGAAGGAGATCGCCGAGTATACATCAAAGTGCCTGGTGTGTCAGCAAGTGAAGGCAGAGAGGCAGAAGTCTAAGGGGATGATGCAACCATTGCCCATACCAGAATGGAAATGGGAGAACATCACCATGGACTTCGTCACTGGACTTACAAGGACATCCAAAAGCAATAATGCAATCTGGGTTATTGTGGATCGTCTTACAAAGACTGCACACTTCATTGCTATTCGAGAGGATTTCTCTTTGGATCAACTGGCACGGATATATATCAGGGAAGTGGTACGGTTGCATGGAGTACCACTATCTATTGTGTCTGACCGAGATCCAAGATTTACCTCTAAGTTTTGGAAGAGTCTTCAACATGCTCTGAATACTGAACTGAACTTCAGTACGGCCTATCATCCTCAAACTGATGGCCAATCCGAGCGGACTATCCAAACACTTGAGGATATGTTGAGAGCGTGCTCAATGGACTTTAAAGGAGGATGGGATCAACATCTTCCTCTAGTTGAGTTCTCTTATAATAATAGTTTCCACTCGAGCATCCAAATGGCACCATATGAAGCCCTGTATGGGAAAAGGTGTAGAACACCGGCATGTTGGGATGAGGTCGGCGAAGGTAAGCTGCTTGGACCAGAAATGGTCGAAGAAATGGTGGAGAAGGTGAAAACCATTCAGCAGCATATCAAGGCAGCCCAAAGTCGACAGAAGAGTTATGCAGATAATCGTCGACGAGACCTTGAGTTTAAAGTCGGAGACAAGGTGTTTTTACGCATATCTCCGTGGAAGAAGGTCATGAGGTTTGGAAAGAAAGGGAAGTTAAGTCCAAGGTACATCGGCCCCTTCGAGATTCTTGATCGTGTTGGGGTTGTGGCCTATCGACTAGCACTTCCACCTACTATGGCCAAGGTGCATGATGTCTTCCATGTATCCCTCTTAAGGAAGTACATACCAGACCCTTCACATGTACTCTCTTCTGAGGTGGTACAATTAGAAGATGATCTTTCTTATGAGGAGCAACCAGTGAAGATCTTGGATCGTAGAGAAAAAGTTCTACGAAATAAGACAATGCCCCTCATCAAGGTGTTGTGGAGAAACCACAAGTTTGAAGAAGCAACTTGGGAGTCGGAGGATATGATGAAGCTAAGTTACCCACATTTGTTTTAGTGTGGGAAAAGGAAAATTTCGAGGGCGAAATTTCTTAAGGGGGGAATGTTGTAACGACCCAAAATTTCATTAATGGAAAATCCCTCTTGATCCAGTTAAATATTTCTTTATGTTTTTATAAGATGTCAACTTCTTTAGTTTAACGTTAAGATTTGTGATCGTTACTTTTATAGTCGTTGAACAGTGATCATCTGGGTAGTTTAAATATATGGCTTTAACGAACCAATTTTCTACTCAGACAAAGGAAGCGATGGCCTCATCCAGTAAGATTTCCCCTTACGAAGCCCATTTGTCGGAGCTCGGAAAGGAGGTGGCATCTTTGGGCTTTGCCCTTGACCAAGCCCAAGCTGAGCTTCATCAAGTCAAGCTCGAACGTGATCGTCTACGGGAAAAATGGAAGTTGATAGAGATTACCACTCGAGCGATGTTATCCGAGCAACCCCAAGAGTCTGTCACCATCGCACACCTTACCCTTAGGTCTTATGAGGCTATTTTAAGGGGTTATGTAACAAATAAGTAGCACCATGTTCATGTACATTATTTTTGTATATAATAATGAATATAATTTCTAGTCATTTTTGATGCATTGTAATTAGTTTTTAAAGTACAAATGATGTTTTTAGTTATTATTTAATTAAGAATTATATTTTATTAAATTAAAGGATTTTTGAATTAAATAATATTTTAATAAAATATTATTATTAATATTAAATTAATTTTTAATAAATATAAATGATCTTATAATTTTATGAATGCAATTAAAATTTTTATTAAGGTTTGAAAGCCATTTCTCTCAAAACCCGTGAATTTTTTATAAATGTCGGTTTTTATTTTAAAAGTGAAAATTCACATATTTAGAAAATTATTTAGTTAAAATAAATATTATTTTTGGAATCAGGACGTCGAAATTATCCAACGGTGAATTTTTCATAATTTTCCGAGACAGTCAAATTTTTGGGTAAAAATTAAATACCATTTAAATATATAATGTGTTTTATGACATCAAAATGACCCAATGGTGATGTAATAAAATACCATAATCATTATGTTCGGCCAATATGTGTTTTATCATTAAAATAATGAGGTTTTGGGTTTGTTTGACTCACTTTTCAAAGCATTAATGGAGCCCTCAAGACTTATTCAACACTTTGCCTTTTTAAATTAATTTCCATGGGAGTGTGACTCACCTCCACATAAGCAACCCTAATTTTTTAATAAGTTCGGACCTTGGACTTGTAAAATATTGTTTTCATCTTTCCTTTTCCAGAAACCATGGGCAAATACCATGGGATGGTTTGTGGTTTGGATTATTTTAATATAAGGGGTCCCAAACCTAAATAATAAAGAATTCTCTCACCTTTCCTATATAAACCCACCCAAGCTCCCACTTCCTCCTCACTCAAAGCCCTTTAAGTTCATCCAACCTCTGACCTACTCTCTCTAGAATCCTCTCAAGGTGCCCCAAGTTCCCAAGAAGCCTCTCACAAGCCTCTCTCTAGCCTTTGGAAGCACACTTCCAAGTAAGGGGTTTTCTTCCTTTCTCATTTTTTTGTCAATTTTCTTTAAGTTGTATTTCCATTTTTATTTAAATTATGAATGTTGGGGTATGGTTTCGCACCTCCCCCATACTTCCCTCTTATTGTTTGAATGATGGGAGAACCCTTTTCTCTCTCATTAAATTCCTCCCATGTACACCCGTTACTATGCCGAAATTCCGAAAGGAACTTCTCTCTCTTCTTTTACATTCAAGAAATACTTTTGTATCATGAATCTAAATTCCTTTTCAATTGTTGGGACATGTATCTATATTACCTTCTTACTGTCCATTACATGTAAATATGATGAGGAACCCCTTTCTCTCTCATCAACCTTTTTTATGAATCCTTATGTCACGCCGTTACGCTGCCGAAATCACACCGATTTTCTAAGCCAATATCATTGTGTAGTGAATACCATGCCCATTTCTCCATCAAGGGTAATCACCTTTATGCACATTTACTTATTGATTGTAAAGTTTCATGTATGAATTCCACATTCCTTTATCGTGGAATAAATGTTTATGTTTTATGAATCCATGTTTTATGATCCATGTGGCACACTTATGCATGAAATGAAATGTTTAAGAAGGGTGCACCCTTTATAGCGCTCCAATGCATTGGGTAAAGTATAATATCATGATACGTCATGTGAAATGAGTGTTGACTCATGCTAATTCAAGTGCAACGAGGGTTTACTCGTGCTTCAAGTGCAATGAGGGTTTACTCATGCTCCATGTGCAATGAGCCTTGGCTCATGCTAATTCAATGTTAAGTGTTGTTGCCACATTTCCATGTTATGATTATCATGCTTTATCATGCCTTTATGTTCATGTCTCTCTTATGCTCTATTGATATGCCTATTGCCTAACATGTATTGTACTCCTCATGTTATTCATTGTGTACTCCCTTACTGGGCTTTATAGCTCACCCTTTTCTTATGCATGTCCTCAGGTTATCCCATGCAATGCTAAGTACGAAGGAATGTAGTGGTCATGTAAAGGAAGTTTTCAATAAAGATGTTGTATTTCAAGTTTAAAGTTTTTATGTAATGATCCTAATCCCCAAATACACTAAACCTCTCGATCTTCATTGTTGTATCAAGTGAAGTTTTATGTAATAAAGCATGTTTAAGTTGTAATAAAAACCAGGGTTGTCATAATATCCCATGAGACTACCGACTCCTCACAATCCTCAAGGAAAAAGAACCACCACTACCACGCTACCACATGTTGTATCATCACAACCAATGATATAAAGTTCTCTCTTCGAGTACAGATTGAACTGAAGGCTATCTCAACCCCCTCCAACCAATCTTCTATGACCTCATATAAAATCAAGCCCTTGTACTTCTGCATACTCTGGCCTTGAATCTCTCGGAGTGTCATCCTCCAAGTGTTTTGGTCATCAACCTCTACTCTATAACAATCTGTTGGTGCAACCTGCTAGACATCTTCTGTGCGAACCTGACGAGGATGTAGACCTGGATCCATACTTGCAAAAGAACAAGAAATTATATCTCCTAAACATAGAATATGTAAGAATTTAACAATAATTATTTGTTTTATTTTATTCATTTTAGGTTAACCTATCCCAAGGTATACCCATTCAAACATAGGCGCCAAGAAGAATGATGCATGATCCTTTCCTAGGTCTCTACCCTACAACCAATATCACTTCTTTTAGTATCCATTGTAAACATAAAAGGTCTGTGAATTATATCACATAGGGTCCTAAATATATGTGTCTCATATAGTATCTAGTGTTTATAGCGCTTGTCAAACTAAGGTGACACTGTTTCCCTGCCAACCCATGCAACCTCACCTGTGCCTAACTCCAAACTCTATCTTATCCCTCAACCAGACCACTGATACCACTCTTTCATGACTCCCTCCCCACAAAGTGGACCCCTACTGGTCTGGAAATGTTAGAATATAGATAATGACCCCCATGTTCTGCCTCTAATATGCCCTGGGTTGGCAACTAGCTCTGAGGGTATAACAAACAAACAGATGGGAGGTATTACCTTCTAAGAGAACACATACGAAAGAGAGATATAAGACAAACACCAACCAACTCTTTCTCAGACTGCAATATAAAATAAAACCCAAGTACACATATGTAGTGTCATTAAAACTACTACAAATGAAATGGAAAACTACAAGTACCAAAATAAATAAAATGGTAGCAACCATGAAGCCCAAGCAGCTCCTACAAAACCCCCAAGCTAGTAGTAACCAGCCTAACCTCGAAGCTTCTCCAAGTGAATTGAGAAATAGTTTATATATACGTATGGTGAGTATAATAGTATACTCAGTAGGATCCTCCTTGAAGCCTCTCGTACAAAATTAAAGAAAGCATGTTAAAGCACAGTGAAAAACAGGTGAAAATAACTCATCACCTAAATAGGTATAATATGTTCCCAACCTCACCATGGATACTCTCACAAAGTATTTCATACAATAGTATATAATATAATAAAGAATATCAATGGTACCCAACTACCACTTAAACCCTACTTTTTTTCTTTTCCCCAACACCGCACGTCCTAAGCATCTCTCTCCAAAAAGGTTTTCCCATAGACACCTGGACAAAGCACCACAACATGCACCTCATGCATCTCACCACCAATACCACACAACCAAAAGTAACCAGGTAGTTTTTGGTAGGCACCACATCTCACATATCATTTATCATACCTCAAGTATTATACCTCAATCTATTATATCCCACACACCGAGTAAGGATCATCAAGACATCACACCCTATACACATCATACCTATAGTAGTCTGATTCATGCTCAAATTTACCCAAGAGATTAAGGTAGAACGGTCTGTGTAGTCTAGCTTAGGTTGTCAAATCCACTGAGACCTAAGAAGATACCTAAAATACAAAACCTATGAGATGGATCATTGGATATTAAGTGGATAAATTTGGGTTTATTTTAGATGGGTTTAAGTGACCATTTAAATTCTTAAGTGAATTAAAATTATGAGAAGGTTTGATCCTATGTTATTACAAGGGGTGGATTAGATGCGTTTTTTTTAATATTTCAATTTATTATATTTGAAATGGGTTAATTTAAGGAGATAAAAAAATCATCACTTACTCGTTTAATTCCTACACACCCTAATACTAATCACCAATACACTTGAAAGATAAAAGTTTTTAGCACTCCAAGTTAAAATTTCGTATTAGTAATTAAAGTGTGTGACCTTAAATTCAATAATTATGAAGTGGTTTTAAAATCATCAAATAAAAATCTCATTTAGAAAAAAGTAATTAGCCATTAATGGAGTGAGAAATAACATCCAATACAGCCCCTTTCTACTCCCTTGGATTAACCCATAAGTGGGTTATCCCTCCATTGATCATATGGTTTCAATGGAAGTGGGAAGTTGACTCATGAGGGAGGAATTGGAGAAGTAAAAAAAACAATGAAATAATGATCACTCCACCATTGTGTGATAATCTCACAAGGTTTGGTTTGAACAAGTTCACACCTTGAACCAATGGAATCAAAGTGATACAAATAACAACAAAATAAGAGGAGAATAAGAACTTTTATAAAGAAACTAAAGTGAATTGAACAACTTACATGTGAAAGACAAACTTGAGACAACAAAATTGTAGCATAACATTACAATGAAAGGAAGCTCAAAATAAGATAAAATCCTCCACCACCACTACCATAAATATGAATTTCAAGAGTCTTGGGTCGATATCCCAATATTACAAAGGATCCCACTTGAGTATGGTAGTTCTAGGGTGCTGGAAAGTAAGGGAGATTAAACTTTTCCACCCTTGACCCAAAGTTGCAGCCAACTTGCATGCACTGGACATAGGTGCCTAGATGGACTTCTAGATGGAAAAATTGGAGCAGTACATAGAATAAAATAGTGAATATATGGATATCCCCTAGATCTCTGTAAAATTTCGGCCCAAATGAATTTTATGTAGCTGAGATATGATTAAATTGGTGGGCTATTTTCTGGGCCGCAGAATCTGGCCCAGAATTTTATCTCTAACTTGGGCCGCCTGAATAACCACAATGGAGGCCTAATTAGAATTGGATACTGAAAAAGTATGTGTTCCTATATATTTATTCTATCATACCATGAAATTTAGTCTTCATTGGGTCTGTATTGTGGGCCCCACATTCTCATCTGTGGGCTAGTGTCCAATCCGCATTCTCCAGAATTGTTTCCTTTCATTTACAAATATCACCATCATCCTTTATGAATCCTCCATTGATCTCTGAATGAAAAATGTTCATATTGTATTGTATATCCATTTACCAAAATATCAAATTAAAATATAGATAATTTCATTCCTTAAAATCAGATTAATCATTGGGCCTAAATTTTTGTACATTAGGCATGAAGTGCACAAATAATGAGAATAAATGTTCAAAATTAAAATCCACTAACTCAGGCCCATAAGATAAAAAATGAACATTTAATACCATTAAAATTTAATTAAAATGTGTGTTTTTATTGGCTAATCAAACATCCCAATTTGATATTTTCTAGTCCCGACCAAAATGTATCTCAACAATATGAAATTCTAATTCACTTTTCCAAAAACAATTTTAATACACAATGATCACCAAAAACCCTTATACTAAACAATCATGAAACCCATCAAAATATTTTAATACAATATAGTTTCATAAGTAGATCCCAATACCAAACCCATTCCTTTGTTCAAATTCATCACCATATTTCATCCAATATCAATTAAGAGTGATGGTGTGTTGTGCATCGCATTAGACATGGCGGTTTATCTTTATTCAAGGGGGAAATGATGAAAGCACTAGGTGGAATCACATTTCAATATTAAGATGAGTACTCAAATTTTTTTATTGATTTTTTTTTCAATTTTTCCATGGTAATTGAAACTGCACTCAAAAGAGTCAACCCCTGTAGTGAGACTTTGTCGTTGACTCCGAGGCTCAAAGACCTTAGGGCACCAAGTGAAGCCCACATACCCAAGAATAATCTTGAGTTAACTCGGTCAAAAACAAAGTTAAATTACAACAAGTAGAGATAAAATTACTAACTCTCGGCTAGAAAGCTATGGATTCACGATCCCTAAGTGTTGAAAGCCGCGCATTAGGTCATTTCATTGATCTACAGGCAAATTTATGGTTTTTTTAATACTCAAATTAAAACTAAAATGATCACCAAACCTGTGCTATTTATTTGGGGGACCCCATGAACTAAAACTAATACCCCACTATCCAAAGTACGTGCGTTGTGATCTCTTTTTTTCTATTTGGATGAAAATATAAATGATGAAATTTCACATTAGACAGCCCCACTTTCCAAAATCTATGCTCATGAAATTATACATGGATTAAAATTAGAATCAGGGCATGCTAGATTATTTGATATTTTGTTTCAAAGGTTTCAATGTGTATTATCATGTTCAAAGTTAAAGGAATTTTTTCTTCTACTTACACACATTTTTTTCGAATCATTTTTTTCACACAAAAGAAATTTTTTTACACAAAATCAAATTTTTTATTTCATCTCCCCCCAACTTAAAATAACATTGTCCCCAGTGTTTAAAGAAAAGAGAATTTATAAGGGGTTAGAGGCAGATAAGGGGAGTTCAAAAAGGAAATTGAAATATGAGGATTATGGAATGATGTCACCTAGTGGTTGAAGTTGAAGTTCTTACTGCTCCAATTTAGTCCTTTGATATCCATGTCACTTGCAGAGTTCCCTAGTGGAAAAAGAAAAAAACAAATAAACAAAAAAAATATATACATATATATATAGATATATATATATATTCATATAATAAAAATAATAATTATATATACAAAAATTATAGAATAAGGAAGCACTATAAGTTGTAGGTCAGTGGTAAGCGCGCACCTCTGTCTCTCTTCAGTCCTGGGATCGAGTCCTCGCAGCTTCGTCGGTTGTGATGGGGTTTTCTTCACAACCTATGACGTGTCCTTTTATTTTTTTTTATTTTAACCTACAAACACATAAAAAATGAACTGATGATGAATTTTCTTCTTTTTAGATTTCTGGGTAAGGTATTTCTCAAGGATCACACCACGTGACACAGATGAATGTGGTGTTCCCCTTTCATAACCATTCATACTCATAATAGAAGAACAGGTCAACTGTCTATTTTTTTTAAATTTCAAAATGATTAATTAATCCTAAAAAATAAATATGATTCCAAAATATTGGAAACATGGAAACCATGGGTTGCCTCCCGCGCAGCGCTTTTGTTTAATGTTGCTAGCTCGACATAGACCCTTAATTATTTAATTATTTTCCTCATCTAAGGTTGGTTCACACAAGTTTTCATCAAATTCATTTTTTTGGTATGGTTAAATGAATGGTTTGACTCTATGACCATTAACTTTAAAGGTTTGACCACTAGTGAGATCTTGAATTTCTACAGCCCCATGGGGTACACCTTATGCACTATGTATGGACCTGACCATCTAGACCTCAACTTTCCTGGGTGTAAATTAAGTTTAGAACAATAAAAAAGAATAGGTTTACCTGGTACAATGTGTTTGGTTTTAATATTTCAAGACTGGTAGGCTTTTACTTTAGCTTTATTGATCCTTTAATTTTCATAAGCCTCCATCCTAAGTTCCTAAAGTTCATTGAGATCTAATTTCCTTTTTGTTTCGATGAATGATAGGTAATAATTCATTTTCTTAATTTCCCAAAAGGCCTTATGTTCAATTTCCATTGGGAAATGGAATGCTTTACCATAAATCAACCTGTATGGGGACATTCCTAAAATGGTTTTATGTGCGGTTCGATAGGCCCAAAGAGCATCTAAGAGTTTATTCGACCAATCTTTCATAGATGGATTAACATTTTTCTCAAGAATATGTTTGATTTCTCGATTGGCTAACTTAGATTGACCATTGGTTTGTGGGTGGTAAGCAGTGGACACTTTGTGAGAAATTCCATACTAGAGAGGTGATCAGCTACAACATTTTCAACACCCTTTTTATCCATGATTGTGAGGTCAAATTCTTGTAAGATAAGGACCCACCTAATCAGTCTAGCCCTGGAATCTTGTTTTTGGAAAAGGTATTTCAGGGATGAATGGTTAGTGAAGACAATGATGGGTGATCCTAAGAGATTGGACCTGAATTTCTCTAAGGAAAAGAAAACATAAAGAAACTCTTTCTTAGTGGTGGTGTAGTTGATTTGTGCATCATTTAATGATTTTCTTGCATAAGCAATGACATGTGGATTTTTCTCACACTGTTTTCCTAAGAATACTCCAACAACGAAGTCACTCGCATCACACATGAGCTCAAAAGGAAGTTTCCAATTTGGAGATTACATGATATGTGGAGATATAAGAGCTGACTTGAGTGTAAAGAATAATTCCTCGTAGATTCCTTTCCATAAAAATGGAGCATCTTTCACCAATAGAGCACAAAGTTTTTGAGAAATAGAGCTCAAATTCCTAATGAACCTTCTATAGAAACCATCATTTCCTAAGAAATAACTCACTTCCTTGATAGTTTTGGGTGATGGAAGGTGACGAATGATGTCAACCTTGGATTTATCAACTTCAATCCCCCTACCTGAGACCAGATAGCCTAGAACTAGTCCCTCTTTAACCATGAAATGGAATTCTTCCTATTTTAAGACTAGATTATTTTCCGCACATATTGAAAATACTATCTCCACATTCTTCAGACTTCCCTCAAATGTATCCCCAAACACATAGAATTTATCCATGAATGCCTCTAGAAAATTCCCTACCATGTCTGAGAATATTCTCATCATGCACCGCTGGAAGGTTCCAGGGGCATTTCATAACCCAAAGGGCATGAATTTGAAAGAAAAGGTCATAAATGGACATGTGAATGCATTATTCCCTTGATCCTCTAGGGAGACCTCAATTTGATTATACCCCGAGTACCCATCTAAGAAATAGTAGAAGGCATGACCTGCCACTCTCTCAAGGACTTGGTCAATGAATGGTAAGGGGAAATGGTCCTTCTTAGTAAATGAGTTTAGCTTCCAATAGTCGATGAAGACTCACCATCCACTACTCACCCTTGTTAGAATAATATCTCCATCCTTATTGGTTATCACTGTGATTCCAGACTTTTTTGGAACCACTTGGATTGGGCTCACCCACTCACTCTCAGCTATGGGATAGATGATACCAGCTTTTAACAATTTCATAAGTTCTTTTCTCACTACTTCCATGAGATTAGGATTGATTCGCCATTGAGGTTGACAACATGGCTTTAAATCAGATTCTAGAACAATCCTATGAGTCCTGATAAGTGGGCTAATCCTAGGAATATCAGACAGTGTCCAACCAATGACTTTCTTATGTTTCCAAAGGACATCTAGAACCATCCTCTCATGATTGGATTCAAGAGAAGAATAAATGACAATAGGATGTGTTTGATTGTCTCTTAGGAAGGTGTACTTGAGTGTAGCGGGAAGTTCCTTCAACTCAAGATTAGGTTGGTTCATAATTTCATCAGAATATTGGGACATTGGATCAAGATCAATTTTGTTTCCTAGAGTTTTAGATAGGATTGATTGCCCACAAGTAGAAGTTTTAGCTACTAGATTGGCTTGATCAGATTTAGGGAAGGAGGTTGGAGTGGTCTCCATGAAAGTGGTTTCCTGAAAGGTTTCACTACTTGTTGCACCTAAAACTTCATCATAAGAGCAATTTGAAAATTATTCAATCCAAGGAGATAAACTTCCTTCATGTGAACAAAGGAAATCAGTCTCATCCTGACTTAAAAATCCATCAAATATTCCTTAGTGTTCTATAGATTCATTATCAATTCTTCCTATCATTTTTACTTCATGAATGTCCTCATCATCACCTATTTGTGAGATTTCATTATAGATGTTCAAGTCTAGACTCATGTTTCCAAAGTTGATGGTCGTGTTCCTATTTCAAACTCAGATAACAGATTTGATTGTTGCAAGGAAAGGATGACCACGGATGATTGGGGTTTGTTACTTATTTCCTAAGTTTGGATGGTTTTCAAGGACAATTAAGTCAGCAGGGTAGATAAAGTTTTCAACCTTTACCATAACGTCCTTTAAAATCCCCTTTGGAACCCTAATGCTACAATCAGCAAGTTAAAGTGCGGCAGATGTGGGTTGGAGCTCGTCTAGGCCTAACTGGTAGTACACAACATAGGGGATGATATTGACACTAGCACCTAGGTCACACAAGGCCTTGACAAATTTTCTCTCTCCTACTTCAACATTGATGTAAGGGAAACCCGGGTCTTTCAACTTAGGAGGAACAATTTCTTTAATGGTGGTACTCACATTAACAGCCAAAAGAACTTGGTTTTTATGTGAAAATTTTCTTTTAAAAGTGAACAAGTCCTTAAGGTAATTTGAGTAGGCAGTTATTGTTTGGATTTCATTGATAATGGGAATGTTCAAATTGACTTGGGAGAATATTTCCCTTATTGTTTCACTCAATTCAGGCTTGGTTTTCCCCCTCATGCGTTGAGGAAATGGTGCAGGTTGTGGGGTTATTTGTTGAGGAGTTGTTTCTTTCACATTGTTATCAGTTTCCTCAGTTTGATCTTGTGGTTCATTTGAATTTTCATTAGAGTTTGAAGCTTCACATGGTTTCTGACTTATTTGTTCAGGTTTCTTAATTGATTTCCCACTTCTTAAAACTATCACAACCTTTAGTTTTTCATGAGTTTTTTGAGTGCAACTTGACTCTACCCTTACTATTTGTTGTGGAATGGCTAGTGTAGGAATGGGTGCCTTTCTAGTTTTGATGGTTTGAAGTTCTTGTTTTACAAAAGATACTTCTGAGTTCATTCTTTCCATTTGTTTGCACAATTGTTCTAGTAGGCTTTGTGGAATAGTTGGGGTTGGTGCTTGAGAAGATTGATTTATCCTAGGGGTATTTTGGAGGTGGGATGGTTTGTTGAAAATGGATCAGTGGCTGTTGGTATTGGATACGTTGGGTTTGGAACTGGTTATGGGTTTGGTAGTTCTAGTGGGGGTAAGGATTTTGTCCATGTGGTTGGCTAGGTTGTTGGTTATCTTTCCAGCGGAAGCATGGGTGGTCATTATACCTTGGGTTGAAGTTGTTTTGGTTTTGAGGCTTTTGAAAGTTCAAAGAATTCACTTCTACTGGGGGTCCTCCTAAAAGAACATCCTTGATGGATGGAATGGTTGGGAAGTTGTCTGTCTTATGGTCATGTTTTCATAAATTGTGCAAACAGGGTCTATAGTTTGGATTTCAAGGATTTTCCTAAGGTCAATCTCTTCAACCTTCCTATAGAGTGTTGTAAGTTTATCCCTAAGGATTTAATCTTCTCTAAGTTTATAAATTACAGTAGTTCTTTGTGGATTTTTAGAATAAGGTGAAGTTCCCCATGTTTGGTTTTGTTCAGAATGGCTTTCCAGGTCCTCTTAAGAATCATTTGGGGCTTTGTTTTTAAAAGTTTCATTACACATCATGTAACACCCCGACCCCTCTAGACTGGAGCTAGTGCATTACTTGCGATATTGGAATGGTTATAAGGAATAAAAATCCTTAAGGAATGATCAGTTTAGTAGTCTTGAAAAAACTAGATACATAGAAGTTACTCAAATTACATTGGAAAAGTTTAAAAATTACAATACATTATGAAAACTAAAAAACTGCATCCACAAGAACTCAATAAATGATCTCCTCTTTGTCACCTGTTGAAAGTAAACAATGAAAGGGGTGAGATCAAATGATCAGTAAGGGTTAAAAATAGCAGAAGCATGAATACAATAATAAGTGAATCATAATCAATCTGACATAATCAATATGGCAAGGTGAATAAATGAAAAACTCACGCCATTAATAAACTAAGAATTAAACTGCATCCATAGATTTTGTAATAGTGAAATCCTCATGGATAGTAATAACTAATAATGAATAATGAGAATTATTATTAATCAGACTTCATGTATCTAGAACATGAAACCATAATACCATTAAAATAGTTTAGTTCTATGGGTAGAAACCCGTCTGATTTTTGGAAACAAACTTGAAGGGTTTGTCGCCAACTGATTTGTCTCATGAGACCTACTGATGAATCGATGAGATATAGTGGGCCCCAACCGCCACTGCATGTCCAAATAATTATTTATACATTGATTCAATACAATATCAATATTCCTTTTCAATATCCGTATAGAGTAAAGTATACATATTCATCAATATTTCCACAATTAAAATAACTTTCCGAATAAACACCGTATGTGAAATGGTATAAGGTTTAGACAACAAACATATCCATGGCATGAGATTATGGATATTTAATATAAATATAATTTCAAATTAAAAGTGATCTCTAATGGGAAGTAGGTACACTACATAAGGATTATTAGGTGCACAATACAAAGTTAGTCACAACGAAAAGGTAGTTGATACAAAGTCCCTTACCACAATGTAATCAGTTGAATCATATGACAAGAACTTAATAAAAATAAAATGAATCATTGAATAACATGAATATAAATAGAATCATGCTATTATATATCAAATGAAAGTACATAGATACCACATACAACAAATAATTGGCGAACAATGAAAATCTCACAGAAATGAAAGTGAGATGAGAAACCCCTTATGTTTTTCTCAAGTGTGTTATTCGTTTGTTTTAATAACCTGAATAATAAAATTTAGATTCATTAATTAATAATAACAGAACCTCCTATACATTTAATTGATTTATTATAACCTTATTAGGTTCATTCATGGCCCTTTTAATGGGTTTAAGAGGTTCAATTTTATAGGTTTGGAAGCATTTTCTTCCATGGTTTCCATGATTAGTTTACATGCTTTCATGAATGGAAGTTCATTTGAAATGTGGTTAAACATCAAGAATTGTTAATATATATTTTTAATTAAATTAAGGATATATAAATTATCTTATAATTATTTTGGGTTATATACCATGATGATGATTCATTAGTTAAAAGTTTATTACAAACTAGTACATCGCCCGTGCGTACGCACGACTCTATAAATAAATGCTTACATTGAGTATGAGAAAACTATTATTAAAAGTTAATAATGAAAATTAATATTGTATATATTTAAATCACAAATAAGTGGAACATGTTATTAGAATACTAGTGGGGTGGAGAAATTTTTGAGACATCATAGAAATGACAATATTTAGTAGAATTAATCAGGAATAAATATTTTTTGTTAAGTGTTCAAGATGGAGATATCAATGATATCAATGAAAAAATTAATTCAAATGGATAATTCAAATTTTGAAAATAAAAAACAAAGGATTGGATATGAATAAACATCACAAGAATAGACAATGAAAAGAAGAATCATTCCACTATTATAATTTGTAGGGTCCAAGAAGAAGACATTATAAAATTCTAGTTTTATTATTCCAAATAAAGAGCTGAATGTTAGCTAACCCAACAACTGAAAAATGAATAAAAATTCGTCATCAAATTTGTCTTTAAAAATCACAAGTCAAAGTAGGAGAATCCAAATTAGCAACCTGTGGAGTTGAATCTTCGTTTTTAAATTCATATCCATGTTGACCTATTGAAAAAAAAATAACGTAATCAGTAGATGAAATATAATAGGTTTGAAATTTCATGTATAAGGTAAATGGTTTTTGCTTCTTACCTCATTGGATAAATCAATCACACCTTCCTGAATATTATAAAGAATCTTTACAGTAGTTCGGAAGAAGGCTTGCAAGAAAACACGAATCTAGAATAAAATAGTTTAGTGTATCAAATCAAGGCGATCATACCTACTCAACATTCTGTATTGTTCTTGCCGAAGCCTCGAAGAACAGAATCCAATGTTACATTTCAAAATGATCTCCTTCCTTGCTGACCACGATGAGAAACATCATATTTATTCCCTTTTATCATGATCGCCATGTTGGGATTCACATGTTGACGGGCATCCTCCAGCCATCTTGCAAGGTGATTAAATGTTTCATGCCAGATCAAATAAAAAAATAACGAAAAGGATTTTGTATGGATTCATGATACTAGAATTTAACTGCAATCAGGAGACAACAAATGAAAACATAAAAATATAAAACCATCAAAGGTACCCATACCACTGCTTACAAAAAACACAAAGATTGAATTTGAGAGTATAAATTGGAGTAAAAAACAATTAATATATTGGATAAGACGAGCCAACATTTTGTGATAATACCGCTCAATATCGAACTCT
Organism: Viscum album; assembly: GCA_963277665.1. Taxonomy (NCBI): domain Eukaryota; kingdom Viridiplantae; phylum Streptophyta; class Magnoliopsida; order Santalales; family Viscaceae; genus Viscum; species Viscum album. Next base: position 1,655,449,098 of record OY728121.1, on the reverse strand, counting down.
CTTATGCCGACATAGAGATACCCCTATCTGGTTATGTAATAAACTAGAAGTGCCCCAGTTTCTCCTCTGTAGTATGATCTTGTTATGGATCTAAATGACTCTTGACCTACCTAGCATGAAATGAAAATGGGGGCTAAGGATGCTCTGACATGAGTAATAATACTGAACAACTGAAGGATATAAAAAATTCACATCATTGACTAAAATAATGACAAATAGAATCCTCAAGAATAATTGATAAGATATATACATTCAAGATATTAACAATAGAGTCAAGATGAAGGAGGAGAATTTGATCATGAAAACACCACGTCATAGAAAAGGATGTAATTTAAAAGAAACATTTAAATAGAAATAGAAAAGTGCTACCCTCTTGAGGTGTAATGCAATGGAAAACACTAAAAGCATCAGAATAATAATTACTTACAAGAGTTTTCAATAATATGTGTTAGATAAACTCGACAACCTCACTTTATAATTTAGTGGATATAATTATTTTGAAGATCTCACCCAAATGATGGGTTAAAATAGACTTTTCTCAGTTAACCAATGTCCCATTACAATAAAAAAATTTAACACTAACAAATCATTAAAAGAAACACGATGAAACACCAATACGGTGATGTCCAAAGACTGCATAGTGCTATTTATGCTGGGTGCATATTCACTTTTAAGATTAGAAAAACAAATAGAATAAACCTTTAGAATCACCTGAAATAACACATGGCATAGACCTAAGGACCGATTCTGATATGAACATCTGGGAGTGCTTGCTTCTAACACAGTAATATTTCAGCCAAAAAGGGAAACCACTATGAATTTCAAAGAATTAAATACAGTTAAAGTTCTTGAATTCAAACACAGTAATATGTTTTACATACAAAATAATTGAAAAATTACCCCAAATTCCACTCGGCGCAGAAAGAAGTCTTGATTCTGAGATGAAGGTCTAGGCCAGCTTGCTTCAAGAGGTTGTCGAATGTGACCAAATCATATCTCCCATGGAGATAGTACTACATGCAAGGAAAATAGACAATATTTAAAACAAATATACAATTCAAAAATTATATGAAACACTGCATTCCTAGAACTTTAGTCAATAAATTTAAATACAATATAGAAATGTAATCCCAACAGATATTTTAAATGTATGTAAAACATACAGAAATCAATACACATATTAAATTTAAATATTTAGTGTTAAAACCCGAATCATGGTTCCACAAATTTGGTTTTTTCTTTTGTGTTTGATGTATGCCTAAATTTTTTAAACCAAAAATAGATATAGCATTAAAAAAATTTGAGAAAGGAATGATGTAACCTTGAAACAACATATGGAAATTCTAAATCATCTATTCAACTCCCAATATTCATATAACTTTCAGATTATATATCAATAAATTCAAGAATAAAATGTCCACAACCATTTATATAACTTGCAGGTCTCATAGAAATAATTTCATCTCTAATTAAATGTTCAGTCATTATGTTTTTCAATAACATAATTATAACCCAAAGTGAACATGAGAAGATTGTTGAAATCCATGCAATTAAATGCATTTTAGAATACAATCAACATTAATTGAAAGGAAATTATCATAACAAAATGGGTTAAATGTTTCTCTTACATAGCTCATTTGGGATTTGTCTTATTTTCCCAAATTCCATAGAGATAGTTTTATCACCACAATTTCAAAAAATTGTGATGAATTATGTCATTATATAACATTCCATCAATGGAATTAGTTCAAAAACTAAAATATAAAAAACAGGAAGTGTATGTTCTGTTATGGCACCGCACATCTGTTAAAACCAGAATATTTAGAAACATGTACTTGTAATTTAAATTATAACCTAAATATTTCTAGGCTTGAAGGGATAGTTTGTAATACATATAATACACTACATCCACTGAAATATTTCAATTTTTTAATGTTAATGGAATTAAATTAGTACTCATTAAAGATAACCTGAGTAATAGACATATTCAAGGTTGAACTGTAAAATCGTGTGCCAATGACACATAAGATGTATACACAGAATCAATTTTTCATAGAAAACATGGGTGAATTTTATAACAGCAGAAAGGCATAAATTCTGGTAGAAGAATGTAAAAGTTAAAATTATAGAAGTAACCAGCTCGAAATTCCATTTCCGATTGCGTCGTATCTGAAATGATCCAGTAGTTCTCCATGTGTGAAATTATCCAGCATTTCTACATGTCGATTGACTACAGAATAGGTTCTTAGAACAGTTCAATATAACTCATGAAAAGTAATCTTAATATTCCTAAAATATTAATTAATTTATCAACAAAAGGATAAAATTATGGTAGTGTAGTGTATTTCTAAGAATAGTTTGATTTTTTTAGTGACGACATGAAGACAACATTATTAGAGATGAAATTATGGAGGTAATGAAATGACATATGGTAACAAATATAATGGAATGAGGAAAATGAGCATAAACTATCCTTATTCTTGTCAGTTGACATCAACTTAATAGATGAAAACAATTTAATGAAGTTGAAAGAATACTCATCAACTGAAATCATTGGATAGAGAAAACATATGTATACAGATTTGAATCTATATTAATAATATAGGGATTTAACAGTTGGAAACATACCGTCGAAATAAGATGAGTCATCAACCAGCTTCAAGGGTAAGTGAACCGAGAAGGGGGGAACATGTCACATGTCACTGTAATGCAATAAGAAGTGTGTATGGACACAACTTTATTAGAGATGAAATTATGGAGATAATTAAATTAGATATGGTAACAAAAATAATGGAATGGGAAAATTGAACATTAACTATCCTTATTCTTCACTTGACATCAACGTAATAGATGAAAATAATTAAATGAAGTTCAAAGAATAATTAATAGCTGAAAGCGTTGGACAGAGAAAACATATGTATACAGGTTTGAATCTATATTAACAATAGAGGGATTTTAGAGTTGGAATCATAACGTAGGATTAAGACGAGTCATTGAGCAGCTTCAAGGTTAAGTGAACCGAGAAGGGGGGCACATATCAGTTGTCACTATAATGAAATAAGATGTGTTTAGGGACACATGTCTAGTATGAAGAAGAAAATATTAATACCAAAATGGGTTTCACTGGAACAGATTTCTTACAATGGAATGCAGGTGACAGAGCAACAATGATATTATAGAGGTAAAGAAATCAAATAATATTTCCAAATTAGAAATATATGAAAAAATACAAACAAAAGTGAATCTTCCTGCACCTAAAAATCCATTTCATGGATGAAAATAATGTAAAGAAGTTTGTATAATAATTATGATCTTTAAATGCCTCACAGTATCAAAATGGTTTGAAAGGAAGGAAGTAATTTTTGGAGGTTTCTTGCTTACCAGGCTTCATCCATAAGAGAAATTATTCCACCAGGTTTCTAAAAAACAAGGGATATGCCAGAAAAAATCAATGGAAAGATAAATAACTAAAGAGTAATGGAGAGGCAGTAATAGTGAACACAAACTAAATACATTTTCTAGTGGAATGAGTTAAACTTACAAAACCACTGATACAACTGTTGATTCCTTCATGATATCTACATCATTCATATCAGTCATGTTGCTTGACTAACCTGCTAGTTCTATAATTGAAATAACTTATGTAAACAGTTAGATTGTTGTTCAAAGATGAGAAACAATAGTACCACGTTAGTAGCATATATATGGTAATCTTAAACGACATTCATACTGATTGAGAATACTTTATTTTGAAAATAGACCAGCAATGTCAAGGTGTGCAAGAAAAAATTTCATCATGTGAACCTTATAAATTAACCATCAATTGAGTTCCAAATTGCTACATTACCATGATAACATACCCTTATTTGATACCCATGACTATAGGATCAGACCTAGAATGGGTTAGTAGAAAATTTTGAAAAGATTTCACGATACTTTAATAAGGTTGGCCAGATAATACTGCTTCAAAAAACCAACGGAAAGAATCATGCACACCAAAATGGTGAAATGAAATAGGCCATGACATTCTCAATGAATAAGAAAGTATGCACACCAAATCCATCTATATCACATTTAAAACTAATTACATGACTATGGTTTTTTATTTTTTCACAAAAAATCCATGTTATCAAGTCTGCCTGTTCAGAATACTCATTTATATAGTGGTGAAAATTTTCAAGCTCCTTCGATGAAGGATTTACACCCAATAGTTTATTTTCTCAATGGATACTTTCTTGTATAGAAAACCTTCTTTGAGAATCAACCCATCAAAAAACATAACAAAATATCATAGTTTCACAACGAATACTTGGTTGAATAACAGTATGGAATTCCCGAAAAAAAATTATGTTTCAATATAAAAAATAGCAGCAAAGTTTTTTATTGAGTAATAACAAAATTAAACATTAAAATTAATCTCACCCTAGATAACATGAACTAATTAATGTAGGAACTGGTTGCATGCTCTTTAGAGGAACTCCCCCACTCTGTAATTGATTTCGAGAGATACTATAAGAAATAGATTATATAATTAAAAAAATTTAAAGATTCATGCAGTAAAGACAAATATTACAAAAAATTATTTCATTATCAAGATCGAATAAAAAATTTCCACAAACCTCCAATTACATAGGTACTCAAATCACATACAACTCTCTAATAGAAAAACAAAGATGGCAGAAACAGAGAATGCTGCATCATAATTCACCTTCATGGTTTTGATCATGATTGAAAATGGAGATCTTTATATTAATTGAGTATGGCTGATTTAATCATGATTATGAAACATTTAAAAAATGTTACAAAATGTTTGTACCCAAAAAGTTACATACAGTTATTAATTTAATAGAAAAATCCAACACAATAAGCTGTTTTAAAGTATTTTTATATATTAAAAGAGCATCTAGACCATGCATACAAACATACTAAAAATACATTAATGTAGCACTAATTAAGATAACCAAGAGAAAACCAATTATATCAACCCCTGCCCTTGCTTATACAAAACACATCCACATCTCATATTTCATTCCATGAAAATTGGTCTATGTAACATAATCTGAAACACTCAAAACAATATAAAAATCATTGCCATTGAAAAAAAGGAATAATGATGTATTATCAACGTGTCAATGAATGCAAGGAGGCTTATTCTAGGTAACAGTCTTATGGTTTCTCTATTTAATGATAGAAAAAAGAAACAAAACTCTAATCATACATGATCTGAAAAAGTTTCCATCAACACAGAGTTTCATAGGCAAAGAAACACCAAAAGGAAAAAAGAAATCAAGGCAGTATAAAAAATAATTACCACCAATGCTGTTTTTTTGCGTGTAAAGCTCGATTTTCAATCACGAATGTCATCCTTCAAGGAATTGATAAAACAAAATGAACTTTCAGAATATTTATAATCAAATGAGTAGTATGCATTGTGACAAGAAAACAGAAATCTATTGTTGTTGTTTGAAGGAATTTCATACTTGAGTAACAGGATTTTTTGATTTCCAGATTTTAAAAAATCCCTATATTTCTCTATGGAGGTGATTTTTTTCATAATTTAGTTCAACAAAACCGATGCATATAAATTATAAATAGGAATAATCACCTTATAATGCTAATTCAAATTGGTGACACATATCTTCAGGCATGCAAAGATCCATGAAAGCCCATAACTACAACCCAGCTATAAAATGTTTCATTCAGTCATAAAACCAAACACAATCAAATATCTAATCAGACATGAGCTGAAAAACGTACAATCAACACAGAGTTACATTGGAAAATAAATAGAAAAAGGAAAAAAGAAATCAAGGATGCATAAAAAAGCATTACCATCAATGCTGTTTTTTGCCTCAGAAGCTCGATTTTCCATCACGAATGTCATCCTTCAAGGAATTGATAAAACAAAATGAACTCTCACAATATTTATAATCACATGAAAATTCAGTGGATTTTTGGCTTCAATGATAAACAAAAGAAATTCCATTAAAGGTGATAAGGATGCATTTGTCAGGTAAGTAAGATTTGGTGGTCTCATGTTAGCAGGATGGGTATTAATATACATTTAATATATTGATTGAACCTAAGTTGGAAGGTCACATCAGCAGATGAGAGAAACACAAAATGATTATATGGTGAACAGTAACTGTGTTTTCTAAAATTTAAAACATGATTTATATGAATATACTTAACCATCATACATTGAACACATTCATACCTGTCCTTGATTACCTAAACTCCTGCAAATTTAGAAGGGGAAACCAAATGCATTTAAAAATATTACAAGGATTCAAAGGTAATGGAATTGTAATGGTAAATTGGAACAAAATAGTATAATAAAATGACTTCTTTAGTGGCTACTGCAACTACAAGGAACTAAAATACTGACCCCAAGGAAGTTTTGCGGTGCGTAGATTATCCTCCCCTGTAAATGTAGGGTTACCATAGATATAGGTGAAAAATATCATGAACAGAAGGTATTTTTAAGGGAGACGATAGTAACAACATACCGTGTGAGATGAAAGTGGATGTAAAGAGCGGAAGGGGTGGGGATTGGATATATAAACAGTGGTGATAGACATAGAAGGAGCACCTGGTCGATGCTGATAAAAAATTCAGACGCACGGAAGCGAAGCAAATTAAGATGCGGTAGGTGGAGAGGCTGGAAGTGTAGAAGAAAGTGGAGGATGCTAAGATGAATGTGAAATAGGCAATGTAGATGGAGAGATTTGAGGAGGGCGGCATTACCTTAGGAGAAGTCGGAGGAAGTGAAACCCTAACAGGTAGGGAAGAATGAGGAAGCACGGGGGGTAATGGAATCGTGTTGGAGGATCGTCGCGATATGGGAGGGAGGATGGAAATAAGTTAGGCGATGTGGATGAATATGGCGTGATTGATGATGAAAAAACCCTAGGTTCTTCAAGGGTATTTCCCGAGCAGGTTCGCGGTTGCATGAGAGGTGGCGAGTTTGCGTGAGCGGGGGAGGAGTCGCAAGTGTAGGTAACCCTAGATGGCGCCAAGGATGGTGTTGAAGGAAAAATAGTGCTGATGAGGGGAATGGAGAATTGGTGGTGAGATTTGACGACGAAGGAGTCACGCCTGGGTCAAGGATGGAGACGGAATACGGGAGGAGAGGGCAGGAATCGATGACTGCGGAAACCCTAATCGATTCTGAGAGGTGTGTCTACGGGCGGAGGTGAAAGAATTAGGAGTTCGGGCGCGAGGCTTTGGGGGTATAATGGGGAAGAAGAAATTTTTTTGGGTGACATGGCTTGCTGCGGTGGTGACACATAAGGCTGGAAGAACCCAGGTTTAGTAAATATAGTGGATATTCAGATTAACTTGGTTGTTTTGTTCATAATGAACTTGTTTGGTATTATTATTTTATATTATGAGTGTCTAAGTATTACAGAACATTAATGGGATGAAATAAATATATTCTTATCTGGATCAATCATTAAAATAGTTTCATGACCAGTAATGAAAGAAAAAGTGAAGAATGAAACTCCGTCATCCACAAAGGTTATAAATTGGAACCTCATGGATGTTGATTTTGTTTATAAAAATAAAAGGGAGGGAGTTAGGATATTGATGATAGTTCTTCCATTCACAAGATATAATTATAGTATATAGATGATACTGGAGTTTATCATGTTCATTTGGATAGAGGAGGTGAGGAGAGAAAAATAAAAGAGATGAACTTGAAAATAAAAGAAAATGTGAGAGATCCCTTATGAAAACTCGGCAGCCTAACGACGTCGCTTAAAATTTCATAAAATGAAATGATGAGAGAAAAAGGGAATATCATCATATTGAAATAAAAAAGGACAATAATAAGAACACATAAAATTAAACCCCAACATATGAGAATAGAAAATCAAATAGATAACATAAAGGAAGTGTCGACTAAAAGAAGAGAATGAAGGATTCCCTTACCTTGTAGAGTAACTCCTAGATCTTGAAGGATGGGACCTTTGGGGCTTAAGGAAACATTGGGAGGAATACTAGGGAGGTAATAACACCATAGATTCTAGGATATTGATTTTTTAATGAATGAAAACAAAGTGGGGTGACTGGGTATTTATAGTAATCAAGAGAGAGTTTTTTATTAATTAAAAGGGACACCTTGTTAGTGGTTTTCACAAAACCATGGGCTTGTCCATGGTATTTGCCCATGGTTTAAGACAATTGGGACACCTCATTTCATAATATATTATACACAAGTCTTCTATTCCTTTATATTAATAATTACATCATTATGATGTCATTAAACTACTGAAAACTCAAATATGTGTTTTTACTATTCACGAAAAATTCAAGTATTTTAGAAAAATCCCAAAAATTCACCCTAACCATTTTTTGATGTGTAGAATTCAAAAATGAACTAAATTTTATGAAAATAATTTTCTAATTATTTTAATTTTAATTTTTAAATAAAATCAATGTTAATTCAAAAAAATAACAATTTAAAGGTATAATTAGTTTTGTATTACATTGAAAAATTAATTAACTTCTCATTATCTTATTACCTTAAGAAAATAAAATATTATCATTATTTACTATTTATAAGGGTCATATTAGTATTCATATTACTATTCATAAGGTTTTGTTACTATTCCTTAAAAAAATCAAGTTGGTTCTATCAGACTCAAAACGACTTACTGGTCATAACTCTAGATGAATGTTTTTCGAAATTAAAAGCATAGAAGTGGAAAATTTATGTTTAATGGATAGCATATAACTTTATCCTATAATGTTTTGTTTCAAAAAATAATTTGTGCTTTATGCAACATGGGCTATCTAATGAATAGAAATTATTTAAGATCAACATACCATAAAATGTTTGGGGTGTTATATTATTCCCTCCTTAGGAAATTTCGTCCTCAAAATTTTATGTATAAAGACCACCAAAAAGCTGTGGGTGGTTCTTCCTCATGAAATCCTCTAGTTCCGATGTTTCTTCCTCCATATTTTGGTTTCTCCAAAGAAACTTTACTAGATGAGTTGTCTAATTTCTCAATACCTGCTCCCTTCTATCAAGAATCCCGATAGGCTTTTCACAGTATGACAAGTCAGGTTTCAGTTCTATTTCTTCATTTGTGAGTACTTGCATTGGGTCTGGCATGTATTTCTTTAAAAATGACATGTGGAACCCATCATGAATACATGAGAGATTTGGATGCATCTCTAAATGGTAAGTTATAGCTCTGATTATTTCTAGAACTTCAAATGGTCTGATGTACCTGGGGCTCAGTTTCCCTTTCTTAGCGAACCTTAGGACACCCTTCCATGGAGACAGTTTCAGAAAGACATGATCTCCCACTTGGAATTCCAAATCTTTCCTCTGGTTGTCAGCATAACTCTTCTTCCTACTTTGGGATTCTTTAATATGGGCTTGGATTGTCTTCACCTTTGTCATGGTATCTTCAATAAGTTCTGGGCCTATAAGTTTCCTCTCATCAACTTCATCCCAACAAGTTAGAGTTAAACATCTCTTTCCATATAATGCTTCATATGGAGCCATTTGAATACTTGAATGGAAACTATTTTGGTATGAAAATTACACCAAAGGTAAGTATTGATCCCACATACCTTGGAATTCAAGAGAGCATGGCCTCAATATATATTCCAGAGTTTTAATAGTCCTTTCAGACTATCCGTCAGTTTAGGGGTGATAAGCAGTACTCATACGAAGCTCAGTATTCAAAGCCTTATGGATACTTTTCCAAAAAATTTATGTAAATTGGGGGTCTCAATCGGATACAATTGACAGAGGTGCACCATGAAGTCTTAAAACTTCATGAATATAAAGTCTTTCCAGGTGCTCAAGTGGTAAATCCTCTCTTATAGGAAGGAAAAGTGATGATTTTGGGAGACGATCAACAATTACCCGTGTTGCATCGTTCCTTCTTGGTGTCCTCGGTAGTCGAGTGATAAAATCCATCGTAATGTTATCCCACTTTCACATAGGAATAAGTAGAGGTTGCATCACTCCTTTGGGATGTTGTCTCTCTACCTTCACTTGTTGAAAAACTAAACACCTTGACATGTAGTAAAAAATTTTCCACTTCATATTATCCCACTAGAAATATTTCTTCAGATCTATATACATATTTTTTCTACCTAGGTGTATAGAGAAATTTGAGCTATAAGAATCATCTGATAGTTCCCTTTTTAGCTCAGGTACTGATGAAACACATAACCTCTTTCCAAATTTTAGAACTCCTTCTTCATACACGAAGTCTGCTAGTCTCCCATCCTTGACAGCATTAATTTTCTTGTGTATATTCTCATCATTATATTGAGAGCTTTTTATATTCTCTAATAAAGATGGTTTAGAAATCATTTTAAAGAGAAAATATGTTTACCCTTCCTTAACAATTCCCATATCCATCTTTAGTTGATCCAAAAATATAGGATCTCTCTCAATACTCATTTGAGTCAGAAGTCCATGATCCTTCCTACTTAATGCATCTGCCACCTTATTCACTTTTCCTGGGTGGTAGTGTATTGAAAAATCATAATCTTTGAGTAACTTGAGCCATATCCTTTGCCTCATGTTGAGTTCTTTTTGTGTGAAAATGTATTTCAAACTCTTGTTCTCTGTATAAATCTCAAATATTTCTCCATAGAGATAATTTCCCCATATTTTCAAATCAAAGATTACGGTTTCTAACTCAAGATCATGATTTGGATAATTTTTCTCATGGGTCTTCAACTGTCTTGATGCATAAGAAATATCTTTATGGTTTTTCATATGGATGCAACCCAGCCCACTCTTTGATGCATCGCTGTATATCACAAATCCATTACTTCCAGATGGAAGAGTCAAAATTAGAGCATTGAGCAATCTTATTTTCAATTCTTCGAAACATTCCGTGCACTCTTTTTTCCACACAAACTTAACTCCTTTACGTGTGAGCTTGGTTAATGGGTTAGATAGTCGGGCAAAATTCTGAATGAAACGCCGTTAGTAACCTGCTAAGCCAATAAAACAGCATACCTCAGTTATGTTTGTTGGCGTGGGCCAATCTTGGATTGTATTTGTCTTTGAAGGATAAACTAGGATTCCATCCTTAGGGAAATATGGCCTAGAAAAGAAACTGATTGAAGCCTGAATTCGCACTTGCTAAACTTCCCATATAATTTATTTCTTCTAAGAGTTCTCATAATAACCCACAACTGATTCTCATGGTATTCATAGATTTTTGAGTATACGAGGATATCATGAATGAATACCATAACAAAGTTATCAATATATTCCTTGAAAACTCTATTCATTAAATCCATGAAAACAGATGGTGCATTCGTCAGTCCAAAAGGCATCAACGTAAACTCATAATGCCCATACCTGGTTGGAAATGTTGTTTTCAGAATATCTTCCTTCCTCACAGGCAGTTGATGATATCTAGATCGAAGGTCAATATTTCGAAAAGTATTGAGCTCCATGAAGTTGATCAAATAAATCATCAATCTGGGGCAGAGGATACTTATTTTTTATTGTAATAGCACTGATTTCCCTGTAATAAATGCAAAGCGTCATGGATCCATCCTTATTCTTGACAAAGAGGATAGGGGCTCATCATGGAGAAACACTAGGTCGAATAAATCCATTTCCATTCACATCCTCTAGTTGTTTCTTTAGCTTTAATAATTCCACAGTGTCCATTCTATAGGGAGTCTTTGATATAGGTCTTGCATTAGGAATTAAATCAATAGAGAACTCAACTTCCCGCTCTGGAGGATGTCCAGGTAAATCCTCTGGAAATACATCAACATACTCTTGAACTATGTGCACATCTACAATTTGAAGTTTTATTTCCTCTCCCGTAGATATTGGTTTATCTTCCTCTCAAAGTATTGCATTTAGTAGTGCTACTAGGGGTGGTTCTAGATAAGAATTAGGTGGTGAGGTTTCTACCCTAAATACAAGGGATTCTATACCATTTTCAAAAATTGTAACTTCCTTCTTCTTACAACGGATCTTCACATCATAATTTGACAACAAATCCATACCAAGAATTATATAAAATTTAGTAATTGGTATGATGATAAGGTTAGCAACTAAAACACGTTTTGGTGTATGGAGGGGGACTATTCGACATGACTTTGTTGCAATGATACATCCCCTATGAGTTTTGACTGACAAATCCATTATTAAATCAAATTGGACATATCTAATTTTCTTGGAAAACTGAGAAGATATAAATGAATGAGATGATCCAGAATCAAATAAAGTGTTGGCTAATTTTGAGGAAACAATTGAAGTACCTTCCACCACGTCATTAGGAATTTCAACCTCCACAGTTGTAATCGCATAGGCTCTCCATTGTACTCTTGGATTTTTCTGAAGCATGTTTCCTTGTCGCTTTGGACACTCATTTTCATAGTGTCTCATATCTCAGAAATTGTAGCATTGAATATCCTTGAATTGTTTCTTCCCCTTGCATTCATCAGATCGATGACCCTTTTCTGCGCACTTATAATAGACTCCCATTCCTTTTAAGCATTTCCCGAGATGATTATTTCCACATTTCACACATAATGGGAATAGATTTGTTCCCTTTTTCTTCTTTGGTGCTTCACCTTTACCTTGGTTATTAGAGTACCTCCTCTTATCTTGGTTCCCCTTGAACAAATTTGATCTAGAAAATTCCTTCTCGGTTTTGATGTCACTTGATACAATTTCATCATATGATGAAAATGTTTGAGAAGACAGTGCCCTTTGAAGACTTGGCTTAAGACCTTCAAATAAATGATCAGTCTTGTCTACTGAGTCATGTGCGTAATCTATAGCATAATTGGCTAGCCTTGTGACGGTAGCCTCATACTCTACAACACAGTCTTCTTCCATTTGTTTTACGCCAAGGAATTTTCTCTTCATTTCTGTTCATTGCTCACGAGGGAAATATTTTTCGAAGAATATTTCCTAAAAAATACTTCATTCCATATCTTCTATTTCTTCTTCCTCCATGGTATTCTGAATCAAGGACCACCATTGATCAGCATCTCCCTTAAGAAAATATACTGCCAGTACTACCTTTTCATTTTCATAGCATCTTAATGCCATGTATATATTTTCAAGGGACTTGATCCATTGCTCAGCAACCACTGGGTTAGTAGTCCCACTAAAAGATGGGGGCTTCTGCCCCATGAAAAAATCCAACATAGGTGTGGAATGGTTATTCGTTACAACCTGAGTAAATTGTCCCAATACGGTCATGATCTGATCTGTTCCGACATTGACTTTGTTGAATTTCTCAGTAGTGAGATTCCTACCTTTCCCATGAGTATTTATTCCCCTTATTCCATTAGACACCATTTCTAAATAATGGGATACACTATATTAGTTTATGACTCTCAAATAGAAAAACTCTCAATATAGATTGAAATTCTATGCATATTTAATCTTATAAACATGGTTTCTATGAGAAAAATTTACATTAAACTCACTCATAAGGGCTTGTAAAGAAAATGTAAATTATCCTAAGCATATCCCCCGGGAGTGTCGTAACCAAGAGTGTATCAAGGCCCATTGTCGTGCACAATTTCCCGTTCAATTCTATCTCAAAGAATTGTTTTTGGGTTTTACTCCTAGATACATCTGTGTCAGAGCCACCTATACCTGCTCGTATCCAGATAGGGATGTATTTCTTAAAAGATCCACATAGAATATTCTTTACCAAAATACCAAAACATTCATGTAAATTTTTCCTCAAATACTACCTTAGGGATTTTTTCCCTACTATACATTTCCTACTCTAGTTTCCATGTTTTCTACAAAACTTCCTCTGATACCAATTGTAACACCCCGACCCCTCTAGACTGGAGCCGGTGCATTACTTGTGATATTTTCATGTTTATAAGGAATGAAAATCCCAAAGGAACGATTCTTTTAGTAGTCTTCAAGAAACTATATACATTGATTTTACTCAAATTACATTGTAAAAGTTTACAAAATACAATACATTATGAAAACTAAAAAACTGCATCCACAAGAACTCAATAAATGATCTCCTCTTTGTCACCTGTTGAAAGTAAACAATGAAAGGGTTGAGCTCAAATTCTCAGTAAGGGTTAAAAATATAGGAAGCATGAATACAATAATAAGTGAATCATAATCAATCTGACATAATCAATATGGCATGGTGAATAAATAAAAAACTCACGCCATTAATAAACTGAGAATGAAACCGTATCCATAGATTTTGTAATGGTGAAAACCTAATGGATAGTAATAAATAAAAATGAATAAAGAGAATTCTTGTTAATTGGAAATCATGTATCTGGCACATGAAACAATAATACCATTAAACAGTTTAGTTCTATGGGTAAAAACCCGTCTGATTTTTTGAAACAAACTCGAAGGGTTTTTCGCCAACTGATTTGTCTCATGAGACCTACCGATGTATAGAGGGGATATAGAGGGCCCCAACCACCACTTAATGTACAAATAATTATTTATACATTGAGTAAATACAAGAGAAATATGTATTTTCAATATCCGTATAGAGTAGAGTATACAGATTCATCAATATTTCCACAATTAAAATAACTTTCCGAATAAACATCGTATGTAAAATGGTATACGGTTTAGACAACAAACATATCCATGAAATGAGATTATGGATATTTAATATAAATATAATTTCAAATGAAAATTTATCTCAAATGGAAATTAGGTACACTACATATGGATTATTGGGTGCACAATACAAAGTTAGTCACAAGGTAAAGGTAGTTGAGACAAAGTCTCATACCACAATGTAATCGATCGAATCATATAACAAGAAATTAATAAAAATAAAATGAATCATTTAATAAAATTAATATAAAGAGAATCATTTTATTATATATCAAATGGAATAACACATATACCACATACAAGAAATAAGTGGCAAACAATGAAAATCTCATAGAAATGAAAGTGAGATGAGAAACCCCTTACCTTTTGCTCGAGTATGTTCTTAATTTGTTTTAATGACCTGAATAATAAAATTTATATTCATTAATTAATAATTCCAGAACCTCCTATACATTTAACTGAATTAATAAAACCTTATTAGGTTTATTCATTTCCCTTTTAATGGGTTTAAGAGGTTTACTTTTGTTGGTTTGTAAGCATTTTCTTCTTTGGTTTCCATGATTCGTTTACTTGCTTTCATGAATGGAAGTTCGTTTGAAATGTGGTTAAACATACATAATTGTTATTATATATTATTAATAACATTAAGGAGATATAAATTATATTATAATTATATTGGGTTATATACCATGATGATGATTCATTAGTTAAAATTTTATTACAAATATTCGGATTAACTTGGCTGTTTTGTTCATAATGAACTTGTTTGGTATTATTATTTTATATTATGAGTGTATAAGGATTACAGAACATTAATGAGATTAAATACATATATTATTATCTGGTTCAACCATTAAAATGGTTTCATGACCAGTAATTATGGAGAAAGCGAAGAATGAAACTCTGTCATCCACAAAGGTTATAAATTGGAGCCTCATGAATGTTGATTTTATTTATAAAAATAAAAGGGAGGGAGTAAATATATTGATGATAGTTCTTACATTAACATGATATAATTACAGTATATAGATGATACTGGATTTTATCATGGTCATTGGGGTAGAGTAGGTGAGGAGAGAAAAATAAAAGAGATGAACTTGAAAATAAAATAAAAGGTGACAGATCCCTTATGAAAATTCGGCAGCCTAACGACGTCGCTTAAAATTTCATAAAATGAAATTATGAGAGAAAAATAGAATATAATAATATTTAAATAAAAAATTACAGTAATAAGAAAAAATAAAACCAAACCTCAACATATGAGAATAGAAAATCAAATAGATAACATAAAGGAAGTGTCGACTAAAAGAAGAGAATGAAGGATTCCCTTACCTTGTAGAGTAACTCCTAGATCTTGAAGGATGGGACCTTGGGGGATTAAGGACGCCTTGGGAGGACTCCTAGGGAGGTAATACCACCATATCTTAGAGTATATTGAGTTCGTAATGAATGAAAACGAAGGGGGTGAGTGGGTATTTATAGTAATCAAGAGAGAGTTTTTTATTAATTAAAAGGGACACTTCGTTAGTGGTTTTTGCAAAACCATGGGCTTTCCCATGGTATTTGCCCATGGTTTAAGCCACTTGGGACACCTCATGTCATAATATACTATAAAAAATTATAATAGACCTTTATATTAATAATTACATAATTATGATGTCATTAAACTACTGAAAACTCAAATCGGTATTTTTTACTATTCGCAAAAAATTCAAGTATTTTAGAAAAATCCCAAAAATTCACCCTAACCATTTTTCAATGTGTAGAATTCAAAAATGAACTCCATTTTTTGAAAATAATTTTCTATGTATTTTTAATTTAATATTTAAATAAAACCAATGTTAATTCAAAAAAATAACAATTTAATGGTATAATTAGTTTTGTATTACATTGAAAAATTAATTAACATCTCATTATCTCATTACCTTAGTAAAATAAAATATTATCATTATTTACTATTTATAAGAGTCATTTTACTATTCATATTACTATTCATAAGGGTATGTTACTATTCGTCAAAAAAATAAAGTTGGTTCTATCAGACTCCAAACGACTTACTGGTCACAACTCTAGACAACTGTTTTTCAAAATTCAAAACATAGAAGTGGAAAATTTATGTTTAATGGATAGCATATAAATTTCTCCTATAATGTTTTGTTTCAAAAAATACTTAGTTCTTCATGAAATATGTTCTATCTAATGAATAGAAAGTATTTAAGAGAAACATACCATAAAATATTTAGAGTGTTATACATCATGTCAATGAATTGTTTGTTCCCCAAACCCAAAACTTCATAGAAAATTATCACTTGTTTAGGTATAGAAAACCAATGATTTATAATCATGTTTAGGGTGTCTTTGAACCTCTCTCATGTTTCATAGAATGACTCTTCCTCTTTTTCAAAAAAGTTTCGGATGCTCTTTTTAAGTGCATTTGTTTTGTGGTGGGGAAATTATTTTTTATT
This sequence comes from Viscum album, assembly GCA_963277665.1. NCBI lineage: Eukaryota > Viridiplantae > Streptophyta > Magnoliopsida > Santalales > Viscaceae > Viscum > Viscum album. The sequence continues at coordinate 1,655,432,049 of OY728121.1, read as the reverse complement.
GAATTCTATTTTAATTGGTTCCAAGTGTTGATGGATGATGGTATAAAATTGATTATCCAATTTTTAGCATGATCCTTTAAAGAAAAAGGAAATAGCCTCATATTATCTAATTCTAGTTTATGTGGGGGACACATGATTTCTACAATGTCCTTGAACTCCTTAACGTGAAGGTAGGGCATCTTGGACTCCATTCCATGGAATGTGGGAAGGTGGTTTGGGACATGGGGTTTAAATATTTAGTTGGATTATCCTTTTGAATTGTGTCTAATGTATTATGGGGAATTTTTCTAGGAAGGTGTGAGGTAGTCATTCATGTTTTGATCGGCTACATTCCCCATGTTTGGGGCTGCCTCAGTTGGATTTCCATTTTGGTTCCCACCTGGGTTTATGAGTTGGTTTCTTTGAAGAACTTCCATTGAAATTGGATCAATTTTTGACTCTAGGGTATTAGGAATATTAGGATCTAATGTAAAGATTTCCCTTAGTGCACTTGACTCCCCTATCCTAGGACTTTCCACCCTAACTAGTATGTTTGAATTATCACGGGTGTTGGCGGACATGCGCCAAAAGAAAAAAAAAAGCATGAAAGGGACAAGATAAGAGATATTGGGTGAGAATATAAGAATGGGGTTGGTGAAAGAAGGTTTTTTTTCTAAGGTACTTACTTGGTCCCTGGAAACGGTGCCAAAATTTGATTCATGATCAAATTTACCCAAGAGATGAAGGTAGAACGGTCCTTGTAGTCTAGCTTGGGTTGTCGAATCAAATAAAACCTAATAAGATACCTAAGATATTCAACCTATGAGATGGATTTTGGGACATTAAGTGGCCAACTTTGGGTGTATTTTAGATGGGTTTAAGTGAACACTAAAAGTCTTAAGTGAATTAAAATTATGAGAAGGGTTGATCCTAGGTTATTACAAGGGGTGGATTGGATGCATTTTTTTTTTAAATATTTCAATTTCTTATATTTGAGATGGGTTCATTTAAGGAGATAAAAAAATCATTACTTACTATTTTAATGCCTACACACCCTAATACTAATCACCTATAGACTTTAAGGATCAAAGTTTTGAGCACTCCAAGGTAAACGTTTGTATTAGCAATTGAAGTGTCTAACCTTAAATTAAATAAGGATGAAGAGGTTTTAAAATCATCAAATAAAAACATCATTTAAAAGAATTTATTATCCATTAATGGAGTGATAAATGAAATATAATACATCCCCTTACTACTTCCTCAGATCAACCCATAAGTGGGTTATCCCACCATTGATCCTATGGTTTCAATGGAAGCGGGAATTAGACTAGTGAGGTAGAAATTAGAGAAGTAAAAAACAATGAAAAAATGATAACTCCACCATTGTGTGATAATATCACAAGGTTTGGTGTAAAAAAGTTCACACCTTGAACCAAAAGTATCAAATTGATATTAAGAACAACATAATAAGAGGAGAAGAAGAAATTTTATTAAGAAACTAAAGTGAATTGAACAACTTACATGTGAAAGAGAAACTTGAGATAACCAAATCACAACCTAACATTACAATAAAAGGAAGCTCAAAAGATGATAAACTCATCCACAGACACTAACTTAAATAGAAATTACAAGAGTCTTGAGTCGAGCTCCCAACAGTACAAAGGATCACACTTGAGTATGGTAGGCCTAGGGTGGTGAAAAGTAAGGGAGATGAGACTTTTCCACCCTTGACCCAAAGTTGCATCAAGCTTGCATCCACTAGATAGAGGCGCCTATATAGCCTTCTATATGGCAGAATTGGAGTGGTCCATAGAAGAAAAAATTGAATCTCTGGATGTCTCCTATCTCTTTGTAAAATTTCAGCCCAAATAAATGTTTGGTTGCTGAGATATTATTAAATTGGTGTACTCTTTTTTTGGGACGCAGAATCTGGCCCAGAATTTTATCTCTAACTTGGGCCACCTGAATAACCACAATGGAGGCCTAATTAGAACTATATCCTGAATAATTATATGTTCTTATATATTTCCTCTATCATACCACGAAATTAGGGCTTCATTGGGTCTGTATTGTGGGGCCCACATTCTCATCTGTGGGCTAGTGTCCAATCCTCCATCTCTAGAATTGTTTCCTTTCATCACCAAATATCCTCATCATAATTTATGAATAATCCATTGATCCATGAATGAAAAATGTTCATATTGAAGTGTATATCCATTTCACAAAAATATAAAATTAAAATATAGATAATTTAATTCCTTAAAATCAGATGAATCATTGGGCCTAAATTGGTGTACATTAGGTATGAAGTGCACAAATGATGAGAATGGATGTTCAAAATTAAAATACACTAACTCAGGCCCATAAGGTCAAAAATGAACATTTAATACCATTAAAATGTAATTAACATATGTGTCTTTATTGGATAATCAAATTCCATAGGAAACTATATCCATAATACATGTGTGTGAAATAAACACAAGGCATTACATCCCTCTATACACATATGAGGAAATCTAATCGTTGTGCATACCATCACAAGTAACTTCTAAGACAAGAGAGAAGGGACAAAGGGGGTAGTTATTCATCCATCCTCCCATCGAAATGTTGGGGAAAACACCCCCCATGGCTCAAAATCCTCAGGGTGTCAGTCACCCTAACTAATAGGGTGGGTAGCATATAGAGACACAAAATATAGAATATAATATAGCTCACAACCACACTATAGTCATAACCTAGTATTAGAATCAACTGTAGATAATTTCTCTCAAACTCACGACCTCCACTACTAATACTAGATATCCTATAGGCACAAAACCCTTTAAAGAGATACATTAAGTTACTTTATCCTTTGTCATCAATTTTACTTTATATTAATTAATTCTTTAAACGTTAATTAACCATTATCAGTTCCACATTACATTTCATTAGAATCTCAACAAATTTCTAATCCCTCCCAGCAAAACCAAACCAATTCCACAACTTCTCAGAGTTGGAACCTCGACATTGCATCCCAGCAAGCTCAACCCCCATGGTTTAAAAAATTATTCATTTATTTATTAACAACATTAATACTTTACATATTTTCATGACTCTAGGTATTCTAAAAAATAATCCTATGCTACCAAACATACGAGGCTCAACAAGGTGAGTAGATGAACTACTCGTCGAGTCTTTTCCACCTATAAAAGGAGCATAGAACCATCTAACCTTGAAAAGAAAAACATAGAAAGCACATGACATACCTCGTGCATCTTCACCTCTTTTGGAAGGAGGGTAAGCAAGACCATCTACATCAAGTAGTGGGGAAAGTATAGTAGATAAAAAATAGTAGATTAAAAAAGCATCCACTTTCATATCAATGGGTAAGCCCAACTTCAACCTATTCCATCACATCTGGTGTCCTCCTCGACACCTGTATCTATAAACTGATGCATCTCACCACTATAGGCATCAACTGTTGCCGAAAAAACTGGGCCTACCTTTCCGACGTACCACAACAGCCCTCCAAGATCAGTCATCCTAGGCTCACATCACATCTAGGCCTCCCTACCACCACAACCACAAGCCTCGTTTCCAGAGCACATCACAAGTAGGAGGAATAAACATAACAACGGGCTCTCGGCCCTAAAATAGGGTATCCCGCCTTCACACACAATAATCTCTCATGACTCTATAGAATAAGGCACTCAGCCTTTATAAGAAATTGGGAAACTTAGGCCCTACAAAGAATTATATTTATCAAACAACTAGTTATTATTCAATCTTTAATTAACCGATTCATTATTCACAAGTTCCAACTACAGGAAACCTAAACAAGAAGCTATCACAAGATATCACCAAATTAATTAAACAATTAATTTAACATGCCTTTAATCCTTTATCAACAAGCATAAACATGCTTCAGGTTCATGAACCAATTCAGTTAAATGTGCATACTTTCATCAATTTGATTATCATCAAATTACAAAAATAATAATCAGATTCAGTAACACACCTCTTTATCTTTTATCCAATTGATTATCTATTAATTCTGGATTTACGTTCTATAAAAAATTTCATCAAGAACAACATGCTAACCAAACAAGTCATAGATATCACACTATCTAGAAAACCAAGGGGCCAACCATTATCACAGTATAAAGAAACAATATAGGATTGATACTAATTCTTTAATCCAGTTCATATATTTAATTTGGTTAATTACAACATGATCCAAAGGCTAAACCATGCTAAATCTCTGATTTCACATAAATAAATAGAGAAGTGGGGAATCCTCTACCTCAAAAGGTCATTGATGCTCTTTCTATGAGAGTAGATCAAAGTAACGGATCATGATCACCTCTCCCACAACAACTACATCCACCTGAGGGTGCCGTGATACAACCACACCAACCAACAACCAAGAAAACTCCATTATAAACATGGAGATCATGCACCATAACATGGAAAATAGATATGGGAATAAATAGATTGAATAAATATCAATAACGGAGGTATATCATCCCTTATATCGAAGACAGATTGCTATGGATCGAAGAAGGGAGAGAGGGGTTGTTCCTTAACAAAGGAATCCCCAAAACGCTAAAGAGAGGGTCATCGTGTCACCTGGAGTTGAGGGAGACCCACTAAAGCCATGAGTTTTTAAAAAAACCAAGTGGCTGGAAAACACTTATAAACACACAACATTGGGGAATAAGATGATATGTAATCCCCTTTCATGTCTTATAATGCCTCGGGGTTGAGTTTCACCAAAAAACATCACCTCATCAATTTATTTATTTTTTGAACCCCGAAACATTTCACACCATGAATACCTCTTTCACACTATGAAATAACCCATGAAATAGGATGTTATGTCATGTAATTTAGTTACATAATGTGAAATCCCCCCTTTCCCAACATTTACTTAACTGAACTTCTACAAACTTGTTCTGAGCCACCTCCGAACACTTTGATATTTGAAAACACACAAAGGGTTGATCCATGCAGATCCAGGATCTTACATTCATAGCCTATTTCTCTCATCCAGTAGCTTTCAAAAATAAAAGTTCTTTCATGTCTCATCTTTGTGTGGCCCACATCAAGTTGAATGAGAATCGTACAGTGGTCCGACATAGCTCGGGTGAGGTGGGATACCTAAAAGAGGTTGAATATGTTGATCCAATCGGAAGATTCCAAGAATCTGTCACATCTCGCCTCGATGCTAGACTTCCCTGAGTGGCCATCATACCACATAAAGGGGTTACCCATATGGCCCAAGTTAGTAAGACTAGTGTATTGAGTCACCTGGAGGAAGTCTCTCATATGGGTATAGGGACTACTAACACCCCCTCTCTTTTCACTTTGAAACTTGATCTCATTAAAATCTCCTCCCACAATAAGAGGTATTTTAATTACATTACTAATTATTTTAAGGTGCTCCCAAAACTTATGTTTATCATTTTGTGAGGGCCTTATATAGAAACCAACAAAGGATGAAAAGAGAATTTAAATTTGATGGATATAGGAAAAAATATGATTCAGTGAGAAGTTATTAATTATCATGTCCACATTCACCTTCCATGTTAGGAAAAGGCTGCCAGCATGGACTTGGCATGGGATAGGGAAGCATCCCTAAAAACCCCCTTTGAAGTAAATATGGTGCATGTCCTTTTTTTTAAAAATGGTTTCGGATAAGAAAGCCAAACTAGGAAAACTTATATTTCCCCAATTCCAGATCATATGAATTATGAATGGTTTTCCAAGACCATGAAAATTCCAGCATATTATTTTTGTTGGGCTAGGAGGGGATAGGTTAGACCAGACTACACCTTTAAAATTTTAACAAACAACCCATTATTTATAGGCTTCTATCTTTTTGGGAGCTTCTCGCTTCCCATGAGTGAATCTGTTCTTTGTTTGTATCCACATCGTTCTATAGGATGGGGGTAAAATCCCAAGTCCCCTATACTTATCCTTCTCCACTTACTGTGTTTTCTTACAATAGTTTATGTCAACCCTTGCAAGTCATCTCCAAATCCTGCTGGAAGGATCAGGTCTAGAGGTTCAAGGCCTAGGGGAGGAATCGGGTCTGGAGATCAAAAGTGTGTGTGTGGGGTGGGGGAACCCAGTCTGGGGGGTACATGTAGATGTGTTTTGGGCTAGATGGTGTTTTAAGAGTATATTTCTGCAATTGATAAAGGAATGAGGTCAAGGTTTTCATTTTTATGGGGTCTTTATTCAGGATGAAAAAGGCGCTCCCAGGGCCTCTATGGTCAGCTTGAGGGGCTGAGTTTCTTACTTCTTTTGGGTGAACTATCTCATCATAGACTGTAAGAAATTGTGGCAGTCCTTGTAAAATGGTCCTTTAATTTTTAGTGGTTGTGTGCTTCATTAGGGTTTTGGAAAGCTTCTCTCAATCCAAATGTTTTTTAAATTCTAGAACAAACGCTTTCCCGTGATTTTTCACATGGAGCCAGGGGCCATAGTGTATGGCCATGTTGCCTTCTCCATCAGTTGGCTTTGAGGAACACTCCTTCTCCTTGTGCCCAATGCTCCCACAAAAGAAATATAATACCAACATATTTTCATACTATAAACCAATCCAAGTTTTTGGATTCTCTATAGATAGTAAGGCACCCCTTTGGAGAGGGAAAACAACATCAATTGAAACCCTTATCCATGTGAAAGGCCCCCATAGAATAGGGATCTGACCGATCCCATTCCATGAAGATATCAACACATGATTTTATTTCTCTCATGATGCACTCAGTTATTTCCTAGTAGGGTTTCCCCAAAATCCAGACCCAAAAGTGTGATTTGGAGAGCATTGTTGTTAACACATCCTCAAGATTTTCAATATCCTTTATTAGTATTAGTTGGTTGTCAAAGGACTAAGATCTTCTGATAAGGACCCTATGTTTTTCTTTTTTATTAAAGAATTCAAAAATGAGATTCCCATATCTAATCTCACTTGTGGAAACTCTGTCATCCTAATGCAATATTGATTATAATGTGTTATTTAGGGTAGGAAAATTGATTGACCAATTTTGTATAACTTTTCCTATAGTAAATAGATTCATATGGAGAACTAGGAGGGAGTCTTCATTTCTTGTTACAATGATAGGGGATTTTCCTTTTCAAGGAGAGAGATTTGTTCTGATTTAGATACCAATTCATTCTCCATTGTCTCAGGGGTCTGCAAATGACCTCCATGAGAAAAGATCACCACAAGAAAAACCCTCCATAAGAAATCCCTTTGCAAGAAGAGTCTACTTTGTGAGAGGCAGTCCCTATGTGAGTAGATAAATTTATGGCCAAAGATCTTCATGAGCAAATAAACTTTCATGACTAGGGATATTTGTGAGAAAAAACTTCCAAATGTAGTACTCTTCATGTGAAAAAACTCCCATGAGCAAGAATCTTCATGAACAAAAACTTTTGCAAGTGGAGACTGTCACAAACAAGGATGTTCTAGAGGCAATCCCGATGAAATTAGAGATCTTTGTGAGAAGGATTCTTAATTATCTAAGAAATTCGCAACCCAAAATCTCTGCTGGTGAATTCTTCTGTGATAAAAGCCCCCGTGATAGAAAAACTTCCACGAGAAAATCCTACCACTAGAGAAAAACTTCAATAAGAATAAAAAAACCCTTTATGGGACATTAAAAACATACCATCAAGGCCTCATGAGAGGAAATTTCACATAAATGGGAAATAACTCATCTAAATACCAGAGGTAATTTATCTCATGAGAACTACACTACTATAAAACAAGGCTATACCCATGGTTTTTTTCCAAAACTGTGGGTATAGGTCATCCCTTTGCCCATGATTTTCAAAAAATTATGGGTATAGGTTTTGGTTCAGAACCTATGGCCATGGTTTTGGTAAACTATGGAAATATTTTTAATGGGGAGAAAAATATTCTACAGGAAGGCCATGGGAAAACCTGTACCTAAGGTTCTCCAAAAATGGTGGGTATAGCTCATCCCTAAACCTATGGTTCTCCAAAAACTGTGGTTATAAGTGACCCCTATACGCACAATTTTCTAAAAACCAAGCGTATAGGGTTTGGTTCAGAACCTATAGCCATGGTGCATTGAAAATGAGATTATAGATCAAAACCTATAACCATGGTTCTATAAAAACTATGGGTATAGGTTACCCCTATAGCCACGGTTTTGGTAAACCATGTCTATAGTTTTCCTACATAAGCAGAGGAAAAAAATCTCATGGGTAAACCAATTGCCATGGTTTTCCACCTATAGCCATGGTTTTAAAAAATATAAGTAAATATATATTCATATACCGATAATCATATTTGGTGTAGTGGTTAAGTTATTGGATTTTATAGAGGCAGTCCAGAATTCGAATCCGATGACATACATTTTTTTTAAATCCCATAGCCAAGGTTTAAGAACCGTGGCTATAGGATTATTAACTCGATGGACTATTACCATAGTTTTGAACCATGATATTAGCCTTATTTCCACATTTTTCAACCATCACAATATGTTTATAGTAATAGTGGAAAATTGTAGCTATTTACCTATTTCATATACACATATTTCTACTAAGCATGATGAGGCACTATCATGCGTGCTCTAAAAAAAATTATAACTAAGTACACCACAGGGGTTGAACTAAGTCGTTCTTTGGAGGAGATTTTTTGGTAAATCACTCGCTACTTATAATTAAATTTTTTATATTTTTTTTTATTTATGAAATAAAACCAAATAAATGGTTGTTTTAAAATTTAAAATAAATTACTAAAATTAAACGTTCAAATGCAATGAAAACAGAATGAATGCAGACAGAATGATGTTAGAAGAAAATAAATATTCCTAAGAGAATCAACCAGATTAAACCTTCATCGTATTGTTATTACTTTCAAATTTACTTAATTAACACACTCCATTGTATGTTTGAACATCATCTTATTCATATGGTTGTGAATATATGGTTCTCTCAATGATCACTGAGAGACCACAAATCCACCTCCTCGATCAAGGGAGAATATTGCAGAAGTGAAAGCTAAGCCTCAGGTGGAAACTGGAGACACAAAGGCTCCTTACCCACTAAGATAAACTTAGACCTAACTCTAAGAAAATATGAAACATTAATAATGAGGGTTAAAATACTTGGGTTCCACACTAAATTACTCCCTTGAGAATGTCTGTCTGTTAGTTACTCATGATCATGAGCATAAGAGTACAGAGTAAGAAAACGGGGGAAGAAAACAAAAGAGAGAAAGAAATGGAGAGATAGGAGAACACTTAAATTAAAACATGAAATGAAATTAAATAATTTAAATAAAATAAATACAAGAATAAACTAAATAAAATGGACACTTAGAGTGCCAACACATTGAAAAGAAGGAGTACATTTTTGTTGGGAGGGAGTGAAACTTTTGCTCCAAAAATATCCTCTAAAATATTCCGCACGGTAGACCTCTTTAATGACAGAATTGTGGAATGTTTAATTATTTAAAGTTGTTATGATAAATCTCCTATTTTCACCCCAAAAATTCTTTTCCTCTTTTCCCATGTGTGGAGATATTTATATCCATTTTAATCTTGATATTTATTCTACCCAAGATGACTATTCATATTCCAATTCACCGAGTTCCCTTGCATTAATGACTTTGAGAATGAATGAATAAAGCATGACCACATTAATTAAAGCTTTTAATTTATATATTTTCTACATCTGTGTATATTTTCAGAACATTTGGATTTTTCCTTTATGATATATGGTCCCAACATAAAAAACCTCCAGATCTGTGCACAGTTTTCGAGGCAAGAATTGTGATCTAGATTTGGACCTTCAAATTGTGGATCGAGATTTGGTTCCAAAAGGATGAAATTAAGTAAAAACACATAGAAACCTAAAAAAGAATAATTTTTCAATTTGGATAATTAAATTAAAAGTTATGGACAAAATATAGAATAAAAATAAAACAATTAAAATCCAATATAGGTCATTTTAGCAATTAGGACCAAAAATGATTCTAAACCAAAAAATGTGAAAAGTGATCTAAAAATAACACATTGTGGTGATTAAAAACATTGAAATTAAAAGTAAAATAATTGAAAATATTCTCTCTGTAAATTCCCCCATACTTAAACATTTCACTCTTGGGAAATCATCTAATACCATGGTCAAAACAAACTTCACAAAGTATAAATGACAACACAAATCAATTATCATATAAAGGAATATATCAAACCTCTTACATGGATAAAAATTTCCCAAATATACAAAAATAAAAAAAAATACATTTAATAAAATGTTTATTGTGACCCGTCCTAAAGGGTTTTTGTGTCTTAACTACCCCAACCCCACATCTGATAGGTCAGGGGCTGGTGACTAGAACTGAGTAGGCATTTACCACAAATAAGATGCATTAGAATAAATCACTTGTACACACACACATATCCAATCCCACAAAATTATGAAATGTAAAAAATTTAAATAATTCATGCATATATCTAAGATCCCACAACATAGTACAACAGGAAGTAAAAGAAAAGTAAATAGGGCTAAATACAAGCCCACCACAAAGAGTGTTTGTGCACAAGTCCAACTGAAAAAGCAAAGAGTCCAACCTAATCCATGGGAGAGGATTGAGTCAAAGGTATTCTCCCGGTAAACTCCTTGGTCAGCCCAGCTACATCTATGCTCCACCCGTTTCCTATCCTCCTAGGACATCATCAAAAGGGCCGTCGTCTGCACAAGACATGACACATGCAGGCAAAGCTCATGCAGGGGTGAGTATAAAAATACTTTGTAGGACACCCCCAAAAACTATAAACATGAAGAAAAAAGTATAGTTATCTCAATAAAAGATGTAACAATGTATCCTAGATAAAATTAGTATAAGAAGAGAACCCAGATTTACTCATGAAAGACACCATGCTATCAGGTGGTCATAACCAACTATCAGCCACATGATTCTAATCAAAGAAATGATCATTCTAGGAGAAATAACTCCACATTCCATGTTATCATTGAACACAATCGACGAAGAGTTCTAGATCATTTGGGCTATGTCTAAATATAACATACCAGTCTGAGCAGACTATGATACACAGAGAGGGGGTCATGCCCAGAACTGTTGGGGGACACCACAAACTCAATCTGGATCAACCCGCTATGTAGGGAATCGTATTATAATGATTCCAAAAACCCTAATTATGTGTACCGCTAGATTTAGGATCAACATATTACTCAGGGTGGTCATAATGGTTCAATAAAATCCACTACGGATAATAGAGGATCACACTCTAATTTCATGGAGGTACATCACAACTCTATCTGAGACTTGGTCTCTAGAGGGGATTAAAATCTAGTTATGTGGATGTAATTCCACACTATACCATATAGTAAAGGACTAAGGGAACACACTCAGCCTATACTAGTCCAAACTAGGAAAATGAAGAGACTCAAGCACTCTTGATGGGAGTACACGGTGTGTCCCTAGGGGTACGTGGCGTGTTCTGATATCCCAAGTCTGTCTCATGTTCAAAACCTCACATTGTTTTTAGTCTCAAAATACATAGCATGTAGGATGTATACGCAACATGTAAAGACACATGGTTTCCTTTCTGTGTCACCTGGTCGTGTTTTTATACTAAAGTCATGTTTGTATACCATTTTGTGTATGCCAAGTCATGTATGTGTCTAAGTACATGGAATTCCATCTGGTTGTGTACTTTTACCAATGTATGTGTACTCTCCAGAGTAAAAACCAAGTCATCTAGGGAGGGTCACATGCCATGTGATAGGGGTCACATCTCGTGTAATCATCATCTCCTTCCAGAAACCCTAGTCACCGCTGAAGGGGCCCCACACAGCGTGTAGTACTGAGTTACATGCTTTGATTGGGATTTTCCATATCAATAGTTATTCTTATATTCTTCTTTGATCACCACGTCTACCTCAATCTCTGTTTGAAACTACTCTGTAGATCTGGGATCTATTTCGACCATGTCTTATCATCGATAGCTCGATCAAAACGGGCCTCAAAACGCATTGGGAACTCACCTACGACTTCTGTTTTCCACACATTCCCTGAGAAGGGTATGTAATACTATATCCATTCCCATTCATCCTTGATCTATGAATTTCCACCTTATAATCCTTAATCTTCATCCATCTTCACATTTTTTACCCACGGTTTGGATTCGTTGTACCGAAGAATGGTTGAACAATGATCCAGAACTAGGTATCTGTCAACCAATTGGCCAAGGGATTTCCAATGATGACCATGCAATCAAAATTGGGGAGAAATCAATAAACAATGAAAATGTGTAACAAACCTCATCCTTTGTTCATTTGGCCTTGATTCGTTATCTTAGAAGGATAATCTAAGATGGACAATCAATGAACCAGAAATAATCAATTCTATCCCATTGAAATCTACCGACAATGCGTGGATCAATTATTATTCATTTAATTGACCCGAATTCATCTAGGATTAAAAAAAGGATAAAATTACCAAAACAAAATACCCTACTTGGAGTTTAGATTAATCGTTTATGAAGAATGGTTGTGTTTCCATTGTTGATGAGATCCCCCAACTCGGATGGCATGACGATCCATGATCCGATCCTGATCTGTTATCGTCCACTAAGAATGATCTCCTCAAATGGTGTCTAGGTATCAAGGGTTTAGTGAAAAAACCTGGGAGAATTTTCTTCACTATAAATTATATAGGGATCTGGTTTCTGTGCTGAAGAAAATAAAATAAATTCTTAAGTTTAATTTATTATATTAATTTCATGCCCTGAAAACTTTTTCACAAATGATCCACGCCGACCAATGTTAGGTCGCACCAAAGGTAAAGTCACTATTATAAACACAATGGTGCCCATGGATTTCTGATATGGGCACCTTTTTAGAAGTTATTCAACTTTTTCAAGAAATCCACACCTATGTGCTATTTAATATTTTAATATTTTTCAAACATTTAATCCAGACACACCAGACCTCCTAATCGCATGTCGTCTTAGTGCCTGGTCTCAAAATAAATCTATATAATATCTAAAAATAATATATAGAAAATATTAGAATTTAAATTCTTCCCACCTTGAGGATTTACGACCCCAAAATCCAAAAAAAAGGCTACTTGATTAGATGAGGGTACTTAGCATGAATCTAAGCCTTCCACTCCCATGTGTTATCCCAAAGATTCCTATGATACATCCATACATGCACTAAAGGAATTGATTTCCTATGAAGGATTATCTCGTACCGATCCTCAATCTATATTGGGTACTCAGAAAAAGTCACTCCATCCTCGATGTCCATCTCTCCCCAATAGATGATGTGTGATGGGTCATGCACATACCTCCTTAGTTGCGACACTTGGAACACGTCATGAACCAAGTCAAACTACAGAGGTAGATCCAAGTGGTCCACCACCTCTCTAACTGTACGTAGTATCTAAAAATGGTCGATGAACCTTGGAGATAGCTTATCACTCTGACCAAATATCTATAATCCACATCAAGGTGAATGCTGAAGAAACACATAGTCTCCTTACTCAAATTCCAAAGGCCTCTATCACCTATCAAAATAAGATTTATGATGGATCTGTGCAGTCTTCATCCCTTCTTGTATTATCTGTACCTTCACTATGGTAGCTCTCACCAACTTTGTGCCCATGAGCATTGACTCTCCTAGGTCAATCTAACAAAGTGGTCACCTGTAGGGTCACCCATACAAAGCCTCGTATGGTGCCATACAGATGGCGGAATGGTATCTATTTATGTACAAAAAATCCATTAGGGATAGGTGATCCTCCCAATTATGGCCAAAGACTAACATGCAAGCTCACATCATGTTATCCAAAACTTGAATGGTCTGCTCAGTTTAGCCATCCATTTGTGTGAGAAACATTGTTCTCAAGTGTAACTGGGTCCCAAATGACTCATGTAATCCATTCCACAGCTGGGATGTAAAGTGTTCATTAAGATCAGAAATAATCATCAATGAAATGCCATGGATTTGAACTATCTTCTGAATGTAGAGGTATCTCAAGCTCTCTATTGAACTCTACTCTCAGATATCTAGGAAGTGATCTGACTTGGTGAGTCGGTCAATGATCACCCAGATGGAATCGTGTCCCCTGGACATACGTGGTAAGCTTGTCATGAATTCCAATGATATCCCATCCTAATTCCATTTCGTCACCTTAAGGCATTAAAATAAAACTAATGAAACTTGGTTCTCAACCTTCACTTGATGACAAGTAATTTATTTGGAAACAAACTCTGAAACTCATTTCTTCATCCCTAGCCACCAAAACTGATATCAAAGGTCTTGGTACATCTTCACCACACCCAAATGTACCTCCAAATGGGACGTATGAAACTCTCTCATAACCTCCTCTTAAAACACCACTGGTACTACTGTGTGTCCTCTGAAAAGAACAACATGCTCCCAATCTTTTGAATATATATCAAGAGCATGCCCTGTGAATATCTGATCATGTAGGGTCTCATAGTAAATATCCCCAAGTTGTGCCTCCCTAACTCTGTTTAAGAGTGGAGGGGTGAAAACCATTGATTGGAGGTTAGATGATCAATCTCCATCCATAAAGGATAACTGCAATGAGGCCAACTACTTTAACACCTAGTTCAACAACTATGAACAATATCTCCTCCCAATAGAATCTTCTACCACATTTCCCTTACCAGGAGTATATATAATTTTGAATTCATAGTCTTGGAGGAACTCTAGCCATCACCTTAGTCTCAAGTTTAGATCCTTCTGAGAGAAGATATACTTGAGACTCTTGTGGTTAGAGTAGACGGTAAAACACTCACCCAACTAGTAATGTCACCACATAATTCTTCTCATACGGTCTCAACTAACAAGAACCATTTGAAATCACTTCTTGCCTCTCTTTCAGGACATAACCAAGCCTAGTTCTTTATTTATTGTAGAATACCACAGACTCAACACCTTCCTCCAGCAATCTCAAGATGGTAGCACTCGTCAACCTCTGCCTCGGCACCTGAAATCATTGCCGGAATTTTTTCATCCACAAAAAGGCTTAAACTTTCATGAAAAATCTATAAAGGGTGCTTCCACTATAGAGAGGTCAGTTAAAAATCTTCGATAGTAATCTTCCAACCCAAGAAAACTCTACACCATGGTAACACTCTTGGGTGGCTCCTAAGCAAGTACTGCCTCAACCTTCACTGCATCCACTGTAACTCCAGCATCTGAGATGACATGTCCCAAAAAATAGACCTCTGGAATCCAAAATTGGCACATCAAGATATTACTATTAAGTTGGTGCACTCGGAATGTGTCCAGGACTGTCCTTAAGTGTCTCGTGTGCTCCTCCTCAGATGATGAATACACTAGGATTTCACCAATTAAGACTACCACAAACTGATCTAAGAAAGGTTGAAATATCTGATTCATGAGTCCAATGGACACTTTCGGTACATTATTCACAGAAAATGGAATCACTAAGTACTCATAGTGACCGTAATGACATCTGAAGGTCATTGTTGGTATATCTCCATCCCATACTTGTAGCTGGTGATATCCTGATCTTAGGAAAATCTTTGAGAACCATTCCACCCATTTCAACTAATCAAGGAGGTCATCAATCCTCGGTAGTGGATAATTGTTACTCATAGTCACCTGGTTCAAGCGCCTAAAATCCACACATAACCTCAAGCTCCCATCTATCTTCTTGGAAAACAAATCTAGGGCTCCCTAGGGTAAAACACTAGGTCTCACAAAGCCTTTACTCTACAAGTCCTCTAACCATACCCTCAACTCATAAAGCTCTGTGGGATCCATTTGATATGTAGTTGTAGATATCAGTTCCATTCCAAGGTGTAGATCTATACAGAATTATATCTCCCTTTGGGGAGGTAAACCTAGAATATCTTCAGGAAAAAAATCCTCATGCTCTGCCACCACTATAAGAAACTGACGACTCATAACATCCAATGCACTGAGGGTCAGGATAGCCAACTGATGACTAATTGGATACAACCTCCTATGAGTGATCCCATCCTATGATTTCTGGATTTCCTTTTCACCAAAAAATGAAAAGTTGGTCCCATCACTACAGAAACACCACACTCTTCCACTAAAACAGTCAATCTAGGCATGAACTATAGATAAGCAGTCCATACCAAGAATAATGTCGTAAGGCCTCGACACTACTACCAAGAGATCCAAACCAAAAATCTCAACACTAAGAGTCAGGTCACACTATCGCCACTAGTGTCTGATCATCGAATTTCCTCCCATAGGAGTCTCTAAGCATAAGGGTCGAGTCAATGGTTCAACCAAAATCTTCGAGTCTCAAACAATATTTATGGAAAGAAAAAAATGACTGGAACCTCTATCTATAAAAATTGTAGATAAGGTGGAAAAGAAAAAAAAATCACCTCATATCATCCCTAGAGCCTCGGGGTCATAGGTGTCTATAGAATGTAGTTGGCCTTATCCCTACCCACCATCTCCATGATCCTAGCATTGACTATCTAGGGTGGTGGTGATAATAGGTAAAACCTATGACCACATCCTACTTCTCTACATATCCCTCTGCCACATCTTCCACCCAACATAACATGCTACTCATGTCTCTATATCTGTCTCAGAGATCCCTCGACAGTCTCCCAACCAGCTGTGCAATGGGTTAGGCAATCTCATGCCAGATTTCCCCAGACGTACAAAGAGAAACACCACCTTTCCCTTAGATAATTTGAGCTACACTAAGATCCCTTCACCACTGACCCTAAGTTTTGGGATCATCTCCTAAAGCGCTTTCCCAACTTTGATCCTTGTGACTATCGTCAACTACCTACTTTGAGGTCTCTGCTATCGAGTTCCCACTACCAGATCCCACGACTGGTGTTTACTCTGCCATAAACTTTTTCACTAACATGGTTCGTTCAATTACTCAAACATAAGTAGAAATGATAAGGGTTTCCACTAACACCCTGATGTCCCCACACAAGACCTACTTAAAGGTATGATCCCTAAAAAACTAGTATCATACCATATCCAAAGAGTAGTGTGAGAGATCTATAAACTTTTCTGAATATTCTACCACAATCATACTTCCCTAGTACAGATGCATTAAATCCTGTATGTGTACCGATCAAAACATGTCATAATAGAGATCCTCTCTAAAGAGACACTCTAATTTTTTCAAGGAGAGAGCTATCTTGTCATGTGACTGAGTTACCAAGCTATGCCATCGCCCCAAAAATACCTGGATAAGACTCACGATAAAGATTTCCATCTGATCAGCAGGTATCCTCACAAGGCATAAAATACAGGAGACTACCTCTAGATAATCCTTAGCTTTCTAGGGGTCTGGATCACCCTGAAACCCAGGTTTTTGTTGCCTCTAAAACTCATGAAACACACTCAACCTACGTGCACTCTCGTCTAGTAGTTCTGGTAGTATCTGCTGCTTGATAGGTGGTGGTATAGCTGGTAAACCACCTAAAGGTGATATCTCTAGTACAACCCCATATACCAATGCCTCATCACTAGGTGGATAATCATCATGATCATGCGAGGGAATCCCAGTTGGCTGTCTACGTAGACGCACCCTAAAATAAAACAAGATGTACCACTGTAAAAAGAGTATATATGGGGTGATGACTCAAGAAGGACAAGGAAATCACAACCATTACTATATGATTCATGTAACATTTTTTACTACAACCGGTGTTCTCATGTACTTATTCAAAAATAAAGTGAATAGAGTCCTAGTGTATGGATACATCAGCCTCTTCACCAAAAATGGAGCCCCTGGCATGAAATCTGAACTCGAAACACTTAAAACTATTTCCCTAAACCAGTCTTATAGACTCCCAATCCTATATTAGAACCAACTAGCGAGGATACCACTCTTTCATGGCCTTTCCTAGAGGGGCCCATGCTGACTAACCCAAGCCTACCTTCAATAGGCTAGGGGCTAGGGACTAGCACTGTGTAGAAATTTCCCATAAATGGGTGGAATTAGCATAAATTACCTACACACACACACGTATTTAATCCCAAATAATGATGACTACAGGTTTGTATGATATTGGGTGTTTTTTTGAAAAAAAATATGATGATTTAATGATGATGAAGATGAACTCCAGCAGTCTTCTTACCTATGATCTGGTGTAATGACAGGTGATTTAGTTCGAGTTATGTGACATGAGGTGGGTGGTTCCTTGAGGAAGTGATCCTTGCTGCATTTTGAAAGATGAATTTTGAATTTTGAATTTTGAATTTTGAATCGGTTTTTGTGGTTGTCTGCATGGTAGTATGGTTTTGAAGGTTTCCCACTTATCCAAAAAGTGGTTTTTAAAAATAAAAAAAAATGGATTGAGGTAAACAACTAAAATAATGCATGTATACATCTAAGATCCTACAACATTGTATGATAAGAAGTAAAGGAAAAGTAAATAGGGCCAAATACAAGCCCGCCACAAAGAGATTCTATGCACAGGTCTAATTGAAATTGTAAAGAGTCCAACCTACTCCAAGGGTGAGGACTAATTCAAAGTTTTGCTCCCAGTAAACACCTCAGTCAACCCATCTCTAGCTATGCTCCACCTGCTCCCTATCCTCCTATGAAATAATCAAAAGGGATGATGTATATACAATACACAACACATGTGGGAAAAGCCCGTATAGGGGTGAGTCTAAAAAAACTCATTAGGACACCCTAAAAACTCTAAACACAAAGCACCAAGTATAGTCAACTCAAAAAAAGATGTAAAAATGTCTCCCAAATACAAGTAGAATAAGAAGAGAACCCATATATACTCAAGAAAGACACCAATCCATTAGGAAATCATAACCAACTTCTAGCCACATGATTCTGCTCAAATCCAGGCTCATTTTGGGTGAAATCACTCCATGAGCCATGTTATCATCAGAGACACTTGGGCCCCACTAAAGAATACATACTAGTATGAGAAGACTATGATACAAAGGGAGGGGGTCAAGCCCATAACCCCTAGGGGATACCACAAAACCAATCTAGATCAAACCATTTCATATGGGATCGTATGATAACAATACCACAAACCCTACTAATGTGGCCCGCAAAATGGAGGATCAACGTCCTACTTAGGGAGGTCATGCTGATTCCACAAAATCCACTAGGGATGATAAGGGAACACAGTCCAGTCTCATGGAGGGAAACCAAAACTCTATCTCATACTCAAACTCTGGAGGGGATTACAATCTAGTTATTTGGATGTAATGTTGGATTATACCCTCAAGGAAAGGACCAAGGGAATGCACTCAACATACAATGGTCCAAACTAGGAAAACAAAGAGCCTCAAGAACTCTTGATGGGAGTACATGGTGTTTCAATTGGGGTACATGGTGTGTACTACTATCCCAAGTCTTTCCCATGTGGAAAACCTCACATGACTTATAGTCTCAAAATACAACATGTGTAGGATGGGTACACAGCATGTAGAGACACACGGTTTCCTGCCCGTGTCGCATGGATGTGTCCGTGTACTGAATCTGTGTCTCTGTATCGATCTATGTATTCCAATCCAATTACATGTTGAAGTACATGGCATGCCATCTGGCCATGTACTATTACCCATGTTTTTTACTCCCACTACTTGAAATTTGGGCTATAGCCACGGTTCTAAACTGTGGCTATAGCACCCAAAACCGTGGATATAGGTTATAGCCATGGTTTAATGAACCGTGGCTAGTATTGGCATGGATATAGGTCTAACCCTATAGCCACAGTTCAAAACCGTGGCTATAGCGGCAGCCCGATAGATGCTAGTATAGCCACGGTTTGAAGCCCTGGCTATAGGCCTATAGCCACGGTTCAAACTGTGGCTATAGGGCTTTAGCCAAGGTTTGCAATTGTGGCTATAGGGTTTTCCACTACATAAAAAAAGCCATCACAGTGAATCGTGCTGGCTGTTGGGAGGACTTCCCCAGCACCCCCCATCCCCTGCTCCTGCACACCTCCTCTGCCCCACCCTCGTACACCTTGCACCCCACCCCCTGCTCCTGCACACCTCCCTTGCCCCACCCCCCTGCACCTTGAACCCCACCCCCACCCCCTCCTCACTGCACCCCCCCTCACCCTAGACCACCCCCCACCCTACACCAACACCCCCCATACAAGGTAATCCAAATCATTTTCACTTGAACCAGAAAATAGATTGAGGAATTCCTCTTGCCTTCTCTTACATTATTCCTACCATCCCAAATAGTCCCACACACATCCAAGAAAAATATAAATGAATCATAACCTCCACCCCTGACTCTCCCCTTGGAACAAGGCCTCAATAATCTCCTACATGGAGTTCCTACTGCTTTTGATATTCAAAAATTGTCCCATAAACCTCCAGATCCTCCTCACCCAATCACTCTGAAAAAATAAGTTCCAAAAAGATTCATAGTGTGGCCTTTGTACAACACTGACATCCAGAGGCCAGAGCCACCCCCTAATTCTAAATATTCTCCTCCTTTGGAAGTTCTTGATTTCTCATTCAGAAAAAAAGAAAAATCATCTGGTTTGGGATATCCTTGTACCAGATTTTCAAATCCCATTCGTTCATCTCGCATCTTACATAAACCAAATTTCTGAACTCCCGGCTCCTGTACACCTCCCCTACCCCACCCCCCTGCACCTTGCACCCCACCCCCCTTCCCCCTCCTCAATGCACACCTCCCTCCCCCTAGACCTCCCCCCCACCCTTCACCAGCACCACCCAATGGAGGTGAATATAAAGTAAAAAAACACAAGACCTGTAAAATAAATAAAATAGTAACAATCTGTATACATGTGTGGGAAATGAGCATAAAATTAATTTGTTCACTAATATTAATTACTTTAATATATCCCATAATATGTTGGGTTAGTGAATATAAAGTAAAATAAATAAAATAGTAACAATATATATACAGATAACAAGGGTGGTCCACCAAGTGCTAAAAATGTCACAACGATACAGAAATAGGCTCCAATAAATTGGTTTTTTGAAACATTCCTGATAGAATCAGTAAAAGAAAGAAAATATTAAATACTTTTCACTAAGGATGCTCAGAATTCATACAAACTAAAGCAGTGAAATCTTATTAATTACATGGTAACAAAAACTATGTAAACTAGAAATATTTCAATTCAAGTAAGTGTTGTTTAAACATACCATCAACTTATAAATCATCAAGGGGAACGCTAGCAAGGGAATCAATTAGACCAGTGAATTGATTGATCTGTAAATACCTAAATAAAGCCATAAATACATTAAAAAATGATAATTATCTTAACTAAAGTCTCAGTTTCTTATAGTACTACCAAGGCTTGAAAGCGACCCGAAACTGGGAGGTAAGTTCCTCATCATTGAGTTTTATGAGAGATCCATGTATGTGAAACAAATAATTATAAAATAATATTCAATTGAACAAGAACCTTTTAACATAATAGATTAAGAAAAGAAAAAAGTGGACTCAATAAATGAAAATAAAAATATGAAATAACTCTAAAAGTATTATTTACAGAAGCCCCCCTGGACAGAATCCCCCCCTACTGGACCCCCTGGATAGCCCCCCCCCCCTGCTGGACAGCATCCCCCCCTAGACAGCAGCCCCCCCACCCCCCCTACTGGACCCCCCCCCCCCGGACAGCCCCCCCTAGACAGAAGCCCCCCCTGGACAGACCCCCCCTGCTGGAGCTCCCTAGACAGCAGCCCCCCTACTGGATAGTAGCCTCCCCTGTTGGACCCCCCTAGATAGCCCCCCCCCCCCCCCCACCCCCCTGCTGGACCCCCCCCCCCCCTGATAGACCCCCCTGCTGGAGCTCCCTGGATAGAACCCCCCCCCCCTACTGGACCCCCCTGGGCAGCCCCCCTGCTGGACAGCAGCCCCCCCTGGACAGCAGCCCCCCTGCATATTAGGAAAATCTCCTTGATGTATTGTTGGAACACATTGAATGTTGGGTCGGTTGGGACTGGCTAGTTTGTTGTGGTATTCTGTACATAAATGGAAGAAATTGGAAAGGTACCATGTAATTTTAGGCATGGAGGTAAGCATTTAATGGGTGTCATGACCATTTGAATATGTTAGAGGGTCATGACACATGAAATAGGCTTTAAAAATAATGACATAGTGGCTTCCAAAATAAAAAACAATGATTGAAAATAGAATATGGGGAGGGTGAGGTTATCATAGGTTTGTGCTAAAGGTCCCTATGCAAAAGGATAGTAAACATATTTCCTATAATCATCATCAAAATTTGACGATCCCATATTTATTATTTACTTTACATGGGCTGCAGTCAAATTATATATCATTTCTCCCAAACTACACATGCTATAATTTTGTAATATATTGATAGTGTGGGGTTGAACCCATGGAGAATGTTTGGTAGAATAGAAAATTGGACTCTAAAAATTTTTTTAGGAGTCCTAAAAATTTGTATTGGTTTTGGGATATGATTGATGCTATTGAGTTTTTTTAAAATTTAGTAAGAAATAGGGATCACGGTCTATTTCGGGATTGAGGTAAAAAGGATAACATTGGTCCTAACATGGAATAATCCTAGGGATTAGGCTTTGAAGTGGATTTTAAAACACAATTTTTTCATGGAAAACCCAAAACATATCTATATAAGAGTTAAATATTCCTTAGTTTTGATATAGCTAAAAACAATGATTCTTTAATCCTAGTTGTAATGGCAGAAAGTGGCAAATGTTAATAGTCATAGCCAACTCAACTCTAATCAGGTCAAGTTAAATCATATAAATATAATATAGTAAAGGATTCATAAAATAATTTAATACATAGAATTTATTTTACATTATTACTATCATTTGGGTTAGATGGTTCTGATTTAGAAATTCAATAAGATCATAAGACTCATACAATCAACCCTTCCCCTTAGTGGTTTAGCCACTCCGGACTGTGATAATTAAGATCAAAGAAAAAAACAATTGTTTAGATTTAATTTGGGAGAAAAAAATAAGGGAGAAAATGAGAATTTCTCCCTGCCCCCTGCCCCCCACCTGTACACCCCCCTGCCCCCTCTACCTGCCCCCCACCTGCACACCCCCCTGCCCCCTCCCCTGCCCTCCCACAAGCACACCCCCCTCCCCCTGCCCCCCCCCCCACCAGCACACACCCCTCCCCCTACCCCAGCACACCCCCTGCCCCCCCCCCACCTGCACACCCCCATGCCCCCTCTCCCTGCCCCCTGCCCCCCCACCTGCCCCCCCCCCCACCTGCACACACCCCTCACCCTTCCCCAGCACACCCCCTGCCCCCCCACCTGCACACCCCCCTTCCCCCTCTCCCTACCCCCTGCCCCCTGCCCCCCACCTACACACCCCTTACCCCCTCCCCTTCCCTCCCACCTGTACACCCCCCTCCCCCTGCCCCCCCCCCCCCCACCTACACACACCCCTCCCCCTGCCCCAATACACCCCCCTACCCCCCACTTGCTCACCCCCTGCCCCCTCTCCCTGCCCCCTGCCCCCCACCTGCACACCCCTCCCCCTGCCCCAGCACACCCCCCTAGTACATCTATAAAAAACCATTTAGATGAGGTTAAAAAATTCATGTTAGATTTAGACAATATTAATGTTTATGTAGATGATGAGGATCCATAAATGGTCATATTAATCACTCTTGAAAATAGATGTAGAACACTTGTTACGACCATGATGTATGGTTGAGTCTATTTAACATTAGAAGATATCAAATCAGCCCATATGTCTAAGGAATTTCATTCTAGAACAAAAATAAAAGGTGAGGATAAGAGTTTTTCACAAGGGGGAGACCTTAAACTAAAGGTAAGAAAAAAAAATTCAGTAGGGACAAAAATAAGATTAATAAATAACCCAAATCTAGGAAAATCTATATGGATAGAAAAGTAATATGTTTTCACTATGGTAAACCTGGGCACATTAAGCCCGAGTGTAGGAAACTCATGCGTGAGTTAGAATCCAAACAGCCCACTAAATGGATTTACCTCTAGACCAAAGTCTAGATCAAAATGGATTTAGAGTTAGATAATCAATCATTATTATAGAGTTAGATAATCAATCCATCATCACCTTACTTAATGTATGGTGGGTCCCCATCCTTTAATGAAACATAATCTCTTTAGCGGTCCTAGATCAAAATGGATTTACCTCTAGACCAAAGTCTTAGAGGAACACAACAACCAAGGGCTATTGAGTAACATCACAACTATAAATCTTTCATTTTCTAGAGATTGTGTGATGGGTAAATCCAAGGGGGTAAGTTTCAATAGGTCTTATTTCAATGCTGTCATCCCACTTGAATACATACACTCAGATTACCACTAAGTGTAAGTAGCACTTTTTTTATCTACATCATTCATTTACCGCTTGAAACACCATGGCACAATCCACAAACTCCTAGAAATCATACAGCCAAAAACTGTATCCCAAAGGTTCACCCAACAACGCTCATACGATATCAAATTCCCCATAGCATCCCATTACAATGCAATTTAAACCAATACGCCACAATAATGAAAATCAAGATAATACACAAGGCACAGTCATAATGAAAAGCAACCAGTGGATCAAGTTATCACTTAAGAAGGATTACAGTTAGTACGCAATGTATTGGTTATATTATAAACTTCAATAGAACCCTAGTGGCATTGTAACATGGTACTACACCACTAAATGAGCACTATATGTGAGGTCTTCCAACAAATTAATCTTGCAAAGATGTAAATGATATGATGAAATGGAGATAGAAGAAGTTGTTCATGGATTTAGAAGACATAGACAGTGCTCTGACCATCAATTACAATTAGAAAAACAGTCATTCTCTAACACTCCACATCGCTACTCATAACTAGTACGAAACATAATACTAGGAAACAAAAAAAATAAAAAAAGGGCACTCCATGCATTTCCTATCTCCCAATGGCTACTCCTCATCCTCCTACAAAACAGAGATTCAAATAAATGCAAGACACCATCAAACACACATATCTCAGGTTATCACAAACCTCTTCACTTACCTCTTCTTCGTCTTCATCTTCATCATGGACCTCTGATTTTGAATTGTCTGAATCTTCATCCTCGCCCTTGCTTGCTCCCTGTCCCTTGTTGTACGCATCCATAGTCTTCTCATATTCGGATTTCCGCTTCTCAGCCTTCACCACTAAGGGACGTTTTTCCAGAAAATTTCAAAAGTGAGCTTTGGAATACATGACAAGCTGCGAATAACATTAACTTACGGCTTTGGTCATGGACTTCCATTTCTCTCCACCAGCTTTGCCCACCTAGTTTTCATGAAACAAACATGGAGATTTGAGAAATAATCATCTGTGAGAGATCAAATCAAATACCCCCACCGCTTCAACGAGGAACATGAAGTCACTTACCACTGATATAGATTTGTTTTTGGGGTGTTTTTCTTTGAACTGCTTTCTGAAATCTTCCCTGAATGTGACATACAAAATAAAATAAGTCTCAATGCATTAAAGCAGATCACGAAGATTTCAGTTGTGTGGGGGAAAAATATATCCTTTCACTAAGATACGTAAGGTCAAAAACCATATACAAAATAGCACAGATCAAATATGGATACATCCTTGGGAGATGAAGCATTGGCTGTCTAGTTGTTCCAATTTCAGGAGGAGAAAAACAGCGACATTTGATGCTCATGTGAAAATGGAGTTTGTGGATACTAATTAAATTATTTGTGGTTTGGTTGATGCTAACTATACTGTTAATGTTGACAATTTTAAATCCTTAACTATTAATGTGTTTACTGAATTTGGAGGTTTCATTTCCTAGAATTGAAATATGTAATCTGTTATTGCACTTTCAGCTACTTAATTTGAATACATAGCTTTAACTGAGGTAGTTAAAGAAACTTATCTATTGAGAAGTCATGGCAGTAGGGCTATATCTAATACTAGACATAGTTAGCTTAAGGTAGATCTACAGGTTAGTAGTCATTCTCATTCCCAATAAGATATGGTAAATATTAATGATATTGATCAAAAAAGTAGTGTAATCAGATGCATGGAACTCATCATACATTACCAATCCAAAAATAAAATTTACATCAAAAGTTAGTCTCAATATCAGTATCATCAGAATCATGATAACCCTCATCCACGCCTCCTACAGAAACACCATCACCACCTCTCACACCACCAACATCATCATCGACATCTGCATCCGAACCGGCACCAGCACCGGGTCCAGCACTAGGTCTGGCTCCGGCTCTGACAGAATAATCTACATTAGTAGAATGCATCGACATCAAAAAGCCATCAACCGTTGTAGCTGATTCTGGGGGAAGTGTAGAAGAAAGGGCAGACATAAATTTCATCATATTTGTAGTTATCGCCTGTTCTGATTTTTGACTTGCTTCTTTGATTGTGTCATTCATTTGTTCCACTATGAAAAAACCAGAACCGGTACTTGAAGAAATGTTAGTGGACCAGTATCGAGATGGTACAATCTTCTTCCCAAGTCAACAACGCACTCTACCCTGATGCTCATCTCCTAATACTTGATGTAGATGATCGTTTGGGCCCAAATTGTCAGGTTCTTTTTCTGCCAATGCCTCTAAAGTATTCTGTTGATTGATATATAACATAAATTAAAATGATAAAATAATATAAGGAATTAAATTCAGTAAAAATCAAAGAAATTGAAATATACTTACAATCGCCTTATCGGTGTCGGGATTTGGCACAGTACCATCTTTCTTTTTCCGGCTTGTACAAAACAATGTTGAGTGAGGAATGTGACCCTCGATATTCGACACCTTTTTCTGGAAAAAAACAAATAAATAAATCAAAATTGGAAGTTAAAAAAATTACACTAAACAAAGATAAATATTTTAAATGTTAAATTACATGCGTCTACTCATGATCTGGTAATGAAGTGTGTTCGCGAGTATAAATGTGTTTCATTGCACTCTTGTTTGTTTTCTTTCTGTTTGATTTCTCCTATAAACAAATAATTATATAAATTCACTAACATAAATAAAAAAAGTAATTTAAAATAATTTTCAAATAAATAAATGAATATATATATAAATTTAACAAACACCTTAAATGATGGACTCTTCCAATAGCTGATAATCTCTTTATATTGTGATATTGGGCAATCTTGAATCACCGGTACTTCTTCAAGCTCTGTACCAACTCTCTTTTTCCAACCAAGATATAAATCATACTTGTAGGCTCGCCACATTTCACCTAAATCCATTATCCTTGCAGCCTTTGCATTTTTTCCATCATGAAAATTATAACAAAGATGCAATGGAAATAATATTTGTTAAGAAAATATTATAAATTTATATATATATATATATATATATAAGGTGATTAACATTACTTACCCAAATCTCTGCCCAGGATTTGTCCTTTATTTGTTTTCCAACTGCCTTCCAACTTATCGGTTGAACCGGAATGATATTGTTGTGTCTAGCAAGTGTTCCCATAAAACTTTTACATTCTGTGTCATTTTTATTAATTATAGCATTGTCCTCATGGTAATCAACTATGATTTACGTGTTCCGATTCAAAACCTCGCACATTTTTGTGTGGACTCATCGTCTGGTAGAGGCTGGAGCTAATCATGAAACCAAAAATAAAAGAAAATAATATATATGAATTTATCATTAATAAGTAACAGTAATGTTTAAAAAAATACCAGTAGATGGGGGATCTGCTGACCCCTGAAGTTCCATGTCTGGAGGGGGGCATCCTCCATGGTAGGTGAGATATCTACAGGAGTACTATGTATATTAGATGCAAAGTGTACTGATGGAGGCAGAAAACCCGATGGATAACCCTGTACAGATGAGGGTAGATATAGATATGGATATGGCGGTGGGATATATGGGGGCACAGTACACTGTACAGTGGATGGTGGGAATGGAAAATGAGGGATGGGAGTCTGAGAACTACCATCCAATGTGGGTGTGGGAAAAAAGGGATACGGAAAAGGTGGGTATGGATAATATGGAGGTGGCATAATGGGAGGATGGCCACCTGGTGTCTCAAGCGGTGTAGTAGTAGGATGACCTGTAGAATCAGTACCCCCCACCACAATATCATCCTCAGTGTCATAATCCAACCGTCTCCTCGACGATGCAGCCTAAAATAACATAGATGATAAAATAAAACAAACGATACCAAGATAAATAATATGAAAGACCATAATATTCAAACATAATTTGTACTTACATTGTTTCCAGGAGGAGACCTACGTTGTTCGTTTCTCGGTATTCTTCTAATCCTTCTAGTATCATCATAATCAGACATTTTGACCTGGAAATTTAAAATAATATTATCAAATAAATAGAAATAATGCAAATCTTAAATAATAAAATTGTATCATAAAACAATGAGATACATTTTCATGTTTGATATTTATATTGATAAAATATCAAGACTTTTCTATGTTCAAGATTTACTAGAGAAGTGGTTAAACATAAATTGGTGAGGCTATTAATGGTTTTATATTCGATAATGGTATAAAATATACTAGTTATTTTTATATCATGTATGGAAGTTAAAAAAACACATGCAATATTGTGATAATATCAGGTAAATACTTACAAATGCATCAATGCTATGTGGGGTCTGTGACAATTTATGGTTCACAATTTGTTCTAAATATTGCATCATTAATATCATCAAATGAAACATTCAAATAAATACCGACAGGTTCATCCACAACATCATTTTCATCCATGCCTTCGTTAAAAATATGTCTAGGAATAACATCAACAATAACACCAAATTTTGGTTGTAACGGGTCACTTACATAAAACACATGTTTATCTTGTGACGCAAGAATATAAGGTTCATCGGTACGAAGCTGGTGGTTCATATCAATCACTCTAAATCCACAGTTATCAATATGAATTCCTTCTCGTGTCATTGAATCAAACCACTTGCATTTCATCATTGCGAAACGACCATGTGCATAGTAATCTAATAAAATGATTCTTTCAACAACACCGTAATATGACATATTTTCTGATTGTTACTGCATGTCTGATGCAATCGCATAACAATCTGTTGTGGCGCTTATCATGGCACCGTCATGCTGTGTTGCCATTTTTTTTGCAAAACTATTTATAAAAAATTTAAATCCATTGACAAACATTGACTTACAATCACGTACCACATCGTTTGGACCAAAGGACAATGCTTTTATTTTATCTGATACTTTAATCATTGGTAGAGTTAAAACCTAAAAGATACCAACATAGAATATTAAACAGAGACACGTGATTATGTTATGAGAAGAAGAAAATAAATCTTTTACCTTTGACTTTAACCAGACAGTAAATTCTTTTTTGTGCAACAGTTCCTTCCTCTTAATAGATAGAGAGTGATGTCTCTTTTTTATAATTTTTAAATGTTCTCTACAGATATGAAAGCATTAAAATGTCAGAAGATATAAAGAAATCACACAATGAAAAAAATACATATTTATTAGTCTACTTACTTGATATAATCATCAAGCACACCGAAGTTGAATAATACTGTGCGGTGTGCCAATTCCCACTCTTCCCTGCTTAAAGTACACAATGAGTACGATCAACATGTCCCCCCTGTTTGGGGAAGTGAAGGAAATGCAGGCTCAATGGAATCATATTGCTCATCTACAGTTCTCATTAGTCGATTAGACCTCATAGTGACGTTATCCAAGTACGATGAACAGAAATCCATGCATTCTTGTACTAAATAGAATTTCACAATAGAGCCTTCAGGATGATATTTATTTCTCACATAAGATTTCAATGTAAACATCATTCTTACGGTAGGATACATCCACCGACTCGAAACAGGACCACCAAAGAGAACTTTCGTGGGAAGATGCACAGTCAAATGTAACATACATGTGAAAAAAGAAGGCGGGAAAATTTTCACCAAGTCTCAAAGAATAATCGATGCATCTCTCTACAATTTCTGAACAACACTTCTGCTCAATATTTTGGCACAAAGATCTCGATAAAATTGACATAACTTAATCACCACAACTCTAACATTATGTGAAAGTAAATGGTGAATGGCAATGGGAATCAACTCATGTAACAATACATGGTAATCATGGGTTTTAAGAGATTTGAGTTTCACATATTGTGTATTCACCCTTTTTGAAATATTACTTGAATAAACATCCGGAACCTTCAAACTTTCCAAGACCTGAAGAAATTGTTTTTTCTCCAAATTTGTCATTGAATAACATGAAACAGGGACTTTCCACTTATTTTGACCAATTAACTCAGGATGAAGTCTTTCTCTTATACCCCAATCCATCAAATCACAACGACACCGCAAATCGTCTTTTGTTTTGCCTTTGACATTTAAAATAGTAGCAAGTAACATCTCACAAATGTTTTCTCGATATGCATTACATCCAAAAAATAACGTAATAAATTCGATGACCAATACGGCAACTCAAAGAATAAGATTTTCTTTCTCCAATTGCTATAGGAATTTAAATTAGCATGCTTTCTCTTTCTGATATTTGATTGACTTTTTTCAAGAACATAATTCAAATCATCAAGTTATTTAACAATATCATTCCCTGAAATTCATTGAGGTGTCTCATCTGTCTCGATGGCATTATCGAACTGTATCCGATTTTTCCTGTATGGATGATCCATTGGTAGAAAACGTCAATGCCCTATGAAGCTGAAAGTTCGTCGAAACTTTAATCTTCAGAAACGTGTATTTTTCATACAAATAGGACAAGATAATTTCCCTTTAGTACTCCAATCAAACATCATTCCGTAGGCAGGTAAATCATTTATCGTCCATAATAAAGCTGCACGAAACATAAAGTACTCCTTTCTAAATGCATCATATGCTTGTGCACCAACAATAAAAAGCTCTTTTAAATCCTCTATTAATGGTTGCAAGTGTATATCAATATTATTTCCAGGATCACTGGGTCCAAATATCAATATACTCAGGATAGTGAATGGATTCTTCATACACATCCATGAAGGAAAGTTATAAATGTGAATGAAAACAGGCCAAGTATTGTGTGCAGTAAGCATTTGGCGAAATGGGTTGAAACCATCACAGGATAATACCAATCTAACATTTCGTGGGTCGGCTGCAAAATCAGGATGTAACCTATCAAATTTATTCCAATCCAACCCATCTACAGGATACACTATTTCATTGTTATCCTTATTTCTTTCATCTGCATTCCATCTCATATTCTTTTCCATTTGTTCTGACATAAAATTTTTTTGAAGCCTGGGAATTAAAGGGAAGTGCCTCTTCACTTTCTGTGGTATGCAAGATTGAGATCTGTCTTTATTATTCTTCCACCTTGATGTGCCACACTGTTTGCACTGACTCAAGTCTGCATTCTCCTTCCAGAACAAACAACAGTCTTTGAGACAAGAATGAATCTTACTAGATGAAAATCCAAATTTGTCAACCAACTTTGATGCCATGTAATAATTTTCTGGAATACATGCATCATCAGGCAGTAAATCCTTAATAAATGAAAGTAGATAGTCGACCGCAGTATTAAAAAATCCATACATTGTTTTCCCATGATTTAATCGCATTAAAAACTCAAGTTTGCTCATTTTTTCACATGCTTGATATACTGGGGTATTTGCATCTTCCATAAGCTTTCTAACACTCTCAACATCATCATCCTAATTAATAGATGAGAACTATGTTCCAGTATTAATTTCCTCTTGCACTGGTCTACATGAGGAGCTAGCTTCAGAAAAAAAAAAGGAAACCGATCAGAAATCAGATTTTTCATACCAATCTTTTCCGCTGAATCGATGTCATTAAACACTTGATATTTTTCTTAATTGTGATACCACACATGATTATTTTTTTGGAAACCACTTTTAGTGATATGGTAACTCACTTCCTCATGAGTTAACCAAGATCTTCCAACACAATCAAAACACGGGCATCGAATCAATCCGCCATCTGAATCATTAGTGAATGCAAAGTCCAAAAAATATTGTAACTCCTGAAATTCATTAGTGATCCGATCAATGTTGTACATCCAGTATCTATCCATTCTGAGGTAGATAAACATACATTAAATAAATAATATATAAAATAACTTAATATTATATGTATTATTTCATAAGATATTAAGTAATCGTCAATAACAAGTTAATAAAAAATCATAACAAATATATTAAAATTATGGTTTAGGGAATTCATAAATGTTTTAAATTATAAAAATTCATGAATAGTCATACATAAGTTCTAAGAATGAGGATTTATTATAGTAAAAAGAGTTTATATGAAATCTAATAGATAATAATAATCAATTCCCAAAAGTGTTTGGGTTAATTCATAACAAGTTGTGATGTTTTGTATTAAATCTACAAAGATTTATTGAAATTTAGAGACATTTTGAAAATATAAACCATATCATATACCAAGCATTAATATTAAATAATTGGCTGAGAATTACAATGGTTATAAGATTAGAATAATAACTAGTGTCTGAATCTATACTTTAATGATGGTGGTCACCTTAGAAAATGGATATCCCATCAACTTGGTTGTTCCCACCCTTGCTCGTATCTATGAACTGTTGGGTCAAATACAGGAATAAAGATCCCCACATCACCTCAGTGGTCCATTTAAATTATTGTATGGATGGGTGGTGAAGTGCTATCAATGTTATGAGTACCGGTATACCGCAATAGTACCCCACTTTGACTTTCATCCTACCCTACTCTACATTGTTGTCATTCTACTAAAATCCTTGGAAATTTCTAGTGTGGTTGAGTTCCTTAGTGATTTTTCTCAGTTTTCTTTTATGCCTTACCCCGCACCCCATTGAGTAGTGGTAGATGATGGAAAATATAAATCATATCATATACCATAGTTTAAGGACGCGACGTCATTCCATTGTTGACTTTTAATCATGGAGTATAACACCGCATCATGGTGAAGGAGATTGAAAACTCTTTATAATCTTCTTTTATCATACCCAACAACCAAAACAAACCAACTTACCTTTTTCACACTTGAAGGCACAACCCAAACACCTACATTTTTTAGGGATAAAGTAGAACCTATGAAATAATTATTTCCTAGGTTAGCATAACCAATACACTACCTTTTGATGGAGGCATAACCATGTGTGAGTTGAGTGATTACAACTCGATAAAACTTTACACCACAAAGTAAATTCATTATAATGAATATAGAATAATTAAACCAATCAAAGTTGTTGGGAATTATTACTAGTGTAGAATAAATAGATTTGAACCTTCACACGGTTGGTATAGAACAATTTAGCTTGGGCATTCTTGCAAGAGCAATGAGTAGATAAGAAGCATTAAAACCCATCGGTAAAATGCATTTAACATTGATTATCTAAATAACTGTCATTAAATTTTTTTATGTTGATTATAAAATAAATATCATCTAAATGCCAATATGAAATCCTATTTTTGTATTTTTTTTGGTACTTAAGAGAATGCTCCTCTAAATATCCAATCTCTAAGAGGGTATAGCTTTCAATCAACCCAAGACTAGTCAATTCCCAAAACATCCCTTGTTAAAAAGGAACTTGAAGTATAAGGCATAAAGTTTCATGGATTCAAATAAGTATGAAATCAAATAGTTTGAAGGTGATATTGATTTTATTTTGTGGAAAATTATGATAAGGGCCATGTTCGAACAACATGGAATCATAGATTCCTTATATGGCCTAAATTAATTAATTTTTACATAATCTACTAATGCGAAAACCACTACTATTTATCAATACATCTGTGCTGAAATCCTTGTTATGGAATGTAGTTCTATATTACTCTCTCTTGGTGACAATGACCTTTGGAAAGTTTCTTTTGAATATACCACTACTAGTATATGACATAAAAAAGAGAATAATTTCTTGAAAAATACATTTTTTGGTATAATTTAAATGAAATAACAGATGTTTAATTTTAAAATTAATTTTTATGTTTATATTAAATCAAATTTTGATGAATTTAAAAAAATATTTATTATTCCAACATAAATTTTATTTTTGATGAAGAGGAATAAGAAAATATTATTTTACATTATCCTTTATATTTCTACACCACATTAGTAGAAACAATGATATATGTTTGACACAAACTAAATATTTTAGAGGCAAAATATGCCCTTCTTTCTAGAGAGTTTCATTCTAAACCCAAAATAATGGGTTAGTTTGAGATTCTATTCCCTAGATGGAAACCACAACCTAAATATAAAAACCAAGAATATGGTATATAAAAAAGAAAATAGAATTAACCATCTAAAATCAATGTTAATGTCCAGGGATTGGAAAGTACTATGTTACGACAATAGTAAGCCTAGGCATAGAATACCCGATTTTAGAGTATCTGAAAAAAAAATTAAGGCTCAAGAACCTTGTGTTTGATCACTTTTAGTTGATTCTTGATTTTGATACAACTGAAGTTCTAAATTTTTCTCAACATACACTCACTGATGAGTGGGTTCTAGGTTCAGTCATCCTTGTCAATGTGGTTCCTTCTTGATAGTCTTTCCCTGAGTTATTTGATAGAGTGGAGGGAGATGTAATCTTAAGGAATATTAGTATGTGTAAGGTTCAAGGAATTTTTTATGTTCTTATAGAATTATATGAACATTCAATCATCACCCTCTATATGTTAGTTGGGTCTGAGACATTCACAGAAACCTGATTTCCCTTGGTGATCTCTACAAAAAAAATTATTTAGATATTAATATGAATAGACTAAAATATTCAAGGGATATATATCCAAAATTAATAAATAGCTAGTTAATAATCTATATTTATAGAATGAGAATACCAATTCAAGGTAGATTGGTGGTGTAATACCATGTAATGACATTGATGATTGGGTCTTGTTTTCCCCAAGAACATAAAGGATGTTAGTAAATAAGGGATATTGTAAAATTTTACACCAAGAAATATCATATTTTGTAGATATTATATCATAGGTAAGTCTTTTAAGAGTAGTTTTTGTAGGTATTCCTTTCTTTTAAACCATTTGAGCACATCCATCCAATTTTATGGGTTCCTTCTGGAACCAAATCCTATGGTTGATTTTTTTTATATTGTTACATTCATATATGTATACTCTAGGAAAGTAATTATTTCTCTACACTAAAAACTAATATGTTTTAGAAATCATTAAAAATAAAAAACCTTGTTAAAAATCAAGTTGGAAATTTGAAAATAGTCATGATAATAGATAATAGTTTGGAGTACTTCTCTACTAATTTTGTATATTTTTTCCAAACTAAATGCATAACATGACACCAGACTATTAAAAATACTCTCTAATAGAATGGATTTGATAAAATAATTAATGATACCATTCATGAGTGATTCTGAAGCATTGTGAATTCTTTGGGATTCCCAAATAATCTTAGGAAGAATATACCAATATGATAGTGTACCTAATTAAATGGTTCTCATATTATGATAATCATTATAAACCCTTATTTGAACCATATAATGGTAATTCACCTTGTTATGAACAATTATCTATCATCGAGTATACTTATTAATCCCACATTAAAAATAATAAGTCTGAACCAAGGGATCCTAAGTGAGTTTTGGTATTATACCTTGATGTATTAAAAGAATATAAATTGTGGCCATACATTCATATATTACAAATTATTATAATTAGAAGGAATTTAGGGTGTTAGGAGTTCATCTTCTCAAAATCCAAATCTGTTACACATTTTAGAGATGATACTTCCCATGATGGGGTCTTTGATCTTCCTTATTCAACTGTGTTTGAAGATACTAATGACCATCATACACCTATTCCTCAATGATAAATCTAGAAGGAGTCATTTTTTAATTCAGATTCAGATTATAAGCCTCATTATTTTACTAGGGATTTCCATCTAACTCATGATAGATCTTGGACAATCATTAGACCTTATTGGTTAGGTAAATGTGATATGGGTTATTTTTCCTTTTCATGTTTCCCAATATTTGATTTATTATGATCCCTGAACATATAAGGACTTATATGATTGAGATTAAAAATAATGGATCACTTCCATGAAATATGAGATATAATCCATGTATAAAAATCATACATAATAAATACTACAAACAATCTTCAAAGAACCCACAAAATAGGATCCACAAAATAGAAAACGCACCGAAAGGGTGTGGAAGAGGGGAGGAACCCTTAGGCCGATGAAACGAATGGATGAGGAACACCCAAATAAGGGTATGGAGGAGGGGAGTACTGCGCGAGGGATAGGGAAACCCTGAATGGAGAAGCTGAGCCGCGATTGGAGAATCCGCTGCTGTGGATGAAGGAACCACGATGAGGGCTGGAGGAACCGAAGCTGACGAGATGAGGGTTTCAAATCGGGGAAGGAGGAGAGGTTGTCGGGGGGTGCAGGGTGTCGTGATGAGGGTTTCAAATCGGGGAAGGAGGATCCCGATAGGAATCGAAAAAAAACGAAATGCAAATGTGTAGCCACGGATGAAAATTGAACCGTGGGTATAACAAAGCTATAGCCACGGACTTATAAAACTGTGGCTATAGATCCATGGATATAGCCCAAATTTCCAGTAGTATCCCTGTAGTACATGATAAGTCATCCAAGGAGGGTCACATGTCATGTGATTGGGTTCACATGTTGTGTGATCATCATCTCCTTCCCAAAACCCAAGCCACCGCTAAAGGGGACCCACACAGAATATAGTACTAAGTTACACACTATGTTTCTTGAGATTTTCCAGATCCATATTTCTTCCACATTTATTCATTTCATGCCTTATACACCTCAATATCCCCCTAAAATCACTCTATAGAACCCAGATCTACATCAACCATGCCTTGCTGTCGGTAGCTCATCCGAATTCATCCTAGAAACGTATCTGGAACTCACCTCTGATGTCTATTTACCACGGGCCACCCGTAAAGGGTATGGAACCCTAGATCCATTCTCGTTCATCCCTAATCTAGCCATCGCCACCTTCAAATACTTAATCTGTAGACATCTGGACATTTTGTATATGTGGTTTGGATCCGTTGCATCAAAGAACGGTTGTGCAACGATCAGGAAGTGGGTAACTTTCAAACCATTGTCCAAGGGGTTTCCAATGATGATCATAAGAGGAAAATTGGTAAGAAATAAAAAAAACTAAAAATGAGGAATGAACCTCGGTCGTTGTTCATTTTCCTCGATTCGTTATCACAGAAGGATAATCAAAGAGGGATAATCAACGAACCAGAAGTAATCAATTCTATCCAACTGAAATCTACTGATGATGCGTGGACCAATTTTTGTTCATTGAATTGATCCATGTTCATCCAAGATTAAGAAAAGGTTTAAATTAACACAAAACAAAACCCTACTTGGATATTGGATTGATCATTGACAAAGAATGGTTGTGTTGTCGTCGTTGACGAAATCCTCCCACTCCACTAGCTCGACGATCCATAATCCGATCATGATCCATTGTCATCCACCAAGAACACTCTTCACCAATGGATTCTAGGTCTCCA
Source organism: Viscum album (assembly GCA_963277665.1). Classification (NCBI taxonomy): domain Eukaryota; kingdom Viridiplantae; phylum Streptophyta; class Magnoliopsida; order Santalales; family Viscaceae; genus Viscum; species Viscum album. Next base: position 1,655,394,557 of record OY728121.1, on the reverse strand, counting down.
AGGTTTAGAAAGAAACCTTGGGACAATTTCATTAGTTGTAAAATTATATAGGGAGTATATTTCTACACTGAAGAAAATAAAATAAATTCTTAAGTTCAAATTTTTTTATTAATTTCGCACCCCCAACAACTTTTTCAAAAATGACCCACTCCGACCAATTTTAGCTCACAAATAATGTAAATACACTATTTTTAAATCAATGTTTTCCTCATATTTCTTATTTGGTCACCCATTTAGAAGTTATTTAACTTTTTTAGGAAAAATCTTCATGCATAATATTTAATATTTTGATATTTTTCAAACATTTAACTCAGGAACACCTGGCCTCGGAATCGCATTTCCTCTCAGTGCCTGATCTCAAAATCAATCCGTATAATATCTAAAAAAAATCATGGAAAATCCAATATTTTATAATGTTAATACTCACATGCATTTCATACCTACCTCCCCAAAAAAATATTTCCCTCTCACTCAAGGATTTTTAATGTGGAGATTTTCTCGCTTTGAAGAACATGTGTGATCTATATGGGTTTACTATCCTCCTAGTATATCCACTTCATAGATTCATATATTTTTCAATTTTGAGGTCTTTTTCATGGGTTTTTCTAAGAAATATGGTTGAAATGTTTTAAATGTAAAAACATCTAAGGCAGAATGAGGAGGGTTATGCTCTAAAGTGAAGTAAATGAATGAAAATAGTTTTTCTCAGGAATGGAGTGCTCCTAAATCTACTCAAAAATGAATCACCTCAAAAAAAATATTTATTTATGAATTTCACACTTTTAATTTTAGTATCAATGATAAATTTCATCCCCCTTTTACCTAATTTTTATCTTTGTTTCAACTTCAATTTAGATCTGGATTTCTCTTCAGAATCAAATTTTTTAGGAAAAGAGAGGTAACTTTTGATCTTCAAAAAATTAGTAAACACCCGAACCAAATTTGTAATGACATTTTGGAAACCCATCCATATTTCCATCATGAAATTTCTTCCACCATAGAAGTAATAAATATGATAACACTTTTAATTCAACTCAAATAGATTCTTCAGGAAAGAAAAATAGAACCCATTCTCTCCCTCCCCCACACTTGGGTTCAACAATAGTCATGAATTTAACTTCTAGAGCAGGTTAGAAAGGGATAAATGCCTTATTATATAGATTATTAATAAGTTATTTCATGGATACTTGGGTATTAATAAAGGTTAGATGGAAAAGAAGTACAAAATTAGAGTTGAATGCACAAAGTGATTACAAAGTGGTGCCTCAATCATACTTGACTCATTACATGAACTCTAAAAGATTTGAGAAATAGAAAAACAATAAGTTCTGGATAACACAACATGTATCAAGACTCTCAAGAAAAATAGAAATTAAAATAATATATCAAATAGTTTTAGAAACCTCTCAGGTTGGGAAAGATATTCAATTTGGATTGTACTAGTGCACAAGAGTTTCCCTATCAAACTTTTACAAATGAAAATATTGCAAATCAAGAAAAAAATCCATTCAGTAATCATTTAAATCCTCAAAATTTCAAATTAATAAATGTACCAAAAATACAAAGACATATTTGATTTTCCAAACTATTCAATTCAGAACAAGAATCCTAAAAACATACCAAAAAAAGAAAAAATTAAAAATTTATAAAAATACAAGAAAAATATATAAAAGCACACAAAAAATACCTAAGAACATATTGAAATCCCTCCCACATGCTTATACCATGTAGTACCCAATTTTTAACTCAAATAAGATCAAGAAAGTTTTTCATGCAGAATTTAAATTATGTAGCAAATAAATTAAAGAAAAGGAAAGACACAACCTAATTTATTTTTCAGTGTGGTCCTTGAGTTAGGATCGAAATTCTACCACATTAAAACTATAAGAAATAAATTAAAATACATAATAAAAATAAAGAAAAAGAAATATAAAGGTGATAGAAAATGGATAATTCTTGGTTTAGACCCCCCAAGTAGGTGCTGGGATTTTACTGCCCCTAATGAGGTAGTTGCAGAAGTTTGTCCCCAATCAGAAGGTGGTTGTGGTTTCTTTGAGATGAACCACCACATGTGACTTTTCCTAGTTTCCATGAGTAAAAACTATTATTGGATAACCCCAAATAAGATAATAAAATTCCCAACCCCCAATAAAGATGTAATTGAAAATTTAAGGTCTAAAGTGAGAGGGAAAAGAAAATAGGGGTGATCCCAATCGACTTTTGTGGTGTCCTCCTCCATATAATATGAAAATTGATGTTGAGGATGTATTCCTACCATAACCATATTGTATAGATCTTATTATTCTTAAATCACCACCAATTCAGGGGTATATTCCTTTACATCCAATGCCTGCTCCATTTATGTTGTATCAGAAAATTTAGAAAAAATAGAAGTCAGAAAATAATGCAGATTTAATAAGATTAAAACATGAAAAATCAATAAATAAATATTCCCTTTCAAGTAAGTCATCTTGAAAATTAATCTCTTCTATGAGTACTATTGACAAATACATATTAGTAGGTTCATATTCATTTTCATCTTCCAAAGAAAGATAAAGTTATAAATGTGCTGATTTTTCTTTATCAAGGATGGGAAGATCAAGTTTCAAGTTATCATCAACAAATCTATTCTAGGATTCTTCCAAAAAAATATTACTCTACCATAAGTATATCATCTTGCATGTTTTCTTCAAAGACCTCCTCAATAAATTGTTGAGTGCATGATGGTGTGATTAATTGCTTTAGTAGATCGTTCTCACCTACCTTAGGTTCTTTGATATAAAAAATGATTGGTAAAATCTCTTCCACCACTCTTTTTGGTTCTGATTCTATCTCAAATTTGAATTAATCCTTGGATGTGCGTACATATTCAACAATCCATTCTATTTGTCTCTCCAAGTTTTGAATTTATCACTAATACTTTGTAAATGAATATAAATATCATTGTAAACTTTTTCTTACACCTAATATTGGTCAGTCCATGCATAATAATTTGAATTAAAATACATCATGAACAAAGAATATTTTTTTTAGTTTTTGAAATTTATGATTTCTTACTATTATTTAATTAAAGGAAAATTATTTAAAAAATATCAATAAAAATAGTGAGTGAAGACCACTTTGATCCCCATAAATGATTCCAATTTGATGAAGCTTTGTTGAGTGTGCTCTCAAAAATATTTATAACTAAGTACAACATAGGGGTGACCTGGGTTGTTCTCTAGAGTAGATTTTGTGGTCAGTCACTCAATACTTCTAATTCACTTATATATTTTTATTTATGAAATAAAACCAAAAAATGGAGTTTTGAGAATTGAAAATGCATTACCAAATTAAATGTGAAAAATAATTACTAAAACTAAACATGCAAATGAAATTCAAACAGAATAAATGTAGACAAAACGATGTTAGTAGAAAGGAAATAATCTTGAAAGAATCACCCTGATTAAACCTTCATTGTCTTATTATTAGTTTCAAATTTACATTGTGAACACACTCAATCCTATGTGTGAACATACTCTTATTCTTATGGTTGTGAATAAATGGTGATCTCAATGATTGCTAAGAGACTACACATCCACCTCCTAGATTAAGGGAGAATACAGTAGAAGTGAAAGCTAAGCCTCAAGTAGAAAGTGGAGAGATAAAGGAACCTTTTACACTAAGATCCCCTTTGACCTAACTATAAAAAATATTAAAAATTAAAAATGAATGCTCAAATACTTGGGTTCAACACTGAATTACTCCCCCAAGAACTTCCTCAGGTTATCTAATCATTATCATGAGTATAATAGTTCACAATAAGAAAACAAGGGAATAAAAAAAGAGAGATAAAGAAAAGGATAGAAATGAGAACACTTAAATTAAAACATGAAATGAAATTACAGAATGTAAATAAAATAAAATAAAAGACTAACCTAGAGAAAATGGTCCCTTATAGTGTTAACACTTTTAAAATAAGGCGTACATTTTTATAAGGAGAGGGTGTGAAAATTTCTCTCCAAAAATATCCTCCGAAATATTAAACGTGGTAGACCTATTTAATGATAGAATATGGGAATCTTTACTTATTAAATGATATTTTTATATCTATTATCTTTAAAACCAAAAATTTTGAGCTTATTTTTCCTAGTGTGGATAGATTTACAACCATTTTACTCTCTATATGTATTCTTCCCAAGCTGACTGTTTGTATTCCAATGCATTGAGTTCCCATGCATTAATGACCCTAAGAATGAAAGATTCGGGAACATACAACTTAATTAAACTTGTTCATTCATATTATTTCCATGTCCTTGTATAATTTCATCACATTTAGACCATCCCTTTATGAGTTATGGGCCCAACATAAAAAATATCCAGATCAGTACAGAGTTTTTGAGGCCGGAATTTTGAGCTAGATTTGGGCCTTCAAATTATGGATTGAGCTTTGGGTCGAGAAGGATGAAATTGATCCTAATGAACCTATAAACATAAAAAAAAGAATAATTTTTCAATTTGTATAATAAAATAAAAAGTTTTGGATCAAATAAAAAATAAAAATAAAACAATTTAAATCCAAAATAGTTTATTTTAGTAATTAACCTCAAAAATACTTTTAAACCATAAAATATGATAATTTACAAAAAAATAACACATTTTTTGGAATAAAAACCTTAAAACTAAAATTAAAATAATTGAAGATATTAATGTTATCAGTTCATAACTATGAAATATATTTTTTAAACTGTGGTTATAGCTCAAAGTTATACTGAAGACTTAATAACCCATATTTCTATGAACCGTGGGTATAGTAGCCTATACCCAAGGTTTTTTGGGATATACCTATGATTCCAAACGGTGGGTATACTATAAGTTTTCAATAGTGTTAAAAATTCATAGAGGGGTTTTAGTGGGTCTCACCCATTATTTACTAAGTCTAATTCATTCCTTATATAAAAGGGGGGAAACATAATCAACATAAAAATTCATATTGAAAAAATAGCATACAAAAGGTTAATAAATTTCTCAATCAATAAATATAATCATAAACCATATAGATTAATATGGATAATGATATAAAAATAGTACATCCCTGGTCAAACTAGTCATAAAACATCTGGATAAATAATAATGATAGTATCATTACAATACATTCATAGCATATCATGAGTAAAATAAGATTTTTTTTCATTGATTAATAGAAATACCATATAAATTTCATTTAAAATATTGTAAAAGAACATAAGGTTTTCATTTGTAAATCACTTTTTAAAATAAAGAATTTCTAGAATATTAGGGAAAAAATTTCATTAAAATGAATCATGAAAACACTTAAAGGAATATTCAAAGCAAAGGTCATTCATGACATTGGGTAACTTTGTACATGCCACATAAGTTAAAAATAATCATTTAACACTATTATAAAAAGGTCAAAAGTACATCGTTCATAAAATGAAAAGAATATTCCATTGAAAAAATTTTGTAGACAGTAAAACAAAATTAAAAATTGTCTTTAATAAATCATTTTAATAATTTTTAAAACATTATTGAAAATACTTTTAGAAAACATGAGTATATAATAATAATATTTCTCGAGCGAACTGAGAAATAAAGCCAGTTTTTCATAAAAACATTTTCTCAATCATTTTAAGTAACAAAGTGTGGAAAATTGAAATATTAATTTAAAAGTATATGATTAACTAGAGGAGAATAAATTATATTGGTTTTTAGATAGAAATATCAATAAGTTTCTCTAAGGGATACTTAAACATAAACAATCCTGAATAATGATGAGATTGCCCAAGAAACCATTACTGCTTTGGTAGCTTTTGAATCAAAATACCCATGAAATAAATAACATAAAATGAAAATTTCAATACCATGAATAAAAATATATTCATGATATAACATATCAAAGGTTTAATATATACACCACTGAAAATAAACAAGTGATCAATATGACATATGTCTCATATAAGTAAAAGTGAGATGAGAAAAGCTTTACTGCTAGTTCAACCTTTTTAGTATGTGTTTGAACATATTATATAATAAATATATATTTATCATATATATATATATATATTTCAAAACCATATTCATATATATAATTCCACATATTATTTACTTATATACTTTTACCACTTGTTTGTTAAAAATTTTTTGTTAAAATTGTTGTTCTAGGTAATAACTGCTTCGTTTTCCAAGTATGTTTAGGTTCAGTAGTTTTAGTCCTTATACTTTTATCATGATTCCATCATCTGATTTTTTTTAATAATGATATAAATATCATATATATTTATTATATACATATTTAGAGTTATCCATAAAATTTATAGATAGAAAAACGAATGACACCGTTTATTGAGATGGTGGGCCAAACATACGTATAAACGTTGTTTTCATTTTTCGACAGATGAAAAAAATAGGTAAATAATAATTCACCTTTAAAAAATCATTATTATAAATATACATAGTATATATTTATTAAATATATGCTTATTATCATCCATATAAAATAAAAATAAAAAAACAGATCATATTGCTTCGTGGTGGTGGTGGTCCACACATATGAATGACTGACATTATCATTTTCAAACAAATTAGAAGGTAAGAAGGTATATATGATATTATACTTAAAAATCATATTTATTTCAAAAATATCATATATTTTCAATTGTTCCATATTTACAATCATCTAAGTGAAATGACAATGAAAAACAAATTACATCGCTATGTGGAGACGGTAAGTCATTCATACGTGAGGGGAGGGACATTTTTGGAATTTCTAAAAGCATGGTTTTGAAATGGATTTTGACAAACTTGAAATATTGGGACCCTTTGGTGCATTGAGAAAGGTACATAAGTGACCATAGTGTATGTGGCGCTACTATGGGTTACTTTTGAGATATTGACAGATTGTGGAAGGATTATATATTGGTTAGTACCAACATATGATTTCTTTAGGCACTTTTGGGTCACGTATTCCCATAGGATAGGTTTAGTGATCTGGTTTCTTCCTTGCAAGACTTTGAAATATTTCTATATATATTTCCAAAACTAACGTGCAATTCCAAGACCCGGTTTTCCTGGAATTACTTTTACAAAAATATTAAATGAATTTTATATTATGTGCAGCTTCTTAAAGAAAATGGGATAATCCTAAATAGTAGATCGGATTAGAAATTTGAGGCCATAGTTGAGTAAGGAATGAATTTTATACCCTAAGCGTGACATAAAATGATTTGGCGTAAGACGTTCAGACCTCTCACTCATTGGAGGTTTGTTTAAGTGGATTAATTAATTATACAAATTAATTAATCAATTCATTTTGATCTAATGATATGTTTATAAATATATCATTATGGATAATTTTCCATATTTAAATCATAATTCTAAAATCACTGGTGAGATACCTCTTTCCCCTTCCCATGGTGGATCTCAATTGAACGATGAAAAAACTCTGTATCGGATTAGATCAGGATGCAGCGGATTCATTCGAGTTGTTGGTGAACACATTCTTCATAAACAATATATTTTAGAGGTAGGAATCATCAATTAGTGTTTTTATTCCCCTAATTAAATTGAATTGAGCAGATTGGTCTTGTTCTTCAATATGTTCCCTTGTTCAACCTCTGTATGTTCCCAAGTAAAAAAATTATTCATTTTCATTTGTTTTTCTAATCTAGAATCCCCATTATTGATCGATTGGACAAGAACTCTTGGCCTCGTTAAATTAACCCTTTTTATTATACTTTTCCCCCTTCATTATTCAATTTCTTTACCGGTCAGATCCCCGTAGTCCCAATTCTTCTATTCCAAGAGGTGCTGAGCACGATCAGACCCCCAGATTCATAGTATATCAAAAAAACAAGAATGATTTGATCAAATAAGCACATATTCAGAAACATTTTAGTTCAAGGATGATATATTTGATGATTTTAGGATATATCTTCAATGGTGGGAAGCACAGGAGTGTTTGGTTTGAACGAAGAAACCCCCATGACAAACGCAGGACGATTTCTAGTGAGTGGAGGCCTGAAATCAGGTTTTATGTCTATATCCATGGATTTTAGATGAGTTTTGCGCCATATCTGAAGTGGTAAGGCTCTAATTGAGGAGAAAAGATTAGATTTGGGAGTTCTAAAAAAAATAAAACTATACGATGTGTTCCAAGATGAACACACAGCATGTAGCCCTTTCATGGTAGTGGATAGGGTTTGATAAATCTTGGGGAGGAAATAGTGTGTATTCACCCTCACACGCCATGTACCCCATTCAAAATTGGACAAACCATGTGATGGGTCATATGTATGGAAACCCATGTGGAGGTACATGGGGTCCGATACACAGTCGTGTACTTTAGTACATGGACATGGGGAGCATAACATGACCCCTAGCCTCGGTTATCCCAGACACACCATGTAGCCTACCTACACAGTGCTTAATAATAAATGGGAAGGAAACCATGTGCTCTCCAGGGACATGACCAAGTGGTGGAGTGGGACCACTTACTTTGTGGGTCCCCTCACACATCGCATACCCCTTGAACTCTTTTGAGAAAACTTCTATCATTTGTATCTCCTTCGTTTGAACTCGGATTTTTTCCCACAAGTAACCTATTCAAATTTTTTTCCCACATAGAATGTGATGGTGCCCTGGGTTGTGACTTTGGAGATGTGATGTGAAATGTTATGGGAATGTAACCTTTTGAGGTAATGCACGATGATGGTAGTGGTCAGGCAGGATAACTAGAGGCTTACTCCTGAGTGGAACCATCCAGCTGGACTGGGAATGGTCCTTGATGACTTCTAGAGTGGAACCCTCCAGATAGACTGGGAATAGGTCCTTAATTATTTTTATAGTGGAGCCCTCCAACTGGGTTGGACATGGGTCCTCAATGACTTTAGAGTGGAACCCTCCAGCTGGGCTGGACATGGGTCCTCTACTAAATCCTAGAGTGGAACTCTCCAGTAAGCAAAGGGAATGGTTCCTTTACAGACTTTTAAAGTGGATCCCTCCAGCTGGGCTGGGAATGGATCCTCTACCATCGAAGTGGAACCCTCCTTCTAGGCAGCACATGGGTGCTCCATTGACTATCAGAGTGGAACCCTCCTGTTGTAGCAGTGCATGAATCCTCTAACTATAAATTATGACCAGTCGATTATACAACATAGTGAAGAGGAATGGATTGATGTAGCTATGGACTCATGAGGAAGAGGGACACTTTTCCACTAAGATGCATTTTTGAGACGTGACCAAAATCGTGTGGGTGAGTTTGTGCCTCCCAAATCAAATTATTTCAAGGTGTGGTGAATGAGTTCCTTATACTTGTGTGTTGAGGGAATACATGTGATATATTGGGAAACTTTATTGGACTTTTGTAACTGTTGGAAAATATTCTTCTTGGGATGAGTTGAGAGATGGAGATCACCTTACTCTCTCTTTTGGGCTTATTTGATTGAGAATATATATATATATATATATCCTTCTTTCATATCCACATCTTGTATTTGGTTACCCTCCTTATAGGAGAGGTGAAGACGCATGGGGTATGCCATGTGATTTCTGTCTTTAGCTTCTTATGGTTGGATGTATCTACTCTCCTATTATAGGAGGCAAAGACTCGATGGGTAGTTCACCAACTCACCGTATTTATCCCCTTGTGCTAGGATGATCTTAAATTCACTATTTTTTAGGATAAGTTGTACTCTTTGATTGTACCTTGTTCTATCTACTACATTTCCCCTCTATTGTACCTCTTACAGCTCCTCTTTCAGCATTCAGGGTGTCCTACTAGGTATTTTTACACTCACCCATGAATGGGATTTCCCCACACGTATCATGTCTTATACACAAGATGGACAGGTCTACTGTGAATCCAAAGAAGCTTAGGGATACTGGGTTCTTAGACCGTGTATGGTGATCATAGCTTGGGATTCTGGAGCTGGGCTCTCTCATCTATTTTATTTTCTATTTTTTTCAGTTTGGGTCATATTTCTAGTTGGGTGTGTATTTTTAACCTTTAATTTTTAGTTTTCACTATTTTACTTTTGTATTGTCTAGTGGTTCATGCAAGCTTCGTTTATTTTATAGTAGTGTTGCATCTTTTACTCTTTCTCTCTACACTATCTCGTCGAGTTGGATGTGTGTGTGTGTGTACAGGTACTTAGGAAAAATCCTCCCCAATTTAGTTATGCGTTGGACATTTTTCACCACCCCGTGGCATATATAGGTTGGCTTAGTGTCGAAGTGTCTTAAGTGTAGCTCTCAGGCTAGGGAATCCAATGATTGTTTAGCGACCGACGTATCTATTCACTAGGAAATTGAATACCTTATTTTCGACTTGACATGCAGAGACATTTTTTACAAGGGTTAAAAGGTACATGCATCATATAGGATTGATTAATCGGTTTTAATTCATGAGTGAGCTCCCCATTGTGGTTGATATATATATATATATATATATATATATATATATATGTGATCATCTGACTGTGGTACTCCCTGAAAAATTTCAATATGCCTCCGCAACAACAATCAACCAGAATACTAGCCTCAGTTTGTGATGATGATCTGATGAGAGATGAGGTCTCAATTCAGTCTCTATCCCAAGATCCCCTTCCCCCTGGTGGGAAGGTAGCATCACATCCCCCATCAAGTAGTATATTATTCCAAAAAAGCAGGCTGAGGACACGTGCAGGCTTAGCATGCTCCACGAGTTCCAGCATCAGAGACCACAAAGGTTCTGAAGCGATCTAGATCCTCAGGTAGTAGAAAAGTGGCTAGAGTTAGTTCTCTATGTATTCAGTCTCATCCAGACACTAAAATATCAGGTGGTTTCACTAGAAACTAGCCTTTTCTATAGAACATTTGGGCGCTAATGGAGCCTTGTTACGCAGATGCATGATGAGTCAAAAATCTCATAGAACAACTTCCAACAACTGTTTGATGAGGATTACTACCCATCCTATTTATACACAATTCAAATTCAGGAGATTCTAGAGCTACAGAAGGGAGGTATTATATTGGAAAAGTAAGTGTAAAGTTTCACAAACCTTATGAGTTACTTCCTTAACATGGTCTAGGAAGGCTACTTCAAAACACAAAACTTTGAGCAGGGAATTTGTAGAGAGATCTGTGCCAATGTTGTGCCCTTGTGAATCTCCACCTATGCTGAGGTGTTGGGTAGGGAACTAGTTACTGAGATACTCTTGTCAAAGGGATGCCAAATAGTTAGGGCTAGCAGTGGGTGTTGCAAAGCTGAGTCGTCTGCAGCAGCTAGTAGATGCAAGGCGTCAGTATCTCGACATAGGCTATCCTTCCATGATCAGATTCAGGCATGTGTCTAGTGGTAACATAGAGGGGCCAGACATCCTAAATAGGGGTGGTTATTTACTTGTGATGGGAAAGTTCACATGGCATATGACTTCCCGACTAGGTGTGTAGAGCAGCCCAAACAGATAGCTGATGGGTCACCACGGTAGGGGAAATGTTGTGATTAGGGATCTCCCAAGCACGGACAGGGTGGTCCTGAGGGAGGAAGAGCTAGAAGTGGAGTAGGAGGATCTATATTTGGTGGACACCGTTATGAGTTCCTTCCACCACCACCACTAAGTGTCCCACATCAAGCTCAAGGATCTGGTGGTCAGGGCTGCGAACAGCAGCAGGATTTGGATGTCGATGATCTTGCAGCGCATGATATGATAAGAGGTATGATCTATGTTTATTATACTCTTGATTCAGAATTAGTAGACACATGTTTCATCCATTCCTTTATCTATATACCCCTAGTGTGAGATCTGGGGCTTCCAGTTGAGGTGCTAGCCCAACAGTTTCATCTTGAGGTTCCTACAGAGAACACATCTTCTTTATCATTCATCTTTCAGCAGTGTGATCTATCACTTAGAAGATATAGGTTCACATGGGACATTTTTTAAATCATGTTAAAACCCTATGACATCATATTTGTTATGGATTTACTATCCATGGTCTGATCCCAGATTTACTCTCACCGCAGACAAGTTAGATGCCTATGCACTGTTGGGACTGGATTCTCATTTTCTGGTCAGAGAGATCTCATGGTAGGGAAAGTGAGTTCTGTGAGCCTAAGGCTACATCCCAGCACCCATTAGCTAGTGAGTATATCCCTTGGATAAGAAGGTTCAGTAGGAATATGGTTTCCTTCATTTGTGAAGGATTACATGGGTGTCTTTGTTGAGCACATTTTGGTACTACCTCCAAGGCAGAAGATGAAGTTCTTCATCGACTTTCATCATGGGACTGCTCTGATATCTTCGGCGGAATATTAGATGGAACCTACTAATCTATGAGAGATAAGATTTCAGTTGGAGGACCTTTATGAGAAAGGTTTCATCAGACCCAATGTGTCCCCCTAGGCAGCTCTAGTGTTGTTCTTTAAGAAGGTGGGAGGAAGCTTGTGTCTTTTCATGGATTATCGTCTCTAGAACCATTCTATGATAAAGAAAAAGTACACATTATTAAGTATTGACAACCTCTTTGACCAGTTAAAAGGTTTTATATTGTTCTTGAAGATCGATATCGTGTTTTAATACCACCAATTGAGGGTTCGTGAGGCTCATATTCCAAAGTTGGCATTCCGGTGTTTCTACAGACACAATTAGTTCCTAGTGACTCCCTTTGGTACAAAGAATGAAAACACCGAGTTTATAGATTTTTTGAACCAAGTTCTCCAACCATACTTGGACCAGATTGTTGTTGTCTTCATCAATGACATTCTCATATACTCTACAATAGAGGAGAGGCATGTAGAGCACTTGAGGATGGTTCTAGTTTTTCTTTGAGAGCACCATCTTTATGGGAAAATCTCAAAGTTCCTATCCTAGATACATGGGGTTCACTTTTTGAGGAATTTCATAACTGATCATGGTTTAGATGTGGATTCAGAAAAGATCGAGTCAGTGTTTTATTGGGATCCACCCAAGAATGTGTCAAAGGTGTGGCGCTTTCTTTCCCTTGTAGATTACTATAGGAGGTTTGTGGCTAATTTATCCATAATTGCAGCCCCTCTGACCACCTTGATGTGAAAAGGGAAGTAGTTTACCTGGACTAAGCAGTGCTAGAGGGCCTTTGAGGAGTTGAGGCAGAGGCTAATGGGTGGTCCAGTTTTGAGACTACTAGAGGAAGGTGTGGAGTTCATTATGTATTGCAATACCTTAGGAGATCATATCCACTACTTAAAAATGACTCTATTTTCACACATCAATTGCCACGGTATATTAAAACCATGGAAATAAGATGTATAATTCAAAGGTTATCTAAAGTTTTGTCCATACAACTCCCTCCTTCACTTGCAATTGAGCACACCCCCATCCCCTTCCCCTTGTACATTTGAGAACCATTGCATGTTTGATAACCACGATCCTACGATCCTCTGTAGATCAATCTCCACCCATATCCCCGATCACCCCCCACATCCCCTTACCCTTCCCATTTTGTGATCAACCCCCCCCCCCCCCCCGATCTGATCCTCTACAGATCTCTCCTAGCTTGCATTGATAACCCCCTTCCCATTTCGGGATCGAGCTCCCCCCCCCCCCCTGATCCACTATAGATCCCTAGCCAATACTCACGATCGAACTCCCTATCCTCCACAGGTATCTCCCGAATACTCCTCATGATTGATCCCCCATCCTCCACAAATGTGCTTATGGTCAGTGATTCCCCTCTTTGCGATCGCCCCCCCCCCCCCCCCCACCACCACCACACGATTGAACTTCCCTTCCCTACCTCCTGCTCTCTTGAAGAACCCGATCTATACTCTCCTAAAAAAGGCTCCCACAAATCCTACCCTCTATGTATCTATTAAAGTAACCCTACCCACTCCCTTATCTCACGGATGAACCCTACGAGCCAAGGGAACAAACCTTTTGGCTCCCTGCTATCTCAATTCACCATTTCCCATAGGTATACATAATTCTTCTTTACCTTTAAATGAAATGAAATAAATTTTTATTCACCTCACATTTGTGGATTTATATTTAGTGATCCAAGTAGATATCTCTTCATCACTGTTCACATTTCTATTATTCATAAATACCATCTTCGCTAACTGTGAAATAATAAGGCTAATTTTGTCTTCATTCCATGAATTTATTAATCACAATATTCTGCTTATTTTAGGTGAGTTCCTTTTTTTCTTCCCTTTTACCATGATTTCATTTTTCATTTCATTTAAAATTATATTCTTATTCCCAATTCATACTGTATATCTGGGTTTTTCATGTTTGGTATACTAAGTATCTGCAAACTTTCGATGTTTTATATGAATTTTTCATATGTTTTATTTGAATGATTCATATCCACTACAAGTATATTACATATTCATCTATAGAAATATATACACTTTAATAGTTATCCATATCATAATGCATCCTCATCTACCATTCATTTATTTCTAACAAAATTAAACAATTGCTGGTATATTTTTTAATATTAGTATAAAATTACTCATACCGATTTATTTTTTACTAATATGTTATATGTTTACTAATTTTAATATCATCATCATGTGACATCCCTTATCACACTGCAAAGTTCCCATATTATTGATTCATATATATAAATTTTAAATTCATACTTACCATAATTTTTTTGGGGAAATCAACCAAATTATAATTATCCAAAATGGATCCAAATAGTTAATTCTTATAAAATATATAAACTATTTTTTTCATGTTCAATTATATTTTGTAATAGGATTCTTACTTCAACCGCTTCTACTAGAGTAACAACTATATCATATGAAAATTCTCATTTCATCAAACATTAAACACTCATCCTTCACTTACCTATACCATAATGTCTGGTTTATATAAAGATTATAAAATCTCTTAAATATCTATAAATTTATAATCATAAATTTCCTATCACCACCACTTTTGTAGAGAAGATCCCCAACTTTTTTTAAGGGGAACGCCTTTATTATGCCTAGAACCTTAGCGTCTCCTATGAAAATATGTGAGGCACACACCTTTGGCATTCCTCAGTGATGTCATAATGCCTCACAAATGGTGAGGTGATCTAGTTGTGCCTTTGAGCACCTATTGTCAAGGTGTGCACCTTAGCATGCCTTTGATAACACTAGATGATTTTGAATAAATTCTATTAGATGAAGAGATTGATATTTATGATGATTTCTCGAATGATTGTCACTTTTATGATAATGTAAAATATCTTGCATGGTTTTGTGACACAACGAATTATTTTTCAAATGGAACCATTTATCCTCTCTTTACATGTCAGTAAATAAAAAATATAGTTGAGGAAAGTCGTTATTTATATGTGATGAAATTTTAAATTTTATTAAATATAGAGATGGAATCATTTGGTGATGTGTACCCAAACCTCAGTTGAATAGTATTATAGACTTGTTTTATTCTTTTCAAACTAGCGGAAAACATGGTCCCAATAGACTAGTGTCCAATATAAGGTAATGTTTTTTAGGCCACTCTTTACAAGGATTCAAGAGTGTGTGTGAGATTGTGATCGATTTCAAAGAATGCGAAATAAAATAAAAATTGGTGTTATGCTTCAAAACCCAATTCTTGAATTCTTAATGTTTGATGTAAGGGGAATTGATTTCTATAAACCCCCTCTATAATACATTGAAAATATAAAAATTTCTTTTTTTTTTCTAGATATTTTTAAATTGGTAGAAGTGAAGTTGATATCAATGAAAATAACAAGTATAAAGATATATATTTTGATGAAGAATTCTTTTTCATGGTTCAGAATTCCTTGATTACTTATGATGTATTAACCCCCATTTATCTATTTGGGAATTTTTTATCCATGTTATAGGTTGTTCTTTTTTTCAAATGTGTTTTATTTCTGAAAGTTTAATTAACTTAATTTTGAAAATAATGTATTTTTCAATATTTTATTTCCATAATTTTTTTAAAAAGGAAAATATAAGTGTGTTTTCTTTGAATTTATTTTGTTACTCATTTGGGATAAGTGAATTCATTTCAATAGTGTAATTAATGCATTTTATTTTTAATAACATTTCTTTTATAAAGAAAAAGATAATGTTGATGGTATTGGTAAAACCCATGAGATTAATTCCATTTATATGAGGTGATTAGTTTTTATAAGTGTTGTTATAATATTTAATTGAATCAAGCCTTCTAAATTGATAAAGTGGGAAATGAAGATTATTTTATCTATTCTATAATGAATGTTTCATACTTATGAATTCATTAATAATTAGGATAATAAATTAATGAGTCTATATACTGCTTTTCTTAAACATGAATGAGTTGTCATGTTGTTATTGACAATTAACAATTTTACTAACTGTATTTTTATTCATATAAGAATAGATATAATTTGGATGTACAATGTTGTTCAGATCACTGATGAGGTTTATAAGGAGTTGGAATATTTTTTGGATTTTTCATTCAATAATGGTTCAGGAAGTAGATTTCTTTGATTCCCATGTTTTGATTGCATTGTAATACTATGGTTAACTTGTGAGTAAGTGAGTTACAGTATCCCTAAAAAGGTTTCAAAAAATAATATCATGTTTGGTATCATAGTGGAGAAAACGTTCAAGTGGATAATGACACTGATTCAGTTGAAAGGATTGGAATGGAAAATTTGATTTTTGATTACTTTCCATTTTTTATCAAGACAACAGTTCATGTAGAGCATCATAAGAGGAAATGAATACTAGAAAAATCATCTAATGATCAGAAGGATAAAATTGAGCATTTTATAAAGTTGTTTCAAGATATGAATACCCTAGTATACCAGTCATGTGAAAAAATGACCAAAATCGAGTTTTTAATGTGATTGTGTCATGGGAAAACAATGTATGGATTTATTAATATTGTAATTGGATATCTAATTACCTTTTTAAGGAATTACTACTTGATGATGCATGTGTTCCTAAAAATTATTATATAGAATCAAATTTGGTCGAAAAAATTTGATTTTCAAGTACTAAAATCCATGCATTCCTGAAAGAATGTTGTCTTTTCTAGAACGGTAATGCCAAATTAATTGAGTGAAAACAATGTGGAACAATAAGATATAAGAATAATAAATATGTAACTAAATCTTATATACTATATAAAGTGATTTGGCACCTTCCGTTTATTCCCATACTTTAAAAACTTTTTATGTCAGAACAAATGACTAATAATAGATGGCATTAAGATGAAAGAAATAAAGATAATGATGATATAGTTCGTCCTATCAATGGGTTAGAATGGAAAAAAATTTAGGTTGTATCCTAATTTTACATCTGATCCACAGAATTTTATATTGGGATCAACATGTGATGGTTTTAACCCATTTCAGTAGATTCATGTTGTATATAGTACTAGGTCTATTTTCATTTTTATTTATAATTTTCCATCATGGATGTGTTTGAAAAATCTAGTTACAATCATGAGTATATTGATTTTTGGACCCAATTATCCTATAATTGATATTAACAAATACTTTCAACCCTTTATAGATGAGTCAAAGGATATTTGGGCCATTTGGGTGCAGACATATATTTCATTTATAAAGGATGACTTTATGTGTCGTGCGGCATTATTATGGACAATAAATTATTTCCCTATTTATAGAATGATTTCTAGTTGGATTACCAAGGGGATATTATCCTTTCCTTTTTTTATGAAAAATATATGTTCTAGGATATTAAATTTCTGATGAACTTTCAGTTTCATAGGGCATCGAAGATTTCTACAAATGGATAATCCATATGGGAAAATTTGAAGAAAGTTTGATAATTCCATAGAGATAGATTAATTACCTCAATGAATGTTGTGGGTGATATTCTTAAAGAACTTGAAGGTTTGAATTTTTTTCTTGGAAAGGGTTAGTCAAATTTCATAAAGTATAAGAATGTTCCATTTAATTCCAACAACAATTGGATAAAGAAAAGTATATTCATTGAGTTTCCATATTGGTCATAAAATTTGTTGCATCACTGCTTGGGAATAATGCATATTGAGAAAAATATATGTGAAATGTTACTTGCAATACTTTAAAATGTAAAGGGGAAAAAAGATTATTTGATCTCACATTGTGATTTAATGGATTGGGGTATAAAACCAAGACTTCATCTTGAGTTAATTGGATAAAATCAGTGTAAAGTTCTATTTTCGTGTTTTTTATTAAAAATGTAAAGAAAAAAAAAATTATGTCTTGGAAAGTTTAAAAATTCCAGATGGTTATTCTAGTAACATTTTGAAATTGGGGAATACATGAGATGTGAAACTAAAATCCATTAAAACCCATGACTACCATGTCCTATTTCATGAATTGATTCCTATTTCCATTCGAAATGTACTATCGCATAAAGTTAGAGTCACTGTGATTAGATTTTGTCACTTTTATCGAGATCCTTATGCTAAAAGATTAAAAAATAGTGTTGTGAAAAAACTATATAAAGATGAACCAATAATTCTTTGTGACTTGGAGAAAATTTTCCCTCTATCATTTTTCACATGTATATTTCATCTAATCATGCATCTTTCAGTATAAGTTCTTTTTGTTGGTATGGTTTCTAATTGTTGTATGTATCCAATAGAAATAATGATGTTTACATTGAAATCTTATGTGTGAAATAAGAATCATCCTGAAGAATCTATTATAAAGGGTTATTTAGTGTAGGAATGCATGGATTTTTGTTCAATGTATTTGGATAATGTCATCATGAGATCTAATTGGCCAATGAGAACTGAAGATGAGAAGTATGATCCCATTGAGCCAACATTTCCATAACTACCCCAATTGGGGGTATCTGGATCATATAGGTTGTGTACTTTGAACAGGGAAAAGTGGGAAATGACTCATCGAACTGTATTATTCAACTATGGTGTGGTTGACAATTACATAAAGTAATTAAAATTATAAATATATTTATTTTTATTGTGTATTTTTTTAGAGTTTCTAACATCATTAAATTTTCATATTTGTAGAGAAAATAGTGAAATTATAAAAAATCACATCCTTCTTTATCCATTAAGAGGTGGGAGCAATTGCACAGTAAAGAATTTCCTACTTGGATGAAGTCAAAGGTAATGAATTCCTCTTTTACATGACCAAATCATGTGTAGTTATTTAATATTCTATTTTGATATATTCCAGATCCAAAATTTAACAATTGATGATGTTTATGTTGAAATAAGGGTGTTGTCATTTGGTCCGAAAAATGTTGTCCATGATGGTAAAGCAATGGTTTTCAATGGTTTTAAATTTATTATAAATAGTTGTGAAATAAACATGACAACACAACATGAAGGTGTCACGATAAGCGCAATAATGGATTGGTATTTTAGTGCATCAAACAGACACCCTCGATTAGAAAATATGTCATATTATTGGATTGTTGAGAGAATATTATTATTATATTACTATGCAAATGGTCATTTCACTATGATAAAATGAAAGTGGTTTTATTCAATGACATTACAAGGCTTGTATATATATATTTGTGTATTTAGAGTGATTGATATGAACCGTTAACTGCGAACATAAGTGCCTTATATTCTTGCATCGCAATATACACAAGTGTTTTATGTAAATGAACCTTTAAAACAACAATTTGGTTTTATTATTGATTTCATTCCAAGACATATTGTTGAAGAAGTAATGGATTATAGTGATTTTTTAGATGAACCAGTTAGTATTCACTCAAATGTGTCATTCGATGATATGGATGATTCAATTATTAGAATGGACTATGAACCAGAAATTATAACAGAGAATGCATAATTTTTACATATTTGGAAGTATTTAGTTTATATTATTCTAACATGGTACGTGTTTTTTTTACTTTTAAAAATGGTACAAAATTATTTTTTTAGGTTTAGTATTCCAGTTGTCTAGTTTCATATTGTTTGTATGTTTCATATATGGTTGCAAAATATTTTAATTCCCAAACTATTTGTTAGGAGATATTTATTATAGTGTCACATTTTTTAAATGTCTTTTACAAAGTGATAATTATTTGATCATTTGTACTTGAATATGGTTATTATTTTTGAAATGGATGTAATAATTGGTAATAAAAATTAACTCAAATGAAGATGACATTTTTTTATCATCATAAGCAATTGTTTTTTATTTTTTTGGTATTTTCACATGCCTGCTATATCTTCAAAATGTGTACCTAATATGCAGTTGAAGGTAACAAATGGAAATATAATATCATGTTTTTTTTTTGTTAACTAATAATAAAAGCCCTGCAGACAATTGAAAACAATTATTTAGCTTAGTTTGAAATTTAAAGTAAAAGCTTCTGTTGTTGTTAATATTTTCATTTTGTAAGTAACAAACTTAATGAAAATAAACATAATGTAAGATGTAAAGTTTTGAAAAATAATATGAATTTTCTTGGAATATTTATAGTTATTTAATGTTTTTGATATATTTTTAAAAAATTTACACCACTTATGGAATTTTTAGGTTATGTATTACAAGGAGGTACCTAGAAAACAAATGGAGGGAAACAATCGTTGGTTTAGAGAAGTTGTCTAAAAAAATGTGATTGTTCTAGTGAGTACGTTATTTATTTATTGACTATGTATTAACTTTAAAGAAATCATATTTAATATTAATAGGAATTATCAAGGATGCAACTTGCGTTCAGTGGGGATAGGTCAGGTAGTCCTGAATATTAGATCGTCCCTACATGCAGTGCCTCACAACCCATGGCTTTGCAGTCACCAAGACACTTTCCTCCCATCATGATTTCCCATTATATACCTTACACATAAATGGGTGGCCATGATTTTTATCCATTTCCTCCTACTACCATTTAGGATAGTCCATCTCCTTTTATCCCTCATCCTTTTTCCCTTATCCACATCCATCTCTGTAGGGTACTCCTCTATTGTTTATAACACATGTATGCCCATATCCTTATTCGAAACTTCAGCATCAACAATCTACTACTAAGGAAACTCCTCCAGTTTTTTCCCCCAACATAGTGTGCAAAATCGAGTGTCAAAAAACAATGCTACTGGTAAATGTTCAAAAATTAGTGAAGTTAATAAATTTTTATTAAAATTTAGTTATATATGTGTATAAAACTTTTTTGTTTCTTTCTTCATAATCATCTTCTAGTAAAAGTAGTTTTCATACACATATTCACGTAGTGTGTAATAGACATCCACAAATCATGCTTAAGTTTAATGAGGCCATGAAAATTATTGGAAAAAAATGGTAAGGAATTGTGGAGTTTCATGTGGACACTTAGTAGACATTGAAATATTTTTCCCGTTCAAGCAATCCAGTGGAGAGAAGTTGAACAAGAAATAAAAGACAAGGATTCGGTAGAAATTTGGGTAATATATCTTCTAAATTTAATTTTAAATTTATTTATAAAGTATTATTGAAAATTTTGTTTTAATATTCATCTATGATATAAATATTCAATGAATTCCCACTTTCACAATACAAATAACTAATTTCATACTGGATCAGTTCTTATTTCGAGGTAATTTACTGAATAGTACATTTAATTTAGTTTTTTCGAATTGAATTAATAAAATTTTTAACATACCAAATCTATTTCCTTGAATTTATTTGGAATGATATTATTATCATAAACTACTTGAAATTTTGTTTATATAAGGTGTTTTCTTTATTAAGATTTAGAGGGGGCTTTAGGGCCTGCATATTTTCTCCTGAATACACCGATTATTCTGTTGTTGAGTCCTACTTTTCCACCACAGTGTAACCTATTATTAGGTTGGAAACCTAATGAATTTATAGATTTAGTCATCTCTATTAACATCTCAAATTATAAAACTGTAACACCCCAAGATTTCATAGTGTGTTATTTCTTCAAAATAATTCAATAACTTGCACTACACGCAACACCGAGTTCAATTGCACCATGACTTACCAAAAAAAAGCCATTAAAAGAGGTCATGAATATAATTAACTACATTTTTAACTTTATATAATCCTTATAATTTTAGAATCCATATTATGAGTTTCTTAGTCATAATGCAAGAACAGATTCATTTTCAGTATTGCACTTTTATCAAATTTTGATAGTGAAACCTTTTTAAATACAATATTTTAAACTTTTTGACTAAATGGAGACATCAAAAAAATTTAAAATGAAACATCCCAAGCTTCCACGGTACGCTTTCCTTTGAATAAAACAGTAGCGTGTGTTGTACGCAACGTCGAGTTTTAACACACACCGTAACCAATCAAACTAGCCGCTATGAATAGTAATACCTACTTTTTGAAATTATATATATTTTATATTTGAAAATGGAAATCATTTTTGGATTCGGAATATCGAATTTAGCCTAAGGTGAAATTTTGGTACATTTCGGATAACTTTCATATTTTGATGAATAGTGAAAATTACTAAATTTTAATTAAAAACAACTTTTTTAATCAAAATAATTAATAGTGATAAATTATGAATTTGAGTGGTTTTAAAGTATATTTAGAATATATTTTTACCATTTAATATAATGTTGGTCATTGGACATAATTTTACAATTAAACCGAACATAAACAAGTGTCAATCTTTTGATAGTTATTATCTCTTAAAAACACGCTTTTTGTTTTGACAGCGGGAATTAATTTTAAATTAATTTCTGCCACTTATGTGTTTTGAATTTAGAAAAATGAATTCCATATTTGGAATCAGGATGTCCAAATTGTGTAAATAGGTAACTTTTATTTTTAGACATTTTGAATAATTACTGTGGTAAATATTTTATTTACCATGGTTAAGGGTAAATCCGGTAAATAAGGGTTAAAAAAATAATATTATAATAATACAAAATTACCCTAAAACGTGTCCTAAACTTATTGGTGGACACATACCCGACCATGAGCATCCTTGGGTCAATTTGGGGACCCCTTGGAGCCACTTGTATGTGGTAGGGACACTTTATATTAATAAAGTTAAAATAAAAATAAAAATGGCATAAGCTTACATCTTTTAGAAGAACAATTTTTACATAGGGTTATACATGTTGTATTTTCGATTATAAATATTCATTAGAAATATAAAAAGATTTCCTACATAATGATATTTTATTTATAATTTTTAGACATTAAATAATTTATTTTATATATGACACAATGATGATGCAGTAAT
The DNA here is from genome assembly GCA_963277665.1 of Viscum album. Classification (NCBI taxonomy): domain Eukaryota; kingdom Viridiplantae; phylum Streptophyta; class Magnoliopsida; order Santalales; family Viscaceae; genus Viscum; species Viscum album. Next base: position 1,655,371,441 of record OY728121.1, on the reverse strand, counting down.
TACTATAATAGTGAAAAATTAAAATAATTGATATTATAAATACCCAAATAAATATAATATGAAACTTTTAATGAATTAAACTAATTTTCTAGGATAATATGATATATTAGGATTGATTTAATTGACTTTGTTCGAAGTAATAAATCTGTTATGAGTTTCAAAAAAATCAACTATTGAATAGTGTCAAAATTAACATAAAAGAGTTCTTAAACAAATATTATATTATTAATTGATATTAAATTCCTAAAAATCTAAGGTTCGGCCAAGAGACTTATATCATGATAGGTTCATCATTAATGTACCACTTTGGGGTCTCTTGGATGTATATAGTAAGTTTATTAACCATATTATATAAAAATACAAAGAGACATTGTAAAAGTGAAACTAATTAACTTAGAGTTAATACTTAAAGATAAGGTTAATATAAGTACCCAAACCTGTCTAAATTATATTTTTTGAGTGGTTTTCGACCTATCCCCACCTTAACCTTTGAATAATCAACTTTGGAGCCATTAGAAACCGAATATGAATTTATTATAAATTAATATTTCTAGCTTTTCCAAAGGTGACCCTCACCCCTCTTATAAAAGGGCACTCCTCCTTCTCATTTCTTCACACCTTCAAAGCCTTTTGGCTCGGCCAAACTCTGCCCAAATACTCTCCCAACATCCCTCACTACAACCTAGAGTCCTTAGTTTGATCAGAAAGCCAACCTAAGGAGCCCTTTTGATCAAATCAAAAGGAAGAACCCGAAGAAGAGGTAATGATTTCACCACCCTTCTCCAAGTTCATTTCTTCTTCCACTTCTTCTTCCTTTGTTCTTACCATTCTAAAATAATAACTCCAGTATCTCACATATACTGTGATGTTATTATAAATATGGTACAACCATATTCAATATTCTATCCACCCTTTGAATAACATGTCACCATACGTGCGTACGTACGGACTACCGTCTCCACGTCGTGGTGTAATTGTTATTCAATATAATATTATTTGGATGGGTATAATAATGATGTTTAACTCATGTAAATAATAAATATAACATGTTAATGATTATGTATATATGATATACCATCCATTTATATATTATTTTAATATCAAAAGAATGATATTGTCGCTCGTGCGTACGTACGGACTACCGTCTCCACGAACGCGATGAGATTCATTCTCCATCGTATCCATTCAAGAATAATTATCATTTGATGATTTAAAAATGATGTTTAAGGACTAGATATCATTCTGGATATGAATAAGATACAACAACCATGGCTTATGTAACAAAACATATAAAAGAAAATGAGTAAGTTAACTCCCGAAACGACGATAATTCTAAGATATTATTAACAAATCAATGTTAAAAGATCGTATATGATATCATATTAATATATATGATTCTTGTATAATTTAATAACAACTATTTCACCATTATAAAGGAGGTTAACCTACCCCAACCAAGGAAAAGTACAAGGTAAGGGTTATTTCACAATCTCTTCATTATCCGAGGTTGTTTATATGTAATAATCTACTGGGATCTCTTTATCATCCACATCCATGTTTCTTAAAAATGTATTTCAAAACATTTTTACTATTTACTAGAATATGAGTTAAAGTCATTTATACCCTTTTTGACTTTTATAAGTGGTTTATAAAGGAATCTTTCCGTCGTTTTCAAAACAAGGTCCCTTTTTAACCTTTTCGACAGAATTAAGGTAAGAATGTTTTTTTTAACTTATACGGCGGGTGCGGCTATTTTCCGCCGTTATAAAATCTTCAAAACTTCCCTTACAAGCTTATAAGAATATTTTCAAAGAAAATGTTTTATTTTATATGGATCTTAAATGATTTCAAAATAAAAAGAGATATTTCTTTAAAAAGAATTTTGATTTCATCTATGTCAACATCCTTTGATGGATTTTACGCTTATTTGAATTTGATCTATTGTGATACAAAACTTCTATATTGTATTGAAGGTTTTGTGATATGTTTGACTGTGGATGTGCTATTTTTATACCATTCATAGTTTATGGTGAAATTATTGACATTTCGTATGCTAGTTTTAATACGAATGTTTATGTTATGTTTAAACCTTTTCATATGGGAATGCATTGGACTTAGTAAGTGACGGGTGGAGCCCGCTATAGCTACTCGATGCATCGGTAGGTCTCATGAGACAAACTAGTGTCTTGGCACAAGGCCTTGACAAAATCTTATTTGTAGTCTTGGCACGAGGCCTTGGCTATGTGGTTATGATAGTCTGGAATTATGCATTCCAACATTATGAAAGTGGTTATTGATTTTTGCATGTGATTATTCGATTAGTAGAATATCCATGTGAATAAGTAAATGGCATTATTTCATTTTATTTATGCCATACCATGTTGAAAGTTCATATTTAAAAGGCTTTTGTTTTAGTTATACATTGCATTAAATGTTTATTCTTATTTATGAAAGTTTCTGTTATATTGTTATCCTTACTGGGCATTTGAGCTCACCCCTTTTCTATGTTTTATTTTTCCCAGGAAGTGAAGATGTAAGTTATGAATGACCTACAGGAATATTATGAGGGGATTATAGTGTGGACTGTGGAAACATTATGTTGTTGTAGTAGTTTTTCATTTTATGATGTAATGTAAAACTTATGAATATATCTAGTGTTTCCAAGGCTACTAAACCAATCGGTCTTTCGAGATTTGATCTTTCTTGTGATCATGCCATTGTTACGAAGTAATGCACCGACTCTGGGTAACTGGGGTCGGGGCGTTACAGTTGGTATCAGAGGAAGTTTAGTACAAACCTTGGAAGCTAGATTTAGATAAACTCTGATTAGAGCACGTAGACCTAAGATGAACTTTGAGGATTAGTATAGAAGAACTTCCTAGAATTTTGGTATTGTAGAGATTTTGTGAGTTTTCCGAGCAATACATCCCTGTCTGGATACGAGCAGGTAGAGGCAGCTCGGGCACTGATGTACCTAGGGGTAAAACCCAAAAACACCGCTTTGAGCTAGACTCGAATGGGAACTGGTGCACGACAACGGGCCTTGCTGCACTCTTGGTTACGACACTCCCGGGGGATATGCTTAGGATAACTCTCATTTTCTTTACAAATCATTATGAAGGGTTTATGAGTATATACTTCCTCAAAGAAAACATTTTTATGATTATGGATTATATCCATAAATAGTTCAATTTATGTTAAGTGTTTTATAAGTATGGGATTATGTATTTTGATTCATAAACTAACCTAGTTTATGCCATTGTTTAGAAATGGCGCCCAGTAGAAGGAATGATAACTCCAGAAATGCACATGATTCAAAGAGAAGGAAGGATCATATCTCTCATGGTCTTAAGCTAGAATTTATAAGAGAAATAGTCTCCCATGTATTATCATCATATGAAGAAATAATATCATGTGTTGATAAGATAAGTAAAGAGTTTACTGAGTCCTATGGCTTTGAAGGGAAGCAAGAGAAGAAAAGGATGGAAGAGAGAAAGATGGATAAACGGAAGAGGGAAAAGAAGAATTTTCCCATATGTGGTAACTGTGGAAAGAAACACCCTGGAACTTGCCTGAAAGGAATGGGAGTTTGTTATAAGTGTGGAGGAAAAGGGCACAAAGTACGTGACTGCAAGGGTAAGAAAATGGTTTCAAATGTACAATGCTTCATTTGCAAGGAGTTTGGACACTACGCGAACCTATGTCCCAGTCATCAGACTATGCCGCAAATGATGTTATTAGATAATAATCATGTTATGATACTACCACAGATGAAGAGGAATGATTAGAGTTCTTATGTTGATTATGTCAATTGAGTGTTGTATCAACAATGTACTTGTTATAATAATTATGGAGTATATAAGGATTGTACTGCAGTACTATTTCATTAAGGACTTGAGATTGTGTGGAACAAAGAAAAGTGACTCAATAGCAGGATAATTTTTGGAAAATATATGGGTGAGAGAATGATAAACCATAATATAGTTCTGATACTGAGGTAGTAATTTTGGAATAATACATGATTGTTTTGGATAAATTATATTGGATATTCTTGACTACCTTGGAACTGATTAATGATTTGTATATTCCATCATTGTTGGGGTTTAAAACATTTTTGGATTAATGAAGTATATCCAGCTTTCTATATGGAATAAGGAAGCATGAATGTAATCAATAAGGAATATGGTAATTCAGGATGTTTCGGTGTATTAAAAGAATACATGATGAAGGTATTCATATGCTATTACGGGGTAAAAAGGTTCTACATTATGTTTACCTTACTTATAAATGTTGGACTGTGAGTTTGGATAGAAGTATTTTGGATAGTTCTAGTTTGGATTATTTTGGATTGCCATAAAAGGACAACCCGGAGGTCGGGCGGCAACCCATCCCGTCCGGCAAGGCTGCGAGACTTGAACCCGCAACCGAAGGGCGACAAGGGTGTATCACCTACCACTGGCCCATGAGATGTCCTGGATTAAATAATGTAGTTTTTATTAAAAGATCTTGTAGATGAATTATAAATTCGTTTATTTTGGAACCCTATACGAATAGTAGATGAGTTTGTGGTAGAAATTTATTAATGGATAAAACTCTAATTATAAAGTAAGTATATCTCATTATGATTTTAGCCAATCTCATAAATAAATTCCTCAATCTTAAGAAAATCAACTTAGAACAAAAATTTTTTCCTAGATGGTACCTTAAATCATCACTAATTTATGGCTTTGGGATTGTTGGCCTTTTCATAGCCATGTTCTCTACCACTCTCCATCAGATAATTGATGGTTATATTTTTCTTCCATATCCATATTTTCCTACATGGAACCCTAGTATGTGTTATTTTCGGTAATCTTCATACTTTCGACTCTTTATTTTAAATAGAGTCCTCGTTAATTCATTTTTCGATGTGGGATTTCAACTAAGATATTTTGAAACGTCAAAAATGTGTTATCCCAATACCCTATATTTTGTTGAACCGATGGTACTTCAAATCATCATAGATTGATGAGTTTAAGAACCTCAATTATACACTTGTTTGTGATTGATGACCTCAATCACTACCTATAAATATTTACGTTTTTCCTCCAATTATATGTCTATAATTGCCACCAATGTTCTCCTAATAGAGATCATAATTTGGTGGTGATCCTTTCATTTCTCTTTTCCTCATATAAAGACTAAATTTTAGTAACCCAATTTCCGATGTGGGTTTTCCCACAAATATATTATCTATTTTCAACCTTTTATTTTCGAAGAACAATTTCAAATTGCGAGGATGCAATTTATTGAAGGATGGGAGAATGTAACACCCCAAGATTTCATAGTGTGTTATTTCTTCAAAATAATTCAATAACTTGCACTACACGCAACACCGAGTTCAATTGCACCATGACTTACCAAAAAAAAAGCCATTAAAAGAGGTCACGAATAGCATTAACTACATTTTTAACTTTATATAATCCTTATAATTTTAGAATCCATATTATGAGTTTCTTAGTCATAATGCAAGAACAGATTCATTTTCAGTATTGCACTTTTATCAAATTTTGATAGTGAAACCTTTTTAAATACAATATTTTAAACTTTTTGACTAAATGGAGACATCAAAAAAAATTTAAAATGAAACATCCCAAGCTTCCACGGTACGCTTTCCTTTGAATAAAACAGTAGCGTGTGTTGTACGCAACGTCGAGTTTTAACACACACCGTAACCAATCAAACTAGCCGCTATGAATAGTAATACCTAATTTTTGAAATTATATATATTTTATATTTGAAAATGGACTTCATTTTTGGATTCGGAATATCAAATTTAGCCTAAGGTGAAATTTTGGTACATTTCGGATAACTTTCATATTTTGATGAATAGTGAAAATTACTAAATTTTAATTAAAAACAACTTTTTTAATCAAAATAATTAATAGTGATAAATTATGAATTTGAGTGGTTTTAAAGTATATTTAGAATATATTTTTACCATTTAATATAATGTTTGTCATTGGACATAATTTTACAATTAAACCGAACATAAACAAGTGTCAATCTTTTGATAGTTATTATCTCTTAAAAACACGCTTTTTGTTTTGACAGCGGAAATTAATTTTAAATTAATTTCTGTCACTTCTGTGTTTTGAATTTAGAAAAATGAATTCCATATTTGGAATCAGGATGTCCAAATTGTGTAAATAGGTAACTTTTATTTTTAGACATTTTGAATAATTACTGTGGTAAATATTTTATTTACCATGGTTAAGGGTAAATCCGGTAAATAAGGGTTAAAAAAATAATATTATAATAATACAAAATTACCCTAAAACGTGTCCTAAACTTATTGGTGGACACATACCCGACCATTAGCATCCTTGGGTCAATTTGGGGACCCCTTGGAGCCACTTGTATGTGGTAGGGACACTTTATATTAATAAAGTTAAAATAAAAATAAAAATGGCATAAGCTTACATCTTTTAGAAGAACAATTTTTACATAGGGTTATACATGTTGTATTTTCGATTATAAATATTCATTAGAAATCTAAAAATATTTCCTACATAATGATATTTTATTTATAATTTTTAGACATTAAATAATTTATTTTATATATGACACAATGATGATGCAGTAATTACTATAATAGTGAAAAATTAAAATAATTGATATTATAAATACCCAAATAAATATAATATGAAACTTTTAATGAATTAAACTAATTTTCTAGGATAATATGATATATTAGAATTGATTTAATTGACTTTTTTTGAAGTAATAAATCTGTTATGAGTTTCACAAAAATCAACTATTGAATAGTGTCAAAATTGACATAAAAGAGTTCTTAAACAAATATTATATTATTAATTGATATTAAATTCCTAAAAATCTAAGGTTCGCCCAAGAGACTTATATCATGATAGGTTCATCATTAATGTACCACTTTGGGGTCTCTTGGATGTATATAGTAAGTTTATTAACCATATTATATAAAAATACAGAGAGACATTGTAAAAGTGAAACTAATTAACTTAGAGTTAATACTTAAAGATAAGGTTAATATAAGTACCCAAACCTGTCTAAATTATATTTGTTGAGTGGTTTTCGACCTATCCCCACCTTAACCTTTGAATAATCAACTTTGGAGCCATTAGAAACCGAATATGAATTTATTATAAATTAATATTTCTAGCTTTTCCAAAGGTGCCCCTCACCCCTCTTATAAAAGGGCACTCCTCCTTCTCATTTCTTCACACCTTCAAAGCCTTTTGGTTCGGCCAAACTCTGCCCAAATACTCTCCCAACATCCCTCACTACAACCTAGAGTCCTTAGTTTGATCAGAAAGCCAACCTAAGGAGCCCTTTTGATCAAATCAAAAGGAAGAACCCGAAGAAGAGGTAATGATTTCACCACCCTTCTCCAAGTTCATTTCTTCTTCCACTTCTTCTTCCTTTGTTCTTACCATTCTAAAATAATAACTCCAGTATCTCACATATACTATGATGTTATTATAAATATGGTACAACCATATTCAGTATTCTATCCACCCTTTGAATAACATGTCACCATACGTGCGTACGTACGGACTACCGTCTCCATGTCGTGGTGTAATTGTTATTCAATATAATATTATTTGGATGGGTATAATAATGATGTGTAACTCATGTAAATAATAAATATAACATGTTAATGATTATGTATATATGATATACCATCCATTTATATATTATTTTAATATCAAAAGAATGATATTGTCGCTCGTGCGTACGTATGGACTACCGTCTCCACGAACGCGATGAGATTCATTCTCCACCGTATCCATTCAAGTATAATTATCATTTGATGATTTAAAAATGATGTTTAAGGACTAGATATCATTCTGGATATGAATAAGATACAACAACCATGGCTTATGTAACAAAACATATAAAAGAAAATGAGTAAGTTAACTCCCGAAACGACGATAATTCTAAGATATTATTAACAAATCAATGTTAAAAGATCGTATATGATATCATATTAATATATATGATTCTTGTATAATTTAATAACAACTATTTCACCATTATACAGGAGGTTAACCTACCCCAACCAAGGAAAAGTACAAGGTAAGGGTTATTTCACAATCTCTTCATTATCCGAGGTTGTTTATATGTAATAATCTACTGGGATCTCTTTATCATCCACATCCATGTTTCTTAAAAATGTATTTCAAAACATTTTTACTATTTACTAGAATATGAGTTAAAGTCATTTATACCCTTTTTGACTTTTATAAGTGGTTTATAAAGGAATCTTTCCGTCGTTTTCAAAACAAGGTCCCTTTTTAACCTTTTCGACAGAATTAAGGTAAGAATGTTTTTTTTAACTTATACGGCGGGTGCGGCTATTTTCCGCCGTTATAAAATCTTCAAAACTTCCCTTACAAGCTTATAAGAATATTTTCAAAGAAAATGTTTTATTTTATATGGATCTTAAATGATTTCAAAATAAAAAGAGATATTTCTTTAAAAAGAATTTTGATTTCATCTATGTCAACATCCTTTGATGGATTTTACGCTTATTTGAATTTGATTTATTGTGATACAAAACTTCTATATTGTATTGAAGGTTTTGTGATATGTTTGACTGTGGATGTTCTATTTTTATACCATTCATAGTTTATGGTGAAATTATTGACATTTCGTATGCTAGTTTTAATACGAATGTTTATGTTATGTTTAAACCTTTTCATATGGGAATGCATTGGACTTAGTAAGTGACGGGTGGAGCCCGCTATAGCTCCTCGATGCATCGGTAGGTCTCATGAGACAAACTAGTGTCTTGGCACAAGGCCTTGACAAAATCTTATTTGTAGTCTTGGCACGAGGCCTTGGCTATGTGGTTATGATAGTCTGGAATTATGCATTCCAACATTATGAAAGTGGTTATTGATTTTTGCATGTGATTATTCGATTAGTAGAATATCCATGTGAATAAGTAAATGGCATTATTTCATTTTATTTATGCCATACCATGTTGAAAGTTCATATTTAAAAGGCTTTTGTTTTAGTTATACATTGCCTTAAATGTTTATTCTTATTTATGAAAGTTTCCGTTATATTGTTATCCTTACTGGGCATTTGAGCTCACCCCTTTTCTATGTTTTATTTTTCCCAGGAAGTGAAGATGTAAGTTATGAATGACCTGCAGGGATATTATGAGGGGATTATAGTGTGGACTGTGGAAACATTATGTTGTTGTAGTAGTTTTTCATTTTATGATGTAATGTAAAACTTATGAATATATCTAGTGTTTCCAAGGCTACTAAACCAATCGGTCTTTCGAGATTTGATCTTTCTTGTGATCATGCCAATGTTACGAAGTAATGCACCGACTCTGGGTAACTGGGGTCGGGGCGTTACAGTTGGTATCAGAGGAAGTTTAGTACAAACCTTGGAAGCTAGATTTAGATAAACTCTGATTAGAGCACGTAGACCTAAGATGAACTTTGAGGATTAGTATAGAAGAACTTCCTAGAATTTTGGTATTGTAGAGATTTTGTGAGTTTTCCGAGCAATACATCCCTGTCTGGATACGAGCAGGTAGAGGCGGCTCTGGCACAGATGTACCTATGGGTAAAACCCGAAAACACCGCTTTGAGCTAGACTCGAATGGGAACTGGTGCACGACAACGGGCCTTGCTGCACTCTTGGTTACGACACTCCCGGGGGATATGCTTAGGATAACTCTCATTTTCTTTACAAATCATTATGAAGGGTTTATGAGTATATACTTCCTCAAAGAAAACATTTTTATGATTATGGATTATATCCATAAATAGTTCAATTTATGTTAAGTGTTTTATAAGTATGGGATTATGTATTTTGATTCATAAACTAACCTAGTTTATGCCATTGTTTAGAAATGGCGCCCAGTAGAAGGAATGATAACTCCAGAAATGCACATGATTCAAAGAGAAGGAAGGATCATATCTCTCATGGTCTTAAGCTAGAATTTATAAGAGAAATAGTCTCCCATGTATTATCATCATATGAAGAAATAATATCATGTGTTGATAAGATAAGTAAAGAGTTTACTGAGTCCTATGGCTTTGAAGGGAAGCAAGAGAAGAAAAGGATGGAAGAGAGAAAGATGGATAAACGGAAGAGGGAAAAGAAGAATTTTCCCATATGTGGTAACTGTGGAAAGAAACACCCTGGAACTTGCCTGAAAGGAATGGGAGTTTGTTATAAGTGTGGAGGAAAAGGGCACAAAGTACGTGACTGCAAGGGTAAGAAAATGGTTTCAAATGTACAATGCTTCATTTGCAAGGAGTTTGGACACTACGCGAACCTATGTCCCAGTCATCAGACTATGCCGCAAATGATGTTATTGGATAATAATCATGTTATGATACTACCACAGATGAAGAGGAATGATTAGAGTTCTTATGTTGATTATGTCAATTGAGTGTTGTATCAACAATGTACTTGTTATAATAATTATGGAGTATATAAGGATTGTACTGCAGTACTATTTCATTAAGGACTTGAGATTGTGTGGAACAAAGAAAAGTGACTCAATAGCAGGATAATTTTTGGAAAATATATGGGTGAGAGAATGATAAACCATAATATAGTTCTGATACTGAGGTAGTAATTTTGGAATAATACATGATTGTTTTGGATAAATTATATTGGATATTCTTGACTACCTTGGAACTGATTAATGATTTGTATATTCCATCATTGTTGGGGTTTAAAACATTTTTGGATTAATGAAGTATATCCAGCTTTCTATATGGAATAAGGAAGCATGAATGTAATCAATAAGGAATATGGTAATTCAGGATGTTTCGGTGTATTAAAAGAATACATGATGAAGGTATTCATATGCTATTACGGGGTAAAAAGGTTCTACATTATGTTTACCTTACTTATAAATGTTGGACTGTGAGTTTGGATAGAAGTATTTTGGATAGTTCTAGTTTGGATTATTTTGGATTGCCATAAAAGGACAACCCGGAGGTCGGGCGGCAACCCGTCCCGTCCGGCAAGGCTGTGAGACTTGAACCCGCAACCGAAGGGCGACAAGGGTGTTTCACCTACCACTGGCCCATGAGATGTCCTGGATTAAATAATGTAGTTTTTATTAAAAGATCTTGTAGATGAATTATAAATTCGTTTATTTTGGAACCCTATACGAATAGTAGATGAGTTTGTGGTAGAAATTTATTAATGGATAAAACTCTAATTATAAAGTAAGTATATCTCCTTATGATTTTAGCCAATCTCATAAATAAATTCCTCAATATTAAGAAAAGCAACTTAGAACAAAAAATTTTTCCTAGATGGTACCTTAAATCATCACTAATTTATGGCTTTGGGATTGTTGGCCTTTTCATAGCCATGTTCTCTACCACTCTCCATCAGATAATTGATGGTTAGATTTTTCTTCCATATCCATATTTTCCTACATGGAACCCTAGTATGTGTTATTTTCGGTAATCTTCATACTTTCGACTCTTTATTTTAAATAGAGGCCTCGTTAATTCATTTTTCGATGTGGGATTTCAACTAAGATATTTTGAAACGTCAAAAATGTGTTATCCCAATACCCTATATTTTGTTGAACCGATGGTACTTCAAATCATCATAGATTGATGAGTTTAAGGACCTCAATTATACACTTGTTTGTGATTGATGACCTCAATCACTACCTATAAATATTTACGTTTTTCCTCCAATTATATGTCTATAATTGCCACCAATGTTCTCCTAATAGAGATCATAATTTGGTGGTGATCCTTTCATTTCTCTTTTCCTCATATAAAGACTAAATTTTAGTAACCCAATTTCCGATGTGGGTTTTCCCACAAATATATTATCTATTTTCAACCTTTTATTTTCGAAGAACAATTTCAAATTACGAGGATGCAATTTATTGAAGGAGGGGAGAATGTAACACCCCAAGATTTCATAGTGTGTTATTTCTTCAAAATAATTCAATAACTTGCACTACACGCAACACCGAGTTCAATTGCACCATGACTTACCAAAAAAAAAAGCCATTAAAAGAGGTCATGAATAGCATTAACTACATTTTTAACTTTATATAATCCTTATAATTTTAGAATCCATATTATGAGTTTCTTAGTCATAATGCAAGAACAGATTCATTTTCAGTATTGCACTTTTATCAAATTTTGATAGTGAAACCTTTTTAAATACAATATTTTAAACTTTTTGACTAAATGGAGACATCAAAAAAAATTTAAAATGAAACATCCCAAGCTTCCACGGTACGCTTTCCTTTGAATAAAACAGTAGCATGTGTTGTACGCAACGTCGAGTTTTAACACACACCATAACCAATCAAACTAGCCGCTATGAATAGTAATACCTACTTTTTGAAATTATATATATTTTATATTTGAAAATGGACTTCATTTTTGGATTCGGAATATTGAATTTAGCCTAAGGTGAAATTTTGGTACATTTCGGATAACTTTCATATTTTGATGAATAGTGAAAATTACTAAATTTTAATTAAAAACAACTTTTTTAATCAAAATAATTAATAGTGATAAATTATGAATTTGAGTGGTTTTAAAGTATATTTAGAATATATTTTTACCATTTAATATAATGTTGGTCATTGGACATAATTTTACAATTAAACCGAACATAAACAAGTGTCAATCTTTTGATAGTTATTATCTCTTAAAAACACGCTTTTTGTTTTGACAGCGGGAATTAATTTTAAATTAATTTCTGCCACTTCTGTGTTTTGAATTTAGAAAAATGAATTCCATATTTGGAATCAGGATGTCCAAATTGTGTAAATAGGTAACTTTTATTTTTAGACATTTTGAATAATTACTGTGGTAAATATTTTATTTACCATGGTTAAGGGTAAATCCGGTAAATAAGGGTTAAAAAAATAATATTATAATAATACAAAATTACCCTAAAACGTGTCCTAAACTTATTGGTGGACACATACCCGACCATGAGCATCCTTGGGTCAATTTGGGGACCCCTTGGAGCCACTTGTATGTGGTAGGGACACTTTATATTAATAAAGTTAAAATAAAAATAAAAATGGCATAAGCTTACATCTTTTAGAAGAACAATTTTTACATAGGGTTATAAATGTTGTATTTTCGATTATAAATATTCATTAGAAATATAAAAAGATTTCCTACATAATGATATTTTATTTATAATTTTTAGACATTAAATAATTTATTTTATATATGACACAATGATGATGCAGTAATTACTATAATAGTGAAAAATTAAAATAATTGATATTATAAATACCCAAATAAATATAATATGAAACTTTTAATGAATTAAACTAATTTTCTAGGATAATATGATATATTAGGATTGATTTAATTGACTTTGTTCGAAGTAATAAATCTGTTATGAGTTTCACAAAAATCAACTATTGAATAGTGTCAAAATTGACATAAAAGAGTTCTTAAACAAATATTATATTATTAATTGATATTAAATTCCTAAAAATCTAAGGTTCGGCCAAGAGACTTATATCATGATAGGTTCATCATTAATGTACCACTTTGGGGTCTCTTGGATGTATATAGTAAGTTTATTAACCATATTATATAAAAATACAAAGAGACATTGTAAAAGTGAAACTAATTAACTTAGAGTTAATACTTAAAGATAAGGTTAATATAAGTACCCAAACCTGTCTAAATTCTATTGGTTGAGTGGTTTTAGACCTATCCCCACCTTAACCTTTGAATAATAAACTTTGGAGCCATTAGAAACCGAATATGAATTTATTATAAATTAATATTTCTAGCTTTTCCAAAGGTGCCCCTCACCCCTCTTATAAAAGGGCACTCCTCCTTCTCATTTCTTCAAACCTTCAAAGCCTTTTGGTTCGGCCAAACTCTGCCCAAATACTCTCCCAACATCCCTCACTACAACCTAGAGGCCTTAGTTTGATCAGAAAGCCAACCTAAGGAGCCCTTTTGATCAAATCAAAAGGAAGAACCCGAAGAAGAGGTAATGATTTCACCACCCTTCTCCAAGTTCATTTCTTCTTCCACTTCTTCTTCCTTTGTTCTTACCATTCTAAAATAATAACTCCAGTATCTCACATATACTGTGATGTTATTATAAATATGGTACAACCATATTCAGTATTCTATCCACCCTTTGAATAACATGTCACCATACGTGCGTACGTACGGACTACCGTCTCCACGTCGTGGTGTAATTGTTATTCAATATAATATTATTTGGATGGGTATAATAATGATGTGTAACTCATGTAAATAATAAATATAAAATGTTAATGATTATGTATATATGATATACCATCCATTTATATATTATTTTAATATCAAAAGAATGATATTTTCGCTCGTGCGTACGTACGGACTACCGTCTCCACGAACGCGATGAGATTCATTCTCCACCGTATCCATTCAAGTATAATTATCATTTGATGATTTAAAAATGATGTTTAAGGACTAGATATCATTCTGGATATGAATAAGATACAACAACCATGGCTTATGTAACAAAACATATAAAAGAAAATGAGTAAGTTAACTCCCGAAACGACGATAATTCTAAGATATTATTAACAAATCAATGTTAAAAGATCGTATATGATATCATATTAATATATATGATTCTTGTATAATTTAATAACAACTATTTCACCATTATACAGGAGTTTAACCTACCCCAACCAAAGAAAAGTACAAGGTAAGGGTTATTTCACAATCTCTTCATTATCCGAGGTTGTTTATATGTAATAATCTACTGGGATCTCTTTATCATCCACATCCATGTTTCTTAAAAATGTATTTCAAAACATTTTTACTATTTACTAGAATATGAGTTAAAGTCATTTATACCCTTTTTGACTTTTATAAGTGGTTTATAAAGGAATCTTTCCGTCGTTTTCAAAACAAGGTCCCTTTTTAACCTTTTCGACAGAATTAAGGTAAGAATGTTTTTTTTAACTTATACGGCGGGTGCGGCTATTTTCCGCCGTTATAAAATCTTCAAAACTTCCCTTACAAGATTATAAGAATATTTTCAAAGAAAATGTTTTATTTTATATGGATCTTAAATGATTTCAAAATAAAAAGAGATATTTCTTTAAAAAGAATTTTGATTTCATCTATGTCAACATCCTTTGATGGATTTTACGCTTATTTGAATTTGATCTATTGTGATACAAAACTTATATATTGTATTGAAGGTTTTGTGATATGTTTGACTGTGGATGTGCTATTTTTATACCATTCATAGTTTATGGTGAAATTATTGACATTTCGTATGCTAGTTTTAATACGAATGTTTATGTTATGTTTAAACCTTTTCATATGGGAATGCATTGGACTTAGTAAGTGACGGGTGGAGCCCGCTATAGCTCCTCGATGCATCGGTAGGTCTCATGAGACAAACTAGTGTCTTGGCACAAGGCCTTGACAAAATCTTATTTGTAGTCTTGGCACGAGGCCTTGGCTATGTGGTTATGATAGTCTGGAATTATGCATTCCAACATTATGAAAGTGGTTATTGATTTTTGCATGTGATTATTCGATTAGTAGAATATCCATGTGAATAAGTAAATGGCATTATTTCATTTTATTTATGCCATACCATGTTGAAAGTTCATATTTAAAAGGCTTTTGTTTTAGTTATACATTGCCTTAAATGTTTATTCTTATTTATGAAAGTTTCCGTTATATTGTTATCCTTACTGGGCATTTGAGCTCACCCCTTTTCTATGTTTTATTTTTCCCAAGAAGTGAAGATGTAAGTTATGAATGACCTGCAGGGATATTATGAGGGGATTATAGTGTGGACTGTGGAAACATTATGTTGTTGTAGTAGTTTTTCATTTTATGATGTAATGTAAAACTTATGAATATATCTAGTGTTTCCAAGGCTACTAAACCAATCGGTCTTTCGAGATTTGATCTTTCTTATGATCATGCCAATGTTACGAAGTAATGCACCGACTCTGGGTAACTGGGGTCGGGGCGTTACAGTTGGTATCAGAGGAAGTTTAGTACAAACCTTGGAAGCTAGATTTAGATAAACTCTGATTAGAGCACGTAGACCTAAGATGAACTTTGAGGATTAGTATAGAAGAACTTCCTAGAATTTTGGTATTGTAGAGATTTTGTGAGTTTTCCGAGCAATACATCCCTGTCTGGATACGAGCAGGTAGAGGCGGCTCTGGCACAGATGTACCTAGGGGTAAAACCCGAAAACACCGCTTTGAGCTAGACTCGAATGGGAACTGGTGCACGACAACGGGCCTTGCTGCACTCTTGGTTACGACACTCCCGGGGGATATGCTTAGGATAACTCTCATTTTCTTTACAAATCATTATGAAGGGTTTATGAGTATATACTTCCTCAAAGAAAACATTTTTATGATTATGGATTATATCCATAAATAGTTCAATTTATGTTAAGTGTTTTATAAGTATGGGATTATGTATTTTGATTCATAAACTAACCTAGTTTATGCCATTGTTTAGAAATGGCGCCCAGTAGAAGGAATGATAACTCCAGAAATGCACATGATTCAAAGAGAAGGAAGGATCATATCTCTCATGGTCTTAAGCTAGAATTTATAAGAGAAATAGTCTCCCATGTATTATCATCATATGAAGAAATAATATCATGTGTTGATAAGATAAGTAAAGAGTTTACTGAGTCCTATGGCTTTGAAGGGAAGCAAGAGAAGAAAAGGATGGAAGAGAGAAAGATGGATAAACGGAAGAGGGAAAAGAAGAATTTTCCCATATGTGGTAACTGTGGAAAGAAACACCCTGGAACTTGCCTGAAAGGAATGGGAGTTTGTTATAAGTGTGGAGGAAAAGGGCACAAAGTACGTGACTGCAAGGGTAAGAAAATGGTTTCAAATGTACAATGCTTCATTTGCAAGGAGTTTGGACACTACGCGAACCTATGTCCCAGTCATCAGACTATGCCGCAAATGATGTTATTGGATAATAATCATGTTATGATACTACCACAGATGAAGAGGAATGATTAGAGTTCTTATGTTGATTATGTCAATTGAGTGTTGTATCAACAATGTACTTGTTATAATAATTATGGAGTATATAAGGATTGTACTGCAGTACTATTTCATTAAGGACTTGAGATTGTGTGGAACAAAGAAAAGTGACTCAATAGCAGGATAATTTTTGGAAAATATATGGGTGAGAGAATGATAAACCATAATATAGTTCTGATACTGAGGTAGTAATTTTGGAATAATACATGATTGTTTTGGATAAATTATATTGGATATTCTTGACTACCTTGGAACTGATTAATGATTTGTATATTCCATCATTGTTGGGGTTTAAAACATTTTTGGATTAATGAAGTATATCCAGCTTTCTATATGGAATAAGGAAGCATGAATGTAATCAATAAGGAATATGGTAATTCAGGATGTTTCGGTGTATTAAAAGAATACATGATGAAGGTATTCATATGCTATTACGGGGTAAAAAGGTTCTACATTATGTTTACCTTACTTATAAATGTTGGACTGTGAGTTTGGATAGAAGTATTTTGGATAGTTCTAGTTTGGATTATTTTGGATTTCCATAAAAGGACAACCCGGAGGTCGGGCGGCAACCCGTCCCGTCCGGCAAGGCTGTGAGACTTGAACCCGCAACCGAAGGGCGACAAGGGTGTATCACCTACCACTGGCCCATGAGATGTCCTGGATTAAATAATGTAGTTTTTATTAAAAGATCTTGTAGATGAATTATAAATTCGTTTATTTTGGAACCCTATACGAATAGTAGATGAGTTTGTGGTAGAAATTTATTAATGGATAAAACTCTAATTATAAAGTAAGTATATCTCCTTATGATTTTAGCCAATCTCATAAATAAATTCCTCAATATTAAGAAAAGCAACTTAGAACAAAAATTTTTTCCTAGATGGTACCTTAAATCATCACTAATTTATGGCTGTGGGATTGTTGGCCTTTTCATAGCCATGTTCTCTACCACTCTCCATCAGATAATTGATGGTTAGATTTTTCTTCCATATCCATATTTTCCTACATGGAACCCTAGTATGTGTTATTTTCGGTAATCTTCATACTTTCGACTCTTTATTTTAAATAGAGGCCTCGTTAATTCATTTTTCGATGTGGGATTTCAACTAAGATATTTTGAAACGTCAAAAATGTGTTATCCCAATACCCTATATTTTGTTGAACCGATGGTACTTCAAATCATCATAGATTGATGAGTTTAAGGACCTCAATTATACACTTGTTTGTGATTGATGACCTCAATCACTACCTATAAATATTTACGTTTTTCCTCCAATTATATGTCTATAATTTCCACCAATGTTCTCCTAATAGAGATCATAATTTGGTGGTGATCCTTTCATTTCTCTTTTCCTCATATAAAGACTAAATTTTAGTAACCCAATTTCCGATGTGGGTTTTCCCACAAATATATTATCTATTTTCAACCTTTTATTTTCGAAGAACAATTTCAAATTGCGAGGATGCAATTTATTGAAGGAGGGGAGAATGTAACACCCCAAGATTTCATAGTGTGTTATTTCTTCAAAATAATTCAATAACTTGCACTACACGCAACACCGAGTTCAATTGCACCATGACTTACCAAAAAAAATCCATTAAAAGAGGTCATGAATAGCATTAACTACATTTTTAACTTTATATAATCCTTATAATTTTAGAATCCATATTATGAGTTTCTTAGTCATAATGCAAGAACAGATTCATTTTCAGTATTGCACTTTTATCAAATTTTGATAGTGAAACCTTTTTAAATACAATATTTTAAACTTTTTGACTAAATGGAGACATCAAAAAAAATTTAAAATGAAACATCCCAAGCTTCCACGGTACGCTTTCCTTTGAATAAAACAGTAGCGTGTGTTGTACGCAACGTCGAGTTTTAACACACACCGTAACCAATCAAACTAGCCGCTATGAATAGTAATACCTACTTTTTGAAATTATATATATTTTATATTTGAAAATGGACTTCATTTTTGGATTCGGAATATCGAATTTAGCCTAAGGTGAAATTTTGGTACATTTCGGATAACTTTCATATTTTGATGAATAGTGAAAATTACTAAATTTTAATTAAAAACAACTTTTTTAATCAAAATAATTAATAGTGATAAATTATGAATTTGAGTGGTTTTAAAGTATATTTAGAATATATTTTTACCATTTAATATAATTTTGGTCATTGGACATAATTTTACAATTAAACCGAACATAAACAAGTGTCAATCTTTTGATAGTTATTATCTCTTAAAAACACGCTTTTTGTTTTGACTGCGGAAATTAATTTTAAATTAATTTCTGCCACTTCTGTGTTTTGAATTTAGAAAAATGAATTCCATATTTGGAATCAGGATGTCCAAATTGTGTAAATAGGTAACTTTTATTTTTAGACATTTTGAATAATTACTGTGGTAAATATTTTATTTACCATGGTTAAGGGTAAATCCTGTAAATAAGGGTTAAAAAAATAATATTATAATAATACAAAATTACCCTAAAACGTGTCCTAAACTTATTGGTGGACACATACCCGACCATGAGCATCCTTGGGTCAATTTGGGGACCCCTTGGAGCCACTTGTATGTGGTAGGGACACTTTATATTAATAAAGTTAAAATAAAAATAAAAATGGCATAAGCTTACATCTTTTAGAAGAACAATTTTTACATAGGGTTATACATGTTGTATTTTCGATTATAAATATTCATTAGAAATATAAAAATATTTCCTACATAATTATATTTTATTTATAATTTTTAGACATTAAATAATTTATTTTACATATGACACAATGATGATGCAGTAATTACTATAATAGTGAAAAATTAAAATAATTGATATTATAAATACCCAAATAAATATAATATGAAACTTTTAATGAATTAAACTAATTTTATAGGATAATATGATATATTAGTATTGATTTAATTGACTTTGTTCGAAGTAATAAATCTGTTATGAGTTTCACAAAAATCAACTATTGAATAGTGTCAAAATTGACATAAAAGAGTTCTTAAACAAATATTATATTATTAATTGATATTAAATTCCTAAAAATCTAAGGTTCGGCCAAGAGACTTATATCATGATAGGTTCATCATTAATGTACCACTTTGGGGTCTCTTGGATGTATATATTAAGTTTATTAACCATATTATATAAAAATACAAAGAGACATTGTAAAAGTGAAACTAATTAACTTAGAGTTAATACTTAAAGATAAGGTTAATATAAGTACCCAAACCTGTATAAATTATATTTGTTGAGTGGTTTTCGACCTATCCCCACCTTAACCTTTGAATAATCAACTTTGGAGCCATTAGAAACCGAATATGAATTTATTATAAATTAATATTTCTAGCTTTTCCAAAGGTGCCCCTCACCCCTCTTATAAAAGGGCACTCCTCCTTCTCATTTATTCACACTTTCAAAGCCTTTTGGTTCGGCCAAACTCTGCCCAAATACTCTCCCAACATCCCTCACTACAACCTAGAGGCCTTAGTTTGATCAGAAAGCCAACCTAAGGAGCCCTTTTGATCAAATCAAAAGGAAGAACCCGAAGAAGAGGTAATGATTTCACCACCCTTCTCCAAGTTCATTTCTTCTTCCACTTCTTCTTCCTTTGTTCTTACCATTCTAAAATAATAACTCCAGTATCTCACATATACTGTGATGTTATTATAAATATGGTACAACCATATTCATTATTCTATCCACCCTTTGAATAACATGTCACCATACGTGCGTACGTACGGACTACCGTCTCCACGTCGTGGTGTAATTGTTATTCAATATAATATTATTTGGATGGGTATAATAATGATGTGTAACTCATGTAAATAATAAATATAACATGTTAATGATTCTGTATATATGATATACCATCCATTTATATATTATTTTAATATCAAAAGAATGATATTGTCGCTCGTGCGTACGTACGGACTACCGTCTCCACGAACGCGATGAGATTCATTCTCCATCGTATCCATTCAAGTATAATTATCATTTGATGATTTAAAAATGATGTTTAAGGACTAGATATCATTCTGGATATGAATAAGATACAACAACCATGGCTTATGTAACAAAACATATAAAAGAAAATGAGTAAGTTAACTCCTGAAACGACGATAATTCTAAGATATTATTAACAAATCAATGTTAAAAGATCGTATATGATATCATATTAATATATATGATTCTTGTATAATTTAATAAAAACTATTTCACCATTATACAGGAGGTTAACCTACCCCAACCAAGGAAAAGTACAAGGTAAGGGTTATTTCACAATCTCTTCATTATCCGAGGTTGTTTATATGTAATAATCTACTGGGATCTCTTTATCATCCACATCCATGTTTCTTAAAAATGTATTTCAAAACATTTTTACTATTTACTAGAATATGAGTTAAAGTCATTTATACCCTTTTTGACTTTTATAAGTGGTTTATAAAGGAATCTTTCCGTCGTTTTCAAAACAAGGTCCCTTTTTAACCTTTTCGACAGAATTAAGGTAAGAATGTTTTTTTAACTTATACGGCGGGTGCGGCTATTTTCCGCCGTTATAAAATCTTCAAAACTTCCCTTACAAGCTTATAAGAATATTTTCAAAGAAAATGTTTTATTTTATATGGATCTTAAATGATTTCAAAATAAAAAGAGA
Source organism: Viscum album (assembly GCA_963277665.1). Taxonomy (NCBI): domain Eukaryota; kingdom Viridiplantae; phylum Streptophyta; class Magnoliopsida; order Santalales; family Viscaceae; genus Viscum; species Viscum album. The sequence goes on along the minus strand of OY728121.1, from coordinate 1,655,349,701 downwards.
TATTTCTTTAAAAAGAATTTTGATTTCATCTATGTCAACATCCTTTGATGGATTTTACGCTTATTTGAATTTGATCTATTGTGATACAAAACTTCTATATTGTATTGAAGGTTTTGTGATATGTTTGACTGTGGATGTGCTATTTTTATACCATTCATAGTTTATGGTGAAATTATTGACATTTCGTATGCTAGTTTTAATACGAATGTTTATGTTATGTTTAAACCTTTTCATATGGGAATGCATTGGACTTAGTAAGTGACGGGTGGAGCCCGCTATAGCTCCTCGATGCATCGGTAGGTCTCATGAGACAAACTAGTGTCTTGGCACAAGGCCTTGACAAAATCTTATTTGTAGTCTTGGCACGAGGCCTTGGCTATGTGGTTATGATAGTCTGGCATTATGCATTCCAACATTATGAAAGTGGTTATTGATTTTTGCATGTGATTATTCGATTAGTAGAATATCCATGTGAATAAGTAAATGGCATTATTTCATTTTATTTATGTCATACCATGTTGAAAGTTCATATTTAAAAGGCTTTTGTTTTAGTTATACATTGCCTTAAATGTTTATTCTTATTTATGAAAGTTTCCGCTATATTGTTATCCTTACTGGGCATTTGAGCTCACCCCTTTTCTATGTTTTATTTTTCCCCGGAAGTGAAGATGTAAGTTATGAATGACCTGCAGGGATATTATGAGGGGATTATAGTGTGGACTGTGGAAACATTATGTTGTTGTAGTAGTTTTTCATTTTATGATGTAATGTAAAACTTATGAATATATCTAGTGTTTCCAAGGCTACTAAAACAATCGGTCTTTCGAGATTTGATCTTTCTTGTGATCATTCCAATGTTACGAAGTAATGCACCAACTCTGGGTAACTGGGGTCGGGGCGTTACAAAAACCCTTATGTTTCTATAGATAAATTTCATCATTTAGTTCACCATTAAGAAATGAAGACATAATATCACATTTGAAAAATATTAAATCTTCCAAAGAAAAATAAATGTAGAAGGCATAATAAAATTATTTTTAAACAAATTGAGTGATTTAGGTGGCCCGATAGAGTCCCTACGAAGAAGTGTATAATACTATTTAGCATTGTGAAATCCCAACCTTACCGGCATTCATAATTAATTATCTTTATTATTGAATATGTAAATTTTGATTTTCTCTGCATGACAAGTCAGAATAAGAGATTCAATATACTCTAAGATATTAATTGTATCCCATTTCCTTATATCATACAAATCTAGTGTAACATTATACGGGGTTAATGGAGTTATTCCACCAATACATGGTCTAAAAGTTTAGGTTAAATGTCCTGGATACAACCCATTTGATCTACGGTGGAATGGACTGCTAACACCTTCTAACAGTAGGCCACCATGACAGCCATGTTCTCAAAGATACTTCCAGCCCAAATGAAATTATAAACATACTTTTCAAGCCTCTTATAAAGTTCCCTTGGCCATTTATATATGTGGAAATCAAATATAAAGGCATGAAAATCCTCAACTAATTCCACATGAGTGGACTCCTAAATGATAATTAAGAATTTATCATCAAGAAATTTATCTTCAAGTGCTGAGATCTTTTCATCAACCTTTTTCTTGATTGAATTTTTATGAAATTTGAAAAACCTGGTTATTTTAGTTATGTATCAAACTTGTTGAATTATTAAGTTGAAATGATGTTTTTTTATCCTTTGTGAATTGTTAAAATATTGGTTTATTTTTGTTTACTAATAGGATTCATTTGAAACGAATATAACAAATAAGGGCGTTATGAAATATATTCATACTTTGGGGTGCACTAAAATGCCAGATCATGAACTGTCGTAGGTAATATATATACTTAACATTGAATATATATTTATTTTTTCATTGATTTACGTTAAATTTTCATGTAGAAATGGACATTAAATATTGATGGGTGTGTTCCCAAATCATCATTGTTTTGTTCTAGTAGAAAAAATAAAGATGGAAGTGTTGTGAGTCAAGAAACATTGGAAACAATTATAAGACATGTCACTTTTTTAATTCCAACATAACATCATCTTACTTTTATCTCTATACATATCAATTTTTGTCAAACAATCAATAGAATACTCTTATATAGGAAGTCAGTTACCCTTATGAATCTCTTGAGAAAATCATCTAAACTTTATGTGACCTCCTAGTAACCCTTATATATCTTCAAGGAAGACTAGTTTACCCTTATTTATCTTCTTGAAATCCTTGATGTATCCATTATAAAATTCATTTTACCCCTGTGTTCATCCTCTTACCTCTTTTGTATAAATGGAAATTTTCATTAACTTTTTCACATCATAGTACAGTTCGTAACTTTTCTGAATTCTTAATTTACCCTCTAAGTTCCCTTACATATCCCTCTATGATAACATTTACACATTTATCAATGAACTGTTATATTTAAAATTGTTTCTTGGTACTTTTTGAATCTCCATTATACAAGTTTTAGACTATCCTTAAGTATCATGAGTAACATCATATGTAATCTTACATATACATCAAAACCCTTGAGTGACTCTTAATTATGATTTATAATTCTTGATCAGCCATTATGTACTACACTTACATATCAACATAAATATTTTCCCTTTTCATATTTTTATATTCAACATAGAATTCCATAACACATTTAAGTTAACTCAAAATATCTTCAAGTAATATAAAGGAATCTCCTACCACTCCAACCCATCTACAAACACTATATATGACTTTCAAAATTTATCAATATCAAAAATCTTTAGTCTAATTACTAATTCTACAGTAATGAATCCACTAATAATGTAAATGTGTAAGAATTTACAATGTAATAGTGTTACTAAAGATACTAAATGTGAAAATATTTAATCATTGTTAGTTTAAAGGTCGACCTATCTACCCAGTTCGACCTAGTTTTCTTCTCATGGATAATGGAATGGTCTCTAGAGTTTAGTTTCTATGGATATTTATCGATGTATTGATAATGGATTTGATATTTATGGTTTGTGGAAGATTATTATAGCTTCATTGGTGATTCAATTCAATTATATACTTGTGGAGTGTATCAAATTATTAAGTTATGGTATTTTTAAATTCTCTTATATTTTGATATAATATATACCTGATTGATTAACTGATAATTATATCAATAAGGATAAAATAAATAAATATTATTACTAGGTAAAAAGGGGATGTGATGTGTATGCTATTATGTAAAAATACATCTTTTTCCTTATTTTCATGTGTGGTTGCCACTACTACCCTTATGAATTAATGTAGTATGATTAATTTGAGAGAAACATGAAAGTAATGTAGATAGAATAATTATGATAATGAAGCAGGATGTGAACCCTGAAATATTTATAGTTATTAAGTCTTCTAAAATTTTAAAGATCTATTGTATCGTATTTTTTCTCTTTGTGTGATACCCCCTGATAGCTGTAACATTTTTTCATTTGAATGTATGAATTGATACTATGATTAAACACTAGAATTAGTTCACATGAATTAATAATAATAAAATTTGGTAATTCATGGGTTTCTTAAATAATAAGGATTTTAAATAATGATTAATGTTGGCCCATGTATTTTTTTCTATAGAGTTGTGATTATGTTTTTTGTTTTTATCTATATGGAATAATTATGGTGTTCTGGTGTGATAGTATTATAAGACTTTGCTGATATGTTCCCCAGTTTCATAATTGGTTAAATCATTTAAATGTTATATAATTAATTTATTGTGTGGTAATCTCAAAAATAATTTTAACCTCAATAGAATTTGATTTGTAAAATAAATATGGAACTGTTGAGATGTGGGATAGAATTTTAAATATAGTAACTATTTAATGAATTGGATGATGCTAAATGGTGTTGGAGTTGGTGTCCTATGACCAACTATTTTTACTTTGATTATATGAATATTCGATGTAATGAATTTTAAAAAAACTTATTATTACATATTTCTTGTTGTTCTACATGACTCTAATGTAATAATACCCTAGAGTACATGTGGCATTGATAAGGTCATGGTAGTTCCCTACTATAATGAGAACCTTGATGTGCTATGACGATATTCTCAAATAATGTTATGTGGTTGGATAACATACTATGATGGGACACAAAGTACATAGACTGTCATGTTCTAGTACTCATAAAAAGATGAGGCTTCTTCTCATGAAGTTCATAATTGGTAATCTTCAAGATGGAAGATTATGAGAACAGACCAACCAGTAGGAATTCCACAAGTTTTAGTGTTGTCGGATATTCCTATCTACAAGCGTGTGTGATGGTCCTTAGAATTTAGGATTATTATTAATGCATGTTACAACTTTCATACTTAAAGGTATTTTGTAAACCCTGATGACAATAATTCATAATGAAGTTAGATACATTGGGTATGTCATGAGTGACATGTCATTAATAAATAAGTTGAGGAATTATTTGTTCCTTCCATATTTATGGAATTTGATATCCCATCCCTTTGATTGGAATAAAACCATTGCATTAAATTCCATGGTCATGGTTTAATGACATGTTTATTTCAGATAGTGAAAGAAAGACATATCAAGAATATAGGTTGGTGACACAGATGTGAAATCTTCTTGATGAGATATTGTGACAAAAGGATTATTTTACACAGTAAGCATTCATATGTGGTTGTTTACTTTGCAACATTAAGTTCTTTATCTTGGGTGTCTTGACCTGTTTCTAGACAGTAATCTTGGACTTTAAGCAAGTCCTCCTAATTCCAATGAGAAACAATCCCAGAGGGTCACACACTAAGTGTTTCCATTGATCTTGATTAAATTCTATTTGATTTTAATTAATGGAATAAATATTATTCTAAAGTTTGATGTATAATTTTATTCAAGTTATATTGATCGCATAAATTAAACAAATATTTATTCACCGGCTTGTGAATAAAATATTAATTTTATTTATTGAATATTTTAATAAATATTTATTCACTAGATTATGAATAAATATTTATTCAGTTATTCAATAAATTATGGAGGAGTTCGAATGGACTAAGACTGAGTCTGGTGAAAAATATTAATTAACAAGACCACTAAATAATATTTGTTATTGCGAAAGTTGGAATGCACCACAAAATAATAATTATATAATTATTTTTATGTTCCATGGGATTTATTAAAGGTAATAAATGTTATTTAATGGATGGTATGCAATTAAATAATATTTTAACTTAAATCCCAACTCAATAAATAGGTGGTTATGTCTATTGTGTAGAGTATCCAAAAATTGATAATAGAGAATTGTTGCGCACAAAGAATTCTCTCTCAAGTCATCATTCTCTCTCCCTCTCAAGAACGAGAAGTGAAAGAGATATTTATTCAAGACCAAAGAAAAAGGGATCTATAATGAATAATGCAAGACATTCGACTTGAATCACTTGTACTCAGAGATCGACTGGTGTTTCTCAAAGATTATAAGAACACGTGTGGATCATTACCAGAGGAATTCTATCCTTGGATCATCACAGTGCAACAAAGATAATCCAAAAAGGTATTTTGGGATGATCAACATTCATTGGAAAAGAAATTTCCTAATCTTAGGTATTTATTTCTTCAGATATTAAATAAAATAATTATAAATTTAATGTGAAAGATCCTCGCTCTTTGTTTTGAGCAACGATTATTAAAAAAATAATATATCACCCATCACTGCACGCTTCCACTCCACCTAGATCCAACAAGTGGTGTCAAATTTAAATTTATAATTATTTATTTTATTTTTGATCTATGCACAATTATGGTTAGATTTTCATTTCATTTTACTCGTTCTTTAATCCGATTTGAATTAACATGTTATCAACATGTCAATCGTGTTTGTTAAGTGTTTAATTTTCATAAAGGTTTGAGAAAAAATGAAGAACAACATAAGATGCCATCAGGAAGTTCCAAATCATTGGTTGATAAGACTAGGTTACATGGCGTGTGGCTGAAGCACATGCCCTATACCCATGAGCATCATATCCAGGAAATTAATAACATACGGTGCTTTTATTACACACCGTGTGTTGACCGGGAAACCTGGCACACAAAAAGAAAATACATGGTGTGTGACTCGAATGTACAAACCATGTAGTGTGGTCAATCCAATAGGATGAGGCCCTAGGTATGTGACTTGGATATACAGCAACCGGGGTATATGGAGTGTCACTGCATGTACACACCGTGTAGTCTCCCATTAATAGACAAACTTAAAATTTAATTAAATTTGAAATTATAGTATTAAAACCTTATTTTATTGATTGGAATGTTATTTTGTGTTTGATAATTTAATAATAGTTTTAAAGAATTTTGAATGCTCAATTAATTTATTACAATTAGTATTTCATTAGTGGCTCTATCGTTTATTTTCCATGAATGCCATTAATGATGGGTATCTCTAAATAAGACCAAATTATCATTAATATGAAAGGGAATTAATTAATTAATTAATTAATTAATTCAAGTGAATTTATCTTAAATAATAAAATAATGGATAAATAAATGAATTCTAGCTATTTAATTTTTAGTATTGGTAACTTGTATGACCATTCGTGATCTTGACCAAGACGTGTGTATGTTTTGGATTTTTTAATTTAATGTATCACATGAATTTTCAATTATTTAATATTAAATTAAATGGTGGCCTATGATTCATCCCTTCCTCCATTATTATGTAGGACCTCCATGTCCAAGAATATTTATGTAACCCCCTTTAACCAATCATTTGGTTCCCCTCACCTGTGTGTGAGTAATTAATATTTCTAATTAATGGGGCATCCCAAGGCATGTGGAGGCGGTTCAAGACAGGACCATAATGATGTCAATCTAGGTGATACACAGGTGTACAGGTGGAATGTAACACCCCAAGCTTCCACGGTACGCTTCTCTTTGAATAATACAGTAGCGTGTGTTGTATGCAACTTCGAGTTCTAACACACACCACAACCAATCAAACTAGCCGTTATGAATAATAATACCCACTTTTTGAAATTTTATAAATTTTATCTTTCAAAATGGACTTCATTTTTAGATTCAGAATATCGAAATTATCCTAGGGTGAATTTTTTGTAATTTTCTGAAAACGTTCAATTTTTGATGAATAGTGAAAAACAATGAGTTATAGTTTAGAACTGAATTTTTATTTAAATAATTATTTATTTTATTTAAATTTATTTTAGGTCAAAATAGATACATAATACCTATATAAGTTCAATTTAATTCATTGGAGTCAGTTTATAATAATTATATATATAAAAATATTTTATTGAACCTTTCACCATCTTTTACCCATCTCCTAGGAGAATTTGCAAATTCACATAAAACTTAATTTTACCGCTTCTGTGAGTGGAATTTCGAAAATCCAAGAGACACGGTTAATATCAAGTAGTAAAATGTGGTTCAATAAGAAAAAAATAATTTTTAGTGAATAGTAACTTTTTACTTTTATTTACCACGGTTTAAAGTAAATAGGGTAATTAAGCGTAAAAATGATATTATTATTACCCTAACACCTGTCCTAATTCTATTGGCTAAGTATAATTCGACCAAAAACAACCTTAGGAATAAGATATGAACCTCTTTGGTCAACTTGGATTAGATTAGGACATTTATTATTATTTAATTCAAAGAAGAGTTAAAAAAGATAAAATCAAAGTTAAATAACTAAAACATTTTTAATATAGAGTTATACAAAAGATAAATTCGATTATAAAAATTAATTAGAAAGCTAAAAATATTTCATACATAATGATATTTTATTTATAATTTTTAGACGTTAAATAATTTAATTTATTTATGACACAATGGTGATGCAGTAATTAGCTAATTAATGAAATATTAAAATAATTGATATTATAAATATAAAAATAAATGTAATTTGAGACTTTTTATAAATTAAACTAATTTATAGGTTAATAAAACATATTAGGGTTGGTTATAAGAATTTTTTTCAAAGTAATAACGCTTTTATGAATTTAGAAAAAACAAAATACCAAATAGTGTCAAAATTGACATAAAAGAGTTCTTAAAACAAATATTATATTATTAATTCATATTCTATTCCTAAAAATTTAGGGTTCTTACAAAGGAATTATATAATGATAGGTGTATCATTAATGAACCACTTGGTGTTATCTTGGAAGTATATAGTAAGTTTATTAACTATATAATAAAAAAATACAAAGAGACATGGTAAATGTCAAACTAATTAACTAAGAGTTAAAACTAAAAGATAAGGTTAATATAGTGACCCAAACCTATCTAAAATCTATTGGTTGAAAGTATTTTGACCCATCCCCACATTATCCTCTAAATAATTCACTTTTGTTCCATTATAAACTGAATATCAATTTATTATAAAATAATATTTTAAGTTTTTCCTAAGGTGCCCCTCACCCCTCTTATAAAAGGGAACTCCCCCTTCTCTCAAATTCACACCTTCAAAGCCTTTTTTTTTTGGCCAAAACTTGCCCAAATATTCTCTCAACTTACCTCACTTCAACCTAGAGGCCTTATTTTGACCAGAAATCCAACCTAAGGATCCCTTTTGATCAAATCAAAAGGAAGAACCCGAAGAAGAGGTAATGTTCTCACCACCCTCTTTCAAGTTCCTTTCTTCTTCCACTTCTTATTTCTTTGTTATTTACATTCTAAAATAATAAATGAAGTATCTTCTATATAATGTGATGTTATTATAAATATGGTACAACCATATTCAGTATTTTATCCATCCTTTGAATGACATGTCACCATACGTGCGTGCGTACGGCTTACCGTCTCCACGTCGTGGTGTAATTCAAAACATTATTATTTGGATGGGTATGATAATGATGTATAATTGAAGTAAATAATAAATATAACATTATAATGATTCTTTATATATGATATACCATCCAATTATATACAATTTTAATATCAAAATAATGATATTGTCGCTCGTGCATACGTACGGACTACCGTCTCCACGAACGCGATGAGATTCATTCCCCATCATATCCATTCAAGACTAATTCTCATTTTGTGATTAAAAATAATGTTTAAGGAATTTATATAATTCTGGATATGAATAAGATACAACCTGTCAATAAAAAAACATGTCTTATGTAACAAAACATATAAAAGGAAACGAGTAAGTTAACACCCAAAACGATGATAATACTAAGATATTATTAACAAAGCAATGTTAAAAGATCATATATGATATAATATTAATGTATATGATTATTTTATAATTTAATAACAATTATTTCACCATTATACAGGATTTTAACCTACCCTAGACCAAGGAAAAGTACAAGGTGAGGGTTTATTTCACAATCTCTTCATTATCCGAGGTTGTTTATACGTAATTATCTACTCGGACATCTTTATCATCCACATCCATGTTTCTTAAAAATGTATTTCAAATAATTATTACTATTTTATCAACTACGGGTTAAATTTATTTATACCATTGTTGACTTTTTATAATATTTTTATAAAGGAATATTTCCGTCGTTTTCCAAACAATTTCATTTTTAACCTTTTCGACAGAATTAAGGTAATAATGTCTTTTTTAACTTATACGGCGGGTGCGGCTATTTTCCCACCATTATAAAATCATCGAAGATTCCCTTACAAGCTCATAAGGATATTTTCAAAGTAAATGTTTTATTTTATAATTATTTGACTTTTAAATGTTTTCAAAAAAAGAGATATTTCTCTCAAATAGTTTTGATTCCATCTATGTCAACATCCTTTGATGGATTTTAAGCTTATTTGAAGTTGATCTATTATGATACAAAACTTCCATATTTTATTGAAGGTTTTGTGATATGTTTGACTATGGATAAGTTATTTTTATACCATTCATGGTTTATGGAGAAAGTATTGACATTTCGTATTCTAGTTTTAATATGAATGTTTATGTTATGTTTAAACCTATTCATATGAGTAATGCATTGGAATTAATAAGTGACGGGTGGAGACCGCTATATCTCCTCGATGAATCGTTAGGTCTCATGAGAAAAACTAGTGTCTTGGCACAAGGCCTTGATAAAATCTTATTTGTAGTCTTGGCGCAAGGCCTTGACTTTGTGGTTATGATAGTATGGCATTATGCATTCCATAATTATGAAAGTGGTTATTGATATTGCATGTGATTATTAGACTAGTAGAATAACCATGTGAATAAGTAAATGGAATTTTTTAATTTTATTTTTTCCATATTATGATGAAGTTCAAGTTTAAAAGGCTTTTGTTTTAGTTATACATTGCCTTAAATGTTTATGCTTATTTATAAAAGTTTCTGCTATATTATTATCCTTATTGGGCATCTGAGCTCACCCCTTTCTATGTTTTATTTTTCCTAGGATGTGAAGAAGTATTTTATGAATGACCTCAGGGATAGTATGAGGGGATATGAGTGTGGTCTATGGAGACAAGATGTTGTTGTAGTTTTTCACTTTATGATGTAATGTAAACTTTATGAGTGTATCTAGTGATTCCAAGGATACTAAACTAATCGGTCTTTCAAGACTTGATCTTTTGTGATCATGCCAATGTTATGTAATAATGCACTAACTCTGGGTAACTGGGGTCATGGAATTAAAGTTGGTATCAGAAGAAGTTTAGTACAAACCTTGGAAGTTAGATTTAGATAAAATCTGATTAGAGCACATAGACCTAAGATGGACTTTGAGGATTAGTATAGAAGAACTTCCTAGAATTTTGGTATTATAGAGATTTTTTGAGTTTTTCGAGTAATACATCCCTATATGGATACGAGCAGGTAGAGGCGGCTCTGGCACAGATGTACCTGGGGGTAAAACCCGAAAACACCGCTTTGAGCTAGACTCGAATGGGAACTGGTGCACGAAAATGGGCCTTGCTGCACTCTTGGTTGTGACACTCCTTGGGGATATTCTTAGGATAATTTTCATTTTATTTACAAACCATTATGAAGGGTTTATGAGTATATACTTCCTCAAAGAAAACATTTTTATGATTATGGATTATATCCATAAACTGTTCAATTTATGTTAAGTGTTTTACAAGTTTGGAATTATGTATTTTGATTCATAAACTGATCTAGTTTATGCCATTGTTTAGAAATGGGACCTAGTGGAAGGAATGGAAATTATATCAATGCACACACTCCATGTATATATTTACCTCCTACTCAAAATAATTATAGTGGAGCTGGTTATACAACTGGTGCTGATCAGCTTATCACCATACTGGGACAACTCACTCAGGTTATGAATAATAACCTTACCCATATGGAGCACCCTGATCCGCAGTGTGGAGGATCAATTTTAGATCGCTTCATGAGGAAACAACCACCAACATTAAATGGGGGTAAAAATCCACTAGTAGCTGAGAAATGGATAAATTCCTTAGAGAAAATATTTCATGCCTTAGGGAGTAGTGAAAGGGAAAAAGTTATCATGGCAGTTTACCACCTCACTGGAGATGCTGATCAATGGTGTTCATTGATTCAAAACACGAAGGAAGACAATGAAGTATCAAATATGGAATGGAGGGAGTTTAAAGATATTTTCTTAGAAAAATACTTTCCTCGTGACCATTGAGTAGATATGGAAAGGAAATTTCTGAGTCTGAGACAAAAGGAGGATGATAATGTCGCAAAGTATGAGGCTAACTTTACAAGGTTAACGAGGAATGCATCAGATTATATATGTAACCCAAGATTTAAGATTGATCTTTTCTTTGATGGGTTAAAACCATTTCTCCGTCGAGCATTAGTCTCACAATCCTTCTCTTCGTATGAAGATATTTTCTCATGTGCTATCAAGACAGAAAAAGAATTCTCTAAGTCTTATGACTTTAAAGCAAAGCAAGAGAAGAAGAGATCTACGGATCACTCTAGGAATGGAAATAAGGGGAAGAAGGGAAAAGCTGAATATCCATCCTGTAGTAAATGTGGGAAGAAACACCCCGGTACTTGCTTGAAAAGAATGGGAGTCTATTACAAGTGTGGTGAAATGGGTCACCAAGCTCATGATTTCAAGGGGAAGAAAGAAGCTACTGATGTTCAATGCTACAAATGCAGGGAGATGGGACATTATGCAAATGAATGTCCTAAGAGTTCGGGGAACTTACCTCAGAAAATTCCAAGGGATCAAGGCTAAGCTTATGTTATCACTACTGCTGAGGTAAAATATTCTAAAGACGTGGTGGTAGGTAAATTAATGGTTTCCTCAAGTTTAGCCAATGATTTATTTGATTCTGGATCATCACATTGTTTCATATCTTCCCAGTTTTCTAAGAAAATCAGATATTTCCAATTTGATTTAACAAGGGATTTTTTAGTCAAAACTCCTAATGGAAGTATCATTACAACAAAGTTGTGTGATTCAGTCCCCATTAGAGCACATAAATTTTCTTTATCTGCTGATCTCATCGTCATACCCATGATTGAATTTGATATAATCCTCGGTATAGATTGGATTTTGGACCATGATGCAAATATTTATTGTAAGAATAATGAGGTTACAATTTTTGATGATGATGATAAGGAACACCTTATCTTTAGAGCAGAATTGTCACCACCTAATTCTTATCTAGATCCACATCCAGTAGCTCAACTAAATTCAATTATTGGGGAGGAAGAGAATGACATAATTGTGGGTGAGGAAAGGAATGTTCAAATAGAGGATGTACCTATTATGAAAGAATATGTAGATGTGTTTCCGGAAGATTTACCTGGACATCCTCCAGAATGAGAAATTGAGTTTTCCATTGATTTAATTCCCGGTTCAAGGCCCATATCGAAGACCCCTTATAGAATGGACACTGTGGAATTAGTTGAACTAAAGAAACAAAAAGAGGAATTGAGTAATAAAGGATTTATTCTCCCTAGTGTTTCTCCATGGGGAGCCCCTATCCTTTTTGTTAAGAAGAAAGATGGATCTATGAGGTTATGTATCGACTACAGGGAAATCAATACTATAACAATAAAGAAAAGTATCCCCTACCTCACATTGATGATTTATTTGACCAACTGCATGGAGATCAATAATTTTCAAAGATTGACCTTCGATCTGGATACTATCAGTTGTGCGTGAAGAAGGAAGACATTCTGAATACATCATTTTGAACTAGGTACGGGTACATCATTTTGAACTAGGTACGGGCATTACGAGTTTACAGTAATGCCTTTTGGATTGACTAATTCACCCTCTGTATTCATGGATCTAATGAACAGAGTTTTCAAGGAATATCTCAATGATTTTGTAGTGTTATTTATTGATAATATCTTGGTATACTCCAAAAGCTACGAAAATCATGAAAATCACTTGTGCATTATCCTAAAGACTCTTAGAAGACATGAATTATATGGGAAGTTTACCAAGTGTGAATTCTAGATTTAGGAGATTTCTTTTCTTGGTCATATTGTATCTAAGTATGGAATATCCGTTGATTCTTCTAAGACAAGAGCAATCCAAGAATGGACATCACCAATGAGTATAACTGAGGTACTTAGTTTTATTGGTTTAGTAGGTTATTATCGTCATTTTGTCCAAAACTTTTCATGATTGGCTAACCCATTAATGAAGCTCACATGTAAAGGGGTTAAATTTATTTGGAAAAAAGAGTGTGAATAATGTTTTGAAGAACTGAAGAGAAGAGTAGTCAATGCTCCTATATTGACTCTACCATCGGGGAATGATGGTTTTGTTATTTATAGTGATGCTTCAAAGAAAGGACTTGGTTGTGTCCTTATGCAGAATGATAGGGTTATTGCCTATGAATCACGACAGCTAAAGATTCATGAGAAAAACTATCCTACTCATGATCTTGAGTTAGCTACTGTAATCTTTGATTTGAATATATGGAGACATTATCTCTATGGTGAAAAATGTGAGATATACACCGATCACAGGAGTTTGAAGTATATTTTCTTACAGAAAGAACTCAACATGAGGCAAAGGTGATGACTTGAACTACTCAAGGATTTTGATTGCACGATACACTACCACCTAGGGAAGGCAAATAAGGTGGCATATTTTTTGAACAGAAAGGATCATGGAGTTTTGAATAAAATGAGAATTGAAAGGGATCCAATTTTTATAGATCTAGTAAAGTTGGATATGGGAATAACCATGGAAGGTGTAACATCGATACTTTTTCAAATGGTTGCCAAACCATATTTACTAGAAAGGATAAAGAGTTCTCAGACCGATGATAAAGAATTTCAAAAGAAGATTAAAGCTTTCAATGATGATAGATTGAATGACATTGTGTATGAAGATGGAATTTTGAAATTTGGGAAGAGACATTGTGTTCCCGATATACTTGATCTAAAAATGGAATTGTTGGACGATGCTCATAGTTCCAATTTCTCTATACACCCTGGGAGCACCAAAATGTATAGAGATTTGAAGGAACATTTTTGGTGGGACAACATGAAGAGGGAGATTTCTAATTTTGTGTCAAGATGTATGGTTTGTCAACAAGTGAAAGCTAGAAGGAAAAAGCCTAGTGGAGTCATGCAACCTCTTCCCATACCTGAGTGGAAATGGAATAATATCATGATGGACTTTGTCATGGGGCTACCAAACACTCCTAGAAGGAACGATGCAATATGGGTCATTGTTGATTGTCTTACCAATTCAGCACATTTTCTTTCTATAAGAGAAGATCTACCACTTGAACGTCTAGAAAGAATATATATTAATGAAGTTGTGAGACTTCATGAAGTAACCCTATCGATTGTTTCTGATCATGATCCCCATTTTACTTCAAGATTCTGGAAAAGTCTTCAGAAGGCCTTGGATACTGAACTTCGTTTGAGCACTGCCTACCACCCTCAAACAGATGGACAATAAAAATAGACTATTCAAACCATAGAAGACATGTTGAGATCCTTCTCACTTGACTTTCAGGGTATATGGGATCAATATTTACCTCTGGTATGATTTTTCTATAACAATAGCTTCCATTCAAGTATTCGGATGGCACCATATGAAGCGTTATATGGAAAAAGATGTCGCACACCAACCAGTTGGGATGATGTTGGGGAAAGAAAACTCATAGGCCCAGAACTGGTGGAGGAAACTATGGAAAAGGTGAAGGTAATCCAAAACCACATCAAAGAAGCTCAAAGTAGGCAAAAGAGCTATGTCGATAACCGAAGGAATGATTTGGAATTTTAGGTAGGAGATCAGGTTTTCTTGAAGTTATCTCCATGGAAGGGAGATATAAGTTTCGGTAAGAAAGGTAAATTAAGTCCCAGGTACATAGGACCTTTTGAAATTATAGAACAAATTGGGGCTGTAGCTTATCATTTTTCAATGACGCCAAATCTCTCCAAAGTTCATGATGTGTTCCACATATCACTATTGAGAAAATACATGCCTGACCCAACACGTGTACTCACTTACGAGGAAGTTGAACTGGAACCCGATCTGTATTATTGCGAAGAGCCCTTCAGGATTCTTGATACCAGAGAACAAGTGCTGACAAACCGGACGACTCGTCTGGTAAAAGTTCTATGGATAAATCGCAAGATGGAAGAGGCAGCATGGGAACCCGAGGAAATTATGATAAAGAACCACCTGAGTATTTTTATGCAGTAATATTCTAGAAATTTTGAGGATGAAATTATTTGAAGGATGGGAGAATTTAACACCCCAAGCTTCCATGGTACGCTTCTCTTTGAATAATACAGTAGAGTGGGTTGTACGCAACTTCGAGTTCTAACACACACCGCAACTAATCAAACTAGCTGTTATGAATAGTAATACCCACTTTTTGAAATTTTATAAATTTTATCTTTCAAAATGGAATTAATTTTTAGATTCGGAATATCAAAATTATCCTAGGGTGAATTTTTGGTAATTTTCTGAAAACGTTCAATTTTTAATGAATAGTGAAAAAACACTAAGTTATAGTTTAAAACTGAATTTTTATTTAAATAATTATTTATTTTATTTAAATTTGTTTTAGGTAAAAATAGATACATAATACCTATATAAGTTCAATGTAATTCATTTGATTCAATTTATAATAATTTTAGATATATAAAAATTTTATTGAACTTTTCACTGTCTTTTACCCATCTTCTAGGAGAATTTGCAAATTCACATAAAACGTAATTTTACCACTTATGTGAGTGGAATTTTGAAAATCCAATAGACACGGTTAATATCAAGGAGTAAATTGTGGTTCAATAAGATAAAAATAATTTTTGGTGAATGGTAACTTTTTACTTTTATTTACCACGGTTAAAAGTAAATAGGGTAATTAAGGGTAAAAATGATATTATTATTACCCTAACACGTGTTCTAATTCTATTGGCTAAGTATAATTCGACCAAAAACAACCTTAGGAATAAAATATGAACCTCTTTGGTCCACTTGGATTAGATTTGAAAATTTATTATTATTTAATTCAAATAAGTGTTAAAAGATATAAAATCAAAGTTAAATAACTAAAACATTTTTAATATAGGGTTATACATAAGACAAATTCGATTATAAATATTAATTAGAAATATAAAACGATTTCCTACATAATAATATTTTATTTATAATTTTTAAACATTAAATAATTTAATTTATTTATGACACAATGGTGATGCAGTAATTAGCTAATTAATGAAATATTAAAATAATTGATATTATAAATATCAAAATAGATGTAATTTGAGACTTTTTATGAATTAAACTAATTTTCTAGGTTAATATAACATATTAGGGTTGGTTAGATGAATTTTTTTCTAAGTAATAATGTTGTTATGAATTTAGAAAAAACAAAATACCGAATAGTGTCAAAATTGGCATAAAAGAGTTTTTAAAACAAATATTATATTATTAATTCATATTTTATTCCTAAAAATCTAAGGTTCCTCCAAAGGACTTATATAATGATATTTTTATCATTAATGAACCACTTGTGGTTTTATTGGAAGTATATAGTAAGTTTATTAACTATATAATATAAAAATAAAAAGAGACATGGTAAATGTCAAACTAATTAACTAAAAGTTAAAACTAAAAGATAAGGTTGATATAGTGACACAAACCTGTCTAAAATCTATTGGTTGAAAGGATTTCGACCCATACCCACATTATCCTAGAAATAAGTCACTTTGGATCCATTATAAACCAAATATTAATTTATTATAAAATAATATTTTAAGTTTTTTCTAAGGTGCCCCTCACCCCTCTTTTAAAAGGGCACTCCCCCTTCTCTCAAATTCACACCTTCAAAGCCTTTTGGCTCGGCCAACCCCTGACCAAATATTATCTCAAATTCCCTCACTTCAACCTAGAGGCCTTAGTTTGATCATAAATCCAACCTAAGGAGCCCTTTTGATCAAATCAAAAGGAAGAACCCGAAGAAGAGGTAATGTTTTCACCACCCTCTTTCAAGTTTCTTTCTTCTTCCACTTCTTTTTTCTTTGTTATTTACATTATAAAATAATAACTCCAGTATATTATATATACTATGATGTTATTATAAATATGGTACAACTATATTCAGTATTCCATCCATCCTTTTAATGACATGTCACCATACGTGTGTACGTACGTATTACCGTCTCCACGTCGTGGTGTAATTCAAAACATTATTATTTGGATGGGTATGATAATGATGTGTAATTTAAGTAAATAATGAATATAACATTATAATTATTCTTTATATATTATATAACATCCAATTATATAAAATTTTAATATCAAAAGAATGATATTGCCTCTCGTGCGTACGTACAGACTACCGTCTCCACGAACACGATGAGATTCATTACCCATCGTATCCATTCAAGAATAATTCTCATTTGATGATTAAAAATAATGTTTAAGGACTTTATATCATTATTTATATTAATAAGATATAACCTATCCATAAAAAACAAGGCTTATGTAACGAACATTTAAAATAAAATGAGTAAGTTAACACCCGAAACGACATTAATACTAAGATATTATTAATAAAACAATGTTAAAAGATCATATATGATATCATATTAATGTATATGATTCTTTTATAGTTTAATAAGAATTATTTCACCATTACAAATAAGGTTAACCTACCCTCGACCAAGTAAAATTACAAGGTGAGGGTTTATTTTACAATCTCTTCATTATCTGAGGTTGTTTATACGTAATTATCTACTGGGACCTCTTTATCATGCACATCCATGTTTCTTAAAAATGTATTTCAAATAATTCTTAATATTTTATCGAATAAAGGTTAAATTCATTTATACCCTTTTTGAATTTTTATAAGATGTTTATAAAGGAATCTTTCCGTCGTTTTCCAAACAAGGTCCTTTTTAACATTTTCGACAGAATTAAGTTAAGAATATCTTTTTTAACGTATACGGTGGGTGGAGCTATTTTCCACCATTATAAAATCTTCAAATCTTCCCTTAAAATATTATAAGGATATTTTCAAAGTAAATGTTTTATTTTATAATTATGTGACTTTTAAATGTTTTCAAAAAAAGAGATATTTCTCTCAAATAGTTTTGATTTCATCTATGTCAACATCCTTTGATGGATTTTAAGCTTATTTAAAGTTGATTTATTATGATACAAAACTTCCATATTTTATTGAAGGTTTTGTGATATGTTTGACTATGGATGTGTTATTTTTATACCATTCATGTTTTATGGATAAAGTATTGACATTTCATTTGCTAATTTTAATATGAATGTTTATGTTATGTTTAAACCTGTTCATATGAGGAATACATTGGACTTAATAAGTAATGGGTGGAGCCCGCTATAGCTCCTCGATGCATCATTAGGTCTCATGAGACAAACTGGTGTCTTGGCACAAGGCCTTGATAAAATCTTATTTGTATTCTTGGCACAATGCCTTGACTATGTGGTTATGATAGTCTGGCATTATGAATTCCTTCATTATGAAAGTGGTTACTGATATTGAATGTGATTATTTGACTAGTATAATATCCATGTGAATAAGTAAATGGCATTATTGCATTTTATTTCTACCATATTATGCTGAAGTTCAAGTTTAAAAGGCTTTTGTTTTAATTATACATTGCGTTAAATTTTTATGCTTATTTATGAAAGTTTCCGCTATATTGTTATCCTTATTGGTCATCTGATCCCACCCCTTTCTATCTTTTATTTTTCCTAGGATGTAAAGAAGTATTTAATGAATGACCTACAGGGATATTATGATGGGATATGAGTGTGGTATATGGAGACAAGATGTTGTTATATTTTTTCACTTTATGATGTAATTTAAACTTTATGACTGTATCTAGTGATTCCAAGGCTACTAAACTAATCAGTCTTTCGAGACTTGATCTTTTGTGATCATTCCAATGTTATGTAATAATGCACCAACTCTGGGTAACTGGGGTCAGAGCGTTACATGGAATATTCTAACTCATGCTAAGACTAGAAATAGGAGTTATTTCTCCTTGGTCAAAGGTTGATTTAATGTTCGCTCATTAAATCAATCGTTAACTAAAGCTCATGAATAGGTCATTTAATTAATTATTTGTTTATTTCTATGTAATTATTTATTTTTGGGATGAAATACCATGATGACATAAATAAATGAATTGATGTGAAAATATGGAAATTAAATAAATTAATTATGTATAAATGTTTTATCCAACATGGTGAATTAATTAAGTAACATCCACTTAATATTAACAAGATGTGTAAAGGATAAAACAAGATAAAAATTATGCATAATAAATTAAAATCCCTTAATTAAATATTAAGTCAGACTAATATTTCCATTTCTTGATTGGGAATGACACCATAGAACTAAGTTTAGTACATGGATAAAGTCAAGACACTTACTTTTATCGGGGAATTATCATGATAGTTTTGGGTAGACTTAACCGAAATTTTATTGAGTTTAATGAACAGAGTATGTTCAATACAAATTTGGAGGCAAGTGTTGAGAAAATACATGTTAGGATTTTAGGATAGGGGAATCCACTCAATAGATCAAGGAGCTACAAGTCCACAGTTGGTAAGGCCTCCTACCTAATTACTTTATTATAGTGTTCATGGCCTAAGTCTAGATCATTAGTAAAAGTAATGGGGATCATTTATACTAGAATGTTAAAGAAACTATACATTCTGGATTTAATGGTGAGTTCTATTGAGACTTGATAAAATAGTGGGATATTTAATAAATAAATAAATAACATTTAATTTATTGTATCTCACTTATTTTTTAATCAAACAAATTACTAATAATCTTCTCCTTTTAATTGTAGAATAAAATGAAAAGTTCATCATTCACACTATCCCTATGATCAATATTGGAGAAGGATATCCTCCCAACTGGAAATAACTTCCAAGGGTTGTTTAGATGCCTTTGGGTTGTGCTACGCCATGAATAGAAATATTATGTTCTTGAATCCTCAATGTTTGATCTACCTTATAAAGAGGTGGGTGATGAAGAGTTCCTTGTCTATGAAAAAAATTTGAGCGATGCGGTCGACATTCAATGTTTGATTCTTTCATCTATTTATAGTGAACTAATGAAATCTCATGAAAACATGGATGTGCATAGCATGATTGAGCACCTATATAGTCTTTACTGGGAGAGATCTAGGAAATAACGGTTTGATATTTCCAAGGTAATATTTCAGAGAAATCTTGGAGAGCATGCCCCAGCTGGGCCTCATGTAGTCAATCTCATTAGCTATATTGAGCGCTTAGAGGTTCTAGGGTTTAAACTCTCTAAAGAACTAGGCAACGACATCATTCTTGCATCACTCCCTTAGAGATTCTCTAGATTTGTTGTGAATTTTAATATAAAAAACATTGAGAATTCTCTATAAGATCTTCTTACTCTTCTTCACTAAGTAGATAAGGATATGAAGTGTGAAAAATCTTCCATACATATGGTGAAAAAAATGGAAAGGGAAAGAGAATATATTTAAGCCAAATGCTTCTTCACACCCTTCTAATAAGATAAAGATCAATTGGAAAGTAATGGAACAAGATGTTATCTATTTCACATGTGGCAAGAAGGGTCACTAGAATAAAAACTGCACCCATCCAAAGAAGCAAGGGGAAGATTCATGTGCATTTGTTATCAAATAAAATTTATCTGTTTCTACAAATTTCATATTAGATACAGCTTTCTGTTCTCTCATATGTTTTGAAATAAAGGAACCAAGTATATTCAGAAAGATTGACCAAGGAGAGGTAGATCTTCGAGTAGCCGACAAAGCTGAAATTGTTGTTATAGCTATCGGGGACTACCACCTCACATTTCCAACTGGAATGATCTTGGTTTTAAATGGTTGTTATTATGTGCCTTCAGTTACCAAAAACATTAATTATGTATCTAGACTTGATATAGATAGATTTATTTTCAAATTTGGGAATAAATGTTTCTTCTTTTATAAAGATTGCATTTGTTATGGGAAGACACATTTAAATAATGGTATTTTGTGTTGTATTACATGAACCAAATAATGGTAATCAGTAACAATGTAACCTCACATGACTCATACCACACCCAAATTTAGCTTCACTGGCTAGGTCATGTAAATGAAAAGTGGTTGACTAAATTACATCAGTATGGATATTTAGATTCTTTTAAACTAAAACCACTCGGTGTACATCACACACATTTAAAATAAAAAATGACTAAATTCCCATTTGGTGGGAAAGGTGAAAGGGCTAATGAGATTCTTAAATTAGTTCATACCTATGTGTGTGGACCATTTCCTATCAAAGCAAGGGGATGGTACTCATACTTCATAAATTTTACTTATGATTTTAGTAGATATGGATATGTCTACTTAATGAGGAATATGTTGGATTCTTTTGAAAAAATCAAGGAATACAAGAATGAAGTTGAGAACCAGATTGGTAAGAAGATTAAGAAACTTTTCTCAGACCATGGTGGATAATATTTTAATTAAGACTCAATTGATTCTCTACAGAAGTTTCGGATTTTATCTCAATTCTCTCCTCCTTATATGCCTTAGTGTAATGGTGTAAGTAAAAGGAGTAACTGCACCTTGTTGTACATGTTTAGATCAATGATGAGTCATGCAAGTCTTTCATTATCCTTTTTGGGATACACATTACAAATAGCAGCATATATACTAAAATAAGTTCCAACTAAAGTTACATATGGTATATCATACCAATTATGGAATAGAAAGAAACTTGTTTTATCTTAATTACATGTATGTGGTTGTGAAACATTCGTTAAGGCCTCTTCAGGTTATAATCTTACACCATGAGGCTAGAGTACTAGAATGTTATGGTTTTCTAGTCACAGGGAATGGTGACTCATTATTAGTTGATAATAATGATCCTCTAACCTATAAAGAAGCAGTAAGTGGATCAGATGTTTCCAAGTGGCAAGAAACCATGAATTCTAAAATGGATTCCATGTACCAAAACTAGGTCTCGATTTTGGTATACCCTCCAGTGGATGTAAATCCTATTGGTTACAATTGGGTATTCAAGAAGAAACTAGACATGGAAGGAGAAGTCAGTACCTATAAGGAATGACTAGTTTCAAAAGGGTTTAAACAACGTTAAGGCACTGAATATGATGAAACTTTTTCACCATTTACAATGCTAAAATCCATCATAATTCTACTTTTTATTATGGTATTCCAAGATTATGAGATTTGGAAAACGGATGTCAAAACTGTCTTCCTTAATGGGAACCTATATGAAGATGTCTATATGACACATCCAGAAGGTTTTGTGACTCTAAAGGATGCCAACAAGGTATGAAAGTTGCAAAGATCCATTTATGGATTAAATAAATCATCTAGGTCATGGAAAATTCATTTTTATGAGGCAGTAAGTGAATTTAGATTCATAAAGAATGAATCTTATCCATGTGTATATAAACAGTTTAGTGGGAGTACAGTCATTTTCTTAACAGTATATGTTGATGACATATTACTCATTGGAAATGAAATATCAGTCAAATAGTATTCTAATGCATGGTTGAATAAATGATTCTCTATAAAGGATTTGGGTGAGGAAGTATATTTTCTTGGGATCAAGATTCATCATGATAGATCCAAGAGGTTTCTCAGCATAAGTCAAAGTACATACATTAACAAGATACTGAAGCGATTCAGTATAGAACAATAAAAGAGGGGATTGTTACCAGTATCACATGATATTAATATTTCTAGAAAAAAGTGTCCTCAGATACATGAGGAAAGAAACAGAATGACAAGGATTACATAGGCATCAGTGATTGGGTCAGTCATGTATGTTATGATATGTACTAGGCTAGATGTCTCCAAGGAATTAAGTGTGGTAGGGAGATATCAAGCTAATCTAGGTGACCGGCATTGGATGGCAGTCAATGTTGGTTCTGGGCATAGTGAAAGTGTTTTAGTGGAGGGAGATATATTAAAATTTCTTTTAATAATCGTTTCTTGAAACAAAGAGCGAGGATCATTCACATCAAATTTATAATTAATTTATTTAATATTTGTATAAATAAATACCTGGGCTTAGGAAATTTTCTTATTTATGATTTTTGATTGTTTGAAAAGGCCCTTTTGGATTTCATTTATTATACTTGTGAGGATCCAAGGGTAGAATCCCTCTATCGGTGATCCACATGTGCTACAATGGCCTCTAAGAAACATCACTCATTCTCTGGGTGCTAGCGCAACGTATCAAATTTCTTGCCATGTTCGTTCTTGATCACTCGTACTTAGGTCTTAAATAAATTCCCTATTGGGTTTCTTCTTGTTAAGAGGGGGACATAAGGATGATTCAAGAGAGAATTCATTGTGCACAACAATTATCTATTCCTAAACTTGTAATTGGTTTCGAATTCTTTACACAATAAACATGGTCGTGTATTTATAGAGCTGGGATTTCGATTAAAATTTTTAATTGCACAACAGTCATTAAATATAATTATAACCATTAATGAAATCTCATTCCACAAATAATATTATTATTATTATTATTTAGTGTTCCAACATACGCAAAATAGATAAATAATATTTTTTGACTCATAAATAATTATTTTATCACTAAACACGGTCTTGGTCCGTTCGAACTCTTCTTACATTTATTGAACACCCAAATAAATATTTTATTATCTTAAATAAATATTGTATTCACAAAATAGTAAATAAATATTTATTAAATATTCAATAAAATAAATTAATATATTTTATTCACAATCCGATGAATAAATATTTATTTAATTTGTGGGATCAATATAACTTGAATAAAATTATTCTTCGATCTTGAGAATTATATTTATTCCATTAATTATATTCAAATTGAATTTAATAAATACCAACAAAAACACTTAGTGTGTGACCCTCTAGGATTCTTTCTCATTAGAATTAGGTGGGCTTGCCTAAATTCTAAGATTACTTTCTAGAAATGGGTCAAGCACCCAAGAGAAATAACTTAAAGTCATAATGAAGACAACCACATACGAATGCTCAATTTGTAATATAATATCTTGGTCATAATATCTCATCAAGCAGGTTTCATGATGGTGTAATCAACCTATATGCTCGATACATCGTTCTATGACTATCTAAAATAAACTCATCATTACACCATGGTCATGGAATTTAGGGAGATGGTTCTATTTCAATAAAAGTTATGAGATATAAACTTCCATAAAGATGGAAGTGACAAATCTTCTTTGAATTATCTATTAACAACATATCATTCGTGATGCACCCAACATACCCTACTTCTGGCCAATATATGGCATGATAGTTTTCATCATCAAATATAAATGTGTGAGTCCTGACATGCATTAATAATAATCTTAAAGTATAAGGACCATTACACACACTCACAAATAGGAATATCTGATGACACCAAAACATGCGGAATTCCTACTGGAGGGCTTATTCTTATAATCTCCCTTTTTAGAGATTACCATGTGTGAACTTCATGAGAGGAAGTCTCATCTGCTTATGAGTACTCACACCTAAAGGTCTATCTACTATGTGTCCCATCATAGTATGTTATCCAACCACAGAACTATATTAAGAATATTGTCATAACACCTCAAGGTTCTCATCATATCTGGGAACTATTATGACCTTATCAATGTGAAAATAATTTAGGACATTATTACATTAAATTCATGTGGAACAATAAACAATATGTAATAATATTTTTAATTTAATATTTAATACAAAAATTATTCATGTACTAAAAGTAAAAATATTTGGTTCTAGTAAACCAACTCTAACAAACTCCCACGTGGACTAGAGCCAACTGCCTACAAATTTCAATCTTCTAGACCTCACATGATAATCATGTTTTTACTAAGTCAAGTCTTTATTCAAGGGGTCCACCATGTTGTCTTATATAGAAATAATTCTCACCGCAACCAATCCCCTATGAGAAAATTTCCTCAAGAGATGATACTTATGAAGTATGTTCTTCGTCCACTAATGTGACCTTGTCTCTTTTGCGAGATCCACCACTGTAGTATTATCACAATAGATTGTGATGGGATCTTTACTTTTAGGTACCACATCAAGCTCATAGACAAAATTTTGCATCCAAACTTCTTATTTAGGTATCATAGAAGTCGCAATATACTCATACACTACTTTAGAATTTGTGACCACAGCCTGCTTTGAGCTCTTCCAGCTCACATCCCCTCCATTCAAAGTGAAGATGTACCCCGTTTGGGACTTCATGTCATACTGATTAGTCTTGAAAATATAATATTCATATCCTATATTGACTAGTTCCTCATCTCCTCCTTAAACTAGGAATATACTTAAGGATAGTCTTGACTACCATCCAATGGTGGTCACTAGGATCATCTTGATATCAGCTTACTGCACATAATGAGTAGGCGACATCTAGCCTCATAAATAGCATAACATACATGACTGACCCAATCATTTATGTGTATGGAATCCCTATCATTCCATTTATTTCATTATGGGTTTGAGGAAACAATTTATTGGAAAGATGAATGTCATGTTATGCTGATAACAATCCCCTCTTGTATTCTTCCATACTAAATCTCTTCAATATTTCGTCAATGTTTTTACTTTGACTTATGCTGAGAAACCTATTGGATCTATCACAATGCATCTTGATTCCAAGAATATATATTGTCTCGCCCAAGTCTTTTGGAAAATCATATATTCAACCATACCTTAAGAGACTGTAATACTTTTATTTAATTTCCAATAAGTAATATGTCATCAACATATACTATTAAGAAAACGATTTCACTCCAACTAAACAGTTTGTAGAAACAAGGATCACATTCATTATTTATTAAAACAAATTCCATTATGGATTAATCAAAATGAATGTTCAATGACCTGGATTATTTATTTAATCCATAAATAGATTTTTTTCAACTTAAATATCTTATTGGCATCCTTTGGAGTCACAAACCCTTTAGGTTGTATCATATAGACATCTACCTAAAGGTTCCCATTAAGGAAGGGTGTTTTGACATCCATTTTCCAAATCTCATAGTCATGGTAATCCATAATGGAGAGTATAATTATGATGTATTTAAACATTGTAAGTGGTGAAAAGGTTTCCTTGTAGTCAATTCCTTGATGTTGTTTAAACCCTTTTGAAACTAGTCCCACCTTATAGGTACTAACTTATCCTTCCATGACCAATATCTTCTTGAATACCCATTTTCAACCAATGGGATTTACATCCACTGGAGGATATACCAAAATCCATACTTGGTTTTGGTATAAGGAATCTATTTCATAATTCACATATTCTGGCCACTTGGAAATATTTGTACCACTTAATACTTCCTTGTAGGTTAGAGGATCATTATTATCAACTAATAATGAGTCACCATCCTCAGTAAATATAAAACCATACCATTATATTTCTCTAACCTCTCTTGTACTCCTACACAGTTCTTGTGTCTCTGGAACCTTTTCTTCTTCCATGGGGCTTTGTGGAATCTAATCCTGTACCAACTATTGTGTACCTTGAGCCTCAACTTCATCAAATTTTATCTCACTCCTACCATCTATTTTGGATATGTGATCCCCCTCAAGGAATATGGCATGTCTTTCCACTATAAACTTTTTGTCTAAGAGGTCATATAGGTAATATCCCCTTGTTTTTGTGGGGTATCCTATAAAGGTTTTTTTTGTGCCTCAGGATGAAAGTTTGTTACGTGAAGAGGCCTTAAAAAACTTCACTTCCCCATACATGTAAATGTGATAACATGGTTTTTATTTCACTCCAAGATTTGTATGGAATACCATTTATCAATTTAGTTGGTACTTGGTTTAGTATTTGTGTCATTGTTTATAACGCATATGCCCAAAAGGATAATGGAAAACACTCATGACTCATTATTGATCTCACCGTGTCCAACAAGGTGTGGTTCTTCCATTTTCTTACACCATTCCACTAAGGCGTGTATGGAGGAGTGAGTCAGTTTAGGATCCCAAACTCTCGTAAGTAATCAATGAAGTATTGATTAAGATATTCTCCACCACAGCCTGAGTGGATTTTCTTAATCTTCCTACCAAGATGGTTCTCAACTTCATTCTTGTATTCCTTGAATTTATCAAAATAATCTGACTTATACCTCATTAAGTAAATATATCCATATCTACTAAAATAATCAGAAAGAGTTATGAAGTATGAGTATCCACCACTTTATTCAATATAAAATGGTCCACACACATCAGTATGAACTAACTAAAGAAGCTCTTTATCCCCTTAACCTTTCCTACTAAATAGGGATTTGGTCATTTTACCTTGAAAACATGCAAGACATGCACCAAGTGGTTTTAGTTTGAAATAATATAAATATCCATATTGATGTAATTTTTTCAAGAATTTTCTATTTATATGACCTATCAGGTGATTCCAAATTTGGGTGTGGTATGAGTCATGGGAATTAACTTCGTTATCATTACCATTACTTGGTTCATGTAATGCAACATGTAAAGAACATTATGTAAATGTGTCATACCATAACAAATGATATCTTTAAAAAATAAGAAACATTTATTTCCAAATTTGAAAATGAATCCATATGTATCTAGTCTGGATATAGAAATAATGTTTCTGGTAACTAAAGGCACATAATAACAACCCTTTAAAACCAAGATCATTAAGGTCAACAATGTGAGGTGGTAGTCTCTGATATCTATAGTAGCAAGTTTATCTCTGTTGGTTTCTTGTATATCTACCTCCCCTTGGTCAATTTTTCTGAATCCACTTGGTTCCTGTATTTTAATACTTATGTGAGCACCACAAGCTATATATAAAACCCATTTTTTATAAATAGATAAATTGCACTCGATAACAAATGCACTTGAAGATTCCCATGGATTCTTTATTTGGGTTTAGTTTTTCTTCTAGTGGCCCTATTGGAAGGGTGTAAAGAATCTTTGGGTTTAAATATCTTGGTTTTCCCTTTCAATTTTTTCACCATAAGGATAGAAGGATTTTCACACTTCATATATTTATCTACTTAGTGAAGGGGGATACAAATATATGGCTGAGACTTCTCAATGTTGTTCATATTAAAATTCACAATAAAACTGGAGAATTTTTTAGGGTGTGATGCCAGAATGAGATCGGTTTTTTCATAGGTTTTAAAACCTAGAACCTCTAAGTGCTTAATGTAGCCAATGATATTGACTATGTGATTCCTAGATGGGGAAACCTCTCCAAGATTACTCTGAAAGAGTTCCTTGGAAATCTCAAATTTTTCATGTCTATCTCTCTCTTGTTAAAGACCAAAGAGGTGCTCAAGAATGCTATATGCATCCATGTTTTCATGAGACTTCATGAGTTCACTAGACGTAGATGAAAGCATCAAACATTGAACTTCGACCATGTCTTTCATATGTTTTTATTAGACTAGGAACTCTTCATCACTTGCCTCTTGAGCAGGCAGATCATACATTAAGGATTCTATCACATAAGATATCTGTTAATGTCGTAGAACAACCTGAAGGTGTCTAAACCACTCCTGGAAGTTTCTACCAGTGATAAGATTTTCTTTATCCAATATTTATCATAGGAACAGTGTGGATGATAATCTTTTCCTTTTATTCTACAATTAAAAGATTAGATTATTAGTACTTTTATTGATTAAAAATTTTGTGAGAAATAATAAATTAATTTATTTTATTATATCTCCCTCTATTTTATCAATTCACAATAGACCTCACCATTGAACTTGGAATGTCTAGTTTCTATGATATTCTAGTGTCAAGGATCCATATTACCCTTCATATAACCCCAACAAGGGTTGTTCAAGCTATTTTGAAGGTATTTAGGTTGGTAAGTCTTTTCCAACTTCAGTCTTACAGCTCCTTGATCCGTTGAGAGGACTCCCCAATCCATAAATCACAACATGGAAATTCTCAACACTTGCCTCCAAATTACACCAAGTCTAGAAAGGGATACTCCTCTTTATGTAAAATGGTTAACTCAACCCGAAACCTTCATACGAACTCCCCTTATAAAAGTAAGTGTCCCAACAATGGTTGGTCAAACACATAGTTCTATTTAGTTTTTTTCCTAATCAATTAACATAAGGCTTAGTTTGGATTTATATTAGATTGAGGGATTTTATTTTATTATGCATAAATTTTTATCTTGTTATATCCTTTACATGTCTTGTTAATATTTAAGTGGATGTTTACTTAATTAATTAACCATGTTTGGATAAAACATTTACACATAATCAGTTTAATTTAAATTATATCTTTTCATATTAATTCATTTAATTGATCATGGTCTTTCATCAATAAATATAATTTTAATGCATTAGATAGAAAATAAATAATTAATTAAATGATCTGGTCATTAGCTTATCTAATGGATGATTCAATGAGTCGATATTAAATCAACCTATGACCTAGGGAAATAACTCCTTATACTGGACTTAGCATGAGATATAGCATTCCATATATCCACCTATGTAACACTAAGTTGGTGCCATTATGGTTCCGTATTGAACCATCTCCACACGGCTTGGGATACTCCATTAATTAAAAATATTTATTACTCATACGCATGTGAGGATAACCAAAGGATTGGTTAAATGGAATTACATAAATATCCTTGGACAAGTAGGTCCTACATAATAATGGAGGAAGGGATGATTTGCAGGCCATCTTTTAATTTATTATTAAATAACTGAAAAACCATGCAATAAATTTAATTAAATAAATTTCATCACATACATAGATCTTGGTCAAGATAATGATTGGTCGTACATGTAAAAATTACATAAAAATGTACTGGCTTACATTCATTTCTTTATTCATTATTTATTATTAAGATAATCATGCTTGTATTAATTAATAAATTAATTAATTCCCTTTCATCTTAACGATCATACAAACTTAATTGGAGATACCCATAAATTTGGCATTCATGGAACATAAATGGAAGAACCATTAATGACATATTTATTATAGTAAATTAATTGAGCATATAAAATTATTTAAAACCATTATTAAATTTTCAAATATACAATGGTGTGCCAATCGATAAAATAAGGTTTTAAGGCTCCAATTTTTCTAATTTCATGTAATTTTAAATTTTTCTATTAATGGGATACTGCATTGCATGTACAACCAGCTACATGCCATGTACATCGATTGTTTTATATCCAAGACACATGCTTGGGGATTTGGAGTGTTATCTCGGCTAGACTACACAGTGTGTATATTCCCACTACACACCTTGTATCCTCTTATTATCTGGGATTATTTGGTTAGATAACATATTATGATGGGACACATATTATATTGATTGTCAGGTGTGATTACTTGTAATCAAATGAGGCTTCTTCTCATAAAGTTCGCACTTGGTAATCTCAAAGATGGGAGATTATGAGAACAGACCTGCTAGTGGGAATTATGCATGTTTTGGTGTAATCGGATATTACTTTCTATGAGCATGTGTGATGGTCCTTGGACTTTAAAATTATTATTAATTAATATTACAACTAATGTACTTAGATAAATTTCACAAACCATGACAATAAAAGTTCATAGAAAAGTAGGATATGTTGGGTGAATCACAAGTGACATGTCGTTAATTAATAATTCAAGGAAGGATTTGTACCTTCCATATTTATGGAAGCTAATATCTCAGCCTCTTTATTGGAATAAAACCGTTATATTAAATTTTATGTCAATGGTCTAACAACGTGTTTATTTTAGATAGTCAAAGAAAGACATATCGAGCATATAGGTTGGTTATACGGATGTGCAACCTAATTTAGGAGATATTGTGAAAAGGGTATTATATTATATAGTAAGTGTTTGTATTTGGTTTTTGAAATTGCGACATTAAGTTCTTTCTCTTAGGTACCTTGACCCATTGTAAGAGAGTAATCTTGGACTTTAAGTAAGCTCGCCTAATGCCAATGAGAAATAATCTTAGAGGGTCACACACTAAGTGCTTCTGTTGATCATGGTTAAATTCTATTTGAGTTTAATTAATGGAATAAATATTATTCTTAAGTTTGATGATTAATTTTATTCAAGTTATATTGATTGTATAAATTAAATAAATATTTATCCTCCAGCTTGTGAATAAAATTTTTATTTTATTTATTGAATATTTTAATAAATATTTATTCACTAGATTATGAATAAAATATTTATTCAATTATTCAATAAATTCTAGAAGAGTTTGAATGGACCAAGATTGAGTTCATTGAAAAATATTAATTAACAAGACCATTACATAATATTTATTATTACACAAGTTGGTGTGCACCACAACATAATAATTATATAATTATTATTATTTGGAATGAGGTTTATTAAAGTTAATAGATGATATTTAAAGATCGGTATGCAATTAAATAATATTTTAACTTAAATCTCAACTCTATAAATAGCCAGCTATGTTTATTGCGTAGAGTACTCAAAAATTGAGAATAGAGAATTTTTACCCATAAATAATTCTCTCTCAACTCATGCTTCACTCTCCCTCTCATGAACAATAAATGAAAGAGATATTTCTTTAGGATTGAATTAGGATCAATCAAGAACAAACAACTCAAGACATTCGACTCACCGCACTAGCACCCGGAGATTGAGTGGTGTTGCTTAGAGATCATAGGATCATGTGTAGATCACCACTAGATGGATTATATCCTTGGATCCTCACAGTGAAATGAAGGTAACTTTTCAGGGTCTTTTGGGATGATGAGAATTCACTAGAGAAGAAAATTACTAAGCCCAAATATTTATTTCTTCATATATTAAATAAATTAATTATAAATTTGACGTGTAAAATCTTCACTCTTGGTTTCGAACAATGATTATTAAAATAAATTTTAATATATCTCCCACCACTGCATGCTTTCACTGCACCCATATCCAACAAATGGAAAGGTGAAGACTGAGAAGAATGTGGGTGTTGGTTTGTGGTTGGTTTTTCATTAAATATAGGTAAAATAATGTGGGTTTCGGTCTCTGGTTGATCTGTATTTTCTAGAAGAATTGGTTGGAGTCAATTAAATTTTTAGTTTGTTAATATTTTATAAGTTGCATTCCTATTTTATATTATTTTTTTATTATCTACTAAAATTATAACACCCTTTTATGAGATTTTATTCAAGCTCTAGTGGTTAAGGAACTAGACACATTTGGACCAACCAACCATTTACATTAGGTCCTAGGTGACAAGCACGGTGGTAGAGTTCGTTATAAACCTAGAAAGAAAATCATGTCATCTAAATATTGGTCTTCAGGTATTTAATATTCTAGAAACATTGTATGAATGATTACTGAAGAATATTTACATGTCTCCATTGAGATATTAAATCAAGAAGTTTGACAAGAGTCTCAAAGGAATAAGAAAAATCAAAATGAACAATTGTTCAAAGTGATATCTTCTATATGCTCTTCACTTCCTCCAAAGGTTGCAAAAATAGTGGATGTATGTTTATACAGTATGTGCTTAGTGTATGAGGATGATGATGATTGTGCAACTCATGATGCTGGTGGAGATGTTGATGATGGTGTATATGGTTTTGGTGGAGAGTTTGATGATGGTGGAGAGGGTGCTAGTGGTGATGACGATGCTGTTGGTGTTGGTTGCACACATGTCGATTGTGTTAATATTAGTGCCAATAATTATGAGGATTTGGATGAAATTTTAGAGCATCATTATTAATAGTTTATGTATCTATCATTTTGTTTTTATGTTTTATAAAATTTCAATTTTATATGTTAGCTATTTTGTATCTGTGGATTTTGGTGGTGGAAATGGTATGCAGGTGGTCTGTTTGGCATGGAAGGTGGTTTGTTTGGCATGGAAAGAGTAGTTGTAGGTGGTATGGATACTAATTTGGGTTGATATATTTCCATAACCTACTACCACAGTTTTAACTATGTCCATAAGAATTAAAATACATAGTTTAACTATGGATATAACTATCAAGTGCCAAGGTTAAAACTGTGGCAATAGATAGCCTACAACCACGGTTTTAACCTTGGAATTATCCATTAAAATCCATAGTTAAACCATGGTAGAAGCTATCTACTGCCACGGTTTAAACCATGGAAATTTATAATTCCTACTACAATGAATTTATCTTCCATGGTTAGGAAAATCGTGTCCATAGGATATTTCCATAATTTTTTGGCCTACGGCCATGGTTCCAAAACGTGGTTGTAAGTGAATTTCCTAGTTTTTCTCAGCTGTGTGTTGAAGCATTGATAGATAGTTATTATATATGGGTCAAGAAATTTGAGACCCTAGGAGAAGAACTACGTAACTCATAACTTAGAGATGGTAGTGGTGGTCTTCACCCTGAGGATGTAGAGGCACTATCTTTTGGGAGAGAGCATTTTAGGTTACTCAGACCACCAGAGTCTCTGGTACATCATTACACAGAGAGACCTAAAATTGAGGTAGCAGTTCTGGATGGAGTTCCTACAATACTATGACTTAGATATGGTCTATACTCTAGTGAAGGGAAACATTGTAGCAGATTCCCTTACTAGGAAGTCTCGGGCTCGTTTACTGCAGGAGGCTTTAGAGCAGTTTGCCTCCTTGAAGGTAACCCTCATATAACAGGAGGGTGAAGATTTTATATAGTCTATGGTGTTGAATCCTTCACCCCTCGAGCATGTGAGAGAGTCCCACCTAAGTTAAAATTACTACAAGGTCCTATGTGATCATATATCCACAGGCAACTCTTCAGATGGATATTCTGAAGGAGGAAATCATGACATCTTATTCCAAGGCCAAAAAGTGGATCCATTCACATTGTGTGAGGATGTGATATGGGAGTTCCATACATATCTCCTAGATATACATCCCAATGTGGTAAATATTTATAGATACCTTGGTGGTCCTGCATGAGATGAAGCGTAACTGATTTTGTCTCTCGATGCCTCACCTATTAGCAGGTGAAGGCTGAACACCAAGTTTTGGAAAGATTTTTACATCCCCTTGAGATCAGAGAGTGGAAGTGGGATGAAATATTCATGGACTTGTTCAAAAGGTTTCCATGCAAAATTAAGATCCATGATGTCATCTAGATTATAGTTGAATGAATCATGAAGTCATCCCACTTCCTTGTCATCAGGGAGAATATTTTGGTGGAGAGTTTGTAACAATTGTATGTATGGGAGATCATTTTCCTTTAAAGGGTGCCTTCGACAATTGTCTCTGATTGTGACAAGTGGTTTACATAATGATTATAGAGAGGCTTTCATGGGGAATTTGGGACCCAATTATGGATGAGTAAATTCTTTCACCCCCAGACCGATGGGCGGACTAAGTACACTATCCAGGTGCTAGAGGATATGTTGAGAGCTTGCATGTTAGACTTATGCAGGAGCAGAGAGTATCATCTTACCTTGGTAGAGTTTGTGCACAAAAATAGCTACCTCTCTACCATTGACATGGCACCATTTTAGTCCTTGTACAAGAGACCCTACAGGTCTCCCTTATGTTGGAAAGAGATTGTTGAGACATCTCTGATGGGGCTAGAAATGGTAAAGGTGACAACGAATAAAGTTCAAGTCATCTGTGAGCGAATGAGGATGGCCCAGAGTAGACAGAAGTCTTATTCAGATCATCTTCATAGGCCCTTGGAGTTTGATAAGGGAGACCATGTTTTCCTGAGAGTCTTCCCACGATGTGGATTTCATAGGTTCAGTCAAGGAGGCAAGTTATCCTTGAGGTTCATCAAGCTGATTGAGATCATGTAGAGGGTTGGTGAGCTTACTTACCACCTCTCCCAACCCTCACAGCTGGAGCGGGTGTGCGATGTCTTCCATATTTTGTAGTTGAAGAGATGTGTGCATGACCCTATGCACATAATTGGATAGGGTGAGTTGGACATTGAAGATGGAACCATCTCTTTAGAGATCCAAGTGGTGATCGAGGATCGATAGGAGTGGACCCTATGTGGGAGAACCATTCCAATGGTTCACATGTAATGGAAGTATGGGAATGTGCAGGAGGGTTCTTTGGAGTAGTAAATCCAAGTTTAGGCTTAGTATCATGAGAATTTTTCTTAGTTTTTACTTTTCAAGAATTAAAATCTTAAAGGAAGGAATGATGTAGAGACTCGGGTTTTACCTTGTAATACTTTGAAATATTTCTATATATATTTCGAGATTGAGCCGCTGAGATGACATGCAATTCTGAGGATTGGTGTGTCCAAAATTAATTTTATAAAAATATTAAATATATTTTATATTACTCATGCGTAGATTATTAAAGAAAATGTGATAAGCCTTAAACTATTGATCAAATTAAAAATTTGTGACTGTAGTTGATTCCAGAACACGGTTTTTACCCTAGTTGCGACATAAAATAAGTTATCATGTGTCATTAAGACCCCTCACTCATTGATGGTACATTTAATTGGATTAATTAATTATCCAAATTAATTCATTCATTCATTTTGACCTACTGATATGTTTATAAATATATCATTATAAATAATTTTCTAGGGTTAGATCATAATTCTAAAATCACTGGTGAGAGCTCTCTTTCCCCTTTTATTGGCAGATCTCAATTTAATGACGACAAAACTCTGAATTAGATCAGATCAGGATGCAGCGGCTCCCTTAGAATTTTTGTATAATGCATTCTTCATCAATTAGTGATCTATTTTCAAGGTAGGACTTATCAATTGGTATTTTTACACCCTTGATTAAATTTAATTGAGTGGATTGGTCTTGTTCTTCGATTTGTGCCCTTTTGCAACCTCTTCATGTGTCCCTGTATAAAAATTATTTGTTTTCAGCTTTTTTTCTAATCTGGAACCCCCGTTCTTGATTGATTGGCCAAGAATGCTTGTGCAAGAACCCGGACCTCCTTTTCAGGTATGTTTTCCTTTTATGGTCGTTTTTGAGGAAAAGTGGAATTTTTGGAAATTTTTGAAGTACACACCATGTACCTTATGAGTACATGTTGTGTACTCGGTTGCCGTATGAAGATGTGTGTTGGTCGTGTAATGGCGGCACACACGGCAGTGTGGGGGTGACCTAGAGACCACCTAAAGTGGAGTACAGAAACGGAAAGTACATGCCATGTACTTCCAAAGTACACACCATGTATTTTCCTTTCTTTTATTAAACATACTGGGGTCACGTCTAATCTCTAGAAAGGCCTTCTTCTCAACCTAGTTCGTCCGAGAGAACCCATACGACCATGATCTTCCTCCGAGCCCCCGACCAAGCATCCGATCTCTAATTCGACTGTCGTTGATTGTGTTGGGATCACCTCGGTAATCTCTTCCTTCTGCTAGAGCTTCGTTTCCTGATTTCTCCTCTTTCTCAAGTTATCATCTATTGAAATTTTTGGACATTTCTATAGATCTATGGTGTTATTGAGAGATTCAAGGATTGAGGTTCAAGTATATCAATCACCCCACAACGAGGTAGGTGTTTTTTTCCTTTCTGTTGAAATTATTTGGGTTATATGTGCAATTTTTTCCAATACCCTTGAACAGGATGTTGCGTGTTTACCGTTTAACCCTATTAATTGTCTTCCATGCTTGTATACTTGAGTAGAGGTTAATTTAATGATAATAGGGTTGATTGATATGCTTTAGAATTTTTTTCTCATGCATGTTCTATTTACAACCGCTTGGTCCTATTTATCCCGTTAGGCTTCCTTGATGTTTTCCCATGCCTAGTACTGTAGGATGGAGTGATTATCTTATCTGACATGCTTGATATGTTTTAAAATATTTAGAAAAGTACTTCTTGAGGTTTAATTTGGCTGTATTGCATTGTTATGCTCATTTGACTTACACAGGGCTGTGAGAACCTGGTGTAGTAGACTATAAGGGGAATTGACCGTGTGAGCTTCCTCAGAGAGTCTTTATCACTTTTGACTATAAGGGGAATTTACCGTGTGAACTTCCCCATAGACTCTATAATGCTTTGGACTATAAGGGGAATTGACTAAGAGATCTTCCTCAGAGAGTCTTCATAGTATCCTTATTTTTGTTGAACTAGAGGGGTTAGGCTGAGAGTACTACCCAGAGGGTTACCTGCTTTGATTAGCTGCTATTGATATATGGAACTGATTACATTGAAACTATGGATTGTTTGCTGCTGAGTACTTCCTTGTTTATTGGTTTATTTTTACTTGTTACCTGCCATATATTCACTGACTATTGGGAACAGATCTTGTGGTGGTTGACTACTGGGATTATTCTCACACCCTGTTTGGGTCATGCTTTTGGGCCCAAACAGATTATATTATTGCAGGTATAGATAAGGGAAAGCACCCTTCTACTTCAGGATTTTGACTACTTTGGAGCTGGAGAGCATGGGGCCAAGATTATTCTTGCGATGCTGTGGAGCTATTACTATTTTTCTTTGTACTTGAGTTTTGTACTGTATTTAAGCATTTTGACTTGTTTGGCTTCTTTCCTAGACACATGTATCATGAAACATATATATGTGTGTGCTCCAGTTGTTTCTTTCATTAGTCTTCCATTGTTACTGTTGTTTAGTAGGTTTACTGCTTCCGCTATTGTATATCTGTTTACTTCCACTATGTTACTCTGCCAATGAGGGCATAGTTTTCCCACTATCACACCCAAGGCCCTCGCTACTAGTCGGCAGCCTCTGGCCTTCGGTGAAATTCACTTGAGGCCATGTGACCAATCGGGTACGGGGCATCTCTGGGCGACTTCCGGAACCGGGATGTTACAAAGTGGTATCAGAGAAACTCTTTTCTTCTTGACTTACAATTTGGAGCCTATATCCAGGGATAGGAATGAATAGGTACTTGGTAATAATCTATGCTCGGGAGTAGCTAACCCATGTACAGGTAAAATCCAATCTGCCTCATTTAATGCAACTTCTCTGGTTTGCAATTTTACAGTTGATTTGACTTCATCTTGAGTGATTCTTATGTTTTGTGTTGTTACTGTTGATGTTATTAAGGTTCTATTTCCATCACAACCCGATGAGATGAGGGTATTCCATCTCATGCATCATATAGGAACTTGTTAGAAATCACATGTCATGCATTCTCTCCATGCGATTTAGGATGCATTAGCAATTGCATGTTGTTGTGATAGGTGTTGTGCTAGATATTCATGTTGTTGTGATAGATGCCTTGATAGAATACTTGTTGTTTGATATGGTATTGTCTTGTGTAATGTTTTGATTGAATGGATGCCAAACTTTGGTTCTTGAGGTTTTATGGGACCTCATGGACCGGAATTTTTTGGATCATTGTACTGTTATCCTTGTTTATAACTTGTATAAGATGTCAAAATTTGATTTGCGGGGAGTATGGGCCCTCAAGGATCAGAATTTGGCACTTTGATGTTTGTTTCAGTGTTTTTCTGGGTTCTGGAGAAGTTTTTGAGGCTTACTGTCCTGAAAAACCCAGAATACATGGCGTGTAATGATGAATACACGCCATGTGTTCTTCTGTTTGGGAAGAAACTATTTTTCTTAAGTACACGTTGTGTACTTTATGTACACGTTGTGTAGTATCTAACCATGTCTCATACTATATGGGCATAGACACGGGGTATAGAGTCTTGGTAGGACACACCATGTACCAGATGTACATGTCGTGTTGTATAACTGTGTAACCGTTCATGTCACTAACAACACGGGTCGGTTGAGTATATTCTTGTACATGACGTATCTGGCATAAACACGCCGTGTAGTGTGATCCGTGTATCCGATCGTGTTACTAACAACATGGGTCGGTGAAGCTCGTCTAGTACACACTGTGTCTAGAGAGAACACACCGTGTAGTCGTATTCTAGGAGAACTGTGTGAGAGAACTCGGGTAGGGGAAGAGAATCCAAGTACATGTCATGTGTTGGGAAAACACAACGTGTGTATAGGGTGTTACACGACCTGGGTTGGTAGAAGTATACGCCCATGTGAAAGTCTTAAAGAAACATGTCATGTAGGCATTATACACACTGTGTATCCATGTTTTTTAAAACTTGAATGATTTATTCCTTTTGTTCCCTTCTTACACTTCTAGGTTTCAGTCCCTGTCAATCTTGATCTAAGGTGTGCGCTTGACCATGTAGAGTCATGCCACTGAGACATCATCTGGTTGTATGCCAGTTACAGGGTGGTGATCAGACACCGGATATGGATAATCAAGGACTATTGGTAGATCCTCCAGTTGTTCCAGTCTTAGCACCAGCGGTTATACCTGACATAGGTTCCAATGCGCAGTTTAGGGAGGGATTTCTGAGGATAATGCAAACCTTCTGGGGAGCGTAGCCTCCTTCCACGTCGATGGAAGAATTGATGTGGGTCTTTCAGCAGCAGCATCCTCCCACTTTCTCAGGGGATGGAGGACCCCAGGCTGTAGAGTAATGGCTAGAATCTACGCTGATGATCTTTGAACATCTAGAGACGCCTCCAGAGAGGAGGTTTAAGCTCGCTACCTACATGATTTGAGACATCACCAAGAGGTGGTGGGATGTGATCTCATAGGTGGGGCACCAGGAGAATATGTCTTGGGATGAGTTTCAGTTCACCTTCTACGATTACTTCTATCCAGAGACCTTGAGGACCGATCGAGCCCAAGAGTTCATTATTCTGGAGTAGGGTACTCTTTTTGTTATGGATTATTCCTCTCGCTTCACTGAGCTGCAGCACTTTACACCCTTTTTAGGGTGAGATGAGTTGTTCCTTGCATGGAAGTTTGAGGATGGTCTTAGGCAGGATATTCGGGCTCAGGTGAACATCTTCAGGTTGACTTCAATATCCTCTATAGTCAACTAGGCACTGATCACAGAGCGTAATCTAAGGGATTTTGGGGCTGTGAGCTAGGTCGGTTCAACATACAGGGTTATTGTTTCTCTAGTTGATAATAGGAAGCACCGCAGGGAGGCTTCATGCGGATATCAGAGTAGGTGGGATGCACCTTTTGGTAGCCAGGTGGTGTACTACCAGTGCGAGAAAAGTGGGAATACGAGGCCACATTGCCTGAGAGACCCAGTTGAGTGCCGATCTTGTGGAAAGATGAGCCATCTTCAGCATTTCTATCATATATTCTCACCAGCAGTTGGTGACAAGGGTTCTTATATGACTCCTCATTTAGGAGCAGCACCACCAGTTACTCCTTAGTCAGGGAACTAGAGTTCTTCCGGCCATTCGGGCCAAGGTGGAGGTCATGGTCGTGGTAGTCAGTCGCCAGTATTCCAGCGACAGTAAGGTGGATCAGCTTAGAGTGGTTAGGCAGGGTCATAGGGTCGTGGTGTTGGTCAGACTTTTACGGTGGAGTAGACCCAACAGGAGAAGGATCCTAGACCCTCTACAGTTCGAGGTACAATCCTAGTTTCCTTAATTCTATCTTCTTCTCTTTTCTATATAGGGGCTTCCCATATATTTATATTCTTTTCTATTGTGGAGAGCCTTGGGCTTTGTATCTTTTCTCCTGCTGATATCTTGATGCTAGATACTCCATTGGGGACTAGAACAGCTAGTGTGCGATAGTGAAAAGAGTGACCTATAGAAGTTGGTGGGTGTCACTTATTATGGGACCTTTATGTCCTAGAGATGATAGGATATGATGTCATTATTGGAATGGACTGGTTAGTTCCCTTCTAGGAAGTCTTCGACTATTATCGTCGTAGGGTGAGTTTCACATCACCAGAATGTGGATCGTTTCTACATATGGGAGAATGGGATGTGCAGGCAAGCAGAGTAGGACCTGATCATCATGGGTTAGGAGGAGTTACTGCCCATATTTCTAGTCTATACTTGGATGACCAGGGGACATCACAGTTGGACTTTCCTCCAGTGGGTGGATCGTTTTAGAGATGTCTTTCTAGAGGAATTTTCAGGTTTTCCTTTGGAGCGTGAGGTAGAATTTTTCATTGAGCTTGTTCCAGGAGTGACACTGGTGTCCATTCCTCCTTAAAGGATGGCTACACTAGAGTTAAAGGAGCTCAAGAAGTAGTTGGAGGAGTTGCAGGCAAATGGTTTCATCTGACCCAATACTTCTCCATGGGGTTCATCTATCTTGTTTGTGAAGAAGGCAGATGGTACCCTCAGGCTTTGTCCGGATTATCGGAAGCTGAACCAATTGATGGTCAAGAACCGATATCCCTTATCGAGGATTGATGATCTCTTTGATCAGCTTCATGGAGCCCGGGTGTTCTCGAA
This sequence comes from Viscum album, assembly GCA_963277665.1. Classification (NCBI taxonomy): domain Eukaryota; kingdom Viridiplantae; phylum Streptophyta; class Magnoliopsida; order Santalales; family Viscaceae; genus Viscum; species Viscum album. The sequence goes on along the minus strand of OY728121.1, from coordinate 1,655,308,093 downwards.
GATTGACTTGAGATCTGGATATCATCAGTTGCATGTTAGACCATTTGATATACCTATCACATCTTTTGGAGCAGGTATGGTCTATACGAGTATGTGGTTATGTCGTTCGGTATCACGAACGCGCCTACAATCTTCATGGTATTGATGAACCGAGTGTTCCATCCATACTTGGATTCTTTCGTGGTGGTCTTCGTGGACAATATCTTGGTGTACTCTCACACTCGACATGACCATGCTACTCATCTTGAGATCATTCTGAGCACATTGAGAGAGCATCAATTATATGCTAAGCTCTCAAAATGACACTTTTAGATGGACAAGATTCATTTCTTGAGTCATGTTATCTCAGAGACAAGAGTATCAGTAGAACTAGAGAAATTGAGAGAAGTAGTTTTTTGGGAGTAGCTGAAGAATGTCTTTGAGGTGCAGAGTTTTCTAGGGTTGGCTGGATACTACAGATGTTTTATACAGGACTTTTCTCACTTAGCAGCGCCACTGATGGGCTTGACTAAGAAGGGTGAAAAGTTCTTGTGGTCAGATTCTTGCGAGTCAGCCTTTCAAGAGTTGAAAGGGAGGTTGAATTCAGCACCAATACTAGTATTTCCATAGTTGGGAAAGAGATATACTATGTACTGTGATGCTTCAGGTATCAGTTTGGGAGTTGTGCTTATACAGGGGGAAGGGGTCATTGCGTACGGGTCTCGGCAGTTGAGGCCACATGAGAGGAACTACCTGACACACGATCTCGAGTTGGTTACTATTGTTCATGATTTACATTGTTGGATACATTACCTTTTGGGAGAGCATTTTGTGGTTTTTACCAACCACAAAAGTCTCAAGTACATCTTAACTCATTGTGATATGAATTTGATATAGTGAAGGTGGGTTGAGTACCTTCAGTCCTTTGACTTTGAACTTTCCTATACGCCTAGGAAAGGCAACGTTGTGGCTGATGCACTAAGCAGGAGGACTTAGATATGGGCAGTTCAGGAGGCCAGCAGTGAGTGGCAGCTTATGGCTATGTTCTCTGAGATGCATTTGGAGGTGCATAACAGACAGGGGCAGACATTTCTTTCTTCTATAGTTGTTACCTCTACCCTACTTGATCGAGTGCGAATGAGGCAGCTATCAGATTCTGAAGGCCTAGTCCTATGGGAAAGTGTGTCAGAAGAGGACCATATTCCTGGATGGACCATAGTCGAGGATGAGATCTTTAGTTTCCAGGGGCGCGTATGGGTGCTAGCAAACATACGTGAAGATCTGATGTGGGACTTTCATTCCTCAGTTTGGGCAGTTCATGCTGGTGTTACCAAGATGTATCGTGACCTACACCGTCAGTATTGGTGGCCAGGTATAAAGAGAGATGTTGCTGGTTTCATCATGAGGTGTTCCACCTGTCAGCAGGTGAAGGCGGAGCATCAGTGACCAATAGGACTTTTGTAGCAGTTACCCATTTCTGAGTGGAAGTGGAATGATATCACAATGGATTTTTTAACAGGTTTACCAAGGTCGCCTCGAGGTAATGATGTAGTATGGGTTGTCATTTATAGAATCACGAAGGTTGCTCACTTATTTCCGATCAAGGAGACCTTCAGTGTTGATGAGCTGGGATGTTTGTGCATCCGTGAGATTGTATGTATGCATGGAGTTACGCACTCCATTGTTTCAGACAGGGATGCATGTTTTACTTCTCGGGTCTGGCAGAGGCTTCAGAAGGCTTTGGGTACACAGGTACTTTTGATTACAGCTTACCATCCCTAGACAGATGGCTGGTCCAAGCATACAATTTAGGTGCTTGAGGATATTCTGTGAGCATGCATCCTGGATTTTAGAGGTACTTGGGAGAAGCGCATACCTCTTGTGGAGTTTGCCTGCAACAATAGTTTTCAATCAACTATTCAGATGGCACCTTATGAGGCTTTGTACAGTAGGCCATGTCGATCACCCTTATATTGGATGGAGGTAGGAGAGGCAGCTATGTTGGGACCTTGTATTTCCTAGGAGACCACAAATCATATAGAGTTGATTTAGAAGAGGATGGATACTGTACAGTCTCGATAGAAATCTTATGCTGATCAGCAGAGATGACCTCTGGAGTTTGAGGTTGGGGATCAGGTTTTCCTATGTTTCACACTGAGGTTGGGGTACAGAAGGATTAGGAGATAGGGTAAGCTTTCACTGAGGTACGTCGGGTCATTTGAGGTGTTGGAGAGAGTTGGTCCGGTTTCCTATCTTTTGTAGTTACCTAAGAGGTATCAGGCTATGCATGACGTCTTCCATGTTTCTCAGCTTCAACATTACTTCTCAGAACCGTCTCATGTCTTCTAACCCGAGGAGGATGAGTTGGAAGTGGATGCATCTTTTGAGGAGAATCCTATTCAGATTGTTTATTGAAGTATGAAGGTTCTCCGTGGCCGGTCTGTTCCTCTAGTACGAGTGCTATAGCAGCACGGGCGAGTGCGGAATGAGACTTGGGAGAGGGAGGCTGATGTACGATCACAATGGTTGGAGCTGTTCAGGCTTTCTTCTTCTACGCTGCCTTGCTAGGGAAATTTGAGGATGAATTTCTTTAGGGGGGGGAGTTTCTAAGAACCTGGACCTCCTTTTCAAGTATGTTTTCCTTTTCTGGTCATTTTTTAGGAAAAGTGGAATTTCTGTAAATTTTTAAAGTACACGCCATGTACTCGATTTCCGCATTAAGCCATGTGTTGGCCGTGTAATGGTCGCACACACAGCCGTGTGGGGGTGACCTAGAGACTGCCTAAAGTGGAGTATGGAAATGGAAAGTACACGTCATGTACTTCTAAAGTACACGTCGTGTATTTTCTTTTTTTTTCATTAAATGTATCGGGGTCGCGTCTAATCGCCCGAAAGGCCTTCTTCTTGACCTAGTTCGTCCGAGAGAACCTATACAGCCGCGATCTTCCTCTAAAACCCCAACTGAGAATCAAATCTAGGATTCAACCTCTGTCGATTGCGTTGGGATCACCCCGGTAATATCTTCCTTCTGCTAGAGCTTCGTTTCCTTATTTCTCCTCTTTCTCAAGTTATCCTTCGTTGAACGTTTTGCACGTTTTTGTAGATCTACGGTGTTATTGGGTGATTCAAGGCTTTAGGTTCACGTATATCGATCTCCCCACACCGAGGTAGGTGGTTTGTGCCTTTCCGTTGAAATTCCTTGAGTTATATATTCAATTTTTTTCAATACCCTTGAACGTGGTGTTGCGTGTTTACCTTTTAACCCTGTTAATTTCCTTACATTCTTGTATTCTTGAGTAAAGGTTAATTTAATGAAAATAGGGTTGATTTCTATGCTTTGGAAGTGTTTTCCCATGCATGTTCTATTTACGAACGTTCGGTCCTTTTAGCCCGTTAGGATTTCTTGATGTTTTCCCATTCCTAGTACTATAGGATGGAGTGATTATCTTATCCGATATTCTTGATATGTTGTAGACTATTTATCCAAGTAGTTCTTGAGGTTTACTTTTACCGTATTTCATTTATATGATCGTTTGACTTACACAAGGTCGTGAGAACCTGGTGTAGTAGACTATAAGGGGAATTGACTGTGTGAGCTTCCTCAGAGAGTCTTTATCACTTTTGACTATAAGGGGAATTGACCGTGTGAGCTTCCTCAAAGAGTCTATAACGCTTTGGACTATAAGGGGAATTGACTGAGAGAGATTCCTCAGAGAGTCTTCATAGTATCCTTGTTTTGGTTGAACCAGAGGGGTTAAGCTGATAGTACTACCCAGAGGGTTTCCTTCTTTGATTAACTATCGTTGATATATGGAACTGATTTCATAGAAACTTTGGATTGTTTACTGTTGAGTACTTCCTTGTTTACTGGTTCCTTTTTACTTTTTACCTACCATATATTCACTGACTGTTGGGAACAGATCTTATGGTGGTTGCCAACTAGGATTATTCTCACACCTTGTTTGGTCCATGCTTTGGGCCCAAACAGATTATATTGTTGCAGGTATAGATAAGGGAAAGTACCCTTCTACTTCAGGATTTTTACTGCTTTGGAGCTGGAGAGCAAGGGACCAAGCTTAGGTGTGTGATGTTGTGGAGTTGTTACTGATTTTCTTTATACTTCGGTTTTGTACTGTATTTCAGAATTTTGACTTGTTTGGATGCTTTCCTAGACACATGTTTCATGCATCATATATATGTGTGTTCTCCAGTTGTTTCTTTCATAAATATTCCATTGTTACTGTTGTTTAGTAGGTTTACTACTTCCTCTATTGTATATTTGTTTACTTCTGTTGTGTTACTCTTCCAATGAGGGCATAGTTTCCCCACTATCACACCCAAGGCCCTCGCTACTAGTCGGTAGGCTCTGACGTTCGGGGAAATGCGCTTGAGACCATGTGACCAACCGGGTATGGGGCGTCTCTGGGCAACTTCCGAAACTGGGACGTTACAGATTGGCCTCGATCAATTGAATTTTGTTCTTGTTCTTTTCTCCTTCATAATTTATGTTCTTCACTAGTCGGATCCACGCGGTCTCGGTTTGACTTCTCTAGGAGGTACTGAACTGGATTGGACCCCCAGATTCACATCAGATTGATGAAACAAGAATAGTTTGATGAACCGATCACATATCTGAAATCGTTGTGATTCAAGGATAATTGATTAGATTATTTGAGGATGGATCTTCTATGTTGTAAATCAAGTGAGTGTGCGATTCAAATGACGAAACCCCCATGAAGAACATAGGGCTATTTCTAGCAAGTGGTACCCTGGAATCACATTTTCTGGCTAGATCTGTGAATTTTGGTCGAGTTTAGCACCAGATCTGAAGAGACAAGGATTGAATTGAATATTAAAGATCAGATCTGTGACTTTTGTAAAAAATATGACTACACTCTAGGTTCCAAGATAAACACACATTTTGTATCCCTTCTTCAGTAGCAGCTAGTGTTTGAGAAATCTTGAGGAGGACACAGTGTGTAGTCACATGTTATGTACCCATTTCCCGATTCTAAAAACTGTGTTATGGGTCACACGAATGGGAACCCATGTGGAGATACACAGGGTATGGTACGCGGACATGACGAGCATAACAAGGCCCTGGTTAACCAGGACACGTCGTGTAGTCCACCTACATGGTGTGTATTTCTACACGAGCAGGAATATGTGTGTCGGCCAGGGACATGAATAGGTAGTAGAGCAGGACCACATGTTGTGTGGGTCCCCTCACACATCGTGTATCCCTTGAGATCTTCTGAACAAGATTATATAGTTCGTATCTCCTTTGTTTGAACTCAGATTTCGGTCCACAAGTATCCTATCCAGAGTGTTTTCCCATGTAGAACATGATGTTTCCCTCGGTTACAGCTTTGGAGATGAGATGTGAAATTTTCTGAGCATAGAACCTTTTGAGGAAATGCTCAATGACGGTAGTGGTTAGGCAGGATCACCAGAGGCTTACTCCCAATTGGAACCCTTCATCTGGGCTGGGAATGGGTCCTCAACGACTTCTAGAGTGGAATCCTCTAGTTGGACTGGGCATGGGTCATCTACAGACTCCTGAGTGGAACCCTCCAGCTGGATTGGGCATGAGTCATCTACCGACTCCTAGAGTGGAACTCTACTATTGGCATAGGTCATAAGTCCTCTATAGACTTTTAGAGTGGAACCCTCCAGGTGAACTAGGCATGGGTCCTCTACCAACGAATTGGAACACTCCTATTGGGTAGTGCATGAGTCATTCATCTACTATTAGAGTGGAACCCTCATGTTTTACCAGGGCATGAGTCATGTACCAAGAAATTTTGACCCCTTGATTATGCGGCACAATGATGAGGTGTGACTTGATGTAGCTTTGGACTCATGAGGAAGAGAGACATTTTCTCCACTAAGATGCATTTTTGATACATGACCAAAACCATGTGGGTGAGTCAGTGTCACCCAAAGTGAATATTTTATAGGTGTGGTGAATGAGTTCCTTAATCTTGTGTGTTCAGGGAAAACACGTGAGATGTAACACCCTGACCCCAGTTACCCAGAGTCGGTGCATTATTACATAACATTGGCATGATCACAAAAGATCAAGTCTCTAAAGACCGATTAGTTAAGTAGACTTGGAATCAAGATTCATACATAAGTTAAACTTTACATCTTGAAGAGAAATAAAACACAAATATATTTCATTAGAAACATCCAAGCCTCCAAGATTATGCCTATAGGTCACTCATAACTAACTTCTTAATATCCTGGGAAAACAAAACATAAGAAAAGTGGTGATCTCAAATGCTCAGTAAGGGTAAGTAATACAGTGGAAAATGACATAAATATTAAGCATGCTAAATAATTTAAACCACATGCCTTTACCAATAATAAAAAAATTATGGAAAGAATATGAGCTGAGTAAATAATGCCATAATAAAACATAATTATGGGTATTCTACTAGTCGAATGACCACATGAACCATCAATATTATTTCCATAATGAGGGAATGTATAATTCCGGACATTCTGAAACATTTTTTCAAGGCCTCGGCCAAGACATCTAAAAATGATTAAGGCCTCGGCCAAAACCATAAATCAAATTGGAAAAGGGACTTGGCCAATTCCACATATAGTTGTCTCATGAGACCTACAGATGCATCGAGGAGCTATAGCGGGCTCCACCCAACACTTACTAAGTCCAATACATTCCTCATATGAAAAGTTTTAAACATATCATAAACATTCGTATTAAAACTAGCATACGAAATGTCAATACTTTAACCATAAATCATGAATGGTATAAAAAATAGCACATCTACAGTCAAACATATCACGAAACCTTCAATAAAATATGGAAGTTTTGTATCATAACAAATCAACTCCAAATAAGCTTAAAATCCATCAAAGGATGTTGACGTAGATGAAATCAAAACCCTTTTTAGAGAAATACCTCTTTCTATTTTGAAATAATTTAAGAGTCACATAATTATAAAATAAAACATTTACTTTGAAAATATTCTTATAATATTGTAAGGTAAGCTTCGATGAGTTTATAATGGTAGAAAATAGATGCACCCGCCGTATAAGTTAAAAAAAGACATTCTTACCTTAATTTTGTCGAAAAGGTTAAAAAGGACCTTGTTTGGAAAACGACGGAAAGACTCATTTATAAACATACTATAAAAAGTCAACAAGGTTATAAATGAATTTAACCTGTAGTCTATAAAATAGTAATAATTTATTGAAATGCATTTTTAAGAAACATGGATGTGGATGATAAAGAGGTCCTAGTACATAATTACGTATAAACAACCTCGGATAATAAAGATATTGTGAAATTAACCCTTACCTTGTAATTTTCCTTGGTTGAGGATAGGTTAACCTCCTGTATAATGGTGAAATAATTTTTATTAAATTATAAAAGAATCATATACATTAATATGATATCATATATGATCTTTTATCATTGCTTTGTTAATAATATCTTAGTATTATCGTCGTTTCAGGTGTTAACTTACTCATTTTCTTTTATATATTTTGTTACATAAACTGTGTTTTTTATGGATAAGTTGTATCTTATTCATATCCAGAATGATATCAAGTCCTTAAACATTATTTTTAATCATCAAATGAAAATTATTCTTGAATAGATACGATGGGGAATTAATCTCATCGCATTCGTGGAGACGGTAGTCCGTACGTACGTACGAGCGACAATATCATTATTCTGATATTAAAATAATATATAATTGGATGGTATATCATATATAAATAATAATTATCATATTATATTTATTATTTACATGAATTACACATCATAATTATACACATCCAAATAATAATGTATTGAATAACAATTACACCACGACATGGAGACGGTAGGTCGTACGTATGCACGTATGGTGACATGTCATTCAAAGGATGGATAGAATATAGAATATAGTTGTACCATATTTATAATAACATCACAGTATATATAATATACTGGAGTTATTATTTTATAATGGAAACAACAAATAAAGAAGAAGTTGAAGAAGAAAGGAACTTGAAAAAGGGTGGTGAAAACATTACCTCTTCTTCGGGTTCTTCCTTTTGATTTGATCAAAAGGGATCCTTAGGTTGGATTTATGATTAAAGGAAGGCTGATAGGATTAAGGGAGGATAGTTTAGAGGTTATTTGGGCATATTTTTTCCGAACCAAAATTCTTTGAAGGTATGAAGAATTGGTTAGAAGTGGTGTCTTTTTATAAGGGGGAGGAGGGGCTCTTTAGGAAAAACTTAAAGTATTAATTTATAATAAATTCATATTCAGTTTATAATGGCTCAAAAGTGGATTATTCAAAGTATAAGGTGGTGATGGGTCGAAATAATTTCAACCAATAGATTTTAGATAGGTTTGGGTCACTATATTAACCTTATCTTTTAGTTTTAACTCTTAGTTAATTAGTTTGACATTTACCATGTCACTTTGCATTTTTATATTATATAGTTAATAAACTTACTATATACATCCAAGAGACCCCCAAGTGTTCTATTAATGATAAACCTATCATTATATAAGTCCTTTGGCCAAACCATAGATTTTTTAGGAATAGAATATGAATTAATAATATAATATTTGTTTTAAAAACTCTTTTATGTCAATTTTGACACTATTTAATAATTTATTTTTGTTAAAGTCTTAAAAACTTTATAATTATAATAAAATTAATTTAAGAAATCATATCATGTCATATTAACCAATAAAATTCATTTATGTCATCAAAACTTTCAAATTATATTTATTTTAACATTTATAATACCAATTATTTGATTCTTTCATTAATAAGGAAAATACTACATCATTATTGTGTCACAAATAAATTTAATTATTCAATGTCTAAAAATTATAAATAAAATATCATTATGTGGGAAATATTTTTATATTTCTAATGAATATTTATAGTCGAAAATCCAACATATATAACCCTATGTAAAAATTATTTTTGTAAAAGATATATGCTTATGTCATTTTTGCATTTACTTTAACTTAATTAATATAAAGTGTCATTATCACTGACAAGTGGCTCCATGGGGTCTCAAAATCGACCCAAAGATTCACATGGTCGGACATGTATAGAAAAATAGGGTTAGGACACGTTTTAGGGTAATTTATTATAATTATAATATTATTTTGTACCCTTATTTACTGGATTTACCCTTTAACCATGGTAAATAAAATATTTACTGAAGTAATTATTCAAAATGTCTAAAAATAAAAGTTACCTATTTACACAATTTTGATATAGTGATTCTAAATATGTAATCAATTTTTCTAAATTCAAAACACATAACTGGCAGAAATTAGTTTAAAATTAATTCTCGTTGTCGAAACAAAAATCGTGTTTTTAACAAATAATAACTATCAAAAGATTGACACTTTCTTATGTCCAGTTTAAATATGAAATTATGTCCAATGACCAAAATTGGATTAAATGGTAAAATTATAATCTAATTATACTTTAAAATCACTCAAATGCATAATTTATCACTATTAATTATTTCGATTAAAAAAGGTTGTTTTTAATTACAATTTAGTAATTTTACTATTCATCAAAATATGAAAGTTATCAGAAAATTTCGAAAATTTCACCCTAAGCTAATTTTGATATTTGGAATCCAAAAATGAAGTATATTTTAACAAATTAAAAACATAAAAGTTTCATTTATTAATTTAAAATTAATTCCCGCTATTAAAACCAAAAGGCGTATTTTTAAGAAATAATAACTATCAAAAGTTTGATACTTGTTTATGTCCAATTTCATAGTGAAATTACTTACAATGACCATCATTAGATTAAATAGTAAAAATATAATCTATTTATACTTCCATACCATTAAAATTTATAATTTAACAATATAAATTATTTTGATTAAAAAAGTTGTTTTCAGTTAAAATATAGTATTTTTCACTATTCACCCAAATATGAAAGTTATCAGAAAAATACCAAAACTTTATTGAAACTAAATTCTTATGTCCTAATTCTAAAGAAGAAGTTTATTTTGTAAAATTTAATATATAAAAGTTTCAAATATTGGATTTAAAAAGGATTTTCCATTAAAAGGCGGTAAAATTTCATTTTTTGAAAAATACTTCTTTTATCTGAAAAAATGTATTTGTTCTTAAATTATGTCTAAGAAACTCATAATATAGATTCTAAAATTATAAGGATTATATAAAGTTCAAAATTCAGCTAATACTATTCATAACCGCTTTTTAACGGCTTGTTTGGTAAGTCATGGTGCGCTAGAACTCGGTGTTGCGTGTAGTGAAAGTTATTGAATTACTTTGAAGAAATAACGTACTATGAAATCTTGTGGTGTTGCATTCTCCCTCATTCAATAAATTGCGTCCTTGCAATTTGAAATTATTTTTCGAAAATAAAAGGTTTAAAATAGAAAATACCTTTGGGAAAACCCACATCGGAAAATAGGTTAATAAAATTTAGTCTTAATAGAGGAAAAGGGAAATGAAAGGGTCACCACCAAATTATGATCTCGATTAGGAGAACATTTATGAAAATTAGAGACATATAATTGGAAGAAAAACGTAAATATTTATAGGTATTAATTGAGGTCATAAATCATAAACAAGTGTAAAATTAATGGCCTTAAATTCATCAATCTATGATGATTTAAAATACCATCGGTTCAACAAAACATGTGGTATTAGGATAACACATTTTTTGGTTTAATATCCCTTCAATAAAGTATAAGAATTAATTTCTTCAGTGGATAAGAGAAGAAGAAAAATATATACTTGACAAGTAGAGTCTCATCCTTTAAATAAGTTCTACCACAAACTCATCTTTCACTCTAAAGGATAATAGAACTTAGAAATAATATTCTATTTATCCTATTCGTATAGGGTTAAAAAAATGAATTTATAATTCATCTAGAAGAACCATTAAAAAACTACATTATTCAATCCAGGACATCACATGGGTCAGTGGTAGGTGATACACCCTTTTCGCCCTTCGGTTGTGGGTTCAAGTCACATGGCCTTACCGGACGCGACGGGTTGCCGCCCGACCTCCAGGTTGTCCTTTTTATGGAAATCCAAAAATAATCTCAAACTATACTTATCCAAAATACTTCTTTCCAAACTCACAGTCCAAAATTTATAAGGTAGGTAAACACAATGAAGATCATTTTATTCACGTAATAGCATGTGAACACCTTCATCATGAATTCTTTTAAAACACTGAAACATCCTGAAATACCATAAAACCTTATTAATTACATTCATGATCCATTATTACTTATAGAATACTGGATATACTCCTTCTATCCAAAAATGTTTTAAACTCCAATAATGATGGAATATACAAATCATTAATCATTTTCAAGGTAGTTAAGAATATCCAATATAATTTATCCAAATCAATCATGTATTATTCCAAAATCACTACCTCGGTATCAGAACCATATTATGGTTTATCATTCTCTCAACCATATATTTTCCAAAAATTTAAACTGCTATTAAGTCACTTTTCTTTGTTCCACACAATCTCAAGTCCTTAATGAAATAGTACTGCAGTACAATCCTTATATACTACATAATTATTATAACTAGTACATTGTTGATACAACACTCAAATGACATAATTCTCTAATAACAACATAAGAAATCTAATCATTCCTCATCATCTGTAGTAGTATCATAACTTGATTATTATTCAATAGCATCATTTGGGGTATACTATGATGATTTGGACATTGGTTTGCGTAGTGTCCCAACCCCTTGCAGATGAAGCATTGTACATTTGAAACCTTTTTCTTACCCTTGCAGTCACGTACATGGTGTCCTTTTTCTCCACACTTATAACAACCTCTCATTCCTTTCAGGAAAGTTCCAGGGTGTTTCTTCCCACAGTTATCACATATGGGAAAATTCTTTTTTTCCCTCTTCCCTTTATCCATTTTTCTCTCTTTCATCATTTTCCTCTCTTGCTTCCCTTCAAAGCCATAGGACTTGGATAATTATTTACTTATCTTATTAACACATGATACTATTTCTTCATATGTTGAGAATACATGGGAGACTATTTCCCTTCTAAATTTTGGATTAATATCGTGAAAGATATGATCCTTCTTACTCTTTGGATCATACGTATTTCTGGATTTCACATTCCTTCTACTGGGTGTCATTTCTATATAATAGCATAAACTAGGTCAGTTTATGAATTGCAATGAATAATTACAAGCTTTTAAAATACCTAACATAAATTGAACAGTTTATGGATATAATCCATACTCATAAAAATGTTTTCTTTGAGTAAGTATATAATCATAAGCCCTTAATAATGGTTTGTAAAGAAAATGAGAATTATCCTAAGCATATCCCCTGGGAGTGTCGTAACCAAGAGTGCAGCAATGCCCATTGTCGTGCACCAGTTTCCATTCGAGTCTAGCTCAAAGAGGTGTTTTTGGGTTTTACCCCTAGGTACATATGTGCTAAAGACACCTCTACCTTCTCGTATCCAGATAGGGATGTATTGCTCGGAAAACTCACAAAATCTCTACAATACCAAAATTTTAGGAAGTTATTCTATACTAATCCTCAAAGTCCATCTTAGGTCTATGTGCTCTAATCAGAGTTTATCTAAATCTAGCTTCCAAGGTTTGTACTAAACTTCCTCTGATACCAACTGTAACGCCTCGACCCCAATTACCCAGAGTCGGTGCATTATTACATAACATTTGCATGATCACAAAAGATCAAGTCTTGAAAGACTGATTAGGTTAGTATCCTTGGAATCAAGATTCATACATAAGTTCAACTTTACAGCTTGAAGAGAAATACAACACAAATATATTTCATTAGAAACATCCAAGCCTCCTAGATTATGCCTGCAGGTCACTCATAACTAACTTCTTCATATCCTGGTAAAATAAAACATAAGAAAAGGGGTGAGCTCAAATTCTCAGTAAGGGTAAGTAATACAGTGGAAAATGACATAAATATTAAGCATGGTAAATAATTGAAACCACATGCCTTTACCAATAATAAACAAGAATACTTTTATGGCAAGAATATGAGATGAGTAAATAATTCCATAATAAAACATAATCATGGGTATTCTACTAGTCGAATGAACACATGAACCATCAATATTATTTCCATAATGAGGGAATGTATAATGCCAGACATTCTGAAACATTTTGTCAAGGCCACTGCCAAGACATCTAAAAATGATTAAGGCCTCGGCCAAAACCATAAATCAAATTGGGAAAGGGCCTCAGACAATTCCACATCTAGTTATCTCATGAGACCTACCGATGCATCGAGGAGCTATAGTGGGCTCCACCTGTCACTTACTAAGTCCAATACATTCCTCATATGAAAAGGTTTAAACATATCATAAACATTTGTATGAAAACTACCATACGAAATGTCAATACTTTAACCATAAATCATGAATGGTATAAAAAAGAGCACATACACGGTCAAACATATCACAAAACCTTCAATACAATATGGAAGTTTTGTATCATAACAAATCAACTCCAAATAAGCTTAAAATCCATCAAAGGATGTTGACATAGATGAAATCAAAACCCTTTTTAAAGAAATACCTCTTTCTATTTTGAAATCATTTAAGAGTCACATAATTATAAAATAAAACATTTACTTTGAAAATATTCTTATAATTTTGTAAGGGAAGCTTTAACTAGTTTATAATGGTAGAAAATAGCCACACCTACTGTATAAGTTTAAAAAAATACATTCTTACCTTAATTTTGTCGAAAAGGTTAAAAAGGACCTTGTTTGGAAAATGACGAAAAGATTACTTTATAATCATCTTATAAAAATTCAACAATGGTATAAATGAATTTAACTCATAGTCTATAAAATAGTAAGAAGTTTTGAAATACATTTTTAAGAAACATGGATGTGGATGATAAAGAGGTCCCAGTACATAATTACGTATAAACAACCTCAGATAATAAAAAGATTGTGAAATTAACCCTTACCTTGTACTTTTCCTTGGTTGAGGGTAGGTTAAACTCCTGTATAATGGTGAAATAATTTTTATTAAATTATACAAGAATCATATACATTAATATGATATCATATATGATCTTTTAACATTGCTTTGTTAATAATATCTTAGTATTATTGTCGTTTTGGGTGTTAACTTACTCGTTTTATTTTATATGTTTTTTACATAATCCATGTTTGTTATGGATATGTTGTATCTTATTCATATCCAGAATGATATCAAGTCCTTAAACATTATTTTTAATCATCAAATGAAAATTATTCTTGAATAGATACGATGGGGAATGAATCTCATCGCGTTCGTGAAGACGGTAGTTCGTACGTACGCACGAGCGACAATATCATTATTTTGATATTAAAATAATATATAATTGGATGGTATATCATATATACATAATAATTATCATGTTATATTTATTATTTACATGAATTACACATCATTATTATACCCATCCAAATAATAATGTATTGAATAACAATTACACCACGACGTGGAGACGGTAGGTCGTACGTACGCACGTATGGTGACATGTCATTCAAAGGATGGATAGAATACTTAATATAGTTGTACCATATTTATAATAACAACACAGTATATAGAAGATATTGGAGTTATTATTTTATAATGGAAACAACAAAGAAAGAAGAAGTTGAAGAAGAAAGGAACTTGGAAAAAGATGGTGAAAACATTACCTCTTCTTCGGGTTCTTCCTTTTGATTTGATCAAAAGGGATCCTTAGGTTGGATTTCTGACTAAAGGAAGGATACTAGGATTAGGGGAGGATATTTTAGAGGGTATTTTTGCAGATTTTGGCTGAACCAAAAGGCTTTTAAGGTATGAAGAATTGGTTAGAAGTGGTGTCCTTTTATAAGGGGGAGGAGGGGCTCTTTAGGAAAAACTTAAAGTATTAATTTATAATAAATTCATATACGGTTTCTAATGGCTCAAAATTGTATTATTCAAAGTATAAGGTGGTGATGGGTCGAAATAATTTCAACCAATAGATTTTAGACAGGTTTGGGTCACTATATTAACCTTATCTTTTAGTTTTAACTCTTAGTTAATTAGTTTGACATTTACCCTGTCACTTTGCATTTTTATATTATATTGTTAATAAACTTACTATATATATCCAAGAGACCCCCAATTGGTCCATTAATGATAAAAATATCATTATATAAGTCCTTTGGCCGAACATTATATTTTTTAGGAATATAATATGAATTAATAATATAATATTTGTTTTAAAAACTCTTTTATGTCAATTTTGACACTATTTAATAATTTATTTTTGTTAAAGTTTTAAAAAATTTATAATTATAACCAAATTCATTTAAGAAATAATATCATGTCATATTAACCAATAAAATTCATGTATGTCATCAAAACTTTCAAATTATATTTATTTTAACATTTATAATACCAATTATTTGATTCTTGCATTAATAAGGAAAATACTGCATCATTATTGTGTCATAAATAAATTTAATTATTAAATGTCTAAAAATTATAAATAAAATATAATTATGTAGGAAATATTTTTTTATTTATAATGAATATTTATCCTCTAAAATCCAACATATATAACCCTATGTAAAAATTGTTTTGCTAAAAGATATATGCTTATGACATTTTTGCATTTACTTTAACTTAATTAATATAAAGTGTCATTATCACTTACAAGTAGCTCCATGGGGTACCAAAATAGACCCAAAGATTCCCATGTTTGTAAATGTATAAAACAATAGGGTTAGGACATGTTTTAGGGTAATTTAGTATAATTATAATATTATTTTTTACCCTTATTTACTGGATTTACCCTTTAACCATGGTAAATAAAATATTTACTGAAGTAATTATTCAAAATGTCTAAAAATAAAAGTTACCTATTTACACAATTTGGACCTCGTGATTCTAAATATGGAATCAATTTTTCTAAATTCAAATCACATAAGTGGCAGAATTTAGTTTAAAATTAATTCTCGTTGTCGAAACAAAAATCGTGTTTTTAACAAATAATAAATATCAAAAGATTGACACTTTATTATGTCAAGTTTAAATATGAAATTATTTCCAATGACCAAAATTGGATTAAATGGTAAAATTATAATCTAATTATACTTTAAAATCACTTAAATGCATAATTTATCACTATTAATTATTTCGATTAAAAAAAGTTGTTTTTAATTAAAATTTAGTAATTTTATTATTCATCAAAATATAAAAGTTATCATAAAAGTACCAAAATTTCACCGTAACATAATTTTGATATTCGTAATAAAAAAATGAAGTATATTTTACCAAATTAAAAACATAAAAGTTTCATTTATTAATTTAAAATTAATTCCCGCTATTAAAACCAAAAGGCGTATTTTTTAGAAATAATAACTATCAAAAGTTTGATACTTGTTTATGTCCAATTTCAAAGTGAAATTACTTACAATGACCATCATTAGATTAAATGGTAAAAATATAATCTATTTATACTTACATACCATTAAAATTTATAATTTAACAATATAAATTATTTTGATTAAAAAAGTTGTTTTCAGTTAAAATGTAGTATTTTTCACTATTCACCCAAATATGAAAGTTATCAGAAAAACACCAAAAATTTATTGAAACTAAATTCTTATGTCTTGATTCTAAATAATAAGTTTATTTTGTCAAATTTAATATATAAAAGTTTTAAATATTGTATTTAAAAAGGCTTTTCCATTAAAAGGCAGTAAAATTGCATTTTTTGAAAAATACTTCTTTTATCTGAAAAAATGTATTTGTTCTTACATTATGTCTAAGAAACTCATAGTATGGATTCTAAAATTATAAGGATTATATAAAGTTCAAAATTCAGTTAATACTATTCATAACCGCTTTTGAACGGCTTGTTTGGTAAGTCATGGTGCGCTAGAACTCGGTGTTGCGTGTAGTGAAAGTTATTGAATTACTTTGTAGAAATAACGTACTATGAAATATTGGGGTGTTACATGAGATAATAGGCATCATTGTTGGACTTTTTGAACTGTTGTCTACTCATCTTCTCAGGATGAGTTGAGAGATGGAGATCCCCTTACTCACTCATGTGGGATTCCTTGACTGAGAATATATATATCATTCTTTTGTATCCACACCTTGGATTTGGTTACCCTCCTTCCAGTAGAGGCAAAGACGTGTGGGGTATGCCACATTATTTCCATGTTTAGCTTCTCGTGGTTATATGAGTATACTCTCCTGCTATAAGTGGCAGAGACTTGACGGGTAGTTCACCTACTCACAATGTTTAGCCACTTATTCTTGGACGGGCTTACTTTCACCATTTTATTGGGTTGAGTTGTACTCTTTCACTATATATTGTGCTATATAATACATTTCCCCATTACGGTATCTTTTATTTCTCCCCCTTCGCCTTTTGGGGTGTCCTACTAGGTATTTTTATACTCACCCCTACATGGGATTTGCCCACATGTATCGTGTCTTATGCGGACGATGGACAGATCGATCTTGATTTCAGAAAATCTTAGGGATACTTGGTGTTTGGAGCATGTACGGTGGTTGTAGCTTGGGATTCAGGAGTTAGGATCTCTCAAATTTTTACTTTTTATGTTTTTTCAAGTTGGGATATATTTCTGGTTAGGCATGTATTTTTTCCCTTTACTTTTCAGTTTTCACTACCATACTTTTTTACTGTCTAGAGGCTTATGCATGCTTGGTTTATTTTATAGAAGTTTTTCGTCTTTTACTCCTTCCCTCTGCACTTTTTCATCGAGTTGGTTATGTGTGTGAATATAGGTACTTAGGAAAAGACCCCCTCAAGTTAATTATGTATTTGTCGCTTGTTGCTACCCCCTGGCCTGTGGAGGCAGGCTTGGGGTAGTTGTGACTCGAGTCCCAGCTTGGGTCCGGTCATGAAACTAGGGACCAATACGGAGTGATTTTTAATTTATGGTTTTTTATTGTATGATGGATTTTTCTTCATGTATTGTTTCTCACATGTTTTCACATGAGGTTGTATCACATGGTGTTGCATTATGGATTATGTCATGGATGTGTGTTTACTTTCTTACCTTATGGTGTATGGATATGGTTTCATGTTTTATCACTTGTACTTGTTATATTCCTAGGTTTGTGAATATTAAAGGATTTTATAAAAATCAATGGAAAATGATTTACAAATGAGTTTGGATTTATAAAAATGATTTGTAAGACTATTTTTTTTACACAGAGAAAGGAAATTCAATTAATCAGATCAAAAATCCACAGAAATAGTGGAAGTCAACCATGAAGGGAAATATTTTTCCCAAATGTGGGACACACCAGAAAGACTGAGTAGCCATAAGGGGGGATGTTCTATTTCCCTCTCTTCTAACAAAGGAGAATGAGCAAGATGGGAAATGGTGAAGCATGCACTAAAATTCCTAGATCAAAGGGAAAAAGGATTGAAGGCCCCTCTAAGAATTGTGGATAGCATTGATAAAAGTAAGACAGTCTAATTCAATGATAATAGATTTCCAGCCTTTCTCAATTGAAAAAGACATCCCTGCATAAATTTCATAAGATTCCACCACAGAGGGTTCCCATAATGCAATGTGCAATGAATATTTGGAAACACGAATATGTCCATATGTGTTATAAGCGAGGAAGCCAATTCCAGTACGACCATTATTGGAGAGTGATCCATCAGCATTAATTTTTAGAACATCAGTAGGTGGAGGGGACCATGAAACTGGAATAAAGTGGTTGTGTGGGAGGCCAGATCATTCTCCCTCTCTGTTCCAGACATCAATCCATGTCTGTGCCTGATCAGCCCAAAAAGAATGGGCCTTTGAGACCTAGTTGAAAATGAAATCATTATGTCGAGTCTAGATAATCCAAGACAGAATGCAGAGTAACATCACCATGTTGGATGGAAGGGATGATGTTCAGCAAGAAAGGAGATTAGGGAGGTCAGGTTCCATCAAGATAAAATAATTCACATTTGAGGACCAGGAATTCCACACCACCCTTTCCCCCAGCATTGAATGATCATGTGCAGTGGGGTCTCTAGTTCAGATAAATATATCAGGCATGAATTATTTTCATAAATATTTCATAATGAAAGAAAACCATATGAATGGATAATACCATAAATAATTTTCAACCAAAAATAGCTAACTTTGGGTGGTACTACTAGATTCCAAATAGTTTTTCAGATCGTCTCACCTTGATTTTGCATTTTTCATACCAGTAAATATCCAGATTTAACGGAATACCTACTAGATGCCTCTTTGCACCAGAAGATTTTGTTCTGCCCCCATCCTTTATGCATGGTATGCTCAAGATGATTTTCCTATCCCAAATATTGAACCATTTTTCAATTTTTTCGAAACACTATCCTTCCTAGGGTTAATTGAACAGGCATCGAACAGTATCATTCTCCATGCTAGAGATGATAGGGGAGGTTTCCATAGATCCTTCGTCATCAAACAGCCAAAGGTCCTTCCAAATCCTAGCATAAAAACCATCGCCCATTTTACAACTAATCTATCTATTCAAGAGAGTGTGTGAGCCCCAAACAGATCTCAAAAGGAAGCTTGTACGAGGCCCAAGTACTGAGCCTTGAAAATTTGAAGGTGGGAAATACTTATCTTTGAGGATTCTAGGAGAAATGGAATCTGGGTGGTCCATAATTCTCCATCCTTGCTTCTCCAAAAGTGCATCATTGAAAAGGATTAGATCTCGGAATCTCATTCCCCAACCAGCTTTGTGAATACACAATTTCTCACAAGTGATCTAATGAATTTTGGATTTCCCATTGTTGTGGCCCCGCCAAAATCTGGCAATATGAGAATGAAATTGATCGATAATGGAGGTCTAGAGTTTAAACAAGGAAATCACAAATCTGGCCATTGTTTGAAGCATGGATTTAATAAGAACTTTTTTCCCTTCTTTGTAGATTCTCATAGGTGTCCATCCCTAAATATTTTTAGCATATCTATCAAGAATGAAATAAAAAATATCTTTCTTGGATCTACCAATAATTGTAGGGCGTCTGGGATATTTATTGTGTTTATCAAAAACCTTGATTCCAAATAGAATGTTGAGATCATTTTTCCCCTCCTGCTAGACACCCATACTAAATGAAATTTCATATTTCCCCAAGTTCACTGATTTCCCAGATGTCTTCTCATAAAAGTGGATGGAATTAATAATAGAGCTACATTCTTCATGGGTTTCTCTTTAATAAATAAGGCAGTCATCGGTGAAAAAGAGGTGGGAGACGAGAGGGTTGTGATGGCACACTTTCGCCCCATGAATAGTTCCATTCTTAAATGTCTCTAACAAAATATTGGAAGAAAAATCAACCACACAGATAAAGAGAAAAGGGGAAAGGGGGTCACCTTATCAGAGGCCCCAAGAGGGGTGAAACCATGGTACATGCTCCTATTAATTTTAATTTTTAAAGAAACAGAAGTGACACAATTCATAATGGTCATGATCCATTTTGAAAATGATCCCATTTTTTCCATGAAAAAATGAAGGAAGGACCATTCAACTCTATCATAAGCTTTTGTCATGTAAATTTTCTATGCCATAATGTCTCTCTTGGCCACCGTGCAGGTTTTCATGGAGTGAAAAAACACATGAGAAACAATTTCATTATCTGTAATGAACCTTTTGGGGACAAAATCACTCTGATTATCAGTGATAATATTGGGGAGCCAAGGGAAAAGGCGGTTAACCAGAATCTTTGAAAAAATCTTATATAGCATATTGCACAAGCTGATAGGTCTGAAGTCTAATTCCAGAGTGGGTTTTTTTATTTTAGGGATAAGGGTAATAATTGTTTCATTTAGTTCACGAAATTTAATTTTCCCATCCCAAAGGTCCTTTATGAGTCTTGAAATGTCAGGGCCAATAAGGTGCCAGTATTTCTTGAAAAAGAGAGCATGAAAACCATCTGGTCCCAGTGATTTAGTAGAATGAATTTGATTGAGGGACCTTTGTATTTCCTCCTCATAGATATCACAAGTGAGAAGATGATTTATTTCCTCAATTAACACCATTCTGATATGGGATGAGATATCAGATGAAATAGATTTTTCCCCTACTGTATAAATATTCTTGAAAATTTGAGATATAGTATCATGAATTTATAAATCCTTGGAAACAAATCTACCTTCTGAATTTTTTATATTGGTAATCAGGTTCTTTCACCGCCTAGCATAGGCCTTCTGATGGAAGTATTAAGAGTTGGAATCTTCTTCCTTGATATGGTTCTCATGGGAATACATAGCCCAAAATATTTCCTTAGTCTGAAGGGTCGTGTCAAGTTCTACTTTAAGCTCTATCATTCTAGAAAGGGTGGATTTAGACGGGTGCTGAAGATAGAGGGTATTAAGCTTCCTTTCAATAATATCATAGTGGGAGTCTGGTTGGTGGTATTTGATATCACTCCAATTTTTCAAGTTGGTTGTCACTGATGAAAGATTATCTCTAATAAAAGGTTCCCCTGAATTCCATCTAGAATGCACCACATCCTCATTTTCCTTATCATTTACCCAGAAGTTTTTGAAACAGAAGTGTCTTTTGAGTTATTATTTTCTATATTCATGAGAAATGTCAATAATAATTTGGAAATGATTAGATATATCAAGATCCAAATGGGACACTTGGGAATTTTGAAAAAAATGGTCCATTCAACCGAGACCAAAAATCTATCAAGACATTCGGCTATCTGATATGTTTTAGAAGTCCATATGAACTAATTAAAAGGACTTCCTATATACCCAAGATCCGTAATTTTTTTCAATTGTATTTCTTTTTGGAACTCCATCATTTGGGATGAAGGTATACTGGAACCCCTTTTTTAATTTTTGGAAAGAATCTCTCTGAAATTTCCTCCAATAAGGAGAGGCCTAGGAAAATGGTCATGTAATCCTTTAAGGAGTTTCCAAGATTTCAATTTTTTCAAAATAGAGGTTCATCTGTAGAAACCAGTGAAAGCCCAAAGTGGGGTATCATGCATAAAGATAGAAGCTGCAATGTGGTTTGAAGAATATGAGGTGATATTACCTTCCAAATTCTATTTACAAACGAGGTAGAGGCCTCTCGAATAACCCTGGTGAGAGACCACGAAACAACCTTAAAAACATATTTTTTTATATTCCATCCATGTCCTTGCTTTACAGAATGGTTTTAGACAAAAAACCCATTTCATGTCATCTTTTATCTCAATGGAGATTGATCATCCGAACTGATCATGGGTTTCCAAGCCAACGATAGTTCCAAATCATGATAATCATTGGGCTAGGAAGGGATGGTATACTCCAGCCTCCACCTCTGAAATTTTGAGAAGAGTGTCTTCTTCTTTCACTTTCCATCTTTTAGGGTAGTTCTCACCCATTATCGGTTCCTCTGTGTGACTTTTGGACCCACTCATTTCCATCATTTTTAGATCACATTCATGGTCAGTTCTTTGTTTTCTCCTCTGTATCTATGGTTTATTATGTCCAGACATTGTGGGAGCAGTGGATTCTCCATCAAGGGCTAAGATAGAGGGTAGAGAACCAGAAAGTAGAGATAGTGGTTTTTCTGGGGTGGGTATATGATAATATGATATGGGCTTGTTGGGGGTAGATTAGAGGGTCTATTAAGGCCCAGTTGGCTCGATATTTCCCTCTACTAGACCATTTGGGTGTTTTTTTGAATTTTTGAGATCATCGCGGTACCCTCAGCAGTATGGTTTTCATCTTCAAAAGTTCAGGGATGTTCCCTTTTTCTGTAGTAAAATTCAGTGGTCCCATCAAAATAATCTTAGGTCGATCTACATAATTTTGGGCACATAAATATTTGGTAATTTTATTTCTATTGATTTGTTTTTCTACTTCTGAGATAGATGGCCCACCCAAATTCATAGTGTCCATCCATAGGCCATACTGGAAGACACAGTTACCAACATTTTCAAGTGTCTTCCTAGTATAGGCTTTCATCACAGGCCCCAAAAGTACACAGTAAAAGAAAAAGATTGGAAACTTCTTGTATTCAAAGGAAATCCATCATTGACACCCTCCACTTATAAGAAGATACCTCGCATAAGAGGTTTCCCTATATTAACCATCCCACTGAATGGGATCTGATTGGTCCCATTCCAATAACCCACCAATTTATTCACCAATGTCCCGCATAGTATGTTCGGTTCTCCCACTGAATGGAATTTCTTTAAAGTGAATCTAGAAGGAAGAGATCAAGAATGAGACGTTCTTGATTTCCATTCTACACGCCAGATCTTCCATCAAGATAATTTGATTATCAAAAGACCAGGGCCTCCCTTTTAGAATCCTCTACTTATCTTTTTGGTTGGAGAATTCAAAGATAAGGCATGTCACAACCCATCCTAGAGGGGTTCGTGCTGCGACTACTCCAATACTGCCTGCAATAGACCAGAGGCTGGTGACTAGAACAGAGAAGGCATATCCCACAAATGGGAGGCATTTTCCTAAGTAACTATACACACGCACATGTCTCCAATCCACAAAAGATTAAATATGAAAACACTAAGTAAACAAATGATTTCATACACTATATCTTAACCAACATATTATGATAGGAAAGTAAAGTGCAGTAAAATAAACTGGGTGAGAATACAATCCCACCAAAATAAAAGTCTGTAAACCACAAACTCTAACCTATAGACAAATGTACAACGACTACTACTCGAATCTGTAGGAACACCTAGGCCTACCTAAACTCGCAAGGCTTTGTCTGGTCCTGGTCCTCCCTGGACTCTGTCAAAAGGTTGCTCTTCTGCACAAGACACGAAACGTGTAGGCAAATCCCGTGCAGGGGTGAGTAAAACAATACTTAATAAGGTGCATCAAAACCATAAAGGAATACCACAAAAGAAATACCACATAGGAAATACCACAAAGGAAATACCATACAGGAAATACCACATAGGAAATACCATGAAGGAATAGTAAATTCAGATCCTTAAAGATATACACTCATGACCCATATATTAAGAATATCCAAATATACTCTCTCTAATGATACACACAGTCTCCATGAGATGCACAGTCTCTATGAGACACACAGTCTCCATGAGACACATAGTCTCTATAAGACACACAGTATTTGGGAGTCACACAATCTCCATGAGATGACCAGTCTCTATGTCACAGTCATCCACAGGATTCCAGTTAAGTACACTCATTCTAAGAGAACCTACTACTCAATCCATTAGTTTGTATACACAATTCCACAAAAACCCACTTAGGATATCTCAAAAGGGACATCTCGCCGCAAGTTTACCAACTCTGCAAATGGTTCATCAAACGGACACATGGTTTGAAAGTTACAAGTGTTTGAAAATTCAAAAGGGAGTCCACTAGCTCGTGGACCGACTGGGCAGTTGACCATGCCATGGTAGCTTGGTCGAATGTGGATCATGATTGACCATGGATCAGTCCATCCATCTAGGTTTGACCCGACCCACCGGGTCTGATCTTCTTGGGCCCTACCAACTTGGTCGGCCTAGCCTGCACAGCCCGTGTGGCTTGTTTTCCGCCTCCGCACCCCATAGACGCTCCCCCACGGTGATTGTCGCGTCCTGTGGCCACCGCATGTGGCCGTCTATCGCGACTCCCATACGTCCGGGCCACTGCATCCACATGGGTCTACCATAGCGTGCACCGCCTCCCGCATGCGATCGGCCGCCACGTGCCACCGCCGGCGTCGGTCACCAGTGTTGGCATGCCAGTGGCCCCTTCCACGGGCCATTGCACCTCCTTCGGTGGTCTTATTTTTTAAACAATACCACTTTTGTGATCCTTGGGTCTTTAGCTACACATATCCGGCCTCTGTGTTGTATTTCCACCAATCTGGGGGTCTGATTGCGTTCAAAGCCTCCTGGCAATTCAAGCTGTGACCAAGAGTGTCCAACGGTGAAGAACAACAATAACGGGGGAAGAGAAAAAGCTCCAATAACACCCATGGAATGAACCTAGGCCTTTGTTCATATCAGCCTCGATTATTTCTCATTATAAGGATAAACAAAGATCTATAATTATCACAAAGATGTATCTCCCATTAAAACCCCGCAACAAATATCTATCCCGCAAATGATCGAACCATGGATCAACATGTCTGTGGTTTGGTCTATGTTCATCATAGAATTTAAAAATGGGGAAACCATGAAAGAAAAATAAACACCCTGCCTCAAGTTTGGATCGGTCATTGATAAGAAATGGTTGCGTTTCCATCATTGACAAGATCCTCCAACTCTATTGGCACAACGATCCTCGATCTGATCTCCGATCTGTCATCGTTCATTCGAGAGGATTATATCTCCATGATTCAGAGGAATTATAGGGTTATGTCAGTAACCTTGAATTCTCTAATTATGTTTAATAAAAATAAAGTGTGTTATTGCATCGCTGCATAGCGTTAAATAAAATAAATATTAATTTATTTTATTCTTTAAAACGTCGAAAAATTATTTTTCACAGCCGACTCATGTCGGTCGATGTTAGGACTTCTCTAAGGTAAAGTCGCTACTCTGAATGCAACTGTTCCCTCAGAATTATAATTTGGGAACCCGTTTAGAAGTTATTTTATTTTTTCAGGAAAACTATGTGCACGTGCTATTTAATATTTTTAATATTTTTTAATCAATTGTTCCGGGCACACCAGGCCTTGGAATCACATGTAGTCTTAGCTCCTGGTCTCAAAATCAATCCATATAATGTCTAAAAATAATACATAGAAAATCTGAGATGTTACGTTCTCCCCACCTTAGGGATTTACATCCTTGAAATCCAAAATAAAAGGGATACTCAAACAAAAGAGGATACTGAGTACGAATCTGAGCCTCTCACTCCCAAGTACTCTCCTAGAGATTCTCATGCTTCCACCAAATGCGCACTAGAGGAATCGACCACCCATAAAGGATCCTCTCATGTCGATCCTTGATCTCCACTAGGTACTCAGTAAAATTCACTATGTCATCGATGTCTAACTCACCCCATTAAATAACGTGTGATGGGTCATTCACATACCTACTCAGTTGTGACACGTAGAAGACGTTGTGCACCCACTCTAATTGTGGAGGTAGATCCAAGTGGTATGCCACCTCACCAACTCTATATAGATTCTAGAAAGGTCCGATGAACCTCGGAGATATCTTTTCACGCCGGCCAAATCTCTGTAATCCATTTAGAGGTGAGACCTGAAGGAACACATGGTATCCTTCCTCGAACTCCAAATGCCTATATCGTCTATCATCATAAGACTTCTGATGGATCTGTGCTATCTTCATCCACTCCTGGATGATCTGCACCTTCTCTATAGTTACCTGTACCAACTCTGGGCCCATGAGTGTTGACTCTCCTGGTTCATCCAGCAAAGTGGTGACCTACAGAGTTACATGTACAAGGCCTAGAATAGTGTCATACCGATGGTGAAATGGTAGTTGTTTTTGTATAAAAAATCCACCATAAGTAGGTGATCCTACCAACTGTGGAAAAAAATTAGTATACAAGAACGTAGCATGTCATCCAGTTTCTAAATGATCTGCTCAATCTATTCATCCTTCTGTGAGTGAAATGTTGTGCTCAAGCATAACTGAGTCACAAATGCCTACTGTAATCTATTCCATAACCGATATGTAAAGAGAATATCACAATCTGAGACTATCGTCGATGGAACTTCATGGAGTTGAAATATCTACTTCACATAGAGGCATCTCAATATCTTTACTAAACTTTTCTTCCAAATAGCTAAGAAGTGGGCCAAATTAGTGAGTTGGTCAATGATCACCCATATGGTATCGTGTCCCCGGGAAGTACATGGTAAACCCATCACGAAGTCCATTGATATCTCATCCCACTACCATTATGGAACCTCTAGGGGTTAAATCAAACCCACTGAAACATAGTACCCAACCTTCACTTTCTAGAAAGTGAGGCATAAATAAAAAAAACCCAGCAACTCCCTTATTCATTATCAACGACTAGAACTGACACCGGAGGTCTTGGTGCATCTTTTCCACACATGGATGTACCTACAAATGGGATATATGAAACTCCCTCCAGACCTCCTCCCATAACACCATCGGTACTACAGTGTGTCCTATGAAAAAAATGATGTGCTCCCCACCTTTCGAATGTCCATCAAGGGCATTCCCTATGGATATCTAAGCACGTAGAGTCTTGCAGTCATTATCCCCAAGATGTGCCTCCCTAACTTGCTGCAAGAGTGGAGGGGTGACAATAATCGACTAGAGGTAAGTTTATCCATTTCCATTCAAAAAGGATATCTACAACGAGCCTAATTTCTATGATGCCTTATTCAGTAACTATGAACTAGATCTCCTACTAAGAGCATTCACCACCACATTCCCCTTCCTATAAGTATAGAAAATCTCAAATTTATAGTCCTGGAGGAACTCTAGACATCACCTCTATCTCAATTTCAGATCCTTCTGAGAGAAGATATACTTGAGACTCTTGTGGTCTGAGCAGAAAATAAACCACTCACCCATCAGGTAGTGTTACCACATCTTTAATGTGAAGACTACTACTGCTAAATCAAGATCATGGGTCGTGTAGTTCTGCTCATGTGGTCTCAACTAG
Source organism: Viscum album (assembly GCA_963277665.1). Taxonomy (NCBI): domain Eukaryota; kingdom Viridiplantae; phylum Streptophyta; class Magnoliopsida; order Santalales; family Viscaceae; genus Viscum; species Viscum album. The sequence goes on along the minus strand of OY728121.1, from coordinate 1,655,280,477 downwards.
CGTGAACCAGAGGCAATGACTACTTTCCCTGCATTAGGACACAACGAATCCTTGTTCCTGATGCATCGTAGAACACTATATAGTCGGAACCCTCCTCTGGAAATCTCAAGATGGGCATGCTCATCAGTCTCTATCTTAATTACTAAAATCTCTCTTGGAACTTCTACTTCCACACGAAAGGTTTCCCCTTTCGTGTCCAAGATGAAAAGGATACTGCTATTATGGAAAATTTGGGTACAAACCTCCAATATTACCCAGCCAAACCAAGGAAACTATTCACCTCAATAACACTCATGGCTAGCTCCCCAGAAAGAACCGCCTCAATCTTCACTGGATCCACTACAACTCCAGCCTCTGAAATGACGTGTCCTAGAAAATGGACCTCTCAAATACAAAACTGAAACTTCGAGAGATTCCCATAAATATATTGCTCTCAGAGTGTGTCTAAGACCATCCTCAAGTGTATTTTGTGCTCCTCCTTGGACACTGAGTACTCTAGGATTTCGTTAATTAAAACCACCATAAACAAATCTAAGTAAGACTGAAGTATTATGTTCATGAGTCCCATGAATACTGTTGGGGAATCCATCGATCCAAATGGAATCCCCAAGTACTCATAGTGGTTGTAACAACATATGAAGATAGTCTTTGGTATATCCTCATCTCGTACTTGTAGCTAATGATAACCAGATCTGATGTCAATCTTTGAGAACAACCGCACCTCTTTCAAGTGATCTAAGAGGTCATCGATCCTCGGTAGTGGATACTTATTCTTCACAGTCACCTAGTTCAGGTTCCAGAAGTCCACACATAACCTCAATACCCTATACTCCTTCTTCGCAAATAAAACTGGGGTTGCCCAGTGTGAAACACTGGGTCTCGTGAATCCCTTCCTCTACAAGTCCTCCAACTATAGCCTCATCTCATGAAGCTCTGTGGAAGCCATCCGATTTACAGTAGTAGATATCAGTGTTTCCCTAGGGTATAGATCAATAGAGAATTCTACCTCCCTATGGGGAGGTAATCCTAGAACATCCTTAGGAAATATTTCCTCATACTCTTCCACCACTACAAGAAACTGATGATTTATATCATTCACTGTACCAAGGTTCAGGCTATCCAATTGATGAATGATCAGTTGCACCCTCCTATGTGTGAGTCTATCCTGCGCTGCTAGGGTTTCCTTTTCACTGCAAAGTAAAACTTGGTCCCATCAATGTAGAATCACTGAACTCTGTGCCTAAAACAATAAATTTGGGCATGGACTATAAATAAAAAGTTCATACCAAGAATGACCTCATAAGGCCTCGACGCCACAACCAAGAGATATTAATTGAAACTCTCACCTCCAAGAGTAATTTCACACTGTCGGAACCAATGTGTGGTTATCAAATCTTCTCCTATAGGAGTCTCTAAGTGTAAGGGTCAATTAAATGGTTCAATCGGAATCTTAGAGTCTCAAATAAGGTTCGTGGAAATAAAATATGACACCTGTGTCTATCAAAATTGTAGCTAAGGTGGAAAAGACACAGATCGGACCTCTAATCATCCCTGGATCCCTGAGGTCATAAGCCTCTATTTCCTGAATTTGGCCTCATCCTTGTCTACTATCTCCCTATGCCTATCATGGACCACCTGGGGGTGGAGGTGGTATTATGTCGAACCTCTTCTTACCTCATATTTCCCCGCATGCACCTCTTCCACGTCTACCACCCCACGGACCACCTTGCTCCACTCTCTGCCTCTGCCTCGGAAATCCCTTGATTGTCTCATAATCAGTCATACAATGGGTCGGGAAATCTCATTCTATATGTCCCCGACCGTCGCACGTGTAACACAGCCTATCCCTTAGCTAATTTGAGCTACCCTGGGAGACTCGCACTACTGATCCTATACCCAGGGATCATCCCCCGAAGTGCCTGACTCGCTTGGGTCCCTGTGACTGTCATCAGCTACTTGTTATCGATGTCTCATCTACCTAGTGTTTGCTGGTAGCTCCTGCTTCCAGTGTCTACTCTTCTAGAAAACTCTCCACCAGTAGAGCTCACTCAAGTACCCTAGCATAAGTTGGAATACTAAGGGATATCATGGATGCCCTGATCTCCCGGCGTAGGCCCTAATTGAAGTTCCAATTCCAAAAGACCTGGTCTCATACCATATCCATAGAGTAACCTAAAAGATCATTGAATATCACCGAGTACTATTCCATAGTCAGACTTCCCTAATGTAGATGCAGAAGATCCTATATGCGCACTGATCGCAATGTAGCTGTAAAGAAATCCTCTCTGAAGAGATGCTCAAAGTTTTCCCGAGAGAGAGTCATCTCATCATGTTTTTGGGTTTCTAAACTCCACCATCTCCCTACTAAGCCCTGGAAAAGACTCATGGCAAGGACTATCATCTGGTCAGAAGGTGTCCTCACAACACGGAAGACATGTGTAACTAGATCCAGCTAATCCTCATCTGTATGGGGGTCAAACTCACCCTAAAACCTAGGATTTTGTTGCATCTGAAACTCATGCAATGCACTTAGTCTACGTGAATCCTTAACTAGTAATGATGGTAATAACTGTCGCTCGACGGGTGGTAGTATTGCTGGAAAACCACCCGAAGGAGCTATCTTGGGTACATGCCCCTATACTGATTCCTCATCACTAGGCGGATCATTCTCATGATCACGCAATGAAATCCTAACTGGCTATTTGCGTGGAGGCATACTATAATAAAAAAATATGTACCACGGTCAATAGAGTATATCTGGAGAGATGACTCAAGAGGGACATGAAAGACACAACTCAATCCTATATGAGGCATGTACCATTATTTTCCCTACAACTAGTGTTTTCATGTACTGATTTGAAAAGTAGAAATCAGAGTCTTGGTGTATGGATATGTTGTCCACCATACCAACACTGTATTCCCTGGGTGGAAAGCCGAACTCAAAACACTTAACACTATTTCCCTAAACCAAACTCACAGACTCTTGGTCCTAAGGTTTAACCAACCTCCTTTGATACCACTCTCTCATGACCCATCCTAGAGAGGCCCATACTGTGACTACCCCAATCCCACCTTCAATAGGCCAGGGGATGGTTACTAGAACCGATAAGGCATATCTCACAAATGGAAGTCATTTTCCTAAGTACCTATACACACGCACATGTCTCCAAGCCACAAAAGCTAAATATAAAAACACTAAGTAAACAAATGATTGCATACACTATATCCCAACCAATAGAGTATGACAGTAAAGTAAAGTGCAGTAAAGTAAACTGTACTAGAATAAAATCCCACCAAAAGAAAAATAAATTAAACCATAAAGTCCAACCTGTAGACAAATGTACTGGGAATGTTGCTTGAAGCCATAAGAACACCTCGGCCTGCCTTAACTCACAAGGCTCTATCCAGTCCATGTCTACCCTGGACTCTGTCAAAAGGTTACTCATCTACACAAGACATGACATGTGTGGGGTTGAGGAAAACAATACTCAGTTAGGCACCCTAAAACCACAAAGGAAGACCACAAAGAAAATTCCAAATAGGAAATACCACACAGGAAATAACACAAAGGAAATACCATAAAAGAAATACCACATAAGAAATACCAAGAATGAATAGTACAATCATCTTCTTAAAGATATAATCCCATGGACCATATATCAAGAATATCCAGATATACTCTCTTCAATGATACACACAGTCATCATGAGACAGAGTCTCCATGAGACACAGTCTCCATGAGACACAGTCTCCATGAGACACAGTCTCCATGAGACACAGTCTCCATGAGACACAGTCTCCATGAGACACAGTCTCCATGAGACACAGTCTCCATGAGACACAGTCTCCATGAGACACAGTCTCCATGAGACACATAATCTTGATAAGACACACAGTGTTAGGGAGTCACAAAATCTCCATGAGACACATAGTCTCTATAAGACACATGGTCTTTGGGATTCACATAGTATTCATGAGACACCCAATCTCTATGTCATAACCATCCAGAGGATTCTGGTCAAGCGTGCTCATTCTAGGAGAACTCAATCCTCAATCCATTAGGTCATATGCACACTTTCATAAAAACCCACTTAGGATATTTCAAAATGATCGTCTCATCACAAGGGTCTCAATGTTGTAGACAGTTCGTCAAACAGACACATGATTTGAAATTGATAGGAATTTGAAAATTTAGAAGGGGGTCCACTAGCTCATGGACCGACCAGGAAATCAACCGTCGCAGCATCTTAGTCGACCGTGGCCTAGTCTGGCCACCCAGTTCCGACCTTGGTCTGACCTGACCCGTCGGGTCGACCCGGTCCGCTGGGCCCGACCTAATCTGCTTAGGCCCAGCCCACTTGGGTTGGCTCGTCTCGCTGAGGTCCAACCCACCTAGCCAGCCTGGCCTGTGTGGCCTGTGTTCCATGTTCACACCCCGAAGACACTCCCCCATGGTGACTGTCATGTCCCACGGCCAGGCCGCCGCGTCCACGTGTCTCAGCTGACGCATCCGCTGGTGGCCTCTTTCGCAGGCCACCACACCTCCTCTGGTGGTCTAATTTTTTAAACAAGGGAACTTCCTCGATCATTGGGTATTAAGCTACACAAATATGGCCTTCATGTCATATTTCCACCAATCTAGAGGTCTGATTGCATTCGGAGCCTCTCGGAAATTCAAGCTGTGACAAAGAGGGTCCAACAGCAAATAACGCCAAGAACAGGGGAAGAGAAAAGCACCAAGAACACCCAAGGAATGAACCTCAGTCTTTGTTAATATCAGCCTCGATTCATTCTCTTTATAAGGATAAATGAAGATCCATAATTATCACAAAGATATATCTCCCATTAAAACCCCACAACAAATATGCATCCTGCAAATGATCGAACCATGGATCAACCTGTTTATGGGTTGGTCCACATTCATCGTAGAATTTAAGAACAGAGAAACCACCAAGGAAAAATAAATTCCCTACCTCAAGTTTGGATCGGTCATTGAGGAGAAGTTGTTGCATTTTCGTTGTTGATGAGATCCTTCAACTCTGTTGGCGTGATGATCCTTGATCTGATCTTCGATCTGTCGTCATTCATTTGAGAGGATTATTTCTCTATGATTCTGAGGAATTTTAGGGTTATATCGATAACCCTAAATTATCTGACAAGGTTTAATAAAAATAAAATGTTTCACTGCATCACTACATAACGTTAAATTAAATAAATCTTAATTTATTTTATTCTTTAAAACATCCAAAAAATTATTTTTCACAACCGATCCACATCGGTCGATGTTAGTCCTTGTCTAAGGTAAAGTTGTTTCTCTGAACACAACGATGCCCTCAGATTTCTAATATAGACACCTGTTTAGAAGTTATTCCACTTTTTCAGGAAAACTACGACCATGTGCTATGTAATATTTTTAATATTTATCAAGCAATTGTTCCGAACACATTGGGGCTTAGAATCACACATTGTCTCAGTGCCTGGTCTTGAAATCAATCCATATAATATCTAAAAATAATACTTGGAAAATCTGAGATGTTACAAGGAGGTTCTCTCTAACATCTCTAATCGTGACATCGTCATCTGATCGTCAAATGTTCTACATAGTATTTTTAAGGGCATTGGAGTAGACATGACGATCCAAAATGATTTTACCAATTGTGAGGAGGGACATCCAATGTAGTAGGAATGAATTATAATTATTCTCTGCAGAGACCTTCCTTTTCTCCTTATCTTTCAAAGATAGTTTTTTCTAATGATTAAATATGTCATCCTCCATATCACCATGATCAAATGAAGGGGAGGAAACTGCTTTGAATAGGGAGTCTGCTCACAAAGACATCACAGAAGGAACCGTTTCCAGCCAAAAATCATCAGACCTAGGATAAACCTTGGAGAAGAAAACCCTAAAAGGAACCTAGGCCATGCTCTCGAATAAACGAGAGACTCTTAAAAATATTTTTATTTTAAAAGCTAGAACTGGTGTATTCTTGATATTAGACTTTGTATGGACCCTATGATAGTATACTACTGATATTTTTACTCATGCCCTACTTTTGTCTTTGTGTGGTTATAGATGTTTTATTATAGGATATAGGTAAAGGGAAGAGAATTATGTAGCATGTTAGTTTATCTTGTTGTCATAACCTTCATAGTGGGATGGTTTGGTGGTGATAATTGGTCACATGGAGACTAGTTGTTTTTTTCTGGCTATACTTTTTTGGTTTATCTTGTTTGGCATGAGTTGTATGAATTTGATTATATACTTTTCTTCCATGTTGTAGTCTAGTTGCCTGTCTTGTTTTGATTATATTCAAGACTTGTTTCCGTTATCTTTATTATACATATGACGACCGGGTCAGGTGGATTCTTTTGTTGAACTGGGTTGGTCTCTTACAAATATCACCTTTATCAGTGCTTTTTTCTGATGTTGATAAAATTTAACACTTGATATTGTGCAATATGCATTAGTGAAAGTCCATGGTGTGGTTTCTCTCAAAGATCACATTTTATTTTTTTTCCACAACTTGATTCCAAACTAATCGGTTCTTCCTCTAACACTTAAAGAACTCACACATGAAATAATTGAGAATTTTCAAGCCTCTCTACAATATTTCTAGAATGATCTAAATTTTCAACAAATATATCATTATTTTTTATAGGATTAACTTTGTTCTAATATAATCATTCATGAATTATGAAACTGATAAAAATATTCAAAATCACTTTGATCAATTTAAATAAAAACATGAAATGTTGTAACAATATCATAATGACTATTTAATATCAATACAATATAATAATCTTAAAAGTATTATATTCATTTGAATTGATCAATTGTATGATTTTTTTTATTTTTTATTTTGGTATCAATACTATTCAGATTGTTTGGTTAATTTGACAAACTTATCTGATTTCATATTATTATGGGAATTATCGCTTACTAAGTTTTTAATGCTACTGTATTCATTTGGATGTAGAATCATTCTAAAATGGGTCACACCTGATTTTCATGGAGATAAAAATATATTTGGAATTATTTTGTAAAATATTTTTCATGATTGTCATATACTCGATTTTAAATAATCTTATTAAATTAAACCTAGTAATCTGTACTAGTGGAATCATAGTTTATGATTTCAATAAAAAAAGTAGAATTATTATAGAAAATGATATTGGAGGATCAATCTTGAAATTGACCGTCAAGTGTTCAGATAAGTATCAATTAAGTATGGTTTCTACGAATGGCCCTCACAAAATGATAAATGGAAATCTTGGGACCTTCTATGTTCTCTATGACGGGGAATGCCTGGACCTATACTCTTTGGTGGTGATTTCAATGAAATTATGTTCTAGAATGAAAAATGTGGAGGAGCATGTCGGTCCTTTGTCTCGATGTCAGGCTTCGGAAATGTGATTTCTAGGGAAGATTTGGATGATATGGGCTATATAGGCAGTCCTTTCACCTAGTTTCGGGGGAACATGTAATGCATGCACATTGCAGAGCATTTGGATAGATTTATGGGTTCGACGGAATGGACCAAAATTTTCAAGATGTTTCATATCTCCCACCTAGTGCCGAATTTCTCAAACCACTTCCCTATTGTCATTGACTTCTCTCTCAGTGGCAGCAACCCAAGAAATGGGAAACCCTTTAGGTTTGAAAGCTTATGGGTTAAATAACCCAAGTGAAAAGAAGCCATTCGATCATGTTAGAAGGGTGGAAACACAAACACTAGTTTTAACCTTCAGTAGGTGGCTACTAATCTAAGGTCATGGAGCTATAAAAAATTTCGCCCACATAATAGGTTTTGTGACTCTTTATAGAGATAGCTTAATGTCCTACTTTCCCGGTCTCCAATTGATGATATTCTCTCTAGAATTGGTGTTATCCAAAGCAAACTAGATGCGGCTCTTCACATTAAGAAAAGCTTCTAGGAAAAGTGTGCACATGAAACCCACATTAAAGAAGGGGATGAAAACACCCGATACTTTCATCAGAAAGCTTCTTCTAGGCATCTCAAAAACAAAATTTTGTGCCTTTCTCTCCTTAATGGAAGCACTATTTCCAATATTGGAGGTATCCACAATATTATTTCATGTTATTTTCAGAAACTCTATACAGTGGGAGATTCCGCCATTTCTTCTGAGGTTGAGTCTTACATCAACCCTGTGATCACCGATGAGATGAATCGTCAACTTTCAAAAGATTTTTCGGATGATGAGATCCTTCAGGACCTTAAACATATCCATTCCACAAAATCCCCAGGCCTTGGTGGATTTCATGCCCTTTTCTTCAAGAAATACTGGCACATTATTGGCCCTAACATTTTCACTCTTATGAAAGGTATTTGGGCTAGGTAAATCAACCTCTTCTCTATTAATGAGATAATTATTACCCTCATCCCAAAGATTAAGAAACCCATCTTGGCCTCATACTTAAGGCCAATCAGTCTTTGCAATGTCACCTACAAGATCTTCTCAAAGATTTTGTTTAATCGTTTTCACACATGGTCACCTGGCGTTATCTCTGAAAATCAAAGTGCCTTTATAGCAAAGAGGCTTATCATAGATAATTCCATTATGGACCATGAAGTATTTCATTCTATGAAAACAAAATCTTCTATGAAAAGAGGTACTATGGCCTGGAAAATGGATATGACCAAGGCTTACAATAGAGTGGAATGACACTTTCTCCGGTTCATTATGACAAAAATGGGTTTCTGCTTGAAATAGACAGATATGATCATGCACTGTATTTCATCTATCTCTTTTTGGATTAATTTCAATGGTGGCCTCACCCAAGGCTTGTCACCCACCCATGGCCTTTTCCTAGGAGATCCCCTCTCCCCCTTTCTCTTTATCTTGGTGGATGATGTTTTTTCTAACCTTATTTCCTTGGAAACTTCCTCTAATTTGATTCATGGGGAAAAGGTTTATCGGGCCATCCCACCTGTTTCGCATCTTTTATTTGTAGATGATTTCCTGTTATTCTCCAGATCTACTCATAATGAATGCCTTACTATCTTCCATGTGATCTTCCGATATGAGAGGGCCTCTGCAAAAGCGATCAATCAGGGAAAGTCGGAAATATCTTTCAGTAATGGTGTCCCACCAGCCAAGAGAGCTGAGCTTTACCTCACTGTAGGGATCCAAATGGTAGATAAGCACAAAAAATACCTTGGGCTTCCCACATTATTCGAATGATTAAAAAAGAAATTTTATCATCTAAGATGGATAGAATCGAGAAAAAATCCAAGGTTGGACTCCGCAACGAATTTCTGAATCGGGTAAGGAAACTCTCATCAAGGTCATGCTTCAGTCCATCCCTAACTATATCATGTCCCTATTTAAGATTCCTGGTGTGATTGTTGACCAAATTCACTCCTGCATTGCCAACTTCTGGTGGGGTCATAATAATGGAAGGAAAAAAATACACTGGATTTCTTGGAAGGCACTTTGTACCCCTAAAATAGGAAGTGGAATGGGATTTCGGGACCTCCGTATCTTTAATGATGCCCTTTTGGCCAAATAGGGGTGGTGCCTCATGGTTCATCCATCTTTTCTCTGTGCGCGGATTCTTCATGCAAAATATTTCCCCCACTCGGATTTCCAGAACTCCTCTCTTGGCCCTCGACCCAGCTTTCTATAGAGAAGTATTTGGAGATCACAAAACTTACTTAATAAAGGGTTGGGTTGGAGGATTGGAGATGGTTCGAAATTTAACATTTGGATTGATCCCCGGTTGATTGATAAAGATGGTATACATGCTACTTTCCCAGCCTTCCCTGGCTATGAGAATTCCACTGTTTGCTGCTTATTTGACGATCATGGGACTGGGTGGTGTATGGATAAAATCAATTCTTGTTTCAACAAAAGGGACAAAAGGATTATTCTTAGCATCCCCTGCATGATGGATGCAGGGAAAGACTATCTATTTTAGAGAAACGACATTTCTGGATCCTATATGGTGAAGTCAGGATATAGGCTTGCTCTTGATGCCCAGGTCAAGGAAAGGGAGGGTTTTGGAAATCTCTGTCGAATCTTAAAGTCCCCCTGAAAATCCGCTATTTCTGGTGCCAGGTTTGTATTGGTATCCTTCCCACCATGAATTTCCTCACCTCTCGCCATGTTATGAGTGATAAGAATTTCCCCCTTTGCTCGGATGATCTAGAATCTCCTCTGCATGTGATCATCCATTTCCCGGGGGTGGAGGAGATTTGGATTTCTTGGGGCTCTGTGACGGATCTTACGCTGGATATGGTGCCAGACCTTCCAACACTACTGATTTCATGGTCTTCTTATTTCACTACTGATAAAGTTTCCTCATTGTTTATCGTGGCTTGGATCATCTGGATTCGACGAAATGAATTCATCTTTAAACACACAGAAAAGCCTTCCGAGTTCTGGATTGAATGGGCTACCTCCTAGATTAAGGGGTGAAATCGAGACTCTGATAAGCATGGGATCATTGGCACTCACACAGTTGTTTTGCGATGGTTCCCTCCCCCAGAAGGGATCCTTAAGGTTAATGTTGATGTGTCTCTCTCCAATGATGGATTTGTTGGAATTGGACTTTTTGTCTGGGACCATCATGGCTAAATCATTTCTTCCAAACATGAGTCACCCCACGCTCTATGGGAGCCTGTTGTTGCTGAAGCCTTCGCTGTCCTTGTCGGGTTGACTTTTGCAAAAGATTTTGGATGGAAAACTATCCACATTGAAGTGTATTGTCTCACCATCATCAATTCTATCAAGCTTAATGATGGTGGCCTCCAATTTTTTGGATCCCTCATCGGAAAAATCTGTTCTCTCGGTCAAAGCTTCATAGCCTACTCCTTCTCTTTCATCAAAAGGGAAGGAAATTAAGCAGCCCATCATCTAGCTTCTTTTGTCCTTTCTGGAATGAATCATCTATGGCTTGATCATTTTCTATCATGGTTACATGATTTTGTTTTTTTTTTATCTCTGTGATTAATATATCATCTTCCTTTGTCAAAAAAAAACTATCAATTAAGTATTTTTTAATTATGTACTGGTGAAGTCTAGAGTTCCCTCTTAGGTTTTCCTAGGATTTGGTGGTTCATCGGTGGTGGCCCTGCCTCTCACGTTGGTGCTTACCCTTTCCTCCCCATTTGTTCTTCCCCTGTTAATCTTCATGAGGCATTCCTGTTTCTTGGACCTCTACTCCAATCACTTTTTAGGGTTTTTATGATTTGGGGTCTCCACTCTTCTTTGGCATCAACTTTTCTCTACCTGCAGATCCAGTTTGTAGTCAGATTCTGATCTCCATTCAGCTCATGACTGACTTTCATGCCTTTGGCAGACTTTTTGTTCCTGAGATCTATGGTTTCGGTCCTTCTACAGCCTACGGATTGAAAATGGACTCCAATTGATCGTTTTTATACAGAAAAACAATATTTTGGAGTTCCGATCATGAGGGGCCCAGTCGATCTGTTGTATGCACCTGTTCAATTTTTTGTCTATGATCGGTGGAGGTGTTGTTTGTGACGGGTGGTCCGCGCTGCGATTCACATCAGCTTCTTCCTCCACAGCTCATGGAGTTCTTTCACACAAAGTATTTCCTTCGCAAAGTTGTTTCATTCCATCTACTACAGTTCATGGTGATCTGCTCGCAAAGGAATTTGTGTTCACGATTCATGGCGGTGTGGTCCGAAAAGGGGGTATCATGCACGGTTCATGGTTGTGTGGTTCGTGGTGGTGTGGTCCATAAAGGGTGTTACCCGATGGTTCATGATAGCCTGCTTGCAATAGGGTGTGGTTCACATTGGCTTCTTCTCATGATGATTGCAGTTTGCGAAGGACTCTGCCCATCAAGGTATTGATCATGAAGATACCTATTAGTAGAGGTGGATTTTTGTTTTTGTTTTTTTTTGAAGGCCCAACTCATTGCGGGTTTGGTCAGCAGCTGGAACAACTTTGTCCGGGGACTCTTATACTCGCTACGGGTTTGGTGAGCATCTGAGACTTCTAATGGAGAATGCTCTAGTAGATAGGTGGAAAAATATCTCACTCACAAACAAAGAGAAAGATACAATTATCACTAACAATAATGATGATACCTTCCTCGTGTGGTGTCTGTTCTTATTATTGATCGTGAAATTCATATATGAAAGACCCCTCAACCAGGGTGCACTGAAAAATACTCTATAATTGATATGGAACTTGGATTATGGAGTGGGAATAAGGGAAGTTGGATCAATCCTTTTAATCTTTGATTTCTTCAATATGAAGGATAAAAAGTTCTTCAAAGGAGGTCATGTTCATTTTAAAACCATCTCTTGATGCTGGAAGAACTGAAGAGCGGAGAAGATATCTTCAATACTAACTTTTCCAAGTCTCCCTTATGGATGCGACTAAATGGTATTCCCTTTAATGGTAGATTATACCAAGAGATGCAAGAAATTAAAAATCATATTGGAATGTTCATGGAATGGTACTGATCAAACCCTATCCATTGGGGCCCATCAGTAAGGATTAAAGTACTGATTGAGGTTGAAAAACCTCTTATGAGGGGCATCTTCTTGACTCTGGATGGATCGAAATCTTGGATATCCTTTGAATATGAGAAGATTCCAATTTTATGCTTCTTCTACAGCTGCCTTGGACATTCAGAAAAAGTTTGTGTGGGAAAAGTGACAAACAAATAAGGTAACCTGATGGTGCAGTATGGTCCATGGTTATGTGAAAAAATTATGTGAACATCTTTCATCCCTGAAGTAGAAAAACAAAGAGATAGAGAAAATATCACCAAACCTCTCAATGAGCAAAATGCCCCCATGCACAAAAAGATAATTTTCATGGGACCTTGTCCTTTCTAGGAAAATGTATATAACCCAAAGCACTCAAGTGGAATAGAGAAACTACTGACATACATCCCATAAGTGGAAACTATAAATAACGGTAAACCCCAGATGAACCCCTTGACAATAGTGTCTATGTCCACTGGTTTCAATCCTCCACCCTCTGCGGATTCTCCTTGCCCACCGTCCAACCCCAAACACATCTGCTCAAAAACCCCAGACATCATAAGCATTCCTAGGGGAGACCCCAACCTACATGCTTTACAAATAAGGATGGCCCTTATCCCTACCGCCTCACCCATGCCTAAAATACCACGTATGTGGAAGAGGATGGAAAGATGTGATTATGGTTGTGATATGGGATCAATAGAAGCTAGTGGATAAAAAATAACTATAGAGGAACCATTGTAAAATGAAAGGTAACCCAAAAGGTGGGAAGTTTTTGAAGATAGAACACTGCTCGAACTTCAAGAGGTGGAGGCTGGAACAAACTAGCCCCGCCTATCACAATGATTATCATAAGATGGAACTTTCCTAGGCTTGGCAACCCATGAACCGTTCCGATGCTCTAGGGTCATTATGCTAAAATTAGTCCTGATATGGTTTTCTTGTCTAAAACCATGTTGGAAGACAAGCACAACAATGACATTTCTCACAAAGGTGTCTTCCATGGCTTCTTCCCGATCCCCTGCTAAGGCCACTCGGGGGGGTGTCTTTTTTGGAAGGATAGAATTGACATTAGAATCATCTCCTACTCTTCGAATCATGTGGTTGCATCTATCCACGATGTCCTCTCTCAGCCATGTACATTTGTGGGCTTTTCTATATGGCCTTCAAATAATGAGAAATATAAATCGTGGGATTTTCTTTGATCACTGTGACATTGAGTTTCTGGACCTATCCTTTTTGGTGGTGACTTCAACGAGATCCTGTTTCAGAATGAAAAAAGTGGGGGATTTTTTTGGTCCTATGCCGCTATGTTTGGATTTCGAGATGCGATCTCCAAGGCAGATTTGTCTGACCTTGGATTCATAGGTATTCCCTTCACCTGGTTTCAAGGAAACTCATAAAGCATGTGCATTGCAGAGTGTCTGGACAGATTTTTGGGCTCAGCGAAATGTTCAATATCTCTCACCTGGCACCGAATTCATCAGATCACTACCCTATTTTCATTGATTTCTCTTATATAATACACAATCAAAGATATGGGAAACCTTTTAGATTTGAAATCTTCTAGGAAAAAGATCATGATTGTGAAGAGGTTTTCCATTCATGCTGGAAGTTTGGAAACTCCGACATTTGTTTCAACCTCCAGCAGATGGCCTCTAAGCTGAGGTCTTGGAGAAACAAAAAAAATCCGTCAACCCAAAAAGCATTGTGACTCAATTGAGAGACAGTTAAATGCCCTTTTTTCATGATCACTAACTGATGCTATTCTTTCTAGAATTAACCTTATCCAATGCGAATTTGATGCAGCCCTTTGGATTAAAGAGATCTTTTGGGCTATGCGCACGCGCAAAGTCCGTATTAAGGAAGGGGATGCCAACACCTATTACTTCCATCAAAAGGATTCTATTAGGCACCAGAAAAACACTATCTCATGCCTCTCATTTCCTGATGGAAGAATTGCATCCAAAGTTGAATGAATTCATGATATTTTTTTCTGTTTTTTTCAGAAGTTATATACTGTAGGGGAGTCCACCATATCGTCTGAGGTGGAAGCATGTATCAAACCCGTGATCACTGATGCTATGAACCAATAGCTCACAAAAGATTTTTCAGATGATGAGATCCTACGGGCTCTGAAGCATATCCATTCCACAAAATCCCCAGGTCCAGATGGTTTTCATGCTCACTTATTTAAGAAATATCGGCACATTATTGGTCCTGATGTTTCTACTCTTATGAAATATATATCAGCAGGAAAAATCAATCTTTTCTCTCCGAATGAGGCCATCATAAAACTCATTTCAAAGACAAAGAAAACCCTATTGGCTTCTTAATTTGGGCCAATCATCTTATGCAACATAACCTATAAAATTTTCTCCAAGATTTTAGTCAACCGACTACACATGTGGTAACCTTCCATTATCTCTGAAAATCCAAGCGCGTTTGTGGTGAAAAGGCTCATCACAGATAATGCTATTATGGATCATGAGGTGTTCTGCTCAATGAAAACATGCTCAAATGAAAAAAGAGGGACTATGTCTTGAAAGTTGGATAAGACTAAGGCTTATGATAAAGTAGAATGGCATTTCCTCCGGTTTATCATGAAAAAATTGGGTTTTTGTTCAAAATGGATTGATATGATCATGCACTATGTTTCCTCTATCTCTTTCACGATCAAAATTTATAGTAGACTTTCACAAGGCTTTACCCCCACTCGTGGACTTTGATAGGGAGACCTTCTCTCCACGTTTCTCTTTATCCTTGTGGATGATGTTTTTTCTAACCTCATTTCTATGGAAGCTTCCTCTAACTTGATACATGGGGAAAAGGTGTACTAGATTTTCCTGTCTATCTCTCATCTATTTTTTTCAGATGATTGTCTTCTTTTCTCTAGATCCACACATGACGAATGCCTTACTATTTGAAAGGTGATCCACCTTTATGAGAGGGCCTCTGGATAGGTGATCAATCAGGCCAAGTTGAAATTTTCCTTTAGCTGTGGTGTTCCACCGAACAAGAGAGTAGAGCTTTGTATCACTGCAAGAATTTAGATGGTCGATAAACATAATAAATACCTTGGGATCACCACGATGGTAGGTCGATCAAAAAAAGAAATTTTCTCATCCACTATGGATAGAATTGAGAAAAAAATCAGGTTTGGTCTCCGAAAAGAATCTCTAAATAAGGAAAAGAAACTCTCATCAAGGTAGCTCTTCAGTCTATCCCAAGCTATATAATGTAACTGTTCAAGATTCCTGGTGCAAATGTTGATCAAATTCACTCCATCATTTCCAACTTCTTGTGGGGACACATTAATGAGAGAAAAAATCATTTTATTGAGTGGAATTTATTATGCACCCCTAAAGTGGGTGGCGGTATGGGTTTATGGGACCTCAGACTGTTTTATAATGCTCTTTTGGCTAAGTAGGGCTAGCGCCTTTTGACCCAACCATCATCTCTCTGCGTGTGGATTCTATGTGCAAAATATTTTCCTCACTCTAATTTTTGGAACTCCTCTCTTGGCCCCTGGCCCAGTTTCCTTTGAATAAGTATTTGGGGATCGCGTAAATTACTAGATAGAGGAATTGGCTGGAGGATTGGGGGTGGAATGAAAGTCAACATTTGGAATGACCCTTGGTTGGTTGACAAAGATAGCATGCTGGCTACTTCCCTGACCATTCCTGGATCTGAGGATGCCACTGTCTGATGCATGTTTGATGATACTGGTACTGGGTGGTGTTTAGAGAAAATCAACTCTTGGTTTAATGAAAGGGATAAAAGGATTATTCTCAGCATTCCCTATGTGATGGATGTAGGGAAGGTCTATCTCTTTTGGAGAAATGATATCTCATGTGCTTATTTAGTGAAATCATGATACATACTTGCTCTGGATGCCCACATTGAAGATAGGGAGGGGCTCTAGAAAATTCTTTGGCACTTGGATGTCCCCCAAAGATCTGCTACTTCTGGTGGCAGATTTGTACTATTATACTTCCCACACTAAATTTCCTCTCCTTCCACTATGTTACGGACAACCAGATATACCCCTTTTGTTTGGATGGTACGGAATCCCCTATGCATGCTATCATCTATTTCCCAGAGGATATGGAGGTTTGGAGTGCATGGGGATCTTTTATGAAGCTTATACTGGATGTGGCGTTGGATCTCCAATCACTACTACTGATGTGGTCTCCCACATTCACTACTAATAAAGTCACCTCATTGTGTGTTGTGGCTTGGATCATATGGGTTAGAAAGAATAACTTCATCTTTAATCACACCTCAAAACTCTATGGTTTTTGGATCGAACGAGCAACCTCTTGGATTGATGGATGGAATCGAGACCCTGACAAGAATGGTTTCTCTGAGTCTTGAGTGGATGAAGCTGGATGGAATCCCCTCCAGAAGGGGCTATAAAGATCAATGTCGATGCTTCTTTACCCAAGGCTGTATTTTTTGGAATCAGATTGATGGTATGGGATCATTGTGGTAAGATCATCACTGCTAGATAGGAATCAAACCACACCTTTTGTGTTGAGCACCTCCCTGAATTGGCGCACCGCATAATGCCTCCTCAAATGGAGGACATGCGGGTCACTTACTCATTTTTTTTTAAATGAAATGTTTTTCTGGGTTACACATTTTTTGTCTTCACACAGAGAAAGTTTGACGTGGAGACATATTTTGACGTGGTGGAATTTTGATATAAAAGTAGAGGCATCTCCTGGTCTTAAGACACACCAACAACACTGAGAGAAAATCTCATTTGGTTATCGTCTTTCTTTGACGATCATTTTTTTCTCTCTATCTTTGATTCACTGCTTTTATTCTTGAGCATTAATTTTGAGATCACTTTCATTTTTAGGGAGTCTCTACCGTGTACCTCTTGATTTTAGTAGATCCCTCTTTCTGTACTAGGTCTCGTAGTTTTTCTCTGATTGGGTTTTCCATGTAAATATTTCCAGTGTCAACCTTTTTTATTTTGCACATTTATTTTTGGGTCACTGCGCATTCGCCTTTGTTTGAAGGGAAATATTTATTTCTATTGCACGTACGCTTTGATTTTTTTTGTGCGTTCGTCGCTTTTCCATCTTTGCCAACATCTGGTATCAAAGGGTTTTGTTTTTATTTCATATTTTTTATGGGGTCCAATTACAATCGAATGATTTTGTTAAATGGTACCAACTACCATATGTGGCGGCTTAAAATGAAGGATCTACTTTTTGTCAAGCGAATGCATCTTCCAGTGTTTAGTACCTAGAATCTAGAAGGGATGTTAAATGAAGAATGAGAGTTTGAGCATGCTATGGTTTGTGGCTTCATTCGCCAATGGATCGAAGACAACGTGGTGAACCACATGGTCAACATCTATCATGCCAGAACTTTGTGGGAGAAGCTTGAGATGACCTGCGCTTCCAAGATGGGAAACAATAAATTGTTTCTTCTCAAACAAATGATGAATTAGAGGTATAAAGAAGGTACCTCTATTTATTACAACTTAAGTGAATATCAAGGATGTTTTGATCAGTTGTCTAACATGGGTATTAATTTTGAAGGTGAGGTTTTAACTCTTTTGTTTCTTAACACTTTACTCGATTCTTGGGAGAATTTGCGTGTTACTCTAACTAGTTATGATCTTAATGGTCCCATGACATTTAGTTTTGTTAAGTCTGTTGTTTTAAATGCAGCGGTCAAGAGATATACCCAGGAGAAATATTCTTCAGAGCTTTTAGTCACAGAGAACAGGGGGAGAAGCGAGGACCAGGGACAAAGCAGTCGAGGTAAGAGTAGAGACATAAGCAAATTCAGATCAAAGCAAAGAGATTTTAAATGTCATCATTGTGGGAGGAAGGGGCATGTTAAGAAGTTTTGTTATCAGCTTAAAAGAAAAAATAGAATGAAGGAAAATCTGCAGAAGAAAAATGGTGATGGAGATGATCATTTTTATGCCGCTACCAGGGGTGATCTTGTTATTATTTATGACTCTATTAGAATTGATTTTGATGATTCTTGATGGTTTGTTGACAATGGTGCATGTTTTCACGTGACATCAAAGAAGGAGTTCTTTACATCTTACAGCCCAGGTAATTTTGGGATTTTGAAAATGCGTAATGATGGTTGTGCTGATGTTGTAGGTATCATGACTATTTGTTTAGAGACCGGTACATGGAGTAAGATGATTTTGAAGAATGTTCGACATGCGCTTGAGGTTCACTTGAATGTTATTTCTACCAGTATTTTTGATAATGAAGGGTTTATCAGTACTTTTGGTGATTTCCAATGGAAGCTTTCTAAGGGCTCTTTGATTGTGGCTCGAGTAAAGAAGTAGTCAGGTTTGTATTGGATTAGAGCTTCTATTTATTGTGATATTGTTTGCGTTGTTGAGTGTAGTGTTTCATCCAAGTTATGACATAAGAGGCTTAGTTGCATCAGTGAGAAAGGGATTGGTTGTTTGGACAAGATAAATCTTCTTCCAGATTTGTAGAGTATCAAATTGGACACATGTAATCATTACATGGATGGAAAATAGAGCAGAGTGAGTTTCAGCAGTCATCCTTCGCACAGGAAGTCACAGGTACTTGAATTAGTACATTCTGACCTTTGTAGTCCTTTGAAATCTAAAATCTTTAGAGGTAGTATTTATTTTGTGACATTATTTATGACTACTCACAAAAGCTCTGGGTTTATGTTTTGAATGTCAAAAGTCAGGTGCTCAGTGTTTTTAAATAATTTCATGTTTCTGCTGAGAGGGAATCAGACAAGAAATTTAAATGTATTCATACTGGCAATGGGGGAGAGTTTTATGGTCTGCTTGATCAGTATTATAGGAAGGAAAGTATTTGGCATCAGAAGATGCCTCCCAAGACACCACAGCTGAATTGTGTAGCCGAGCGGATGAATAGGACTTTGTTGGAAAGAGTTTTTTGTTTGCTTTTGGAAGCAAAGTTGTCTAGACATTTTTGGGGTGAGGCTTTACTTTCTACTGCTTATATTAACAATTTATCAACTATGGTTGCTTTGCAGAAAGACACTCCCAACAAGTTTTGGTATGCCAAAGAGATCAGATACGATCACTTGCGTGTTTTTGGTTGCAAGGATTTTGTTCATGTGCCTAGAGATGAGAGATCCAAGCTAGATGATAAGACTCGCCGATGTATTTTTTTTATTGGCTATGAACACGATGAGTTTGGGTACAGGTTCTATGATCCTGCTTTGAAAAAACTTGTCAGAAACCATGATGCAATGTTTAAAGAGGATCAAACTATTTCAGACATTGATAAGGGAGAAAAATCTACTTCTCCAACTTCTGATGACTTTGTTAGTCTTGAGCCAGATTCTGATTCACATTTACCTCATATTGTTGATTCTGATGATCATGTTGATGTTCAGAATGATGCTCGGGGTGAACATGGTGGAGTTGATGTTTCCGATGCCACCTTTTGTTTTTGATGATCTGGTTCCAGGGGTTATTAATGAACCCGTAGTTCCACTCCAGAGGTCATATCGGCATCATACCATTTCTACTCGGTATTCACCTGATGAGTATGTGCTCCTCGCTGAAGGGGGAGAACCAGAATCTTTTGATGAGGCAATGGAGAGTGAAGAGAAGGACAGATGGGTTGCGGCAATGGATGACGATATGACATCATTGCACAACAATCATACTTTTGAGCTAGTGAAGTTATCGACATGTAAGAGAACTTTGCAAAATCGGTGGATTTATCAGATTAAAAATGAAAAATTCAGTTCTGTTTCACGATACAAGGCAAGGTTATTTGTTAAAGGCTTCCGTCAAAATAAAGGTATTGATTTTGATGATATTTTTTCACTTGTTGTCAAAATTTCTTACATTCGGGTTATTCTTGGTTTGGCTTCTAGTTTGGATCTGCGGATTGAGCAGATGAATGTGAAGACAGTTTTCCTCCAGGAGATTTAGAGGAGGAGATTTATATGGAGCACCCAGAGGGTTTTGTTGAAACTTGTAAAGAAAATCATGTCTGCATGTTGAAGAAGAGTTTGTATGGTTTGAAGCAAAGCTCTGAGACAGTGGTATAAGAAGTTTGAATCTGTCATTTCTCATCAAGGTTTTAGGAAGACATCTTCTGATCATTGTGTTTTTGTTCAGAGATTTACTGATGATGATTTTATTATATTGTTGCTTTATGTTGATGATATGCTTATTGTTGGTCATGATGCTTCTAGAATTGATAGATTGAAGAATGGTCTTTGTCGGTCTTTTGCGATAAAAGACTTGGGGCCAGCACGATAGATTCTTGTCATGTTGATCTCCCGTGACAGGAAGGCCAAGAAATTTTGGTCATCTCAGGAGAGATACATTGAGAAGGTTCTTCAAAGATTTTCTATGAATAGAGCAAAAGTGGTTAGTACTCCTCTTGTTTTACATTTTAAGTTCGGTACCAGTCGGTCACCTTCTACTGATGAAGAGAGGAGATGCAGCGCATACCTTATTCATCTTCTGTTGGTTGTTTGATGTATGCGATGGTATGTACTAAACCTGATATAGTTCATGCAGTTGGTGTGGTTAGTCGTTTTCTATCAAATCTAGGCAGAGAGCATTGGAGAGCAGTGAAGTATATTTTTTGTTATCTTCGTGGTACTTCTGATCTGAGATTGTGTTTTGGCAAAAGGGAACATGTGCTTTGTAGCTTTACAAATTCAAATATGGAAAAAGACATCGATTCGAGGAAGTCTACTTCATGTTATTTGATCACTTTTGCAGGGGGAGCTGTATCTTGGCAAATTAGATTGCAGAGATGTATTGTTTTATCTATCACAAAGTCAGAGTTTATTGCAACTACAGAGGCATCCAATGAATTGTTGTGGATGAAAACTTTTATTCGAGAGTTCAGTTTAAATTAGGAAAGGTTTGTTTTATTTTGTGATAGTCAGAGTGCTATTTGTTTGGGAAAGAATTCCACTTTTCATGGCAAGTTGAAACATATCGATGTTCGATATCATTGGATCTGCAACGTCCTTGATTCGAGACATTTAGAGCTTGAGAAGATCCACACTGATGACAACGGGTCGAACATGTAGACCAAGAGTTTACCCAGAGGCAAATTTGAGACTTGCCAACTAATTGCAGGGTTGGTGGTGATTCTCACTTGAGTCGGAGGGGGAGTTTGTTGAGCGCCTCTTTGAATTGGCGCACCGCGTAATGCCTCCTCAAATGGACAACACGCGGGTCCCTTACTCATTTTTTAAAATGATGTATTTTTTTGGGTTACATGTTTTCATCTTCACGCTGAGAAAGTTTTGACGTGGAGACATATTTTGACGCAGTGAAATTTTGTTATAAAAAGAGAGGCAGTGTCTTGTCTCAAGACACACCAACAACACCGAGAGCAAATCTCATTTGGTGATCACCTTTCTTCGACGATCATTTTTCTTGCTCTTCGTCTTTGATTTATTGCTTTTATTCTTGAGTATTACTTTTGAGATCATTTCCATTTTTAGGGAGTCACTGCTGTGTACCTCTTGATTTCAGCGGATCCATCTTTCTGGAATAGGTCCCGTGGTTTTTCCCTCATTGAGTTTTCCACATAAAAATTTCCAGTGTCAACCTTTTTTATTCTACACATTTATTTTTGAGTTGTTGTGCATCCGCCTTTGTTTGAAGGGAAAGATTTATTTTTGTTGCACGTATGCTTTGATTTTGTTTGTGCGTTCGTCGTTTTGCCCTCTTTCCCAACATTTTGGGAACCCGCTGTTGCTGAAGCTTACGTTGTCCTTGTCAGTCTAACTTTTGTCAAGGATTGTGGTTGGAATGCTATACACATTGAATCTGATTGTCTCAGCATCATCAACGTCATCAACATAAATGAGTTCGAGTTCTAATCTTATGGCTTTCTCATCAGAAAAATTCAATCTCTCAGTCGCAGCTTTTCGGCATGGTCTTTCTCTTTCATTAAAAGGGAGGATGAAACATCACATCATCTGACTTCTCAATATATACTAGGAGAGAATCACCTCTAGCTTGAAGATTTCCCTTCATGAATGTTTGATCTTGTTACCCTTGTTCTTCGTGATTAATATATCTTCCTTCGTTTGTCAAAAAAAATATCAATTAATGAAAAACCATTAAAATTTAAAATCAATATTTTCGGAATGAAACGATATACATCGAACCATGATGATTAGTGATCCTATAATTATGACAGATAATCAAATGTAAATGATGATTGAGTGGGACGAGTGGCAGTATTTTTTAAAAATATTTATATTCAAATTATTAAAAAATGATGATGTGAACACAGCCTTATATAATAAGTAATTATTTTATTATAAAAAATAAATTATTACAATTTAATAAACTTTTGAAATTTAAAAATGATTTAAATTAAACGGAGTAATCCTTAGCAGTCGAATTGTAGTTTGAGCATTCAAAAAAATTACATCATAATTGAATTATTAAAAGATAAATTTATGCCAAAGTCTTGATTTTACATATCAGTTTATTTTAGATGCCCTAACCCTAACGGGTTTAAATTATACCTACCCAAACCCTAATCTGAATCAGTTTATATCCGATTATTTAATACAATAACTGTAATCAGATTAATTAAATTCTACCCGTTTAATAGTGGAATCTGAATTTTTATTTAATATTTTATTTAAAATTTATTTAAATTTAATATGCATTCAACAGCGAAGGGAGAGGAGGCATGGCGGCCGGCCAGCTGCAGGCGTGTGTCTGCAGTGCGGTGGGCGTACGAACCTGAGTTAAGGGTATGCTAACCCGATTTAGTCGGGTCGGGCAGAGTCCTGTATCAGGTAAACGGTTACCCATTGACATCCCTACCATCCGTTTAATAATATGATAAAGTCAGGATAGGGTCGGTCAAAAAAAAAAAAAGTCAACAAAATTAATATTACTGGTGGAACATTCAAGCATCGGAAAAGGAATGACATGACAGCCTTCGGGGTTTACTTGTAGATAGGGTAAAACACGTGGCGCTCTTGCATTGGTGAATATGCACTGCAGTGTGTCGTTGCATGTGCAGTTGCCGCATTTATGAAATCTATTGAAATTTAATGAATGGCATATAAAATGTTTTCCGATAAAACAAATGTAAATTATGAGAGATAATCAAATGTAAATGTAATGCAATGATTATGAGAGATAATCAAATGTAAATTATGATATTGATATTTTAAAATATATATGATACTTCAAAATGTATTTATGGACCCCCTCAACAATAATCCACTGGATCTTGATATCTTGCACCCCGTTTTTTCTATCATTGAGACACGCCGTCTAACTACAGTTATATTGTGAAATACATGTCTGATTACCCTAATTAGTTTATATATGTTTATAATTTCAAAAATAAAAATAAAAAATTTATAAATCTAAAATGAATTGATATCAAATTAAGTAACTATATTTTATAATTTTATTATCATTTTAAAATATATAACCAACAAATTAATAATGATCAATTCAATCAAATTCAAAATTTAAAATTCCTTTATAAATCTAATATGAAATGATTTCAAAATAAATAAATAAATATTATAATTTTACTATGTTTTGAAAATATTTAGTTATGTTATGAAATATTAAATATGAATGTCATAATTATGCTAACTCTCATTCCCAATAAACCTCATCATGTGCCAAACCTTTCATATGCCAACTTTTGACATTTTTTGTACACTAAATACATGAGAATGGTTAATGAAAGGTGATGATTTTTGTGTGGCTCTACATTGTGCTCTTTACCTTTTGTATTTCTATTTCTATTTGTCGCCGTCGTCGTCATACGCAAATTCGACGCTCGTTTTCTCAATAATGTGTTTCGCCTACGATCGGTCTTACATTTCCGGTTTTGAAATTCTTCACGGTTTCAATCGGCGTTCGATCGATTTCACAACATGTTATCACCACGATCATCTTCTCCGAATTGCACATCATTACGACACTGCCTTCATCCCCATCATCGGCATAAGAAACATCTCGTGGGAAAAAGGTATGTCGCGTGTTTTTATAAACATTCTTATTTTGACTTACTCTTTCGCATGCGCGTCGACTTCACTCATTCGAGGAGCTACATCAAATGGTGAGTCTTATTTTATATGCAAGATATTGTTACATTTATTTTTTCCCCTCTTGATAAATCTGAAAATAATATATGATTTTTTTAATCTTTTTTTGCGGGAAAAATAATGAGCTCCTGAAAAGCTGTAACGACTCACAATTCACAAATTTCACTCAATTCCTAGAAGAGAATGTGTTTGATTAATAACCGATGTTATCAATGTCAATAAAAACATCATTCATCAAATGAATAAAAAAACAATGTCACCAGAAGTGGTCGAATGATGAACATCGCGTACCTATCGTACGTTGAGCCGTTGAATGATGAACATCACGTACCTGTCGTGCGTCGAGCCGATGCTTAATGAACATCGCATACCCATCGTACGTTGAGCTGAAATTTGATGAACATCGTGTACTCGTCGTACGTCGAGACGAAGTTTGTTGATCATCGCGTACCTGTCGTATGTCGATCCGAAGTTCGCTATTCATTCCATGAACCATGAAATTTCATCTCTTATTTCTTGTTCACTCCGAAGGTGTCAAGTTTGATTATGTTGTATAAAGGTTCATGATGGAGATGATATTTACTTTGAATATTTGTAAATATCATATTGTTTTATTTCTTTTCATTTTCATATTATTTCTCATAAAATGCTTAGAGAAATTAAATGTTCATAATGAACACGCGTAAATATATTTTATATATATCTTTCATTTTATTTCTCATAAAATGCTTGAGAGAAATTAAATGTTCATAACAAACACGCGTAAATATATTTTATATATATCCACCCCCGCAGTGGATGATATTGATGAAATTGCGTGAATTGAATATTCATGTTATGGTCTTGAAAACACTTCAAAACTCGAACAAATAATTTTATTTCGTTCGTTGGAGTGAATGAGAATATTTATTTAAAATGATTTATTTCATTCCCCGAAGTGAATGCAAATATACATGATTTTATTATAAATCAAGTTCGAGGTGAATATGATGTCTTGTGAATGATCATTGTGTTGTATTTGTTTATAACAAATAATAATAATATAACCACAAGAAGTGGTTTGATGACAATAAATACTTACAGAGCACAATAAATTTTATGAATATTTATAAAATAATGCATCCCTGAAGGATAATATGAAAATAATATCTTTTGACATTATATTAAAGAATATCTTCATTTATCATTTATTGTTCCCACGACAACAATATCAAGGGAAACATTATTATTTATCATTTTCTTAGGGATTATCAATATCATCTCATGTAATTCATCTATCTCCTGAAGTGGATGTTGTTCATATAATTCATAAATGAAATGATTGAATTACATAGTTTTGATAATCTGATATATATTATGAAAATGATTTTACCACCTGAAGTGGTTAAAAACAATGATCATCAAAATTAATAAAATTTATATTTTATGCAAGATGATCATTATTGATAAATAATAAATTATCATTCATGGATCATGAAATTCGATGAATGAATGAATTCTCCGATGTTTATGTAGTATTAATCACCATGTCTCATTCTTTGAAGCGAATAAAATTATTCATGATTTTTTTGATATGATTTGTGATATCATGAATATTTGAGAGTTGATGAGCTTTGATCAAATGATTTCTCCTTCATTTGATAAAGTGAATGTTGTTTGTGAATTATAATTTTGGATGGTGATAAGGTATGTGTTGTGAATCTAGAAGATTCTTCCACATTAGTTATCACTACCACATTCACCAGCTTCAAAAGACGTGGGGGCTCCTATCCCAGGTGAATGTATTTTAAAATAATATTTGAGTATGAAGTTCCAAAATATTTTGGCCATAAGTTCTAAATTATGCAATAATCTGCTTGGTGATAAGCCTAACCTGTTATGATTATATTATGAATTCATCAATCACTAAAGTGGAAATTATAACGACAAATATGAGTTTGCACAATGAAAGATCCTAGAGATCTTATATGCATCGATCTTGAAGAAAAATATTTACAAATATTATTTTAATTAAATGCTTCAAAAGAACTCATATATGCGTTAGTATATGCTCATATAAATACATTTACCGGTAGAGAAAATTAATTAACGGCTTTAGAAGAGCAAATATATTCCTACCTGGTAATGCAAATTCTTAATGCTTTGTTATATCTGAAGTCTCGATAAGATATATGAATGATGTTCTTGAAAATGATTATCATATGGAGACACTGGATAAAAGAAATACCTCAATATGTAACAAGCATTCATAAAAGTGATTATAAATAATTTGTTATGTACAATCGAATCAATAATGGTAAACCAGAAGTTTACTGATCCTAACACTTTAAATATATGACACGATGGTTTAGTCTATCCAGGATCAATTATAATGAAAGATAATGATTCAAGTAGACACAAGCATCGATTTATTGATAACATAGTAGACATCCATGAGGGGGAGAATGATGAGTTTATTTAATGGATGCATGTCTACAAAATTATCAATGAATTCATTATCATTAAGTCATTATGAATTCCCCTATATAATAATTTACGCTGAGGTACCCATTTTGGAGGTAAATTATTTATATCATTAACAGCTATTATGGAAATAAATTTCCCACGAAGAAGTATATATGGGTGCGCCCACCTACCATGTGATCCATCTATATGAAAGATGCATCCACTAAATGATCACATGTGTTATTTGCTGCTAGTGAGTATACATTGCATGCTATGCATGTTGATTAAAAGAAATAATGAGTATCATATATTATATGGTCCTGCAAAACCATTGACATGATGCTCCCAACACATACATGAATGTAAAGTGTTGAAAATCAATAGTGTCACGAACCAAATCGGGTCGCCATCAAACCAACACCCGACCCGGTCCGCGGCAAGGCCCGAAGGGCATTCTCGATCCCCACAGGTTGGCATAAGTGCCTGGGTATCAGAAATATAATTTGGGAATGATTTACCTGAATAGATAAATATAAAACAAACACCAAGACGAATAAATTAAAACTAAAATCAGACAACCAAATAGGCCCTCAAACTAAGTTTATATTTAAAGTTTACAACTTAAACTAAAAACCCAAAAGAGACTACAATAGAGGAAAACCAAAACTCCAACTGAAACCTCCGTGTGACATGAGGAGTCACATCCCCAAGCCACCACCACCAACCTGCACGAGAAAACCAATATAACTCAGACCATCATCGCTAAGCTCGATGCCTCAACCTAGAATACAAAAGAAACAGAATCTACATACACCCAAAGGTGTATGTAGGGTGTGATCCAAGAGCTCAGTAGGATGCCACCGAAAAAAGGTTCCACACATAATTATTAAATGACAAATACATTTGCAATTTAACAGACGAAAAATAAACAAATGCTCAAATAATTTGAATGAAAACAGTTTTAAGGATGACTATTTTAAAGAAAACAACTTAAATTAAAACACACACACACTCTAGTTTCCATGGTAACCCCAAAGTCACACCGTTTGCCAACGGTGAGTGAAAAGTAAAGGAGGAGCACAATACATGGGAGAAGCCCTAAGGATACTAGCGAGAAGTGAGACCCTAGAACATCACGTCTCGATGAACAATGGTATAGAAACACAACAATATACATTCTCGTGCACGGGCCACTAGTAGGGCAACATATCCATAACCTAGTGGTCTCCCAACATCATCCAAAAGTTTAGTTAGTGATGTAGTAGTCAATCCAGCTAAGTGAAACCGGGCCGATGCCACTTCTGTATCACTGGCGCACTTGTCCTAGTTAGCCCACCTAGTACCCAGACTTCCCATTTGTGCTCAAGTGGTACAGAGTTCATGTCACATGTAAAACATAAACAATCAAAACAAATGAGGCGCTGCCTCTACCCAACACCACACTTGAATACACAAGAACCATTAAAAAAATACACACACTAAAAATCTCTCAAACTAAATCTGCATCACTTACACAATTAAAGAAACCATATGCACAGTTTAAACATCCATTTTCACAGTCGAACAAACACAAAAAAAAACTTTATTAACCAGTTTCAAATATGTCGCATGACTTTAAGCATCAAAAACTTCTTTTATATCTAAATGCTCCTTGAAAACACACCCAAAACACCACTGCAACCCTTACACATTTTATTAAAGTAACAACATAGTTTATAGAACAATAAACACCTCGACATGGATTTTTCACAAAAAAAAATCAAACTCATATGGCGTAAACATGCTACTAGTAAAAAAATGAAAAATTTCCATTTTGGAATGATGTGCACCCTAAGACAGTTTTCAAAACCAATTCACAAATTCCATATCATTTAATAAACCATTAATAAATTCTATAAAACAATTCCAAGTGACATCACATGATTTTTCACACACAAATCTCACAAAAAACCCCTTTTATTACAAAATGCACATCATAACCACTTCATAACCCAATTTGCAGCTCTTCCTAAATTAAATAAACTAATTGCACAACTTATATAACATAATCAAATGACTAAATAAGGGTTTTCACAAAAATGCACTTCGCACCATACTAACATGCTACAAAATAAATAAACGCATGTTAAAATTCTTTTTAAAAACTAAGTTCACACCCAAGTAATTAATGGAAGGCCATGCTAAATTAATCGAACAAGCAAATTAATCCATCAAAAACATACTAAACCTCAAGTAAAATCAAATTCTTACCAAACTAAATAATTAATAAACATGCTAAGTTAATTAAATAAGCAAAAGAATTTATCAATTAATACTCATACATGGAACCACCTACCCGGAATGTAGAAAAATTTCACGATCTTGGTGAGAAAAATTCATCGCACGCCCACTGCACCTTAGACCACACCAATAGACCCTAAGAACAAGGTTTCGAATCGAAAACATCAAAACCGAACCAAATGCCACACTAAATCTTAACCCGAAATCCTCCCCAATGGAATAAACAACTAATCGAGGTGGAACGCACCTGTGTTGAGGATGCAGGAGGCTGGCTGAGTGAGGCGAGAGGTTGACGGAGGTGAGTTGCGCCAGTTAGACCTTGTCAGAAGGGGGCACGACCAAGGGGCAGTGGTCAAGGGCGACACACGCTGTGGCTTCGACATGAGGAGGGCATTGGGGAGGCTCGAGGATATTGTGCGACGTGAAGTGGTCTGAGGGGTAGCGGTGTGCTGACCTAGTCCACTAGAGAGAAACCAGGTGCAACAAAGGGAAAGAAGGTAGCGCCTAGGGTTAGGGGGGAGGAGAACGCGGTGCAGCTGCCGGGGGAAGGAGAGGAGGAGGCGGCACGGCTGTGGTGCGCTGGTTCGAAGTCCGGCCAGGGGTCACCGGTTATGGGTCCGACGTTGGTGGTGTGAGTTGTAGGGGTTGCGCGGTTCAGTGTAAGGCGGGTTGCAGGGCGGCGCGAGGTGAGTTGGAAGGAGGCAGGGCGGGGCAGGGGTCGCGGCTGTGGCTGGGTGTGAGGCTATAAGGAGGGAAAGGTCGTGGTTGTGGCTGGAGTCAGGTGCAAGGTTGTAAGGAGGGCGGCTACTAGGGTTCGTGTGGACCAGGGGAGAAGGGAGAGTGAACTGTGACGTCGTGGGGGAGAGAAAATGAGGGAGAGGAGAAATAAAAGAAAAAAAAAGAAATAGAAAAGAAAGGATAAAAAAAGGGAAAAGAAAAAAGAAAAAGGAAATAAAAATAAAAATAAAAGAAAATAAAAAGAAAAAGAAAAAGAAAATAAAATAAAAATAAAAGAATAAAGGGAAGATAAAATAAAATAAAATAAAAATAAAAAAGATAAAAAACCAATAAATAATAACGAGTTTAATAGTAATAATAAAAATAAAATAATAAAACCAACCATTATAAGAATAAATGTATTAATTGAGGCCGGACACCGCGCACGTTTGCGCGCATGGTCGCGCGCACGGTCGCGCGCACAGTCGCGCGCACGGTTGCATGCCCGTATAATAACAAATTTAATACTAGAACATTATCTTATTAAGGACAGGAACCGAGCACGGTCGCACGCAAGGCCACACGCCCGTTTAAAACCCCATTAAAAAAAACAACTGGTTCAAACCACAACTCAAAAGTGAGACCCAAAATAATTAAAATAAAATTAAGGATCGGTTGGGGTGTGACAATTCTCCCCACCATGACACTTTCTGCCCCCAGAAAGTCCCAAAAGACTCGACCAACCCAAGATTCCAAGCAAGACCATGAAGATACCTAAAATAAAAACTCAATCACTCGAAGACCAAGCATTCAAAACGCAATGACCTTAAACTTAAAAAATCTCGAAACCAGAATCACCAAGTAGAATAGCCAACAACAAGGAATTCACCTCCAAACACAACTACAACATGGAACACCCGACCCCTAACTTAGGGATCACCAGGGCCGCTTGAGATCTCCAAAAAAACTCATCCTGTGACCTACTACCCAAGTTAACCAAGCACCATGGTCAAGGTCGGGCGGAGCAGAAGTAAGGGGTTGCTCCACCAAGCACACTTTGAAAACAAAGTCTTCCACAAGTTCTTTCTATGGTGGTCTCCCCACCATATTAGGATTCTTGTCAAACATTGGTTCTCCAAACCAAAATGACTCACAACCCAGTCAACCTCTAACACTGGCTTGACCCTCCAAGCTCCCTAAGTTAAACCAAACCAACACAGGAGGAGACACCGGTGAGACCCGCAGTGGGTATCCCCACCATATTAGAAATTTTCTTAACACCACGACACCCGCGCGGAAATTCCCAGTTTACTTTGAGAAATACAGACTGAACTCTTCATCATGAACCCACCAACATAGGCCAACCTGCATGGATGATTCCTACACTGGCCAAAACTCTGCCACATTGGAGGGGTTTGACAGCGGAAACCCCTAACCAAGAGGCGAACTGGACATGCGCACATCAATTCCACAAGACACGAACATATCTGAAACAAGTACAATTTCGATTCCTAACCGACCCACAAGAAGGTTCACAGAGCACACCCGCTGGCTTTACAAGAATACAAATTCTCCAAACCACTTTAAGGCCGAATAGGAACTCCCATAAATTAAGACTACAACAAGGAGACAAGTTCTTCATGCCCCTCAAAAAAAAAATGAAGCCTTCAAAGACGACACCACAATAGTGAAATTTAAGCTATCCTCATCCCATCACTGCGGACTTAAGTCGGACCAAACTCATCCCACATCCGACGAGTTTTGACTGCGCAAAAGCTTCACCCCGAGACCTATGGCTGGGGCCCTGATGTCTGAAGCACCTATCGCCTCACAGTCATAAGCTGACCACCTCTGACTGGAACTTCCTCCACTGGAAAAGCAACCTGCATACTTCTCCTCGTGTCCCAAGCGGCCACTCCATCAACATACCCACTGAAAATTGTAGCGAATGACTTAGAGTGACCGACTGACCACACTAGAGATAATAGATTGAGCAGTCTGTCAAATATACGACACAAACTGATGGAAGGGGCACTCCAAGAACATGTCACTTTGGTTCACACTCCTCATCGGATGAGGAACCTGCACTTAACACAATATGAGCAAGACCAACAACTATTACGAGTTTTAAACTAATTACTCCACACTACTTACGGGGAACATGAAACTAGCTCATCAGAAAGGTCAACACACCTCCTTCACCATCTGTTGACTGGTCGAGAACCTACGAGATCCACCACTTTCCCTTGCCTTCACTTTCTTAGGTACAATGGCGGAATGAGGCTAGTCTTGAGGATCACTCAAGACATCCCAACTCACAATGAAAACGGAACAATCCCCACTTACCGGTCTAGTCCCGCTCCACCAGACATACTAGAGACAACTTACGCCTACACAACATTTGGTGTTCCTAAAAAATTGGAGACACTCCTAACTTTCCCAAAGCATTAAATGATATCCAACCAACCTCGACGTCTAAAAACAATCGACGCAACTGAGAAAAACCCAACTACGCCACTCCATTGGGAGTTTGGGCTGAGCCAAGAACCGAGAGACCTACTGGAAACCCACAGGATGTTTCTAGGGGAATATCCCAAACAAGAAACACAAAATATCCTTCCAAAAATCCAAACACATCATAAAACAAATATCCACACCTCAGACACAAATCCAATAATTCCAATTTAAAATATCAATTCTTTTTCAAAGGAAACCACCTGCTTGAAAAACCAAGCACAATACAACAAAGCCCAACAGCTCTTTTGAACCCATCGCTTTCACTCCGAACTCAAAACCATTTTCCAATTTCCAAAACCATTTAAGCACAAAAACCAATTTTAGAGAAAAAATCGCTTTTTAGGAAATAATAAGCAGGCTTTGAAATCAATCACTCACCACTGATATTCCATGATGCCTCGCAAATATGCATTTTCGTGCCACTCAGGCATCCATCCACATGATCCACCAACTCTCCATTAATCACATCCACATGCACACACGAGCACCCATAGGAATACCACTGGACAAAACAAGTTTTTTCCACTTTCAAAAAATAAAACATTCCCAATATTCCAAAAATACCCTTTTTTTCAAAACCCATTTCAAAGATTTAAGACAAATTTACAAAATGATTTCCATTTCTAAAACAACCCACTTCAATTTCAGATTACCCAAGACATTCTTTTAGAAATTCAATTTCAACAAATCAAATTCAAAATTTCAAAAACAAGGTTCAAAAGAAACACACCACAAGAATCATGTCAGACTCATAATAAGAGAAGATAAGAGCAACCCCAACGTCTGCTTTCCTTTTTAAAACCCCTTCGTGCCAACCAGAAACTGAACCAAGACATCACCAATACTAAAGCACCTCGACAGAGAACTAGAGGTCATGCCTAACCCAGCTACATAGTTAACAGACCATGAGCTAGGTAGGCACCAACCACTAGGAGTGTCGAATCGTACTCCCAGGAATAACATGGGTCAATACTCCATGTGAGACTGCGCGCAGTACCGATTTACTCCTATTGTCACCCCCATACACAAAGACCAAATCCAAAAACTTAAATCCTGGACTACCCTTGGTTAATCGAGGATTGAAAAAAAGTAAGAGTTCGCGATGATCTTCTCGCACCTACCACTCGAGTACCGACAATACTATCTCCGATCTACCTGGAACCCCAAATAATAAGAAAAAAACCTCCTTGGATACCATTTTTTCACAAACCAAATCGGGGCGCCATCAACCGACACCCGACCTAGTCCCCGACAAGGCCCGAAGGGCATTGCCTTGCCCCACAGGTTGGCACAAGTGCCCGGGTATCAGAAATATAACTTGAGAATGATTTACTCGAATAGATAAATATAAAACAAATAGCAAGACGAATGAATTTAAACTAAAATTATACAACCAAACAGGCTCTTAAACTAAGTTCAAATTTAAAGTTTACAACTTAAACTAAAAACCCAAAAGTGACTACAATAGAGAAAAACCAAAACTCAAACTCAAATCTTCGTGCGACATGAGGATTCACATCCCCAAGCCACCACCACCAACCTGCACGAGAAAACCAATACAACTCGGACCATCATCGTCAAGACCGATGCCTCGACCTGGAATATAAAAGAAACAGAATCTATATACACCCAAAGGTGTATGTAGGGTGTGAGCCAAGAGCCCAGTAGGATTCCACCCAAAAAAGGTTCCACGCATAATTATTAAATGAAAAATAAATTTTCAATTTAACAGATGAAAATAAACAAATAATCAAACAATTTTAATGAAAGCAGTTTTATGGATAACTATTTTAAAGAAAACAACTTAAATTAAAGCACACACACTCTCTAGTTTCCATGGTAACCCCAAAGTCACATCGTGTACCGACAGTGAGAGAAAAGTAAATGAGGAGCACAGTACATGGGAGAGGCCCTAAGGATACTAGCAAGAGGTGGGACCCTAGAACATCTCGTCTTGGTGAACAATGGTATAGGAACACAACAATATACGTTCTCGTGCACGATCCACAAGTAGGGTAACAAATACATAACCTAGTGGTCTCCCAACATCATCCAAAAGTTTAGTTAGTGTTGTAGTCATCAATCCAGCTAAGTGAAACCTGGCCGATGCCACTTCTGTATCACTAGCGCACTAGTCCTAGTCCACCCACCTAGTACCCAGGCTTCCCATTTGTGCTCAAGTGGTCCATAGTTCATGTCACATGTAAAACATAAATAAACAAAATAAATGAGACGCTACCTCTACCTAACATCACACTTGAACACACAAGAACCATTTAAAAAAATACACTCACTAAAAATTGCTCAAACTAAATTTGCATCACTTACACAATTAAAGAAACCATCTGCATAGTTTAAACATCCATTTTCACAGTCAAACAAACACCCAAAAACACTTTATTAACTAGTTTCAAATATGCTGCATGAATTTAAGCATCAAAAACTTATTTTATATCTAAATGCACCTTGAAAACACACCCAAAACACCACTGCAGCCCTTACACATTTTATTAAAGCAACAAAACAGTTTATAAAATAGTAAACAGCTCGACATGGGTTTTTCACAGAAAAATCAAACACATATGGCATAAACATGCTACTAGTAAATGAATGAAAAATGTCCATTTTGGAATGATGTGCACCCAAAGACACTTTTCAAAACCAATTCACAACTTCTATATCATTTAATAAACCATTAAGAAATTCTATAAAATAATTCCAAGTGACGTCACATGATTTTTCACACATAAACCTCACAAAAAAACTCCTTTTATTAAAAAATGCACATCATCACCACTTCATAACCCAATTCGCAGCTCTTCCTAAATTAAATAAACTAATTGCATAACTTATATAACACAATCAAATGACTCAATAAGGGTTTTCATAAAAAAACACTTCGCACTATACTAACATGCTACAAAATAAATCAACGCATGTTAAATTCTTTTTAAAAACTAAGTTCACACCCAAGTAATTAATGGAAGGCCATGATAAATTAATCGAACAAGCAAATTAATCCATTAAAAACACACTAAATCTCATGTAAAATCAAATTCTCACTAAACTAACTAATTAATAAACATTCTAAGTTAATTAAATAAGCAAAAGAATTTATCAATTAATACTCATACATGGAACCACCTACCTGGAATGTAGAAAAATTTCATGATCTTGGTGTGCAAAATCCACCGCACGCCCACTGCACCTTAGACCACACCAATAGACCCTAAGAACAAGGTTTCGAATTGAAAACATCTAAACTAAACCAAACTCCACACTAAATATTAACCTGAAATCATCCCAATGGAATAAAAAACTAATCGAGGTGGAACACACCTACGTTGAAGATGCAGGAGGCTGGTCGAGTGAGGCGAGAGGTTGCCGGAGGTGATTTGCGCCAGCTGGACCTTTCCGAAAGGGGGCGCGGCCAAGGTGCAGCGGTCAAGGGTGATGCACGCTGTGGATTCAATGTGAGGAGGGTGGTAAGGGAAGTTTGGGGATGCTATGTGGCGTGAGGTGGCTGGAGGGGAAGTGGTGCACTGACCTAGTCCGCCAGAGAGAAACCAGGCGCAACAAAGGGAAAGAAGTCATTGCCTAGGTTTAGGGGGGAGGAGAACATGACGCGACTGTCAGGTGAAGGAGAGGAGGAGGAGGCGTGACTATGGTGTGCTGGTTCGAAGTCCATCCAGGGGTCATCGGTCATGGGTCCGATGCTGGTGGTGCGAGCTGCAGGGGTGGCGTGGTTTGGTGCAGGGCATGCTGCAGGGTGGCACAAGGCGAGCTGGAAGGAGGCAGGGCAGGGCGGGGGTCGCAGTTGTGGCTGGGTGTGAGGCTACAAGGAGGGCAGGGTCACGGTTGTGGCTATAGCCGGGTGCGACGCTGCAAGGAGGGTGGCTACTAGGGTTCATGCAGACCAAGGGAGAAGGGATAGTGAAAAGTGCCGCCGTGGGGGAGAGAAAATGAAGGAGAGGAGAAATAAAAGAAATAAAAGAAATAAAAGAAATAGAAAAGAAAGGATAAAAAAGGGAAAATAAAAGAGAAAAAGAAAATAAAAATAAAAGAAAATAAAAGAAAATAAAAAGAAAAAGAAAAAGAAAAAGAAAATAAAATAAAAATAACAGAATAAAAGGAAGATAAAATAAATAAAAATAAAAATAAAAAGATAAAAAAAAAATAAACAATAATGAATTTAATACTAATAATAAAAATAAAACAATAAAACTAACCATAATAAGAATAAATGTATTAATTGAGGCCGGACACCGTGCATGTTTGCGTGCACGGTCGCGCGCACAGTCGTGTGCCCGTATAATAACAAATTTAATACTAGAACATTCTATTATTAAGGATGGTAATCGAGCATGGTCTCATGCATGACCACACGCCCGTTTAAAACCCCATTTAAAAAAACAACCGGTTCAATCCGCAACTCAAAAGTGAGACCCAAAATAATTAAAATAAAATTAAGCATCGGTCAGGGTGTGACAAATAGTCTAATTATACACAACCGAAGTGTGGTTGAACTGATTGTATAAATCATTGTTCATCTTGAGTAGAAAGCAATAAAAATATTTTCCCTTGAAGAGGAAAATGAATATATTGAAAACATTATATCTTTTTAGATATTGTCCCTGAAGTGACACTGGTACGAGAAAAATTATGAGATCTCAATAAAATGTTGTTGATGATATTTTTTCTATGAATTATTTTAAAACTCATTGACGACAATGGATTTTGAAAGATGCTGACATCATAATAATTGGCCAAAATTATTAAAGGAACTTATAAAATGTTCAACATATAAAGTTCTGGATTGATTATCCAAACTATCAAGACTATTGAATATCGATGATCCTATTATAAGAAATATTCTTCATTGTATATTTGGATATTTACATATGAATCCCAGGAGGGTTTGAAATTCCTGAAGCATATTAAAAAATTATGAAAGTTTCACCCAATCTGATAAATTATGGGGTGAACTAAATAAGATGTATCCATATTAAGTTAAGGAATAATGTAAATTGAATTTATCATCCCATGGTCTGTATGAATCATTGTATTCATCATATTATTAAGGTGTTTTGAAAAACATCTAAATTCTTGAAGAGTTTTCTAAAATCGATGAATTATTTGATCATGAAATTACATGGAATGTCCTTGTATTTTGAACTAATCATCTTGAATATTAAATATTAAATTTTGGAATGGTTTTACCCTTAATGAATAATTAAATCTCTTGTTTCCAAGAGTGATATATTTCATACATAAGGGGTTGATGAAGAACATTCTTATCTGAGAAGGATTAAATATAAATGCACATTTTATTATCCCCTGAAGGATATAAATGCACATGTGCATATGTACTTTGCAAATAACTATAAATCATATTATGATGCAAGGTAATGTTCTTCCCTATTCATTGAAATCTAAAGGGTATAAGTTATTATTATTCAAAAATTAAAAACTGAATGTTTTGGTTATGAATTGATCATGTACATTCTATGAGTTAAATAATGATCATTATGAATGGGAGAGTAACTTTTGTACTCTTTTTCCCTTGGTCAAGTTTTTCCCACTGGGTTTTCTTGATAAGGTTTTTAACGAGGAAACACTCTAGGGGCTTGATGTTATTGTACTCTTTTTTCCTAATCAAGTGTTTTCCTTTGGGGGGGGGGGTTTCCTTGATGAGGTTTTTAATGGGACAATAATACATCATAACATATATCCAAGGTAATGT
Source organism: Viscum album (assembly GCA_963277665.1). NCBI lineage: Eukaryota > Viridiplantae > Streptophyta > Magnoliopsida > Santalales > Viscaceae > Viscum > Viscum album. The sequence continues at coordinate 1,655,242,212 of OY728121.1, read as the reverse complement.
TATAAACTATTCTGAATATCTATAATGAATGGAAATTGTTAGCCTTCCCCATGAGTTATAATTTTTAATGAGTCCATTCATTATCACATTTGGTCTTCCTACAATGTCTTGAAGACATAATTAAATAATAATATTAATTGATGTCCTAGAGACATAATTAAATGATATAATCAGGGGGAGCTGGGAATGCTACACTCTTTTTCCCTTCATCAGTTTTTCCCACTAGGTTTTCCTAGTAAGTTTTTTAATGAGGTAGCATGACATGGAATTCAATTACTTTGGCTTCACCTATTTTTCCCATAGGGTTTTTTAAGTGAAGATTATATAAGGTTCCATGAAATTATGACATTCAAGGGGGAGTGTTATGAAATATTAAATATGAATGTCATAATTATGATAACTCCCATTCCCAATAAACCCCTTCATGTGACCAACCTTTCATATGCCAACTTTTAGCATTCTTTGTACACTATAAATAAATGGGAATGATTAATGAAAGGTGATGGTTTTTGTGGGGCTCTACATTGTGTTATTTAACTTTTGTATTTCTATTGTACTTGTATTTATATTTTTCATTATCATCATGATACACAAATTCGACGCTCTCTTTCTCAACTATGTGCTTTGCCTACGATCAGTCTTACATTTTCAGTTTCAAAATTCTTCTCCATTTCAATCGGCGTTCAATTGATTTCACTACAAGTTATTTATTTTTACTATTGTTTTGCTATTTTTTGGACGATTTTCAAGGTTTTTCAAATGAAATAATTTCTCTATCCCAATAAAACTAAAAAAACATGACACCCATCACGTGTCTTCTAATTAGTTATTTAAATAAAAAAGCACGTTAGGCCTCACATAATTTCCCCCATATATTATAATAAGTAGGTCATCGCCATCATATTTTAGGTGGAAAATAAGAATATTATTTTTGATTCAATTCAAATATTAATTTATTCTATTTGATTCCATCAAAGATAATGTTGCAGAAGAAGCACATGTTTGGATTCAATCTAAAGCCGTATTATTTAATCTTCTTTTTTAAAAAATATTGTAAAAAAATAAAAATGATTGAATTGAATATATATTTGAATATGTTAAGCAGAAAAAAGAGTAAAATATTCTCAGGTTTCCATTACAAAACCATAGCATTTAAAAATTTTCTTGCAAATTTTATAATTTAGTTTTTCAAAAGGTGTTCTAGGAGATGTCTTTGTGGATAAATCTACACAGTTATTACAAGATATACATTGATGAATATCAATCTCTAAACTCTTTAAAAACTTACAAGTAATTTATTTATGGATGATACATGTATAATTGATACAACCACATTTTAATTGCAGTATAAAAACCGAATTATTTTCATATAAAGTGGTGAACCTATTAATACTCAATATATAATTATTTGATGGATAATTGATTTCGACCAAACATAGTGTCTCATTAATCACAATCAGTACAACATGATTGGTGGAAGTCACATAAATGAATTTATTTATAGAACACCATGGAATGATGATTATGCCATACATGAATATATATCTAGTTTGAGATTGTGTTTTGTGTAGATCAAACAAATATCCAACCTCAACAAAACCAACCATTTTTGATTTTTGATTTTTTAAATAAAATAATTCCCAATCAATCCTTCAATGTATCACAATATCCATTTGATATAATTCAAATGACTTTTAGTTGTTGAAGAGAGATTGTTCCCCTTGAAAGGTACATTAATTCTCTTACAACACATATGATAATTTATGAAAAAAAATCTTTATTATCTTATTGTAGTAAAAAAAATATTTATCATAATCAAGAGATAATGCCACCATTGATGTACTCAATGAATGAAAAGTCTTCATATAAAATATTTGTAAAAATTTTGTAATATCGTAAATACCACGACCCTAGTAGCTCATAGTTGATGCTTATTTTATTACATTGGTGCTAGATACAAGAGATCACATCCCAAAAGATTGAATAATTTCATAGTCATGAAAAACTAGATACATGCTCGAATTTCACATTGCATTTACCAATTTAAAACACAACATAGTAATTTTCTTGTGAATACCATTATTCTCTTTAGTATATCTCTATATATCAGTCATAATATACTTCCAGACATCTTAGGGAAAAGAAACATGAGAAATAGGTGAGATCATACGCTTAATAAGGCTATGAGTACAACAGAAGTTATAATGAATAAATAAGGCATAATCAATATGAAAAGGTAAATATCTGAAAACACATATCATTTAATCAATAACTTGATCATGAAGAATAATATAATAGGATTAAATGATCAAATAATGTCATATAAATAATCAAACAAACATGAAAATTATCCATGGATATCATAATTAATCAAATAATCACATAGATATCAATAACTAATATCATAATAAGGGAATGCATAATGTTAGACATTGTAAACATACCATCAATGCCTCATGAAAAAACTTATTACATAAATGGGTAAGATCTCAACCAAATACCAAAGCTAATTTATTTCATGAGACTAACCAATGCATCAATGAGTTATAGTGGGTCTCATTTGTTATTCACTAAGTCCAATGAATTCCTCACATTAATGGGGAGAAACATAATCAACATAAACATTATTATTGAAAAATTAGCATACAAAATGTTAATACTTTTTCTAATCAATAGAAATAATCATAAATCATCCAGCGTAATATGACGAATGATATCAAAATAGTACATCCTCAGTCAAACTGATTATAAACCATCTGAAAAAATAATAAAGATGGTATCATTTCAACATATTCATAGTGAAACATGAGTAAAATAAAAGTTATTGTCATTAATGAATAGAAATATCATAAAAATGTCATTAAAAACATATATCATTTTCAATTTGTAAATCACTTTTAAAAACTAATTTTTTTTTAGAATATTATGAATTTTTTTTCTTTGAAAAAAATCATGGAAACTTGTAAAGGAAACTTCAAAGAAATGAGCGGTTATGATGGTAGGTAATTCCATACATGACATGTAAGTTAAAAAACCATTCATTTCACATTGTCGTAAAAAGTTCAAAAGTACATCATCTGAAAAATGACAAGAAGATTCTTTTCAAACCATTTTTTAAAAAATAAAATATGAGTAAAAATGTCTTTAATAAGTCATTTGGAGAATTTTTAATTTTTTTGAAAATATTATTAGAAAACATGGATATGGAATGTTGCGGGGAGCACCCCTATCCAAGAGACAGTCCCCACGAAATAGCCCATGATCTATTGGGTGTTTTAGTTTGTTAAAATATGAAATTCAAAAATGGTCTTCATTTACAGTTTAATACATGAAAATTGTTAAAAAAATAATTTTCAACTTGAAATTCCATAACATCAAATGAAAACATTCAAATGAATTAAACCAGTGAACACATTGCATGTAGTAAACAGACACATATAAAGTGGAAATTACAACATTCAAGCATGCAATATTTCTCATTAAACAGAACACAAAATCTGTACAACACTGATTTAATAAAACCATAAAAATGAGATAAAATTCCAGAAAAAAACAATGAGCAAGAATTAATCTTTTAGAAGTAATTATTAACTACGAATTACAAATCCCAAAACAACTTATATTAAACCATTTAAATTTCAAATCATAATTCAAATTAATATTCAAGAAGTAGCGAACGTTCAACATTTTACAGGTCGAATAAACAAATGTGGAAAGAAAGTAGTAAAATGGACACCGAGATTTACGTGCTTTGGCCATATGGACTACGTGCATGGGGAAAGATCATCAAGGGTTTTTTTTACTATGAAAGGTAAAATAGTACAAGGAGTAGTAAGGGTAAAATAAGCTACATGACCAATACTTCAAAATACGACAAAGAAAACTGTAAACAGGAGTGGAACCCCCTTACCAGGGTTCGACCAAACCTTTGTCAAAGAAGAAGATTGTCGCAAGCCACTAAAACCATCACCATCCAGATATGATGTATACCATATTCTTTACCCCGAACCAATTTCTGTCTAGATTCGGTTAACCTTTTGTTGACGTAGTCATAGTCCATTGTCCATCACAGTCTCATCGTTGCTATCCCAGATTGTATGACACAAACCAGATTCATCAAAAACCAGGTTCAAGAATGAGACCCACCACCCCTTGCTGAGACAATATCTTCCTCCATTTCATCTCCTTCATCAATTAATGTAAAACCCTCACTGGAGTCCCTCAAGAGGCTAATCTCTCTCTACAAGGCCTCAAAGAAAACCATAAGGGACTCTCGCAGCTTGTGATGCACAAGTCTTGGTCAAGAAGGGACTGAACTAGGGGAAATTTCTCCCTTAGTTTCTAAAATTGAGCACCTGGATGTGCTTCAAATCAAGGAAGAAGATAGATACCCTGTTCATTCTTGAAATCGAAGAACCCTACCACCTATCACCAAAGGAAGATAGTCACGACGCTGCTTCAGGGCTCGCCATGGCCGATAAATAAAGAGGTCGACGCCGGAACTCCACTCCTCCCCAAAAGCCGAACCTTATGCCACCTCTTTGAAGACTGGATCCACATGGTCGAGCTCTTCCACTTGAATAAGATCCATCGGAAGAGGAGAGGTGATCCGCCCTCTAGACAAAAAAAGGCCGCACCCAAATGGAGCGACGCACACGCCAGAAATGAAGAATGAGGTTCTACCAAAGGGTTAATGATACCAGAGCATATCTATTAATTTTTTTGTAGAAATATAGCCACACGTGGATAGATAAAACTGTTCAGGTGGTTCCCAATTGACAACCGTATAACAAGTATAAAATAGAATCCAAAAAATTGCATATGAAAAGGAAAATACAATTTTAATTAACAATAAAAAAACGGTGAAATATAAATTCAAAAATCACCACCTTGTTAATTAAAATTCATAAACAGATTTAGCATGCCACAACACACTCTCCACCTTGCCAATTAAACTCTTAACCACATGATCAATCCTCACCACCTAAAATAATCAACTTGGGAATATCCTAAATAGGAAACAACCTATAGGGTATGAAGCAAACAATCCCCCTACCATGTATCAACTGTAACACATGTCGCCTAATGTTGAATGATATCGAAAAATTGATAAACATGTTCAGAATTAAACAATTCTAAACAATTTCATGATAAAAGTTCATACTTGCACTTACCTGAGTCGTACTCTAGGAGGATGCCAATGAGGAAATCACGGACTAGCAAATCACATGCCAACAGGTCCCCGAACCAGCTCACCTGTGCCTATAGAAAAAAAATAAACAAAGCAGTATCCATCCTCACACAAAACATAGCAAAACAAAACTCAGATAAATTCACATAGAATGTAACTCAGTACAAAATAGGGAATCAGGCAAAATAACAAAGAGAGAGAAACTCGGAGAGGGGAACCATGCATAGTAAATGAAACAACCCAAAGAAGTCTCCACTTGAACCCACAAAGACATATAAGGACCAAAGGACCAAGAACCGTCGGCTTTGAAACCGAGACACACCGCCTGGACTTTCGATGTAAGGCACCAGAAGATCCTCAACAGATGGATTTAGAATCTCCACCATAGAAGATGATCGCCGAAACAAAATCCAAAAGGATATGTCCTAAAAAAAGGGAAACAACAAGGACACATGAAAGCAGTCCCAATATCCTAGGACAGATTTAAGATGCAATAACTAAAGGTTGGGTGCCTTTTAGAAACTAGGGGAAAACAAGACACTAAAGGGCCACACATCCTAGTTTATACTTACTAACGGAACACGGTTCCTGGGAAACCAAAAAAATCCACTAAACAGGGTCGAATAGTAAACAAAGAAGCTTGGTGATCATCCAAGTGACACTGTATCCACAAGCTACCCAAACCTAAACACCGAATTCACTATAGGACCATACCTAGAGAAAACAGTCCTAAAGGATGTGGATGAATACATCAGAGCTAATATAAGCTCATATCCTAGGTAAAAGGCAAACACTAGAGAAAAAAGATCCTTCCAAACCCTTACTGCTAACTAGCTCTCAAACATAGGCTAACCTCACACAAAACCCAATCCTAACCTAAAACCATAGACACACATAGGCAACAACTACCAAGAAGCATCTTTGAGGCTCATACAGGCAAAGAAAAAAAAGGAAGGTAAACAACGAGGAAACAAACTAGCAGAAACAGAATGAAATTATAGCCTAAGAGAACTAACGACCTAGAAGAACAAAACAATCAAAGCATGATTCAACAGGTAAAATCCACTAGAAAGTCATCTGAAATAAACAAACAAATGATTTCAAATTTTAACAAAGCAAAATTTAAACCCAATTAGGCTCTGATACCAATTTGTTTCGGGGAGCGCCCCTACACGAGAGACAGTCCCCACACAATAACACATGATCTATTGGGTGTTTTAGTTTGTTAAAATCTGAAATGAAAAAACGATCTTCATTTACAGTTTAATACATGCAAACTGATAAACAAATAACGCTCGACTTTCAATTCCATAACATCAAATGAAAACATTCAAATGAATTCAACCAGTGAACAAATCACATATAGTAAACAGACACATATGTAGTGGAAATTACAAAATTCAAGCTTTCAATATTTCTTATTAAATAGAACACAAAATTTGTACAACAATGATTTAATAAAACCATAAAAATGAGATAAAATTCTAGAAACAAATAGCAAGCAAGAATTAAGCCTGCAACAGCAATGATTAACCGGGCATTACAAAGCCCAAAAAAACTTATATTAAACCATTTAAATTCCAAATTAAAATTCAAATTAATATTCAAGAAGTAACGAATGTTCAACATTTTACAGGTCGAATAAACAATGTGGAAATAAATTAGTAAAAGGTATATTGAATTTACGTGCTTCGACCATATGACCTAAGTGCATGGGGGATGATCATCAAGGGTTTTTTTACTATAAAAGGTAAAAGAGTACAAGGATTATCAAGGGTAAAATAAGCTACATGAACAAGACTTCAAAATAAGACAAAGAAAACTATAAACAGGAGCGAAACCCTCTTACCAGGGTTCAGTCAAACCTTTGTCAAATAAGAAGATTGTTGCAAGCCACTAAAACCGTCGTCATTCGGATCTGGTGTATACTGGATTCGTTACCCTGAACCAATTGATGTCAAAATTTGGAGAACCTTTTCTAACATAGTCCTAGTCCACTTTCCTTTATAATCTCATCGCTGTTGTCCCAGATTATATGACTCGAACTAGATTCATCGACAACCAGATTCAAGAATGAGACCCACTGCCCCTTGTCGAGTCAATCTCTTCCTCCATTGCGGCTCCTTCACCAATGAACATAAAACCATCATTAGAGTCCCTCAAGTGGCTAATATCTCTTTGTGAGTCTAGGAAGTAAACCATAAGGGTCACTCACAGCTTGTGATGCGTGAGTCTTGGTCAAGAAGGGACTGAACTAGGGGAAATTTCTCCCTCCGTTGCTGAAATGGAGCACCTGGATGTGCCGCGAATCAAGGAAGAAGACTAATACAATATTAATTCTTGAAATAAAAGAACCCTATCACCTGTCGCTAGAGGAAGACAGTTGCGCCGCTGCTTCAGGGCTCGCCAAGGCTGAGAAATAAATAGGTCAACATTAGAACTCCACTCCTCCCTAGAAGCCAAACCTTGTGCCACCTCTGTGAAGACCAAATCCACATGGTCGAGCTCTAACACTTGAAGAAGATCTGTTGAAATAGGGGAGGTGAGACGCCCTATAGCCAAAAAAGGCCATACCCAAATGGAGCGACACACACAACAGAAGTGAATAATGAGGAGCCGCTAATGGGGTAATGATACCAGAGCATATATGTTAATTTTTTTTGCAGAAATGTATCCACATGTGGATAGCCGAAACTGTTCAGGCGGTTCCCAATTGACAACCGTATAACAAGAATAAAATGAAAGACAAAAAATTTCATATTAAAATGAAAATAATATTTTAATTAATAATAAAAAAACAGTGAAATGGAAATTCACAAGAATGAAATTTTTTTTGACCAAAGATAGAAATAAAGTCAGTTTTTCTTAAAAACATTTTCTCAATAATTTTAAGTAACAAAGAGAGGAAAATTGTTTTATTACTTGAAAAGTATATGAAAAAGAAGAGCAGAAGAAAATTGATTGATTTTAAGATAGAAATATCAAACAATTTTTCCAAACGAGACTTAAATGTAAAAATCCCAAATAATGATGATATTACGAAATAAACCCTTACCGCTTTTGTAACTTTTGAATCATAATCCCCATTAAAGAAATAAATTCAAATGAAACTTTAAATACTATAAATAAAAATAGATCCGTGATATAACATATCAAAGGTTCATTATATACATCACAGAAAAGAAACAAGCAATGAATATGACATATGTCTCACTGAAGTAAAAGTGAGACTAGAAAACTCTTATTGTTAGTTCGACCTCCTTTGTATGTGTATGAAACTATTATATAATAAATATATATTTATTATTATTATTTTATTCTCGAAAAATAAATCCTCAGGTGGGGTCTCACTACACCAGATCGGTGTAAGGGCAGCACTGACTTTTATTAGCGCTAAGAAAAAAGTGCTGATAAAAGCCTCACCTTTATCAGTGCTAGCTAAAAGCGCTGATAAAAGTTTTTAACAAAAAATATTATTAATTTATATAAAATTATTATATTTATATTCATAAATAATGTTTATTTATATACATTAAATAAAAAACACGTGTTTATAATTAATATATATTTTTTAATCATTCAAATATATATATATACATAATTTTTTTAAAAAAGTATTTATCGAATTATAATTAAATAAATATATATTAAAATAATTATAAAATTATAATAAATTTTATTAAATAATAAATATATTTTTTATATTTATAATTATATATTTATAATTATATATAAATACTTTTTAAATATATATAATTATAATTATAATTATAATTAAATAAATATATATTTAAATAAATATATGTTTCCAATGAATTTGGTCAATAAATATATTGACGAGTGAGTATAATTGATGCATGCATATGTTATGTATTCATCATGAATGTTCATTTACACATTACACCCTTAATATTATTCATGTTGTCTATTTATGTGATAACTATAATCTATACTTTACTAAGTACATGATTCATTCATGTTATACCCATGAATATATTATATTCTCATAAGTACTTATAAAATCACAATAAATATATTTATTATATTTATAATTATAAATTGTTAATTATATATAAATAGTTTTAAATATATTTATTTATAATTATAGTTATAACTATATATATATATTTATTTAAATAATTATAAAATTAGATACATCTATTATAATTTATATTTTTATATATATAAATATATTTATAATTATATAAAAATATTTATAAAAATATTTATTTATACTTATAATTATAATTATATATATATATAAATAATTATAAAATTATAATAAATATTTTTTTATACTTATAATTTTATAAATATATATAATTAAATAAATATATTTATTAATATATAAAAATATTTATAATTATATTTATAAATAAATATAGATATATTTAAATAATCATAAAATTATAATAAATATATTAATTATATATATTTATAAAATTATAAATATAATAAGTATATTTATTATAATTTTATAATTATTTAAAGATATCTATATTTATTTATAATTCTAACTATAAATAAATATATATTTATTATAATTTTTTATTATAAATAAAAAAATATTTATTTATAGTTATAATTATAAATAAATATAGATATGTTTAAATAATTATAAAATTATAATAAATATATTTATTATATTTATAATTTTATAAATATATATAATAAATATATTAATTATATATATTTATGAACTACCATTTGGAAGACCTGAAGATGGAAGAGTGGGAGAAAGAGCTCTCAAAGCTCCCGAGTGATTAGGTCGACCTAATCCATCCAAGAGGTTTGAATCAATATGCATATGATTCGACTCACTGCATTTCTAGCCAAATTTTGAATAAGTCGCAGAAGATGAAGGCCTATGAAGTGAAAGATTTAAAGGATTTCTCTCCCTTTTCTGGCACTTCGAGTGGAACTTTCATCTTCCCTGAAAATTAGGTCGCACAAGGAATCATAAAAAAGGATCTACTACCCACATCTCAGTATCAGATGGAGCAATCTCGGATAGGTTCAAACTTTGTAAGAACTCTTATATCTCCCGTATTTCTTTATCCAAAGGTATGAAACCTTAAAAGTGTCAGATCTGATCACCCAATTAGCTTATATTTGGGGTTTTCATGATTTCAAGTGCATCTCTTTGGGCTGAGGATTTTTTCATATGCTTTTTCCCACTACCGATTTGAAAGGTCGGGCATGTAGTTTTGGTTGAGTAAATTTAAGTCCAGGAACTTTTAGGATCCATAAGTGGAACTTAAACTTAAACCTTAATCATTTTAAAGACTCCTTTTCTCAGGTTTGGATCAAATTTTATGGTTTAAACTGGGTTTTGTGGCACTCTAAAATATTTTATGACATTACTTCAGCGATGGGGATTCCTATTCAGATGGATTTAGCTACTGAAATATTTAGTTTTGGTTATTTTTCTAGAATACTAGTTGAGGTAGATTTAAGATCTTCCCTAATAAACAAGCTTTTCCTCTCCACTCCCCAATATGAAATTAGTCTTAGAATTGTGCATGTGAAAATGCTAATTTATTGTGATTCTTGTTCTATCATTGGACACTCGAGGTCCATCAATTGAGAAAATATCATTTGTGCTAAATTCCTGATGAAAGGACATGATGAGAAACACTGTAGGAGGAAAGATAGTTTTAAGTCAACGTAGGAGACCGTTTCTCACCCAAAAGATAAAGTTAGAGATGAGACTCCTTGTGAATATCCCACCATGATCTTAAGCTCTAGGAATGCTTAGGTAGAGCAGATGGTTCAAGATGTAACTAGGTCTGAGGCTAATCAACAGGAAAGGATTTACATTAAAAGTACTAGGAATGATTCTTCTCAGGAAATTCAAAAGGATTCCTCCCCACATCTACTAAATGATAAACCTATTGTCTCATGGTAAGACTTGGCTGATGAGGTAGTTACAATTTATGTGGGTATTTCCATAAAGGAGTCCCTAATTGGGGGCATAGAATATGAGAAAAGCATATATGAATCTAATGACAGTCAAATTGGGAAATAGATTTCAGCACAGAAAGAGGCTCATAACAAACTTAGACTAGAGAAACTTTTTTATTTCCCTAAAATGTCAAAAGGGAAGACTAAGTTGGAGGCTGCTACGTTAATTAAAACTAAAAACAAAGGAGTGCACATCAAAGAGAAAAGGAAATCTATTTCAGTGAAGGGATTTGAGAAGGAATCTTCTTATTAGTCCAAGTCAAATGAATCTATGGAAGACTCTACTTCCATGAATCCTAATATTGGTTTGATTACTTTAAAATATTGTCTAGAATGGTATAGAGGTACTATGGAAATGACACCTAGCTCTAAATCTCCCTATGATTCCACTTCACAGCAAGGACCCAACTTGTCTTCAAGGGAGATACTTGCTATGATTCCCAAGTTTATTCCTAGAAAGGGAAATGAAGTTAGTGATGTGGATGTAATTAATTCATCTATGGCTATGTCACAACCCATCCCAGTACCCCAACTCCCTGATCCTAGTGCGGACCTCCTGGGGGTGGTGGTGGAAGTAAGTCAAAGCATCTGCCACCACCCGCAGCTCTCCCTGCTCCTCTGTCACATCCGCCGCCTGGCGGGTCTATCTGCTCCACTCTCTGCCTCTGCCTCGATGGTCCATACACCACTTCCCTGTTAGCAGCTCGACAGGTCAGACAATCTCTAACGAGATGTCCCCTACCGTCGCACGCATAACATCTCTTCTCCCTAGGTTGACTGGATCCAGCCTAAGAGCCCTGGACCATCGATCCCCTGTACCAAGTCCTCCTCTGACGTATCTCACGTCCTGATCCCTGTGTCCGACATTGGATCCTTGCTACCGAGGTCTCCGCACCTATCTTCCTGCTGTTGACTGTCATCGGCTATCTCTGCTCCACCAAGAAGCTCTCGATCACCAAAGCCCACTCGAGCACTCCAATATAAGTCGGAATGCATAGAGGCACGATACTAGCTCGGATGTCTCTTTGCAGACTTCACTCTAAGGTTCGAGCTCTGAAGTACCGATCCCTGACCATATCCATCGAGTACCTGGAGAGGTTGGTGAACCTCAATGAATAGTCAGCCACCGTCAAACTGCCCTGCTAGAGCTGAAGAAGCACCTGGATACATACGGATCTCAGCATAACCGAAGAGAACTCCTCCCTGAAGAGTCACTCAAACTCTGTCCACGAAAGAGTCTACTCATCGTGAGTTTATGTGGTCAGACTCCACCGTCATCCCGTCGAACCCTGAAAAAGGCTCACTCCTAGGATCACCATTTGGTCTGCTGGTGTCCTTACTAGACAAAAAACTATGGTCACTGCCTCAAGCCAGTCCTAAGCCGCCTAAGGGTCGGGCTCACCTCGGAACCTGAGAGGTCTCTGTCTCTGGAACTCATGGAGTGATCTCATCCTACACTCCTCATCGGTCGGTACTGTGGGTACCACGGGCTGCCCCACTAGTGGTGGTATAACAGGTGCACCACCTGGTGGAAACGCCTGGGGATCTAGTCCCTGTATCGAAGCCTCTTCACTAAGGGGGTCATCCTCGTGATCGTGCTGCTGCATCCTAGTGGGTATGTGTCACAGAGGCATCCTGTAAGGAAATAAGATGTACCATGGTCAATGAGTATATCTGGATAGCTGACACAAAGGACATGGAAAACACAACCCATTCTTATATGATGCATGTACCTTTATTTTATTTCCCCACAACCAGTGTTTTCATGTACCGAATCGAAAAGCAGGTTATCAGAGTCCTGTGGGTTGGGGCCCGCGCCATGACAGAGTGGTATCAGAGGTGGCCGGTTCTACCTTAGGACCAAGAGTCTCTGAGATTGGTTGGGGAAATAGTGCTAAGTGTTTCAAGCTCGGCTTTCAGGCCAGGGACTCCTGGTGTATGGATACGTTAGCCGCCGCACCAACACTGGAGTCCATTCCCGTGTCCGTGTACTTCCCAAAATACACATCGAGCTTCGGGGAAAGTCCAACATGCCGTGTGACCAGGGTCACACACCACGTGATTCCTCTCTGATTCCCAAAACCCTAGCTTCCACCGCAAGTACTACACATCGTGTTCTTCGGAAGTACACACCGTGTATTCTGGAAATTTCCAGAAACACGAACCTCCACCATCGCGCCTTCTGTGATGCCCCATTCATCGATCCAGCTATCCGATCGCCACAAAACTCCTAGGTTTTGGTCGCCCCGACACCACAAAGCTGATTCCATTGTTTTCGAACCTCTGATCGGCTCTAAAAACGTGCAACGATCCACCCGCACGAAGAATGCTCGAAGAACGACCCTTCCCAATCCGGTCCGATTTGTCATTCGCTATCATCGTCACACCTCCGAAAGGTTGTTGTGGTGTTGATTCTTCAATTTGGGATCATTGAGTTGCAGAACAGATGTTCAACGATCCGTTGTTTGTCGCCCCACGAAGAACGCAAAGAACGCGCGAAATAAAAAGGTCGAAAAAATCCAAAGCAAATCGAGGAACAAACCTCCACTGTCATTCGTCACGGTGTTGATCTGCTCCCATTGCTAGGCTTAAACAGATCAGAATCAAACGAAAACAATTCAACATGGATGAATTCCCTGAATCATCCCAAATAAATCCCTCCCACAAGAATGTATGAATCCGCGGATCAACTTGTTTGTGGTTGATCCTAGTTCGTCATTTAAATCAAAAGTGGGGAAAATAAAATTAAATAACAAACCCCTACCTTTAAGAAAGGATCGATCGTTGATGAAGGGTCGTGCTGCCTTCGTCATCGAGATCTTTCAACTTTTCTGGTGCAACGATTCTCAACTTCGATCTATTGTCGTTCGTCGCTGAGAGTTTGCTCCAACACTCCGTGGATTCTCCAGAGATTTTTTCTCAATAGTCTCCAATGAGCAAGAATCGATTATCCTAATAAAAGGGAAACATATTTGACATCCCATCACACTATGGCATTAATGAGTCAATGTTTCTATTTCTGAGTCATTATGAAATGACAATAAAGACTGAAATAGTTGCCCCATCGCTGCGCTGCAGCGGATATTTCCAAAAAGAAATAAAATAAACTTTTCTAATTTATTTTATTTTATTTTACTTAAAACTTCCGAAAATTAACTTTTTTCCTCGACCCACGCCAGTCGAGGTTAGACCCGTTCTTAGGTAAAGTCGTCGTTCTAGACGCAACGGTGTCCTCATATTTTTAATTCGGGCATCCGTTTGAAAACTGCCACAACCGCGCACAAGTTCCGACTCACTTAACTTAAAAAAAAGTTCAAACCACCATTCCAGGACCACTGGGCCTCAGAATGATGTGTCGTCTCTGCGCCTGGTCTTGTAAAAATTCCATATAATATTTAAAAAAACACATGGAAAAATACGAGACATTACAGGCTACCACTTATTCTGCTGGACATAATATTTCTAGACCTGCGATCCTTTTTGATAAGGTTATACCTACTGTGAAAAAAATTCAAGACTTGAAGGTGAACTTTGACTCCCCTACGGAGCACACCCAAATGAAGTTTTTTTCTGCTACCAAAGTTGGACACATGCAGTCAACACAAACTTCTGGTTCCACCCGGATGTAGGCCACCCCTATTGAAAAACCCAAACTCCAACAAGGGTATACATATGGTAACTCCTACCCCCTAGTACCAACCGAATGTATGTATTCCCTGCTACTAGTTATAAACATCAACAGGTCTCTGCTGTTGGAGAAACTAGACTCAAACTGGTGACTCCTTCCCTCCTGGAATATCCTAATTGCTAGTCTCTCCTACTGAAGACCACAACCACCAATAGGTGACTCTTAACTCTGATTATGGAGCCACTAAAAGTCATGATGAACTTTATGAATCCATAGGGCTTCATGTTACTTTTACCCCTGATGACCATGGACTGATGGGACCCGATAATTTTATTTTAAGAGAATCAGTGGTCTCAATCATAAGTACACAATCTCAAATTGGGAAGGTGATATGTAATGTTAAGTTACATAATTCATTTGACATGCTTACTACTGCCAGCAGTGAGGATGATGGAACAAAGAATGATGTGGTTTCTGGACCTGAAATCTTGAAGGATGCTATTGTGGTTGAATCTTCGGATGATAGTGATGGCCAATGGATGCAGGCCATGACTTGGAAAAGGGGTAGATATCCTCATGGTAGGGGTGGATTCCCCCCTCACCATAATATGAGAACCTGCTCTAGGATGGGTTAAATACTTTTGCTCTTGTTTTTTAGGCCCATGTGAGTACTATCTACTCATCTTTCTATTACTTTTTTCATAATTTAATAATGAGGCCTTTTGAACCACAACCCTTCAAGAAAATATTAATTATATATATTTATACAATTATAAATATAAGAAATACAGTTATTATAATTTTAAAACTATTATATAAATATATATAAATATATATTTATAAATATAAATAAATAAATATTTATTTAAATAATTATAAAGTTATTATAATTTTATAATTATAAATAAATATTTATTTTTTTATAATATTTATAATTTTATAAATATATATAATTATATAAATATATTTATTATATATATATATATATTAAATATAAATAAATAAATATCTATTTATAATTATAAATACAAATAAATAAATGTATATTTATTATATATATAATTTTATAAATATATATAATAATATAAATAAATTATTAATATTATATCTTTATCATTGCTATAATTTTAACACTGATAAATACATTATTTATCAGCACTTTCTATTTTAGTGCTGATAAAACATACCTTTATCAGTGATTTTTAACTAGCGCTGCTAAAAGTATTACCCTAATTTTATAAATGAACTATAACGGTCAGCTTCTCTCTCACACACCTTCAAGCTTTCATAGCATCTACTGCGTTGCCACCCTTCTCGTCACCGCCGCTCTAGACACCATCCTTGCCACCGCTGCTCTACCCTCCTCTTCTCACCACCACTTCTCTACCCTCCTCTCTTTACCCACCTCTCTCACTGTTGCCCCTCTCGTCGCTTCCTATCTCGCTGATGCTCTCGCCGCCACCACTCTTTCCACCGTCACTCCTTGTTGTACCCCACTGCCCTACCATCATTTTTCCTTCATGGATGAACCCAAAGGTAAGGGTTAACCCTTTTTCTTGTGATTTCATTGTTTCTAGGAAATTTGAATAATTTTTTGAGCTCCCCTCATCCTATATTTGAATTTACAGATCATTCACCATTGATTTTTGATAGGTTACCACATGTTTTTGCCATTGAATTTAATAACCATGATTGTTTTCATGTTTAACTCCATGTTTTGTATATCAAGTAACAACATTAAATGTGTTTATATGTTATTGAAAGATAAATCAAGTTTTATGTTCGTTTTATTTCAATTTCAAGGACTTCTCAATTGTGGAACTTGTTAAAAATATTTTTTAATAAACCATGCACACCATGTATTTGAGAAATTGAACGAATTATCTTTATAAACAGATTATATGATTTTATAAGGTGTTTTGGCCATCAAATTGAATTCTCAATAGGCATAATATTTTTAATTTTCATTTCAATCAATACTTGAAAATACAAGCATTGATAAAATATTTAAATATTTATTTAAAATAAAATGTGAGTTTTAAAGAATGATTTTGATTTTAAAATCAGTGGTAATCACCAAATTTATTTTTTAAAATTTGTTCTTAGGTTAATTTAATTTCAAACCAAGAGTTTGGGTGATTTGAATGCGTTAAAAATGTTGTAAAATGTGTTTTTATTTTTAAATTGGTGAGTTAACCCTTGTGTTAAATATTTAAAACCACTTTTTTTAGCCTTGGTTAATCTTATATCAACTTTTTGGGGTGTTTAAAGATTTTAATATTTCCAAATGAGATGGATTATTTCAAAAGGGTGTTCCTTCCCATGTAGATTGGATTTTAAAACTTATTATGTCTTTGAATGTTTTTCAATGGCCGTTTAAAGGGTAGTGTGAATTCCCATTTAAGTTTCAATGGTGTTTTGATAAAACTGGTCCCAAGAGCATGTCAGGATCGATTTCCTCCAGCCCAAGGTCTCCCGAGCCCAACACATAAGCCCTTCTGGGGTTCCATCCTAAAACCCATGGGTGCTTGGAGTAATTTCACATCCAATCTTATATGCGAGCCACCATCCATTTTGGAAACCAATGTGAGATTGGCTTTGCACCCAACAATCCTTCCCTCAAACCAAAGACCACATAATTGGGCCACCCCTTAAATGATAATGCATCAAATCCAACCATCTTGCATGCCCATTTTCTCATCACCTGGACTCGTTGCCTGACCACCATTTATCACAAATACTTTCGACATTAGGAACCATGGATTCACATGCTTCAAATGAGAAACCACTATCGTTGTCAAACTGGTTTGGGGAATACTCCACCCTACATCACACCTGGGCTGCACCATGGCTCTGATACCACTTTTCAAGATCAAATTCCACTAGCCCTAGGTCTCCCATGCCCAACACATAATACCTTATGGGGTTCTATCCTAACACCCATGGGTTCTTAGAGGAATTTCCCATCCAAGTTTATATGTGATCCACCATCCATTATGGAAGCCAGTGTGAGATTGGGTTTTCACCCAACAAAGTAGATTGAGATGGCTTTTATAAATGATAAAATGACTTAGCATTCCAAGCCTGTTTTGAAAAGATAAGTCCCATTTTAAATTTTATGAAAGTGAGTTTTCATATAAGGTCTGATATCCTCTTAATCCCCTTTGATTCTTGTACGAACATTGTAGCTTGTGATCCCATCTGGGGATGTTTATTATTAATGAATTGTATGTGTTGTTTAGGTTTGATGTATATGGGGATACATCATATAAGGGTGGGAGGTGATGCCTAAAATATTTTAAATGATTTTCATGTGATGCATGTAGTTTTTTTACTATTGTAACCTCCATTTGACTCATAATGGGAGTCTTAGGTAGATACTATGTGATATTTGTGCGGGAAAACCCTAGTGTGATAGTGGGATGAATCGAAAGGAATTTCCTAGATACACCGAGATGGTTAGACTCAGAATATGAGGCCCTTATGCTAGTAGAATAGTTTTATAGATCCTATGGGTGAAGGAATCCCATGGAAATTATCTATATTGATCCTATGGATGAAGGTGTTCTAGGGATAACACCATCCTTGATCCCATGGAAGAAGGCGTTCTAAGGATACTATCTTGGGGTAGTTTGTGATGGTTTCGGGTGCAACATAAGCATACAGAGGTGGATGATATATTAAAATTTATTTTAATAATAGTTTCCCGAAACCAAGAGTGAGAATCTTGCACATCAAATTTATAATTAATTTATTTAATATTTGAAAAAAAACAAATACATGGGAATAGGAAATTTATTCATTGGTGAATGTTGATCATTTGAAAAGAACCTTTCAAACTACCTTTATTGTACTGTAAGGATCCATGGATAGAATCCCTCTAGTGGTGATCCACATGTGCTCCTATGATCTCCGAGCAACACCACTCGATCTTCAGGTGCTAGGATGAAAAATAGAATGTCTTGTGTTTTTCATTCTTGATCACTTTTTCTTTGGTCCTGAAGAAATATCTCTTTCACTTATCATTCTTGAGAGGGAGAGAGGAGGAGGAGTTGAGAGAGAATTCGTTGTGCACAACAATTCTCTATTCTCAATTTCATATGATCTACACAATAGACATAACCATTTATTTATTGAGTTAGGATTTATGTAAAAATATTATTTAATTGCATAACAACCATTAAATAACATTTATTACCTTTAATAAATATCACACCACATAATAATAATTATATAATTATTATTATTTAGAACGCACCAAATTGCTCAATAAAAAATATTATGTAACGATCTTGTTAATTAATATTTATCATCAGACTAGGTCTTGGTTCATTTGAACCCCTCTAAAATTTATTGAATAAATGAATAAATATTTTATTCATAAATAAATATTTTATTCACAATACAGAGAATAAATATTTATTAAAATATTTAATAAATAAAATAAGTATTTTATTCACAAGCTGGTGAATAAATATTTATTTAATTTATGTGATCAATATAACTTGAATAAAATTATTTCTCAAACTTGAGAATAATATTTATTTCATTAATTAAACTGAAATAGAATTTAATCAAGATCAATGGAAACACTTAGTGTGTGACCCTATAGGATTATTTCTCATTGACATTAGGCAGACTTGCTTAAAGTCCAAGATTACTATCTTACAACGGGTCAAGACACCCTAGATAAAGAACTTAATATTGTAATGTTGAAAATCCCATATGAATTATCACTGTGTAATATAATCCCTTTGTGAAAATATCTCATCAAGCAGGTTTCACATCAGTGTCACCAACCTATATGATCGATATGTATTTCTTTGACTATCTAAAATAAATAGGTCATTAAATTATGACCATGAAATTTAATGTGACGATTCTATTCCAATCAAAGGGCCAAGATATCAGCTTCCATAAAGTTGGAAGGGATAAATCCTTCCTCGAATTACTCATTAATGACATGTCACTCATGATGCACCTAACATATCCAACTTCACCGTGAACTGTTATCATCATGGTTTAAGAAATACATCTAAGTACGTGAGTTGTAACACGTATTACTAATAATCTTAAAGTCTAAGGACCATCACACATGCTTGTAGATAGGAATATCCAATGACACCAAAACATGTGGAATTCCTACTAACGGATCTGTTCTCATAATCTCCCATCTTGGAGATTGCCAAGTGCGAACTTCATGAGAAGAAGTCTCATTTTCTTATGACTGCTCACAACTAACAGTCTATGTACTATGTGTCCCATCATAGTACGCTATCCAACCACAAAACATTATTTGAGAGTATCATCATAGCACATCAAGGTTCTCATCATAACGGGGAACTATTATGTCCTTATCAATGAGACATATACTCTATAACATTATTGCATTAGAGTCATGAAGAATAACCAACAATATGTAGTAAGAAGTTTTATTAACATTCAATACATCGAATGTTCATGTAATCAAAGTATAAATAGTTGCTACTAAGACACCAAATCCAATAAAATATCACTTTTAATAGAGACAACTACCTATAACCTTCAGTCTACTAGACCTTACATGATAGTCATGTTTCTGTTGATTCAAGGATTTAGTCAAGGGGTCAGCCATGTTGTCTTCCATGGAAATACTACTTACTGCAAATTCACTTATCTGAGAAAAATCCCTCAAGAGATGATACTTCCAGAGTATGTGTTTTGTCCTCTGATATAACCTTGTCTCTTTTGAAAGAGCCACCACTGGAGTATTATCACAATACAGTGTGATATGATCATTACTACAAGGTACCACATAAAGCTCTTGGATGAAGTTACGCATCCATACTGCTTCTTTAGCTGCCTTAGAATCCAAAATATACTCAGACTCTACTGTAAAATCTACAACCATAGTCCACTTTAAGCTCTTCTAGATCACAACACCTCCATTCAAAGTGAATATGTATCCTGTTTGTGACTTAATATCATCTTGATGAGTTTGGAAACTAGAATCTGCATATCCTCTGATGAGTAGTTCCTCACCTCCTCTATAAACCAAGAACATATCTTTAGTACGCCTTGGATCCTTAAGGATAGTCTTGACTACCATCCAATGGAGGTCACCTGGATGATCTTGATATCTTCCTACCACACTTAATGTGTAGGTTACATCGAGCCTAGTACACAACATAACATACATAACTGATCTAATCGTCGATGGGTATGAAATATTTTTCATTCTTTTTCTTTCCTCATTTTTATGAGGACACATTTTCCTAGAGAGATGAATGCCATATGATGCTGGAAATAGTCTCCTCTTGGGTTATTCCATACTGTATCTATTCAGTATCTTATCAATATATGCACTTTGACTTAGGTCGATCAACCTCTTGGATCTATCCTGACGGATCTTTATCCCAAGAATATATGTTTCCTCACCCAAGTCCTTCATAGAGAAAAATTTATTCAACCATGCCTTAACAGACTTTAAGACTAGTATTTCATTTCCAATGAGTAATATTTCAGCAACATATACTATTAAGAAAATGGATGCACTCCCACTAATTCATTTATATACACATGGCTCACATTATTTCTTTATGAAACCAAATTATATCATGTCCTCATCAACATAAATTTTCCATGACCTGGATGATTGATTTAATCCATAAATGGATCTTTTCAGCATACATACTATTGGTACCACCTTTGTGTATGAGTTTTATTTGTTCTCAAAGGTTTTCAAATGTTGCCAATATTGTTTAATATGCGAATAAGAAGATTCAAAGTTAATGGAGGTTGGTTGAAGTAATTATTCCAAGAGAATGGTTATGGAATAATAGCAGTGGATTCCAAGAGAATGGTTATGGAATCATATCATTTAATATTATAATTGAGAAACTCAACTCCATATTATGTTAGAGGATTTGTGAGATGGTCTTTAGTTTAAAGAAATTTTGTCAATGGTGACACATTTTCTACATCATTGAAGGAGTTTTAAGAACCATCCACTTTTGGATAAAGAGAGAAGATTGCAGTTCTTTGGAATTAATAATCCAAAAAGTAATTGATGGTTTGAAGGAGGTCATGAAATAATTCACTATGGAATTATATTTATGCTAGAGCTTACTTGAGGATACATGCATTATTTCATGAGAAATTATGTGAAGATGAATAATTGAAGATATCCTTGGGATTATGAGAATGGCCTGAACCAAATGATGCATTGACGAATTGTATCTCACAAATATCATAAGTTTTTTGGAGAACTTATGATACAATCCTTATGAAGTAAAATAGGTGAGAAGGTACTATTAATCACATTCAGGTTTGATTGAAAAAATCTTATGATGATGAATGTGATCGATCAAAGGATATATATCACGATAGAAGGAGTTCATGATGAAAACAGATTATTATGGATCGACATGGATGTTATTTGATAGAAAGGTAGTATGGTTTGGGCCTATTGTCAATCCTCTAATGGATGATTAGGGAGATTGCATGGAAAGGGATCTTACAGTCCAAGCAGGAAACAATTTTGAAGATGACATCATTTTCTAGTGTTTGCCAAATTTTTGGGGTCCAAAATTTGGAGGATGGCTTTCAATGTGAAGAGTGTTTTTTTCTTGAAGGATTTATTCAAATATGGAATAGGCTTGAGTTTCAAAAAGATGTGATTTGTGAGTTTCATTTCCCAAAGAATTAATGATCACTGACAGAGAGCTTTTTGATTTATGAGTTTTGGTCTCTACAGTCATTGAAGGAAGGATCTGCGATTATGAAGGGAACCACAAAGGGTTTTGACGGAAGTATCTGCACTGAGGATGAGCTTCACGAAGAGATAATTTCCATGGTTCTTTACAAAGTGAGGAGCGCCATAGAGATGATTTAGATAATTTGGAAAATCTGTAAAGAGGTGGTGGAGCTTCGCAAATGGCCAAGCCTATAAATATGAGTCTAACCCTCTTCATTTAAATATAAGTTTTGAAATAAAATCCAAAGACACTTTGAGTTTACGAAGATATTCGTGAATCGGGCATTCTATGCCATCTGGTGCATCATGAAGATACTTTAAGTCTTAACTGATGCCCATGCTTTTTTCAAAAGGGTACTTCACAATGATGAGTTATTCTGCATTGAATCAGTGAGTTTCGCGAAGACTGTTTTGCGAAGGCAAGGGTGCTTCGTGAAGTTGGGTTGTTCCATAGAGGCAGGGGGCTTCATGAAGGAATGTGGCTCATGAAGGGGAACTAATGGAAATTCAGTATTTCCCAATGGTTCTGAACTGTTGGGAAAGACTGCAAAACCGTTGGTATATGTTATACCAACAGTTTTACAAACCGTAGGGAAGTAAGCCATTGGGAAAGCTTTTCCCAACGGTTTACTGTGAACCGTTGGTATAGAGTGGGGGGAAAGCTAACTTATCCCAACGGTTCTGCCAAACTGTTGGGATAGTTTTTCCCAACGGTTTGGCATGAACCGTTGGGATAGTTTTTCCCAAGGGTTTGGCATGAACCGTTGGGAAATCCCAGGGTTTCTCCCCTTTCCCAATGGTTTTTAAACCATTGGTAAAAAAAGAATCAAAGATGATATGCCAACGGTTTGAAACCGTTGGCATAGCCTATGCTGTGCAAATTGCACAGCAACCTGCAATTTGCACAGCAGGTCTCCAATTTGGACAGCAGGTCTCCAATTTGGACAGCAGGCCTCCAATTGTGCATTCCCTCCCATTTTCAATCCAATTATTGTACCTGCAATAAACTAACACATACATATACAATTATTGTACCTGAAATAACCAACTAACACATACATATAGAGAACAAATTCATACACATTTAACATATAATGAATCCTAGAACTATACACATCCATAATTAAATTATAATTCATAACGTAATTATAAACATATATAATTCATTTAGAATTCAATTTAAAATTTAGATGAAAATTATATGTGGAATCTGGAAGTCAATTCATAATTTGATCGGTTTTTTGTATACCATATATTTTTACCTGAAATGATGTCCATTTTAAACAAAATACATACACCTGGAGTGATACCAGCCACATCGCACCTCAGATTGAGGCAAGGTTGACTCATACACGTCACATATGACCCATGGATCGTTGTGCTAAATTATCGACACAATCCGAATGTGTTTGGTCAGTTTTTCGTATGCCAGTTGATGTTTTTCAATTAAAATGACGTCCTTTTGAAACAGAAGACAGACACTTTGAGTGGTACCAGCCACACCGCGTCTCAGATTGAGGCGGGGTTGATTCTTACACGTCACATATTACCCATGGATAGTTGTCATAAAGTTTAAATGGAAACCGAATTCGTTTGGTCGGTTTTCCGTATGTACTTAAAATGTTGTCCATTTTAAACAAAAGAGAGACACTTAGAGTGATTCCGGCCACACTGTGCCTCCGATTAAGGTAGGGTTGACTCATACACGTCACATATGACCCATGAATCATTGTTCTAAAGTATCGACACAATCCGAATGCGTTTGGTCGGTTTTCTGTATGCCAATTGATGTTTCTCACTTAAAATGACGTCCTTTTGAAACAAAAGACAGACACTTTGAGTGGTGGTGGCCACACCACACCTTGGATTGAGGCGGGGTTGACTCTTACATGTCACATATGACCCATGAATCATTGTTCAAAAGTATCGACACAATACGAATGCGTTTGGTCAGTTTTCCGTATGCCAGTTGATGTTTTTCAATTAAAATGACGTCTTTTTGAAATAAAAGGCAGACACTTTAAGTGGTTTCGGCCACACCATGTCTCAGATTGAGGCGGGGTTGATTCGTACACGTCACATATGACCCATGAATCATTCTCCTAAAGTTTCAAGGGAAACCGAATGTGTTTGGTCGGTTTTCCGTATGTACTTAAAATGTTGTCCATTTTAAACAAAAGAGAGACACTTAGAGTGATTATAGCCACAATGTGCCTCCGATTAAGGAGGGGTTGACTCTTACATGTTACATATGACCCATGGATCATTGTTCTAAAATATCGACACAATCCGAATGCGTTTGGTCAGTTTTCCGTATGTCAGTTGATGTTTTTCACTTAAAATATCGTCCTTTTTGAAACAAAAGATAGACACTTTGAGTGGTAGCGGCCACAACACACCTCAGATTGTGGTGAGGTTGACTCGTACACGTCACATATGAACAATGGATCATTTTTATAAAGTATTGACACAATATGAATGCGTTTGGTCGGTTTTTCGTATGCCAGTTGTTTTTTTTTTCAATTAAAATGACGTCCTTTCAAAACAAAAGGCAGACACTTTGAGTGGTTCCAGACACACCGCGTCTCATATTGAGGCGGGGTTGATTTTTACACGTCACATATGACCCATGAATCATTCTCCTAAAGTTTCAATGGAAACTGAATGCGTTTGGTCGGTTTTCCATATGTACTTAAAATATTGTCCATTTTAAACAAAAGAGAGCCACTTAGAGTGATTTTGGCCACACTGTGGCTCAGATCAAGGAAGGGTTGACTCCTACACATCACATATGACCCATGGATTGTTGTGATAAAGTATCGACACAATCTGAATGCGTTTTGTCGGTTTTCCGTATGCCAGTTGATGTTTTTCACTTAAAATGACGTCCTTTTGAAACAAAAGACAGACACTTTGAGTGGTGGCGGCCACACCATGCCTCGGATTGAGACGAGGTTGACTCATACACGTCACATATGACCCATGGATCGTTGTGCTAAAGTATCCACACAATCCGAATGCGTTTGGTCGGTTTTCTGTATGCTAGTTGATGCTTTTCAATTAAAATGACGTCCTTTTGAAACAAAAGGCAGACACTTTGAGTGGTGGCGGCCACACCGCACCTAGGATTGAGTCATTATTGACTTGTACAAGTCACATATTACCCATGGATCGTTGTGCTAAATTATCGACACAATCCGAATGAATTTGGTCAGTTTTCCGTATGCCAGTTGATGTTTTTCAATTAAAATGACGTCCTTTTGAAATAGAAGACAGACACTTTGAGTGGTGCCGGCCACACCGCATCTCAGATTGAGGCAGGGTTGATTTGTACACATCACATATGACCCATGAATCGTTCTCCTAAATTTTCAACAAAAACCGAATGTGTTTGGTCAGTTTTCCGTATGTACTTAAAATGTTGTCCATTTTAAACAAAAGATAGACACTTTGAGTGGTGGAGGCCACAACGTGCCTCAGATTAAGGCGGGGTTGACTCGTACACGTCACATATGACCCATGGATCGTTTTTCTAAAGTATCGACACAATCCAAATGCGTTTGGTTGGTTTTCCGTATGCCAGTTGATGTTTTTCAATTAAAATGACGTCCTTTTGAAACAAAAGGCAGACACTTTGAGTGGTTTTAGCCACACCGCATCTCAGATTGAGGTGGGTTTGATTCTTACACGTCGCATATGACCCATGGATCGTTCTCCTAAAGTTTCAATGGAAACTGAATGCGTTCGTTTGGTTTTCCGTATGTACTTAAAATGTTCTTCATTTTAAACAAAAGAGAGCCACTTAGAGTGATTACAGCCACACCGTGCCTTAGATTAAGGTGGGGTTGACTCTTACATGTCACATATGACCCATGGATCGTTTTTCTAAATTATCGAAACAATCCGAATGCGTTTGGTCGGTAATCTGTATGCCAGTTGATGTTTTTCACTTAAAATGACGTCCTTTTGAAACAAAAGACAGACACTTTGAGTGGTGGAGGCCACAAAGCACCTTGGATTGAGGCGGGGTTGACTCATACATGTCACATATGACCCATGGATCATTGTTCTAAAGTATCGACACAATCCGAATGCGTTTGGTCGGTTTTCCGGATGCCAGTTGATTTTTTCAATTAAAATGACGTTCTTTTGAAACAAAAGGCAGACACTTTGAGTGGTGCTGGCCACACCGCGTCTCATATTGAGGCAGGGTTGATTTGTACATGTCAAATATGACTCATGATTCGTTCTCCTAAAGTTTCAATGGAAACCGAATGTGTTTGGTCATTTTTCCGTATGTACTTAAAATGTTGTCCATTTTAAACAAAAGAGAGCCACTTAGAGTGATTCCGGCCACACCGTGCCTCATATTAAGACAGGGTTGACTCGTACATGTCACACATGACCCATGGATAATTTTTCTAAAGTATCTACACAATCCGAATGCGTTTGGTCGGTTTTCCATATGCCAGTTGATGTTTTTCACTTAAAATGACGTCCTTTTGAAACAAAAGGCAAACACTTTGAGTGGTGGCAGCCACACCACACCTCAGATTGAGGCGGGGTTGACTCTTACACATCAAATATGACCCATGGATCGTTTTACTAAAGTATCGACACAATCCGAATGCGTTTGGTCAGTTTTCCGTATGTCAGTTGATGTTTTTCAATTAAAATGACGTCCTTTTAAAACAGAAGACAGACACTTTGAGTGGTTCCGTCCACACCGCGTCTCAGATTGAGGCGGGGTTGATTATCACACATCAAATATGACCCATGAATCGTTCTTCTAAAGTTTCAACAAAAACTGAATTCGTTTGGTTGGTTTTCCGTATGTACTTAAAATGTTTTCCATTTTAAACAAAAGACAGACACTTTGAGTGGTGGCGGCCACACCACACCTCAGATTAGAGAGAGGCTGACTCATACACATCAAATATGACCCATGGATCATTGTGCTAAAGTATTGATACAATCTGAATGCGTTTGGTCAGTTTTCCGTATGCCAGTTGATGTTTTTCACTTAAAATGGCGTCTTTTTAAAACAAAAGGCTGACACTTTGAGTGGTGGAGGCCACACCGTGCCTCAGATTGAGGCGGGGTTGACTCATACACGTCACATATGACCCATGTATTGTTGTGCTAAAGTATCGACACAATACGAATGCGTTTGGTCAGTTTTTCATATGCCAGTTGATGTTTTTCACTTAAAATGACCTCCTTTTGAAACAAAAGGCAGGAAATTTGAGTGGTGGTGGCCACACCGCACCTCGGATTGAGGCGTGGTTGACTCGTACACGTCACATATGACCCATGGATCATTGTGCTAAAGTATTGACACAATCCGAATGCATTTGGTCAGTTTTCTGTATGCGAGTTGATGTTTTTCAATTAAAATGACGTCCTTTTGAAACCGAAGACATACACTTTGAGTGGTTCCAGCCACACCATGTCTCAAATTGCGGAAGGGTTGATTCGTACACATCACATATGACCCATGAATCGTTCTCCTAAAGTTTCAATGAAAACCGAATGCGTTTGGTCGGTTTTCCAAAAATGTTGTCCATTTTAAACAAAAGAGAGCCACTTAGAGTGATTCCGGATACACCGTGCCTCATATTAAGGCGGGGTTGACTCGTACACGTTACATATGACCCATGGATCATTGTTCTAAAGTATCGACACAATCCGAATGCGTTTGGTCAGTTTTCTGTATGCCAGTTGATGTTTTTCACTTAAAATGGCGTCCTTTTGAAACAAAAGACAAACACTTTGAGTGGTGACAGCCACACACCTCGGATTGAGGTGGGGTTGACTTGTACATGTCACATATGACCCATGGATTGTTTTGCTAAATTATCGAAACAATCCGAATGCGTTTGGTCAGTTTTCCGTATGCCAGTTGATGTTTTTCAATTAAAATGACGTTCTTTTGAAACAAAAGGCAGAAACTTTGAGTGGTGCCAGCCACACCACGTCTCAGATTGAGGCAGGGTTGATTCGTACACGTCACATATGACCCATGAATTGTTCCCCTAAAGTTTCAACAGAAACCAAATGCGTTTGGTCGGTTTTCCGTATGTACTTAAAATGTTGTCCATTTTAAACAAAAGAGAGACACTTAGAGTGATTCCGGCCACACCGTGCCTCATATTAAGGAGGGGTTGACTCGTACACGTCACATATGACCCATGGATCGTTGTGCTAAAGTATCGACACAATCTGAATGGGTTTGGTCAGTTGTTCGTATGCCAGTTGATGTTTTTCACTTAAAATGACGTCCTTTTGAAACAAAATACAGACACTTTGAGTGGTGGTGGCCACACCGCACCTCGGATTGAGGCGGGGTTGAATTGTACACATCACATATGACCCATGGATCGTTTTTCTAAAGTATTGACACAATCTGAATGCGTTTGGTCAGTTTTCCGTATGTCAGTTAATGTTTTTCAATTAAAATGACGTCCTTTTGAAACAGAAGACAGACACTTTGAGTGGTTCCGGCCACACCGCATCTCAGATTGAGGTGGGGTTGATTCGTACACATCACATATGACCCATGGATCATTCTCCTAAAGTTTAAATGGAAACCGAATGCATTTGGTCAGTTTTCTGTATGTACTTAAAATGTTGTCCATTTTATGAGAATCCTCATGTGTCTATTAGTGGAATGGTATTTACTTAAAATCTTGTGGAAATTCATATAAAATATTTTTATATCATTCTTAGTATGGATTAGATTTTAGTTTATCATGCTATGAAAAATTTCGGAGCTAACAATGTCATGCCCAATGAATACATCTCTTTTATAACATACCAAGAATCTATGATATTGATTAGATGTGTAAATGTGATTTACATTGATTATCATGATGAAAATAAATAAAATATATATTATACATTTTCTAGTATTAAATGAAATCAAGGAGGGTGGGGGGGCTATCTGGTGGGGATGTCTGGGGGGCTGTCTGGTGGGTGTCCGGGGGGCTGTCCAGGGACCAAGGAGGAGGGTGGGGGGGCTGTCCGGGGTCCAGGGAGGAGGGGGGGCTGTCCGTGGGGCTGTTCGGGGGGCTATCTAGGGGCTGTCCGGGGGTGTTTAGAGGGTTGTCCGGGGTCCAAGGAAGAGGGTAGGGGGCTGTTCGGGGGGCTGTCTGGGGGGCTGTCCGGGGGGATGTCTGAGGTCCAGGGAGGAGGGTGGGGGGGGGGGGGGGGCTGTTCGGGGGGCTGTTCGAGGGGCTATTCGGGGGGTGTTCGGGGGGTTGTCTGGGGTCCAAGGAAGAGGGTGGGGGGGCTGTCCGGGGGGCTGTCTGGGGGGTAGTCCGGGGGGCTGTCCAGGGTCCAGGGAGGAGGGGGGGGGGCTGTCCGGGGGGTTGTCCGGGGTCCAGGGAGGAGGGTGGGGGGCTGTCCGGGGGGCTGTCCAGGGGGGTGTCTGGGGTCCAAGGAGGATGGTGGGGGGTTGTCCAGGGTCCAGGAAGGAGGGGGGTTCCCAAACACACAACCAATAAAAGATAAAAACATCCATAAAAACAGATAATATATAAAAATAACTTAACTCCAATACTATACTACGAGTCTAGATAAAGCCAACAACTAGAATAGATTAAATATAAAATCTCAGTAATATTAGTCAAAAATGTAATGGATCAATTTGTCCCACATCACCATCACCATCATCACCATCATCATCACCCTCGTCCTCATCCCCCTCATCATCCTCACCCTCCTCAGTGCCCTCCTCCACGCCATCGCCCTCCTCCTCGCCCTCGCCACCCGCCTCGCCCTCCCCCTCGCCCTCCTCTTCCGCATCAGACTCCTCGCCATCATCATCGTCAAGATAGACATCATCCTGACCACCACTATAACTGCCACCTGATGCACCATATATAGAATGCATCGATGACATATATTCATCAAAAGCTGGGCTGGCCTCTACTGGAAGTGTTGGACGTAGAACTTCAATAAATTTCATAAATGTACTATTTGCCCTAGCAGACTGTTCTTCGGTC
Source organism: Viscum album (assembly GCA_963277665.1). Taxonomy (NCBI): domain Eukaryota; kingdom Viridiplantae; phylum Streptophyta; class Magnoliopsida; order Santalales; family Viscaceae; genus Viscum; species Viscum album. The sequence goes on along the minus strand of OY728121.1, from coordinate 1,655,211,688 downwards.
TTTGTGGCCCTTTTATCAGCCTGTTCTGCCTGTGCCCTAACTTGCTGCAGCTCGGTGGCACTATAGCTCGTACCTGAGGAGGGCCAATACCTCGTCAGGTCTATCCTAGGTTGGCAGCGTACTCTACCAGAATGCTCCTCTCCCAACACCTGATGTAAGTGATCTGTTTGCCCAAAATTGTCTGGTTCTTATGCATCGAGGGCCTCTAAAGTAGCCTTTTATAAATATAAATATATCATTAAGTAAAAAAATAGATATTAAAATATAAATTCAATAGATTAAAACTTACAATCTGCTGTTGAGTCGCTTCGTTGACGAAACTTCCATCCTTTTTCCATCTACTCGAGCAAAACAGTTTTGCTCGAGGCACACATCCTTCAATATTTTGTATTTTCCTCTACAATGACATTGAAAACAAAAGTTATATGAAAAATTTATCAAACTATTAAATAATTGAGGAAACAAAAGAAAGTGTAAGTCGTAAAGAAAACTTATAAATAATTGTCATACCTGCTTCCTCTTATGATCTAGCATTGTAGTGCGTCCCAGTGTGTGGAGGTATTTTTTTGCATCAATGTTATTTTTATTTTTTCCAGATGATTCCTAAATAAAATTCAAAAATTCAACAAATAGTATTAATGAAAAACATGAAAGTTATTATTTAAATACCTCAAATGTTATTAATACCTTAAACTGGGTACTCGTCCAATGAGTAATCATCTGACGATACTGCTCTATAGGACAATCATCCACCACTGGTACCACCTCTAACTCAGTTCCAACTCTAGAAACCTATCCAATATACAACTCATGCTTTTAGGCTCTCCAAAGCTCGCCTAAATCCTTTAGACATTCTGGTCGTGCACCGTCACCATCGGGAAAATTAAATCGAAGATGAAATCAAAATATCAATTCATATAAATACAAAAATAATTCATGGAATTAAATAGAACAAATTTTTTTACCCATATCTCTGCCCAAGATCTATCCTTGACCTCATGTGGCAAATGTCTCCACGATAGTGGGCTGATGGGAATGATGTCAGAGTATTTGGCAAGCGTCGCCAAAAAACTCCGACATTGCTGCCCTATTTTCTCAACCATTTAGTTGTCTTCATTATAATCCACTATAACATGTGTGTGGTGGTTCCACACCGAACGCATGCGTGTACACCCCCTCCCATGCCTCCTGTAAGTAGATGTATCTGTCATGAAAGAAAAACAAATATTTTATCAAAACATGTTATAATGAAAATAAATATTTCTATAAAAATTTGTTAGGGTTCTATAAATATACCTGTGCCGGTCTGATCGCTGAGCGCCGCTGGATCCATATAAACTAATGGAACACCCTGTGGTGGAACAGGAGTCGAAGACGATGGAATATAGAAGCTTAGAGAGACAGAAGTAGAAGGAAAAGAAGATGGTACAGCTGTCTGACCGGATACTGACTGGGGAGTGGGAATCATCATGGGATGTGAAAATGATGGGTCAGAAGATGAAAAAGGTAGAGAAAACATGGGAGGCCTAAATATCCCGTGTGTCCCTAATGACATACCGGGATTAGAATGTGGGAAGGATGACATGTCAGTGGGAGTGGTAGGGTCTAGTCGGGTGGGTGCAGCTGCTCGTCCACCTCTGGTACGAACCCTCCTCGTACCACCGGCCTGAGTATTAGGACCAGTACTAGGCTCCTCGTCGAATAACTACCAATGTATAAGTGGATCCTACAAAAATGTTTACAAAAAAATTAATCACATGATATTATATATTCTTTAAATATATCAATTTGAAATAAAGTACTCACTACAGGCACTAATGATGGAATTCCCGACTCCGTCATTCGACGATTGTTCTCCATCATTTTTTTTCCTTCTTCTCTCTTCAATTGGCTTCATTTCCTAATTTTGAAAACAAATATGTAATTAATTAGAAAAAGGAAACTAATGTGTAACCCAAAAAACTAAATATATGAGGGAATAGAGGGATTCATTGGTAATTTAGCTATCAATTATTTTAGAAGATCTTGAATGGATTTAATAAATCATACAAGTTGTAATGTTCACCAAGTTAGAAATATTTTTTGACTATGGTTGAATACAGTTCAATTCCAAATTATAAAATGCAATTCAAATAAAACTGCAACCAATAAACATTGAAAATTCACATAATGGTCAAGTCAGCTATCAATTTTTTTAGAAGAGCTTGAATGGATTTAATAAATCATACAAGTTGTAATGTTCACCAAGTTAGAAATATTGTTTGACTATGTTTTAATACAGTTCAATTCCAAATTAGAAAATGCAATTCAAATAAAACTACAACCAATAAACATTGAAAATTCACATAACGGTCAAGTCAGCTAAAACATATTTGTGATCAATACTAAATCAATTTGAATATTACCAACCTTAACAACCCAACTCGAGGTAAACCAAAAGAATTGAGAACATGGATGAATGATTCTATATATTTTCAACCACAACTTCAGGTTCACAATCAACTCTGACCATTGAGCTATTGGAGTCATCAAAAGAAATAAATGGATTGATTTCAATGGCACTAGGGACAGTTTCAATTCCATCATCACCATCATCAAAAATATGTCTTGGAATTAATTCAACTATGACACCAAATTAAGGTCGAAGTTGGTCTTTGACATAAAAAACTTGTTTAGCCATTGATGCCAACACATATGGTTCTTCGGTAGCAAGAGTGCGAGTCATATTAATTACTCGAAATCCACAATCATCAATAAATGTGCCATGTCTCGTCATCGAATCAAACCAATGGAATTTCATCATTGTGACTTGTCCATGAGAGTAATAATCCAATATTATTATTTTCTCAACAACTCCATAATAACCCACATTTTCAAATCGCGGTCTACTATCTGATACACTGGTATAACAATCTGTTGTGGCAGTAACCATAACACCATCAGGTTGTGTTCTCATGTTCTTTGCTCGTTCAGTGACAATAAATTTGTACCCATTGATAAAAATTGATTTATAGTCATGAACCACGATATTAGGACCAAAATCCAAAGCTCTTATTTCCTCAGAGACAGAGTCAGCATACAAACTCAATACCTGCAATATAAATGACTATTAAACTTAATTAAATATTGATATAATTATTTTAAACATTAATTTTCTTTACCTTCAATTTTAACCAAGCAAAAAACTCTTTTCTATGCAAAGTCTCTCTCCTTCTCAAAGATAAAGAACGATGCTTCCTATTTATCATTGTTTTATGTTCCCTGTAGATAAAAAATATGAATAGTTTAACATATATATATGTAAGATATACATAATCAATTTAGTTACATGATATAGTCATCGAACAAATCACAGTTGAACAAAACTGTGCGATGTGCCATCTCCTGCTCTTCATGGCTTAATGTCTTCAATGTATATGATCCAGGAATTCCTCCTATTTGAGGAAGTGATGGAAAAATGGGTTTAATTTTCTCATACTATTCTTTTTCATTTCTCATTGTTCTGTTCAATCTTGTAGTAAGATCAGACAAATACATCGAGCAGAAATCCATACATTCTTGAGCCAAGTAACCGTTCACGATAGAACCTTCGGGATGATTTCTGTTTCGAACATAAGACTTTAACGTGAACATATTTCTTTCAGTTGGATACATCCAATGAAAAGAAAGAGGTCCCCCGAGAAGTATTTCAGTGGGAATATGGACAGTCAGATGCAGCATGCATGTGAAAAATGATGGAGGAAATATTTTCTCCAACTCACACAAAATTAATGGGGCATCTGTCAACATTTTTTGAAAGAAAGTCTTGGACAACTTCTTAGCACAAAGATCTCTAAAAAAATGGCAGAACCAAATAACATCCACCCTTACATTATTGGACAAAAGATGACGGATTTCTATTGGAAGCAACTCATGCAGTAGAACGTGATAATCATGAGTCTTCAAAGATTTTAGCTTCAACTCTCTTCTGTTGACCTGTTTAGATATGTTGCTTGAATAGCCATCAGGAACTCTAATAGTCTCTAATACTTCCAAAAATTATTTTTTTTGTAGGTGTCATCACATAAGAAGCACATGGAAGTTTCCATTTATTTTCACTAATACCCATAGGATGTAATTCTGGTCTGATGCCCCAATCCACCAAGTCACGCCGAGATCGTAAATAATCTTTTGTCTTCCCCTTGACATTTATAAGAACCGAAAGCAACATTTATCATATATTCTTTTCAATATTCATTACATATAATCAATGAAGTAACAAATTGGTTGACCAATAAGGCAAATCAAAAAAGATACTCCTCTTCCTCCAATTGTAACAGGTTTTAGTGGAAACATTCTTTCTCTTTCCAGATTTCATTTGACCCTTCCCGAATGAAAAACTGAAATCTTTCAATTCATTAAGCACGTCAGTTCCAGACATACGCTGAGGTGGATCATCGGTCTCTATGGTATTATCAAATCTTCGACGATTCATTCTATATGGATGATCCTTTGGTAAGAATCGTCAATGTCCCATAAAACTGAAACTACAGTGATGTTTCAGTCTTCTGGATCATGTATTCTTCATACAAATTGGACATGACAATTTTCCCTTCGTGATCCATCCAGACATCATTGCATAAGCCGGAAAATCATTGATCGTCCACATAAGCGCAGCACACATCTGAAATATGTCTTTAGAATATGCATCGTATGTGCGCACACCCACATCCCAAAGAAGTTTCAACTCTTTTATTAAAGGTTACATGTAGACATCAATATCAATGCCAGGATCAGAAGGACCAGATATGAGTATACTCATGAAAGTGAAATGTTTTTTCATACACAACCATGGGGGAAGATTATAAATGTGTATAAAAACTGGCCATGTGCTGTACGAAGTAAGCATCTGCCCAAACAGATTAAAACCGTCGCATGAAAGACCCAGCCTCACATTACGCATGTTAGCTGCAAAATCAGGATGTCGAGCATCAAATCTCTACCATGCAAATCCATTTGCAGGATGAACCAACTCATCATTAGTCTTCTTTCTCTCGGTATCATGCCATCTCATTTTTATTGATATGTCATGAGACATAAAAAGATTCTGGATTCTGGGGATCAATGGAAAGTGCCACATTACTTTCTGTGGAATTCAGGATGGTGTTCCATCAGATTTTGACTTCTAGTGGGATGTGCCACATTTTATACAATCATTTCGTTTAGTGGTTTCCTCCCAGAATAAACTGCAATCTTTCGGGCAAGCATGAATTTTGTTTCTTGAAAATCCAAGTTTCTCAACTAACTTCCATGCCATATAGTGGTTTGAGGGAATATCTGCATCATATGGAAGTAAATCCTTCAAGAGGGTAAGAATGTAATCGATTGCTATATTAGAAATCCCATACATAGTTTTCCCATGAAACAATCGGATTAAAAATTTCAGCTTTTTCATTTTATCGCATTGTCGATATTCTGGAGTCATGGCAGCATCATTCAATTTTTTCACCCTATCAATATCATCATTTTCACTAGATGCATCAGCTGTCCTCATATCGAAGTCTTCTTGAGTCGAAATCCTTTCTTTTTCATGATGACGAATAAATGGAAACCGATCATCTAACAAATTCTCCATTCCAGTCTTTTCATTTAGATCATCACCAATTTGAGATTTCATTTTCTCTCCATTGTGATGCCACACAAAGTAGTTTGCTTGAAAACCATTTTTTGTTATGTGGTAGCTAACTTCTTCATGGCTCAACCAAGGTCTACCAACACAATTGGAACATGGGCAGTGTATGCGACCACTATCTGAAGCATTGTGAAATGAAAAATTTATAAATCTCTCCAAATTGTTTTGAAAATCGCTTGAGATCCAATCGATTTCATACATCCAACTTCTGTCCATTCTGTAAAAAGAATTTATATAAGTCATTTTGTCATAAACAATTCAATAAGATTGAACTTTAATAGAAAATACATTTAAGTAAACGATAAAGGAAGAAGTTTCTAGTCGATGTAGTGAACTATTAAAATAATGTAAAGAACAAGTACTCATAAATTAAATTAAAATTTATTTATATTCATTTTCACTAGGTCTATAAGAGGCACATGCCTCAGGTCCCATCATGTGTTATAGGCATCCCAAATCATTCACTCATGTTCAATAACTCATTATTGGCACCTCTATGGCCATACCTTTCATTACCCAATTACTTCCCCAAGTCAAGCGCACCCCATGGGTGAATAAATTTTAGGCTTCTACACTAATAGGTTGTTCATGGCTTTTAAAAAGATTTAATTTCATTAAGTATCGACAAAAACATTTTTTTTAAATTTGAGATTAATAAGAAAGTATTTCAATGATAACAACATTACTGAATTAAACTTGTGACTTATCTAACATTTTATGGATGTCTACACATGCCTGAATGGGTAGTGAAAAGCACCCCACCCTCATAAAAGTGAGTATTGGCCAAGAAGGACACATAATATACATCGTACAATGAGAACCATATTTAATTGACCCTAAAGTAATATTAGTACAGTCATCTTGGGGGAAATGGAAAATATGATCCTGATTAACTGATGAATTCAAAAGCTCGTATTTCATATGTTGGACACTATCTACGATAAGAAATCATGTGAGGATGGGTTTACATCATTCAATTTCTTACATGCTAGTGAAAATAAAGTCTTGAATTAATGACTTGAGTTCACTGATACCATGTCAACCGTTATACACACCATGTGAACCCTTATACACACCATATGAACCCTTATACCATATCGTCATTATTACAACCATTAATAACAACTTATTAAATAACATCACTTGTTAAATATAATCAAATTGAACATAAATCAATAATAATATTGGATATATCAAGTAAAATGAAGTCATACTATCTTACATCCTAAATGACCACCCACAACCATGATTAATGACCACAAAGCTCCCCTTTCGGCCAAATCAAAAGTGAAAACAAAAACACATAGTTGCAGAAAACAACTTCATTTGTGTGAAGAATAATAATCTCATGGTCCTCATGATATTTTAACCACGCAGTCATGATTTTCGAGATGAACTTGTATCCATGAAACCATATGAGAAACACGATTCAATATATGCATTTTTTCTGATTTTCCCATGCATTTTGAGGAACCCCAAATCAGTGAAAATGGTCATTGTGTTTTAAAAAGGTGATTGAATAACACATGTATGATGTCGAAGGAAGAATGATTAATGGTTATATTAGAAAAACTAATATTCACTAATATTGCGAATTTGACATTCTGTGAATTAGTTTCATGAAGAAGGAAGAAGTACTAATTAGGGACCACATACTATTTTGAAAAGTTCAAGAAGATACTCCATATGTTCTATTGTGTAAAGGATAAGTGAACAGTGTGTCATTTTATATATATGTAGATTTTGATAAAACATGATACTTTTTATTTAATACACATAGTCTACAAAAATTAAGATGAACAAGATCTTCATGTTTGATATGATCCTAATGAAAGGAGTGATTTTCATGAAATAATATCAATAAATATTACAAACAATTTCTTATTAGTTTATATACATGAAGCTATAATATTTGAAGCATTGAGATTAAAAAAAACTATGAATCTTTAAAATTAGAACACAATAAAGAGACACCATGCCCTTATAAATGTAAATGTGTAATGAAAACATTAATTGGACATACACCGATATAGGGATTTGAGTACACAATTCATGGAACAATCATAAAATTTTACAAAAACCCTAAAAATTGGGAATAATGAAATCGTTAAGAATAAAAGGATATGCTTGAAAAGAGGTGGAACTATATCCTTGATAAAATATGGAAGGATTATAACCTAGCATCTGCTGATCTGATGGAAGGGGTGGGGCTTCTGAAGTGCTTCTGCGAAGGAATCGCTTCTGGAGACCAGCGGAAGGGTTCTGGAATCGTGGGGAGGCCGCTGCCTAGTTTTGGATAATTTGGGGATTTTTTTTCCAATGGTTTTTAAAAACCGTTGGGAAAACTCAATCTTTCCCAACGATTTTATAAAACTGTCAAACCATTGGGAAAAGTGTTTTTTCCCCATCTTTCCCAACGGTTTGATAAAACCGTTGGGAAAAGTCACATGTCCCAGATCTTTACCAATGGTTTGCACAAACTGTTGGTAAAGATAATATATACCAACGGTTCAATGAACCGTTGGTATACAAGTGTTGGGAAAAGTCCCTTTTCAAGTAGTGGGGCTTCGTGAAGAGTTGTTTTAATCATTTTGGTTAAGGGGACAAGGTTTTCAAAGAGCATCAAATCAGGTGTATGGTGAAAACATAGTCTCGTTCTAAGTCAGAGACAAAGTCTTTAATTTCAAATCAATGGAGGAACTTCACGTCCATAAAATTAGTGTTACTTCACCCATGGAAGTGAGCCCGGGGGAGTCAATGGAAGTGATCTGAGGGAAGCGGTGAGCTATCCCTGAACTTTTGTAAAGGCGGTGTTCCTGGGCCAGAGTGACTATACCCAAACCTTGTAATCCACAGCTAGTGAATATTAATGGAATATGGTACGACTGGAAACCTGTCAACGTATGCTCCTTAGACATAGCCCTTACTGGTAAACCAAGTAAAAATTTTGTGTTGTCTTTCTACATGTGAATGTTTTAATTACTACACATATACATCATATAGGTTTAATTAAGTTCCTACCAATGTGGGAACATGATCCAATAAAAAGGAGAAAAATTTGAAACCATGATTCACCCACCTCTTAGGGGAACTATGGTCCTTCACATACCTTCTATCCTTTGGAGTTACAAACCCTTCGAGCTATGTCATATAGACATATTACTGAAGTTTCCCTTTAAGGAAGGGTGTTTTGACATCCATTTTCCAAATCTCATAATCATGTAAATCCTTAATGGCAAGTAGAATTTTTATGGATCACATTATTTCAATTGGTGAAAATGTTTCATCGTAGTTAATGCCTTGAAACTGTTTAAACCCTTTTGAAACCATTCACACCTTATAGGTACTAAATTTACCTTCTATATCCAGTGTCTTCTTGAATACCCATTTGCAACCAACAATATTTTACAACTACTGGAGGGTTTACCAAAATATAGACTTGGTTTTGGTATATGGAATCCATTTTAGAATTCATGGATTCTTTCCACCTGGAACATTTGTGCCACTTACTACTTCCTTGTAGGTTAGGGGATCATTATTATCAACTAATAATGATTCACCATCCTAGGTGAATATAAAACCATACCTTTCTGGTTCTTTAACCTCTCTAGTACTCCTACACATTAATTGTGTCTCTAGAAAAATTTATTCTTCCATGGGGCTTTGTGGAATTTGTTCATGTTCCAACTCTTGTGTATCTTGAGCCTGAACATCATCAAATTCTATCTCGCTCTCACTATCTCTTTTAGAGGTAAGATCCTCCTCAAGAAATGTATGATGTCTATCAACCAAAAACTTTTTTTTCTAAAGGATTTTATAGGTAGTATCGATTTTTTTATCTGGGATATCCTATAAAGATACACTTTGTGCCTTCGGGTGTAAGCTTGTTACCTAAAGAGGCCTAAAAAATGCTTCGAAATCCCACACATGTAAGTAAGAAAACACAAGTTTCTTTCCATTCCATAATTGGTATGGTATACCATCTATTGCTTTAGTTGGAACTCATTTTAGTATGTATGCTATTGTTTGTAATTTGTATCCCCAAAAGGATAATGGAAGACTCAAACGACTCATTATTGATCTCACCATGTCCAACAAGGTGCAGTTCCTCCTTTCACTTACAAGATTCCACTGAGGTGTATAAGGAGGAGTGAGTTGAGATAAAATACCAAAATCCCATAGATAATCAATGAAGTATTGATTAATATATTCTCCACAACATTATGAGAGAAGTTTCTTAATATTCTTACCAAGCTAGTTCTAAACTTCATTATTGTATTCCTTGAATTTATCAAAATAATCATACTTATATCTCATTAAGTATACATATTCATATCTACTAAAATCATCACTAAAAGTCATTAAGTATGAGTACCCTCCCCATGATTCAATAGGAAATGGTCCACACACATCTGTATGAACTAATTCGAGAATCTCTTTATCCATTTCATCTTTCCCACTAAATGGGGTCTTTGGTCATTTTTCCTTGTAAACATGTGTGACATACACTAAGTGGGTTTAGTTCAAAAGAATCTAAATATCCATCTTGATGTAGTTTAGTCAAGCGCTTTTCATTTACATGACCTAGCTGGTGATTCCAAAGTTGGGTGTGGTATGAGTCATGTGAAGTTACTTTATTATTTATTTCAATTATTTGGTATGTGTAATCCAATACATAAAGACCATTATTTAAACATGCCTTATAAAAACAAATTCTATCTTTATAAAAAAACAATATTTATTCCCAAATTTGAAAATAAATCCGTCCATATCAAGTCTACATACAGAAATATTGGTTTTGGTAATTAAAGGTAAATAATAACAACCCTTTAAAAACAAGATCATTTCTATTGGCAATGTGAGGTGGTAGTATATGATAGCTACAACAACAAGTTTAACCCTATTGGATGCTCAAATATCTACCTCTCCTTAGTCAATATTTCTTAATTTACATGGTTCATGTATTTGAATATATATGTAAGCACCACAAGCTATATCTAATACCCAATTTGTAGAAAAAGATAAACTTGACTTTATAACGAACACACTAGAAGCGTCCCCTTTCTTTTTTGGTTGGGTGAATTTTTTCTTCCAATGGCCCTTCTTCCCAAATGTGAAATAGAAAAAAAAAATTCCCTTACTTTCCCCTTGATCTTCCTCTTCTTGGAAGGGTGTGAATAAGCTTTGGGATTAAAGCTCTTTGCTTTCCCTTTCTTTTTGTTCACCTTAATGAAATAAGGTTTTTCATGCTTCGTGTACTTATCTACTTGAAGAAGAAGAGCAAGAAGATCTGGAAGAGACTTCTCAATGTTCATATTAAAATTCACAACAAAGTTGGAGAAGCTCTGAGGGAGTGATGTCAGAATGAGGTCAATGCCCAATTTTTCACAGAGTTTAAACCCTAGAACCTCTAATAACTTAATGTAGCCAATGATATTTACTATATGAGGCCCAAATGGGGCACCCTCTCCCATATTTCTATGAAAGAGCGCCTTGAAAATATCAAACCATTCAAGTCTAGCTCTCTCATGGTAAAAACCTCAGAGGTGATCGAGAATTCTATACACATCCATTTTTTTGAGACTTCATTTGTTTAATATAAATCGATGAAAGCATCAAATATTGAATTTCAATCGCTTTAATCAAATTTTTTTCATAGACAAGTAACTCTTTATCACTCGCCTCTTTAGTAGGCAGATCAGACATTGAGGATTCTAGTACGTAATATTTCTATTCACGGTGTAGCACAAGCTGAAGACATCTAAAACACTCCTAGAAGTTACTACCAGTTAGGAGGTTATGTTTCTCTAATATTGATCTTAGGGATAGTTTGGATGAGGAAATTGTCATTTTATTCTATAATTAAAAAGAGCATATTATTAGAATTTTTCTTGATTAAAAAACAAGTGAGATATAATAAATTAAATATTTTTATTTATTTATTAAATATTACACTATTTTATCAAGTCTCAATACCCCCAACATCAAACTTTAATTATATAGTTTCTTTAACATTCTAGTGGAAATGATCCCCATTACTTTTATTAATGATCCAAACTTTGTCCATGAAAACCATAAAAAATCAATTAGGTACACAGTCTTTCAAACTGCGGAGTTGCAGCTCCTTTCTCCATTGAGTAGATTACCCTATCTTGAAATAATGACATAGATTCCCTCAACACTTTCCACCAAATTTTTATTGAATAGACTTTTTCCATTAAACTCAATACAATTTAGGTTAAGTCTACCCAAAAATCTCATGAGAACTCCTCGATAAAAGTAAGTGTTTAGATTTTGGTCATGTACTACACTTAGTTCTATGGTTTCATTCCTAATCAAGTAATGAAAGGCTTATGCTAACTTAATATTTAATTTAGGGATTTTAATTTATTCTGCATAAATTTTATCTTGTTTTATCATTTACACATCAGGTTAATATTAAGTGTATGTTACTTAATTAATTAACCATGTGGATAAAAAATTTATACATAATTCATTTATTTAATTTCCGTCTTTTCACATTAATTCTGCTGGTCGGAGTGGACACTCAAGAGGGGGTTAATTGAGTTCCAATTAAAATTTTTGTTAAAAATATTTCTATTAAAAAACCCCAAATTAAAACAACAAGCTAAACTGTAGTGAATTTGTAATATGGTAAAGGGTAAGTTAGGTTCTCAAGAGATTGATTAGTTCTCAGTTAATCTAATATGAAGATTAGATTAGCTTTTGAAACTAACCTAATGCTTTACAATAAATACAAACACTTGGTAGTTTAACTATCAGAGTTACTTTAAAACAAATTTGAATTTAAATTACTTAGAAGTAGAATATTCAATATAGTTTAAAACAAAATAAACAAGCACAACATTTTTAACCAAGAGGTTCAGTCTCAAGCTGAGACTTAGTCCTCTCAAACAGTTTTATATAAACTTTGATCCACACCCTGGATCGGGGTAAACAATAGTACACAGACTGTACAGGTACTAAGACCTCTACCACAGTTCTACGTGAAAAAAAACAATAGCACACAGGATATCCAGGTCACACTTGAATACTACCACAATTCACAGTGGGAACTAAAAGGATTCAGAAGGTTTGAGTGAGGATTTTAGATGTCCTCTATTTATGCTCAGGAGTCAGTGTGTGTCTAAAAACAGAGCACACACACTGCTCAAAATGTGAATAAATGAAACACAATATAGCTAAACAAATATAGATGAGTTTAGAATGCTCCATGTGTTGTGAGTGAAGCTCTGTACTCCTCAGATTGATATAGATGAAGCTTTGAGTCCTTCTTTAGAAGTTATAAGGAAAACAGAGTGTTGTGGTTCCGTTCCATCACTTCCAGTGTAGGTGTTCAGCTCGAGTAAGAGAGTATTATTTGTAACACTTGAGCTTATTCTTTGAAACTTCTGCTTGATGTGTATGACTGTTCTTTGAGTTCTTCTCATGTTCTTCTTTATGAATTTCACTTCAGGTGTCGCACACTTGCACGTATATTCCTCACACTTTCTTCATTATCTTGATCTTCCTTTTATACCTTGAGCTCCGACAATGGGAATGATTACCTTTTTACAAGTACAAGGTATGGTTCTTTGACATGCCAAAATCCCTTATTAATTAATAGCAGTTGCATTAAAAACATCAAATATGACCATTTCTAAATAAAAAAATATAAGTAGGGTTTAGAGATATGATGATTGGTTTCCATCGGTAGCTCTCAATATCAGTGAGCTTGTATTAGTGGACTTGAGTCAGTAGGTCTGTATCGGTAGTTGTTGCTCTTTATAACGGTAGCTCGCTTGAATCGGTATCTCCTTCTATCGGTAGCTGTTATGCATATCAGTGACCATTCTGTATTGGTGAACATATGTATCAGTGACCCATACTAGTGAGCTTGTACCGGTGTACTTCATAATAGTAGCGGTTACTCTATATTTTTTGACTTGTGCATACTGGTAGACTTATTCTATTGTTAGCTCATGTGTAACGGTAACTGTCTGCATACCAGTGACCTTATCCATATTGGTTGACTTCTCTACCGGTGTACTTAGCCTTATCAGTAACTGTGTACCTGAGACCCTTGTATCAGTAGATATTTGTATATATATCAGTGGCTTTGGTAGACTTTATCGGTAGTTTTCTTTATGTCTATATCAGTAACTATTGTGCATATCAGTGGACTTATGCATACTAGTGGACTTACTCTATCGGTAGGTCTAGGTCTGTATCAGTGACTCACAAGATTAACACTTATATGTTCTATGCAAATCATATCCAGATTGAGTTATAATTATTTCAAATCATGTATAAACATAGATAAACATTGATTAACATATTCCAATGATTATTTTGATATTTTTTTCAACATAATTTAACATATAGATAAGATTATAAACACATATTAAAACATAATTGAGATTATCAAAACAGGTGAGGTCAACAATCTCCCCCTTTTTTATAATCACAAACTATGGTATTATAATCCAAAATAATCATTAAGATATCAGTATAAAATACATTGATTCTCACTTCTCAGTGTGAGTAATGACATTTTCAAATGTATCAGAGAATAGAGTATTATATGCAAATGTATCAGAGGTATGAAACAACTGTATCAGAGATACAAAACAAATGTACTAGAGGTAGAAATATATGATGGTAAAATTAAATTATGCTCATATTTCTCATATTTCTCATATTTAACCCTTTAATTATTTTCCCCCTTTATATTATTTCTCCCCCTTTGTGATTAGAAAAAGGTGGGAAAAAAGGATAAGAGAAGTAACAGAAAGTAAGAGAGAATGAAAGAATTTATATATTACTTGATGCAAAAAAAGACATAGAAATACATAATTGAAACAAAAATAATACAAGTGATTCCTATAAAAGGTCCTAGCCACTAATCAATCCACCTCCTGAATTTCCACTTTGGATTTGGATTTGGGTTCAGAGGTAGACTCAGGCTGGGTAGCTTCAGTAGAAGGCTTGGGAATTCCAGAAAGCACTACTAGAGGTTGAGCAACAGAGACTGTTCCTAGCCTGTAGTGGGTACTCCTCAGAGTAATAAATAGTGTCAAGCTTTTGATAGCTTGAGCCGGTGTCATATGAGGAATGGAGTCAGACTGAGCAGAGGCAGGCAGAGCTGGAGGAGCAATGATTGGAGTACTGTCCACATGAAAAAATGGTAGCAATAGATTCCTAAAGTCCATTATGATCCCTCCTCCTCTTTACATAGTGGAAATGAATTCATCCTTGTTCTCCATAAATTTATCTAGAGCAGGAGTCAACTCCCTCAGCTTGCTTAATTGTTCTCTGAAATCCTGAGTGACTGGGGGTAGTTTCAGGTTTTCTAACAGAAGCTTGAAATGATTGTTCAACTGATGCTTAGTTTAGATCATTTGGAAATAGAAATCCACTTTGTCTTTGACCTCTTTTTGAGAAGCAGTGGCTTCTCTCATAAAATTATGAACAATTTTCCCTATATCCCTAGTGGTAGTCACCACTTGGGTCAAAGTAGCAGAGTCTATAGAGCCACTGGTAGAATACTATCCAATCTCTTCTCTCATCATATCTCAAATCTAATCAATATCCAAAGAGGGCTTGGTAGAACTCAGAGGTGCAATAGTAAAGGCTACTGTTTCCTTAAAGGATTTAGTCAGCCCACTTATGAGATTTTTCACAAGAGAGTCCTCGGTGCTGACATGCTACTCCATGGATTTCTTAAATCCCTCAAATACTGATACCATATGGCTAACCACACTTTTTACAAATTCCAAGTCCTTGTATGCTTGAGATTTAGAGCTCATATAAGATTCCATAGAAACAACTGATTTCTTTAGAGATTCAACATCTTTTTCCAAGCTTGAAACTTGATTCTGGCAGGCCTTTACTTCATCCAAAACACCAGATATAGATTCATTCATCACAGACTGAATAGAAGATATTAAATAGGTTTCCATTCTTTTAATTTCTTCCACAAAACTGGTCTGGAGATCAGACTTCAACTGGTTTAAATCAGATTTTCTTACTATATCCTTAGGTAAAGTGTCAAAAAGGAGATTATAAGTGACAAGAGGTCTATTGATGGGTGTCTCATCTTCTGAATCAGGATATTCTAACCCAAAGACTACAAAACCTAGGTTTTCAGACCAGTCTTCAATCTCATGAGCAACTGAAATAGTACCATGTCTGGTAGGATGCTCCCCATCAATCTGTGCATTCATCTAAACAAGTAAATCAATAGTAGACTAAGCAGGCATGTCTTCCTCAGAAGAATCCTCCACAACCATTTCCAATTCAACAACAGGAGGATCCTTAGGAATAGGTGCAGGTCTGTCTACTTCAACAACTTCCTCAGTAGGCATTGAGGAGTGCCCAATCAGTGGACTGAGACTCAAGCAGGCAGAAACAGATGCTTCAGTTTCAGATTATTCTTCTTCCTCATTATCTAGAGTATGTCGGTCTTCCTCATCAATAGGAGCTTCTTCATTTCTTACTCCCAACACTGTTCCCTTTTCAGATGATACAACTTCAGCAGCTGGACTAAGAGGTAAGTCAGGATCCCCTCCATCTTCTATAGAGGTATCCTCCTCATCAGTGCAATCACTATACTGAGGTTCCTCTTCATCAGGTCCTAGAACTGGATCCCTCACATCCTTAGGCCTATAAGTATGATCCATAGGATTAAACTTATCATACAGATTCTCATCATCATTGAACCATTCTCTTCTCCATGGATTCCAATTGATCTTCATGTATTTACAAATAGTTTTGGTAATACAAAAGTTGTCTTTCATAACCACTGTTATCCTGAGACTTAGCCACACCTCTTACCTTTATCATCATAGAGATCATCTTTGTAAATAATAGAGCATTAGTTTTTGACTTTGACCTGGTCATATCTTCAATTTGAATCATTAATAGTCTACACAGATTCACCTTAACACTGTGTCTTAATAGATGCAACAAATAAATATCTTGGTATTTCATATTTGAAAAGTCCCCTCTTCTTGGACTTAGCACATGTTGGATGAACTTGAACAGTAACCGATTCTATCCATCCATTTCTGTAGAAACTACTTTTCTTGGTGTTCCATCTCCTATTAATTCTTCCAAGGCAGCTTCATATTCAAAGATGTCACCGGTAGGAGGTATTGATTTCAAGAAATACCCAAACTCTCTTTTATGTGGAACTTTCAGGCACTCAGCCCACTCAATAGAAGAAAAAGATATTATAATACCATTCACTACTGATACCATCCTGTTCTCAACTTCTGATTTATCAAAATGAAAAAAATCATAGAATTCTTTTATCAGCTTCAGATAATAAGGACCATTGTTATTCGAGAAGCACTCTACCCATTTCTTCTCTTCCAACACCTCTAGAACTAAAGAATTACTGGTTATCAACCATTCCGCGCATAACTTTTTCTAAACTACTATCTCCATTTGAACGAGATGCGGATTTGTTGGTTTCTTCACTTCAATTCCACTACTAGACTCTCCTTTGAGTCTTTTGGCATTCGTCTCATCATCCTTTTTGCTGACTGATGGTCTCTTAACTCTTGCCATTCTGTGAATCGCAAGGCTTAGGGTTCAAAGGAAACAAAGGTTTGGGGGTTAATTCTTGAAGGTAAAGGGTTTTAGGTGGATTGAAATGAGGTCAATACTTATGTTTTATCATTTAAGAATCACAAAATAAATGAATAAAACATAATAATTAAAATATAAATGATACAGATTCTGGTGGCTAAAGATACAGAATTTTAAAAACAGTGTAATCCTAACGGTAATACATACCGATGAGGATTCCTAACGGTGAGGTATATCGATGAGGTATAACAGTGAGGTTCATACCAGTGAGGTATAACAGTGAGGATTTGGCTAACGGTGAGGTTTTGGCTAATAATAAGGATTTGGATAATGGTGAGGTTTTGGATAATAGTGAGGATTTGGTTAACGGTGGGGTTTTGGCTAATAGTGAGGTTTTGGCTAACAGTTAGGATTTTCCTAACGGTGAGGTTTTGTCTAACAGTGAGGTTTTGGATCTACAAAGTCTATCATTCCTAATTCATGTCTAATGTAACTTAACCTATCCAAATTTAAAGGCTTGGTGAATATGTCGGCTAATTGATGTTTAGTACCTATAAATTCAAGAGTAATATCACCCTTTTGGTAATGATCTCTCAAAAAGTGGTGCCTTACATCAATGTGCTTGGTCCTAGAGTGATACACAGTATTCTTAGAGATTTTAATTGCACTAGTGTTATCATAGTTTATAGATACATGTATAAACTGATATCTGTAGTCCAATAATGTATGTTTCATCCACAGAATTTGTGCACAAAAACTACCAACAGCAATATATTCTGCTTTAGCAGTAGACAATGCAACAGAGTTCTGATTTTTACTACACCATGATACTAAGGACTTACCTAGAATATTTCATGTTTCAGAAGTGCTCTTCCTATCTAACTTACAACTAGAAAAGTCAACATCTGAATAACTTATTAAATCGAAAGATTGCCCTTTTGGATAAAATAATCCTAAGTTAGTAGTATGTTTAAGATATTTGAAAATTCTTTTAACAACAAGCAAGTGTGACTCTTTTGGATTAGCTTGAAATCTTGCACACATACACACACTAAACATAATATCTGGTCAACTAGCAGTAAGATAAAGCAGACTCCCTATCATACCTCTGTAGTTGGTTTGATCCACTGGTTTTCCAGTTTCATCAGCATCCAACTTACAATTAGTACTCATAGGTGTATCACTTTCCTTAATACAATCTAAACCAAAACTTTTTAAGAGGTCCTTTGTATATTTACTTTGATTTAAAATAATACCATTTTCATTTTGAAAAATTTGAAATCCAAGAAAATATTTGAGTTCTCCCATTAAACTCATTTCAAATTCATTTTACATACTCTTTGAAAAATCAATACACAAAGTATTTTTAGAAGATCCAAAAATAATATCATCAACAAAGATTTGTACTATCAAAACATCTTTGGAAATTTGTTTAATAAAGATATTTGGATCAGCAATCCCTTTAAAAAAACCTTTTGAAATAAGAAAGCTACTAAGTCTATCATACTAAGATCGTGGGGCTTGTTTTAAACCATATAAAGCTTTATAGAGCTTAAAAACTTGATTTGGAAAATGAGGATTAATAAATCCAGGTTTTTGTTCAAAAAAACATCTTCAATTATAAAACCATTTTAAAAAGCACTTTTAACATCCATTTGATATAACTTGAAATTAAAATGAGCAACATAGGAAATTAGAATCCTAATAGCTTCTAATATAGCTACTGGTGCAAAGGTTTCTTCATAGTCTATTCCTTATTCTTGATTGCAACCTTGTGCAACTAGCCTTTCCTTGTTTCTAACTATATTTCCAGATTCATCAACTCTATTTCTAAAAACTCATTTAGTTCCTATGGTCAAAGTGTCCTTAGGTCTGTCAATTAATTCCCAGACTTTGTTTCTTTCAAATTGATTTAATTTTTCTTGCATAGCCATTACCCAAAATTCATCATTGATTTAATCATTGATATTTTTAGGTACTAACTGTGAAAGAAAGGCTTGATTTTCAACCTATTTTCTTAGAGAATCCCTAGTCTATGTCCCTCTATCAAGATTACCAACAACAGCATCTATAGGATGATTCTTTAGAATTTTAGTTGATCTAGTAAAGGTAGGACTAGAAATTTCAGGTTCTTCTCTATGTTCGGGTTCACTAGGAGAAAATTCTAGAATATTTCCAGTACTGGTTGTCTTTACAACAGGTTCAATGATTTTATCATTAAGGTCCAAAACAGATAGATCTTCTTCAAGATTTTCAAGAGAATACTTAGGTTCATGCGGATCAGTTTCATCAAATTTGATGTGAACAGACTCTTCCACACATTTGGTTATTTTGTTAAAGACTGTATAAGATTTACTGGTTATAGAGTAACCTAGAAATATCCCCTCATCACTTTTAGAACTTTTTTCAATATTATCCTTAGTATTAAGAATAAAAACTTTTCAACCAAAAACTCTGAAGTAACTAACTTTAGGCTTCCTATTATTCCACAGTTCATAATGGGTCTTCTTAAGAACAGGACTAATCAAGACTCTATTTATAATATAATAAGTTGTATTCACAGCTTCAACCCAAAAAATAAACAGGTAAATCATATTCATTGAGCATAGTTCTTGCAATTTCCTAAAGGGTTCTATTTATTCTTTCTACTACACCATTTTGTTGAGGTGTCCTAGGGGCAGAAAAGTTGTGACTATAGCCATTGTGTGAGCAGTAAGATTCAAACTCATGATTTTCAAACTCACGACCATGGTCACTTCTCAAGGTCTTAATTTTAAGTCCACTTAGGTTTTCTATAGACTTGGAATATTTCATAAAGTAAGAGAAAAATTCACTTTTGTGAGCAAGAAAATATACCCAAGTGTATCTACAAAATTCATCTACTAGAACATAAACATAGTTCTTCCCATTTAAACTAGAAACTCTAGAAGGTCCAAACAAGTCCATGTGAACCAATTCAAGAGGTTGATAAGTTGAAACTTCTTTCTTTAATTTGAATGAAACTTTATGTTTCTTTCCCTTTTGACAGGGAGTACAAACTTTGTCTGATGGGAATTTTAGTTGAGGTAGGTTTCTAACTAAATTTTTCTTAGTCAGTTTCTTAAGTGAATGAACATTTCAGTGTCCTAATCTTCTATGCCATAGACAAGATTCTCTATGAAAAGCATTTAAATAGGTAACCTTTTGTTTGGATAAAGAATTTAAATCTACAACATATACATTTTCATTTCTTAAGGAAAAAAATACTAAAACATTTTTAGAATTAAAAACATTACAAGCATCATTTTCAAATTTGAAATTGAAACCATCATCACACAACTGAGAAATTCTTAACAGGTTTTATTCTAATCCATCAAAAAATAATACTTTATAAATTAAAACTGAATCAGTGTTACCAATCTGGCCTAAGCTGATGATTTTTCCTTTTTAATTATCACCAAAGGTGACATGTCCTCCATAAACCTTGATTAAACTTTTGAAACATGAGTAATATCTAGTCATATGCCTTGAACAACCACTATCCAAGTACCATATCTTGTTATAGGAACTCTTCAGGCAAGTCTCCTACAAAACAGGTTTAAACAGAAAATGATTTTGGTACCCAAATTTTCTTGGGTCCAGACAGGTTAGCAAGAAAAACTTTTGGTACCCAGATTTGTCTAATGGGTCTCATACAATCAATTGATTCAAAATAATTTGAAAGATATTTTTTTTGATCTATAACTATGTGAATAGATAGTTGAGGCATAGGAATTTCCAAAACTGGAACTAGAAGCATACTGTCTAGATTTAGGAATAAATTTATTCTTAACAAACTGTCTCTATCCAGGCTGATAGCCTAAACCAGTAGTATACTTTGGTGCAAATTTTTTTCCAAGCATTTGAGTTAGAGTATTCATTCCATTTGTGAACTTATATAAATCTATTCTAAGTTTTTCATTGGAAAATTTAAGTTGAGTATTCTCCTTTAATAGTTGATCATTATTTTCCTTTTCTACTTCTAATGCAGATTCGACAGTTCTAGTTAAAGCATACTATTTCTTTAGGGTTTTATACTTATCATTCAGCTCATTGTAGGTTTCCTCTAGCATGTTATAGTATTCAAATAACTCTTCACTAGACATGTTTTCAGAATCAGAATCATCTTCAGAATAATAAGAATTTAAAGTAGGAGTATCCAATGTTACCTCAGATGTGTTTGTCATGAAACACATATTAGCCTTTTAAGATTTTTCATCCTGAGTGGAGTTGGAATCACTTGAACCGTCTTCTTAAGCACTCCAGGTTGCTTTCATAGCCTTATTATATTTTTTGTCCTTGTACTCATATTTATTCTTCTATATTAACTTTGGAAAGTCATCTTTCACATGTCCTTTCCTCTTGCATTCATAATAGACTATGTCATCACTTTTATCAGTCATTTTCCAGTCTTTCTTCCACTGAACTTTATTTTCATACTTTCCCTTTTAATGGGATTTTCTGAAAAACTTCTTCTTTCTATAAAACTTCTTAAATCATTTGGCCATTTGAGCCATCTCTTCATCACTATCAGAATCTGAACTTCCACTTGTTGAGCTTTCAGTAGGTATGTGAACTTTCTCCTTGTCCCTTCTCTTTGAGGCAGTAGACTTAAATTCCACTGATTTCCTCTTTGGATCATCATCTTCCTCTTTGTTTACCTTTAGATCTTCTTCATACATCATAAACTTACCAATTATCTCCTTAACAGGTAGTGAACTTATGTCACACGATTCTCTTATTAAGACTGATGTGCCTCTCCATCTTTCTGGTAGACATCTTAGTATCCTCATGATTTGCTCTTTTTTAGGAACAAATTTTCCAAGTGAGCTCATTGTATTTATAATTTCATTGAACCTGAGATACATGTCATAAATATGTTCATCAGGCTTCATTTTAAAATTTTCATATTTAATAGTATAAGTATTCAATCTTATTTCCTTAACATTGGTTGTTCCCTCATGAGAAACCCCCATGGTATCCCAAATTTCATAAGCAATTTTACAAGAAGATATTTGATTAAATTCTTCATCTCCTAAAGCATAGTACAAAGCATTCATTGCTTTACAATTATTATTGTAGGAAATTTTTATAGGTTCATCCCAAGTAGTTCTTTCAGTTTCTGGAATCTTATACTGAGTCTCTATAGCAGTCCAGATGTCAAATACCATACTTTCTAAATGAATTTTCATTTTCAGTTTCCATTGGGAATAATTAACACCATTAAAGAAAGGTGGCCTGTTGGTAGCATCACCTTCTAATATATTATCCATAATTATATTTTAGCAAAAATATTTAAAGAGATAAAATTTAGAACTAATAGAAATTTAAGATCTTTAAGATACAACTAAAATCACAGTTAAAAAACAGAGTGTTTGGAAATCCTTTATTAATAACAACCTCTGATACCAAATGTTGGTCAGAGTGGACACTCAATAGGGGGGGTGAATTGAGTTCCAATTAAAATTTCTGTTAAAAATATTTCTATTAAAAACCCCAAATTAAAACAACAAGCTAAACTGTAGTGAATTTGTAATACAGTAAAGGGTCAGTTAGGTTCTCAAGAGATTGATTAGTTCTCAGTTAATCTAATCTGAATATTAGATTATCTTTTGAAACTAACATAATGATTTACAATAAATACAAACAATTTCTAGTTTAACTATCAGAGTTACTTTAAAACAAATTTTAATTTAAAGCACTTAGCAGCGGAATATTCAATATAGTTTAAAACAAAATAAACAAGCACAACAGTTTTAACAAAGAGGTTCAGTCTCAAGCTGATACTTAGTCCTCTCAAACAGTTTTATATAAACTTTGATCCACACCCTGGATTGGGGTAAACAAAAGTACATATACTGTCCAGTTACTAAGACCTCTACCATATTTCTACGTGGGAAAAACAAAATAATATCACACAAGCTATCCAGGTCACACTTAACCTCTACCACAATTCACAGTGGTAACTAAAAGGATTCAAAAGGTTTGAGTGAGGATTTTAGATATCCTCCAGTTATGCTCAGAAGTCAGTGTGTGTCTAAAAACAGAGCACACACACTGCTCAAAATGTGAATAAATGAAACACAATAGAGCTAAACAAATATAGATGAGTTTAGAATGCTCTATGTGTTGTGACTGAAGCTCTGGACTCATCAGATTGATGTAGATGAAGCTTTGAGTCCTTTAGAAGTTGTAAGGAAAACAGAGTTTCATGGTTCTTTTCCTTCACTTCCAGTGTAGGTGTTCAGCTCGAGTAAGAGAGTATTCTTTGTAACACTTGAGCTTCTTCTTTGAAACTTATGCTTGATGTGTATGACTGTTCTTTGAGTTCTTCTCGTGTTCTTATTTATGAATTTCACTTCCGATGTCGCACACTTTCACGTATATTCCTCGCACTTTCTTCATTAGCTTGATCTTCCTTTTATAGCTTGAGCTCCGAGAATAGGAATGATTACCTTTTTACAGGTACGAGGTACGGTTCCCTGACATGCCAACAAACCTCATTAATTAATAGCAGTTGCATTTAAAACATCAAATATGACCATTGCTAAATAAACAAATATAAGTAGGGTTTAGAGATATGATGACTAGTTTCCATTGGTAGCTCTCAGTATCAGTGAGCTTGTATTGGTGGACTTGAGTCAGTAGGTCTGTATCAGTAGCTGTTTCTATTTATAACGGTAGCTCGCTTGAATCGGTAGCTCCTTCTATCGGTAGTTGTTATGCATATCGGTGACCATATTGTATTGGTGAACGTATGTATTAGTGACCCATACCAGTGATCTTGTACCGGTGGACTTCATAATAGTAGCAGTTAATCTGTATTGGTCGACTTGTGCATACCGGTAGAATTATTCTATCGGTAGCTCAAGTGTAACGGTAACTGTTTGCATACCGGTGACCTTATCCATATTGGTAGACTTCTGTGCTAGTGTACTTAGCCTTATCGGTAGTTGTGTACCTGTATCGGTAACTATTGTGCATACCGGTATACTTATGCATACCAGTGGACTTACTCTATCGGTAGGTCTAGGTCTGTATCACTGACTCACAAGCTTAACACTTATCTGTTCTATGAAAATCATATCCAGATTGAGTTATAATTATTTCAAATCATTTATAAACATAGATAAACATTGATTAACATATTCCAATGATTATTTTGATATTTTCTTTCAAAATAATTTAACATATAGATAAGAATATAAACACATATTAAAACATAATTGAGATTATCAAAACATGTGAGGTCAACAAATTCATTTATTTATGTGATTGCGGTCTTGCATCCATGAAATAAATAATTGCATATACATAAATAAATAATTAATTAAATGACCCATTCATGATATTTAGCTAATGGTTATTTTAATGAGCAGACATTAAATCAACCTTTGACCTATGGGAAATAACTCTTAAAGTAGGTCTTGGCATGAGTTACAACATTCCACTTATCCACCTATGTATCACCTGGGTGGGAATCATTGTGGTTCTATCTTGAACCACCTCTACACACCTTGGGATACTCTATTAATTACAAATATTTGTTACTCACACACCGATGAGGGGAACTAAATGATTAGTTAAAGGGGGTTATATAAATATCTTTGGAAACATAGGTCCTATATAATAATGGAGGGAGAGATGACTCATAGAACATCATTTAATTTAATATTAAATAATTGAAAAACCATTCAATAAATTAAATTAAAACATCCAGCACATACACGGGTCTTGGTCAAGCTCATGAATGGTCATACATGCAAAAAATACGCAAAAGTAAGTGGCTAGCATTCAGTTATTTATTCGTTTAATTATTATTTAAGATAAACATGATTGAATTAATTAATTAATTAATTAATTAATCCCATTTCATATTAATGATCATCCAATCTTATTTAGAGATACCCATCATTAATGACATTTATATAAAATAAACAGCAGAACCAATAATGAAATATTAATTATAATAAATCAACTGAGCGTTTAAAATTATTTAAAACCATTATTAAATTGTCAAACACACAATAGTGTGTCAATCAATAAAATAAGGTTCTAATGATACAATTTTCAAATTTAATGTAATTTTATTTTTTTCCATTAATGGGGGACTACATGATGTGTACATGCAGCTACACGCCATGTACCTCGGTTGCAGTATATCCAAGTCACACGTTTGGGGCTTCAGGATGTTAACTTGGCCATACTACGTGGTGTGTACATGCTAGCTACACACCTTGTATCTGCTTTCTGTGTGCCAGGTTGGCCCAGTCAACAAACGCTGTGCATTAAAATCACCACGTGTAATTAGTTGTTTGGCACATCTAGATACGATGTGCATGGGTATACAATGTGTGCTTCGTCCACATATCGTGTAACCCAATTTTACCGACCAATGATTTGGCACTTCTCAATGGAATCTCTGGTCATTCTTCATTTGTTATTAAAACTTTAAGAAAATGAAACATTGAATGAACATGATTGTATATCGATAACATGTTAATTTAAATAAGACTAAAGAACGAATAACATAAAATGAATAACTAACCAAAATTGAACATAGATCAACAATCAAATAAATAATTATAAATTTAAACGTAACCCCTCTGATACCACTTGATGGTTCTGGGTGCAGCAGAAGCTTGTGGAGGTGGGTGATATATATTTTTTAATAATCATTGCTTGAAACAAAGAGTGTGGATCTTGCACATAAAATTTATAATTTATTTATTTAATAATTGAAGAAATAAATACATGATCATAGGAACTTTATTCATTGGTTAATGTTGATTGTATAAAAATATCCTTTTAGATTACCTTTATTGTGCTATAAGGATCCAAGGATAGAATCCATCTAGCGGTGATCCACACGTGCTCCTATGATCTCTGAGCAACACCACTCGATCTAAAGGTGCTAACGTGGTGAATCAAATGTACTGTGTTGTTCATTTTTGATTTCTTGTTCTTTGGACTTGAAAAAATCTCTCTTTCATTTTTTATTCCTGAGAGGGAGAGAGGAGGAGGAGTTGAGAGAAAATTCATTGTGCACAACAATTCTCTATACTAAATTTTGGATGCTCTACACAATAGACATATCTGTCTATTTATAGAGTTTGGATTTGATTTAAAATATTATTTAATTGTATACTATCCATTAAATAACATTTATTACCTTTAATAAATCCCATGCCTCCTAATAATAATTATATAATTATTACTTTGTGGTGCATGCCAACTTGCACAATAATAAATATTATGTAATGGTCTTGTTAATTAATATTTTTCATTGAACTCAGTCTTGGTCTATTCAAACTCCTCTTGCATTTATTGAATAATCAAACAAATATTTTATTCATAAATAAATATTTTATTCACAATCAGGTGAATAAATATTTATTTAAATATTTAACAAATAAAATAAATATTTTATTCACAAGCTGATGAATAAATATTTATTTAATTTATGCGATCGATATAAATTTAATAAAATTATTCCTCGAACTTGAGAATAATATTTATTCCATTAATTAAACTCAAAAATAATTTAATCGAGATCGAAAGAAACACTTAGTGTGTGACCCTCTAGGATTTTTCTCATTGTCATTAGGTGAGCTTGCTTAAAGTAGAAGATTGCTATCTAGCAACGGGTCAAAGCAATCAAGAGAATGAACTTAATGTTGTAATGTCAAAAAACACATAAGAACTCTCATTGTGTAATATAATATCCTTTTCCCAATATCTCATAAATCAGGTTGCACATCCACAACACCAACCTATATGCTTGATATGTATTTATTTTACTATCTGAAATAAACACTTCGTTACACTATGGCTATAAAATTTAGTGTGATGGTTCTATTCCAATCAGAGGGCCGAGATATCAGCTTCCATAAATATGGAAGAGATAAATCCTTCCTTGACTTATTTATTAATGACATGTCACTCATGACACACCCAAGGTATCCAACTTCACCATGAACTATTACCATCATGGTTTATGAAATACATCTAAGTACGCGAGTTGTAACACGCATTAATAATAATCTTAAAGTATAAAGACCATCACATTTTCTCATAGATAGGAATATCCAATGACACCAAAACATGAAAAATTCCTACTGATGGGTCTATTCTAATAATATCTCATCTTAGAGGTTACCAAGTGTGAACTTCATGAATAAGCCTCATCTGCTTATGAGTACCCGCACCTGATAGTCTATGTTCTACGTGTCTCATTATAGTACGTTATCCAACCATAAAAAATTATTTGAGAATATTATCATAGCACATCAACGTTCTCATTATAGCGGAGAACTACCATAACCTTATCAATGTGATGTATACTCTATGACATTATTACATTAGAGTCATACATAACAACAAACAATATGTAATAATAAGTTTTATTAATATTCAATACATCGAATATTCATGTAATCAATGTAAAAACATTTGGTCCTAGGACACCAACTCCAACAGTTTTATGGGACTTCTGGGGGTGTGGATTGGTTTAGTAGTGATGAACTTTTTTCCTTATTTCCAGTTCAAGTCTTTTTATTAATAAATCCTAGTGATAATACTCATGACACTAGAATCCCTTTTTAGAATCATTTAAGGGATTTATCTCTCTACTTCTATTGTATCCACTACTATTTATGTTATTGTTTGAAACATATTTTCTTGTCTCTTTCCCCAAGTTGTGCGACTTGACATAGTGGTTCTTGACTATGTGCTTTCTTCCTTCTTTTTATAGTTTGATTTTTAGATTTTTTGAAAAGGTATTGTGAAAGGTTTTTAAAGAAGGATTAAAGGAAAGCATGATTTTGTAGTGTTTTCAAACTATTTTAATAATTATTTTGAAAAGTGTTCTCAAATGAGAAAAGTTTGAATGGTTTTTATTGACTGAGGAATTTTTTTTTCAAGTGATTATTTTCTTCTAATTAAAATATTTGAAAAAGATTTTTAACACACTTTTATGTGTTACTACTTATTTGGTAAAACTTTATAGAAAATGTTTATTTTTATAATATATTTCAAACTGAATTTTTTAAGATGTAATACGAAAGTGGTCTCTTAGATTTGGTAGGTTGTGGTTACCTAATGGAATTTTAGATCACACTTATATTTTATAGGTTCAAGTTTGTTATGGGTTGTTTCACTTCCTTTGGATCTTTTGAGAGGGTTATATGGTTGGATGGTGACCCAAGTAGAACATCTTTTGTGCATTTATTTTGTTAAATATTAATATCACCGAATAAAATAGGATGGATATGAATAAATAATGGATGGATACCAATCGCATGATAAAAGAGTACGAAGATTGAGTGAAAGAGTTTATAAAGTTTTCCAAAGATCATGCATATGACCTTTCTAAAATCCTTTTTTTGTGTTTATGCTATTGTTATTCAAGAATAATTTTCCAGAGGAGTTAGAAGAACACTTGATCTTTTATAGAATAGATCAAAGCTATAAATTTTGGAATAAACACATGGAAAAGAGAATATAGCTAGTGGTTGGGATAACACTGCATTTTATAGATCATTTTTTATGACTACAAGTGTGTACAATGAAGAAGATTGTATCAAGGTTATGATTAAAAATGTGAATGATGATGGAGATCATATTGAGGAAAAATAAGGATATTTGAAGATGAACTTTGTGATTGTCCAATTTTTTTAGAAGTTAAGAGTTGTAAAAAGATTCCATTGTATTTTGGTTTCACTAAATATACAACATTTTCAGCCATAATAAATTTGTATAATTTGAAGGTATGAAATAGATGGAGTGATTCTAGTTTTACAGAACTAATTTCTCTCTTGAATGACATGCTCCCAAAAGATAATGAGCTCCCTAGCCTAATATACGATGCCAAAAAAATTCTTCACTGGATGGGTATGATCTCTAAAGGAATACACACCTTCTTGAATGACTGTATACTATTTCCCAAGGAGCACAAATCACTTACATAATGCCCAAAGTGTGGCACTTCACAATACAAGAAAGATGAATCTGGTCCTAGGAAATTTTTATGGTACTTTCCAATCATTACAAGGTTTAGGTGCCTATATGGAATTGAGGAGACTGTAGGGAAATTGATGTGGCACACATATACAAGAAATAAATATGGGAAACTATGTTACCTGATAGACTCTCCCCAGTAGAAGAGAATTGATCATGAGTATCCTGGATTTGGAAATGAGCTGAGAAAACTTCATTGTGTGTTATCTATAAATGGAGTGAATAATTTTTGCTTTCAAAGTAGCACTCATAGTACATGGCTAGTTATGTTACTAAATTATAACTTTCCATCATGGTTATGTATGAAATAAAAATACATCATGTTATATATTCTTATATTCGGACCAAAACAACCAGGTAATGATATTGATTTTTATTTGGCTCCATTGATCTAGGATTTGAAATTACTATGGGATTTAGGTGTCATGTAGTATTATTCTTATGTAAATGAAGATTTTACATTGAGATCCATGTTGTATGGGAAGATAAATGAATTTCCTGCTTATGGAAATTTTTCAGGATATGGAATTAAAGGAACTCAAGGGTGTCCCATTTTCGAACAAGGTACACAATCAATTAGGTTGAAATGTTCATATAAGACTTTGTTTCTAGGACATCGTATATTTATAGCCTAATAGCATAAGTACCAATCTTGGATGACATAATTCGATGGAATTTCAAAAGAATGTACACCATTATCTCCACTAATAGGTGATTGATGGTTTCAGGTGCATCGGAAGCGTGTGTAGGTGGGTGATATATTAAAATTTCTTTTAATAATCATTTCCCAAAACCAAGAGTGAGGATCTTACACATCAAATTTATAATTAATTTATTTAATATTTGATGAAATAAATACATGGGCTTAGAAAATTTCTTCATTTGTGAATGTTGATCATCCAAAAATACCTTTCAAATTACCTTTGTTGTGCTGTAAGGATCTAAGGATAGAATCCCTCTTGTAGTGTTCCACACGTGCTACTATGATCTCCGAGCAACACCGCTCAATCTCTAGGTGCTAGCATGACAAGTTGAATGTCTTATGTTGTTTATTCTTGATCGCTCATTCATTAATCTTGAAGAAATATCTCTTTCACTTTTCATTCTTGAGAGGGAGAGAGGAGGGATTGAGAGAGAATTCATTGTGTGCAATAATTCTCAATTCTCAATTTTAGATACTCTACACAATAGACACAACCATCTATTTATAGAGTTAGGATTTAAGTTAAAATATTATTTAATTGTATACAGGCCATTAAATAACATTTATTACCTTTAATAAATACCATGCCACATGATAATAATTATATAATTTTTATTTTTTGGTGCACACCAACTTGCGTAATAAGAAATTTTATGTAATGGTCTTGTTAATTAATATTTGTCACCAGACTTATTCTTGGTCCTTTTGAACTCCTCTAGAATTTATTGAATAAAAAAAATATTTAATTCATAAATAAATATTTTATTCCCAATCAAGTGAAAAAATATTTATTAAAATATTCAATAAAAAAATAAATATTTTATTCACAAGCCGGAGAATAAATATTTATTTAATTTATGCGATCAATATAACTTGAATAAAATTATTCCTCAAACTTGAGAATAATATTTATTTAATTAATTAAACTCAAATAGAATTTAATCGAGATCAACAAAAACAAATAGTGTGCGACCCTCTAGGATTCTTTCTTGTTGGAATTAGTCGGTCTTGCTTAAAGTTTAAGATTAATCTCTAGCGAAATGTCAAGACACCTAAGAGAAATAACTTAAATTCATAATGTGGACAATCACATATGAACACTCACTGTGTAATATAATCCTTTTGTCACAATATCTCATCAATCAGGTTGCACATTCGTGTCACCAACCTATATGCTCGATATATCTTTCTTTGACTATCTGAAATAAACACATCGTTACACTATGGCCATGAAATTTAATTTGATGGTTCTATTCCATCAAAGGGATGAGATATCATCTTCCATCAATATGGAAGGGACAAATATTTCATCAACTTATTCATTAATGACATGTCACTTGTGATGCACCCATCGTATCCAACTTCTCTAAGAACTATTATCATCATGTTTTATGAAATACATCTCAGTATGTGAGTTGTAACATGAATTAATAATAATATTAAAGTCTAAGTACCATCACACACACTTGTATATTGGAATATATGATGACACCAAAACATACAAAATTCCTATCGGCGGGTCTATTCTCATAATCTCACATCTTGGAGATTCCCAAGTGAGAACTTTATAAGAAGAAACCTCATCTACTTATGAGTACTCACACCTAACAATTTATGTACTATGTGTTCCATCATAGTATGTTATCCAACCGTGGCACATTATTTGAGAATATCATCATAACACATCAAAGTTCTCGTTATAGAGGGGGACTGCTATGAGCTTATCAATGCGATGCATACTCCAGAACATTATTACATTAGAGTCATGCATAAAAAAACAATATTTAATAATAATTATTGTTAATATTCAATACATGAAATATTCATGTAATCGAAGTAAAAATAGTTGGTCCTAGAAAACCAACTCCAACAAACTCCCACTTAGTTTAAATCCAACTACCTATGACCTTCAGTCTAGTAGACCTCACATAATAGTCGGGTTTCTACTAATTCAATGCTTTAGTCAAGGGGTCTACCACATTGTATTCCTTGGAAATACTACTCACTGAAACTTCACATCTCTGATAAAAATACATTAAGAGATGAAACTTCTGAATTATGTGATTCATCTACTAATGCGACCTTGGCGCTTTTGTAAGAGCCACCGATACAGTATTATCACAATAGAGTGTGATAGGATCTTTACTACTAGGTACCACATCAACCTCTTGGATGAAGTTTCATATCCATGCTACTTCTTAAACTACCTTAAAGTCGCAATATACTCAGACTCTATTGTAGAATCTGCAACCATAGCCTACTTTGAGCTCTTCCAACTCACAACACCTCCATTCAAAGTGAATATGTATCTCATTTGTAAATTCATTTCATCTTGATCAGTTTGGAAACTAGAATCCGTATATCCTATAAAGACTAGTTCCCCATCTCCTCCATAAACTAGGAAAATATCCTTCAAACGCCTTAGATACATAAGGATAGTCTTAATTTCCATCCAATGGTGGTCACCTCGATCTTCTTGATATCTTCTTACCGCACTTAATGTATAGGCAAAATCTAGAATATTACATAGAATAACATACATTTCTGACCCCATCATTGATGCGTATGTAATCCTTGTCATTCTGTTTTTTTCTCATGCGTCTGAGGACACATTTTCCTAGAAAGACGAATTCCACGTGACACTATCAACAATCCCCTCTTGGATTATTCCATACTGAATCTCTTCAGTATATTGTCAATGTATGTACTTTGACTTAGACTGAGAAACCTCTTGGATCTATCACGATGGATCTTGATCCCAATAATATATGTTTCCTCACCCCAAGTACTCCATAGAAAATCATTTATTCAACCACACCTTAAGATACTGTAAGACTAATATTTTGTTTCCAATGAGTAATATGTCATTAACATACAATATTAAGAAAAAAATTGCACTCCCACTAAACCGTTTATAGACACACGACTCACATTCATTCTTTATGATTGAAAATTATGTTATGGCCTCATCGAAATGAATGTTCCATGACCTGAATTCTTACTTTAATCAATAAATGGATCTTTGTAACTTGCATACCTTATTTGAATCCATTGGAGTCCCAACCCCTTTAGGCTGTTTCATATAGAAATCTTCCTGAAGGTTCATGTTAAGGAAGGATGTTTTGAAATTCATTTTCTAAATCTCATAATCAGGGAAAGCTGTAATGGAAACTAGAATTCTAATGGATTTCATCATTGCAACTGGTGAAAAGGTTTTGTTGTAGTTAATGCCTTGATGTTGTTTAAACCCTTTTGCAATGAGTCGCACCTTATAGGTACTGACTTTTCCTTCCATGTACAGTTTCTTCTTTAATACCCATTTTCAACCAATGAGATTTACATCTACTGGAGGGTCTACCAAAATCTAGACATGGGTTTGGTACATGGAATCCATTTCAGAATTCAGGGCTTCTTTCCAATTAGCAACATCTATTCCATTTACTACTTTCTTATAGGTTGGAGGATCATTATTATTAACTAATAATAAGTCACTATCCTTGGTGACTAGAAAACTATACCATTCTAGTTCTCTAACCTCTCTAGTACTCCTACGCGGTAAATGTGTCTCTAGAACAATTTCTTCTTCTATGGGGCTTTATGGAATATGTTCATGTTCCAAATCTTGTGTATATTGAGATTGGACTTTATTGAAGTCTATCTCACTCCCCCTATCTCTTTTAGAGATAAGATCATCCTCAATAAATGTGAGAAGTATGTCAACCACAACCATTTTTTCTAAAGGATTGTACAGGTAGTATTCCTTCGTTTCTTTGTGATATCCTATAAAGATACACTTTGTACCTCGAGGTGGAATCTTATTACCTGAAGAGGGCTTAATAGATGTTTCTCAACCCCACATATGTAAGTAATAAAACACGAGTTTCTTTCCATTCCATAATTGGTGTTTTATATCGTCTGTTTCTTTAATTGGCACTCGATTTAGTGTGTACGCTGCTGTTCGTAATGCATATCCCTAAAAGGATAATGGAAGACTCGCATGAATCATCATTGATCTCACAATGTCCAACAAGGTGTGGTTTATTCTTTCACTTACACCATTCCACCAATGTCTATAAGGAGGAGTGAGTTGAGATAAAATCCTGAACTCCCATAGATAATCAATGATGTCTTAATTAAGATATTCTCCCCCACGGTCTGAGAGAAGTTTCTTAATCTTATTACCAAGATGGTTCTCAACTTCAATCTTGTATTCCTTGATTTTTTCAAAAGAATCTGACTTATAACTCATTAAGTAGACATATCCATATCTACTAAAATCATGAGTAAAAGTTATGAATTATGAGTACCCACCCCTAGCTTCAATAGGAAATGGTCCACACACATCGATATGAACTAATTCAAGAAGCTCTTTAGCCCTTCCACCTTTCCCACTCAATGGGGCTTTGGTCATTTTTCCTTGTAAACATGTGTGAAATACACCAAGAGATTTTAGTTAAAAAGAATCTAAATATCCATCTTAATTTAATTTATTCATGTGCTTTTCATTTACATGACCTAGTCAATGATGTCATGTTGGGTGTGGTATGAGTCATGTGAAGTAACTTCTTTATTGATTTCCATTATTTGGTTTGTGTAATCCAACACATAAAGTCTATTATTTAAATGTTCCTTACCCTAACAAATGATATATTTATAAAATAAGAAAAATTTATTTCCAAATTTGAAAATAAATCCATCCGTATCAAGTCTAGATATAGAAATAATGTTTTTGGTTACTGAAGGAACATAATGAAAACCCTTTAAAACAAAGATCATTCTGGTTGGCAACGTGAGGTGGTAGTCCCTGATAGCTACAACAACAAGTTTAGATTCATTGGATGCTCGAAGATCTACCTCTCCTCGATCAATATTTCTGAATCTCCTTGGTTCCTATATTTGAATACATATGCGAGCACTAAAAGATGTATCTAATAACCAATTTATAGAAACAGATAAATTTAACTCGACCCAATCTTGGTTTGTTCGAACTACTCTAGCATTTATTGAATAACCGAATAAATATTTTATTCATAAATAAGTATTTTAGTCCCAATCTAGCAAATAAATATTTATTAAAACATTAAATAAATAAAATAAATATTTTATTCAAAAGCTGAGGAATAAATATTTATTTAATTTACGCGATCAATATAACTTGAATAAAATTATTCATCGAACTTGAGAATAATATTTATTCAATTAAATAATTTAGAATAGAATTTAATTAAGATTAACAGAAACACTTAGTGTGTGACCCTCTAGGATTCTTTCTCTTTGGCATTAGACGGGCTTGCTTAAAGTCCAAGATTATTATCTAGCAATGGGTCAAGGCACCCAAGAGAAAGAACTTAATGTCGCAATGTCGACAACCACATACAAATTCTCACTGTGTAATATAATCACTTTGTCACAATATCTCATCAAGAAGGTTTCACATCCATGTCACTAACCTATATGCCCAACATGTCTTTCTTTGACTATCTAAAATAAACAATTCGTTACACCATGGCCATGCAATTTAATGAGACCGTTCTATTCTAATTAAAGGGCTGAGATATCAGGTTTCATAAAAATGGATGGGGTAAATCCTTCCTCGAATTATTCATTAATGACATGCCACTCATGACATGTCCGACGTATCCAACTTCACCATGAACTGTTATTGTCATGGTGTACAAAATACATCTAAGTATGCGAGTTTTAACATGCATTAATAATAATCTTAAAGTCTAAGGACCATCACACACACTCGTAGATAAGAATATTTGATGACACCAAAACATGAAGAATTACTATTGGTGGGTATGTTCTCATAATCTTTTTCCATAGAGATTGTCAAGTGTGAACTTCATGAGAAAAAACCTCATCTGCTTACAAGTACTCGCACCTGATAATCTATGTACTATGTGTCCCATCATGGTATGTTATCCAACCGTAGAAAATTATTTAAGAATATCGTCATAGCACATCAAGGTTCAAATCATAGCGAGGAACTTCCATGACCTTATCAATACGATGTATAATCCAGGACATTATTACATTAGAGTCATGCAAAACAACAAACAATCTGCACTAAGAAATTTGACCGTGCATGTTACTGAGTATGCACAAATTTAATATTTATAGAACCTACTTACTACTAGTACTATGGCAAGATAGGTGTCGAACAATAGGGAAGGACTTAGAGTGTGCTATACCAAGTTAAACTAAAATAATAAAAAACAATAACAAAAACTAAAATAAAAACAATGAAAATGGAGTGTAGTGGAAGGTAGTGGGTGTGAAAATGAAGGTGAAATGGTGTGATGTAGGACTTCCAATAGAAAGCAGCAATGATGAATTTAGGGTCCTCAGGCTAGTTGAACTGATTAAAAATGATGTTATTTGATCCTACTTAAATTGATTCAATTATTCAGTGCTTAAAAGGGTGGAAATTCATTGAGGTGAAGCTTCATTGGACTTCCACAGTTCAATGAACCTTCTTGAGTCTTAATCGTTCGAACTTGACCCTCAAATTAATTTGTTCATTATAGAGAAGAGATACGTTGAGCTTTTCCACTTTTCGGTACTTCGGTCAATGATCTAAGGTGAACTGATTCACTACCTCACCCGTCGGTTATTAGGTATTATATATTGACACTCATAAATGAACAGAAAGGAACATTGAACTAAAAAGATGCACTGCATAGAGGAATTAACATAAGAAAGAGAGATAAAAGAAAATTAGAACATAACAGCCTGATTCCCCTACTATATTTAACTACACATTAAAGGAGAAAAACAAAATAAAGAAAAATAAAATGAATGAAGAAACAACTCTCATGAGATTGTTCTTCTCTCTAGCTTCAACTTCGATGTTTTGTTCCTACTCGATGCCTGTCTCCTACCTCTGTTTTCTGTGCTCCAGTTGACTGGTGGTGGAATGGATGAATTGATTGGAATGGAAATGGAAGGATGTAGAGGAAGGATCGGGAGAATGGAATGATGAGATTTGTTGTGTATGGATGAGTGTAATCGGGTAGAGTGAATGGTGAATGGTGAAGTGGAAGTTGTGGGAGTCTCATCTAGAAGTCGTGAAGTACATGCCCTACTACTGCTCATACTTCCAAGTCTTCCCCTGCCTATGAAGTGATGATCTGGAATATTTCCGATCATTTTGGAATCAACCTGCTGCTCAAATGAATGCCCCCGCACACCCCTCCGTTTCTGTCTGATCACCTCCCACGACCTACACAACAACAACTAAACAGATAAATAAAAATAAAATTAACTAATTCCAAGTATCTAATATATATATATATATATGTATATATAAACTAACTGCTTAAAAATTATTATATGTATATATATTTAAATACCTATAAATATTAAAATCATTTAAATGAAATAAATAAATTAAAAGTAAAGTAATTATTTACAATCAAAAATAAATTATTTTAATTGAATAAAAGAATGTAAAATTATTGTTAAATTATTAAGAATTGTATTAAATATACAAGTATATAAACTTAATACTATTAAGAACCTATTAATATAGTATCATTATTATAATAATAATAATAATAATTATTATTATACATTATATTGTTAATATTATACATTATATTATCATTAGTAGTATATGTATTATTATAATTATATATTATATTATATAATATAAAAATATAATAAATAAAACAAAATAAAGGGATTTGGGGGGAGGGGGTGTGGGCAGCGGAAGAGCAGGAGGGCGGTTCGGGTGCGGCTCGAGGTGGTGCAGGGTGAGAAGACGGGAAGAGGGCCTCGGCGATAGAGGAGGCCGGAAAAGGGGGGAGAAGGCGAAGCAGATCTGTTCCGGATAGGGGAAGCGGCGCAGATAGGTGTGTGGGTGCGGTGAGGTGGGTCGTGGTGGCTGGACGGTGGAGGCGAGGTGGGGTCACGGTGGCGGCTTTTCGCGGTGGCGCGGAATGGGTTTCAGCGGCGGTCGGTAGTGGATCCAGTTCTACTTTGGTGGTCTTCAACGACTTGGGGACGGTCAGCTTCAACAATGGTCGGCCGCAGCATGGATTAGAAGGAGGTCGAACCTTCGAATGATAGTGGCATAGGGTTCATTAGATCCGGTTAATTCCGATCTGGACTATGCTTTATTTATGCAATTTTCTGATTTCAATTTTCTGGTGATGCTGTTGTCTGGATTTGTGTTGCTGCAGTTTGTGTTTGCTATTGATTTTTTTTTTTTTTGTGTTGCTGCTGTGCGATTTTGTGTATGCTGGTGCCGTGGATGAGACAGGAGCAGAGGAGCGATGTCTTGGTTGGAGGGGAGCGACAGTGGCTGCGGGATGAAGACAGCGGTGTGAAAGGAGGGACCAGTGGCTGGGAACGGTGGCTTAGAAGGAGGGAAGAGGGGATTACGGTGTCGGTAGATCAGAAGGGAGGGGAGAGGTGTCGGGAGGTTGGACATGGTGCGAATCGGTGAGAAGGCAGGGGAGGGTGTATCGGTGACTTAGTCACTGATAGGGTGGAACGGTGAGTGCTGAGAGGAGGGTGTATCGGTGACTAGAGTCACTCATAGAGTGAAATAGTTACTTGAGTCACCGATAGGTGGTGTCAGTGACTCATTTGAGTCATCGATGAGTGGTGTCAGTGACTCATTTGCGACACTGTTGGAAGTGTCCGACGGTGTCACTTGCACATCACACAATAAATGCATCTGGTGGAAAAAATGATCAGTTTTTTTTGAATTACCATACTGAAATTGTCTGTACGTCAAACATTATCTTGATGTTATGTATATTGAAAAAAAAAACGTATGTAATAATGTCATAAGCACATTGCTAAATGCATCTGGCAAAAAAAATGGATGGAATTAAGGCTAGGTTAGACATGATTGACATGAGAATACGAGAATAGTTGGCGGTGAATTGTGAAAAATGAACTTTTCTTCCTCTAGTTTACACTCTTTCCAGGGAGAAGAAATATCAGTTTTTCAACTTTTTGAATGACGTCAAGGTTCCAGAGGGGTATTCATCGAATATCAAGAATATTCTGTCAATGACCGATTTAAAGTTAAAGGATCTAAAATCACATGAATACCACGTTTTGATGCAAGATCCAATTCTTGTAGCTTTACATTGCATTTTGCCCAAGAATGTCTGTCATACATTAACCAAACTTTATTTCTTATTCAAAGCTATATGCAGGAAAGTTATAGACCCGGTGAAATTGGGGACTATGGAAAGAGAAATTTTTTTCATATTATGTGATTTGGAAATATTCTTCCCACTTATATTCTTTGATATGATGGTTCATTTGGTGAGAGAGATTCAACTATGTGGTCTTACACATTATAGATGGATGTACCTCATTGAACGATATATGAAAATTTTGAAAGGACATTTCAAAAATAGAAGTTGGCCAAAAGGTTGTATTACAGAGCGAGATATTGTTGAGGAAACCATTGAATTCTATACCGAATACCTATCTGGTATGGAAAACATTGGTCTCTTGAAATCTCATCACACTGAGCGTCTTGCAGGTGAATGAATTTTTGAAAGAGATGTTGTCACAATCAATATTACAGATCGGGATCAGGCCCACCTTTACATTTTTCATAATAGTTTTGAGGTTTTCCCATATATTTAATCCCAAAAATAATTTTTCAGGCATTTGAATCCATTAAGGGATGAAAGATGGATATCAAATATACATAATCAATAGTTTATAGGATGGTTTCAGGACCATATTTTTAAGGAGTCAGATGAAAATCTAGATTCAATTTCAGAATGAATTCGATGGATAGATAGAGGACCAAGTGTGTATATATTATCTTACAATGGTTATGTAATAAATGGTTATACGTTTTATACAAATGAACATGATGAAAACAGTAACATGAAAAATAGTGGAGTTACACTTAGGGCTGAAGTGATGCATGTTTTTGGTACTAAGGACAGAAATCCAATTTACATTGAAAATTTCATACTTTTGA
Source organism: Viscum album (assembly GCA_963277665.1). NCBI lineage: Eukaryota > Viridiplantae > Streptophyta > Magnoliopsida > Santalales > Viscaceae > Viscum > Viscum album. The sequence goes on along the minus strand of OY728121.1, from coordinate 1,655,171,716 downwards.
ATCATCAAACAAAAATGAGAGTTAGATTATATAACATTTCATGTGCTGATTTTTCAATGTAAGTGGGTTGATAACAGGAGTGCTATTAAAATTGATGAATTATGATTCATGAAAGTTGATTTCAGTAAGGAAGGGTACAAAGACAAACCATCTATAATGGAATTATAGGTAGTATAAGTATTTTAAGTTTTAGATCCCACAAAACAAAAGTGGTCAATTGTTCTATTATTGACCAAAACCACTAAAGGGTCAAATGAGAATTCAACTGAGGATAACCCTTTCATTGGGACATCAAAATCATTTTGCACTGGTCTTAATGTAGACGACGTTTTGTATGTCATAAGAGACCATAATGAAGGAATTTGGATAGTCGATAGAGGGGTAAAATCCCTTTATCCTTTTAAAAAAGAGTTTTCAATAATCTAGTTATATTTTTTTGTAATATACATTGTGTTACCTCATGTTATTATTTGTTTTCTGCTGAATTTATGTAATCTAAATTAAATGTTAAACCACTTATGCAGATAATGACTTCTGCACTTTATGGTGCTCCCAATCCTAAGGAACAACAGGTCTCCCAACCTGCTACTGCTCGCAGTGCATAGGAACAATGACCTTCTGCATATGCTGATGCTCCCATTCGTGAGGAACAAGTTTCTTAACCTATTGTTGCTCTCAGTGAAGAGGTACAATGACCATATGCACATGCTGATGCACCAGTCCAGAGGAACAACATAATGATGATGTTGAATATAAGGAAATGGTAAGAAAGAAGGACCAATGATGCAGAAAAAAGGAGTGTCATAGTTTGACAATGTTAGAAAAAATCATTAAATTAAAAATCAAAGGCATCAAATATGAGGTCGAATAGAGTGCGTGTGGCCATCATGTTAACCCCAATAAGTCCATATTCAGTAGTTACATTGGAATCATCACCCAGCAACACGTGCCGATTGATGTAGATTCATGGAACCATGTTGTGCCCATACTTAAGATACTGATGTGGGAAGAGATTATGGTAACATTATGATATCATTTCTTTATTTTACTAAAAAAATAATGAAACATTTAATTACTTTTCATCATTCCTTGTAGAGTGCATTTATAGTATATGACTCTCACAATAAATATGTATTAACTCTTGCTGGAATGATTCACAAAGGCTTTCACATAATTCTAATGAGATGTCAGCTTAAGGATGTTTAAGGGAAAATAAACCTGCACCCACCGCTTATGTATGAATGCCTAATAACCCAAGAAGCATGGGATGCATTCACTATTCATCATGTGGATGCGACTTTTCATGTATATCGTGGCTGGTAATACATTATTTTACAATATGTGTATTCATCACTTTGATTGAGAATTTTTTATTTATGAAATAGTAACTTAGTGTTGAAAATAAGGAATGGGTAAAAAAAACAACATACCCCTATTGTAAAGCAAGGATAAGGTACACTTCACTTGAAAAAAAATGGTACACATTTTAAATCTACCATAATACTTTTATGTGACATGAAACAACAACATAATTATGTTCCTCTGTTTACATACACATTGATGTATCCAAATCCAAATCCACTTCCATCCCACGCCATGTGCTACGGAAGGAGGCGCGTGTAAATAAAGATGAGATACTAATAGATGAAAACACACAAAAATCATGAGAAATATGTGTAAGTATGACATAATAAAAATTTGTTTTGATTTAAATCCCTATTACATAAAAATGATTACATATTTTCCTATATTTTCTATCCGACATAGTCAGAGGAATCATTAACACTTGTACTAAATTAACACCTACTATCGGTGACCTTGAAGCATCCATAACAATATGGTCACGTCCGAGGTGCGGATTTTGGGGTGACACCCTGAATATATTTTGAGAAAAAAACCAAGTGAATAAAAGTAAAGATATAAAAGAGATTAAAGAAAGATTAAATACCATTTAAGAACAATTCCAATGGTAGACTGAGTTTCTACCAAATGTTATGGGGAGGAAGAAAATAGAAGAAACAACTCAAGAACAAACATTTCATGAAGACCCCCCACTAGTTTTGAGGTGGCTCGTTCTCCTCAAATAGCTATCTTAGTTGAGGTAACCAATGTTCAAATAATTGTTTCCGTGAAATGTGAATCATACAGACACTGATACCTTTCTTATACTGATATTCTAAAGGGTAAAAATGACTGCAATTAAATCTATCAAAACCCATCCATCGCCTTGTATTGAGGGCTATGATGTCCAATATCAAAGATGACAGTCTACACAATAGACCACTTCTAACAGGTCATGTGAGAGTGACAATTAGCAAAGCTCATGGGCTGAGCACTGAGCTACCTATTCCACTTGATGATGAAGATATTCCTATGGTCAAACAAGCTGTTGGAAGATTCATCGCATGACCATCACATCTTGTAAAAAAATATGTTGATAAGGAGGTATTCATTTCCAGTTTATTTTTCAAGCTAAACATTTACAATTAATAAAAAAAGGTCTGAACCTGTGAATGTTTTTACAGATGAATAAAGGGAAGGGGTGAAATGAAAGACCAAATCAAAACCATATAAAGGATCGACCAACCGATCAGAAGGATCTTCCAAAATCACCTTTACCCTTCCCATTCAATATCTGCATTTACTAACATTGAAGGTTCATGCAGATATAAAGTTACAAAAAGGGTAGTAGTCACATAATTGATTTTAAAGAAAATATTTATGGAGAGAAAGGTACAGACTACATTACTACTGAGAATGTAAATGAAATAAATAACTATTAATGGTTAGGATCCTCAGTTTAAATGTATATATGAGGTATGTTTTCATGATTTGATTTTCCAAAAGATGATATACTATGTTAATTACGACTAAATACATTTCATATTTTTGGCACGCGTATATATCAAAACCAATTTAAGGTATTTACCCATGAGTTTTTTACTCGTTAGTCCTCATGCCATGTCTATAGAACAAAAACATAGAATCCAAAAAAATGGATGAAATAGTGGTAGACCTGGTCTGATCGTTTGAAAGAAAACATACGGATGAAAGACTATTCTTAAAACCAACGATGCAGGGGTAAATCTCTACAATTTAATCATATCAAATATATTTTTATTTCTTTTATTACTTATTCCTTTTCGTGTTTTAGAAAACATTGGATTTTCATTGCGGTCAATTTGGATACTCCAAATATTTATTTCCCAGATTCAATGCATGGATACCCAACAAACCAACCATACATGATAGAATTTTTGAATAAGTAATACACTATATCAAACATTTTAGAACTAAACTTTGAGTTATATAATTTAGATTGTGTTTGAATGGATATTATGTTATGATAGGATAGTGTCTCAATATCATGAAAAACAAGGAATGAGGACAGGGGCTAAGCATAAGGATCCTGAAAAGTTCTACAACTGGACAAGTATCATGGTATATATAATAAGATTTTACTATCCAAACATATATCAAAACAAATTACTTATTTTCATCAATGTTTCTGTAGTGTCTAAAACAAACAAATGGAAAATATTGTGGTTATTATGTTTCTAAATTTATTAGAGAGATCATATTTCATCCACAAACTAGCATCCCCAAAGTGGTGTTTTCAAAGATAATTACTATTTAATTTAAAATATTTATTAATCCCTTGTGTATTTATATTTTTATTGTACTACTATGATTGTCTAAAATACTAATATTCACAAGACGATATAGATTTTCTTAGAAACAAATATGTATAATACCTGATGGCAGAATGTATAGAAATAACATGAATATTTGAATTCCATAGAAGTAGTGATTTGTTTAATATTTATATTTAATTTACTTATTTTTATTATTACTCATATTTTTTTTCTTATATAGGTGGATTCAATTGTTTGAGTTGGGGTGGTTTGTTCGAAGCTACTCATACTTGTGAGAGATTAGACTTCAAGGCTGTAACTAAGATAATCTCGATAAGGAAATGAGTAAAAAATGTATACAACCATCAGGAAAAGATGAATTCCTACTTCTTATTTAATTAATTTTTTCATCATTTTATCTACTATTCGTAAGTTAATTTCCTTGAAATTTTTATCGAATAATTATTTAGTTTTTTTCATAGATATTTTCAATTTTCATTGCTTTTTGTTGAGTTTCCAAATCTGTATAGAGTCGATGTTCTTTGAAGAAAAATCTTTCTATTTGAAATCCTTAAGAGTAAAAAAAGATCATTTTCTCATTGCGATGACTTCTCATGATATGATGGGCACATGAGCTTCCTCTACTCTCTTAGATTTCAACAACAAGAAAGGCTTTTTGGTTAAAAGAATCGAGTCAATATGTAGTGTTGATAGTTCAACAAAGAAAGATAATAGAAATCATGATAACATTGGAAATTAATTTTTTTCTTGAGACTTTGGGTCATATAGGAATTTTTACACCTCAATATAACACATGATGTGACCGGTATGACTCCAAGTGCTTTTTTCAATTTAAAATTGACATAAATTTTAATAAAAAAGACAATTGACATAATCAAAACTAATCAAACCTATTCAGATTGTTTTGATACTTTAATAAAATTGTCCATAAGTTATTTTTGATGTGTTGGAATCAAATGCACCTCAATATGATACATGGTGTGACCAATATGACTAAATTTGTATGTATTTATTTAAAATTAACATTAATTTTAGTAAAAATAACAAGTGACATAATGAAAACTGAGAAAATGAAATTGGATTGTTTTTATGCTTTAGTAAAATGATATGTAAGTCATTTTTGATGTGTAGGAATCAACCTTAGTTCAATCCAACACATGGTGTGACCACTATAACTCTAAGTGTGTCTATTTATTTAAAATTGACATTGATTTTAGTAAAAATAACAAGTGACATACTAAAAACCAATCAAACACATTTGTATTGTTTTGATACTTTAGGAAAACAATCCATAAGTCATTTATAATGTGTAGGAATTAAACCCACCACAATATGATGTACAATGTGACTGGTATAATTCAAAGTGTGTATTTTTTTAAAATTGACATTAATTTTAGTAAAAATAACAAGTTACATACAAAAAACCAAGAAAATGAAATCATATTATTTTGATACTTTAAAAAATGGTCTATAAGTTATTTTTGATGTGTAGGAATCAACCACACTTCAATATGATGCACAGTGTGATCGATATGACTAAAAGTATGTATTTAAAATTGACATTAATTTTAGTAAAAGGAACAATTGACATACTAAAAACCAAGAAAATGCATTCATTTTTTTGATACTTTAGGAAAATGATCCATATGTCATTTTTGACATGTAGGAATCAACTACATCTCAATGTGATGCATGGTGTAACCGCCATAACTCTAAGTGTGCCTATTTATTTAAAATTGAAATTCATTTTAGTAAAAATAACAAGTGACATATTGAAAACTGATCAAACCCATTTGGATTATTTTGATACTTTAAGAAAACAATCCATAAGTCACTTGTGATGTTTACAATCTCACCTCAATATGATGCACATTGTGATCGGTATGACTAAAAGTGTGTCTATTTATTTAAAATTGGCATTAATTTTAGTAAAAAGAACATGTTACATACTGAAAACAAAGAAAATGCATTCAGATTATTTTGATACTTTAGTAAAATGATCTATAATTTATTTTTGATGTGTATGAATCAATATCACCTCAATTCGACACACAATGTGTGTAATGTCCTGGTTCCAGAAGCTGCCGAGAGGTGCCCCGTACCTGATTGGTCACATGGCCTCAAGTGCATTTCCTTGAACACCAGAGGCTGCCGACTAGCAGTGAGGGCCTTGGGTGTGATAGTGGGGAAACTATGCCCTCATTGGCAGAGTAACGTAGTGAAAATAAACAGATAAAAATAGCAGAAACAATAATGATACCATACAATAGTAGACATCGAAAGACTGAAATAAATAAATAAATGGAGTACATATATAAATGATACATCATACATATATCTAGGAAAGTATCCAAACAAGTCACAAATATGGAATACAATACTAAACCAAAGTACAAATAAAACAAATAAACCCCAACAACATCGCAAGACTCAGCTTTGTCTCATGCTCCCCAGCTCCATAACAATCAAGTTCCTGAAGTAGAATGGCGCTTTCCCTTATCTACACCTGCAACAATATAATCTGTTTGGGCCCAAAAGTATGACCCAAACAGGGTATGAGACAAACCCAGTAGGCAACCACCCACAGATCTGTGCCTAACAGTCAGTGAATATATATGGCAGACAATAAGCAAATGAAGCAATAAACAAGGAAGTAATCAAAATTAAACAGTCCTAGAGTTTCATTTACAAACATTTACTATTAGCAATTTAACCAACCAAAACAAATACAAGAAACCCTCTAGAAAATTTCTCACAACCTATCCCCTATGGTTCAGCTACAAACTCAAGTAACCCTCTGGGTATTTCTCACAGCCTAACCCCTCTAGTTGAAAATATAGGAGAATATATAACAAAGACTCTATGAGGAAGCACTCACCGTCAATCCCCCATATAGTCATGTGTAACTAAAGACTCTCTGAGGCAACACTCACCTTCAATCCCCCCAATATTATTTTAACGGTAAACTATAGACACTCTGAGGAAGCACTCAACGTCAATTCCTCCTGTGGTCTCGTAACTTAACTATAGACACTATGAGGGATCACTCAACGTCAATACCTCATATGGTCTCGTAGCGTGATAATTTTAACAGACACTCTGGGAAATCCCTCAATGTCAATTTCCCCTATGGTCTCACTACACCAGGTTCCTGCAGCCCCATGTAAAGTAATCGCACACAAATGATAATCAGCAGCCAAAGTAAACCTCAAAGTACTACCTGGATAAATTAGCTACAAGTCATGGGACAACACATCAGATAAATAATCACTCCATCCTAACAACACTAGGAATGGAAAACAACATCCTAATAGGCAAGTCTAGACCAAATGGCCAAAATCAAACAAACATGGGAAAACACATCCATAGTAAGGCAAATAAAATTATTTACAATCCAATATCCCTACTCAAGAAAACAAATAATAGAAGACATTAACAAAGTTAAAATCTCTAAACGTGCAATACCCCAAACTAGGGTATTGGGCAATTTTGCACATATAATTCAAAGACTAACTTCAAAAAGGCACAAACCACTTACCTCGACATTTTACGAACGATATATATGAACCTAAGGCCTTGAATCTCCCTAGAAAGCTGTAGATCTAAAAAAACGCTAAAAATGTTCAACCGAGGAAAACTCACAAAAGAGGAGGAATCAGGAAACAAGGCTATAGAAGAAGGAAGAGATTACCGTGGTGATTCTAACACAATTGACAATAGTAGAATTGGAGATTGGGTGAAGAGTCAGAGACCTGGAGAATATTTGCGTCTTATGGATGCTCCTGGATGAGATAGGTCGAGAAGGAGGAGGTTATGTCGATTAGACGTGACCCCAGTCCATTTAAAGAAATAAAAAGAAAATACACAGTGTGTTCTTTAAAAGTACACGACATGTACTTGACTTAACCGAGCCCCACTTTAGGTGGCCTCCAGGTCACCCCACACGACCATGTGTTCGGCTATTACACAGCCAGCACACAGTGAGCCACGACAACTGAGTCACGATGTGTACTTATAAGTACATGGCGTGTACTCCTGAAATTTCTAGAAACTCCTCTTTTCTAAAAAACAACCAGAAAAAAAGATTCATACCTGAAAATAAGATTCAGGTTCTTACAAACTTCCCCCCTTAAAGAAATTCATCCTCGAATTTCCCTAGCAAGGTAGTGTAGAAGAAGAATCCTCGAACAGATCCGACGACTATGATCGTACATTGACCTCCCTCTCCCAAGTCTCATCCTATACTCGCTTGTACTGCCATATCACTCATACCAGAGGAATAGAACGGCCATGGAGAACCTTCGCACTACAATCAATAATCCGGATAAGATGCTTCTCGAATGATGCTTCCACCTCTAGCTCAACCTCCTCAGGTTAAAAAACATGAGATAGGTCTGAGAAGTAACACAGTAGCTTAGAAATGTGGAAGATGTCATGCATAGATCGGTAGCTCTGAGGTAACAGTAACCGATAGGCAACCGACCCGACCCTTTCTAAAAACCTCAAACGTCCCAATGTATCATGGTGAAAGCTTACCCTGTCTCCTAATCCTCTTGTGTCCCAAACTCGGTGTGACACGTAGGAAAACCTGATCCCCAACCTCGAACTCCAGAGGTCGTCTCCGCCGATCAGCATAAGACTTCTGTCATGACTATGCAGTAGCCATCCTCTTATGAATCAACTTTATCTGCTCTGTGTTCTCCTAGACAAAACGAGGTCCCAGCATAGCTGCCTCTCCTACCTCCATCCAACATAAGGGTGATTGGCATGACCTACCGTACAAAGCCTCATAAGGTTCCATTTGAATAGTTTCTTGAAAACTATTATTGTAGGAAAACTCCATAAGAGGTATGTGTTTCTCCCAAGAACCACCAAAGTCTAGGATGCATGCTCGAAGCATGTCCTCTAGTAGCTGAATTGTACGCTCGGATTGACCCTCTGTCTGGGGGTGGTAAGCTGTACTTAGAAGTACCTATGTTCCCAAATCCTTATGTAATCCCTTCCAGACCTAAGAAGTAAAACATGCATCCCTGTATGAAACAATGGAGTGTGAAACCCCATGTAAATGTAAAATCTCTTGGATGTACAACCTTCCCAACACATCAACACTAAAGGTCTCCTTGATCAGTAAGAAGTGAGTAATATTTGTGAGTCTGTCAATGACAACCCACACCACATCTTTCCCTCGAGGCGACCTCAGTAAACCTGTCACAAAGTCCATTGTGAAATCATTCCACTTCCACTTGGGAATAGGTAACTGCTGTAAAAGACCTGCTGGTCCCTGATGCTCCACCATCACCTGCTGATAGGTGGAACACCTCATGAAAAAACCAGCAACATCTCTCTTCATACGTGGACACCAATACTAACAGTTCAGATCTTGATACATCTTGGTGACACCAGGATAAACTGCCCAAACTGAGGAATGAAAGTCCCGCATCAGCTTCTCATGTATGTTTGCTGGCACCCACACACACCCATGAAAATGAAAGATCTCGCCCTCGCCTACTTTCCATTCAGGAATGAGCTCCTCTCCTGACACACTCTCCCATAGGACGAGGCCTTCAGAATCTAATATCTACCTCATTCGCACTTGATCAAGTAGAGTAGTGGTAATGATCACAGAAGAAAGAAACGTCTGCTCCTGTCTATTGTGTACCTCCAAATGCATCTCAGAGAACAGATCCATGATCTGCCTCTCACTACTGGCCTTTTGAACTTCCTGTATCTGAGTTCTTCTGCTGAATGCATCTACCACTGTGTTGCTTTTCCCATGCGTGTAGGCAATTTAAAAGTTAAAGGACCGAAGGTACTCGAACCACCTTCACTGTATAAGATTTAGATCATGCTGAGTGAAGATATACTTGAGACTTTTTTGGTTGGTGAGAACCAAAAAATGATCTTCCAGAAGATAATGTCTCCAACAGTGTAAAGCATGAACAACTACAGCCAACTCGATATCGTGCTTCAGGTAGTTCCTCTCATGTGGCCTCAACCGCCAAGACCCATATGCAACAACTCCTTCCCCATGTATAAGCACATCTCCCAGCCCGATACCTGATGCATCACAATACACAATATAGCTCTTTCCTGACTCTAGAAATACCAGTATCGGTGCTGAAGTAACCTCCATTTCATCTCCTAAAAGGTTGACTCACAAGAATTTGACCACAAGTACTTCACACCCTTTTTAGTATGACACATCAATGGTGCTTCTAAGCATGAGAAGTCCTATATGAAATGTCTGTAGTAACCAGCCAACCCTATAAATCTCTGCACCTCAAAGAAGTTCTTCAGCTGCTCCCAGGAAACTACTACTCTCACTTTCTCTAGGTCCACTGATACTCCTGTCTCTTAGATAACATGACCCAAGAAGTGAATCTGGTCCATCCAAAAGTGGAATTTTGAGAGCTTAGCATATAACTGATGATCTCTTAGTGTACTCAAAATGATCTCAAGATGTGTGGCATGGTCATGTCAAGTGTGAGAGTACAACAATATAACATCCATGAAGACCACCACGAAAGAATCCAAGTATGGATGGAACACTCGGTTCATCAGTGCCATGAAAACTATGGGTGTGTTCATGAGACCGAACGACATAACCACATACTCGTATAGACCATACCTACTCTGAAAGGATGTAAGAGGTATATCTTATGGTCTAACACGCAACTGATGATAACAAAATCTCAATTCAATCTTCAAGAAAACCTAGGCTCCTCGAAGCTGATCAAAGAGATCATCAATCCCCAGAAAGGGATATCGGTTCTTAACCATATACTTGTTCAAATTCTAATAATCCACAAAAAATTCTGAGGATACCATCCGCCATATTTTCAAACAGGACAGGCGAACCCCAAGGAGAAGTACTATGTCAGATGAAACCCTTTGCCTGCAACTCCTCTAACTACTTCTTGAGCTCTTGTAACTCTAGTGTAGCCATCCTATAAGGAGGAATAGACACTGGTAACACTCCTAGAACAAGATCAATAGAAAATTACACCTCTCACTCTGGATGAAAACTTGAAAAGTCCTCTGGAAATACATCCTTGAAATGATCGACCACTGGAGGAAAGTCTAACTGTGAAGTCCCATGGTCATCTATATATAGACTAGCAATCTGGGCTGTGATTCCTCCCAACCCATGATGATCGGGTCCCACTCTGGTCACCTAGAAATCCCATTTTCCCTTATGAAGAAACGATCCGCCATATGGTGATGTGAAAATCACCCTACGATGATAACAATCAAAAACTGCCTAGAAGAGAACTAACCAGTCCATTATGAGAATGACATCATAGCCTGTAATATTTAAGACATAGAGGTTCCAGAAGAAGTGACACCCACCAACCTCAAGAGGGCACTCCTTACACTGACATACACTATCCATTCTTGTTCCTAACAGAGTGTCCAATGTCAAGAAATTAGTAAAAGTAAAGATACAGAGCCCAAGGATCTCCACAATAGCAAGAGATATAAATCTATGGAAATCCCCTATATCGAAAAGAGAAGAAGATAAAACTAAGGAAACAAGAATAGTACCTCAAACTGTAGAGGGTATGGGGTCCTGATCCTGCTGGGTTTGTTCCACTACAAAAGCTTATCCTGTACCACATCCCTATGATCCTACCTGACCACCCTGAGCTGATCCACCTTGTTGTCACTGAAAGCCTGCCGACTAGATACCACAACTGTGACCTCCACCTTGGCCTAAACAGCCAGAGGAACTCCAGTTCCCAGACTAATGAGAAACTGGTGGTGTTTCTTCTAAATGCGGAGTCATATAAGAACCCCTTTCACCTACTAATAGTGATAAGAACTAACAGAAGCGCTAAAGATGACTCATCTTTCCGCAAGATCGGCACTCCACTAGGTCTCTCGGGAAACGTGGCCTCGTATGCCCAACCTTCCCACACTGGTAGCATACCACCTGGCTACCTGAAGGTGTATCTCGCCTACTCGGATCTCCACATGTAGTCTCCCAACAGTGCTTCTTACTATCAGCCGGAGAATCACTAACTCTAGTTGTCAAACTACCCTAGCCCACTGCTCCAGAATCCCTCAGGTTGTGCTCTATGATCAGTGCCTGGTTGACTATAGAAGTGAATGAAGTCAAACTGAAGATGTTCACCTAAGCTTGAATGTCTTTCCTAAGACCATCCTCAAACTTTCTTGCTTTAAATAACTCATCTCCCCCTAAAAAGGGTGTAAATAACTGCAACTCTGTGAAGTGAGAAGAATACTCCATAACTAAAAGAGTACCCTGCTCCATACTCATGAACTCTCGGGCTCAATTGACCCTCAACAACTCCGGATAGAAGTAATCGTAGAAGGTACACTGAAACTCATCCCAATCCATACCCTTTTGGCATCCTTCCCGTGAAACCACATCCCACCATCTCTTGGCGGAATCCCGAAGCATATAAGTAGCAAGCTTCACCCTCCTCTTTGGAGGCATCTCCAGATGATCGAATATAGAAAGCATGGCTTATAACCATGACTCTACAGCCTGAGGTTCTCCTTCCCCTGTGAAGGTGGGAGAATGTTTCTTCTGGAAAACCCACGTCAATTCTGCCATTGATGGGGTAGGATTCGGGGCTCCCTAGAAAGTCTGCATGAACCTGATAAAGACCTCTCAGAATGTTTTTCATCACCTGTTTCCGGAATGACAGCTAGTGCCAAGACTAGCACTACATGAAGATATACTGGTGGTCCTTGATCAGCCATGTCTAGAGTCTGATCACCGCCCTGTAACTGGTGCACAACAGGAGGATGTCTCAGTGGCATGACTCTACAAGGTCAAGCACACCCATTAGATCAAAATTATCAAGGACTGAAACTTAGAAGTGTAAGAAGGGAACATGAAAAGGAAGGCATTCAAGTTTTTCAAAACATGGATATATGGTGTGTATAAACCTTACATGATGTGTTCCTTTAAGCCTTCACATGGGCGTGTACTTATGCCAAAACTGGTCATGTAACACCCCATACACACGACATGTTCTCCCAAGACATGGTGTGTACTTGATTCGTTTCCCATACCCGAGTTATTCTACATGACTAACCCACACGGTTCTCCTAGGACAGGACTACACGATGTGTTTGTTCCAGATACGACGTGTACCGCTTAGGTTTGAACTGTCCATGTTGTTAGTCACATGGGTGGACACACGGTTGACTCTATACGACATGTTTATTCCAGACATAGTGTGTACTAAAAGGATTCCAAAACCCCATGTTGTTCGTTACATGGACGAATACAAGGGTTATACTACACGGTGTGTTCAATATTGACACGGTGTGTATAACCTAAGTTTTATCCATCTGTGTCATTAGTCACACGGGTGGACACATGGTCTACACAACATGGCGTGTGCATCCAGTACACAGCGTGTCCCACCAAATATTTCCCAACCCCGTGTCTCTGCCCACACAGCCAGTGACATGGTTAGAGATTACACGACGTGTACATATAGTACACGTCCTGTACTTAAGAAAAATAGTTCTTTCCCAAACAGAAGGACACATGGCATGTATTTATCATTACACACCGTGTATTCTGGGTTTTTATGGATAGTAAGCCTCAGAAACTACTACAGAACCCAAAAAACACTGAAAATAACATTTAAGTGCCAAATTCCAATCCGTGAGGGCCCATACTCCCTGAAAATCAAAGCTTGTCATCTTATACATGTTATATATAAGGAAAAAGAGGCAATGATCCACCAAATTCCGATCCATGAGGTCCCACAACACCTCAAGAACCAAATTTTGGCATTCATTCAAACAAAACCTTACACAATTCAATACCCTATCAAAAATAGGTATTCTATCAAGGCATATATCACAACAACATGCATATCTAACACAACATCTATCACAACAACATGAAATTGGTAATGCACCCTAAATGGAATGACAAGAATGCATGACATGTGATTTCTAAAAAGTGCCTATATGATGAATGAGATGGAATAACCTCATCTCATTGGTTTGAAACATAAATATAACCTCATTAATATCAATAATAACAGCACAAAAAATGTGAATCACCCAAAAGTGAAACCAAATCAACTGTAATAATTGCAAAACTAGAAAAATTTCAATAACGAGGTAAATTGGATTTTCCTTGTACACGAGTTAGCTACTCCTGGGCACAACTTATTACCAAGTACCTATTCCTTCTTATCCTTGGTTATAGGCTCCAAACAGTAAGTCAAGAAGAAAAGAGTCCCTTTGATACCACTTTGTAACATCCCGGTTCTGAAAGCCGCCTAGAGGTGCCCCATACCCAGTTGGTCACATGGCCTCAAGCACATTTACCGGAACTCCAGAGGCTTCTGACTAGAAGCGAGGGCCTTGGGTGTGATAGTGGGGAAACTATGCCCTCATTGGCAGAGTAACACATCAGAAATAAACAGATAACAATAGCGAAAACAATAATGATACCATACAAGAGTAGATAGTAGAAGACTGAAATAAATAAATAACTGGAGTACATATATAAATGATGCATGATACATATGTCTAGGAAATCAGCCAAACAAGTCACAATTATGGAATAAATTACTAAACCAAATTACAAAGAAAACAAATAAACCCCAATAGCATTGCAAGCCTCATCTTGGTCCCATTCTCCCCAGCTCCACAACAATCAAGTACCTAAAGTAGAAGGGTGCTTTACCTTATCTATACCTGCAACAATATAATCTATTTGGGCCCAAAAGCATGAACCAAACAGGGTGTGAGACAAACCCAGTAGGTAACCACCCAAATATCTATGCCTAATAGTTAGTGAATATATATTCCATCCAATAAGAAAATGAAGCAATAAACAAGTAAGTACTCAAAAGTAAACAGTCCTACAGTTTCATTTACAAGAGAAGATATAACAAAGAATCTATGAGGAACAAATCACCATAGAGTAAACAGTGTCTATTATAATTATCACACTACCCAAAGACTCTCTAAGGAAACACTCACCATCAATTCCACCTATAGTCTTTTAATGGTAAACTATAGACACTCTGAGGAAGCACTCAACATCAATTCCTCCTGTGGTCTTGTAACGTAAATATAGAAACTTTGAGGGAGCACTCAACGTCAATCCCCCCTATGGTCTCATAGTGTGATAATTATAATAGACACTCTGGGAAAGTACTCAATGTTAATTTCCTCTATGGTCTCACTACACCAGGTTCCTGCAGCCCCGTGTAAAGCAATCACGCACAAATGATAATCAGCAGCCAAAGTAAACCTCAAAGTACTACCTGGCTAAATTAGCTACAATTCATGGAACAACACATCAGATAAATAATCACTCCATCCTAACAAAACTAGGAATAAAAATCAATAGCCTAATAGGAAAGGCTAGACCAAACGGCCAAAATCAAACAAGTATGGGCAAACACATCCATAGTAAGGTAAATAACCCTATTTACAATCCAATATCCCTAATAAAGAAAACAAAGCATAGCGTACATTAACAGGGTTAAAATCCTTAAACATGTAATACCCCAAACTAGGGTATTGGGAAATTTTGTACATATAATTCAAAGACTAACTATGGAAATGCACAAACCACCTACCTCGGTGTTGTATGAATGATATATGTGAACCTCAAGCCTTGAATCTCCCTAGATCTAAAAAACAATAAAAACATTCAACCAAAGAAAACTCATGAAAGAGGATGAATCAGGAAACGAGGATATAGAAGAAGGAAGATATTACCGTGGCGATTCTAACATAATCGACGGTGGTCAAATCAGATATTGGATGAAGATTCAGAGGCCCAAAGAATATTTGCACCGTACGAACACTCTTGGATGAGACAGGTTGAGAAGGAGGAGGTTCTATCGATTAGATGCAACCCCATTCTATTTAAAGAAATAAAAAGAAAATACATGACGAGTTCTTTAAAAGTACATGGTGTGTACTTTCCTTAACTGACCCCTGCTTTAGGAGGCCTCCAGGTCACCCCACACGACCATGTGTTCAGCTATTACACGACCAACACATGACTAGCCACAACAACTGAGTACACGGTGTGTACTCCTAAAATTTCAAGAAACTCATATTTTCTAAAAAAACCAGAAAAAAATATTCATACCTAAAAATAAGATTCAGGTTCTTACAATGTGACCTCTATAACTCAAAGTGTGTCAATTTATTTTAAATTGACATTCATTTTAGTAATAAGAACAAGTGGCTTACTGAAAACTAAGAAAATGCATTAGGATTGCTTTGATAATTTAGGATAATGATCTATATGTCATTTTTGATGGGTAGGAATCAACCTCAACTCAATCTGATGCATGGTGTGACTGTTATAACTATAAGTGTGTCTATTTATTTGAAACTGACATTAATTTTAGTAAAATGAACAAGTGACATACTGAAAACAAAACAAATGCATTAGAATTATTTTTATACTTTAGGAAAATGATCCACAAATCATTTATGACTTGTATAAATCAACCCCACCTCAATATGATGCACAATGTGACTGGTATAAATCCAAGTGTTTCTTTTTATTTCAAATTGACATTAATTTTAGTAAAAAGAACCAGTGAAATAATGAAAATTGAGAAAACACATTCAGATAATTTTGATACTTTATAACAATGATCTATAAGTCATTTTTTACATATTGGAATCAAACTCACCTCAATATGATGCATAGTGTGACCGGTATGACTAAAAGTGTGTCTATTTATTTAAAATTGACATTAATTTTAGTAAAAAGAACAAGTGACATACTAAAAACCAAGAAAACACATTTATATTGTTTTGATACTTTAGGAAAACGATCTATAAGTCATTTTTTATGTGTAGGAATAAACCAAATCTTAATTTGATGCACAATGTGACCGCTATAACTCTAAGTGTGTCTAATTATTTAAAATTGACATTAATTTTAGTAAAAAGAACAAGTGACATACTAAAAAATGAGAAAACACATCCAGATTGTTTCGATACTTTTGTAAAATGATCCATAATTCATCTTTTACATGTAGGAATCAACCCACCTCAATATGATTCATGGTGTGACTGGTATAATTCCAAGTGTGTGTATTTATTTAAAATTGAAATTAATTTTAGTAAAAAGAACAAGTGACATACCAAAAACTGAACAACACATTATTATTATTATTTTAATACTTTAAATCCACAATATATAATTCATTTTATGACATTTATTAGTCAACTATTCCTCAATATGATGCACAGTGTGACCGGAATAACTAATAATAAGTCTATTTATTTAAAATTGACTTTAATTTTAATAAAAAGTACAAGTGACATACTAAAAAATAATAAAACACATTTGAATTGTTTATTTACTTTAGTAAAATGATCCATAAGTAATTTTTAACATGTAGGAATAAACCACAACTTAATGTGATGCCCAATTTTACCACTATAACACTAAGTGTGTCTATTTATTTAAAATTGACATTAATTTTAGTAAAAAGAACAAGTGATATACTGAAAACTGAGAAAACACATTCAGATTGTTTTGATACATTAGTAAAATGATCAATAAGTCATTTTTGATGTGTATAAATCAAATAAACCTCAATATGATGCATAGTGTGACCGCTATGACTTAAAGTGTGTCTATTTTTTAAAAACTGACATTAATTTTAGTAAAAAGAACAAGTGACATACTAAAAACCAAGAAAAAACATACATTTTTTTAATACATTAAGAAAACAATTAACAAGTTATTTATAATTTGTATGAATCAACATCACCTCAATATGATGCATGTTGTGACTGATATAACTCTAAGTGTGTCTTTTTATTTAAAATTGATGTTAATTTGAGTAAAAATAACAAGTGACATAAAAAAAAATGAGCAAACACATTCATATTATTTTGATACTTTTTTAAAATGATTAATAAGTTATTTATAACATGTCGAAATCAAACTCACCACAATCTAACACACAGTGTGACCACTATAACTATAAGTGTGTCAATTTATTTAAAATTGACATTCATTTTATTAAAAAGAACAAGTGATATACTGAAAACCAAGAAAACACATTTTGGATTATTTTTATACTTTAGGAAAATAATCCATAAGTCATTTATGATGTTTAGGAATTAACCCAACCTCAATATAATTCACAATGTGACTGGTATAATTCAAAGTGTTCCTTTTTATTTCAAATTGACATTAAGTTTAGTAAAAATAAAGAGTGACATATTGAAAACCGAGCAAGCACATTCAGATTATTTTGATACTTTAGAAAAATGATCTATAAGTCATTTTTGATGTATAAGAATCAACCACACCTCAATATGATGCACGACATGACATGTATAACTAAAAGTGTGTGTATTTATTTAAAATTGGCATTAATTATATAAAAAACTATTTGAAATTGATATTGTAGTGTTTTTTGTATTAATGATGTCAAATTTATTTCAATTAAATCATATATTTTTCATTTATAGGTTACAACGAGCTAATGGATATATGTAGACAATGACTATATGTTTTCAGGTGGAGACACACCACAAGGAGATGATGGCTATATGCTCACAATGGGAAAACATTATACATTTGAATTTTTGTACATTATCAATATATTTATATCCGACCAATCAGTACCATTGAGACCTCATAAACACGGTATACCTTTTAGAATGAAATTGGAACTGAAATTTATAATGACTTTATGAATTATAGGGTTGCATGATGTTATTTGCAACAATATTTATGTGTTTTTTGTTATAAATGTTAGCTACATTATTATTGTTGCTTATTTTTTTATAGGTTATAGGTTTTTACTTTTCTGGGTGTGGTGTTATATAAATATCACACTATATCAAGCTAGGAATTTATCAGTTCTAGAAATAGTATTTATAAAGGGTGGCCTTTATCAATGCTAACCTAGCATTGATAAAGGGGAACACCCCTTTAACAACACTAAGATTAAAAATGCATTTTTAGAACTATTAAAAGCATTTTTGTGCATTGTTAAATGTAATTTCTGTAGTAATTATTTTTTGAACCCTCCACACCAAGAAACCCCCCCAAGGGATCATTCCAGAGATAGCCCTAGTTGGGAAGGAGCTGTTGCCAGTTGATATGGCAGAGCGTCCCATAGGGTGACGACCTGATCAAAAATGGTTCGACACAACAATCCATCAAAAAAGGTGTGTCATGCCTCATGTCACCCACCCAGTCAAAAAGTGGGTGACCCAGAAAGATGAGTAAATCCCTGGGAAAGGATAAATTTCCCAAGTGCAGACTCCCATGAATCAAACCCTGCACCTCCCCAAGAAAGGTATTTTTATACCCCTATCCATCACCACTCCACCACCACCGAAGCAGAATTATAGATTATATATATATATATATATATATATATATATTTCAGAATCATATTCATATGTATCATACCATATATTATTTACTTATAATATTTTATCACCCATTTATTAAAAATTCTTTGTTAAAATCATTGTTCTGGGTAATAACTCATTTGTTTTTCATACATGTCTTGGTTCAGTAGTTTTGATATTTATACTTTGATCATGGTTCCATCATCTCCAAAATTTTAATAATGATATAAATATAATTTATATTCATTATATACATATTTATATTTATCCATAAAATTTATAGATAGAAAAACAAATTACATTGTTTATGGAAACGACATGTCATACATACGCATGAACGTTATTTTCATTTTTTGATGGATGGAACGAAAGAAAGGTAAATAATAATTCAGCTTTAAAAATAATTATTATAATATATACATCATATATATTTATTAAATATATCCTCATCACCATCCATATAAAATTAAAATGAAAAACGACTCACATTGCTTCGTGGTGGTGGTAGCCCACACATATGCACGAGCGACGTTATCATTTTCTAACAGATTAGATGGTAAGAAGGTATATATATGATATTATAGTTTCAGAAGTACATTTATTTAATAAATATCATATATATTCATTAGTTTCATATTTATAACCATCTAAGTGAAATGATGATAAAAAAAATTACACTACTACATGGAGACGGTAAACCATACATAGAAATGAGCAATGTTTTTGCTTTCTATAGGATTAAAAAGAGATGAATTATGGTTGTACCATAACCATAATAACATATCCATATATTTATTCCACTATAGTTATTATCTTAGGATGAGTACACCACTTTAGAAGGAAGTATAAGAAGAAATAAACTAGAAGGACTTGGTAAAGATGATTACCTCATCTTCGGTGGATTTCATTTAGATTTATTTTTAAGGGACCAAGGGTAGACATTTTGAAATGTACAGAACCTCTAGAACTTGGATAATGGCATCGAGAAGATAAATGAGCAGGGTTTGGTCTGACTTGATGACTCAAAGTGGTGTGAAGAATTGAGATAAGGGATTCCCTTTTATAATTTAGGGAAGATACAATTTTGGAATTTCTTAAAGCATGGGTTTGAAATGGTTTTTGAAAAAATTGACATATTGGGAAACTTTTGTGCATTGGGAAAGGTTCATAGGTGATCCTAGTGTGTGTGAAACCACTATAGATTACTTTTGTGATATTTATGGTCTTTGGAAGGACTTGATATTGGTTTGTACCAACATATTCCTAGTTTTTTGGGGTTTATCCCACACATTGCTATATTTTAGATTTGAAGATATTTTTTTTGGAAATTCAAGATCCTTCCGCTGTGTATCTACTAGAATGAGATATAAGTGATATGTCATGATATATTTTTTGAGATATATTTTCAGATATCCAATTCAAACAAGATATGTGGTATATGAGAGGCAATAAAAGGGGAGGCCGTGACTCAATCAAGGAGATGATTTGGTGGTGTGCAGAAACCCAAGGAGAGTAGATACTTAGGTGAAAATTTCTTGGAGTGGGCAGCAGCGACCAATGACAAATCGGGTTGTGCAACGAGGTGCTGCAATGACACCAAGAGATTTATTTTTATCTATAAAGGGTGGCATGTTTTCATAGACTATTATCAAAGTGGCGATGAAGGTGTATCAGGTTGTTGTTTTTCACACAGGTTTTTAGGCTATATTTTCAATTCAAGTCTTGAGTTTTACTTGATTTTTTTTACTCTATGATTCATAGTCGATATTCTCGGAGTTTCCTTATGGGGTTTTTAATCATTTTCAAGGTGGGGTTTTTCATGTTAAAAATCTTTTTCCTCTTTTTTTATTTTTCTATTCAGTTTTTTGCTTCACTTACATCGCTGATTCTCACAATTATTGTTATCGTAACTCAATTTTATTTTGGGGTTGATCCTCTTCCGACCCAATATCTGGTCTCAGAGGATTTTATCTATGTTTTCTTACTGATTAAATATGGGTGATTCATTCCATGGGATTTTTCCCACATTGAAATTTTTAATGGTAAAAATGATTTTACACTTTGGGAGCAAAGAGTTAAAAACATTATGGTCCGTGATAAGATAGTGAAGGCATTGAAGAAAAAATTAGATAAACTGAAGACGATGAGTGATGATGATTGGAAGGATATGTGAGAGTTGGTGGAAAGCATGATTTAGACATATTTGGGTAATAATACATTGTGTGAAGTGATGAATTTGATAGATCCAAAGAAGATCTGGGAGAATCTTGAAAGAATATATAAAACGAAATCCCTCAAAAATATTTTATATATGAAAAAACAGTTGTATCATTTGAAAATGCCAAAGAATGGAGATTTAGGTAACCATATGGATGAGTTCACCAAACTCCTGATGGATTTTTCTTTGGTGGCAGTCAAGATCAATGATAAGGGTAATGCAGTACCTATTGAGATATAATAAGAAGAAAAGGATTTACTTAATTTGGGTTCATTAACTGATTCATATGAAAATCACATCCCCACATTGATCTTTGGGAAAGATACAATGAAGTAGGATGATGTGATTTTATCATTGTTGATGAACAGGACTCTACGAAAGACCAATGATGGTGAATCTTTAGGTAATGGTTGTACTGTGGTTGTGGTAGATGGATGTGGTAATTAGAGAGGCTGGTTAAAGACAAGAAGAAAGGTATTGTGCTTTTTTTTTCAATAAGGTGGGTCATGTGGAGAGATACTTCTATGAATTGAAAAATCTTAAGGAGGAAAAGAAGGCACACAACATTGATTCTGAGGATACTGGCATAAGTCTTATTCAGGGTGAGGGTGATTTACTTTCAATTATAATTGACTATCATAGGTTAGATTCGTACACTGAATGAGTGGTTGATTCAGCACCATCATGCCATATTATATTGTAGAGGGATTTATTTCCTTCATAAGAAGAAGGTGAGATTGGTATTTTGAAGATGGGAAATAGATATTCTGCTAATTTCATTAGTGTTGGTGATATTTGAATCACTACAAATGCAGGTTGTACACTGATGTTGAGGGATGTGTGACATGTGCCAAATACACGCTATAATTTGTTATTCACTTGCACTCTTGATAATGATGGATTTAGGAGTTCATTTAGAGGTGTAAGATAGATCTTTTCTAGAGGATCGATGGTTTTTGCGCTAGTTATAATGGATAAAATGATTTAAAGGATGGATTTAAAGGCATGCAGTGATGTGAAGAATGCAGTTGCGAAGAGAATTTCATCAGATTTGTGGCATAGATGATCATCATGCATGAGTCAAAGACCATTTAATATGATGAATAATGTTTGGAAGCTGAATCATGTCAGGTAATATGTTTCAGGTCTTACACCAATTTATTTTCTTCATAGAGTGCTAATAGTGAATAAAGAATAAAAATCAAAGATTAGGGTGAGGCGTTGAGAGTTTTGGACTGCTCGGAGGATGTTGAGTAGAGGGAGTAGTTAATTCCTGTATGTTCTCCAGATTATGTGGTGATAACAATTATTGGGGAGCCAGATATTTTTGATTCTGGTATTGACGGTGCAGACACAGGTATGATGAAGACTTAGAAATTTGGATTTCTTTTTCAAGGATAACTTTTAGGTTTCTATGAGAGATGAAAACAAGGGATGTCATATTTTCTACATAGGTTGGTAGTTGGTGTGATTATAACTAATTTTCTTTCTAATTGAGTTTGTTGGATGAAATATCTTTTTTCGATGGGTTGAAGGGGGAGACTGTTGTGGTTTATCCCACAATTTTCTATCTTTTAGATTAATTTTTTTTAGAAATTCATGATCCTTTCATTGCGTATCATCTAGCATGAGATATAGGTGATATCTCATGATATCTTTTTTTGAGATATATTTTTAGATATCCATTTAAAACAAGATATGTGGAATATGGGAGCCTATAAAAGGGGTGGAAGAGACTCAAGGAAGGAGAAAATTCGGTGGAAGGAGAGTAAATACTTAAGTGATAGTTTCTGGGCATGGGAAACAGCGAGCAACAACAAATCTGGTTGTTCAATGAGGTGTTTCAACAACATCGTGAGTTAAATTTTGATCTCTAAAGGGTGACATCTTTTCATGGACTGTTATTAGAGATCCGACAATAGCGTATCATGGTGTGGTTTTTCACATGTTTTTTTACACTATATGTGCAATTTAAGTCTCATGTTTTACTTGTATTTTTGTACTCTCTGATTCATAGTGGATATTATTGGAGTTGCCCTATGGTTTTTTAATCATTCTCAAGGAGGGTTTTTCCATGTTAAAAATATGTTTCCCCATTTTTTATTCTTCTATTTTGTTTTTCAAATTGCCTACATTGGTGATTCTCACAATTATTGTTTTTGTAAATGAGTTTTATTCTGAGGAGGATCCACTTCCGACCCAACACATTTAAGGCCCTTTTATGTAACGTATTCTCATAGACTATGGACCAATACGAAGTGCTTTGTCATTTATAGTTGTTTATCGTTGGATGGATTTTTTTCATGGGATTTTTCTCACATGTATTCACATGAGGATGCATCACATGGTTTCACATGATGGATTATTCCATGGGTGCGTATTTACTTGATTATCTTATGGTGTATGGATATGTTTTCCTATTTTATCACTTGTACTTTTAATATTAATGGATTTGTGAATATTAAAGGCTTTTATGAAAACCAAAGAAAAATGATTTACAAATGATTTTGGATTTGTGAAAATAATTTGTAAAACTATTTTTGTTTTAAAATACAGAACTATTGCATTCTTGATATTAGACTTTGTATAGATTCTGTGATGGTATCTTACTAGGTTTTGTTCTCACACCCTAATTTTATCTTTGAGTGGTTGTAGATGTTGTATTGTAGTATCCATGTAAAGGGAAGAGAATTATGTAGTACACTAGTTCCTATTATTGTCACAACCTTCATAGCATGATTGTTTGGTGGTGACAATTGGTCACAGGGAGACTAGTTGTTTTTGCCTGGTTATACTTTTCTAGTTTAGCTTGTTTGGATTGAGTTGTATGGATCTGATTTTATATCTTTATTCCGTGTTGTAATATGGTTTTATGTCTTTTTTTGATTATATTCAAGAATTTTTTTGTTATCTTTGTTATACCTCACCATGTGAAGACTGGCTCGGGTGGATACATTTGTTGACCCGGGTTGGTCTGTTACAAATACTACCTTTATCAACATTTTTTTCTAACACTTATAAAAGATAGTGATTTATATTGTGAAACATTAGTGAAAATACACTGTTTTGTTTCTCTCAAAAATCACATTTTATGTTTTTTTCCCACAACTCAATTCCAAATTCACTGATTCTTCATCCAAAACTTCAAGAATTCACATATGAAATAACTGTGAATTTTCAAGCCTCTATACAGTATTTCTAGAATTATCTAAATTTTTAAAAAATATATCTTTATTTTTCATAAGATTAACTTACTTATAATAAAACCATTTATGGATTATCATAAAAAAAAATTCATATTCACTTTGTATTATAAAATTGTATAATTTAAAATTTTAAAATAACTTTGAATCCATAAAATTGAGATCTATTTAAATAAAAATATGAAACGTGGTAAAATTTTCATAATGAAAATTTAATATTATTGAAATGTAATAATCTTAAAAGTATTATGTTATTTTTAACTGAGAAACTGTATAATTTTTTTATTTTTTACTTTGTTATCAACACTATTCATATTTTTTGGTTAATTTGATAAAGTTAATTGATTTCATGTTAATATGGGAAGTATCACCTACCAATTTTTTAATTCTAATAATATGGATATAGAATCATTCTAAAATGGGACACACCTGTTTTTCATGGAGATAAAAATATATTTGGAATTATACTGTAAATTATTCTTGACAATTATCATATACTTGAATTTAAATTATCTTATTAAATTAAACCGAGTAATCCATGCTGGCGGAATCTTAGTTTTTTCATTTGAAAAAAAGTCTAATTATTAAAATATAAAATGATATTGGAAGATCAATCATGGAATTGGACTTTAATCTATTTATACGTGTCATGATAAATATCAATTAAGGAATTTTATATTGGGACTGTAAAATGATTGGCCCACGGTGTAGCAATAATCACGAGATAAAATGAAGTTCAAAATTGCAGAAATAAATGACACCAGATGTAACGTGGAAAACCCCCCAAAATGAAAGGGGTAAAAAACCACGGGAAAAATAGAAGGATCACTATGGTAAATGTGGGTACACCCTCCCTTACTATTACAAGGAGAAAACTCTCATAAAATCTCTATTGAATAAGCAGGGAAACACTTAAAAAATACCGCTCAAAGATGGACCATGGGTGATGAGATGGTTATGCTGCAAGTGATAAGAGATCTACTAGGAAGATCCCCTTTTATAGGGGGTTTCCATCCTTTCCCAACGCCTCTACCATTGGGGAATTTGGTGGGTTTTACACCAAACACCTTTTACATCTGATTGCCTCCCTTCTCTTTATCAACAGGGCGGCCACCATCTTTGAAGAATTCTGCCAAAACATCTCCCACTTGAAGATTTGATTGAGAAACAATCACATATACAAGAATCCTTTTTTATCTTTCAAACATTCTTCTCACGTATTTTCAAGGATTCTTGATGATCTGCACCATCTGAACTCATCAGAGTCAATTTCCTTCATCAGGAAATCTGCCATATTTTCATTAGTATGAATTTTTTGCATATCCACACTTCCTTCCTTCACCACATCCTGAACAAAGTGATATTTTACCCCAATGTGCTTCATCCTGGAATGAAAATATGGATTCCTTGCAATGTTCAAGGCACTCTAACTATCACAATACAATAGAATCTACTCTTGTCTATTCCCGAGCTCCTCCGATAACCTTATCATCCAAATTGGCTCTTTACAAGCCTGTGTAGCTGCCATGTACTCCGCCTCCATCATTGATAAAGCCACAACTGACTTTAACTTTGAAATACAGCTCACAGATCCTCCTACAAGAGAAAACACATAACCAATAGTGGATTTCATCTAGTCAGAATCTCCTACAAAATATGAATCAACATAGCCTTTGATAGTGAAATATGATCCTCCATAACATAATGTAGCATATAAGGTCTCCTTAATGTATCTTAGGACCCTCTTCACTGTGATTCAATGCTCCTGTCCTGGGTTATCCATGTAGCGACTAACTGCTCCCACTGCATGTGAAATTTATGGTCTAGTACAAATCATAGTGAACATCAGACTCCCCACTGTTGATGCATATGGTACTCGAGACATATCTTTCTTCTCTGCTTCACTCCTAAGACTCATCGTGGAGGATAACTTGAAATAAATGGGAAGAGGGGTAGATATTGGATTAAAGTATTTCATTTTTAATGGTTTCAAGACTCTATACAAGTAATTATTCTATGATAGACAAATATTCCATTTATTTCTATCTCACTAAATCTGCATCCCAAGAATATTTTTTTTCTGGTCCCAAGTCCTTCATATCAAACTCCCTAGCCAACTGTTCGTTCGTCTCTTGGATCTGATCATTATTGGGGCCTAAAACCAACATGTCATCCACATAAAATAGAATAATGATGAAATAATTACCATCCAAACCCCTGAAATATGAATAATTATTTGAATGAAGTCTATTGTATCCAAGGCTTGTGATATAGGAATCAAATCACATGTACCAACACCTCAGTGCCTTCTTGAGACCATAAAAATATTTGTTCAAAATACAAACCAATTTCTCTTTTCCTTATTCTATAAAACCTTCTAGTTGGATCATATAAATCTCTTCATCAAGATCACTATGGATAAAATCAGTCTTCACATCAAGCTTCCCTAGATGTAAATTGTATATTGCACACACCGCCAGAACTATCTAAAAAGTCATCAGTCTAACAACAGAAGAAAATATTTCATTTAAATCAATACCTTCCTTATGAACATATCCTTTGACCACCATTCATGCATGATATCTTTTTACCAAGGAATTTCTATCCCACTTAGTCTTAAAGACCCTTTTTTTTTCTGATATCCTTCCTTCCATGAGGCAATGAAACAAAATCCCAAGTCTTGTTTCTGTATAGGGATTCAAGTTTCTTCTACATAGTCTCTATCCATGAGGATGCTTCTGGACTCTAGGTAACCTCTATAAAATAATATGGCTCTCCATCCTCTGTCAATAAGTAGTACACAATCTTGGTCTCACAGACATAGTCTGAGTGCCATACTGGTGCTCTTTTCTCCTGAGTTGACTGTCATGGTCCAAACTCAACCAGTACTTGATCTTCGTGCTCTGGTATTGCCTCAAAGGAAATTGGTTCTTCTTTGTATTTGTCCTCTACTTCGACTGTTGTAGTTCCTATATTCTCCATCTCTATGTATTGATCAGTTTTCATTTTCACCTTGTCTTCTGAAAAAATGACATCTCTGCTGATGATAAGTTTGCGGGTAGTGGGGTCCCACAAATGATACCCCTTCACACCATCAACACACCCCAATAAGATACATTTCTTGGATCTTTAATCCAACTTCTATCTTTGTTTGTCATTAAAATTGCATATACAAGACTTCCAAAAGTATGTAACTGGGAATAATCAGTGGGTTTACGAGTCCACATCTCCATCGGTGTCATCAGATCAATCACCATTGAAGGATATTTGTTGATCATATAACATGCGGTATTCAATGCTTCTTCCCAACAAATTTTGGAAATTCCTATAGTCTTCAACATTGCCTTTGTTCTATCCAAAAGAGTTCTATTTATCCGTTCTGCCACTCCATTCTGCTAAGGAGTGTATGCCACCGTGAACTGTCTCTTGATTCCTTCCTATTGAAAAAAGTATCAAACTCCTCACTTGTATATTTTCAACCATTTTTAGTCCTCATACACTTGATCTTCTTTCTAGATTCAATCTTCTTCCATGCTTTGAATGATTTGAAGACTTCAAAAACTTCCACTTTCCTTTTGATTGGGTACACCCAAAATCTCATAGAATAATCATCAATGAAGGATACAAAGTACCTTGCTCCTCATAGGGATATAAACGGTGCTTTACAAACATAAGAATGGATCAACTCTAAGATATCTTTGATCCATATCAGTGATGTCATAAAATTTAATCTGAAAGAATCTTCAGGCCTTGTTCTGACACATGACCAAGCTTTTGATGCCATAACATCTTCAAATCTTCTGTCAAGGTAGTTTATGTAATAACATTATTTGCATAATTTTACTTTTCACCCATAAGTACATACAAGTTCTTTTAGATCTTCTCTGCCTTCATTACCACAATAATTCCCTTCACAATTCTCATCATTCCATTCTCGGTGTTAGTCTTGCATATGATGTCATCAAATTGTCCCAAAGACAATATGTTCTTCTTCATCCCCTTCACATGGCATACTTCTTGGATGGTTCGAACAATACCATCATGCATCTTCAGTTTGATGGTACTGACTCCAACGATCTTCAAGGTGTGATCATTCCCCATATACACAAGTCCTTCAGGGATAGTTTCATACTGGTCAAACCATTCCTATCAAGACATCATGTGCCATGTTTCTCCTGAGTCGATTATCCATGAATTATTGTGATGCTTCTTGCTTACAACAATTTTCACTGCTTCACTGACCAATATATCTCCACTTCTAGACGTAATCACCACATTCCCTTGAGAGATATTTTCAATACTCTTCTTATTCCAACTATCTTTCTTGATGTGACCCTTTGTGCCAGAATTGAAACATGTGAAATTATTCTACTTACTCTTTGACTTTGACCAACCATGATTTTGGATCCAACTAGAATCATGCTCCATCATCCTTCCTCTGTCCATTGAAAGATCCACTACTTAGTGAGAACTTGTATATCTATCCTCCTTGTTCTTGTGCCGACTTTCTTCTTCAAGAACCACGACTGCAACATCATTGAATGATAGGATATCTGTCAGGATATTATTGGTGAAGTTGATGATGAGTTGGTCATCTGAATATAGAAAACTCTAGAGTAGAATCTTCACATGTTCAGTATCCACAATTTTATAGCCCAACGTCACGAGCTGAGCGAACATGGTATTTATGATATTGATGTGCTCAGTCACCGATGATGACTCCACCATTTGAAGAGTGTACAATTTTGTCTTCAGGAAATTTTTATTATATAGTGACTTTGCCTCGTATAGCTTCATCAAAATATCCCATATTTACTTTTCTATATTTTTCCCCGCAATGATCGATAGAACCTGATTCACGCTCAAATTTACCCAAGAGATGAAGGTAGAACGGTCCTTGTAGTCTAGCTTGGGTTTTCGAATCCACAGAGACCTAAGAAGTAACCTATAGACATGCACATTCTATGGATTGTTTTTGGCTATG
The DNA here is from genome assembly GCA_963277665.1 of Viscum album. Classification (NCBI taxonomy): domain Eukaryota; kingdom Viridiplantae; phylum Streptophyta; class Magnoliopsida; order Santalales; family Viscaceae; genus Viscum; species Viscum album. The sequence goes on along the minus strand of OY728121.1, from coordinate 1,655,142,292 downwards.
AAGTGGACAACTTGGGTTGATTTTAGATGGGTTTAAAGTATTGCTAATAGTTTTAAGTTAATTCAAATTAAGGTAATGAGTTGATCCTAGGTTATCGCTCGGGGTGGATTGGACGTATTTCTTTTTTTAATGATTTCAATTTCTTATAATTGAGATGGGTTCATTTAAGAATATCAAACATAATCATCACTTACTGGTTTAATTCCTACACACCCTAATACTAATCACCCATACACTTGAAGGATCAAAGCATTGATCACTCCAAGGTAAAGGTTCATATTATCACTTGAAATGTGTGACCTTAAATTCAATAAGGATGAGGATGTTTTAAAATCATCAAAAAAAATCTCATTTAAAAGAAGTGATTATCCATTAATGGAGTGAGAAATAACATCCAATTCAGCCCCTTTCTACTCCCTTGGATCAACCCATAAAATAGTTATCCCTCCATTGATGACATTTCTTTAACGGAAGCAGGAAGTAGACTTATGAGGGTGGAATTGAAGAAGTAAAAAAAAAACAACAAAAATCGATCACTCCACCGTTGTGTGATAAATATCACAAAGTATGGTGTGAATAAATTCAAACCTTGAACCAAAAATATCCACATGATATGTATAACAACAGAATAAGAGTATAAGAATAACTTTTATTAAGAAACTATGATGAATTAAAACAACTTACATGTGAAGGAAGAACGTTACAAAGAGAAATTGGCAGCATAACATTAAGATGAAAACAAAGCTCAAAGATGAAAAACTCCTTCACAACCACTACCTTAAATAGGAATTTTGGGAGCCTTGGGTCGAGCCTCCAATAGTACAAAAGATCCCACTTGAGTATGGTAGGCCTTGGGTGGTGGAAAGTAAGGGAGAGGAGACTTTTCCACCCTTGACCCGAGGTGGCAGCCAGCTTGCTTCCACCGAACAGACGCGCTTGGATAACCTTCTAGATGGCCGAATAAGAGTTGGTCATAGTAGTATCAAATGGATCCCCGTATGTCTCCTACCATCCTGTAAAATCTGGGCCCATTTGGAGTTGTGTATTCGGAGATATGATTATAATAGTGGACTATTTTTATGGGCCGCAGAATCTGGCCCAGAATTTTATCTCTAACTTGGTCCGCCTAAATGGACACCATGAAGGCATAATTAGCATTGGATCATGAATATTTATTTGTTCCTATAAATTTCTTATAGCATTAAAATAAATTTGGGATTCATTGGCCTTGTAGATTGGGACCCACAGTATCATCAGTGGGATGGTGTCCAATTTGACTTCTCCAGAATTGTTTCCTTTCATCACAAAATATCCCCATCTTCTTCCGTGAATTGTCCATTGATCCCTGAATCAAACATGTTCATATTGAAGTGTAGATCAATTTCCAAAAATATAAAATTAAAATATGTATAATTAGATTTTTTAAAATCAGATGAATCATTGGGTACTTCAAATGATGTTCAAAAATATACCACATAATAGTGCATTTTAAGAAGGTATTACAATCATAATGTGAAATGATGTTCAAAGGGTAAAATGAACTAAAATGGTGTTTATGAATAATAAATAACATGAATATTATATATATTAACAATGAATATTATCCTCATTTAGTGGATAATCAGAACCCCATCTTCCAAAGCCAAATGAATGTTGGCAATAACATTCCTATCCATGTCATTCTGTTTCTCCTCCATCACACCCACTGGGTTTTTGTCAATTTCCAGTAGACAATTATATCCTTCCACAGCACTTCCTGAATCTTCATTTTCCACAATGAAAAACTATTCCTGTTGAATTTCTCAATCTTGAATTTTTCTGCCATCTGGAAACGTTGTTAGTCCAGAACCTCCCCCATTTCTCATCGGTGTATTTAACAATCTCAATATTTTTTTTGATGTGACAGATCAATCGGAGTTGAAATCATAGAGAATACTCAAATTTATGAGAATTATTAATACCCAAAAATGTGAAAAACACTGGGCCATAACCTTCCCTATGATACCACTTATTAGGACCATAAAATGATTGGCCTACAGTGCAACAATATTTACGAGATAAAATGAAGAGAGAAAATGTGGAAATAAATGACACCAGATGTAACGCGGACCCCCCAAAATAAAAGGGATAAAAAAACATAGGCAAAATAGAAGGATAACTATGGGTAAATGTGAGTACACACTCCCTTACTATTATAAGGAAAATAATCTTGTAAAATCTCTCTTGAATAAGTGGGAAAACACTTCACAAATATAGCTCAAAGATGGACCATGGGTGATGAGATGGTGAAGCTGCAAGTGATGAGAGATATTATGGGAATATCCCCTTTTATAGGGTTTTCCATCCCTACCCAATGCCTCTCCCACTGGGGAATTTGGTGGGTTGTCCACCAAACACCTACCATGCCAGCCTGCCTCACTTTTGTTTGTCAATAGAAGCAACCACCATCCTGGAAGAATTATGCTGACATTTTAATAATATGACAATGTTAGGATATCATCGGTCAAAAAAAATCATTCAATAAAGAAGGAAAATTTTAAAAAAAAATTAATATCGCTTGGTGGTAGATCAGAAAAGAAATTGCCTGAAAACCTTCTAATGTAAATCAATATTTTTGGAATGAAACAATATACATCGAACCATGATTATCAGTGATCCTTATAATTTTTATAGATAATAAAATGTATATAATGATTGAGTGATATTTTAAAAAACACATATATTATACTTTAAAATTAATTTAATGTGATTTTTCACTCAATCTCATTAATTCTTACCAGTTAAATGGGTGGAAGTATTTTTTTAAAATATATATATTTAAAATATTAAAAAATGAGGATGTGAACACAACCTTGAATGATGATTAATTATTTTATGATAAATAATAATTTATTATAATTTAATAAACTTAGGGAGTTTTAAAACGGTTTAAATTAAATGGAGCAAACCTTACGAGGAAAATCGTAGTGTGAGCATTCAAAAAAATTAAATAAAAATTAAATTATTAAAAGATAAATTTATATAAATATATTGATTTTACATATCAGTTTATTTTGGATACCCTAACTCTAACCGATTTAAATTATACCTAACCTAACCCTAATATGAATTATTTTATATCCAATTATTTAATACAATAACTCTAACCAGATGTCGGGTAGAGTTCAATATTTAAGTTACCATTGGCATCCCTACAATTCATTATAACCATCCCTATAAATATCAATCAACCTGTTTAATAATATGATAATGTCTGTATAGCATTGGTAAAAAATGTGCATATATAATGCGTTCATGGTGTGTCTGTCTACGCCTCTACTTTGGTGTACGCTACTTCTATACATGATCACAGACACTCACTTCCACATCATTTTATGTGGAAGATAGCGGATGTATAGTCTTGTTGCCTATATCATGTTCTGCCTTTAGGGATAGTAATTGGTGACTGGAACTCCCGCCAACACATGAACTAGATGACTGTTGTGCCGCGGACGTCTGCAGGTCAGAGGCTAACAAAGAATGCATCATAGACCAGTCAAATGTCTATCTGCGCAACAAAATATGACATGCTATCGGCCCTTGTGTGTGTATGTGCCTTTGGTTATGATTGTGGCTCATATACAGCAGGAGTTGGAGTAGTATATGGTTGATCATGATGATCACCCTCTTCTTGTTCCACATTAGTATCTATAAGAGGGTCGTCACCTCCTAAAACATCTATATCAGGCTCAACAACCTCATCAACGCCTAGGAGACACTACCACAAATCAGCGCAAGGGAAGTGCCTGCTTTTATCAGTGCTAAACACTCATAAAAGTTTTTAATAAGAAATATTATTAATATATATAAAATTATTATAGTTATACACAAAAATAATGTTTATTTATATACATTAATTAAAAAACACAAGTTTATAATTAATAGAAATATGATATATTAGTATATATTTTTTCATAATTCATATATATACATATATATATATATATATAATTTTTAAAAAATTATTTATAAGATTATAAATAAATAAATAAATAAATAAATAAATAAATAATTTTAAAATTATAATATTTTTTTAAATAATAAATATATTTATTATATTTATAATTATATATGAATACTTTTTAAATATATTTATTTATAATTATAATTATAAATATATATATTTATTTAAATAAATATTAAGATTACCTATGATGACTCATGCATATGTTATGTATTCATGACTCATGAATGCTCGTTTATACATTGAAAACCTTATTATTCATCCTTCCAAATATGCGATGACTCATTTTTTATGATCAATACTTTACTAAGTATGATTCATTCATATTATACTGAGGAAAACTTATTATGTTCTCATAAATAATTATAAAATTATAATAAATCTATTTAAATAATAAATATATTTATTATATTTATAATTATAAAATTTTAATTATATATAATTACTTTTTAAATATATTTAATTATAATTATAATTATAAATATATATATATATTTAAATAATTATAAAATTATAATAAATATATTTTAATAATAAATATAGTTATTATATTTATAATTATATATATTTTTACATTTACATAAATATATATAATTATATAAATATGCCAAAAGCGGTGCAGACCATGATGTATATATATATAAATATATTTATAATTATATATAAATATTTTTAAATATAAATATATACATATTTATTTATTTATTTAAATAATTATAAACTTATAATAAATAAATTTATTATGGAGTCTCAGATCATATAATCAAAAGGGGTTTGACGACTCACATCCTTGCTAACCCGAATGTTATTGCTGATAGGTTGATGGTTTTTAAGATTTCTATTATTGTTAGGTTGATTTTGTCTTCAGGGTCGAAACCGTGGAGGGTTGTTGATGTTTTCCAGAGGTCTGTGAAGTGATGGGGATTTGAAGATTGGAAAATTATTCCACTCGGTAGAGGATTATTTCATGTTATCTTCCCCTCTGACGATCTGAAGAGGCGAGCTTAGGATTTCAGCTCGATTGCATTGCGGCTGTGTAACGACCCAAAGTTTTATCATTGAACATTCCCTTCTTATAATAATGTATTATAGTATAAATCACATTAAATCACATAAAGAAAAAAAATATAAACTTTATAAATTAATCATGAATGAAATAATAAGTATTTATAGAAGTTAAGGAACCTATACCGACAGAATGGTAACTTGACCTTTGGAATAGTAATGTAACCCTTACGAATAGTAAACCAGACAATAGAATAGTAACCTCACCTTTGAAAGTATAAATAAAATTAAATAATCTTATAAATGGTAATATGATATAATTATATCATAGTATAAGTAAATAAGTCTTTTAAAATTTATTAATTAAGTGTTGGTATTTTTATTAGTCATAAATATTTAATTATAATTTTGTGATTAATTTAATAATTTAAAAGAAAATTTATTTTCATAAAATATATTCATAAATTAATATTTTGTTGTCTTATTGTTTTAAGATAATTTTATGAGACCTTAATTAATTTTTCAAAGTGTTATAAAATCAGTTATAATTTTAATTTTTTTATTTTTCGAGTAAATAATGATTTTATTTAAAAAATTAAATTTCTCATATTTATAAAATTATTTTCTTAAAATGGATTTAATTTTTTAATTGTACACGTTGAAAAATGGTAAGGTAGACTGCTTCTTTATCCGACTAAAATCAATTCTATGAAAAGAATTGGAGATTTGAGACTTTGAGAGTTATGAGGAGATTGTTCATTGTGCCTTCAAGGTTGAAATGGAGATTGGATACTCTCAATGGTCTCATGGGATCAGTGAAAAAAAGTGGAAAATGGAGTCTAATATGGGTGGATCATCAAATAAATCCCATGATGGAAGTAAGAGCTAATATCCCACCCGTCAAAATTATGGGAAGAAGTATCCTGGGAATTATCTAAAGGGAACCAGGAAATGCTTGAAATGTGGAAGAATGGGGCATATTGCTAAGAACTATTGAAGGGATATGAAGAATTATACTAATGTGGAAGAATAAAGGAAGTTTTAGATCAACACTCAGCCTATAGTCTAGTGTTTCAACTGCAAGGAACATGAGAATTTTGCAAACCAATGCCCTCAGACCATGGTTGTCAGAGGCAATCAACAACAACCTCTAAGAAACAGGAAGGGTATATGAAATCACTACTACTAAGGTGGATCTAGAAAATGATGTGGTGATAAGTACGCTGATTATTCATTCAAGAATAGTAAACATACTGTTTGATTCTAGTTCTATGCATTCTTTTATATCTTGCAAGTTTAGTAGAACTATTCAAACACCACCTAAAATATGGAGGTTAAGTTATCTGTGGGAACAAAAAATGGGGAATTTTTTTCATCCAAAGTATATAACTCCTCCCCAATTAATATTTTTAGAATAAACCTCTCGATAAATCTCATCTTACTTCATTTGGTGGAGTTCAATTCTATATTGGGCATTGATTGAATATCTTTATACAAAGCTAACATCAACTGTTGGGAAAGGGAGATCACTCTTCACATCTTGCAACATCCTCTAATTATGTATAAGTTCAAGGAGGAGGATGAATCTCCTTTAGAATCATTGTCTCAAGTGTGGATATTACTGCCTTATGAGAAATCATTTCTTACTCAAATGAATGAGACAAATGAGATAATAATGCTCGAAGACGTGCCCTTTATAAGGGACTACACTGATGCGTTCCCTGAAGTGTTCCATGGTCTTCCTTCTAACTGAGAGGTCGAGTTTTCAATTGAAATTATTCCCGGATCTCTACCTATATCAAAGACACCTTACAGAATGACCACCATTGAGCTGGAAGAACTAAAGAAGCAGTTACATGAGAATATAGACAAGGGTTTTATACACCCAAGTGCTTCACTGTAGGGTGTACCAGTCCTCTTTGTTGAGAAGAAATATGGATCAATGTGCCTCTACATTGATTATCGTTATCTCAATAGAATCATGATATAGAACAACTATCCCTTTCCATAGATATATGGCTTGTTCGATCAAATATGTAGTTCTAGTTATTTCTCAAAGGTGGACCTTTGGTTGGGATATCACCAATTAAAGGTAAGGAAGAAAGATATTCCCAAGACTACCTTCCAAACAAGGTATGGAAACTATGAGTTCATAGTGATGCCCTTCAGACTCACTAATTCTCCTACAATATTCATAGACTTAATGAATATATTTTTAGATATTAACTCAAAAAATTTGTGGTAGTCTTTATTAATGATATTTTGATATACTCTAAGATTAATGAGGAATATGAGGAGTATTTGAATACTTTGAGAAGGAATAAACTATATGAAAATTATAGTAAATGTGAGTTCTGGATGATGGAAGTATTTTTTTGGAAAATGTTATCATCAGTAAGGGGATATCTGGGGACCCTTCCAAGACAAAGGTAATCAAAGAGTGGCCCAAGCCAACATATGTAATGGAGATCCCCAACTTTATTAGTATAGCTGAGTATTATTGACAATTTGTAAAGAAATTATTATGATTTTGAAATCGAATAACCTAGCTGACATGAAAGGGAGTGAAGTTTTTCTCAACTCAAGAATGTGAGGAAATATTTTAGGAGCTCAAGAAGAGCCTTATCACTATGCCACCACACACACTCCCGACAAGTGGAGAAATCTTTATGGTGTACAATGATGATTCAAAAATGTGATTAGGCTGTTTCTTGATGAAAAATGATAAAGTGATAGCCTACACCTCAAGGTAGTTGAAAATTAATGAGAAAAACTATCCTACGCATGATCCAGAGTTGGCGGCTGTGATCTTTGTATTGAAAATCTATCAGCATTATCTCTATGGGGAGAAGTGTGAGATATATACTGATCACAAGAGTCTCAAATATATATTCACACAAAAGGATCGTAATATGCTCCTGTGGAGATGTGTAGAGATCATCAAAGATTATGACTGCTCAATCTACTACCATCTTGGTGAAGCAGATAAGGTGGTGTATGAACTAAGTAGAAAGGATCATACATATTTATAAATGATGAAAATTGATAAGGATCCAATCTTATTATATTTTTAGAGGATGAACATGGAGAACATTAAGGAAGGAAAAAAATCAATCCTTTCTCAAATGATTTCTCAACCATACCTTATGGAGAAAATGAAGGATGCTCCAAGGAATGATATGCAAATATAGAAGAAGGTGGAAGCTTTGATAAAGGGGAAAACCTCATATTTTAAAATTTATGAGGAAGAAGTTGTATGATTTGGGTCATGATTATGTGTACCATCTAATCTATAGATAAAGGAGATTATAGATGATTCACATTTCTCAACCTTCTCTATTCACCTAGGGAGCACAAAGATTTATCAAGATATTATATAGAACTATTAATAGGACAATATGTAAAAGGATATCATTGACTATACATCAAAGTGACTAGTAAGGCATAAAGTGAAGGAAAAAAGGAAAAATTATAAATGGATTATTCTACTGTTACCCCTTACCAACATGGAAATGGGAACACATCACCATAGAATTTATCACTATACTTCCAAAGACATCCATAGTAAACAATTCTATATGGATTTTCAGGGATCGTCTTATAAAGACAACTCACTTTATCATAATTTGAGAGGAATTTTCATTGGATAAACTCGCATGGATATACATCAAAGTGGTGGTAAGGTTTCATGGAGTACCACTATTGATTATATCTGATCCAGATCCAAGATTCACTTTGAATTTCTGGAAAATTCTCTAACATTCTCTAAGCACTGAGTTGAAATTTAGTACAACCTATCATCCTCAAACTTATTCCCAATCTGAGTAAACTATTCAGACACTTAAAGACATGTTTAGAGTGTGTTCTATGAACTTAAAAGGAATATGTGACCATTATATACCTCTTTTAGAGTTATCTTACAAAAATAGTTTACACTCTAGCATCCAAATGGCTCCATATGAAGCCATTTATGGGAAAAGGTACAGAACACCAACATTCTGGGATGAAGTTGGCGAACTTAAGCTTTTAGGACTTGAAATCACCAAATAAATGGTGGAACATGTGAAAACCATTCAACAGTACATAAAGGTATCCCAAAGTTGATAAAAGAGTTATGCAGACAATCGTCAATGGGACCTCAACTTTAAGGTCAGATACATGGTATTCTTTTGCATATCTCTATACAGGATAATCATAATATTTGGGAAGAAAGGAAAGTTAAGTCCCAGGTACATCATCCCCTTAGAGATCCTTGATCGTGTCAGAGCTGTGTCCAATTAACTAGTACTTACACAAATCATGTCTTAAGTACATGATGTATTCCACATATCCCTCTTGAGGAAGTACATATCGGATCCCTCACATGTACTGAATTCAGAGGTGGTACAGTTTGAGAATGATCTCTCTTTCTAGGAGCAACCAATGAAGATATTGGATCATAGAGATAAAGTTATATGTAACAATACCACTCACTTGGTCAAAGTACTTTTCCAGAACCATAAGTAAGAAGAGGAAACATGGGAACTAGAGAAAGTGATGAAAGAGAAGTACCCACACCTGTTTTCACCTTAGTGTGTAAAACAAAATTTTGAGGGTGAAATTTCATAAGTGGGGAAGAATGTAATGATCCAAAATTTTATCAACGAAAATTCACTTCTTAAAATTATGTCATATAGTATAAATCACATTAAATCACATAAAGAACACAATATAAATTTTATAAATGAATAATGAATGAAATAATAATTATTTCTAGAAGTTAAGAAATGTATACAGATGAAATAGTAACTTGACCTTTGGAATAGTAATGCGACCCTTATGGATAGTAAATCATAAAATTGAATAATAACATCACCTATGAAAGTATAAATAAAATTTAAGTATCTTATCAATAGTAATATGATATAATTATATCATAGTATAAGTAAATAAGTCTTTTAAAAATTACTAATTAAGTGATTGTATTTTTATAGGTCAAAAATATTTAATTACAATTTTCTGATTAATTTAATAATTTAAAAGAAAATTTATTTTCATAAAATGTATTCATTAATAAATATTTTTTTGTCATATTATTTTAATATAATTTTATTATACCTTAATTAATTTTTCAAAGTGTTATAAAATGAGATATAATTTTAAAATCTGTATTTTTCGAGTAAATGATAATTTTATTTAAAAATTAAATTTCTTATATTTATAAAATTATTTTCAAGAAATGGATTTAAATTTTTAATTCTACATGTTGAAAAATGGTTAGGGTGATTTTTTGTGATTTTTCTAAAATAGTCGAATTTTTGGTGAATAGTGAAATACAATAATTTACAATAAAAGTTAAATACATGAAATATGGAGTCATAGATGGCGTGAGGATGATATAAGCCAAAAATCTAGAAATATAATTAATTATTTCATTATATTTGATGATATTTCTAAAACTATTTATATTCTTGAGCCAAAATAATAAACTAATGAATAAAATAATGAGAAAACACCCTCTCCTCCACTATAAGTACCCCCCCTCACCACCTCTTCTTCTCACGCCTCTCAAGCCTTGAGCACTGTCCAAATTCTACTCAAATATCCTACCAAAACCCTCACCTATGTCCAATATCTCTTTTTATAATCAAAATAACAAAACCCTTTCCCTAAGGAGGTTCTCAAGTAGGAGGAATACGAGAGGTAAAATCCCCTTTATTTTCATTTAATTTATTTTCAAGTTTTTTTTCTTTTTCTTATTCTCTCCCCACCTCCCCTCATCTAAATGGAATGATAACTCCAATACCTCACATATAATACAATTTTATTATGATTATAGAATAATCCATCATCAATACCCCTTCTCATCTCCTTTTATTCAAAAGAATGATAACATCATCCATGATGTGTTAATATATCACATTCGAGGATGACGAGTTTTCAATTTCTATTACCATTTTAAAGGATGGTCATGAAACCATTTTTATAGTTTAAATAGATTATAATATATTTATTATACCTTATTTATTGTTCTGTAACTATTATATATACATGATATTAAATAATAGAACAAAACTAGTTCGTTGTGATCGAAAAACTACTAAAATTAATCTAAACGAATATCATTAACATGTTATCTAATGATTTATCCTCATAAAAAATAACCAAATCAATTATATAAAAATTTAACCTTCTATATGCTCATTAAGAAATTATAACTTCAATTTGGTATTTCCATTTCCATTTTACATGAACATCAATACTCTTATATAAGCGAAATAATCATGAAAACTAAGAAAACAAGCACTCCCGAACGATGAAATTACACTATAACTCATCAAAAAGGTCATAAATGAACTTAATAAAATTATAGTAAATAAATTACATGTATAAAATGTTCTTTAATTGTTAATTAATGAATCTAATTTGATTATTCAGGACATTGAGATGAATTGCAGAACCGTTTCAGACATAAGGTAAGAGATCCTTTCCGAACCTCCAAATTTCCTTTAGGTTACATTTTCTCTCTCTTTACCAAATTTAACACTTTTTTATTTTGATTTAATTATTGTAAATTATATTTATATATTCTAAACTCATATATCCAAATCATATCATCCTTCTTTGACTGGGTAATACATGTTTTAACAAGGCTCCCTTCTCAAATCTTCCCGAAAAAGATTACCCAATTCAAAGGAACTTCCCAATTTCTTACTCATCCCAAGTGAAATCCATAATTTGTTTTAAGCCACCATTATTTTTATAAAATAACTCATTTCATCATTAAAAACTATCTTTATTAATTTATGGTTTTATGAAAATAAATATTCCCTTTTCTGCTTTAAATGCTCTTTAATATTTTCATTAAATCGCACAAAAATGTTTTATTTAAAAAGATTATTAAACTCTATTTTTACATGTTTTAACTTCAGTTTGAAGTCATATATCATGATATATTACTATTTTATATTTTTAATGTCCATTTATGATTTAAATTCTTTCTTTAATGGATTCCATTATGATATTCCCTTTTGTTATGCCTTTTGACATGATTATGATACCCAATTCTTTCCATGGGTAACCCTTATGTTTATATTTGATTGATCATGTATGATTATTTGTGTGAAAAACTTATTCATGAACATTTTATGATGGGTTCACCCATATATATCTCTAATTCATTGGGCAATGTTTTGTCTCATGAGATGATATCTGCAACAGTCTTGGTGGTTAGCCTTGTCTCATGATCCTCCATGTGCAATGATCCTTAACTCATGCTAAATTCATGTTTTATATTATTTCCACATTAATATGATTCCATGATTATATAATTCCATGTTCTATATGTTATTATTAAATAAGTTTAATCATGTTCCATGCCTTTTTATATCATTATGTTATGCCTTCTAACCCATGCGTTAAGATTTATTTTTTTGTTTATTTACTTATTGGGTTTTTAGCTCATCCATTTGTTCATGTATTCCCCAGGGTGTTCTATTTATATGTAAGGTCTCAAAGGTAGTTAGTATCTCCTTATTAATATTAAATAAAAGATGTTTTATTTTGGTTTCATGATATTTAATTATGTACCTAATAAATAAGACACTATGCTTTATGATACTCAGTTTGTAATTGGATGATTAATTATGCTTAAAATCATGTAATAGTATGTGTAAAATTTAGGGCTACTATAATCTAGGCATGCACTGTTTTCAAAAGTGGGATGCCAATTTCAATCTGTTTGTTGTCACTAGGTGTAGATCCCATGTCTGGAATCCTGTCTTTGGCTTGAATTGGAATCTATGGCATCTAAGGATCATTTTTGACATTACCTCACTAATTAGTGTTCCAATAAAGATGGAAAAAGTCACGAAGGGGGATTGGTTTGGTCAATTTTCAAGTATTCCCATCGAAGTTGATTTCACTTCCATTCTTACTAAAAAGGTCATTCTTTTGGCTCAGAAGGATGATTTTTATCTTAAGATAATTTATGAAAGGCTGTATGATTTTTGTGTAGGATGAAAGATGGTAGGAAATTTTAAGGAGAAGTGTTGCGTGGGATTATGCTTCTCATTATGCTCTCTATGGGGGCATACCATTGCTAGTTGCAGGAAGTCAGACAAGGGGAAAACACCTAGTGAGGATTTTGTTTTCAGAAATAGTAGTAATGGAATTGCTGAAGTTAATGTTTCCTTTGTTGGTCCCTCTCATTCTATTGTCATAGAACTATATGGGGAAGTAGTTAGTTATTCTCTTGGTAAAGAAGTTTCTTCTTATTCTGGTCAAAATCCTGATACACCTGTCTGGGACGAGTAACACATTAGTGAGGTTGTACAGTCTACAAATGTGGTTGTTTCTCAATGTGTTGTTCCGGTTCTCACAGAGGAGCTAGGTTGTGTTGCACTGCCACTTGCTGTAGATTTTTTAGGAGATGTTCTATAGGATAATGGATCCAAGAAATCTGATCAGCATAGAATGAATTATCATCAATAGATCTAGAGTGCTTTTAATTATTTAGGAATATTTTGAAAATAGGGTAACATCTCAGATGATGGGAGTGATAGAGAAGCATATGGTTTTATTGGACACTTATCATCTCCATTATTCAGGAAACAGTGCCCCTGTTTCCTTTAAAGGTGTCATATTAAATGGAAGGGAAAATTGGACATCCATGATGGGTTGACTCCGGCCCCTACAAAAAGAAGGCCACAGAAGGATTAATCCAATTTTCCAAGGAATGTGTCTATAATATCCTCTTATAAATCACAAAAGGTCAATCTCACTCTGGAATAGGAAAGGTTCAAGGCAGTGATAAAAGCTCCGAAGCTTTTACTTCTCACTATACCTTTTTCACACACACACACAGAGATATATATATAATATTTATGGGTTGTCACTCAATAATAGATCTTCTATCTCTTTCATTTTATGGTGATCTCTTTTGGTATCAATCCAATATAAGAATCTAGTATGATAATCCTTCTGATTTTGATGTGGTTGGGCACAAAGAACTATTTTCCCTTTGCACCCACACAACATGTTTGATTTTTATAAGGTCGTTTTCAAAGATCAGGATGACAATGACTTCCTTCAGTGTGCCCCGACTAGCGATGGGGATGATGATGGTATTTGGATGATGATGGCCTTTGACAGTGGTACAATGGGCTATGGATCTTAGGACATCCTCAGGGTGTGATGGGAAGCAACTATTGGCCTTGGAAAACTGTGTCCTCTGGAGGCATGAGACACTTGCATAGTTGGATGAATTTGAAGTAGCGAAGATATATTTTGAGCAAGCGAACATGCTGTCCTGATCGGAGTCAATTCTTGGTTACACTAGGTCGAAGATGGGGTCCTACGATGGAGGCATTGTGCGGTGAGGCAAGTTTGGGTTCCTGGAGGAGGTGACGACGGAGGCTTGTTGGTGGTGCCCGACAGCAGGGCACAACTACCGGCGAGTGGCGTGGTGGATCTGAGACCTAGGTGGACGTATTGTGGGTTGGCTGTAGAGAGATATGATATTTTTTCTTTCTCAAGCCTCGATCGATAATGGGGATGGCAAGTTTTCCATTTGGGATCCCGATGGAGATAAAGGCCCATTGGCTGGGATGAATTTGTAATTGGCAACATTATTTCAAACTGAAGACATATTTGCGGATCGACGACAATGGTGATGTGATCTGGCTGGTGACAAACCTTGGGATGTGGGTCATTGAGATTAGAATGACGAACAACCTCATGATGTGAAAGGATGAAGACCTTAGTTATAGTGCTAGACATAGGCTAGTGAAAGGCTAGAATTATCAGTAGAATATGGGACTTAGAAGGGGTTCTCACTTTTGGCTCTTGATGTGATTTTGGGCCTTAGAACTTTCTTTCGGGCTGGGTGTCTTTTTATGCTAGTGTGAGTATTTCTGGGCCTTGGGCCTTTTTATTTTGGGTTTTTGGGCCTTGAAAATATTTTTCAGCGGGTCTATAGGCCATGATGTGTGGGTCCTTGTGTCAGTACTATTGGGTGATGTTTTTTCCACATTCTTGGTTTGGTGGTGCATTATGCACCACACGCCTGCTGGTTTTTGTTTGTTTTTTTATTTTCATTAATAAATTTTAAGGATAAGCTCGCTTGGTACCAGAACCTTTCTAATATATATATTTATAATTATATAAAAATATTTATAAAAATATTTATTTATAATTATAATTAAAAATAAATAAATAAATATTTATTTACAATTATAATTATAAGTAAATATATATTTAAATAATTTTAAAATTATAATAAATATATTTATTATATTTTTAATTTTATAAATATATATAATTATATAAATATATTTATAAAAACATACAAATATTTATATATATATATATATATTTATAACTATATACAAATATTTATAAATATATTTATTTATAATTATAATTATAAATAAATGAATATTTATTTATTTATAATTACAATTATAAGTATATATATATATAAATAATTATAAAATTATAATAAATATATTTATAAATAAATATATATTTATAAATAATTATAATTATAAATAAATAAGTATATATATTTATTATATATATAATTTTATAAATATATATAATAATATAAATAAATTATTTAGATTAGACCTTTATAAGTGCTAAAAAAGTGTTGATAAAAGTCTTTTGGGTTCTTATAAATTGAACTCTTATAGAACCCTGCCGCCACTTATGCCTTAAGATTTCACGGAACCAGAGCTCTATCATTGCTGTCGTCGAACCCTACTATTGCCGCTAGTCCACATTCTCAATGAATTAATCTCTACAAATCTAAGGTATGTGTGGATTTATCTTTCTTTTTCGCCTCCTACAACACTATTTTTTTTAGTCTTACCTCGCCTGCACGTGTATTCAATTCTTGTCAATGAATCGAACGAATAGCTCCCATCCTTATTTTATTTGTGCACGACTTCCTCCTCATTCTCTTATCTTCTCTTTATAGGCACTATAGATTTGGATCTAATGGAAATACTTTATTTGGTCGATATTAATTCATTCAGATTCCCTTCCATCATCTTGTTTTTGGAAGAACCTTAGGTATTTTTGGGAGAGATTTCATCCTTCCTCACCTTGATTCAATATATTGGTTTTGATGGATTATCATTGATGATGAATGGTAAGGATTCTATTCTAATTGGTTCTTTTCATCCATTCTTCCCCCAAGTATCCAGTACGGTGGGGCATTTTTTGTTTGTGGTCTGATTTTTCTACATTTTGATGATACTTGGGTGAAGTGTGTGTTGATGAGTTATCTGAGGCCGTGCTGCGGGGAGACAATGTGCATTTGTGATGTGGGGGATCATATATTTGGTATATATCTATGTTGTGGGAGGGTGCTGTGTGGTTGGTTGGTGGACAAGTTGTGGGTAAGCGATGATGTGGTTGGTATGAGTATGTGCTTTGGGGAGGTAATAATATGGTTGGTCTATGGTTGTGCTATGGTGTGATGATGCGACATCCTGTTATGTGGTTGATGAGATGAGAGGGTTTTTTTAGATAACCTTTTTGTGATGGAATAACTGGTTAATTTTAATACCCCAATATTTTTTTGGTATGTTTTCATTAACAAAATATATATTTAATTGCTTGTGTTTCACATAACACCGTGTTCAAACACACTACGATCTATTATAACCTAGATGTTAATATATAAATATTTTAAAATATTAACCATATTATATACAATATAATGTTCAACATTCATTTTTTTGTGTTCTCTAGATATGATATATGAACCAATCCAATAAAGCAAGTATTTTTCAAACACACAGTTTTACCGCCTTTTGATGGCACACCCATTTTAAATATAGTTTTTGACAAATTTATAAGTTCTATTTGACAAAATAATTTTATTTTTTGGAAATAGGACATCAAAATTTACTTTCGTTTAATTTTTGGTATTTTTCAGATAAATTTGATATTTTAGTAAATAGTGAAAAATACTGCATTTTATTTCAAAACTTCTTTTTCATCTAATTTATTTATATCATTAGATTATACTTTTAATTAATTTTAAAGTATAATTAGATAAAGTTTTTATTAATAAAACCTTTATATTTCATTGGAATCAATTTCAATTTGAAATTCAATATAAAATAATTTCAAACTTTTGAACGTTTCACTTTAAAAACTCGCACTTTTGTTTTGTCTGAGGAATTAATTTTAATTATAATTTTCCAAATTATATGAATTTAATTAGGTAACATTGATTCCATATTTGGAATTATAATTTCCAAATTATTTTATATGGTTAATTTCATTTTTAGGTATAAAAAATCTACCATGGTAAAAAAATTATTTATCGTTGTATAGATAAAATTGTGACAAGAGTTAAAGTTAAAAGGTAAAAGCTCAACATACCTAAAAATTGAAAAATTTAATGTTTGGTTGTTGTTTGGATCAACAATAAATAGTGTAGAAAACATTAATTAAAATTTTAATTCTTTTAAATTAATTCCACCTCAATGTGGTTAGCTTTAAATATAAAATAATCTATAATTTAATCACTTGAATCTCCCTCTCCTCAAGTATAAATACCACCCCTGACCTCCCCATTTCGACACAAAAAGCCTTTTAGATCCTAAAATATCTACCCAAACCTCTCTTACTCACTCTCCGCACGTGAAAATGCTTTTAGTCTCACCAAAATACCAAATCCAAGGTCCTCAAGGGTCTTTCAAGGAGGTGGTATTCAAGAGGTAATTTTCTTAAAGTACCTCTCTTAATTTATTTTCTTTTTCCACTTTCTCCTCACCTCATTCATCCATAAATTCATGATAAATCTAGAATAATTTATATACTAGAGTTTTATGTTTCTAATGTAATATCTCAATTCCATGTTGTTTCTCACCTCCTCTTATTCAAAGAAATGAAATTGTTGTCTAAGTTATGATGGTTAACCGACTATGTGAATATTGTTTTTTTCTTCTTCCATTACCACCATAATGGATGGTCTTAAAAATATTTTTTTTTCTTGTTAAATAATATTTTTATATTTAAATTATAACCTTTTTCATATTCTTTAATTTTATATTAAACATACCTTCATGCTTTCCATATTGTGGATATATGATAACATTGTTTGTGGAAGTGTGGACTACCACCCCTTCAAAGCGATGTGATTTGTTCACGCTATACATAGAACAGATTAATGATAATTTTAATAAAAATATATAACATATATGACATATATATTATATTATAATTATATTATACATATGTGTCATTTACTTTTCAATATTTTAATATGACAAAGAAATGAAAGTAGTGGTCATGCTTACCTACGACCTACCGTCTCTATGAACAATGCATTTCATTTCTTATCTCCAAAATTTAGAGATTATTATAAATACATATTTACTCAATATATATGGTAATTAAGTCATGTTTTAAATTATTTATATTATTAAATAACGATCTAATCAATAGAATAAGAAAATGACAAGTTAAGACATACTTGAGGAAACTAGGCAATTTACACCCAAAATAGTGCAATAATGAAAGATTGTTAACAAACTGGTAATAAGATATTATAAGGAGATTATATAAAATATTATAATCATTATTATGGTTCTATAATAATTTATTGACACTCTTAAAACCATTATACATGAGGTTAAAGGACGATCACCCAAAAGGAATCACAAGGTAAGGGTTAATTTCACAATATCATTATTATTCGAGATTGTTTATACGTATGTATTTATCGGGATATATTTATCATCCGTGTCCATGTTTCTTAAAAAATTTCAAAATTAATCTTTTAAAGGTCTTATGTAAGGTAATCTTTAAACAAGTCACCATTTTAAATGTTTCTAATATTTATTCCTCCAAATATTTCTCATTCATGTCCTTGTTTTCAAAATGGGTTTTATGGATTTATTTGTAAGGACATGAATATTTTTAAATGTTAATATTTTAATTTATCTCAAATTTTTAAAAGTGGAATGGGAAAATTTGATTCAAAAATCTATTTTAAATGTATTCTTTTATAAATTCATGGCTTTTGAATCAATCATTTCAAAGAAAAAAATGTATTTTTCTAAAGAAATAATTACTGGTTTTATTAGTTTATTTTCATCTATGTAAACATATTTTGTTGGATTTTATACTTAATTGAGGTTTATTTTGTTAACAATATTCCATATTTTATTGAATGGTTTATGATATGTTTTACTGTGGATGTGATATTTTGATACCATTCATGTTTTATGGTTAATGTATTAAAATATTATATGCTAGTTTTAATATGAATCTTTTTTTTGTTTATATTTCACCCTTTTCATATGAGGAATGTATTGGACTTAGTAAGTGACGATCAGGTCCTGCTATAACCCCTTTATGCATCATAAGGTCTTATGAGATAAACTAGTTTGGGTTTTTACCAGTTTATGTTTGGTATTGGCACGAGGCCTTGACGGTATGGTTATGATGTTTGGAATTATGCATTCCCTCATTATTGGACTAGTAATTTATATTACATGTGATTATTCAACTAGTTTAATAACAATGTGGATGATTATATGGATTTATTTGATTTATTCCTTCCATATTATGCTCAAGATTATGCTTAAAAGGCTTATGTTAGGGTTATTTACCTTGCCTTAAAAGTTTGTGCTTATTTATGATGGCTTTCGTTGTATTTTTTACTCTTAATGAGAATCTGTGATCACCCCTTCCTTATGTTTTATTTTCCGAAGATGCCAAGATATGTATTATGATTGATATGGAGGGTTAATCTAGGAGAATAATTGAATTCTCAAAGGATTATCTATGTTGTATTTTATTTCTTAAATTAGTTCATATATGTACTATATTTTCCAAGACTATTAAACTAATCAATCCTTTGGGATTCGACACTAGTATCTATTCCAATGTATTAAAATAATGCACCGACTCTGATATTTTGGGGTCGGTGTATTATAGTTGGTATCAAAGGGAGGTTTAGAAACAACCTTGGAAATTAGACTTAAAAAAACTTAGATTAGGGAACATAAACCTAAGATAAAAATTGAGGATAAGTATATAAGAACATACCTTGGAAACCATGTTTATGGTTACGGACTAGATACACATAAAATTTTCAAATTATGTTATGAATTTCACTTTTTATGGGATTATACATAATGATAGGATCTAATCTAGTGTATTAAATTATTTTGAAATGGATCCTAGTGTAGGGAATGGAAACTGTATTAATTCATGTAATATATATAGGTATTTCCCTTCTATTCAATATAATGATAATGGATATGGTGATATAACTAGTGGTGAACAACTTATAACCATACTCGGACATGTGACTCAGGTTATGAATAATAACTTTACCTGTATGGAGCACCCTGATTCACAACATGGAGGATCAATGTTAAATTGATTCATGATACAAGAATCTTCATAATTAAATGGGACTATAAATCCATTTTTAGATGATCAATGGATAAGTTCCTTAGAAAAAATATTTCTTTCATTGGAGAGTAATAAAATGGAAAAAGTTGTCATGGCAGTTTATCAACTCTTCAGAGATGTAGATCAATGGTGGTCATTAATTCAATAATCAAAGGAAGATGAAGAAGTAACAAATATGTAATGGAGGTAGTTTAAAGAACTTTTCTTAGAAAAATACTTTCCTCAAGAACAACGAGCTGATATGGAGAGATAATTTCTGAGTCTGAGGAAAAAAGAGGATGTGAATGCTATTAAGTATGAAGCTAACTTTACAAGTTTAGAAAGGCATGCTTTGGATCATGTAAATAATACAAAGATAAATACTTATCAATTATTTTATGGTTTAAATCCATTTCTCCCAAAGGCATTGGTATCCCAAACTTTCTCATCATACAAAGATATAGTCTCAAGTGCTATGAAGACAGAGAAATAATTTAATAAGTTTTATGACTTTAAGAGAACGTAAGAGAATAAGAGAACGGTGGAGAAAGATATTAATAAAGGGAAAAATGGAAATAATTATTTTACAACATGTGATAATTGTGGGAATAAAAACCCTAGTACTTGTCGAAATGGAATGAGAGTTTATTACAAGTGTGGATAGAAAGGTCACCAGGATTGTGATTGTACGGGAAATAAAGAAGCTGTAAATGTAAAATGCTATAATTATAAAGATATGGGACATTATGAAAATTATTTTCCAAAGTTTCAAGTAAATATAGATTAAAATAATCACATGAATCAAGGTAAAGCTTATTCTATTACTATAGTCGAAGTGGAATAATTAATGTATTTGTGATTTTTGATTCAAAAAAATTATGTTAATATATTCTGTTTATAAGAATCATGAGATATATAAGGATTGTAATGCAATAATTTTCTTTAAGGATTTGGAATCATGAAAATTTTTATTAATGTTTTTAAGGATATAAAATATTAGATATGTGACAATAAGAGCTACATTACATTATTTGGGAAATTTGATGTTAAGAGTGATTTTGGAAACTTAGAGATTTTATTAGACTGTTAATTTGGACAGAAGTATTTTGGATGAGTACCAAATTTGGAATGGAATTTTTTGAACATTGGATATTATTATTTAAGATTAAAATATTTCTTAAGGTTATTTTTGGAATGCTATAATAATATATAGTTTTAGAAGAAGGAAAACCCATAGGTCGGGCGATAAACTGTCACGTCCGACAAGGCCACGAGACTTGAACCCACAACCTAAGGGTGACAAGGGTGCATCACCTACCACTGGCCTACATGATGTCCTGGCTAGTATAACATATTTTTCATTATTTAAATGTTATGACAGATGAAGTGTAAGTTCATTTTGGAACCTTATATGATTAAGATAAATTGATTTTTTTTAAATTTTATTATCTTTTGGAGAGAAATATGAGTTTATCATTGGATGAAACTTTACTTGTCAAGAAAATTTCCTTATGTTCTTAGTTTAGTCAGTAAAAAAATTCTTCAACCAAAAAAATGAAACAAAAATGTTATCAGATTTATTTTAATAATGGGAAATCAACAAGCTTTTAACCCGTCACTAATTTATGGTTTTGTGATGGAAGAATTTATGATTACCAAGTTATCTATCACTCTCCATTAGAACATGATCATTTGATTTCTCTTCCATGTCTGAGTTTTCACTTTCCACTATTTTTTCCTATTTGAAAGCCTAATTTTATGGTAACCTTTTCATTTCCCTTTTCCTCTTATTAAGAGGATGTTTTATTAACCCTATTTCTAATGTGGGTTTCCCTCAAAATAATTTTCAAGTATAAACATTTGATTTATGAAGTAAAATTTCAAATTTTGAGGACATAATTTACTGAAGGAGGGGATAATGTAACACCCCAAGATTTTATGGTATGTTTTCATTAACAATATATATATTTAATAGCTTGCGTTGCACGCAACACCGATTTCAAACGCACCACAATCTTTTATAAACTAGCCATTAAAATAGAAATGGTGAATAGTATTAACAACATTATTTATAATATAATGTTTAACATTCATTTCTCATATTCTATAGATATGATATATGAACAAATCCAATAAAACAAGTGTTTTTCAAAAACACAGTTTTACCACATTTTGATAGAACTCCCATTTTAAATCTAGTTTTTGACACATTTATAAGTTTTATGTGAAAAATAATTTTATTACTTGGAAGCGGGACATAAAAATTTACTTTTTTTTTAATTTTTTGTATTTTTATGAATAATTTCATATTTTAGTTAATAGTGAAAATACTGCATTTTAGTTCAAAACTGCTTTTTTGTATAATCTATTTATATTGTTTGATTATACTTTTAATTGATTTTAAATTATAATTAGATTAATTTTTTATCAATCAAACCAATATAGGTCATTTGAATCAATTTCAAATTGAAATTAGATATAAAAACCTTTTAATCTTTTGAACGTTTCACTTTAAAAACCCACTTTTTTATTTTTTTTGTAGAATTACTTTTCAATATAATTTTCCCAATTATATGAATTTAATTTGTTAAAATAGATTCCATATTTTTAATAATAATTTCCAAATTAGTTTATAAGGTCAATTTTATTTTTAGGTATACAATTTTTTTCATGGTAAAAAAATTATTTACCGTTGTATAGGTAAAATTGTGACAAGGGTTAAAGTTAAAAGCTAAAAGATTAACATACCTAAATTTTTTAATATTTAATGGTTGGTTTTAGTTTGTATTGACCCTAAACTTCCTACACAACATTAATTAAAATTCCAATTCATTGAAATTAATTCCACCTTTGCGGTGTGTCTCACCCTAACCATCCCACACAACTTTAATTAAAATTATAATTCATTGAAATTAATGTTGCGTCAATGTGGTTATGATTAAATATAAAATAATAAATAATTTAATCACTTGAACTCACCTCTTTTCAAATATAAATATCTCCCCTCACCTCCCTATTTCGACCCAAAAAGCCTTGTAGCTCCTCAAATATCTGCCCAAACCTCTCCTCCTTACTCTCCCCATGTCCAAGTGCTTCAGGTCTCACCAAAATACCAAATACAAGGTCCTAAAGGGTCTTTCAAGGAGGTGATATTCAGGAGGTAATTTTCTTAAAGTACCTCAATTTATTTTCTTTTTCAACTTTTTCCTCACCTCCTTTATCCATAAATGCTTGATAACTCCAAAATAATGTATACACAAGAGTTTTATGTTTCTAATGAAATATCTCATATTTATGTTGTTTCTCACCTCCTCTTATTCAAATAAACAAAATTTTTGTCCAAGTTATTTCAGTTAATCCACCCTGTGAATATTGTTTTTATTCTTTTTCCATCACCACCTTAATGGATGGTCTTAAAACTATTTTTTCTGGTTAAATAATATTTTAATATTCAAATAATAACCTATTTCATATTATTTATTTTTTATATTAAACATACCTTCATGATTTCCATATTGTGGATATACGATAACATCATTTGTGGAAGTGTGGACTACTGCCCCCTCAAAGCGATGCGATTCATTCACACTATACATGGAACATATTAAGGATACTTTTAATAAACATATGTAACATATATGACATAGATATGATATTGTAATTATAATATAAATATGTATCATTCACTTTTCAATATTTTTATATGATAAATAAATGAAAGTAGGGTTCATGCGTATGTACGATCTACCATCTCCTTGAACAGTTCATTTCATTTCTTATTTCCAAACTTTATAGATTATTATAAATACATATGTACTAAATATATAAGATAATTAAGTCATGGTTTACATTCTGTAGATGATGAAATCATGGTCTAAGTAATAGAATAAGCAAATAAAAAGTCAAGACATACTTGAAAAAACTAGGTAATTTACACCTGAAATAGTGAAATAATTAAAGACTGTTAACAAATGGGTAATAAGATGTTATAAGAAGATGATATTTTTATCAAGATATTATTAGTGGTTTTATTAGATTATTTTTCATATATGTCAACATATTTTATTGGATTTTATACTTAATTGAGGTTAATTTTATATACAATATACCATATTGTATTGAAGGGGTTATGATATGTTTGAAAGTGGATGTACTATTTTGATACCATTCATGTTTTATGGTTAATGTATTAGCATTTTATATGGTAGTTTTAATATTAATGTTTATATTGTTTATGTTTCACCCTTTTCATAGGAAGAATGTATTGGACTTATTAAGTGGTGGGCGAGGCCTACTACAGACCCTTTATGCATTAGTAGACCTCATGAGAAAAACTAGTTTAGGTTTTTACCCATTTATGTATGGTCGTTTCATGAGGCCTTAATAATATGGTTATGATGTCCACCATTATGCATTACCTCATTATTTTAATTTATATTTCATGTGATTATTAGACTAGTATAATAACTATGTGGATGATTATATGGATTTATTTTATTTATTCTTTCCATATTATGCTCAAGATTTTGTTGAAAAGGCTTGTGTTACAGTTATATACCTTGACTTAAAAGTTTATGCATATTTATGATGGCCTTCTCTATGTTGTTTACTCTTATTGAGAATTTAAGGTCCCCACTTTCTTATGTTTTATTTTCCCAGGATTCCAAGATGTGTATTATGATTGATATGCAGGGTTAAGCTAAGAAAATAATGGAATTATCAAAGGATTATCTATGTTATATTTTATGTCTTGAATTAGTTCATATATGTAATCTATTTTACAAGAATTCTGAACTGATCGGTCCTTTGGGATTTGACACTTGTATCTATGCTAATGTATTAAAATAATGCACCAGCTCCGGTCTTCTGGGGTCGGGGCGTTACATTAATAATGTTTAAATGGATTGGGATGACCTAATAAAACTAAATATGAAATTTAAATAATGAAATCATTAAAAATATATTTTATATTTTAATTTATAATGCACGAGTGTATTTTATATAGTTCAACAAAAATATCATTCTCTCTATAGAATAATATTTCATATATATTTTGAAGGATGAAAATTAAATATATATAATATTGTTTTTTTATAATTTTTTATTAATGATATAGTTTTCAATTGTAATGAATATATTTTCATTATCCATAATTCATATAAAATTCATTTTATATTAAATGAAGTAATTTTTCACTACAACTAATTTTCTATTAAAGTATTTTATATGCATTTAACAAGTAAAAACAATAATAATTAGTGTATGGACCCACTATCATATTTTTTTAAAAAAATTATATGAAGCACTAAAAATGTATGGTATGAAAATGTCTTTTGAAATATTCAAAGTGTTTCAAGTTTACAATTTTATTGTTTTTTTGTGATTTTAAATTTATAAACTTTTATAAATTTCATAGTGTATCGTATTATACTAATATAATTTAATAATAATTTTATTCTAAATATTTTAATTTTTATAGTTTTATTCATTTATAAAATTATATAATTTTATAAATTTTATAGTATATCATAATTAGATACCTAGTTTAAACATAAAATTTTATTAATTATTAATACTTTTATAGTTTTCTAGATTTATAAATTAATATAAAATTATAGTTTTATTCCTTATAAATTATTATACTTTTATACTTTCATAAATTTTAATTGTATATGTTATAATTTTATACCTTTATAAATTTATAAAACTATATACTTATATAATTTATGTATACTTTTATTACATATATGTACTTTTATATAGTTTTATAAAAAAGGAGAGAGGTCACTGAATGAAGGATATATTAATTTTATTACCTTTACTCTGATGTAGATTTATCTCAATATATAATGAGATAAAATCATTGAATAATGACGGAAAACCCTCAAAATTTCCCTATAAAAAATGTAAACTCGTTCAAAGATGTTTTATAGTAATAAATGGGAGTTTAAGGATGCAAGAGGGGGTTTAAAATTGAAAACATATAACAAAAAAATATCAGTATAATTTTTATATTTTCACAAAAAATCTTTTAAATCCCAAAAAAATTCTAAATTTTTGGCACAAAGAGAGGTTTACTTTATTATCCATATTCCATGAACTCATAAACCATTCAAAAAAACAATAGAAAACTTTTTTCATTCCCTATGATTCATCAAACTCATGAAAATCCCTTATTTAAATGATCCCTCTCAAGCAAAAATAATCCAACACTAGAAACCTTATCCTTCACATAGATCTATCTTTACATTGTACATAATATTGATTGATAATAACACCATGAAAAGGGAATGCCACAAACTCTATCCACCCCATAGTATATCTATCATGACCTACTCCTGAAAAATATGAATTAGTGTTTAACCCCATTTCAACACCTAAACCTACTTTGCATCCAACATCACCTGCATGGTTTAAATTAGGGGAATACACCAAAACTACATCTTCTCTCTGATTTGGTGTTAGATTCTATGGGGATGAGTCTCAGGTATCAAAATGCAGCAACAACTATCATCCTCATCATCTTTATCTCTAAAATAGTTATTATTTCATTTTTTTCCCTGAGATTCATCCCCCATCCCTTATGGATGAATTCAGAGGATAACACTTACCACCAGTGGAGTAATTCTTTTCTTAAATTCAATTACCCATTTACTTCAAAGCATGATGAAACTATTTGAAACACTCAAATTTCAGATTACCCTTATTTTAAAGGCCCCTTTTTGTGTATTTATCTTGTCAAATATTAATATCACCAAATCAAATAGGATGGATATGAATAGAGGATGGATGGATGCTAATCGTATGGGAAAAGAGTATGAACATGGGGTGAAAGAGTTCACCAAGTTTTCAAAAGATCATGCACATGACCCATCTCAAATCCATTTTCCATGTTTACGTTGTTTCTATTAAATAATAATTAGTCTAGAGGATTTAGAAGAACACTTGATCTATCATGGAATTGATTGTAGTTAAAAATATTGTAATAAACAGGGGGGACAAGAAAATGTTTCTAATGACTAGGGTAACACTACGTTTTATGGATCATCTGATATGATTACAAGTATGGACAATGAAGTTGCAACTGAAATAATGACAATAAGGAAGTGAATCAAGAATGTATACAACGATCATGGAAAGATGAATTTATAATACCTTTTTAAAGAATAAAGATAGTTAAATGATAAGGTTAAAGTGTTGTTAATATACTATGTTTTTCCACATAATATTATCTGTTCTCTACTGCATTAACATAATCTAAATTAAATATTTGATTGCTTAGCTAGAAAATGTCTTCTGCACGTGATGATGTTACCAATCCTATGTAATAAAAAACTATAAGTAAACCCTTTGGGATGATGTGAAGGTATTGTTACGATAGAATTTCTCTATTTTACTGATTTTATTTAAAATGAAACATTGATTTAATTTTCATTATTCCTCACATAGTTTGTTTATTTTAGATTTTTCTATCTTTCATGACTTTATACACTAAAACTTCCATAGAATTTTTCTCCCTCAAAACATTTTCACCCCTGTAGTGTTGTCATTTATCACATTCTTTCAAGTTCCCTCCACTACCTTCACAAGAAGAGAAACACTATTTCCTTTTCTCAATCACAGTGGTAATATTGATGTTTGCACAATTAAATGATTATCCATTGATGTAATGGAATATTTCATATTTATGTTTAATTTATTTCTTTTTAGTGTTACTCACATATGAATTGTTTTCTTATATATGTGGATTCTTTTGTTTGGGTTGTGGTGGTTTATTTGAAGTTTCTCATGCTCATGAGAGATTGGACTTCAAGGCTGAAACTTAGATAACAAAAAAATGGAAATGATTCAATAATGTTTATAACCATCATAATAAGTTTAATTCCTACTACTTATTTAATTAATTTTTTCATCATTTTATCTATAATTTGTAAGTTAATTTCCTTATCATTTTTATCTAATACTTATTTTATTTTTACAATAGATATTTTGGGAAGTCATATTTTTCTTTCAAATATCTGCAAAAATTTACAAAAGAGATAACATGTTCCTTTGTTTCAATGTTACCACAATTTCCACTTCCTTTCTTTATTGAGATTTTAACACTTCATATTGAGTCAATGTTCTTATCGAAAAAACCTTTCTCTTTGTTGAAAAATAGAAGATTAGAGGAAGTTTTTTTGGATAAGAACATCAAATCAATATGTGGTGTTGGTAGTTTGAAAAAATAAGTCAATGGGATGGTGTGACTAGTATGAATATAGGTGCATATTTTTATTTCAAATTGACATTAATTTTAGTAAAAAAGATAAGTGACATACTCAAAACCAAGAAAAAAAATTCTGATTTTTTAATACTTTAAGAAAAAAATCCATAATTCATTTGTGATGTGGAGGAATTAGGCTCATCTCAATCTGATGCATGGTGTGACCGGTATAATTCCAAGTGTTTCTATTTATTTAAAATTAATATTAATTTTTGTAAAAAGAATAGGTGACATACTGAAAAATGATAAAATGTATTAATATTGTTTCGATACTTTATGAAAACAATCCATAAGTCATTTGTGATGTGTAGGAATCAAAAGAACCGTAATATAACGCATGGTTTCACAAGTATAGCTTCAAGTGTGTCTTTTTTATTTAAAACTGACATTAATTTTGTAAAAAAGAACAAGTGACATACTAAAAACCTATAGAATGAATTCATACTATTTTGATACTTTTAGAGAATGATTCGTATAATTTTTAATATATAGGAACCAACATAACTTCAATCTGATACACAGTTTGACCGGTATGACTTTAAGTGTGTCTTTTTATTCAAAAATGACATTAATTTTTGTAAAAAGAAAAAGTGAAATATTTAAAACCAATAAAATTCATTTGAATTATTTTGATAATTTATAAAAATGATCCATAAGTCATTTTTGACATGTAGGAATCAAGCACACCTCAATCTAACATATGGTGTGATCAGTATGACTCAAAGTGTTCATTATCATTTAAAAATTGAAATTTTAGTTCAAAAAGTATCACTCAATGAAAACCAATAAATCACACTCCGATTGTCTTGATAATTTCGAAAAATGATTCATAAGTAAGTTATGATTTGTAGGTAGTAGTCTCATTTCAAGACAATACATGATGTGACCGGTATGCCTCAAAGTGAATGTTTCATGTTTTGAATAACATTTTTATAAATTAACATAAATGACATACTCAAACCATAGAAAACATATTCAAATTATCATTTTTAATTTATAAAAATGATCTATAAGTCATTTTTTATGTTTAGAAATTATACACACCTCATTCTGATGCATGGTGTCATCGATATAATTCCAAGTGTATCTATTTATTTAAAATTGACATTAATTTTAGTAAAAATAACAAATGGCATACTGAAAACTGATAAGACACATTCATATTGTTTTGATACTTTAAGAAAACTATTCATATACCATTTATAACATGTATGAATCAACCACACCTCAACCCAACACATGGTGTGACTGGTATTACACAAAGTGTATCTTTTTATTTGAAATTAACATTAATTTTAGTAAAAAGAACACATGACATACTGAAGACTAAGAAAAAAAATTCTAATTGTTTTTATACTTTAGAAAAATGATCAATAAATCATTTTTGACATATAGGAATCCACCACACCTCAATATGATGCATAATGTCCTTGTTATAACTCCAAGTGTGTATTTTTATTTAAAATTGGCATTAATTTTAGTAAAAAGTACTAGTAACATACTGAAAATCAATAAAACTCATTAATATTGTTTTTATACTTTAGGATAAAGATTAATAAGTCATTTTTAACATGTAAGAATCAACCACACCATAATAAAATTCATTATTGTATAAAATATTTGTAGTTTATTTTTAGAGGAAATAGTTGACCTTAATAACTGCAAAGAATGTGGTATATCTCAATGGAAGGAAAATAAAGATTTAACACCATCTCGTATGCCACAAAAAGTCATGTGGCACTTTCCATTGATTTTTAGGATTCAAAATATATCCATATATGTATAAATTTCTTCCAATATGTTATGAAATGATGCTGAGAGAATTAAAGGTAATGATGTGTTAGTTCATCCTACAGATGGATTAGCATGGTGGGAATTTGATGCACAATATCCTGATTTTTTAGTTGAGGTGCATAATGTTAGGCTGGGTCTTTCTTGTGGTGGTTTTAATCCGTTTGGTCAGATGCTTACTGCTCATAGCATGTGGCCAGTTTTTATTCATTTTTATACTCTTCCTCCATGGATGTGTATGAAAAACATTTCACTTTATTAATTATACTAATATCTAGACCATCTGATCCTAGTAGTGATATATATGTCAACCTTCAACCTTTAATAATATATTTAAAGAAGTGTTGGGATATGAGTGTGTGCACATTTGATGCTTCTTCAAAAAATATTTTTTTAGATATGTGTTTCCCTTCTAAAGACTATAAATGATTTTCATTTTTATGCACTGATGTTTGGTTGGGGCACAAAGGGAAAAAAATCGTATTCTTTTTATATCAAGAATAGATGATCGAGAAGTCTTAAATATCATCATAGTTTCAGTTTCCTGGGTCATCAATGATTCTTGCCAATGGATCATCAATACAAGAAGAATTGTCGGAGGTTTGATACTAATGTTAACCCTGAACTACCACCTAAACATATTTTAGGAATTTATGTGCTTAATGAATTGAAATATTTTAGTTTTTAATTCGGGAAAGGTTATATAGAATCGAAAAAGAGGAAAATGTTGACACTAAATCCACATAAAATTGGAAAAAGAGAATCATTTTTTTTGAGTTTTCATATTGATCAACCAATTGTTATGTGATTGTTTATATGTAATGTATATCGAGAAAAATATATGTGAAATGTTGCTTTAAATTCTTCTATTATCAAGGGGAATACCAAATATGACTTCAGATCTCTCTGGGACATGTTGGATTGGGGTATTCATCTAGAACTGCATCCTATGTGTATTAGTGAAAATAAATGGGAAGTACCTTATGCTTCTTATGCGATGACACCTTTAGAGAAAAATAAAATTTTGGAACTATGGGAGAATATCAAGGTTCCTAATTTCTATTTTAGCAACATATCTAAACAATTCAAAAGAAGGTATTTGAAACTAAAATCCATAAAAACTCATGATTATCACATCCTACTTCCTAAAATTGATTCCAATAGAAATATGGAATTTTCTATCCAATAATGTAAGGGTAATATTTATTCTATTGTTCCATTTTTTTAGAGACCTTTGTGATAAAAGGTTATTGAAGTGTTTCTTGATAAAAATGAAGAAGGATGTGCCATTAATTTTGTGTGTGTTGGAATTTTTTTCCTCCATCATTTTCACCTACATGATGTATTTAACAGTTCATATTCCAACTAAAACAATTCTTGGGGTACTCGTTTCTTTTCAGTGGATGTATCCTACTGAAAAAATATGTGTGGAATGAAATATTATGTCCAAGACAAGAAACATCCTAAAGATTCCATTGTGAGAGGTAGGGGTGTCCAGACCCGAACCAACCCGATGGGTTCAACCCGATCTGACCGAGTGGGGTCGGGTTGGGTTTGATTACGTAGAAAAAAGATTAGGTTGGGTTTATGTCGGGTTGACCCATGCATGGGTTGGGTCGGGTCTCAGGTTGGAGACATTTAGACCCAACCCGACCCGTGACCCATGGGTGTCGGCCAAAAAAACACTCCCTTGCCTCACTAAGTCGCAACCCGACCGATCATTCCCCCCTCCCACACGCTCTCGCCTGCTTCTCTCCCCCCGACCCCGACCCTTACCTCACATGGTGAAGAAAGAAACCCTCCTCCCTCCTTTTTCCCAGACCCTCAGGATTGACAAGAAATGAAACCCTACCTTCTGCCTCTCCTCCTTCATCCTCATTCCTCAAGCTTCCCAACCCTTCGTTCTCCTTCTGTTCTCTCTTCTCATTCTCTCGTGAAAAACCCTCCTTCCATCCTTTCCTCCTCTTTCCTTGTTTTTCACCTTCGAAACCACCCAAAAAATCCCTCCTTGCTTGCCTCCTCCCCCTACAGACACCTTACCTCATGAGAAATTAGGATTCAGGAGAAAGCCCTCCTGGATCGCCTTGCCTCCTCCTCCTGCCTGTTGTACTGTGTGTGCGGTTTGTTTTGGCATGGTAGTAACTGGTAAGTAGTTAATTTTTTATCATATTCTTTCTTAAATTCTTATTATTTTTCCTATTATGATATGTTTATGATGATAGAGAATAACACCATCCTCAAAACTATTTTTTGAACCTCTGAAATGTTTCCACGATAGATATTATGAATTGGTTTTTGTAAACAGATTGAATTTTGAATTGGAATTTTGGCACAATCACTTGGTATGTAATAAAAACTTGATATAATGGAATATTGGCATGCAACTGGAATTAGATTAATGGAACATTGGCATGATCAATTGATAATTAACCTTTTAATAGGTAATTGGGTATAATTGAATTGTAATTTTTTAAGTTTTCATGTTAGTAAAATTCACTTGGGGGGAGGGGAGGGGAGGGGGCTGCTACAGGCTGGGGGCCTACGCAGGGTGTGGACAGAGACACTGTAGGGGGAAGAGGGGGATGGGGAGGTTACTACAGGGGGTTACTGGTTCTGCTATAGGCAGGGGGATAGGGAGAGGGGAGGGGAGGGGGGCTGCTGCAAGCAGGGGGCTGGGAGGAGGGGAGGGGAGGGGGACTACTGCAAGCAGGGGGCTGGGGTCTAGGGGCCTGCTACAGGGGGTGGGGTCTCACAATGTTGTTTCCATCTTTTTTTTCTTTCTATTTTCATCATTTTTTAATCATGAGGTTTTCGTATCTTCTTGTAGAAATATTTTTCTCTACTGGTGGGTTTAGAAATTTCCATCATGAGTTTCTTTTTTCCATCTATTTTATAATATTCTTGGTTCTACCTCCATGATCTATTCATAGGTTAGATGCTAGTCATGGTTAATCTGGGTTGATAGATTATGTTATGTGGTAGTATCATTATATTGGCATGGTAATGAATTCTTGAGTAGTTAATGTTATAATGGGGGGATTGATTTTGGGGTTTAAAACTATTTTTTATTCATCTAGCGGAATCTACTAGGTCCTCCATGTACTAGAGATCTCTAAAATTATGGTAATGGTTTTATGGAACAAGGATTTGTTAGATTTTTTTGTTTGATAGATTTTGTGAGTATGAATAGTTCTAGTTCTTTGATGGTCAGTAATGGTTTTTTTTGACATGTTTTAGGATGTGGGGCATGAGATTGGACACATGGATCAAAGAAGAAAATTTGGTTACACCATGGGGGAGGGGCTGTTGTAGGGGTGGGGGGATGCATGGGGCTGGGGGAGGGTGAGGGGGCTACTGTAAGGGGGGGGGGAGGCTACTGTAGGTAGGGGTAGGGGAGGATGCTGCATGTGGGGATGAGGGTGGGGGGGTGGGTCACACCATGGGGGAGGGGATGCTATAGGGTGGGGGTGTAGGGGGATGGGGGAGGGTGAGGAGGCTACTGCAGGGGGGAGGGGAGGCTACTGTAGGAAAAGAGCGGGGAGGCTGCTGCATGTGAGGATGGGGTTGGGGGGGCTGGGTCTGGGGGGCTGGGTCACACCGTGGGTGAGGGGCTACTGTAGGGGATGTGGGGGAGGGGGTGGGGTGCCACAGGGGGTTGGGGGGAGGGTGGGAAAGCTACTGCAAGGGGAAGTGGGAGATGCTTTAGGGAGGGGATATTGGAGGGGAGGCTGTTGTAGGTGGGGATGGGGGATGGGGGGGATGGGTTTGGGGGGCTAGGTCACGAGTCCGAGTACGGGTCCATCAGGTTAGGTCAGGTCGGGTTGGGTTTTACACATATAACCCAACCCGAACTGACCCGAACCACAACAAGTTTGGTTGGTCTAGGTCCATTGGCCATGCATCAGGTAACCCAACCCCAACGAGTTGGGTTGGGT
Source organism: Viscum album (assembly GCA_963277665.1). Classification (NCBI taxonomy): domain Eukaryota; kingdom Viridiplantae; phylum Streptophyta; class Magnoliopsida; order Santalales; family Viscaceae; genus Viscum; species Viscum album. The sequence continues at coordinate 1,655,107,887 of OY728121.1, read as the reverse complement.
CGGGTCATATGCTCACGAATCATTCGACCCGACTCGAACCGACCCAACTTTTTTTATTGGGTCAGGTCAAGAAAGGCCCCCAACCCATCCCGACCTGAACCATGGACACCCATAGTGAGAGATTATCTAGCTTAAAAATGTATGGATTTTTGTTTAATGTATTTATTTTATGTGAGAACAGTACATAACTAACCAATGATAAATGAATATGAGAATTATGGGGAAATTGAGCCCTCATTTCCTTCTCTTCCCCAAATAGGAGGAATTCTTGGATCATGTACATTGACTACATTGAACCTTGAAGAGCGGGATATGGAGCTTTTCCCAGTCCTGTTTAATTGTTCTTTTTTGGATGACTATATCAAGTAAGTAATTTGAATATTTATATATTATATCATACTATATCATTTCACATATACCTTAAACTTTTATTATCATTTTATATAGGTTACATTAACTAATTATAAGTAGAGTTCATCAATATTTTATTTTGAGAAGGAGAGAGGCTTTGCATAGACAAGAGTTTCCTGCTTGGTTGAAATCAAAGGCATTACCATTACTTTAATGATCTTAAAATAAATATATTCATTTAATTTTATTATTCATATATATTTTAGGTATTGAGTTTACCTGTTGACTCCGTTTATCAAGAATTAAGAGTGTTGGTTTTTGGTCCCATTTTTTTTGGTTTGTGAATGAAAATATTTAATAATCAATGAGTATAATTTTTTTACAACTAATCAAGGAGTGAAAATGAGAACACAACATTATGGCGTTATGGAAACTTTTACAATGGACTGTTATACTTGTGCCTCAGATAGATGACCCCGATATAAAAATATGTATTATTATGGACTTGTTGAGAAAATATTGTTATTGGATCACAACTCTCAAGGTCGAGTCGCTATAATGAAATGTAAATGGTTTGATTCAATGATGCAATGTCACGACCCAACCCTACCCGGGCTCGAGCTGCAACTACCCCAAGACCGCCTCCATAGGCCAGGGGCTAGCGACCAGCACCGAAGGCACAATAACTCGGGGAGGCCTTTGCCAAAGTACCTGTGAACACACACACGCAACACACTCAATGAAACAGTGCAGAGTAAAAGTAAAGACAAGCAAAGTAAAGGGAAACTGCTATATATATACCACAAAGTGCATCGACCACTACAAGTACAAAGTGCTGAAAAAGGAAAAAGGGGCAAAACACGCGCCCAACCAAAAATTGCCACAACCCGACAACAGGTAAACAAAAGAAACAGCTGACGGGTCTCTCACCTGGAACCCGGCTACGACCACCGCATGTGGTCCAAGCTCCCAAACTCCTATGCTCCACTGAAGTCACGACCAACCTGTCCGTCGTCTGCAAGGGAACACCAAGTGCGGGCAAAGCCCAAGCAGGGGTGAGTATGAAAATACTTAGTAGGATACCCCGAAGGCTCGATGGAGCAACAAAGGAGGTACCGAAGGGTGAGCAGTAGAGTGAATAGGAAAAGTAAAGGAGCACAATAGAGAGGGCAGTAAGGAGTACAGTAAAGAGTTCAGCTCAACCCAACAAGAGGAGAGAAGGTAGAATCGTCCAGGCACAAGGAGCTGGAAACGGTGAGAAGATGAACTCCTCGTCGAGTCTTCGCTACCTATAGCAGGAGATTAGACTCATCTAACCACGAGAAGCTAGACACAGAAAGCATGTGGCATACCCCGCGTGTCTTTGCCTCTCCTGGAAGGAGAGTAACCAAACCCTAGAAGTGGGTACTAGAAAAAGGTATATACATATCCAAATGATCTGTCAAGAAGCCCGAACAATGTCGTAAGGGGATCTCCATCCCGTAGCTCAGCCCAAGAAAGAGTAGACAACAATCCCAGAAGTAACACCATCGATGCCCAGCATCCCACACGTCTGCCCCGAACTGCAAGCCAAGGGAATCAATCACCACACCTCGACACTATCCGCTTTAGGCGGCACTGACTCACCCGCATGGTTTTAGGTCGCGTCACAAGGACGCGTCTCGGTGGGGGAAAGCGCTCCTCATACTTGAGAGTTCTGGGGGAATGTCAACCACAACTCGTCACTGCCCCGCAGTCGAGAGGTCTGCCCAAAGTCGACAGGCGACCCCCTACCCAGCCCCGCTGGAGGATCCCTGGAAGTCAACGGGTTCCCACTACAGGGATACCCGGAAAGTCGATGGGTGCCTCACTGCCCAGTCCCGTAATAAGGTAATCCACTGGAGGGAGACCCGGCTAAAGTCGGCGACGAGACCACTGCCCAGCCCCGCTGGAGGTAAGCCCAAAACTTCTCTGGTCATCCCTGCTGGATGGTAATGCTCAGTGAACACCGCTGTGCTGGCCATCCCTGCTGGATGGTAACCCACTGACGAGCCCTGCTCGGTACAACCTCAGCCCTACTGGAAACAACCTCAGCCCTGCTGGAACAACCTCAGCCCTACTGGAAACAACCTCAGCCCTGCTGGAACAACCTCAACCCTGCTGGAACAACCTCCTGGGTAGAGGATCGGTGCCCGCGCAAAGTGTTGGTCACACAGAAACCACAATCTCTACCAGGGAACACGGAACAACGGGAGAAACTCCCCAGGCCTCACAAGGCAATCCCGCTCCAATCCGCTGAGTCACTGCCGAAGCGGACTGAGACATCTCATCCCAGAAAGTGGGGATAACACCCACGCTGTATGAACACCCATAGTCGTAGACAGTGTCGCAGTCCGGTGAAAGGGCACAGTACCGAAACCCCTCACAGCCGAAGAAGCAGAGGAACGAAACCATCTCTGCCGGCCAAACCATCGAGAACAAGACTAGGGGGAGACCGCTCAACCCTACTGGTCAGACAAAAGAGCACCAGTCCAGGGGAAACTCCGCCCTGCTGGTCAAACAAACGAGCACAAAGCCAGGGGAAAACTCCACCCTGCTGGTCAAACAAACGAGCACAAAGGGACCCTCTACGTCGCAAGAGGTCAAAGTACGTAAAGCAGATCACGACACGCACGTGGGGCCCACACGACGTGTGGCCCCAAGTTAACCCCAACTGAGCGCACAAACATCATCAGGTACAAACAACCACATGTACCTCCAAGCGCTCCCTTATACTCCCAGAGTATACCTCATTCCAGCACAAAGGCTATCATGCACACGGCACCCAGCGTCAACGCGAGGGCGTGATGTAACAACTCCACCTCAAAGGCCCAGGCACGACCAACCACATCTCGTGAATCATTTACATCACTCTCCCAAGAGTGCGCGATCACACGCCAAGGGTCCGTTACAGACAAAGTAGGGCGAACCACCACTGGAGCACCTTCCATGCTTCCGCTATTAATAAGATCGCGCAAGAGGCTCCGCACAGCCAAACAGATCACACCGTTTTAATCCTCGCGAAAAAACACGTGAGATCGACTACTTACTCGCCTCGAACGGATATCCGACGGAAAAGTCACCAACACCGCCTCACGTCCGAATGACGTCCCGTGATCCCGAGCCTCGACCCTGAAAACAGTCGGGCGCATCGCACCATTGCGATCCCCTCGGGAAAACACGTCAAAAGCACTACTCACTTGAGTGCAATGGATATCCGGAGAAAAAGTGCATCCCGGCGCACCGCACCCGAGCGGTTCCACGTGGGACCCGCATCCCAGTCCCAAAACTCAACGAACGGATCGCACCGTTGCGATCCTCTCGAAAAAGTACACGGAATAGATTACTTAATTGTCCAAAACGGTCGCCCGGTGATAAAGATTGAAAATCACCGTCGACGCCCAAACGACCCTCATGGGCCCCGCACCATCGTGCGGAATTACAGCGGGTAGGCTATTCCAATGCGATGCCCTCGGAAAAAAATCCAACATCGACTGCTCGCACGCCCCGAACGGGCGTCCGATGCAAAAACCGCTAGACTCTGCTCGCAGCTCAAAAGACGGGCCGTGGGGCCCGCACCTCATCTTCGGCCTCAACTCCTGAAACCACCCTGGAAACCTCCGCCTCGATGCCAGGGTCCCAATGCCACTGACGGCGCTCAAAACGGACGTCGGACGCGTCCGCGCCGTCCAAAACAAGATCCGCCGAAGAAAAGGCTAACCCCTCGACGTACGTGTCGCACCACCGAGGCCCCTCGTTTCAGGAATTAAAAATTCCAGAAACCATCTCAAAAGTGTCACCTCGACGCCAGGAAGGCTCTGCCACAGACGACATGCAAATCGGACACCCGTAGTGTAAGATATGGGTGTCCGAACACAAAGGGGACCACCCCCTGGGGCTAGACCGGCCTGGATCGGCCGGTCCGCCCGACCTGGCCCAGCCCGCTGCTCAGCCGCGCGGCCCGGAGCCGGTTCACGGCCCGCCTACAGACCGCCCACGAGGGCCGGTCGCCTCGCCGCGTGAAGACCCGCACGGCACGGGTCTTGGTCGCCCTACAGGGGTCGCGCGACGCGACCCCGCGGTCGCCGCTCCCTTTCGACCGCCGCCTCGCCAGGCGCTCCACCAGACGCCCCCGCCGACGCCCAAGCGCTCTGCTGCCGCGCCCAGCGCCTCCCCCGGACACCCGCGCCGACGCCGCGGACACCCCACTGCCGCGCCCAGCGCCTCCACCGGACACCCGCGGACACCCGCTGTCGCGCCGTCCGCCCTCGCCGCGCCGCCGCTCGAACCCGCCAGAAACCGAAAACCCGCCAACTTCGGCGGATGATTGCGAACGCCTATGAACTCCGATTTCAAATACGAAACAAGTGTCGGAAAGATAAAATTGTATACTACGCGTTCATGGGATTCTTTTGAAAATCCAAAAACGAATCGATAGTATTAAACATGCTCGAAGTAGGTACGGGAATAGAAAAACGCAAACGACAAATCCTACCTCATGGGCGTTGCCCGAAGCTTCACGGGCGATCTGCCAGATCCGCGCCTTTCTGGAGAGGAGGAGGTGATATAGGGAAGCTTCCTCCTTCTCTGTGGGGAGCTGCTAGCGCCAGGGGAGAAGAGAGGAGGAAGGGGGTGAGTTAAGCGTTTAAATAGAAAACGCTTAACCACCCGCCCGTCGGCCCGAACCCGAACTCCCGACGGGGTCGCGGTTAAGCCTCCCTTAGGGTAAAAACCACCTCCTGAGCACAACGGATATCTCGTAATTTTAATCTGATACCCCGTCCAAAAGTTATTAGACTTAGCGCCCAAGGCCGCCAAATTATGAAAACGCCCCTGGGGCCATTTTTCACAGACGGGCCGCGCCCGTAAAACTTACACCCCTCCTAGGGTAAACAGCACTCTCCGAACTCAACGGTGCCCTCGGTTTTCCAATCCGAGCCACCATTTAAGAGATGCTAGCGTTTCTCCATTAAACGAATAAATTAATTTATTAATTTATCCGTTTAACCTTCCAGAAGCGAGCGAGGGGTTCAAAAATCCTGCGCCGACAAGTTTTATGTCGTTCCTAGGGTAAAAACCCCATTCCGGACCCATCCGTGCACTCGGATCCCTGATCCGGAACTCCGTTTAGGATTAATCCCATTTATTTATCATTTCCAGTGTGAATGCACTGAAAATTTAATTCCGGCCACTCCGGGGCTCAGAATCGCACGCCGTCTGAAGGCGCTGCTCTGTAATATTATCAAGAATATTCCAAATTCTTTCCCAGTAAAAACTGGGTTCTTACATGAAAAATGGTACATTTATTATTTATTATTTATTTAGAGTTAGTGACATGAGTCAATTCTTAGCTACCAATGAACCATACATTTTGGAATCAATGAAAAACAAGTGTTTTATATGAAAGATCATCCGAGACCTGATTATAGTGTCATTAATGAAGTAATTCCAAGATATATTTTTCATGATGCTGGGGAAAAATTGACACCATTGATTCCCCCTTTAATATTGACCAAAATGTTGCATTTGATGATTCAAATTGTCCCATTATGAGAGTTGAGGTCAAACCTAATGTAGTGGTGGGTAATATATGGAAGCAACCATATATGTTCATAGTTTATTCAGTTTACCTTTACATGGGTTTCTTAGGTTAATATTACTATAATTATTTTAATTTATTTTCAATTTGGAATGATATGAATGTTTTTGTATTGTTTGGTTTCATTTAATTTAATTAGATTTATTTCAATTCAGAAAACCAGGTTTAAAACAGGTTTTTAAAAAATGTATAACTTCGTTTTAAATTATTGTTACTAAAACATGTTATGACATTGTTTTTGACTTCTTTGAATTCGAAGTTTTATGCATGATTTTTAAGAACTATTTCTAAAAAATGAACATTTCATTCTTATGTTGATTATGAAAAATATTGTAGAAGTTCAAAGGAAGCGATTATTTGATGTTGATCGATAGATGTGTGAGAATGATTTTCATCCTCTACTTCCCTCAGTAAGTATAATAATTTTAATATTTTTCTTTTGTATTACAAATAATTTCATGTTCATATTCTTTATAAAATTTGTTTAAGGATATAAAGCTGCACCAGAGTTGACTCCTCCTCATCCTACTAGAATGGGTCTGAGTGGGGATACTCCTAGACCTAGATGGAGTACCCGTCATACACATTTCCACCCGACACACCAGCGAACACCCCATTTACCATTCCATTCCATCCTCTACATGAACCTCCAGGGATGTTCCCACCCATGCCTCTATAATCACAGTATTTATCCTCTTCTTCTCATACCATGTCTACATTTCCTCTAGGTATGTTTCCACCTTTACCATTTCCATATCCTTTAATGTATCCCCAACCCTACTACCCATATCCAACCAAGTCTACACGGCCTCCATTTCCTAATACCCATCTAGGATCTAATGATTTTGTTCCTTCAACTTTCACTCTAGTTCATGAAGATCACCCAAAGCATGTATTGGAAAAGACACATCATTCTGAGGCTACTGATCCAGGAAATTCCACAGATCCATCAGAGTCCATTGAGAAAAATATATCTAGTTTTTTTTTTATAATTGTGTCAAATTATATCACATCATTTTTGGCACGTTGTACCATGAATTAATTCTTCTTCCCCCCTTCTATCTTATTCAATGGGATCTTTTAGTAGGTGACATGGGTGCATTCGAATACAAGAATCTTGGAATCATCAAACACAAATAATGGTGGATTAAATTGAATAAAATCAGATGATAGGTAAAAATTATAGGTAGTGTATAAGTTTCATGTATACTTTAGCCAAGTTCCAGAATATCATTTTGGAAAAACCAGTCTCATAGAGACATATTGGTAATGACATCAAGGAAAAAACAAGAGCAGAGATATGGGTAAGAAAACTTTTTAAATTTATATCTACATTATTATTGTATTTATATGAATTAACATGTTCGTTGTAGCATTAGTTTAAATTTCCCAATAATGAAATTGAAATGGTTGCAATGTTTATGGATCTTGGGGAGTTCTGGTGATCATATGAGCATGAGTTATATGCTGGTTGGAAGAGCAGATTCAGTATTGATTTAGAGGGTGTACCCTTATTCCCTAACTAGTCAATAACACAACATCAAAAAATGATTCCATATTGTAAGAGTGATGAGTTTAAGGTATTCCCAATATTTAATGGTTTTCATATAAAATTTAATTCTTATTACTTTTATTGAACTTTTTTTATGATACTTTAGGAAAAAAACAAAAAGAAAAAAGATTCAATGACTTATCTTCACAGATTGGGGCAGACTATAATAACCGAGCATAAGAAGATCTAGGTACTTTAATATGAATATAAATAATATATAAATTTATATTTTTACTTAGTTATCTTTTCATGCTGAAATTTAAGGTTTATTTTCATGAATCACTTTTAATATAAGGATGAAAATACCCCATTCAAATGGATTAATGGACAATTGGTATAATATCCTAATGCCCTAATGACCAAATGACCAAATGCCCAATTGGCCTAACGACCTAATGATCAATCAGCCTAATTAGACTAATGGATTAATGGACAATTGGCCTAATAGACTAATTTACTAATGGAAAATTGGCCTAACCACCTAATAGAAAATTATCAAGACGGTCTAATAGCCAATTTTCCGATTGGCTAAATAGCCTAATGTCCAATTGGCAAATTGGTCTAATGGCCTAATCACCTAATGTTCTAATGTCCCAATTATCCTAACATCCTGATGGTCAATTAGCCAAATGGTCTAATGTCCAATTGTCCAAATATCCTAATGTCCAATTATCCAATTAGCCTAATGGCCTAACGATCAATTGGTCGAATTTCCTAACAACCAATAGGCTAATTGGCCTAACAGACTAATGTCCTAACAACCTAATGGACTAGTGAGTAATTTTCCTAATATCCTAACAAAAAATGGCCTAACTATATAATTTCCAAAAGGAAAATTCACCTAGATTCCTAACAACCAATTGGCCTAAAGGCCTAGAATTAAATTTTCCAACTTACCTAATGGCGTAATGGCCAATTGGCCTAATGAAGTAATGGAAAATTATCCCGATGGAATAACTTCCAATTAGCCAATTGTCCTAACAACCTAATTCCTATTGACTAATTGGACTAATTTTTCTAATGGCCTAATGGACTAATGACCTAAAGGCCTAAGGGAAAATTGACTTAAAGTACTAACAGCCAATTTTCCTAAATTCCTAAAGGCCAATTTTCTTAAAGGCCTAATGGAAAATTATATTAAAGGCCAAACAACCAGTTTTCCTAAAGGCTAAATGGTCAATTGGACAATTGGACTAATGGACTAATGACCAAATGGGCAATTGGCCTAATGGAATAAGAACCTAATGGACTAATTACCGATTGTTCAATTGTCTAAATAGGATAATGGCCAATTAGTCAATTATATTAATGTCCTAATGGACAATTGACCTAAAGGACTAATGTCCAATAGTCCTAATGGCCTGAAGTCCTAACATCCTAACAACCTAACAACCTAATGGACTAATGGCCTAATGACCAATTGGATTAATGGTATAATGGATTAATGACCAATTGGCCTAATGACCTAATGAACAATAGGAAAATTGGATTAAAGGACTAAAAAAACATCCTAATGGACTAAAGGCCTAATAACCTAAGGAAAAATTGTCCTAATGGAGTAATGGAAAATAGGCCAGTTGTCCTGAAGGCCAAACAACCAATTGGCCAAATGGCATAACGAACAATTGTCCTAATGACCGAATGGAAAATTGGCTAATGGACTAATGTCCAAATAGACTAAAGGCCTAAATACCTAATTGATAATTGTCCTAAATTAATAATGTACAATTGGTTTAATAGCGTAAGGGTTAATTGGACTAATGGCCTATAGGCCTAACAGATAATTGGCCTAATGGGTGAATGACCAATTGGACTAACAACAGAATTCCCTAATGTACTAAAGGCATAAAGTCCTAACAGACAATTGAACTAAAGGCCTAATGAACAATTGTCCTAATTACCTAATGACCTAACAAACTAATTCCCAATTGGCCTAATGACCTAATGGCCAATAGGACAATAGGTCTAAAGCCCTAAAGACCAAATTGGCTAGTTGGACTAATGGCCTAATCAAATAATGACCAATTGTCCTAATGGACCAATGGACTAATGGACAATAATACAATTGGCCTAAAGTCCTTATGGACAGTTGACCAATTTTCTTAATGATGTAGTAGCCAGTTGGCCAATTTTCTAATTAGTATAATGGCCTAATGGCCTAAGGACCAATTAGCCTAATGGACAATATGCCTATTGGCCTAAAGTCCTAACAACAAATTCGCCAATTGGAATATTGGCATAATGTACAATTGGAATAATGGACTAATGGCCAAATGTACAATTGGCCTAATGGAAAAATTTCCTAATGGATAATTGGCCTAATGGACTAATGGCTAATTGACCTAATGGATGAATGACCAATTGGTCTAATGTTTAATTGTCCCAAAAACTGAACGACCTATTCGTCTAATGGAAAATTGTCCCAATGGTCTAACGACCAATTGGCCTAATGGACGAATGACCAATTTCCCCAAAGTCCTAACATCCAATTGACCTAATGGATGAATAACCAATTGACCTAACAACATAATAACCTAATGGACTAATGGCCTAATAACCAATTGACCTAAAGTCCTAACTGTCAAATGGGAAATTGGCCTAATGTCCTGACAACCAATTGGACTAAAGGCCTAACAAACAGTTGTCCAATTGGCCTAAAGTCCAAATGATAAATTGGACCATTAGACTAAGGGAATAATTTCCTAATAGCCTAACAACCAAATGACCTAATGGATAGTTGTCCAATTGGCCAAACAACCTAATGGTCAATTGGCCTAAAGGCCTAATGGACAATTGGACTAATGACCTAATGGCCTAACAACCTATTGGACTAAGCGCATAATGGATGAATGACCAATTGGCCTAAAGGCCTAATGTCCCAACGACCAATTGGCCCAATAACCCAACAACCAATTGGACTAACGACCCAATTACCAATTGTCCTAACAAACTAATGACTAATTTTCCTAGATGCCTAATAGAATAATAACCTAATATAAAATTGGCCTAATGGCCTAATGACCAATTTTCCCAAAAACATAATGTCCTAATGGTCAATTGGCCTAACGACCAATTTGCCTAATGGTCTAACATCCAATTGGCCTAATGCCCTAATTCCCTAATGTCCATTAGGTTGTTAGACAATTAGAATTACTTATAACTTAGAAATATTGTATTATATTTAAGGATTATGAATTTTTCATAAATACATAATTTGAATTATTCAAATTAGTGGCCCTATTTTTATAAAGTGTTTAATATTATCTTTTATTTACCAATTTTTCATCAATATTTATCACATGTTTAAATTTATGAATTAATCATTAATTTAAAAGTTATTATGTTTTATTATTATTCAAGGTTATAATATTTTTATATTATGAATATGTGTATACTAATCGATGTCATTTGTAGAAAGCTGTATCAGGCATCAAAGGTCGTGTGCCTCAAGTAAAATTATTTTACTCGAGTAGGAAGAAAAAGGATGGAAGTGTAGTGAATGCACAAACACAATAAATAATTGTAATTTTTTTCTTTATATTTCAAATATTTATATGAAATTCATAATTAAATATGTTTTTTATATTTTCAATAGTCTTACATTGAGTCCCTTGATGATAAATAAATGAAAACTTTAGGCCTAATGATCATTTGAGTCTAGTATTAGGTGAGGGGAACTAGGAGAGAGTCCAATGTAGACTTAGAAAAAACATCATCCCCACTAGATATTAGCACTCATTTGGATCCTCTTAAACTTATTAGAACATCAAGCTACAAATCACTCATAAAATATCATATGAGGCCAAAAAATAGTTTGATAAGAGTGTGAAAGAAGTAAACTGATCACCAATAACTTTCTGAAATATATGTCGGTTATAAGTCAATAACTTAAATCAGAGGATTCTACTATTGTTGATTCATATATGGAATAAATTAACTCTATAAATGATTCCCTGGGTGATGCCAATGAGGGTCCTAGTAGAGATCGAGCTGATGGTGGTGGAAATGATGATGATGGTGATGATGATGATGACACTATTACTGCTCCAGATGATGATGTCGCTGATGGTGATGAGGATGAGGTTGTTGGTGATAGGGGAGATATTAATCCCATACAATTTCGATTTAGTAGTAAATAGACAGGTGGATACTATTTACTACTGCCAAATGGGGAAAGATACCTATACCCATGATTTGGAGAACCATGGGTATATATTTTGTTCTAGAAATATATAGACCCACAGTGTGGCTTAAACCATGGGTATGCTAAAATTATCTAAGGCTATACAGATGACTCCTAATGACACAGTTCCTCAAACCATGGGTATATCATATTCCCATGGTTTTAGGGGATATAACCACAATTCTAAACCATGGGTATAGGGTGGTTTTCTTGTAGTGAATCTACAAACCTTTTTTTCATCATTATCAAGTTGAAATCCATAAGGTTTTTTAGTATAAATTATTCCTCAATCTCACCATTTAAAAAAGTTAACTTTACATCCTTCTAATAAACTTTATAATTTCAATGTGATAACACTAATATAAACATTCTAATAGTATTTAATCTTGCATCTGGGGAAAAAGTTTCTTAAAAATTCACACCATCCACCTATGTATAGCCTTTACAAATAATTCTTAATTTGATTCTTGAAACTTATCCATGCTCTTTCAATTTTTTCTATGAACCCATTTTGTTATGATAACATTGTTATTTACAGGTCTTAGAAGAAGTTCCCAGGTTTCATTTTTCTCAATCTGATACAACTATCCATTCATAAAATTTACTCATTCTTAGTATGGAATAGCTTCTAAAACTGATTTTGATTCAACTTTTAAGATAAGTGAAGTCTATTTTTCTAGTCTCAACTTTCTTATAGCCTCCTCATCCTTCTTGACAAATTTTGTTAATGAATTTTTATTTTTAATTAATTTCACATCAGATGAGTCCACCAACCTTTGTAAGAGTTTTTCCAACATTTTTTAACTTCTTATATTGGGTGAATAACCCATAAGATTTCCTTTCTCAACTTTCACATCAAACTTTTATAGATCCAGTTTTTTTATTTTAAGAAAAAATTTACTTCTAAAAAAATTAAAGTACTTAAATTTAGTTTTTTGTGTTATAAAACATTTCATAAGAATAGATATTGATTTTTTGTCTCAATAAGCATCTATTTTGAGCATGTAAAATAGTAATAATAGCTTCTCTCCAACAAATCTTTGAAAGTTTGTATTATGCTAACATACTTCTTCCCATTTCCACAAAACTTCTATTATTTCTTTCTGGTACTCCATTTTTTGTGGATTATATGGAATAGTATAATATTTTTTGATAACATGATTTCTTAGATAAGTTTCAGAAGTATTTCTTTTGAATTCAGCGTTGTTATTTGTTTTCATATTTTTTAGATAAAACAGGAACATTTCCACAACATCTGACTTAGGTTTCATAAACATAACGTTTTTCATCTAAGTGAAATTATCAACAAAAGTGATAAAGTATAAATATAATTTTGTTGATTTATGTCGCATAGGCCCATATAAATCAGAAAAAATAATTTCAAGAGGTCTGGTAGACTAAATCTCAACTATCTTATTCCGTTTTTTATTCGTCATCCCTTTTTGATAAGTAACACAAACATATTCATCTCTTCTTTTCAATTATGGAAAATAATGGACAACAACAAATTTATAAAGTTTGTTCATGTTTCTTTCCCACGGTTCCAAAGTCTTCTGTGCCACCATTTGTTTTTATCTTCAAGTAATAGGAGTTATTAAACTCCCCAAGTTGAAACAGATTACCACTAGTTCTTTCTCCTTTTGTGAGAACTTTGTCATCTTTCATACTTTTGATGATATAAGAATATTTTCTGAAAATCACTTCTTCTTAATCATCAAGAAGTTTACTTACTCTAAGAAAGTTATGTTTTGTCCCATAAATAAATAAAAATTCCTTAGATTTCAACTTTTTTGCTTCAATATCAGTTGTTCTGATTCCTTTGATTTTTAAGGAACTATCATTACCAAAGGTAATTGCTCCTCCATCAATAATTTAAAAATGTTTCAAGATTTTTATATCACCTGTCATATGTGAAGAACAACCATGATCAAGTATCAATGGTTTGTTCCTTTTATTTTCTTTCAAATCTATCTCAACAAAAAAAATATATTTCCTCAAACTTCTTTTTTCTAACTTTCTTTTCTTTTATACCATAAGAAACTTATTCGAGAAAGAGTTTAATAAATCTATTGGCATGATGAATAGCCTAATAAAATCTTCTATAAACTTCTTCCAGACATTCAAATTTATTTTTTTTCTGAAAGTTTCTAACATCTTGAGTTTTTTCTTTTATAACTTACCGTGGGTTTGGAATGTTACTCATCCTTCTTCCACCATTACTTTCTATTTGTTCAAACCTTCTATAAACTTCTTCTATATTTTTACTTAGATATTAAAACATCTTTACCTATTCTATAATTCTTAGTTTGTAAAGATCTCCTATTTTTATTCTTATTCTTGCTTGAGAACATGTTTTTCACCTTTAGTAACTTTTCCAGTATCTTTATTTACCATTCTAATTTATTTCTTGAGAGATTTTTTTGCTCAATACATGAAATATGTTCTATTCTGAGCTGATATTCTATCTAATATTCATCACCTCCTCCTTCTTCACTATTTAAGGAGTATTCAGTTTTCTCAACTCACTACTCGACAAAGGGGATAACTCCATGGAGCTATAACCACAATTTAAAAAACCATGGGGATATCCATCATTGAGTTAGTCCATACCCATAGTTTATTAAAAACCACAGGTATAGACAATCTATCCCAACATTTTTAAAAAAACCATGGGAATAGAGGGGATAATATTTTCCCCGCCCATCCTACCCACCTTAACTCATCAAGATGACCCCCCTCTCCCAACAAGTTTGTCTTCCTTCCCCCCTAGGTCGAGCAATTTCCTCACCCGATCAACGACCGACCATCTCCTCCCTTGGAATTATCCCCTGATCTATTTCGTCGATGCGCATCCCATCAGAAATCTCCACTTTATCGAGGCACATACCCCTAGGTTGAGGTGTGTTTCTATTCATTGAGGCACATCTTCTATTTGTCCAACATTCTCTTCAAATTGGATGCTTTTGTGATTCTAATATTGTTTGACAGTGAGTTCATAATCCTTCGATATCCACTGTTTTGAAAACCACAGTACACTTTAATTTGATATATATTAACTTTATGTTTGTTTCTAAGATCCTTATGTGAAGAATATAATTTATGATTATGGGAAAACCACTATGAGTTTGAGAATGTTCATTTTGGTATTTTATACAATTTTATGTGGTAGTACGTGAGTTTATCTTATAGTTGTTTTATAGACTTGATTTAGATCATAGTACAACATATTTCATTATGGGAGAAAAGTTTTCTATTAAATATAGTTAAAATGATTTCATAAAGATCTTAGACTTGTTTTAGAGTTTTTAATAAAACATTTTTTAGCCTTGTGATTTAAAATAATTTTTACAAGTTCCTCTTAAATTTTTTGAAGGTTTATTTAAAATTTACCTATTAAAACTGTTCACTACGGAAAAATGTGGATTTAGCGGCGGTTTTTTCCCGTTTCGCGGTGGTTTAAACCGTACCTAAATCGATTGGCGGTGGTTTTGAAAAACTGCTGCTAAATCGTGCGTCAGGAAACTATTCGTGGTGGTTTTCAAAACCGTCGTAAAACGTTTCACGGCGGTTTTTTTTTTTTTTTTATTTGTTTTATTTATTTTATTTGTTTTATTTCATATTTTATTTATTTATTTCGTATTTATTTATTTTATTATTTATTTATTTCATATTTTATTTATTTATTTCGTATTTTATTTATTTATTTCGTATATTATTTATTTATTTCCTATATTATTTATTTATTTCCTATTTTTTTATTCATTTCGTATTTTTTTTATTTCATATTTTATTTATTTATTTCGTATTTTATTTATTTATTTCATATTTTATTTATTTATTTCTTATTTTATTTATTTATTTCATTAAATCCGCATTACTTTATTTACTTTATCCATGCAAGCATGCTCATGCCCATGCACATGCCCATGCAAATGCCCATGCACATGCACATGCAAATGCCCATGCAAATGCCCATGCACATGCCCATGCAATATAAAGAAATATTGCGTTTGGTGAGATTTGAACCCCTAACCTCTTGCATATTTTCCAAAGACTTTACCAGTCCAACAAGCTCATTATGTGGTTAATATACATAATTTAATATACTTATATATACTAATTGAAAAAACAAATAATACATAACTAATAGATATAAACTTAATAATAATTAAATAATAAGCAATAATCAATAATTAATAACCAATAATTAATAATTAATAATTATTGATTTATTAGTTATTTATTGAGTTATTTATTATGAGTTACTAATTATTATAATAAATAACAAATAAAATATAAAAATATTTACATAAATTATAAAATTATGAAAATAAAATAATAAAATTACAAAATTAAAAGAATAAATAATAAATAATAAATAATAAATAATAAATAATAAATAATAAATAATAAATAATAAATAATAAATAATAAATAATAAATAATAAATAATAAATAATAAATAATAATAAATAATAAATAATAATAAACAATAAATAATAAATAATAAATAATAAATAATAAATAATAAATAATAAATAAAAAATAAAAAATAAAAAATAATAGATAATAAATAATAAATAATAAAAAATAATAAATAATAAATAAGAAATAATAAATAAGAAATAATAAATAAGAAATAATAAATAATAAAAAATAAAAAATAAAAAATAAAAAATAAATAAGAAATAAGAAATAAGAAATAAGAAATAAGAAATAATAAATAACAAATAAGAAATAAAAAATTATAAATAATAATAAATAATAATAAATAATAATATATAATAAATAATAAATAATAAATAATAATAAACAAATAATAAATAATAAATGATAAATAATAGATAATAAATAATAAATAATAATAAATAATAAATAATAAATAATGAATAATAATAAATAATAATAAATAATAAAAAATAAGAAATAAGAAATAAGAAATAACAAATAACAAATAACAAATAAAAAATAAAAAATAAAAAATAAAAAATAAAAAATAAAAAATAAAAAATAAAAAATAAAAAATAAAAAATAATAAAAAATAATAATAAATAATAATAAATAATAATAAATAACAAATAACAAATAATAATAAATTATAAATAATAATAAATAATAAATAAGAAACAATAAATAATAATAAATAACACATAATTAATAATTATAATTAAATAAACAATAAATAATAAATAATAAATAATAAATAATAAATAATAAATAATAAATAATAAATAATAAATAATAAATAATAAATAATAAATAATAAAAAACAATTAATAATAGATAAGAAATAAGAAATAATAAACAATAAATAATAAACAATAAATAATAAATAATAAACAATAAATAATAATAAATAAATAATAATAAATAATATAGAATAAATAAAATATTATTATTATTAATAATAAATAATAAATAATATATAATAAATAACCAGTAGCAAATATTATGATTAATAATAATAAAAAATTTGTAATATATAATAAATATAAATAATAAATAATAAATAACTAGTAACAAATAATAGATAATAAATAAATTAAAGTATATTATAAATAATAAATAATAAATAATAAATAATAAATAATAAATAATAAATAATAAATGAAACACATGAAAAAGTATGAAAAGGTGTGATAAAGGATGCAAAATTATGAAAACGCATGAAAACAGATGGAGAAGCATGAAGAAGGAAGCATTAGAAAGCATGAGAACGCATGAAAACTCATGAAAACTCTGGAAAATCCCTTAAGAATGCAACATAATCATCATAATAACCCACAAAAAACCATTGATAAAGATAACAAGTCATGGAAACCCAAATAAACAGTAATAAATGGAGTAACCGTTAAAACCCGTCCAGACGGTCATAAAGTGACAAAAACATGAGACTCACATCAACGGGGATAACTTATGATCTGAGTGTCTGTTCCAGATCCGCGACCAGTCAAATCAAAGATCCTGAAACGATCTTCGAGCTGATATGTGAAAGAGACCGAATGGACTGGCAGATCAGAAGTTACGACCATTAAAAAAAACTGACAGGGAACGGGTGCTAGAAACGAGGTATTGAAAAACATAACAAACCCGATACCCACTAAAAAGGCCATAACTTATGATCCAGGATTCCATGTGGGTGCTGTAACCAGTCAAACTGAAACTCATGGAACGAACTATGATTTGGCAGGTGGAGGAGTCCGTACTGACATGCGGATAAAAGTTAGGTCTGTTTGAATACAAGTTCAACGGGACACCGGTGACAGAAACAGGGTTTCAGAGGCCTTTAGAGGTGTTTTTGGGGTCGAATAACACGACATAAGATTTCTTTTGTTGAAATGTTGCATATCTCTCTTCGCTGGCTTCGATTTGATATGTGTTAGAGCCCAAACGGACACCCAGAGCGAAAATTATGGCCGTTTGAAGTTGGAGAACTTTTTTCAACTTTCTTATAACTCTCATATCTTCCACACCTTAGACCGTATCACTGTTTTTATTATACGTGCCTATAGATATCTTCATGATCTTCGATTTGACTGGTCGTGGTGTTCTAACGGACGCTTGGATCAAAAGTTATGGCCGTTTTAGTGATTTCGGGGTTTCTCGTGTTTTTTTTATTTTTTTCCTTCCATTTTGCGGTGGTTTCGCGGTGGTTTTTTAAAAAACCGCCGCTAATCCTAAAAAATATTTCAAATAAAAAATTTAATCCATTTAGCGGTGGTTTAAAAACCACCGGGAAAAAACCGCTGTGAAATAGCGGCCCGAAAAACATTTAGCGGCGGTTTTAAAAACCGCTGTGAAAAAACTACCGTGAAACCACTGTTTTCCTGTAGTGGTTTTTGTTTTGTATAAAATTTAAAACAAATTGGTTTCCTGGAAGAAATTTCTTATTATAAAATCTTTTTTTACTTAAGGTATTCAAAATTATTATTTAGGTGATTAAGATTATATAATTGTGTTGATTTCAAATAAATTCATGTTAATTAAGAACATGTTTTGTTAAATTTTTTAAAATGATGAGATGGTGAGATTTCTTAAATAATTTTCCATGATAGTTTTAAACACTAAAATATTTAAGCATGTTAATTAAGAAACATGTAAGAGGCTGTTTGAAAATTGTATGTTTTGTTCAGTAACTATTATATGTGGTATGTTAAAGTAATAAATTTATGAAGAATAATTCCAAACAGATCATAATTTTTATAAAAACCCTTTTCTAAGATCTTTTTTATAACAAAATTCTCCATAGATGACTAACTTTTCTTTTTATTAAATAATTAATTTAAACAAAATTATTTATGTTTTGACATTGTTAATGTAAAATTTCCTCCCATGAGAGAAGTTAAAAAGATTAAACCAAATTCTAATTAAATAGATTGTACTGAATTGATATAACCATGTTGAATTACTCCATTCCCACTTTGATTTTTTATAAGTTTTCATGACATTCCATTCTATAAACATGTGTCATGAATTTATTATAATATTATAACTTTTACATTTACTTATTAAATTCTTAGAAACTATTATGGAATTCTTAGTGATAATTAATTAATATTATAGAAAATTTTCTTAGATGAACCATTTTCCCCTTTCCAAGTATCTCTTACATTTTGTGATTCTAAAATATTTATTTTTTATACAATGTTTCATAAATGTCATGTCATTTTTCATTTTTTAATATATTGATTTTGAATATTCATATAATTTTTTTATTATAAGAATTTTCATATGGTGTGAAGACTAAATATGAACATCATTACAAAGAAATAATATTTAACGATGAGGATTTTTTCATGAGTTAATAAGGATGAATTCTAAAATTCAGGTTACATACCATTGAAATTTTATAAAACATATTAATTTTAATTAATTTTATCAATTATATACCATTAAAAAATGTTTCATTTTATAGAAAAATAGTCAAATAATCTTTAGTTGATCATCAATTTCTTGATGTATGAGAATAAATATTGTATATAATTCTATTTCAGGGAATACCTATGTGAAATCATTGATGTATCGAAAATGATGATTTCTCATATTTGATTTTAATAAAATTATGAATGGACTAGAATGTATGGTTTGATTGTTTATTATCTTGAGAAATTGATATGGTTTATTTGAAATTTATTTTCTAAAACCAAATGTAATTTCTTTAAATTCTAGATAACATGATTGTATTTATTAAATAAAATCATTGCCCATTTTTTTTGTGTTATTTCATTGGAATTAATGTGATGTGATTTCATTTTTACATGTTTCAAGTTGTTATCTTGTGTTATTGTTGGTAATAAAACTCGAGGATCCCATTATATTAAATACTAAATATTTAAAAAATGATAATGAATGTAGTTGATTATGATTTTGAGTTAGTGTTATGATCTTATGGATGGACTCAATTAATACATATTAAAAGTTTCATAAATAGTGTGATTAATATGAATTGTTGGTTGAGTTTCCATGGTTGAAAAAGTAGACATTGTTGTAATTTTTTGATATAAATATGAAATTTTTAGTGGCTATTTAAAATCATTGAACCATTGAACTTATTTTTTAACTTTGGTCTTGATGGTAGAATGATTCCTATTTGAGAGGTATCTTCCATATTCTTGTGACCTTAGAAGTTATTGTCACATGTTTAAGAACCATGTTCTTTTGTGTTGGTTATGTTTAGTTTATAGTGATATTTATGAGTGGTTTCTCACAAGGTTGTTAATAAAACCTCATTTCTAATTCCTTTAGGGGTTTTATTTTAATTATTTAGGATGAGAATATATTGAGTGGTATCTGATTTAGGGACCTAGATTTATGAAACCCTTCCAATATAATTTTTTCTAGGGAATGGAGGAGTGGTGAGGGAGTGTGAAGGTATTCTAGAGGCTAGAGTGGTGTTTAGGCATAATAGGGCAAAACACATCGCAAAAGTAGTTGTGGTGCTGGAAATGTTGAGTACCTTGGATTTATAAGCAATAGAGAATGTCATATTTTATAAGAATTTTAAATGGTGTAAGCATTTTAGAGCTTCCCCTATGGTTATATGTCCTCCAAGATAAGTGAAATGTCTTAGAAGTTTATTTCAAAAAGTGTTTTTCCTTAGAAACCCACATGTGTAACATAGGTATGAGAACAAACCTAGGGGGTTGGATTTGTCTATGTGTGATGGCATAGTTATATCAAAATCACTATGATTACTAAATATTACACTTTTTAATCCAGTACTACAAATAGATATTTTTCATCTATTATAGAATATGTTATTTCTATTATTCTTTTTTTTCTAGATACAAGTATTCTTTGATTAATTTAATTATAAAATTTCTTGTAATGAATTTATTAATTATGGTTTGATTTTTTTGGGAATAAAACCTATTTTACCTTGTTATAGAATGGATACAAACTGGATGTATCATACCGATCATATTTCAACCGAGTTTCAAGAGAATTTGGAGATTTTTTTTAGATTTTTCATTTAAAAATTCTTCAGATGGAGGTTGTATACAATGTCCATGATATAAATGTGTTGTAAGACCATGGTTAAGTTGGGAAGAAGTTATCTACCATATAATGAAATTTTTATTACAAACAAACTATTATTTTTGGTATCACCATGAAAAGACGTGTCAATATTCTTCTGTTCATGAACGAAAATAAAGAAGAGGCATGGAGAATTTAATATTTGATCAGTTTCCTTTTGTGAATCATCCTGAGAGAGATAATGTGATAGGTCAAGAAGTAAATGATATCAATACACATGATGAAGATACTAAAGATGATGATTTTGAGAGAGTGAGAAATTTATTGGATGATGACAGAACTCCAGTATACTAGGAATGTACTAAAATGACCAAGTTGGATTTTTTAATGTGGTTATATCATTGGAAAACAATGTATAGAATTTATAATATCTATATTGATTATATTCTTTCATTTTTTATGGAATTTATTCTTGATGGTGTAGATATTAACTCTAATCATTACAAGTCATGGAAGTTAATTAAACAGCTTGGATTTTCCACTAATAAAGTTCATGCTTGTCTGAAATATTGAAGTTTATTTTAGGAGGAAACAACTGAACGTAATGACTGTAAAGAATGTGATAGATCTCGATGGATGTAAAATGAATATGGAACACCATTTTGTGTTCTATATAAAGTCATATTTCATTTTCTATTGATTCATAGAGTTCAAAATATATTCATGTCTATAAGAATCTTAGCCAATATGTGAAGGCATGATACTAATATAATTAAAGGTAATTATGTGTTGGTTTATCCTACAAATGGATTAGTGTGGATGGTATTTAATTCACTACATCTTGATTTTTGGGCTGAGGTGCATAATGTTAGGTTGGTTCTATCCTGTGATAGTTTTAATCCATTTGATCAGACATGTGGCCAATATTTAGTCATATTTATAATCTTCATCCATGGATGTGTATGAAAAAACCTTTCACTTTCTTGAGTGTAATGATATCTGGACCTTATGATCTTGATAATGACATAGATGTCTACTTAAATCCTTTAATAAGAGTGTTGAAGAAACTTTGGTATTTGGGAGTGTGAACATTCATTGCTTCTTCAAAAAATACGTTTTAGATGTGTACTGCCCTTCTATGGAATTTAAATGATTTCCCTGCATATGCAATGATGTCTGGGTGGAGCATGAAGGAAAAACTATCATGTCCTATTTGTATGAAGAATACATGATTGATAAGGTTTAAATAGAATCATAGTTTCAGTTTCATGGGGCATCGATGATTCTTTCCAATGGATCCTCAATATAGGATGAATCATCAGAGGTTTGATAATACTATTGACACTAAACAACCACCTCAAGGTAGGTTAGGAAGTCATGTGCTTAATGAATTGAAATATTTCAGTTTTTCTTTATAGAAAGGTCAGTTTAAATCTAAAAAGATGAAGAATGTTAACAATGAATCCACTTACAAATAGAAAAGGCAAAGTATCTTTTTTGAGTTACCATATTCGTCTACCAATTTTTTTTGTCATTGTTTAGATGTAATTCATATTGAGAAAAATATATGTGAAACATTTCTTGCAATTATTCTGAATATCAAGGGAAAGACCAAAGATGACTTCCAATATTGTTAGGTCTTGTTGTATTAGGGTATTTGACTTGAACTGCATCATATGTGTATTGGTGAAAACAAATGGACTGTTACTTGTGCCACTCATGTGATGAAACCATCAGAGAAAGATTAATTTCTGGTAGTATTAGAGAATATAAAGGTTCCTGATGGCTATTACAACAACATATCCAAATGAGTTAATAGAATAGATTTGAAAATAAAATCCCTAAAAACACATGATTATCACATTCTTCTTCATGAATTGATTCCAATAGAAATTCAGAATTTTCTATCCAATAATGTAAGGTTGACAATGATTCCATTGCGCCATTTTTTAGAGACCTTTGTGCTAAAAGGTTATCCAAGTCATTCTTGATTAAAATTCAGCAAGTGGCGCTGTTAATTTTGTATGACTTTAAATTTTTTTCCTCGACTTTTTTTCACCTACATGTAGCATTTAAAAATTCAACTTCCAACTAAAACACTTCTTGGGTGATTGGTCGCTTTTCCGTGGATGTATCCCACTGAAAGTAATATGTGAACAATGAAATCATGTGTCCAAAACAAGAATTATCCTAAAGGTTTCATTTTTTTGGGTTATTTGGACCAAGAATGAATGGATTTTTGTTCAATGTATTTTTTGATGTGAGCACAAGACATAATTGGACAATGAGAAATGAAGATGAGCAGTATGAGGAAATTGAGCCCCAGTTTCCATCTATTCCTCAAAGAGGTGGAGTTGCTGGGTCATATACATTGGCTACATTGTGCTTTGAAGAGTGGGATATGGCACATCACATAGTCTTGTTTAAATATGGTTTGTTCGATGACTATATCAAGTAAGTAATTTGGATATCTATATGTTATCTCATACTATGTCATTTCACATATACCTTAGACATTTATTATTAATTTATGTAGGGAACATAAATGAATTATAAGTAGATTTCATCGATCTTTGCCTCTAAGAAGGAGAGAGGCTTTTCATTTCCAAGTGTTTTTATCTTGGTTGAAATAAAAGGTATAACCATTAATTAAATTAGCTTAAAATATTGATATCCATTTAATTGTATTACCCTTATCTATTTCAGGTGTTGAGTTTACCTTCTAACTTCGTTTCTCAATAACTAAGAGAATTGATTTTTGGTCCCAATTCTTTGGTTCGTGAATGAAAATATTTAACAATAAATGTATATAAATTTGTTACAACTAATAAAGTGATGAAAATAAGAACATAAAATGTCGACATTATTTTAACTGCTATAACGGATTGTTATGTCAGGGCATCAGATAATCAGCCCTGATATGAGGATGTGTATTATTAGGGTCTGGTTGAGAAAATTTTGTTATTAGATTACCACTCTCAAGGTCAAGTCATTTTTATGAAAATTAAATGGGTTGATTCAATTACATGACATGGCACATTTATTGATGATTATGGATTTAGAGTTATTGACATGATTCGATTTCTGTATACCAATGAAGCTTACATTTTGGCATCAATAGAAAAACAAGTGTTTTATGTGAAAGGTCATTTGAGACCTGATAATGGTGACATTAATGAATTAATACCAAGATATATTTTTCATGATGCTGGGGAAAAAAATTCCACCATTTATGCCCCCATTGGTGTTTACC
This sequence comes from Viscum album, assembly GCA_963277665.1. Classification (NCBI taxonomy): domain Eukaryota; kingdom Viridiplantae; phylum Streptophyta; class Magnoliopsida; order Santalales; family Viscaceae; genus Viscum; species Viscum album. Next base: position 1,655,083,454 of record OY728121.1, on the reverse strand, counting down.
AAAATATCGCACTTGATGACTCAAATTGTCTCATTTTGAGAGTTCATGTGGAACCTAAAGTAGTGGTGGGTAATATATAGAAGCAACTGTATATGTTCATAGTTATTTCAGTGTACCTTGACATGAGTTTTTTATGTTGGTATTAATGTAATTAATTTAATTTAGGTTTAGTTTGGAATGATATGTCTTTTTTAGTATTTTTCGGTTTAGTTTCATTTAATTATATTTATTTCAATTCAAAAAAATGGGTTTAAAACAAGTTTTTAAAAAATGTATAACTTGGTTTTAAATTATTATTACTAAAATATGTTATGGTTTTTTTTGTCTTATTTGACTTCTAATTTGTATGCATGATTTTAAAAAATGGTTTCTAAAAAATGTAGATTTCATTCTTATGCATATTATGAAAAATACTACAGAAACTTGAAGGAAGAGATTATTTGGTGCTAATTGTGATAGATGCGAGCATGGGTTGTCACCTATAGTTCTTTTAGTGAGTATAATAGTTGTAATATTTTTATTCTACATTACATATAATTCCATGTTCATGTTATTTATCAATTTTTTAGGGATATAAAGCTCCAGAAAAGTTGACTCATCCTACCAGCATGGGTTCGAGCAAGGATCCTCCTAGACCTAGACAGAGCACCCGTCTTACCACTACCAACACCAAACCATCAGTGGAAACCCCATCTACCACAAATTTCCATCCATTTCTTGATATTCTTAGGATATTCATATCTATGCCCCTATCATCATCTCATCTATCCACTTCTTACCAGTCGATTTCTACATCGCCTCACGTGATGTTCCCACCTTTACCATTTTCATATCCATTAATGTATCCCCAAACCTAATACCCACCTTCTCACATGTCTATGACACTTACTTTTCATACCATCCATCAAACATATAATGAGTCTGTTCCTTCATCTTCAACTCCAGTGCATGATGATTAACCTGAGCATGTAGTGGAAGAGATACTTCCTTTTGATGCTGCTGATTCAAGACAATCCACAGATGCAACACAACCCATTCAGGCACCTAAATTAGGTTTTTTATTATAACTTCGTCAAATTATAGCTTTTCATTTTTTACAATTGTATCATCACTTAAATATTATTTTTTTCCCTATTATCATATTCAGTGGGAACTTCTAGTAGGCGACATAGGCACACTCATATGCGAGAATCTAGGAATTGAGAAACTCAGATTATGGTGGATTACAATGGAAAAAATCAAATGGTAGGTAAAAATTATAGGCAGTGTAGAAGTTTCATGGCCACTTTAGTCAAGTACCATGATATTGTTCTGGTAGAACTGGTCTCATGGAGACATATCAATGATGATATCAAGTATAGGTCTTGGGTGCAGATATGGGTAATAAAATTTTATAAGTTTATATCTATATTAGTAATGTATTTATATAAATTAACATGTTTTTTGTAGAGTCGTTTTAACTTTCCTAATGGTGAAGATTCCAAATTTTCTAGGTTGAATGATCCTGTAGAGTTAAGGCGGGCACACAAGAATGAGTTATATATTGGTTGGGGGAGTAGAGTGGGTACTGATTTAGATGGTGTACCCACATACCCTAACTATCCAAAAAATTAAATATCAAAAAGTGATCTCATATTAGAAGACTGATTAGTTTATGGTACTCCCAATCTTTAATGGTTATCATATAAATTTTAATTCTTATTACCTAGATTTAATTTTTTTTAGGAAGCATGAGAGAAAAACACACAGAACAAAGATGGAATGACATATCTACACACATTAGGGTGCACTACAATGCCTGAGTATGAGAAGCGCTAGGTACTTTCACCACTTTTTGGAACCATGTTTTCTATATAAATCTCCACCATCCATAGATTCTAGGAAATCTTAACATAATACACTTCAATATTTAAGCATTAAGGTATCATGATAAATATTCAGGTGCTACTAACATATTAGAGTATAACAAATAAACATATTAATTTGAAAGTCATTGCGTTTTCACATGGCAATCCATCCACTCCTTTAGGGTATTCCACCATCAAATATGGCTTGTAATAATTTTGGGAGGCTTTTGAATATTTCTTAATACCGTTGAGAATTATAGAAATTAGATTTTGCAACCAGATCACTTCAAATCTACCTTGGTGTCCACTGAGAGTCACATATCAATAATTATAGGTGTCATAAAACATTAACTTACATAACCCATGAGCCTCTACCCAAAATAACACTTCACTAGATCAATATATTAAGGGGGACCCATCTAACTCTAGGATCACATAGTAAATTACATCCAGTAGCCCTAATATAGTCACATTAGAGAGATCCACATTGTCATCACAAAATAAAATCACATTCCAACATATCAATTTTGAGGTTCCAATGCTAGGAAAAGCTTTGATTCCAATCAGAAACCCACTTGAGAGTGAATCCTCTGAAGAGTATATTCACTAAACCAAAAATAAAGGAAATCACCAATATTTTATGAGTATCATTTACCTCAATGTTTGAAGGTCTGTGATGTAGATTATTGAATTCGGATTTGTTAATTCCTCATATATTTTTGTAATATAGATTTGTGCATTTATCATTTGTAGCAAGATGTATTGGGTATCGAAGGTCATGTACCTCATGAAAATTTATTTTTCCCCAATTTGAAGAAAAAGGATGGAAGTGTAGTAAATAAAAAAAACACAAGAAAATACTTTAAGTTTTTATTTATGTTTCAAATATTTATACAAAATTCATAATTTAATATGTTGTTTGTAATTTCAACAATCTTCCTTGGAGGCCCTCACAGATAAAGAAGAGGACAACTTTAATCCAGATGATCATTTGATTAAGGTATTAAGTGTGGATAACCTGGGGAGAGTTTGATGTTGACCATGGAAAACATCATCCCCTCTAGGTATTAGTGCTCATTGGGATCCTCTCAAGCCTCTCAGACCTTTGATTTGGAAAGATCTCATGCAGAAGGAGATGAGGCAAAAAAATGGCTTTAGAGGAGCACAGAAGAAGTAAATAGGAGCATGCAAGAAGTTAGATGATGACCAAACATTTCATGAAAGCTATGTCAGTTGTGAGCCAGTCACTTTTATTAGAGGAATCTACTAATTTCATTCATATATGGAATCAATGCTCTCTTTAAATGATACCTCGGGTGTTTCCAATGAGGGTACTAGTGGAGATCAATCTGAAAGTGGTGGTGATAGAGTTGTTGGTGGTGTGGATGTTGCTAATGGTGTTGTTGGTGATGAGGATGGTGATGATGTTTCTGAAGGTGTTGTTGGTGATGAGGCTACTGATGATGTTGTTGATGATGATGTGGATAGTGTTGAGGATGGGGATGGGGATGTTGGCAATTGGGGGGGGGAGGGTGATATTAATCCACTCTATTTTGACTTAGTAGGAAGACTTGTTCAAGTACTTTAAAAACTTTAATTGACTGATTGTATGGATGAGGATTTACATGTATGTTTTATTTGATTTCCAGGTAAAATGTGGATTGTTTTGTATTGGATCTTTTGTTTTTTTGGACTGCCTAACTACTTGGGTGATGTGAATTTCTTCCTACAAAGGCATGAATTTCGATTATCTTTTCATTAGGGGTATTAAATGGGAATTCTTTAGGTAATTTTACATATTTATAAGTAAATGAATTCACCTTTCACAAGAACTTGAATTTGGATTCCTTGAATATCTACTCCAAAATCATCGCATTTAAAGGGATTATATCAAGAAAATGTCCAGCCAGATATTCCATAACAAAAACAACACTTTACTTAAGCTTATACATACATTGCCTCCACTTTAACCCACATCTTTCTTGCAATACTGTCTTTTAATTCCTTATAGTTCTATTCTTGCAGATTTTTGAAAGCATAGAGTTTTGATCTTGAGAAATCCAAATAGAGGTGGGATTCCATGATTAATTGGAGAAAAGACTTTGGCATAGACACTATTTTCAAGGTTATATTGGATACCTATTTTCTTTGTTGAAAAAACCACCATTTATGTTTAAATCTTTTTTCTAGAATCTCTGTAATGATTGGGTGGTAAATTAGATACTCTTGTCATTCCTCTAAATGTTTTTCTACATTTTTTTTGTCTCTAGTATTTTTAGTTTGATGAGTTGAATCAAGTTCTTAAATACTATCCCTAGGGTTATCATTGTGTTGATAAGGATGGAAATACTATTTACATTGAAAGACTTAGAAAATTTGATCCTATTAATCTTATGAAAGTGACAACATTGGATCGTTATTTGAGATACCATGTGAAGGAATTTGAAAATTGTTTTTAATCAAGTTTCTTTCTTGTTCAATTGCTACAAAGAGTCAAATAGATTCAATTACAACAATTTTGGATGTTCAAGGTGTGGTGCATTCTCGTTGTTTGGTTTTATTTCACATTATATGTTAGTTTTAGTTTATCTTTCCCATATTATTTCGTATAACCATATTTTATTTGAAAGGTGCTGTTATGGGCACCCTAAAATGATTAGTGGTTTTTGTGAACTTAGGTGCAGTAGAGTGGCTGACCAAGGTCGTCTCTCAAGGGAGGAAGTGAATTTGACAAGTTATTAAAGGTATCTTGAAAATAAAATAAAATGGAATAATAAAACTACATGAAAGGATGTGGGTTTTTTTACCATTCAAAATGTTAGAAGAAGTTTGCTGGAAAAACATTGTATAATTTTTTTTGTTTTTATTTTTGAAATAATGTTCGATTAAAAAGACACAATAAAAAGATGTTTTTTTGAAAATATTTTAAAAGGCGTAATCGATATAACTATAACTATTAAATAATTTATTAATCATTATAATTTAAATTAATATCCACTTAATTATGATCCTTTAATTTGTTAAATCCCGAACCCTATGAGAATTAACTTTACCACAAATATGAAGTGAATTTAACCCTAGGCTAACTTCAAAACATGCAATTGCAACACCCTAATTTGATTGGGGATCTAATGTTAGATTATGGTCAGTGGTAAAATAAGGCACATATCCTCTCCAAAAATTATAATTAATTGAGTTTATGGATTATATTTGAACACTACAAATTGATCCTATTTTGTTTTGAATTACCAATTAATTTCAAGCTCTCAAAATTCACACAATTCTCGACCTCATGTGATTTGTGTTTGTTGTTCAATTGGTTGATTAGTATCATTTAAATTAAAAACTCAATTAATAGATCGTATTATGTGAATTAAATTATCTCATTGATTCAAAATAAATGAATGAAGGAGGTGAGAGGAAGATTGATTACTAAAAATAACTACTCTTCCATGGGCGGTGCTGTCATTGTAGAAACATTTTTCATTTGAAAAGTTTTAGAGAGGGTAAATCCCAATATCATTTCTACTATTGATTCCATCCAAATTAGGAAGATTAATATAAGAATAAATCTGAACAAAATATATTAAAATAGAATAAATAAAAGAATAAAAAATAAGTTTATTACACAAATAAAAGCATTACAACACAAAGAAGAAGAAGTAGGCTTCATCAAAGGGATCCTTGCTTCAAGAGATACCCTTGTTGAAATGGTTGGATAATTGGAGTGTATCCACTTATCCTCTATCCTAAACTTCTTAATGCACGTACCCAACCCCTCTAAATGATAAAAACACAAATTTATAGGGTGTAGGGGAGGCCGGGTTTAAAGAGGTTTCAAGTGTGAATGGGGAATCTCGACCAAATATTTTAAGACATCTTTCACTGCCCATTTGACCTCCAAAATGCATGAACTGTATGTTCTTCCAGAAGAATGATTTGTGAAAAATTGGGCTGGAGATATCCTCTCCCTATTTGGGCCTAATAAAATCTCGTATGAAGAAGTTATGGTCCAATTACAGAACCAATGTTCAATCTGGAGGGCCCATACCACCTTGGACTTCATGGTCTATTTAGTCCATCCAAATTCATTATTTAGCTCCAATTTCCTGAATAAAAGTTGTATAAAATTAAGTTAGTAATACATTTACAAAATTTCATGTTCAGATAATAAATATTAAAATATTTATCTTCGAAATACTATAGTTCACTATAAAGGGTAAAACTAGAATTTCCATCAAATTTTCAATTGAATGATCTAATCCAAAATATTTTATAAATAAACATATTTAACACAATTTGAGGAAATTTTATCATTTATTATCAATAAAATATTCAATAAAAATATGTTTTATCAACTCCCCCAAACTTACCCTTTTTTCCTCCTGAGAAAAACCTCATATCATGTATTCGAAAAAATTGTGACAAGATATGCATATTCAAATTTCTCAATCCATAGTGAAAATATAAGCAAAGTAAGAATCAAATAAAGAGTAAATATCAATAAATTTTAAATTAATTTTCTTATAAATTGTTTTAAAACAAAATCCAGTGATATTCATAACACCAATCATAGCGAAACAGGTCATGGGTCTACCATGGCACTAAATATCCACGTGTGTGTGTGCCAACCATTGCAAGCTTGTCTCTCCACCCTTTATCTAGTATATTCAGGTGAATAAAAACTTTTCTTCTTACCTGATTCTATTCCACCAAACCTGTTCAACATCCTTTGTAATCAAATTCCAAAACCCACTCATTTAAGAATTATTAGAAGTCAAACCATGAGCTCCCGACCTAAATATCCCCACATGTTGTACATTTCTTCACTCCCCTCTTTATTGACTATTTTTTTTTACTTTTTTATTTTTTTTAAATTTTTTTTAGAGGGTGTAAAATAGTCAGATATTAGGTGCACACACATAGGTCAATCTGGTACAGTGATGGAAATGATCGGAAGAGAAATGAACGTATGTAAAGACCATGTTATAAGATGAAAAGGATTACTTATCCTGAATATACATTAAATTGTGTAAGATAAACTCCCAAGTCATGATTGTGTGAAAAATTGCGTGGAGAAGTCAATGACACAATTTACCATGAAAAAATATCACAAATAATGATGTCAAAATCTAAAAGGTTTTATAATGACACAACCATTCATATCATCGATGAATTCAATTTTTATAAAATACAACCCTTGATGATGAAATATTACTCATGCTTATATTTCTAACAATGAATTTTGAAAACATACATTTTTCATATGTTCCACTTGAGAATGTTACATGATATATTTGTTTCTTTTTTTATTGATTTTTTTGTTATTTGTTTTTTTGTTTTTGTGCTTTTTTTGAAAATTGTATCCATAAACTTAATAGAAAATACACATAAAACACAGAAATGAAAATCCTAAATATCTACCCCAAAATGTTGTCCCCTCTCCCACACTTAAAATATTGCATTATCCTCAATGTGAACCTATGAGATGATATATGCACATGGAATTTAAAATTTTAATTAGGACAAAGAATATAAAAGTGAAAGGGTTAGGAATAGTCTAATATGCTCAAGTGAAGATGGGGTCATGCGGTGTGATGAAATCCACTGCATCAATAGGAAGTCCCTCAATGTATTTCTTCAAACGTTTCCCGTTGACTATAAAGATACTTCCAATGTCTTCTTGTGAGATCTACATTGCACCATAAGGAAAAACATTAGCCACAACAGAAGGACCTAACCACTTGGAATGCAACTTACCAGACATCAGCTTTAGTCGTGAACTATAGATCAAGAATTTCTCTCCAACTTGAAATTCTCATTTCTAGATCATTTTGTCATGTGATGATTTTGATATTTCCTTGTAGAGCCTTGAGTTATCATATGAATACAATAAAATCTCCTCAAGCTCTTGAATTTGCAGCTTACTTTGGATTCCATCTTGGGCCAAATCCATATTACATTTTTTATATCCCAATAAGCTGGATGCTCAACTTCCACAGGGTGATGACACAGTTTCCCAAAAGCAATCCGAAATGGGAAAATACTGATGGGTGTATTGTATGCTATCTTATAAGCCTAAAGCGCATCATCCAAGTGCTTGCTCCAATCTTTCCTTTTCGGCTGCACAATTTTCTCTAAAATTTGTTTCAACTCCCTATTTGAAACCTCAGCCTGACCATTTTTTTGGGGGTGGTATGGTGTTGATGTTTTGTGTGTCACCTGAAACTTTCAAAGCAAGGAATCCAAATTACGATTGAAAAAGTGTTTCCATTGATCACTGATGATGGCCTTTGGTACTCCAAACCTGTAAAAAATCTATGCTTGACAATGTCCACAACAACATGAGAATCATCAGTACTGTTGGCCTTAGCCTCCACCCATTTACTCACATAATCCACAACAACCAAAATATACAAAAACCCAAATGAACTAGGAAAAGGACCCATAAAATTGATACCCCATACCTCAAAAATCTCATAGAATAATATGGGTTGTCGGGGAATCTTGTGTCTCCTAGAAATATTACCAGTGTGTTGGAAATGTGAGCATGACTTACAAAACACATTAGCATAATGGAATAATCTATGCCAATACAATCCAGAGTCCAAAACTTTCCTAGCTATGCATTGGGGTCCAAAGTTCCCACCACAAGAAATTATATGACAGAATTGCAGAACAGACTCAAAATCATGATCAAGAACACACATCCTAATACCTTGGTCACTACACATGCGCCATATGTAGGGATCATCCCACACATAAAATCTAGACTCACTCTTTAATTTTTTGACTTGATGTTTCTTTAAATTTGTAGGAATTTTAGAGGCCACAAGGTAGTTCACTAAATCATCATACCAAAGATGTGTACCTGATATGGAATAAAGATGTTCATCGGGGAAAGTGTCTTGAAGTGGTACCTGGTCCAAGGTGTCATCCTCTAGTGTGTGAGTGAACCCACTCATGTGGTTCGCCACTAGGTTTTCCAACCCCTTCTTTTCCTTTATCTCAATATCAAATTCCTGAAGAAGGTGAATCCATCGGATAAGTCTGGGCTTTGTGTCTGGATTCTTCAAGAGGTAACTTAGAGTCCTTTTCCATGGTTTTGTAATTTGATTAGGCTGAATCTAGTGTCCTTGATGCATATGCAATCACATGTGAACGTCCCTCCACCCTCTAAGATAAGATTGCCCCAACTGCGAAGTTGGAGGCGTCACACATAAACTCAAAAGGAAGCTCCCACCGTGGGGGCTCTATGATCAGTGGAGTGGTCAGAAACTTCTTTATCTCATCAAAGGAAGTCCTGCTAGAATCATAAAACAAAAAATTAGAATCCTTTTGAAGTAATCATGACATAAGAAGAGCAATCATACTAAAATATTTGATGAAGTGCCTATAAAATCTTACATGCCCTAGGAAATATCTAACATCACGCACACATGAAGGATAGTGTAAGAATGAAATGATATCTACCTTAGATCTATCAAAATCTTTCCCATGTTTTGACACTACATGCCCTAAGACAATCCCATGCTCTACCATGAAATGACACTTTTAAGAGTTTAAGACCAGATTATTCTCAATACAATGATTCAAAAACTTTCCCAAGGTATATATACAATCATCAAATGAAGACCCATACACTGTAAAATCAACCATAAATACCTTCATGAAGGTCTTAATAAAATCAGAAAAAATACTCACCATGCATCTCTGGAAGCTACCTGGGGCATTGCAAAGTCCAAATGGCATCCTTTGGTAGGAAAATGTACTGAATGGACAAGTGAATGTTGTCTTCTCCAGATCCTCTAGAGTAATAGGAACCTAGAAATATCCAGAAAATCCATCCAAAAAATAGTAGTGTGTTTTCATAGCCAGTCTCTCTAGCATTTGATCAATAAATGGGAGGGGGAAATGATCCTTGTGAGTGGACTAATTTAGTTTCCTATAATCAATACACACACACCAGCTATTTTTCACCCTCATTGGAACTAACTCATCTTTATCATTTTTAACAACAGTAACACCAATTTTCTTAGGCACAACCTGAGTAGGACTCACCCACTGAGAATTTGAAATGGGATAAATTATACCAACCTCAATCAATTTTCAACCTCTTTTTTAACAACTTCTAGAAGGGTTATATTGAGTCTCCTTTGTGGATTCCTAGCCATTTTAGCCCCATCCTCCAAAATAATCCTATGCATGAAAATGGACGGGCTAATACCTGATATGTCAGCCACAGTCCACCCGATTTCCATAATGTTCTCCCTAAAAATATTCAAAAAATTTTCTTCATGTTCAAAATAGAGATTGTTAACAATGATAACATGTAATTTCTCACCACTTTACAAGTATGATTATTTGAGATTAGGTGGAAATGGATTGATTTCCAATGTAGGGGGGTGATATTTGGATGGGGAAATTGAAGGAACTAAAATATGTGCACAATAAACATCAATATCAGAATACACATCATAAAAATCAGAGAATAAAGCATCAAATACATCAGCATACTCAACATCCATGTAATAATCAGATCTCACATGATCAAAATCAGAATATGAATCCATTTCAAAAATCAAATCTAAGAGAGTCTTGTACATTAGAAACAGGTGTGAAAGTACCCTTAGACATCAAAGTATAAAAAATACTCATAATATCCCTAAGTATAGGACAATCAAATTCCATGGGGTTTTTATTTTTTGGTTCAAAATGGGAGATAACACATGCATAATGGTCCTATGAGGGGTACTTCATGGAGTCCATAACATTAAATATCACAACTTCATCCCCAAACTCGATGGAAAGTGTACCCACATCAATATTTATTATAGTTTTTCATTTTTGAGGAAGGTTATACCTAAGATAATGGGAGCATGATAACCTACCTGATCATCCTCCATGTTAAGAACGTAGAAATATGCTCGAAAGATCATGTCTCTTACCCAGACAAGTAAATCCTCAAGGACTCAGGCTGGATATGTCATAGCTCTATTTTCCAACTGCACCACTACTCTCATCAGTTTCAACTCACCAACCTACAAAGAAGAGAATACAGAGTAATGAATCACATTTATGGAAGCTCCCAAATCACTAAGAGAATTAGAAAAGTGCAACTCCCCTATGGTGCATGGGACAGTGAATGTCCCTGGATCCTTGCATGTTTTTGGCATCACTAGAGTTGGTGTAATGAGTTCTGACACATTTCTTCCAAGATTGATCCTCTCATTTCCCTTGATCACTATTCGATTGGTAAAAATTTATTTTAAGAATTTATCATACCTTGGGATTTTCTTGATAGCTTCAAGTAGAGTGATGTTGATCTCCATATGCTTAAATGTGTCCAAAACCTCTTTTTTCATTGTCTTGTCAGCCATATTCTTGGTTTGTACAACCCTATTTGGAAAGGGAAGGGGTTTAAGAGGAACATCATCAATATTTTTCTTACTTTTATCTTTCACCTTGAGTTTCTCAATAATTGGTGTGGAATGCAGATTTTATGGAGTTGAGGTGAATCCCGGTGGAACGATAGGTGCAGATGTATCATTTTTTTGCTTCCCACTTCTCAATGTGATGGCATTAACATTACCCTTGGGATTTGGAGTAGGTTGGGAAGTTAGATTTCTAGAATTCTTAGTTACCAGTTCATGGAGGGTAGTGGCAATCTGGCTCATTTGAATTTTCAACTCCCTCAGTTCTGAACACTGACTCTCCAGATCATTATGTTGATTAAGAACAATTTGTTTCAAAAGATCATAAGTATTAGAATATACCTTTGGTTGATAATTCCCTTTTTGTTGACTTTTTGATTCTTGAGCTTCAAATCACCTTTGGGGTTGTTGGAAACCCTGTTGGTAAGGTGGAGGATACTGAAAGTTTTGTATAAAGGGGGGCCTTTTTTGTTGTCCAGATAATTACCATATGTCTAATTTATCCTTCCACACTTGGTTGTATATTGGAGAAAAGGAATCAATCTTCTTTTGGGGATATGGTTGTTGCTACTGATATGGTATCCCAGGAAACACTGCTACACAATCTTCTACTTCTTGTAGTTGGGGGGAATAGTCATTTGGGTGGCTTGTCTCAGTGTAAATGCCACAAGTCCTTGAAGGAGTTGGTTGAGATGTCTTTTGAGCCAAAGAAATTTGTCTCACCATAGTGGTAAATTATTCTAACTTGGTATCAATAAAATGACTCTCAATAGAATGAGGACTTACTTGATCTACACCCCTGACATGTGGTGTACCTCGATCGCCAAATTATTGGGAGTTTTGGGCCATCTTGTCAATCAATGCAAGTGAATCTATTGGTGTTTTTCCCACCAATGATCCTCCATCCATGGCATCCACCATTCTTCTATCCATAGGTGTGAGTCCTTTATAGAAGTATTGGATGAGGAGTTTCTCACTAATTTGGTGATGTGGGCAGCTTGCACACAACTTCTTAAATCGCTCCCAGTACTCATAAATTGACTCCCCTTGGGTTTGATTGATCCCCAAGATCTCCTTTCAAATGGATGTGGTCCTTGAATCTAGAAAAAAATATCAGCAAGAAAATGTGTTTCAAATCATTCTAACAAGTTACATCTTCAGGTTGTAAATAATACATCCAATCTTTCGTAGCTCCATCAAGTGAGAATGGGAATGCTCTTAGTTTTATTCGATCTTCAGATACATTTCTTGGTTTTAGGGTTGAGAAAAACACATTAAATTATTTAAGGATTTTGTTTGGGTCCTCCCCAAATAAGCCATGAAACTTTGGATGAAGGTGAATTGACCCAGATTTCAGTTCAAAGTCTGATTCAAGATTTGGGTATGAAATACAATTTGGTTAATAATTAATATAAGGTGCAACCAATTTTCGAATGGTTATATTAATTTCATTTCCATTATTTTAGGACATTTTTTCTTGTTTTATGGTTGAATTTTAATTTCTTCCAATTTCAATTCTTTGAGAGTGGAGGAATTCTTCAACTAGTTGAATGTTGAAACTTCCTGTAGACTGAGAATGTCTGATTTGAGCCCAAAGGCTATGTTCAATCTCAGGATCCAAATCTGAGAGATCTTTGGGACTAGTTCATACCATAAATAAAATAAAAATTAAAATAAGAAAATTATACCATAATGAAATAGAATATAATAAGTTTGAGTTGATGGTCCAAAAAGAAGAAGAATAAAATAAAAGGAGGAAAAAAAATTCATATTGGGTAAAGAAGGAAGAAAGAAGAGAAGAAGAGAATAAAATGTAAAATAAAATAAATACATCTAATTGGTTGAAATAATTACTTGCCTCTCTGGCAATGAAACCAATTTTAAAGGTGCTATCGTGGGTGCCCTCAAATTATTAGTAGTTTTTGGGTACTTAGTTGCAATAGAGTGGTAGACCAAGGTCGTCTCTCAAAGGAGGAAGTAAATTTGACAACTTATTAATGGTATTCTGAAAATAACATAAAATGGAATAATAAACCTACTTGAAAGGATTTGGGTTTTTTTACCATTCATAAATCTATAATAATTTTTCTAGAAGAATATTGTATAATTTTTTTGTTTTTATTTTTGAAATAATGTTCGATTAAAAAGACACAACAAGAAGATGTTTTTTTAGAAAATATTTTAAAAGGAATAATAGATCTAACTCTACCTATTCAATAATTTATTAATCATTATCATTTAAATCATTATCATCTTAATTATGATCCCTTAATTTGTTAAATCCCGAACCCTACGATAATTAACATTACCACAAAGATGAAGTGAATTTAACCCTAGGATAACTTCGGAACATGCTATCACAACACCATACTTTGATTGATGTTTTAAGGTTAGATTATGTTTAGTGGTAAATCAAAGCACATATCCTCTCTAAAAATTATAATTAATTGAGTTTAGGGATTATTTTTGAACACTACAAATATATTCTGTGTGGTTTTGAATTTCCAATTAAGTTCACGCTCTCGCAATTCACACAATTCTTGACCTCACGTGCTTTGTGTTTATTGTTCAATTGATTTCTTAGTTTCATTTAAATTAAAAAATAAATTAATAGATCATATTATTTGAACTACATTATCTCATTGATTAAAAATAAATGAATGAAGGAGGTGATAGGTAGATCGATTACTAAAAAAACAACTCTTCCATGGGCGGTGTAGTCATCGTAGAAACGTTATACATTTGAAAAGGTTTAGAGAGGGTAGAACCCAATCTTGTTTCTAATATTTTTTATATCTCAATTATTAATATTAAGAGAAGAATAAATTTGAACAAAATATAAGAAAAGAGAATAAATAAAAAAAGAACAAAGAAGCTTATTACACAAACAGAAGCATTACAACACGAAGAAGAAGAGGGCTTCATTGAAGAGATCATTGATTCAAGAGATACCCTTGTTTAAATGGTTAGATAATTGGAGTAGATCCACTTCTCCTCTCCCAAAACTTCCTAATGCATGTCCACAACCCCTCCAAATTAGAAAAACACTAATTTATAGAGTGTAAGAGAGGCTAGGTTTAAAGAGGTTTCAAGTATGAATGTGGAATCTCGGACAAATATTTTAAGCCAACTTGTACCGCCCATTTTACCTCCAAAAATCGTGAACCAGCTGTTCTTACAGAATCATGATTTGTGAAAAAATGGTTTTGAGAGATACACTCAAAATTTGGTCTCAATCCAAGCTTGGATGAAGAAGTTATGACCCAAATACAGAACCAATGTCCAATCTGGCGGGACCAGCCCACCTTTGACTTCATAATCTATTCAGTCAAACCAAATGCACGATTTAGCTCCAATGTCTTGAACAAAAGTTGTAGACCATTAATTCAGGAACATAGTTACAAAATTTCAAGTTCCAATAGTAAATATTAAAATATTTATCTTTGAAATACTATAGTTCACTATAAAGGGTAAAACTTAAATTTCCATCAAATTTTCAAATGAATGATCTAATCCCAAATATTTTATAAATAAACATATTTAACACAATGTGAGGTAATTTTATCATTTATTATCAATAAATTATTCAACAATTTTTTTTATTATTATTCTATTTGGTTTTTCAATAGTTTTAAAAAATTTGCATGAGAACTCATTTTGCAGCTACAAAAGATTGATGGAGACAACTATCCCAAGGTATATAATGTAATCATGCAGATTTAAATCTCTAAACAAATTTTGGGGATGTTAAGCTTTGGAATTGATCAATTTTATGAACTTAATGTGGAACCTTTACCAAATGTTTATTATAAATGTTGTCCGTAGTTTTCGACTGGTCTGGAACACAGTGAAGACATTTCTTGATCCAAGAACAACTTCAATGATTCAGGTAAGTTCAAATATTTTCCTTCTATGTAACTAAGGTTGTGTTTGGTTTTGAAAAATGTTTTATTTTATTTATTATCAATTCTATACTTGGTTTCTTGTGTTTATTCTAGGACATAGTGAATACATTTTCATATTCATTTTCTAACAATGTATTAGAAAATGTGTGACTTTCCTCTGTTTGTATTTTTATTTTCAAGAAACTAGAAACCAAGTTTTTTATTTATTTTTACAAAATATTTAATTTTTATTTTCATTTTCTATTTTCAATTTAAATAATTAATTACATTTTCTAATTCTTCTAAATAGTCCTTCCAAACTAATTACTATACTCCTATGTTGTTTTATCATCTGGGGTATTTTTTTTCAATTATACTATGACCTATATCCATTGGTCTTCATTAGTCTTTGAATACCTCTATTTTATTTCTCTTAAAACCCATTTTCATCTCCCATTTCATTCCCTTCTTTTTATATTTAATTTCATCCCTATAATGTTTTTAGTTTCACTCTTAACTTCAAATCTGTTTCATCTTAATTTTTACATTCAAATATGTTTTTTTTCACCTGAATTATTTCATCATTCATCATTAGGTGTGTTAAATAGAAATTCTTTAGGCATTTTACATATTTATAAGTCAATGAATTCACCTTTCATAAGCACTTGACTTTGGTTTCCTTGAATATCTACTCCACAATCATCACATTTAAAGGGATTCTATCAAGAATATGTCCATCTAGGTATTCCATAATAACAATAGTACTATTTTTAATCCATACATTGCCTCCAATTTAACCTATATATTTCTTTCAATACTATCTTTTAATTCCTTGTAGTTACATTCCTGTAGATTTTTGAAAGCATGGAGGATTGATCTTGAGAAAGCCAAAGAGATGTGGGCTTCCTTGATTCAGTGGAGAAAAGACTTTGGTGTAGACACTATTTTTAAGGTTATATTGGATACCTATTTTTTTGGTTGAAAAAAGCACCATTTATGTTTAAATCATGTTTCTGGAATCTTTGTAATGATTGGGTGGTAAATTAGATACTCTAGTTATTCCATTGAATTCTTTTATGCCTGTTTTTGTTGTCTTTAAGATTTTTAGTTTGAAGAGTTGAATCAAGTTCTTAAATACTATCCCCAGGGTTATCAATTTGTTGATAAGGATGGTAGACATCTTTACATTAAAAGAATAGGTAAAGGTTATCCTGGTAAGATTATGCAAGTGAAAAAATTGGATCATTTTTTGAGATACCATTTGTAGGTATTTGAAAAATGTTTTTTAGTTAATTTTCCTGATTGTTCAATTGCTACAAAGAGGAAAATAGACTCAAGTACAACAATTTTGAATGTTCAGGGCGTGGTGTGTTCTCCTTGTTTGGGTTTACGCCGCATTATATGTTAGTTGTAGTTTATCATTTCTATATTATTTAACATCACCTTATTTTATTCTACTTAGGGTTTTAAGAGCTTTACAAAGTCTTCACAAGAACACATTTTACATCTACAAAAGATCAATGGAGACAACTATACCGAGGTATATAATTTCATCATGCATATTTAAATCTCTAAACCAATTTTGGGGATGTTAAGATTTTGAATTGATTACTTTTATATGAATAAAACTACATACATATCCTTTACCAAATGTTTCTTATCAATGTTGGCCCTAGTTTTTGGCTGGTCTGGAACACAATGAATACATTTCTCAATCCAAACAAAAACTTTGAAGAATCACATAAGTTTAAAGATTTTACTTCTATGTAACTAAGGATGCATTTGGTTTTGAGAAATGATTTCTTCTGTTTATTATCAATGATGGATCCGGTTTCCTAGGTTTGGTCTGGAACACAGTGAATATATTTCTATTTTCATTTTCCAATAATTTATTAGAAAATGTATGACTTGCCTCTATATGCATTTCTATTTTTAATAAACATGAAACCAATTTTTTATTTATTTTCCAAACTCTTTAATTTTCATTTTCATTTTATATTTTCCATTTAAATATTTCAATACATTTTCTAATTGTTCTAAAAAATCTTCTAAACTAATTATTATTACTGTTATGTTGTGCTATCATCTGGGGCATTTTTTTATTCCAATTATACTATGAACTGTATCCATTATTCATCATTAGTACTTGAATCCCTCTTTTATATTTCTCTTCAAACTCATTTTCATCTCTCATTTCATTCCCTTCTTCTATTCTGTTTTATCCCTATTATTTTCTTAGTCTCACTCCTAACTTTGAATCTATTTCATCTTCATTTTTACTATAAAATATTCTATTTCACCTAAAGTATCTCACCATTCATCTTTATATGTCCTCAAATCCATTTGTGTTTTACTCCGTGTTGGCCTCTATCTTTTTTGAATTTGATTCATCTACAAAAGCAACCCTTCACCCAACTCCATCCATCTTTGAATCTATTTTGCATTCAAATCCACTATTGGCCTGATCAATTAACCTCCTTATTTTATTTTTTCCATCATTCTCTCCTGGTCATTCTATTTTTCTACTTTCATTCACCTAAATTCCCATTTCATCCAAGAACTTATCAAGGAGAATCGATGGGGTACTATAGAAACTCACATCATACTCTATTTGGAACCCAATTTCTTTTATCAAGGTGCAACCCAGTGTGGGTGGCCATAGAGTAGTTTGTAAATTCTCTATGGATAGTTCTAAGAATAGAATTTCATATTGTGGGAATTAATTCAATAGTAAATTGAGTCAAACATGATAAATATCATAAAACACCTAAACTAAACTCAACTATAATGAATTTTGGTCAGAATATTTCATGTTGATAGGTAGATTAGGATTTTTTTATCCATGTTTATCAGTAAATTAATTCATGTACAAGTTGGTATGTCAAATTTTTCCATTCACTCATGATTTATATCATGTACTGTGGTTGTCGTTTGTTACCAGATTTTATTTTTTTTACATTTCAAGGATGGCAGGAAGGCCGATACCTTTTTTGAAAGAAGTATTTATACCCATGGTTCAATAAACTGTGGGTATATTATGTCTAGTTTGATAATCTATACCCATGTTTTTTATTTTTTTTATAGTTCAAGGATGGAAGTAAGGTCGATACCTTTTTTGAAAGAAGTATTTGTACCCACAGTTCAATAAACTGTGGGTATATTATGTCTGGTGTAATAATCTATACCCATAGTTTTCTAAACTGAGGGTATATATATATATTCCCATGATTAACTAAAATCATGGGTATTATGGTATTTTCTAGGGGTATACCCATGGTTCTATGGAAACTGTGGGTATAACTCTATACTGATGCCTTGGTAGCCTACGGTTTATAGAACCAAGGGGATAGCCTATACCCATAGTTCTAAGGGATATGCCCATGGTTCCAAACCATGGGTATAGGTTAGTTTTCCATTAGTTAATTTTTCAAAAAAAAATCCTAACCTTTTTTGAACTTTCATATTCTAAATAATTTATTTCAATTGAGTTAGAATCATCTTTCTTAGTTAGCATACTCCTTTTTCTCCATTTAACTTCTTCTTATATTTATTGGATTATTTAGAAATTTTTTTCCACTTATTCCATCAAAGTTTTTCATCAGAATCATCTCAATATTCTCAAAATTTATTCTTTGGAAAATTCATAGAAAAGTATATGATTCCACCACACTCAAAAAAATTTAGAGGACGTTTTCCTCTATAATTTTCTCTTCCACTTAGATAGTTCTTGGATATAAGGGACATGATTTTTTCATTCAACTCATCATCCTCTTTATATTCAAAGTCACAAGGATTAACATTTTAAACATTTTGTATTTTTATTTTTCTCATAGCTTAAAAACCCATTTCATCTTTCATATTCTTTTTGAACATTATAGATTTCCTCATTTCATAGGAAACAAGAAATTTATGCAATTCATTAATAGATAAATCATCCTTATCTTTTAAAAAGAAAATTTTAAAATCAAACCTGTCCAAAAAGTTTATCATAAGTTTCTTCAAAATTATAGAATCTTTCAGGACATCTCTAAATCCCCTAATGTTGTAAATAATATCATTTTCTCTTGTGAAGTATTCATTAATAGTTTCTTCATCTCTCATTCTTATTTCTTTATAATTACTCTTCCATATTTGTAGGTTATCTTCCTTCACTTTAGTATTTCCGTCAAAAATACTTTCCAGCTTTTCCCACACACACTATGAAGTTTGGATACCAATCACCTTTATATATACATTTTTTGACATAAGGATAATATTTATAGCCTTTCCATGAACTTCTATATTTCTCGTATCAGCAAAAATCATAGGAGCATATTTATCAACAGGTGGAAAAATAATTGTAGTAGCATTAATAAATTCTTGGATGAGAGATAGAAGATAAGAAATCATCCTATTTTACTATCCATAATAAATTTTTCCATCAAAGGTAGGAATTCCTCTACTGTTGACAAAATTCATGTTATCTATGATAAGGATTCAACAAGGGAACCTTCTTATGATACCAATTGAAGTTCCAAAGGATTAAATAACAACTGAGATGGGGGGGGGGGTTGAATCAGTTGTTAACTTTTAATAAGTTTCAATAATTTTAGAAACTTAACCCATGAAAAATATTAATGTTCATTCCCTTATCATCTTTTAGTAAATACTCATTCATGAAAAAGTAGGACAGAAAGAAAAGAACAAAATATTTACAAGGTTCAGCCTCAATGTGAGAACTTACATCCTTTCCATAGACACTCCCATGGGTCTATGAAAATTCACTATTAATAATAAGTGAATACAACTTGTGCCAACTCCCATTAGACACCTTTTATCTCCCAATAGAAATGATTTTACTAACTTCTATCAGTTTACAAAGTTTTCTTAAAAAATAAGTAATCCAAAATAAAGTTAGAAAGAATTTTTTCAATCTAATCCAAAAACAATTCCGAGTTCTATGACCCTAGGTCTAATGTCCTTCAGTATGATGGACACAATTTGATTGACTCGGTCCAATCGACTCAATTCAGTTATTCCTTTATCAATCCACACTTCTCAAACTCTGCTCAAATAATGAGTTCAATCTTCCTTAGTATGATCTTCCTTAGTATGATCTTCCTCTGTCAAATCTTCTTGAGCCTATTAAGAATTTTTTTTTGCTTTTCGATATTCTTACAAGATCTCTTCTCGAAAAGATAATTTTGACATGAATTCTATAACACTCCACCTTTTCTGCTCTGGTGAAAAAGTTGTAAAGTGCGAATGTACTGTGCTTCTATTTATAGGAAACTTAGAATAACAAAGGCAGGAAACTGAAAAACTTTTCCCTCTTAGTCAAATTTCAAATCTCTGAAAAACATTCAAATTTAAAATTTAACTTTGACTGCTTCAAACCTTCTCAATATTTCTCTAAAATTAGTCTTTTTGAAGATACTAACTTTTCTTCAGTCAATGTAACTTTCTCAGCTCTAGTCTATTGTAACTTCCTTAACTTCAGCTTCCTCTTCTCAATATGATATGACTTTCTTTATCAGCTCATTACGGTATGAATTTATTTATCATCTAATTACGATGTGACTCTCTTTCTCAACTCATTATGATGAACTTCTTCAATAGATGACTTACCAATATCACAAACTAGTTTCTTCAAAGCATACTAAAATTATTTGAAACAATCAAATGTTGTGTTCCCCTTATTAGAATTATTTATAACTTTCACATTTAATAATGATTATTTTATGTGTTTTTATTTATTTAATGTAAAAATGAAAATTTTATAAACCTAATATGATGGATATGAATCAAAAATGGACATATTCTAATCATTTGAAAAACGAGTATAAATATAGAGTTAAAGAGTTCATCAAGTTTGCGATAGAGACTGCATAAAACCCTTCTTAAATCCTTTTTCCATGTTTACATTGTTTTTATTCAAGACAAATTAGTCCAGAAGAGTTGGATTTTTTTTTTCATGGAATAGATCAGAGCTATATACACTGGAGTAAACATGGGAAAAATTGAACATACACACCAATTGGGATGATACTATGGTTTGTAGATCATTTGATATGGATACCAGTGTAAATGATGGTGAAGATAACATGGAAAAATGATAATTGAAATTGAAGATAAATTTGTGATTTTAAAAAGTCGTTTGAGGAGTTAAACAGATATGATAAGAGACCATTTTATACTATTTTTACTAAATACACAAAATTTTGAACTATATTGAAGTTTTATAATTTGAAATATGGAAATGGATGGAGTGACACCATATTTACATCACTAATTGGTCTCCAAAATGATACGATACCAAAAGAAATCGAAATTCCATGTGAACCATATAATGACAAAAAAAATTCTATATTCAATGAGAATGATCTATAAAATAATACATGATTTTCCTAATGATTTCATAATTTTCCACAATGACCATGAATCACTCATAACATTCCCTAAGTGTGGCACAAATCAATGTAAGAAACACGAATCAAGTCATTTAAAGTTGTATAACAATTTACTATCATTCCTTGGTTTAGAAGACTATATGGATTTCAAGAAACCATGATAAAATTGGCATGGCATTTAGATACAAGAATTGAATATGGAAACTAACATCATCTTGTAGATTTTCCTTAGTGGAAGAAAATTGATTACAAGTATCCTAAATTTGGAAATGAGTTGAGAAAAATTTGTCTTGTGTTGCAGATAGAATAAATCTTTTTGGTGTGTAGAGTAGTACTCATATTATATGGATTGTAATGTTGATAAATTATAACTTTCCACCATGGTTATACAAGAAGCACAAATACATTATGTTGTCTCTTCTTATATTTGGAACAAAACAACCTGGTAATGATATTGATGTTTATTCAGCTCTATTGATTGATGATCTAAAATTAATGTGCGATACATTTGTTATAATGTGTGATGCTCTTAGAATTGAATAATTCACATTGAGGGCCATGTTTTATGGGATGATAAATGACTTTCTTTCTTATGGAAAAATTTTCAGGATAAAACATTAAAGGAATGTGGGGGTATCACATTTGTAAAGAATAAACACACTCAGTTTGATTGAAACATTACCCAAAGACTGTGTTTTTAGGAAGTCCTAATTTTTTACCTCAATCTCATAAATAATGATCATAGAAAACAACATTCAATGGGAATACCGAATAGGGTGCATCACCATCTTCACTAATGGGTGATCAAATATTTGATAAAGTAAAAGACATCGACACTATTTTTGGTAAACCATTTTTTAAAAACCTTATGAAATTAGGTTGGATGAAGAGATAAATTTTCTTTGAATTAACACATTAGAATTGTTTGTACGACATATATTTTCTTGATATCATGCATATAGAAAAAATATATCTGATAGTGTTATTGAAATGATACTAAATGTTCTTGGAAAAAGAAACATGATATCAAGGCTCAGTTCAACATGATTGATTTTGGGAAAAGGGGAGATTTGGCACCAGTGAAGGGTAAAGGGAAAACTTTTCTTCCTCTAACAGCTTACACTCTATCCAGATAGAAATTTTTTCAATTTTTCATTTCCCTTAGGGGTGTAAAAGTTTCATATGGGTATTCATTAAATATCCATAATTTCATGTCAATAACTAATTTGAAGTTAGTGGCAATGAAATCACCTGACTGTCATGTTTTGATGCAATATTTGATGCATGTTTCTTTCCATTTAATTCAATCTAAAAATGTTCACTTGGTTATAGTGGTTCAACTATGTTGTCATGTCCATTAGAGAAGGATGTACCCCAATGAATAGTATATGATGATTTTGAAAGGGTATGTTAAGAATTTAAGTTGACCAGAAGATTATATTATAGAATAATATATTTCTGAAGAATATATTGAATTATATACCAATTACTTATTAGATGTTGACAACATTATTCTCTCAAAGTCTTATCCAATTGGATGAGTTATGGGTGAATATATTTACGGAAGATATGTTGTTACAATCATAATCACAGAGTAAGAGAAAGAGAACCTTTAAATTTTATATAATTGTAAAGACGTTGATATATACATTGAATCCCACAAATAAATTCTTTGAGATTTGAATCCATTAAGGGATAAAGGATGGATATCAAATACACATAATCAAAAATTTATAGGATGGTTCGTAGAACAAATTTAAAAGGATCTACTTAAAAATATGAATTCAATTGTTTCACGACTATGATGGCTATCCAGGGGACAAAATTCAAATGTTATATCTTACACTAGTTTTTTAATCAATGGTTGTGAATTCTATAGAAAATAAAAAAATGACTAAAATATGATTCAAAAATTTGGAGTTACAATTTTGGCGGAAGTGATGTATAAATATAGTTAAATGGATAAAAATCCAATTTGTGAAAATATATCATATTTTTGAATTATCGAATAGATATATGAGTTGTATTATACAAAATTTCAAGTGCCGATTTTCCATTTCAAATGGGTTGAAAATAGGAGTGCAGTGAAAATTGATGAAATAGGCTTCATGAAGGTGAATTTCAAAGTGGGTTCAGTATGAATTGGATTGTGTTTTTTTAGTTTATAATTTACTTTTTACTTCAAAAAAACATCACATAATCAAAACTGATAAAATTCATTAATATTGTTTTTATATGTTAGGAAAATAATACATAAGTCATTTTTTACATGTATAAATCTTTTGTAGCTCAATACAACTCACAGTGTGCCTGATATGACTCTGACTATTTCTTTTTTATTTAAAATTAACATTAATTTTAGTAAAAAATACAAGTGACATACTGAAAACTGGTCAAACATTCATGGATTTTATTGATAAATTTGGACAACAATTCATAATTTATTTTTTATGTGTATGAATTTTTCTCACATCTAACCAACACACGATGTGACCTGTATGACTCAAAGTGTGTGTCTCTAGTTTAAAATGAAATTTTAGTAAAGAAGAAAATTGACAAATCAAAACTGAGAAACCATATATTAATTGGTTTAATAATTTAGGAAAACATTCCATAAGTAATTTGGGATGTTTAATAATTATATGTACCTCAATATGACGCACGGTGTGACTGGAATCACTCTAAGTGTGTCTTTTAATTTCCAATTGACATTAATTTTAGTAAAAAAGTAAATTGAACTACTCAAAACTAAGAAAACACATCTATATTGTTTTTATACTTTATGAAAATTATCCATAAGTCATTTTTATGTATAGGAATCAGTTGCACCTCAATCTCATACATGACATGCTCGATATGACTTAAAGTTTCCTTTATTAGTTTATAATTAACATTTTAGTTCAAAAAGTGTCATGAACTTAAAACGAAGAAAATGAATTCATATATTCTTGATAATTTATGAAAATTATTCATAATTCATTTTGATGTGTAGGAATTAGTTTCACATCAAAAAAACACATGATTTGACTAGTATGACTCAAAGTGTGTGTTTCCAGTTTAAAATGATATTTTAGTTAAATAGACAAGTGATATACTCAAAAATGATAAAATTCATTCATATTTTTTTCATAATTTATTAAAATTAATAATAATTCATTTTTGATGTTTAGGAATCATCTTCACCTCAATCTGGTCCATAGTGTGACGAGTATGACTCCAAGTGCATATTTTTTTTTAAAATTGACATTAATTTTAGTAAAATTGACAATCACCATATTCAAAACTGAGATAATGCATTTATATTATTTTTATAATTTCAAAAAATGATTCATAAGTCATTTTTGACATGTAAGAAT
This sequence comes from Viscum album, assembly GCA_963277665.1. Lineage (NCBI taxonomy): Eukaryota > Viridiplantae > Streptophyta > Magnoliopsida > Santalales > Viscaceae > Viscum > Viscum album. Next base: position 1,655,058,544 of record OY728121.1, on the reverse strand, counting down.
CAACGATTCCTCAATTAGATACATGATGTTCCTAGTATGACTCAAATAACCCATTATTAAATTTAAAATTGACATTTTAGTTTAAAAAGTGTCACTCATTGAAAACTAATAAATTTTTTTTTGATTGCCATGATAATTTATAAAAATTATTCATAATTCGTTTTTTATGTTTAGGAATTAATCTCACATAAAATTGACACAATATGTGACCGGTATAACTCAAAGTGCACGTTTCCAGTTTAGAATGTAATTTTAGTAAAAAAGAATAATGACGTACTCCAAACTAATAAAAAAATTCATATTGTTTTGATAGTTTTGGAAAATTATCCATAAGTAATTTTAGACGTGTAAGAATTAGTCTCACCTCAATATGATGCATGGTGTGACCGATATGACTCCAAGTTCATCTTTTTATTTAAAATTGATATTAATTTTAGTAAAAAAGACCACTGACCTAATCAAAACTGAGAAAATGAATTATGATTGTTTTTATACATTATTAAAATGATCCAAAATTCATTTTTGATGTGTAAAAATTATTTTCACCTTAATCTAATACACAATACGTGCAGTATGGCTCAAAGTGTTCATTATTACTATAAAATTGACATTTTAGTTCAAAAAGTGTCACCCACTGAAAATCAAGTAAACGTGCTCATATTTTCTTTATAATTTATGGAAAATATTAATAAGTATTTTTTTATGTTTAGGAAATATTCTCGCATCAAACTAACACACTATGTGACCAACATGACTCAAAGTGCGTGTTTCCTTTTTAAAATGACATTTTTGTAAAAGAGACAAGTGACACACTCAAAACTAAGAAATCCGATTCATATTATTTTGATACTTTATGAAAATGGTCCATAAGTAATTTTTTGTGTTTGAGAATAATTTTTACCTCAATCCGATGCATGGTGTGTCTGGGATGACTCGAAGTGCATTATTTTATTCAAAATTGACATTTATTTTAGTAAAAAAGAAAAATCGACATAGTCAAAACTAAAAAACACTTTAGGGTTGTTTTGTTAATTTATTAAAATGATCCATAATTTTTTTTAATGTTTAGGAATCATATATACATCAATCTGATATACGATTGTCCCAATATGACTCAAAGTGTCAGCTATGAGTTTTAAATTGACATTTTAGTTAAAAAAAGTGTCACTCGGTGAAAACCGAGAAAACATGCTTGGATTATCTTAATAATTTTGAAAAATGATTCTTAAGTCATTTGTGATTTTTAAGAATTAGTCTCACATTAAACTAACATAAGATTTCGTCTTTATGAATCAAAGTACACGTTTCCATTTTAAAATAACATTTTTTTTAAAAAGACAAGTGACATACTCAAAACCGAGTAAATACATTCAGATTGTTTTGATTCTTTAGGAAAATGATCCATAAGTCATTAAGGATTTGTAGTAACCAGTTTCACCTCAATCCAAAACACTGTGTTACTAGTATGAATCCAAGTGCATCTTTTCAATATATAAGTGTCATTTTAGTTTAAAATGCACATCACATCACCAAAACTGAGCAAACGAGCCAAGATTGTTTTCTCATTATTCTATCTGTTATCACATAATTAATTTACTTATCATTTTTATATTATAATAATTTATTTAATTTTAAAGTAGATAATACTTGAATATGAATAGGAAATTGTGTGATGTACAAGAATCAACCGCAACTCAATCTGATACACAACGTTCCTGGTATAACTCAAAGTGTAGTTTAAAATTAGCACTTTTTGTTTAATTTATTTCTTTATATTATTACTAACATAAGAATTATTTTCTTATATAGGTACATTATGTTTCTCAATTAGGGTTGGTTTGTTCGGTAATAGCATGACTCAGGGTTTGGGGAAAAAGATAAAGGAACATTGATGTTTTTGAATGTATGTAATCATTTTTACTAACATATTTAATTGTATAAACCAATATTTTAAATGTATATAATATAGTGTCTCTTTATTTCATCTGTGTTGTAAATTTTATTTCATTTTAATTCTATTTTTTTACTTTATTTTTCTACTTTATGGTGTTGCAATATTATTTTACATCACACAACATTGGTGTTGTAGTGTATTGTTATAACACACTGCAATATGACCCTTTATCAACACCAATGTATGGGGTCTTTTATAAGTGTTTCTAAAACTATTGATGAAGGCCTAGGGCTTTTAATCATGCTTTGTTAGTCAGTGTTTTTCTAGCACTGCAAAAGGCCAATTTTAGCACTATTAAAGGCTTGTTTTGTAGTAGTTCATTGAGTTTCACCACCTAACCACTATTATCAACAAAATTTTCAAACACACCATGTTCCCCAAGTGATCAATAATTATTGTTCTTAACTTCATTTGAGGCTATCCACATCACACTTGAGAAACACCATGCCTCTCGTTTCACTTTTGAGGATCATTCACACGAGCAGAGAACTTTTATGCCCAATGCATAACCTATTTTAAAGAATAATCCTATAACCAATTATAAATAGGAGATACAGACTGTCCAATATTATATGTCACATCTCCTCGCTTCAACAAATGTGAAATTTGGATTTACAACAGATAAATTTGACATCATGTCATATGGTAATTGATTTTAAAGGAATATCAACTAATTAAAAAAATATTAAAAATGGATTGTATTTTATAATTGGTTTTAAAATCATGGGTAGTGTCCATGAATGGGAAAGTTTTTTTTGTGAAATATATCATTTATTATTGGGATGATGTGTGAAATTTGAGGTTTCAAAATAGTAATCAATTTAATTTTTTAAAATCTAAACTCTTTTATAATAAATTTATTTTTAAGCTCATCATCGTAATCCTGCACTGTTATACTTTGAAATACATTTTTGACTACCCTATTCAGTTTTAATATATGTTTATAATTTCAAAAAAAATATAAATCTAAAATTAATTGATATCAAATTAAGTAAATATATATTTTTATTTTATTATAATTTTAAAATATATAACCAATAAATTAATAATGTTCCATTTAATCAAATTCAAAATTTAAAATTCCATTATAAATCTAGAATGAAATGTTTTCAAAATAAATAAATAAATATTATAATTTTTCTATGGTTTGAAAATATTTAGTTAATTATCTATTTTTACAATTGTTTTGTTATTTTTTTGGTTGATTTTCAAGGTTTTTAAAATAAGACAATTTCTCTATCCCAATACAAAATAAAAAACATGACACCCATCATGCATCTTCTTATTGATTATTTAAATATAAAAACTTGTTATGAACCTACAAAATTTCACCCTTGTATAACAGGTGGGTCATCTCCATCGTATTTAGTAATTAATTTGATGTTGTCCGGTGATAGGAATTAAGAATTAAGTGGATAATAAGAATATTATTATTTTGTCGATTCAAATATTAATTTATTCTATTTGATTCCATCAAATATTATTTTGTGGAAAAAGCATGTGTTTCTATTGAAAATAAAACATGGATTCTATCCAATGCTGTATTATTTAATCTTCATTTTTCTAATTTTTCTAAAAAAAAGATAAAATGATTAAATTGTATATAGATTTTAATGTGTTTTGTTAAAAAAAATAAAAAATCAATATAAAAACCCAATAAAGTATAAAAAGTAAAATATTCTAAAATTATCTCTTCCAAAACCATAATCGATTTTAAATTTTTTATGCAAATTTTATAATTCGGTTTTTCAAAAGGTTCACCTAGAGATGTCTTTGTGGATAAATCTACAATGTTTTACAAGATATAATTTGATGGATATCAATCTCACAACTCTTTTAAAACTTACAAGTAATTTATTTTATGATGATACATGTTTCATCCTATATCATATTTGATACAACCACATTTTAATCTTAATATACAAACCAAATTATTTTTAATTAAAGTGGTGAACCTATTAATACTTAGTGTACAATTATTTGATAAATAATTGATTATGATTAAACACATTGTGTTATTAATTACCTTAATATCCCTCGATTTTATAAGGAAACACTATGTTTGATGGCATACAATAAATGAAATACTAAGATTAAACAAATAGTGAAATATTACCCTTACATCCAAGCTGTTAAATTGACATGCATGAGTAGAAATAAATGATTTATAAAATATATAATGGTTCTACTCATTTCTAATGTATTAATTAATGTTTTATAAACAATCACTCGATTTTTAGTAAATTTATTTTATTCTTCATAAATACATTTCTTTTATAATGATTTTTAAAAGTTTTTTTAAGAAAATAATAATTCATTTGAAAAAATTAATTTCATTTTTGAAATTAGCTTGTTGAAATTATCGTAAGACATTATTTTTGATAATTTTCTGAAAAGATTTATTTTTCAATAAAGAGTGAAAATATAGATTTTTATTGTAAAAGTTATTTAATTTTAAATTATTTTCAAAGACAAAATTATTTTTTTGATTATTTTTAAAATTTTATTAGTTTATTTTGGTTTAAATTATGTTTTTTTGTGGATTTTATATTTGAATTTAACATAAATACATTTTATATTTAAAAGGGTATTTTTCTATAAAACTATTTTTCATTGAATTTTACCAATTTAATTTTAAATTAAATTTTACCATATCTATGATTTGAATTATAAAAAATGGATTCTATATTTATAACTAGGAGTTCCAAATTTATTAAATAGGCCTCTTTAAATTTGGGACAATATGAATAGTAACCTTAATAGTTTTTATTACCACGGTAAAGAGTAAATCAAATAATTTAGGTTATCAATAAAATTATAAGAACCATTAAATGACTTAAAAACTTGATAAAATATAATTTCATAATTAAAAATCGACCATAATCATCCAAGGGTCGAATTTATGATATTTTGGAGTCACTTGGATGAGATTATGACCTTTAAAATATTTTATTTAAAGAAAATCCAAACATGTCACCCTCGTGTTTTTTATAATTAAAATATGTTTAACATGGAGTTATCAAGAAAATATTCTCTACTTAGAATAGTATTTTGAAAAATAAATTTTTTTTCTTTATCATGGTAATTTATTTTTAATTTTTAGTGAATAAATAATCACTTTAAATTTTTTCACAATGCTGATGAAGTAATATTTAATTAATGGATAAAACAAATAAATAATATTAAATATATTTAGATAAAATATAATTTGAGATAAATATTGTGATAAAAGAATTTTATATATGATAATGACATTTTAGGGATATAATAAAATATTTTTTTTTATAAATTTAGATGTTTTCTTGATATTATTAAAGTCAAAGTAATGAATAATTATTAAAATTGGCAATATGGGTATTTTATAGAAAATTAAATTTTATAAAATGATATAAAATTCCTAAAAAATATTAAATTCAACCAAGTGATTAGAATATGTTTTATAATATAAATCATGGCCCAATTATTGGTTTTCGGTACATTTTTAGTAACTATATTGACTCTCAAAGAGTAAAAATCTTTGTTGTCATGATAAGAGTTAAATTGGTTAAACATAGATTCATACCAAAAGATAAGAATGTAAATATAGTAAAAATTTGTCTAATTTTTCTTTTATGAGGTAATTTTTACTTATCCTTATCTTATATTTTAAGTAATTCACTTTTAAACCATTTGGAATTAAATTTTAATTCATATTAATTTAATATTTTTAGAAATTTCAAGAGTGCCCTCCCATCTCTTATAAAAGGGGACTTATTCTTCTCAATAATTAAAACTTAAAAACCAGTTTTTTGTACAATACTTTCCCAAATCCATTCCTAGAATCAATCCCATCATTCTAGAGGCTTTATTTTAGGCAGAACACAATCCTTAGAAGGCTTAATGTGTTAGGAGGTTTTATAAGGAAGAGGTATAATTTTTATTTTTTTGTTTTAGTTTTTATCCTTTTCCACATCCTTTAAATCATATTAAACCACGATAAAATAATAAAACAAGTATAATCCACATACTGATATGTTATTATGTTAAAAACATAACCTATATCCATCTCCAACATCCATGAAATGGGAAAATAATTTATCATTCATGTGTACGCCGAACTACCGCCTCGCAAACCTTTGTAATTTGTTTTCCATCATTGTATTTCAAGACTGGTTGAAATTATGTAATTAATGTTTATATATGATATTAATGAAATATTTATCATTCTAAAAATATTATACATCATTTACCTTTTTACCATTCAATGCATTGAAAAATGATAACAACATTCGTGCGTACGTGTTGACCACGACCACCATGAAGCGATTTGATTTGTTTTTCATCAAATAATGTGGATGATATGTATATATAATTATATTTAAAGAATTTATATTATATATATGATATTATTATCATTATTTAATATAAAATTATACTTATGTTCTTTCCATAGTGATCATTGAAAAATGGAAACTTTACTCATGCGTACGTATGGCCTACCGTCTCTATGATTGTAACATAATTCATTTTACATAATCATATTTAATAGTTGAATTAAAAATTAAAATTTATGTGTAAAACAGATAATTATTTCATTATTACTATTATTTATATTATGAAATGATGACCTCTTTGTCCATATTCAACCTACCAAATTCATTTTGGACTTATGAACCAAATATTTCTAAAACATCTGATGTGAACATAAATGATTAAGTAATTGTTATAACATGATAATAAGTGAGATAAAATGAATAATAAACATAAAAAATGTTCTTTAAAAATTAAATAATTATCCTATATTTATTATTTGGGAATATAATTAACATACATGACGAGTCAGACTCAAGGTAAGATATGTTTTTCTCACATTTATTTCTATGGGACACATGCCTTATACACTACATGTTTATTTTGTGTGGTGTATATACTAATTTTGATTTTTTATGATTCTTATCATGAAAGTTATAGTATATACATATCCATCTAAATTTATTGATTTTATGGTATTTATGATTCAATTGATACCAAAGTGGAAAGGGTTTATTTCACAATCTCATAATTATTCAGGATTGTTTAGGCTTAAGTATTTACAAAAGAATATTTTTATTACATGTCCATGTTTTCTAAAAATGTTTTCCAATATATATTTACTACTCTCTAATGATTTTTTAAATTAAATTTACCCTTATTTTACTTTTTTAAAAAAATATTTTAACAGGAATCTTCCTGTCATTTTCCAAACATGGTACTTTTAGAATTTTCTCACAAAAGTGTGAAAGGAATTATTTTTTAACTTATACAGCATGAAAATAATATCTCACCATCATGATGCCTCAATGATTTTATGATTCCTTTATAAGTTTAAAATTTTATTTTCAAATAAATTTTTTTCATTTATAAGTCCACAACTTTTTAAAAATATAAGTGATTTTAAAATGGAAAAGTTATTTTCCTCAAGAATTATTCCAAGTGATCTTTCAAAATAGATCTCCATATAAGATGATATCCTTTAATGTTACTTATAATTTACTAGGGATACGATCCAAGGAAACCAAATTTATCCTTCCTCCATGTGATTTATTTTTATGATGAAAATACGAAATGTTTTTTAAACCTATTTCTTTCCATGGGTTCTGATATGATGAATGTTTTATGATATCATGGAACATGTAAAGACCCGAATTTTTCCATGTATTTTTTTTAAATTATATGGGAATATTATAAGACTGTGAAAATTAACAACACATAATTTTGATCTATAGTGTGCCCGGAATGAATTTCTGAACTTTTTTTCTGGTATGTTCGTCAAACGCATGAGCGATGTTTTGTAACTTTTGAACCGGTGCTCGGAATTGAAATTCGAGGACACCATTGAATTCGCAGCACCGATATTCGCTTAAGGAGACCTTCACCTCGACCATAGTAGGTCAATGGTGAGATTTATGTTTTTGGATTTTTGTAGGAGATGAAAAATAAAATAACTAACTTTTAAATTTTCTTTCTTGAAAACCTCCATTTTGAATCATGGTGGTGGGGACCACCCAAACTCCCCTTTATTGTGAGGAAACCCTTGGAATTCCCCCAATTAATGTGCCAACATTAATTTAATTAATAAACATAACACAATTAAAGTTGGATCCTCACCTCAAGTGGTGGGGGATCGTTGGAAAAGAGAAGAATTGGGAGAGCCTTTGGGGGAGCATCCTCCAATGAAGAATGAACCTCTAACGAAGACAACGCCTGAGCTCGGGTTGGGAGCGTGTTGTGTGAGAGACGAACGTCGGCATATTCATTGTCCTCGTCTTCTTCCTCATGCCATCTCCAACAATCGAGGTAGGGGGTTTATTTTGAGATCTGATAATTATCTTTTTGTTGATTCTTCATATTCTTAATTCTTAACGATGATGGCCAAACAAACACGGCCATCGATCCTCCAAAATACCATGATCTTTTCTATTTGTTCTTCATACGTTCTTCAACGCCAAATAATTAAGCGCTCTAAAAACACAATGTTTTTTTGAGCACGACATACGGACACGGAGATCTCGACCCGAGGATCGCAAATATGCGGTCGTCATATTTTTTGGGCTTAGAACAAAGTTGTGGTGTCCCTTGGAGGAGGAGAGCAGCCGGAAACTAGTCGGCTGTGGTTTGATCCAGTAGCGTAGGAGGCTGCGGCCCGTCGGCCGCAGCGGAAAAGGGGATAGTGACCGACATGCCAGTCGACCGCGTGGAGGTAGGGCGGCGCGTGTCTGCGCCACCGGTAGTGGAGGAGGCTGCAACTCGTCAGCCGAGGCGAAAATGGATGGCGGCTGGCCCACCAACCGACAGCGTGGAGGCAGGGCGGCGCCGTCCACACTGCCGGTAGATGAGAGGGTCGTCGAAACTTATCCGCGGCGGTGCACCCAGAGGGCGGCCGACACCCGACCGACCGCAAGAGGACAACAACACCATCGCGCCACTGGGAGGAGAGTCGGTCGGTCTTCTGGCTGGCCGCATTACACCGAGAGAGACCCCTCCAATGGGTCCTGAAAGCCATCCGGAAGTGACACTTGGAACCACTGGGATGGCTGAATCCGAACGGTCCAATGGACTGTTCAGAATACCAGGGGCACTATCCTCCTGGGTAGCAGTTAGGGTGGGCTCTGCCATGACAGACTACACCCAATAGAGCAGGCTGAGCCCCATGGTCTGTGCCTATTGGGATGGGCCAACCACGGTCCTGCCCATCCAGGCCTGACCCGGGTCAGGCCGGGTCAACTCGAACTAGGTCGGACTCGACCCGGGCCTATCTGGACCTAAATACCCCTTTTTGGCCATAACTTGAGAATCGAGAGTTTGTTTGACGAACCATCAGTGGCACTAAATTCCATGGATAAAGACTGTCCTTTTGGTATCATCTACTTTAGTTTTGGATAAATTTGGAGTATGGTCAGGATGGATCGAACCCAAAACCAACCGGGTCCTCGGAACTAAAAGGCTAATGACTTACAGACCGGACTTCCGATTGACGTGACGTCTGTCACGTTGGGTCCCTTATGATGTGACAGACCTTCATGATACTTATTTGTGGGATTTCATGGTAGTTGAAGTATCGGCTGATGGATTCAGGAGAGGAACCTCCTACAATAAATCATGCTTAGTGCAGGAACCCTATGGCTGACTGTATTTGAGGAGTCTTCAGATCCTGTGTGGGTCAGCGCTCATCGATCCTATGTGGGTCAGAGCTCAGTGATCTTGTGTGGGTCAGTGCTTAGTGATCCTATGTAGGTCAGCGCATATCGATCCTATGTGGGTCATCTACAGATTCTGTGTGGGTCATTTTCATATCCTACGTGGGTCATCTTTGATCCTGTGTGGGTCAACAGTAGAGCTTCTCGACGAAGTAAGTTGATCTAACAATACAACTAATCATCTATACTTTCGTACTTAAGTTATGCCTGGTGTGAGATGAGTCTTTACCTTTGTGGTACTTACCTTTGTGGTATTGTTCTGTGTGGTGTTACCTTTATGGTACTTACTTTCATGGTATTCTTATGTGTGGCATTACCTTTGTGGTACTTACCTTCGTGGTGTTACCTTCAAGGTATTCTTTCCTTCGTGGAATAGTTGTGATTTTGGCTAGAGAGTTGGGTCGTGTGTTTCCTCATGAATGAGATGGGTATACTTGATAACTTAGGTATATATATGGGAATATACCTAAGTGGGGTTGACTGTTGTTTTCATGCTTTGTGGTTTATCATTTGTGGGTTTTGAGAGACCTTAGGGGGTCTCGACGTCCCTTCTGAGTATCGTTATACTCAGCCCTACACGGGCTACGCCCACACCTTGTTGTGTTTTATGCATATGACGGACAACGCTGATTGAGGTTGAGGGTACCAGGTCTGAAGGCTACTCGGAGGTGGAACTTAGAAGATGCGTACCGCAGGGATGAACGTTCGATAGATGTACCTACCCTTTAGGTAGGATCCTTGGCATGTGTTCACATGAGCTGTTTTCAGTTTTACTTGTACTTTCCAGTAGGGCTTTTATTCCTGCCCCTTTACATACTGTACACACCCTGTTTACTACATAGTTTACTTTCTTCTTGTATTTTGTTGCGTGCTTGGTTTGTGTGAGTTTACAAGTTTAAAGTCAATGCCTTACCGGTTTTAGGGATATGCCTTTATGGTGTTAGTCGCCAGCCCCTGGCCTATGGAAGGTGGGCTTGGGGTAGTCATGGCACGGGCCCTAGGGGATGGGTTGTGACAAATTGATATCAGAGAAGTCAGTTCTACCGAAGAACTAGTACTCTGATCTTTTAATTGGCAATAGTGTTAAGTGTTATGAGTGTGGTTATCATTTTGGGGAATCCAGTGTTGGTGTACCAGCCAATGTATCCATATACTAGGACCCTGACTTCTGATTTCCAACTCAGTGCATTAAAACACTGATTGAATGTGTGTTTTTGAAAAGTTTTCGTTGTGATCTCTTTGAGTCGGCTCACCAGGTATGACTTATTAACTGTGGCACACTTATTTCTTTCTATGTTGCCTCCATGAAGACATCCAACCAGGGTTCCAGGTAGAGTATGTGATGACAGCCCACCGAGTGACAAGGCTTCAGTGTAGGGCCCCCTTTTGGAAGTTGTACCATCGAGTGTTGTACTAGCAGCACCACTACCCATTGGGCAGCCGAAGCCACCAGCCCCAACAGCAGAGGGTGCATGCCACATGAGCGCGTTGCATTAGTTTCAGTGCTATAGGCCACTGAGATACCGGGGAAATATGGAACCATAGGTGGCTAAGGACTGAATGGAGGCTGTGGTTAGAGTTTTTCAATTGGTATGGACACCAGCTGATCGGATGGTGATCATTTCCACTAGCCTTCTTCAGGAAGCAATAGGCAGATGGTGGAGATTGATGCTCTAGGTTCACGACAAGGTCACTCTCATCTGTGTGGACTTCGAGAGCCTTTTCAGTGAAGAGTTCATCCCAACGACCTTATTCTCTGTGCGTATACAAGAGCTTCTCCACTTGCAGCAGGGTAGCAAGACCACATATCAGTATTCAGTTGCGTTTACTGACCTCTCGTGCTACTCCACTGACATGGTGTGGGACCCTTTATTCAAGGCCCGAACCTTCAAGCAGGGGCTCAGACGAGATATTAGAGCTTCAATGATTTCTGTCAACATCTCAACACAGGTGGGGGTGTTAGAGAGATCAATCTTATTGGAGAGATTCTTTGCTGAACAGTCACCAGCAGCGAGACCCACCACCGGACGTCACATATCAGAATCATCTACAACTGGCAGCAGATAGATGATGCAGAGGTCCAAGAGGACCAGACCTATAGGTGGATGACCACATGATATAGGGTAAGTTGTGCGGGGCTCTCGATACAGAGCAGGATAGGCAAGTAGATGGCAGTGTTACTTGTGTGGCGAGCAGGGTCACATGGCTCATGTCTTCCCGACCCACCATACGGACGACAATAAGATGGTCAAAGGACCACCTGGGCAGAGGTAAATATTCGACCGAGTAGGTCCACAGGAAGAAGGAGGACATGGCAGAGGAGATTTCCATGCAGCAAGCGGTGGGTAATGATTCGAGGTTCTACCGCCACCACCTCCAGGTGGTCCACCCCGACCATAGGGAGCAGGTGGATAGGGATGAGCTCATCTCCTGGCAGCTAAGGCCTACGACCATGGCGCTCTAGAGATTATTCGAGGTACGATCTGTGTCTACTCCACCTTAGCTACAGTACTTATAGACACAGGTGCCAGTCACTCTTTGATTTCCACTGCCCTTGTTCGGAGCTCGGAGAATCTAGTGGAGCCGTTGGCTAAATCCTTATGGATAGAGACTACTATAGGAGAGGATTTGATGATTAAACACTTGTACCAGTAGTGTGAGCTTACTCTAGGAGGTGAGAGCTTTGACTGGGATCTTCTAGTAGCGGCATCGAGGCCTTACGATGTCATCTTGGGTATGGATTGGTTATCTATAGTCCATGCTCATATCGACTATATTAAGCGCAAAGTGTGGTGTGTCCACATAGATGGGATGAGTTTTTCCTTCACCAGTGATATGAGAACCTTTTCAACACAGGATGGACTTACCCAGAGGAGGGTTCAGCCAATCACACATCAGTTGGCTAGCCTTACCCTCGGAGCGGTTGTTGTTGAGAGTATGAGCTATCCTGTAGTGGTGGACCAGTATGCTGATGTTTTAACTAATGATGTTCCAGGTCTACCTCCTCACAGGTGGACTTTTATATCGACTTGTACCTCGGGACATCACCGATATCTACACCAGCATATCAGATGGCTCCCACGGAGCATTAAGAGCTGCGAGTATAGCTGGAGGACTTGCAGAGGAAGGGATTCATTAGGCCCAGTGTTTCTCTTTGGGCAGCACCGATTTTGTTCGCCAAGAAGGAAAATGGAAGTTTGGGACTCTGTGTCAACTATCAGCACCTAAACCAGGTGACCATGAAGAACAAATACCCACTACCAAGGATTGATGATCGTTTTGATCAGCTGAAGGGAAAATGGTGGTTTTTGAAGGTAGACCTCAAATCAGGCTATCACCAACTCAGGGTACGAGACAAGGATGTGTAGAAGATGACCTTCAGATGTCGGTATGGCCATTATGAGTTCTTGGTTGTTCCATTCTGCGTGACCAATGCCCCAACAGTGTTCATGGGACTCATGTATAAGATCTTCCTGCCATACCTCGATCTCTTTGTGGTAGTCTTCATCAACTACATCTTGATATATTCAGCTACAGAGAAGGAGCATGCCTATCATCTGCAGATAGTTGTGGACACACTTCGAGAGCACCAGCTTTATGGTAAGCTCTTGAAGTGTTAGTTATGAATCTGAAAGTTACACTTCCTGGGACACGTTATCTCGGAGGTTGTAGTTGTAGTGCATCCAGTGAAGATTGAGTTTGTGCTTGCTTGGGAGCCACCCAAAAGTGTGAAGGAGGTGTGGAGTTTCCTGGATTTGGCTGGATACTACCATAGATTTGTTCCTGACTTTTCCAGATTTGCGGCACCCTTATCATCATTGATGAAGAAGGGGAAACCTTTCGTGTGGTCTGAGAGATGCCAGTGGAGTTTCCAAGAGCTGAGGTAGAAACTAACGAGTGCCCACATCTTGAGGCTACCAGAGGAGGGTGTTGGGTATGTAGTCTACCGTGATGCATCTTGGACCGGGCTTGGATGTGTCTTGATGCAGGAGAGAGCAATGATCGCATATGGTTCTCGAGAATTGAGAAAACATGAGCAGAAATATACTACCCATGACCTGTAGTTAGCAGTAGTGGTCTTTTCCTTGAAGATGTGGCGACATTACTTGATGGGAAAACATTTTAGAGTCTAATATGATCACAAGAGTCTCAATTGTATCTTCTCTTAGAAGGAACTGAACTTGATATAGCGGTGTTGTCTTGAGTTCCTCGAAGAATTTGACTTCGAGATAGTCTATACTCCTGGGAAGGGGAACGTAGTAGCAGATGCACTCAGTAGGAGATCAGTTATTCAGTTGCTGAGTGAGGCAACAGAGCAGCTAGCCACTTTGCGGATATCCTACATGGATCGATATGGAGCAGCATATCTTCAGTCTCTGACAGTCACTCCCCCACTTCTTCAACAATTCAGGGAGGCTCAGCTTGGGGACACTCACTGCGAGGATTGACGTGCTCAGATGTCCACAAGACATGAACCTGATGGATTTTTTGAAGGCGGGGATCACATTATCCTCTTTAGAGGTTGTACTATGCTATCAATGGAGTTTAGGGAGGAAGTGTGGGGGGAGTTCGATACATCCATTCTAGTGGTACATCCAGGAGTGGTGAAGATGTACCCGGACGTTCGGAGTCAACACTGGTGGTAGGGAATGAAGAAAGCAGTGGTATATTTTGTCTTAAGGTTCCTCACTTGTCAGCAAGTGAAGGCAGAGCATCAGATTCCAGCAGGCTTAGTTTAGCCACTATAGGTGCCAGAGAGGAAGTGGGATTGAATTTCCATGGACTTCGTGACAGGAATTCCATGCACGTCCAGGGGTCATGATTCTATCTGGGTGATCGTTGACCGACTCACCAAGTCGGACCACTTTCTACCTATCAGAGAGCAGGGACCAGTAGAGGGCTTAGGACACCTCTACATGTAGGAGATTTTACAGCTTCATGGGTTTCCATCTATGATTGTCTCTGATCATGATGCATGTTTTACTTCCCGGCTATAAAAGTGGTTGTAGGAGGAGTTCAGGACATAGCTTTGGTTGAGCACCGCCTTACTTCCTCAATTGAAAGGTCAGTCAGAGCAGACCATTCAGACCCTCAAGGACATGTTGCATGCTTGAGTCCTTGATTTCAGCCGCAGTTGGGAGGATCACTTGCCATTGGTGGAGTTTTCATACAACAACAGTTATCACTCCACTATCGGTATGACACCATTCGAGGCATTGTACGTTTTGCCTTGTAGATCACCTCTGTAATGGACTGACCTAGGGGAGTCAACACTCATGGGACTAGAGATGGCACGGGCTACCACAGAGAAGGTACAGATCATCCAGGACTGGATGAAGACTGCATAGAGTAGGCAGAAGTATTATGCTAATAGGTGACAGAGACCTCTTGATTTCGAAGATGGTGATCATGTCCTCCTACGGGTCTCACCTCGATGAGGTTGGCCGAGATTTGGCTAGGTTGGTAAGTTATCTCTGAGGTTCATTGGACCCTTTCAGGTCCTCGACATAGTTGGTGAGGTGGCATAACTCTTAGATCTTCCCCATCAGTTGCACTAGGTGCATGACATTTTCCATGTATCCCTGCTGAGGAGATACGTACATGATCCCTCACACATCATTGACTAGGGCGAGCTGGACATCGATGATGGGGTGACGTTTTCGGAGGTTCTAGTGGAGATTGAGGATCGACAGAAATGAGTCCTTCGTGGGTGATTGATACCTCTGGTGCACATTCGTTTTCGGCATGAGAACCTCCAGGAGAGCATATGAGAGCGAGAGTCTTAGATTCATGCTTAGTACCTCCACTTGTTTCCCTAGTTTGTGTTGTGGCTTTCAAGGACTCAAAGCCCGGAGGTGGAGAGAATGTAAAGACCCGAATTTTTCCATGTATTTTTTTAAATTATATGGGAATATTACAAGACAGTGAAAATTAACGGCGTGTGATTCTAAGACCCGGTATGCCCAGAATAAATTTCTAAACTTTTTTTCGGGTGCGTCTAGAAAACGCATGAGTGGCGTTTTCTAACTTTTGAACTGGTGCTTGGAATTGAAATCTGAGGACGCCTTTGAACTCGCAGCGTCGATATTCTTTTAAGGATACCTTCACCTTGACCACAGTAGGTCACGGGTGGGAGTTAGTTTTTCGGATTTTTGTGGGAGAAGAAAAATAAAATAAATAAAATTTTCTTTTTCTTTCTTGAAAACATCTATTTTGAATCTTGGTGGCGGGGACCACCCAAACTCCCCTTTAATGTGAGAAAACCCATTGAATTCTCCCAATTAATGTGCCAACATTAATTGAATTAATAAACTTAACTCCATTAAAGTTAGATCCTCACCTCATGTGATGGGGAGATCATTGTAAAAGCAAAGAATTGGGAAAGCCTTTGGGAGATCATCCTCCAAGGAAGAACGAAACTTCGACAAAGACAACGCACAAGCTCAGATTGGGAGTGTTTTGCGGAAGTGACAAATGTTGGCCGTGTTGAGGCAGGGTAGTGTGCGTCCACGTCGCTGGTAGATGAGAGGGTCGCAGCTACTTAGCCACGAAGGTGCACCCGGAGGGCGGCCGACACTCGACTAGCTGTGGGAGGACAACGACATCATCACGCCGCGGGGAGGAGGGTCGACCGGTCTTCCAGTCGGCCGTGTCACGCCGAGCGGGACCCCTCTAGTGGGTCTCACAAGCCAGTAGGCGGCACCACTTAGGGCTGTCGGGTCGGCTGAAGCCGAACCGTCCAATGGACCGTTCAGAATATTGGGGGTGCCTTCCCCATGGGTAGCGGCTAGGGCTGGCCCCGCCACGGCGAATTGAACCCAGTAGAGCGGTCAGAGCCCCGCAGGCCGCGCCATGCGGGCCATGCCCAGCGGTCCAGGTCGCCCCCTTTAGCTGGTCAGGCTGGTCCGTGGCCCAGCGGGCCAGGCCCACCGTGGTCCAGTCCATCCGGGCCGGATTCGGGTCAGGCCAGACCGGACTCGGGCCTATCTGGACCGAGATACTCCTTTTTTTCCATAACATGAGAACCAAGTGTCTCTTTGATGAACCATCTCCGACAATAGATTCCTTGGATAGAGACGGTCCTTCTGGTGTACTACACTTAATTTTTGGACAAAGTTGGAGTATGGTCGTGTTGGATCGAACCCGAATCCAACTGGGCCCTCGGAACTAAAAGGTTCATAACTTACAGATCGGGCGTCCGATTGACACGTTGCCTATCGTGTTGGGTCACTTATGACGTGACAGACCTTCATTATACTTCTACATGGGACTTTGTGGTAGTTGAAGTATCGAACGATGGATTGAGGAGAATAACCTCCCGGAATCAAGCATTCTTAGTGCGGGAACCCTATGGTTAATTGTGTCTGAGGAGTCTTCAGATCCTATGTGGGTTAGTGAGTAGCGATCCTGTGTGGTTCAGCGCATACCAATCCTATGTGGGTCATCTCCAAATCATGTGTGAGTCATTTTCAGATCCTGTGTGGGTCATCTTCGATCCCGTGTGGGTCAACAGCAGAGCTTCTCAATGAAGTAAGATGATCTAGCAATACTGTTAATCATCTATACTTCCGTACTTAAGTTATACCTTGTTTGAGATGAGTCTTTATCTTTGTGGTACTTACCTTCGTGGTATTCTTCAATGTAGTATTACCTTTGTGGTACTTAACTTTGTTGTATTATTCTATCTGGCTTTACCTTTGTGGTACATACCATCATGGTGTTACCTTCGTGGTATTCTTTCATTTGTGGAACATTTGTGCTTTTTTCTAGAGAGTTGGGCCTTGTGTTTTTTGCATGAATGAGATGGGTATACTTGATAACTTAGGTATATGTATGGGCATATACCTAATTGGGATTGATTGTTGCTTTCATTCTTTTTAGTTTATCCTTTGTGGGTTCTGAGAGACCTTAGGGGGTCTCGGGGTCCCTTCTGAGTATCATTATACTCACCCCTGCACGGGCTATGCCCACACCTTGCTATGTCTTGTGCAGACGATGGACAACGCTGATTGAGGTTGAGGGTACCAGGTCTGGAGGCTACTCGGAGGTGGAATTTAGATGAGGCATACCACATAGATGACCATTCAAGAGTTGTACCTACCCTTCAGGTAGGATCCTTGGCGTGTGTTCACAAGGGCTGTTTTCAGTTTTACTTATACTTTATAGTAGTGCTTGTATTCTGACCCCTTTACTTATTGTACACACCATGTTTTCTATATAGTTTACTTTGTACTTGTATCTTGTTGTGCGCTTGGTTTGTGTGAGTTTATAAGTTTAAAGGAAATGCCTTCCCAGTTTTAGGGATATGTCTTTCCGGTGCTAGTTTCCAGCCCCTGGCCTATGGAAGGCGGTCTTGGGGTAGTCACGGAATAGGCCCCAGGGGACGTGTCCTGACAGAACACATATGTATGGGTTTCATTGTATGAAAGATGGGACCTATATCTTTTTAGAGTTGGTGTCCTAAAACCAACTGTTTGTAATTTTATTATATGAATTTTTGATCTATTAAATATTAAATTAAACATGATATTACATGTTGTTCATTGTTCTGCATGACTTTAATTTAATAATTTCCTAGAGTATTTTTCATATTGATAAGGTCGTAGTAGTACCCTACAATGATAATATTCTTAATATAGTTATGTGGTTGGATAAAATTCTATGATGTGACACGTAGTATATAGACCGTCAGGTGTGAGTACTCATAAAAATATGAGACTTCTTCTCGTGAAGTTTGCATTTGTTAATCTCTAATATGGGATATTATGAGAACAAACCTACTAGTAGGAATTCTACGTGTTTTGGTTTTATCAGATATTCCTATCCATGAGTGGTTTTAATGGCACTTAGACTTTAAGATTATCATTAATGCATGTCATGACTTTATTACTAATATTTTCTAATGAAAATCATCACGCCATATGTTGGTGGGAATCAGTGTACGTTTGCTGCATCCCAAATGACATGTTATTGATGGATAATTTAAGAAAGTATTTTCCCTTCCATCTTTATGGAAGTTTAATCTCATCCGTTTGATTGAAATAGAATCATCTCCCTAAATTCCATGGTCATGGTGTAATTACATTTCATTTCAGATAGTCAAAGAATGATGACAACATCATGAAACACACTTGATGAGATATTGTGACAAATGGATTATATTACATAGTGTGTGTTCGTATGTGGTTGTCGTTTTTGTGATATTAAGTTGTTTCACTTGGGTGCCTAAACCCATTCCTAGATAGTGTTACTATACTTTAGGAAATCCCACGTAATGCTAATGAGAAATAATCCTAGAGGGTCACACACTAAGTGTTTCTGTTGGTCTCGATTAAATTCTTTTTGAGTTTAATTAATAGAATAAATGTTATTCTCAAGATTGAGGAATAATTTTATTCACGTTAATTTATCACATAAATTAAATAAATATTTATTCACCAAACTATAAATGAAATACATATATTTATTTTATTTACTATTTCGTGAATAAAATATTTATTTAAGAGAATAAAATATTTACTCGGGTGGTTAATTTATATAAGAGGATTTCGTATAGACCAAGACCGTGTCCGGTGATAAAATAATTATTTATAAGCCGGTAAATATTATTTATCCATTTTTCACAAGTTGTCCCGCCAAAAAATAATAATAATAAAAATATTATTATGTGGAATGGGATTTCATTAATGGTTATAATTATATTTAATGGCTATTATGCAATTAAATTTTGTAATTGAAATCTCAACTCTATAAATAGACAGCTATGTTTATTATGTTATTCATTTGAAATGAATACAAGTTTGGGAATGTAGAATTGTTGTGCACAAAAAATTCTTTTTTCCCTCATCCTCTCCTATCCCTCTCAAGAATGAGAAATCCAAGAGAGAATTTCTTCAAGAATAAAGAACGAGTTCCCAAGAACAAACAATGCAAGACATTTGATTCATCACACTAGCACTTGGAGAATGAGTGGCACTACTCAGAGACAATTGGAGAACATGTGGATCACCTCTAGAGTGATTCTACCCTAGGATCCTCACAAATGCAATGATGGTAATCTGGAATAGACTTTTCAGATGATCAGCAATCATTAATGAATAAAATTTCTAATCCCAAGTATTTATTTCTTTAGATATTAAATTAATTAATTATAAATTTAACGTGCAATATTCTTGCTCTTGGATTCAGGAAATGATTATTAAAATAAATTTTAATATATCACTAGCCACTACAATACTTCCACTATGCTTGGAATCAATAAGTGGTATCAGGGGGTCACATTTAAATTTATAATTATTTATTTGATTGTTGATCTATGTGAAATCATGGTTATATTTTCATTTCATGTTATTCATTATTTAATATGATTTTAATTAACATGTTATCGACATATTAATCAGTTTCGTTTAGTGTTTCATTTTATTAAAGATTTCAGAACAAATGAAGAACAACTAGACATGCCATCGAGAAGTGCCAAATCTTTAGCTAGTAAAGATGGGTTAAACGACATGCGGCCAGATCACACGCTATATAACCATGTTTATTGTATCTAGATGTGTCGAGTAATTAAAAACATGTGGTTCTTTTATTGCACACCGCGTGTTGACCATACCAACCTGGTACGTGATAAGAAGATATAGGGTGTGTAGCTGGTATGTAAACACCATATAGTCTGGCTGATTTAACATGGAGAAACCTCAGGCATGTGACTTGGATATACGGAAACCAAGGTAGATGGAGTGTAGATGGATGTACATGTCATTTAGTATCCCACTAATGGAAAAAATTAAAAGTAAATTTGAAAAATGGAAGCATTAAAACCTTATTTTATTGATTGAAACACCATTGTATGTTTGAAAATTTTATAAAGATTTTAAAGAATTTTAAATGATCAATTAATTTATGGTAATAAATATTTCATTAATGGTTCTAACATTTATTTTCCATGAATCCTGAATTTATGGGTATCTCTAATTAAATTTGGACGATTGTTAAGATGAAAATGAATTAATTAATACAATCACATTCATCTTAATAATAAATAATGAATAAAAGAATGAATTATAATGAGTTACTTTTTGATTATTCGTTGCATGTACAACCGATCATGAGCTTGACCAATACCTATGTATGTGTTGGAATTTATTTAATTAAATTTATTACATGGTTTTTCAATTATTTAATATTAAACTAAAATATGGTCTAAGAGTCATCTCTCGCTCCATTATTATGTAGGTCCAGTGTGTCCAAGGATATTTATGTAATTCCCTTTAACCAATCCTTCAGTTCCCCTCACCTACATGTGAGTAATAAATATTTGTAATTAATGGAGCATCCCAAGGCATGTGGGGATGCTTAAAGACAGAACCATAATGGCGCCAAATCGGTGATACATAGGTGGACTTGTGGAATGTTGTAGCTCATGCCAACTCATGTATAAGGAGTTATTTCCACTAGGTCATAGGTTGATTTAATGTCCGCTCATTAAATCAACCCATAGATAATCTCATGATCAGGTAATTTAATTAATTGTTTATTTTCTATATAATGTATTAAAATTATATTCATTGATGCAATATTGCGATCACATAAATGAATTAATATGGAAAGATGAAATTGAAATAAAATTGATTGTGTGAAAATGTTTTATCCAAACATGATTAATTAATTAAGTAAACATATATTTAAATATTAATGAGACATGTAAAGGATAAAACAAGATAAAAATTTATGCATAATAAAATAAAATCCCTCAATATAATATTAAGTCAGACTAAGCCTTCCATTACTTGATTTTGACCAAAAATCAATAGAACTATGTGTTTGGTCAACCCATGTTTGGACCCTTACTTTTATAAGGGGATTTATTATGAAGGTTTTGGGTTGAATTTACTATTTTACATCAATAGGAGTATCCCTTGGTAGACTTGGTGTAATTTGGAGGCAATTTTTAGGAAAAATACAAGTGAGGATTTCTAGATTGGGGAGTCTACTCAACGGATCAAGGAGTTGCAAGCCCGCAGTTAGAAAAGACTTTCCTACCTAAATACCTTCAAAATAGCTTGACCTACCCTTTTTGGGGTTATACAAAGGGGAATACGGATCCTTGACACTAGAATGTCCTATCAACTGGACATTCCGAGTTCAATGGTGAGGGATATTGGGACTTGATAAAATAGAGGGTGATTTAATAAAATCAATTAATTTATTATTTCTCACGAAAATTTGTAATCAAGAGAAGTACTAATAATATGATATTTTAATTGTAGAATAAAATGTAAAAATTCTCATCAACATTATCACTACGATCAATATTAGATAAATACAATCTCCTCATTGGTAGTAATATCTAGGAGTGGTTTATACATCTTCAGGTTATTTTACGCTATGAATGGAAATCTTATGTGCTAGAATCATTAATGCCATATCTACCTGATCAAGAGGAAAGTGTTGAAGAGTTAGTAGTCTATGTTAAACAATTAAATTATGTGGTCAATGTTTAATTTTTGATGATTTCATCTATTTATGCTGAACTCATGAGGTCTCAAAAAAAACATGGATGTGTATAGCATGCTTGAGAACCTCTATGGTCTTTACCAGGAGAGAGATAGACAAGAACTATTTGAGATTTCCAAGGCTCTCTTTCAGAGTAAGCATGGATATGGTTCCCTAGATGTGCCTCACATGGTCAAGATCATTGGATATATTGAGCACCTAGAGGGTATAGGGTTTAAACTCCCTAAAGAAGTGGGAATCGATATCATTCAAGCATCACTCCCTCAAAGCTTATCTAGTTTTATTGTGAATTTTAATATGAACAAAATTGAGAAGCCTCTTCCAGATCTTCTTATCCTCCTTAATAAAGTAGATAAAGATATGAAGTGTGAAAATACTTCTATCCCTATGGTGAACAAATGAAAAGGGAAAGCAAAGAGCTTTATTCCCAAAGCTTCTTCACACACTTCTAAGAAGAAGAAGATCAAAGGGGAAGTAATGGAAGAGGATGCTATCTATTTTGCTTGTGGAAAGAAGGGAAACTGGAATAAAAACTACACCCATTTAAAGAAGTAAGGGGAATGTTCAAGTGTGTTTTTTATAGAGTGCAATTTATATATTTCTTTATATTGGGAATTAGATACATCTTGCGGTGCTCACATATGTATTCAAATATAGGAACCAAGTACATTTAGAGAAATTGACCAAGGGGAGGTAGATCTAGAAGCAGCTAACAATGCTAAAATTGTTTTTGTAGCTATCGGGGACTACCACATCACATTGCCGACCAGAGTGATCTTGGTTTTAAAGGGTTTTTATTATGTGTCTTCAGTTACCAAAAACATTATTTTATATGCAGACAAGTAACAAATGGATTCATTTTCAAATTTGGAAAAAAATGTTGCATCATTTATAAAGATATCATTTTATATTGTAATGAACATTTATATGACGGTCTTTATGTGTTGTATTACATGAAACAAGTAATAAAAATCGATAACAAAGTTAATTCACATGAATCATACCACACCCAACTTTGGAATCATAGGCTAGTTCGTGTGAATGAATAATGCTTGACAAAATTACATCAAGGAGGATATTTAGATTATTTAAAACTCAAACCACTTGGTGCATTTCATGCATGTTTACAAGGAAAATGACCAAAGTCTCATTTAGTGGGAAAGGTGAAAGAGCTAAAAATATTCTTGAATTAGTTCATACCTATTTGTGTAAACCATTTCTTGTTGAAGCACAGGTGGTACTCATACTTCATAACTTCTACTGATGATTTTAGTAGATATGGATATAATTACTTAATGTGGTATAAGTGAGATTCTTTTAATAAATTATAGGAATACGAGAATGAAGTTGAGAACCATATTGTTAAGATGATTAAAAATCCCCACTCAGAATGTGGTAAAGAATATCTTAATCAAGAATTTGTTGAATACTTATGATAGTTTTAGATATTATCCCAACTCAGTCCTCTTGACACGCCTCAGTGAAATGGTGTAAGAAAAAGGATGAACCGGAACTTTTCGGACATAGTGAGATAAATGGTGAGTCATGTGATTCTTCCATTATCCTTTTGGGGATATGTGTAGAGACCCAAATCTTGACATACATAGAAATTACGCCACTTTTTCATAATAATTAATACATAAAAAAAACAGACGCCCAAAGACCGTATTAGTTTAGTGTCTTTGGAAACTTGGAACATAATCTTCTAATCATGGTGAGAGATCTTCAGCATCTCCCATAAAGTTCTTCCCCTTTTGTTTTCTTACCTAAAACCATTATTTATATAATGGGGAAAAGAAAACATAAAAATGGTGAGCTCAAATGCTCATTAAGGGTAAACATGGATAACATAAAACAATCCATAATCATTTGAACGTAAAAACATGAACATAAAACATGAGCAATGACATAAATCTTGGCAGTATGTAAGGAATAGATAACAAAGTAACATTAATCATGATAAAATAGCATGGGAATAAAAAATTCAATTGTGGATAACCATTAAGAACATGATATGATTTCCATAGAAGCCAAGGAATTTCTGGAAAGACCATCATAGTGGAAAATGTCCATTACTGAACTGGGTTTACTTGTTGTTCCATACCTATATTACTGAACCAGATTCACTTTCTGTTCCAGCCATGTCTATATATTGAGATATAAATCTTTACCCAATACATTGGAGGTAGATATAGGTCCCACCCATCTCATATTGAAAAAATTCTTACGTGTTCCACAAAACAATCATAAATCTTTCATCATAACCCAAAGAATAAAATGGGTTCTATAAACATCATCCCATCATGACAGAATCCATATAAAACAAATGGATATCATTTCATCATAAGAAAAATAAAACCATATAAATAATAGAGACATTATACTTGAAACATAAACATACTAAATAATGTCATCTTAGATTGAAAATAGTTTTGATAAAACACTTGAAATGAATTCTTGAGGAAAATATCCTTTCTTCTTTAAAATCATTTTATTTTCTCAAAATGCCATGCAATTTTAAAAGAAACGAATTTTGTTGAAAATAATAATGAAATATTGTACAGGAATCTTCATGAAAATAATGTGTTATAAAACTCTAAAAATCCATTCATTCCATATAAGTTAAAAAAACATTCTTCTCATACTTTTGCTGGAAAAGTCAAAAAGTACCTTATATGGTAAAAAAAGAAAGATTTCTTCCATACCATGTGATAGAAGTAAAAAAAGGGTAAAAATGAATTTAAAAATACATGTAAGAATAGTATAAATTTTATTAAAACATTTTTAGAAAATATGGACATGGATGATAAACATAACCCTAGTAAATACTTACGAATAAACAATCACGGATAATAAGAAGATTGGAATAATTATCCCTTACCTTATGAAAAATTTCTTACGTATGTGTCTGAGACTCCTGTATAGTGGGTTTAAACATATTATTAACATGTAACAGAACCATAATAATATTTATGATATCATATATTATTTACTTGTGACTTTATATTACCCGTTCATTTATCAATTCCATGTTAAATCAGTGTTTTGGGTAAAATCGTTTCATTTTTTGTACTTGTTTTGACTTGTAATTATTCATATGATTACTTAGATCCTGATTAATTACTTCCAGAATTTAAAACATGATTTATATATTATATATTAATAATATATATATATATATATATATATATATATATATAATAGATCGATAAATGGAATGAAATACACCGTTCATGGAGACGGTAGGTCGTACGTACGCATGAACGCTGTTTTCGTTTCCTTATTAAATTGATGTAAGTAAGTAAATAAAAAATAAATAAATCTAGTAACATTATTATGTCATATATTTCAGAATTATTTATTATATATACTTTATAATCATTCTTGAATGGTTAACTTGGAGAATGAATCTCATCGCGTCGTGGAGACGGTAATCCGTACGTACGCACGAGTGATGATATCGTTCCTATAATTATTGAATGGCATTGGAGTGGATGATATAATATATAAGAATCAGTATGATGTTATAATAATCATATATTTTTGTTATTTCCACCATTATACCCATCCAAGTATGGTGGTGGTGGAAAAAGAGATTACACCACAACGTGGAGACAGTAAGTCGTACATGCGCACACGCAGTGATTTCATTTTTCATAAGATGGATATAAGGTTAAATAGGGTTGTCTAATATTTATAATAAAATATCAGAATATTAGTGATACTGATGTTATTACTTTATAATGAAACAATTAAATAAGAGGAAGTAGAAGAAGAAAGAAACTTGAAAGAATTGGTAGAAGGTATTACCTCTTCCTCGAAGTGCCTCCTTTAAACTTCCTCTTAGGGCACTAGAGTTGGTCTTTTGAGAAGAAAAAAACCTCTATAATGTAACTATAAAGGTTTAGAAGAGTAATTGGTAGGGTTTTTCCAAGATTTAAGGCTCAAGATTGAGCGAAGAGGAGAGGGAAGGGGTGCCCTTTTATAAGAGAGGATAGGGGCACTTTTGGAAACCTCCAAAATATTAATTTATAATAAAATCAAACCCCACTTAAAAACTTCCAAAGTGACTAAAATTAGGATATGAGGTAATATAGAGTTGTAATCTCATCAAAAAATAAAATTTAGACATGTTTTTATTTTATTTTAAACCTTATCAATTTGATTTATCCTTATTTAATCTATTTAATTTTATTTGTGGTAATAATATTCTAAATTTTAAATGGTTATAAATACTTACTTATGTGTTGTGAATTTTCCATAATTGGAAAATTTATGACATTTTAGACCATTAAAATTTCAATTTTTAATTTTTAAATATTTTTGTGACTTTTAAACAATTTAATAATATGTTATTTTTATAAACTATCAATTGTGTCAATTTTGACACTATTCATTTATTTGAATTTAAATAAAATCCACACAGAAGATATGTTCGAAAAAAAATATTTAATAGATTCATAACATTTCCTATTAATCTTTAAAATTCGTGGATCACATTAATTACTTCATTTAATATATTTTTTAATATTTTTAAAACCATTTATTTGATATTTCTCTTAATAAAATAATTACTACAACATTTTCGTATAATTATTTAATATAATTATTTGTTGCATAAAAATTAAAAATAAAATACTATGATGAAGATAAATCTAATATATTTCATAATAATACTTTTAGTCGAATTTATCTTCTAAAGCACCCAACTCTTAAAATGATATGTTTATTAAATTATGAAGGTGACAACTTTGACATCATTTAAAATAAAATAATATAAAGGTCATAATCTATTTTATAAGGCTACAAATGGTAAAAAAGTAGACACTTGGATGGTTAGGGTATAGATATACTCTACCAATAAGGTTTGGTCAAGTTTAGGGTCCTTTTTATGGGTATTAGTATTTTAATAAAAACTATATTATTGATTTTTCACTAAATAAATAGTTTCTGCATCATTAATGTATAAGCTATTTAGGTAATTATATATTTCTTAAAAATCACAAATAAATTACCATGATGAATAAAAAAAATTTATATTTCAAATGAGTATTTATAATCTAATTTATATTTTGTATATCCTTATATTAAAAATACTTTTATTATTAAAGTTTGAGTGAGATATATTTCACTTTCATTAAATAAA
The DNA here is from genome assembly GCA_963277665.1 of Viscum album. Lineage (NCBI taxonomy): Eukaryota > Viridiplantae > Streptophyta > Magnoliopsida > Santalales > Viscaceae > Viscum > Viscum album. The sequence goes on along the minus strand of OY728121.1, from coordinate 1,655,031,213 downwards.
ATAAATCAAAGGTCTTAATCACATCCAAGTGGGTTCAAAAAGATACCATTTAGACCCAATTATATTTTAGGACTAATTACAATCATCCAATTATATTTATACAAGTGTTAGGGTAATTTTTTAATATTATTTTTACCCTTAATTACATGATTTACCTTTAACTATTTTAAATAAAATTTACCGTAGTTACTATTCATAATGCCTTAAAATAAAATATAGCCTATAAACATAATTTGGACCTAATTATTCCAAATATGGAATCCATTTTTCCAAATTAAAAATGCAGAAGTTTCAGTATTTAATTTAAAAATAATCCCGCTGTTAAGAAAATGGGTTTTAAAAGTTAAAACATTGCAAAAGATTGAAATGTTTTTACCTATGAATTCAATGTAAAATTAATGCTAATGAAATTCATTATATTGAATGGTAAAAATATATTCTATTTATAATTTAAAACCATTCAATAATATATTTTATCCATATAAATTATTTTGATGAAAATAATTGTTTTCAATTAAAATTTAGCATATTTTTACTATTTATCAAAATAAGAAACTTATCAGAAAAATATCAAAAAATTATCCAAAGTAAATTTTTATATCCTAATTCCAAGGAAGAAGTTTAATTTGTCAAATTGAACTTATAAACATGTCAAAAACTAGATTTAAAGTGGGTGCACCATCAAAAGGTAGCAAAACTACATTTTTTGAAAAATACTTATTTTACCCGAAAATTTATTTTGTTCACATACCATGTTCTAGAATATGTGTAAGATGAATGATAATGTTATAAAATTCAAAATTTGGTTAATACTATTCATAAAGGCTAGTTCATAATAATATTATAATAGTATATCGTTGTTTAGTGAAACTCAGTATTGCGTGCAACACACGCTATTGAGAAAGGTGTCTCTTGGATACAACACAAGCCAAGAATAGTGCTTGAGTATAATACAAGCTAATACGATGTTGAGTATAGAGAAATATAATCTTGGTGTAGCATGCAATACAAGACATCAAATAAATTAATAGGAATATTTCTCATAAAATATCAGGGTGTTACAATATGCATTACAAACAACGACACACACACTAAACCAAGTGCCAACTAAATTGATAAATGGTATTCCATAGGAATTTTGGAGTGGAATAAAAACCATGTCATTGAATTTACATGTGTATGGAAGCAAAGTATTTGTTAAGGCCTCTTCAGGTAACAAACTTTCACCTGAAGTCAAAAAGTGTAACTTTATAGGATGCCCCAAGGAAACAAAGAGATATTACTTATACGACCCCTCAGATAAATATGTTATGGTGGAATGAAACACCACATTACTTGAGAGGGAACACATATCCAAAAGAGATAGTGGGATGGAGATAAAATTCATTGAAGTCAAGGCTCAAGGAACACAAGATTTGGTACAAGATTAGATTCCACAAAGCCCCGTGGAAGAAGAAACTAATCCAGAGACACCAGAAATGCATAGGAGTACAAGAGAGGTTGGAGAACCAGAATGGTATGGTTTTATAGTTACTAAAAATGATTAATTATTATTATTTGACAATAATTACCATTTAACCTAAAAAAATGTAGTAAGTGGAGTAGATGTTTTCAAGTGACAAAAATCCATGAATTATGAAATAGATTATATATACTAAAACCAAGTATGGATTTTGGTACACTACTGGAAATGCAGGCTTTCCCAATGCTTCTTTACCAATGGTTTGCTTAAATTGTTGGTAAAGAAGGTCCAGGACACCCCTTTCCCAATGGTTTTAGGAAACTGTTGGTAAAGGGGTGTCCAAGGCACCCTTTCCCAACGGTTCTAGTAAACCATTGGGAAAGGGTGTCCCTTTACCAACGGTTCTACTGAACCATTGGGAAAGGTTGCCTTGGACACCCCTTTTCCAAGGGTTTTTAAAAACCATTGGTAAATTTTTACCCCAAATACAGTCGGTCGCTGCTCTCCCCCATTCGCGAAAGAACCCTAAATCTCTGTAGGGCTCGGCTCCTCTCGCAACTTCTCCCATCCGAACTGGTGAAACTCCATTGGAATCATCTCAAATCAGGTATTTTATTATTTATACACATAAAATATTTAAGTTATACCTTGGTTTTATTGTTATTCATCTAATATTTTAGTTTTATGTTTTTATTTTGATGTGTATGTAATTTTTTTGTGTTTTGATTTAATCTAGACTTTCTCCATTCCAATCCATTTAATTAATTAAATATTGAACCCTCCATCGAAGAAGAAACATCTCAAATTCATTGCGATTGGATTCTAGATTTTCTAAGTATGTGTTTTTATGATTTTTCTTCATCTTGTAATTAATTGTTACTTGGAAATTTATTTATAAGTTTCTATGAATGTTTTCCTTAAAATTATTTAAGGAAAGTGTTTTATTAAAATGAGAATTTTTTTAATAAGGCTTGTGTAATGTAATTTGTTATAGTACACTTGTTATGTGACTATGTTTGGTATTTAGTAACACATGAGATAACTGGTGTGTGAGAATGTGTTGTGAAAGAGATTACATGGTTGGTTCAAGATTATATTTACATTTTGATCCTATTAATGAGTTGTTTTAAAGATATTTGGAGATATTTACCTTATGTTAATTGGTGAAAACTGGGAGCTGTAGAGGTGTTTCATGATTAAGACATATAATTTATACTAAACATCTGGATAAACCATTCATAGTAGTGAATTCTTGAAATGGTTGATTTTTTTAGTCCTTTTTTATTTGGATTTTCTTTGATGCTAATGTTTCTTATTGATACCTATGATGTGAATTTATTTTAGTTTCTAAATCGGCTGAGACTCCCCCACCATGCACAGTGTATGAAACCTCTACCCTTATTTAATCATTCTGTTTACACAGCCTATGCAACCTCTACCCTCATTTAATCAGTAAACTCAAGTCATTAATTCAAGCCTTATTTCTCACTAGCATGTAAGAAATTGAATGATGTAAACCCATCCTCACATTATTTCTTACCTTAGATAGTGTCCAACATATGGAATACTAGCTTTTAAATTCATCAGTTAACCAGGATCATATATTCCATTTCCCCCAAGATGACTGTACTAATATAACTTTAGGGTCAATTAAATATGGTTCTCATTGTACGTTGTATATTATGTGTCCTTCTTGTCCAATACTCACTTTTATGAGGGTGGGGTGCTTTTCACTAGCCATGATGGCATGTGTAGACATCCATAAAAATGTTAGATAAGTCAAAAGTTTAATTCAGTAATGTTCTTATCATTGACATACTTTATTATTAATCTCAAATTTAAAAATAAATGTTTTTGTATATACTTAATGAAATTAAATCTTTTTACAAGCCATGAACAACCTATTAGTGTAGAAGCCTAAAATTTATTCACCCATGGGGTGCGCTTGACTTGGGGAAGTAATTGGGTAATGAAAGGTATGGCCATAGAGGTTCCAATAATGAGTTATTGAACATGAGTAAATGATTTGGGATGCCTATAACACATAATGAGACCTGAGGCATGTGCCTCTTATAGACCTAATGAAAATGAATATAAATAAATTTTAATTTAATTTATGAGTACCTTTTCTTTACATTATTTTAATAGTTCACTACATCGACTAGAAACTTCTTCCTTTATCATTTACATAAATTTATTTTCTATTAAAGTTCTATCCTATTTAATTGTTTATGACAAAATGACTTATATAAATTCTTTTTACATAATGGATAGAAGTTGGATGTATGAAACCTATCGGATGTCAAGCGATTTTCAAAGCAATTTGGAGAGATTTATAGATTTTTCATTTCACAATGCTTCAGATAGTGGTCACATACACTGCCCTTGTTTCAATTGTGTTGGTAGACCTTTGTTGAGCCGTGAAGAAGTCAGCTACCACATAAAAAAATGGTTTTCAAGCAAACTAATTTGTTTGGTATCACAATAGGGAGGAAATGAAATCTCAAATTGGTGATGATTGAAATGAGAGGACTAGAATGGACAATTTGTTAGATGATCAGTTTCCGTTTATTCGTCATCATAAAAAAGAAAGGATTTCGACTCAAGAAGACTTCGATATGAGGACAACTGATGCATCTAGTGAAAATGATGATATTGATAGAGTGAAAAAATTGAATGATGCTGCCACGACTCCAGTATATCGACAATGAGATAAAATGAAAAAGCTGGAATTTTTAATCCAATTGTTTCATTGGAAAACTATGTATGGGATTTCTAATACAGAAATTGATTACATTCTTACCCTCTTGAAGGATTTACTTCCAGATGATGTAGATATTCTCTCAAACCACTATATGTCATGGAAGTTAGTTGAGGAACTTGGATTTTCAAGAAACAAAATTCATGCTTTCCTGAAAGATTGTAGTTTATTATGGGAGGAAACCGCTGAACGAAATCATTGTATAAAATGTGGCACATCCAGCTAGAATTCAAAATCTGATGGAACACCATCCTGCATTCCATAGAAAGTAATGTGGCACTTTCCATTGATCCTCAGACTCTAGAATCTTTTTATGTCTGATGACATATCAATAAAAATGAGATGGAATGATACCGAGAGAAAGAAGACTAATGATGAGTTGGTTCATCCTATAGATGGATTTTCATGGAAGAGATTTGATGCTCGACATCCTGATTTTGCAGGTGACGTGCGTAATGTGAGGCTGGGTCTTTCATGTGATGGTTTTAATCTGTTTGGGCAGATGCTTACTTCGCACAACACATGGCCAGTTTTTATACACATTTATAATCTTCCCCCATGGTTGTGTATGAAAAAACCTTTCACTTTCATGAGTATACTCATATCTAGTCCTTCTGATCCCGACATTGATATTGATGTATACATGCAACCTTTAATAAAAGAGTTGAAACTTCTTTGGGATGTGGGTGTGCGCACATACGATGCATGTTCGAAAGACATATTTCAGATTCATTCTATGCTTATGTGGGTGATCAATGATTTTCTAGCTTATGCAATGATGTCTAGATGGAGCATGAAGGGAAAACTGTCATGCCCAGTTTGTATGAAGAATACACGATCCAGAATACTGAAACATCGTTGTAGTTTCAGTTTTATGGGACATCGACGATTCTTTCCAAATGATCATCCATATAGAATGAATCGTCGAAGATTTTATAATACCATAGAGACTAATGATCCACATAAGTGTATGTCTGTAACTGATGTGATTAATGAATTGAAAGATTTCAGTTTTTCATTCAGGAAGGGTTGAATGAAATCTGGAAATAGAAATAATGTTTCCACTGAAACATGTTACAATTGGAGGAAGAGGAGTATCTTTTTTGATTTGCCTTATTGTTCAACCAATTTCTTACATCATTTCTTAGATGTAATGCATATTGAAAAGAATATATGTGAAATGTTGCTTTCGTTTCTTCTAAATGTCAATGGGAAGACAAAAGATTATTTAAGATCTTGGTGTGACTTGGTGGATTGGGGCATCAGACCAGAATAGCATCCTGTGCGTATCAGTGAAAATAAATGGCAACTTCCATGTGCTTCTTATGTGATGAAACCTACAGAAAAAAACAATTTCTGAAAGTATTAGAGACTAGTTCCTAATGGATATTCAAGAAACATATCTCAACAGTTCAATATAAGAGAGTTGAAGCTAAAATCTTTGAAGAGTCATGATTATCCTGTTCTACTGCATGAGTTGATTCCAATATAAATCCATCATCTTTTGTCTAATAATGTAAGGGTGACTATTATTCGGTTGTTCCATTTGTTTAGAGATCTTTGTGGTAAGAATTTGTCCAATTCTTTCTTGTAAAAAATGTTGACAGATGCCCCATTAATTTTGTGTGAGTTGGAGAAAATATTTCCTCCATCATTTTTCACATGCATGCTGCATGTGACTGTCCATATTCCCACTGAAATACTTCTCGGAGGACCTTTTTCTTTTCTTTGGATGTATCCAACTGAAAGAAATATTACACATTAAAGTCTTATGTCTGAAAAAAGAATCATCCTGAAGGTTCTATCGTGAACAGTTACTTGGATCAAGAATGTATGGATTTATGCTCAATGTATTTGTCTGATCTTACTACAAGAATGAACAGACCAATGAGAAATTAAGAAGAACAGTATGAGAAAATTGAACACATTTTTCCATCACTTCCTCAAATAGGAGGAATTCCTGGATCATATACATTGAAGACATTAAGCCATGAAGAGTGGGAGATGGCACATCGCACAGTTTTGTTCAACTGTGATTTGTTCAATGACTATATCAGGTAACTAAATTGAATATGTATATCTTACATATATATCTGTTAAACTATTCATATTTTTTATCTACAGGGAACATAAAACAATGATAAATAGGAAGCATCGTTCTTTATCTTTGATAAGGAGAGAGACTTTGCATAGCAAAGAGTTTTCTGCTTGGTTAAAATTGAAGGTAAAAATATTACTGTTTAAAATAATTATATCAATATTTAATTAAGTTTAATAGTCATTTATATTTCAGGTATTGAGTTTGTCTGCTGACTCTATCTCTGAGGAAATAAGAGCTTTGGATTTTGGTCCTAATACTGTAGTTCGTGACTGTAAATCAATTGTTATCAATGGGTACAAATTTATTGTCACTGAACGAGAAAAGAACATGAGAACACAACATGATGGTGTTATGGTTACTTCCACAACATATTTTTATGCCAGTGCATCAGATAGTAGACCGCGATTTGAAAATGTGGGTTATTATGGAGTCGTTGAGAAAATATTAATATTGGATTATTACTCTCATGGACGAGTCACAATGATAAAATGCCATTGGTTTGATTCGATGATGAGACAGGGCACATTTATTGATGATTGTGGACTTCGAGTAATTAATATGACTTTCACTCTTGCTACTGAAGAACCATATGTGTTGGAATCAATGGCTAAACAAGTTTTTTATGTCAAAGACCAACTTCGACATGAATTTGGTGTCATAGTTAAAGTAATTACAAGACATATTTTTGATGATGGTGATGATGGAATTGGCACTATCCCTAGTGCCATTGGAACCAATCCATTTATTTCTTTTGATGACTCTAATAGCTCAATTGTTGGAGTTTATTGTGAACCTGAAGTTATGGTTTAAAATATATAGAATCATTCATCCATGTTCTCAATTATTTTGGTTTACCTCGAATTGGGTTGTTAAGTTTGGTAATATTCAAATTGATTTAGTATTGATCACAAATATGTTTTAGATGACTTGACCATTATGTGAATTTTCAATGTTTATTGGTTGCAGTTTTATTTGAATTGCATTTTCTAATTTGGAATTGAACTGTATTCAAACCTAGTCAAACAATATTTCTAACTTGGTGAACATGACAACTTGTATGATTTATTAAATCCATTCAAGCTCTTCTAAAACAATTGATTGCTAAATTACCAATTAATCCCCCTTATTCCCTCATATATTTAGTTTTTTGGGTTACACATTAGTTTCGTTTTTCTAATTAATTTCATATTTGTTTTCAAAAGTAGGAAATGCAGCCAATTGAAGAGAGATGAAGGAAAAAATGATGGAGAACAGTCATCAAATAGAGGATATGGGTGTTCCACCATTAGTGACTACAGTGAGTATTTTATTTCAAATATATATATTTAAAGAATATATAATTTCATGTGATTAATTTTTTTTAAACATTTTTGTAGGATCCACCTATACGTCGACAGTTATTCGATGAGGAGCCAAGTACTGGTCCTAGTACTCAGGCTGGTGGTTGGAGGAGGGTTCGTACCAGAGGTGGACAAGCAGCTTTGCAAACCCTAATAGACTCTGCCCCTCCCACTAACATGTCATCCTTACCACATTCTGATCCTGGTGTGTCGTTAGGGACACATGGGATATTTAGGCCTCCCATGTTTTTGCCACCTTTTGCATCTTCTGGCCCATCTTTTTCATATCCCATGATGATTCCCACTCCCCAGTCAGAATCTGGTCATACAGCTGTTACTTCTACCTCTCCGAGCTTCTATATTCCATCGTCTTCGACTCCTGTTCCACCAAAAGGTGTTCCATCAGTTTCTGTGGATCCAGCGGCGCTCAGTGATCAGACTGGCGTAGGTATATTTATAGAAACCTAACAAATTTTTATAGCAATATTTATTTTCATTATAACATGTTTTGATAAAATATTTGTTTTTCTTTCATGACAGATACATCTACTGATAGGAGGTGGTGGCAGGGGCGTACACGCATGTGTGCGGTGTGGAACTACCGCACACAGGTTATGGTGGATTACAATGAAGACAACCAAATGGTTGAGAAAACAGGGCAGCAATGTCGGAGCTTTTTGGCGACGCTTGCCAAATACTCCGACATCATTCCCGTCATCCCGATATCATGGAGACATTTTCCACATGAGGTCAAGGATAAATCTTGGGCAGAGATATGGGTAAAAAAATTTGTTGTATTTAATGCCATGAATTATTTTTGTATTTATATGAATTAATATTTTGATGTTAGCTTCAATTTAATTTTCCCGATGGTGAGGGTGCATGACCAGAACATCTAAAGGATTTAGGCGAGCTTTGGAGAGCCTACAAGCATGAGTTGTATATTGGCTGGCTTGAGAGAGTTGGTTATGAGTTATAGGCAATACCGGCCGTGGATGATTGTCCTATAGAGCAGTATCGTCAGATGATTACTCATTAGACGACTATCTAGTTTAAGGTATTAATTACATTTGAGGTATTTAAATAATAACTTTCATGTTTTGAATTAATATTATCCTTTTAATTATTTAATTTTATTTAGGAATCATCTGGAAAAAATAAAGAAAAACATTGATGCAAAAAAATACCTCTACACACTAGGATGTATTACGATGCCAGATCATGAGAGGAAGCAGGTACGACAATTGTTTATAAGTTTTCTTTATGACTTACACTTTCTTTTTTTTCCTAAATTATTTAATCATTTGATAAATTTTTCATATAACTTTAGTTTTCAATGTCATTGTAGAGGAAAATATAGAATATTGAAGGACGTGTGCCTTGAGCAAAACTGATTTGCTCGAGTAGACAAAAAAAGGATGGAAGTGTCGTCAACGAAGCGACTCAGCAGCATATTCTAAGTTTTAATCTATTGATTTTATATTTTAATATCTATTTTGTAACTTAATAATATATTTATATTTGTAACAGGCTTCTTTAGAGGCCCTCGATGCCCAAGAACTAGACAATTTTGGGACAACTGATCACTTACATCAGGTGTTGGGAGAGGAGCATCCTGGCAGAGTACACTGCCGACCTAGGATAGCCCCGAAAAGGTATTGGCCCTCCTCAGGTACGAGTTGTTGTGCCACCAAGCTATAGAAAGTTAGGGCACTGGCAAAACAGGTTGACAAAAGGTCCACAAAGACGGCAGAACAGTCTACTTGGGAAAACAGTGCATTTATGAAATTTATTAAAGTTCTACGTCCAACACTTCCACCAGAGGCCAGCCCAGATTTTGATGAATATATGTCATCGATATGTTCTATATATGTTGTACCAGGTGGCAGTTCTAGTTGTGGTCAAGATGATGTCCAGCCTGATGATGATGATGGCGAAGAGTCTGATGTGGAAGAGGAGGGAGAGGAGAAGGGTGAGGCGGATGGAGAGAGTGAGGACGAGGAGGAGGGCGCTGAGGAGGCCGAGGACAATTATGGGGAAAAGGACAAGGGTGATGATGGTGATGCTGATGTGGGAAAAATTGATCTGTTACATTTTTGACAAATATTACTGAGATTTTATGTTTAATCTATTCTAGTTGTTGGTTTTATCTAGACCCTTAGTATAGTATTGGAGTTGAGTTATTTTTATATTTTGTCTATTTTCATGGATGTTGTTGTCTTTTAGTGGTTGTGGTGTATCTTGAGCATGTTTATAGAGTTTTGTGTGTTTGGGAACTCCCTAGACAGCCCCCCTCCTTCTTGGACCCTGGACAACCCCCCACCATCCTCCTTGGACCCCAGACAGCCCCCCGGACAGCCCCCCAGACAGCCCCCTGGATAGCCCCCCCACCATCCTACTTGGTCCCCAGACAGCTCCCTAGACAACCCTCAGACATCCCCTAGACAACCCCCCAGATAGCCCCCCCCGGACAGCCCCCCGCACAGCCCCCCCACCCTCCTCCTTGGTCCCCGGACAGCCCCCCAGACACCCCCCGGACAGCCCCCCAAACAGCCCACGGACAACCCCCTGGACAACCCCCACCCTCCTCCTTGGACCCCAGACAACCCCACGAACACCCTCCAGACAGCCCCCCCCCCCCCCCCATAGCCCCCCCACCCTCCTCCTTGGTCCCCAGACAGCCCCCCGGACAGCCCCCCGGACAGCCCCCCCACCCTCCTCCCTGGACCCCGGATAGCCCCCGGATAGCCCCCCTGGACATCCCCCCCCACCCTCCTTGATTTAACATGCCTTTTTTTATTTCTCTGATCATGAAATGTAATTTAGGATTATTCCATTTTTGTATGTCTTGAATTATATGAATTTCTTGGTAAGCTTATTAGCTAATGCTCATCAAATGCATGTGATGATATACTTTAATTTTAATATAAAGTCATGTTGTACATTCTCCATGTTATGTTAATTATGCCTTGTTTGATTTGGTTTACTTGTCAATTATTAGGATAAGACATGGGTTACATGTTAAGGACTCATGGACGGAATCGTCATGCTCAGGGAATTTAGACTTGAAATTCCAGGATGTATGCTTTGGTTTCTAGGTGAGGGCTACCAAGATGGTTTCTATTACTCATTTGTGACGTGTATGAGTCAATCCCGCCTCAATATGAGGCCCGGTGTGGCCGAAACCACTCAAAGTGTCTCAGGTTTATTTGAAATGGACAACATTTTAAGTGAAAATAACAACTAGCATACGGAAAACCGACCAAATGGATTTTGATTGTATTGATACTTTAGAACAACGATCCATGGGTCATATTTGACGTGTACGAGTCAATCCTGCCTCAATCTGAGGCGTGGTGTGGCCCGAACCACTCAAAGTGTCTCTCTTTTGTTTAAAATGGACAATATTTTAAGTGAAAACAACAACTGACATACAAAAAACCAACCAAACGAATTCAGAATGTGTTGATGCTTTAGGACAATGTTCAATGAGTCATATGTTCCATGTATGAGTCAACCTTGTCTCAATCCAAGGCACGGTGTGGCCGACACCATTCGAAGTGTCTCACTTTTGTTTGAAATGGATAACATTTTAAGTGAAAACTACAACTGACATACGGAAAACTGACCAAACGCATTCGGATTATGTTGATACTTTAGGAAAATGATCATTGGATCATTTGTGACGTGTACGAGTCAACCCTGTCTAAATCCGAGGTGCGGTGTGGCCGGTATCACTCTAACTGTGTCTCTTTTGTTTAAAATTGATGAGATTTTAAGTGAAAAGAACAACTGACATACGGAAAACCAACCAAACGCATTTGGATTCAGTTAATACTTTGTCACAATGATCCATGGGTCATATTTGACGTGTACGAGTCAACCCCGGCTCAATCCAAGGCGCGGTGTGGCCAGAACCATCCTAGGTGTCTCACTTTTGTTTGAAATGGATAACATTTTAAGTGAAAAGTACAACTGACATACGGAAAACCAACCAAACACATTAACATTGTGTTGATACTTTAGGAAAATGATCTTTGGGTCAATTGAGACATGTACAACTGAACCCTGCCTCAATCCGAGGCGTGGTGTGGCCTGCACCACTCAAAGTGTCTCAGGTTTATTTGAAATGGATAACATTTTAAGTGAAAATAAAAATTAGCATACGTAAAACTGACAAAACACATTCAGATTGTTTTGATAATTTAGAAAAATTATACATGGGTCATATTTGATGCGTACGAGTCAACCCCAACTCAATCTGAGGCATGGTGTTGCTGGAACCCCTCAAAGTGTCTTTCTTTTGTTTAAAATGGACATCATTTTAAGTGAAAACAACAACTGACATATGGAAAACCAACCAAACGGATTCAGAATGTGTTTATGCTTTAGTAAAACATTCCATGAGTCATTTTTGATGTGTACGAGTCAACCCCATCTCAATCCAAGACTCAGTGTGGCTGACACCACTCAAAGTGTCTCTGTTTAGTTTAAAATGGACTTCATGTTAAGTGAAAACAACAACTGACATACGAAAAACCGACCAAACGCATTTGGATTCTATTGAAACTTTAGTAAAATGATCCCTGGGTCATATGTGCTGTGTACGAGTCAACCGTTCCTCAATCCGAGTCACAGTGTGGCCGGCACCACCCAAAGTGTGTCTTATGTTTAAAATGGACAACATTTTACATACATAAGGAAAACCGACCAAATGGATTCTGATAGTGTTGATTCTTTTGAACAATGATCCATGGTTCATATGTGATGTGTACGAGTAAAGCCCGACTCAATCCGAGGTGTGGTGTGGCCGAAACCACTCAAAGTGTCTCTCTTTTGTTTAAAATGGACTTAATTTTAAGTGAAAAAACAACTGACATAATGAAAACCAACCAAACGCATTCAGAATGTGTTGTTTCTTTAGGAAAATTATCCATGAGTCATATGTGATGTGTATGAGTCAACTCTGCCTCAATTAGAGACCCGTTGTGGCTGGCACCACTAAAAGTGTCTCTTTTGTTTCAAAAGGACATAATTTTAAGTGAAAACAACAACTGACATACAGAAAACCGACCAAACGCATTCAGATTCCATTGAAAATTTAGGGAAACGATCCATGAGTCATATGTGATGTGTATGAGTCAACCCATCCTCAATCCGAGGCGCGGTGTGGCCAGAAGCACTTGAACTGTCTCTCTATAGTTTAAAATGAACAACATTTTAAGTGAAAACAACAACTGACATATGGAAAACCGACCAAACGCATTAGGATTTTGTTGAAACTTTAGGAAAAAGTTACATGAGTCATTTTTGACGTGTACGAGTCAACATCGTCTCAATACGTGGACCTATGTGGCCGACACCACTCAAAGTGTCTCGGGTTTATTTGAAATGGACAACATTTTAAGTGAAAACAACAATTGACATATAGAAAACCAACTAAATGCATTCAGACTCTATTGAAACTTTAGGAAAATTATCCATGGGTCATATATGACGTGTACATGTCAACCTAGCCTCAATACGAGGTGTGGAGTGTCCAACACAACTCGAAGTGTCTCTCTATAGTTTAAAATGGACTTCATTTTAATTGAAAACAAAAACTGACATATGGTAAACTGACCAAACACATTTGGATTCTATTGAAACTTTAGGACAATGATACATGGGTCATATGTGATGTGTAAGAGTCAACCGCGTCTCAATCCAAGTTATAGTGTGGCTGAGATCACTCTAAGTGTCTCTATTTTGTTTAAAATGGACAACATTTTAAGTACATACATAAAACTGACCAAACATATTATGATTGTGTTGATACTTTATCACAACAATCCATGCATCATATGTGATATGTAATAGTCAACCCTGCCTCAATAAGAGGCAAGGTGTGGCCAGCACCATTCATAGTGTCTCCCTTTTGTTTAAAATGGACATCATTTTAAGTGAAAACAACAACTGACATACGAAAAACTGACCAAATGCATTCTAAATGTATTGATGCTTTAGGAAAACGATCCATGGGTCATATGTGACGTGAACGAGTCAACCTCGCCTCAATCCAAGGCACGGTGTGACCAACATCACTCTGAGTGTCTCTCTTTTGTTTCAAAAGGATGTCATTTTAAGTGAAAACATCAACTGACATACAGGAAACCGACCAAATGCATTCGTATTGTGTTGATACTTTAGGAAAATTATCCATCGGTCATTTGAGACGTGTACGATTCAACCTCGTCTAAATCTGAGGCTTGGTGTGGCTGGTACCACTCTAACTGTGTCTCTTTTGTTTAAAATGGACAGGATTACAAGTGAAAAGAACAATCGGCATACGGAAAACCTACCAAATACATTCGGATTCTATTTATAATTTATCACAATGATCTATGGGTCATATGTGACGTTTAAGAGACAACTCGGGCTCAATCCGAGTTGCGGTGCGGCCGAGATCATTTTAAGTGTCTCTCTTTTGTTTAAAATGGACAACATTTTAAGTACATACAGAAAACTGACCAAACGGATTCTGTTTCCGTTGAAACTTTAGGAGAACTATACATGGGACATATGTGACATGTAAGAGTCAACCTCGCCTCAATCCGAGGCACGTTGTGGCTGAAAAAACTCAAAGTGTCTCTCTTTTGTTTAAAATGGACTTCATTTTAAGTGAAAACAACAACTAGCATATGAAAAACCAACCAAACGGATTCTGATTGTGTTGATACTTTAGTACAATGATCCATGGGTCATATGTGACGTTTAAAAGTCAACCCCTCCTCAATCTGAGGCATGATGTGGCCGAAACCATTCATAGTGTCTCTCTTTTGTTTAAAATGGACACAAGTTTAAGTGAAAACAAAAAATTACATACGAAAAACTGACCAAACGCATTCAAAATGTGTTGATACTTTAGGACATCGATACATGGGTTATATGTGACGTGTATGAGTCAACCCCGCCTCAATTCATGGCACGGTGTGGCCGGGATCACTCTAAGTGTCTCTCTTTTGTTTAAAATGGACAACATTTTAAGTACATACAGAAAACTGACCAAACGGATTCTGATTGTGTTCATACTTTAGAAAAATGATCCATGGGTAATATTTGACGTGTAAGAATCAACCCCGCCTCAATATGAGGCACAGTGTGGCCGGAACCACTCAAAGTGTCTCTTTTTTGTTTCAAAAGGACATCATTTTAAGTGAATACATCAACTAGCATACAAAAAACTAACCAAACACATTCAGATTATGTTGATACTTTAGGAAAATGATCCATGGGTCATTTGAGATGTGTACGAGTCAACCCCATCTAAATATGAGGCGCTTTGTGGATGGTACCACTCTAACTGTGTCTCTTTTTTTTAAAATGGACAGGATTATAAGTGAAAAGAACAACTGGCATACGAAAAACCAACCAAACGCATTTAGAATCTATTGAAACTTTAGGAAAATAATCCATGGGTCATATGTGACGTGTACGAGTCAACCACGCATCAATCCAAGTCGCGATGTGGCTGACACCACCCTAAGTGTCTCTCTTATGTTTAAAATGGACAACATTTTAAGTACATACAGAAAACCGACCAAACGGATTCTGATTGTGTTGATATTTTAGCACAACAATACATGGGTCATTTGTGACATGTAAAAGTCAACCCCGTCTCAATACAAGGTTCAGTGTGGCCAGCACCACTCAAAGTGTCTCTTTTTTTTTTAAAAGTACTTCATTTTAAGTGAAAACAACAACTGACATACAGAAAAACGACCAAACGCTTTCAGAATATGTTTATACTTTAGGAAAACGATCCATGGGTCATTTGTGATGTTTAAAAGTTAAACTCGCCTCAATCTGAGGTACGGTGTGGCCGGTATCTCTCTAGGTGTATGTATTTTGTTTAAAATGGACATCATTTCTAGTAAAAACATATGGTATATGAAAAACCAATCAAATTATGAATTGAATTCCGGATTCCACATATAATTGTCAACTAAATTTTAAATTTAATTCTAAATGAATTATGTATGTTAATAATTACGTTATGAATTCTGATTTAACTATGGATGTGTATAGTTCCAGGATTCATTATATGTTAAATGTGTATGAATTTGTTCTCTATATGTATGTGTTAGTTGGTTATTGCAGGTACAATAATTGTATATGTATGTGTTAGTTTATTGCAGGTAAAATAATTGGAAATGATTGGAAATGAGAGGGAATTGGAAAGGAGAGGGAATCGACTGGCTGCTGTGAAAATTTTAGGCTGCTGTTCAATTTTCACAGCATAGGCTATGCCAACGGTTTCAAACCGTTTGCATAGAATTCTGAGTATTTTTTTTACGAACGGTTCCCTATGAACCATTGGTAAAAATTCTTTCCCAACGGTTTAGAAACTGTTTGGAAAAACTATCCCAACGGTTTGGCACAACCGTTGGGATAGGTTCATTTTTTCTAACCTATCCCAACGATTCAGTGTAAACCGTTGGGAAAAGATTTCCCAACAACTTACTTCCCTACGGAGGCTTTCCCAATGGTTCAGAAGTGTTGGGAAAGCCCAAATTTCCAGTAGTGGTAGATCCTCTAATGGATGTAAATCTTATTTGTTTCAAATGGTTATTCAATAAAAAACTAGTGATGTAAGGACAATTCAATAACCATAATGTGTGATTGGTTGAAAAGGGGTTTAAATAGCATCAAGGCATTGACTATGACAAAAAAATTTCACCATTTTTAATGATGAAATCCATCATAATTTTACATGGAATTATGGATTACCATGAAGATGTGATTTGTAAAATGGATTCCAAAACATCCTTCCTTAATGGAGACTTCAAGAAGATGTCTACATGACACAACCAAAAGGTTTTGTGACTCCAAAGAATTCCAATAAGATATGCAAGTCACAAAAATCCATTTACAAATTAAAGAAAGAATATAGGTCATGGAACATTCATATTGACGATGTCATAACTTATAAAGGACGAATGTGAGCCTTATGTCTATAAACGATTTAGTGGGAGTGAAATCGTTTTCTTAATATTATATGCTGATGACACATTTTTTATTGGAAAAGAAATACCAGTCTTATAGTCTCTTAAGATGTGGCTGAATAAATGTTTTTCCATGAAAGACTTGGGCAAGGCACCATAAATTAATAGGATCAGGATCCATCATGATAGATCCAAGATGTTTCTCAGCCTAAGTCAAAGTACATACATTGAAAAAACACTAAAGAGATTCAGTATGGCACAATCCAATAGGGGATTGTTGCCAGCATCACATGGCCTTCATATTTCAAAGGAAATTTTTCCTCTGACCCATGAGGAAAGAAATATAATAAAAATGATTCCATACGGATCATAGATTGGGTCAGTCATTTATGTTATGCTATGTACTAGGCTAGATGTCACCTACACATTAAGTACAATAGGCAGAGGGCATTGGCGATGGCGAATCGCAGTGTTGGAACCCTAGATGATGCTCGGGGATGACTTCCATCCCCTTCCATGAGGTGTGAGGGGGCGGAGGAACGATTACATCCTCCAATCCCGCGGAAACCTTTCACTCCTTTCTCAATCCCTAGATCTCTCCTAGAATTCCTGACGATTTCTTTATGCCCGAAAGTTCCTAATCTTCATCAGGGTGATCCTCGGTAATTGATCTCATCGTCAGAGTTTTTTGAAGCATTGATCCATTTGGATCTAACGCTGATGGCACGTTTCAATCAGTGAAGGCCCTCGATTGATGACTTTGACCGCTTCATCTTTGGTAAGTGGGATTTGAAAAACCGCGCAGTTTTTGGGCTTCTCGAAAAATGCCAATTCATGATTCGGTTTTCCTCATAAGATGATTTGATCCAAGCCTGGTTTAGTTCCCCTCGTAGATGCAACAGATGGTGTTTCTTCCTCCTTCGCTGGTCGTTTGATCTATGCATGAATCGTGATCCATCAACCATCGCGGCATGGGTTAGTCTCCCTCATCTCCCTCTTCCTTTCCAAAATTCTGCAATTATTCGCATGATTGGTAATATAGTGGGGGTATATCTCTGCTCCGATGTCTGAACATCCACTGTAATTCATCTTGTCAATCCTCATCTCTGTGTGGAGGTGGATGTTGCAAGGCCATCAGTCAATTGGATATGGCCTACCGTTGGAGAAGAGTTCAGATGGAGGTAGTCTGTGGTCTTTGAATCTTGGGTAGACTACTGCAATACCTGTTGCTGACTGGGGAATATGGATTTGAAGTGTCACATTGAGGTGATGAACAGAAGAACATCTAACCTGAGGGAGAGGGTAGGCAAGTCTCTCGGGCCGAGGTTGATGTCTGCTGGAGGTGTGGTTTCTGGAATTGCAAATGGTGTGGAGAACCAGGCTGCAGTGCCTTCGAGGAACTACGTAGAGGCACCCCCAATCCAGACGTGTTTGCAGTGTTCATTAGGCATCGCCATGATCTGTAGTTGGGTGATGGGGTGATACAAGCTAGTGTAAAGGATGCTTCTGGTACTGGAGAAATGGGATGTACAACAGGTGTTAATGCAGTTGCAAAGGATTTACAGCATGAGGTGTGTGTGACTTTATCTAATGAAAAGGATTATAATTGGTTTCAGGGAGCAGTGAATGTGTTTGAAGGAATGCTGGATGATGTTGGTTGTGATAGTGGTCCTTTGGAGGTGTTGGATGTTTCTAATGGGTCACAAGGGTGGGTTGTGAATGACAAGGGTGTGGGATTCACAGTTGCTACTAGAAATATTTTCCAGGATTTGGAGCAAGAGAATGTGGAGGAGGATATCCCAATGACTAAAATTCAGCATGGGTCTCCTTCACAAGAGGGTGGAAGTGGATCAAAAGCTGTGTAGTAGGGGACTTTGGTTAATTACGAGTCTATGGAACAACCGAGGTGCCTCACTATGATTGACACCAATGGCCAATTCCAGAAGGGTATTGGAGGGGAAGATAAATTTCTAAAGGTGATCATCCATGGGAAATGGGAGGATTTCTCTGAGAGTAACAAAGAGAACTATGTCAGTATGATCAAGCCTTCATTTAGTGATGTGGTCCAAGGAGGGAGGATGAAGATGACTGAGAATCAAGAAGTCTTGAATGACCCTCCACGATGTAGGTCAAGGAAGGGCTACTCCTTCCTGCCAAAGCCTTTGGCCACTAGGTCTTCTGGTGGAAACACTGAGCTCTTATCCTTGGAACAGATGAATTTGCGAAGGAGATATGCTAAGGTTCTGAAGCATTATGACAGCTTGGAATGGGAATCGTCTAATGTGGAGGAAGATTGATACTAGGGATGTGGAGATGGGTATGGTTTTTATGACATGCAACTTCCTCTTTTGAATTGTGGTGCTTGACTACTATCCTTTTATTTTATTTTAATAAACGGTCATGGGGTTATCCTCTGGCTGAGCTTCTCTGGTACAATAGGCAGATATCAATCTGATTTTGGTGACTACCATTGGATGTCAATTAAGGCTATACTTAAGTATCTAAGGAGTACTAAGGATATGTTTCTATTTTATGGAGGAGATGAGGAACTAGTCATTATAGGATATCCATATGGTAGTTTCCAAACTGATCAAGATGACATGAAGTCAAAAATGGGCTACATCTTCACTTTGAATGGAGGTGTTGTGAGCTCTAGGAGCTCAAAGAACATTATGGTCACAGATTCTACAGTAGAGTATGGGTATATTGCGACTTATGAGATAGATAAATAAGAAGTTTGTATGTACAATTTCAACCAAGATATTACTGTGGTACCTAGCTTTAAAGATCCCATCACACTCTATTGTGATGATATTATAGTCGTGGCTCTTACAAAAGATCCAAGTCCATATTAGAAGATGAAGCATATACTTTGGAAGTATAATCTCTTGAGGTATTTTTCTTAGATAGGTGAGGTTTTAGTGAGAAGTATTTCCATAGAAGAAAACATGGAGGACTCCTTGACTAAATCTATTAATCAGCTGAAACATAATTATCATGTGATGTCTAGTAGACTGAAAGTCATAGGCTATTCTCTAGTCCAATTGGGAGTTTTTCAGAGTTGGTGTCCAAGAACCAAAGGTTTTTACTTTGATTACATGAATATTTAATGTATTAAATATTAAATTAATCATCTTATTAAATATTTTTCATTGTTTTGTATGACTTTAATGTAATATTTTCCTAGAGTATTTTTCACATTGATAAGGACATAGAAGTTCCCCGCTATGATGAGAAACTTGATGTGCTATGAAAACATTATTAATATAGTTTTGTAGTTGGATAACATAAAATGATAGGAAAATAGTATATAGACCATCGTTTGCGAGTACTCGTAAGCAGATGAGGCTTCTTCTCATGAAGTTCGCACTTGGTAATCTCTAAGATAGGAGATTATGAGAACATACCTGCCAGTAGGAATTCCAAATGTTTTTGTGTCATCGAATATTCCTATCTATGAGTGTGTGTGTGTAATGGTCCTTAGACTTTAATATTATAATTAATTCATGTAACGACTCACACACTTAGATTTGCTGACAAAAACCACCAGGCCATATGTTGGTGGGAAGTAGGATGTGTTGGGTGTGTCACGAATGTCATGTTATTGATGGATAAGTTAAGGAAGGATTTTTCCCTTCCATATTTATGGAAGTTTATATCTTATCCCTTTGATTGAAATAGAACCATCCCCATAAATTCCATGTTCATGATGTAATGACAAGTTTATTTAATATAGTCAAAGAATGATGTATCGAGTATATAGGTTGATGAAACCGTCATGCAAGTTTTTTTATGAGATATTATGATAAGGGGATTATATTACACTTTTAGCATTCATATGTGGTTATCATTGTTTTGACTTTAAGTTCTTTATCATGGGTGCCTTTACCCATTGCTAGACAGTAATCCAATACTTTAGCCAATACCACATAATGCTAATGAGAAAGAATCCAAGAGGGTCACACACTGAGTGTTTTTGTTGTTCTCGATTAAATTCTCTTTAAATTTAAGTAATGGAATAAATATTATTCTCAAGACTGAGGAATAATTTTATTCAAGTTATATTGATCGCATAAATTAATGAATATTTATTCACCCAAATGTGAATAAAATATATTTATTTATTTTATTGAATATTTAATAATTATTTATTTACTAGTTTGTGAATCAAATATTTATTTAAGTGAATAAAATATTTATTAAATTCAAGATGAGTTTGAATGGATCAATACCATGTATGGTGATAAAATAATTATTTACAAGATGATAAATGTTATTTATTTATTTTACACAAGTTGGAACACCACAAAATATTATTATTATTACTATTATTATTATTATTATTATTATTATGTGGCATGGAATTTCATTAATGGTTGTAATTATATTTAATGGTTTTCATGCAATTAGAATTTTTAACCAAAATTCCAGATCTATAAATAGACAGTTATGTCTATTGTGTAATTCATTCGAAACCAATTCAAAAGTTTGGGAATAGAGAATTGTTATACACAATGAATTATCTCTTGAATCCTCCTCCTCTCTCCCTCTCAAGAACAAGAAACCCAAGAAAAAAATTCTTCAAGACCAAAGAACGGTGATCAATAAAAAACAACACAAAACATTTCATTTGCCGCATAGATCCTAGAGAATGAGTGGCGTTGCTCGGAGACCATTGGAGCGCATGTGGATCACCGCTAGAGGAATTCTAACCTTGGATCCTCCCAAGATCAATGAAGGAAACGGAGAGGGGCCTTTCTGGATTATCAAAAATCATCAACAAAGAAATTTCCTAAGCTCGGGTTTTTATTTCTTTAGATATTAAATAAATTAATTATAAATTTTATGTTCAAGATCCTCACTCTTAGTTTCAGGAAAAGATTATTAAAAGAAATTTTAATATATCACCCTCCACCATAATGATTCCTATGCATTCGAAACCAACATATCTCTCTCTAATTATTTGGATAAATTATTATATATCATGAGATAGTTATGGTAAATAAGTCGAAGTGCTTGATATGCTATAGGAACTATTCACCTTGGGCCATCGGTTTGGGCGTGGAGTCCTTAAGGCCTTCAGGAAACCCATGAATTTAGATCAGTAAGGATTTTAAGCCACCTTTAAGGACTTTGAGACACCTCATGGTCGCCGGGCCACCTCAATGCCTTTAAGGCCACCTAATATTTAGATGCCCAGAAAAATTCTACAAGGAACCAGTTCCAGAGGAGGATTCAAGAGCAGGACGCATTCACTAGAGCATGGATAACAGATTTGAAAGAATGAGAGGTTATGGAATTTCCATCAATATCGGGCTTGTGCATCTCTGCATAGGATATCTAGTCGAACAACCATGCAAAGGTGGAGAGTTGATTACAATACAGATGATGGGGAGGGGTGGTTTCAAGTAGTCATAGTCTGTATGATTTCCTTAAGACATATGGGTCTTGTAATGTCTGCAAGCCTACAAGGAATGTAATCTCTAAGCCTAAGGGCCTTGTAAGGGTTCCCCCTCATCCCTCGAAAAATGGGTTATCAAAAAATCAATAAAAAAGGCCTTATGATTCATGTCTTTTAAAATGATAG
Organism: Viscum album; assembly: GCA_963277665.1. Taxonomy (NCBI): domain Eukaryota; kingdom Viridiplantae; phylum Streptophyta; class Magnoliopsida; order Santalales; family Viscaceae; genus Viscum; species Viscum album. The sequence goes on along the minus strand of OY728121.1, from coordinate 1,655,008,978 downwards.
AGTTTTATGCCATAACTCATGTTTATGATCTTTGTGAGACTGGGTATGAACATTGTCTGTTATGGTCATGATATCATAACCTTATTCTTATAGTATTATTTCATATGATCATAGATTGTTATCTCTCATGTTTACCCTTACTGAGAATTTGAGATCACCCTTTTCTTATTTTTCTTTTCTCCAAGCTATGAATAAAGTTTTTAAGTATGTTATACTTAATAGGGTTACTAGATGTGAAGATTTTAGTGGGATATGATGTTGGCCTTTATGGGCTGGTTATTTATGAACCCATGCCAATAAGATTTTGTCTTAATTATATAAAACTCTAAACCTAAAATTTCTGTGGGTATGTAAGTGATCTAATATTTCCTTTTGACATTATAATTTTTTGATTGAGAAAATTGGGTCACATTTATCGGTATCATAGCCAGAAGTGTAAAGTTTGTATTTTTTAACATCAGATCCAAAAGTGTGGGTTTTAGGTTGTTACAGTTGGTATCATAATTGGGTTTAGATAATTTTGTAGATGAGGATGTTTCATGAGAAGTTTTCTTAAGAGTTATGGATACCATCATGGGTATATAAGTTTGTGGTTTACCGTGAGTTCATAGTCTTAGATACCTATTTTTAGGTTTTATGTGATGGAATTTTAAGGAGGTAAATGATATTTTGGGAAAGTTATATGTAACCATTAGGTATAACCTTAAGTATTATTTAAAGAAAAATGTGTTTAAATTTTTTGGACATGATTTTTAAAGTTATTTATAAACTTTAGAGTTTATATGATCTTTGTTTTTGAGGTAAGTATGGATTATTACATTTTTTGGGATGGAAAATGAAAGGTATGAGATAAAATTTTAAGTTATAACTTTCCTTTAATGTTGAATATATTGAGGTTTTTAGGATGTTTACCGCATTTTTGGAAATCTTATAAGGATTCTATTAAAATATTTCTAGAAAAAAAAGACAAACAACATGTTGGGTGACAAATCATTCCATCTGGTAAGGCTATGAGGCTTGAACCTACAACCGAAGGGAGACAATGGTGCATTGCCTACCACTTTCCTACATAATGTCCTAGTTAGTATGAAATTGTTTTTATTTATTTAAACTATCAGACAGATAAAATTTATGTTCATTCTAGGAACATATTTTTTATCATATGGATATCCATGAGATTGGAAATTAAATTTTCATTAAGTGATTAATGTTATTTTGAATGATTCTCACTATTTTGGAAACTCTATATGATTAAGGTAAACAAAATATTATTGAATTTTATTTGAGGAAATAAATTTTGGATTGTATTTTTGAGGCGTATGTCATTTTATTGTGGATTTATGGTGATTCAAATTATTTATGGATATTTTTAGCATATCTTGTAGATTATATGTTTACATTTTGCACATTTTGGGAGGAAAATAATAAATTTCTCTTGGAATACTATCAGATCAAATCCTTATAATTTTTGGGTATTAATATTAGCCTGAAATTTTTTGAATCTTTTTATGGATATTTATTTATTAATTGATATATGCTGAAATTTGTGTATTACATTTTAATTTTGGATATTAAATCAGTTTTCCTTATATGAAGGTTTATTATTTTTGGGAATCATATTATCGTGTAATAACCATTTTTGTTTTTTTTAATGCCTAAAGATAGGATGAATAAATTTTTATTCTTTTTTGTATTATGAGATCCATTAGAAGTTTATTTTAGTGAATTATGCATGAATTCATGTTAAATACTCATTTTTTAAGAAAAAGATGAGTTTGTGGTGGCAATTGATTAAAGGATGAAACTCTAATTTTCGACTAAGTATATTTCTTAATGTTCTTAAACTAGTCATCAATGTAATTTCTAAACTCTAGGAAAAGGATCTTAATATAAATTTTTTTTCCTATAACCTTCTATTCAGATGAATTTATTGTCTTTTCCACATCTGTAGTTTTTGATTTTGTAACTGCTAACTTTATCAAGATCATTCACTTTCTTGTGGTCAATGATCTATGGACATTACTTTCCTTCCATGTCCATATTTTCATTTAGAACTAATATTATCTTATTTGGAAACCTGGTATTTGTTATCTGAGATAAACTTTATACTTACCTTTATCTCTTTTCAATAAGAAGTTTCATTAACCACTTTACAATGTGAAGCCCCAAAAATCTAAAGTAAGTACCTTGTATTCGATACCGTGTATAACATGCGACAATAAGCACGTAAGGTAATATAACAACCAAATACTTTATTAGATATTTGATATTTAAAATAGATTCTATATATTTCAGTGCATGCAACACCAAGTTAGCATGTGTTACACATAAGACCAACCTTCCTCGATGGCTTGCGTTACACGCAAGACTGAGTTTTATCGCCCAATTATATATTATTAAAATGTAATGAGATATAAACTATCCATTAAATTAGAAGTTATGAATAGTAATAATTAAATTATTAAAATTATGGTTTATAAAAATATAGAATTAATTAATTTTTGAAAAATTAATTAGAAATTAATATATGAAGCAATTGAATATAAAGTGAACATTTTTATGGAAAACTATTTTTATGCTCAAAAAGTTGTTTTACGATAATAGATTAAATTAATTAGAATTAGTGAGTGATATTAATTTAATATATATATATATATATTCAATAAAATATTTTTTATATTCATGCAATATATTTGACAGGCATAAGATAAGTACAAACTCTATTTTACACATAAAAACCTATATTTTTATAAAGGCAATTCTACCACCTTTTAATAGAGAACCCCTTTTAAATATGAATTTTGACACTTTAGTTGATTTAATATGTCAAAAAAAACCTCATCGTTGAAATAGAAAGATAATAATTAGTTTATGGTTAATTTTGAAAAAATTTCTAAAACATTTCATTTTTAATGAATAGTTAAAAATATTGAATTTTAGTTCAAAAATGCTTTTTCATCTAATTTATTTATAAGGTTAAATTATATTTTTAATTGGTTTTAAAGTTTAATTAGATAATATTTTTATCAATCAATAAAATTTATTTCATTTTAATCAATTACATTTTTAAATTGATTATAAAAAAACATAGTAAAATTTCAGACGTTTTTACTTTAAAAACCTACATTGTTGTCCCGCTTGCGGGGTGAATTTTAAATTAATTTAAACCATTTCTATGATTGAAATTTGTAAAAATGGATTCCATATTTGTAACAATAATTATTTATAATTTCTAATAAGACCAACTTTTTTTTTCAAAAATATCAATGAAATTAATTAAAATTAATTGCAATTATTAAGGTAAAATAAAGCTTAATAAAGGACTAAACCTTTAATTTAAGGCTCCAAATGACCTATCCACTTATCAAACACACATTTTATGGAAATAATGAGTTCATTAACCTTAAATTATTTATTTATTTTGGTTTTTAAGACTTTTTTTAGGTAAAAACGTGGGTACACCAAACTTCTTTTCAAAAATACCAAGTGAGTCCCCCTCGCCTATAAAAGGACTTCATATCTTACCACTTCCTCACACCTACCATTCCAATTTGGATAAACCAACATCTGAAAACATATATCCTCAATATCCCTCCCTTAATCATATAATCCTCTCATTGGGAATAAAATAATCCAAGGAAGCTTTTGGTTCAAACCAAAAAGAGTTACCTGATTAAGAGGTAACATCTTTCCTTAAGCTTTTTAGTTTTATTTCTATTCTCAAACCCCAAAACCATTCTTATTATATTATTTTATAAAAAAACCAGTATCCTAAATATACTAGGATAATTTTATTCTATGTTTTAGACCTACACTTACACACACCTCCATCTAAGGGGTGACAAACATACTGTTTCTATTTATGGTGAACTGCTGCCTCCTGAAACGATGATTGTTCGTTTTTACTTTACCACCTATTATGGTGGAAATTATTATGGAAACTATATTTATATATTATATAGATGATATTTATTATTTAATTATACTTATTTAATCCTTTTATTACACATACCATTAATACTTTCCATTTTACATTAATATGATAACATCATTTGAGGAAGTGTGGACTACCACTCCCATAAAGCGATGTGATTCATTCACACTATACATGGAATTTATAAAGGATGGTTTCAATTAAAAATATGTGAAATTAAAAACCCTATATTATATTTATTACATAATTAAATTTCTATAAATATACTATATATATATATACCATTTTCATTATTACCCTTTCACACACTTAAAAAGTGATAATGTCATTCATGGACGTGTGGAATGCCGCCTCCTCGTCATGATGTGATTTATTTTACATCACAATAATTATATATATACATGACTAAATAATATGGTATTTATGATATAATTATCATTATGGAAATATATTACTCTACTTACCTCCTTTCCATAACGATCATTGAAAATGAGAATGTTACTCATGCGTACATACAACCTACCGTCTCTATGATTGTAACGTTGATTAATTTTTCATAACCATATTTAATAATTGATTTTAAAAGCATAATTGATGTGTAAATATGACAATAATTTTATTATTATTATTCTGGAGATGTTATATAATGACCACTTTGACTATAGTTGACCAAACAAAGTTTTTTTGACACATAAACTAAATTTGGTGAAAACACCCAATGTAAACATAATTGTTTAAGTAGTTGTATAAAACATTTTAAAAAGTGAAATAAAAGTAATGATAAACAGGAAAAATATTATCAATAAAGTATAAAATTAACATTAGTTTATTATACAATAAGTTAAAGGATGTTCACCCAAAAGGAAACTCAAGGTAAGGGATTCCCGTCTCACTTGTTACATCCACGAGATAAATGTCAAGTTCACCAATTTAATATTTTGTGTGGTGTATATACTTCCCATTTTGTTATATTATATAATTAATCCTTTTATCTTCATGTTATCTTAACCTTAAATTTAATTTTATCCCTTCTTGAGGATTATGATTTAAATTATTCAAATTGGTATGGGACACTTTAGAATATTTAAAGGTTATTTTCCTCAATAATAACTTTAATGATCTTGAAATGGTATTTAAACTTGAGGAAATTATATGACCATATTTAAATAAAACCTTTAATTTTATATACTATGGTTATTCCTGACCTTTTTCAAGTATTAGTACCATTTTCCCACTCTTTGTAACTTTTGTTTTCGGAGAAAGGGAATCCACAAGAGTGGAATTTTTAGAACAAAATGATATATTCCTCAAGAATCTTTTTAAAAGTTCTTTTTATGATGTTTACATTCATAAAAAATAACAACCATTTATTATAATCCACTTGGATAATGTTGTATTGAGACCATCCACAATCTTCATATGGATGGATTATGATTGATTTTTACAAGGATAGTATTCACATTCACTTCCTTGATTTATTTTAGTGCCCTTGAAGTATTCAATTTCCTATGATAATTTAACATTGAATTTCCCCTAAATATCCATATCATTTTTTAGGGATATTATTACTACCTAAACCGTATACCATTTTTCATACAATGTTTAATTTTAAAGTTATTTGTTTATTTTGGGAAATATTGATAAACTCGTATCCTTTATTCAATATAGATATTTTATAAGGCACTTTGATTATTTAAATTCCTTGTACATGCACTATACAGGTTGGGGACTTGTTAACGCAATTTATACAGGTTAGTGACAGGTTAATATAAGATCTACGGGTTGGGGACCACTTAATGAAATTCCTTCAATGCATTGGTATTCTCATGAGATGAAATTAGTTGGTGAAAAACCCTTCTAGTTTGTTACCAAGAAGTATAGATAGGTTTCTACCCATATTTTAAACCATCTAGTGAAAGGTGTTAATGTTATAGGATTTTGTGTGCCTTTGACATGATTTCCATTAAGAAATAATTTACCCCATTTAGTTTTAGTTAATATTCATCCATGAGATTTTGTGTTGAAATATCTATGGATACATTTAATTTTCAGTTATTTGAATGGAATTTGTTTCTAGTTATTACCATTCTATATTGTTTACACACTTTTATTCAGTTTATTGATTATATGGCATGTGTGTTCAGTTATTTAACTTTCCATATTGACTATTTTCATTGATTTATTATTTCTTCTATTATATTTTTTCCTTATTGAGTATTTAATCTCAACCTTATTATGTTTCCTTCCCCAATAATCAAAGAATCATGTTGTGAAAGATATATAGGGATTTACTATATGTATTAGAGTTATCCTTGATTTGATTTATTTATTTAGAAGGAAAAAAATTATCTTTTAATTAGTTTATTCTTTTGTAATACAACACTTATTTATGTATTTGGTTTACCAAGACTACTAATATCTTCAGTCCTTTGGGGATTTATTCCTTATAATCATGCCAATATAATAGTAACAGACACCGGCTCTAGGCTATCTTGTTTCAGGTCACTATAGTTGGTATCAGAGGAATTTTAGTAGCAACCTTTAGAACTAGATTTAGGAAAACATAGGCTAGAGAAAATAAAACTAAGGTATAATTTTAGGATAAGTATTGAAGAACATCCTATAATTTTTTTAATGTAGATATTATGTGGGTATTTCTAGAAAATACATCCTTGTCTAGATACTACAAGTGGATGTGGTTTTGGTACAGATGTACATAGAAGTAATAACTCTGATAAGGTGTTCTGATCCTAACTCGGGGTAACATGGTACAAAATAATGATTCTAACCATGCACTTGGTTTGAAACTCTTAATGAAAATTCTTAGGATGATTTGCATTTTCTTTACAAAACATTATGAAGGATTTTAATCGATAATAAAAATTAATGACCTAGGTTAAACCTAAGGTGCTTTAGATTGAAGATAAGGTATCATGGTTTATAAATCCTAGAAATGATATTATAGATAAACCCTAGACCAAGGAAGGACCTATGTAAAAATAAATGGATGATGTATTTATGTATTGGGATTGTCTTAAAAACCATAATTAAAAGGTTATTTAGTGATTAAATTTATTTCAAGGATTTCCATCATATTTATTTTGTAAACTATATTGATTTGGTTTTAGAAAAGGACAACATGTAAGGCAGGTGACAACCAATCAAATATTGAAAGTCCATAGATCTTTAACCCATGACAGAAGGATGATAAGTGCTTCACACTAACCATTGATCTATCCAATGTCCTGGTTAATTTTTCAATGTTTTGGTTAAACAATTTGATGAATAAATATTAATAATGAACCAGTAGTATCATTTTTTAAGATTAGAGATTATTATATGAACCATATTGGTTTTGGAAGATAGTCAAAGATAAATAGTTATACTTTTCACTATTTTATAGGCCTTATGATCCTTTAAAAGTTTCTTTTAGTTATTCAGGCATAAAAAAATTTCATTAATGGTAATTAATTTCAGGTAGTAATGTAATGAATTAGAATTTGATCTAAGCATGACCAAAATTTTGGATTATTGATATGAAATTGAAACCTATCTGGTATGAATATTTCCTAACATTCAAGGTCATTAAAATAATTACCCAACATTAGGAAAATGACTTAAAAATAAAATGTTGTCACAATACCTTAATTTATGTTGAACCAATGGTCTCTTAAATCATCGCAAATATATGGGTTTAAGACCCTAAACTTTCTATTGATCATTAAATTATTTATTATTGACAAAAAAATCACTTCCTATAATTATTTACCTTTTCCTCTAAGTATGTATCTCTACTTTCCACTGATGTTCTCCTAAATAGATACCTAGTTACGTGGTAGTCCATGCGACCATTGTACTTTCCATTCTCTCATTGATATAGGATGACTTATGAACCCTTCTCATGATGTGGGACTTCAAACATAGTAAGTATCAAACAATATATCATGATAATAGCGTATAAATTATGATGATGAAATTTAAATAATGTGGGGAAAATGTGACTACCCAAAAATCTAATATATGAACCTTGTATTAGATAGAGTGTATGACACATGACACCAAGCACGTAAGATAATATAATATTTTGATACTTTATAATATATTTACTATTTAAAATAGATTATATATATTTAAATACATGAAAAACCGAGTTAGAATGAGTTGCACGCAAGAGCGACCTTCCTTAATGGCTTGCGTTACATGCAAGACCGAGTTTTATCGAACAATAATATATTATTAAAATATAATGAGATATAAACTAAAAGTTAAATTAGTAGTTATGAAATGTAATAAATAACTTAATAAAATTATGTTTTATACATATATATAATGAATTAATTGGTTACAAATTAATTATAAATGAATATAAGAATCAATTGAACATAAAGTGGATATATTTATAGAAAACTATTTTTATGTTCAAAAAGTTATTTTATGCCAATAGATTAAATTAATTACAATTATTGAGTGATATTAATGTAGTATATATATATATTATTCAATAAAATATTTTTTATATTCAACCAATAGATTTTATAGGTGTAAGATAAGAACAAAATCTATTTTATACATCAAAAACTAATATTTTTATAATGTTAATTTTATCGTCTTTTAATGGAGAACCCCTTTTAAATATAAATTTTGACACATGATTTAATATGAAAAAATAAACTTAATCATTGAAAGTGAAACATAATAATTAGGTTAAGTGGAATTTTTTATATTTTTCTAAAACATTTTATTTTTTAATGAATAGTTAAAATTTCTGAAATTTATTTCAAAACTATTTTTTCATCTAACTTATTTATAAGGTTAAATTATATTTTTACATGGTTTTAAAGTTTAATTTGATAATATTTTTATAAATTAATAAAATTTATGTTATTGTAATCAATTTCACTTTGAAATTTATTATAAAAACATAGCAAACTTTCAGATGTTTTTACTTTAAAAACCTGCATTGTTATCCCACCTGCAAGGTGAATTTTAAATTAATTTCTTCCAATTATAAAATTGTAAGTCGGAAAAATGGATTAAATATTTGGAATAAGCATAATTTATAATTTATAATAAGTCTAAATTTGTTTTTTAATAAAAATATTAGTGAATGTAATTACAATTAATTACAATTACTAAGGTAAAATAAAGCTTAATAAAGGATTGAACCTTTAATTTAAGGGCCCAAATTACCTTTCAACTTTTCCAAAACCCATTGGAAGGAAATAATTCATCCATTAACCTTCAATTATTAATTTTGGTTGGTTTTTTAAGACTTTATTTTAGGTAAAAACGTGGGTACACCTAACTTCTTTTCAAAAATACCAAGTGAGTCTTTTTCCTCCCCTATAAAAGTACCTCCTCTACTCCCACTTACTCACACCTCTCAAGCCTCTTTGGACTGACCAAAATCTTCCAAAATATATCCTAAGGTTATATACCCTAATTATATAATAATTCCCTTAGTATGAAATAAATACAAGTAATATTTTGGTTCAAACCAAAAGGAGTTACCCGGTTAAGAGAAAACATATTTTCTTAAGATTTTGAGTTTTATTTCCATTCTCCAACCCCTCAACCATTATTATTATTTGATTGTATAAAAAACTATTATACTAAATTTAATATGATTTTTTTATTATAAGGGTTCAACCTACACTTACACACACCTCTATCTAATGGGTAACAAGCATTTTGTTTCTGTGTACGGCGAACTACTGCCTATCAGAACAGTGATTGTTCATTTTTCCTTTACCACCTTTCATGGTGGCCATTATGATGGAAAATATTTTTATATATTTTATATATGATATTTATTATTTATTTATAATTATTTAATCCTTTCATTACACACTCCATTAATACTTTCCATTTTATGTTTATCGGATAACATTATTTGAGGAAGTGTGGAATATTGACCCCTCGAAGCGATGTGGTTCATTCACACTATACATGGAATGTATAAAGGATGGTTTAAATTACAAATATGTGACATAAAAAACCCTATATTATATTAATTAAATAATTACCATTATATGAATATACTATATATATATATATCCCTTTCATTGTTACCCTTTCACACACTTAAAAAGTGATAACGTCGTTTGTGGACGTATCGACTACCACCTCCTCGACCTAATGTGATTAATTTTAAATCACAAGAATTGTATATATTAGTATATATGATTAAATAATATGGTATTTATGATATAGTTATCATTTTTTTAATATATTACTCTACTTACCTTCTTTCCATAACAATAATTGAAAATGAGAATGTTACTCATGCGTACATATGGCATACCATCTCTTTGATTGTAAATTTGATTCATTTTTCATAACCATATTTAATGATTGTTTTTAAAAGTATAATTGATGAATAAATATGATAATTGTTTCATGATTATTATTCTAGAGATTTCATATAATGACCACTTTGACCATAGTTGACCTAATAAAGTTATTTTTGACACATAAACTAAATTTGGTCAAAACACCTGACGTAAACATAATTGTTTAATTAGTTTTATAAAACATAGTAAAAAGTAAAATAAAAGTAAAGATAAATATTAAAAAGGTTCTCAATAAAGTATAAATTAAACATAATTATATTATATAATAAGTTAAAGGATGTTCACTAAAAAAGCAACTCAAAGTAAGGGATTCACATCTAACTTTTCACATCCATGAGATAAATGTCATGGTCACCACTTAAATATTTTGTGTGGTGTATCAACTTCACATTTTGTTATATTATATAATTAATTATTTTATCTTCATGTTATCTTAAAATTACATTTAATGTTATTTTTTCATGAGTGTTGTGATTTAAAATGTTTCAAAGTGGTATATGAAACTTTGGAATGTTTAAAGATTAGTTTTCTCAATAATAACTTTAATGATCTTACAATGATATTTCAACTAGATTAAATTATATGAAAATTGATAAATAAAACCTTTAATTTTATATCCTATGGTTATTCATGGCCATTTTCAATTATTAGTACCATTTTCCAACTCTTTGGGACTCAAAATGTTTTAGAAAACGTTTTTTAGAAAACCTGACTTCGTATCTCTCTTATGTCGGAGAATTAGTTTTCTTCTAAAAACAAATTTTTATTAAAATGTTTTCAAAAATGTTTTTAAAACGATTTGTTAAAGGAATTTTTACCCTTTTTTCTTTTATAAATGTTTCAAAGTAATCTTATTATTGCTATCTGAACAATGTATTTTTCTAACCTTTAACTGTGAAAAAGGAATGTTCTTTTTACCTCATACGACTTGTATGAGTTTACCCACCATCATTTCTTTGAAGATTCCTTTGAATGTTTTAAAATGTTACTTATTAATATAAAATTTTTTAAAAAGTTGTTTTCAAATAAAAATTTTTTCAAATGTTTTTTCAAAACAAATGGATATTTTCTTCAATAATGTTTTCAAAAGTTCATTTTATAATGTTTCCATTCATCAATAACAATAACCCATTATTTTACACCACTTGGGTTATGCTGTATTGATACCATCCTTAATCTTCCTATGGTTGGATTATGATTGATTTGTCTAGAGATAGTATTCAAATTAAATTCATTTATTTATTTTACTCCCCTTTAAATATTCAATTTCCTATGATCATTTGACATTGAATTCCCCCTAAATATTCATATTATTTTTTAGGGATATGATTATTGCTTAAAATGTATACCATTTTTCATATAGTTTTTACTTTTAAAGTTATTTTATTATTTTAGGAAATATTGATAAAATCGTATCCTTTATTCTATACAGATATATTATAAGACACTTTGATTATTTAAATGCAGTTTACATGCACTATACGGGTTGGGAACCGATTAATGAAAGCCCTAAGGATTAGAGATTGGTTAATGCAATATATATGGGTTGGGGACCATTTAATGCAATCCCTATAGGTTAGAGACCCGTTAATGAAAGATATACATATTAGTTATTGGTTAATGAAATCCCCTTGATGCATCGATAGTCACATGATACAAAATTAGTTGGAGACAAAACCTTCGAGTTTGTTTCCAATTAGTATAGATAGGTTTATACCCATAGTTTAAATCGTCTTGTGAATGGTCTTTATGGTATAGGTTTTAATGTTCCTCAAATATGATGTCCATTAATAAAAAAAATTCCCCCATTTAGTTTCATATAATATTCATCCAGGAAATTTTTCATCGATATATCTATGGATACAATTCATTTTCAGTTATTTTAATGGAATGTGTTTCTTATTATTATGTTTCAAAAAAATTTATGCACTTTCATTCAGTTTATTAATTACATGGAATGTGTGTTCAATTATTTAACTTTCCATATTTACTATTCTAATTGATTCATTATTTCTACGCCTATATTTTTTCCTTACAAAGAATTTGAGCTCAAACTTATTATGTTTCTTTCCCTATGAATCCAAGAAGCGTATTGTTAAAGATATGGAGGGATTTACTAGATGGATTAGAGTTATCCTCAATGTTATTTATTTATTTTGAAGGATAAAAAAATTATGTTGTAATTAGTGTATTTCTCAATAAAACAATACTCATTTATGTATCTGGTTTATCAAGACTAATAAACTCTTCAATCCTTAGGGGCTTGATTCCTTGTAATCATGCTAATTTAATAGTAGTAGACATTGATGTCAGGCTATCTGGGGTCAGGTCACTACATACGATGTTAGTTTTTATAAAAGAATATTCAAATTTCAAACCTTTGATTTCAGAGAAAAATATCAAATTGATAGGATGTAATTTATTAAATGGGGAGAGAATTTAATATCCCAATATTTTAAAATGAAAGACTATGTTCAATAGTGTCTAAGGTATACAACACCGAGCTTAAATGAACAACAAAATAATATTATGTGATAATTATATCCTATGAGTTAAATTGGTGCATATGAATAGGAATAAATGGTTTATGAAATATTAAATGGTTCTACTCATTGATAATATATTAATTAATGCATTATAAACAAGCACTCAATTTTTATAAAAGTCGTTTTATTTTCCATAAATAAATTTTTTTTAAATGATTTTTATTGATTTTTCTGAGAAAATAATTATTTTATTTGATAAAATGAACTTTATTTTTGAAATAATCATGTCGAAATTATCTTAGGTTGAATTTTTGAGAATTTTCTAAAAAGAATGATTTTTCATTGAATAATAAAAAATACAGCTTTTTTTAAAACTGTATCTTACTTTAATTTATTTATAAAGTAAAATTTTGTTTTGGATTAGTTTTAAAGACTAATTATTTCCTTTTTATTTAAATTATGGGTTTTAAAATTTATTTTATACTTGAAATTATCATAAATATTTTTTTTATTTAAAAGGGCATTTTTTTGAAAAATATTTTTCTATTGCATTTTTCTGGTTTAATTTTAAATTTAATTCTGTCACTTATGTGATTTGAATTTTGAAAAATGGATTAAATATTTATAATCAGGAGGTCTAAATTTAGTAAATAGGCATTTTTTAATTATAGACAATTTGAACAATTACTTTAATAATTTTTATTGCCATGGTAAAAAGTAAATCGTGTAATTTGGGTTACAAATAAAATGATAAGAACCATTAAATAATGAAAACACTTGAAAAAAATATTATTTGATAAGTATATATGCACCATAATTAGATAAGGGTTAAATTTATGACCTTTTAGGGCTACTTGGTTGAGATTATGATCTTTATAATATTTTATTTAATGAAAAGTCAAACATGTCACCCCCTTGTTTTTTATAACTAAAATATTTTTAACATGGGTTTATGTAGAAGATATACTCAACTATAAATTTTATTTTAAAAGATAAAGGATTTATTCTTATCATGGTAATTTATTTTTAATTTTTAGTGAATAAATAATTAACTTAAATTCTCATAAAATGTTGATGTAGTAATTATTTAATTAATGGAAAAATAAAATAAATGATATTAAAAATATTAAAATAAATATAATTTGTGATAAATAATGTGATAAACAAATTTTATAGATGACCATGACATGATAGGGATATAATAAAATATTTTATTTGAATTTTATATGTTTTCTTGATATTATTATAGTCCTTTTGTCCATTTACAGTAACCATATCAACCCTCAAAGATTAAAAATCCTTGTCATTACGGTAAGAGTTAAAAGATTAAATATAGGTTAATACCAAAATATACGGATAGAAATGTAGTCAAAAGTAATATAGTTTTAATTTTATGTGGATATTTTGGGCAATAATTATATTATAATCTAAATAATTTACTTTTAATCCATTTGTAATTAAAAATTAATTTATATTAATTTAATATTTTTAAATATTCCAAGAGTGCTCGTCCCCTTTCTTGTAAAATCGAACCACTTCTTATTAATGCTTAAAACTTGAAAAACCATTTTATTCAGGAAATACCTACCCAAATACATTCCTATAATCCATACCCTCATTTTATAGGCCTTATTTTAGGTAGAACACCATCATTAAAAGGCATAGGTGTTAATCAAAGGAGGTTTTCCAAAGAAGAGGTTAAATTTTTATCCGCTTGTTTTAGTTTCACTTCTTCTTCCACCTCCTTAAAATCATCTTCATCCAAGATAAAATAATAACACAAATATATTACATATACTGATATGTTGTTGTATTAAAATCATAACCTATATCCATCTTCAACATCTATCAAATGGTAGAAGAATTCATTATTCATGTGTATGGTGGACTACCACCCCGTGAACCAATAAAAGTCATTTTCCATCACCATATCTCAAGACTAGTTATAATTATTGAATTAATGTTTATATATGATATTCATGACATATTTATCATTTTAACTAGATAATATATCATTTAACTTCTTACCATTTCATGCACTGAAAAATGATAACATTGTTCATGTGTACGTTTGGACTACGACCTCCACGAAGTGATTTGATTCATTTTTCATCACATCACATCGATGATATATATATAAGTATATTTAAAGAAATAATATGATATATAAAATATGATTATTATTATATAAATATAAAATAATATTTAACTTATTTCTATAATGATCGTTGAAAAATGGAAATTTTACTCATGCAAATATACAACCTACCGCCTTCGTGATTGTAACACTGTTCATTTTCCATAATCATATTTAATAGTTGGATTTAAAAGTATAATATATGTTAAAATTATAATTGTTTAATGATTATTATTATTTATATTATGTAATACTTATCTCTTTGACTATAGTCAACCTACCGAAGTCATTTTGTATTTATCAACCAAATATCGCTAAAAGGACTAATGTGAACATAAATGATTAAGTAATTGTTATATCAAGTTAATATGTGATATAAAATGAATAAAAAACTTGAAAAATGTTATTAATTACTTAAATAATTATCCTATATTTATTATTCATGAAGACACATGACATACGTGATGATTTGGACTCAAGCTAAGATATTTTTATCTCACTTTTATTCCTGTGGGACATATGCCTTATATACTACATATTTATTTTTTGTTGTGTATATACTAATAATGAATGTTTTTTATGATTATTATCATGAAAATTATTCTATATACATATCCATCTAAATTTCTTTCTTTTGTGGTGCTTATGATTCAAATGAGACCCAAGGAGTATGGGTTTATTTCAAAATGTCATCATTATTTGGGATTGTTTATGTTTAAGTCTCCACTAGAGAATATTTCTATTCAATGTCCATGTTTTCTAAAAAAAATTAAAATATTTATTTACTATTCTCTAATTATTGTTAAAAAAATTACAATTTTTTTTAAAAATAATCTTCCTATCATTTTCTGAACAATGTACTTTTTGAATTTTATTACAAAAGTGTGAACGGAATTTTTTTTAACATATATGGTATGAATGGAATTTCAAACCATCATGAAACCTAAATTATTTGAAGTTTACTTTACAAGTTTACAATTTTATTTTAAAATAAAATTTTTTCATTTATAATTGTGCACCTTTTTAAAAAGAGAAGTGATTTTCAAATGGAAAAGTTATTTTCCTTAAGAATCATTCCAAGTGATCTTTCAAAATAATTTTTCATATAACATGATATCCTTTGATATTACTTATAATTTAATAGGTATATGA
This sequence comes from Viscum album, assembly GCA_963277665.1. NCBI lineage: Eukaryota > Viridiplantae > Streptophyta > Magnoliopsida > Santalales > Viscaceae > Viscum > Viscum album. Next base: position 1,654,992,916 of record OY728121.1, on the reverse strand, counting down.
TCCAAGGATATTATCGTAATACTTTATATGGATAGTTTATATTTATGATTAAAAGGTTAATGTTCTTGAAACCCATTTATTTTCATGGTTCCTCATATGATAAATTTTTTATGATCCTACAACACACATATGTATGGTTTTCATTATGTGATGGGTGGGACCTATATCTCCCTCCAATGCATTCGGTAAATTATTATATTGCATGAGATAGTTATGGGAAAAAAATAAAAGTGCTTAGTGCTTTATGGGAAGTAATTTGAAGTGTTTTATCCATTATGGGAAACAAGCTGATGTGCTTGTTACACTATGGGAAATAGGTGTTGATGCATGATCTAATGGTCTTGGTATTTAAACTTGACATTTAAAATAGTTTCTAGACTTATAATGGTTTTTTACACATTTATTAAATGAACTTATGTTTCATTATTGAGTTATGATGAGTTCTCATTCTTATAATTCATTTCTTTTGAAATGATAATTTTTTATCCCAAAACTCAGGTTTATGATATTTTTCAGATTGGGTATGAACATTTTATGTTATGGTCATCATAGAATACCCTTATTCATATATTATGATTTTATGTTGTCATAGATTGATATCTCCCATGTTTACCCTTACTGATTTTTTTTTGTGCTCACCCTTTTCTTATATTTCATTTCTCCAGGTTGTTAAGAAAAGTTTTAAGTATGTTATACCTAATGGGGTTAATAGATGTGAAGATTTAACTGGGAGATAATTATGACCTTTATGAACCAGTTTTTTATGAACCTAATTTGTTAAGATTTTTTTCTAATACTCTAAAATTATGAACCTAAAAGTTCCTTGGTTATTTGAGTGATCTAATATTTCCTTTTGATGTTGTATTTTTCTGAAGTAAAAAAATTAGGTCACATTTATTGGTATCAAAGTCAAAGATTTAAAGTTTATATTTTTTGCATCAGATCCAGAAGTGCAGGTTTAAGGTTGTTAAAGTTGGTATCAGAAAAGGTTTTAGATAAATTTATAGATTAGGATGTTTCATGATAATTTTTCATAAAAGTTATGGATACCATCATTGGTATATAAGTTTGTGGTTGACTATATGTTCAAAGTCTTAGATACCACTTTTTAGGTTTTAAGTGATGGGATTTTAAGGAGACTAATGATATTTTGGGATAGTTATAAGTAACCCTTAGGTATAACATGAATTATTATTTGAGGAATAATGTGTTTACATTTTTGGACATAAATTTTAAAGTTATATATAAACCTTATGGTTTATATGATCTTTGATTTTTAGGTAAATATGGGTTATTACATTTTTTGGGATGCAAAATGAAAGGTATGAGATAACCTTTGAGGTTAAAAAATTTATTTAATATTGAATATATTAAGGTTATTTTTGAGGATTTTTATCACATTTCTGATAATTTTATAAGAATTATAGTGATATAGTTTTATAAAAAAGAAAAAAAATTAGGCCTGGTGACAACCTATCGCGTCCAAAAAGGCCACGAGGTGTGAACCTACAACCAAAGGGTGACAAGGGTGTATTGACTACCACTGACCTACATGATTTCTTGGTTAATATGAATTTTTTTATTTATTTAAACTATCTGACAGATAAAAGTTAATTTCGTATTTGGAACATATGTTTTATCTTATATATAACCATGATATTGGAAATTGATTTGGTGTTAAGTGGTTAATGTTATTTCGGAAGAGGTTAAATATTTTTGGGAACTATATATGATTAAGGTAAACAAAATATTATGGAATTTTATTTTAGGAAATAAAGTTGAATTGTATTTTGGAGGAATATATCATTTCATTGTGAATTTATGGTGATTCGGGTTATTTATAGAAATGATTAACCTATCTTAGAGATTATATGTTTAAGACATTTAAATTTTAGGAGATAAATACTAAATTTATCTTGGAAGACTATGTCATCAAATTATTATGATTTTTGGATTTTGGTCTTATCCTATACTATTTTGAGGGGTTTTAATGATAGTTATTTATCAAATGATCTATGTTAAATATTGTCTATTACTGTTGAGTTTTGGAGATTAAATTTGTTTTCCTTATATAAAGGTTTATTATTTTTGGGAATCATATTATCATGTAATAACATTTTAGTTTTTTTTAAATAAATATATAAGAGATAATTTTTTATTCTTTTTTAGATTATGAGATCCATTAGAATTTTATTTTAGTTCTTTAGGCATAAAAATTTACTTAAATACTCATCGTTTGGAGAAAAATATGAGATTGTGGAGAAAGATGATTAAAGCATGAAACTATATTGGTCAAGTAAGTATATTTCATCATGTTCTTAGACTAGATAGTAATTTAATTCCTCAACTCTAGGAAAATTATCTTAATACAAACATGTTTTCCTAAAACCTTTAATTATAATGAATGGATTGTCTTTCCATGTCACTTGGTTTACAATTTTTCGATAGTTAACTTTCTCAAGATCATTAAATTTATTGTGTTCAATTATATATATAAATTACTTTTATTCTATGTAAATATCTTCACTTCCCACAAATGTTCTCCTATTTGGAAACCTGGTGTGTGTTATTCTAGATAACCTTCATAATTCCCTTTCTCTCTTTTTAAGAGAATGTTTTATTAACCCTTTTTTGATGTGGGTTTCCACCAAGTAATTTTAAAATTTAAAACTATTGATTTTAGAGCACAAGATCAAATTTTGGGGATGCAATTTATTAAACGTGGTTATAATATAATATCCTAAGATTTTAAAAGAAAATACTATGTTTGATAGTGTATAGGGTACACAACACCAAGATTAAATGAACAATGAAATATTATTATGATACCATTATATCATATCCATTAAATTTATTGGTATAGATAGGAATAACTGATTTATGAAATATATAATGGTTCTACTCATTTATAATCTATTAATTAATGCGTTATAAATAAGCACTCAATTTTTAGTAAGTTCATTTTATTCTTCATAAATTAATTTTCTTTAAAAATGATTTTTTTAACTTATTTTAAGAAAAGAATTAAATTATTTGGTATAATGAACTTCATTTTTCAAATTATAGTATAAAAATTATCTTAGGATTATTTGTTTTGTAATTTTCTGAAAAGGTTGATTTTTCAGTAAATAGTGAAAAATACTGATTTTTATTGAAAAAACTATTTTATTTTCAAGTATTTACAAAATAAAATTAAGTTTTGGATTTGTTTCAAAATTTAATTAGTTTCTTTTGATTTAGATTATGTTTTTTGAAATTTATATTATACTTTAATTTAGTATAAATACATTTTATATTTAGAAAGGGCATTTTTCTAAAACATTATTTTTCATTTTGTTTTTCCAGTTTAATTTTAAATTAAATTATGCCACTAGTATAATTTGAATTTTGTAAAATAGATTCAGTATTTTTAATCTATAGGTCTAAATTTAGTAAGTAGTTCCCTTTTAAATTTGAAAAATATGAATAGTAACATTAATAATTTTTATTACCACGGTAAAAATTAAATCGGGTAATTTCGTTTACAAATAAAATGATAAGAACCATTAAATGAACCAAACACTTGAAAAATATTATTTTATAACAATATATTTACCATAATAATTCAAAGGTATAATTTATAACCTTTTGGGTCCACTTGGATGAGATTATGACCTTTATAATATTTTATTTAAAGAAAATTCAAACATGTCGTCCTCTTGTTTTTAATAACTAATTTTTTTTTTAAAATAGGGTTTTGTAGAGGATATGGTTGAATATAAATATTATTTTGAAATATAAATTATTTATATTCGTAATGGTAATCAGTTTTTAATTTTTAGTGAAGAAATAATGACCTCAAATTTTTACACAACGCTCATGCAATAATTATTTAATTAATTGAAAAATAAAATAAATGTTATTAAAAATATTACAATAAATATAATTTTAGATAAATAATCTGATAAAAGAATTTTATTTATGACCATTGAATTTTTTTTATATAATAACAAAATTAATTTTATATGTCTTCTTGATATTATTGAAGTCAAAGTAATAAATTGTTCTAAAAATTGACGTTATGTGTATTTTATAGTAAAAAATATTTTATTAAATAATATAAAATTCCCAAAAAAATATCAAATTCATCCAATTGATTAGGATATGGTTTATAATATAAACCATGGTCCATTATGGGATTTTTATCCATTTATAGTAACCATATTGACCCTCAAAGAGTAAAAATACTTGTTGTCACTGTAAGAGTTAAAGGGGTTAAATATGGGTCAATACCAAAAGATAAGGAATGAAATATAGTCAAAAATTGTCAAAAATTTTTTGTATTAGGGTATTTCAAACCATAATTATTTTATATTATAAATAATTCACTTTGGATCCATTTGGAATTGAAACTTAATTTATATTAATTTCATATTTGGAGAAATTATTAGAGTGCCCCTCCCCTCTCTTATAAGTAATATGATATTTATGATATTATTATCATTCTATAAAGATAAAATAATATTTACATTTTTATATAATTATAGTTGTAAACTGGAAATGTTGTTCATGCATGCGTATGACCTACCATCTTAGTGATTGTAACATAATTCAGTTTTCATAATCTTCTTTAATAGTTGGATTTAAAAGTATAATTTATATATAAAAATGATAATTATTTCGTGATTATTATTCTTTAGATATAATTTATATATAAAAATAATAATTATTTTATAATTATTATTCTTTAGATGATGTAATAATGACTTATTTGACTAGATTCAACCTACAAAAGTCATTTTGGACTTATGAACCAAATATTTCTAAAATATCTAATGTTAACAAAAATGATTAAGTAATTTTTATGACATGGTAATAAGTGAGATAAAAGGAATAATATTCTTGGAAAATGTTGTTAAGAAAGTAAATAATTATGAAAAGTTTATTGTGAAGGAAGATAAAGAACACACATGATGATTCAGACTCATGGTAAGAGATTTTTGTATCACTTTTATTTCTATGGGGCACATGACATATACACTACATGTTTTTCTTGTGTATATACTAATAATGAATTTATTTCATGATTACTATCAGGAAAATTATGGTATATACATATTTATCTGAAGTTATTTCTTTCATGACGCTTACGATTCAAATGACACCAAAGCGGCAAGGTTTTATTTCACAATCTCATCATTATTTGGGATTTTTTATGTGTAAGTCTCATGTGGAGAATATTTCTCACCCATGTTCATGTTTTATAAAATGTTATCAAATATTTTTTTATTATTCTAAAATGATTTTTTAAAGTCATTTTACCCCTGTTTTATGTTTTATTAATTTTTTTAAAAGGATTCTTCCTATCGTTTTCCAAATAATCTACCTTTTGAGTTTTCTTACAAATGTGTAAAATATATTTTTTAAACCTATACCGAATGAACATAATTTCCTTCCTTCATTATGCCTTAATGATTTGAAACTTCCTTTACATGTTAATAATTTTATTTTTGAAGAAATTTTTTTCATTTATAAGTGTATATCTTTTTCAAAAGATAAGTGATTTTAAAATGAAAAAGTTATTTTATTAAAGAATTATTCAAATAAATCTTTCAAAATAATTTTCCATATAAGATGATATCCTTTTATGTTACTTATACTTTACTATGGATATGATCCAAGGATACCATCTTTATCCTTTCTCTGGATGTTTTAGGTTTATGTTGAAAAGATGAAATGTTTATGAAACCATTTATTATTATAGGTTCTAATATGATGAATGTTTTATGATCATGTAGAACACATATGTATGGTTTTCATTATGTGATGGGTGGGACCTATATCTCCCTCTAATTCATTGGGTAAAGTATTATATCTCATAATATAGTTGTGAGAAACAAGTTCAAGTGCTTGATCCATTTTGGGATACAAGTTTATGTGTTTGATACACTATGGGAAATAGGCATTGATGCATTATTTTATGATATTTTTAGTTAACCTTGACATATAAAATGGTTTCTATACTTATTATGGTGCCACACACATTTATTAAATGAACTTGTGGTTCATGATTGAGTTATTATGAGTTATCATTCTTATGATTCATATATTTTGAAATGATAATTTTTTATTCCATAATTCATGTTTATGATATTTTTTAGATTTGGTATGAATGTTTCATGTTACAGTCATGATCACAAACCCTTATTCAAATATTATGCTTTCATATGATCATAGATTAATATCTCCCATGTTTACCCTTACTAAGCATTTGAGCTCTCCATTTTCTTATGTTTCTTTTCTCTAGGTTGTGAATAAATATTTTAATTATGTCATATTAGAGTCAGTGTCCTAGTAAAAAATGTTTTTTACTTTTATTATATGAATATTTTATGTATTAAATATTAAATTAAACATATTTTTCATTATTCTGTATGACTTTAAAATAATAACTTCCTAGAGTATTTGTTGCATTGATAAGGTCATAATAGTTTTCTACTATGATGAGAACCTTGAAATGTTCTGATAATATTCTTAATATAGTTCTATAGTTTGATAACATGATATGATGGGACACATAGTATATATATTGTCAAGTGTGAGTACTCGCAAGCAGATGATAATTCTTTTCATTAAGTTTTCATTTGGTAATATCCAAGATGGGAGATTATGAGAACATGCCCGCCAGTAGGAATTCCACATGTTTTAGTGTCATCAAATATTCATGTATGTGAGTGTGTGTAATGACCCTTATACTTTAAGATTATCATTAATGCATTTCAAGACTCTCACACTTAGATTTGCTGATGAAAACCATCAAACCATATGTTGGCTGGAAGTAGGGTATGTTGGGTGCATCACGAATGAAATGTTATTGATGGATAAGTCATGAAAGGATTTTTACCTTCAATATTTATGGAATTTTATATCTCATCCCTTTGATTGAAATTGAAAAATCTTCCTGAATTCCATGTCCATGGTGCAACGATGAGTTTATTTTAGATATTCAAAGAATGATGTCTCGAGCATATAGGTTGATGACCCCGTCATGCAACCTATTTAATGATTTATTATGAAAAAGGGATTATATTACACAATAGGTGTTCATACATGGTTATTGTTGTTGTGACTTTAAGTTCTTTCTCTTAGGTTTTTTGACCCATTGCTAGATAGTAATCATGTACTTTAGGAAAGTCTACATAATTTCAATGAGAAATAATCCTATAGGGTCACACACTAAGTGTTTCTATTGGTCTTGATTAAATTCTATTTTAATTTAATTAATAGAATAAATATTATTCTCACGACTGAGGATTAATTTTATTCAAGTTATTTTGATCTCATAAATTAAATAAATATTTATCCACCAGAATGTAACTAATATATATATATATATATATTGATTTTATTTACTAGTTTGTGAATAAAATATTTATTTAAGAGAATAAAATATTTATTCAGGTGTTCAATTAATGCAAGAGGAGTTCGAAAGGACCAAGACCATGTTTGATGATAAAATAATTATTTAAAAGATGGTAAATATTATTTAACCATTTTTCGCAAGTTGAACCACCAACAAATAATAATAATATTATTATTATTATTATGTGGAATGTGATTTCATTAGTGGTTATAATTATATTTAATGGTTATTATGAAATTAAATTTTGTAATCAAAATCTCAGCTCAATAAATAGATGGATATGTATATTGTGTAAATCATTCGAAACCAATTCTAAGTTTGGGAATAAATAATTGATGTGCACAATGAATTCTCTCTCAAATCCTCCTCTTCTCTCCCCCTAAAGAAGAAGAAATCCAAGAGAATTTTTCTTCAAGACTGAAGAATGAATGATTAAGAACAAAAAATGTAAGACATTTGATTCACCGCTCTAGAACCCAGAGAACAAGTGGCTCTGCTCAGAGACCATTAGAGCATATGTGGATAACTACTAAAGGGATCTACCCTTAGATTATCACCAGATAAATGAAAACAATCCAGAAGGGCCTTTTTGGACGATCAAAAATCATTAATGAAGAAATTTCCTAAGCCTAGGTATTTATTTATTCAGATATTAAATAACTCAATAATAAATTTTATGTTCAATATCCTAGCTATTGGTTTAGAGCAGTGATTACTAAAATAAATTTTAATGTATCACCCTCCACCACAACAGTTCCACTGCAACTTTAACCAATAAGTGGTATCAGATCTAGGTACATTTAAATTTATAATTATTTATTTGATTGTTGATCTATGTGAAATCATGGTTAGATTTTAATTTCATGTTATACATTATTTAATTAGAGTTTAATTAACATGTTTTCGATATATTAATCATGTCCATTTAGTGTTTCATTTTATTAGAGATTTAAGAAGAAATTAAGAATGACTGGAGATATCATTTGGAAGTGCCAAATCTTTGTCCAATAATGCTAGATTACATAGCGTGCAGTTGAAGCACATGTAATATACCCATTGGAATTGTATATATATGTGTTGAACAATTAAAAACATGTGGTGGTTTTATAGCACATCACGTATTGATCAGGTTAACTTGACACACAAAAAATGGATACAAGGTGTGTAGCTGGCATATACACATTGTGTAGTCTGGCTGAGTTAACATGTCAAATCCCCAAGCATGTGACATAGAAATACGGAAACTGAGGTACATGGCATGTAGCTAGATGTACATGCCATGTGGTCACCCATTAATGGAAAAAATTAAAATAACAATAAATTTGAAAAATTAAAGTATTAAAACCTTATTTTATTAATTGTCACACCATTGTGTGTTTGAAAATGTAATAATGGTTTTAAAGAATTTTAAATGCTCAATTAATTTACTGTAATAAAATTTTCATTAATGGTTCTTCTATTTATTTTCCATGAATTAAAAATTTATGGGTTTCTCCAATTAAGTTTAGATGATCATTAAGATAAAAGGTAGTTAATTAATTTATTTATTAATTAATACAAGCAAATCCATATTAATAATAAATAATGAATAAAGAAATAAATGCTAGGTAATTACTTTTTTCATATTCCTTTCATGTACGACTGATCATGATATTGTCTAAGACCTATGTATGTGTTGGTGTCACGAACTAGCCCGGGTACCCTGGTAACTCAATAATTGAGCCAACCCTAACATAGCCTGAAGGGAATTCCTGATCCCTGCGGGTCAGTGACTAGCACCTGACATCTCATAAAATGCAAGTGGGAATGATTTTGCCAAAAACAATGTAGAAGAAAAGAAAAAAACAGTATGCATAACAAAAGAAACTCCACTGGGAGTAATGTACCAGAATATAAAGATGCATAAAAGCCAAAGTACTAAAATGGGAAAACATCCCCAAGGTCCCTAAGGGAACAACTCACCAAGACCAAATCTCAACAGCTGGATCCACCTCCAAGAGACCCCTTCCCTTTGCTTGAACCTGGAAGAAGAAAGTCTACAAGCACCCAAAGGAAAATGCAGGGTGTGAGACTAATCCTAGTAGGATACCACCAAAGATTCCATAATAGATGCCAAATATATATTATCCAAATAAAATCTTTCAATTTTCAGATAAAAGGGTTTTTCAATTCAAAATAATATTTAAACAAAACATGATATACATTTTCAAATGATGGAAATAAATATTTTAAGAAATAATTTTACAAATGATGGAATATTTCTAAAATAATGGATTATGTAAAACACTTATATAAAATAGTTTATATAAATTCTATAGGCGTGTAAGCAGTTCAAACAAACATTGGCATACATTTTTATCTCAAATATAAATAAACAAGCGAGAAACATGGTTATTTGCCAAAATGTATGATAGTATTAACCATCTATAGGATTCAGTACTTTCTATGTGAACTTAGAAAAATGTGTATACACACATCCCTCTGACACTGGACAAAGGAGACTCATCACTGACCCATCAGGGATGTGTCCCACTGCAAGTATGTTTTAGAATGTTGTCATAGCATAAAGTGTATCAAAAAAACTCACTAACTACCTAAGGCTTTCATGTGATCTTACATGATGTAAAAAATATTTTAATAGTACTTAAAATATGATCAATCCCATTCTTCCATTTCAAAAGTGCCAATTTCTTTTCATTTAAAACCAAACAAGTTTTATTCAAAAACGTGCCTTTTTCATAAGATAAAACCACTGGGTTTCTATCAAATAATTTTAATCCATTTTCACCAATTTTAAATCCACTCAAAATCAATTCCATCATTACATAATTTAGTTAGATAATTAAATTCAAAAATTTAATTGAAATCATTTCCTTCAAATCCACAATTTAAATTAAACAATTTAAATCAGCTAATTTCCATAAACACACCTAATTCAATAGAATTGGGGTTTCCAAATTTAGATGAAAAAAAAATTTCAAATATCTCGATTCACTGGAATTGAGTTTTTATCAATTTAATTGAAAGAAAATTTGAGCAATTTAATTTAAATCAACAATTGAAATAAATCAAGTAATACAAGGATAATCAATTTGGCTAGTTATGACGGAACCACCTACCTCAAGGTCATTGATGTTAGTGGCAACGATAATCCACCTAGTGTCATTCAATACACCTCCTCATGAAATTTTTATCGTAAGCTTCAACACGCCAATTCTCGTTTCTCATCAAGGGTTCCTAGAATCAAAACATCTATTTTATTTCACAAGGAAGTAAAATATTACATGTGATTACATTTTCTCTCTCCTAGATAATATTTTGATTATTATTTTATGTTAACGCATGAAATCATAATAAATATCCAAAAGAATAATTATAAACCTCATTTTATAATTATATCCCTCTATTTTATTTCTCAAGGAAATAAAATATTACATGCGATTACATTTTCTCTCTCATGGATGATCTCTGGATTATCGTTTTAAATTATCACATGCGGTGATAATTTATCTCACCAGGATAAGTTTCAATATATATATATATATATATATTAGCACATGTGATAATATTTATCTTTCATGGAAATTTTTTTAGTTTATAATTATATCAATGCATGCGCTTACGATTATCCCACAGAATAATTATCTTTGATAAACTCACTGTTATCATTTTAATAAGACTTTGCATTTGTCTAGTGATAAATTATTCAATAACTATCCTTTTGATAATTTCAAGAAATTATCCTTTACAATAATTTTAACAAGTATCTCTATAATTTCATGAAATTATGTTTTGATAGTTCTTTGTGATTATCTTTTGAAAATTTGATGAAATTACCATTTGCTATCAGAGGAGGAACCCAGCCTTAAGTGTGGTTCACTACTTGGGTTGAGTTGTAGGGCCCATAATGAGGATGTTGTGCTCTAAAGGGGGGGGGGGGTGATTGTAACACCCCCAAATGATAAAGGGTTAAATTACTAAATGATATGACTCATGTCAACAAGGTGCACCTTCCCTTTTGGGAGCCTGTTTGATTAGAACTTCACAGTTAAGCATGTTTGGTCTGGAGTAGTGATCAAGATAGGTTTCCTTTTAGTAAGTTTCCCAGGGTGTGTGTGAGGAAAAAACACACTGGAAAGGAAATGTGTTGACCTGGGGGACTTGCATTTGTCAGATGACCAATTTGGGCATGTTGGTGGGCCCCAGGGTGGGGACCACATGTTTGCGGGGCAACTGGTGGTACATGGCAGGCCAGGACCCGACCACCATGTTAAGGTGGGGTGTATGCGTTGTCACTGGAACCCAGTTGTCATAGTTGTAATTTATTTAATTAAATTTATACAATGTTATTTCAATTATTTAATATTAAACTAAAAGATGGCATGTGATTCATCCCTCCATCCATTATTATGTATGACCTGAGTGTCTAAGGATATTTATTTAATTTCCTTTAACCAATTCTTTATTTTCCATCACCTACGTGTGAGTAATAAGTATTTGTAATTAATGGAGCATCTCAAGGGGCATGGAGATGATTCAAGATGAAACTATAATGATTCCAACTTGGGGATATATAGGTGGACATGTGGAATGTTGTAGCTCATGCCAAATATGGAATAAAGAGTTATTTCCTCTAGGTCATAGGTTGATTTAATATCCATTCATTAAATCAACCATTAGATAAGATCACAATCAATTCATTTAATTATTTATTTATTTTATGAGTAATGCGTTAAAATTATATTTATTGATGAAAGACCATTATCACATAAATTAATGAATTAATCTGCAATGATGGAATTTAAATAAAATTGATTATGCATAAATATTTTATCCAAACATGGTTAATTAATTAAGTAAACATCCAATTAAAAATTAAAAATACATATAAAGGATAAGATAAGATAAAAATTTATTCATTATAAAATAAAATCCCTTAATCTAATATTAATTCAGACTAATCCTTACGTTACATGATTAGGAACAAAACTCAATATAACTATGTGTTTGACCAACCCTTATTTGGACAATTACTTTTATGAGGGGATTTATTATGAAATTTTTGGGTTGGATTAACCATTTTACAATAATAGGATTAGGTATTTCTAGACTTTGTGTAATTTGGAGGCAAGTGTTGAGAAAATCCAAGACAGGATTTCTGGATTGGGGAGTCCACTCAACGGATCAAGGAGTTGCAAGCCCATAGTTGGGAAAGACTTTCCTGCCTAAATACCTTCAAAATAGCTTAGAAAACCCTTATTGGGGTTATGCAAAGGGGAATATGGATCCTTTCCACTATAATTTCCTAGAAACAAGACATTTCAAGTTCAATGTTGATGGCTATTGGGAATTGATAAAATAGTTGGAGATTTAATAAAATAAATTAATTTATTATTTCTCAATAAATTTTTAATCAAGAAATGTACTAATAATATACTCTTTTTAATTTTAGAATAAAATTACGAGCTTATAATACACACTATCCCTATGATCAATATTGGATAAATATAATCTCCTCACTAGCAGTAACTTCCAGGAGTGGTTTAGATGTCTTCCGGTTGTTCTATTCCATGAACAGAAATCTTATGTTCTAGAATCTTCAATGCCTAATCCGCCTTATCAAGAGGCAAATGATGAAGAGTTTATAGTATATAAAAAACATATGAATGAAATAGTTTATTTTCAATGTTTTATGCTTTCATATATGTCTAGTGAACACATGAAGTCACATGAAAATAGGGATACATATAGCATGCTTGAGCACCTTAGTGTCCTTTACCAAGAGAGAGCTAGATAAGAACGATTTGGGATTTAAAAGGTGATATTTTAGAGTAATCTTGGAGAGGGTGACCCAGCAGGGCCTCACGTAGTCATGATCATTGGATACATTTGGTGTCTATATGTTTTTGGGTTTAAACTCCTTGAAGAAATGGGTATCGATCTCATTTTGGCCTCACTACCTCATAGATTCTCCAGTTTTGCTGTGAATTTTAATATGAACAACATTGAGAAGTCTCTTCCAAATATTCTTATCCTCCTTCAATAAGTAGATAAATATATGAAGCATGAAAGTCTGTCTCTCCTTATGGTAAACAAATTGAATGGTAAAGCTAAGATATTTAAGCACAAATATTCTTCGCGCCCTTCCAAGAAGAAGAAGATAAAAGGGGAAGTAAGGGAATGGGATGTTGTCAATTTCTCATGTGGTAATAAGGGCCGCTGAAAGAAAAAATTTACCTAACTAAAGAAGAAAGGGGATGTTTCAAGTTCCTTTGTTATCGAATGAAATTTATATTTTTATAAAAATTGGGTATTAGATACAGGTTGTGGTGCTCACATATGTATTCAAATATAGGACCCGAGTAGTTTCAAAAAAATTGACTAAGGGGTGTTAGATCTATGAGAATCCAACAGAGCTAAATTTGTTGGTGTATCTATTGGGGATTTCCACCTCACATTTCCGACCAAAATGATCTTGGTTTTAAAGGGTTGTTAATATGTGACTTCAGTTACAAAAAAAATATTTTTGTATCCATACTAGATACGGATGGATTCATTTTAAAATTTGGAAATAAATGTGGCTTATTTTATAAATATATCATTTACTATGGTAAGTAACATTTACATAATGGTCTTTTTGTGTTGGATTACATGAACCAAGTAATGGAAATCGATAATGAAGTTACTTCACATGACTAATACCACACCCAACTTTGGCATCATCATCTAGGTCATGTAAATGAAAAATTATTGACAAAATTACATCAAGATGGATATTTAGAATCTTTTGAACTAAAACCACTTGGTGTATATCACACATTTTTACAAGGTAAAGTGACTAAAGCCTAATTTAGTGATAAAGGTGAAAGGGATAAAGATCTCCTTGAATTAGTTCATACTGATGTGTGTGAACCATTTCTTATTGAAGAAAGGGGTCGATACTCATACTTCATAATTTTTATTGATGATTTTAGTATATATGGATATATTTAATTAATGAGATATAAGTAGGATTATCTTGATAAATTCATGGAATACAAGAATTAATTTGAGAACCAACTTAGTAGGAATATTAAGAAACTCTGCTCAAACCATGGTGGATAATAACTTAATCAAGAATTCATTGATTACTTATGGGAGTTTGGGATCCTATCCCAACTCACTTCTCCTTACACACCTTAGTGGAATAGTGTAAGTGAAAGGAGGAACCACACCTTGTTGGATATGGTGAGATTAATGACGATTCATGTGAGTCTTCTATTACCCTTTTGGGGATATGAATTACAAATAGTGAAACCCATACTAAACTGAGTGCCAACTAAATCAATAAATGGTATTCCATATGAATTTTGGAGTGGAATAAAAACCATGTTATCAAATTTACATCTGTAGGTAAGCGAAGCATTTGTTAATTACTCTTTATGTAACAAAATTTCTCCCAGATGCACGAAGTGTACTATTATAGGATACCCCAAGGAAATAATGGGAAATTACCTATACGACCCCTCAAAAAAATGTTATAGTGGAAAGAAACACCATATTATTTGAGAGGGAGAACATCTCCAAAAATGATAGTGGGAGTGAGATAAACTTTAATGAAGTTGAGGCTTAAGTCATAAAAGAGTTGATACATGATCTTATTCCACAAAGCCTCAGGGAAGAAGAAACTATTCCAGAGACATAAGAACTACATAGGAGTAAAAGAGAGTTTAGAGAACCAAAACAGTATTATTTTCTAGTTACTAAGGATAGTGACTCATTATTAGTTGATAATAATGATCCTCTAACATATTAGGAAGTAGTATGTGGAATAGATGTTTCCAAGTGGAAGGAATCCATGAATTATGAAATGGAATCCATGTACCAAAACCAAGTCTATATTTTGGTATATCCTCTGGTGGATGTAAAGCATGTTGGTTTCAATTGGGTATTCAAGAAGAAATTAGATATGGAAGGAGAATTTGGTACCTATAAGGTGTGACTGGTTGTAAAAGGGTTGAAATGGTGTCAAGGCATTGGATATGAAGAAATATTTTCATCAGTTTCAATGATAAAATCCATCAGAATTATACTTTCCAATACAGATTACCATGACTATGATATTTTGAAAATGGATGTCAAAAAAAATTCCTTAATGGAAACCTTTATAAAGATGTCTACATGACCCAACCTGAAGGGTTGGTGACTCCAAAGGATGATAATAAGATATTCAAGTTAAAAAATCCTTTTATAGATTAAAGTATGCATCCAAGTCATGGAACATTCATTTTGATGAATCCATAATGGAATTTGTTTTTATAAAGAATGAATGTGAGCCTTGTGTCTATAAACAGTTTAGTGGTAGTGTAGTCATCTTCTTAATAGTATATATTTATGAAACATTACTTATTGGAAATGAAATACCTGTCTTAAAGTCTATTAAGGTTTGGTTGAATAAATGATTTTCCATAAAAGACTTCAGCGAGACAACATATATTCTTAGGATCATGATCAATCATGATAGATCCAAGAGGTTGCTTGGCCTAAGTCAAAGTACATATATTGAAAAAATTCTAAGGATATTCAGAATGGTACAATCCAATAGGGTATTGTTGCCAGCATCACATGACACTTACATTTCCAAGAAAATGTGTCCTCAAACCCATGAGGAAAGGAATAGAATGGAAAAAATTCTATAAGCATCAGTGATTGGTCCAGTCATGTATGTTACCTATGCATTAAATAAGTTATGCATATATCAAGTTGATCCAGGTGACTACCATTGGATGATAGTTAAGACTATGCTTAAGAATACAAGGCATAATAAGGATATGTTCTTGGTTTATGGAGGATATGAGGAACTAGTCATTAGAGGATATGTAGATTATAGATTAAAAACTGATCAAGATGACATGAAGTCACAAATGAGCACTTTGAATGGAGGTTTTGTGAGCTGGAAGAGCTCAAGTCAAGTTGTGGTCGCAGATTCTATAGTAGAGTCTGAGTATATTGTGGATTCTGAGGTAGCTAAAGAAGCAACTTGGATTTGAAATTTCATCCAAGATATTTATGTCGTACCTAGAAGTAACGATCCCATCACACTCTGTTGCTTAAATACTGCAGTTGTGGCTCTCACAAAAGATCCATGTTTACATCAGTGGATGAAGCACATATTTCATAAGTATCATCTCTTAAGGGATTATTCTCAGAGAGGTGAGGTTATAGTAAGTAGTATTTTCAAGGAAGACAACATGGTGTACCCCTTGACTAAAGCCTTATAACAGCAGATACATGATTATCATGTGATGTATAGTGGATTGAAAGTCCTAGGAAGTTGGCTCTAGTCCAAGTGGGAGTTTTTTAGAGTTGGTGTACTAGAACCAAATTTTTTTACATTGATTACATGAATATTTGATTCATTAAATCTAAAATTAAACATCTTTATACATATTTTTTATTGTTCTCTATGACATTAATGTAATAATATCCTAGAGTATTTTTCACAGTGATAAGTTCATAGTAGTTCACCACTATGATGAGGACCTTTAAGTTCTATGAAAATATTCATAATATAGTTTCACGGTTGGATAACATATTATGATGGGACACATAGTATAGGGACTGTCTGGTGAAAGTACTCATAAGTAGATGATACTTCTTCTCATGAAGTTCACACTTGGTAATCTCTAAGATGGGAGATTTTGAGAAAAAACCCTCCGATAAGAATTCAAAATATTTTGGTGTTATTGGATATTCCGATATGTGAGTGTGTATAATGGTACTTATAATTTAATATTATTATTAATGCATTTCCTGACTCACACACTTAGATTTTCTGATGAAACCTGTCACACCATATGTTAGCGGAAAATGTGTTACGTTGGGTGAATCACGAATGACATGTTATTGATGGATAATTCAAGGAAGCATTTATTCCTTCCATCTTTATAGAATTTGATATCTCAACCCTTTGATTGAAATTTAACCATAACCCTAAATTCCATGGCCATGGTGTAACAAAAAGTTTATTTTAGATAGTCAAAGAATGATGTATCGAGCATATAGGTTGATGAAACAATCATGCAACCTGCTTGGGGATATATTTTAAAAAAGGATTATATTACATATTGAGAATTCATATGTTGTTGTTGTCTTTGTGACCTTAAGTTTTTTCTCTTCGGTACCTTGACCCGTTGCTAGGCAGTAATCCTAGAATTTAGGCAAGCCTACCAAATTCTAATGAGAAATAATCCTAGAGGGTCACACACTGAGTGTTCTTGTTGGTCCTGATTAAATTCTATTTTAATTTAATAAATGGAATAAACATTATTCTTAAGAATGAGGAATAATTTTATTCAAGTTATATTGATCTCATGAATTAAATATATATTTATTCACCAAACCGTGAATAAAATATATTTATTTATTTTATTGGATATTTAATAAATATTTATTTACTATTTTTTGAATAAAATGTTTTTTTAAAAGAATAAAATATTTATTTGGGAGTTCAATAAATGCAAGAGGATTTAGAACAGACCAAGACCGTGTTTGATGATAAAATAATTATTTACGGGCCAATAAATATTATTTATCCATTTTACACAAGTTAGCGCACCAGAAAATAATGATATTATTATTATTATTATGTGTCATGGAATTTCATTAATAGTTATAATTACATCTAATTTCTATTATGCAATTAAATTTTTTAACCAAAACCCCAGCTCTATAAATAAATGGCTATGTCTTCTGTGTAAAGCATTTCAAAACCAATTCCAAGTTTGTGAATAGAGAATTGTTATGAAAAAATAATTCTCTCTCAAATCCTCATCCTATATCCCTCTCAAGAATAAGAAACCCAAGAGATAATTTCTTCAAGATAAAAGAATGAGAAATCAATGACAAACAACGCAAGACATTTTATTCATTGCACTAGCACCTAGAGAACAGGTAGAATTGCTCAGAGACCATTAGAGCACATGTGGAACACCACTAGAGGGATTCTACCCTTATATCCTAATAAGAAAAATGAAGTAAATCAGGAAGGGCCTTTTAAGATGATAAAAAATCATCAATGAAGAAAGTTATTAATCCCGAGTATTTGTTTCTTCAAATATTAAATAAATTAAATATAATTTTGACATGCAAGACACTCACTCTTGGTTTCAGGAAATGATTATTAAAAGAAATTTTAATTTATCTCCTTCCATTTAGAGGATTCCCCTACACCTAAAACCAACATGTTATACCTAATAGGGTTACTATATGTGAAGATTTCAGTGGGAGATGATGCTGACCTTTATGAACCAGTTGTTTATGAACCCAAGTTGTTAATAGTTTGTCCTAATACTCTAAAACTCTAAAACTAATGGGTCCTTGTGTGTAAAATTGATATAATATTATCTTTTTACATTTTATTTTTTTGATAGTTAAAATTGGGCCACATTTATTGGTTTCAAATATAGAAATTTAATGTTTATTTTTTTAGCACTAAATCCTACAGTGAGTGTTCGAGTTTGTTACAATCACAATCAGTTCAATGTGACTGGTGAAAGTCACTTAAATGAATTTATTCATAGAATTCCATTGAATGATTATTATTATATATGTGAATACATATATAGTTTTATATTGTGTTTTTTGTTGATCAAACAAATATCCAACACCAATAAAACCAATCAATTTTTATTTTTGATCTTTAAATAAAAAAATTCTAAATCAATCCTTGAATTTATCACAATATCTATTTGATATGATTCAAATTAATTTTATTTTTAAAGAGATATTTTACCCCTTGAAAGGTACATTAATTATATTATAACACAAATGATACTTTATGACCAAGAAATTATGTATTACCTTCTTGTAGTAAAAAAAACTTTATCACAATCAAGAGATCACACCACCATTTATATACTCAGTGAATTCAACTTATTCATATAAAATATTTTTTAAAAAAATTAATATTGTAAATAACCTGACCTTGGTAGCCTAGATTCAGTTGTTACTTTATTACATTCGTTCTAGATAAAAGAAATCACATCCTAAAAGATTGAATAATTTATTAGTATTTGAAGACTAGATACATACTTTGTTTTCACATTACACTTGAAACTTAAAATACAACATAGTAATTTCCTTGATAAAAGAATTATTACCTATAGAATATCTCCAAATTTCAGTCATAATATAATTTATGGCATCCTAGTGAAAGGAAAAAATAAGAAATAGGTGAGCTCAGATGCTCAGTAAGGGTTTGCGTATAGTGAAATCTATCATGAATAAATAAGTAATGATCAATATGTCAAGGTAAATATCTAAAAATACATGGAATTTAATCAATCACTTAACCATGAAGAATAATATGGTATTATTAAATAATAAAATAATTCCATATAAATAATCAAATCAGCATGAAAATCATCCATGGATATCATAACTAATCAAAAAATCACATGGACATCAATACATAATATCATAATGAGGGAATGAATTATTCCATCCATAATAAACATACCATCAAGGCCTCATTAAATGAAATATACATAAATGGATAAGGCCTTGACCAAATTCCAAAGCTAATTTGTCTCATGAGACCCACCAATGCATCGAGGGGTTATGGTGGACCTCGATCATCATTTATGAAGTCCAATACATTCCTCGTATCAAGGGGGAACATGATCAGTGTAAAAAATTCATATTAAAAAACTATCATATGAAATATTAATACTTACCCCAATCATTAAACATAATCATAAACCATCCAGAGTATTATGGATAATGGTATCAGAATAGCACATCCTCAGTCAAACTAACAATAAACCATATGAAGAAATAATAAGGATGATATAAGTAAAACATATCCCTGGTAAATCATGATTAAAATAAGGTTTTTTGTTGATGATGAATATAAATACCATAAAAACATCATTAGAAACATTATTGAGTAAAATAAACGTTTCAATTTGTAAATCACTCTAAAAAACTAAAAATTTCCAGAATATTAGAAAAAAAAATTTAAAAGATTCATGAAAACTTGTAAAGTTACATTGAAATAAATTAGTGGTCATGATGTTGGGTAATTCCATACATGTCGTATAAGTTAAAAAAACATTCCTTTCATACTATTGTAAAAATATTAAAAGTACCTCATTTGGAAAATGAAAATAAGATTACTTTAAACTATTTTTTAAAATGTAAAACATGGGTAAAATTATCTTTAATAAATCATTTGAATAATTTTAAAAACATTCATGAATTTTTTTTAGAAAACATGGATATGTAAGAAAAAAGATTTTTAAGCGAAGAGATAAATAATGACAACTTTTCTTAAAAATTATTTCTCAATAATTTTAAGAACTAAAGAGATAAAAATGGTGTTATTACATAAAAATTTCATGAATAAACATAGTATAAAAAAATATATTGGTTTTAAGATAAAAATATAAAAAAAATTACCCTAAGGGAGAGTTAAATAAAAACTATCCTAAATAATGATGAGATTGTGAAATGAAACCTTACCGATTTGGTAACTTGTGAATTATAATCCCCATGAAAGAAATAAATTAAAATGAAACTTTAAATACCATGAAAAAAACAGATTCATGATACAACATATCAAAGGTTTGTTATATACACTACAAAAAATAAATAAGTGGTGAATATTATTGGAGTTGGTGTCCTAGGGCCAACTATTAGTACTTTTATTACATGAATATTTGATGTATTGAATATTAATAAAGTTTTTTATTACATATTGTTTATTGTTATACATGAATCTATTGTAATAATATCCTAGAGTATAAATATAATTGATAAGTTCATAAGAGTTCCTTCTATGATGAGAACCTTTATGTGCTATGATGATATTCTCAAATAATTTTTTGCAATTTCATAACATGCTATGATGGGACACATTGTACATAGACTGTCAGGTGTGAGTAATCATAAGAATATGATACTTCTTCTCATGATGTTTTCACTTGGTAATCTTTGAGACGAGAGATTATGAGAATAGACCCGCCAATAGGAATTCTACAAGTTTTGGTGTCATCGGATATTACTATCTACAAGTGTTTGTGATGGTACTTAGACTTTACTATTATTATTCATGCATATTACAACTCATGTACTTAGATGCATTTTGTAAACCATGATGATAACTTTTCCTAGGGAAGTTGGATACCATGGGTGTGTAATGAGTGAAGTTTCATTAATGAATAAGTCGAAGAAGGATTTGTCTCTTCCATCTTTATGGAAGATGATATCTCATCCCTTTCATTGGAATAGAACTATTGAATTAAATTCCAGGGCCATGGTGTAACGACGATTTTATTTCTGATAGTCAAAGAATAACATATCGATTATATAGGTTGGTGACATAGATGTGTTTCCTTCTTAATGATATATTGTGAACAAGTGATTATATTACATAGTGAGCATTCATATGTTGTTGTCAATGTTGTGACATTAAGTTCTTTCTATTGGGTGCCTTGACCCATTGCTAGAGAGTAATCTTGGACTTGAGGTAAGTCCACCTAATTCCAATGAGAAAGAATCCTAGAGGGTCACACGCTAAGAGTTTTTGTTGATCTTGATTAAATTATATTTGAGTTTAATTAATGGAATAAATATTATTCTCAAGTTTGAGGAGTAATTTTATTCAAGTTATATTAATCACATAAATTAAAAAAAATTATTCACTGGCTTGTGATTAAAATATTTATTTTATTTATTGAATATTATAAGAAATATTTATTCGCTAGAATGTGAATAAAATATTTATTCGGTTATTAAATAAATGATAGAGGAGTTCAAACGGACCAAGACCGAGTCTGGTGAAAAATATTAATTAACAATATCGTGACATAATATTTTTTATTGCGCAAGTTGGTGTGCACCAAAAATAATAATTATATAATTATTATTCTGTGGTATGGGATTTATTAAAGATAATAAATGTTATTTAATGGTTGATATGTAATTAAATAATATTTTTAACTTAAATTCAAACTTTATAAAGTGGTGGTTATTTATATTGTGTAGAACATCCAAAAATTTAAATAGAGAATTGTTGTGAACAACTAATTCTCTCTCAACTCGTCCTTCTCTCTCCCTCTCAAGAATGAGAAGTGTAAGAGATATTTCTTTAATACTGAAGAATGAGCGTTCAAGAAGTTTACAATGAAAGGCATTCAACTCACCACGCTAGTAACTAGAGATCAAGTGGTGTTTCTCAAAGATCATAGGAGCACATGTGGATCACCTCTAGAGGGATTCTATCCTTGGATCCTCATAGTGCAATGAAGGTATTCTGAAATTGTATTTTTAGATGATCAACATTCACCGGAGAAGAAAGTTCCTAATTCCAGGTAGTTATTTCTTCAGATATTAAATAAACTAATTATAAATTTGATGTGAAATATCCTCACTCTGGGTTTTATGAAATAATTATTAAAATAAATTTTAATATATCACCCACCACCTCATGATTCCGCTCTACCCAGAACCAAAAAATATTACATATGTCTCACAGGAGTACAAATAAGACGAGAAAACCCTTACCAATGGTTTGACATCCTTCATATGTGTCTGAACCTCCTATATAATAAATATAGATTTGATATACATATATTATAGAAATATATTCATATATATCATATCATATATTATTTAATAATAATATTTTTTACCCCTTTTTTAATAATTCTTTATTGAAATCATTGTTCCGTGTAATAATTCATTCATTTTTCATGTATGTTTTGGTTTGATAGTTTTGGTCCTTGTAATTTGATCATAGTTCCATCATATATATAATTTTAATAATGATTTAAATATAATATATATTCATTATGTACATATTTATAGTTATCCATAAATTTTATAAATAGAAAAATGAATTACACCGTTCATGGAGATGGTAGGCCGAAGGTACGCATAAATGTTATTTTCTATTTTTGGAGGATGGAAAGAAATAATGGTAAAAAATTAAATTTTAAAAAATAATTATTATAAAATATAAGTCATATATATTCATTAAATATATCCTTTTTTACCATCCATATAAAATGAAAATGAAAAATGGATCACATCGCTTCTTGGAGGTGGTAGTACACATGTACGCACGAGCAACGTTATAGTTTTCCTACAGATCGGAAGGTAAGAATGTATATATGATATTATAATTATAGAAGATTATTTAATCCAGAAATATCATATATATTCATTAGTTATATAAATTTATAACAATCCAAGTTAAACGATGATGAAAAACAAATTACACTTGGATACGATAAGTCGTACGTACCCACGAGCGATGTTTTCGCTTTTAATAGGATGGAAAAGATATGGAATATGGTTGTAACATAATAATAATAATAATATATTAGTATATTTATGATAAAAAAGTTATTATATTAGTATTTTTACAATTATTTAAGATAAAGTAGAAGATTAAATGAACTAGAAGGACTTGGTAAAGACGACTACCTCTTCTTCAATAGAATTCCATTAGATCTCTTATTAAGGGACATAGGGAAGATCTTTTGGAATGAAAAAAAACTTTATAACTTGTATAAGGGTGTTTATAAGAAAAATTATCAGGTTTTGGTTGGCCAATATGACTCAAGGTGATGTGAATAATTGAGAAAAGGGGTGTCCTTTTATAAGTGAGGGGAGGGTCATTCTTGAAATTTCTTAATGTATTAAATTAGTATAAAATATTTTTCAAGCTCAAATGATTAAAAATTAATATTATTAGAATATAAGATAAATATAATTCAAAATAATCTCATACAATAAAACGTTGTCAATATTTTGGTATGTTTTCACCCTTATATTTTAGTTTTAACCTCCCGTCAACCCCTTTGACAACTACCGTAATATTAAAGTTTTCTACCCTTTAAGGGTTAATAATGTTACTATAAAATGAAAAAAGAATCATAAATGGATCGTGGTTTATGTCTAAAACCATATAAAATTAATTTGGGTGAATCTAATATTTTTATGAATTTTAAATTATCTAATAAAATATTATTTATTATAAAATACCATTAATGTCATTTTTTGATACTTTTCATTCAATTTGACTTTAAATGCATCAATAAAAAGGTGGAATAAAAATATAATCATTTAATAATTCACTAAAATGTCATATGTATCTATAAAATTGTTGGTACATATTAATTCATTTAAATCATATTAATTTTAATTTTTATAAAATCATTTATTATATTTTTTTTAATTGAAAAAATACTTTTTCGGTGTTGCATAAGCATTTAAAGTAATTATATAATTACTAAAAATTTGATATAAATTTAAATCAAGAAAATAATTTCATTTATCTAAAAATATAAATTTATATGCATTCATAACTTGATTTTTTCATTATATTAAGACATAAGAGATATTTAAAACTAAAAGAGTGACATTTTATAACTTTATTTGATTTAAATATTATATTGGTCATTTTCATAGAAAAGTGTCTATTAAACAAATAAATTTCAATAATAAGGTTATTAGGGTTTAATTAAATTCATCTAATAATAATTAAGATGAAATATTATGACCTTATCACTTATTTTTAACCTAGATTAACCCGATTTACCATTTACCGAGGTGATAGATTTTACCACATTTACTATTTATGTTAACAAAAAATAAAAGAGGTCTATTTTCTAAATTTTAACCTCATGATTCAAAATATGGAATCCATTTTTCAAGATTAAATTTCTATAATTGGAAGTAATTAATTTAAAATCAACACACAAAACACAATAAAAAACTGTTTTTCAGAAAAAATGCCTTTTATGTATAAAAACGATTTTCAACAAAATTTAATAAAAAAATTGATTCCAATGAACTTAATTGATTTATTAATAATATAAATGAAATAATTTTATTTTTTTATATAATCTTAAAACAAAATCAAGCTTTTTAAATATTTGAAACAAAAATATATTTTTCAATAAAAATTAGTAATTTTCTCTATTCATTGAAAAATAAATCTTTTCAGAATTATCTAAAAATTCCCCCATAAGATAATTTTGATATTATAATTTAAAAAATGATCTGATTTTTATAAAATAAAATTTATATAATTTCTATAAATTAATTATATTGTTTTCTCAAAAAAATCAATAAAAATCATTTTTGAAGAAAATGTATTTACGAAGAATCAATAATTATTTCCTAATAATTAATAAATTAACTTTTATTGTGTATATACTTTATATATATTTTATAATTTGGTTAATACTATTCATACCCACCGCTTAAAAAACTATTTTATAATGTTTATTTCTTAAATAATAATATTTTGGGGTTCATTTAGGCTCAGTGTTTCTTATCATATACACTATCGAACATTGCGTTTTTTTTAATCTCAATGTGTTATATTCTCCCAAATAAAATAAATTATATCCTCACAATTTTTACTTATACTTAGTAATAAAAGGTTTTACATTTGAAAATTATTTTCTAGAAAACTCACATCATAAAAAGGGTTAAAAAAACTCCATCTTAAAAAGTAAGAAAGGGAAATACAAAGGTCACCATGAAACTAGGCTTCCAAATAGGATAACATTAGTGATAAGAGAAAACATGGACATAGAAGTTAAATATAACACCCAAATATTAATATAAAGTGATAGAGAACTTGGATGGGAGAAATTTAACAACCAAAATACCAAAAATCTATGATGGGTAAAAAGACAATAAATTCATAAAAAATGATCATAATAGGATAACATTTTTATTTAAAAATACCTTTAATAGAGTGGAGGAATTTATATCCCATTTATAATAAGAAGATAAGGAAATATACTTATATGATATATTTATATTTCATAAGCATAATTTCATCCATCCGTTGTTCTTTGATCAATTTCAATTTCATCTCTTACTCCAAGTAATGAATTTCTAGGAAGGATTTTTTTTATACCTGAAACACTAAAATTAACTTTTAACACATCATAAGATCTATAAAATATTAACAACTCATTCCTCTCATCTTTAGATATTTTACAATAACAAAATGGTTAGTACAATTATCAAATAATACATTAATCTCTAAAATCTCAACAATTACCACCAAAGTTCAACGTAATCCATTTCATAAATAGTTAAGCTGAAGATCCTTCTAGAATATATCAGAAAAAAATCCAAAAATTCAAAAATAGGGTCACTAAATCAACTTATCATTAATCCTCCAAATAACATGAAGTATCTCTTAATTATCACATACTAAATATGTGAATACCTTGATCACATGTTTTCCTAAAACATGATAATAACCTGAATTACCATAAAACCTTAATGAAAACATATATGCTTCCCAAAAATTAACCCTCTGAATATTCCTTAAATAAAACCTCATATTATCTAATATATTCCATAAATCTAAAAATATTGTAACTCCATAAAATATCACATAAACCACTTTGTCATAAAATCTCTAACCATTTTCAAGGTCACCAATACTATCCAATTTACTTATTCAATGTAAATCTTCTCTTTATCCCAAATAAACATTATTAACTCAACATCATGAACAAATTAAGGGTTATCTTTCTCTTATTCATGTATTCTCTAAAAATATCACCTTACCACTAAATCACTTGTCTTGGTTATAAATACCATTCAATATATTCTTTCAAATCCTTAAATAAAAACCATTGTAGATCAATACTTTGATGTTTCATGATTATTATAACTAGAATATCATTAATATGAAACTTCTAAAACATAATTTCTCAAATAAAAATAAAAAAACACTTCAATCCTTCCACTTCAACTATTAAAATGGAATAGGTACTTCCTTGATCTATGAGTTAACTCTTGGATTAGGGAATTGACATAGATAATGCCCTTGTTTCTTAGACATAAGATATTTAACTATTTAGAAATTTGTTTCTCTATAACCTTAATTTCCACATAGAAAACATCTTCCCTTTCCTTTGAGACATTCCCCAGGATGTCTCCTTTTGTATTTTTGACATAAAGGAATTTAGCCTTATTTCCTCCATGGTCTCCACTACCTAAGCTCTCAATAAACTCTATCATTCTCTTATTTGGTGTGTATGATAGTTGGTTAAGGTTTAAATTTTTAATCATATATTATTATAATCTATTAGGCATAATCACAATATTTTTCACTTCAATCATCATCCCACTTGGTTTATCATAATCACCATATTATCCATCATGTTCAATGTTAACACGGTTCCTTCCAGTTTGAACCATCGACTAAAACCAAAGAGCATAGTATGTGATACAATAATCATAGTAAGAAAGCACATGATATATACCTTAAAAAACTTTAGGATGTTATCCTAAATCTGTTCATAGGGTTATGTTCCCTAGCATATGTTTTCTTAAAACTAGTTCTCAATGTTTCTACTAATCTTACTCTGATACCAACTATAAAGATCCCAACTCTAGTAGTCCAGATTCATTTTTACTTTATTACATTGGTTCTAGATACAAGTGATTAGATCCCAAAATATATAATAGTTTATTAGTATTATAAAACTAGATACATACTTGAATTTCACATGACATTTTAAAACTTAAAATACAACATAGTAATTTTTTTGAGAACACCATTATTCCCTTTAGAATATCCCTATATATCAGTCATAATATAAATCATGGCATCCTAATGAAAGAAAACATAAGAAATAGGTGAGATCAGATGATCAGTAAGAGTATGAATACAGTGTAAGATATAATTAATAAATAAGTCATAATTAATATATAAAGATAAACATAAAAAAATACATTCCATTTCATCAATAACCAGATCATGAAGAATAATATTGTAGGAATAAATGATCAAATAATGCCATATAAATAATCATATAATATTGAAACTTATCCATGGATAGCATAACTAATAAAATAATCACATGGACATCAATAGAAAATCTCATAATAAGGGAATTCATAATGTCGAACATCATAAACATATCATCTAAGACTTGTGATAAGAAATCTTATATAAATTGGAAAGGTCTTAGGAAAATACTCAAGCTAGTCTGTCTCATGAGACCTACTGATTCATCAAGAGGATATAATAGGCCCCTCGCATCACTTACTAAGTTTAATGAATTCCTCATATTAAAGGGGAGAAAAATAATCAATATAAACATTTGTATTGAAAAATTAGCATATGAAATGTTAATAAATTCTATAATTAAGAAACATAATCATAAACCACCTAAAGTAATATAGAGAATGATATCACAATAGTACATCCCTATTCAAACTGATTATAACCCATCTGAAGAAATAATGAGGGTTTTCTTATAACATATCCTCAATATATAATAATTAAAATAATGGTTTTTGTTTATGTGAATAGAAATATCATTAAAATGTCATTAAAAATATTCTTGAGGAAAATAACCTTTTTCACTTTATAAATCACTATGAAAAACTAAAAATTTCCAGGATATTTGGGGAAAATTTTTCTTTGAAAATAATCACTGAAAATTGTATAGTAATATTCAAAGAAATGAGTGGTCATGATGGTGGGTAATTTCATACATGTTGTATATGTTAAAAAACATTCCTTTCACACTATTATAAAAAGGTAAAAAGTACCTTGTTTGGAAAATGACAAGAATATTCCTTTCAAACCATTTTGTAAAAAGTAAAAAGTAGAAAAAAATTATTTAATAAATCATTTTTATAATTTTAAAAACATTCATGAATTTTTTTTAGAAAACATAGATCTATAAGAAAAAGTATTTTTGACTGAAGAGAAATAAAATAACCTTTTCTTAAAATCATTTTCTCAATCATTTTAGGTACCGAAGAGAGTAAAATGATACTATTACATGAAAATTTCATGAATAAAAATAAAATAATAAAATATATTTATTTTAAGATATAAATACTAAAAATTACTCCATGGGAGACTTAAAACATAAACAATCTGGAATAATGGTGAGATTGTTAAATAAAACCTTACCACTTTGGTAACTTTTGAATCATAATACCCATGAAATAAATAAATTAATATGAAACTTTAAATACCATGAATAAAAATAGATTCATGATATAACATATAAAATTTTTATTATATGCACCACACAAAAGAAACAAGTAATGAATATGATATATGTCTCATAGGAGTAAAAGTGAGATGAGAAAACCCTTACCACTGGTTCGACCTCCTTCATATGTGTCTAAACCTCATATAAAATAAATATATATTTATTATAAATATATTATAGAACTATATAAATATATATCATACCATATATTATTTACTTATAATACTTTTTCACCTGTTTATTAATAATTCTTTATTAAAATCACTGTTTCGTGCGATAAATTTTTCATTTTTCATTTATGTTTCAGTTCGACAGTTTCAACCCTTATAATTTGATCATAGTTTCATAATCACAATAATTTTAAAATTATATAAATATAATATCTATTCATTATATACATATTAATACTCATCCCTAAAATTTATAGATAGAAAAATTAATTACACCTCCAATGGAGATGGTAGACCGTACGTACGCATGAATGTTGTTTTTATTTTTTGAAGGATGGAATGAGATAAAGATAAAAAATAATTAACCTTTATAGAATAATTATTATATAATCTTTATCATATATATTCATTAAATATATCCTTATTACCATCCATATAAAATGAAAATTAAATACGGATCGCCTCACTTCATGGAGGTGGCAGTTCAGACGTATGCACGAGCGACGTTAACATTTTCCAATGGAATGGAAGATAAGAAGGT
The DNA here is from genome assembly GCA_963277665.1 of Viscum album. Classification (NCBI taxonomy): domain Eukaryota; kingdom Viridiplantae; phylum Streptophyta; class Magnoliopsida; order Santalales; family Viscaceae; genus Viscum; species Viscum album. Next base: position 1,654,962,763 of record OY728121.1, on the reverse strand, counting down.
ATATATGATATTATAATTATAAAATTATTTTTAATTCATAAATATAATATATATTAATTAGTTCCATTTTTATAACCTTCCATGTGAAATGGTGATGAAAAATGAATTACACAGCTATGTGGAGATGGTAAGTTGTATGTATGCACGAGAAATGTTTTCACTTTTATTAGGATGGAAAAGAGATGTAATATTGTTTTACCATAATAATAATAACATATAATTATATTTATTATACTATAGTTATTATATTATAATGGGTACAACACTTTTAAAGGAAGTGGGAGAAGAAATAAACTAGAAGGACCTAATAAAGACGATTACCTCTTTTCAGCAGAATTCCTTTCGATCTCTTCTTAAGGGGCCAAGGGTAGGTATTGTTCAATGAAAAAAAACTATAAAACTTATATAAGGGTATTTTTAAGAGAAATTTTTAGGTTTTTGTTAATCAATATGGCTCAAATTGGTGTGAAGAATTGATAGAATGAGTGTCCTTTTATAAGTGAGGGGAGGATCATTCTTGGAATTTCTTAAAGTATTAAATTAATATAAATTATTTTTCTAAACCAAATGGATAAAAATTATTATAATTAGAATATAAGATGATAATATGTCTAAATAATATCGTATAATATAATTTAGACATGGTTTTGGTATATTTTCACCCTTATCTTTTAGTTTTACCCCATGTTAACACTTTTGACAATTACCATAATATTAAAGTTTTCTACCCATTAAGGGTTATTAATGTTACTAAAAAATAAAATAAAAAACCATAAATATAGCATAGTTGATGTTTAAATCCATATCCCACTGATTTTTATGATTCTAATATTTTTATTAATTTTAAATCATTTAATAAAATATTATTTATTATAATAAACATTTATGTCATTTTTACACTATTTCTTTAATTTTACTTTAAATGCATCAAGACAATGGGGGTAATTCAAATATAATCATTTCATATTTCCCTAAAATTTCATATATATCTATGAATTTCGTGGGACACATTAATTCATTCAAATTATACTTATTTTAATATTTTTAAAAACATTTATTATATTTTTTTATTAATTGAATAAATATGACATCGACATTGAATAAGGATTTAAGGTAATTATATAATTACTAAAAAAATTAAAATAAATTTTCATCATGAAAATAATTTTATTAATCTCAAAATATACATTTATATTCATTCATAAATGCTTTTCCCTATATGAACACATAATATATTTTTAAAACTAAGAGAGTGACATTTTGTAAGTTTCTTTGATTTAAATATTCTATTGGTTATTTTCATGGAAAAGTATCCATTAAACAAATAATGTTTGAGCCTAAGGTGAAAAGGGAAAAATTAAATTCATCCAATAATAATTAATATGAAATATTATGACCTTATAACTTAGTTTTAACCTAGAAGGATTCCTATACAATGAAAAAGATAAAACTAGAGAGATGTCGGACTATCTCTCTCTAAAATCGTGGATGATTAGGGTTTTATCCATTTTTATTTCTTGTTTTTGATCTCATGGCCTATTCATTTCTTGTACCTGGAAGATTCAATTCACATCATTTTTCTAATTTCGGGGACAAAGGAGGCGATGCGCAGAAGGAAGAATCCACACCGAAGGAAAAACCTAAGCTAGTTTCCTTCCTGGATGCATTGAAAGGCACGGATATATGCACTTCCACCGCGAGGAAGTCATCTGTATGTAAGAAATTAGATGACGGACGTCTTGTGGTGGAGGCAGATCCAGAGGCTTTGAAGCAGCGAACTCAATTCTGTAAGTTCTCGGTTCTGGGACGCATTTCTTATTTGACGGGTGACAAGCCATGGTCGTCAGCGGAGCTCAAACCAAGGATCTCGCATATTTGGGGATTCAAGGATTGGAATCTTGTTCCGATCGAGTGCAGGTACTTTCATATTCTGTTAATATCATAGGAGGAGATCGACCAAGTCTGGAATCTTGGAAACATACAATTGAAACCAGGGCTGCTTCGTCTTTCAGAATGGTATTTTTCATTCAATCCTCACACCTACAAAAACACAACAGCTCAGATATGGGTGCGGTTCCATAGATTAAACTTCTTTTTTTGGCATTCTAAAATCCTAAATGACATCGCCTCTTACATAGGAACTCCAATGAAGATAGATCATCGGATGATCAATGCTGAACTCGTCTTATACGTGAGGGTAATGGTGGAAGTTGACCTCGGTAACAAGCTTCCCGATTCGATTTCTTTTAACGAAAATGATTACAAAGTCAGCATTCGATTAGAATATGAACGCCGAACTCCTTTTTGCGATCTCTGTAAGATTTTTGGACATTACCTTATGAACTTTCGTGTAATGAACTGCCACGTGAAGTCGCGGGATGACCAACCAAAGGAAGATGGGTGGACTCAGGTTCATCAGAAGAGGAGGGATCAACCCGTTGTCGCTGGGATGCAAGAAAATAATCTGAAAAAGGTGGAATGATGGGTAAAGAAATTGCCTCAGGTGGGGGAGACCTCTGGTGTCAAATGGTCTGACCTGGAAGAGGAGGAGGAGACCGAAGATATTGATATGGCTGAAATTGAGTCTTCGGTGCGGGACATCCTCGAGAAGCCTCCGGTTTCATCTGATGAAATTGACTCAGACCACTGCAAGTTGGGAGATGACCAACAGGCGATGTCTCAGGTCTTATCCAGTGGACCGGGGCCCTCTATTTTGGTGGTCTCAATTGGGCAGTGCCTCATTTCTGATAAGGTTGATGCAGGTTCGCAAATGCTGCAGATGTTTTTCCATCAGGACTCGGGTGATGGTCCCCAGTGGGCAGATTTCCATCATGGCTCTTCGGGTGATGGTTTTCAGGACGTTCCTATGAAGATTCATGAGATTGTAGGTATGTATTCAAAGGGTGAGGTTACAAGTATCTCTTCATCCTCTATTTGCTTTGCTGATAAGGATCATATAAATACAGCGGGTTCACTCCCCACTTCCAAGGTTGCTGACCATTTAAATGGTCCAAATGAACAATCTGATCAGCCTATGCCTCTTTCAAAGGAGACCTATATGGACTTTAATTTGGACCTTAATCTCAAAAAAATAACCAATGACACCTCAGATCAGGTGCAGATGGCAATTGAAAATCCTTACACCTATAAGGTGACAGGCTCCAGTGATCAGACAGTGGCAGTGGGATCTATGGCCTCTGTGACTGTCGCCTCAGGTACCTCTGATGTCTCTGCATCTGATTTGCCTCCAAAAGATTTCCCAACAACCCTGTTTTTAGCTACAATCCCTTTGGATAAAAATCGAGGTGCTGACATCAAATCTGAACCTAATGCCTATGTTGCCTCTTCTAAGAATAAGCAGGGAAAGCAATCCAGTCCTTCATCCTCACATGAGCCTAGAAGGTCAGCAAGGAATAAGGGCTCGGGTGGAAAAAAGGGAGCTCTAGCTCCAAATTCAGGTTCAAATGAATAGTTTATTTTGGAATTGTTAGGGTTTATCTAACTCTGATACTTTTATTATGTTAAAAAGATTTATTTTGAATCACAAACCAAATTTTTTTTCAATTGTTGAGCCTAAAATTAACTTCTCTTTGAAATATTTACACTTGTGATATTTTGGGTATAATTTACATGGTGCTTGCAAGGACGGTACTTCTACTGAAACTCTTTGGTTTTTCTATCATACATATTTGAAAACTGTTAATGTTCTTAAAACTTCTGACCAGATGCTTACCTGTGTTTTTTCCTTTTCTAGTGTTCGTACTGTCTGCACTTTGATATTTTCTAAAAATAGATATCAAGAATGAAGATCCCTCTGGAATGACCTCCTTTCCCTCTCTAGCTCTGTTCAGGACCCCTGGCTAGTGATCGGTGATTTTAACGCCATTCTTCTCCCAAGTGAAAAGATTGGACCGTCACTTTCTACCATATCAACTAGAGAATTTAAAGCTTCTGTTGAGGACTGTGACCTTATTGAAATCAACCTTACTGGTGCTAAATACACTTGGTATAGAAAGTGGCTCAATAGGATAGTGGCTAGAAAACTTGATAGAGCTTTCACTAATACTGCTACCCTTGATAAATGGGATTCCATTTCTAGTATTACCTTACCTAAGATCAACTCTGATCATCATACCATTCTTGTCAGCTTCAACTCTAAGGGCTCAAAATCTCCACTCCCTTTCAAATTCAACAATGCTTGGTCTGCAGTCCCAGAATGTTCCAATATGATAAAAGATCTCTGGGTTGGCATGCGACACCAAAATGATTCTTTTTCCTGCATTGCTAAATTAAAACTTTTGAAACAACAACTAAAGGGTTGGTTTTTCTCTAAAACAAAGCAGCTTGATGTGGACATCTCCTATTTGGAGAGTGACCTCATTCGTATTCAAATCTCCAATACCTGCTCTGATTTTTCTCTTGATCCCCAAGCTAAAATTACCACTTCTTTGAAGCTTAACTCTCTTCTAAAGATCAAAGATAACATGAAAAGGAAAATCTTTAAAACCAAATGGCTATCGGATGGCGATAGGAACACTAAATTCTATAATTCTTTCCAAAGAATCAGGAAGATTTGTAAGCCCCTTGCCTTTATTAGAGTTGATGACACGCTTCTTGACACTAAGGATGACATTGCTAATCATGTTGTTGGTTACTTTTACAATTTATTTAATTGTCCGAAGATTAGTAAGGATCTTCTCCCTGACATCATTCCTAATATGGTCACTGCTGAGGACAATGATCATCTCTTAAGCTTACCTATGGACCATGAAATCAGGGCCACTGTTTTCAGTATCAACCCTGACAGTGCCCCGGGTCCTGATGGGTTCAACAATGGTTTCTTCCAACAATACTGGGATCTCCTCCATGTGGATGTTTGTAAATTGGTTAAATATTTTTTCTCCATTGGTGTTCTTCCTCATGGGATAAATGCTCAATTTCTTACTCTTATTCCTAAAGTTGAAAATTCTGTTGAGATTCATCTTTTCCAACCTATTGCTCTCATAAGCACCCTCTACAAAATTATCACCAAACTTCTTGCTAATAGGCTCTCCTCTATCGCCAATAAAATTGTTTCTTAGAACCAATTTGGTTTTATCAAAGGTATAACTATTCAAGATTGCATCTACCTTGCCTCAGAATGTACTAATATGATGAATAAAGTCTCTAGAGGTGGCAGTGTGTCCATTAAGTTAGACATCAGGAATTCTTTTGACACCATGGATGGGAACTTTATTTTAAAGGTTCTTAAAAATTTTGGGATTAATGAATCTTTTATTACCATGATCCGCACCTTATTCAATTCGGCTTCTATTTCTGTGCTGGTAAATGGGTCCCCTAAAGGTTTTTTCAAATGCACCAAGGGGGTTAGGAAAGGTGACCCCCTATCTGCCATTATTTTTGCTATTGCTGAGGATTATTTAAGTAGGCTCCTTACGATCCTTGTGAATCAAAACAAAATCAATCCCATTCAGGATTCTAGAAACTTAAATGTTCCTACCCATCTTTTATATGCGGATGATATAATTTTATTCTTTAAGGGAGATAAAAGGAACATTAAAAATCTCAAAAGTGTCCTAGAACATTATGAATATGTTTCGGGTCAAGCGATAAGTTGGAAAAAATCCTTTTTTTTCTTTGGGAAATTTTTTTCCCCCAACAGAAAAAGTCACATCATTGATTACTTAGGAATAAAAGAAGGCTCTTTCCCTTTCACTTATTTGGGTGTTCCTATCTTTTTGGGAAGACCTAAATCCAGCTATTTTCATAGCATTGTTGATCAAATTATCAATCAACTATCATGTTGGAAGGGTAAGTCTCTTTCTATGGCTGGTAGAGTTTGTCTTGTTAAGTTTACAATTGTTTCCAAGATGGTTTACTCGATGATGGTTTACACTTGGCCTGCCAGTCTTCTCAAAAAAATCAAAGTTTGCATTAAAAATTTTTGTTTGTACTGGTAGTACGATTGAAAGAAAACTTGTCACCATACCTTGGGTCACTTGTTGTAAACCCCTGGATAAAGGTGGTCTTGGCATTAAGAATCTTAAGTTTTTTAATGAATCTCTTCAAGCTAGAATGAATTGGAATCTGATTCACAGCAACTCTGATTCCTTGGTCTTTCTTAAGAAAAGATTTGTAGCCAAGCTTCGGAATGGTAACTTGGGTTACATCAATTCTTCCATCTGGCCATCCATTAGACATTCCTTCCTTAAAATCATGAGCAACTCTAGATGGATGGTTAGTGCTGATTCCTCTATGAATTTCTGGCTGGACAACTGGACTGGTGTCCCATTAATCTCTATGCTAACGTCCACCACTAGCCCTGTAAACACCAACCATGCTATGAGTGATGTTGTTAACTCTCATGACATCACCCTTACAAACCACATAAGTCACATAATTGAAAATTATCATTTTTCCAACACTGATGATTTTCTCATTTGGACACCTGCCTCTAATGGAGTGCTGGATTCTAAAAGTTTCTACAAAAACAATTTTAGTAATTCTACTTCTAACTTTGTTTGATTGAAAGCTTTTAACAAACCTTGGATCAATTCCTCGTGCCTTACTCTCATTTGGTGTGTTGCTCATAATAGGGTTCCCACCGATGTGTGTCTTCAATATTTTGGGATTTATCTTTTCTCTAGATGTCACCTGTGCAACCAACACCGCAAGGATTCTAATTATTTGTTGTTGTCTTGTGCTACAGATACAACTCTTTGGAATTACATTTCTAACATTTTTTGTTGCAGATGGTCTCTTCTTGCTTCTATCAGCTCTCAACTTCAATACTGTGTGACTTGGGACACTTCCAAGAAAATCAGGAATCTTTTTCTGGCTACGGTGGCAGAGCTCCTGCATGTGATCTGGTATGATAGGAATAATTTTATTCATAATAATTACTCTTTCAATCTCAATGCAGGTAAAAAGCGTATTCTCATTGCCATCAAGGATGCTTCCTCTCTTCAGAAGGATCATTGTGACAACTCTGTTGGTGATTTTGAGATCCTCCTCCGCCTTTGAATTGCAGGCTCTTATAGGCAACCCCGACGTACCTTTGAGGTCTTCTGTCAAGCCCTGCTTCTAGGATGGATCAAAGTGAATGTCGACGGCGCCTCTAGAGGAAACCCAGGTCCGGAAGGCTATGGTTCCATCTTCAGAGACTTTCTTGGAAGATTCCTAGGCTGCTTCTTCAGTGGATGTGATACGGCCTCAGCTTTGGAAGCGTAAATGTTGGGAGTCATTCACACAGTGGACTTTGCCAAGAAAAAGGGTTGGAACAATCTATGGATTGAATGTGATTCAACCACTGTTGTCCAAGCTATCTGGAAGGGTGTTGTGCAACTTGCTTGGCCACTTACCTCTCATTGGATGAAATGTCTTGACTCGCTCAGGGATCTCAACTAAATTGCCACACATGTCTTCTGTGAAGCGAATATGGTTGCTGATAGTCTTTCCAATAAGGGAGTCAATCAGGTTGTTACCTGGTTGGATGATTTTCCTGATGAATCGCTCACTTTTTTCAACAAATATTGTCATAAGATTCTGTCTTATAGACTTTTGTAACTCCCTTTCTTTTTGAGAATAAATATTGCCTTGGTCTTTGAATGAGGCACCACCTCTTTAAAAAAACCTAGATTTACCCGATTTACCCAATATTGACGTGATAAATTTTTCCACTTACTATTCATATTTACAAAAAAAATAAAAGGAACATATTTACCAAATTTTAACCTCGTGATTAAAAATATGGAATAAATATTTTGATATTAAATTTATATTAGTGGTTTTAATTAATTTATAATCAAAATACAAAATGCAACGAAATGCAGTTTTTAAGAAACATGCCTTTTTATGTAGAAAAATGTTTTCATACCAAATTCAATCATAAAATTGATTCCAATTAACTAAATTGAACTATAAATAATATAATATAAATAATTTTATTTTTAAATAATTTTAAAATAAAATGGAACTTTTTAAATGTTTGATAAAAAAATACAGTTTTCAATAAAAATCGGTATTTTTCACTATTCACCTAAAAATCAATCTTTGCAGAAAAATTAAAATATTTCACCCTAAGATAATATCAATATTATGATTTAAAAAATGATATTATTTTTATAAAATAAAATTTATATAATTTCAAGAAATTAATTGTAATATTTTCTCCCAAAAAATCAATAGAAATCATTTATGAAGAAAACGTATTTCTGAACCATAAAATAACTTTACTAAAAATTGAGTACTTATTTCCTAAGAATTAATCATTAAATTTTTATTATATAAGTACTTTATATATATTTCCTAATTTGGTTATAATATCCATCCCCACCAATTCAATGGCTAGGTTATAATTGTCTTTTTTTAAAATAATAATATTTTGTGATTCGTATAGGCTCGGTATTGTGCATCGTATACGGTATCAAACATGGTTCTCTTTTAAAATAGCATAGTGTTACAAATATTTTTTTTAATAAAAAAAATATTATTTTTCAAATGTTAAATTTTTTATTCAAAGTAGAACTTTGGATTTCAAAACTCTTCTAATTTAAAATTTTTCTTAAAATATTCTACAATTTTGAAAAGATCATTAAGAGCATCAATGATATTCAAATCATCAAAATATACCGTAATGGTGAAAAATTTAGATCATGTCCTCTATGAAAACACATGGATAAATTAGAAAAATTTTATAACCCTATTTGTAAAACACTCACACAGATGATTGTACTTTGTATACACTGATTGAATTAATTCATATAATTAATTGATAAATTTAATGGAATAATGCTTTCAAGATTATAAAAATGATTCAAGCATTTTGAATCCTTTATATATTTTCATATAAAAATCATTATCAATGTTACCATAATTTTATACAATCATAATCCTTCATATGAAATTCAATTTATGTGTTAACATCCATTACATGGGAATATGTTTCATCATAATCAATCCTTATTCATTGTGAACATTCTAAATGTGTTTTTTACCTTTTAACTTAATTCCTTTGGTCTTTACTTCACATAAATACCCATTTTTAACAAGTTTAATAAATTATAAGGTTTTCACAATCAATATTATGAAATCACATTTATCAAACGAGTCTAATTCATGTTAGATTTCAATTTTTTAATTTTCCTAAACTGGTATATCTTGTCACCACTCCCATAGATTTTGGTCCTTGATCCTCATAATGGATATCAAGTGCTATATTATATAAAAATGTTTTATCAACAGTGGTATCTATTATGTTACAACATCTTTTAGCATTAATAAAATTCATATAACCTTCCTCATGATCTATATCATGTACTTAAAATTGATTATTTTTAGAATGAATGCTAAGATATATAATTTTTTTATTTATTTATGTTCATTTACTTTCTCAAATTTTTTGGTTTATTTTACTTTTCTATGAAGAAAATTTTTATCCTCTAAAATATGTGGTCTACCATGATTCAATGTAACACCCCGGTTTTGGAAGGTATGTTTCCTTGGAGGTTTTTTGAGTTTTGGGGGTGAAATTTTATAATATTAGAGAATAAAGGAGATAATATAAGTTATATTAACCATGCCTATCAACTGTGTGTGCTTGGAGAATTCTCCAGTAGCAGCGCACATTTATCCTAACTGTGTGTGTCGATATTATTACATATATTTTCATTTTAAATCCCATTTTTACTCATCAATCCCCATTATATTACACCTTTAAATTTAGGTTGATCTAGAGATTCATTAAAGAAATTTTGGGGCTTCTCTACCCTCAAGTAGTGAATTTATTACAGGATATGATCAGACCATCGCATAATTAAAGGTTAAGGTTTGATGATTCCCTTGGGATATCGAATCTCTCTTATCACTCTCAAAGTATTTTCTTCTAATATTGAGATTATGGTGTTGTATTTGTGAATTCCTATGATGTGTATTAAGGAAATTGGGTCTATTATTCTTAGATACTGAAAGATTCAACATGTTGGTGTGATTTCTTGAGTTGTGAATTTGGGAATTTTTGAAAACATTGTGATTAGGTAGCGGTCATGGTCTCTTCTATTAATTGGATAATTTCTTATATGTTGCTGATTAGTTTTGTTTTATTAAGGACTAATTTGATTGTATTTTTGAAAAAATATGGATTTATGTAAAATTGTGATTTAAAAATAACCGTGTTTTGATGAAAACCGGGGGGTTTAATTAATCATTATTGTTTTGAACGAAAATAGGAAATTGAGAAAATATATTTTCAATTAAAAGGATTTGGTTATTTTTTGAACTAAAAATATATTTTTTAAATAAAGTTTTATATGTTAATTTTAGAAATTGAAAATAAAGTTTTCAGTGAGAAATTTATTGCTTTATAAAAAGATTTAGTTTTATGAAAATTGAATAATTTGTGTCAGAATGTTTTTCATAAAGTGACCTTGTGAATGGGGTTGTTGAAATGTGGGTTTTGAAATATTATTTTTGAAATATGTCACATTTGGTGTGTTATTATATTAAAATGGATTTACTAAGACCTATTTTGAAATCCTATAAGATTGTATCATGATAAAGAAGAGAACTTAGGGCGTATGCACTGAGGTGAGAAATGGATGAATGGTGACACCTCTCTCTTTGTTACGTTAAATTATATGGTTTAGGGTTATGTAAATAGTGATGATTTGGTTCACACACACCATCGAGTGAGTACTAAATTAATTTTGATAGAATAATGATGATTCACATTGAATATCTATCTAGTGAGAAAAGTTATGGGAATATTCTTGAAAATAATTAGAGTGGGTAATTGATTTTTTGAATGGGGGGTCCCCATCAAATTTCAAAAATGAGGAGTTTCTAAGGGGTTTTGTGAAATAATAAGTTTCCATTGAATTTTTGAAGAATGTATTTGGGGAATGGTATTTTCTATTGTGTTGTGTGTTTTTTGGGAGGAAAACATGGTTTTTTACAAATTAATGGATTTGTATCATGATGAAATTTTGTTTAGTATATTCTTTATTGAATAATGGTTTGGTTTTGGAAAATTGGTAAATAAAACATTTTGTATTTAAAAATTCTTTTGTTTATCCTGATTTATTATCTTGGTATATGGAATTAATTCTTCATGGATGTGTATTAAAGTCTTAGGGAAATCCTATGAAGTTTATACTCACCCCCTACATGTTCACTTTAGTGTAAATTTATATGTGATTAAATGTGATTAGGGTAAGAGGAGGAAATTATTCTTTATTAGTGAAGAGTTTCCGTTCCATGTTGATGTTATGGTAGAGAAGATAGTAGCCTGTGATCTGAGTTATTTTATTTTGATGTCATCATGTTAATAATTTTTTTACCTTAAATATAAGTTTTTTAAAACATTTATATCCACTATTAAAGTTTATTTTAAATAGTTTTTATGTAAAAATGTATTTTACATGTCATTCATGGTTTATTATTATATCATTGATGTAAAATCACCCCCATAGTTTTTTATGATCGCTTTATAATTTTCAAAAGCCTTTGGAAATAAAAGTATGTTTTTGATGCCATGTGGTCCACTGAATCGGGTCTTGAGATTCGGGATCCAAGTATTGGGTGTTATAAAATGGTATCATAGGATGTTTTTTCACTCTAGTCTTGGGATGTTCGATAGGCATGGAGTATATGATATATAGGACTCATAATTCACCCATAAAAAGATGTAGTTAACCTTTTTATGAAGGAATCCAAGTCACTAGAAATTTTGGGTAAAAGAAAAGTCAGTAATGAGCTCATAGAAATGTATTTGTATTGAGTTGAACCATATTGTGTAAAAATCAAAAAGAGTTCCTGAATCATGGTAGGAATAGTGTAGACTGAATCACATGACATGGTTTTAAAAATAATAGATTTAATTACATGAAAATTGTTTTCTAATTAATCAATGTTTTTTCTATTTAAAATTGTTTTTGAAATGAATAATTTTTTTGAAATAGATTTAACCATTTGGTTGAATGGTCAGAAATGAAATTTTACAAAGCAATATGTTGCCACCTAATCATGGTTTGGAATTTATATTTTTTGTATGGTGAATTCTTGAGGAATTATGTGGTTATTATGAGAATAATTTTGTGTGTTATATAATATACTTCCCAAAAAAGTTCTAGTTAGGTGTGGGTGAGGAAATGAAGAAACTGAGCATGATCCTATAGACCCTAAATTAAAAGGAGTGATTGTGTAAGATATATAGGGGATAAAAAGGGATAATGATCAAGATAAGTTGGGGAGGTATATAAATAATTAAATTTCATGAAAAAGAACCCTCTATCAATCAATGGGGGATGTAAGACTGAAGTATCCAGAGGAATAATTCAATAATACCAACCATATCTTCAAGTTTTTAGTGATTCTAGTGACCTAAAAGCTTGATTTTAGTTCCCACCTATTGGAGGGGTGGACTAAAAAGTGGTAGAAATAAATTAAGTAAGAAAGACAAGACAAATATCTCTACTAGAAGGGATTCTATAGGATCTTAAATGATTAATAAAACTTGGAGGAATTAAATTTATCTAGATATTGAGGTTTTTGGATTTTTTTTGTGAATTATTTTGTGATGGAATATGTATTGAAGTCTGAAAATCTGGTGAATTCTATGTCAAATATTATAATGAATGAAAATTAACAAGGCATAGAGATTCGTTATAAGGTTTCTATTAGATATTTGGTCAAGGATTATTCTCCTAAAATTTTTTGACCTATTTAGAGGTGGTTAGTATGGAATATTTAGATGAGGTAGATATAAAGGATATGAGGAAATACAATTATTTTATTCCTTATCTAGGTGAGGGAAAGAATCCATTTGGTATGGGGAGGTGGGACACTTGAAGAAGTATTACAACCATTTCTTGGGGGTGGGTAGTTGTGCTACATCCAACCAATTAAATTGATCAAAAATATATGGTAATGTATCAAGTTAGGCTGACTCAAGGACTCATGGTAGATTGGGAATGCCTTAACAAGAGGAGAAGTTAGTACCTTAGAAGATTAAGGGGAAACTCTTTGTTACTGAGAAGTCACTAGAAGAGGCTAAGGTTGATGTGGGTCCATCTATGGTGTGAGGTACCATCCTAGTACCTCCACTATAATTTATTTATTATTTTATACTGGGATATTTAATTCACTTATCTATACACAGTTGGTTGATCTTTTGGGATAGCATAAGAAATTGATGCTTTATTCTTTAAGTTTTAACACTACACTTGGTGAGATAATTGAGTAAGGATTTTAGTGACTATCTTTCTCAGCCTTGATCAGTAATGTGTAAATATTAGGGTAATTTATGGTTCTTGATATGATGATGTACAATTTAATAATTTGTATGTATTAATTTTTTCAATTTATTGATCAAATTTATTTTTATGGTCATTGAGTTTTTTTGGGATAAAAAACATAATTATCCACAATTTTATTAGAGAGTGGGATGCCTAGGAGAGCAGGATGGGTCTAATATCAAGATATGTAGGATTCTTTCCTTATTATTTAGTGATCTTTGTTCTTGGGTATATAGAAAGGAATAATCCACCTATGATTTAGAGGATGGTGTATTAGTTTGTAAATATTTTCCCTAAATATTTACCTGAACTACCACCTAAGAGGGATATGTATTTTTTATTGATTTTATGCTTGGAAATAAACCTATTGTTTTACATTTTATTTAATAACACCGATAGAGTTATGGGAGTTGAATATGCTGATGGATGGGCTTGAGAAAAAATGGTTAAGTTTTTTCCCTTGGGTAGCAATAATTTTATTTATAAATAAGTCCAAAAATAGACTAAGGTTATGTATTAACTATCATAAGTTGAACCAAGTCATGATGAAGAATAAATTTCCACTACCTTGAAATTTATAACTTGTTAGACCAACTAAATAGTTCTCATTGGTATTCCAAGATTAAAATTCGGTCTAGTTATCATCATTTAAGGGTAAAATAAGTGTATATTCTTAAATTTGTTTTTTTCTATCGATACGACCATTATGATTTTTTGGTCATGGATTTTGGAGTTACTAACACACCTATGATCTTTTTTTTGTTGATGAAAAGTGTATTCTATGGATACCTATATTTATTCATGCCAGTGTTTGTGGATGAGATCCTTATTTACACATGAACAGAGGAAGCTCGTGAGAGGCACCAAGATATTGTTTTAGAGACTCAATTTGATCATAGGTTGTATGATAAGTTCTCTAAATTCTATTTTTGGATTCAGGAGGTGAAGTTTCTCAATTGTGTTTTTTATGATTAAGGTATCTTTGTTGATCCTAAGAAGGTTAAGGTGGTGATGTCTTTGGAAAAACCAAAGAATATATTTGAGATATGAAGTTTCCTAGTTTTTGATGGATATTATCAGAGTTTAATTCAAAGATTTTTGAATTTATCTACTCTTATGCTTACTTTTACCCAAAATGTATAGAATTTTAAATTTAGTGTAAAGTATAAGGAAGAATTTGAGGAGTTTAAGATGAGGCTTACTTCATCACCAGTTATTATTTTCCCTAAATCATGAGTTGGGAATGAAGTATATTATGAAGTGTATGGATTGAGTTTGGGATGTTTCTTGATTTCTAAGGGTAATGTTTTGGAATATGGGTCTAGGAACCTGATACCTCATGAGAAAAATCATCTTACACATGAATTAGAGCTAGCTTGTATTCTTCATACTTTGAAGAGTTTTAGGCACAACCTTTTTTATGAGAGTTTTTTATGTATATAGATCTTAAGAGTATGAAGTATATTTTATAAGAGTGGGATGCCGATTTGAGATAGTATAGGTGATTGAAATATCTTTAGACCATTTATTTTGAGATCATGTATACATCAGGGAAAAGGAAATGTAGTAGTGGATGCTTTGAGTAGGAAAACTACAAATCATATAGTGAAGGAAGTTGGAGAGATGTGGTTGTTGATGGGAATGTTGGTGGAACTTCACATGAAGGTTATGGGGATGACCAATGGTGTGGTTCTCTCTAGTCTCAATGTGACCTCCATGTTAGCAGAGCAGGTGAATGAAGGGAAATGGTTTAATGGGATCTAAAGGAGGATGTATGATGTTATAAATGGCGAGGATACCATCGAGGGGTGTTTAGTTGTTGTGGATTAAGTTATTTATTTTGTAGGAAATATATTTGTTCTTATAGATCTTAATAAGGATGTTTTGAGTAGGGGTGTACGAGGTTGGTCTAAACTGATTTTTAACACTGATTTGAACCAATCGATTAAAATAGATTATCTTAATAAGAAAACCAAAATTGAACTGATGATTAGATTAAAACCATATTAAACTAAACCATTTATTTATATCTATTTAAACTAGTTTCAAATGGTTAAAAAACAAACATAAATATAAAATATTTATACTATAAGATAATATACTATAAGAATCAAAAAAATGTTCTACTAATAATACACATCCTATGCATCACTAGAATTTTACATTATAAGTTTTTTTTAAAAGTTTTTTAAACAAACATGCATCAAGAAGATGTGATGCCAATAATAAATCCATGCCACACATAATTAACAACCAATGAATTAAGAATCACCATACCATGTTCTTCCATCAATACATATTCATACAATATTGGGTTCTCCCACTAATAAATATTCATGTAATATTTATCCTACTAATACTTACATCCCACAAATTGCACACAAACCATAAAAAATTAGTGAAGTGGTAAAAAACTTATGTGATAAACATTTAAATCATAACCAAAAGAATGATATCCATGGATATACAACTCAATGTAGCATCATAACCTATACATATCACCAATATTGTGATGTCCATATCCATCCAACTCAACAAAGCATCATAATCTCTACATGCGTGATGGTCTTTTTTAAGATAAGGGAAATTCTAGTTTTTTATATTCTTTATGACACATAAATGTATTTTAAATAAGAACAATAGAACCAATACATTAGTTACCATAATTGGTGTCCTGTGGATAATAAAAACTTTTCCCTACTACCGATGGTTCATGATTAATATCACATTATTTGATAATCTTAACTTGTTGCATCTTTGGGTGATGGAATGAATAGTGTTGTGTTTAATGTGACATTTTCTTTCATGTGAACCTGGAGATAATCCAAAAGGTCAATATAATTCACTGAAATTTATATTAGATCATATATTACGTAAAAAAAATAGGATGGTTGTTTCAACATATTACTAGGGTGGGGTGGGGGAATTGAATAATATATCACATTAATGGATTTTGGGATATAAAGGTTGTGAAAATTAAAAAAAAATAGCGATTAAAAATAAAACTTGATAAAAATTTAAAAGAATAGTTTCAATTTAGAAAAAAAATCTTACTTATCATATGTTAATGAAGGTTTTGGGGCATAGTGGAAGTGGTTCAGCCCATTCCCAACAACATTTTTTTGTCAACTTCTTTGAAATAATCCTCAAAACTAGATGAATAACAACTTCAAAATAAGAAAAGAAAGGATTTTCACATATAATTTATAATTAATTTATATCGATTCATAATTTCCTCGTCTTGTAATTCTTTATTAATTGGAAAAACAATTGACCTATTATTGTTATACCATCATTATGATGAAGGATTAAATAGTATAATCCCTATAGTGATGATCCATATGAGGTCTATGAATCCTAGGATGTTTCCGTATAAATCTTTGAGTGCTATCACGAATGATTATAGTGCTTTCATTATTCATTATTGATCTTAATAAGTAATTTCTTCATGGATTGAAGGAATTATTCTCATTCTCTTAGGGATTAAGAGTGGGGAGGAAGAGCAAGAATCCTTATTCTTGAGAGTATTCAATATATTTTCTCTCTAGGGTTGAGAGAATTGATAGAGGGTATGTGTTGTGCATAATAACGTATAACCTAAAGAAATGATATAACAATGCATTTATAGGGCCAAGTTGGAGGATAACTAAACATGCAAAGGAACTTATTATTCTTTTAATCATTAGTGAACCACATGTGTACATTATAATAAAAATATTATAATTTACTTAGCATGAAATAAACTCATGGATAAAATAAATATCATTTCTTAAATTAATTAATTAATATTTATTCAAATGATATTTAATATATCATTCCTATCAGACCCTTAAATCAGTTCAACTTTCTTGCTAAATATTTATGGAATCTAGAATAATGTATATTTATTTAAATAATTAAATATCACTACATTATTCATTCAATAAATAAATAAATATTAAATTCACAAAATTAATGAATAAATATTTATTAAATATTCATGTAACCAAATAAATATTTTTTACCTTACTAATTAACTAGATATAAATAAATATAATATATTTGTAATACTAAACTAATAATTATTTTATAAATAAATTTAATATTTAATATTTAACTCGCATATTAATTCTCTCAAATAATCGGTTACTGAATACATGTTATCAACCAATATTGAATAATATTACTTCTTGAAATATTAGAATAATATATATTCTAACATTAAATTCATATAGAATATAATAGAGGCTCTAGATACACTTAGTGTGTGACCCTCTAGGACCATTTCTTAGTAGAATTAGGTTGAATTTTCTGAAATTCCTAAACTAGAATATAACAACATTTCTAGGCACCCATAGATAAATGTGTTAATTCCACCTAACAAAAACCTTATATGAACACTCACTATGTAATATATTCTCTCTATCTCAAAATCTCCTTCAAGTAAGTTTCATTAGATGTGTTATCAACCTATATGATTGAATCTATTTCTTTGAATTTCCAAAAATGAACTTGGTGATAAAACTATTATGGTCATGGAATTAATTTGGTAGTTCCATTACCCTCAAAGGCCTAATATATCTACTTCCATTTAAGAAAATAAGATAAAAATCCTTTCTATGATTATTTAATAATATCACATCTATCATGAGACACCCAACATACCCATCTTTTTCATTAAAATTTACTATGACAATATATAATAATACATAATAGTACGTGACTCATGGTATACATTAATAATAATCTTAAAGTATAAGGATTTTTACACATTTATACAGATAGGAACATCCAATTACATGTAGAACATGTGGATTTCCTTCTAGCTGGTCATTTATCACAACCCCTATCTTAAAGATTTCCAATGGTGAACTTCATGAGAAGAAGTATCAATTTTAGATGAAACCCTTACCAGTGATATCTCATACAATTTGTTTCCATTACATGATATCATCTGACCATAGAATATATGTTTAAGAATACTATCATAGCACTTCAAGTTTATCATCATAGCAGGGAACTGCCATGACCTTTTTGTGGGAAATATACACTAAGGAAATTATCACATTGATGTTACATAGAAGAAATATTATCATGTGATATTATATTTATTAATATTCAAGTCTTTGAATATTCTTGTAATAAAAAGTATAAGGTCAGTTGTTTATGGGGAACCAACTCCAATAGATATAACATACCGACTGGGGTTCCCCTAAACAAGTGCCTCAGGCTGGTTTACCACTAGGCCTCAAGCACGCCTATCTATACACTAGAGGTTGTCATCTAGAAGTGAGGGCCTAAGTTGTGTCTATGGAGATATTATGACCTCATATGAGGGTACACAATAGAAAAAATAACAAAATATCATATAAACCATTAAATAATCAAAGTGCAGAAGCGTTAAATAAACTAAAATAGAAGCATGTTGTAATAATAAGTGAAATTCTATAAAATATAAAATGGTCAATTCATACATACAACACTAATATCCCACTGGATCGACCACATATATAGGAGTAAACAAATTATATTGAAAAAAAAAATATAGGGCTCTCATACTAAATTTGATCCATACCACATAACTAGTCTCCAAGACACTACCGAGTTTCTCCAACCCGATCATAAGAATCCACACAAGTGGATCTGCTTGATCATACAACCCTGGGCCTTATCACTATCTATCATGTATTTTTTCTCCACCTGAAAGTAGACATAAGGTTTGCAGGCTCACTGAGGTGCACATTTAGGGGGTGAAAAATAAATATTAGGAGTCTAACCCTAATGGTGAACCTATAAAATGCTACCATAAGTGCATGATCGTGAAATATGCTTAGCCTAGCCGAGACACAAATGGAAAAGGTAAAATCAAAAATAAATAAAATAAGTAAGTCCATAGTCGATCCTTGGGTTTGTGATCACGATTGTCTGGACATCCTATGAAAAGGAAATTGATCCAAATGTCATATCACTCAAGTCGTGCATAATTAGTCGATCCTTGGGTCCATAATCCCAATCGACAATACCTACTTCATCCAGAATCAGAAATGTCTCCAAGAAATATATGTAACTACAGGAGGATGTATTTCCTAGAACTGGGATCACCTGTCACGACCCATCCTCGGGGCCTATGCCTTGACTACCCCAAGCCCGCCTTCCATAGGCCAGGGGCTAGCGACTAGCACCAAAGGCATAATTCCCTAAGCTAGGAAGGCATTGACTTTATAAAAGTAAACAAACACAACAGAGTACGAAACAGGAAGTAAATACTAAGTAAAACTGAATACAAAAGAGTGTGTTGGAAAGTAAAAGGGGCTAGAAATACAAGACCAATAGTAAAGTACAACTACAGAAAAGTAAAAAGAAACTACCGAGTCGTCCTCCGGGGATCCCACCTGAAGTGTGGGTATAGACGGTCTCCTCAGCACCTCAGGTCTGTCTGTCCGCTCCGTGCACGTCTCACCAAGTGGTCCACCTCTAGGTACCGTTCATCTCTACAACACTCTGCCTCGATCAGTTTCGTCCATCATCTGCAACCAACACAACAAAGTGCGGGCATTGCCCGTGCAGGGGTGAGTATAACGATACTCAGTTGGGACCCCGAGACTCCCAAAGGTCTCCCAGAATCCACGAAGGATAAACCACAAAAGGAAAGATACAATCACGAAGTATCAACCAGACCAACTTAGGTATATTCCCATACATATACCTAGGTTATCAATCATAGTTTGGATCCAACTCTCGAGCCCAAGCACAAATCAGTCCACACAGAAAAGTAAGTTAATCACATCGATGATAAAGATTGAAAGTCAAGACTCATCTCACATAGGTATACATCTTTCGTATAGAGATAGAGATGATCAGATGTAGTCACTGATTCATCTAAGTTGTCATACCCACACAGGATACAAGACCAGCTAAGCTGTCGGACCCACATAAGATACAAGACCAGCTACTCTGTCAGACCCATAGAGGATACAAGTACAGAGGTCAAACTGTCGGACCCACAAAGGATACAAGAACAGTAGTCATCGTTGTCGAATCCACGGATGATTCCAGTACAGTAGTCATAACTGTCGAACCCATGGATAATTTTAGTACAGTAGTCGTCACTGTCGAACCAATGAAGGATTCCAGTATAGTAGTCGACGCAGTTGCAGCCATCTCTAGGGTTCCCGCACACAGCACACTCGATTCCAGGAGGGTCCGCTCCTCAAGAAAAGGGGTCAATACATCAATTATCACAAAGTCCAGAGTTGATGTATCGCGAAGTTCTGTCTCATCAAAAGGAACACAATGTGACAGACAGCGTGTCAATCAGACGCCCGGTCTGAGAGTTATTGGTTTTTCCCTTCTAGGGGGCTGGTTGAAATTATGCTCATTCCAAACCCAGCCATTTTCCAAAGTTTTCCAAAACTCACATAGAGTATTGTAAAAGGACCACCTCATCGATAAAATCCCAGTGTCGTAGACGGCGCGTCGATCGGACGCACGATCAAGAAGTTATTCGCATTTAAGCGAAATGGGTCCGGCCCGTCATGCTCGGTGGGCAAGCGGGTCAGACCGTCCTGGCTTAGCGGGTCTGACCCGGCTGGGGGGTCGACCCTGCCTGGTGGGGCGTGGCCCGGCCCGGTGGGGTGCGGCTCGGCCCGGCGGGGTGCGGCCCGGACAAGCGGGGCGCGGCCCGGCCCGGCGGCAGGAGGCCCGGCCCACGCAAGGGCGGCCCGGCCCGCGGTTGGTCGCAGCTCGGCCAGCTGGCCACCCGGAGCGGGGGGCGCCCCCCCTGTTTTCCGAAAAGGTGGTGTCGAGTGGCGCCGCCCCTCTTGCCCGACTGGTCGAAGCCGTTCGGTCGTCTCCGGTGCGAGCGGGCCGCACAACGGGCCGTTGTCTCCTCCACGCGGCACCGTTTGGCGCTGCGACTTCTTCCGCCCAGCCGGCAGGTGGTCAGCCGGTTCGCCCGCCGAAGCGGCCCACCCAGCGTGGGCCGCGGTTTCTCCGCAGCACGGCGCCACTGGGCACCACGGTCCTCCTGTTCGACCAGCTACGGATGGCCGGTTCAGCTCGACAAGGGGCCCGCGGATGCGGGCCGCACCTCCTTCGCAGCGCGGTGCCGAAGGGGCACCACGGTTCCTTCATCCTAGCTGGAATTAGCCGGCTGGTTCTTCTTCGGCCGAGCGGCCCAGTTGCAGGCCACGGTGTTCACCTCTCTGCGCGGCACCCGGTGTCGCGGTCCTCTAACAAGCCGGCGCGCGGCCGCCGTTGCCGTCGCCGCCTTCGGTCGTCTCCACCTATTCTATATTCGCCTCCATCGAGAATAAAAACAAGGATAAACAGAGGGTTTTCGGGCCGTGTTCGTTTGGCCCGCGCCCTTCGCATTAGGCGGTAGCAGATGGCCGAAGACATTCCAAAGGATCCAACAAGAACGAGATAATTTAATCGCTTAAAAATTATACAAAACCCCTACCTCGATTTCAAGAATGTTGCATGTCGATGAGCCGCGGAAGACGAGTGTCGTAGAGGTCGGATATCGTTCCATCAACGTCGGAGGAAAAAGGTCGCTAGTCGTGTGCGATGTTCTTCGTGGGAGCTGTTCTTCATTGGGAGAATACCTTCTCGAGTTCTTTGTTGGAGAAGGTGAATTCTCCCAAGCCTTTTCCACCAAATATTTTCCAAGTCCAAAAGAAATAATAGGCTCTCCCCCAAAATTATAATGATTCCATGAAATTCAAATTAAATCAAAAATTAGAGGAGCCAATTCATTAATTGATCATTAATTGAAAGTGTGATGGCACATTCATGGTTGGAATGTGGAGAGTTTAGGAGTTAAAAGGGGGGTTTCTATGGAGTTTAAGAGGGAGTTGAGGGGTTAGGATCATCTGGTCCCCACACAAATTATTCTCCCATGGGAGGTTATGTGGGTTTTGGGCCCCACCTCCAACTCCTCCTTGGAGGAAATAACCACCCCTTAATAATAAAATTGTGTACACAACAATTTTATTTAATTTAATATGAAACCCCAAAATAAAACTTCTACTCTCGACCAAACGCAACTGCGGTAAAGGTCCCCTTAAGAGAATATCGGCGCTGCGAGTTCATCGGTGTCCTCGGATTTCAATTCTGAGCACCGGTTAAAAAGATTGAAAAACCCACACGTACGTTTATTGAACATACCCAAACAAAGCTTCATAAATTGATTCTGGGCACACCGGGCCTCGAAATCAGGCGTTGTCAGAAACTGAAGACTCGTAAAATTCCAAAGAATTTAAGAAAAATATTCCTTGAAATTTCTGGGTCTTTACATTACCCTCACCTCAGGGATTTACATCCCCTTAAATCTACAACACACACTAGGGAAACAAATGAGGGTACTGAGCACACATATGTGCCTCCCGCTCCCATGTGCTCTCCTAGAGGTTCTCGTGCTGCTAGAGAACGTGCACCAGAGGAATCGATCGTCCACACAGGACCCGCTCCTGTCGATCCTCGATCTCCACTGGAACCTCCGCGAATTTCGCCCCGTCATCGATGTACAGATCCCTGTGGTCAATGATGTGGGATGGGTCATGCACGTATCACCTCAGCTGAGATGCGTGGAAGAAGTCATGAACCCGGTGCATCTGAGGTGGAAGGGCCAGGCGGTAAGCCACCTCACCTACTCTGCTGAGGACCTGGAACGACCTGATGAAATGCGGAGATAACTTGCCGCCTCGGACAAATCTCCATAGACCTCGTCGAGGTGATACCCATAGGAAGACGTGGTCTCCATCCTCAAACTCCAGTGGTCTCCGTCTCTTATCAGCATAGGACTTCTTTCTGCTCTGTGCAGTCTTCATTCGCTCTTGGATGATCTGCACCTTCTTCATCATAGCCTGCACCATCTCTGGTCCTACAAGTGTTGAATACACTGGGTCAATCCTACACATAGGTGATCTAAAAGGTTGGTCGTACAGTGCCCCGTAAGGGGCCATCCCGATGGTGGAGTGGTAGCTGTTGTTGTACGCAAACTCCACCAAGGGTAAGTGATCCACCCAGCTTTGACCAAAGTCGAAGACACATGCATGGAGCATGTCCCCGAGAGTCTGAATAGTCCTCTCAGTCTGACCATCCATCTGAGGATGGAAGGCAGTGCTCAGACGTAGCTGCGTCCCAAAAGCCTCCTACAATCCCTTCCATAGCCAGGAAGTGAAACGAGCATCTCGATCGGAGATGATTGTCGATGGCACACCATGAAGCCATACGATCTCCTCAATGTAGAGGCATCCCAAGCTCTCTACTGATCCCTTCTCTCTGATCAGTAGGAAGTGGGCCGACTTGGTGAGTTGGTCTATGATCACCCAGATAGAGTCGTTTCCTCTGGATGTACGTGGAAGCCCCATCACGAAATCCATGGATATCCCATCCCACTTCTACTCTGGGACCTCTAAGGGTTGTACCAAGCCTATTGGTACCTAGTGCTCTGCCTTCACTTGCTGATAAGTGAGGCATCGTGAGACAAACTCTGTTACAGCCTTCTTCATACCCGGTCACCAGTGCTGTCATCTGAGGTCCTGATACATCTTCGCCACTCCTAGATATACCGCTAGAGGGGAAGTGTGAAACTCCCTCAACACCTCCTCCTATAATGCAACTAGTACCATGGTACGTCCTCTGAATAGGATGAAATGCTTCCCACCTTCAAAAAACCCATCAGGTTCCTACCCTGAGGATATCTGAGCAAGTCGCGTCTCACAGTCAATGTCCCCACCCTGCACCTCTCTGACTCTCTGAAGAAGTGGAGGAGTGACTGTGAGAGACTATAGAAAGGATGCTCTATCTCTACCCACAAAGGATATCTGCAACACGGATAGCTACTTTGTTGCCTCTCCTAGCAGCTGAATGTATGATCTCCTGCTAATAGCATCTGTTACAACGTTCCCCTTACCAGAAGTATAGACTATCTCGAAGTCATAGTCTTGGAGGAACTCGATCCATCGCCACTGTCTCAGGTTCAGGTCCTTCTGCAAGAAGATGTACCTGACACTCTGGTGGTCAGAGTAGACCATAAAGCGCTCTCCCATCAAATAGTGTCACCACATCTTCAAGACGAAGACCACTGCTGCTAACTCCAGGTCATTGGTAGCATAGTTCTTCCCGTGCTTCCTCAACTATCGTGAATCATACATGATCACCGCTCGCTCATGCATCAGGACGCACCCGATTCCGGTCCCTGATGCGTCGCAGTAAACTACGTACCCTACGTCCTCCTCCGGTATCCTCAAGATGGGCGCACTGGTCAACCTCTGCCTCAGCTCCTGAAAGCTCTGCTGGCATCTATCTGACCACATGAAGGGTTTCCCCTTCTTCATCAAAGCTGAAAGTAGTGCTGAAACTCTGGAGAAGTCTAGCACAAATCTCCGATAGTACCCAGCCTGTAACTCCCCGACCCCAGCTACCCAGAGTCGGTGCATTACTTAGTAACATTGGCATGATCACAAATGATCAAGTCTCGAAATACCGATTATTTTAGTAGCCTTGGAAACACTAGATACATTCACAGATGTTACATTACATCATAAAGTGAGAAACTACAATAACAAAGTCTCCATAGTCAACACTCATATCCTCTTCTGATTATCCTTGCAGGTTATTCATAAAATACTTCTTCACATCCTGGAAAGTATTAAAACATTGAAAGGGGTGAGATCATATGCTCAGTAAGGATAACAATATTGCGGAAGCTTTCATAAATAAACATAAACATTTAAGTCAATGTATAACTAAAACAAAATCCTTTTAAACATGAACTTCAACATAATATGGCAAAAGTAAAATGAGATAATGCCATTTACTTATTCACATGGATATTCTACTGGTCGAATAATCACATGCAATATCAATAACCACTTTCATAATGATGGAATGCATAATGCCAGACTATCATAACCACGTAGCCAAGGCCTCGTGCCAAGACCACAAATAAGATTTTGTCAAGGCCTCGTGCCAAGACACTGGTTTATCTCATGAGACCTACCGATGCATCGAGGAGCTATAGTGGGCTCCACCCGTCACTTATTAAGTCCAATGCATTCCTCATATGAACGGGTTTAAACATATCATAAACCATAACATAATCGTATCACATAAAACATGCATAAAGGAAACATAACATTTCCACATTTCAATCACAAGATATCAATACAACACATTGAAATAATAAAAAAACTTTCAAAACCATTTTCAATACCAAAATTAAAGAAAATTAAAACTTTGTATTTATTTTTCATTAAAAAAAGTTATGGCTTATAGAGGAAGCTGAAACTCAAATAATGGTCACGGCGGTGGATAAGTCGTTGTCGCCACATATGTACGGCAATAAAAACATTCCTTTTTGTCTTTTAGTAAAATGCTTCATATAAAAAGATTCCTTTTGAATAAATGTAAAAGTCAAAGGGGTTTATACACCGTATAAAAGAAAGTTGTGTATAAAACCAAATATGCCTCAATGAAAGGAGATTGAGACGAAGTCCTTACAAAGATCATTTTTAAAATAATATAGATCTATTATGTGTATTCACTATAAGTACACATAAAGAAAGTACAAATACAAGATATGACATAATAATATCATGACATAATTTGAAATTAGGAGATTAACCCAAAGAATGGAAATTGGGTTAAGAAATTCTCTTACCTCGTGTCCGACTTGACTCGACTATTCTTTAACCTCCTGAATAATAAACTAGAGTTAATTTATAATCTATTAAGAACCTTTTTCAAGTTTATTATTCCTTTTATATAACTTATTACCATGTTATGAACATTATGTAATTATTTATGTTAATAACGGTCATTTTGTCAATCTTTGGTACTTGAGTCAAAAATAAACTTCTTATAATTACAGGTTGTTCATGTGGTGAAATATCCATTATATCCAGAATTATATTCATGACTTAGATATCATATATATCATATATATCTTTTATATACATTCATTCATAATATTACGTAACATTTAGAGGTAAGAAATGAAATGCACCGTTCATGGAGACGGTAAGCCGTACGTACGCATGAACGCTACTTTCATTATTATTTCGTATTTAATGAAATCATAATGATATAAAGGTATATTATAATTCTAGTATAATATCATATATAATATCATTCACTCCATCTTTTATACATCCACATATGGGATTAACGATTCAAATCACTTTGAGGGGGCAGTAGTCCGCACTTCCTAAAATGAAAATATCACGTTTACCCATAATGGAAACAATAAAGGTATGTCATAAATGAAAAATACAGAACCTTAAGTAAAACATAAACATATTATATATCATATATAAATATAGTGACATCTTAATGTCCACCTTTGAAGGTGTTATATGAGTGTTGAACAATCATCGTTTCGTGAGGCAGAAATTCACCATCCACAGAAACAGTATGTTCTTTAACCATTAGATGTAAGTGTGTGTAAGTGTACCTAGAATACTTCATATAAAAACAACCTAGTATATTAAGGATACTGGTTTTATTACAAATTAATAGAATAAAAATAGTTTAGGGGGTTGGAGAAGCAAAATAAAACAAAATAACATAAGGGAAGACATTACCTTAAAATCGGGTAACTCTTTTTGATTTGAGCCAAATTCTTCCTTGGGAAGAATTCTTCCCAAAGTGATCCTTCTAGGAGTAATATATGGAAGTTGGGAGAGTATTTGAGCAGAGTTTGGCCGAGCCAAATGGCTTTGAAAGTATGAGTAAGGTGGTAGTGGTGGGGGCCTTTTATAAGTGGAGAGGAGGGGCACTCTTGGAAAGTAATAAAATGTTACTTTATTATACAATTATTTTCGGATTCTAAAGGTCCCACACTTATATAATTAGAGGCTAAGGTGATAAGGGTTAGAAATATACTCATCCAATAGGTTTTTGACAAGTGTAAGCCATGGATTTTACATTATCTTTTCATTTTATTTAAATCGTTAATTAATGAGGTAATCGTTGCATCATCATGGTGTCATAAATAATTTAATTTATTTAATGTCTAAAAATTATAAAAAAAATATCATGATGTAGGAAATCTTTTTATATTTCTAATGAATATTTATAGTCAAAAATATGACTTGTATAACCCCATTTAAAAATTGTTTTAGTAAAACAACTCTTGTTTGTGACCTTTTTATTTTAAGATTAAATAAAAAGTTATTTATGTCCTTTTCCTACCAAAGTGGCTCCATGGGGTCCCCAAGTTGACCCATGGATTGTCTTGGTCGACCATGACCCATCCAATAGTGTTAGGACAAGTGTAAAGGTCATTCCATATTTTTATAATACTATTTTTACCTTAAATTTCACTAATTACATTTAATCGTGATTAATTAAACTTAAAAGTTACTATTCACCAAAAAATTATTTTAATCCCATTGAATCACATTTTAATTCCTAATGACAATCATGTATGTCAGATTTTTGAAAATCAAATCCCAGAAGTGGTAATGTTTCATTTAAACGAGAAATTAGTTTTTTAACTACCACTTAGTGGTTTCACTATTCATCAAAAATTGATGTTTTTCAGAACAATGCTAAAATTTCACCCTAAGCTATAATTGATATTCCGAATCCAAAAATGATGTCTATTTTACAAAATTACAAACATATAAGTTGCATTAATTAATTTTATAATTAATTCCCGTTGTCACAACAAATAGCGTGTTTTTATGAAACAATATATATCAAAAGATTGACAATTGTTTATGTCCAATTTCAAAGTGAAATTAATTCTAATGACCACCATTGGATAAAATAGTAAAAATATATTCTAATTATACTTTAAAACCACTCAATAGTATAATTTATCACTATAAAATACTTTGATTAAAAAAGTTGTTTTTAAGTATTTTTCACTATTCATAAAAAATTGGAAGTTCTCAGAAATTTACAAAAAATTCAACTTTGGATAATTTCGATATTACGAATACAAAAATTAAGTCCATTTTGAAATATAAAATTTCTATAATTTTAAAAAGTGGGTATTACTATTCATAACGGCTACTTTGATTAGTTGCAGTGTGTTAGAACTCGAACTTGCGTACAATGCAAGCTATTGCATTATTGAAAGAGAGGCGTATCGTAGAAGCTCGGGGTGTTACATTCTCCCCTCCTTCAATAAATTGAGTCCTTGCAATTTGAAAATGTCCTTCAAAAATAAAAGGTTGAAAATAGAAAATAACTTTGTAGAAAACCCACATCGGAAATAGGGTTAATAAAAATATAACTTTAAAAGATAGAAAGATAAGTATAAAGGTCACCCGAGATAGACCATACTAGGATTCTATGAAAATATGGATATGGAAGAAAAACAAACCATCAAGGTTTGGTGGAGAGTTGTAGAAAACAGGATTAGGAGAAAGTTAACCATAATAAAATCACAAACTTTTGATTGGTTAAATGGTCATTGAATCCCCAATTGGAAAATTTAACCGACAAAATTTTTGTTTTAAGTTAACTTTCATAAATTTGAGTAATTTATTTAAGAGATTTACTAAGAACATAAGGAAATATACTTACTTGTCATGTAGGCTTTCATAAATTTTTACCACGAACCCATCTTTCACTCCAAAAGGTAATAGATTTCAAAAATATTATATTTATCCTAATCGTACAAAGTTCAAAATATTAACACAGACCATTTAAATTAGGAAAACTATTTTGTAATAACCAGGGACTTCCTGTAGGATAGTGGTAGGTAATAAAGGCCCGTCGCACTATGGTTGTGGGTTCGATTCCTGCAGCTTTGTCCGACGCGACGGGTTATGCCCCACCCTGCAGGTTGTCCTTTTCCTAAAACTATAGTATTATAATATTCCAAAAATAATCTTCAGAAATGTTTTAACCTTAAACAATACTATCCAAATATCAACTTAATCCATTCCAACCTTTATAGTTATCCAAAATACCTCTATCCAGACTTTCTCTAAAAGGTCTCTAAATTCCAAAATCAATTGTAACATCAGATTCCCCAAAACAATTAAAGTTTCTCTTTTTGTTACATACTAAAAATATGATTACCTTCATCATATTAAAACCTTACTAAAACAACAAGTACTGCAGTACAATCCTTATATATATCACATTATTCTTATAACCAGAATATAATCCTTAAGTCCAAAAGCACCAATACATTAATTATTCCACTTCATATGTAGTAATAGCATAAGATTGGCCTTGATCCCTTGGCCTTTTCTGAGGTAAGTTTCCCTAACGCTTAGGACATTCATTTGAATAATGCCCCATTTCCCTACAATTGTAGCATTCAACATTGATAGCCTCTTCCTTTCCCTCACAATCATGAGCCTGGTGACCTTTTTCTCCATATTTATAACAAACTCTCATTCCTTTTAGGCAAGCACTGGGGTGTTTCTTTCCAGATTTACTGCAGGATTGATATTCAACTCTTCCCTTCTTCCCCTTATTTCCATTTCCATATTTATCAAAAGATCTCTTCTTTTCTTGCTTTGCTTTAAAGTCATAAGACTTTGAGAATTCCTTTTCCGTCTTGATAGCACACGAGACAATATCTTCGTATGACGAGAAGGTTTATGAGACTAATTCTCGATGTAGAAATGGTTTTAGCCCATCAAAGAAACAATAAATCTTACTTCTTGGGTTACGTATATAATCTGCAGCATGTCTCACTAACCTTGTAAAGTTGGCCTCATACTTTGCGACATTCTCATCTTCCTTTTGTCTCAGACTCAGAAATTGCCTTTCCATATCTGCTCGATGGTCACGAGGAAAATATTTTTCTAAGAAAAGCTCTTTGAACTCCCTCCATTCCATATTCTATACTTCATCATCTTCCTTTGTGTTTTGAATCAGCGACCACCACTGATTGGCATCTCCAGTGAGGTGGCAGACCGCCATGACAACCTTCTCCCTTTCGCTACTCCCCAAGGCGTGGAATATTTTCTCTAAGGAGTTTATCTATTGCTCAGCTACTAATGGATTTGTACCCCCATTAAATGTTGGTGGTTGTTGCCTCATGAACCGGTCTAACATTGATCCTCCACGTTGCGGATCAGGGTGCTCCATACGAGTAAGGTTATTATTCATAACCTGAGTGAGTTGTCCCAGTATGGTAATTAGTTGATCAGAACCAGTTGTATCTCCATCTCCACAATAATTATCTTGAGCAGGAGGGAAATCCCTACATAGAGTGCATGCATTGATATGGTTTCCATTCCTTCCACTAAGCGCCATTTCTAAACAATGTCATAAACTAGATTAGTTTATGAATCAAAATACATAGTTCCATACCTATAAAACAGTTAACATAAATTGAACTATTTATGGACATAATCCATAATCATAAAAATGTTTTCTTTGTGGAATTATATACTCATAACCCTTCATAGAGGTTTTTAAATAAAATGAGAATTATCCTAAGCATATCCCACGGGAGTGTCGTAACTAAGAGTGAAGCAAGGCCCGTTGTCGTGCACCAGTTCTCGTTCGAGTCTAGCTCAAAGTGGTTTTTTCGGGTTTTACCCCTAGGTACATCTGTGCCAGAGCCGCCTCTACCTGCTTTTATCCAGATAGGGATGTATTTCTTGGAAAACTCACAACATCTCTATAATACCAAAATTCTAGGAAGTTCTTCTATACTAATCCTCAATGTCTATCTTTGGGCTATGTGCTCTAATCAGAGTTTATCTAAATCTAGCTTCCAAGGTTAGTACTAAACTGTCTCTGATACAAACTGTAACGCCCCGACCCCAAATACCTAGATTCGGTGCATTACTTTGTAACATTGGCATGATCACAAATGATCAAGTCTCGAAAGACCGATTAGTATAGTAGCCTTGGAAACACTAGATACATTCATAGATGTTACATTACATCATAAAGTGAGAAAATACAATAACAAAGTCTCCATAGTCAACACTCATATCCTCTTCTGACTATCCTTGCAGGTCATTCATAAAATACTTCTTCACATCCTGGAAAGTATTAAAATATTGAAAGGGGTGAGCTCAGATGCTCAGTAAGGATAACAATATTGCGGAAGCTTTCATAAATAAACATAAACATTTAAGTCAATGTATAACTAAAACAAAATCCTTTTAAACATGAACTTAAACATAATATGGAAAAAGTAAAATGAGATAATTCCATTTACTTATTCACATGGATATTCTACTGGTCGAATAATCACATGCAATATCAATAACCACTTTCATAATGATGGAATGCATAATGCCAGACTATCATAACCACGTAGCCAAGGCCTCGTGCCAAGATCACAAATAAGATTTTTTCAAGGCCTCGTGCCAAGACACTAGTTTGTCTCATGATACCTACCGATCCATCGAGGAGCTATAGCGGGCTCCACCTGTCACTTATTAAGTCCAATGCATTCCTCATATGAACGGGTTTAAACATATAATAAACCATAACATAATCGTATCACATAAAACATGCATAAAGGAAACATAACATTTCCACATTTCAATCAAAAGATATCAATACAACACATTGATATAATAAAAACACTTTCAAAACCATTTTCAATACCAAAATTAAAGAAAATTAAAACTTTGTATTTATTTTTCATTAAAAAAAGTTATGGCTTATAGAGGAATCCGAAACTCAAATAATGGTCACGGCGGCGGAGAAGTCGTTGTCGCCGCATATGTACGGCAATAAAAACATTCATTTTTGTCGTTTAGTAAAACGCTTCGTATAAAAAGATTCCTTTTGAATAAACGTAAAAGTCAAAGGGGTTTATACACCGTATAAAAGAAAGTTGTGTATAAAACCAAATATGCCTCAATGAAAGGAGATTGAGACGAAGTCCTTACAAAGATAATTTTTAAAATAATATAGATCTATTATGTGTATTCACTATAAGTACACATAAAGAAAGTACAAATACAAGATATGACATAATAATATCATGACATAATTTTAAATTAGGAGATTAAACCAAAGAATGGAAATTGGGTTAAGAAATTCCCTTACCTCGTGTCCGACTTGACTCGACCGTTCTTTAACCTCCTGAATAATAAACTAGAGTTAATTTATAATCTCTTAAGAACCTTTTTCAATTTTATTATTCCTTTTATATCACTTATTACCATGTTATTAATATTATGTAATTATTTATGTTAATAACGGTCATTTTGTCAATCTTTGGTACTTGAGTCAAAAATAAACTTCTTATAATTACAGGATGTTCATGTGGTGAAATATCAATTATATCCAGTATTATATTCATGACTTAGATATCATATATATCATATATATCCTGTATATACATTCATTCATAATATTACGTAACATTTAGAGGTAAGAAATGAAATGCACCGTTCATGGAGACGGTAAGCCGTACGTACGCATGAACGCTACTTTCATTTCTATTTCGTATTTAATGAAATCATAATGATATAAAGGTATATTATAATTCCAGTATAATATCATATATAATATCATTCACTCCATCCTTTATACATCCACATATGGGATTAACAATTCAAATCACTTTGAGGGGGCGGTAGTCCGCACTTCCTAAAATGAAAATATCGTGTTTACCTATAATGGAAACAATAAAGGTATGACATAAATGAAAAATACAGAACATTAAGTAAAACATAAACATATTATATATCATATATAAATAGATTGACATCTTAATGGCCACCTTTGAAGGTGTTATATGAGTGTTGAACAATCATCGTTTCGTGAGGCAGAAATTCGCCATCCACAGAAACATTATGTTCTTTAACCATTAGATGTAAGTGTGTGTAAGTGTAGCTCGAATACTTAATATAACAACATTCTAGTATATTAAGGATACTGGTGTTATTACAAAGGAATATAATAAAAAGATTTTATGGGGTTGGAGAAGAAAAATAAAACAAAATAACATAAGGGAAGACATTACCTTAAAATCGGGTAACTCTTTTTGATTTGAGCCAAATTATTCCTTGGGAAGAATTCTTCACAAAGTGATCCTTCTAGGAGTAAGAGAGGGAAGTTGGGAGAGTATTTTTTCAGAGGTTGGCCGAGACAAATGTCTTTTAAAGTGTGAGTAAGGTGGTAGTGGTGGGGGCCTTTTATAAGTGGAGAGGAGGGGCACTCTTGGAAAGTAACAAAATGTTACTTTATTATACAATGATTTTTGGATTCTAAAGGTCCCACACTTATATAATTAGAGGATAAGGTGATAAGGGTTCTAAATATACTCATCAAATAGGTTTTTTACAAGTTTAATCCATATATTTTACATTATCTTTTCATTTTATTTAAATCGTTAATTAATGAGGTAATCGTTGCATCATCATGGTGTCATAAATAATTTAATTTATTTAATGTCTAAAAATTATAAAAAAAATATAATGATGTAGGAAATATTTTTATCTTTCTAATGAATATTTATAGTCAAAAATATGACTTGTATAACCCCATTTAAAAATTGTTTTAGTAAAACAACTCTTGTTTGTGACCTTTTTATTTTAACATTAAATAAAAAGTTATTTATGTCCTTTTCCTACCAAAGTGGCTCCATGGGGTCTCCAAGTTGACCCATGGATTTTCTTGGTCGACCATGATACATCCAATATTGGTAGGACAAGTTTAAAGTTCATTCCATATTTTTATAATACTATCTTTACCTTAAATTTCACTAATTACCTTTAATCGCGATTAATTAAAATTAAAAGTTACTATTCACCAAAAAATTATTTTAATCCCATTGAACCACATTTTACTTCCTAATGACAATAATGTATGTCGGATTTTTTAAAATCAAATCATAGAAGTGGTAATGTTTCATTTAAATGAGAAATTAGTTTTTTAACTACCACTTAGTGGTTTCACTATTCATCAAAAATTGATGTTTTTTAGAACAATGCCAAAATTTCACCCTAAGCTATAATTGATATTCCGAATCCAAAAATGATGTCTATTTTACAAAATTACAAACATATAAGTTTCATTAATTAATTTTATAATTAATTCCCGCTGTCACAACAAATAGCGTGTTTTTAAGAAACAATATATATCAAAAGATTGACAATTGTCTATATCCAATTTCAAAGTGAAATTAATTCTAATGACCACCATTGGATAAAATAGTAAAAATATATTCTAATTATACTTTAAAACCACTCAATAGTATAATTTATCACTATAAAATACTTTTATTAAAAAAGTTGTTTTTAAGTATTTTTCACTATTCATAAAAAATTGGAAGTTCTCAGAAAATTACAAAAAATTCAACTTTGGATAATTTTGATATTACGAATACAAAAATGAAGTCCATTTTGAAATATAAAATTTCTATAATTTTAAAAAGTGGGTATTAATATTCATAACGGCTACTTTGATTAGTTGCGGTGTGTTAGAACTCAAACTTGCGTACAATGCAAGCTATTGCATTATTGAAAGAGAGGCGTATCATAGAAGCTTGGGGTGTTACACAGCCAGACCCAGGAAACTCCAAACCTCCATCACACTCCTGGGTGGCTCCCAAGCAAGTACCGCCTCGATCTTCGCTAGATCCACTACTACCCCAGCCTCGGAGATGACGTGTCCCAAGAAGTGAACCTCTCGAATCCAGAACTGGAACTTCGAGAGCTTACCATAAAGCCGGTGCTCTTGGAGTGTGTCAAGTACTACCCACAAATGGTAGGCGTGCTCCTCCTGAGTAGTCGAGTAAATCAATATGTAGTCGATGAAGACTACAATAAAGCAATCGAGGTAAGGCTGGAAGATCATGTTCATGATACTCATGAACACTGTTGGAGCATTGGTTATGCCGAAGGTCATAACCAAGAACTCGTAGTGGTCATATCGTCACCTGAAGGCCGTCTTCTGCACATCCTCATCTCGAACTCTAAGCTGGTGATAGCCTGACCTGAGGTCTATCTTCAAGAACCATCGTGCTCCCTTGAGCTGATCAAAGAGGTTGTCAATCCTTGGGATTGGGTAATTGTTCTTCACGGTCAACTGATTCACGCGATGGTAGTTGACACATAGTAGCAAGCTCCCATCTGCCTTCTTGGTGAACAAAATCGGAGAAGCCCAGGGTGAAACACTGGGTCGGATAAATCCCTTCCCCTGCAAGTCCTCCAGCTATACCCGCAGCTCACAAAGCTCGGCAGGAGCCATCCGATATGCTGGAGTAGATATCGGTTTTGTCCTGGGGTACAGATCAATGTACAAGTCTACCTCTCTACGAGGAGGAAATCCTGGAACGTCGTCAGGGAAAACATCCGTATACGGATCCACCACAACAAGAAAACCCGGACTCTGCACATCAACCGCTCTGAGGATGAGACTAGCCAGCTGATGTGTGATCGGCTGCCCTCTCCTCTGCGTAAGTTCATCATGTGCTGCAAAGGCTCCCTTCTCGCCAGTGAAGGTGAACCTGGTCCCATCCGTGTGGACACACTGCACTTTGCGCCTAATACAGTCAATCTGAGCATAAACTTTGGACAACCAGTTCATACCCAAGATGACGTCATAAGGCC
This sequence comes from Viscum album, assembly GCA_963277665.1. Lineage (NCBI taxonomy): Eukaryota > Viridiplantae > Streptophyta > Magnoliopsida > Santalales > Viscaceae > Viscum > Viscum album. The sequence continues at coordinate 1,654,926,984 of OY728121.1, read as the reverse complement.
TCAACACCGCTAAAAGAAGATCTCAGTCGAAGCTCTCACCTCCTAGAGTAAGCTCACAGTGCCGGCACCAGTGCGTAATCATCGAGTCTTCTGCCGTAAGAGTCTCTAGCTGTAAGGATCGAGTCAACGGCTCCGTCGGAATCTCTGAGCTCCTAACAAGGGCAGCGGTAATGAAAGAATGACTCGCACCTTTGTCTATAAGTACTACATCAAGGGTAGAGTAGACACAGATAGTACCTCGAATCATCTCAGGTGCGCCGTGATTGTAAGCCTCGACTGCCTGGAGCTGAGCCCTTCTCTATCCGCCAACTCCCTATGGTCGGGGTGGACCTCCTAGTGGTGGTGGTAGAGCCTCAAAACGTCGTCCACCACCCGTTGTTCGGCCAGCTCCTCTACCTCGTCTGCCTAATCCCGATAGACCAACATGGTCAAACCTCTGCCTCTAGCTGGGAGGTCTCTATACCATCTGCTACTTATCTTCATGGCGGGTCGGGCAGTCTTGAGCCATGTGACCCAGCCCGCCGCATGCATAGCACTGCTTGCTCCTCGTAAGGCTGGCTCTGTTTCGTGTGCCCCGCACAACCGAACCTGTATCCTGAGGTCTCCCACCTGATGGCCTGGTCCACTTGGACCTCTGCGTCAACTGTCTACTGCCGGCTGTAGAAGACTCCGCTACATGTCGCCCTGCGGTGGGTCTCTCCGCTGGTGACTGCTCAGCGAAAAATCTCTCCACTAGAAGGGCTCTCTCCAGCACCCCCTCCTGCGTCGGGATGTTGAGGGGAATCGTCGAAGCCCTGATCTCATTTCTGAGTCCCTACTCAAAGGTCCAGGACCTGAATAATGGGTCTCGTACCATATCCATGGAGTAGCGTGAGAGGTCGTTGAACCTCACTGAGTACTGAGCTACTATCATGTTTCCCTACTACAGATGTAGTAACTTCTGAATCCTCACCACACGAAGGGTGGCTGGAACAAACTCTGAGCAGAAGAGACTCTAGAAGTCCATCCAGAGTAAAGATGCCTCGTCATGCACCCGGAGCATCAGGATCCACCATTTACCCGCTACTTCATGCAAGTGACTCGCGATAAGGATCACCAGAAGGTCGACTAGTGTCCCTACCAATCTGAAAACTCTGACGACATCCTCCAGCCAATCCTCAGCTACCTGTGGGTCCGTCTCTCCACGGAACCTGGGTGGCCTCTGTCGCTGGAACTCGTGCAACGTACTCAGGCGGCGTGCACTCTCTGCTGCTGGATCTGGTGGTATCGGCGGCCCAGCGGGTAGTGTTACCGCTGGTGCCTCCACTGTGATGGGGCCCTGCACCGAGGTCTCGTCGCTCGGTGGGATACCATCTTATACGTAACTCGGAACCCTAGATGGCTGCCTTCGTAGGGCCATCCTGAAGAGAAACAGGTGTTCCACGGTCAAAACAGTATACCTGGTGAGATGACTCAAATTAATCACAAAGAAAACTTTTGAAACACACACGCAATCAGTGTTTTTGTGCACTGAGTCGGAAAGAAGAGGTCAGGGTCCTAGTGTATGGATACGTTGGATGCCGCACCAACACTGGAATCCCTGTTACTAAAAACCACACTCAATACTCTTAACACTATTGCTTCACAGAAAAGAATGATCAGAGTCCTGAGTTCTTCAGTAGAACCGACTCCTCTGATACCAATTTGTCACAACCCGTCCTCAGGGCCCGTGCCGTGACTACCCCAAGCCCTCCTTCCATAGGCCAGGGGCTGGCGACTAGCACCAAAGGCATAATTCCCAAAACTGGGAAGACATTGCCTTTATAAAATTAAAACACCACAACAGAGTATGCAACAGGAAGTAAACACTAACTAAAACTGAATACAAAATAGTGTGCTAGAAAGTAAAAGGGTCCGGAAATACAAGCCCAACAGTAAAGTACAACTGCAGAAAAGTAAAAAGAAACTACTGAGTCGTCCTCCGGGAATCCCACCTGAAGGGTGGGTACATATGGTCTCCTCAGCACCTCAGGTCTGTTCGTCTGCTCTGTGTACGTCTCACCAAGTGGTACACCTCCTGGTACCATTCAGCTTCACAACACTCTGCCTCGATCAGTGTTGTCTGTCGCCTACAACCAACACAAAGAAGTGTGGGCATTGCCCGTGTAGGGGTGAGTATAATGATACTCATTAGGGACCCCGAGACTCCCGAAGGTCACCCAGAATCCACGAAGGATAAACCACAAAAGGAAAGATACAATCACTAAGTATCAACCAAAACTACTTAGGTATATACCCATACATATACCAAAGTTATCAATCACAGTTCGACTCCAACTCTCGAGCCCAATCATAACCCAGTCCACACAGGAAAGTAAGTCAATCACATCGATGATAAAGATTGAACATCAAGACTCAACTCACACAGGTATACATATTTTTTATAGCGATAGAGATGATCAGATGTAGTCACTGATTCATCTAAGTTGTCAGACCCACACATGATACAAGGCCAGCTAAGTTGTCGGACCCACACAGGATACAAGCCCAGCTACTCTGTCGGACCCATACAGGATACAAGTACAGAGGTCAAACTGCCATACCCATACAGGATACAAGAACATTAGTCATTGCTGTCGAACCCACAGAGGATTCTGGTACAGTAGTCATCATTGTCGAACCCACGAAGGATTCCAGTATAGTAGTCGTCACTGTCGAACCCACAGAGGATTCCAGTACAGTAGTTGACGTAGTCGCAGCCAGCTCAAGGGTTCCCTCACACCGCACACTCGATTCCGGGAGGGTCCGCTCCTCGATCAAAGGGTTCGATACATCAATTATCACGAAGTCCAGAGTTGATGTATCCTGAAGTTCTATCTCATCAATAGGAACCCAACGCGACAGACACCGCGTCAATCGGATGCCTAGTCTGAGAGTTATTGGCTTTTCCATTCCAGGGGCCTGGTTGGATTTACGCTCATTCCAAACCCGGCCATTTTCCAAAGTTGTCCAAAAATCACTTAGAGTATCGCAAAAGGACCGCCACGTTGAGAGGATCCCAGTGCCGTAGACGGTGCGTCGATCGGACGCATGATCATGGGCCCAGCCCATCAAGCCCGGTGGGCTGGCGGGTCAGCCCGTCCTGGATCGGTGGGTCCGACCCAGTTGGGGGGTCGGCTCGGCCCAATGGGGCACGGCCTGGCCCCGTGGGGCGCGACACGGCCCGCGCAAGGGCAGCCCGGCCCGTGGATGGCCTAGCAGAGCGGGGGGAGCCCCCCCCCCCCCCCCCCCTCGGTTTTCTGAAACGGCAGCGCCGAGTGGCGCCGCCCCTCCTGCCCAACTAGCTAAAGTTGGCCGGTATTCTCCAGTGTGAGGGGCCCGCATAGCGGGCCGCTGTCTCCTCCACGTGGCGCCGTTTGGCACCGCGACTTCTTCTGCCCAGCCGGTTAGCCCGCCGAAGCGGCCCGCCCAGTGCGGGCCACGGTTTCTCCGCAACGTGGCACCACAAGATGTTGCGGTCCTCCAGTCCGACCGGCTACGGCCGGACATTTCGACTCGACAAGCGGCCCGTGGATGCAGGACTCACCTCCTTCGCAGTGCGACGCCAAAGGGGCATTGAGGTTCCTTCAGCCCGGCCAGTGTTATCCGTCCGGTTCTTCTTCGGCCAAGTGGCCCGGTTGCGGGTCGTGGTCTTCCCCTCTCCGCACAGCACCCGGTGTCGTGGTCCTTTAACGGGTCGGCGCACGGCTGCCGTTGTCATCTCCGCCTTCGGTCATCTCCACCTCTTCCATCTCCACCTCCATCGTGAATAAAAACAAGGATCAACGGAGGGTCGTCGGGACATGTTCGATCGGCCCGCGCCCTCCGCGTTAATCAGTAGCAGATGGCCGAAAACATTCCAAAGGATCCAAAAAGAACGATATAATTTAATCGCTTAAAAATTATACAAAACCCCTACCTTGATTTCAAGAACGTTGCATGTCGACGATCCGCGGAAGACGAGCGTCGCGGAGGTCAGATATCGTTCCGTCAATGTCAGAGGAAAAAGGTCGCTAGTCGTTGGCGATGTTCTTCATGGGAGATGTTCTTCGTTGAGAGAATACCTCCTCGAGTTCTTTATTGGAGAAGGTGAATTCTCCCAAGCCTTTTCCACCAAATATTTGACAAGGCCAAAAGAAATAATATGCTCTCCCCCAAAATTATAATGATTCCATGTAATTCAAATTAAATCAAAAATTAGAGGAGCCAATTCATTGATTGATCATTAATTGAAAGTGTGATGGCACATTCATGGGTGGAATGTGGAGAGTTTAGGAATTAAAAGTGGGGTTTCTAGGGAGTTTAAGAGGGAGTTGAGGGGTTAGGATCATGTGGGCCCCACACACATTATTCTCCCATGAGAGGTTGTGTGGGTTGTGTGCCCCACCTCAAACTCCTCCTTGGAAGAAATAACCACCCCTTAACAATAAAATTGTGTACACAACAATTTTATTTAATTTAATATGAAACCCCAAAATAAAACTTCTACTCTTGACCAAACACAACTGCGGTAAAGGTCCCCTTAAGAGAATACCGGCGATGCGAGTTCATCAGTGTCCCTGTATTTTAATTCCGAGCACCGGTTCAAAAGATAGAAAAACTCGCACATACGTTTACTGAACGTACCCGAACAAAACTTCAGAAATTGATTCTGAGCACACCGGGCCTCAGAATCAGGCGTTGTCAGAAACTACGGACTCTTAAAATTCCAAAGAATTTAAGAAAAAAATTTCCTTGAAATTTACGGGTCTTTACATCACCCGTACTCACCTCCAACAACTATAAGTAAGTATTTAAGGTAATATCTAGACATATGCCAATATGGAACTAATCTGGATGCCATACCATCATGGCCAATAAATCCAATCTGATTGCTAATCCCTAGGTCTCGGTCCATAGGAAATCATGACATTGAAACTCAGATAATCCCTAAGGTATATGACCCTTAGATTATCTATAAGGAATTATATTCAGATCCAAGTGCATACTTGGTATCCATTCAGAAAAATGGCTCAACATCCCACTCCCAGTTAAATCTAGTGAGTTCAATAATGTAATGGTGTATCTACCCAACCCATGGAAGCATCCTAAGCATAACTTGGGAGAGTATAATCGAACTTGATTGAATCAATGACATGGAGTGTCATGTACAACATCGCTATCAAGTAATCAACCAGGGAGAGTGTAATCATCCTCATCGCTTGGGATGGTATAATTATCCTTGAGTACATCAATGATGTAGAGTTCCATGTTCTACACCATGGTCAATTAATCAATTGGGGAGAGTGTAATCATCCCCATTACTTGAGAGAGCATAATCATTCTCAATCATATCTCATAAGTAGGATCCCAGGAAGTATGTATGGTTATCCTCAATAAATAACATCAAATAAAAAGTCTTAGAAGCTAGATTTGAGGTAGTACCTTTGGGAATCCCTGTATCCCAATGCATCATGTCTGGAACAACAACCAAGAACCTGGAATCACCTCTAGAAAGAATAGTTTCATAAACAATAATTAGGTGAAATCATAAATAAAAAATGGGTTTGATGAATGCCTAAACCCACCACTACCACCATATCCTCACAGGATTACAAGTTCGGTTTGGGTTATAATGTGGCACCCTCTACCATCTCTACCCAAACTCGACATTCCATCATAGGTTCAGTCAAACATCAGGGCATTTGATGGGTCCCCTAAGTCAATTAATAAGAGAGGCATCCTACTTGGGACCCTTTAGAGGAGTTAAAGTAAGCAAAGTCACCCTTCTCGAGATCCTTGAAAATTGTAAGAGTAAATGGAGGTATCCTACATGAGATCCTCAAGGTTCACTCATATGTGAAGGCATACCACTTGGGATTCTCTAAGTCATCTTGTAATTAAATAAATCCCCCATGGGATCCTCAGAAATAATCTAGTGGAAGAATCCAACAATAGATCACCAAAAAGAGTAAGCAATGGCATCCTTCACAGGATCCTCTAGATTAAATCATACCCTGAGTCATCCTACAGTGATCCTCAGAGACAACTAATCTCACAGCCTCCTGGTCTAGAAGGAAACATCTCACAAGGGAGGCATCCTTAAGGGAAAATATATATAACCATCATTCATGGAAGATGTCTCATGGTCTATCTCAGATTAAGGTCTCACTCTCAAGAGATAACTAAAACTATTTACTGGAGGAATCACCGCTCCATTATAGCTCTATCACCCAAAAATTCCAATTAAGAGTCTTGAAAAGACCCCAAGGGTTCCATAATTAGGAAATACATGGAAAAATACTCAAAATGTACTACTCATATGTCTAATTCTGGATTCAGGTCATCAAAACCTAAAAACCCCTAAAAAGGGTAGCTTGAAAGGAGTACACGGTGTGTATACCCTAGTACACGATGTGTACTCTCAAAGCCCCACCTAGGCATGTACTTCAGCTAAACATGGAATGAAAATCCCAGGTACATGGTGTTTATAACATGTACATTATGTGTACCCTACATGGGGTACCTTCCAGTATACCTCACGTGGATTGTCCATGTAACTTTACCTAGTTGTGTACTCATACATGGTGTGTAGCCTACTCGGTGTCTGGTTGTACACTCTACACAACCAAGTGCCACCATATGGGCTACTTTACTAGGTTCTCAGCAACATGTCTAAGCATTATTACATGAAATGTACTTCTAAAAAACTCATCTTCCCTAAAAGAGAAGAACACACAACGTGTGTTCCTAAACTATACGTCATGTGATTGGAATTTTCAAATGGGAAACCCTAGAGAACGAATTGAAACCCCATTTTTCTCCAAAAAATATATAGACCAACCCTAAAGGGGTTCTTAGTAGTCATAAAATTATTATAAAACTAGAAATTGGAAAATCTATAGGTATTTAAGTAAAAACATAAAAATGGCCTACTTTTGGGTGGAATCTACTGAAGCTTCACCTGTTTCCATGATTAGTAACTATTGCACAATGATCTGACTGCTCCCAAGCCCCAAGGTGAAACCTCCCTTCTTCCCCCCTCTCTATTTCCCTCTAACTTTTCCTCTCTCTGTCATGTGACACCAGAGGCCCAAGGGGGAATATGCGAGAATCCTGAGGAGAAAAGGAGAAAATAAAAAGGAAAGAAAAATAGGGAAGATGAGGAAAAGAAAAGAAAAAGGAAATGGGCCCAAAGCCCAACCATGAGGCCCAACATCAGTTTATACCTCACCTAGAAAATTCCCCCAATTACGGACACAACAAAAGAGATGGAATCTCAATTAGATGCTTCATTCAAAAGATATAGTCGAATGAACATGTGTGAATAAATCAATATTTAATTAATTAAATTTTAACGATTCCATGAAAATTTGAACAGCTTAGATTTCCACCAAACTCATGTCCTAGGGTAAACAACCTATTACAAGACCAACAGAGTGGTCATAAAAAATATCCAAGATCATATGCTTGGGGGAAAAGTCTATTTTACCCCTTATGATCATTCAGAAGCAAAAATTAAAATTTCTTCTCAAATTACCGGTCTAAAAAATATATATGTCCTTAAAATCTCCCCAACATAACCCTTAACATACCTAATAATCCTTGGAATACAAAATTAGACATCTCTCATCCTGAGTATTTTCACAACCACCCTATCTTGACCATCCATGGATAGTCTCTAAACATTAACAACTCTTCCTTTAAGGAACACATTTAACTATAACTGGTCTAATCATCCCCACTATAGGAATACTCTTATCATATCCTCATAACTAATCCCAATATCTAAGGCCTTTCCTTTATAAATGACCAAATTCAATGACTGGAGTGTCCCAAACTACTCATCCTGAGTGCTAACATGGAACCATAAAAACATCAGCCATCCCTACTTCCTGGGAATAGTTTCCATGGAAAAATCTGAATTTTAACTAAAAACGAGGTTTACCACCTTAAAACATACAAACATGCACTCACCACCATATGATTTTACTTATACCACTCCTTGGGAATAACCATGATAGGTTCCTCTATCAAACCAGAAAAGATATTTAAAAATCTTGGCGTATAATTGATTCTCTCTCAGCGTACTTAGGAAAATGTCAAGATATAGTTCATAATCATATCTAAATAAGAGTACATTGAGATTCCTTTGATGGGTTTATATCAGTCTCTCTATTCTATGCTCACATAAAAACATGTTACGCTTACCTTTAACTAACTCCTAACACCACGCCTAACAACAATGTGTGTCTAAGTCCAACCACAGGTCAACTACATCATGGCACCCAATCCATTATTGATGTATCCTCTACCACGAATGGAAATTTATCATTTTATTAAAACTCTCAAGCAATCATTCTTGAAGAAGTTATTTAAAATCACCAGTCCTCGACTTGCACACAACCTCTCATCGATTTATAAATTAAATGGTACCACACGCAACCAACGCATACCATTATCACACGAATCATTCCCCTTAAATTCATCCATTACAAGGATAAGTTTATCATGCTACTCAGTATGTTAGTATCTTTAATCCAAAATCTCCCTTGGAACTTCTATTCAAAATTGATCACCTCCCTTGCACCATAATTTATTCCATGATCGCCCGTCACACAACATCGTTCTCTTCACGAGCATCCACCCTCTCTCTGATTATGTTAGAAATAGTAGAGGCACCGATCAACATGGCCAAACACACAAACATTCCTACCAATAAAACTCGGTCTTGATGCACAGTCACCCTAGGTGATTTCTCAGAAAATGAAGGAATCAGCATGCCTATATCATAAAACCAGAGCACCTACCATGCATCAGCCCAATAAGGGAATAAAACCAAGATCACTACCTCAGAAAGCATCCATAAACTTAGGCTAGCCCCTCTTACAGGTTTCTCATAATCTAATGGAATTTTGACCCACAAGGGTATGAGATACAACTAAGGGTCTCTAGGTATTCCACCTAGCCCTACCGATCAAGTCTCATAACAAGGGCACTAGGTCCAACCACTGATCCAATAGTTCAAACCTTTCACCAAGGTCACAACACATGGGGCATCATCCGCACACCCATTCCAATATAAGGAATCTAACATGTATTTCATCCCTCTCAAAGGGATTTAAAGAAAACATCAACCTACAAGTGTCAAAACTATCGACATGGAATCACCTACCAAATATTAGCCTACTAGGTCCATGATCCTCAACGAACATCCTTTTAAGGGATTTCCCTTGAAGTATTGTGATAAGAATGTAGAAATGATAATGAACTCACACTCATCGAGAATCTACAAACGGTAACACCCCATCAAGGTCTAGATCACTATAAACATTTAGGTATCTATTAGAATCATACAAAATGAACTAACAATATCACCATAAATAAAAATATCAACTACCCACATTGACCCATGAGGGTTAACAGTACACGTACAACATTTACTTAAGGATCTGTTTCATATCATTTGAATGATGTTTAGTTAAGTAGAATGTTATTCCAAGATATGTGGGAAAATACCATATTTCTTTTTACTAAAACTTTGAAAAACCAAACCTATGAAAAAATATCCTAAAAGGGGTTACAAAAATTTGTATCATGTTCCCTATTGACCTACTAGGGTCACTAAACTTCCTGTGTATGATGACTAAGTCATAAACCTCACTATCAAACATATCACCATATATCTGAAAGCCTGTCATCAGAAGAATATATATATATATATATACAAGTTGTCCCAATTGATTAGAATGACACCAAGGACCTATATGGTAAAACACAATTTAGGTTATTGTTGAAACATTAAACAATTTTCCTCTATCATCAGTAATAATCACACACTAGAAGACCTATAACATATTGACCCTACATTCCGAATATGATGTATGAGACGCCTCTTTCCTTCATCTTCCAAGATTAAAAATTGATCACTAGCCTCTATCCAATGTATCGAGAGTCCTAAATCCATAATAAATAAAAAATTCCACACAAAATGTGTTTTGGTCAAAGGGAAATCATATAGAATGGTAACATCACATATCAAGAACAGTAATCTCATATCCCCGATAACCTGGACTTCCTCCCAGAACAAGTGTTCTCAATGCACCAGTCCTCTATCCATCACATGTTATGACACATTCCTAATAATAATATCCACAATATCCCAAATAGTAATATAATAGGAAAGAAATAGATTCGATACTAATTTATAGTGTCCCAACTTGGATGACACTAAACTCTTTCCCCAAGCCAGTTCTCCGCTATGACTTAAGAACACATCTCTATATTCCATGGGCTACCGACTAGTAGTGAGGGGATAATGTGTATATGTGGAGAAATTATGAACTCATATCAGAGTAAACAACCTAAAAAATTACCAGATATCATCCAAATCAGTAAATAATCAGAGAGAAGAAATAAGAAATAAACTAAAATAGAAGCATGGTGTAATAATGAATGAAATTATATAAAATCCTAAATGAACAAGTCATACATACAACACCGATCACCCACTGGGCTGAACACATATACAAAAGTAAATAAAAGAAATGGAAAATAAAATAAATGGAAAATAAAAGTATATGGTTATCCTACTAACTTAGAGTCAGACCACATACCTGGTCTCAAAGGCACTACTGAACAACTCCAGCCCAATCATATGAATCTACATGAGTGACTTTGCTAGATCATGCAACCCTTGGCCTCAGCCCCATCTGTCATGTATCTATGCTCAACCTAAAAGTGGACATAATTTCTTCATGCACACCAAGGTGCATGTATAGGAGGTGAGAAATAAATATCAGTAGGCCACCGCTAATGGAGAACCTATAAACTATTTCCATAAATTCATGCTCATGAAATATGCTCAACCTATATGAGACACAACTGAAAAAGATAAAAGCAACAAATAAATAAAATAAGTAACTCTATATTTGATCCTTAGGTTCTTGATCTTGATCGTCTAGATGAGGTTCTATCATGTGAGTGTGTGTGTGTTCCCATAAATATATATATATATATATATATAATTATATATGAGTAGGTTAAAATTAACATAAATCAATAGTAGTTGATCCCTGGGTCCAAAATCTTGATCTTCTAAAAATCCTATGAAAAGGGAATTAAGATGGATGTCATACCACTCAATCCATGTATAATTAGTTAATCCTTTGCTTTATTATCTCGGTTGACAATACCTACTTTGGACAACACCAGAAATGTCTCTGATCAAGCTATGTCACCATAGGTGGATACATGACCTAGCTCTGGGATCACTCGTATTCACCTCCATTCACTATAATGAAGGATTCCCGGTAATATCTGAACTTTCTATAATATAGAACTAAGTTGGATTTCATACCAATGATGCCCTATAAATCCAGTCTGATGTCTAATCCCTAGGTCCCAATCAATAGGTGATCATGAAATCACAACTTATATAATCCCTAAGGGGGATGGCCCTTAGAAGATCAGTATGGAATGATATCTGGATCCAAGTACATTCTTGGTATCCATTCAAAAAAATGGCTCAACATCCCACTCCCAGTCATGTCTCAAAATTTCAGTAATGTAATTGTGCGTCCACCCGACCCTAGGGAGTATCCTAGGAATTACTTGAGAGAGCATAATCAATCTCAAGTGCATTAATGATGTAGAGTGCCATGTCCAACACTACAGTCAAGTAATTGACCAGGAAGAGTGTAGTCATCCCTATCGCTTGGGAGAGTGTAATCAACCTTGAATGCATCAATAATGTGGAGTGTCATGTCCAACACCACGATCAAGTAATTGATCAAGGAGAGTGTAATCATCCCCATCACTTGGGATAACATAATCATCCTCAAGTATATCTCATAAGTTGGATCCCATGAAGTACATATCGAAATACTCAATAAATAAAATCAAATAAAAAGGATTAGAAGCTAGATCTCAGGTAGTTTCTCAAGGCATCCTCATCTCATAATGCATCGTGTCAGGAACAACATCCAAAAACCAGGAAGTACCTCTTTCAATCATAGTTGTATCAATAGTAATAAGGTAAATTCATAAATAAAAGTGTAAGGGTGACCAAATTCCTAAACCCACCACTTCTTACATAGACACACATGCTTAAAAATTAGGTATTGGTTCTAAGGTAACACCTGCTACCATCTCTACCCAAACCTAATATACCAACTCAGGGTCAGTCAAACACTAGGGCACCTGATGGGTCCCCTAAGTCAATACACTGGAGATGAATCCTACTCAAGACCCTATGGAGGAGTGAAAGTAAGTAGAGGTGTCATTCTTGGGATCCTTGAAAAGATTAAGAGTAAACATAGGAATCCTACATAGGTTCCTCAAGGTCCAATCATACACGAAGGTATCCCACTTGCAATCCTCTAAATTATCATGTATAAAAAGGCATCCCTCTCGGGATCCTTGGAAATATTAAGATGGTGGAGGCATCCCAAATGAGATCCTCAGAAAGTGTATGTAGAGGCATCTTACATGGGATCCTCTAGGTCAAAGAATATGTTGAGGAATCCTATAGGGATCCTTAAAGATAACTAATCTCATAGACTCCTGGTATAGAAGGGAATATCTCACAAGGGAGATTTTCTAAAGGGAAAAACTACATAAGCATCGATCATAAAAGATGAATCATAGCCTATCTCAAATTTAGGTCTCACTCTCATGAGATAACTAAAACTATTTACTGGAGAAATATCCTCTTCATTATAGATCTCTAAAGTTCCAAAGGATCAAAGGGGGTTGAATCATTTGTTCACTTTTTATAAGTTTCAAAAAAAATTGAAACTTAACCCCTACAACCTATTAAGATTTATTTCCTTATCAACTTTTAGTAAATACACATGCATGAAAAGATAGGAAATAAAGTAAATCACAAAAGATTTACAAGGTTAATCCTCAGTGTGAGAACCTACATCCTTGTCATAGCCACTCTCATGGGTTTATGAAAATTCACTATTAATAAGAAGTGAATACAAATTATGATAACTCCCATTAGACACCTTCTATCTCTAGATAGGAAATATTATATTGACTCCTATAAGTTTACAGTATTTTCTTATAAAACAATTGATCCAAACAAAAGAATAAAGACTTTGTTGAAACTACTCCATAATTGTTCTATCTGAATCCTCAATCTAATTTGGTTGGATTCAATTTTCTTAATCTGATGATTCTGGATCTGATTCTCTCAATACCATCAGTCAAGATCTGATTCTCTCAATGTGATGAGTTTGTATCCAATTCCCTCAATACGATGAGTCTGGATCTGATTCTCTCAATAATATGCACTCAATATGATGAACTCATTCTCAATCTGCAAAACTCAAACTCTTCTCAAATGCTAAAAACGATCTTCTTTAGTCTGGTCGACTCAATCTGATCGACTCAATTTGATTAACTCAATCCGATTGAATCAATTCGATTGACTCAATCTGATTGACTCAATCTGATTGACTCAATCTGATTGACTCAATGCGATCTTGCTCAATCCAATAAACAAATATCCAACTGTTTGATCCTCCTCATATGATCTGTAGCTGAAAAATGACTTTCACTTGATTTTTTTAGCGCTCCTCATTTTCTACTTGATTGAAAAAACTTCAATGAATGAATGATCTAAGAAATTATTTATAGGAAACTTAGAAAACAAGAGATGTAAACTTTAAAACATTCCATGCTTCCTAAAATTTAAAAATATTTGAAGATCTCTCATATTTAAACTTCAACTTTGACTTCTTCAATCCTCTTTATATTTCTCAGAGATTTACACAAAATTTAATTTCAACTTTGACCTCTTAAACTCTTTATTAAAACTTTCGGAATCTTCTTTTTGAGTCTTCATCATAATAATCTCATTATAAATCTATTTCCTTCTCAACTCATTACAATTTCTATTACCTTATGATCTCATTATGAATTATTTTTGCTTCTCATCTCATTACAATTTCTATTTCATTCTCGACTCATTACGAATTTGTTTCCTTATCATCTCATTACAAATTTGGTTTCCTTCTCATAACATTATGAATTTTGTTTCATCTTCAGCTCATTATGATAAAATTCCCATTACGATGGATTTTCTCATTACGATGGAAATCTCATTATTATGGAATTCCTATTCTGAAACTCTGAAAGTCTATAAAACTCTCTACCATTTCGTTAAAAGCTTTTATCCTGAGATTTTTCATGATTTGTGAGAACTTTATGACCATAAAAGTATCATCTGATTTTTTTTAGAAAGTATGAAAATTTTCTAACTCTTGACTTCACAATCTTCTTTCAAAAACTCTTCCACAACAATAAAACTTCTTCACTCAACAAAATTTTTCTTTCTAACTCAGCAACTTCTTTCTTTATATAATTATGAAAAAGGAAAGTTTTCAGTAATCAACAATTTCCACCTCTGATTCTTTTGGATCTAATAATGTGAAACCAATGCAGATGAATATGATACTATGAGTCCGATGAATCTTCATTACAATGGATATTAGTCTGATTCTTGAATGAAAAAAACATTATTTTAAAAAGAGGTTAGTTTTCAATAAATACAAATGATTTGTTAAAACAATTTATCATAAAGGTTCTTCAATATCCCCCTTTAGATTTGTTAACAACTATAATGACCCTCTCATTCTCATTAGATTGAGAGCACAACAAGTCATTACATGGACTTAAGCGACATCCCCAAGGCGCCAAAGGCTGGTAATAAATGCCGAAGGGTTTCAAATACAAGTGGGGGACAATTTACCCTTTTATAAATAAAATTATAAACCCACAAACCATAACCAATCCATTCACTAAATGATACGTGAACAAAAGAAAGCAAACTAAACAACTTCATGTATCTCAAAACCACATCAAAGTGTGCAATAGCATAAGACCAAACAATTATCAAAGTACACAGTGGATAAACAACTAAAGACTCTCAATAGACCACAAGTCTCCATGCTTCATAAGCTCCAAGCTCCACAATCACCAAACAGCCCAAGTATCAAGAGGTAGAGCTAAAATCATGGGAAGCGTTACCTTTTACACTATCCCGGAAGATAGCATCTTCAAAAGCACCAAAGTGCCAAAGTAGGGGTGAGTATAAAACTCAGTGGGTTTTCTCTAATGACTTCCCTAATCACACCACTAGGATATAAAAGTTAACCACATTTATATAAAACAGTTTATATAAAACAATTTACCAAAACAGTTTATAACCAAATATAAACAAGTTCCAAAAACCATTTACAACCAAGTGAAAAAAAAAGATAAATGAAACCAATTTCCAAAATGTTATTTTTCTAGAAAAATAACTAATCTAGACTTAAAACCAATTCTTTTTATCATTTGGAATACTCATTCCAGAGTTCACCACACACCCACACATGCATGCTTCGTTTGATAGTTCCATACTCATGAGCGATCTCTCATCCAATTGCCTTGTGTCCCAATGACACACGACCCCGATCCAGGGTCATGTCCCTTGTACCCCAATGTTACTCATCCCTTATTAAGGGATCATTCAACATGAACTCACACCAACACCATTTATGCCAAATATTTCCATTTCCAAAACAAACCACTCTAATAAAACTGAACTTTTATTGAAAATCAAAGCACAACCGATTTCAAAGAAGCATTTCATTTCAATAAAACCTTCCCTTTTATTGAAAAAAATCCAATCTAATTCATGTTCCAATAATCCAGATAAATCCCCTTTTTAAAATCCATATTTTAAAACCAATAGCAAAAGCACTTTGCTCAAACACCCAATTTTCCTGATTTCACAACTATCACTCAAAAAGGTTTCCAATAAGTATTCAACAACCAAATCAAAATAAATTCACACCACACGTTCAATTTAAAATAATTCCAATCAGTTATACTAAGTGTAGTTGAGAAAGAAGCCTCCTAAATTAAAGGTTTTGATGAAAATCCCGACGAACGAAGAACGCATGAGAAAATCGGGTCAATTCTCCAAGAACCCGCCTTAGATATCTTCTCCTAGAAAAATTAAGACCAAAACTCATCATATTTTTCATCAAAACACCTACATCTACCCATAATAGGTGTATATATAAGAAACCAAGATAATAGAAGAAGTATATCTAAGTAGATCTAAGAAACCGGTCAAGAATGAAGAAGAACGATCACATACCTCAAGAATTCAACTTTGATTCACCAAGGAAAGCCTTTGGATTGACTCCAAAACTCTTGGGATAGGTTCTCCTACCTTCAAGGAAGATAAATACTGATTTATGGACACTTAGGAGCAAAAAAGATCTACTTAGAGGCAAAAACATGTGAGATCTACTTTTTTAGGATCTCACTTAAACCATCACCACAGTTAGTTCTCACGGTTAGACAAATCGTGCGCTAACTGTGTGTTGGATACTACCTAGGCAGACCCTTTCATGGCTTCCTCACATGGTATCCCTAATCGTGCTTCAACCATGTTGGAGATACTACCTCAAGAGGACCATTGCGCACGGTTTGGCCGCACAATTAGGAAAACTGTGCACCACCTGTGTGACTTCCATTTTTCCTCAAACCACTGCCAAAGTTCTCCCAACTCTCTCATCCATCACCATTACACTTTATAACCATAAAAAGCATCAAGTAAGGGTTACATACCAAAAACTGGGGGTACTACATTCTCCCCACCATAGGTCTTTCTAACCTCATAAAGTAGAAAATCCCTACGGACCTGAAAGAGTTCTGGTCATTGCTCTTTCATCTCCTTCTCGTGTTCCCAAGTCTCTTCCTGAATCTGACCATACTGCCATAAAATCTGCACTAGACTAATGATTTTTCCTTGAAATACTTTCTCTTGACTATCCACAATTCATACCAGGATATGTATCAATGACGCATCCAACTCTAGGTCAATGTGATCCCATCTGATCACATGGTTAGGATCAGGCTGATACTTTTTCAACTGAGATATGTGGAACACATAGTACACTGAACTGAACCATGGTGGTAATACCAACTGATATTCCACCTCTCCAACCCATTCCAGTATCTTGAAAGGACCAATGTATCTAGGAGATAACTTTCCTTGCTTTCCAAAACGACGATGTTCAGGCCTAGGAAATATCCTCAAAAAGACATGATCACCCATAGAGAACGACAACAGTCTTCGACGGTGATCTTCATAAGATTTATGAAAACTCTAAGTTTTATCCATCCTCTTTTTAATCAGCTTGATCTTATCCATTATTTCTTAGATAAGGCTCAGCCCAACCAGTGAAGTCTCACCCGTTTCCACCCAACACAGTGGAGAATGATAAGGACGCCCATACAATGCTTCAAACGAAGCCATGTGTATCAAGTCCTGATAGATATTATTGTATGATAACTCCACCTAGGGTATATGATCCTCCCATGAGCCACCAAAATCCATTACACAAGCCCGTAACATATCTTCCAACGTTTGTATCATCCCCTCAGATTTCCCATCCATTTGAGGATGATATACTGTTCTCATAATCAACTGATTCCCAAGGGCTTACTGTAAAGATTTCCAAAAACGAGACATGAACCTCAGATCTCTGTATGAGACTATTGGCACTGGTACTCCATGTATCTTTACCACTTCTTGGATATAGATTTTTGACTGATCCTCCACCATATTAGTTTCATGAATGAGAATTAAATGGGTTGACTTGGTAAGCCAATCCACTATCACCCATATGGCATCGTGTTTCCAGAAAATTCTTGGAAGAACTGTAACAAAATCCATTGTTATCTGCTCTCATTTCCACAATGAAATAGTTAAAGACTACAACATTCCTGCTGGTCTCTATTTCTCTACTTTAAGCTGCTGATAAGTTAAGCACTGCAAGACGAACTCAGCCACCTTCTTTTTCATGTCGTTCCATAAAAACTATTCCTTCAATGCCTTATACATCTTCTATGTACCTAGATGTACATCCCATATCAAATGGTCGTAAGCATGAAGGAGTTTCTCCTGAAAATCCAAAGGTACAACAATCTGATCTCTAAAACACAAAACTAAACTCCCATTAAGTTTCCAACCTTTGATGGTCTCCCCACCATTGAGTTTTGAACTCATAACCAGACATTATGCATCAGATGTTTGTTCCTATTTGACCATATGTACCAAATCAAGAACAAGCCTAGCTGAAAAGAATACCACAACATCACCTCGGTCTTCACATTCTATATGCATGTCGGCTAGGATCGACATCAACTATTATTCATCTAAAGCTTCTTTCTCCAACTGAGCATATGAATTTCTTCTCAATGCATTTGCCACTGAATTTCCTTTCCCTTGTGTATAAATCAAGTCAAAGTTAAACATTTAGAGATACTCCATCTATCTTCTTTGCCTCATATTCAAATCTCGTTGTGAGAAAATGTGTTTCAAACCTTTGTGGACTATGAACATAGTAAATTTTTCACCTAAGAGATAATTTCTCCATGTTTTCAAAGCATGGAATACTGCAGCTAACTACAAATCGTGTGTTGGGTAATTGTTTCTCATGCACCCTCAACTATCTTGAACCATAATCAATGACATGGTCTCCTTGCATGAGAACACAACCCAACCCTGATCTTGAAGCATCACAGTACACCACATACCCCTATCCTGATTCTGGAAAAATCAAGATAGGTTGCGATGTAAGATGAACTTTTAGTTCTTGGAAAGACTTCCGACATTCCTATATCCATTGGAATGGAGCATTCTTCTTTGTTAGACCTGTCATTGGTGAATCTAGTTGTGATAAATCACGCACAAAACATCAGTAGTAACCAGCTAGACCAAGAAAACTTCATATCTCGAAGACATTCTTCAGTGGTTTCCATGAGGTAACAGCTTCTATCTTTTTAGGATAAACAAAAATTCCTTTTTCAAAAATTACATGGCCAAGAAAACATACTTCCTATATCCAAAAATCACACTTTGATAATTTTGCATACAAACAGTGATCTCTCAAGATTTGTAATATTGTTTCCAAGTGTTCTTCATGGTCAGCCCTTGTCTTTGAATACACCAAGATGTCACCCCCAAACACCACAACCAAAGAATCCAGATATTTCTAAAATGTCAGATTCATCAAATCCATGAAGACCACTGGTACATTCGTTAGACCGAAAGGCATGACTACATATTCGTAGTGACCATATCTACTTCTAAAAGCTGTCTTTGGAATATCCTCCTTCTGAACTCGCAATTGGTGATATCCTGATCGCAAGTCAATCTTGGAGAACCACTGAGCTCCCCTTAATTGATTGAATATATTTTCAATGCATGGAAGTGGATATCTATTCTTTATCTTAACTTGGTTAAGCTTATGATAATCAACACACATCTGAAGAGTTTCATCTGACTTCTTCACACAAAAAAACTTGTGTTGCCTATAAAGACGTTCTTGGCTGAATGAAACTAGTTCTTTCCAATTCCTCCAACTACACTTTCAATTCCCGTAACTCTGTTGGTGTCATCCTATAAGATGGAAGGGAAATAGGACTGGTCCCTGGAAGAAGATCAATCATAAACTCCACTTCCCGTATAGGTGGTAACCGTAAGAATTTTTTGGGAAAGACATCTGGAAATTGATCAACAACTACTAGAAAACTATTTTACTCGATCTCTTCCATTGATTCCAAAGTCAATGCTGCCAAATGATAAGAGATTAGTCCCACCATCGGTGCCAATAAACTATTTTTACCTTTCTTTACCATCCTCTCTCCTATGAAGAGATGCTCAATGTTGTCCTCAATCATGGAACTCGCTATTCTCATATAACAGTCGATGTGATCCTTAAACATTTTCAACCAATTCATACCCATAATTACATCATATATATCCATGTCCAGCATCAAGAAGTCCCATTTTAGCTCAACTCCATCAACAGTTTCAGCACATGCTCGACACACAAATGCTTGACATTATCTTTCACAGAGAGGAGTTTGGATTTTTAAAACAGAAGGCACCATTTTCAACATTAAACATATAAAATCAATAGCATGAGAAGCAATGAAAGAATGTGATGCACCAATATTGAAGATCACTTGCACAAGGGTAGAATTCAAAAGAATTTTACCTCACACTGTATATGGTCCATTTTTATCATCGAAAATCATATTCTCATCTCCATACAATTGCTTCATCACTGCATTGTTCTCCTTGTTTCCTTGCAGAGATTTCCCTTGTTGAAGAGTTATGGTATTTCTAGAATCACCATGGATAGCTCTTCTCTGTTGGTGAGACTAGTTCTATTGTCCTCACCCTGTCAAAGCATACGATGCTTACGATGCCTGAGAAGTGTCTTGAGCACCTAACCTTGGAGCACTGCAACAATAGAACTGGAGATGCACCATCTTCTTGTAGTTATGGCATACTCCAGGTTTTGTCATACAGTCTCACTTTATGTGGTCAAGAAAACCACATTGAAAACAACCTGATTTTCTCTGAGGTCATGGAGGAAGGTTCACTAATCCAGTCATCTGGTTCTGATTCCCACTTCCACCTTGGAAATAGGTTTCCCTTTTCCTCTTACTTCCAGTATTTGATTTCCCACCATTCCCTATGGGTATCATCATACCTCCTTCCATAGATCTCAAGATATCACGTTCATCAACAGTCTCTCTGTTCATCATCTCTGTATAATCCGTAATACATAGCACTACAATCTTCGATCGAATCTCCTATCTTAGTCCTGATTCGAAGATGCGTTCCTTCAAGGATGCACATTTTGCGACTTCTGGTGCAAATCGCACTAAATTCATGAACTCGTATACATAATCTCTGACAGGGAGACTCTCTTGTTTCATGATGAAGAAGATTGTTGTTTTCTAGATCTTGAACGTGTGAGGATAGAATTTTTTATTGAACAATTCCTCAAAATCCTCCCATGTAAGGCCTTCATCTAATTTTTCATGCTCCTCTAAATCACACCACTCGCATGCAAGGTCCCTGAGAATATATGTCACAGCTTGACCTTTAGCTCTACCAGTGTGCCGATGAAGTTAAAGATACGAGTCATTACTAGGCCTTAAGTGACATATCCAAGGTTCCAAAGGATAGAAATAAATTCCAAAGGGTTTCAAATACAAGTGGGAGATGATTTACCCTTTTAGAAATAAACTGATATACCAACAACCCATAACCAAACCATTAACTAAATGATGCATGAACAAAATAAAGACAACTAAACAACTTCATGTATCTCAAAACCACATCAAAGTGTGCAACAGCGGAAGACCAAACAAGTATCAAAGTACACAGCAGATAAAAACTAAAGACTCTCAAGAGGCCACAAGACTCCATGAACCACAATCTCCAAGCTCTACAATCACTGAACTGCCCAAGTATCACGAGGTAGTGCTAAAAACGTGGGAAATGTTACCTTTTCCCCTGTCCCGGAAGAAAGAATCTGCAAAAGCACCAAAGTTCCAAAGCAGGGGTGAGTAAAAAAATTAGTAGGTTTTCTCTAATGACTTACCTACTCACACCACTAGGATAGAAAAGTTAGACACATTTATATAAAACCATTTATATAAAACAATTTACCAAAACAATTTATAACCAAATATAAACAAGTTCCAAAAATAATTTACAACCAAGTGAAAACAAAACTAAATGAAACCAATTTACAGTAAGTTATTTTTCCAGAAATATAACTGATCCAAACTTAAAACCAATTATTTTTATCATTTTTCATACCCATTCCATAGTTCACCACACACGCACACATGCATGCTTCGTTTGACAGTTCCATACTCATGAGCGGTCTCTCATCCAATTACCTTATGGCCAAATGACACACACCCCTGATCCAAGCCACGTCCCTTGTACCCCATTGGTACTCGTCCCTTATTAAGTTCCCATTAAGCATGAACTCACACCAACACAATTTATTCCAAATATTTCCATTTCCAAAACAAACCAATCCAATAAAACTGAACTTTTATTGAAAATCAAAGCACAACCAATTTCAAAGCAACATTTCATTTCAATAAAACCTTCACTTTTATTAAAAACATCCAATCCAATTCATGTGCCAAAAATCCAAATAAATCCCCTTTATAAAATCTATATTTTAAAACCAATAGCAAAATCACTTTACTCAAACACCCAATTTTCTAGATTTCACAACCATCGCTAAAAAAGGTTTCCAACAAGTGTTAAAAACCAAATCACAATAAATTCACACCACACATTCAATTTAAAATCATGCAAATCAGTTCTACTAGGTGGATTTGAGAATGAATCATCCTACCTCAAAGGTTTTGACGAAAACCCCAACGAACGAAGAACGCATGAGAAAACTGGGTCGATTCTCCAAGAACCCACCTTAGATCTCTTCTCCTAGAAAGATCAAGACCAAAAATCATCATATTTTTCATACACACACCCAGATCTACCAATAAAGGTCATAGATCTAAAAACCCAAGAGAATATGAGAAGTATATCTAAGTAGATCCAAGAAACCGATCAAGAACGAAGAGGAACGATCACATACCTCAAGAATATGACTTTGATTCACTAATAAAAGCCTTTATATTGACTCCAAAAATATTGGGAGAGGTTATCCTACCTTCAAGGAAGATAAATCATGAGTTATGGACTCTTAGTAGCAAAAAAGATCCACTTATAGGCAAAAATGTGTGAGATCCACTTTTTTAGGATCTCACTTAAACCATCCACATGGTTTGTTTGCACGGTTAGACAAATCATGCGCTAACTATGCGCTAGATGCTACCTAGGCAGACCCTCGCATAGTCTCCCTAACCATGCTCCAACCGTGCTGAAGCTACTGCCTCAAGAGGACCATTGCACACAGTTTGGCCGCACGGTTAGGCAAATTGTGTGCCGCCTGTGCGACTTCCATTTTGCCCCAAAACCAATTCCAAAGTTCTCCCAACTCTCCCATCCATAACCTTTACACTTTATAACCATAAAAATCATCAATTAAGGGTTACATACTAGAAACCGTGGGTACTACAACAACACTTGTTAACAACTTTTCCAACTCTGAGAATTTTTTCACAACTCAACTTTTGTAAACAACCCAAGTTTTTTTTTAATTTTATCAAAACATAGTCTTTCTCAAAAGAGAGTGTCTTGACACCACACTACTAGATAAAGTAATGTTTTTTAAGTAATTTTATCCCTCAGTGAAAAGAAAATTTTGCGGCCATGTAAAGATAAGCTCCCCCTCACTATTATCTTTTTATCTCACCTTTTTTTCTCTCCCTTATTTTATGATAACCATAGCTTTAGATTCATAAAATAAAGATAAGTAAAAACTTCTTAAAAATTAAAAAATTTGTTATTTTCTCTCCCCATATTTAAACATAATCCAAATCATGGTGGGGGTCCTTACTTATGAGGTTCAGGAAGACATGGGAGGAGGCTGAATATGAAGTTTCACACTCAATTCCACAAACCTTTCTTTCAGTATTGATTTTGTAAAGATATCAGCAATATGATACTTTTTTTAAATGTATTCCAATAAAAAATCTCCAGCAGCAACTTTCTATTTTATATAGTACAACTTTATATCAATTTGTTTTGATATTTAATGTTGGAATGGATTTTTAGGAAGATCAACTACACTCTTATTATCACAAAGTATCTTCAATGGTTTAGAAACTTTTTCTTTCAAATCATCTAGTTAGAATTCATCCATAAAATTTGAGTACAAGCCTAGGTAGCTGCAACATATTCAGATTCAGTTGTTCTCAAAGTTACTGAACTTTGTTTCTTACTATGCCAACTCACACAACATTCACCCAATAAAAATGTTCCTCCTAATATTTATTTTCTATCATTACAATCTCTAGCCCAATTAGCATCAGTATAACCATGAAACTCCATCTTACTATTTCTTTTATATAACAACCCATGTGAAGTTGTTCCTTTGACATATCTTATAATTATTTTTTTTGCCAACATATGCAATTCTTTTAGATTACTTTGATATCTGGAACATGATGTTACAACATAAACAATATCAGGCCTTGAGTTTATAAGATAAAGTAGGTTTCCTATCAGCTTTCGAAAATATTTCTGATTCAAACTTTTTCTAGATTCATCATTACTCAACTCTGTGCTCATTGAAATAGGATTAAAAAATTATTCGGATTCTACCATACCAAACTTCTTTAACAATTCTCTGACATACTTTTCTTGAGATATGAAAATATATTTTTTGTTAAACTTGTAAAATAAGGAAAAAGGTTAATTATCCCAACATTGACATTTCAAAATTCTTCTTCACTTCCTCAACAAACTCTTTGTGAACATTTTACTCTTCATTGGTAAAAATTATATCATCCACATAAACAATTACAATTAGATTTTTGGAGTCAACATATTTCACATATAAGTTGCTATCATCTTTTCCTTTTGAAAAGTTCAACATTCTCAAACAATTTTCAAGCTTAGAATACCATTAATGTGGAGCTTATTTCATACCGTACAATTATTTCTTCAATTTAAAAACTTTTTTTCATCCTCATAAAGTAGAAACTTACAAGGTTGTTCAACAAAAACTTCTTCCTCAAGATCCCCATTTAAGAAAGATTACTTGACATCCATTTGATAAACTTTGTAATTCTGATGTGCGACCACTAAAAGAAACATTCTAATATTTTCTAATCTTGAAATTGGGGAAAAATTTTCTTTAAAATCCAAACCTTCCACCTATGTATAGCCTTTACAAACAATCCTATGTTTGTTTCTTAAAACTTCTCCTTGTCCATTTAGCTTGTTTGTGCAAGCCCACTTGGTTCTGATAACATTTTTATTTGTTGTCCGTGAAACAAGTTCCAATGTTTCATTCTTCTCAATCTGATCCAACACTTCATTCATAGCATCCAACCATTATTTGTGTTGAATATCTTCTAAAACTAATTCCAGATAAGATTTTGAGATAAGTGAAGTCTAATTTTTTAATATCAACTTTCTTCTTGTCTAAACTATGGCCTTTTGATTCCCAATAATGTTTTAGGATTCAACATGTTTTTTAAGGTAGGAAATTTCAAAGTTTCTTTCCCAGCTAAAATATTCTCATCACACAATTATTTTGAATCTTGATAAGGATGTTTTGAATTACTTTCACTATTAGAGAAAATATCCATTTTATCCTCCTCAGCATTCTCAATAACTTTTGTTTAGGAATTTTTATTTTCTATTACTTTCACATCATATGAATCCTGTAACTTTTCTCAACATTCATTCCAAAATTTGTAACATCTTCCATTTGGTGAATAACCCAAAAAATTTCCTTCCTCATCTTTCTCATTAAACTTTCCCAGATCTGGATTTTTGATTTTGAGAAAACATAAATTTCTAAAAACATTGAAGTATTTTAATGAAGGTTTTTTGTTATACCACATTTCATAAGGATTCATATTGATTTCTGGTCTCAATGTCCTCTATTTTGAACATGTACAGTAGTACTAATAGCTTCTCTCCAATATAATTTTTAAAGTTTTTATTATGCCAACATACTTTTTCCCATTTCCACAAAATTTCTATTCATTATTTTTGCTGCTCCATTTTGTTTTGGAGTATAGGGAAAACAATACTGATGTTTGATACCATGCTTTCTCATATATGCTTCAAAATCATTGCTTGTGAATTCAGTACCATTATCTATTCTCAACTTCTTTATATAAACCCCCATCTCTTTCTCAACTTCTTTTCTAAAAAACTTAAATATTTCCATAGCCACTTACTTGTGTTTCATAAACATGATGTTTTTCATCTAAGTGAAATAATCAATAAAAGTGATAAAGTATAAATCTACTTTTATTTTTTGATATCTCATCATCCCATATAAATGGAAATAAATAAGTTCAAGAGGTATGGTAGATTGAATATCAATTCTCTTATGACTTTTTTTATTCATCTTTCTTTTCTGAAAAGTAATAAAAACATATTCATCTCTTCTTTTAAATTTTGGAAAATTACAGATGGCATAAACTTTAAAAAGTTTATTCATGTTTTTTTTCAAGGTGGTAAAGTCTTATGTGCCACAATTTATCTTCAGCGCTCAAGTAATAAGAGTTGTTGAATTCTTATATTTGAAATAGATTCTCGCTGGTTCTTTCTACTTTTGGAATAACGTTTCCATCTTTCACACTTTTGATGATACAAAAATATTTTCTAAAAACAACTTCTTTTACATCATCACAAAGTTGACTTACACTAAGTAAGTTGTGTTTTATCCCATCAATAAATAAAATTTCCTTATATTTCAACTTTTTGGCTTCAATCTCATCCATTCTGATTCCTCTGATTTTTAAGGAACTATCATTACAAAAGGTAACTACCCTCCATCATAACATCCACTATCAAGTATCCATGGTTTGTTCATTTTACTTTCTTTTAAAGTTGTCTAAACAAAAAAAGATCATTCCTCAATTTTCTTCTTTCCAACTTACTTTTCTTTTCTATCATAAGGAATTTATTTCGGAAGGAGTGTAATACATATTTCAGCATGATGACCAGCCTGATCACATCTTCCAAAAACTTCTTCCATACATTAAAATTGATTTTTTGTTGGAATGTTTCTAACATCTTAAGAATTCACTATTTCAACTTTCTGTAAGCTAGGAAAGTTACTCATTCTACATCCACTATTTCTTCTACTTTGCTCAAATCTTCTTCTAGGTAGAGATAAGTTGTGCCAACAATTATATGCCCTATTACCATGGATTCTATAACACCAGTAATATCCATAATATTTTGATTTTTTATTTAAGAAAGATCTTTCTTTGTAGAAACCATGTTGAGGTTGGTAACTGCTTTTAGCTCTAACATACTCAGGACGTAGACCATCTTTTATTTTGAGTACGTTTTCTAATTTTGGAGATTTGATAGGTTCCTCACATTTTTTATCCACCAAATATTTCACAATATTTTTTTGTAACATGAAATGTTAAAATAATCATATAAAACATTATTTTTAGTAAGAGAACATTTCACCTGATTCTTGTATTGAGCATTCTCAGCAACTTTAGATGTCTTGGGTTTTACTTTCGAAGCTTTGTTAAAGATTTCATTCATATTCCTCGAGGTACTTTCAAAATTAAGAAGTTTTGATTGAAACTTATTAACTTCTTCTTCCTTAGATTCCAACTTTTTATTGAGATCTTCAATCATTTTTCCTTGTTCAGCAATTCTAAGTTTGTAACTTAAGATCTTTAGAATGTATTCTTCCTCCTGTTTGATGAAATCTTTTCTTCCATCATAAATTTATTCAAAATCTATCATCATTACTCTAATTTATTTCTTGAGAGTTTTTTTTCTCAAGACATGCAACAAGTTTTGTTTTTATATGATACTCTCTATAATATTTTTCACTACCTTCTTCACTCTCTAAGCAATCTTTTGTTTTCTCAACTTTTTTAATAAAGGTTCTGAATTTTTTGGAACTTTCATCTTCAGAAGAATTGTTTTCAGTTGAGTCTAATTCAACTTTCTTACTCAATATACTTCTTTTGATTCTAATAAACTTCTTCTTGTATTTTTGGAAGACTTTTCTACTTTATTTTTTTTTTCACTTCTTCCATCGAGGTTTTTCATCAGAATCATCTCAATAATCTCCAAATTTCTTCTTGGGGAAATTCATAGCAATGTGACTGATTCCACCACACTCAAAACATTTCAGAGGAAGTTTACTTGCATACTTTACTCTTCCTAATCAATAGTTATTGGATATAAGAGACATTATTTTTTCATTCAACTCATCATCCTCTTTATCTTTAGACTCATAAGGATCAACTTATTCAACATCTTGGATTCTCATCTTTCTCATAGCTTCAAAATCTATTTCACCTTTCATATTCTTTTTAAACATTGGATATTTCCTCATTTCATAAGCAATAAGAAAGTTATGAAATTCATCAAGAGATAAATCATCATTATCTTATAAAGAAGAAATTTTAGAATCAAACCTATCAGGAAAATTTCTCATAAGTTTCTTCACAATTGTAAAATATTCCAAGACATCTCTGAATCCTATGATGTTGAAAACAATTTCATTTACTCTGGTGAAGTATTCATCAATTGTTTCTTCATATCTCATTATTATTTCTTCATACTTACTACACTAGATTTGTAGCTTTTCCTCCTTAACTGTAGTATTCCATTCAAAAACAATTTGCAGCTTGTCCCATATATTTTTTTAAGTATTGATACCCATCACCTTCTAATAAACATTCTCTAATAAGGGCATAAGGATTTAATTTCTATCATTTTTATCAAATTCTATACTTCTATTATCACCAAAATTCATAGGACCATATTTCTCAATAGGTGGAAAACCAATAGTAGCAGCATCAACAACTTTCAGGACAAGATATAGGAGATAATGAATCATCCTATTTTTTCATCCATAATAATTTTTGCCATAAAATGTAGAAATTCATCTACTATTGACATAATTGATATTATCGATGATAAGGATTCAAAAGGGAAACTTTGTTCTGATACCAATTGAAGTTCCAAAGGATCGAATAATAATTGATAAGGGGGGTTGAATTAGTTGTTCATTTTTTATAAATTTCAAAACTTTTTGAAACTTAACCCCTGCAACCTATTAAGATTTATTTCCTTATCAACTTTTAGTAAATAATCATGCATGAAAAGATAGGAAAGAAATTAAATTACAAAATAATTATAAGGTTTGGTCTCAATGTGAGAACCTACATACTTTCCATAACTACTCTCGTGCGTCTATGGAAATTCATTATTAAGAAGAAGTGAATACAACTTGTGTCAACTCTCATTAGACACCTCTATCTCTTGATAGGAAAGATTATACGGACACTTTTCAATTTACAATGTTTGATTATAAAAAAATTGAGTTAAACAAAATAATAAAGTCTTTTTTGAAACTACTCCATAGTTTCTCAGTCTGAATCCTCAGTCCGATTTGACTGGATCTTATTTTCTCAATCTGATGAGTCTGGATCTGATTCTCTCAATAAAATGAGTCTAGATCTGATTCTCTCAATACAATGAGTCTAGATCTGATTCTATCAATACGATGAGTCTAGATCTAATTCTCTCAATATGATGGACTCAATATAATGAACCCATTCTCAATCTGCAAAACTCAAACTCTGCTCAAATGCTCAAAATGATCTTCTTCAATCTGATCGACTTGATCTGATTGACTCAATCTGATTTACTCAATATGGTCTTCTCAATATGATCTTACTCAATTAAATAAACAAATATTCAACTTTATGATCCTCCTCATGAGATCTATGGCCGGAAAATGACTTTCACTTTATTTCTTCAGCACTCCACCTTTTTTTCCTGAGTGAAAAGTCTCCAATGAATTAATGATCTGAACAAGTATTTATAGGTAACTTAGAAAATAAGAGTGGGAAACTTGAAAAATTTCCCCACTTCCTCAAATTTCAAAATCTCTAAAGATCTCTCACATTTAAACTTTAACCTTGACTTCTTCAATCCTATTTAGATTTCTTTGAGATTTACATGAAATTTAATTTCAAGTTTGAGCTTTTCAACTATTCATTAAAACTTATAGAATCTTTTTTTAGTATTATTCGTTATCTGCTCATTACAAATCTTTTTCCTTCTCAGCTCATTATGATTTCTGTTGTAAAGACCCGGAAATTTCGTTGAAATTTTTTTTTCTTAAATAAATGAGAATTTTACGAGTCCGCGAAAATTTACGGCGCATGATTCTGAGGCCCGGTGTACCCGAAATCAATTTCTGAAGTTTTGTTCAGGTACGTTCAGTAAACGTATGAGTGGGTTTTTATACCTTTTGAACCGGTGCTTGGAATTGAAATCTGAGGGCACCATTGAATTCATAGCGTCGGTATTCGATTAAGAATACTTTCACTTCGACGGCAATGAGTTGAGAATAGAAGTTAGTTTTTTGGTTTTCTGGGAAAAATAATAAAATAAAGTGAGCTACACTTTATTTTATTTAAGCTGCCATGTGGGTGACTGGTAGTTAAAACATCCTCATGGAAGTTGGAGGTGGGACCACCACACCTTAACCTCCCATGAGAGGTTATGGTGGTGGGGCCCACCCGAACATAACCTCCCGAGAGAGGTTACGACGTGGGGACCACCCAAGACCACATATCCTCCCATTCGAATAATAGGGGTGGGGACCACCCAAACCCTATTAATGGGAGGAGCATATAACCTCTCAACTCTCCCTCATTAATGAGGGAGTGCCTCTTGACCTTCCCTTAATTTAATTGGTGCCAAATCCCCAATTAATTCTTGCAAAAACATGTGAATTAATGAGGTGGAGCCTTTTATTTTAATTCACCCTTTTGAATTTGTGCCAATGAAAT
Organism: Viscum album; assembly: GCA_963277665.1. Classification (NCBI taxonomy): domain Eukaryota; kingdom Viridiplantae; phylum Streptophyta; class Magnoliopsida; order Santalales; family Viscaceae; genus Viscum; species Viscum album. The sequence goes on along the minus strand of OY728121.1, from coordinate 1,654,896,654 downwards.
AATAGATTAACTAATCTATTATTTGGCACAATGATTTCACTTGGGTGATTAAAGAGAAATCTCTCAATGATGAACCTCATCTTCAAATGAAGAACGTGTTCTTCCAATGAAGAACGCCGACGACGGTCCCCTTAGATCTTCTTCCCCGGACACCTACCGACGTGGAACCACTTCCACAACTGTCATGCGAATTTGGGAGTGGAAGAGTGCAGTGGACGTGACGAGCGAAAACATTGTCTTCTTCCCACGACTGCACCATCGACGACCGACGATTAAAGGTAGGGGGTTTATTACATGTTGATGTTATTCCTTTTCTATCTTCTTCAACGGTTGGAAAGGAATTGTTTGCGGGTGAGCTTTTGTTCATCTTCTTTTCTTGATGAGTCAATTGATACCACCCTAAACGCAGAGGGTGCGGGCCAAACCAACATGGACCGACACCTCCGTCGTTCTTGTTTGAGATGATCCTCAGCATGGCGATGAAGCAAAGAGATGATAAAGGCGGTGATGACAAAGGTCGTGCTTCTTGCGGCCTCTGCAACCCGCGCCACCCTCGCGGCGCTCCAGCCGAACCAGCCCCAGCCGAGTCGCGCCCCGGCCGAGCCGGCCTCCGTGCATCCCGCGCACTCGGCTACACCACCGGCCGCCTCCCGGCCGCCGGCCCGCCTGGTCGCGCCCTGACCAACGCCCTCCTGGCCGCCTGCAGTCCTACCTGATGCTCTCCCGGCCGCCCTCCCGGCCTGACCTAGCCGCCACCCAGCCTGCCCGGCCACCCCACCGGCCTGCCCAGCTCGCCGCTCGACCTACCAAGCTGACCCGCCGGCCTGCCCGGGCCGCCGCCCTGTTGCCCTTCCCAGGCCGTCGTCCGTCCTGCCCGGCCGCCCATCTAACCTACCCAGGTTGTCGTCCGGCCTGCCTGGCCACCCTGTTGGCCTACCCGGTGCCCTCCCAGCCGCCCTGCCGGCCTGACCAGGCCTACTCGGCCACCCCACGACCTCCCTCGCGGCACCGCTGGCCGAACCGGATCGGCCTCTCGGGCTGAGCCGCCCGAACCGCGCCCCTCACGGCGCTGGCCAAACCGAACCGACCGGGCCCTCTAGGCCGAGCCGTGCTGGGCCACGCCCTCACGACGCTCTGGGCCAAACTGGCCCTGAGCCCGGGCCGAACCGCCCTCGCGGCCTGCTATGCTGGGCCCAGCGGGCCGGGCCAAACCTAACAGGCTGGCCCGCCCAATGGCCAGGCCAGACCCAACAGGTCTGACCAGGTCGACCCAGACTGGGTCGGCCCAAATGGGGTCGGTCCGACCGGGTCGGGTCGGGTCGGTCTGACCGAGTCGGGTCGGACCGGACCCGGGCCCACTACTGACCCTTTACTTCTTTGGTCATATCTTTGGCACCAGACGACCATTTGATGAACCGTCAGCGACGATGGTTTTCTAGGAGCACGACGGACCCTTTGAGTATACCCCACTAAAGTTCTAGGTAATGTTGAGATGCGGTCAGGTAGGATCGTACACGAATCCAACCAGGCCCCCGGGACTAAAAAGCTTATAACTCACAGACCGGGTGTCCGACTAACGCACCGTCTATTGCGTTGAGACCCCTATGAAAAGACAGACCTTTGAGATACTTCTACATGGGACTTCGTGACAGTTGGAGTATCGACCTGTAGCTTGTGTAGCGGACCATCCCGGAGACGAGCGAGCGGAGTACGGAGACCTAGTAGCTGGATGAGACCTGACGACTGTTGACCGATTCGACAAGACCAGTGGGGAGTGTCTAGTTGTGGTGGCATACCCACGGCGGAGGAGCTCCTGGTTGTGGCGGTAGACCCGCGGTACTCGACAAGAGGAGTACCTCTGCAGGCTATTAGTGGGAGCGGCTGGTTATGGCGGCAGACCCACAGTGGGGAGCGCCTTGGTGACGCAGAAGACCCACGGTACTCGACAGGAGGAGTACCTCAGCAGTCCAAGGTTAGTGGGAAGTGCCTGGTTGTGGCAGCAGGCCCACTGTACTTGGCAGAGGAGGAGTTCTTCAGCAGTCTTGGTTTCGATATTGTGAATAAAAATCTTGGTTGAGCTGAGTTAGTAACTTTTTTGTTTACCTCGTGATTGAGATGGATTACTTGATAACTTAGGTATATGTATGGGAATATACCTAAGTGAGGTTATCTGTTGAACTCATGCTTTGTGGTTTATCCTTGTTGGATTTTGTGAGACCTTGAGGGTCTCGGGGTCCCTACTGAGTATCGTTATACTCACCCCTGCACGGGCTATGCCCACACCTCATTGTGTTGGTTGCAGACATCGGGCAGCGCTGACCGAGGCTGAGTGGATCACAACTGGATAGTACCCGGAGGTGGACCACACGGCGTGATAGTACACGGAGGAGAAAGACAGACATAGAGTGATGTGGAGGCTTTCTGTACCTACCCTTCATCTAGGATTTACGGTGGACGATCCAAGAGCTGTTTTCCCTTTTTCCAGTACTTGTACTTTCCGTTTTCTTGTACTTTACAGTTGTGCTTGTATTTTCGGCCCCTTTTACTTTTCAGCACTCCTTTGTACATAGTTTTTCTTAGTGTTTTTCTTCCATATTATACTCTGATTGTGCGTGTTTATAGTTTATAAAGTCAATTCCTTCCCAATTTTAGGGAATTACGCCTTTGGTGTTAATCGCCAACTCCTGGCCTATGGAAGGCGGGCTTGGGGTAGTCACGGCACGGGACCCGGGGGACGGGTCGTGACAAATTGGTATCAGAGGAGTCGGTTCAACTACAAAACTTAAGACTCTAATATTTCTTTTCTGTGAAGAAATAGTATTAAGGGTACTGATTATGGTTCTCAGTTCAGGGAGTCCAGTGTTGGTGCGGCGGCCGACGTATCCATACACCATGACTCTGACTACTGATCTTCGACTTAGTGCATGAAAACACTGATTGCGCGTGTGTTTTCAAAAAGTTTTCTTTAAGTTAGATCAACCAAGTCAGCTCACCAGGTATAAATTTTGACCGTGTCGTGTCTGTTCAGGATGCCTCCATGCAGACATCCAGTTAGAGTTCTGAGAGAGAGTACCCGATGACGGCCCACCGAGCGACAAGGATCTAGTGCAGGGCCCTCTTACTATGTTGGCACCTTCATGTGGTGTACCAGAAGCACCACCACCCGTTGGGAAGTAGATGCCACCAGCCGCACTGGCGGACGGTGCACGCTGACTGAGCGTGTTGCACGAGTTCCAGTGGCAGAGGCCTCTGAGGTTAATAGGAAAGACAGATTCCCAGGCAGAAAAGGACTGGCTGGAGGTGATTGCTAGAGTTCTCTTCCTAGTTGAGACACCCGTAGAGCAGATAGTGATCTTAGATACTAGTGTTTTCTAGTGATTGACCATGAGGTTGGTCCGCATATTGATGAGGCTTCGGTACGTGGACCGTTGCCCGAGATTGTACCTTTAGGTAGTGTGTTAGCTATATCACTGCCTGTTGGTTAGCAGTTACAACCGGTGGTACCGGTAGATAAAACATGTAGGCTTAGTGCCTTACACGTGTTTCATCATTAGATACCCCTCAGGTTCTGAGGTGAGCCCGACTCGCAGGCGGCTGAGGACTGGCCTGAAGAGGTGGCTGAGAGTTCTCTATAGCTTGTACAGCTTCGTCAGGACGACATGTCGGTAGCTGAGTATTCATAGAGGGGTACCGATCATTCTCGGTACTCGATGAATACAATATGATCGGTGCTTTGGGGCTCGGACTACCGAGTGAGGTGTGTTTTAGGACATTTGAGCCAGCACCTTTTCTCTAGATGCTAGAGAGAACCTTTGAGGTTGAATGTTCTTTGGCTGAGCGGATACAGCCAGTGAATGTTAGCAGTGGGAAAGCATGAAACTAGCACCAGTCTCAGAGACTTGAGCGTGTAAAATGTTTCGAGAATAGAAAGTGTTAAGGACAGATGAATCTACAGGGTAGCAGACGTGGAAGAAGAGGTAGGAGAGCAGCATGAGGTGGTGTACATTTTGACATGTTACAACTACCCGCATTTGTATTCCCCGCCAGGCTCAGGGAGCTAGAGGGCAGGGGAAGAGAGTAGCTGCATGCGGTCAAGGAGTGTGACCTAAGGTCTCTAAGAATGATTCGAGGTACAGTTTGTGTCTACTACTAACTTCCGTATCAATAGACATAGATACCAATCAATCCTTCCTTCCATGAATCTTATCCCAGACCTAGAGTTTCTGGTTAAACCGTTGACTTGACCCTCACATCCTGAGATACCTTTGGGAGGAGACTCGATAATAACACTTACGCCGATAGTGTGATCTGACCCTTGAGGCGAGAGTTTTGGTTGGAACCACTTGGTGGAAGCATCGAGGCCTTATGACGTTAGTTTGGGTATGGACTGGGCAACCACAGTTCATACACAGATTGACTGTATTAGGAAAAGAGGTTGTGGTTTATCTACAATGTTGAGATGAGGTTTTCCTTAGTCGGCGAAAAAAGGAAACCCAGGCAGCACAGGTTAAAATCATTCATAGGAGGGTGCATCCGATCACTCTTGAGTCGACCAGCCTTACCCTCGTGGCAGCAGGAGTTTTTAGTTTTTAGTTGCAAACATGAGTGACAGAACATGAGGACATCTTTTCAAAAGATGTTTCTAGGATTAACCCTCCAATGGGGGAGGGACGTCTGCTTTGTTTGGATACTACTGGAGGTTTGTTCCAAACTTCTCCAGAGTTGCAGCACCACTATCAGCCTTGAAAAAGAAGTGGCAACCCTTCGTGTGGTTGGAGAGATGCCAGCAGAGCTTTTAGGAGCTAAGGCAGAGGCTGACTAGTTCCCCCATCTTGAGGCTTCCAGAGGAAGGCATAGGGTACGTAGTATACTGCGACACATCAGGGACCAAACTCGGGTGTGTCCTGATACAGGAGCGAGCAGTGATCGCATATGGTTCTCAACAGCTGATACAGCACGAGTAGAACTAAACTACCCATGACCTGGAGTTAGCAGTAGTGGTCTTCGCCTTGAAGATGTGGTGGCACTATCTTATGGGCGAACGTTTTACCATGTACTCTGATCACAAGAATCTCAGGTATATCTTCTCTCAGAAGGACCTAAATCTGATATAGCGACGATGGCTTGAGTTCCTCCAGGACTATGACTTCGAGATAGTCTATACTCCTGGGAAGGGGAACGTTGTTGTAGATGCACTCAACAGGAGGTCTGGTATACAGCTGCTAGGTGAGGCGACAGAGTAGTTGGCTGCTTTACGGATATCCTTTGTGGATAGAGATGGAGCAGTCTTCCTTCAGTCTCTTACAATCACTCTCCCACTTCTTCAGTGAGTCAGGGAGGCACAGTATGGAGACGCTGACTGTGAGACACGACGTGCTCAGATATCCACAGGGTAGGCACCTGATGGATTTTCTGAAGGTGGGGAGCACGTCATCCTCTTCAGAGGACATACCATGGTACCAGTGTCACTTTAAGAGGAAGTGTTGAGGGAGTTCCACACATCCCCTCTAGCGGTACATCCAGGAGTGGTGAAGATGTACCAGGACCTTCGACGACAGCACTGGCGTCCATGTATGAAGAAGGCTATAGCGGAGTTTGTCTCTCAGTGCCTCACTTGTCAGCAAGTGAAGACAGAGCACCAGGTACCAGCGGGCTTGCTACAATATTTAGAGGTCCCAGAGTGGAAGTGATATGGGATATCTATGGACTTCGTGAGGGGAATTGCACGTACATCCAGGGATCCGGACTCGATTTGGTGATCGTTGACAGACTCACCAAGTTCGCCCACTTTCTACCGATCAGAGAGATGGGTTCAGTAGAGATCTTCAGACGCCTTTATGTGCATGAGATGATGCGGATACATAGAGTAAATTCTTCTATTGTATCTGATCGTGACACATGGCTTACTTCCCGGCTATGGAAGGGGTTGCAGGAGGCTTTCGGGACGTGGCTTCGTCTGAGCACCGCCTTCCACCCTCAGACGAATGGTCAGAATGAGCTGACCATTCAGGCCCTTGAGGACATGTTCCATGCTTGTGTCCTCAACTTCAGTCGTAGCTGGGAGGATCACTTACCTTTGGTGAATTTTACATACAACAACAGCTATCACTCCAGCATTAGGGATGTCATCTTTTGAGGCATTGTACGGGCAACCTTGCATATCACCCTTGTGCTGGACGGACCCCGGGGAGTCAGCACTAGTGGGACCAGAGATTGTACGAGATACCACAGAGAAGGTGTAGATCATCAAGGAGAAGATGAAGACTGCACAGAGCAGACAGAAGTCATATGCTGACAGGAGACAGAGACCTCTGGAGTTTGAGGATGGTGACCACGTCTTTCTACAGGTCTCACCTCGACGAGGTCTATAGAGATTTGGCCAAGGTGGAAAGTTATCTCTGAGGTTCATCGGACCTTTCCAGGTCCTCAGCAGAGTTGGCGAGGTGTCTTACCGCTTAGCTCTTCCACCTCAGTTGCTCTAGGTGCACGTCGTCTTCCATGTATCTCAGCTGAGGAGATACGTGAATGACCCTTCTCACATCAATGACCATAGAGAGTTGGACGTCGATGATGGGGCAACTTTCACGGAGGTTCCAGTGGAGATTGAGGATCGACAAGAGCGGGTCCTATGTGGACGGTCGATACCTCTGGTGCACGTACGCTGGTAGCACGGGAACCTCCAGGAGAGCACATGGGAGTGGGAGGATCAGATGCGTACTCAGTACCCCCACTTGTCCCCATAGTTAGAGTTGTAGCTTATGGGGATGTAAATCCCTGAGGTGGGGAGAATGTAAAGACTTGAAAATTTGGTGGAATTTTTTTCTTAAATACATGGGAATTTTATGAGTCCGCGAAAATTTACAGCGCGTGATTCCGAGGCTCGGTGTTCCAGGAATCAATTTCTGAAGTTTTGTTCAGGTACGTTCAGTAAAAGTATGAGCGGGTTTTTATAACTTTTGAACAGGTGCTCGGAATTGAAATCTGAGGGCACCGTTGAACTCGCAGCGCCGGTATTCTTTTAAGAAGAATTTCACTTTGACAGCAGTGAGTCGAGAATAGAAGTTAGTTTTTGGGTTTTCTTGGAAAAATAATAAAATAAATTGAGCTACACTTTATTTTATTTAAGCTACCATGTGGGTGGATGGTAGTTAAAACCTCTTCATGGAAGTTCGAGGTGGGACCACCACACCTTAACCTCCCATGAGAGGTTGTGGTGGTGGGGCCCACCCGAACATACCCTCCCGTGAGAGGTTACGACGTGGGGACCACCTGAGACCACATAACATCCCATTGGAATAATAGGGGTGGGGACCACCTGACCCCTAGTAATGGGAGGATAGTATAACCTCTCAACTCTCCCTCATTAATGAGGGAGATCCTCTTGACCTTCCCTTAATTTAATTGGTGCCAACTCCCCAATTAATTCTTACCAACACACGTGAATTAATGAGGTGGATCCTTTTAATTTAATTAACCCTTTTGACTTTGTGCCAAGGAAATAATAGATTAACTAATCTATTATTTGACACAACGATTTCACTTGGGTGATTGAAGAGAAAGCTCTCAACAAGAAACCTCATCTTCCAACGAAGAACGCCGGTGATGGTCCCCTTTGATCTTCTTCCCCGGACACCTATCGATGTGGAACCACTTCCACAATCGTCGTGTGAATTCGGGAGTGGAAGAGTGTGGTGGACACAACGAGCGACAACTCCGTCTTCTTACCGCGACTTCACCATCGATGACCAACGACTAAAGGTAAGGGGTTTATTACATGTTGATGTTATTCCTTTTCTAGATTCTTCAGCGGTTGGAAAGGAATTGTTTGTGGGTGAGTTGTTGTTCATCTTCTTTTCTTGATGATCCAATTGATACCACCCTAAACGTGGAGGGTGCGGGCCAAACAAACATGGCCTGACCCCTCCGCCATTCTTGTTTGAGATGATCCTTAGCATGGTGACGAAGCAACGAGACGAAGAAGGTGGAGGCGACAAAGGTCGTGCTTCCCGCGACCTCTGCAACCCGCGCCACCCTCGCGGTGCTCCGACCGAACCGGCCTCGACCGAGCCGAGCCCTGGCCGCGCCAGCCCCCACGTGTCCCGCGTACCCAGCCGCACTGCCGGCCCGCGTCAGCCCGATCCGCGCCGAACCGGCCTGCCCAGCTACTAGCCCGCCTGGCCGCGCCCTACCCAGCGCCCTCCCGGCCACCTGCCGGCCTACCCGGCGTCCTTCTGGCCGCCGCCTGGCCTGCCCAGCCTGCCCGACACCCTCCTGGCCACCCTACTGGCCTGACCAGGCTACCACCCGGCCTGCCCGGCCGCCTCACGACTTCCCTCACGGCGCCGCTGTCTGAACCAGCTCGGCCTCTCAGGACGAGCCGCCCGAACCACGCCCCTTGCGGCGCTGGCCGAACTGAACCAACCATGCCCTCCGGGCCGAGCCGCACCGGGCCGCGCCCTCGCGACGCTCTGGGCCGAACCGGCCCCGAGCCTGGGCCAAACCACCCTCGCGGCCTGTTGGGCTGGGCCCAGCAGGCCGGGCCAAACCTAACAGGCTGGTCCGCCCAATGGGTTGGGCCAGACCCAATAGGTCTGACTGGGTCAGCCCAGACCGAGTCGGCCCAGACTGGGTCAGGTCGGGTCGGACTGGACCCGGGCCCACTACTGACCCTTTACTTCTTTGTCTATATCTTTGGCACCGGATGGCCATTTGAAGAACTGTCCGCAGCGCTGGTTTTCTAGGAGCACGACGGTCCCTTTGAGTATACCTCAATGGAGTTCGGGGTAATGTTGAGATATGGTCAAGTTGGATCGTACACGAATCCAACCAGGCCCCCGGGACTAAAAATATTATAACTCACAGACCGGGCATCTGACTAACGCATCGTCTATTGCATTGAGACCCCTATAACGAGGCGGACCTTTGAGATAATTCTACGTGGGACTTCATAACAGTTGGAGTATCGACCTATAGCTCTTGGAGCGGACCCTCCCAGAGAAGAGCGAGTGGAATACAGAGACCTAGTAGCTGGCTGAGACCTGACGACTGATGACCGATTCGACTAGCCCAGTGGGGAGCGCCTGGTTGTGGCGGTAGACCCATGTCGGAGGAGCGCCTGGTTGTGGCGGCAGACTCATAGTACTCGATAGGAGGAGTACCTCTGCAGGCTATTAGGGCCAGCGTCTGGTTGTGGCGGTAGAACCACAGTGGGGAGCGCCTTGGTGATGCAGCAGACCCACGGTACTCGACAGGAGGAGTACCTCAGCAGTCCAAGGTTAGTGGGAAGCGCCTGGTTGTGGCGGCAGGCCCATTGTACTCAACAGAGGAGGAGTTCTCCAGAAGTCTTGGTTTCGATATTGTGAATAAAAATCTTGGTTGAGCTGAGTCAGTAACTTTTGTGTTTACCTCATGATTGAGATGGATTACTTGATAACTTAGGTATATGTATGGGCATATGCCTAAGTGAGGTTATCTATTGAACTCATACTTTTTGGTTTATCCTTGTTGGATTTTGTGAGACCTTGAGGGTCTCAGTGTCCCTACTGAGTATCGTTATACTCACCTCTGCACTGGCTATGCCCGCACCTTGTTGTGTTGGTTGCAGACGAAGGACAGCACTAACTGAGGCTGAGTGGATCAGGACTGGACAGAACCCGGAGGTGGACCACACGGCGTGATAGTACACGGAGGAGACGGATGGATGTGGAGTGTTGTGGAGGCTTTATATACCTACCCTTCAGGTAGTATTTCCCAGTGGACGATCCAGGAGCTGTTTTCCCTTTTTCCAGTACTTGTACTTTCTGTTTCCTTGTACTTTACAGTTGGGCTTGTATTTCCAACCCCTTTTACTTTCCAACACTCCTTTGTACACAATTTTACTTAGTGTTTTGCTTCCAGCTTATACTCTAATTGTGCGTGTTTATAGTTTATAAAGGCAATGACTACCCAGTTTTAGGGAATTACGCCTTCGGTGCTAGTCGTCAGCCCCTAGCCTATGGAAGTCAGGCTTGGGGTAGTCACAGCATGGGCCCTGGGGGACGGGTCGTGAAATCTGTTTCCTTCTCAGCTCATTACAATTTTTTTTTCCTTCTCAGCTCATTACGATTTTTGTTTCCTTCTCGGCTTATGACGAATCTATTTCCTTCTCATCTCATTACAAATTTTGTTTCCTTCTCTGCTCATTATGAATTTTGTTTCCTCTTCAGCTCATTATGATGGAATTCCCATTATGATGGATTTTCCTATTAAGATTAATTTTCCCATTACAATGGAAATCCCATTACGATGGAATTCCCATTATGATGGAATTCTCATTCTCCAACTCTAAAATTCTTCAAAACTCTCCTTCATTTTTTCAAAAACTTTTATCATGAGAGTTTTCATGATTTGTGAGAACTTTATGATCAGTAAAGCATCATATGATTTTGTTTAGAAAGTATGAAAACTTTCTAACTCCCGACTTCACAATCTTCTTTCAAAAACTCTTTAGAAATAATAAGAGTACTTCACTCAAAAACTTTTTTTCTTTCTAACTCAACAACTTATTTCTTTCTCTGATTATGAAAAATGAAAATTTCTAGTAATCAATAATTTCTACCTCCGATTCTTTTGGATTCAATGATCTGAAACCAATGCAGATAAATATGATACTCTAAGTCTGATGAACTTCATTATGATGGATATTGGTCTGATTTGTGAATAACAAAAACATTCTTTTACAAAGAGATTAGTTTTCAACAAATACAAAAACTTTGTTAAAACAATTTATCATAAAGGTTCTTCAATATCTCCCCAAAAAGCTCCAATTATGAGTCATAAAAACACCCCAAGGGTTCCACCATTATAATCTACATAAAAAATGCTCAAAATGGACTACTCATATGTCCAATTGTGGTTTCAGGCATCAAAACATGAAAACCCATTAAAAGGGTTTCTTGAAAGTAGTACACAATGTGTATACCCCAGTACAGTGTGTTTACTCTCAAATCCCCACCCGATCATGTACTTTATCCGAATATGGTGTGAAAATACTATTTACATGGTGTGTATAACATGTACACGATGTTTACCCTACATGTTGTACCTACCCATGCACCCCACAAGGTCTGGCACCTAGACGTGTACTCATACACTGTAAGTATCCTACCTGAGGTCGGGTCGTGTACTCTACATGGCCAAGTTCCCACATACAGTTTGTTTGGATAGGTGCATAGACAGTGTGTGCTCCCAATACACAAAATTTACTTTGAAAATATTCATCTTCCCCAAATGGGAAGAATACACTGTGTGTGTTCTTGAACTACACATCGTGTGATCGGGAATTTCGAACGGGAAACCCTTGTTAATGGCCTAAAACCATTTTTTCCCCATAAAAGATATAGATTGATCCTCAGGGCGTCCTTAGAAGTTATAAAAGGATTATAAAACTAAAAATTAGTAAATCTATGCTAATTTACAACAAAAACTTAAAAAATTCCTACCTTTGGTCAGAATCCATCAAAGCGTCACCCGCTTTTACGATCCGTAGCTGTCACACGATGATCTGGCTCCTCTCAAGCTTTGTCAAAGCACCTCCCTCCTTACCCATCTCTATATATCTCTCTCCCCCTCACTTTTCCCCTCTCGATAAAACAACATAGGAGTCCCAAGGGGGTGTATGGGAGAATCCAAAGGAGAAAAGTAGAAAATAAAAAGAAAAGAAAATTAATAAAAGGAAAAGAAAATGAAAAATAAATAGGATAAGGGGCCCAAGCCTAAGCCCGAATCTCGGGATGATTTTATGCCTCACCTAGGACCCCCCCCCCCCCACCCAATTCTAGACTCAGAAAAGAAGAAATAATCATAATCCGACATTCGATTCAAAATATATAGTTGAATGAATGTGTGTGAATAAATAATTATTTAATTAATTAATTATTAATTATTAATTATTCCATTAAAATTTGAATGGATCAAATTTCCACCAAATTCATATACTATGGTAGAAATCCTCTTCCAGGACCAATGGAGTAGTCATAAAAATTATCCTAGGTCAAGTTCTATGTGGCAAAGACCATTTTATCTCTCACAAGCATCTAAAAGCAAAAATTCAAATTTATAATCAAATTCCCAATCCATAAAAACATGGGCCCTTACAATCCCCCCACCATAAACCTTCTTGTCCCTAAGAAGACTTAGTGTGAAAACACAGCCATGCTCTCATCTCAAGCATTTTTACAACCATGCTATCTTGATTGTCCACGACCGGTCTCACGGCATTAACAACTCTTCTATCAAGGAATACATTTGACTTTGATTGATCCGATACTCCCTGCCATAGGAATAATCTTATCATCACCTTGTAACCAAGCCCAGGATCAAAGTCCCACCCTCTATCCATCACCAAACGCAATGACTAGAGTGTCCAGAACCACTCATCATGAGCACCAATGTGAAAGCATCAAAACATCGCTCATTCCCACTTCCCGAGAATGGTTTCCATGGAAAAAGATGAAGTTCAAATGAAAATGAGGGTCACTATCCTCAAACATTTAAAGGTGCACTACCCACCATATGGATTACCTTATATCACTCATGGAGCACAACCTCAATAGGTTCCTCTATGAAACCATAAAATATATTTAAAAATCTCTACATATAACTAATTCTCTCTAAGCATACTCAGGATGATATAAATATATATGGCATGATCATCTCTAACTATGAGTATTCTAAGATTCATTTGATGGGAATATATTGCTCTCTATGATCCACACTCACAACAAAATAGGTTAAACATGCCTTTAACCAACTCCTGATGCCACATCTCCCAACAATGTGTGTTTGGGTCCAACCATAGGTCAACCGCCTCATGGAACCTAATCCATTATCAATGTCTCCTCTACCATAGAGGAAAATTTATCATTTCATCACAACTACTAGAAAACCATGCCCGCAAAAGTTCTTTAAAACCATCCTTCCTCAGCTCGCACATAGAAGCTCACTGATTTATGGTTTAAACAGTACCATGTGCAACCAACATGTACCATTATCTCCTAGATCATGACCCTGCGAGTCATGCATTGTAAGGAAAAGATGATCATGCTACTCAGTATGTCTGTCTCATTAATCCAGATTCTCCCTTGGAAATCCTCTTCAAAATCGAGCACCTATCTTATGCAAAAAATTATTCAATGATCGCTCGTCACATAGTGTTGTTCCCGTCATGGGAATCTACCCACACTCTTCCTATATTAGCAATAGTAGAATCACTGGTCAACAGGGACAGGCACTTGAATAGTCATGCTTGTCAAACTCAGTCTTGATACACAAGCACTCTGGGTGCTTTCTTAGAAAACGAAGGGATCAACATGACTGTATCATAAAACCCAAGCACATACCATGCATCAGTTCCAACATGAGAATACAACCAATATCACTACCTTAGAAGGAATTCCTAAACCTGGTCCAACCCCTCTTATAGGTTTCCCAAGATGAAACAAAACATCGAACCACAAGGGTCTGAGTCATAACTAAGGGTCTCTAGGCTTCCACCTAGCCCTACCGATCACCTATCATAATAGGGGAACTAGGTCCTACCACCTAGTCCATAGGTCAAACATCTCACCAAGGTCACAACACATAGGGTGTCATTTGTGCACCCTTTCCAACAAAAGGAATATAACATGCCTGTCATCCCTCTCTAAGGGAGATTATGGAAACATCGACCTATGAGGGTCAAAACTATCAAAATGGAATCACCTTCCAAATATCAACCTACTAGGGACCTAATCCTCACCGAGAATCCTAATAAGGGGATACCCCTAGAGTATCATGATTATAATATAGAAAATATAATGAACCGACACTCATCGGGCATCCATATATGGTAATACCCCCCCCCCCCCCACTCGAGGTCTAGTTCACTATAAACCTTTAGGTATCTATCGACATCGTATATAATGACTCAAATGGATCACCATAAACAAAGGTTCCAACTGACCACATTGTCCCATGAGGATCAATAGTACATGAAAAACATCATCTCAATGATCTGCATCATATCATATGCTTTCATATCGGTTAAGTATAATTTCATTCCAAGCTATGCGGGAAAACACCATTTAAGTTGTTACTAAAACTTTAAATAACCAAACCTAAGAAACAACACCCTAAAAGGGGTCTAAAAATTTTCCATCGTGTTCTATATAAACCTACTAGGGTCATTTCACCTCCTATGCATGAGGATTGAGTTGTCAACCTCACCATTAAACGTCTCACCGTAGATCCACATAGCCTACTATCAGAAGGATATATATATGTGTATATATATATATATATAAGTTGTCCCAATTGAGTAGAATTACACCAAGATACTATATGGTAAAACACAATTTAGGTTTTCATTGAAACTTTAAAAAAATTCCTCACATGTCAGTAATAATCACACACTAGCAGACTTATAACATGTGGACCCTACATGTCAAATATGATGCATGAGATTCCTCTTTCATATGTGATAAAAGAGTCAAATCGATAATTGGACTCTCTCCAATGGTTTGAGATCCATAAATCCCTAATAAATCATAAAATATACACAAAAAGTGTGTCACTAAAAGAAAAAATCATATACAATGGCAACATCACATATGAATAACAACAATCCCATATCCCTGGTAACTCAGACCTCCTACCAGAACAAGTGTTCTCGATACAAAAATTTGATATCTATCATAGGTTCCAACACGTTCCTAATACTCATGTCTACCATATCCCAAATAGTAATACAATTTGAAAGGAATATCTCTAATACCACTTTGTAATGTCCCGACCCGGATGACACAAAACTAATGCCCCGAGCTAGTTCGCCACTAGGCCTCAAGTGTGTCTCTCCATATGCCATAGGCTTTTGACTAGAAGTGAGGGTCTAAGGTACAGAGAGACTATTCCCTCATATCAAAGTAAAAAAATAGCGGAAATAACCATATATCATACAAATAAATAAATAATGAAAGTTCGGAAGTAATAAATAAACTAAAATAGAAGCATGATATAATAATAAACGAAATTCTATAAAATCCTGAATGACCAAGTCATTCATACAACACTAATCACCCACTAGTTCAACCTCATATACATGAGTAAATAAAATAATTGGAAAATAAAAGTAATGGGTTCTCATACTAACTCTGATCTAGACCACATACTCGTTCTCCAAGACATTTCTAAACTGCTCCAGTCTGATCATAAGAATAAATGAAAGTGGCTCCACTCAATCATGTAACCCCAGGCCTCAACCCTATCCATCATGTATATGTGCTTAACCTAAAAGCAGACATAAAGTTTTCCCACACATCGAGGTGCACGTACAAGGGGTGAAAAATAATCCCATTAGGATACTCCCAATGGTGAACCTATAAACTAGTACCATAAGTTCATGATCATGCAATATGCTCATCTTAGCCGAGACACAATTGGAAAATATAAAAGCAACAAATAAATAAAATAAGTAAGTCCACAGTCAATCCTTGGGTCCCTGATCCTAATCATCTAGATGAGGTTCCATCATGTGTGTGTGTGTGTGTGTGTATTCTCAAACACACACACATATGAGTATGGTGAAAAAAATCATAAATCATTAGCATTTGATCCTTGGGTCTGTAATCCTAATCGTATGGATATCTTGTGAAAAGGGTATTGAGCTGGATATCATACCATTCAATCCATGTATAATTAGTTGATGATTGGGTCTGTAATCCCGACCGACAAAACCTACTTCATCCAGTTCTAAAAATGTCTCTGAGCAAGCTATGTCATCACAGGGAAATATATTTCCTAGCCCTAGGATCACCCATACTCTCCTCCAATCTATAATGAAAGATTCTAGGTAATATCTAGACATCCTATAATATGGAACTAAGATGGATTTCATATCACTCATGCCTTATAAATCTAGTTCAATGTCTGAGCCCTAGGTCTCGGTCTGTAGGCATTCACGACATAGCAACTCAGACAATCCCTAAGGGGGATGAGACTTAAGTGATTTGTAAGGGATGCTCTCTAGATCCAAGTACATGCTTGGTATCCATTCAAAAAAATGGCTCAACAACCCACTCCTAATCAAGTATGGCGCATTCAATAATGTAATGGTGTATCCACCTGACCCTAGGGAGTATCCTAGGTATCACTCAGGAGAGCATTATTATCCTTGAGTGAATCAACAATATGAAGCACCATGTAAAACACCACGTTCAAGTAATTGATCAGGGAGAGCATACTAATATTCATCATTTAAGATAGCATAATCATCCTCTTGTACATCAATGACGTGGAATTCCATGTTTAACACCGCGGTCAAGTAATTGATCGGGGAGAATGTAATCATCCTCATTGCTTAGAAGAGCATAATCATCATCAAGTATATCTCATAAATCATATCCCAAGAAATAAATATGGAAATCCTCAATAAATAATATCAAATAAAAAGGCTCATAAGCTAGATCCTAGGTAGTACCTTTGGGTATCCCCGTCTCACAATGAATCATGTCAGGCACAATGACCAAAATCTAGTAAGAATGTCTAACAAGAATAACTACATCAATAGTAATCAGGTGAATGAATAAATAAAATAGTGATGGTGGTTAAACACTTAAACCCACCACTACTGACACAAACTCATAGGATTACAATTTTGGTATGGGTTCTAAGGTGATGCCCACTGCCATCTCTACCCAAACTCAACATACCAGATCAGGGTCGATCAAACATCGGGGCACTCAATGGGTCCCCTAAGTCGATACAGTGGAAAGGCATCCTACTCAAGACCCTATGGAGGAGTGAAAGTAAGTAGAGGTATCCTTCTTGGGATCCTATAAAAGAGTAAGTGTAAACAGAGGCATCATACACAGGATCATCATGGTCCACTCATACGTGAAGGCATTCCACTTGGGATCCTCTAAGTTTTCATGTAAGAAAAGGAATCTCTCATGGGATCCACAGAAATAGTAAGTTGGCATATGCATTCTACACGGGATCCTCGGAAGGAGTAAGCAGTGGAATCCTACATGGGATCCTCTATGTCAAAGCATACATGGAGGCATCCTTTAGGGATCCTCTGAGAAAACTAATCTCACAACCTCTTGGGGAAAAAGGGAATATTTCACAAGTGATATGTCTTTAAGGAAAAATATGCATAAGAATTAGTCACTAAATATGGCTCATAGACCATCTTAGATTAAGGCTATACTCTCAGGAGATAACTGAAACTATTTATCAGAGGAAGAACCTCTCCATTATAGCTCACTTGCCCCAAAACACTAATTAGGAGTTCTCGAAACCCCAAGTGTTTGACCATCACGATCTACATGAAACAATTCTCAAAATGGACTACTAATATGTCCAATTCTATCTCTGGAGAGTCAAAACATTAAAAACCCACAAAAAGGGTAGCTTGAAAGGAGTACAGGCATGTATACCCTAGTACATGGTGTGTACTCTCTAAGCCCCACTCAGGAATGTACTCCATCTAAACATTTCTTGAAAATACCATGTACACGGTGTGCATAACATATACATGGTGTGTAACCTACATGGGGTACCTGCCAATGCACCTCACATTACCTGGCCATATAACTTTACCCAGTTGTGTACTCATACATGACATGTAGCGTACTCAAGGTCAGATCGTGTACTTTAAACAGCCAAGTTCCCCCACATGAGATGTCTGTTCAGGTGGTTGACAATATGGCCATTCACTAGTACATGGTGTATACTTAGAAAAAAATCATCTTCCCCAAATGGGAAGAACACAAGGTGTGTTTTCCTGAACTACACGACATGTGATTAGGATTTTCGTATGAGAAACCCTTACAAATGGCCCGAAACCCTGTTTTCCCCCGCAAAATCTATAGATCAACCCTCATGGTGTCCTTATCTATCATAAAAGGGATATAAAACTAAAAAGTGGAAAATTTATGTGGATTTATAGCAAAAACTTAAAAATATACTACCTTTGTAGGGCCCTGGAGCACCCTGAGAGAGGAGGGGTGAATTATGGTGCCAAATTTTTCTTCAAAAGTGAAGGATCTTATTCCCGCATTGGTAAGAACTTGTAAAAATGTTTTAAGGAATCATATGGTAATAAAACATTCACATGTAGAGAGACAACACAATGGTTTTATTTGGTTCACCACCAAGGTCTAGTCAAAGGAGCATACATCGATAGTGTGTCGGTTGTACCAAAATCCACTAATCTTCACTAGTTGTGGAATACAGAATTTCAAACACAAACATTCTGTTCTAAGCACACTACCTTTACAAGATTTTAGGGATAGCTCACTACGTCCCTCAGAACACTTCTATCGAATCCCCCTAGCTCACTGCCTTGGGTGAAATCTTACTCAATTTATCGACTTGAAGGTCACTTTAATATATTTTCATTAAAGTATTTTTCCTTGACTAGAATGAGACTCTACTTGTATCGTAGACCTAAGTTGATTCACTTTGAAATCACTATTCACTAAAACGTGATATTTAGAAAAACTATTTATGGAGCTCCTTTGCGAAGCTCACAACCTTCACGAAGCTAATTGGCTTCATGGAACAAAATGTCTTTGTAAAGCTCACTGAGTCATCGCGGACTTCTCAGTCATCACGAATCACCCATTACTCAGAATCATTGGAATCATTCAAGAATTAAATAGTCTTTTTGCAATGCTCAAGCTCGCAAAGAAAGCTAGATTTGCGCTCCCTACCTTCACGAAATCAAAGCGATTCTGAATTTTTTTTATTTTTTTGTCTAATGAAGTGGGGGTAGCCTCATATTTATAGGCTTGGCCATTTGCGATGCTCCACTGCCTTTACTGGATTTTTTGGATCTTTCAAAAACATCTTTGCAAAGCTCCTCCATTCGTGAAGCTCTAGTGAGATTTGTCGTAGTCACGGAGATCACCGTCAACTCATCACACATTCGCGATGCTCCACTTCTCGTAGTTGCAAGGAACATCGTCAACTCATTGTGAACTCTTGAAACTCACCTTTGCAAAACCTAGTCATTGTGAAAACCATGAATTTACCATATTTATGAAGATTTGATTCCAGAAAATAACCATTTGCGATGCTAGCCTCTTCCTTAGTATTTTGAGCACAAAAAATTTGGATAACACTGGGAAACAACAGCACCTTCAATACTATATTCAACTTGTACTGTAAGAACACTTTCCTTGAAAAATCCTTGATCATCCAAGTGAGGATTGACAACAAACACAAACCAAATTCCATTTTCAGAAAAGAACACCCTTAGTTCCAACAACCTTTTGGTGGAATCCGCTGACTCTTTGCCCGTTTCCATGGTCTGAAGCTACCGCGCAATGATCCAACTTCTCATGAGCTCCACAATGACACCTCCCTCCCTCCCTCCTCTCTCTCTAGTTTACTCTCTCAGTCATGTGAAACAAGAGGCCCAAGGGGTCATACACGAGAAGCCAGAGGAAAAAAGGAGAAGAGAAAAAGAGAAGAAGAAAAAGGAAGAAGACAAAAAGAAATCAAAATGAAAAAGGAAAAGGGGCCTGACCCCAGCCCCGACCCCGATGTCCAACATAAGTTTATGCATCGCATAGGAAAAACCCTATATTTTGGACTCAATGAAGGAGAAAAAATCTTAATCTGACACTCCTTTAAAAATATATTTCTGAACAAACATGTACGAATAAATCAATATTTAATTAATTAAATATTAAATATTAATTATTCCATGATAATTCGAACGACTCAGATTTGCACTAAACTCCTTTCCTGGGGTAAACACCCTATTTCAGGACCAAAGGAGTGGTCAAAAAAATTATTCGAGAATAGGGGTAAAAGACCATTTTACCCCTCATGAGCATCCAAATGCAAAAAATTCAAATTTCTGCTCAAATTTCCAATCTAAAAAAACACATGTTCTTATAAAAGTCTCTCACTTCCACTAGAGCCAACTATTAACTATCCAACTGGTTAGATTCACATGTCATGCATTCTTCTACTGAAGTATGAAAATAGTTATTAATCCTACCACACTACTTATGGTTGTTCTGCTTGTTATGACCACATCTCTATGTGAAAATCCCTCAAGAGATGATATTACCATGTACATACCTTTTCTCCTCTGTTATCCCTAAAATATTGGATAATACCATTTCTTAAAGTTCATCATAATATGGCGACACTTTACTATCATGGAATGAATCCAAAATTTAGAACAAATCATTGCTAAAATCACTTATAAATCAGCATCAAAAGTCACAATGTACTTGGTCTATGTAGATAAGGAAACCACTAGTTGTGATAAGATTATCTATTGCATAATACATTAACATTAACTAAAATATTATAATAAAATGATCTAAAATAAGAGTAGTTTTATATCATTTCTCTCTCCTTAAAAGAAAATCCCCGTGTGTGGTGTTTTCAAACCCTCTACACAAGGGACCCCCCTCCCCATAAAGAGATCACTTAGAAGAGAGCCCCAGTTGGGAAGGAGTTGTTGTCAACTGGGATAGCAGAGTGTCCCGAATGGTAAAAACCCGGACGAAAATGGGCCGGCAAAAAACTATTTTCTTTGACGGATATGTGTTTCCTTTCCACCAGAGTCCTCCCTACCTGGCGGCGTTGTGGTGACACCAATCACTCCCTAGTGCTGCTATGGAAAATGAATTAGTCAACCAATGGAAACGCCTCTCACTTACAGATAAGGAAAAAGATCATATCAAAGCAGTGAAGGATGATGATTCCTTCTCGATTTGTCACATGAGTCTCTTGACCATATGCAAACTCATTTCGAATCGGCCTTTCAATATGTTTGCGTTGAAAAACACACTATAGGCCATCTGGAATTTGGAAGGAGGAGTTGCTATACGTGAGATCAAATTTAGGAACTTAATCTTCAAATTCCTCAATAGAATGATAAGAAAAGGGTTCTTCTGGGGAGACCTTGGACATTTGACAATCATTTAATTCTAATGGAAGATTGGGATAATGACAAAGATATATGGAACATGGCCCTCTCAAAATCACCTTTTTGGGTATAGATTAAGGGAGTCCCCTTATGGGGAAGATCAGAATGCATCATGAGAGATATTGGTGACCGTATCGATGGTTTTCTATAATGGGATAGATCAGATCCTATTCTATGGGGGCCCTCCACACGAATAAGGGTCCCACTTGATATCAATTGCCCCTACAAAGGGGTACCATCCTTTCTTTTGAAAACTCAAAATTATGGATCAATTTAGAATATGAAAAAATATCGATCTTTTATTTCTTCTTTGGACACATCAGCCATAGTAAAAAGGAACGTGCCTCAAAGATAGCTGACGGTGAAGGCAATATCGTCATGAAATATATTCCTTATCTGTGTGCTAAAAAATTGGGAATTTCTTTTGTTTCGGAATCAGAGAAAATCAAGGATAGAGACAAACTCACTAAATCCTTAAGTGTGCATGTTGCCAGTGATGAAGTCAGAACTATCATACTTGGGATGTCATGATTCCCTCCAACCTTTGATGTTCTCGTCCAACCAAAGGAGGTGGAAAAATAATATTCTCAAGTTACCCCTAGGCCCCTCAAAACACCTCAATTACACTTGATTATGTGACTTTGGAAAGAACAATTTCACCTGCACGGTTGCCTTGTGTGTCGAAGGACTTAACCAAACCTCCCACCAACCCCAAATGCATATGCTCGGACCCAACAGACCCATCCCAACCCTAGGAACTTGATCCCCCATATCCCATGCCCTAGGAGATATAGGGAATTCAGGGGTTGACAGGTGCTAAAAAGTGCCAGATGTGGAAAAGGATCACCAGAGGGGACCTGAGCATTGACCCCCCCCCCCCCACGTAGATTCCTGCGGAACCAAAAGAAGCATTAAAGAGTCCACAAGGATGAGAATCTCTCAAAAAGATGGAAGGCAACATATGATGGATAATTCCTTGAATTTTCTGTGGTAGAGGCTAGATTGACCCAGCCCCACCTACCCCAATGAGAATCTTGTGTTGGAATTGTTGTGGGCTTGGAAACCCACATACAGTTCACATGCTTCAGCGCAGATGCGCCATAAGTTGCCCTAGCATGGTTTTTTTGTTCGAAACCATGCTCAAAAGCAAGGACATGTGTGGTATTTCCTCTAAAGTAGGGTTTGAAGGATGCCTCCTAGTAATGTGTGTTGGCCATGTGGGAGGTCTTTGCCTCCTATGGAAGGAGGAGATTCATATCAGAATAAAAGGTTTCTCTCAGAACCATATTGCTGCCTCAGTTCATCAACCTAATGCATATGTGTAGACCTTTGTTGGTTTCTATGGCTGGCCCACAGAAAATGACAAGCGAAAGTCTTGGGAACTCCTAAGTACGATCGGGACCGGACATCTGGGACCACTGCTGGTGGGAAGTGACTTTAATGAGATCATGTTCCAAAAAGAAAAGAGAGGAGGCAACAGTCAACCTTTGTCTCATATGAGATATTTTTTGCAAGCTTCTCAATGTTCGAGCCTTTCTAACCAATGGTATGTGGGTCGACCCTTCACTTGGTATCGCGGTTGCTTGGAGAACACCCGTATTGAGGAACGCCTTGACGGATTCTTGGCCTCCTTCGACTGAATCTCTTCCTTCAACCTCTCCCACATCTCTCACATCACCTAAGCCATATCAGATCACTGAATGATTCTTTTAAACTTATATTCCTACCACAGAATCCCAAGATGCGAGAGACCATTTATTTTTGAGAGTTATTGGATGAAAGAAAGAGACTGTGAAATGGTGGTCAAATCAGGATAGAACTCAAATGGGTCTGACGTCTATACCAAAATCTTCCAAATGATGTCTTCCCTTAAGTAGTGGATCAATAATCATTTCTGGCAACCGGATTGGCAGTGCGATGCCCTTGAAAGAATTCTCAAAAAACATCACCATTTCCAACCCTCTTCTGCAACCCTTTCCAGGATTACGACCCTGAAATATGAACTCAACGAGGTCCTCAGAAGGAAAGAAAGTCATTGGGCCATGCACACCCGTGACACACACAGTAAAGAGTGTGACTCAAATACTCAATATTTTCACCAAAAAGCATCTAGGAGATGACACGAGAACTTCATCTCAGGAATTCGCATGCTGAAAGGGAGACTGGTGTTGAAAGAGAGTGATATCCAGGACCTTATTCTCAATTTTTTTCAGGACCTCTACTCAGCAGGTAATCCTTCTATCCTTGCTGAGATTACCTCTTGAATCTAGCCTACGGTTATAGAGACCATGAACCGCAAACTCACCCTCGACTTCACAAATGAGGAAATCCTCCTTACCCTTAAGAAAATTCACTCCACAAAAGCTATGGGCCCAGACGGTTTCCACACCTTATTCTATAAAAAATTCTAGCACATTGTGGGGCCCGATGTATCGCCTTTGATTAAAGAAATGTGGCATGGAAAGGCTTATCTCTCCTACGTCAATGAAACTCTCATCATGCTCATTCCCAAAACACAAAAAACCCTCTCAGGTGGCTAATTTTAGGCCCATTAGCCTTTGCAACGTCATCTACAAATTTTTCTCAAAAATCATGGTGAACCGTCTACACGCCTGGCTCCCCTCCGTTATCTCTAAAAATTAGAGCACCTTTGTCCCCAACAGGCTTATTTCTAACAATACAATTATTTCTCATGAAACCTTTCACTCCATGAAGACCCACAATAAGGCCAACCCATTTCTAAACATTCCCCATGCCCAACTACCAAAATTCCAATATCCCTGCACCATGCACCCAGTTCAACATTCCAACTTCTTGGACACATGACAATCCATAGAAGAGAGTGGAAAGGAATATAATTTTTGAGTGAGTTATTCGATTGAAGAGGGATGAATCTATCACTACCACCTAGACTCAAGGTTCATTTATAATGTTTTATTCACTACTTTCAAATCATTTATATCAAATTTCATGCTCAGTAATTTTTTAAAAACAACAATTTTAGATTTTTATTTTCCATCAATTAATTTTTTATCAACATATAAATACAATACGATATAAGAATTATAAAAAAAATCACTGAAATAAACACAATAATCATATCCATGCATCATGAATTCTTTCCCAGTTTCTATATATCCTTACGATTTTTTCATATAAATTTGTTCCTCCAATTCACCGTGTTAATTTTTTTCACATATATTTGTTTTAGCTTCATATCCAACATAGAAATCTGACATTGTATCCTTCTTATGAAGAACCCACTTGCACACTATTGTTTTTTCTCCTATTACCAACTCAACCAAATCTCGTGTCTGGTTCTTTTGTAGTGATTCCAGATCCTCAGTAGTAATAATAACTAATTTCTCACTCTTTAGGTCATTCATAGATTTAATACAAGAATAAGGGTCGTATCCTCTTACCAAAGAAAAAATAATCACATCTCAACTGATGATGTTCCCAAATCTATTCCACTCAATGACCACTTCATGAGGTTCAAATGGTAAGTAAAAGTTCACAACCCCTTCTTTTTCTATTGTTTCCTTCAAGATGCTTCATTTTAATATTTGAAATCATGGATTGTATTATATATATAGATTTCTCTTACTATGTCCTTTCATTTTAGTTCTTGAACTTTTAGTAGTTTTATTTTCATCTTTATTCATGTAAATATGAGTTTTGAACTTATGCGGTATGTATGTAATGAATATGAACATTGAAGCAATATGAAATATTTCATATTCTGAATATGCATGCAGCATGAAAAATCCATATAATTTTCAATGAGTATTTATTGGTATATATATAATATTGTAATCAATATGTATGTGCATAATAATGTAGTGAATATGCATTCAATATGAAATATGAATACAATTTTCAACACAATAATCATGGACTAAATCTACAATATGAAATATTCATAATATTCAATGTAGATTATAAGATATCTATATTATTAGCATGCAATATGAATTTTATTCTATATGGAACATACATATGCATCATATACAATATGGAGTATGAAATATGCATACTTTGTACTATGGAATCACGATTCATCTATTACTCTATTAATCTTTTTTTTTTTGCAGAAAATAGGAAGAAAAACGAAGATTGAAAAAGATTTCTAGCTCTATTTTTGCTAAGTTTTGTTATTAGGGAACTCTCTACTCACATGCTGGAACATTCTGGTATAAATTCCCAATTATTTTTGGACTATTTCAGTTCTTCTTTCTACTTATTTTTAACTCTCTTTCTATTCTAATTATCATGTTAACATCTCATTTATGTTGTGTTTATATCCCTCAACATTCTTATAATTCTGTTTCTTAATGTTAAGATTTTTTTTGCTCCCTCCCACTAGTTTGTGTTCCCACATGTTTTGTGCCCTTATTTCCTCTCCTTTACACCACACCTTTTTTTTAATTTTCTTCCACTTTGTTTCATGTTTTTATATATTTCCACGCTCCCGATGACTTCTATTTCTTAGTGTTGTTCTTTCATCTTTTTTATTTGTTTTCTCATCTTATTCATGACGCTTTATTCCCTCATCTACTATCCTACTATTTTATTTTATATACATGTTCTTCTTATTGACAATATGACATTGAGGATGAATTGTTATACACATGTGCAAGAAAAGATACCTGATCACATGAGTGGGGATGATTAGCCACTTCTATTCCATTCACCTGCATTTGAAATTGAGGATGACCTACTTTATCCTACCAATGTGAGCTTAATATAGGTGATCACCACAATTGCAGCCTTGCCATGAATAAGTAGGTGAATTTAATGTGTGGACTGTACCCCTAGTGTGAACCAAGGCATTAACGACTGACATGTGAGAGAAATGGATTGTGGATGAAGTTTGATAGAGTTTCATGTAAAGTTTATTGGAGTTTGAACATGTTTAAACAAGTTTGTAACCTGTTTCTTGAACCTTCGTATCTTTTCTTGGAAGTTGGTTTTTTTTTAAATTATGTTTAAATACGTTTCTTCAAATAAAGCCCTAGTTTGATGGAGTTTCATGTAAGCTAATTTTATAATTATTATATAATAAATACAATAAATATATTGTATATAATTAGATTAATAAATATCATATAAATTTTAGAAACAAATATTGGAATGCCCACACATAATATTTTAGTTAAAATATAATTTACAAAAAAAATATTAATTGTTGACATTTCTTATAAATGATGATAATAATATTATCAATGGATAAATCTGTCATATGAATCTGTTGCTAAATCATTTTACCAAAAGATATATTATTTGTTTATATTATTATAATTTTAATAGAACTATTTTATCTATCACAATAACATTTAGCGACAGAGTTTTTACCAACAATTTTGTGATAAAATAATTTTTGTTCGTAAAATCATTTACCAACAAAAAAAGAACTTTTCCCAACAGATATAACCCTATTGGAAAAAGCTAATCATTTTTTAGTGGTAGACCATATACCCCTAGAACTGAGTTTTTACTATATGGCATTCTTAGAGGAATTATCCTAGTCTTAATTAACTGTAAGACTAATCATTTTTTACATATGTTGTCAAACGTATCTGTCCAAAAAAAACTATTACTTTCCTAATAACTCCTTTTAGATACCTGGGTATATATTCATTCCAAATTAATATTCAAGGATCACAATGCTTGTTTTGATCCATAAATAGGCCCTTAAAACTTGTATTCTTTATTGGCTTTTTAAGGTGTCGTCATCTCTTTCTGTTCAAGTCATATAGACATGTTCCATAAGGTTTCCTGCACAGAAAATGACCTTGACAACCAAAAACCAATAGAATGATCATAAAAAAAAATATAACAAGTAGAATTCAAATTTATTTAAGCATGATGACTTGGTATAACCAATCGGGCCTTATTGGTACCACGCTTTTACCATCATTGTTTAGTTTCCCTTGAATACCACCAATGACTTTACATCAAGTGGAGAAACTACCAAAATGAAAATAAATGGATCTTAGTACATGGAATCCAATTATGAATTTATATTAGCTTTCCAATCATAGCATCTTTCCACTTATTGAGTTATGTTGGAATCATTATTCATAGTGAATAATATATCACTTATACGAGTGAATATAAAACCATCTCTATGGTTTTAACTTTCCCATGGTGTGTGTCTCTAGAATAACTACACCTATTAAAACTTCTAGAGTTTAGTATTTTAATGCCAACTCATGTTCATGAAGCCTAGACTTCACCAAACCATAGCCCAAACTTCCCTTATAGAAATATAGTTGGTTTTATTAATACCTTTCCCACTTGGGGTGTTAATATCCTTAGTAGCTATAGGATAATTAACTGAGATTCAAATTGTGTTTCCTTTGATGTGTGTTTATAGCTTAACCGACTTTAAAAAACAGTTCATATCAAACACTTTGGTAACATAAGGGACTCTCATCGTATCATAACTTATATGATATCCATTAGTTAATTTAGTTTGAATGTGGTTAGTTATTGTGCTTTTATTTATGAAATATGTCTAAAAAGGAATTTTGTAAGACTTGCAACACATATAAGACTCATCATCTATATATCCTGTACTATCATCATCACAATTTTGTGAATAAGGTAATGTGAGTTTAGGAAAACCTTTACTTAAATGATCGATGAATACTTGGTAAAGATATACTCTGACAAACCTGCTTGGAGGATCCTGTATTTTTTACAATTGTCTTCATTAATTCCATTTCATATTCCTAAAATCTCTTAAAGTAATATTATGAAGTATATGGACCTCTAACTTCTCCTCAGAATAGTTTACACTACCGAGTTAAACTAACTCGGGAAGCTTTATGGACTACCTTTATTTCTAAAGGTTTCTTTATCTAAAATTAACAAGTAAGAATGTTGATAATACCTAATGACTTTAGCTCCATCGAGTCTAAAATATTTTAGGTATATCCTTTACAATTATTAGAGAAATAACTATCTTACCACAACTAGGTATGGGTATTATATTTTATATTAATCATTTATTTCTGATGATTTAAGGATTATTAAACTATTAATTAAATACGAAAAACTATAACAACATTGATTCCAATAATAAAATAATGCTTTGTTGTGTCAAAAAAGGATATTGAGATAAATGTTTTGGTAATACCCAATACAAAACAATAGTTTCACAAGATCAATCCACTGGTCAATCTGATGTTGCATGTTTCTCACTGCTGACATACTAATCACTCGTTCATAGCTATTAGGAGAATTTACCTTACTTCAAATAATGTTTTTGAATTGTCTTGGTTGTTGTATTTCAATAAAAATGTGTAAAAAACATATTTTATTTAATACTCAATAAGTAAAACACATTTTATGATGAATACACCTGAAGTAGATGCCACAATTTATTTTCTCTCTAATTCTTTGCAATTCCTCTTCCAATGACCTTCCAGCCACATGAGAAGCAAATAACTTTTTTTCTCCATACCACCTCAGAATCTTTTATCTGTGAAGTATATTGTGAATAAACCATTGACTTTGAACCGGTCATGGGATTTTCAACCTGGTTATTTTTTTGTTCAATAGAAGGGGTGAGGAACCATGTTTTCACTATTCCATATCTTTTTAGTGAAGCATAGTCAAAATATTCTTGAGGGGATTCTCCATACTGTTCATCCTTTAGTTTTGGATGAATATGAAATATATGGTTGATAAGAATGATAATACGAGATTAATAGGTAATTTCTTATCCAAATGGAAGCCCAAACTTACTAACTGATCAATGTACTTTAACATTTTGAAGGAAAGATCTCTTTCTAAGTACCCATCTCCCAATTTACACCGGTATGGTGTAGTGAAAATATCATTTATCTTAAGCCTCTATTTCTCCTTATCAAGTGATAGAAGATGAGATATCATGGTATATACATCAATATACTTATGTTGCATCTTTAACTCTCTGAACATAACTGATATAATCATTAAATGGACAGAATAAGCATCCTCCGTGTATCACATGTAAGCATCATTTTCACCCTTGCTCACTTGTTGAGGTGGCTGATTAGGAATAAGGGACTCCAACACATAATACAATCCTTCTGATAATGGTGAAATGTATAAATGACTATAACACTCTTGAATGTTTGTGCCAATGAGTACATTGGGTTTATCCAAAAATGATCGTAGTGTACTCATGGTTTCAATTGCCATTTTTTACATTAAATAAAAGTGAAGTTTAGAACTTTATCTTGATTACCAAAAATGTAGTCTCCCAATATTTTATCAACACCAAATATCCTTCACCATTGGATTTAGAATATCCTATCATGTGGATATTCTAGTAGAAATGAACCATATTTCCCTTCTTATAACCCAAATGAGAGGCCTGACAGGTTATTAGAAGATATTTAGGTAGGCAGGTCGAAACAACTGCATACTCATAGCTCCTTGATCTGTTGAGTGAACTCTTCAATCCAAAAATCCCAAACACGAGTTTCCTCAAAACTTTCCTACTAGTCATACCATGTCTCATGGAACAATTGACTCTTGATACGAACTAGGTTAAGTCAAACCAAAACTTTTCTTAAAACTCCCTGAGAATTGAAAGCACACTGATGGAGGTCAGTCAAGTACTTTGAACAATAGTTGCATCTTAACTCAGGTAATGGAAGGCTTTATCGACTTAATATTTTCTTTAAGGGATTTTAAATTTTTATGTGTAAATATTTCCATTTTTTATCTTTCTTACATGCTTGTAAATATTAAACAGATTTTACATAAGTGATTAACCATGTCTTTGATAAAACAATTTACACATAATAAAATCTATTTTAATTCTATCTTGCATGCTTTTTAATTCATTTAGTTTATGTGATATGATAAAGAAACTATAAATAATTAACCATGCAACTTGAAAGAAATGAAATAAATAATGTGGAATGATCAAAAGCTTTCTAATGGTCAGTTTATTGAGCAGACGATAAACTAACCCTTGTCCCTAAGTTTGAATAACTCCTGAAACCATAGTTTGGTTAGAGCTTCAACATTCCACATATACTCATGTATCCCTTGTGTTGGTTTCACATTGGATCCAATCTTGAATCACCTCCACTCGCTTGGGATCTTCATTTAAATATGATAATACTCACACACAGGCGAGGGGAACCATTAGAATGGTTAAAAGATTTTACATAAAAGAAATCATGGACATGTTGGTCTTATATAGTAAGAGGGGATGAAACACAATCATTTTAATTTAATAAATACTATTACAAAACCCATGCAATAATAATTAAATTAAAAAAACTAACACATACATAGGTCGGTCTAGCTCATGATCATTCACACATACAATAAATTCACATTTAATAATAAATTGGCTAGCATTCACTCATATTAGTTCTTTATTAAGATAAATCCTCAAATTAATTAATTAATTCTTTTATCTTACTTTTCTATATGAACGATATTGGAAATACCCATCTATAATTTTAAATAAATTAAACAAATTAATTTTATTTAAATTTAATAAGTACATGGTGTGCACACCTTTGGTCAGTTACATGAGTACTGAAGGTAACACTATCAGTTCCATACTATACTCACATGATGTGTACCACCAACATAAATGACATGAGATAGTAGATAACACATAAAATAATTAATTTTAGCATTAATATCAGAACACATGTCACACAACGTGTACACTAACTACACACTGTGTAGTGTGTTTTAATGCTTCAATTAATATTTTCTCCATGTATTTTGACTTACACGTCATAGCTGTAAATCTGTGTACCTGAAATGAGATGGAACGAATCACACAACATATACACCGACTACATAGCCATGTAATCCCCTCTTGCTAATCCCGCAACACATGCCTATGGACTTGATGTGTTTTCTTTGTCGATTAAAATGCATTACATAGCATGTACACCACATTGTGTAATTGCATTTAGACCATGTTACACAGTCTGACATCCCTTATGCAATTGTGTAAGAAATGCACGACACGTATTTGACCACACGGTTTTTGTGAATTTCACTATAAAACCGTGTGGGGTTACATGACATTTACGCTAGTTACATGTCGTGTGCCCCATTAAGCCACGTGTCTCTAGCAGCTTTCATGTGACATGTAATTAATACACATCATGTAATGATACTCATACGACATTCATAATTTTTCACGATGCAACTGGCGTAGTTGATTGGACTACACAATGTGTACTTTCCAATTACACACCGTGTAGTGTTGTCCTCTGGCCAGAATCTACAACACCTCTGAATGAAATCTCCAATTGTTAATCATTTTTACTTGATGATACGAAGGTGAATGAAGATGTAATATTGACTTTTAGAACAAAGAATGAATTAACTTGTATTGAAAACTAACATCAAATTTATAAATTGATCAATGATTAATAAATAATTATAAATTAATATGTTATCGCTTTGATACCATTTGAATGTTCCAAGGCATAGAAGAAGTGGTCGAGACCATGCCCAAAAACGAATTTTCGTCAACTTATTCGGAATAATCCTCTACACTGGATGAATTAAAATATTGGAATCAATGAAGAAAGGATCATCAAATCTAAATTATAATTAATTTATATAGATTAAGAATTGCCTCATCTTGTAATTCTTTCTTTGTTGATGAATCAGCTGACCTCTTCTTGTCATATGATCGTTGCGGCAAAGGATTTAAGGGTAGAATCTCTCTAGTAACGATCCACACATGATCCATGAACCTCAAAATGTCTCCATAGAAATTTGTGGGTATTAGCATAGATGATTCTAGCACTTGTATTATTCTTTGTTGATTGCAATAAGAAATTACTTAATGGCTTGAAAGAAATCTTTCGGTTCTTGAGGGATTGAGAGGGAGGAAGATCATAACGCTTCATTCTTAAGAGCATTCCAGAGATTTTTCTCTTTAGGGTTGAGAGAATCTCTAAAGGGGATGTGTTAGTGCACAATGACATCAAACCCTAAGAAATGAGATAACCAAGTATTTATAAATCTAGGTTAGAGAATTAATAATTACTCCCTTATTACTTCTTTTAATCCTTAACGAATACCATTTCTAGATAATATTAATATTATTTTTTACTTGAAATGCTCTAAACCCATATAAAATAAATACAATTTATTAAATAAATAAATATTTTTTTAAATGATATTTTATATATTAACTTGGCACATCTTTCCTCTTCACTATCCCTTAACTTGGCACATCTTTCCTCTTCAATATTTATAAAACCTGGAATAATATCTATTTATTTAAATAAATAAATATCATTGTATTATTCGTTTATTCAATAAATAAATATTATATTCACTAAACCAGTGAATAAATATTTATTAAACATTCATGTAACCATATAAATATATGTTACCTTTTGAATTAATCGGTGATTAATAAATTTTATATATTTGCATAACTAAATTGATAATTACCTTATGAATAAATATTTATTTAATATTAAACTCACATATCAATTCTCTCAAATATCTTGTAACTGAATATATGTGATCAACCATACTCGAATAATATTATTTTTCTAAAATTGAGAATAATATGTATTCTAATATTAAATTCATATAGAATTTAATCGAGCTTCTGAATATACTTAGTGTGTGACCCTCTTGACCCTATCTTCAATGACATTATCCTAAATTTTCTTAAAGACCAAGATTATTGTATAATAATATGTACATGCACTCATAGCGAAAGCCGTTAATACTGTAATGACAACAACCTCATACAAACACTCACTGTGTAATATAATTCCTTTACAACAATATTTCATTCAAGAAGGTTGCATCGCATGTGTGATAAACCTATATGATTGAATCTATTTCTTTGAATTTCCAAAAATGAACTTGATGATAAAACTATCATGTCCATGGAATTTATCAGACAATTATGTTCTCATCAAAGGTCTTAAAATATCTAATTTCATTAAAGAACAAAAGGGACAAAACTTTTCCCAGCTTATTCATTAATATCATATTTACTATGACGCATCCAACATACCCAACTTTACCATCAACATATGTAATCACGATTTACGAAAATACATCAAAGCACACGACTCATGATACTTTCATTAAAGAACAAAAGGGACAAAACTGTTCTCAACTTATTCATTAATATCATATTTACTATGACACATCCAACATACCCAACTTTACCATGAACATATGAAATCACGATTTACGAAAATACATCAAAGCACACGACTCATGATATACATTAATAATAATATTAAATTAAGGATCACTACACATGTCCACTAATAGGAACATCCAATAACGCATAAAACATGTGGATTTCCTACCAGTAAACTAGTTCTCACAACCCCTCTTGGAGACTGCTAAGAAAGAACTTTATGGGAAGAAGTTTCAATGTCTTATGATCTCCCTACCCTATCATGTCATCTGCGTCCCTCAGATGAAATCATCTGACCATAGAAAATATATTTAAAAATATAGTCCCAACAATTAAAGGTTCTCATCATAGTGGAGAACTTCACCTTTCAGTGCAACAAATACTCTATGAACATTATCACATTGATGTTTCGTAGAAGAACACTCATAATGTGACAAGATATTTATTAATATTCAAGTCTTAATATTTTGGTAATCAAAAGTACAAAAACAGCTGGTTCTAAGGAATTAAATCCAACATTTAACATGTAACAACAATTTAAAAAACAAGTCTTCCAACAATATTCAAGCTACTACAACAACAATAATAATAAAATTAAAATTAAATAATAATAATAATAGTAATAGTAATAATAGTAATAATAGTAATAGTAATAATAGTAATAATAGTAATTGTAATAGTAATTTTAATGTTATAATAGTTTACAAGCTGCAATATCCCATAATGATTCAAAAAAAAGAAAAATTTGTGTTGTAGTGTATCGTGGTCATACAACTTTAGGAAAAAAAAATACAGCAGTTGAATGAACCAAAAAATTAGAAAAAACATTGACCATAAAAAATATAGTAGTGTAGTGATGACTACCTTACACAAAAAAGTAAAACATTGATATCAATGTATAATAAAAAAATCAAAATTCAAGTTCCTACAAAGAATAAACATGTAACATGCATATCAAAAGCATGTCAATCCACATAATAACCTAAAGCATCTTGATTCCCATCATTATTATTGGTGCCAATCCCACTTTGATTATGATTTTATATAGCTTCAAAATAAAAAATTAAAACATAAATCAATCAATAAATTATCTAGACATATATATGAATATGAAATCGTACTAAAAACTAAATATATTATTGTGTACATATTTCTTCGATTTCATATTTTTCAGGATTATCTTCTTCCATATAATGCATGTATTCCTAATCCTAGGAGATAATGTTAGACGTCAACCAATTTTGTGTGCAAATAGAACCCTCAACTTCTTCAGGTGAAGAAAAATCTTATAAACATCGAAGGACCATCGGCTTGCACTGCAAGTGGATTCAGGAGAAATTACATTACAGATGAATAACAAGAATATCTGGTGACATTTTTGACAAAACCTTAAATCTTGATGCATTCACTTTCCACAAAATTAAATAATAAAAATTTCCCTCATCATCCTCCAAATTATTCATCAAGAATCTTATAGAACCCATTCCTATTTTCAATTTATCTGTTCATTGTGTTAAGAGTTTTAAAAGAAAAACTTCTATAAATTGTTGATTTTCTTTGAAATGGACCACCCTCAGTATTTAAATTTGCTCCCACCAATGTCTGCCCATCATTATCCTTATGAATGCTAATTTTTTCTCTATATTGAGTCTCATACCAATTATATAAGCTAACGCAAAATTATTTTACAAGATCTATCAAAACAGAAGCATCATCACCATATGTATTTAAATAGCCATGATATAAATGATATCTTAAACCTTGTATCTAATATATTAGAAATGTAAATTAAAGGATTAATGCATTCAATTTTACCCCAATACTTGTTGAACTTAACCATAATGTTATTTACCTTAATGAATAGATCATATTCTCTGTCTTCGGCTAATTTTTTGATCTCACGTTTCAAATTTGAAATAAAGTCGTAAGCTTTATTTGATGTCACTACTAACAAACCTGATAATGCTAATGTCAGGTCATAAAAAATCCCTAGGAATGTTTCAAGAATTTCCACATTCTTCCAAACCTATTCCTTCGGGGGATTTCCTCTCATTTCACAATCATCAAATAAAAACTTAGTCTCTATCCTCCTCTTATAATCTTTCAAATTCCTTTTAGAAATTTGAAGCCAAATCTAACATTTTGTAGGTTGAATTTCATCCAGCATGCACATTAAGGGAGACAAAGCCTTTGAATATATTTTTTCAGCTTTAACGGCTTCCATGAATCTTGTCAGGTGACTAAGATATGGCCTTACATATTTCACAGTATCTCGAACGGCAGTAATTGGGTCATTATATTTCTTCAATCCATCAGTCACCATTAATTTTAGAATATGTGCACAACAAAGAATGTGCATCATCTCAACTTTAAGAGCCAAACCACCCCTAAGATTTTTTTCCAGATATGTTATTGACCAATCATTAGCACTAGAATTTTTTAACTGTCGCTGTGAACAAAATTTTCAAGTCCCATTTAGACAAGAAAGCTTCAGTACATCTCCATATTGTCTCACATTAATGTTTGGAGAGTAGTTGAAAATTAAGAATTCATTTCTGTAGATTTTAACCATTGTCTATAAAGTATGCAGTCAAATAAATATAATTTAGATTCTGAATTGAGGTCCAATATTTAATCATCAAGAACATCCGTTGATAGCTTATCATTTGAACTATCAAAACACAATTTATATTTTTATACTCATAGTAGTGTAGGGTAAGCCAGGTCAAATCACAGGGAAGGTGAGTGAATATCAAATGGATTATTTGAACCTAATCTACTTAAAATAGAGAACTAAGATGTTTAATGGAAGATAAGAGCGAAAATGATGGAATAAAGTGAAAGTAAGAAGAAATAATATATGAATGCACGATGGTAGAAGAGTTTGGACCTAAATCTAAGGGTTACAGGCAGGAGACAAGAAAGAAAGAAAGGAAAAATCCAAATGACGCAGCTTGTGAATTATAATATTCTCAAAAAAAAGATACAATGAGAATTATAGACTAAGAATTCATTCATTGATGAACTATCATTCATTATTGAATGTCCGCTCATCCAGTTCCCAACTCAATCTGTCGATTTAACAAAATGGGTAGAAAAAACTAATCCTGGAGTTAATTTTCATCTGTTGAAATGTCAAACAAAAACAAGAACTGAACTGAAGGAAATAAAGGCTAAGATGAATAAACTGCAGTCCTGAAGAGAAGAATAGAGAACATGAAATAATGGAAAAAACAATAATTAAATTCCCCTAGAAAGGATTAACTATAGTGCATGTTCATCAAGAAGGAAAGCACAGGAAGATGATATAGAAATACAGTAAAAAAATGAGATAGGGAAGAAGAAGGTTTCTTCTATGTCGAGTTGAATTCTCTCTGTCGAGGCCGAGTACCCAAATGAAAAAACTAATCCTGGAGTTAATTTTCATCTTTTGAAATGTCAAACAAAAACAAGAACTGAACTGAAGGAAATAAAGGCTAAGATGAATAAACTGCAGTCCTGAAGAGAAGAATAGAGAACATGAAATAATGGAAAAAACAATAATTAAATTACCCTAGAAAGGATTAACTATGGTGCATGTTCGTCAAGAAGGAAAGCACAGGAAGATGATATAGAAATACAGTAAAAAAATGAGATAGGGAAGAAGAAGGTTTCTTCTATGTCGAGTTGAATTCTCTCTGTCGAGGCCGAGTACCCAAATGAAAAAACTAATCCTGGAGTTAATTTTCATCTGTTGAAATGTCAAACAAAAACAAGAACTGAACTGAAGGAAATAAAGGCTAAGATGAATAAACTGCAGTCCTGTAGAGAAGAATAGAGAACATGAAATAATGGAAAAAACAATAATTAAATTCCCCTAGAAAGGATTAACTATAGTGCATGTTCATCAAGAAGGAAAGCACAGGAAGATGATATAGAAATACAGTAAAAAAATGAGATAGGGAAGAAGAAGGTTTCTTCTATGTCGAGTTGAATTCTCTCTGTCGAGGCCGAGTACCCAAATGAAGCCCTGGCTCGTGCCTTAAGAATCCCCTGCTCTTTGCTCCAAATGTTAATTGAAGTCCTGCTGCTCTCGATTATTTAAAGAATTCCCAAATTAGTCACCTTAAATGTGTTGCTGCCTTACTTTTTAATGAGAATTTCTTCCACTGACTTATTTCATTAATTTTCACCACCTTTGCTTTGTCATAGTTGATTGGAGAGAATATTTTTTTTACCTGCAGTCATTACTACTGTAACAGTATAAAAATTCCTAACTTCCTTTTACTTGCAATGACTAATTATTGCTCTAGTTTCCAATCAATTGATACATAAGAATAAGAAATTAATAATTTCTAGCCGAAACCTTTGTATTTAGTTTCCTTCCCTGGATTCATGCCTAACTCCGCAGCTCCATCACTTGAGAACTCAGCCCAAGCACGACACCTTGCAGCAATGGGTTCAATGAATATGTGGGCACCCGATCACTATCAACATATCAACCAGGAAACTTGAACTGGTAAACAAAATTCAACCATCTAACACATGTCTTACTCCTTTCAACTAGATTTTGATTGGTCTTCATCACCAACACAATCATCCTGGTTTGAAGGTATTCAAATGAAAAACAAATCTGTCATCTTCAGAAAAATCAACACTATAACTTCACTCAAACAAATCTTTAATGATCACCCTCTTCAAATCAAGAAAATACATGATCTTGAAAACTACCCACCCAAGAACACTTGTTAACTAATCCTAATACTGAATATAGGATCTTTCAATCATCCAAGCTACACTCAGGCATCCTCAAATCGATATCTGAACTCGAGCAAAACTTCAACTCAATTCGAGCTCAGTATCAGTTCCTATTATAGTTCAGATGAACGGTAGTTTCATCTAAAATGAAGCTCAATAATTCAGATTCAAAGAGACAATTTGTAGAGCATTTGATTTGCATCCTATCGCAACCTCATAGCCGCAACTTTGGAAACTCGAATC
The DNA here is from genome assembly GCA_963277665.1 of Viscum album. NCBI lineage: Eukaryota > Viridiplantae > Streptophyta > Magnoliopsida > Santalales > Viscaceae > Viscum > Viscum album. The sequence goes on along the minus strand of OY728121.1, from coordinate 1,654,858,540 downwards.
CCCCTTGACCTGTGAAAATCCAAACCTAGAGAGAAAATTACCATCCAACAATCACAAACATTCTTCATTGAATCGGGTGCATTCGGAATCTCCTTTAGTGGGGCCCAAAAACCCTAGTTTGTGATTGAGAAGATGTGAAATAGGTTCATCATCACCCTTCATCAGTCAGCTGTTTTCTAACATGAGTTATTCTTTATCTTCATGATTTCAACTTCCTCCATGTTCACAAGCTTCCATCCTTGATCCTCTGTTTTGGTCAGTGATTCTTTTAACTCAGTGGTTTCTCATTTTTCCTCACATATTGAGGTCGATTTTGGTCAAAATCATTTGAATCATCTCCATCATCTTCGATGGATTCCGGATCCCTTTCATTCGAGACTAGGCTACCCTCTTCAATCAGTGTTCAATGTACTTCAAGGTTGCATTTCACCAATCCCCGAAAGAGAAAATAATGTTTTGTTATGTGAAGGAAAAATATCTAACACCATGTACAAGAAATATCTTAAGATGTGTTGGGGCGCAGCGAAGGTGCGTGGTACCTCAAACACATAGAACAGGAGAAAACAGAGCAACGCAAGGATTTAACGTGGTTCGGCTTTGAAGCCTACGTCCACGGGAGAAATAGGAGGATCTTCTCTATTCACTCTCTCTGAATCTCGTCGGAGGAACACACAATTACACCACCCCGATTACACACACATAGCTCTTCTGTTTATAAAGAAAACAGATTCTGCAACGTCAAGGGTTGGTGCATCAACCCTTGAAATTTATCCCGCTGGCTGTTGTCCATGAAGCTGCTGTGTCGGCAAGGTTGGCTGCCAACCAAGGGAGAAGTCTCCTGCCGACAAAGGAGACTCCCAAATTAGGAAGTGGCCCCCACAAATCTCCCCCTCACGACCAATTTGGGGTAGAAGCTTGACCTGCAGTATCTTTGCAGGTGTTGAAAACTTCATCGGCAAATCGAACACGCTTCTTCACGCCAGATGACGTGGCACTTTCACCGTCTTCACTCGAGCTCGGGCTGACTGTAGTCCCCATCAAATGATACAACCCTTGAAACTCATTCCCAGTAAGCTTCGCTGCATCCTCACGTGAGACTTTCAACACTCCACCTGCTATGGAAATCTTGAACCCTCTCGCATTGAGCCTACTTAATGATATCAAGTTCCATCTCATCCTCGGAACGAATTTCACGTCAGCCAGTTTACGAACTCCTCCATCAGGCGTCTTCAATTTCACCGTCCCAACACCTCGAACCTCGCATGTTGATCCATCACCAAGTCTCACCGAGTCTCGCACCTACTGAAAAGTATCAAATGTACCTTTCGTCGTACATATGTGTGCTGAGCTCCCCGAATCCAGAACACATCCGTCTTCCTTTGGATTTTGAGCCCGCTCGTTCTTCCTCTTTAGAAATCGGCATTCCCGCTTCATGTGCCCGAATCTTTTGCAGTAATGACACTGCACTTCTCCCCGTTCAACTCTCCCATTTGAGTGCAAGCTTCCCGTTGTGACGCAGATTTCATCATCTGCTGATAATCCTGTGATGTTCACATCCTCCTCTTCAACTTTCTTCTTTCCAGCAACGTACCTTTTGCGCTCTCCACAATCACTTTTATAGTGACCATTTTTCTCACACCATAAACACGTGATTTCGCTAAGATCACGCCCCCTGGATTTCGGTCGCCATTCTTTAGCTCCTGACTGTCGACGTCGGCTCCTCCCACGCCGATCATCTCGGATCACGGGTCTTCGGAATGCTTCCGAATCTTGAAGCGACGCCATCACCTCGTCCAGCTTCAATGTCTCCACCCCCACGAGCAATGCAGTCACAAGCCCATCAAATGAGCTTGGTAGGGATGATAAAAGAAAAAGCGATTTATCTTCCTCTCCAACCTTCACACCGAACCCCAATAACGGTGTCAGGATTTTGTTGAATTCGTTGGTGTGATCCAACAAATTCGCTCCTTCGTCCATGCGCAACTGGTACAGTTTCTTCTTTAAGAACAACTTGTTGGTCAGCAACTTCGCCATATACCGCTGCTCCAACTTCTTCCAGATCTCCTTCGGTGAGGTTTCATCCAACACCGAGTATTTTACCTCATTCGTCAAACACAGTCGAATTGTGCTGACGACCCGCATCTCGAGTTCTTCCCAATCATCGGCACTAGTTGTCTCGGGCTTTTCTCCGATCAACGGTCTGATCATGCCCTGCTGCACCAAAAGATCATTCACCGTGCATTGCTACAAGCCGAAATTGTTCTGACCATCGAACTTCTCGATCTCAAATCTTGGTAGTGCTCCACCACCCGTCATCTTCGTTGTCGCAAAACGCGATCACCACCGTCGATGTCGCACCCTTCTGAAGCCACCTGATAGAGTGCGAATTTTGAAAAACTAATCGTACGGATGCCTCCGGAATGGTCGAAATAGTCGGAATCGACTCCTGGATCGCCAAAATCGGACACCAATTGACCGAGATATGGTCAAAATACGTTCAACGTTCCAGATCGCCCGCTGACGTGGCGCTGACGTGGCACGCCGGAGTTCCTGCTGGAATCTCACCAGAATTTTCGCCGGCAGCGTGAACAGTTTCGTCTTCTCCGGCACGGGGGTACTGTTCACCCACGGGTTTGACCAAATTTTGACCGAGCATACCGGGCTCGTTTCAACTCTGTTTTCATTACCGCTTGCGCCGTTGGAATCGTATCGCCGTCCTCTTCACGAATTTGTCGTCGGAAAAATTTTCCGACCACTTTCAATTTTCCGGCCACCGGAAAATTCGCTGCGGGCTCGCCGTCTCACCTCCGTTCGCTCTGACTCGCCTCTGATACCACTTGTTGGGGCGCAGCGGAGGTGCGTGGTACCTCAAACACATAGAACAGGAGAAAACAGAGCAATGCAAGGATTTAACGTGGTTCGGCTTTGAAGCCTACGTCCACGGGAGAAACAGGAGGATCTTCTCTATTCACTCTCTCCGAATCTCGTCGGAGAAACACACAATTACACCACCCCGATTACACACACATAGCTCTTCTGTTTATAAAAAAAACAGATTCTGCAACGTCAAGGGTTGGTGCATCAACCCTTGAAATTTATCCCGCTGGCTGCTGTCCATGAAGCTGGTGTATGGGGAAGGTTGGCTGCCAACCAAGGGAGAAGTCTCCTGCCGACAAAGGAGACTCCCAAATTAGGGAGTGGCCCCCACAAGATGATGGGTGAAAATTTTTCATACACGGACTACCTACAAGAGTTCCAAATTTATCTTATGCGGATTAAGTTAAAATATCCTACGAGGTGATTGAAAATATCCTACAGGCTACTCCTTGGAAATGCCTTAAAATATAAAACTATAAATTCATTGAAATGTAAAAAAATTAATTAAATATTAAAATGAAACTTTTCAATAGTTCATTAATGATTCTTTTAAAATTTCAACACAAAGAAAAATTAATTTGTTCCAACAATAAATGTCTAAAGAAAATCATGGAACATTGAAAAGATAAATTCCCATGAAGGCAACCATTTCAAATTTATATTTCAATTAAAACCACTCAAAAGTACAAAAAATATTTTCTCTTAAAAATATGTGAATATTAAAATGAAGAACATTTACAAATTAAACACTAAAAACCTCGATTTCCACACAAAAATAGAAAGAATTAAAATTTTCATTCTAAAATGAACAAAGATTCAAAATATTATCAATTAACACCACTTAATCATGAAAAATATTAAAATTACAAAGAAAATATATGATAAACACTTATTAAAATGAGGCCACATGAAATTCCCCACCACTTAATATATTTCTTGTTAACAAGCAATCCATTTAACAATTTCATTAAAATAAAAGTAATCCCAAGAATGACAAACTAAAGTGCCAACAAGTTGATTTTCAAATGAATTTTTCCCCATGGTCCCTATCAAGTAGCAAATGTGATTTCTCACCTAAAATAAAATTGTTTTGTGCAAAGTCGGTGTAATGGCCCGGACCTCTCTGATCCATTCTTTTGTTGAAATCTGGTGTTTGAGGTGTTCTGGGAGGTCAAGATGACTAATCCCCAACACTGCCAAATTTCCAGTTCTGTGAACAGTGTTCAGTTTTGTGAACAGTGTTGTCGATGAATCATCTTCATCTATCAGTGTCGGTGAGTCATCTCCATTTGCCAGTGTCGATGAGTCATCTTCATATGTCAGTGTTGGTGAGTCATCTTCATCTGTTGGTGTCGATGAGTCATCTTCATATGTCGGTATCAGTGAGTCATCTTCATATGTCAGTGTCGGTGAGTCATCTTCATCTGTCGGTGAGTCATCTTCAACTGTCGGTGTCGGTAAGTCATCTGTCGGTGTCGATAGGTGCTACAATGTTTTCAGATCAACTGGTGAACAGTGTTTCCAACTTACTACAATTTCGCTCCTTTAACGTTTTCTTTGACGTGAAACGCATTCAAGACCTTGTTTTAAGGGATTTAAGGTCGATTCAAAGCCCATAACTCCTATCTTAATTTTCCTAAGGGTCCTGGTGCCTTTGCTCGGTCAAACCGCGTAGTATTGATGAGATTCGCCTTTAATGGAAAATCTAAAATCGTATCTAAATCGATGCTCTATTTAGATTTTCAAAAGGCCAAGATACCTTCCGTATTGTTCTTTCTTCTTTGTTTTCTCTTGGCACAAGACACCCAGAGTTCTTCCCCCCCAATAGGAGTCGTGCGATCGAACTGCGATCCTTGGATCGTTTTCCTTGGAATCTTCTTGCTGCAAGCACACCCCCTGTTTTGGCGCAATAAGAAAGTGTCGATCTGTCCCCAGTATAAGGTATGTTCTACCGCTATTCTTCTAGGTTCCTCTCCTTCCGTTTCTGATAAAGAACTAGGACAGGGGGCAACACTTTCTGGAAATTAATAGCAGCAACAGTTACAAAACAGAGTAGAAAAAAGACAGAAAAAAGGGATACACTTCAGGAGAGAACTCCTGCCCAAGCCCTTGGCCGACTTCCTGGTTTCTACCCTCCCCTTTTTCCCCTTTCCACCCCTTCCTTTTATAACTGAACAACCCACAAAGGATCTCCCAACTATGGGGTCCATTCTGTTATTCCCTGGAATCCCTCCACCCATTCTGTTATGCAGTTGAGCTGGGGGGACCACTCCAACCGATTGGTTAGGCGGTTGTGCTGCTGCTGGGGGGACCATTGTCAGCTGTCCAAGCATATTCCAGCATATTCCACCTTTGGGCCCATCTATAACAACTTCCTCTAACTGTTGTGGGCCCCAAGAATATTTTCCCAGGATCCCAACATATTCCCTATGGGCCCCCATGGTGTAACTGCATGTACCCCCTGGATCCCCCCATGCAAATCCAGCTTTGTCCTGCTGCAGATTCCCCCGCATACTTATCACTGCCACCACCTGAAAATCCACCATGTCCTCAAGGTGGAGAACGTGATCAGGGAGATCAATGTGATTGCCTAGTCTGTCGCCAAGATCCGCCTGTTTTTCAACGTCCATGCCGAAGCCTCCAATATGTGCAGCCGACACACACATCTAAGTTCAGCAAATCTGTTGGACCGTTTTCTGAAATGTCTCCAATATCATAGAGCTTATCATGCGTTGCAATGTTCGCTCCCAACCCGACCAGTCCAGGAGCACAAGTGTACCGCACCAGCATGCTATACGATAATTTAGACCAGACAAATATTGAGGTTACGTTGTTGGTGCTTGTCTCACCGCCCCTACAATACCGCTTCACCGTGCCATGGGTAACTTCCACTTCCAACGACTTCCCATCATAACCCCCCATGCTCTTCAAGGCATAAGCAACCATGTCAACAAAAAATCTGTGCTCATACCAAATCTCAACAATCCGGAACCTTGATTTGGTCAAAGAAATCTCTTGAAAGATGCCTGTAAATCCTCCATCATATTTCTACAAAATGATATTCTTTGGCATAAGATATCATGGCCAACGAATCCCGTACGTAATATTCCCCGAAACCTTGCCGAAGGCATAAATAGACCGTGTTGCATAGTTTCGGGTGACAACATGATCTGCCCACGTTGCTTCCCTTACAGATTTCAGCCATGATGTTGAACGATAAATCCAATCGTCAAATGCTTGGGGATGACGCCTTGTGTGATCAACAATTTTAGCATTAATAAATTCCAAGGAATCCTTAGCAAACCCTCCCACGTGCAAGGTCTTTGTGAGCACAACTATCAAGCTAAATCCCAATTGTACCCTGGTAGCGTCACTAGGCAATTCTGCTTCTCCACCAAGCATTTTTTGCAATGCTTGTTGGGCATTATCCACGACGCTGTTGATGATATAGCTTTTATCCACAGTAGGATAACCGACTACAACCTGTATATTAGAACCAATAACCTCGTTCCAGTCCTAGAGACCTTCTTTGAACTTCAGTTGAAACACATGCTTAACAGAAGGCTGAACCAATATCCTAGGAACCATTGTCTGAGTCAAGAGACGAGTCATTATGTCTCTGCCAGAGTGCAGAACAACCAAAAGACACCATGAAGGACAGGCCCATGGTGGCTTTGGTGGTTTGGGAAACAGTGTGGCTTGTTCCTGACGTTCTCGAAAGAATTTATCCACACGTTTTCTCAGAATAAGAGGTTGCTGCTGAGTAGTGGTCGGACCAGGATGGTTTAGTGCAAACCACGAGCCTCTTTGCCTCCATGCAAGAATTTTCAGTAACACCACTTCCTCTATCGAACATGTTGGTGCGATTTCCTTATGTTGCTTTTTAGGAATTTTATCAATCGCTTCTTGTTGGTAAGGCAAGTCCGTCTGCAATTCGGCCTGCAAGACTATCCATACTGATGCATGTGGAAAGATGTTGTTATATGCTGCTCCAACAACTGGGAAAAATTCTTATAAGGCAGGGCAAAATTCCTCCAGGAGGCCAAGTCTCCTCCACTGCTCATAATCCTTCGTATCAATCTGTACAAGTGTTGTGAGAAGATTGTTTGTATAGTATCCTAGAAATTGCAGCAGGTGCTTGAGCTTGACGCTGCCAGGCACGAAAGCGCTCGGGCGTGAGGACAAGACCGAAGAAATAGGCTCAAGTCGGTGCACAAGAACGGTCTGGTCATGTGCAGCCGCAGTCGCATCATGTCCCTGCGCCGCGAAGGCACCAGAATTCTCGGGCTGATGGGCTGGGTCGGCCGTAGGTGATTCCTTGTTGCCGGAGGTTGCTGAAAAAATTTCTGGACAGGTGTTTGAACCTGACGGAGGGCTAGGAACCTCCTGTGGGAATTTCTCCAAGTGACACACAAGATGAGATAGGGATGCCCGGAAAGCAGCCTGCTCCTAGCGATCTTTGTTGGAGGCGGCAGTCAAATCAGCGATGGCCGTTTCCAAAGCAGTTAGACGCTGTTTTATAAAATCCATGCGTGAATGAGTGCGGGTCTCCATGTGGGGTGCTGAGGGCTAGTATTCGGCAGGCCGAACCAAATTGATAAAGAACTAGGATAGGGGGCAACACTTTCTGGAAATTAATAGCAGCAACAGTTACAAAACAGAGCAGAAAAAGACAGAAAAAAGGGATACACTTCAGGAGAGAACTCCTGCCCAAGCCCTTGGCCGACTTCCTGGTTTCTACCCTCCCCTTTTTCCCCTTTCCACCCCTTCCTTTTATAACTGAACAGCCCACAAAGGATCTCCCAACTATGGGTCCATTCTGTTATTCCCTGGAATCCCTCCACCCATTCTGTTATGCAGTTGACCTGGGGGGACCACTCCAACCGATTGGTTAGGCGGTTGTGCTGCTGCTGGGGGACCATTGTCAGTTTTCCAAGCATATTCCACCTTTGGGCCCATCTATAACAACTTCCTCTAACTGCTATGGGCCCCAAGAATATTCCCCCAGGATCCCAACATATTCCCTATGGGCCCTCATGGTGTAACTGCATGTACCCCCTGGATCCCCCATGCAAATCCAGCTTTGTCCTGCTGCAGATTCCCCCGCATACCTATCAGTTTCTCCTTGCCATGTTATGGCATGTGATCTCCATGTTTCTAATGGAGTTTTCTTGGGTGTTGGTTGGTGTGGTGGTGTCTCTGCGTCCTCGGGTGGATGCAGTCTTCCAGGAGAGGTGGTCGTGATCCGTTGTGTTGGTCTGTTCTCGTGTAAAGAACGTCAAGAACCTTTTGAGATAGGGGATTCGTGGCTTCTCTATTCTATTTATGTGCACTAGTAGAGTTAACATGTTTTAGCCCACTGGATTGTTGCGGAATCGTCGGGAGACACAACGACAGAAACGAGGAAAAACGAAAAGAAAGAAAGCAAAGGACACAACGATTTACGTGGTTCGGGAAAAATCCCTACGTCCACGGGAGAGGCAGAATTTCACTATGATTCGGGAGCACGAAAATTACAGAGGATTTCAGTAGTAAAACCCTAACCCGAAATGGGCTACATATGAAGAAGACGGTCCACGGTTCCGAATAGTAGTCCGCGTTGCAACAGTGATCGGCGGCTCACATTGTCAAAAGTGCTACAGTGTCTGCCGACTGGAAGTTAAAAGCGCTACAGTGAAATTGACCCCGAAGTCCACACCGCTACAGTGTCGGTCGGTGTCGGTCGGTCAACTCCGCTACAGTGGTCAGCATTGCTACAGTGAAGTTGACCCCGAAGCTCGACCCGCGACAGTTGCGGGCCACAAGCATTCGGCCCAACCGGATCGGGCAACACCAATCCAACATGGATCACAATGGAATTGACATAATAAATATTTGAACATGATTAAATAATTAGAATCGATCGTATGTTATTTCTTTATACTGTGATAACAATTTTTCTCTTGATTGCTAGATCGCGTGATATTTATGCTTTGATTGTAAGCATGTCGTTCTTCATGGAATTGGTAAAGAACGTAAAGCAGGGATTAATTATAAATTAATTGGCTAAAGATAAAGAGGCATGTAAATGAACCCAGTTGTTGTAATTTGATGATAATCAAACGGATGCAGTTCTGCATGTTTAATTGAATCGGTTAATTCAATATGGATTTAAGAACTGGTTTGATAAAAGACAATGTCTGGTAGGGAGGCCCAATAGTGGTGGCGGCAGTTGACGCCTAGAGTTGTGAGATGCATCGATTTATGCATGTGAGTGTCGGGAGGACATCGGGGATGATGGAACAGGTTGAAGCTGAGCTTACCATTGATATGAAAGTGGTTACTGATTGAACTTGTTGTTTGTTATCTTCTTTACTTTCTCCACTGCTTGAGGTAACTGGTTTTGCTTACTCTCCTTCCAAAAGAGGCGAAGACACGCGGGGTATGTCACGTGTTTTCTGTGTTTAGCTTCTCAAAGATAGATGGGTCTACGCTCTTATTATAGGTGGCAAAGACTCGATGAGTAGTTCACCTACTCACCGTGTTGATCCCCTTGTGTTTGGTAGCTTAGAATGCTTTTCTAGAATGTCTGGGGATATGAGAAAGTAATAATGTTAATAAATAATCAATTCATGGGGTTGGAGCTTGCTGGGATGCAATGCTGAGGTTACAATTTAAAGAAACTATGGACTTGGTTTGGTTATGCTGGAGGGAAAAAAACTTTGTTGTGATGCTAATGAAATATAATGTGGAATTGCTAATGGTTAATTAATGATTAAAGAATTAATCAACATAAAGTGAAATTTATTAAAAAGGGACAAGATGATTTAATAAAGCTCGTTAAATGGTTGTGTGCTTATAGGATATTTAGTCTTAGCAGTGACAGTCGGGAGTTCGAGCAGCGTTAGCTGTAGTTGAGTCTAAGACTGTTATTCTCATAGTGTGGTTGCATGCTATAGTAGATTTTGTACTTCTTGTGTTTATATATGCTACTTCACCCTGTCGGTTAGGACAACTGACACCCTGGGGATTCTGAACCCTGGGGGGTGTTTTCCCCAAAATTCCGGTGGGAGGATGGACGGTTGACTACCCCCTTTGGCCCCGCTCTCTTCTCTTGGTAGTTATTGTGCTGGTTGGCACGTCAGGTTAGCTTTCCCTATATATGTGTGTAGAGGGCTGTAATGGTTTCTGGTTGTTCACACATATATATTCTGGATATAGTTTACTATGAACTACTATAGGTGTAACGTGTATAGGTTGTGATAACTTGAGGATTCTTACTCGGCGTATGGGTTGTAATTACTTGAGGTATAATGCCCGACGTATGATACACATTATGCGAGTTGTGGTGGCTCCTGAAAACTACTTGGTTACTTTGGTTACATGGACGCAGTGGTTGTGTTGCACGAGGTGCATGTTGTGGTGCTACGCTCAGGTGTCTGCGGACAAGCCTTTTTGGAAAAAGATGCTTAGGACGTGCGACGTTGGGGAAAAGCGGCAAGCCAGAGGGATAGTGGTAGCGGGGTACCCTTGATATTATTTATTATATTATATACTCTTGTATGCGATATTTGGTGAGAGTAGCAATAGTGAGGCTGAGAACATAGTATATTTGTTTAGGTGACGAGTTAGTTTCACTTGTTGTTCACTGTGTTTTAGCATGTTTTCTTTACTTTTGCATGAGATACTCAGGGGAGGATCCTACTGAGTATACTATTATACTCACCCTACGTATATACAAATTGTTTTTCAGGTCACTGAGCAGGTTGGAGACCAGGCTGGTTACTACTCGCTTGAGGTTGCAGGAGCTGTTCGAGCTTTGTGGTTGTTGTTGTTTTACTTTCTTTTGGTACTTGCAGTTTTTCTCTTTCAGTTGTAGTAGTTCTTGCATGACGTTACGTATGTGTACTTGAGATTTCTTTTATATTGCAGTCTGAGTTGGTGTTGGTTGGTGTCTGTCTTATCTCTCTCTTTCGCATGTGTTCTCTTAGAGGGTAATGTCTCTCATTTGTGTGTTTACTATACCCTCGGTGCTAGTCGCCAACACGAGACCTACTGGAGGCGAGACTCAGGTGTTACTATCTCTCTCTTCTCATTGCCGACCCAGAAAGGGTACACTTTGTGGGGATGGGTCGTGACAGTTGGTTTCCTCTTTTACAATTTTGATTGAAACTGGAAATTTTGATTAGAATTTAACAAACATCAATTTGCATCTAATTGAACTTTCAAACCTCACTTTTTCTCAAAATGAACAAAATCACATAATTAGTAGCCAATAATTAGACAAAACCAAGCGGATTAGTGAGTTTAATAATTAACAAAGAAGAAAAATTAACCCATCCAATAGTTTTAGCTTAAAGAATAAAGAGTTCGACCAGGATTAGGAGTTCATTTTATAGTCCATTTAAATGAAAATCTGAGTTTAATTTCCTTCAAAAAGCTCAAATTCAATGAAAATTGTAAATCTTACTTCCAAGATATTACAAAAAGAAAATTGTTTTCAAGAGAATAATAAAAATATGTACCCAAATCAAAGCCTGAGGTACAATTTAGCACATTTTAAGACTCTTCCCCCATACTTAAAACCCAACATTGTATCCAATGTTGAATCTCAAAGTGGAAGAACATTTAAAGTTGTTCCGCTCAAATAGATTTTCAAATAGTTCAAAAGACATGTTTGGGGAGTTGCAACTTAGCTCAAAAATCATTTTCCATGCAACCCAACCAATAAAAGTCTCACAAGTCAAAAAACATAATTTCCATTCAGTAACCACATATACTTTTACAACGCACATTCAAGATTTTTTGAAAGGTGTGTGTGTAGGACCCCGGGACACCCTGAGAGGAGAGGGGTGAATCAGGGTGTCAACTTTTTCTCTTAATGTGATGGATTTTGTCCCCACGTTGGTAGAACTTGTAAAACCTGTATGATGGATATGATCAGTAATCAAACATTCACATGCAATGAGTTGACACAACACTTTTACTTGGTTCACCACTAAGGGCTACGTCCAAGGAGCATACGCCGACAAGTTTCCGGTCGTACCTAATTCCACTATTCTTCACTAGTTGTGGATTACAATGGTTCAGGCACAGTCACACTGTCCCAGGCTCACTGCCTTTACAAAAGTTCAGGGATAGCTCACTGCGTCCCTCGGATCACTCCCGTTGACTCCCCCTGGCACATTGTTTTTGGTGAAGTCTCAGTCAGTTTATAGACGTGAGGGTCTCTTTAATAGATTCGCATTGAAGTCTTTGCCTCTGCTTAGCACGAGACTCTGCTTGCATCAGTGTCCTGAGTTGATGCGCTTTTGCAATCAAGCATCTACTTTAGTGCAATAGCTGAATGCACTAAATCTCCTTTCTCTTCCTTCAATTCCCAATACCGACACCTGAGTGTATCGTTATATTTCCCTCTCTGTGCAGATCTGAGTTTAGTTGCACAAATCGTTCTTCTTCTTTTCGCAAAGCACAACGATAAACACCAGTCATGTGTGTGCGGTACTACTTCTCTTCGTAAAACCAAATGGTTCACTGTTCTTCTGTCTTCGCAAAGCAGATTTGAGAGTGCTAAGCACCTGTCAAAGGCCTGCGGGACCCCCAAATTTTTCACGCACCCTTCCCGGTGTCTTGCGCGTAAAAATATCTTTTTGGCGCGAAAAAGGCGTTTCGCGCAACTCTTCTTTTTCACGCAGAATTTCTCTTTTTCGCGCAACACCTTCTTTTTCGCGCAATACTTCTTCTTTTCGCGCACCTCTATACATAAATTTTTCCGCGCATCAGAGCTCAGGATTTTTCTAAGTGTCGAGCCTCTACCAATGAGAGGGGTTCACCTCGTATTTATAGGCGTTTTTGACCTTGCGCGTAAAACCCCTTCCTGCGCGTAAAAACTGTCTCTCAGTTCCTTAGATTACACATGCCTTCCTTTTATTTTCGCGCACCACCTGGATTTTTCGCGCACCTCATGACTTTTTCATTTTTCATCATTCTGAACATGAAGCCTCTCTTGCGCGTAAAACATCAAAACCACATTTTGCGCACAACCATCTTTTTCGCGCACAAGTTTGATTTTCCGCGCACATGGCGCAAACATCTTTGATTTTTCGCGCACCTCTTGCCTTTGTCGATTTTCAGTATTTCTTATCCAAGACACTGCTTGCGCGAAAAACTCACTCAGCTATTCCGCGCACAACATTTTTCCGCGCACATTCTCATTTTTCCGCGCACAACTCTGGTTTTTTGTGCAGCCCATGCCTTTACCATTTTTCAACGTTCTGATTCCGAAACACTGCTTGCGCGAAAAACTTCGCTCCACTATTTCACGCACCACGCTGTTTTTCGCGCACAACTCTCCTATTTCGCGCACAGCCCACCTATTTCGCGCACCACTTCCTCTTTGCGCGCACCTCCTTTTGCAAACAACCCATGTCTTCATTTTCCGATTTTCAGGCCCAAAAAATTGGCAAACACTGGGAAACAGCGTCACCTTCAATATATGCTTCGGCTATAACCTTCATGCTTCTTTTATGTGATTTGGCTTCTTCAGCAACTCTTTTTCTTTCATCACAAACTCCACTACCGTGATATATATCCTTTGATAGATCAACTTTAGCATCAACATATTTTGATACAAGGTGAAGTGCATGGCCATCTCAGAATTCCAATCCCTTCCACACTGTCTTCTTCTTCAACCGTCATTCTCTACTTCATGCAAATCATACGATTCTATTCTTCAAGAAGTCTCTTGCATGGTTCTCATGCAATCATGAAGAATTGCATGGTATTCATCAAATCCCCATTCTTCTTTAATCATCCCTAGATGGATTATACCTCACCATTTTTCATTGTTGTAAACAATGTGTCACCTTCGACACAAGTTCTTTGAACTTATGATGAGTACAACAATCATCTGAATTTTCATTCCTCCATTTCATTGGAGTACTTCTTGATCTCCTTCATTTTGATCTTCATTGACAACTATTGACAACAAATACAACCTTATACACAAAGTGGTCCCAACAGTGTGCTCACACATGAAGATTCAAAAAAGTTTTCAAAAGGCCTTGAAACAAGATTGTAGCTTCATAATTTCAGTAGCAAAAGATGTAAAAAAGCAGTAGAAACTAGGAGGATTTTTTCAGAAATTTATCATGAAAAAAGCATGTAAAAATTATTTTCAATAAATCAAGCATTTTTCCCAATCAAAAATTGGAAAGTACATTCTTTTAATTTATAAATAGAACAAAAGAATTTTCAAAATAGCTCTGGAAGAATAATTTTTAACCAATGATATCAATAAGAAACCTTTTAACAGTTTCCAGAATTTTAATGAAGTTATTTAGGGTGATAAACAGAATTACAGCTCTGCTTCAAAATGATTTTCAAAAACATGGATTAAAGAAAGTACAACACCCACCATTTTTTTAAACCAGATTCATCTCAAACAGTTTTTTAATACTCAAAACAGTTTCTCCCGACACTTGCCTGAATGGCCCGAAAGCCTTCATTTTTTATTGATTTTTGATAACCCCCTTTCAAGGGATGAGGGAGAACCCTTACAAGGCCCGTAGGCTCAGAAGATTACATGACCCGAAGGTCTTAGGAAATTCAACCAGACTATCTACAAGGAACTGCCCCTCCCTAGCATCTGCATCCTGATAATAGCTCTCCACCTTTGCATGACCGTCTGGCTAGGCTTCCCGTGCAAGCACAGGCTGGTACCGATGGCATAGTCATACCCTCTCATTCTGACAATCCATTTGGCCCTGCTCTGGTGAGTGCACCTGCTCTGAATCCTCTTCTGGGGCTGCTCCTTTTTTTGTAGTGTCTGGGGTCTGCATTCATGTGGCCCGAAGGCCTTGGGGTGGCCCGAAGGCCTTAAGGTGGCCCGAAGTCCTTGAGAATCAACTGGCCCGAAGGCCTTGGGTGGCCCGAAAGCCTTGCAGGACTCGAGGACCAAACCGGTGGCTCGAAGGCCCAGATGGATGAATAGTTCCGGTTGCTACAGTACCGAACAATGCCTGCTACAGTACTGCTACAGTAACCCAAAAAATATGCCTCCACCCGGATTTGATCTCGGGTCTCTTGGATGCACCTAGCGAGTCCTCACCAACTGGGCTGAGGCTCTTGTGCTCCCGACACTTAATTTTCAGTTTTCCATAGATTTTAAACAAGTTAAAAATTTTAAATTTAAATTTACAGGGATATATGAAGCAATTTAAACAAAATTGAAATTTAAAATTGAATGAAAATATTGAAACAAGAAACTCCCCTAAAAATTATTTTTCTTTAAGTACAGCCAATGATTACTCTACTAAATAGATTTAAACTTCACTTGGTCTCTCCATTCAAGTTCCTATAAGAGCAAGGAATATTAATCATTAGGTTCATCCATTAAAATAAATAAATGAAACCTAGTAGATAGTGATAGAATGTGGCAGCGAAAGTGTCATGGCCCGCCACCCCGGGCCATGAACCTTGTCATCTGACCCCATGGGTCTCCTGTAATACCTTGGGTGCCTTCTCAGCACACCATAGGCTATTACTCACTAGGGTCGCTTATTAGACTAATGACTGTCCCCACAGGCCAACACATATTCTTTCAGTGTGTTTTGTGCTCACTCACACACACCCTGAGAAACTTTCCAGAAGGTCACTCATCCTGATTCTACTCCAAGCCAAGCATGTTTAACTGTGGAGTTCTAATCAGGTAGGCTCCCAAAAAGAAAGGTGCACCTTGTTGACATGGGTAGAAACATTTAGCCTTTTAAGTCTCACTTTTTCAGGGGTGTTACATTATCCACCCACTTTAAAGCACAACGCCCTCGTGGACCCCAAGCCTCAAACCCAGGCAGTGTCTAAGCACTTCCGGATGGGTATTGGATCTGATACCATTTGTCATGGCCCGCCACCCCGGGCCATGAACCTTGTCATCTGACCCCATGGATCTCCTGTAATACCTTGGTTGCCTTTTAAGCACACCATAGGCTATTACTCACTAGGGTCGCTTATCAGACTAATGACTGTCCCCACAGGCCAACACATATTCTTTCAGTGTGTTTTGTCCTCACTCACACACACCCTGAGAAACTTCCCAAAAGGTCACCCATCCTGATTACTACTCCAGGCCAAGCATGCTTAACTGTGGAGTTCTAATCAGGTAGGCTCCCGAAAAGAAAGGTGCACCTTGTTGACATGGGTAGTAACATTTAGCCTTTTAAGTCTCACTTTTTCAGGGGTGTTACAGAAAGTTCTAGGGCTTGAGAAAAAATATTTTTCAAGTTCAATTGGACAGAAGTGAGCGGGTGTTAAAAAGTGAAAGAACCCAAATTGATTATAATATTCGTGTTGTAATTGTTGTCAATACACCTGTTTGATAAAAAGTCAATGTTACATTAATTGAAGGTTAGTGTTATGATGTTCTGCCATTGAATTGTCTTTGAGAAATATTGTTTATTTTCTGAGCTGCTAAAGTCGTGCTTTGTATTATAAGGGAGAGGGAAGACAGTCGGCGTTTCGATGTGGGATCATTTACTGTAGCTCAGAAAGAACCAGGACCGTCCGATCCATTAGATCCGTTCATCTGGGTCGTCCGATCTCTTCAACGTGTCGTCTTCTCCATCGAGCTCGTCTGAAAGCTTCTGTTCACCGGGATCTCCATGCTACGTCGTCCGAAGCTCGATCCGAGACTTCTCATCATCGTTTCATCATTCCGTTGATTCCATTATGATCAAAATCTCATGCAACTTCGTTCGCATGATAAAACAAAGTTCAAACCGAAGCAATGCAGCATATAAAAAAATATCGTTTTACAATGACGGTGTTTACCGGCAGTCGCGAAACAAAGGCAGTCTGATTGAAGAAAGGCAGTGCGCACGAGCTTGGTCGGAGGTGTAGTTGCCTATAAATACCGGTGGTCGAGCTCATTTGCAGTGTGAAGTTACATTGCTCTTCCGAGAGAGTATTGAGAGAGAAACAGAGCTGTGGAAACGCTCTGGTTCGCGAAAGACAAAGGTTTCGCGCCATTTCTGTTTGCGCGAAGGAGAAGAGAATCTGCGAGGCACTTGTGCATAGCACACTCTGGTTCGTGAAGAAACTTGTTTCCGCAAAGCATTCGGGATAGCGCTGCGTAGCGTCTCCTTGACTTTTGCAATGAACACAGAGAACCTACACATTTTCATACTCGCATGAAAGGCTTTGATTTGTGATAGTCAGTGTTGAGTGAAGGAAGTTTGAGAAGGCTATGTAAACTGTTACGCGATGAAGATAGTAGTTTGCATGATCATTCATGCATGACTCCCTTCTAAAGAAGGACGTGGGAAGATGACTAGTGTTTAGCATACTTGTGTGCTTTGCGAAGGACTTGGTTCCGCAAACGAACCAAGATAGAGCAATTCTCTAGGTGTCTGCCTTCTGGTCCTTGCTCGAACTGTGTTGAGATATCGAGTAATTAAGCTTGCTCGAAGAATTCCTAAGCTTGAAACAATTGTGACAGTGTTTATCATACACAGTGCTTCGCAAAGAAGGTAAATCGTGCATGCATTCCTGTGTACTTGGAAGAAGTACTTAAACGATTAAAGAAAACATATCTGTTGCACGAAGGTTTAGCATGCACTAGGCAGAAGCAAAGTACAATGCATGCACACATATTCATGCATACATAAGTATAAGAGGCAGTGTGAAATTTACACATGCAGTAAGAATAAAGTGAGGCAGTGTGTGTGCTTGCATAATACATTGTTTACATACACAAGACATAGCACGTGCAAAGAAAAGTGAGTACCATTGTATACTTGCATAAATAAAATCAAAAGTATACACAGTGTTGTGCATTTATTATTTCACAATTAAAACACTTAAAATAGTGTGGAGAATTATATGCATTAAATATTTGCATGTGATTATGAGAACTACATGCATGAAGAATGTTGATGTGTGTAATAATTGAGTTGAGCTGAAACGATATTTTTTCCGTGAAACAAATAAGACAACTTGCAGTTTATTGATAAATCTTCAGTTGATTCATTCTATTATTACAATGAGTTGAATTGAAAGTGTTATCTTCTACAATTCAGGAGAGTATACTAAGACGACTAGCATATAGTGTTGGTTATATCCAGTGGCATTCGTAGAGTTTCAGTTGAAGGGAGCAAGTACAGAATAAATTTATATCAGTGGCTCAAAGAGGTAGATTAGTTTTGTGTTGCAGTGACAACTTGAAGTTCTTGTGATCTTTCTCATTGTGTCAAGATTTGTATTTGTGAAACACTGGTGGGATGCCGATATAAAGAACACTGGTGGGATTCGTGTATAAAGAACATTGGTGGGATACCAATATAATTTGAGAAAATGTTTATACCTACCCACCATGGTTTCAAGGTGATAACTGACCAACCCACTTGTAATTGTTGATTGATTTCTTAGTGGAGAATTCATATCTCGGATCATCCCGAACACAACAAGAACGTAGTCACCCACATCAGAGGCGAACCTTGTAAAAATATTGTGTGTTGTGCTTCATTCATTTTCAGTCTTGCGTATGGTATAATTGTGTTTTTTAACAGGGAAGATTCATTCACTCTAACAAGTGCAAAGGTTCGAATTAAAAAGGAGTAAGAGAAAAGAAAAGAAAATTGGTAAAAACTTGGGTCCACTGATTCACCCCCCTCAGTGTACCTACATGGTCCACTGAGCACTTCAATTGGTATCAGATGGTAAGTTAACACCTCTGATTGCATCTATCTTATTGTCCCAGTTGTTTGTATCACACTTATATGAAGTGCTGAAAAAGTGATGGAGTTGTCTCAGATGGAAAGTTCAGTTCCTATCTCTGTCAGTGCCAACAAAGAGGTTTCTGCAAAAACCTTGAAGAACAGACGGAAGAAAGAGGCAAGAAAGCTGAAAAAGAATTTAAAGAAGAAAGAGAGTTCATCACAATATGAATATAGTCAGAGTTGTAGTCTATCAGCAGTATCGGTTAAATCAGTTGATAAAGATCCTTTTGATGTGTTTGGTTCAAGCGGCGATGAAGAAGAATTTATTGAATCACTTGGTAATTTTTACTCAGAATTCAAATATTATCTGAAGAATTTTTTTATCAATGGACTATATGATGAAAAGTCACAGCTTGAAAAGGAAGCCGAGGATATGGAGCAAGCCTTGGCAAAGAAGTTTCAAAGATGTAAACATCTCCCACAAATTATTGATGTCAAAGAAGAAACTGTATCACTTTGCAATGAACATTTCTCCTATATTGAAGAAGAATTGCAAAGAAAAGCATGTGAGAAAAGATGATTTATACATTTGAAGAATCTCATAAAGTTATCTTGAATATTAAGGAATCTTAGTTGGAAATCAAATACAAAGACGAGACATTCATCCCATATGAAGAATCAAAAGAATAGTCTGTATTGCATTGCATTTAAAGACTCACTTTGATTGAAGATGAATTACAAAGGACTGTTTGCAAGAATGATGAGACTGAGAAAGTTTATACATAAGTGATTCGTGCATTGGAGAAACTACACAGAACCTCTATGAATGTTAAAGAAGCCTAGCTAGAGGTTAAGACAAAGAGAATTAAAGAGTTGAATAATTCTCTATTGGAGTCAAATCACATGCATGATGATCAAGTTCAAATAATGAAGAGTTAATGAGAAGACAAACCGGAAGTTGTTGAGGATGAGAAAAATTTCCTCGACATGAAGTGTCTTGAAATGGAAGTTAATTTGAAAAATCTGAAGGAAACACAATTAAAGACTACCCAGAAAGAATGTGAAGATATGATGAAATCACTTGAAGATTAGAAGAGCTCACTAAATTTGAAATATCTTGAGTTGGAGGTCAAGTTCAGAAATCTTGAGAACATTCAAGCTAAATCTTCACAAAATGCTAAGATCAGAAAAGCTGTCAAGTATAATTCTGAAAAGAGTCTTACTTCTGACAAGACTCATTCAAGTGATTGCGGCTTTGTGTCGACTATCATCACCTGAACCAGGTGACCGTGAAGAACAAGTACCCACTCCCGAGGATTGACGACCTCTTTGATCAGCTGAAGGGAGCGCATTGGTTCTCGAAGATAGATCTTCGATCGGGTTATCACCAGCTCAGAGTACGGGATGAGGATGTGCAGAAGACAGTCTTCAAATGCCGGTATGGCCACTACTAGTTCTTGGTTATGTTATTCGGCGTAACCAACGCTCCAGCAGTGTTCATGAGTCTCATGAACAGGATCTTCCAGCCTTACCTCGATCGTTTTATCAGTCTTCACCGACGGCATACTGATCTACTCGACTACTAAGGAAGAGCATGCCTACCATTTGCAGGTAGTACTGGACACACTCCGAGAGCACCAGCTTTATGATAAGCTCTCGAAGTGCCAGTTTTGAATTCGAGAGGTTCACTTCTTGGGACACGTCATCTCGAAGGCTGGAGTTGCGGTGGATCCAGCGAAGATCGAGGCAGTACTTGCTTGGGAGCCACCCAGGAGTGTGACGGAGGTACGGAGTTTTCTGGAACTAGCTGGGTACTATCGGAGATTCGTGTCAGACTTCTCCAAAGTTGCAGCACCGCTTTCAATACTGACGAAGAAGGGGCAACCCTTCGTGTGGTCAGAGAGATGTCAGTAGAGCTTTCAGGAGCTGAGCTGAGGTTGACTAGTGCGCCCATCTTGAGGCTACCAGAGGAGGGCGTTGGATACGTAGTTTACTGCGACGGATTAGGGACCGGACTCGGGTGTGTCCTGATGCAGGAGCGAGCAGTGATCCCGTATGGTTCTCGACAGTTGAGACAGCACGAGCAAAACTACACTACTCATGACCTGAAGTTAGCAGCAGTGTTATTCGCCTTGAAGATGTGGCGGCACTATCTTATGGGCGAACGTTTTACAGTCTACTCTGACCACCAGAGTCTCAGGTACATCTTCTCGCAGAAGGACCTGAACCTGAGACAGCGACGATGGCTCGAGTTCCTCCAGGACTACGACTTCGAGATAGTCTATACTCCTGGGAAGGGGAACGTTGTAGCAGATGCTCTCAGCAGAAGATCAGGCATTCAGCTGCTAGGAGAGGCAACGGAGCAGCTGCGTTGCAGATATCCTTTGTGGATAGAGATGGAGCAGTCTTTCTACAGTCTCTCACAGTCACTTCCCCATTTCTTCAGCGAGTCAGGGAGGCACAGCGAGGGGACGATGACTGTGAGACGCGACGTGCTCTATCCACAGGGCAGGCGCCTGATGGATTTTCTGAGGTGGGGAGCACATCATTCTCTTCAGAGGACGTACCATGGTACCAGTTGCACTTCAGGAGGAAGTGTTGACGGAGTTCCACACTTCCCCTCTAGCGGTACATCCAGGAGTGGCGAAGATGTATCAGGACCTCTGACGATAGCACTGGTGGCCAGGTATGAAGAAGGCAGTAGCAGAGTTTGTCTCACGATGCCTCACTTGTCAGCAAGTGAAGGCGGAGCACCAAGTTCCAGCAGGCTTGGTTCAGCCCTTAGAGGTCCCAGAGTGGAAGTGGGACGGGACATCCATGGATTTCGTGACGGGACTTCCACGTACATCCAGATGACACGACTTTATCTGGGTGATTGTCGACCGACTCACCAAGTCGGCACACTTCCTACCGATCCGAGAGCAGGGTTCAGTAGAGAGCTTGGGACGCCTCTACGTACAGGAGATCGTACGGCTTCATGATGTGCCACCGACGATCGTCTCCGATCGAGATGCTCGTTTCACTTCCCGACTTTGGAAGGGGTTGCAGGAGGCTTTCGGGACGCAGCTTCGCTTGAGCACCGTCTTCCATCCTCAGACAGATGGTCAGACTGAGAGGACCATTCAGACACTCGAGGACATGCTCCGTGCATGCGTCCTCGACTTTGGTCGCAGCTGGGAGGATCACTTACCCTTGGTAGATTTTGCGTATAACAAGAGCTACCACTCCACCATCAGGATGACACCTTACGAGGCATTGTACGACCGACCTTGCAGATCGCCTCTGTGCTGAACTGACCCAGGGGAGTCAGCACTTGTAGGACCAGAGATGGTACAGGCTACGACGAAGAAGGTGCAGATCATCCAGGAGCGGATGAAGACTGCACAGAGCAAGCAGAAGTCCTATGCTGATAGGAGACGGAGACCACTGGAGTTCGAGGATGGTGACCACGTCTTTCTACGAGTCTCACCTCGACGAGGTCTACGAAGATTTGGCCGAGGCGGCAAGTTATCTTCGTGATTCATCGGACCTTTTCAGGTCCTCAGCAGAGTAGGCGAGGTGGCTTACCGCTTGGCTCTTCCACCTCAGTTGCACCGGGTGCACGACGTCTTCCACATATCTCAGCTGAGGAGATACGTGCACGACCCGTCCCACATCATCGACCATGGGGAGCTGGACATCGATGACGGGGCGACATTCACGGAGGTTCCAGTGGAGATTGAGGATCGACAAGAGCGGGTCCTACGTGGACGGTAGATATCTCTGGTACGTGTTCGCTGGCAGCACGGGAACCTCCAGGAGAGCACGTGGGAGCAGGAGGCTCAGATGCGTGCTCAGTACCCCCATTTGTTTCCTTAGTGTGAGTTGTAGCTTACGGGGACGTAAAGCCCTGAGGTGGGGAGAATGTAAAGACCCGAAAATTCCGTTGAATTTTTTTTTAAAATACATGGGAATTTTTCGAGTCCGCAGTTTCTGACGGCGCATGATTCTGAGACCCGGTGTGCCCAGAATCAATTTCTGAAGTTTTGTTCGGGTACGTTTAGTAAACGTACGAGCGGGTTTTTATATCTTTTGAACCGGTGCTCGAAATTGAAATCTGAGGGCACCGTTGAACTCGCAGCGCCGGTATTCGCTTAAGGAGACCTTCACCGCAGTTGCGTTCTAACAAGAGAGGAAGTTAATTTTAGGACTTTCTAATTAAATTAAATAAAAAAATGTGTAACATATTTTTATTTGTATTGGTGGTTAAAACCTCCAAGAGGAGGTTAGTGGTGGGTCCACCCGCACATAACCTCCCTTGGGGAGATGTTTTTAGGTGGGGCCCTCCTTTAAACCCCTTGAGCTCCCCATAAATGGGGGAAACTCTTGGACTTCCCCATTATGGTTCCAACTCGCCTAAGAATTAATTAATGCCAATTAATTAATCTATTTGAAATCGTTTGAATTATTGTCCAACAAATTAAATAATGGGTTGTCATAACCCATTATTTTTGGTTGGTGGATTCTTTGGTTAGAACTTTGGGGAGAGGGAGAAACCTTGGAGAATTATCCTCCAACAAAGAACAACTTCCGAACGAAGGTTGTGGACGACGCTCGAGCCCGGATCAGGAGCGTCTTGCAGGGGTGACGTACGTCGACGACACCACCATCATCGACTTCGTCTTCTTCCACGCACCACCTCCATCGACGATCGAGGTAGGGGTTGGATTTTGAGTATGATTATATTCCCAAGTTCTTATATTTAAAAACAAAGAACGCAAATGTTTTCTTTTGCGGGTTGGGAATAATCTTTGTGGGAGGTTAGGGTTTGATGATCTTCTTGTAAGTTCTTGTTGAGCTGCCTGTTACCGCTCTAATGCGGAGGGTGCGGGCCAAACTAACATGGCCCGACCCCTCCGCCGTTCTTCTTGAATGGTGTGTTCATCCCGATGGATGGTCGCGGCTTTGCGTTGCAGTGACGAATGGAGAACCCCCTTTGATCCACCAAGAAACCTCTTCAATGTGCCTCCAAAACGAGCTAAGGAGCTCCCCCAACCTCTGAAAAACTGTAAAACCCGCATGAGGCACGAGTGGAAGGAAGAACGAGGGAAAGATGGGAAATCCCGAGTGGCCCGGGACTTAAAACCCTAATTTTAAGTGGCCTCACGGCTTGGCCGCACAGTTTGGGAAACAGTGCGTCAACCGTGCGGTAGCCACTGTTCCACCTAGAGACTTCGCACGGCTTGGCCGCACGGTTTGTCAAACTGTGCGCCAACCGTGCGGTTGCTACTGTCACACCCAGAGACTTCGCACGGCTTGGCCGCACGATTTGTCAAACCGTGCGCCAACCGTGCGGTTGCTACTGTCTCACCCAGAGACTTCGCATGGTCTGGCCGCACGGTTTGTTTAGACCATGCGCAAACCATGCGCCCCTGCACAAATGTAACGTCCCCGACCCGGAACCCACTAAACCGGTGCTCCGAGCCGGGTGGTTACATGACCTTAAGCGCGCCTCCCCGTACGCCAAAAGCTGCCGACTAGAAGCAGGGGTCTATGTGGTCAAGTGGGGAGACTATACCCCTTTTTATCAGAGTAAGGCACAACAGAAATAAACCAATAGCGGAAACAATAATCAATAAAGCAAGGAACAAGTATAACAACGGCCAAAATCCCCAAAATGGTCCCGACTCCAAGTCTGGATCCTCCACCAAGTGCTACCCATGTCCACTCACTATCTAGCAAGGACCCTTGCCCTTCTCCTGACCTGCAAACATGAAGTCTGCTCAGGTACCCAACGGTTGCCCGAGCAGGGTGTGAGTACAACTCAGTAGGCCACCACCAACGGTGTCTACAAAATATCCAGTATAAACAAGTAGTGCATGCAAAAAGAATATGAATGTCATTGTCACTTCCATTACCATTCATTACACACCAATCATCATCACTTACCAATTCATCACATTTCCATGGGTTAATCACATACATTATGTTACATGGGTTTAAGGCCGACAATCACAAGCAAGAACGTAAACACATCGTTATCCTATCTCACTAGGACTAACCCCCCTCATGATAATCATATCCTCACCTCGAAGCCTCAGTCCGAGTGGATACCTCATAGCAACCATATTCTCACCTCGAAGCCTCAGTCCGAGTGGATGCAACCGTTAGGAGAATAGATCATCAGTCCTCATTCCTAACCCGTGCATTTAAGGTGGAGTTTAGAGCATCAGTCTTCGCTCGACCCGTGGGCGTAGATCCTCAAGTCATACCCCACTCTACCAAGCCATGTGCACATACTTATATATATAAGTAACCATCAACCAACCATACCATTGCCCCTTGGACAAACCACTATTTACAACAAACCACATGGGAATGCACGTTATGCCTTAACCCATTAACACACTACCATTTCACATCATTTAACCATTCACCCAATTCCCATGTGTTATGCCTATCTCACTAAGCATTCAACACTAGACCCATAATCTAACTTGTTATGGTCTTTAATCAGTTTACACATTATCCCATTTAACCCGTTCATCATTCCCATGAATCAACCATTCAACCCATTCCAAATAACCCTTAGGTTATTGCCAAGTCTAGGTGCATCACCTAACTTCTATTCCAAGTTCAACCAATCATGCCAATATGTTCATCAAGAGCTCTACCATTTATTACAACAAGGTCACTTGTTTAATAACAATCCCCAAGTTCGGGGAAAGTCGGCGCATCCCATGGATGGCCCTAAATTAGGTTAAGTCAATCCCAACACATCCCACGGGGATCGTGAGGGTTCTCATTTGTCATTTCAAACACCATTATTACCAAACATGCCAAGGTTATTCAAAACACAACCAAGGGGAAACAAGAACACAACTAAACATGCACAAATACCCAAATAACCATGGGATATAACTTGTAGACCACCTACCTCGAAACCGCGGTTGAATGCACCCTCAATCGAGTCCATAGACCTCAATCCGACTAGCCTTTGGAGCTTCAATCTAGAACTCACCCAAAAGATAGGGTTTTAGAGCTTCAGAACAAGAGGGAGAGAAGATACAAACCCTAAACCAAAAAGAGAAGCAAAGATGGGATTAGCCTTACCCGGAGCTTCGACCCGCAACCAACGGCGCTCTAAACGGCCAAGAATCAAAGGAGAACCACCCTTGGGAAGCTTGGGTCGGCCAAGTTTGTCACTAGGGTTGAGAGGGGATGAATGAAGGAAAATCCCGAGTTGGGGTTTAAAAGCCCGGAGTGACAAACTTGTAATTTTTCCCAACTTTAAGAGACCGCACGGTTTAGCCGCACGGTTTGACAAACCGTGCGCAAACCGTGCGCATGCTACTGCCCGGAGAAGAAGGGTTGCACGGTTTACCTGGGCAGGCCGCACGGTTTAGCCGCACGGTTTGACAAACCGTGCGCAAACCGTGCGCATGCTACTGCCCGGAGAAGAAGGGTTGCACGGTTTACCTGGGCAGGCCGCACGGTTTGCCCTGGCCATGCGCAGACCGTGCGCCCTGGCCTGTCTTACCCAGCTTTCATTTCTTCCATGCCCCGAGCCCCTGAAACACTCCCAAGGCCTCTCATACTTTCAGAAGACATCCCTTGAAACCCGGAACAAGGGATTCAACCAAAACATAACGAAAACATACCTTTCCAAAAACCGGGATCTTACAACAAACCTCCATAACTTTGGCACCGGGCGTCCGATTGACGAACCGTCAGCGGCACTGGAATCCTTGGAGTGAGACGGTGCCTTGAGTATACCCCACTGAAGATTTGGGTTGAGATGGAGTATGGTCAGGTTGGATCGATCACGAATCCAACTGGACCCTGGAACGAAAATGTCAATAACTCACAGACTGGGCGTCTGATTGACGCGTCGTCTGTTGCGTTGGGTTCCTTATGATGAGACGGAACTTCGGGATACATCAACTCGAGACTTCGTGGTAGTTGATGTATCGACACTTGGCTCGAGGAGTGGACCCTCCCGGAATCGAGCATGCTGTGTGCGGGAACCCTATGGCTGGCTGCGACCGAGTTGACAGGATCCTCTGTGGGTTCGACAGCGACAATACTGTACCAGGATCCTCCGTGGGTTCGACAGCGATGACATCTGTACCAGGATCCTTTGTGGGTTCGACAGCGATGACATCTGTACCGGGATCCTCCGTGGGTTCGACAGTGACGACTTCTGTACCAGGATCCTACGTGGGTTTGACAGCGCTGATATTGTTTCAGGATCGTACGTGGGTTCGACAGAGGAGATGATTCAGAGGCTACATCTAATCATCTCTACCCCTCTTCATGTGTTGCATACCTGTGTGAGCTGAGTCTTGACTTTCAGTCGATATCATCGAGATGATTGACTTTACTTCCTTTGTGGAATGGGTTGTGCTTGGGCTTGAGAGTTGGAGTCGGACTGTGATTGGTAACTTAGGTATATGTATGGGCATATACCTAAGTAGGATTGGTTGATACTTCGTGATTGTATCTTTCTTTGTGGTTTATCCTTGTTGGATATTGTGAGACCTTGAGGGTCTCGGGGTCCCTACTGAGTATCGTTATACTCACCCCTGCACGGGCTATGTCTGCACCTCGTTGTGTTGGTTGCAGATGACGGGCAGCGCTGATTGAGGTAGAGAGTTGTAGAGCTGGACGGTACCCGGAGCTGGACCACTTAGCGAGACGTACACGGAGCGGACGGACGGACTTGGGGTGCTGAGGAGGGCATCTGTACCCACCCTTCAGGTGGGAATCCCGGAGGACGACTCAGTAGTTGTTGTTTTACTTTACTGTTGTTGTACTAGCTTTTCAATTGTATTGTACTTTACTGTTGGGCTTGTATTTCCGGCCCCTTTACTTTCAGCACCCTCTTTTGTATACAGTTTTACTTAGTGTTTTACTTCCAGTTGCGTTCTCTGTTGTTTTTGTTTACTGTTACAAAGGCAATGCCTTCCCAGTTTAGGGATTTACGCCTTTGGTGCTAGTCGTCAGCCCCTGACCTATGGAAGGCGGGCTTGGGGTAGTCACGATACGGGCCCCAGGGGACTTGGAGTGCTGAGGAGGGCATCTGTACCCATCCTTCAGGTGGGAATCCCGGAGGACTACTCAGTAGTTGTTGTTTTACTTTACTGTTGTTGTACTAGCTTTTCAGTTGTATTGTACTTTACTGTTGGGCTTGTATTTCCGACCCCTTTACTTTCAGCACACTCTTTTGTATACAGTTTTACTTAGTGTTTTACTTCCAGTTGCGTTCTCTGTTGTTTTTGTTTACTGTTACAAAGGAAATGTCTTCCCAGTTTAGGGATTTACGCCTTTGGTGGTAGTCGTCAGCCCCTGACCTATGGAAGGCGGGCTTGGGGTAGTCACGATACGGGCCCCGGGGGACGGGTCGTGACAAGGGTGGTCCTATCAAACCAGGTTTTTCTTTTCGTGATGGCCTCTTGTTTTTCAAGAACCGGTTTGTTCTCCCTCGCACTTCTACTTTGATCCCCAAACTTCTCCATTACTACCATTCTTCTCCTGCTGAAGGACGTTGCGGATAAGTAAAAACTTATAAGCGGTTGGGTGCTGGAGTGTTCTGGTTTGGCATGTCTCGTACAGTCCAAAGATATGTCCGTGAGTGTAAAATTTGTCAGCAAAGCAAATATGAGGCTTTAAGCCCCACGAGACTTCTTCAACCTCTTCCTTTACCGCAACTTATTTGGGACAAGGTTTCATTAGATTTTATATCCGGTTTACCCAAATCTCAAGGCTGTGAGGTGGTACTCATTGTGGTGGACAAGCTGAGTAAATATGCTCATTTTCTACTTTTGAAACACCTTAATACAACTAAGGCAGTGGTTGATCTTTTTTGTTCGAGAAATTGTTTGCCTACATGGTTTGCCCAAAGCAATAGTCAGTGACCGCAACCCTTTATTTACAAGTATTTTTTGGCGCAAATTATTCAAACTCTAACAACTTTGAAGATGAGTTCTTCATATCATCCTCAGAGTGACGGTCAAACAGAGGTAGTCAACCATTGCCTCGAGATTTATCTTCGCTGCTTTACTTCTGATCAGCCAAGACGGTGGGTCTCCTGGGTATCTTGGGTTGAATATAGCTGTAATACCTCTTCTCACACAGCTATTGGTCGTACCCCTTTTGAGGCAGTCTACGACCGTAAACCACCACAACTTATTAATTTTGCTCGTGGAGAAGCGACAGTAGAAGTTGTTGTTAATGCTTTTTGGATAGGGATGAGGCTTTACACCAACTTCGCCTTCACCTCCAGCGGGCACAACACCTTATGGTTCGTTTTGCCAACAAGCATCGTCGTGACGCAACCTTTGAGGTTGGCAATCTAGTTTGGGTTAAACTACGACCTGCACGTCCTGGAGGGGGCAAACGTTTGGACGGTAAACTGGCAGAACGTTATTATGGCCCTTTTCCTATTCAGGAAAAAACTGGTGTTGTTGCCTATAAATTGTTACTTCCTGCTACCACCAAGATCCATCCGGTTTTCCATGTTTCTCAACTCAAGGCTATTATAGGTGATCATTCTGCTGAAGCCACCCTTCCAACCGAATTCTTCACTGAAAATGACTTTCCAATGGCTGTTTTGGCTGAAGAATGACGTGATTCTGCTCGTTTCTGGTTGATCAAATGGCGTGGACGCTCTACTCAAGATGCTACTTGGGAAGATGTTGCTGTCCTTTCTACTCAATTTCTAGATTTTCACCTTGAGGACAAGGTGTTTCTTCAGGACGGCGGGACTAATAGGAAAGCATCTACCCCGGGCAGACCACCTGTTCTGTATACTTATCACCATAGGGGAAGTAATTAGTAAGGGTAAATTCGTAATTTCGGGAATCTTTGTTAGCCTTTAGTGAAGTATAAAATCGGGGAGGGGTGTGTACGGGGGAGGGAGATAGACAGTTACGAGAAAGGCCTAGCGCCAGAACCTGAGGGAGAAGAAGGTTGTGCTCTCCAGGTTGCGGTTTGTTATGGAAGACAAAGAAAAAGGTAAGAACCTCTATCACCTCCCAACCGATAGTCCTACACCGGTCCGACACAACATTCCTACGGCTCCTCCATGGCGCCCATTCTCCCAGGCAGTTGTCGCTATTTTCTCCAACTTTCCCAGAGCACCAAAGATCGGGCCCGGTGTCCCCCTGAGCATCGGTCCCTCCCCCTTCAGTGCTCCGCCTCCCTGAGCGACACCCGACAGCCGGTGACCCTTCTCCCGCATGGCTCCCTTGCACCCCTATCGTTTACACGCTCACGTGTCTCCACCTACACCTCCAGTCGCTGACTCTCCTGCGAGGTAGCCCCCTCGCCTCAGTTGTCGGCCTTCCCACACAGCAACCCCGTGCTCCATCACCGCGTCTTTGCACCCGCCTGCGCGGCTGTCCCATGCTCCATCACCGGTCCTCCCGCGAGGCAATCCCCCCTCCCTGACGCACTTTGCATACCCAGACATGCTTTATCCTCGCCATCATACAGTATCCGTCACAAACTGGCACTCTCGAAGGAGGAGATTGCACTTATACAATCTTATCGAACTGATTTGTCACCGTCCTCTTCTCTAGCCACTATTGATCAAACTGGTGGCCCTACCACGTGTATATCTCATCGACCGACAGCTTGGATGCTTGACTCTGGTGCATCTGAACATCTTACAGGAGATTCAGGTATGCTTGCTACCTATCATCCGTATACTAGTGCCTCTGCAATTACTGTTAATGATGAATATACAATCCTCATTGCAGGATTTGACACACGCTCATTGACTTCGTCTATTCATCTGACTTTAGTAGCTCATGTTCCTCACAATCCTTTTAATCTTATCTCCATAAATAAACTCACAAAAGATTTAAATTGTGTTGCTACTTTTACATCTTCTGGTGTTATTTTTCAGGAGCGGTCGACGAATCAGGAACTTAGTAGAGGTCGTCTTAGTGATGGGGTGTACATGTTCGATACCCCATCATCCCTTGCTTGCTCATCCACCACTGCTCGTGCCATCAACATACATTTTCGCCTTGGTCATCCACCGACTTCCGTCTTACATAAGTTTCGCCCCCAATTCAGTCCACACATTTCCTTTCATTGTGAATCTTGAATGTTTGCTAAACATCATCAGATGATGTATGTTTCTCGATTGGAAACGCAAGCAGCGAATCCTTTTGACCTTGTTCATTCCAATGTATGGGGTTCTTGCAGGGTTCCTAGCCAGTCGAGGTACAGTTATTATGTATCCTTTATTGATGACTACTCTCGAATGACATGACAATATCTCATTCGCGATCGTTCCGAGGTGTGTAATGTTTTCAAAACCTTCTACCATGAAATTCACACTCAATTCTCCAAGCCTATTAAATATCTCCGCTCAGACAATGTCCAAGAATATCTATCCGCTTCCCTTCAGCAATTTCTCAAAGATAACGACATCATTAATTAGACATCCTACCCCGATACACCCCAGTAGAATAAAGTGGCTGAGCGTAAACATCGACATATTCTGGAGATTGCTCGTGCCCTCTTATTCCACATGCAAGTGCCTCTTCATTTTTAGGGGATGCTATCCTTACTGCTACCTACAATCTAAACCGTCTTCCTTCTTTTATCCTTTAGGAGGAAACTCCTTTTTGGGCATTGTTCTCCTCTCTCCCTCCTCACCCGTTTTCACTCCGTGTGTTTGGGTGTCTTTGTTATGTACGTGACACTCGTCCCAACCACTCAAAAAATTTCTTCAAAATCCCTTTGTTGCATCTTTCTCGGATATTCTCACATTCAGTGCGGATACCGATGTTTCTATCTAGACTTGCGGCGTTATATTTTCTCTACTGATGTAATGACCTGTAAATTTCAAGGAAATTTTTTTCTTAAATTCTTTGGAATTTTACGAGTCCGCAGTTTCTGACGGCACCGGATTCTGAGGCCCGGTGTGCCCGGACTATTTTTTCTAAAGTTTTGTTAAGCTTAAATTAACACGCGCAAAAAATTTTACTGAAAAAGTGAAATAACTCTAAAACGGTTACTCGGATCAGAAATCTGAGGGCACCGTTGCGATCAGGATGGCGGGTTTACCCTAGGCGAGACTTAATTTTAGTCGGCGCGGGCCTCTTGTGAGAAATTCCAAAAATGGCATAACCGTAAATAAAATAATTAAATAAATTATTTTATTTTTCAAATGGTTATAACTCACAAACGGTAGCTCGGATTAAAAATCTGAGACCACCGCTGAACTCGTCAGGGTATGCTTTATTTAAGCAGATACTAACTTTGGCCGGCACGGGTCACCAGAAAAAGTTAGTTTTTGGCCGCAAATAAAATAATTAAGTGACAATTATTTTATTGTAAAATTCATAACTTCTAAACGGTAACTCGGATTGAAAATCCGAGAGTATCGATGGGTTCTTTGGGTTGTGTTTTACTTAGGCAGAGCCTAACCTCGACCGGCGCGGGTCATGGGTGACTGATAATAATTTTCTGAACTTTTTTTCGGGTACGTTCAGTAAACGTACATGCGGGTTTTTCTATCTTTTGAACCGGTGCTCGGAATTGAAATCCGAGGGCACTGATTAACTCGCAGCGCCGGTAATTGCTTAAAGGGATCTTTACCGGAGTTGCGTTTTAAGCGGGTTGAGTTTTATTTTTTTTTGGGATTTAGTTTAAAATAAATAAAATTGTTGAACAATTTTATTTTTATATCTTGGAAATTAAACTCTTCCAAGTGTGGATAAATGAGAGGTGGGGCCCACACGAGCCCCAACCTCTCATCTTCCTTAACTCTCTCCAACCCCCTTTAACACCCCTTCAATTTAATGTGACAACCCCTTTAATAAAGAGACAATCTCTGGTGTCAACACTTTAATTAATTAAGTGTTTTGAATTTGAAAAGGCATGGCATGTTTATTAATAGGGGAAGCCTCTTTTTAATATGGGTTGGCAAATATTTTGAAAAACCTTCAGGATCCTCTGGAGGATTGGAAAGAAATGTGTTTTTCTCCGGACGAAGAACGCTCTACGATTCAAAGAACGCGAAGTCACCGACGACGTGCCTTTTCTTCTTCTTCCTCCGCGTCAAGGAAGAAGACATCGCCGCGGGGGAACGTCGCCAACGACAACGTTCTTTCTTCCTCTGATGTCGACGGCATCGATACCGTTCTTCCGCAACGCCGTTCTATCGCGACGCTTGCCTCTTTCCGCGGCTCGACGACGTGCAACGTCATGATCGAGGTAGGGGGTTTTCGTATATAGTGTATATGTGATTTATACCTCGTGCATGGGTATTTTAATTGCAGGGTGTTTGTATAATTTATTTTGAATAAATTAAACCCTTGTCGTTGATGAATTTTGGATTGAGCCTCTAATGCGGAGGGCACGACTAACGAATAAGCCCGGACCCTCCGCTGGTTGTTCTTTTGTGCGCGGATTGACGAGAGACATTGAAACGGGCCGCAACGGTGATTCGAAGCCGGTATGACGCACAAAAGGATCCCATGGCGCGGGTCCGACGAGGGTCCCGGCGGTCCAAGGCAATGGTTCGGTTGGGCGAGCAGGCGACCGTGGCTGCTGGTGCAGGCGGAAGGCGGCGCGACATGGGGTCCGGTGCGTGGTAGCAGGAGGTGGCGCGGCGGGTAATTAGATTGGAGATGGCTGCTAGGGTAGAGGCCGCGTGAGATTTCTGGAGGTGAAAGGAGATTGGAGAGAGAGAGAAGGAATAAGAGAAATAAATTAAAAGAAGAAATAAGAAATCAATAGGAAGTGATGAGGCGTGAAGGCATGGAGTAAAGGGAAGCGCTACTTTTGGTGGTGCGTGGATTTGGGGGTGTGAGATTTAAGGAATTAAATCAAATTAAAAATAATAATAATATAATAATGTTATTATTATTTTCGTTGGGAAAACTGTATTTTGACGGTATCTTACTCGTGCGACCTCGGTTTCACGAACCGTCAGCGGCAGTGTGACCCTGACTCCGATGCGGAATTTATGAGTCCAATATTGGATGTTTTTTTTTCAGGTTTTTGGATTGGGTGTAGCGACTTGAGTTTTTGGCTCTGTCAGACTTTGGATTATTTCTACGAATAATTCCAGAGCTAGGCGCGAAGACGGCGTGGGATTCTGAGGCCCGGTGTGCCGGAATTAATTTTATAAAAATATTAAATATTTCTATACTATGCACGTGGCGGCGGTGTGATATCTCCTAAACGGTAGCGCAGAACGGGAATCCAAGGGCACGGTTGCGTCCGGAACGTGCCTTTGACCGCATGCAGCTACTCCTTCCCCTGCCCTCCAGCTCCCTGAGCCTAGCGGGGATTACAAAGGCGGGTGGGTGCAACATGTCAAAATGTTCACCACCCCATGCTGATCTCCTAGCTCACTTTCACGTCTGCTACCCTGCAGGTTCATCTGTCCTTTTCACTTCCTCTACTTGAAACATTTTACACGCCCAAGTCTCCGAGACTGGCGCCAGTTTCCTGCTTTCCCACTGCTAACCTTTATTGACTGCATCCATTCAGCAAAAGAATTCTCAACCACAAAAGTTCTTTCTAGCACCCTAGCATAAGTAGGAATGCATAGAGAATAGGCGCTGGCTCGGATGTCCTTTAGACACACCTTACTCAGAAGTCCGAGCCCTGAAGCACCGATCACATCGTAATCATCGAGTACCAGGAATGGTTTGGTATGCCCCGATGAATTCTCAGCTACTGACATGTCGTCCTGCCGAAGCTGTATAAGCTCTAGGAAACTCTCAGCCACCTCCTCAAGCCAGTCCTCAGCCGCCTGTGAGTCGGGCTTGCCTCGGAACTTGAGGGATATCTGGTGCTGAAACATGTAAGGCACTAAGCCTACAAGTGTCCTCTACCGGTACCGCCGGTAGTGCCTGCTGACCAACTGACCAACAGGTAGTGATGTAGCTGACACACTACACGAAGTTACTATCTCAGGCATCGGTCCACATACCGAAGCCTCTTCACTAAACAGACCAACCTCATGGTCACTCACTGGAAAACACTAGTAGCTAAGATCACCATCTGCTCTATTAGTGCTACACTGGGTGGAAACTCTAACAATCGCCTCCATCCAGTCCTCTACTGCCTGGGAACTGTCTCGCCTCAAAATTTCGGAGGCCTATGCTACCCAACGGGTGGTGGTGCTGCTGGTACACCACCCGAAGGTTTCAACATAGTAAGAGGGCCCCGCACCGGAACCTCGTCTCTCGGTGGGCCATCATTGTGTACCCTTTTTCGGAAACCCTAGCTGGGCTGTCTTCGTAGCGGCATCCTGATAAGGAACAGGTGCACCACGGTCAAACAGTATACCTGGTGAGCTGGCACAAAGTAATCACAAAGAAAACTTTTGAAACACACATGCAATCAATGTCTTCGTGCACTGAGTCGGAAATCAGAAGTCAGGGTCCTGGTGTACGGATACGTCGGCCGCCGCACCAACACTGAACTCCCTGGACTGATAACCACACTCAATACCCTTAACACTATTGCTTCACACAGAAGAAAGATCAGAGTCCTGAGTTCTGTGGTAGAACCGAACTTCTCTGATACCAATTTGTCACGACCCGTCCTCGGGGTCCGTGCCGTGACTACCCCAAGCCCGCCTTCCATAAGTCAGGGGCTGGCGACTAGCACCAAAGGCGTAAATCCCAATAAAAAAGGAAAGGCATTGCCTTTATAAAAGTAAACAACACAACAGAGTATAAGCGGAAGCTAACACTAAGTAAAGCAGTAAACAAGTGTGCTGGAAAAACAAGGGGCCGGAAATACAAGTCCAACAGAAAGGTACAGCTACAACTGAAAGTAAAGTACAACCCAAGGACAACAGCTGAAAGGTGACAAGCAGCTCCTGGATCGTCCACCACGGATCCTACCTGAAGGGTAGGTACAGATGTTCTCCACAGCACTCCACGTCCGTCCGTCTCCTCCGGGTACCGACTCGTCGTGAAATCCACCTCCGCGCACCTGACTCGACGTGAGATCCTCCTCCGGTACCGTCCAGCTCAACTAGCCTCAACCACGATCAGCGTTGTCCGTCGTCTGCATCCAACACAACTTAGTGCGGGCATAGCCCGTGCAGGGGTGAATATACGCTACTCAGTAGGGACCCCGAGACCCCCGAAGGTCTCCCAGAATCCACAAAGGATAATCCACAAAGTAAAGATACAATCACGAAGTAACAACCAACTCTACTTAGGTATATACTCATACATATACCTACCCGGTCCACACAGGAGAACACAACTCAGTACACTCAGGAGAACACTACAAATCCACATAGGAGAGCACAACACAGTCTACACAGGAGAACACTACAAGTCCACATAGGAGAGTACAACACAGTCCACACAGGAGAACACTACAGGTCTACACAGGAGAGTACAACACGGTCCACACAGGAGAACACTACAAGTCCACACAGGAGAGCACAACTCAGTCCACTCAGGAGAGCACTACAAGTCCACATAGGAGAGCACAACACGGTCCACACAGGAGAACACTACAGGTCCACTCAGGAGAGTACAACACGGTCCACACAGGAGAACACTACAAGTCCACACAGGAGAGCACAACTCAGTCCACTCAGGAGAACACTACAAGTCCACATAGGAGAGCACAACACAGTCCACACAAGAGAACACTACAAGTCCACATAGGAGAGTAAACGTAATCCACACAGGAAAGTACGACCCAATCCACAGAGGAAAGCATAATCCAATCCACACAGGATATCAAGTCAATCACATCGAAGATAATGATAGAAGTCAAGACTCAGCTCACACAGGTATACTTCTTCGTAAAGTGATAAAGATGATCAGATATATCCACTGATTCATCTAAGCTGGGACCCACATAGGATACTAAACCAGCTAAGCTGTCGGACCCACATAAGATACAGACCAGCTACTCTGCCAGACCCACGTAGGATAGCAAGAACAGAGTCAAACACTGCCAGACCCACGTAGGATAGAAGAACAGTAGTCATCGCCGTCGAACCCACGGAGGATTTCAGTACGGTCTTCATCGTTGCCGAACCCACGGAGGATTTCAGTGCAGTCTTCATCGCTGCCGAACCCACGGAGGATTTCAGTGCAGTCTTCATCGCTGTTGAACCCACGGAGGATTTCAGTGTAGTCGTCATCGCTGCCGAACCCACGGAGGATTTCAGTGCAGTCGTCATCGCTGCCGAACCCACGGAGGATTTCAGTGCAGTCTTCATCGCTGCCGAACCCACGGAGGATTTCAGTGCAGTCTTCATCGCTGCCGAACCCACGGAGGATTTCAGTGCAGTCGTCATCGCTGCCGAACCAACGGAGGATTTCAGTGCAGTCGTCATCGCTGCCGAACCCACGGAGGATTTCAGTGCAGTCTTCATCGCTGCCGAACCCACAGAGGATTTCAGTGCAGTCGTCATCGCTGCCGAACCCACGGAGGATTTCAGTGCAGTCTTCATCGCTGCCGAACCCACGGAGGATTTCAGTGCAGTCGTCATCGATGCCGAACCCACAGAGGATTTCAGTGCAGTCGTCATCGCTGCCGAACACACGGAGGATTTCAGTGCAGTCTTCATCGTCGTCACAGTCGCAGCCAGCTCTAGGGTTTTTGCACACAGCATGCTCGATTCCGGGAGGGTCCGCTCCACGAGCCAAGGGGGTCGATACATCAACTGACACGTAGTTCGGAGTTGATGTATCTCAAAGTTCTGTCTTAACAAGAGGAACTCAACGTGACAGACGACGCGTCAATCGGACGCCCGGTCTAAGAGTTATTGGCTTTTTCGTTCCAGGGGCCCGGTTGGTTTTTAAGTCAAAACCAACCCGACCGCACTCCAACTACGTCCAAACCTCGAGCGGAGTAAGCCAAAAGGTCCGTCTCACTAAGAGGAATCCAACGAAGTCGATGGCACGTCAATCGGACGTCCGGAGCTCATGTTATAAGCGTTTCCATTCTGAGGGCCCGGTTGGTTTCGTGCTCGAACCAACCCGGTCGTACCAAAAGTTCTCCGAAACCTTGAGTGTAATATACCGAAACGACCGTCTCGATCCAAGGATCGCATCGCAACTGCCCGGCCCAGCCGGCGCGGCCCGGTGCGGCGCGGTCCGGCCCAGTGCGGCCGGTGCGCCCTTCCGCCGCGACCCCGCTCCGGCCGCGGCCTCTTCGAGGTTCTCCGGCCCGGTGCGACGGCGCCGCCCGATGCGGCCCAGTCCAACCGGCACGGCCCGGTCCAGCCGGCGCGGCCCAGCCCGGTGCGCCCTTCCGCCGCGGCCCCGCTCCGGCCGCGGCCTCTTCGAGGTTCTCCGGCGCGGCGCGACGGCACCGCAGCTTCGTTCGGCCTCGACGGCGTCGCGCTTCTTCGCCCGTTCTTCTTTGTTTCCGCGCGGTGCCGTTGCACCGCGCTACCTTTGTTCGTGCCGCGACAAACACATCATCAAAGAGGGAGGAGGGTTGGCCGTGTTCGTGCGGTCCGACCTCCTTCCGTTAATCCGATATCAGGCGACTAAAGAATTAGCCGTTTGGACGGCAAAGAAAACACGAACAAAAAATTAACCCCTACCTCGATGAAGTCGTCGAACGAGGTTTGTCACGGGAAAGGGACGTCGCGGAAGACGGTGTCGCGGAAGGAGGATCGTTGGCGTCGCGGTACACGGCGTCGCGGAGAAGAACGTCGGCGTCGCGGTACACGGCGTAGCGTCGTCGATCTCCGAGGAATCAGCGCTATTCGTCGGAGACCGGCGTTTTTCGTCGGTGACGGTGCGTTCTTCGCGTTCTTTAAGGAGGAAGATGAAGATTCCAAGGCTTGAGCAATTCCTCTCCAACCTTCTCGCACAACGAATCACCCTTAAAGAAATAAGACTTTGTCTTATTTAATTAACACACACGGGCCAACATTCAATTCAAAATTCAAAATGAATTCAAGAATTGATTACATTGAATAACTTAATTCAATTCATTAATTAAGAGAGTTGACTTGGCATTTAAAAAGGGGTTGCGGGTGAGTTACAAAATTAAAAGCATGTGGGGGGTTAAAAGGAAATAAAGGGGGTGGGGCTCGTGTGGGCCTCACCTCACTAATATCCTACCTAGTGAAGTTAGGATATTAGTAGGTCCCACTCCAACCATCATGCCTAGGTTATCACTACTTAGAATAGAAATCAAATTTGTAGCACAATATTTTATTTTATTCTTTAGCTAACCCCTTTAATTAATAACCTCACCCGAGCAAACGCAACTTCGAAAAAGGTATTCTTAAGCAATTACCGGCGTTGCGGTTTCATCGGTGTCCTCGGATTTCGATTCCAAGCACCGGTTCAAAAGTTAGAAAAACTCGATCGCTCGTTCACTGAACGTACCCGAGCTAAACTTCGGAAATTGATTCCGGGCACACCGGGCCTCGGAATCAGGTGTCGTCAGAAGCCGCAGTCTGATAAAATTCCAAAGAAATTTAAAAAAAAAAATCGCTTGAAATTTCCGGGTCTTTACACGGAGCGCCCGGTATTTGGCGGCAGACCCACGGCGGACGGAGTGCCTCGTAGTTGGCAGCAGACCCGCGGTACTCGACAGGAGTACCTCTGTAGGCTATTAGGGGAACCGCTACTGTGTTTGGACGGCAGACCCCTGGTGGAGAGCACTACTGTGTTTGGGTGCGGACCCGCGGTACTCGACAAAAGGAGTACCTCAGCAGTCTAAGGTTAGTGAGTAGCGCCTCGGAGTCGTGACAAAGCTACTGTACTCGACAGAGGAAGAGTTCTCCAGCAGTTGTGGTTTCGATATCTTTAATGAAAATCTTGGTTTGAGCTGAGTCATTGACCTTTGTGTTTTACCTCATGATTGAGATGAGTTATTTGATAACTTAGGTATATGTATGGGCATATACCTGAGTAGTGGTTATTCGTTGATTTCATACCTTTGTGTTTCCTCATGATTGAGATGGGTTACTTGATAACTTAGGTATAAGTATGGGCTTATACCTAAGTAAGGGTTATCTGTTGAGATCCTTCTTGTGGCTATCCTTGTTGGATTTAGTGAGACCTTGAGGGTCTCGGGGTCCCTACTGAGTATCGTTATACTCACCCCTGCACGGGCTACGCCCACACCTCGTTGTGTTGGTTGCAGACGACGGACAGCACTGATCGTGGTTGAGGCTTGTTGAGCTGGACGGTACCCGGAGGTGAACCTCACGACGAGTCGGTACCCGAAGGAGACGGACGGATGAACGGTCGGACGCGGAGTGCTGAGAAGGACATTTGTACCTACCCTTCAGGTAGGATCTGTGGGGACGATCCAGGAGCTGCTTGTCACCTTTCAGTTGTTGTCTTTCGAGTTGTACTTTACTTTCAGTTGTAGCTGTACCTATCTGTTGGGCTTGTATTTCCGGCCTCTTTGTATTTTCAGTATACTTGTTAACTGCTTTACTTAGTGTATGTTTCTGCTTGTTGTAGTGTTGTTTACTTTTTATAAAGGCAATGTCTTTCTTTTTTATTGGGATTTACGTCTTTGGTGCTAGTCGTCAACCCCTGGCCTATGGAAGGCGGGCTTGGGGTAGTTACGACACGGGCCCCGGGGGACGGGTCGTGACAAATTGATATCAGAGGAGTCAGTTCTACCGCAGAACTCATGACTTTGATCATTCATTTCTGTGAAGCAATAGTGTTAAGGGTACCGAGTGTGGTCTTCAGTTCAGGGAGTCCAATGTTGGTGCGGCGGTCGACGTATCCATACACGAGGACCCTGACTACTGATTTCCGACTTAGTGCACGAAAACACCGATTGCGTGTGTGTTTCCAAAAGTTTTCTTTAAGTCAGCTCAAACCAGATCAGCTTACCAGGTTTTAATCGTTTGACCGTGTTGCATCTGTTCAGGATGTCTCCACGCAAACAGTCAGTTGGAGTTCTGATAGAGTACCCGATGACGGCCCACCGAGCGATGAGGCTCTGGTGCAGGGTTCTCTTACTATGTTGGCACCTTCGGGTGGTGTACCAACAGCACCACCACCCGTTGGGCAGCAGATGCCACCAGCCACACTGGCGGATGGTGCACGCCGACAGAGCGCGTTGCACGAGTTCCAGCAACAGAGGCCTCCGAGGTTACGAGGCGCGGCAGATTCCCAGGCAGCAGTGGACTGGCTGGAGGCGATTGCTAGAGTTCTACACCTAGTTTAGACACTAGTAGAGCAGATGGTGATCTTAGCTACAGGTGTTTTCCAGTGAGTGACCATAAGGTTGGTCCGCATAGTGATGAGGCTTCGATATGTGGACTGATGACTGAGATAGTACATTCGGGTAGTGTGCCAGCTATATCACTACCTGTTAGTCAGCAGTTCCAACCGGCAGTACCGGTAGATGACACATGTAGGCTTAGTGCCTTACACGTGTTTCAGCGTCAGATACCCCTCAGGTTTCGAGGCGAGCCCGATTCACAGGCGGCTGAGGACTGGCATGAGGTGGCTGAGAGTTTTCTGAAGCTTATACAGTTTCGGCAGGACGACATGTCGGTAGCTGAGTATTCATCGGGGTGTACCGACCATTCCTGGAACTTGATGACTACGATACAATCAGTGCTTCAGGGCTCGGACTTCCGAGCGAGGTGTGTTTAAGGACATCTGAGCCGACACCTTTTCTCTATGCATTCCTATTTATGCTAGGGGGCTAGAAAGAACCTTTGTGGTTGAGAATTCTTTTGCTGAATGGATGCAGCCAGGGAAGGTTAGCAGTGGGAAAGCAGGAAACTGACGCCAGTCTCGGAGACTTGGGCGTGTAAAATGTTTCAAGAAGAGGAAGTGTTAAGGACAGATGAATCTGCAGAGCAGCAGACGTGGAAACAGAGCTGGGAGAGCAGCATGTGGTGGTGTACATTTCGACATGTTACAACCACCCGCTTTTGTAGTCCCCGCCAGGCTTAGGGAGCAGGAGGGCAGGGGAAGAGAGTAGCTGCATTCGGTCAAGGAGTGTGACCCAAGGGCTCTAGGAATGATTCGAAGTAAGGATTGTGTCTACTACTAGCTGTCGTAACCACAGATATGGATACGAATCATCCCTTTCTTTCACGAATCTTGTCCCAAACCTAGAGTTTCCAGTTAAGCCGTTGACTTGACCCTCACGTCTGGAGATACCTTTGGGAGGAGACTCGATAATCACACTTACGCCGACGGTGTGATCTGACCCTAGAGGCGAGAGTTTCAGTTGGAACCTCTTGGTGGTAGCGTCGAGGCCTTACGACGTTAGTTTGAGTATGGACTGGGCAACCACAGTTCATACACAAATTGACGATATTAGGCAAAAAGGTTGTGGTTTATCTACAACATTGAGATGAGGTTTTTCCTTGGCTCGCTAAAAAGGAATCCCAGGCAGCACAGGATAAACTCATGCTTAGGAAGGTGCGGCCAATCACTCTTGAGTCGGCCAGCTTTACCCTGGCAGCAAGAGTTTTGAGTATTCAGTTCCTCCAGGACTATGATTTCGAGATAGTCTATACTCCTGGGAAGGGGAACGTTGTTGCGGATGCGCTCAGTATGAGGACTGGTATTCAGCTGCTAGAAGAGGCGAAAGAGCTGCTGGCTGCCTTACATATATCCTTTGTGGATAGAGATGGTGCAGCCTAACTTCAGTCTCTTACAGTCACTCCTTCATCAACAGAGTAGGCGAGGTGGCTTACCGCCTGACCCTTCCACTTTAGTTGCACCGAGTGCACGACGTCATCCACGTATCTCAGCTGAGGAGATGCGTGCACGACCTATCTGTCATCATCGACCACGGGGAGGTGGACATCGATGACGGGGCGACATTCTCGGAGGTTCCGGTGAAGATCGAGGATCGACAGGTGCGGGTCCTACGTGGACGGTCGATTCTTCTGGTGCGTATTCGCTGGCAGCTCGAGATCCTCCAGGAGAGCACATGGGAGCGGGAGACTCAGATGCGTGCTCAGTACCCTCATTTGTTTCCCTAGCGTGTGTTGTAGCTTTACAGAGACGTAAAGCCCTAAGGTGGAGGTAATGTAATGACCTGTAAATTTCAAGGAAATTTTTTTCTTAAATTCTTTGGAATTTTACGAGTCCGCAGTTTCTGACGGCACCGGATTCTGAGGCCCGGTGTGCCCGGATTCTAAAACGGTTACTCGGATCAGAAATCTGAGTGCACTGTTGTGCTCAGGATGACGGGTTTACCCTAGGCGCGACTTAATTTTAGTCGGCGCGGGCCTCCTGTGAAAATTCCAAAAATGGCATAACCGAATATAAAATAATTAAATAAATTATTTTATTTTTCAAATGGTTATAACTCACAAACGGTAGCTCGGATTAAAAATCTGAGACCACCGCTGAACTCGTGAGGGTATGCTTTATTTAAGCAGATACTAACTTTGGCTGGCACAGGCCACCAGAAAAAGTTAGTTTTTTTGCCGCAAATAAAATAATTAAGTGACAATTATTTTATTGTAAAATTCATAACTTCTAAACGGTAACTCGGATTGAAAATCCGAGAGTATCGATGGGTTCTTTGGGTTGTGTTTTACTTAGGCAGAGTCTAACCTCGACCGGCGTGGGTCGTGGGTGACTGATAATAATTTTCCTTCGGGTACGTTCAGTAAACGTACGTGCGGGTTTTTCTATCTTTTGAACCGGTGCTCGGAATTGAAATCCGAGGGCACCGATGAACTCGCAGCGCCGGTAATTGCTTAAAGGGACATTTACCGCAGTTGCGTTTTAAGCGGGTTGAGTTTTATTTTTTTTGGGGATTTAGTTTAAAATAAATAAAATTGTTGAACAATTTTATTTTTATATCTTGGAAGTTAAACTCTTCCAAGTGTGGATAAATGAGAGGTGGGGCCCACACGAGCATCAACCTCTCATCTTCCTTAACTCTCTCCAACCCCCATTAACACCCCTTCAATTTAATGTGACAACCCCTTTAATAAAGAGACAATCTCTCTCCCTCTTTAATGGTGCCAACACTTTAATTAATTAAGTGTTTTGAATTTGAAAAGGCATGACTTGTTTATTAATAGGGGAAGCCTCTTTTTAATATGGGTTGGCAAATATTTTGGAGAACCTTGAGGATCCTCTGGAGGATTGGAAAGAAATGTGTTTTTCTCCCGACGAAGAAAGCTCTACGATTCAAAGAACGCGAAGTCACCGACGACGTGCCTTTTCTTCTTTATCCTCCGCGTCAAGGAAGAAGACACCGCCGCGGGGGAACGTCGCCAACGACAACGTTCTTTCTTCCTCCGATGTCGACGGGATCGATACCGTTCTTCCGCAACGTTGTTCTATCGCGACGCTTGCCTCTTTCCGCGGCTCGACAACGTGCAACGTCATGATCGAGGTAGGGGGTTTTCGTATACAGTGTATATGTGATTTATACCTCATGCATGGGTATTTTAATTGCAGGGTGTTTGTATAATTTATTTTGAATATATTAAACCCTTGTCGTTGATGAATTTTGGATTGAGCCTCTAATGCAAAGGGCACGGCTAACGAACAAGCCCGGACCCTCCGCTGATTGTTCTTTTGTGCGCGGATTGACGGGAGACATTGAAACGGGCCGCAACGGTGATTCGAAGCCGGTATGACGCGCAAAAGGATCCCATGGCGCGGGTCCGACG
The DNA here is from genome assembly GCA_963277665.1 of Viscum album. Taxonomy (NCBI): domain Eukaryota; kingdom Viridiplantae; phylum Streptophyta; class Magnoliopsida; order Santalales; family Viscaceae; genus Viscum; species Viscum album. The sequence goes on along the minus strand of OY728121.1, from coordinate 1,654,814,383 downwards.
AGGGTCCCGGCGGTCCAAGGCAATGGTTCGGTTGGGCGAGCAGGCGACCGTGGCTGCTGGTGCAGGCGGAAGGCGGCGCGACATGGGGTCCGGTGCGTGGTAGCAGGAGGTGGCGCGGTGGGTAATTAGATTGGAGATGGCTGCTAGGGTGCGTGGTAGCAGGAGATGGCTGCTAAGGTAGAGGCCGCGTGAGATTTCTGGAGGTGAAAGGAGATCGGAGAGAGAAAGAAGGAATAAGAGAAATAAATTAAAAGAAGAAATAAGAAATCAATAGGAAGTGATGAGGTGTGAATGCATGGAGTAAAGGGAGGCGCTACTTTTGGTGGTGCGTGGATTTGGGGGTGTGAGATTTAAGGAATTAAATCAAATTAAAAATAATAATAATATAATAATGTTATTATTATTTTCGTTGGGAAAACTGTATTTTGACGGTATCTTCCTCGTGCGACCTCTGTTTCACGAACCGTCAGCGGCAGTGTGACCCTGACTCCGAGGCGGAATTTATGAGTCCAATATTGGATGTTTTTTTTTTCAGGTTTTTGAATCGGGTACCCGAAGCGCTCATAAAATAATAGATTTAATATTATTATTAAATCTTCGGTCTGCTATAACTCATGTGTGCGACGTCCAATTGGCTTGCCGTCAGCGGCGACGTGACCCTGTCTTTAAGACGGTCGATTCAAGTCTAATGTTCGATACTAAATTATGGTTCGTGGCTCGGGCCCACGAAACACCGAATAATAATATTATTATTATTATTACGGGATCTTGTATCGGACATATCTCTCTCATACGGTGTCAGAATGACGAACCGTCTGCGACGTTGCGACCCTGAAATTAAGACGGATGTTTCAAGACCAATTTTGGATATTTATGTTGAGGTCGAGGAACGGGCCCCACGAGGCCCGGTTCGCGCATGTTGCGGTGAAATGCAACTTTTTCACCGGCTATCCGTTTTGGACCAATGGGTAGTCCATCTCGTGTGTTTTTCCGTATGGATCGCAATGGTGTGACCGGTTTGGTTAACCGGTGTCATTCAAAGTACGACCGGGTTGGATCGAGCATGAATCCAACCGGGCCCTCGGAGCGGAAACGCTCATAACTTAAGGACCGGACGTCCGATTGACGTGTTGTCGACTATGTTGGATTCCTCTTGATGAGACAGTTCTTTTGACATACTTCACCTGAGGTTTGGACGCAGTTGGAGTATGGCCGGGTTGGATTGTACCCGAAATCCAACCGGGCCCCCGGAACGGAAATGCTAATAACTCACAGACCGGACGTCCGATGGACGCGTCGTCTGTTGCGTTGATATCCCTATGACGTGACGGATCTTTTTGATTCTTCTTCGTGGGACTTTGTGATACTTGGAGTATCGACCAGTAGCTCGTGGAGCGGATCCTCCCGGAGACAAGCGTACGAAGTGCGGAGACCTAGTAGCTGTGGACCTGACGACTGCTTGACCGATTCAACTTGCAGTGAGTCGACTAGCCCAGTGGACGGAGCGCCCGGTATTTGGCAGCAGACCCACGGCGGACGGAGTGCCTAGTAGTTGGCAGCAGACCCGCGGTACTCGACAAGCGGAGTACCTATGTAGGCTATTAGGGGAACCGCTATTGTGTTTGGGCGGCAGACCCCTGGCGGAGAGCACTACTGTGTTTGGGTGCGGACCCACGGTACTCGACAGGAGGAGTAGCTCAGCAGTCTAAGGTTAGTGAGTAGCGTCTCAGAGTCGTGACAGGGCTACTGTACTCGACAGAGGAAGAGTTCTCCAGCAGTTGTGGTTTCGATATCTTTAATGAAAATCCTGGTTTGAGCTGAGTCATTGACCTTTGTGTTTACCTCATGATTGAGATGAGTTACTTGATAACTTAGGTATATGTATGGGCATATACCTGAGTAGTGGTTATTCGTTGATTCCATACCTTTGTGTTTCCTCATGATTGAGATGGATTACTTGATAACTTAGGTATAAGTATGGGCTTATACCTAAGTAAGGGTTATCTGTTGAGATCCTTCTTGTGGCTATCCTTGTTGGATTTAGTGAGACCTTGAAGGTCTCGGGGTCCCTACTGAGTATCGTTATACTTACCCCTGCACGGGCTACGCCCGCACCTCATTGTGTTGGTTGCAGACGACGGACAACACTGATCGTGGTTGAGGCTTGTTGAGCTGGACAGTACCCGGAGGTGAACCTCACGACGAGTCGGTACCCGGAGGAGACGGACGGATGGACGGTCGGATGCGGAGTGCTGAGGAGGACATCTGTACCTACCCTTCAGGTAGGATCTGTGGGGACGATCCAGGAGCTGCTTGTCACCTTTCAGCTGTTGTCCTTCGAGTTGTACTTTACTTTCAGTTGTAGCTGTACCTATCTGTTGGGCTTGTATTTCCGGCCCCTTTGTATTTTCAGTATACTTGTTTACTGCTTTACTTAGTGTATGCTTCCGCTTGTACTATGTAGTGTTGTTTACTTTTTATAAAGACAATGTCTTCCCTTTTTATTGGGATTTACGCCTTTGGTGCTAGTCGTCAACCCCTGGCCTATGGAAGGCGGGCTTGGGGTAGTTACGACACGGGCCCCGGGGGACGGGTCGTGACAACTGATGTCTCTTTTGTTGAGAGTTCTCTATTCTCTCCTCCCTCTTCCCACCCAAACACTACTATCAATGACTGTCTTCCTCTCACCATCCACCCACCTCTGTCTCGGGTGACCCACTTTGTTGATCATCGTTTTGGCACCGTCTACTCTCGTTGACCATCGAATGTGTCCTCCGTCCAGGTCGAGGACACCATCTCCCCAGCTTCGTCCAACGCACATACTCCGGCAACAGACAACTTGTCAATTGCACTGCGGAAAGGTACTCGCTCTTACTAGAATAATCCTCTTTACACAACTTCATACAGAGGCCTCTCTGCTTTGGAGACGATATTTGTTCCTCGCACGATTAGTGAAGCTAAATCTCACCCTGGGTGGCTTCAAACAATAAGGGATGAATTGCAGGTTCAGGACGATAATCATACTTGGGATCTTGTCCCCCTTCCGGCAGGTAAACAGGTGGTCGACAACAAATGGATTTATACAGTACGTCTGAATGCAGATGACACTCTTCATCGCCTTAAAGCCAGACTTGTAGCAAAAGATTTTTCCCAAACATATGGTGTAATTTATTTTGATACATTCTCTCCAGTTGCAAAGATGGCATATGTCCGATTATTCATCTCTCTTGCCACTGCTCATCATTGAGCTCTTCATCAACTTGATGTCAAGAATGTCTTTCTACATGATTTTCTTGAAGAGGTGTATCTGCAACAACCTCCTGGCTTCCTTGCCTCAGGAGCTTATTCTCATGTCTGTTAGCTTCGTTGTTCTCTTTATGGACTCAAGCAATCTCCTCGTGCATGGTTTGGAAGATTCTGCACAGTCATCACTGCATTTGGTCCATCTCAGAGTATGAAGCACCACACTATTTTCTACCGCACGACGTCCTCCGGCTGCATCCTACTGGTTGTCTATGTTGATGATATTATTATCACTGAGAGCGACTCACATGACATTGTCCATCTAAAGGATTATCTTCAACAACAATTTCAAACCAAAGATCTTGGGCCTTTGACATACTTCCTTGGCATTGAAGTCTCTCGTTCTTCGAACACCATCTTTCTTTCCCAACGGAAAGATGCTTTGGATATCTTGCAGGATGCTGGTTTGTCTCAGACAACTTTCGTTGACACTCCTCTTGAGCCCGGGAATGGTCTCTATATGATAGCACGAACTCATATTCTCACTCAAAGAGGTACCGTCGTCTTGTAGGCAAACTCAATTATGTTACCATGACTCGTTCCGATATTGCCTTCACTGTCAGCAAGGTTAGCCAATTCATGGAACATTCGACGAAATCACAATGGCATGCGGTCCTTCGGATTGTCAAGTACATCAAGAAAGACCTTGTCTGTGGTATTCGGTATTCACATCACGATCATCTGAATATTGAGGTCTTATGTGATGCTGACTATGCTGGTTGTTTGGCTACCCAGAAGTCTACTTCTGGGTTTTCCGTTTTCCGGGCAGGTAACCTTATCTTATGACGAAACAAGAAACAGACTGTCGTCTCCAGATCCAGTGTTGAGTCTGAATACCGTGCGATGGCCACAGTCACTACTGAGACTCTTTGGCTTCGTCATCTCCTCCATGAGATTGGTTTTCCACCACAAACATTTGTTCATATTTGGTGTGATAATCAAGCAGCCACGAATATTGCTTCCAATTCATTCCATGAATGCACAAAGCAAATCAAGATTGACTGTCACTTTCTTCGCCATCACCTCAAGCAATACCATGTCATTTTCAGCTACATACCGACTACGTATCAACTTGCCGACATCTTCACCAAAGACCTCCTAAGAGCTCGACTGGACTCTCTATACCAAGCTGGGCTTCCACAGCATCAGTGACCCAGCTTGAGGGGGAGTGTGTATGGTCTGTTTGGTGCGTTCTTTTTTTGTGGGACTCTTGTTCCAAGCTATCATGTACTATCTTGAAGGGGGGTGTTGAACCCGGTTAATTGTATTTCCAAGTAAAGGGTATTTCTGAGTTCCACATTGGATTATTCCAACTTGTAATTCTTTTCATCTATTTATAAAAGAATCTCTCCACCCCTCATTGAGGTAGGGACTTGTACCGATCTACAGTAATATTTGTGTTGTAATTGCTGTCAATACACTTGTTTGATAAAAAGTCAATGTGACAGTAATTGAAGGTTGATGTTCGCCATTGAACTGTCTTTGAGAAATATTCATAAGATGGCAAGGATTGTTTTGATTGAAGAAGTTGCTTTAGATAAAACATTAAGTGTGACGATTGCAGAGCTGGTCTTAAGTTCCAAGACTTGTGCAAATATGGATGCACATTATTTACAACAATGATTTGAAGAACAAGAAGAGCCATGCAACATATTGTTTGTTTTGTGTGAGGAATGTAAGTTTAGAAGTGGAAATATTTGAGTGACTGTCTTTATTTTTGACAAACATTTTTTATTGGTCTCATACCAAAAATATGGCCAAGCCAGCTAACAACTGTGGGATCTAGGTGCTCTACTGCTTAGGTGGGCACTAAGATCAACCAAGGAAGCCGACCAACAAGGAGAGGCAAATGGCGTGCATAGGTGCACCGCAGGGCGGCACAACGATGGAGGAGAGTGCCTGACACAGGGTGATGCCAAGCTGTGATGAGTGTTTTCGGTAACCATTTTTTTGAGCCGCTTAAGTCATGCCTTGTATTATAAGGGAGCAGGAAAACAGTCGACATTTCGATGTGAGATCATTTACTATAGCTCAGAAAGAACCGTGACCGTTCGATCCGTTCATTTGGGTCGTCCGATCTCTTCAGCGTGCCGTCTTCTCCATCGAGCTCGTCCGAGAGCTTCTGTTCACTAGGATCTCCATGCTACATCGTTCGAAGCTTGATCTGAGACTTCTCATCATCATTTCATCATTATGTTGATTCCATTATGATCGAAATCTCATGCAACTTCGTTTGATTGATAAAACGAAGATCAAACCGAAGCAATGCAGCATATAAGAAAATATCGTTTTACAATGACGGTGTTTATCGACTGTCGTGAAACAAAGGCAGTCTGATTGAAGAAAGGCGGTGCACACGAACTTGGTCGGAGGTATAGTTGCCTATAAATACCGATGGCTGAGCTCATTTGCAGTGTGAAGTTACGTCGCTCTTTCGAGAGAATGTTGAGGGAGAAACAGAGCTATGGAAACACTGTGGTTTGCGAAAGACAAAGGTTTCACGCTGTTTTTGTTTGCGTGAAGGAGAAGGGAATCCGCAAGGCACTCAACATGTGTATAGTACACTCGTTGTGGTTCGTGAAGAAACTTGTTTCCACGAAGCATTTGGGATAGCACTACGTAGCATCTCTCTGACTTCCGCGATGAACACAAAGAACCTAAACATTTTTATACTTGCATGAAGGCTTTGATTTGCGATAGTCAGTATTGCACGCAAGGAAGTCTTTCTTTCATTTGTGTTTGCGTGAAGGAAGTTTGAGAAGGCTGTGTAAACTGTTACGCGATGAAGACTAGTGTTTAGCATACTTGTGTGCTTTGTGAAGGTCTTGGTTCTGCAAAGCAACCAAGATAGCGCAATTCTCTATCCGTGTCTATCTTCTGGTCCTTGCACAAACTGTGTTGAGATATCAAGTAATTAATCTTGCTCGAAGAATACATAAGCTTGAGACAACTGTGACAGTGTTTATCATACACAATGCTTCACAAAGAAGAAGGAAAACCATGCATGCATCCCTGTGTACTTGGAAGAAGTACTTGAACTATTAAAGAAAGCACATTTGTTGCATGAAGGTGTAGCACGCACTAGTTAGAAGCAAAGTACAATGCATGGGCACATATTCATGCATGCATAAGTATAAGAGGCAGTGTGAAATTTACACATGCAATAAGAATAAAGTGAGGCAGTGTGTGTGCTTGCATAATACATTATTTAAATGTACATGACATAGCACGTGCAAAGAAAATTGAGTAGCTCTGTGTACTTGTATAAAGAATATCAAAAGTATACACAGTGTTGTGCATTTGTTATTGCACAAAGAAGACACTTAAAATAGTTTGGAGAATTACATGCATTAAATATTTGCATGTGATAATGAGAACTACATGCATGAAGAACACACGATGTTGATGTGTGTAATAATTGAGTTGATTTGAAGCAGTATTTTTTCAGTGAACCAAAGAAGAAGACAACTTGCAGTTTATTGATAAATCTTTAGTTATTCATTCTATTATTACAATGAGTTGAATTGGAAGTGTTATCTTCTACAATTCAGGAGAGTATACTGAGACGACTTGCATACAATGTTGTTGATTATATTTAGAGGCAGCCGTAGAGTTTTAGTTGAAGTGAGCAAGTGCAGAATCAGTTTATATCAATGGCTCGAAGAGGAAGATTAATTTTGTGCTGTAGTGACAGCTTGAAGTTTTTGTGATCTTTCTCATTGTGTTAAATGTTGTATTTGTGAAACACTGGTGGGATGCTAGTATAAAGAACACTGGTGGGCCATTATAAATAACACTGATGGGATATCGGTATAATTTGGGAAAAGGTTCATACCTACCCACCATGGTTTCAGGGTGACACCTGACTAACCTACTTGCAATTGTTGAGTGATTTTTTAGTGGAAAATTTGTGTCTTAGATCATCCCAAACACAGCAAGGATTTACTCCCCCACATCGGGGGCGAATCTTGTAAAAATATTGTGTGTTGTACTTCATTTACTTTCAGTCTTGCATATGGTATAATTGTGTTTGTTAACAGAGAAGATCCATTCACTCTAACAAGTGCAGAGGTATGAATTAAAAGAGGTTTGAATTAAAAAGGGATAAGAAAAAAAAAGAAAATTGCTAAAAACTTGGGTACACTGATTCACCCCCTCAGTGTACCTGCATGATTCATTGGGCACTTCAAAAGGGTGATAGATTTTTATTTCAAAAATAACCAAAAAAACAACCAAAATTTATTTAAACCATGAGTTTCCTCCCATGTAGTGATAGGTTTTAATTACCCAACCAGACTTAGAAAACTAATCAAAATCACAGAGGGTATGGTTTCCTAAGTAGGAACCACCACATGTGTAATGCCTAGAAGTTTTTAGGTGAAAATCAGAAAGATAGGCTCCCAAATCTTTAAGGGAACACTCAAGGTCCCTAGTAGTGACCATAAACCCTTGGAAGACCCCTTTAATGAATGTGAGAAACAGGATATCCATTTTTTAAATGAAAACCTACTTGCTGTCCACTTTGAAATTCAAGACAGAATTTTCCCATTTTAAGTTCTTTTATTATGGTGGCTTGTTATAGGGTTCTACAAAGGGAATGCTAACATTTTCAAAGCATTTTTCGCTAAAAATATCCCCATTTTCATCAGTAAAAAATGTGAAATTAACTAAATTTTGAAAATTAGTTTCAGGAGGAGGCTTCTCAATTTCAGTTTGAAAACGTTTTAGTTCATTTGAAACCAATTCTGATTTCCTGTCTACCTTTTTCCTTGGTTCTAAATAAATTTCAATCACCCAAGTTTCTAGTTCAGCTTCAAACATATTTAAATCCAAGTTGGATAGATTTAAATTTTATTCCTCCTAGTCCACAAATTTCAAAAAATTATCACCATTGACTGCCTCTGCAAAACTACTTGTGCCTAAACCAAAAAGCATGTGATCAATCACCGGTTCAAGTTCGATTCCAAAATTTTATCTTCCAAAGCAAAAAACTAGATCATTTGGGTGTTCCAAGTTAAATTCAGATGGTAAAAGGCTCAATTAAGTTCTATCCAAATGAGAATCATGAAATTATTGATCAAGGCAACCACCCCCTAAAGGTTCAACACCAATTTCCAAGTCTTTGAGCATGGATTTGGAGAATTTAAAGGTGGGAGGACCATGAATTGACTGTTCAACAAAACAAATATGTTCAAATTATGCACCGTCATCCTTATCAGCCAGAGGAAATTGAATAGTAGTTGGTTTCAAACTTTGAAAATAGGAAGCATAGCATTTCAAATCAAGCTCAAAAATTTCAAAATTAACATCTTCCAAATTAAAGTAGTCTTCCAGCAATTCCATAACTTCCGGTACTAATTGATTTATCAACTGTTTAGAAACAAGGATTGAATGGTTTTCAAAAGTTAAATCCTCATTTTCAATTTTTCCTGAACCTTAGCTATTTTACCCCCAAAACTACTATACCACAATGTTCTCCCAGATTTAGGTATCAATAAAATAGTGATATTTTCCTCTTAATTCTTATAGATTCTCATAATACTCCAATGAACATTCCTCAAGGGTCTCCTCAAAACCATGGGAGTTTTTTCTTTCTTTTAGAGAGTCGATTAATGTGATAATTGGATCTTCATCATATTCACATTCTTCCAAAATAGTGGATTATTCTTTAATTTCTGATTCATTTCCCACTTCATGCTCTTCCTCAAAATTGTTCAATTTATCTTCTTTATTAATCATTTCAAATTTTCTTGAGTTTTCATTATTTTATAATGTCCCCGCATTTCAGTTTTAAGTTTTTTCACAATTGACTCGTTGTCATCGTATTCATCAAATTTATCAAGAATTTTCAACATCATTTGTTCCATTTTTTATTGAAATTCGGGATCGAGCTCATAATAGTCTCGAGTTTCTTCACATTGATTAGAATGTTGTGGCTGACTGTAGGCACACTTCCAAGAAGTATGACCATATTAACCACAACAAACACAATACATGTGGTTATGTTGATCCTATTCCCCAAATTGATCCATATTTGTTTTTCAAAAAAATCATCACACAAGTAACAGATTCAACAAAAAGTAGCCAGATAAGCAGTAGCAAGCAATGATATAGGAAAGTTAATATCTACTTGAATCGCACTCAACATGCACCCTCCCCCAGAAACCGATGCCAAATTTTGATATCTTTTCATTTGAAATATAAAAATACAATTTATATTTTCCTTATCACACTAGAGTAGGGAAATCACAGTGAAACGGTAGGGAAGGTTAGTGAATATAAAAGGGCTCATTCGAACCTAATCCTCTGAAAACAGAGAACTGAGATGCTGAAGGGGTTCACGGTGTTAGAAGAGATGGGAACTAAATCTAAGGGTTATAGGAAAGAGTCGTGCAAGAAAGTAATCAAGGGAAATTCAAATGATGCAGCCTGTGAATGATAACATTCTTAATGAAAAGATACATTGAGAATTATAGACTAAGAAGTCATTTACTGATGAACTATCTCTCGTCAGTGAATATTCACTCATCCAGTCCCGAAATCAATCTTTTGAATTAACAAAATTGTTAGAAAATCCCAAATAGTTCGGAAGTTTGTTTTCATCTGTCAAAATTCAAAACAAAAATAAGAAATGAACTAAAGGAAATAAAGGCCAAGATGAATGAACTACAGCCCGGAGGATATGAACAGAGAACATGAAAGAATGTACAAAAAACAACAATCGAATTCCCCTTGAAAGAATTAACCATAGCGCATGTTCATTATGAAGGAAATCATGAGCATATGATACAGAAATATAGTAGAAAAATTAGATAGGGAAGAAGAGGGTTTCTTCTCTGTCGAGCAGAATTCTATCTTTTAGGGTTGAATCATGAAACTCCTACTTTATTCCTCGATGAAGCCCCAAATCATGCCTCCAAGAATTCCCTGCTCCTTACTCTTGGAAGTTAGTCGAAGTCCTGGTGCTCTCGATTCTTCAAAGAATTCCTTAAATAGCCACCTTCAATTTGCTGTTGCCCCGCTTTTTAAAGAGAATTTCTTCCACCGAATTATTTCTTTAATCTCCATTGCCTTCGCTTCATCACAGTTGATTGGAGTGAATAATTTTTTTACCTTCAGTCACTTCAACTGTAACAACACGAAAATTCCTAACTTCCTGCCACTTGCACAAACTCATTAATTGCCCCAACTGTCAATCAATTAATTCTTTAAGTATTAAAATTTTATACTTTCCAGCTGGAAACATTTTATTTAGTATAATTTCTGGGATTCATGCCCAACTCCTCATCTTCGGCTCTTAAAACTCATCTCAAGCACCAAACCTTGCAATAATGGCTTCAACCAATAGGTGGGAGCCCAATAATTGTTAGTATCTCAACCAGGCAACTTGAACTTGTAAACAAAATTCAGCCAGTGAACCCATGTCTCACTCCCTGCAACTAGATTTTGACCGGCCTTTATCATTAGCACAATCACCATAGTTTGAATTTCGTTAAATGCAGAACAAATCTATCATCTTTGTAAAAATCATCTCTATAACTTCACTCAGACAAATCTTCAACGATCGGCCATTTCAATGCAAGAAGATCAATTATCTTCGAAACTACCACACACGGACACTCGTCAACCAATACCGAAGCTCGGGGCTTTTTATCATCCGAGATGTACCTGATCATCCTCAAATCAATATCTAGATTTGAATAAATCTTCAAATAAATCCGAGCACATCAGCTGTTCCGGTTTCATCGGAAATGAAGCTCACTTCTTGAGCTTATAATAGACAATTAGTTGAACACGTACCATGCATCCAATCACAACCTCATAGCCACAACTTTTAAAACTCTAACTCCCCTTGATTTGTGAAAATATGAACTTGGAGATAAAATTAACCCGCATAGAACACAAGTATTCTTCTCTAAATTGAGTGCACTCACCATCTCCTTTAGTGGGGTACAAAAACCCTAGTTCACTGCTGAGAAGTTGTAAAACATGTTTATCGTCTCCCTTAATCACTCAGATCTTGTCGAATGCGAGTGATTCTTCATCTTGTTTATTTTAACTTAGTGTTCACAAGCTTCCAGACTCAAGCATCGGTTCTGGTCAGGTGTGATTCTTCGAACTCAATGGTTTCTCATTTTTCATCACACATCAAGTCACAAATTCCGTCAATTTCATTCGAACTCATTTGAATCATGCCTAGCATCTTTGGGGGATTCCAGATCACTTTTCATTTGAGCTTGGGATGCCCTCTTCAATTAGTGTTCAAAGTTATTCAAGGTTTTGCTTCAGAAGTGCCTGAAATCTCAAAAGAAGGAAAAATATCTTACATCGTGTACAAGAAATATCTTACAAGGTTGGGTAAAAAAATTTCCTACATGAGTTGCCTGCAGATTATCCTACGGTAGGGCCAGATTTATCTTACATGGATTAGTGGAGCTAAAATATCCCAAGAGGTTCTTGAATATACCCTATGAGCTGCTTCCTAAAAATGTATTAAAATATAAAACTGTAAATTCATTGAAATGTAAATAAATGAATTTAACATCAAAATGAAACATTTCAAAAGTTCATTGATGATTTTTTTTAAACTTCAACACAAAGAAAAACTATTTTGTTCTAACAATAAATGTCTAAATAAAATCATGGAACATTGAAAAGATTAATTCCCATGACCACAAACATTTCATATTATATTTCAATTAAAATCACCAAAAATGAAAAAAAATATTTATTCTTAAAAATATGTGAATATTAAAATGAAGAACGTTTAAAAATTAGCACTAAAAACCTCAATTTCAACACAAAAATATAATGAATTTTAATTTCTAATCTAAAATGAGAAAGATTCAAAAAATTATCAATTAACACCACTAAATCATGAAATATATTTAAACTACAACAAAACCATTTAGAAAACACATATTAAAATGAGGTCACATATAATTATCCTGCACTTAATATATTTCTTTTCCTTAAGCAATCCATTTAATAATTTCAGTGAAAGAAAAGTAATCTTAAAAATGAAAAACAAGAGTGTCAAAAATGAGTTGATTTTCAAATGATTTTTTCCTCATGGGCCATATCAAGTAGTAAATGTGATTTCTCTCCTAAATTAGAATGTTTTGGTGCAAAGTTAGTTTCATGTTTTATAATTTTGATTGAAACTGAAATTTATGCATAGAATTACACAAACTTCAATTTGTATCCAATTGAACTTTCAAAATTATCTTTTTCTCCAAATGAACAAACTCACATAATGAGCCGCCAATAATTAGACACAATTGGATGAATTATTGAGTTTAATGATTATCAAGGAAGAATAATGAACTCATCCATCAATTTTATTTTAAAGAATAAAGAGTCCGACTAGGATTTGGAGTTCATTTCATATCTATTTAAATGAAAATCTTATTAGTTTAATTTCAGTCAAAAAGTTCATGTTTAATGTGGATGATCAAACATGAAGATTCAAAAAGTTTTTCAGAAGGCATAAAAAGAAGCTTGTAACTTTCTAATTTAAGCAGTGAAAGAAGTAAAAAAGTAGTAGAAACTAGCTGTATTTTTTTTCAAAATTCCGCACTTCCAAAGGATTTTCAACCAAAAAAGCATTTTTCCGAAGCAAAAATCAGAAAGTACAATATTTTACTTTGCAAAAAAAATAAAATGATTTTCAAAAATAGCTCTTAAAGAGCATGTTTAAGCGGTGATATTAGAAAACAGTCTTTCAAACAGTTTTAAGAATTTTAACGAAGTCATTCAAGGTGCTAAACATGATTGTAACTTTGATTCAAAATGATTTTAAAAAACATGTACTAATACAAGTGTTATAGCGACCCTAGCCTTTTACACATATCATTACATGATTTAAGCATAATTAATCATCAAATGCAATCAAGGATCGTAAAGTCTAGTGTGTTTGGAATATTAGGTATATAATTTGAAAACACGAAACCAAACTAAAACTTCTTTTATTTAATCTCCATAATGAGATCCTAACTTCCATTGAGCTTTTACATCTGCATAGGATAACTCGAGAAATACATAAACAAAATGGATGAGTTAAAAAGCCCAGTAAGGGAATAAGCATATAAATAAATATAGCACATGAGTTATAAGATATATAATGATGACATAAAAGGCATGAAACACGAATAAACATAAGAAAGAATGTCATGTATAAAAAGAGAATATATAACCATGACATCATAGGAATGTGGCAACAACACACAACATGACATAAACACGAGTCAAGGCTAATTGCCAAGACCATTGCACATAGCGGACAAAGTCCCATAAAAGAATCAGGTTCACTACCTATCCCAACATGACGTCTCATGAGACTAAACATCACCCAATGCATTGGAGCACTATTCGGGTGCACCCATCATAACATGTTCATGCATATGTGTGTCACATGAAGAATCAAGTATAAGTGTTACCCATGGAAAGAATCATAATCATGTCATAAGACATAAGAAAAGAGAATATCATAATGGTGTCCATGAAAGAATGGATTTAAATCATACATGAACATTCATAAGGGACAATAGACATATATCATGATAATCGATGTCAAACTGAAGTGAATACACATAAAAAGTGTTTAAGAGACATTAGAAATGAAACATTTTAGTGTTGTTTAAGAAAAATATTAAAGACCGTTTAAAGCATAAAAGACATATTTATTTTCATAAAACCAGAAATGAACCAAGAGAGTTTTTCATGATGAAATGAGTGATTTTAGAAAAAAATACGGTGACTTAAAATAGATTATCGAGTGCACTTAGAAATGGGTAAGAAAACGGGAAGTTCTCTTTAATCAGGCTTGTTTTTTTGGAAGAATTGAGAAGAGAACCTTTTTAAAATATGTATTTCCCCCATCAAAGGATGATCTGGTCTGGACACAAGAGTTTGGAACATATACACAAAATGTAGAATAAGTACACAAAAATAAAGAAGTATTACATTGGGTTAAAGAGAGAGAGAAATAGTAACCCAAAGGAAAAAATAGAAGTTCGGATAGAATCTCTTACATTATGTCTGAAACAGTCCTGCACTTGATCTTAATGTCCTGGATAATCAGATTAAATCCATTAATTAATTAATTCATAATCTTTAATACATGTATTTGATTTAGTATAGTTTTATTAAGTTCATTTATGATCTTTTTGATGAGTTATGAGATTCAATTTCATCATTCGAGAGCGTTGATTTCCTCGGTTTTCATGATCATTTTACTTGTATACATGTATGGAAAATCATGAAAAATGAGAATAGTTGTCTATAATTGAAGTTACATGTTATTGATGAACATTAATAAGATTAAATAGTTATATAAGTCATTTGGTAATCTGGGGTGAGGATGAATCATTAGATAAGACATTAGTGATAATCATTTAGATTATTTTGGCGGTTTTTCGATCATCATAAATTAGTTTTGTTTTATTAATTAATATTATATATATAAAATGGTTCAAGAACAATATATAGGCTGTAATACATATATTATAACCTGGTTTAACTATAAAAATGGTTTTATGAGCAGTCATAAAGGTGGTAATGGAAATTGAAAACTTCACCGTTCTTGAATGTGATAAATTAACACATCACGAACGATATTTTCATTTTTAGTAGAAATGGAGATGGGAAGAGAAATGTTGATGAATTATTCCATTAACATGATAAATTTTATTTATATATAAGATACTAGATTTTTCATGCCACTTGGATAAGGGGAGGTGAGGATAAAATAAGAAAATAAAATAAATTTAAAAGAAATTAAAAGAAAATGAAAGAGGATTTTACCTCTTGAATTTCTCTTCCTTGAGAACCTCCATAGGGAAATGGGTTTGGTCTTGTTGAGACCAAGGGCTCCTAGATGTGGGGGAGAGTCTTGAGAATATGATTGAGCATAATTTGGGAAAATCTCAAATCTTGAAAGGTGGGAGGGAAAGAGGTGGTGACAGGTGACATTTATAGTGGAGGAGATATGTGTTTTTTGATTATTTTATTCATTAGTTTATTATTTTGGATCAAGACTATGAATAGTGTGGATTCTTTTGACTAAATACAGTAAATCATGCATGTGAGTTCGAACCAATTGTAACGACCCAGACCCGGCCAGCCACCCGAACAGTGCCGAATGGGTCGGGTGTCACTACCTTAGGAGCACCTCCCCTGAACGCCAAAGGCTGCCGACTAGCAGTGAGGGTCTATTAGGTATTGTCACGAACCAGCCCGAGTCAACCCTGAACCGGTCACCCAAGCCAGCCCGCGAAAAGTCCCGAGAGGCGTTCCCGATCCTCCCAGGATGGTGACAAGCACCAAGGGCATCAATATAGTACACAAGGGAACGATTTCGCCCATATATAGACAATCAAACAAACAACGGAAATAAACGGACAACCCAAAATGAATTTATATAAAAATTGAACTAAATATTATTAGTACAAGAAACTAAAGGTAGAACAAAACCAACAACTCAAATGAACAATACCAATGACCAACTAACTCCATGTGACACTTCTGGTCACTCTCCAACAAAATGATCAAATGTCTTCCAAGGTGATCGAACTAAAGATGAAACCTGCACAAGGGCTAAAAAAAGAAGAAGACTATAGGCGTGAGTATTAAAACTCAGTAGGTTAGCCCGATATTCTATTCCCAATGCACATTCCTTCAAAATAAAAGAAACATAAATTTATAGTTTTAAATTCAAGATATGAAAGTATGGTTTTCAAATGAGGTTCCATGCTATAATAATTATCAGACAAAAACATGCATGTTTAATAAACAAAAATGCAAGTAACTAGTTTTTTCAAAGAGGTGCAACTTTAAAATGAACATAGTTTTCAAGAGGGCTGCTTTAAAGAATTTTAAATTTCAAATAAATAACACATACTACTAAATTTACCAACCAAACACACCATATGCCGACGATGAGTACAAAATAGCCAATGAGCACTAGTCACAGGAACACCCCTAGGCACTAGTTAGTTGTGAGCCCCAGGTACCTCGTATCTCGGTGAAAGTAACCATAATAAATATCTGTTCTCATGCACGAGCCACTAGTAGGGAACATAACCATAACCTAGAAGTCCCCAATCATCATCATCATCATAGTTTAGTTAGTGTTTTCATCGTCAAACTTTCTATGTGAAACAGGGGCCAACCCCCACAGAATCACTAACATACTAGTACACGTCCGCCCACCTAGATACCCGGGATTCCCTTTAGTGCTCAATTAAGTTACACATATTATCAAATAAACATTTCATATCCAAATTCCATTACAAAACCATAAAAACACAAACAACCCATAATCTTTCTTCACACTTCTTACACTAATCAACAAACTGCTAAATATTTTGGTAAAACAATTTCATGAAGTGTATTGAGGCTTTGCACATAAAACTCTTTCAAAATCACTCTTTAAATTATAAACACACATCAAAACCAAACCAAATCATATTTGGAAGCCCAATAAACATTTAATAAATTCATTTAATGGACCATAAAACAATCCCAATTGCACAACTTGTTATATACAAGTAAAACACTCCTTCATTTCTAGAAAATGCCAAACGGGCCTTTAAACATTTTCTCAAAACTAACCTTTGAGGAAGGTATGCATTTTAATTTTATTAAGGATCTGTATAAAAACCATTTACAGAAGAAAACCACATTCATAAATCTCTTATAATACTCAGGTTACATATTCAAAACACAACCATTTTCATAAAGATGTGAAACAGTCCATTTTTGGGCAACTCGGGCCAAAATATGTTGTAAATCAAAACCCACTTGATTGTAAAAACAAATACAAATAGGAAATACATATAAGTACCCAAAAATACCATTTATCATTCTTCCAATTCCTTTATAAATCCAAACAAATAACTTTTAAATCACACATCACACATAAAAGCCAACCGAGCAATTTACCGAACACATGACATGCCCTTTTTAAACAAAACAATTTATTTTAAGTACATGAAAAGGAATAAAACACCAATTGAAAGCCATATTTTCATTCAAGATACCGTAACATGTTAAAAATACCATAAACCAGATTATAAACCTCACAAAATATTTGAAAAAGATAACGGAACATTTAAACAAACACTTGTTGAACACTTTCATGAAAAAACAACACTACCTTTCACAAAACAATGATTAAACAGCCACTTTGCACACCAATAAAATTATCCAAAGGATGAAAAACAATAATAAACATATATATAAGGTGTTAAAAATAATAAAATGATGAAACTTAAATAATAAAGGCATGTGCAAGGGGTATCCTACCTCAAATCTTTGGCGTAATTGAAACGCACACCCGAAATCACCCGCCGCGGGTTTATAAAACCTAAAACTATAAATACCAGACCTAAATTAACAGAAACCCCATTAAAAAACATTCTATAACATAACCCTAGGTCTATAATGACTATGTTACAATATAAAACCAAGAAATAATGAAAGGAGGGGGAAGAGGAAGGAGAAAGGAGAAGGAATCTCACCTTTCATCCTAGAAAACTCTTCGTCTTCCATTAGATCTGCATCCCTATAGAGAATGGAATGTCTTGAAACTTTTTGGAGACACTCCTAAGTTCTGGAAGAACCAGGGAAAGAATATTGGTGGCCAAAAGAATATGAATTGAATGAGTTATGGGTGAAACAATTTACCTTCTCAATTCTGGACGTTTTGAGGAAACCAGAGAACATTTGCCCTAATACGCGACCCATATGAGCTCCAAAGAGGTAAAATCGATTATGAGGGTTAGGATAGAGTTATTGGATTCGAGGGGGAGGTGGAATCACCAAAAAATAGTAAAAAAAGAAAAAGATATAAATGAAAAAATTTATTTTTTTAAAACAGGAAATGGGCCCATGGGCTGGCCCCATACCTAAATAAGTAACCCAAATTCACCCGGCTTATGAATTTCTAATGGGTCCAAAAGGATAAATAAATTTTAATATATCAGTATAGGACAAGTGGGAAGTTGAATGGGTGAAAAAGGATGAAAA
Source organism: Viscum album (assembly GCA_963277665.1). Taxonomy (NCBI): domain Eukaryota; kingdom Viridiplantae; phylum Streptophyta; class Magnoliopsida; order Santalales; family Viscaceae; genus Viscum; species Viscum album. The sequence continues at coordinate 1,654,796,050 of OY728121.1, read as the reverse complement.
AAAAGAGTTATAAAAGAAACAAATTCAGTTTTTAAAACTGGGAATGGGCTCACGGTTGGCCCAAATCATGAAGTAACCACCCTTTCTTCAAAAACTCCTAAAAAAGCAATGGGGATCCCAAATTAGGTTGGTTAGAAATATATGAAGCTTCAAAACTCATGATTCATCTCACCAAATACCCATGGAAAGGATCGGGATTTCCAATGGACTGGATCAATACAAAGACAAAAAAAACCGTGTGTGACAATTCTCCCCATCATTAAAGCTTTCCGCCCCCGGAAAGCCATAACACTTTCCGACTGAAAAAAAAACACCTAAGGATTCCATAACAACATAATCCAGCCTCTAAAGATAAGGAAATATCAATCAAAAACAATGCAACTTAATACTCTTTCCCACACAAAACGCAACTCATAACCACGTCTGGAGAATCAACGGAAAGATGAAGCCACCACCTCCACAACCAAGCCAAGAACCCGATTGTTGGGACTTCTCTCAATGAACCCAAAAATCACCCAAACCAATGAGAACCCACAAAAAACAAAATATTCTAGGGGATTCTAGAATGTACTCCCCACCATTAAGAATCAACTAGCACTAGAAATGTTCTTTGGATGAAAATCCAGGAGACCCATGGTGGGTCTCCCCACCATTAGAAACCAACTAGCAACAAACAGACTAGAATTCAATATGAGCTAGAATTGGGCCTCACTCACACAAGCCCAAAAAAAACCCTCCTACAAAAACCTACTATACCAAGTTAATAGGGTTACAACATGATCATATAAACCACCCACTCCCGAACAGAGGGGATAAGAACTTGGCCAACACATTCACCACAGTTCTGGACCCCCGTCACTTGGGGATGGGAGGGAAGGGGACCCAATAATTTGGCCACTGAAACCACAAAAGAAACAAAGAAACTACCCAAAACTCTCCACCTATGAATAGGTAACAGCAAGACTGCACCTGATTTTTACAAGCAGTCCACACAGGGACATTGATTGAAAACCCACATCCATGAAGGAATATCCATATACATTGTGTGAGGGGTTAAGTCCACCACACTTGTTGCGACAAAGGGAAATTCACAGAAATGAGGAACCAAAACATTGAAATAGAAACTAACTTACCAAAACTGTGGAGGAAGGATCCTAATCGAGCACTCCACACCTTTGTCGATTTCCTAACTGCGTGAAAATATTCACTCCGAGGCCTATGGCTGGAGCCTTGATTCTTGAAGCATTTGCTGCACCGCAGTCATGTGATAAAGATCACACCACTCAAAAAAAACCTCACATGATCACCAAACAAAAACCTTCATCTAAATAGGAACTCATAGATACATATCAAAATTCTTTATCACTCTAAACGAGGGGCATAATGGACAAGGAAAACGACAAAACACATCAACATCACCGAACACAACTGCTCTGTCCAAAAGAATTATCAAGACCTAGAAGCACTTTTAATAGATCCCAAACTACTCTCTATTCCAACAAACAGGTTGAGGCATCATCGAAAGAGGTGGATTTAACATTTGAAATGAATCCTTAGGTTGATCAGCAGGAAAGATTTCCGACGGAGAACTATCCTTGGCCACATCACAACATCAAACACATCTTTAGAAACCCAATGAAAATTACTCCAAAACCGAGACACCAATAAGATATCATCTCAAGATACAATAAGAGTATGAATTGTAGATCACAAGGAAGCTTACTGAATAAACAAATATTCTACGACATAGAAAAAAAACTAGCCACATAACCATTGGTTTATAAAAAAAAGGACAACATTTTTCGACTCAAAACACTTTTGAAAAACAAACTAACTTGGTGGGTTTCCACATTCACCAATGGTGTTTCATCAAGTCTCACCCACATGCACATTTCCATGCCACCCCTAGCACCCAACCACCATACCATATAGGCCATACTTCCAGATATAAATAAAACCATGCATGTGAGCACCCATGAAAACACCAAAGGCTAAAATTAAACATCATAATTCAAAAAAACAATTTACATTCAAAAGGAACACCAACCACCAAGTCAAAAAACATTTTCATATTTCACAAAAAAAACCACAATTAATTAAGAACAATTTTCTTAAAAACATACCACTTTTAATTTTTAAAAACTTTTTAAATAACCAAGCCACTCCAAACAACCCCTTCCCATTTTTTTTAAAAAAAATTCAGCAAGGTATATTTTCATAATCCGAGGTTCATTGAGACCAATACCAATTGTAGTAAAACACCAACCGATCAAAACCAATTGCCAAAACTAATTTATCCAATTCAAAAACTTTTTAACATACTAAAATACCCAATTTTAAAAAAAGATCCAGAATCACTTTAAAATGATTCACAATTTCAAAACATTTTATTTCAACAAACCACAAGTTTAGATTATGGATAATCCAATCCCTTTAAATCATTTCTGCTTCCCTCCATTTTTTTTCACAAAAACACAACCTTCCAAAACCATTCTTATATTTAATTATTGAAAACCCTCTTTTTAAATTTTCAAAATCTAATCCTTACTTTAAAACCCATTTCCACAATTCTCACACAAGGATTTTAAAAAAACAAAAAATCAGAATTCAAGAAAGGTCAAAGAGACAAAAAAAGGAACTACTGTCGGTGTGTGACTTGACCATATGGTTGGCGGCCATATGTCAAACACAACACCAACATAGAGAGAATTATTACGACCATTACCCATCTCCACATGGCTTGCCAGGCCCTGCGAGCTCACGAAGGCCATTAGTCAGACTCCCCTTGTCATATCCCAATACCAAACAATCAACTAGAACAATGGACACTAATAAAACCGGACTTCCATGGAAACCTGAGGATTAGAACAAGAAAGAGTTCACGACGCTCTTCTTGCACTTACCACTCAAGTCCCAAAAACCATACTCCATCTACCTTGACATCCCCAAAATAACAAGGGCACTCTAAAAAGAAAGGTCCGCTAAGAGCCGACCTCCTTTGATACCATTTTGTCATGAACCAGCCCGAGTCGACCCTGAACCGGTCACCCAAGCCAGCCCGCGACAAGTCCCGAGAGGCGTTCCCGATCCTCCCGGGATAGTGACAAGCACCAAGGGCATCAATAGAGTACACAAGGGAACGATTTCACCCATATATAGACAATCAAACAAACAGCGGAAATAAACGGACAACCCAAAATGAATTTATATAAAAATTGAACTAAATATTATTAGTACAAGAAACTAAAGGTAGAACAAAACCAACAACTCAAATGAACAATACCAATGACCAACTAACTCCATGTGACACTTATGGTCACTCTCCAACAAAATGATCAAATGTCTTCCAAGGTGATCGAACTAAAGATGAAACCTGCACAATGGCTAAAAAAAGAAGAAGACTATAGGCGTGAGTATTAAAACTCAGTAGGTTAGCCCGATATTCTATTCCCAATGCACATTCCTTCAAAATAAAAGAAATATAAATTTATAGTTTTAAATTCAAGATATGAAAGTATGGTTTTCAAATGAGGTTCCATGCTATAATAATTATCAGACAAAAACATGCATTTTTAATAAACAAAAATGCAAGTAACTAATTTTTTCAAAGAGGTGCAACTTTAAAATGAACATAGTTTTCAAGAGGGATGCTTTAAAGAATTTTAACTTTTAAATAAATAACACATACTAATGAATTTACCAACCAAACACACCGTATGCCGATGGTGAGTACAAAATAGCCAATGAGCACTAGTCACAGGAACACCCCTAGGCACTAGTTAGTTGTGAGCCCCAGGTACCTCGTATCTCGGTGAAAGTAACCATAATAAATATCCGTTCTCGTGCACGAGCCACTAGTAGGGAACATACCCATAACCTAGCAGTCCCCAATCATCATCATCATCATAGTTTAGTTAGTGTTTTCATCGTCAAACTTGCTACGTGAAACAGGGGCCAACCCCCATAGAATCACTAGCATACTAGTACACGTCCGCCCACCTAGATACCCGAGATTCCCTTTAGTGATCAATCAAGTTACACATATTATAAAATACACATTTCATATCCAAATTACATTCCAAAACCATAAAAACACAAACAGCCCATAATCTTTCTTCACACTTCTTACACTAATCAACAAACTGCTAAATATTTTGGTAAAACAATTTCATGAAGTGTATTGAGGCTTTGCACATAAAACTCTTTCAAAATCACTCTTTCAATTATAAAAACACATCAAAACCAAACCAAATCATATTTGGCAGCCCAATAAACATTTAATAAATTCATTTAATGGACCATAAAACAATCCCAATTGCACAACTTGTTATATACAAGTAATACACTCCTTCATTTCTAGGAAATGCCAAACGGGCCTTTAAACATTTTCTCAAAACTAACCTTTGAGGAAGGTATGAATTTTAATTTTATTAAGGATCTGTATAAAAACCATTTAAAGAAGAAAACCACATTCATAAATCTCTTATAATACTCAAGTTACATATTCAAAACACAACCATTTTCATAAAGATGTGGAACAGTCCATTTTTGGGCAACTCGGGCCAAAATATGTTGTAAATCAAAACCCACTTGATTGTAAAAACAAATACAAATAGGAAATCCATATAAGTACCCAAAAATACCATTTATAATTCTTCCAATTCCTTTATAAATCCAAACAAATAACTTTTAAATCACACATCACACATAAAAGCCAACCGGGCAATTTACCGAACACATGACAAACCCTTTTTAAACAAAACAATTTATTTTAAGTACATGAAAAGGAATAAAACACCAATTGAAAGCCATATTTTCATTAAAGATACTGTAACATGTTAAAAATACCATAAACCAGATTATAAACCTCACAAAATATTTGCAAAAGATAACAGAACATTTAAACAAACACTTGTTGAGCACTTTCATGACAAAACAACACTACCTTTCACAAAACAATGATTAAACAACCACTTTGCACACCAATAAAATTATCCAAAGGATGAAAAAAAATAATAAACATATATATCAGGTGTTAAAAATAATAAAATGATGAAACTTAAATAATAAAGGCATGTGCAAGGGGTATCCTACCTCAAATCTTTGGCGTAATTGAAACGCACACCCGAAATCACCCTCCGCGGGTTTATAAACCCTAAAACTATAAAGAACAGACCTAAATTAAGAGAAAACCCATTAAAAAACATTCTATAACAGAACCCTAGGTCTATCATGACTAGGGTACAATATAAAACCAAGAAATAATGAAAGGAGGGGGAAGAGGAAGGAGAAAGGAGAAGGAATCTCACCTTTCATCCTAGAAAACTCTTTGTCTTCCATTAGATCTGCATCCCTATAGAGAATGTAATGGCTTGAAACTTCTTGGAGAAACTCCTAAGGTCTGGACGAACCAGGGAAAGAATATTGGTGGCCAAAAGAATACGAATTGAATGAGTTATGGGTGAAACAATTTACCTTGTCAATTCTGGACGTTTTGAGGAAACCAGAGAACATTCGCCCTAATACGCGACCCATATGAGATCCAAATAGGTAAAATCGATTATTAGGGTTAGGATAGGGTTATTGGATTCGAGGGGGAGGTGGAATCACCGAAAAATAGTAAAAAATAAAAAAGATATAAATGAAACAATTTATTTTTTTAAAACAGGAAATGGGCCCATGGGCTGGCCCAATACCTAAATAAGTAACCCAAATTCACCCATCTTATGAATTTATAATGGGTCAAAAAGGATAAATAAATTTTAATATATCAGTATAGGACAAGTGGGAAGTTGAATGGGTGAAAAAGGATGAAAAACAAAAGAGTTATAAAATAAACAAATTCAGTTTTTAAAACTGGGAATGGGCTCACGGTTGACCCAAATCATGAAGTAACCACCCTTTATTCAAAAACTCCTAAACAAGCAATGGGAATCCCAAATTAGGTTGGTTAGACATATATGAAGCTTCAAAACTCATTATTCATCTCACCAAATACCCATGGAAAGGATCGGGATTTCCAATGGACCGGATCAATACAGAGACAAAAAAAAACCGTGTGTGACAGGTATAGTGGGGAGGCTGTACCCTCTCAGAGGATCATAATAAGGGTATTGGTCCAAGTACAACAGTAAAGATGCAGCGGAAAGAAAGACTCTTCAGACTCGAACCAGACCTGCAAAGTGGAAGCATAATAAATATAGATAAACAGCGGAAACAATAAATATAACAACAGCAGTGGAAATAAACACAACAACATGCTGATAACATGTAACTACTACTGAACAGTAAAACATGCATCCAAAGCAGGCCATACACAACTGAATATAAAAAGGGCGCCAATGGCTAACCAACAGTAGCTACAACAAGTAAGCATGCCGATAAAGAAAGGTAAACAAAACCAAGTAACCCCAGCTAGGTATGACCTCAAGGTTCATACCATCTCCACACAATAACTAACGTATCCTAGCTCCTGAAGCTGGCCTCTTTCCTGCACGTAAATCCATAAAGTCTGCACGCATCCTGAAGGGCCCGTGCAGGGTGTGAGACAAATCTCAGTAGGATACCAACCAACAGTGCGTACTAAATATATGTGTTTCAGCAGTCATGCATTGCCAAGGAAAGCAGTAAACAGTACAATGCACAAGTAAACACAAACTCCACTGGTGCTCAACAACCACCATGGAGTGTCACCTGCTTCGGCCAACGCCAGAATCTATGTCGTGTAACCCGGCACCATGTGCCACCTGACACCTCGTGTCTCAAGTACCGACGTCTCGAAGGCAATCCCAAGAATAGTAACCCGACACCATGTGCCTCCTGACACCTTGTGTCTCAAGTACCGACGTCCCGAAGGCACGCCCAAGAATAGTAACCCGGTACCATGTGCCTCCTGACACCTTGTGTCTCAAGTACCGACGTCCCAAAGGCACGCCCATCCCCTGAAGGCTCCTCACCTCCCACGTGGCTTTCTACGGCAAGCACCCCCAACCATAATACCTAACCGTAACTACGAGGGCCTCTACCCACACGAGTGGTCAAAACCACCTCATCACGGAGTATCTCTATGTGCACACTAATCAAAGTTCCGGGTGAGCGGTAATCATCAAAATAAAACCTAAGCCACCAACTCATCTAAAACCTCGTGTCCCTGCGACCATGCCGCTCAAGTCTGATGGCATCGCCATCCTAGTAACCCGGGCCATGCCCAACCTGACAGTCATACTGCCTCAAGCCGACGTCCATGACGCCCAATCCCGTGGTCAAAACCACCCAAAGTAACCTGGGCCAAGCCCAACCTGTGATCTGCATCACTCAAGAATATCCGGGCCATGCCCAACACCACCCAAAGGGTCCAGCAGACACAATTCAGCAATTGCATATATAACATATTTAAACAGAAAACATAAACCGACAAAACAAACTAAACAGTTTAATTGCACTATGCGAGGTGTTGTCCCATACCATCACTGAGGTCTTAAATGCCTCTAACAATTTATAACAGGCTTTAATAAATTAAACTAAACAGTTTAACACATTAATATTTCAATTAAAACCATTTTGGCGTTCCCTAGCCAAAATGCCCCGATGAGCCATGACCCCTCACCCGGCCCGCTCATGAAAACTGGTAACAGGGCATACCCAAAGGCACCCCATAGGTCCCACAAGCAATTCAATATGAAACAGTAGATAAAACGGGTCTCGCTCAAAATACCCAAAAACACACTGAAGGCCGCGTCACCCAAACAACCACGAAAACACAAAATGAGGTATGCACCACCAACCTGAGACTCATATGACGCTACACCTCTGGTAACAACCGCCAATTCAGTCTAAAATGTGGTAAATCTACAAAAGATTCAATACTGTTCAAATGCATATAACTCTTTCTAGAATGAAAATCAAACAAAATAGACAAAGAGGAATCGAGGCCTTACCGAGGGGGTTCCAACGCATCCAACCGTGATCGAATCTGACTTCAGACGAAGAACCGGGGAGCGATTGAAGATTCAGACGCCTTAGGTGCAGAGGTTCTGTCCAGAACCTCAAAATGAGGCTACTGCCCATTTTAACGAAAAAAAAGAAAGTACACGGCGTGTACTTCATGACTGCACGCCGTGTATATATCATTTAACTGTTAATTTGGCAGTTGGGATTCCGCCGACCTGCCGACATGAGTACACGACGTGTACTGGGTTTCTCTTCTCTTCCTCGCCGACTTACCCACACACCATGTATATACCTCATACACGGCTAGAATACACAGTGTGTCCAAGGGGAACACGGCGTGTACCTGGCCAATAGGCCTACACGCCATGTATGACCACCACACGGTCGGGGATACACGACGTGTTGAAAACTACACGCCGTGTAGTAAGAAATTTCTACACGGTCACCACACGATATGTACTTGGCGAGCACATGGCCGACACTCGCTTAACATGTACACGGTGTGCACTTAAAAGTACATGGCGTGTAGTCTAGAAATTTCCAGAAACTTCCTGTTTTCCCCAGTTTCCTCAGAAACCAGTCAAAAATTCAAACAGGGTTAGGATTTTGACCCGTTCTAAAAACCCGGGTTCTTACAATCTCCCCACCTTAACATAGCTCGTCCCTAAGCTATCAAACGAAACTCAAAGATGGCACCAAACATATTACTCCATTCAAAGCAACCCGGACTCCCTCTGTAACACCCGAGACTTTTATGTTATATAAATCATCAAAGGAATCTTTTTCTACACAACACTTGCTTGGCTTGCTTTACACGCAATCGCGACCTTCCTCGATAGCTTGCGTCGTACGCAATACCGAGTTTCACTAAACAACAATATGCTATTAAAACTAGCCGTTATGAATAGTAATAACCACTTTTTGAAATTTTATAAATTTTATTTTTCAAAATGGACTTCATTTTTGGACTCAGAATATCGAAATTATCCTAGGGTGAAATTTTGGTATTTTTCTGAAAACTTTCAATTTTTGATGAATAGTGAAACCACTAAGTGGTAGGTTAAAAAACTGAATTTTTCATAAAACTTAATTTTACCGCTTCTGTGAATGGAATTTCAAAAATCCGACAGACACGGTTGATATCAGTAAGTAAAATGTGGTTCAATGAGATAAAAATAATTTTTTGGTGAATAGTAACTTTTTACTATTTTTACCGCGGTTAATAGTAAATAGGGTAACTAAGGGTAAATATGATATCAATATTACCCTAACACATGTCCTAATTCTATTGGACAAGTGTAATTCGACCAAAAACAAACTTAGGAATAAAATATGACCATTTAGGCCCACTTGGATTAGATTAGGACATTTATTATTAATTTATTTAAAGAAGGGTTAAAATAGTTAAAATCAAAGTTTAATAAGTAAATCATTTTTAATATGCGGTTATACATAAGATAAATTCGATTGTAAATATTCATTAGAAAGCTAAAAAGATTTCCTACATTATGGTATTTTATTTGTAATTTTTAGACATCAAATAATTTAATTTATTTATGACACAAAGATGATGCAGTAATTATCTTATTAATGAAATATTGACAAAATTGATAATATAAATACCAAAATAAATGTAATTTAAGACTTTTATGAATTACACTAATTTTCTAGGTTACTATGATATATTATTGTTGATTTAATCAACTTGGTTCGAACATATAATTCTGTTATGACTTTCACAAAAATCATATATCAAATAGTGTCAAAATTGACACAAAATAGTTTTTAAATCAAATATTATATTATTAATTGTTATTTTATTCCTAAAAATCTAAGGTTCGGCCAAATGACTTAGATAAGGATATATATATTAATAATAAACAATTTGGGGTTCGTTTGGCATGTTATAGTAAGTGTATTAACCATATAGTGAAAGAAAACAAAAAGACACGGTAAAAGTTAAATTAATTAACTTAGAGTTAAATCTAATTGATAAGGTTAAAATAATACCCTAAACTTGTCTAAATCCTATTGGTTGATAGGATTTCGACCCATCCCCACTTTAGCTTCGAAATAAGACCCTTTGGAACCATTATAAACCGATTTTGACTTTAATATAAAATAATATTTTGAGATATTCCTAAGGTGCCCCTCTCCTCCCTTATAAAAGGGCACCTCCTCCCCCTCCTCCTCACACCAATTTGAGCACTCAAGCTCGTCCAACCCCTGACATTTTCTCCTCTCCACTTCCCTAGAATAATCCTAGAGGTCCTGGTCTTCTCCAAAGACCAATCTTAGTTCCTTAAGTGGAGGATTCAAAGAGGCGTTCAAAAGAAGAGGTAATATCCATTACCGATCTTTTCAATTTCTTTCTTCTTCAACTTCTTCTTCTTTAGTTGTTTCATGATAAAGTAATAACATCAGTATTACTTACATACCGATATGTTATTATAAATATGAAACAACCCTAATTCACCTTCTATCCATCCTACGGAAAAATGAAATCACCGCGCGTGCGTACGAACGGAATACCGTCTCCACGCCGTGGTGTAATCTATTTTCCACCATCACCTTACAAGGATGGGTATAATGGTGTAATGAGTAACTATATATGATTATTATTAAGTAATATTGATACTGAAATAATATATATATATACTCCAATACAATTCCACGATCATAGGAACGATATCATCACTCGTGCGTACGTACGGAATACCGTCTCCACGATGTGATGCGATTCGTTCTACATGATCTTCATTTCATAATGATTATATAAATGAATTGAATGAATGAATATGGTATATACTACACTAATACCATTCTGGAAATGAATTATCTATAACCTAAAGATAAGAATAAGAATTTATTCAACAAAACACGCATAAGAACAAAAAGTTATAAAGACCCGAGTAACAAGTAACAATGAAATATTACTAACAAGAAGTTAATAATATGACCATATATGATCTCATATCAATATGTATGATTCTGGAATAAGTCAATAACATTATTTAAACCATTATACAGGAGCTTCGGACACGAACAAAGCAAATTGGACCTAAGGTAAGGGAAAATATCACAATCTCACTTTTATCCGAGATTGTTTTTACTTTGGTAATTACTGGGGTGTATTTTATCATCCACATCCATGTTCCCTCGATATGTAATATTATTTCCTTCCTTCTACAATAGTTTATATCCAATTTTACCCTTCGGTAAGTTTTTTTGTAAAAGATATGAAAGGAATCTTTTGTCGTTTTTCGTACGAGGTACTTTTTGACTTTTCCGACAAATGTACGAAGAATGTTTTTTTTAACTTATACGGCATGAATAGATTTTTAAAAGATTATTTCCAAGAAGCTTCCTTTAAAAGTTCTCAAGTTTATTTTTAATCAACTTCTTTTATTTTAAAGTCGTATGACATGTTATGAAAGGAAAAATGTTTTTGAAGAAGAAAGGATATTTTCCTCAAGAATGGAGTTCAAGTGTTTTATCAAAATGATTTTCCATCTAAGATAATAAAGGGTTCTGTTTTTATCCCTATTATTAAATTGATTTGTTCATGTTGTGATGAAATTATTTTTATGAATTCCTTTATCTTATATGAATTGATTTATGATGTCATGATGTTTCAAGAATCCCATTTTTGTTACATGTGTTATGCGATGATGTATGTTTTATGATTATGTGGCACACATAAGAAAGGATTCATTATAAGATGGGTGGGACCTATATCTCCCTCCAATGCATTGGGTAATGATTTTATATCTCATGAGATAGACATGGCTGGAACGGAAGGTTATTTCGGTTCAGTGATACAGGACTGAAACGAGGAGTGAACTCGGTTCAGAAAGGGACTTTGTCCACTAAGATAGTCTTGGAAATGAGTCATGACTAACAAGAAATGATTTTCCATGATTATGTGTGCATGCCACAAAGTTTCAAGTTTTATGTTATGGGGATCTCATTTTCACTTCTATGATTTATTCCATGTTAAGATATTATGATCTCTTTTGCAGGTTTTGATTTTCAAAAAGATATGATATGATTTTTATTTCCTTTATTTGCCCTTGCTGAGCATTTGAGCTCACACTTTTATGTTTTCTTTTCCCCAGGTCAGGAAGATGGATATTAAGTAGAATATGCTAAAAGGGACCCTAGATATGATGAAATAAATGGGAGACACTGTAGAAGATTTATGAACCAGTTGTTTATGTTTCCCAGTTTCTAAAGACACTATACCTATACGGTCCTTTGTGGTTTTGTCATATGTTGTAATAAGTGTGCTTCAATTTTGAAGTATTAACAATGTATGTAAAGTGTGGGTCGTTATAGTTGGTATCAAAGGAAAGGTATAGTCAACCTTTGGAAACTAGGATGTGAAAGCCTTAGTAAGAACCCTAAGGATAAGTCTAAGCATAGTACACAATCTTAGTGTTTTAGAAATGGCCTTGAATAACCTAGGATAAGACCTTAAGCATGAAAATTTTATTCTTGAATTATGTGGTTTCCTATTATAATTAGTGTTGCTCACACTATTCTTCTTGGTTTAGTCAATGGCTGGAACCCGAAGGAACCGTGTTAATGCGGAATGCGATGGGCAATGCAATGATTGTCCCCCTGAGCAACCAAACGATATGGGAGCTGGAATGCAAAATCTTGTAGCCATGCTCACACAACTTTCTCAAGCTATGAATCATGCAGGATTTCCAAACGAACAAAGGAGGGAGAAACATTCTGTTGAATCCTTCATGAGGCAGCGTCCACCATCTTTCAGCGGGTCTACTGATCCATTAGTTGCTGAACAATGGATTAGTACTACTGAAAAGATATTTTCAGTTCTTCAATGTTCTGAGCATGATAAAGTCATCCTAGCAGTGTATCGTTTGGAAGGAGATGCTGATCAATGGTGGAATCTTGTTAAGAATACGAGGCAAAGGGATGAAATTGAGTCCATGGAATGGGACGAGTTCAAGAACTTGTTTTTCAATAAGTACTTCCCTCGTATTCTCCGAACAAAGATGGAGAAAGAGTTCCTTGAACTGAAGCAAAGGGATGATGAATCTGTTAGTACCTATGAAGCAAATTTTACAAGACTTGCAAGGTACGCTTCTGGTATTATTATCCAACCTGAGAGTAAGATCGATCGATTCTTTAGTGGCTTAAAACCAAGTCTTCGAAGGGCGTTAGCCATAAGGGACTTCAATAGCTATGAGGAAATCGTTCGATGTGCTCTCAAAGTCGAGATGGAGATTGGAGTAACCCATCAGTCATATGGGTTTGATAAGAAGAGGAAGATGGAATTCAAAGAAAAATCTAAAGAGCACACGGAAAAGAAGATGAGCTTTTCCTTATGCTCAAAGTGTGGAAAGAAACATGGAGGGAGTTGTCTTAAAGGGACAAGTAAATGTTTTAAATGTGGAAAGGAAGGCCATCGGGCATTTGAATGCCGTGATAATGGGAAGAAGATGTCTAATGATGCAAACAAAGGAAGGGATACACAGAATGAACCTACTACACTTCAATGTTTCAAGTGCAAGGAGATGGGGCATTATGCCAATCAATGCCCAAATCCAAGGGTTGATGATGATGGTCGACGTCAACAAACTCTTAAGGCTAAAGACAAAGGAAAGTCACATGCAATTTCTATCAGCGATGTGGAGTACGATAATGAAGTGGTGAAAGGTACACTTACCGTCCACTCTAAAGTAGCAAATGTTTTATTTGATTCTGGATCCACACACTCTTTTATTTCTGAAAAATTTTCTAAGGGTATCACCGTATTACCTCAACAATTAGATGTTGAGTTAGCTGTGACAACACCTAATGGCACATCAATCGCATCAAAAGTTTATAATTCTTCTCCGATCGAAGTTTGTGGGAAAGTGCTTCCTGCAAATCTTGTAATCCTTACCTTAGTGGAATTTGATGTGATTCTTGGCATGGATTGGCTTTCTCTACATGGAGCTCATATCAATTGCCAAAGAAGGGAAGTCACATTTCATATTCCAGATCAATCTACGATCGTCTATCGATGCAAGGATGAATATAACCTTCCAGTGGAAATTTCTTCCATCTTACGGGTCTTGATACCACTAAATGAAGGTTATTTATCTCAAATGGTTGGTGAGAAACTCACGATTAAGAATATGCCCATTGTACGGGAGTTTGATGATGTCTTTCCGGAGGAATTGCCGGGTCTTCCACCAAATCGTGAAGTTGAGTTTTCAATAGAACTCGTACCGGGTGCTTTGCCTATTTCAAAGACACCTTATAGAATGGCCCCAATTGAGTTGCAGGAATTGAAGAAGCAACTCCAAGAGAATCTTGATAAGGGATTCACACGCCCTAGTGCGTCACCTTGGGGAGCACCTGTTCTATTTGTTAAGAAGAAAGATGGATCAATGAGACTCTGCATTGATTATCGAGAACTTAACAAGATCACTATCAAGAACAAATATCCTCTCCCACGCATTGATGACTTATTTGACCAACTACGCGGAGCTCAATACTTTTCCAAGATTGATCTTCGTTCAGGGTATCATCAATTAAGGGTCAAAAGGGAGGATATACCAAAGACGGCTTTCCGTACAAGGTATGGACACTATGAATTTATAGTGATGCCATTTGGTCTTACTAATGCCCCTGCTATCTTCATGGATCTAATGAATAGAGTCTTTAGAGACTATCTTGATCAATTTGTGGTAGTCTTTATAGACGATATTCTTGTCTATTCAAAGAGCAAGGAAGAGCATGAAGATCACTTGAGAATTATATTGAAGACCCTGAGAAAGGAGAAGCTTTATGCCAAATTTACCAAGTGTGAATTTTGGCTTCAAAAAGTTGCATTTTTGGGTCATATAATCTCAAAAGAGGGGATATCTGTGGATCCAGCAAAAACAGAGGTTATCGAAAGATGGTCAAGACCAACAACAGTAACTGAGATCCGAAGTTTTCTTGGTTTGGCTGGATATTATCGACGTTTTGTAAAAGATTTTTCACGATTATCTAATCCACTCACCAAGTTGACTCGAAAAGGAGTTAAGTTTGTCTGGACAGAGGAATGTGAAGAGAATTTCAAGGAGTTGAAAAGAAGGTTATCCAGTGCACCTGTGCTCACACTACCTTGTAGTGGAGAAAGGTTTGTGATCTACAGTGATGCATCCAAGAAGGGATTGGGGTGTGTTCTTATGCAAAATGATATGGTAATAGCTTATGCCTCACGACAGTTGAAAATCCATGAGCAAAATTACCCAACACATGATTTGGAGTTGGCTGCGGTAATCTTTGCATTAAAGATTTGGAGGCATTACCTTTATGGTGAAAGGTGTGATATTTATACTGATCATAAAAGTTTAAAGTATATTTTCACACAAAAGGAGTTGAATATGCGTCAAAGAAGATGGTTGGAGCTGATTAAGGATTATGACTGCTCAATCCATTACCACCCTGGGAAAGCAAACAAGGTGGCAGATGCATTAAGTCGACAAGACCATGCTAGTTTATCCATGATGAGGATCACAAAAGATCCAATATTTATGGATTTACAAAGGATGGATCTTGGAATTATAATGGAAGGGGAAAAATCTTATCTTTCTCAAATGAATGTTCAACCATCTATACATGTGAAGATTAAAGAGGCACAGAAAGAAGATGTCGAGTTACAAAAGAAGGTGAGAAATGTTCCTGAATTCAACCTTGATTGTGATGGGATAATAAAGTTCAGGAATCGGGTTTGCGTTCCTCCCATCCCCGAATTAAAGAAAGAGCTGCTGGATGAGGCTCATAGTTCTTCATTCTCTATTCATCCTGGAAGCACGAAGATGTATAGGGACCTGAAAGAGTACTTCTGGTGGGATGGCATGAAAAGAGATGTTGCTGAATATGTCTCTCGATGCTTGGTTTGTCAACAAGTTAAAGCTGAGAGACAGAAGTCTAAGGGGATGTTACAACCATTACCCATACCCGAATGGAAATGGGAAAACATCACTATGGACTTTGTCACAGGACTTCCTAAATGATTCCAAAGGCAATAATGCTATCTGGGTCATAGTTGATCGTCTTACAAAGTCTGCACACTTCATTGCTATTAGAGAGGATTTCTCTCTAGATCAACTTGCCAGGATATATGTAAAGGAAGTGGTAAGATTGCATGGAGTACCACTTTCTATTATATATGATCGAGATCCGAGATTTACCTCGAAGTTCTGGCGAAGTCTTCAGCATACTCTGGATACAGAGTTGTGTTTCAGCACTGCTTATCATCCCCAGACAGACGGTCAGTCTGAGAGAACAATTCAAACCCTAGAAGATATGTTGAGAGCTTGCTCTATGGATTTCAAAGGAGGTTGGGATCAACACCTACCTTTGGTGGAATTTTCTTATAATAATAGCTTTCACTCCAGTATTCAGATGGCTCCTTATGAAGCTCTCTATGGAAAGAAATGCAGGACTCCAACTTGCTGGGATGAAGTTGGGGAAAGAAAGCTATTAGGACCTGATCTCGTTGATGAAATGGCAGAAAAGGTTAGATCTATTCAACAACACATAAGAGCAGCTCAGAGTCGACAGAAAAGTTATGCCGACAACTGAAGAAAAGACCTAGAGTTTGAAGTGGGTGATAAAGTGTTCTTACGAATATCTCCCTGGAAGAGGGTTATGAGATTTGGAAAGAAGGGGAAGTTGAGCCCTAGATATATCGGTCCTTTCGAAATACTGGATCGTGTTGGGAAGGTAGCTTACCGATTGGCGCTTCCACCGAATCTCTCTCAAGTTCACGATGTGTTCCATGTATCTCTCCTGAGAAAGTACATACCAGATCCTTCACATGTACTCAGCTCAGAAGTTGTACCGCTGGAGCAAGATCTTTCTTATGAAGAACAGCCGATAGAGATTCTGGATCGTAGCGAAAAAGTCCTACGAAACAAGACCACTCGCTTGGTGAAAGTTTTATGGAGGAACCACCAACTTGAAGAAGCTACATGGGAGCTTGAGGATATGATGAGGGAGAAGTATCCTCATCTGTTTGTTACAAAGTGACGAATTTCGAGGGCGAAATTCTTTTTAAGGGGGGTAGAATGTAACACCCGAGACTTTTATGTTATATAAATCATCAAAGGAATCTTTTTCTACACAACACTTGCTTGGCTTGCTTTACACGCAATCGCGACCTTCCTCGATAGCTTGCGTCGTACGCAATACCGAGTTTCACTAAACAACAATATGCTATTAAAACTAGCCGTTATGAATAGTAATAACCACCTTTTGAAATTTTATAAATTTTATTTTTCAAAATGGACTTCATTTTTGGACTCAGAATATCGAAATTATCCTAGGGTGAAATTTTGGTATTTTTCTGAAAACTTTCAATTTTTGATGAATAGTGAAACCACTAAGTGGTAGGTTAAAAAACTGAATTTTTCATAAAACTTAATTTTACCGCTTCTGTGAATGGAATTTCAAAAATCCGACAGACACGGTTGATATCAGTAAGTAAAATGTGGTTCAATGAGATAAAAATAATTTTTTGGTGAATAGTAACTTTTTACTATTTTTACCGCGGTTAATAGTAAATAGGGTAACTAAGGGTAAATATGATATCAATATTACCCTAACACATGTCCTAATTCTATTGGACAAGTGTAATTCGACCAAAAACAAACTTAGGAATAAAATATGACCATTTAGGCCCACTTGGATTAGATTAGGACATTTATTATTAATTTATTTAAAGAAGGGTTAAAATAGTTAAAATCAAAGTTTAATAAGTAAATAATTTTTAATATGGGGTTATACATAAGATAAATTCGATTGTAAATATTCATTAGAAAGCTAAAAAGATTTCCTACATTATGGTATTTTATTTGTAATTTTTAGACATCAAATAATTTAATTTATTTATGACACAAAGATGATGCAGTAATTATCTTATTAATGAAATATTGACAAAATTGATAATATAAATACCAAAATAAATGTAATTTAAGACTTTTATGAATTACACTAATTTTCTAGGTTACTATGATATATTATTGTGGATTTAATCAACTTGGTTCGAACATATAATTCTGTTATGACTTTCACAAAAATCATATATCAAATAGTGTCAAAATTGACACAAAATAGTTTTTAAATCAAATATTATATTATTAATTGTTATTTTATTCCTAAAAATCTAAGGTTCGGCCAAATGACTTATATAAGGATATATATATTAATAATAAACAATTTGGGGTTCTTTTGGCATGTTATAGTAAGTGTATTAACCATATAGTGAAAGAAAACAAAAAGACACGGTAAAAGTTAAATTAATTAACTTAGAGTTAAATCTAATTGATAAAGTTAAAATAATACCCTAAACTTGTCTAAATCCTATTGTTTGATAGGATTTAGACCCATACCCACTTTAGCTTCGAAATAAGACCCTTTGGAACCATTATAAACCGATTTTGACTTTAATATAAAATAATATTTTGAGATATTCCTAAGGTGCCCCTCTCCTCCCTTATAAAAGGGCACCTCCTCCCCCTCCTCCTCACACCAATTTGAGCACTCAAGCTCGGCCAAACCCTGCCATTTTATCCTCTCCACTTCCCTAGAATAATCCTAGAGGTCCTGGTCTTCTCCAAAGACCAATCTTAGTTCCTTAAGTGGAGGATTCAAAGAGGCGTTCAAAAGAAGAGGTAATATCCATTACCGATCTTTTCAATTTCTTTCTTCTTCAACTTCTTCTTCTTTAGTTGTTTCATGATAAAGTAATAACATCAGTATTACTTACATACTGATATGTTATTATAAATATGAAACAACCCTAATTCACCTTCTATCCATCCTACGGAAAAATGAAATCACCGCGCGTGCGTACGAACGGAATACCGTCTCCACGCCGTGGTGTAATCTATTTTCCACCATCACCTTACAAGGATGGGTATAATGGTGTAATGAGTAACTATATATGATTATTATTAAGTAATATTGATACTGAAATAATATATATATATACTCCAATACAATTCCACGATCATAGGAACGATATCATCACTCGTGCGTACGTACGGAATACCGTCTCCACGATGTGATGCGATTCGTTCTACATGATCTTCATTTCATAATGATTATATAAATGAATTGAATGAATGAATATGGTATATACTACACTAATACCATTCTGGAAATGAATTATCTATAACCTAAAGATAAGAATAAGAATTTATTCAACAAAACACGCATAAGAACAAAAAGTTATAAAGACCCGAGTAACAAGTAACAATGAAATATTACTAACAAGAAGTTAATAATATGACCATATATGATCTCATATCAATATGTATGATTCTGGAATAAGTCAATAACATTATTTAAACCATTATACAGGAGCTTCGGACACGAACAAAGCAAATTGGACCTAAGGTAAGGGAAAATATCACAATCTCACTTTTATCCGAGATTGTTTTTACTTTGGTAATTACTGGGGTGTATTTTATCATCCACATCCATGTTCCCTCGATATGTAATATTATTTCCTTCCTTCTACAATAGTTTATATCCAATTTTACCCTTCGGTAAGTTTTTTTGTAAAAGATATGAAAGGAATCTTTTGTCGTTTTTCGTACGAGGTACTTTTTGACTTTTCCGACAAATGTACGAAGAATGTTTTTTTTAACTTATACGGCATGAATAGATTTTTAAAAGATTATTTCCAAGAAGCTTCCTTTACAAGTTCTCAAGTTTATTTTTAATCAACTTCTTTTATTTTAAAGTCGTATGACATGTTATGAAAGGAAAAATGTTTTTGAAGAAGAAAGGATATTTTCCTCAAGAATGGAGTTCAAGTGTTTTATCAAAATGATTTTCCATCTAAGATAATAAAGGGTTCTGTTTTTATCCCTATTATTAAATTGATTTGTTCATGTTGTGATGAAATTATTTTTATGAATTCCTTTATCTTATATGAATTGATTTATGATGTCATGATGTTTCAAGAATCCCATTTTTGTTACATGTGTTATGCGATGATGTATGTTTTATGATTATGTGGCACACATAAGAAAGGATTCATTATAAGATGGGTGGGACCTATATCTCCCTCCAATGCATTGGGTAATGATTTTATATCTCATGAGATAGACATGGCTGGAATGGAAGGTTATTTCGGTTCAGTGATACAGGACTGAAACGAGGAGTGAACTCGGTTCAGAAAGGGACTTTGTCCACTAAGATAGTCTTGGCAATGAGTCATGACTAACAAGAAATGATTTTCCATGATTATGTGTGCATGCCACAAAGTTTCAAGTTTTATGTTATGGGGATCTCATTTTCACTTCTATGATTTATTCCATGTTAAGATATTATGATCTCTTTTGCAGGTTTTGATTTTCAAAAAGATATGATATGATTTTTATTTCCTTTATTTGCCCTTGCTGAGCATTTGAGCTCACCCTTTTATGTTTTCTTTTCCCCAGGTCAGGAAGATGGATATTAAGTAGAATATGCTAAAAGGGACCCTAGATATGATGAAATAAATGGGAGACACTGTAGAAGATTTATGAACCAGTTGTTTATGTTTCCCAGTTTCTAAAGACACTATACCTATACGGTCCTTTGTGGTTTTGTCATATGTTGTAATAAGTGTGCTTCAATTTTGAAGTATTAACAATGTATGTAAAGTGTGGGTCGTTATACCCTCAGTCTCAAGGTTCTGGCTAAATTCCTCAAGGGGGATCCCCACCTCAGGAATCACCTAACCCTGTCTCAAACCAACAAAACTTAAAGAAAACAAGGTTTACTAACCTATTTTCCGGGTGCATAGTCCTCCCGTGATGCATCGTCACCCCTGCGCCCCATGGGTGCTCTTGTGTCGCTTTTGAAACCCAACATATTTCGCATCGCATCGGTGTCCGCCTCCATGAGGTCCTGGTGCCTAGCACCTCAAATAACCCACATCCTCGATGCCCCGATGCCCACAACACCTCAAGTAGCTCGCATCCTTGATGCCCCGATGCCATGCATATCATACATATATATATATATATATATATCACGCACCCGATATAGTGTCAATCCCACTGACTAGAATCTAGTCAGTCCACATAAATCTTGTGCACCACGTGCACTCAAAACAGAAATGCCTCTACAGGTCATGCCAAAAAGGAAACATGGAGATCACGGCCACACCGCGGTGTACCTCTAACTGTCATCGGCTCACCAGCCTGCTCAGCCTCTGGCAGCTCCACGACGTGCACCTGGCCTGAAACACGGCTGCCTGATGCCTGACCTCCCTGCGGTGCTGCTCCAGTCACCGGCCACTAACCCCTCAACTGGGTCCCACTATCTCTGTCATGACCTCCGCGCACAGCTGAACCTCGACTACCCTCTCTGGGTGCCGAGCCTGAACTAACTCCAGACACTACAGTCTGTCCTGGTCCCTGCCTGCTGGCTATCTGAGAAGGCTGCCTGCAAAACCTCTCCAGATGCCCGTCCTGTCCACATGCCTGGCACTCCTTCGGAGGCCTATCGCACTGCGCCCGAACATGTCCAGGATGTCCACACTGAAAGCAAATCACCAAAGAACTACCACGAGGTGGTCTAGCTGACTCCCTAGCCTGACTGCCCTGCTGGAACTCATCCCGCCCTCGCTTCCTATTGTCCGAACCATCACCTGAAGCTGTCGCCCTGCCCAAGCGAGATTTCTCTTTCTCGTTGCTCTCAGCTATAAGCGCATGATTCACCGCCTCAGAGAAAGAACCCAGCCTGAAGATGTTCACCTGGACCCGGATGGCGTGTCGTAATCCATCCTCGAAGCGCCTCACCCTAGCTGCGTCATCGATCACTATACCAGGTTCAAAGCAAGACAATTCTGTGAAAGTAGCTACGTAGTCCATGACAAACATGTCTCCCTATTGAAGACTCAAGAACTCCCGAGCTCTCTCTGCCCTCGGTGTCTCTGGGTAGAAGTGCTCAAAGAACATGTCCTCGAAGTCCTTCCATGCTAGTCCCTCGTGCCTACGAGCCTGAACCTGTACGTCCCACCAACGCTTTGCCGATCCTCTTAGCATGTACGTCGCCAGATTGACCCTCCTCCCTGGAGGCGTCTCTAGTTGCTCGAAAATCATCTGCATACTCTCTATCCAGTTCTCAGCCACCTGCGGACCACCCTCTCCCTGAAAAAGCGGCGGGTGCTGCGACTGGAAATCCCGCATCAGATACGCCATAGAAGGCTTTGTACCCTGTGTGCCTCTGTCAATCCCCTGCAAGACACGTACCGGGCTAGCTCGTAGCTGCTCGTCAAGCCACAGTCCGAACGTTTCCAAACCCGGATGCTGTACTGCCTGCATTGGATCCTGAAACTGATCCTATCTCTAAGCCTGTACCTGTGGCTTGTGCTCTGCCTGTACCGAATTCTGACCCTGATCCTACGACACTGTATCATCTCCTACCTGACGCTCCATCGAGTCATGAAGGAGTAACCCGCTGAATACCATAAATGGTCAGACAACCCATATATATATATATAACAATATATTCTACACAGATAAGGAAAGCAGTAAAAGACAGTGCATAACAACTACCCTTACTCCCCCTCACTACAACCCATGCCCCACGACATCCCGACATCATGGCCTCCTTACCCGCCCTCAACAGAGCCAAGTATCAAAAGTACCTTGGGCCATGCCCGTCCTGACAACTCATGTTGCCTCAAACCGATGACCGAGTCGCCCAATCCTGTCAGTTACACTGCCTCAGCCATAGTACCTTCCTGCTCTCATAAGAGTCAGACCCAAAATCCTGCAACATGCAATTCTACAAAATATATAAATCATGACACATCACATTGCAACAATGAGCAATTCAATATGAAACAACAGATAAAACGGGACCCGCTCAAAATACCCGAAAACGCGCCTAAGGCCGCGTCACCCAAACAACCATGAAAACACAAAATGAGGTATGCACCACCTAACTGAGACTCGTATGACGCTACTCCTCCGGTAACAGCCGCCAATTCGGTCTAAAACGCAGTAAATATATAAAAGATTCAATATCGTTCAAACGCCTATAACTCATTCTAGAATGAAAATCAAACAAAACGACCAAAGAGGAATCGAGGCCTTACCGAGGGGGTTCCAACGCATCCAACCGTGATCGAATCCGACTTCGGACGAATAACCGAGGAGCGATTGAAGATCCAGACGCCTTAGGTGCAGAGGATATGTCCATAACCTCAAAACGAGGATACTGCCCGTTTTAACAAAAAAAAGAAAGTACACGGCGTGTGCTTCATGACTACATGTCGTGTATATATCATTTAACTGTTCATTTGGTGGCTGGTATTTCGTCGACCTGCCGACATGAGTACATGACGTGTACCTGTGAGTACACGACGTGTACCGGGTTTCTCTTCTCTTCCTCACCGACTTACCCACATGCCATGTATATCCCTCATACACTGCTAGACTACACGACATGTCCAAGGGGAACACGGCGTGTACCTGGTTCTACCCGGCCAATATGCCTACACGCCATGTATGGCCACCACACGGTCGGGGATACACGGCGTGTTGAAAACTACACGCCGTGTAGTAAGAAATTTCTACACGGTCACCACACGACATGTACTTGGAGAGCACAAAGCCAACACTCACTTAACATGTACACGGTGTGTACTTAAAAGTACACGACGTGTAGTCTGGAAATTTCCAGAAACTTCCCGTTTTCCCCAGTTTCCTCAGAAACCAGTCAAAAATTCAAACAGGATCGGGATTTTGACACGTTATAAAAACCCGGGTTCTTACACCAATGACCACTTATATCATCTATGACTCAAGCATGACTCAAAAATGCATTTATTTACCTTGGACAGTAAATTACCGTATTTTACTATTCACAAAAATTCAACTATTTTAGAAAAATTCCAAAAAATCACCTTAACCATTTTTTGATGTGTAGAATTCAAAAATGGAATCCATTTTATGAAAATAATTTTCTAAATATGAGAAATTTAATTTTTAATTAAAATCATCAATTACTCAAAAAATACCGATTTGAAAATTATAACTGATTTTATAACACTTTGAAAAATTAATTAATGTCCTATAAAATTATGTTATAATCATAAGACAACAAAATATCAATTTATGAATCTATTTTATGAAAATAAATTTTCTTTTAAATCATATTATTAGTTATAACATTGTAAATAAACATTTATGTTTTATAAAAATACCAACACTTAATTTATCATTTTCAAAACATTTATTTACTTATATTATGATATAATTATATCATATTTTTATTTATAAGATTACTAAATTTTATTTATACTTTCATAGGTGAGGTTACTATTCTATTGGCATAGTCACTATTCGTAAGGGTCATATTATTATTCTAAAGGCCAAGTTATTATTTCATCGGTATAAGTTTCTTAAATTCTAGAAATACCTCTTATTTCATTCATTCTTCATTTATAAAGTTTGTATTGTGTTATCTATGTGAATTTATGTGATTTATACTATATGTAATAATTATAAGAAGATAATTTCCATTGATAAAATTTTGGGTCATTACAAGTGTAACACCCATCATTTTATTAAACTTAATTTAACTAAAATAGTTTCTAGCAACTCAAACCAGTTTCCACTCCAAACTTAATTTTCCACTTTACACGTATTTTAAAAAAGTTAACAAATTTAAATTTAAATTTCCAGGGATATATGAAACAATTTAAATATAATTTAAATTCAAAACCCAATTATAAGGTTGAAATAAGAAACTCCCTTGAAAATTGTTTTTATTTAAGTGCACCCAATGACTACACTCCTTTATACATTTGAACTTCACTTGGTATCTCCATTAAAGTTCCTACAAGATAAAGGAAGATTAATAATTACGTTCAACCCTTAAAATCCACAAATGAAACAAAGTATATAGGGAGTGAATGTGCCGATGAATGTTATAGGGCTTGAGATGAAATATTTTCCAAGTTCAATTGGGAAAAGGTGAAAAGGGGTTAAAGGGAGAGAGATTTTTATTTCAAAAATAGACAATAAAACAACATAAAATTATTTAAACCATGGGTTTCTTCCAATTTAGTGCTAGGGTTTTATGTATCTAGCTGTACTTCCCTATAAAACTAACCAAAATCACAAGGAGGGTGTGGTTTCCTAAGTAGGAACCACCACATGTGTAATGACTAGATGTTTTTATGTGAAAAATAAGAAATTTAGGATCTAAAACCCCTAAGGTAATTCCCAAGTTACCTATAAAAAAATGTAAAACACTAGAAGGACCCTTTGAAAAATGTGAAAAATAAGCTATCCAGTTTTTGAATAAAAACCTTATTTCTATCCACTTTGGAATGCAACATAGAATTGATACATTTCAAGTTCTTTTGTAGTGGATGATTGATATAGGGTTATACCAAGGGTATGTCAACATTTAAAAATATTTTCTCACAAAAAATACCCCCATTTTCATCGTAAAAAGAAGTGAATTTAGCTGAATTTTGAAAATCATATTAAGGAAGTGGTTTCTCAATTTTAGTTTGAAAAGGTTTTAGTTCATTTGAAACCAATTCTAATCCCCCTTCCACCTTTTTCTCAGGTTCTAAATTAAGTTCAATAACCCAAATTAAAGTATAATGTTGATTAAAATGACCTTTATTGGATTATTAATATTTAAAATGAACTAATTTTACTTTGAAACCATTTTAAAACAAAACTTAACTTTGTAAATTCTTGAAATGAAAAGACAGTTTTTAATAAAAATAAGTATTTTTCATTATTCATTAAAAAATCAAACTTTTCATAAAATTATTAAAAATTCACTACAAGCTAATTTTGTCATGATGAATTAAAAAATAAGGTTAATTTTGTCAAATTAAAATTCTATAATTTGGAAATAAAGCTTTTAAATAAACCATATAATGTATGAAAACCTAATTCAGTTAGAAATAAAGAATTTTTCCTTTTTACTGAAAAATTACCTAATATTATTATAATGAATATCAATCAATAAAATATTATTTATGAATATTAATAATATACAAAAATGATTTAACATAACATTACCTGGGTTGTTACATTCTTCCCCCTTTTGGAAATTGTGTTCCCATAATTTTATTCATTACTCAAACAAGTGAGGATATTTTTCCTTCATAAATTTTTTTGATCCCTATGTTGCTTCTTCAACCATATGGTTTTTACACAAAACCTTAACATGAAGAGTCACCTTATTCCATAACACATACTCTTTGCAATCAAGAATCAGAACAAGTTATTCCTCATGGGAGAGGTTTTCATCCAACTGATCTACATTAGGGCTCAACACATGGGATGTAAAGACCCAAAAATTCCTTATTTTTTTTAATTATATGTAGTTTTTACGAGACAACGAAAATTGACGGAACGTGATTACGAGGCCCGGAGAGCCCGAAACGAATTTTTGAACTTTTTTAAGGTACGTTCAGTAAATGTGCAGACACGATTTTCTATCTTTTGAACCGGTGATTGTATTAAAAATATGAGGGCACCGTTGGACTTGCAGCATCGAGATTTTCTTAAGGAAAGCTTAACTTTTTTCAGAAAAAATCGGAAGGAAAAGTTAATTTTTCGGACTTTCGGAAAAATAATAATAAAATAACTAAAGATGTTATTTTATTCTTTTTGCAACCATTGAGAAAAGATGGAGGGACTACAGCATAATGTCAGAATTTGATTGAGAGCCATTTATTAGCACGAACCTTTGGTTGCATAACCACGACGCTCGTAGGATTAATGGAACATTAATTTAGGTTCATTAATGAACCACATTAATGAATGCAATGTAGGTTCTTCCTTTTCTTATATTTAATCATACCTTTGGCTTGGGTTTTGAGAGAGCTATGAGAGGAATCTCTGAAGAAATTATGATGACGTCTTCCTCTAATGAAGAATGGAGTTTTGACAACGCTCGTTGAGGAATCGATCCGGAGGTCGATGAACGACGAACGACAACACACACAGACCTTCTTCTTCTTCTGCAAGCGAACCCAACATATTCAAGGTTGGGGGTTTATTTGTTTACACATTTTAAATGATTTCCTCTTCCCCATTCTTGAATAATATGAAGAACATGGATCAACCGACTGACGGTTTGATCCACGATTCATTCATTTTTGTGGGAGGTTGTCACGGGATTTCTTGTGGTGTTTCTATTTAATCTTATAATGATTATAATTTCACCCCCATGTTATAAGTCTAATTTGGAAGGTGTACTCTGAACCGAACAAGTCCCAAACCCTTCGTCAAACTTTCTCTTGGTGCGTTCTTCGAGGAAGACCAACAAACATGGCAGAAATGCATTTTCGAGGGCTACGCAGTGAAAGAGGCATCCCAGGAGGCCCGTAGGTGTAGAAGAAAACAAAATCAGACCACTGAAGCTTCATAGGTGTCCTGCGGAAGCATCTCTAGTGCGGCGACGGCCAGCCGAGTCGACCACGTGGGAACAACGGTGCCCGTAGGCACCACGACCAACCGGGCTGCGACGGTGGAAGAAGCGGCACACTAGTGCCGCGTAGGGGAGGTGAATATCCCACTCGAGCCACTCGGCTGGACAAAAAATGACCGGTTGAGTCTACCATTTCGGAAGGGGGGGGGGCACCCCGCTAGCATCGCCAGCTGGGAGAACCGGCCCGCATCACAGGCTGAGTTTTCCAGATGGGCCGGACCCGTGAGCCAGGTCGGACCTGCCGGTGGGGATGGACCCGCGAACAGGGTCAGACCCATGAGCTAGGCCAGACCCATGGGCCCAACAGGCCATCTGGGCTGGACCCCTACCTGACTCGACTAGCCCCATTTCACTAAAACTTGAGTATCTTCTAAACCGGACGTCTGTTTAACGAACCATCTATGGTTTTGGGACCCTTAGGACAAGGCGTTCCTTTTGAGATACTATGCTTGGGTTTTGGAGAAAGTTGGAGTACGGCCAGGTTAGATTAGACTTGAATCCAATAGGGTGCTTGGTACTAAAATGCATATAACTTACAGACTGGGAATATGATTGATGTGTCATCTATTGTGTTGGAACCCTTATGACATGACGGTTCTTCAGGTTACTTCTTTTTGGGACTTTGTGGAAGTTGAGGTACGACTGATGGCTTGAGGAACAGAACCTACAGAACTCAAGTGCACCTAATGCAGGAATCCTATGGCTGACTGTCTAGTGAAGAGTGACCCCTTTTTGGATTGACATTAATGACTTACAACCCTGTGTGGATTAACAGTAACACAACATGATGAGGACCAACCTTATAGTGGCCTGTCATGGATCAACGACTTACAACCCTATGTGGATCAGTGACTTATAACCCTGTGTGGATCGGTTTTGGAATGACTTCTTCATGGTTCAACAGTAGAACATCTCAACGAAATAAGATGATTTAGCTTTACAACTAATCATCATTATTCCCATTCTTTAAGTTGTATACTTGGTTTGAGTTGAGTCTTTTACTTTGTGCTTTGTGGTTGAGATCATGCTTTGTGGTTTTTCCTTTTTGAAATTCTGGGATACCTTCGAGGGTCTCGGGGTCCCTACTAGGTATTATTATACTCACCCTATATGGGCTTCAGCTGCAAATTGTTGTGTCTTGTGCAGATGACAGAAAGCTTTGACCGAGGTTTGGGATCTAGGACTCGACGGTGCATAAAGGTGACTGGTTGACATAGAGAGCCGCAGTGACGAGTTATACCTACCCTTTAGGTAGGATCCTTGGAGGATGACCTCAGGAGATATTTTTCCTTTTTTTCTGTATTTTTTTAGTTAGTTTTGTATTCTAGCCCATTCTACTTTAGTTCACACTTTTACTTTCAACAGTTATACTATGTGGTTTGTTCTTGTTGTGTACCTAGTTTGTGTGTTTTCATGTTTAAAAGAAATGCCTTCCCATTTTAGGGATATTCCTTTCCAATGCTAGTCGCCAACCCCTGGCCTATGGAAGGTGGGCTTGGGGTAGTCATGGAATGGGCTCCGAGGGACAGGTCGTGACAAAGTGGTATCAAAGGGGTCAGTTCTACCAAAGAACTAAGACTCTGATCTTTTTAATGGGGAAATAGTGTTAGGTGTTTTGAGTACGGTTTTTAGTTCGGGGAGTCTAGTGTTTGTGAGGCGACCGACGTATCCATACACCAGGACCCTGAATTCTGATTTCCGACTCGATACATGGAAACACTGATTGCACGTGTTTTTGAAAATGTTTTTCTTTTGATCTCTTTTGAGTCAGCTCACTAGGTATAACTTATTGACTGTGGCGTGCCTGTTTCTTTACAGGATGCCACCGCGTAGACATCCAGCTATGATTCCAGAGAGAATTCACAATGATGGCCCACCGAGTGATGAGGCTTCGGTGTAGGTCCCTCTTACAGTGATGGTACCTTCGGGTGGTGTACTTGTAGCACCACTACTCGTAGGGTAGAAGTTTCCACCAACCCCACTAACAGACGATGCATGATGAATTAGCATACTGCACAAGTTCTAGCGGCATAGGCCTCTGAGATTTCAAGGTGAGACAAATTTGCAGGCAGCTAAGGACTGGCTTGAGGTTGTGGCTAGAGTTTTCCGCCTAGTTGGGACACTAGTAGATCAGATGGTGATCCTAATTGTTATCCTCTTTCAGGGCACAATAGGGAGATGGTGGAGCCTAACTCTCTAGTTGCATGATGTGGTGGCCCTCACCTAGTTGGACTTCGAGAGCCTCTTCAGGGTAGAGTTCGTACCAGTGACGCTATGCTCTGTGCATATTCAGGAGCTCCTGCACTTATAGCAGGGCAGCCTGACAGTGGCCCAGTACTCGGCGAGATTCACCAACCATACCCGCTAATCCACTGATGTGGTACGAGACCCCTTCTTTAGGGCCCATACCTTTTAACAGGGTCTTTGACGGGACATCAAATCATCGATGATATCGCTCAATATCCCTACATAGGCTAGAGTGCTAGAGCGAGCACTATTGGTGGATAGCTTTTAGCTGAGAAGGCACCGAAAACAAGAGCCACCACCAGATGACACGTAGCCAAGTCATCTACAGTAGGCAGAAGGCAGATGACGTAGAGGTATAAGTAGGATAGACCTTCTGGTGGAAGACCCCAGGATATAGGGTCGGAGGTGTGGAGCTAACGGGACAAAGGAGGTCAACAAAGGAGAAAACTGTGCTACTCATGTGGTGGGCAGGGTCACATGGATCGTGACTGACCGACCTGCCATACCAACGATCGGAAAACAGTCGAGGGACCACTGAGGTAGCGACAAAGGTTCGAGCGAGGAGGTCCATTGGGTGGCGAATGTGGCAGGGGAGCTGGCCGAGTAGCAGGCAGTGGGAGACGATTTGAGGTTCTACCTCCACCACCACCAGGTGGTCCACCCCGACCTTAGGGAGCAGGTGGAAAAGGTAGAGCTCAGCTTCAGGTAGCTGAGGCCTATAACCATTGCACTCTAAAGATGATTTGAGGTATGATCTGTGTCTATTCCACCCTAGCTGCAATACTTATAGACACAAGTTCCAGTCACTCTTTTATTGCCACAACTCTCATTCAGAGCTCAGAGATTCCGATGGAGCTGTTGGCTCAATCCTTACGTTTAGAGACTTCTATGGGAGAGGATTCGACGATTACACACTGGTTCCAGCAGTGTGAGATTACCCTATGAGGTGAGAGATTCAGTTGGGATCTCCTATTAGTAGCGCCGAAGCCTTACGACATCATATTAGGTATGGACTGACTATCCACAGTCCATACTCATATCGACTATTTTAGGCACAAAGTGCGGTGTGTCCACGAGGATGAGACCAAGTTTTCCTTCACTGACGATAAGGGAACCTTTGCAGCTCAAGATGGACTTTCTCAGAGGAGGGTGCAGACAATCACTCATAAGTTGTCTAGCCTTACCCTCGGAGTAGTTGATAAGAGGAGTTCGAGCCATCCGGTAGTGGTGGACTAGTTTGCGGATATATTTCCAGAGGATGTTCTGGGACTACCTCCTCACAGAGTGCTAGACTTCTACATCGACCTATACCCCGAGACGACATCAATATCTACACCAAAATATAGGATGGCTCCCATGGAGCTTCGTGAGTTGAGGGTAAAACTGGAGGACTTGTAGGGGAAGGGGTTCATAAGGCCCAGTGTTTATCCATGGGCAACCCCGATTTTTTTTTCCAAGAAGGCAGACAGGAGTTTGAGGCTTTGCGTGGACTATCGACACATGGACCAAGTGACTGTGAAGAACAAGTGTCCACTCCCGAGGATTGATGATATCTTTGATCAGCTGAAGGGAGCTCAGTGGTTTTTGAAGATATACCTCATATCAAGCTATCATCAGCTCAAGGTACAAGATGAGGATGTACCGAAGACGAAATTCAAATGCCGATATGACCACTATGAGTTCTTGGTAATGCCCTTTGGCATGACCAATGCTCCAAAAGTATTCATGAGACTCATGAACAAGATCTTCTAGCCTTATCTTGATCGCTTCATGGTGGTCTTCATTGACGACATCTTGGTGTCCTCAGTGTCAGAGGAGGAGCACACCACTCATCTGCAGATAGTTATAGATACACTCCGAGAGAACCAGCTCTATGGTAAGCTCTCTAAGTTCCAATTCTGGATACAAGAGGTACACTTTTTGGGACACGTTATCTTGGAGGCTAGAGTTGTAGTGGATTTGGCGAAGATAGAGGCAGTGCTTGCTTGGGAGCCACCTAGGAGTGTGATCGAGGTTCAGAGTTTCTTGGGATTGGATAGGTACTACCAGAGATTCACACCTGACTTTTACAGAGTTGCAACACCCTTGTTAGCTTTGAAAAAGGGGAAACCCTTCGTATGGATGGAGAAATTCCAACAAGGTTTCCAAGAGCTGAGGTAGAGATTGATGAGTGCCCCCATCTTGAGGCTACCAAAAGTGGGTGTTGGGTATGTAGTCTACTGTGATGCATCAGAGACCAGACTGGGATGTGTCCTGATGTAGGAGTGAGCAATGATCACCTATGGCTCATGACAGTTGTGACAACATGAGCAGAACTACGCTACCCATGACATGGAGTTAGCAGCAGTGGTCTTTGCCTTGAAGATGTGGCGACACTACTTGATGGGTGAACGATTTACTATTTACTATGATCAAAAGAGTCTCAGGTATATCTTCTCATAGAAAGACCTAAACCTAAGAAATTGATAATTGCTGGAGTTCCTATAGGATTATGAATTTGAGATAGTCTACACTCCTGGGAAGGGGAACATGGTGGAAGATGCACTGAGCATGAGTTCTAGTTTACATTTGCTGAGTGAGGCGACAGAGCAGCTAGCCGCGTTGTAGTTATCCTTCATAGATAGTGATAAAGCATCTTACCTCTAGTCTATGACAGTCACTCTCCCAATCCTTTAACGAGTCAGGGAGGCACAGCTTGGGGACGTTGACTACGAGACCCGATGTGCTCAGATATCCTCGGGACAGGCTCTTGATGGATTTTATGAAGGTGGGGAGCATGCCATCATTTTCATAGGATGCACCATGGTACCAATGATGCTACAAGAGGAGGTGTTGAGGGAGTTATACACATCCTCTTTGGTGGTACATCATGGTGTGGTGAAGATGTAATAGGACCTCCGACATCAACACCAGTGGCTAGGGATGAAGAAAGTAGTAGTAGAGTTCGTTTCACGATGCCTCACTTATCAGCAAGTGAAGCCCGAGCACCAGGTTTTAGTAGGCTTGGATTAGCCACTTGAGGTTCCAGAATAGAAGTGGGATGACATCTCCATGGACTTCGTGATAGAGATACCACGTACGTCCAGGGGCCACGATTCCATATGGGTGATCGTTGACCGACTCACCAAGTCATCTCACTTCCTACCCATCTGAGAGTAAAGATCAGTAGAGGGATTGGGACGCCTCTACATATAGAAGATATTACGGCTTCACGGGGTTCCATTGACAATCATATTGGATCGTGACACTCGTTTTACATCCCTGTTGTGGAAGGAGTTGCAGGAGGCATTCGGGACTCAACTATGTTTGAGCACCACCTTTCATCCTCAGACAGATGGTCAGACAGAGCAGACCATACAAATGCTTGAGGACATGATCTGTGCTTACATCCTTGATTTTGGCTGTAGTTGGGAAGATCACTTTCCCTTGGTGGAGTTCTCATACAACAAAAGCTATCACTCCACCATCGATATGGCACCATTTGAGGCCTTGTATGGGAAACCATGCAGATCACCTCTATGATAGACATACCTAGGGGAGTCAGCACTTATGAGTCCAGAGTTGGTATAAGATACCACTGAGAAGGTGAAGATCATCTAGGAGCAGATGAAGACCACATAGAGCAGGCAGAAGTTTTATGCTGATAGGAGACGAAGACCCCTGGAGTTTAAGGAGGGCGGTCATGTTTTCCTTCGGGTCTCACCTTGATGAGGATTGTGGAGATTTGGACGGGGAGAAAATCTATCTTTGAGGTTCATCAAACCTTTCTAGAGTATCAGCAGAGTTGGCGAGGTGACATACCGCCTAGCTTTTCCCCCATAGATGCACAAGGTGCATGACGTTTTCCACGTGTCGCAGATGAGGAGATACATGCATGATCCATCACACTTCATCGACTGGGGAAAGCTAAACATTGACGATGGGGTGACTTTTGTGGAGTTCCTAGTGGAGATAGAGGATTGATAGAATCAGGTCCTTTTTGTATAGTTGATACCTCTGGTGTGAGTTCGGTGGCAGCACGGGAACCTCCAGGAGAGCACGTGGGAGCGGGAGGATCAGATTCGTGCTTAGTACCCCCATTTTTTTCTTAGCCTTTGTTGTGGATTTCGGGGATGAAAAGACCTAAGGTGGGGAGAATGTAAAGAACTGGAAATTATATATTTTTTTAATTATATAGAATTTTTACGAGACTGTGAAAATTGATGGAACATGATTCCGAGTCCCGGAGAGCCCAAAACAAATTTTTTAACTTTTTTTAAGGTTAGTTTAGTAAACGTGTGGGAATGATTTTTTATCTTTTGAACCGGTGCTCAAATTAAAAATATGAGGACATCGTTGGACTCACAACACTGGGATTCGCTTAAGGAAAGATTAACTTTGTTCGGAAAAAGTCAGACGGAAAAGTTAACTTTTCAGACTTTCAAAAAAAAAATAATAAAATAACTAAATATGTTATTTTATTCTTTTTGAAACCATTGAGAGATGGTTGTGGGACTGTAGCACAACGTCAGGCTTTGATTGAGAGCCATTTATTGGCACTAACCTTTGGTTTTGTAACCACGATGCTCTTAGGATTAATGGAAAATTAATTGTGGTTCATTAATGAACCACATTAATGAAAGCAACGTAGGTGTTTCCTTTTCTTCTATTTAATCAAACCTTTGGATTGGGTTTTGGGAGAGATACCAGAGGAATCTCTGAAAAAATTCTAGTGATGTATTCCTCCAATGAATAATGGAGTTTTGATGATTCCCATTGAGGAATCGACTAGGAGGTTGACGAACAACGATCGACAATGCACACAGACCTTCTTCTTCTTCTACCGTAAGTGAACCCAATGTATTCAAGGTAGGGGGTTTATTTGTTTATGTGTTTTAAATGATCTCCTATTCCCCATTCTTGAATAATACTAAGAATTTGGGTCAATAGACTAATGGGTTTATTCACGATTCATTCGTTTTTGCAGGAGGTTTTCGCGGGATTTCTTGTAGGGTTTCTATTTAATCTTATAATGATTATAATTTCACCCCCATGTTATAAGTCTAATGTGGAGGGCGTGGTCTAAACCAAAAAAGTCCCAGAACCTCCACCAAACTTGGTCTTGGTGTGTTCTTTTAGGCAGACCAATGAACATGGTGGCAAGGAGTTTTCGAGGGCCACACAGTGAAGGTGGTGTCCCAGGAGGCCCGTTGGCGCATACGGAAACAAAATAGGACCACTGGAGCTTCATCAGTGGCCCACAGAAGCACCACCGGCACGATGGAGGCTTGAGTCGTAGACAACTGAGCCAACTATGGTAAAATACATGGGGCGCCAGCTCCGTGTAGGGGAGGGAGCAACCTGCTCAAGCCGCTCGGCTTGACAACAAACGCCCGGCTGAGCCGGCCGTTCCAGAAGGAAGGGCAGCGGCCTGCTGGTGCCGCCAGCCAGGAGAACTAGCCCGCACCATAGGCCAGGTTTTCTAGGTGGCTCGGACTTGTGAGCTGGGTCAGACCCACAAGCCCAATGGGCCAGCCGGGCTGGACCCCTACCGGACCCGACCGACCCCATTTCACTAAAATTTGAGTATCTTTTAAACCAGACGTCCGTTTGATGAACCGTCTGTAGTGTTGGGACTCTTAGGACGAGGCAGTCATTTTGAGATACTTCACTTGGGTTTTGGAGAAAGTTGGAGTATGGCTGGGTTGGATCGGACTCAAATCCAACCGGGCCCTCGCTACTAAAATGCTTATAACTTATAGACCGGGCGTCTGATTGACATGCCGTCTTTTGCATTGGAACCCTTATGACATGATGATTATTCAGGTTACTTCTTCATGATACTTCTTGATAGTTGAGGTATGACCAATGGCTTGTGGAGAAGAATCTACAGAACTCAAGCACACCTAGTGCGAGAATCCTGTGGCTAGATGTCTAGTGAAGAGCGACCCCTTTGTGGATCAGCATCAGTGACTTATGACCCTGTGTGGATCAGTGACTTATGAACCTATGTGGATCAATGACTTACGACCCTGTGTGGATCAACATTAGTGTGACATGATGAGGACCAGCCTTAGAGTGGCCCATCGTGGATCAGTGACTTACGACCCTGTGTGGATCGATGACTTATGACCCTATGTGGATCGACGACTTATGATCCTATGTGGATCAGCTGTAGCATGACCCGATGAGGACCAGTCTTAGAGTGGACCGTTTTAGATCAGTGACTTACAACCCTGTGTGGATCGGTGAATTATGAACCTATGCGGATCGTCTTTGGAACAAATTCTTCGTGGTTCAGTAGTGGAACATCTCAACAAAATAAGACGATTTAACTTTATGAATAATCATCATTATTCTCATTATTTAAGTTATATACCTGGTTTGAGCTGTGTTTTTTACTTTGTACTTTGTGATTAAGATCATACTTTGTGGTTTTCCCTTTTTGGAATTCTGGGAGACCTTCAGGGGTCTCGGGGTCCCTACTAGGTATTGTTATACTCACCCTTGCATGAGTTTCACCCGCACCCTGTTGTGTCTTGTGCAGACGATAGATAGCTTTGACCGAGGTTTGGGAGCTAGGACTCGACGGTGCACGAAGGTGACCAGTTGATGCAGAGAGCCTCAATGATGAGTTGTACCTACCCTTCAGGTAGGATCCTTGGCGGACGAACTCATGAGTTATTTTTTTTCTTTCTATATTTTCTTTTAGTTGGGTTTGTATTCTGGCCCATTCTGCTTCAGTTCACACTTTTACTTTCATTAGTTATATTATGTGGTTTGTTCTTGTTGTGTACTTAGTTTGTGTGTTTACAGGTTTAAAGGCAATGACTTCTTATTTTAGGGATATGCCTTTCCGTTGCTAGTCACCAACCCCCGACCTATGGAAGTCAGACTTGGGGTAGTCACGGCACAGGCCCCAGGGGACGAGTCATGACATGAGATGCATATGCACATATTTTCTTAATAATAAAACATGGAATACATCATGTACGTAAGATAAACTTAGAGGAAAGTCCACTCGGTAGAAAAGTTATCCAACTTTCTTCATGATTTCATATAGTCCAATGAACCGTGGAATTAGATTCCCCTTTTTACCAAAACACCTAACACCTTTCCATAGAGATAATTTAAGAAAAATATGATTACCTACCTTGAAATAAATATCTTTCCCACGGTTATCTACACAACTTTTCTTCCTTCTCTGGTCTATCCTCATGTATTACTAAATAATCTTCACCTTCTTAATGATTTATTCTATCAAATATATTCCCAAAAAACTTCCTTTTCCCTATTTCACTCCAACAAGCTGGAGTCCTTCCATATAATGCCTTAAAAGGTTCCATCTGTATACTAGAATGAAAACTATTATTGTAAGAAAACTCAACTAATGAAATATTATGATCCCAAAACAAAGCAGCTTGACGCGGATATCTCCTCATTGGAGAATGACCTCATTCGTATTCAAAGCTCCAATACTAGCTCTGATTTTTCTCTTGATCCCCAGGCTGAAATTACTATTCATTTCAAGCTTAACTCTCTTCTGAAGCTCAAAGATAACATGTGAAAGAAATTTTTTAAAACTAAATGGCTTTTAGATGGTGATAGAAATACTAAATTTTATAATTCTCTTCAACGAATCAGGTAAATCTGTAGGCCCCTTGCCTTTCTTAAAGTTGACGACACTCTTCTTGACATTGAGGATGCCATTGCAAATCATGTTGTTAGTTATTTCCATAATCTGTTTAATAGACCAGAGGTTAGTAATGATCTCCTACCTGAAATTATTCCCAATATGGTTACTATTGAGGACAATGATCACCTTTTAATCATACCTATGGATTATGAAATCAGAGACAATGTTTTCAGCCTCAACCCTAACAGTGCACCGGGGCCGGATGGGTTCAACAATGGTTTCTTTCAGCAATACTAGGATCTCATACATATAGATGTTTGTAATCTGGTCAAATCTTTTTTCTCCAATGGTGTTCTTCCTCATGGGATAAATGCTCAATTCCTCACTCTTATTCCTAAAGTATATAACGCTGCGAAGATTCATCTTTTCTGACCTATTGCTCTCATTAACACCATCTATAAAATTATCACAAAATTTATTGTTAACAGACTCAACTCCATCACTAATAAAATTGTTTCTTGGAACTAATTTGTCTTCATCAAAGGAAGAACCATTCAAGATTGTATCTTCCTTGCCTCATAATTTACTAATATGCTGAATAAAGTCACTAGAGGAGGCAGTGTAGCCATTAAGTTAGACATCCGGAAAGCTTTTGACACTATGGACTGGAATTTTATCTTTGAGGTTCTTAAAAACTTTGGGTTTAATGACTCTTTTATTACCATGATCCGCACCTTATTCAATTTGGCTTCCATGTCTGTGCTGGTCAATGGGTCCCTTAAAGGTTTTTTCAAATGTACCAAGGGTGTTAGGCAAGGTGATCCCCTTTCAGCCATTCTTTTCGCTATTGCTGAAGACTACTTAAGTAGACTTCTTACAATCCTTGTGAATCAAAAGAAAATCAATACCATTCAGGATGCAAGAAACTTAAACATTCCCACACATCTTCTATATGATGATGATATATTTTTATTCATAAAGGGAGATAAAAGGAACATTAAAAACCTCAAAAGTTCCCTAGTGCATTATGAATATATTTCGGGACAAGCGATAAGTTGGAACAAATCCTTTGTTTTATTTGGGAAAAACTTTGCCTCCAACAGAAAAGTCACATCATTGATTACTTAGTAATTAAAGAAGGTTCTTTCCCTTTCACTTATTTAGGGGTTCCTATCTTTTGGGGGAGACCAAAATCGAGATATTTCCACAGCATTGTGGACCAAATTATCAATCAACTATCTTATTGGAAAGGTAAATCTCTTTCTATGGCTGGTAGGATCTGTCTTGCTAAGTCTACAATTGTTTCCAAGATGGTTTACTCGATGATGGTCTATAGCTGTCCTTCCAGTCTTCTTAAAATAATCAATACTTGCATTAAAAATTTTGTCTGGACTGGTAGTACGATTGAAAGAAAACTTGTCACTATACCATGGGTCACTTGTTGTAAACCCCTGGATAGGGGTGGTCTTGGCGTTAAGAATCTTATGCTTTTTAATGAATCTCTTCAAGCTAGAATGACTTGGAATCTGATTCATAGCAATTCTGATTCCTTAGTATTCCTCAAGAAAAGGTTTGTTACTAAGCTTCGGAATGGTAACTTGGGTTACATCACATCTTCCATCTGGCCTTCCATTAGACAGTCTTTCCTTAAAATCATGAACAACGCTAGATGGGTGGTTAGCGCTGATTCATCTATGAATTTCTGGCTGGACAAATGGACTGGTGTCCCCTTAATCTCTATGATATCGCCCGCCACTAGTCATGAGAACACCACCTCCACGATTCGTGAGGTTGTTAACTCTCATGACATCAGCCTTCCAAACCACATCAGTCACGTCATTGAAAATTATCATTTTTCTGATATTGATGACTTCCTTGTCTGGGAACCTACCTTCAATGGGGTCCTGGATTCTAAAAATTTCTACAAAAACAACTTCTATAGTTCTAATTCTAACTTTATCTGGTTGAAAGCTTTTAAAAAACCTTGGATCAAACCCTCGCGTCTTACTCTCATCTGGCATGTGGCTCATAATAGGGTCCCTACTGATGTGTGTCTCCAATATTTTGGGATTTCTATTTTCTCTAGATGTCATATGTGCAATCAACACCAGGAGGATTCTAATCATTTGTTCTTGTCTTGTGCTATAGCTGTAGCTCTTTGGAATTACATTTCTGACATTTTTAGCTGCAGATGGTCTCTCCTTGCTTCTATCAGCTCTCAACTTCAGCACTGTGCGATCTGGGAATCTTCTAAGCAAATCAAGAATCTTTTCCTGGCTGCGGTGGCTGAGCTTCTACATGTGATCTGGTATGACAGAAATAATTTTATTCATAACAATGGCTTTCTCAATCTCAATGTAGGTAAAACGCATATTCTCATTGCCATTAAGGATGCTGACTCTCTTTAGAAGGATCATTGTGACAACTCTGTTGGAGATTTTGTGATCCTCTGACGTCTTCGCATTGCGGGTTCTTATAGGCCTCCCCGACGTACCTTTGAGGTCTTTTGGCAAGCCCTGTTGCCAGGATAGATCAAAGTGAATGTTGAAGGCGTTTCTAGAGGTAACCCAGGTCCGACAGGCTGTGGTGCTATCTTCAGAGATTCTTCTGGCAGATGCCTCGGCTGCTTCTTCGGTGGATGTGGCACGACCTCAGCTTTGGAAGCGGAAATGTTGGGAGTCATTCATGCGGTGGACTTCGCCATGCAGAAGGGTTGGACCAACCTGTGGTTTGAATGTGATTCAACCACTGTCGTCCAAGATATCTGGAAGGGAGTGGTACACCTTGATTGGACGCTCACCTCTCGATGGATGAAATGTCTTGCTTCGCTCAGGAATCTAAGCTACATTTCCACTCATGTGTTCCGCAAAGCGAACATGGTTGCAGATAGTCTCGCCAACAAGGGAGTCAATCAGGACATTACCTGGTTAGATGACCTGCCCGATGTCTCGCTCTCTTTCTTCAATAAGGACTGTAATAAGATTCCGTCTTTTAGAATTTTGTAACTCCTATCTTTTCTTTTATGAAATAAATTGTGCCTTGGTCTTTGACTGAGGCACCACCTCTTTTTAAAAAAAATCCATAAAAATAGCCACATACTTATTTAAATAGTCATTGAAAAGTCTATTCATAAGATCCATTCATACAACTGGTGCATTATAAAACCTAAAGGGCATAACTACAAACTCATAATTCCTATATATAGTATGAAACAACATCTTTGGAATATCTTCCTCCTTCACCTTCAACTGATGGTACCTTGACCTGAGATCAATCTTTGAAAAATACTACACTCCCTATATCTGATCAAAAAAATCATCGATATGAGGTAAAAGATAGTTTTTCTTAATAGTGATTTTATTCAAAGCTCTATAATAAATGAAAAGTCTCATTGATCAATATTTCTTTTTAACAAATAAATAGGAGCACCTCAAGATAAAGTTCCAGGATGAATGAAACCTTAATCTTTCAACTCTTGTAACTTCTTTTTCAATTCCAAAAGTTCTACTTGAGCCATTCGACAAGGGGGTTTTGAAATTATCTTAGCATCTAACAATAATTTAATAGTAAACTCAACCTCTCAATTAGGAATAACACTAGAAAATTCATCCGGAAAACATCCATATATTAATTCACTATCGACACATCACTAATTTGAATAGTTTCTTTCTTTTAAACAACATGATCTAGAGAACTTTTACTATAATCTATAATCAATTTATCAGATTATTGATATGTTATAAAAGGTATGAAATCATTGAATATAACTTTATTAGCTCTAAAATCTATATTATCATGATAAAACGAAATCCAATCCATACTAATAATAACATCAAACTCTATTATTTATAGTTTAACAAAATTTTTATGAAATATGATCCCACTAATAACAATATGATGATTTATATAAATCCTAGTTTCTTTAATACTTCCACCTGGAGTTTTCAATAAAAGTTATATCTTCTTTTTATGAGGTGATATTCGCATTTTATTTGAAAATTTCTTAGAAATGAAGGAATTTGAAGATCCAAAGTCAAATAGGGTATTGGTATAATTTGAATAAACAAGTAACATACATGTTACCACTTCATTAGATGGTCCAAAATCAATTGTTATAGTAGAAAATGATTTTCCATGCCTTTTTTACTTTCGATATTGACGATTTACACCCTAAGTAACTAAATTTGGACACATGTTAACATAATTACCCAACTCATTGAAATTAAATCATCTCACCATTGGTTGGATATTTGTCACCCCATTCTTGGATTGTTCATGACTCTTTTCTTTGCAGTCATGAGCCCTATGACCAAGCTTACCACACCAATAACACTTTCTAGATCCTATAAAGCATTCCTTGAAGTGAATTTTACCACACATAAAACATGTTTGGGGATTACCTACAAATTTATTAGTCGATTTTTATCCATTGCTTACCACCTTGACCAATTTACACTCTTTTCATCATGAGGAACATAAGTGTCAATAAAATCCATCTCAACATTCTCAGCATAACAAAGAATTTTATCATAAATTTTAAATTATAATGATGCTAAATATATTCATAAAATTGGTTTCAATATTTAGAAAAATATATTAATTTTATTATCAAGGTCCCGTATAAATTCTGGTATATACCTGGAAAATTTTATTGAATTTTCTTCATACCTAGCTACAAAATCTTCATCGTTTTGCCTCAATTCCAATATTTTTTTCTCCATCACAAGTCAAACAACATTAGAGAAATATTTCTCTCAGAAAATATTCTTAAATGTGTACCATTACATGGAATCAAGCTCTTATCACTATTTAGTATTCTTAATCAAAGACCCCCATCGATCAGATTCACCTTCAAAATGATAAATAGAAAGAGTTACCTTTTAAAATTCTAAACATCCCATGACTTCAAATATATTTTCCATATCATTGATCCATCCTTATGATACAACTAGATCTAAAGTTCCAACAAAAGTTAGAGGGTGCTATTTCATGAAATGATTAACTATTTACATGTTTCTTTCTGGTAAATCTAGTTTCTCTCTAACATGGGTTCGATGACCATTTAGATCCTGTGTCAAATGATCCATCACTGTAAAAAATTTCTCAGTACTGATTCCAACCATTCCTAGATGTTTATTTGGAAGGATATTTTTCTCTTGATACCTTATTACTTTAGTTTCCCTATTTATTATGTATAAAAAAAATTCCGAATAGACATATATTAGACAAAGAAACATGGTAATCATTAAATGATATATCATTTTAACTTAACCATAAAGCAGGATATCTCAAAATTATTTTATTAACATTATTATAACCTCTAAAGTTATCAAAACATTCACTCTGAAACCAGCTATATGGAACCATCCTTAAAATTACACAATCTAGTGTCTTTATACTAGAATTCATTTTCTTTCATTCCCAAAGATCTTTTAGGTTTATATTTTTAGATAATTAATCCATAACTATTACATAAAAAACCCATATATTACAAAGTGAATACTTCTAATCAATATCCATTTTCCTACAATATAAAAATTTTAAAATGAAAAACGTTTTCTTCTTATGAAAAATATTCATGACTTTAAAATTTACTTCTTATTTATTCTTACTTATCCTTAAACCCTTTTAAAAACATTTTAAAACATGGGATGATCATAAAAATATTAAAAAGGGATATAAAAGAAAGAAATTTATTAGTCTGGTGAAAAACATGAAAACCCCTAAAAATATTACTAGTATCACAATATTATTTTAGCATATGAAATAAATCATAACCACATAAAAACTCACACTTTTTCCCAAATAAAATATTTAAAACCCATATCAAGAAAATAAAAACGCTATTATGAAACATAGAGTATTACATTCATAACCCATATTAAACTCATGTAAGAA
Source organism: Viscum album (assembly GCA_963277665.1). Lineage (NCBI taxonomy): Eukaryota > Viridiplantae > Streptophyta > Magnoliopsida > Santalales > Viscaceae > Viscum > Viscum album. Next base: position 1,654,752,855 of record OY728121.1, on the reverse strand, counting down.
ATAAATGGATCCTAGTTAAATCCATAGGAGAATCCTCATTGGTTAAATCCCTCATTCTTACCTATGAAGAAAATGAACATTACCTAATGCATTGAAGAGTGATATTAGACTCACCCATCGTATAAGTTTTATTGGGATCACCCATCGTATAAGCTGTATCAGGATCAATAATTGTATAAGCTATATTAGGACCACCCATTGTCATCTATAATTATCAAGTACCATATCATGATATTTTTTTTATTTCATCTTTTAATCATAAAACCCTTTAAAAACTCTTTTAAACCCATATGCAAAAAAATTTCAAATATCGAAATACCCTTTCCTTAAAAAAGCATTTTCAAAACTAAAATACCCATAACAATGGGAAAAAGGGTTTTTATTTGAATAAAACATGAAACATTAAAAATTAATCCAAACATAAAATAATGGTTATGATGCTGGGAAATACCATTGATTCCTTATACATTAAAATAGAACATTCCTTTTTTCCTTTTGTAAAGAAAGTCAAAGCATTCCGTATAAACTACATAAAAAGATTCCTTCTAAAAAACTTTGAAAGAAAGTCAAAAGAGACATTAATTTTCCTTTATAATTCATTTATTTCCATATAAATATATCTATAAAATAATTTTAAGAATATGGACATGGAAGAAAAATTTAAAAAAAAAAAAATTAGGTTTTAAGTTAAAGTGTCCCTTACTTTGAGTCTAACTCATCACATATGTTCTTTATCTTTATGAATAATAAAATTATGTTAATTATTTTATTTTTTAAGAAACATTTTCAGGTTTATTATTCCTTTATTTTTTTTATTACTAGGTTATATTTAATTACTTAATCAATTAAGTTCACGTCATATGTTTTGATGATATTCTTCTCATATGTCCAAAATGAATTTGGTAGGTTGACTATGGTGAAAGATGTAATTATTCAATCATATAAATAATAATAATAATGAAATAATTATCATTTTTATATGTCAATTATACTTTTAAAACCAATCATGAAAGATGGTTATAAAAAATGAACTACGTTATAGTCATGGAGACGGTTGTACGTACTCACGAGTAACATTTCCATATTTCAACGATCATGATGGAAAGAAGGTAAGTAATATTTTATATTTCAATAATGATAATTATATCATATATATCATATTATATCTTTAAATAAACTTATATATATCATCCATGTGATGTGGTGATGAAAAATGAATCACATCGCTTTGTGGAGGTGGAAGACGTACGCACAAACGACGTTACCATTTTCAATGGATGGAAATGTTAGAAAATATATGACATATTTTATTTCAATAATTATAAATATATCATGAATATAATATATATGAATTAAATCCATCATTATAACCAATCTTGAGAGGTGGTGATGAAAAATTAATTACATTATTTTGTGAGGCGGTAGTTCTCTGTACACACGGATGACAATTTCGTTTCCAATTTGATGGAATAGGAGATAGAAATAGGTTATTACATTAAAATAATAATATGTCAGTATATGTAGGATAATTATTTCATTATTTTAAGGATTTAGAATAATAAATAAAACAAAAATGTTTGGATAAGAACAACACCAATTCTTTGGACGACCTCTTTAGGTTTATAACTAAAGTCATCATAGGTTTGTTTTATGATAAAACCAAGGAATCAAGGATATGAAAAGGTATTTAAGGAAGGTATCTAGGAAGTTATTTGTTGAACCAAAAGGTTTTTTAAGTGTTAAGAGTAGAGGAGAGGGGGTGTCCTTTGTAAGTGGGGGAGAGGACACACTTAGAATTTTTGAAAAGATTAAAATATATTTATGTATTATTCACAGAAAATGGCTCCAAAATGGACCATTTAAAACTATTAGATTATAAATGGTTGAAATATGGATAGAAAATAGAATTTAGAAAATTTTTAGGTCATTTTAATGCTTATCTCTTTAGTTTATCCCATGATAAACTTGCTTTAACCTTAACCATAACAAGAAATATTTACTATTCCATATGCCCAAAAATTAAGTTGAGTTTATTTCCTAATATTAAAGAATATAATTATAAATATGGAATAAATTTTATCAAATTAAATTCACATAATTGGCAGAATTTAATTTTAAATTAAACCCTCAAAATGTGATGAAAAACTGCTTTTTATAAAAATTCCTTTTTAAGTATAGATTTTTTTTATACCAAATTAAATTATAATATTGATTTTAATGACCTTGATTGTATTATTAGTAATATAAATGAACCAATTTTAATTTAAAACCATTTTTAAATAAAATGTAACCTTTTAAATTCTTGAAACAAAAAGATAGTTTTTATTAAAATTTAGTAATTTTCATTATTCATTGAAAAATCAAACATTTTAGAAAATTCTCAAAAATTAATCCTAATATAATTTTAAAATGAAGAATTAAAAAATATATTTAATTTTTTAAAATTAAAATTATATAATTTTGAAACACATCTTTTAAATAAAACCATATAATGCATGAAAACCTAATTTGGTTAGAAATAATTCTTTTTTCCTTTTATCTATAAAATTATCTAATATTCTTATAATGAATATAACTATATAAAATATAATTAATGAATATTATTAAGAAATTAAAATGATTTATCTTAACATTACTTGGGTTGTTATAGGTTTGATACTGATTTCCAAGTCTTTGATCATGGATTTGTAGAAGTCAAAGGTGGGAGGACCATGAAATGATTGTTTAATAAAACAATTTCTCAAAATTGCACACCCTCATCCTAATCAACAAGAGGAAATTGAAAATTAGTTGGGTTAAATCTTATAAAATAGGGAGGATTGAATTTCAAATCAAGCTAGATTTTTTTTCCAAAATTAACAACTTAAAAATTAAAGTTATCTTCTACCAATTATCTAACTTCAAGTATTAATTGATTACTCAATAGTTCAGAAAGGAGTATTGAAGGGTTTTGAAAAGTTAAATCCTCATTTTCAAAATTTTCCTCAACCTGAGCTATTTTACACTAAAAAATTCTATATCATAATGTTCTGCTATGTTTTAGTATCAATAAAACAATGTATTTTTTCTCTTGTAATTCTTATTGATTCTCATAATCCTCTAATGAAACTTACTTAGGGGTCTCCTAAAACCCATATGAGTTATTTATTTCTTTTAGAGAGTTTATTAATGTAACAATTGGTTCTTTATCAAATTCAATTTTTTTTCCAAAACAATGGGTTTTTCTTTAAATTCAGCTTCATTTCCCACTCTATGATCTTCTTCAAAATATTTCAATTTATCTTATTCATTAGTCATTTTAAACTATTATTAATTTTTCATTTTTTTCTAAAGTTACCATGTTTTAGTTTATAATTTTTACATTTTTTCTTCATGGTCTTCATTGTATTCATCAAATTTAGGTAGCATTTTCAACATTATTTGTTCTATTTTCAATTGAAATTCGGCTTCGAGCTCATAATAGTTATGAGTTTATTCACATTGGTAATACTAATACAGATGATTTTAGGCACACTTCTAAGTAGTATGCCCATAATAAACACAATAAAAAAATACATCTAGTCATATTGATTCATTCCACATATTGGTCCATATATTTTTATTATAAAAAATTGGTTCCCATGTAACAGACTTAACAAGTTATCAAAGTGAAAACAACAAGAAATGATATATGCTGGTTAATATCCACTTGAAACACATCTAACAAGAATAATTTTTGAAATTTTAGTGAAAAGTAAAATGATATAGCTACAAATTATATATATATATATATATTAATATTTTATTTTTGATTATTTTTTATGATTTTTTGGTTTTTTAACCCTAAGACACTCAATGAACACCTTCCATGACAATAGTTTTAAAATTTTATAGAATTTAATTTGAATTATCAAAATAAAATTTATATTTTCCTACTCACACTAGTGTAGGAAAAGTGAGGTCAAACCATAATAAATGTGGGTTAATATCCGAGGGTGTATTTGAACCTAATATACTAAAAATAGATAATTGAGATATTGAATGGAATAAAAGTGAAAATGATTAAATGAAGTGAAAATAGGAAGAAAAAATATGTGGATTCACAATTTTATAAGATTTAGGACCAGAATCCAAGGGATACAGATAAGAGACATTCAAAAAATTAATCGAGGATAAATCCAAATGATGCAACCTATGAAATATGATATTCTCAAAGAAAAGATACAATTAGAGTTGTAGACTAAGAAGTTATTCATTAATGAAATATCACTCATCAGTGAATTTCGAATAATATGTTACCCAAATCAATATAATGAAATAATAAAATAGTTATAAATGTTCAAACAACTATGAAGTTTATTTTCATCTATCAAAATGTCAAACAAAAACAAAAACTGAACTGAAAGAAATAAAGGCTAAGATGAATGAACTATAATCCCAAAGATAATAATAGAGAACCTAAAATAATAATAAAAATATTGAATTACCTTTGAAAGAATTAACTAGAGTTCATGTTCATAATGAAGGAAAGAACAATCGGATGATACATAAATATAATAGAAAAATGATATAGGGAAGAAGAGGGTTTCTTCTCTATTGATTTGAATTCCCTATGTGAAGGTTAAATCTCCAAACTCCCCATCCACAATTTACTTTCTTACTTGATGAATCAATAACTCATGCCTCCAATTATCCTCTATTGCTTTCTCTAAAATGTAGTTAAAGTATTATTGCTCTCAATTCTCCAATGAATTTCTGAATTAGTCGCCTTGATTTTTCTTTTGCCTTAATTTTTAAAGAGGATTTATTCAATAAATTATATATTTAATTTATATTGACTTTTATTAAACATAGTTGATTAGAAATAATATATTTTTTACCTTCAACCCCTACTTCTGTAGTAGTATAAAAATTCCTAACAACTTCCAACCACTTGCACAAACTCATTAATTTCTCCAGTTATCAATCAATTAATTCCTAAGAATAAAAACTTAATACTGTTAAGATGGAACCATTGTATTTAGTTTAATTTCTTAGATTCATTCCCAAAACCATAGATCTAGATCATTATAACTTAGCTTAATCACCATACCTTATAGCAATGGCTTCAACCAATTGGTGGGAACCTGATCATTATCAATATCTCAACTAATAAACTTTAACTTTTATACAAAATTCAACTAGAAAACACATGAATCACTCACTAAAATTGTTTTTTGATCAATATTAATCATCAACACAATAAACTTGTTTTAAAGGTCTTAAAATAAAAAAATCCACCATCATTAGAAAAATAAATGCTATAACTTCACTATGATAAATCATTAATGACCAGCCTCTTTGATGAAAGAAAATCCATCATCTTTAAAAGTATTATGAATGATACCTCATAATACGATCCCAATACAGAAGTTCAAGGATTTTAATCATTTAAAATTTAATCATTCATCCTAAAATTTCCATCTAGACTCAAATAAATGTTCAAAAAAAATCTGATCTCAACATCGATTCTTGTTATAGTTTGGTTTACTTGCAGTTTTATCTAAAATGAAATTCAAGACTTTGGATTAAAAAAAAATTGCTTGAATATGTGTTGTGCATCCCTTCATAACCTTGTAGTCTTATCTTTTGAAATTGAAACTCCACTTTATTTGTAAAAATCTGAACCTTGAGATTAAATTAATAACTAGTGAACATAAGTATTCTTCTCCAAATCATGTGCACTTAACATCTCCTTCATTGGGGTATAAAAATCCTGGTTTTTAGTTCATAAGATGTGAAATAGGTTCATCATATCCCATAATTAGTCAAAATTTGTTGAATGTGATCAATTCTTCATCTTCCTAATATCATCTTCCTATGTGTTCACAATCTTTCATGCTTAAGCCTCAGTTTTGATCATACAAAAATTTTCAAACTCAATGGTTTCCTATTTTTCTTCACAGATTGAGTCACAAATTTGGTTGATTTCAATAAAACTCATTTGAATTGTCTTCATAATATTTAGTGTATTTTAGATCCCCTTCATTTGATCTCAATCTACCCTTTTCAATCAACATTCAAAGTGATTCAAGGTTTTAATTTGACAACACCCAAAATGGAAAATGATTTTTTATTCATGCAAATAAAATATATATTATATTACATAAGGGAAATATCTTATGAGTATTCACTATAGAAAATCTAAAATTTAGCTACATTTTTCAAATAATATTGCTAATTTTAAATTTAGTGATATTTTCTGAAAAACATAGTGAATTTAGTGATGTTTTTCTGAAGAACATCTCTAATTTTGTGACATTTTCAGAAAAGGTCGCTAATTTAGTGACATTTTCAAGAAAATGTCATGAATTTAGTAACATTTCCAAAAAACATTGCTAATTTGGAAATGTTTTCTAGAAAACATCCTGAATTGGGTGATGTTTTCCAAAAAACATTACTAATTTGGGGATGTTTTCAGAAAATGTCACTAATTTGATTATGTTTTTCAGAAAACATCGCTAAATTTAAAAATAGCCATGTTCCTAAACATGGATAAATTAGTGACATTTTTTACACTTTTAAAACATTGTTAATTATATATAAGTATAATTTTATTAATTTACACACACACATATATATAAATAAAATTTTATAATTATATTTTTATATATAAATTTATATTTATATACAAATACATTAATAGATATTTAAATATCATTATATTTATATATATAAACACACACACACACACATATATATTTAAATAGCCCTTAGGGTGTAGCTTAGTGGTAGCCACTCCTGTGGGTCTCAGTGAGGTCTCGAGTTCGACTTTCATCGAGTTCTTCTATACATTTATGCGTTGCATGTTTTTATTGGTAATTTAGCTCATATACCCGCATCGACATGTATATATAAATTTAGATATATATTAATATATATAAACAAACACACACACACATATAAACATATATATATATAAACACACATATATATATATATATATATATATATATATAAACATATATATATATACACGTACGCACACACACACACAAATATATAAATATATAAATATATAAATATATTGTAGACGTTGAAAAAGTATGTAACTCCTAGAGGAAGTTTCGAACGAACGGAGCGAAGTCATATTCAGACTCAAAGACCCAGTTCGGAGGACCTGGAAGTGGTGCGCGAAATTAAGGAGGACTTGCGCGAAGAAATGATGTTCACGCGAAGGACTCTCGGGATTCGAGAAAAAGAACCGGAGTGGCGTGCAAATTTGCGCGCCCGGTTCTGCGTGGGGAAGCCTTGCGCGCTGACTGGTCCTGGCGCAAAAGATTTCGCACGCTTCCTGGATTCCACGACGGCGAATGCCTATAAATAGAAGGCGACCTCAACCATTTCAGGGTTGAGGAATTCGGACCAGCTCTCGTGCGTGCAATTCGGACTCCCGCGCGTGCAAGATGACTTCCAAGTAATTAATTTTTTCGCGTAACCTTGCCCCGGGGTTCGCCTTTGCGCGCAACCCCACTGGCTTCAGTGAATTTTCCAACTCCTTTGGGTTCTTCCTTTACGCGCAATCCTTGCCCCTTGCGCGCAATCCCTTCAAATTGTGCACAATACCTTCCAAATTGCGCGCAATCCCTCTGATAGGTTTCGCCATGACTTAGGTATCGACCATTGACCCCGCGCGCAATCCAAGCCCTTTGCGCTCAATCCCCTATTCGCGCGCTATCCTTCTGCCCCAATTGCGCGCCATCCCGGTGTTTTGCGTGCAAACCTTCTCTTTGCATGCAAAACCCAGGACCCCTCACCTTGACGCCCCTTGGGTGCCTCTCTACGCCAGCTCCCGATGTCTTCCATACCGGGCATGCACACCATGCGTTGTTTTCCCGTACGACCTCCCATGCTCGTATGAAGTAACCTCAAGGTCCCTTGGGCGGTGTTTACCGTTGCGTTGCTTTGCCTTATGCTTCTTCGCATAGGCACGCTAATGGATATTTCTTCTTCGCATAGACACGCTAACGTAGACCCCTCGATGGTTCGCCCTGCGTCCCCCCTTCACTACGGCCTTGCCGATGCCTTCCCTCCCACAAGGGGTAGAGGGTGTTGGGAATGTAAGCCCTAGGAGTGTGGAGAGAATCCACATCATCTGATCTGTAGGACGTTAAACTTCCAAGCACCTCTTCCTTAACACATGACGTTAAACTATGGTCTGACCCCGTGCCTCGCACGCAGGGCCCCCCCGACTCGGACATTCTTTACACCTCTCGTCTCCATGGGAATGAATTCTTCCTCACATGGAATGATATCCTCCTTTTGGAGTGGCGTTTGTCCATGGGGGAAGGGCTGCCTCAGAGCGTAATCCCCTAGCCTCTCTTGCGGAAGGTTGCACCCATGCACCTCCATACTTCCTCACTGCCAAGGCCAGTGGAGCCCCTTTCCCACTATGATTTGTCGCACCACGAGCCTCCATCTTGGAGTAAGCCCCAACACCAAGGGCCGCTAACCACGCGTAAGCCCCTGTTTCCTCTTTGGGCCGCTCAACGCGTAAGCCCCTTTCCACTTCTCACGGACGCACCCTTTGCGACGTGATCGTTTAGTCCCTACTGTCTCTTGTTTCTCACACCGAGCATGACTCACGTGGGCTTAGAGTAAGCATCAACCATGACATCCTCCTATGGGCCGCCTCAGAGCGTAAGCCCCATCCCAATGAACTACAGGGACTTTGATCCATGCCAACGCATGCTACATAGGAAGCTTCCATGAGGTTCAAGCCCACCACCCGGTCGTTCCGACTTCTTCACGTCGGCTCGCCAACACTTTGGGATGCCTCAGAGCGTAAGCCCCAAATTCCTCATCCCGTATGATGTTAAACTGTATTCCCTCATCCCGCATGACATTAAACTGTATGATCTCATCCCGCATGACGTTAAACTGTATTCCCTCATCCCGCATGACGTTAAACTGTATGCCCTCATCCCGCATGATGTTAAACTGTATGATCTCATCCCGCATGATGTTAAACTGTATGCCCTCATCCCGCATGACGTTAAACTGTATGATCCCATCCCGCATGACGTTAAATTGTATGCCCTCATCCCGCATGACGTTAAACTGTATGCCTCGAACTACATGGACTTTGATCCGTGCTAACGCATGGTACGTAGGAAGCCTACATGAGGATTAAGCCCATCACTCAGTTTTTCCGACCCCTTCGCGTCGGTTCACAACCACCGTTATGGGCCACCTCAGAGCGTAAGCCCCATACCCACCATCATGGGCTGCCTCAGAGCGTAATCCCCATACCTCACACCCACGTCTCATCCTGACCTCTCCCTCGAGCCCACGTGCCTCGGGAAGCTCATGCCCTAGCCTGGAGATCTTACTTCCTCCAATCTCCAATCCATCCGTTCATTCTCATGGGCCACCTCTTCAGGTGTCCCACCGTATCACTGATCTACACGGACTTTGATTCCCTGCCATGGGGATACGTAGGAAGCCTCCATGAGATTCAAGCCTGTCACTCCATCACCCTTCCGGATCCTTACCCAGGCCGCCACATCCCGGTGGGATCATGCCACCTCATTCCACTCCACAGTATCCGGGAAGCTGCCCACGTGCTGGCCCCAACATCGGTGTTCCCCCTAGGGGGTCCTTCAATCTGATCCACTCTCAGTGTTTTGATCAATCTGATCCATCTCTGCTAAACGTTAAACTCGCGACATACCCCGTGTTAAACATGGGAAGCTGAGGAAAACCTCAGATGGTACACAATTCCCCGCGTTCGATGAGGGATGCCTCGGGCTTCCGAGCCCTCTAGAAGCCCTATAATAAGGGATAGAAGACAGACATTCCAATCCCCCAGCATCAAGGCGTGCCAACGACACCCCATCGTGACCATTCTCCTCACCGAAGGTTGCTGCCCCGACCAGACCCCTTGGAGCGTCTCGACGGAAGCAGTGTAATTAACTGGAGTCCATGTAGATATGGTGCTAGGAACGAGCTTCACGAACCCGTATTAAATCTATGAGGGAGACCCAGACTAGGTGATGAGCTCCGAGGAGGAACCCACAGAAGGAAGAACCGACATCCCATCATCCCGGTTTTGATCAAGGAGAAGACGTCCCTGAACAAGGAACAAATGCCGCCCGCCTTTAGAAAGCGGGAATGTAGGGCCTCAAGCTGCACGTCCTCCCCCGCGTGACGGACGCACGTGCGCCCCGACGTAAAAGCGTCAGAAATAGAAAATGGTGAACCTGACGTGAAGCTCTTCTCCTCAAAACGAAGACTGGTAGCGTTCGGGGTGTCGGAAGATAAGCATGTCACCAGGTTCGGGCACCTAGCACCGGGACGTGAAACCCGCCAGGGGTTGAGGCAGTCAGGATGTTGAGCACTCCGTTCTGCGACGTTGTTAGCGTGGATCCCTCTCGTCGACCATGGAAGACGGAATGATGCTGGGCTATTGGTTGTCTGTTTCTTTTCCTTTTAATACTAATGGGTTCATCTCCCTGCTTCCAGGAATCAGATCGTTGCATCTAGAGATCGATCGCCACCTTCCCACCGGCGTAGGGGTAGGGGCAGTACCGACGCTGCCACCCCGCGTGGCCCCGCCTTTTCCACAGCTACTCCAACTCCAACTGCCACGACTGTTGGGCGCTCACGCCCCCTCTCCCCGTCAGAGATCATCCAACGAAGGGTGATCAACGACCTAGTTTGTAGGTACGAGGAGGAAGGGGTCATCCCCACTAGGGGCATGGACCATTTGGATCTAGAGGCAGCTATACCTCACCACCATCTCCACCCTCGAGGGCCGCACTGGGAGCCATTTCTTCCCACTCCGACGTTCAACCGTTTCGGGAGCCTATCCCCGGAGCACCTTGACACCTCCCTTCCCTACACCGATGAGGTAGGGGATGTCCGGGTTCGCCCGATCGGAGACCCGTTCCAGGGGTTCATGACAAGGTCCTTCGCCAGGCTGCGTCGACGCCGCCGCCCGACTCCCCGGACTGAGGAGTAGGCAATCTCTGTGCCCGCACCACTGGCTCCAACCCATCTGACCCGACGCTAGCGTCGGGCACGAGTGGAAGAGAATGCCCGCCCTGGGGCACCAACATCAGCAACCACCGTGGACCGAGCCACTGCTGACTCCTATTACCAGACCCCCACATGCGTTGAGCAGGGGCAGTTACATGCCCAACCCGGATTGAGGCCCTGGCCGCCCCACAGGCAGGTTGGGCCGACTCTCTCGGTTGCTGGCACAGGCAATGGCCACCGCAGACCAATTCGCAGTAGTGCCATCCAGCGTGAAGGCCCACTCCGTGCCACTGATCTGGAAAGGAAAAGACTTACCCATGACAGCTATGCTTCGGGTATGGCTCTTTCCAGCACCCACTGCACTGGGTACGGGTTCACTTCCCCTGTCACTGGCCGCGAGTATGGATCCGTTGCATGTCCGGTCACTCACCCACATGGAGGTCCTCCCCATGTCCCTTTCAACATCTGTCCCGGTGCTTCCCGCACCCCGGACTTCAGTCCTCTCTACCCCAGCACTATTGCGGCTAGAGGAATCCATGAAGGAGATCAGCCCTGCCCCGAGGAGCCACCCAGGGGCAGGAAGGCGGGACGTCGTCGCCGTAAGAGGAATGTCAGGGAAGTCCGGACGGAAATCAAACCAGTCCATTTCTCGGACTCTGAGGCAGAGTATGAATCAGCGATGGAGCCCTCCCCCCAGTCCTATGAGTCAAGGGCAAGGGTGGGAATGCGATGCTTCAGCCTCGTACTCCCCGAATGCGAGATCCGTACGATCCCCGCCTCCCTCCAGAGGTATATCCAGGAGGAAGAGGACTTGGCGTACTCCCAGGGGTCAAACTTGCAGTTACCGCTGGCCTCCCCGGAAGCACCTTCCACCTCGGTCAGAGAGGGGGAAGAACTTTTCTGGGGACCGATGGAAGATTCGCGACATGAAACACCCTCGGAAAGCACCGACACTATGACATGAGGCCCATTTTCCGGACCATCCTATCACGACGTGGCAGCCAGGACACTGCAACCCTTGGAGGATGACTTAGGATTCGGCGGCCAATCGGCCTGCTCGCCGTATTCTCCGCCGGCCAGCCCACCGGCCCAGCGGTCTACCTCGACACCGCTGCTAGTTCCCTGGCCATTCTCGGTTGATGAGTAGGGGCAGCAAGGGCAGGATCCCGAACCAGAGTCGTGGAGCTTCTGGACCGTCCTCGCAGTGGGCCACTTCCCCGAGAAGTTTTGGCCGGTCGCAGGATCAGATTTTGATATGCCAGAGTCGCTCACCCCGGGAGAGTTTGAATGTTTCCGCCAGACTCTCCAGGTAACTCACTCCCGTATTCGCCATCAGCTAGCACCTTATCCCGGGAGTCAAGCACATCTCGAGGATATCAGCGAGCAGTGCCGTCGGGTCGACCTGGTCGCACTCCCCGCGGTTCGGCACCCCAAGTCACTTGGCCACCACAGGGCCCTCCAGAAAAAACGCGTCCATAGTTTTCAAGTGATCCACAAATTTATCGAGTAGGACACCCCCCACGCGCACATCCGTGGATGGGGGCAGTACGCTACCCTTCTTTTTAGTATGATTCAATGATAGCCTGACTCATTGGGCGGCTTTGAAGGAATGCCACCAAGGGCAGTGGTGGACAACATGGCCGACCTTTCGGGTGAGGGAAATGGTGTGGAACTCCTCAATGGGGACTCACCCCCTGAGGAAAAGCCGCTACTGGACCCATCTGGGAGGATTACTTGCCAACAGAGGAGCCTCCTAGGTCTCCCCACACCCACCGAGGCATTAACACTAAGCTGAAACATCGGCAAGGGTAAAGAGCACGTCGGGGCTGTCAAGCTCGCTGACCCATCTACCTCGGTATAGAAGGCAGAGGAAGATCCCGAGAAGGCCTCGCTGCACCAATAGTTTGCTGAGCAGAAGAGGTTGGTTGATGAGCTCTTGGCCGAACACATTGTAGAGAGGCGGCCTGACTACGGTAATCCTAGGCTGGGATATCAGGGGTAGGAGAAACTACCCCTTGATGAGATTCTCCCGGGAAACCATGACCATGCCGTGTTCTTCGATAGGGGAGAGGCCGGAGCCCATGGAAAGAGGGAACGATACGTTTCTCTGAACCCTCCTGAGCGGCATGATCACCCAAGGGACCCCGCTCGGTTTCCTCCCGCTGCTCCGAGAGTCGCTCCGCCTGCCACCCCGCAAGTTGCTGAGCTTGACTACCGGATTGAAGAGACCAGCAATGCGCTTGTGGTTAGGGATCCCCGTCAGGACAGGAACCCACATCTGGATGATCCAATGGAAGCACTCATCGCCCACTTAGAGGCTTTGGAAACTCGGTAGGTGGCAATCCCACCAGACGGTAAGCCATACCCAGCATGGGTGGATGACATGCTGACCCCGCCGGGATTTGGGAACCACACTTTTTCCCCCTTTAACGGAACCGGAGACCTTCCACATCACTTGGCCCACTTCAACTCGAGGTACGGGCCTATGTTAGGGACTCCGGCGCAGCAGGAGGCCGCCAAGCTCCGTTGCTTCGTTCAGACGCTAGAAGGACCATCATTCGTCTGGTACAGCCAGCTCCCTATCAGATCTGTGACTATCTGGATGACCTTCACAGGAAATTCCTCTACTAGTTCAGTTCCACAACCCTGAAGACGAACATCGCAGACCTCTTCAGGTGAAAACAAAGGCCCGATGAGCGAGTCGCGGACTTCGTCGCCCGGTGGAAGGGGCTCACGTACTCCCTTGACATGCCACTAACTCAAGATAAATTACTGAAAATGTGCATAGGGAACGTCAAGGTAGAGTTGGTTCCTTCTCTGATCACTCAGAATTACCCCGTAGGGTTCCGGGACTTCTCAAACAAGGCTCAACGCCTCGAAGAAGCCCTGCAACAGGCCAGTCAGGCACGCTCGCTACCTCCTGTAATACCTGCAAGGAGAGGTTCCAGAGCCGAGCCTGCTGTTGTGGCCCAGATAGAGGCCCCCAGGAAGCTGGAGTTGCTACTAGTGAGGCCAGCTCCACAGCCCCATAGGGGTCCACCCCCATGGGCACAGCCTCCATCCCAGCAACGACCGGCTCAGAATCGGCAGGTGCCTTCGCGTAACGCACCGCCACCACCTAGGAGAGATAATCAGGCTCCGCCTCCTCATCATGCTCCTCTGGCCCCTCGTCAGGGCCAGACTCCTAGAGCCCCCTATCCAGACAGAAGGAATCAGACTTACTCGTTCGACGAGGCCCAGGTTCCCGGTTATTTCTATAGTGCCTTAGATAAAAGAATCGTGCGGCTGCCTGAGTGCTAGAAGCCGGAAGAGGCACGTCTCACTGATCACCCCAACTACTTCCCTTATCACCGGACCCTGGGGCACACCATCCAATGATGCTACGTTTTCAAGGACTGGCTCCAAGACCAGATTGAAAACAATATAGTCAGGTTGGGCCCAGCCCCGACACAATTAGCAGGTGTCTTTGTGAGACCAGAGGGAGGTAGTGGAAATGAGGATGAGTGGCAGTAGGTTTCTGACCGTGGGTCCCGAAAGTATAACGATTGGATGGCCCGCAAGATGGTCGCCCGCGCCCATGGCATCATCCGTACCCACCTGAATCAGCCAGAGCTCTCAGAATCTGTGATCACTACCTTGGCATCGTCGTCCCAGCCTACCTCTTCCCACAAGAGCAAGCGGCGGCGCAATAAGAAAGAACGCACCCTGCCAACACCGTCATTATCCCGCACTCTTGGCGATTTTATGCCCCCAGAAATGGGGATCCCTCTGAGACTCCGTCTGGTAGTGGATGACTCCTCGAGTGACGGTTTGGGGTATGCTTCGGTTAACACTGTGGAGTTGGTAAATCCCTTTTTGACTCCTGACGATGAGGAACACCAGGTGGACCTTCCCAATGTCCCCAACAGTCACCAACGTCGGCAGAGCCGCAACAACGTGAATCGCCAGGGCACGATAGTTGGTACCTCTAGCCAGGCCATGCATGCCACTGAGACTAGGCAGTAAGCCCAGTACAGAGCTCAGCACACGCAACCCCTTCATCCGGTGTCGACAGGTTCGCCTCTACCACCGTTTGTGTTGCTGGATCAGGCAGAACCACCTCAGCCGTGCAGTGACCAGCTCTTCCCTACCACCAGCCGACCCCAGCCTTCCGGTCCTAATCCGGTAGCCGATCTCTGGGCTTTGACTAGTGAACAGCTAGACGTTCCTAGTACTAGTCATCTACTGGTCCAGCCGACAGGGCCCATCATGCCTCTAATCGCAGAGTGGCCTCCTGTAAGCAGAAGCTTGCGTTTGGCCCGAAAGTATGATGTCCTGAAGCACCTGGCCAGTATTCCAGCAAGGCTCTCTATCCTTGAGGCTCTTCGCCTATCATCTGAAATGCGTGAGGCACTCACCGAGGCCCTAAGGAGCCCCCTCCAGTTTGAGACGGAGGTAGCGGCTGCAAAATCCTTCCACGCCGAGGTGATTGAGAATGCCAAATGTCAGGAGGTTATCTCATTCTCAGGTGAAGATGAAGACCCCCCCATACAGGGGCACATTCGCCCACTGTACATCACCGGCTAGTTCAATGGCGTGGAAGTCTGACACTGTCTTATTGACATAGGTTCCAGGATTAACCTAATCCCAACTCGGACACTATAGAAGATGGGGTTGTCTGAGGATGATCTAACTCCCTCCGACCTCAGGATCCAGGGGTATGATAGGAGCGAGAAAACTACACTCGGAAAGATTCTCTTGAAGAACCAGTTCGGTGGCCTAATTTCCAGCACCGAATTCATGGTTGTCTCTCAGGACACCGCCTACAACGCGTTGATGGGCAGGCCATGGCTCCACCTTCACACAACGGTCCCCTCATTGTATCACCAATGCCTCAAATTCTCCCTTAATGGTCGAGTAGACGTGCTCCAAGGATATGCGTCTCCTTTTTCCTCTTACGAAGCCCGTTATCTGGATGCCGACTATTACAAGAGCAAGGACAAGAAGATCCTGGCAGGTGAGGTCGAGCCCGCCACTATTACAAGTGATCCCTGGGCAGGTTTGGATGATGCTTATATCTTCCCAATCCATTAGTTGGAGGCCACAACCCCCGACATGGAGCAGGGATTTTTTGTTTCGAGTACCAGAGGAAGGAATATTCCTGGGTCCAAGCGACGGCGGAAAATCACCTCATACTCCTACACCAGTCAAGCCCAGGTAATTCCCAAACCTCCTACCCCTGTACGACATCGAGACGTCAGGCTCATGGCAACAGCGGTATGTCATACGTGTCTGTTTTTCCAGGCCGGAATCAACTGGCTCAAGACGACGCACCACTACTGCTTTGATGTCATAAAGCGTGGCCCCTTGGGCCGAAGACCAGATGGGATTGGATCAACCACCTTTGTCGCCATGGTCTCTGTAGTGCATGGGTCTCCTGACATGACGACCACTGCCGCCCAAGCCGGCACCAGCTTCCCATCAGGGCCTGGCAGCCCCGAAACAGCTCCCCCCGTGGATGATCCCTCTACAAGTGGAGAGGAGGACATGGAATATACTCCCCCTGCCTTTGAGGAGGGCGTCTCCACCACGGTCGATGAGTTAGTGTAGGTGAACCTCGATAGCGAGGTGGACCCAAGACCCACATTGGTCAGCGCCGCTATTCCCCCCGAGGAGCAGCAACATTACATAGACTTTCTTAGATAGCACCATGATGTGTTCGCTTATAGTTATGAAGAGCTTCCAGGATTAGATCATCAGGTACCCGTCCACTGCCTTGGACTTCTGGCAAACCATCGCAGGTTCAAACAGCCTCCCAGAAAGATACGCCCCTCTCACGGTGCCCTAGTTGAGGCTGAAGTTGATAAGATCATCAAAGCCAACTTCGCCAAAGAAGTTCAGTACCCCTGGTGGCTATCCAACATTGTGCCAGTCAGGAAGAAGAACGGACAAATCAGGGTCTATATCGACTTCCGCGATCTCAATCGCCACTGTCCAAAAGATGATTTTCCCCTTCTAGTGATAGAGTTGTTGATCGAAGCCACGACTGGGTTCCAAGCCCTCTCCTTCATGGATGGGTATTCTGGGTACAACCAGATCCAGATGGCCCCTGAGGATGAAGAGTTCACTGCCTTCAGGGCCCCCCAAGGTACTTTCTGTTACCAGGTTATGCCCTTCGGCCTGAAGAATACGGGTGCCACCTATCAGCGGGCCATGCATCGCATATTCAAGCCAATCCTCGACACACTAGTGGAATGCTATGTGGACAACCTGGTGGTTAAATCTCGCCAGCGCCAGGACCATCTCAAATACCTTGAGAAAGTGTTCGTCTTCCTCCGTTCTTGCCGCCTGAAGATGAACCCGTTGAAGTGTGCCTTCGGGGTCACCTTTGGAAAGTTTCTTGGCTTCGTTGTCAGATACAAAGGCATCAATATCGACTCGAAAAAGATCAAGTCCATCATCCAGATGCCTCCCCCGAGTAATATTCAGGAGCTTAGAGGCCTTGAAGTCCACTTAGCCTATATACGCCGATTCATTGTGAATCTGGCCGGCAAGTGTAAGCCCTTTTCTTGGCTCATGAAGAAAGGCGCCACCTACGAGTGGGATAAAGAGTGTCAGACCGCCTTCGAGGAAATCAAGCAGTATCTACTCCAACCTCCGGTCTTGATGCCACCCATTTCCGGAAAGCCGCTGGTCCTTTATGTGACCACCCTGGAACGATCCCTCAGCGCAATTCTCTCCTAGAAGAACAACGAGGGAACATAGAATAGACTCTACTACCTCATCCTCATGCTCCTCGATACGGAAATTAGGTATTCTCCCATCGAGAAGAGCTGCCTGGTGCTCGTATTTGCCATACAGAAATTGCGGCACTACTTGTAGCACCACGAGGTACAACTGGTCTCTCAGGTAGACCCGTTGAAATACCTCATGAACCGACCTATGTTGACTGGACGACTAGCACAGTGGGCAGTGATCCTCCAGAAGTTCGACATCAGATTTCTACCTCAGAAGGCTATCAAAGGACAGGCGTTGTAAGAATTCTTAGATACTCATCCAACCTCCATGGATCATCCACTGGATCTAGGCTTTCCTGACGAGGAAATCCTCTCAGTCGATCATTCCGTCCCATACTGGAAGATGCACTTTGATGGTGCCTCCTGGAGCCCCACTGGTAGAAGGATCAATGATCCTAGGCTCAACAGAGTGGGCCTGGGTGTCGTTTTCATCACCTTGGAGCAAACCGTTCTGCCGTATTCATTCCTGTTGTCAGAAGGCTGCACCAACAATGAGGCAGAATATCACACCCTCATCACTGGCCTCGAGTTGGCTCTCGAGATTGACGTGCCCCATCTTCATGTGAAAGGGGACTCCGAGCTGTTCGTCAAGTAGGTCAATGGTGACTATGTTGTCAGAAATCCAGAACTCATGCCATTGCTGGAGTGCACCCTCCGTCTAATGGATAAGTTCCCTTCTCAGCCAGAGGTCGTTCATATCCCCCGATCGCAGAACAGTCCAGCAGATGCTTTGGCTAGCCTGGCTGCATCACTTGCGGAGCCCGAACAGGACGACCTAATTATCCACGTGGCACACCAGAGAGTCATTTCTCCTGTTATTCCGGAGGATGATCGTGGCCCACAGGTGAACCATCTCACCGCTGGTACCCCTACGTCAGGATCCCTGGGGACTTCAGATGCGGTAATCGAGACAGTTCCTGACTAGAGGATGCCCTTGGTTGAATACCTCCAACACGGCAATCTTCCGTCGGACCGAGCTGAGCGTGAGTGAAACCGACTCCACGCACTACATTTTACCCTTCAGAGCGGTCCCAGCCTTGAGAAGGTCCTTTATAGGCACGAATTTGATGGTGTTCTCCTACGTTGCCTTCAAGGAGTTGAGATCCCACAGGTCATGAAAGAAGTTCATGTTGGTTCCTGTGGCACCCACCAGGCTGGGTCAAAGTTGTCCCACCAGATTCGGAGGCTGGGGTACTTCTGGCCCTCCATGATCTACGACTGCATCGAGTTTTCCAAGAGGTGTCATGCGTGCCAAGTTCACGCTAACTTTGTGAATCGGCCACCAAAGCCTCTCCACACTACCAAGTATTCTTGTCCCTTTGCAGTCTGGGGGTTGGATGTCGTAGGACCTTACCCGCCGATGATAGCCCGCCAGTGCTGGTTCATTCTGACCGCTATGGATTTCTTTTCCAATTGGGCAGAGGCAATTCCACTCAAGGAATTCGAAGCCCGTTCTATCGCTGACTTCATGAGCTCCAATATCATCTATAGATTTGGATTCCCTCACGCTATCCTCACAGATAACAGAACCAACTTCCGAGCATCCGAACTGAAGAAATTGTACGCCAAGTACAACATTTTCTCTAACCACACCTCCCTCTATCATGTGCAGGAAAATGGAAAGATCGAGGTGTTTAACAAAACCCTCTCTAACATTCTACAAAAAATGGTTGGTCATAACAAGAAAAGTTAGCTGGAAAAGCTCCCTAATTCTCTCTAGGCTTATCGGACGACGACTAGCAATTCCACCCAGGTGACTCCATATTCCCTGGTGTACGGAGCTGAGGCTGTCCTGTCCATAAAGATTCAGTTTCCCTGATTACGCATGGCGGTCTACGACCAGCAAGCACCAGATAGAGTAGCCAAAATCCATCTAGCTGAATTGGAAGCGCTGGACGAGAATAGGCTTCGCGCTTTACATAACCTGGAAAGGCATCTGAGCAGGATGGATTGAGCTTTCAACAAGAAGGTTCGCCTTCTCTCTTTCCTGCAAGGTGACCTGGTATTGGCTCTCAGAGTGCTAATGATTCCCAACAAGAAACCACCCAAGTTGGAGCCCAAATGGGAGGGGCCTTTCATCGTCCATAAGGTCTATCCCAATGGCGCATATTCCCTGGTGACTATGGATGGTGAACATGTCACTCCTCCCACCAACGCCAGGTTCCTCAAACAGTATTTTTACTGAATCCTTGGGTTCGAGTTCTAAGACCTAAAACTAATATCCTTCCACGGTCCCGTATGACCCTAAACTGCACCTGGTCCTGCATGACCTTAAACTTCAACCACGGTCCCCCATGACCTTAAACTAGATTGAGGTATATAACGACCTTAAACTACACTTGGCCCCATGCTTGGGCCCCTTGGGTCCGAGTTATAAGACCTAAAACTAAGATCCTTCCGTGGTCCCGCATGACCCTAAACTGCACCTGGTCCTACATGACCCTAAACTGCAACCACGGTCCCCCATGACCTTAAACTAGATTGTGGTCCAGCACGACCTTAAACTACACTTGGCCCCATGCTTGGGCCCCTTTGGTCCAAGTTATAAGACCTTAAACTAAGACCCTTAAGGTCTAGAATGAACTTAAACTACATGCCCGTCCTCACTGCAAGACTTTAAACTGCAGGCTGGTTAGGCATCCCTGACTGAGGCCCAGCCTCAGGCCCCTTGGCCTTCTCGGGCCTCTCATCCCTAGCCTTCACCTAGAGCATGTGGTGCGGGATTATTCCCTCATTCATGATGGGTTACCCACCGCGCCATGCACACTCCTTGGAAGAAATACTTCTTATCGTCCTACATGACGTTAAACTGTACTTCAAGAACTACGTGTGGATTGATTCCCATCCTTATGGGATACGTAGGACTGCCTAAACACCTAGATTTCAGGTCCAACCCCATCTCTTGAGAGATCCCATGATCTCCCGGTCACCTCGGTCTTTTGGCCTATCCTTCCCCGCGGGGGCATATATAGGTGTGATACAGGGTCTTTGGCACCATGCCCCCCCTCCTCCCGGGAATCCGCCATCTTTTGGCCGCTCTCAAACCAAGCCCTTCAACCCTTTCCAATGGTCTGCTAATGTGTTTAGAGTACTCTGGTCTATGACCTGGAGTGTCATATTCGACTTAGGTAAGTTTTTGTCCACTTTACAAGCTTCATGCTCCCTTTCATCTGGGCACTCATTATCTCTCACACCCGAAGGGACCCCCAAAAAACGACCTGGATACAACACCTAAGGGCTCTCCTACCATCATGGGCCAACACCCCCGAGGGTTCCGAGAAAAAAATTGATACAAATCCCACGTTTTGAATATGGTCAGTGGTTGATACTCATTTGTTTTCCCCTATCTTTAGGCTAACACGATAGGATGCTGTGTTGCGAACATGGTCAGCAGTAATCCTCAGTCGTCATGCCGGTTCCTTTGGGCCCTAAATGTTGGTTTCATGATTCACATTATGTTCCACCCCACCGTGCCAAGGTGGAATCTCAACACTCCTTGCACTAACCCTCAGTGCACCCCCACACGTCAGACGGACCAAGCTGCGTAACGGTGTCTCTCGGGGATCCCGCGATCTGAGCGCTAGAGTATGTGCTTGGGTTTTTTCTCTAAGGATTGTGTGCAGCTTGACCCTCATTCCCATGGGAAACGAGGAGTCTCCCAAACATTGCGTTTCAGGCCCATCTTAACTGGGAGCTAGCATCTCCTTCCCCCCCTGATTGTTGAACCCTCGCTGGCCCCTTGGCCCGAGGCTCATCTCTCGGAGTCGCACGTAGTAATGTCATGGGATTATGTCCTTGTTCACATCAGGTATGCCTCATCGCATCATGCGTATTCCCCAGGTCCAAACCATACGACCTTAAACTGTGCTGTTTGGTCCTACCACAAGACCATAAACTGTGATGATATCGTCCTGGCCGCATGACGAAAAATAGCACTACATTGTGATGACCTCCCCATGGGGGACATCACATCGGGTATTGGTCAATTTCCATACCGTTTTTCAACG
This sequence comes from Viscum album, assembly GCA_963277665.1. Classification (NCBI taxonomy): domain Eukaryota; kingdom Viridiplantae; phylum Streptophyta; class Magnoliopsida; order Santalales; family Viscaceae; genus Viscum; species Viscum album. Next base: position 1,654,731,074 of record OY728121.1, on the reverse strand, counting down.
CCTGTTATGGTTTGATTATTGTGGAGACGCCAGGAATTTCTACCCTAGGCCGGTCTCCCCACAAAAGAAAAACCATCCACCTTCAAGGAAAAACAATATATATCAAAATGCCGCTTCTTTTGGCGTGAGGGATAGACCCGCACATCTCCTTCGTCCTTTGCGCAGGCACCATGTCGTGCCATGCTACCTCTCAATAACTACGTATGGCTTAATTCTCATCCTTATGAGATACATAGGAGCGCCTGGGCACTTTCCCATGGGCCTAGCCTAACTTTTTGTGTTCGGTCCCTCGACCTAAACACGTCCCTAGGAGCACATAGTAAGCAGGGCCTCTCCCTCATTCACGTCGGGTTTCACAACCGCTTTACCATGTGTCTCCCATTCCCCTTATCCTTGGGTCCGAGTTCTAAGACCTAAAACTAAGATCCTTTCACGGTCCTACATGACCCTAAACTGCATTTTGCCCTATATTTGGGCCCCTTGGGTCCGAGTTCTAAGACCATAAACTAAGATCTCCTAAGAACTACGTCTGGATTGATTCCCATCCTAAAGGGATACGTAGGAATGCCTGGACATTTCATCTTGGGTCCAGCCCCAAGGATTACCAAATCTCATCCCTCCTTACCGTCGGCCCCTCGACTTGACTTCTTGGGGAATTGTGTAATCACAACATCTACCCCGAATAAGTTCGGGATGCCCCATAGTGATGGTGGGAAGCGACAGTTCTCTCTCCAGAGAGGTCCTGTCTGAAAATTGGGACGATCCGTGACCAGGTTGGTACGTCCGCCTAATGCGCCTCTTCCATGGTGGCACAATTTTGGGAGTATTGGACTCTGTTCGAAAAAACCACCACTCCACTTTCCACGCTTTGCGTGCCCCTTTATTCAGATATTCATCCTCTTTCATGTCTAATGGGACCCCCTAACAGTATGGATGATAGACTTTGGTCCACCTGCTATAACAATATGGATGATAGACCTTTGGTCCGCCTATTGTAGAAATATGGATGATTGACCTACGGTCCGCCTACTGTCTTGGGCCAACATCCTGGAAGACTGGTCATGTTTGATGGGACCCCCTAACAGTATGGATGATAGACTTTGGTCCGCCTGCTATGACAATATAGATGATAGACCTTTGGTCCGCCTATTATAGCAATATGGATGATTGACCTACCGTCCGCCTACTGTCCTGGGCCAACGTTCCGGAAGACTGATTGACAATATTTGAGTTAGGCCCCGTGTTTAGAACATGGTCAGCGGTCAGCCCTCATTTATTGTCCCCATTTCAGGCCAACATGACATGGATGCTGTGTTTTCGCTACGGTCATCAGTTATCTTCCATCACCATACCACCTTCATAGTGTTCCGAATTCGGGTAACATAATTCAAATTTTATCTCCCTATGTTCAGATAGATTTCAATGCCCCCGGAATTTCCCCGCTCGTGTGTTAGGGCACGTTGAGGAGACGATACATTGATCGGTCTGAGGTTCCCCCCGTCGGCTGGACCTCCCTCTCCTCCTCAGAGATCCAGGCCCGATGTCAGATGGCTGAAGCTTAGTTGACTCTCCCACGAAGTGATAGATCATGGTTGAGCATATTAAACCAAAGGTACAAATAAATATATTGGTCCCTACATCAGATCAAAATGTTAAGCAGTGGAAGAAAAAGTTCATGAGATGGCCAAAATAGAGCCCTTAGGGATCAGCGTGTTGGATTGATCTTTCCAACGCTGCTACCCTTTGGATGGTAGCCTCCAGGACTGCTTCTCGCTCCTTGAAGACCCTCTCTTCATCAGCAGCCGCAGAGCACAGCTCTCTAACCCTAGCTTGTGCCTGCGCCCGCTCGGTTTGAAGTACGACCATCTGGTGACTCGCCTCCATCAGTTGTTCTTAGGCGTCAGCCAGTTGGGCCGCCAGTTGTTCCATGAGCTCAGAGCACGTTGCAATGAATGCCTCATTCTATGCCGCCTACCCTTCGAGGTGCCGGACCTCCCGCTCCGCCCTCAGAAACGCTAGGGTGCTCGCTGATCTTTCTCGACACTGGGAAACGTCGGTGCGCCGGATGCTCTCGCGTATCTTCTCGGCCATGTAATCACGGACCGTCAGATGAAGGCGTTGAGTGTCAGCCCCTCCAGCGCATAGGAAGCGCAGCCAGGTCTGAAGTGATCCCATCCACCTCAGCCAATCCGACTGGGGCTGCCTGAGAAAGTGCTGGATACACTTCCACCCTTTTCGCCGTGTCATACGGCTCTCCTAGGCTGCTTCTGAGTCCGAGTCGTCTACCTCCTCGGGATCAGCGGGCTGATACACAGGAAATGTAGCCAGCAGGTCAGCAGTAGGATCTGCCTCAGGGATGTCTTCATGAGGAATAGGATCCTCGACGTCAGGGCGACCTTCCTCTCTCACCCCGACAACGACTGTGACTCCTTCAGCTTCTGGCCTCACCTCAAGGATAGCGCCTCTGATGTCCGCCGCCCCCTGCTCACCAATTGTCGGGGCCGACTCAGTGCGGGGAGCATGTTCTGAAAGAGGTGGTATGTCCGCCACTGGTCCACTCACGGACGGCCCGGGCTCCGCAGCCCGACGAGCCTCCAATGTTGAGATCACTGCGCAAGGCATACCCTGATTAGTTGGGATATTTTGATAACAAGCACCAGTAGTGAAGTGTGGGACTTACAGTAACCTAGAGCGTCAGCCTCCAGTGTTCCGACCACTACAGGAGCTACCATGACAGGAGACTCCTCTGCGCTTGTCAATTCAATGATGGGCGTTAGAACCCCATCCTATCCCACCAGTTCCTCTCCTCCCTCTATTGGGGACGCCTGATCAGCACCTAGGTGCTCCTGAGTGAGATAGGGAGATGAATTAGAAATTTCAAAAGAGAATGGACGAATAAGGAAGATGATTAAGGATAGAGACAAACCTCGAGTATCTCAGTTATGTCGAGATCAGAGCCGACAATCTCGCCGCTCTCCCGAAGACTCCCTTGGTAGGCCACCCCCTACGATCCCTCACCTTCGGGTTCTCCTTCTCCTTCACCTTCTCCTTCATCTTCTCCTTCTCCTTCATCTTCTCCGGTATCCTCCTCCCCCTCCGATTCATCGTCACTATCGCCTTCTCCCAGCGGCATCAATTCCGGATCATGCTCTTGGTCGAGCATCACTTTCACTAGGAAAGGTGGCTCCGCACACCGACCCCTTTGACGCGCGTATGTGTCTATGGCTGTCAGATAAGCATACCGCTGATGGAAGTTCACTCTGTCGGTCACTCGAATGAGCCCGACCTCAAGAAACTGGATCCCATTCTTCATTATCTTCTTCCAGACGGCTTCAATGCCCAGTGATTGCCGCAGGGTCATCCAGGCCGACCACAGTGCCAGGAAAATTTCATCTTGGGAAGGTTCGAGCAGGTACCTTATCTGCTTCCCGGGCAGTTCCCTAGCCGCCTCATGTGACCCCCCTACGGTCAACGAGGTCGCGGAGGCACCGTGTGATGTTCCCACCGCTGAGGTCCCAGCCTGCGCAGGCCTCGCTGCCTAACGCACCCCAGGTTCCCCCTTCTAGCAGCACCTTGTCTGCTCCCCCGCCGCCTAGTTTCCGCACGTGTAGTTTTGAGTTCCCAGACTCGCTTGCGTAAAAGCCCCTTAGGGTATGCAATGGTCCAGTGCTCGACATACTCAGTTGCTAGGCTAGCGTCGACCCCGGTGGGAGGAAGAGTAATGACATCTCCAGAGCCGAAAGTGGTGAACATCAACCACATCTGGAGCAGAACACAAGGATTATTCTCCTCCCAGACAGCCGTGAATACCTTCTTCAACATTCGTTGGAGGCACCCGAATTTCCTGGCGAATCGGGATGGCACGTAAGGCTCTCAGATCACCTTCCCGTCGATCCGAGCCACGAGCACCCCACCCCAGATGCTCTGAAAATACTCCTGCTGTTCCAGCGAGCCTCGCCCATTGTCCACCATCTGGCCGATCGGGGCGGGGAACGAGCTGAATTTGAAGTTGGTGTGGTTACCAATGTGGATCCTCACGCCCTCCTCATTGAGCGTCATCGGTGCCACCTCGACGATGTTCATCAGGGACGGTCGCAGGCCATTGCCTGGAGGATGGATGGCGTTTGGGAAAGTGTACCCACCGAGATGAGCCGCCACCCAGCCATGGAAGATCTGGAAGGGGCCACATACCCTCTGAGGCGCCCCCCCTCGTGAGATGAATCCCAAGATGGCATACAGCTTGGCCAGAATGGGGAACCCCAAGTTGAACCATTTGTTGGCAGCCATGGTGCCCGCCATCACCAGTGTTGCTGGACGGATGCCCATCCTCGCGTCCCGCATCGGCAGGAGCCACCCTCTTAGGAAGGCGACGAGGAACCCGACGTACCAGATGTTCGGGTCCTGGGACTCAATGACACGGTAGCCCCATGATTGGTATTGCCCCGCCTCCAGGGTCCTCCAATACGACCCATCCATGCTCCTCTGAGCCGCGGTTGGGCTCCGTTTACCCCATCCCGACATCTTGATTTCCAGATCCTTCTCTAGGAACTGGCTGAACCAGCCCTTGTAGGCAATGTCCTTCAGAAATTCCTTGACCCCCAGCCTCTCTTTGGCCAGCTCCAACAGGTGCCACGTCAGCATGGGGGTCCGTGACCTGTCTTCCTAGGTGTTCTTTGGAGGAATGAACTCGTCATATTGGTAGCCCTCCAGTGGGATACCTACGATGCAATGAACGTCCCAGAGGATGATGCCAACTTCCCCATGGTGAAGGTGGAATGTGTTGGTATCAGGAGACCACCAGGTGAATAGCTCCGGCCCGAGCTCAGGTTGATGGTGGAAGTGGAACTGCGACGTCCATACCACCTCAAACATGCCAATATGCCGCAGATCGGCCCCAAACTGGTCGCAAGTATGGCGAACCCAGAACGTCTAGGACCACTCACTGGTAAAGTTTCCCCCGGACCGCAGGTCCCAATCTTTCAGCCAGCCCTTAGTGTCATCTGTGACGCTCTGACAGAACGTGCTCGCGTAGAGGGCCGAAGAATTCTCTGCGACAGGCTCATCCCTGGTAATGGTCATGGTCCTCGGGTTCAGGACGTATACATCCATGTGCCTGGTTTCCCTGGCAGGATGGCCGTTGTTGGTGATGTTGTAGCGAGTAAGCTCATCCTCCCGGGTCACCCATGACCACGGTGTGTCCACCTCGAAGCCTGGCAGAGGAACCTTCTCCAGGATGCCAAAGTTCCAGAGCGGGAGGTTGTCAGATAGGGGATACTCCTTCTGGGCTGGGGTCAGCAGATTGAACAAGGTTAGGTTGTTGGAAATGATCACCTTGGCGCCATAAACCTCCTCATTCGCCACCATTTCGGCTCTACGATCATCAGCTTCCCCCTCATCAACTTGGTTTGCAGCCATCTCGAATATTTCGGGAGTTGCGCAAAATCAGGATGAAGTGCGCAGAATCAGGGAGAGTTGCACGAAATCTAAAGCTTTGGCATGAAATCCAGGAGTTGGGCACGCAATCAGCACACTAGGCACGGAATATCCCGAATAGGTGCGCAAATGCGGCCGAAATTCAGAAGGAATTACATGCTGCCAAAGCGTGTTTACGCGCAGCCGCGGAAGTAATTTCATGCATGAGAGTGTTATGCCTATCGCGCAGAAAAGCTTGAGTATGGAACTTGGGACCCAGTGCCCATTTTTATAGGTGAGTCCAGGGTTCCGCGCCGCGCGGAAAGCGAATTCCGCGCTGATCCTTCATTTTGCGCACCCCGTCGGATTTTTGCGCGCAAAATTCCCAGGAGATGCACTGCTTCAGCGTTTCCCTCATAATCCGATCATTGCGATCTCTCACCGATACAATTCCAAGGGGGGGAATTTTAGACGCCAAAAAAGTCTGTAACTCCTAGAGGAAGTTTCGAACAGATGGATCGAATTCATATTTGGACTCAGATACCCGGTCTGGAGGACCTGGAAGTGGTGCACGAAATTAAGGAGGACTTGTGCGAAGAAATGATGTTGGCGCGAAGGCCTCCCGGGATTCACGAAAAAGAACCGGCGTGGCATGGACATTTGTGTGACCGGTTCCGCGCGGGGAAGCCTTGCGCGCCGACTAGTCCTGGCATGGAAGATTTCACGCGCCGCCTGGATTATGCGATGGTGAATGCCTATAAATAGAAGGAGACCTCAACCATTTCAGGGTTGAGGAATTCGGACCAGCTCCTGTGCGTGCAATTCGGACTCCCGCGCGCGCAAGATGACTTCCAGGTAATTCCTTTTTTCATGCAACCTTTCCCCGGGGTTCGCCTTTGCGTGCAACCCCACTGGCTTCAGTGAATTTGCCAACTCCTCTGGGTTCTTCCTTTGCACACAATCCTTGACCCTTGCACGCAATCCCTTCCAATTGCATGCCATACCTTCCAAATTGCGCACAATCCCTCTGATAGGTTTTTCCATGACTTAGGGATCGGCTATTGCCCCCGCGTGCAATCCAAGCCCTTTGCACGCAATCCCCTATTCCCGCGCTATCCTTCTGCCCCAATTGCGTTCCATCCCGTTGTTTTGCGCGCAAACCTTCTCTTTGCATGCAAAACCCAAGACCCCTCACCTTGACGCCCCTTGGGTGCCTCTCTACGCCGGCGCCCGATGTCTTCCGTACCGGGCATGCACGCCATGCGTTGTTTTCCCGTACGACCTTCTAGGCTCGTACGAAGTAACCTCAAGGTCCCTTGGGCGGTGTTTCCCATTGCGTTGCTTTGCCTTATGCTTCTTCACCTAGGCACGCTAACAGCTATTGCTTCTTCTCATAGCCACGCTAACATGGACCCCTCGATGGTTCGCCCTGCAGCCCCCCTTCACTACGACCTTGCCGACACCTTCCTTCCCACAAGGGGTAGAGGGTGTTGGGCATGTAAGCCCTAGGGGTGTGGAGCTAACCCACCTCGTTCGAGCTGCAGGACGTTAAACTGCCAAGCACCTCTTCCTTAACACATGACGTTAAACTGTGGTCCGACCCCATGACTCGCACGCAGGGTCCCCCCGGCTCGAACATTCTTTATGCCTCTCATCTCCACGGGAATGGATTCTTCCTCACATGGAATGATATACTCATTTTATAGTGGCGTTTTTCAATGGGGGAAGGGCTGCCTCAGAGCGTAAGCCCCTAGCCTCTCTTGCGGAAGGTTTCACCCATGCACCTCCATACTTCCCCACTGCCAAGGCCAGTGGAGCCCCTTTCCCACTGTGCTTTATCGCACCACAGGCCTCCATCCTGGAGTAAGCCCCGGCAAAAAGGGCCACTAACCACGTGTAAGACCCTGTTTCCTCTTTGGGCCGCTCAACACGTAAGCCCCTTTTCGCTTCTCACGGACGCACCCTTTGCGACGTGATCGTTTGGTTCCTGCTGTCTCTTATTTCTGACACCGAGCATGACTCATGTGGGCTTAGAGTAAGCATCGACCATGAAATCCTCCTATGGGCCGCCTCAGAGCGTAAGCCCCATCCCAGCGAACTACGAGGACTTTGATCCCTGCCAACGCATGGTACGTAGGAAGCCTCCATGAGATTCAAGCCCACCACCCGGTCATTCCGACTTCTTCACGTCAACTCGCTAACACTTTGGGATGCCTCAGAGCGTAAGCCCAAAATTCCTCGTACCGCATGACGTTAAACTGTATGCCCTCATACTGCATGATGTTAAACTGTATGATCTCATCCCGCATGACGTTAAACTGTATGCCCTCATCCCGCATGACGTTAAACTGTATGCCCTCGTCCCGCATGATGTTAAACTATATGATCTCATCGTGCATGACGTTAAACTGTATGACCTCATCCTGCATGATGTTAAACTGTATGATCCCGTCCTACATGACATTAAACTGTATGCCCTCGTCCCTCATGACGTTAAACTGTATGCCCCAAACTACATGGACTTTGATCCGTCCTAACGCATGGTACGTAGGAAGCCTCCATGAGGCTCAAGCCCATCACTCAGTTGTTCCGAACCCTCCGCATCGGTTCACAACCACCATTATGGTCTGCCTCAGAGCGTAAGTATGACAACCCTGCTTTTTATTACAACTTAAACATGCTTTATTACATAAAACTTCACTTGATACGACAAAAAGGATCGAGAGGTTTAGTGTCTTTGGGGCTTAGGATCATTACATAAAGACTTTAAACTTGAAATACAACATCTTTATTGAAAACTTCCTTTACATGACCACTACATTCCTTCGTACTTAGCATTGCATGGGATAACCAGAGGACATGCATAAGAAAAGGGTGAGCTATAAAGCCCAGTAAGGGAGTACACAATGAATAACATGAAGAGTACAATACATGTTAGGCAATAGGCATATCAATTGAGCATAAGAGAAACATGAACATAAAGGCATGATAAAGCATGATAATCATAACATGGAAATGTGGCAACAACACTTAACATTGAATTAGCATGAGCCAAGGCTCATTGCACATGGAGCATGAGTAAACCCTCATTGCACTTGAAGCACGAGTAAGCCCTCGTTGCACTTGAATTAGCATGAGTAAAAACTCATTGCACATGACGTATCATGATACTATACTTTACCCAATACATTGAAGCGCTATAAAGGGCGCACCCTTCTTAAACATTTCATTTCATGCATAAGTGTGCCACATGGATCATAAAACATGGATTCATAAAACATAAACATTTATTCCACGATAAAGGAATGTGGAATTCATACATGAATCTTTATAATCAATAAGTAAATGTGCATAAATGTGAATACCCTTGATGGAGAAATGGGCATGGTATTCACTACACAATGACATTGGCTTAGAAAATCGGTGTGATTTCGGCAGCGTAACGGCGTGACATAAGAATTCATAAAAAAAGTTGATGAGAGAGAAAGGGGTTCCTCATAATATTTACATGTAATGGACAGTAAGGAGGTCATATAGATACATGTCCCAACAATTGAAAAGGAATTTATATTCATGATACAAAAGTATTGCTTGAATATAAAAGAGGAGAAAAAGGTTTCTTTCAGAATTTCGGCATAGTAACGGGTGTACATGGGAGGATTTTAATGAGAGAGAAAGGGGTATCCCATCATTAAAACAATAAGAGGGAAGTATGGGAGAGGTGAAAAACCATACCCCAACATTCATAATTGAAATTAAAAGGGCAATACGACTTAAATAAAATTGACAAAAATGAGAAAGGAAGAAAACCCCTTACTTGGAATTGTGCTTCCAAAGGCTAGAGAGAGGCTTGTGAGAGGCTTCTTGGGAGATTGGGGCACCTTGGGAGGATTCTAGAGAGACTAGGGCAGAGGTTGGACGAACTTAAAGGGCTTTGAGTGAGGATAAAGTGGGATCTTGGGTGGGTTTATATAGGAAAGGTGAGAGAATTCTTTATTATTTAGGTTTGGGACCCCTTATATTAAAATAGTCCAAACCACAAACCATCCCATGGTATTTGCCCATGGTTTCTGGAAAAGGAAATAGGAAAACAATATTTTACAAGTCCAAGCTCCGAACTTATTAAAAAATTAAGGTTGCTTATGTGGAGGTGAGTCACACTCCCATGGAAATTAATTTAAAAAGGCAAAGTGTTGAATAAGTCTTGAGGGCTCCATTAATGCTTTGAAAAGTGAGTCAAACAAACCCAAAACCTAATTATTTTAATGATAAAACATATATTGTCCGAACGTAAGGATTATGATATTTTATTACATCACCATTGGGTCATTATGATGTCATAAAACACATTATATATTTAAATGGTATTTAATTTTTACCCAAAAATTTGACTGTCTCAGAAAATTATGAAAAATTCACTGTTGGATAATTTCGATGTCCTGATTCCAAAAATAATATTTATTTTATCTAAATAATTTTCTAAATATGTGAATTTTCATTTTTAAAATAAAAACCGACATTTATAAAAAAATTCACGGGTTTTGACAGAAATGGCTTTCAAACCTTAATAAAAATTTTAATTGCATTCATAAAATTATAAGATCATTTATATTTAATAAAAATTAATTTAATATTAATAATAATATTTTATTAAAATATTATTTAATTCAAAAATCCTTTAATTTAATAAAATATAATTCTTAATTAAATAATAACTAAAAACACCATTTGTACTTTAAAAACTAATTACAATGTATCAAAAATGACTAGAAATTATATTCATTATTATATACAAAAATAATGTACATGAACATGGTGCTACTTATTTGTTACATAACCCCTTAAAATATCCGCATAAGACCTAAGGGTAAGGTGTGTGATGGTGACAGACTCTTGGGGTTGCTCGGATAACATCGCTCGAGTTGTAATTTCAATCAACTTCCATTTTTCCCGTAGACGATCACGTTCGAGCTTGACTTGATGAAGCTCAGCTTGGGCTTGGTCAAGGGCAAAGCCCAAAGACGCCACCTCTTTTCCGAGCTCCGACAAATGGGCTTCATAAGGGGCAATTCTACTGGATGAGGCCATCACTTCCTTTGTCTGAGTAGAAAATTGGTTCGTTAAAGCCTTATATTTAAACTACCCAGATGATCACTGTTCAACGGCTATAAAAGTATCGGTCACAAATCTTAACGTAAAACTAAAGAAGTTGACATCTTATAAAAAAACATTCTTCATAAAGAAACATTTAACTGGATCAAGAGGGATTTTCCATTAATGAAACTTTGGTTCGTTACAACATTCCCCCCTTAAGAAATTTCGCCCTCGAAATTTTCCTTTTCCCACACTAAAACAAATGTGGGTAACTTAGCTTCATCATATCCTCCGAATCCCAAGTTGCTTCTTCAAACTTGTGGTTTCTCCACAACACCTTGACGAGGGGCATTGTCTTATTTCGTAGAACTTTTTCTCTACGATCTAAGATCTTCACTGGTTGCTCCTCATAAGAAAGATCGTCTTCTAATTGTACCCCCTCGGAAGAGAGTACATGTGAAGGGTCTGGTATGTACTTCCTTAAGAGGGATACATGGAAGACATCATGCACCTTGGCTATAGTAGGTGGAAGTGCTAGTCGATAGGCCACATCCCCAACACGATCAAGAATCTCGAAGGGGCCGATGTACCTTGGACTTAACTTCCCTTTCTTTCCAAACCTCATGACCTTCTTCCATGGAGATATGCGTAAAAACACCATGTCTCCGACTTTAAAGTCAAGGTCTCGTCGACGATTATCTGCATAACTCTTCTGTCGAATTTGGGCTACCTTGATATGCTGCTGAATGGTTTTCACCTTCTCCACCATTTCTTCGACCATTTCTGGTCCAAGCAGCTTACGTTCACCGACCTCATCCCAACAAGCTGGTGTTCTACACCTTTTCCCATACAGGGCTTCATATGGTGCCATTTGGATGCTCAAGTGGAAACTATTATTATAAGAGAACTCAACTAGAGGAAGATGTTGATCCCATCCTCCTTTAAAGTCCATTGAGCATGCTCTCAACATATCCTCAAGTGTTTGGATAGTCCGATCGGATTGGCCATCAGTTTGAGGATGATAGGCCGTACTGAAGTTCAGTTCAGTATTCAGAGCATGTTGAAGACACTTCCAAAACTTAGAGGTGAATCTTGGATCTCGGTCAGACACAATAGATAGTGGTACTCCATGCAACCGTACCACTTCCCTGATATATATCCGTGCCAGTTGATCCAAAGAGAAATCCTCTCTAATAGCAATGAAGTGTGCAGTCTTTGTAAGAAGATCCACAACAACCCAGATTGCATTGCTGCCTTTGGATGTCCTTGGAAGTCCGGTGACAAAGTCCATGGTGATGTTCTCCCATTTCCATTCTGGTATGGGAAATGGTTGCATCATCCCCTTAGACTTCTGCCTCTCAGCCTTCACTTGCTAACACACCAGACACTTTGATGTATACTCAGCGATCTCCTTCTTCATATTATCCCACCAAAAGTTTTCTCGGAGATCTCGATACATCTTTGTGCTCCCTGGGTGAATAGAGAAATTTGAACTATGTGCATCATCCAAAAGTTCCTTCTTCTGCTCCGAACTTGATGGGACACATAGTCTTTTCCCAAACCGCACAATTCCTTCTTCATTAACATTAAACTCTGAGGATTTTCCCTTTTTGATAGCTTCCACTTTTTCTTGGATTCTCGCATCATCCTTTTGAGCATCCTTTAACCTTTCCAAAAGAGATGGTTGAGCAATCATTTGTGAAAGGATTGATGATGTTCCCTTCTTTATGATTCCAACGTCCATCTTCATCAAGTCTAAGAATATTGGATCCTTCTCAATCCTCATCATTGATAGAATCACCGGATCCTTTCTACTTAGGTTATCCGCCACCTTGTTCGCTTTCCCAGGGTGGTAATGTATTGAACAGTCATAATCCTTGATGAGCTCTATCCATCTTCTCTGGCGCATATTAAGCTCTTTCTGTGTGAATATATATTTAAGACTCTTGTGGTCAGTATATATCTCACATTTCTCTCCATAGAGATAATGCCGCCAGATTTTCAAGGCAAAGATCACCGTCGCCAACTCCAGATCATGCGTTGGATATTTTCGCTCATGGATTTTCAACTGCCTTGAGGAATAGGATATCACTTTATCATTCTGCATCAGCACACATCCTAAGCCCTTCTTCGAAGCATCACTGAATACCACAAAAAGCTCCCCACTTGTGGGTAAAGTGAGCATAAGTGCAGTGATAAGACTCCTTTTCAACTCCTTGAATCTTTCTTCGCATTCATCACTCCAAGCAAACTTTACTCCCTTTAGAGTTAGCTTGGTAAGAGGGTTTGACAATCGTGAGAAGTTTCTCACAAATCGTCGATAATATCCAGCTAACCCCAAGAAGCTACGGATATCAGTTACCGATGTTGGCCTCGGCCATCCCTTAATTGCATCTGTTTTGGAGGGGTCCACAGATATCCCATTACTTGTGATGATATGGACCAAGAATGAGACCTCCTTCAACCAGAACTCACACTTGCTGTACTTGGCATAGAGCTTCTACTTGCGCAAAGTCTCCAGTACAGTTCTTAAATGCTCCTCATGGTCCTCCTTGGTTTTTGAGTATATTAGAATATCATCTATAAAGACTACCACAAATTTATCTAGGTAATCTCTAAAGACTCTATTCATCAAGTCCATGAATATTTCTGGAGCATTGGTGAGTCCAAAAGGCATTACTATGAATTCATAGTGCCCGTACCTTGTACGAAAAACAGTCTTGGGGATATCTTCCTTCTTCACCCTTACTTGATAATATCCCGACCGCAAGTCGACCTTGGAGAAGTATTGTGCTCCACGCAGCTGATCAAACAAGTCATCGATTCTTGGTAGAGGATACTTGTTCTTTATCATGATTTTGTTAAGTTCACGATAATCGATGCAAAACCGCATTGACCCATCCTTCTTCTTGACGAAGAGGACTGGTGCACCCCATGGTGATGCACTTGGGCGTATAAACCCTTTATCCAGATTCTCCTGTAGTTGTTTCTTCATCTCTTCAATCTCAACAACATCCATTCTATATGGAGTCTTGGATATTGGTAGCGCCCCAAGTATAAGTTCAATTGAGAACTCAACATCTCTTCTTGGAGGAAGACCAGGAAGTTCCTCGGGAAATACTTCAGCGAATTCCCTCACAATAGGCATTTCTTCAAGGGTGGTTTCTTCCTTGGACTCAATCATCTGAGCCAGATATGCATGCTCATAAGGCAGTAATATCCATGCTTGAGATGATGGAGCTAAAGGAGATTCATCTTCCTTCTGACACTTGTAAAGAATCGGGTGTCGATTCTCCATATGGAGTGTGATTTCCCTCTCCCGACAATTTATGTTGGCTCTATATAAGGAAATCCAATCCATGCCAAGAATTGCATCAAATTCCACCAAAGGGAGTATGACGAGGTTCGCTGGGAAATTCAATCCACAGATTATAACAGTGGAGGACTTATATTCATGGGATGCAATGATTGCCCCATTTTCCGTACTCACCGACATCTTTACTTCCATGATTTGTGGTGGTGTAGGTATTGTTCTACTAAACTTTTGAGATATAAAAGAATGCGTAGAACCTGAATCAAAAAATACGTTCGCTATTCTTGATTGAATAACTAGCGTACCTGTCACCACTTCGTTTTCGGGGTTCACTTCGGCAGAAGTGATGGCAAAAGCCCTTCCTTGCTGTATTGGAGGTTGTTGATTGCCTCCGATAACCCTTGGATTAGGGCACTGATTCGCAAAATGACCCGGTTCTTTGCATTTGAAGCATTGAACAATGCTTTGAGGTTTGAACGGAGCGTTCCTCTCCTCTGTCGTAGCCGCGGGTCCTTCTTACTGACAGTTAACAGCTAGGTGCCCTTCTCTTCCACACTTGAAGCATTTTCTTGTCCCCCTAAGGCAATTTCCAGGGTGATTCTTTCCACACTTTTGGCAAGTGGGGTGCTGGAATTTCTTAGCGCCGTTGGATTTATCCATCGGACCACCAGCATTGAAGTCCACCTTACGCTTCTTGTCCCCATGATACCCCTGTGATTCTCCGATCTCCATTTCAACCTTGAGGGCACATCGGACAATTTCCTCATAGCTGTCGAAGTCACGGATTGCTAATGCTTTCCGCAAGCTAGGCTTCAGCCCACCAAAGAAGCGGTCAACCTTGCATTCGGGGGTAACAACAAAGCCGGAAGCGTATCGTGCAAGCCTTGTGAAGTTTGCCTCATACGCTCCCACAGATTCTTCATCTTTCTGTTTGAGGGAAAGGAAGTCCCTTTCCATCTTAAGACGGAGGGTACGTGGAAAATATTTATCGAAAAACATCTTCCGGAATTCCTTCCATTCCAAAGCCTTGATCTCCTCCTCAGGCTTCGTATTTTTGATCAACTTCCACCATTGATCAGCTTCACCCTCCATACGATAAGCCTCCAGGAGAACCTTCTCTTTTTCAGAGCATTGGAGGATGGAGAATATCTTTTCAATGGAGTTGATCCATTGTTCAGCGATCGTGGGATCGGATGATCCACTAAAAGTAGGAGGCCTTTGTCTCATGAAGCTTTCAATAGCGACTTGTTCTTTCTTAGGGGGGGTTGAACGTTCCTCTTGACCAGTGTTTCTATTCAAAACTTGAGTTAGCTGAGAGAGAAGCGTGACAAAGTTCGCGATTCCCGCTCCCATTGGATTGGGCATCTCATTAGTACAATAATCACACTGATCTTCATAACGATTGTTAGCCCGAGTTCTCCTATTACCGGCCATTGGCTGGAATAAAAGGAAAGTTAGGGGTAACACATAGAGGGTAATCCAAAGACAAAAGTTGATGACTTATAAATAAACTTTAATCTCTTTAACTCATGAGTCTATAGGATTCAATCCAGGCTTTTCATGATCTTCCTTCTAACATATATTCTTAGGGGCATTTTTCCCTTAATAAGGGTTCATACTAAGATTGTGAATTTATCAAAACATATCCCCCGGGAGTGTCGTAACCAAGAGTGCAGCAAGGCCCGTTGTCATGCACCAGTTCCCGTTCGAGTCTAGCTCAAAGCGGTGTTTTCGGGTTTTACCCCTAGGATACATCTGTGCCAGAGCCGCCTCTACCTGCTCGTATCCAGACAGGGATGTATTTGTTTGATAAACCACTTACTTAGTATTTACCAAAACTTAGGGATGTTTTTATTATTCTTAGTCTTGTATCTAAGGCTTTACTAGGGTTTCCTAATCCCAAAAATAACTAAACCTATCCTTTGATACCAACTATGACAACCCTGCTTTTTATTACAACTTAAACATGCTTTATTACATAAAACTTCACTTGATACAACAAAAAGGATCGAGAGGTTTAGTGTCTTTGGGGCTTAGGATAATTACATAAAGACTTTAAACTTGAAATACAACATCTTTATTGAAAACTTCCTTTACATGACCACTACATTCCTTCGTACTTAGCATTGCATGGGATAACCTGAGGACATGCATAAGAAAAGGGTGAGCTATAAATCCCAGTAAGGGAGTACAAAATGAATAACATGAAGAGTACAATACATGTTAGGCAATAGGCATATCAATTGAGCATAAGAGAAACATGAACATAAAGGCATGATAAAGCATGATAATCATAACATGGAAATGTGGCAACAACACTTAACATTGAATTAGCATGAGCCAAGGCTCATTGCACATGGAGCATGAGTAAAACCTCATTGCACTTGAATCACGAGTAAGCCCTCCTTGCACTTGAATTATCATGAGTAAAAACTCATTGCACATGACGTATCATGATACTATACTTTACCCAATGCATTGGAGCGCTATAAAGGGCACACCCTTCTTAAACATTTCATTTCATGCATAAGTGTGCCACATGGATCATAAAACATGGATTCATAAAACATAAACATTTATTCCATGATAAAGGAATGTGGAATTCATACATGAATCTTTATAATCAATAAGTAAATGTGCATAAAGGTGAATACCCTTGATGGAGAAATGGGCATGGTATTCACTACACAATGACATTGGATTAGAAAATCGGTGTGATTTCGGCAGCGTAACGGCGTGACATAAGAATTCATAAAAAAAGTTGATGAGAGAGAAAGGGGTTCCTCATCATATTTACATGTAATGGACAGTAAGGAGGTCATATAGATACATGTCCCAACAATTGAAAAGGAATTTATATTCATGATACAAAAGTATTTCTTGAATATAAAAGAGGAGAAAAAGGTTTCTTTCAGAATTTCGGCATAGTAACGGGTGTACATGGGAGGATTTTAATGAGAGAGAAAGTGGTATCCCATCATTAAAACAATAATAGGGAAGTATGGGAGAGGTGAGAAACCATACCCCAACATTCATAATTGAAATTAAAAGGGCAATACGACTTAAATAAAATTGACAAAAATGAGAAAGGAAGAAAACCCCTTACTTGGAAGTGTGCTTCCAAAGGCTAGAGAGAGGCTTGTGAGAGGCTTCTTGGGAGATTGAGGCACCTTGGGAGGATTCTAGAGAGAGTAGGGCAGAGGTTGGACGAACTTCAAGGGCTTTGAGTGAGGAGGAAGTGGGAGCTTGGGTGAGTTTATATAGGAAAGGTGATAGAATTCTTTATTATTTAGGTTTGGGACCCCTTATATTAAAATAGTCCAAACCACAAACCATCCCATGGTATTTGCCCATGGTTTCTGGAAAAGGAAAGAGGAAAACAATATTTTACAAGGCCAAGGTCCGAACTTATTAAAAAATTAGGGTTGCTTATGTGGAGGTGAGTCACACTCCCATGGAAATTAATTTAAAAAGGCAAAGTGTTGAATAAGTCTTGAGGGCTCCATTAATGCTTTGAAAAGTGAGTCAAACAAACCCAAAACCTCATTATTTTAATGATAAAACATATATTGGCCGAACATAAGGATTATGGTATTTTATTACATCACCATTGGGTCATTATGATGTCATAAAACACATTATATATTTAAATGGTATTTAATTTTTATCCAAAAATTTGACTGTCTCAGAAAATTATGAAAAATTCACTGTTGAATAATTTCGACGTCCTGATTCCGAAAATAATATTTATTTTATCTAAATAATTTTCTAAATATGTGAATTTTCATTTTTAAAATAAAAACCGACATTTATAAAAAAATTCACGGGTTTTGATAGAAATGGCTTTCAAACCTTAATAAAAATTTTAATTGCATTCATAAAATTATAAGATCATTTATATTTAATAAAAATTAATTTAATATTAATAATAATATTTTATTAAAATATTATTTAATTCAAAAATCCTTTAATTTAATAAAATATAATTCTTAATTAAATAATAACTAAAAACACCATTTGTACTTTAAAAACTAATTACAATGTATCAAAAATGACTAGAAATTATATTCATTATTATATACAAAAATAATGTACATGAACATGGTGCTACTTATTTGTTACATAACCCCTTAAAATAGCCGCATAAGACCTAAGGGTAAGGTGTGCGATGGTGACAGACTCTTGGGGTTGCTCGGATAACATCGCTCGAGTTGTAATTTCAATCAACTTCCATTTTTCCCGTAGACGATCACGTTCGAGCTTGACTTGATGAAGCTCAGCTTGGGCTTGGTCAAGGGCAAAGCCCAAAGACGCCACCTCTTTTCCGAGCTCCGACAAATGGGCTTCATAAGGGGCAATTCTACTGGATGAGGCCATCGCTTCCTTTGTCTGAGTAGAAAATTGGTTCGTTAAAGCCTTATATTTAAACTACCCAGATGATCACTGTTCAACGGCTATAAAAGTAACGGTCACAAATCTTAACGTAAAACTAAAGAAGTTGCCATCTTATAAAAAAACATTTTTCATAAAGAAACATTTAACTGGATCAAGAGGGATTTTCCATTAATGAAACTTTGGGTCGTTACAGTAAGCCCCATACCCACCATCATGGGCCGCCTCAGAGCGTAAGCCCCATACCTCACACCCACGTCTCATCCTGACCTCTCCCTCGAGCCCACGTGCCTTGGGAAGCTCATTCCCTAGCCCAGAGATCTTACTTCCTCCAGGATCCAATCCATGCGTTCATTCTCACAGGCCACCTCTTTAGGTGTCCCACCATATCACTGAACTACGCGGACTTTGATTCCCTGCCATGAGGATATGTAGGAAGCCTCCATGAGGTTCAAGCCCGTCACTCCATCACCCATCCTGATCCTTACCCAGGCCGCCACATCCCGGTGGGATCATGCCACCTCATTCCACTCCACAGTATTCGGAAAGCCACCCACGTGCTGGCCCCAACATCGGTGTTCCCCCTAGGGGGTCCTTCAATCTGATCCACTCTCAGTGTTTCGATCAGTCCGATCCATCTCCGTCAGATGTTAAACTCACGGCATACCCCGTGTTAAACATGGGAAGCTGGGGAAAACCTCAGATGGTACACAATTCTCCGCGTTCGATGTGGGATTCCTCAGGCTTCCGCACCCTCAAGAAGCCCTATAATATGGGACAGAATACAGATATGCCAATCCCCCAGCGTCAAGGCGCGCCAACAACACCCCAGCGTGACCATTCTCCTCACCGAAGGTTGCTGCCCCGACCAGACCCCTTGGAGCGTCTCGACGAAAGCAGCGTAATTAACTGGCGTCCATGCAGATATGGCACCGAGAACGAGCTTCACGAACCCATATTAAATCTATGAGGGAGACCCAGAATAGGTGACGAGCTCCGAGGAGGAATCCACGGAAGGAAGAACCGACATCCCATTATCCCGGTTTCGATCAAGGAGCAGACGTCCCTGAACAAGGAACGAATGCTGACCGCCTTTGGAAAGTGGGAATGCGGGGCCTCAAGCCGTGCGTCCTCCCCCGTGTGACGGACGCACGCGCGCCCCGGCGTAAAAGCGTCAGAAACATATATAAATATATAAATATATAAATATATATATACATATATATTTACACAAACACACACATATATAAACATAAACATAAATAAATAAATAAATATATATATATATATATATTAACATATATAGAAACATATATATAAACATATATATATATATATATATATATATATATATATATATAAACATATATAAACACACAAACACACACACACACACCTATAAACACATATAAACCCACACATAAATATATAAGCATATGTAAACACACACACATATATACAAACACACACACACACATACAAACACACACACACACACAAACATATATATAAACATATATATAAACATATATATAAACATATATAAACATATATATAAACACACACATATATATAAACATACTACACAAACACATATAAAAACATAGGTAAATGATGTGTTGCTAAAAAAATTATCAACTTCAAAAAAAATTACCGATTTTTTTAGAAACATTGGTAAATGACACCTCATTTACTGATGTTTCTAAAAAAATGGTAAATGAGGTGTCTCTAATTGGAAATGTTTATAAATGTCGCTAATGAGTTACACCTCGTTTACTGATATTTTTCAGAATCATTTTTAAATGGATTAAAGACATTTTAAAATATCACTAATGAAAAAAAACATCGCTAACGTACGTTTTTTTTGTAGTGATGGAAGATAAATTATCCTATACTGGTTACCTGTAAATTATCTTACTAGAGTTCCAAATTTATCTTATGTGAACCAGGGGAGTTGAAATAACCTACTATGTGCTTGAAAATATCCTACAAGATTTTCCCTATAAATGTATTAAAATATAAAACTATAAATTCATTTAAATGTAAAATATAAATTCAACATTAAAATGAAACATTTTAAAAGTTCATTGATGATTTTTTAAAACTTCACCATAAATAAAAAATATTTTTTTCCAAAAATAAATTATATATATATAATTGTGGAACATTGAAAAAATTAATTCCCATGACCTTCAACAATTTCTAATTTATATTTCAATTAAAATAAATAGAAACAAAAAAATATATTCTTAAAAATATATGAATATTAAAATAAATAATGTTTAACAGTTAATCTCTAAAAACCTCAATTTCCACATAAAAATAGAAGTAATTAAAATTTCCACTATAAAATAACTAAGATTAAAAATATTATTAATTAACACCACTTAATCATGAAAAGTATTAAAATTCCAAAGAAAATAAATGGAAAAAAACATATTAAAATGAGGCCACATCATGCATAAAAAATCATTCTTCAGTGGTTTTTTCATTTTTTATTTCTCTTTTAAATATATTTTCTTACAATCCCTTCTAATTATGTATCTATAGGGATGTTTAATTGAGGAAAACGTTTCTTGAATATGTATTTGAAACCATCACCTTTTATTACATTAAATTCTATTTCATCAGAAATGAAAAATTATGTAATAATTTTTCTTTATTCATTATGATCAATTTTATCAGGAATTGATCCTCTTAATTAATTTCCTAAGGAGACTCGATCAAATACTAACAATTTTTGTTTTATGTCATCTAATTTATGGGCCAAAAGGGAATCATTATTTCCCTTAAATCTAATCAAAATACAAATTTATAAAACTCATATCAATGCTACTAAATTAATTAAAATGAATATAGTGGAAAGATCAAGATTGATCCCACAGAGATTATGAAATTAGTTTGATTAGGTTTTTAAAATAATTGTGTTATTTAATTTGGTTTGAATAATGAAGTGACGAAAATAAAGGACCGGTTTGGGTTTTGAGAACAATTTTGGGAAAATGAAAGAAGAAAGCAAAGCATATCAGATTGTTTGGTTTGAAATCAGATTTGAAAGGCATGTCAGGGTTTTATAGTTTTAGGGTTTAGGTATAATTTTATTTTATAAAATAAATTGATTAATACATGTTTGGAATTAGATTCAAGATGAGGTGGATCCAATGGTCATGGTCCCCCTCCTTAACACGGAAATCCCCTATTTCCCTTGGTTCGGTAATTTAGGGTTTTGCCGAATCAAGTTTATCTCGATACCATATTTAAAACTTGTTACCCTAAATGAGACAATGGTCATCCCTCAGTTCAGGGTATCTAGTTTAACAATTAAAAGGTTCCTCCCAGATTAATTAACCAATAGTCATGGTTAAACAAAAATAAAGGGATTGGAATTGGATAAATAAATTACAGAAAACCAAATACATGAATAAGAATAAGAAATAGATACAATGACACCTTCCCCCTTTGGCTATATAACCTTAGAAAAATGTGGGATTTACCCCCTTATCCTAGTGATGAGAGAATAAGGTGTAAGGAAGCAAAAAAAGAAAGCATAATGAAAATTGGAGAGAAAGTGGTGGAGGACCCTGCAATAGTGCAACTTCTCGCCTTAGACTTTGGTCTTTGAATTTCCTTTTGAAGCTACAATGTGGACATCTATTTATAGATATCTAGGGGGATTAGGTTTCATTTAATTCATCAATAACATGCACCATTATGAGTGGTGGTTTTACCTAGAATATTAAATGGGGGTCTAAGTTGAAAGTTGGTACTTTGTGGCGCTAAAACCCATCAAAGGCTCATTTTGAGTCTATCTGACACTTTCACATCATGTAAATTTATTTCAAGAGGTGTAATCTTTCATGTCATGTAATATTTACACGACTTGAATCTTAAATTTCTATTATTGGAACCTATGAGATGTCCCAAATCTTCACTCTCTACCTCTGATAGTATCTTGCGATCTTTTGTTATCATGGGATATCTTCTTTTATGTTGTGAAAATGATACTGTCCAGATTCTGTTGAGTCAAAATTTATCTTTTGACTTTTATGTCTTATTTTGGAAATCACAAATCTATTCTGACCATGTTTATCGTACTGACTATGTTTATCATACTGACCATGTTTATCGTACTGACTATGTTTATCATACTGACCATGTTTATCATACTGACTATGTTTATCGTACCCACTATGTTTATCATACTGACTATGTTTATCATACTGACTAAATCGTACTAACTCTGTCAATCGTACTGACCCTGTCAATCATATTGAATTTTTTGCATCATACTCACTTTGCATCATATCAATACATTACACTAAGTAATACCAATAGTACTCATATTTTACTTTTACCACATACTTGTTTTTATCCTTTATAAAAACACATGTTTTGTATCAATCATACTCATGATTATCATTTTTATATATCTTTTGTTTTAACCAAAATTATTTTGTGGAGTTAGTTATAAACTAATAAAAATGATGTCGTGTTTTCTGTTTCAATATGACCGTTATAATGCCTGGTGTCCAATTCCTTCTGAGTTTTCCAGAGAAATATGACCATTGGAGGAAATATAACCATTGGAACCTGAGGCCTATAAATAGGAGGTCATTTGAATCTGATAAGAACAACTGAGAGACTTTGATCATTCTTTTTTTCTATCAAGTTCTAGAGAGAGATGCTGTGACTTCTCTCTTACTTTGTGCGAAAGCCTTGAAATTACAAAATGTGAATGGCTCGTTCTTAGTTTTTGTATTTCAATAAGTGCTTTGTTTTGATTTGTGTGACCGACCAGGTGATAACGATCGAGGGCTGCTGAGGATAGTCAGACAGACCTAATGATCTTCATATCGAGGGCTTTCAAGTGTTTGAAAGACAGAGGTTACGATTACCTGCAAAATCGAGGGCTTGCGGGGATAGCAAGACAGACGTACCGATCATCGTATCGAGGGCTTGCGGGGATAGCAAGACAGACATACCGATCATCGTATCGAGGGCTTACCAAGGTGATGGTAAGACACGACCTCTTATCCTAGGTTAAAGGATACCCTTCTCTTTGGGATAAAATAATTGTAATACTTTTACATTTCTGCTGCTGATTGTATTAGAAAGGGAATTGTTTTTTTCCTTTCTTCATTTCATATTCATTTGTAATTTTTTCAATTACAATTATACTATTACATATTGTATCGATAGATTCTATACACTTTATGGTAGAATCTTTCACTATTGTATTACTCTAATTATTTTATTCATTTTGAATACAATTGATTTAATTTTCTTATAGTATTACATCATATCATACCTTTATATCCAAGTCAATTGTGGTTAATTGTATTTGTTTTGAATTATATTAGTTTAAGGTCATTTAAACTAATTTCTTAAGTGTTTAAACACAAAGTTTTTAAACCTACAATTCACCCCCTCTTGTATTTTTCCATCTAATATACATATACATCTATATATTGATCCAACAATTGGTATTAGAGCAGGTTTCCACTGATTTGTTTTAATTTCTCTATTTATTTTTAAAGTATAATAGTATTTTTATTAAAATTCCTTTTTCAATTACTTACTTCACTAACGTGTGGAGTGGAAAAGATTTTGTTCTATTAGATGGTAGGGATGCATATTGGATCAATTGACAATCTAAATCCAACTAGACCACCTATCTTTGGTGGGAATGATTATGAGTATGGAGAGATCTAATGAAGACATTTGTTATCAATACTATGGTAGAAAATTTTATTATTCTTACTAGAGGTTACAAAATCCCTGACAAAGAAGTCAGTACTTTCACCAATCAGGAAAATCAAGAATATCAACTGAATTACAAGGTACGCAATACTTTGCTATGTTCTATGACCAGGAATATATATAGCTAGATATCATCCTGTGAAGCAGCCAACTGTATTTGGAAGAAATCGGAAGTCACACATTTTGGCACATCTATGGTTATAGAAACAAGAAGAGCAATGCTTCAAGTAGAGTATCATGGATTTATTTTTCCTTATGGGGAACCAGTATGTAAAGTGAAACAAAGATTTATGATAATTTTCAATAGTTTAAAATATATGGGAGAAAAAGGTCTTGATGATGAAGCTCTTGTAGACAAAATTATTGATATAATGCCAAACAAATGGGAGTCAAAAAGGACATCTATTGATGAAAAAAGAAAAGTTTCTCAGATTACTCTTGATGAACTCTTTGGACCACTTCTACAACATGAGACAAGAATGAAGAGAGATACTGATTTCAATAAGAAGAAAAATGGAAATGGAAGTGTAGCTTTTACTAATACATCTAAAGCTAAACACCTAAAAGGATAATAAGATCCAAATATAAGAAATTTTTTGTGTCAGAATCAAGTGATTGTGATCATTCAGATAATGAGTTATCCAATCTTTCTCAAAGGATAAACAAGATTGTGGGAAGAAAGTCTTCCAATACAGATTTAAAAAGAAAGATAGGAAGGATAAGAAATATTCAGAGGTAACTTGTTATGAATGAAAGAAAGTAGGTCATATAAGACCTGATTTTCCTTTACTGAAGAGAAAATATAGAAAGTAGAAACATTCTAAAAGAAATAAGAAAAAGTATTAAAAGATAGACAAAGAAAGTCTTGAAGGAAAATGATACTTAGAGTGCTAGTGGTGGCGATTCGTCAGATGATTCTTCAGAATATGAATCTTCAGGACAAAGGAATATTAGACTTATTTCCATACTACCATTTGAAGATCATTGTTTAATGGCTAAGGTACACAATGCTTAAGCTATTAAAAATGTATCCTTGAATGAAAATTTTACAGATAATAAATATTATGAATCTTCAAATGATGAGTCTTCATCATCAGAAGATAATACATTACCATCTTATGAGTAAGTGTCTAGGTTTTCTAAACTACTTGAGAATGAAAATTCTAAACTCAAGAAAAATATTGATAAGGCAAACTCTAGAATTTCTATTTTAACTAAAGAAGTATTAGATCTTTCTAATGATATTGATATGAAAACTTCAGATTTTGAAAGTATTTTAAAAACCCTTGAGAAAGTCAATTCTGATAAGGATAAACTTTCCAAGGATCTTGAAAATGAAATTACTAAGAAAAATATTTTAGAGACTAAGTCTAGTTCCAAAAATAATGTTTTCAAGGATAAAAACTTAGTTTTAAAACTAAAGTCAGAAATTTTTTCCTTGAAGAAATGTTTGTCAAACTTTAACTATGGAAAGGAAAACTTTGATAAAATGTATTCTCAAATTCTACCTTTGAGGAATCATTCTGGTTTTGGTTATACTCATTCTAAACCAGTTTTTAGTAATAACTATTTTGTCCCTCAAAGTACCCCTTTTTGTACTAAGTGTCAATGTGGTGGACACTGGAAAAGAGATTGTTCTCTTAATAAAACTTAGTGTTTAGGATTTCATAAAGATCATTTTGAAAAACAAATGTGGATTCCTAAGATTCTTTTATCTAACCATTCTGGATCCAAACAAGTTTGTATTCCGAAAAACTATTTGTTTCTTTTTCTGAAAAATAAGAAGTGTACCAACAAGAATATTTGGTACATGGATAGTGGTTGTTCTCGACACATGACCAGAAACAAAGATTTATTTGAAAGGATTATCGAAACAAAAGGTGGAAAATTTACCTTCAAAGATAATTCTCAAGGAAAGATTGTTGGAATAGGTAATATTGTTTTTCTTAGAAAAGTTCTTATTTCAAATGTTTTGTTTGTCAAAGGTCTTAAGCACAATCTCATCATCATAAGTCAATTATGTGATGAAGGATACCTTGTGAATTTTATAAATGATAAATGCTTAGTTCACAATTCCAAGGATGAATTCATTCTATCTACCCATAGGAAAGAGAATGTATACACTATTAACTTAAAAGACTTTAGGATCCAAAATTTACCTTGCTTAAGTGCAACAGAAGACCAATCATGGCTATGACATAGAAGACTAAGACACTACAACCTAAGAAAACTTTGTAAACTTTCAAAGAAAAGACTTGTAAAGGATCTACCGGATCTTAGATATGATTCTTCAAAGGTTTGTGATCCTTGTCAATTTGGAAATCAACATAAAACTATATTTAAATCCATCAATGAAGTTTCAACTTCCAAAGCATTACAACTAGTGCACATGGATCTTTTTGGTCCTTCAAAAACTGGAAGTATTGGAGGCAAATACTATGTATTTTTTTTAGTTGATGACTTTACTAGATTTACATGGGTCTATTTTCTATCAAAGAAATCTGAAGCCTTTTTCTATTTCAAAGTTTTCAGAGCCCAAGTTAAAAATGAGAAAAACCTACCATTGATAACTATCCACAGTGATCATGGTGGTGAATTTCAAAATTCAGTTTTTGAAAATTTTTGTAGTAAGAAAGGTATTACTCACAATTTTTCAGCTCCAAGAACTCCTTAGAAAAATGGTTTTGTTGAGAGAAGAAATCACATTCTTCAGGAAATGAAAAGAACCATGTTGAGTGAATACTCAATTTCTAAGCACTTTTGGGCTAAAGCTATTATTACTACTTGTTATACTATAAATCGTGTTTTAACTAGATCTTTTCTTAATAAAACACCTTATGAATTGCGGACTGGATGAAAACCTAAAGTTTCATACTTAAAATTTTTTTGGATACAAAATATTCATTCTGAATACTAAAGATAATCTACACAAATTCACACCAAAATCTGATGAAGGAATCTTTATAGGTTATTCTATAACTTCTAAGGCTTATAGAGTTTTCAATAAAAACACTTGTATTGTTGAAGAAACAGTGCATGCTAAATTTTATGAAGCTAATCCTTTTGTTTTCAAACAACCCCAACCTAAATCTTCGGATGTGTTTTCAAAAACTGATTATCAAACTTTATTAGAAGATTATTCTGATAAGGTAAATGTTCAAGAAATTATTTCTGAAACTTTTACCCCAGAATATTTTCTACCATTTGTTGATGAATAGGTCTTACAAAACCCAAAATCAATTGCTTCTTAGGAATCATCCCAGTGATAACATCATTGGTGATGTAAATCAACCTGTAAAAACCAGAAATTCGTTGAGAAATGAAATAGAACACCTTGACTTTCTTTCCCAATTCGAACCTAAAAGTCCAAGTGAGGCCTTAGGTGACGAAGATTGGATTAAAGCAATGCAAGATGAACTAAATGAATTTGAAAGGAATCAAGTCTAGACTTTAGTTTAAAGACCTAAAGAAACAACTGTAATTGGTGTAAAATGGGTTTTCAGAAATAAATGTGATGAAAATGGAATTATTGTAAGAAATAAAGAAAGACTTGTTTCTAAGGGATATAATCAACAAGAGATAATAGACTATGAAGAAACATATGCTCCAGTATCTAGACTTAAATCTATTCGTATTCTATTAGCCTTTGCAGCATACCTTAATTTCAAATTATTTCAAATGGATGTAAAATGTGCCTTTTTAAATGGTTTTGTTCAATAAGAAGTTTTTGTTGAACAACCCCCCGATTTTCTAGACTCAAAATATCCTAATCATGTTTTTAAACTTACCAAAGCTTTATATGGATTTAAACAAGCCCCTAGAGCATGGTATGATAAAATCACATGATTTATTTTA
Organism: Viscum album; assembly: GCA_963277665.1. Taxonomy (NCBI): domain Eukaryota; kingdom Viridiplantae; phylum Streptophyta; class Magnoliopsida; order Santalales; family Viscaceae; genus Viscum; species Viscum album. The sequence continues at coordinate 1,654,703,248 of OY728121.1, read as the reverse complement.
CAAAACAATTATGCAAAAGGTACAGCGGATCCAACCCTTTTTATAAAAATGGAAAATAAAAATGTTTTGATTGTTCAAATTTATTTTGATGACATCATATTTGGATCAACTCAGCAGTCTTTAACTGATTATTTTGTGAATTTAATGAAATCTGAGTTTGAAATGAGTATGATGGGTGAGTCAACATTCTTTTTAGGTTTTCAAATTTCACAAAACCAGAAGGAACTTATATATCTCAACATAATTATATCAAATACTTACTCAAAAAGCATGGATATGATAATACCAAAAGTATTAGCACTCCAATTGGTACCTCAAATACACTTGATCTTTATGAAACTGGGAAACCAGTAGATCAAACAACTTTTAGAGGTATGATAGGAAGTTTGTTATACTTGATGGCTAGTCAACAAGACTTAATGTTTTCCGTATGCTTATGTGGAAGATACCAATCAAATCCAAAAGAGCCTCATTTAAAAGCTGTGAAAATAATCTTTAGGTATTTAAAAGGAACTCTGGATTTAGGTCTTTTTTATTCTTCTGGAAATGATTTTTTTTAAAAAGTTTTTCAGATGCTGAATTTGGTGGTTGTAGAATGGATAAAAAGAGTACATCTGGAACATTTCATTTATTAGGAGATTACTTGGTTTCTTATTCCTTCCAAAAACAACACTCATTAGCACTTTCCACTACTGAAGCTGAATATGTAGCAGTTGGAAGTTGTTGTGCTCAAGTGTTGTGGATGCAACACACACTCACTGACTATGGATTGAGTTTTTCCAAAACTAAAATTCTATGTGATAATACTAGTTCCATATATCTTAGTAAAAACCCGGCACATCACTCTCATGAAAAACACATAGATATTAGGCGTCAATTTCTCAGGGATCACACACTAAAAGGAGATATTATTTTACAATTCATCGGAACGTAAGAACAACTTGCTGACATTTTTACAAAACCATTACCTTCCAATAGATTTGAGTTTATAAAACAGAAGCTAGGAATGATTATATTAAAATAATCATTTATATCTACTTCATGTTTTACAATTCTCCTTATATTAAACTCCTCTTAAAATGGGGAGAACATTTTTTTACTTTATGTATTTCTTAACTTTTTCTTATGGACTTCTTTATCTGTTTATTCTTTAGGTTTGCTATTTTATTTTTCTATTTGTCATCTTGTTTGTCTGATTACCATATTGATTTGTTTTCCATCGGCACGTCAACTTATGGTAATAACTTTATTTTCCATCGGTACATCAACCTATGGTAACAAATTTGTTTTTCATCAGCACATCAACCTATGGTAACGACGTTGTTTTCCATCGGCACATCAACCTATGGTAACAACTTTGTTTTCCATCAGCACGTCAACCTATGGTAACAACTTTGTTTTCCATCGGCACATCAACCTATGGTAACAACTTTTTTTTCCAATGGCTTGAAAACCTATGGTAACAACTTTGTTTTCCATCGGCTTGACAACCTATGGTAATGACTTTGTTTTCCATCAGCTTGACAACCTATGTTAATGACTTTTTTTTCCATCGGCTTGAAAACCTATGGTAATGACTTTGTTTTCCAGCAGCTTGACAACCTATGGTAATAAATTTGTTTTCCATAATCTTGACAACCTATGTTAATGACTTTGTTTTCCATCGGTTTGACAACCTATGGTAATGAATTTGTTTTCCATCGGCTTGACAACCTATGGTAATGACTTTGTTTTCCATCGGCTTGACAACCTATGGCAATGAATTTTTTTTCCATCGGCTTGACAACCTATGGTAATGACTTTGTTTTCCATCGGCTTGACAACCTATGGTAATGAATTTATTTTCCATCGGCTTGACAACCCATGGAAATGAATTTTTTTTCAATCGGTCTCACAACCGATCGTATTCTTTTTCCCCGAATGCATGTATTTTATTTTTGCTATTGTATCATATTATGTTAATACTATTAAACCAAAAATTTCCTTAGAATCTCCGGTAGGTACATTCTTTCTTTCTTTGTTTTGTTTTTCTTACTTTTTATTGATTCTCGTTTTTTTAAAAAACCTTTAAATCCTATCTGTTGATTTACATATCTTCTAATATCAACCGTAGAAGATCAACAATCATTTTTTTCCGCCTATAAATAGATCCCTCCTTTCCCCAAACCCACACCAGTTTTTCAAATTTCCTAGCGAAGCTCCGTCTCTTTGTTTTAAGACTCCTTACGATCTTCCCTTTGCCTCATCTTTATGTCTCAGTCCTCTACCAACACTCCTGCCGAAATGTCTTCAAAATTTTTTTCAGAGAAAGACTTCTTTAGAGAAAGGTTAGTTTCTCGAGACTTCTTTGACACGTATGATTCAGTAATCAAGAGGATTATTTTGTTTCAAGGTTGGGAACATCTTTTTGTTGAGAAACCTGTAATATCCGATTCTTGTTGAATAAGTTAGTCAATTCTACAAAACAGTGTATTTTGACAAAAATATGATGATCAACTTTGCTATGTATGATAGAAAAATATCAATGTCTATGAGACAAGAAGCACACTTTATCAATGTCTCAACAGAAGGTGATTCCTTTTATCCATCTTATAAACTACCAGAGGAAGTTGGTACGTTTAATAGAGAAAGTTCTGAAAAATCATAATTTCTTATCAATGAAGAGAAGAGAAAAGTAGCTCATTTATCTCCAGATAACATATTTGTGGTGCTTTGGATGCAAGGTTTTCTTATCCCAATTAAAGGGGATAGAGAAACTCTTAAAGTTTATGATATCTTCATGCTAGACTATCTTGTAAACATGAGAAAAGTAAATCTCATGGGATACATTTTTGAAACAATCAAGAATGTCAAATTAGGAGTGATTAGGTCTCATTTGATTATGTATCCCTCTATTCTTACAAAATTCATTCTTGAGAGTTTAAAGTTCTATAATATCCCTCTGAAAGGGCAATTGAAAGAACTGAATCCTTCTTGGATAAGTAAGAATACGTTGAAGAAGTTGTATGTATGTTTCGATCAGAATTCAAAGCTTTTTGTTAAAGATGTAGAAGCTGAATCGGCACAAAATAAATCTGAAAAAAATCAATCCACACCTCTTCCAATTGAATATTTACCAAATATTGCTCCTCAAAAATCAGATCCACAAACCAGTACTAATACAAAGAAGAAAACTAAATAAAACAAGGAGGTTGTGGCCAAGTGGAGGAAAGACAGAGAACAAAGAAAATAAGGTGATCCTAAGTTCGGTCTTGATCCAGCTGAAACCCTAGCTAAGAGGATAAGGGTAGAGGATACTCTTCAGGATGAGAAGAAAAAGAAGACTCTTTTGAAAAGGAAAGATTAAGACTTTGATGTTTCTAAAATCATGAAAATGGTTGAGGAGGCTAGTTCTCAACTAACAGAAGAAGTGCATCAGGAACCTATCATATAGAGTCTTCCAGAGAAATAGAAAGGGAAACAAATTTTGAAAGAAGTAAAGGAAGATGAAGAAGAGGAAGAATATTTTCTTCTGGAATTTCTTCAAAGTTCAAAAAAGAGTAGAGAAGAATCTTTTCAAAAGAAAAGTGAAGATATTCAACAGGTTCCTAATGCCGATCAAGCACCAGATGAATCTCTTGAAAATCCAGATAGAATTCCTTCCCAAGTAAAGCAAGGTGATAAATCTTCTCATACCTAAAAAGTAATTGTTACTAGTGACAAAGTGGAAAAAGAAAGAAAGAAAGAAGAAACATAAAAAGGAAAACAGCCAGTTGAAGACTCAAGACGATCAAATGAACTAGATTCATACGATGATGATACTAATTCAGAATGCACAATTTCTCTCAAGAAGAGTGATTACATTGTTCATGTTTTTAGGAGAATTGAGAAGACTATTCCTTATTTTCCTAGACTTTAAGGGAAAATTGATTTCATCACTGACAATCAAAGGAAGAAGTTTGGTTATGTAAGAGAACTTAGAAAGAGAGTTTTGTCAATTGAAGTTGATTTAAAAGTACTATCTAAAAGTTCAGCTGCTCATAATAAGGCTTGTAATAGGATGACTAAGTGGTCATACAAAACAAAAAATCTCAGTGAATGATCATGAAATATCAATTGAATACTTAAGGAGGCTTTCAAATGATCTTTCTATTGATTTCAATAAGCTTGACAAAGAAACTGTTGAAAGGATGAATCAAATGTCAAAAAATCATGGAGCCGACATCCCTTAAATAAAAGAGATGCAAGAGAGAATGAATGATTTCTAGTCAGAGTTTTAGAAGGTTTCATCTTTCAAAGATGAAATAGTTCTGTTGAAGAAGCAAAATTATGCATTATCTGGAGACAATAAGAATCTTCAAGACAAAATTGATACTCTTGAAGAAGTAATCAGAGTCCAAGAAGAGACTATCAAGAATCAGGATCAACTTTTTACTGATCAATAAGAGCTTCTCAAATCATAGGGTGATTCTATCTCCGAAGACAAGAAAGAAATAAAAAATATAAAAGCAGTTCTTCATGAGCTGATCAATAAATAAAAAGAAAGAGAAAACAAATGAATGTTTTGTTGTATCTTTATTCACTTTTAGAATTCTATAGAATTTTTTTATCTCAATGAGGTTCAAGTTCTCTTTTCTATTACCTTGAATTTATTTTCTATAACTTTTTCAGGAAAATCAAGATTACCCCATTATTTTTTGCAAATCACAAAGGGGGAGAATGTTTTATAAGGGGGATAATGTTTTATAAAGGGAAGAGTGTTTTAATAAAATACTTCTAAATCAAGGAAAATTTATGAATACAATCCTTAGGAAAGTACATACCTAAGGGGGAGTTAGTTGTATTCGATTTCATATTTAGAATAGTTTTCAATAACTCAGGGGGAGATAATTATTTCTTTTTGTTTTTTCTTAATGTTTTGTGCTTTCCAAAAGGGGGAGATTGTTGAGTCAAAAGTTCTCTTTTGAATTTTATGTCTTGTTTTGGAAATCAAAAATCTATTCTGACCATGTTTATCGTACTAACTATGTTTATCATACTGAACATGTTTATTGTACCCACTATGTTTATCGTACCCACTATGTTTATCGTACTGACTATGTTTATCGTACTGACTAAATTGTACTGACTCTGTCAATCGTACTGACCCTATCAATCATACTAACTCTGTCAATCGTACTGACCCTATCAATCATACTGACTTTTGTGCATCATACTCACTTTGCATCATATCAATACATTGTACTAAGTAATACTAATAGTACTCATATTTTACTTTTATCACATGATTGATTTTATCCTTTATCAAAACACATGTTTTGTATCAATCTTACTCATGATTATCATTTTCATATATCTTTTGTTTTAACCAAAATGATTTCATGGAGTTAGTTATAAACTAATCAAAACAATGTCATGTTTTCTATTTCAATATGACCATTATAATGCTAGGTGTCCAAGTCCTTCTGAGTTTTCTGAAAAAATATGACCATTGGAGGAAATATGACCATTGGAACCTGAGGCCTATAAATAGGAGGCCATTTGAAGCTGAGAAGAACAATTGAGAGACTTTGATCATTCTTTGCTTCTATCAAGTTCTAGAGAGAGATACTGTGACTTCTCTCTTGCTTCATGCGAAAGCCTTGAAATTACAAAACGTGAACGACTCGTTCTTAGTTTTTGTATTTCAATAAGTGATTTGTTTTTCTTTGTGCGACCGATCAGGTGATAATGATTGAGGGCTGCTGAGGATAGGCAGACAGACCTACCGATCTTCTTATTGAAGGCTTTCAAGTGTTTGAAAGACAGAGGTGCGGATTAACTACAAAATTGAGGGCTTGCAGGGATAGCAAGACAGACATACCGATCATCGTATCGAGGGCTTACCAAGGTGGTGGTAAGACAAGACCTCTTATCCTAGGTGAAAGGATACCCTTCTCTTTGGGATAAAATAATTTTAATACTTTTACATTTCCACTACTGATTTTATTAGAAAGGGAATTGTTTTGTTTCCTTTCTTCATTTCATATTCATTTTTAATTGTTTCAATTACAATTATACTGTTACATATTGTATCGATAGATTCTATACACTTTATGGTAGAATCTTTCACTATTGTATTAATCTGATTATTGTATTCATTTTGAATACAATTGATTTACTTTTCTTATAGTATTACATTATATCATACCTTTATATCCAAGTCAATTGTGGTTAATTGTATTTTTTGTGAATTGTATTAGTTTAAGGTCATTTAAACTAATTTCTTAAGTGTTTAAACATGAATTTTTTAAACCTACAATTCACCCCCCTCTTGTATTGTTCCATCTAATATACATATACATCTATATATCGATCCAATAGATTCTTGAACTATGCCCAACTCCATTGTAGATTAAATATTTTGGTGTCACACTGTGACATGAAGTGTCATGGTGTGAAGTGTATTTTTCTCCTCATATTCTCCTCTTTTTATTCCTTTTATGATTATTGGTTGTATCCTTCCATAAATCACAAAACAAGTTAAACAGATAAAAAAATGGAAATAATATCAATTATATTACGCAAATTAATGTATTTAAACACCCTAAAATATATGCATGAAATAGATGTATCACTAATAAACTTGGTTTCTTTGGTAACTTTGAGATATGTCCAATCAATTTGGACTTGAATTTACTTTTGAGTCACATCTATATCATACCCAAAAATGTTTTCATTCATCTTTTGGATAACTTTATAATTTGGATATTTTTGAATAATTTTCCATGACTTTTATTTTTTAATAAAAATCATCCCACCATAATTTCACTAGTTCATCTTGAAATTAATTTCTTATTTGTTTTTGAGGATGTTTGTTTCAAAGATGAATTTGGATGAATTTGATTGGAAATAAGAAAATATTGGTGGTTTTCTTTTGTGTGGTAATTAAATCCACTTCACTAAAAATATGGAATTGTTGTGGTTGACTTATATAGGAATAATAACTACAAACTTCTTGGTCAAGTAAGGTTAGACCAGTAGATTCTACTTTCCCATCAATATTAGATTCATTAGACTCTATTTTGTGGTTGTAAATGTATAACCTTCAATAAAAAAGGTAAAAAATTATAAATTAAAATGAGAAATCATCAATAAAAATCAATTCCATAAATATAGAATAAAAATTTACAATTTCCATTAATGACATGCAATTTAAAACATGCAATTTAATGACATGCAATTTAATGACATGCAATTTAATGACATGCAATCATGCTTTCCTATATCCAAGTCATGTCTATTAATTCTCTTAGGCCAACATGGAACAAAACATAACAATATAAATTTAAATTCAAAACATGAACCTTTTATCTTTGTAAAAATTCCTACAAGGACCACTACTCATTGCTATCACTGACTCCCCTTTACACACCTACAGTACTTAGGCCCCCTTTCTTAAGAATGAGAGGGTATGACACCTACCATCGGGACAAGCCTATGCATGCATGAGAAAGCCTATCTGAATAGCCATGCGAAGGTGGAGAGATGACTTCACGATGAAGATGATGGGGAGGAGCAGTTCCAAGTAGTTAGTCTGGGTTGTATGTAATGTTTGAAGCCTAAGGGCAATGAATTCCTCTAAGGCCTACGGGTCATGTAATACTTATGCCTACGGGCCTTGTAAGGGTCTCACCTCACCCCTTGAAAGGTGGATTATCAAAATCAATAAAAAATGAAGGCCTTTGGGCCATTGGAGGAGGTTATGCATGGGAATGATATCAAACAAAAGAGGGTTAGGCAAGAGATATCAATTAATAAGGGTTCAAGGATGGGGGGGGGGGGGGGGGGTGGTAAAAAAGTTTCAAGATATTTATTGGTCTCTTATCAAGGAGATTTCCTTGGTGGGTGACTCAGGGTAATACAAATTTAAAAATTTGTCCCTTGATTTTGATTTTGTTCCCTCAATGTGAGGAACACCCATCTTTTCCTTAATTTATCTTTATGAGTGATAAAGTCAATAAATCACATAAGATATTTTTACTTAGTTCACCCTAACCAGGCTATCCCAAGGAGTATGAAAAGGTGATGTGCCTATGCACCCGAAACACTAGAGCACACTACTTTTGTTTGTTTTACACAATAGAGTAGTCACACTGATCCTCTAAAACCATTGTTCAAATAGTTGATAAGGCTCACTAGCTCTCATCATAAAGAAGAACTTACTAATCCCTCCATGGAATCCTTATTCTTCATGAAAATATTATGTGAAAATATAACTAGAATAGTGTGTCTCTTCTATATAACTTGATGATGTTCAAATGAGATAAAGATTATGGATTCTCCTCCTCCTCCACTTTTCAATTTTCTAGAAAGTCTGGAAATATCCTATTACTGATCCCATCAAGCCTCTCTTTTATCCCACTCAAGTCTGTCTCATTGTATCTCTATAAAAACTATTGTTTGTAGTTGAGAAGTAATCAAAATAATTGATTTGATCCAAGGACTGGGAACAAGAAACACTTCCTATCACTTTATAGGATCATTATAAGTGTCCTTCCAACTTAAATGTGGTGAATAAGGACTATAAATTTATATCAAAATCCTTAAATCTAGAGTATAAATTACTTTTCATGATTCCATTCATAGACTGTAACTACTTAGTCAGGGCATGGATTCACCTTCAATGGAACAGGTTCCTCTAACTAGAGAAACACCACGATATATCCTCCTTCACAAGGATGCATAATAGAGCTTCAATCAATTTCTATAATCATGGTCTCCTATTATACGGCGTGTCTTCCTATGAACAGATTTATTTTTCTCACACATAAGGCTACTCAAAGGAATACCCATGATCACACCATGATATCTTCTAACTTCATGACTCATTGAACCAATCATGGAATGACCATCTTCCATAGTGTGAGATCCCATAAGACCAAAAGAAATCAAAACAATTCTCATGACCAAATCCACACTCTCCACACTACAAGGTGTAACTATGATGCAGTGGTATCTTACTATTAAAAACTATATAGATTATTTTATCCCCATGATGTAGGCTACCTCAAAACTCTATAGATTTTGAAAAACAATATGTCACCCCTACACAAACCCTTATAGCGAAACCAGACATAATGTGATGTAGCCTCTTGTAGATATGGGAAACACCAGAAACCATCACCTTATGAAATACACACCCTTTATATAATAAAGAGAACTTGTGGTGTGGTCCTCACTTATTCAACAAGGATACAACACAATCCTTTATCCATGACACAAGAACATTTGATATGGTAGATCCTATGATGTAGCTGATGGGTTGCATCATGATAATTTTCTTCTAGATAAATTTTTATCCAACATCAACACTCCTTATGGATTTAACGTATCTATAAAAATCCTTAAATTATCACCTTTTATCTAAATCCTTTTCTAAATTAAACTCCCAAAAATAATTGTCAACAAACACATTCATAAAAAACATCAAAATGTATTATTAATAACAATCCCCTCCTTTAGGTTTCTTGACAATCCCATAGATATTCAATAGAGATCACATCTCTTCCAGTATGTATGAAGAATTTCAAAACCAAAAATACTTGAACCACTTAATAGTACCTTTTTCATTTAAAATAGTGCATCAATGATTCATAAATCATAAACAATAATCTCATGTAATCCATGGATCAATGTGAGAAACAATATTTAAGTGAAATAAGTCTCATATAGTAACACAAAATTACACTACATGATTCAAACATTCAAACCTAGAACCTTAAACCCCTAATTTTTCAATCAAACACTCCCCCATTTTGTGGATGATCCATTCTATAGATATTCCAAGAGTACTTTATCCCTAAAAATGATATATTCCCAAACATATTACCCCCTTTTTAATGAACTCAAAGAGAACTTCCTTAGATATTCACAAGAGAGAGTTATATAGATTAAAATGGACCTAAGGAAAGAAAACATACCTTACTCAAATAGCAATTTCCTAAGGGAGTGGGGGATCCATCTCCAATTCCATATAAATATATTGATTTATTTGGGTTCAAATCCAACTAATGATTTTTAAAATCCACCTTGGGTAAGTTATTTTTCATTACATCAACGACTTGATTCTGAGTAGGCATATACTCATACTTTTAAATATGTTGCTCCACCTCCTCCTTCAAGAAATGGAACTTTTTCTCTATGTGCTTCATCCTTGACTGTTGAATGTGTTTTTTGATAATTTTTATATCACTAGAGTTGTCACACATAATAATAATGGGATACACCACTTCAATTAGAATATATCTATGTTTTTTTTGAATCCATATCAATTATGTACAAGCCTGAGTCACCGCAACATATTCAGCCACTACAGTGCTTAATGAAATGCAGTCTTGATTTTTTTCTTTTCCAAAAAATAAAAGATATTCCAATGTAGAAAAAAACTATATAATTTGATTTTATCTATAAAATAAACCTACCCAATAATCATTTAAATATCCCACCAATCATTGCTGTGAATTTCCAAAATAATATAGCCCAGAATTCACTGTTTGGTTGATTTCACACAGTACTTTACTCACAAATTTCTTGTGATTTTCCTTTGGAAAAATATAAAATTGATAAGATTTAAATGTATTGAACACAATTTATAGGAAAGTGGATATAAATTAAAGAAAACTACTAATATTTTTACTTTAGATAGTCACATCTACTTCCTTACCTTTACCATTCTTTGAAAATTTCATTTGGGTCTCCACTAAAACATCTATCGATTTAGAATTATCTATATGAAACTTATTAAAAACCTCCATAGAATGATTATTTAAGGAGATAAATGTCCCATTATTTATTTGAATCCCCAACAGACCAAGGAAAGAGGGAAATTAACTAATTAATGACACCTCAAATTTTTACCCCATTGATTCATAAAACTACTTACATTGGTTTTCATCCAAGCCTCCAAAAATGATGTCATCAACATATATAAGCACCACCATATACTACCCTTTATCCTCATTTGATGTAGAGTTTATGATCAATCCACCCTATAATATAATTGAGCTTCTTTAGTTACTAATCCATCCATGTGTATCAGGCTCTTGGTTCTTGTTGTAATAACCCAAGATTTTAAAAAGAGGGAAATCATGTTCGATAATGTATATGACATGAAAAAAAAATATTATAAGAGAATGTAACACCCTAAAAATTTATGATATATTTATTTTTAAATAAATTCAATATATTCAATAGATTACAATTCATGTAACACCAATTTTGAATGAAACACAATACTATATTAAAATATTATTATTTAAACATTGCCCATTATAATCCAGCTGTTAAGTTGGTGGGTATAAAAAGTAATAACTAAATTATGAAAATTTTATCTTTTAAAAATTTATGAAATAAATTAAATTATTATCTTTTGATTAGAAAAAAATAAGAATGATTTAAAAGAAAAATAAATGTTTTCTGAAAAACTATATTTTTCTGAATGACAGATTAGTCATTCATTGTGCACATAATTTAAAATTATTTTATTTCAAAATTTATAAGATTTATTTTTAAAAATAAAATTAATTTTTGAAATCACCATATAAAAACTATCTTAGGGTGAATTTTTGGATTTTTTTTTCTAAAAAGTTTATTTTTTTGACGAATAGTGAGAAATAATGAATTTTAATTGAAAACTTCCTTTTCATATAAATTATTTATAACAATAAATTATATTTTAAATTTGTTTTAAAGTAAAATTAGTTCAATTATAGATATATTAATCCAATTTATGACATTGTAATCATTTTATATTAAATTTTTATATAAAAAATTTATAAACTTTTGAACATTTTTCTCTTTGAAAACCGGCTTTCTCGTCATGTCTGCGGGATTAATTTTAAATTAAATTTTGATAATTATATAGATAGAATTTAAAAAAATGGATTAAATATTTTTAATAAAAATAATTTATATCTACTAATAATTTCAAATTAATTTTTGACCAAAATGAATAGTGAAAATAGTAAAAATTAATTACCATAGTTAAGGTAAAAACGAGTTTACCAGGGGGTTAAACTGAAATGATAAAGAATAAAATGACCTAAAAACTTCTATAAAATCTATTTTGTGAACATATTTCGACCTTACCATGTATAATTCTTAATAATACTCCATTTTTTACTCTTGTGGCATGTGAAAAATGTGGGTACACCCTTTTCTTTCCAAAAATTACAAGTTTACCGCCCACCTCACTTATAAAATGCCACCCTAAATTATCTCTTCTTTACACCTTAAAACTCTTTTGGTTAAGTCAATAACTACCCAAATAACTTCCCTAATTCCATAATATAATCCTATAAACCTTAGTTTGGTCAGAATCCAACTTTGGAAAGCTTTTGGTGCAAACCTAAGGAGGTTACCTGACGAAGAGGTAAAGTTCTTCATCAAGATTTTTTATTTTATTTATTCCTCCACCTCCTTAAATTATTATTAAACCATAATGATATAATAGCCTTAGTATATTATATAAACTGAAATAATTTTATTTTAAGGTTATGACCTACAACGACCCCCACTTCCATCAAACGGGTTACGAAATCATCATTCATGTGTACGACAGACTACTACCTCACGAATTGATTTATGGTTCCATGTGAAGTGGAAGTGTGCAGCTGTGGATGATATATTAAAATTTATTTTAATAATTTTTCCCAAAACCATGACAGAGGATATTTCACATCTAATTTAAAATTTATTTATTTAATATTTTAAGAAATAAATACCTAGGCTTAAGAACATTCTTTATTGATGATTGTTGTTTGTTTGAAAAGACCCTTTCAGATTGCCTTCATTACATTGTGAGGATCCAAGGATAGAATCCCTCTAATGGTGATCCAAATATGCTCCAATGATCTTTGAGTAACACCACTCGATCACCAGGTTCTAACATGATGAATCAAATGTCTTTCATTGTTCGTTCTTGATCACTCGTTCTCCAATGTTGAAAAAATACCTCTTGCACTTCTTGTTCTTGAAAGAGAGAGAAGGAGTCTTGTGAGAATTCATTATGCACCGAAATTCTCTATTCTCAATTTTGGATGAAATATACAATAGACATAACTGTCTATTTATAGAGTTAGGGTTTAGGTTAAAATATTATTTAATTATATCCCTGCCATTAAATAATATTTAAAACCTTTAATAAACCTCATGCCACATAATAATAATCTCATTATTATTATTTTTTGTGCATGCCAACTTTCACAATACCAAATATTATGTAATAGTTTTGTTAATTAATATTTGTCACAGACTTAGTCTTGGTCTATTCAAAATACTCTATCATTTATTGAATACTTGAATAAATATTTTATTCACAATATAGTGAATAAATATTTTTTAAAATATTCAATAAATAAAATAAATATTTTATTCCCAATATAGATAATAAATATTATATATATTTATTCACATAATCAAATAAATTATTTATTAACAAAATAATAATAATTATTTATTACATTGTGAATATTAGTGATCAATAAAAATTGAATAAAATTATTCCTTGGTATTGAGAATAATATTTGTTCCAGTAATTAAATTCAAATAGAATTTAATCAAGATCAATGGAAACACTTATTATGTCACCATTTAGGATTATTTATCATTAGAATTAGGAGAGCTTTCCTAAAGTCCAATATTACTATCTAACAATGGGATAAGGAACTCAAGATAAAGAACTTAATGCCTCAATGATGAAAACCACATACGAATGCTCACTGTGTAATATAATCCTATTATCATAATATCCCATCAAGAAGGTTTCACATATGTGTCACCAAACTATACGCTCAATATGTCTTTCTTTGACTATATGAAATAAACACATCATTAAACCATGCCCATGGAATTTAATGCGATGGTTCTATTCCAATGAAAGGGCCAAGATATCAGCTTCCATAAATATGGAAGGAAAAAAAATCCTTATTCAACTTATCCATAATGACATGCCACTCATTTTTCACCCAACGTATTCAACATCATCATAAACTATTATCATCATGGTTTACCAAATATATATAAGTATTCATGTTATAACATGCATTAATAATAATCTTAAATTTTAAGGACCATCACACATGATTATAGATAGGAATATCCAATAACATCAAAACATGAAGAATTATGACTGGCGGGTCTGTTCCCATAATCTCCCATCTTAGAGATTACTAAGTGTGAACTTCATGAGAAGAAACCTCATTTTCTTACAAGTACTCACACCTGACAGTCTATGTACTATGTTTACCATCATAGTATGTAATCCAGCAGAAAAAATTATTTAAGAATATCATCATAGCACATCAAGGTTCTCATCATAGAAGGGAACAACTATGAACTTAACAATGTGATATATGCTCTAGGAAATTATTACATTAGAGTTATGTAAAACAATGATCAATCTGTAATAATAAGTTTTATTAATATTCAATTCATCGAATATATATGTAATCATAGTAAAAATAATTGATCCTAGGATAAAAACTCCAACATACTCCCACTTGGACTAGAGGAAACTGCTTACGACCTTTAGTCCACTAGATCTCACATGATATTCAGGTTTCTACTGAGTTAAGGATTTATTCAAGGGGTCTTCCACATTGTCTTCCATAGAAATACTGCTCACTATAACTTCACCTCTCTGAGAAAACCCCCTCAAGAGATGATACTTCCAAAGTATGTGCATCATCCGCTGATCTGACCTTGGATATTTTCCAAGAGTCACCGTTGTAGTATTATCACAATAAAGTATAACATTATCTTTACTACTAGGTACCATGTCAAGTTCTTGGATGAAGTTTTTCATCCATAATGCTTCTTCAGCTTCCTCAAAATCTGTAATATACTCAATCTCTATTGTAGAATCTATAACCACATCCTTATTTGAGCTATTATAGCTCACAATACCTCTATTCAAAGTGAATATGTATCCCATTTGTGACTTCATATTAGCTTGATTAGTTTTGAAACTAGCATCTAGATATCCTTTAATGACCATTTCTACATATCCTCCATAAACTAGTAACATATCCCTAGTACACCTCAAATACTTAAAGATAGTCTTGATTGAAATCCAATTATGGTCACCTGGATCTGATTGATATCTTCATACCACACTTAATTCATAAGAGACATCTAGCCTAGTACATATCATAACATACATGGCTAAACCAATCACTAATGCATATATAATCCTTTCCATTCCATTTCTTTCCTCATGTGTATGAGGACACATTTTACTAGAAAGATGAATGCCACGTGATGTTGGAAACAATCTACTCATGGATTGTTCTATACTTAATCTTTTCAGTATATTTCCATTGTATGTACTTTGACTTAGGCTGAGAAACCTATTGGATCTATCATGATGAATCTTGATCCCAATAATATATGTTGCATATCCCAAGTCCTTCATAGTGAATCATTTATTCAACAACACCTTAATAGACTGTAATACTGGTATTTCATTTCCAATGTGTAATATTTCATCAACATATACTATTATGAAAATGACTACACTCCCACTAAAGCATTTATAGATACACAACTCACATTCATTATTTTTAAAAACAAATTCCATTATGGCCACATAAAAATGAATTTTCTATGACTTGAGTGATTTATTTAATCCATAAATGGATATTTTAAACTTTTATACCTTATTGGAATCCTTTGGAGTCAAAAACCCTTCAGGTTGTGTCATATAGACATCTTCCTGAAGGTTTCCATTATGGAAGGCCATTTTGAAATCAATTTGGAAAATCTTATAATCATGGAATGTTGTAATGGAAAGTAGAATATTGATGGATTTCAACATCACAAATGGTGAAAAGGTTTCATCATAGTCAATGCCTTAATGATGTTTAAACACTTTTGAAACCATTCACGCCTTATAGGTACTGACTTGTCCTTATATTTATAATTTCTTCTTGAATACCCATTTTCAACCAATAGTATTTACATCTTCTAGAGGGTCTACCAAAATCCAGACTTGGTTTTAGTACATGGAATCCATTTCAAAATTTATGGACTCTTTCCACTTGACAATATATATTCCACCTATTGATTCCTTATAGGTTAGAGGAACATTATTATCCATTAATAATGATTCACTATCCTTAGTGATTAGAAAACCATACAATTTTGATTCTCTAACCTATTTAGTACACACACGTAAAAATTTTGTATCTGGAACAATTTATTCTTCCATGGGACTTTGTGGAATTTTTTCCTATGAAAACTCTTGTGTATGTTGAGCCTAGACTTCATCGAATTCTATCTTACTACCACTATCTCTCTTAGAGATAAGATCATCCTTAAGAAATGTAGGGCTTCTATCAATCAAAACCTTTTTTTCTAAAGTATTTTATAGGTAGTATCCCTTTGTTTATCTGGGATATCCTATAAAGATACACTTTGTTCCTTAGGGTACAAGATTGTTACCAGAAGAGGCCTTAAAAAATTCTTCTCAACCCTACAAATATAAGTAAGAAAACATATGTTTCTTTCTATTCCATAATTGGTATGGTATACCATATATTTCTTTATTTGGCACTCAGTTTACTACGTATGTTTCTATTTGTAATGTGTATCCCCAAAAGGATAATGGAAGACTCACATGACTCATCATTGATCTATACATGTCCAACAAGGTGTGGTTACCCATTTCTCTTACACCATTCTACTGAGGCATATAAGGAGGAGTGAGTTGAGATAATATCGTGAAATCCCATAAATAATCAATGAAGTATTGATTAATATATTCTTCACCATGGCCTGAGTAGAGTTTCTTAATCTTCTTACCAAACTGGTTCTCAAATCCATTCTTATATTCCTTGAATTTATCAAAGTAATCTTACTTATATCTTCTTAAGTATACATATCCAAATCTACTAAAATCATTAGTAAAAGTTATGAAGTATGATTACCCACCCCCTGCCACATCAAGAAATGGTCTACACACATCGATATGAACTAATTCAAGAAGATCTTTATCACTTTCACCTTTCCCACTAAATGGGGCTTTGGTCATTTTTCCTTGTAAACATGTATGACATACACCAAGTGGTTTTAGTTCAAAAGAATCTAAATATCCATCTTGATGTAATTTAGTCAAGTGTTTTTATTTTACATGACCTAGTTAGTGATTCCAAAGTTGGGTGTGGTATGATTCATGTGAAGTAACTTCGTTATCGATTTCCATTACATGATTCATGTAATCCAATGCATAAAGAACATTATTTAGATGTGCCTTATCATAAAAAATGCTATATTTATAAAATTATCAACATTTATTCCAAAATTTGAAAATAAATACATCCGTATCTAGTTTGGATACAGAAATAATTTTTTTGGTAACTGAAGGCACATAATAACAACCCTTTAAAACCAAGATCATTCTAGTTAGTAACATGAGGTGGTAGTCCATGATAGCTAAAACAATAAGTTTAGCTATGTTTTCTATTCATAGATCTTCCTACCCTTAGTCAATATTTCTAAATCTACTTGGTTCCTATATTTAAATACATATGTGATCACCACAAGCTATATCTAATACCCAATTTGTATAAAAATACAAATTTCACTAGATAACAAGTGAACTTGAAGCTTACCATTGATTCTTTGGATGAGTGAAGTTTTTCTTCCAGTGGCCCTTTTTGCCACATGCAAAATAGATATCATCCTATTCCCTTACTTTCCCCTTGATCTTCCTCTTCTTGGAAGGGCATGAAGAAGATTTGGGATTAAATAAATTTTCTTTACCTTTCTATTTTTTCACCATAAGGATGGAAGGTTTTTCATAATTCATATCCTTATATACTTGGAGAATAAGAGTAAGAAGACCTGGAAGAGACTTATCAATTTTTTTCATGTTAAAATTCACAATAAAGCTGGAGAATCTCAGAGGGAGTGATGTCGGAATGAGGTTGGTGCCAAGTTCTTTGGAAATTTTAAACACTAGAAAATATAGGTGCTCAATGTAGCCAATGATATTGACTACATCAGGCCTATATGAGACAACCTCTATAATAATTCTTTGAAAAATAAACTTAGAAATCTCAAAATATTTCTGTCTAGATATCTACTTGTATAGACCACGTAGTTGCTCTAGCACGCTATACACATTTTTGTTTTCATGAGACTTCATTAGTTCACTAGAAATTGATGAAAAAATAAAACATTTAACTTCAACCGCATCTCTAAAATGTTTTTCATAGACAAGTAGCTATTAATCACATGACTCTTTTGTAGGCGGATTAGGAATTGAAGATTATAACACATAAGATTTCTGTTCTTGGAATATTACAACCCGAAGGTGTCTAAACCACTCCTATAAGTTACTTAAAGTTATGAGATTTTCTTTATCCAATATTCATTATAGGGATAATGTGAATGATGATATTTCCATTTTATTCTACAATTAAAAGAGCATATTATTAGTACTTTTTATTGATTACAAATTATGTGATAAATAATAAATAAATAAATAAATAAATTTTATTAAATCTCCCACTATTTTATCAATCCCCAATATCCCTGACCATTGAAATCATAATTTCTAGTTTCTTTAACATTTTAGTTGCAAGGATCCCCATTAATTTTCATAATGATCTAGTCTTTGGCCACGAAAACCATAAGAAAGTAATTAGTTCGGCGATCTTTCCAACTGTGGACTTGAAACTCCTTGATCTATTGATTGGAATCCCTTATCCTAAAATCCTGACTTGGACTTCCTCAACACTTGCCTCTAATTTTTTATTGAATATACTTTGACTGTTAAACTCAATATAAGTTTGGCTAATTCAACCCAAAACCTTGATGAGAACTCCCCAATAAAAGTTAGTGTCAATATTTTGGCTATGTACTACACTCATTTATATGGTTTCATTACCAACTAAGTAATGGAAGGCTTAGGCTGACTTAATATTAGGTTTATGGGTTTTAATTAATTATGCATCAATTTTATATTGTTTTATCACTTACATGTCATGTTAATATTAAGTGAATTTTATTAATTAATCATATTGGATAAAACATTTATGAAAAATTAATTTATTTAAATCCCATATTTTCATATTAACTCATTTATTTATGTGAATGCGGTCTTTCATACATAAAAATAAATAAAATTATATACAAAAATAAATAAATTAAGTAAATGGCCGGATTAGGAGCTTATCTAATAGTTGATTTAATGAGTGGAAATTAAATCAACCTATGATCTAGGGGAATAACTCCATCTTCAGATCATGGAATGAGTTACAACATTTCACCTGTATATATTTATATCACCGGGTTGGAATCATCATGGTTCCATCTTGAATCTTATCCACATTCCTTGGGATTCTCTATTAACTAAAAGTATTTATTAATCACCTTTATATGAGGAGAACCAAAGGGTTGGTTAAAGGGGATTACATAAATATCCTTGGATATGTAGGCCCTACATAATAATGGAGGGGGGAATGACATGAAATCCATCATTTAATTTAATATTAAATAATTGAAAACCCATGTAAAAAATTAAATTAAATAAATTCCAACACATACATAGGTCTTGATCAAGCTCATGATCGGTCATACATGCATGAATATGAAAAAGTAATTGGTTATCATTCATTTCTTTATTTTTTCTTTATTATTAAGATAAACACACTTTTATTAATTAATTAATTAATAAATAAATTAATTCACTTTCATCTTAATTGTCATCCAAACTTAATTGGAGATATCCATCATTTATGGAATTCAAAGAAAATAAATGGTAGAAACAATAATGACATATTAATTACAATAAATCAATTGATAATTTAATATTATTTAAAATTATTATTAAATTTTAAAACATGCATTGGTGTGTCAATAAATAAAGTAAGGTTTTAATGCTATAGTTTTCAATTTAATGTAATTTTTAATTTTTTCCTTTAATGGGAGACTACATGATGTGTAAAGTCTAGCTACATGTCTTTTACCTCAGTTTCTATGTATCCAAGTCACACACCTAGGGATTTAGTGTGTTAACTCATCTAGAGTATACAACATGTGTGTACAAGCTACATTCCATATATCCTCTTTCCATGTTCCAGGTTGGCCCGATCAACATGTGAGGTGAAATAAATGCACTGCATGTAATTAATTACTTGACGTATCCAGGTATAATGTGCATGGGTACACAACATTTAATCTAGCTACATGTCGTGTAACTCTATTTTACCAGCCAAATATTTGACATTTCCTGATGGAATCTCCTATTTCTATTCATATATTCTTAAACCTTTAATAAAAATAAATATTTAATGAATATGATTAATATTTTGAAGCGTGTTAATTCAAATCATATTCAAGAATGAATAAAAAGAAATGAAAAGTCAACCATGACTGCATATGGATTAACAATCAAATAAATAATTATAAATTTAAACATGGCTCATCTAATACCACTTGATCGTTCCAGGTGTAGCGGAAGTGTGCGATGGAGTTTGATATATTAAAATTTCTTTTAATAATCATTTCCCAAAACCATGAGTGAGGATATTTCATGTAAAATTTATAATTTATTTATTTAATATCTAAAGAAATAAATACCTATTCTTAGGAACTTTCTCTTTTGATGATTTTTGATCATTCAAAAAGATCCTTTCAGGTTGACTTCGTTGCACTGTGAGAATCCAAGGATAAAATCCCTCCAGCAATGATCCACACATGCTCCAATGATCTCTGAGAAACACCACTTGATCACTGGGTGCTAGCGTAGTGAATCACATGTCATGCGTTGTTCGTTCTTGACCGGTCATTCTTTGGTCTTGAAGAAATATCTCTTGCACTTCTCGTTATTAAGAGGGAGAGAGAAGGAGGTGTCGAGAGAGAATTCATTGTGCGGAACAATTCTCTATTCTCAATTTTGGATGCAATATACAATAGACATAATCGTTTATTTATAGAGTCAGGGTTTAGATTAAATTATTATTTAATTTCATACTGAACATTAAATAGAATTTAAAAACTTTAATAAACCTCATGAAACATAATAATAATTTCATTATTATTATTTTTTAGTGCACACCAACTTGAAGAGTAACAAATATTATGTAACGACCTTGTTAATTAATATTTTTTATTGAACTTGGTCTTGGTATGTTCGAACTCCTATAGCATTTATTGAATAATCGAATAAATATTTTATTCATTAATAAATACATTACTCACAATCTAAAAAATAAATATTTATTAAAATATTCAATAAATAAAATAAATATTTTATTCAAAATCTAGATAATAAATAATATATATATATATATATTTACGTAATCAAATTTTTTATTAATAAACAAATAATTATTTATTACCATGTGAATATTAGAGATCAATTAAACTTGAATAAAATTATTCCTTAGTCTTGAGAATAATATTTATTCCAATAATTAAATTCATATAGAATTTAATTAAGATTAATAGAAACACTTAGTGTGTGACTCTCTAGGATTATTTCTTGTTACAATTAAGTGAGATTTTCTAAAGTCCAAGATTAGTCTCTAGAAATAGGTCAAGGCTCCCAAGATAAATAACTTAATGCCACAATGATGACAATCACATATTAACACTCACTATATAATATAATTCCTTTGTCATAATATCTCATCAAGAATGTTGCACAACCGTGTCACCAACCTATATGCTCGATATGTATATATTTGACTATCTGAAATAAACACGCTGTTATACTATGGCTATGGAATTTAATATGTTGGTTCTATTTTAATCAAATGGATGAGATACCAGCTTCCATAAATATGGAAGGGAAAAATCATTCCTCGACTTATCCATTAATGAAATTTCACTCATGACGCACCCAACATATCCAAGTTTTCCATGAGATATTATCACCATGGTTTATGAAATAAATATAAGTATATGAGTTGTAATAGGAATTAATAATAATCTTAAAGTCTAAGGACTATCAGACACGCTCACAGATAGAAATTTCCAATGACACTAAAACATGTAGAATTCCTACTGGTGGGTCTTTTCTCATAATCTCCCATCTTGGAGATTACCAAGTGAAAACATCATGAGAAGAAGACTCATATTCTAATAAGCACTCACACTTGATAGTATATGTACTATGTGTCCCATCATAATACGTTATCTAACCACATAACATTATTTAAGAATATTGTCATAGCACATCAAGGTTCTCATCATAGCGGGGAACTGCTACAACCTTATCAATGTGACATATAGTCTAGAAATTTATTACATTAGAGTCATGAATAAAAGAAATAAATATTTAATAAGAAGTTTTATTAATTTCAATGCATTAAATATACATGTAATCAAAGTACAAATAGTTGGTCCTAGGACACCAACTCCAAAACTGATGTCATTCATTTTCCCATCAACACCTCCCATGATTGGGTATGATGATGGATATAAATTATATATATATATATATATGATATTTATAACATAATTATACTTATAGAGTCATTATATAACTTTTTTTACTCTCTATTTCATAGGGGACATGATAACATCCCTCGTGTGTACGATGAATTATCGCCTCATGAAGCGATGTGATTCATCTTTCACTAACTCTTTACATAGAATATAATAAGGATAAAGTTAATTAATATATGTAATAAATGAAATAATTATGATATTCATGACATATTCTTCATTTTTAAAGGGTAATATATATATCATTTTCGTTTTGAGGCTAGAAAATGATAATGTCGTTCGTGTACGTATGGACTACCGGCTTCACGACGTGATATGACTCTATTTTCATCACCACACCACATGGATGATATATATAAGTATATTTAAAGAAATAATATTTTATACATGATATTATAATCATTATTTAAAGATAAAATATTACTCACCTTCATTTCATAATGATCACTGAAAAATAGAAACGTTACTCATGCACACATACGATCTACCATCTCCATGATTGTAATGTACTTAATTTTTAATAATGATATTTCATGATTTGTTTTAAAATTATAATTTATGTATAAATATATAATTATTTCATGATTATTATTATGTATATGTTTAAATAATGACCACTTTGACCATAGTTAACCAAGCAGTCATTTTTTGACACATAAGAAAAATATCATCGAAATATCTAAAGTAAACTTAATTGATTAAGTAATTATATACAACATGGAAATAAGTGAAATAAAAGGAATAATAAACTTTAAAAATTATCTTAATCTAGGAAATATTTAACATAATTTTATTATTCAAGAAGATAAAGAACATATGTGATGATTCAGACTCAATGTAAGGGTTTCTCGTGTCACTTTTACTTTCGTGAGACATATGCTATATTCACCACATATTTATTTTGGGTGTGTATATACTTCCATTTTTGTATGTTATATCATGAATTCATTTATATTCATGGTATTTAAATTTTCATTTAAAGTTATTTCTTTCAGGGGGTTTTTAATTCAAAAGTTACCAAAGTGGTAAGGGTTTATTTCACAATCTCATCATTATTCAGGATTATTTTTGTTTAAGTCTCTCTTGGTGGAATTATTTGATATTTAAATCTTAAAATCAATATATTTTATTATACTATGGTTATTCATGAACTTTTTTAAGTAATAATATTATTTACCTCTCTTTGGTACTTAAAATGATTAAGAAAACGTTTTTTAGAAATTCTGTCTTTATTTCTCTCTTTGATCCGAAATCCATTTTCATTAAAACCCATGTTTTATAAAAATGTTTTAAAAAATATTTTAGCCTTTTAAAAATTATTTTTTAAATAATTTTTTACCAATTCTTACTTTTTATTTTTTTTTGGAAATTAATCTTCATATCAATTTCAAAACAACATCTGTTTGGATTTTACCTCAAACATGAAAGGAATCTTTATTTTAACATGTATGACATGAATAAAATTTTCCGAAGTCATGACCAATAAAAATATTAGCACATATTGTACATGTTTTAAAAGGTTATTTTCAATAAAAATTATTTTCAAATTTTTTTGTGAACCTTTTTTTAAAAGGTGATTTTCAAATTGCAAAGGTTATTTTTCTCAAAAATGTTCTTAAAGATATTTTCATGGTATTTTTATTCATCAAATAAATAAAACCTATATTTTAAATATGATCCAATGAGGATATATTTTATTTACACCATACTTATTATTTATCTAGATGGTTTATGATCAGTTTGACTAGGGATGTAAAATTTTATTACCATTCACCATTTTACTCTAGATGGTTTATGATTATTTTTATTGATTGGGGTAAGTATTAACTATTAATATGGTAGTTCTCAATATGAAAATTTATTATAAGTTTCACCCCTTTAATACAAGGAATGAATTAAACTTATTAAGTGATGTGTGGGGCCCACTATATCCCCTCAATGTATTGATAGGTCTCACATGACAAACTAGATTGGGTTTTGGCTGATGCCTTACCCATTTATATAGATATATTAGAATAATGACTAAAAGGTATGTTTTAAATGTATATCATTATGTATTCCATCATTATGAATCTAGTTATTGATATTCTATGTGATTATTTTATTAGTTATAATATCCATGGTTAATTTTCATGCTCATGTGATTATTTATATGAAAGTATTTGATTGTCATTTATTCCTGCCATATTATGATCAAGTTATTGATTAAATAGAATATGTTTCATTTATTTACCTTTCCATATTTATTATTCTTTATTTATTCATAGCTTTGGCTACACGATTACCATTATTGAGCATTTAATCTCACCCATTTATTATGTTTTATTTTCCTTAAGATACCAGAAAGTGTATTGTGATTAATATTCATGGATATGATAAGGGGAATAATGTTTTTATCAAATAAAATACTTCATGCATTTCATATTTTCAATTATAATAAGAATTTAAATTATATATCTAGTTTACGAAGACTAATAAACTATTTAGTCCTTTGGGATACAATTAATTGTATCTTATGCCAATGTAACAAAGTAGACGCCAGATCTGGGTTACTAGGGACAGGGTGCTACATTTGGTATTAGAGGAAGTTTAGTAGAAGCCTTATGAAATAGATTTAGGAAAAAATAGGTTAGGGAATATTAACCTATGAAATACTTTGAGGGAAAGTATAGAAGAACAACCTAAAGTTTTGGTAAGAAATAGTTTATGTGGTTTTATTTGCAAATACATCCCTCTATAGATACTACAAGTGGGTGTGGTTATGGAACAAATGTACCTAGTGGTAATAAATCCAAAAAGGGTGCATCAGGCTTGCCCCAATAATCATCAAGTGCACAAAAATTCAATTTACTATGCACTTGGTTTGACCCTCTTGGGGGATATTCTTGGGTTAATTCCCATCCTCTTTATAAACCATTATGACGGATTTTAAATTTTTTTATTATTTGAAAAAATTCCCAAAGAAACCATGTTTATGATTATGATATTATCTATGCATAAAATTTTCAATTTATGATAAGTGTTTCACTAGTTTTGGGATTATACATTATGTTTCACAATGATATGATCTAATATAGTGTACTACATCATTTATAAATGGTTTCTATCAAAAGTAATGGGAATCACGTCAATGCACATATTTTAAAGAATAATAATGATAGTTTCTTTGATAGTATTAATATAATATTTTTAAGGGAAATAGTATCCCAAAAAATCTCATCATTTGAGGTTATAGTATCATGGTCTATCAAGATAGAGAAATAATTCTCCAATTGTTATGGATATGAAGGGAAGAAAGAGAAGAATAGGATGGTAGGGAAAAAATGGATAAAGGGAAGAAAGGAAAGAAGTATTTTCCAACATGTGGTACTTGTGGAAGGAAACACCTTGGTACATGATTAAAAGGAAAATGAGTTTTCTTATAAGGTGGAGAAAAATTACACCATACCCATGATTTCAAGGGAAAGAAAAAATCTACCAATGTGCTATTCTTTCTCTATAAGGATATAGGGGATTATGAAAATGAATTCCCTAAGAATCAAGGAAATATACCTCAAAATAAGATAAGGGATCAAGTTCAATCATATGATATTACTACATATGAAGTGGAATGATTAATGTTCCCATGTTTTAATTCAATAATTATGTTATAAGATTATTTTAATAAATTGTATCCTAGTTATAATAATTATGAAATATATAAGGATTGTACTGTAGTATTTTTACATGAAGGATTTTAAAGTGTAATGGTCCATGCCCTCCCAATTTGTTATTTTGATGTTTTTGTTTTTTGGATGTGTTTGGGGGAGGTTTCAGGATTTTTCATGGGATTTGGAGGTGAAACAGAGCTGCTGCAGGAAATACACACAATGTAAGTGTATTACAAGACATGAAAGTTGGTTTCGTGGATTTTCCAGGGATGGTTCACGGTGTTTGAATTTTTTGGGTTAAATAATAAAAGGTGATGCATTTTACAGAGAAACTAAACCCTGATGATTATATGACATGAAAGGGTATTACACGTTGTGTAAACCCCCAATGTAGTATAGTTTTAAAAGTTATTTTCCAGCCAAAACTTCATTCATTTGGACATGGTTTCTTCTTCCTCTTGTTTTGGGATAACACTAGGTTCCCTGAGGAGTTCTTCAATCCCTCTTCCTCCCTCTTTGATCTGTTGGTCCTGGACATTTTTCTTTGGTAATTTGTGGTTTATCTATGGTAGGTTCTTCTCTCTTCTTGTTGGTTTTTCTTCCATTCTTCTCCCAGGGATTGATTATAGTGATGTTGTTTTGGTTTGGGGTGTGTGTTCGGTTGAGTTTTGATGGGATTTAGTTATGGTGTAGGTTGATCCATAGTTTCTCTTGGCGTGGTTGTGGTTTGCGTCCGTTCTTCTTTGCCCTGCAGTGCACAACAAGTTAGAGAGATTCTTTGAGGTATGAAATCCATTATTTCCTTTTTTTTGTATCATGTGGGGGGGGGGTTTAATTTTGTTTATCTATGGATTATTATTGTGCCAGCTTAATTAAAGATAAATAATTGGTTAAATTTAATTTTAAGGGGTAAATGGGGTTTGATTCCTATACTTTTATAAATTTGATATTATTTTTGATATTATGAATTGTTCAGGCTTGATTCCCCGCTAAAATTTTTGTCCGTTGGGGGATTTTTTTGCACTGGATATATGTATTGTGAATGTTGTGACAATTGTGATTTTTGTGATATCAACCTAAATGGAAATTGGTTAATTAATTAGTCTTTAATAATGAAATGGTTGCCCCAATATTTTGGTTTGGGTGATAAAACCCCTAAAATAAAGTGAAATATGATAAATTCCCCTTTATAAATCTATAAAAATGATCTTGATGTGTTGTGATGTGTGGTCGTGCTTGTGAAACTACAATGTGTGGTTGAAATGGGGTATATGACGATGTGTGATTTGTTTATCCATTATTTTGGGGTGATAAGGTGTTGGTTTGTTTGGCTGTGCTTTTGGGGTGGTGAGGAGTTGGTTTATTTGGCCATGCTTTTAGGGAGGCAAGGAGTGAGTTTTTTGGGCAGTTCTTTTTTAGGCAGTGAGGAGGTGGTTTATTTGGATGTGCTTTTGGGGTGGTGAGGTGATGGTTTCTTTGTGCCATATACCCAATTACTGTTTTAATATATAAATAAATAATTGTTTAATAATGTTCAGAATGGATTAGGTTGGTTTGGTTGATGGGATAAAGATGGTTAATGGATGAATAAATGGTGGATTGTGTGGTTAAACATGGTTGATCCTAAATGATGAAATGAATGGGATGATTAAATGAGTTTGGATTGAAATGTGAAATGGGGTTTGTGACTTGATGTGTGGTGTTATGCATTTAGAGGTGGCAGCAAAAGTGATAGAGTTGTGAGTTGGTTAGTTTTCTTGTGAACTCATATGTTGGACTTGAGTGTTTAATATTATATATATACCTATATATTCTTTTAATTTCTCTATGCACCCTACCCACATTGAGAATTTTGTGCCGACACCTGAATAGTAGTGTGAGGGGTGTTTTCCCCGACATCTAGTGAGGATTACGGGTGGCTGGGTACCCACACTTTCCTTCTCTCTCTTCTAGGAAAGGTAGGTATTACACAGGCCGTGATGGCCGAAGGTATGTTAGTGCATTATATGGTGGTTGTGATGGACCGGGTGTTTTTGGGTGGGATGAGATATGAATGTGCTTATGGGGTGAATTCTGGTGGGGGTCATGCATAGTAGGAGGAGGGCATGAGGTTGATGTACTACATGTTCATGATACCCTACTACTCTGGTTTTTGTAGTGGTTGTTTTGTGGCCCTAGTGTTTTTGGGAGAGATGTGATGTGGTGGTGTTTATGGGGAGGTAAGATCAGGTGTCTGCGGGCGAGGTGTGTTGTGACCATGCTTGTGGGACGGTGTAGTATATGGAAGAGATTGGAGTTACGGGATGTACAACATTGAGTGTGAGAGCGTCATACTAGGGGGAAAGCGGTTCAAGGTACCCTTATCAATGTGATAATGTTATATTATATTACTTGACTTGCATTATTTGTTGAGCGTGCCTTGGTGAGGTTGTGTTTGGTTAGTATACTTGTATTGGTGCTATTTGGTTTTACTATTTTCTCATAGGTTCATTAATATGCTTATTTCACATGTGCACGATAGACTTTGGTTTTTCCTACCGAGTATACTTGTATGACCACCCTACATATATAAAACTATTTTTAGTTTTTTGGGAGGATTACGTGGACCATGTTGGAAATTACTAGTTCAAATCCTTGACAGTTGCTGTGTTGCTGCTTTTGATTTACTTTTGGGTATTTACTTTAGAGACTTTTATTGTATCAGTTTTATTTATAAATCCATTGTGGGATGTTTTTTTGTCTTTCTTATATATATTTCATGGAGTTGATTGTAGTTGATTCATCTTATATCATGATGCTATTTATATTATAGAGGGTAATTCCTCTCATACATGAGATTTTTATAACCTCGATGCTAGTCGCCGACCCAGGGCCTATTAAAGGTGGGACTCAGGGGTCATTATCACTCTCCTCTAATTGTGGTATCTTTGGAGGGAGGGGGTCATGAAAGAGTGGTATTAGAGGTGATGGTTGAGAGATAGGATGGAGTCTGGAGTTAGACACAATGAGGGCTGCATGGGTTGGTATTGAAATAGTTCTAGTTGACCTTGGTTCTTAATATAGGCCAGGGATATCAACTAGGAAGTGGGATTTTAGGCCCCCCATGATCCAGTGCATGGACTCTGAGATTATTGAACTACCAAGTTAGATAGAACTACTTGTAGGTTAGATACATAGGAAAGGTAAATTCATCATAATGACTTGTGTTCTTGTTTTAATTGGGTTGTTTTGGGAAAGTTGAAATGAATAACAAAATGAATTAAATGAGTTAAAATGAATCTTAAATGAAATTACATACTAATTTGGATTAGGAAATCCTTGTTTTCCTTTTATCTATGGATCCTATTCATTGTTTGAGTGTGGATAAAGTAGTTGAGGTTCAACAGGATGATCTAGTTGATCGCCATGGGGTTGATCCAGTTGATGAGGATGATTAGTGGTAGAGGAAATTGTGTGCTTTCTAGCGGCATGATTTGTGGAAGTATGAGGGTAGTGTTTCAGTCATGGAGACAGAGAAATGGCTAGAGGAGATCTATATTACTTTTAGTTTGATCTGAGAACCGATGGAGTACTCAGTCCATTTGGAAGTCAGTTATATGCGGGGAGTTGTGCATCAGTGGTGGATGCTATATCTATGAGAGAGAAAGGAGGTTGATTTGTTGTGGGCCGACTTTTAGAAGGAGTTTCAGGAAGAGTTCCTTTCATTGACCATGAAAGTGTTAAAGAGGAAGGAGCTTCTTTCTCTTCAGTAGGGGAGCATGTCAGTATGGGAGTTGGGAATAAAGTTCAAGGAACTTTTTCATTTTCCCCCAGATATTTTTCTAGATGAGGAGTCTCATGTGAGCCATCTTGAGGAGGCACTCCGTCCTTCTATCTAGTATACAGTAACTCCTTTTACACTTCCAATATATCTAGAGGTTCAGAAGAAAGAAGATATTATGGAGCAGATGCACTCGTGAGGAGGTTTTACATGAGAGGGGAAACAAAAGGGTTTCTCAAGGGGAAGGGTTGTCAGTGGTAGGTCTCATGTGTAATGGCTTTCAAGGTTTTGACTGGTAGGGAGTCGGCCTCAGCTACTTCCTTTTCAGCCTTCTGGGGCCAGTGGTTTCTGTGATTTTACTATGAGTTTTGTGCCAGTGTGTTTTGGTTTTGGGGTTTGTAGATATCCCTATAACTAGTGCCCAGTGGTTCCCTAAGCTCAGTTTGGTGGAGGTGGACAGGTTCAGCTCTAGACTCAGTAGAAGTTTCCAGTAAGGCCTTTCAGCAGTAAGGGAAAAATGTTTTTGCTCTGCTAAGGGAAGATGGACAAGGAAGAGGCCAACCTTAGGATGTTCCTCATGTTCAAGGACCATAACCCAAGCATGGTTATGTAGGTGGTTATTAGAAGAGAGGTAGAGGAGCTGGGTGTGGTTAGTTGAACATAATGGAGGCAGCAGTTCTAGAGGGGCCATAGATCGTCAAAGATACGATCAGTTTGTTTAGTACACTTATTTTTTCCTTGTTTAATTCAGAAGATTCACACTCCTTTTTTGAACTAGCTCTAGACCATGCTCTAGGAATAGACGTAGAGGGTATTCCCATACCCATGGTGTTGACTATTCCACTCAGAGGTTAGAACAACTTGTTTGATGTGTGCCGGGGGTGTAGACTGATGATGAGGCTGCATCAGTCCCATGGGGATATTTTATTTTTATAGATACAACCATACGATGTCATCCTTGAAATTTACTAGTTGTATTCTGTATGTTCTATTATCAATTACTTTTGGTGTATAATTGTGTTTTCTGATGTGGATGTCCAATGAGTGGTTTTCGTTTGTGAGCGAGGTTTTTAGGTGGGCAATTGGCATGTAGATCCCCTTATTTCCTTATTGAATGAGTTATAAGTAGAATCGCTGGATGATGAGATGGTAGAGGTTCCAATGGTTTTTAGAAGTTTCTAGATGTTTTCCCTGAGGAGGTTTTGATGATACCCCCTCGATGTGATGTTGAGTTTGGGATAGAATTGTAGCCCAGTGCTTATCTGATTTTGATGAATCCTTATTAGATGTCACCTTCTGAGTTATGTGAGTTGAGGGTTCAGGTAGATGATTTAATATAGAAGGGTTTTATCCATCTTAGTGTGTCACCATGGGGTGCTCCAGTGTTGTCCTCAAGGAAGGCAGATGATAGTCTGAGGTTGTGCATAGACTAACAGAGGTTGAATCATGTGATAGTAAAAAACCATTACCCTCTTTCAAGGATAGATAATATTTTTGACTAGATGATAGGGGAGAGTTGGTTTTCTAAGATCTATCTATGGTCTAGATATCACCAGTTGAGGGTGATATCTTGAATACTACCTTCAGATGAAGATATGGGAACTTTGAGTTGGTATTCATTCCATTCGGTGATACAAACACACCATTTGTTTTCATGGAGGTTATGAACTTCATGCCCCATGAGTTTCTGGATCATTTTTTCATCACATTGATTGATGATATCTTAATCTACTCGAAGTCAGAGGAGGATCATGCCGAGCATCTCATTTAAAGACCCCAATCCTAGTTTCCCTGAGCCGATGCCTTACTTTAATACATTGGTATATTTACAAGGAAGTCACATCCCAAAGGGAAGAATAGTTTTGTAGTATCTAAAGAACATATTTCATTCTTGTTACCCATAATACATTGGGAAAAGTAAATAAAACATGATACACCATAAAATGAAATAAACTGCCTCCTTGAATTCTTATTCAAATTTTTCTTCTTCAAAACCCGAGGAAAGGAAAAATAAGAAAGGGGTGAGCTCAAATGCTCATTAAGGGTAAATAATATAGTTGAAGCATAAATAATAAGGAATGGGGAATTACTAAAGAACACATGGTATTAAAACAAAATCTTGAGAATTATATAGAAGTAATAAAATCTAAATAAATGATTCCATATAAATAATCACATTAAAATACACCAGGGATATTATACTAGTAGAATAATCCCATGGAATATCAATTACTAGTTTCATAATTAGGGAATGCATATTATGTACATCATAAACCTATCATCATAGCCTCAGCCAAGAATCTAAAAATACCAGGGTAAGACCTTGACCAAAACATAATTCTATTTTTTCTCATGAGACCTACTGATGCATCAAGGGGTTATAGTGGGCCCCACCCATCACTTTCTAAGGCCAACGAATTCCTCATATGTCTAATGAAAATATATCTTTAAATCAAAGTGTCCCATACCACTTTGAAAAATTTGAATCGTAATCATAGATAAAAAATACTCTAATAAAATCATTGATAAATTCTTGAGGAAAATAATCTTTAAACATTCCAAAGTGTCCCATAACACTTTGAAAAATTTAATTATTAATCTATATAATATCATAAGAATAATAAGACTCATGATTTGATATATAAAATGGCAGTACATACACCACATGTAAGGAGTAAGTGGTGAACAAGGAATAATCTCATAGAAGTAAAAGTGAGACGAGAAAAACCTTTTTTAATTTATAAAGAATATTTATTTTGGAAAATAATTTATATTTTTCATAAAACCAAATTGTAAACATGTATATCCCAAAAAGGAAAAGGTAAGGACATTGAAAATATATTTTAGGCATAAATGATGTCCCAGTGAAGTGAAATCATGCAAAAAGAGTTTTTAAGAAACTCTCAAAATAAAACATTTTAGTGTAGTTTAAGGAAAATATTAAAGAGATTTTAAATGATGATGATGGATCTGTCTGACTTCCACTTTGAACCAAAAGAGGTTTTCATACCTCCCTTAAAGACTCCAGCCACCAAGGGTGTGTAGGTTCCAGGTGCAATGGAAGCGTGGTTGGGATGACGACCAACTTTAATTTTTACCATGATCAATGATTATTCCGAGATCAATATGATGATGAATTCCAGTCTCCAAATAATAGAATCAATGATTTAGATAAAGAAAGAAGAGGCCCAAAACCTTTATAGAGGATCTTGCACATTATGTTTATAATTAATTTAATTTATTTCATAAAGAAAAGAATACATGAATCTTCTAGAATTTATTCATTGATGATGTTGATCATTTGGAATGACCTTTCAGATTATTTTATTGCGCTTGTAAGGATCCAAACTAGAATCTCTCTAGAAGTGATCCACACATGCTCCAATGGCTTCGGATCGACACCACTCATTATCCAGGTGCTAGCGCGGCGAAGCGAGTGTCTTGTGTCGGTCGTTATTGGTCACTTGTTCTTTAGAATTGAAGAACGTCTCTCATTCTTGAGAGGGGTGGGAGGAGGATTTGAGAGAGAAATTGTTTAGCTCAACAATTCTCAATTCTCTAACCGTGCAGTTTGGTACATGGAATAATAAAAGTATGTGTCTATTTATTGACACAAGGCTTCAGTTACAATATTTAATTGCGTAACAGTAATTAAATACATTTATAACCTTAGAGAAAACCCATACTATTAATAATAATACTGCGTCATTATTTATGGTGTGCCAAATTGCTCAAAATGGAATTATAAATAAAATTCTGCGTTACAAAATAACAGCAGTGTTATTTTAGTTTGTTCCAACTAGTTAAATAATTATTTATCATCTTACAAATAATTATTTTAATATCAGACTAGCCTTGGTCTACTCAAACTCCACTTATATTTATTGAACACCTGAATAAATAAATAAATAATTTATTCTCTTAAATAAATATTTTATTTATAAACTAGTAAATAAATATTTATTAAATGTTAAATAAAATAAATAAATAAATTTTACCCATAATCTAATGAATAAATATTTATTTAATTTATACAATCATTTTAACTTGAATAAAATTATTCCACTATCTTGGGAATAATATTTATTAATTAAATTCAAATATAATTTAACCGAGACCACCAAAAACAGTTAGTGTGTGACCCTCTAGGATTCTTTCTCAATAGCATTAGGCGGGTTTGCCTAAAGTCCGAGAGCACTATCTAGCAACGGGTCAAGGCATCCAAGAGAAAGAACTTAAAGTCACAACAATGACATCCACATACGAATGCTCACTATATAATATAATCCCTATGTCTCAATATCTCATCAAGCAGGTTTCATGATAGTTTTATCAACCTTTGTGCTTGATATGTTGTTCTTTGACTACCTGAAATAAACTCATTATTACACCATGAAAATGGAATTTCACGTGATGGTTTTATTTCAATCAAAGGGCTGAGATATCAACTTCCATAAATGTAAGGGACAAATCCTTCCTTGACTTATCCATTAATAACATGCCACTCATGACACACCCAATGTACCCTACTTCCCGCTAACTGTATACATGACGATTTTCGTTAGTAAATCAAAGTTTATGAGTCATGACATGTATTAATGATAATATTAAAATCTAAGGACCATTAAACATGCTCGTAGATAGAAATATTCGATGACACCCAAACATGTGGAATTCCTACTAGCGGGTCTGTTCTCATAATCTCATATCTTGGAAATTACCAAGTGAGAACTTCATGAGAGGAAGTCTAATCTTCTTATGAGTACTCGCACCTGATGGTCTACTTGCTATGTGTCCCATAATAGTATGTCATCCAACCGTATAACTATATTTAAGAATATTGTTATGTAATTTCAATTTTATCACCATAGCGGGGAACCGCCATGACCTTATCAATTTAACAAATACTCTAGGACATTATTACATCATAGTCATGCAGAAAAATGAACAATATGTAATAATATGTTTAATATTTAAATACATTAAATACCCATGTAATCAATGTACAACAAGTTGGTTCTAGGACACCAAATTTTATAGGTAGGGTTCCGGTGACCTTGCCTCGATTAGATGGGAATAGATCTGGTACTTCTACTGTGACTCACAAGGCCATTTCATTTTTGGAGATACTTGTGGGTTCTTTGTCTCTTAGGATGTCTCAAATGGATCTCTTGTGATTCAGTGCTTGGGTGATGGATCTATCACCATGGTTGTAGATCTGGAGGTGATTCTTCAATGGATGGAACTGTGTAAGTTCTCGATTATTGGTCATATATCATATGACAGGGGTGAGAAACCTTAGTCCTATGCTGACCTAAAACCACATATTGCTCATTACTAGAGTTTCTCACATTTGAGACTTGTTCCAATTGGAAAATTTTTCTTCCATGTTATTCTAGAGAGAAATGAAGACTTTGATGTGGATTTGTGCTTCAGAAACCTCAATCTAAAGCTTGTGGTCTTTCGTCTTTATGAATGGGATGCCAAATTCAATCCATTTAATCAAAGGCACTTATTAGAACATGTGTGGACTAGGATTCATGGTCCCCTTGGGTCTTATCTCACCCTAGGATCCTTAATTATTTTTCTTCTGGAATAGGTACCCCCCTAAAAATAGACCACCACACTCTCAGCGATGATTTGGAATTGTATGCAAGAGTTCTAATTTAAATTAATATGGATACTACTTCTCCAGACAGGGTGTCCCTTGTTTCAAATGATCACCATATGGTGGTTAGATTTGAATTTTAGAATCTCCCTAAGTTATGTGATCATTTCCAGATGGTAGGCCATTTTATTAGTGACTATCGAGTGATCCACAAGTTGGTCAAGCCATGTATTAGTTCCATGTCTTGGACAGAGGTCTCAAAGTACAAAAAGAAAAATCAGTCTGTTTATTAGAGGAAGGATGAACTTGATCATCCAAATGGTGTGTCTTTGGGAAAAATAAACAATCCAGGCACATCCTGGGATATTTTGGTTGAAGAAGAAGAAAGGAAAAAACCTGTGGATGGACCCTCTATTCTTCCCATTATTCCCAAGAGATATGACCTTCTCTCAGAAGAATTTTCATCTAATTTATTAGCTTTATCAGTAGAGATCACATATACTGTTTTTGAAGCATAGGCTGAGACCTATTTACTTGATCTCATTGATCTTGACCTAGATGATTCCATTATTTTGGACATTCCTGTTTTGGTGGATACTCCAATGCTGGTATGTCTCGCAAGCGACCTACATGCCCATAAAATGGATTCCACGATCACTTTGGAAAACCCTTCCAAGGGTAGGATGAAAGGGGAGGCATCAATATCCACCAAGGTCTACATTGATAGTAGTACAAAAGGAGTAGAATATGCTGCACTAAATCTAATAGCTGAACCTAGTCGGAAATCAATGTGAAAAATGGGAACGAAAGGCAAAGGGGGACTCACCCCCATGTCCAAGTTAAAATGAAGATTCTTTTTTGGAACTTCCAGGGAATAGCCAACCTCAACACTAAAA
The DNA here is from genome assembly GCA_963277665.1 of Viscum album. Taxonomy (NCBI): domain Eukaryota; kingdom Viridiplantae; phylum Streptophyta; class Magnoliopsida; order Santalales; family Viscaceae; genus Viscum; species Viscum album. The sequence goes on along the minus strand of OY728121.1, from coordinate 1,654,666,858 downwards.
GTTACCTATGGATCCTTGAAGGTAGGTAAAAAACTACTTTTATTGGTCTCTCTAATCCCAATTTCATTCTTTAAATCAAGACATATTTAGAATTGGGAGGAGATTCTTAGTCCTAGGAGTAAATCGGGCTGTATCTTATTCTGATTGACTTTGGCTCTTGGTCCATAGCTTTGTGGAGCAGTCTACTATTGTTCATATTGAGGATCCAATTATCATGTGTATATTTTTCAAAAATGGAATTTTTTCTCTCTGTGATCTATTCCTTTAACAACTACATTGATAGGAGGTTACTTTGGATTCATTTGAAGGGCCTATCTAGTGTTATCAATAAGCCTTGGGTGATGATTGGGGACTTCAATTACATCCTCCATGAAGATGAAAAAATAGGTCCTTCTTATAGTAATGCTTCCATTAGAGACTTCAGAGCCTATGTTGAGGAGGTTAATATTATTGAAATTAACCTCATTGGTGCCAAGATTACTTGGTACAAAAGGAACCTAAATGGAATGATGGAAAGTATAATTGATAAGACCTTTATGAATGATGCCTCTCTTGGGAGTTAGAAAATGATTTCATGAAAAAATCTAGATAAGCACAACTCTGATCATCACCCTATTCTGGTGAGTCTGGTTAATAATATAGAGATACAACCTCTTCTATTCAGGTTTAATAATTCCTAGGTGGCTTTTTTAGATTGCTCTAAAATTGTCCAGGACACTTGGAGCATGGGTTCTAACAATTCTAACCCTCTGATCAATATTTTTTAAACTAAATATTATAAATATAAATTTGAGGGATTAGATCAAGATTAAATTTAGATCGCTTGAGGGAGACATTAAGGCTCTCGAATGTTCCCTTCATGATTTCCAAATGACAATTACTATGAACAATTCCTCTGGTGATATTAGTCAGGAAGCTGTGATGTCCTCCAAACTATAGGATCTTTTAAGGCTTAAGGATAACATCAAATGAAATATCTTTAAAGTTAAATGGCTCACATAGGGGGATAGAAACACCAAGTTATTTCATGACCTTCAAAGGGTAAGGAAAACCAATAGGCCCCTCTCCTTACTTAAGGATGGGGACCAAATCCTGGATAGTAGAAAAGTTCTATCCAATCATGTTTTCTCTTTCTACATGGTTCTCTTTAATGGACCACCAAGGAATGTTGATATTATGAAGGACATTATACCTAAACTGGTCACAGAGGGTGAAAACTCTTTCCTTACCTCCATTCCCCTGGATTCTGAAATTAAATAGGCAGTATTTGGTCTAAAAAAAGTACAAATCACCTGGGCTGGATGGGTTCATGAATTATTTTTTCCAATTCTATTGGGCTATTATCTAGGACAATATTGGTAGGCTTGTTAAGAATTTTTTTAGATGTGGAACTATCATTGCGGGTATCAATGATCAATTTATTACCCTTATTCCCAATGTGGAGAATGCAAGTGACATTAACCAATTTAGAAATGTTTCTCTTGTCAATAAAATTCATAAATTCATTACAAAGATTCTTTCCAATAGGCTTACATGCATCTCAGATGAAATCATCTCATAGAATCAATTTGGATTTATGAAAGGTAAGAATACACAGGATTGTTTTCTCAATGCCTCAGAATGTGTTAAAATTATTTATAAGCCCACCAGGGAGGGAAACATTACTCTAAAGCTGGATGTCAAGAAAGCCTTTGACACTATGGATTGGGGATTCATAGGCAATGTTCTGAACAATTTTAGTTTAAGTATGAAATTCATTCAATGGATCAAGACCTTGTTTAAATCTACCAATATCTCAATTCTCATCAATGGATCACCTGAGGGTTATTTCAAATGCACCAGGGGGTGTGGTAATGGGAAAATATATTGGAAATAATCTTTTCCATTATAGAGTATTAACTTAGTAGGCTCCTTATTCACATGGTGTACAAGGGGTATATATCAGCTATCAGGGCAGTTAGAGGAACTTATGCTCCTTCACATATCTTCTTCACTGATGACATTATCATTTTTACATAGGGGATAGGAGAAACATTGTCAAAATCAAAAAATCTCTCCGATATTATGAAAGCGTGTTAGGTCAAGAAATCAATTGGGGAAAAATCCTTTATCTATTTTGGTAAGAACATTTTCGCTCCTAGAAAAACTACTATTATGAATGAGCTTGGTATAAGAGAAGGTTATTTAAACTTCATCTACCTTGGAGTTCCCAAGTTTTGGGGGAGACCCCAGACCTTCCATTTCTCCACTCCTTTGAGTCAGATTAGAATAACACTTGACACTTGTAAAGGCAAGTCTCTTTCAATGGAAGTGAAAATTTTCCTTGTTAAACATGTGGTTGTTTCAAATATGGTATACTTATTTATGGTTTATTATATTCCTTCTTCTATTATTAAAACCATTAATTCAATGATGAGTAATTTTGTTTGGAGTGGTATTCTTCTCGAACAGAAGGCCATTAAAACCCCTTGGAAGTAGTGTTTCAAACCTCATGTTCTTGGTTGCCTTGGTATCAAAAAATTGGAGCTATTTAACCAGTATCTTCAAGGAAAGTTTGTTTCGAAGTTAGTCAATCATAATTCTAATTACCTGGTTTTCTTTAATTCCATATTTCATTCAATATTTATTGCAGGAAAATGGGGATACATTCAATATTCTATTTGACTAGATATCAAATCCATTTTTCAGAAAATTTACAGGTATTCTCACTGGTTGGTCAATAGGGATTCCTCTCTTCGATTCTAGCATGAAAATTGGACTGGGACACTTCTGATTAACCAGATAGAATCTTTTGATCACTATATTGATTATATCATTTCTATGAAATATAAAATGGATAACCTAGATTATTTTCTGGATGATATTTCATCCATTGTCTCTAATCATGTTTTCATTATGCAAGAAGATATGCTAATTTGGGAACCTACCCTCAATGGACTGCTTGATTCAAAGGGATTTTATAAACATCTGATTCAAGGGGATAAACATCGAATTGGTGATTTCAATAAAAAGTGTATTCTTCCCTCTAGGTTTACTCTCATTTGGATAATATCTCTTAATAAGCTTCCTATTGATGGAAATCTACAAATTATTGGAATTTCCCTTTGCTCTCGATGTGTACTATGTTATAAAAATTGTGAAGATATTGATAATTTATTTCTTTGTTTCTAAACCACTTCCTCCCTATGGGATGATTTTTTGATATTTTTGAACTTCCACCCTTGCATTCCATCTCCCTACAACACTTTCTGCACACCTTACTTGATGCCCATCTCTCCAGCCAGCTTGTAGCACTTTTCAGGGTTGTCTGCACGGAGTTATTGCACACTTTCTGGACCAGCCATAATAAATTGCTGCATTAAGGAAGGCCCTTCATTTTACAATCTACTATTAACGACATTATTCTTGTTGTTTAGCAGGATAGTGTGAATCAGACTGGCTGTTGTAGAAATTCCGTGTAAGAACTTTGCATCCTCAGGCGGCTTCGTGTTCCAGGTGACTTCCCTAATTCTCTTGGCACAATGGAGGTCGTTTAGTATCATCCTTTTTTGGGATGATTTAAGTGTAATACAGATGGAAACCTCAAGGAGAAATCCCAAACCATCAGGTTATGGGGTGGTCTTTTGGGACCACATCATTGATGTTATTTAATACATGTATGGTCCTTGTGGGCACGCCACTACCCTAGAAGTAGAACTGATGGGATTTATTCAAGCTATTGATATTGAAAGCCAAAGAAATTGGAGTAACATATAGTTTGAGTGTTACTCCACTCTACTTGTTCAAGAAATAAGGATGGGAAAGATCCACCTTACATGGAAGTTTATTGTGATGTGGGTGAACTGTCTTGAAAAACTCACCTCAATAAACTATATTATCACACACATCTATCGAGAAGCTAACCAACTTGCCGATGGACTTGCCAATAAAGGTGTTGTTTAAATGGAATGCAATGGATCTATCAGCCTTCTTTATGACAATGTCCCCATTTTACAATGGAAAAAATGTAAAATTCCTTTCTCTTTAAACTTATTTATCTTTTATTTTGACTTAATATAGAGCCTTGTCCTCATTTTTCATAAAAACAATTAAAGATATTTTAAAGTGGAGAGGCATGTTTTTTTCATAAAACCAAAAATTAACAAAGAGAGTTTTTCATTATAAAATGTTTTATTTTATAAAAATATTGGTGACTTAAAAGAGATTCTGAAGTGCACTTGAAAATGGGAAATAATTCAGGAAGTTCCCTTGAATCAGGCTTGTTTATCGGGAATAACTCAGAAGGGAACCTTTTTAAAACATGTATATCCACATAAAATAAGGATGATATGATCTGGATATATGATTTTAGAACATATAAATATAATTTATAATAAATATAAAAAAATAAATAAGCATTACATTTTATTAAATATGAATAAAGATTAACCTGAAGGAAAAATGGGGGTTCGGGTAGAATCCCTTACGACTTTGTAATCGATTGAATCATATGCCCCAAAGTTAATAATCATCAAATGATAAATTTAATACCATGAAAACAAATATATTCATGATATGATACATAAATGGGTAGTATACATACACCATACATAAGAAATAGTGGTGAATGAGGAACATCTCACAAAAATGGAAGTGAGATGAGAAGACCCTTACCTTATGTCCAAATGTGTTATGAACTTGACCTTAACGCTTTGTATAATCAAATTAAATCCATTAATTAATTAATTCATAACCTTATATACATGTATTTGATTTATTATAATTATATTAAGTTTATTTATGGCCTTTTTGATGAGTTATAAGGTATAATTTTGTTGCTTGGGAGCGTTCGTTTATTTGGTTTTCACGATCAGTATACTTGTATATGAGTATGGAAGTTCATGTGGAATGAGAATAATTATAAATAATTGAATTTATATGATATTTATTAAAATCCACAAGTGTAAATGGTTATATATAAAAATTTGTTATATGGTATGAGGATGAATCATTAGATAAGACATTTAGTGATGTTCATTTACATTATTATGGCGGTTATTGATCATAACAAACTCATTTTGTTTTATCATTTAATATTATTTAAATATGTTAATTATATAAAATAATAAATATTTTAATACATATATTATATTCTAGTTTAACCACTAAAAATGGTATCATGACCAGCCTTGAAGAATAAATCAAAGAATAAATGTTCGTCGTCCCCGAAGGTTGTAAATCAACACCTCCCAGATGATGATTTAGTTTTTTAAAATAAAATAGGTAGAGTAAGAAGATTGATGATGGTTCTTACATTAACATGACATAATTCTAGTATATAAATGATACTGGAGTTTTCATGCTCATTTGGATAGAGGAGGTGAAGAGAAAATAGTCAAATAAAAAACTTGAAAAAAAATAAAAGGAAAAGGAAGAGGATTTTACCTCTTAAATACTCATCATTGAGAATTTCCTTAAGGGGATTGATTTTAGTCTTTTGATAATACCAAGATCTTATGGAGGTGGGGGAGATTCTTGGGAAGAGTATTGAGAATAAATTTGACCAGTCTCAAATATTGGAAGGTGTGAGGAAAAGTGGTGGCATTTCTAGTGGAGGAGAGGGGTGATTTCTCATTATTTTATTATTTTTCTCAAGACAACCAATAGTGTTGATTTTTGTGACTATATACAGTAATATGTTCATGTGAGTTAAAACCAAGGGCTCTTACATCATGAAGACATCACTTATGACTCAATAAATCACATATTTATCATTTATTATAAATTATCATATTTTACTATTCAACAAAAAATTCAAATATTTTAGAAAAATCCAAAAAATTCATCCAATTTTTTTTTTAAAAAATTTAGAATTAAAAAATTAAATCTATTTTATGAAAATAATTTTCTAAATATGAGAAATTAAATCTTTAATTAAAACCAACATTTACAAAAAAAAATACCAATTTTAAAATTATAACCGATTTTATGACACTTTAAAAAATTAACTAAGGTATCATAAAAATATCTTAAAATCACAAGACATAAAAATATTAACTTATGATTCTATTTGATGAAAATAAATTTTATTTTGAATCATAAGGTTAATTATAAAATTTTAAATAAAGATTTATGTTTTATAAAAATACTAATACTTAATTAATAATTTCTAAAACATTTTTTAGTTATACTATGATATAATTATATCATAATTTTATTTATAAGATGCCTAAATTTTATTTACACTTTCATGGGTGAGGTTAGTATTCATTTGGCTGGTTTACTATTCATAAGGGTCATATAATTATTCATTAAGGTAACATTACTATTCAAAAGGGTCAAGTTACTATTCAATAAAAAAAATTAAGTTTAACCTATTGGAATCTAAATATCTTACTAATCGAAACCATGTATGTCCATTTTTTGAAATTCAAATCACAAAAGAGGAAAAATTATGTTTAATGGATAAGTTTTAACTATCTTGTTTAAATAATTATAATAACAATGTGTTGTTTCTTAGAGACTTAGTGATATGTGAATTAAATTCTATATTAAATTAATTTGTAAATATCTAGTGTGTTACATCTCAGAACTATCTTGCATGTTATTTGATGCCACCGGCTCTATGGAAAGTTGACCAAGTGTAAGTTCTAGACATAAGAGGTGCATTTCCTTAGGATGTGGTGTCTTAGCAGGGTGTGTTAGTAGACTCTTCTAAGGTTGAAGCAGTTTTTTATTGGGAAAAAACCAAGAACGTGGCAGAGGTTCGCAGCTTCCTTGGCCTCATAGGCTATTATTAGAGGTTTGTACCCGATTTCTCTCAAGTTGAATCCCCATTGATATCTTTGAATAGAAAAGACCAAGATTTTGTGTAGATTGATCAGTGTTAGGTAGAATTTGGTTACCTGAAGGGGAAGTTAGTCAGTGCTCCAGTGCTTTAGCTGCCAGAGGAGGGTGTGTTGTTTGAGTTGTTTTGTGACTCTTACCATCTGGGTTTGGGGTGCATGCTGATGTTGTAGCAGTCAATGATCACTTATGGGTCTAGTTAGTTACACCCCTATGAGCGTAACTATTCAAACCATGATCTGAAGCTAGCACCACTTGTGTTTACACTAAAGTTTTGGTGACATTACGTCATTAGGGAGAACTTTGTGGTCTTTACGGATCACACAATCTTGAGCTATGTCTTTTCCTAGTGTGGTATAAACTTGTGACAATAGAGGTGGATGTATTTTATTTAATATTACGATTTTTAGATCTCTTATACCTCAGAAAATGGGAATTTGGTCACCGATGTGCTGAGTAGGAAGTCGTGGAAGGGTGTTGTTTAGGAGTCTGAGGATGCTTGGAGAGCAATAGAGGATTTGGCATCCTTGCACATAGTTTCAAAATTGGATGGTGGTAGAGGTTGTTTGTTTCAGATGATGATGTTGTCTTCTTTGATGTAGTAGGTGGAGGAGTCTTAGTGGGGGGACTTAGAGGTAGAGGTGATGTGCGATCTTGTTTGCCATGGTGATGCTCCAAAGGGATGGTCAGAGGACGGTCAGAGCCGAATTTTGTTTCGTGGAAGGTCACTTTTTCTAGTAGTAATGCACAATGGAGTCCTTCATGAATTTCATAAATCACCTTTGGTGGTACAACACAGATTTTCCAAGATGTACCATGGCTTGATGATGTAGTTTTGGTGGCCCGGGGTGAAATGGGCAGTGGTAGAGTTTATAGAAAAGTGCTTGGTTTTGCAATAGGTAAAGGCTGGGCATCATGTTCCTGGTGGTTTGTTGAAACCCTTATATGTACTTGAGTGGAAATGGGATGAAATATCAATGAATCTCATCACAAGGTTTCCTGGAACTCAAGGAGGATATGATTATATCTGGGTAGTCATGGATCAGTTGAGAAATTAGCTCACTTCTTAGTGATCAAGGAGTTGAGTGAAATGAATTCTTTAGATAAGAGGTATGTAGATGAGGTGGTGCAGTTTCATGAAGTTATGAGGTCCATTATCTCGGATCAAGACATATGTTTTACCTAAAAAGTATGGAGGGGATTTTAGTATGATGTGGCCACTCAGTTATACCTCAACACTACTTTCCACCCTCAGACAGATAGGAAAACAGAATGGACTATCCATATGTTGGAGGATATGTTGCGGGTGTGCGTCATGGTATTTGGTGGATCTTGGGTATGACACCTACCTTTGATAGAGTTTTATTATAATAATATCTATCACTATTCCATTAAAAATTCTCTATTTGGGGATTTTTATGAAAGACTGTGTCATTCTCCATTGTGTTGGATAGAGGTTGGGGAGACAACCATCCTTGGTCCCGATGTGGTGAAAAGCATGATATAGAAAGTTTAGCTTGTTCATGAGAGGATGAAATTAGTGTAGGACCGGTAGAAGTCTAATTCCAATCACAGAAGTAGACCCTTGGAGTTCAAGATTAGGTAATACGTGTTCTTGAAGGTTTCCCCTCAACATGGTAAGCATAGTTTTGGTAGAGGGAGTAAGCTTTCTCCTAGTTTTTTTGGGCCCTTTGAGGTGTTGGGGAAAGTTGGAGAGGTGGCATATCAGTTGTCATTACCACCACGATTAGAGAGGATACAAAATGTCTTTCATGTGTCTCATCCTTTTGGGAATCTTCATAATGACTACCACGTAATTGAATGGGGAGAGTTGGATATCGAGGATGATGTGAAATTTTTGGAATGAATAGTAGAGATCCAAAATCACCAAGAGAAGGTGCTATGTGGGTGGACCGTGTCTTTAGTTTTTGTGTTGTGGAGGCATGATGGCCTCAAGAAGAGTACTTGGGAGTGAGATAAGCATATGCGTGACTAGTACCCAGAGTTTTTTTAAGTTTTTCTTTGCTATGTTTTTCTTTGTGATGTGATGTTTGGATCCTTTTGTTTTATGAGATGATCTATTTTCTTTAGTTTGTGATGTGTGTGGTGTGATGTGTTATAAAGTTCTGACGTATGAAAAGGGGAGGACCTGATTCCCAATTGAGAATCATTAAATTAGATGTGATTAAACCTGTGTGGGAAAGTCTGTAACGAACCCGGCAGGCCTGAAGCCCAAGAAAGCTCAGCCATGCCTGAGCCTAGCCCTCTGGTAGATAGTAGACTCCTGCCCCATGGGTAGATAACATGCCCCCACCTCATGCTATCCCAGATAAAACATGGCAGGAACTGTCCCCTTCCTAACAATGATTTAATTCTCCTCCCTCGCAACCCAAACCTGCGACCATAGGCTTAACAGCCAATCGTCAGTGTTGAGATAGTTGTGAAGTGGTTATGTGGTATTCTGGTTGTGGGAGAGGAGGTGACTTGTGGTTTTGTAGTGTTTTTTGTTTCCGTTTTGGTTGGTGTGTTTAGCTGGTGGTATCATTTGAGGTATGACGAGATCCTTGAGAGGTATCTCATGGGATAATTATTCGGACCCCTTTCCTTTTGGGTTTGGTTTTGTATTATCGAGGGATAGAATCATTTTAAAGGCATCTAATGTAATGGTCTATGCCATCCCAGTTTGTTACTTTTCCATTTTTGGTTGTTGGAGGTGTTCAGGGGATATTCTGGGAGTTTTCATGGGAGTTAGAGGTGCAACGGAGCTATTGTAGGAAATACATGTCTTGTAAGTGTATTCAATGATGTGAAAGTCAGGTTTAGGGATTATCTAGGGATAGTTCAAGATGTGTGAATTTTTGGGGTTAAATAATAAAAAGTGACATGTTTTTTTGATGAAACAAAACCCCAAGTATTACATGATTTGAAAGGGGATTACACGTCATGTAAACCCCCGAAGTAGTGCAGTTTTAAAAGTTCTTTTCTGGCCGAACCTTCATTCATTTGGCCATGGATTATTTTTCCTCTCTTTTTGGGTGAACCCTAGGTTCCCTAAGGAGTTCTTCAATCCCTCTTTCTCCCTCTTTAATCCATTGGTCTGAGTGGTTGTTCATTGGAAATCCATGGTTGATCCATGGCAGGTTCTTCTCTCTTCTTGGTGGTTTTTCTTCCATTATTTTCCTAGGGATTCAATAAGGTGATGTTATTTTAGTTTGGAGTGTGTGCTGGGTTAAATTTTTATGGTATTTTTTTTGGTGTAGGTTGATACATGGTTTATCATGGAAAGGTTGTGGTTTGCGGGCGTTCTTCTTTTCCCTATAGTGCATAGCAAGTTGGAAAGATTCTTTGTGGAAGAGAATCCCTCATTTCTCTTTTTTGAGTATCATGTGGGGGGGGGGTGTTTTTTATCTATATATAATGGTTGTGATGGATTAATAAATGATAAATAATTGGTTAAATTTAATTGAAATGGGTAAATAGGGTTTGATTCACATGCTTTTACAGCTTTGATATTATTTGTGATATTGTGAATTATTCAGGTTTGATGACCCCCTAAAAATTGTGGTTGTTGGGGGATTTATTTTGGCTGGATATATGTATTTTTACTATTTTTACTATTCTTATTGTTGTGATATCACCCTAAATGGTAATTTGTTAATTACTTATACTTGGATAATGAAATGGTCACCCTAGAATTTTAGTTTGTGTGAAAACACCCCTAAAATAAAGTGGAATGTGATAAAAACCACTTTGTAAATCTGTAAAAATGATATTGATTTGTTGTGATGTGTGGTCGTTCTTTTGGGATGATAATTTTTGGTTTCAATGGGGTTTGGGGTGATGTGTGGTGTGCTTGGACGTGCTTTTGGGGTAGTAAGGAGTTTGTTTGTTTGTCCATGCTTTTGGGGCGACAAGGAGTTTCTTTATTTGGCCGTGCTTTTAGGTTGGATAAGAGTTGGTTTGTTAGGACATGTGTTTTGAGAAGTGAGGAGGTGGTTTGTTTGGATGTGCTTTTGGGGTGGTGAGGTGGTGGTTTTTTTATGCTAGATTCCTGATTAGTGATGGAATAAATAAATAAATAATTGTTTAATAATGTTCTGGATGGATTGGGTTGGTTTGGTTAATGAGATGAATATAGTTAATGGATGAATAAATGGTGGGTTGTGTGGTTAAATGTGGTTGATTATAAATGATGAAATGAATGAGATGATTAAATGATTTTGGTTGAAAATGTGAAATGGGGTTTGCGGCTTGATGTGTGGTGTTATATATTTAAAGATGGCAGAAAAAGTGATGGTGTTGTGAGTTGTTTAGTTTTCTTATGAAACCATAGGATGATCTTGAGTGTTTGATATTATATATACATACTTATATATTCTTGTGATTTCTATACGCACCCCACCCACTTTGATCACTTTGTGATGACACCAACATAGTCAGGAGATGGGTGTTTTTACGGACACCCAGTGAGGAGTACGGGTAGCTAGGTAGCTTCTCTTTCTCACCCTCTCTTCCAAGAGAAGTAGGTATTGCATATGATGTAATGGCTAGAGGTATTTTAGTGCATTATATGGTGGCTGTGACAACCCATGTGTTTTCAGTCAGGATGATATATGACCATTCTTGTGGGGTGGCTTCTGGTGGGGGTCGTTCATGGTAGGAGGAGGGAATGAGGTTGATGTCCTATTTGTTCACAATACCCTACTACTCTGGTTTTGGTAGTGGTTGTGTTGTGGAATAGGTGTTTTTGGGTGAGATGTGACATGGTTGTGCTTGTGGGGCGGCAAGCCCAGGTGTCTGGGGGTGAGATGTGTTGTGACCATGCTTCTGGGGTGGTGTGGTATATAGAAGAGATGATAGATATAGGACGTACAACATTGGGTGTGAGAGAGACATACTAGTGGGAAAGAGGTGTAGGGTACCATTATTCATGTGATCTTGTTATATTATATTACCTGAATTTTTTTATTTGGTGAGCGTGCTTTGGTGAGGTTGGTTTTAGTTAGTATACCTGTATAGGTTCTGTTTGCTTCTACTATTTTCTCACAGGTTCATTAGTATGATTCTTTCACATGTGCATGAGAGACTTTGGTTTTTCCTAATTAGTATACTTTTATACTCACCCTATGTATATAAAACTATCTTCATATTTCTAGGAGGATTACATAGAACATTCTAGACATTACTAGTTCAGATCCTTTACATTTGCTGTGTCCCTACTTTAGATTTACTTTTGGGTATTTACTTTGGAGACTTTTATTGTATCGGTTCTATTTATACATGAATTGTGGGTTGTTGTTTGGTTTTATTATATATATTCCACAGATTTAGTTGTGGTTGATTCATCTTATCACCAAATCCTATTTATATTATAGAGAGTAATGCCTCCCATACATGAGATATTTATACCCTCGGTGCTAGTCACCAACCCGGGGCCTACTAGAGGTGGGACTTGGGGGTCATTATCTCTCTCCCCTGATTGTAGTATCTTTGGAGGGAGGGGGTCATGACAGAAAGTGTATGTTGAATGGTACTAATGATTAGAAAAATGATTTAGTGGAAAGTTTAACTTCTTGTAAAACACATGATTTAGGAAAATATAACCCTTAATATGTTCCTGATGTAGATATAATGATGTTGGTATAAAGAGATGATTGATATGGATAAAGTAAATTGTTTAGTACTGAATACCTTGGAACTGATTGATGATTTCTTGATGAAGTGGTTTATGATACCATTGATGTATTTAGAAACATTTTTGGATTTAAGGAATATATCCAATAATCTATTTTTATTTAAGGAATAAGGACTAATTTATGTTTTAAATAAGGTTTTATGGTAATTCGGGTTATTACTATATTTCAAGAAAATACACAATGAAGGTATTCACATGTTTGGTATGTGAAAATTTTGAGTTACTTCATATAGTTTGGTGGATTAATGATAAGTTCATTTTTGAAATTTAGTAACCTTATTTCTAATGTTTTTTTATCTTAGTCTTTTGGGTGGGTCATAAGGTTAACCATTTATGAAATGGTTTAAGTTGAACTTTGGATGAGGCTTTAGAGATTAATGTATTACCGCACCATATGAATATTTTTGTATATTGGAAAACATTCACTAACCATTTTTCTAAAATAATAACCAGATATCAAAGGAATGAATTATCATTCTATTATGGATCATACGATCCATTAAAAGTGAATTTTAGCGCTTCATACATAAAAAACTCATTTTTGGATATTAATTTCTTGGAGTATCTATGAATTAGAAATTGATAAAATCATAAAGGATGAAATTGTGATTATAAAATAGAAATGTATCAAGTAAGTATATTTACTTATATTCTTATTTAGTAAAATAATTACTCAAATTTAGGAAAATGATATTGAAATAAAACTATTATCCTATTACCTTCATATACAATGAATCAAATGGTTTTTAAAATTATCACAGATTTATGGTTTGAGGTTATTAAATTTCCATTTATCATTAAATTTCTCATGATCAATTAACTATATCACACTCTATAATTATTTACACTTTTCTTCTATGTCCATATATTCACTTTCCATCAATGTTCTCCTATATAGAAACCTAGTTATGTGTTATTGCATATGACCTTCACACTTCCCTTTATTTTTTTATCAAGTGGATGTTTTATCAACTCTTCTCATAATGTGGGATTTCAATAAAGTTATTTTCAAATTTCAAACCCTTGATTACTGAGATCAAGATTAAACTGTGTGGATACAATTTATTTAAGGTGTGGGGAAATTAACACCCCAAGATTTTAAAAAGAGGAAAATCATTTTCAATATCATATATGGAATGAAACACCAATATTATAATGGAATATAACACCCTAATAATTTATGCCATATTTATTTTTAAATAAATTCAATCTCTTCGATACCATGTAATTGACACAACATTGGGTTTGAACGAAACACGATACTCTATTTAAGAATTATTATTTAAAAATTACCATTATAACCTAGAAACTAACTTAGTGGGTATGAATAGTAATAAATAAATAATAAAAATTTTATGTTTTAAACATGTATAAAATAAATTTAACGGTTATTTATTCATTATAAATAAAATAATAACGATTTGAAAGAGAAAGGAATGTTTTCTAAAAAACTATATTTTTATGAATGACGAATTAGTCATGTATTGTGCACCTAATTTAAAATTATTTTTTACTAATTTAGAATATGTATTTGACATAATAAGATTAATTTTTTAATCATAATATCAAAATTATGCTCGGGTTAATTTTTGGGATTTTTCTGAAAAGTTTCATTTTTTGATGATTAGTGAAAACACTATTTTTTAATTGAAAAATACCATTTCATTTAAATTATTCATAAAATTAAATTATATTTTAAATTTATTTTAATGTAAAATTAGTTAAATTATTTATTTATTAATCCAATTTATGTAATTGGAATCATTTTCATATTAAAATTTGATATAAAAACTTTGTAAACTTTTGAATATTTTCTCTTTCAAAACCCACTTTCTTATCGCGTCTATGGGATTAATTTTAAATTAAATTTTAAAAATTATGTGAATAGAATTTGTAAAAATGTGTTACAAATTTTTAATCATAATAATTTATGTCAACTAATATGGTCAACTTAATTTTTGACCAAAATGAATTGTGAAAGAAGTAAAAATTAATTACCGTAGTTGAGGTGAAAATGGGTTAACTGGGGGGTTAAACTAAATAGATGAGAGTTAAATTAACCTATTTTTTTTTTCTAAAATTTATTTTATGAACATATTTTGACCCTATAATATATAAAACTCTATAATACTCCATTTTTAACCCTTTTTGGCATGTAAAAAACATGGGTGCACCTTTTTCTTTTAAAAAATTTCAAGTGTACCCCTAACCTCACTTATAAAATTCCACCCACTCTTCTGTATTATTCACACCTTAAAAATATTTTGGTACTTCCATGACATGCCCAAAAAACTTCAAAAATTATCTCATATAATACTATAATCCTTTTTTTTCATAAGTCCAACCTTGTAAGGATTTTGGTGAAAACCTAAGGAGGTTGTCTGAGGATGTGGTAACATTCTTCATCGAGTTTTTTTATTTTATTTCTTCTTCAACCACCTTAAATTATTATTAAACCATGATTATATAGTAAAAATAGTATCTTTCATATACTAATATGTTTTTATGTTATGTTAATGACCTAAAAACATCCCCTCTTCCATCAAATGGGTTACAAAATCATCATTCGTGTGTACGGATGATTACCACCTTGCGAACCAATGTCATTCGTTTTTTCCATCACCACCTCTCACAATTGGGTATAATTATTTATATAAGGTATATATATTATATTTATAACATAATTATACCTATTTATTAATTATATCATATATACCTTTTTAATTTCCATTCTTCAGGTGATACGATAATGGCTCTCGTGTGTAAGGTGGACTACCGTCTCAAGAAGTGATGTGATTCATCTTTCACTAACTATTTACATGGAAGGTAATAAGGATAAATTTAATGATTTTTTTTATATAAATGGAATAATTATTATATTTATTTCATATTTATAATTATGAAAAGATAATATATATCATTTTCTTTCTTACACTGAAAAATGATAACGTCATTCTTGTACGTGTGGACTATTGCCTTCATGAAGACATGTGACTCTCTTTTCATAACCAAAACACATGGATGATACATATAAATATATTTAAAGAAATAAAATTGTATACATGATATTATTATCATTCTGTAAAGATAAAATATTACATACCTTCTTTCCATAATGATCATTGAAAAATAGAAACATTACCCATGTGTATGTAGGGCCTACCATCTCCATGATTATAATATAGTTAATTTTTAATAATATTATTTCATGATGGGTTTTAAAAGTTTAATTTATGTATAAATATAATAATTATTTAATTATTATTATTATGTAGATGTTTAAATAATTTCCTCTTTGACCGTAATCAACCTACCAGAGTCATTTTTGACACATAAGCATAAGATCATCAAAATATTTAACGTAAACATAATTGATTAAATAATCATATATAACATGGTAATAAGTGAAATAAAATGAATAATAGAATTTAAAAAGTTTATTAATAAATTAAATAATTAACATAAGTTTATCATTCAGGAAGATAAAGAATGTACGTGATGAGTTGGACTCATGGTAAGGGTTTCTCATCTCACTTTTACTTCCATGAGACATACACAATATTCACACATTATTTTTTTTTACTTGTGTGTGTATATAATTCCATTTTTTATGTTATATAATTAATTAATTTATCTTCATGGTATTTAATGTTTCACTTAGAGTTATTTCTTTCAAGGTGCTTATGATTCAAAATTTAGCAAAGTGGTAATGGTGTATTTTACAATCGCATCATTATTTGGGATTATTTTTGTTCCCATAGTGGAATTATTTGACACTTCAATCTTAAAATCAATATATTTATTATCCTATGGTTAGTCATGAACTTTTTAAAGTAACTATACCATTTTTCCACTCTTTGGTACTTAAAATTATTAAGAATTTTTTTAAGAAAATCCAAATATATTTCTCTCTTTGGTGGGGAATCCTTTTTCATCAAGACCCATGTTTTATAAAAATGTTATCAAAAATGTTTTTAACCTTTTAAAAATGATTTATTAAATATATATTTACCCATTTTTACTATTTTTTGAAATGAATCTTCATATCATTTTCAAAATAATGCAAGTTTATATTTTATCAAAAATGTGAAAGGAATCTTTGTTTTAACGAGTATGGAATGAATAGAATTTTTCACCATCATGAAAAATCAATTTTCTATTGATTATTTTAAAAGTTTTAAAAGGCTATTTTTAATAAAAATAATTTTAATTTTTTTTGTGAACTTTTTGTTTTAAAAGGCGATTTTCAAAACGAAAAGGTTATTTTTATTAAAAATGTTTTAAGGATATTTTCATGGGATTTATATTCATCAACAAAACCAACCCTCTTTTTTTACTTATGATACAATTAGGATATATTTTATTGATACCATACTTATAATTTCTCTAGATGGTTTATGACCAGTTTGATAAGGGATGTACAATTTTATTACCATTCACCATTTTACTCTACATGGTATATGATTATGTTTATTGATTGGGGTAAGTATTAACTCATTGTATGTTAGTTTTTCAATATGAACATTTATACTGACTATGTTACACCCATTTAATATGTGAAATTCATTGGAGTTAGTATATTTATAACGACCCATACTTTAAATACATTGTTATTACTTCAAAATTGAAGCACACTTATTACAACATATAAAAAAACCATGAAAGGACCGTATAGGTATAGTGTCTTTAGAAACTGGAAAGCATAAACAACTGGTTCATAAAGCATCTACTTTGCCTCCCATTTATTTCATCATATCTAGAGTCCCTTTTTGGCATATTCTACTTAATAACCTTCTTCCTGACCTGGGGAAATAAAACATAAAAAAGGGTGAGCTCAAATGCTCAGTAAGGGTAAACAAAAGAAATATCAATCACATCATATACATAAGCACATAACTTTTGGAAATCTTAACCTGAAAAAGATATCATAATTTCATAACATGGGATAAATCATAGTAGTGAAATGTAATCCCAATAATCATAAATTAAAACATGAAACTTTGTGGCATACACACATAATCATTTAGAATCATTTCTTGTTAGTCAAGAATCATTGCCAAGACTATCTTAGTGGACAAAGTCCATTTCTGAACCGAGTTCACTCCTCGTTTCAGTCCTGTTTAACTGAACCGGTTTAACCTGCCTTTCCAGCCATGTCTATCTCATGAGATATAAAATCTTTACCCAATGCATTGGAGGGAGATATAGGTCCCACCCATCTCATAATGAAACCATTCTTATGTGTGCCACAAAATCATAAACCATACATCATAGCATAACCCATGTAATAAAAATGGGAATCTTAAACATCGTGACATCATAAAACAACTCATATAAGATAAAGGAATTCATAAAAATAATTCCATCACAACATAATCAAATCAATGTAATAATAGGGATAGAAAAAGAACCCTTTATTATCTTAGATGGAAAATAATTTTGATAAAACACTTGAACTCCATTCTTGAGGAAAATATCCTTTCTACTTAAAAAATACTTTTCCTTTCTTAACATGTCATAAAATTCTAAACTAAAATAAGTTGATTAAAAATAAACTTGAAAACCTGTAAAGGAAGCTTCTTGGAAATAATGTTTTAAAAATCCATTCATGTCGTATAAGTTAAAAAAACATTCTTCTCGTACTTTTGTCGGAAAAGTCAAAAAGTACCTCGTACGAAAAATGACAAAAGATTCCTTTCATATCTTTTACTAAAAACTAACCAAAGGGTAAAATTGGATATAAACTATTGTATAATGATGTAAATATTACATATTGAGGAAACATGGATGTGGATGATAAAATTCACCCCAGTAAATTCCAAAGTATAAACAATCTCAGATAAAAATGAGATTGTGATATTTCCCTTACCTTAGGTATGATTTGCCTCGTAAGTGTCCGAACCTCCTGTATAATGATTTAAATAATGTTATTGACTTATTAAAGAATCATAATTATTGTTATGATATCACATATGGTCATATTCTTAGCTTCTTATTAGTAATATTTAATTACAACTTGTTATTCGGGTGTTTATTACTTTTTGTTCTTATGCGTGTTTTGCCGAATAAATTCTTATTATTCTCTTTAGGTTATAGATACCTCATTTCTAGAATGTTATTAGTGTAATATATATCATATTAATTCATTAAATTCATTTATATAATCATTATGCAATGAAGATCATGTAGAACGAGTCGCATCACATCGTGGAGACGGTATTCCGTACGTACGCACGAGCGATGATATCGTTCCCATGATCATGGAATTGTATTGGAGTGTATGTATAATATTTTAGAATCAATATCACTTTACAATAATCATATATACTAATTATTTATACCATTATACCCATCCAAGTAAGGTGGTGGTGGAAAATAGATTACACCACGACGTGGAGACGGTATTCCGTACGTACGCACGCGCGGTGATTTCATTTTCCATAGGATGGATAGATGGTGAAATAGGGTTGTTTCATACTTATAATAACATATCAGTATATTAGTGATACTTATGTTATTACTTCATAATGAAACAACTGAAGAAGAAGAAGTGGAAGAAGAAATAAAGATGAAAGAATCGGTAACAGACATTACCTCTTCTTTGAAGTGCTTCTTTGAGACCTCCTTTTAGGGCACTAAAATTGGTCTTTGAAGAAGACCAGGACCTCTAGGATATTTCTAGGGAAGTGTAGAGGATAAAGTGTCAAGGGTTTTCCGAGATTGAAGGCTAAAATTGGCGTGAGGAGGAGAGGGAGGAGGTGCCCTTTTATAAGGGAGGAGAGGGGCTCCTTTGGAAAAACTAAAAATATTATTTTATTATAAAGTCAAGTTCGGTTTTAAATAGCTCCAAATTGATTTGTTCCTAAGCTAAGGTGGGGATGGGTAGAAATACTCTCATCAAATAGAATTTAGACAAGTTTAGGTTCCTATTTTAACCTTATCATTTAGATTTAACATTAAGTTAAATAATTTTACTTTTACCGTGTCTTCTTGTGTTCTTATACTATAAGGTTAATAAACTTACTATAAGCAGCCAAACGAACACCAAGTTGTTTATTATTAATATATATAACCTTATATAAGTCATTTGGCCGAACCTTAGAATTTTAGGAATAAAATAACAATTACTAATATAATATTTGTTTTAAAAACTATTTTATGTCAATTTTGACACTATTTAGTAATTGATTTTTGTGAAAATCATAACAGAATTATTGGTTCGAAAAAAGTTAATTAAATCAATACTAACATGTCATATTAACCTAGAAAATTAGTTTAATTCATAAAAAGTCTCAAATTATATTTATTTGGGTATTTATAACATCAATTATGTCAATATTTCATTAATAAGATAATTACTGCATCATCTCTGTGTCATAAATAAATTAAATTATTTAAAGTCTAAAAATTACAAATAAAATATCATTATGTAGGAAATATTTTTAGATTTCTAATGAATATTTATAGTCTAATTTATCTTATGTATAACCCTATATTAAAAATGATTTAGTTATTAAAATTTGATTTTAACTTTTTTAACCCTTCTTTAAATAAATTAATAATAAATGTCCTAATCTAATCCAAGTGGGCCTAAATGGTCATATTTTATTCCTAAGTTTGTTTTTGGTCTGATTACACTTATCCAATAGAATTAGGACATGTGTTAGGGTAATAATAATATCATTTTTACCCTTAATTACCCTATTTACTTTTAACCGTGGTAAATAAAAGTAAAAAGTTACTATTCACTAAAAATTATTTTCATCTTATTGAACCACATTTTACTTACTGACATCAAAAGTGTCTCTCGGATTTTTGAAATTCCACTCACAGAAGTGGTAAAATTAAGTTTTATGAAAAATTCAGTTTTTTAACTACCACTTAGTGGTTTCACTATTCATCAAAAATTGAAAGTTTTCAGAAAAATACCAAAATTTCACCCTAGGCTAATTTCGATATTACGAATCCAAAAATGAAGTCCATTTTGAAAAATAAAATTTATAAAATTTCAAAAAGTGGTTATTACTATTCATAACGGCTAGTTTTAATAATATTTTAATAGTATATCGTTGTTTAGTGAAACTCGGTATTGCGTACGACACAAGCTATCGAGGAAGGTCACGATTTCGTATAAAGAATGTCAAGCAAGTTTTGTGTGTAGAAAAAGATTCCTTTGATGAT
The DNA here is from genome assembly GCA_963277665.1 of Viscum album. Lineage (NCBI taxonomy): Eukaryota > Viridiplantae > Streptophyta > Magnoliopsida > Santalales > Viscaceae > Viscum > Viscum album. The sequence continues at coordinate 1,654,646,157 of OY728121.1, read as the reverse complement.
TTATATAACATAAAAGTCTCGGGTGTTACATTCTACCCCCCTTAAAATGAATTTCGCCCTCGAAATTCGTCACTTTGTAACAAACAGATGAGGATACCTCTCCCTTATTATATCCTCAAGCTCCCATGTAGCTTCTTCTAATTGGTGGTTCCTCCATAAAACTTTCACCAAGCGAGTGGTCTTGTTTCGTAGGACTTTTTCGCTACGATCTAGAATCTCTATCGGCTGTTCTTCATAAGAAAGATCTTGCTCCAGCGGTACAACTTTTGAGCTGAGTACATGTGAAGGATCAAGTATGTACTTTATTAGGAGAGATACATGGAACACATCGTGAACTTGAGAGAGATTTGGTGGAAGCGCTAATCGGTATGCTACCTTCCCAACACGATCCAGTATTTCGAAAGGACCGATATATCTAGGGCTCAACTTACCCTTCTTTCCAAATCTCATGACCCTATTCCAGGGAGATATTCGTAAGAACACTTTATCACCCACTTCAAACTCTAGGTCTTTTCTTCGGTTGTCGGCATAACTTTTCTGTCGACTCTGAGCTGCTCTTATGTGTTGTTGAATAGATCTGACCTTTTATGCCATTTCATCAACAAGATCGGGTCCTAATAGCTTTCTTTCCCCAGCTTCATCCCAGCAAGTTGGAGTCGTGCATTTCTTTCCATAGAGAGCTTCATAAGGATCCATCTGAATACTGGAATGAAATCTATTATTATAAGAAAATTCCACCAAAGGTAGGTGTTGATCCCAACCACCTTTGAAATCCATAGAGCAAGCTCTCAACATATCTTCTAGAGTTTGAATTGTTCTCTCAGACTGACCGTCTGTCTGAGGATGATAAGCAGTGCTGAAACTCAACTCTGTATCCAGAGTATGCTGAAGACTTCGCCAGAACTTCGAGGTAAATCTTGGATCCCAATCAGATATAATAGAAAGTGGTACTCCATGCAATCTTACCACTTCCTTTACATATATCCTGGAAAGCTGATCCAGAGAGAAATCCTCTCTAATAGAAATGAAGTGTGCAGACTTTATAAGACGATCCACTATGACCCAAATAGCATTATTGCCTTTGGATGTTTTAGGAAGTCCTGTGACAAAGTCCATAGTGATGTTTTCCCATTTCCATTCGGGTATGGGTAATGGTTGTAACATCCCCTTAGACTTATGTCTCTCAGCTTTAACTTGTTGACAAACCAAGCATCGAGAGACATATTCAGCAACAACTCTTTTCATGCCATCCCACCAGAAGTACTCTTTCAGGTCCCTATACATCTTCGTGCTTCCAGGATGAATAGAGAATGAAGAACTATGAGCCTCATCTAGCAACTCCTTCTTTAATTCGGGGATGGGAGGAACACAAACCCGATTCCTGAACTTTATTATCCCATCACAATCAAGGTTGAATTCAAGAACATTTCTCACCTTCTTTTGTAACTCGAAATCTTCTTTCTGTGCCTCTTTAATCTTCACATGTATAGATGGTTGAACATTCATTTGAGAAAGATACGATTTTCCCCTTCCATTATAATTCCAAGATCCATCCTTTGTAAATCCATAAATATTGGATCTTTTGTGATCCTCATCATGGATAAACTAGCATGGTCTTGTCGACTTAATGCATCTGCCACCTTGTTTGCTTTCCCAGGGTGGTAATGAATTGAGCAGTCGTAATCCTTAATCAGCTCCAACCATCTTCTTTGGCGCATATTCAGCTCCTTTTGTGTGAAAATATACTTTAAACTTTTATGATTAGTATAAATATCACACCTTTCACCATAAAGGTAATGCCTCCAAATATTTAATGCAAAGATTACCGCAGCTAACTCCAAATAATGAGTTGGGTAATTTTGCTCATGTATTTTCAACTGTCATGAGGCATAAGCTATCACCATATCATTTTGTATAAGAACACACCCCAATACCTTCTTGGATGAATCACTGTAGATCACAAACCTTTCTCCACTACAAGGCAGTGTGAGAACAGGTGCACTGGATAACCTTCTTTTCAACTCCTTGAAATTCTCTTCACATTCCTCCGTACAAACAAACTTAACTCCTTTCCGAGTCAACTTGGTGAGTGGATTAGATAATCGTGAAAAATATTTCACAAAACGTCGATAATATCCAGCCAAACCAAGAAAACTTCGGATCTCAGTTACTGTTTTTGGTCTCAACCATCTTTCGATAACCTCTGTTTTTGCTGGATCCACAGATATCCCCTCTTTTGGGATTATGTGACCCAAAAATGAAACTTTTTGAAGCCAAAATTCACATTTGGTAAATTTGGCATAAAGATTCTCCTTTCTCAGGGTCTTCAATATAATTCTCAAGTGATCTTCATGTTCTTCCTTGCTCTTTGAATAGACAAGAATATCATCTATAAAGACTACCACAAACTGATCAAGATAGTCTCTAAAGACTCTATTCATCAGATCCATGAAGATAGCAGTGGAATTAGTAAGACCAAATGGCATCACTATAAATTCATAGTGTCCATACCTTGTACGGAAAGCCGTATTTGTTATATCCTCCCTTTTGACCCTTAATTGATGATACCCTGAACAAAGATCAATCTTGGAAAAGTATTGATCTCTGCGTAGTTGGTCAAATAAGTCATCAATGCACGGGAGAGGATATCTGTTCTTGATAGTGATCTTGTTAAGTTCTCGATAATCAACGCAGAGTCTCATTGATCCATCTTTCTTCTTAACAAACAGAATAGGTGCTCCCCAAGGTGATGCACTAGGGCGTATGAACCCCTTATCAAGATTCTCTTGGAGTTGCTTCTTCAATTCCTGCAACTCAATTGGGTCCATTCTATAAGGTGACTTTGAAATAGGCAAAGCACCTGGTACGAGTTCTATTGAAAACTCAACTTCACGATTTGGTGGAAGACCCGGTAATTCCTCCGGAAAGACATCATCAAACTCCCGTACAATGGGAATAATCTTAATCGTGAGTTTCTCACCAACCATTTGAGATAAATAACCTTCATTTAGTGGAATCAAGATCCATAAGATGGAAGAAATTTCCACTGGGAGGTTATGTTCATCCTTGCATTGATAGACGATCATAGATTGATCTGGAATATGAAATGTGACTTCCCTTATTTGGCAATTGATATGAGCTCCATATAAAGAAATCCAATCCATGCCAAGAATCACATCAAATTCCACTATAGGAAGGATCACAAGATTTTCAGGAAGCAATTTCCCACAAACTTCGATCGGAGAAGAATTATAAACTTTCGATGCGACTGTTGTGCCATTAGGGGTTGTCACAGCTAACTCAACATCTAATTGTTGAGGTAATATGGTGATATCCTTAGAAAATTATTCAAAAATAAAGGAGTGGGTGGATCCAGAATCAAATAAAACATTTTCTACTTTAGAGTGGATGGTAAGTGTACCTTTAACCACATCGTTATCATACTCCACATCGCTAATAGAAATTGCATGTGACTTTCCTTTGTCTTTAGCCTTAAGAGTTTGTTGACGTCGACCATCATCATCAACCCTTGGATTTGGGCATTGATTGGCATAATGCCCCATATCCTTGCACTTGAAACATTGAAGTGTAGTAGGTTCATTCTGTGCATCCCTTCCTTTGTTTGCATCATTAGACATCTTCTTCCCATCATTACGGCATTCAAATGCCCGATGACCTTCCTTTCCACATTTTAAACATTTACTTGTCCCTTTAAGACAACTCCCTCCATGTTTCTTTCCACACTTTGAGCATAAGGGAAAGCTCATCTTATTTTTAGTGTGCTATTTAGATTTTCCTTTGAATTCCATTTTCCTCTTCTTATCAAACCCATATGACTGATGGGTTACTCCAATCTCCATCTCGACTTTGAGAGCACATCGAACGATTTCCTCGTAGATATTGAAGTCCCTTATGTCTAACGCCCTTCGAAGACTTGGTTTTAAGCCTCTAAAGAATCGGTCGATCTTACTCTCATGTTGGATAATAATACCAAAAGCGTACCTTGAAAGTCTTGTAAAATTTGTTTCATAGGTACCAACAAATTCATCATCCTTTTTCTTTAGTTCAAGAAACTCCTTCTCCATCTTTTTTTGGAGAATACGAGGGAAGTACTTATTGAAAAATAAGTTCTTGAACTCGTCCCATTCCATGGACTCAATTTCATCCCTTTGCCTCATATTCTTAATAAGATTCCACCATTGATCAGCATCTCCTTACAAACGATACACTGCTAGGATGACTCTATCATGTTCAGAACATTGAAGAACTGAAAATATCTTTTCAGTAGTACTAATCCATTGTTCAGCAACTAATGGATCAGTAGACCCGCTGAAAGAAGGTGGACGCTGCCTCATGAAGGATTCAACAGAATGTTTCTCCTTCCTTTGCTCGTTTGGAAGTCCTTCATGATTCATAGCTTGAGAAAGTTGTGTGAGCATGGCTACAAGATTTTGCATTCCAGCTCCCATAATGTTTGGTTGCTTAGGGGGACAATCATTGCATTGCCCGTCACATTCCGCATTAACATGGTTCCTTCAGGTTCAAGCCATTGACTAAAACTAAGAAGAATAGTGTGAGCAACACTAATTATAATAGGAAAACCACATAATCAAGAATAAAATTTCACACTTAAGGTCTTATCCTAGGTTATTCATGGCCATTTCTAAAACACTAAGATTGTGTTCTATGCTTAGACTTATCCTTAGGATTCTTACTAAGGCTTTCACATCCTAGTTTCCAAAGGTTGACTATACCTTTCCTCTGATACCAACTATAACGACCCATACTTTACATACATTGTTATTACTTCAAAATTGAAGCACACTTATTACAACATATAACAAAACCATGAAAGGACTGTATAGGTATAGTGTCTTTAGAAACTGGAAAGCATAAACAACTGGTTCATAAAGCATCTACTTTGCCTCCCATTTATTTCATCATATATAGAGTCCCTTTTTGGCATATTCTACTTAATAACCTTCTTCCCGACCTGGGGAAATAAAACATACAAAAGGGTGAGATAAAATGCTCAGTAAGGGTAAACAAAAGAAATATCAATCACATCATATACATAAGCACATAAATTTTGGAAATCTTAACCTGCAAAAGAGATCATAATTTCATAACATGGGATAAATCATAGCAGTGAAATGTAATCCCAATAATCATAACTTAAAACATGAAACTTTGTGTCATACACACATAATAATTGATAATCATTTCTTGTTAGTCAAGACTCATTGCCAAGACTATCTTAGTGGACAAATTCCATTTCTGAACCGAGTTCACTCCTCGTTTCAGTCATGTTTCACTGAACCGGTTTAACCTGCCATTCCAGCCATGTCTATCTCATGAGATATAAAATCTTTACCCAATGCATTGGAGGGAGATATAGGTCCCACCCATCTCATAATTAAACCATTCTTATGTGTGCCACAAAATCATAAACCATACATCATAGCATAACCCATGTAATAAAAATGGGAATCTTAAACATCGTGACATCATAAAACAACTCATATAAGATAAAGGAATTCATAAAAATAATTCCATCACAACATAATCAAATCAATGTAATAATAGGGATAGAAAAAGAACCCTTTATTATCTTAGATGGAAAATAATTTTGATAAAACACTTGAACTCCATTCTTGAGGAAAATATCCTTTCTACTTCAAAAATACTTTTCCTTTCTTAACATGTCATACAATTCTAAACTAAAAGAAGTTGATTAAAAATAAACTTGAAAACCTGTAAAGGAAGCTTCTTGGAAATAATTTTTTAAAAATCCATTCATGCTGTATAAGTTAAAAAAAACATTCTTCTCGTACTTTTGTCAGAAAAGTCAAAAAGTACCTCGTACGAAAAATGACAAAAGATTCCTTTCATATCTTTTAATAAAAACTAACCGAAGGGTAAAATTGGATATAAACTATTTTAGAATGATGTAAATATTACATATTGATGAAACATGGATGTGGATGATAAAATGCACCCCAGTAAATGCCAAAGTATAAACAATCTCAGATAAAAATGAGATTGTGATATTTCCCTTACCTTAAGTTTGATTTGACTTGTAAGTGTCCGAACCTCCTGTATAATGATTTAAATAATGTTATTGAATTATTAAGAAATCATAATTTTTGTTATGATATCACATATGGTCATATTCTTAGCTTCTTGTTAGTAATATTTCATTACAACTTGTTATTCGGGTGTTTATTACTTTTTGTTCTTATGCGTGTTTTGTCGAATAAATTATTATTCTTCTCTTTAGGTTATAGATACCTAATTTACAAAATGTTATTAGTGTAATATATATCATATTCATTCATTCAATTCATTTATATAATCATTATACAATGAAGATCATGTAGAACGAGTCGCATCACATCGTGGAGGCGGTATTCCGTACGTACGCACGAGCGATGATATCGTTCCCATGATCATGGAATTATATTGGAGTGTATGTATACTATTTCAGAATCAATATCACTTTATAATAATCATATATAGTCATTATTTACACCATTATACCCATCCAAGTAAGCTGGTGGTGGAAAATTGATTACACCACGGCGTGGAGACGGTATTCCGTACGTACGCACGCGCGGTGATTTCATTTTCCATAGGATGGATAGATGGTGAAATAGGGTTGTTTCATACTTATAATAACATATATGTATATGAGTTATACTGATGTTATTACTTCATAATGAAACAACTAAATAAGAATAAGTGGAAGAAGAAATAAATATGAAAGAATCGGTAACGGACATTACCTCTTCTTTGAAGTGCTTCTTTGAGACCTCCTTTTAGGGCACTAAAATTGGTCTTTGAAGAAGACCAGGACCTCTAGGATGTTTCTAGGGAAGTGGAGAGGAGAAAGTGGCAGGGGTTGGCCGAGCTTGAAGGCTAAAATTGGTGTGAGGAGGAGAGGGAGGAGGTGCCCTTTTATAAGGGAGGAGAGGGGCTCCTTTGAAAAAACTAAAAATATTATTTTATTATAAAGTCAAGTTCGGTTTTAAATAGCTCCAAATTGATTTATTTCGAAGCTAAGGTGGGTATGGGTCTAAATCGTCTCATGTAATATAATTTATACAAGTTTAGGTTCCTATTTTAACCTTATCATTTAGATTTAACATTAAGTTAAATAATTTTACTTTTACCGTGTCTTCTTGTGTTCTTATACTATAAGGTTAATAAACTTACTATAAGTAGCCAAACGAACACCAAGTTGTTTATTATTAATATATATAACCTTATCTAAGTCATTTGGCCGAACCTTAGATTTTTAGGAATAAAATAACAATTACTAATATAATATTTGTTTTAAAAACTATTTTATGTCAATTTTGACACTATTTAGTAATTGATTTTTGTGAAAATCATAACAGAATTATTGGTTCAAAAAAAGTTAATTAAATCAATACTAACATGTCATATTAACCTAGAAAATTATTTTAATTCATAAAAAGTCTCAAATTATATTTATTTGGGTATTTATAACATCAATTATGTCAATATTTCATTAATAAGATAATTACTGCATCATCTCTGTGTCATAAATAAATTAAATTATTTAAAGTCCAAAAATTACAAATAAAATATAATTATGTAGGAAATATTTTTAGATTTCTAATGAATATTTATAGTCTAATTTATCTTATGTATAACACTATATTAAAAATGATTTAGTTATTAAAATTTGATTTTAACTTTTTTAACCCTTCTTTAAATAAATTAATAATAAATGTCCTAATCTAATCCAAGTGGGCCTAAATGGTCATATTTTATTCCTAAGTTTGTTTTTGGTCTAATTACACTTATCCAATAGAATTAGGACATGTGTTAGGGTAATAATAATATCATTTTTACCCTTAATTACCCTATTTACTTTTAACCGTGGTAAATAAAAGTAAAAAGTTACTATTCACCAAAAATTATTTTCATCTCATTGAACCACATTTTACTTACTGACATCAACCGTGTCTCTCGGATTTTTGAAATTCCACTCACAGAAGCGGTAAAATTATTTTTATGAAAAATTCAGTTTTTTAACTACCACTTAGTGGTTTCACTATTCATCAAAAATTGAAAGTTTTCAGAAAAATACCAAAATTTCACCCTAGGCTAATTTCGATATTACGAATACAAATATGAAGTCCATTTTGAAAAATAAAATTTATAAAATTTCAAAAAGTGGTTATTACTATTCATAACGGCTAGTTTTAATAATATTTTAATAGTATATCGTTGTTTAGTGAAACTCGGTATTGCGTACGACGCAAGCTATCGAGGAAGGTCGCGATTTCGTATAAAGAAAGTAAATCAAGTGTTGTGTGTATAAAAAGATTCCTTTGATGATTTATATAACATAAAATTCTCGGGTGTTACAATATTATGGGAAGGGCCCTCTCTATATCCCCTCGATGCATCAATAACTCTTATGAGACAAACTAGATTGGGTTTTGGATGAGGTCTTACCAATTTATATAGATGTATTGGCACAAGGAATAGAAGATATCATATTTCCTCTTGACTCTATGTTTTAGATACCCAACATTATTCATTACATCATTATGAATTTAGTTATTTATAATCCATTTTATTATTTGATTAGTTAGAATATACATGGTAATATTTGATTATTTATATGGAATTATTTGATCATCATTTATTCTTTCCATATTATGTCCAAGTTATTGATTAAATGGAATGAATTTCAGTTATTTAACATGAAATATTTATTATGACTTTTTTATTAATATATTATGCTATATGATTAACCTTACTGAGCATCTGATCTCACCCCTTTCTTATGTTTTATTTTCCCCAGGATACCAAGAAGTGTTTTGTGATTCATATAATAGGATATGTTAAGGGGAATATAACATCCCTAATATTTATTTCACATTAATACTTGATTTATTACATAATGATACACTTAATAAAACCATAATGATCAATAATTATAGTGTCTTTGGGAATTAGGTACATTACATAACAACATAAAATATTGAATACAACATCTTTATTAAACAATTCTTTAACATGCGGAAAATACTCCTTCAAACTTAAAACTGCATGAGATAACCTGAGGAAATACAAAATAAATGGTTGATCTATAAATCCCAATATGATAATAAACATGGAATAATTGATACATGTTAGACAATAGGCATATCAATGAGGAATAAAAGGAGCATGAATAATAAGGCATGATATAGAATGATAATTATAACATGGGAAATGTGGCAACAACTTAAAATACTGAATCACAAAAAAAGGTCAAGACTAAAACTACCAATAAATAATAGTGGAAAAATTCCCATAAAGGAATCAGGTTCACTCCCCATCTAAACACGATGTATCACGATACTAAAAATTACCCAATTCATTGGAGCACTATCTGGGTGCACCCATCATATTCATTTAATTCTCATGCTTAAGTGTTCCATATAGATCATACAACATGAATTCATTCGTCATCATAATTTATTCCATGATAAAGGAATGTGGAATAAATACATGTAAGTCACAAATAAATAAGTATATGTTCATAATGGTGAATACCTTTGATATAAAAATGGGTATGGTATTCACTACACAATTGTTTTGGCATGGAAAACTTTGGTGAAATTTAGGTAATATAACGACGATAATTAAAAATTATTAAAATGGATTTATGACAGAGAAAGGGGTCTATAATCATTTGTAAATTAATTGGAAATTAATGGGGATATGAAAAAATGTATACCATAATAATTAAATGAACATAAAATACATAAGGTAAAGAAGATACTTGAATAAAGAGGAGAAAGGAAAAGATACCTTATGAAATTTTGGCATGGTAACAGGTGTACATAAAGGATCATGGGAGGATTAATGAGATTTAAAAGGGGGATATAATAATTTAAAAATTAAATTTAAAGTAAGGGGAATATAGAAGAACATATCCCAACAAACACAAATGGAATTTAATAGACATAACATAAAAGGAGTTCTTGAATGAAAATGAGAAGAGAGAAACCCCTAGTAACGGCTTAGGTGAAGGTTAAGATGAGAGAGAATAAATGATCCAAAAATTCAAATAACATAAATTGAATAGTAGGGTATTTTTATAAATAAATCACTTCATAAAAAATTGTAATTAAGAAGAAAATTCTAAATAAGGTTCTTGAATTGAAAGGAGAGGAAGGTGAGGATCCCTTACTTGAGTGCATGAATTCAAAAGCTTGGGAGGGATTTATTCAGATCTATGGGGTGCCTTGGGAGGAATCTAGAGAGTGTAGGTAAGAGTATAGTAGTTATATAAGAAGTTTTAGTGAAGAAAAATGATATTTGTGTGGGTTTATATAGGAAAAGAGGGTGATTTCTTTATTATTTAGGTTTTGGACTCTACATAATAAAATATCCAAAACCACAAACCATCCCACATATTTTTACTATGGTTTCTACCAAAAGTGATTGGTTCTAATTATTTTATAATTCCAAGGTCCAAAGTTATTAAAATAATTTCCTTGCTTATGTGGAGGTGAGTCACACTCTTAAAGAAATAATTTTAAAACCTTAAAATATATTATATGTTTTAAGGGATTCATAATGGATTTACAAAATAAATAAAATAAACTTAAAAAATCAAATTATTTTAAAAGTAAAACATGTATTTTGTAGTGGATACCATTTATAGTAATTATTACATCACCTTTGGGTCATTATGATGTCACAAAACACAAAGTATATTTATACGATATTTAATTTTTAGTTGAAAATTCGACTGTATCAAAAAATTATGAAAAATTAACCATTAAATAATTTTAATATTATAATTATATAAATAATATTAATTTTATATAAATAATTTTATAAATATATAAATTTTCAATTTTAAAATAAAATCAACATTTATTAAGAAATGTTGAGTTTTTTAAAAATAACAGTTTTCAAATACTTATAAAAATAAGATTTGACTTCATAAAAATTATATGATAATTTATATATGAAAAAAATTATTTAATAATATTAAAATATTATTTATTTAAAAAATTAATTAATTCATAAATTCATTAATTGAATTTTAATATTAACTAAAAATACAATTTGTGATTTTTTGTATCAAAATAAAAATCATTTACAAAGTAACAATAATTGGATGAAAATATATTCATTATTCTATAAGAAATAATGTACATACTCATATTTATAGGGTCTTGATACATATACCTTTAATAAACTGGAAAATATACTAAGGGTAAGGTGTGTGATGGTGGGACTTTGATGGGGTGGTTCGACAAACATGGTTTGGGTCGTGATCTTGATGAGCTTGAACTTCTCTTACAAAGAGTTTCGCTCATGCTTAAGTTGTTAGATATAAGCCTAAGATTGGTCAAGGGAAAATCCTAGAAATGATATCTCCCTTAGAATCTATGATAAATGGGATTCATAGGGTACGATCCTATTGGTTGAGTCCATCACTTCACTTTCTTTGTCAATTGAATTTTTTAAAACTCTATATTTATACTAATCATGTGATCACTATTCAAAGACTATATTATAAATGGTAAAGATACTTAACGATATTTTAAATCCAACTAGATTTAATAAAATAAAATAAGTGCATGTGTTTTCTATAACCATATCATAGAATAATATATTTAATTAAATCAAAAGGGAAATTTTTATTTATAACAGTTTGGTTCGTTAAAGGGAATAAAGGCATTCTCAAATAAAATACTTTGTGTATTTTATGTTTTCAACTATAATTATAATTTTAAGTATGCATCTATTTTAACAAGACTACTAAAATATTTTTTCCTTCAGGATATGATTCCTTGTATCTTATTCCAATGTAACAAAGTAACCAAGAGTTCCAAGTTATTAGGGTTGGGGTGCTACACTTTTTTCAGTACATATAAATATTTATTTAATTTTTTTATCATTATATTTAATGATAAATCTATAAATTTTCTTAATATAGAGTTCCTCTTTAAGAACACCATTCATAAATGCTGATTTTACATCCATTCAGTATACTTTAAACCCCATTTTCATGGTCATAACTGAAAATAATCTTATAGTTTCAAGCTGAGAAACTACTAAAAGTTTTTTATGACCATAAATAAAATAAATATAGTAATAGCCTTTTCATACTATAGGTGCCTTATTCCATATGACTATTTTATCTTCATTGAGTTAAAAAAACCCATTTAGTTCCAATCACATTCTTATTTATCATCCATGAGACAACTTCCCAAGTATATTTTTTCTCAATTTGGTCAAGATCCTCATGCATTTCCCTAACCCAAAATTCATCTATGGAATCATAATAAAATGATTTTGGTTTCACTTAGGATAATAATGGATATTTTTTTCTCTTTCCTTCATTCTTCTTGTTCGAACCTAAGCTGTATGATCACTGTGAGATCTCGACATTTTTTGGAGTTGTCTTGGGATTATTTATAGGTACTCTTATTTTAGTGTTGAGTACTCTTAATTTGGGTTTTACCTTAAGTTTATTTTGGGTGGATATTTGAGAAAAATAAAAGAAAGTGTTTTTGTGCACGGTTGGAACATAGTTAGAGAAAACTGTGCGCCCTAGACTAGAAAATCGTGCAACGTTGGACAGTGGGGATTTGCATGGTTGGTGCACATTTTTTCTAACTGTTCTCCCTCTTAGGATTAACTATGAACCCCTATAAAAGAGGCACATAGTTTAGGTGCATAGTTAGGGAAAACCGTTTGCCCTTGCTCAGCAAAACGTGTGTGGGAATTAAAGTGTCCCAAAAATTAGTTTTTTAATCACCTGAACCCCCATTTTAACTTCTATTCGACCCCCATTCAACCCTAGGTAGTATTTCAAAATTTTGGAGCCTCCCGGATAGATTATAAGCCTTATAAACCTCTTTTCTTCATGATTTTAAGCCCTAATTGAAGATCTCCACCCTCCCATTAATTGGATTTCATCTCGCTTGGTTTCCCATTCCTTCTTCCTTCTTCTCCAATTCTAGAAAGGGGTTGTTACTCCTATTTTTATTAGATATAGATCTGGTTTTGTGGATATAGATCTAGGATTATAGATCTAGATTTAATATATCTTAATTTTTTTAATCATTATTTAGGGTTTTAGATCCAGACCTTGTTCTACAACATTGTGCCACAATTTTTTTTGGATTTCCATTGGGCTATCATTCATCAACGAATTGAGGTAGGTGGTCTATAATTCAAATCACATAGTATTTATTTAAATTAAATGTATGTAATTATACAATTTATATTAGATATTTAGAAATTGTGTTCTTTATTTAAATTAATTAATTTGGTGAATTAATTAATTGAGGAGATGTGAATTGAGGATTTTGGGAATTATGGATTTAGAGATAATTAATTGTAGAATTAATTATGAGATATAGAGATTTTTTATTTGGAGATAATTAATTTTAGAATTAATTATGAGATATAGATATTTTTTATTTGATATAATTAATTGATGAATTAATTATGAGGGCAACTGTAATATTTCACGCAACCTTTGAGTGTCTTACACAAAAATTTATCACTTTGCATGAAACATTTTCCTTTGTTGTGGAAAACCAACTTGTGCACAACTTTTATGTCTTGCATACAAACCTCTTCTTATGAACAACTCTCTTCTTACGGGCAGCTCCCTTTGCACACTATTCTTATGTAATTTAAAGCCCTAATTTTCTTTAAGGGCTAAACTACTGAAATGAGGGGGTAATCGACTATTTATAATCATTTCCAACCCTATGCATAAGTTCTTTACTCATCTTATTTTTCATTTGTAAGATTTTGGTCGAGCACATAAAACTACATTTGACGTTGCATTGGGCACAAATACCTCTTTCATGTTGTTTACTTCATCTTTATTTCTCAGGCATGCACAAACCACCTTTCATGCAAAAACCAATATTTTGTGTGATCCTTTGCTTCTCCATATTTTGATGTGATGATCTTGAATCTTTCCTTGTGTGAAACTTTATGAATCCCCATAAATGTTGCATGCAACTTCCTTTTCCAAAAAATCCCTTCTCCATTCTCCATATCTTGGACCCAAAAATTTGGAAAACACTGGGAAATGATGCCACCTTGTATATGAAATTTTTTTACCACCTCCAAAGAATCCATTAATTTTTAATGGATCTTTATTAACATAGATTTTCAGAAATATCTCTATAATTACACAACAAACCATGGAAACCCACTTTTTCAACAAAAAAAATCAACCCCAAAGCACCTTAATGTTATCTTTAGGTATTTTTTCCCAAAAATTTCCCCCTTTGGGTTTGTTGAAAACTCTTCACATTTTGATACATAATTAAATCCTTTTACATCTTCTACCACAATTCTATTATTGCAATACTGATGGAGATCAAATATTTACTTAACACATACTCTAATCCCAAATGAGCAATACTCAGCAAGAGAAACAATAGTATCATGAAAATTTCATCAATGAAACACTTAATTCTAAAACCACTCAACTAATTTGATCAAGAAACTAATATTTCATGATATATAACCTTTTATTAATCACCTTTATCATTTTTATATTTAAAACTCCCTCTACTTCAATACCTAGATTTTCATGTTTTTGAATTCTTAAAGATGTCTAAGCTAAGCTCTGACCATTTCCTCATAACACCGACTTCTCATCATGTCATAGAAACATTGCATGGTTTTTCAAAGACTTGAAACTTCACTACTCCCCTATCAGTTTATACCCTGTCTTGGTTGATAAAATTTCCCCCCTTTTAACGACAATTTCTCCCCCCTTTTCAATGAACATTATTTTCACTCCTTGGTGGTTTATAATAGGTTAAAGAAAACAGATCAATACATTAAGGAAAAACACAGCATACCTCAGGGAGATGGGGTCCAACATCCAATATTTTTCAAGTGTAGGGATTAGAATAAAATCATAGATCTATTTGATTCCTTTCAAACACTTCTTTAAGTAAGGAATTTTTTATAATGTACACAACCTATAGTTCTATAGGTACATACTCTAACTTCACAAGCCCATGCTATACATTCTCCTTGATAAAGTGATATTTTATTTCAATGTTCTTTATACTTGAGTGATGGAATGTATTTTTGATAAGATTTATTGAACTTGAATTATTGAAATGGATTTTGATTGGATACTTCACTTCAACTCCCATATCATCAAGATGTTGCTTTATCCACAATAATTGTAAAAATTGTTAAGTAGCCGCAATATATTTAGCTTCTATGGTGATCAATGAAATGAAATCTTGTTTTTTTATTATCCAATAAATAAATAATCCACCAATATAGAATGAACCATAGGATGTTGATTTTCTATCATATAATGATCTATCCCAATCTTCATATGTATATCCCAGTAAATCTTGTTTAGATTTTTCATTATAAATCAAACAGAAATCAACTGTGCCCTTGATATATCAAAGTATTATTTTCACTAAAATCAAGTGTATTTCCTTATAATTGCTTTAATATGTCACTTTTTGGTATGTGGAAAAAACAATATCAAGTCTTGTTGCTGTCAGGTACAATAGACTCCAATGATTTTCCTATATTCTGTGATATTAACCGCATTGCCTTCATCACCCTGTGATAGTTTCATTTAGGTAGCCACCAGAGTCATCATTTATTTGGAATTATCCATTTCAAATATCCTACAAACCTCCATAGAAAATTTATATTGAGAAATTAATGTTCCATTCTTTCCTTCAGTCACCTATAATCTAAGTAAAAACATTATTTCACCAATCATTGACATTTCAAATTCACTTTTCACGAATTTTTGGGAACTATCTACACTGTGCTTCATCTGATCTAAAAAAATCATGTCATAAAAATATACTAGCACCATCATCCTTTGATTACTAACATTGTTGACATACAGATTGTAATTAACTCCACCACACTGAAAAATGAGATTCTTCAAAAACAGATCTAGTCTTGAATACCATGCTCTTGGTGATTACTTTAACACATACATTACCTTCTTCAGTTGAAAAAATCTATTCTCATATTCATGAATGATAAAACCATATGGCTTATCAATATAAACTTCTTCTTCCAAAACCCCATTCAGAAATTCCGACTTGTCATCCATATGGAAAAATTTTAACTTCCTTTTCACTACTATGACCAAGAATAATCTGATTGTCTCTAGCCCTGCAATAGGTGAACATTTTTCATCAACATTGATACCTTCTATCTAGGAGTACTCTTTGCACACTTGTTGTGTGTTTTTTTCGAATCACTATTCCATATTTATTAATCTTATTGCAAAATACCCATTTGGTCCCAATGATATTCTTATATGATAGTCTCGAAACAATCTCCCATGTATGATTCTTCTAATATGTGACAAGAGTACTGTGCAATCTATCCAAAGTGAGATCCATTGGATCTTTATCCTCCAACATAGAAACTTTTAGACTGAACTGAGGTGGAATTATTCTCAATATGTGCTTGATGATCTTTACATCTTCAATATTTTCACCAAGACCATGCATGTATTCCATAACAACATTCACCCTATCAAAGAATATGACAACATATTTATTATGGTTCATTCTCAGATCCTTATATTTGTTCTAGAGAACTTACAATTTTTCTTCTCTGACTTTTGAATAACCTTTATAGATATTCAGCAGATTTTCCCACATGGCATGATCAAACTTACTTGACATCACCTTTTTATAGATTTAATTGGATAAGGATCCCCCCTAATGCATTTATTCATTTGAAGTTGGTATCTAATTCCCTTCAGTCAGTTTGTGATAAAGCACCACTATTGATATTGGTCGAGATTCCATGCATTACTGTGATAAAGAAATCCAATTCTAATGATTGGAAGTAGTGCTTCATCTGATTCTTACATAATTGAAAATTGTGCCCATCAAATATTGGAACCCCCCTATGATTGACAACATCCATTTCTTCTACTAAGTTAGAACCACTAACTTGCAACCTTTCGATCCGATACCAATTGTTATCCCAACTAAGTTAAATACCCTGAGGGGGGGGGGGGGGTGAATCAGGGTATAAAAGATTAAAACTACTTCCCCTTTGGATATTGTTTTATTATTAAACAAAACACTCTTCTCTCTCTTTCATGTAGCTATGTATGAACAAAAATCAAAGCATGCACAAGACACGATAATTTTACTTGGTTCACTCTCACTGGGCTACGTCCAAGGGGCATAAAATGACAATGTGATGATGTACGAAATCCACTGAAAGAACACTGCTGTTTAGAATGTTGGGAGTGAACTCACCATCCCTCTTGGTTTACAACCAATCACAATTTGAAATCTAACTACTCTCTCAACTGAAGTGTGCTCATTACTTATTTAGAATATGCTCCTTAAATTTCTTTAATCAACATGATTTACACCTTATTTAGTGTATCATTAATTTCAACTTTCATCCACTTGGGGAATACCCCTTTATCATAGTACTACAAGGAAACTAAAATCTTTAGTGCAAAATTTGAGCATCTTGTGAACAATTTTATCACTTTGCATCCAAAATTTTCCTTTGTTATGGAAAACCAAATTATGAGTAAATTTTATTTCTTGTGTGAAAACCTCTTCTCACATGCATCTGTCTTCTTGTGCAAAACTTCCTTTATGCACAATTATTACATGATTCAGAGCCATTATTTTATCTAAGGGTTGAGCTACTAAAATGAAATGGGTAACCACCTATTTATAGGAATATCCATCCCTACACATAATTTCCTCACTTGTCTTCTTTTGCACACATAAGAGTTAATGCAATTGTGTAAAACCACATTTGACGTCGCATTGGGCATGTAAGACTCTTTCGTGCCATTAACTTCATCTTTATTTCTCAGGTTCATGCAAACTACCTTTCATTTAAAAAACCAATATTTGTTGTGATCCTTTCTTTTTCCATATTTTGATGTGATGATCTTGAATCTTCCCTTGAGAAATAATTTATGAATCCCCATCAATATTTCACGCAAATTCATTTGATAAAAACACTTTTCTCCATTATGTAGATTTTGGACCCAAAAATTTGGTAAACATTAGGAAACACCACCACCTTTTATATATACTTTTTGTAGCACCTTCAGAGAATCCATTCCTTTATTATTGTCAACATATATTGTCATCAATATCTCTAGAATTCCATAATTGAACATGGAAACCTGATTTTTCAACAAACAAATTCAACCGAAAATAATCTCAATGTCACCTAAATTTATTTTCCCAACATAATCCAAGATTGAACCAAGGATTGAATCTAGGATTGAACAATTCCAAGGCTTGAATCCATGGCTCAAAAAATTCAAGGTTCGAACAAATCCAAGGATTGAAGGAATCTAAGGTTTATCGACATCTATAATTTCTCTCAGATGACTCCAAGATTTAATCCAATGTATGTTATTTTCTCCTCCTTATTACTTGTTGATTGCTTGTTGGTTATATCATTTTTTCATTTTTTTCATTATTGTAAGGACCTATGTTTTTCTGGACTGTAATTTTGAGCAGAAATTTAAATTTTTGTTATTAAGTGCTTGGAAAGGGGTAAAATGGTCTTTTTAACCTACCATATGATCTCATATAATTTTTATGACCACTCAGTTGGTCCAAGAATAGGGTGTTTACCCTAGGACATGATTTTGGTGGGAATACGAGTTGTTTGATTTTTTGCAGAATAATTAATAATTAATATTTAATAAATTAAATATTAAATTGTTCATGTAGGTTAATTTGGTTATAAATTTTGAATGGATCATCCGATTGAGATTACATCTCCACCATTGAGTATGGAACGAGGAATTTATCCTAGGAAAGGCATAATCTTGAGTCACGCATTGGGGTCGTCCCAGACCCCTTTTCCTTTTATTTTCTTTTTCTTTCTTTTATTTATTTTTCTCCATTTATTTTGTGTCTTCTCCTTTCCTACTCTACTTCTATCATATTCCCAGGAGGGGATCCTCACACTCCACTCAAATGAGAGGAAATGGATAGGGAGAAAGAGACTGAGATAGGAAGAGAAGGAGGAGCCGTTGCGGATCCCTCGAGGCACTGGATCAACGTGCGATGACCATGGACTGCGAAATCGAATGAAGCTTCGACGATTTCTTCCCAAAGGTAGTATATTTTTAATATTTACTGAAAAAACCATTTATATTCATTATTTTCTAAATCTAAGACCCTATTATGCTTGTATGTTGTCCATAGTGGCCTGATCTTTTGATTTGAGGGTTTAATCGAGGGTTTCGGGTGATCCGGAGAATTTTCTATACAGGAAAACCCGATAACATGGCATGTGGTTCAGGGGAACACTTTGTGTGTTCTTCCCATTCAGGGAATATGAAGTTTAAGGTGTACATGCCATGTATATATGTGTACACATGGTGTACTAGTACTCGACCATGTAGCAGAGTACCCAGGCATGGCTAACTGTGTAAGGGTACATGGCTGTATAGAGTACATGAATAGACCCCATGTGGGTAGCCCATCATGTAAAAGCACATGGATTGGCCAAGAATATGGCCATACTGGTTGAGGGACACTAGAATTTACCCTGTGTTGGGTACACGATGTGTACCCTCCTTACACGCTGTGTACCTGGGGTGTTTACACGCCCAGGCTGGCGAGAGTACACACCCATGTGGCGATCTGAGGGAACATGTCGTGTATGGTATCTACATGCCGTGTACTCATACCTTGTGAACCTTTGAGGTTATTTTCTTATTTTGTTCCCCGGAGTCAGAATTGGACCTGAACGTTGTCCATTCTGATCAGTTTTCCAGGTAGACCGCGAATGTGAAACCTATAGGGCGTTCTAAGGACTCCTAACGGGTGTTTTGGGTTTTTATATAAATATAGAGGTTCTTCCTCTAGTAATTGAATTTAGTTATCTCTTGAGAGAGATACTTTTCATGAATTATAGGTTAGGTGTTTAGACTAACCTATTTGAGATACTGATCTGCGATGGGTGATGAGACATCTCTTGTGATTGATTCCTTAGTGCCTTATCCTTTGAGGATGTATCCCTTGAGAGACGTAGCCTTCTAGACCGAGTAGATGAAAGAAATTTTTTTTATTGAGTATCCTGTGTAGGATGCCTCTATCTTTAATCTGGTTACCAAGGATATCCTGAGGAATTCCTTTTCTTATGCTGATCTAGGGAGTTCCTTATAGGATCCCTAACATGTGTTCCGTTTCAAGGATACCAAGTAGGATGCCTCCATTTGCTTGTTGTTCAAGGATCTCATGTTGGATTCCTCCTTCACCTTTTATAGCTAAGGATCCTGAGTAGGGTTCCTTCAGTTTAATTTATACCAGAGGATCCCGAGTAGGATACCTCTTTAGTGTTGGCTTGAGGGACCCAGCGAGTGCTTGTTATTTGACTAACCTTGAGTTATACATTGGGTTTGGGTAGAGATGGTGTTCGAGTGTCACCTTAGAACCTGTGCCAAACTGGTAACCCCATGGGTATATGAATGGAGTCTTAGGTTTGACGTTTGGGCCACCCTCACTCATTTTTTTATATATTGGACATGTTTATTGATTTTGTAGCGATGTTTACCAAAGGTGATTCTTGGTTGGTGGCTATTGAGCCTTACATCGGGTGTATTTCTTTCTTTTGGGATGCCCGAACATGCTTCCAGGGATCCGTATATGCTTATGGGTGGGATCTAGTTTTACGCCATTCTAGTTATATATATGATTATGGGTGGGAGGTAGTTTTACTCCATTCCAATTATTTATACACTTTTTGGTGGGAGGCAGTTTTACCCCATTCCAATTATATATACATTTATGGGTGGGAGGTAGTTTTACCCCATGCTACTTATACATTATAGATGGAAGGTATTCTTACCCCAAGCCATGGGAGACATTCTTACCCCATGCTGGCTATAGTACTATGGATGGGAGTCATTCTTACCCCATTCCAGTTATACTACTATGGATGGGAGGCATTCTTACCCCATGCCAGTATCTTCTATGTAAGGGTGGGATGCATTCTTACCCAACACCGGTTATATATGTTATAAATGGGAGGAATTATTACCCCATGTCATCTTATTATATATGTTATGGGTGGGAGGCATTCTTACCCCACACCATTTATGATTTCCATATATAGTTATGCTTGAAGGTCAAGAGACAGTGATGGATCTTAGACCTGGGTTAGGGGTAGACCGTACGAGATCCCCTAGAATTGGATTGCAGTGGTACGTCTCGATCCACCCCAACATATATCCATATCTAATTTTATATATAAAGTTGACTTGATCATACATTCCAGCCATGGAATGATGTAGATATATGTCGATTGGGATTACATACCCAAGGATTGACAGCTGTTAGTTTTTATGTTGTTTGATTCACTGATGTATGAATGTCATATATATGTATGTTTGTATAGGTCTGGGATTATACATACATATGCCTATAGATATTGACATCCATGGTTAAACTTTCCTAGTTGACTAGGATTACGAACCCAAGGTTTGACTGTGGTATATCATTTGAATTTACTTCTCTTTTCAGTTATGACTTAGCTAGTCTGAGATGTTGCTTTTGCATACACTTATAACATCACATTTATAGGTTGCTTGTTGGAGTGGACTACTGAGATTATTTATCAACCTATCATATTCACCTCGGTGTATGTGTAGAACTTAAATATAATTTTTAGGATGAGAATAAGTTCCATGGTGGATAGTGCTGAGGCACAATGTTGCATGTTCGAGCGAAGCTGCTTGTGTTGTTCTTATGATCGGGCTGGTGTAGTTTGATAGTGTCTGGAGACCAGGTATGTGGTTTTTCTCAAAGTTGGTAGTAGAGCCTTGTAATTTTACTTTTAGTTTCTCTTGTACTCCTGTATCTGTATAGTTGTCCCAATGGGCGACTATTGTTGTATTGTATGGATAACTATTCGGAATTTTACAACATTTCATTTATTATTACAACATGTTCTATTTCAGTTATTTACCGCTTCTTCACTCTATTTGTTTAAATCTGTGTATGATACTTAGATATTTCTGTTGTTTTATTACTATGATATGATGGAATAGTCTCTACACTACCACACCCTTGGCCCTCACTACTATTCTATAGCCTTTGGTGTATGGGGAGACGCTCTTGAGGCCTTGTAAACCACCAGCTCGGAGCACCAGTTTAGTGTAATCTGGGTCGGGATGTTACAAAGTGGTATCAAATGGGTTATTTTATTGGTCTTTACTATTTGGGATATGGTAGACATGAGTATTAGGAATGTGTCAGAACCTGTAATGGATATCAGATTGGTGCGTCGAGAATACTTGTTCTGATAAGAAGTCCTGGTTTCCAGGGTTGGGATTGCCATTCTAATATGCGATGTCATAGTTTTATATTATTTTTAACTTGGGTGACACACATGTTGTGTGGATGTTATGATTTACTATGGATCTATATCTCTTGTATATTAGAAATAGGTTAGGGATGGATTTTTAATCTTGGCAAGAAATAGAAAGAGGTGTATCATGCATCTTATTTGGAACCTAGGATTCACATCATATAGGCCTTCTATTATGTGCTTTTTTGATGCCTGAGGTTTATTTATTAGGCCTTATTACACATAATTTTTACTTTGATGGTAGGTTATTTGGATATATGTTGATTAATTTTGTTGTGAGGTTGATGACTCAGTACTCATACATGGGGGTACAGTGACCTAGTAGGTCGATATGGAATGCAATGATTTTTTTTGTTTTACTCCTTATAGGGTGTTGTTTATTACATATGTAGTTATCTATTCATATCGCTGAGTACGATGCTAATGGATACCAAGAAGTTTCTCATGAACTGGACCTCCAAGGGTTATTTCCATATACGAATGCCTGATGAGTGTTAGTTCAGTTTATCTTCTGCATTGGTATCATGACCTCCAAGGAGCAGTTCCTTTTGAGGATTCTTAGAGAGGACCAGGTCCTTGTAGGATTTATTTTTAGCTTTGAAACCCATAGGTCTTTATGATATTTTCCTTATTTTTAGAGCTTTTTATTTTTTGGGATATGTGGCTAGACCTTGTGACCTAATTTTGATTCTTATTCTGTAGGGCTAGGTGGGAGAAATAGAGGCCCTTAGTTTGACTCAGACCCATGTATGTCGATGTTATTTTGTTCAAGGGTAGCCTATGTGAGAGGTTGGATCATTTTTTCTAATACTTTTGATGTGATATTTTTTTTACACTCATTTTGATATCAAGGCATGGTAGGTGCTCAAGTTTTGAGTTATAAGCATGTTGATGCCTTCAACTTTTAATAGAGTATCTTGGGTGTTTTTTTTTGAGACTGGATTTGAAGGAAATGACTTTTCGGATGCCTGTCCTAGTAGACCAGTGTTTTCTGTTGTTTCTAATGTAATCAAATCATGGGTAGATGTTCATGACTAGAATGATTCTAGGTGATTAGAAATCATAGAATAAGTCACGACACAAGTGTGGTGCCTGTTTTTAAGAGGACTTCCAAGGGAGCTTATGGATTATGAAACTAACATGCCATGTATCATGGTTAGTGTAGATTTGTAATGGATGACTTGCTAGAGTATGAGTTAGGTGATAAATATACACATTTATTGCACATGGTATCATTTGAATCTAAATCGATGAGTGTCCAGGTGAGAGCCTAGGACCTATGTTTCAAGACTTACCATGGGTTTGGATCCTAGAAGTTATGTTGGAATGTCCCTCTGTGGTAGAGGTAACATCATGAAATAATGGGTTGCCATGAGTCAATTGACCCAAGTTAAATCCTATTTATCCTTTGACAGAATGTGAGCATGGTTGGGAGAGAGCTGTACATGCCCTTGGTGGAATATTAGTGTACTCTTGTTAGAGATAATCATTCTCTATCTTGATTAATATTGAATATACTAAGAGATCTTTGGCCCTATGCTGAGCTCCTTTTATTTCTAAATGTTCTTCCTTATTGAGGTTATGCTCGAGGAGTAGTGTAAGGTAAGACTTATGGTGGGGAGTTCACCATTGGCCGTTTGAGGGTGGTGAACCTCATTTTTAGTTGAACTTCCATGGTTTTGGTGGGCCTTTGGTCTTATAGGTTGATTTTGAGATGACGATAAGGGTATTCCAATGGTGGGGAGTACCAAATCGACCACATTTAAATGTCTTTCAGGTAGAAGTCTATTGGTGATACTATGAGGATGGTTTTTGGATAATCCATATAGATTTCTTATGCATATTATTGGGTTTAGAGCATGGCTACTGGTCTTTTCACCAGGCTTCTTAGGGATGAGAAGGTTTATGGTGGGGAGTTTGTAAGGACCCGTGTTTTTTAGACTAGAATTTTTTGTAGACATTTAAATTTTTTCTATCAGATGCTTGTAAAGAGGTAAATTGGTCTTTTTATCCTATAACTTGATCTCATATATTTTTTTGACCACTCTTTTGGTCCCGAAATAGGGTGTTTACCCTAGGACAGAAGTTTGGTGGGAATCCGAGCTGTTCTAATTTTAGAAAAATAAATAATAAATAATAAATAATATTTAATAAATTAAATATTAAATTGTTTGCATAGGTTAGTTCAGTCATAAATTTTGAACAAAGTGTCAAATTGAGATTTCATCTCTGCTGTTGAGTCCAGAATGGGGAGTTTAGCCTAGGCGAGGCATAAGCTCGAGTCGGGCGATAGGGCCGCCCAAGCCCCTTTTTTCTTTTCTTTTATTTTTCTTTCTTTTATTTATTATCCTTTCCTCCATTGATTATCATGTATTCCTAAGAGGGGATCCTCATATTCCAATCAACCAAGAGGAAAGGTAAAGGGATAAAGAGAAGGAGAGAGGAAGAGAGGGAGGAGCCATCATAGAGCCCTTGACGTGCTGGATTGACATGTGATGACCATGGACCACAAAATCAAATGAAGCTTATGTGGTTTCCACCCAAAGGTAGGAAATTTTTAATATTTACCATAAAACCCATTTAGATTCATTGTTTTCTAAATCTAATCCCCTATTATTCTTGAATGTGGCCCCTAGTAGCTCGATCTGTTAATTTGGGGGTTTAAATGGGGGTTTCTAGCGATTTGGAGGGTTTTCCATTTGGGAAAACCCAATAACATGGTGTGTGGTTCAGGGGAACACACCATGTGGTATTCCCGTTTGGGGAAGATAAAGTTTAAGGGGTATATACCATGTACATGGGTGTAGACGTTGTGTACTGGTACTCAACCGTATAGCCAAGTACATGGGCAGGGCTAACCGTGTAGGGGTACATGGCTGCATAGAGTACACGACTAGACTCCGTGTGGGTAGAAAGCTGTGTAAAAGTACATGGATTGGCCAAGTAGATGGATATACTGGTTGAGGTACACGGGCATGTACCACATATTGGGTACACGCTGTGTACCTAGGGTGTTTACATGCCCAGGATAACAGGAGTACACACCCATGTGGCGATCTGAGGGTACACACTGTTTATGGTCTCTACATGTTGTGTACTCCTCCCTTGGTTCCCTTTTATGGTATTTTCCTATTTATTCCCCAGAGTTGGAATTGGACCTAATAGTTGTTCATTCTGAGTAGTTTTTTTGCATAGATCATGATGGTAAAACCTGTGGATCATTCTGTGGAATCCTAATGGGTGTTTTGGGGTTTCTATCTAAATGGAGGGGTTCTTCCTCAAGTAATTGAATTTAGTTATCTCGTAAGAGATATAATTGGTATTAATTATAGTTCAGGTGTTCAGACTAACCTAGTTACTATCTTGATCTGAGATGGGTGATGAGCTATCTATCATGACTAATTCCTTAGTGGCTTATCCTTTTAAGATGTATCCCTTGACAAATGTTCCCTTCTGACCTGAGTGGCCATGAGAACAATTGTTATTGAAGATCCTATGTAGGATGCCTTTGTCTTCTATCTAGTTACCAAGGATCCCTTGAGGGATTCCTTTCCTTATGCTGATCTAGGGAGTTCCTTATAGGATCCCTTACGTGTCTTCCATTTTGAGGGTACCGAGTAGGTTGCCTCTATTTTCTTGTCATTCAAGGATCCCATGTAGGATTCCTCATTCACATTTTACAACTAAGGATCCTGAGTCAGATTCCTTCACTTGTGTTTAGACCAAAGGATCACAAGTATGATTCCTCTTTAGTGTTTTTCTTGAGGGACACAATGGGTGCCCTTTGTTTGATCAACCCTGAGTTTTAAGTTGGGTTTGGGTAGATATGGTGTTCAAGTGTCACCTTAGAATGTGTGCCAAACTGGTAAGACCATGGGGATATGGATGGAGTATTGGGTTGGGAATTTGGGCCACCCTCACTCGTTTGTTTATATATTTGACATGTTTATTACTCTTGCAGCGATGGTTACCAGAGGTTCTTCTTGGTTGGTGGCTATTGATCCTGATGAAAGGTGCCTTTCTTTATTTTGGGATGCATAGATGTGATTCCTAGGATCTGTATAGGCTTA
The DNA here is from genome assembly GCA_963277665.1 of Viscum album. Lineage (NCBI taxonomy): Eukaryota > Viridiplantae > Streptophyta > Magnoliopsida > Santalales > Viscaceae > Viscum > Viscum album. The sequence continues at coordinate 1,654,619,680 of OY728121.1, read as the reverse complement.
TGGGTGGGAGGAATTTTTAACCCATTCTAGTTATATATATGCTTATGGGTGGGAGGTAGTTTTACCCCATTCTAGTTATATATATTCTTAGGGGTGGGAAGCAGTCTTACCCCTTTCCAGTTATATATACATTTATGTGTGGGAGGAAGTTTTACCCCATTCTAGTTATATATAAGTTTATGGGTGGGAGGAAGTTCTACCCCAAGCTAGTTATACATTATGGATGGGAGGAATTATTACCCCATCCTAGTTATACTACTATGGATGGGAGACATTCTTACCCCATTCCAGTTATACGTTATGGATGGGAGGCATTCTTACCCCATGCCAGTTATACTACTATGGATTGGAGGCATTATTACCGTATTCCAGTTATACTACTATGGATGGGAGGAATTATTACCCCATTCCAGTTATAATTCTATGGATGATAGGAATTCTTACCCCATTATAGTTATACTAATATGGATAGGAGGCATTATTACCCCATGATAGTATCTTCTATGTATGGGTGGGAGGAATTCTTACCCCATTCCAGTTATATACGTTATAGATGAGATGCATTCTTAACCCATGAAATCTTATTATATATGTTATGGGTGGGAGGAATTCTTACCCCATGCCATTTATGATTTCGATATATAGTTATGCTTGAAGGTTAAGAGACAACGAGGGCTCTTGGACTTGGGTTAGGGGTAGACCATGAGAGATACCTTGGAATTGGATAATGGTGGTACGTCCCAATCCACCCCAACATATATCCATATATAATTTTATATATAAGGTTTAATTGATCATAAATTCCATCTATGGGATGATGTAGATATATATCGATTGGGATTACGGACCCAAGGATCGACAACTGCTGGTTTTTATGTTATTTGATTCACTGATACATGAATTTCATATCTTTTTATGTATGTATAGGTATGGGAATATACATACATATGGCCATATATATGGACATAGATGGTGAAACTTTCCCACTTGACCGATATTATGGACCCAGGGCTCAAATGTGGTCTCATGTTTGACTTTAATTCTCTTTTTAGTTGTGACTCAGCTAGGATGTGATGGTTCTTTTCTATACACTTATAACAACACATTTATAGGTTTTTTATCTGGGTGACCTATTGAGATTATTTCTCACCCCTGCACATGCACCTCCATGTATGTGTAGACCTTACGTCTCCTTTTTTAGGTTGAGCATGAGTTTCATGGTGTATAGGGCTGACAATCAATGTTTCATGTTTGAGTTAAGCTGCTCATGTGGTTCTTCTGATCAGGCTGGTGTAGTTCAACAGTGTCTGGAGACCGGGTACATGGTCTGTCTTGGAGTTGTTAGTATATCCCTATAATTTTACTTTCAATTTCATTTATAATTATGTATATGTATGGTCTTCCTAATGGGTGACCGGGGTTGTATTGTATGGATAACTGTTTAGGCTTTTACAACATTTCATTTATTATTACGGCAAGTTCTATTTTAGTTATTTACTACATATGCACTTTGTTTGTTTACTACCGTATATGATAATTATATATTTCCATTGTTTTCTTACTCTAATATAAGGGCATATTCTCTCCACTATCAAACCCTAGGCCTTCACTTCTAGTCAGTTAGCTATGACGTATGAGGACGCATGCTTGAGGCCATGTAACCCACTGGCTCAGAGCACTAGTTTAGTGGAATCTGGGTTGGGATGTTATAATTATATCTTTCTATTCATTATCCATCCCTACTTTCCATTATAGAATGAATTTCTAATTGGTTATTTCTATGTTTTTGGGTTTTTACTGACCCTTTAAGGGGTTTTATTACTACCTTGTAGCATATTAATAATCCCACACATCAATTTCATCCTTGTAGCATATTAAGTTTAAATGTTTTTCACTTTCTACCATAGAAATAATGAACACAAATTGTTTTTTAAAATTCCACCCATGGTTTTTATTTAATAAATTTAAATGTATTTATTTGAATGATTTCTTGAAGTTGAGGTGTGGTTTGTTTGTGTATTTTCTATTTTGAAGCTTCAGTGGTATTACATATAGATTTTTTATGTTAAGTGTCCTTAATTTTATCTCTTTTTTTCATTATATTCTATATGAAAATCCATATATATATATATATTCATTTTGAATTATATATATATATATATATATGAAAAAATTATTTCATGTATATATGTAAGCATGTAGTCATATGAAATATGGATAGGATTCATTCAATAAATCACGTGATAATTTTTTTTCTTGGTTTTAAAAAAGACTTCCAAGAAGACTATTAATGTGTGTTTTTTAAAATTATGAATTTGAGATAAGTTTGGAACTTTTTAAAATTAATTTGATTAAAACTTTGATATTTTGAATAATATTGAAATAAAGAAGTTTTCATTAAAAATTAGTAGTATCAAGTGTTATGGCCTTATTGGTACTATGAAATGATTTTTATGAAAAGTCACCATGATCTATATAATATTTCTATATTAGTTTTAATGAGGTATGATATTTTTATTTTAAATAAAAAGATCGCATTGATGGTTTTTGTAAGGATTTTTGAATAGACATGTTTGAGTTATGTTGATTTTAGATTGATATATTTTATGAAAAGGTGACCATACCTCGCATTACTATCATAATAGGGATCATATGCATCTTAGTGAGGGATGCGAGATAGTTACAATGTTTCCAAAATCAGATTGTATGGGTCCCCAATTATATCAATTCCCATATAGGACTCCAACAAGGTAGGATTGTTGTGGGTTTCTAGTAGGTTATAAACATAGGAACCCATCATCATGCTTATAGGTGGTTCCAACCCAAGTATGTCTAGAGTCACCTCATGGGATGTTTTAGAATTTCCTAAGACCACATATGCTTCATTTACTATTTTTTACATGTATATTATTTTTTGACTTACACCACATTTAATATTGATCCATTATAATGTGACTCATTTTTTATATTTTTTATTTGGTTGTATTGATTTATTTATTTTTGTGAATAATGTTTCATTTTATTATTATATATTATTCTTCATGAGTATGGTTATAAAGATTAATATTCAATAACCCTAGAATATTTACAGAGTTCATAAGTATCTCCATTCAATAAAATATCAGTTATTATGGTGAAAATATTAATTAAGATAAGTTATGGAGATTAATGATATTTTATAAACCATTAATATTAAATGTAATAATTCCAAAGATTGTTACATCACTTGTTCCAAAAAATAGAATGTAGTTTATCAAATTATATACATTTTGGAATAATTATTAGAAAATATTTTTAGGTATTCATCATTTTAGGTCTATATGTATTGGTTAGATCCCTAGGAATATCTAATTACCATCCATGTATATAAAATAACTCTTTATTTATTAATTTTTTTATTAATAAATTTTTATATATGCTAGTTAATGTAATAAGAGTTTATTATTCTTGTTGATCATATTTGGGTTTCTTATTACTCATTAATTACCTATATTATATTTTAATTTCTTTAGAGGATTTAAGAAATACTTGATGGATCATTTTAATAGATTTAGGACTAGTCTTAGTTAGAGCATTTAAAGTATTAAAAGTGGAATTTATCCTATAAATATAGAATTCATAGAGGCCCCAAAAAATCATATATCATAACATGTCCCCATCGAAACCCCTTGAATCACAGAAATGAATGTGCATACCCCCAAAATACCACCTTAAACAGGCCAGGAGTTAAATAACTAGTTCCAATGGTGTAATTATCAAAAATAGGAGGCATTAACCCCTTTAGAAAAAAATGGAGTATAAATATCATTATCATCATCTTTATGTCCCTAATAGTTATTATTTCAATTTATTGTTTGAGACTCATATCCCATCTCTTTTATATTGCTTGAACTAGTTTGAGAAGTAGTCATCCCATGGATGAATACTACTTAGATTATTTCAAGAAACATAGGTGTGTGTCCACAAGATATGGAGGATGAGTCTCAAGAAGAAAAATGCAATAATAATTGTTCGAGATATGAAGCAGATGAGGATGACTGTTTCTATAACTTTCACCTTTGTATGAATTTAGAGGATAACACCTACCATAGTAGAGTAATTATTTTCTTAAATTCAATTACCCATTTACTTCAAAGCATACTGAAATTATTTGAAACAATCAAATATTGGGTTCCCCTTATTATAATTATCTATATCTTTCACCTTTAATAATGAATATATTATATGTATTTATTTATTTATTATAAAACACGAATATTTTATGAACATAATTGGATGGATATGAGTTTAAAGTGGATGGAAACTAATTTTTTGACAAAAGAGTATGAATATAGAGTTAATTAATTCACTATGTTTGTAATAGATCATGAATAAAACCCTTCTAAAATCCTTTTCCATGTTTAAATTGTTTTTATTCGAGAAAAATTAGTCTAGAAGAGTTGTAAGAACATTTGATTTGTCACAAAATAGATCAAAACTATAAATGCTGGACTAAACATGGAGAAAAGTTGAACATTCTCTCCGATAGGGATGATACTTCAGTTTATGGATCATTTGATATGAATACCAGTGAAAATGAATATTGAGATCACATGAAAGAAATGAAAATGGAAATTGAAGATGAACTTCATGATTATCCAAAATTGTTAGAGAATTTAAATTGCAATGATAAGATACAATTTCATACATATTGTACTAAACACACAATATTATAAGTTATATTAAAGTTATATAATTTGAAAGACGGTGGTGGATGGAGCGACACTAGATTTATAGAACTACTTGGCCTCCTAAATGATATGATTCCAAAAGAAAATGAACTTCCTTGTAGAACATATACCACTAAAAGAATGCTACATTCAATGGGAATGATCTCTGAAAAATACACTCTTGTCTAAATGATTCCATATTGTTTCACGAGGACTATAAATCACTCATAAAATTCCCTAATTGTGGTTAAGATCAATAAAAGAAAAATGAATCAAGTTCTTCGAAAGATGTATGTTACTTTCCTATCATTCCATTATTTAGAAGACAATATGGATGTTAGGAAATCATAATAAAATTGGCATGGAATTCAGATACAAGAATTAAATATGGGAACCTACATCATCTAATAGATTCTCCTCAGTGGAATAAAATTGATTTCGAGTATCCTAAATTTGGAAATGAGCCAAGAAACTTTCATCTTGCATTATCTACATATGGAATAAATCCTTTTGGTTTATAGAGTAGTACTCACAAAACATAGGCCATCTTATTGGTAAATTATAACTTTCCACCATGGTTATGCATGAAGTGAAAATACATTATATTGTATCAACTTATATTTGGAGAAAAGAAACCCAATAATTATATTGATTTATATTTGGATCAATTGATCGAAGATATGAAATTGATGTGGGATACATCTGTTACAATGTATAATTCTTATACAAGTTAATAATTAACAATGAGGTCCATTTTTTATGGGATGATAAATAACTTTCCTTCTTATGGAAATTTATCTAGATATAACATTACAAGAATGTTAGGGTGTCCCATTTGTGAAGAATGAACATGCTCATATTTGTTAAAACATTCCTTGAAGACTGTGTTTTTAGAAAATCAGAAGTTTTTTCCCTTGATGACATAAATACTGATCCAGAACGATACCATTCGATGGAAATATCAAAAAAGGCACAACACCATGTCCATTAACAGGTGGTAAACTATTCGATAAAGTAAAATATATTGACATTGTTTTCAGTAAATAATTTTCGAAAAACATTATGAAATTAGGTTGGAAGAAGAGATTAATTTTCTTTGAATTAATGAATTGGAATTGTTTTCACTTCATACATTTTCTTGATTTCATGCATGTAGAAAAAAATTTATTTGATAGTTTTATTGGAATGTTACTAAATGTTTCAGAAAAAATAAAATATAAAATCAAGGATAGGTTGGAAATAATTTACATGGGGATATGGGAAGATTTGTCCCCAGTGAAGGGTAAAGGGAAGACTTTTTTTCCTCCAATAGCTTACACTCTATCCATAGAGGAAAAATTTCAATTATTACCTTTCCTTAATAGTATAAATGTTCCAGAGGGATATTCAGCAAATATAAGGAATGTCATTTCAAGGAGTAATTTGAAGTTATAGGGACTAAAATCACACAACTGTCATATTTTGATGTAAGATTTGATACCTATTTCTTTCCATTTAATCCTACCTAAAAATGTATGATATACATTAACTAGAATCTTATTCTTTTTCAAATCCATATCCAGTAATGTTATAGACCAGGAAAAGTTTCTGATTATGAATAAGGTGGTTGGAGTCATATTATGTGAATTAGAGATGTTCTTCCCACCACCATTCTTTGATATAATGGTCCACCTAATGAATCACTTTCTTAGAAAGGTTCAACTATGTGGTCCTATCTATTATAGATGGATGTAAACCATTGAATGATATATGAATATTTTAAAAGGGTATATCAAGAATCGAATTTGGCCAGAAGGTTCTATTGAATAATGAAATATTATTGAAGAAGATATTGAATTTTATACCGATTACCTATCAGATGTTGATAGAATCGGTCTCCCAAATTCTCATCACAACAAATGCCTTATGGGATAAGGGATTTTAGGAAGACATGTTGTTACAATTAACTTCACTGAGTGAAAACAAGAACACCTTTACATTTTATATGACAGTGAAGATGGTCATCCATACGTTGAAGCCCACAAAAAAATTCTTAGATATTTGAATCCATCAAAGGATAAAGGATGTATATCAAATACACATAATCAATAGTTTATAGTATGGTTTTGATATCAAGGTTATAAGGAGGTATATGAAAATATGAATTCAATTGTTGAATGACTACGGTGGCTAGGCATGGGACCAAATGAAAATGTTATATCTTACACTAGATTTTTAATCTAAAGTTATACATTCTATACAAAAGAACACGATAACTATATTATGATGCAAAAAATGGAGTTACGCTTGTGGGGGAAGTAATGCACATATCTGGTTCTAAGGATAGAAATCCAATTTATGCAATTATGTCATATTTTGACATTATTGAATATATATATGAGTTGGATTATACAATATTTCAAGTTTCAATTTTCTATTTCAAATGGGTTGATAGTAGGAGTGCAATGAAAGTTGATGAAATGGGCTTTGTGAAGGTGAATTTTGGTGTGGAAGGGGAAAAGGTGAGTCTTTCAAAATGGAATCACAAGAAGTGAAGGTATTTTATGTCTCAGACCCATTGTACAAGAATTGGTCAATTGTCAGGATGGAGACTAAAAAAACTATTGGGTGAGATGAAAATTCAATCAAGGTTGACCCTTTCATTAGGAGATCACAATTAGTTCATTACTTTCCCAATGTAGATAATGTCTTGTTTATTAGAGGAGACCAAAAAAAGATGGGATTTGGATTCACGATAGAGGAGCCAAATCTATAAAACCTTTAAAAAAATAAAGGGAGTTAAATGAGTAGGTAAAATTGCTTTTTAATATACTATTTTTCCTCATAATATTATTTATTATCTACTATATTAACATAATACAAATTAAATGTTTGACTTCCTTTATAGAAAGAGAAATAACACTACCTCTAATCAATCATAGAATAAATATTGATGTTTGCACAACAAAATTATTATCCATAGAATTAATTTATTATTTCATATTTATATTTAATTTATTTCTTTTTAGTATTAATCACATAGGAATTGTTTTATTATATAGGTGGATTCATTTTTTTGAGTTGGGGTGGTTTTTTCGAAGCTTCTCATACTCGTGAGAGACTGGACTTCAAGGCTGAAACTATGATAGTAAAAAAAAAGGAAATGGGTCAAGAATGTATACAACCATCACGAAAAGGTTAATTAATACTACTTATTTAATTAATTTTTTCATTATTTTATCTACTATTTTATATTAATTTTCTTATCATTTTTATATAATACTTATTTAGTTTTGTCACAGATCTTTTGGGAATTCATATTTTGCTTTCAATTATCTACAACAAGACAAAAAATAGATAACATGTTCTTTTCTACCAATGTTACCATGCTTTCCATTGAATTTCATTTTTGACCTTCCAACACTGCATATTTGACAAAAAAATTATAGAATGAAGGTAATTTTGCGATACAATTTCTCTATTTTACGAAAAAATTATATGATGAAACGTTGATTTAATTTTCATTATTACTTGAACAGTTCATTTATTTTAGAATATTTTTGTCACTATTTTATTCAATTCTACACCAAAACTTCCATATACTTCTTCCTCAAAACCCTTTCACCCTTGTAGTGTTTTTATTTATAACTTTCCTTCAAGTTCCCTCCACTACTCTTGTAGGAATATAAATGACACTACCTCTGCTCAATCACAGAGGAAATTTTGTTGTTTTCATAGTAAAATTATTATCCATAGAATTAATGTACTATTTCATATTTATGTTTAATTTAGTTATTTTTACTATTAATCAGATAATAATTGATTTCTTATATAAGTGAATTCTTTTGTTCGAGTTGGAGTTATTTTTTCGAATATCCTCATGATCATGAGAGATTGGACTTCAAGGATAAAACTGACATAATGAAAACAAGAAAATGATTCAAGAATGTATAGAACCTTCATAAAAAGGTGACTTACTACTAATTATTTAATTAATTTACAATTTTTAAGTTAATATCCTTATTATTTTTATCTAATAATTATTTAGTTTTTTTCACAAATATTTTGGGAAGTCATATTTTTCTTTCAAATGTCTACAACAAGTCACAAAAGATATAACATGTTCCTTTCTACCAATGATACCATGATTTCCATTTACTTTATATTCCAAACATCCATCACAGAATATTGAGTCAATGTTCTTAGCCAAAAAACCTTTTTTATTGAAAAATAGAAGAGTAGAGGAATATACTTTTCCTTTCTTCTAGTTTTCAACAACGAGAAATTTTTTTCAGATTAGAACATTGACTCAATATGAAATATTGTAAGTATTACAAGGAAAGGAAATGGAAATCATTTTAACATTGATAGTTCAAATTGTTTTGATACTTTAAGAAAATGATTCATAATTCATTTGGGATGTGTAGGAATTATCATCACCTTAATCCGATATACGGTGTCATTGGTATGACTCCAACTGAATCCTTTTATTTTAAATTTATAGCAATTTTAGTAAAAAATACAACTGACACACTAAAAACTAATAAAATTATTTCATATTATTTTAATACTTTAAGAGAATTATCTATACGTAGTTTTTTATGTGTAGGAATCAGTTAGACTTCAGTCCGATACACGATGTACCCGGTATGACTCAAAGTGTCCATTATCCGTTTAAAATTGATATTTTTGTTAAAAAAGTGTCACACATTGAAAACTATGAAAAAAAGATTATATTATCTTCATAATTTAGGAAAATTATTCATAAGTAATTTGTGATCTGATGTAATCAATCTCATTAACACATGATGTGGCCGATATGAATCAAAGCGTGTGTTTCTAGTTTAAAATGACATTTTAGTAAAAAAGATAAGTGACATACTCAAAACTAAGAAAAATTATTTATATTATTTTTATACTTTAGGAAAATGATCCATATTTCATTTGATACATGTAGAAATCAACTGAACCTCAATACATGATGTTATCAGTATGACTCAAAGTGTGTGTTTCCAGTTTAAAATGACATTTTAGTAAAAAAGACAATTGACATACTCAAAACCAATAAAACACATTCATATTGTTTTGATAATTTATTATAATGATTCATAAGTCATTTTTGATGTTTGAGAACCATCTTAACCTCAATCAAATTCATGATGTGATCAGTATGACTCAATGTGCATCTTTTGTTAAAAAAGGACATTAATTTTAGTAAAAAAGACAACTGAAATACTCAAAACCAATAAAACACAATCAATTTTGTTATACATTAGTAAAATGATCCATAAGTAATTTTTGAATCTTAGGAAATATTTTCACATAAATATGATACACAAGGTTCCAGATATGACTCAAAGTGTTCGTTATTAGTTTAAAATTGACATTTTAGTTCAAAAAGTGTCTCTCCCTGAAAACTAAGAAAACATGTTTGGATTGTATTTATAATTTAGGAAAAATATTCATAATTAATTTTTGATGTGTAGGAATTATTCTTACATCAAACCAAAACATGATGTGACCAGTATGAATCAAAGTTCAAGTTTCCAGTTTAAAATGACATTTTAGTAAAAAAGTCAAGTAACATACTCAAAAATTAGAAAACACATTCATATTATTTTAATACTCTAGGAAAATACTACATAAGTCATTTGGGATGTGTATGAATCATACAAACCTCAATTTGATGCACAATGTGACTGGTATAACTCCAAGTGCATCATTTCAATATATAAGTTTCATTTTAGGTTAAAACGCGCATCACACTGCCAAAACCAAGAAAAAAAGCCTCGATTGTTTTCTCATCAGACTATCTGCTATTACTTAATTAATTTCCTTATAATTTTTCCTTATAATTATTTAGTTACTTTTCATAGAGATAATTATTGAAGAAGAACAAGAAATAGTGTGACATGCAAAAATCAACAACAACTTAATCTGATACACAATGTTCCTGGTATGAATCAAAGTTTAGTTTAAAATTAAATTTTTTTGTTTAATTTATTTCTTTATATTATTACTAACATAAGAATTGTTTACTTATATAGGTGTGTTCTTCTCTCAAGTAGGTTTGGTTTTTTTGACAATATAATGAGCCAGGGTCAGGGAAAAAAGATAAAGGAATATTGATGTTTTTGAAAGTATGTAATGATTTTTACTTACTCATATAATTTTATCAACTAATTTTTTAAATTTATATAATATACTTATTTTATTTTATTTGTATTGTAAATTTTATTTCATTTAAATTATATATCAGAACTTGATTTTTTTCCCTTTTGGTGTTGTTTTTAGTGGTGTAGTGTGCTATTACTACACACTACAATATGTACCTTTATGAGTGCTTTTATAAGAAATGATAAAGGGGTGCTTTATCAATGATTTTAGAAGTGATGATAATGGGTGCCATTATTAGTGCTTATAAAAGAACTGATAAAGGACCCATTTACCAGTTCTAAATAAAGTCGCTAATAAATGGGGTCTTTTACCACCACTTATAAAAGCATTGATAAATGGTTCTATTATCAGTTCTTTTTTTAGCACTGATAAAGGACCCCTTTATCAGTGCTTTTCTAGCATTAATAAAAGACTAAGGATTTTTATCATGCTCTAGTATTCAGTGATTTCTTAGTGTGGATAAAGTCCATTTTTAGAACTGTTAAAGGCTTGTTTTATAGTAGTGCTAAAGATCAATAGAGTAGTAAGTGTTCAATTGGGTTAGGTAAATATGATTATTCTGATGAGTTAAGTTCTAACTATGATTATTTTGTAGTTAGTGAATAACCCAATAGTTTTTAATTTTATATATAATATGAGTTTAGGATGATTCTTGTTGAGGCTATTGTATACATATTGGGATTTATCAAAAGTATACAAGATTAAAAGTCACAGTTGGAGTGGGAGGATAAACTCATAGATAAATACATGGTTAGAAAATTTCAATAAAGTAAGGATCTTATCAAATATGTGGAAGCTGAGGAATAGTTCATGTTATTTCATAAATCAAATCACACATTTTTTGAGGAAAACATTAAAAGGGAAATTAATGAAATGACTAATGAAGATGAGATCATTAAAAATAGAATCCTTGCTATAGAATAAAGTACCAAAGTTGATATTGGTATCAAGGATTCCCAATTATATGCCAAAAAAACGGATTAAGTACCCTAATAGTACCCCAAAATAAAGTAGAAAATATCCTGAAGATCATATTGAGATGATAAAGAGAAATTTGGAAGAATGATTTTGATCTGTTTAGGATGAAAATAACTCGCTCAACATGAAATTCCTTGATTTACAATTCAATCTAAAAAACCTTTTTTTTGGGATAAAATAGGAATTTTTAATCCTTGAAGAGTAAGGATGATACCACACAAGTTTTCATTGAGATTCATGGATCAAATGAGACTAATACCAATGGAAATAGGTGCTTGAATTCATACCCTAATTAACAAATAACATAATCTTTTAAAAAGGTACCATCTATATCAAAATATAGCAATTGTACTAAATTTATTTTCTTATACAGTGCATGATTTGAAGAAAAAAATATACAATTATTAATGAGGAAACATCATTATAATCCTACCACCATGTTAATATTTTATATTTTAGTATTAATGAGAGATGTTTCTATAAAAGGATATCAACTAGTTTAGAAGAATACCCAATAATAGAAAGGTTCCAAATATGGAAATACTGTTTCTATAGGAAAATGGTAGAGACATTGTTGTAACTTTTGTTGTTATTGGAAGTTCGGAAATATGGTTATAGATTTTTGGAACAATTTTTAAACCTATAGAAAAAATAGATGGCCTGGTTTAAGAGATATTATAGCTGAAGGGAAAAATAAAATCTATTGTGAAGAATTACCTGTCATAGAAAAGGGATAATATATCCACTATGGATAGATAAAATTTATTAGAAGACTTCTTTGATTACTAATATGAAATTGGTCATTGTTCAATGGGATAAGATAAACATGAATTCTATTGAGGACTATACTATGAAATGAGATATTTAAATATATTTTCATGCTAATATTGAAAGTAATAAGGGGGACTGGTTGAGGGGAAACTCCCAGCTTTGTTGTTACTTTTAAATGAATAAAGTGGTCCTGCCTTATTCCCCATCTCTTATTTGATTTGTTCTAACTTAAAAATAATTCATGTATAATAATCATTTATATTGAAAATATAAAATGAATAATATTTCCATCATGTAGTTTTCTAACTATTAAGATAAATAGAAAACGAGCGAATACCTTGAGAGGGAGTAAACTTGTGGAAAAGGCTATCAAAAATCAAGATTCCATGAAAATCTAATTTTTTGGATAGCATAATAATACTAGAGGAAGTGGTATAATAATCAAAATTTCATACCTTTTTTTATTATATCAAACATATTTATATAGGGGGAATGTTTGTTGATGAAAAAGATGAAGAGAAGGCAGTATTGCTTTACTTGAAATTGAACTATATTGATTAGTTTTTTAAGAAGTGTTTAAGTTATTTATTGTCTTTTTTATTTAGTTAAAATCATCCCTTAAAATTTTAAAATAATTATAGTATCAAATTTAAGGGATTATACGCACAACATTGACATACTTGTTTAAATCACTCTTTTTATACCAATTTACCCTATATATACTTAGAGTGGTTTCACTAAAGGATCTTTGTTAATAAAATCATGTGGTATCATCCTTCTCTCAATATGGGATGATGTTGTAATTATAAATGAAATGAGAATAAGATGGTGTTAAGAGGTAATGGAAAGAATATGATATGATAAGACCCTATTTTTTCCTTTTTATTATATTATAAATAAGGGTGATAAAAGGTAAGCACACATATTGACATGAAAAGTTATATTTGGTATTGACAAAAAATCCAAAGGGTAGATTGTTGTTACCATTGGATAAGTTATATTTTTTCTAATAAATAAGGACATGAAAAGTTATATTTGTGAACTTATCTACAATATAATACAGTTCTATATGGATGAGAGTACTTTCCATATCAACTTATCACAAAGGGGAGAGTCCCGCATATAGGGAATATTGGAAAACTATCCTAATGAGTGAAAATATGTCTTTACAAAGTAGAAAAAAATTATCTAAAGGGTATTTAATATCAAGGATTATTAATTTAGTGAAAATGGGGTTTATAGAATATTTAAAGTGTTTGAGAAGGCCTTAAAATGATTTGAATATGTTCCCAAGAGATCAAATTTGTGTTTTGATGTCTTAAGGTTAATATAAGATGATCTTTAGGCAGAGACATACATCGATGTTGGTTTAGACAAGATTTCATAAGTTTTTTCAATTACTTAGTAAGGTTTATGCAAGTCATCATAAGGTTGAGATGGATTAGGGGCAAAAACATTGTATGGTTGAGAGTGACTACCCCAAGGGTTGTGACACATCTTTATAAGGATGATACATGCCATCATTTGGTTGGTTTTAGGACATTGTAAAGTTAGTACAAGTACCTTGTAAGGTTTAATAATTTTATAAGGTACAAATTATCATTACAAACACTTTGATAATTCTAGAATTTATATTTAAGAGAATTTTGAAATTGAATCAGATGATGTTCTTTCCATTTTCTTCATGAAAATATTGTCGCACATTATATATTTGATTCAAGATGACATTTTAAAATCAAATTGAAGGTGATGTTCATTCAAGATATATTGAATGGATGAGATCCAAAACTCAAACAGGAATACTACATCACAATTTCCTGAGTTCTTTACACAAAAAAATAATTTGAAGGAGTTTAAATGTATAGATTATATGGAGTTTTAAAGAAGAAAAAATCCCAAGTCTTTTGGAAAGAAGTGAATGAGAATTCATAACTGGGAAATATGTTATAGTTAAAAAAATAACGATCTACTACTACCTTGTATTTATGAGGTTCCAAATAAGATATGGAAACAAAAATATCTTCAATCTTGTGAATATAAAATGACAACTAAGAGAAGAATAATTTTAGATCTCTTGATTCTAATTTTACTTTAAAAAATAAATCTATTCAAAAAAGTGTGAGAGACCAATACTATACATGCATGGTAACCTACTCCATTAAGGAATAATAATTAAGAAGGAAATGAATTCCTATAATAAAACTATATCATAGAAGGTGATCATTGATAAGGTGGAACAAGGGAATCACACATACGAAGGCTGAAATCACATTTTTGGTGGTTAGAGAACCTTTTGTGAAGTCTTCCAAAGTATACTGAGGAGAAGAGCATAACCAACACACCACTTCAATATAGGATAGAGGGATTTAGATTTATACTCTCTAGTTTGTGGAAGATCCATTCAAGGACTGTGTAATGCAGTTGAGACCAGTCATGAGGACTGAGCTATGGATTATAACAAGAAGGCCATTAGGAAGCTATTAACACTGTGTGATGTAGTATAAAGAACCTCTAGTGGGATGATGAAATGTATTTCAATAAAAATAGCCTCAGTAATTTATCAAAATAGATAAAAATTATTATATATGAGTTTATTCCAAATCTATGATATTTTTCTTCCATTATCTCCAAAGGATCTAAATAATAAATAATTAATATTGAAAATTATTATAACCATTTTGAAAAATATCATATAAATGCATCACCACTGTAGTTTAGAAATATTGTGAAAAGCATGTTATGAATAGAGTCCCTTATGATTCCAAGATTTCAAGTCAGTAAGTGAGTATAATTATATTATTATAAAAATAAATTCAAAAATAAAACTATGTATATAATATATTATTGGAATGGATATGTTAGAAAAAAATTATATTTCATGAAACTACTGTGTTTTTGAGATAAGAATATTGTGGAATTTTTTTTATAAAATATTCTAAAATTATTTTACTTTGTTTATCAGGAAAAAATAATAAACTCTTGATAATGAATCATGAAACTCAACCAATTGTATTCACTCTAATCCTTGATGTGAATGTGATTTTATATAAAAATTAAAAGATTTTATGTCATTGTAATAATTGATATAGTTATGGTTGAGGCAAAGTTGATGTTTGAGGTTCTCATAATAAATTATAAAATGAATATATGAATTAATACAAGAAAAATCTATCCAATTATGAACAACCATATCAAAATAAAAATATACATTTAAAATGATTATTTTCCTTGTGGTATGAACAAGAACTGGTCACATACCTTTTGTACGCCAAAAAATCATTTATTTTTATCAATATTCAACAAAAGGGAAGGAAAAAGTGTCGAACAATTGATTTTGTATCAATATATGAATCATGATGATGATTTAATGAATTTTTTAAATCTAGGATTTGTTTAAAAAAACTAATAGTTTTTATGCATATTGATGAGATGAAAATGTTCATAAAGGATATTGTGTATGTTTTTTTTGAAAAATGTGGCATGATTTTATGCTTTAACTATTTTAATTATTATATATACTTAATTTTATTTTACTAAAAAATGATATTACTATTATTTTGGGTGGGGGAGTGGGGAGGGGGGGGGGGGGTGGGGGGTGGGGGTTAATTCCCACATTAAAGATATTTATCTTAATAATATCTCCATAACACATATAATACATAAATATGAAAAATATTTTATTAACCTTAAAGTGGAGAGTGTCCATTTGAGTATCTTAGATAGTAGTGTGAAAATATAGAACACTTTGAATGAGTGATTATATATCTATGAGTAGGTACATAAATTTAAATAGATATTGTTTTTATTTTTAATCTCAAATAAATTTATTAAGATTCCAAAATATTTTAAAAAACATGTATCATATTGAAATTATGGGTGAAGGTGGTGTTCAATTTATTTATATAACAATCATTAATAATAGGGTTAATTGACTCAATATAAAATTTCAAGGTTTCATTTTAGTTTATATTGTATAAATAATAGCACAATAAAATCTAATATAATAAATGGAAAGTTTATCACCCATAATAAATTCATTGCATGGAATAATTGTTAGGTTTATCTTGGATAAATTCTAATGTTAAATATTATTAAATTTATTTATGGAAATAAATTGGTTGATAGAAAAGTTTTATTAAATATTATTATTTCTAATACACTGGTTGTTCTTTAGTTATATTTATTAAAATACCATTACAAATTAAAATTGATACTAGTTCTACTATGTTATTGGAAGAAATTAATAGTTATATGTGTTGTCTAATACATCCACCATGTGGTCCATTTAAGTATTTATGATCTAGATTGATTCATCCATTAGATAGTCTCATGTGTTCATAATATTAACTTTCAATATAGAATTTATGATATTACTTTCCTAGACAATCAAATTAAGTTCAGAGTTCCCAAATTAATCAATTAAGCATATTCAATTGAATAATATTGGGGAATACTAATCACATGATTTTAATAATATTTCATCTCAGTATTAATAAGTTTTGAACATCCTATTTTTCATTTTCATGATTAAAATGGATTATGTTAATCATATCAAAAAACATTTATGTTTAATTTTTTGATTGTTTTTCATGAGAACACAATTTTCAAGTTTGGTATAGGGATATTCAAATTTTTATATAGTATAACTGGTTCAAAAATGTTAATCAAGTAATCATCAATATTCACTAGGACCCCAAATATGGTTGGGAATTTATATTGGATTTAAATTTCCTTTGATTATTATGTAACTTGAAATTATGACATGATATGTATTTACAAAAAGTTTTGTGGATTCTTATTTTAATTAAAATATGATTCCTATATTAAAGATGGAAAATAAATAGGCATCAAATAAGATATCATGGAATATGAAATTATTATTAAATATTAATCCTCATATAAATATGAGTGAACTAGGAAGTTCAAAACATCATCAATTTACATAATTTATGAAACTAATTTCTTGATGCATTCATTGATTCCAAATAGGTTAAAAAATCCTAGAAACATATTGAAAATGTATCAGAAATAATAGATTTATTGAAAAGATGATATAATGGTGTTATCAAAAAATCTTCACTATGGTATGGTTTAATCCAATAGAAACCATAACATGGTTAATATAAAAATTTTATGGTTTTCGTTTAGTGTACATTTACATCAATCTATCACTTTTACTAAATCTATATAGACTTAATGCATTTTCACCTTATGTAACATCATATATACTAATTTATGAAACCATATCCAACAGTTCTTATCGATATCCTCAAAAACTCCTTTTTGGATATAATATCATTCATTTATTTTATATCAAACATAAAAAATGGGAAAATATGTCCAAAAATACTTTCGGATATCCCCTAAAACTCTTTAATAGTATCACTCAATGTTTTTCACAAACAATTTATAAACAAACATAATCCTTATTCACACAACCATAAAGTGTAACCCCACAAGACTTTGTAGAATTGTAAAAAATTATTATTTCTCTAATCCATAATAGTAACTAATGAGTGGTCTGTAGAAAAAAATCAACACCACTAAATCTATAAAGGCATCTTAAATAATATCCATCAAAACATGTTTCTCCATACTAGTGTGCACCAACTTCATCATATATAATATGCATACTTTTATAATTATCTTATCTATTAAATTTTGTGATCATGATACAAAAAGTATGTCAATATCATATAGCATACTCATCTTTTCTTAGTTATCTGAGTATATATTGACAAGATGGATAAACACATCACATGTCATTCACCCAGTTGTATGGACACATTTTATGCCCCTTATCCAAATATATAAGCACATAAAATAGATAATATTTCATTAGGGACATATACTTCTTCAATATATCTCATTTGAGGGCCTATATTTCATACTTCTCATATGAAAGGAAAAAATCCCATCTTGGTTAAACCTTAACCAATAGCATGATCAATAAGGTTCCCAACTACCTGATGATTTTATTATCCTCAAGGTTTGCTTAAGAAAGGTATCAAAGTATAAGGCTTCTTATTATAAGTATCTTTTAAACCTCAATTAATTATGATTTAATATGAATCATACCTCACAATTATATTAAGAATACAATTTATGACACTTCATATGATATACTTTGTGGGTTGTTTAATACAAAAAACTCTTTTTTACATTATGAGTGAATTATGAATCTTTATATAAAATACAACACATATTAATATTAACATGTCATCACAACCTATTATAATTTATACTTACCATCGATTATGGATAACTCAAATCCATACTTTGAGAGGCCATTTATCATTTTGCTTCTAGTAATATTTGGATCCAACATAAAAGAATGATAAAGTGGAGTTAACTTTTTTATAACATGATATATTTTATATATTCTTAAAATCACTTAAGAATAATAAAAAAATATACATAAGTTTTAGTCTAATAATATCCCAAATGATAGTTAAGTAGATATACATTATTTTTTGATACATTTTAAGGTTATTTTAAACTCATTACATCACTATGTAATTCCCACCACATCTCTATATAAACATATGATAAAATCCTCCAATTAAATAAATTTAATGGGTTAAGACATATGAAAAAATCATATATGAATAATGGTGAGACTATTATTTATAATCCTTATGTTTAACTCTTTTAAAATAATATTCAAACTTCTTTATGTCATAACTACTAACGTTAAAATGTTAATTACTTCTATTATCTTAAATACTTAAAACCCTTTCTAAATTAATCACCATATTTAGAAAATTTCTATAAAATTTTCTTAGATATCATTTGATAAAAAATTATAAATTTAAATATTTACATTAATATATTTATTTACTAATATATCATAAACACCTTTTAGGCTGTGAAGTGATTGTAAGATCCTACCTTTTTCTAGGTACACCCTCATTGAGTTTTTCGTTTGAGCCTCGGTGGCCGAGTCTTTTTTGGAGACAAAGAGCCTTTGTTGGGGAAAATTATTTATATTACAGGGATGAATACTTGTTTATATTAATGGTGTCTAGGTATAAATGTGTTAAATGGGTTTATGAGGGGTTTCCATGATTTATATGGCTTCAGAGGTGGTTCTGGTTCATTCCAAGGGAAATAAGATGAAGGATATATACAGAATAATTACACGCAGTGTAATGAAGTTACACAATGTGTAACTATTCCCAAACACAAGATGTGAGCCTTTTTCGTGACATGAAATGAATACATGCTATGAATAAATTACACATCGTGTAATGTTTAGCTAGTTTCAAAAATCGCCCAAGGCAATGTGTTTTTCAGCATACCCATTTAAAAATAAATACATGACATGTAACTGAATTACACATTGTGTAATTTCCTGAGAAAGATTTTAAAAAGGTACCATGTGTGATATTGACCTCATCCCCTCACATGAAAATTCATTCTCTCAACCCTAGGACAGCATCTAGGAAATTTTGGAGAACCTCTCTTGATCTAGATGTCTCAATAACACATCCGATCCCTTAAGTGTTTTTGGTTAGTTTTTTATTTATCTCACTTTTTTCTCCAGCCATTGAGGTGTAATATCTTGACCATGAGCATTGTTGGTCTTAATCTTGGTTGGTTGTGTTATAGTAACCTTCTTGCAATCATCTATGCTTTCATTATTTTGGATAATTCTACTGGAAGTGTTGGTTGATTGTTAGTTAAAGGTAGGGGGTCTAAACCGTAACCATATGGTTTGATTTTCATCAAGTATGTGCAATATTAAAATTGATTCAACATATCATGCACTAAATAAATTAAATGATTAATTGGATTATTCCTTATAATCCCTTTAGATCCAACTGGTTATTGACTTGGATTTTGGATACCGTTCAGGTGAGTGAACCCTAGATTATAAATGAATTCTTTAATGGTTTAAAGTGTGTTTAATATGACATGGATTTTGGGTTATTGATTGATATATATTCTTTTTGTATTGGATTATTTATTTATATAACTAGAATGTTATTGGTTATGATCAGTTGATATATATGAAATGCGTAATTGAAAGATAAATAATAATTTTTTTAATCAACCATTGAGCCTTATAATATGATATTGTGTTATCCTTGTTGCCATGACATGTTTTGTGATTTCTATGATCTAATGATTATATGGGGAATTGGAACCGTTTGATTATGTTAATTATTATATAGGGTTTTGTGCCATTTTATATACTGAAATGCTTATATACTAGGCTATTCCCTTAGACATGTTGAAATGTTTATATAGTGGGCTATGCCCAGTGACACATGCTAGAATTATTATACACCGGGCTTGGTCCTAAGACATACTGAAATTATTATATACCAGTCTTGGACCTAACACATGATGAATTGATTATATATCAGGCACTGCCCTCACTAATCACTAAAATCCTTATATAGAAGGTTTTGACCCAGATTTGGGTGATTTATAACTTGGTTATAAATTTATGGTTGGAATAGTTGTGAGACATGCTCAGATACATTCCGACATGGCATTGAGGAAAGTTATGTTTTAACATGGTTATATGGTTTTAATTGGAATTTTTGTGAGACATGTTCATAGACAATTTGACATAGTATCGAATAAGGTTGATGTGGTTTTAATTTAATTTAATCAATTAATTAATACACCTATTTATTCCTCAATTTCATGCACTTATTATCGGATTGGTTATGTTTAGACATAGTGGTTTGAAACCAATAATTTATACTCACAACCTATTCAGGCCACTGTTTGGTACTCGGGAATATTAAATGGATATAGTATTGGAAAAGGTCAAGGGGAATTGTTTTTGATTGCTTTCTTGATGGATGGGTTGGAGTTTCGAGACGGAACGACATGGGGTTCAAGACCAGGGGATTTTTAGTATTTAATGAGTCAGCTAGTATTTTATTTTATATTACTTCTAGCATAAAATTTAGTTGCATTATAGTATGTTATTACATTATTAATTAATTATTTATTTTATTATTCATTGGATTTTACTATCGGTTTTCCACTATATTGATTTATTTCCATTATTTCCACTCTGATATTTATTTATTATTATTATATGATTATTCTGCTATGTTGAAACTTTATAAACAAGGGGTATAGTCTCCCCAATATATGTATCACACCCATGATTCTAGCCAACAACCTCTAGTGTATTAGGAGGTGGGATTTAATTTTCATAACCAACCAATTTCAACAATGTGAAAGAGTAATAGATTGACGGAAATTATAGTGAATTTCACTTTGAATTTGACTAGTATAATTATTATAATGGTATAATCATTTATTTTTACACTTTTAACTTCTCTAAGTTCAAACATACTCCCATTATCCTTTTAGAAATTTTATTTTCTCTAAAATATTCTTCTAAAATAGAAACCCCTTTATAAAAGAAAATAACACTTATTTTTATTATGGTATTATTCAATAAATAAATTTTATAACCTTATAATATAAGGTTTTTAATGCGTTCATATAAATTTTCTAAAAAAGATTTTATTTATTAAAACACTCCACTATTGGATAATTGGTAATCTTTGCCTCATATTTCAACTAATAACTTGGATAAATTTATTATACTAGATAAAAATAATTCTATATGTTTCTTCAAACCATGTATAGAATTAGATAATATATATACTATGTGTATCAAATATATCATCTCATTTTATTCATAAAATCCATTTTTTACAAAAAATATTCTTATAATATGAGTGAAGATAAAATGAAAATGCATATCTTTTATCCATTTAATATTTGAAGTAATTCATTTCAACCAAATAATTAATGTATCAACCCTTTACTTCATCACATTAATGCATACTTCAAGCTCACATTTAAATCCTTTTTAATGTATAGTTGGTATCATATACCCTTTAAAATATAATTGTTAATTTCTATATAATTAATACCTAACATGGACTCTCTATAGATTTTATTTAACCACTTTAGGTATTTTTTGAAATTTATCCTTCAGTGATTAGTCTCACTATAATGGAAGCACTTACCTTCTATAGAAGCTCCATTTTTCCATTTCAAAGAAACTGTTATGAACTCTCCACAACTTCTCTTCTTTTCCTTATGGATAAAATTTTTATCCTTTCCTTTATATACCATCATCAAGGCACTTGAACATGGACTTCTCATGTTATATTGAATAATAATCTACAAATTGAGGAGATCAGATAAACTTTTATTGAACTTATTCATATTATAGTTCACAATGGACTACCAAATCCTTTTTAGTAATGATTATTGAATGAAATCAATCACCAGGTTAGGCCTAAGTGGTGAATGATTTCTCTCTAGGTAATTTACGTACCTAATAATATTAAGCACAAGAATTGAGATTGATGTATTCTAACCCATCTTATAATAAAAAAGTTATTTAAAAACTTTATATATCTGAATTCTATATTTTTATTAATAAAACATTTTCAATTTGTTTATCATCCTAAAATTATCCATATTCTCAAGTTTTTTTTGAATTTTGTGATCTCAGAAATAATAATCAATATAGAGACATCAACAAAAAAAATTTATTCTTAAGATATACTTCTTTCTATTCTTGACTAGATTTATGAGAATGTTATTCTGAATAAAGTTTTTTATCTAACACATATTTCATTATTTATTTTTTGAGAACTATTCTACAATTACTAAACTAGTTTATGAAACTTTCATTAATTTTTTTCCAGAAATAATTTGAAAATCAATGATGACAATGATACCATTTTCATATATAATATTAGTTCTTATAAATTGATTTTCATGATTAAAAAAACATTTAATAATGAATTTTATCTAATATGATCCTACAAAATAATGACCCATAATTAAATTACAACCTTTCCATCAGTGGGTAAAGATTCACATTTCATTGAATCTTTGAGTTTTATTCGGTGTCACTCTTATTGGTTAGCTATTTAGATAGAAAATCATATCAATAAAATCATAAATTAATCTTGGATAGTTGAATGAAAAAATTCTTTCCCAAATCTATCATATGGATTATCATAACTTTATTCCTATAATATCCTAATTTTTAGGGTTTGATAGATAATTGTAACCAAAAGACTATGACATATACATACACCTAATCCTATTAAGGTCTCCCATATTTTATTTTCCTTACATAAGATAAATCTTGAGCACTTAAATCTGGCATGAACTACCTATTTGGATGATTAAGCTCTTGAAAAGTTTTCAATTTTGAATGAATTTAATTTTTAGTATTTTTAAGGATTTTATAATCTCACTATCTTATCACATGTATTCCCTTTATGTATGAATTATTTTAATTATTTAGTTTTTGTATCCTATACCATTAAAAAAATAAATATGCTCAAAAAAATATTAATGTATAACACATTATACAACTCCCGGTTCATGTTACTTAACCAAAAATAAAATCCAATTATACACACACATATCTAAATGAATCTATTTTACAAGGAATATGAAACCATTTAATATAAATATTTAAAACCAAATGAAACATAATATCTACAAGAAAAATTATGGAATGGTTGGTATCCAACCCCTAATTTTCTAGATATATACTAATCCCCTAGGACCATGAGAAGCTTGACCCAAAGTCCCAGTACCCATAGATCAGTACTCAATAGAGCCCGAAATTCTAATAAAATACTCACACCTAATAAATGTAAATCATAAAAAAACTTTATTGTAGTGTTCATAACCTATGAAAATTAATATTTATGGTTTAATGTTTTTAGGATCAGCTAAGTAAAAACCATTTTTCAGATAGGATATTAAACTAACAAATGGAGTGATTCCAGAAATTAATTTCCAAAGCCCATATTGAGATGGTAGAGAAGAAATGATAAATTACATAAGTATAGTGGTATGAAGACCAAAAGATAATGGTTTGATGTAGGTATTTAGAATTATAAAATTTAAAATCAATTCAATAAATTTGAAGGTGGAAGTTTGATGTAACTCCCTGAGATTTTACTATATATTTTCATTTAATAAAATACTAATTTGAATAGATTATTTCAAATGAAACGTTGAACTAAAAAACTCATGATAAATTTTATTGATATAATATAATATAATAAAATATAAACATTTATACATTATGAGAATAAAATATGAATGAAATATAATATTTATTTAAAAAATCTTATAATAAAAAATAGATAAGTGTTTATGTGTTACATATTATGATTACTACTACTATTTTTTAAAAATAATGATTTGATGTTTTTTAAAATAAAAAGAAATATTTTAAAAATAATTTAATGAAAAAATTTATCAAATGATTATAAAACAAGTAATCAATCTTAACGAATTATGTATAAAATAATTCTATGATAAAAATAAATTTTCTAAAAGAATTATACCTTTTCTTTATGTTGTGTATTTTTAAAAAAATTACCAATAATAAATAATTTCGAATATATTGATAATTTATATAAAAAAATAATTTAATTTTCATCTAAATATTTTTACTTGGAACGGAATTTGAATAAATCCTTTTTATTCTAAAAAAATGCTTTTTTTTAAAAACTATTTTTCATTATATTTTATATTTCCACTTAAAATATAAAGTACTAGATTTTAGAATTTAAATTTGAAAAAATTAAATTATTTTTTGGATTCAATATGATAATATTAGCTTATGATTATTTATTATTATTTTTTTGAAAAAATTGATTATTAAGTGAATTGTAAAAAATACCATTTTTATAAATATCATGAATTTTTTGACTTCATTAGGATATAAGCATGAATTAAAAATTTATGGATCTATTTTCTTGGTAAGATATGAATTTTATAAGAAATATTATTCATTTTAAAATGTTATGTTTAATATAAATATCTTTATTTTAAATTTTAAAACTTAATTTATATTTTTCTAAAACAATTTTTATGTGTTATACAATTATTATTTTTAAAATTATATTTCATCCCTCTAAAAAAATTTATATCATGAAATGGTTTTCATATTTAGAATCATAACATTAAAATTATCTTATAAGAGTAATTTTATTATTTTTTATAAAAATAAGTTACCAAGGTTTAAAAAAGTTACTATGGTAAATGTTAATTTTGGTAAAAAGGTAAAACTAAGGATAAAAAGACAAAAAATACTAAAAAAATTCTCCAATTTAGTTGTTGAAATTATTATTAAACCTACCTCATCCCATCTCCATTATTATCCAATTTTGGATCCATTTTTTTTGAATTGTAAATTGAATTTTGATATTAGTGCTAAAATATCACTCCCCTCCATTATAAAAAGAGACTTCCACCACCTCTTTTCATACAATGTAAAATTAGAATTCATCTTTAGAAGTGGATTGTCCTTTTATATTATTTTTTATGAAATTTTTATATTATTTTTTATTTGAAACATCATAACAATGGTTACTGCATTTTGGTTCTATGAATGATAGTGCATAGGTTATATGATAATGCATGTCGACTATTGTTTCTTCTTATTTCTTTCACATTAGATATCATATATCAATTGAGACATCCTAAGATGATATTTTAAGGATTTTAAAGGCCTATATTGGCTGTTTAAACATAAAACAATCAATAAAATATTGAACTGAACCTTATAAGGAGTTGTAACATTTTTAAGATGATTATGAAATGTTTTGGATTATAGAGGAATATTTATGAAACATTTGAGAGTCTAAGGAGAATCATTATAGTATATATAAATTGGTTTAACCCTAATGGATGAGTGTGTATGTGATCATTATTTGAGAGTAATATGGAACTCATTAAATAAAATATCCCTTTTCTTATTTCCTTTAACCAAAAGTCCCAGATAACTATGGATTAAAGATGATACTTCTAGATAATTGAGAGATTAGTTTAACTGAAGTATTATCCTTGGAGGAGGGTTACTTTTTTACTCTTAGTTATCCTCATAAAACTATTGTGATGAAGGAATCAAGTCTTAGATATAGAATAATGGATTCTATTCCTTTATATTTTATTCAATTCCAAAAATGGATAAATCTTGGGAAAATTAGTTTCGGTGGTTTGTTTTCACCATGTTTGGACATGGATGATCCCTACTAAAACATAACAGTGGTATCATATCATCTTCTATTGCATATAGATTTAATTTTTAAATAAATAATGAATATGGAATATTTTTTTTCAAATTCATGATATGTTTCTTGGAAATGGTCACAATTCATGAATATTTTCATAACCATGTCATGATTCTAATAAAAACATGTGTGGTTTTTGAAAATTAATAAATATTTCACGGTTTAAGAAAAAAAGTCACTCAAAATGTTTAAAAAAAAAATAAATCATTGTAAAAATATATTTTTATTCTCTAGTTTTAGATGAAAATGATCATGGTTTTTATGGTAATGAGATTTACATAAAAAACCTTGATGCATCTGAACAAAACCATTCCATGGTTTCAAAAATATTATTTTTAAAGGCTCTACCTGAAATAGCTTCATCTAATGAAAAAACCTGGTTCTCTTAGAATTTTTTTCAATTCAGAATTCCAATATCAAGGTTTATTGTAAGACATGGAATTGTTTTATTATTTATTAATGTGAAACTTTTTTTTATAAAATTCTCAAAAATATTCATAGGAACCAATTATATAGGACCTTTCTAAATTTTAATGGGGCTCTAACTATATCAAAAACTGTTTTGTGGTATGTGTTATTGGTTTAAAGTGAATTTACATGGTTCATTAATTTATAAAGTGTTTAACATTTTCAAAATATTTCTAAATATGAAATATTTTATATTATTTCTTGAAATGGTTATATTAAGTGGTATTATTTATAAATTTACTTAAAATATGAAAAATGAGGTTTTATTGGATTTGATAATGGTTTAAATAAAATGAAATTTGTGAAATTTGTATTATATAAAATGTTTAAATAAAATATAAATTTTTTATATCGAATATAAAAGGATTATATTTTCATAAATATTATATATTTGAAAAATTAATGAGTTCATATTAAATACCATATATATGAAAGAATTCATATTGAAATAAATTCGAAATGTTCATGTTTATTTATTTATAGAATGTCCAAAAAGATTATATAATTATGAAGTTTTTATAATTATTTATTTATGAAATCTTAATAAATTTTTATCTCATGTTTTAATTTATGAATGGTTTATTTATTTATTTACTTTCTTCCCCTCCAATGGACCAAAGGCATTCATTTTTATTGATTTTTTGATAATCCACCTTTCAAGGGGTGAGGTGGAACCCTTACAAGGCCCGTAGGTGTAAGTATTACATGGCTCATTGGCCTTAGAGTAATTCATTGCCTATAGGCTTCAAACATTATATACAACCCAGACTAACTACTTGGAACTGCTCATCCCCAGTATCTTCATCGTAAAATCAGCTATCCACATTCACATGGTTGTTCGACTAGGCTTTCCCATGCATTCACATGCTTATCCCAATGGGAGGTGCCATGCCCTCTCATTCTTGCAATCCATTTATCTTCTGCTATGGTGAAAGCTCCTTGCTCCTCCTACTTCTAAAGCTTTTCCCTTGTAGGTTGTCTGGTTTGCATCTGCACTTAAGGTGGCCCGAAGGCCTTGAGGTGACCCGAAGGCCTTACTGACCTGAAGGCCTGGGTAGCCCGAATGCCTTAAATGACTCGGGGACCAAATCGGTGGCCCGAAAGCCCAAACGGGGGAATATTCCCAACTGCTACAGTTCCAAATAGTGCCTGATACAGTTCTCATTACAGTATCTGCCACAGTTCTGCATAGTTCTTGCTACAGTCCCTACTATAGTACCTGATAAAGTCATGCTATAGTACCCCTAGAAATTAGCCTCTACCTGGATTTGATTTGAGGTCTCCTGGATGCACTTGAGGCGTCCTCACCAACTGGGATGAAGCTCGTTTGAATTTATTTACTTTCTTATTTATTTAATTAATGAATATAAATACTTTATATTAAGAGTGAATGTATGATTTTGTTTAAATTTTTTAAACCATATCTCATTGCTGCAACTAAGAGGTTATGTGTTAAATTTGTTAATAATAATTTATGAATACGATAAAAATATATTTTTTATTTGGGAGAGTAATGGGATATTTTTTGAAGGTGTGAAATCCTAGAAACTAGGATTTTAAGTTCTAGGAATTAAGATTTTCTTGAAGTTTTTGGTGTATACGTGAGAGGTAATGAAAAAAACCATGGTATTCTCTAGATAATATGGTATAAAAGTTAAAAATATAATGTAATTCAATATTAGAATATATAGAAGAGTGGATGGATACATGGAATTGGATATGGAATGAGTTTGGGTAGATTTATAGGATATCTTGAATAATATCAGTTATCTAGAGCTTGAGTTGGTGTGAATATGGAATACATGGAAACCAAAATATTCAACATATAAACTATTGGTGTTCATGTTTTAGATCCTATTTAATTAATTAGAGTACCATATGAAGGTTCATATGAGTTAGGAAATCTGTAGAAACCAGAAGTGATCCCAAAGATGTATCTTTAGAAGTATGGAAGCTCAAGAAATGAAATTTAGTATAGTGGAACACTATGAAATGTATATATAATGTTATCCTAGTGTTTTAATTTATTTTGAGTAGCTGGAGATCAACCATGTTGATCATGAAGTCAAGGGGATAATTTGACCAATAATTCAGTAAGTTGAAGGAGAGAATGATTTAAATGATGAACTTTATAAATGGAGTTAATTATTTAAGTTTAATAGTATCCTTGATCACATTTAGAATAATGATTTATTAATTAAAGTTAAAATATTTGGATGATGAAATTATTAGTATGAAAAATAGAGAATCCACCAAATATTTATAATATTTTTTGGTGAATAATTCTGGTGGAAGTTTAGTAGTTTAGTGGATAAAATCTAAAGAATATTCTAATGCAATGGGATGGATTTAAATTTTTTTGATAGAATTTCATGGAAGTGAATATTGAAGAATATTTTAGATAAATGGAATAATTCACATTCAAGTGAGGAGTTTCATGAGTGTGGTAAGGTTATATAGAAAAACAGATAAAATGACATAAATTCATACATGGTAGGTAGACTGTCATAAAAGTGGAGTTGCGTTAAAAAATATGGAATGAATTTGTAAATTTATTATTATTTTTGAATAAATTCATGTTACGTGATGATTATGGGACATTAATTCCGTGTAGATTCATAATATTTCAAAATAGAGTTGAATAAATGAATTATGTGGGTGATTTTTTAATGAATCTAGAGTTATGTGAAGGTATATTTTCAATGTTTCTCGAAGGTATGGTATTTTCCTAAAAATACCAGACCCCTAAAGAATATGTAACAAGGAAGTAGAGGGACTTAGCCAAGGGAGATTATTGAGTTGAGATCGGGCCTCATCCAACTTTTTCCAAATTTCGATGGTCTTCCCAGTTAGGTCCCTCAACAACATCTTAAGGAGTTTCACATAGTGTTCTCCACCATGAAACCCTAAAATGTGTCTGAGGACCTCATAAAGTTTAGGGCCTTCCCTTTCTCCCTTGATGGTGTAGCTAAAGACTGTCTATACTATCTGACTACCATAATTGGGGGATGGAATAACCTGAAAAGATACTTTCTGAAGAAGTTCTTCCCAGTCACTCAAACTGCATTAATTGGAAAATAAATCTTCATAATTAGGAAATCATAAGGAGATACCCTTCATGAATACTAGGAGAGGTTCAAAATACATTAATCAAGTTTTCTCCACCACCAAATTATTGAACAATTGATAATTCAATAATTTTATAAGGGACTTGACCCTATGAATCATTGTATGATCAATGCTACAGGTAGTGGTTCCCTAGTTGATAAAACTCCTTCTTCCACTCATGACTTAATAGCCAAAATGGTTCAAAATTTACAATAATTGGGTATACGAGCAATTTCACCCACTCGAAGGCTAATGAGGTAAGTCACTCATCTCTAGAATAAAAGGTATATAATAAATTTGATGATATGCATACCAATTTAACTAAATTAGCTCAATCATAAGGTAATTCAAACTCTCCTTCCATTCTATTACATTATGGTATTTTTTTTCATAACACTAATTTTTAGGACCAGTGCCCATAACTTTAGGATTCA
Source organism: Viscum album (assembly GCA_963277665.1). NCBI lineage: Eukaryota > Viridiplantae > Streptophyta > Magnoliopsida > Santalales > Viscaceae > Viscum > Viscum album. The sequence goes on along the minus strand of OY728121.1, from coordinate 1,654,588,954 downwards.
TTTGAGTATTTTGTAGTAGTATTACCTATGAATCCATTCCAATAAGCACCACCCTTCAAGAAAGAACCAATTAGGCCAAATCCAAACTCTGGGTTGAAAGAAAAACTACAATACTAACATGGAGGAAACTCAAGCTACCCCAAGAATAATTAGTATCAACAAGTCCCAGGTATTAAACCTTCTTATTCTTAAACTTCTCTTAACAATCCTCCTCCTCCCAAATCATAACCAAGCCTTGAGGACATGGTGAAGCTAATGGAAACCCAAAATCTCTAATTCCAATAGACCACGCAGTCAGCTATTCAAGACCTATGAACTCAATTGGGGAAATTGGAAAACATCACCTGTGAGATTAATATGCACGGTTCTGAAAAAATACCATCCCAACCTGCTGCTAATCCAAAATTCAAAGTTCATGTTTGTTCAATCACACTTTTTAGTGGTAAATAAGTTTCTTCATCAAATGATTCTAACCAATAAGTATGTCCCCTCTTGAAAACTCTCTTTCCAAAATCTCAAATGTTTCAAGTAATGAAAAACAAGAAAAAAGGGCAATCAAATTATCATTGAGGATTCCCATGAACAATCAATTCCTCTTAGTTTCCCTAAAAGAATATCTAAATCTAAGATTTTGTTTGATAATGATATTGATAAAGAAATAATGGATACATTTAAAAAGGTTCAAGTTAACATTACTTTATTGGATTTAGTTGAACCTATTCCTCATTATACCGAATTTATTAAAGAACTTTGCACCCATAGATGAAGGCTAAAGGGGAATGAGAGATTCAACCTGGGAAGGAATGTATCAGCCTTGATTTAAACAAAAATTCCAACAAAATGCAAGGATCTAGGAACTTTCATGATACCTTTCACCATATGGGAGACATTATTTTCAATTTCTATGTTAGATTTAGGTGTTTAAATTAATGTAATTCCTTACTCTATATACACTTATCTATAGGTTGGAGAGATTCAACTGACAGGCATCATAGTGAAACTTTCCAACTAGAGCACAACACACCCATCAGGAGTGGTCGAGGACATCCTCATAAAAGTAAAGAATCTCATCTTCCCTACTGAATTATATATTCTTAAGATAGAGGATACCCAAACCCAAGGACATTTTCCTCTTATACTTAGAGTTCCATTCTTGAAAACATCAAAGATGATCATCAATGTCCACAATGGTACACTTTCTATTGAGTTGAGTGGAGAAAAGGTAATTTTTAACATTATTGATTCTATGAAACACCTTATTGAAGAGCACTCCACTCTTCCTATCTATTCGATGGAAGTTATCTCAAACAATACAAAAATACACACACACAAACACAATTCTCTCCTCAAACCATACTCTAATTCATTTTCCTATTCTTCAACCTTGCATGATTTGAGTTTTAATTCATGATTTGAATGTTGTGTGGGTTCATAAAAGTGTAAATTTTGTTATTTAACTGATGAGTGTGTTCATTCTAAGGTACCCATGTCCATTGATGATTCTGAAAATCTCATTTCCATTGATTCTCTTTCCTTAGAGAATAAACATGAGTATAGAGATAGTTTCATAGACCTCAATCACCCTAGATCCACTCCCTCAATCCAAAAGCCACATGTTTTTCAACTAAAAACACTTCCTTATAATTTAAAATATTCTTATCTTGAGGGTATTGGCCAATTTCCCATCATTATTGGAAATAACCTCTCTCCACACCAAGAATAAAAACCGATTAACCTTTTGAGAGAGTGTAAAAATGTGATAGTAAATGTTTTAGCCTAGTTAAAGTTGTGCCTAAAAACTTGAATAAGAGTAGTTTCAAATGAAAGGAATGAATTGGTTCCAACATGTGTGAAAAATAATTGGAGAGTCTGTATTGACTACCGTAAACTGAATCAAGCCACACAAAAGTACCACTTTCACCTACCTTTAATTGACAAAATGCTAGAAAGAATGGGTGGTAAGTACCATTATTTATTTTCTTTGATGGTTATTCTAGTTATTTTCAAATCCATATAGGCCCTTAGGATCAAGAAAAGACAATATTTACCTGTCCATTCAACACATTTTTATACTGAAGGATGGCTTTTGGTCTATGTAATTCTCTTAGTAATTTTCAGAATTGTATGTTGAGTATATTTTTAGAGTACCTTGAAAATTTCATGGAATTTTTTATGGATTATTTCCTAATTTATTGTTGTTCTTTTGATGATTGTTTGGAACACCTAGGTTCTATCCTCCATAATTTCATTGAAAAAGATCTCGTTTTAAATTATGAGAAATTCCATTTTATGGTTGAGAAGGGGATAGTTCATGTGAATTTAATTTCAAATGAGGGAATTCAATTGGATCAATGAAAAATATAATCAATTTCAACCCTTCCAATATCCAAAATGTGTTTGTGAGGTGAGATCATTCTTGGGTCATGATATTTTTTTACCGTTGATTCATTAAAGAATTTAGTAAGATCACACTTCCCCTATCTCAATTATTGCAAGAGGATTATGATTTTTTTTATAAAATTTGTGAGGATTCTTTCAATTCACTTAAAAGGAGCCTCACATCACTTTCCATAATCCAACCACCAAGGTGGTATCTACCCTTTGAACTTATGTGTGATTCCTCTAACAATGTAGTTGGGGAAGGTTTATCACAAAGGATTGAAATGTCTTCTCATATTATTGAGTATGCCTCACATACCCTTGAACCTACATATAAAAACTACATAACCACTGAAAAATAACTTATTTCTATTGTGTTTTCCTTGGAAAAATTTCATTCATAACTTATTGGGTAAAAAATCACTATCTTTTCTAATCATATTGCCCTTTCTTTTCTCCTAAAGAAACATTAAGCTAAGCACCACCTCATACGGTGGATGCTCCTCCTCCAAGAGTTTTACCTTGAGATTCGTGATAAGAGAGGAGTGTAAAATTTGGAATCTAACCACATTATTAGAATTTTACCACCATTGGACCATCATGTTAACTCACCCCTCCCCATTGGAGAATTCTCCCCTCATGAGAACCTTTGTGATGTTGTGGACCTTACCTCTTGGTATGCAGACATTGTGAAATTTCTAGAAACATATAGGGACAATATTGATTTCATCACTTCACAATTATAGAGACTTAAGCATGATTATCGATGGTTTATTTGGGATAAAGCATACTTGTGGAGAATTTTTAGTGGCCAAGTTGTTCGTCAATGTGTCCCTGACCATGAGTTCACCTCTATTTTGACCTTGTTCCACACTTTGTCTTGTGGGGGACACTTTGGATCTCAACGTACAGCTCTATATTTCCTTGAATATATAATTTTTTGTCCAACATTGTATAGATATTTCTATTGGTTTTTTAATTCATGTACTTGATGCCAATTCACTGGGAATATCTCCAAGGGGAATGAAATTCCCAAAAAACCCATTCTATTTTGTGAAATCTTCAACAAATGGGGAATTGACTTCAAGGGGTTTTTCTAAATTAATTTGGCATTGTGTAAATATTATTGCCTGTGAACTATGTATCTAAATGGGTGGAAGTAAAGGACACCAAGACCGATGAATATCTAGTGGTTGTTGATTTTGTGAGGTCCTATATTTCCAGTAGGTTTGGATTTCCAAGATTCATCATTAGTGACCAAGGTTCAAATTTTTTCCATTGTAACATGAAAAACTTAGTCTGTAAGTATGAGGTTATTCATAAAGTCTCCACTACATATCACACCATAATAATAGACAAGTATAAATCTAAAATCAGGAAGTTAAGAGAATCTTGGAAAAAATGGTACAACAAAATAGGAAAGATTGAGGTTTTCACTTGGATGATGCACTTTGGGAATACCACATAGATTTTAAAACCCCAATCAGAATGTAACCATATAGGATTGTATTTAGAAGGTCTTGTAACCTCTCGATGGAGGTAGAGGACCATGCATATTGGGATGTTAAACAATGTAATCTAAATCTCTCAGATGCAGGTGAGCATAGGAAGTTATAGATTCAAGAGTTTGAAGAAATTCAGCGTGATGTATATGAGAACTCCAGAATCTATAAAGAGAAAAAAAATGGTGACATTATTCATTAGCTTAAGTGTCATATTGTTGAGAAGGTCCTCATGTACACTTCTAGGCTAAATCTCCACCCATGTAAGCTTCGTTCCCGATGGCTTGGTCCTTATACTATTACTAATGTTTACCCTTTTGGTGAAATATTGGTTTTTCATGAGCAGAGTGGCTGAAGTGTTACCATTAATGGGTAGAGACTTAAACACTTTTATGAGGATTTTCCAAAGCATCCGGTGGAGTAAATCCACCTTCAAGAAGAAACATACCAGTAAATTCCACTAGGTTTTATCCTTTCTTCCCACATTCTCTTTTATTACAGTGAGGAAACTACACACCTTAGGTATGTGGGGGGGGATGGGTATATTTCTGGGTTAGTCAGTAATTTGAATTATCTTTCTTTATTTTTCTATTTTTTTCTTGATTAATGGTATTGTCACTTTTCCCTTTTTCCCCTTAATTTTATTTCAGAATGTTAATTTTTTATTCTCACTTTATCATGGAAAATGATGCCTGCTTAATCATGGAAGTTATTGAAAATGCATGAGGAATTTCCCTATTTCATGTTTTTTTAACATTTAATTTTTTTGTTTCAATGAAAGAATGTGTTTTTATCATGAATTTAACATTTGGGTGTGATTTTTAGTAAATTGGTTGTTTTTTGATGATATAAATGGTTGTATCTCTTCGAAAACTTTGAGAAGAGTGGTACCCTTTGTGTGAGTATTTTATGGGAAATTGTGTCACTTAATATATCCACACATCTTTTGCACCAAACCATGAAGTTTGAATATTTATTACTTAATATAAGGTAAATATAAGTTAGGTTAATATTTATCAGCTTTCTAAAATTATTTTTCCATACGTTCATTCCTCATCTGATTTGTTTCATTATTGTACCAGATTGACCTATGCATGTGTACCTGTTATCTGACTATTGTACACCCTAAAAAAAACTATAACTAAAAATAAAAAAACCAACAAAAAATTAGGGGTTGTGTCTTAGGTTTGTGAAAAACCAGTATTCCTCAACCTTTTATCTTGTTATGACTTTCACAATTTTTTTCATTTGGATATCAAACAAGGGTTGAGTGATGAGTGAGAGATTTATTCCAAGTTCAACCTTTTAAAAAAATAATAGTAATAAATGAGGGGAGTGATGAAATGTTCAATATATGGGGATATATAAGTTGGTAGATTAAGGTTTGATTTTCTGGAATGCTCAAGTGAGTGGGTTTTGAAATTTTATTGCAAAGGATGTAGGGCAGGTTCGGTGGAAAAAAATCATTTAAGTAGAAGAATGTTAAAATAACCTATATTTACTGGATAGAAAGATGAAAGAATAGAATAAAATTCTTTTCAAACACACACATGGATATTTAGTGGCATGATTTAATTTTAATTCCTTTATCATATTGGTATCATGCATCTCTTTGAATTTCATTCTAATACAATTTATGAGACACCTTTTTCCATGATCACTGAGAATAATTCATTGGTGTGATTTTTTTCTACCATCACATTGATTTCATGAATCAAATTTTCATTTAATTATAAATACTCATGAAGTTGATAATATATACATGCATCATTTTTTAAATGTGACTTTTCCTAGTATTACAAATGTTTAGGTGTGGGGGTGCGATCACACCACAATTCACTATTTATTTTCACCCTTTACACTACTTAATTAAACTAATTTTTTTTTATCACAAATTACAATTATTATAATTATTTAACTCCATGTTTGAATTAATTATTTTGTGTTAATAAATGTTAAAAAGGGTAATTTCACTTTTTTTATAATTTCATTTTAGGTGGATATAACGACCCATACTTTACATACATTGTTATTACTTCAAAATTGAAGCATACTTATTACAACATATAATAAAACCATGAAAGAACCGTATAGGTATAGTGTCTTTAGAAACTGGGAAACATAAACAACTGGTTCATAAAGCGTCTACACTGTCTCCTATTTATTTCATCATATCTATAGTCCCTTTTGGTATATCTTACTTAATAAGCTTCTTCCTGACCTGGGGAAAGAAAACATACAAAAGGGTGAGCTCAAATTCTCAGTAAGGGTAAACAAAAGAAATATCAATCACATCATATTCATAAGAACATAACATTTTGGAAATCTTAACCTGCAAAAGAGAGCATAATTTCATAACATGGGATAAATCATAATAGTGAAATGAAATCCCAATAATCATAACTTAAAACATGAAACTTTGTGTCATACACACATAATCATAGAGAATCATTTCTTATTAGTCAAGACTCATTTCCAAGACTATCTTAGTGGACAAAGTCCATTTCTGAACCGAGTTCACTCCTCGTTTCAGTCCTGTTTCACTGAACCGGTTTAACCTGCCGTTCCAGCCATGTCTATCTCATGAGATATAAAATCTTTACCCAATGCATTGGAGGGAGATATAGGTCCCACCCATCTCATAATGATACCATTATTATGTGTGCCACAAAATCAAAAACCATATATCATAGCATAACCCATGTAATAAAAATGGGAATCTTAAACATCGTGACATCATAAAAAAATTCATATAAGATAAAAGAATTCATAAAAATAATTCCATCAAAACATAATCAAATAAATGTAATAGTAGGGATAGAAATAGAACCCTTTATTATCTTAGATGGAAAATAATTTTGATAAAACACTTGAACTCCATTCTTGAGGAAAATATCCTTTCTACTTCAAAAACACTTTTCCTTTCTTAACATGTCATACAATTATAAACTAAAAGAAGTTGATTAAAAATAAACTGGAAAACTTGTAATGGAAGCTTCTTGGAAATAATGTTTTAAAAATCCATTCATGCCATATAAGTTAAAAGAAAACATTCTTCTCGTACTTTTGTCGGAAAAGTCAAAAAGTACCTCATACGAAAAACAACAAAAGATTCCTTTCATATCTTTTACAAAAAACTCACCGAAGGGTAAAATTGGATATAAACTATTTTAGAAGGATATAAATATTACATATTGAGGAAACATGGATGTGTATGATAAAATACACCCCAGTAAATTCCAAAGTATAAACAATCTCGGATAAAAATGAGATTGTGATATTTCCCTTACCTTAGGTCTGATTTGCTTCGTAAGTGTCCGAACCTCCTGTATAATGATTTAAATAATGTTATTGACTTATTAAAGAATCATATTAATTGTTATGATATCATATATGGTTCACTTATGACTTTATATTACCCATTCTTTTGTAAATTCCATGTTAAAGAGCGTTTTGGGTAAAATCGTTTCATTTGTCGTCCGTGTTTTGACTTGTAATTATTCATATGATTACTTAGATCATGATTAATTACATCCAGAATGTAAATTTTTTTTTATATATAATATATATTCAGAATATACATATATATAATAGATCGATAAATTGAAAGAAATGCATCATTCATGGAGACGGTAGGTCGTACGTACACATGAACGTTGTTTTCGTTTCCTCATTGAATTGAATGGAATTAATTGGATGACATACATATATATATATATATACATAAATCCAGTATCATTATTATGTCATATATTTCATGATTACTTATTATATAAACTTTATAATCATTTATGAATGGTTAATCATTGAGAATGAATCTCATCGCGTCGTGGAGACGGTATTCTGTACGTACGCACGAGCGATGATATCATTCCCATGATCGTGGAATTTTATTAGAGTGTATGTATACTATTACAGAATCAATATCAATTTACAATAATCATATATAGTTATTATTTATACCATTATACCCATCCAAGTAAGGTGGTGGTGGAAAATAGATTACACCACAACGTGGAGACGGTATTCCTTACGTACGCACGCGCGGTGATTTAGTTTTCCTTAGGATGGATAGATGGTGAAATATGGTTGTTTCATACTTATAATAAAATATCCGTATATGAGTGATACTGATGTTATTACTTCGTAATGAAACAACCTAATAATAGGAAGTGGAAGAAGAAATAAATGTGAAAGAATCGGTAACGGAAATTACCTCTTCTTTGAGGAGCTTCTTTCAGACCTCCTTTTAGGGCACTAAAATTGGTATTTGAAGAAGACCAGGACCTCTAGGATGTCTCTAGGGAAGTGGAGAGAAGAAAGTGGCAGGGGTTGGCCGAGCTTGAAGGCTCAAATTGGTGTGAGGAGGAGAGGGAGGAGGTGCCCTTTTATAAGGGAGGAGAGGGGCACCTTAGGAAATATAAGAAATATTAGTTTATATTAAATCCCAAACCCATGTAAAAACTTCCAAAATGACTCATATCTGAAGCTTAGATGAGATAGGGTTGTAATACCATCAACCAATAAAATTTAGACCTGTTAGGAATTTATTTTAAACATTATCAACTTGATTTATCCTTATTTATCAATTTAATTTTATTTGTGGTAATAATATTCTAAATTTTAAATTATTATAAATAATTACATATGTGTTATGAATTTTCCATAATTTGACACTTTATGACATTTTAGACCATATAAATTTTAATTTATAATTTTTAAATATTTTTGTGATTTTTAAACAATTTTATAATATGTTATTTTTATAAAATAACAATAGTGTCAATTTTGACACTATTCATTTATTTGAATTTAAATAAAATATATACAGAAGATATGTTCTAAATAAAAGCTTTAATAGATTCATAAAATGTCATATGTATCTAGAAAATTAGTGTAGCACATTAAATAGTTCATATAATATTTATTTTAATATTTTTAAAACAATTTATTTGATATTTTAATTAATAAAATAATTTCAACATCACTATTGTGTCATAATTAATGATAGTTATTTAATCCCTTAAAATTCTAAATAAATTCCTATGATGTATATAATTGTATTATATTTCTGGAGACTATTCATGTTCGAAGTTTCATTAAGTTTATCACCAAATTAAAATTATTATACTTATATGATTTAAGAAAGTGACATGTTGTCACATTCTTTGGTTTTAGTAATAATTAAATTACTTTCATAGAAAAAAGTCTATTAAATGAATCTAATCTGACCCTTAGGTGATATGGGTCGACTTTTAGTCATCCAATAGGATTTTGGCAGGTTTTAGGGTAATTTTATAATCTTATATTTACCTTTAATTACCCGATTTACCTTTAACTATGGTAAATAAAATTTACCGTAGTTACTATTCATAATGCCCAAAAATAAAAAGTATCATATTAACATAATTTGGACCCACTGATTCTGAATATGGAATCCATTTTTCAAAATTCAAAACATATAAGTTGCAGTAATTAATTTAAAATAAATCCCGATGTTAAGAAAACGGGTTTTAGAAGTTAAAACATTGCCAAAGATTGAAATGTTTTTACCTATGAATTCAATGTGAAATTAATGATAATGACATACATTATATTAAATGGTAAAAATATATTCTATTTATACTTTAAAACCATTCAATATTATAATTTATCCATATAAATTATCTCAATGAAAAAAGTTGTTTTTAATTAAAAATTAGCGTATTTTTACTATTCATCAAAATATGAAAGTTATCAGAAGAATATAAAAAGTTTATCCATATAAATTATCTCAATGAAAAAAGTTGTGTGTAGTGAAATATTCCTTTGATGATTTATATAACATAAAAAAAATATTTCTCATAAAAGTATCGGATGTTACATTCTACCCCCCTTAAAATGAATTTCGCCCTCGAAATTTGTCACTTTGTAACAAACAGATGAGGATACCTCTCCCTCATCATATCCTCAAGCTCCCATATAGCTTCTTCTAATTGGTGGTTCCTCCATAAAACTTTCACCAAGCGAGTGGTATTGTTTTGTAGGAATGTTTCACTACAATCTAGAATCTCTATTGGCTGTTCTTCATAAGAAAGATCTTGCTCCAACGGTAAAACTTCTGAGCTGAGTACATGTGAAGGATCAGGTATATACTTTCTCAGGAGAGATACATGGAACATATCGTGTACTTGAGAGAGATTCGGTGGAAGCGCTAATCGATAAGCTACCTTCCCAACACGATCCAGTATTTCGAAAGGACCGATATATCTAGGGCTCAACTTCCCCTTCTTTCCAAATCTCATGACCCTCTTCCAGGGAGATATTCGTAAGAACACTTTATCACCCACTTCAAACTCTAGGTCTTTTCTTCGGTTGTCGACATTAATTTTATGTCAACTCTGAGCTACTCTTATGTGTTGTTGAATAGATCTGACCTTTTCTGCCATTTCATCAATGAGATCAGGTCTTAATAGCTTTCTTTCCCCAACTTCATCCCAGCAAGTTGGAGTCCTGCATTTCTTTCCATAGAGAGCTTCATAAGGATCCATCTGAATACTGGAGTGAAAGCTATTATTATAAGAAAATTCCACCAAAGGTAGGTGTTGATCCCAACCACCTTGGAAATCCATAGAGCAAGCTCTCAACATATCTTCTAGAGTTTGAATTTTTCTCTCAGACTGACCGTCTGTCTGAGGATGATAAGCAGTGCTGAAACTCAACTCTGTATCCAGAGTATGCTGAAGACTTCGCCAGAACTTTGAGGTAAATCTCGGATCCCGATCAGATATAATAGAAAGTGGTACTCCATTCAATATTACCACTTCCTTTACATATATCCTGGCAAGCTGATCCAGAGAGAAATCCTCTCTAATAGTAATAAAGTGTGCAGACTTTGTAAGACAATCAACTATGACCCAGATAGCATTATTGCCTTTGGATGTTTTAGGAAGTCCTGTGAAAAAGTTCATAGTGATGTTTTCCCATTTCTATTCGGGTATGGTTAATGGTTGTAACATCCCCTTAGACTTCTGTCTCTCATCTTTAACTTGCTGACAAACCAAGCATCGAGAGACATATTCAGCAACATCTCTTTTCATGCCATCCCACCAGAAGTACTCTTTTAGGTCCCTATACATCTTCGTGCTTCCAGGATGAATTGAGAATGAAGAACTATGAGCCTCATCCAGCAGCTCCTTCTTTAATTCGGGGATGGGAGGAACACAAAACTGATTCCTGAACTTTATTATCCCATCACAATCAAGGTTGAATTCAGGAACATTTCTCACCTTCTTTTGTAACTCTACATCTTCTTTTTGTGCCTCTTTAATCTTCACATGTATAGATGGTTGAACATTCATTTGAGAAAGATAATATTTTCCCCCTTCCATTATAATTCCAAGATCCATCCTTTGTAAATCCATAAATATTGGATCTTTTGTGATCCTCATCATGGATAAACTGGAATGGTCTTGTCGACTTAATGCATCTGCCACCTTGTTTGCTTTCCCAGGGTGGTAATGAATTGAGTAGTCGTAATCCTTAATCAGCTCCAACCATATTCTTTGGCTCATATTCATATCCTTTTGTGTGAAAATATAATTTAAACTTTTATGATCAATATAAATATCACACCTTTCACCATAAATGTAATGCCTCCAAATCTTTAATGCAAAGATTACCACAGCTAACTCCAAATCATGAGTTGGGTAATTTTGCTCATGGATTTTCAACTGTCGTGAGGCATAAGCTGTCACCATATCATTTTTCATGAGAACACATCCCAGTCCCTTCTTGGATGCATCACTGTAGATCACAAACCTTTCTCCACTACAAGGAAGTGTGAGTACAGGTGCACTGGATAACCTTCTTTTCAACTCCTTAAAATTCTCTTCACATTCATCCTTACACACAAACTTAACTCCTTTTCGAGTCAACCTGGTGAGTGGATTAGATAATCATGAAAAATATTTCACAAAACATCAATAATATCCAGCCAAACCAAGAAAACTTCGGATCTCTGTTACTGTTGTTGGTCTCGACCATCTTTCGATAACCTTTGTTTTTGCTGGATCCATATATATCCCCTATTTTGAGATTATGTGACCCAAAAATGCAACTTTTTGAATCCAAAATTCACACTTGGTAAATTTGGCATAAAGCTTCTCCTTTCTCAGGGTCTTCAATATAATTCTCAAGTGATCTTCATGTTCTTCCTTGCTCTTTGAATAGACAAGAATATCGTCTATAAAGACTACCACAAATTGATCAAGGTAGTCTCTAAAGACTCTATTCATTAGATCCATGAAGATAGTAGGGGCATTAGTAAGACCAAATGACATCACTATAAATTCATAGTGTCCATACCTTGTACGGAAAGCCGTCTTTGGTATATCTTCCCTTTTGACCCTTAATTGATGATACCCTGAACGAAGATCAATCTTGGAAAAGTATTGAGCTCCGCGTAGTTAGTCAAATAGGTCATCAATGCATGGGAGAGGATATTTGTTCTTGATAGTGATCTTGTTAAGTTCTCGATAATCAATGCAGAGTCTCATTGATCCATCTTTATTCTTAACAAATAGAACATGTGCTCCCCAAGGTGACGCACTAGGGCGTATGAATCTATTATCAAGATTCTCTTGGAGTTTCTTCTTCAATTCCTGCAACTCAATTAGGGCCATTCTATAAGGTGTCTTTGAAATAGGCAAAGAACCCGGTACAAGTTCTATTGAAAACTCAACTTCACGATTTGGTGGAAGACCAGACAATTCCTCCGGAAAGACATCATCAAAATCCCGTACAACAATCATATTCTTAATCGTGAGTTTCTCACCTGTTATTTGAGATAAATAACCCTCATTTAGTGGAATCAAGACCCATAATATGGAAGAAATTTCCACTGGAAGGTTATGTTCATCCTTGCATCGATAGACAATCATAGATTGATCTAGAATATGAAATGTGACTTTTCTTCTTTGGAAATTGATATGATCTCCGTATAAAGAAATGCAATCCATGCCAATAATCACATCAAATTCCACTATAGAAAGGATCACAAGATTTGTAGGAAGCACTTTCCCACAAACTTCAATCGGGGAAGAATTATAAACTTTTGATGCGACTGTTGTGCCATTAGGTGTTGTCACAACTAACTCAACATCTAATTGTTGATGTAATACTATGATACCCTTAGAAAAATCTTCAGAAATAAAAGAGTGGGTGGATCCAGAATCAAATAAAACATTTTCTACTTTAGAGTGGATGGTAAGTGTACCTTTCACCACATCGTTATCGTACTCCACATCGCTGATAGAAATTGCATGTGACTTTCCTTTGTCTTTAACCTTAAGATTTTGTTGATGTCTATCATCATCAACAACCCTTGGATTAGGGAATTTATTGGCATAATTCCCCATATCCTTTCACTTGAAACATTGAAGTGTAGTAGGTTCATTCTATGTGTCCCTTCCTTTGTTTGCATCATTAGAAATATTCTTCCCATCATTGCGGCATTCAAATGCCCGATGACCTTCCTTTCCACATTTGAAACATTTAATTGTCCCTTTAAGACAACTAACTCCATGTTTCTTTCCACACTTTGAGCATAAGGGAAAGCTCATATTCTTTTCAGTTTGCTCTTTAGATTTTCCTTTGAATTCCATTTTCCTCTTCTTATCAAACCCATATGACTGATGGGTTAATCCAATCTCCATCTCGACTTTGAGAGCACATCGAACGATTTCCTTGTAGCTATTGAAGTTCCTTATGGATAACGCCCTTCGAAGACTTGGTTTTAAGCCACTAAAGAATCGATCGATCTTACTCTCAAGTTGGATAATAATACCAGAAGCGTACCTTGCAAGTCTTGTAAAATTTGCTTCATAGGTACCAACAGATTCATCATCCTTTTTCTTTAGTTCAAGAAACTCTTTCTCAATCTTTGTTCGGAGAATACGAGGGAAGTACTTATTGAAAAATAAGTTCTTGAACTCGTCCCATTCCATGGACTCAATTTCATCCCTTTGCCTCGTATTCTTAATAAGATTCCACCATTGATCAGCATCTCCTTCCAAACAATACACTACTAGGATGACTTTATCATGTTCATAACATTGAAGAACTGAAAATATCTTTTCAGTAGTACTAATCCATTGTTCCGCAACTAATGGATCAGTAGACCCACTGAAAGAAGGTGGACGCTGCCTCATGAAGGATTCAACAGAATGTTGCTCCTTCCTTTGCTTGTTTGGAAGTCCTGCATGATTCATAGCTTGAGAAAGTTGTGTGATCATGGCTACAAGATTTTGCATTCCAGATCCCATAACATTTGGTTGCTCAGGGGGACAATCATTTCATTGCCTTTCGCATTCCACATTAACACGGTTCCTTCGGGTTCCAGCCATTGACTAAAACCAAGAAGAATAGTGTGAGCAACACTAATTATAATAGGAAAACCACATAATCAAGAATAAAATTTCACACTTAAGGTATTATCCTAGGTTATTCATGGTCATTTCTAAAACACTAAGATTGTGTTCTACGCTTAGACTTTTCCTTAGGGTTCTTACTAAGGCTTTCACATCCTAGTTTCCAAAGGTTGACTCTACCTTTCCTCTGATACCAACTATAACGACCCATACATTACATACATTGTTATTACTTCAAAATTGAAGCATACTTATTACAACATATAACAAAACCATTAAAGGACCGTATAGGTATAGTGTCTTTAGAAACTGGGAAACAAAAATAGCTGGTTCATAAAGCGTCTACAATGTCTCCCATTTATTTCATCATATATATAGTCCCTTTTGGCATATCTTACTTAATAAGCTTCTTCCTGACCTGGGGAAAGAAAACATACAAAAGGGTGATCTCAAATTCTCATTAAGGGTAAACAAAAGAAATATCAATCACATCATATTCATAAGAACATAACATTTTGGGAATCTTAACCTGCAAAAGAGAGCATAATTTCATAACATGGGATAAATCATAGTAGTGAAATGAAATCCCAATAATCATAACTTAAAACATGAAACTTTGTGGCATTCACACATAATCATAGAGAATCATTTCTTATTAGTCAAGACTCATTTCCAAGACTATCTTAGTGGACAAAGTCCATTTCTGAACCGAGTTCACTCCTCATTTCAGTCTTGTTTCACTGAACCGGTTTAACCTGCCGTTCCAGCCATGTCTATCTCATGAGATATAAAATCTTTACCCAATGCATTGGAGGGAGATATAGGTCCCACCCATCTCATAATGATACCATTCTTATGTGTGCCACAAAATCATAAACCATACATCATAGCATAACCCATGTAATAAAAATGGGAATCTTAAACATCGTGACATCCTAAAACAATTCATATAATATAAAGGAATTAATAAAAATAATTCCATCACAATATAATCAAATCAATGTAATAATAGGGATAGAAACATAACCCTTTATTATCTTAGATGGAAAATAATTTTTATAAAACACTTGAACTCCATTCTTGAGGAAAATATCCTTTCTACTTCAAAAAAACTTTTCCTTTCTTACAATTCTAAACTAAAATAATTTGATTAAAAATAAACTTGAAAACTTGTAAGGGAAGATTCTTGGAAATAATGTTTTAAAAATCCATTTATTCCGTATAAGTTAAAAGAAAACATTCTTCTCGTACTTTTTTCGGAAAAGTCAAAAAGTACCTCGTACAAAAAACGACAAAAGATTCCTTTCATATCTTTTACAAAAAACTCACCGAAGGGTAAAATTGGATATAAACTATTTTAGAAGGATATAAATATTACATATTGAGGAAACATGGATGTGGATGATAAAATACACCCCAGTAAATTCCAAAGTATAAACAATCTCGGATAAAAATGAGATTGTGATATTTCCCTTACCTTAGGTATGATTTTCTTTGTAAGTGTCCGAACCTCCTGTATAATGATTTAAATAATGTTATTTACTTATTACAGAATCATATTAATTTTTATGATATCATATATGGTTCACTTATGACTTTATATTACCCGTTCTTTTGTAAATTCCATGTTAAAGAGCGTTTTGGGTAAAATCGTTTCATTTGTCGTCCGTGTTTTGACTTGTAATTATTCATATGATTACTTAGATCATGATTACTTATATCCAGAATGTAAAACATGATTTATATATAATATATATTCATAATATACATATATATAATAGATTTATAAATGGAAAGAAATACACCGTTCATGGAGACGGTAGGCCGTATGTACGCATGAACGTTGTTTTCGTTTCCTCATTGAATTGAATGGAATTAATTGGATGACATACATATATATATACATAAATCCAGTATCATTATTATGTCATATATTTCATGATTACTTGTTATATATACTTTATAATCATTTATGAATGGTTAATCATTGATAATGAATCTCATCACGTCGTGGAGACGGTATTCCGTACGTACGCACGAGCGATGATATCGTTCCCAGGATCGTGGAATTTTATTGGAGTGTATGTATACTAGTAAAGAATCAATATCACTTTACAATAATCATATATAGTTATTATTTACACCATTATACTCATCCAAGTAAGGTGGTGGTGGAAAATAGATTACACCACGGTGTGGAGACGGTATTCCGTACGTATGCACGCGCGGTGATTTTGTTTTCCGTAGGATGGATAGATGGTGAAATAGGGTTGTTTCATACTTATAATAACATATCATTATACGAGTGATACTGATGTTATTACTTCATAATGAAACAACCTAAGAAGAGGAAGTGGAAGAAGAAATAAAGGTGAAAGAATCGGTAACAGAAATTACCTCTTCTTTGAGGTGCTTCTTTGAGACCTCCTTTTAGGGCACTAAAATTGGTCTTTGAAGAAGACCAGGACCTCTAGGATGTCTCTAGGGAAGTGGAGAGGAGAAATTGGCAGGGGTTGTCCGAGATTGAAGGCTCAAATTGGTGTGAGGAGGAGAGGGAGGAGGTGCCCTTTTTTAAGGGAGGAGAGGGGCACCTTTGGAAATATAAGAAATATTAGTTTATATTAAATCCAAACCCCACTTAAAAACTTACAAAATTACTCATATACGAAGCTTAGATGAGATAGGGTTGTAATATAATAAACCAATAAAATTTAGACATGTTAGGAATTTATTTTAAACATTATCAACTTGATTTATCCTTATTTATCAATTTTATTTTATTTGTGGTAATAATATTCTAAATTTTAAATTATTATACATAATTACATATGTGTTGTGAATTTTACATAATTTGACACTTTATGACATTTTCGACCATATAAATTTTAATTTATAATTTTTAAATATTTTTGTGATTTTTAAACAATTTTATAATATGTTATTTTTATAAAATAACAATAGTGTCAATTTTGACTCTATTCATTTATTTGAATTTAAATAAAATATATACAGAATATATGTTTGAAATAAAAGCTTTAATATATTCATAAAATGTCATATGTATCTATAAAATTAGTGTAGAACATTAAATAGTTCATATAATATTTATTTTAATATTTTTAAAACAATTTATTTGATATTTTAATTAATAAAATAATTTCAACATCACTATTGTGTCATAATTAATGATAATTATTTAATCCCTAAAAATTCTAAATAAATTCCTATGATGTAAATAATTGTATTAGATATCTGGAGACTATTGATGTTCGAAGTTTCATTAAGTTTATCACCAAATTAAAATTATTATACTTATAAGATTTAAGAAAGTGACATGTTGTCACATTATTTGGTTTTAATAATAATTAAATTATTTTCATGGAAAAAAGTCCATTAAATGAATCTAATCCAAACCTTAGGTGCTATGGGTATACTTTTAGTCATCCAATAGGATTTTTTCAGGTGTTAGGGTAATTTTATAATCTTATATTTACCTTTAACTATGGTAAATAAAATTTACCGTAGTTACTATTCATAATGCCCAAAAATAAAAAGTAGCCTATTAACATAATTTGGACCCAATGATTCTGAATATGTAATCCATTTTTCAAAATTCAAAATATATAAGTTGCAGTAATTAATTTAAAATAAACCCCGTTGTTAAGAAAACGGGTTTTAGAAGTTAAAACATTGCCAAAGATTGAAATGTTTTTACCTATGAATTCAATGTGAAACTAATGATAATGACATAAATTATATTAAATGGTAAAAATATATTCTATTTATACTTTAAAACAATTCAATATTATAATTTATCCATATAAATTATCTCAATGAAAAAAGT
Source organism: Viscum album (assembly GCA_963277665.1). Lineage (NCBI taxonomy): Eukaryota > Viridiplantae > Streptophyta > Magnoliopsida > Santalales > Viscaceae > Viscum > Viscum album. The sequence continues at coordinate 1,654,570,820 of OY728121.1, read as the reverse complement.
TGTTTTTAATTAAAAATTAGCGTATTTTTACTATTCATCAAAATATGAAAGTTATCAGAAAAATATCAAAAGTTTATCCAAAGTAAATTTTTATACCCTGATTCCAAAGAAGAATTTTATTTTGTAAAATTGAACTTATAAACATGTCAAAAACTAGATTTAATGTGGGTGCGCTATCAAAAGGCGGAAAAACTGTATTTTTTGAAAAATATTTCTTTTATCCAAAAAAAAAACTGATTTTGATTTTATACCTCATTCTAGAAAATGTATAAGTTGAATTAAAATGTTCAAAATTCAGTTAATACTATTAATAACGGCTAGTTTTAATAATATTTTAATAGCATATCATTGTTTAGTGAAACTCGGTATTGCGTACGACACAAGCTATCGAGGAAGGCCGCGGTTGCGTGTAAAGAAAGCCAAGCTAGTGTTGTGTGTAGTGAAAGATTCCTTTGATGATTTATATAACAAAAAAACAAAATATTTCTCATAAAAGTCTCGGGTGTTATAGTGGAAGTGATTTGTAGGACCTAGGATGAAGTGGAAGAAAACTAGGCCAAATTGCATGGGAGCCCATGAACACCTGTCCACTATTTTGCATGTTACTAGAAATAAGTGAATCAAAATGGGATTATATTATTTGGGTCGATCAATTACTCTGTTATCTACAACGTTCATGAAGAAACCCAAGCCCAATTCATCTATTAAGATTCCCAACCAAACTAATTTTTCCAATAAAATGAATCTACATAGAGTCAAAAGTTTGCCTCTGTATTTTGGAAATATATATGATCATATACATTATTTGGATGCCAAATTTTACATGGATATATAAATTATGTCTAATTTTTTTTTAGTTTTGTGAATATTGAGATAATATTTTCCATTGGCCCAAAATCATGGTCCAAGTGATTTCTCGAAATCAGGGTTCCCAAAACCACCTCCCATTTTGGATATAAAAGAGCACATTGGACACCACATTTGAATGTTCAACTAGGAGGAAAGGATCTACCATTTTGGAGTCCCGAATTATTCCTCTACTCAATATTAGACGTTTTGGAGTCCATGGGAAGTGATACTTTATCATCATTGTCTTTCTCTCCTCCCATAGAGTTCTACACTCCTCATGATCATCAGGGGAGGGACATGTTGTAAATATAATATCTGTTTTTGTAATAATTGAATGATACCTTTAATTCTAGGTTTTTATGTTGTTTTTATTCATCTTCTATTCTTATTTTATTGACTTATGTACTGGTATTCTGTACTTTACTCATATGATGATGTTTGGGGGTACTCATTCATGTGACGTTTCACACACCGTTCACCACGTCTTCTTCCCCCTTTCAATTGTGGTATTTGTGTGGTTAATATTGGTAAATTGAATTCACATAAATACTACCATGAAAATTTAATTTCATTTCATGGTAACACATTTAAATAACATACAAACCTATACATTTAATCATGTTCATTGTATATTTCCTTAGTGAGTTTCGGTTATGAAGTTGAACACAAATCACCCAGTCATCGGCGGTATCCGGTGAATCATTGTATATTTCCAACTGAACCGTAGAAGGTATACTAGTATAAAATCTGTAAAATTATGGTTCTAGGTTTTAAAAACTGGGGATTAAAAGATCATAACCCTATCTCTTGAAGAAATTAAGGATAAGTATCATGATATTTCCCCAGGTTGATCACGCTTAATCAAATTTGTTAATTTATGTTGTCTTGTATCGATTGCTTTTATATGAATCATATTAAATAAAAAAAATACAAATTTAATACAATCCCCTTACAACTTTTATTAGTAAAAAAATTATTTTTAAATTAGCGATCTAAGGCTCCATCGAGATACAACGTATCTTTCCTTCTATACTGTATAAATTCTAGTAAAATCCAAACAACTAATTTGATGCGCTCGACAATGCGATCACATACTAAAAAACATAGGTTTTCTATCACACATGGTTTAGATAATCCCATTAATGGAATCATTACCAAGTCATGAAACATCCTAGTTTCCTATATTACTTTCTCAAATAGTAAGGAAATAGAAAATACCACCTCTGATACCATTTGTAACATCCTCGACCGGACACTCCCATGTGTGACCGAGTCAGGTCACTAATGGACCTTAGGAATGACTCCCAATATTCTATAGGTTGTTAAATAGTAGTGAGGGTGTTATTAATATAGTTGAGAGACTATTCCCTATGATATAAATTTTAAATAGTAGAGGAAATTAGATGAATAATCAATATTGTAACTCAAGCAAAATAAAGGATAAAACCCAAACAATCCAAATAATATTAATAAATCTTGTCATGAAATAATGTATTCCAATCTAAATTATGTGATAAAATCCATAAAATTAAACTCAAAATAGACTATAAATAAATACTCTAATATCCAAATTCTGAACTCCATGCTCGGCCTAGTCTCCATGCTCAAATCCCATCCAGTAATTTAATAAAATCAAGCATAGGCCCCCTTTACCTTGTCAAAAACAACATCCATGAAATATTTCTGGGTACCAAATGACACTCGAATAGGGTGTGATTAAAACTTAGTTGGACAACACCCACAATGACAAAAAAATACAGTCTAAATACACAGTGCATGTAGAAATATGATAAATAGGGAAATTAATTCTTAAATTAATCCGAAATTTGAAATCCACTTACTGAAACTTGAGCTCCAAGTTCACACCCCAAGACTAAAAAAACCACTTCAAAAAGATTATATATATTTATTTCTTAGTAAAAATGTGCAATAAATGGAAGGAACACTATGACCAACTCCTAATCTAATTTGGTATGGAATTCCATTTTCATGACGCGATCCACTGGGTCCCGCCTGGTTTGTGGTGAACTGAGTGTGGAAACCTAAAACCTACCTATAATAGAATAGGGGATAATTACTAGCACTGAGTAGGCAACACAAAAATGGGAGGCCTTTTCCTAAGTACATGTATGCACACACACAATAAGCTCCATGTAACAATTAAAAGGTAAAGTAATAAACTAAAAGATCTTGAGTATAAACCATGCATGAAATAACCTCTAGGATAATATCAAAGTACATCATCATAGTATAAAATTATAAAATGGAAAAATGTATATCCAAGTAGATATGAGGTCTCAATAAGAAAAAATGGAATGAGATATTGAAGAGAGACAAACTCACAATCATCATGGCTGAAAACTAAACATGGTCATCTCCATTAGGTAAAAATATGCTCTTCCGAAACCTAGTCCACTGATATCACCACCAATATTTCTATAATATACATAATATACAACATGAGTGGGTTAATTCAATTCAGGATTGAGTATATAATTACATATTAGGAAATCCTGAAAAGAAATAAGGAGAAACAGAAAGATAAAATAGTCATCTCAATCCATAAGAAAGAGGGAAATGAAACCAGACATATATATGCTTGTAAAGAAACCTAAGAAAGAGGGAAATGGGATTTCTATCTCTAGAACCCAAATAAGAACAATGATCCTTACTACATCTCTAAAGGCCTATCTCTGATTCCCAATACCATGTGAAACCATATAAGAATCCATGTGGAGGTAAAATAGACAGAGGAGATGCTCCGTATTTAGTATGGGGTATTCCAACCCTAATTATTGTGTAATGAGTTTGGGGGACCCATTCCTTGGTGAAAATGGGGGGTTTACAAACCCAGTTTATCCCTGATGATCAAACCTGATTACTTCCATCGACCAAACATTTCTAAGGGAAGCATCCAACTTTTGAGATCTTGTGTTGTATCTATGATGGTAGAAATTAGGCCACTATCATATTCTACATGAAAAACTGATTAGGATAGGCTATTAACAGGACCAAATATAAGTCCTGAAGAAGGTGATAAATTAGGTGAAAGTTTGCTAGAGAAGTACACAATGTGTACATATGGTCACATAACATGTGAACTCTCCTGGACACCTAGGAATGTTCTCACCCACATAGGGCCTAGATGGACATTTGTAAATGAAGTAAACATGTAGTACACTACATGTCTTGTCTGCTCGATGTTTTCTCACATAATCCCAGACCATGTTTATGTACATAATCTCATGCCTATGTACTTCTCCCCCTTCCCATGTGCACTGGCTGTATTTGGTTAGTTTCGTAGTGTTCAAGTACGTGGACATGCATGTGTACTTTGGATGTTCCCTTGTACGTAGTTGTGTTTTTGCCCGTGTACCCCTGCGGTATACACCGAGCTACTAGCACTAGGTAACATGGTGTGTATGGGTCATACATGGCATGTGAGCTACCATAGCTAGGGAAATACAAGACATTTTTTCCTGGACTATACACCATCTACTTAAGGATTTTCCTAAATCCATGAAACTCTCCACCTATATTTCCCAAACTTCCATGCCCACCATTTCCACCTTGATTCATGCTGGGGAACTTGGATCTAGGGTTGAACACACTTGATCTATCACCCGTGGAAAGATTTCGGCCATCCAAGCCCTATACGACTCATTCCCATTGCACCACACTACTGCGTCACATCTCTTATGGATGGAGAACCGAGATCCAGCCTCCGATTCATGTTTCTAACACCTGCATCCAAACTCTATCCATCATAATTATAGAAAACATAGGTTCGTACATCATGAATTCATCCTCTATGATTCTAGGGGTTTGATCATGCTCAAATACGATCTGATAATGTCGCATCGTGACCCCATGGGCCAATGAATAATAAAGTAAAGAACAATGGGAGAAAAGAACATGTAAAAGGTGAAACCATTGTTGGCTGATGTGTTCTCAACCAACTATTACTTAATCATGGGAACCAATGTGAAATTATAGGATCAAAAAATAAAATAAAAACTCAGGCTCATGTGAAGAATATTAATTATCAAGAAAGAAAAGAAGACAATTAATCCATAATTTTTCAAATAAACCAATGGTGTTAAACATTGAAACAATGTGACATACCTTGAGTATGGATGAGTCATTAGAGAAGAAATAATTTACTAATAATGAATAAGAATATTTAGTATGTTTTTTATCCTTATCATGATTCTCCTTGATTGTTTTCATCGATCCATGTTCGCAGTTTTTCAATAGTAATAAAGAATGCTCCTTCCTCCTTTCTAACCTCCCAGGGTTTTGTGGAAAACTCTGAAGGTTTTCCATAAGATAATATTTATATATAGGATTAGGTTTTTAGGTTATTAAATAAATTAAATAAATTAATCATCTAATTTGTTTAACATACCCTCCAATGGTTGTCCTCAACCAAAAACCTGATATTGACCAACTTTATATCATGCCTAGGGTAAACCCAATGTTCCAGAATCAACCATGGTCTCAAATTTACCATTCAAGGTCCCAATAAATAAGAAAACCATTTATTCACAAAAAAAGAATTCATGAGGTTTAATATATATTATTATTTTTAATATATTAATTTCGAGGTCCTACAACACATGAACACAAAACTAACTCTGAGAAAAAGTCTAAAGAAATTTATAGAAATATTCAAAGGACTAATCTAGAAAAATAGAACTTCTTACATTCTCCCCTCCTTCAATGGTTTTATCACTGAAAATCACAAGCTACATAAAAGGTGGGGGTACAGAGTCCTAATCTGACTCATGATCCTAGGATCTCTCTTTCACACTCCCATGCTACCAAAGGACTCAAACAAAAGGTATGGGCCATCTATATAGGATCCTATCCAATAAATACTTGATCGCCACTAGGTACTTTGTGAAGGTGGATCTATTCTAGATTTCCAACTCAACCTAGTAAATAATGTGCATTAGTTGGTGCGTGTATCTCCTTACCTACAACACCTGAAAGAAATAATGAACTCGATCCAGCTGTGGGGGCAAGGCCAAATAGTAAGAAAGATCACTAACCCTCCATAGGATCTAGAATGACCTTATGAACTTTAGGGATAGCTTGCTTCCCCAGCCAAACCTCGCCAATCTGAATAATGAGGGACTATTAAAAAAACACAGTCTCCCTTAACCAACTCCAAAGGCCTACTATTATGATATTTTTAAGATTTCAATTGACTATGGGATGACCTCATATGATTATGGATCACCAGAATCTTCTCCATCTTTCTATGCACCATCTTTAGTCTGATAAGATATTTTTCACCAATCTCATTCCAATATATGGGTGACATACATGGTCTATAATAGAGGTTTTTTAATGTTTACATGCTTATAGTAGAGTGATAGTTGTTATTATAAGAAAAATATACCATTATAATGTGATTCTCACACCTTCAACCAAATTCCAACACACAGGATATCAACATATCATTGAACACCTGGATATCATGCTCAGTCTATCCATCCATATGAGGGTGAAAGGATGTGATCATCCATAATTGGGTCCGAAAATCCTCCTACAAACCCCTCCAAAACCATGATGTAATATGAGAATCATGGTCAGATATGATTTATGTGGGTACCACATGAAGTCAGAAGATCTCCCACATGAAAACATCCCTAAAACCTCGACTAAACTCTACTCCCTGAAGGAAACAAAGTGTAATGACTTGGTGAGTTAGTCAAAAATCACCTATATAACATCATGGAATCCCACTATCCACAGAGTCCTAATAAAAAATCCATCAATATTACATCCCTATTTTATTTCAAGATCTGAAGAGGTTGAGTTAAACTAGTTGGTACCTTATGTTCATCATTTACCTACTGACTTGTGATACACCAAGAGACAAACTCCGCAATGATTCACCTCATGAAAGCCCAAAAAAATGTCCACTGAAGGTTCTTTCATAGATTCCATACGTTAGGATGTATAGTAAGGGGGGGGGGGGTATGAAACTCCATCAATACCTCTTCACACAAGATGAACAAAACAACCATCCCTCCCTGAAAAATAATGATGTGCTTCCCTCATTTAGAAAATAAATATTATGCATATCCTAAGGATATCTAGTAACATAGAACCTCATAGTCATTGTTTCCCAAATGTTCCTTTCTCACATGTTGAATAAGAATATTATTCACCACCATTGACTAAAGAAAACTCGTATTCCTCTCCTTCACTAAGGTCAGCTGGATCGATGCCAACTATTAAGACACCTTATCCACCAAGTGGGAATAATACTTCCTACTAAGGGAATATACAATCATATTTCCCTTTAATAGAGTATAAAATATCTCAAATTCATATTCCTATAGGAAATACAACCAAAACAACCATCTTATGTTGATATCTCTCTAAGTGAATATGTACATGATACTCTAGTGGTTTGAATAAACAATAAAAAACTCACCCAGAAGATATTTCCTCAACATCATTAGAGAAAATAGTATCACTGCCTACTCTTAGTTGTGAATCACATAATTCTTCTCATGGGTACTCAACTACCTTAACCCATAAGTGATTATTAACTACCGATATATTAATAGAAAACTAATCCCATCTTTAGAGGTATCACAAAACACTACACACTCAATGCCCTCCTCTGGTAGTCACATGACATGAGCACTAGTCAAAATCCACCTTAGCTCCTTGAAGGCTCCCTAACACTACTCAGTCTAGTTAAATCACTACCATTTCCTCATCAAGTAAGTCAAAGTGGCTACTAACTTAGAAGAGTCTTCCATAAACTTCCTATAGTACCCCACCAAACGAAGAAAACTTCACAACTCTATTAAGATTTGGGGTGGATCCCAAGAAATATATGAATTAATCTTCACTGGATCCATAATAAAACCATTATTAGATATGGAATTACTCAAATAATGAACCTCATAGATCCAAAATTGAAACTTAGAGAGCTTATCATGAAGTTTGTACTCCTAGAGTAATTATAGGATCAACCACAAATTCTCTTCATGATCCCCCCCCTAACGCTGAGTAAATGATGTGATCACCCGTAATTGGGTCAACAAAGACTCCTATAAACTACTTAAAAACCATTATGTAAACTATGAATCATGGTTAGAAATTATTTATGTGGGTACCAAATGAAGCCAAAAGATCTCCCACATGAAAAACTTCCCCAAAATCTCGACCAAACTCTACTCCCTAGAGGAAGGAAAATGTACCCACTTGGTGATTTAGTCAATAATCACCCATATAGAATAATAGAATCCCATTTTACATGGATCTCGAGTCAAAAAGTATATCAATATGCCAACCCTATTTCATTTTGGGATCTAAAGAGGTTGAGTTAAACATGATGGTACTTGATGTTCATCTATTACTTGCGGACATGTGAGACACCAAGAGACAAACTTGTCAATGCTCCACCTCATGAAATCCCACAAAAATGGACACTGGAGGTCCTTGTAAATCTTCTTCAAATTATTATGTATAATTGGGGGGGGGGGTATGAAACTCCCTTAATACCTCCTCAAACAACATGACCAGAACCACCATCCATCCCTAGAAAATAATGATGTTCTTACCTCTTTTAGAAAATAAATATTGTGCATCTCTAGAGGATATTTGGTCACATAGAACCTCACAGTCATTATCTACCAACTATTCATTTATGACATGTTGAAGAAGCATAGGAGTAACCACCATCAACTGAATAAAACCTTTATTCATATCCTTCACTAGGGTCAGCTGCAACAATGCCAACTATTCAGACCCCTCCTCCACCAATTGACAACAGGACTTCTGGATAAGGGAATATACTAACATATTTACCTTACCTATAGTATATACTATATCATATTCATAGTCCTATAGGAAATCCAACCAACACCTCCATATTAGGTTGAGATATCTTTGATTTAATATATACATAATACGTTGGTGGTTTGAGTAAACAATGAAACACTCACCCAGAAGATAATTCCTCAATATCATCATAGAGAAGATGATCACTACCAAATCTAAGTTTTGAATCACATAATTCTACTCATGGGGACTCAACTTCCTTAATACATAAGTTATTACTACCTTCCTATGTATCAACAGACAACTGATACCATCTTCAAAGGCATTCAAAAAAAATACATACTCAATTCCCTTCTTTGGTAGTCTTATGACATGAGAACTGGTCAACCTCTGTATTAGATCCTAGAAGGATCATTGACACTAATTAGTCCAGGTAAATCAATAATATTTCCTCACAAAGGTAGTCAAAGGCCTCTTACTATATAAGAGGCTTCCACAAACCTTCTATAGTACCCCGCCAAACAATGAAAACTTCACACCTATGATAATCTATGGGGAGGATCACAAGAAAGAGATGCATCAATATTCATTGGATCCATAATAAAACCACACTTAGAGATGAAATTACTCAAAAAATGCACCTCATAGATCCAAAACTAACACTTAGAGAGGTTATCATAAAGTTGGTGCTCAAGGAGTAATTCTAGGACCAACCTCAAATGAACTTCATGTTCCTCCTCTAGTATAAAGTAAATGAGTATGTCATCAATGAAGAAAACTATGAATCAGTAAAATTATGAATATATGATTCAATTAATAAGATCCATGAACATAGCTGGGGCATTAGTTACACTAAAAGGCATCCCCAGGAACTCATAGTTTCTATAGAGACATTGGAAAGCTATCTTTAGAATATCATCCTCACAAACCCTAAACTGATGCTAGGAAGACCTGGAATTTTATCTTGGAGAACCAACTCACACTTTTAAACTACTTGAGAAGGTTTTGAATCCTAAGTAAGGTGTAACTATTCTTTTTTATTACCTGGTTCAGGTGATGATAGTCATGGGAAAATCTTATAATGCTGTCATCTTTTTTCATGAAAAAAACTAGTGTTACATAGGGTAACACAATAGGTATAATTAAACCTTTACCACGTAGTTCTTACAACTTCACCCACAACTCTAAAATATCATTAGGGGATATCCAATATTCCACTTAATATATCGGTGTGGTCTTTGGGTGTAAGTTGATGGAGTAGTTAATCTCCCAACTCAAAGGTAGTTTTGGGAAATATTCAAGGAATATGTCCATATAATCATATACTATTGATGGAATCCAGGTGATTTAATGTACCACTACACAAAGGTATAATCTCCCCAACTGATGGGTGATAGGGTTTAACTTCTTGCTTTCAATCCCATCTCTCTCAGCCATAAGATCTCTCTCACATAAGAAGAAGAATATCATCCCATATGTATGATGACATCTAACTCTCCTATGATGACATTCTATTTGGGAATGAACCATGAAAAACCAGTAAATAAGAAATATAACAACATAAGGTTTCATTATGACGACTAAGAGTCCCATGAGAATCTCTCTTCAATGAGAAACAACTCACACTACAAGAAAATGTTCGATATAAATGAATTGATCCCCATAGGAACCTCTATCCATATATACTAGTATAAAGTCTCAATGGAGAGATTTATGTTTCACACAAGGGATAGAGAGATAAAGGAATGACTCATGCTAGTTTATATAAGTACTAGAGAAATATTTGAAAAGACACAGATCGTACATAGAACCATCTCATGAGAAACCTGGTCATAATCCTCCATAGCCTTTAATTTCTCAGGACCTCGACCAGTATCCCCTAGGAGTCTAACATGGGAAATTAAGTGGTGGTGGTGGAAGTAGCATGTAACATGCCCATATACTTATATATTCTCCCCAAATCTCCACCTGATCCCCTATTAGCACCAACATTCTAGGGTATACCCTAACCAAACTTAGGAGAACCCTGATCAAGAAACTACCTCTATCATGGAGGTCCATCCACTATCTACCTACCCTCATCATCACTTTGGGTTAGGAAATCTCAATTCATGTAACCTCTCCCATCACAAACATTTCATCATCACTCTACTAGATGACTAAACCTTATGTGTGAACCCTACACTACAAATCCATGTGTTTGAGTCCAGAAATGCATAGGTCTTCAATGCCAAGACTTTGATGTTCATCACCTACCAGTTGCTGCAAACAACTCAAACCCATGATATCCACTTCTAGTTCTAGCTTCTCAAATTCCATCTAAAAAGAATCTCTCAGTAATAAGAGCCCATTCTAGCACTCCAGCAAAAGTTGGAATGCACAAGAAAACTATGCTATCATGGATGTATTTGTAAATACCCCTCTCAAACTTCATCAATATAATGAAACCATCCCACACCATATCGAGAGAGTAATTCATGTGGTCAATAAACCTTTGAGAATACTTAACAACTGAAATATCACTTTACTACATTTCAAGAATCTCAAGAATCTATACAAAGTGAAAGTATGAAAGGTTATACTTGTTGTGAAAAAACTATTGAAATTATAAGCATGTGAGCATCACTTCATCATGTGTCTAGGTAATTAGAATTCACTAGAACCCTACTTCTCCATGTATAATATTGGACAAAAGTGAAACCATATGATTATATGGGGTCTAAAAAATCTTTAAAACTTAGATCAACACCTTGATCTAATCCTTTACTACCTTAGGGTCTAGCTCACCAGGAAACTTCAACAGTCTTTGTTTCTATAACTCATGTAACAATTTAAACCTATTCATATCATTTTATTGACTTTCTGGGGATATCAATTTTCCAAAATATCCTCAATACTTCTCCTATACTACTAGGGGGAACACCTCATGAGTAGGTCCATAAACTGAGGCCTCATCACTTAACTTATCTTCATCATGATCCTGTATTGACATCGTAGATGGTTATCATCACACAGGAATCCTAAAATTTTTCAATAAGTACCACGTTCAGATGAAAATAGATGGGAATATTAATCAAGAAGGAAATGAAAGTCAAATTAATCAATCTTATATGATTCATGTACCATTTATCCACTAATAATTATGTCTCTACATTCCAAGTTGATGGGAATGTAGTTAGAGTCCTAGTGAATATATATATTATCCAACACCCCAACACCAGGCTCCCTGGCCTGAAATCCATAATCATGAAACTTTGAAACCATTTCGCTAAGTTCCCAATACAATCATAACAATAAATTCAAACTCCAAGCATATTCCCAGTGGAAATAACACCTTTAACATCACTTTGTCATGACCTGACCCACCAAGGCTTGCCTGGTCGACAGTAAGCCCTGTGTTAAAAAACCAATATCAACTCTAAAAGGATAAGGATTTGACCCTAGCACCAAGTAGTCCATACTGAAATGGGAGGCCTTATCCTAACTACCTATACAAAATCACACAATAAGTTCCATGAAAAAATTTAGTGATAAAAGAATAAAATGAAAGATCTATAATGTAATCCATACATGCAACAACCTATAGGAAATAATAAAAGTACATAAGTATAGTACAAAAGTATAAATTGAAAAAATAAACACCCATCCATAAATGAGGTTCTAAAAAGGAAAAATCTGGAATGAGGGAAACTAATAAGAGACCATCTCACAATCTCTAAGGTTGACCACTGAACACGGTCAGCTCCTCTAGGCACAACTATGCTCCTTCAAAACTAGGTCCACTGATATCTCTACCAATATATCTATTGTATGCATAAGACACCAAACATGCATGAAAATCCCATTCAAGTGTGAGTATATAAATACCTAGTATGATTCCTTGAAAACCAATAGGAGAGAAATATAAAGATGTAATAGTTATATCAATCCATAAGAAAGAGGGAAATAGAACCTAACAAATATATTCTCATAAAGAAACCCAAGAAATATAGAAATGGGATATCAATATCTGCATCCCATATAAGAATGATGAATATAATTTTATATCCAAAGGTCCATCTCAATTACCCAAGACCATGTGAAACCACCTAATAATCTATCTATAGGGCCCACACCTCACTACTACACTCTACAGTCAATTGGGGTATAATCTCTAGTGGATGACCTGCTCCCCATAAGACCTTGAAGACAGGGGGTCTAATCCATATATAGAAAACCTACACCCTATTTAGTATGAGGGGTTTCAAAATATACCCATTGAAAAATAATGGGGGACCCACACCCTAGTGCTATCTAGGGGTTACCAACCCTATAATCTCTTGAATGATAAAACTCAATCACTTCCATTAGACAAAAAATTGATGAAGGAAGAATCCTACTATTGAAACCTCTTATAATATATATGATTCCATAACAAAGGTCACCATCACATTCTATATAGGACACTGATCAGGATATGCTACTCATATGGCTAAATCCGAGTCCTAATGAAGGAGATACACAAGGTGGGAGTCTCATAAAAAGTTACACGACTAGTATATACGGTAATCCGACATGAAACCTCACTTGAAAACTTGGGAATGTCATCACCTACACATAGATTAGCTAGACATGTGTAAATACATGAAATATTCATGAATTACATGGAATATCTTTCCTACCTGGGGTCTTCCCATGTCTTCCTAGCTCATGCCATTGTACTTTCAACCGTGCCCATATACTCTGGACATCCCCATGCACCTGGCCATGTTCATGCCCACGTACCCCAAGGATACACACCCAGCCTCTAGAAACGGGTCACAATATGTGTATGGGTCATACAAGGAATGTGTTAATTAACTTCACTATAAACCCTAACTACCATATCTAGGGGACTACATGGTTTGTGTTCTGGGGCTACATGCTGTGTAGTCCATGCACAAATAATAGCCTCAGTCTCCACCACCTAAATTATTCTTATTAAATTATAAAATAACATCATTAGTATACTTAATATACTTATATATTGTTGTGTTAATGGTTATACCTTCACATACACACAATTCCATCTAATGGCTAATGAAGTTACCGTTCTTGTTTACAAAAAAATACCACCTCACGAAATGATGTTGTTCATTTTACCTTTACCACCTATAATGGTTTAGAATTGTGATATAAACTCTATTTATATATGATATATATGATATATATGATTTATTTATACTTATTTAATTATTCAATAAATCCTACCTTCATGGTTTCCATTTTTTGTAAATACGATAACTTCATTTATGGAAGTGTGGACTACCGCCTCCTAAAGGTGATTTGATTCATTCACACTTTAGATGGAATGTATTAAGGATGGGTTTAGTTAAATTATAAGACATATATGACATAATAATGCTACTATAATTATATTTTATACATATATACATATATGTAATTTACTTTCTTTCTTTCTTTCAACACACCATGAAAATTGAAATAGCGTTAATGTGTATGTAGGGCCTACCATCTCCATGAATGGTGTATTACATTTCATATATCATTATTTTATCGACTATTATAAATGATTATATAATGAATATATATGATATATAAGTCATTTTTTATATTTTTTAAATAATTAAATTATGATTTAATTAATAGGATCAAGAATGAAAATTCAAAACACGTATGATAAAGAAAGCAGTCATTACCCAAAAAATTTCTTTAACATGAAATTGTTAATAATTGGATAATAGGTCATAAGAAAATATTATATGGTATTTTATATATAAATATGGTTTTATGATATATTTATAATAAACTTAAACTTATTATACATGAGGCTTGTATGTGTACGTTGAAATTCAAGACACAAGGTAAGGGAATTTCATCTCACTTTTTATATCTGTGAGATACATGGAATGTTCACCACTCTTTTATTTTTCATGGTGTATATACTTCCCATGAATGTATTCTATGATTATTATTATGAAATTTATGGGTATTTACATATCCATTATACGATCTTTCTTTCATGGGGTTTATGATTCAAAAGTTACGAAATTGGTAAGATAGTTTTTTCTCAATTTACCATTTTGAGACACATATTTTGTTATGAAGCTACATTATTTTTTGAGGTGTATATGCTTACATTCGACATGTTATATCCTGAATCTAATTCTTTTCATTATATTTTAAGGTTCATTTAATTCTATGGAGATTATGATCCCAAGTTAACATGTGTTAAGAGTTCATTGAAACAATCTTATCATTTATCCGGATTTTTTATGATTATGATTTCATTAATGAAATTTTATGATCCATATCTCAAGAATAATCATGACTTTTCTTGCCATATATTTATTCAAGATATATCCACGTACTAGTACCTTTTTTCCACTCTTTGGTACTTAAGATAATTAATAAAAAAAATTACGAAAAATTTGAACGTATTTCTCTTTTCATTCATAAATCTATTTTATTTCAAAAACCATGTTTTTAAAAATGTTTTTAAATGATATTTCAAGATAATATTCCAGAAAAAGGATTTTAAAAATGTTTTATGGTTTTTAAATATTCATTTATATCTTCTCAAATCTATTTTCCAAGAAAAATATTTTAAAAACCATCTTATGTTTTAAAAAGCCTTTTTAATGCAGAAAATATATTTTTCTCAAGAAATGTTTTTAATAAATCTTTCAAAATTATTTCCCATGTAACATGAAATTTGTTTGTGTTACTCATTCCTTTCTAGGGGAAATGATTAAATTTTTCCATTAATATTATTTTTCTTAATGGTTATGTTTTTATGGAATGATGTTAGTGAAACCTGTTTCTCTTTCACAGGTTATATGCTTTTGAAACATGCTTCTTTCACGGGTTATTATTTTTATGATCTGATACCTGTATCATTTTCCAAAGGTTATAGTATGATTACATGTTTAGGATACCTATTTCATTTCATGGGTTATGATATGATTGTTTTTGATTTTGTGGCACATGCATTTATGATTTAATTATGATATTGGTGGGACTTATATCTCCCTCTAATGCATTGGGTAATGATTTATATCTCATGAGATAGACTAATATAGTCTTGGGAGTGAACCTAGACTACTAAGTTGACCATGGGAGTGAACCATGACTACCAAAATGGTATGGGGAGTGACCTCGAAATACTAATATGGCCATGGGAGTGAACCATGACTACCAATATGGTATGGAGAATGAACCCATACTACTAAGAGGTCCTTGGTAGCGATTATTTGACCACTATGTAAATCATATTATATACTTTTGTGTATGCCACAATTCCATGTATTATGTTTATGTTATTATTTCAAGGATTATGTTATTTATTTCCTTATTATTCATGTCTTATGAACTTCCAAACTTTATTCCATGATTCATGTTTATGATCTTATGATATGTAGGGTATGATCTTATAATTCTATGATAATGTTCTCATACCCCTATTCTCATTTTAATGACTACATGTATGCCTTGTTTACCCTTATTGATAATATGACCTCACCCATTTTTATGTTTCCTTCCACAGGTTATGAAGATATATCTTATGTTTTATGCGTAAAATAAGGTTTTTAGTCCTGAAGAACATAGTGGGAGATAGTGTATCTCACTTATATACCTGTGTTTATGTTTCCAGGTTTCCAAAGGAACTAGACTAATATAGTGTTTGGGAATTTGTATGTATAAAGTTTTAATTATTCCCAAATATTTGTGTAATTTTAATGTATGTAAAGTGAGGGTCACTATAACTACCACTCCTTAATTAGGGTTCCACATTACCTACTTCATCCAAAGAATCTATTGGAATTCTACTTACCTATATGATGAGGGGCAGCTGATTCATTTCTAGACTATAGTGCCTCTCCTGATCCTCTACCACCACTCAAATACTGATGGATTATGAAAAATATCTACAGATGGACCACCCTACCATAATCATGACACTCTAATATATGGTTAGGAAAATTATGGAACTTGTGAATATCCCTAACACACTGATATAATTACACCTAGACAATGTATTGAGATGACCACCCACTCTCATGGTTGGTCTTCACACAACTTCCCTTGTGTTAATTGTCAAAGGAATTCCTTTTCGTACCTAAATAAGAGATCACTCATCACCCTAATGAGACTACATGGACACCACTGGGGGCCTCCCTTAGTTTCCCTTCAATGATGAGAGCTTTTTATTCATCACATCTGTGAAGTTTCTCAGGTGAAATACATTCACCTACGACATTATTTCATTATAAAGCCCATACCTAAAATTCTTTGCCCTGGTGGTATCATATGCTTCCAAGGATAGAGAAAAATTATACAGGTTGATGAAGCATCCAACATATTCTATCACTGAAAATATCCCTTATATTTGGTGCATGAACTTACGAACCCTCTCATACCTCAATGTCTTTTGATAGAAGTATCTTAGGAACTTCACCTCAAATTCCTTCTAGGTTAGGTCTTCTTTCTACCCAAATTATTCTTGGATGTCCCACCAGCACTTGGTTGATCCTCATAGCATATAATCAGCAAGCTTTACCCTCCGGTATACAGGTGTCACAAGGTGATTAAAGATCAGGTCACGACCCATCCCCCAGGGCCCGTGCCATAACTACCCCAAGCCCACCTTCCATAGGCTTGGGGTTGGTGACCAACACCCAAAAGGTATATCCCTATAATGGGAAGACATTGCCTTTAAACCTATATAAACACACAATACAAGAACACAATAATAATCATCAAAAAAAGTAAACTACCATAGTAAAAAGAGTATTGAAAGTAAAGGGGGGAAGAATAAAAGCCCAACTAAAAAGTACAAGTACAATTGAAAAGAGAAAATAGATCCTGAATCATCCACTGAGGATACTACCTGAAGGGTAGGTATAGATCATCTCCACAGCACTCCACGTTAGACTGTGTCCTTCATGTACTGCCTGGTCCTAGCTCCCTCAAGTCTCATCCCAGTGCTCATCGTCTGCACAAGACACAACAAGGTACAGGTGAAGCCTGTGTAGGGGTGAGTATAAAAATAATCAGTAGGGACCCCAAGACCCCCGAATGTCTCCTAGAGTTCCACAAAGAAAATACCATAAAGCAAGACCTCAATCACAAATCACTAAGTAGTCATCGACTCTACTTAGGTATATTCCCATACATATACCTAAGTTATGAAAATATACTCGTCTCTTACATGAGGAAAAACAAGGCCCAAAACATTAATCCATTTTCAAAATTCATCCATGAGGGAAGTATAGCACAAAGGTAACACCACGAAGGTAAAAGTACCACAAGGGTAACACCACGAAGGTAACACCATAAAGGTAAAGTACCACAAAGGTAACACCACGAAGGCAACACCGTGAAGGTAAAAGTACCAAAAAGATAACACCATGAAGGTAAAAACACAAAGGTAACACTACGAAGGTAAAGTATCATAAAGGCAAGGACTCATCTCACACTAGGTATATAACTTAAGTATAGAAGTACAAATTATTAGTCATAAATCTAGATCATCTTATTCTGTTGAGAGGCTCTGCTGCTGAACCACATTGGATCAGTATGCGCTGACCCACACAGGATCGCTGAGCGCTGACCAACATAGGATCTGACCCACACAAGATCAGTATGCGATGACCCACATAGGATCACTGAGTTTTGACCCACATAGGATCGATAGGTACTGACCCACAGAGGATCGCTATTCATTTTTCACGTCACAACCAACCATGAGATTCCCACACTAAGCACGCTTGATTTCGGGAGGATATGCTTATGAAGCTATCAGTCATACATCAACAGCCACAAAGTTCCATGAAGAAGTATCCCAAAGGACCACCATGTCGTAAGGGTTCCAGTGCGATAGACGACACGTTGATCGGATGCCCGGTCTATGAGATATGGGCACGTTTGTAAAAAGGGACTGGTTGGATTCAAGTATGATCCAACCCGAGTTGCATGTAAAACTTTGAAAAACCTCACTTAGAGTATCTCCAAAGGACCACCTTGTCACTAGGGTCCTTATTCCACTGACAGAGCATCAATCAGATGCCTGATCTGTTAGTTATATCCCTTTCATAAAATGGGGGGTAATCACACATCAGTCTGGCCTGACTCAGTCGGGCCTGCCAAAATATGCCAAAGGGACTGCTTCCAAAAACGGGTCCCAATGCCACTAACATCATATCAATCAGACAACTGGTTGATCATTTACGAGCGTTTCTTTATTCGGGTACTAGTTGGGTCTGGGCCCGGTCCGACTCGGTCAGACCGACCCGACACAACAGGTCCCAGGGTCTACCTAACACCACTTTGGTCCAACTCACTTTGGTTCGGCCCAGTTCACTAGGTCCGGTCTGTCGGGGTTAGCCTTGGTTGGTTCGCGGGCCCGGGCCGTGGTTGGCCTGGCCTACCGGGTGGGGCTCAGCCCACCCGTGCTGGCCCATTAGGTTGCGGGTTTGGCCCGACCTGCCGGCGGGGTCTGGCCTGCTAGGTGGGTCTGACCCGCTTGGTCGGCCTGTACCGGATCGGTCCGCTTGAAGGGGGACTGTTTCCTTCACTGGCCTTACGGTTGTGGGGCCGTTTCATCCAATTGGTGGGGAACTGCCCCAACGCATTAACCGGTCGGCCGTTTGGCCTACGAGGTTCCGCCAATGCAGCGCGGCATGGGCCACGCCGCACCCTCCTGCCACGGACTGTTGGCCATGACTGCTTCCGCCGGTAGTGCCTGTGGGCACCGCACTTGTCCCGTGCGGCTGGCTCGGGCCGGATTCCCTTGTCCACCACCACGTTCCATCACGCACCGCCTTCCACCGCCCACATCCAGTTTCTGCGTGTCTCTTCCAACCACCACCGACATGGCGCACTGACAGTTTCTTCCACAGGTCTCTGGACATGCTCTGGTGTCCATTATTGTTGCTGTCTATGCCTACGACTCTTCTGCGCTACTTCCGACATAGAGTGACCGTCTATTTCGTGTTGCTGTCAATTTGAAAGTTATTTCCCCAATGTTCACATCAAGAATGAAGTGGCAGAGGGTCTGGTCCTTATTCATTTGGCCCGCACCCTCCGCGTTGATAGTAAGCATTAGAGGATTTAATTCATCAAAGGAAGATTATTGGAGAACGTCCGTGTTTGAGGAAGAGTCAGTGTTCATTTTTCGGTGGCGCTCGTCACCGCCCTCGGAAACCGGTTCTATCCTCCATGTGGTTGGCATCACGGTACTTTTCCAGAGCTTCGTCACTTGGTGAAGCCATGTCAATACTCCTCCCCAAGCTCCATAGAAATAGGAGAGGGGAAGGGTGAGTAACACACGTGAGATTAATGGGGTTCAATTAATTAAGTAACCTTCATAATTCCAACGATGCTGTTATAAAGAATTAAGGAGTCAAGCCATTTAATTTCTTGACATGTCGTTGGTCCCGCCACCGCTGCATGTCCATTGGAGGAAAATAAAGAAAGGAAATAAAATAACTTTGTTATTTTATTATTATATTAAATGTCCAAAATCTAACTTTTTCTCCCGAAATTTTGTGGTTGAAGTGAAGCCTCTTTTAAGAAAATCTTGTCACTACGGATTCAGCACTGCCCTCAAATTTTTAATCCGATCACCGGTTCAAAATTTCGAAAATGCGGCTCACGCATTTACTGAACGCATCTTAAAAAAGTTCAATAAATTATTAACATTTACCCTCAACCCACGCCAATCAAGGTTGGGATCTGAATAAGGGGAAAACACCCCAAAAAACTCAATGGTACTCTCAGATTTTCAATATGAGTTACTATTTAGAAGTTATGGATTTTAACAACAAAATAATTGTTACTTAATTATTTTATTTACGGCCAAAAACTAACTTCCATAGTTTTCCCGTGCTGGCCAATGTTAGTATCTACCTAAATAAAGTATACCCTCAAGAGCTCAGCAGTGATCTCAAATTTTTAATCCAAGTCACCGTTCATGAGTTATAATCATTTGAAAAATAAAATAACTTTCATTAATTATTTTATTTATGGTTATGCCATTTTTTGGTTTTCTCACCGAAGGCCTACGTTGACTAAACTTAAGTCATTCCTAGGGTAAACCTTCTATCCTGAAAGCAACGATGCCCTATGATTTCTAATCCTGGAACCCATTTAATAGTTATTTCACTTTTTCAGGAAAATTGCTCTTGTGCACTAATTAGAGGTTAACAAAATTTTGACGGATCATTCTGGGCACTCCGGGCCTCGGAATCACATGCCGTTAGATTTTGAGACCTTGAAATAATCCCAAATAATTTAAAAAAATTATATGGAATTTATATATCTTTAAATTATCCCCACATTAGGGCCTTTCATCATCGTAAGCCAAAATAAAGGAAAATCAAACAAATGAGGGTTTGAGCACGAATCCGAGCCTCCCGCTCGGATGTGCTCTCCTGGGGTTCCCTTGCTGCACTGAACTCGCACCATAGGGTTCATCTGTCCACAAAGTACTTGCTCTTGTCGATCCTCTATCTCTACTGGAAACTCCGTAAAAGTCACCCATCGTCAATGCCCAACTCACCCCAGTCGATAACATGCGATGGATCATGCACGTACCTCCTCATCTATGAATCCTGGAAAAAATTATACACCCGGTGCATCTGTGGGGGGAGAGATAGATGGTATGCCACCTCGACTACTCTGCTGAGGATCTAGAATGGTCTGATGGACCTCAGAGATAGCTTGCCATCCTGGTCGAATCTCCGCAATCCTCATCAGGGTGAGACCCGTAGGAAGACATGGCCTCCCTACTCGAACTCCTAGGGTCTCCATCTCTTATCGGCATAAGAATTATGCCTACTCTGCATAGTCTTTACTTTCTAACAAGTGAGGCATCATGATACAAAATCTTCCACTACCTTCTTCATCCCTGGCCACCAGTACTGATGCTGGATGTCTTGGTACATCTTCACCACTCCAAGATGTACCACTAAAAGGGGATGTATAGAAATCCCTCAAAAACTCCTCCTGTATAATCCATGGTACCATGGTGAATCCTCCAAAGAGAACAACGTGCTCCCCAACTTTAGAAAAGTCTTCAGGAGATCGTCCTAAGGACATCTGAGCACGTCAGGCCTCGTAGTCAACATCCCCAAGCTATGACTCCCGAACTCGCTAAAGAATTGGGGGAGTGACAGTCATAGATTGGAGGTAAGATACTCCATCTTTATCTACAAAGGATATCCGCAGTGTGACTAGCTGCTCTGAGCCTCACTCAACAGTTGTAGACCGGACCTCCAGTTGAGTGCATCTGCTACCACGTTCCCCTTCCCAGGAGTATATAATATCTCAAGGTTATAGTCCTAGAGGAACTTTATCCATGATTGTTGTCTCAGGTTCTACTTATTTTGGGGGAAGATATACTTGATACTCTTTTGATAAATGTAAACAATAAACCATTCACCCATCAAGTAGTGCCACTACATCTTCAATGAAAAGACCACTGCTGTTAACTCTAGATCATGGGTAGCATAGTTCTACTCATGCTGTCTCAACTACGATGAGCCGTCGGTGATCACTACCCGCTCCTGCATCAGGAAACTCCCTAGTCTGGTCCCTGATGCATCGTAGTAGACTACATACCCAAACCCTCTTCTGGTAGCCTCAAGATGGGGCACTTTTCAGTATCTATGTCCACTCCTAAAAGCTTTTCTGACACTTCCCCATCCATAGTAAAGGCTCCCCCTTCTTCGTCAAAGCTGAAAAGGGTGCCACTACCATGGAGAAGTCAGGTAAAAATATCTGGTAGTACTCAACCAAAGCAGAATTCCCTCTCCCTCCAGGGAGGTAGTCTTGGAAACATCTTTTATAAATATGTCCCCACACTCTACCACTACTATTGGGAACTGAAAACTCAAAACTCATGATACCATGAGGGTGAGGGTGGCAGACTCAAGAGTGATCAACTACACCCTCTTATGCATGAGTTTATCCTATGCTACCTGGGTTTCATTTTTCTCCGACCAAGGAAAACCCCATTCCAATGCTATAGATATACTACATCATTTTTTCCTAAAATAGTCAATCTGAGTAAGAACTGTGGATGTCCAGTCCATCCCCAAACTAACATCGTAAGGACTCGATGCCGCCACCAAGAAGTTCCAACCAAAACTCTCACCTCAAGGGTCAGATAACACCATCAGAATAAGAATGATTATCGAGTCTCCTTCCAAAGGTATATCTAGATGTAAGGTTCAAGTCATCAGTTTAACCAGAAACTCTAGGTCTTGAACAATATTCGTGGAAAGAAGGAATTATTGGTACCTATGTCTATTAATATGGAAGCTAGTATTAGACACATACCATACCTCGAATCATTCCTAGATCCCTTGGGTCACACTCCTTGACCACATGTAGCTACTCCCTTCCCCTATCCTCCTGCTCCCTAAGCCTGGTGGAAACCACCTTAGGGTGGTGGTTGTAACATGTCGAAATGTATACCACCTCATACTACTCTCCTAGATCCACTTTCACATTTATTTCCCCACAGATTCATCTATCCCTATCACTTTCCCTTCCTGAAAAATTTTACATACCCAAGTCTCTGAGACTGGCATCAATTTCCTGCTTTCCCACTGCTAACAATCACGAGCGGTATCTGCTCAGCCAAATAAAATTCAACCATAGAGGTTATCTCTAGAACCCTAACAAAATTAGGAATGCATAGAGGAATAGTGATGGCTCAGATGTCCCTAAACGCACATCACTCGGAGGTATGAGCCCTGAAGCACTAACCGTACTATATTCATCGAGTAGATGGGATGGTCCGTACATCTCAATGAATAATCAGCTACCGACATGTTGTACTGCTGAAGCTGTAGAAGCTCTTGGGAACACTCACCCCTTAGCTTTTATGGAAAGAGACCTCCTTCTCTGAGGAAGGTTCTCAAGATTGTCCACAAAAAGTCACCTCTTCGTAAGATTAGGGTAATCTAAACCCTATCACCGTCCTGCTGAGCCACGTAAAAAGCTCTCTACCAGGACCACCATTGGATCGAATGGTGCCCTAGCTAGATGGAAAATCATCCACCTCTTCAAGCTAGTCCTTAGCTACCTGTGAGTCAGGATAACCTTAGAACCAGGGGGTATCTAATTCGGAAACACGTGCAAGGCACTAGGACTACATGTGTCCTCTACCAGTATCGCCGGTTGTAACTGCTGACCAACAGACAGTGATATAGCTGGTACACTACCCGAAGGTACCATCTCAGTAAATGATCCATGTATCGAAGCCTCATCACCATGTGGACCATCCTCATGGTCACACACTAATAAACACTAGCAGATGTGATCACCATCTAATCTGCTGGTGTCCCAACTAGGCAAAAAAATCTAGTCACAACCTCCAACCAATTCTCAGATGACTTGGGATATGTCTCTCCTCGAAACCTCAGAGTCCTCTGCCACTAGAACTCGTGTAACATGCTTAGTTGGTGTGCATGGTCTACTGGTATCAACTGTTGATGATCCATACATGATCTCTAGAATGCTGATCCACACAGGATCGCTTGGTGGGCCGTCATCGTGTACTCTCTCAGGAATCCTAGATGGATTTCTATGCGGCGGCATCCTGATAAGGAACAGGTGCACCATGGTCATTAAGTTAGACCTGGTGAGCTGTCTCCAAATAAACCAAGGAATTTTTTTTCCAAAAAACACGCAATTAGTGTTTTCATGCACCAAGTTAGAAATCAAAATTCGGGGTTCTGGTGTATGGATACGTCAGACACCGCACCAACACTGGGTTTCCCAAACTGAAAACCACACTCATAACACTTAACACTATTGCCACATTGAAAACATCAGAGCCCAAGTTCTTCGGTAGAACTGAATCCTCTAATACCACTTTGTTATGACCCGTCCCCCGGGGCCCTTGCTGTGACTACCCCAAGCCCACCTTCCAAAGTCCAGGGATTGGAGACTAACACCAAAAAGTCATATCCCTATAATGGGAAGGAATTTACTTTAAACCTATACAAACACACAATCAAAGAACACAATAAGAAGAATCCACAAAGTAAACTTCTGTAGTAAAAAGTGTACTAAAAGTAAAGGGGGATGGAATACAAGCCCAACTAAAAAGTACAAGTACAACTGAAAAGAGAAAACAGCTCCTGGATCATCCACTGAGGATCCTACCTGAAGGGTAGGTACAAATCGTCTCCACAACACTCCATGTCAGCCCATCTCCTCTATGTACCACTTGGTCCTGGCTCCCTCAAGTCTCAGCCTAGCTACTCGTCATCTGCACATGATACAACAAGGTGCTAGAAAAGCCCATGCATGGGTGAGTATAACAATACTCAGCAGGGACCCCGAGACCCCCAAAGGTCTCTTAGAGTTCCACAAAGTAAATACCACAAATCAAGACCTCAATCACAAAGCATGAAGCAGACATCAACTCTACTTAGGTATATGCCCAAACATATACCTAAGTTATCATAATATAATCATCTCTTACATGAGGAAACACAAGGCCCCAACCTTTAAGAAATTTTTACAATTGATCCACGAGGGAAGTATACCACAAAGGTAATACCACAAAGGTAACACCACAAAGGTAACACCATGAAGGTAAAAGTACCAAAAGGGTAACACCACGAAGGTTACACCATGAAGGTAAAGTACCACAACGGTAACACCATGAAGGTAACACCATAAAGGTAAAAGTACCACAAAGGTAACACCACAATGGTAAAGTACCAAAAAGGTGAGGACTCATCTCACACCAGGTATATAACTTAAGTATAGAAGTACAGATGATTAGTCGTAAATCTAGATCATCTTATTCTGTCGAGAGGCTCTACTGCTAACCCACACAGGATTGATATGCGCTGAGCCACACAGGATCTATGAGCGTTGACCCACACAAGATCTAACAAACATTATCGGTATAGGCTAACCCACACAGGATCACTGATCACTAAACCACACAGGATCGATAGGTACTGACCCACACAGGATTGGTATTCATTCTTCACATCACAACCATCCATGAGATTCACACACTAAGCACGCTTGATTCTGGGAGGATCCGATCCTCAAGCTATCGATCATAACTCAACCACCAAAAAGTTCCATGAAGAAGTATCCCAAAGGACCACCATGTCATAAGGGTTCCAACACGATAGACGATGCATTGATCAGAGGCCCGGTCTATGAGATATGGGCACTTTTGTAAAAAGGGCCTAGTTGGATTCAAGTTTGATCCAACCTGGGTCACATGTTAAACTCTGAAAAAACTTACTTAAAGTATCTCAAAAGGACCGCCTTATCACTAGGCTCCTTATTCCATAGAAGGTGTGTCAATCCGATGCTTGGTCTGTTAGTTACATCCCTTTCCGTGAAACAGGGGTTGATCGCACTTCGGTCTGGCTTGGCTCGGTCGGGCCCGCTGGAATATTCCAAAGGGACTACTTCCCAAAATGGGTCCCAATGCCACTGACGACGTTTCAAACATACCCCCGGTTCGTCAGTTATAGACGTTTCTTTATTCGGGTACCGGTTGGGTCTCAGACCGGTCCGACTCGGTCAGACCGTCCCGATGCAATGGGTCCCAGGGTCTACCTAACCCCGCTCGGGTCTAACCCACTAAGGGGTTTCTTGGTTCACTGGGTCCATCCCATCGGGGTCAGCACGGTTTGGTTCACAGGCCTAGGCCGCGGTTGGCTCGGCCCGCCGGGTGGGGCTTGGACGACCCGTGCTGACCCGCAGGGCCGTGGGTTCGACCCAGCCTACTGGTGGGGTCCAGCCCGCTGGGCAGGTCTGGCCTACTTGTCTAGCCCGCACCGGCTCAGTCTGCCAGAAGGTGGACCGCTTCCTTCGTTGGACCCATGGTTGTGGGGCCATTTTACCCAACCGGTGGGGAACGACCCCACCGCATTAACTGGTCAGCTGTTCGGCCGATCGGGTTCGACCAAAGCAGCATGACGTGAGCCTCACCGCACTCTCCTGCTGCGTCCTGCTGGTCGCAGCTGCTTCTGCTGGCAACGCCTAGGGGTGTCGCACTTGTCCCTTGCGACTAGCTCTGGCCGACCGCCCTTGGCCGCCGTGTCACACCATCATGATCTACCTTCCACCACCCACAAATGGTTGCCGAGGGTCTCCTCTAACCGCTTCCAGCCACTGCCAACATGGCATGCTGACAGTTTCTTTTGCGGGTCACTGGACATGCTCTGATGTCCGTTCTTGGTGCCATCTGTGCCTACGACTCTTTCATGCTGCCATCGACATAGTGTGACCCACTATTTCATGATTCCATTGATTTGTAATTTTTTTCCCTAAAGTTCACATCAAGAACAAAGTGGCGGAGGGTCCAGGCCCTGTTCGTTTGGCCCGTGCCCTCCGCGTTAAGGTGATAGAAAGCGGGAGATGATTTAATTCCTCAAATACAACTTCAAAATAAACCCCCTTCCTCAAGATCATTGGAGAACGTCTGTGTTTGAGGAAGAGTCAGTTTTCGTTGTTTGCTGGTGCTCGTTACTGCCCGCTGTAACTGGTTTCATCCTCTAAGTGGTTGACATCACTGAACTTTTCAGGAGCATCATCGCTTGGTGAATCCGTGCCAATACTCCTCCCCAAGCTCCATATAATTAGGAGCGGGGAAGGGTGAGTAATGAATGTGGTATTAATGAGGTTCAATTAATTAATAAAACTTCTCAATTTCAATGGTTCTGTTACAAATAATTGAGGAGTCAAGCCATTTAATGGCTTGACTCAATGTTTGTCCCGCCCCCACCGCTTGTCCATTGGAGGAAAAGAAAGAAAGGAAATAAAATTACTTTGTTATTTTATTATTCTTTTAAATGTCCAATATCTAACTTTTTCTCCCAACCTTCTGTGGTCGAAGTGAAGTATCCATTAAGTGAATTACGATGCTTTGGATTCGACGGTGCCCTCATAATTTTAATCCAAGCACCGGTTCAAAAGTTAGAAAACACCCCTTGCACATTTGCTGAACATACCTTAAAAAATTTCAATAAATTATTAACATTCACCCTCGACCTACAAAAGTCGAGGTTAGGCTCTACCTAAGGGGAACATGCCCCAACGAACTCAATGGTACTATCATATTTTCCATCTGAGTTACCATTTATAAGTTATGGATTTTAACAACAAAATAATTGTTACTTAATTATTTTATTTACGACCAAAAACTAACTTCCGTAGTATGACTATACCGGCCAATGTTAGTATCTATTTAAAGAAATAATACCCTCATGAGATCAACATTTCTCTCAGATTTTTAATTTGAGTTACCGTTCCAGAGTTATAAGCATTTGAAAAATAAAATAACTTTATTTAATTATTTTATTTACAGTTATGATATTTTCAGATTTTCTCCCCAGAGGCCTGCGCCCACTAAACTTAAATCGTGCTTAAGGTAAAGCCACTATTCTGAACGCAATGGTGCCCTCATATTTTTTATCCGGGTATCCATTTGAGAGTTATTCCAATTTTTTAGGAAAACTACTCACGTGCACTAACTAAAGCTTAAAAAAATTTTGACGGATCATTCCGGGCACTCTGGGCCTTGGATTTGCGTGCCGTTAGATTTCATGACCTCAAAATAATCCCAAATAATTTAAAAAAATTATATGGAATTTTCAGGTCTTTACAGTCATCTTTATTAACTCGATCTATAACTCAACTACATAGGGGCCTCCCCTTAGTGAACGTTGGTGGGTGTTGTAACAGATAATCTCTCTTTAGGTTATAAATCAATGTCATGGTGTGATTTGTATCACTATCCCTAGACTACACAAATCATATGAAACTACCACATATTTGATCATCTATATGGTTCCCTAGAGCTATAGGAAGTTTCATATTAGTAGTATTATGATTATTTTTATTACCACTATCCTGATGATCAACTCGAAGATGATGTGGAGGTATTTTTTCTATAAGGTTCAACACACTCTTAAGAATACATGATATACGACCAGAACGACATAAAAAGGTGAAAAAAACATTTAAGAACTACTGGATCAAGGTTACTCTATACTTGGATTGACACGTGTATTGGAATATCATAATAGTTTCTTTTTATTCTTTTTTATTGACTAAAATAAGGGATGACATTTCATAAATTAGGTAGGTAGATATATCACACACAATAGATATATCCCTAGAACGAATTATTCATGTCGAAATAAATCCGTACATTCCTACCATGGTGATCTTATACTCATCTCATGCAATACATGGCCATAAGTAAAATATAAATAAACAGTATCATCACACAATAAGGGAATCATCCAATTTTAAGTAACATCAAAACTATAACAAACAAACAACATGAACAACAATACCATCCTCGAACACTTGGGTTTTCCCTCACACATGGTTTAACTAATTCCATAAATATAATCATCATCAAGTCATGAAACACCCTAATATCTGATATAACTTTTTCAAACAGTAAAGAAAGAGAAAATACAACCTTTGATACCATTTTGTAACATCCTCGACCTGACACTTTCATGTGTGACTGATTCAGGTCACTATTGGACCTTAGGCACGCCTCCCCATATGCTAGAGGTTTCTAACTTGTAGTGAGGGTGTAATTACTATAGTAGGTCGACTATACCCTATGGTATAAATTTTAAATAATAGATGAAATTAGATGAATAATCATTATTTAAACTCAAGAAGAATAAAGGACAAAACCTAGACAATCCAAATAATATTAATAAATCGTGTCATGACATAATGTATTCTAATATAAATTATGTGATAAAATCCATAAAATTAAACTAAAAATAGACTATAAATAAATACTCTAATATCCTAATTCCGAACTCCATGCTCAGCCTATTCTCCATGCTCCAATCCCATTTATTAAATCAATAAAATTATGAATAGGGCTCCTTTCCCTTGTCCAAACCTACTTTCATGAAATATGTCTGGGTACCAAACGATGCCCGAATAGGGTTTGATTACAACCTATTTGGCCAACACCAACTGTAACCATACAATATAGTCTAAATACATAGTGCATGCAAAAATATGATAAATAGGGGAATTAATTCAAAAATTAATGTGAAATATGAAATCCACTCATTGACTCTCATGCTCTAGGTTGACACTTGAGGTCCACTAAACGACCATCAATAGGATGATATATTTGTATTTAGTTGTACAAATTTTCAATAACTAGAAGGAACACTATGACCAAATCATAATCTCATTTGGTATGGAATTCCATTATCATGACACGATCCACTGTATCCCACCAGGTTGGTGGTGAGATGATGTGGAAACCCCAAACCCACCTCCAATAGAATAGAGGATAAATACTAGCACTGAGTAGGCCATACTAAAATGGGATCCCTTAGCCTAAGTACATGTATGCACACACACAATAAGCTCCATGTAACAATGAAAAGGTAAAGTAATAAACTGAAAGATCTAGAGTGTAAACCATGCATGAAACAACCTCTTGGAAAACATCAAAGTAAATCATTATAGTATAAAAGTATAAAAGGGAATAATGCATGTCCAATCAGATATGAGGTACCAAGAAGAAAAAAATTGGAATGAGAGATTGAAGAAAGACAAACCCACAATCTTCAAGTCTGAAAACTTAACATGGTCATATCCATTAGGTAAAACTATGCTTTTCTGTAACCTAGTCCATATATATCACTACCAATATTTCTATAATCTATGCATGACATAACATGGGTGGGTGAATGCCATGTATGAGTGATTATATATATACACATAGTAAGATAGCCTAAAAATAAATAATGGAGAAACAAAAAGATAAAACAATCATCTTAACCCATAGAAGAGAGAGAAATAAAACCAGACATATATATGCTCATAAAGAAACCTAAGAATGAGAGAAAGGGGATATCCATATTTATAACCCATCTAAGAACAATGATCCTACCTATATCTCTAAATTTCCATCACTAATACCCAGTACCATGTGAAAAAAAAGAACAATCCATGTGGAGGGACAAAACGACACCCCAATACTCCACAACTAAGGGGGAACAATCTCTAATGGAGGACCCACTCCCCAATAGAGCTCAAAGATGAGGGGGGAACTATATAGATAGAGAAGATTCTCCCTATGTGGTATGAGGGACTTTAAAATCTAATTGTGTAAAGAGTATGAGGGACCCCTGGATTGGTGTGACAGGAGGGTTTACAACCCTGGTGTATCCGGAATGATCAAACCTAATCATTGCATTGACCAAGAATTGTTGAGGGAAGCGTCCAACATGCATGACCTTGTGTTGTATCTATGATGGTATAATGAATTCCATTGTCATATTCTCATGGAAAATTTCTTAGGATAAGATAATATTAGGACCAAATATGAGTCCCAAAGAAGGTGATACATTAGGTGTAAGTCTCATAAGTACACGGTGTGTACATATGGTCACATAACATGTGAAATAGCATAGAGACCTTGGCATGTCCTCACCTGCAGATGGATTTGATGGCCATGTGATAATGGAGTAAACATACATTACACTACATGTCTTGTATCCTTGAGGTTTTCATGCATCCTCCCTGACCATGTACATCTAATTCATCCCATACCCATGTAATTCACCCCTAGCCATGTTCCCTCTCCTTGTTCGGTTACTCTGGTAGTGTCCAAGTACATGGACATGCCTATGTACTCTAGATGTTCCCATGTACCTAGCTGTGTTCAATCCTGTGTACGCATGCGGTATACATAGAGCTACCTACACCAGGTACCATGGTGTGCATGGGTCATACATGGCATGCAAGACAACATATCTAGGGGACTACATGGCATGTGTTCCTGGGATACATGCAATATATGTCAGGATTTTTTTGAATCCAAGGGCACCTTAACATATATTTCCCACACTTCCACAACCACCATTTACACCTAGATTCATGTTGGGGAACTTGGATCTAGGGTTGAATGCAACTGATCTATCTTCTATGGATAGATTCCATCGACCCAAAACCTATGTGAATCGTTCCCTTTGCACCGTGTTACTACGTTGCATATCCTATGGATGAAGAACATTGATCTGGCCTCTGATCCATGTTTCCAACACTTGTATCCCACATATCTCCATGATCCTTCTTGAAAAAATATATGCATACATCATGAATTCATCCGCCATGAATCAAGGTGTTAGATCATTCTCAAATATGGTCTGACACTACTGGAAAATGATCCTATACCCACAGTTCAAAACCGTGGGTATAGACCCCAAAACCATGGGTATAGGCTATACCCACGGTTTGGGGAACCATGGTCGTTGGTGGCGTCGGTATAGGTCAATGAACTATACCCACGGTTTGGGAAAACCGTGGGTATAGGTTTTTCCACCATGTCATAACTCTATACCCACAGTTTGGAAACCGTGGGTATAACATATTTTACAAAATAGCGGCCCGCGAGATTCGATCTCACAACCACTTCTCCATTCACGAGTGTCCTTATCACTACCCCATCACCGCATATATGTATATATATATATATATATATATTTTATTAAATATATTTATTTAAAACATGGGTATAGAGGAATAAATCATGGGTATAGAACTCCGGCTAAATTTGTTTTTGTTCCCATGGAAAAAATAAATTTCTCACGCACATGCGGGAAACCTATACCCACGGTTTTTCAAAACCGTGGGTACAAGTTTTTTTATTCGATGACTATACCCACAGTTTTGGGAAAACCATGGGTATATGGAACCCTATCTCCACGGTTTTGGGCAAACCGTGGGTATAATCATTTTTTGATACCCTATACTCACGGTTTGGAGAAAACTGTGGGTATAGGGTAGCCTATGACCACAGTTTGGAGAAACCGTGGGCATAGGCTATCAAAAAATGCCTATACCCACGGTTTTCCCAAAACCGTGGGGATAGGGTGACCTATCCCCACAGTTTTCCCCAAAACTGTGCGAATAGGTTCATTTTACAGTAGTGTGGTAATGTCACATCATGACCCCATGGGTTGATGAAAAATAACTCCATGAATAATGGGGGAAAAGCACATTAAAAAGGCAAAACCATTGTTGGATAATGCATTCTTAATAAACTATTACTTAATCATGGGAACCAGGGTAAAATCAGGGGAACAAAAAATAAAATAAATACCTAAACTCATTTGAAGAATGGAAATTATCAAGAAATAAAAGAAGATAATTAATCCATACTTTGTCAAATAAACCAAGGGTGGAAAACATTGAAATAATGTGACCTATCTTGAGTATGGATCAATCATTGGAGAATAAATTTTTCACTAATGATGAATAAGAATATCCATTATGTTTTTTATCCTTATCATGATTCTCCTTGATTGATTTTTTAAATACATGTTCCCAATTTTCTGACACTAATAAAGAATGATCCTTCCTCATTTCTAATATCCCATGGTTATGGGGAAAACCCTAAATATTTTCCATAAAATAATATTTATAGATAGGATTAGGGTTTAGGATATTAAATAAATTAAATAAATTAATCATATAATTTATTTAATGCACCCACCAAGGGTTTTCATTAACCTAAAACCCCAAACTGACCAACGTTATATCCTACCAAGTGTAAACCCTTTGTTCCATAATCAACCATGGTCTAAAATTTTCCATTCAAGGTCCAAATAAATAAGAAAATAATTTATTCTCAAAATAAGAATGCATTTGGTTTAATATATATATTCTTATTTTTAGTATATTAATTTTGGGTCCATACAACACATGAAAAAAAAAATAACTCTGATGAAAAATTCATAGAAATAAATAGAAATATTCAAAGGACTAATCTAGAAAAAATAGAGTTGTTACATTCTCCCCTCCTTCAGGATTTTTATCCCTAAAAAGCACAAGCTATATAAAAGGTGGGGTCACTGAGTCCTTATCTGAATCTCATGCTCCTAGGATCTCTCCTACACATTAAAATGCTTCTAAATCACTCGAAAATGGTATTGTACATCTATACAGGATCCTCTCCAATCAGTCCTTGATCGTCACTAAGTACTCTATAATGGTGGATCCATTATAGAAGTCCAACTCACCCCAATAAATAATGTGTGTTGGGTCGTGCATGTATCTCCTCAGCTCTGACACATGAAAGACACCCTGAACTCGGTCCAACTGTGGGGGCAAGGGAAAATAGTAAACAAGCTCACCAACCCTCCATAGGATTTAGAATGACCTGATGAACTTTAAGGATATCTTGATTCCCTGACCAAACCTCATTGATCTGAATCATGGGGGACTATTAGAAAAACATATTCTCCATTATCGAACTCTGAAGGCCTACTATTCTGATATATTTAATAATTCAATCAGCTTAAGGCTGTCCTCCTATGATCATAGATCACCTGAAGCTTCTCCATCATTCCATGCACCATCTCTAGCCCGACATGAGATTTCTCACCAATCTCATTCCAATATAAGGTTGACATATAAGGTCTACCATTTATGGACTTTAAGGGTTACTATAGTAGAGTGATAGTTTTTATTATAAGAGAACTCTACCATTATCAAGTGATCATCACACCTTCGACCAAAGTCCAACACATAGGATCTCAATATATCCTTGAACACCTAGATACCCTACTTAGTCTGTCCATACATCTGGAGGTGAAATGACGTGATCATCCATAAATGGGTCCCCAAAGACTCATTACAAATCCTCCAAAACCATGATGTAGACTAAGAATCATGGATATATATGATTTTTGTGGGTACCACATGATACTAGAAGATCTACCACATGAAAAAATTCCCCAAACTCTCAACTAAACTCTACTCAATGAAGGAAAGAAAGTGTACTGACATGGTGAGTTAGTCAACAATCACCTAGATATCATCATAAACTCCCACTATCCATGGAGCCCCAGTCACAAAATCCACCAATATTCCATCCCACATTAATTTCAGGATCTAAAGTGGTTGAGTTAAACTTGTTGGTACCTGATGGACATCCTTTACCTACTAACATTTGTGACACCAAGAGAAAAAGGAAGCAATGATCCACCTCATTAAATACCACCAAAATGGACAGTAAAGGTCCTTTTACATATTCTATAAATTGGGATGTATAATGGGGGGGGGGGGGGGCATGAAACCCCATCAGTACCTCCTCACAAAACAAGACCAAAAACAACAATCATCTCTTTAAAATAATGATGTGCTTCCCTCCTTTATAAAATTAATCTTGTATATCTCCTGAGGATATATGGACACATAGAACCTCACAGTTATTGTATCCCAAATGTTCTTTTCTCACACGTTGAAAAATAATAGGAGTTAACACCTTCAACTAAAGAAAACTTGTATTCCTCTCCTTCACCAGGGTCACCTGTAATGATGTCAACTATTCAAAAACCTCCCCCACCTAGTGAGAATAAGACTTCCTTATAAAGGAATATACCACCATATTCCCCTTACCCAGTGTACTATCTCAAACTCATAGTCCTATAAGAACTCCAACCAACACCTCTATCTTAGGTTGAGATCTCTCTGAGTGAAGATGTACCTGAGACACTGGTGTTTTTAGTAAACAATGAAACACTCACCCAGAAGATAATTACTCAACATCATCAGAGTAAAGACAATATATGAAAATTATAAGCTGTGAATCACATAATTATACTCAAGGGGAATCAACTTCCTTGACCCATAAGTGATCAATACCTACCTCTGTATCAATATACAACCAATACCATCTTCAGAGGCATTTAAAAACACTATATACTCAATTCCCTCCTTCAGTAGTCTCAAGACATGAGCATTGGTCAAAACATTCCTCCAGTCCATGAAGGATCCATAAAACAACTTAGTTTAGGTAAATCTATACCATTTCCTCATCAAGGTAGTTAAAGGGGCTACCACCCTAGAAGAAACTTCTACAAAACTTCTATAGTACCCAACGAAACTAAGAAAACTTCACACCTTTGACAAGATTTGGGATTTCTACCAAGAAATATATGCATCAAAATTCACTGGATCCATAATAAAACCATGATTAGAGATGAAATTCCTCAAAAAATTAACCTCATAGATCTAAAAATGACATTGATATACCTTATCATAAAGTTGGTTCTCCCAGAGTAATTCTAGGACCAACCTCAAATTCTCTTCATGCTCCTCATCTAACACAGGGTAAATGATGGATCATCTATAACTGGGTCCCCAGATAATCCTTCCAACACCTCCACAACCATGATGTAAACTTATAATCATGGTCATATACAATTTCTTTATGTACCACATGAAGCTGTAAGATCTCCCACATAAACAAATGACCCAAACTCTTGACTAAACTCTACTCCCTCAAGGAAAGATAGTGTACTTGGTGAGTTAGTCAACAATAAACTAGATTTAATCATGGAATCCCTCTTTCCATGGATTCCTAGTCACAAAATAAATAAATATTCCATCCCAATTTCATTTTAGGATCTAAATAGGTTGAGTTAAACCCATTGGTACCTGATATTCATCCTTTACCTGCTGACATGTGATACACCAAGAGACAAACTCTACAATGCTTCAGCTCATGGAATCCCACAAAAAAAGTCACTGGAGGTCCTTGTACATATTATCCACATTGGGATGTATAGTAGGGGGTATGAAACTCCCTCAATACATCCTCATGCAACATGACTAGAACCACCATCTATCCCCAGAAAATAATGATGTTCTTTCCTCTTTTAGAAAATAATTATCGTGTATCTTCTGAGGATATATGGTAATGTATAACTTCACATTCATTTCCCCATAACTATTCCTTTATTATAAATTGAATAAGAATAGGAGTCAACACCATCTATTGAAGAAAAACTGTATTCCTCTCCATCACTAGGGTCAGCTGTAATGAGGCCAACTATTCAGAAACGTCCTCCACCAAGTGAGAATGAAACTTCCTGGTAAAGGAATATACCACCAGATTTACCTCACCTAGAGTATATACTATCTCAAAGTTATAGTCCTATATAAAATACAACCAACACCTCAATATTAGGTTGAGATCACAATGAGTGAAGATATACCTAAGACTTTTGTGGTTTGAGTAAATAGTGAAACACTCACCTAGAATATAATTCCTCAACATCGTCATATTAAATATGATCTCTGACAAATCTATGTTGTGAATCACATAGTTATACTCATGGAGACTTAGCTTCCTTGAACCATAAGGGATCACTGCCTACCTCTACATCAACAAACAACTAATCTCATCTTCATAGGCATCAAAAAACACTAAATACTAAATTCCCTCCTTCGGTAGTCATAAGAGATACACATTGGTAAACCTCTTCCTCAGCTCCTGAAAGGATCTTTAACACTAATAAGACTAAGTAGATAACTACCATTTCCTCATCAAGGTATTCCAAGGGCCTACTACCCAAGAATATGCTTTAGGAAACCTCCTATAGTACCCCACTAAATCAAGAAAGCTTCACACCTCTAACAAGATATGGGGTGGATCCCAAGAAAGTGACACATCAAGCTCCACTGGATCCACAATAAAACCCTAATTAGAGATGAAATTAGTAAAAAAATGAACCTCATAAATCTAAAACTAACACTTAGATATCTTATTATAAAGTTGGTCCTCCTGGAGAAATTCTAGGACCAAAATCAGATGGTCTTCATGCTCCTCCTCTAATGTTGAGTAAATGAATTTGTCATCAATAAGGAAAACTATGAATTAGTATAATTATATCTAGATGGTTCATTTCATAAGAGACATGAATAATTCTGGGGAATTAGTTACACTAAGAATCATCGCCAGGAACTCATAGCTTCCATAGAGACATTGGATCAATGTCTTCAAAGCATCATCCTCGAAAACCCTCAACTGATGCTAGGAAGACCTGAGATTTTATCTAAGAGAACCAGATCACTCCTTTAAACTATTTTAAAAGGTTTTAAATCCTTAGTAATGGTAAATTATTCTTTATCATTACCTGGTTTAGGGGATAATAGTCAAGGAAAAACTTCAGACTCATGTCTACTTTTTTCATGAAAAAAACTAGTGTTTCTCAAGGTAACACAATAGGTTTAATAAAACCTTTCCAATAGAGGTTTTAAAACTACACCCACAACTCTAAAATATCATTAGGGGACATAAAAAATTACACTTAAGATATCAGGGTGGTCCTTAGGTGTAAGTCAATGCAGAAGTTAATCTCCCAACATCGCGGTAGTTTTGGGACATCTTCAGGGAAGATGTCTACATAATCCTATAATATTGATGAAAGATAGATTCTTGAATATAACACTGCACAAAGTTATAATATCACCAAATAATGGGTGATAGGTTGTATCTTCCTTCTCACAAGACTGTCTATCTCAGCCATAAGATCTCTCTTTCCCAAGAAGGAGAATATCATCTCACATGTATGAAGGCATCTAAATCTTCTATGATGACCTTATATTTGGAAATGAACCATAGAAACCCAGTTGATAACCAAGATAGAATTGTAAGGTTCCATTGTGATGACCAAGAGTCTCATGAGAAACTCTCTCTAATGAGAAACAACTCTCACCACCGGAAAATGTGAGCTATAGATGAATCGATCCCTATAGTAACCTCTAGCCATAACTACTGGTATATATTCTCAAATGAAAGATCTGTGTTTCAAAAAAGGGATAAATAGATAATGTAAAGACTCATGACTATGTCTATAAGTACTAGAGAAAGATTTTAAAAGACATATATCATACCTAAAACCATTTCATGAGAAACATTGTCATAACCCTTTACATCCTTTAATTGCTCATGATCTCAACTGCCATACCCCTGAGCCTAGAGTGGGGCACTAGGTTGTTGTTGTGGAATTAGGGTATAACACCCCTCCACTTATATATCCCCCCTAAAGCTACACCTTATCCCATCTCGTCACCACCTTCCTAGGGGATACCTTGACCACACTTGGGAGAACCCTGGTCAAAACACCGCCTCTATCATGGAGGTCCATACACTATCTACCTACTATCCTCAAAATTTTGGATTGGTAAATATCGAGCCATGTAGCCTCTACCATAATAATAATTTCATCACCACTATCCTGGATGACTGTACTCTCCATGTTAACCCTGTACTGGAGATCCATGTGTTGGATCCTAGGAATGGGGAGGTCTTCTATGCCGAGACCCTAATGTATGTCACCTGCCAGCTATTGCCAACAACTCAACACCATGATGTCCATTGAAAGCTCTAACTTCCTAAATTCCATTTATAAAGAAGTTCTCATTAACCACATCCCATTCTATCATTCCAGAAAATTTTGGAATGCACAAGGATAATATACTGGCATGGATTTCTTTGTAAAGAACCCTCTCAAAATTCTACACTCAAAATAAATAATCCCACACCATATCAAGAGAGTAATTCATGATATCAATACAACTTTTAGTGTAATAAACAAATGATATACCACTTTACAATATCTTAGGAGTCTACTGAATCTATACAGAGTAAAATAATGAAAGGTAATACTTTTTGTGGAAAAATTATTAAAATTATAACCATGTGAGCATCACCTCATCATGTGTCTGGGTAATCAGAATTCACTAGATCCCTACATCCTCAAGTAGAATACTAGTTGAAAGTGAAACCATTTTAACATATGGGGTCCAAAAAATTATGAAAACTCAAATCAATACCTTGATCTAATCCTTTACTACCCGAGGGTCTATCTCACCATGAAACTGTGAGATTGGTACAGGGTTTGAGGTTTCCAACCTCTAATACCAATTGTTAGAATGATATGTCTGAGTATGATATACTCTATAATACCAAATATAGGATTGAATATGTAATGAGATTCTCAAATACAAGAGGGGGGGGGGGAATTATATACTGTAAAAATTCCTTTGGAACTTTTGCATAACCAAAATTCACAACACCTCTAATATATAATATCTTGCTTGATTTCAGAAAAGTGATTCTGGAAGTGAAACTTAACAAAAGTTTACAATAACTAAGATTCTACCTTAAAGCATATAGAATCTAACTAAATCAGAGTACAAGTATAAGGAAGTATAAGAAAGTTATACTTTCCTCAACAATACAAATACCCAGTGGAAAACAAAGTAGTAACACTATAAGTAACAAGTAGAAACTCTTTTAACCCAAAGAGGAGGGTATCCAACAACCCTGGATAAGAGGTCCCTTGATTTATACTTTCAAGAAAGTCTGTCTTAACCAAACCTAGGTAATCCCTTAATACAAAGATCAGTATCTGTCTGGATATCCACACAAGCCCTTGATTTGTAAGGAAATCGGCACCTCTGACTTCACAACTGGTCTCTGATTTCAAGGAAATCAAACCTCTTCACTAAGAAAATCTGCATGAAGAAAAGTTTGAACAAGATGTTCAAAACCTTCTGCACAAAGCCCGAGAGTTTATAAGAGCTTATCTATCTAGAAATCACTTCACCAACACTTTTTAAAAAGTCTCAAAAAGTCTTGAGCACATTCAAATGAGCTCCTATTTGTTGGAACAACTCCAACGGTCAGCTCCCTCATCCAACGGTCATATTCTTCCTTGAATTTCAGAGGGACCTGTACACGTGTCACTCAAACAATGGTTAGTGAGTAACTAAAATAACGACATCATTTTATAACTAAATGAGTGTAAGTATAACTAAAATAAAATATTTGGAATTTAAGGAAATGAGAGTTCAGAGTCTACAATACAAGGATATTAGGATTCTATTTTGTAGGAATTCGGAACCTGAATTCTATAGAATTATGGAGTCTGAATTTCAAGGAAATTCAAAATCTGGATTCATAAGAATTCATAACCTAACCTTACAAAGTTTGGAGTTAGAGTTCATGAGAATTCGGAGTCAGAACTCATAGGATTTCGGATTCTGAATTCAGATAACTCGGAGTCATAACTTAGAGAAGTTCGTAACTAGAATTCGTAATCAGAATTCGGAGTAATAACTTAAAGAAGTTCGTAACTATAATTTATAATCAGAATTCAGAGTTAGAACTTAGAGAAGTTTGTAACTGGAATTCATAATCAAGATTCTTTGTTGAACTTTACATAAGTTCGTAATCTGAATTCAGAGTCAAACTTCATGAATGTTCGTATCCAGAATTCAGACTTGAACTTCATAACATTCATATCTAGAATTCAGATTTGAACTTCATGGGAGTTTTTATCTAGAATTCGAAGTTGAACTTCATGAGAGTTCATATCCATAATTCGGAGTAGAACTTTATTAGAGTTCATATCCATAATTCAGAGTCTTAAACAGAATGCTTCATATCTAAGTATTATATGATTCTGAGGTTTTGGTTTCAATCTGATTTCTACAATTAGAAAAATTTATGATTTGATCAAAAAAACATGATAAGGATAAATTTCCTTGGGGAAGGAAATTTTTCCTTATAGGGGTAAAATATAGGGTAAAATGAAATTTTCCTTAAGATAAAGTGTTTGTGATTTTGAAAACAAGAGGAATGGTAAAGTCATAAGGAAACCTTAATGACTCAACAATCTCCCCCTTACATGAAGGAATGGAAAAGTCATAAGGAAAACATTATTGACTCAACAATCTCCCCGTTTTTGGAAATCACAAACATCCTTACAAAAAAGAATATAAGGACTTGGAATAAATTTCTAGACTTTGAAATTAAAGATTATCTCCCTTTGTTCATGGAAAATGGTGAATACGACTAACTCCCCCTTAGGATTTGGAACTCTAAGGATCATATTCTAGATTTCCATAATGATAATTTTCATTTTAATGTGGAAATATTTGTAATGAGAACTCCCCCTTAAATAAACTCCCCTTACTTAGAGATATTTATTCTTTACTTAAATATCTTTTTTCCTTCTCCCCTTTAGAATTATTTTCCCTTCTCTCCCTTTGTGATTTTCAAAAAGTGTTTGAGGGAATGGAAAAAATATGGTACCTGAAATATTAGTATATACAACCAAACAAAACAAGAATCCACAATTTCAATGAGATTGGAAATATTAGTACAGGGAAAAAAATACAACAAAAGATCGGAGTGAGATTTATTTTGCTTCTTTTTCTTTGGGAATTAGCATCTTCACAATGGTCTTTAGATTTTTCATCTCTTTGTGATCCTTATCTACTTTATTTTCTAATGCCTTGATCCTGTCTTCCTGAGCCTTCATGACCTCTTCCCAAGCCTTCAACAATTCATCTTGTTTCAAAATCTTTTCTTGCATCTCGCTCCGGAGATCCTTATCTGTTTTCAAGCTTTGAACAATATAAATCAACTTTCCATTCAGATCTTTAACATCTTGAATCCAAGAATTTTGTTCAAGAGTTAGATTTTCCTGAAAGCTGTTTGTAAGATTCTTGATTTTGGTATCTTCAGTGTCAAAAGATTCCTTGACATCTTCTTGAAATTTGTCAAGATCTTCCAAATCTACAAAGATTTTCTTAGACCATCTGGTCATATTCTTGCACAATTTTTTGTGAGCTTCATAATTGAT
Source organism: Viscum album (assembly GCA_963277665.1). Lineage (NCBI taxonomy): Eukaryota > Viridiplantae > Streptophyta > Magnoliopsida > Santalales > Viscaceae > Viscum > Viscum album. The sequence continues at coordinate 1,654,528,683 of OY728121.1, read as the reverse complement.
CAGAAAATTCTTGTGATCAGCCTCAATCTTAACACATCTATCCATCACCATGGATATAGAGCCTGTCTTTGGATTCATGCTGTGCTGAAGCATTTGGCATCTAGAACCAATTGCTGGAAAAATCGGAATGGTATCTACCAAATTCTTCATAGATTGAACAACAAAATCATGTCCTAAGGCAGATGACTCTGAATCAGACATTTTCCTTTGAGATGGTTCTTCCTCTAGCTCTACCAGCTTCCTTTTAGAGGTTCCTCTAGCTTCATTATTCCTTGGGATTTATTTTGTTCGGGTATCAACAACCACTTGTTTACCCTTACTTATTTTTGGATTAGCCTCTTCATCTGGGGATTCATGTTCACTCCCAGACAACTGTACAATTTTATCTTTATCAACTTTTTCCTTCCCAGCTCCAGCTTCGATATCCTCAGGAAGAATGAAGTCATGATTATGACTCTCTTCCCTTGAAAACTTATTCACTTCCTCTTCTTCACCCTTCTCATCAACTTCAGGAGTAACAAGTTTTGATGATCCGGCTTGAGAAGTCTAGAGTGAAAACTTTTTAGAATCAGTTTCATTTTCATGATACTCTTCAACTTGCTTAATCACATCATCAGATCCACCACTATTCTCAGCTTTTTTTACTTCTTCTGCAGCTTTCTTCTCTTCCACAATCTTCTCTTGTGGTTTTTCCAGTCATAAACCTCTTACCTGGAGTCTCAGGCAATTGTTCTACAAGAAAGGTTTTCGGTACAAGAATTTGTTCGGATGAAACTTCAGTATACCTCAGAATGGATTGACAAATTTCAGCCTCTAACATCTTCTTCTTCGGATTCTTATCTTTTTCTTGTTTCTTAATCTCCTCAAAAGATTTTTCTTTCAAGGCCTTAGCCTTAGCAGGTTCCAAACCGAAATGTGGATCCCCTGCTTTTCTATTTTGCTTATCCTCTCTCCATTTTTCTACGACTTCATATGGGTAGGCCTTTTACTTCTTTGGTTTAGGAGGTGAGGATTGGACTCCCATAGACTTAGGGGTTTTGTATTCTACTTCAACTTCATTCAAGTTTCTTTTCTTTCCATCCTTCTTTGATGGTTCAGCTTTTTCAACATTTTCCGGAATAGCTTCTGCCTATTCCTCAGGTAGATCATAAAATTTACCTGACTCCTTAGAGAAACCAACCTTCATTCTTTTGAGAGTGTCATCCCTGATCAACATAACTTTTCAATTCCTTGCCTTAGAACTGCAGGGAATCTTGAAGGATTCAAGACACTGAACTATCAGCTTGGAAAGTAAGGCAGGATATATAATAATCTCAGCTCTCAAATTCCAATTTTTGACGTTTTCAATCGTAATGAGAATGTGTCTCATGTGGTCGACCTTCCTTTGGTTTAATAAAAAATCCAAGATGTACATATCACTTTTCTTAAGGGTGTCCTTGTCACCCTTCCTCGGTACGATGAGACCTTGCACCCATAACTGTAGAATCCGATTGTTGGTAGATAGATTGGAAATCTTTGTTGTCTTTACATCAGTAAGACCAAGGCATTCCATATCCTTCACCTTCATGAAACTTACCTAAACATACGGTAGCTTGTCGGAGAAAAATTTGGATTCTCCTTCATATGATAGCCCCACCAAGCACGCAGCCTTGGTGTAAGAGAGTTTGTATGTCTTTCCATAACTCTTGATGGAGATTTTTTCTCAACCTTATTCCTTAAAGAAGCAAACTGATTCATAGAATTCTATGTGAAGATCCAGATAGACAACATTCTAAGTTGCTGTCTTAGAAATAGATACACTTTCCCATCCATTTAGATTGATGTTCTTGGAAATAATGGAATCATACTTATTGAACAATTTCGGATGAACTAACCTCTCCCTGTAAATTTGTCACTCCAGAATCAGCTTGACAGTAGAAATATCCTGAGAAGGAGCTTCTGAAGACATTCAGACTGGAGCACTTCTGAAGTATTTGGAACGGGCTTTTGAAATGAGGACATAACTTCAGCATACGAGAGCTTGAATACCAATGTGGGACAACCCTTCAGGGGTCCTTTATATAGGCAATGTAAGTGACCATTCACTTTCCAAATCCAATCTAATGGCTGGGAAACCTTTTTATCTGATCTAATGGTTGATATGATAGCCGCAATGAAAAAATTTGATTGAATCGAATTTTTTGGGGTTTTAAAAAAAACATTCGGATTTAAGGAAACTTGAATCTGAGAAATTTTAAAAGCAAAAGAAACTACCAGCAAGTAAAAGTGATTACGAAAACTTAAGAAAGAATCATACCTTTCGGATTATTAGAAGAGTTATTCGTATTGAGGAAAATTATTCTTGAAGAACTTTGGATTCCAAAAAAACTTGAATATGAAAAAAAACTTCACTATGAAAATTTTCAAATCCGAGAGTTTCTATTATGAAAATTTCAGGTCCAAATATTTTCATTACGAAAATTTCAGGTCCGAAGATTTTCATTACAAGAACTTCAGTTCCGAATATTTTCATTACGAAAACTTCAGGTCCGAAGATTTTAATTACGAAAACTTCAGGTCTGAAGATTTTCATTATGAAAACTTCAGGTCTGAAGATTTTCTTTACGAAAACTTCAAAGACTGAATACCAAAAATTAATTATGAAAATTTTGAAAAAACTAACTACGAAAATTTTCATTATGAAAAATTTGAAAAACCAACTACAAAAATTTTCATTACGAAAAATTTTAAAAACCAAGTATGAAAATTTTCATTATGAAAAATTTGAAGAAAAACCAACTACGAAAATTTTCATTACAAAAAATTTGAAAAAACCAACTATGAAAATTTTCATTACAAAAAATTTGAAGAAATTTCAATAACAATTGTACCCCCCCTATGAAAAGGAGTTTATTACTGTAAAGAGATTGATTCAACCGGAAGTTAATTAAGGAGGATTACCTTACGGTTATCATTACTAACTTCTGTTTAATGTATTTAAATCTATTGGAAGGTAATGATTTTGTGAAAATTTCAGCAAGTTGATATTGAATTTCGATAAACTAAAGTATGATATCTCCTTTAAAAAAAACATTTGAAATCAAAGTTTTTCAAAGAAGAACAATGTTACCTATAGCAATAATTTCTCCCTGAGCATTATTCCCGAAAGTTAATTTTCCTCCTTTTGTCTTGATAATCTTTTCAAAATAGTTTTTCTTACCAGTCATATTCCTGGAACAACCACTATCCATGTATTACGTATTGCTGTTGGTACCTTCTCTATTTTTCTGAAAACAAAAGAGTTAGACTTTCAGAATCCAAAATTTCTTGGATCCGGAATTGTTAGATAACAAAATTTTGGGTATCCACATTTGTTTAGAAGAATAATCTGTATGAAACCCAAGATATTGAACTTTATTCAAGGATAAATTTTTCTTCCAATGCCCACCACTTTGACAATTAGTGCAAAAAGGGGCTCTAGAAGGAACAAAATAGTTGTTTTTGAAAACCAGTTTTTGGTGAGTATAACCTACTCCAGCAATGTTTCTATGAGGTTTAATTTGAGAATACATCTTGTCAAAATTTTCCTTCCCAGAGGTAAAGTTTTCAAGAAGCTTATTAAGAGAAAATATTTCGGATTTTTGTCTAATGACTAAATTCCTATCCTCAGGAATCATTTCCTTAGAGTTAGATTTTTCCTCAAAAAATTTTATCTCTAAAATTTCATTCTTAAGATCTTTAGGAAGTTCTTCCTTAACAAAATTTTCTTTCTCAAGGTCTTTAGAAAGTTTTTATAAAAGCTCATCTTTATCTCTAAGATCTCTAGAAAGATCTGAAATCTCTTTTGTAATAATTTATTCCCTAGTATTTGCCTTATCTAATTTCTTAGAAATTTTACAATTTCTTGCTTCAAATAACTTGGAAAATCTAGAAACTTCTTCATATGAAGATATTTATTCATTTTATGAGGATGAAGTATCTTCATTAGAAGTACTATTTTCCAAATAGTAATTATTATCAAGAGATAAATTTGTTAAAGGCTCGACAGAGCGTACCTTGGTCATAAGACATATATTAGGGAAAGAAGTAGTAGAAATGAATCCCGTATTCTTCTGTGCTGATGAATCATATTCATAAGATTTACTTTTTGAAGAATATCCACATATAGCACTCCAAGTATCATTATCTTTAAGGCTTTTATTGTGCTTTGAACGATAAAATTTATTCTTATTCCTTTCTGAATTCCTTTCATTCTTTTCCTTCTTTTTCAACAAAGGACAATCAAGTCTAATATGACCTGTTATTTTACATTCATAACACGTAACTTCACCATCTTTCTTATCTATGTAGTATTTCTTATTGTACTTATTCTGATGGTTCTTTTGAGCTACAATATTGTTCATTCTCCAAGCAAGATTAGCTAATTCATTCTCAAATTTTTCTATGTCACTAGATTCTGACTGAATAATGACTTTCTTTGGCTTTGATATGGTTACTCTTTCTAGGGTCTCAGCTTTCATATGTTTAGAAGTGGTTGAAAAAGAAACTCCTCCATTCCCATTATTCTTATTAACATTTTCAACATCTCTCTTCATTCTGGTTTCATGCTGAAGAAGAGTTCCAAACAACTCATCTAAGGAAATCTGAGTGAATTTCCTATTCTCATAAATTGTAGTCCTCTTGGACTCCCATTCATTTAGCATGATATCTATGATCTTGTCAACAAGAGATTTATCATCCAAACCATTTTCTCCCATAGATTGTAATCTATTCATGATAGTCATAAACCTTTGTTTTACTTTTCTTATAGGTTCCCCATAAGGAAAATTAAAGCCATGGTATTCAGCTCTCAACATAGCTCTTCTGGTCTCTATGAATTTAGATGTACCAAAATGTGAAACTTCAAGTTTATTCCATAAAATTTTTGTAGCTTCACATGATGATATTTGACTATATATGTTCCTAGTCATGGAACATAAAAAAGTATTTCTGACTCCGAAGTTTGATTGATATTCTGATTTCTCCTGATTCGTAAAGGTTCTCAATTATTTATCCAGAATCTTATAATCTCTAGTTAGCATTAGATAGTCATCAACTCTAGTATTGATAACGAAAGTCTTCATCCTATCTCTCCAGTACTCATAATCATTTCCATCAAAAATTGTAGGTCTGGTAGGATTTAGGTTATCAATAGAACCAACATTTAAACCTGCCATTCTTAAGAAAATATTTGGCACACAAATTTGTTAGTAATAAGAGTTTGTAAACAAGATAAAATATCCTAAGCAAGAAACTCGATATTGTATCTCTAAGAAAGAATGAATCTGAGCTATATGAGTCCGAAAAATAGATTCCAAAAAAGTATGAATATGGAAAATCAATTCTGAAGATTCTCTTCTGAATTTAATTGTGAGATTAATTCAGATGTAACCAAAGCTCTGATACCAATTTTGAGATTGGTACAAGGTTTGAGGTTTCCAACCTCTGATAGAAATTGTTAGAATGGTATGTCTGAGTATGATATACTCTGTAATACCAAATGTAGGATCGAATATGTAATGAGATTCTCAAATACAAGAGGGGGGTGAATTGTATACTTTAAAAATTCCCTTGGAACTTTTACATAACCAAAACTCACAACACCTCTAAGATCTATTATCTTTCTTGATTCTGGAAAATTGATTCCAGAAGTGAAGCTTAAAAAAAGTTTATACTAACTAAGATTCTACCTTAAAGCGTATAGAATCTAACTAAATCAGAGCACAAGTATAAGGAAGTATAAGAAAGTTATAATTTCCTCAACAATACAAATAAAAAGTGGAAAACAAAGTAGTAACACTACAAGTAACAAGTAGAAACTCTTTTAACCCAAAGAGGAGGGTATCCAACAACCCTGGATAAGAGGTTCCTTGATTTATACTTTCAAGAAAGTCTGTCTTACCCAAAGCCAGGTAAGACCTCAATCCGAAGATTGGTATCTGTTTTTCTATCCTCGCAAGCCCTCGATTTGTAAGGAAATAAGCACCTTTGAATTCACAACCCGAAGTCTTTGATTTCAAGGAAATCAAACCTATGCACTAAGAAAATCTGCATGAAGAAAAGTTTGAACAAGAAGTTCAAAACTTTCTGCATGAATCTTGAGAGTTTATAAAAGCATATCTCTCTAGAAATCACTTCACCAGCACTTTTTAAAAAGTCTCTAAAAGTCTTGATCACGTTCAAATGAGCTCATATTTATAGGCACAAATCCAATGGTCAGCTCCCTCCTCCAATGATCATATTCTTCCTTGAATTTCAGAGGGACCTATACACGTGTCACTCAAACAACGGTTAGTGAGTAACTGAAAGCACGTCATCGTTTTATAACTAAATGAGTGTAAGTATAACTAAAATCCAATATTCGGAATGTAAGGAAATGAGAGTTTAGAGTCTAAAATACAAGGATATTTGGATTCTGTTTTATATGGATTCGGAACCTGAATTCTATAGAATTCTAGAGTCTGAATTTCCAGGAAATTCAGAATCTGGGTTCATAAGAATTCGGAACCTGAACTTACAAAGTTCGGAGTCAGATTTCATGAGAATTCAGAGTTAAAACTCATAGGATTTTGGAGTTTGAATTCACAGAACTCAGAGTCAGAACATAGAGAAGTTCATAAGTAGAATTTGTAATCAGAATTCAGAGTTAGAACTTAGGGAATTTCGTAACTAGAATTCGTAATCAGAATTTGGATTTAGAACTTAGAGAAGTTCATAACCGGAATTTGTAATTAGAATTCGTAGTCGAAATTTACATAAGTTCGTAATCAGAATTCAGAGTTGAACTTCATGAATGTTCGTATCTAGAATTCAGACTTGAACTTCATAACATTCATATCCAGAATTCAGAGTTGAAATTCATGGGAGTTCGTATCCATAATTCGGAGTGAACTTCATGAGAGTTCGTATCCATAATTCGAAGTTGAACTTTATGAGAGATGATATCCAGAATTTGGAGTCTTATATAGAATGCTTCATAACTAAGTATTATATGATTCCATGGTTTTTGTTTCAATCTGATTTCTACACTTAGAAAAATTTATGATTTGAGCAAAGAAAAAATAATAAGGATAAATTTCCTTGGGGAAGAAAATTTTTCCTTATAGGGGTAAAATATAGGGTAAAATGAAAATTTCCTTAAGATAAGGTGTTTGTGATTTTCAAAACAAGAGGAATGGTAAATTCATAAGGAAACCTTAATGACTCAACAATCTCCCCCTTACATGAATAAATGGAAAAGTCATAAGGAAAACCTTATTGACTCAATAAAAACTTCTATGGTTTTATTGATATAACTCATGTAACATGTTAATCCTATTCATATCATTTTCCTAACCTATTTGGTCTATCATATATCTAAAATATATTCAATCCTCGTCTTATACTACTAGGGGAATCACCTCATGAGTAGGTCCTTAAACTGATGCTTTATCAATTAACTTATATTCATCATGATCTTATATCGATATCCTAGATGGTTGTCATCGCAGAGGAATCCTAAATTTTTTCAAGACATACCACAGTTAGATAAAAATATATGGGGATATTAATCAAGAAGGACATGAAATTCAAAGGAATAAATCTTATATAATTCATGAACCATTTATCCCCTAATACTGATGTCTCTACATGTCGAGTCGACAAGAAGGTATTCAAATTCTCGGTAAATGAATACATCAGCCACCACACTATCACTAGGATACCTGGCTTGAAATCCATAATCATGATACTATGACAATATTTCTATAATTTCCCAATCCATTCATGAAAATAAATTCAAAATACATGCATAGTACTAAGGGAAATACCACATTTGATACCACTTTGTTATGACCTATTCCACCGGGGCCTTCTTGGTCGGTGGTAAGACTTGTGTGACAACCCCAAGCTCACCTCTAAAAGGATAGAGGTTTTCCACTAGTTCTGAGTATGCCGTACTAAAATAGGAGGCCTTATCCTAAGTACATATACACAAGAAAGCAATAAGATCCATGCAAAAAAGAAGAGGTAGAGGAATAAAATGAAAAATATACAGTGTAATCCCTGAATGCAATAACCCATCATAAACAATCAATGTACATCAGTATAATACAAAATTATAAATGAAAAAATACAGACCCAACTATAAATGATGTTCTAAAAAGACAAAAATTTGAATGAGGGAGACTGAAGAGAGACCAGATCACAATATCCAAGGGTGACCACTGAACACGGTTAGCTCTTCTATGCACAATTATGCTCCTTCAAAACTTGGTCCACTGATATCTATGCCAATATATTTATTGTCTATATAAGAAACAACACGTGCATGTGAATCCCATGAAAGGTTTAGTATATGAATACATAGTAGGATTCCTTAAAAGCTAGTTGTGGAGTAATAAGAATATGTAGCAGTTATATCAATCTATAAGAAAGAGGTAAATACAACGAAACTAATATATATTCATAAAGAAATCAAAGAAAGAGAGAAATGGGATCTCTATATTCATAGTGCATATAAGAATGATAAGTCTACTTGTATCTCCAAAGGTCAATCTCTATTACCCAAAACCATGTTAAACAACATAAGAATCCATCTGTAGGACCCACACGTTGCTAATACACTCGATAGTCGAGGTGGTACAATCTGTACTGGATGACTTCTTCCCCGCTTGGGCTTGAAGATGAGGGTGGGTGGGGGGTATACTCTATAAAGAGAGGAACTGCTCCCTTTGTAGAGTTATGGGCTTCAAAATATACCTATTTATTAAGTATGGGGGACCCACACCCTAGTACGATCAAGGGGATATTGACCCTAACATCTCTTGAATGATCAAACTCGATCACTTCCATCAGCCAAGCAACGCTGAAGGAAGCATACCGCTCTTGACATCTCAAATCATGTCTATGATTCAATAACAAAGTCTACCAGCACATTATATATTAAAAAATTCCTAGGATAAGCTAATCATAGGTCCAAATCCACGTCCTAAAGATAGTGATACACAAGGTGGAAGTCTCATAGAAAATTACATGACTTGTATATAGGGTAACATGACATGTGACCTCACCTGAACACCTAGGCATGTCCTCACCTGCACATTGCTTAACTGTCCATGTGTAACTACAAGAAATATACATGAATTACATGGAATTTATTTCCTATATGGGGCCTTCTCATGTCTTCCTAACCCATTCCATTGTACTTTGGACTTTTCCTATGTACTCTAGACATTCCCATGCACCTGGTTATGTCCGTGCCCATGTACCCCTAGGTTACACACCAAGAATCTAGCACTGGGTCACAAGATGTGTATGGGTCATACATTACATGTGATAATTTACTTCACCAAGAACCCTAACTACCATATCCAGGGAACTACATAGTGTATGTTCCTAGATTACATGCTGTGTATGTTAGGTTTTTCTAAAATATGAGGATATTTTTACGTGTCTCACCCATGATTCTAATGACACCATTTATACCTCAATTTCTGATGGATAACTCATATCTAAGTCTCTCCATTCCTAATCCATCATCAGTGGATATATTTCTTCCACCCAAACTATATGCGGCCTGTTCCAGTTGCACTAAACTACCGTGTTTCCTCTCCCATAAATTAAGAACCATGATATGGCCTCTGATCCCTGTTTAGAATAACCAAATCCCTCATATGTCCATGATAAATGGACAAAACACGGATATGTATGTCATGCACACATCCACCATGAATCTAGGGGCTCGATCATGCTTAAATCTGACTAGATACTGTCAAACTATGACCCTGTGGGCTAATAGTGAAGAACATAAAGAATGATTGGGAAAAAGAACATGATTTTTTTAAAAAATAAATGTAAAATCAATTCTCATGCAACTATTAATTTATTATGGGAACCAGGGTGAAATCATGGGCATAATGAATAAAATAAATACCCATGCTCATTCAAAGAAGGACAATCCCCTGAAAGAAAAGAAGATAATTTATCTATGTTTTTTCAAACAAATCAAGGGAATAAAACCATGAAATAACATTCCCTACCTTTATTATGGATAGATCATTGGTTAATAAAATTTTATCGAGAAATGAAGAGGAAGATCCACTATACTCATCATCTATCTCACGATTTTCCTCTATAATGACCCCAACCCTAGTAGTTTGGAGTTGGTGACTTACTTTATTATATTTTCATAGCTAAAATGGGTAGAATCCTAAAAGATTGATTAGTTTAGGAGTTTATTAGAACTAGATACATATATGATTCCCATTTTATATTGTTAATAGAAAATAAAACATAATACAAAACAATATAAAACAAACTGCATCCTTGAAAACTCATTCAAAGACCTCTTCATCATATCCTGGGGAAAGGGAAAAAAATACAGGCGAGCTAAAATGATTAGTAAGGGTTAAGTACAATTGAAGATATCATGGATCAATAAATAATAATCAACATGGAAAGGTAATTGACTAAAAACATTCCAATTAATCAATAACTTGATCATAATATGATAGGAATAAAAGATGATCAAATAATGCCATATAAATAGTCACAAGAACTTTAAAATTGACCATGGACACTATAAATAATAGAATAATCACATGGAATATCAATAATGATGGAATGTATATTGTTTTACATCTAAAATATCAATATCTATCCTTAAGATAGTTACTATAAAGATCTATCCTCAAGACAATTTAAGTTTTTTGTGGAAACCCATATGATTTGGTTAACTAAGTCATCTTATGAGACTATCGATGCATCGAGGGGATTTCATTAACCAGTCCCAAACCTATTTACAAAATTTCCAAATCATTCCTAATTTATCAAATAATTGATTTAATTCGTAAACAATGTGCCTTATCAAATATCCGTATTTAGTAGAGGACATAAATTTTGCAATATTTCCTCAGTTAATAAAATAATTTTAAAAGTAAATACTGTATGTAAAAATGGTATATTGTTTTGGAAATAATCATATAAATAATAAAATAATATATATATTTAAGATAAATTTAATTTCCAATGAAACAATATTACAATAAAGTGATTTTTTAAAGAGAAAGTTGACAATCACAAAATAAGGTGAGATTTAAAAATAACTCGCACCCTTTAGTAAATTTCAATTAAAATAAACTTGGATGAAATAATTCAAATATAAACTTAAAATAACATGAATAATGAAGAATTCATGATTTTACATTCCAAATGGTCATTATATGAACCACATAAAAATGAATTGGTGCATAATAACAAATATGTGTTAATGAAATGTAAATTGAGATGAAATACATTACCTCATGATTCATTTTGGTTGATCATGACTTAAATTCCTTTATAGTGGTATTAAACATGTTATTATGTTATAATATAACCATATTAATACTTATAATATCACATATGATCATTTTATAACATCTTATCACCCATTAATTAAGAATCTTTTATTATTTTCATTGTTTCATATGTTATTTCCTTCTTTTATAATGCATGTTTCATCATGGTTCTTGCAAATATTATACAGATTTATCATCAGTATAATAATTAACATGAAATAATTATCATATTTATATTTCAATTATACTTTTAAAACCAATCATGAAATATGGTTGTGAAAAATGAAGTTTGTTATAATCTTGGAGATGGTAGGCCGTATGTATGCTTGAATAACATTTCTATTTTTCAATGATCATTATGGAAAGAAGGTAATTAATATTTTATCTTAAAAATAATTATCATAATAACATATATACCATATTATTTCATTATATATATATATATATATATATATATCATCCATGTGGAGTGGTGACAAAAATAGAGTCACATTGCTTCTTGAAGGCGGTAGTCCACAAGTACACGAATGATGTTATCATCACTAAGTATAAAAAAATAAAATGACATATTATCTTTATAAAATTATATACATTTAATTAATATAATAATTATTTTATATATATCACTTGTACTCATTAACATTATTCCTTATAAAGTTCCATGTAAAGTATTAGTGAAAGACAGATCACATCGTTTCGTGTGGTGGTTATCCTCCATACACATGAAAAATGTTAATGTGTCCCCTAAAAAAAGAAAATTAATAAGTTTTATATGATATAATGACATTATTGGTATAATTATGTTATATTTATCATATATAATCTTTATATCCATCATAACACCAAACCTTGAGAGGTTGTAATGGAAAAATGAACAACTTCGGTTCACGAGGTAGTAATCCTCTGTACACACGAATGATGATTTCATAACCCATTTGATAAAAGTGGAGATGGTTTCAGGTAATTAAATTATTATAAAAAAAATCTAATTATATTTAATATATTTAGGTTAATCTATCATTATGTTATAATAAAAATTTAAGGAGTTGGAGAAAGAAGTAAAATAAAGATACTTATTGAAGAATGTTACCTCTTCTTTGGGTATTCTTCTTAGGTTTGCACTAAATATCTCATAGGTTGGATTTATACCAAAAATAAGTATTATTGGATTAAGTAATGTAATTTGGGAAGTTATTTGGTAAGGTTTTGGTTGATCCAAATTGATTTATATGTGTGAATATGCGAGGAGAGTGAGTTCCCATTTATGATTGAGGAGGAGTTGCATTCTTGTTAATTCCCAAAAGTATTCACTTTTGGGAGTTCTCCCTTACCTCATGTGCCTCAAAAATAGATAAATAATGTAGGTTAGGTTTTATGAGTTTCAAAAATTCCACCATAAAACAAAAATAAACACATTTTTATTATTTCATTCCTCAGTCTTTATGCTCACTCAATTTTACCCTTTTAGTTTTTACCGCAGTAACATGTAACATTTATTTACCTAGGTAATTTATCCATTAAGAATAAAATTAAAATAAGTTTTATTAGATAATTTAGAACTAATTATTATAAATATGAAATCAAATTTATTAAATTAAAATCCTATGTTTTTGTAAAATTAATTTTTATACAAATGCATGTAATGTGAAAACCCATGTTTTAACCTTAATCGTGGTAATTAATTTTAACTATTTCACTAATAATAATGGTAAAAAATTAATTTTAAATTATTATATATTATAAATTAAAATTATTAAAATTATTGAATAAATTTTTACAAATTAAACTAAAAAGATAGGAATAATTTAATTTAAAATTAATCCTCCAGACGCGGTGAGAAAACATGTTTCTAAAGTGAAAATGTTCAAAAGTTTGAAATGTTTTTATTTAAAAATTCAACATGAAATTGATACCAATGATCTAAATTGGATTAATTTAGGTAAAATTTATTTAATTTTTCTTTAAAACCAATTCAAAATATAATTAATATTATAAATTATTTAAAAAAAGGAAGTTTTCAATTAAAATTCAGTTTTTTTACTATTCATAAAAAAAGTTTAAAACAAAATACTAAAAATTAACCCTCGGATAATTTTGTTATTACTATTTTAAAAAATAATTTTAATTTTTCAAATACATTTTCTAAAAGTGGAAAAAAATAATTTTAAATTATGTGTGAAAAGTATGACTAATTCGTCTTTTAGAAAAATATTATTTTTAGAAAACATTTCTTTTTCTTTTAAATGATTCATATTTTATTACTAATCAATTGATATATAATATTTTTTTAAATATACATTTTTATAAGTCATACAATTCTCTTAATGCCTTCCATTCTAATGGCTACACAATAACTTTCATATTAAATAATACACATAATAATATATTGTTGTTCGGTAAAACTGAACCTTGTGTGTAACAAAATCTTTTTAATTTTTTTTTGTTTTGTATAATGAAATATAAACTAACTATTACATGTAAAAAAAGATAAAATCAATATTTCATGTCACATAAACTATTTAATAAAATATTATTCATTGAGAATTTTAGGGTTTTACATTCTCCCTACATTAAATAAATTACATCCTCACAATTTAAACTTAATCTTGGTAATCAAGTGTTAAATATTTGAAAGTTAATTTTTTTTAAAAACACACATCATAAAATATTTAACAAAACAAATTATTAATAAGAGAGAATTATATATACTAATTCCACATAGAATAATCATATGACTAGGTTTCCAAGTAGGAGAACATAGGTGGGATGTGAAAACATAAATATAGAAGAAAATAGTAGTGCCCAAATAATGATGGATAGTGTAAGGGAAAATTTATCAAAAGAAAGTGGTTGATCCATAGAAAATAAGAAACACAAATACATAACCCAAAGAGGCATGAAAAAGGTCATTTATATCATAAAAATTGATGATTATAGGAAAACATTTTTGTTTCAAAATCCATTTCCTATAGTTGGGGAATAATTTTACAATCTAAGAATATAAGGAAATGTACTTACTTGATATGTTTCTATTTAATAAGTCTAATTTAATTATTTGGTTGTTTTTCAATCCCTAACTTACTCTAAGAAATAAATATCAAGAAATGAATGTTATTTTATGCCTCAAGTACTAAAATTCACTTTTAAAATATCATAATATCCATAATAGAGTGATAATAAATTACTTCAATTACTAGTTATTATTATGAAAAAATGGTTAGAATATGTCATCTAATATACATAAATATCCATATGTAGAGATAAAATAATAGTCTCTAAAACCTCATCCAAATTACAACTTAAACCATTTCATAAGTGGTTAACCTTATGAACCTTCCAAAATATTATTATCCAAAACCATAGAAACATGGTCATTGAGTTTTCAAAATGAAATTATCATTAATATTCAAACAACATGAAGTGTCTTTTAATCGTCACATTACAAACATGTTAACACCTTCATCATGAATTCTATTGAAGCATGATAATAAATTGAATTACCATAAAACCATATTTAAGAAAATCATTCTTCCTTATTCCTTAAATGAAATATAGATTATTGGATATATTACTTAAATACAAAAAATGATGTTAACTCCATTAAGAATAGAATAAACAAATTTATAAAAAGATAATTAATCAGTTTCAAGGTATTTAATAATATCTAAGTTACTTTTCCATATCAATCATCTATTTATCCCAACATTATTATCTCAACATCGAGAACATATTAAGGGTTATTTTACCCACAATCATGTGTTCTCCTAGAAGTTAAAATTTCTACTAAATCATTTTTCTTGGTCCAAATACATGATCACATTAATGATTGAACTTCATTTGTATCAATTTAATGATCTTGACCTTGATCCCTTTGCTTCTTCTGATTTATATTCCCTTGATTCTTGGGGAATTCATTTTCATAGTTCCCCATATCATTATAGTTGGAACACATAAAAAAATTGTTTTCTTTCCTCCATTTACATTATTTTTCCTAGTGACCTTTTTTTCACACTTATAAAAAACTCCCAATCCCTTCAATCATTTATCGGGGTGATTCTTTCCAATGTTTTCCCATGTGGGAAAATCCTTATGTCCCTTTTTCCATTTATATATTTTTTCTCTATTGTCCTATTCTTTTCCTTATTCCCTTTGATTTCATAATAATCTGATAATTATTTATCTATCTTAATATAACATAAATCTATTTCATCATATGATGAAAAATATTTGGAGACCAATTCCCTTTGGAGACTCAGCTTAAGACCTTTTAAGAAGGGGTTAATTTTTCACTGTATGTTGGATATGTAATCCATAGAATACCTGGATAACCTTGTAAATGCTGCCACATACTCAACCAAACTTTATTATTCCTTTTCTTTTAAGCTTTGTAATTTTCCAATTATCTTAGTTTGTTTCTCATAAGGGAAATATTTTTCATAGAATATCCCCTTAAAATATTTCCATTCGATGAGTTCTATTTACTCTTCATACCTAGTATTCTAGATCAATGACCACCATTGATCAATATATCCTCTGAGATAATTAAAGAGACCCTACTTTTTCTTACTTTACTATTACATCATTTAAATATAAATAACGTAATAGCTTTACAAATATAGGATCAAAAGTTTTAATGTCTTGGGAAAATTAGGATTTTACATAACTTGTACATAATTAAACATAAATATATATTGAAAGAATACTTATTTATACTTTTAAAATGTCACCTTCTAGTTAGTACTTGTAATCACTTGAGGATATACATCAAGAAATGGGTGAGCTAAAAGCCCAGTAAAATGATGAATAAGGAACATGAATTAATATAATATGGGTGAGAATAATCATAATCATCATATCATAAGAACATGATAAACATAAGAATCATGAAGTTAACATGTGATAATGGCATGGAATGTGGAAATGCATAAAAATTAAACATTACATCTTATTTTTCAAATACCACACATAGTTTAGAAAAAATATAGCAACATGTTCATACATAAAATATGTGAATAATCATAACATAATCATTGTGAATAAAGATCACATCATGTTAATTCATAATACACATAATATCATGATATATATCACATCACCCAAATTTATAGAGGGTTATATAATTCTAGGCCCACCCATAACATCATAATATTTACATTATCATGCATTCCCCATAGAACGTATAACAACTATAGTCTTGAGATAAACCATTGAAAGGAATGAGTTTAATAAATATTTAATAAATCATGATTTCATCAATAAACTCGGGGTTCCAAAATGAAAAGGGGAAACATGCTTGGTATAATAATCATCATTCTTGAGTGAAGAAGAAATAACTCAAGAGGAGTCAAAGCTGTGTTTTGGAAAGAGAAGTTATTTTGAAAAATATTTGTATTATCATAAAATCTATTTGGAAACTTGTATATCTTTGAAAATAAAATAAAATAATAATTAAATTATATTTAAGAAAAAATATATTAATATCCATGATGAACCTATTGATAAAGTGGGATAACCCAAAGAAAATGAGTTGGGTTTGAGAATCCTCATACCTCAATTCTAGCCTTACTTTTTCTCTTTTTCACCTCCTTAATAATAAACATAGATTTATTAAAAAATTGATCTATAAGATAATATAGTCATTTATACAACTATTTATCAATTATAATCATTTTATTATGTTTCTTAACTTCCATTGACAAAATTGAAGCGTTTTGATGTCATGATTTTCTTAAAAATTTCCCATTTTACTTTTATTTCTCTATTTCCATTCAAAGTCATTTATAAAAATATATAATTAACTCCAGAAGATTATAATGTCACAACCTGTCCCCCAGGTCCCCTGCCATGACTACCCCAAGCCCTCCTTCTATAGGCCAAGGGCTAGCGACTAGCACCAAAAAGGCATATCCCCAAAAGGGAAGACATTTACCTTTAAACCTGTACACATGAACAACGATCAAAATACAGAAAGTAAACACAAAGTAAACTACAACTGTCAATGATACAACTACTAAGAGAACAATACAACTGAAATTACAAAGGGTCCAGAATGAAAGCCCAAAATAATAAAGGAAGGTACAACTGCCATGGTCCATCCACTCGAGACCCAACTGAAAGGGTAAGTGAAGGTAGCTACCTACAACCCTATAAGTACACCCGTCTGTCCCATATCACTGATCACCACTTGGTCCTAGACCACCAAGGTCTCCATTAAAGCATTGATCACTCGCATGAGAAACGACACGTATGGGTGAATCCTGTGCAGGGCTAAGTAACACAGTACTTAGTGGAGACCCCAAACCACAAAGGAAAGACCACAAAGCAAGACCACACAACAAGACCACACATCAAGACAACAAAGGAAAGAGAACTCAAACGAGGTATAACTCAATGTATAAAAAGTAAGATTATTTGTTGTAGAGATGAATCATCTCGTACTATTGAGGAACTCATCCCTGATGAGCCACTGTGGTCTGTTCAGATACTGGACCACTAAGGTCTGCTCCGCTGTTGGACCATTGAGGTCCGCTCATCTTCTGGACCGCTGAGGTATGCTCATATACTGGACCACTAAGGTCCTCTTGTATGCTGAACCACTGAGGCATGCTCATATTCTAGACCACTAAGTTTTTCTCATCTAATGAACCATTGAGGTATGCTCGTCTACTGCACCATTGAGGTACACTCGTCTGCTGAACCAATGAGGTACGCTCGTCTGCTGAACAACTGAGGTACGCTCATCTGATGGACCACTAAGGTCCGCTCGTCTCCTGATCCATTGAGGTATGCTCATCTACTAGACCACTGAGGTATGCTCTTCATATCCTTTGTGTCACATACAACCGTAGAATTCCCTCTCTCCAGTACGCTTGATTACGGAAGAATATAACCCTCAATCCATCGATCATATCTTGACTTTCACAGAATCTCACATAGATTATTCCTAAAGGTCCGTATAATCACAAGGGTCCCAATGCTGTAGATGTTGTGTCGATCTGATGACTAATTAGAAATATATTGGCATTTTAGTAAAACAGGGGCAGGTTGCATCCATGCCCAGTCTAACTTGGTCGGACTGACCTGACTAACCTGGACTAGTGGTCCCACATAGTCTGATCCATTTCAACCGACCTGACTCGACCCAGTTGGACCTTGACCATTAGGCAGGCCCATTGGGTTTTGCTGGACCAGACCTAGTTCATCCATGTGCCCAGCCTGCCGGGTCGCCCAACAACCCAGTCCATGTTCTCCAACCTAGTTTGACTTGGTCGGACTGGTACTACCTAGTTAGGTTGTCCAACATCCCAGT
Source organism: Viscum album (assembly GCA_963277665.1). NCBI lineage: Eukaryota > Viridiplantae > Streptophyta > Magnoliopsida > Santalales > Viscaceae > Viscum > Viscum album. The sequence goes on along the minus strand of OY728121.1, from coordinate 1,654,510,038 downwards.
TTCCCTTCCATCTCGGCCCACATTGGCGGGTTAGTTCTCCTCCATCCTAGGATGCCCAATATCCCACTTTAGTTCACTGGACCGACCCACATTGGTGGGCTGACTCAATTCCAATTCGGGCGCCTAGAGTGTCCGGTGTGCGCCGCCACGAGGTCGGATGAGGCCGAATGCCTCCCTCCGCATGTGGTCCTGAGTGAATGGCATGCTACCTACACATCATGGCCCACGTCCGTGGGCCACTCCTCCGACACAGTGCTCGAGCAGGGCCCCCTACTGCACTACTGTGACCCAATTTGGCCGCGACTTCCATTGCCTCAATGCACCATTGGGGTGCGTAGCCTCCCGCCTGTGTCTTCCACTGTAGGCCATTGGGCCCGCTCCATTGGATCAATCCTCAAACCGTATTCACCCTCGAGTTTCTCGGGTCGCCGTCATCCCTGTTATGGCCTCGAGGCTGCCTTTCCATCGATTTAGGGGTTAAGTCACAAAGAACACAAGAATACCCAATGATGGAGGAATCAGATCCTTGTTCATGTCGTCCAGATTCCCCCGTTTTAGAGTTTTGAAATAGGGAATGGGGAGATTACAATTATACATGGATTACCTTAATCCAAAAACTAAAGATAAAACACCCTCCTGTATAAGTGAGTGATCTGTGAGTCACCTGTTCGTGGGTTGACCTGTGTTATTCTCTAAAATCCAAGAACTTAGAATAAAATAAATTCACTTAGAATTAAATCCCTATCTAGGATAGAATTATTTTTCAAGGAAGAACGAGATCACACACCTCAATTCTTCATTCATGATCCCCAACCCACCATAACTAGAGATTATTTGAAGGGTGGAAGAATGTGATTTTTTCATTCGTCATCGCCACCCACCAAAGCCTCAAAGAAATTCTAGGATTGTGCCAATAATCCTATATTTCTTGTTAGGATATTAATTGATGAAAAATGAATCAGTGTTTCCGTTACACTGACTCATTAATGAGGTTCATTAACGAGATTCATTAATGATATTTAGCATTGCCTCGTTGCTGCACCACAGCGCTGACATTCCACTTCTTAACGATGAATAAAACAAATAAAATAAATTTTTAAGTTATTTTATTTTTCTTCTGAAAAGTAAAAAAAATTAACTTTCACCCATGACCCATGCCGGTCGAGGTTAGGCTCCGCTTAAGGGAAGAATTCCCCCACGATCTCAACAATACTCTTGGATTTTTAATCTGAGTTACCATTTAGGAGTTATAAGGATTTGAAAATAGAATAATCATTTCTTGATTATTTTATTTACAAACAAAAACTACTTTCTACTGGTGGACTATGCTAGCCAATGTTAGGACCTTTGTAGGCGAATATCGATTCTCTAAGTTCAATGACGTCCTCATATTTTTGATATGGGCACTAGTTTAAAAGTTATAAAATCCTTCTCACACATTTATTTAATGAACATGAAAAATAGTTCAAAAATATGTTCTGGCCACTCTGAGCTTTATAATTACATTTCGTCTTAGATCCTGGTCTCAAAATAATCCCATTTAATTTTCATGAAATTTTAATGGAATTATGGGGTATTATATCACTCCCCCTTTAGGTATTTACTTCATCATAATCCCAAATAAGGATAATCAATCAAATGGGGGTACTGAGCAAGAATCAAAGCCTCCCACTCCCACGTACACTCTTAGAGATTCATGTGCTACCAACAAACATGAACTAGAGGAATAAAACATCCATGATGGTTCCTCTCCTATTGATGCTCTATCTCCACCAGGTACTCCAAAAATGTCTCCCCGTCGTCAATCTACAACACACCATGGTCGATGACGTGATATTTGTTGTGCAGGTATCTCCTTAGCTGGGATACATGGAAGATGTCGTGCACCCTCTCTAACAATAGTGGTAGAGCCAAGTGTTACGCCACCTCGCTCACTCTATGTAGTATCAGGAAATGTCTGATGAACCTCAGAGATAACTTGCTGCCCCATCCAAATATCTATATCCCTCGTTGAGGAGATACCCATAGGAATACGTTGTCCCCCAATTCGAACTCAAAGGGTCTTCATGGCCTATCAATATAAGAATTATGTCAGCTCTTTGTAGTCTTCATCTTCTCTCAGATGACCTTCACCTTCTCAGTGGTAGTATGTACCATATCTGGGCCCATGAGTGCTAACTCCCCTAGGTCTTTCCAGCATATCAATGACCTAAATGGTCATCCATACAACACCTCGAATGGTTCCATACCGATTGTGGAGTGGTAGCTGTTGTTTTACGTAAACTCCACCAGTGGTAGGTGGTCCTCTCAAATGCAACCAAAATCATAAAGCAAGCATGAATCATGTCCTCCAAGGTCTGTATGGTCCGATCCATCTGACCATCCATCTGTGGAAGAAAGGCTGCGATCAAACACAGCTTAGTCTCAAATGCCTCCTATAATCTCTTACACAACTGGGATGTAAAGTGTGCATCACGATCTGAGACTATAGTAGATGGGACTCCATGGAGTAGAACTATCTCCTACACATAGAGGCATCCTACGATCTCTACTGAGCCCTACTCTTGAATGGGTAGTAAGTGGGAGGACCTGGTGAGTCAGTCTATGATCACCCAAATGGTATCATTTCCTGTGGACGTATGTGGTAAGCTCATCAAAAAGTCCATAGATATCCCATACCACTTCCACTTCAATAACTCTAGGTTTTGTGTCAAACCTGCTGGAACCTGGTGCTCAACCTTCACTTGCTGACAAGTGAGGCATCTTGAGACAAACTCTGCCACTACCTTCTTTATCCCTGCCCACCAGTGCTGATATTAGAGGTCCTGGTAAATCTTTTCTACACCTGGGTGTACTGCTAAAGGGGATTTATGGAACTCCCTCAACACATTCTCCTATAATTCCGCTTGTATAATGGTGCATCATCTAAAACGGATAACTTTCTCCCCACCTTTAGAGTATCCATCAAGGGAATGACCTATGGAAATTTGGGCACGTATAGTCTCTCATCTAGTATCTCTAAGTTGTGCCTCCCTAACTCACTATAAGAGTGGAGGGTAAACTACCATCAGTTAAAGATAAGACGTCTCATCTCTATCCACAAAGGATATCTAAAATGAGGAAAAATGATCTGAGGAATTATTTAATAGATGTGAACTTGATCTCCTGCTGAGAGCATCTTCCACCACATTCCCCTTCCTAGGAGTATAGACTATCTCAGAGTTATAGTCCTGGAGGAACTCTAGCCACCGTTTTTGTCTCCGATTCAGATCCTTATGAGAAAAGATATACTTGAGACTCCTGTAGTTAGAGTAGATGATGAATCATTTTCCCATAAGGTAGTGTTTCCACATCTTCATTGTGAAGACTACCGCTGCCAACTCAAGGCCATGAGTCACATAGTTATGCTCATGCGGTCTCAACTGTCACGATCCATAAGAAATCCCCACTTTCCCCTACATCGGGACACAACCCATCCCAGTTCCTGATGTGTCACAATACACCATATAGTTAGTTCCCTACTTTGGAAACCTCATGATAAGATCACTTGTCAAGCTATGAATCTACTATGGAATGCTCTGCTGGAATCCTTCTATCCACATGAATTATTTTCCCTTCTTCTTCAACACCTTCATGGGGGTTGCCACTCTGGAGAAGTCAAGTAAAAACCTACGACAATACCCATCCAACCCAAGAAAACTCCACACCACAATAATTATCTTGGGTGGATCCCAAGAAAGCACCGCCTTGATCATCTCTAGATCCACTACAACTCGAGCCTCTAAGATGACATGCCCCAAAAAGTGGACCTTTCATATCCAAAACTCACACTTCTAGAGATTTATGTAATGCTGGTGCCCTTAGACTGTGTCCAGAACCATCTTTAGGTCTATCATGTGCTCCTAATCAGATGCTGAATACCCTAAGATGTCATCAATGAAGACCACTACAAACCGGTCTAAGTACGTTTGGAATATCCTATTCATGAGTCCCATGACCACTACCAGGGCATTCTTCATGACAAATGACATCACTAAGTACTCGTTGTGGCTGTAGTGATATCTAAAATCCATATTCAAGATGTCCTCATCTAGTACTCAAAGTTGGTGATATCCAGATCTAAGGTCTATTTTTGAGAACCATCTCTCTCCCTTAAGCTGATCTAAGAGGTCATCAATCCTTAGTATATGATACTTGTTCTTGAAGGTAACTTAGTTCTGGTACCAAAAGTCGATGCATAACCTCAAGATTCTGTCTTCCTTCTTGGAAAACAACACCGGGGCTACCCATGGTGAAACACTGGGCCCTACAAACCCCTTCCTCTTCAATTCCTCCAACTGTACCCTTAGCTCCTAGAGCTCTACGGGAGCCATCCGATATGCATGTGTAGATATCAGTGCAGTCCCTATGTATATATCAATTTAGAATTCTAACCCTCTATAAGGAGTTATTCCTAGAACATAATATGGAAATACGTCCTCATACTCATCCACCACTATAGAAAATTGTGGAATCGTCTCATCCATTTCACCAAAGGTCATCCTAGCCAACTGGAGAGTAATCGGTTGTACCCTCCTATGTGAGAGTCCATCCTGCACTGCTCTGGTTTCCTTTTCGCCGATAAAGGAAAACCTGGTCGCATCTCTGTGGACACACCGCACTATGTGCCTAAAATAATCAATCTAGGCATGGACTGATGATAGCCAGTCCATAACCAAAATTATGTTCTAAGGTCTCAATGATGCTACTAAGATATCCAAGCCAAAGATCTCATCTCCAAGAGTAATCTCACACTGTTAGCACTAGTGAATGGTCATAGAATCCCTTCCTATAGGAGTCTCTAAGAGTAATGATCAAGAAAATGGCTTGATCATAATCTCTGAGCTCCAAAAAAGGTCCATGACAATGAAAGAGTGACAAGAACATGTGTCTATAAGAACTGAATCTATAGTGGAGAAGACAAAGATCATACCTCATATCATCTTTGGGATGTCAGGACCATAGGACTCGACTACCTGAAGCTGAGCTCACCCCAATCCACCTGCTCCTGGAGCCTGTGGCAAACCACCTGGGGGTGGAGGTAGTAGTACCTCGTATCTATACCCACCTCCTGCAGCTCATCTCAATACTTTACCACATCCGCCTCCCAGAGGACCACCCTATTCTTATATCTGCTGTTGCCTCAACAGTCTGTTGAATCTCTATCAGTCCTCTATGCAGTGAGTCGGGCAATATCGATCCTTGTGCCCCTACCTATGGCATACGTATCATACTCTGCTCCCCTAATGACTCCCTATGCCCCGAGAGCCTCGTACTCCTTACCATGAGTCCTGGGGTTGTCCTCCGAATGGTCTGGCCTATTTGGGCCTCTGCATCATCTGTTGGATACCTACCATGGATGACTCAGCCACACGTCACCCGATGGCAGCTCTCACCATCGGTTCCTTCTCAGTGAGAGAATTCTCTAATATTTGAGCTCGCTCCAGCACCCCATCTTGCGTAGGGATGATGAGGGAAATCATAGATTCTATGGTCTCTCATAGGAGTCCCTACTCAATGGTTCGATCACTGAATAAAGGGTCCCATACCATATCTATATAGTAATGAGAAAGGTCTATGAACCTTGAAGAGTACTCATCCATTGTCAGGTTGCCCTGCTGTATGTGAAGCAACTTAAATATGTGCACAGAGTGCAAATTTGTAGGGAAGAACTCATCCTTGAAAAGTCACTGAAAGTCAAACTAGGTGAGGGTTTCATCCTCGTGAGTCTAGATGGTCAAACTCCACCATCTCCCCACCGAGCCCTATAGAAGGCTCACCGCAAGAACCACCATCTAGTAGAGTGATGTCCTTACTAAGTATAAGACTCGCATCACTGCCTCCATCCAATCCTTAGCGAGCTGAGGATTCATATCTCCTCTGATCCTAGGAGGTCTCTGTTGCTAGAACTCATGTAAGGCATTGAGCCTACCTATGTCCTCTATTGGTAGCGCTTGTAGTAACTGCTAACCAATGGGTGGTGGTATTGCTGGGACACTTCCTGAAGATTCCATCTCAGGCAACAGTTGTTTTACCAAAGACTCATCACTACATGGACCATCATCATGGTCATGCACTAGAATCCTAGCCGGCTATCTGCGAGGAGGCATCATGAAAGAGATCAAGATGAAACAAAATCAATTTATTATACCCAGTGAGATGAATTTGACTCAAAAAGATCATGGGAAAACACTAAAATGTGCATGCAACTAGTGTTTTCATTTACCAAGTTGAAAAGAATAATTTAGGGTCCTAGTGTATGGATACGTCAGCTGCCACACCAACATTGGACTCCCTGGACTGAAAGCCAAACTTGAGACACTTAACACTATTTCCCCCAAATGTTTTTTGACTCTTAGTTATTATAGTAGAATCGAACTCATTTGATACCACTTTGTCACAACCCATCCCCTAGGACCCATGGCGTGACTAACCCAAGCCCACCTTCCATAGGCTAGGGCCTGATGACTAGCACCAAAAAGGAATATCTCCAAAAGGAAAGGCATTTTCCTTTAAACCTATACACATGCACAAAGCTCAAACTATGGAAAGTAAACACAAAGTAAACCAAAACTTTCCCTGAGAAAACTACTGATATTACATTACAATTGAAATTACAAAGGGTCCAGAATACAATCCCAAATCCTCAAATGAATGTAAAACTGCCATGGCCCATCCTCTTGAGACCATACTTAAAGGCTAATTGAAGCCAGCTACCTGAAGCCATAGAAGTATGCCCGTCTGTCCTATCTCACTGAGCACCACCTGGTCTCAAACCACCAAGGTCTCCATCAAATAATCCATCAGCTATACAAGACATGACACATGCGGGAGAAGCCGATACAGGGGTGAGTAACACAATACTAAGTAGAGACCCCAAACCACAAAGGAAAGACCACAAAGCAAGATCACACAATAAGATTAGAAAACAAGACCACAAAGCAAAGACATATCACAGCAGGTATAAATCAAAGTATAGAAAGTAATATTGTCAATTTTAGAGGTGAATAATATCATACTACTGAGGAACTCATCCATAATGAGTCACCATGGTTTGTTCGGTTATTGGACCATTGAGGTCCGCTCGGCTACTGGACCACTGAGGTCTGCTCATTTGCTGGACTACTGAGGTTAGCTCATCTACTAGACCACTGAGGTCTGCTCATCTACTGGACCATTGAGGTACACTAATCTAATACACCACTGAGGTACACTTGTCTTCTGGACTGCTGAAGTACACTCCTCTAATGAACCCCTAATGCACACTCATCTGGTAAACCACTGAGGTATTCTCATCTGTTGGAACATTGAGGTACACTCATCTGATGGACCACTGATGTCCGCTCGTCTGCTAAACCACTAAGTTCCACTCGTATACTAAAACACTGAGGTCCGCTTGTCATATCATTTGTGTTACAACAGCCATAGGATTCTCACTCTCTAGTGTGCATGATTATGGGAGAATCAACTCCTCAAGCCATTGGTCATATCTTGAAAATCACATAATCTCACTTAGATTATTCCCAAAGTACCGTCTTATCGCAAGGGTCCAAAATCCTCAGACGAAACATTGATCAGACTCCTTGTCTAAAAGATATTAGTGTTTTAGTAAAATAGGGACTGGTTGCGTCTGGGCCTGGACTGACTTGGTCGAATAGACACGACCAACCCAACCCGATGGTCTTGCATGGTCTAACCCATTTCGTTCAACTTGACCCGACCTTGTCTAGCCTATCCCATTGGCCATGCCCATTGTGCTTTGCTGGACCTAGTCTGGTTCAGCCATGGGTCTACCCCACTGGGTTGCCCAGCGACGCGACCTGCATTCTATGGCCCGGTCTAACTCAATAGTATCGGTATTGCCTAGCCAGTCCGTCCAGTGGCCCCATTTCCCATCTGGACCAACCCACATCAGCAAGCCAGTTCTCATCCAACCTGGGCCACCCAGCAGCATGATTTAGTTCATCGGCCCAACCTGCACTGGTAGTCTGACTCAATTCCATCCCAGATGCCAGAGGCTTCTAGTGCGCGCTGCCACACAACCAGCTGAGGCCGGTTGCCTCCCTCCGCATGCAGTTCTATGTGGTGTGCGTGACCTCTGCATGCCATTTCCCACATCTGTGGGCCGCTCCTCCGACGCGATGCCCGAGTGGTGCTGCCTTGCCACCATACCTTGGCTACAGCTGGCTGCAGCCTCCACTAACTCATTATACCATCGGGGCATTCCACCTCCCACCCATGGCTACCGCTGCGAGCCACCTCCACTAGTCACCAGTGTCGCCTCACCAGCGGTATATTCCTCTTGTCACTGGGTCTGCTCTGGTGGTATGATCCTCAAACCGTCTGTACCCTTGAGTTTCTCGGGTCACCGCCATCCCTGCTACAGCCTAGAGGTCGCTTTTCCATTGATTCAGGGATTCAGTCATGAAGAACACACGAATTCCCAATAAAGGAGGAATCTAGGCCTTGTTTGTATTGTCCCAATTCCCCCACATTAGAATTTTGAAATAGGGAATGGGGAGATTAAGATTATACATGAATTACCCCGATCCAAAACCCTGAGATAAAACACCCTCCTACATAATAGATCAATCTATGGGTCACCTGTTTGTGGGTTGACCCACATTCGTCACTCAAATCCAAGAACATGGGATAAAATAAATTCACATAGAATTAAACCCCTACCTGGGATAGAATCTTTGGCCGAGGAAGAACGAGATCACACGCCTCCATTTTTCATTCTTGATCCATATACCACGATCACTATCAATTCTTCGAAGGGTGGAAGAAAGTGAATTCATCATTTGTCTTCCCCACCCACCAAAGCCTTGGATCAATTCAGGATTGTGCCAACAATCCTGCATTTCCTTTTTAGGCTATTAATTGAAAAAAACGAGTCAATGTTTCTATTATGCTAAATCATTGATGAGGTTGATTAATGATATTTATTAATATGATTAAGAATTTCATTTTCACTGCATCACAGTGATGACATGCCACTGCTTAACAATGAAGAAAACAAATAAAATAACTTTTTTAGTAATTTTACTTTTCTTCCAAAAAGTCTGAAAATTAACTTTCACCCTTGACCCACGCTGGTCGAGGTTAGGCTCCGACTAAGGGAATCACACCCTCACAACCTCAATGGTACTCTTAGATTTTCAATATGAGTTACTGTTTAGGAGTTATATGGATTTGAAAATAAAATAATCGTTAATTAATTACTTTATTTATAACCAAAAACTACTTTCTACTCTTGTCCAGTGCCAGCCAATGTTAGGCCCTTTCTAGATAAAATCCTGATACTCTCAGTTCAAAAGTACCCCCATATTTTTTATCCAGACACCGATTTAAAAGTTATAAAACCCGCTCACACATCTATTTAATGAACGTGAAAAATAATTCAAAAATAAATTTTGATTACTTTGGGAATCAGAATTATGTTCTGTCTTAGAGCCTGGTCTCGAAATAATCCCTTTTAATTTTCAAAAAAAATTCCTGGAATTCCATGGTATTACATATAATCCATGTAATTAATTTTTTATATATTATATATAATTAATTATACCCATCCATAAAGGTGGTTATATGAATTATCTTAGAAATATCTCTGTATGTGGTTAACTGACCGTTAATGGGATGTTGTCAAAAGAGCAGGAAAGGGAAGTATGATATTTATATTTGTCATAAATATGATAATTAAAGTAGGTTAAAATCAATAATATAATTTTAACTTAATTCATAATTAATTTTATAGTATATTTATTTGAATATAATTGGGAAAAAGAATAAAGAGAATAAGAAAAGAGGGAAGAGTTAATAGAGACTTACTCCCCCCTTGGTGTTGCTTCTCTTGTATGAAACTGTAACTCCCTTAGTGATTGGAGTTGGATTGATCCAAAATGTCCCTAATTATTCTAAGGGGGGTTTGAGGGAGGATTTGGATAGATATTGGGATTTTGGAATGGGTGGGAGGAGTGGTTTTCTATGGGAAGGGAGAGGGGTTATTTACCCTTAATGAAAGGGGTATTTTTAGAATAAAATATTGAATAAAATATTATATCAAATGTAAAACTTATAATAGTGAATTTTTGAAATTATAATTCATATATCAATATAATATAATGGTTTTAGACTTTAAATCCCATTTATAATTAGAATTAATTAGTTTATTAAAAAGTAAAGTGGAAAAAAGTGAAATTGTTATTTTAAGGAACCCCTTTTGACTTTATGTTTTGGAAAGTGAATTTTAGGTTTGGAAATTAAGTTTATTATATTTTAATGAATAAATTATTATATTAAATATATCATTTCCTAATAAAAAGTTCTTGAATGGATTAGATCATTATTACATCATGAATGATGTAATTTATGATACAACAGTTATGTGAAAAACTGTATTTTTACTATTCACCTAAAAATTGAGGTATTTCATTAAATTACTAAAAAATAACCCTTGGAAAATTAAAATGTGATGATTTAAAAAATGATATTTTTTTTTAATTAAATAAATTTATAAAATAGGTAATTTTAATTTTTAATATAAAAATAATTATTTTTATAAAATACTTTAAAATATAGTTTATTAAAAAAATGTTCTTATATTTTATTTAAGTTTTTTAATAATGATATTTATTTTTTGGAAATAAAAAATTTATATTTACAAAAATTGATCTTGATAAATAATATTTATATCACAATTTATTATTTTTGGGTAAAATTACTATTCTAAGAGTTATGTTACTATTCCCAATGATTGGTTTACTATTATTTATAGCTAGATTACTATTTGAATGGTCACATTACTATAAAAATGGCCACATTAACTCCTATAAATACTTATACATTCATTCATTCATTATCAAACTCAATTTCTCTCAAGGTTCTATATTTCCATTTTTTATAATGTTTCTTGGTTTATTAATATTATGTTTTTTTCTATAGTGTTGGAATTAGGGGAAATGATTCTAATATATTGGGATAATCCATATTTTCCCATTTTATATTTTCTATTAAATATTTTTACCATTTTTAATGTTTTTAATTTTAATTGGTTTCTTTTCTGATTAATGTAACATATTTATTAGTAAAATAAATTATTTTGGGTTTCTTTATGTGTATAATACTAAATAGTATATTTTAACACTCTTTTATTTATAGAGAATAATAACATTTATAAACCCTTTTTTGTTACATTCTTCCCCCATTTAAAATTTTTTTCCATGGAATTTCAACTCGTATTCTCTGTTGAGAATTGATGAGGGTACTTATGTTTTATTGTTTCCTTTGGTTCCCATGTCGCTTATTCATACTTATGGTTCCTTCAAAACAGTTTGAAAAGGTGATCTATCTTATTTCATAGAAATATGTCTCTACGGTCTAATATCATCACTCGATTTTATTAATATGAGAGTTTATTCTCCAGTTGTTCCACATTTGGATTCAGTACATGTGAGGGACTAGGTATGTACTTCCTTAAGAGTGATACAAGGAAAATGACATGAACTTGATCCATACTTGGGGGAATTTCAAGCCAATAGGCCACTTCTCCTATGAAATCAAGGATCTTGAAGGGGATAATTTTCCTTGGTTTAATATTCCCTTTCCTTTGTATGAATCTCTTCCATGCAGATATTTGAAGGAAAACTTTGTCACTAATATGAAACTCCAAGTCCATTAAACAACTATTAGCATAGCTATTTTTCTGATTCTGAGAATTTTTTATATATTGTTGGATGGTTTGAACCTTATCTATAATATCATTCATAAGATCAGGTGCAAGTAGATTTCATTATCCTACTTCATCCTAATAGGTTGGATTTCTACATCGCTTCCCATATAGATCTTCATATAGAGCCATTTGAATACTCAAGTGGAAGAAATTATTATATTATAACTCAAATAATAAGAGATACATTTCCCATACTCCTTTTAATTCTATTGAGTATGATCTTAGAATTTCATCGAGCATATGAATAGTCTATTTAGAATTTCTATTAGTTTGAGGGTAATAGGGCATGCTGAAATTCAATTTATTACTCAAATCATGTTAAATAATTATCCATAATTTAGACATGATCCTTAGATCATGATCATATAAGATCAAAAGTGGAACCCCATGAAACCTTACAACTTTATTCATATATATAATGGTAAGTTTTTCAAGAAATAAATCTTCCTGAATAACGATAGAGTAGGCAGTCTTGGTGTGTTGATCCACCATAACCCATATCACATTATTTCCATTGGATTTATTCAATAGAATAGGTAAAAAGTATATAGTGACACTCTCCCATTCCACGTGGGTATTGGAAATGGTTGCGTCATCACCTTGGACTTCAATCACTATACTTTAACTTACCGACATATCGAAAATCTTGTGATATAATCTGCAATCTCCTTCTTCATGTTGTCCCACAGGAAGTTTTCTCAAAGATCACAGTACGTCTTGGTACATCCATGATGTATAGAGAATGGTGATTTATGTGAATTATCTAATAGATCATTCTTTATATAAGGTGATGAAGGAATATATAGTCTCATTCCAAACTAAATCACACCATCATCATCATTGTGTAATCCATGTATCTTTCCTTCATTTACTGCATTCACCTTCTTTTGTAACTCCGGATCATCCCTTTGTAACTCCTTGATGTTCTCTTAGATAGATGATTGGACAATAATTTGGGAAATGTAGGATGCATTCCCTACAGTTATGATTCAGATATCTATCATTTTTATATCAATAAAGATGGGTTATTTCCCAATCCGCATCATAGATAAAGTTAAATGTTCTTTTTTTCTAAGAGAATCAGCTACCTTATAAACCATACCTGATGATAGTTAATAGAGAAATCATAGTCCTTGATTATCTTTAACCATATTCATTAATTCATGTTGAGCTAATTTTGTATGAATATATACTTTAGACTCTTGTGATCGGTATATATATTGCACTTTTCACTATAGAGATAGTGTTTCAAAATCTTAAAAGCAATGATTAGAGATAATAACTCTAGATCACGTGTTGGGTAGTTATTCTCATGGATATTTAACATTCATGAGGCATAGGATATCAACTTATCATACTGAATGAGTACACAACCCAAGCCTTTATTTGAAGCATCACTGTATATTACAAAACCTTCTCCACTTATTGGGAGTTTTAGTATAGGCATTGTGATTTTCCTCTTCTTGATCACCTTTAATATTTGATCATATTCATATTTCCAGAACAACATTACCCCTATTTGTGTTAAATTAGTTACCAGGCTAGACAATAGTGAGAAATTTCTCACAAAACTCTGGTAGTATCCAGCTATTCCAAAAATCTATGAATTCCAGTGAAACTAGTGGGTCTATTCCATTTATCAATTTCCATTGTCTTTTAAGAGTCCATATAAATTCCCACACATATTATCACGTTCCCTAAGAATGAGACTTTATACATCCAAAATTCACACTTTTTGAAATTAAGATACATTTCTCCTTCCTTAATTTCACTAGCACAATACTTATAAAATCTTTATGTTCCTCCTTGATCTTGGAGTAAATGAGAATATATTTGATAAATACAACAAAAAATTCTTTGAGGTAGTCTTTAAATACTCTATTCATAAAATCCATGAAGATTATAGGGGAATTAGTAAGTCTGAAGGGCATCACTATGAACTCATTATTCCCATACCTTGTATAGAAATAAGTCTTATAAATATCTTCCTTATTCAACTTCAGTTGATGATATTCAGAATAAAGATCCACCTTTGGGAAGTACTGAGATCCTCACAGTTGGTCAAACAAGTCATAAATCCTTGTTAGAGGATACTTATTCTTTATGGTGATCTTGTGGAGCTCTCAATATTTGATAAACAAACACATTGATCTATCATTTTTATTCACAAGGATAACTAGAACACCCCAAGGTGATGAACTAGGTTGTATGAACCCTTTTTCAAAATTCTCTTGTAGCCACTTATTTAACTCCTCGAGTTCGATTTGAGCCATACTATACTAGAATTTTTAGATATATGTAGCTCCAGTTAGGATCTATATTGAGAAATATTGCTCATGATATGGGGGAAGTCTAGGTAACTCTTTATAAAATACATCAGTTTATTCCATAACAATGGGGATTTCCTCCAATTTTATATCTTCCTTTGAACCAACCATTTTAGAAAGTTATTCTTCTCCATAGGGAATTAACACCAACACTCTTGATGGGTTTTCCAAAAGAGACTCATGATATTACTTGAATTTTTATAGAAGAATTGGGTGGTGTAGGATATAAAAAGAGATTTCATTTTTCCAATAGTAGGTGTGTGATATATATAAGTAAAGATAATCCGAGACTAGTATAGCATCAAATTACACCTAGGTAAGTATTACATGATTTTATGGAAGATTATTCCCACATACACCAATACGATAAGAGTCTAACACTTGGGTTACAATGATCATTCCATTTGGTGTTTTTACAGATATATCTACTTCATAGTTTTAGGGCTTCAATTCAATAGTTCTATAAAACTCATAGGATATAAAGGAATTCATAGAACCAAAATCAAATAAGTCTTTTTTTCCATTATTGAGTGAATATGAAGTGTAGCTTGTATGGTTTTTTATTCTCTACTTTAATAATAGTGATTGAATATAATTTCCCTTGATCCTTTGGCTTTGGTGGACGCTGAAACTGATCACCATCAAGGACCCATGGTTTAGTACACTATATTACAAAGTTACATTGATCCCTATAGTTGAAGCATTGAACTAGGGGAGGTATATTAGGAGGAACCTTCCTTTCCTCCATCACGTTGTCTAGATTATTCATGTCTCTTTGACATTCATGAGCTTGGTGGAGTTCTCTCGCGTACATGAAGTATTTGTCCATCCTTTTTAGAAAATTACCATTATATTTCCTCCCACATTTTTTAACATTTTTTTAGTTGGATCCTCTTTGATCCTTTTTCATTTTTCCCACCATTTTAAAACTCCAGTCTTCTCTTTTTGTCTCCATAACCATGAGACCATTATATGAACTCCGTATCTACTTTGAGAGTACATCAAACCACTTCTTCATAACTCCCAATACCCCCAATAGTAAGATCCCTTTTTATAGTGTGGTTTAAAAAAAATAAATAATATATATATTTTTCTATAATTTTTAATAACAAAACCCTAGAAGTATCTTGAAATACTTGTGAATTGTTTCTCATAATCCATGATAGATTCAACATCATTTTTCTTCAGATCTATGAATCATATTTCCACATTTTTTTGAGGATTCCATGTGAAATAATTGGTAAGAAGTATTTTTATAAAATCTTCCCAATCCAAATATTATATTCCGTCCTCTAAATTAGTGTTCTTAATAAATTCCCACCATATATTAGCTTCTATATCTAAACTATAGATGAAGAAAGTCACCTTCTCTTTCTCAGAACAATGGATCACAAAAATGATCTTCTCCATTGATTTAACCCACTATTACATGAAAAGTAGATGATAAGTTCTACTAAATGTTGATGATCATTTTTGAATATAATCATTTATGGATAGTTTATCCTTTTTCGGTGAAGGCATACATTACACATGGTTCAGGTTATTATTCATAGCATGAGACAATTGGGTGAGAATTATAATGTAGTTTTGAACTCCACATCCCATGGCCTTGGGGATGTCATTTAGGCAATAATTGTATTGTCCCTTATATGGGGTTTTGGCCTAGCTTTTCATTGTTACAACTATTTTTTAAAATAGAAAAATCTTGAAAAAATGTAAGTAAAAAAGTATGAATAATTTATTATTTTTTTCAATTAACACTATATCCAAATTATATGGGATCCCTATATTTTTCATTTTCTAAAAAGATTATTATAACATTTTTTACCTTTACATAGGCTTAAACATATGGTTTTCACTTTTTTTTTCTAATCATAATTCCCAAATTAACTAAACCATGCTCTGATTCCAACTATAGTGACCCTACATTTTCTTACATGACTATTACACCATTTTAAAGATAAAAATAATAATAGCATTAAAAATATAGTATCCAAAGGTTTGGTGTCTTGGAAAAATTAGTCTTATACAAAAATTTTATATAATAAAACATAAACACTTATTTAAATTATTTTTCTTTGTCATTTTAAAACGCACCTTCTCTTTAGTACATGTAATCACATGAGAATATACATCAAAGAAAGGAGTATAATAAAATCTAGTAAGAAGATGAATAGAGAACCTGAATCAATATAACATGGGTGATCATAATAATTATTATCATATCATAGTCATAGGATAAACATCAACATCATGAATGTAACATGTGATAATGGAATGGAATGTGGGAATGCATAAAAATGAAGCATCATGTCTTAGTAGTGAAATAACACACATAGTTGTGAACAAATATAGCATCATGTTCACACATAAAATATTTTCACAATCATAACATCATCATATTGAATGAATCTAGCATCATTTTACACATAATACATATAATCTCATGAGATACATCACATTACCCAATGCATTGGAGAGCTATATAATTTCGATCCCACCCATCACATCATAATATTTGCATTATCATGAATGACACATATAAAATATATTTGGTCAATATAAACATAAAAAAAAGAAACACATTTTTATTATGTTTTTCCTTAGTCATTAAGTTTACTAAATTTTACCCTTTTATTTTTTACCATGGTAAATTGTATCTTTTTATTTACCTAGGTAATTTATACTTTAAGAATAAAATTAATATTATTATTATTATATAATTTAGAAATATTGATTATAAATATTAAATACAATTTATTAAATAAAAATAAAATGTGTGTGAAAATTTATTTCAATACAAATGCATGTAGTGCGCAAAACCATGTTTTATCCTTAATAATTGTAATTAATTTTAACTGTTTTTAGTAATAATAATGTAAAAAATTAATTTGACCACATTAGATAATATAAATTATAATTACTAAAAATATGGAATCCATTTTTAAAAATTTAACTCATAGAATATGTATAATTTAATTTAAAATTAATCCTGCAGACGTGATGCGAAAGTGGGTTTTTTAAAGTGAAAATGTTCAAAAGTTTGAAATATTTTTATATTAAAATTCAATATGAAAGTGATCCTAATGACATAAATTAGAATAATAGATATAAAATTTAAATAATTTTACTTTAAAAACAATTAAAAATATAATTTTACAATATATATTATTTAAAGGGAAATGCAGTTTTCAATTAAATTTCAGTATTTTTCACTATTCTTCAAAAAAAATGAAACTTTTTAGAAAAATACTAAAAATTAACCCTAATATAATTTTGGAATCCCTATTTCAAATATTTAGTTTATTATTTCAAATAAAATTTCTAAAATTGGTAAAAATTAATTTCAAATTATGTGTGGAAAGTGCGACTAATCCTTCTTTTAGAAAAATACAGTTTTTCAGAAAACATTTATTTTTATTTTAAATGATTTTTATTTTATTACTAATAAATATATATAATAAACATGTGTAAAATATATATTTTCATATTTTAGTTAATCCTATTAATAATCTTTATTATAATGGCTATACAATAACTTTTATAGTAAATAATACTCTTAATAATATATTATTGTTCGGTAAAACTTAGATTTACATGTAGAGAAAGATTTCGAAGAAACTCATTATTGATTTTAATGAAAGATAAACTTAGTGTTTTCTATAAAAAAAGATAAAATCAATGTTTCATGTCACATATTCTACTAAATAAGATGTTATCCTTTTATAATTTTAGGGTGTTTCATCCTCGATCATTACCATCGATCCACATTCCTTATTTTCCAACAATAATAAATAATGCTCCCTACTCCTCTATAATATCTGAAGGTTATGTGGATAAACCTAAAAATTTTATATAAACATTTACACCTAGAGTGTATTTTTATTTTATTAAATAAATAAAATAAATAAAATAAACTAATCAACTAATTTATTTAATGAACCCTCTAACGATCATACTCAATCAGAAACCTGTCACTAACTAACTCTATGTATTTCCTAGGGTAAAACCCACATTCCAGAATCAACCATGGGAACAGATTTCCCATCCAAGGTCCTAATCAATAGAAAAACTAGTTATGCTCAAAATATTCATGTGATAGCTTTAATATATATTAATATTTTTAATATATTAATTCGAGGGTCCTGTGACACCCAAACACAACACCGACTCTAAGGAAAAATCCAGATACATATATAGAAATATTATAAGGACTAATACAACAAAACTAGAGATATTATATCCATGTATAAAATAATTACCCATCCAAGAAGGATTGAAATGTCCAACCCGATATCTCATTCAGGAAGGAACATCAAGTCCAACAAATAGTTTTTAGCTATATAGAAATTCCATGACCAAGAAATAATTTCAACCATGAAGGAAGGCCATGCCCAACCTATAATTTCATCAATGATGCAAAAATTTGTCCAACCTATAATTTCATCCAGGAAGGAATTCTATGAAAAACATATAATGTCATATAAGGGGGAATTCTATGTCCAACTCATAATTTCATATGCGAGCATTATGTGAACACAGATTTATAAAAAAAAACAATAAAGCTATTTATAATTCAAAACTCCATAATGTCCAACATTTTATCATAATTATTATTTATAAATTAATCAATTATCCAATTATAATCCCATTTACCCCATTTACGAAATTCATCTTAAAAACCAAATACAAGGTGATTATCAATTTAAACCAAGTTACCTGTTATTAAAATAATTTTAACTATTTCCATTTCACTTATCAATTAAGCATAATTACCACGAAACATGTCATCATATCCATATTTAATCATGAATTTATACTAATTCTAACTAAATTCCAAAAGAATTATTTTCAGGAATGTAAATTTTCCTCAATATAATCATCACAATTACCATGTCAGGAAAAATCTCAATTCACAAACTAAACCAATTCACAGTGTTAAGAAAAAACATAGTCAATTAAGAAGATCTAGGTTTATTCTATTCAATTACCATCCTAGATTCACACGTTTTAACATACCAAAAGTGTTCACATGTCCCAGTATCAATGAAAACTAACCTAATAGGGTCTGAGGGAGGCCTATGCATATGTTTCCATTGAGGAACTGGGTTATAAATTTTGTTAGTTCATGTGCATGACATTCAAACATGATCACAATTATTGCACATAATAAAAAAATTAATATACATTATTTATTTTTTATAGACCACCGTCTTCAAAGTAGATAAGGCAAAGAAATTCCCCAATTAATAAGGTAGAACTGGGTTCCTCCATTATTCTATTCAATAAAGACCAAGAATTTTTTTATCACAAGACATCAGTCCTTGATCCAATTTTGGAATTCCTAAAATAGGGTTCTCCCCAAGGAAAAACTAATGTTATAGGGAGGAGAAGAAGAACTGAGGTGACTACATTTAATCTATAGGGTTAAAACAAAAATATCTAATAGAATATTCCTTTTGATTAAAGATAAATCCCATAATTGACTAAGAGAGGGTTATAATTCAAGATAAAAGGGAGAGAGTGATATGAGAAACACAGTGCATGATAATTTTAGGAAACTATTGGAAATTACCTATTCATTAATTGAATTTGGAATTCACATCGTGAATCATTGGATTTATACATATGTTAAAAAACTTGATTTGTCTACTTTAAAACCCTTGAAAACAAGTTCACATCATGAATGACATATAACATAATGATTTGAAAATTCATGGGGTATTACCACAAATATTCATGTCCTAAATTTCATAGGGTCTTCTAGAAAACCCATTTCCATAAATAATTCATTACCTAAATGAATTTCATGGGGTCTTCCATGAATTATTAACATTTTTAAATGAAAATTAGTGGAATGAAGTGTTTCATTTAGCTAGGATTCATCTCCCCTCTTGTTTTCCCTTTAAACAGCTCTGAACCACTAACCCAACTAGGTGTAAGGGATCTATTTCCAAGGTTTAAATGATTTATAAAAACCCAAAGGGGTGTTTAATGAAAAACATAAGGAGGATTTCATCTGAAAAAAGATGGGATCTTACCGAAATCCTTGATATTAAGCTGTTAAGTTTTAAGAATGGACGATTTCCAGAAGTGGTTGGTGAAATTGTGTGAGATAATGCATAAGGTTATGGAATTATCTTGAATATATGGTAGATTATTTCTTAGGAGAAAAAATATTCTATCTCAAAATACATGGAATAAAAAATAATTACATGGAATTGGATATGGAATTAGTTTTAGAAAATGTCTAAGAGAGATGAATACTAGCAGTTTTCCAGAGGTTATTAGAGAATTTGGGTATATAGAATGAAGAAAATACAAAGTTAGAAATAAAACAAGTAATATGGTGTTCATATGGTATACATGGAAACTAGGATATTTTCATGATAAATTAATTTTTATGATATTTCAGAAGTTTTTGAATTAATCAGAAGATTGGAAGGTAGTGAATTTATGTATATAATTCTATGGAAGCCATTAGAGATCCCGAAGATGAATCTTTAGAGGCCCGAAATCTAAAAGAATGAATTATAGTAAATAATAAAATCATAAGATATATTGAAGTTGGTTTCATAGTAGTTTAAGTTAATTTGAGTAGATGGAGATCAACCAGGATGATTAGAAAATTATGGGGATTATTTTTCCAATATTTTTGGAAGTTGAACTGAAGAAATATTTTAACGTAGACCTTTGGAAATGGAGTTCATTGGAAATAGTGGTTAAAGTTTAATGGTATGTTTTTAAATTCTAAATTGAATGATGGGTTAGTTAAATTGAAGTTATTTGGTAGATGAATGTATTATTTTGAAAAAGGATGAATTTTATATTATTTTCCAAAATTTTAGGTGCATAATTCCGGAGTAAGTTCGGATGTTTATAAGATTAAGTCCAAACATTATTTTGGTGAAAATGAATATATTTTGTAAAATTTTAGTGGAATTTCATGGAAATAAATATTATAAAATATTTTATAGAGAAGGGAGAAATATCATGCAATTATGGTGTTGCATAAGTGTTAAAAGGTTATACAAAAAATAGAGTAAATTATAGAAATTTACAAAAATCATGAGAAATAAAACAAGTGGAATTTAATGTGGAAATACAAGAAAAAATTATAAAATTAATAATTTTCAAATAAGGTTAAGTTGGAAAAAGTTTATGATAAATTTATTCCATGTAGAATTAGAGTTATGAAAAATAGAGTTGCGCAATTGAAAAATATTGGTGAGTGTTATAAGAAGTTGAAACTAAATAAATGTATATATTTAAAGTTTCATAAAGGGTTAGTATTTTCCAATAAATAACCAATACCTAAAGAAAAGTAATGTGGAACTAGAGGGTCTTGAATAAGGGATATTATTGAGAGAAAAATGCTAAGAATTCTATAAGCACTATTTTTTTAAATAAGTTAAAAAACCCCCTAATTTTCATTAAAAAATTCTATGAATCAATGAGTTCTACAAAAAAACTATTTGTGTGAAGAATTGGTTTTTATGAAGGACTATATTGCGCGAAAGAACAATCTTTTGTAGGTTAATATGTAGAAATTTATAAGGAGACACTTTCTAAATATGAAACTTCCCATCAGAAGTTTTGAGAGGACTACTTTGTATGTTAGAGATCAATACACTAGTGATTTTTTTCTAATTAATAATAAAGAAACATGAAATAAACCTAAAAAATATCACTCATAAACAATAAAAAAACTAATAAAAAATGAATTAGTTATTAAAAGAGTAGTATTTGTGTGGCATGATATATCATATAGAAAAAACTAAAATAGAAACTGAACTTATACTAATCATCTTTATATGCTATATGGGATTTCATCACTTACCGCCTCTAAAAAAACTCAAAAAAACCCTGGATAATCTAACTCATACTAGTAAAACATTTAATGAACCTAAAATATAATAGGACTAAGAAAACAAATTCTAGTATATATCCCCCAAACCCCACACATAACCTTTAATGAAAGATCCATTTCATATTAGTTTGAAATAAAACTATAATATTAGTAATTTTTTCAATTTTATCAAAACCCAAAATAGATACAATTAAAAATATAAACAATTTAATTTTAAACATGTATGTTACAAATTTTTTAATGAGATAATCTATAAAAAATTTAATGAAAATGTCATTAAGAGTATTAGAAAAATCTAAAACCATTAGAAAGAAAAATCTAAAACCTTTAGAAAGAAATTTTTTTATCTTTAATTGAGAATGATCCACTAGTTATATTAAAATAATAAGTAAAATGAAAACATGGAGAAAATATAATTGTAATGACAATAAAAAAATTAATGAAAGTGAAACATAAAATAATAGCTAGTTAACTATCAGATAATTAGAAGAAATATAACCATTGTAACATAACCAAGAACTAGTGATCATGGGAATACCTTGGAGGTTAGGAGAAAATATAAAACAAATACTAAAACAAGATCCATCCTATTAGCACAACTAATTAAATCTATTCAAAATGATTATTGGTCTCACATTATCTTGACTAACTAGGGGTAAAACTCAAAATGTTGGGTGTGATGCATACTAAGGGTCAATAACTAGAACATAATTATAAACTCGTATAACATGTGATCTTTAAAATTCCACTAGTTAATCTTTGTTCCCCATGATGTAATAAAATGGATTTGATCCAATAAATAGAAATAAAAAACAATATATATGCATAAAAAATAAGAATCATCAGTACACTCTCAGCTTTGAGAACCCTTTAAAGAAACTACCCATTTCTCATCAAGAATAAAAGTATAATAATAATTTCCTATAATAATTAAAAATTTATATACTTTAAAATGAGAAAAACAAGTGGCATGTTCATAGGTTATATTTTAATCAAGAAAATTATTTTTTTATAGTTCCAATTGGGTCTGTGATACATTCCTTATAAATATAAGTTATAAAATCATTTTTATAAACCATGCTCTTAAACATCATTAAAAAACCATAATTATTAAAACACATGAAATTATTAAAATAACCGATTTTTTTTTACTTTTGAATGTAAAACATTTAAAAAACTAGTTTTAGGTCCAAAAAATCTTTCGTGGTGTGGAAATTCTTTTATAAAACCCATTTAAGAATTTTTTAAAACACTCTCTTTGTGTGGTTAGGTAAAAGAATATTCTCACCCATATAAAAAGGGATTAACCTTCATATTTAATGAAAAAAGTTAAAATCTTATTTTCTTCCTAAAAGATCCACAATAAATTATAATACTATCAGTTGATTTCTAAAACATGAATTTAGAAGAGCATGTAATCATCGCTCTATATTTAATGATTAATTAATGGATAAATCCTACCTTAAATAATTTATTTCATAATATGAGGTGTTAATCCACTATTAAGAGGCAAGAATAAGCATTAAATGACCAATAAAAACCTTAAAACCAAGAAAAGACTAATTTAAAAGGGAACATCCATGATCCCTAGGCCACCAAGACCTCACGAGGGATAGATACTAGGATAAAATAAATTAAAACAAGCGATGAGGAGGTTCTGAAGGTTTTACCTTAATAAATTAAAATTAAATCGTGGGGAAATCCATGGAAATTTTAATGGAGGAGAAAGGGAATAGGTGGGGAGATTTTGGGGGTTTATCTTCTTGATATATAATTAAATGAGACACTAGGGGGTCTTATTTCAAATAATGGTAAGCTTGAAATTTCAAGAAATCAAGAATTTTCCTCAGGTGTAATGTGACATAATGCCCTATATTTCAATGTGAATGCTTTTAGAAACTGCATTTTATTATGTTTATTCTCTATGATGTGGAATGAATTTCTATAGTCTAAAACTATATACTAATAGAAAATATCAAATGTAGCTTCCATCACAAGTAGTTCAAAACTTTTGGTTGTAAAAATACCCAAACCCCCCGAAATGCTGAGAAATTTTAAAAAATGATGATAAAAAAAGACATTAGAAACAAATAATGGATACGGTGTGGAAATTCTCCACAAAATAAAATTTTTTACCTCCAAAGTGTCTTAGTATAAAGTGTGGATTAGGAAATGGACAAGTATAAACTTCTTTACAACACATCAATTTCTAAATCTCTGGAACACTATGAAAATAAGCAAGATATGATTCGTAAAACTAACCTGCATGAATCATATGATTAAACTCAATTAAATTAATTTAAAAACACCAAAAAACAAAACCATAAACCTTTAATATCACTAACATCATAAATTTTGATCATTATATATGTACCTAACTTTATCACATAAGAAAAAAATCAACAGAATGCAAATCAGATTTTTGAAATGACTCAAGGTTGATAAAACCACAACCCATCATAGGCTAGTATTAGGTTGAATTGACTAAAAAATATCCCGTAAGTATTACCAAACTACCATAAAATAACAATTTAGGATTACCTAAATAAAATAACTTTGATAGAAGTCTCCACACCATTTTAAATTTATCAAAAAATAGTGATGTAATCCAAAATAACAACCACCAAACCGTTGGAGAAAACAACCTAAAGGAAGAGATAACTCAATACAAATGAATATACAAAAGAAGTATTTGGGTTATAAACTTGGGTCAGGGGTGAAATAAAAATCAACTTGTAACCTCTCTCAAAGAACACTAGCCCATGATGAATGTAAAAAAAACAGACAAACAAGACACCATCTAGAGATCAATTTAAGTTGGGGGTAACACCTCTCCTAGTTACCCAAGAACATTCCCAATACTTACCATATACAACCCCTCAAGAGAATACTATAATTACATAGTTGGTATCTATAAAAAATTCACAACCAATAACTGGGTTATAGCATTCCTAAAATGAAAAAAATTCCATAAGGAATAACCAAGGGGATACCAAATTAAATATATCAAACCAGAACCACCTCAAAAGGTTTAAAATATCTATACCTAATAAACATAATTCTCAAAATATATTATCATAAATATCCAAAATTGAGTCACAAAAAGGAATTATTCTTCTACCAATAATATAGTTTATTGAGCTTTTGATGTTTCACACCTAGAAAAGTGAAAGAATTAACATACAGATCACCCCTAGTGATAGGGTTTTTTACCTTCAATCAAGAAATTTTAGGGAGGAAATACCTAAATTATAAAAAATTATGAACCCAATCAATTAATGTTTCCTAATTCAAATATAATACTCCTAATATATATCATTAGAAAAAAATAAAATGAATAAATACACCAAAACACTACAAAAAACTATATTTTCTTCCAAAACAACCAACATCAAATTGAGGGTTTAAATATCACTTCATGGATGAAAGTTAACTTTGAAAAAATTTCATCTAATTTTAAATAATATATAAAAATAAAGTACCATTTCAAATAATAATCCTAGTTTTGTAATGAATATAACCACTTTTCAAAACATGTCATCACAGACAAAATTATTATTTTTAAATTTTTTTCCCAAACTAATATTCCCAATTACTAAAAAAACTAAGCATGAAATTCATTTCATTACATTTAGAAAAAAACCTTTATTAATATTAAAAAACTAAACATTTATCATTAAGAATTTTTTTTACAAAAAATGTTAAATAATTTCACATTCTATTTAAATAAAAGTTCAAAAAAAATCATAAAATAACATGATCTAGTATTAAAATTAAATAACTTCACACAAAAAATATTTTAACATCACAAAAATAATTTATTGAATTCATTTTGAAATTAAAAAACATCATGTTTATTTTAAAACATCTTATAAAATCCATTTATCAATTTCAAAACTGAGATTTCACTATATATTCATGAATAAAACTACCGCTCATTCATAATTACTCTAAAATAAAGTATAGAGTGTAACAAAATAGTTTCAAAATTATAAAACATCACATAAAAATATGTTTTTTAATTTATAAAATCATTAAACTAATTTTAAGTAAATTTTATAAAATCCCTTTATTAAAACCATTTTATAAAACCCAAACATAAACTTATCTCAAACCATATTAAAAAATTTATTTATTAATTTGAAAACTCAATGATTTCAACTTAAATCAAGTTTCCCACCACAAATTATTTACAAAACCAATATAGTAACATTGAAAAAAAATAAAACTTATTTAAAAATGGATTAGTTTCCATACATGAGTTGGCCCCATGCTTTGATGAACCAAGTTCTAATCATGAAACTAGAATTTAGAGTTATAAAAAACCATGACCATGGGCTCCATTTAGTTTTCCAGATTATATAAACCAAAATATTTTATACAATTATAATACCATTTTCATCCCCAAGCCTATAAAATCTTTTAACAATTCCCATAATCCCACAAAATTTGGAAGAACATAAATCTAGATCAAAATATACGGGAAATAAATGAAGAATAAATTTAAAATCAAAGACTCAAAACCCAAATTCATATGGTAACTTGAGGATCCAAATGATATAGAGATAAATATACTCTCCTCACACTTACCCCTTGAGTTATAACATTCTTATTGATATTATTACATTACTACCTAAATAAAAAATTGGTTTTGATATAATTTTATCTTGAAACAACTTAGTCTACCGCTAATATAATACACAAGAGGGAAACATTTCACCAAATAAATAGAGGTAAACATTGAAATTCCACTTTGAATTTGGAAGGACCACAAAATATATTAGGGATCCTTGCTTATTTGAAAAAAAATGTTTCTAAATAAGTAGAACCAAATATAGTGTAATTATAGAAAAATGTAACTAATAAAAAAATAAATTTACTAATGAATATCATATTAAAAATTAGAAGAATAATACCAATGTGGAATGATACATTGCATAGATAAAATAAAAATAAAAATTTAACTCCATCCAAACATCTCTATATTCTAAGTGAAACATCTTCACTAACCACATCCAACCCTACTGAATAAAAATTGAGGACCATCCACTATATTTTATTTGAAATGGTAATAAACCAAAAATATAGTAGGTATGATTAGAAAATCCTAGTCGGCATACCTCGCCACTCCCCATTCATAACCTTTAAAGGTATATCTATTTCATTTTATTTTAAAATATAACAAAAATAAGTTTTTTTTGAATTTTATCAAAACATAAACAACAGTAAATTGGAGTTATAAAAAATTGAATTTGAAATATTGAAGTTACACATTTTAAATGTGAAATTATTTGAAAACTTTAAAGAAAAAAATAAAATGTTTTTAAAACTTTACCTTTGAGATTCTAATATACAAGAAGCATTAGAAATGTCAAAAAACCTTTAAAAATATTTATTTTTAATTGATAAAGACTCACTAGTTATTTAAAAATAAAAAATACAATGAAAACACGGTGAATTCATAATAATATTGATAACAAAAACATTAAGGTAAGGGAAATATAAAATAATAGCTTCTTAATTATCAATAAAATATAAGATATATAACCATCATAACATAACCAATAATCGATGATCAAGGGAATACCTAGGATAACATGGAAAAATCTAGAACAATACTAAAAAAATAAACCCTATCAGCACATCTGATGAAATTCAATCTCCCTAATTCTTGGTCGCACCTGACCGGGCCTAACTAAGGAGAAAACTCCCAAAGTTGGGAATAATCCATACTAAGGGCCACTAGACATAACATAATCATAAACTTGTAAAACTTGTACACATGGAAATTCCATTAATTTCTCTTTGTTAACAATGACGTAAATAAATGGATGTGTGAAAATAAATAATAATAAACAATAGTATATATATATATATATTTGCAAAAAATACTAAAATCATAAGCACACTCTAACCCCCAAGAACCCTCCATATAAATAACCCTTAACTCATCTAGAATAGTAGCACAATAAGAATACCCTATATTATATGATTAATGTAACTACCTAATAAAATTTTAAAGTGATGCGAAAAATGAAAAATGAGATTCAAATCAACAGTGAGATATAGATATTATCCTATAAATGTATATGATATATATTAATAGGGGTTATGATTTTATTGAAAAAATGATTGTAAATGATGATACACATCTGAAAAAAATTTATGTTTTAGATAAAAATTGAGTAATCATTAAATTTTACAGTGATAAAAATTATTAAAAATATAATATTAATAGAAATAAATTGTTATTATGGTATTGGAAGTTAAGAAAAGTTCTAAAACATACTTGAAAATTTTATTTTTTAAAGAAAAAACCATACAAGAAACCATTTATAAATCTTGTAATGAAGAGAAAGATACTTATAGTAAGAAAATTAATGATTATATTGACATATATACATTGATTATTGTTTCTATGGATCTAAGGAATTAAAATAAAAATGGAAATATATATATATTTTGGATGATATATTACTTGAAAATTATATATCAAAAACAATCTTGATATTATAGATATAAAGTTACTAAATCATTATTTAGTGTAAGAAATCTAAGGGTACTTCTGTGATAACATATATGCTCAATATTATTGGGTATGTAAATGAATTAGGGAATCCAAGTTCACCAAATAGGCTTGATCTGACCATAAATTTCATTCTGTAATCACTACTAAAAATGTTCTAATATTTTTTTATAAATTATAACATAAATGAATTGAAAAAAAATCAATCAATATTTTCATTATATTTAGGATTATTTATTAGGACACAGGATGTACAAGATTAATTTTCATAATGATTTTATATAAAGGAAAGGGTAATTTTTTCTATTTAAGGAAAAGAATATGGGACTTGGGGAGTCCACATTGACTTCTTATAAACTAAAAAGGATATTTAATGGAAAAATAATGTTTACAATAGAAAAATCGATATTAGAGATAAAATTATCCATGATACCTGAATGGTTACAAGAAAATCAGTGAAGAGTCCACTTCTGGTGTTAATATTATATAATTATATGCTTATATTTTAATGGGTATATGATACCAATTATATATTAAAAAATTATTGTGAATATATATATGAGTTCAAATTTGGAGAAAAATTGATGAATAGAGCTTGAACTTTGTATTAAATTCATGAAATAGAGGGTTGTTATATCATAGATGTGGATATAATAAATTAATTAAAATATTAATGATATATGAATAAATGGTGTGAATTTTCATCATGTTTTCTCTTATTTAATAAGAGATTTTTTTTGGTAAATGATTGTTGTTATAAATAAAATAGGACAATGGTTATGGAGCACATGGGTTGTAATTGATCCAATTTTATAATTTGTTTGAAAATAAAGTAAATATAAATGTAATTTTGTTCTCTATAAAATATTTTATAAAATATATTTGTAAAAGTATAAGGGAAAGAGTTCCCACCACCAAATAATGACATATTTTAAATAAATAAAATATTATTTTCAAAATATTACTCAAAACACATAGAATGACATATACAATATGGTAGTAATAGTTTATTTGTTAAATATTCCCATAAAGTGAATAGTTTTATTTCTTAACGCAAAGGATTCTGTGTTTAAGAAATATATTTTAGAGAAGATATAATTTCTAATAAGACATTATGTGTTTGTTTGAATTTTTATAAGTTCAAAAGATAAAAGATAAATTATTATACTAATAAAATTCAAATTCAAAGTCACTTTACACCTAAAAGGTTTTTAGTATATATTGGTAAAGAATGATCTTAATGAAAAGAGTTACATTTAATTTCATTACTAAATGATCTCAAAGAAAATTTTGAATGGAAATATTCCAAATATGATGATTAAATTTAAATTATTTACAAGAATTAAAGTAAATAGATTATATTAAAATTATTTCAATAGGTTTTGTGAAGTAAATATATTTGAATATTATGTTCAAATAGTTTTAAATGAGGATTTTAAATTTTGATATTTCCATTATTTAAAAATAAATTTTTGTATATGTTAAGCCACTAGAGGAGTTTCATGGGTAAATTTATTATAAATTCACATTTATATTAGGTAGGAATTTCATAGTAATTTAATTAGTTTAACAAAACAAAAAATTTGAAGTAACTAAATGGTCTATTTTGTTATCTATTATATTAGATATAGTTAGATTGATTATCATGTGTGGTTTTATTAATATTATTAAACTGGTTTAAAAATATGTAAAATGTGTCATGTGAAAAAAATGCATCTCTACTTTATTATTCTATGATGTTGGAGAAAAGTAATCCTAGAAGTGAAATGATATTTAACCTCTAAATGAATGAATTTGAGTTATCCATAATCGATGGTAACTGAAGAGAATTATATGTTTTCATGAACTATGAAGATTAGGATGGTTTGTGTTTTATATTGATATTTTAAATTTTATTTTGAAGCATGAAATGATTTTTATATTTTGGTTGGCCCACCAAGTAAACCACATGGAGTGTAATGCACTTTGTCTTTGGTATTATAGGGTGTATTTTTCATATTTAATTACCATTACCTATGGTAAATAAGATACATTCAATTATAATTTTTTTAATTTGATAATTTTATTATGCTAGTCCTGAGGATGATCTAATTTTGGAGTGTTTTATTATATTGATGACCATTTCATTTATTGAGGTTTAACTAAGATGTGATTTTTTCCTCTAGTATGATGAGTATGTCATATAGGGTCTCATTGGAGAATTATTGGGGAAGTTTGTAAGGTAACGACCAAGATTTTTTCTCTTAAACCTTTATAATTTTTTTAGTTGAAGAATATATGTTAGGATTAATTGTGAAGGTGATTAAATTTAAGAGTTAGGGGGGGGTTGAATCAATGTTGATACATTTTCTTTTCAAAACACTAATTCAATCTTAATTATTCTATAATAATATCTCAAACTTACAATGATGTAGTAAATAAATTATGACAAAACTAATTTGTTAACGAGGTATGATTCAAATGTGTATGACTGTGTCCTCAATGTACGGTGGTTTTTATCTCCCCCACAAAACTACCCTTTTATTATCAAAATAAAGCTATAAGAAAGACTATACCCTTAAACCCACTAAAGTAATGATAGTAACAAGTTAAAAAAATTACCAACATGTTATTCAAAGTTACAAATAATCCTAAAGAATAATCACCAGTGTAAAAAAGACCCATCGATGAAATGTTTGATCTTGATATTCCTCCTCCTCTATTTAAACATAAATATTTACTCAAAGTTTTACTCTATTAATTTATCTTTAAAATTGTTTCATAATTTTCTAACTCATTTTTTACTTTTATTTTTCTAGTTACCATATTTTTTTCTTGGAATCACATTAAAATACCATAATTAAATTATGTAAGGTCCAATTAAAATGTTAAAATTTTGATTTGGAAATTTCATTCCTCAACAGAACCATGTGGATTTTTATCCCCATTATCCTAAATCTATAAAAAACTCTCAACTGATATCATGGTACTGACACCAATGATCCTCAACTTTCACTCTAAAAAATAGCGATGATTATATCCTTAAAAATTTTCAAAAATATTCACAATAAATTATACGACTTTATTCTATGTTAAGTATTTTTTAAATATTAATTTTTTAAAATCTGGAATAAATGGGTTAGATTTTTTCAAATAATTTCTTTTAATTTCTTTAAATTTTTTCTATAATAATATTTAATAAAAAAATCATCATATTTTATTTTTAATAAGAATATCAACACCATCACAATTAAAACTGTTGAACCCTTATATTTTTTCAAACCAAACAACCTTTTATAAGAGATAGAATATCTTATGGATTTTTGTATTTGGTTCTATGAAACCAACTTCTACACGATTTATGATTACTTATATTCGTGGATTTTGAATATTAATATTGTTTTATCACATCATCATTATTCTTAAATATGATATAGTATGTGATATTGCCTTAAAAATACCTGGTACACTAAAAGGTCATAACAGTTCTCCACTATAATGAGAACATATAAGGTCCCTGATAGTATAATTAAATATAATTTCTATGGATGGAATATATCATTTTAAAGGAAAAAAATGATACGGTCTATCATGGGTAGGGGGATCATTTGACATTGATACTTATTCTAATGATGTTCATCCATCGTAATCTTAAGAAATGCGATTATTAGAACTTGACCTTATATTAGGAAATCCTCATCCATATGTTTCACTGGATATTACTATGTATGTGCATGTGTAATTTCCCTTAAAATATTATATTATTATTAATTCATATCATGCATTGTGCACTTTGACATATTTCCATAAACTATGATGATATAAGTTTGTTCCAAAGTCGGGTGTGTTGTGTGCATGTTGACTAATATGAAATTAATGATTATTTTGAGAATGTATTTTTCCCATTATATTATTTAAATAAATTTGATATCTCAAGTCCTTTTATGGGAATGGAACTACCTAGTTAAGTCTATAACTATGGTAATATGTTGTCATGTTCATTTTTAGAAATTAAAAAAAAGAGATATTGGACACGTTGGTTGATGGAACCAGTAGTCAACCTGTTGGATTTAAGATAACTTGATAAAGATACTATATTATAAGTGCATGTTTTTTAGTAGTTTTTTTGTGAGATTAACTTCTTTCTCTTTGGTATCATTGGTGTGTTTCAAGATTTTAACTTTACATTTTAGGTGGTGTAAGATAATGCCATTGAGAAATTGTCTTAAAATTCCACACACTCACTTTATCCATAACCTTAGTTAAATTATATATGAATTTGACCATGGGTAGGCTTTGTTAACATTAGAATTTATTTTCCCAAATGGAAGATTAGTCAAAGGCTAGATGATTTAGTTTATCGGAGTGCGTCAGTTATAAAAGGAGACCATATGAAGTGGGATCTAGTCTTATTAGATATGAAATAATACAATGTCATACTCAACACTAAATAGTCTCATTATACATAATACAATATCAACTATTATCAGGGGGTGATTTATTCAAATGTGGATAAAGATCTTGTGTTGTTTAACATGGAAAGGGACTAGAGCAATGTTTTGTGGAACATTTAACCTCAAAGAATTAAATCTTAGCTTTCGAGTGAAATTATTGGTGAATATTAATTGAATGTGGTAGATGTTCTAAGGGTGGTAATTAATTTAGTCATTTTATACCCTAAGGATATTTCCATATTACTACTGAGGAAAAATATCGAGTTCGGAATTGAGTTAATATCGATGTTTTTCTATGACAACAAGGAATGAATATTGGATGACATATGTTGAGCCTCAGGAGATAAGGATATAGATTGATGATATTCCATAGAGGTGGTTTATTCTCCATAGTGCATCTCCATGTGGATATTTGATTTTTTTTACAAAGAAACATTATGTTAGTTTAGGGTTGTTTATTGATTATTGGTGATTGAACCAGGTGAGAGTGATGAATCCGTATCCTCTACAAAATATTGATATATCACTTGATAAAATAAAGGTATTTAGTTAGTTCTAGATGATATAATTGTGACTAGGATACCATTATATGATGGTGAAATATGAGGATATTTAGAAGAATATTTTTTAACATCATTATAAGAATTTTGAGTTTATGGTGATTCCATATAGAGTTACCAATTTAGTGATGGTATTTATGGGAGATATATATTAGGTGTTCAAAAATTTTCTTAGTCACATAATAGTGGTATTTATCAATGATATATTTTTCCACTTAAGTATTTTAATGATTCACATCATTGGATATTGATGGAACTGGGAAATGATATATTTAAATAAAGGAGAATACATAGTAAATTTAATGATTTAAAATATGGATTGAGAAGTAGAACATTGCAGTGATTTTGAATCTAAAAAATGATGACTTTATACTTTGATAAGTGGAAAGAAAATACCCAGAAGATATTTTTTTTTAAATTTAAAAATTAAAGAAAAATATAAATTGTAGTAAGACCCACCATATGGATGGTGGGTTCCCACTATATTATTTGTGTGACTATTCATTGTAGTCCACCCTACTAGTTTCACCTAGAATCTTGTGGTAGTCCACTAGGTACCCAGTGGATATCTAGAATCTTGATAGGTGTACAATAATAATCCAGTGGTTTGTCTGAATCCCTAATTTATGTAGAAAAATGTAATATTTTCTATGGGTTTTACAATGAACATTTTAGGGTTTCTTCTTACATGGGAAACTGAATGAAAAAGAGGGTATCTCCCCATTCTTTCCCTTTTTCTCTATTCTTTGCTAATGGTTAAAGGTGGATTGAGATTATTTTATTCATAGATTAAGGTAAGTTATTTCTATAATATTCCCCATATTATTTATTTTTCTTAATTTAATTTTTTATGTTTACAACTTGTAATTATAGTGAATTTTCACAAGAGTGTGGTGGAATCACACCATAACAATGGGGATTTTATTCATTATACCTTGAAGTGGTTTAGAAAGGATGGTTTCACACCAATTGTAGTTTTTTCTCTAATTTAATCTTTATGGTTTATTATTCCTTATTTTATACCTTATATATCAATTTAACTAAATAACAGAAAGGTCAAATTGGGAATTTTAATCATACAGGGACTCATGATTTTCTACTAGCCATATATACTTAATTTTATGTGATTATAGAGAGTTTTAATTTCTCATTGATTTTATCATAATTGTATTAAGCATGGGTTCATAGGAGCTCAAAAAATTATTCAACATAATTTGATAAATATTATGGAAATGTTTTGAGAATTCATGTTTTCTATGAGTGGCATTACAAGCTTTAGGGTCAGTAGAGACTAGGCTCAATACTTCGTGTTCACCAAGGTAAATTGTAAGAACCCAGTTTTTGCTTCTAAAGACTTTGGAAAATTCTTGATGTTATTCTAGAGCAGCGCCTTCAGACGGCCTGCAATTCCGAGCCCTGGAGTGGCCGGAATTAAAATTTCAGTGTGTTCAGACGAGAAATGCCAAATAAATGGGATAAATCCTAAACGGTGTGTCAGATCAGAGATACGAGTGTATGGATGGGTCCGGAATGGGGTTTTTACCCTAGGAATGACATAAAACATGTCGGCGTGAGATGTTTGGACCCCTCGCTCGCTTTCAGAATGTTAAACGGATAAATTAATTAATTAATTTATTTGTTTCATGGTTAAACTCGAGTATCTATTAAACGGTGGCTCGGATTGGAAAACTGAGGGCACCGTTGAGTTCATAATGTTCCTTTTACCCTAGGAGGGGTATAAGTTTTGCGGGGGCGGGCCGTCTGTGAAAAATGGCCCCAGGGGCGTTTTCGTAATTTGGAGGCCTCAGGCGTTGAGCTTTATAACTTTTGAACAGAAGCTCATAATCAAATTATGAGATCGCCGTTGCGCTCAGGGCGTGGTTTTTACCCTAGGGGTGGCTTAACCTCGACCCCGTCGGATGTTTCAGACGCGGGTTAAATTTGGGGGTTTTTAATTAATTAAAATTTAGTTAATTTTCCCTTAAATAAACAAACACCCCTCTCCCTCCTCCTCCCCCTGCATCCTCTAGCGGAAGGCAGAAAACCAAGGAGATCTCCTTCAATCTCCTCCTCCTATCTCCATCCTCTCCAAGGCATGGCAGCCGGCGGATCGTCGCGAAGCTTCGGGCGAATCCCCACGAGGTAGGATTTGTCGTTTTCATTTTCTATTCCCGCACCTACTTTGAGCTCAAATTTTTGTATCGAAACTCTATCTAATTATGAAGAAAATTCCATGAATTCGTAGTATAGTTTGTTCCCCTTCCAACGCATATTTCGGAATGGAAATCCGAGTTCGGAGGACGCCGGGGTTGATCGTCGAAGTTTGCGGGTCTTCCAGGTGGCTCAGGCGGATGGCGCGGCGGCGGAGGCACCTGGTGCGGCGGCGGAGGCGCTTGGCGCGGCAGCGGGCGGCTTTAGGAGGGTGTCACGGCGCACGGGCGGCCTCAGGAGGGTGCCACGGCGTGAGGCGGCGGCCTGCCAGGGTGAGGGGGCAGCGTCAAAAGGAGGCCGGGGCTCAGGCGGAGCGCCTCGGTGTGGCGGCGGGCTGCCAGGGAGCGGCGACTGCGGGGTCACGGCACGCGACCCCCATGCAGCGACAAAGACCCGCGCCGCGTGAGTATTCACGCGGATACCGCGACCGGCCCTCGTGGCCAGTCGGCGCGCGGACTGCGAGTCCGCGGCCTGGCCGCGTGGCTAAGCCGCGGGCCGGCCCAGGCCGGTCCAGCCCTAGGGGCCTTGCCCCCTCAGTTTTCGGACGCCCGTATTTTCTGCTACTGGTGTCCGTTTCGAGTGTTGTCTACGACAGTGGAACCATAACGATGAGACGGACCTTTTGAGATGGTTTTTAGAATTTTTAATTCCTGAAATGAGGGGCCTTGGAGGCACGACACGTCTTTAAGTGGTTTGACGTTTTCTTCGGGGGGTCTTGTTTTGGACGGCGCAGACACGTCCAACGTCCATTTTAAACGCCGTCAGTGGAGTTGGGACCCTGGAACCGAGGCGGAGCATTCCATCGTGGTTTGAGGCATGGAGGCTGGAGTTGAGGAATGGGCCCCATGACCCGTCTTTTGAGCTGCGAGCAGCGTTAGCGACTTTCTCACCGGGTGTCCATTCGGGGCGTGTGAGCAATCGTTTCTGGATGTTTTTCTGAGGGGATTGAAATGGTGCAATCCGCCCGCTCTTATTCGGAACGATGGTGCGGGGCCCACGAGGGCCGTTTGGGTGTCGATGGTGATTTTTACCTCTTTATCACTGGGTGACCGTTTTGGACAAGTGAATAGTCCATCTTGTGTACTTTTTCGAGAGGATCACAACGGTGCGATCCGACCGTTGAGTTTTGAGACCAGGATGCGGGTCCCATGAAGCAATGCTCATGTGCGGTGTGCCAGAATGCACCTTTTTCTCCGGATATCCATTAGACTCATGTGGGTAGTGCTTTTGACGTGTTTTCCCGAGGGGATCGCATTGGTGTGATGCGCCCGACTGTTTTCGGGGCCGAGGCTCGGGATCACGGGACGTCGTGCGGGCGTGAAGCGGTGTTGGAGACTTTTCTGTCAGATATCCGTTTAAGGCGAGTAATTAGTCTATCTCACGTGTCTTTCCGCAAGGATTACAATGGTGTAATATTTTTAGGAGGGTGGAGCCTCTTACACGATCTTATTAAATATGGAAATGTTAAGGTGCCCCAGGGGCGATTCTTCTACTCTGTTTATAGCGGACCCTTGGTGTCTGATCTCATGCACTACCGTGTGAGTGAAGTAATGATTGAATAGATGTGGTTGGCCATGCCCCAGTCGTTGTGGCGGAAAGTTGGAGATGTTACGTCACGCCTTTGCGTTGATGTTGGGTGCTGTGTGCATGATAGACCTTGGGCTAAAAATTAGGTATACTCTGGGAGTATACGGGAGCTCTTGGAGGTACGTGTGGTTTGTACATGAGACTTTTTGTGCGCTTGGTTGGGGATTGACTTGGGGCCACTCGTCGTGTGGGCCCCATGTGCGTGCTGTGTTCTATTTTGCATACCTTTGACCTCTCGCGATGTAGAGGGTGCCTCGGTTCTCGTTTGTTGACTAGTGGGGTGGAGTTTCCACCCCGGATCTGTGCTCGATGGTTTAGATCAGTTAGGTTGAGTTTTTCCCCTGGTCTTGTTCCAGAGTTGGTTGGTTGCGCGATACCCACTACGTTTTTGATTGGCCAGTGGTATAACCTCCAGTAGAGATGGCCAGAGCAGTTCTGAGTTTTACCCTCCAACGGGCCTAGGCAGTGGGTTACTCATCGACTTCTTCGGGTTTACCCTCCAGCAGGGCTGGGCAGTGGGTTGCTCACTGACTTCTAGGGTTTACCCTCCAGCAGAGACTGGGCAGTGGGTCACCCGATGCTCTTAGGGTCTACCCTCCAGTAGAGACTTGGCAGTGGGTCGGCTGTCGTCTAGTTCCAGGTCTACCCACCAGCAAGGCTGGGCAGTGGGTCATCTATCGACTTATTCCAGGTCTACCCTCCAGCGGGGCTGGGTAGTGGGTCACCTGATGATGTATTAAGGTATACCCTCCAGCGGGGATGGGCAGTGGGTCGCCAGATGATGTATTAGGGTTTACCCTCCAGTAGGGATGGGCAGTGGGTCACCCGATATCTAGTTATGAATTACCCTCCAACAGGGCTGGGAAGTGGGACACCTGTTGACATTCCAGGCTCAGTCCTTTCTACTAGGCTAGTCTGTGGCTTTCCTCTGTGATTACCAGAGCGGGACCCTTGGTTATACGGGTCATTGTTGTGATGACTTTGACTTTGAGAAGACCTCTCGACTGCAAGGCAGTGACAAGGTGTGGTTTGAATTTCCCTAGAACTCTCAAGTACGAGGGGAAATTTCCCCACCAAGATGTGTTCTTGTGACGCGATCTAAAACCGTGTGGGAGAGTCGGTGCCGCCCAAAGTGGATAGTGTTGAGGTGCGGTGATTGAGCCCCTTGGCTTGCAGTTCGGGGAAGGCGTGCGGGATGCTGGGCATCAATGGAGTTTACTTTTGGGACCGTTGGCTACTTGTTTTCCTGGGCTAAGCTACGGGACAAAGATCCCCATACGACGTTGTTCTGGCTTCTTTCTGAGCATAAGGATATGTATATACCTTGTTCCAGTACCCACTTCTTGGGTTTGGTTACTCTTCTTCTAGGAGAGGTGAAGACGTGCAGGGTATTCTACGTGCTTTCCGTGTCTAGATTCTCGTGGTTGTACGAGTCTACTCTTCTGCTATAGGTAGTGGAGACTCGACAAGAAGTTCATCTTCTCACAGTTTCCAGCTCCTTGTGTCTAGAAGAGTCTTCCTTCTTTCTTCTTGTTGGGTTGAGTTGGACTTTTCACTGTTCTCTTTACTGAACTTTCAGTTGTACTCCTCTACTATTCCCTATTCGCTATACTGCTCACCCATCGATACCTCCTTTGTTGCTCTCTTGAGCCTTCGGGGTATCCTACTAAGTATTTTTATACTCACCCCTGCTTGGGCTTTGCCCGCACTTGGTGTGCCCTTGCAGACGACAGACAGGATGGTCATGACTTTTGTGGAGAATAAGAGTTCGGGAGCTTGGACTGCGTGCGGTGGTCGTAGTTGGGTTCCAGGTGGGGAACCCTTCCATCTGTTTGTTTTGTTTACTTGTTTCTGGGTTGTGGCACTTTTCTGGTTGGGCGAGTGTTTTGCCCCTTTTTCCTTTTCAGCACTTTACTTGTACTGTTTGGAGGTCGATGCACATTTGTGGTATTTATATAGAAGTTGCTCTTTTACTCTACTCATATTTTCTCTTTTACTCTGCACTTTTTCATTGAGTGTGCTGCGTGTGTGTGTACAGGTACTTAGGAAAAGGCCTCCCCGAGTTATTGTGCCTTTGGAACTGGTCGCCAACCCCTGGCCTATGGAGGCGGGCTTGGGGTAGTTGCGGCTCGAGCCCGGGTAGGGTCGGGTCATGACAAAGTGGTATCAGAGGTGGTTCGTTCCTTGGGACACTGTTCGGACGTCCCTAAAATAAAAGGAATTGGTTGGGAATTAGGAAAATAGTTTTAACGTGTCTCAAGAGCGGCTATCAGGCCAGGGAGTCCAGTGATGGTGCGGCGGCCGACGTATCTATTCACCAGGACCTTGATAACCTGCTTGTCGACTCGGCATGCTGAGACACTCGTTGTAGGGAAATTGGTTTGTGCATCACATAGGATTGAGTCTTTGACGGTCCTTCTTGAGTTAGCTCCCCATCGTGGTTATTGGTATATACATATATGCTCATCGGATTGCGGAAATCCTTGATAATATTCAGGATGTCTCCGCGAAGACAGCCAGCCAAGATACCAGCTTGGGTGCGTGATGACGACCCTGTGAGCTATGATGCCTCAGTTCAGGACCCATCATGCGAGCCCTTTTCTCCGGGTGGTCTAGTAGCAGCACCCCCACATGTTGAGTAGCAGACAGCTTCAACAGAGCAGGCTGAGTTTGAGCGCAGGTTGAGCGTGCTCCGTGAGTTCCAGCGGCAGAGACCGCTGAGGTTCAGTGGTGAGCCAGACCCTTAGGCATCAGAGGTTTGGCTAGTGGTAGTTGTTCACCTTTTCAGGCTTGTGCAGACGCTGACAGATCAGAGAGTGGCTTTGGCATCCAACCTTTTTCTTATAGCAGCTTTGCGTTGGTGGAGTCTGGTGACTCAGTTTCTTGACGAGTCATCGCTTTCATGGGGCGACTTTCAGTTATTGTTTTGTGAGGAGTTTATCCCCTCCTACTTGCACTCCATTCGGATTCAGGAGTTCCTACAGTTTCAGTAGGGAGGGATGACGGTGGCCAAGTACGCGGCTAGTTTCACAGACTGTGCACGCTTTTACCCGAACTTAGTCCATGACGACAACATCTGAGCACAGAAGTTTGAGCAGGGTCTCCGCCGATAGATTCGTGCTGTCATAGTACCCTTGGACATTTACACATATGCTGGGGTGATAGAGCAGGCGCTGGTGACAGAGGGCTTCCTGTCACGTTCTTGAGTTGGTGGTGGCAGCAGGCACGTCAGAGCCGAGACGTCTGCCGCAGCTAGCAGACGTCGGCAAGCAGAACCTCGACGCAGGTGGCTTCCTGATGACCGGACTCAGGGGCATGGTCGTACACCACAGTGGTGCCAGAGGGAACCAGTGCTTCCCGAAGAGAATCGGTGCTATGATTGCGATGGGCGAGGTCACCTGGCACGGGACTGCCCGACCAGGCATGCGGAGAGCCTCAGGTAGGCAGCAGGTGCACCACCACGACAGAGGCAGCGTCGTGATCGGAGTAGTGCCCAGAGAGGTGGTGCTAGCAGAGAAGCAGGAGGAGATAGAGGTGGGGGATAACGTTATGAGGTATTCCCATCACCACTAAGTGGTCCACGTCAGGATCCGGGAGCTGACAGTTGGGACCACGGACAACCGCGAGCTTTGGATGTCTACGATCCTGCAGAGCATGAGGTGATAAGAGGTACGCTCAACAGCTCTTCTACTTCTTACAGTATAATTGATAGACTATGTGTGTGGAATGCTTTCCTACCTGATCCTTGCTTGAGGTGTTACCAGGGTGGCGCAGGGCGTCGTTGTAACCCTATGTTGGTATGATAAAAGGCGTGAGACCTTTTCCTTTAGTCGATGGTGTTGACTCCTTCGCTTCCGAGCGTGTAAGAGGAACTTGGCTGTGAGACATCGACTGTGGAATCTTGAGTGACCAGATATCCTTGGGTGTTCCACCATATGGATATTCTGAAGTAGGGAATCACCGAGCCTTGTTCCAGGTGCGGGCAGTGATTTCAGTCGCGGCGTGTGACGTAAGGGTTCGGTCGGGGAGGTGAGCTACCCCCGAGAGCTCTTCGGGCCATTTGAGACCGTGAAAAGGGATGGAAAGGTACCCTACCACCTTTCCCTAACCCCAAAGTCTGGAGTGGGTGCACGACTTCGGCAAGGGCCGACCTCGCGTGAACGGATCAATCCTTTGGTCTGTGTGCGGCGACGCAGAGCTGTCCGTGGGTTCTTATGGATATTGGAAAGCCTGGTGTGGGCTTAGTACCCTGTGTTGGTCCCTACTTTTTCTTTTAGGGGATGAAAATCTTGAAGGAATGAATGATGTAAGAAGCCGGTTTTTGCTGCGAAAGACTTTTGGAATATTCTTGATGTTATTCCAGAGCAGCGCCTTCAGACGGCGTGCGATTTTGAGCCCCAGAGTGGCCGGAATTAAATTTTTGGTGCGTTCACACTGGAAACGAAAAATAAATGGTATAACTCCTAAATGGTGTTTCATATCAGAGATATGAGTGTACGGATGGTTCCAGAATGGGGTGTTTACCCTAAGAATGATATAAAACATGTCAGCGCGGGATGTTTGGACCCCTCGCTCACTTTCAGAACATTAAACAGATAAATTAATTAATTAATTTATTCGTTTAGTGGTTAAACTCAAATATCTATTAAACGGTGGCTCGGATTGGAAAACCTAGGGCACCGTTGAGTTCATAATGTTCCGTTTACCCTAGGAGGGGTATAAGTTTTGCGGGCGCGGGCCGTCTGTGAAAAACAGCCCCAGGGGCATTTTCGTAATTTGGTATCCTCAGGCGTTGAGCTTTATAACTTTTGAATGGAAGCTCAGAATCAAATTCTGAGACCTCCGTTGTGCTCAGGACATGGTGTTTACCCTAGGGGAGGCTTAACCTTGACCCCGTCAGATGTTTCAGACATGGGTTAAATTTGGGGGTTTTTAATTAATTAAAATTTAATTAATTTTCCCTTAAATAAACAAACACCCCTCTCCCTAATCCCCCCTTCATCCTACGGAAGAAGACAGAAACCCAAGGAGCTGTCCTTTAAGCTCCTCCTCCCATCTCCATCCTCTCAAAGGTGTGGCGGCCGACGGATCGTCGCGAAGCTTCGGGCGAAGCCCCACGAGGTAGGATTTGTCGTTTGCATTTTCTATTCCCGCACCTAATTCGAGCTCAAATGTTTGTATCGAACCTCTGTAGAATTATCAAGAAAATCCCATTAATGCGTAGTAGTTTTTTCCCTTTCCAACGCATCTTTCGGAATCGAAATCCGAGTTCGGAGGACGCCGGGGTTGATCGTCAAAGTTTGCGGGTCTTCCAGGCGGCTCAAGCGGATGGCGCGGCGGCGGAGGCGCCTGGAGAGGTGGCGGGCGGCTTCAAGAGGGCGTCGCGGCACGCGGGCGGCCTCAGGCAGGTGTCGCGGCGGCTGGACATGGCGATGGGGCGGCGTCTGGAGGAGGCCGGGGCTCAGGCGGAGCGTCTCGGTGTGGCGGCGGGTCGCCAGGGAGCGGCGACCACGGGGTCGCGGCGCGCGACCCCCGTGCGGTGAAAAAGACACGTGCTACGCGGGTCTTCACGCGGCTTCCGTGACCGGCCCTCGTGTTCGGTCTGCGCGCGGACCACGAGTCCGCCGTCAGCCCGCGCGGCTAAGCCGCGGGCCAGCCGGTCCAGGCCGGTCCAGCCCCAGGGGCCTTGCCCCCTCGGTTTTCGGATGCCCGTATTTTCCGCTACAGGTGTCCATTTTGAGTGCCATCTGTGGTGGTAGAACCATATCAATGAGACGGACCTTTTGAGATGGTTTCAGTAA
This sequence comes from Viscum album, assembly GCA_963277665.1. Lineage (NCBI taxonomy): Eukaryota > Viridiplantae > Streptophyta > Magnoliopsida > Santalales > Viscaceae > Viscum > Viscum album. The sequence goes on along the minus strand of OY728121.1, from coordinate 1,654,466,953 downwards.
GTTTTAATTCCTGAAATGAGGGCCCTCGAAGGTGTGACGCATCTTTAAGTGGTTTGACGTTTTCTTCGGGGGGTCTTGTTTTGGATGGCACAGGCGCGTCCGACGTCCATTTTAAGCGCTGTTAGTGGCGTTGGGACCCTGGAACCGAGACAAATATTTCCAGGGTGGTTTCAGGCGTGGAGCCTGAAGTTGAGGCACGGGCCCCATGACCCTTCTTTTGAGCTGCGAGCAGCGTTAGCGACTTTCTCACCGGGCGACCGTTCGGGGCGTGCGAGCAGTTGTTTCTGGATGTTTTTATGAGGGGATTGCAATGGTGTAATCCGCCCGCTCTAATTCGGCACGATGTTGTGGGGCCCACGAGGGCCGTTTGGGCGTCGACGGTGATTTTTCCCTCTTTATCACCGGGCAACCTTTTTGGACAAGTGAATAGTCCATCTTGTGTACTTTTTCGAGAGGATCACAACGGTGCGATCCAACCGTTGAGTTTCGGGACCGAGATACGGGTCCCACGAAGCACCGATCGTGTGTGGTGCGCCGAAATGAAACTTTTTCTCCAAATATCCATTGCACTCATGTGGGTAGTGATTTTAACGTGTTTTCCCGAGGGGATCGCATTGGTGCAATGCGCTCGACTGTTTTCAGGGCCGAGGCTCGGGATCACGGGACACCGTGCGGGCGTGACGCGGTGTCAGAGACTTTTCCGTCGGATATACATTTGAGGTGAGTAAGTAGTCAATCTCATGTGTCTTTCCGCGAGGATTAAAATTGTGTAATCTGTTTAGGAGGGCAGATCCTCTTACGTGATCTTATTAAATGTGGAAATGTTAAGGTGCCCTGGGGGCGGTTCTTCAACTATGTTTATAGCGGACCCTTGGCGTCTGATCGCATGAAATCCTGTGTGAGTGAAGTAATGCTTGAATAGATGTGGTTGGTCGTGCCCCATTCGTTGTGGTGGAAAGTTGGTGATGTTACGTCACGCCTTTGCGTTGACGTTGGGTGCCGTGTGCATGATATACCTTAGGCTGAAAATGAGGTATACTCTGGGAGTATACGGGAGCTCTTGGAGGTACCTGTGGTTTGTACCTGAGACTGTTTGTGCGCTTGGTTGGGGATTGAATTGGGGCCACATGTCGTGTGGGACCCATGTGCGTGTTGTGTTCTGTTTTGCGTACCTTTGACCTCTTGCGACATAGAGGGTCCCTCGGTTCTCGTTTGTTGACTAGCAGGGTGGAGTTTTCGCCCCGTCTCTGTGCTCAATGGTTTAGATCAGTAGGGTTGAGTGGTTTCCCCTGGTCTTATTCCAGAGTTGGGTGGTTGCGCGATACCCACTACATGTTCAGTTGGCCAGTGGTGTACCCTCCAGTAGAGATGGCTAGAGCAGTTCCGAGTTTTACCCTCCAGCGGTCTTGGGCAGTGGGCTACTCATCAACTTCTTTGGGTTTACCCTCCAGCAGGGTTGGGCAGTGGGTTGCTCATTGATTTCTCGGGTTTACCCTCCAGCAAGGACTGGGTATTGGGTCACCCGACGCTCTTAGGGTCTACCCTCCAGTAGAGACTGGGCAGTGGGTCGCCCGTCGTCTAGTTCCAGGTCTACCCTCCAGAAAGGCTGGGCAGTGGGTCACCTGTCGACTTATTCTAGGTCTACCCTCCAGCGGGGCTAGGTAGTGGGTCTCCTGATGATGTATTAAGGTATACCCTTCAGCGGGGCTAGGCAGTGGGTCGCCGGATGATGTATTAGGGTTTACCCTCCAGCAGGGCTGGGTAGTTGGTCACCCGATATCTGGTTATGAATTACCCTCCAATAGGGCTGGGCAGTGGGACACTTGTTGGAATTCCAGGCTCAGTCCTTTATACTAGGCTAGTCTGTGGATTTCCTCCGTGATTACCGGAGCGGGACCCTTGGTTATACGGGTCAGTGTTGTGATGACTTTGACTTTGAGAAGACCTCTCGACTGCAGGGCAGTGACAAGGTGTGGTTTGACTTTCCCTAGAACTCTCAAGTACGAGGGGCACTTTCCCCACCGAGACGCGATCTAAAATCATGTGGGTGAGTCAGTGTCTCCCGAAGAGGATATTGTTGAGGTGCGGTGATTGACCCCCTTAGCTTGCGGTTCGGGGCAGGCGTCCGGGATGCTGGGCATCGATTGAGTTTACTTCTGGGACAATTGGATACTCATTTTCTTGGGTTGAGCTATACGATAGAGATCCCCTTACGACATTGTTTGGGCTTCTTGCTAAGCATAAGGATATGTATATACCTTGTTCCAGTACCCACTTCTTGGGTTTGGTTACTCTCCTTTCAGGAGAGGCGAAGACGCGCGGGGCATGCCACGTGATTTCCGTGTCTAGCTTCTCATGGTTGGACGAGTCTACTCTCCTTCTATAGGTAGCGAAGACTTGATGGGAAGTTCATCTTCTCACCGTTTCCAACTCCTTGTGTCTGGAAGAGTCTTCCTTCTTTCCTCTTGTTGGGTTGAGCTGGACTTTTCACTGTTCTCTTTACTGCACTTTCAGTTGTACTCCTCTACTATTCCCTATTTGCTCAACTGCTCACCCATCAGTACCTCCTTTGTTTCTCCCTCAAGCCGTCGGGGTATCCTACTGAGTATTTTTATACTCACCCCTGCTTGGACTTTGCCCGCACTTGGTGTGCCCTTGCAGATGACAGACAGGTTGGTCGTGACTTTAGTGGAGCATAGGAGTTCGGGAGCTTAGACCGTGTGCGGTGGTCGTAGTCGGGTTCCAGGTGGGGAACCCTTCTAGCTGTTTGTTTTGTTTACCTATTTCCGGGTTGTGGCACTTTTCTGGTTGGCTGTGTGTTTTTCCCCTTTTTACTTTTTAGCACTTTACTTGTACTGTTTAGAGGTCGATGCAAATTTGTGGTATTTATATAGCAGTTGCTCTTTTACTCTACTCGTCTTTTCTCTTTTACTCTACACTTTTGCATTGAGTGTGCTGCGTGTGTGTGTAGAAGTACTTAGGAAAAGGCCTCCCCGAGTTATTGTGCCTTCGGCACTGGTCGCCAGCCCCTGGCCTATGGAGGCGGGCTTTGGGTAGTTGTGTCCTGAGCCCGGGTAGTGTCGGGTCGTGACATAAATGATCAAGGCATGAAAATTACAATGCTAAAATCATTATAAGACCAAGGATCATCAAATTATAAGGTCTAGTTTGGGTGAATATAATTTTTTTTCATATAAATAGGCCATTTGTCTTCTTATTAAATACATATAGGAAGAGAGAAATAGGGGGCACAAACAAGGAGGATAAGTGTACCTGGAATTATTCAAGATATCAAAGAAGAATATGATATTCTTAATATGATTTCCCAATAAAAATCAAATGTTAAAATGGGAGAATGGTTTAATAAGAGTTATCCAAGAATTTCAATTATGTTCCATTTGAGAATGAAAACTTTTCTTGTGGTATGAAATTCAGTCATGGTATAAGAAAATACAAGGAATGTGATTTTAAAAAATTATCGGTGAAGGGTATTCCCACAAAACCTCATTTGTAAAGACAAAAATTTTTATCAATGAACTTTAAATTCTTATAATTTTGTCATAAAGCCCATACATAACATAGATAAAAAAATATAAACATTATTCTCATAAATGAAGAATAAATTAAGTGGTATTTATATAAATTAATGAACCTATACCGATTGAATAGTAATTTGACCATTGAAATAGTAATATGACCACTATGAATAGTGATCCAAACATTTGAATAGTAACCTCACCTATTAAAGTATAAATAAAATTAATTTATTTTATAAATAAAAATATGATATAATTATATCATGGTATAAGTAAATAAATGTTTTAAAAATGATAAATTAAGGGTTAGTATTTTTGTAAAATGTTAATGCTTATTTACAATTTTATAATTAATATAATGAATTAAAAAGAAAATTTATTTTCATAAAATAATTTACTAAATCAATATTATGTTGTATTATAATTAAAATATAATTTTATGAGGCATTAATTAATTTTTCAGAGGGTCATAAAATCGATTATAATATTAAAATCAGTATTTCTAGAATAAATGGTGATTTTATTTAAAATTTAAATTTATCATATCATGAAAATTATTTTCCTAAAATGGAGTCCAATTTTTAAATCTACACATTGAAAAATGGTTAGGGTTAATTTTTGATATTTTTCTAAAGTAGTTGAATTTTTGGTGAATAATAAAATACGGTAATTTACGGTATAAGCTAAATACATGAATTATTGAGTGATGTATGATGTATGTATGAAGTAATAAACCATTAGTTTAAATATTCCACAAAAACTTTCTATATTTATTCGTATTAACCATCAAAATTTATACACTTGAGCCAAAATGATAAACTAATGAATATAATAATAAAAAACAACCCTCTACCCCTATAAATACCACTCCTCACCACCCCTTCTTATCAAACATTATAATAATTATAGTTTGTATAAAATCTTTAAAAATTCACTTATCAAGCCTCATCCCCACGTTCAAGTGCATCTATTCTCAGAAAAAAAGATCAAACCCAAGTTCATTAAGGATATTCTTAATGAGAAGACATTCAAGAGGTAAAATCATCCTTTCTCTTTTAATTTCTTTTCTTTTTATTATCCTCTCCTCACATACCCTATAAAAAGTGGAATTATAAATCTAGTATAATATATATACTATAATGTTATTATTTTAAGGAATATCCGTCATAAAATCTATTCTCTTATCCTTTTATTCTAAAAATGAAAACATCATCCTTGATGTGTTGATTCACTGCCTTCATGGACGACGAGTTTTCTTTTTTCCATTATTGGCTTCAAGGCAGGTCATAAAATAATCATTAAGGAAAAATCAAATCTTATTATAAATATTATAACTTTTATCATATTCTCAAAACAATATATAGACATAATATTGATTAAAAAGATAACTAGTTCATGATGGTTGTAAAAGACACCAAAATAAATTAAACATTTTCATTAATGTTTCATCTAATGAACCATTCCCATATATTAAAAAATGATATCTGGGACCATTTAAATTATGGAAGTATATTAATACTATTTAATTCCACTTCTAGAGTTTCACTTCTATTTGATAAGAACTCTCATAATTATACTCAAGGGAACTGACCATAACCATGAAATGAACACACCCATTACAAAAAAATTAAACTCTATAACTCATCGAAATAGTCATAAAAAAATAATAAAATTATAATAAATAAAATAAATTTAGAATAGGTTCTAGATTTATAAATTAATTAATCTAATTTGATTATTCACAATATTAGGTGTAGGTGTAGAACTCTTTTAGATATAAGGTTAGGGGATTCTTGAACCCAACTCCCTTTCTTTGGGTTATTCCTTTTTCACGAAAAATTTTAGTAAGGATTTTATTTTAATATTATTAAAAAATTATTTTATTTATATTTAATTTTATTTTTTTGGATATAAATGTTTCCTACTATATTTTATGAAAAATATAGAAATTTTCCAAAAGAACTCTTCTTCAAAAAACACATTTCTCTTGAGTTGTTTATTATTCTCTTAAGAATGATAATTTCTAAACCAAATATGATCTCTATTTTTCTTTTGGGAACTCCAATGTTTATTCATAAAAGTATTTTTTTTGAAATAATTATTAAACCCATTATTTTACATGGGTTATTTCATGACTAGGATTGTTATATGTGAAATTATTGATTATGTAAATGTTTAGATGTGATAGGTGTGCCCAGAATTATATAACCCTACAATGCATTAGGTAATGTGATGTATCTCGTGAGATAATTTGAAATATGTGTAAAAATGATGCTATATTTTTTTACAATGATGATGTTATTATTATTCACATATGTTATGCATGAACATGATGCTAGATTTGTCCACAACTATTTGTGTTTTTTTGACAACTAAGACATGATTTTCATTTTTTTGATTACCAATATATAATGTTTCATCTCATGATTTTGATGATGATCCTATTATTATTTTATAATAATTATGATTATTCTCACCCATGTTATAAATATTTATGTCCTTTTTCACCCACTTACTCGGCATTTAGCTCACCCCTTTCTTTGATTTATACTATCATATGATTACATGTTATAAGGAGAACATGATATTTTAAGGATAAAGATGAAGGATTGAAATAAATATCTATATTAAAGTTATGTATGAGCCTAATTTCCCAAGACACTAAACCTTTTGATCTGGGATTTGTATATATATTTTTATTTTTATCTTAAAAATGATGTAATATATATATGTATATATTTATATATATTAGGTTCTTGGGAAAAAATTACATTCAAACACAAACATACCACACAGGGAAAAAAGGATGGCCATAGCCCCCACAAGGGATAGCCCACCCATTAAGAATTTATTTATTTAGTATATAGATAATAGGACCAGTGATCATGAAGCCCATTACTTGACTAAAATCCCTTCTTGCATTGTTTCCTCCATGTTTTCTTTTGCCTCACTACCTCTTTATACTACCTAAAATCACCAGGCTAGGCCGCCTTTTATCATAATGTCCACCACAGATATAGTCTATCTAGACAAGAAGCGTACATCTGAGTCTTTTTGACACCCCACACTACCACACCATAATGCCCCCACATTGACATCCCAAGGAAGTACCGTATTAGTTTCTCTAGGTACCACACTAGGCGGTGCATCATCCCAATGACCACCGAGGATTGTCCATTTGGAAAATAGCCCACACGCCACCACACACCATATCCATCCCACATCACCACCCTAAGTAGGTCCCACTGCCATGAATCTTTCACCCCCACATCACTGCCCTAGGGAGGTCATTCCACTGTGAAGGTAATCACGCTCCTGCATTTCCACCCTATGGAGGTCCTACCTAGGTAAAGTTCAGCCACACCAAGATAGACCCACCATCGTGAGTGAAGACACACCCCCTGTACTTGTGCAACCACCTTCAATATGGATAACTAGGTCCACTTGATAAGTATATTAGTAAAAACCCTTTGGATAAGACTAAGTATGCATAAACATCCATGATGCTTGTTTTAGAAAAATACTAAACATAGGGATCCCATAATATATGCCTTTAGAATATACTTATTCAAAAGAATAAATTATTTATTTATGATTTTTTGACTTATGATTTTTTTAAACATTTTCTATTTTAGAAAATGGTGGGAACCAAGAGAAACCAGGCCAAAAACCCACATGAGGGAAAATCTAATGATTGTCTGAATGATATCCCTAATTCCATGGGAAGTGGTGTTTAAAATATTATGGATATTATTACCTAACTATCTCCGGATATGAATAATAACTTTAACCACATGGAAAATACACCTTCATCCAAGGAGTTACTTTCCATTGGGTCCTTTATGCGGTAATGACCACTGACATTTAGTGGATCTTCTAATCCATTTGTTAATGAATAGTATATTAACTCATTAGAGAATGTATTTTCTATTCTCCACTATTCTGAGAAGGAGAATGTGACTCTTTCCATTTATCATTTAGATGGAGAATCCAATCAATGGTCAGAATTGATAAAGAACACCAATCCGAAGGATGATATACAATAAATGGAGTGGAACAAATTTAAGAAAATAGTTCTTAATAAGTTTTTAGCTCGAAATATTTATAAAAATATAGAGAGAGGATTTATGGATTTTAAGTTGAATGAAGGTGAATCTGTCATGGATTATAAATAAATATCACAATTCTTGCAAGATACACCTTGGGTTTTTATTAATAATGATAGAAAAATATATAGATTATTTAGTGGTTTAAAACCAGACATTTAAAGGCTATAACTATCTAGGATTCCAGAATTTGTGAAGAATTTGTTCGATGTGATCTAAAAGTGGAGATCGAGTTTGGAGAACAGTCCTATGGATATGGAGATAAGAAATTATAGATGGAGTTTCAAGATCATGTTTCTAATGAAAAAGGTGGAAAGAAATGTCAACCAACCACATGTCAAAAATGTGAGATGAAGCATCATTGGAACTTCCTCACAGAGATGTTAAAATTATTCAAGTGTGGGAGAGAAGTCTACTATGTTCTGAACGTTTAAGAGACATTAAGAAGCTATCCAATTCAATGGAGGAAAGGAGAGCACTACCTATGGTTCAATTCTTGAACTATTGGGAGAAAGGTCACTATGAAAGCTAGTGCACTAAACCTTGAGTCCTTTATGGTAATTAGCATCAAAATACACCAAATACAAAGTATAAGCGGAAAGATTTTTCCATCACTACTGATAAAGTGGAGCAAGAAAATGAATTGGTACAAGGAAAAATTACAATTAACTCTAGAATGGAAATAGTTTTATTTGATTATTGTTTTACAAAATTCTTTATATCCTGAATGTTTTCTAGAACTATTTAATTGAAGCCCCAATACCTTCAAGTAGATATATACATAAAAACATCTCATGGTGAGATCATTACAAACAATGTGTTGGAATCTTCTCATGTTGGTATCTTCTCATGTTGGTGTATGTGGGTATATTCTTCCAAAAAATATCATAATAATTCCCTAGGAATAATTTGATGCTATACTGGAAATGGATTGGATCTTATTATATAGAGCACAAATCAAATATTGGGAATAAGAAATGTATTTTCATATTTTGAACCATCCCATGATCCTTTACATATTAATGTAAAACCCCGAATCTATTTTGGAAAATACCTCAATGGTGTGGGGGCTATGGCTCTATGATGAAGCATACCTTGATCAAATATTGATTCCAAGGAAAGTATCATCTTGGAGAAAATTTCCATTGTTATAGAATACACTAGTGCATTTCCTAAATTTTTACTCAGACTTCCCCAATATCATGAGGTAAAGTTCTTAATAGATCTCATACCCAAATCCATTACTTTCTCAAAATTACACTACAAGATGTACCTAATTGAACTAGAAGAGTTAAAGAATCCGTTATAAGAGAATTTGGAAAAAGGGTTCATATGCCCCAGTGCATCTCTTTAGGGTGAACCGATGCTCTTTATAAAGAAAAAGGATGGGTCAATGTGGCTATGTATCGATTAATAGGATCTTAATATGAACATCATAAAAAGTATCCTCTTCCAAGGATTGATGGATTATTTGATCAACTACGAGGAGATTAGTAATTCTAAAATGTGGATCTTTGTTCTACATATCATAAACTAAAGGATAATAAGGAATAAATTTAGAAGACTAATTTCTATACAAGGTATAATCATTATGAGTTCCTAGTGATGCCCTTCATACTTACTAATTCCCCTACAATATTTATGGATTTGATGATAGTGTCTTTAGTAACTACCTAGAAAAATTTATGGTAGTGTTTATTTATGATATTCTCATTTAATACAAGATAAAGGAGGAACATGAAGAACATATAAGGATTGTTTTTGAAACAATAAGGATGTAGAAATTGTATGACAAGTTCAGTAAGTGTGCCTTTTGGATGTAGCATGTCACATTCTTGAGGCATAGGATTACAAGTGAGGGAAATTCTATGGACCCTTCAAAGGAAAATGTAATTGAGGAATGGCCCAGACCCACTAGTGTCACACAAATCAATTGTTTTATTGGATTATCAGGCTACTACAAATATTCTGTGATAAATTTACCATGATTTTCTAACCCACTAACTAATTAAACATGGAAAGGGTAAAGTATGTCTAGAGGAAATAATGTGAGGAAAGCTTCAAGGATCTCAAGTAGAATCTAATAACTACACCAATATTCACAATACTAACAAGTGGAGAAAGTTCTATAATATACAATGGTTATTCAAAGAAAGTATTGGGTTGTTTATTCATGAATTATGATAAAGTGATATCCTATGCATCACAAAAGTTAGAGATCCATCGGAAGAACTACCCGACACATGATTTGGATCTTTTAGCTATGATTTATTACTTGAAAATATTGAATCACTACCTCTATGGTGAGAAGTGTGACATATATAATGATCACAAGATTCTAAAGTATATTTTTCACATATTAAGAGGTCAACATTTGTCAATGATGATGGTCATATCTAATCAAGGACTATGATTTCTCTATTCATTGTCATCCTAGAACGGCGAACAAGGTAGTTGATTCTCATAGCATAAAAGTTTCTATAACCTTATACATGATGTGAACTGAGAAAGACCCTATCTTTATGGATATGAAAAGGCTGGATTTGAAAATCATAATGGCAGGGAATAAATCCTACCTTGAATAAATAATTTCTCATCCATCTATTCAAAATAAGGTCAAGGAGGCACAAAGGGATGATCTGGAGCTTCAAAAGAAAGTGATATTATCAAAGGAAGGGAGGCTACATGAGTTCCACATTGACAAGGATGGTGTCATCCCATTTGGAGATAGGTTTTTTGTTCCTCTATCACCTGAGATAAAGAAATAGCTAATAGATAATGAAAACATCTCATCATAATAATTCCATCCTAGAAGTACCAATATATACCATGATATTTGATAGAACTTCTCGTGGGACAACATGAAGAAGGAGATTATGGAATATATATCAATATGTTTGTTATGTCACCAAGTTAAAGAAGAGCGATAGAATTCCAAGTGGATGATGCAATCATTTCCTATACACACATTGAAATGGGAGAATATAAATAAGAATTTCGTCACTAGTCTCCTGAAGACATCTAAGGGAAACAATTTTATATGGTTTTTGGTGGATTGACTCACCCAGAATGCCCACTTTATTTCTATTCAAGAAGATTTATTTCCTAAAAAAACTTTCCAAGATATATGTGAAAGAAGTGGTGATCCTACATGGGGTTCCACTTTCGATCTTATCTAATTTATATCCAAGGTTTACATATAAATTCTGGATAATTCTTCAAAATTATTTAATTATTGAATTGAAATTCAGTTTAGCCTATCACCCCAAAATGATGGCCAATCTAAAAGGACTATTCAGATGTTTGAGGAAATAATAAGATACTACTCAATAGAATTATAAGTTTGATGGGATAAATATCTTCCACCGGTTGAGTTCTCATATAAAAATTGCTTCCACTAAAGTATTCAGATGGATCTATATGAAGCTTTGTATGGGAAGTGATTTTGAAATCTAACTTGTTGGGATGAACTTGGTGAATTAAAGATAGTTGGACCTAATCTTGTGCAAGAAATGACCAAGAAGGTTCAATCCATTGAAAAACATATAAAGTATTCTCATAGTTGGGAAAAGTGTTGTGCCGAAAACCATTGAAGGGACTTATAGATTGAAGTTGGAGATAATGTCTTCCTTAAAATATCAATAATAAAGAGTGTCATGTAGTTTAGAAAGAAAGGGAATATTATCCCAAGGTGCATTGGCCCCTTTGAGATCCTTAATCAAATAGGATCAATAGCCTTTCAGATTTAACTTCCACCATATATAGCTCAAGTTTATTATGTGTTCCATGTATCTCACCTAAGGAAGTACATACCTAGCCTCTCACATGTATTGAATCCAGAGGTGGTATAACCGGTGAATGACCTCTTATAAGACAAAAATCCAGTAAAGATTTTGGTATACAAAGAAAAATTTTGACACAAAAAGATGACTCACCTTGTCAAAGTATTGTAGAGGAACCATAAGTATGAAGAGGAAACATAGGAATCAGAAGAAGAAATGAAGGAGAAATACTCTCACATGTTTTCACCTTAGTATATAAAACAAAATAGCGAGTAAAAAATTTCATATGGGTGGAAGAATGTAATGAACCAAAAATTTTAAATGGAATTTCCATTATTATAATCATGTTCTTTAACACATAAATAACATATATAACCTAATATAAACATTATTCTCATGATTTAAAAATAAAATAAGTGGTATTTGTAGAAATTAAGGAACCTATATTGATTAAATTGTAATCTAACTGTTGGAATAATAATATGACCATTAATATTAGTTTTTATTATAGTTATAATATAATTTTATGAGACCTTAATTAATTTTCAAAGGGTTATAAAATCGATTATAATATTAAAATCACTATTTTTCAAATAAATGATGATTTTATTTAAAAATTAAATCTATCATATTTAGAAAATTATTTTCAAAAATATATTCCATTTTTTAAATATACTCATAAAAAAATGGTTAGGGTAATTTTTTTTTATTTTTATAAAATAGTTTAATTTTTCATGAACAGTGCAATACTATAATTTACAGTATAGGCTAAATAGATGAATTATTGAGTCATGAATAATGCATCAATGAGTTAATATACCATTAGTTAGAACCCTTTAGAACCATTTACTCTGTTTAGTCTTACGAATAATCACTATTGATAGTCTTGAACTAAAATCATAAATTAATGAATTTAATAATCAAAACACCCCTATCTTCCCCTATAAATACCACCGCTCACCACCCCTTCTCCTTGAACCTTATAAGACTTGTATATTGTCTAAATTTTACCCAATTACATTAGAAAGACCCTTCCCTACATCCAAGATCTTCTGGTCTTGAAAAAATACCAAACCCAAGTTCCTTAAGAAGGTCCCCAAGGAGAAGATATTCAAGAGGTAAAATCCACATTTTTCTCTTTTAATTTATTTTCTTCTCTTATCCTCCAATCACATCCCCTATACAAAGTGGAATAATAACTATATTATCATATATATACTGGAATATTATTATGTTAAAGGAGTATCAATCCTCAAATCTATTCTCTTCTCCTTTTATTCTAAAAATGAAAACATCGTTCGTGACGTGTCAATTCATAGCCTTCCTAGATGATGAGTTTTTTCCATTAACACCTTCAAGGCTGGTCAAAAAAAATTATTATGGAATAATTAGATTTTAATATAAATATTATAACTTTTAACATATTATATAACAAATATATAAACCTAACATTAAATAAAATGATAACTAGTTCATGATGGTTATAAAACTCGCCAAAATAAATTAACCATTTTTAGTAATGTTTTATCTAATGAATCATTATCATATATGAAAAATGATATATGGGAACATTTAAAATACTATAATTATATTAATACCATTTTATCCCACATTTGTAATTTTTTTTCAACCATTTTACAAGAACTCTCATAACTATACTCAAGGGAACCAACTCTAAACCATGAAACAAACACACCCGAAATGATAAAATTGAACTCTGTAACTCGTTCAAATGGATATAAATGAACTTAATAAAACTATAATAAATTAAATAAATGTATAATATTTTATATATTTAGTAATTAATGATTCTAATTTTATTATTTAGGATATTAAGTATAAGTGAAGAATGTATTCAGACATAAGGTAAGAGGATTCTCAATTCGAACTCCATTTTTTTGGGTTATTCATTTTTTCATGAAAAATTTTAGTGTTTATATTCTATTATTATTACTAAAATATAATTTCATTATTCTTCCATTTTTTTCATGGATATATATGTTTCCTACTTTATTTTATGAAAAATATAATTTTTTTCCAAAATACTTCTTTCCAAAACATATCTTGATTCCTTTTGAGTTGTTTCTCATTCACTCAAGAATGAAGAATTATAAACCAAATACGATCTAAATTTTTATTTTGGTAACCCCAAAGTTTATTCATAAATTTATTATTTATGAAATACTTATAAAACCCATTCCTTTTCATGGGTTATTTCCTGACTATGATTGTTATATAGGGCTTTCATGATTATGTAAATGTTATGATGTGATGGGTAGGCCTGGAATTATATAACCCAAAAATCTATTAAGTAATGTGATGTATCTCATGAGATAATTTGAAATATGTTTGAAAATGATTCTATATTTGTTCAAAATGATGATGTTATGATTATTAATATATGTTATGCATGAACAAGATGATAGCTTGGTTCCTAAATATGTGTGGTATTTGACAACTAAGACATGATGTTTCATTATTATGCATTAACACATTCAATGCCTTTATCCAATGTTTCCTCCCATGATTATGATGATGAACCTATGCTTATGTTATGATGATGATGATCATTCTCATCCATTTTATATTGATTCATGTCATTTCTCATCCCCTTACTGTGCTTTTAGTGTGCTTTTAGATGTACCCTTTATTTGATTTTTATCATTAGGCAATTACATATTCTATAGAGAACATGAGATTTTAAGGATAAAGATTAAGTATTTAAATAATTTTTTATGTTTTATTAGGTTCATATTATGTGTGAGTTTAATTTCCCAAGACACTAAACTTTTTTTATCCTTGATTTGTATCTCTATTATCTTTTTATCATAAAAATGATATAATAGTAATGTAAGAAAAATTGGGGTCACTATAGTTGGAATCAAAGCATAATTTAGTTAATTTGGGAATTAGGATTTTAGAATATTAGTAAAAACCACTAGGATAAGACTAATTATATGTAAACATTCATGAAGATTTGTTTTAGAAAAATGATAAACATTGAGATCCCATAATATATGAATTTAGAATAGATTTATGCCAAAGAATAAATTATTTATTCATGATTTGTTGAATTATGATTTTTTCAAACCTTTTCTATTTTAGAAAATGGTGGGAACCAGGAGAAAATAGGCCAATAATCCATGTGAGGGACAATGTAATTATTTTTTGAATGATATCCCCAATGACAAATGTGGTGGAGTTCAATTATTTATTGAGATGCTTACCCAAAAGACTCAGGATATGAACAATAAATTGAACCAAATGAAACATCCACTTTCACGTAAGAGGGAAAAACTATCCATTGATTCATTTATCCATCAACGATAATCGAAATTTAGTAGATCTTATGATCCACTTATTGTGGAACAGTGGGTTAACTGAATGGAGAAGATATTTTCTCTGATCCACTATTTTGAGAAGGAAAAGGTGAATCTTTACATCTATCATTTAGATGGAGAATACAATCAATGAAGGGAACTGATAAATAAAACCATTCCAAAGGATGAAATAGAATAAATTTAGTGGGAAGAATTTATGAAAATAATTCTTAAAAATAATTTCCCTTAAACTCTTCATACAATGAGTGAGAGAGAGTTTATATAGTTAAAGAATAAGGAAGGTTAATATATTATGTACTATAAAGAAAAAATCAAAAGTTTTAGAAGATACACCTCAGGTTTCATTATCATCAATTATATAAAAATATATATATTATGTAGTGGTTTAATACCCCAAATTTTAAAGGCTCTATCTATTCGATACTTCAGAAGTTATGAAGATGTTTTTTGATGCTATATTAATTTGGAGATAGGGTTTGAAGAATTTTACTATGACTATGAAGATAAGAAACCAAATATGAAGTTTCAAGTTAAAGGATCTAATTAAAAATGGGGAAAGAAATACCAACCAACACCATTTCAAAAATGTAAGAAGAGGCATCATTGAAACTTAATTAAAGGGATATAGAAATGCTTCAAATGTGGGAGAGAAGGCCACCAAACTCATAAAGGTTTAAGAGACATGAAGAAGCTGGGAAATGTGATGGAGGAAATGAGATCTAGACACATGGTTCTATACTTCAAATACAGGGAGAAATGGCACCATGCAAGACAATGAACTAAACCTTGAGTCCTTGAGGGTAATCAGCATCAGTAGACACCAAATCCAAAGGATTAAGGGAAAGATTATGCTATCACTACTACTGAAGTGGAGCAAGAAAAAAATCATACAAGGTACACTTACTATTCACTTCAGAATAAAAAATTATTATTTGATTATGGTTCTAATAATTACTTAATATCAAGAATTTTTTCTAGAACTGTTGAATCAAATCCCTGATACCTTGAGTTAGAGATATCCATAAAAACACCTAGTTGTGTGATCATTGAAACCCAAGTGTTGTACTCTTATCCCATTAGAGTATGTGGGAATATTATTACATTATATCTCATAATATCTTCCTTCATGGAATTTGGTGCTATGCTGGGTATAGATTGGGTCTCATTATATAGAGTACACATCAACTATCAAGAAAAGAAAACATCTTTTCATATTCTGAATAATCCCATTTTCCATTATAAATGCAAGGAAGGTGATGAATCTCATTCTAAAAATCCATCAATGGTGTGGGTGTTAATGGGCTATGAATAAGTATACCTTGTTCAAATGATTGAGTCAAAGGAAGGTATCAACCTAGAGGAAATTCCCATTTTAGGGAATACACTGATGTATTTCTCAAAGAGTTACTCAAAATTCCCCTAGATTATGAGGTAGAGTTCTCAATATAGCTCATACATAGAGACAATCCTATATAAAAAATTATCCTACAACATGGACACGATCAAAATTGAAGTTTTAAAGATTCCACAATTAGAGAATTTGAAAAAATGTTTCATACATCATAGTGAATTTCCTTAGGGTGAACTGGTGCTCTTTTTAAAGAAAAAGGTTTGATCAATTTGGCTGTGTATCTAGTACTACATGCTCAATAAGATCACCCTAAAGAACAAGTATTATCTTCTAAGGACTGATGATTTGTTTGATCAACTACGATGAGCTCATTACTTTTCAAAGGGTGATCATCATTCTAGATATCATCAACTGAAGTTGAATAAGGAAGATGTTGAGAATAATGATTTTCATACAAGTTATAGGAATTATGAGTTTATAATGATGAACTTATGACTTACTAATTACCTTAAAATATTTATGGATTTGATAAATAAATTATTTATAAACTAAAATGATTTTTTTGTATTATTTATTGATGATATTATCATTTAATACAATATAAAGGAGGAACATGAAGAAAATCTATGAATTATATGAGAAAAATTAAGTTAGGAAAAATTTTATGGAAATTTAATCAAGTGTTACTTTTGGATGAAACATGTCACATTCTTGGGGAATATAATCACAATGGAGGGAAATTATGTGGTCCCTTCAAAGAGAAAGGTAAATAAGAAATGTCCTAGACCCACTAGTGACACATAAATATTTATTTTTCTAGGTTTAGTAGTGTACAATAGATTATTTGTGAGAAATTTAACACAATTTTCTATCCCGCTAACTAAGTTAACACTTAAAGGGGTAAAGTATGTCTGGATAGAAGAATATGAGGAAATATTCAAGGATCTCAAGAAGAGGCTAATCACTGCACTTATACTCACACTACCAAGAAGTGGGGAAATTTTTGTGATATACAACGATTCTTGAAAGAAATATTTGGATTGTGTACTCATAAAAAATGATAAAGTGATAGCCTATGCATCATGATAGTTAAATATCCTAGATAAGAACTACCCAACGCGTGATCTGGAACTCATTACTATGATTGTTTCCTTGAAAATCCAATGGCACTGCCCCTATGGTGAGAAGTTTGACATATATAATGATCACAGGCGCCAAAATTATATTTTCACATAGAAGGATATCAACATGAATCAAAGAAGAAGGTTAGAGTTAATCAAGGAATATAATATCAATATTCATTACCATCTGGGAAAGATGGAAAAGGTAGCTGATTCTGTTAGTAGAAAATATCCAAAAAACTTATCCAAGACGTAAATTATGAAATACCCTATCTTCCTCGATATGAAATGGATGGATTTGGAAATCATAATGGTGGAGAATACATCTCACCTTTCCCAAATTATTTCTCAACCATCTATCCAAGAGAAAACAAAGGAGGTTCAAAGGTATGATTTGGAGCTTCAAAAGAAAGTGAAATCATTAAAGGGAATATGTATGAGTTCTACATCAATGAGTATGGTTTCATTCGATTTGGAACATGGATTTTTTGTGCCTCTGTTACTATAGATAAAGATGGAGCTACTGGATAGTGCCCATGTCTCATATTTCTGTATCCATCCTGAAGGTACCAAGATGTACCATGATATTTGATAGAATTTTTGGTGGTAAAAAACGAATAAGTATATTTTGGATTATATCTCAAGATGATTGATATGTTAACAATTTAGATAAGAGCAAAAAAATTCCAAAGGGATGATGCATCCATAGTCTATACCCACTTGGAAATGAGATAATATAGCTATGGACTTCATCACTAGTCTCCTAGAGATATCCAAACGAAACAATGTGATATGGGTTGGGGTAGATCGACTCACCAAGACTACCCAGTTTATTACTATTCATGAAAAATTATCTCTCAAACAACTTTCCATGATATATGTGAATGAAGTGGTGAGGTTACATGGGGATTCAATTTCAATCATATCTGATTGAGATCCATGGTTCACTTCTAAATTTTGGAGAAATCTTCAACATGATTTGAGTACTGAACTGAATTTTTAAATGACCTATTACCCTAAAATCGATGACCAATCTGAAAGGACTCTTTAGATTCTCTAGGACATGATAAGATCTTTGTCAATGAAATTCAACGGTGGATGGGATCAACATATCACATTGGTTTAGTTCTCATGCATGTTATATTTATTCATGTCCTTTTTCATCCTCTTACTGGGCTTTAGATGACCCCTTTATTTGATATATATCCTTAGGATATTACATTTTCTAAAGAGAATACGTTATTTTAATGATAAAGATGAAGGATTTAAATAAATGTTTATATTTTATTATGTTCAAGTTATGTATGAGCCTAATTTATCAAGTCACTGAACCTTTAGATCCTAGATTTGTATCTCTATCATGTTTTTTATCTAAAAATAATGTAATATTCATGTAAGAAAAAGTATGGTCACTATATCCTTCCACCGACAAAGGCATCACCATATTCTATGAGGACTTAATCAATCCTATTACTATTATCAAAGTCAAATATCTTTGATAAGTGAAAATATTTCTACCAATTTTCCCTCATGGAATTACCATTCAAGATCCGTGAATCTTTTTTTACTAGGAAGGTTTCTATGTGAAGGAATTTATCTTTACATCTCTCCTCACCTTGATAGAACACAACTTTATTCTATGATAAGACTACCTTAACTCAATAGTCCAAGATAACCAAATATATGGTGTTTCAAAGAATATTTTCTTAAGGGTCACATATCCTCACTATATCCATTAGAATAACCCAAAATCCCAACTACTTATTAATAATCCCCCTAATATTATTTACAAATCTCATTCGACTGGTTACCAACCATATCTTTTCCCTTGAACTCCAATACATGATAAGAATATTTTATACAAGACCTAATCATACTATGTCTGAATTCATTATATATTTTCTCCACCTAAGATAGAGTAAGTCCTATACATTCTCCCAACACATACATGAGATACTTTCAAGGATTATTATGTGTAAGTCCAATTATTATACACCTTGAAGGACCACAATGGTGGAAATTTTGACACTTTTAGTTGGGTTATTGATAGGTCCCATATTTTGGGACACTCATTTATAAGTTTGATAATTATTCCTTCCTAAGGAGCCTTTCACCTAGAGGTCCTAGTCATATAACCTTTAACTCAAATACATTAAGAATTAATCACATTCACTAAAACTACAATACAATCAGTTCTAGTAATATAACCATTAAACTATAATACATTTGGTCCTTATCACACAACCGTAGACTATATGAAATTTGTCCTTTGTCAAAAATATTAAAAGGCATTAAAATTATCCTACCCATAAGATATTAAACTTCATGTTACACTTTATTAAATGTATTTAAATAATAAAACACATTATCAAGGATACATTTTATTCCCTTATATAAGTATTTAAACTTCATGTTAGCCTTTATTGCTAATCTTAAAATTAAAGATTTATTTTTTAAGAATGATTTTCACAACCAATGGACTGGATATAAAATATTACCCTAAACTAATTTTTTTTTGAATCCCCTATATAAATATATATTAGAGTCCCTCTATAGGTTTAATCCTAATACTAAGACACCTTGATCCTATTTAATTAAACTTTCATCTTCCTATATGGCAGTATATTTCCATATATAATTATCTTTATTTATCAATGGAATTAAACTTTAGAGAAACCATTTATATATTTCTAGAAGACTTTAAATTCTTGAATAAATATTTTTTACATCCTAAATTAAAAAAACTCTATTGTAAACACTTCTTATCTTCCTAGATTACATCGAACTCATCTATAAGCTCTTTCACATTCTAGGATTCCATAAGTCTCAAACATAAATATTTTCACTTTATTGAATTCCAAAAAACTATAGTATAACCCTATAAATATTTCAAGATAAAACTAACCTCCAAAATATCCCTATATTTCTTCAGGGATTCCCTTAAACTCCAACATAAACCCTTTAAATTGTTGGATGAAATACAAATCCCTCATAATGCAATCCACCTTCCTGAATGAAACTTAACTTTATAATTACCCTATCTATATTCTTGGTTGCTATTAAACTCCATGATAAACCTTTTATCCTTCCTGGATGACACAATAATTCTTTGTAACCACATCATCATGTGTTCTTTCAAAGATATACCTCCCATATCACACATATTTATAATATATAAGCTACTGTATTGAGTATTCATGTGTGTGATTATAATACACATGTTTCTAGTTGACGATTCAATGGAAAATCATTTTGGCGATGAGCTAGTGGGACATTATACATCCATATGATGAGAATACAGATGTTAGTTAGTGAAGAGATAATAAAAAATACAATTGGTGATAAGAAAGTGGGAAATAATTCATGTGCATGATGAGAGTACACATATTTATTGGTGATGATATAATTGAAAAACCAACCAGTGATAATCCAGTAGTTCAGTATTCATATGTGTGATAATAACACACATCCATTTCTTCCTTAATATATATATATTTAAACTATATTTTGAATATTTTTCCTCCATGGATAGTATTAAAATCTAGAGTTCCTTACAATATGTATTTTAACAAGCCTTTATCATATAGTGACTATGATTTTCTCTATTACCTTAGTGAAAGTTATTTTAGTTTCATGTAGTGTATTTTCAAATGCATTAGTTCAAGTCAGTTAATTTCACAAAAGGTGACTAGTATTGTTACCTATAATGTTTTCAGGAGAATATAATAAATCTTTAAGAGAGTCCCATACTATAAAAATTCACCTTTAGGGGATGGATCAACCTACCATTCCATCAAATAAAAAAATTTATACTTTAATCCACTTTTTTATTATTAAGACTCTTTAATGGAAGTGGGGACCTAATTAAAAATACAAAAAAAAAACAAATAGTCCAAAGAGGATATGTAATCCTTCACTATAATTTCATAATCATTTCAATAAATATAAAAAACTAAACCATATTAGAGTTTTAACATTTTAGAATATGTTTTTTGTTAACTCAATTGTTGAAAAATGGCTATTTTACAAAATCCCAATATCTTTTTATTTATTTTTCTTCCTTCTATTCAGGTGTTTTTGGAATGTTCTGTTATAATTTCCCAACTCTATTCCACCCTTATTTATGAATTTTTTTCCTTAAGGTCAACTATCTTTCTATGATTATGAATAATTTTTTTAGAACATGTGTTGATTAAAGATCCCCATTAATATCACTTCCAAATTTTGATAATAATTAACTCCCAAAAATATTTTAGACCCTCGAACCTTTGTTGTATCATGAACCATCCCACAAAAAAAATCCCATTTTTATTTCCTACTATAATCTTAAAAACATTTTAAAAGAAATGAAACGCAATTAATTAATTACATTCAAGGTAATGTTGTAAAAGTGGGTGCCCAAGAACAAACTTTTGTAATACTTTTCTATAACCATATCATGTATACTATGATCTGTGCATGATTTTATCCTACCAAAATAGTTTTGGTTCCTCTTTTTTCACTATTTATATGGTAATTTACTTGGATTATTTGTCATATCAAATATTTTTAATAGTTCTTAGAAATAATTATAACATTGATATACTAGGATAATAATGATAAAAATAGGTATTATGGTATAGATACATCATACTGAAGGGACATAGATTATGTATGACAATTTGGTGTTGGGGGATCATAATTAATGATACTTCATCTCACAAAGTTAACACTTGGTGATATCGAGTAGGGAATATCATGTGGACTGACCTGCTAATGGGAACACCACATGTTTCGGGTGTCATTAGTTGTTTCTGTCTAAAAACAAATATATTAATATATCGAATTGATATGATAATCATTGTGTATTATTTTTTCTCAAACATTAATGTAAGAAAAAAACACGAAATTTATATTTTTGGTGAGGTATCTTGCATTGGGTGTGACGTTGGTGGTACGCCATTGGTTGAATGATCAAGATATGATTTTTTACTTTTGAGTAGAGAAAGAGATATCTCTAGAACAGTTTATGAGGATGATAGATCATTTATTAAATCTATGAAGATTTTATAAGAAGTTAAGTCCATCAATATGGTCACGAAAAGAATAAATAAAGCATGTAAGGATGGTGACACATTTTGTGTGTCCCGATTTATGAGATATAGAGTGGCTGATATATTATATTACGTAGTGTATGTTCATAGAGAAGTTTTCCATTGATATGAATGAACAATATCTTCTTAGTGGTCTTGATTTTTTTCTTTACACCAAACCTGGTCTTTGAGTATCACTCAGTACTATAGAGATTAATGTTTATGGGGTCATATGAAAAGTGAATTCTGAATCTTGGAAAATTATTATGAATTCGAGTTTAGGACATAGTGGGCCCTATAGTCTGGGTTAGGTATTGCCCAAGTTTGAACAATCATAAGAAATAAATAAATTAAATACTATTCAAGTTTATAATATTAAGTTTTTAATTTATTAACTCGATATATTCAAAATTTATTTATTTGATACAAGGATAAATATTTTATGAATGATTTTTTTATTATTCTATGGTTGTTAAATATCTATGGAAGAGATTAGTCAAGATAATTACTTTTATTTTATATCATTACATTATTTTAGTGTTTCTTTTTTATGATTGTGTACTTATGAAATTTTTTATATGGTTACTAGTTCATAAGTAGTATACATGAATTATTTAGAATGTTAAACACTTTTTGTGGCCAAAGTGAAATTCTGAATTTAACCTCCCTATACAAGCTAGGATATGATCAAATTCACAGACTATTTTTCAATAGAATTTGTGAGTCTTTATATCCTCTATCCTATATCCTAGATTCATAATTAGTTAATCCAGGAACCCGATCCAATAACCCCATCATGGATAGAAGAAATAGTGATTTCGTTATCAAAAGGACATCATAATAAGCTTCAATTCTTTGTACTAGAACCTGAAACTCAAACATAGATATTCTATAAATTCTATGAATCATTTTTGGATGATACATATGGTTATGAAATAATTTACTTCAATAAAAAATGTTCAAAAATGTGTTTGATCAAAATCGAGTGAGTAAGGGTTTTGATTTTTATTTTTCATGATTATTTAATTCACACAAGATCTATGGGTTGATAACTAGGTGTTTCTATGTCCGATATGATGTTACAACATTAATTTAGTGTAAATTTTTTAATTTCCCATACTTTTAAGATTTTTATATGCACTTGATACCAACACGTGGTACTAAAGTGACCATGTATTTAATTAATCTTATCCACAAATTAAATTTTCATGAATTCAGTTATAGGGAATAAATATAGTCTCAACACTATTGATGTAATTTCAATCAGATGTTGGGTGGTCGAGTTACGACCAAATGAAGATAAAAAAAATTGTATTTTAGGTTTTAAAAATTATACTAGTATATATATATGTTATATGATATATTTTTTGAAGGTGAACTATGGATGGCGACCACCAAAGCACACAGTGGTGGTCCGAATGCTAGTGGAATCTCTGAACGTCCTGGAGAAGAAACAATGGGGGATATCAATCCCTATGAAAAAGGTAAAATATTAAAAAGAATGGGTCATCTAATTATTTATACAAAAAGATTTTAATCAAGCGAGAAGCTTTTCCACCCATGATGGGAAATGTTCTAGTGCTATTGACATTGTCTCATATTATTTTTTAATTGTTTCTTGTTCAATATTGGCCGTGACCAATGGAATTTCATACATACCCCACATGTATCATGTGTTGGGAGTGTTTCTCCTCTGACCTGGGTGGAGTCAGGTCAGGCTATGCCTTACCCGCTGAGCTAGTCTGGGCTTTTTTGGGCCCGAAACTCTTTTATAGAGAATATTTAATTGTTCATGAACCGATTTTTTTTTAAAAAATTACAAAAAAAATATTTTTTTTACATTTAATAAAATTTATAATGATAAAATGGGATATTTAATCCATGAATTAAAATTATTTTAATTAATTTTAATCAAAAATTATTTTCCTCAAGATAAATTATCTAAAAATTTAATTTTGTTATTCTTGTTTATTACTTGATGACTGGTCATAAATAAGACCATATGATGAATGTTAATATTTATTTATTTAATTATTATAATGTGTGATGAGTTGGAACAACTAATCAATTAATCAAGGTTTTTTGTATCATTTATTGACCCCATTATTTGTATAAGGGCCTATTTATCCACAAGCAATTTATTTATATGTAACTTGTATTCCTGATTCCCCTATCCATCATTTAAGTATTATTGTATAATGAGTAGGATGAAACAATACATAGTAGGTATTGATACTTGGAGAAATTACCAATGAGAGTTTGTTGCATTGGATAGGGTGGGCACTATGACTTGAGTTAGATGAAACTCAAGGTTTCACTCCTACGGTCTAGGTTGATCTATTTTCACTCAATGGATCAACCTTAGAACTTCTCCTGACCAAATCATTTATTTATTTATTTATGCATGGTTATTTATTTTGTGAATGTGTGGGCTATATGTAATCACATATAATAATAATTCATAGGAAAAAGAAGATTAATACATGAGTAATGTTCTCTATTTAAATCATGATTATGTTATTAGTGCAGAAACATATAATAAATATGTTAAATATAAAGGATTTCATTCATTGAGAATAACTTTTAAAACCCTAAAAAATTATTAAGTAATTAATGCCTTCTTCAAGTGAAGTTATAATGAAACCATAGTATGTGGTTCTTTTCAACCATAGTTGTGGGTACCTACTACTATTAGGGAGTTTTGACAAAAGTAGTGGGATTAATTAACAAAAATTGACATAAAAGAAATATCTACAAATAAATTGGTTCAATCTTAGAGGAAAGTGTTGAGAAAATCCATGTTAAGGATTAATAGGAGATTAAAATCCTCTAAAAAGATCAATGATCTATGAGACAATACGACTGGCCAACCAAAATCATACCTTGAAACTCTCAAAGTAGTTTCATAACCATAACTTGGATTTTGATGATTGGTTTTAATGGTTATTTCGACAATAATACTAAAGAGACATAATATTCTAAATCTAATGGTTGAGGGATACTAATATATTTTAAAAAAATGGGAGACATTTAATATTAATATATCTATAATTTCTTATAATTGATGATAAAGATAAAATAACTAATATACTAATGTTTAATTTAATAGAAAATGGAAAGTAATACCAAATAAATATTTGTAACAATACTAGAAAATGAACACGTCATAAAAATCACTAATTTTCAAGAGTGGTACATGTGTTTCCATATAGTACTATGATATGAAAGGAAGGGGTATTTTTTGGAGTCCACACTACCCAATGAGCCACCTTAGGAATCAAGTGAGGGTGAAAAGGAGATTATAAGATACTCATGTATAACAAAATTTATGTTTACATCATAATTTTATCTCCAATTTTCAATAATTTTTGATATAAACATGAGGAAATGGATTATTGTACAGTGTTTTATCATTTACTAGATGTTTTTTTATGAAAATTATTTAATAAATGAGTCATATTATTATTGAAATGAACACACATAAATTGAAAGATGAAATTGAAGATGTTCCTCATGTACTTATGTTTATAGAATATATTGACTATTTTTTAATACATATCATTATCACATACTTATCAACAAACTACTACATATTTCATAATAACTACAAAATGAATAATATAGAGAAACCACTTAAATAACTTTTGGGTAATGTTTTACATGAATAAAAGGTCTTAAAGAAAGATAAATATTTTGTTCTTATGGTGAAAAAGAAGAATTTATAAGAGAAAAATCCAATAGAAATTAGGGTTCCAATGGAAAATTCATAACTACATTTTAAGAAAACAAAATTAATGAGAGAGAACATAAAAAATGAGGCTATTTTATTCACATGTGTTGAGAAAGTTTACTGGAAGAGAACATTAATTAAATTTTAAAAGAATAAAGTAGATGATTCTACATTGGGCATATTCATTATTACAAGTAATATTTCTATTTTACTTCTTCAGTATTAGATGGATTATGTGAATTAAATATATTTATCCAAATATAGTTACCTAGTAATTTTAGAAAAATTATAATAAGTTAGGTGAATTCTTCCAATAGCTGAGAATTGGTGATTCCTATGTCACCGATGAGAAAATATGACTTCAGTTTTTTAAATTGGATTGATTCTTGTTGAAATTTTACTATGTATTACCAAAATATTTATCTAATTATTCCATTGGACATAAAAAACATTATTTAATTTTGTAATTATTATTTTTAGTATTTAATACTCAACTAGTAGTTGAATTATACTTGAATGATAGATAATAAATAATGAATATAAAATGTAAGAGTAAAAAAATACCTAGTTCTAAAAAGATAACTCTTTGTCATGTAAATATAGAAGAACATTTATAGGAAATACCAAGAAAGGTGTTTATACTATTCTTGTTATAAAAATGTTTTGTATTAGACCTGATTTATTATTAGGTATATTGGATAATATATATTATGAATTAAACATGACAAAGACACACAACTTATATAACCAGTTCAATAAGATACATGGTAACTATTTCAAGTAGAATATAGAGGTAAATTCATATACTTAATGAGATTAATTTAATAAATTTTAGGAATACTTAGTGATGAAATGAATACAAATATTAAAAGATATTATATCTTTAGGACAGTCTTGTTGTAGTATATCTTAAACAAGTATTCATCAATCATTTAAATTTAAGTGGAGTAATTCCAAAAGTCACATTCTATTATACACATCAGAGAAATTATTATAGTAAAAATAAGGTTGATGATGAGTATTATAATTCTTAAAAGTCTTTTATTATCCCTTTTTGAGACATTCTTCACTTACCATTATTAAATCGTAACTACAAGCCAATTATAGTGATAGAGAAATATCATATGAGTAAATACTATGAAATAAATCCATTATGTCATAATACATTTGTTTAGATGAAAAGTGTTTATCCTGTATTTTCCAATAAATAAATTTGTTTAGAAGAAAAACAAAAATTGTATCTCAGGTAATTATATGGATAGTTAATAATATTATATAAATACATAATATAGAAAAGTTATAATAAAGTGAATGACTATATTTCTATAAGAGGGTGAAAATATTTTTTTTTGTGTTAGATAGGTTGATTTGAATGAATTAAAAGTTTGAGATGCATAAATAATTAGTATAGGAATAAGTTCCAGAAGATATCGGTGAAAGGGAATGTTCCAAAGACACATACTACATTGGAAAGATAAAACTGAAGTGTTAAGGTTTTATAATCAACAGTTATGTGATATATTAATCATTGATAATAAAAAATTGATATCCGATAAGGATAAAGTAAATAATCATTAGATAAAATGAAAGTAGAATATAAATTAAAAAAATATATTCCATGTACCAAGATCAAGACAACATTTTGGCAATTTCCCAAATTGATGTAAAGATGCTGGTGAGTATTCAAGATAAAATATACATGGGCTAAAAACATGGTACCGATAATGATCCACTAGTTACACCATGTAATAATTATTAAAACCAATATAGTTATACTTTTCATAGAAAAATTCTAGGATCATTATATTGGGCATTGGATATCAGGACCACATTTCATGGAAAGTGTCTATACAACAGAACCAGAAAGGGTTTTTGACACCATTGAATGCTAATATGGAATGAATGTTAAAGAGATCCATCTATGAATTAAATAAATTATCTGTATAATAGATTTTTTTTGGAATTAAAGTATGATTGGTATCTATAGGAGGTTTGTGGGAGTGCCTTAGTTTTCTGGAGGATATTTGTTTTATAACATATATAAAATAGTTATTAGTCCTACAGTCAATTGATATTATGATTAAAGTAACACTCCAAAGATTTAATTAAATTAGTAACCCATGTTTTAGGGAACAATATGTATGGAGATAAATCCTATGGTTAATTTGACATAGTCCAAGTATGTACATTATCAAGGTATTGAAAAAATACCATGTTTGAATAATTTGATAAAGAAATATTTCCAATGTCACATGGAATAATTATCTCTTGGAATACATGTGTAAGATATAAGAGGATATTGAATTAGTGAGTATAACTCCATACACTTCAATGATGTATCTATAATGTAACACCCCAAGCTTCTACGGTACGCTTCTCTTTGAATAATGTGATAGCGTGTGTTGTACGCAACACCGAGTTCTAACACACCATAACTAATCAAACTAGCTGTTATGAATAGTAATACCTACTTTTTGAAATTATATATATTTTATATTTGAAAATGGACTTCATTTTTGGATTTGGAATATCGAATTTAGCCTAAGGTGAAATTTTGGTACATTTCGGATAACTTTCATATTTTGATGAATAGTGAAAATTACTAAGTTTTAATTAAAAACAACTTTTTTAATCAAAATAATTAATAGTGATAAATTATGAATTTGAGTGGTTTTAAAGTATATTTAGAATATATTTTTACCATTTAATATAATTTTGGTCATTGGACATAATTTTACAATTAAACCGAACATAAACGAGTGTCAATCTTTTGATAGTTATTATCTCTTAAAAACACGCTTTTTTGTTTTGACAGCGGGAATTAATTTTAAATTAATTTCTGCCACTTCTGTGTTTTGAATTTAGGAAAATGGATTCCATATTTGGAATCAGGATGTTCAAATTGTGTAAATAGGTAACTTTTATTTTTAGACATTTTGAATAATTACTGCGGTAAATATTTTATTTACCATGGTTAAGGGTAAATCCGGTAAATAAGGGTTAAAAAATAATATTATAGTAATACTAAATTACCCTAAAACGTGTCTTAACCCTATTGGTTGATACATGGTCGACCATGGGAATCTTTGGGTCTATTCTGGGACCCCATGGATCCACTTGTAAGTGATAATGACACTTTATTTTAATTAAGTTAAAATGAATACAAAAATGACACAAGCATATATCTTTTAGAAAAAAAATTGTTACATAGGGTTATATATGTTGGATTTTAGATTATAAATATTCAATAGAAAGCTAAAAAGATTTCCTACATAATGATATTTTATTTATAATTTTTAGACATTAAATAATGTATTTTATTTATGACACAATGATGATGCAGTAATTACTATAATAGTGAAAAATTAAAATAATTGATATTATAAATACCCAAATAAATATAATATGAAACTTTTAATGAATTAAACTAATTTTCTAGGATAATATGATATATTAGGATTGATTTAATTAACTTTTTTCGAAGTAATCAATCTGTTATGAGTTTCAAAAAAATCAACTATTGAATAGTGTCAAAATTGACATAAAAGAGTTCTTAAAACAAATATTATATTATTAATTGATATTAAATTCCTAAAAATCTAAGGTTTGGCCAAGAGACTTATATCATGATTCACTTTATATTCATGTTATTCTGTAAATAATTTGGTGGTTATTAACTTTTGGCCATGCGACTCAGTTGATTAACGTGGTAAGGGGTTTTCATCTCACTCCTTATTTCCGTGAGATTCATGCCATATTGCCACCATCACCTTTTGTGTGGTGTATGTACTGCCCATAATTATATTCTTTGTGTAATACACTCTAATTTATGTGTATTTACATATTAATTGTATGATACCTCTTTTATGGGTTGTATGTTTCATAATTTACCAAATTGGTAAGGGTTATTTCACAATCTCTTCATTATCCGAGGTTATTTATTTGTAATAATCTACTGGGATCTCTTTATCATCCACATCCATGTTTCTTCAAAATGTATTTCAAAACATTTTTATTATTTACAAGAATATGGGTTAAAGTCATTTATACCCTTGTTTGACTTTTTATAAGAGGTTTATAAAGGAATCTTTCCGTCGTTTTCAAAACAAGGTCATTTTTAACCTTTTCGACAGAATTAAGGTAAGAACGTTTTTTTTAAACTTATACGGCGGGTGCGGCTAATTTCCACCGTTATAAAATCTTAAAAACTTCCCTTACAAGCTTATAAGAATATTTTCAAAGAATATGTGTTATTTTATATGGATCTTAAATGATTTCAAAATAAAAAGAGATATTTCTTTAAAAAGAATTTTGATTTCATCTATGTCAACATCCTTTGATGGATTTTACGCTTATTTGAATTTGATCTATTATGATACAAAACTTCTATATTGTATTGAAAGTTTTGTGATATGTTTGACTATGGATGTGCTATTTTTATACCATTCATAGTTTATGGTGAAATTATTGACATTTCGTATGCTAGTTTTAATACGAATGTTTATGTTATGTTTAAACCTTTTCATATGGGAATGCATTGGACTTAATAAGTGACGGGTGGAGCCCGCTATAGCTCCTCGATGCATCGGTAGGTCTCATGAGATAAACTAGTGTCTTGGCACAAGGCCTTGACAAAATCTTATTTGTAGTCTTGGCACGAGGCCTTGGCTATGTGGTTATGATAGTCTGGCATTATGCATTCCAACATTATGAAAGTGGTTATTGATTTTTGCATGTGATTATTCGATTAGTAGAATATCCATGTGAATAAGTAAATGGCATTATTTCATTTTATTTATGCCATACCATGTTGAAAGTTCATATTTAAAAGGCTTTTGTTTTAGTTATACATTGCCTTAAATGTTTATTCTTATTTATGAAAGTTTCCGCTATATTGTTATCCTTACTGGGCATTTGAGCTCACCCCTTTTCTATGTTTTATTTTTCCCAGGATGTGAAGAAGTAAGTTATGAATGACCTGCAGGGATTTTATGAGGGGTTAATAGTGTGGATTTTGGAAAAATTATGTTGTTTTAGTAGTTTTTCATTTTATGATGTAATGTAAAACTTATGAATATATCTAGTGTTTCCAAGGCTACTAAACCAATCGGTCTTTCGAGATTTGATCTTTCTTGTGATCATGCCAATGTTATGTAATAATGCACCGACTCTGGGTAACTGGGGTCGGGGCGTTACAGTTGGTATCAGAGGAATTTTAGTACAAACCTTGGAAGCTAGATTTAGATAAACTCTGATTAGAGCACGTAGACCTAAGATGAACTTTGAAGATTTGTATAGAATAACTTCCTAGAATTTTGGTATTGTAGAGATTTTGTGAGTTTTCCAAGCAATACATCCCTGTCTGGATACGAGCAGGTAGAGGCGGCTCTGGCACAGATGTACCTAGGGGTAAAACCCGAAAACACCGCTTTGAGCTAGACTCGAACGGGAACTGGTGCACGACAACAGGCCTTGCTGCACTCTTGGTTACGACACTCCCGGGGGATATGCTTAGGATAACTCTCATTTTCTTTACAAATCATTATGAAGGGTTTATGAGTATATAATTCCTCAAAGAAAACATTTTTATGATTATGGATTATATCTATAAATAGTTCAATTTATGTTAAGTGCTTTATAAGTATGGGATTATGTATTTTGATTCATAAACTGATCTAGTTTATGCCATTGTTTAGAAATGGCGCCTAGTGGAAGAAATGGAAACCGTATCAATACACGCACTCCATGTAGGGATTTCCCTCCTGCTCAAGATAATTATAGTGGGGCTGGTGATGCAACTGGTGCCGATCAGCTAATCACCATACTGGGACAACTTACTCAGGTTATGAATAATAACCTTACCCGTATGGAGCACCCTGATCCGCAGCGTGGAGGATCAATGTTAGATCGATTCATGAGGAAACAACCACCAAAGTTCAATGGGAGTACAAATCCCTTAGTAGCCGAGCAGTGGATAAATTCCCTAGATAAAATATTTCAGGCTTTGGGGAGCAGTGAAAGGGAAAAAGTTATCATGGCAGTTTACCGCCTCACTGGAGATGCTGATCAATGGTGGTCATTGATTCAAAACATGAAGGAACGATGCAATATGGGTTATTGTTGATCGTCTTACCAAGACAGCACATTTTCTTGGTATAAGATAAGATCTACCCCTGGAACGTCTAGCAAGACTATATATTAATGAAGTTGTGAGACTTCATGGAGTACCCCTATCGATTGTTTCTGATCGTGATCCCCGTTTTACTTCAAGATTCTGGAAAAGTCTTCAGAAATCCCTGGATACTGAACTTCATTTGAGCACTGCTTACCACCCTCAGACAGACGGACAATCAAAACGGACTATTCAAACCTTAGAAGACATGTTGAGATCTTGCTCACTTGACTTTCAGGGTATGCGGGATCAATATTTACCTTTGGTAGAATTTTCCTATAACAATAGCTTCCATTCGAGTATTCAGATGGCACCATATGAAGAGTTATACGGAAAGAGATGTCGTACACCAACCTGTTGGGATGACGTTGGTGAAAGAAAACTTGTAGGCCCAGAACTGGTGGAGGAAACGGTGGAAAAGGTGAAAGTAATCCAAAATCACATCAAAGCAGCTCAAAGTAGGCAGAAGAGCTATGCCGATAATCGAAGGAAGGATTTGGAATTTCAAGTCGGTGATCATGTTTTCCTGAAGGTATCTCCATGGAAGGGAGTCATACGTTTTGGTAAGAAAGGTAAATTGAGTCCCAGGTACATCGGACCTTTCGAAATTCTAGAACGAATTGGGGTTGTAGCTTACCGATTGGCAATGCCGCCAAGTCTCTCCAAAGTTCACGATGTGTTCCACGTATCTCTATTGAGGAAATATATGCCTGATCCGACGCATGTACTCACCTATGAGGAATTAGAACTGGAACCCGATCTGTCTTATTGCGAAGAGCCCGTCAAGATTCTTGATATGAAAGAACAAGTGCTGAGAAACCGGACGACGCGTCTGGTAAAAGTTTTGTGGAGAAACCATAAGATGGAAGAGGCAACGTGGGAACCCGAGGAACTTATGATGAAGAACCACCCGAGTCTTTTTATGCAGTAATACCCTAGAAATTGCGAGGACGCAATTATTTGAAGGAGGGGAGAATGTAACACCCCAAGCTTCTACGGTACGCTTCTCTTTGAATAATGTGATAGCGTGTGTTGTACGCAACACCGAGTTCTAACACACCATAACTAATCAAACTAGCCGTTATGAATAGTAATACCTACTTTTTGAAATTATATATATTTTATATTTGAAAATGGACTTCATTTTTGGATTCGGAATATCGAATTTAGCCTAAGGTGAAATTTTGGTACATTTCGGATACCTTTCATATTTTGATGAATAGTGAAAATTACTAAGTTTTAATTAAAAACAACTTTTTTAATCAAAATAATTAATAGTGATAAATTATGAATTTGAGTGGTTTTAAAGTATATTTAGAATATATTTTTACCATTTAATATAATGTTGGTCATTGGACATAATTTTACAATTAAACCGAACATAAACGAGTGTCAATCTTTTGATAGTTATTATCTCTTAAAAACACGCTTTTTGTTTTGACAGCGGGAATTAATTTTAAATTAATTTCTTCCACTTCTGTGTTTTGAATTTAGGAAAATTGATTCCATATTTGGAATCAGGATGTTCAAATTGTGTAAATAGGTAACTTTTATTTTTAGACATTTTGAATAATTACTGCGGTAAATATTTTATTTACCATGGTTAAGGGTAAATCCGGTAAATAAGGGTTAAAAAATAATATTATAATAATATTAAATTACCCTAAAACGTGTCTTAACCCTATTGGTTGATACATGGTCGACCATGGGAATCTTTGGGTCTATTTTGGGACCCCATGGATCCACTTGTAAGTGATAATGACACTTTATTTTAATTAAGTTAAAATGAATACAAAAATGACACAAGCATATATCGTTTAGAAAGAAAATTGTTACATAGGGTTATATATGTTGGATTTTAGATTATAAATATTCAATAGAAAGCTAAAAAGATTTCCTACATAATGATATTTTATTTATAATTTTTAGACATTAAATAATGTATTTTATTTATGACACAATGATGATGCAGTAATTACTATAATAGTGAAAAATTAAAATAATTGATATTATAAATACCCAAATAAATATAATATGAAACTTTTAATGAATTAAAATAATTTTCTAGGATAATATGATATATTAGTATTGATTTAATTGACTTTGTTCGAAGTAATCAATCTGTTATGAGTTTCACAAAAATCAACTATTGAATAGTGTCAAAATTGACATAAAAGAGTTCTTAAAACAAATATTATATTATTAATTGATATTAAATTCCTAAAAATCTAAGGTTCGGCCAAGAGACTTATATCATGATTCAATTTATATTCATGTTATTCTTTAAATCATTTGGTGGTTATTAACTTTTGGCCATGCGACTCAGTTGATTAACGTGGTAAGGGGTTTTCATCTCACTCCTTATTTCCGTGAGATTCATGCCATATTGCCACCATCACCTTTTGTGTGGTGTATGTACTGCCCATAATTATATTATTTGTGTAATACACTCTAATTTATGTGTATTTACATATTAATTGTATTATACCTCTTTTATGGGTTGTATGTTTCATAATTTACCAAATTGGTAAGGGTTATTTCACAATCTCTTCATTATCCGAGGTTGTTTATTTGTAATAATCTACTGGGATCTCTTTATCATCCACATCCATGTTTCTTCAAAATGTATTTCAAAACATTTTTATTATTTAAAAGAATATGGGTTAAAGTCATTTATACCCTTGTTTGACTTTTTATAAGAGGTTTATAAAGGAATCTTTCCGTCGTTTTCAAAACAAGGTAATTTTTAACCTTTTCGACAGAATTAAGGTAAGAACGTTTTTTTTAAACTTATACGGCGGGTGCGGCTAATTTCCACCGTTATAAAATCTTCAAAACTTCCCTTACAAGCTTATAAGAATATTTTCAAAGAAAATGTGTTATTTTATATGGATCTTAAATGATTTCAAAATAAAAAGAGATATTTCTTTAAAAAGAATTTTGATTTCATCTATGTCAACATCCTTTGATGGATTTTACGCTTATTTGAATTTGATCTATTATGATACAAAAATTCTATATTGTATTGAAGGTTTTGTGATATGTTTGACTATGGATGTGCTATTTTTATACCATTCATAGTTTATGGTGAAATTATTGACATTTCGTATGCTAGTTTTAATACGAATGTTTATGTTATGTTTAAACCTTTTCATATGGGAATGCATTGGACTTAATAAGTGACAGGTGGAGCCCGCTATAGCTCCTCGATGCATCGGTAGGTCTCATGAGACAAACTAGTGTCTTGGCACAAGCCCTTGACAAAATCTTATTCGTAGTCTTGGCATGAGGCCTTGGCTATGTGGTTATGATAGTCTGGCATTATGCATTCCAACATTATGAAAGTGGTTATTGATTTTTGCATGTGATTATTCGATTAGTAGAATATCCATGTGAATAAGTAAATGGCACTATTTCATTTTATTTATGCCATACCATGTTGAAAGTTCATATTTAAAAGGCTTTTGTTTTAGTTATACATTGCCTTAAATGTTTATTCTTATTTATGAAAGTTTCCGCTATATTGTTATCCTTACTGGGCATTTGAGCTCACCCCTTTTCTATGTTTTATTTTTCCCAGGATGTGAAGAAGTAAGTTATGAATGACCTGCAGGGATTTTATGAGGGGTTAATAGTGTGGATTGTGGAAACATTATGTTGTTGTAGTAGTTTTTCATTTTATGATGTAATGTAAAACTTATGAATATATCTAGTGTTTCCAAGGCTACTAAACCAATCAGTCTTTCGAGATTTGATCTTTCTTGTGATCATGCCAATGTTATGTAATAATGCACCGACTCTGGGTAACTGGGGTCGGGGCGTTACATATAACATATTCCATTCTATATACCTAATATGATATTCCCATCACATTTATTATTGTTGTCAAATATATAATAAATCTAGGAGAACTACATGAGAAATAATTAGAGTTGTCCAATTATACATGAAAAGTGAAAGGGAAATATACTTAGTACTTGGAGATAAAGGAACAATAGTTATAAAGGGGTTATCAAAATATTCTTCCTATGGATTAATTGATATAATATCATAGTTATGTTTAGTAAATGAGAAAGTGAAGCTCATTGAATCCAGTGGAATCCGTATCTAAAAATACCAATATGTTGCGGTTTTTGATAAAACTAAAGAACCAGAAAAAATATATAATTATTTTTCTAGTTATTGGAATTGAAAATATAAAATAACATATTATCATGATATAAATTATGATAAAATTATGATAATGGTTTTATCCAAGAAGTCAAAGTTTATTTTGGAGGACAAAAGGGATATACTTGGTGATATCATCTCTTGAGAAGATTAACTCAAGGATGTGAAGTTGAAGATAGAAAAGGTTCCATGAAATGAAATGTGTTAGGCCCAATGACTAAATATATAATAGTGTTTTACTTCTACAAACACTATTTACATGGTAATTTACTTGGGTTATTTATCATATAAAAATGTTATAATAATTATTAGCTATACTAAGGACCTTGTGATACTATGAAAATAATCTTAAAAATATGTTATATGGTAAATAAACATCATAATAATGGAACAAAAATGATTTTATACTATTAGGTGCTAAGGGAACATAAGAATTGATACTTTATCTCATAATTTTTTCAATAGGGTATCATAAGTAGAGAATATCAAGAGTACTGCAATTCTAATAAAAACAACACATGTTTCTAGTGTCCATGGTTATTACTATATAAATACATGTGAATTAGTCTCTTAACATGAGATAATTATCATTGTTTATCATTTTATCATGAATTTTTATTAAATATGAATACCATGAAATTTTTTTTACGGTGAGGTAGCTTGTGTTGGGTGTGTCATTAGTAGCATGACATTGGATTAATTATCAAGACCCAATTTTTCATATCTGTGCAGAGGAAGAGATATATCAAACCTAGTTGACTAGGGTGGTTATATTTATATTAAATCCATGTCTATGGAATAATAAGGTAATTCCATGATATATTTTATGTTCATTAAAAAAATAATTAATTTATGGATGATGACACATATTATTCATCCCCCTTTCAGAGATATAATGATAAGAATAGATTATATTACACAATATATGTTCATAGGGTGTATTTTCATTTCTTTGAATGAACCTTACCTCCAAGGGTCCCTTGATGTGCTTCTAGATACTAATCCTAGTCTTTGAGTTGCACTCACTACTATCAATATAGGGACTAGATGGTCACAAAAAAAGCGTATTCAGAAGCATGGGAAATTAAAATGAATTGTAGTTTATGAAATGGTTGTCCAAGTAGTGGGGTATGAGTAATGTAAAAACTTGAATGATCACAAAAAATAAATAAAATAAATATTATACAAGTTTAGAATAACAAGTGATATATTTTTTAACACAATATATTTACAAGTAATCATATGGATATAAGGAAAAATATTTTATGAATGAATTTTATTATTAAAGGTTTGTAAAATATTTACGGGAGACATGAGACAAGTTAATGACTCTTTTTTTATCACATAACATTATATTAAAGTTTTAGTTATGTGATAGAATACTTATGAAATTTGGGTCATGATTACTGGGTCATATGTAGAACTTTGGGCCTATTTAGATTGCTAAAAAGTTTTAGGAGCCAATGTGAAATGTTAATGAGTTTCACCTACCTATATAAGTTAAGAGATGATCAAATTAAAAAATGACTGTTTAAAAATTAAATTTTAGAGTATCAATATCCACTATACCAAATCTTAGTGGGAGGAGTCGATCACAACACCATGATCGAAGAACTCCCTCTCAGATCAAAGAAATGATACTCCTTTGATCGAGACCACATCAAAATCATATTTGATTCTTAACACTAGATACTAAAGATTGAATATATTCATTTTAGAAATATTTTTAAATAATTTTTGATGATATATAGTGTTACATATTTGGTTCCATTAGGTGATGACCTCCGAAATTGAGAGGAAGACGCGTTTGATCAAAATTTAATGAGGCAAATTTTCATTTTTTATTTTTCATGATTATTTAATTCACATGAGATAATAAGTTTTATAATTAGGTTTTTCCATCAAGGATACAATGTTATGATGTTGATTTGTTTTAATAAATTTAATTTTCACTACTTTTACACTTTTTCAATGCACCTAGTATCAACATGGTTTACTTTGAGTATGAGACCTATTGGTCACACAAACATATCATAACATATATATAAAAATAGTTTAAGTAATAGTAAAAAATGTAGGGGAAATAGAACTGAGCCTCCTAAAATAAAAACATGAGGTATTAAATGGGGTATAAATATTTTATTCCTTACTATAAAAACTTCATTTGTCTTCCATTATTTTTCACAAATTCTTTCCAATTGTCCATATTCTACTTCCTTAAAATTATTTTCTTGGTATCTAATTTCTAATCCTCAACCTAAATCCAAACATACACCCTCTCATTAGAATTAAGATATATATTATTAAAAGGATTATTTATTTTCAATTTCCCCATAAAGATCCCACACCTATCATTAAACCAGCCTTTAATATCTTATCCAAGACCTAGAATAATACAAGACAATAATGGTTTTGGGTTGAGAAGAAAAATGGTCTTCTTTATTTCAATTTTAGAAAACTGTTATTCCTCCTCCATGATATTTCCCTTATAATTTTGAATAACCTTATTTTTATCTTTTGATATCAATTTATTCTCATTTTGTTTTGAAATAAAAATCCTTGATAATGAAAACTCACATATTTGAGATTGGGTATGAGGAGAATGATGCAGGATTAAATACTCAAATTTCCATTCAACACTTGAATCATTCATCACCCGAGAAGAAATTTTAGATTTGAAGAACCCTAACATAATCAAGGAATATACATCACTATTTTTTATAGGATATTCCACCACTACCAATACCTCCCTTTTATGATGTTCTATAGTTCCCCCATTGAAATATTCAAATGCAATGACTTTATTTTAAAAAACATAAAAAATATATATCTAATATTAAAAAATAATTGGATTTTGATACATGAATTATTCTATAATATAAATCCTAATATCTTATGTAGGTTTTTTCATAAGATCAATTTCTATAAAAATTTCTTCCACAATCAAAAAATTTATAGTAACAGAACTTTGATAAATATATATAAAATGAACAAAATAATAACTACTATTTGAATAATGGATTTATTTTTAAATGTAAATAGGATCCTTTCAAGTTGAAACCCAAATTCTATTGTAGATGAGTAATGAATCATATACAGATCAAACAACCAATAACGATGATAAACGTGAAAATAATGAGAAGATCTCAATGTCCTAGACTATTCCATGTATATATAATTTTTATTATTAAACTAAATAAAAATATAACATAGATTTAGGAGACTAAAAATATATCACTACATCAACCCCTAGTTTATATAAAAATGTTTATTTAAAAGATTAACATGTGGTCAATAATGAAAAGGCCACACCACCAAAGATATTGAATACAAGGAATAATAGTTTGAGAATTTAAAAAGAGAGATTAAAACTACTCGTTCACCATTGAATAACCCAGAGACCATCAGGGATACATGGATATATGGGGAAACCATAAGGCGATAAAGGTTTTTATAAAGAAATAATCCATGATATAAAGACACTAAACATGGATGAAGGGAAACATGTGAATTAATAGATTCCCCCTCTTTTATTTTAGGTTGAGGGGTTACTAAAATTTCTATAATGTGCTTGGGAACTTTACACCCTGAAAGAGATAACAAGAAGAGCAAACACACACAGATAAATTTATATTTACTCAATATAAAAATAATTAATTTCAATAACATTTGAATAAAAAATTATGAAACCAATATAAAATATTTTTTTAATAAAATAGATTAATTGACCATTAATATTTACTCATGATACTATAATATTAGGTTATTTTTTGATGGAATAAATAATTTTAAGCATATATTATAAAAGAATATGAAAAAATTTCATTGACTCACCACAATTATGGGAAAAAATCAGTGTTAATTAACACAAATTCAACCAGAAACTATAATTGTGTAATTACCCATATATATGACACTACTACTGTTACAACCAAGTAAAATCCAAGTCACCAACACCCACTTTCACTAACTCAATATCTCTATCATCATATGGTAAATACACTAATATAATAGTACATTTTGGATTAAATGATGTTTGCATGACCAATTTAAAATGAAAAATTAGAATAAATAATTTTTTGGAAGCTATTACCACATCAAAAGACCAACAGGGGCAAGTATCCCCCATTAACATTGACAAAAACTCCCAAATCCTTTCTCATGAGTGATAAAAAACCCTTCCGATATATTTAGTGGAGCAAAATTATTACATAAAATATGACTAGATAACTATACACCATTAACCCAAGAGGGTTATTAAATATCTTGATCTTTAATAGTATAACAGTGCCCTAACTTCCCCATTGGTCATAAAAGATGTTCTGGCCCTAGTAACTCAATATTGGGAACCCATAAGAAAGTTTTGTGGAGGTAAATACAAGAACAACACCAAAGAGGAGAATTATACCCTCATTTATTCTAAAACCCCTTAGTTTTATTTCTTATATTTTGTAGAGAATTTATGAGACTTAAAATTCACCTTGGTCCAGAGGTGATAATCATCTTCTTAACATGTCATCGTGACCCCATTTGCTGACTAATTCCTATTTAGAGAAACTACCAATATGAAGGTTATCCCCATGTCGATAAATACATTTTGAGCCATAAAATTTATCCCTATGAATGCACCAATTTTTTTATTGAGTTCATCGTAACTGTGATAAAAAAGATGTTTTATAAGATATTTGATATAAAAGTGGAGATCATTGTTTGATGAAAATGCATTAGATGTGAATGTAGGTGTTACTTAAGGAGATATTAATCAAAGTGTTTATCTCTATAGTCAGAAAATGAATCAATATAAATCTTAGGTTATTTGAGAGAATATATACGTGTTTGATTTTATTGAGTGATATATGTTAATGGAATAATATTAGAGGTGAAAACCACACCATGGAGTGTGTATTAGTGAAAAAACCTATATAGAATCAAAAAATGGTCATGGGGATGAATTTGGTTTGTTAAAAAATTCCTATTCACCATAGGTAATGTAACACCCTAATATTTTTGTTGTAATTTTTTTTAAATAAATTCTATGTTTTGTATATTTCGTTGGATTCCACAGCAATGAAAATCAAAGAATGACACATTTTTTTAAGATAAATATATCTATTGTAATATAGATATTGAAATAAATGGTATAAATAGAAATAACCACATTTTGAAATATATATAAAGAAAATAAATACTAATTTTTAATATCAACTCATTGATATAATTAAAATAGTTTAGATAAATAACTAATAAGATCATTTTATAGTTAAAAACATATTTTTCCAAAAAATTGTCATCTTAGGCTATATGAATTTCTTATTCTAGGAAACTACATATTTCATGTTTTAATGATGATAAAATATATTATTGATTAGAATAATATATTACCTCTAATTCATTTAGTAGATAACAGAAAATATGAATAATAATAATTAATATTGGAAAGAAGTCATTTTCCTATAAAAAAAATTTTCATTTTATTTTATATTACTATTTAAAATTCAAATTATTTTAGAATTGTATTTTTAAAAAATTATTTTTTTTATTATTCATGATAATACTAGTTTATTATAAATTTTTCTGATTTTTTTGAATATATTGATTTTAGGTGAATAATAAAAATAACCCTTTTACTAATTTCGTGACTTTTTTGACATCATTAAGACACAAACATGAATAAAAAATTTATGAAACCTTTTTAATAAACAAAGTTTTATTTTATAAGTAAAAAATATAAATTTTTAAGATTATTTTTAATTGATAAACTTATTATTAACCTTTTG
Organism: Viscum album; assembly: GCA_963277665.1. Lineage (NCBI taxonomy): Eukaryota > Viridiplantae > Streptophyta > Magnoliopsida > Santalales > Viscaceae > Viscum > Viscum album. Next base: position 1,654,424,795 of record OY728121.1, on the reverse strand, counting down.
GATCCTAATTAATATTCTTCTAAAAACTCGTTTTTATGTGTTATACAATTATTATTTGAAAAATAATTTTTATCAATTTTATAAATTTAACATTGTTAAATGATTTTATTATTGGGTATTAGAGTAAAAAAATATCTAATAATGTTTTTTTATTATTAGGCATAATAATAATTTACCAAGGTTAACTAATAGTTATTGTCATAAAAGTTAATTTTGGTAATAAGTTATAACTAAAGGGAAAAGGATTACAATCACTCAAACGTTGCCTAAAAAATGATTAGTTGTGATAAAAATTCACTCATACTCATACCCTCTACATTATTTTCCACTTTGGGATCCACTTTCCCTGAATGATGTCTCGTGCTTTCATATTTTTACACAAATTCCACTCTACACACATATAAAAGGAGACTTCCAGGACACATTTTATATACACTGTAAAATTAGAATTTATACTCAAACTATTATATTTTTTACATTCCCTATATCCATCTCCCATTTTTAAGGATCACTGATCCAATAAAAATTCCTAAATTCTTCTTTTTCAAGAGGTCCTCCAAGAAAAGGTTGAAACTATCAATGCGATTATTTTTCAATTATTAACATTTTTTCTTCTCAATATTTATCCAAAAAAATTAAATTTTTCCAATTTTAATATAATCAGGTTAGTATAATTAATATATTGAAATTTTATTAATTTAATGGTATAACCATCATATACCTATAAGGGAATGGTTCCTTTTAGTTCATTTCTTTTCAGGTTTCTGACGTTTAATATTCTTATGAAAATATTAAAGAAAGTTTGGTGGGGGTATGGGAGATAAAATATGGTTACCAGAGGAATTCATGGTGTGAATTTATATTCACGATGTGAGGTAATAGTTTATAACCTGAATTATTATTCATGGAATAATTAAGGGATGTTTGTTGGGTTTGATTTATGACATGAACCATAGTTTAAAGACATGAATGGATAAAGTTTTAGTTTTGGTGAATCTATCCCAGATAATTTATGACATGAACATGTAGTTAATGGTTTGAATTCATTCTAGGTTTATAGGATTGGGGTGATGTGTTCTTTAGAGATCCTTATAATCAAGACCTTCATGTAATGAAAAACCCATTTACACCCTGATTATGTGCTTGGTATAGTGCCTATATATCATTTTCCACTATAATTTTCTCTCAAAACCTCCAATTTATCCCAAATCGTAGGCAACTAGAAGTTCTTTTAACACGTTTTGATGAAATTTTGATTGGGATTGATCCCAAACTTTTGGTGTTCAATCTATGGGGATCTGAGGTGAGTTTTCCCTCTTACTCTTATGTCTTCTTCTCTGATTGGACTTTTTTCCTTCAGGTCTCCCCTATAATTATATTACAATTGATATATTTAATTATCATGGTGTTCCTTTTAGGTTTTATATAATTTTCCTCGTAAAAAATCCATAGGGATTATTAATTACTTATGGGAGAGGTGGTCAAATTTCTGTGTTTTTTCTATTTTTTAAAGAAGTTTTAAAGGCTTGGGGGTTTGGGATATATTACTTATCTTTTATTTTAAGTGAATTCATGGGGTTATCATGATTTATCTCATTAAGAAACTATGGAACCAACCTTAATTAATATTAAACTCAAATTAAACAAAGAATTGGTTTTGGTTTATAGTGATAACATGTGTTTATGTCTTGTTAAAGGTTTGACTTTTCGTTTGTAAGATAGTGTTCTATATTATACACATGTTATGTTTTAGTATATTTGGTATTATTAGAAATTAGATAAATAAGGTAAAGCTAGTAATTATTTATGACTATATAATAATGTTTCATATTTAATTTTTATCATTCTTAGTTTTTAATTTGATGGAAATTGAAATCTATAAACAAAGAATGTTTAAATAACTTAAGGGTTGATAGATATCATCTTATATTTACTATTTTTTCAACCTATGTTAAATGAATTGGTAAATTAAATATTGAAAAAATAGCAATTTGTTAAAGATAATTGTTTGGGGCAGAGAAATATAGTTTTCTTATGATGGAGGGATGACTTTTTTCTTGGGCTTATATACCCTACTAACTATTTATTGTGAACTTAATAGATTGTGGGACTGATTTGGATGAGGAAACTTGCTATGTGAAGTGATGTGAGAATAGGATATCTAATTATTTAGGGATAAATGGGTATGGGTTCTCAGATTTTTAGAAGAATTTGGTTCTTGTGATGGTAGGATGTATGGTGACTTGCATAGTGGCATCAAGGAAAACATTGGGACTGATGGAGTGGGTTGAAGTAGGGATTTCCCAATGTTTTTTGTGCTAAAATATGGGATTATTTCTTATTAATGAATCCAATTTAAAGGCTGGATAGATAGGTTTATTATTTCTACATTTCATTCTCAATTTCATAATGAAACTAGTTGTGTAAGGTTTATACATCCTTTAGGGAAACTTATGATGAGTCCTAGAGTACCTCGTATTATGGAATGCTAATGAATAATAAATGTTAATTTTTTTAACCCATGGGGTTGGGGATTAACGAAATGATAAATTATGATCATTCTTGAGGAAAATCAGAAAAGGTTATATTATGCATGGAGGGAATAGATTATAGTAAGTAATTAATTAAAAAAAATTAAATTTTAAAAGAAATAATTAAATATAATACTTCTTGAAATGTGTGTATGCTTATAGGATATCTTTTCATTAATGGTGGAATTTGAGTGCCCAAGTGGCGATTGCTGCAGTTAAGGTTAAGTCTAGGTAGTTACCATAGTGTTATTTGTGATATACATACATACATACATACATACATACATACATACATACATACATACATACATACATACATACATACATACATACATACATACATACATACATACATACATACATACATATATTCCCATATTATGTGATTTCATATGATACCCAACTATGTCGGTAGGGATACCATCACCTAGTGGACTTTGGAGGGTATTTTCTCCAACATCTTGGTTGTTAAGGAGTAGATGGATGACAATGCCTCTTTCCCTACTCTCTTATCCTATTGGCATTATGTATTGGTATGCGTGGTGGTTATGTTTCTTATATATGTGTGTAAAGGGATGTAATGGCTTGCAGTTATTTTCGTAAACTTGTATCTCTAGATATAGTATCCTATAGATTATTATAGGCATACTGTGTATGGGATGTGATCCTTTGAGGTATAATACATGATATACAGGCTATAGTGGCCCCCCAAAACAACTTTATTTCTATCTAGACATAGGGATGTAGATGAAGAGATTACATGTTTCATACAGTTGATGATATGTGAATATCAATTGGGGTTTCTTTGTAATGGAATTTTTATTTGTTATAAACATATTTTTGTGAATGTTTTTATATCTCAGGTAATAAAGAGTTTCTAGAGTTAAGAAAAAACTTCCCTTAAGAAGGTTATTAAATTTTCATTAAAAATTCAGATGATGCTTTGATAATATTCACATTATTAACATCATTAAGATAATTATGATCCATGATGAATTTGAATAAAGGTGTAGGATTTTCTAGGTTACCATATAGATAGGGGATGATGTTATCAGATAGAGAATTGTAGGAAGTCCACATTTTAGATTTTTTAGATATTTGAAGAAATGAATAGAAGTAATAGGGGGTTGGGGGTAAATACATTATATGAAATGTTAAATTTTGATATAAAAATAATGAAGTTCCAAGATGAACATTTTTGAAGATATGATGGGGTGAAGTCGCAACAATTTCTCAAACAGACAAGAATGAAGTCTAATGGGATGAATCCATTATACAGAGGCCAATTAAGTTATCGTATATTTTTTTTATGAATTTCCCATGTAGATGAATATTTTTTTATAATATTTACAAAGTTCAAAGGTTGGAAAAATTTTCATAAGATGAAAATCAATTTTGTTTACCGGTCAGAGTGATGTTATTTAAATGCTACAAGAGTAATCCTTGCTGATTGAGTTGACCGTATGATGTACTATCATATGAGAATTTCATGAATATTCATCCATTTGAATTTTATAAAGTTGTATTATTTAGAGTTTTCTTTGAATACTGTGATGTAGTTGACCTCTATGAGATGTAAAAATAACAAAGTACCACCTATCAAGGGAGTGGTAAGTATACAAATCAAAGGCAATATATGATCATTGAAGATGAAATGATGAGTTTAGAAAATTCATATCAATCAGTCAAGATTACATAGAGAAAACCACCCTTAGCCATATAAATGTGATATCATTAGATGGATGATTCCTTAAAGATATACAAAACTGAGTTTTCTGAACCAAGCACTGTATAAAAATGACATGTAGAAGGGTGAGGAGAAGAGTAGAAATTCACCGGGTCAAACTTCTGTGAATACATTATACAAAGGAGGAATATGATGGTTTGTAGATAAATAAGAGTTGAGTTCATTTATTTGGGTTGATTTACTATTTCATATCGAATAAAAGTGAAATATAATGAATAGAGATTAATAGATAAGTTCTTAAATAAATCCTTCAATGAAACATTTTCCTGACAACAATTTAGGATATTTACATATACTTTGAAAATACCATATCAATGACGATTCTGATTCGATCCTTTAATGTTTAATTTTTAAGTGATTATAAGGAAGATTTAAGAAAGGTAGATAATTTTTTAATGTTTAATAAAGTATGAGAACCATACCAAAAAATTTTATTTGGGAGGGAATTTCAAATTTCAAATTTGGTATGAGGGGGAACAATATTTTATTTTCCATGTTTTCTTTTGGGAATATGCGTATATAAAGAGGTGTATGTATAAATTTTTTATACACTCTTCACATGAGAATGATATTAGAATTACTATAAAAAGGTATCAGACATATATAGTAGATAAAGATAAAAATAGATGAACATTGATTAGTGCGAGTTTCCAACCAAGGAATCACTTGTGTGAGGAAGGAAAAGATACTAGACATAGGTGTAGTGGTAATAGAAATAGGAAATAGGTAGAAGATAGTGGATGTGAGGCCCAATGTTTTTTCATCAGATAAATGCATAGATTATAGGTATAGTGTTTTTAGGTGCACCTGATGGAGTGACACCAAATAAAGTCTGAAAGTGCACTAAATTGTGTCAAATCAGATGTAGTATATTAGATAGATAATTGATGTAAAAAAAATTTAATGATCAGTTAAGAAACTTTTCTTACCTTTTTCATCTTAGCAGTATATGAAAAATTTACAATCAACAGGAGTCAGTATAATTATCCATTGGGATATAGAGGGAGTCTAATGGGGTTTCCTCGAATTGTTTTCACTCTATATTATAGTGTATTACCGTGGATTGTCATCAGTTTCAATTAAAATCTTATAGTCACCCAAAATGGGGGTGAACCTTGTAAACCTTGTATGATTTCATAAACTTTCCTAATGTTTCATACAAAGTGTGGTTGAGTTTTTCAAAGACTGAAAGGATAGAATATCTTACTAGTTATAGGGGAAATTTCAAGAGATAATTTTTTTTAAAATATAACCACTAATTCATACCTCTTCTCGGTAGTTCTCACACTCTTAGGAACTTTAATTGATATCAGAGACTCAAGGTTCCCTCTTTCAGAGAATTAATTTTCTTATCAAGGGTAATTTCAACCCTATGAATAGTTGATGTATTCCTACCTTTGATGAGAAAAGTCATCTTAGATGGAAAAATAGACTGATACCCTATCTTCCTTATATTTTCCTAGATATGATCGATGTAACTATAGTTGGGTGCTCACCTATTTGGAATGATTCTTCTATTAAATATTCTAATGACAAAATTGTTGAGGTTGATGAGAATTCTTTAAAATTTATTATAAGGTATTTATAAAAAATGTATATATTAAGGTAATGGGTTTCATTGTAGTTAAGGAATCTTTGGACAAATTCGGAAGTACGTTCATGGGAAATATCAATGTAAAGGAAGTATAGATAGAAAATTTGGGAAGAATATTCAATGATATTATAATGTATGATGATGAAATTATTGACGAGCAATTCACAAGAGTTAATGAAATTTTCATCAACATTAGTGGATTAAAATATATCTTAAAATATTCTACCATTGTTAAGAAACTCATGAGAAACTTTCTAGATTGGTTTGACCCTAAAATTTATTCCATATAAGATATTTATTATTTATCTTATGTGGAATTACATAAAATTATTGTTTCATATGAGATGAGGAGATCTCCAACATTCCAAAATAATATCTGAGAAGAATTGGATTTTTAATCTATGAAGAATGTGGGAATTCATGAACCATGACATGAGATAGTGGGAATCAATTAATAAGAAGATAAGGAATTTTATGTTGAATAAAATTATAGAATCATGTCTCTTATCACTAATGATTACCTAAATAGTAGGGAAAAGTACAAAGGAAAAACCCCACTTAAATATTTCATGCATAGAGGTATTAGATAATTTTCTATTCATTTTATGAAGTAGAAGTCTAGAGAATATGATGATGATTCTAATGAAAAAATTTAGTTAAATTAGTGGAATAAAACTTACAAGGAATATAAGAAATTCATAGGAAGTTATAAAATATTCACCAAAAAGAATAAAAAAACTATGCTAAGTGAGAAAGTTGAGTATAGATCTATTGAAAATAGTTCTTTAGAAGATGAAAATCTAAAGAAGTTTAGAACTTTATTTTTTAATTTTGAGATAAAGGAATATACTTAAAATAGTGAATAAGTTAATGAAACATATAGATAATATCATCTAAGATTAGAAAATGTGGCGTGTCTTGAGAAAAACAAAAAACACATGGAAAAAGTTAGAATATAGAAGAAAAAAACCGGGAAAAGGAATTTATAAAAGTAAAAACTTCTTAAAAGAAATGATGTGATAATTTAGAAGATTAAAAACCTCATGATGATAGTTTAAGAATAAGGAAAGATGGTGGAAGATCTTATTAGAAAATTTTTTAATAAGGAATATGAGATTTGTAAAACTCAATTAAGATTACTTGAATATGAAATTACCTTTAAGAAGATGAGTAAGAATTTCAACAAAGATTCCGAGGTAAAGGATTAAATATCTCAATTTTTATAAAGAACTTATCCCAAGAATATGGTGAAATCTTCACCAACTAAACATAAAAGTTTATATTATTTTTCTAAGAATGAGGGTGTTATAGATACCAATGGGAAATATTTGTATTTGAAACAATTTGAGAAACAAATCACATTATTATAAGATGATAATAACTTGAATATAATGTTTCCCTATGCCTAGGGAAAATTGGTGAAAAAATTTATTTTGAACCTCAACAAACTCAGTATATAGAAAGATCATTTTCTCTAAAAAAGATCAACGATTAGTGGACATTTCTAGTGAAGTATTATATATAGGTGAAAATAATATAATTATCAGTACAACATGCATATCCCTATAATTAGGCATGAATATAGGGGGATAAATAATGAAATAAAAGAAATTAAATTTCATAAGTTGTAGGAAGTAAGAAAGTGAATTAATCTGATGCAAGAAAGTTACCAAAGAAAAAATAGTTTTATTTAATAGATTAATTTCATAGAAATTGTTAACAACTAGGTACTATGTTGAAAAATGTATTAAAACACTTTTGGGACAAGTTTCATAGGACTGAAAATAAAAGGAGTATGGGAAGAAGAAAATTGAAGATACAAATTTTTTTTATTGAGACTTATCTAAAAGATAAAAATAGGAATAAAACTTAGATTATTAATATTGGTTATTTCTCACTTAGGATATGTGATGTAAATATATTTAAAGATATTTAAGGAAATAAAGGAGGAGTGGTTACATTCATAAGTGGAGGTTTCTTAAAAATCATAGGAAAAGGAACTGATGAGATTGAAGTTCATGAATTTAAATCCCATTATGTTATATTTGTTGAACAACTTAAGTATAACTCAATAATTGTTAGAAAACTTTGTGAATATGTTAAAAAATTTATATTTATAAATTATTTTTGTATCATCAGATGTTTGAAATATGGGAAATTTTTTTCATAGTGAGAAAGTACCAAAAAATATATATTTTAGATTGTAGATCTTTGTAACTTATGTTACTTAAGTGATAAGGATAAAAATAAGTTGTGGAATAGAAGTATTGGGAATATTGGACATAAAATTATGAGAAAAACTTCTGAGGAATATGGTGTAAGAAACTTACTACAAATGAAAAGGAAAGATGATGCTGTTTGTATAACTTTATTGAAATTAAGGATGGTTAGTGGGAGATATAAGAAAGTTTAAAACCAGTCCACTAGACCTCTTGAACTCATATTCTCTGATCTTTATGGGATGAAGAGACATCAATAAAAAAATGTGTTTTTTAATTATTACTTTCATTAATGATTTCTCTCAGATGAACAAAATTCTTTTTATAAAATGAAAATCAGAGGCTACAGAGATATTTAGAAGTTAGAGAAGGGATTTTGAGAAAGAAATGGGTGCATATATATTGAAGATGAGAACAAAAAATGGAATGGAGTATATATGTTACTTTTTTAATTCTTAAATAAATAAATAAAAAATAAAAAACCAATAAAGTTCTCCCTACACTCCTCAAAAAACTAGAGCAACATAAATAGTAATACAAATTTATTATAAATGGGAAGAAGCGTGCTCTCTGAATATAAAATCTCTAAATCCTTCTAGAGGGATGTCATAAGTATAGCTATTCAAGTTTAAAATAGAAGTGTTTTGTTTCCAGAATCTAAAATTCCTCCCTATGAGATGTGGTATCAGAAAAATACAAGGATGAAAGACTTCAATGTTTTTGTAATTTCTCTCTTTCCAAAGATATAAAATATAGATATTGTAATTTTTGATGAAAAATATGAAGAAATAATTTTCATATGGTATTCAACAGATAAAAGAAGTTACAAGTTTTGGAATAAATAATTAAAAAAGTTTGTTAATTCCTATGGTGTGGATGTTACTAGAAATCATACTTCCATATTTTTTTTTGAATTTGATAATGATGATGTTACGAAAGATAGAATGTTTAATTATAAATAAGATTTTGTGAATGAAGATAATTGTGAACCTAAACATGTACAAGTGGGTTTAGAATAATCTTGTGATGATGTAAAAAAGTAAAATTGATTTTTTTTGATGGTACAATATTTATAGAAACCCGTTGAAAGAATTATCATTTTTGGAAGTAAAGAATCTCTAGTCCAGAAAAAAAAATGGATTTGATAATTAGATGTCACTTATCTCGTATGTGGAGCCATAGTCAGTTTCCGAGGTAATTGAACTTAAAGGGTGGTTAAATTATTGGAATAAAGAGTTAGATAAAATTATGAAAAATGAAACCTAAAATATTGTTTCATTAACATCAGAAAGTAATTTTATAAGAACAAATGGTGGTTTCAAAAATAATCTCAATGAACATATTGAAATTTCAAGATTTTTTTTATAACAGTCCCTCTTAGGTGAAAGGTGTTTATTTTGAAGAATTTTTTTCCTTTTTATGAGATGAAACTATAATAATTTTCTTAGAATTTACTACACATAGAAATTTAAAATTTGATAAGATTGATGTTAAGTAAACAATATTAAATAGAGAGATTAAAGAATAATTTTATATAGTGCATTCCAGTGGGTTCATACTTGATAAATTTGGAACCATGGTATATAAGCTGAAGAAATATTTGTATTGGTTGAAATAAGACCCAAAATACAAGAACTAAATACTTGATTGTTGCCTAATTTAGTTAAACTATTCTAAAGAAATATTTGATAGAAGTTTTGTTATAAAGTAGATGAGAACATGTGTCTTATTTTTTATCTAAAATGTCGACGATAACATTTTTAAAGGATACATAGATATATCCTGTGAATAATATTTTGAACAAATGAAAAATGACTTTGAAATGTCAATGGTTGGATAGTTAAATTTATTTATGGGCTTATAGGTTCAACAAAATTGGTGATTCAATTTCCAATTTCAAGAGAAGTATGCCAAATACATCTTACAAAATTTTAGAATGGAGTATTCCAAAGAAGTTTCTATACCAATATCTATTATTATAAATATTATTAAAGATAAAGCTAGGAAAAATGTGAATGAAAATAGTTCTAAAAGTTTATTGTTATATTACTCGATCTTACTACTTCAAGAACATACATTGTATATGATGTTACTTTGTGTGTAATATATGAGAGTGATATGAATGAATCAAACATATCAGATTCTAAAAGGATACTCAGGTACATTAAAGGAACATCAAATTATCTTCTAAGTTATAAAATAAATAACAAAGAAGCATTATGGGTTTACTAATGATGATTGTGCTTGAGGTTGTAATGATAGAAAATCAACATAAAGAGGAACTTTGTTCTTGAGAAAAAGTTGTGTGAGCTGGTATAATAAAAAAAAATCTGTTAATTTTAGTACAAGGGGAGTATAATATGTTTTTGAACCCAATATTATACAAAAATGATGGGAATAAAGGTTTAGATGGAATATTTGTAATGGAATATCGGTAAACCATTGAATATTATTTGATATTATGAAAGATATATTTATCATTACAATAATCTTATACAATATTATAGATCAAAGAACATTGATATTAAGTATCATTTCATAAAAAATAAATTTACTGATGGAGAATTTATGCTTGATTATATTTCAAAAAAATATCAAACTACATATATTTTCACCAAATCTATTCCAAGGGAAACATTTTAGGAATTGAGGATGTAACTACATACCTGGCCTCCACCAATGACTTTATAATGTTCATAAGAAAATTTCCCCATGATCCTTTGGATTATTTTGTCAAAAGAGGAGAGAAATTATAAATCTATATGAAAATATTTTGTGAATAAGAAGTTATAATTATTATGAAAATGAGGATTGATAACAATTAAGGAGGAGTTTATCTTATCATAACTAAAAAATTTCTATCCAAAGAGAGACAAAATTCCTTCAAAAACATTATTTTATCTAGCGGTGTGGTGTCTAAAAATTATTTATGAAACAATATGTGGTTTGATAAAGTTTTGAGTAGTGAGTTGTTGATAAGAATGTTACGAATTTTTCTAACAAATACAAAGGGTTATATTGAAGAACCTTTTCATTGTTTTTATAATGAATTTTGTATTTTTTTCAACATCTTATTATTAATGTTTTTCTATATTAGGTAAGAAAGGGTTATTGGATTTGGTAAGAAACTCACCTAAAGAAGGTTATGATAATTTCATTAAAAAGTAATATGGTGTTATGATTATATTAAAGTTTCTAACATCCTAAATATACTCATGATCCAAGATAAGTTTGTACACAGGTTGAGGTTTTTCAATGTTACCAAATAAACCATGGATGATGTTATCAGATGAATAATTACAAGATTTCCATGTTGCAGATTTTGTACGTATTTGAACAAAGTTATAGAAGTACATTTTTTGAAAAGTAAAAGTTTTATGTACAAATATTGAAGTATCTTACTGAAAATTGATGAAGCTATGACGTGGTGACGTATCAAAAAATGTTCGGAAAGATAATAATAAAGGCCAATAGTACTAGTTAATTGGACATATACCTATAAATTTACTAGACATATGATTTATATGATGTTTCCAAGAATAAAAATATTTTATTACAAGATTTTAAAGGTTATAATCTTGGAATTTTTTCCACTAGATGTAGATGAATATTATTTACCGGTCAGAGAGATATTAATTAAAATCCACTAGAGTAATCCCAATTGATTTATCTGATTGTATAGTGTTCCATCATATAAAAAATCATGAAGATGAATTAATTTGAGTTTTATAAAGTTTTTCCAGTTGAATGTTGTATGAATTCTTAGTGGTTCTCACACTCCTTGGTACTTCAATATATTATAGTTTCCCAAGTGTTTTTAGGAAGGATTAATTTTTAAATATAGATGGATCAAGACATGTGAAATTTTAGAAGAGTATAAAAATAGTGCGTAACTAGTAGCAGGGTACCTTCACTTTTATACAACTATGGATATTATATTTTACATGCATGAAATACGTTGTGAGAGAGATATTGTGAGGTTTGGAACTTATAATTCCTGATTTGGTGATGAGTTGGTTTTACTATTTATTCCCCAAGATTTAGTATGGAATCTTAAACTTTTATTGAGGGACTCTGAAGAGGATCCTACTGAGTATATCTGTTATGATCAAACTACATTTATATAAAACTTGTTTAGGTCCACAAGAGTTATTTGGTGATTGGACTGGACATCCCTAGCTTAAGGATTTGTTCAAAATATATTTGGGCTTCAAGGTCATTGCCAAATATTTTTTTTGGTTTTTATAGTTTCTTTTAAAGCCATTTTTTTATTGATATTACATTCATTTAGTGAGATATTTTATTTTGTTATGAACATGAGTTTTTTGGTGGTTTAATATTATATATCATTCCTCACATTCTTCTTAATGGGTAATGCCTCCCATTTTTGTGCAAGATATACCCTAAGTACTAGTTTCCAACTCTTGATCTATTAGACGTGAGATTGAAGTGTCATTATCTCCTTTATCTTAATACCAACCTAGGAGGGTTACCTTTATCTGTAGGGGGTTGTGAAAAATTGGTATCAAAGGTTTGGTTGAGGGATACATTAGAGTTTGGAGGTAGGATTTAGTGAGGAATAGGGTTGGTAGTACAACAGTGTCAGTAAAACCTATTATGTGATGAAAAAATGAAAATTGAATTGGACACATGTATTTATCCCACTATGATCTGATGCAAGGACTATTAATTTTTCCAAGACCACTAAGCAATGAGATACTGGTTATAGGGTAGAGATCGAGGAAAGGATCATGCATCATTATTGTTTTTTGGTTGTGTTTAAAATGGGTAGGCCTTGGGGTTTATTTGAACTATAATTAAGGAATATTAAATATTATATAGTCTTAGTTTAGGATTCCCTAACCATTTTAACTTTTTTTATAATGTATTTATGTTGACATCATTTTCATGTTAGTGCCAAAGATGTTCAATAGGATGTGCTAGCAGATAGCTGTAGGGGTGAGGTCAATAATGATGACACTTGGAGGAGGTCACAATAAGTGTTTTTGTTTTAGAGTTTGTAGAATTATTATGTTACTATTTCAGATTTAGTGGTAGTGGAATGCTTTTATGATGTGGAGATAGCCTCCTGTTCAATATATGATAAGAAGGATCAATGGGTTTTGTTAGTGGTGGCGATAATATGTGAGGAATCTAGGAAGTTATGGTTCTTGTTCCCCTAGGATCATGAGGTGTTATATGTTTAGTAGGTGAAGTTACATGATCAGTTCTAAGATTTTTTTCTTTGACCGCAAGGGATACTATCATTAGAAGATACTTAACCTTTGACAAGAGAGCACCAATATGATATAGTTCAAGAACCATTTTTGGAACCATCTATGATATTCATCAAACCTATTTCTAGATAAGTAGGATAGTGTTAGGAATTTTTAGGAGGATTCAAATCTATGGATTCAGTGTTAAGTTACCCCATTTATATATTCAATATATATTGATTTTCTGTTAAGAAAAGAATTTGTTGAGAGAACACTGGTCATGACCATTGTCATGCGAGGGGATTCATCATGATTCCCCATGTAATAGAGCTATTGTATAGGGTTCCTAGATTCATATGAATAAGAGTTTTTAGATATCCATGGCTAGGTAACTTCTCTATTAATCTCATTTCATATGAGTTGGTAGCTCTCATGCCTCTTCCATTGAAGAAGACACCTGCTTTTCTTATATAGGTCATGGACATCATTGATGGGAGTGACTGAACTTTTTGTATAGGAAGTGTTCATATGGAGGCCCACTTCAGGTACCTCCATTGCAACAATATTAGATGAGGTAGTAATAGCATGGTTCTCCATCCTATGATCAGTATATGAGATATGAAGGAGGATTAGGACAACCCCATGGTTCTCATTATCCTTAGAGAGAAGAGTAAGACCGTGGTGGTTATAATCATCAGGTTTAGTGAGGTTGTGGAGTATATCATGACTAGTTTCATGCTTTAAATTTTCCAGTACTAGGTATGACGAATGTCATTTGATGTAATGTTTTATTTTTTACTTGTATGTGTGTCTTATTTGATTCAGGAGCTACACACTCCATCATTTCACCTACCATAGCTTGTTTTTTTGGACATGAGGTTAAGAGGATTCTAGTGACCTTGGCATTGACTATTCTAGTTAGAGATCAATCTAGTTAGTGTGAAGTATATAGAAACTGTGAGATAGTGTTGAGGAATCACCTCTCTTATGGAAACATCCTATATTTTTGGATATATCTATAAAACATCATCCTATGTATAAAATATATGTATTCATTATTGGATATCATATATTTATTTAGGAGGTGGATTGTGTTCTATGTGGCTGATGGGGATTCTACAGACTTCATTGGTGAGAAATACCCTCAGATGGTTCAGAGGCGTGCCTAGTTTGTGTCTCTATTTTTAGAAAATTTAATGTTGAGTTCATCAAAGGTTCATCCAACAATGTTTTCTAGGGTTGTGGAATAGTACCCTAATGTCCTTATATAAGAGGTTTAATCCCTTCCCCCTCAATGGAAAATCAAATTTGGGATGTAGGTACAAATGTAAATTTATCCGATCTTGATGTTTCTATATAGTATGGATCCTTATGAGTTTCTAGAGCTATGGTTTTAGATTGATGATATCTTGCAATGAGGTTTTGTTCATCTGATCATTTCACCTTAGGGTGCTCTACTTTTGTTCGCATATAAGGATTATGAAAATTTTCATCTATGTATCAATTAATATCACTTTAATTATGTGAAATTGATTAATATTTAACCTCTTTGGCATATTTATGATTAATTTGATCATTTGTGGAGATCTAGTTGGTTCACAAAGATCTATCTATGGTTAGGATATATTCAGATGCGAGTAATGTTTGAGGATATTCTAAAAACCAACTTCCAATTTCATTATAGGAATTATGACTTCATTTTAATACCATTTACTGAAAAAGTACCTATTTTTACTCATGGTATTGATGGATAAAGTTTTCTAAGAGTTTCTAGATTGATACATGGTAGTTTTCATTGATGAAATTCTTGTGTACTCCACATCTGAGGTAGAGAATAAAAATCATTTGTGGGAGGTTTTAGCAGCTATTTGTTGTAAAATGATATGTGATAAGTAGTAAATATGTAAGTTATAGGCCATTGAAGTCTATTTATTTGATATTTTTTTTGTCCTATCATGGAGTAATCGTGGATCCTTTGAAGATCTAGGCATTTATTTCTTGGGAAACCCCCAAGACTGAATCAAAGGTGTGAAGTTTCCTTGGATTTACATGCTATTATTGAATATTTATCCCATAACTCCCTCATAATGAGAGTCCCCTATTAGCCTTGACCAGAAAAGATTAGGAATTTTTAGGGTATGATCTATTTTAAATAATTTTTTATTATATGAGTGATAAATTTCTCAGTTCCCCAATTCATTATTTTGAAGAAGAAGTACTTTATTTTGATATTTTTCTACAACTTCATGTCTTGGATTGGGAAGTGTTTTGATGATGTGAATATTAGTTTTTTCTTAGGGATATTTTTATTTAATACCCTACAAACAAAACTATGCCACCCATGATCACTCATTATCAACAGTCATGTTTTCTCTAATGTTATGTCAATGTTATTTCATCAATTAACACTTTCTGGTTTTCATTGATTATAAGTGCCAGAGGTATGTATTATCCATACATGACCTAAAATTATGATAATGATGGTGGATGTAATTATTATTGGATGATGACATAAATATTTATTATACCCTAATAAAGTTTAATGTTATAGCTAATGAACTATGTAGAATGTCATGTAGTGATGCTTCACATGAGTCTGGAGATTCTTGGAGAATGATGGAAGAGATCTCCAAAAAGCATCTTGACATGGGAGAGGTGGGTATTAGATGATTTAATTTTCAGATATTAGTGTTATTTTCCTTGTAATATAAGGTGTCGGAGTCCCAAATCGTGGATTCTAATTTTGAGGTTTGGTGAGATCAAGTTGTCTATGGTGGTTCCCTTGATGGAAGGTATGAGGAAGATCAACACTGTGTATTGTTTTATGGGGGGATTTTTGTTCCATTAGTGATTCATGATGTGGTTCTCTATTAGTTACATATTTAAACCTTTTTTGTACATAATGGAATAAAAAATATGTATTATTCACTGTGGTGTTAGTTTTTGTGACATGAGTTAAAGAATTCTATTGCTATGTTCATGCCCCGATGTTTAGTTTTTCATAAGGTGAAGGCTGAACACCGTGTTATTAGCTATTTAATATGGACATTAAATATTATTCAATGTATGTGGGAGGAAAATTTTATTTATTTCTGGATTGTTCTACCTTGAGCTTATGAAGGCTATGATAATATATGGGTATTAGTGGGCCATTTGTTAAAATTGTATCACGTCTTTACAATCAAGGAGTCAATCTCAGTGGAGGATTTATCAAGGAAATATCTATAGAAAGAATGGAGGCTTCATAGATTCTTAAGGATTCTCATATATGATTGTGATCCTCATTTCTCCACAAGGGTGTTTATAGGTCTTCCAAATGATTTTCTGTATTAGTTATGACTTATAAATTTTTTTCATCTACTGATTGATAGTAAGATAGAGTTGACCATCCAAACACCTTAAGTCATATTTCACACTTTTATCATGGATTTTGGATGTTCTTGGGTGAGGAACCCACCCTTGGTCAAGTATATTTAAAAATATATTTCCCACTCCACCATTGGTATGTCATTTTTGGAATATTTATATGGAAAACATTTACATTCTCTTTTTTGATGGACTCAGGTTAGAGAGTTAGCAATTGTAAAGATGGAACTAGTGTAGAGCATGACAAAGACGATTCAAGTGATTCCTAAAAGGATGGAGGTGGTGTAGAATCCTCAAAAGTTATCTAAATACTATATAAGGAGACCTCCTGAGTTCAATGTAGGAGATCATGTTTTCTTGAAGGTCACTCATCATTGTGGGGTGTGAAGGTTTGGTTATGGGAGTAAACTCTCTTGTTGGTTTGTCAAGCCTTTTGAGGTGTTAGTGAATGTTGTAGCATTTGGGTACCAGATAACACTTCCCCTTAGATGATTCATATTCTGGGTGTCTTTCATGTGTCACAACTTTATTAATATATTCATGATGACTCTAATTTTATCTATTTTTTTGTGATCTACGTTGACGAGGATGTGACCTTTGAGGAGTGGCCTGTGGAGATCCAGGATGACCAAGAGATGATGTTGTGTGGGCATTCTATTCCATTAGTTCATGACCTATAGAGGAATGATGGCATATAGAAGATCATATGGGATCATAAGAGACAAATTTGTGCTCAATATCATGACTTTTTTAGTTATTGAACTTGTTTTGTAATGATTTTTCTCCAATGTTTAACATTATATAGCTTATGAGATAGTTCTATCTTTATTGATGCCTTGTTTATATATTTATCTTTTTTGAGTGTCATCTCCCCAAGAAGAGTGTTGTATAGTTTTTCAACTTGTTTCTATAAGTTATTTTTTTTTGTGTTTCGATGGTAAGGATAATCTTGATAGTTTTCTCATTTGTTGGTTGTTTGAGAGACCATTTTTTTCACCCCTCTCTCTAGGTTTGGTTTTAAATTCTCAAGGTTGATAATTGTTTTAGAAGTTTTTGATGTAAGTGACTGGATCCTTCTAACCCATTTCATTATATGTTTTTGAGGTCCAAGGTTCCTGGAGGAAGGATGAAGTAAGTTCGGTAGAGTTTGGGACCTGGAATCTAGTGGTATGAATAATTCTTGATGTAAAGTTCTATTCATATGTGAAGTAGTAGTTCATAGGCCAAATGATTATTCGTGGACTAAGTGAGGAAGTTAATTGGGCATGATTAATGATGTAAACCATATATATGTGATGCGAATTGTTAAAGGATCAGGTTTGGTAAATAATTTCCTAATAATTCATTACATAATCCTTTTGTTCTTGATGTGAATTTATCCTAGGTTTATGGGATCACATGGAATAATTTTTTAGTGATCCTTAAACTCAATACATTCAAACTATGAAATCTACATTCATTTCATGAATAATTACTTGTAAGAGAACCTATAAATCCTTTTCCAACATTAATTTATCTTATAAATATCCCATCCTCCCAAACCCTAGTTATCTAAAAGCTATATTTCAAGGTTATTTGAGTCTATTTTGAATTTATATTGATCCTAGACATACCAAATTTGATTTGTGGGGATCCAAGGGGACTTTTACACCATATATTGTGGTTTCTTATCTAATTGATATTACTTCCTACCATTATCCCTTTCCATGACATGGAGGTTGATCTAATTCTTCCTCATGGAGATCCTTTGATTTTTTGTGGCATGTTCATAGTGTGATATCCATAAGGACCATTGATTACTTATGAGATATGTTAGTAGAGATATATATTTTTGTTTTATTCTTATTCAAATAACATTGAAAGCCTTAAGGTATGGGATTTGTTACTTCTCCTTTATTTTAGGTGAAATAATTTTGTTATCATACTTTATCTAGTTGGGTAACTATATAATTAACATTAATGAATAATAAATAAAAATTAAAGAAAGAATTGGTTTTGGGTTGTAGCGATCACATGTGTTTATACCATGTTAACTATTTGACTATTTATTTAATATACTGGGTTCTATCTTCTTTTTATACTTTGGTTTAACATGTTTTCCATGCTTTTAATTTAGATAAAGGATATAAATATGGTAATAGTCGATGAATAAATAATAAAGAGTAATGTTTAATTATTGTCATTATTTCTTTTTAATTTGATGGAAATTGGATGTTATATCCAATGGAGGTTTAAATAACATAACTTTCGATAGATGATGACTTAGGATAGATATAGATTTAAAAAATGTTAAATGAATTAGTTAATTCAACATGGTTATAATATGTTATTTATTAAAGATAATTTTTTGGGACTTAGCATGCCTATTTTCTTATGAAGACCATTTTCCTCGGTTCTAGGTCATTGATGAACTATTAAATGTTTTTTGTTTTCTTACTTCCTAATGTGATTTCTATGGATGATGTTCAATGATATACAATGTGATGTGAACTTGTAACTGCATGTGGTTTGGTGCTAAATTGGTCAGGGTTCCCATGTTTGTGGCACCAACTGGAACCTATAATAGAGGGATAAATATTGATATGCATAGAGGTGTTGGGGAAGAAACCAACACTTATGTTACAGGTTGAATTTGAATTTTATAACTATTTTTATGCTAAAAGCTAGGATGTTTTGTTGTTAATGAATATTATTTGAAGTATGTAGAACTAAGCTACATGTTTCTTCATTACTTTCAAAAATTATTAATTAAATTGGATATTCTTGGTTTATACATCCTTTATGGAATCATAGGATGAGTACTAGAGTACCTGGAATTATGGAATAATAATGAATAATGAATGTTAAATGTTTTAACCCAAGGGGTTGGGTGCTTGATGAAATTATAAATGAAGATAATTATTGAGGAACTTTAGAAGATGTTAGATTATGTTCAAAGGGAAGGGTTTATTGTCTATAATTAAAGAAAAGATGAATTATTAAATGAAAGAATTAATTGAAATTAATCTTGAAATGTTTGTGTTCTTATAGGATATCTAGATCTTAGATGTGGTAGTTGGATGTCTGATAAATGATAGATGCAGTTGAGATTAATTCTGGGTAGTTACCCAAAGTGTGATTTGTGATATATATATACTACTATGTTATGTTATTCCATACACAACTCCACCCAAGTTGATTGTTTGACCAATACCCTATTGACTCTAGGGGTGTCTTCCCCAACAACTAGGTTAGAAAGGAACAAATGGCTGACTGCTTCCTATTTCCCACTCTCTTCTCTAGGTAATATTATGTGCTAGTTTTCATAGTGGTTACCTTTCCAATATATGTGTATATAAGGTTGTAATATCTTGTGGTTACTTTCACACACATTTATCTCTAGACATATGATCCTAAGGATTTTTCTATGTATATTTTGTATGGACTATAACAAGATGAGGTATAAGGCCCAACATAAAGTCTATAGCAGCTCCTAGAATCTACTTAGTCACTATCTGGATATGGGGATGTTGATGGAGTTATGGTATGTTGCATAGGGTGCATGATAATTTATAATTACCTAGGTGTTTTTGGACATAGTTATTTATTGGAGAGAGATGGTTAATGATGTGATATATTGGTGAATAGTGTAAAACAAGTGGGGAAGTATTAGCAAGGTAACTTCACCTTTATATTTTGCTGGATATTATATTTTACTTATATTCCATACTTGGAGAGAGAGACATGGTGAGGCTAGGAATAGAGAATACCTAATCATGATTGATATTACTAGCTCCTGGAGTTGTTTGGGCTTCAATGTAATTGATGATATTTTTAGGTTCTTATATTATATTTTTTTATCCAAGGTCTATGATATTACATGAATTTATTGGGATTTTTTATTTGTTCTGATCATGATTTGTTTGGTGGTTTCATCTTTTCTCTCTTTCATCATGTTCTTCTTAGAGGTATTGTCTCCCATTTGTGTGTATAACATATGCTCGGTGCTAGTATCCAACCTGTAGGCTATTGTAGGCAAGATTAAGGATTCATTATCTCCCTTCTATCATTTATCACTTAGGAGGGGTACCTTTTGGGGGAGGATGTCATGATATCCATCTCCCTTAGAAAAATGAGATCCTCATTCGTGTGTACATCCATACAACCTCCTCCACAAAGCAATGCATTTTTTCAAAATTGACTTGGGGGGATTGTTATAAAATTTAATTTAATGAAAAAATTTATAATTTATAATGTGTTTATGATTCTGAAAAGTTAAACCATTTTATACCTTTCTCTCATTATCTGTAATACAAAAATTCCATCTGCGTGTTTGCGTGAACTACCAATTCCAATGAATTTAATAATTCAAATTTCACCGTCACCCTACTTAGATGGTTTAAAGGATGAAATTAATGAAAAATATGACATTTATGAAATTATAAAAGTTCTATTAATATAAATTGTTAATTTTATTAATCAATCCATCTATTGGAAATTTAAATCATCTCTCGTGTTACATGTCGACAACTGCCTCCATGGACGACATACTTCCTTGTTAATAACCTTCTTAATGACTAGTCATATAAGTAATTTTATTGTTAAATATGATGAAAATAAGTATATTATTACATATTACATATTCTATAGGTATTAAAAAATAAATGATCATTAAAAAGTAACACGTTGATATTGGTAAATTACCCAAGACAATACCATCCAAAATTCCATCATCAAGAATCATGGAAAAGTTATTATAGACTGAAATTATATCTTTATAAATAATTATAAAGAATCTATTATAGTACCTTGGATAATCTTGGAATGCTTCAATTTTCATCAATGAATGGGGATTAACATTTAAATCTTAAAACATTCATGTAATAATCTAAATAGCTAACATCATATAATGAAAATAAACTACAACTAACTAATAGATGTATAAAAAATTACTATAATTGAAGGATATATTCGGTAATTAATATGGATAAGGTTCTTAAATAGGTAATTAATATAGTTATGTTAATTTTATTGGAGGTTAAATCAATTATGATGAAGTTGAGAGTTAAGGTAAGGGCTTCATCTCAATTTCAATTTCTTGAGACAGGTTACATCATAATTTCAATTCTTTGAATGATGTATAGAGTAATAAATATAGTCATGTGATGAATAAAGTAAAATTAATAAAAGGAAACTTTATTCAATTAGGTGATGTTGAAAATACCTTCTATTTGATTGTTAAATAATAAAATTAATTATGTCTTTGAAGGATTTCCATTTGGTGAAAATAAATTGAAAAATATTACTTGTGGTGAAATTTTTCATGATGCTACTATTATAATGTGAGAAAGAACTTTATTTTTTACACATTTTAACAAGGGAAGATAGATAAATTTTCAAACAAGAAGGTGGAGATTAAAAATTCTCATCAATTGGAGTTTATTTGTTTAGAAATTTATGGTATTATGATGAATAATTCGATGAATGCAGATATGTACTTTATCTCATTTATTTATGAATTTACTCGAATTACGTGTGTTATATTCATGACACTTAAATCATATGTCTCAAAAATGTTCAAAAGTTTTAAGGGAAGTATAGATTTATAGTTCCACTATTCTTTATAGATAATTAGAATAGATAATGGTATTTAGTACAAAAGTGTAAATTTTGTTGCTTTTTATGAAAATCATGGTGTAATACATGAGTTTTGTAATGTCCATGACCCAATTGATTGAATAACACTGGCCAGGGTCCCCAAAACATGTTAGGATCACCTTCCAATTTCCATAGGTTAGATAAGTTATTTGTGATATATAGTTTTACCCATGGTTACTAAATTAAAATTTTGGTATTTCATTCCAAAATTCTATCCTGATAGTTGGGGTTGATTGTATCAAGCCTCTAGAACATTTATTACCACCATTGGTACCAGCTTAACCAGCTATAAAAACATTAAAAAATAAATGTAAAGTACATTAAAATTATAAATGCAGGAAAAAATTATATCAACATAATACTACATACGAACATAGCCTAATAATTAAAATTGGGTGACTCCCATATGAAAGCTCCCATGGATCCCATCCCAAATATCCTATATTCAAATACTCAAGTCACTCTTTATAAATTTTAAAATATATCACCCTAACCCTTCAATAAATGGTATACTAGACCCCATTTTCTCTAGGGAATTATTTTTATCTGAATCATAGACAATGAGGTCTGTAAGCATCCCATAGGGGCTGGTGTAGGGAATTATTATGATGCCTTAGTAGGCAGTCACCACCCCACACCTACCCACATATTGTAAACTAAAGTTCATTATGATAATAGTATATGGAAAAAATAAAAAATAAAACCAGGAATATAAATATGCTTAAAGTTTTTAAAATTATTTCATTAATTAGTAAAATTGGTAACTCCATTTCCTGGTAGGTTCCTCAACCCAATATACCTGCTTTACAAATAGACTGATGTTAGTTTCATGCCCAAGGTATGTTAATCTTACTACCCATCCAATATGGGTGGGTACATATATAATGTTAGGGAAGAATATCATCCTATGGAATAGATGAATTGGTATAAAAATTAGGGTCTAAGCCCATCCTATGGAATAATTATAGGTGTATACAAAGATAGGTTGTGATCCCATCCCATCACCACATTCTAAAACAAGATGTAATTTCTTGAAAATAATATAAATCATCCAAATATAAATTAATATACCTTTATCTATCACCAAATATCAGGCCAAAATCATATAACAACTCAAAGAATCAATATATGGAAGTATACTAATAAAATTTTTATGGGAAACATATTTGACAAGTTGGAATTCCTTTTATGATAAATAATCGAAACTATAAGAAGTTTGTTTTTTTAAAAATTATGATAGCACTAATTTGAAAAATATAAAAATAAAATCACTCAAGTCATGAGTTTAGGAAATTAAAAAAATAAATTAAACTCAAAAAACTTATAAAAATTATAGGAGGTAAATAAAGAATCCACTTATTTTCAAAACATCTATTTTTAATTTAATCAACTTGCCTTATATTGATATAAACTTATCAATTTGAGTGTATGAGATGAAATAGTGTAATTACTACTAAAATTAGATGAATTATCTTCCTTAGAGTTAAAGTGAAAGGATTATTCAACAACAAATCAATTAAATCTTCTAATGATATGTGGGGAGAATGTTTTTAACTGATGTGATTTTGGATGAACATAATCGAAAAGAAAAATCATGGTGTTAACATTGATTTTTCTAGTCTAAAATCCCATAACAGCTCGAATGAGTGGATTAATAGATATTTTTTAGGTTTTAGAATCCCTATATTATGGAGAAAGAATATTATGTTCGTTGTTGTAATGAAACAAAAAGAAGAAGGATATTTGAGGTTATCCTTGGCCTTAACTCATTAAAGGAGAATTTTAATGATCAATAAAATCCATATGGATTGAGATTCGATAAATAATTCAAAATTTATTAGAAAAATATAATTGGGGTATTAATATAGACTCTAATGGGTTTAATTGGGCTAAAACCCTAAGTGCAAAAAAAATTTGAATTTAGATTTTAGGGAGAAATGATATAAATACTTTAACACCCTAAGATTTTAAAAGAGGGAGGTCATATTCGATAGAGTGTATTATAAGAAACAAAAATAATATAAGATAATGTTACAAACTAATAATTTATGATATATTTCATTTTTAAATAAATTCAATCTCTTTGATAGATTGTAATGCACACAACACCAGGTTTAAACAAAACACGATACTCTATTAAAATAATATTATTTCAACATGGACATTATAACCCAGCTGTTAAGTTGGAGATTACGAATAATAACAATTAAATTATGAACATTTTATGGTTTACACATTCATAAAATAAATTCAATATATATTTATTTATTATAAATAAAATAATGATCATTTTAAATAAAAAGATTTGTTTTTTAAAAAACAATTTTTTTCATAAAAGAGGTTTAGTCAAACTTTACACCAATAATTTAAAACTAAATTTTACCATTTTTAGAAAATTTATTGGAAAAAATAAAATTAATTTTTTAAATATACATGTCAACATTATCTTTTGGTGATTTTTTTGTGAATTTTCTGAAAAGATTAAATTTTTGATGAATGGTGATAATACTGATTTTTTTATTGAAGATTGTCTTTTTATTAAAATGTTTTACAAAGTTAAATTATATTTTAAATTTTCATTAAAGTCATATTAGTTAATTATATTAAAATTTAACTGATTTATTTCATTTGATTCAATTCAATATTGAATCATAACATAAAAAAATTTTAAACTTCTGAATGTTTTTTCTGGAAAAACCATTTTTCGATGTGCCCATAGTTTTAATTTTAATTTTTATTTTTTTAATTCTATGAATTGAATTTGGAAAAATTTATTTTATATTTATAATAATTATAATTTATATTATCTAATAATTTAAACTCAATTTTCCACTATAATGAATAGTGAAAAAATAATTACTAATGTTAAGGTGAAAATGTGTTTACTCGGTGTTAAACTAAAAATATAAGGGTTATAAATGACCTAAAAATTGTCTAAAACCCATTTTATAGACACCTTTAGTCCTTATAACATCTATGGTATGATAATGGACTACTTTGGAGTCATTTTAAATAAGAAAAACATTTTCATCAGTTTTTATTTTCAAAAATACAATGTGTGTCCTCTCCCCCCTTATAAAAGGTCACCCCTATCATCTCCCCTTAACATTTACAAAACCATTTGGGTTGGATAATAATTAACCAAATACCTCCCTTAATTCCCTCCCAAAATCCTGGAGGACAATTCTTTTAGAAATAAAATGTTTAAATTCTTGAGTTATAAACATAAAATTGTTCCATGAGGAAAAGGTATAATTAATAACACGCATATTTGTTTTATTAATTATTACACATACTTCAAATATTATTCAATAATGTTAATGTAATAATATGAGTATCTTCCATATAATGAGATTTTATTATTTTATTTTCATAACCAATATCTATCTACAATTCCATCAAATGGAGAAATAGTCGATCGTGTGTATAGAGAACTACTGCCTTGCAAAGCGATGTGATTAATTTTTTTTATTCTCCATATGAAATTTATTAAGGTTAAAATTTGTAATATCATAACATTTTATTTTAGAAAAATTATTTTTCAGTATAATTCCATGTTTTTTCCTTCTGATAATTCTTGATGAGGTTGTGGAGGAAAATACGGTGTCCATGGCTTGTTTGGATCCTGGAGCCCTAGTTTTGGAGGAAATAGTTGGGCTTCATAGTTAGTAGAAACTATACCACATAATCCACATAGTTAGAGAAAACTGGGAGGGGAATTCCAGTAAACAGTATAGGGAAACATATTTTTCCCTAACTATGTGACATAGTCCTCATGGCCATGCGACTTGACTTAAATAATTGAGAGAGGCATTTCACTTGGTCTATGCATAGTTAGTCAAACTGTGTGTATATCCCATGTAGGGGTGTCTTTAAGAATTAAATGGAACGTGATTGGTGCATGGTTTGGCCAACTGTGTGGCCAAACTATGTGACCCTTTTATGATTGGGTGAAATTTACATTTTACCCATTTTTCTTTAAAAATTTAAATGCCTTCTAACTCCTAAATTTTTCTCTAGTAACTATCCACATAAAGCTCCTCCTAGTCTCATTAGTTTTTGAATACATATCCACACCCATACTCCATTTTCTTCTCCATTAGGTGTGTTGGATCCATAATGGTAATCTCTCCACTCCTCTTCCCTTCTTTATCACTTTATCTTTCCTTATTCTATACTATTTTGGTATGATTTCATATTCCCCATTTTTAGGGATTTCATATATTATCCTGATTTATACCATTATAGATCGATTAAAATGATGAAAAGAGATGATGGGTCATATATGAACCTATGGAAGGTGGTATATTTTCTTGCATCAATTTCTAGTTTCATTTTATTATGCACCGATGTGCTGACACCAAACTTTTTCAGTGACACCTCATAAATGTTTAATTAATTAAATTAAAGGTTATTGTCATAAGTAAAAGGATCTTGGGGACCCATTAAAATTTTCTACGGGTTATTTACCTTGATATGATCCACCCCACGGGGATCCCCTCTTTAAAGGCATTGAATAATCATGATTTGGAATTTTATTAAACCACCGATCAATGTTTTTCTATGTGGGAATTGTAATAAATATATGGGTTGTAAACTAAGCTAAAAATAATTATATGAAATGTGTTAGGCCTTAGTTATTTATTCCATAGATTGAATTAATTTAATAAAAAGAATCATCCAACTTGAATAAAGTATGATGGTTATAATTCCATGTTGAAATTGTATGAGTTATTAATAGCTAAACCATAACATTATTCCATGAAGAGGGTGATATAAGGGTCCAATTTAAGGATTCCTTGGTTGGTATCATCATGCTTTATAATTAAGACATATCGTGGATTGTAAATATTTATTGTGCGATACATGTTTTCTTTATATAATTCCTTGAATAGGATCACTGGGTGGATTACTTAGCTACCCATGAGCGACATCGATTCACTAGGGGGTTCACATTGGATGAGTTTAGTAGAAATATGGTTATACAATTCCACAAGTGATACTTGGTTCCCTATGTGAGATACCCTGGATGGTATCAGAGGTTCATGCTTACACCATGTATAAAGTGATACTTGGGATTCCTTGTACGCATTGCCTTGGAAATACTCTTAAGGTGATTCGTAATTATTGTGCTCTTAGGGAGATACTTGGAATCCCATTACAGATCACCATGGATGAGATCATGATTCATTATACTAAATTGTAACAATTATCTTTTATTTAAATATAAGAATTAAAAATTGTTATCCCAAGGACACATCCTCCAAGACAAATAACATGTTTGGGTTCAGTCTAATCTTGATACTTGTTTTATGATGACACATTATTACACCCATATTATACTGGTACAAGAATACTATGATTATAACATATACAACTTAGGATGAAGTAGGTAGTGTCAATCAGGTATCCATGTGGAACCCAAAATAATGTGTTTTATTTATTTTTTTCCATACATTTATTATTTTCTATCACACTTCTCATTTTACATGCATAGACTAGATTGTTCTAGAAAATTTGGGTGGGGGAAAGATGAGTGTATATCACCCCCTATTCAGGCCACCCGTGGTACCCAAAAAGGCTTCATGTTTGTAGCTACAAAAAAGGGTATCATCCAACTTCTAATGTTTGATATTTGGTTCTAGGATGGTGTTTGGAAGAAGAGGACTGAGCCTATGCTCATGATGCTAGTAAGGGGAAGATTTTGGTCTTCTTTTATTTTGTTTAAAATTTGGTATATTCCAGTTCCTCCAATTTCCCATGTAAATCATTTTTTATAGATACATGACATCATTATCATTATTTTTGTATCTATTGTGATTCAACTTCCACCTTTTGGTTTTATTGGATGATTTAATTTTATTTTTCCACTACTTATTTATTCCTATTTCTAATTCTTTCCAATATTATTTACCACTATTGTATACTCTAAATGTGAGGGAATGGTCTCCCCATGGTCACAAACCCACCACTTTCTACTATTCTATAGCCTTTGGCATATAGTGAGGCACACCTAAGGTCATGTTGGTAACCGTCTTGGGGAACCATTTAGTGGATTCCGGGATGGGATGCTAAAAAGGGGTATTAACGCGGTCTTTTTTCCTTTTTTTACTATTTGAGTCTTAGATAAAAGACTAGGATGTATTCAAATTTTTATAATGATACCATCATTTTGATTATCTAACCCACATATAGGGGAGACCCAAATTTCTTTGGATGGGTTATTGTTATTATTGGTTTGTCCCTATTACATTTATACTAATTTCACTGTTGGGTGACATGAAAGTTTTGTGACATTATTTTTACTGATATAATCATTATGTATTACCTTTTTCTACATTGATATGTATGGTAATGAGGTATCATTTCATACATCATACTTGGAACTTAAGGATTCACATGTCATGCATTATTCCATGCCATATCTATATTAATGTGTGCATTACCTATTATTGTTATGAGTACCTTGATTGTTATATCTATATGAATGTGCTAACGTTTCTTGAAGGAATAAATTTTTTTTATTAATTAAAATTTACGCATCAATATAAAAGGTGTTTTCCCATATAGATGGATTATGACACCCTAATTAACCAATTATTCCATGTTTGAGCCATGAACCATTGTTTCTATGGATTGAAACATTAATTGATTTTATTATTGAATGCCAATTGTAATTTATGAAGCATGTACTTATATAAATTGGGAAAGTTAGTTCATTTAATAAAATCATTACACATAACCAATTACATCATAATACCAAATGTAATGGTCAGGTCCCAGTTACTAGATGTACCAATGGCAATTTTTAAAGAGTATGAGCCATTATAAATTGAGAATGATGATGCATATAATTGAACTGTGATATATAAATCTATATGAATGAGAATAAAATTAAATAAATTTAAAATTTAAAATGAAATGGTTACCTCTAAATGGTAATTCCAATTTCAAAGTAAAGGGTGTTTTCCTCTATACCTTGTAATTGAAATTCCATATATCAGAACCATTGTGGTGTTATGTGAGACATTAAACCTAACCTGGACTTAGTAGTGGGTAATAGGAAATGTCTTTTGTTACTTCCATGATATTCATTATCACCTTTACATATCTTAGGATCAGGTAGAGAGGTTTGAATTGTTTATAGGAAGGCTTTGTACCTATAGTTTCTAATTTTTTCTTTTTCCAATATTTCAATAGATCTTATTTTTGGTGTGAATTTTCCCATTTTAGAGATATGATTCCAATAAGTCCTCAAGACATGCACTATAAGGGTGGAAATTACCATGATATGGAGGTGGTGGGACCAAATTCATTGGTATTACATCATAGTTCAACCATAGGCACCTCCTATTTATCCACCATTGGGTTCCAATAACCATTTTGAAGATCGAATCTTTCACTTTAGTGAGTCTGTATAGGTAGATCCATGAACATCCCCTACTATGGAAGAGTTGACAAGGGAATTATAGTAGTAACATCCTCCCACATTCTCAGGGGATGGTGTTCCTCAGGCTACTAAGTCATGGATGGAGTCTATTTTATTGATCATCGATTATATGGACATGCCTATAGAGAGAAGGTTAAAGATCACCACCTATATGCTTCGTGACTCTACCATGCATTGGTGGGATGTCATCTCTGAGGCTGATCATCATTAGGGTTCTATATTGGTGGACTTCCAGATTGGCTACTATGAATACTTATTTCCAAATACCTTGAGGGTAGACTGCACTAGAGAGTTTATGCACCTATAGTAGGGAGCAATGTCCATGATGGAGTAGTCATCTCATTTCACCAAGATTTAACATTTTTTATCAACATTGACTAGTGATGAGGTGATCACTGCATGATAGTTTGAGGATAGGATTGTGTACACCATCCAATCATAGGTGAATGTTTTTTGGATGAATTTTTTTAGAGATAGTTAACAAGGACCTCATTATAGAACAAAACCTAAGAGAAGATAGAAATGTGAGCGAGGGAGATTTAGCTTCGAGTTAGGGAGATAGTTTTTCTTGAGGTATGAAATGTAATATTGAGGTTTCTTGAGGGGAAAACGAATTCAAATGTCATGAACAAATATTTATGTGGTTTGTCACTAGTGTGGTAGGGTAGAGCATAATAAGTCCTAGTTTATTAGAAACCCAATCGAGAGGGGATCTTGTGGAAGGATGGGTCACCTTCAGTGCTTTTTATGAGTTTTAGCTACATTAACAAGTGAGAAGGGATCTGTACCAACACCATATTTGGGTACCATATTAGTAGCTCTGCTCTAGGTAAGTATCTTGTCTACTATGGGTAGATCATGTTGAGGATGTGGTTGTGGATGAGGTATTTAGACTTTAGAGTTTCAACTCTAGCACAATGAACCTCATCAGGGTAGTCAAGATTCATATTCGGGCTGCAGATCTGGCTATATCTATGTATTTCAACATAATCCTGATGAGTAGAGTCCATGGTCTTCTAATGTATGGGGTATTATTCTAGTAGCCTCTAGTTTAGTTTCTTCCTTATTTGATATATGTGATTCAAACTCTTTTATATCTATGGAAATTTTGGAATGTATGGGCCTAGAGATGGAACAATTATGTTCCATGATGAATATCAAAATATCGTTACACTACTAGAAAAATAAACTATACCCACGGTTCAACACCATGGGTATAGCCTCTAAAATTGTGGGTATAGGCTATACCCATGGTTTTGGGAACCTTGAGAAACCAAGGCATTGGTATAGGTCACCAACCTATACCCATAGTTTTCCAAACTGTAGGAATACTTTTTTTTTCAACGTGTCAAAGCCTTATACCCTATTGACACACTGTCAAAACCTTATACCCACAGTTTGAAAATTGTGGGAATATATTTTTGTACAAAAAAATGCGCAGCAGGTGTTGTACCTGGGGCCTCCATTTCTAACTCAGGGAGCCTCACCACTGAATCTACATCACTTACAAGTATATCTATCTATATTTTGCTAAATATAGTAATGGATGTCCCTATTGGAAAAAATACATCCTGCAATATTTGATCCCACCTCTTTATATTCATGCATCCAATGACTAACCAACCGAGTGAGATCTCTTTTATATTAACATATCTCCATTTATTATAATATATTAATTTTTCTCTATGTATTAGAAAAAAAACGGTCACCAGGTTTCGAACCTATGAACGTAGTGAATAATAATCAGTGCCTCACCAGCTCACCTATGAAGCTTATATGTTTATATGTTTGTATCTACCTAAATATATTAATCAAAACTGTGGGTATAGGAGGGAAAACCATGGGGATAAGTTATCCCACCAAATATTTTTTGTGTCCTGTCGAATGTTTTTCCGCACCAGAACATGGGAAAGCTATACCCTCAGTTTTATAAAATTGTGGGTTTAGGTCTTCCAAAAAAATCCTATACCTTCGATTTTTCCAAAACCGTGGGTATAGATCCTGAAAAAAATTACTATTCCCACAGTTTTGACCAAAACCATTGGTATAACTGTCATTTTCCCCATGGTTTTCCAAAACCATGGGAATATGTCTTCAAAAAATAACTATACCCACGGTTTTGCCCAAAACCGTTGGTATAGGTGACCTATACCCATGATTTTGGAAAATAGTGGGTATAGGTTCCCATATTACCCATATACCCATGGTTTTCAAAAAAACATGGTTATAGGGGTGCCCTATACCCATGGTTTTTTCCAAAACCATGGGTATAAGGCTATTTTTCATAAATGTTAGGTGTTCGATCAGTGAGTATATTCCATATCAAGGAATGACCCCTGAAATTAGTGGGTACTTATTCATGTGGAATTTATTTTTCCTCAAGATGAAAATATTTGATGTCATTCTCAGGGCGGACTGGTTGGTCCCATACCACGAACATGTTGATTTCTATCACCAGAGGTTGTCATTTACATCACATGAGGGTAGTGCTTATATTCACATGAGACAGTGTAATTTCTAGGGTATTTGATCTGGAAATGAGAATTATGGGCTATGTGGAGTGATATCCTCGATTTCTAGCCTCTATATGAGAGGCCAGAGCCTGAAATCTATAGAATTCCATCTTGTGGTGGATCATTTTAAGGATGTCTTGATTGATGACTTATGTGGTTTACCTATTGTGGGAGAGGTGGAGTTCACCATTGACCTAGTTCCTGGAGCAACACCCATGTTCAATCCTTCTTATAGGATGACACCTATATATTTCTTGGAACTCAAGAAGTAGTTGGAAGACTTAGAAGTAAATGATTTTGTATGAGCCAATACTTTGTATTAGAGATCACCCATCCTTTTCACCAAGAAGGCGAATGGTACCCTCAATTTTTTCATAGATTCTAGATAGTTGAAAAATCTTATATTTAATAACGTGTATGAAATTACTTATATAGACAACCTCTTCAACCAACTTTTTGGAATGGTGGTTTTTCCTAAGATCGATTTTATTTTCGTCTACCATAAGGTGCTTGTGGGGAAATCATACATACCATATACAAAATTTCATAGCAGATACGACTTATATGGGTATTTGGTTATACTGTTAGGCCTTAATAACACACCGTCTATATTTGTGACCTCAATGAATTGGCTTCTACCGCTATTTTTGTATTCATTCATGTTAGTCTTCACGGTCAATATCTTGGTGTATTCTTGTGCCCAAAAAAACCATGAAAAATATCTTGATATCATATTGAATACATTGATAGATCATTATCTATATGATAATCTCATAAAATGGAACTTTTTGATTGATAAGGTTCACATATTTGTTCATTTTATCTCAGAGGTTGGAGCACTCAATGACCTAGAGATAGTGAGTTTCATAGTTTCTTGAGAGAATCCCATGAATTTATATGAAATACACAGTTTATTGGTGATTGATATTTATTATAGGTATTTCATTCTATAATTATAATGCCTAGAAACACCTCTAACGAGCTTAACTAAAAATGGTGTGATGTTCTTCTAGTCTAAAGCATATAAAACAACCTTTCAAGAGTTGAAGTAGAGAATGAATTAAGTTCTGATCCTAATTATTCTATATCCAGAAAGAATCTATATAGTTTATTTTTATTCTTTAAGAATTAGGAGAGGTGTAGTTATGATGTAAGGGGATCAGGTTTTATTTTATGGGTCCTGTCATCTAAGAACTCCTAAATGAAATTACCATAATCACAACATCAAGCTAGTATCCATGGTCCATTCTATACTTTATTAGAGTACTTATCTATTAAGAGAATAATTATTAATTAATATGAACCATAAAAGTATCAAATAAATTTCCAAATAGTGTGACATGAATCTTAGGCAGTGAAGGTGGATAGAGTACCTACTGTCCTTTGACTTTGAGATTTCTTATAAACCTGGAAATAGAAATATAGTAGTAGACACTCTGAGCTGAAGCACTCAAAAAAAGCCATCCATGAGGCCATTTTTTGAGTGGGAGTTGAGGGATCTATTTTATGATATGTACATGGAGGTTTAGGAATATCATAATAAGATGGTTTTAATATCTTTTCCAATGATATACTCCCTTTTGGAATGGGTAAGAATGAGAAAGATTTATGATCCTGAGGGCCCAGTCCCAATGGTTAGTGTCTAAGGTCAGAACCCATTTCCAAGTTGGGTTACTGATGAGGATAGCATCCTGTACTTTTACAGATGTGTATGGATACCTACTGACATATGATAAGAGTTGATGTTGGAATCTAACACCTCTATTTGGGTAGTTTACCCTAGTATTACCAAGATGTACTCAGACTTATGTTATCAGTATTGGTGGACAACTATGTAGAGGTATATTTTTTGGTTTTATCCCATGGTGTTGCACATATCAGTAGGTGATGGAGGAGCACCAGTGAATTGTTAGACTTCTATAACCACTATCAATTCCTAAGTGTAAACAGGAAGACATCATCATGGGTTTTGTGATGGGTTTTCTAGGATCAACTATTAGAATTTGTGTAGAATGCATGATCATAGATAGGTTAAAAAATTCCACCCAATTCCTACCTATCTAAGAGACCTTTTCGGTTTAAGAGATTTTGAGGCTTTATTTTAGGGATAGTTAACACCTTCATGATGTTCCAAATTCTATCATATTCAATAGGGAGTCTCATTTTACAACATGGTTCTAGAAGAGGTCGTAGAAGGTACTAGGTTCATAGTTTATTTTGAGTACATAAATATCACCCTTAGAAAAATTGGTAGTCTGAGTGTTTGATACATGTGTTAGTGGAAATGCTCCAGCCACATATCCTTGATTTCAATGGTTTTTGGGAGAAACAAACACCACTTTTGGAGTTTACCTACAATAAAATCTTTTAGAAAAGAGTTTATATGGATCCCTATATGGCCCTATATAGTAGGAAATTACATTCACCCCTATGTTGGTTAGAGGTAGGTGAGGTAGTACTATTGGTACACCATATTGTTCATACGACTTTTAAGAAAGTACAACTTATTCAAAAACATATGGATATAGCATTATCTAGGAATATTTATTATACTAATCGTTTCCATAGACCTTTGGATTTTGAGGTGGGACATTGAGTCTTTTTATGATTTTTACATAGATTGGGTAATATATAGATTCAAAGATAAGGAAATATATTACCTCATTATTTCAGGCCTTTTGAGATCATGGAGAGAGTAGGGCCGATAACCTATTGGTTGTGGTTACCACAAATATACTGGGCCATGCATGACTTATTCCATGTATGAAGACATCACTCTTATCATTTTGACTAGTCTCATTCATTTGATCCTGAGGATATAGTGTTGAAGGAATATACATCCTTTATGAAGCATTTGAAAAGTATCATTGATTGGAGAATGAAGTCTCTCCAAGGAAGGTAAGTTCCTCTATTCTGGGTGATATAGTAGCATGACCATATATAAGATGATACCTAGGAGTGGGAGGCCGATGTATGTTCCCAGTAGCTTGATATTTTCTTAAATGATCCTTTATTATCCTCATAAGTGCATCCCTAGTATGATTTTCTTTAAGGAGGGTAGGTTGTAACGACCCAACCTTTTGTTTTTAATATAAAAAATATATTTTTCATTATAATTCCTTGATTTTTCCTTATGGTAATTAATAATGAGGTTGTGGAGGAAATGAGATTTTTCAAGGCTTGTTCGAAGCCCAGAGCCCTGGGTTTTGGAGGAAAGAACTGGGCCAAAAGATTAGTAGAAACCATTTGTTATAGTCCACATAGTTAGAGAAAACCATGCAGGAGATTTCAGTTAATAGAAGAGGGCCACATAGGTTTTCCTAGTCATGCGACCTAGTCCGGATAGCTAAGAGACTTATCATAGAAAATAGACAGATACATTTCACATCAGCTACTCAAAATTATTCAAACAGTGATCCTATCTCATGTGAGGGGTGTCCTTGGGCAGTAACTAGTGATTGGTTGGTACACTATTTGACTAAAATCGCAACTGAACTATGAGACCCTTTAAAATGTTGGTGAAATGACCATTTTATGATTTTATATTTAAAAACATAAACTCATTCTTCCTCCAATGTTTTTCCTTAGCATCCTAACACATAAAGGTCCTCCTCCCCCTCTCATTAGTCTTTGAAGCCATATCATCATCCAAACCCCATTTTCTTCACCATCAGGTGCATTGGATCTGTAATGGTAATCTATCAACTATTATCCGCTCCTTAGTTTATCTCACCTTCTTATGCTCTATTTTTATTTTTTATCATATGACAAATTTTTTGGGTTTTTTTATTATTCTAATTTATCCAATTATAGTTGGATTCAATGTCCAAAAACAGATGAGGAATCATCTACAAACCAAGGGTAGGTGGTCTAGTTCTTTCACTTAAAGTCTAATTTCATTTAATTATACACCAATGTGATGCATGTTATAATTATCCAAATACTCCATATAAATGTATAATTACTTAAATTAATGGTTATTCTCATATGTAAGGGGACCCTTATAACCCAGAAAACTTTATGGTGGGGAATTTACCTTTATATGAGGCACCTCATGGGTGCAACCCTCCTTAATGTTTTTGAAGCCTCATGGTTTAACATTTTATTAAACCAAAAATCAACGTTTTTTTGTATTTTCATTGTAATAAATATAATGATTTTTAAACAGAGCTAAAAGATATGATAGGTTATGTGTTAGGCCTTAGTTCTTTATTACAAAGCTTGAATTACAAAGATAAACTCAATTAGATAACATGATTAAAGTATAATTGTTATAATTCCGAGATGAAATGGTATGAGTTTTTTATTTTCAAGACTTACCATTACTCTAAGACAAGGGTGATACAACTGTCCCAATTTAAGGATTATTTTTGTTGGCTCATCTTGATTTATAATTTATAATTGTTGTGGATTGTAAATACATTGGGAGTGATATATAGATTATTTATAGAATGCATTGAATATGCCAACCAGATGGATTACTTACATTCCCATGAGAGATTCCGATTCACTAGGGGATTCACCTTGGACAGGCTTGGTGGAAAGATGGTTATACCATGACATGAGAAATACTTAGTCCTATATATGAGATAACTAGGATGATATTAGATGGTTATGATTAAACTATGGTGAGAGTGATTCTTGAGTTTCATTTTTTAGATCACCTTGGACATAATCTTCTGGTGATGGTTATTTATAGTGCTCCAAGAGTGATACATGGGATTCACTTACAAATTTCCTTATACAAGCTCATGATGAAATGTACTAAATTTTATGGAATCCCTTTTATATTAATCTAAAAATGCGTAAATGTTATCAATGGGATGTGTCCGCTATGCCAAATAACATGCTTTGGTTTGGTTTATTTTTGAATTTTTTTTATTATTACCCATTATTACACACATATTATTATTTTATAGGTTTACTATGTATTAGACACATATGGATTAGGCTTAAGTAGGTATTGTCGGTCGTGTGTCTATGAGAAACCGAAACCGAGTTACTTTATTTATTTATTGCCTTACATTTATTGTTAACCTTCACACTAATAATTTTATATGACTAGAATGGGTTATTCTAGAAATAATTTTTGGTGGAAAAATGATTATATATCATACCATTTTCTAGCTACCTATGGTACCTGAATAGACATCTTTTCCATAGCTATAGACAAGTGGAAGCAATAAGCTTTCAATGTTTGATCTTTGGTGTAAGTATGGCGTTCGAGGTCAGATGACCAAGCCTATGATTGTCATGCTAGTAGAGGAATATTTTAGTATTCTTTTATTTTTTTAACGTGTGGAATATTATTAATTCTCTTATATCATATTTACTTAATCTTTTTATATCTACATGACATGATCATCATCATTTTTGTATCTATTGTGATTTAGCTTCCCCCTGTTGGTTTTATTGTATGATTATTTTTATTATTCTACTGTTTATTAATTTCTATTTTAGATTCTTACCATTATTATTTAACACTAATCTAAACTCTAAATATGAGGGCATAGTCTACCCATAGTCAAACCCTAGCCCTCACTACTAGTTGGTAGCCTTTGGAATGCTGGTAAGCATGCCTGAGGTCATATGGATAACCGTATCGGGGAACTACATAGCAGCTTGTGGTGGAGTAAGATAAAAAATTAATGGATATATGTAATATTTATTAATTAACAATAATTTTTGAAATAAAATATTACATATAACTTATTAACTTCCTATCTATTGGAAAATAATAACGTCGCTCATACGAACATGTGGACTACCACCTCTATATAGTGATGTGAAATGTTTTTTATTTTATTTTTACATTGATTTTAATAAGGATATATTTTATTAAAATAAATTATATATTTTACATAATAATTTTTCTGGAATAGTAAATTAACATTTATTTTCCTTTCATTTAATCCATTGAGGAAAATGGAAACTGTGTTCATGCGTACGTACCACTTACCATCTCAATGAATGATGTAATCCATTTTATATCTCTTAATTTTATATATTAAATTAATAAAATATATATTGAATATATATGATATTTGAATAATTGTTAACATTTTGGAGATAATGGAACTATTTTCAAATTAAAAAGACCAAAGTTACCAAACAAAAGCATCCATGAAATATGAAACAACTATCACCCGTAATCATGATTTTAACAAAGAAATGTTAATTAATGAGTGATAAAAGACTATAATTAAATAATACATGGTATTAATTATATTATTATATCAATTTAATGTATATATAATAAAAATATATTTATTATATAGTTATTTTGGACACATATTAAGGAATTCAAATCTGTGGTAAGGGTTTCTCGTCTCACTTTTACTTCTATGAGATATACACCATATTCACCACATATTCCTTTGTGTGGTGTATATACTGACCATTTTGATATTTTATATCATGCATATATTTCTATTCTTGTTATTTAATGTTTCATGTGAATTTATTTATTTCATAGGGTATATTATTCAAAAGTTTACAAAGTGGTAAATGTTTATTTTATAATCTCATCCTTCTTTAAGATTTTTTTTGTTTTAGTATCTCTTAGGGTAATTTTTTCTATCATAAAATCTAAATATTTCATTATCCTATGAACATTCATAAAATTTTCATGTAATATAACAATTTTCCACTATTTTTCACTTAAAATGTTTGAGAAAGTGTTTTTAAGAAAATCTAGATTTATTTATCTCTTCGGTAGGAAATAATTTTTCATCAAATTCCATGTTTTCTGAAAAGATTTTAAAAAATTATTTTTACCATTTCCAAATGATTTATTAAAAAAATTTAACTATTTATGAAATTTTACAATTTTTTTTGAAATTAATATTCTTATCGTTTTCAAAACAAGGATCTTCTATCTTTTACAAAAAAGTGAATAGAATCTTTTTTTAACATGTACATAATGAACATATTTTTTTCCATCATGACTACTCAATGTTTTAATTCCTAATTTATATGTTTCAAATGTTACTTTCAAATAAAATTATTTTCAAAAATTATATTGGGAACTTCTATTTAGAAAAATTGATTTTCAAATTGAATATGTTATCCCCCCCCAATTTTAATTACATTTTAATGGAATTTATATAAATCAATGACATCAACCCTTTATTGTACTTATTATTGACTAGGAATATTTTGTATTAATATTTTACTTATTATTTTTTGGATGGTTTATGATTGGTTTTAATGAGGATGCAAATTTTTTTTCCATCCACTATATTACTCTAATTGGTTTATGATTAATTTTGTTTATTTGTTTAGGTATTATAATTTCATATATTTTTTTTTGAATGAAAATTATTATGTTTGTTATGTTTCACCCCTTTCATATGAGGAATGGCTTAGACATGGTAAGTAAAAAGTTGGGCATGGTTTTAAATAGACCCGATATGCATCGACAGTTCTCATAAGACAAATTAGTTGGAAAAATTAGATAAATTTTTACCCATAGATATTATGGCATCCCACCTTCTTATTGTGTAACTTTTAATTACATTACAAATAGAGGATCTTTAAAGTTTAGTGTCTTGAAAAAAATGTACATAATAAACAAAAACATATAACATTATTTTAATCCTATTGAAAGGATTATTGAAATGTACATCCTAAGTACAATTACTGCATCTCATAATCTGGAGACATACATCAAAGGAAAGGGTGAGAAGAAGGCTTAGTAAGGAAAACAAGTGAAATATTTTACATTCTAACTTGAGCGATATCAATAAGAACATGAGGAATATCATAAAGGAATGGTAAAGAGTCATATCATAACAATAATAACTTGAATAATAACATGAAAATGTGTCTAAAAAATTTAATTTAAACATTTATAAGAATATCACCAAGGTCCATCCCTAAGGTGTTATAAAAACTACTAAGGTTATTCACCATGGTATCATAAATCTTTTCATCTCTAAAGATTAATTTCATTACCCAATGCATTAGATCACTATCAGGTTGTGCCCTTAATATTATTTATTTTCATGTGAGACACATATATCATAATAAAATATTTCAAAAATAACATAAAGATAATAAAATAAATGGGTTTCATATCAAAATCATGACGTTTTGAAAAGTGATTAAAAACATGGTCATTATGTCATTCATAAACCACGAGAAGGGAATGAGGGTTTTATTCATGTAAATTATAGAATCAAATATATATAATTTTTATATATTAATTAATACCCCTATAAATTAAATAGATTTTGTTATTCACATAAATAAAATAAGTGAATTTCTTGAGAAAAAGAGAGTGATTTTGAGAGGAAAATTCTACAGCATAACAACTATACAAAATGGTTTTAGAAAACATTAAAAAGAGAGGGGACATGGGTCTACCATCCATAAATGTATCATAATGTAGTATAAGTACATAATAAAATGGAAATAATAACATGGTATGAAAACTTTAAAGTTATACCACATAAAAGAGAACTTGAATGGAAAAAAGGGAAGTCAAGAACTACCTTACAAAAATTCGACAGCCTAACAATGTTTCTTAAAAATTAAGAAATGAATTGATGAGAGAAAAAAGGGTATCTCATAGTATGAACATAAAAAGTCTAGTAATTGTGATATATAATATTATACACCAACATATGAAAATAGAAATTCAAATACATAACATAAAATAAGTGTTGACTAAAAAGAAGGGTGAAAGGTTCCCTTACCTTGAAAAGTAACATCAAAAAATTCAAGGCCAGGACCTTGGGGGGATTGTGGGAACCTTGTGAGGACTCCTTGGGTGGTAAAAAGACCAAAGATTTGTTCAGGAGGAAATTGTAATGAAAGGAATGAAAAATGGGTTGATATTTGTACCAGAATTGAGGGAATATTTTATTAATTTCCAAGGGACACCTCATTAGTGGTATTTGAAAAGCCATAGGTATGCCCGTGGTATTTGACTATGGTATTCACCGTATGGAACACCTCATAAAATATTTGACTATACACAAGTCAAAAAGAATTATTACATCATTATTATATCACTAATGAGTCATTAAACACACTGAAACTTGAAACTGTATTTTTACTATTCACCAAAAAACAAAATGTTTTATAAAAATTTCATAAATTCTCCCTAAAATAATTTCAATGCTCTGAATTAAAAAATGAACTCCATTTTATGAAAATAATTTCTAATTATGAGATATTTAATTTTTAAGTAAATACACTATTTACATGAAAAAATACTAATACTTAACTAATAATTTATGGAACAATAATTTACTTATGCTATTATATCACATTACCAATCAAGATGCCTAAATTATATTTATACTTTCTTAGGTGAGGTTAATATTCCATTGGTCACATTACTATTCATAAGGGTAATATTACTATTCATAATTTACTATTCACTGAAAATTATGTTGATCTTATTAGAATCTAAATTTCTTAATGATCACAACTGTAAAAGACCATTTTTTGAAAATCATTTCACATTATTAATTATAAATAAATATTTTAAAATACCCGTTTTCTAATATTCCTCAACAATATGGAACTTCTATAAATTCATCCATTTTTTTGACATTTTAAATTAATTTTTTTACCATAATAAGAAATAAAATTTTATTTATACAAAAGGATTACACAAAGTAACTAAGGCCCCATTACATATCCCCTTATAACACCTACATAGGACCTAAGAGTAAGGTGTGATATAGTGATTGAATCTTGGGGTGGCTCATGCAAAATTTCCAGAGTGGTGGTTTCTATTATCTTTAACTTCTCCCAAAGGCGATTACATTCAAGCTTAATATGTTGAAGCTCGACTTGGGCTTGGTCCAGAGCAAAGAACAGTGATGCTACCTCTTTCCCAAGCTCTGAAATATGGAGTTCATATGACTCTAGTCTTCTAAATGAGGCCATATATTCTTCTTTTTTGTATTAATTAACCATGATAATTTGTATTTATAAAATATAATCCTGATTATAAGAGTATAGTTTCCAATGGTCATATTGACTAACGGTTATATAACAATCAAAAACCAGTGCACTTATTTTAATTATAATCACTTCATTAATAAAAGGATATAGTATTGTTGAGTACAAAAGAAAATAATAGACAAATTTAGGAAACAAATATTATTCAAAAGTTCGAGTCATCGCAGATTTAAAGTGTCTTGAGAATGGTCTAGACGATATGTTTTAGATGGGACATTATTCATTCTCTCATTATGATATTAGTTATTGATGTTACATATAATTATTTGATTAGTTAGAATATCCAAGGTTATGTTTTCAGCTCTTGTGATTTTTTATATGACATTATTTTATCATCATTTATTCTTTCTATATAATTATCATGTAATTGATTGAATGGTAGGTGTTTCAGTTATTTACCTAGAAATTTATATTATACTTATTTACCCATGGTATCTTCCACTATAAACATACCCTTTATGAGTATTTTATCTCGCCCTTTTCTTATGTTTCTTTCCCCATAATTCCAAGATGTGTATTATGATTGATATGCAGGGTACTGCTAGAGTAAATAGTGATTCACTCTATGAAAATATTAGCTTGTATTTTATTTTTTAAATTGTAGTGTTAGATTCAAGATTGTATCTAGTTTACCAATGATACTAAACTATGCAGTCCTTCAATATTCCATTCCTTGTTTCTTATGCCAATGTAATATAGTAACCACTAACTCTAGGCTACTAGGTTCACAGTCTTTATAAATACACCCTTCATTAAAAAGTCATCTATTGGGAAAA
This sequence comes from Viscum album, assembly GCA_963277665.1. NCBI lineage: Eukaryota > Viridiplantae > Streptophyta > Magnoliopsida > Santalales > Viscaceae > Viscum > Viscum album. Next base: position 1,654,381,768 of record OY728121.1, on the reverse strand, counting down.
CTTGTACTTTGTACTAATCCATTTGGTACCCAATGGTGATGAAATTTTTCTAGGAGACACTGAGATACCATTGGATTCTCAGTGATAGTCCACAGGACACTTAGTCCCTATAACACAAGGTTAACTCCCCCTCTTTACCTCCTTCTCCTCTCAAACTCCTCTATTTCCTTCTATAACCCAATTTACATCAAAAAAAATTTTGAATAGATAAAATGAAATGGTAATTCTCCTAAAATAATTCTATGGCTTAAAAAACTCCCCTATATCAAGATTTTCATCCCTAAGAAGCTTGATTAACATCTTGAGGGAATAAATATAGACATTGGATCTTCATTTTAGTTTCTCACTTTTTAGTATCATCTTTGAGATTTCAAAGATGCACCTGACCAAAACTAGGGGAATTAGAATTCTCTATAAAACCTTATGAATACTATTAGTGATACAAATATAGTTATCAAAATATGATGCATCATATTCATACACACCATCATCATATCATATCGTGCTGGGGAGGGAGTTAAATTCCTCATTTTCGAAGAAATATGTAAGGTGTTGTGTATGGTCTTGAATTTAGAAGGCAAGGATAAGTGATAAGAAAATTCTATAACCTCACTTAAAATTTCAAAGCGATTAACATATCTTTGGGCCATTTTCCTCTTCTTTCCCATATATCAAATATATAATCTCAAAGAAACATGAAGAAATACATTGTAACCCACCTTTGATTCCAATGGTCTCTATTTATGGTCATCATATTACTTTTAGTGACTTTGAGAAGTGTCAATATTCTTTTGAATCTATTTTTTCTATTTTTTTATCCCTTCGAAAAAACATTGGCCAATTATAGAGAATTATTTTCTCACTTTCCAACATAAGAGAGAGTGACATGACCTCCCATATCACACCTGATAAAAATATACTTATATGGATGATTAACAATGTTATTATAGGAGAACATAACCATAGAAATGAGATTATCCCAAGAGCCACCATAATCATGAATATAGGCTCAAATCATATCCTCTAAAATTTATATGGTCCACTCAAACTGGTCATAAGTTTTTGAATAGAAGGTGGTACCTAATTTTACCAAAGATACAAATTCCATTTTAATCCATTTCCAAAACCATGATATAAGACTCAAATCTCTATCATAGATACTAAATAGTATACTATGATGCTTTATGATCTATCTGTTATATAGTTTCTAAATATCATCAATATAAAAAGATTCCTTAATTAGTAAAAAGTTATCTATCTTAGTTATAAAACCCATTATCAACTTAATTACATCTTTCCCCTTATAAATCCTACAAAAACTAGTCATAAAATCCATATTGGTTACATCCGACTTCAAAATAGGAAAATTGAGTGATTGAAGAGTACCGAATGACTTTTGATGATTTCACTTTACATGCTGATTGGTAAGAAACTTATTGAAAAATCCAATAATATTTTTCTTCATTCCTGATCACTATAACTAGTAATGAATATCATGGTACATTTTCAGGATACTAGGGTGAAGTACCCATATAGATGAATAGAATGCCTTTATCACACCACCTTTCATACTCATAGGGACTACGAGTCTTTGATGGAGATATATAAGTGAAATATTATTTTGGATCCACCTATAAAAGCTCTCTCCACTATTGAGTATCTCTTAAATAATGGAATAATTTGGATCCCAAAATTGGGAGTCAATAATATGCTCTAAGATAGAGGATTAATGTTTAATGTTGGGTAGGTCTATCTCCTATTAATCTTCTAGCACATCCAAATGGATCTTGTCCATAAGTGACATTAATATCCAGGAATTATTAACCCCTTTCACCTTTTGAAGGTGTAATTTCTAGGAAATATCATAAATAATGAAATTTCCATTACCAGATGAATACTAGATGTCAAATTCGAATTTCAAGAGGTATTACAGCTCTTCGTGAATTTTCTTTAGTACCCATTACATAAATATTTGTTTAGGGATCTTTTGTTTTGTAAACACCATAAAATGGTCTCAGAATTAATAGTGCCTCAAACAATTTTGAACCTGAATATTTAAATACAACTCAAAATTATTGGGTTGGATAATTCCACTCATGGGATCATAGTTTTCTAGAAATATATACTACTACCTGGTGATTGTGAATAATATTTTATTTGAGTCCAACATCAAATACAACACATTATACCTCTAATAAACCACCCAGTTGAGGTATGATGAATGTGTGTTGATGTTAACTAACTCTTAAATTCATAAAAGGATGCTTTATATTTTTTAACTATAAAACTTTACCCATTTTTTTATCAAAGAAATAATTGGAGCGACTATTCTTGAAAGATCCTGAATCAAGTGGTGATAAAAATTTGTGAGTCTGATAAATATCATATTATAAAATATAAAATACGGAGATTTCCTAGAAATTATGGACTTCAACCATTTAGGATCCACTAGAATACTAGTTTTTGGGATCACATTATCTATGAACTTTTCTTACTAGATCCAAAATGAGTATTTTGAGAGATTATCACACAAATGATGTTTTCATAATGTATGTAAGAAAATAAATAGATGAAGTTCATTATAATTTATGGATTTATAATATTCCATTATTTTATCCATAAATATTATAAAATTTCAATGAATAAAGGGATGAAATATACTATTCATTTGGACCATATATATATAGTTTGAGAATTATTCTAGCTAATATCTATTAATAATTCCTATAATGAATTTTGGAAGTGGTGTTTGAAAAATATTATATCCTCATTCAAAACTGATGATATCCATAATCTAGGATAATATTATAAAACCACCATAAAAATTTAAACTAATTAAAAAAATCCTCAATTATAGTAAAATGATAATGATTCTTGATTATTACCTGGTTTAACTTTTGATTGTCCACATAGAGGCACAGACATCCTTCGACCATCTTGGAGAAAAGAACCAAGAACTACATGGAAAATTTATTAGGCTAATTGATCCTTTATCATACATCTCGTCAAGATATATATTTATTATATTAATTCAGTTAGACCATATTATATGGGTGAATTGAGATTGGATTAGTTAAAGGTATAATACGCGACATGCTTTAAAAATTATCAGTGAATGTGTTTGGGTAATTTTATACCACCAGATGTAAGTCTTTCTACTCTTTATCTTCCCCTACACCAAGGATGATAATTTCCATTTTTGTAGTGATCACCCCGACCTCTCATGTATCAGGACCTACTCCAAAAAATTGAAACTCTCATTATACACAAAGTTTATACTTGACACCCACTAGATATTAGAATTATATTATCCTAGAATAACAATCAATTCATACTTGGAGTTGGTTTAACCAATACATTCCTTGAATAATATTAAAGGGGTTTATAGTGAGAACCCAAAGATCCCAAAAATTTCAATACATTGACACCAAAAAAGAATAAGATAAACACTTTGATATTGGATTTATAATTTTCCCTAGGGGTGTGTCGAGGATCATATAGTTAGGTTATACTTTTAATCTCATACCCCAAAAAAGTAAACCATGTTAATAGAAATAAAGGAATGAAAATAACTCGTATAGAATAAAGAAAAGACAATATAGATGAGACTAGAATCATACCTCAAAAACTAGTATTCCCCACTTCGTTCTTGATGGTGGGGAACTCCATAATATATATTCCTCAAGATCTATCATGTTAAATCTAAGTCACATAGACCTACATGAATGAATACAAAAAAACTAATTATCCTTGAATTACTTGGTGGAATCATAAACATGATCTTCTAGATAGTGGACTAAGGCCACTATTAAAATGAGTGTTTTTCTTGGATTCTGGTTCATGGGATGTCTGGGGTCACTGTCTAATTTTTTAGATACACTATAGTAGAAAAATAATTTGAGATGGACATATTTTCCATAGGAATGACATTTATCTACTTAAATGTTATAATTCAACAGGATATTCACTTTGTGACCACACAAGTGGAACAATAAATAAGTTCACCTTCAACTAGGGGATGGATTCACTCAACCTACCAGACTCCCTTTGCATGAAACACCATTACTTAGCTATTTTCAAAGTGGATTTTATACTAAATAATGAATCACTTTTAAATATAGACTATAAGAGAGATAATCACACCTATACCTCCATTATATCCCATATCTTTGAGGATTGGATTATTGAAAAATTCATTTAAAATAATAGGTTGAACAATATCAATTGGGTATATAATGGATATTTTAATTCCATATCAATGTAAATCAACTTAAACTCCTCATTTTCACAAAGATATAGAGAAAAATAAAGAAGATAAGTGAACTTATAAGAATATTTTATAAGATTCCTTGAGTAGTGATGATGATTCATAAATTATTTCCAATTCACTTGTTACAAATAATCAAGGTAAAATTGATCAAATAATAACCCATATAAGTTCTTTCATGAATGTTAATGATCTTTCTTGACCTTGAGCATGACATCCATCCACTATAAAGTTTCTTATTCTAGAATGAATACAGATTATCTAACTTGGTGTTTCTATATATTCTATATTCCATCAACTATATAATAGATGATAAAGAGTCACTCCTCAAATTATTACTGATTGGACACACCCTAGAATTTTATAGGATAAATAATTTGAAAATCATTTATGACATTAGAAGCTATTGGTTTCTTTCAAGGAACCCCTTTATTGAAAACACGTAGCAATAAATAATCCCCTCCAAGACTTTATGTTCAATTATAGGTTGAGTTTTTAAATAATTATCATCCACCTATTACTACATGGTAATAAATGGACATCCATGTTAAATACCCTATAATAAATTAAATAATAAACTCAATTTTATCCTCTCTATTAAAAGACCCATGGTTAAGAACTTCATTAAAAATACTAGGATTAACCTCCCCTTTTCTCTCCCCATATCAATATTTTTTTATCAACACTTTTATTTTCAAATAAATTTTCATTATTTTAGCAAATTATACATGATATAAATGATAATTTAATGGTATGTAAAACAAAATTTCTTAATAATATGAGAAAGTTAAAAGAAATTAACTTTAATAAATCAGTTATCAAAATGAATAAAACACTTTTACAATCTTGGAATCAACTATTAGTTCATATTGACCTTCTCATTAACAAAATAAATATCAAGAAATAAAATTAATTTATTGTTAATGTTTTAGATCAAAAAACCTTCAATTGATTATAACTATAATATAATAAAGAATAAGAAATCATGTAAGCTGTCATGACATCCAAAAAATTCATATCCATTGATTTTAAATACGATTCATGAAGATAAAAAAAATAGGATAGAATCGTGGAAAATAATGAGAGAAGATAGAATAAATATCCTAGATCACCATAAGGAACTCATCCTTCTAATATAATTAGAATTTCCAGACATTTTTTGGAGGTTACATTCTAAGTATTTACATTTCTACGGCCTGTCTAGTTTTAATTCCCATACTCATGTTCCCTTGAATTGGTATTTGATGGAATTTTATAATGTGGATGACTAGATTTCACAAAAAACACAGGGCCAGGTTTCTACAAATCCTTAGGGTTTCCTTCTAATTACTTGAAGCCTAAGTAAACGCTGATGGTTAAATACAATATTGATGGGAGATAGTTTTCCCCCACATTAGAAAAATAGATTTTTTTCATTTCAAAATTTAGATATATCCATTGGGGTAGGTAGAACCAAGCCTCTTGAATACTGATTCCCACCATAGAAACCTTCATAACTAGATAGAAAAAACAACACCTATTGAAATAACTATATGTACATGCATAAAAATCACACCCAATTCCAAATAATTCAAAAAGTCCTAAAAATGAGAAAATATAGTAGAAAATTATTATACACACAATGACTAGGAGAAATGTGAAAAAGGATAAAAATATAGTGAATCCTATATGAAAACTCTTATAGAACCCATTCTGGAGAACCATTATGCATATACTCTAGGAACCCTCTAGAAATTTAAAAAAAATTCACCCACACCCCACACTCCATGTTGTAGTGACCCATGTTCTCTAATAATTTCTTTTTACCTGGATTATAGATAATGATGTTTTCACGCAACCCATAGTTGCAGCTACAAGGCATGAGTATGATAAATTAATAGGTGATCACCACTCTAACCCTACTTACCTATCATAAAATAATGTTTATACAAGAAACCATACATTTATATAATATAAAAAAATCAATGAATAAAAATATTCTTCAGATAATTTAGAATATATAATTAATAAATAAAATAGTCAATTCCTTAATCTAGAAGGATATTGAACATAACTTACCTACTTCAGAAATAACCCAACATCAATATAAGTATGGAGGTAGAGAAATATTATATCCCATCCTATATAGTTAGGTATAAATATAATTTTACGGAACAAGACTGTCTAATTTGATACTAGAAAGGGTATACCATGTTAGGTCCTGAGCCCCTAACATGGAATATGGGACATGGTATGTAAGGACACGGTTTTATTAGCCCATTAAATTACCATACTAATTTAAAATATATAAATGCATGAAAGTTATATTAATATACTAAATATACCTTTTGATACCCCAATTAGTGACCAAATAGCACGTGGAAAAAAAATTAAGGTTGTAATACATGGTAGTATACTTATTGCAACATGATACACTCTGATAGGGGTGGGTGAGGGGGGATGTGAATCTGGTTGTTTCCGAATTTAAAAATTATTATCTTTAGCTCATTTGACTTTCTTTTTGAACTTGTTCCCATGTTATAAGGAATAATGTTAATCCTATCAACAAATTACTTTCTCTCACAACTTCACCCAATCTCAAGTATGAAGACATTAAAATAAATCACTCATAAGTTATAAATATTTTTCTTGGTTCTCTACAATGGGATAATTCAAGGAGTCTACACTAGAGATTTATCAATATACTAAATGTTTATACAAATCACTATATTTATAAAAATTGTTTAGGAAATATGAACTATCAATCCTAGGGGAACTCCCTCTCATCCTCTTTTATGAAATGATTCACTGAAGTCTTGATCAATTTAAATATGAACGTGTCTTTAAATGGTTAGTGTAATAAAAATTATTTCATGTATATTAAATTTTGGTTAGATAATCCATTAATTTATACCCTCCATGAACTGTTGTTTAAGTCGAATAAATTCAATTATTTATAGATAGTTGGATCTTATGTCTTTTACAATAGTAGTAGTGACTACTTCCAAATTAAAATAATTATACACTATAATTATCTCATTTATAACTCCTTAAACTTCTAGATATGGTATTGTAACCCTTTTATCCTCCCAAAACTTCTTCATTTAAAACTAAATGTGATTAGTGTACAAAAACTCATTTTTCTCTAATATACTTGATATTTTCTATAACTTTAAACCTCATTTTCTTTAGAACTAAAATGGTCAATGTACTTAGTCTTACTTTATTATCTTTCACCAGATGTATAAATTTTTTTCTCTTCTTATACTTTAGCTCAAATATATTTTAGATAGTATTAATGCCATTATCCCACCCAATTATTCACCAAACATAATATTCATAATGAAAATAGTTTTGGTACTCTCTATTTTATTCTCTTATACTTTTTTTATTTGATATAAAACTTTATTTTAGTGATATTAGTGTTGATCCCCCACAATATTCTTCTCTTTTTTATATTATGAATATTGTGTGAATATTTATGTATTCAAATATAATTTTTTTACCAATATCATAGTGGTAAATAATTATATAAATCCAAGTAAAATATCATCAATTAATTAAAATAATTCCTTTAGAAAAATACAACATTTGAAAATGGAATTATTCTCTAATTTATAGTGTAGAATCCCCTTCATAATTATCTTTTAATCATATTACAAAGTTTACTCATTTATTCTTCCTAAAGTATCAGTATTATGTATTTTAAAAATTCCTTTAAATTTGTGACATTTTTAATTTTATTCACATATACATGGAATCATACATTGTATTGGTTTCAATTTGATTATTTACCAAAATATTTATCTATCAAGGACAATAACATGAATTTATTTTCCATTTTGTGACATAATTTCAAAAAATATAACTAATTTCAACTTGATTATTTCCTTAAATAACATCACAACTGAGTATTTCTCTTCATAAAATGGTAACTAATTATTTTACAATATTTATAAATGAAACAATTTTATTTTGAATCACTGATAATCAGAATTAACATCTTGATATTTAATATATTGAAGAATTATATATCATCTGGGTTATTTATAAATCATATCTCTCAGACAAATTAACTTACATAATTATTATCTATGAATTATCTAGCTTAATTTTAAGCATCACATATGATTTAAAACTTTGTTTATTTTACCTTATATTTCAAATATAATCTTACATTATGTCTAAGTACATTTACATAGGTTGGGACTTTGAAATTTTTTTAGAGCATGACACATTTTCTTTTATGAATTCAACTCTCTACCATTATGTATATAGGGTTAATGATTTATCCTCATCCAATTTATTTTACTCCTCTAAAATTTTACTTCTACATATATAGGTAAAGCTCTTCCTATTTTAAATTTTTCATTAAGTTCCAATATATTACTTTTATGTTCATTTTTCCTTTTCCACATATCCACACGTCTTTCAAGAATTACATATACATATTCATGGATAATGTCTTAATTTTATATTTACCTTTATTACTTCCAAAATTCATCCTTATATATATAGAAACGTGTTATTTTGGATATTATAAAATTATAGAGTATGGCATGGATGAATCCTACCTATTAGTTGGGTCAATTTTACAAATAATAAGAATCATTTAATAATTTTATATATTTCAACATGCTGAAATATATCACCTTTAGATAAGATAATTTTAAAAACTATATTTTTTTATCGAAACCTGATTTCTCCATAATTCCTTTAAAACTAATAGACTCCAGATATCTTCATCCAAGCTTCCAAACCTTCCAAAAAAATAAAACACTTGCTACTATTTTAGATATTCAGGATTTAACTCATTGATAATATCTCAATACTAGATAATAACGAACAATCCAAAACATAATCACCTCTCAAAATCTTCACATTCCAACATCTAATACAAACCAAATTCAACAGTCATACTTAAAACCTATCATATCCAGACAATTTACCTTCTTCACAATTAAAATTCATGATTCTATTAATTGAAAAAAGATCCAAAAAACACCATTGGTTCTAAAATACCCCCTTTAGGTTTCATTTCAAATACTAGCATAAATTCATCTTCCATCAAATAAATAAATGGATATGGATTTATGACCCTTGTAAATCAAAATGGAAAGGTTATTTAGATCCACATATTTCTTTTTTATACTCCCTATTATCATTAAATAATGTAGGTGATACCTTTTGATATCTAATCCCACTTTATCCATAAAAGAATTTCTCCAGAGAGTTCTTATAGTGTAAGTTAATTTATCTAGTTCAACAAGATATAATTGAAGATAGTTTAGTGTCCTTTTTCCTGAAATCCTTTTCAAACTTCCCTAAAAAAAACATCAAATATTGAAATTTTATAATTCAACCAAAACATTATTCTCCAACAACCTCTTACTAAAATAAACTTCAACACTATTTCCAGTGGTGAAACCACATGTTTTAAATAAAATATAGATTTAAAATTTAGTCAATGAATAAGAATAACTCTACCTGTAGAATATAAAATTCTAGAATTTCCACCATTAAAACTCAAATATTTTTCATATTTTTCCAACTGTTTTTTACTTAATAGTATCTATAAGGTAATTTATCACTTTTAATTGAGTTATTGACCAATACTATAAGCTTACTGAACTATAAATGATATTACGAAACAAGACATAAATTCAATAACCTCAAGAATATCAATGAAACTCCCTTACTTCCATAGATTCTTAAAACATTGGTTTCTAAATTCTTCAACAAATAATCCTATGATATCAATCACAATTACACCATACCATTGAAAAATAAACAATATAGTACTAAGTGTGTGATAAATATCGTATATTGAACCAATTTACACCACTTTTTTATAATAAACTAGTGATATAACTCTATTTAAATTATCATTCAATATTAATAGAGATTTTTATTTTCAGATGAGATAAAAAACCTTTGAGAGAATAGCACAAACTGCACCAGAATGACTTCAGATTATACCTCCAAGTATTGAGACAATCTTTAGAACAAGTATACCATTTTTTTTGATTTTTTTTATTATTTTATTAGAACCAAGAATATAGTTTTCTGATTCTATAATCTTAGCACAAAAATAAATAAACATGATTTTCATGAATGATGTTATTTCTTATCATAGGTTATATATTTTTTTATTATAATGGTTAGATTTCACTATAAATATAGAATGATATAAATTATTTTGATCTATAAGAGTGAATTGAAACCACTGGAAATTTCAAAATATATAATTTAAATCTTTTTAATTTAATAATAGGATCAACACTATTTGATCTTTTTTATTAAATCATGCTACTTCCAGATTCATCATAGAAAACGAAAATTTCTACTTGAATCCACTTATTGAGTAATATTATGTACTTAATACCATTGGTTATTTTTATTCAAGAAATATATTAATTATAAAAAATAATAATTCTAAATTCACTTGTTGTTTTAATCTTCTTAAAACATAAAAAATCTCCCTTTTCAGTATAATCAAAATTTATTTCAACTCCCACTCATGCCTTTCTATAGTTAAATTACACTATTTATCATATATCTCCCTTATATATATACCAATTCTATCATATATTAGAAACATTTAAATTCATTGGGAGTGGGGTTGCCTTAGGTATCCTCGTATTGATAAATGTGGATGATCAAGGCGAACCAACCCTCTATTTTGATGACACTACTTACGAAAACTCCTCTATAGATATTTTGGGATAGATTTTTCTTCTTACATGGCTAGGTATTTATCTCCAATATATGAAAAATATACCTACTACATGTTTTATCCTTTGATAAACCATGTTATCATTTTTTCATGATTGTTTCTCAATGAAAGAAAAACCTCATTACTCTTTCTCTAATTATTATTTTTGGAATGGATAAAACCACTTAATCGTCACTATTTATTATTTTCCATGACTTCTGTTAATCACACATCTATTTTTTTATATTATTGATGATTTTTTATGTTTATAACCATTTATAAGAATTAAATCCTCTATTAATAAAAATAATGTCCCTTATTTCACATCTTCTTTAACAACAATGAGAGTAACCTTTTTTTATTTTCTCTCTATTCATTATTCTTCCCTTACAAAGGTTGGTGTGAGTAAAACAGATTTTATTTTTGATTCACTCTCTTATTTTATCTCTATAATGAATTACATGAACTATACATCAAGGATAATTGAGGTTTCCTCCATTCCTTTCCTACTTCATAAACATCCAACAACATGAATATGTTTTTTTGTTGGTTATATATCAATTTCATCCATTTATTTCTCCCACTTTATATGGGAATGGGTGTTCTCCTATCAGAGTCATGTACACATACCTTGATGAAATTTATTTCCATATTTATAAGGATAAAACAAATATAAAATCTCCCAAAAAAATCATACCTCACACAGTCACCCCTTGGAAGAGATTTTGATGCAACATACATTCTTTTTTCTGTATATATTTTGGATTCTAGAAACACACTCATATTCCTTCCCAATTATCTAAAGTGGTATAAATTTATTGATACCTATTTTGAGATTCATATATTATATATTTATTAATAATATCTATTTTAATTCAAAGACACATTTTCATGCACTACAAGTCGAGGATGACATGGATGAAATTTTGAGCATCTCTTTTTTTCATATTATGATATAAGGTTTGATTAAAGCTCCATGATCTTATAATATTCATCCTTTAGTTGGGAAGATATCACATTCATCCTTTTACCTACTTATCATTCTAATTTTATCCCCTCTTCAAGATATTTTTTCAATAGTGAAATAGTTTTCTTTGAACTCCATTTCAATGGACATATTTTTCCATCTTACTTTGAAAGTACGTCAAGAAGATTTCTTTTCGCTTCATCTTTTGACCCAAAATTTTTGTATCTATATTCAAGGAAACCACTAACATACTAATTAATTTTTTCCCCCATCTATATATATTCCAGAAATGCATAGTTCAATCCATGCAAAATTTCCATTTGATACGAATTCTCATTCAGGGATCATATCTTTTCCTCACTACTACTAAAAAATTATCTAAAATTAAAACTTTTTACTGTTTATCTTTCTAATTAAAAACTCTATCAATATCTAAAGGTGAAATTATGTTTTGGTATTTTAAATAATCTTCTATTTTTTTAAAAAAATAGATTTTATAGAAATTTTAGAATTAATAACCTTATTTGGAGAGTCCATCATCTCAAGAGTATTCTTATTCTTATTCCTATTATTATTACTTATATACAAAATAAATTATTATTTATCAAAAATAATATCCACTAATTTATATATTTCATATTATATACTAGTTGAAGCTACCTAGTTTTTTACTTTAATATAATTACTTTACTATAAAAATCATCCAACTGTATCCATTACATTGAAGCATTTTATGGATTTATCTACTTGGATACAGATTCTTTTATAGAATCCTATATGATTTCATGACAAAATAATCTATTAGTAAATTTATTTGAACCATCTCATAAACTGTTTCATGTTGAATTAGAAAAATATAACTAATTGGATATCATGAGGTATTATAAAATGAACTTCTTAATATAATATGAAATAATTCGACCAATTTTAAAAATAATTCATGTTAAATAAATGGTTCTTCACTTTAAAATACATATCACACACAACTATAAAATATTAAAAAGTCATAAATATCACCTTGATCCAACACCATCATGATTTTTTATCTAGTTCTTATTTTAGAAGGGGTAGTTTTAAACTAATAAATTAATTTCATTCTCACAAAAAATCACCAAATATAAACTATGATTATAGAAATATAAATCATTTAATGGTTATAAGAACCTGATATAAAACATTATATAATCCTTAGTTTTATTAAAGTATCCATTTCCATTAATTCACAAAGATATTTTTAGTTTATTTTTTTAGATAATTTGGTCATAAATATTAAAAAAAATAATTAATTTACAAATAGAACACTTACACTTAGTATATATTTTTTTCCATAAAAAATCTATTTAAATATAATATGTTTTTTCATAAAATATCTTTACAATTTTGATCTTTACCTCTTCCTTGTCTATACTCATCCTTAAATACCTATAAATTTTTTTTAAAATGTTTCATGGGTACAAAAAATATCAATATGGGGAATAAAAATAAATAAAGAAACCCGATAGTCCACGAATAATTATAAATCATTTACTTTTGGAAAAATAATATTTGGGCTTAAATAATCATTTTCATACCCAAGATATCAACTCTCATGCTAAAATATTTTTTTAAAAGATTTCAAAAAAAATAATTAAAGAAAAATAAATCACATAATGGTTTCTTTGAAGTCATAAAAAACACATGATTTTTTTTCATAAAGTTATACTTTTCACCCTTAAGAAGCAACATATAGTTTCTCATTTTAAAAAATAATCTTTTTTGTTTCCTTTTTTAAAATTATTATATTTCTATAAAAACCAATGTAAATCATCGATAAATCTTATATTTAACTTGAGGAATAATTTTTATATAACTCTTACATATGTAATAACCTTCTTAGTAGTACATGGAATAAAAATCATGTTTACACATGAAAAAACCATACTTATGAAAATTGTAACAACCACCATAGTTAATCGTGGAATAACTATCCTTTTTATTCTTGGAATAAGAATCATGATCAACTTACAAACAAAAATTTTACATAATGTATTGGAGGGTTATCATAGACCCACATATCCTTGATTTATAACAGAACCCACCATACTTAGTTTATAATAAAACCACCTATCATCATCAATAATTACCAAGAAACAAAATCATAACACATAAAATATTTTTGTTTTCAATATTAAACTTATAAAAATATTATTTTCACTAATAAGAAATCCTTTCAAGATATTGATATATCGCTTTCTGTTTAAACCCAATTTTCAAAACTAAAATTTCTATAACAAATAGAAGGGTTTTTTTATTTGAAGAAAAAATGGAATATTATAAAGGAATTAAAATTTAATATAAAATTAATGGATATGGTAAAATTCATTATCACTGTATATGTTAAAATAAAACGCTCCTTTCCTATTTTGTAAATAATGTCAAAAAATGATTTATAAAATAAATAAAAATATTCCATTTGAAAAAAATTAAAATAAAATTCCATTTGTAATTAATTTATTTCCATATAATTACATACATAAAATAAGTTTAAAAATATTCACACGGAAGAAAAAGTGTTAAAAGGAAGACATTAAAAGAAGATTTTTAAAAGAATGCACCATACCTTGAGTCCAAAACACCATGTATATTCTTCATCTTAAATAATAATAACGTTATTTTAATTATATAATTTATTAATATCCTTTTTAAACTTTATTATTATTTTTTATTTCCATGTTATAATAAATTATTTACCAATTAATTTTACAAAACATGTTTTAACCATATTCACCTCATATGTCCTACATGACTTTGGTAGGTGGACTATAGTAAAAGAGGTCATTATTATGTTATTTAAATAATAATAATAATGGAATAATTATAATTTATATACATAAATTATACTTTTAAAACCAAACTTTAAATATGTTTATAGAAAATTAACTATGTTAAAATCATTAAGAGGTTTCTCTATACGTACACATGTGTAATGTTTCAATTTTTCAACAATCATTATGAAAAGATGGTAAGTATTATTTTATCATTATATATTGATAATTATATAACAAATACCTCATTACTTATTTAAATATATATATATATATATATATATCATCCTTCTGATGCATCATTGAAGAAAGAATCACATCGCTTTGTGGAGGTGGTAATCCACACATACACAAAAATGATATTATCATTTTTCAATGAATGGAAAGGTAAAAAATAAAATGATATATTATTTTTAATAATTATATATATTTCATGAATATATTATATATAAATATATATACATTAAATCCATCTATACAACTAGATATAAGAGGTGGTTATGGAAGTTTAATTACATTGTTTCATGAGGCGTTAGTCCGTCCTACACATGAATGATGGTTTTTTCCCATTTGATGGAAGAGGAGATGGATATAGGTAATGTAATTATCAAAATAACATCTTATAATATGGTAGATATAGTTTTTATTATTTCAACATTGTAGAATAAGTTTTTAATAAGTTAGAAAAAGAAACAAAAGGAAAATGCTTGGTTAAGAACTATACCCCATCTTCGGACAACCCCTTAAGGTGTACACAAAAAGTATACCTAGGTTAGTTTTTTGATCAAACCAGGTCATATAAGATGCCGAGGGAGAAGAAAGAATGTTATTTTAGTGGGTACTAGTTGAACCAAATGGTTTTTATACTATAATGAAAGGGGAAGAATAGGTTCCCTTTTATAAGAGAGGGGAGGGGCACACTTTGAAATTCTAAATGTATTAAATTAATATAAATTAGTTTTCAAATAAAAATGAATAAAAATTGATAATATGAAAATAAAATATAATTATTAGTTATAATATTATAATCCTATAAATATTTTACAATTTCAGATGATGTTTTCAACCATATTATTTTTTAACCTGAGTTACCACTTTTTAAAAATTATAGTGGTAACAATGTTTTTAACATTTAAGGGTTAATATTGTTACTACAAATGAAAAAATGTTCAATAAATGGGATATAGATTATATTTTTATGAAAATAAAAATAAAATGGTGTAAGAGAGGATTTTTAGGAATTTTAAATCTTTTAATAAGATATTATTTATTATAAAATATCATTAATGTTGATTTTGATTAAATTAATTTAAGCTTGAATTTTAAAACTTCAAGAAAATTATATAATTCAAATATATTAGATTAATACATGTTTAAAATAGTATATTTATCTATTTATTTCATGGAACAAAATAATTAATTCAATTTATATTACTTTTATTTTTTTTAAATCACTTATTTTATTTTCCTTTTAATTTAATAATTACTCTATTAGCATTGTGTAAGAATTTAATGTAATTATTTCATTTATAAAAATTAGAAATAAATTACCATGATAAGAATTAAATAATCTTTAAAATGAATATTTATAAACAAACATATGTTTTTCATCCCTGCCATAAAGTATTTTGATAATTAAAATCAAAAAGTTATATTTTTGTATTTTCTTCACATATTGTATTATAAAGGTCAAAATAATGGAAATATGGTAAAAAAAATTCATATATTATAAATTTTGATAAATATGGATGAAATATAATCATTAAATAATAATTAATCAATTTTTTGAGTTACATTTTATTCCTGATCAAATTATATTTACCCTTAATTAAACCATTTTAACATTATCATGGTAATAAATCTTTACTACGGTTTCTATTAGTAATGGATTAAAAATAAAAGGGAACTATTCAAAAAATTTGAAACCCATAATTTAAAATATGGAATTCATTTTTCATGATTCAAAACTCAAAAGTGGTAAAATTTAATTTTAATTTATACCTATAAAATGGGAGGATAAGTGGTTTTTCCGAAAAATTATTTTTTCAAGGAATAAATGATCTTTATGACTAGAAATCATCATTATATGAATTTAAATTCATTTAAATAGATAAATAATCTATAAATTTCTTTTAAATTATTATTTATTAGGGTTTATTTTGATTAATTAAAATTGAAAACTTTATGCAACTAAAAACTATTTTTTGAAAATTGTGTTTTTAAGAACAAAAAATAAGCCTATAAGAAATCTTGAAATATTGCATATTAAAATGAAAATAATTTGATTATTATAAATAAAATATTTCATATTTCAATTTAATAACATATAAAAAAAGTAATGTGATTTTAAATTGTTGGAACCAAGGATGTTTGTTGATAATATTGGAGCTTGGTTTGTGTTTTTTGTCAATATGAACATGGATGACAAGAGAGTTTACAAAGAATGGGGTCATACGTTTGATGATAAAAGTAGTATTGAAGGTGGAATAGTTTCCTAGTGTTTTCCAATTTTTTGGATCTCAAAATTGGGAGTTTGGTGATGGTTTACAGCCGTATACGAAATGATATGCATAATGGTGTGTAGAACTGAAAACAGTTCACAACGACGATACCTAGTAAATGTGTGAGATATGCAGAATGGTATCGAAAATGGTTGACAATGATGGTACATGGTGAAGGCGTGTGGTATGAAGAAGGCTGTTGAAAATGGTTCGAAGTGAGTGCATGCCATACATGGAATTCAGAAGGATCATAGGATTTCGACAGTTCGAAAAGTAGGAGCGGTACACGGTGGAGGCTAACAGTACACAAATGGAGTCTAGTTCATGAAGATTATCCCACATTGAAAATTTGGGTAAATCGGATTAGAAATTTTTTTAGAGTTATGTCCCTATTTAAGGAGTAGTAACCCGCTTTGTTAAAAAAAAGGTTGGAGATTAAAATTTAGGGAAGAAATCTGATGAATTCTGAATTAGTTCATGGAGGAGAAGAAGATACATGGAGAGGATCAACCACATAAGGAAAAAAGTTTGCAAAAGAGAGTACAGTTCGTGCAGGAATCTCTCGTGCTAAGCGGAGGAGCAAGTATGAGGAGCAGGATGGTATGTGGAGGAGTGGAGTAGTATGCATAGTAGGGCAGTACGTAGATCAGGGTAGTTTACGGAGGAGCTACACGATGTGCCTAAAAATCAGGAGTACATAAAAACCGTATAAGTACGCAAAACACCTAAGGAAGCCTAAATATTTACCAAATCAGTTTAAGAAAATAATATCCATAACATATCAGTGTGTAGAAAAATAAATTACCTCTGTGGGTGATTAAAGGTCTTTAGCAGAGAATCCATTTATAGTTGAGGATGCATGATCTAATCATAAAACATTGAAGCGACCTTCAAGTCGATAAACTGAGTGAAGATTCTTCTAATATAGTGGGTAAGGGGGACTCAGTGGAAGTGATCTGAGAGACGTAGTGTGATATACCTAAAAACATGTAAAGGTAGTATGCCTGACACAAAGTCACTGTTCTAAGCTCTTATAATCCATAACTTGTGAGGATTAGTGGTTTTTGGTATGACTGACACACTATCGGCATATGCTCTTTGGATGTATCCCTTAGTGTTGAACCAATTAAAATTGCTGTGTAATTTCTTTACATGTGATTGTTTATTTTCTACACTTACTCTTTATACTGGTTTAGTGGGTTCCTACCAACATGGGAATACGATCCATCAGTTTAGAAGAAAAATTTGACACCTTGATTCACCTCTCCCCTCTCAGGGTATTCTGTGGTCCTTCATAAATTACTTTATTTAATAGAAAGAAGTGATAATATTTCAAAAGTAATTAATTTTCACCATTAACTAAAAAATAAATTATTTTAGTGAAATCCAAAAAATTTACCCATAGTTAATTTTTATATACTAATTTCAAATATTAGGTTCATTTTATAAAATTAAATATCAAAATTTTTGAGAAATTACTTATAATATTTTCTCACAAAAATAAATAAAAATATGATTTGAGGAAAACGCATTTTCAAAGAATAAAATGACTTTACTAAATATTTAGTGATTATTTACAAAGAATTTATAAAAAAATATATTTAGTAGGACCATTATATATATTTCATAAATTATTTAATCCCATCCATTCCATCCAATTTAATGGATTTGTTATAATTTTATATTTAAATAATAATATTTCATGGTTTTTTTAGGATTAGTGTTTCATTTCATATACACTATAAAACATAGTTTTATTTTTAAAAAAAATCAGTGTGTTAAAACGAACATATAGGTTTTCCTTGGTGGGAAACTAAATGATAATCCAAGGAGTATAAAAAATTGATTTTTATATACTAGGAGGTAATGCTACTCACTTCATTTATTACAACTATTTAGGAAAGATGTATTGTTAATCCTATGTGTACTCTCTCTTCTTCTCTTTCCAGGACTACTTCAATGAAGGATTGTTCAGTTTATAGGATTGTGTGTCTTTCTATGATCAATAATATAAACATGGTTTCATCCATCTTATTGTCCAGATATATTCTTCATTTACTTCACACTCGTTTCATTCTTCGTATTCTTGATAGATGGATTTGACACTTCATAAAGGGTTAAATATTGTATTTTACACAACAACATAATCCACTCATTTATGATGAAGATAATTTTACCCTATAATTATATCATTTATCTATCTTTCCTCAAATTCAAAATATGACAGTGTAACCCTTATATTCTTTTGTTCCTTCTTCATTCTAAAACTGAATGTGATCAGCACACAACTCATCATCCTTCTCTCACGAAAAATTAGATATTATGTATCTTCAAACAACTTTATCTTCAAAACCAAATTGGTCAATATACTCAGTCTTAAATTATTTTACTACACCATATGTATTGATATGTTTTCTTTTTCTATTTAATCTTAATGATATTTTAAATTACAACAACATAGTCATCCTATTCAATTCATCAACACATAAAATATGAAGAATGATCCTAGTGTTGGTTCTCCAAATTTTATTTTCTCCTTTAATCATTAAATTAACTGTTTCTTCTAATTATAGTAGTGTTGAGTCCCCATACACTTATTATTGTTATTATTATATATTTTTAAATAATGAATAACTTGAGAATATTTCCAAATTGAAATTTGAAAATATATATAAATATTAGAGTGATAAATACTTCTTTAAACCTAAGTCAATGTTTATCATTTAATATTATGAAATCCTCTTGAAAATTTGCATATTTAATTATGTATTTTTATTAATTTATAGAAAATTATCCACTCCATAATTTAGATTTAATCCTTGTTAGATTTTTGATCATTTTTTATTCTAAATTTCATGGGACTATCATTCTTAAAACATCCATAAAATCCAAAAGCATATTAATTTTCTACATATTTGTATGGTGTTTTGTAGTGGCCCAGTATCAACATGAAGATTTCCAATGACACTTCTCTATAAAAAATTATAGGGTTAGCTTTTTATATATATAATGACTTCATTTACAACAATAATTCAAATTTCATATTGTTTGTTTCCAAAAACAGCATCATGACATGATATTTACCTTTATAGCCTAAAAAGTAATCTTTTGTCAATCTTCTTCGTCAAACTAATTTTAGATTAAATCACAGATATTCAAAATTTTCATAATGATATTTAATATATTAAATCATTTATTCAACATTATCTAGTTTAATTTTCAAAGTATATCTTTTATACAAATCCTCTTATGGAAATATCTTTTATAAATACTCTAGGGGACTCATACTCATCACATATCCTTCAACACATTATCACTTTTCTATCTTATGAAGAAGATACCATTACATTTGGTTGAGTTACATTTTCATATTCAATGACTTTTTCATTATTCCAGAGTGCATCCTAGTTAATCTTACATAGACATAACATCTACTCTTATGTATATAAGGATAATGCTTTTCCCATTTACAATTACTTTTCCTCCATTATATTTTTACATTTTTATATAAATGGAAATGTCTTCCATTTTCTTATTTTTATATGAGCTCTAAGATACAAATTTTATATGTCCCATTAATTTTCTAAAAATCCATGTTTTTCCCTAGAAGTACTTATAAATATATTGGGAAAGGTTCACTCTTTTATATTTCTCTCCACTACTTCCTAAATTCACCTTTATATATCTTGGGTGAAATATGTTCTTCATAACTTTAACATGATCTATAGTATTTACAAGATAAATTTTATGTATCAACCAATTAAATTTTACATATATAGGAATACTCCTCCAAGAATTTTCCATATTTTCAACATGTTATAAGATATCAACATTATGCATGAGAATTTATTAATTCTATATTATATTATCAAAACTATATTCCTCTAAAATTCATTGAAAACACATCAACTCTAGCTATTTTCATAATATTTTTGACAAGTTTTAAACGTTATTCACACTTTCTCCATTTCCACATCTTCTAGAATAAGTACACTGATTATCTCAAAAACCAAGATATGCTTGTGCTGTCTAAAAAAAAATCTCATCTCAAATGGTTTACATGCCAATATCTAATCCAAACCACATTTAGCCATCATAATTCAGGCATATCCTATCAAGAAAATTTTCTTTCTTCTTGATCATAATTTATGATTCTATTTATTAATAATAAACACAGAACCAAACACTCCTTTGGTTTTAACAATACTCTTAAGAATTTTATGGGAAACACATTTGAAATGCTGAAAGGCCTCTTATAATAACTAAGTGAAGTAATAATTTTTTCTGTTCACAAATAAAATAGCACTAATATGGATAAAGGGAATAAGAAAACCACCAAGTAATGCTTGTAAATAACTGAAAATCCCAAGAAAACTATATCATCATATAAAACATATGATAAGAAAATAAAATTTTACTTATAATAAAAAAATTAATTTATAATTTAATACACTTGGACCTATACTATTTCCAACCTTTCTATTTTGATGTATTAGAGGAATGAGGTGCATTCCTACTAAAAACATACTTAGCAGCTTCCTTAGGGTCTTAAAGCAGGGATTACACTAACACAAACCAATTATCATAACATATTAAAAGAGGGAAGAAAGGTTTTAACCATTTTGATTTAGGAGGTACATGAGTATATATAAAAATCACACTGTTACCTTTTGATTTTCCTTGGCTATGCTCCCACATGAGCTAGATCAAGAGGAATTTGTATGATATTTTAAATTCTTGAATCCCTATCTTATGTTGAAGTAGGGATATTTTGATGTAATATAACTTCAATTATATATCTGATGGTAAAAAATATAATCTTTACTTAACAGTTTTCAATCCTAAAAAATCATCCAAAACCAATCCATCCATAATTATAATATAAAAAATAAATATTGAAACACTAACAAGCTTGAGAAATTTTAGAGAATTATGGAAATGTTAAACTAGAAAATCCAATATCTTTCCCATCAAATGAAATTTTTTTGGTATGTACGGACAACGCAAGAGGGGGGAGGGATGAATTTATTTTCTAATAAAATCACCATTTAATTTTTTTATCTCATTTATCCCCAAAATTAAATAAATTTCCAATTAAAGAAAATTGTACATTTATATAATTTTATCTTTTAGAGAACTCCTCAACACCTCAATCAAAGATCAACTAAAATACTTTGGGAAATACTTTAAATTTTCAAACTAGTCTATTCATGTCAGAAAATGTATATAGAGAACTAATTTGAGTGAACTATCATAGTATGGTTTTGTTTAAATATTTAAAAAATTGAATTTTGTTTTATTTAGAATAATTAAAATTAAATAAATAAAGTGGTAAATAATGTACAAAAAATAAAGCACAACAGAATTTTACAAGGGATTCATTCCCAAACCGAGACGTAATGAACTCCAATTGAAAATCACCTACTTATATGGGGTTTATTATAAAAAACTAACCCTTAACCAGGATCAGTTTTCAAAAACAATAGTACACAAGGATTTCTAGCTATAAAGTCTCTTCAATTGTTATGTGTGGGACCAAATAAGTACAATTCACACATGAACTCTTCCATAGATGAATATTGGAATACAAATGAAAAAAATTATGAGAGTGTGTCAACCACTCTCTAGTGTAGTGCATGAGTATATGTTTTAAAAATAAATAGAGTAGAAAAAACACATATTGAATGTAAATAATTAAAATAAAGAGAAAATGATTAAATATTAGAATTTTAAGTGATTATCAATATGAATTGATTTAGTTTTTTGGAGTCATTTAAGTTGACTTTATAAGGAGATCAAACAAGTTTCAAAGAAATTGGGAGAAAATAGGGGTTTATAGTTATCTTGAAAATGATTTTATTTTCAATCAATAATTACCCAGGTTCTTCTAATCATATGTGTCTCAATACTTATCTTTATTACAATGTATGATAGTTTGTTACTATATGTTAATGAATATTCCACTTTTCACTCTTATTTTACATGTGCACATGATATATTTACTAAATTTATAGTCATCAAGGTATAATTATCATTAAATGAAAATTATAGAAAAATAAGGATCTTAATGCTGATAAATAGATCTAGAAAGGATAAACTTTATCATTAAGAGATCCATGGAGTTTATTAAGAATAATTATTATTCAGTATACATTCTCTTATTAGATTTAAATGCATAAACTAGATGCTGGAGAATAAATTCTGAAATAAATTATGGATAGTTATAGTAGCTCTTGGTGGTAACTTCATTTATGGTAGATCCTCTGAATGATGGATTTTTCCTAATGGAAGCTATTCATTGAACTGTATCACCATGTGATGATATATTATCATTTCCAAAGATCTTTATAATTATAGAAATAAGTTAATTTAGAGGTATCACTATTTATCTATTGGTAGATCCATTCAATGGTAGATCATTTTGTCAAAATTACCGTTTGATGAAATCATTGCTCAATATTAGCTACTCACTTAGAAGTAGCTCCATTTGTAGTGACGGTAGCATCGTGAAATAGTATCAACTACTGATGGTAGTTCTACTTAGAAGTGGAGGTATCTCCTCTCGATGAAAGAACAACTGGATAGCAGAACCTGGTGAGTGAAAATTTAAGCTAGTGGTATTTTATTGAACTCACAGTATCTTAATGAAGTATCATTGTCCAACTAATGATAGATCATTATAAATAGAGGTATCTGCCATTTATATATATAAAATTATCCAATTTTTACAGTTTATTGATAAAATATCCATCATATAACGTTTAATTCCTTAAATACATAATAATCATGATTTTTGGGCATTAAAATTAGGAGGTTCTCAGACTGATCCAACAATGTCCCCATTTTTTATGATCACAAATCATGGAATTTAAAACCATATAGAAAAACTTTTTAAAATTGAATAATATATGAATAGAAAAAATTTATTATTCTTAACAATAAAGCACCATATGTAATGTAGTTATTCCTTCCATACATGTACCTATATTAAATACCATTAAATACTCCCCATTTTGAGATTATCCAAAAGATAAAAATGATAGAAAATTCAAATAAAGGAGAATAAAAAAATGACAGTCTTTAGATACCAATGGAAATATATTATATCACTGAAGTTATTACATGACAAAAAAAATATAACATTCCTCTCATAACTCTAATTAGAGTCTTAGATAGCCTAACTAGAAGTAGGATCCACTAGATGTTTTCATTTTTAACTTAGCTAGAGAAAAAAAGATAAAGTAGGGGGGACAGTGGTGCTGGTTCTCTGAACACTGCTGGCCAAAGATGACTGATAACATCAAAAAGAGTGAAAGAAATATATGTAATGGAAAGGGAAGTGTCTATAAGATGTTCTTTACATGGTACTAATGTGAAGTCTATTAAGGAAAAGAATTTAGGTGTTACAACTATTGTCCCTAAATTTTAAAGTAAAGGTTTCATCAGATCCACAGAAGATGTAATCGCACAACCACTATACACCATTTATTTGCAAATATTAACTTTCTCTTCCATGAATAGTTGAGATATAGAGCCTATATATTCAGTTGGGTAACATACTACATGAATTTCCTAGTTATAGGAGTACTTCTCAAATTATTATCCAAGAATTTAAAATGGAAATTAATCTAACGCTTGGTATAAATAATTAAGTTATAATACTTAATGGATTTAATGATAGTCTCACTATCAATCATATCCTCATTCAAGCATTCTATAACCAATTCACAAATATTTTCACCATGTTATATGATTTGGAGAAGATTATCATAATGGGAAGAAGATATACCATCCATCACTTCAAGAATCTCTTCTCTGAATATGGAATGGATCATATCAAAATATACTAAACAATAAGTAGGAGGAGGAGGAGCTCTAGAAGATAAATATCTAAGAATAGAGAAACTATATAGCCTCTCTAAAATAGATTCTCCATCATCATAATATTGGCACTAATATCCTCCATAGTGCTTTATATGACATCCATTTTCTCCACAAGCCCATTATTCTCAATCTATAGACTTTGCATCTTTAAGAATATTCTAGGTTGAATATGAGAAATGATTAAAGTGAATATCATCCGTATATCTGGTTCAACGATCTTAGTCTCATGAATTGAATAGGGCCTAATAATCCCACTAAGATCAAATAAAAACTCTACCATAACTTTATTTAGATCATCTCTATTCACATATCAGGAAGGAAGAGGAGAAAAAGAAAGAGGATTAGGTTTCCTATCCTGGATTTTCATAGATAAAACCTCATTTATAGTCTCCTTAGAATGTACCTTGGAATAAAAAGGTTCCAAATTCCATTTGGTATCAATCCTCTAAAAAATGATTCCTTAGGATCTCTTTACTCAACTAAAATAGTAGGTCCACCATGCTCTAATGGGATACCATGTCTATCATGATCATCACTATCTTTTGAGTATGCATACTCCAAATGAATTTGAGATGATCCCAGATATGTCCCTCTATAGAAGGTTCTCCTTCCTTATCTCTATCTATGGAAATGTTTCTTCTAGATGATTGTCCTTTTAAACCAGTTTGGTTAAATATATAACTGGAGTCCTAGATAGATGAAGTATAATGAGATCTTCCTGTCCACTAACCATTGGATGATCAGCTGGAGTCAGTCACAATCTAATAAGGGTGTTACTTGTCATCTTCATCACCTCCATAAACATTATAATTATAATCAAATGATTTCTCCACCACATCATGAAGAGTCTTATAATAAGATATCTCAATCCCATCACCATTAGATACCTCAGTCTCTTCTAAATCATCATCTTCTATGAATTAATATTATTGGTAGAAATCAAAAGAGGATGACTGAAATATCCATAAGATATAATGTGGTTCATAGAGACATTAGGGTCACTTCCCACTTCCATTGCAAAAAAATTATTATTTTTGATCAAATGGATTCTATTATACTTCATGCTCAGCTTATTCATCTGAATAATACACCATAACCTCATCTGGATCCAACCTAGGGTCAACCACATCTCTTGGTCTGGCAAGGTGCTACACGTGGTTAAACTTATCATAGATATTATAATTACTGCTTACCCACTTCTTCAACCAAGGGTTCTAGTTTACCATCATTATCTTATAAGTCACGTGGCTCAATAAAAAACCTCCACACTTATTTACTTTATATTTACCATCAAGTAAAAGTCCTCTTATATCCAATATAGTTGATATCAACTTAGGGTAGGCCAAAGGGTTTTATTTAGAAGAGTTTTTTTATCAACTCCAAAATATGAACCGTCAAATATATACTCAAATTTATCTTATCTCTAATTCTTGTAAGCAAAAATAAAAAGATATATTGATACCTCATTAGGATAAATTCCCCCTTCCTCAGATATAATATATACTTTATGAACTTGAACAACAACTAGCATTCTCCATCAATATATACTCTTATAGGCCTTTCCATGTTAGCATTCTGAGTTAATTATACTATGGAATCCTCTAATAAAAAAAATATCATTATTATTTTGGAATTAATCTTGATAGACCTCATAAATGAATTTATGAGTAAAGTGGAATCATATTTTCCACTTCTTTGAAGAAAAGGTATTATCTATAGAATCTATAAAATTCTTGATTATAACCTTATTTTCTACAAAATTATACTCTACAAACTGGGATAACTCATAATCCAACCTAGGGTAGAATGGTCGATCATTCCTCAAGAACCATTCGAACCATCCCTGATCTTATATCACATTTCACATGAGAGAATTTCTCAAAATCAACCATAAAACAATTTTTTATTTATATGTGATAACTACATGAGATGTGAGATGGGGATTATTTTGGTTCCACAATAGGACAACCCAATTAGACTCTATATTTCTTTAAGGTATTTGACTCATCTAGTGATTTAGTAGGTTTATTCACTCACAAGATATTTTCACTGGTTTGAGAGATGAATGTGGAGTGTCGTGGGTCGAGAGAGAAAGAGTGAAAATGTTTAAACTATGCCAGAGGGAGAGAGTGTTTTTTGAATATAATTATAAGGATATATTATCATTTTTTGAATTGAAATCATAAAATAAATATAATATTAATAATAAAAATAAATAAAAACAATAATAATTTTATTTTGGGGTAATAGGAATAGTATAAGTTGGAATGGTTGTTCATAATTGTAGAATATCATGGTAGCATAAAACAATAGTTTGATACAGTTTTATCTGAATGGTAGCATGATACGATACCATTATATGGTAGTATACAATGGTACTATGTCATGAAAGAATTCAGATGGAGTATGCAATGGTAGATCACTATGGTAGCATGACTAATGGTCAGTCCTCACAGTCCATCATCACAGTTGATACTATCGGTGGATCATCCATAGTATATACCAACGGTAGATACCAATGGTATACAACCATGATAGTACCATTCATATAATATTTCTATACTAGATCCAAAATAAATTGTGGAAATGAAGGAAAAATAAAAATTATCATTAAAATTTAATGTTTGATATAGTCCATTCTCTTAAAATTAAAATGAGTTGTGAACACATCTGTAAGATAATGTTAAATACCTATGAACGTAAGAGTTATATCACCCTTTTGAAAATGATCTCTCAAAAATTTATTTTTTATATCAATATTTTTTGTTCTCAAATGAGGTATAGGTTTATTTTTACTATTTATAACACTTTTATTATCACAATTTATAGTGAAATGTTGGAATTGATATCCATATTTTACTTTAGTGTGTTTCTTCAAAAGAATTTTTACACAAAAACTATGAGAAACTATGTATTCATATTCAATAATGGATAATGAAATAAAGCTCTATTTCTTACAACACCATGAAAAAAGAGACTATCCAAAAAGATGACACGTTCTAGAGGTGATTTTTCTTTGTAACTTACAACCACCAAAATAATTATCCGAATAACTTACTAGATCAAATTTTTGTCCTCTAGAATC
This sequence comes from Viscum album, assembly GCA_963277665.1. Taxonomy (NCBI): domain Eukaryota; kingdom Viridiplantae; phylum Streptophyta; class Magnoliopsida; order Santalales; family Viscaceae; genus Viscum; species Viscum album. The sequence goes on along the minus strand of OY728121.1, from coordinate 1,654,353,566 downwards.
AGGAAATCCTAAATTGATTTTACTTTTGAGGTATTTGAAAATTATTTTCATAGTAAGTAAATTTGAATCCTCTGGATTTTCATGAAAATCAAAACACATAAACACACTAAACATTATATCAGGATTTCTAGAAGATAATTATTGTAAGCTTCCAATCATACCTCTATTATAATTTTAATCAACTGGTTTCCCAATTTCATCATGATCCAATTTATAGCTTGTACTCATTGGAGTGTCTCTAACTTTAGTATTATCCCTTATAAAAGGTATTGAAATATATTTAATGTAATTTATTTCGTCTCAAATAATTACATCTTTATTTTGAAAAATATGTAAACCAAGATATAATTTATGTTCACCTATTAAACTCATTTCAAATTCAATTTCATATTTTTTGAAAATTTATTATAAAAAAAATTTCTTGAAGATCCAAAAGTTATATCATCACCATATATTTTTACAACTAAAACAACCTTTTGAAATTACTTTAATAAATAATATATGATTAAGTATTCTTTTAGTAAAACCTTTTGATATAAAAAATTATATAAGCCTATTATACCATGTTCTAGGATCTTTTTTGAACCAGATAATTATTTTTTTAATTTAAAAACAGGATATATAATGTTAGGGTTTTGAAATCTAGGAGGTTATTCAATAAAAACATCCTCTAATTTATTACCATTTAATAATGCACTCTTCACATCCATTTGATATAATTTTAAATTTAAACGTGCCCTATTGGCAAGAAACATTCTTATGGATTCAAGTATAGCTACTTGAGAAAAGGTTTACTCCCAGTCAATACCTTATTCTCAAATATATCTTTTAGTAAATGATATTGTTTTATTTTATGTTATTCTACCTGACTTATCAACCTTGTTTCTAAAAAACCATTTAGTGCCATTTTTTGGGTAGTATTTGTGTCTTTTAACTTGTTCATAAAATCAATTTATTTCAAACTAATATAACTATTTTTACATTTCCATTACCCAATATTCATAATTAATTTCATCATTGATGTTATTAGGTTCAAGATGTGCTCTATGAGTTCTAACAGCTCTAGGGATAGAAGTGATTGACATTTCATTTTTATCTACATGTTTAGGTTGAATTTGTTCCTCAAAAAATTGGATAGGTTCCTATAGGAGTTATGGAAATAATATCACCAGGTTTAGTATTAATATACATATTGTAATGATCAACCTCTAGATTTTCTAAAGAGGTCTTTGCTTCGTGTGGATATATTGCATCAAACATGACATGAACATATTATTCCACAATCACACTCCTCATATTAAATATCCAATTTGATTTACTAGTTTTAGAATATCCAAGGAAAATTGCTTCATCACTTTTGGATAAAAAATGTTTAAATTCCCTTTTGTATTGAGTATAAATACTTTACATGGAAACCATCATCAAAAAATTGTGCAATAATGTATAGGTTATATTTTAATCCATCTAAAATTGATACTTTAGAAATTAAAATAATACTATAGTTATCGATTTGAATGAGTGGAATTATTTTTCCTTTTCCATTCTCGTCAAATGTGACATGTCTACCATTAACTTTGACTAGGTTATGGAATCTTGAGTAGTCCCCAATCACATTCTTATAATTTTCACCATCCATAAACAATAATTGATTACTAGATATTTTCAACAAGGTCTCATAAAAAAACAATTTAAACAAAAAATGATTTTTGTACCCATATTTTCTTAGGCCATGAGTTATTAGTAATAAGAGATTTAGGAATCCACAACTATCTTACTAGTTTCTTAAACTAAATCATTATAATTTCAAAAATTAAAACTTTATTAGGTCCTATGAAATAAAAAATATCGGCATAAATATTTGAAATAGAACATGGGATGAATTTTTTCTTATATATTCTACTTATCCATGTTGGTATCCAATTACTATAGTTTAGATATGAGTTGTTTTTTTACCAAGAATATCAGTTAAAATTTTTCTTCCATTATTTAATATATTTATATATTTATTTAATTTCTAATTAGATAATTTCAGATCATTATTTTCTTTAAGAAGTTATTCATTCTTATATTTTTATATAGTAAGATTATTTTTAATGTGAGCGTATGTTGTATACAAATTCTTTATAATTTTATATTTAGCCTTCAATTCATTAAATGTATCTTCTATCATATTAAAATTTTCAAATAGAATATAACTGGTCATATTTTCTACATGATTATTTTCCATATCAGAAATAATAGGATTATGTATATGAGATTTAGGAAGAAAATTTAATACCTCAGTTGCGTTTTTCATGAAACACATATCATCTTTATCATTTATTTCTTCTCTACTAGAATCTAAATCATTTGAACTATCCTTAGATGTAATAAAATTATATTTTATTTAATTTTTGAATCTTTTTTTCTTTATTCTCACACATTTTATTAAATGTTAGAATAGAGAAGTCTAATTTGATATGTCCTTTCCTTTATCACTCATAGAAGATTATTTCATTGGTGGAATAATCCTTTTTCCTATCTTCTAAAAAATTAAATTTTCTACAATAGTTACCTCCACAGTTTGATTTATTTATGAAATTATTTTTTTTGTAAAATATATTTTACTATATACCTAGATGTGACACTTCCTCATCACTAGAATATGGTGATTCTTTATTTTTTTAACTCTCTACTTGGATCTTATCTTTTAGTTTTTATTCAAAAGACTATAAGGTTATTGACTTCATTTTAGGCTCATCATCATCTTACTTGTTCAGTTTTAGTTATTTATTATACATCACTAGTTTTCCAATAAGTTACTTCCCTGGTAACAAACTAATATCACATGATTAACTTATATAAATAGAGGTTCCTCTCTATCATTCCAGTAATATTCTCAAAATTCTCATGGCTTGGTCCTTGTCAACAAAATTATTTCCAAGTGAGGGAATCATGTTGAATATTTCCTTAAAATTGAGATACATGTCCTAAATAGACTCATCATGATTCATCTTAAAAGTATCATATTTAATAGTACAAGTATTAAAAAACATTTTCTTAACATTTGAAGACCCTTCATGAGATATTGCAAGTGTATCCCATATTTCAAAAGAAGGGATATAAATAAATATTCAGATATATTAATCCTCCCTTAAGGAACAATATGAAGCATTAATATATTTACAATTATAGTAACAGGAATCCTTGGTGTCATCACTCGAATATTTTCTAAGAGAATTAGGTATTTCATATTTATCATCAATAATTGTCCAAATATCAAACCCCATTCTCTGTACATGAATTTCAATTTTAACTATCCATTGAGTATATTTAGTTCCATTAAAATAAAGAGGATGATTAGTATAATTTCCTTCAAGATTAATATTAACCATAAAGATTTAAATTTAGATAGAATAAAAATTTAAGATCTTTTAGGAAAAACTAGATCATAGTAAAAAGTAATTTTTGAAGGAGCTCTAATTCCAAATGATGGTCCTAGTTGATGAATCTATTGGGGGGGGGGTGTGAATTGAGTTTCCAAAAAAAAATGTTTATTTTTTTAAAAAAAATATATCCCAAAAATTAATAAAATTCACTCTTAAAAAAATTTATAGATTAATATAATTTGATCATTTGTAAAGATTCTCAACATCCCAATCATATATCAATTAAAATAATTTGGAAAATAAATTAACTGTTGAAACTAGTGTAATATTATCAAACACTATATATAAAACGCTAATTTTAGTTAAATATTATAGTATAAATTCTTTAGAGGTTTTGAAAACTAATATTTGTTTTATTTAAAATAACAAAAATAAAATAAATAAAGTATTAAATAATGTGAAAAAAGAACATTAGATTTTAAAAAGGGTTTTGGTCTCAATGTAAGGACCAAAAATATTATTAATGAAAATTCATCTTGATCTAATTAAATGTCTTGTTATATAAAATGGTTATAAAAAACATATTCACTTACATGGTTTTAGTTTTTTTTATTTTGAAATAACGTCATGAATTTTTTTCATTTCTAATATAGTCGTCGAAAAGTGATCACATGATTAGTATAAATACAGGACTTGAAAAAATCAAATTTACTCAAAGAAAGAAAGAAATGACCTCATACAGTAGAATTGATCCATATGAAGCCCATTTTTCGGAGCTCAGAAAGGATTTATCATCATAGGGATTCACTCTTGACCATGCCCAAGATGAGATTCATCATGTTAAGCTTTAATGGAACTACATATAGGATAAGTAGAAGTTAATATATATTACCACCCGAGAGTTGTTATCTGAGCCGCCCCAAGAGTCTCTCACCATCGAACAACTTACCCTTAGGTCTTATGCGATGGTTATAAGAGGTTATTTAACAAGAACCCAAAACTATGATTATGAGCATTATTTTTGTATAAAGAATATACATTAATTTTATTATTCTTACACTGTAAATGGTTTTTAAAGATAAAATAGTATTTTTAGATAATATTTAAATTCAATTAAGAAATATATTTTGATGAGTTAATGGATTGTTTAATTAAATAATATTTCAATAAAATGTTATGAAAAAAATTACTTTTTATTAAATATAAATGATAGTATAAATTTTATTAATACAATTGGAAATTTTATTAAGGTTTGAAAGCTGTTTTTGTCAAAACCCAGGAATTTTTTATAAATGCTGGTTTTTATTTTAAAATTGAATGTTAAAATATTTAGAAAATTATTTAGATAAAATTAATATTATTTTTATAATCCTGACATCAAAATTATCTAACAGTTAATTATTCATAATTTTCTGATACAGTCAAATTTTTGGGTAAAAATTAAATATTGATTAAATATATAATGTGTTATATGATATCATAATGAACCAATAGTGTTGTAATAAAATAATATAAAAGGTATGTTTTTCCAATATTTGTTTTACCTCTAAAATAATGTGATTTTATATTTTCTTGATTAATTTTATGATTCCTTAGTGGACCCTCCAAGACTTATAAAATATTTTTACTTTTTAAAATGATTTCCCTGAGAGTGTGACTCACCTCCAAATAAGAAAGCTTAATATTTTAATAATTTCGGCCATTATCATTATAAAATAATTTTTTCCACTCCACTTTGGAAAAAAACTTGGTAAAAAAGCATGGTATGGTTTGTGGTTTTGATTAGTTTAATGTGTAGTGTCCAAAACCTAAATAATAAAGAATACCCTTTCTTTTCCTATATAAACCCACCTAAGATTCTACTTACTCTTCATTAAAAACATTTTTTGCTCGACCAAACCCTATCCTAATATATCTATAATCCTCCCAAGGTTCCACAAGCTTCCTATAAGCCTCTCTCAAGCCTCTACCAAGCCTTTGGGATCACACTTCCAAGTATGAGATTTCATCCTTTCTCATTTTTGTCCAAATTTCTTTATATTGTTATACCCTTTTATTTTCAATTAAAAATGTTGGGGTATGATATTGAACCTACCCCCAAACATCCATACTTATGTTTTAATGATTAGATACCTCTTTCTCTATCATTAATGCCTCCTATGTACAACGGTTACCATGTCGAAATTCCGTAAGGAATTTCACTCTCCTTATTTACATTCAAGAAATTATTTTATATTATGCATATAAATTCCATTACATATGTTGATATATTATGTTACATGACCCCCTTAATATCAATTCTAGTTATAAATGATAAGATACCCCTTTCCCTCTAATCAACTAATTTTATGATTTCTATTTGAAGTCATTATGCTGCCGAAGTTACACCAAAATTTCCATGCCAAAATCATCATGTAAGTGAATACCATACCCATATCTCTTTCAAGGGTATTCAACTTTATTAACATGTACTTGTTTATTTATGACTTAAATTTATGTATTACACATATCTTATTCATGGAATAATTTATGATCCTTAAAGAATCCATGTTGTATGATCTATGTGGAAGACTTTTGCATGAAATGAATTGATTAAGAAGGGTGCACCCTGATAGTGCTCCAATGCATTGGTTAACTATTAGTGTCATGATATTTCAATTTCAATTAGGGTTTACTCATGTTAATTCAAGTGTAGTGAGGGTTTACTCATGAAAATTCAAGTGCAATGATGGTTTACTCATGCTCCATGTGCAATGAGCATTGTCTCATACTAATATCATGTTAAATGTTGTTTCCACATTTCCATGTTATGATAATCATGCTATATCATGGATTTATGTTCTTGTTTCACTTGTGCACAATTGATATAACTATTTCCTAAAATGTACTATATTCTTCATGTTATTCCCTTTTTACTCCCTTACCCAGATTTATAGCTCACCCTTTTCTTATGCATGTTCTCAGGTTATCCCATGAATTTCTAAGTACGAAGGAATGATGTGGTCATGTAAAAGATGTTTTCAATAAAGATTTTGTGTTTTATGTTCTATATTGTTGTGTAATGTTATTAATTTCCCAATACACTAGACTTATCGATCCTCAAAGTTGTCTTAAGTGAATGTTTATGTAATAAATAATGTTTATGTTTGTAATAAAGAGTAAGGTTTTTATAGTTGGTATCAAATGTTAGGTTTAGTTATTTTTGGGATTAGGATTAGAAAACTCTAGTGAAAGACATAGGGATAAGACTAATTATAATAAAAACATCCCTAAATTTTTTTGAGTATAGTGTAACTGGTTTACAAAGAAAATACATCATTTTCTAGATACAAAAAAGTAGGGGAGGCTCTGGCACAGATGTATCTATGGGTAAAGCCTAAAAACACCACTTTGAGCTAGACTTAAATAGGAAATCATGCAAAAAATGGGCATTGATTCAATCTTCGTTGTGACACTCACAAGTGATATTCTTTGGTAAATTCATAAGATTAGTATGGACCATTATAAATGGAATAAAAAAATTCCCCTAAGAATATATGTTGGGAAGTAGATCATAGATAACATATATTGAAGCCTATGAATTCATAAGTTAAGAAAATAAATATAATTTATAAGTTATACCTTTTTTTTCTTCGGATTCCCCTTTATGTGTTACCCCAAACTTTCCTTTTATTCCAGCCAATGGTCGGTAATAGGAGGACTCAGGATAACAACCAATGTGAAGATCAATGGGACAACTGTTCTAATGAGATGCCCAATCTGATGGGAGCCAAAATCACAAACTTTGTCATGATACTCTCTCAGTTAACTCAAGTATTCAATAGAAACATAGGTCAAGAGGAACTTCCAACCCCCTAAGAAATAACAAGCCACAATTGAGAGCTTCATGAGACAAAGGTCTCCTACTTTGGATGGATCATCTGATCCCTCAATCATGGAATAATAGATCAACTCCATTGAAAATATCTTCTCAATCATTCGATGTTCCAAAAGAGAGAAGGTTCTTCTGGCAGCTTATCGTATGGAGGGTGAATCTTATCAATTAGAGACATTGATAAAAAATAAGAATTCTAAGGAAGAGATCGAGGCGTTATTATTAAAGGATTTTCAAAAAATGTTTTTCGATAAATATATTCCTCGCACCCTCTAACTTAATATGGAAAGGGACTTCCTTGAACTCAATAAAAAAGATGATGAATCCATCAGAGCGTATGAGGAAAAGATCACAAGGCTTTCACAATATGCCATAGGGTTTCTCTTTACCCTTGAATGAAAGGTTTACAATGCCTTTTGTTGGATAAAAACTAGCCTACAGAAAGCCTCAATGATCTATGACTTCGATAACTTTGAGGAGATTTTCCAATGTCACTCAAAATAGAAATGGAGATCAAAGAATCATAGGGGTATCATGGGGATAAAAACTGTAAGGTGGAAATTAATTCTCATGGTCCGATGGATAAATCCAATGGTGTTAAGAAATTCCAGCACCCCACATGCCAAAGGTTTTGAAAAAATAACCCCATAAATTTCTTGAAGGAGACGAGGAAATTCTTTAAGTGTAGAAGAGAAGGGAAACTAGCCCTTAACTGCTGACAAGAAAAACCCTATTCTGCGATAGAGGAGTGGAAGAATCCGTTTGACCTTCAACGCCTTTTTCATTGATTCAAATGCAATGAACCAAGGCACATTATAGACTAGTTCCCTAAACAAAGGGTTTTTAGAGGCAACAAATATCCTCCATGGTAGCAAGGGAAAACTTTTTCCATCACTACCACTGAAGAGAACCATGAAAACAAAGTGGTGATAAGTATACTAGTTATTCATTCAAGAGTAGAAAACGTACTTTTTTTATTTTGGTTCTAAACATTATTTTATATCCTGAATGTTTAGTAGAATAATCCTAGACTCACCACAAATCATGGAAGTAGAGATGTTGCTAATAATGGAAAATGGGGAAATCATTGCAACCCATGAATATAATTCCCCCTATCACATTTTGTGGATTGAATATCTTGGTGAACCTCATAATAATCTCTTTGGTGTAATTTGATGCAATTATTGGCATGGATTAGTTTTCCCTATATATAGCCAACATAAATTTTTGTGAGAGGAAAATCACTCTCCATCTGGAGAATCGATCCCCGATTCTATACAAGTAAAAGGAGGAGGATGAATCTTCTTTAGAACCATCATCTCAAGCATGGATATTACTGCCCTATGAGCATGTGTATCTTGTGTAGATAATTAAGTCTAAGGAAGAAACCATCCTTGAAGACATGCCTATTGTGAGGGAATTCACTGAAGTGTTTCCCGAGGAATTTCTTGGTCTTCATCCTAGAAGAGATGTTGAATTATGGATTGATCATATACCTAGGGATTTTCCGATATCCAAGACTTTATATAAAATGTATGTTGTGGAGCTTGGGGATCTAAATAAACAAATATAGGAGAATCTGGATAAAGGTTTTATATGCTCAAGTGCTTCACCATGGGGTGCACAATTCCTCTTCATAAAAAAGAAGGATGGGTCAGTGCACCATTGCATTGATTATCGTGAGCTAAAAAAATCACGATAAATAACAAGTATCCTCTTCTATGAATTTATGACTTGTTCGATCAGCTATGTAGAGCACAATAATTCCCCTAGGTTGATCTATAGTTGAGATATTACCAAGTAAGCATGAAGAAAGAGGATATCTCCAAGACTAATTTTTGTACAAGATACAGGCATTATGAATTCATAGTAATTCCTTTCAGACTCACTAATTCTCCAGAAATCTTCATGGACTTGATGAATAAGGTATTTAGATATTACTTCAACAAATATTTGGTAGTCTTTATAGATGATATTCTAATATACTCCAAAAATAAATAGAAGCATGAAGATAATCTAAGTACTATACTAGAGACCTTGTGAAAGGATAAACTCTATGAAAAGTACAGAAAGTGTGAATTTTAGTTGAAGTAATTTTCATTCTTGGGTTATATCATCACAAGAAATGGGATATTTGTGTGTCCCTCTAAGACAGATGTAATTGATGGATGGATGAGGGCAACATCTATGATTGATATCTGTATCATCCTTAGGTTAGCTGGATATTATCTATAATTTGTGATAAATTTCTCATGATTTTAAAACCCTCTTACCAAGATAACATGGAAGGGAGTCAAGTTTTCTTAGAGTGTTAAATGCGAAGACAAATTCAAGTAGTTTAAAAGGAGGCTTATCAATACATCTGTTCTCACACTACCCACAAGCGGAAAACTTTTTTTGGTATTTAGTGATGCTTAAAAGAAGGGCCTAGGTTGTGTGTTGATGAAAAATGAAAAATTCATTGCCTATGCTTCAAGGAAATTGGAATTTCATGAGAAAAACTATCCAACACATGATCTGGAGTTGGCTGTAGTAATCTTCACTTTAAAAATTTGGTGACATTACCTCTTTGGGGAGAAGTGTGAAATATACACAAATCACAAAAGCCTCAAGTTTATATTCATAGAGAAAGAGTTGAACATGTGCCAACAAATATGGTTAGAGGTTATCAAAGACTATGACTACTCAATCCATTATCACCCTGGGAAAGTGAACAAGGTGGAAGATTCTCTAAGTAGAATTGACCTAGTGATCCTATTATTGATGTGAATTGAAAAGGATCCAATCTTCATAGATTTGATGAATATGGACACAGGAATCATAAAGAATGGAACATCATAAATTCATTCACAAAAGATTTATCAACCTTCAATTTTGGAAAGGTTAAAGGATGAACAAAAGTATGATGTAAGAATTAAGAAGATAGTGGAAACTACCAAAAAAGGGAAATACCCGGAGTTCAATGTTAATGAAGAAGGAATTGAGGGATTTGGGTCAAGACTATGTGTTCCATCAAATCTGGAGTTAAAGAAATAACTTTTGGATGATGCACATTGTTTGAATATCTCCATTCACCCAGGAAACACAAATATTTATCAAGATCTATGAGACAATTATTGGTGGGATAACCTGAATAAGGAAATCACTGAGTATACATTAAAGTTACTGGTATGTCAGTAAGTGAAGGCTGAGAGGCAAAAGTCTAAGGGGAAGATGAAACCATTACCCATACCAATAGGGAAATGAGAGCACATCACCATGGCCTTTTTCACTGGACTTCTAAAGACATCTAAAGGAAACAATGCTATCTAGAATGTTGTGGATTGTATTAAAAATACTACACACTTCATTTCAATTCAAGAGGATTTCAAATTAGATCAACTAGAACACATATATATCAGAGAAGTTTTAAGGTTGCATAAATTACCATTATCTCTTGTATTCGATCGAGATCCATGATTCACCTATAAGTTTTGTAAGAGTCTTTAACATGCTCTGAATACTGATTTGAAATTCATTATAGATTATCAAACTCAAACTGATAGAAAATCTAAGCAGACAATCCAGACACTTGAGGAGATGCTGAGAGCATGCTCGATGGACTTCAAAGGAGGATGAAATCAATATCTTCCTCTAGTTTAGTTCTCTTACAACAACAGTTTCCACTCAAGCATTCGAAGGGCGCCTTATGAAGCCCTTTATGGGAAAAGGTGAAGAACACCAGCATGTTGTAATGAAGTTGGGGAGAAAAAACTCCTATGTCCAAAATTGGTCAAAAAAATGGTCGAGAAGGTTAAGACCATCCAACATAACATTAAAGTTTCTCATAGTCAATAAAATATCTTTGCTGATAATCATCGATGAGACCTAGAGTTTGATGTTGGGATTGTAATGCCCTGACCCTATTTACCTAAATTCGGTGCATTATTACATAACATTGGCATGATCACAAGGGATCAAATCCCAAAATACTAATTAGTTTAGTATCCTTGGAAGTACAAGATACATTTATAAATTTTACATTACATTATAAAATGAAAAACAACAACAAAAACGTCTCCATTGACCACATTCATATCCCTTAGAATATCCTTTAGACTATCCCTATAGGTCAGTCATAATATACTTCTTCGCATCCTAGGAAAAATAAAACATAGAAAGGGGAGAGTTCAGATGCTCAGTAAGGATAAAAATATAGCAGAAACATTCATAAATAAGCACAAACATTTAAGGAAATGTATAAGACTAAATCATAATCCTTTTAAACATAAACATCGGCATAATATGGCCAATATAAATCAAATAATTCCATTTACATATTCACATGGATATTCTACTAGTTGGATAATCACATGCAATATAAATAGCCAATTTCATAATGATGGAATGTATAATGCGACACTTCATAATAACATAGTCAAGGCCTTGTGCCACGACTACAAATTAGATTTTTTTAAGGCCCTATTACAAGACACTAGTCTCTCTCGTGAGACCTACTGATGCATCGAGGAGCTATTGCGGGCTCCACCCGTCACTTACTAAGTCCAATTCATTCCTCATATGAAAAGGTTTAAATATAACATAAACATTTATATTAAAACTAGCATATGAAATGTCAATACTTTATCCACAAACCATGAATGGTACAAAAATAACACATTCATAGTCAAACATATCATAAGATCTTAAATACAATATGGAAGATTTGTATCATAATAAATCAACTTCAAACAAGTTTAAAATCCATCGAAGGATGTTAACATAGATGAAATGAAAACTATTTGAAAGAAATAACTATTTCTATTTTGAAACCATTTAAAATTTAGATAATTATAAAAGAAAACATTTATATTGAAAATATTCTTATAATCTTGAATGGTAAGCTTCGACGATGTTATAACGGTAGAAAATAGCCACACCTTCCACATAAGTTAAAAAAAGACATTCTTACCTTAATTTTTGTCAAAAAGGTCATAAAGTACCTTGTTTGAAAAATGACAGAAAGATTCCTTTAAAAACATATATGGTCAAATAAGTGTATAAATGTATTTAACCCATAGTTTAGTAAATAGTAAAAATGTTTTGAATTATATTTTAAGAAAACACGGATGTGGATGATAAAGAGGTCCTAGTAGATACTTACATATAAACGACCTCAGATAAGTAAAGAGATTGTATATTTAACCCTTACCTTGTAATTTTTCTTAGTTTATGGTATGTTAACCTCCTATATAATAGTTAATTTTTTTATTAAATTATACAAGAACTATATAGTTATGATATCATATATGATCCTCTAATATTTCGTTGTTAATAATATTTCGGTAGTATCATCATTTTATGTGTTAACTGATTTGTTTTCCATTATATGCTTGGTTATGTAAGAAATGCTTTTTATGGATAGAATGTATTTTATTCATATAAATAATGATATTATGTTAATAAAAATTATTTTTAAGCATAAAATTAAAATTATTCTTGAATGATTACGATTGGGAATGAATCTCATCACGTTCGTAGAGACGGTAATCCGTACGTTCGCCCGAGCAACAATATCATTATATTGATGGTGAAATCATATATAAATGAATGTTATATCATATATACAGAATCATTAACATGTACTATTTATTATTTACATCCGTTATACACATTATTATACCCATCCAAAATAATGAAGTGTTTGAATAACAAACTACACCAAGACGTGGAGATGGGAAGCCGTACGTATGCACGTATGATGACTTTTTCATTTATTGGATTGATATAATAACGAATATGGTTATAACATAATAACATTATAGTATGTAGAAGGTACTGAAGCTATTATTTTGGTATGGAATCAAATAAAGAGGAAGTGGAAGAAGAAAAGAACTTGAAAGAGGGTGGAGAAATTATTATCTCTTCTTCGAGTGTTTCCTTTTGAGTTGATCAAAAGGGATCCTTAGGTTGGATTTATGATAAAAATAATGACTCTAGGTTGATTTGAGGGAAGTTGGAAGGATATTTGGGTAGGTTTTGGCTGAGACAAATGGCTTTGGAGGTGTGAAATTAAGAGAAGGAGAAGTAACCCTTTATAAGAGAGGTGTGGGTCACTTTAGGAAAATCTTGAAATATTATTTTATAATAAAACAATTTTCAGGTTATAATGGCTTCAAGGTGATTTATTTCAAGGATAAGGTGGGGATGGGTTGAAAACCTATCATCCAATAGGTTTTATATAGGTTTATTCCACCATATTAACCTTATATTTTAGATTTAACTCTTAGTTAAATAGTTTGACATTTACCATGTCTCTTTGTATTTTTATATTATATGGTTAATAAATGTACTATAAACTGCCAAGATAACCCCTAGTGGTTAATTATTAATATATATAAAGTTATATTAGTCCTTGGACATATCCTAAGATTTTTAGGAATATTATATCAATTAATAATATAGTATTTTTTAAAAAAAAACTCAATTTTGTCAATTTTGACACAATTTAGTATTTGATTTTTTTGAAATCCATAAAAACTTTATCACTTAGAATAAAATTTATTTAATCAATACTAAAATGTCATATTAAACTATAAAATTAGTTTAATTAATCATAATTCACAATTTACTTTTATTTGTATTTTTATAATATCAATTACTCTAATATTTCCTTAATAAGGTAATTACTGCATCATAATTTTTTCATAAATAAATTAAATTATTTAATTTATAAAAAGTATAAATAAAATACAATTATGTAGGAAATATTTTTATCTTTATAATGAATATTTATAGTCGAATTTATCTTATGTATAACCCTATATTTAAAATGTTTTAGTTATTAAACATTGAATTTAACAGTTTCAACTCTTCTTTAAATAAAATGATAATAAATGTCCTAATCTAATCCAAGTGGACCAAAAGGATCGTATTTTATTCCTAAGGTTGTTTTTGGACGAATTAAACTTATAAAATAGAATTAGGACATGTGTTAGGGTAATAATAATATGATTTTTACCCTTAGTTATCCTATTTATTTTTAACCGTGGAAATAAGTCAAAAGTTACTATTCACAAAAAATTATTTTCATCTTATTGAACCAAATTTTACTTAATGATTTCAACTAATTTTCTAATATTTTTGGAATTCAACTCACAGAAGTGGTAAAATTAAGTTTTATACAAATTTTTAAATGCTCCTAGAAGGTGTGTAAAAGACGGTAAACAATTCAATAAAATTTTATAAATTTAAACTTATTATAAAACTACTCCAATGAATTAAATTGAACATATATAGGTATTATGTATCAATTTTGACCTAAACTAAATTAAAATAAAATAACTAATTATTTAAATAAAAAGTCGATATTAAACAATAACGCAGTGTTTTTCACTATTCACCAAAAAATGAAAGTTCTCAGAAAAATACAAAAATTCACACTAAGCTAATTTTGATATTCCGAATCCAAAAAAGAGGTCCATTTTGAAAATTAAAATTTATACAATTTCCCAAAGTAGGTATTACTATTCACAATGGCTAGTTTAATTTGTCGTAGTGTGTTAAAACTCTAAGTTGTGTACAATGCAAGCTACTACAATATTCAAAGGGAAACATACCATGGAAGCTTGGAGTGTTACATTATCCGCTCCTTAAATTAATTTCATCCTCGAAATTTCTAGAATATTACTACATAAAAAGATTCAGGTGTTTCTTCATCATAAGTTCCTCAGGTTCCCACGTTGACTCTTCCATCTTAGAGTATCTCCATAGAACTTTTACCAGATGATTCATCTGATTTCTCAACACTTGTTCTCTTATATCAAGAATTTTGACAGGATCTTCACAATAATATAGATCAGGTTACAGTTTAATTTCTTCATATGTGAGTACATGCGTGGGGCCATGCATGTATTTTCTCAATAGTGATATGTGGAACACATCATGAACTTTAGAGAGACTTGGAGGCATTTCCAAACAATAAGCTACAACTCTAATTCGTTCTAGAATTTGGAAAGGTCTGATGTACTTGGGACTCAATTTACCCTTCTTACTGAAATGTATAACACCCTTCCATGGAGATACCTTCAAGAAAACATTGTCTCCTACATGAAATTCCAAATCCTTCCTTCAGTTATTGGCCTATATCTTTTTCTTACTTTGGGTTTATTTGATGTGGGTTTGGATAAACTTCACATTTTCCATTGTTTCCTCAACAAGTTCTGGTCCTAGGTGTTTTCTTTCACCAACATCATTCCAGAAAGTTGGTGTGTGACATCCCTTTCCATATAACGTTTCATATGGTTCCATCAGAATACTTGAGTGGAAGCTATTGTTATAGGAAAATTCTACATGATGTAAATATTGATCCCACATTACTTGAAAGTCAAGTGAGAAAGATCTCAACATGTCTTATAAGGTTTGAATAGACCGTTCTGATTGTCCATCAGTTTGTGGGTCGTAGGCAGTGCTCAAATGATGTTCAGTATCCAAGGCCTTCTAAAGACTTTTCCAAAATCTTGATGTAAAATTGGGATCATGATTAGAAAACATTTATAGGGGTACTCCATGATGTATTACATCTTCATTAACATATAGTCTTTCCATAAGTTCAAGTGGTAAATTTTCTCTTATAGCCAGAAAATGTGCTGACTTGGTAAGATGATCAACAATGACCGGTATTACATCATTTTTTCTAAGCGTCTTTGGTATCACCATAACAAAGTCCATCATAATATTATCACATTTCCACTTAGGTATGGGAAGAGGCTACAAGACTCATCCATGCTGTTGCTTTCCAGCTTTCACTTGTTGAAAAACCATACATCTTCACACAAAATCATCCATCACCCTCTTCATGTTGTCCCGATAAAAATGTTCCTTCAAATATATATACATCTTGGTGCTCCCAGGGTGTATAGAGAAATTGGAGCTATGAGCATCATCAAATAATTCTCTTTTTAGATCAGGTATGTTAGTAACACAAAGTCTCTTCCCAAATTTCAAAATTCCATCTTCATATATGAAGTCACTCAATCTCCCATCATTTATAGCTTTAATATTCTTTTGAAACTTCTCATCATTAGTCTGAGAACTCTTTTTTCCTTTCTAGTAAAGATGGTTTGTCAACCATTTTAAAAAGTATTGATGTTTCAACTTCCATAGTTATTACCATATCCATATTTACTAGATCCATGAAAATAGGATCCCTTTCAACACTCATGTTGTTCAAAACTCCATGATCCATTCTACTCAAAGCATGTTCCACCTTATTTTCCTTCCCCAGGTGGTATTGTATAGTGCAATCATAATCCTTGGGTAGTTCAAGCCATCGTCTTTGCCTCATGTTGAGTTATTTCTAGGAGAAAATATATAACGACCCATACTTTACATAGATTGTTATTACTCCAAAATTGAAGCACACTTATTACAACATATAACAAAACTATGAAAGGACCGTATAGGTATAGTGTCTTTAGAAACTGGAAAGCATAAACAACTGGTTCATAAAGAATCTACTTTGACTCCCATTTATTTAATCATATCTAGAGTCCCTTTTTGGCATATTCTACTTAATAACCTTCTTCCTGACCTGGAGAAATAAAACATACAAAAGGGTGAGCTCAAATGCTCAGTAAGGGTAAACAAAATAAATATCAATCACATCCTATACATAAGCACATAACTTTTGCAAATCTTAACCTGCAAAAGAGATCATAATTTCATAACATGGGATAAATCATAGTAGTGAAATGTAATTCCAATAATCATAACTTAAAACATGAAACTTTGTGGCATACACACATAATC
The DNA here is from genome assembly GCA_963277665.1 of Viscum album. Lineage (NCBI taxonomy): Eukaryota > Viridiplantae > Streptophyta > Magnoliopsida > Santalales > Viscaceae > Viscum > Viscum album. The sequence goes on along the minus strand of OY728121.1, from coordinate 1,654,336,535 downwards.
ATTGAGAATCATTTCTTGTTAGTCAAGACTCATTTCCAAGACTATCTTAGTGGACAAAGTCCATTTCTGAACCGAGTTCACTCCTCGTTTCAGTCCTGTTTCACTGAACCGGTTTAACCTGCCATTCCAGCCATGTCTATCTCATGAGATATAAAATCTTTACCCAATGCATTGGAGGGAGATATAGTTCCCACCCATCTCATAATTAAACCATTCTTATGTGTGCCACAAAATCATAAACCATACATCATAGCATAACCCATGTAATAAAAATGGGAATCTTAAACATCGTGACATCATAAAACAACTCATATAAGATAAATGAATTCATAAAAATAATTCCATCACAACATAATCAAATAAATGTAATAATAGGGATAGAAACAAAACCCTTTATTATCTTAGATGGAAAATAATTTTGATAAAACACTTGAACTCCATTCTTGAGGAAAATATCCGTTCTACTTCAAAAATACTTTTCCTTTCTTAACATGTCATACAATTCTAAATTAAAAGAAGTTTATTAAAAATAAACTTGAAAACCTGTAAAGGAAGATTCTTGGAAATAATGTTTTAAAAATGCATTCATGCCGTATATGTTAAAAAAACATTCTTCTCGTACTTTTGTCGGAAAAGTCAAAAAGTACCTCGTACGAAAAATGACAAAAGATTCCTTTAATATATTTTACTAAAAACTAACCGAAGGGTAAAATTGGATATAAACTATTTGTAGAATGATGTAAATATTACATATTGAGGAAACATGGATGTGGATGATTAAATGCACCCCAGTAAATGCCAAAGTATAAACAATCTTGGATAAAAATGAGATTGTGATATTTCCCTTACCTTAGGTCCGATTTGCTTCGTAAGTGTCCGAACCTCCTGCATAATGATTTAAATAATGTTATTGACTTATTCAGAATCATAATTATTGTTATGATATCATATATGGTCATATTCCTATCTTCTTATTAGTAATATTTCATTACTACTTGTTATTCGGGTGTTTATTACTTTTTGTTCATATGCGTGTTTGTCGAATAAATTCTTATTCTTCTATTTAGGGTATAGATACCTCGTTTCCAGAATGTTATTAGTGTAATATATATCATATTCATTCATTCAATTCATTTATATAATCATTAGGCAATGAAGATCATGTAGAACGAGTCGCATCACATCACTGAGATGGTATTCCGTACGTACGCACGAGCGATGATATCGTTCCCATGATCATGGAATTGTATTGGAGTGCATGTATACTATTTCATAATAAATATAACTTTACAATAATCATATATAGTCATTATTTACACCATTATACCCATCCAAGTAAGGTGGTGGTGGAAAATAGATTACACCAGGACGTGGAGACGGTATTCCGTACGTACGCACGCGCGGTGATTTCATTTTCCGTAGGATGGATAGATGGTGAAATAGGGTTGTTTCATACTTATAATAACATATCATTATATGAGTGATAATTATGTTATTACTTCATAATGAAACAACTAAATAAGAAGAAGTGGAAGAAGAAATAAAGATGAAAGAATCGGTAACGGGCATTACCTCTTCTTTGAAGCGCCTCTTTGAGACCTCCTTTTAGGGAACTAAAATTGGTCCTTGAAGAAGACCAGGACCTCTAGGATGTCTCTAGGGAAGTGGAGAGAAGAAATTGGCAGGTTTTTTCCGAGATTTAAGGCTCAAAGTGGTGTGAGGAAGAGAGGGAGGAGGTGCCCTTTTATAAGGGAGGAGAGGGGCACCTTTGGAATAACAAAAAATATTATTTTATTATAAATCCAAATTCGGTTTTAAATAGCTCCAAATTGATTTATTTAAAAGATAAGGTGGGTATGGGTCGAAATAATCTCATCCAATATAAGGTTGAATTCAGGAACATTTCTCACCTTCTTTTGTAACTCGACATCTTCTTTCTGTGCCTCTTTAATCTTCACATGTATAGATGGTTGAACATTCATTTGAGAAAGATACGATTTTCCCCCTTCCATTATAATTCCAAGATCCATCCTTTGTAAATCCATAAATATTGGATCTTTTGTGATCCTCATCATGGATAAACTAGCATGGTCTTGTCGACTTAATGCATCTGCCACCTTTTTTTCTTTCCCAGGGTGGTAATGAATTGAGCAGTCGTAATCCTTAATCAGCTCCAACCATCTTCTTTGGCGCATATTCAGCTCCTTTTGTGTGAAAATATACTTTAAAATTTTATGATCAGTATAAATATCACACCTTTCACCATAAAGGTAATGCCTCCAAATCTTTAATGCAATGATTACCGCAACTAACTCCAAATCATGAGTTGGGTAATTTTTCTCATGTATTTTCAACTGTCGTGAGGAATAAGCTATCACCATATCATTTTGCATAAGAACACACCCCAATCCCTTCTTGGATGCATCACTGTAGATCACAAACCTTTCTCCACTACAAGGCAGTGTGAGCACAGGTGCACTGGATAACCTTCTTTTCAACTCCTTGAAAATCTCTTCACATTCCTCTGTCCAAACAAACTTAACTCCTTTCCAAGTCAACTTGGTGAGTGGATTAGATAATCATGAAAAATATTTCACAAATCGTCGATAATATCTAGCCAAACCAAGAAAATGTTAGATCTCAGTTACTGTTGTTGGTCTCGACCATCTTTCGATAACCTCTGTTTTTGCTGGATCCACAGATATCCCCTCTTTTGAGATTATGTGACCCAAAAATGAAACTTTTTGTAGTCAAAATTCACACTTGGTAAATTTGGCATAAAGCTTCTCCTTTCTGAGGGTCTTCAATATAATTCTCAAGTGATCTTCATGTTCTTACTTGATCTTTGAATAGACAAGAATATCGTCTATAAAGACTACCACAAACTGATCAAGATAGTCTCTAAGGACTCTATTCATCAGATCCATGAAGATAGCAGGGGAATTAGTAAGACCAAATGGCATCACTATAAATTCATAGTGTCCATACCTTGTACAGAAAGCTGTCTTTGGTATATCCTCCCTTTTTACCCTTAATTGATGATACCCTGAACGAAGATCAATCTTGGAAAAGTATTGAGCTCCGCGTAGTTGGTCAAATAAGTCATCAATGAGCGGGAGAAGATATTTGTTCTTGATAGTGATCTTGTTAAGTTCTCGATAATCAATGCAAAGTCTCATTGATACATCTTTATTCTTAACAAACAGAACAAGTGCTCCCCAAGGTGACGCACTAGGGAATATGAAACCCTTATCAAGATTCTCTTGGAGTTGCTTCTTCAATTCCTCCAACTCAATTGGGGCCATTCTATAAGGTGTCTTTGAAATAGGAAAAGCATCCGGTATGAGTTCTATTGAAAACTCAACTTCACGATTCGGTGGAAGACGCGATAATTCCTCTGGAAAGACATCATCAAACTCCCGTAAAATGGTCATATTCTTAATCGTGAGTTTCTCACCAACCATTTGAGATAAATAACCTTCATTTAGTGGAATCAAGACCCATAAGATGGAAGAAATTTCCACTGGAAGTTTATGTTCATCCTTGCATTGATAGAAGATCATAGATTTATCTGGAATATGAAATGTGACTTCCCTTCTTTGGCAATTGATATGAGATCCATGTAGAGAAAGCCAATCCATGCCAATAATCACATCAAATTCCACTATAGTAAGGATCACAAGATTTGCAGGAAGCACTTTCCCACAAACTTCGATCGGAGAAGAATTATAAACTTTTGATGCGACTGTTGTGCCATTAGGGGTTGTGACAGCTAACTCAACATCTAATTGTTGAGGTAATATGGTGATATCCTTAGAAAATTCTTCAGAAATAAAGGAGTGGGTGGATCCAGAATCAAATAAAACATTTTCTACTTTAGAGTGGATAGTAAGTGTACCTTTCACCACATCGTTATCGTACTCCACATCGCTGATAGAAATTGCATGTGAAATTCCTTTGTCTTTAGCCTTAAGAGTTTGTTGACGTCGACCATCATCATCAACCCTTGGATTTGGGCATTGATTGACATAATGCCCCATCTCCTTGCACTTGATACATTGAATTGTAGTAGGGTCATTCTGTGTATCCCTTACTTTGTTTTCATCATTAGAAATCTTCTTCCCATCATTGCGGCATTCAAATTCCGGATGAAATTCCTTTCCACATTTGAAACATTTACTTGTCCCTTTAAGAAAACTCCCTCCATGTTTCTTTACACACTTTGAGAATAAGGTAAAGCTCATCTTCTTTTCTGTGTGCTCTTTATATTTTCCTTTGAATTCCATTTTCCTCTTCTTATCAAACCCATATGACTAATGGGTTACTCCAATATCCATCTCGACTTTGAGAGCACATCGAAGGATTTCCTCGTAGCTATTGAAGTCCCTTATGGATAACGCCCTTCGAAGACTTGGTTTTAAGCCACTAAAGAATCGATCGATCTTACTCTTAGGTTAGATAATAATACCAGAAGCGTACCTTGCATGTCTTGTAAAATTTGCTTCATAGGTACCAACCAATTCATCATCCTTTTGCTTTAGTTAAAGAAATTCCTTCTCCATCTTTGTTCGGAGAATACGAGGGAAGTACTTATTGAAAAATAAGTTCTTGAACTCGTCCCATTCCATGGACTCAATTTCATCCCTTTGCCTCGTATTCTTAATAAGATTCCACCATTGATCATCATCTCCTTCCTAACGATATACTGATAGGATGACTTTATCATGTTCATAACATTGAAGAACTGAAAATATCTTTTTAGTAGTACTTATCCATTGTTCAACAACTAATGGATCAGTAGACCCACTGAAAGAAGGTGGACGCTACCTCATCAAGGATTCAACAGAATGTTTCTCCTTCCTTTGCTCGTTTGGAAGTCCTGCATGATTCATAGCTTGAGAAAGTTGTGTGAGCATGGCTACAAGATTTTTCATTCCAGCTCCCATAACGTTTGGTTACTCAGGGGGACAATCATTGCATTTCCCGTCACATTCCGCATTAACACGGTTCCTTCGGGTTCCAGCCATTGACTAAAACCAAGAAGAATAGTGTGAGCAACACTAATTATAATAGGAAAACCACATAATCAAGAATAAAATTTCACACTTAAGGTCTTATCCTAGGTTATTCATGGCCATTTCTAAAACACTAAGATTTTGTTCTATGCTTAGATTTATCCTTAGGGTTCTTACTAAGGCATTCACATCCTAGTTTCCAAAGGTTGACTATACCTTTCCTCTGATACCAACTATAATGACCCATACTTTATATACATTGTTATTACTTCAAAATTGAAGCACACTTATTACAACATATAACAAAACCATGAAAGGACCATATAGGTATAATGTCTTTAGAAACTGGAAAGCATAAAAAACTGGTTCATAAAGCATCTACTTTTCCTCCCATTTATTTCATCATATCTAGAGTCCCTTTTTGGCATATTCTACTTAATAACCTTCTTCCTGACCTGGGAAATAAAACATACAAAAGGGTGAGCTCAAATGCTCAGTAAGGGTAAACAAAATAAATATCAATCAGATCAAATACATAAGCACATAACTTTTGGAAATCTTAACCTGCAAAAGAGATCATAATTTCATAACATGGGATAAATCATAGTAGTGAAATGTAATCCTAATAATCATAACTTAAAACATGAAACTTTTTGTCATACAGACATAATCATTGAGAATCATTTCTTGTTAGTCAAGACTCATTTCCAAGACTATCTTAGTGGACAAAGTCTATTTCTAAACTGAGTTCACTCCTCGTTTGAGTCCTGTTTCACTGAACCGGTTTAGCCTGCCATTCCAGCCATGTCTATCTCATGAGATATAAAATCTTTACCCAATGCATTGGAGGGAGATATAGGTCCCACCCATCTCATAATGAAACCATTCTTATGTGTGCCACAAAATCATAAACCATACATCATAGCATAACCCATGTAATAAAAATGGGGATCTTAAACATCGTGACATCATAAAACAACTCATATAAGATAAAGGAATTCATAAAAATAATTCCATCACAACATAATCAAATCAATGTAATAATATGGATAGAAACAGAACCCTTTATTATCTTAGATGGAAAATAATTTTGATAAAACACTTGAACTCAAATCTTGAGGAAAATATCCTTTCTACTTCAAAATTACTTTTCCTTTCTTAACATGTCATACAATTATAAACTAAAAGAAGTTGATTAAAAATAAACTTGAAAACCTGTAAAGGAATCTTCTTAGAAATAATGTTTTAAAAATCCATTCATGCCGTATAAGTTAAAAAAACATTCTTCTCGTACTTTTGTCGGAAAAGTCAAAAAGTACCTCGTACGAAAAATGACAAAAGATTCCTTTCATATCTTTTACTAAAAACTAACTGAAGGGTAAAATTGGATATAAACTATTTTTAGAATGATATAAATATTACATATTTAGGAAACATGGATGTGGATGATAAAATGCACCCCAGTAAATGCCAAAGTATAAACAATCTTGGATAAAAATGAGATTGTGATATTTCCCTTACCTTAGGTCCGATTTGCTTCGTAAGTGTCCGAACCTCCTGTATAATTATTTAAATAATGTTATTGACTTATTCCAGAATCATAATAATTATTATTATTATATCATATATGGTTATATTCTTAGCTTCTTATTAGTAATATTTCATTACTACCTGTTATTCGGGTGTTTATTACTTTTTGTTCTTATGCGTGTTTGTCGAATAAATTATTATTCTTCCCTTTAGGTTATAGATACCTCATTTACAGAATGTTATTAGTGTAATATATATCATATTCATTCATTCAATTCATTTATATAATCATTATTCAATGAATATCATGTAGAACGAGTCACATCACATCGTGGAGACGGTATTCCGTACATACGCACGAGCGATGATATCATTCCCATGATCATGGAATTGTATTGGAGTGTATGTATAATATTTCAGAATCAATATAACTTTAAAATAATAATATATAGTCATTATTTACACCATTATACCCATCCAAGTAAGGTGGTGGTGGAAAATAGATTACACCACGACGTGGAGACGGTATTCCATACGTACGCATGCGCAATGATTTCATTTTCCGTAGGATGGATAGATGGTGAAATAGGGTTGTTTCATACTTATAATAACATATCAGTATATGAGTGATACTAATGTTATTACTTAATAATGAAACAACTAAAGAAGAAGAAGTGGAAGAAGAAATAAAGATGAAAGAATCGGTAACAGGCATTACCTCTTCTTTGAAGCGCCTCTTTGAGACCTCCTTTTAGGGAACTAAAATTGGTCTTTGAAGAAGACCAGGACCTCTAGGATGTCTCTAGGTAAGTGGAGATAAGAAATTTTCAGGGTTTGGCCGAGCTTGAAGGCTAAAAGTGGTGTGAGGAAGAGAGGGAGGAGGTGCCCTTTTATAAGGGAGGAGAGGGGCACCTTTGGAATAACTAAGAATATTATTTTATTATAAAGCGAAATTCGGTTTTAAATAGCTCCAAATTGATTTATTTAGAATCTAAGGTGGGGATGGGTCGAAATACTCTCATCCAATAGTATTTAGAAATGTTTAGTTTCATATTTTAACCTTATCATTTAGATTTTACATTAAATTAAATAATGTTACTTTTACTGTGTCTTCTTGTGTTCTTATACTATAAGGTTAATAAACTTACTATAAGCAGCCAAACGAACCCCAAGTTGTTTATTATTAATATATATAACCTTATCTAAGTCATTTGGCTGAACCTTATATTTTTAGGAATAAAATAACAATTACTAATATAATATTGTTTTAAAAACTATTTTATGTCAATTTGGACTCTATTTAGTAATTGATTTTTGTGAAAATCATAAAAGAATTATTGGTTATAAAAAAGTTAATTATTTCAATAATAACATGTCATATTATCCTTTAAAATTAGTGTAATTCATAAAAAGTCTCAAATTACATTTATTTGCGTATTTATAACATCAATTATGTCAATATTTCATTAATAAGATAATTACTGCATCATCTTTGTGTCATAAATAAATTAAATTATTTAATGTCTAAAAATTACAAATAAAATACCATTATGTAGGAAATCTTTTTATATTTCTAATGAATATTTATAGTTGAATTTATCTTATATATAACCTTATATTAAAAATTATTTACTTACTAAACTTTGATTTTAACTATTTTAACCCTTCTTTAAATAAATTAATAATAAATGTCCTAATCTAATCCAAGTGGGCCTAAATGGTGATATTTTATTCCTATGTTTTTTTTGGTCTAATTACACTTATCCAATAGAATTAGGACATGTTTTAGGGTAATAATAATATCATTTTTACCCTTAATTACCCTATTTACTTTTAACTGTGGTAAATAAGAGTAAAAAGTTACTATTCACCAAAAATTATTTTCATTTCATTGAACCACATTTTACTTACTGACATCAACCGTGTCTCTCGTATTTTTGAAATTCCACTCACAGAAGCGGTAAAATTAAGTTTTATGAAAAATTCAGTTTTTTAACCACCACTTAGTGGTTTCACTATTCATCAAAAATTGAAAGTTTTCAGAAAAATACCAAAATTTCACCCTAGGATAATTTCGATATTCCGAATCTAAAAATGAAGTCCATTTTGAAAAATAAAATTTATAAAATTTCAAAAAGTGTTTATTACTATTCATAACGGCTAGTTTTAATAATATTTTAATAGTATATCATTGTTTAGTGAAACTCGGTATTGCGTACGACGCAAGCTATCGAGGAAGGTCGCGATTTCATGTAAAGCAAGTCAAGAAAGTGTTGTGTAGGAAAAGATTCCTTTGATGATTTATATAACATAAAAGTCTCGGGTGTTACAAAATATACGTCAAACTCTTGTGATCTATATAAATATCACATTTTTCACAATAGAGATATTGTCTTCATATTTTCAGAGAAAAGATTACAAATGCTAACTCAAGATCATGAGTAGGATAGTTCTGCTCATGAATTTGTAGCTGTCTTGATGCATAGGAAATAAATCTATCATTCTGCATAAGGACGCAACCCAGTCCTTTCTTTTAAGAATCATAATAAATAACAAACCCATCGTTCCCTGATGGTAGAGTCAAGATAGAAGCATTGACTAATATTATCTTCAGTTTTTCAAAAAACTCTTAACACTCTTTTGTCCAAAAAAATTTAACCCATTTACATGTGATCTTGGTTAATGGGTTAGCCAATCGGGAAAAATTCTGGACAAAACGTCAATAATAATCTTCTTAACCAATAAAACTGCATACCTCAGTTACACTCATCAGTGCTGGACATTCTTGTATTGCCTTAGTCTTTGAAGGATCAACAGAGATTCCATCCTTAGAGACAATATGTCCAAGAAAAGAAATATCTTGATGTCAGAATTCACACTTGCTAAACTTCCCATATAATTCATTTCTTCTAAGTGTTTTCATAATAAGGCCCAAGTGATTTTCTAGATATTCATATCTTTTTGAGTATACCAATATATCATCAATAAATACCACTACATAGTCATCAAGTTATTCCTTGAAAACACTATCCATTAGATCCATGAAGACAGAGGGTGCATTAGTCAATACAAAAGGCATTACTTTAAACCCCTAATGCCCGTACCTGGTTTGAAATGTTTATTTCGGAATATCTTCCTTCTTCACAAACAACTGAGGATATCCATATCGAAGTTCAATCATTGAAAAATATTTATCTCCATGATGTTGTTTGAATAAATCATCAATGTGAGGTAGGGGATACGTGTTCATTATTATTATAGTATTATTCTCGCTGTAGTGAATGCACAAACTCATAGATCCATCTTTCTTCTTAACAAAAGGATAGGGGATCCCCATGGAGAAACACTAGGGAGAATAAATCCCTTGTTACTCAATTACTCTAGTTGTTTCTTTAGTTCCACTAATTCCATAGTGGTAATTCTATAAGGGTTCTTCAATATGGGTCTTGAACCAGGAATTAAATCAATGGAAGACTCAATTTCTCGTTCTGGAGGATGTACAGGTAAATACTCTAGAAACACAGAAACATATTCTTTCACAATAGGTACGTCCTCTATTAGAACATTATTTTCCTCACCCAAATTTATTTAATTCTCTTCTTCCCCAATAATTTAATTTAGTAGAGCTTCTGGGGGTTGGTCTAGATAATAATCAGGTGGTGACGTTTCTGCTCTAAAGATAAGGTACTCATTATCATCATCGAAAATTGTAACCTCCTTTTTCTTACAATAAATTTCCGCATCATGGTTCGAAATCCAATACATTCTGAGGATTATATCAAATTCAATCATGGGTATGACGATGAGATCAGTAGATAAAGAACATTTATATGCCATAATGGGAACTGATTAACAAAACATTGTTGCAATGATACTTCCCTTAGGTGTTTTGACTGATAACTCCCTTGTTAAGTCAAATTAAAAATATCTAATTTTCCTAGTAAACTGGGATGATATTAAATAATATAATGATCCAGATTCAAATAATGCATTGGATAAACTAGAGGAAACAATTAAATTACATGCCACAACATCTTTCAGAGCTGCAACCTCAGCAGTATTGATCACATAATCTTGGCCTTGATCCCTTGGCATTTTCTAAGTTATGTTCCCTTGGCTCTTAGGACATTCATTTTCATAATGACTCTTTTCTCTAAAATTTTAGAATTAAATATTGACAGCCTCTTTCTTCCCCTTGCAATCATGAACTCAGTGGCCTTTTTCACCACACTTATAACAGACTCCCATTTCCTTCAGGAAAGTACCAGGGTGTTTCTTCCCAAATTTACCGCAGGATGGATATTCAACTTTTCCCTTATTCCATTATTTCCATTTCTAGAGTGTTTAGAAGATATATTTTTCTTTTTCTTTTCTTTAAAGTTGTAAGATATAGAGAATTCCTATTCTTCCTTGATAGTACAAGAGACTATATCTTCATATGATGAGAAGGATTTTGAGACTAATGATCGACAGAGAAATGGTTTTAACCCATAAAAGAATGGATAAATCTTACTCCTTGGGTTATGTATATAATCAGTTGTATGACTTACTAACCTTATAAAGTTAGCTTCATACTTTGAGACATTATTATCCCCATTTTTCCTCAGACTCAGAAATTTTCTTTCCATATCTGCTCGATGGTCACGAGGAAAAGTATTTTTCTAAGAAAATATTTTTAATCTTCCTCTATTCCATGTTCTATACTTCTTCATCTTCCTTTTTGTTTTGAATTTATCACCACTATTGATCTGCATCTCCCGTGAGGCGATAAACTGCTATGAAAACTTTTTCCCTTTCGTTACTCCCCAAAGCATGCAATATTTACTCTAAGGAATTTATCCATTTCTCAGCTACTAATGGATTTTTACTCCCATTTAATGTTGGTGGTTTTTTCCTCATGAAGAAATCTAACATTGATCCTCCACGTTTGGGATCATGGTGCTCTATACGGGTAAGGTTATTATTCATAAGCTGAGTGAGTTGTCCCAGTATAGTGATAAGTTGATTAGCACCAGTTGCATCACCATATCCACTATAATTATCTTGAGTAGGAAGGAAATACCCACATGGATTATGTGTATTGATATAGTGTCCATTCCTTCCACTATGCACCATTTATAAACAATGGCATATAATAGATTAGTTTATGAATTGCAATACATAATTCCAAACTTGTAAAACACTTAACATAAATTGAATAGTTTATGGATACAATCCATAATCATAAAAATGTTTTCTTTGAGGAGGTATATACTCATAAATCCATCATAATGGGTTGTAAACAAAATTTGAATTATCCTAAGCATATCCCCTAGGAGTGTCATAACCAAGAGTGCAATAAGGCCCATTGTCATGCACCATTTCCCATCTGAGTCTAGCTCAAAGCGGTGTTTTGGGGTTTTAACCCTAGGAACATATATTCCAGAGATTCCTCTAACTCCTCATATCTAGACAGGGATGTATTTCCAGGAAAACTAAGAAAATCTCTACATTACCAAAATTCTAGAAAGTTCTTATATACTAATCCTCAAAGTCTATCTTAGGGTAATGTTTGCTAATCAGAGTTTTTCTTAATCTAGTTTTCAAGGTTTGTACTAAAATTATTCTGATACCAACTATAATGCCCCAACCCTAGTTACCCAGAGTCGGTGCATTATTACATAACATTGTCATGATCACAAGGGATCAATTCTCGAAAGACCGATCAGTTTAGTATCCTTGGTAGTACTATACACATTCATAAGTTTTAAATTACATTATAAAATGAAAAACAACAACAACACTATCTCCATTGAACACAATAATATCCCTTAGACAATCCTTTAGACTATCTCTACAGGTCAGTAATAATATAGATCTTCAAATCCTGGGAAAATTAAAACATAGAAAGGGGTGATTTCAGATGCTCTATAAGGATAACCATATTGCAGAAACATTCATAAATAAGCATAAACATTTAAGGCAATGTATAAGACTAAATAATAAGCATTTTAAACATAAAAATCTACCTAATATGGCCAATATAAATCATATAATTCCATTTACTTTTTCACTTAGATATTATACGATTCGAATAATCACACGCAATATCAATAGCCAATTTCATAATGATGGAATGCATAATGCCGGACTTTATAACCACATATTCAAGGCCTTTTTCCAAGACTAAAAATAAGATCTTGTCAAGGCCTTGTGCCAAGAAACTAGTTTGTCTCATGACACCTACTGATGCATTGATGAAATATAGTGGGCTCCACTAGTCACTTACTAAGACCAATTCATTCCTCATATGAAAAGGTTTAAACATAACATAAACATTCGTATTAAAACTAGAATACAAAATGTAAATACTCTATCCATAAACCATGAATGGTGCAAAAATAACACATCCACAATCAAACATATCACAAAAACTTTAATACAATATGGAAGATTTGTTTCACAATAAATGAACTTCAAACAAGTTTAAAATCCATCAAAGGATGTTGACATAGAAGAAATGAAAACTATTTGAAAGAAATAACTATTTCTATTTTAAAACCATTTAAAAGTCACATATTTAAAAAATAAAACATTTATTTTCGAAAATATTCTTATAATCTTGTATGGGAAGCTTCGACAATGTTATAATAGCATAAAATAGCCACACCTACCGTATAAGTTAAAAAAAGACATTCTTACCTTAATTTTGTCAAAAGGTCATAAAGTACCTAGTTTAGAAAATGACGGAAAGATTCCATTCAAAACATATATGGTTAAATAAGTGTATTAATGACTTTAACGCATATTATAGTAAATAGTAAAAAAAAACTGAATTACATTTTTAAGAAAATATGGATGTGGATGATAAAGAGCCCCCCCTAGATACTTACGTATTAACAACCTCAGATAAGTAAAGAGATTGTAGAATTAAACCTTACCTTGTAATTTTTCATAGTCTATGGTATGTTAACCTCCTGTAAAATAGTTAATACATTTTTGTAAAATTATACAATAAATATATAAATATGATATCAAATATGATCCTCTAATATTTATTTGTTAATAATATTTCAGTAGTATCATTGTTTCAAGTGTTAACTGATTCCTTTTCCTTTATATGCATGGTTAAGTTAGCCATGTTTGTTATGGATAGGATGTATTTGATTCATATACATAATTATATTATGCTAATATACGTTATTTTTAATCATAAAATGAAAACTATTCTTGAATGATTATGATGGGGAATGAATCTCATCACGTTCGTGGAGACGGTAATCCGCACGTACGCACGAGTGAAAATATCATCATATTGATGGTGAAATCATATGTAATTGGATATTATATCATATATAAAGAATAATTAACACGTTATATTTATTATTTACATCTATTATACTCATTATTATTCCCATAAAAAATAATGAATGGGTTTAATAACAAACTACACCATGACGTGGAGATGGTAAGCTGTACGTACGCACGTATGGTGACTTTTTCATTTGTAGGATGGATAGAATAACTAATATGGTTGTACCAAAATAACATCAAAGTATATAGAAGGTACTAGAGTTATTATTTTGGTATGTAATCAAAGAAAAAGGAAGTGGAAGAAGAAAAGAACTTGGAAGAGGGTGGTGAAACTATTACCTCTTCTTCGGGTGTTTCCTTTTGAGTTGATCAAAAGGGCTCCTTAGGTTGGATTTATAATCCATTTAAGGACTCTAAATTGACTTGAGGGAAGTTTGGAGTATATTTTTTAAGGTTTTGTATAAGAAAAATGGCTTTGGAGGTGTGAAATTAAGAGAAGGGGAAGTACCCTTTTATAAGAGAGGTGAGGGCCACTTTAGAAAAAGCTTGAAATATTATTTTATAATGAAATCATTTTCGGTTTATAATGGCTCAAAATTAATTTATTTAGAGTATATGGTGGGTATGGGTCGAAAAACTCTCAACCAATAGGTTTTAGACCGGTTTAGATAACCATATTAACCTTATCTTTAAGATTTAACTCTTAGTTAAATAGTTTGACATTTACTATATCTCTTTGTATTTTTATATTATATTGTTAATAAACTTACTATAAACTACCAAGAGAACCCCGAGTGGTTAATTATTAATATATATAACCTTATATAAGTCCTTTGGACGATCTTAATATTTTTAGGAATATTATATCAATTAATAATGTATTATTTGTTTCAAAAACTCAATTATGTGAATTTTGACACTATCTAGTAATTGATTTTTTTAAAGCCATAAAAGATTTATCACTTAGAATAAAATTTATTTAATCAATCCTAACATGTCATATTAATCTATAAAATTAGTGTAATTCATCAAGAGTCTCAATTTACATTTATTTGGATATTTATAATATCAATTATTTTAATATTTGATTAATAAGGTAATTATTCCATCATCATTGTGTCATAAATAAATTTAATTATTAAATGTATAAAAATTATAAATAAAATATAATTATGTAGGAAAAAATTTTATATTTCTAATGATTATTTACAGTGGAATTTATCGGATGTATAACCCTATATTAAAAATTATTTAGTTATTAAACATTGAATTTAACACTTTTAACTGTTCTTTAAATAAAATAATAAAAAATGTCCTAATATAATCCAAGTGGACAAAAAGGATCATATTTTATTACTAAGGTTGTTTTTGGTCTAATTACACTTATCCAATAGAATTATGACATGTGTTAGGGTAATTATAATATCATTTTTACCCTTAATTATTCTATTTACTTCTAACCGTGGTAAATAAAAGTCAAAAGTTACATTTCACCAAAAAATATTTTCAACTTATTGAACCACATTATATTTACTGATGTCAGCTGCGTCTATCAGATTTTTGAAATTCAACTCATAGAAACAGTAAAATCATGTTTTATGCAAATTTGTAAATGCTCCTAGAAGGTGTGTAAAAGACGGTAAACAGTTCAATAAAATTTTATATATTTAAACTTATTATAAAATGAATCCAATGAATTACATTAAACATATATAGGTATTATGTATCTATTTTGACCTAAAATAAATTAACATAAAATAAATAATTATTTAAAATAAAAATTCGATATTAAACAATAATGTAGTGTTTTTCACTATTCACCAAAAATTGAAAGTTCTCAGAAAAATACAAAAATTCAATCTAAGCTAATTTTGATATTCCAAATCCAAAAAAGAATTCCATTTTGAAAATTGAAATTTATAAAATTTCCAAAAGTGGGTATTACTATTCATAATGGCCAGTTTCAGTGGTCCTGGTGTGTTAAAACTACATGTTTCATACAATGCAAGCTACTGCATTATTCAAAGGGAAACATACCGTAGAATCTTGGGGTGTTACAGGGGATATTGTATTCCTCCGCATATCACCTTGGAAGAGAGTTATGAGATTTGGGAAGAAGGTAAAGCTTAGTCAAAGGTACATCAACCCTTTTGAGAACCTTGATCGCATTGGACCAGTGGCCTATCGACTAAAACTACCACCAAACCTATCTCAAGTACATGGTTTATTCCATGTATCACTCTTGAGTAAGTACATACCAGACCCATCACATATACTCAATCTAGAGTTGGTACCATTGGAGAATTACCACTCCTATGAAGATAAGCTGGTGAAGATCTTAGATCGTAGGACATAAGTTCTATGAAATAAGACAATGCCTCTTATCAAGGTGTTGGGGAAAAACCACAGGTTTGAATAAGCAATGTGGGAACTGGTGGAAGTGATGAGGCAGACTTACCCACATCTTTTTTAGTGTCGGAGAAGGAAATTTTGAGGGGAAAATTTCTTAAGGGGGGAAGATTGTAATGACCCAAAATTTTATTAATAAAAATTCATCTTGATCTAATTAATTGTGTTATTATGTGAAATGTTTATATAAAATATATTCACTTCCTTGGTTTTATTATTTTTTTATCTCAAAATACCATTTTAGAATTTTTACCATTTCTAATAATGTCGTTGAACACTGATCACATGATTAGTTTAAATATAGGGCCTTAACAAATCCAATTTACTAAGAAAATGGAAGATATGGCCTCATCCACTATAATGTCTCCATATGAATTCCATTTGTCAGAGTTCAGAAAGGAGGTAGCATCACTAGAATTCGCTCTTGACCAACCCAAAACAGAGAATCAACACGTTAAGCTTTATCGAAACCGCCTATGGGAGAAGTATAAGTTAATAGAGATTAACACCCGAGCGATATTTTCTGAGCCACCCCTAGAGTCGGTCACCATCATAAACCTTACCCTTAGGTCTAATTAAGGTTTCATAAGGGGTTACGTAAGAGACCCTAGCACTATGATTATTTGAATTATTTTTTAATAAAGAATATTCATTTATTTTATTATTGTTACTTTGTAAATGGTTTTAAAAGCACAAATAATATTTTTAGTTATTTTTCAAATTCATTTAAGAAATCTATTTTGATGAATTAATGGATTTTTGAATTAAATAATAGTTTAATAAAATATTATTACTAATTTAATTTTTATTAAATATAAATTATCATATAATTTTTATGAATACAATTGTAATTTTTATTAAGGATTGAAAGTTGTTTTTGTCAAAACCCATGAATTTTTTATAAATGTCAATTTTTATTTTAAAATTAAAAATTCACATATTTAGATAATTATTTAGATAAAATGAAATTATTTTTTGGAATCTGGACGTCGATATTATCCAACATTGAATTTTTCATAATTTTCTGACTGTCGAATTTTTGGGTAAAAATTAAATACTGTTTAAATATATAATGTGTTTTATAACATCATAATGATATAATAGTGATTTAATAAAATTATATAGAATGTATTTTCAGAAAATATATGTTTTAACTCTAAAATAATGTGATTTTAGATTTGTTTTATTAATTTTATGATGCCTTAGTGGACCCTCCAATACTTATAAAATATTTTAAAATTTTAAAATGATTTCCTTGACAGTGTTACTCACCTTCACATAAGAAAGCCTAATATTTTAATAATTTATGACCTAATATTTATAAAATAATGTTTTCCACTCCCCTTTGGAAAAAATCATGTGAAAAACGGTGGTATGGTTTGTGGTTTTGATTAGTTTAATCTGTAGTGTCCAAAACCTAAATAATAAATAATTCCCTTTCTTTTCCTATATAAACCTACCCAAGCTACCACTTTCTCTTATATCAAAACATTTGGAGCTCAACCAACCCCTCCCTATCCTCTCTATAATCCTACCAAGTAACCCCAAGCTCTTTAGAATCCTCTCTCATGCATCTCCCAAGACATTGGGATCACACATCCAAGTAAGGGATTTCTTCCTTTCTCAATTTTTGCAAAAATGTTTATGTTATTATACCCTTTTATTTTCAATTGAAAATGTTGGGATATAATTTTTAACCTCCCCCATACTTCCCTACTTATGTTTTAATGATTAGATACCTCTTTATCTCTCATTAATTCCTCCCATGTACACCTGTTACCATGCTAAAATTCCGTAAGGAATTTCTCTCTCCTCATTTACATTCAAACAATTATTTTATATTATGCATATAAATTCCATTACATATGTTGGTATATTATGTACCATGACCCCCTTACTATCCATTAAATGTATAAATGATTAAAGACCCCTTTCTCTCTCATCAACCCATTTTATGATTTCAATTTGATGTTGTTATGCTGCTGAAGTTACACCAAAATTTCCATGCCAAAATCATCGTGCAAGTGAATACCATACCCATATCTCTGTCAATGGTATTCAACTTTATGAACACATGAGTTTTTATTGAGGACATACATTTATGTATTTCAAATCTCTTATTTTTGGAATAAATTATGATTTTTAATGAATCTATGTTGTATGATCTATGTGGCACACTAATGTATGAAACGAATTGATTAAGAAGGGTGCACCCTGATAGCACTCCAATGCATTGGGTAACGATTAGTATCATGATACATAAAGTTAAATGATAGTTTAATAATGATAATTCAAGTGAAATTAGGGTTTATTAATGGTAATTCTTGTGCAATGAGGGTTTACTCATGCTCCATGTGTAATGATCCTTGGATCATGATAATATCATGTTGAATGTTGTTACCACATTTCCATGTTATGATAATCATGCTATATCATGCTTTTATGTTCATGTTTCTCTTGAGATCCATTGATTTGACAATTTCTTAACATGCACTATATTATTCATGTTATGCCTTGTTTACTCCCCTACTGGGCTTCATAGCTCACCCTTTTCTTTTGCATGTCCTCAGGTTATCCCATGCAATATTAAGTACGAAGGAATGTTGTGGTCATGTAAAATAATTTTTAAATAAAGATGCTCTGTTTTATGTTCTATGTTTTTGTGTAATGTTCCTAATTTTCCAAGACACTAGACCTCTCTATCCTTAGAGTTTTATTAAGTACATTTTTATGTAATAAATCATGTTAGTGTGTGTAACAAAGAGAAGGTTTGTTATACTCAAGCTAGTATTTAATCCCCTACACATTTAAATCACCCACTAATAAGAAGTTTTTTATGAAATAAAGTAATCCATAACCTATACCAGGTTTTAAAAATGATAGTACACATGGATATCTAGGAACAAATCCTCTTACACATTTAATAAAGGGATTAAAATAGTACAATTCACACACTACATCTTCTATAGTTGTATGTGGGAATAAAAATAAAGAAAATTGTGAGAGGGAATCAAGAATACTTCAGTTTATTGTAGGAGACTATGTTTTACAAATAAAAAGAGAAAAAACTACAACTTTAATCTAAATCATAAAAATGAATAGAAATTGTTTAAGTATGATAATATTAATTTCTAATAAATCCAAATATCCCCAGTTGTTATGAATTATTTGAATCTTTCTTAGAAATGAGATCGAAAAAGGTTCATAGAAATTGAAGGAAAATAGGTGGTTGTAGATGTCTAGAAAAAGATTCTGTTTTCAATATTAAATTATCTAGGTTCTTCCAATCACATTTGTTTCAATATCTCTATTTGTACCATTTTAAGAGAGTCTATGATTGTATGTTCCTGAGTGCCCCATTTTTTCTCTTGTCTTCCCAGCACATGAGGGAGATTAACTGAATTTATAGAACTCTAGGTATAATTATGAATTAAAGGATAATTATAGGAAAATTTGGATCTTTTACTTAAAAAAACATATGTAAATGAATACATTTATCTTTAATATAGTCTTGGAGTTTTTTAAGAATAATAATTCTTAAATCCACTTTGTCCTATCTTCATTAAATGCCTAAAATATCCAACGGAGAATTAATTTTGAAATTAATTCTAGACATATATGGTAGATTTATGGAAATATATTCGTTGATAGTAGATCCTCTAAATGGTAAATTGTTTTGATAGTTCATCTTCCCTAAATAGTATCACCATGTGATGATAGATTCTTATAGTGTTAGATTAATCTAACAGTAGTGGTAGATTTATCTGGCAGTAACCCCATTGAACTGGAGGTTAATCTGTCTGATGGTAGATTAGTCTAGAAGAAGTACCATGAATTGGTATCATTTCTCTGTGGTAGCTACTCCCTTAGAGTTAGCATATTTGTACTTATTGTTGCATCGAGTAATGGTCGCAACCACTGATGGTATTTATAATTAGTAATGATAGTTTCTCTACTAGACAGTAGTAAAACGAAATGGTAGAACCTGTCAGTCGAAAAGTTGAACTTGGAGTATATTTTTTAATTAATGGTAGCCTGAAGTGGTGGCATAGTTAATCTAATGATAGCTTATTATAATGTTTTAGATGGATACGGTAGATCTAGATATATAAAATTTTCAAAATTTATCCAGAAAATAGTTTACTATAATAAAACATTGAATTTTTTAGATATATTATAAACCTGATCTATGAGATTTAAAATAAAGAAGTTATTGGACAAATCTAACAATATTTTTCCAATTAAACTAATGATTTTATATTTTAAAATTATGTTTTAAAATATCATAGAAAATTATCCACACATCATACCCATAAAGACATATCATACTCAATACTCTTCCTCATAACCTAGGGAAAAGGAAAATATAAGAAGGGTGATCTCAAACATCCTGTAAGAGGTTTCATTCTATAAAAGAAACTATGGTTTAAAGAATGGATGGATAATACGGTAGAAATAAATAATAGTGAAATAATGATCCATAACTAATAATTTGAGAATGTATTATATCAATGGGTAACATTACAAATGTTTAAAATGATTAATTTCATATTAATGTAATGAATAATTTATCATTATATAATCTTAATAATTTTATAAATATCATTTATATTTATTAAATACAATATTATAATCATCCATGAAATTTTATGGTAAAAAAATGAAATACATCGTTTAGGGAATCAACATTTCTTACAAAAAACATGTGACATTTTCATTTTCCAATGGATGGGAGGAAGATAAATAATTTTTGTTCAATCAACATAATAAAATTTTAGTATAATAATGATACAAATGTCATTATATTAAAATGGTTATAATAGGTTTGGGGGGAGGGTGTGGGGGTATATGAGAAAGATATCGATGAAAAGGATAACGAGTGGATAATACATAGGTGGAGGGCTTAAATATTCTATTTAAAGGCCTTTTTGAATTGAAATACTTGGGTCATGGTAACTAGACCACATGTTTCCCAATATATAATAGGGATCTATAAGGGTAAAATGGGTTGGGTTGTAATAGGTCAAACTTTTATAGTACCATATGTCTAATTTTTAGCCCTTATTTGAGTGTTTTATGTTATGTTTTATAGGGGTGAAGTATCAAGTAGATTAAAGATATTTTTAGAGGAGTTTTGAGGAATCTAGTGGTTTTCATGTTTTTCTCATAGTTTGGATAAATCATGAAGTTCTCACAAAGAAATAATGAGGTTTGTTAGAGAGGTATAGTGGGAGGCCGAAAATTGGTGCATTGCTTTATATAACCATGGTAAATTCCCTAGAATAAATTATGAATCAGGACAGAGGAAAAAATCAAGGTTGGTGTATGATTTTTAAACCATGAATCCAAACCATGTGAGATCTTAGAAGAGTTAGAGATCCTTACATGGTTGGAACACAATTAACTAATATGTGTGACCAAACCATGTAAGCAGTTTTAATTAATCTAGAGATTGTGTTTAAACCGGAAATTTCCCTAAATCTCTTAATTATTATCCTACACCTATATCTCTCTAATCTTGGGACTCTATTGGTAGTTATTGGTTTTTCTCCTCCGTCAAAACTCCAATTCTGGGGAATCTAGAGGCTTTAAACCTTGACAATTCAACGTATGTGGTTGTTTTAATCTATTCATCTTGATATTGACCGATCTTTCCTCTTTATCTTGGGATAAATCATATATATAGGCTAATATGGAAAAATATATTGATTATTATGTTTAATACTAGAAAATTCTTGGATCTTTGAATGATCAAATCCCAGATCTATTAATAATCTCTTACTCTCTCTTGGACCAATTTGGATCCATCATTGGGGTCAAGTCTCATTTGGTAATCCTAAATTAATTAAATACCTTATCATGTTATTCCTATAGAATATATTTCTATATCAACATTATGTAATTAATTGGAATCGGTTCAATGGTTACTTGGTGTGAAATACTATTTTGAGAGATGAATCTTGGTGGCTATTCCTCTTATAAATCAATAAGCATATGGTTGGATACTCTTAACCATATTGTCCCCGTATATATGGTTTTTGGCATGATATGATGGTGTTTTTTTATTTAATTTGATAATATTTATTGATTTATGTTGCTTGTGGTTTAGTTTTTTAGCCTTATGAGAACAACACCAGATATGACTAAATAATCATGTTATTTTTTTTGTGTGTGTTTCATAGCCCATAGAACTTGTTTTGGGTATCAAGATGTTTGGATTTATCAGGATTGGAAAAATGGAACTATGAGGGGGAGAATTAATGTTAAGACAAAGGCCAAGGACTTGTTCACACATGATGGTATTATTGATATATCAAAAACATGTTCAGTCCACATGGGAGTAGAACATATAAGGGTAGAGAGTATCTAATGATCTTGAATTCCAACCTAAGAGAAATACCATGCATGGGTGATTGTGATATAATTTTATAGGAATGATAGGTGAATTTACCATTGTGAGGGGACAGATGACCACCTTAGGGTGGGACATGATGTGTTCCTTAATGGTGAAACATGGATATACGACTGATGAGAATTGGGTAATGAACTGATGTGTGTACATTGTCTCATGTTCCAAGACAATAAGTGATTGATACTGAAATTTTTACTAACATAATTCTGAAATAGTTGGGTCTAGGGTTTGTGGATGCTTTGTTAGTTCACAACCACCCAAAACTTTTGTGGTTTATTATTTAATTATGAATTTATTCATGAGTAGTAATAGAGGACTCAGATATATCCACAGGCTGTTCAAGGATGATTTTTTTCTTTATCATTATGTGTTACCTCCTATAAATGGTATTCCAATAGAAATCACTTGTGTTTACCTATAAACTATTTTAGTTAACATCTTAAAAAATCTAATACAAATAATCTAATCATGTATTTTTAATTATAGAAAATGCCTCCTAGAAGATGTTTTAGGTTAACATTAATAAAAGTAGGTCAGAATACCCCCTTGGGAGGATGAACCTGTTCTTACACCTATTTTTAATGAAGATGCACTTGATCATGCTCTCACTTCAACTCTAGTGGTTTAGGAATCATAATATTCCCAACCTAGAGTCTTTCAATTAGTTTTTTTTAAGGAAAAGGTCATATAAGATGATATTCCATTATTATTTGGACATTGAGATTTTGTATCCACCAGCCTTCTAGGTTATTGGGGTCAAAGTATACCAAGGAAAAGATCAATATCATTGAATTTAAATTTGACACAGTTAAGACACTAGAGTATCAATTAGTTTATCCAACCACCTACTTACTTTTGTGACCTTCTAGTAGATGGTGGGGTGTTATGATCCATGTAGGTAGGCATGATTATCTTATATTAATGACCTTTAAGAACTATTTTTTTGAGTCATTATTCTAAGAAATCCTAAAATTAGGCTATTCTCAAGAGTGTATTTTATTACCATTGGAGAAGATGATTGTATCTTCAAATTCTGATCATTTCATGGAGTTACTCCACTTGACCAACCTCTAAGAAAAAAATGTTGAATAGAAGGACAAAAAGTTTGAAATTGGACTTCAAATAGAATTGAGGTGCCAGTTTAAGGGCTACAACAGAATCACCTACTCTGAAATTATTTTTAAGGCCCTGACCTTTTAGAAGGGTCTAGAGGAGGATAGAGCTACATGTATTCTTTCAGCTTTCAGTGGACCTATTGTAGGAATACCCAATTATACCATGGATGAATCTTTTTATTATAGGAAGAAAAAGGAATAGTATTTAATATAGGGTGGTGGTATATAGACAATTTAGATAATTAATTTCTCGGCTCCCTCAATAAGAGGTGGTTCTATTGGGTGCATTAATTAGGGTAAAAGAGGGAAGATCAATAACACTTGTTCGGAATAACCTATAAAGTTTACCTAATATAGATCAGAGGGAAATCACTAAAATTGTTGTTTTAGAGATTCATTGATGAGTTCTAGGATGTCAGGGAAGAATGTGAGTACAATACCTCTATAGAGTTATATACCCCTCAGAATTTGATGACACAAGTGATACTAAGGCCTCAGGGGAATATCTATTGAACTAATATTGGTAGGATGTATTCTATAGACCAGGCCCCAGCTAATGGGGGAGAGGGAATGTCAGCTATTCAAGGTATTGTATTGATTAAATATATTCTATGTTATTCTTATTTTGATACATGCTCTTCTCATTTATTTATATCTTCTCAAGTTGATGTTGGGATTGATTTACTAGTCAAGTTTTCTTTAGATTTTTTTCAATTAAACAACCCTTCTCGAAGGAGGTAGATAATATTTAGATATTTTTATAAAATATTATTATAGTTTCTAGCTGTAGAATGTTTTTGGGATTTCATGATTTTAGAGATGACCAGTTTCTAGGTGATTTTTAGAATAGTGTGTTTGACCAATTATTGAGAACATATCAACTTTTATAGGAGAAACTTATCCTTTACTATGCCTAAGGGGGAGAAGTTTGTGTTGATTGATGAATGAGATATTGGAGTAAGAAGAATGAGTTTGGAAATTAGTTATTTTAGAGATATTACAACACATTTAAAAGGTATGTATATTATGGTGGGATTAGATATAGTCTTCTATTCTCATCTGTATTTAGTGGACTTATATCAGGACTTCATCTTGGGTAACTTATCTTGACTTCATATTAATAGATACGATAACATTGATATAGAACTCATGAAAAGATCACAACCTATATGGATTCATTTATATAATATATTCCTAATCGATTTTAAGAAACTTGACCCACTACTTGAGGATTTGGAGGTGAAGGGTTTTATCAAAATGAGCATCTCTCTATGGGGTACTCTAAAACAATGTTTACCCAAGATTAACTAATGCTCAGGATATAATTGAATTTGATTTATAAAGGTGGATATTCTAAAAATAGGATCTATTAGTAGTTATAAACTTTATGAGTATGTTTCCATGCCTTTCAGTTTTAAAAATTTATCAGTGGTGTTCATAGATCTCGTGAATAAAATCTTCCATCCACATCTCAACTCATTAATTATGGTGTTTTTAATTATATACTCATATCCTCAAAAACATTATAGATTCATAGTAAACAATTAAATATTATATTGAGTACACTTTGAGTGTATTAGATCTAATTCCATTGTATATGCTCTTAGTAGGAAAACCCAAGAGCTTATAGAGAGACCTTTAGAGTAGAAATGATGGTTGATGAGCTTTTGGATGAATAGTTGGTGGATGCATATGAGGAATATGGGTGATGAAATGTCCTACCTTAGTTATAACATTGACATTGATAGACCAAGTAAAGAATATACCTGATTCAGATCATGAATGATTAGTGATATAGAAATGGTTTCAAGGAAGTGATCCAATTTTAAGAAGGTCACTGGACAATAATGTTGTGATCTTTTTTCATGGGAGAGTTGTGGTTCCTGCTTCCATGAGGGAAGGTTGTATGATATACTTGCATGAATATCACTGGGAATTGAACCAATTTTCAATGAAGATGTTTTAATATATCAGGTAACACTTATGGTGTCTGTTAATGAAGATATATATTGCCAACTTCGTCTCTTGTTGCATGACCTGTCAGAGGATCGAGGCGGAGCATCACTATAATAACTCGAAATATTAGATCCTTTAAAATATATTATATTTTCTATAAATTTCTTCACATTGTAATATAAATGTAAAGAAACCACAACATATTAATAAAAAATTATTAATAAATCTATAATAAATACTAATAAGTAATCCAATAATAGCTACTACCTTTAGAATATAAATAATTAATATGAGTTGACATTAAGAAAAGTTATAATAAAATCCATTTTATTTATATTTTATTTCCATTTTAAAAGGAAAAATTTACAAATTCTATAATTTAATTTGGTAATGTAATATTTATTTTTAAATTACTGATAATAAAATTAACTTAGCATATATTTTTTAAATTTTTTATAAAATAATCGATTTGAGGTGAATATTTCAAAGAGAACGATTTTTCTAATACCATCACTATTATATGACATAGAAGTTTTTGAATACTTTCTAATATAATAAATATATATTTATAATGTAAAATAAAACATTTAAAAATAATATATAAATTTATAAATCCCATTAAAATGTTTTTATAAAATTAAGTGATATTTTATAAAATCTATCTTTTATTTTCTTCTGTAATTAAATTTACACATGAGGAAATTAAGTCTTTGATTTATTTTAATTTTACAAAAATCTCATTTAAAAAATTAAAAAATTATTGAAATTATTATGATCAAAATAATTTATAATTTTTTCATATACATAAACATTATGTTTAAAAATAAATTTTTATTAAAAACCATTTTTACATGTCACGTGTAGTAATGTTAAGATTAATTTATCTATACATAGAATATAAATTTCATAAAATTACTCCTATATTTTATATATTAATATTTTTATATCCAATGTTTTGGTTTTATGATGTCCATATTAACTTAAGATGAATTTTTAACATTTTCTAAAAGGATGATTTTTACTCAAAAATGAGAGATTTATTAAAATTAAATTTTCAATGATTTTATCACTATGTAAGATCAAAATATAATTTTTAAAAACAATTAATTAAATAAAACATTAATTAAATAAAAAATTAAATTATGTAATAACATTATTCCTTTTTAAATATTCTTTGTACACATAAAAATTTTATCAAACAATTTTATAATTAAAGTAAAATGTTACTTAAAAAAATTGTTTTTGGATTTTTCTTTTAATAAAGTAATATCTTGTTAAAAAATTAAGTTATTAAACGATTTAAAAGTTAAATAAACTTATTTATTATTTTAATAAATCAATTTATGACCCTAAATTATATAATAAGTGTTATTTTCATATATATATGTTGAATGTTTACAAATTTTATTTTTCTAAAATATTTTTTTTGCAATTATGTGTGTTTATTTTAAAATTAACCATTCAGAAATTCAGAAATGTGATATAATAAAATGATTTTAAAATTTAAAATTAGAATATTCAATATTATATAATGAGTCAAATTTTAATTTTAGTGATCAAAATTAATTACTACAGTTAAAAAATTGTTTTCCTAGAAAAAAGTAAAATTGGTAAAAAGTTTTGTAATCAGTGGAAATGACAGCAACTTGTTAAAATGATTTCAAAATAGTTTTTGATAAGAGTTTTAACTTAATATTTCCAAAAAATAATCTTTTTCCAATTTTTATTCATTGAATATCGAATAGTTTTGTGGTATTATTGAAGAATGATGAATGTTTCCAGAAGCACCATATTTTCTTATAAAAGGATTCCACTTTCACCCTTTAAAAGTTACCCTTTAGCTTAGAATTACTCATTAAATAAATTCCATTTTCATTTAACTATAACCATATCCTACAAACATAAGACACTTTTCACTTCTATTTGACACAATCCCTTCAATTTCTAATGTACTTCTAAGGGAAAAATCAAATCTCTAACATAAGTATTATATCATTCTTAAGGTTTTTAATTAATATTAATTTTCAAAAATATAGTTTAAACGTAATAATATAATGAATTAAGTATGATTAGTAAACATATATTTTGTTATATTAATGGTAAAACAATTAGTACTTCATTTCCATCCATCTATAAAAACAAAATAACTTCGTAAGTGCGTTGCACGGACCACTGATTCCATGAAGAGACATCTTTTTTTCCATTTCCAATTTTCATGGATATTAGTAATGGTAATGTAATGTGTCAGATTTTTCCATACTTTATTTCTTAAAAATATTTGAGAATTATTTCAAGACTAGGCTTTGAGACGGCGTGCAGTTCTGAGGCCCGGTGATCCCGGAACAAATGTTTGAATTTAATTTAATAATTAAATTACGCGTGTGTGCGGTTTTCCTGAAAAAGTGGAATAACTCCCGAACGGGTACTCGGATCAGAAATCCGAAGGCACCATTGCATTCGGAACATTGATTTTAACTTAGTTGAGGCCTAACATCGGTTGGCGCAGGTCAGTGGAGAAATCTAGTTTTTGGACGTAAGAGTAATAAAATATTTAATAAAAATATTTTATTTTTCAGCGAAAATTTATTAAATCTGTTGCATCAGATATCTTTTATCCTTTTTAAATAAAGGCTAGTGTAGTGGTCTAGGTTTACAAACCTCATAACCCTGAAACCCTTGGTGGATCTGGAGGCTCTGGAGAAAACCTCCCAACGCGGCGATGACGTTCTGGACGATTTTCGCCGGTGATGACGACGCGGTGACATGATCTTCGCCAACGAACGCCATGGATCAAGGTAGGATGTTTGATCTTGATTCCTTTTCCTCGTTCTTGATTCCTACGATGAACATGGACTAACCCATGAACAGATAAGCACACGTATCAGTCGTATTTGCGGGATGGAATTTTTATGGTAATCGTGGGGATTTGATTCTTGAAATTAATTTGGTTTTCATTCAACCTTCTAACAGTGACGAACCAAGATTGACATGAACATCGATCGAGGTTCGTCCCTCTCGATTGTTGTGTTTTTCTCTCCTGGTTTCTATTCATTCTTCGTTTCATTCTACGCGTTCATGGAGGAAATCGATCGTTGCACGTTCGATTGTTGGTGCAACGATCCGAGATTGCAGATCCAACCCTGGAGCGATGCCACGGATGTGCGGCGACGGTTTCGACAGACGATTCAGAGTGGATCAAGAGATATGAGTTTTTGGGCGTTTTTCTTCGGATGGATAGTTCGAGGTTTATGATCCGATTTCAGCACCTAAAACACCCATTTAGGTGTTCGTATGGTGAAACGAACCAACCCCTAGAGTATCGGGACAAACGGACAAGAAACCATGGATCCAGAGGATTAGCCGCGGCGCAAGGAGGAAGACGGTGTTTCTGGAAAAATCCCAACTACACGACGTGTAGTATGGGCTACACGAAGTGTGTTCTTCGGCGGACCACCTGGCGTGTACTCTGGGAGTACACGGACACAGGTTGGGTACATGACCAAGGACACAACGTGTATACCCCTCCCTGGCTAGACCCGGCCAGACACACAGGATACCCCGTGTGCTGGTACACGGGTAGGCAACACGGACAAAGACCGTGTACGGGCACATGACCAGCGTACATGGAGCAAGTCCCAGGTGCTTAGACATGACGTGTGATTATTCTACACACTGTGTAGTTACTTTCTATACGATGATTCAAATGACACGGGTCGTTTACACGGGCAGTATCCCGAGTCAAGTTACACAGCGTGTGATTATTCTACACGCCGTGTAGTCCAGTTTTACATAGCCTGGATGGATGACACGGGCCGTTTACATGGGCAGTACCCGAAGTCAAGGAACACGGCGTGTAACCATACTACACTCTGTGTAACCCGTTTCACATGTCTTGAGCCAGTTGTCTTCTGTGACTTGGACTAGTTTCCTTAGGGTTCGTCCCCTTAGTCTTTCTCCTGAAGGTTTTCAGTATCATTTCCTACATACAGGAGTATGATCCCTTCAGCAGGACTTCCCGAATAGAGTTGTTGGAATCCCATTAGTGAGATTTGGAGCTGGATCCTCTATTCATTATTAGAACCCTAGGTAGAGTTCTTGGTATCGCCGTGACCAACTTTACCGGGGCGCCGATCATCTGCTTAGCGGATTAGCTCAGACTAAGTTGTCGGAATCACCCCATGACTTGGTTGTGATCCTCTTCTGAGCATCATGATCTCAAAGTACTTGTGGAGTGTGTTCTCCCAGAATGAGTACTTCTTTTGTCCCTCTTCAGACCTGGGAGTGTATTCTCCCAGTTGCTTGCTTAGTGGAATCTTCGAGCTGGATCTTAGTGGTGGTATTAGCGATAGTCGATCGTACATGAGTATATCTGGATATTCTTGTTATATGTTCGGTAGACATATACTGTGTAGAGCTAGCTGTATCTTTCCTTTGTGATATCTTCCCCTTGTTGTCTTTCCTTTGTGGTTTCGGGGTGTCCTACTAGGTATTTTTATACTCACCCCTGCATGAGCTTTGCCCACACATGTCGTGTCTTGTGCAGTCGAGCTAGACTTTGACAGGATTCTAGGCGGACCAGGACCGGACAGTACTCAGTGAGATTAGTCAGGCCAAGGTGTGTTCCTACAGCTACAGACTTTAGTCCTAGAACCTTTCTTTACAGGTTGGACTTTGTTACAAACTCTCTTTTGGTGGGCTTGTACTTTTGGCCTAGGGTTTTACTTTCTTGTACTTTACTTTCCTGTCGTACTCTGTTGGTTGGGTTTTAGTGTATACATGCATATTTTCCTTTTAGTAGTTTTTACTTTTCAGATTTGTGGGCTTGGAGATGTGTGTGTGTGTACAGGTTTATAGGCAATGCCTCCCATGTTAGTAGCATGCCTACTCGGTGCTAGTCACCAGCCCCTGGCCTATTGGAGGCGGGCTTGGGGAGTTGCGGCTCGGGCCCCACTGGGACAGGTCGTGACAGGTAATAATTATGAATAAATATGATATATTACTTATAACTATTATTCTTATATTTTAATTTAATATCCTCTTTATATCCTCTCACACATTGATAAACGAGAACGCTAATCATGCATATGTGCTGATTACTGCTTCCACGTTGAATCCTTTTTGGTTTTCATCTATAATTTAATAAATTATGAAAAAAAATTAAAATATAGTTAAAAATAAAAAACATCAAAATTATTTCATTATGATACATTTATAATGATATTATATCAAAATAAAAACCACCTTAACAATACACACTTTTCTAGTAACAACGTGTTGATGTTTGGGTTGGTTTGACCACCTACATGAATGATGATATAAAACACTATTATAGATGACTATGGGAACATGAAAAATAATATTATTATAGTCTAATAATAAAATTATAATTGGTATAAGTTTCTATAAATATTATATTTTGTATGTATCTTATTACTATATTATCATTTTCATTAGCTAAAATCACTAAAATAAGCCAACACCGATTCCATTTTTACGCAGATAACAAAAGAAATCATGGAATGGAATAATAAATTTTAAATAAATATAATTTATATATCTTAGGATATTAAATTATATATCAATAATTAAATAATATTAAATAATGGGTAATGATATCATAATTATTAAACTTTTTCATAATAATTAAGGTTATCAACACCTGATGGTCATAATATGCTATAACTAATTAATGTACTCATGATAAAAAAGTTAATAAGGATTATAAAAGGGTAATATTTATGATTACAGTTATAAAATAGGCTATTAATTAATTTATGTTTTTATATAGGAATTTATTATGCATCCTACTAAACAGGCATACAATGTAAGAGTTTTTTATAAATCAGCTTCCATTCTTTAACTTGTAATGGTTATTCTTGAAACCCATTATTCAAAGTTGAATTATTTTATACTATTATTGTATAAGATTTTTTTTTCAGATCAATTTTTTTATATTTACAATTCATTCTTATGAATTCCATTCCAAAGGTTCTTTAATTCAATGACTGTGATATTCATAAGGGTTTCATCATCTAAAATTGTAATTCTTTGAGACATGTTTAATATATACAACATGTTTCCTTTTAAATGGTGAAAATAATGACATATTTTAATTTTTTATCATGACACACTTATATTTCCTAATATTCAGTGATGTATTTAAAGTGAGAACCCCTACTCTAGTAACCTATAGTTTATGTCCATTTTACTACATTGACATAATTTATAAGGGATCACATCCTATGATCTATATGTTTAGTAGTACTTAAGAAACAAATATAATATTACATACCATTTTACATTGGAAATAAAATTTAAAAGAATAGTTAAATTAATTACAATGCATACTTGAACTCATTAAAATATTTTTTATTCATATCTTGGGGAAAGGAAATAAAATATGAGTGATATCAAATTCTCAGTATGGTTCATTTAAAACAGATGCTATCAAGAGTAAATAAGTTTTGATAAAAAAGAAAACATAAATAACTGAAAAATAACAAAATTAATAAATAACTTAATAAAAAATCATCCACTATAATATCAATGAAATAATATCAATGATAATAAAAATTGAATTCTCAATAAAGGAAATGAATAATATTGGATATCAAGATCTCAAAAATCATGATATATTTACTATTAAAGTCTTATTAAAAGTAATTTAAATCAATAAGTAGGTAGGAACCAAACATCTATTTAATAAGTTTGGCCAACTGGTTTGTCTCATTAGACATGTTGATTCATTGAGGGGAAGTCTATAATTGGGCCCCACCCACCACTACATGTCAAATGAATTCCCATATATTGATTGATTTATTTAATTCATAAACTATATACCGTATCAAAAAATGTTTGTATTGATTGAATAATACGTAATATCAATATTTCTTAAGTTAATAAAATAATCTTCATAGTAAAACACAATATGTGGAAATGGTATAATGTATAGGAAATAAGTAAATCCATGATAAAAGATTATAGATATTTAAGAGAAATATATTTTTAAATTAAATAATATCACAAAAAATTGAATGTTTCAAGAGAATGCTAATGAAAAAAAAATTAATAGGATATAAAAGATATTCCTCAGTTTATAAGAAATATATGTTTTACAACAAAATAATTTTATTTAGTGAAATTAAAAAATGTAAAATAGACATTAAATTAATATTTTACAAAATGGTTTTATTTGTAATTTTTTTTTAAAATTTCATAATAATATATATAGTATAAAATGGTTATGTTCGAGGGAAAATCAATTAAAGTTACATACGTTAAAAAAGAAACATTTCTTTTGAATTTTTGTAAAAGGAAGTAAAAAATGAATATTTTTTAAACATTAGAAATATTAATTGAAAAAACTTTTAAAAATTAAAGTATAAAAAAAATTAAATTAATAATTCATTTGAGTAAAAAAAATGAATTTTGTAAAACAATTTTGAAAAGTAAGTACAAAGAAGAAAAATATACTTCATTTAAATAGAAATAATATTGGATTTTATTTTAAATATTAATTTGATTGATTAGAGTGAAATAGAGAGGAAAATTTATAATAATTTATGTAAAATCATTAAATATATATAGGATAATAAAATAAATGAGTTTATAAACGACTGATTACAAGGTTCCTTCAATGGAAATAAAAGTAATCCCAGAAAAATGAGATTTTAAAAAAATTCATACCACTTTGGAAACATCAAAATTGTAACCCATTAAGAGAATAAACTTGAATGAAAAATTTAATCATCATTAATAAATATATATTCATGTTAAATACATAAAATGGTTGTTATGTACACAAAAAAATAAATAGGTGTATAATACAAAATTTGTCTCAATAGAGGGAAAATGGAAACTAAATCCCCTCCATCACACTTTCCTTTAGTTAAAAAATATTTAAAATAATTCATAATGTTTAAAAACATGTTATTGATTTATATCACAAAAAATTCATGTTTATAATATCATATATGTTCTATTTTTAACATCTTATCACCTATTCGTTAACAATATTTCATTATTACCATTGTTTCTAGTGTTAACTGCTTCATTTTATTATATATGTATTGTCATGGATATTCTTGTTATTGTGAATATTATATAGTTAAATTATATCTTTAATTTTATTAACGATATAAATATCATATTTATTTATTATATACTTTTTTTGAAGTCATTTATAAAAGTTCTACAAGAAAATGAATCACATTGCTTCATAGAGATAATTTTCTATATGTATGCACAAACAAAATTAGCATTTACTTAATGGTTTAAAGGTTAAAGAACTATATAATATATTAAATTCCTAGAATAAATATTATTTTATTAGTATCTAATATATTCATTAGTTCTGTCATTATTTCTATTTAGGTGAGGTGGTGATGGAAAACAAATTACATCAGTGAGACAGTAGTCCACTGTACATAGAAGTGATGGTTTTGTTTCAAATTTTATGGAGAAGAAGATGGATAAATATTATTAGATTAACAAAATTAAATATAAATATATTTGAGATAATGTTTTTATTATATTTTAATTTTTAGTATATAATTGAAAGTTATAAAAGAATAAGTAAATTGAAAGAGCTTCGTTAAGATGATTACCCTCTCTTAGAGAAACAACATTTTGATTTATTCTTAAAGAGTATAGGGATGGTAGTTTGGAAAGAATAAAACATCTAGAACATGTATATAGATTTTGGGGAGAAACTTTTCTATGGTTTCTCATGCTAAATGTCTCACGAGGTGTGCAGAAGTCAAGGGAGGTGCTGCCCTTTTATAATTGATGTGAGTAGCTTACTTATAATCTTTTGAAGTTTTAAAATATTATTAAGAAAAATTCTTGAAAACATGGATTCAAAATGGCTCATATTATAAAGTGATAACATTAAGGTCGAAATAAAACCAACCAATTATGTTTAATCATATGTTTTGGTCATTTGAATCCTTTTCTTTTTAGATAATAAGCACATTTTGATCATTACTATAATAATCAATTTTTAATAATTTTACTATTTAGTATAACAAAAAATTAAAATTAAAAAATTACAAAATATTAATTATTATTATTAATAATATTTAATCCATTTAATCAATTCCTAAAATTGGTAGAATTTAATTTTTAAAAAAAATCTCAAAATGTGATGAAAAATGGGTTTTCAAGAAATGTATTTTTCAGGAATAAGATGATCTTATTTTAACTCTATGAACAGTAATAATAATTACTTGGATCTAAATTTATATATTAAGATATATAATATAAAAATTTCATTTAAATCATTCATTATTAAATATTATTTTAATTAATTAAACTAGAAAGATATTATTCATTTAAAAACAGTTTTCTAAAAAATATCCCCTTTACCTAAAAATGATATTATTTATAGAAAATTGATAATAAATACATAGTTAATTATAAATATTATAACATATTAAATATAAAAGTAAAAATAGTTAAATAATACACTCAATTATTCAGAAATTATTATTTCTAAGGGATAATTTTAAAAACACGTTCTAGGATTTTTGACCATGTGTGTTTAAAATAAATATTCATCCTATAAAATTGGAATTTTTATACCATGAAATATTTAAATGTGATTTCTATTACAGTTTTATTATAATATAATTTTCACTTAATATATTTGAACCTCTTGTGTTACATTCTTCCATCCAAATTTTTTTTCCATGAAATATTAATGGATATTACCTCCTAAAAAATGAGGGTGGTTCTTCTTCATGGCACCTTTAGGTTCACATATTGACTATTAAATTTAATGATTTCTCTAATATAAATCAACTAGTAAAGTTCTCTGAATCCTCAAAACTAGTTATATAGTTTAAAGAGTTTGGATATGCTATTCATCGTAATATATATTAGGTTCCAATTTTATTTCATCAGAGGTGAGAACATGTATTGGATCTAGCTTACACTTCCTTAATAAAAAGATATGAAAAAAATCATTTACTTTAGAGAGTCATGGTGAAATTTTCAATCATTAATACAAAACTAAATTTTTTTCCTACACTTTAAAAGGTTTTATGTACATAGGGAATAATTTTCCTTTCTTAATAAATCTTATAACACCATTCCATGGTGATAATTTCATGAAAACATGATGTCGCACTTGAAATATTAAATCTATCCTTCAGTTATTAGAATAACAATTTTTCATAATTTAAAATGCATCAAAATGAGTATAAATTATCATTACATTTATCATTGTCTCTTAAATTGGTTTGGGCCTTTAAGATTTCTTTCACTAACTTCTTCGAAATAAGTTGGAGTATGAAATCTCTTTCCATATAATTCTTTATACATTGCAATTCAAATACTTGCATTCAAGCTATTTTTATAGAAAAAATATACCAAATAAAATAATGAAACCAAATAGCTTTAAATTTATATGAGAACAAATTCAAAATGGATTATAAGGTTTTAATGGTCATTTCATGTTATCCACCAGTTTTAGGATGATAGGTGGTTCTCAAATGAATCTCAGTATCAAGAGCCATCTGTAGTCTTTTTCTTAATTTTGATGTAAATCATTGGTCCTGATTAGACATAATTAAAATAGGTTCACTAAAAGGTCATAAAACTTCATTAATATAGAATTATGTTGGGTGCTCAAAAGTTAAATCATCTCTTATAGAAAGGAAATGTGAAGATTTTTTAAGATGATAAAAAATAACGCCTATTGCATCATTTTTTCTAATAGTATTTGATAATCCAATGAAACATTCCATAGTAATACCATCCCATTTCCATGAAGGAATAGGAAAAGGTTTCATGATTTCTATAGGATGTTATATCTCATCCTTAATTTAGAGAAAAACATATAATCTTGAAACATAATCAGAAATTTCCATCTTCATCTTATCCTAAAAAAAGCATCCTTAAAACCCTATACATCTTGGGGATAATAAGGTGTATAGAGAAATGATAGCTGTGAGAATAATATAAAAATTCCATTTTTAGACCAATTATATATGGAACACATAGACTCTTTCAGAATTTTAGAACTCTATCCTCATAAATAAAGTCTTCCAATTTTCAATCATTCATGGTGTAAATTTTGTTTTGAAAATATTCATCCTCATGATGATAAATTTATATATTTTCAAATAAATATGGTTTAATAATCATTTGAATAAGGAGGGTTGTTTCCCCTTACTTTAAAATTATAATATCCATCTTCAATAAATATTTAAAGATAGGATCCCTATAAATCTTAATTTTAGTTATAACTTCAGTATCTTTACTTATCAATGCATACACTATCTTATTTTCCTAACCTAGGTGGTAGTGTATTAATAAATCATAAACCTTGAGTATCTCAAGCCATCGTCTTTTCCTCATGTTAATATATTTCTATGAAAATATGTATTTTACACTCTTATGATATGTGTATATCTCACATGTTTCACCATAGAGATAATGTCTCCATATCTTCAAAGACAATATTACAACTACTAAATGAAGATCTTGAGTTTGATAGTTTTATTCATGAGTCGGTAAGTACCTTGATTCACAGGAAATAAATTTGTCATTCTATATAATGAAACAACCAATAACCTTCTTTGATGCATCACTATATATAAAAAATCCATCATTTATTGATGGTAGAGCCAAAATTAGAGAATTGGTAAAAATTCTCTTCAATTCTTAATAAAATATATCAAATTACTTTTTCAATGTGAGCTAGACCCATTTAATGTATATTTTTTGTTAATAGGTTAGTCAATGAAAATTGTTTTTTTAAAAATCACCGATTGTAACCTAAAAATTATATAAAACAACGTACCTCAATTATGTTAATTAGTGTAGGATATTCATTGAATACATTTTAATTTATTGTATCAACTATGATTACATACTTAGAGAAAATATGGCTAAGAAAAAAATTATTCTGAAGCTATAAATAACACATTCTTAATTTACCATATTACTCTTTTCCTATAATAGTCACAAGAATGGTTCACAAGTGATTCAATTGATCCTCATAACACTTAGAATATACCAAGATATCATTAGTAAATATCACAATTTTTCTCAATATATTCCTCTAATACTCTGGTCATTAGATCCATAACAATATAGAGTGAAATAGTAAATCCTAATGGAGTTATTTTAACATCATAATTTCCATACCTTTTATGAAATAATATTTTTAGAATATATCCCTTCTTTACTTATAATTTATGAAACCCAAAATGAAGGTCAATCTTTGAAAAGTATTGAATCTATGATGTTAACCAAATAATTCATCAATATGAGGTAGATGATACTAATTCATTATCATAACAGCATTAATTTCCCATTAATCATTGTAGAGCCTAAAATATACATATTTCTTTTTAATGAAAATAAAAGGGTATCCCCAGGGTGAAAGAGTAGGCTGTATAAATCCCCTATCCTATAACTCTTCTACTAATCTCTTAAACTCAACTAATTCCATAGTGGATATTCTAAAGAGATTCATTGATACTATTCTTGAATCATGGGTTAAATTAATGGAAAACTCAACTTCATGTTATTTAGGTTATATAGACAATTAATTAGGAAATACATCAATGTATTTTGGTTCATTAGGCACATACTTGATTTTCAGAGTAACTATTACACATGTAAATTATGACTAATATTCATCCCTAAAAATCTTAATTAGAATATCTACTAGGGGTAGATCTAGACATGAACCAAATGATTAATTAACACCTCCAAAGACAATGAATTCCATATCTTCATTACAAATCATAATTTCTTTCTCATTACAATTAATTTTGGAATTATATTTTGTGATCCAGTCCATACCATGGATTGTATTAATTTAAACCATAGGTATAACAATAATGTCAAAAAATAGATAATTTTTTATGCATTATAATGGGGACTAAATGAAATATCCTTCTTGATGTGAGATTTAAACTAGGAACATTGACTAACAAGTCCCTTCTTAAGGTGCTTGTTAAATATTTAATTTTTTAGGAAAAAATGGAAGATATAAAAGTGGGAAAATATCTAGAATAAAATAAATAATTAGATAAATTTTAGGTTATGATAAAATTAATTTCCACCATATATTTAGGAACTTCAACCTTGGCTATAGTGATCACATAAGTTTTTCCTTCTCCCCTAAGAATCTTTTTTGGTAAGATCTGTTGAGTTTAAAGACATTGGTTTGAATAATTATAAATTTATTTAAAATTAAAGCACTGGATTATAGTGTAATCTTTTATTTTCTTAAATTAATTATCCATATTACCCTTATCATCAATCTTGTTACAAAATTCCATAGCCTTCAATCATTTTCTAGGATGTTTCATTCATAATTTTCATATAATAGAAATTGTTTCAATATATTCTTATTTTTTGATTAACACCCATTCTCTTGGTATTTATTAGAAATATTTTATTCTTTATTTCCAATGAATATATATGATCTAAAAAATTACTTCTATATTTTTATAGATTATAATATTATTTCATCATATGGTGAAAAAGTATTAGAAAACAGTTCGCTTCAAAGGCTTTGCTTAATACCTTCAAAGAAATGGTCAATATTGATTTTTGAATTACACATGTAATATATAGCATACCTAGATAGTGTTGTAAAGGTATACTCATAATATTTAACACATTCCTCATAATATTTCTTTAATATGTGGAACTTTATCTTTGTTTTATTTCATTTCTCATAAGAATAATATTTAGTGATGAGTATTAATTTTAAATCTCTTTATTCTATATGTTCAAATTCTTCTTTCTCCCAAGTATTATAGATCAATGAAAAAAATTTATCAAGATTGTATTTAAGAAAATATACTTCTAGTATAACCTTTTCCCATTCATCACATCTCAAATCTTGAAATATCTTTTCAATGGAGTTAATTCATTGCTCAACTACCACTAGAATAAAAGTTCTACTATAATATTGATGATTCTATAATGTGAAATGATCCAATATAGGTGTATCATTCCATGAA
The DNA here is from genome assembly GCA_963277665.1 of Viscum album. Taxonomy (NCBI): domain Eukaryota; kingdom Viridiplantae; phylum Streptophyta; class Magnoliopsida; order Santalales; family Viscaceae; genus Viscum; species Viscum album. The sequence goes on along the minus strand of OY728121.1, from coordinate 1,654,296,817 downwards.
ACATAATTTTTCTCAATATTTGAAATATTATTAATCCTAACCTTGTCTATTTTACCTAATATGGCTATGATAGGCTTCGTTCCAACACCAATTGTATTGGCTTGATCAATAGGGAAATTACTACATTGTCCATGAGTATTAATACCATTATTTCTACCAGATTAGATTTATAAATAATATCTTATACTGGATTGGCTCATAAAATTATGAATGTTAAATTATAATATATATATATAAATATAATGTAACATTTAAAATAACTATTTTTTTATTTCAAATCATAGAATCTTATTCTTGGTTTCTTTGTGAATATCTTTTAATCATAAAAATATTTTAAAATATTTCAGGATAGTTTATAAATAAAATTTTAATTAATCCAAGAATATCTGTAGGGTTTTTCAAACCAAGTGAAAATTAATGGATTATTCACTATAAACCATAATACTGGTCAACATATATCTAACTGAATCTTTTCAGAGTTATTACCCTTATATGCATCTATTGCAAAACCATGTCCACTTGTGTTATCCATATAGGTATTTATTCATAAAGAAACCATATAATCTCTATATCACCAAAAATTTTATGATATTTTCCTATAATTATAAAAATCCTTAAATAATGTAATAGGTTCATGTTATCTAATCTAGGTTTTCCTAAATCTAGTTCCCAAGGTTTCTCGTAAAATTTCTCTAATAAAAAATGAAACAAGCACAAATATAGTATCCCTGATCCAGTGTATACTTTCTTAAACTGGAATAATATATAAGGGATCACATCACTATGTATTAAATAGTTTATTATTCTTTAATACCCAGATAAAATCAGGCATCCCATTTTACATTGGAAAAAATATAAAAAAAATATAGTGAAAGTAAATATTTCGTATCCTTGAACTCATTCAATTATTCTTTCTTCATATCATGGGGAGATGAAATAAAATAAGGGTGATCTAAAATTATTTGTAAGGATTATCTATATCAGAATCCATCAAGATTAAATAATTAATAATCATCATGGAAATGTCAATAATTGAAAACAGATTCCATTTAATCAATAACTTTGGCATGATACGCATCTATGGATAATATCTATGAAATAATATGAGGGATAATAATAAATATATTCTAAATTAATGAAATTAATAATATTTGATATCATGAACTTAGATATAATGATATATTCTCCATTATGACATTGGGAAAAGACAGTCTAGTTGATGGATAACTATACACTAAAAAACCCATTTAATACATTTTCCAACTGGTTTGTCTAATGAGACCTGTCGATGCATCAATGAGATATCTATAAATGATCCCCACCCTTTATTTACTATCTAATTCAATAACTATATATTTAATTATCAATTTAATTAAAAAATATGACTTATCAATAAATTTCCATATTGAGTAAGAAATAGGGAATATCAATAATTCCCCAGTTAATGAAAAAAATTTCAATGTAAAGCACCGTATGTTCAAACAGTATATGGTTTAGGAAATAAGAATATATATGATAAAAATAATATGGATATTTAAGTGAAATGTAATGTACAATGAAATCTAATCATAATAAACTAAATGTTTCAAGAGAAATTTAATGAACAAAATATTAATAAGAGATAAAAGAAGTCCATCAGTTCATCAGAAATATTGGTTTTATAATAAAATAGCATCCTTTGGAGAAATAAATGAAATGAGAAAGAAATATTAAAATAATATTTTATTAAATATTTTTCTTTTCAAATTCATTAAAAACTTATAAAAAATCTAAATAGAAGAAAATGGTTATGGCGGTAGGAAAATATGTTAATGACATATTCATTAAAAAGAAACATTCCTTTTGATTTTTTATAAAACAAAGTAAAAAATGATCCATTCAGGAATAATTTTTAATATTCCTTTAAAAACATTGAAATATTAAAATATTACATAAATTTCTATTAATAAATCAACAGATTAAAAAAAGGAATTTTTAAAAACAATATTGAAAAATATAGACCTAGATGAAAAAAATAATTGATCAAAAGAGAAATATTATCAAATTTTATTTTAAGTATTAACTTTCTGGATTCAAGGGAATAATGGAATAAAATTTGGAATAAAATATGGAATATCATTAAATATCAAGAGGATAATAAAATACATTTATTTTATGAAGGATATACTATCATATTACTTCAATGAAAATATGAGTAATCCTAAAAAAATGAGATGGTAAAAAAATTCATATCTCTTTGGTAAGTTTCAAATTATAAACCCTTGAGAGAATAAAATTTAATGGAGACCTTAATAATAATTTATAAATATATATTCATTTTAAATACATGTAATAATATTATATATACCACATAAAAATAAATAGGCTCATAATACCAAATATGTCTCTACGGAGTGGAAACTGGGACCAAATCCCTTACCTCACACTTCACCTTAGTTGAATGTAATTTAACCTACTGTATAATGGTTTTAATCAGGTTATTAATTTATAAAAAAAATATTAATATCAATGATATAATATATTCCCCCTTTTAACATCTTATCACTCATTCGTTAACACTTTTTCATTGTTACCATTGTTTCCTATGTTAACTACTTAGTTTTATTCTTCATGTTTTGTCAAATAAGTTTTAGATATTATTTATATAATGTATTTAAATCATCCAATTAATTATATTACTCTAATTAATATCATATTTATCAATTAGATAAATTTTTAGAACCATTCCTTAAAGTTAATCTTTGAAAATGAACCCGCAAAACATGTTGAAAAATAGTTTTACATGAAATGCATTTTTTAAGCATAAGATGATCTTATATTAAATATATGACTAGTAATAATCTTTATATGGATTTAAATTAATACATTTAGATATTAGTTATATACTTTTATATTATATCATTAATTATTAATGATTATTTTAATTAATTATAATGGAAATTCATTATGCATTTAAAAACACTCTTCTAAATAATAACCCCCTTTTACCTCACAATGATATTATTTCTATAAAATTGATAATAAATACACGGTTAAATATAAATATTATTAAAAATTATTATAAAAAATGATTAATAGTTATGTACTACATATTAAATTATTCATAAAATTTTATTTCTTAGGGAAAATTTATAAAACTCAATCGAGGTTTATTTTGAACTAGTATGTTCAAAATCAATATTCATTTAATCAAATTCAAATATTTGATCTATGAAATATTAAAATTTAAATTTTATTATAGTTTTATTGAAATATTTTATTCAATTACTATAATTTAATATCAGGTACTTCATTTAATGTCATACCTATGATGGGATTTTGATGCAAAAATTACAAAGGTTTCATGGGATTTTCATTAATCAAATCTATTATTGGAGTCATAATCACTCTTATTTGACTATAATCATTAAATATTGGTCTATTATAACCTATTATGAGGTTATTATTTTATTTTCACCTTATAATATTGGGAATTACTATTTCAACCAATTTTTTCTTCATATATGATTCTATTGTTTTTTAAAATTCACTTTCATTGAGAATAATTCCCATTTCGTTTAATAGATTTTTTCTAAAGTGTCTATGTTATTTACTTCCCACAAATGTTATCATTCACCTAGTGGGAACTAAAATTATTTTATATCACCACTGATCATTTTACCACCCTTTATTCATTTTTTAAAACTGGTTTCATTTTCTATTTAATAAGACATGTTTTCAAGAAGTTTATTCCAAGTCTTTCAAATGATTTATCCATAAAAAAACTTTTATCATCCACTCCAAATTTTCTTTTGATTATGTTAATGTATTTTTCAAGGAAAAATTATTAAATATTCTCTTAAAATTTAAAATTTCTCAAATTATATTCACTTATCTTTCATGAAACATTTTTTTTCTTTTAGATGAACTTTTATTAGGAACTCTTTATAACGAGGTTTTAAAAAGTGTAATATTTACCTTTAGAAAAATGTTTTTGAATGTAATTTAAAATTCTTTTTTTTAAAGGTTTTGTGATTTTTTATATTTTTTACATATATTTACCCTCTAAGGTTTATCTTCCATGATGAAATTTCTTGATCACCCAATATATTTTTTTATGATATGATTCTTTCTAGGAAATGATATTTTTTATATCTTGGTATTTCTCATGTTTGTTTATTTTATTATTTTTAAAAGGTTTATGAATCTATTCTTTCCATGAGTTCATTTTCAGATGATATATGTTTCATTTGTAATTTATAAAAAGATGTATATATTATGATATGGGTGGGACCTATATCTCCCTCTAATTAATTTGGTAAAGGATTATATCTCATTAGATAGAAATGATGTGTGAAAAGGTTAGAGAGTAGGTAGGTTAAAAAGGGGATATTGTGATGGTTTATTATCATTACTCACAATTTTATGTGTGAATAGTTTTTTTGGTATCTATGTTTATAATGATAATAAATACTATGTTTATTATTGTGCCACATTTTCAAGATGTTTATAAAGTTATTAAATTTTTTTATGATAGCACTATATTTAAGAATTATTCCACACGTTTATGTCATGCTCAATTGTTTTTGGTCATTGATACTTACTTTCAACTAGGTCATATATTTTAGGATACCTTAATAACATTTTTATGATCTTATTTATGTTTATCATGTTTTATTATTATCCTCCATGGTCTTATGATCTCTTAATAATATAATTAATTCTTTATCATGTTCTCCCTTGTGTATATAATTTGATACTTTATGTTATATTTTTCCCTTACAGTGCATCTGAGCCAACATCTTTCTTATATTTCCAATATCCCAGTTATAAAGTTGATTATATCATGTGAGTTATTCAATAAATGGTCTAGAGGTGTAAGATTATAGATAAATGTGTACTAGTGTAGTAAAATAATATGTTTATCTAGATAGTCGCCAGCATACTAAACCTTTTTATCATTGGGTTTTGTGACTATTTATAGATGTAATAATTAAACCATGTAATCAAATTATTTTTTATATATGTTTATCTTGGGTTTCTATAATCATAAATAAGGAGGGTTAATTCAGGCCCTTCCTATACCCCTATATAAGTGTGATGAGGTGACAATGGAATTAATAAAGGGGTTTCCAAGTACCCCAAATTGTTGATATTATTTTTGGGCGATAGAAGACCAGTAGGATAAAATAGAACAATTATTTTTAATACAAGAAACTAATTCTATAGATGATATGGGAAAACCTTACATCTAAAAGACTATTATTTCCTGGGGTACATTCCCATATCATATTTGAAAGGTTCATGAATTTTATATCAAGGTTTTAGAAAGGATTTCAAAAGACATTGGTGACTTAGTTAAAGTTGAGTATGACATATCATCCACACAAAAATGGAAAATTAGAGAGGATGATTAAGATATTATAGTATATTATTTTTGAATTCTCCCTAAAAATCAATGGTCCATCATGTGATCATATGAAATTCATTGAATTACGTATAATAATAGTTTCTAGGATTCGATTCAGATGTATCCTTTTGAGTTTAGTTTTGGTTGGTTATGTTTTCCATTGATGTGTTTACACGAGGTATTATAGGAAGCTATTATTAGGCCGAGTATGATGTAGAAAACCTAGAAAATGGTGTATTTGAAAAGGAATATTTTTTACCTTATAGAGTAAAAAATTAATGTATTCTAAAACATTGAGATGACCATTGAGTTTGATGTGGGTGTCCAGTTTCTCATGTGTCATCTCAATTGGGGAATCACCATTTGGAGAAGGGAAGATGAAATCATGATTTGTGGGACCATTTGAGGTCACATAGAACATTGGAATAATGAACTACAATTTTTACCTTCCTACACTATATAGAGATATGAATAATGTATTCTGCATCTCTTAAATTTTGAGTCAGGATCCCAATCCAATTGAATTCATCGACAATGAGGATGTTTTGTTCAAACCAGATGTATATTTTCTTGAGAAATCAGTATAGATTTTAGACTAGAGTGAGAAGGTATTGGGGGTGGGTGTGAAAGATAATACCACTTTTTTGAGTTTCATGATAGCATATATGAATGAAAGTGGAGGCTTGATATATGGTATCTTATGATGAGCTCAATGGATTGATTTTTTTAAGTAGGAACTCTAGAGACACTTCTTATGGATGGGAAGTCCATAGAGGGGTAGATTGTAACAACTTGATTTTTTATACCTTTTTCCTTAATTTAATCCCTACATTAATTTTATTGAGTTTTTATTTTCTTGAGTGAATTATTAGGAATCATATAGATGGTTTTGGAGGGTTTTAAGGGCCTTCAATTGGGTCATGGTTCATTTATGGTTTGATGAAACCATGCAGCTATCATTAAAATAACTACTATATTGTTAATGGTGAACAATGGGTGGGACACAATTATAGCTAATAATATGAAATTACATAGAGAATTTTTTTAATTAGGATTTAGATGAAATTATTAGTTGGTATATGGGTTTTTAATCCATATGTCCATGTCATGTGGGTTCCATAAAGAGGTCAAGAGGGTCACACAGTTGGCAGAAGGATTAATAAACTAGGAGTCCAAAATATGTATAGTGTTTTAATTAATAAAAAAATTAATTTTTTAAACAAATCATACCTGGATATCTTAATTATTCATCAAATTCCATTGATTATCGAACCTAGGAGCTCCAGCATATGTTTTTTTGTGTTTCTTATCCACCAAAAACTACATTTTCACTAAATATATAGGTTTTGTTCCATGATAATTCAAGTTATTTAATTACTGTTCTATATTAATCTTGTTATATATAGATATTTCCTATTTATCTTGTAGGAAATCATTTTTTGGGGATACTATGGCTATATCTATAGATTACTCTATGATCTAATATAGAATTCATACATCAACGAAGTATTAGAGCCCATATCTTTTTTGAATAACTTACTATCTCTTAAACAGATTTAAATTTATCATTGGTGATGGGTCTCGTTGGGTATTCCTAATTAGATCTAAGACCTTATCATGTTATTCAGCCAAATTCTTATTATAGAATCCCATGATGGGATGAATTATTATTTTTAGTGATAATTGGAATGTGGTCTTGTTTTAGGTGATGAATATTTGTATATATTACCATTTTTCATCAATGTAATTATGTTAGGAAGCCCTATCCCACATAGGGATAGTGTATATGTTTATTGGAATGATAATATCATTTTCACTTGTGTTATTTGAGGCCCATGCTCGATTTTTTTTCCTACGGTGTGTTAATGTGTCCTAGTGAGAACCATGATTGATATGACCAAATGATCTCATTATTTTATTATTTTTTTATGCTTGTTTCATAACCAATGGAATTGTTTTTGATTATCTGGATGGTAGGGTTTCTTAAAATTAGAAAAAATGATCCCCTGAGGAGGTGCATGAATGTTATGAAGAAGGCCCAAGAATTTTTCTCTCTTGATATTTTTAGTTGGATATCACATGCATCTTCAATAAATGTGGGAGTATATTATGAAAGGGTGACATGTATCCAATGAGTTAGAATGAGGACAAGGTAGAAAGACCATTTATGGTTGATTGCAGTACAATTAATTGGAAATGTTAGGTGGTCATACTATCATGAAAAGATTTATGAATAATTTAGGGTGGGGCATGATGAGTTCATTAAAGGTGGAATTCATACATATATCTTTTGGGAATAGGGAGATGAACTGAAAAGTGGATCTTGTGGAATATTATGAGACATTAAGTGGATGATACCGACCATTTTACTCCCATAGTGCCGAAGAAGGTGGGGATATGGTTTATGGAATCTTGGTTAGCACACGATAACCTAAAATGTTTGTGGTTTATTATTTAATTGTTTATTACATAATATTTTTTCAAACACCCTATATATATATATTAGAACTTGTGTTAAGGATGAAATAGTGGGATTTTATAGGGTTTTTTACTCACACCATTCATGAGAATCTCAATACATGATCAATTTTTATGACTAGGGATATGGAAAAGTGAAAGGGTCCATTAATAGGGATATGAGGAGATGGATCTTTGTGTTAAGAGGTGGTACCAGTACAAAATATAGAGGGATATTATGGTGACTTTATTTATTTTCCTATTGGATGTTTATACTTAGATTTTTCCTTACACATTGGGGGTCTTTATTTTGTTACCTTGTACGAATTAACATACCTACCATTTATTCTTCAATATAATCATTATTTTTAACTTATGTTTTTTAATTTATATTATTATTAATTTTTTGATAAGTTTCTAATGTATTACTTTTAATACTGATGGCATAGTCTCCCTAGTGCATTGTTCAGACACTCACTACTAGTTGATAACCTCTTACATACAAGGAGGCATGCATGAGGTCATTTTCAACTCTAGACTGTACAAGGTGATTCCAGCCTTGGAGCTAAAACAATTTCAATATAATTTGTAATGTTAGGCATGGATTAAAGTCGGTGGATGTTATCTTTATTTATAGGTAAAAAATATGAATATTTCCTTGGAAACTGAAGTTATGTGAGGGGTAAATACAAAATGACATGTGAGTTTTGTGAGGAAATGTTTGAATGATATGTGGGGATTACTTTCTTACCTAATAAAGGTATTCTAGAAGGTATTTCTCTTAAGTAAATTTTGAAAAATTTGGTCCTTCGTATGTTACCTTTTTTAACCCTAATAACTTTGCCTAAATATATACCATGGTAATTATTTTTTACAAAAATATATTATGAGTCCACATTCCTAATTTTGAAACAATAAATCCTAATTTGGAAATAATTTAATCTAATTCATTCTTTTTAATATTTTAAAATTTATTTTTAAATTAAAATATACGATATATAAAATAATTGTTTTTGTAGAAAAATGACTTTTTAAATATTAACCATTGTTATTATTACTTCGAAACAATTTTTCATTTAATGAGTGTTAATATATTATTGATATAAAAAATATATTTTATTAACATTACCATATTACCATAATATTTTTATTTTTTAAAATAAAATTCATAGTGCATAAAAATATATTTTTTAGTAAAATGCATTTTTTCATAAAAATTATTAGTTGAATTTTATCAATACATTCATATTAAAAATATCCATTATTTCTTTTATTAAAATTAGAAATGAAAATTTTATTAAAATTCATGTGATATATATATATTACATTATATTTTTATATCTTCCTACCGATTACTTATAAAACCCATGAAGATCTCTACATAAGACCTGAGGATATGATAAGTAGTAGTCATAGTAATGGGTGGTGATTATACTAGAATGGATCTCATATTGATTTCCATAATCGTAATTTTATCATAAAAATTATTCCACTCATGTTTAACATATTTGTGTTCAACATGGGTTGGTCTAAGGAAAACCATAGTGAATATTCCTCTATTACAAGCCTGGATAAATATTCATCCTAAGAATACTTCTACTACTTGATTCCTTTTTTTATTTATTTTGTATTAATTTAATAATATTTTTAGTTATATTTATAACTTCAAAATAAATGGATTCTGATGAGTATGATGGTATTTGTTGTCTATATATAATAAGGAATCAAATTCAATGTCTGATGAAGTCCTATGTGATTAGTGATTAATCAAGGAAATAAAAAGATAGAAAAAGTTTGAGAAACATTAAAGAAGTTTGGTGATGATTCTAGGATAATTGTTATGGATTAATTAGATTTAATTGGGGAAGATAATTATATACGTAAACATAATTATTATTTAATAAAATTTAAGTTCAAAGACATGTTCTAATTGTGTTGGGATTTTATACATTGTTCAAAACATATTGAAGAAGAAAATGTAGAAGATTAATTGAATAAGGACATGAAGTATTAAATTATTTCATGTTGATATTATCAAAGTTATGAAAATATTTATGGCCATGAAAATATATATTTTTTATCATGAAGAATATTTTAGAGAATAATAATTTGATAAGACCATATGGTATTATTATTTCTTGAAATTTTTTTGAAGAAAATATTTAACGGTAGTTTTTTGAATTTCTATATGGTTTCATTTTATAATTATCCTTTTATATTTGTTAAAAAAAATTTCCAACCACCTAGCCAACTAAAGGGACCCCACATATAATTCTAATTTGTTTTGGGTAAACCATAAAACTTCCAAGTAGTGACTAAGTTTATTAAAGGATATGAGCCTATACAGTGGCATAGTGGGTGCATAGAGTCCACGTTGAGCATGAAGAAAGTTTTTCTTGGTGCATGTATAGGCCCCTTAGGGGTTCCCGGGGGACCATGAAAGTGTGGAAAAAATTAATTAGGGAGTCTGGGAAGAAGTGTTTTGGGTTCCAAGCCCTTGTTCCAGATCAATTGATCAACAATAATGTTATTTTTTTTATAATGATGAACTAGATTGTTTGATGTACGAATGTGGGATGGGAGATACATGTTAATATTCACCTAATAAAACATATATGTTTTTTTCATCACCGTCAAATATGTTTTTTCTAATCCATTCAATAAACATTTCAACATTTAATTGAACCTCCAACAATAATTTATAATTCAACATTGATATTTCTTTAATAAAATATCTCAATTAAAAATTCCATACTGTTGAAGCATCTCTAGTGATAGATACCAGATTAAGAACAAGACATGATCAAAATAGTGCATGAAATCAACCTCTTTCATGTATTCTATAATCTAAAGAATATAATGTTATCCATGAAGATTCATTATTTTCAGATAATTCCGTGTGTTGGAATGAATGAATGGGTTTAATATTATAAAATTGGATGGATCATAAGGATATTACCACATTCAGATGAGGAGTTCATCATGAATAATCCATGATTTATTACGTAATAATATTTTATAAATACTCAGAACATTGAGTATTCAAACCCCCCCTGAAATCACATATTTCATGAAGATATTTATACTATCCTTTATGGGGCATTGAACTTGGAAGAGGTGTGGTGGAGATCTCTACATATTCGTATCAAAACATCAGGCCAAGAGTGAGCTACTGTCAAGGGTGAGCTACTACCAAGAGTGATATTGACACACTCAATTTCTAGAGTAAAACTAAAAATACATGATTTTTTTTCATGATGAGGTGTTCCCTAAAGATATGTGATTTATTTAAAAATTAGTCCTTAAACGAACCTTATTTAGCTTCAAGAAGGAGAGGATATCCCATTATTCAACTACGTAAATAATAAGATGTTGTATACCCACTATGTTACATAAAGCTTATTTGTGTTTCTATGAAGCACATAAAACTTCATGAGGAATAACCCACACATTTTATATCACCACTCATATGAAGAAATATTACAAAAATACATCGCATTTTTCTTCAATTCATCATGATACCTCTTACCCTATTACAAGATTAGTGAGGATCAAGACTAAATGATTGAGTTTATAAATTACACATTACTTGCACGATAAAAAACCAGTTATTACCATTTGTGTGAGGAAGAATGAAGATAGTGATATATAGTTATGTGAAGAACTTTAGGATCCATTTGTAATATCCACATTAATTACTTAAAAGAATACATAAAATATCCATACTATTTTGATGAAGAGGTTATTCTAGAAGGAAATATACTCACTAACCAAAAGAAAAAATTAAACAGTGATGGTTTATACATGATATAAAAGGTGGGTGCCTGAAAATGGTCTAACCACATGCATGGTGTATTCTAATTAGTAAATAAATCAAACAAAATAAATAACTTTAGGATTCATATAAAATAATAATGATACAAATATTATGTTCTAGGTTTTAAAAATTTGAGAACCCCATGAAATTCTTTCATAAAGTACAATTTAGATTAAACTTAGAATTCAAAAAGATAAAAATTAATGTAGTTCCAAATTTTAATTTCATATAATAATATAGAATAAATTGGGTGTATCACCTGATGTCACATAGCGACCTATTTTACTCCGTGAACAATAATTGGTTTGGTTAGTGAAAAGACCTCAAGCACACCTCTCCATATGGCACATGCTACCGACTTGTAGTGATGGTGTAAAGGTGATTCAGTGGGGAGACAATGACCTCTGGATTTGTAATAAACATATTTTAATCCTAAATAAATGAAATTATATGGAAGATAATAATAACACATCATCAATAATAAATTTAAATCATGACATGTTCCAATAAAACCATCCAATCATGAACATGATAAGTGACATACACAAAGAAGTAAACTTATAGTAGGTAATAAATAGAACAACATGAGACTGAACAAAGAATAAATTAACAAGACACCAGATCAAGATTGAATCTCTATTAAATTATCATATGCTACTCCCATGATACATCTTAGCATATAATAAACCAATGAAAAATAATCATGAGTTAAGTCTTAACATGTAGTCAGGAGATCTATATGGGTATTAATTAGTATCCCGAATATGGAGTGTGTAAAAATCAATAGGGCACCACCAATAGTATATTAGGAAAATCTAGTATATAAATATAAAATGTGTAGTGTGTAGGTATATCCAAAGTAAATTAGTAAAATAAATATAAACGATGTTGAGACTAGGTTCTTCACGGGATACCTAGACAACTAAACTTAGTTCTACATAATCCCTATGTGTCTGAATGTAAGAATAGTGAATTAGAAATATGACCCATGTCTATAATCTAAGGAATACATAGGATAAAATATTCACATGATACCTAATGTGAAACCAATACATACATATATAATTTTGTTCATATAAGACTCTATATGTTTCATGGAATTACAGATTAAAAAATATGGGTAATTCAAATATCTATTAAGAAAAATATAATTTCAATTTTCACATGATCCCATACTAATAATTTTGTCGAAAAACATGAGTATATCCCAAGTCTTAATATAATTTCTTTTAATCTATGTTCCCATATACGGTATCCCATATTGTAATCCAAGTATCGCTCAAGGCATACTTAATAACATTTTTACTATGAGCCCAAGGAATAACATAATCCAATATAAACTATGATCCCATATAATTCATTTTCAATAAAGTACATAAGTATATAATTAGGCATATTGCAATTCATTAATCAAGCATTCATTATATCAAGAGACATAATCATATTTCTTAGTTAAACTTGGGCCAAGTGACCTGGTGTTACCATTTAGATTTCATCTACCAATTTCAATTATAATGGAGAATACAAGAAAATTATTCAACCCATGTTATAATATTATGATCATTTCAATTATAAGAATCTTAATATCCAAGTGAATTATTTAACTCATTTCATCTTAAATCTCAATGGATTCAATTTAATAACCCCATTAGCAAGAGAGAAAATAATACACTTCAAGGGTTTATTATTTACAAAGTCAATGAATATACTTATTATTTAATTAAAGGAATGTGAGTACACAAGTCATATGAAAATTCAATAATTCATTTAGGATATTACGTACTTATTGAAAACCCAAACACACTCATTGGGTGATTTTTTTAAAGCGGCAATATAAAATATTAAAATACAATTGAATACACCATATGTGGTGGTTTGGGTTGAGGTCATCAAAATTCAACCATTTCAAAGGATAAATAGAGCATAAATTTTTTTCAATAGGAATTAAATTTATGGAATTTCACATTTTATGATCAATGCATAGAAAGTAAGTTGTATTGAACAATGGAATGTTTTTATAAATGAAGAGACTTTGAGGGGAAATCCATAAAACACCTAACTCATTCCAGGGAAGCTTCAGTAATCCATTATCATCCTTTGATTCAAGCCAAAATAATGTAAAATTGAGAACCAAATGAACACCCTAAATAAATAGGGCATATCAACTTTCAAAATGATATCATTTCCATAGAAGAAGAAAATAGAGAAAAGAGGTAAGAAGTTTTATAGACTCACTTCAAGGATTTAATCTCATATAATGATGTCTGATTCAGACCAAGAATGAGGGATATCTACAATAGAATAATAACGTAAGGGGGGGGGGGGTGAATGAGGAGGGATACTAGGAATGAATGAGGAAGAAAAAGGGGTGAAACATATTTAAGGTAAGAGCAGAAAATGGTAATTTTTCCCTTATTAAGAGGTGTACAATTTTTTCATGTGGTTAGGAAAAATTTGTGATAACCATTCATTACTCACTACCTAATCACAACCCTACCACATGGTTTCATCACATAGTTTACATAAACATGTGCCAACTATAGAGATCCATACTAAACATACATGGATCATACATAATTTTAGATGAATATTAAGAACATTAAAAAATTTTGTGCATGAGGACCATAATGGTTTAGTGTATTTAAAAATTGGGAACACATTATTATAATTTGGTGAATGATCTTCAACATATCCTCTAAAGATCTTCCATTTAATTAATCTTACTTAAAACCTTTATTCATAACCTAGGGAAAGGGAACATAAAAATGGGTGGGCTCAGATACTCAGTAGGGGTAAAAATAAAGGAGATGTATAATAATAACATATATATAAGGGTATGATAACTTGAGGATAACATTTTATGATAATAATTTGTATATCAAATATCACAATCTTAAGTCATGGTATAAGGATGGACAATTCAAAAGACACAAATCATATATAAATCAAAGAACATTAAACATGCGAGCATATCATATGAATAAGATATAGATTTATGGAATACACATCATATTATAAAATTGTGAACATGAATAAATAAAAATGTTTCACTCATTAATTTAATGACATTATATTAATCCATCACATAAAATTATGGACATGAAACCAGGTCTATGCATAACATCTTGAACATTTAATCAGGCTTACACATAACATAATAGTAGTAAAGGTTCACTCCCATGACTATAAACCAAGTGGATTGGGAGAAACCTGTTTTCCATTCTAGATCTAAACATACCTATTTCCAATTTTGGATCAAGACACACCTATTTCCCATTTTTGGAAAAAGGACACACATGTTTCCCTTTATTGAATAGGACACACCTATTTCCCATTTTGGATCAGGACACACCTATTTCCCATTATGTATTAAGCCCGTCAACTTGTTTCCCATAATTATCTCCTGATATATAAATCATTACCCAATGTATTGGAGGGAGATATATGTACCACATATCACAAAATGAAATCATATATACTTATCCCATAAGATAATAAAACATTCATCATATCATGGCCCATAAAAAGAAATGGGTTTCATAAACATCATATCATATCCCATGAAATGAAATGTGTATCATAAACTTTTCATCATATCAAATCATATGTAAAAGAGACAATTTACATAATAATTTCATCATATAATAATCCATGAAAGGATGTGGGTTTCATAATCCTTTTATCATGGTATAACCCATAGAAGAAAAACGAGTTTCATAAACAACAAGTCATCTTAATGATAAAAAATTAAAATAAAGAAAACGAATTGTGTCATTGGATCATATCCCTAGTAAAGAATAAAATATATCAAAGGATATATTATTTTATGGAGAATAATTTTGAGATATCAATTTGATCATTTATTAAGAGAAATAACCTTTCTCTAAAATCCAATTTCTAAAACATAAATTTTTTTTAAAATACTTTATTTTGGAAACCACTTTGAAAACATATAAGAATTAAAAATAATTTAAAACATTTCTTGATGAAAACATAATTTCCTCTATTAAAAATTATTATTAAAATATAAAACATTTTGGAAATTATTTTCTTTGAAAACAAATTAAAAAACCTATAAATGAATTGTTGAAATCATTTAAATACTTTTGTTTGAAAATAACCTTTTGAAAATTTATAATGGAATTTTTGGAAGTAATTTAAAAAAATTTTAAACAAAAAAAGAATTATGAATTGTTTTTATTTTAAATTTACCTTGAAATATTATGAATGAAGCTTCAATTAAATGATGGTCATAATGGAGAATAAATACATACATGTCGAACATTCCTTCTATGTCGTAAAAAGTTTAGAAAAGTGCCTCAATCGTAAAAATGACAAGAATATTTATTTTTAAAATCCACTTTGTTAAAAAGGTAAAACATGGGTAAATGTTTTTTATAACAGTCATTAGAGAATAGTAGATCATTTTTGAAACCATTTTTAGAATTCATGGTTTTGAAAGAACACATATTTCTGACCAAAAAGAGAAATAAAGTCAGATTTTATTGATATTATTTTTTAATTATCTTATATAAAAAAGAGTGTAAAAAGGGTACCATTACTTGAATATATCGTTAATAGCCATAGTATAATAAAATTAATGAGATTTGTTGAGATATGAATTATAATATTTCGTCAATAGAAGCATAATTGTAAACAATCCAGATAAACTATGATATTGTAGTAATAAACTATTACTACTTTGGTAACATTGAATAATAATAACCATGAAGTAATAACATTAAATGAATCTTAAAATATCATTAAAATAATTATATTCAATATATAACATATCAATGTTAGTATATATAACACACAATTCGAATAAGTGGTGAATATAGAATATATCTCATAAAAATACAAGTGAGACGAGAAAACTCTTACCTTAAGTCTTCAATTTCTTCGTACAAATAAAAACCTCTTGTATATTAAATATAATTTTACTATACATATACTAAAGAAACATAATATTATATATCATACAACATATTATTTTATTATGAATTTATATTACCCGTTTATTAACAATTCATGTTAATGTAACATTTCGGGTAATTATCACTTTGTTTTCCATATATATTTTGACATGTTATTATTAATCCAATTACTTAGAGCATGATTTATTTGTTTATAGAATGTAAAAAATTATATAAAATATCATATATAATCATTATATAATCATTTGTAATAATCTATAAAATATTGAAATATGAAATGGAATACAACCTTCATAGAGATGGTAGGTCATACATATGGATGAATGTTGTTTTTGTTTTCTTCTCATATTGAATAAAAGGAAGTAAATGATATATATTTTATCATTATAGTTTAATTATCATGTAATATGTATCATATAAATTTACTAAACCCATCCTTAATACATTCCTTGTAAAGTGTGAACAAATCACATCGCTTTGAGGAGGTGGTTGTCCACACATCCACAAATGAAGTTATCATATTCCCCCCAAATGGAAAACAATAAGGTATGTGTTATATAATAATTTAATAAGAATAAAGAGAACATAAATATCTTAAATATCATATAAAAATAGTAATCCCATTATTATTACCAAACGTTAAAGGTGGTAATGTAATAATAAACGACATCAGTTCATGAGGCGTTAGTCCACTTTACATACAAACGATGATTCTGTATCCTATTTCATGGAAGTGTGTAGGTGTAGGTATAAATATTTACTTAAAAGTAGATTATTTTATTTAGTGTAGTGATTATATTATATAATAATGAAATAATAATAATTAATGGTATGGAGAAAGAAATAATACAAAAGTTCTTATTGAAGGTTGTTACCACTTCTTTGGGTAATTCATTTTGGTTTGCACCAAAGGACTAAATTGGCATTTTTTCTACCAGAATTTTGTCTTAGAGGACTATAGTGGGGAATTTATGAGATTATTATTTCAGGTTGTTCATGATCCAAAGGTCTTGAGAGTTGTGAATACGTGAGGGGGATGAATTCCCTTTCCTAGTGGAGGAGGAGAGGCATTCTTGTAAATATGAAAAGGTAAACACTATCGAGATGTATCCCTTAAACCATGTGACTAAAATAATGGTAAATTTTATATAATATAGTATAAAATTTCTAAATATATCTACATAATTTATTTGTACATTTTAATAGGTTATTTTTCCACTTTTGTAAATGTTTCACAATAAATTAAACTCTTTTTCCCTTAATCACTGTAATTAATTTTAACTAATTTCACTAATATCTTACTAGAGATTATAAATTTTTATTATTAAAAATATGGAATCAATTATGAGAAATTATAAACACCTAAATGTTAGAAACTAATTTAAAATTAATCCCACAGATGGGATGAGACAATGAGTTTTTAAAATGAGAATGTTCAAAAGTTTGAAATGTTTTAAATAAAATTTCATTATAGAATTTATTCCAAATATATAAATTGTATTAATAGATATATAATTTATCTAAATATACTTTAAAAAAATTTAAAATTAAAATTTAAATATATAAATAAATCAGATGAAAATGAAATTTTCAATTAAAAACCAGGGTTTTTACTATTCATCTTTAAATTAATAAAATTAGAAAAATAGAAACAATTTACCCAAAGTAAATTTTTATTTTATTAATTAAAAAATGAAGTTTATTTTTTAAAATAGAACTTATTAAATTTTAAAAATTATATTTAAAATAAGTGCACCATTAAAAAGTTGTAAAATTACTTTTTAGAAAAATACATCTTTTTATTCATAAAATTGGATTTATTCTTATCTTATACCTATAAAATCTATTGGATGAGTGTCAAAAAATTATGAGTGAATATATAATATAAAATTTTTATTAAATATATTTATCAATTTTTTATATAATTTATTGAGATAAAATTGTGTTTGTACATATAAATAGAATCTTCTTAGAAAAGGATGTTATTTATTTTGAAGTAGTTCTTACTTTCACTTAAAAGTAATTGATAACCAAAGATTAAATTTTAATACATTTTTAAATAATATTTTCCTAATTTACTAATATAATTCATAATATAAATTCCAATGGATAGGTTCTAACTATAATAATAGTTTAAAAACAATATTAATAGTATATTGTAATTGTGTAAAACTCAGTCTTGCATGTAACACAAGCTATAGAAGGTAATTGACATTGTGTGTAAACAAATCAAAAAATATTATTGTGTGTACCTCCAACTAAACTAAGTGTTATGTTCAGTGAAATAATAACATTGTGTCACATGAAACACAATCCATATGTAACGTTTTCATAGAAAACAATCTATATTCAGTGTTGCATGAAAAAAATGATGAAAAGATTAAATTAATTCAAAAAATATATTTCAAAAAATCTAGGGTGTTACATTCTACCCCCCTTAAAATTAATTTCTCTCTATAAATTCTCCCTATTTATCAAATTTTTAATACATGATGGTTTCTTTCATAGAAACCCACATCGTAAATATGAATTCAAAAATTTCCTTTAAAAAGAAAAGTTGGAAACATAATAGTTTCCCAATGTAACACATAACTATGTTTCAACATATGGTAATATAGATCAATATTTATTCATGGAAGGAAAGTGTATGAAATTATAGAGAGTGATAAAGATCACTGATCATAAGAATATTAACAATCAAAAAATTGTAATCCAATAATGTGTGAAGAGGTCATTAACATCATAAAAAAATATGATAATAGGAAAACATTTTATTTAAATATAATTATCATAAAATTGAATAATTTTAATAATAAGATATAATAATTGATTTCATTCTATTTTATATTCATAATATTACCCTTTGGTTATGCCATGATAAATTTCCACATCATATCTTATTCTAAGAAACGAATGTGAATATGTTATACCTGAAGCACAAATAGAATATAAGAACTATAAAGTATAATAAGTCATTTTATTTATTTTTAGTTATCATCATAGTAAATTTTTTAGCACAAGTTATCCAATATGAATAAATCCTCAAATGGTGAGATAATAATTTAATCTCTAAAACATTATCTGAAGTTTAACTTAAAAATTTCCATAAATTGTTTACCTTATAACCCTTCTAAAAGATAAAAGTCCACAGATTTTAAAATATGGTCACAAAATTTGTCAAAATCATATTACCATTGATCCCCTTTATATCCAAAAGTATCTCTTGGTTGTTAGATACCAAACATGTGAATAGATTCATCATGTATTTTCTTGAAACATTTTAATAACATAAATTACCAAAAATCATTATTGAAAACATGAATGATTTCTTATTCCAAATATTATAGGATATATTAATTCAAAAAAATGTTGTAAAATCCATCCATGATAGCATAAACCACTTTTTCAACAAATCATTAATTTATTTCCTAGGTTACCATTATAATCTAATTTAATTTATTCTTATCCAATATCTCTTTATCCAATCTAAACACAGTTTTCTCAAAATCAAGAACACATTAAGGTTTAACTTCCCTTGATCATAATATAACATTTCCATTAAATCAATTTTCTAGTTCATCAACACCATTCAAGATATTTTTTCAAATACTCAATGGAAATCATATACTTAATAATTCTTGAATTACAATACATATATACATTAATCATTTAAATTTATTCTCAAACCATTACATAGGATTCATCATATTATTCTTAATTCCCCTTTCCTATAATATGTAATATGAATCATTTCTTAAGGTTCTTAAACCAAAATTTAATCATTTTTCTTACATTTAATGTAATAAATACTATTAGTAAATCTCGTATTTTTCAAATTTCATTCACAGTATCTTTATCTTTATAAGTATAACAAATACTCCAACCACCTTCCGGATTCTATTCATGAGATTTCCACTTCAGAAATAAATTTTCATAATGCCTGTACTTTCCACATCTGAAACAATCAATGTTATCCCAATTCCTTATAATTCCCAATAAGGGTTAAAACTAGAAAGGATATTGTGAGAAAAACTTATTATATCAAAATCCCACATAATCATGAAAATCACTTATAGGTTGTCTAAATCTTGAAACCTAGTTATAAATTTATAACACTTTAGAATTATACTTAGATACATCCCTAGAAATATACTTATAAATGTCCCTTAGTATCTTAATAAAATTTTCTCATCCTTGTTTCCAAAGGCTGACTAAACCTTTCATTTAATACCAACTATAGCGACCCAATATAAACATACATAAATAATACATCATTTTAGAATATTCCTAACATTAAAAAATTTCATGCCTAAGGACTATAATAGTTTAGGGTCTTTGGAAGCTAGGAATAGATTCTTCTAATTTGGTGAAAGATCATCAAAATCTCTCATAAATATCTTCCCCTTAAGTACTCCTACTTATAATCTTTCTTCATAACATGAGGAAATGAATCATAAGAAAGGGTGAGATCAGATGCTTAGTAGGGGTAAAATTTGAGGATATATGAAAGAATAACCTGGACCTAAGGGTATAAGAACATGAGAATAACATTTTAAGATAATTCCACGCATATCAAATATCATAATCTAATGTTATGGAATAAGTATTGGTTTTTCATAAGACAAGAATCATATAAAAATTAATGAACATGAACCATGTGAGCATATCATAGGAATAAGACATATATTAGTGGCATTCACATTATTTTCTAATATCGTGAACATGTATAAGTAAAAAAGGTTCACTAATTAAGTTATGTATATGAGATCATTGCATCACATAAACTTATAGACATATAACCATGTTTACGCATAACATTGTGATCATGTAATTAGGTTCATGCATAACATCAAAGTAGTAAAGGTTCATTCCCAAGACTATAAACATAGTGGATCAGGACCCTCTCATTTCCCATTATTGATTAGGGAAATCCAATTTTCCATTGTGGATTTGGACATAATTGTTTCCCATTGGGGATTAGGACACACATGTTTCCCATTAGGGATCAGGACACACATGTTTCCCATTGTAGATTAGGATACACATGTTTCCCATTTTGGACTAGGACACACATGTTTCCTATTATAGAGTAAGCCCTTTGACTTTTCCCCATCATTATATCATGAGATATAAATCATTAACCAATGAATCAGATGGAGATATTTTTCACACCTATCATATAATTAAATCATTCATACATGTGCCAAAATAAAATAAAACATTAATCATATCATGACCTATAAAAAGATATGTGTTTCATAAATATTATATCATAACCCAAGAAATGAAATCATTACCATAAACATTTAATCATGTCATAACCTATGGAAAAGATATATATTACATAATAATTTCATCATATAATAACCCAAAATAGGAAGTGGGTTTCAAAAGGGTTTTATCATGGTATAACCCGTTGAAGGTAACCATGTTTCATAAAAAAATAATCATCTTAAACATAAATTATTAAAAGAAATAATAATAATGTTGTCCTTAGATAAAATCCCTAGTATAGAATAAACTACATCAAAGGGTATCTTATTATATGGAGAAGTATTTTGATATATCACATGGATAATTTCATCAGGTAAATAAACTTTATTATAAAATCAATATTTAAAACATAAAACATTTTAAAAATCCTTTTACTTTGAAAACCATCTTGAAAACTTATTATGTAAACATTAAAAAAATTTTAAAAATTTCTCGAGGAAAATATTTTTTCCACTTTGAAAAAATCTTTTTAAAACACAAACCATTTTTAAAATAATTTTATTTTAAAACAAATGTGAAAACGTATAGATGATGCTTTGAAATCATTGCAATACTTTTATTTTAAAATAACCTTTTGAAAAAATATAAATAAATAATTGAAAATCATTTTAATAATTTTAAACCTATTTTTTTCAAAACCTTTTCAATTGAAAATTAATTTTAAAACATATAAAATAAGATTCAAATAAATGTTGTCCATGATGGTGGATAAATCTGTACAAGTCTAATATTCCTTCTATGCCATAAAAAGTCAAGAAAAGTGAATCGATTAGAAAATGACAAGACGATTCATTTTTAAAATAATTTTTTTAGAAAGGTAATATATGGGTAAAAAATTATTTTAATGATCATAGGATAATCTGATAATATTTTTGAAAATATTTTTAGAAAACATGGTTTTTAAAGAGCACATATTTCCGACCGAAAAAAGAAATAAAGTTAGATTTTCTAAAAAACAATTTCTTAATTATCTTTAATACTAGAGTTGAAAAATGGTACCAATAATTTATTTTATCATGAATAAATAGTTTAGAATAAAATTCATGATATTTATTGAGATATAGATTATAATATTTCATCAATGGAAGAAAAATTGTAAATAATCCCAATAAACAATGTGATTTTAGCAGTAAACCATCACCAGATTGGTAATATTGGATCATAATAACCATTAAATAGAAACATTAAATGAAGTTTAAAATATAATGAAAATAAGGTTATTGATGATATAACATGTCAAATGGTAGTATATATTTCAGATAACAAGAATAAGTGGTGAATATAGCATATATCACACTGAAATAAAGTGAGATAAGAAAACCCTTACCTTAAGTCTTGACTTACTTCATACAAGTTAAAACCTCATGTATAAACAAAATAATTCTCTTATAAATCTTACAAATAAACATATTATTATATATCATACCATATATGATTCTATAATGACTTTATATTACCCTTTTAATAACAATTTCATGTTATAGTTACGTTTCAGATAATAATCATTTTGTTTTTCATATATGTTTTGATATGTTATTCTTGATCATCTTACTTAGATAATGATTTAATTATTTTAATAATTTAAAAAATTATATAGATATCATATATATTCATTATATAATTGTTTATAATAGTCTATAAAATATTGAATTATAAAATTGAATACACCATTTTGGGAGATGGTAGACCGTATGTACACATGAATGTTGTATCTGTTTTCTTATCATATTGAAAGAAAGGAAGTAAATAAAATATGTATATATACATATATATTATCAATATAGTATAATTATCATTTAATATATATTTTATAAATTTATTGAATCCATCTTTATGACATTCCATGATAAGTGTGAATGAATCACATTACACTAAGGAGGTAGTATTCCAAATGTCCACAAACAAAGTTTTCATATTCTCACAATATAGAAAGCGTGAAGGTATGTGATATATAATAATTATAAACATAAATAATTAATATATATCATATAAAACTAGTATTTTTATCATTATCCCCATCCTTGAAATGTGGAAATGGAAGAACGAACGACATCGGTTAATGAGGTGGAAGTCCACTGTACACATGAACGATGATTGTATATCCCATTTGATGGATGTTTTTATAGGTGTAGGTCAATATATTAAAAATAAAAAACATATAAGTATATTTATAAAACTTAGGATATTATATAATCATGAAATTAGAAGAATTTAGGGGATGGAGAAAGAAATAAAACAAAAGTGCTTGTTGAAGGATGTTACCTCTTCATTGGGTAACTCCTTTTTTACACCAAAGGACTAGCTTGGTCTGCTTTCTACCCAAATTTAGGCTTATTGGATTATTTGGTGGAATTTGGGTTCTTATATGGGAATTTTTTGTTTGATCCAAAGGGATTGAGAGGTGTGAATAAGTGAAAGGGATGAATGCCCTTTTATTATGGAGGAGGAGTGACATTCTTGTAAGTATAAAAAGGTAAAAACTATTGAGATCTATCCCTTACATCATGCACATACAATAATATACCATTTAATATAAAATATATGATATTATCAAACTATATCCATAAAATTTATTTTTTACATCTGTATAGGTTATTTTCCCCATTTTGTTAATGTTTAACCATAAAATGAACTCATTTTTACATTAATCACAGTAACTAACTTTTATTAATTTCACTAATATTTTTGGTTAAAAACTAAGTATACATTACTATAAATTATAAATAATTTTGATTTAAAATATTTAATCCATTTTTTGAAATTATAAGCACATAATTTTTAGAGATTATTTTGAAATTAATTCCATAGACGAGAGAGGGAAAACTGTTTTTAAAGTGAAAATGTTGAAAACTTTGAAATGACTTTATATAATATTTCTATTTTAAAATGATTAAAAAAAACTAAATTTTATTAATATATGTATAATTTATCTATATATACTTTAAAAAAAATTAATTATAATTTAACCATATAAAGAAATCAGATGAAAATGCAGTTTTCAATTAAAACTCAGTGTTTTCACTATTCATCAAAAATGAAACTTCTCAGAAAAATTATAAAAATTTACCTAAAGTAAATTTTGATGTTGTGATTTAAAAAAATGAATATTATTTTTTGAAATAAAAATTTATAAAACTTTTAAAATTAGATTTAAAATAGTTTCTCCTTTAAAAGGAGCTAAAATTTACTATTAAAAAAATACTACATTTTATTCAAAAAACTAAATTTATTAATATCTTATATGGTAAGATCCTAGAATTAATGGTGGTATTTACTTGTTTAAATTTTTGTTTAAATCGCAAATTTTTTTTAATTGAATTTTTTCTAGGTCTGTGAGGAGGTTTGGGGGTGTTTTGGGGGATCAGGACATGAAAGAAAAGAATTTTGTCCATTGAGTGCATATTGAACAGTTGGTGCATGGTTAGAGATAACTATGCACACAAAATGTGTTATCTAGAAGTATGGGTGAAATATTATGTAAAACATTGGAAGGGGGAATTCCAAACTATGTATCCTTAGATATTATCATTCCATACACTTTTCCAAACCATGAAGTCCTTCCTAGGTTACCATGCGAGTCAACTCCTTTTAGATAGTGTCATTCACACAGTTTGTTCATAGTTTGGAAAAATATGCTGCCGAAACATGAAACCCCTTAAAAAGTGTTTTTTTACCCTTTTTTACAAATTTGGATTTAAATTATTCCACCCAATTTTCCTCCTCCATCTTCTTCCTCCTTCCCTGTAGATGAACTCTAGGGACCCAAACATCCAAAGGGAGTTTCTCTTTCAATTCTTATCATTTTGGGTAACTATTGGTTACAGATCAAAGATCTGGGTACATCGAATGCTCTTCTTGATTTTCTTTTCTTAATTAGTTCGTGTAAATTTTTCCATATTATTTTGAATAAATAAATCCCTATTTTTCCAGTGGAATCTTGGATGAGTCTTCAAAGGGTGATTGAATCTGGATTTAAGGATACGGTTGAGTTTGAATTCGTCTTTGGATTCAATGTTTAGGGTATACAAGTTATATCACATGGTTTTGTTACAAATTTTTGCATGTATAGTTTTGTTTTTGGTTTTATATTGTTTTTCATTTGTTTCCATTGATATGGTTTGGTAAAATGGTTTACTAAATTAAATAATGAAACCCCCCATGATCACTGTGATATTATCCGAGGATGAGTTGAGCGATGTAGGGTAACATATGGGGTGCACTGACATTCCAAAACCCAAAAAAATGGTAATGTTAAGTGTAGAGTCAATGTGTGATAACATAGATCCATTATTTAACATGTTAATATGTTATTTAGGTTGATAATGGAATATTGGTAGCTATTCATAGGTTTTGATAATGGCATAAGGGGTTGTTTGGCATAGCATGAAAATGAGTTAATTGGGTTAACTGAGATTATGCCAAATGGATTATGAATTGTGTTAGAAATTCCTAAGAGGGTTAGTGCATATGAAATTATGAATATGTTAAATGGGATTTGATAAGGAAATTAATAAATATATTAAATGGATTTCTATATATGGAATTATTGAACTTTCCTAATGGGTTGGGGAATGTGAATGGAATTGGTCTAGATGGGGTTTGTAATGTAAATGGTAAATAAGTCCTAGTTTATTGAATAATATTAATTCCCATGACGATAGTTATGGATTGTGACTATTATGTGTATTATTTTGAGTATTTTTTTGATTTGATATGTA
This sequence comes from Viscum album, assembly GCA_963277665.1. Lineage (NCBI taxonomy): Eukaryota > Viridiplantae > Streptophyta > Magnoliopsida > Santalales > Viscaceae > Viscum > Viscum album. The sequence continues at coordinate 1,654,270,225 of OY728121.1, read as the reverse complement.
CCGTAAATGGATAAATAATCTTGTTCACATGGCATGGTTATGAGGTGTATTGAGTTGAGGCACTACGCCTATAGGTCAAGTTAGACTAAGGATTTATACTGCACCCCAAAATACATTGGTTAAAGAAGGGGAAAGAGGATCTATTCCCCAAATGGTTGCATTTTGTGAGATATGTACATGACTTATTCCATTATGCGTTGTGATTTAATGGCTAGAGCCTTGTGTAAATGATAAAAATGCTTGACCCCTAGAACACATGATGAAAATGGATCAAGTAATGAAGATGGTATAATGATGAAAATAATAAAAATGATTGAAATAGTTAAATTAAGGTCTGTTAACTAATGGATCCCATGTTTTCTTTGGGTTTACCTTGTAAGTTTTTCATAATTTTTTGTAATTTTAGCTTAGACTAGATATTTTGTAGACACTATTGGTGGCGGCCTACTGAGTTGTACTCACAACCTGATCGAGCCACTGTTGGGTACCCAATCAGACTTTATTATTGTATTTTAAGACAAGGGAAAATGACATAATATGTTTAGTTAATTTGGGATTAATATATACATGTATGAGGATCGAAAAAATGAGTCAGGACCCATTTTGGGGATCTATCCTTTTGTCTTTATTTTGGGATTTCTTCATTTTTATCCACAGTTAGTTCTGACACAAAATATTTATCATTTTGTTGTGTTTATACCCTATTTGGAAAATTATTAGTAATGAATGTTTCTAGTTTATTATTTATTGTTTCACATATTTCATATGGTGTCTACTCTATCACAGTTTGGTAAAGAGGGCATAGTCTCCCCAAGTGATTTATCAGACCCTCACTGCTAGTCAGAAACCTGTAGCATTTGTGGAGGCACACTTGAGGTCATGTGGCAACTCGGTTTGGGGCACTAATTATTGGTTCCTAAGTCAGGGATGTTACAAAGTGGAATCATATGATTTTTTCTCTATCTTACTATTTATGAATAGTAGAAGGAAGATTAGGAAATGTAGGGTTTGGTAATGAGTTCATGCATGGGATTAGCTAACCCATGTACACGGTAAAACCCAAGTTTATAGGGTGAGAATTTCTTTTCTTGATATGTGTTGTTACAGTTGAATGATATTTCACTATTGGGTGATTCTCTTATTATGTGATAAGACTATTTTATGATACTTTTCTCATGGACAGAGCGTCTTGACGTTGTGAATTCATGCATCATTATAGGAACCTAGAGATATAGGTGACATGCATCATGATATGAACACACGATATGGGTGTGTGGGACATGAAGGGTAGGATGTATTTTATTTCCATTAAAAATTTGAAGAAAATGGTGTCTAATAAAGATGATGGAAATGGGTAAGTGGAAAGAATGTAAGTGAATGGTTAAAGAATAGATTGCTTAAAGAAACATTATAAATAAGTTAAATTTTATGGTTGTGATAAATTTTAAAGATAGAATGGTGACTAAAAGATAAAATATATATGTTGTGATTGTAAAATTTGTAAATAATTTTTCTTATTGAAGGTTTTGAATGAGTTAAAATATTTGTTGTAAAAAGTTCTAAAATAGGATAGGTGTCTAAAAGATATATTTTTTTTCATATTGAAAGTAGAAATGGTTCTAAAAGAGGGTGTGTATGGAAAGATATGTATCCATGTTGGTTGGATTATTCAATGTTCACCATGACCCAAATTAGGAATGGTTGAGGGTAGTATTAGAGATGTGATCTGATCCGTTGTAATAGTTTATGTGGAGTGGGTTGATTATGGTAGGTAGTGTATTTTCAGTTGTGTTTTATATCTACAAGACTTCCCTTGAGATGTTTTTTGATGAAAATGTTTGGAAATATGAATAATAATAAGTAGGGATTTTTGAAATTTTGGGTAAAAAGAAAATTCTAAAGTGTGAAACTTTGGGTTTCCCAAATTTTGAAGTTAATTATTAGAGAATGTATAATGATGGATCTTTTTATGAAGAATGATATTGAGTTTTCCTTATGTTTTTTATATGGACATTTATATGATTTGTTTTGAAAGTGAGAGTGCCCTAGGAAGAGACATTGATTATATATCTGAAGACCATGATGATTCTCGATGTGTGGATAAAAGTGTTCTTACTTGTTTTTCTTTCAGTTGGGTTGTGACATTGAGATTTTGAGATATTTCTTGATAATGTGAAAGTTGTAACCCTTGTGGTTTTTAATTTCATGAATTGTACATTATAATTGTGGATGAGTGTCTTGGTGTTGGATTCATTTGTGAGGAATATTTTTTTTTGTGAGTGAGGAGACCCATGTGGGTTTATACCTTGCAAGTTGTGTTTTGGAACCCAAGGGTGGCGGTTTTGGCTCATGGTGTTGATGTATGTGTGATAATATTCTTGGTGAAACCCAGAGTGAATGTTACAATGGTGTATTGAATGTAGTCTTCTAGAATGGGGTTATGAGAGCCATCTGTGATTGGTGAATTGCTGGATGTTTGGTGAATGCCACTTAGAGAGAGGGGCTGCTGGAATGTTATCCATAACCATAGTCAAGAAGTTGGTATCGTTCGATCCTTGAGAGTGACCTGTGGGAGCGTTCAACTATTTTTTCTATGCTCTTGGGTTCATGCGGAAAGGTGGATGTTTTGGATTTGGAAAAGTTCATATTTTCCTAGAGGTGTTAGTGGGAATGTCAATGGTTTTAGGCGACGTGATTTGAGTTGTGATGATGAGTTTGCAGTCTTGGGGAAAAAATAATGGGTGACTTTGTGGGAGGTCCGAAGAGTGTTGTAGGTTCCTCATAATAGAAAGCATTGGAGATTCTTCAAAGGTGGAAATTGATGAATAATGAATACCACCAAGTTTTAGTAAATGGTATGGTTATTCCCTGGTTCTTTTAGAAAAGGTTACATGAATTCTATTGGTTGGTTGTATGGTTGGTTATAAAGGTTTGTGTCATCCAGATGTCTAGCCCATCTATTTATATGAAAATTAATGGAATCCCAAATGTTGATTTTGGATGAATGATATAAGAGTGGCTAAAGCATGGTTAAATTATTTAGTTATGAAGATAATTCTTGAGGTGAGTTTGGTCACGTTGTTAGGATTGTTTGAGATAATGGTTGATTTTTGGATGATATGTTGAGAATTCCTTGAGGTCAATAGAGCTGATAGACTGAGAGGGTTGGTCAAGTTAGTATATGAGCATTGGGAGAGGCTCTGGTGATGGTCGGAATGTAGTAACTAGAGTTGGTCTAAGTGTGTTGTCACAAGAATGTACAAGACCTTGAGGTCTCTTACAAGGTCTATATGTTGGCACATTCTTTTAGAGAATGATTCCAATTGGGATGGGTGAACATGTGACTCAGGAAAAGAATGTTTCCTTCTCTATGAGACTAAAGTGGGAAGCATGGCTATGTGAGAGAACATTGGTTTTAATTAGTGTAGTGGACCATTTAATTTTAGTTGTTAACAACTAGGGGCATTCTGAAATAACTCTAGTGGTGTGGAGGAATTATTTCCAAAGGAAACATTGGTACATGGATTCTTAGAGGATGTTTATAGAGTGGTGGTAAGTATTGGTTGAAAATCACGTCTGAGCAGTGTTGGTCAAATGATGATGAGATCTGTATGGGTAGGGAAGCCAAATACATTCTGCAGGATAAGGTTCCCCATAGATGGATGTGACATCTGTGACATAAAACTTGTGGGGGGGGGGGGTGTTGATGACTTATTGACATACTTTTAGCTGGCGGATATCATGTCCAATAGGTTGAAAACATCCTAGGTATGTTGAGAAAGCTATGGATTTATGCCAAGAGACTTAGAGGTGTTTTGGTTGGAGGTGAGATCATGGAGTTCTCACTTATGGGGCGGTATATGTGGAGTTGTATTGTGGGATGTACACTATTTAAAGTAACGTGTGAGGTCCTCGAGATACACTGAGTATCAATGAACACTGTATGTACCATTCTCGGAAGCTAGGAAAGGGTTTCAGGTGATTCATGTTTTGTTGTTTTGGGAAAATTTAGTTGGACACTCCCACGTTCTTGGGTTTATCTTATGATTTAAGAATGAACTAGGGTGGCTTTAAACCCTTGAGAAAAGTTATAGTAATGAAACTTCTAAGGTGGGGAGAGATAAGTTAGTCCTAGATGCATGGAGTAAAGTGTAGAGTTGATGTAGTGGCATCGAGATGATAATGAGAAACCTATAAGGTGCACATTGGGTTCCTTAGAAGGGGTCCAGGTGGGCCTTGGGTGTGGCGGTTGGTCGATCCAAGCATTGTATTTGATCTCCCAGAGGTTCTAAGTGGAATATGTTTTATAAATGTTGATGGCATGATAATGGGGGCTTAGTGTTGAAACCTTAATGGGGATGAAGCATAGACTCTAGTAGGTGTCATTGAGTTACCATGGATTATCCTTAGGTGTGAAGGAATATTGGTCAATTGTGATAATGACATTCCAATAGTGAAGCTAAGTGTCTCCAGGATGAGTTAGCTGCGGACAACCATACTCATCTAGGAGCGAAGGATGTATGTGATGAGATGTAAACCACCTTTTGTGGATGTTTTGGAGTGAAATATACATTTTATAATTTGGAAATGGGCTTCGGTAATAAATTTTTTACCCTTAGTTAGTGGATGGACATTAGGAGTGTGTGTGCTGAGAACGTGGATGGGTGAAATGGAGAACAATTATGGTTTAGAGAGAAGTGGATGGTGTGATAGTGAAGTTATACCAGATGTGAGGGAATGACCTTAGTGGATGGGTCAGATGATAGTATTGGGCCTTAAGCCAGTATGTTCTTTGGGAATGTGAGAAAGGGGTAGCATGACAATAGTAGAGGATGAATGTTTTGTACAAGACATTCGGGGGTGGCCCAACACTATATGAAGAAAATAATGGATGTGTAAAGTCATAACCCACCTCCAATTTTATGTTTTCAATGGAAAATGAGTTTTTGAAATGATGTTTTACATGAGGGAGGTCATGTTGTTTTATTCTAAAATGGATGGTGTGGGTATATCCTTTTCAGTTATTTCCACCACAAGGATAGATACCAACAATGGGTGAAGTACTTACAGATGTTTGGGCATGGTGAGTTGGGAAACACATCAGGTATGTGTGAAATAGGAGTTGAGATTCTGGTGGTATTTTCAAATAGTGGTGGTGTGAACCATAGAATGCTAGTGTGGGTGAGCTAGAGTGTGTGGTGGGGATCACCACAGTGGGAAGGGGGTCAGTTGATGATGTGACAAGTGTTTTATATTAGAGTTACTCAAGTAAGAACCATTTTGGTGATTTGACATTGATAACAAGAATTGACCTAGGTTTGAATGGTAGAGTTATTTATGTGTTTTGGGTGTTTCATGGATGATTTATTATGAGATTGGAATATAGGGTCTCAATATATGTATTGTGGTGAGTTGGGGAATTTTTTCTGAAATACCAGGTGTTTTATTTGGGAGGTGTCATGTTTGGGTCACCGTTAGAATTTTGAAAATAGGGTAAAATGGCACCAAGTGATTTGGTCCATGAGTTTCAAAGAGGATCAGATTGATGGGGTGCTAATTGCCTCTTCCATGATGGTATGATATTATGGGCATAGTTTACTTATGTCATGATTTAGGCGGTGTTTCCTAGGCTTCCCTATGGATTTCTTATAGCTTGTGTTTGGTTTTATGTCGATGTGTCCTTGGGAAACATCTATTTCACTTTGTGGGTCATAGTGAGAAGGTCTTTGTGGAAGTAATATGTTTTTAGTTAGAGTTCTATAGTATCATGGATGTTTCTATCATGAGAATTGAGAGAGAGGATTTGATATGCGGGCCTAGTGGCCCGATCTTTTACATCGGAAGCTTAGAGGTTCTTGGAAGTGCATTTTGAGGACAAGCCATTATAAGGTGGGGAGGTTGCAATTTCTCAGACACCATGGAGGTATTTACATGTTTAAATTTTGGTCTAAATCCCTTAATTTTTGTTAATATAATTTTTTCCAAGTGTATGAGGTGGTTCGGGGGTGTCCTAGGGGTTCGGGACATGAAAGAAAAGGATTTTGGTCATCCGGTTAAAGTTGTGCGGTTTGTGTATGGTTAGAGACAATAATGTTCCCAAACTGTGCTATCTAGAAGGAGGGGTTCATGGTTAAGTAAAACAGTACAAGGGGGGAGACCAAAGTATGAAACCTTATATAGTGTCTTTCTACATGGTTGGTGCCCGGTTTTCCAAACTGTGTGGGTCTTCCTAGGTAACCATGCCACTCAACTCCTTTTTGACAGTGGCCTACACATTGTTTGTGCACGGTTTTGAAAAATATGTAGCCAAATCAGGTACCCCATTAAAAGTGTGCTTTCACCCTTTCCCCCTTGGGATTTTAAGTATCCCACGAAATATTCCATCTCCTCCTTCTTCCTCTAGCCCTACTAACAAATCCAAGTGAACCAAACATCCCAAGGGTGGTACTCATTCAATTCATGGTCGATCGGACCACCGTTGGTTGAAAATCAAAGCTCCGGGTAATTATAACACTCCTATTGTTTCTATTTTCTATATTATTTCTTGTAGATTATTTCATATTCTTTCAAATCCCTAAAACACTCCTTTTTAGTGGAATATAGGTTTAATATTCAAAGGGTGCCTGAATCTGGATATGAGGCTAAGGTTGAGTGCATGTTCATCATCAAATTTTATGTAGTTGTTCTACATGTTATATCCCCTAGTTATGTTATATATTTGTGAATGCATGGTTTTGTTCTTGTTTTTATCTTATTTTTCATTTGGTTCCATTGATTTTTTTTTGTAAAATGATTGACTAAATGAATAAATGGAACCCTCATGATCCTTGTGGGATGTGTAGAGGATGATTTGATCAATTTAGTGTCACCCATGGGGTTTGCTAAAATTATCAAAACTATAAAATGGTAATGTTTAGTGTAGTGTAGATGTGTGATAACATAGATCCCTTGCTGAACATGTTTATATGTTTATTTGAGCTGAAAAAGGAATATTGATAGTTGTACCCAGGTTTTGATAGTGGCATAAGGGGTTGTTTGGAATGGCATTAAAATGAGTTAATTAGGTTAATTTAGATTGTTTCAAATGGCTTATGAATTATGTTAGAAATTTCCAAGAGTGTTAGTGTATATGAAATGGTTAATATGTTAAATGATATTTCATAAGTGAATTAATTAATATGTTAAATGGGTTGATATAAATGGGATTTATTGAACACACCTAATGGGTTGGGGCATAAGAATGGGATTGGTCATGATGGTTTATGAAATGTAAATGGTAAATGTTTTATTAGGTTATGGAATAATATTAATTAACTTGTTGATAGTTATGGATTTTGATAATTATGTGTATTGTTTTGAGTATGGTTGAGATTTTATATGTGTGGTAAATGGATAAGTAAGCATGTGTAGATTTCTTGTTATTATGGGGTATTTAATTGAGGATCTTTGCCCAAGAGTCAAGTTAGAATGAGTCTCTTAAATCCACCCCAAAATTCATAGTTTATGGAAGGGGATAAAAGATCTATTCCCCTAACAGTTTCATTCTCTGATACCACATAAACCATGGATTTGAGGTGGGTCTGATTTATTTGTTATGATGTGTTTACCCCTAGTGAGATAGGAACATGACTTCTTGCCTTATGAATTGTGATTGAATGATTTAGAACATTGTGTAAATTATGTAAATGCCTAACCCATGGAACACAAGATGAATATGGATTATGCAATGAAGATGGTATAAGTGATGAAAATAGTAACAATAAGAGAAATGGTTGAATTAAAGATTTTTATCTAATGGAACCCATGCTATTTTTTGGTTTACCTTATCATTTATTTTAAACTTTCATGAACTATCTATTTAGAATAGATATTTTGTAGACACTGTTGGTGGTTGACTAATGAGTTGTACTCACACACTGCTCAGGACACCATTGGGTACCGAAGAAGACATCATTGTTGTTGGCCAAAGAAAAGTAAAATGCCCTATGATAGGAAGTTATGTTGGGCTTTGGATGTGCATGGATGATGATCCAGACTTAGAGTCAGACCCATTTTGGGGATCTAGCTATTTTTCTTTATTTTGGGTTTTCCTCACTTTTAGAATAGTTATTTTTTATATGACATATTTATTATTTTGTTTTGTTTGTACCCCATTTTGGAAATTGTTAGTAATGCATGTTTCTGATTTATTATTTATTATTTTCGTTATTTTATTTGTTTTTTATCATGGTTTACTATGGTAAAGAAGGTATAGTCTCACTATGTGATTTATCAGACCCTTGTTGCAAGTTGGGAACCTCTAGTGTATGAGGAGGAACATTTGAGGTCATGTGGTGACTCAGATAAAAGCATCGGTTAGTGGTTCCCAAGTCAAGGATGTTACATATACCCATCAAATCTGATTGATGAGTGTGAAAATATCATTGAATATATAATATATAAATTTTATTAAAAACAATTATTGAATGGGGTTGTTTAATTTATTGAGATAAATTTTGCTTTTACATCAAAAAATACTTTTTCTTTGGAAGGTAATTTCTTTTATTTTTAAATTGTTCTTACTTTAATTTCTAACTAATTTATATCCAAATGATTCATTTTTTATACATGTGTAAAACATATTTTCCCAATTTATTTAATCTTATTTGGGACTTCCATTCCAATTATTTTGTGGTAACTATAATAATATTTTAATAAAAATATTTATAGTATATTGTAGTTAGATAAAACTAAACCTTGTAGGAAACATAATCTATTGAAGGAACTCAAAATTTTGTGAAACGCAAGCCAAAAATAGTATTAAGTGTACCACCAGCTAAATTAAGTGTTGCTTGTAGTGAAAACATAACTTGGTGTCACATGAAAAGAATCTAAACTTAGTGATTTCATATAACACTACATGGAGTGTAGAATATTTAAAACAATAAATTAATTTGAAAAAATAATTCTCCAAATATCGAGGTGTTACACCGAATATGCAGAAACATTGTCCTAATAACCCCCCATGTTGCATGGTTTCAATACACGATTAAGAAAATAGTGCACCAATAATGTAGATTAATCAACACCTTTGCACCAAATGATGTGGTTTTCTAAGTCACAACTCAAAATTAAAACTAACCGTATTCATATATAAAATAGGTTACACTATTTGGATGTGTGATAAGTACTAACTATACACCAACCATGTTCAACATTTTAACCAGGGCTATACCTCTTATAATCACTATCATCACACCAAAGAAACAATTTTATGATTACCACAACCCATACCTCATCAATCCTCAGACATGACATCTAACATAGCTAAGAACTCACTCATTTCTGACCACTAATGAAAATGTCACCCATCACCCATTCCTACTTCTTAAGAAATGTTTACATGGTGTTAAATGAGTTTAAAATCAAAATGAGGTTCACTTCCCTCAAAGGTATAATGGTGTACTCCCTACTTTATGACTTACTTTTTACAAATTATTGAGAACAAATCTCCGGGAGGAATTTCGTCAAACTATCGATGAAGTTTAGATAGATTGGAATATAGTTGATGTTATCTTGATGATTTATTAATGATGTAAATATTTTGGGAAATTATTATCTATAAAATTAGGACCACACTAAGATTCCATCAACATGCATGCACCACTCTCTCCAAGACACACTCACAACAAACGATACTAAAGATTCCATAAACCAACCTTTGACACCCTGTCTCCCTACAATGCTTATCAAGGAACACCCATGGGTTATCCTCCTCAAGACACCTGATATATTTCCAAGATGCCCCCCATCATGTGAAATTACTTGAATTTACCTAAAGCTCTAGGTCTCCATGCCTACCAGAGTCATATTTGAAACCATTGATACTCAACCTAGACCCAACCGCTCACCAAAATTTCATATAAAGTAGTTACTACATGCAAGTAGCACAAACTAAAATTGTCATACAAAGCATGTGTACATCATTTAAAACCTGATTCAAGTCATGAATTATGCTTCTGTGACTCTTAAATCAATAAGTCTAATCTATTTGGGTCACATGAAATGACCATTTTTAACATGATAAGATCTCACTTGGAACCCCACGTAAAAATTGGGCATTTTAATTGTTCCATAATTTATCAAATGAACATTTTCCTCACAAAATAATTTTAGAAATTAATGCATCAACCGTATAACCACCAGTAAGATGGTCCAACCACCTGAATAGTCCTTTCCATCCAATCCAATCTCATTACCCAATAATCTTAGTTTCTTTCTCAAGAACTCAAGAATTACCATTCATGCATCACAAAACTCAAGAACCTTACAAGAATCAGTCTAGAAATGAGTGTAAAACCAAACTCATTTCTTTTATATAAAATTTAAACTTGGGAAAAACCCTATTGCATGCTTCAATTGATTAAAAATAAAAACCAACCCACTAGGATTAGATTTATGATAAGGGCCTCTACATCTCCCACTTATCCATACCAATAAAATATCAAAAAAGGACACAAGTTCATTCCACCTAGTGCTAACGTCTCTCACATGAGAAACATATACCACTTAAATTATAATTTTTATGGCATCTAATTCCCTTATAAAACCTCTCCACAAGAGGTAAATTAATGGCAGGAAAGGACTCATAAACCCATAAGGGTAAAAACTAGTCAACATAGGTGTAACAACATTACATACACAAAATCATCCTAACATTACCTAACCATCTCAAGGAATACTCATAAGGGAGTAGTACCTGAAGTGTCACAACATCAATGAAAAAAATATAATTTTTATCTTCATCGAGTTCCCATATACAGTAATACACTATTGAGGTTGGACTTACAAGAAAACCACCCACCTCTAAAGGGGTGTCATCTCATCATCTAAGGGTCCATTATGACTCAAGGATTCTAAGAATGATAGTAAAATTTACTAGTATTTTGGATTAAAAGTCTATTATCTTCTTATTTTCAAGGGAACTACTAAAACTAGTCTAGAACCTCACCTTAACATGTATCATCAGTTCTATAACTATAAAAGATCTAAAAAGTCACTAGGATCTACCAACTAACATATAGGACCAATTTAGCAGAGGGAGGCCACTGAAATCCATGAGAACCATACATGTTCTTATCCATGGTAACATTAAGAATCTATCAAAACCTACCACTACATGACGTCCCATGTTATAAAAACCACAAAAGGATTTATTTAATCCATTACATAAACTAAATTTATTATAAATATTTAATTGGAATAATTAAATGAGATTTAATGTAATATTTATTGATACACTATACTCGACACTTTATTTAGACAATATATCAAAGAATTATTGGAAAATTAAATCATAATTTCCTTTATTCCATTATTTTGATTTAATTTACCACAACAAGGAAAAATTAAAGAAATTTTAAATCATAATTTATAGATGAAAATTATATTTAGGTTGAAACTGGAATTTTAATTAAATAAATGCTAATATGCACCAAGTCTTTAAATAGTAAAAAATATTTTATCATTTAAGGGGAATCATTTAAGTAATATGGAACCATAAACATATATGTAACACCATATTTGTTTCTATAGATTCCTTAAATAACCATCCCATTAGCATAAATATAACCCATTATGTAAAGTACTAAGCATGAAAAATGAGAAAAGGTGACCTATAAGGGCACTGTCATGCTAATTTGTGTTCCGTTATATGGGAATCCATTCCCAATTTATAGAGTAAATGCTCTATAGTTTAAAATTGGAATCCCATTAATGTGTAACCTATAAAAGTTATAAATATTTTCAACATTCCCTATATAGGGTTATCTCATAGATACGATGTAAAAACTCACCTATAATGGTATAATCAAGCATAAAGATATTTATTTATACATTTCTGTATTCCCACACTATGAAGGTACAGGCCTCTATAATTTTCAATTGACACACCATTCAATTGTAATCCATTGTAAATAAAAAAAATTATTAAAAATTCAATTTTCCTAAAGTTTGGAGATTTCTTATAAGTTAATTAATTTACTAATTTATAAACATTCCATTTCATTAATTCAGTTTAGGTAGGTTAAATATAATAAATCCATCATAAACTGAGGGAAAACTATGGTTAGGTTGATGAATATAATTTATTTAAATATCTTTATATCATTACCATAATAAAGAAAGCTATCATGTCTGCACAAAATATAGGTATACATATACATAATCACACAAGCAAGATATACGGATAATCATGATAAATAATCACAAAAGCTTGTAATATAGTTAAACATTGTACATAATCACATAGACATTGTATATATAGAATCATTTTAATGACATGTGAATCTTATGCTCCTAATATGATGTATGAACATACATCACCTCTTTATATATTGGGCCAAGAGGTATATCTCATAAATAAATAATACCAGATGAATAAAAAATGTCACACAAGGTGAAATAATAATCAACTACAATAAAAAACAACTTGAACAAAAATCCCATCCAATGAAACATGATCCTTCACCTGTCTGTGGGTTGGTCATTCCTAGACATGATCTATTTACCATGTACTGACTCATTCCATGTACCCTATATACCATTCCAAAACAATGAGACAAAGTAAAAAAGAAAGGCTCTGACACAACTTTTCCACGTCCGGACTCAATTTACTCCATGAACAGTAACCAGACCGATAGGTAACAAGGCCTCAACCACACCTCGGCATATTCCAAAGTTTGCTGACTAGTAGATAAGGTCTATAGGTATTGAAGTAGGGGATATTCCCTTTGTATTTGTAATAAATATATTTGAAGAATAAATAAAATAGATGAATTGGAGATAATAATAATTGAAAGGAAATATTAAACTAACATATCATAAAGTGAAAATAAAACAATCCTTGAATGAATATGATAAGATGTAGACACAAGTTATTCAATGTACAAAATTAAAAACATACAATAAGGATATTGGGAAAAAAGAATAATAAATAAAAGACTCTAACTCCAAAAGGTATCTCGAGTACATGCTCAACCTCTACTACTATGTTACATCCTAGCCTATAGTAAAGAAACACCAAAGAAGCATGAGCTAAGACATAACCTTTAGTTATGAGATCTGTCTAGGTACCAATTAACCACATGAATAGGTTGTGATTGAAAATCAGTAGGCTACCACTAATCATGTATAATTAAAATATACTCTATAAATATAAAATGTTAAATGTGAAGGTATATAAGAAGTAAATCAGTAGAGTAAATAAAAACAAGGTTGATCATAGGCTCCTCATGGGATACATTTCCAACTTTTCTTTCTTTGACCTTATTCAGATGTCTCCGAATATAATAAAAGTAAAGTAGAAATATGAACCATGGATATAATCCCATGCATCCATGGGTAACAATAGTCTTGTGGGACCTAATGAAAAACCAAGTTATCCATATATAATGACAATCATATAAGGCTCTATATGTATCCTGACATTATGGATTTACAAATTGGGGTTAATTAGAATATCAATCAAGCATATTATAATTTCTATTATCATATTATCCTATCCAAAGCATTCCATATCGAAACCTTAGTATCTCCGAAGTCTTTAACAAAGTTTCCTTTAACCTATGATCTGATTCTGGAAATCCTATTTTAAAATCCAAGTATCTCTCCAGGCATACTATAATCTCATTTATCCTATGATACGATCCAAGTAATCCATATATAAACTCAAGTATCACCCAAGGAATAACATAATCTCTTTTAACCTATGACCCCTTAAGAGGAATTTCATATAAAGAACCCAAGTATCACTCAAGGGATAATATAATTCATTAATCAAGCATCCATAATATCAATACACATAAAAAACAACATAATTGAACAAGGTTCACATGACATGGTCATACCATTCACATTTTATTAAATAGTTTCAATTATAAGAAAGAAGACTAGAAAATTATTAATCCCATTTTACTATACTATGATATTTTTATTTATTATAATCATAATGTCCAAGTGAATAATTTAACCCCATTCATCTTACATCTCAATTAATTCCCTTAAATAACCCCATTAGCAAGAGGAAAACAACACACCTCATGGGTGGCTTATTTATAAAGGAAATTCATATCCTTATTATTTAACTAAAGGCATGTGAGTACAAAAGTCATATGAAAATTCACTAATTTATTTTGGGTTTTCCTTATCAATTGAAAATCCAAACACACACACTGGGTGTTTTTGTTTAGATCAAGAACAATAAATATAAAAATTTAATTGAACCCACCTTAAGTGGTGGTTTAGGGTGAGGTTGTCAAACTAAAACCCCTCCAAAGTATCTATAGAACATCATGTCTATGTCCTATGCATTTAATTTAAGGTATTTAATATTATAGGAGAAATATGAAAAATTTATAGTATTCAACACAAGTATAAAAACAATGTAAATAGTGATACATTTAGGGAAAAGTCACTGACCCCCTACTTCATACTATTTTAAGCTTCACTTTTCCATTACAATTCTTTTATTTGATTAAAAATGATGGAAATTGAAGAACCAAACAAATTATATAAAAAATTGGTCATATTATCTCTCCCAAAATATAAGTTATTCAAAGGAAGAAAAAAAGATAAATGAGGTTAGAGGAGATATATAATAACTCTTGGCTTCCATTGAATTTTTAAAATTTTGATTTAGACCAAGAATTAATAAGATATACCATAGCGGAGGAGAGGAAGATAAGGGTGTTTAGGGAGGTTTATTGGGTACAAATAAGGGAAAAATGGGGTGAAATACATTTAAATATGGAGGTTAAAATTGGTAATTTCCCCTCTTTTTAATAGGAGTATGGCTTGTCAATTGGTTAGGAAAAATATGAACTAAAAATACCTGCCTCACTACTCAAGAAAAACACTTCCATATGCTTGTCTCACGTTGTTTACAGAAACATGCATCAGTCATGATGTGTTGTTGTCCTAATTACCCCCATATTTCATGGTTACAGTACATGATATAGAAAATTGTGTGCTAAATATGGGGATTCCTCTTCACATTTTCAAAAATCTTCATAGATATCATGGTAAAAAATCATGGTTAAAACTAACCATATCCTATAATAAATATGTTATATAGTTTGGAAACATGGTTATTACTAATTTTGTGCCAATAATGTTCCATTCATATCTCTCTCATAACTAACATTTCAAAGGTTGAAGATCCCAAAAATCAATAGGTATTTTGAGAAACCACTCAATTATTGATCCCCAAAAAATATAGTTTTTAGAATCTCAGAATTATATTCTAAATCGTATTTTATAATTTAGACTATCAACAAAACTAAAATTTCCATTTCCATTTAAATTTTCAACATTCTCAAAACATGGGATATTATAGCTAGACACATGTTATTGAGTCTGGGAACTTAATTAAAATAAGGTGTATCTTATGGATTATTTGATAATTGACAAAAAGACATCACAAATTATTTTTTATTAACCAAGTACTGATCATTATAACAATGTGATTTTATGTTTGGTTTTGAAATCATGAAATACCCTTAACATTAAATTGATTGTTAAAGATATTTTGTATAATGAATAAGATATTATTCAATTTTATGTAGTGACATACTTGAGAAGATAGAGAGATATTATTTAGAAATTTATTGGAAGGAATCGTTGGGGAACTTGTGGTGCCATCATAAACAATGTCACTGAAGAGCTAGTGGTTCCATTATATATAATGTCACGACCCAATCTGTACCGGGTCTCGAGCCGCAACTACCCCAAGTCTGCCTCCATAGGCCAAGGGCTGGTGACTAGCGCCGAAGGTTCAACAAACTAGGGGAGGCCTTTGCCTAAAAAACTGTATGCACTCACGCAAAAATTCAATGAAAAAGTGCAGAGAAAAGAAAGAAAGATACAACATTGATATGAAAAGGGAAATCAACATACATGCATCGACCTCTAACCAGTAAAAGTAAAGTGCTGAAACATACTGACAAGTAAACTGAACAGAAAAAGGGGTAAAACATGCACCCAACCAGAAAGGTGCCACAACCCGACAATAGGTAAAACGAAAGTAAACCACTGGTGAGTCTCTCGCCTGAAAGTCCTACGGCGACCACTGAATGCAGACCAAGATTATATGTCCTTTATGTTCCTCCACAGTCTTGATAGACCTATCCTTCGTCTGCAAGGGCACACCAAGTGCAGGCAAAGCCCAAGAAGGGGTGAGTATAAAGATACTCAGTAGGATGCCCCGAAAGCTTGAGGGGGAAACAAAGGAGGTACTAAAATAGTGAGCAGTAGACAGAAAAAAAAAGAACAGTGCAAGAGTACAAAAGAGGGAGTGCAGCTCTACCCAACAAAAGGCAGGAAGTAGACTCACCCAATTCAAGAGGAGAAAGACACATAAAGCACCTGGCATACCCAGCGCGTCTTCACCCCTCATAGAAGGAGAGTAACCAAAACCAAGGAGTGGGAACAAAACTATGGTGTATATAAATATTCTCAACAAGAAACCCGAATGAGTGTGTAAGGGGATATCTATCTCCAAGATTAGCCCAAGAGAAATTGCCAACAATTCTAAGGGTATCTATCACTGATGCCCAACAATCCCGCATGCCACAACTGCCACATCACTGAACCATACAACGAAGGGTCTTGCTCTGGTAAACACAGAGAAAAGTCACTGACTATCCTCATAGAAAGGACTGAGTCTGAAATATGTCATCGGGTAACCCACTGCACAACCTCGCTGGAGGGTAAACCACAAGAGGTCATTGGGTAATCCACTACCCAGCCCCGCTGGAGGGTAAACCACAAGAGATTGTTAGGTAACCCACTGCCCAGCCCCGCTAGAGTGTAAACCACAAAATATTTTCAGGTAACCTAGTGCCCAGCCTTGCTGGAGGGTAAACCACAAAAGGTAGTTAGGTAACCCACTGCCCAGCCCCGATGGAGGGTAAACTACAAGAGATTGTCACGTAACCCACTACCCAACCCTGCTGGAGGGTAAAACCTAAAGTCAACATGTAACCCACTACTCAGCCTCATTGGAGGGTAAGCCCTAAGAGGACAACGGGCAACCCACTACCCAGCCTCGCTAGAGGGTAAACCCTAAGAGGTCAACGGGTAACCCACTACCCAGCCTCGCTGGAGGGTAATCCTAGAACTGGTCCCATAACTCTACACCGCCCATGCCATCACTGGGTTTCACTAGCACCACTACCATGCACAGGTTC
This sequence comes from Viscum album, assembly GCA_963277665.1. NCBI lineage: Eukaryota > Viridiplantae > Streptophyta > Magnoliopsida > Santalales > Viscaceae > Viscum > Viscum album. Next base: position 1,654,253,000 of record OY728121.1, on the reverse strand, counting down.
GAAGTGCGTCAAAGGAACCTCCGAGAAATGCCGATTCATGTTTCCACATTTAATGAGATCTCGAAAGAGACTCCGCACGCCCAAACAGATTACACCACTATAATCCTTGTGAAAAAATATTCGTGATTGACAACTTACTCAATGGAAACAGGCTCCCGGTGGAAAAGTTATTCAACATCGCTTTATGACCATACGACATCTCATGGGGCCCACACCTTGGTCCCAAAAGAGGTTAGGAGAACTGTACCATTGCGATGATCTTGAAAAAACATGCCAAAACGACTACCCATTCACCCCGAGTGGACGTCGGGAGAAAAAGACGCAAAACGCTGCTCACAGCTTAAAAGACGGCCCATGGGCCCCACTCCTCAACTCCGGATTCAATGCCTGAAACCACCCCAGTCAACTTTGTATTGATTCCAGGGTCACAACACCACTAACGGCGCCTGAAACGGACTTCGGATGCATAAGTTGCAACTCCCCACGTTATAAGCCAACGGGGCCCTGTGGGGCGCACACCTCAACCCCGAAACATGTCACACAGATCATACCATTGCGTTCCTTGCAGATAAACACATGGTATAGGCTATTCATTTTCCATGAATGGTCTTATGTATCATAAGTAGTAAAAATGCAGCCCACGTCCGAAAGCCGTCTCGTGGGGCCCATTCCTTTGGCTCGAATTTAGGCGGGCAGATTACACCATCGCAATCCCCTCGAAAAAACACTTAGAAATGAGTACTCAAACATCCCAAATGGATGTCAGGTGAAAAAGTGGCGTATCACCGTAAAACGTGCGAACTAGGCCCTGTGGGGCCCACACCTTGTCTCCAACTCGAACGCTTCGGAAAGCATCTCAAAAAGTCCGCACGAGGACTGGGGTCACTGTACCGCTGATGGCGCGTCAATCGGACATCCCAAGTAGGAGTTATGTCTGACACAACAATTAATTAAATAAATAATTAATTAATTAATTATTCACATTAAGCGTTTCATGCCACTGAGCAATGAAACCAACCGTAAAAGGTTCTGAACAAACTTTAGAAGGACCGTCTTAGCTCCGAGGCCACCGCGCCTCTGACGGCACATCAAACGGAAGTCCGGCGCGCAAGCCACGTCCGTCGCAACTTGAATAATAATTTATTATTATTAAATTAAATATCCTCGGGTCACCCATCTTCGGGCACAGAACCCCAAAAACACCGAAACTCACTTTGAAAGGTCTATCTTGCCGACACGAACATGCAGCCATAGACAACACATCAAACAGACGTGCTGTTTAGAAGATACGCCCCCAAATGTAAGAGGGCCCAACCAGGCCAATTCACCCCGGCCGGCCGGGACCAAACCGTCGGCCCGTGGCCCAGCCGCAGTTCCGGCCTGAATCGCCGCGACCCGCTCCAGCCACACCGGACCCGCCTCGGGTCTGGTTTTTCTCCAGTAGACCGGCCTTTGGCCTGTCTCCGCGTCGCGCCAACAAGACCCGCGAAGCGTGGGTTCTTGTCAATGATGCACCCCGAGGTCTGTGCCTCGGGGTTCTCCACCAACCACGACAGGACAGGCCACCCACGCCCCATGCTCGCTGCTAACTTCGCTGAAGCCCACGGCTCCTGCTGAGGCCCTGCGCCGCCTGGTCTCTTGCCTGCTCCGCTGAAGCGCCAGCCTGGCTCCGTCGCTGCCTTCGGCTCGCCGCATGATGTCACTCGACTGCACCATCCTGGTGCCCCCCCACTCTAACTTCTGTGCTCCGCCGCCTCTGGCTCGACCTCCGACCGACCACCGGCCGCTCGACCGCACCACCCCGGCTCCCTGCTCACACTGTTGTGCTCCGCCGCCACCGGCTCGCCCTCCGGCCGTCGCCCTTCGTCGGAGCCTAACCTTCGGCCAGTCCCCACGACCCCTTTGGTGGCCATAAAAAATTATCCGATACCGGTTTCGGGATCCTCGGGGCTGGAGCTTCACAACGCCGCCCTCGCCCGTTGACCCGTCATGGTTTGGCGTGTTTGAAAATCGGGACGAAGAATGCCCAAGAATGAGATGTAGAACAGGGCTCTGACGATGGCCATGTTCGTTTGGCCATCGTCCCAATTCCAAAATTATCAAATTTTAAATGACAAATTTGATGAAAAAAAATTAACAAAATAATGAAGGTGAAAAATTTCACAAGAATCCTACCTCGATCCTCCTGTTTGCCACTAGCGATGCGTCCACTGCGATCGTACTTCTATCCGTCGAAGTTCCGGCGGTGGTCGCTCCTTGGTCCGAAGAAGAACGACAAAGAACAGATAGAGAGAGAGAGAGAGATTGGGTGTTAGAGAGAGAGAGGGAGAGAGAGTGAATTAGGGTTTTTAACCCTAAACAGTTAACTCTATTTATAGAGATTCCACTTAGCGCGGGATCTGAATTCACCGCACCCTCTCACTTTATATCGTGCCTAGGCAAGAAGCCCCATTTCGAACTAAACGGAAGTCTCGGATTTCCATTCTGAGGATTCGTTAGAATGTAATTTGAAAAGAATTCCAATGATAAAAATCACTAAGTCATTAATTTAAAATGACGATTCTTCCCCTGGGTGACATCTCTCACTGTAGGCCCACGCCCGCAACTTTTACACCCTGCCTAGGGTAAACGACATGCTCTGGACGCAACCATGCCCTCATATTTTCGATCCGAGATACCATTTAGGAGTTATTAAGATTTGATCTATCAAATGAAAAATTTGATAATTTAATTATCCATTTAACACACCGCCAACGAGCGGGGGGTCCGAACGTCCCATGTCGATTCATTTTATGTCACACCTAGGGTAAACACCACGTTCCAGACCCAAGCGTGGTCTCAGATTTCCGATCCGATCGACCGACTAAGAGATATCTTATTTTTTTAGTTATCCATGCATGTGTAATATAAAAACACTTAACATTTTTATATAATTAATTCAGGGCACACCGGGCCTCGTAATTGCACGCCGTTTGAACGCCCTGTTCTGGAATGACATCAAGAAAATTTTCAAAGTGACAGAGTCCCAAAACCTGGGTTCTTACATCATTCCATCATTTAAGATTTTCATCCCCGAAAAGGAAAAATAAGAAAAAAAAATGAAGATACAGAGCTCACAGCTAGCTCTCCCGCGCCCAAGAAAACTTGCACAACACCATTCTAACACAACACGCTAACCAAAGGGATGGTCTGTACTTATAAGGTATGCTTCTCTCAAGGACATGCGTAGGAATACGCACGCACTTCATCAGCAGGGACACATGGAAGACATCATGTGCCTACTTCTACTATTGGGAGGGTAGGGCAAGATGGTAGGCAACCTCTCAACCACTTGCATGATTCCGGAACGGCCCAAAGAAACTCGGGGGGAATTCCCCGGCCGAATATCTACTTTCCACGTTGCGACCGAAATCATGATTTGTTCCTAGAAAATGGTCTCGTGATTCCCTCTTTTAGAATAACCTTCTGGTGAAACACCCAAGGATATATGGTCACACAAGTTTTCACAGTTGGTGCATCACAACCAAGACTCTCTTACACGCTCAACAAGAGAAGGTTTCAGCACCATCAACTACAGAAAAGCTATACCCTCCTGCAAAAACTCCAGCCAACACCGTCATCTCAGGTTCAAGTCTCTCTGGGTGGGGACGCACCTGAGAAACTGGTTGGCTGAGCAAACCACAAAGCTCTCTCCTAGAAGATAGCATGTCCACATTCTCAGCGCAAGGACTACCACCACCTGCACCACATAGTGAATCACGTAATTATGTTCATGGGGTGTCCATAAACTCGACCTGTACTTGATAACAGTATCAAGATTTACATTTATCACGCAATGTACCAACGAACAGGGTAGGTGAGAAAACTCATCCAACCATCAGTGGCTAGGCACAGAAAGCACGTGGCATACCTCACGTGTATTTTCCCCTCTTGGAAGGAGAGTAATCCCCAAAACAGGCACTCTTCCAAGCCCACTAGTGGCACCTCAGGAAATGGTAGGTCATGTAGAAAAATACCGCTGAAAAATCTAGAACCTTCTCTGACACTCCACTGCAAAACCCCGACATGAATTCACATTTCAGAGGGACTCGTACACCGCACCTCAATACTATCCACTTTGGGAGGTACTAACTCTCCCTATTGGTTTCGATCACAACACAAAAATGTGTCTTAGTGGGAGAAGAACCCTCTTTCGTGTGCATTCAAAGCTACGTCGGACAACACCAACATAGGGTTACACCGATGCCTTATGTCACCCTCAGTAACCCCTCGAACAAGGATTTAGGACAAAAGAGTACCTCACATAGTGTCTAACAAGTTCTACTGAGAAAAGTAGAAAAAGACATAGAGCGTACCTTTTATCATCTCCTATGTTGCAGGATTGTAGACATCCATTGCACACAGCCACCCGCGGCCCCGTCTATCAACTCCCTCAGCCAGACATGGGCTTCCTAGTGGTGGTGGAAGGACCTAGAAATGTCGTCCGCCAACGATAGTTCTTCCTGCTTTTTTTCTAACACCGCCTCCCTAGGGAACACCCTGTCCTCACCTGGGAGTTCTTTGATCATGACACTGCCTCTATCATGGCGGTGAATCTACCATCTATCTGAAAAAACTCAGCACATTTGGTCGAAAAGTCTCATGCCACGTGACCTCGCACATCACAAACATAACACTAGGCCTCCCTGGCCTATCTCAGTGCTCTACTATGTCCCCATACTTGTGCATGAGTCTCAACATGGGGAGACCTCAGCGTCGAGGCCCTGCCAATCGACGTCCCTATGCCCGAAATTTCTCTGTCACCAGTGCCTGCTCCAGCACCCCAATATGGGTGAGGATGCATAAGGGCACTATGTTGATATGAATATCCTTTACAGATATCTTCTTCAAACTTCTCTGCTCGGAAGTTTCCATCATGGACCACGTCCAAAGAGTACCGAGTAAGGTCTGTGAACCCATTTTCATACTCTGACACTTCTATCACTCCCCGCTGAAGCTCTAGAAGCTCTCGAAATCGTAAAAAGCATAAGCAGGAGAGGTAGTACTCCTCAAGAAACAGTTGATAGATGTCATCCCATGCGAGTACTGACTCATCGTGTATTCTAGTAACCCTGAATCTACCATGAAAAACTGCTTGCTGGAAAAATACTGGCTATCAAAGCCACCATCTAACCAATCAGTGTTTGAATAAGCCTGAAGAGGCAAACCACCGACTCTAGCCAACCCTTCACTATTTGAGGGTATGGCTCACCGTGGAACCTCTACGGTCTCTGGTGCTATAACTCACGTAGAATTCCCAGACCGTGCTCATCATCGACCCTCACTACCAGTACTATCTGCTACTCCACAGGTGGAGGTGCTACTGCCTGTCCTCCTAGAGAAAGGGTAATCGTATGATGGATCTCAAACTGAGGCCTCGTCGCTCACGAAATCGTCATCACGAACTATAGCTAGTATCCTGGCTTGCTATCATCATGGATATATACTAAATCCAATCAAGGAGTACTGTGACCAAATGACCATATACATATCAACAATGATGGGGAACTGACTCAAGAAGGATAGTCCAAGACTAAATCCTATATGATTCATGACCAAATTAATTGCAACACAAGTGTCTCAATGTGCCGAGTGGACAATCAGGTTATCAGGGTCCTGGTGAATGGATATGTCGGTCATCGCACCATCACTGGACTCCCTGGACTGAGAGCCGCTCTCAAGACACGTTGACACGGTTGCCCCAAAACTCAACCAATTCCTTTTTAGGGACATCCGAACAACACCCCAAGGAATTAACCTCTCTGATACCAATTTTTCACCACCTGACCCGTACCGGGGTTCGAGCCGCAACTAGCCCAAGCCCACCTCCATAGGCCAGGGGCTGGAGACTAGCGACGAAGGCTGAACAAACTAGGGGAGGCCTTCTCCTATGAAACTGTACGCACACATGCAATAACTCAATGAAAAAGTGCAGAGAAAAGAAATCAAGATACAAAACTGCTACAAAAATGGAAACCAACATACATGCATCAACCTCTAACTAGTACAAGTAAAGTTCTGAAATGTACTGACAGATAAATTGAATAGAAAAAGGGGAAAAACATGCACCCAACCAGAAAGGTGCCACAACGTGGAAAAAGGTAAAACGAAAGTAAACCGCTGGTGAGTCTCTCGTCTGAAAGTACTACTGTGACCATTTAATGTGGCCCAAGCTCCTGTGTCCTTTACGCTCCACCGCAGTCTCGATCGACATGTTCGTCGTCTTCAAGGGCACACTAAGTGCGGGAAAAGCCCAAGCAGGGGTGAGTATAAAGATACTCAGTAGGATGCCCCGAAATCTCAAGGTAGCAACAAAGGAGGTACTAAAATAGTGATCAATATACATAAAAAAGAACAATGCAAGAATACAAAAGAGAGAGTGTAGCTCAACCCAACCAAAGGAAAGAAGTAGACTCGCACAATCCAAGAGAAGATAGACAGGGAAATCACGTGGCATAACCCGTGCGTCATCACCCCTCCTAGAAGGAGAGTAACTAAACCAAAGAAGTGGAAAAAATTAGGGTGTACATATATATGCTCAAAAGGAAACCTGAGGGAGTGTCTAAGGGGATATCTGCCTCCAAGCTCAGCCTAAGAGAAATTTCCAACAGTTCTAAGGGTATCCATCACTGATGCCCATCAATCCCGCACACCACACCTGCCTCATCACTGAATCGTACAACCAAGGTCCTGCTCTAGTAAACACGGAGAAAAGTTACTAACCAGTCTCATAGAAAGGACTGAGTCTGAAATACGTCATCGGGTAACCCACTGCCCAGCCCCCACGGAGGGTAAACCACAAGAGGTCATAAGGTAACCCACTACCCAGCCCTGCTGGAGGGTAAACCACAAGAGATTGTTAGGTAACCCACTGCCCAGCCGCTCTAGAGTGTAAACCACAAAATATTGTTAGGTAACCCACTGCCCAGCCCCGCTGGAGGGTAAACCACAAAAGGTAGTCAGGTAACCCACTACCCAGCCCCGCTGGAGGGTAAACTACAAGATATTTTCAGGTAACCCACTACCCAGCCCCGCTGAAGGGTAAACCCTAAAGTCAACAGGTAACCCACTACCCAGCCTCACTAGAGGGTAATCCCTAAGAGGTCATCAGGTAACCTACTACCCAACCTCACTGGAGAGAAAAATATAAGAGGTAAACTGGTAACCCACTACCCATCCTCGCTGGAGGGTAATCCCGTAACTGGTTCCATAACTAAACATTGCCCGTGCCATCACTGGGTGTCACTAGCACCGCTATCGTGTGCAGGTTCAGAGTGCATCAAAAGAACTTCTGACCAATGCCCGTTCATGTTTCCACGTTTAATGAGATCTCGAAAGAGGCTCTGCATGCCCAAAAAGATTACACCACTGTAATCCTCGAAAAAAAACACATGAGATAGACTACTTACTCACTGGAAACAGGCTCCTGGTGGAAAAGTTATTCAACACCGCTTTATGCCCATACGACATCTCAGGGGGCCCGCACCTCGGTCCCGAAAGAGGTCGAGCTAACTGTGCCATCGTGATTCTCTCGAAAAAACATTCCGAAATGAATACCCATTCACCCCGAATAGACATCCGGTGAAAAAGTCACAAAACGATGCCCACAGCTTAAAAGATAGCCCATGGGTCCCATGAATCAACTCTAGATTCAACGAATGAAACCACCCCAGTCAACTTCTCCTCGATGCCAGGGTCACAACACCACTGACAGTGCCTAAAACAGACTCTAGATGCAAATGCTGTAAATCCCCGCGTTATAAGCCAACGGGGCCCCATGGGGCCCGCACCTCTACCCCGAAACATGTCACACAGATCGTACCATCACATTCCTTGCAGATAACCACGCGGGATAGGCTATTCGTTTGCCCTGAATGGACTTATGTAGCATAAATCGTAAAAACACAACACACGTCTGAAAGCCGCCTCGTGGGGCCCTCGTCTCAGGCCCAAATTTAGGTTAGCAGATAGCACCATCATAATCCCCTCAAAAAAACACTCTGAAACGAGTACTCAAACACCCCAAATGGATATTGGGTGAAAAAGTGGCGTTTCACCGTAAAATGTGCGAACTAGGACCTGTGGGGCCCGCACCTTGTCTTCAACCCGAACGCTTCGGAAAGTATATAAAAAATTCCGCACGAGGACTAGGGTCACGCTTCCACTGACGGCGCGTCAATTGGACATCCCAAGCAGGAGTTAGATCTGATGCAATAATTAATTAATTAAATAAATAGACAATTAATTAGTCACATTAAGCGTTTCGTGGCACAGAGCAATGAAACCAACACACAAAGGTTCTGAAACGACTTTGGAAGGACCGTTTTAGCTCCGAGGCCACCGTGCCTCTGACAGCACACCAATCGGATGTCCGGCTCGCAAGCCACGTCTGTCGCAACTTTAATAATAATTTTTTATTATTAAATTAAAGCTCCTTGGGTCAGCCATCTTTGGGCACAGAACCCCAAAAACTCTGAAACTCACTTTGAAAGGTCCACCTCACCGACACAAACTATAACGACCCACACTTTACATACATTGTTAATACTTCAAAATTGAAGCACACTTATTACAACATATGACAAAACCACAAAGGACCGTATAGGTATAGTGTCTTTAGAAACTGGGAAACATAAACAACTGGTTCATAAATCTTCTACAGTGTCTCCCATTTATTTCATCATATCTAGGGTCCCTTTTAGCATATTCTACTTAATATCCATCTTCCTGACCTGGGGAAAAGAAAACATAAAAGGGTGAGCTCAAATGCTCAGCAAGGGCAAATAAAGGAAATAAAAATCATATCATATCTTTTTGAAAATCAAAACCTGCAAAAGAGATCATAATATCTTAACATGGAATAAATCATAGAAGTGAAAATGAGATCCCCATAACATAAAACTTGAAACTTTGTGGCATGCACACATAATCATGGAAAATCATTTCTTGTTAGTCATTACTCATTGCCAAGACTATCTTAGTGGACAAAGTCCCTTTCTGAACCGAGTTCACTCCTCGTTTCAGTCCTGTATCACTGAACCGAAATAACCTTCTGTTCCAGCCATGTCTATCTCATGAGATATAAAATCATTACCCAATGCATTGGAGGGAGATATAGGTCCCACCCATCTTATAATGAATCCTTTCTTATGTGTGCCACATAATCATAAAACATACATCATCGCATAACACATGTAACAAAAATGGGATTCTTGAAACATCATGACATCATAAATCAATTCATATAAGATAAAGGAATTCATAAAAATAATTCCATCACAACATGATCAAATCAATGTAATAATAGGGATAAAAACAGAACCCTTTATTATCTTAGATGGAAAATAATTTTGATAAAACACTTGAACTCCATTCTTGAGGAAAATATCCTTTCTTCTTCAAAAACATTTTTCCTTTCATAACATGTCATATAACTTTAAAATAAAGAAGTTGATTAAAAATAAACTTTAGAACTTGTAAAGGAAGCTTCTTGGAAATAATGTTTTAAAAATCTATTCATGCCGTATAAGTTAAAAAAACATTCTTCGTACTTTTGTCGGAAAAGTCAAAAAGTACCTCGTATGACAAAAGATTCCTTTCATAGATATTACTAAAAACTCACCGAAGGGTAAAAATGGATTTAAAAAATTGTAGGTGGATGGAAATAATATTACATATTGATGAAACATGGATGTGGATGATAAAATACACCGCAGTAAATACTTATGAATAAACAATCTCGGATAAAAATGAGATTGTGATATTTCCCTTACCTTAGGTCCAATTTGCTTTGTTCGTGTCCGAAGCTCCTGTATAATGGTTTAAATAATGTTATTGACTTATTCCAGAATCATACATATTGATATGAGATCATATATGGTCATATTATTAACTTCTTGTTAGTAATATTTCATTGTTACTTGTTACTCGGGTCTTTATAACTTTTTGTTCTTATGCGTGTTTTGTTGAATAAATTCTTATTCTTATCTTTAGGTTATAGATAATTCATTTCCAGAATGGTATTAGTGTAGTATATACCATATTCATTCATTCAATTCATTTATATAATCATTATGAAATGAAGATCATGTAGAACGAATCGCATCACATCGTGGAGACGGTATTCCGTACGTACGCACGAGTGATGATATCGTTCCTATGATCGTGGAATTGTATTGGAGTATATATATATATTATTTCAGTATCAATATTACTTAATAATAATCATATATAGTTACTCATTACACCATTATACCCATCCTTGTAAGGTGATGGTGGAAAATAGATTACACCACGGCGTGGAGACGGTATTCCGTTCGTACGCACGCGCGGTGATTTCATTTTTCCGTAGGATGGATAGAAGGTGAATTAGGGTTGTTTCATATTTATAATAACATATCAGTATGTATGTAATACTGATGTTATTACTTTATCATGAAACAACTAAAGAAGAAGAAGTTGAAGAAGAAAGAAATTGAAAAGATCGGTAATGGATATTACCTCTTCTTTGGAACGCCTCTTTGAATCCTCCACTTAAGGAACTAAGATTGGTCTTTGGAGAAGACCAGGACCTCTAGGATTATTCTAGGGAAGTGGAGAGGAGAAAATTGCAGGGGTTGGCCGAGCTTGAGTGCTCAAATTGGTGTGAGGAGGAGGGGGAGGAGGTGCCCTTTTATAAGGGAGGAGAGGGGCACCTTAGGAATATCTCAAAATATTATTTTATATTAAAGTCAAAATCGGTTTATAATGGTTCCAAAGGGTCTTATTTCGAATCTAAAGTGGGGATGGGTCGAAATCCTATCAACCAATAGGATTTAGACAAGTTTAGGGTATTATTTTAACCTTATCAATTAGATTTAACTCTAAGTTAATTAATTTAACTTTTACCGTGTCTTTTTGTTTTCTTTCACTATATGGTTAATACACTTACTATAACATGCCAAACAAACCCCAAATTGTTTATTATTAATATATATATCCTTATCTAAGTCATTTGGCCGAACCTTAGATTTTTAGGAATAAAATAACAATTAATAATATAATATTTGATTTAAAAACTATTTTGTGTCAATTTTGACACTATTTGATATATGATTTTTGTGAAAGTCATAACAGAATTATATGTTCGAACCAAGTTGATTAAATCAACAATAATATATCATAGTAACCTAGAAAATTAGTTTAATTCATAAAAGTCTTAAATTACATTTATTTTGGTATTTATATTATCAATTTTGTCAATATTTCATTAATAAGATAATTACTGCATCATCTTTGTGTCATAAATAAATTAAATTATTTGATGTCTAAAAATTACAAATAAAATACCATCATGTAGGAAATCTTTTGAGCTTTCTAATTAATATTTACAATAGAATTTATCTTATGTATAACCCCATATTAAAAATGATTTACTTATTAAACTTTGATTTTAACTATTTTAACCCTTCTTTAAATAAATTAATAATAAATGTCCTAATCTAATCCAAGTGGGCCTAAATGGTCATATTTTATTCCTAAGTTTGTTTTTGGTCGAATTACACTTTTCCAATAGAATTAGGACATGTGTTAGGGTAATATTGATATCATATTTACCCTTAGTTACCCTATTTACTATTAATCGCGGTAAAAATAGTAAAAAGTTACTATTCACCAAAAAATTATTTTTATCTCATTGAACCAAATTTTACTTACTGATATCAACCGTGTCTGTCGGATTTTTGAAATTCCATTCACAGAAGCGGTAAAATTAAGTTTTATGAAAAATTCAGTTTTTTAACCTACCACTTAGTGGTTTCACTATTCATCAAAAATTGAAAGTTTTCAGAAAAATACCAAAATTTCACCCGAGGATAATTTCGATATTCTGAGTCCAAAAATGAAGTCCATTTTGAAAAATAAAATTTATAAAATTTCAAAAAGTGGTTATTACTATTCATAACGGCTAGTTTTAATAGCATATTGTTGTTTAGTGAAACTCGGTATTGCGTACGACGCAAGCTATCGAGGAAGGTCGCGATTGCGTGTCAAGCAAGCCAAGCAAGTGTTGTGTAGAAAAAGATTCCTTTGATGATTTATATAACATAAAATTCTCGGGTGTTACATTCTACCCCCCTTAAAAAGAATTTCGCCCTCGAAATTCGTCACTTTGTAACAAACAGATGAGGATACTTCTCCCTCATCATATCCTCAAGCTCCCATGTAGCTTCTTCAAGTTGGTGGTTCCTCCATAAAACTTTCACCAAGCGAGTGGTCTTGTTTCGTAGGACTTTTTCGCTACGATCCAGAATCTCTATCGGCTGTTCTTCATAAGAAAGATCTTGCTCCAGCGGTACAACTTCTGAGCTGAGTACATGTGAAGGATCTGGTATGTACTTTCTCAGGAGAGATACATGGAACACATCGTGAACTTGAGAGAGATTCGGTGGAAGCGCCAATCGGTAAGCTACCTTCCCAACACGATCCAGTATTTCGAAAGGACCGATATATCTAGGGCTCAACTTCCCCTTCTTTCCAAATCTCATAACCCTCTTCCAGGGAGATATTCGTAAGAACACTTTATCACCCACTTCAAACTCTAGGTCTTTTCTTCGGTTGTCGGCATAACTTTTCTGTCGACTCTGAGCTGCTCTTATGTGTTGTTGAATAGATCTAACCTTTTCTGCCATTTCATCAACGAGATCAGGTCCTAATAGCTTTCTTTCCCCAACTTCATCCCAGCAAGTTGGAGTCCTGCATTTCTTTCCATAGAGAGCTTCATAAGGAGCCATCTGAATACTGGAGTGAAAGCTATTATTATAAGAAAATTCCACCAAAGGTAGGTGTTGATCCCAACCTCCTTTGAAATCCATAGAGCAAGCTCTCAACATATCTTCTAGGGTTTGAATTGTTCTCTCAGACTGACCGTCTGTCTGGGGATGATAAGCAGTGCTGAAACTCAACTCTGTATCCAGAGTATGCTGAAGACTTCGCCAGAACTTCGAGGTAAATCTCGGATCTCGATCAGATATAATAGAAAGTGGTACTCCATGAAATCTTACCACTTCCTTTACATATATCCTGGCAAGTTGATCTAGAGAGAAATCCTCTCTAATAGCAATGAAGTGTGCAGACTTTGTAAGACGATCAACTATGACCCAGATAGCATTATTGCCTTTGGATGTTTTAGGATGTCCTGTGACAAAGTCCATAGTGATGTTTTCCCATTTCCATTCGGGTATGGGTAATGGTTGTAACATCCCCTTAGACTTCTGTCTCTCAGCTTTAACTTGTTGACAAACCAAGCATCGCGAGACATATTCAGCAACATCTCTTTTCATGCCATCCCACCAGAAGTACTCTTTCAGGTCCCTATACATCTTCGTGCTTCCAGGATGAATAGAGAATGAAGAACTATGAGCCTCATCCAGCAGCTCTTTCTTTAATTCGGGGATGGGAGGAACGCAAACCCGATTACTGAACTTTATTATCCCATCACAATCAAGGTTGAATTCAGGAACATTTCTCACCTTATTTTGTAACTCGACATCTTCTTTCTGTGCCTCTTTAATCTTCACATGTATAGATGGTTGAACATTCATTTGAGAAAGATAAGATTTTTCCCCTTCCATTATAATTCCAAGATCCATCCTTTGTAAATCCATAAATATTGGATCTTTTGTGATCCTCATCATGGATAAACTAGCATGGTCTTGTCGACTTAATGCATCTGCCACCTTGTTTGCTTTCCCAGGGTGGTAATGGATTGAGCAGTCATAATCTTTAATCAGCTCCAACCATCTTCTTTGACGCATATTCAACTCCTTTTGTGTGAAAATATACTTTAAACTTTTATGATCAGTATAAATATCACACCTTTCACCATAAAGGTAATGCCTCCAAATCTTTAATGCAAAGATTACCGCAGCCAACTCCAAATCATGTGTTGGGTAATTTTGCTCATGGATTTTCAACTGTCGTGAGGCATAAGCTATTACCATATCATTTTGCATAAGAACACACCCCAATCCCTTCTTGGATGCATCACTGTAGATCACAAACCTTTCTCCACTACAAGGTAGTGTGAGCACAGGTGCACTGGATAACCTTCTTTTCAACTCCTTGAAATTCTCTTCACATTCCTCTGTCCAGACAAACTTAACTCCTTTCCGAGTCAACTTGGTGAGTGGATTAGATAATCGTGAAAAATCTTTTACAAAACGTCGATAATATCCATCCAAACCAAGAAAACTTCGGATCTCAGTTACTGTTGTTGGTCTTGACCATCTTTCGATAACCTCTGTTTTTGCTGGATCCACAGATATCCCCTCTTTTGAGATTATATGACCCAAAAATGCAACTTTTTTAAGCCAAAATTCACACTTGGTAAATTTGGCATAAAGCTTCTCCTTTCTCAGGGTCTTCAATATAATTCTCAAGTGATCTTCATGCTCTTCCTTGCTCTTTGAATAGACAAGAATATCGTCTATAAAGACTACCACAAATTGATCAAGATAGTCTCTAAAGACTCTATTCATTAGATCCATGAAGATAGCAGGGGCATTAGTAAGACCAAATGGCATCACTATAAATTCATAGTGTCCATACCTTGTACGGAAAGCCGTCTTTGGTATATCCTCCCTTTTGACCCTTAATTGATGATACCCTGAACGAAGATCAATCTTGGAAAAGTATTGAGCTCCGCGTAGTTGGTCAAATAAGTCATCAATGCGTGGGAGAGGATATTTGTTCTTGATAGTGATCTTGTTAAGTTCTCGATAATCAATGCAGAGTCTCATTGATCCATCTTTCTTCTTAACAAATAGAACAGGTGCTCCCCAAGGTGACGCACTAGGGCGTATGAATCCCTTATCAAGATTCTCTTGGAGTTGCTTCTTCAATTCCTGCAACTCAATTGGGGCCATTCTATAAGGTGTCTTTGAAATAGGCAAAGCACCCGGTACGAGTTCTATTGAAAACTCAACTTCACGATTTGGTGGAAGACCCGGCAATTCCTCCGGAAAGACATCATCAAACTCCCGTACAATGGGCATATTCTTAATCGTGAGTTTCTCACCAACCATTTGAGATAAATAACCTTCATTTAGTGGTATCAAGACCCATAAGATGGAAGAAATTTCCACTGGAAGGTTATATTCATCCTTGCATCGATAGACGATCGTAGATTGATCTGGAATATGAAATGTGACTTCCCTTCTTTGGCAATTGATATGAGCTCCATGTAGAGAAAGCCAATCCATGCCAAGAATCACATCAAATTTCACTAAGGGAAGGATTACAAGATTTGCAGGAAGCACTTTCCCACAAACTTCGATCGGAGAAGAATTATAAACTTTTGATGCGATTGATGTGCCATTAGGTGTTGTCACAGCTAACTCAACATCTAATTGTTGAGGTAATACGGTGATACCCTTAGAAAATTTTTCAGAAATAAAAGAGTGTGTGGATCCAGAATCAAATAAAACATTTGCTACTTTAGAGTGGACGGTAAGTGTACCTTTCACCACTTCATTATCGTACTCCACATCGCTGATAGAAATTGCATGTGACTTTCCTTTGTCTTTAGCCTTAAGAGTTTGTTGACGTCGACCATCATCATCAACCCTTGGATTTGGGCATTGATTGGCATAATGCCCCATCTCCTTGCACTTGAAACATTGAAGTGTAGTAGGTTCATTCTGTGTATCCCTTCCTTTGTTTGCATCATTAGACATCTTCTTCCCATTATCACGGCATTCAAATGCCCGATGGCCTTCCTTTCCACATTTAAAACATTTACTTGTCCCTTTAAGACAACTCCCTCCATGTTTCTTTCCACACTTTGAGCATAAGGAAAAGCTAATCTTCTTTTCCGTGTGCTCTTTAGATTTTTCTTTGAATTCCATCTTCCTCTTCTTATCAAAACCATATGACTGATGGGTTACTCCAATCTCCATCTCGACTTTGAGAGAACATCGAACGATTTCCTCATAGCTATTGAAGTCCCTTATGGCTAATGCCCTTCGAAGACTTGGTTTTAAGCCACTAAAGAATCGATCGATCTTACTCTCAGGTTGGATAATAATACCAGAAGCGTACCTTGCAAGTCTTGTAAAATTTGCTTCATAGGTACTAACAGATTCATCATCCCTTTGCTTCAGTTCAAGGAACTCTTTCTCCATCTTTGTTCGGAGAATACGAGGGAAGTACTTATTGAAAAACAAGTTCTTGAACTCGTCCCATTCCATGGACTCAATTTCATCCCTTTGCCTCGTATTCTTAACAAGATTCCACCATTGATCAGCATCTCCTTCCAAACGATACACTGCTAGGATGACTTTATCATGCTCAGAACATTGAAGAACTGAAAATATCTTTTCAGTAGTACTAATCCATTGTTCAGCAACTAATGGATCAGTAGACCCGCTGAAAGATGGTGGACGCTGCCTCATGAAGGATTCAACAGAATGTTGCTCCCTCCTTTGTTCGTTTGGAAATCCTGCATGATTCATAGCTTGAGAAAGTTGTGTGAGCATGGCTACAAGATTTTGCATTCCAGCTCCCATATCGTTTGGTTGCTCAGGGGGACAATCATTGAATTGCCCATCGCATTCCGCATTAACACGGTTCCTTCGGGTTCCAACCATTGACTAAACCAAGAAGAATAGTGTGAGCAACACTAATTATAATAGGAAACCACATAATTCAAGAATAAAATTTTCTTGCTTAAGGTCTTATCCTAGGTTATTCAAGGCCATTTCTAAAACACTAAGATTGTGTACTATGCTTAGACTTATCCTTAGGGTTCTTACTAAGGCTTTCATATCCTAGTTTCCAAAGGTTGACTATACCTTTCCTCTGATACCAACTATAACGACCCACACTTCACATACATTGTTAATACTTCAAAATTGAAGCACACTTATTACAACATATGACAAAACCACAAAGGACCGTATAGGTATAGTGTCTTTAGAAACTGGGAAACATAAACAACTGGTTCATAAATCTTCTACAGTGTCTCCCATTTATTTCATCATATCTTGGGTCCCTTTTAGCATATTCTACTTAATATCCATCTTCCTGACCTGGGTAAAAGAAAACATAAAAGGGTGAGCTCAAATGCTCAGCAAGGGCAAATAAAGGAAATAAAAATCATATCATATCTTTTTGAAAATCAAAACCTGCAAAAGAGATCATAATATCTTAACATGGAATAAATCATAGAAGTGAAAATGAGATCCCCATAACATAAAACTTGAAACTTTGTGGCATGCACACATAATCATGGAAAATCATTTCTTGTTAGTCATGACTCATTGCCAAGACTATCTTAGTGGACAAAGTCCCTTTCTGAACCGAGTTCACTCCTCGTTTCAGTCCTGTATCACTGAACCGAAATAACCTTCCGTTCCAGCCATGTCTATCTCATGAGATATAAAATCATTACCCAATGCATTGGAGGGAGATATAGGTCCCACCCATCTTATAATGAATCCTTTCTTATGTGTGCCACATAATCATAAAACATACATCATCGCATAACACATGTAACAAAAATGGGATTCTTGAAACATCATGACATCATAAATCAATTCATATAAGATAAAGGAATTCATAAAAATAATTCCATCACAACATGATCAAATCAATGTAATAATAGGGATAAAAACAGAACCCTTTATTATCTTAGATGGAAAATAATTTTGATAAAACACTTGAACTCCATTCTTGAGGAAAATATCCTTTCTTCTTCAAAAACATTTTTCCTTTCATAACATGTCATATAACTTTAAAATAAAGAAGTTGATTAAAAATAAACTTTAGAACTTGTAAAGGAAGCTTCTTGGAAATAATGTTTTAAAAATCTATTCATGCCGTATAAGTTAAAAAAACATTCTTCGTACTTTTGTCGGAAAAGTCAAAAAGTACCTCGTATGACAAAAGATTCCTTTCATAGATATTACTAAAAACTCACCGAAGGGTAAAAATGGATTTAAAAAATTGTAGGTGGATGGAAATAATATTACATATTGATGAAACATGGATGTGGATGATAAAATACACCCCAGTAAATACTTATGAATAAACAATCTCGGATAAAAATGAGATTGTGATATTTCCCTTACCTTAGGTCCAATTTTCTTTGTTCGTGTCCGAAGCTCCTGTATAATGGTTTAAATAATGTTATTGACTTATTCCAGAATCATACATATTGATATGAGATCATATATGGTCATATTATTAACTTCTTGTTAGTAATATTTCATTGTTACTTGTTACTCGGGTCTTTATAACTTTTTGTTCTTATGCGTGTTTTGTTGAATAAATTCTTATTCTTATCTTTAGGTTATAGATAATTCATTTCCAGAATGGTATTAGTGTAGTATATACCATATTCATTCATTCAATTCATTTATATAATCATTATGAAATGAAGATCATGTAGAACGAATCGCATCACATCGTGGAGATGGTATTCCGTACGTACGCACGAGTGATGATATCGTTCCTATGATCGTGGAATTGTATTGGAGTATATATATATATTATTTAAGTATCAATATTACTTAATAATAATCATATATAGTTACTCATTACACCATTATACCCATCCTTGTAAGGTGATGGTGGAAAATAGATTACACCACGGCGTGGAGACGGTATTCCGTTCGTACGCACGCGCGGTGATTTCATTTTTCCGTAGGATGGATAGAAGGTGAATTAGGGTGGTTTCATATTTATAATAACATATCAGTATGTAAGTAATACTGATGTTATTACTTTATCATGAAACAACTAAAGAAGAAGAAGTTGAAGAAGAAAGAAATTGAAAAGATCAGTAATGGATATTACCTCTTCTTTGGAACGCCTCTTTGAATCCTCCACTTAAGGAACTAAGATTGGTCTTCGGAGAAGACCAGGACCTCTAGGATTATTCTAGGGAAGTGAAGAGGAGAAAATGGCAGGGGTTGGCCGAGCTTGAGTGCTCAAATTGGTGTGAGGAGGAGGGGGAGGAGGTGCCCTTTTATAAGGGAGGAGAGGGGCACCTTAGGAATATCTCAAAATATTATTTTATATTAAAGTCAAAATCGGTTTATAATGGTTCCAAAGGGTCTTATTTCGAATCTAAAGTGGGGATGGGTCGAAATCCTATCAACCAATAGGATTTAGACAAGTTTAGGGTATTATTTTAACCTTATCAATTAGATTTAACTCTAAGTTAATTAATTTAACTTTTACCGTGTCTTTTTGTTTTCTTTCACTATATGGTTAATACACTTACTATAACATGCCAAACAAACCCCAAATTGTTTATTATTAATATATATATCCTTATCTAAGTCATTTGGCCGAACCTTAGATTTTTAGGAATAAAATAACAATTAATAATATAATATTTGATTTAAAAACTATTTTGTGTCAATTTTGACACTATTTGATATATGATTTTTGTGAAAGTCATAACAGAATTATATGTTCGAACCAAGTTGATTAAATCAACAATAATATATCATAGTAACCTAGAAAATTAGTGTAATTCATAAAAGTCTTAAATTACATTTATTTTGGTATTTATATTATCAATTTTGTCAATATTTCATTAATAAGATAATTACTACATCATCTTTGTGTCATAAATAAATTAAATTATTTGATGTCTAAAAATTACAAATAAAATACCATCATGTAGGAAATATTTTTAGCTTTCTAATGAATATTTACAATCGAATTTATCTTATGTATAACCCCATATTAAAAATGATTTACTTATTAAACTTTGATTTTAACTATTTTAACCCTTCTTTAAATAAATTAATAATAAATGTCCTAATCTAATCCAAGTGGGCCTAAATGGTCATATTTTATTCCTAAGTTTGTTTTTGGTCGAATTACACTTGTCCAATAGAATTAGGACATGTGTTAGGGTAATATTGATATCATATTTACCCTTAGTTACCCTATTTACTATTAACCGCGGTAAAAATAGTAAAAAGTTACTATTCACCAAAAAATTATTTTTATCTCATTGAACCACATTTTACTTACTGATATCAACCATGTCTGTCGGATTTTTGAAATTCCATTCACAGAAGCGGTAAAATTAAGTTTTATGAAAAATTCAGTTTTTTAACCTACCACTTAGTGGTTTCACTATTCATCAAAAATTGAAAGTTTTCAGAAAAATACCAAAATTTCACCCTAGGATAATTTCGATATTCTGAGTCCAAAAATGAAGTCCATTTTGAAAAATAAAATTTATAAAATTTCAAAAAGTGGTTATTACTATTCATAACGGCTAGTTTTAATAGCATATTGTTGTTTAGTGAAACTCGGTATTGCGTACGACGCAAGCTATCGAGGAAGGTCGCGATTGCGTGTAAAGCAAGCCAAGCAAGTGTTGTGTAGAAAAAGATTCCTTTGATGATTTATATAACATAAAAGTCTCGGGTGTTACACAAACCCGCAGCCATAGATGACGCGTCAAACAGACGCACTGTTTAGAAGATACCCCCCCCCCCAAATGTAAGGGGGCCCAACCGGGCCGGTTCACCCCGGCCGGCCCGGACCAAACTGCCAGCCCATGACCCCGCCGCGAGTCCGGCCGGAACCTCCACAGCCCGCTGTCTGCGGACCGCTCCGACCACACCAGACCCGCCTTAGGTTTGGTTTTTCTCCAGCCAACCAGCCTATGGCCGATCTCCGCGTCACGTCCATAGGACCCGCGAAGCACGAGTCCTTGTCCACGACGCACCCTGAGGTCCTCACCTCGGGGTTCTCCACCGATCGCGATAGGACGGGCCACCCGTTCCCCATGCTATCCGCTAACGCCGCTGAAGCCCCCGACTACCACTAAGGCCCCGCACCACCAGGTCGCCTGCCTGCTCTGCTGAAACCCCCGCCTGGCTCCACTGCTGCCTCCGGCTCGCCACACGACGCTGCTCAACCGCACCACCCCAGTGCCCCCCGGTCACACCGCCGTGCTCCGGCACCTCCAGCTCGACCTCCGGCCGACCTCCAGCTGCTCGACCGCACTACCCCGCCTCCCTGCTCGCGCCGCCGTGCTCCGCCGCCTCCGGCTCGACCTCCGGCTGCCGCCCTTCACCGGAGCCGAACCTTCGGCCGGTCCCCCCGACCCCTCCGGTGGTCGGAAAATAATATCTGATACCAGTTTCGGGATCCTTGGGGCCGAAGCTTCACAACGCCGCCCCTCGCTCATTGATCTGTGATGGTTTGGCTCGTACGAAAATTGGGACGAAGAACACGCAAGAACGAGATGTAGAATGGGGCTCGGACGATGGCTGTGTTCGTTCGACCATCATCCCAATTCCAAAATTATCAAATTTTAAACGACAAATTTGATGAAAAAAAATTAACAAAACAACGAAGGTGTGAAATTTAATAAGAATCCTACCTCGATCCGCTCGTTTGCCTCTAGCGACGCGTCCACTGCGATCCTACTTCGATCCACTGAAGTTCCAGCGGTGGTCGATCCTTGGCCTGATGAAGAATGGTGAAGAATGGATAGAGAGAGAGAGATTGGGTGTTAGAGTGTGTGTGTGTGTGTGTGAATTAGGGTTTTTTTACCCAAAACACTTAACTCTATTTATAAAGATTCCACTTAGCGCAAGATCTGAATTCACCGCACCCTCTCACTTTATATCTCGCCTTGGCAAAACGCCCCGTTTTGAACTCAACGGAAGTCTCAGATTTCCATTATGATGCTTCGTTCAAAGGTTATTTGAAAAGAATTCTAGTGATAAAAATAACTATGTCATTAATTTTAAATGATGATTCTGCCCCTAGGTGACATCTCTCATAGCAGGCCCGCACCCGCAACTTTTACACCCCGGCTAGGGTAAACGACATGCTCCAGACGCAACTGTGCCCTTGGATATCCGATCCGAGCTACCATTTATGAGTTATTCAGGTTTTATATATTAAATGAATAATTTTATTATTTAATTATCCATTTAACACACCGCCAATGAGCGAGGGGTCCGAACGTCCCGCGCCAACTCATTTTATGTCGCGCTTAGGGTAAACACCGCGTTCCAGACCGAACAGTGGTCTCATATTTCTGATCCAATCAACCCCTTTAGAGATATAACATTTTCTTTATTTAACCACGTGTGCATAATATAAAAACACTTAACATTATTATATAATTAATTCCGGGCACACCGGGCCTCGGAATTGCATGACCTCTGAACACCCGGCTCTGGAATGACATCAAATGATATTTCAAAGTCTCAGAGTCCCAAAACCTGGGTTCTTACATATAATGAAATCTATCTTTTATAGGATAAATATATTACCTCTAAAACATATATTATAATTTAACTTCACTTTAAATCAATAAACATTATAGTGATAAAGCAATCCATGAAACAACCAATGGTTGATCACATCAAGAAGTGGGCTTTCTCATTGAGTCCAAACCATGTAAAAACCTATGTGTTCTACAATATCATTTTTATTTTTCAATACAAGTGTATGTCATTTTTTAGAGAACATATCATATCCATTCCTCTTAAATGGGGAAGAGGTTTGAGAGTAATATGGGCTAATTGAAAAGAAATTAGAAACACGTAAAAAGGTGGGTACACTAACTCACCCCCACCTAGTGTCCCTACATGATCTATCTGAGCTCTATAAGTTGTATCAGAGTATAGGTTTTCCTCTAATTAGATAAAATTTCACTATCCCTAGGTTTTTACAAGGTTTATATGATGTTCATATTTTAATTTGAATATAGAGTACCTTAGGTGGAAGAATTAGTCTCTACTCGAGATAAAGAAGGCATAGAGGTCTTTTACAAGACTCTAAAAAACTAGAAGAGGATGGAAACAATGATATTTGGTAAAATCTCAAATAAAGAAGACAATGATTGATTAAATATTATCAAATTAGTTAACAATGATCATTATGAAGAAACTATATCAAGATGTGGGGAGTATGAGGAATATGGGTCTATCAGAACAGTTGAAGTATTCTACTCTCAATTTGAAAGATACAATTTGTTAATGAAGGAAAATTTTGGATATCATATTAAGTAAACATGTTTTTGGTAATTTAATCCATGCATTTGAGGCATTATTTATTTTTTCCTTGAATATCAAATATTCTCATATTGAGTAAAAAACATTTAAGGTCAAATATCTCGACATTTTAGTAGAAGATTAGACTAAGTTGAATGAGATATAAATTAAAAAGATTCATGTTGTAGAAGAAACACATAATTCAACTATTTTTGTTAAAGAAAACCAATTGTATGTGAAAGCCAGTGGAATCAAAGAACTTAAAAACACTTTGAATGAAGATAATAAAAAACATGTAGATAATATTAATAAAATGAAAAGTCAATGTGAAGGCATGATAAAATTAGTTGAAAAATGGATGTTTTCAATTAATAAGAAATTTATTTAACTATAGGTTATGTTGAGAAATTTGAAGGATAAAAATATAGTAATATAAAAAATTATCTATGAATAATTATTCCACTCAAACACATAAAGATAGTCAATCCCCATAAATGGGGTTTTCTCTACAAAACATTCAAGGAGACTTATGTCCCTAAATAGATTAATAATTGTCAAAGGATGATCTCAAAATCATCTCTTGATCAAACTTTTTTAAACTCATAGAATAAGGTATCCCAAAAACCAATTAATTCTATTTCTACCAATGTTTTATCCTATCCTAGTGTAGGTTTGATTTCACAATCTGGGAAGATGTGAGTAGATAAAAATTCTAAAAAATAGACCAAAACACAAAATTTGGATACTAGAAATATCATCAAAAATAACTAGCCAATTTATTTTTCAAAAAATGAAAGTAAAATATAGAAATAAAAAGGTACTAAAAGTAGTCAGATTGGTACAAAAAGAAAAAGAATGATATTGTTTTGCTACTGTTTGTACAACTAGAAGTTTGGGCATCGGGTTGGTTTTTTTTGCCACAACAAGACAATATATAAAGACTATAGAAGGCCTAAATTTAGGGGGAGTAGACATGAATAAATAAATAAACCTTCTAAACAGAAGTAGATTCCATATAACAGAATTAATATATACACTAGAAATATATTCAAAGGTCTTAAATATTTTTGTGAGTACTAAAACATATGTGGAAACATAAAAGATGTGTTCTAGTATGCACTATCTAGATACAAAAACAATGCTAATGTGATTAGAAAACTAGATCCTAGATAGAAGTGGGTTATAAAGAAAGGGTAACTAGTTGAATAAGGAGATAAAAAAATGTTAAAAGATGTTCAAATGATGAATGTAACTTGAAAAACCTCTCTTAGGAAGATTGAGAAGATGGATTCCAAAAATATTAGGTTAACCTAGAAAATATGCTTCTACTATGGAAAGAAAGTTCATGCCATGGACAACTTCAAAGAGGCCATGTAAAACAAAATGAATGGAAGCATGCTAAAATCAAGAAGTTATTCAATCGAGGAGAGAAACAAGAAGATACGATTGATTTAATACAATATTTAAGAAATTTTTATATGTTACCCGACAAAGGAAACTCAATAACACTGAAAAAGATCTGTGGAACCCTTAAAGAAGAATATGTTATGAATTAATGCCCAATTATTTTCTCTGATCAAGTGAAAGTGACAAGAGAAATGAAAAAGTAGAATATGAATCCAAAGTTCAATAAAAGTAAAAAAGGAAAATAGGTTGTTCCACATGAATAAGTACTCAAATTTCATGAAAGGATATAGAAAAATAACAATGAAATTATTTAAAAAATTGTGTGGAAGGTGCATGCAGACTGTGCATAATGGAATAATTTTCATGACACTTGTACCTACTCAAGAAGAGATATTGATGATTGAAAAACAAGAACCAGGGTAATCTAGTTCACTACTGGAATACTTGAGGATAAATAATCCAAAATTAATAAGTTGAATGGAAGTAAATATTCCATTCTGAATAAGGATTCTGGTAATATTAAAGTATACATAGGAGTAAATATTACCATATACTTCAGAGCTACGAGGAAATGAGTCTCTACTTCCTGAGTAAATAGTCTAACTAGTTTCACTTTTTAATAAGCTCATAAGTGTTTCACATTATTCCATTACTACCTGTGAGGTATTTTTTTCAGGTACTACAGGTAATTAAAGGTGAATCTATTTCATAAGAGGATAACTGAATGAAAAAATTGGAAGGAAAAATGTGGGAATGACTATTCCAAATTTGATAAAATATTGAAATAATTGATGTTATTATTTATTTGATTTTCCATGTCTAGTAATCATTCCACACCAATAAATAATATCTTTTGATCAATACCAAATAAAAAATGATACATGATCAACATCATTCATACAATCTATAGCTTTCATTCATGAAATAATCCCAAGAATTTGCTACAGTATGAGCTAATAATTTTTTTTTGAGATTTAAAGAAGTATGCATGAATGGATGAGTCTGAGATTACAAAATATGATGGATTAAAATGATATTTTTGCATTCACATGAGGTGTTTTTCATGAAGGTTCTACATGATTTGGCATTGGAATATTTGGGAAATACCAGGAACTTCGGGGTTTGAAGAAAAATGTAATATGACATATTTTTTGGAAGATATTTATATCAATATTTACATGAAATGAATCTGATAAGAGATGAAATAGAGATCTCTACCTATAAATAATAAAATGTTTTGTTGAGAGTAATCTAATACTGAGAGACATATTAAATATCTAAATAACTAGAGTAAAACATAGTATCCATGTAACCTTTGTTATTCAATGAGGATTTCCGTGAATTTATGATCTGGGGAATAGAATATCTGCCCCCCAAATTCCATATTTATCTTTGTGAAGAATATGATATCTCACACTTCCATTTTCAATGAATAAGATACCATATACACAATATGGTATGTGAAGCTTATTTGAGTTTCCAAAATGAACACCAACTTTCACAAAGAAGAACCCACACACTTAAGATCACTAATTGTACAAATTACTAATATGAAAATCAATCTAAGTTTGGGTTAAGTAACTATGATACCACATACTCTGTTACATGAATAGGAAGGAGAAATACCAGATACCTTTGTTTATAAAGTATTCAATACTTAAATGAGAAAAAAATGATGCTCATCCTTTATAGGAATATGATAGAATTTAGTGAAATATACTTTCATGAAGGAACATTTGTATCCTTGAATACTATTTTTTAAAATTAGTTACAAGAAGACATAGAATACCTACACTATTTGAATTAAAGGGTTGTTTGAGAAGGATGAGTACTCAATTACCTAAAGAAGAAAGTGAATAGTGATGGTGGATGCATGACATAAAATGTGGGTGAATGAAAATGGTATAATCACATGCATGAAGTATGTGAATGGGTAAATAAATCAAACAAAATAAATAATTCAAAGGTATACATAAAATAATAGAGAAAAATACTATTTTCGAGGGTTTATGAATTTGAGAACCCCTAAAATGCTTGTATGAGGTACAATTCAAATTGAATTGATAAGTCAAGAAGAGAATAATTTTAGTAGTACTTGATTGTTATTGAATAAAATATTAATGATAAAATTGTGTGAATCACTCGCACACATCTAATGGATATTAGGAACTTCATTAATGTAATGATTATCTACCATATCATTTGATAATTGAAAAATAAGACAACAAAAATTATTTTGCATTCAATAAGAAGTGATCATTCTAATAGCCGGCTGATATAGCAAGACTGATAAGAAGGAAATACCCTTAACAATACCTTGGCTGTCGAATATCCTTTTTTTGAAAAAGAATATATTATTCAAATTGATGTAGTTTAATAATTGAGTTGATAGAGAGATCTTATTTATAATGTTGTTGGAAGGAATCATTGAGGAACATGTGGTGACTATATAAATAATTCCTTTGAAGAGATTATGGTAACAGTATAAATAATTCCATCTATCCTATATAGGACATTGATATTGTAACATCCCTAACTTTGTGCTCCCTCAAGTGACTGAGTTGGTTGGCTATGTGACCTCAAGAATTCCTATCCATATGCCAGTGGCTGCCAACTAGCATCAAGGGTCTAATGAATATATTGGGGAGACTATAACCTCTGGAAAGAGTTGTAAAGAAAGTAGAAATAATAACATAGTAGTGGAAATAATAGAATATGAATAAATAACTAGGAATCCAAAACTAAGAATGGTACAAACTAGATAAATCCAAATAATAAATGATTAATATAATGAAAATATGAAGGTATCTAAATGAAATTTTGAAATCCATACAAATAATGGAATAAAAAGACTCAAATAAATACTCCAAACCCTAGTCACAAACACAATGTCAGTCCCATATCCAAGATACAACCTATCCTACAATAAATCAATCAACTACAAGGTCCATTTCCCTTGTCCAAACTGACATCCATGTAATATACTCAGGTGCCTAACGGTGGCCCAAATAAGGTGTGAGTAAAAATTAATAGGTTAAAACCAAAATGTTTAAACAAATTCAAACTGAAAGATATAGTGCATGAAATATAGAGATAAATAATGTATTAATTTAATAAATTAATAATTTATAATATATAAACTTGATGACACTCAGATTATGGGTTAACACCCAAGGTTGTACAAACCTACATTGGAACCATGCTAGGTATCACTATCTAATGGTAGATCCTACTACATTAGGATGGATCACCTGAAATGGTGGAGGATTCTCATTTCGAGGATGAATCACTCAAAAGATACTATAAACATATGTTCTCTTATCTCAGGCTAACCAAAATCTCACACTCAGGAATAACTAGAATATCTCCCTCAAGAATCATGTGATTGTGCATCTGGACCTCTAGCATTGAACATAATCATATACTCTGCCCCCACGCATCCAGTACTAATGCGCCAAGCCCTCAGGTTATCGGAAAACTTGCACCAAGCCGTCAGGAATCAACACTAATCATGAGTCATATCAATAAAAACTCCACATTCCAAATAGTATCAAACCCTCAGGTATCAATCACATTGATAACACATAATCTCATAAGCTAAGTAAGAAAATTTACAAGGATAGTATGAAACATACTAGATTTATCATCATAAGACACAAAAATCAATTTATAAAATTTACCATCCGTCTAATCAATTCATTTCATTAATTCAGGTTCTTAATTATCATCATAATGATATCAAACCTGTGTAATTAACCATTCGACCCTAAGGTCATTTATATATTAATTAATGACTTCATCCAAGGTGATTCTACTAAAATAAATTAGAAACAATTATTATTATTCCAATTCTAACTTCTAAGCTTGAAATCAATCAATTTCACAAAATTAATTCAATGATTTATTTTTCCCAATTCACAATCCCAAACTTACATAATTAATTCAACAGTTAATTATTCAATTGGAAATATTAGTATCCCATAATTAATTCAAGAGTTAATTATATGTAAATCCCACATCGAATTAGGAGGGTCACGAAGCACCCCTTAATAAGGTTGTGGGGATACCTCTCCCATCATGAGGAATTTTAATGGAGGATTCCTAAGGGCTAGAGCCCAGGGAATGACAAACCCTGTGGGATAGGCCCAAAGTTGAAAGTTCATGATCATGGGCTGTAAAGGGTTGTAATAAATGGTATCTGAGCTAATATCCATTTAATGATCCAATTAATATTCTTGGCCTTTATAGGGGGAGTGATTTATGGAAATCCCACATCAATGGAGGAGGAGCATGAATCACCCTTTTATAAAGTTTCATGGATACATCTCCCATCATGATTCCTTTTCCTAGGGTATGACTGAGTGCTAGAGCCCAGGGAATGAAACAGCAGATAGGCTAGGCTTAATGTGGACTATATCATGATTGTCATCTAGACTCAGCCATTACAGATATTACCTATCAAACCCAAATGTAAATTTTAGTCCACCTGTAATCACTACAAATTATTGTGATATGAAAACCTGTGAATAACCATAGGTAGATCACAACAATTAGTTTTATTTCTTATTGTGGACAAACCTTGTAATAAACTCAGGGTGATGTTGTCTCATTTATTAACTACATTACATGCATATGTGATTGTTGTGAGAACATATCAGATCCATTCCTATTAACTAGGAATGTTTTTCATGAGTAATAGTGGATAATTGTAAATAAATTATAAATTCAAAAAAATTTGGGTACACTGATTCACCCCTCTCAGTGTCCCTGTAGTATCCATCTAAGATCTACACATATGTTTTAACGACCATATTTTAATTATAATACAGTTCATTTTCATTTTTACATTTCAGGTGGAATATTCTATCATAAAGTAATAGTGTTATATTTTAGAATGTTATAGATAAATCCATTACTATAAAGAAATAATATGAATAAAGGATATTCAAGGTGATCCTGGGACTTACCTAGTTTAAGGACAACTTCCATTATCAATCTCTTCCCTTAAAAATCAATCCCTTTAAAAGGATCGAAAAGGGATGTGAGGTAGAGTAGTGGTGGCTTGTGGGAGACTTCAGTGAGGGTAAATGGGAGGTAAACCAGGCTAAAATGTGATTTAAGGGCTATATTTTTTGTTAAAATGACCAAGAAAATCCAACTTTATGAAAACCATATGGAGTACCATTGGGTACCAAGTACTAAGACACTAGGCACACGATGGTACTCACTATGACCCTAAAACCCTAGATATTCCACTGGGTACTTGATGTGGATTTTTCTTGATGCATTTTCCATTTTTTGTGTTTTTAATGTACATTGATTGTTTAATTATAGTTTTATGGTTTACTTATTGTTAATTTTTAAATTAATTTGTTTTTTTATTTGAATTCCCTAAATAAATGTCAAAATAATTTTAGTTTTAATAAATTAATTTTAATCCTTATATTTTAATATTTTTTTAATGTTTTTTAATTAATTATATTTGTTTTTTCTTATTTTTTTTAATAATTACAATATTATTTTTTTTGTTTTTTTAAATTTTCATATATATATTTTGTATATTTTAATTTTAATTTGCAGTGTTAATTTTTTTTGTTTTTGTTTTAATATTATATCGTATTTATTTATTTATTTTAATTTCGTTAAATGTTTTATTTTTGAAATCTATGGTGGATAGTGTAAGATATTCTAAAAGCATCTTGCACTATAAATTTTTTGTGTAATATAATTTCAGCCTTCCATATAAAATCATTAGAAGTAGTATCTCTATGATTAAAATTATCATCATAAGATATTCTGAGGGGCCTCATAGGTTAAATAATTTCAAATAGGATAAACTATCTTAAATTACATCCATTGTGGCTTTACAAGGAAGACTGGGAATCAAATTTGACGTCTAGTCGATGTTGACCAATCCCAATATTGTTTTGATAATCCAAAACCTAAATGGGGTTCAAATTCAGATGGAACCAAGTTTTACAGTGGGGATATTTTCAAACCAGGTTGAGGATAAAGTCTTGATGCCTCCATTGTTAAAGAGAATCAAAAAATGAATTGGAAGAAGTTGAAATTGAGGATTTTTTATAGCCTAGTAGTTGGAAAACTATAGGATGAGGATGACCCTAGTATTTAATCTTTCCAAGGTTGGTGAACATAAATATGTATCATAAAAATTATATATGTGGGGGAAGATTTAGGCATTGATGTACCACGTGTGAAGAAATTAGACTACACATATGCGTTTTGTAAATAATTAAGTTTTCCATATACATTATCTAATTACCAAATTCATTAGTGGAAAAATAAATTTGAAAATATTCTTAGAGAATTTTCTTTGCTTGAATTATATTGAGGTCGAGTCTAAGCGAATAAAATTAGTTGGGGTCTCTAAATAAAGGTCTAGCTGATGTTAAAGATTCTACGATAGGTAGTCATGAATTTTAATAATGTTGTAAGCCTAATTTCGTACCAGGTAATGAAAAATATATTTGAATTCCAGATAGATAAGGTTACATAGAGTTGTCTCGAAGTGTTCAATGATTATGAAGGAGTGCTACAATGTTTCCAATTTGATGATTTATTGATAATGTTGAAGTTGATTGAGATTTACTAAATATGGATGTTCATTTATATATTCCATTGTTTTAGGTGTTTCATCTAAGAATTGAGGACTTTACTTGTTTGACATAATTCCTCAAATAATGGAATTGGATTGTGGTTGAGGTCTCAATTTGATGATGTCATGGTAAAAGTCTCTATGTTAGTTGAAGTCATTAAATTCTATAGTAGGTCTTAGAAATTGTTTGAGGGAATTAATTAATTGACAATGATGTTTCTAGATGTAAATGAAGAAAATAACATCGCTAGTGTTGGTAGGCATATGATCAGAGTAATATTGAGTTAGTGGAATTTTCATTTATTGAAAGGTTTTAGATAAAATTTTATAAAAAGAGGAATCCATTATATTTTTGAGGATTTACACATTTGGATATGGGACCAAAGAATTCAAGGTGAAACTAGGAACCAAAATGGTAGTTTTCCTAGAATAAAATATCCTCAATTGAGAATATTTCCATTCGCATTTATCTTTTTTTTTATTTTTATCACGAATTCTATTGAAATTAAAAATCCTAAAATTTTTTTGAAAATTTTTTATAGGAAAGTATCAATTGGTTAAATTTTTTAATTCTTCATGATTTAATAATTCTTCCAATATTTTTTTCTCTCTAGTAATTGATTAATGTATTTAACATATTTTATTTCTTCGAAAATAAATGTTTTTTTGATTTAATTCATTAAAAATTATCTTTGACACATTAAATAATTTTTTAGGTGATTTATTATGAGAGAATAATAATAATATTAAATAAAATAATTGATTCTATGGAAATATAAATTTATCATTTATGTGAATGATTTTTTATATAGTTTATAAAATAGAGGGTTACATCTATCATTGGTTAACATGTTGAGAAATCTAGTTAAGAACAAAAAATCCCATTTATAGTGAAAATTTTTATGCATGAATAAATATATATTTATTAAAAAAATCAATAATATTTCCTACCATCATTATTTATCACCACATTCATGTATGTACTATTACTTATTGAATGATTTTCTTTTTACAATTACTTTTATTGTTTTTTTTGGTAATTTTCCTAAACTATTTGTTTAAATTTTACTTCTATTTGATTTTACTCTCTAAAAATTTCAATTCTTATTTTGAATAGGGAATTAATTAATTAATTTTCAGATAGACATTTGTTTACATGACCATTACTTAGTGAAAGTATTTCGAGTTCCTAATGCCTATATAACTAGGGCACCTACAACACTTACACATCACCATTATTTGTTATTTTATATGATTTTATTTCATTTTGGGGAAATTTAAAATTTTAGATTGTTTCATTTGATACATATAAAATTAGAAAACAAATTCCACTATGTAATGTTTTGAAACTTGGTTTAAGGTAAAAAATATGGTTAAAAATACACATGGGGATTTTCAGTTGCTTTTGTTTGGTAAAAAAATCATCTACATGGGTAGAACATAGTTTGGTATAAACCATTTGAATACAAGTATAAAATATGAGTGTTATTTATTACAAATGTGTACTAGAACACATCTTATTACTGGTTAGTGAAGACCATGTGACACATGTAGATGAGAATCTACAATTTTAATAAATCTTTTTCTAATGTTTGGCACATGATTTAGAAATCATGTAGCCAAACTATGTAGTTCCATTATTCTTATGTATTTCCCTCTGCATTGTCAGTTCACATTTTATAAATCCATACAAGTTACCTACATTTTATTTAAAGGGGAAATGAACCATTTCACCCCTATGTTTATCATATTCACCCTCTCTTCCCCTCAGGGATCAGACAAACCATGGTGCATGATATTGAGTTTCCACACCCTTAACTTTTAAAATTTATATCTCTATCCCCCCAGTTTAATGTTTTATCCATAATAAACTATATTATTTCCTGTTCATCCTTCCTCTTCCCTATTTTCCCTTTTCTCTTTGTTCAGTTGTCTCCCATGAAACCTAATAAGGCTGCTCGACCATAACCAAGGTTTAGGAAGGGTTTAAATTTTTTGTTTTGTATGAGAATCCTTCTGGAGGACGTTTTCATTCTTGTTTTGTAATTTTCTACAATAGGAAACATGTTTCCTAATTGGTTTTGAATGGTTCCACCCAATTTGAGGTACATGTTTTTGTGAGTTTCCTTTAAAAAACATATCATTGAGTGTTTTTATCAAATACATTTTTTTAATTATATATATGATATCCAGAATTAATTTCATAAATGTTTTAAGAGTTTTATTTCTTTGAGTAAATGTATTTAATGGTTTTTTTTATTTTATGAGGATTTTTTTTAATTCAAGTATCTTGAAATGCATAAGTGGCATGTTTTAAAAAGAGTAAAATGATGTTTTAAGGGGTTTTTTACCTTATTTGGATCACGAATTCATATATTTTTTTATTTTATGTTTTCATTAATTTGAAAAGGGTTATTCGAAAGGTTTTTTAAAGTTGTTTATAAATGGTTTCAAATTTATTGTCATTAAATGTATATTTTTATAGACTTTTCTGAACTTTTAAGAAGTTTCTCAAAATGTGTGAGACCCTCAAATGATCCCCTTGCATTTTGTTTTCATATGATGAGTTAAAACCCCAAGTGAGGATATTGATATTTTTATATATTGGATATTCTTATGTATATAGAAAGGTGTTGTTTAATGTGAGGGTATTGGAGGTGAGATGTGTGTCTTACTTATTGGGTTTAATATTGATTATCAGATGTTATTCATTGTTCATTTTCTTATCTCCACCTTTATTAATGTAATGGGAGTCCTAAGTGGATATATAGAGGTCTAGATACATTTACACCCCTGTGTTAATTTTGTATAGGTTAGGGAATGTTTTCCAAATTGATTGGATTTGTTTTAATCAGATTCTTTACTTGCTTGTGGTAGCACTATCAAGAAGGATTATATATCCTTACTAGTTCTACAGGATAAATAAGACATTGGAAGGTTATTATAGGTAGATATGTAATCCTTTCTTATAGTTTGGATCATTATACTTGTATCCTAGGAAGTTTCACATGACAATTAGAGATAATTTTATGGTTTTTAGGGTATCCAAATATTTATGCATTCCTGGTATCCCCTAACCTTCATTGTTGTGTGAAACCATAGATTCAATTTTCTATTTTGATGTACTTATTTTATATTTTTATGTTGTGTGTGTTTATTTACTATTTTGGTTATGTTTTTTTTTCTCTTTGAAATTGAATTGTAAAATGATTTAGAGATTGAAATTTTAAGAAAGAATGATACTGTGTTTTATATTAATGGGGTTGCTTTATAAAATGGAATTGAGGTATGATATTTGGTTTTATATAAGATGATTTTGAAAACATAATTTACTATTTATATTTGAAAATAACATTAATCCAATGGTATTTTGATTGGAAATATCACAAAACCATTAATGAAATCCTATTAGGATTGTTTTTATCATAAACTACATACACCATCTTGTGTATTATACTCCTATGTATTTTCTATGGTGCATTGGTCTAGTATGAAAGGAGTTATGATTGAGTTAGACTATTGATGGTCAGTATTGTTTCATGGTGAGGGACCATGGGTCACGAAGAGACTTGGGTTTTTGGGTTGGTTTTTTTTTTGTTTGTTTGTGGATATATATTAGCCTTTCTAGCCAAAATTTATTTCTCTTTGTCTATTTTTTATATATGGATATCTAATCTTTGTTTAGTTATGTTTTGATACAATGTATGAGTTATTATTGTTATTTACTTTTGTTGTGAGTAATATGATCAATTTCTTCGTTTATAACTTATTTTTTTTATTTTAATGGTGAAAATAACTAAGTTACGTATAGGACATGATTTATTTTAAAGTGGAATATTGTGTAGTTAAAATGAATTTGAGGTTGAAATCATTAAAAAGGTTCTGCTCTCGATACCAAGGAACTATTTTCAAATCTATGGGGACTGAGAATTTCCATCGGTCCATCTGTCAAGTTGAGTGGAATGATGTGCTCAGTCAGTATGTGATGATTCATCAAAAAATAGTATTATATAATTGGTCTCATGAAGTCCCAGGATCTATAGGATCCCTATTGTTATTTAGGGTATGTCAAGAAATATAGTAGTTTAGCATCATCATCAAAACATTGGAGGTTAGTGAAGAGATAGTGTCCTGAGATCTTTCTCATAATGAGTTCAGAGTTACTTAGGGTATTTTGGGCTTTGATCTTGAATTTGAGTTTTTGTATTGTTCTTAATGTTTTTTGATAACATATTTCTTTATTTTAATCCTGATTGAGTGTAAAGGTGATTTTGTGGGTCTTTTTATGCTTTAGGAATGAAAATTGGAATAGGAAGGGGCATAATGGTTAGCTCACATGGTTAGGAAACTATGTGGATCCCATGAATATGGGTATAAAACCTTGATAGTGAACTTTATAATTGTATTCACATGGTTTTCGAACCTTTGGGGTCAAACCTTGCACAATTATTCTTTCACCCCAGAATTTTTATTTTTCTCCCCTTACTTTTTTAATTGACTCATGATGGTAACTACCATTCGCATGGGGATAATTAATGGGTTTTATTATATTTTATTTTTATTAGATGATATTATTAAATGGAGTGTTGTTTCTATTATTTATTATTGGGTTTAAATTCATGATTTTGTGCTATAAAAAAATATAATTTAGAGTGGTAAAAGCTATTTTTTGGAGTCATTTGATTTTAAACAAATTTTTGGTGATAAATTAGAGGGGTTTGTGGTTATGAAATGTTTTGTATGTGGTTAATTTTTTCTTTTAATTTTTGTTTCTTATTTTTGGTTTTGATATTTTTTACACTAGGCAAGTGAGAATCAATAATTTTAGGATCGAAAAAATACCCAGTGCATAGGTATTATTGTCTGCAAAAAATAAAATAAAGAGTAGTATAGATACATGGAGAGGAGGTAGATAGATCATGTGAATAACACAACCCCTAATAGGACACATGATCGTATGGCCTTTTGAATGTTACATGGAAAGATTATGCATTATTTGTGACATAAAAATGTTCATGTAATGCCCCTTTAGTGAACACCTCTAACCATACAAATCCCTACCATACAACCCACTTAATCACACAAATACCTTATGAAAAGTCTTCTTGGTTAAAAAAACATATATTAGATGAGTTAATATAATCATGTGAAATTTAAATCAAAACGAAATTTTCAATCACCTAAATCTCAATGGAAAATAAAATCTGAAAAAGGAGTAAGATTCATACAATGGAAGTTACATTTATTTTCATATGAAGGTTTTATACATATCATGTGGTTTTTTCAACAGTTATACGAGATCCCTAGTGGCATGTCAACCATACTGTACATGAGCCTTTGGGAATGTGAAATTCATCATGATAAGGCCCTCAAACATGTCCATTTGATCACGTGATTCCCTAATGGGATATAAATGGGAATGTTCCAAAAGTCCTGAAAAAAATATAAGCCAAAAAAGGCACTACCGTCATGGTAGGAAATGTTATGCAATTTTTCATTTGAAGGATTTATTCACCACATGTGATCATATAGTTGATCATGTGAAGGCCATTTGACATGCCATATTGATCTCTCAAAGGGCCTCTAATGGGCCAGTTTGATCTCTTGAAGGCCCTTGGATATGTCTTCCTTGATCATGTGAAATCCTCTTTAATAAGAAACATGATTTCATGAAGACCCCCAGACACATCGGCCCAATATTGAAAGCTTCTTTAGTCATGCCAAATCAAATATGTGAAAGCCTTTGAAAATACATAGGTTCAATAAATATAAGAATCGAATAATGATCATGTGGTCACTATTTATAATGAAATACAAAGATAATGACAAGGATGAACTATGGTAGGTTATTTTGAAACACATGATGATCCACCAACTCCACCCCATATCTTCAATATATGTTCCATGTGAAGTAGTGTAGATATGGGGTGATGAGGCCTATAAATTACTAACTCTCAGCACAAAAAACACATCCTCTAGAGCACTAATGTGGTAGTGAACTTATTAGACCCGTAATCTACACAATCACAAGGGTCATCTTCTAGGTAAACTCAGGTAATGAATTAAGGGATTATGATACATGTATATATTCTTCATGTGATCTTCCTATTGATCAGGTGAAGGGATTCTGATGCACTTAACTAATTATGACATAGATTTTTCACGTATCAACATAGTCTCATGATAGATCAATAATCCAATATTTTAATAACACCAAGGAATTTATGGGATAAATGATAAAAAATATATATTATTTAAAAAAAGATTGATACGCTTGTTTTCATGAGATGGGTCATACACTTTGATGACCTATTCATTTGTCCTAATACAACACAAATACATGTCATCTAGATCTTAATAAAACACTCGGGCATATCATTTAAGTCTTGAGAAGTCCTACAGACATGTTTACTAACTCACATGAAGTCTTCAATACATGTCATCCAAATTTTATGAAAAAAATCAGGCCTGGTATTCATGTTCGGTGAAGTCCTCTAAACATAGTATCCATGTCAAGCGAAGTCCTCCAGACATGTCATCCATGTCAAGAAAATTCCTCTGGGCATATCGTCCAATCCACATGAATTCCTATAGAAATGCCAAAAAGATCGTATGGAACCTATTAAACATGTAATCCTTGATCCTATGATACCATTGTATGTGTCTAAATTGATCACATGAAGAGTCCCTAGACAAGTCATCTGGGCAACAGGATCATCCTCAGACATCACCTCTAGATTTCCAAGACATGTCCATACATCCTAAGTCATGTCAGTTAGACAACTAAGACATGTTTGGAAAACCCTATAAATGTCATGAAAACAATAAATACATTTCAAGAAGGCACTCTGGACATGTCAGGTGGACAACCTCATACATGTTATACTTTTCTAGGAGTAAATATGCATGTTCCCTCAAACTATGTGAACCCCAAACCATGAGTCATTTGCTGATCATCCCCCATTAATACGGGGAGTGTCCATAATGGGATGGGAATGGATACTCATACAATCCTATGGGTGTTATGGGATCCTCCTTCCATCCATACATAATATATTGGCCACTCATGGTCCCTACTCTTTATCTATAAGAGGTTAAGGTTCTGATATCTTCTAATGCACATCCACCTTGGTGTAATTACCTCCATATCTCATACAATTTAACCCATGGGACCCAAAATCTCCTATGGGATTATCATTTTTTCCTATCAGTCAGTGGATTAAAAAGCTAATTGATCTATGAGGAATCTGATTCTTGGTATAAGAAGGATACACATGTCTCTTTCCTAAGGTTTCAATCTTTGTATCAAACACCCCCTTAGTGATTCCCATGTGTATAATTTTCTTATCTATACGTCGTGGGTCTGATCACTTGTTATCCATTATTTCTCACACCTAACATTACTCATGTGGGATTAGGTAATTTCAATGATAATATCACCAGAATCATAAATTTACCCTATCCCAAGAAACCTTAGTGTGTAATACTTAATTAGTGACATGATACGACTACCCCATACAGGGGAATTCACCTTGGTGTAAGCACCAATGGAAATCCTATATTGGTAAAACTTATGTATATAACCCTCAAGATCATTGATTATTTCTTACCAACCATCAATAAGCTAAGGGAAGATTGAAATACAATGAATCTCATTCCTGTTATAAGAAGGATATGTAGGAGGTCTTCCTAATGTTTGAGATCCATACCCTGTGCCTACATTCCATCATATATTTCCTTTCCTTATGATGTAAAACATTAAAACATAGACTCAAATGAATTATTTGGGATTTGACTTATGTTATAAATAGGATAAGTAGCAAACCTCATATAGGTTCAATCCCATCCTCGAATCCCTAATCATTTCCCTGAATGAAATTAAACTTTTGAATGCCTGGTTATATGGATTCAAAATATATACAACTACCCATTACTAAGAAATAATTGGAAAAATATGATGAACCTCACATAGCTACAGATGGTCTCATTAATAGAACATGCTTTACATATATAAGAATTCAACACCCAATCATTTTATATTTGAAACAAGTTTTTAATTGGGATATGGAATAGATTTATGAACATATATTAAATCTATACGAGGGTCTTGGAGTAGAAATATTTTCACTCTAAAAGGATGCAATGATCCCAAAACCCATACTCTCAACCAATGTATGTTCTTAAGTTCCATTGAGTTTTAAATCCTAATTTATTTCTTGCCTTTGGAAATAAGTTTTATGCCATGTCATGGATGTGGGAACCATTCGGTATTTCCAATTAAAAATAATCGAAAACTAAATGAAAATGATTTTGAAACCACCCCCAATCACCCATAACTAAGCATCAAGGGAAACCATCCATAGTTTTTGGGAAATAAAAAATGGTGAACCTGGCATGAATATATCAGACAATAAATATGATCGATTGACCATGCATTGGTCCATTTTGTTTTACATCCCCAATGGAAATGAAAATGGTACGAATAATGTGAAATATTTTAATAATAAAATGGGACCAAATATCCCATGGAAAAGGCCA
Source organism: Viscum album (assembly GCA_963277665.1). Classification (NCBI taxonomy): domain Eukaryota; kingdom Viridiplantae; phylum Streptophyta; class Magnoliopsida; order Santalales; family Viscaceae; genus Viscum; species Viscum album. The sequence goes on along the minus strand of OY728121.1, from coordinate 1,654,213,379 downwards.
TTATCACTATGAAAATTCTAAAAGATAAAAATGGTCAAACCAAGAACATGAAAACATAATGGTGATATATATGCATTGAAAATTGAGCATGATTCAAAATTATGAAATTCACTAATTAGTAACCTTGTTGATTTTTTTCTTTGTGATTGTAGAAACTTCACTCAAAAACATCTTGACCTGAGATCATGTCTTCATTAGTTAATTTTTTGGAACCTTAGAAACAATAGTAACCATCATGGGGCATAAAAAAACCTCACACTCCCAACACCTTAAGATTAAGGTGGAGAATGTGAGGGTTCGATAATACCACCAAAATGGTACGATCCCGACCCAAGATGATGAACATATACGTCTCTAGATTCTAAATTTGAGAATTCAATCTCATTTTGGAAAATATGCAATGAAACCATTGGAAGATGTCACCACCACTAAAAAATTTAAAAGTTTATCCCAAGAGTGAAACAATAAAAACCTTCCATATCTTTGGATGGTTGATCAAGGATTGGAATATAACTCTATTCTAATTTACGAGCTACCTAGGAGGGAACCTATCAACCACCGTCACCAATATCATCCTAGCAGTTCCCCTCAGTTTCCTACTAGGAGAACTAACTGACAAATTTCCACCATGGACACTAATGTACGGGTAATAGGAGGTATCACTATGCACAAAAAACATTAGATTAATGGGTGTGGTTTAATATCCTCACTTAAACTAAGGAATATCATCGTTATACTCTAGTGGTGGATGATACGTAGGCTCATATCTCTTCCCACTCATTTCATGTCTGCACACAAATATTTATAGGGAGCATGGGGGAGGCACATATAACCTACCCTGTGCATGATCCAATCAACATATTATGATTTCATAAGGAATAAAAACGTTGACTTATATCCACACTTCAATCAAAGATATATTCCAGTATATATTTGACACGAAGAATGTGTAGGCTTAAATTGCTACAGACACGTTGCTAATGTGTCACTAAATTCTCTAAACAATAGAATATCTCCATCGACATATTATTTCATTGGTTTAAATAAAGGGACCTGAAAATATACCAATACCGATAGATAAAGAAAAATATCACCATGATCAGTATAAACTTGTGTCTATTCCAGAGAAAGCACACATTCTTTCTCTAGTCCAAGAGGATTATCAACATATTCTAGTAAAGTATGAGGAATGAGATGAGGATCATATCCTTATTCTGACTGGGGATCAGTAAATCAATTTAGAACATGACTCTGGATAGGTTCATGTTTCTGTCAAAAAGGACAATGAAAAACACCAATGTCCTAGGAGTGGGTTCATACCCTCATTCCAACTAGGGCTCACTAGCTATGTTTAGAACATTCCTCGAGACACATGTACAATATTTTCGAAAAAGATAAGATACATATTGCATAGGAACAAGACCAGGCTCATATTACTACTCCAATCTAGGTTCATTAGTAAAATATGGAAATAAACTCCTAGAAAGATCATATACCTACTGATAAAGGTATTAGGAATATTCCTATACCTAACGGAAGCCAGGATCATATCCCTATTTTCATTGACGAATGACCGGTCCAATATCATTTAGTGGCTATACAGGTGGAGGATTATATCCATTTTTTCATTCTAGAGGTCCTTCAGTATATTTCAATGGAGAATAAATATTTGAATTAGGATTATACCCCCACTTTAGTCAAGATTGACCTATATATTCAAGAAACCACTCACTTGTATGTTCATATTCCTATTGATAATAAAGAGGCTCACTAGAAAACGCTAGTATAATATCAGTAGTGGGATCATGTCCACATATAACTAGAAATTAATCAATATATTCTAGAAAAAATCATACAAAAGGCTTATATCCATGCTCAACTGCAAAATATTTGTCGGCATATTCTGAACACAACACATAATGTGTCTAATATCTATGATATTCTCAATGGATGTTTCCTTGAGGTTGTATGATGTATATCCACAAGGGTTCCTATAATATTAAACCAAATAAAAAGGAAACAAATACCTCATTAGTCCTCATCGTGGTAATGTAGAGGTGGATCATAGGGACTTTACCCCTTATGCCCATTGTTGACAACTTCCGCTTAGAAATAGCTCTCCCAGACAAGGAAATACATTCCTTTCCCATACCAATTCATATAGAGAGGTCCCCAAAACCTAGAGAAATTAATATAGACAGGGGAAACAAACAACAAGGTTAACTATATATTGTTCCCCATCAACTATCAATATTTCTTTTCCATGGTCAAGAGGTGACCTAGAGAAGAATCCTCTATTATCTGACCAATTAGAGACATATAATTATGATGAATATGTGTCCAAAATGGATATATGTAAATAGATATCTAGAAATAACCTCCCAATCTTGTTATGGCCCATCACCACTTGAAACTATGATATCCCTAGTGAGCTAGAGAAGGAGTGCATGCCTTATGCCAGAACATGTGGGATACTAATAATTGATTTAAGGTTAAAAAACTCTCTTATCTAAGATTTAGGTGTAATATATAGATCATAAATACAATATATTGTTATTTTTACATGGTCACATTCTCCGTATACTAGAACCCAAGAATGGAAGAGCATGGAAAATACATACGATGTGTTTCTCTCTCTATTGTAACAACTCTTCATCAGCTGACTTCCTAAGCCCCATCCAATGGACATATTCATTGATGGGTAAAATATAGGGCATTTCACTTCACTATATCCCTGAAATAGTAAACCTCCCTAGATACTACATCTATTAATTTTATAATAATATGATAAATTTGGGGATTAGGTAATGCATGGTCTAGTTGGACAATACAATAAGATTCCCCTACTTTCAAGGAGACAAGGCATTACGAATAGGGGGATAGGGACAAAATCAAACTCTTAAGATTGACCCCTTAAAAATGGGAGTGCATTTCATACATGGAAGATAAAATATTGGACCATTTGACAAATTCAAGTAGAATGTGACTCTCATCAAATATAACTGTTGTACCCAACTCATATATGAGTACAAATGTTCCAAATAAAATGGATCACAATAGAAGCCACCATAGAATCCTTCTATAGGAGAGCCCATCCCATAGAGATTAGGGAGTTTTTAAGAACACCTCCACCCCTTAGGTTATCAAAATAAGAGAGGATCTAGGAAATATCAACAACAATTGAAAATTAACCCAAACTCATTGAGATGGGGGAATTTTTATCTCAATCACCACCACCTGGTACATCGCACCCCAAAAGGGTCCTAGAGAAATCAACAGTGGTTCTAGATCAACCCCATCCGATGGGGCTGGGGGAATGTTTTTCATTATCATCACCCTAAATGGAATCAAACTTCTCATAGTATAGAGGTAAATATCGTTGGCTGACATCCCATCCATTCATCTTATCACGATACATTCATTTTCAATTTGGATCCAATTTGGAAATATCAATCGGAAACACCCTTAATGCAACTTTTCATTTACCAAGACTAGAGGAACATATGAAAAATTCCATCAAAACCCATAAGGTTTGTATTCCAAAATGGTCAAATAGGGATAGGGTTAGATAAATATCCTAGAATCAACCCTCGAATGAGGAGTAAGTGGTGAAGAATCCACCTATTGATTGGAGATTAATTTCATAAATAACATTTCTAGATACACCTTAGTGTATGTCATAAAAATCCTAAAAATATGATGTGGATGAAGGTATAAATGTAGAGGAACACAATTCAAAAATGACTCATCGAGAGGTAGGCGATCTTGATGCACAAATTGAGGTTTCATATATGCACAATCTGAGGAGGAGCTAGAACCTAGAACCTTCATGGTGGAACATTGCCAAAGAAAAAAGGTAATGGTGTTTCTAAATCCCACTCAACACCCATAGGAGATGAAATTTACTCTCTAGAGGAATAATTCACATAATATTAGAATGAGATAAAAAATATAAAATAGTTCCATTAGGAACCAGATAGGGGAAACACTAATGCTAGAGATTGTCTTCAAACAGACACAATAATATCTCCTTACACATATCATGAGACAGCTAATACTCCTAAATGAATGAAATTTTTAGCATCATGATGGATTTAGATCTAGAAAACTCATGTACATAAATAAGAATGTTGAGGATGATCATGAATTTCCTCTATTACAATGATATCATCTACTTCATTAGGGTGAAAATTTAGTCCTACCACAGAACAAAAATCCATGAGATATGAAAATGGGTCCACCTCATCAAGCCTCATCAATTCCCAATAGATGATAGGCCATCTAAATAGAAATACCTCCATAAATACTCAATTCCATTGAATCCATGGCTGTTTGAGTGGAATCCATGAAAGGGTAGCACACACAATGCATCCCAAAAAGAGGCCATACCATGAATGGGTTGATGAAACTTTTCCCCACAGAATTTCATTAATCATATCTTATCAAAATTTGATGGTGTGAGAGATCTAGAACAACATTTTATGCACTTCATATCCCAATGTGGCCCAATGATGTGCCCTCAAGTTTAGCAGGAGGGAAAAACTGATATATTTTGTACAAACTCTGATATGGAAAACTTTTTTTTGGTACTACAACCTTATAAAATGATATACTATGGGATGATAGTACATTAATCATTAATTCCTTTATTAATAGAGCTACACATTAAGGAAAAAAATTCTACCTAAAAAATTAAAAATAATGAAAAAATGAGAGGTTTTCTAACTTCATCGCTAGATGGAAAGGTTTGAACTATTCATAAAGTATCCCTCCATTGCAAGAGAAACTACTAGACCTCTATGATGAAAATATTTATGATGAGATAAAAACAAATTTGATCTTGATAAATTATCCTAAAAGATTCCATGAGTTCAAAGAGATTTCATAACTCCTAGATGATTACATTCTGCGAACTCAGGAAAAATCTCATCACATTCCCTCAACATAAGGAAAAAGGATTATTAAAGAAGAAAATAAAAATGTTAACCTCAACCTAGTATAAGTGTCCATTCAAGAACCTAGGAATACCCCAAATAATTCAGTTCCTCCCACTGAGTAGTAGAAGAAACAAAATCACCATAGTCCATAAGTAGAAAGATATTAGCGTCCCCTGCAATTTGATGAATGGTTGAATAAATCATATTATTTCATAAATGAGTAGGTTCCTAGTTATTTCCTTAAATACATATAAAATAACCTATTCAATCTATCAGAGCCTAATGAACCCAATGAGGTTACCAATGCTGATCATCTTGACTATTTCCCTTTTCATAAGATGTTGGGTCACACCATCTAGGTAAAAATTATCTTGAATGATTTTCTTCAAGGATCGATTGATTCAAGATAGGTGATATTGGATAAATTACAAGCATAGGTGACCTGTATAACCATTTACCAACCAGAAGAAGTAGGTAACTAGAATGATGTTCTGGCTTGACATGGATTAATGTTCGATAACTGGATGACTCAAAAGATAGTTGACTAAGCTCATGCCACCATGAGAGAAATACATCATAAATAAAAAATGATCATGGTATATAGGGAAGAGTAATTGGTTAAGCCTCCCAAATGTATACTAATTCAAAAACATAGTGAAATACATAAGATAAAGAGTCATATCTAGATCCCACACAAGCTCTAACTCCTTTATATTTCTTTCCTTCAATATTTAAAGAATGATCACCACACCACTAAATGAAACCCTCATCAGATTAAGGGATAATTTTTTATTCTACTCAAACATTTCACTAAATAAATACTTTATCTAATTATTAATATGCCTCTGAGTGTGAGCTCGCTGTACCTGACTAGATAGATGGAGGATGAGGATGTAAAAACTAATGATAGAGGGGTTGTCACAAGCATGATTTAAAATAATATTTCATTCACATCCCCACAAAATCCATATATTTAGAAGAGATACATGGGAATGAAATCTAGAAAGGCCAATAGAATCATGGATATTATTCAGAACTCTACAGTAGTAATTTGAGCCTAATCATTTTACATGACTGACTGGAAGAATATTGATTGGTTTATCTTTCCAGATAACGGGGAAGGTCGTCATGACCTACAATAGTTATAGTAGATACTAATTTGACCTCTTCTCAAGAACTAAGCTCATCCTCACTATACACTTCAACTCTTGAACACTATAATAGGGGAAAACCCCACCTTAGGAATAACATTATTTTGGAATAAAAATATTACATACTAAAATAGTTTACAATTGTTCTAGCCAGACTCTCAGTATTGGATTCACTCTATCATTCAAAGGAACATAGAATGGGAATTATCAAGGCCATCTAGAGCCTACAGGAGCTCGAGATAGATGTTTCTGTAGTTAAGATTTTCTGAGTTGATACTATGACATTAGAATATCAATGTCACCATATCATTCAAAAAAAGATCAGGAATAAGTTATATAGGGACCTATCAAACCTCTATATGTTTTTGAAAAAAAGTTAATGTCGATATCCAATGGTCTCTGGTCGATAATAGTTTTTGGATCAAACTCATCCCAATTTGGGCCATCCAACATTTATGATATTGAGAGTGGGATTATCTCCTATAATGATAAAACTTTTAGGGTAAGATAAGAGTTAGAGAATTCACCACAGTAAGATCATGCTCATGGATCAGTTTGGGGATCACATATATAATGATGAGTTCATGGTTATCCAGCAAGACACTATATATAATGTCCTTCTTGAATGGATATGGATTTATAGCCACATGAAAATACCTTAAACATTTCATCAAGGATGAAAATACCACACTAATGGGAGGGTAAACATACTATATTGTGGCAATTCCCCCTCATATTCTTGCATAGACATATATGCTAAGGTGGGTTTCTATATGTAAGACAGAAAATAACCAGCAATAGATGAGGATATGAAGTTTTATGCCCAAAATTTCTTCGGTATTTCCCCTATGAATCAATGGATCATACTCCAAAATGATTATGTACTTCCCATAACACTAATTGAGGTAGTAGATTTAATCCACAAAACCTATCATGAAATAAAAAATCATTCGATCATGTCCATGTGATAACAATAATTCCAACAAAACTGGATTCAAAAAAAGGGGTTCAGGATAATTCACTATTAGGATTTTTAATTCCCTCATGATATTTATAAAAATTGATGATTCCCCTAAGAAGATATAAAAAACTCAGGATGTATGGGCTCCTCCTACCCTAGATGGATGTATAAAAGGAACAAGAATATATAGAATCTCTCTGTGATGAATCTAGAAGTTCAAGATGAAAAATATCTCCTCACATGGCCTCTTCTACCTTGAAAGTGAAAAATATGAACTTAGATTACCCACTATGTCTGAACATTCCTCAATTAAACCAGAGATATAAATAGAAGAGGATGACCTTAGAAACTCCCCTCCAATATTTGAGGAGGGTTTTACACAACCATTGATGAGCTCATGTAGTTGAATTTATAACAGAATAATACCCAAGTCCTATGTTGATTAGAGAAACAATTCATCTCGAGGAGAAGGAGGTGTATATTTATTTTCTAAAGAATAATAGATATGTTTTCTATTGGAATTATATAGAAATTCACTATTTTAACCTTAATGTTGGTACACATCAACTAGGATTACCTGATTACCATAGAGGACTCAAGTAGGCTGCCAAGAGAATAGACCACTATCACACTAATAATTTATTATCAGAACATGAAAAAGTGATCAAATACAAATTTTTTGTGATGTATAATACCATTGATGGATCGAAAACGTCACCTATGTAATGAAAAAGAATTGATAGATCATGTTCATTATTTATTTTAGTTACCTTAATAGACACTACCCAAAGGAAAATTTCCCATTTCTGATCATTGAATTTTTTATCATTGAAACTATTGTATTACAAGAAAATTATTAAATGGAATGTTATTTAGGGTATATTCAGATAAAGATGACCCCTAAAGATGAGGATTCCACCACCTTTAGAGAACCTCTGGGGATATTTTTCTATCAATTTAGGCTCATTTAATTATAAAATTTTGGCACTATATACCAGTACCAAATGCATCATATATATATATATACATATAAATTTCTTAGGATAAATTGAATAATTTTATATCAATGACCTGGTATTGAAATATTAATAGTGATGCAATAATTTCATGGATCTTCAAACAATTCTCAGAAAGTGTTAGTTGATCATTTTTAAGATGAATCCTATAAAGTGTGATTTAAGAGTAACATCAGATAAATTCCATGGATTTATGGTATTACACCATGGAATCAAGGTTGATTCGAAAAATACTAATTCAATCCTTGCAAGTTCACCCCCTCAAAATCTTAAATAAATAAGTGGCTTAATGGGTACCTGGATTAGATTTTCCATTTCATAGCTATCCTGGATAGAAAATCTCCCACCTTAACCAAGTTAATGAAGAGGGGAGTAGCCTACCTATTCAATGAGGATGACCAAGAATCCTTTGAGAATCCTAATCATTACTTACTACACCTACATGTTTTGATGCCTCCGATTGAAGGAATGTATCTTATCTTAAGTATGACTACCATGGAATGATCACTTGGTGCTATCCTTGCACAAGAAAAATGATGAGGGGAATGAAAAAATATTATACTATCTTAGTTTCATGACTCTAGGTATTGAGACCTATTATTATGATATATAGAAGAAGTTTCTCACACACATCTTTGCAGAGAAAAATGAGGCATTTCTTATATAATCTCAAAGTTCACTTGGTCTCTCATATAAAATGGATCAAGTACATCCTTGGACACTCTATGTTTAATGGGTGATTTGGATCGATGGGTGGTTGTTCTGAATCAATATGGAATCATGTTTATTTCATAGAAGGAATTTAAAGCATAGGCTCTATATGATGTCATTGTGGCACATCCAGCCCTGAAAAGCACACCAGTGGAAATTCAACATCTAGATGATGAAGTTTTATATACCCATGACACTCTCCAAATGTGGGAAATGTATTTTTATAATGCCTCCCAAATTTCTATTTGCAAGAGGATGGAAAAAACAAAGCTCAACCAGGTTGGTCTATAGATTGTATTTTTTCCCAAGGCAAATTATTTTTTCCCTACTCTTTATCACTATACAAAGGCTACACTAAAAATGTGGTAGAATATCATGCCCTCATTTCTATCTTGTAAATATACCTAAAACTATTGATATCCTACCTAAACATCAAAGGTGATACCGAGCATGTGAAAAAACAAATCATCTATGAGTATGTCACCAAGAAGGAATATTTGGCCCCTATCATAGGTTACATCAGAGGATTAATGGAAGAATTAACTTTTAAACCAACATTTCCTCACATACCTCGATCATAAAATGATAATTCCAATGCATTGGATAATGTTACCACAATCCTATATGACCCTGATTAGGATGAAGTGGTTTTTCATATCACACACTCAAGGGTGGTCTCATCAGCCATCATTTGTGACATGGAGGAAATAAATCTGGTCAAAACTTCTCCAGGGAATGATGAATTGATATCTACCTCTTCATGGATGAATCGCATAGTTTATTACCACCTAAATGGGACCCTTATATTAGATCAATACAAAATGGAATAGAGTCAATGATGAAAAGTGAAATTTACCATTTTGGGATGGGATAAATTAGAAGAAATTCATCTACAAATAATTATTATATGGAATCCTCCTTTGATTCATAGCTGAAGGAGTGATTCTTTCCATCATGGAAGAATTCCATGCAATCTCCATTGATACTCATCATCTTGGGGCCAGACTCTCCCACCAAATTTTGAGGCTTCATTACTATTATTAATGAATGATACTTGACTATGTAGAATTCACTAAGAAATTTCAGGCATTCCATATTCACGAAAACTTTATCCATAATCCTCCAAAATTTATATATATAGATAAATGTTTCTAAACATTTTCCATATGAGGAATGGAAATTGTGGGGCCATTTCCACTAATAAAACTAATATTTTTAAGTAAATCCTTACTTCCATTGACTTATTTTACAAATTTTTCATGGAAATAACCCTCATGGAAGTCAGTACAAAGAATATCATTAACTTTATGATGTCCTACATCATTTCAATATTAGGTGACCCCTACATAATATTGATGGAAAATGATAATGAATTAATGTTCTAATGAATTAAATAAATTATACCAACAGTAAAACATTGAATAAAACTATTCATCCCATTATCATGCAACTAAAAATATAGAGATAAAGGACTTAAATAATAATATGTCAAATATAATCCATAAATCGGTGTAAGTGGACAAGAATTCATAGCCTTACAAGATCCTTCCTGTTTTATGGTCCTACTGGGCCACCACACTCACCGCCACACAAGTGATACCATATTTATTGGTGCACAATATTAATGTAATGTTTCCCATTGATTTAAGTGGCCTTAGATCTAAATATCTATCTGTGGATAACTATCATATGATAGGAAATCACACCAGAAACTATATGAGTTAGAACAGATCGATGATGAAAGATTTTAGAGACTGAAAAACCTCAATGTTCATCTAAATCAGATCACGTGACCCTTTAATAAAATGGTTCACCTCCCCTCATTCCATCACGGAGAAATGATATTGTATCTAAAAACCCCAATGATATCCGGAAAGAAAACTCTAATGATGAAACCCAATTTGGAAGGGCCTTACATCATGCATAAAGTCTATTCTAATGGAGCTTACTTATTGGATACAATGGATGGATCATGTGTTAATTCCTCCACAATTGAACAGTTCTAAAAAAGTACTTTTAACAGTTTCCATCAAGAATTTTAAGTCTATGAATCAAGAATTTAAATTGAATAGAATCCTAAGTCCTGGAAACAAGACTCTAAACTACAAGGAACCCCATGTCCTTGAAATAATACTTTAAAATGCATAACATCTTACATACTTACCACATGATGTTAAACGGAAAGTAAGATGTCCTTACCACATAATTTCAAACAGCATGGAACATGTCCTTTCCACATGACATTAAACTACATCGAGAATGTTACTTATTGGATGGTTCAATACACTTGAGCAATATTTGTGTGATTGAAAAATGATGTACTTCCATCCCTGGGTGTGAGTCAGATCCACATATAGAATATCCATATTAAAGAACTATATATGGATTGTTTCATATTATCATAGGATGCATGGTGACACCTAGATTAAAAATCTTGGGTCCATCTATGATATAAATTGAGAAAATTCACTTCTCTACATATGGGTCAAACATGTGTGGAGACATTTTTGTTCAAGAAACACATGTTCCTTGATTCCTTATTTTACATGATATATGGTGATAACTAGATCTAAAATCCCTAGTTGAGCTATGATATAAATATGAAAATTTCCTTCTCTATGTATGGGTTAGGCCTATGTGGAGAGTTTTACATTGAATAAGTATATGCATCCTGATTCCTACAATATCAAGACACATAGTGACACCTATATCCTAAATCCTATGTCTTGACCCAATATAAATGAAAACAATTCCCTCCTATGTATATAGGTCAGATATGTGTAGAGGATTTTCTATTTTAGAAATATATGTGGCATTATTCCATCCATAATAAGATATTTAATGACATAAAAATCTCAAATCCTATGTCCATCTATAATATAAATGTAAATAATGATCCCTTTTTGTATTGGCCACACATGCATGGAGATTTTTCCATTCCAGAACATTTTGTGGATTGAATCTTATTACTATAGTATATATGGATTTTCCCAGATCTCAAATTGTGGAACCAACCATAATATAAACAGTAAAAAAATGTTCCCCATATTTGTATATAGGTCAAGACTATGCAGTGAAATTTACATTTTAAGAACTATGTGTTTTATGATTCCAATTACAAAAGGATACTTAGTGATTCCCAGATCTCCAATCCTAGGTCAAGTTACGACATATAGAATGATTACAATGAACCCCTATATGCATATGTGTTGAAATTAAGTAGGTAGGTATCTTAAAACTATGTGTGAATTGATTACAACCATCACAAGTTATGTAGTTATATGAATATACTCTATTCCATACCCTTTGATGAGTTATGACCACTTCTAATCATGATTCTCCATGATTTTCATATCTTTATAGAGGCTTAATTCTATAATAAACTGTGTAAAACTCCATGTATTAGCCATTACATACTATCTTATGGCCTAATTGACCTTCTAGTTATCCCTTGTTTCCCACACCAATCATGGATCATGTGAGCTTAGAGAACCTGGAAATATACTATAGATAGTGTGACTGAGACTTTCCTTTGATATCAAACCATGTCCTAATCACATGACATTAATCTATATGACCACATCTCCATCACACTATTTTAAACTGCATGACAAGAGGTTTTCATGACAAATAGATCACCCTTGAGGACAGTGTATACCTAAATTTCATGCCTTATCCTTTCACCGTAAAAATGTGTTCAATACACAATGGTGTATCCTTTATGGTTCTTGAAACATTCTTGAATCTTACATTCTCTATGAACCAACTTCATATCCTCGATAACTGAGTCAATACCAACCAATTTCTCAGGTTGATATCATTTTCATGGAACCCCATGAAACTTGGGATCTATTGATATCGGTTCTCCACAATATAAAATTGGTTATATGGACTAGATAATCCAAAGGGAACCCAATAGGATTCATTGGCGAATAACACAATTCAGAAGGAATTATTAGTAGAGGATGTTTGGTCTGATAGGAGAGCCCCCCTTAAACATAGGAGTTAATGTCCATGTTGCATGGAATATGGGATGACACCATTATTATTGGTTTATATTTACCCTTCTAGTTTCCACATCTATTTGAAAAAGATAATATTGGATTATGATTCACACTCACCACAATTAATATGTTAAAGTTGATTCAGATACCCTCGTTGATACTCATTTGTGAATTGTACCCATTATCAAAGTAAGATTATGATGATACATTCTTATACCCATTCATTTTAGGGTATGTATGCCCCCATGAAGACCTAAAATCCTTAAGCTTGTAAATCAATTTAGACACCCCCTTATAAAATTTCAGGCCCAGATACATAACATCCATTTTCCCAATTCAAAGAGGGTTGGAGAATGAATCAATGGTTTATGCCTGTATATTCTAATTCCTAGTGAAAATATTTTAAACTAAATGGAAGTGATATCATAACTATCTATGTCTTGATTATTATTACCATATGATACATAGTGACACACATACCATAATTTTGGATTCCATCCATTATGCAAAAGATAAAATTCCCCTTCACTTGCATATGGGTTCGACATACGCAAGGGATTCTCTGAAATTAGAACTATGTATTGATTAATTCAAATAAAGTGGGATACATAGTGATTCCTTCTCATATCCATGACTTCTTTTAAAGGCAGTTTCATTTAATTTTAATTCTTGATTTGTTATTGGGGTTTACCACGCATTTTGGTGGAAATGATGGGTTTTTGAAATTTGGGCCAAACCGTAAGCACATTTCCATACTTAAAAATAAATTTTTGTTTCTATTATAACTCCTTTATTTATCAACATTTTACACCCATTCCACTTCCCAAATGGAATCCCCTGGTATATTAAATTCTCCATATCAATTTGGAATCCATAGGAACCCATAATAATGATGGATTTGGGTTTTTTAATAAGGTGTTGGGGAAGCCCGAAATCCCATTTCTTGCTATAAATTGTTTTTTAATTATTTAATATCTCTTTAAATTTTGATGATTTTTTGTTGATTCCAACTATCACCCAAGACCACTTACCCAAGTCGTGCTTCCATGCTCTCCTCCCTATATTTGGAGATCATTTGGTTCAGGAATTTAGGCAAAACTTCTCTATATTTCTTGAGTCCCCTAGATTTGAAGAGGTAAATTGATTCCTTATTAACTCCTTAATTTATCACTATTTTCCACCATTTAAGTTCCTAAATTATCTCCTCATACTTTTTCTATCCTCTATTGAATGTTTGGCTATTTGAAAATTTAGATACTTGTGGATTTAGGGAAATTTCTCCAAGATTCTATCAAGTGTTCCTCCCTTCCATTTCATCCATTTCCTTAGGGTTTCATCGATCTTTATTGATGTTCCAAAGTGTCCAGAAGTGAGGGTTTGAACCTAGGGTTTGACATGGTTTCTTTTTGGTGTAATCTTGATGTTTTTGGCTTCTCTTCACTTCCTTGTGGTGCGGCGGCGGTGCGCTTTATGTTTCACACCAATATTTGTGGGTTTCGACTCAAAAGGTAGGTGATTACATGGTTAACCATTATTTGATGAGTTAGTTGCTTGTTTTAGTATTTTCTAATGTTCCCCATATTCTGTCTGTGGTGAAAAAAACCATTTTTGAGGGATTTTGTTAAGTATTTAATTTTGTAATTGAATTTTTGTTGAAGTTGTGAACTTTTAGAATGTAACACTTGTGGTATCTTTTGTGGTAGTTTTATAAAATATGAAATTGATTTATTAGTTGTTTAAAGGGGATGGAAATTCATTTTTTTAATGCCTTAGTTTCATGTGGGCCTTGGAAGTGGGTTTTTGGAATAGTTTCGGTGTGTAAAACTTTGTTATACTTCTTGAGAGCATTTTATGAAAATGGGAGTTTTCATTTGTGTCTTTAGTGGTATTATTCAAGATGATTTTTTAACACTTTAATGTGTTTTTATAAATTTTCCTAGGGCTACCAATTCTACCTTGGTTGTGTTTTTGTGTGATATTTTTTAAATATGGTTTTGGAATCGGTTTCATGAGAAAATTCTAGGGATACTCTTTAGAATTGTTTTATGAATGATTTGAATGATTTAATGATTTATGTAAGTGGTGAAACCAAATAGGAAAACTATTTTGGAGCATGTGTATTTCAAAATGGTATATCTTAAATGTGAAAGGGGTTGTTTTGTGATGTGTTCCATCTTGGAAATGTTTTATAATTTTTTTTAAGGATTTATAATTGTGTGTAAGAGAAGTGAAAGTGATTTGGGATGTTTTGTGTGAGTGTGATGTGAAAAATGGATTTTGTTTATGAAAAGGGTATTATGTAACATGTGAGTGGGATGTTAGGTGAGTTTCAATATCTTGGAATGGTTTTATAAAATTATTTAATGGATTTGTGGAAGTGTTAAAGAAATGTGAAAAGTGTCCTAGGCTGTTTTGGTGTGATCAGGATTTCAAAATCAATTTGAATGAAAAGTGGACTTTTGTGACTTTTGTTGTATTGTTGTGGTCTGTTTTGTGAATTTGTGATGTGGAAATGATATTTTCAAGTGAAATTATATTTCTTGACTTTTGGAAATTGTTTGAGCACACGGGGAAAACTTGAGTATCTAGGTGGATGGATGTGTCCTAGTATGCTTGTGAATCTGTGGGTTTGGCCTCAGTTTCACTTAGCTAGATTGATGGTTACAACTCTAACTAAACTAATATTATGAGTATTTAGGACCACTAGGTTATGGGTATGTTCCCTACTAGTGGATCGTGATTGAGAATAGATATTTTTGATGGTTACTCTCACCGAGATACGAGGTACCTGGGACTCCCAGCTAGCTAGTGCCTAGGGGTTATTTCCTATTGCTTATGCTCATTAGATCCTTTATACTTACCTTCTGCATATAGTATATTTGGATGGAAAATTTAGTAGCTTTGGAATTTATTTTAAAAGTGTTGATTCTTTAAATTAGCCCACTTCAATACTATTATTTTAGTTTCATCTTTTAGAAATTATAACTTGAAATTACATGTTTTTGAAAACTTTAATGCTTTTCATTTTTGAAGGTTTATCGCATGGAATCTCTTAGTGGTGGTATCCAACTGGGCTTTGGATCACACCCTAATTACACCTTTGGGTGTAAGCAGACTTTTTTTTTTGATGTTGCAGGTTGGGTATAGTTTATAGTTCTAGTGGTTCAGGTTTCTAGCATGTTTATGGTGGTGATGTCGTATGGAGATGGCTTGAGGGAAGTGCCTATTTCCATGAGGATTCATGGGCTATTTATTTTTTATTTTGTACCTTTTTTATATTATTTGGGAGTTTTTTTAAACTATGTAATTCAGTACTAAATTTTTGTAAAATATTGTTTGGTTTGAAAAATCCGTATTCATTTTATTGGATTTATTTGTTGTTTTAAGTTTATAAACATGGGTAAATCCTTCCAAATTTTTAGTTTGTGATACCCAAGAACATTTACTAGCCCATGGAGATCGGTAATTCCCTTCGGTCCATGTCATGGGCCGAGTTTGGTGCTAGTTTTTGTGGCGACTAGATTCGGTTTGTGACATGCCTGAATCTTCCAATTTAGGCCCATATGTGAAATATCATCTTCCCCAACCATGTGTATCAATGATAACAATGTCTATGCAGGGACCCCCAATCATATTGAAATGTGAGTATCCCTATATATTCCTTGTCATTAACTCTCTCACAGCTCAATAAAATGTTAGGATGTCCCTTATTTCTCACGATGTGCCTAAATTATGTGAGATTAGGACACCTAGAAATTTTCTCTATCTAAAAAATTTGAGGTGAATTATACCCAAATATATGCAACCACATCCTATTTTCATGAAATTAATCTACACAATAACTTCCTAGTTTCATGATGTTAAATTGAACCACAAGATATCTTCATGTTGAATAGATTATACCCTTTGATGATTTTGTAATCAAGAATCACATGTTTTGTACCTTCACCTAAAAATGTGCTCAATACATTCAAGAGTAGCATTTAGTGTTCTCAAACCCTTATTTGAAATTATGTTCTCCACGAGTTAACATTATATATCTGATATATGAGTTGATACTAACCAATTACTCAAGTTGATTTCCTTATCTTGGAACCCCATGGACCTTGGGATCCCTTTCACATGGTTCTCCCCAATAGAAATCTAGTAATGTGGGCTAGATAATCCAAAGGGACCTTACAAGGGTTTGCTGGTGAATGCAAAAATCCAATGATATTGTGCATAGATGTTGGATGACATCAAGGTTACTCATTTGTGCATCATACCTATTTTAAAAGAAACAGTAAAACATTATATTATTATAATCCTTCATCCCAGGATATGTATATTAGGTGAAGAAAAAAATGATCTAAGTTAGTCCTTTATCTCTATGACAATGTCCTTACCACATGAAGTTAACCATGAAGTAAAATTCCTTTGATGCATGAAATTAAACTACAAAAAATATACATCCCCACTACATGATGCTAAAATGTGAAGACCATCATCCATCACCATTTTTATAGAAGGACAATAAGAGCTTCACCCTAGTTAAACAAAGCATGGGGTTCTTCCATTATATTTCTGAGAATGTGAATCCATACACCACACTTTGTGTCTTGAGTGTCTTGAATTTTTGAGACCCTTCCATGGAAATTTTCAAAGGACACCTGACTTCAAGGGATCCTTTATTTGACTATGAATGTCTATCCATTATTCCTGCATATGAGCTCCTAATCATTGACCAAATGTGTCTTTTCCTTGAAAAAATGTATTTTGACCTTTGTGAGGTTTGACATCATCATCGTAGAGCTCATAACATTAGATTGATTCATGATCACCCTCAACATGATTCTCTCATTCTATTACTCCTGATATTAGAAACATGTTCCATGATTTAAAACATTCCTATCCTACTCTTGGGAAGGTTTTGGGGGAAATTCTAACCTTGGGAATCTTAATTTGGCTATTTTGTAACACTCCCCTAATATTAGGTCCACATGCATCATGAAAATAATTTTCATGCATTTGGCGAAAGTTTTATGATCTTAAACTTTATCCTTCAAGGGTTTAAATCACAAGACCCTAAACTGCTAATGAAATAGACATAAAGCATGTTAAGATGAAAACCTATAATGTTTGGTTTAAGAAAAATTCAACACATTGATTCTAAACTCTCAATATCACGAGTTTAGGAGAAATTTAACCATAAATAAACAAGGAATAAAGATGAAGGGTCCCACATTGTGGCTATAGTAAAAGGTGATCTAGGATTTTTGGGTCCCCTGGTCTAGGAAAAATTTAGAGAGATCATTTGTCACCACCCCTATCCGTGATAAAATATTCAATCTATGGTGAAAAAACCTTTAGTGTGCTCGAACCATTCTTGAGTATTACGTTTTCCATAAACCAGCTACATGTCTTTGAAGCGTGATTTGACACAACCAAATTCTCAAGTTGATATACTTCTCTTTGAACCCCTTGGGTCTTGGGATCCCTTACTCTTGGTTCTACCATATATTTTATTGGTAATAGTATTGACTACTCAAAAGGTACCCACAAGTATTCACTATTGAATAATCACAATTCCCTAAAGCTTACATATACTAGAGATTTTATTCTTGAAGGAAATGGTTCCCTTAAACCCATGATATATTTTCCTACCTATGTGTTACACTTGATCCTCCATTAATAATGGTCATCTTATACCCACTAATCCCCTTTCTTAGTTAACTTGAATATTCCTAGAATTTGATTTAAAATCCCCATAACTGGACTATTCATGTGGACTTGAAATCCTCAACATTAAATCATTGCATATTATATCCTTTCTCAAATAAAAAAAAAGAAATATTCCATTATCAAACCTTTTGATGGAATATGCCAAATAACATGAAACCACATGGTGTGGGACCAAGGGCTTTAAAAAAAAATACAAATTACCACTATGGTACCAAAATCCTCATTAGATATCCTTCTCCCCACTTCAAAATTCATCGTCTAGATGTTTGAATCTTCACAAAACATTAACAGCCCTTGGAAAGAAGCAAGTAACCCTTTTAAAAACTATGAACACAATACCTATGATCTCATTTATAAAATCATTTGACCAATTAACTAGGGGTGTCTCCTCCTTATTGGAAAAGACCTCTAATCCCCATGAACCTTGACAACACTATGATAGAACTCAACACCTTAGGGTGTTTTTCAGTCATCCCTGAGATGTCATCCCCATTCCATATTCCAGGATTCAGGTTCCAGGATATGTGTTTTACACAACCCATATCCCAACTATAAAAGTAGATTCAACATCCCTAATATTTCATTATAAAATAGAACTAAATCTTAGTAAGGATTTAGGGTGTCTCAACCCATCATGGATATTCATCCTTTATGTTTTCAATAAGAACTCAAGGAACCAGAGCCCTTATTGAACTTTAATTCTTCAGAATATATTTTAAAAATGTAGGGTATTAGAACCCTTTATGGAAACTCATTCTTCAAAATCTCATCAAGGATTTCGGGTTCTAAAAACCTTCAAGAATACCCATCCTTCACTACTTGAAACAAAATGTTTGAGCTAAAAGGCCCTAAACTAAAACAATATAAGTTTTGAGCTAAAATACGTTAACTGTAGAAAAAAAACCAATTTAAAAGACCCTAAATTACAACAACACAAGGTCCCAGATTAATGACCATAAACTATAGTAATAGATTGTTTGTGAAAAAATCCCCTAAACTATATCAATAGACAGTTTGAGATAAAAGACTGCAAACTAAAAAAATAGATGGACCAAGATAGAATATCCTAAAATAAAAAAATGGCCATGTTTGAAAGACCTTAAAGAATCCAATTTAAAAATAAAAATTCTCACAAGGTTTAAACCCAAAAAAGGGAAACCCGAGTAAAATTTGAGCCTTCACTCACTAGAATTGAACATGGTGTGATGCAGACAATATTTATAACACATGAAATAAAAAAGTATTAAAATATTTTAGGTTGAAAACTTATAGAATGTAGACTTGATAAAAATAAAAGTCCATGCCAACTAATATTTCCCCATATGAAGCATAGGAAAAAATTTGGACAGTAAAAAAATATAAAAAAACGTTAGGGATCATTATTTTTCCCCATAATAAAACAAGCTATGCTCGATAAGTCAACTAGCTTAGGATGAATTTAGAATGATCTCCCTCAAGGAAATATATTAACCTATGTTACCCTATTGAAAATGGTGTTCCTAGGATAAACGAAGTAGATAAATCAATGAGGAATGTCTTTTTGGTAGTTATTCATAAGAAATTCTCAAGATAAACATGTTATGATTCATGCATTAAAATCCAATAATTTGGGTTTACATGGTTTTATGCGAAGGATAGATACCTTTTATGATCAATATGATATCATGTTAATGAAATTCCAATGACATTAGGAATGAAATAAAAAATAACAATGATTTTCAATTTTCAAAATGGTCTATACATTGATAATGTAAAAAAGTGGGAGGAATATCTATATCTTAGAGTCTCCCCCAAGAATCCATAAAAAAAAATTGGCTCAAGAAACTAAGGTCCATTATAATATTTTCGTAGAGGATTCCTTAAGATCCACCAAATTTTTCCCTAATGAGACCATGTATTTTCACAATTTATTAGTAGAATTAATTTTTCCTCTATTGTTTACTTCAATGCTTCCACCTTGGAAATAGGTTCATGTCTGGACTTTTCTATTGGGTCAAAGAGCCCTTGTTTCTCTAAAAAGATTTTCATTGAGGATTGTAGTGCATCCTGCAAATAAGATCGATCCTCCTAAAGCTGAATAATTTTGGTCTACCATGAGAAAATATCCACCATCGTAGTTTTAATCATGTTTCGGAGATCCATTGGCTCCACTGTTCATAGGTAAGGCTCAATGAGGGCCTTTACCCAACTTCTTTTGACCAATGATGAATCCTCTTTTGATGCTACCCTCAATTCAAGGTCCCTCCAATGCTCTCTCAGAAAAATTACATATTTCAGTCAAGAATAAATTATTGTATAGTAAAACCCCCTATAACTGAGGGTGCTAAACATATAGCTAATATAAATCAGTTGATTATTCATCTCCACTAAAGAGACCTATGAAATTATGGTCTAAATATCCCCCACACTTTCTACCTCATTCGTTTATAGAGCATCATATATTCAGAGCCTTGACTCAAGACCAATCATAGAATAATAATATATTACAAGACTAAGTCACCAAGTGAGGCTGTTATACTCATGGAATTCAATGGGTTTTCTATATAGATGACCTCTACATTAGTTGACTCATTTGGGAGAATTTGTCACGACCCGTCCTCAGGGCCCGTGCTGTGACTACCCTAAGCCCGCCTTCCATAGGCCAGGGGCTGGCGACTAGCACCAAAGGCGTAAATCCAGATAAACTGGGAAGGCATTGCATTTATAAAGGTAAAAAACACCACAGAGTACAAGCGAAAGTAAAACACTAAGTAAAAAAAGGAAGTGCGGAAAAGTAAGTGGGATAGAATACAAACCCATCTGAAAAGTGCAGCTACAACTGAAAGGAAGTACAACAGAAAAAGAAAAACAACTAGAAGGATGGAAGCAGCTCCTGGGTCGTCCTCCTCGGATCCTACATGAAGGGTAGGTACAGATAGCGCAGCTCCTGGATCATCCACCACAGATCCTATCTGAAGGGTAGGTACAGATAGCCTCCACAACGTTCTCTCCCGTCAACCTCCTCCTAGTGTCGTCTCGTCGTGAAGTCCACCTCCGGATACTGGCTCGTCATGAGGTCCACCTCCGAGTACCGTCCAGTCCTCGAATACTCGGCCTCTGTCAGCGCTGTCTGTCATCTGCAACCAACACAACGAGGTGTGGGCATATCCCGTGGATGGGTGAGTATACGATACTCAGTAGGGACCCCAAGACCCCCAAGGTCTCACTAAATCCAACAAGGATAACCAAAAAGAAGAATCTCAACAGATAACCCTTACTTAGGTATAAGCCCATACTTATACCTAAGTTATCAAGTAACCCATCTCAATCATGGGGAAACACAAAGGTCGAAGACTCAGCTCAAACCAGGATTTTCATTATCGAAAATGTAACTGCTGAAGAGCTCCGTCTCTGGAAAGTATAGTGATCCTATCATGACTCCGAGGTACTGCTCACTAACTTAAGACTGCTGAGGTACTCCTCCTGTCGAGTACCGCGAGTCTTCCACCTCACACAGTAGTGCTCCTCTGCCATGGGTCTGCCACCTCACATAGTAGTGCTCCCCCTCATAGCCTACAGAGGTACTCCTCCTGTCGAGTACTGCAGGTCTGCCACCTCAAAAAGTAGTGCTCCTCCGCCATGGGTCTGCCACCTCACAAAGTAGTGCTCCCCACTGGGCTATGCTAGTAACTCCGAATCGAATCAGACAAGTAGTCATCAGGTCTTAGCCAGCTACACAGTCTCCGTACTCCATATGATCATCTCCGGGAGGGTTCTCTCCACGAGCTACAGGTCGATACTCCAAGTATCACAAAGTCCCAAGAAGAAGTATCTCAAAGGACCGCCTCGTCATAGGGGTCTCAACGCAACAGACGGTGCGTCAAACGGATGTCTGGTCTATGAGTTATTGGCCTTTTCATCCCAGGGGCCCGGTTGGTTTTGTGTGAGAACCAACCTGAACATATCTTAACTGTACCCCGAACTCTCATAGGGTATACTCATAGGGACTGTTTCCCAACGTGATCACCAACGCCACTGACGGTTCGTCAAACAGACGTCCAGTCTGAATGTTATCAGCTTTTCTGTTCCAGGGGCCTGGTTGGATTTCGGGTACAATCCAACTCATCCACTATCCAACTGCATCCAAATCTCAGGAGAAGTATGAAAAAAGTTCCGTCTCATTAAGAGGAATCCAACAAAGTTGATGGAACATCAATTAGACGTCCCGAGCTCGAGATATAAGTGTTTCTGCTCCGAGGGCCCGGTTGGTTTCGTGATTGAACCAACCCGGCCATACACAAAGTTCTCCGAAACCCTGAGTGTAATATACCTAAATGACCGTCGTGATCCAAGGATCTCATCGCAGCTGACGGTACATAGATTGGAGGTCCGTAGCCCATGTCATGGACATTTGAACAGAAACTGCCTGAAAATAGGGGGTTCGGGCCCGGTCCGACCCAGCCCGAGACCCCCTAGGTCGGCCCGAACCAGGTCGACCCTAACTGGGTCCGGGTCCAGCCCCCTCGGGCGCGGCCCGACCCGGCGCACTGGCGCAGTCCGCTGGCCATCTCGGCATGACCGAGTTGGGCGGACAAGGGGGGGGGGGGGGGTGGCGCTGCCCCCTATTTAATTAAACGCGACCCCCACGTGGGGGGCCGCTCCTCCCTTCCAGTCGGGTGTTACGAACCCCCGATTTCTCCCCTAACCGGCCGGCCGGATGCTACCGCCACAGGACCGGTGCGGTCCCGCCCCCCTACTCCAACGCAGGAGGCCGGAAGTCGGTCGCCGCTCCCTGCTCCGCCGCGGCGTGATGGCACCGTGCCCCTCCATCGCGGCCCCGCTCTGGCCGCGGTGTTCTAGTGATTCTCCGGCACGGTGCGACGGTGCCGCGCATCCTCGCTGCATTATCCCACGCGGTGTGACATCACCGCGCCATCTCCGTTCCAAAACCAGAACAAGGTCAACAACAGAATTAAGGGAGGAGGGTCGGCCATGTTTGTGCAGTCCGGCCCCCTCCCGTTAATCGATATCAAGCGGCAAAGATTACGAAGAACGCTCGAATATTCACGAACATATATTCAAACCCCTACCTCAACAACGGTTGACGATCTAAGAACATCGTGGAAATGGCGTCGCGAGGTAAAACTCCGTTTTCATTTGACGGAGATCGTCTGAGGTGGAGCAGCGTCTCACACCAGCTGCGGAGAGGAGAAGAAAGGCACGACGATCACTCCTAGCGGTAACGGCGTTCTTCGTCAGGGTCTTGACGTTCTTCGCGTTCCCCAACGAAGAAGAAAAAGTTTCCTCTAGCTTTTGAGTATTCTCTCCCAAACCATAACACCATAAAACTAACCCAATAATAAAATAAGCTGCACTTATTTTATTAAGTCATGCCAAGAGTTTAAAATTTAAAAACTCAATTCAATAAATTGAATTAAGGACTTGGCACATTATATTTATGGGGTGCAAGGGGGGTTGGAGAGAGTTATGGAAGATGAGAGGTCACCCACTTAATGGGGGAGTTAGAGGAGGTTTAAGGAATTTGAAGGGGTGGGGTTCGTGTGGGCCCCACCTCACATTTAACCTCACTTAGGTAGTTAGGTTCACCCAACCTCCATCCTTAGGATTTAACCACTTTAAAGAAATAAAATTAGTTGCACAAATTTTATTTCTTGGAAGTCTTTATTCATAAAACTAAACAACTCTTCCTGAGAAAATGAAACTCTCAAAAAGGTCTTTTTAAGAAATTACCAGCGTTGCGGTTCCATCGGTGCCCTCATATTTCAATTCCGAGCACCGGTTAAAAAGATAGAAAAACCCGCTCGTTCGTTCACTGAACGTACCCGATCTAAACTTCGGAAAATGATTCCGGGCACACTGGGCCTCAGAATCAAGTGCCTTTAGAAACTGTGTTCTCGTAAAATCCCAAAGAAAATTAAGAAAAAAATTTCCTTGAAATTTCCGGGTCTTTACATTACTCCCACCTCAGGGCTTTACGTCCCCATAAAGCTTTAACACAAACTAGGGATACAAAAGCGGTACTGAGCACGCATTTGAGCCTTCCGCTCTCAGGTGCTCCCTTGGAGGTTCCTGTGCTTCCAATGAAAGCATACCTGAGGAATCGATCGTTCCCGTAGGACCCGCTCCTGTCGATCCTCGATCTCCGCTGGAATCTCTAGGCATGTCGCCCTGTCATCGACGTCCAACTCCCTGAGGTCGATGATGAGTGAAGGATCATGCACGTATCTCCTCATCCGAGGTACATGGATGATTTCATGCACCTGGTGCAACTGAGGAAGAAAGGTCAAGTGGTAAACCACCTCGCCTACCCTACTGAGGACCTTGAAGGGTCCGATGAAGCGCGGAGATAACTTGTCGCCTCAGCCAAATCTCCGTAATTCCACTTCGAGGTGAGACCTGTAATAAAAAGTGGTCTCCATCCTCGAACTCTAGTGGTCTCTGCCTCTTGTCAGCATAAGGCTTCTATCGGATCTGATCTGTCCTTAACCGCTCTTGGATGACCTGGACCTTCTCTGTCGTGGCTTGGACCATCTCTGGTCCTACAAGAGCTGCTATGATTTCTTCTTTTCCGATAAGAGAAATCCGATGTCATCCCCTAGATGAATCACGCTCTTTGACTAATACAATCAATCCAGACATGAATGATGTATTCATTCCATTGACGGCGTCGTAAGGCCTCGACGTTATTACCAAGAGATCCAACCATCACTCTCGCCTCTAAGGGTCGAGTCACACTGTCAGCATCAGTGTGAGGTTACTGGGTCTCCTCCAGTAGGAATCTCGAAAGTGAGGGTCAAGTCAATAGTTTAAACCGGAACCTCTTAGTACTCAAAAAGGAAGGAAGAAAATGTCACAAAGGTAAGTGTCTTTTTATTATTGCAGCTCATAGTACAAAGACACAAATATAAGAACAACATGGAACTAGAAGTACGGAGAACAAAAGGAAACCACTAGTTCCGCTCCTGTCCACTTGCTTCCGGAGCTCCGTAGTCGTATGATTCTATTGCCTGAAGCTGAGCTCTCCCATGTCCACCAGTTCCCTACGGTTGGGGTGGACCTCCTAGTGGTGGTGGTGGCAACACCTCGAAGCATCGTCCACCTCAAGCTGCACGGACAGATCCCCTCCCTCGGCCTTCTGCTCCTAGCGGTCTGCCTCGATCGAACCTTTGCCTCTTCCTGGGAGGTTATTCATTTAACCGCTGGTCATCTACATGTCGGGTCGGACAGTCACGTGCCATGTGACCAATCCCACTGTAGGAGTAACACTGCATGGCAGGTCTGGCTCTGTCATTCCCCATAGTGCCCCGCACTACCGACCCTGAGTCATGCGGTCGACCACCTGTAGGTCTAGTCCTCTTGGACCTCTGCGTCATCTGTCTACTGCCTGCTACAGAAGACTCTGCTGCATGCCGGCTAGTGGTAGGTCCTACTACTGGAGACTGCTCAGCAAGGAAAATCTCCACTAAGAGGTCTTGCTCCAACACCCATGTCTGCGTCAGGATGCTGTGAGAAACAAAAAAAGCTCTAATATCTCGCCTGAGCCCCTGCTCGAAGGTTGGAGCCCTGAATAATGGGTCCCGTACCATATCTGTGGAGTAGCGCGAGAGGTCTGTGAACCTCGATGAGTACTGCACCACTGTCATGCTACCCTGCTGTAGATGCAGCAGCTCCTGTATACGCACCGCTCGAAGGGTGGCTGGTACAAACTCTACACGGAACAGGCTCTCGAAGTCTGCCCACAGAAGTGTCACCTCGACATGCATCTGGAGCATCAGGCTCCACCATCTTCCTGCTGCTACCTGAAGAAGGCTGGCAGCAAGGATCACCATGAAGTCTGCTGGCATCCCCACTAGCCTGAAGACTCTCACCATAGCCTCCAGCCAATCCTCAGCTGCCTGCAGGTTCGTCTCTCCCCTGAACCTAGGTAGCCTCTGGCGCTGGAACTCATGCAGTGCACTGAAGCGACGTGCACCCTCTGCTGCTGGGGCTGGTGGCATCGGTGGCCCAATGGGTAGTAGTACCACAGGTGCCTCCGCTGGGGCCTCAACTGGGATAGGGCCATGTACTGAGGCCACGTCGCTCGGCGGGTTGTTAGTACGTACAACTCTCGGGGCTCTATATGGTCATCCGCGGGGAGGAATACTGAAAGAAACAAATGCGACACGGTCAAATGATTTATACCTGGTTAGCTGAACTGGTTTGAGATGTTTTAAAATAAACTTTTGAAAACACACACGCAATCAGTGTTTTCGTGCACAAAGTCAGAAATCATCTATCAGGGTCCTGGTGTATGGATATGTCGGCCGCACGCACCAACACTGGACTCCCTGAACTAAAAACCACACTCGTAACCCTTAACACTATTGCTTCACAGAAGAAAATATCAGAGTTATAAGTTCTGTGGTAGAACTGACTCTTCTGATACCAATTTTGAAAACTGGGCCCCACCCACCAGATGCCCCGTAGACACTTGGTGTCCATCATAGGGCCCACTCACATGCTCGAACGGGTTATCTGACTAATGATAGTCCCCACAACGCTCTCGCCCGTCAACCTTCTCCGAGTGTCATCTCGTCGTGAATTCCACCTCCGGATACTGACTCTTCATGAGGTCCACCTCTGGGTACCATCCAGTCCTCGAACACTCAGCCTCTGTCAGTGCTATCCATCGTCCGTATCCAACACAACGAGGTGTGGGAATAGCCAATGCAGGGGTGAGTATATGATACTCAGTAGGGACCCCGAGACCCTCAAGGTCTCACTAAATCAAACAAGGATAACCACAATGAAGAATCTCAACAGATATACCTTACTTAGGTATAAGCCCATACTTATACCTATGTTATCAAGTAACCCATCTCAATCATGAGGAAACACAAAGGTCGAAGACTCGGCTCAAACCAGGATTTTCATTATCGAAACCGTAACTGCTGAAGAGCTGCGTCTCTAGAAAGTACAGTGATCCTATCACGACTCTGAGGTACTGCTCACTAACCTAAGACTGCTGAGGTACTCCTCCTGTCGAGTACTGCGGGTCTTCCACCTCACATAGAAGTTCTCCTCCGCCATGGGTCTGCCACCTCACACAGTAGTGCTCCCCCTCATAGCCTATAGAGGTACTCCTCCTGTCGAGTACCACGGGTCTGCCACCTCATAAAGTAGTTCTACTCTTCCATGGGTCTGCCACCTCACAAAGTAGTGCTCCCCAAAGGGCTATGCTAGTCACTTCGAATCGAATCGGACAAGCAGTCATCAGGTCTCAGCCAGCTACACGGTCTTCTTACTCCGTACGCTCATCTCCGGGAGGGTATTCTCCATGAGCTACAGGTCGATACTCCAAGTATCACAAAGTCCCACGAAAAAGTATCTCAAAGGACCGCCTCGTCATAGGGGTCTCAACGTAACAGACGACACGTCAAATGGACGCCAGGTCTGTGAGTTATTAGCCTTTTCATCCCAGGGGGCCAGTTGGTTTCGTGTGCGAACCAACCTGACCATATCTCAACTGTACCCCGAACTCTCATTGGGTATACTCGTAGGGACCGTTTCCCAACGTGATCACCAATTTTGCTAACGGTTCTTCAAACAGACGTCCAGTCTGAAAGTTATCAGCGTTTCCGTTCCAGGGGCCCGGTTGGATTTTGGGTACAGTCAAACCCGGCCACAATCCAAATACATCCAAATATTAGCCGAAGTATGCCAAAAGTTCCGTCTCATTAAGAGGAATCCAACAAAGTTGACGGCAGGTGAATCGGACGTCCGGAACTCGAGATATAAGTGTTTTCGCTCCAAGGGCCCGGTTGGTTTCGTGATTGAACCAACCCGTCCATAACCAAAGTTCTTCGAAACCCTGATTATAATATACCAAAAAGACCATCTTGATCCAAGGATTGCATCACAACTGACGGTGCATCGATCGGAGGTCTTTAGCCCATGTTATGGACGTTTGAACAGAAATTGCCCGAAAATAGGGGGTTCGGGCCCGGTCCGACCCAGCCCGAGACACCCTGGGTCAGCCCAAACCGAGTCGACCCAAAACGGGTCCGGGTCCAGCTTGCTTGGGCGCGGCCTGGGCATGGCCCGACGCACTGGTGCGGTCCTCTAGCCAGCTCGTCGTGACCGAGCAGGGCAGACAAGGGGGGGCGTGCTCCCCCCTATTTAATTAAATGCGACCCCCATGTGGGGGGCCGCTCTTCCATTCCAACCAGGGGATACAAACCCCCAATTTCTCCCCTAACCGGCTGGTTGCTGCCGCCACGGGATCGGCGTGGTCCCGTCCCCCTGCTCCGACGCCGGCGGCCGGAAGCCGGCCGCCGCTCCTTGCTCCGTCGCGACCTTGGGTCGCGGCCTTGGTCCGACTGGCGCAGCGCAACGGCGCCACGCCCCTCCGCCACGGCCCCGCTCTGGCCGCGGTGTTCTCGTGATTCTACGGCGCGGCGCGACGGCTCCGTGATCTTGTTCGACTTCAACGGCGTGACGCGATGGCGCCACACATCCTCGCCGCATGATCCCGCGCGGTGTGACGAAACCGCGCCATCTCCGTTCCAAAACCACAACATGGTCAACAACAGAATTAAGGGAGGAGGGTCGGCCTTGTTTGTGCGGTCTGGCCTCCTCCCGTTAATCGATAGAAAGCATCTAAGATTACGAAGAACGCTTGAATATTCACAAACATTTATTCAAACCCCTACCTCAACAACGGTTGACGATCAAAGAGCATCGTGGAAATGGCGTCGCGAGGTAAAACTCTGTATGCGCTTGACGGAGATCGTCCGAGGTGGAGAAGCGTCTCACACCGGCTGCGGAGAGGAGACGAAAGGCACGAAGATCACTCCTTGCGGTGACGGGGTTCTTCATCAGGGTCTTGACGTTCTTCACATTCTCCAACGAAGAAGAAAAAGTTTCCTCTAGCTTTTGAGTATTCTCTCCCAAACCTTAACACCACATAACTAACCCAATAATAAAATAAGCTCCACTTATTTTATTAAGTCATGCCAAAAGTTTAAAAATTAAAAACTCAAATCAATAAATTGAATTAAGGACTTGGAAAATTAAATTTAAGTGGTGTCAAGGGGGGTTGGGGAGAGTTATGGAAGATGAGAGGTCACCCACTTAATGGGGGAGTTAGAGGAGGTTTAAGGAATGTGAAGGGGTGGGGTTTGTGTGGGACCCACCCCACATTTAACCTCACTTAGGTTGTTAGGTTCACCCAACCTCCATCCTTAGGATTTAACCTCTTTAAAGAAATAAAATTAGTTTCACAAATTTTATTTCTCGGAAGTCTTTATCCACAAAACTAAACAACTCTTCCTGAGCAAACGCAACTCTGGAAAAGGTCTTTTTAAGCAATTACCAGCGCTGTGGTTCCATCAGTGCCCTCAGATTTCAATTCCGAGCACCGGTTCAAAAGATAGAAAAACCCTCTCATTCGTTCACTGAACGTACCCGAGCTAAACTTCGGAAAATGATTCCGGGCACACCGGGCCTCAGAATCTGGCGCCGTTAGAAACTGCATTCTCGTAAAATCTCAAAGAAAATTAAGAAAAAATTTTCCTTTAAATTTCCAGGTCTTTACAGAAATCATGAAGAAGAAGGTGCCAAAACCTTTGAGCTCCAATGTAAAGGTATTGTAACTAGAGGAATAAAGGATTATCTATCAGCAAGTGAATAATATGATGAATTTATATAGTCAATGGACATGAAAAATTCTAGAAACATAACCTTCCTAGTTTCAACTATGGAAACATCTGTCACCCCAACTCCATTTTAATGGGTATAGGTGACACCCTATTGCAATGAGCATTTTGGTGGAACAATGGATTTTTTTCTATTGGCATAGTTCACTAGTCCCTTTTAAGTGATTTAAGATCAAATAAATTTTATGCTACATAATTCAAAGTTTTAAATATGTTTGGTCTCTAAATAAGTTCTCAACTTTGTCTAAATATTCCTTCGTAAAGTCTAAAATAGTAGCAGAATAGATACTTTCATCGACCTCCTCCAGAAATGCTTTTTCCTATCTCAGATCAAATGGTATGACCGCTGAAATGTCAACAACTGGTGCCAGGTCTGACCTTGTCGACACCTCAACCATTTCTAATTCTTCATGGACTAGGTAAAATATTTAATATTCTAATATAGTGACAAAAACCCCACCTGTATCCTATGGAACAAATGTATGTTCCTCTAGGTGGGATCAGTGGTGACCTTCACAATTTTGTAAAACTAGAATGAGCTACTTAAATGGTATGGAATGGGAAAATAAGTAAAGTGTAATGCATAATTGGGGATTATGGGTGATAGGGATATGATAGTTTGGAGTGATTCTTTTTTTTCCTTTCCTCCCTTAGGAAGGGTCCCAGAAGGGGCCTATGCTAAAGGCATTGAGGAAGGAATTGATGGATGTCTTGATTGTGACACCTCCCATCACCACTCTCATTATAACCATGTGACATGGGGATCCCTCATCATCAGTTCCCTAGTCACCACTCTAGTCATCTATGAAATCTATACCCCTAGGAGAATATACTGGGGATGGAGGGGGTGACTAGTCCCCATGAGCTTCCAACCATACCCATATAAACTAAAAATATATTAGTACAACTTCATTGGCATCCCAACCATTGTAATATAGTATGAAGGCTAGTCTTACTACTTCCTCAAAAATAAGGTGGCCCTTTTCATCCATGAAAATTTAAATCATGCCAGGAACCACTATATGATGCAACATGGGTGATTAGTGGATATATCCCATCATTATTTTCATCATCACAATGAGGTCATGAAGGAAATACTCAACCTCAATAGGATGGTTTTTTGAGGAGATGCCTACATGAGATGTAATGAATGAAAAACCTTAACAGTGTATCTCCACCTAGAACAGTATCCACCAGATTTTAGCATTCAGGTTTTTTCCTCTAGTTTATCCATTTATAAAACACAATAGAAAATATGAGTGTAGAAATGGATTTTCTTATAGGAACCACACTCATTATAGCCATGCCAGTTGGAACTTCTCATATTAATGAAACTAATGTTATATGTTTCACTTCCTTGTGAGGAATCTACTAGGTTTTTGATTTTCTATACATAATTTTCATTATAGGCCTTGTATTGGATTTTATGGTTGGTGGTAACCTTATAGCCTCAGGTATAGATGTGGATAATTTCCGATTAGGATATGACTGAATCGAAATCTCAGAATAGTGTTGAGACAAACCAATATAAAAGGAATTTAGATTAAATTCTATCTCAATATGAATCTCTCCCATAGGAAAAATTAATTAGAACTTATGATCTACCATTTTGTGATTTTTATTCTAATTGTGAAGAGGGGTAGGTCATTTTGTATGAATTCATTGAAACTAACATCTGAACAGACAATGAAAATACCACTCACAAAGAATACTAACTTCAATTCATGTAGAAAGGATTCCCTCCAAAACTGATATCATATAATATCTATCCTCAAATAGACCCCCTCCATTGTTAGTTACATGACCAATGTTCATATTTTAGGGTTTTAAAGTGAAGCGGTGATGATGGTTAAGATAGGCCCTGATTTTCTAGTCCTTTAATGTGACATTCATCACCCCTTTTAGGCACTACAAAAAATTCTTGAAACATATATTGATGATTTTCTTGATTGTATGGAATTAGTATCTCCCTATGTGATCCCTAATCTAACCAAATAACAACTTAAAGGGACCATAACCTTTTTATAGTGCCCTGAATCTATAAATATGGTGTATTTGGTCTTATATTTTAGCCAACATAGGAATATTCAATAAAATATTCCTACATCATACCATAGATTCCATCGCCATAAAGCTAGAAACTTTGACTCCACCCTTATCTTAGGTTGGGAGATGGTACTCTCTTAGGTACATAACAAGAAACCAAGACAAAATAATGGATGAATTGATATTGGGAACAACCTCCCATACCTATTCATTGAATAAACCCTATTCAACTATGGGCCAGTAGGCACCATCAACACCGAATGAATCATTTGTGGGGGAATCCTTTGTGTTCTTCACTTGGGGATTAGAACATAAATTCTTGATAAAATATCCCACCCATTGCTTAAACAGTATGGCTTCCCCATGGAGCAGGGCCTTCCCAATGTCCTTTTCAAGAATCTTTAACAACTCCATTTAAATGGAAGGTCTCCTCTCAATATCATCCCAAATAAAATATGGATGGAGAAACTCATCATATATATATATATATATCCAAATATCGACATACCATAGATCTTATTGACATCCCAAAGATTGATGCCAAATTTTCCATGCATAAGATGAAATGGGTTCATATATAGACTCTAAGAAATGAAAAAGTATTCCCTTAAAACAATATTATAAAAATAGAAGGTTTATGAGATCCAAAAAACATCATATATCCCAATTTTCTCGAATTCGTGTAAAATTCAGTAGTAGTATATTGCACCTAGAAGGTCCAACCGCATTCAATCCAAAACCTCCCTCCCAACTAATGTTATGAGCTTGGAAACCATCAAACCTCTATTTCATAGATGCTTTCTGTATTATTGATCGATACATATATAAGTATGAATCAATGTTACAATGGTTCTCTCCAATGTCTGTCGACATATACATTAGACATACCCTTTTGAGAATTTTTTCCTCAAAAATAAAATGAATTATATGAGTGACATTTTATATGAAGTTATTATGTGTCCTTAGGACCCAAGTAGGGGGAACGATCGACGACTATAGTGGGAGGATTGGAGTATAATTTATGAGTCCAAATCCACAAAGGGGTAAAAAGTTCGACATGTAATATTCTATAAGACTTATCCCTATCAGGTCTAGAAGATTCACCTAGGAGGAATATGTAATGGAATGATGGATGGTTTCTACACATGTGACTATGGAATTCCGAAAATCCATCACTTTCATGACCAAATGTTCTAAAACCTTTTGTAAACAAGAATCCATACTTAGAGATAATAAATAATATGTCACATAGTAAAGAATACTTCCCAAAAAAGAGGCAAATAAGTGTCTATCATGGAAAAAATCATATGAATTTGATGAACCACATAATATATTTCAATTACATGACCTATTATAGGTCTTATGAATCATTTAAACCACATATCATCTTGTGATCTCATGACCCATTATAAGAATTGTGATTGTGTGACCATGATAAGGTCACATGAACCACATAATGAATATGAAATAACATGAATGTACTAGAATGTTAGGAAAATACTTCTAGATAACCATGAATACAAGAAAATGCATCAAGAATTAACCAAATTAACATGAATTGTTTTATGTATTTTTTAATCATGTTCTGAGACAACTTGATCACTAAAAGAGATCATGAGGTTGGGTCTCATGAATAGTGATCACATTAGGGTTACACAAAGAGATCATACAAAGAAATCACATAAGATATGGAGATTTCATGAGATTTGAAGGTCTATATAATTGTTGAAATGAATTTCCCATCATTCCATTTTATGGGGTGCCCATCAAAATACCAAAGGTTTCCCTAATGAATAAAAATTGCTTAGAACAGCAGTTAGTGGAATCCCAAAGGACTCAGGTGGGAATTTAATTTCCTTATAATGGATTCCTCATCCATTAAAACCCCACGTATAGGGGGGGTTTAAACTAGAAAAATGAGCATTTAAAACTTTATTATTGAAGAAAAACACAAATCTTTGTCAATAATTTCTCTACAAAGTAAAGGAAAGAGAAATATGGATACATGGAGTGGAGGTGGCTAGAGCACATGAATCATGTTACCCCTAATAGGAAAAATGATCACATGACAATAGGAACATCACATATATAGATTATATATTCAAAATGAACTGATAATGATCATGTTAATCCCCTTTAGTGAACCATTCTAATCATACAGATCCCCTTCAGACAACCTACCTCATCATGTGAAGCCCTTCCAATGAGTCTTCTTGATTATATGAACCTCCATTAGATGATTTCCTCTAATCATGTTAAACTTTAATAGAAAATAAATTGAAAATATAATAAATACCCTTGTAAAATAAAACCTAAAAATGGTGGAATATTTATGTAATGAATGTTACATTTATTTTTACATTAAGGGCTTATACGGATCATGTGATCAGTTTTATGATCACACAAGATCACCAATGGCATTTCATCCCTGCAGTAAATAATCCTTTGGGAATGTAACCTTGATCATAAGAATGTCCCTAAAAAAAATCCATTTTATCATGTGACGTACAAATAGAAAATCAAATGTAAAATGATGAAAAAATTGAAAAATAAAGAATAAAAGCTGGAATGGTGGTACCCTCAAACAAGGAAAATTAACACTATTTTTCATGTGAATGGGTTATAAAGATCATTTGATAATCGCATTGATTTCATAAAGGCCCATTGAAATTCAATCTTGGTCTTTTGAAGGGACTATGACATATAATTTTGATATCACGAAGGGCCTTGGAAAATTCATCCCCGATCACATAAAAGCTCCTTCAATAGGAAACTTGATTTCATGGTGAGCCCCAGACATTTTGAATCAATATCGGAAGGGATGTTTGAAAAGTAAAATTCAATATTTGAAAGCCTTTGACAATCCATGGGTTCAATAAATACGGTAAAGGTGGAATGATCATGTGATCAATGTTTAATAGACAAAAAAAATATTATTCCATAAATGTCCCACAATAGGTTCACAGGAAACACATGATGCTACGCTGACTTAATCACATAAATGTGATATGAAATTCAAGTGAACAGGCATATATTTGGGGTGGTGAGGCTAATAAATTACTCTCTATCAGCACACAAAACACGCAATAATTATCTGTGAATAAATCCACACAATTTCAATGGTCTTCCACCAGGTAAACCTATGGAAGGGATTAAGAGACTACTTAGCATGTATATACACATTGTATGGACACCTTATAGATCACACAAAGGACTTCCGATGTACCAACCAGACTACCCAAAGGAGTTCCACATATAAAATTGATTTTATGATATCTTAATATGAAAATACCAGATAAAAATTGAGTCATTTTTGTGATAAAGAATGAAAAATATAGAATCCTTATTTTAATAATAATATGATGATTTCATGTGATAGGTTCATACAATTTTCCTGAACAATTAATTAGTCATGAGGCATAACCCAAACATTTCATCTAGATCATGATTCAGAACCTAGGAATTTCATCCAAGTCACATAAAATATTCCATACATGTTAGAAAATTCACATGAAGTCCTTCAGAAATATCCGCTAGATCGTGCAACGGTACTTAAGCATGCCATTCAGGCCATGTGATGTCCTCTAGATAAGAAATCAAAGTCAGGTAATATCCTTTGGATATATCAACCAAGCCATGAAAAGTCCTCATGAAATGTTAGAAATATTGCACCAAAACTTTTTGAAATATAATCCTTGATCTTGTGACACTCTTGGATGCATCTGAATTGATCAAATAAAGAGTCCTCAAACAAGTCGGTTAGATCATCTGACCATCCTAAAAAATGTGTATTAGATAACCATGAAATGTCTATACATCCTCATAAATTTTAGTAATACAACCAATAAATTTATCTAAAACACTCAATTCATGTCATTAAAAAAATTAGGACATGTCAGATAGACACTCTAGACATTTCAAGTGGGATCCCACAGACATGTCATCCCGGTCAAGCAGGAGTACTTTGGAATGTTCCCTTAAGCCATGTGAACCCAAAACCATGAGTGTTTGATTGGGCATTCCCATTTTGATATATGAAGTGTCTATAATGAATTAGGAATGTATACTCATTAATTCTTATGGGTATTATGGGATCCTCATGAATTCTATACATTCTCAGCTGACCACTCTTGGTCCTTAATCTTTATCCGTAAGAGGGTAAGGGACGAATATCTTCCAATGGGCATGAACCTTGGTGTATGTCCTTCCATATCCAAAAAACACTAACCCATGGTATCTAAACTATCCTATGTGTTTATCATTCTTTCTCATACATCAAATGTTTTAAAATATAATTGAACTATGAGGACTCTGATTACTCCTTTAAGAATGATACATATGAATCATTTCTAAGGCCTGATCTCTATATCAAACACCCCATTAAGGAAACCCCAGTTCATAAGTATCATATCTGAATATGGTGAGTTTTATCACTTTATATACCTTATTTATCAAACCAAGCATGAATCATGTGGTCTCAGGGATTTTCAACAATTGTATCACTAGAATCATAAATTTTCCATTGCTAGGGAAACCACAATGTGAAATCCCTATCTAATGACATGATAAAACTATCCCCATACAAGGTAATCCACCTCAATGTAGGTCATGAAGGAATTATGATATTGGTAAACCTTAGGTAAATAACCCTCATGAAATAAAATTATCTATTACCACCCATTACCAGGTTGGGGGGAGATGGAAATATAATGAATCTAATTTCTATTAAAATAAGGATATGTAGAATGCCTTTATATGTTTCGATCTCCATACCTAGTCCCTAAGTGAGCATATATTTTTTCCATTAACCATGAAATTTAATTTTATGGCTCGGACCTAAAAAACTACATTGTTTTTGACTCCTGTTATAAATAGGATATGTAGGACACCTCATTTAGGTTCAATCCCATCATTGAAACAAAAATTTTCTCCCTGGATGGTAATAAAGTCCAGGGTGCCTTATTATATGACTTAAAATATAATAACCTACCCAATTATATGAAAAAATGGGAAATATATAGATAAAATTAGATATATGGA
Source organism: Viscum album (assembly GCA_963277665.1). Taxonomy (NCBI): domain Eukaryota; kingdom Viridiplantae; phylum Streptophyta; class Magnoliopsida; order Santalales; family Viscaceae; genus Viscum; species Viscum album. The sequence continues at coordinate 1,654,176,096 of OY728121.1, read as the reverse complement.
TATGGTCACATTAATAGAACCCCATTTACATCAAGAAATATTCAATTCTCGATCATTTTATTATGGTAACTGGTCTCATATATGGATCTAAAAGGGACTCATGAGAAAATCCTAAAAATATAAGAGTGTTCCAAAATAGGAAAAAATTCCCCCAAAAGGGTCAATGAGTAGGAACTCCCATCCTCTTGACCAATGTGAGTTCTTAAGTGTCATTGAGTTTGAATCCCCAATTGACCACCATCCTTTGGAAAAAAGGTTGGTGCCTTTTCGTGGATGTGGAAACCGTTGGGAGTTTCCATTAGATAAAAAATTTATAAACCAATTTCAATTGATTTTCTAACCACCCTCAATCACCCAAAATGCGAACTTTTGGGGATACCATCTACATTTTTTTAGAAAGATATATAAAAATAAATTTTTGTGAAATTTGTTGTAGAATTTAGAACTAGGTTTCATGGATTATTAAAATGAATAATTTTTTCAAATTCCATATATTTCATAAGTAATTGACTTAATAATATATTATTTTAGATCATCTAAATATTGATAAATGGTTTCAAAGGGAGTTTTTTATATTAAAATCATGTGTGTGTTTAAAAAATGATTTTATAACCCCTGATAAAAGACTAAGGTCAATGGGGAAATGAATTTTTTCTATGAATGGCTTGATGTGTTATTTTTTCTAGGGGATTGTGAATTTGGATTTTTTCCCTTTGTGTGCATCAGGACCATTTTTTTATTTTAGATATAAAAATGGGTTAGGTTCTTGTTTAATTTTTTTAGTTGTGAATCTAATAATTATCCTAAGATAAAGTAGTAAGTCTTTATATGAAGATAAAACTTTGTGTGGATCAACTTTTTCTCTTGGCGCATCTCATACAATTATTTGCTTTACCCAAACTCTGAAATGAGTGCTAAGTCTAGTACCTTCTTTTCCTTAGTTATTACCGAGTCACCATGATTTATTCCATTATCGTTAAGGTCCTTTGGATGTTGAGTAATGGTTAGGTTATTTTATAAAATATGGTATGTTTTAATTCCAGTTTGTTTTGTGTTCTTTCTTGTTCAACGATTTTTTCTCATGGAGTTTATATTGGACCAAGGTCCTTATAATGGTGAAACTCTATTGGTTCTTCTGATTCCTCCCTATGAGGAATTTTTTATTATTGTGGTTATTATTATTACTTGATGTTAGTTGTTTTTTCTTGATGTTTTAATGTGATGATTCCAATTATTATATGTTCCTTGGATTGGATGTGGGTGACTTATGGGCACATGGCTCATTAGAATAGGACAAATGTGAGACTAGTGGAGATTATACCTTGGATGATGTTGATTATGATCTTGTTGGGTTCACCATGAGGTGGTAACCTAGGTATGAGGTCCTAGATTACCCCTTCCATTAATTTAATGAGGTAAATATTAGACAAATGTCATATTATTTATTGATTCATTTTTTTACTTTTGATTTTTCTCATTGGTTAATAATATTAGATGCAACATATTTTAGAAATTTGGTTTCAGTAATTTGTTTGATGATTTATTTGGGTTTTAATCTCTATTGATTTAATTAGTTTTTTTATAATTGGTTGTGTTTGAAAATGTGTGTGGTTCCATTAAATATTTTTTAAAGAATAATAATTGTAACGACCAAAACGTTTATTATTGAAAATTTCTCTTAATCTAATTAAATGTATTATTATTTAAAATGGTTATATGAAATATTTAATTCATTGGTTTTATGTTTCTAGATATCAAAATACCATTATGAATTATTTCCATTTCTAATATAGCCACTGAACAATGATCATAATATTAGTATAAATATAAAGCTTTAACAAATCCAATATACCAAAACAAAGGAAGTGATTACCACATATAGTAGAATTGATCCATAAGAAGACCATTTGTGGGAGCTCGTAAAGGAGGTGGAGTCACTGGAATTTAATTTTGACCAAGCCAAAGTCAAGCATCAATACATTAAGCTAGAACTGAACCGCCTACAGGAGAAGTGGATGTTAATAGAGATTTCCACCCAAGTGATGTTATCCGAGCCACCCCATGAGTCTGTCACCATCACACACCTTACCCTTAGGTATTATGAAAATGTTATAGGGGGTTAATTAACAAGACACTATAACTATGATTTTGTGCATTTTTTTGTATAGAATAAAGAATATTCATTCATTTTATTACTTTTACTTTGTAAATAGGTTTTAGAAAAATATTATTTTTAGTTAATATTAAATTAATAAATCTAGTTTGATGAATTGATGGATTTTATAATTAAATAATATTATAAAAAAATAATATTAGAAAGTTAATTTTTATTAAATATAAATTATCGTATAATTTTTTATGAATACAATTGTCATTTTTATGATGGTTTGAAAGTTGATTTTTTCAAAACCAATGAATTTGGGATAAATTTCAATTTTTATTTTAAATGTTAAAATTAAAATAATTATAAAATTATTTATATAAAATGAATATTATTTTTGGAATCAGGATGTTGAAATTAGCCAATGGTTAATTTTTCATAGTTTTTTGAGATAGTTGATTTTTTTGGGTAAAAATTAAGAACGGTTAAATATATAACGTGTTTTATGACATCAAAATGATGAAATAGTGGTGTAATAAAATGAGATAAATGGGTTTTACGAAAAATATGGGTTTTAACTTTAAAATAATGTGATTTTATATTTGTTTTATTAATTTTATTGGGTCTTAGTGGACCCTCTAAGAATTATAAAACATTTTAACTTTTTAAAATGATTTCCTTGAGAGTGTGACTCACCTCCACATAAGCAAGCCTAATATTTTAAGAGGTTCTTCCATTGGCCTTATAAAATAATATTTTCAACTCCCATTTGGTAAAAACCCTAGGGAAAAACCATGGGTTGGTTTTTGGTTTTGATTAGTTTAATTTGTGGTGTCCAAAACCTAAATAATAAATAATTCCCCCTTATTTCCTATATAAACCCACTCAATCTCCCATTAATCTTCACTAAAAACCATTGGATATCATCCTTAGAATTACCTAACTTATCTAAAATCCTTCTAAGGAACCCCAATCACTCAATAATTCTCTCTAAATCCTATCTCAATCCTTTGGGATCACACTTCCAAGTAAAGGATTTCTTCCTCTCTCATTTTTTACGACGTTTCTTTATGTTGATATAGCCTTGTATTTTGAATTAAAAATGTTGGGGTATGATTTCAAACCTCTCACAGACTTCCATACTTATGTTTGAATTATCATATACCCCTTTCTCTCTCATTAATTCCTCCAATGTACACCTGTTACCATGCCAAAATTCCGTATGGAATTTCTCTCTTCTCATTTACATTCAAGAAATTATTTTTTATTATGAATCTAAATTCCATTACATATGTTGGGACATGTGTATATATGACCCCATTACATTACATTTCATGTATATATGATGATATATCCATTTATCCACCATCAACCATTTTTATGAATCCTTATGTCATGCTGTTATGCTGCCAAAATTGCACCATGATTTTCCAAGTCGAAGTCATTGTGTAGTGAATACCTTTCCTATTTTTCTATAAAGGGTATTCAACTTTATACACATTTAATTATTTATTATTGATTTTAATTTATGAATTACACATTCCTTTATCATGTAACAAATTATTATATTTAATGAATCTATGTTGTATGATCTATTTGGCACACTTATGCATGTATTGAAATGATTAAGAAGGGTGTGCCCTAAGAGCGCTCCAATGTGTTGGGTAAAGATTAGCATCATGATACGTTAAGTGAAATGATGGTTTAATAATTCTAATTAATTTTCAATGGGGTTTTACTCATTCTCTACATTCAATGAGCCTTGGATCATGTTAATATCATGTTAAATGTTGTTGTCACATTTCCATGTTACGATAATCATGTTATATCATGCCTTTATGTTCATATTTCTTTTGCGCTCCATTGATATTAATATTTACTAACATGTAATATATTCTTCATGTTATGATTTTATTACTCCCTTACTGGTCTTTATAGCTCACCCTTTTCTTATGCATGTCCTCAGGTTATCCCATTCAATGCTAAGTACGAAGGAATATTGAGATCATGTAAAAGAAGTTTTAAATAAATATGTTTTGTTTTATGTTCTAAGTTGTTATGTAATGTTCCGAATTTATAAAGGCACTAGACCTATAGATATTCAAAGTTATATTAAGTGCAATTTTATGTAATGAATCAAGTTTATGTGTGTAATAAATAGTAGGGTTGTTATAATAATTGTTTAGGGAAATGATCTATTTTGTGGTTTCCTCGAGAGGTTGTCCTTTATTTCAACCACATTAGATGAATTAAAAAGGGATGTTCTTTGATTGGAATCTGTTTTATAGGGGAACAATAATTTTTAGTGATGAGATATTTATTCTTGGAGACATTTATGGATCTAAATGATATTTTTCCTTTTGTTTTGATGAATTGAGCTTGTGAGACATTCCTTTTCATAGGATTATTTTGATTTTTCCCCATGACCCTCCCACATATTGTATAAGTGTTAGAGTTTTCGGTTTTTCCTTTCTTATACTCTCATAAGTGAATTCATGAGGTTATAAAGTGGAAATATTAGAAAAATTGTGATACCCACATGTCACTATTGATTATTATTTTATATAATTATATTTCATTTTTTGGAAATTTTAAAATTTGGAATGTTTTTGTTGAAATTTTAGACACTTTGGAGAATTTACCTCTATACATTTTCTGAATGTGATTCCCTAGACCCACACTAATAGATATATTCCCTTAAATATATAATTTATATAATAGTTAACATTAAAACTATATATTCATAAACATAAATATCCTATAATTACATGACAAATAAAATATTACATTACAAACATTCCCAAGACCTTTGAGGTTTAAATATTTAGAGAATTAGGAAAAAAAATATACTAAAAAATAAAATGTTTATTGTTTTAAATGATCATTTTATTCTAATATATGTGAAAATAATTAATAAATAACCTTTCTTTAACATATCACCAAACTTTCTCTACATGTTCTATCCATATAAACATATCACGTGTACGACTTCTCTTTATAACACTGGTAATTGTAGTATAAGAAAGGGTAAGATAAAACACTCAGTAGGGGAAAATATAATTGGAGCTACAAAAAACATAACCATGGCTTACATAATATGGTGTCAATGAATAATTTTAATAATTCCATAATCAACTGAAATATATAGCTTTTCATATAGAAGATTGTAAATGAAAACATTGATAATATTAATTACAAATTTAGTCCCAATGGAATGCATAATTCCATATATCAAAAACATGCTACCAGGGACTTGTTCTAAGAAACTATAATTATTTGGGGATAGGTATACACAAGAACCCATTTTTTCTTTTCTTGTGAGACCTATCGATGCATCAATGTGCTATATAATATAGACCCCCACCCATCAATTGATTTATGTCCAATGAATTCACTATAAAAGTAAACAAAACACTTCCCAACATTCCCTCAGGTACCTATGGATGAATAAAAACATGGATATAAATATAATAAAAAATATGTAATGTGAGTACCTAATAAACACATGTTAGCAGTTAATAATTCCTTTATAATTTTAATACATCCCAAGAAAATACATAATATTTCTTTCTAGGTGAACATTCTCCAATATGATTTTTTTAAAATGAGATGTTCACATTGCTTAATGAAATAAGTATATAGTTAATTCAATACGAGAATAAATTGATCATAATCCATCCTGATAAAGATAGTGGATAGTTTCTAAAGAACATATCCCCCATATAACAAAGAAAACATAACAATATTTTGACATAAATAAAAAACACCCTCTAAAAAAATGCTTCAAACAATATCACAAAAGGAGGCATCTAGGATAGAATTTATTAATACAAAAAGTTCAATATTATAAATGAAAAATATATATAATAGAGGATAAATCATGAAACAAAAACATCATTTTCTTAAATAATTTAAAAATTTATAAGAGAAATGGAAACTAAAACTGAAAATAGATTTAAGAAAACATTTTTAGCAATGGAATAAAACAAAAAAAAATTAAACTTGACTTTAAAAGGTAAATTTTTAAATTCCATGTGAAATATTTTTAAAAAATCACTTTAAAAAATAATTTCTGATAATGGATCGCTAAAAATGAAATAATGTTTATGAAAGGAAATGTGGATCCAAAAGATAAAACCACTAATTAATAAAGTGATCTGTTTAATAGTTTAAATTACCTTTATTGAACCCCAAATGATAATATGATTAATAAAACATTATTTGAATTAGTAAAGGATTTTTTCAAATAGGATTAAAAACAATAATGAATAATATATTGAGATAACCAAATAATGGAAGAAAAATGTTCAAGATACAAGTTTATAACTAAAAAAAGGATATTTCAGTTACTAATACAGCTTTTGGGCATCATATCCCATGAAGTGAGAATTATTTGAAAATAGGTTTTTGAGTTAGGAATTTATATCCCCATAAAAAATTATGGAATACCATATAATGAAATAATAGTGTATAATGTGACAAAATTATATGAAATAAGTTCTAGAGAATGATCATAACTCAATGAATGAATTCAAAGTTACCAAAAATATGTACTACTGGGGAAACAACTCAATCAATTGACACTTGATTAAGGGAACATGATTTCAATATTAAATCCAATTAAATAAAATTATTATGATAAAAATACATCAATTGGAATTATATACTCTATACAAAAAAACATGGTGTACAAAATGTATAATGCCTCAAAGAATCAAAATCGAGACCAAGAAAACCATTAAAAACAAAAAAAAATTTAAGCCAAAACCCTAGAAAAGGAGGGGTAGTAATTAACCCTAAAATACCATGATTAAAATATAATTCATTATGTTATATCTCAAATAGTATGTATATACCTTTCATAAATGAAATTACCAGCCTAATACTAAACATGTCTCAAAGAGAGTAATTTGAAATGAAAACCCATACCTTGTATTCCTATTTACTAGACCTTAATCTAACAAACTATATAATGAAAAAACTATCTTAATAACATATATCAAATAATTTATATATATATTATACCATTTTTAATTATTTTATGATACTATATTACAAACATATTAACCGATCATAGTTTATTTTCATTATCTGGTGTTAGAAAATTTAGTTTCTTGTTTTTTATAAACATCATGAAGATGAGATACATTGTAAATAAGTTGTTTTAAGTTCATAATTGCATAATAATTCATGATTTAATAATAATTTTTTTCCAATGATTAAATAATTTGCATTTTCATTTGTTTAAAGACATGAATACAGCTTATAAAAATGGGAATCATGATGAACTATTTTTTGATTTATTAAATGATTTAAAGGTGATATATATATATAAATACTATAAATATCAAAAATAACATTCTATAATAATTAAAAATATTAAAAATAACATTTTTACTTGATATTACCATTATATGAAATCCCATAATCATTTATGACATAAATTTTATAACATCGTTTACATAGGCGATTAAATTAACCCAAATTGTTACATGTTTTAATGATTTAATGAGTTATTATAAAAAATATAGAATATTAAAAATTTCAAAAAAATATTATATACTGAATAAATAAATTATTGGATCCATAAATGTTGGGTGGTGTTGAAAAATTAAATTCACATTTCATAGAGGTGGTAGTCCACACATACAAGCGATTAACAATTACTTTTCTCAATGAGTGGATGAAATGACGGTATATGAAAAATGAACATTTAATAATTTTATTTGTGACATATAAAACATATTAATTCATAAAATACATTCTTTATACCATACTTTAGAGGAATATATGAAAAATGAACCACATTGAATTGTGAATGTGGTAGTCCACATGTACACACGTTCGATGTTTTGTTATCTCGAAGTGGATGGAATGTTTTAAAATATTTTTTCAATAAATATAATGAAATTTAAGTATACTAATGATATAGATATAATTTTGTTAATATTTATTGATTTCATTTTGGATTGAGTAGTGTAAAATAAAAGAGTAAGTGGAATTAATACTCACTTTGGAAGGTTGAGTTTTCTCTAGGAAAATCCTTGGAATTGAATGTCGTATGAAAAATAAAGGCTATTAGAAGATTATGAAACTAAGAAAGGATTATAGGAAGAGAATATTTTAATATTTTCAACAATAATTTATAAGTACAAGATAGTGTTGAAGTGTTGGCACTGTTATATTTTTTATAAGTGAGTAGAAGGTAGTTTTGGAAGTAACCATTACATTTTCAACAATGTAGCGTCACTATTCATAGGTCAATGAATCCAAATTAGAAAAAATAAGAGTGAGAAGTGAATTTGGGTTGATATACACCTCAACCACTCCTTTTGAAAACAACCCAACATTTTTTTTTGAATTTTAACAATAAATTTTTATCTTTACCCTATATTTAATTTTAACATGGTAATTAATTTTATACATTATTAACTAATTTTTTTTTCATTTTTACTTAGTTTTAAAATTTATTTTTAAATTTTTAAATTAATTTTACAATTAATATTTCTTAGTTTTTATAGGTTAATTTTAATATTATTTTACAAAAGATATAAAAATAGTATTTAAAAAAAGTTAGTTTTTGTGCAAAAAATTTATATATAATCCATAATTATTAATTTTTTTGATAATTTTAACATAAATTTGTTTTCTATAAAATAAATAAAAGGTTTTGGTATTTCATATAAATCTAAAATATAATCTCACATTGAAAATAATTGATAAAAAGAAAAGATCGAAATGAGGTTTTATTAATTTGAGATTTTAATTTAGTTATAAAAAAGTTACACATAGGATTTAAAATAAAAAATAAAAAAAATAAAAATGAATAATTTTATTCTTTAAATAAATATATTATTACTTAAATGGTGTTTATACTAAAACTACACTCTTACATAATGATAAAATTGTAAAAAAATATAATTTTGGTAAAAACTTATTTTTTGACTAAAAATAAATCTTGTTCGAAAAAAACCCAAAAATTCATATTAAGATAATTTTTTCAATAAAGTTACAAAAAATATATTCATATTTTCAAATTATAATTGTTAAATTTATAAATTAAATTTTTGAAAAAAAATCATTAAATATATTGAAAAAGTATTTTTATTAGGAAATGAACTTTTCAAAAACTAAATATTTTAACTCTTATTTAATATTATTTATCAAAAAAAATTATTGGAAAATTGTTAATAATAAACATAATTTATCGATATTAAGAATATGTTTGTTGAAATAGATATGTATATTCCATAGAAATGATTTTCTTTAGAAAAATAATTTTATAAACAATAATTGATCTTATTAGTCATTTTAAGTAAATTAATTGATTTTAATTCATATTTAAAGTATAATTTATTTTATTTATTCATTTATTTAATAAATTAGTTACTTTATTTCATTCTTGGTAATTCAAAGACTATATTTTTATAGTTATTCTTAAACATATCATGATTTATTTTATGTCCTATGTTGCATGTGGGAAAGGCTATCAGACACATTGACTAATTTAAATTTAACCATATATTAAAATACAAGGTTGTTACATTATCCACATGTTATATAAATTACATCCTTGTAATTTTAACTATTACTCACTGATGAAAGTAGGTGAGGTTATTCTTAACATATTCATCATTTGGGATATAACCTCTAGTATGACATCTAACTTACACTCTTAGGTTATATCAAGTTATTTATCTTTCCTCAAACAACATTAATCATTTATACAATCATATACCCATGTATGTATACAAACTAATCATATATTAAAATAAACATACATTTCCCAAAACCATTGGAATATATGATACATTAAACCACCCCACGAACATATATTCCTTCAAAAATTAACTCTTAACTTCATCCAATAGTTTATAAAGTCACAAAATAGTCAATATATTTCATTATCCCAAATATTATATAATAATCACCAAAAAAATCCTATATTACTATTTACAATGTATAATAAATTTCATGTATTTCAACACTATCTAACTCACTCTTCTAAAACCAATCAATCCATTTTACCAAAAAAATAAGGCCTATATTAATCCTATGAGTTATTCATCCCCCAATATTATATTTCCCAATAGTTATCCCAAAAAATATATCCTTTTCATAAAATCACTTTTCAAGATTATTGATTCCATTTATTACTTTTTTGCACCCTTTAAAGTAAAACGACTGAAGAACAATCCTTAGGCAATCCATATAACACTCATAACTTTTACAATATGTGATAATATCATTGATAAATATCACTCACTAATGAAAATAACTAATAGTATCAAGATTTAATTTCCAATAAAATATCAATCTCTCTACCTTAGGTAAGACTATAAAACTCAACTTCCCATCATACGGTAAAATAATAATATTTTAACCACTTAAATATGCTCCTCTATTTGGTTATAAACATATTGGTTTAAAGGTACAAACATTTTTCAACATGATTTCTATGATCCTGTTTTAAACACATTCTAAAACCCAAAATGGTTATCAAAAAATTCATATTAAATTATCATATGTATTTGAAAACTCATTCTTAATATTTCTTATCTAGTGAAACGTTCATTTTATCCTTTGACACATTAAATTCAATATGCTTACTTAAATTCTATTCTCTTATACTTATTAAACTAATTCATTAATGTAATGAGAAAATAAATGATTCATATTTTTTAAAAGATGTCATAATTAAACTAAGAATATACCCCTAATGTTTTTAGTAAGGTGGGAAGTATTATGCTCATTCTCCATGCATTAGTGTGATGATTGAGTTAATAGTCAACTAATCCTTTTTGGTGTGATTACCCCAAGGTTCATCTATTCCATAACTACATCCACTTGTTAGTATCTAGATAAGGATTTATCTTAAGTAACACTATATACTCAAGGACTTTCTAATATTCTCAAAAATCATCCTATACTTAGACTCATCTCTAGGGTTTTTCCAAGGTTCTTTAACACTAATATCCAAATAAAATATACATTGTAACCTTAACATTAAATCACAAAATACTCTCAAAGGTTTATCTATACCTTTTAAATTATGATCAACAATAACTTATAAACCCTTAAATTATCCTCAATACATATCCTAATCATAAAAGTTTTCTAAACCCTACACCGATACCAACTGTGATACCCCCGTCCCAGACTTCCTGAACTAGTGCCACAAACACATACTTTAAATTATGGATTCAATTCCAACTATTGTTTCAATGAAATATGCCACGACCTTTCCCATAGGGCCCATGTTGTGAATACCCCAAGATCGCCTTCACTAGGCCAGGGGCTAGCAACTAGCACCGAGTAGGCATATCCCAAAAATGGAAGGCATTGTCTTTAAAACTATACACATGCACAAATCTAAAATTGGAGAAAGTAAACAAAAAGTAATGAAAAAATTTCATTGAGACAACTATTGAGAGTATAGTGAAAACTCAAAAAACAAAGGGGCTAGAAAATAATCCCAAAACCACAAAGGAAATTACAACTACCTCATTCCATCTGCTCGAGACCATGCCTAAAGGGTAGGTGAAGGGTAGCTACCTATAGCCGTAGAAGTACGCCCATTTGTACCATCTCACTGATAACCACCTGGTCTTGGACCACTAATGTCTCTGTCAAAGCATCAATCACATTCACTAGACACAACACATGCTGGTGAAGCCTGTGCTGGGGTGAGTAACACAAAACTCAGTAGGGATCCCGAACCACAAATTAAGACCACAAAGCAAGACCACAAGGTAATACCACAAAGAAAGACCACAAATCTGGACTATAATGAAATGAAATATCACACTAGGTATAACTCAAAGTATAGAAAGTAAGATTATTAGTCGTAAAGATGAATCATCTTGTACTATTGAGGGATCCTCCCTTGATGAGTCATTGAGGTTCACTTAGCTACTAGACCACAAAGGTCTACTCCTCTACAGTACCAATAGGGTCCGCTGGGTTACAGGACCACTGTGGTCTGCTATTCTACTAGACCACTGAGGTTTGTTCAACTACTGGACCATTGAGGTCCGCTCAGCTACTAGATCACTAAGGACAACTGAGCTACTCGACCACTGAGGTCTACTCAGCTATTGGATCACTGAGTTCTACTCGGCTATTGGAATAATGATATTTTCTCAGCTACTGGACCACTGTGTTCTGCTCTGCTACTGGGCCACCGAGGTCATGCTCATCATATCCTTCATGTCACAGCCATCCATAGGATTCCTACTCTCTGTTGCACTTGATTCCAAGAGAATCTAATGCTCAAGCCATAAGTCCCATCTCTAATACCACAAAAACTAACATTGACTATTCCCGAAGTATGGTCTCGTCGCAAGGGTCCCAACGCAATAGAAAAAACATCAATCAGACGCCTAGTCTAAAAGATATTAGAGTTTTAGTAAATAGGGGCCAGTTGCATTTGGGCCCAACCCAACTTGGTTAGACTGACCTGACCATCCCGGTCCGAGGGACCCACATGACCTGACACGGTTCGTCTGACCCGAATTGGTTGGTTTTGGGCTGAAATTGTCCAGGATAGAGTAGTGGCTAGGCCCATTGGGCCTTGTTAGACCTGGTCCGGTTTGGCTGTGGATCCATCCCTTTGGGTCACCCAGTTACCTGGTTCTCATCTGGTCTGGTCTGACTTAGTCAGAGCTGTTCTAACCAGATGGGCTATACAACGACCTAGTTTCTTAACCGGTTCGTCCCAAAATTTGGTGTGTCAGTTCTTCTCCATCCCAAGATGCCCAGGGGCCCAGTTTATTCCATCAGCCCGGCCCTCATTGGAGGGATGACTTGGGTCCATCCCGGATGCCTGATGAAATCTAGGTCGCACAACCATAGGGATAGATGAGGCTGGCCGCCTCCCTCTATAGGTGGTCTAGCATGGATCACGTGCTAGTGCACACTATGACCAACCTCACAAGCCGCTCTAATTGATGCAGTGTGTTGACTAGCGCCGCCACCGTGCACCACTGCATCCCCTACTAACTGCACCCTCCGCTTCCCCAATGTGCCCCTCCTGCACCTCCACAGCCTGCTGTCCGTGCACTTCCTCACCCGACACAACTCCCCGCTAGTGTTGGGATCCCGTAGCACCATAGCCCACTGGCCATGACCTTCTTTTCTACAGTGCGCCACCGGGGCATGCCGCCTTCCACATGCGGTCATCGCCTCCACCATTGGCCTTCGAGCTGGCAGCCCCATGCCACCATAGGTGTTCTATTCCTTCATCGTTGTACCACCTCAGTGTCCTCATAGGGTCAAATATTCGATCCCGGGTCATTTCTCCATGGATGAAATGCCCAATGACCTCTCATTAATAATAAAAAAATACACTAAGAAATAGAAAGGGAGAATAACACTAAAAGAAATCACGAATGATGGATCATAGTCATTGTTTGTGTGGTCATGAATTCATCCATGTTTGATGTTTTAACACAGAAGAAAAAATCAAATGCATCTCACTCTCTTAAATTCCTTCAAGTAAAAACACATCCTAAAAGTACAGAAGACCCGTAGATCATCTTGTTAATGGGTAGATCTCCAATAATTGTTTAGAAATAAAAATGGGGAAAAAATTCAATGAGAACAATCCCCTACCAGAGAAAAATATGTTGTTTGAAGAAGATTTCTCATCACTATTTGTAGATCTCTGGTTCTAATTTATAATCCAAGGGTATCGTTGCCACTTTCCAATTCACCAATATTTGTCACTGGAGAGGTTTCCTTCATCATTCGTCAGATAAATTCTAGGGTTGTTCGTCAAACTTGAATCCTTGTTTAATTAAAGAAGGAAGATGCACTATGCGTTCGAGCATCACCACACTAATTTATTAATATATTTCATTAATGAGTTTTATTGTCATCTCCTCGCCGCATTGTATCAATGTTGTGTCACTGAAAAAAATGTTAAATGAAATAAAATAAACCTTTTATAAGTTTATTTTATTTTCCTTTAGAACGTCCAAAAATTAACTTTCACCCTCAACCTTCTCTCATTGAGGTTAGGCCCCTCTTAAAGAGAATATTTCATTAAAAACTCAACGGTTGTCTCATATTTTTAATCTGAGTTTCTTTTTGTGAGTTATGAGGATTCAAAAATGAAATAATTTATATTTAAATTATTTTATTTATAGTTACGTCTGAAAAACCAAGTTTCATAGCTGACGCACACCATCTGATGTTAGGATCCACCTAAGGGAAGCACACATTCACGAGCTCAATGGTACTCTCTAATTTCTAATCTGAGTTACCGTTTACTAGTTATAAGGATTTACAAAATAAAATAATTTTATTAATATTTATTCCATTTTAGGGTATTCTCAGAGGAGGCCTGCGCCAACTAAATAGATGTCTCACCTCAGGTAAACCCACCATCCTATATGTGATGGTACCCTCATATTTCTAATTTGGACACTCGTTTAAGAGTTATTCCACTTTCTTAGGAAAAATTCTCACACATTCTATTTAAAACATTAAATTTTTCAACAGACCATTTTGGGCAAATGGGGCCTTGGAATCGCACGTCGTCTCAATGCCCTATCTCAGAATAATCCCTAAAAAGTGATTAAAAAAATTCATGGAATTCCAAGATGTTACATTACCCCACCAATAGGGATTTAAATCATCATAAGACAAAACAAGGGATAAACAAAAAATGGGGGTATTGAGCATGGATTTGAGCCTTTCACTCCCAAATGAACTTCTAGAGATTCTTATGCTACCACCAAACACACACTAGAGGAATCGTTCACCCATCGAGAGACCTATTCTATTGATCCATGATATCTACCAGAAACGCTGTAAAATTATCCCCATCATCAAATCTCTATAACGTAGAGGCATCATGATCCCTCTACTAAACTCTGCTCCTGGGTAGTTAGAATGTGTGTTGACTCGGTGAGTCATTCCATGATCACTTTGGTGGTATCATGTCTTTTGGACGTATGTAGTAAACACTTCATGAAGTCCATCAATATCTCATCCCACTTCCACTCTAGTACCTCAATGGGTTGTGTAAAACCTTCTTGGACAGGGTGACCATCCTTCACTTTATTACAAGTGAGGCATCTTGAGACAAACATTGTTATTTACTTATTCATCCTCGGCCACCAGTACTGATGTTAGAGGTCCTGGTACATCTTCACCACACATGGATGTACCGCCAAAGGGGATGTATGGAAATACCTCAACACCTCCTCCCACAACACCACTGGTATTACAGTGAGTCCTCTGAAAAGGATGTCATTCTCCCCATCTATTGAATATCCATCAGGGGAAATCCCTATGGAAATCTGGGAATGTGTAGTCCCACAGTTGGCATCTTCGAGTTTCACCTCCCAAACTCATTGTAAGAGTGGAGGGGAAACTACCATCAACTAAAGTAAATTTGTCTCCTCTCTATTCATGAAGTATATTTGAAGGGAGTCCAACTGCTCTGAGGCCTCGTTCAGTAGCTGTGAACTCAATATCCTGTTGAGAGTATATGCCACCACGTTCCCCATCCCAGGAGTATATACTATCTCAAAGTCATAGTCCTAGAAGAACTCTAGTAAATGTCGTTGTCTCAGATTCAGATCCCTATGAGAAAAGATATACATGAAACTATTGTGGTTAGAGTAGATGTTGAATCATTCGCCCATAAGGAAGCGTCACCACATCTTCAATGCGAAGACTACCACTACCAACTCAAAGTCATGATTTTCATAGTTTTTCTCATGTTTTATCAATTGTGGTAAGCCATAAAAAATCAGTCCTTCCCCCTGCATTAAGATAGAATAAAACCGGGTTCTAGATGTGTCACAGAACCCCACGTTGTCGGTTCCCTCCTCTGGAAGTCTCAAGATAAGAGCTCTCATCAAGATCTTCCTCAGTTACTGGATGTTTTTCTGGCCTATTCTGGTCCATATAAATGATTTTCCTTTCTTCTTCAATGTCTTCATGGGTTCTGTCACTCTGGAGAAGTCAAGTAAAAACCTATGATAATACCCCGCTAACCTAAGGAATCTCCACACCTCAGTAACTCTATTAGGTGGCTACCAAGAAAACACTACCTTGATCTTCACTGGATCCCCCACAACTCCAACCTCTACGATGACATGTCCTAGGAAGTAGACCCTTTATATCCAAAACTCCAACTTGGAGTGATTTTTGTAATGATGGTGCTCTTGATGTGTGTATAGAACCATCCTCAGGTGTATCATGTACTCCTCCTTGGACACTAAATACACTAAGATGTCATCAATGAAGACCACTAAAAACCAGTCTACGTATGGTTGGAAGATCCTATTCATGAGTCTCATGAACACTGTTGGGGCATTCATAATATCCAACGACATCACTAAGTACTTGTAGTGGTCATAGTGACTTCTGAAAGCCATATTCGAGATGTCCTCATCTTGTGCTCGAAGCGGGTGATAACCTGATCAGAAGTCTATCTTTGAGAACCATCTCAATCCCTTAATCCAATTGAAGAGGTCATGAATCCTTGGTAGAGGATACTTGTTCTTCACGATAACCTGTTTTAGGTGACAAAAGTCCATGAAAAACCTCAAGATTCCATCTTCCTTCATGAAAAAAAACACTAGGGCTGCCCATGGTGAAATGATGGCCCTTACAAAACCCTTCCTTTGGAAGTACATCAAATGTACCCTCACCTACTGGAACTCAGCAGAAGATATTCGATATGCAGGTGTAGATATCAATGCCATCTCGGGGTATAGATCAATACAGAATTCTACCTCTCTGTGAGGAGGTAGTCCAGGAACATCCTCTGGAAAGACATACTCATACTCTGCCACTACTGTTGGGAATTGAAAAATAAAAACAACCACTACCACATGGGCAAGGATGGATGAATCAAATTTGGGTGGATGCACTCTTCTATGAATGAGTTCTATCTTGTGCTTCTGGGGTTTCCTTTTTCACCGACTACGGAAAACTGCATTCCAATGCTGCAGACATACCACATCCTTTTTTCCTAAAATAGTTAATCTGAGCATGAACTGTTGGTGACCAGTCCATTCCAAAACTAATATCGTAAGGCCTTGAAGCTTCCAAAAAGAGGTTATAATAAAAACTATCACATCAAGGTTTAGATCACACCACCAGGATAAGTGTGGTTATCGAGTCTCCTTCTCCTATCCTCTAGCTCCATGAGCCTAGTGTAGACCGCATTGGGGTGGTGGTTGTAACATGTTGAAATGTATAACACCTCCTTTTGCTCTCCCAGCTTCTTTTCCATGTCTGCCTCCCTAATTATTAATATGTCCTCATCATTGTATTAACCCTGGTGGCCCATACACTATTTCACTGTTAGCATGAAGGAATGTAATATCTCATGTGAGATGTCCCCTACCATCCATTGAAAATAATCACCTCTTTTTAGGCTGATTGGACTCACCCTATGAGTCTTGATCTATACATCCCCTATCATGGGACCTCTTTTCAGAATTTATCACACTTCCATGTTTCTGAGACTGATGTTGACTTCCATATTTTCCAATACTAACTTCCAATAGTTGTATCTTCTCATCCAAAGGACTTTCAAGAAAAAATGTTATCTCTATCACCCTAGCATAAGTAGGAATGTAAAGAGGAATAGTGATGGCTCAAATGTCCCTAAAAAAATCTCACTCAGAGGTATGAGCCCTAAAGAACTAGTCATGTCATATTAATCGAGTAATCAGAAAGGTTGGTACCTCTTGACGAATACTTAGCTACCAATATGTCATCCTGCCAAAGCTCTAGAAGCTCTTGGTAAAACATAACCCTAAGCTTTTATGGAAATAGCCCCTTCTCTGAGAAAGTTTCTCAAGATCTTTCCATGGAAAAGTCACCGCATCATATGTTCAGGTAATATAAACCCCTCCATCACCCTACTGAGCCACATATAAGGCTCACTGCCAGGACCCCTATCTGATCTAATGGAGTCTTGACTAGACAAAAAACTCGGTCACCACCTCATGCTAGTCCTTAGTCTCCTGTGAGTTGGGATTGCCTTATAACTTGAGGGGTCTCTATCACTGAAACTCATGAAAGTATCTCAGCAAGTCCATCTCATCTGTTGGTACTACAAGTACCATGTGCTACTCCACAAGTGGTGGTATAGCTGGTACACCACCCAGTGGTGTTGTCTCTGGTACAAACCCTTGTACTCATCTCGTCTCCCCGCAAATCATCCTCATGATCATGAGGTGGAATCATTGTTGGCTATCTATGTGGAAGCATCTTGAAAAAAAACAAGATGTATCACATTCAATTGAGTATACCTGGTGAGTTAACTCAAGAAGGTCATGGAAAACTCCACCCATTCCTATATGATGCATGTGCCATCATTGTTCCCCGCTAATAGTGTTTTCATGTTCTAAGTCAAAAGTAGAATTTAGGGTCCTGGTGTATGGATACATTGACCACCACACCAACACTGGATTCAATGGCCTGAAATCAGAACTCAAAACACTTAAAACTATTTCCCCAACTCAAACTCATGGCCATTGAGTTCATAAGATAGAAATGACAACCTTTTATACCACTATATCATGACCCATCCTCCATGTCCCATGTTGTGACTACCCCAAGCCTGCCTTCCATAGGCCAGAGGCTAGTGACTAGCACCAAGTAGGAATATCTGAAAAAGGGAAGACAATGTCTTTAAACCTATACACATGCACAAAGCTCAAACTGAAGAAAGTAAACACAATGTAAAGAACAACTATCAGTGAGACAATGAATGAGAGTACAATACAAATTGAATGAAAAAGGGGATGAAATATAATCCCTAAACCACAAAGGAAAGTAAAAATACCACAATCTGTCCACTCATGACCCTACCTGAAGGGTAGGTGAAGGGTAAATTCCAATATCTTTAGAAGTACACTCATCATTACTGTCTCACTAAGAACCTCTTGGTCCTGAACAACCAAGGTCTCCATCGAAGCATTGATCACCTGAACGAGACACGACACGTACGGGTGATGATCGTGCAGGGGTGAGAAACACAATACTCAGTAGAGACCCAAAACCACAAAGGAAATACCACAAAGTAACACCACAAAGGAAGACTGCAAAGAAAAGATAGCTCACACCAAATATAACTCAACATATAAAAAGTAAGATTATAAATCATAAATTTGAGTCATCTTGTACTACTGAAGGACGTATCTCTAATGATTCATTGATGTGAGCTCATCTACTGAACCACAAAGGTCCTCTCCAATATTCGACCACTGAGGTACACTCAGCTACTAGAACACTGGGGAATGTTCTGCTATTGGACCACTGAGGTCAGCTCAGCTACTGGACCACTGAGGTCCGCTGAGCTACTGGACGGCTAAGGTCCACTCAGCTACTGGACCACTAAGGTCTGCTCGGCTAATGGACCACTGAGGTCCGCTATGCTACTGGGCCACTGAGGTCTCACTCATTATATCCAACATGTCACAACCATCCATAGGATTCCCGCTCTCGAGTATACTTGATTCTGATAAAATCTAAAAATCAAGCCGTCAGTCATATCTCGACTACCATGAAAACTAACATAGAGTATACCCAAGGGACAAAATCATCACAGAGTACTAATGCCATAAATGAAATGTAAATTGGATGAATGGTATGAATTATATTGGTGTTTTAGTAAAAAGTGGTTTGTTGCGTCCGGGCCCAGTCCGACTTTGTCGGACTGACCCAACCAACCCGACCCGATAGTCCCGCATAACCTGACCTGGTTGGGTCTAAGCTGACCTAGTCTAGCCTGGAGTAGTGGCCAGGGTCATTGGACCTTGCTGGACCTGGCCCGGTTCAGCCGTGGGTCCAGCCCGCCAGTTCACCTAGCGACCTAGTTCTCATCCTGTTCAGTCTGACTTTGTCGAACCAATTTTGACCCGGTGGGCCGCACAGTGGACTAATTTCCAAATTGGCCCAGCATAAAATTTGGAGGTCTGGTTCATCCCCATCCTAGGACACCTAACTATCCGGTTTACTCTATCTGCCCAACCCATATCATCAGGTCCGCTTAGGTCCAGCCCAGACGTTTGTCGATGTCCGGTTCGTGTAGCGAAGTGGATGGCTGACGCCAGCCACCTCCCTCTACACACAGTCGAGCATGGAACACATACCATCACATGCCACGCCCCGCCCCATGGGCCGCTCCACCTAACGCAACAACTTGACTGACACCACCACCCTACAATGTTGTAGCCCCTATTGGCTGTGGCCTCAGCCACCTCAGCACATAGTCGGGGTGTGGTACCTCCCAACTGTCACAACCTTCTTTACCAGACATGGTTCCCCGCCGATGCTAGGATCCCGTACCACTTCATCCTATAGGTCGTGGCCTCTTCAACTGAATCACTTCACATTTTGCATGTGGCTGCAGCCGCATGCCACCGTCAGCCTTCGAGCTGGTGGCCCCGTGTCACCACTAGTGTTCTATTACATTATCGTCACAGCACCCTAGTGTCATCAAAGGGTCGTATCGTCAGTCCTGGGTCCTTGCGCCATGGATCTATGGCGCAACAACCGCTCATTCGTAAGCCAAAAATACACAAAAAAATAGCATGGGGATAAGAACGCACACAGAATTCATTAAAGACGGATCATAACCATTTTTTGTGGTGGCATGGATTGATCCTTATTAGCTGTTTTAACTAGGATAAACAAATCACATGCATCCACCTCCCTTAAATTCCAACAATTCAAAACCCATCGCACAAGAATAGACGACATGCAGATCAACCTGTTAGTGGGTTGATCAGTGTTCATTGTTTAGAAAGAAAAATAGGGAAAAAAATCAACGAGAACAAACCCCTACATGGGAAAAGGATACCAAACAAGGAATATTGCTTATTGCCATCTAGGGTTGTTTGTCAACCCTCAATCCCTATTTAATAAAATAAAGAAGATGCACTGTGCATTGTTGCATTGCCACACAGATTTATTATGGTATTGCATTAATTATTTTCAGTGTTGTCATGTCACTACATTGCAATGATGTTGTGTGACCGCAAAAAAGTTAAAAGAAATAAAATAAACCATTTCTAATTTTATTCAATTTTCCTTTAAACCATCAAAAAATTATCTTTCACCCTTAACCCGTGCCATTCTAAGTTAGGCCCCACTTAAGGAGAACATCTCATTAAGAACTCAATGGTGGTCTCATATTTTTAATACAAGGTACTGTGTGTATGTTATGGGGATTTTGAAAATTAAATAATTTATAAAATAATTATTTTATATATGGTTACGTCCCAAAAACCAACTTTCATAGCTGACCCGTGTTAACCGATGTTATCCTCCAACTAAGGGAATCACACCCCCACAAGCTCAATGGTACTCTTGGATTTCCAATACGAGTTACCATTTTTGAGTTATAAGGATTTGAAAAATAAAATAATTTTATTTAATAATTTTATTTACAGTTAGTCCATTCTCAGGGTTTCTCACTAGAGGCCCACGTAGACTAAACATAAGTCATGTCTAAGGTAAACCCACCATCCTGAATGCAACAATGCCCTCATATTTCCGATCCAAGCATCCATTTATGGTTTATTCCACTTTTTTAGGAAAACTTCTCAAACACACTATTTAAATCTTTACATTTTTGACATACCATTCCAGGAAGTCCGAGCCTCAAAATCGCACGCTGTCTCAGTTCCTGGTCTTGGAGTAATCCCTAAAACGTGAATAAAAAAATTTCATGGAATTCTGGGATATTACATGTAACTATATTATTATTACATGAATTAATGAAAATGTTGCATGTTACACACTCCCATGACCTTTTTGTTTTAGATATTTATAGAATTTAGACAAAACATAAACTAACAAATCCCATGTTCTTTGTATAAAAAGAAATATTTTTTTCATTATATATAAAGATACTTGATAGATAATGAGTTTTCAATATCTCCAAAAAAAAATTCCAAATGTGTTGTCTTTATAAGAATATCATGTGTACTACTTTTCTTTATTACCCGACGATTGAAAGCATTTGAAAGGTTGAGCTCAAATGATCAGTTGGGGAAATATATAACTAGAGATGTAAAAAATATAACATCCCATACTTTTTATAGATAGATATTACATATAAATATAATTATATTCATAACATAAGAATACCATGCTAAAAAACTATAGGTTTGGTTAATCTGGAAACTAAGAAACATAAACAACTGATTCATAAAACATCAACATTGTCTCTGGCTTATTTCTTCATAACTAGAAACATTTTTTATACATCTTACTTAATAACTTTATTCATAACATAGTGAAATGAAACATAATAAAGGGTGATATCAGTTTCTTAGTAAGGGTAAAAATGAGATATATCAATCATATCATAATAATAAGACATAGTAACATAAACAAAACATTTGAAAATTATATCTTTCACATCAAATATCATGATATCATAGCATGGGTAAATCATAGAGGTTCATTGAGAAATAAAAGAACATATTCCACGATATAATAACATAAGTAATGGAATTGTGGCATACACATAATCATAAAAAATAATTACCATATTATTTTAGGCTCATTTCAAAGAAAATCATAGTGGAAAAAGTACTTTTCTAAACCAAGTTCACTTCCCGTTCTAGCCCTTTATTACCAAACCAACCTTACTTCTTGTTCTAGTCCTGTGTATCTCATGAGATATATATCTTTACCCAATTCATTAGAGGGATATATAGGTCCCACCCATAACATAATGAAAACCATACATATGAGGTATAAAATATAATAATTCATTCATCATTTCATAACCCATAAAAATCAATGGGTTTCATAAACATCCTTCCATCATAACAAAACCCATGGAAAAGAAATGAGTTTCATAAATATCATTCCATCAAAAGAATAAAACAACCATATAAATAATAGGGATAATATCTTTGAAAAATACTCCCAATAAATCTTATGTAACATCAAATAATGTTATCATAAATGGAAAAAAATTGATAGATCACTTGAAAAATATTCTTCAAGAAAATATCCTTCTTGCTTTGAAAATGATTTCTTTTCATAAAATGATGCACAATTTTAAAAGAAAACATTTTAATTAAAAATAAAATTCTATTATTTTATAATAATCTTCAAGGTATTAAGTGATCATGAATGTGTGACAATTAATTCATTCCGTATAATAAAAAAACATTCCCCTCGTACTTTTGCTAAAAAATTCACAAAGTGACCTATTAGGAAAAAAACAAAAGGATCCCTTTAAAACCATTAATGAAAATCCACACATGGGTAAAAAAGAATTTAAAAATTGTAGAATAATAGTAAAAATATTTTTAAAAACATTGAAATCAAATACATATATTCTCTAGAAAATATCTATGTATAAATAATCTCGAAAAAATGAGATTATGAAATTAACCCTTACCTTAGGTCTGATTTCCATTGTACATATTCAAAAACCACTTATAAATAATTAATCATTTTACTCTTTTTTTGGGTGCTAATTGCTTCATTTTTTTATACAAGTTTTACCATATAAGTCCAATTTGTTGTAAATAGAATATAGTTTTTTAGTATCTAGAATTATATAAGGTAATATATATCATATTTATTCATTATATAAATGTACATAATCATTCTTTAATAGTAATCATGGAGAATGAATCACATCATTTCATGGAGACCATATGCCAGATGTATGCACGAATGAGGATATCATTCCCTTAATGATGAAATTGTGATGAAGTGGATGGAATACTGACCCTGTTCTTTATTACACACTTAAATATGATTTAATACATAAACTCTTCACTTGATACCACATGGGAGATCGAAAAGTTTGGTGTATTTGGGTCATAAGACCATTACATAACAAGTTAAAACATGAAATACAACATCTTTATTGAAAACATCCTTTACATGACCACTAAATTCCCTTGTACTTAGCATTGCATGGGATAACCTGAGGACATGCATAAGAAAATAGTGAGCTATAATGCTCGATAAGGGAATAAACATGAAATAACAATAGGAATACAATACATGTTTGACAATAGGAATATCAATGGAGTAAAAGATAAACATGAACATAAAGGGTTGATAAAGCATGATAATAATAACATGGAAATGTGGCAACAACACTTAACATAGAATTTAGCATGAGCCAAGGCTCATTGCACATGGAGCATGAGTAAACCCTCATTGCACATGAAGCATGATTAAACCTCATTTCACTTTAATTATCTTGATTCAACACTCACTTCACATGATGTATCATGATACTACACTTTACCCAATGCATTGGAGCGCTATCAAGGCGCACCCTTCTTAAACATTTTATTTCATGCATAAGTGTGCCACATGGATCATATAACATGGAATAAATCAACCTCATAAGTTATTACCGGATTAATTGGTGTAGAAAAAATACATTAAAGTACCATTCAATATGTATTTGTGCATAAAGGTGAATACCATTAATAGAGACATGGGTATGGTATTCAATACACGATGATCTTGGCTTGGAAAAATGTTGTGCAATTTCGGCAGTATAACAACGTGACATAAGGATTCATGAAAATGGTTGATGAGAGAGAAATAGGTGTATAATAATATGTACATGAAATGTACAGTAGAAGGGGGTCATATAGATATATGTCCCAAAAAATTTAATGGAATTTAGATGCATAATAAAAAAGAATTACTTGGATGTAAATGAGGAGAGAGAAATCCCTCATGAAATTTTTGCATGGTAACAGGTGTACATGAGTGGCATTAATGAGAGGGAAAGGGGTATCCCATCATCCAAACATAAAGAGGGAAATATGGTGGAGGTGTGAAATCATAACCCAACATTTTTAAATGAAAAAATGTCATAACAACTTATATAAAATTAGACAAAAATGAGAAAGGAATAAATCCCATACTTGGAAGTGTGCTTCCAAAGGCTTGGGAGAAGCTTGAGAGAGGATTTTTGGGAACTTGGGGCACATTGAGAGGATTCTAGAAAGATGATGGAAGAGGTTTGAAGAACACCAAATCATTTCAGTTAAGAGGAAGTGAGAGCATTGGTGGGTTTATATAGGAAAGAAGAGGGAATTCTTTATTATTTAGGTTTGGGACACCAAACATTAAACTAATCAAAAACACAAACCAACCCATGGTTTTTGCTCATGGTTTTTGCCCAAGCGGAATGGAAAAAAATATTTTATAAGGCCAACGACCGAACTTCTTAAAATAATAGTGTTTCTTATGTGGAGGTGAGTCACACTTTCAAGGAAAACATTTTAAAAAGACAAAATGTTTTATTAGCATTGAAGGGTCCACAAAAGATTTTTAAAATAAAAAATCAAACCCAAAATCACATTATTTTAATTTTAAAATATATATTTTTCGAAAATTATGTTTATATTATTTTATTACATCGTTATTGGGTCATTCTGATGTCATAAAACACATTATATATTTAAACGATATTTAATTTTTTACCAAAAAATTTGATTGTCTCTGAAAATTATGAAAAATTCACAATTGGATAATTCTAACGTACTGATTCAAAAAATAATTTTCATTTTATCTAAATAATTTTCTATATATTTTAATTTTTACTTTTAAAATAAAAATAGGCATTTATAAAAAAATCATGGGTTTTGACAAAAACAACTTTCAAACATTAATAAAAATTACAATTGCATTCATAAAATTATATGATAATTTATATTTTATAAAAAGTAATTTAATAATAATTATAATCTTTTATTAAAATATTATTTAATTAAAAAATCCATTAATTCATCAAAATATATTTCTTTGTTGAATGTTAACTAAAAATACTATTTGTGCTTTAAAAACTATTTACAAAGTAACAATAATAAAACGAATGCACATTCTTTATAAAAAAAATAATGTACATAGTCATAGTGCTAGGGTATTGTTACATAAACCCTTATGACACCCAGATAAGACTGATGGGTAAGGTGTTTGATGGTGACATGCTCTTGGGGTGGCTCAGATAACATCGCTCGGGTGGTAATCTCTATTAACTTCCACTTCTCCCATAGTCGGTTCCACTCAATATTAACTTGTTCATTATCGGCTTGGGATTTGTTAATAGAGAATATAATGACCCATACTTTAAATACATTGATATTAATTCAAAATTGAAGCATACTTGTTACAACATATAACAAAACCATGAAAGGACCGTATTGGTATAGTGTCTTTAGAAACTGGGAAACATAAACGACTGGTTCATAAATCATATACATTGTCTCCCATTTATTTCATCATATCTAGAGTCCCTTTTGGAATATTCAACTTAATACCCTTCATACAGGCCTAGGGAAAAGAAAACATACAAAAGGTTGAGCTCAAATGCTCAGTAAAGGTATACAAAAGAAATATCAGTCCTATCATATTTATAAGAACACAACATTTTGAAAATCTTAACCTGCAAAAGAGATCATAATATCATGTCATGGGATAAATAATAGTAATGAAAATTAATCCCAAATAATCATAACTTAAAACATAAAACTTTATGGCATACACACATAATAATAGAAAATCATTTCATATTAGTCAAGACTCATTTCCAAGACCATCATAGCGGACAAAGTCCATTACTGAACTGAGTTCACTCCTCGTTCCAGTCCTGTATCATTGAACCAGATTAACATGTCATTCTAGCCATGTCTATCTCATGAGATATAAATCTTTACCCCATGAATTGGAGGGAGATATAGGTCCCAACCATCTAATAATGAAACCATTCTTATGTGTTCCACAAAATCATAAATCATACATCATAGCATAACCCATGTAATAAAAATGTGATTCTTAAACATCATGCCATCGTAACATAATTCATATAAGATAAAAGGACATCATAAAATTAATTCCATCATAACATAATCAAATCAATGTTAAAATAGGGATAGAAACAGAACCCTATATTATCTTAGATGGAAAATAATTTTGATAAAACACTTGAACTCAATTCTTGAGGAAAATATCATGTCTACTTCGAAAACATTTTTCCTTTCTTAACATGTCATACAATTTTAATCTAAATGAAGTTGATTAAAAATAAACTTGAAAAATTATAAAATAAGATTCATGGAAATAATGTTCTATGAAATAATTAAAAATCCATTCATTCTATATAAGTTAAAAAAACATTTTTCTCTTACTTTGGCCAGAAAAGTCAAAAAGTACCGCGTACTAAAAATGAAAAAAGATTCAAATAATATATTTTACTAAAAACTAACTAATTGGTAAAATTGGATTTAAAAAATTTTAGGAGGATAGGAATAATATTATATATTGAGGAAACATGGACGTGGATGATAAAATACAGCCCAGTAAATACCAAAATATAAAAAATCTCGGATAAAAATGAGATTGTGAGATTTTCCCTTACCTTAGCTCTGATATGTGTTGTATATGTCTAAACCTCCTATATAATGATTTAAATAATGTCATTGACTTATTCCAGAATCACAATCATTGTTATGATATCATATATGGTCATATTCTTAGCTTCTTATTAGTAATATTTCATTGCTACTTGTTATTCGAGTGTTTATTGCTTTACGTTCTTATGTGTGTTTTGTAGAATAAATTCTTATTCTTCTTTTTAGGTTATAGATACCTCTTTTCCAGAATTTTATTAGTGTAATATATATCATATTAACTCATTAAATTCATTTATATAATCATTATTCAATGAAGATCATATAGAACGAGTCGGATCACATCATGGAGATGGTAGGCCGTACGTACGCATGAGCGATGATATCATTCCCATGATCATGGAATTGTATTGAAGTGTATGTATACTATTTTAGAATGGATACAACTTTAAAATATTCATATATAGTTATTCCTTAAACCATTATACCCATCTATGTAAGGAGGTGGAGGAAAACAGATTACACCATGGCGTGGAGACAGTATTCCGTACGTACACACGCGCGGTGATTTCATTTTCCGTAGGATGGATAGAAGGTGAAATAGGGTTGTTTCATATTTATAATAACAGATCAGTATATGAGTGATACTGATGTTATTACTTCATAATGAAACAACTAAATAAGAAGATTTTGAAGAAGAAATAAATTTGAAAGAATTGTTAATGGATATTACCTCTTCTTCGACACACCTCTTTGAAACCTCCTCTTAGGGCACTAAGATTGGCCTTTGAAAAAGACCAGGACCTCTAGGATGTTTCTAGAGAAGTAGAGAAGAGAAATTGGTAGGGTTTGAACGCTCAAGTAGCGTGCACCCTCTACTGCTATGACTGGTGGCATCGGTGGCCCAATGGGTAATGGTACTGCTGGTGCCTCTGCTAGTGCTCCTACTGATAAAGGGCCCTACACAGAGGCCTCGTCACTCAGTGGGCAATCAATGCATACTGTACCCGGAACCCTAACTGGCTGTCTGCGTGGAGGCAACCTGACAAGAAATAGGTGCACCATGGTCAATAAGTTATACCTAGTGAGTTGACTCAAATAGTTCACAAAGAGAACTTTTGAAAAAATGCATGCAATCTGTGTTTTCATGCATTGAGTCAGAAATCAGAAGTCAGGGTCCTGGTGTATGGATTCATCGGCTGCCGCACCAACAATGGATTCCCTAAACTGATAACCACACTCACAACACTTAACACTATTTCTATTAAAATATTAGAGTCCATTGTTCAATGGTAGAACCAACTCCTCTGATATTAATTTGTCACGACCCATCCCCTGGGGCCCATACCGTGACTACCCCAAGTCTGCCTTCCATAGGCCAGGGGCTGGTGAGTAGAACCGAAAGGCATAATCCCTAAAATCGGGAAGGCATTGCCTTTATATCCTGTAAACACACTCAACCAAGCACACAGAAAAATACGAACACAAGTAAACTGTAAAGTAAAAAGAGTGTGTATAGTAAGTAAAAGGGGCCAGAATACAATCCTAACTGGAAAGTACAAGAAAAATAAATGTACAAGTAAACTGAAACAGCTCATATGGACACCAGCAAAGGATCCTACCAGAAGGGTAGGTACATCTCTCGAATGATCGTCTCTACGGTACACCTCATCTAATTTCCACCAATGAGATACCTACAATCCTGGTAATCTCATCCTCAGTCAGCATTGTCTGTCATCTGTACCAAACACAACAAGGTGCAGGTGTAGCCCATACAGGGGTGAGTATAATGATACTCAGTAGGGACCCCGTGACCCTCGAAGGTCTCACAAAACCCACAAAGGATAAACAAAAAAGAATGAAAGCATCTGAAAATCCTACTTAGGTATATGAAAATACATATACCTAAGTTATAAAGAATACCCATCTCATTCATGAGGAAACACAAGGCCCAAATCCTTAGCCAATGTAAAACTGTACCACGAAGGAAAGAATACCATGAAGGTAACACCACAAAGTTACGTACCACAAAGGTACACCACACAGAAGAATACCAAAAAGGTATCACCATGAAGGTAAGTACCACAAAGGTAAGCCACATAAAAGAATACCACAAAGGTATCACCACGAAGGTAAGTACCACAAAGGTACGCCTCATAGAAGAATACCACAATGGTATCACCATGAAGGTAAGTACCACAATGGTATGCCACACAAAAGATTAACACAAAGGTAAAGACTCATCTCACACCAGGTATAATTTAGGTATGGTAGTAAAAATGTTTAGATGTAACTATTGAATCATCATACTCTATTAAAAGGCATACCCACAGATTATCCTAAATCATCAGACCCACGCAGGATCTTAAATCCTCAGAACCATGTAGGATCCTAGCACAGCAAACCCAAGAAGGATCCTAGAGTAGTCCCACATGGTTTCCTAGAGCGGATCCATGTGGGATCCCCAAATACAAACCCACGAAGGATCTTAAAGCACAGACCCACATAGGATCCAAAAGCACAGACCCACAGAGGGTTATTTTCTCATGTTACAGCCAGCTACAGGGTTCCCGCACTAAGCTCACTTGATTCTGGGAGGGTCTGCTCCTCAAGCCAGAGGTCGATACTACAAAATTACACGAAGTCCCAAGAAGATGTATGCCAAAGGACCGCCATGAAAAAGGGGTCTCAACGCAATAGATGGTGTGTCAATCGGACGCCTGATCTGTAATTTATTAGACTCTTTGTCTTGAGGGCTCAGTTGGATTCATGACTGATCCAACCCGATTGTACCCCCAACATTTTCCAAAACTCAAGTGGGTTATAAAAAAAGGACCATCTCTATCCAAGGTTTCTATCACTGTAGACGGTTCGTCAAACGGACGCATGTAGCTCATGATATGGCTGAAAGAATGAAAAGGGGGTCGATGTTGGTACGGGTCTTGTCCGACCCGGCCTGCCTCAACCTAGGCCGGACCAACCTAGTTCAGGTTAAACTGGCTTGAACCAAGTCCGGCCCTGGGTTCGACCAAACCCGCTGGGTCTCGCCCGACCTGCTGGGCATCCCGCGGTGTGGCGGCCGGCACTGCCAGCAGCCCTCCCTACAATGACATGAATATGTGCCTCGGCCGTTGCACGACTGGCGGCGCGGACGCACGCCGCTGCCTCCCCATCATGCGGTCGTCATCCACCGGCCTCCGCCCTTTCTCCACCATAGCCGATGGGCCGCGTCCCTTCTTCGGCGGTACGGTCGCACCGCCGCCTTCATCGCGGCCGACCGGAGTGCTAGCCGCTGTTCTCGAGCCCCACTGGTGTCAGTTGTTGACACGGTCACCGACAACGTTCTTCGGGTCACCGGGTGCACCCCGGTGGCTCATTCTTCATTCTGTAGAGATCCGTACTCATCTCAGGACGTCATAATAGGTTTAAGACCACCACTAAAATCACATAGGTTTCGGAGAGGTCGGGCCATGTTCTTTTGACCCACACCCTCCGCGTTAGAATGGTATCAAGTAGCTTATTCATTCTTGAATCATGATGAACATAAATAATGGGTAGGGGTATTTAAAAAAAAATAAACCCTACCATGATTTCTTGTTGGAAGAAGATGCGAGGAAGGAGACGAAGAGGGTGACAACAATCGTCACTTCAACAACACGCTTCCTAAGTCAGACTCGTGCGTTATCCTTGTTCTTGATTCCGAAGTATGTTGTTCATTTGAGAGGGTGTTCTTCATTTGGAGGAAATATTTCTACCATGTTCTCCAACAATTGTCCTTTTCCAACCAATCCTCTTAAAGGTAAAGAGGATCCAATATAATAGAAATAAGTTTAACAATTTAATTCCACATTGGCATAATTAACGTTGAAACATTTATTTTTTTGTAGATGGCTCAATTAATTAAATGGAGAGTTGAAAGGTTTTCCCCCATTAAGAGGGGTTCAGGTTTTCCCCACCATTAATTTCGAATTAAGAGGCTTTATGATTGAGTGGTCCCCACCATTAAACATCCAAATGGGAGGATAAAAATAAAATAAAAATTTGTTCTTTATTTTCTTTTTATTTCCTTTAAAAACACGAAAACTAACTTTCACGCTCGTCCTACTGCGGTCGAGGTGAAAGTCTCCTTAAGCAAATAATGGCACTGCGAGTTCAACAGTGCCCTCGTATTTCAATTCTGAGCACCAATTCAAAAGTTAAAAAAATCCACTTGTACGTTTACTAAATGTACCTAAAAGAAGTTCATAAATTCATTCCGGCCACATCGGGCCTCAAAATCACGCGCCGTCAATTTTTGTGGACTCGTAAAATTTCTATATAATTAAAAGAATTACATGGAATTTCTGGGTCATTACATATTTGATAGGTGATGAATGGATAATTTTGGAAGATATTCCATTAAATTTAAAAGGCAGTACTCTCAGTACTTTCAAATTGTTATCAGACTGTTCTATGGGTTCACCTAAGGCAAAAATATTTTTGAATTTTCTTTAAGTCTCCCATTCATCTGTGTGATTATTTCAACATCAATAATTCTAAATGTTTTTAATTTTATCTTAGCTTTAGCATATCTAATCTGTCTGACATTATTTTTTCCTTCATAAGCAACTAAAGTGATTTTACACATCTCATAGACAGTTGAACATTGTGATACACTATTAAAATCATCTGGTCCAAGACCAAAAATGATAGAATTCATAGTTTTACAATTGATATCATAATCTACTTCTATTTCAGTAGTCAACGTTTATAGTTTCTCATGAATCATATAAAGAGTAATGTTTTTTTGTAGACTTTTAATCCAATATTTTTTAGATATATAATTATTCGGGATTTCTAGCATCTATAATTTTCACCACTAAAATATGAAGCACGCAGAATTGAAATTATGTATCTTGGATCATCCATTTCCATATTTGTATAAACCTTATAATTTTATCTTACTAGAGATTTATCCAAAAACCTCTCCTATGATACCAATTTTTAGGTTGGAATATACAAATTAACAAAAGTGGGGGTTGAATTGTGTCTTTTAAAAAATCCTACAAAATTATGGATTTTGACACCCACTGTGATTTAAATGGGTATACAGTGTTTAATTATTTCAAAATAAAATATAGTGAATAAATAGAAATATAAAACACATCTTTTTATAGTGGTTCAGGGCATGAAGATCCCCAATACCACTCTACCTTTCACTCTCTTTGCGAGTTTAGTTAATTTCAATAAAATGATGCTTTTTTCACAAGACCATGAATTCATAACTGAGTGCAGGTAGTTGACACCATTATAATAATAATAATAATAAATATTTCAAGTTATATAATAGGGAACCAATTATCCATAGCTTAGATCTTGAAAATGATACTCCACCAAAACTGAGTACGAGAAAATGAAACTCCAATAAATCAATAGAGTTTGATTTGAATGGTTTGGGTTGTACTTCACTGTTGTTATAGCATCAACTGACAGATGATGGATTTTATTCTTCAGAAAATAATATCCTTAAGAATGAAATAGTCTAAAGTAATCCATGTTGAAAAAAATTATCTTCCATAAGGTAGTTACTAAATAGTATTAGTAATCTTACAATATTAAAAGATTGAAAATGTATATCTCTAAAGTGTAGATTCTTTCTGAATTGATAATTCATTGCAGCTGCACTATAAAATATAATATCAATAATATTTTTGCATATGTGAATTTCATATCACACACATATTTTTGAAGATATAATATGAGGAAATATATATAAGAGATATCTTTATTCGCTATTCCACATCCAAAAGACTATCCTGATTGATTGCTGAAATTAAAATTCCAATTAACTTACGTAATCCTAAAATCCCTTAA
Source organism: Viscum album (assembly GCA_963277665.1). Taxonomy (NCBI): domain Eukaryota; kingdom Viridiplantae; phylum Streptophyta; class Magnoliopsida; order Santalales; family Viscaceae; genus Viscum; species Viscum album. The sequence continues at coordinate 1,654,142,754 of OY728121.1, read as the reverse complement.
GAACAGAAGTTATTTTTTTTATGAATACAGTTATTTAGGAAAATCACAATGATTCTTAAATCAGTGTTCAATTATTACTTGAATGTTTCATCAATTTCAGATTGAGAACGCATCTTAAAGACTTCACCATTTAAAACATAATGTAGGGTTGAACTACATAGCATAGGGTTATTTCACATATCATAGGGTTCTGTTACATAGTGTAGGGTTCCTACCAACATATGGTTTCATAAACATAACTCATTTTCACGTAACTTAGGGAACAAAAGTAGTGTAGGGATGATTATCCATACATGCACTTTTTTAGAAAAATATCTTGAACATAGTATTGATTAACTATATGTTCAAATTCCCTATTATAGGGTTAATGAAATATAATCCTAACTTACAACATAGGGTTGTTGATCCTTATGTTTGAGGATTCTATGAATGTATAGATGGTGATCCAAAAACAAATTTTTAGTGTAACATAGGGTTGATACCATAGAAAAACATTTCACTTTTCTAGCATAACGTAGCACTAATACCATACATAAGAGTTTCACTTTTCTAGTGTAATGTAGGGTTGATACCATAAGTTCATTTACCAATTATAGGGTTTTGAAACAGTGTTTCTAGTGTAATTCTCATAATATTAAATTACTTTAACACAAATATATATTCTTAAAAAAAAACTTCAATGACAATTATTTAGAAAACAAACAAGGGTATTTGTTAGCATCAAAATCATCATAATTTATAGATTATTTTTGAGACAATACATTCCCAACACCATAGTGAGAAAATTATGATGATTTTTTTTGGATAAATGAATGTAGAAGATAGAACATTCAAATTTTATATGTCTTGAGATTTTTATAGCTGGTAAGTTTTATAAAGTGAGTTTTAATATTAGAAAAATGACAATGATGATCCATATGATGGAACTTGTACATGAAGATGACTGGGGATATTTCCTAGAAAAGCTCTTAGAGGATGAAAATACACTAAGTTTTTTACGAATTCATTCATGAGAAATGTGTGGATATACCTCTATAAACTATAATATTATGTTTTTGGAGTGTTCATGAAAATAAAATATATGATGGAATGATAAAAATGTTGCAATATTAAATGTAAAACAATCAGATAATGGAGTGGAGTTCATTAGAAGATGTTTCTAGAACATTAATAGACATATACGTATCAATAATGAGTAGACTACAATTAGAATTACCAAGAAAAATTTAATAGATGAATGGATGAGTCATATTTTTATGAAAAGGGCACGTAATATAATGTTTAATTCATGAGTGTTTAATACATTTTTTGCTGAAGGAGTTGATAACAAAAGTTACTTGATAATTCAGAGCCCTTCAAATACAATGGGATAAAATCGATTAGAAGCTCTGTGGATAAGAAACAATTTTGATTTATCTCCTTTAAAATTCTTTAGAATTAAAATATCATGATTGTCTTTTTATAGTATATGATAATGATAAAAATAGATTTTGATATTGAGATCATTTAAATAGAAAAATCACCAAAAGGATAAATGTGCTCTTTAATGAGCATGTCTTGTAGAATGAACATTATTTATAGGAGATGTAATTTGAAGTCAAAGAATCAACATTAAGTCAAATTAATATGAGCATAGGTAATAGAAGATCAAAAAATATAGAGAGTTCATATAGATATGAATCTATCATAAATACTCAAATTTTAAAGGGATGTCTTGGGAGTAACATAGAAGGTATAATGATGAGATTAGTAGAGGACAAACATGAAATATTAATAATTTTCAAGGTTTGTACATTATTATAGAGGACATGATTTTAAAGGATTCAGTTTAGGAATGAGTTGAGTTACAACAATAATTGTGGTAGTCTACAAGGATCATAAATCCAATACAAATATTTTCATTTAATCTGAATTTCAAACTTTTAATAGAAGGATGAGAATAAAAAATCCTACAAAATTGGTAATCGTCATTGATACTAATAAGAGGGAGTTGGTGATCATGGAGGATTTGGATTTAGTTCACATGAATAAATAATGGGAGATGATAAATATACCCACTGAATAGAGAATACTAGGGAACGAGTGGGTTTTATGATTAAATGATAAAGCTAATGGATGTGAAAAGAATAAGACAAGGTCTGTGGAAAAATATTTTCAATAAAAGGAAGAAATTTAATTTTATGAAATACTCTCTTTGGAAGTTAGGAAAATTACCATTCAAACTATGCTATGTTTGATTTCTTTTGGTGGATTATATATGAAGTTGATGGATATGAGCACGACTTTTCATCATGGGAATCTAAATAAAGAAATATACATGAATAAACTTGCTAGATTCATCTATCAACCAAATCAATATGTGGTTTATAAACTCCATAAAAGTCTGTGTGGATTTATATGAGAGATAAGTTATTGGAAATAGAAGTTAAACTCATTTATATAGGATAATGCTTTTATACAGATATACTTTGATCATTGTTTCTACTGAATAGAGTATAGTGATGGAAACATCATCATTTAATACTTTATATGGATGGCATGATTCTGGCATGACCATGAGTCTAATGTATCAAGGTGCCTAAGAATGATATTTCAAGGAATTTAGTAATGAAGGATGTTATGTAATCTTGGACAATCTTGGGAATGAGTATTTTTCATGATAAAAATATTAAGACTTTGGTTTTATCTCAAAAAATGAATTTTAGAATAATTTTAAAAACAATTATAGATAAATGAAAATATTATTTAACTCATATTTTGGGACTTTTAAATATCTCCATGGAATAAGTTCCACTAATAAAATAAAAGAATAATCACGTGGATATAATTACATATGAATCAGTGATAGGAAGTCTCATGTACACTATGGTGTGAGATCGACCAGATCTTTACCATGTGGTGGGATTTTGGAGTTTATTCATATAAAATATAAAGAATGAAAAATTGGAAGATTAGAAGTGGATATTGAGATATCTCAAAGTCATAGAATATAGAACTATTTTTATAACACCTTGAAATTTTAATTGAATTTCATTGTGTTCGATAACATAGACTATACACAATTCTATGCTTAAATGACTTGTGAAATAAATTATTTAAATATGAAAACTATAACATAGTTGTTAAATTGGTGATTGTGAATAGGATTAAATAAATTATGGAAATTATATATTTTAAACATGTATAAAATCTATTCATTGTTTATTAATTTATTATAAATAAAAACAAAAATCATTTGAGTGTAAAGGAGATGTTTTAACAAAATATATTTTTATGTGTTTAATGTGTTTTTATCTTATAAATTAAATTAATTAGTAATGTTAAAATACTTTAATAAATTTATATGATATATAGTGAATAAAATGTTTTATAATTAATCTAATACTTTTTTTATGCTTAAGAAAATAATAAATCAATTTTATACTTAAAAAATATATTTTTCTAAAAAAGTGGTTCCACCACTTGTTGAGTACTTATTTTAAAATTAATTTTTACAAATTTTAGAAAATTTATTTGATATAATGAACTTAATTTTTTATATTATTATTTTAAAATTACATTAGAGTAATTTTTTGGTATTTTTCTGAAATAAGTGATTTTTCAGTGAATAGTGAAAATACTGATTTTTTAAAACTGTCATTTATTTTCAATAATTAGTTTTTTTAAAATTAACATTAACATCATAATTTTATTTCAATGTAGCAAATGTTTTATTTAGATATATTTATAATAAATAATTTCATTTGAATCATTTTTAAGACATATTTTGTGAACAAAACATAATTTGTTTCCATCAAGGACACACATGGATAGTCATAATTATGTAAATAAAGAATATATATTATACTATTGAAATTATTTTTATTCATTAAATTAATATATCACAATATTCCTTACCATTTCAACCATTACAAGGATGATATCATCGTTCTTGTGTACATACATTATACGATCTCAACGAAGTGATTCAATTTATTTTCTATTTACAATATTAAATAATGGTAATAAAAATGTATCTAATGATTAAATATTATATTTATAAAAGTAATATAATTCTTTGGATGATGTAGCTACATCCCATAAAAATAATTGTAACTTTTTTCAAAAACCATGCATGAGAAAACAAGACAATTAACACCCCAAACAATAGTAATAACAAAAGGTAGTTAATGAATGTGTGGAAAGATGGTATAATAGGATCATATTATATATTGTAAATATTCTTATTCTTTTGGTATAAATTAATAACATGATTAAAACCATTATACATGAGTTTAAAATTTAATTCATCCAAATGTAATTGTGAGGTAAGGGACTTTGTCTTAATTTCATTTCATTGAGGCATATCGTAATGTTTTGCACCCAATTTTTATTTTATGGTGTATATACTACACATTTTAAATGTAATATCATGAATAATTTATAATTAATGGTATTTTAAGTTTCAATTTGTATCATTTCATCCTAGGGTATTTGACTTGAATGTCACAAAGTGGTAAATAATTTTACAACTCAATTTTTTTCATTATGTTATAATACATATTCATTGTCTTTTGTATTCTAATATTAAGTGTGTAATGAATTTTTATTATCTTATGTTTTATATAAATTTTTTTTATGTGGATTTAAATTTTAGATACATAATTGATTCATTGATTAATTCCCACTTCAATATTCGAATCATTGTAATGGTTACACACATCAAACTTCTTCCTTGGTACATATGTTTAGTTTTACACATACATTCATTTATGGGGTGTATATGTTGACCCTTATGTATCCTATATCATTATTTTCATTATTTTCATTATAATTAATTTTTCATTTGAATTTATTTCCTTGATGGTGATTATAAATTGCGATTTTCTAAAGCCATAAGGGTTTATTTCACAATTTTATTTTAATAAGGATTATTTAAGTTTAAATTTAAAATGAATATAATTATTTGATAATTTTCTAATAAAAAAATTTAATTTTATTATTCTATAATTATTAAAACAATATCTCAACTAACAGTACCATTTTAATCTCTTTGGTACTTAAAATAACTGAAAAAATATTTTTATGAAAATCTAACATTATCTCTTTATTTGGATGAATATATGTTTTCTTCAATGTCCAAGTTTCCCAATAATGTTTTGATAATGTTTTAAATATTTTCCTAAAATTTTTTAAATTCATTTTTACAGATGATTATTTTTTTAAGGTTTTTTAAAATGGATCTTCTTGTCATTTTACAAACAAGGTACCTTTTGCATTTTCCTATAAAAATGTGAAAAAATAATAACTTTAACATACTCAACATGAAAAAAGATTCCCAGTATCATGAACAATAATTTATTTGAAGATAAAATTAGATTTTTACAATGTTGTTTTGAAGGAATATTTTTTCCGAAATATTATAGAAATACCTAGTTTTTAAAAGTGATTATCAAATTTTAAAATTCATTTTCTTTTAGAATTATTTTAATGATCTTTTTATGGATATTTTAGTCATCAATGATAGAAATAATTATTTTTATTATAATCCACTAGGTAAATGTAATAATTATACCATCATTATTATTTATTTGGATGGTTTATAGTCAATTTGTAATGATAATGTATTTACATTCTCTTTCTAGATTAATATTTATAGTAATTAACTTTCCCTTGAAACATTAAATTTCTTTTGATCATTTGAAAATAAAATTCTATTAAATATGTATATTCATTATATCATGGATATTATTTTTTACTAAACCATATACCTTTTGAAAATAAGGTATTTACTTCAAAATTTATATGATTAAATGGGAAATAAAAATAAATCTATATTCTTTACTCAACATAGATGTTTATTGATAAGGAATATTGTTCATGAATTAAATCAATCATTCATTATATGAGGAATTAATTGGAAATGTGGTGATAGGTGGGGCCTGGTTTTATATATCCCCTCGATGCATCAATAATCTAAGGAGTGGAATTAGTAATCTAGCATTAAATTGGTTTCAAGTGTATACCTACTCATCCATAAAACTATATTGTAAAAAGTTTTGGATGGTATAAACATCATGATTTATGATATCCTAATGTCCAATATTAATTATTTACTTGATTTATATTTTAGTCCTTATTATCTATGAGATTATTTCATTGATATTATCTATGGATAAATTTTATAGTCAAATTAATAATTAAATGGAATGTGTTTCCAATTAGGTACCTTGCCTTATTGACTATGCCTTATCAAAATATGATATTTATGTTATTGGTTATATGGAATGTTTGTTTAGTTATTTACCTTGGCATATTTTTTATGCCATATTGATTCATGATATATTCCAATGTATGTGACCCTTACTGATCATATGTGCTCACAATTATTTTCTTTTATTTTCTAAGGATATGAAGAAGGAATATTTGAATGAGTTCAAGGATGATTTTTTTCATTAACTGTGTTTTATTTCATTTTTTCAAATGTAATTTTAGATTCAATTATTTATCTATTTTACTAATACTAATAAAATATTCCTTCCTTTGGAATGACATCACTTGTATCTTATAATAATAGAATAATGTATCCACTAGATCATGGTTGCTGGGGTTACAGTATTTATAGTTTGTGTCAGATTATGTTTAGTAGAAACCATTTAAACTAGATTTAGAAAAACATTTATTGGAAAAAATAACCCAATAGTAGAATATGATTATTAGTAGAGAAGAACATCCCAATGTTTTTAAGGAATATATTATATGGGTTTTTCTAATAAATAAATCCACCTCTTTACACTACAAGTGTCTGTGGTTCTTGAATAGTTATACCTAGGGGTAATAAATAAAAAAAAATGCATTAGGGTTGACTTGATTATCACCCAGTATAAGGTAACAGGTCTTACAATGAACAATGTTTTATACTCTTTGGGGATATACTTAGTATAATTCACATTTTCTTTATGAACCATTATAAAGGATTTTAATATATGATTATAATGAATGAAATAAGATAAACATATGGTTTCAATGAAAAAAATAAGGTTTAATTATTTATATATCGTATAAATTATTATTTATAATCATGAATATTTTTATGACACCATGATTTTTGGATTTAGGTAATTAGTGGAACTATGAGGAATGATGTTAACGCTGAATGTGATAACTAACATTCTGATTATGAGAAACCAAATGGGATGAGGACTAGAGAGAAATATATTATTATTATTCTTAATTAGTTATCCCAATATATTGTTAGCGTCCTATACCTTAAACAACATTTTGACTCACCAAATAAGAGAAGGATGGAGTCTTCTATGATCTCAAGAGGTGGAAACCATGGTGGAAATAAGGGTTCATTTACTTCATGAAAGAAATTTTAAAATAGATACTTAGGAGAAAGTGTCAAAGGAATAATGAAATGTCTTATGTGTGGAAAATAAATTTTCCAAACAATGATTTTTTGAGTAAAATTGATGATTTCAATGGAGGAAAATAAATTTCATCAATGTTATCCATTTATAGTTTATTTTTTTAATTATAGAGAACTAAGGAAATATCTGAGTAAATTCCCACTTTAAATATATAACACCTAGTCCATATAAGGACCTATTACAAACCAATATTTAGATAAAATAGGTTGAAGTATTTATGTATTTGGATTCATTAAATATGATGTATAATTTTTTTACCAATGAAATTTTGGTAATAAGAATCATGAAGCACGACTGTGTTAGTTTTTGGAATCATACATGTTTTATTGTAAGATTAACATAACATTTATTGACACCATAATGAGTTAATGAGTTAAAGTTTAATCATAATTTTGATTTCTTAAACACCCATTTTTTTTGAGTTTATGTGATTGCATTTTATTAAGAAAAAAGATGTTTTGGGATAAATTTATTGAAATGAAACCTATTAGTTTAGTATATGTTTTAGTGAAGAATTTATTTAAGTAAGAATGTATTAACATTTTTTGGACATAATATTAAGGGTATTGGTAAAAAAAATTATTTTATATTTGATGTTTCTTTATTATGGTTCATTCAAATTTCGTAATTTTATGTGAATTACATTAATATATATTTGGAAAATGTACAACCCGCATGTTGGATGACAAATCGTCACATCTGGAAAGGCTTATGGGCTTGAACTCACAAAAAAGGGTGACAAGGGTACATCCCTTACCACTAGCCTATATTATGTCCTTTTTAATAGGATCTTGTTTTGACATAATGTATTTTATGGATAAAAACATATTGAATGGATTAAGTTGATCTTTTGTCATTACTATTTAGGTTTATAAATTAATGTATTTTTTTAGATAACTTATTATAACCATTTTTTTCAGAAAACTTTAGACAAATACATAAATAATTATCAATATTTTATGGATATTATTATCTTTCAAAAGTTAATTTTTGTGATTTATGAATAAAAAATTCATATTGTATATTCATTCCTTGAAGTAAGAGGTGAAGTGGAAATTGGTCAAAGCACATCAAAAGGCAAAAATTGTGCTTATAAAATTTAAATATATCATAAAGGTATATTTTATAGTGTTCTCTATATTGATTGTAAAAAAAATCCTAAAATTTATTAAAAAGGATCTTGAATAAATGTTATCCAATTAGTTTCAAATCCAATGTATCAATGGTCATTTAACTCATTTCAGAATTATGATTTTTTGCTCATTTAATTTCTCTTGATAATTCACTTTCTTGTGACCAATGATCTCCATCACTCACCAAATTTTTTTATTTTTTTCTTACATGTCGATATTTTCACTTCCCAGAAATATTCACATACATGGAAACCTAGTAATGTGTTATTTCAGATGACACTTGTGTTATCCATTCCCTCTTTTGAGAGGAAGTTTTGTTAACCCTTTTTATTTTGTCATTTTTCAGAAAAGGATTTTTAAAAAATAAAACCCTTTAGTTTAGAAATAAAATTAAATTTTTTAGGACATAATTTATTGAAGTTGGTGAGAATTTAACATAATGAAATTTTAAAAGAATAATATTGTGTTTGATATTTTATATGACTTGCAACAATGAGCTTAAACGACTCATAAAATATATTATTTAAATTTGACCATTAAAACCAAGCTATTAAATTGATGTCTATGAATAGGAAGATATAAATTATGAAAATTATATTATTTAAGCCTGAATAAAATTAATTAATTTATTATTAATTGATTATAAATGAAAATAAAAAACATTTGAGTGTAAAAGAAATGTTTTTTAAAATACAGTTTTTAAGCATGCAATGTGATTTTATCATATAAATTAAATTAATCAATATTGGTCAATTATTATAATGAAATTTTTATATTATATATCCAATAAAACATTTTATAATTCCTAAAATATTTTTATATGAATGTGAAAAGAATAAATAATATCTATGCTTAGAAAATATATTTTTCTAAAAATGTGGTTCCATTACGTTTTGTATAATTATTTTAAAATTATTTTTACCAATTTTAGAAAATGTTCGTTAAAAATGTGATGAATTTTTGAAATAATTAATTTGAAATTGCTTTAGAGTAATCTATTTTGTATTTTTATGAAAAGAGTTATTTTTAGTGAATAGTTAAAAATATCCCTTTTTGGAAAACGTTCATTTCTTTTCAATAAATTAAGTTAATCAAATGTAACATTATTATTTGAATTTGATTTAAAAGTAAAAAAATATTATCTAGTTACTTATAAAATAATTAATGGATTTTTAACAATTCTTGTATCAAATTTTTTTATAAATATACTTTTTTGGCTTAAAAGGCCTTTTGTATGAAAATTGTTTTCAAGTGAATAATGTTACTCTATTTTAATTAATTATGATAGCCAACAATAAGGAAACATTTAAATTATATTTATATATTAAACATTAAAATAAATGAATTTAAATTTATCTCAAAATTATTAATATTAATATAGTTAATATAAGATCAACCTATGATTGAAAAATGTATTTCTTGAAAAACATTTTTTCGACAAGATTTCGAAATTCATATTTAAATTAAAATTTTACACTTATGTGAATTGAATTTGGTAAAATGTATTAATTATTATGAATCATAAATTTTAATATTGTTTAGTAAGTTCATATTTACTATTTTTAATAATTAATTGGGAAAACTGAAGAAAAAAAAATTAATTACAATAATTGATGTTAAAACAGGTTTACCGAGGGTGGGGGGTTAAACAAAATGATAAGAGATAGTTTAATAAATAAACCTATAAAATATAATTGGGTATAAATATTTCAACAACACATATCCCACCATCAAATATATGGTCATTTATAATAATGTTACTTGGGAATTACTTTTTCACTTGTTATTCATTTAGGAAATTTCCATGTAATTTCCAAGACAGTCCCCTCACCCACTTATAAAAGGGAACCCATCCCCTAACTTATTCAAAACTATGAAGCTATATATATATTAACCATACAAAATAATTCCCAAACATCCTTATCCATATTCTAGAGGTTCTGGTCTTCCCAAAAGTCCAAAGTTGGGGTCCTTAAGAAGGGATCCAATGGAGGTTTCTCTAAGAGAATGTAATCATATTAATGAAGCTCATCAGTTTAATTTTTGGTTTTATAACATTTAATTATATCTAAAAAAATTAAAATATAATAAAAATTATCAAGAATATACTTATATGTTAATGTTTTTATGGAATAATATTTTTTTTTACTTCATATCTTTCAAATTAGAAACAAACCCATCACTCATGTGTATAGTGAACCACCATCTCACAAACCAATGTAAGTTTATTCATCACCGAAAAACATGGGTAGACATAATAATGAAAATAATGAATATATAAAATAAAAATGAAATATTATTTATTATTTAAATTAATATAGCATACAATTAATAACCATTTCACCCATTAAGGGATTGACATAGTCACTCATGCGTACATACGACCCACCGTCTCAAAAAAGCAATGCAATATATTTTCTTTTTCCTACATTCAATCATAGTTATAAAAATTTATAAAATGAGTAAATATGATATTTATAACATTAATATGTTTCTATATCCGATTTAACTATATAATATACCAATGAACTGGAACATTCATGATAAAACATGTGTGAGAGAAAAACACAATTAACACTCAAAATAATATTAATAATAAAATATAGTTAATGAATATGTGGTAAGATGATATAATTGGATCATATATAGTATTTTAAATATTATTATGGTTTTTTATAAATTAATATCATTCTTAAAACCACTATACTTGATGTTAAAATATTCTTCAACCAAAAGGAAGTATGAGGTAGGGGACTTCACCTAAATTTCTATCCACTAAGGCATATTACAATGTTATACACATAATTTATTTTAAATGGTGTATGAATTTACAATTTTACATTTAATATCAATATTAATTTATACTTCAGGGTGTTTTAAGTTTCAATTTGAATTATTTTATCCAAAGGTATTTTACTTGAGTGTTACCAAGTTTTAAATAATTTCATAACTCAATTTCATTCTATTTGGTTATATTACATCTTCTTTGTACATGATATTGTAATATTTTTTTGTAATGAATTTTTATTATATTATGTTTTCTTTCAACTTATTTTTTGTGTATTTAATTTTATTGGAAAAAATTAGTCATTTATTAATTATCATTTCAATGTTTTGATCATTGTAAGAGTTTCTCATCTCAAATTGTCTTGTTTGAGACATATGTTAAGTTTTACACATATCTTATTTTATTATGTGTATATAATTCCCATTTGGTAAGTTATATCATGAATGTATTTATTTTCATGTAATTTAATGTTTCATTTTAAGTTATTTCCTTCATGAGGGTTATGAATCACATGTATCCAAAGAATTAAGGGTTTATTTCATATTCTCATTTTAATCAGGATTTTATACGTTTCAATAGACATTGAAGAAAATTATTTAATAATTGTAAAGTAAAACCCTTTAATTTTATTATTCTCTATTTATTCCAGAAAATTGCAAGTAAAAGTACAATTTTACTATTTTGGTAATGTAAAATTATTTATAAAATATTTTTATGAATATATGACTTTATTTATCTATTTGGTTGAATAATATGTTTTCTTCCAAAACCATATTTTCTAAAAATGTTTCAAAAATTATGTTAATATTCTTAAAAAATTATCTAAATTCATTTTTACCTATAATTTTCTTTAATAAAATTTTTCAAAATGAATCTTCTTATTGTTTTACAAATAAGGTAATTTTTATCTTTACATGATAAAAATGTGAATATAATGTTTAGTTCACGTACTCCGAATGAATTGAACTTGATGACGTCCTGACAACCAATTTCATTGAAGGTTAATTTTAATGTTTGAAGGATAATTTTAAAGGAAATATTTTTTCTAGTATTATAAAAATACCATGTTTTTTAAGATGATTTTCAGAATTTAAATGATATTTTATCAAGAATATTTTCATGGAAATTTTTATGGTATTTCTATTCATAAATGATAACGACCATTATTTTTATTATACTCAACTGAATATATTTCATGATTATACCATCATTATTTTTTATATGGATGTTTTTTTTATAAATTTGACCAAGGAATCTATTAGCATTCACTTTATAGATTAATTTTTGAAGTCATCAACTTTCCCTTGAAACATTCAATTTCTTGTGATCATTGGCCATTAAATTTACCTTATATATTAATATTCTTTTTATCATGGATATTATTTTTTCCCAGAATCATATACCACTTTTACATACTATGTTTAATTTTAATGCTATTTTATTATCTGGGGAAATTTTGATAAATATGTATTCTTTACTCAATACAGATATTTATTGATAAACATATTTCTCATGAATTAAATATATAATTAAATATATGTGGAATGAATTGGAAATTAAATGATGGGTGATTCATGATCATTGATATACCCTCAATGAATTATTATTCTCATCTGGTGAATCAGTAAGCTATCATTAAATTCTTTTTTAGTGTATACATACTCATTGATTAAACAATATTTGAAAATGGTCCTAATGATATAGATATCATGATGTCTAAGATCATGACATCCAAAATTATCTATTTCATTTATTCATAATTCAGTTATCATTATCCATGATTTTATTTCATTGATATTTTTTATGGATGTATTTTTTGGTCATGTAATTGATTAAATGAAATAGGTTATCAGTTATTTTACTTTATATATTTATTATGCCTTCTCTATATATGATAGAAAAGTTATTAATTAATTAGAATGTGTGTTGATTTATTTAAATTTCCATATTGATTATAAAATATTAATTCATGATAGATTATATTTTATGTAACCCTTACTGAGAAGCTCAGCCCACCCATATTTTTTTTAATTTTTCTATGATATGAAAAAGGAATATTTGAATGAGTTCAAAGATTCAAAATTTTTATATTATGTATATTTTGGTTTGTGTTTTCAAATGTAATGTGAGATTTATATATATATCTTGTTTTCCTAGACTACTTTTAGTCCTTCAGAATTTAATCACTTGTATCATATGTCAATGTAGAAAAGTAACCACTGGATTTGGGTTGCTGGGGTCGGGGTCTTTACACTTTTCATTAGAGAAGATGATCTATTGGTTGGTTAAGTAAATTATAATTTTGGGGGAGGCTTAGATTCATATAAAAAGATAAATTGGAATCCCTTTATCATTTATGGAACTATAGTCAACTGGATGTTGAGGTTTCAATTGGGGATTTCCCACTCAACAATAGAAGCTGAATATGATTTTGAAATTGAATATAGAAAGGAAATTGTGTGGTTGAAACTATTTCTTTAAGATCTTAGATGAATCCATGAGAATTTATCTGTAACACCCCCAAATCAAGTAACCCAGATTCAGTGTTTACTTATTATATTGGTATAAGATAAAAAAGATCACCCCATGAATGATTGATTGGTTTAAAAATATTAGGAGACTAGATATGTACATGATCTCCATATTACATTATAAATATAAAACATATAAATAAAAACATAATTACATCCTTAAAGATCATTAAAAGATTCCTTCTTCATATTTGGGTGAAAGGAAAACACAATAATTGTTGATATTAGATGCTCAGAAATGGAATGTCTACAATTGAAGCTATCACGAGTAGATAAGGCATAATTAATATGGCATAACAAATAATAAAAATAGAAGCCATTTCAATCCACAACTTGAGTTCCAAATATATACATGAATAATATCAGTATAACATTCTAATTTATAAGGAAAATTGAAACATAAATAAATAAAATGTATAAATGTGAACATTTATGATATTTACATCATGGACTTGGACAAGTTATCACGAATACGATCATTAAGGCCCATTCTAAGACACCTTCATTGTAAGGGTAGGTAAACACCAACTACCGAACTAATTTATCCTCATGTATTGTCTCATTACACCTATGATGCATCAAGGTGCTCTCTATAATTGGGTCCCACCTGTCACTTTCACAAATAGTGAATTATTTATATATATAATCATAAATACAATTTATAACAAAACATCCTTATAAATTCACATGTATTATCATTAAACCAATAATACATAATATTTTTTTATTTAGAGACATAATATTTCTTAATAAATTTCCTTTAACTGATATCACTTATAGAAGTGGAAAACGATTGATATACCATCAAAATGTTAGAAATAATTCAATTTAATTCCATGATACATAAAATATTTACCTTTAGGAGTAAATAATTTCTAATGAAATGATAGAGAGTGAGAGTGAATGGGATTATGAGAAAGCTAATGAACACAAAACCATGAATCAATAAAGGATGAAAGAATACCATAAATTCATCAAAAATTAAGGTTTTATAGAAAACCAAGACCTTTGGGAGTACAAATGAGTCTGAAATTAAAAAATAAAAAATAAATTCCATGTAACTTTTCTTAAAAATGATATTATAAATAACTTTCAAAATTAATTTCCATATTTTAAGAGAATAAATCCCAATTAATTTAGTATATCTAAAATATAAAAATTAATATAATATTTATAAAAATATTTTTTATGAAATTATCCTTGAAATATTTTAATGTAATATTTATAATTAATAAAAACTAAAATGGTTGGATCTGGTGGTCAAGCCGCACAAATTAGAAAAACATTTTTTCTTTCACTTTTGTAAAAAGTAAAAATCACCGATATAGAAAATTATAAAGATATTAATTTTTCATATTGTGTAAAAAAGTAAAAAATTATTTAAAATTAACTTTATAAACCATTTAATACTAAAAAATAAAATTATTGTAACATTTGAATGAACCTCAATGTAGAGAAAAATATTTTTTAGGAAGACACTAAAATATTTTTTATATGAAAGTAGCTTCCATGTTACATACTTATTAATTAATAATATAATAATAGACTAAATGTAACATAAAAATGCAAAACAAATACATAACATGCGTATAATAAAAAATATACAGTTTAATAGATTATGATTATATAATTTTCCGAAAGGAAATTTTAACAAAAACAATCCTGAAATAAAATGAGATTACAACAGAAATATATTATGACATTTAAAAATTTTGAATAAAAAACCATTATATGTATAAAAACGGAATAAAACTATAAATAAAATGAATAAATATTAATTAATGATATAATATTTCAAATGTTAATTATATAAACCAATCAAATAAAATTATTTTCATAATATAATTATTTCTCATTGAAGTGAAAATGAGGCAAAACTACCTTTACCACAAGTCCAGCTTACTTCATATGATATAATAGAATCATATATAATAAATTTAGATTTATTTTAATCTTATAAAATAAAAATATTTATTATTTTAATATAATTTATGATTCACTAATGACGTTTTATTACTCAATTATTAATAATTATTTATTAACTTCATAATGTTGGGTGTAAAATATTCCATTTTCCGTAATAGTTTCGGTTTGGTTTTTATGATAATTTCATCATGGTATTGGTTTCATAATATAAATAATACTTATCATTAAATATTTATAATTTTTAAACATTAAATATAAACTTGGAATAATTCATGAAGATCAGACATGAGAAAGAAATCACACCGCTTCATAGAGGTGGTTGTTAACACGTTTTCATGAACGATAATATCATTTTAAAATGGATGGAAGGGTAATATGGTAAGTAATATATTATCCCCATATAATAAATTATTTAATTAATATAATATATATTCTTTTAATAAATCATTATAACCAACCTTATGAGGATGGGATGAAAAACTCATCACTACTTGGAGGTGGTAGTCCCCACATACATACGAGAAATGTTTTTATTTACCATAGCATTGAAAAGGAGACGAATTGGGACTATTAAATTAGAATAATAAAATTTTTGTATATGGGATATAATTATGTTAGTATATCAATATGGTTAGGATATAATTGAAGGAGGGAAAATAAGTAGTAATATAAAGGTGTACAGTTAAGAGTTACACCTATTCTTGGGAAATCCTCCTTTAAAATACAAATAAATCCTTCTAGTTTGGCCTTTTATTGATAAAAGATCCTATAAGACATGGATATGGTGGTTTATAAAGGATTTGAGAAGATATCGGGTGATATAAATTTCTTAAAAGGTGTAATGAAAATTTGTATATACATAAATATTATTTTATACACTTTCTTAAAAACATGGTTAAATTAACCATGTTTTTAGGAAAACATTGCTAAATCATGATTTAATAATGTTTTAAAATTTTGTTAAATGTGACTAATTATGAAATGTTTTCAAAAAAGCGTAGATAAATTTAACATTAGCAACGTTTTTAGAAAATGTAGTAAAAGATTTAGCTAATAACATGATTTTTTATTGTGTAAATGGTTATTTGTAAATCATGTATGGTATAATATATGTGATTTTGGATTTTGAATACATGTATTATAAATATATATTTATTATATAGGAGGTTCGAACATATATGAAGGATGTAAAATCCGAGATAAGGGTTTATTTAAAAATCTCATCATTTTTCGAGATTGTTTATATTTACGTTTCTAATGGGGTAATTATTTGATTTTTTTATCTTAAACCCAATATATTTTCCCCCTATTTATTTATGAAAATTATAGGGTTCGCATTTATTTTCCTCTATTTAAGTATTTAAGATACTGAAATAATATTTTCCAGGAAATCCAAATTGGTATTTCTACTTGGTTGGGATTATTTTCTTCTATGTCTATATTTTCAATGAAATTTTTTAAATATTTTTTAATATTATAAAATGATTTAGTAAATAAATTTTTACCTATACTTCAATTTTTACAAAATGGGTTAAAAGGAACCTTCTAATCCTTTTATGAAGGAGGAACTTTTTTCTTTTTAATGTTAATGTAAAAAAATATCATTATTTTAAAATACACAACATGGATGAAATTTTCCAACATTATAACCTCCTAATGATTCTAATATTACATTACATGTTTCAAATATTACTTTCCAAAAAAATTATTCCCATTATATTTTACATATTTTTATATTTTAATCAGTTATTTTGTAATGAAACAGGTATTTTCCTCAATAAATTTTCCAATGAACTTTTAATAGTATTTTCATCTATGTCAATATCCTTTGATGAATATTATGATATACTGATGATATACTCTAATGAAACCATCCACCATATTTCTCAAGATAGTTTATTATCAGTTTGATTGGGGAAAGTATTCACATTCCATGTGTTAGTTCTTCTAATATGGGTAGATATTTATTTTTGTAGGGCATGTTGATTATGTTTTATTGTTCATTCATACACTGAATGATTTGGAATTATTAAGTGATTGGTGGAACTTATAATTACATAGCCTCTTGATGCATTAGAATTTATCATGAGGTAATATGGTTTGGTATTGGGATGTGTCCATACCACTTTATGTAGATTCCTTGGCATGATGTCTCGAAAGTAAGTTTAAGATTTATGACATTATGAATTTTGTCATTATGAAATCTGTTGTTGATATCAGTGTGATTATTTGAATAGTTATGATATATGTGGATTAGTTTCAAGAATATGTGATTATCTATGTGGAACTATTTTATCACCATTTATTGTTTCCATATTATTCATGCCTTATTCATTCCATGTTAGCTTATTCTATACACATACCCTTAAAAAAGTATATGGGATCACCCATTTCTTATGTTTCCATTGCCCAGGATTTTAGTAATTTTATTATGATTGATATGAATGCATATACTTGAGGGAATAATTATGTTCTCAAAGGAAATACTATATTGTACATTAGGTTTTCAAATGTAATGTTTGATTTAAATATGTATCAAGTTTTAAAAGAATCCCAAACTATTCATCCCTTTGGGATGTGATCACTTGTATCTATTATCAATGTAATAAAGTAACCACCATCTATGGTATACTCGGATCATGGTTTTTATAGTTGGTATCATAGAATGTTTAGTAGAAACCCTGTGAACAAGATTTAGGATAATTTAGATTAGGGAGCATAATCATACGACGGAGTATGATGATAAATATAAATATATGTTAACATATTAAGGTTTTGTTAAGGTATAGATTATGTGGTTTTCCTAGAAATACATCCTTGTTTGGATACTAAAATTGGATTTGGTTTTTTCATAGATTAATATATGGGTAATAACCTTTAAAGGAGATAGTTTAGTATATCTTGGCCATCATTCAAGTGCATGGTGACTGTTCCCTTACTAAAAACCTGGTTTGATAATCTTGATGGATATTGTTTAGATAAATTAAAATTTTGTTTACAAACAAATATGTAATATTTAAAAATATTTTTTTGATTTGAAAATATTTCAATGGAAACCGTGTTTATCATTTTGAGATTAGTTATCCATAAATTTTGAATTTACATTAAGGGTTTTACATGTATCAAAATTAAAAAAAATTATTCATAATGGCATGATATAATTTAATAAATTCCATTTTTTTGAAATGGTTCCCAGTGAAAGGAATGGAAACAATATCAATTCACATAATCTGTATAAGGATTTCCCATTTGGGAAATATGATAAAGGTAAATCTAGATCTAGAGATGGAGTAGGAAGTAGAGATGGAGTTGGAACTAAAAATATTATAACTATATTTAGGCAGCTAACTCTGGTTAGGAGAAATACAATTTCCCATATGGAGCATCCTTATGATTCACAACACGATGTAAAAATAATATAAATTTTTATCCGAAAACTACCACCATCATTTAATAAAACCATAAATCCATTTTTAGATAAAAAATGGATAATTTCCTTAGAAAATATATTTATCTATTTAAGTGGTAATAAAATGGAAAATGTATTCCTAGAAGATTATCATATCATGGGGGATGAAGATAAATGGGGGTCATTGATTCATAACCCTAAGTATGAGGTGGAAATAATGAGCATGGAATGAAAGGATTTTATATTACCTTACTAGGGAAAAAATTTTACTCCTGAAAAATTAAAGGACATAGAAATAAAATTCTTATGTCTATGGGAAAAGGGAGAGGAAAATTTTGTTATGTATGAAGAAAACCTTACATGGATAACAAGGCATGCTACAAACATTGTATGTAATCTAAAGAACAATATTGACCATTTCATTAAAGGGATTAAGAAAATCCTTCAAAGGGATATAGTATCTCAAAAAGTTCCATCATTTCTGGATATAATATAATGTCATATGAATAAAAATAAATATTCTCTATGTCTTATAGATATGAAGTAATATAATAGAAGAAGATTATGAGAGAGAGAAAAATGGATAATGGGAATAAGAGAAAGAGTAATTCTTAAACATGTGAAACTTGTGGAAGGGAAAAACCTTAGTACATGACTAAAAAGGGAAAAAATACTTCAATTATGGGAAAATAAATAAATCATTCTCATGTATTTTCGGGTAAGGGAGAAGTTGTAGAAGTTTATTGGTTTAACAATAATGATATGGGGCACTATTTAACATAATAACCCAAACATTCGGGGAAATTACCATAAACAATGTCAATGAGAGAAGTCAAATATTATGAAATTACTTCAGTCGAAGTGGATGTTATTAGTGATGTGGTTAGAGGTAAACTTATCATCCACTCCATGGGTGCAAGTATTTTATTTGATTCTTGATCTAACCACTTTTTTTATATGAAGAATTTTGAAAGGGTATCACATCAACACCACAATGATTAGATCTTACGTTGGTGATGAAAACTCATAATTTTAGGATGAGCACATCTCATGTCTATAGCTCCAATATGATAGATGTTTATGGGGTTATTCTTCATATGAACATTTTTATTCTTCCTCTAGTTTAAATTTATGTAATTTTGACAATGTTTTGGTTTTCTTAGTATATATCCCATATCAATGTCGAGTATGGGAAGTCACATTTGATATTCAGAAACAAAATTCAATCATCTATCAGTTTGATGATTTACCTAAACACCCAAGGGGAATTTCATCCATCATATGTTTTTTTCTACCTATTCTTGGTATATATTTATCTATAATGGTTGAAGAGAAACTCAATATTTAAAATGTGCCAATATTTCTTTGGTAATATTCTAATGTATTTCATGAGGACCTTCATATTTTCCCCTTTAATCATGAAGTTAAATTTTCAATATAAATCACATCTAGGGATATGCCTATTTTAGAGATTCCCTAGATAATGGCCCTAATTTAGTAGTATATATTTAATATGAAACTCCTGGAGAATATAGATAAGGGAATAATTTAGCCTAGTGATTCATCATAGGGTTCCCACATTCCTTTTCAAAGAATAAATTTTGGTCAATGTGTCTTTCCATTGATTATTGGGAACTTAAAAAAGATCATTATTAAAAAATAGTATCATTAACTCTGTATCCAATATATGATTGATCATTTTTGTGGAGGTCTACATTTTTTCAAGTCTTATCACCTATCTATAAATCATTATAAATGGATTATTAGAGAGGATATACCAAAGAAAACCTTATGTATTAGGTGTGGTCATTGTGAATGTATAGTAGTTCCACTTAGATTTACAAATGCCTCTCCTATGTTATGGATATATTGAATAGAGTATTTATAGATTACCTTGATCTACTTTTATCATCTTTACAACTGATGTTATTTTATATTTGAATTGAAAGACAGAGCATGATAAATATTTAAGAATTGAATTGAAGACCATAAGAAAAGATAAGTTATATTCCAAATTTTACAAGTTTGAATTTTAGCTTCAGAAAGCTTCGCTCATGTTTCATATATTCTCATGTGAGGTTATATCGATTGATCCCTAGAAGTTTGATGTTTTGAGAAATGGAATGGGACAACCATGGTAATAGAGATATGAAATATTCTTGTATAGGATTGATTTTATTAAATATTTCTAATAAATTCCTCACCATAATCTAATCCACTCACAATGTTAACTTAGAAGTGGGTTACGTTCATGTCAATAGATGAATGTGAAGATAATTTCAATGAACTGAAGAGAAGTTTTTCTAGTGAACCTATTCTTAACCAACTATGAATTAGAGAAGTATTTTTTATCTATACTAATCAATAAAATAATAAAATGGGATGTGTACTCATGCATAATTACATGGTCATAGAACATGCCTCTCGCAAGAAAAAAATTCATGAGAAAAATTACCTAAATCATTATTTGGAGTTGGGAAAAGTAATGTTTTCCTTGATTATTTGATGTTATTACATATATAGTGAAACTGGTGGTATATATACTCATAATAAAATTTTGAAGTATATATTTACACTAGACGAGTTGAATATACACCAAAAAAGATGGTTGGAGTTGATTAAATTCTATAACTACTAAAAGAACATTACCACATTTGGTAGGTGAACAATACAGTTGATGCTCTGAGTTAGAAGTAACATTATAGTTTGTGCACGATAACCATTTAAATAGATCCAATATTTATATATTTTCAAAAGATAGATCTTGAAATCATATGGGAAGTGGAAAGAACATATCATTTTCAGAGGAATATTCAACCATCCATCCATGAGAGGAATAAGAAGGTGATTAAGGAAGATATAGAATTATAAAAGAAGGTAAAGACTATTTCTAATTTCATCTTTGATCATGATTGAATGATATGGTTCAGGAAATGAGTATGCATCCCATAAACACTATACTCAAAGTAGGAATTGTTGGATGAAGTTCATAGTTCATCATTCTCTATTCATCCTAGAGTTATGAAGATTTATAGAGATATTAAAGAGTATTTATAGTGGGATAATATGAAAATTGATATTTTATTGTATGTATCTCATTGATTGGTATGTCTTTGTGGTAATTCCATGTGACTAAATTATATGGCAATGTTACAACCATTACCCATACGAGGATGGAAATGGGAAACCATCACAATATGTTTTGTATCTAGACTCCACAAAATGTCAAAAGTACATAATTATATTTTCTTTTTAGTCAATCGCCTAATAAAGTAAGAAATATTCATTGATATTAAAGAATATTTATTTATTGATGCACTTTTTATAATATACATTAAGAAAGTGGTAGGTTCATATGATGTTTAACAATCTATTATATTTGATATGGATTCGAGGTTTACCTAAATGTTATCTTTAAGTCTTTAAAAATCTATGGACATAAATTTGAGTTTTAGAATTTTTTTTCATCCTCAAAAAATTCATCAGTCTGAGAGGAATATTGAAACTCAATAAGAAATTATTTGATTTTGTTAATTCCTTCAAAGGGGTTTGGGATCAAGACATTCTTTTTTGTGTAATTTTCCTACAACAATATCTTACACTCATGTATTCAAGTGGTTCCTTAGGAATTCCTCCATGGAAGGAAGCATGGAAATATAATGTGATGGAATTAAGTATGAAAAATAAATAAACTATGACTAATCTAGATAAGGAAATGGCAAAGAAGGTTCTATCCATTCAGAAAAACTTAAGGGAAACTCATAGTCAACAAAAAGTTATACTGATAATCATTGATGAGATCTATATTTCAATGTTAGTCGGAAGGTATTCTTGTTAATTTCCCTATGGAAGTTGTTAATGAGATTTTTAATGAAGGGAATGTTATTCCCAAGGTATTTTGGGCCCTTTTTAATTCATGATCATACTGAGACAGTAGCATATCACTTGGAACATCCAAAAAATCTCCCTCAAGATAAAGATGTGTTCCAAGAATCTCTCCAATGGAAGTAAATAAATGATTCTTTACATGTACAAAACATAGATGTCCAAACAATGGATTATAATAACACTATATAATAATAATTGATGTAGATTATTGAACATAGAAAAAAAGTGATATGAAATAACACAACTCACCCAATCAATGTTTTGTAGAGAAACCATAAATTTGAGGAAGCTACATGGTAACCCAAGGATGTGATGAAACATAGATATCCAAAAAAAAATTCATAGTGAGGGAATTTATCAGAAAAAATTCATTTTAAGTGGGGTAGAATGTCGCACCCTAATATCTGTTTATATATTTCTCTTCAAATAATTTTCATTTGTTCTATAACTTGCGATGTAGGAAAACATTAGTCTAAAAAAATGAAATATAGTAAATAATTATAAAATATCCATTAAATTTGTGATATTAATTGTCATAATCACTTTTTAAAAACAATTTAGATAAATCAAATATATTAATAAATAATTACATATTTCTTGTAACGTATTTGTATGCTTCAGAAATACATTTTCCCTCAAAAATAGTTTTTATTTATTATTGTTAAAAAATAAGATATTTAATTTTTTCCACCATTAGATGATTTATTTTAATAAATTAACTTCAATTTTTAAATCAAATTAACAAAATTAGGCAAGGTTTGGTGTTTTAGAATATTTTGATAAGACTTATTTTTTAATGAATAGTGAAAACAATAATTTTTATTGAATACTTTTTATTTTTTAAAGAATTTAAACAGTGAAATTTTATATTAAAATGGTTTTAAAATTAGCATTATATCATTTATACTATGAAAAATCCATTAACAAAATTTTAATTAATTTTAAATGGATTTTAATATAAAATCATTTTATACTTAAGAAGACATATTTTTATATAAAAGCAATTTTCATTATGTTTTGTATGTTCAATTTTAATTTAAATTACACCACTTATATAAATTGTGGTTAAGGTTAAAAATACATTATTAGCTGGGTGTGGGGTTTAAACCTAGAGATAAGGGATTTTTTTTCTAATTAAACATGTACAAATCAAATTGTATGGATTTATTTTGACCACATACAATTGAAAATTTAACCTTTTAGAAATTTGGTATCATTAGATTTGTAATAATTCTAATTTTTCTTTTTATCACTTTAGGATATTATATGGATTATTTTTTTTGGCTATGAGTTAAGAAGACAAGGTATTCCATGTTTGAGTGAGCCCAAAATTAATATTTGAAAGATATTAAAAATATTAATATCACATGATTGTAGTTTTCATGAAAATGTGGAATTACTTTTAAATGGAGGATTATATTGGAAATATAAAGCCATTATTGATTTTAGAGTGTGGGATTTACCCTGGATAATATATAATCTTTATCAGCATCATGTTTTGTTGGTAAAGTGAAGTTATAGGAAAAATTAATAATATAAATAAATAAATGTATTTAATTTATTATGTTGATGTAGTGAAAAATTTTCACCTATAAATATATGATTATGATGAGATCCTAGGTTTGACCACATAACCCTAAAGATTTGTAAGACTCCTGGAGGAGATCATTCTTCATGAATGACATTAGATCAGATCGAGATCAAGAATCATTGTGCCATCAATGTTCATGGATCTCATCAACGATTACAATGTAGGACCATTCTTCATTAGTGATTGATCCAAAATATTGGTGGGAGGCTTGTTTGTGGGATTACATCCCATTATTTTACCTTATTGAATTCTGAATCAATTCCAAAAATAATAATTGATTCTGGCATAGACAATTGATTTATTTATGGTTGATTTAAATTGTTCATTGATTATTTCCCTGTTAATTTTTTTAATTATTTGATAGTGGATTGGGGATAAAAACCAAAAAATTATAATATTTTTTCCTCAAATATTTTGTTATATTTATTTCTACACCATTTATTACCATTTTCATCACATGAAATTTCTTTGTCTCACGATTCGATGAATATTGAGTATATAATGGTTGTTAAACTGTTCATTAGTGAAATGGATCAATTCCAAGGGGTAAGATCATGATCTTGGGTGTGATCAAGATGTGATGATGATAGAGGATTATTCAAGGTATAACAGTATGGATTGATAGTTTCAGTTCATCCTAGTTATATGGTGTACTTATGGATAACATGTGTGGGTAATTACTGAGTGGTTTTGAATATCAGAACCTAGCAATTGGTGATAGCATAGGATGATCAATATCATATCCATAATTTGTAGAGAAATAGTGGAATCAATAGAATTAATAGATGACATAGATGAGATCTCCAAGTTCTTGAAAATCCCACCTTACATGGAATGTAATCCAAAGATACACGTTGTGTGGGACCCTCTATATAGCGCTCGAGTTTCTGTGGAGAAGAAAAATATCATATGCCATGTGAAATATTTCACATGTTGTGTGAATTTTACTGGTGGATTGTTGTGTATCTTTTAAGATACAACAGAATGGTTAGGTTGGGTTAAACGAACACATCCAAAGTATGTATGAATTTTCATTTAATACTACACGACCATGTGTATGCAAGAACGACTAGGTGAGCAAGGGTTGGTACATAGGAAGGACCAGAAGTACATCAGAACAGATAGACAACATGGGTAGGGTACTGTAATACCTCTACACATAGTTTATACTTACATTAAAAATATGTATTTTTAGGCTTACATTCCATGTTTGTTAGCGACACATGAGAATATTAGGAGTTGTCTAGACACGTGTTGTACTTCCTAGAACACACTATGCACTACCTTGGTGGGTGTTTGGATACCTTTTGTTTCTTTAGTTTAGACCATTTTCATCTGATTTTGTTCCATTGGTCTATCCCCTCAAGGGTATCGTGTCTCATTACATCTACATCTCTAGATTAAGATCCCATATATTTGAAGAGCCTCAGATAGTGTTTTGTGTGTCCCTCTATGAAACTAGAGTATAATTCTGTATCATTCCTTCTTATAACCTATGTGGGTATTGTGTAATTCGCGTGAAATATATACATAGGGAATTGATCCTCTATATTTTATTCCATTTCAATAGGGTTTTTTGTATTATTTCTAATTTATCCCCTATATAGAGGGTTGATCCATATTCAATTTTTGGTGTCCCCTAACTGTCATGGGTGTGATCCTCTATCTGAGTATCAAGGAAATCAAATACTAGTGATTTTTCTTCAGTAGGGCATAATGATTATTACCTTTGGGATGATTGTATCTTGTGATAAAAAATCTCATGGAGTGGGTTATCCTAGAATTATAATTACTTCACATAGAATCTTTTGGTCGGTAGTTTGGATGAGACCGCCAGAGGCACATTGTCCTTCCTAATTATATCTGGGTTGTTTTTACTTTGTTTGATATATCATTATTATGAGATGACTATTCTTGATGTTTTGTGGTTTGTATTTTGGGTATTCCCCATGGGATATTTTTATACTCACCCCTTCATGGGATCTTCCCACATGTGTCATGTCTTATGATGATGTTGACCATTTTTTTGGTGTCACAGACTAGTCCAGGATGTCATCCAATGTAACACTCAACCCAGCCCATGGAATGTCCTTAAGGGTGGTTTCAATCCCAATGGGATGGAAACTAGTGCTTGGGTATCAAGAATACCCTTTTGGGAATTATTTCACCCATTATAGATACTAATGGATAATACTATAAATGAAACATCGCACCAAGATCAATACCCGTAACAAAATATATAGAACAATTTCAATTTAAAAATTTTACAACTTAAAAAAAACCCATTAATTCCAAAAAAGGGGAGTGGGACCAAGTACATAGCCCGACCTCTATGAAATAAGAGGGCCAACACCCTTATTCCACCACCATAAACACCAAAAATAGATGAACTATAGAAAACAGATCCACCATCACCACCATTAAACCCCATGACTTTACCTTGGTCAAACATAATATAGTCTATATACATGAAAGGGTGTGTGTAGGGTGTGAACCAAATCCCAGTAGGACGCCACCCAAAATAAAGATTCCAGGCCATACCAATATGAGACAAATTAAGAGGAATGTTTTTAATTAAATAAACTAGAAACGTTTGAAAGAAATTTTTTAGGGAAAACACTATAATGAAAACAATTTCACAAGAAGCATGATTTTCAATTAAAATTAAAACAAGACCCATCCTATGCCGACTATAATCCCCACATCAGAAGAGAGAGAGAGAGAGAGAGAGAGAGAGAGAGAGAGAGAAATCAACACAACATGGGAAATCCCTTTTGGTACTAGGACGAGTAGGATCCTATGAACCTAATATCTCAGTGAAACATGGTATAAAAACCAAAACCCATAGTATCCTTATGAATGAAACACTAGATAGGAATCCATCCAATGTTTTAGTAGTTTATAATAATTATCATTGTTTAGTTAGTTTTTTACTGCCAATCCTTCTTGTAGAAATCAGGCCCTGACCCCACCAATCCAACAAGCATACTATTTCTAGTCCTCCCACCAAGATACCTAGTATTCCCGTTGTTCTCAACTTACATTTTTCATGTCACATAATTCACTAATTTCCCATTCAAACATTAATCAATATGATTACACTTGAAAAAAACCATTTTTGACAGTTACAACATCTTTCAAATCCCTACACACATCAAATTCATTTGAAAACACATTTTACACCACATAAACAATTTATAAAACCAATTTAAGATTAATAATAAGGAAGAACACTTGAAACACCACTAATTTCATTTGGGAAACTATTTTTCAAGCCATACAGACCTCAAAAATTTTATGAAAAAATTTCACACCTTTCAAACAATCCATAGAATTGATTAAAGAAGATAATAATGCATAACTAAATCACCATGTAATGTTAAAACATGTAATCACCTACCCCACACTTGGAAACTACCAAAATCCACTGGAAACTACACACAAACCAAAATAGGACCCTATAAAAATTATATCAAACCACAAACATTATTATTTTACCCAAAAACTCATGATTGAACACTTATTAGGTCATCCATTCTACTGGAGAAAGAGGAACTCAAAGGGGGAGGAATAATAACCATATTAGAAGGAAGAAACTAAGGGATAAGGTACTTACTTGATGATTATTGAATATCCAAAGCCAAATCTGCTAAAAAATTGAATGTCCAAGGGATAAAGGAGGAGAGGGAGGGGAGCCTAATAATGAAAATTCCGAATGGGTTAAGAAAATGGTGAAAATGGGTCTAATGAGGACAAAAAATTAATTTTAGGATTTTTAATGAGCTAGATAGGCTGCATAGTTAGCCCACATGGTTTTTCAAACTATAAAACAATCAGGTGGTCTCTTATATCCAAGAGGAAACTAGAAAAACAATTTACTGGGAGAGGGTGTAGCTTGTATGATAGGCCACGCGACCTAGATAGTTCCACTATCCCACCTGAATAGTTTCCTTTGGGTTGGTGCACAGTTTCCCCTAACCATCCACCAACTGCGTGCCACCTACTATATGGTCCAAAATTCCAATTTTTATCCAAAAAAATCATGGGAAAACTAAGGGATGAATAAAATACCTAAAAATAAACAAAGAAATACCTCAAAATAAAATCATGAATGTGATAATTCTTCACACCATGAAAAGATTACATCCCTACAAATTCAACACAAAGTATGGTCAGAGAATAAAAAAGGATACTACTCCTCAACCCATGATTTATGCTCTAACCTCTAATTCTGAAGATCACCATGTATCCAAATCACCTAAAAAAATTGAACATATTTTCCCAAAATCATATTATCTTAGGAATCCACAGTCCGCACTAGCCACACAAACAGCGACAAATTAGGATCCGACTACAAATCTTCCCAAGTCGGCACATGAGACAGATCTGGATTAAACCTTTTCAACTATGAGACATGGAACACATTATGAATCGATTGAAAATGAGACTATAAAGATAACAATTATTTCATCTTACCAACTCTCTTGATAATATATTAAGGTTCAACATAACTTCTCATTAGATTCCCTTTCATACCAAGACGACATTGACCAAAGTGAGGTGTTACATTCAAAAACACATGGTCACCCATTCATAATTCCAAAGCCCAGTGACTCTAGTTTGAATAAGAATTTTGAAGACTCTACACTATCAATAAACACTTCTTAATTAAATTTAATATATTGGATGTCACCTATGAAAGGCTTGGCCCTAACAACAAGGTCTCACCCACCATGGCCCAACATAAAAGAGAACATCATGACTGACCATAAATCCCCTCATAGGTTGTATTCAAAAGGAATAATTATAACTATTATTATAGAAAAAATCTGCCAACCGCAAATGACTATCCTAAGATCCTCTAAAATCCAACGCACATTCCCAGATCATGTCTTCCAAACCCATTTCCTTTTTAAGGACTTACCAAAACCATGAGGTAAAATGGGGGTCCCTGTTAGAAATGAAAGAAGATGACACAACATGGATTCTCACTCTCTCTTATACATACAACCAACCAAACTCGTCCACTTTGGATTAGTAGTTGATCAGAATGAAATGGTATAATTTAATTATATGATAAAACACTTCCTAGATAACATTCCATTCCCATGGTGTACGTGGTAAGCCAATAATAAAATCCATTGTGACCTCTTCCCACTTCTAGGTAGGAATAGGAAATGATTAAGTAAATATGAGGGTCTCTAGTGATTTTCTTTTACCTATTGACTCATATAACACATGAATATGATGATATCAATATATTACCTCATGAACATCCTCCAAAATTGACAAATCACATCATTAAACACCTTAGTGGTCCTGGGATGAACAACCCACAAGGACTTGTGGATATCATTCATACCACCTTCTGTAATGAAAAAACACAACTAAGAGACTCTAGAAGTAGAGAACCCCCTCAGGAGACAATGACCCCTCCTAGGGAACCTCCCCAACATTTATTAAGTACATAGACTATTGGAACAACTCATAACTTGGATTATCTTGAAAAATAAACTCCAAGAGGGTGGGTGTCAGCTATACACTAGCTAAGAATACACCTCCACTATGCTCCTTGGTGTCTGGATGCATTTGGAAAAAAGAACCATCAAAGGAAACTCATCATTAGACTATTTTAACTCTTTCACCAGCACTTTCTTACTCGAAGAATACATTACCACATTATCTTTTCATGGGGTGTAGAAGATATCAAATTCAAAAACCTAAAGGTACTCCACCCAATGACGTTGCCTTTGATTCAAATCCTTCTTGGAGAAATTATAAGCTATGCACTTATAATTAGAATAAACTAAAAATTTCTCCCCCAAAAGATAATGACTCCATGTATTAAAGGTATGCATACTACTACTAACCCTATGTCATGGGTTGAGTAATTATTTTCATGTGGTCAGAGTTGGTGAGAACCATATGCCACCACATGATCATATTGAATCAGCATAAACTCAATAACCATACCTCATGTATCATTGTAGACAACATATTCCTTTCCAAATATTGGAAAGATAAAAATTGGGGCTATGGTAGACCACAATTTAAGATCTTCAAAAGACACCTGACATTCCAAGATCCATTCAAATATTAACCCCTTCCAGTTAATCATAGTCACAGATGAATAAATCCAATACAATTCAAGAAAAATCCACCTATAATACCTTTCTGGGCCCAAAAAGATAAAGATATCAAAAACATTCTTTTGATACTCCCATGAAATCGTCATCATCATTTCATTTTTATTCAAGAAAAAAATACTGCTAAATCAGGTCATGAAGGACATGAAATGCATAAAGTAATGTACACCAAGGGAATCCCCTCTAATCAAATTAACTACCTTCTATTTAAGGTGAGAAATGTTGGATACTATAGTTACATTGGTATCTTGTTCTGCTAGAGAAGCTAGGTGATCCACTACTTGATCACCTTCCCACTTAGTGTGGGTCACTTTTACACTGTTTTTGAAGAGATATTTAAATTTCCTTATGATGTAATAGATCAACCAAGGTATGTAATCTTTTCCATGCAAGGAATCATAAAGTATCATGGAATCAGTTCCCACTTGTGAAAGGAAAATTTTCTCAAGGATGAAAAGCTTAATACTAGTAAGGACTGCCTTGGACTCTGATAGTAAGGAATTTCCACTGTCATAGTGTGCTATAAACCCAGAATCACACTCCCCCTATAATCTCTAATGACCCCGCCTCCTCACATGTCTCCCCAAAAATAAATGTGCCATATGTGTTCAGTATAAGACTGTCTACTGGGGGGAGCCACCTCAACCATATTCCTTGTAGCATGGGGTGGGATGTTGGACTATGAGGGAGGGGCCCTGGAGATCCGGTAAAGATGGAACATCCTTCTAGTTACTGATGAGGGTCACTAGATCTGCCAATAGACTCCCTATTTTCATGATGATATATCTCTTTGTGGAATTAAACCCCTCATATATGGGCTGATTTCAAGCCTACCATAGGCACTAACAGCCGACATTGAGGATCATGGATCTCACTATTTTTTCGTGACCCATATCATCAATCCCTAAAACCCACTATTCAAGGAATAGTGCATCACTGGTTTCCTGAGAGGAATATGCAATGTACTCCACACAAAATATTTAAATTTGGTGGGCCCAATCCCATTAAAAAAATAGGTTGTTCAATCTGTCCTCCCACTTGTTATTGCAATAGTAGAAACTGGAATTCATGCTATTGAAAATATTCTTAATTTTATCATTTGACGGTATTGCTTTGTTCCTGATTCTCTACACCAAAAAATTAGATTTCGTTGGAATCTTGTTACACCCCCACCAAAATTTCCATCTATCATGTTGGACCTATGGATTGGATGATCTAAGTAAGTCCTTAGAGATTAATCTACCTGAGTTTGAATGTGTGAAAATGAATATGTTTGGTTCGTATATGATGTTAATTATATCAAAAACTTATTTCTACCTCATATCCAGGACTTCTCTAAAGAAATACAGATGTAATCAAGCCTCATTTTTGGATATGGTGGGATCCGGAAATCCTGAGTAACCTAACACCATGCCTACCCATTTGTGATGCTAGAAAAGAAGATACTCTCTCCTACTATCCATTGTGAGTTGTGTTTAAAACATGGGATGAGGGTACAGATCTTGGACCAACGGGGAGATCCATGGAAGGATTTCTCAACCACATTGCCAATAATTACAAGACATAGTCTTTTCCCATAGCGTACACTCTTTAATAGTTTCCTATACCATTTTTGCATGCATCTAGAAAATACCCTCCCTATGCCTTTGACAATGATCCCTCTATTGTGAATTTTTCATGCCAATTTTTCCCATGAGTCCCAATGTATTGTCCCCTCCGATTATGCATCCCAAATGTACCCTGACAATATTTAGTAAATGGTTTTGATAACTCCTTTTATCACAGTGCTGGACGCCAAAGCATGGACTGACGTAGTAGGTTGGACATTATTAACCAAAGCAATTGGGCCACCAAAAGATAAAAATTCGTTTTTTCTAGTTGAGTACAAAACTCATAATCATGTTCACCACATGATCAAAATTTCTAATACACATTATTCCAAATGAGATGTGGGTTCCCGGGTATTCTATTGGGAACGTGCCTCACATCATGCCCATCCTGTTTCACAGATTCCAGGCCTGAATTGCGACACATTTATTTGAGATTTATATCATACTCTTGTCCTTGTTTATAACATGGCCACTCTAGTGGTAGTATGCTTTAAGGATTTTTCTGATACCATGCATCGATCTTCTTCCCATGTTCATGAAGATGATTTTGTCATCTACAAACATCAAGTGGTAGATGAGGGGTAGTCTCATATTTATTCAGTAGGGAAGGACGTCTCTATTAGACATTACATTATTAATCATATGGCTAAGTAAATATTTCATTTGGATAAAGATGATTGGGGATATGGGGTCCCCTTTCCGTATCCCATGAGTTGCTTTAAAGAAGTCATGTGTCCACCCCATAAACAAAGCAATAAGCCAAGAGTAGCTAACACATCTAAAGATGAGTACACAGGTCCAGGGGGATAGACCCATCCTATTCAGCACTCTATTGAAGAATCCCCATTAAAGAAGATCATACAATTTATTCATATATTACATGAAAAAGAAACTTCACCACCTTGATCCCAAAGGCGCACTTGGAAAACATCGCATAAAGATGATGATCTAAAAGCGTTCCCAATATGATATCCAAATTCCCTTCATGATCCATGTTGGTTCTAGAGTAAAATAGGATTTCATCTACAAATACCGTGATAGAGAAGTTGAGATACTGGTAGAACACCTGATTAATAACTTCCATAAGGACCACTAGAGCATTTTTCAACCTGAAAGGCATGACCATATAGTCAAAATGTCTATACCTAATTTAAAATACACTTTTGGAATATCTTCCTCCCTAACTCTGACCTGATGATTCACAGAATTTATACCAATCTTAGAGATCCACCTTTCCCCCTAAGCTAATAAAAAACATCATCAATATGGGAAAAGTGTATTTGTTCTTAATCATTACCTTATTTGGATTTCAGTAATAGATACACAACCAGAATGATCCATCAGTCTACATTGCAAACAATACTATGGATGTCGAAGGTGAGATGCTCAAGTGAATGAACCCTTTAGATTACAAATCATCCATCAATAAATTTAATTAAAAAATCATGGTGGTGTCCATATGGTATGAGGGAAGATAATTTGGTTGTTTTCTAGATTAAAAATTGGTGGTAAAATCCATGTACTAATCAGGAGGAAAGCCTAATAATTCTTCTGAAAATACTTATGGAAAATCATCCACCATAGGAGCTAATCCACCATCAAAAGAGATACCATAGTACTCTAACATTATAGAAGAGATATATAAAATTATATTTTCCAACTCTAGATGTGGAGGTCCAACATTTCCCAATCAAGGATCCCATTCACCCTTAAAAACCATAGTACTTTAATCATGTTCCAAAAAACCCACTTTCTGCTAATTGCAATCTATGTTCACATGAGAATACAACATCTAATCCATATTGAGGATCACGTAAAAGTGGTCTATCTCCCAAATCAGTAAATCCCATTTAAACTCAACCCTTGACATAATTAGTGCACAAGACGAACACCTTAGACCTTTCTCTCAATTTTTACCATGCGGTGTCCCCAAATCCATAAAATTTGGAATACGATCTGATGAAAAACCTAACAAAACAATGAGATAGGTATAAATTATAGAAACAAAGGCACTAGAATTAAACTGAACAGATGCTATAGACGATGCAATAATAACAATATCTCGATCTATGGTAGGTCCTACTTTTGATTCCACTGGTGCTTGATCTATCGAATGAGGAAACCACATCTCTAACTAGGCCAAAGAACAACCACTAGAATTGTAACACCCCAAGACTTCATAGTGTGTACTTATTCAAAACAATTCAATAACTTGCACTATACGTAACACCGATTTCAAGCGCACTAGGACTTACCAAAAAAGTCGTTCAAAAGAGGTTATGAATAGTATTAACTAAAATTTGAAATTATATATATTTTTTATTTCAAAATATACTTCATTTTTGTATTCGGAGTGTCGAATTTACCCTAAGGTGAAATTTTGGTACTTTTTGGATAACTTTAATATTTTGATGAATAGTGAAAATTACTAAATTTTAATTAAAAACAACTTTTTTAATAAAAATAATTAATAGTGATAAATTATGAATTTGAGTTGTTTTAAAGTATATTTAGAATATATTTTTACCATTTAATACAATTTTGGTCATTGGACATAATTTCACAATTAAACCGAACATAAACAACTATCAATCTTTTGATAGTTATTATATCTTAAAAACACGCTTTTTGTTTTAACAGAGGGAATTATTTTTCAATTAATTTCTTCCACTTATGTGTTTTGAATATTGAAAAATGGATTCCATATTTGGAATCAGGATTTTCATATTGTGTGAAAAGGTAACTTTTATTTTTAGACATTTTGAATAATTACTGCGGTAAATATTTTATTTACCATGGTTAAGGGTAAATCCGGTAAATAAGGGTTAAAAAATAATATTATAATAATACTAAATTACCCTAAAACGTGTCCTAACCTTATTGGTTGATACATTTTCTACCATAGGCATCTTGGGGTCTATTTTGGGACCCCATGGAGCCACTTGTAGGTGATAGGGACACTTAATTTTAATTAAGTTAAAATGAATAAAAAAATGACACAAGCATATATCTTTTAGCAAACCAATTTTTACATAGGGTTATATATGTTTTCTTTTAGACTATAAATATTCATTAGAAATATAAAAATATTTCCTACATAATGATATTTTATTTATAATTTTTAGACATTAAATAATTTAATTTATATATGACACAATGATGATGCAGTAATTACCTAATTAATGGAAAATTAGAATAATTGATATTATAAATAACCAAATAAAGATAATTTGAGACTTTTTATGAACTAAACTAATTTTCTAGGTTAATATTACATGTTAGGATTTATTTAATTATCTTTTTTAGAAGTAATAATTCTGTTATGAGTTTCACAAGAATCAACTAGTGAATAGTGTCAAAATTGACATAAAAGAGTTTTTAAAACAAATATTATATTATTAATTGATATTAAATTCCTAAAAATCTAAGGTTAGTCCAAGAGACTTATATTATGATATTTTTATCATTAATGGACCACTTGGGGGTCGCTTGGACGTATATGGTAAGTTTATTAACCATATAATATAAAAATACAAAGAGACATTGTAAAAGTGAAACTAATTAACTTAGAGTTAATACTTAAAGATAAGGTTAATATAGTAACCCAAACCTGTCTAAATTATATTTGTTGAATGTTTTTCGACCTATAACCACCTTAAAATTTGAATAATTAACTTTGGAGCCATTGGAAACCGAATATGAATTTATTATAAATTAATATTTCTAGATTTTCCAAAGGTGCCCCTCACCCCTCTTATAAAAGGGCACTCCTCCTTCTCATTTCTTCACACATTCAAAGCCTTTTGGTTCGTCAAAACTCTGCCAAAATACTCTCCAAACGTCCCTCAATACAACCTAGAGGCCTTAGTTTGATCAGAAATCCGTCCTAAGGAGCCCTTTTGATCAAATCAAAAGGAAGAACCCGAAGAAGAGGTAATGATTTCACCACCCTTTTCCAAGTTCCTTTCTTCTTCCACTTCTTATTTCTTTTTTATTACCATTCTAAAATAATAACTCCAGTATCATATATATACTGTGATGTTATTATAAATATGGTACAACCATATTCAGTATTCTATCCACCCTTTGAATAACATGTCACCATACATGCGTACGTACGGCTTATCGTCTCCACATTGTGGTGTAATTGTTATTCAATATATTATTATTTGGATGAGTATAATAATGATGTGTAACTCATTTAAATAATAAATATAACATGTTAATGATTCTGTATATATGATATACTATCCATTTATATATTATTTTAATATCAAAATAAAGATATTGTCGCTCGTGCGTACGTACGGACTACCGTCTCCACGAACGCGATGAGATTCATTCTCCATCGTATCCTTTCAAGTATAATTCTCATTTGATGATTAATAATAGTATCTAAGGACTTGATATCATTCTGTATATGATTAAGATACAACCTATCCATGACAAACATGGCTTACATAACAAAACATATAAAATAAAACGAGTAAGTTAACACCCGAAACAACGATAATACTAAGATATTATTAACAAATCAATGTTAAAAGATCATATATTATATAATATTAATGTATATGATTCTTTTATAATTTAATAACAATTATTTCACCATTATAATGGAGGTTAACCTACCCTCAACCAAGTAAAAGTGCAAGGTAAGGGTTATTTCACAATCTCTTCATTATTCGAGGTTGTTTATACGTAATAATCTACTGGGATCTCTTTACCATCCACATCTATGTTTCTTAAAAATGAATTTCAAAATTTTTTTACTATTTACTAGAATATGGGTTGAAGTCATTTATACCCTTGTTTGAATTTTTATATGAGGTTTATAAAGGAATCTTTCTGTCGTTTTCCAAACAAGGTGCTTTTTAACCTTTTCGACAAAATTAAGGTAAGAATGTCTTTTTAACTTATACGGCAGGTGCGGCTATTTTCCGCCGTTATAAAATTGTCAAAGCTTCCCTCACAAGCTTATAAGAATATTTTCAAAGAAAAATGTTTTATTTTATAAATATATGACTCTTAAATGATTTCAAAAATAGAAAGAGATATTTCTCTAAAAAGATTTTTGATTTAATCTATGTCAACATCCTTTGATGGATTTTACCCTTATTTGAAGTTCATTTATTATGATACAAAACTTATATATTGGATTGAAGGTTTTGTGATATGTTTGACTGTGGATGTGTTATTTTTATACCATTCATAGTTTATGGATGAAGTATTTACATTTCGTATGCTAGTTTTAATATGAATATTTATGTTATGTTTAAACCTTTTCATATGGGAATGCACTGGACTTAATATGTGACGGGTGGAGCCCACTATAGCTCCTCGATGCATCGGTAGGTCTCATGAGACAAACTAGTGTCTTAGAACAAGGCCTTGGAAAAATCTTATTTGTATTCTTGGCATGAGGCCTTGGCTATGTGGTTATGATAGTCTGGCATTATGCATTCCATCATTATGAAAGTGGTTATTGATATTGCATGTGATTATTCGATTTGTAGAATATCCATGTGAATAAGTAAATGGCATTATTTCATTTTACTTTTACCATACTATGTTGAAGTTCAAGTTTAAAAGGCTTTTGTTTTAGTTATACATTGACTTAAATGTTTATTCTTATTTATGAAAGTTTCCGCTATATTGTTATCCTTACGGGGAATTTGAGATCCCCCATTTTCTATGTTTTATTTTTCCCAGGGTATGAAGAAGTAAATTACGAATGACCTGCAAGGATAGTATGTGGGGATATGAGTGTGGAATATGAAGAAAATATGTTGTTGTAGTTTTCATTTTTATGATGTAATGTAAGACTTATGAATATATCTAGTGTTTCCAAGGATACTAAACCAATCGGTCTTTCGATATTTGATCTTTCTTGTGATCATGCCAATGTTATGTAATAATGCACCGACTCTAGGTAACTGGGGTCGGGGCATTACCAGAATGCAGATCTACAATAGGATGACTCTATCTAGAAATAGTTCCATCCCTATTTCCTCAACCACCATACCGAGAACTCATTGTCATCGATGGTTTTGACTAGGATTACATTCCTTTGAAAGCTACCAAATATTCACCACCATATTATGGATATGTGGATCTAAAAAACCACTTCATTTTCCTCATATGTCCACAAAGATGGCATGGTCGAGGTGGATCTGAACATAGAGGCTGCACAGACCCTGCCTCCCCATACTAATGGCATAGGAATGATGTAGCGTCTAAAGTCACAGATGACTATAGTTAGGAATAATGGACATAACCACCACCTCCCTTACTATCTTACTCTTACCACATCCTCTTATTCTCAGAATAACATAAAATTCCATAACTTACTTCTATGACTGATCTAGAGAAAGAATACTTTCCCCTATGATCGACCTCTACCATCAAAGTTGGATCAAACACCAAAGAATTAGTATATATATTAAACAAGAATACTTGAGTTTAGATATATGGATGGAACACCATTTTTAACTTTTGACCCTTCAACAAATCATTTGAAACAACCTTTGATGCGAACTGAACCAAATCAATGAAATTATTGGCATACTCCATCACGGTCTGATCCCCCTAGAAAAGATCCAGAAAGTCACAGGTCATGAAGAAAGCCAAGGGATTATGGTATTATTTCTCATTGAAGATGAACTTGATGTCCTTCCAACCCATTTTCTCAATCTTCCTCACTTGAAAAAATATGACCCACCACCTCCAAATGGGACCTTCAAACATGAATGAAGAACATTTCACCCTTACTGCAATAGAAATATCATGAAACTAAAACATC
The DNA here is from genome assembly GCA_963277665.1 of Viscum album. Classification (NCBI taxonomy): domain Eukaryota; kingdom Viridiplantae; phylum Streptophyta; class Magnoliopsida; order Santalales; family Viscaceae; genus Viscum; species Viscum album. The sequence continues at coordinate 1,654,103,518 of OY728121.1, read as the reverse complement.
CTATTTATTTTCTCCATACACTCCTCTACTTATTAGTGGTCTGTGCTACCCCAGAATATATAAGGCCTACTCTCTAGGAACTCCTATGTTTTTTCCATTCCATGACCTAGTTGAGATTCCACAATATGAGAAAGAATAGATCACATTACCTATCCCAGTACCTGGGCAGAATGATCCTTGACTTCCACTAGTCTATAATCAACTAGTGAGGTAGAAATATCACTAGAATATTTCTATGGATGCATAGTAAGTCTTTGGGGAGGAATCCTGAAACATTAAGAAACAACCATAATAAAAACCCTTCAGCACATAGTTCTAAAAATTATCATTAAAAAAATTCCAAATACTTCCATGAATAAAAATATCACATCCAGCACAATAAAAACCAAAGCACTTCACCCTCACCTGTTGTCAAAGAATAGTTTACAACCTGTATGTATCAACTTTGGAAGAAATAAAACTAATTAACAACATTTCATTGAGGCTCAAGTTCTGTTAAAAGGTGTTTTGGCCAGATACCCCACCTACAACCAGAATCTCAGGCCCTGACAATCCAGGATCTAGTCTATCAATAATCTTCCCAAATAAAATGACTGATATAAAAGGAAAAAACCTAATCTGAATTGGTTTTTCCATGAACCAACCTAAGATTACATCCAACCCAACACCAATCTTAGGTTAGTCCATGGATTGAAGGTGTTCCTGATCCGCATAGGTTGGGAAGTAGTGGATGTAATTAAAAATACACATTTGGAAAAAAAATCACCCATGATAAATACCCATGGATAGTACTCAAAAATAAAACTTTATACCATGATTAATATCCATAGAAAATAGATACAACATTTTCAAGTTATATTTTTTAAAAAAATTAAACAAAAAACCAAAAATTTCAAAATAGGGATGGGTTCCAACTACAAAACCTAACCACCATGTGACAAGAGGTGCAACACCCTCATTCCACCACCACCAACACCTAAAATAGAGAAACACTAGCATCCAGATCCACTATCACCACTATAGAACACCATAACAATACCTAGTTCAATCATAACATAATCTACATTCACCCAAGTTTTTATGTAGGTTTTTATCCAAAAACCATCCAGATACCACCCAAAATAAATATTTCAAGATGTAACATTTAGAGACAAATTAACATGAATGATTTTAATAAAGGAAACAAGAAACATTTTTAGGGAAACAATTTTAAGTAAAACACCTAAAGTAAAACATTCTTATAAGAAGCATGATTTGAAAATAAAATAAAACAATACCCATCGTATGCTGATGATAGGAACTATATCATAAGAGAGAGAGATAGATAACCATATCACATGAAATCCTTACAGGTACAAGCACTATTGAGATACTAGGAAACTCGTATCATGGTGAAACATGGTATAACTACCATAACCCACAACATCCTCATGCATGAGACACTATAGAGGAATCCATATAATGTTTTAGTGGATTCCAATCATCATGATAGTTTAGTTAGTTTCATTGAGACAATCATACTAGAAGTAACTGGGCCTTGTCTCAACTGATCCAACAAGCATACTAGTCATAATCCTCCCACCTAGATACCTAGTATTCCCTTTGTTCTCTACTTCCATTTCTCATGTCACATAGTTCACCAAATTTAGATATATACACTAAGAAATATTATTACACCTAAAAAACAACCATATTTGATAGGTAAAACCTCTTTCAAATCCCTCGTCACTCCAAATTCATTTATAATCATGCTTCGCTTAACATAAACAATTTATATAACACATCCAAGTTTCTAAATAAGGAATAAAACATGAAACACATCCAATTTCATTTAGAAACCCATTTTTTCCATACAAACCTCAAACCCATTTTAAAACACTTTTTTATCCATTCAAAAAATCCATAGAACACATTTAAGAAGTAAAGAAAGCATAAAAAATCATCTAAACATGCTGAAACATGGAATCACCTACCTCACACATGGAAACTTCTTCAATCTGGTGGAAAGCCACAATTGCACCACAATAAAAACCTATAATGAAAATATTGAACCAAAATCATCAATATTTATCCCAAAAACTCATGGTTGAATCCTTATTAGGCCAAACAATCCATTGGATAAAGAAGAAATCAAAGGGAGAGGAAGAATAACCCTAGGAGAATGATGAAACCAAGGGAAAAATGACTTGATGATTCTTGAAGATCCAAGTACAAATCCACCAAAAATTAATGGTTTAAGGGAGAAAATAGAGAAGGGGGAGTTTCCTTGGGCAATAATTCCTAAATGAGGGAAGAAATGGCTTAAAAGGGGGTTAAAGTTATGGTGGTTATATAGATAATTTCTTGATTTTTAATGACATGGACTAGATACATGGTTATCCTCCACGGTTTTCCAAACTGTGTGTCAACTGTACAGTATCCTCTGTCCAAGAGGAAACTGGACCCATAATATCCAGGGGTACAGAACATGCCTTTGTGATAGGCCATGCAATTTGGACATCACCACTATCCCAGGTGGAAAATATCCTCCAGGTGGGCGCATGGTTTCCCCTATCCATGTGACAATCATGAACCACCTACTATAGGGTCAAGATATTCCATTTTCTCTATAAACTCCTAGGAAATCTTGGGGATAAATATAAGATCAAGAATAACCAATGGAATACCCAAAAATAAAATTACATATGTGAAAGATGGTGTCTTTTTGGGGGTGGGGTTAGGGTTATGGTGGAGAAATACTTGATCTAGATAGAAGAACTCATTTTGGAGGTGGTTTCATTTGATCACAGTCCTCACCTTTTCAACAGGTTTGAATCTCTCCAGTTTTTTGGTTTGGTTGTATTCTTCCCCTTTATCTCTTTTAGTACATTATTTTCATACTCTTATTGTGGGATTGTAGAAGTATTCATAAATTTGTTTATGTTTTTTACATATTAACATTTTATTGGATTTGATATGAGTGTGTTCTTATAAGTACATTAGGATAATCCATCCCATGTGTGGTATATTCTTACTCAACACTGGTCACCGACTCCTAGCCTATTAAAGGTAGGCTTGAGTTTGTTTTCGCTCAGGCCCAGATGGGTTGGGTTGTGATAGAGTGGTATCGGAGGAGTTGGTTTTACCTTAGGCCTCGATTTTGTGAGATTTTTTTGGGTTTTATAGAAGTAGAGTTACTTTTTTTGAGTTTAGCATTCCAGACAAGGACTCTAGTGTTCGTGCGGAGGATGATGTATTCATACCCTAAGACTCTGATCACCTACCTTTTCACCTGGTACATGTAGATTTTTGTTGCATGGAAAAATTAGAAAATAAATCATATAAGTAAAGGTTGTGGTTTCCATATACTTCTTGAATCAGCTACACAGATATACTCTTTGACCTCAGTACATAATTATTATTTCATTATAACTCTGAAAAGATAGTTAGCCAAGATTTCACTGTGTGATCATGAGTATGATCCACTGAGTGAATATGCTTGAATATATAGGCATGTACTAGATATAGTTATTCCAAGTGTATTATGACTTATAATATCACTCATTGAGAATCATTTAGAACTGGGAGTACAATATGATTTTTCATGTTGGATAAGTGCACTAGATGAATTCTAGAGGTAGTGACCCTCTAGTTTTCGGGGTGATACAGACCCCTAGTTGGATGAGGACTAACTAGAGGCAGTTACTTATGTTTTCCAACTTGTGAGGACACCTAAATATCAAATGGAATTCCTCATATAGATTCTTATTTTGGGATCCTCTAGGTGATCGCAGAGTATAGTGACTCAATCACATGATGAGAAAACTCTATCTTGGTCATACATTGAGCATCTCCTCAGGGAGGATTTTTATCTGAAAATGTTGAGATTAGTGCACATCTGTGAGCCTTTACAACTATAGTAGGGAATTATGATCATGAAATAGTATTTAGTGAGGTTCACATATAGCTCAAAGTATTCCATTTTTATGGTGTGATATCAGTTATTTAGAGATCATACCTTTGAGTAGGGATTACACAATGATATAAATCCTTTAGTGATATATATTTTCATTCCCACTTATTCTATAGTGATTATGTAGGCCTTAGTGGGAAAGATATTCCTGTAAAATTATATAATGACATTGAGGGGTGCTAGTGGGAACCCATAAGCTGATACCTTTTCATTAGGTAGGTATAAATAGTCACAGATATCTAAGCATGTCAAAATCATTGGGAGATGAACCCTGGAAAAAGGATTAGCAGTCCGGGTCTCTTTGGATACCTCAAATCAGCAGTGGGAGAGGTGGTGTTTCTCATTAAATAGTCGGGGATATCATTCATGGTATTATTAAAACTATCATACAAATGGTTGGAAAATAGTTGAAGGACCACCCAGGTAGAGACGAAGGCAAGAGAATGGAGTTCTATAGGGCATCAGACTTGGTAGTGGTGCTGGTAGAGTAGAATGAAGTGGTCGGAGGTTGGAAATATATCCACCACTACCCTAGGTGGTCCATATCCATATTAGGGAGTTGTTTGTTAGGGATGAGGACAAATATATTCTATATTGGACTATGACCCTTAGTCTCAATGGATGATACGAGGTATGATCTATGACATTTCTACCTCAGTTTCAGTACTGAAAGAGATAATTTAAATCCATTCCATTATTAAATATTCTCTAGTTTGATAAATAGGGATTTTTTATGAGTCTTTGGTTTGACCCTTTCACTTGGAGACTCTAATAGGAGGTGACTTAGTGATTTCACACTTCTACCGATAGTGCGATCTAACACTGGGATGAAAGAGTCTCTTATGGGATCTATTTATAGTATTGATGTATCCTTATGGAATCATATTTTGAATGTAATTGATATCCATTGTTCATGTTTCGATTGATAGTCTTGGATTAATATGTGTTGTGTCCACAGTAATGGGTTGAGTTTTTCCTTTTTGCGTGAAAAGGAAAACATGGAAGAGTAAGATTGGATTTAGTATAGGAGAGTGGAACTGATTACTCACAATTTGGCTATCATAACTATTTGATAAATGAATGATCTGGGATTCAAGTTCCCTATGATGGTGGTAGAGTATGGGGACATCTTTCCTATGAAAATTCTATACTTAACACCCAAATGGGATCTATAGATCTACATGGATGTACACCTTCAGATGATGACATTATTTTCACCAACATATCGAATGTATCCCACAAAGCTCTGTTAGTTAAGGGTGTAGTTTGATTAATTATAGAAAAAGGGATTTGTGTGACCTAGTGTTTCCTCTTGGTAATCCCCAATGTTTTTCTCCAACAAGGTTGATGAGATCATGTGGTAATGTGTGGATTAACTATTCTTGAACCATGTTCCCATAAGGAATAATTATCCTCAACAAAGGATCGATGACCTCTTCAATCTAGTGAGAGTGGTGTGATGAATCTTTAATGTTAAACTCAGATTTAGATATTACCAGTTATGATTAAATAATGATTATATACCAAATATGGAATTTAGATGTCTCTATAGTCACTATTAATACTTGGTGATACCTTTTGGAGTGATGACCACCATAGAAGTGATCATGAGACTCATATACCAGATTTTTCATCCTTTCGGAGACCAGTTCATGGTGGTATTCACTGAAAACATCATTGTGTACTTAGATTCTTAGTTGGAGGAATAAAGACACATGAGGATGATCCTAAACTAACTATGAGTGTACAAACATTATGAGAAGCTATAGAAGTTTCAGTTTTGGATTTGAAATCCCAATTTTATAGGACACATAATCTCATATATAGCAGTGGTAGTGGATCCAGTGAATATTGAGGAAGTGTTTTCTTGGGATTCACCCGAGAGTTTTACCATGGTGTGGAGTTCCCTTGGGTGGGTAGGGTACTATTAGTGGTTTGTAACTAATTTGTCCAGATTTTCAGTACCCTTGAAATCATTTACCAAAAAGGGGATTCATTTAATGTGGAAAGAGATGTACTAATAATGTTTTCAAGAGTTGGGGAAGATATTGACAAGCACCACCATATTTAGATTTAAGGAGGATCTTGAGTACATAGTATTTATTCATTCCTAAAGGACTAAACATGGTTTCATCCTAATCAATAGACAGATAGTGATTTTCTATGGGTCAAGGAAGTTGAGACCACAAGATAAGAACTAAGAAGCCCATAATATTAAGCTTGTAGAAATAGTTTTAACCCAGTATATGTAGTGAAGCTACCTTATGGGATAACAGTTTATTATCAACTATAACCACAAGAATCTCAGGTATATATTATATCAAAATGATATTATCTAGGGATAGAGGAAATGGATATAGTTCCTCTAGGAATATGACTTAAATATTTTCTATACTCCAAGAATGGGGAATGTGGTGGAATACTGTATCAGTAGGAGATATCCTTATCAACTATTGTCTATGGTGTAAGAATAGTTATCCTCAATGTAGTTTTCCTTAGTCAATATGGATGTTTCTTCATATATTCAGTCGATGGTTGTTTCCCCAACTCTTTGATAATGTGTTAGGGATGATCAACATGTCAATAATGATTATGGGACCTTACATATTGTGATATCAACTAGAAGTTATCCTAATGGATTTTTTAAAGTAGGGGAGGATGTTATAACTTTGAAAGGATGGTTGATGGTACGAGTAACATTGTATGAGGATATGATGAGAGAGATTCATAAATAAACTTTTTTGGAATATTTTGGTGTGGAAAAGATGTACCAGGACCTCTGATGTCTATTTGATGACTATGCATAAAGAGTTGTGTTATAGAGTTTGTCCCTTGATGCCTCACATGTCAATAGGTGAAAGATATGCACTAGGTTCAAGTGGGGTTAGCTTGACCCCATTAGGTGTATTGTGGAAGTGGGATGGTATATCCATGGACTTTGGGATAGGGTTATCAATTAAATCCTCGGGACATGATTCCAGATAGGTGATCATAGATCAACTCGACAAGTTTCCCACTCCCCAACCATTAAAGATATGGTTTTGGTAGAGATATAAGGATTCTTGTACATGATGGAGATAGTTGGGATCCATGGAGTTCCCTCCGACATTGTTTCAGACTGTGATTATCTCTTCACATCACGATTATGGAGAGGATTTTAGGATGAATTTGTGTCCCTGTTGTGTTTGAACATGATATTTCACCCCTAGGATAATGATGAGACTGAGCGGACCATTAAGGTCCTAGAGTTCATGTGAGTTATGAAAAAGAATGTGCAGATCATCAAGAAGTAAAATATTACTACATAGAGTTATCAGAAGTATTATAAAGAATGATAGAGGTGGCCTCTCGAGTTCGAGGAGGGACACCATGTGTTCTTGGGGTTTCACCTTGATGTGGATTACAAATATTTTTTCTGGGTAGTAGGCTAAGTATAATATTCATTAGATCATTACATATACTATGTATATTTATTGAGATGGAGTACCACATAGCTCTACCATTATAGATAGACCAAGTACATGACATATTATATGTGTCGCAGCTAAAAATGTATGTACATGTCCATTCACATGTTATCGACTTGAGCGAGTTGGATATCGAGGATGGGGATACCCTTTCTGAATACTTGTTTGAGATTGAGGATTGGTAGGATAGGATCCTTCATGGGAGATAACTTATACAATTGTGTGTCTCATGGAAGCATTATAATCTTTAGGATAGGACCTGGGAGAGGGTTACCTATAGGAGAGTTTAGTACCTTAGTCTTTTTGAGTGGTTATTTTTCTTTTCAGTATAATAAGACCTAACGTGGGGAGAGTGTAATGATTATGATTTTTCTATATATTACTTAAAAATGTTATTTGGATTATTTCTAGAGCTGGGCACTAAGACGACATGAGATTCTGAGGCCTAGAGAGCCCAAAATTAATATTTGAAATTTATTAAAAAAAATTAATTTCATGCATGTTCAGTTTTCATTAAAATGTTGAGTAACTCCCAAAAATCGCATTAGAATATAAAAACAAGGCTTATATAGAGTCCAAAGTGTGGGATTTACCCTAGACATTATATAATATTTTTCAGAATATGGAATTATTAAAAAGGGAAGTCTAATGTGATATTAATAAAAAAAATTATATATTTATTTTATTATACTGACATAGTGGATTATCTTCTTATATAAATATACAGTTATGATGAGATCATAGGGTTTTCCACATAACCCTAGAGATTATGAGGAAAGTTGGAGGAGATCTTTCTTGGAAGACGACATCTGATTGGATCGTGATCAATGGTCATTGAGCAATCAGAGTTTGTGGGACTCACTTATGATGATAACGGATGACAATTCTTTATCAACGATCAGTCTAGACTCTATGTAGGATGTTTTTTTCATGATTCCATCCCATTCATTTATCCCGGTCAAACACAGATCAATTACATGAACATGAATTGATTTTTACATCATACTTAATTTATTTATGGTTGAGTTGTTTTGTTTTTTGATTATTTCCATCTTCATTTTTCCAATTCTTCAAAAATAGATCAAGGCTGAAAATAATGAAAGGATATGGTTCATTCCTCACATTTTTTGGTTTATTTATTCCCCCCCCCATTTCCTTGTAAGTTCATCATGGTAATGTTTTTGGCTCAGGGTTTGAATAATATAAGGTTTATGATATTATGTAAACATTATTCGGTGAAATAGATCAATACTATGGGTGAGATCTAGGATCAAGTATGAGATTGTGTTGAGAATATGATAGAGGATGATCATAGGTAAATCAGTATAGATCAATTGTTATCATTCATCCTATTTTAATGCTGTGGATATAGACGATGTATGTTGGTGATTCTTTACTGGTTTCGAATCTCAAATCTTGATAATTAGTAATGGATGTGGACAATTGAATTCAGATTGACAATCCCTATATAGAAATTTAGTGGCGATAGCATGAGTGGACAATGTAGAGTAGATCCACTGGTCTAGAAAAATTCCATTTTAGAGGGAGTTTACTCTAGAGGTACATTACATGAGGGACCTTCTATGTGGAGTTAGGGGTTAAATATAGAATAAAATGATCACACAACTTGAGATATCAGTCACATGATGCGAACTCACACTAGTGGATAAATTTGTATCTAAAAGGATACATGGTCATGGTTAAACTGGGGTAAACAAACATGGCAAGAGTACATAGATAGAGCTTTGTACTGGGACATGGATAAGTGTACATGGGCACAAACATATGTATATGGGTTGGTACACTGGAATGACTAGAAACACACAGTTATGGATAGATGGTAGAAGAAGGGTGTCAGTGGACCTATTTACTCTATGTATACTTACTTACATGCTGTGTATTTTGAGTCATACATTCTGTGTGTGGCAGTGACACATGGGGAGATGAGTGGTTTTCAAGACATGCCATGCACTCCCCTGTACATGAAATGAAACCCCCTGGAGGGTGTTTTGAGAACATTATTTCTTCATTTTGGAACACTATTGGTTTATTTTGTTCACTTGGTCCATCCCCATAAGGGTACAATGTGACATTACATCCACGGCATTGGATTATGATCCCCTCTAGAGGATGAGTATTCGATAGGGTTTTTGGTGTCCCTCCATGTGACCAGATTTTGATCCTCCATCATTCCATTTTATACTCTATGTTGGGTTCGTGGAGACGACCTGGCCTCTATGTGTGGGGAATTAATCCTCAATTCAGTAGGCTATTTCTATAGGGTTCATGGTATCATTGGAATATGATGTCCTACATAGAAGTTTTATCTAGTTTTGGTTTTTCATGCTCCCCAATGGTCCTAGGTGTGATCCATTATTATTGTATTGATGTATTTAGAGCCCAGAGAGATTTCTTAGGTTTACCCCAATGATCATGACTAGATGGATGAGTGTCTCAAGTGATAGCATGGCTCGTGGATTGGGTTCTTAATGTCATTAATTTATTAATAAAATTTTAATCTACTCACTTTAATGATTTTCATGGAAAAGGTCACAAATGGAATGATATTCCCATGTTTTAACATTATATATAATTCACGAGTATTTCATTAATTAATCTAGATTTATTTTTTTACTATTTTAATCATAACACAAAATATACCTAAATAAATTGTGTGATTTTTTTTGGGTTCTAAATTCAATTTACTACAAGTCATTCAACTGGATATTAGGATAATTCGATAATATATAGTATTATATGATCCACACAAGAAGGACAACTAAATCCATAGATAAAAATAGATTATACAAGAATAATGAATTTCTAGGCGTAATGCAGATGTAAAAATTTGATGAAAATACCAAATATGTCTGATTAGACACCTAAACATAATCAATAAAAATTGAAGGCCCAAATAAATAAAAAATGGGCCTAATTTATGCATGAAATTCCACACCACAATTACGGTCATGATTTGAAAATATCCTGAAATGAATGACTTTTACCCCAATACAATCATCCAATTCAGATGATATTTTTTTGGTATAAATTCAAGATATTGGTTTCTAATTTTTTTAGAATAAATGTTTTATATGTGATGGAATTTTCCTAGTATAAATTCCATTCAAATTTTGGCCATGGAAAAATTATTGATATTTCTGGACAAGAGCAATTGGTTTGGGAAAAAACATAACTTTGGTTGAAAAATTACAACGACCACCAAATTTTGTGGGTGAAAATTACAAATATATATATAACTTTCAAGAAGAATATATCTCGATATTATACTTCCTAAATATATTAATGGGAGATCCATGTTTAGGAGATGTTTTGGAATGAAAATAGTCTACCACCATAGGCTATAAATATAGTCCCCTATTCCCCTGCAAGGGGTTGGAATATAAGAAATTAAGGAGAAGAATTGGCTTGACCATAACCTTTCCATGGGTAGGGGAGGACATTCAATACTCTTGTTTTAATAAGAGAAATCTCTCCCCACTTTCTGTTTCATGTTCATTTTCATTTTTTCAATTGTAATCGTGTATGTTTGTTATCATTTTAATTAGATATTAATTAATGTCTCTTCAAAATGCTATTTAATTATCATACATATTCTTTTATTTAAATTTAATTTTCCTAATTTTGTTTAAATCATGTTGAATACTTTTAAATTTTCAAACATTATTATTCAATAAAAAGTTCATATTTACCTCTCTTCATGATTCATGTGTGTGTTTGGAAGACCACTATTTTCTTGAACCTTTATTTCTCTTATATTTATAAACCATAACAATAAGTATCATATACCAAAATAATATCTATCTTAATGGATGAGTAAATCAGTGATTGGGATGAGTCATGATTTGGGGATGTTAAGTGATTGAGATCTTTTTGTACTCAAATGTTCATTAAGTCAATATTGTCTATGTTAAATATAAAATGTACTGGATTACAGATATGTAATGATTAATGTGTGGATTACATGGATTATTGGAACCATAAATAAAATACCATAATGAAGTATTTATTGAGATTATAACCTTATTTAAGGCATGGATTAAAGCCAAAAAGATCATAATTCTGATAAAAAATAAAATTATAAAGTGGGTATTAATTTAATGCAATATATCAAAAAGATAAAGGATATCAAAATATTTAATCCCAAATAATGAAAACACCCAAATATTTATTAAATTGTTAAATTAAATTAATTTATAAATAATTTCATATAATCTCTTCAAACCCCCACTCAAAAAACAAAAAAGTAACAAATAAAATTGACTCCAAAATATATTACCATCACTAAGGATTCGAACCGAGTGACACTATACATATAATCCTAGCACCGTTCCTTTGAATGATCGATAATGGAAAACTTTCTAAAAATAAAGTGGTCCTGTTTCCCTGGGTGTTGCATTAATTATATGATCATTTTTTATTGTAAAAAAATTAAAAAATAAAATAATATAAAACAATAATAATTTGAAAAAACACACTAAGAAAAATCCAACTTTCCCATCCTTAAAAATTTATCATAATTCCCTATATACTCACACAAAATCCATCATATTGAAATGAAAAAAATAGTTAACTATTCACCAAATTAGGAGGAATATTGAGGATACTCAAATAACTCCTTGCCTTTTAATTTCCCATCCTATTGAACTACATATGGCCAATCATTAGTTAAAAACCCTTAAAGAACTCACTACCCCTGATATGAATTACCAACTCCTTGGTATTAAATATCCAAAAATTGAGGCATATTTCAATCTCAAATTGGGTTTGATTAATATTTTTTCTCATTTCCATGAGCTATTTAGTGAGGGTTATTATCTTCAACTCAAAGAGTTCAATGTGGTTTTATCTACCATGAAACCTAACGGGGTATATGAAAAATAAATCAAGCTTCTATCATTACCTTTTTATACAGGTGACTCCTCCATGTCATGGCTCCACTACCTTCATCACAGTTTCATAAACACGTGGAATGAAATGAAGTGACTCTTATTAGATAAATTATTTCTATCTTCTCCAACCACTTCTATCAAAAAATAGATATGTGGTATCCATTAATTCCCCAATGAATCATTCCATGAGTACTGGGAGAGGTTTAAAAGTCTAGTGGAAACATTCCATGCCCCCAAATCCCTAAAAAACTTTTTATCCAGTACTTATATGAGGGATAATTTTCAGTTGAGAGTACTCTCATTGATGACAAAAGTGGTGGTTCTATTCTTGAAAAAACTACTACAACCATATGATATCTCGTAAGAAACATGGTTGTAAACTAAAAAAAATACATACTCAAGCACATACTCAAGTTAAATATGTACAAGAGAATCAATAAAAAGATCCTAAAAAGATGAATGAGTGAATGAGTGAACATTAATTTCTTCTTAGATAACTAGCCATGGTTTCAAAAGCCCAAAACTCATATTCTCCATAGTCTCTATTCCCTAAACCTATCAATAATTTTGAAATCTATAACTAACCAGCTCATCTAACTAACAAATGTCTAGAAATAAAAGATGATCCATTAGATTAATCTAGACCAATGGTGCTCAATTCAGAATTTTCTCAAAAAAAAAACATACCCTCAACTATCCGGTTAGTTTATAAGAAACTCCAAACAAACCCACTCTGATCTATTATTTTTTAACTATAACCTAGGATTGAGGTATGGTAATCACATCTTCCACCACCTCAATTCCATCCTAAAAATACAAACCCACTCTAATAGAGTGAAGGGGTTGGTAACATCCATCAAACTTATCTTTTCTTTATTCAATATCAAATGATCAATCCTCCTCCTGAACATTATAGATTCCTCTATCATAGTGATACATACCAATTCCCAACACAATAAAATCAATTTCCCAAGAACCAAAATCAAGGAAATAAAAATTTAGGATATGCCTACTCTTCTAAGAAATAATTGGAAAGTGTTATGGAGCATCTTTCCCCCTTACCCTATCTATCCTCCAAAACATTGAAAATAAAATATTCCAAATTTAATCCCACCAAACCAAGAAGAAGAAAAATCTTCCCAACTATTATCTCAACCATTGCCCAACCCCAATGGTAATGTAAGTGAAATTACACTTTGATCTAGAAAGAAAATTTCTTTTCATTATTATGAATCTTCCAAATCTCCGTAAATTGTTGATACACAAAAAGAAAAGAATACGAAACTATAAAAATAACCTAAATCCACTCCCTCACCTCCATCCATTGTTTTATCGAACCCAATTCCTTTTCTTTGAGTAGTCTCTCAGCCAAATAATCCCTCTGAGCATTATTCTAAAATGTTTTACATGTTTAGATGTGTTGAAGTGAGCATTATCCTCTAAAATTCCATCAAAAAAATACTTATGTATAAAAAGTTTCTTATGGAATTGTTCACCCATAAGAGACATCTAAAGACCATTGAAATTATTTCAACCCAATATTCCATTCCCATGAAGTTCAAAGATCTAGGGACCATTATGATCCATTACTAAATTGCGAGTTCCAACATTGATAATGAACTGATAGACTCAGTAGACTAAATTATTATCATGCCAAAATCCATCTTCTCCAACATTTGTCTAGTTTCTTTGTACCTAAGGTCTGTTTTCACCTATTTATTAAATCAAAGAACTACTAGTCCTAAGTTAATAATAAGGTATTTCCATGTCTGCTTTAATGATTTTATTATCCTAGCTAATTTATATGACCTTGATAAGGAAGGTGAGATGAATTATTCTTGACCAACCCTTATTATAGAAAGACCATTTCTCATTATATCTAGATTTAAGATTTATGTCCATGAGAGCATATTATACATGAAATTATCTAACTGAACGGTAAAGTTGAATATTTTCCATGTCATGTGACACCAATTGGAGGATCACTCTACATTCTCTATCCATGTTTCTGAGGACACATCTATGAGTGGATTATCCCATATTCCATCATGTTCATCAAGTTCTAATTAATGACGAGTTTATGAAATTTTATATATCATTAATCAATTCATAAATGATGAATTTTATGTTGAACTATCATTCAAAGAATCTAGAAATCTAAATGACCTTGAAAATTAACTTAAATCCCATCTCAACTCGGATATTTACCATTACATCTTTGAAAATATTGAGGGAAATGATTCAGAACCAACTAAAATCCATTAATTTTTTTCTATGATGTATATCCCACAAATTAAGGATAATACTTGTATGAAAAATCTTATTATAAACCTGAAATATGCATTCCTTTTACATTATCACCCATATGCTATCGTTATCTACACTACACATATTGAAACTGGGGTGTCCAAAAAAATTTAGGTTTTAGTGGGAAAAGGTATTAGGTTGGACCCTAGATGACATATTGGGAATCAACCCTTCCCTTTTCATGCATCCCATCTATATTAGAGAATCATATTGACAAATTAGAAAACCACAAATAAGACATTATCCACTCATACATGATGTAGTTAGCGAAGAGATTACCAAGAATCTTCATATTGGTATTATCTTACAAATATTTGATAGTCAATTGGTTAGTCTGATTAAAGTGGTAACTAAGAATGGTGGGAAAAAAATTTCACAAATAAAAACAGAGTGGTGGTCACCAATTGAGTGAAAAGATGGTGTGTCTATATCGGTTATTGAAAATTGAATGCTGAAAAATTAAAAGATCATTTTCCAATTTCATTTCATATTCAAATTATAAAAATATTATCCAAAAATTCACATTATTTCGTTCTTGATGGATTCATCAACTACTTCCAAATCACAATCTCACATCAGTACCAAGAAAAGACTACATTCACTAGTCTCATTGGAACACACCCATATAGGAGAATTCATTTTGGCCTTTTCAATGCTCCCAAAACATTCTATAGGTGTATGATGAGTATATTTTCCCAATTAATTGACCATTTTAGGGATGAATTCATGGATAACAATACCATTTATGGTGACTAATTTTAATCATGCTTACATTCACTCTCTCTAGTCCTATAATAGTGTGCCAAATGTGACCTCCTACTAATGTTTGAAAAATATCACGTCATGGTTTCTAATGGGATTGTTCTAGGACACATAATTTCTTAAGAGGGTATTCAAGTCAATAATTCCAAGATTGAGGTCATAAAAGCACTTCCTAAACCCACAAAAATTTGAGATATCCATTAATTCCTTGTTCATGCCAATTTCTATTGGTGATAAATATATAAAATCAGTAGGATTTCCATCCTTCTCACTCATATAATCTAAAATGATGTTACATTTCATTTATTTCAGGCTTTAAGAGATCCATCATTGGACTCAAATATATTCTTACATATGACCTAATAATCAAACCTCGAAATTAGTCTATACCCTTTTAATTGATGTGTGATGCTTCTGATAGGGACATTAGGGTCATTCTTGGTCAAAAAAGTCAAAAAATTCCCAATGTCATATATTATTCATGAAAACTACGGATAAAACTCATTATTATTACAATGTCATCAAAAAGGAACTTCTAGGTGATGTTTTTTTCCAATGCCAAATTATATCCCTCCCTCTTAGGTTCCAAAATTATCATCATTATAGACCATTAAGATTTAATGTTATTTTTTAAGAAAATTGATTCCAAACTGAGGATAATAATATGGATCCTAAGGCTCCATTATTTTGACCTTGAGACTAATGATTGACCTAGAAAATAAAACCCTATAAATTATCCCCTATATAGAATTTTTTATTCTTTTTATTTTGAAATCAATGGTCCTGAATTTCCCACTAAACACCTCCCATCTCTCACTTCAATTTTACCATGGTATTCCCTAGTTGTAAATTACATGGTTTCTACTATTTTTTCGGATTTTTTTTCAAAATAATATAAAATGGAGATGAATTTAAATTCTAAATACTATTTTTGGGAAGGTAATAAAATTTAGGAAACACAGAATTACATGGCGATTATGAGACATGATAATGAAGATGAACATTCCTCCATCTACGATTTCTTATAATCAATTCATGAAGGTGTCCACTTTGGACCATAATGGAACTCCATAAAGGTCCTCGACTCAGTATTATTCTGGTGTTATCTCTTTAAGGAAAAAAATGAGTTCTATCAATCATTTCCCACTTTCCAAAAGTTTGGAATAATTTACTCTATATATTAAATACACTAAAATCTGTTAATCTTCTAGGATATCTTCCATGTAGTATTGATTTCAAATAACACTTCACCCCTCCCAATGGTTATTATTAAATTCTTCTTATGGTCAAATATGTTTTAGGTGGGTTTTGGCCAAACCCACAAAGAATAATGATTTAGAACCAATTTTTTTGTTCCTCAAAACCAACATTTTACATGGATTTGAAACTACATGGGACATGGTAAGTAAATTAAGAACATAGTTATATAATCAGCCTATTTAACATTTTTTTAAAAATAACAGGGTTGTACATAAAACATCAACTGCATATCACCACCCAAAAAATGGAATGGATGAAATTTATAATAAAAGTGAAAGGAGTTATTGAGAGAAGTTTTAATCTCACAATAAAATATTGGTTTAAAATACTTATTGAAGAACTTCGGGATTATTGAAATACAAATTAAAAACCCATTAAGACGTCTCCATTTATTTTAGTTTTTAGTAAAACATTTCATTAAAAATTTGAAATACAACAGATATATTTATAGGGTATGAAAACATGAAAT
Organism: Viscum album; assembly: GCA_963277665.1. Lineage (NCBI taxonomy): Eukaryota > Viridiplantae > Streptophyta > Magnoliopsida > Santalales > Viscaceae > Viscum > Viscum album. The sequence continues at coordinate 1,654,086,391 of OY728121.1, read as the reverse complement.
TTTGATTGTGAAAAATATGGTAAAGAGTGATTGTTTCAATTAAATGAGTTAGAGGATATTCAACTAGATTATTATAAAAATTCCAATATCTATAAAGAAAAGTCCAAGGCACTCCATGATAAACACATATTGTGAAATGTATTCCATGAATGTTAAACGGAAATTCCACTCAATTATTAATTTCAGATTCACCTAGGTAAGATTAATTCTCTTTGAGAAGTTCATTTTATTGTCACTAATTTTTTCCCAGTTGGCATAGTGTAATTCCATGAAACTTCTTACATTTAGACACTCAAGATTAATGGTCATAAATTAAATCATCACCATGAGAGGGCACACACATTGGGAATGATATCACCATCAACTGAATCCCCAACCATTGGAGTCAACCCACCATTGAATGAAGATGGGAACCCACTATATCCAATCCATGGGGAACATCATTCTCTTTAGCTCACTCGCTATCTATTATTCCTCATCCTCCCCTATAACCCCCTCTCTATTTATTTTTCCTTGTTCCTCTATCACTCTCATATTTTTAACATATTTTTCATCATTTTTACCCCTTTTTCTTTTGTTTAGGTGTGTATTTTAAATAAAAATAATAATAATGATACTAAAAATACATAGAAAAAAAAAGTGCATAATTAATAAACATTAAATTTTGAGATTTTTATCAACCATTTAAGTGATTAAAAATAAATGTTTTATTTTAAAACATTTTTTTTATTTTCATCATAAATAATTTTGTGTCAAGACAAAAAAATTGTAAATACTCAATTTTTGATTTGGAAAATGATTTTTCCACAACCACGAGGGGAAGAATTAGCTTTCATTCTATGGAAGCCTTTGAAAATCTTTTCATATTGTGTGTTTCCACCATCGATTGAGATTATTGTGTGTGTTTACCTTCGAGTTGAATTTTGTACATTATCCTACATTTATATGATAAAGGCATTTTCAGAACCAAATGAGAATAAAAATAGCTAATTTCCCATCATTTCCCTTATAATGATTATCCTTGTGAAAATACCAATTGATCATAAGAAAAAAAGTTTTTAATAGACACATTACAAGAATAAAACATTTTCCCACTCAACATGTACATGGATTTACAATGCATAATTTATTAAAATTTGAGTATGGGGGAATGAATTTCATTTCAAATACCATTTCTTTGATTGTTAATTTATCATCATATTATTAAGGGAAAGAATCTATTTCAATGTGTGGGATAGGTTATCATATAGTGAGTTTTGGAAAGGACTAATGAATATGTCATTTTTTAGAAATGTTATTTTAATGTGTTAAAAACAATATCAAAAAATTAATGGGTTGTGTCTCGGGCAGGTAAACAATCACTCTTCATAATCCATTGATCTTGTTATAAATTTTATAATTAGTGTCAAGAGGAGAACAAAAAATTCTTGGAATATGATTGTGAGATTTCTAACATGTCAAATCTTTAAAAATAAGAAAAAAAGGAACACTTGCATTCTGTTTTCTAGAATATTTTTGAATATTTTGTGTCTTTACATATTTCATCTTCTATTCCCCTTCCGATTTTATCCTTCTCTACTCTTCATTCATAAATTCATTACATCATAAATATTTGATTCCATTTCCTTCCATGTCTCAGTTCAAAAATATTGTGTATTTCTTTTTTCCATGTAGGCGTTTTACCCCTCTTTTCCTATCTTTTGGATATTATATTCCTACAATCCGATAACCACTAAAAAAACATAAAATTTCCTCTTGATTCTTGTTCACATTACAATAGGTAATGTATGCTAATATCTATTATAAACATTACGATTTCAGTTTTTGTTGGTGAATGAGTGAACCTTCTTGAATAAATTTACATCGTCTTGAGAGGACTGATTTTTGAGTGCCTAAATTTTCCATTTATAATTTTGATCTTGAAAATGAATTTTTGGAAGAATTTTCTGTAAAAAAAATTCTTTTAATTCTTTTTAGATGAGCGAAATAGTAAAGACTCCCCTGATCAGAGAAAAAAAATCTTTATATTAGTTTGTGAGTGAAAATGATTTAGTTATGTTTTTATGTTTATTGTACATGAGGATGTAAAAAATACTAAGCATGGAGGTTGTGATGTTATTAATTTATTCATAAATTTTTTATCTATTCCATATACTAATTTTGAAGGAAATTTTCATAAATGATGTGAAATTCCCATGTTTTAATATTAAATATAATTTTTGATCATTTCATTAATTAATAATTATTCATGTATTTTTACTATTTTAACCATAGATTCCTATATACTTATCAAAATTGTGTGATTAATAATTTTAGGTTTCCCTATTCAATGATCCAAACATCATTCTACTGGATCTTGGGATAATTCATCAATCTAAAGGGTCGTATAAACCACATAAGAAGATCCAATGAATCTGTTGAGAAAACCAGACCATCCCAGAAGATTGATTTTTAGGTCTCAATACAAAAGTCCAAATTTAATGAAAATACACAATAATATCTTGGATATCAATTAAATTATTGTATAAAAATTTAAGGCCCATGTAAACCCACAATAGGCCTAATTAGAGCATGATAATCTAGTCCACAATTCTTGCTATGATTTGATAGTAGATTACAATTATTGAATTTTCACCCAGTAAAATTTCCCAATTGATTTGAACTTTTTTTCATAGAAATTAAAGAGTTATTATCCCATGCTTTTCGAAGAAATTTTCTGGATTGAATGGAATCTTCCTAGCCTAGAACCCGTTCAGGTTTAGTTAATTGAAATTTTTCGAATATTTAAGGAAAATAACACATGGTTAGGGAAAACATCCATAACATTGGATCCAAAAATGGACATAAAATTTGAAGGCTTAAATATCCATATATATATATAAAACTACGATTAAAAAGATATCTCAATATTATAATATATATAATAGAATGGGTGAGCTAATTTGAGGGGTAGTTTTAGAATGAAATCAATCCACCACCTTGGGAAATAAATACACTCCCATCATCTCCTTGAATGGGGTTATAATTAATGAAATTAAAGAGAATAATTTTCAAGACTGTAGACTTTAAATGGGCCATTGTGGATTTCCTTAATCTTGTTTCAATAATATAAGCCTCTCCACCACTTTCTATTTCATGTTCATTTTTGTTTGTTTTATATTGTAATCGTGTAAGTTAGTTTTCATTTCATTTGAATATTTATTCATGTTTCTTCATTATCATCTATAATTATCATCCAAACTATATTATTTAATTTTAATTTTTTTAAATTGTTTAAATGAAGTTGAAAAGGATTTCATTTTTTCACTTTCCATTTCAACCAAAATCACATAATTACCTCTCTTCATGTTTTATGTCTCTGTTCGGTGCACCAATCCTTTATTGTCCTTTTATATTTATTCAATTTATATCTCATTGTCACAAGAAACATAAAGTAGATTAATAAACCTCTTGGTTGTTGAGTTAATCACCCATTGTTATATGCCATAATTTGGGGATGTAAATCGATTGATAGATTTTGGTCGTTAAATATTCCTTAGGTTAAAATTTTGTATGTTAAACTAAAAATTTAAGGTATTAATGATAATTTTGGTTTATCATTTAGATTAAGTAGATTATTGGTATAGAAAATATTAACATAATCAATTTTTTATTGATATTAGAACCTTAATTATATTTTTTATTAAATCCAAAACAATTTGTAATTCTGATCAAAATCATCTTTTGAAGTGGGTGTTAATTTAATGAAATATTTATTAAAGATAAAGATTATCATGATACTACATGCATAATATTGAAATCACACCTATATTTATTTAAATGATAAAAATAATTAATTAATTAATCAATTCACTTAATCTATTAAAAAACACCCCTCTCAAAAGACAAAACAATAACAATTGACTCCAAAATATAGTACCATCATTGAGGATTCAGACCGACTATCTCTATATAGATTAGTAGATAACCATACATTTCAATGGTCAATATGTGATAATCAGACGCATTTCAATTCTATGAGAATGAGAATTAATTTGACCAGAAATCTATGGTTGGAAGATTGGTTGAGTATGTCAGGAGGTACAGAGTCCTTCCTGGGTATATCTAGGTTATTTTTTCCTTTGGTTTCTATATCATTGATCTGATCTGACTATTCCATATAATTTTGTAGAGTTTTCATGGTGTCCTAATAGTTATTTTGATTCATGATCCTACATGGGATATACTTGTATGTGTCATGTATTATGGAAATGATGACCCTTTTGATGGTGTGATGGGAGGATATGGAGATAGTGGAGTATATCATGGGATAGATAGATCAAGGTGTTTTCTGGGTGGTTTCAGTTGATTTTATTTCCCCCATTCTGAGTAGGATATTCTCTTTACAGTTTTTGTATGGTCTTGTATTTGGATCCATTATTACTTTTACTACTTTATTCTCATTCTCTAATTGTGAGATTATAGATGTATTTATTCAGTTGTTTCAGTAATTTTACATTTTAGTGTTATATGGGCTTCAAGATGTGTGTGTGTGTACATGAACATTAATATAATTCCTCTTAGGTGTGGGATATTTATATTTCAATGTTTTATCTTTCCACTGGCTTATTTTAGGTGGTTTTAGGGAAGTCACATCTTAGGACCTGGTGGGTTGGGTCATGACAGAGTGATATCAATGGAGTTGGTTCTACTGTAAGGGTAGAGTTTCTAATATTGGGTTGGGTTTTATGGAAACAATGTTATTTGTTTCACGTTTGACTTGTAGGACATGGAATCCAGTGCTAGTTCAATGATCGATGTATATATATGGTAGGACTTCGATCACCTGCCTTTAGACTCAATATATATAGACATTGATTGTAGGGAAAACATTAGAACATCCATCAAATTGGAATGGGTTGAGGTTTAATGTCCCTCTTGATTTAGCTCCAAATATACACTCTTTGATAGTGGGGGAACTTTTTTATTTTAGGATTCCTATTGGAAGAAATATTGCAAGGATTACACTATGTGATCATAAGAATGATCTACCGAGTGATGAGGCTTCAATACAGGGTCTAGTACCAGAGATAGTACCTCCAGTTGGTTTACCAGCTATACCACCACCCACTGAGTAGTATTTATCACTGAAAGTAAAAAACCAAGGATCCAAGTTGGCTTATTTCACTATATGAGTTCTACTGTTAGAAAACATCTATGCTTTAGGGTGAGCTATATCCCTTGGTGGTTGAGGACTGGCTAGAGGCTGTCACTCAAATTTCACTCCTAGAATGTGTTCTTGAAGATTAATGGGTAGTCTTCAAAATGAGTCTTATTATGGGATATTCTCGGTCATGGTGGAGTCTACTGAGTTAGTCATGCGATGACACAACTCTCTCCCAGTAAAACATTGAGTGTATCATCATGGAGGAGTTTTATCGAACAATGTTGTGATCAGAGTGCATCTAGGAGCTTCTTCACCTACAATTGGAATGTATGAATATGAAATAGTGTTTAGTAAGGTTAACTGATATCTCATGGTATTCCATTGAGATGGTGTTAGATTCTATCTTCCTATTTCAAAAATTTATTTTGGGATTAAGCTAAGATATTAGGGATTCAAGGTTATCTCATCACATTACCAATTATACAAGTGTTATTGAGTATGAATTAGTGGTGGATAGATTCTTGGAATAGAATATACTGATAATGGGTACTAGTATTGGGAACTCGGGAGTTGATACATTGAGAGTAGGTAGTCAATGGGAGTTGCAAGGATCGAGGCATTTCAAATGATTCAAGAGAAAATATTAGGATAGTGGATCAGTGGTATAGGCCTCTTAGGATTTATTGAGTCATCCAATAGAGAGATAGTGTTTGTAATATGACATTTGGGGACATATTTTAGGGAATTTTTTGACCTACCATATAGAAGTTGGGGAGCCAGTTGATGGACCACCAATGTAATGATTGAGGCAATAAAAGGGAGTTAGTTAGGGTAGAGAAATTGGTAGTTGGTCTGGTAGAGCATTAGGAGGTGATCATTGGTTTGACCTATTGCCACCACCACCCTATGGTGTTCCACACTAGGCCCAGGGAGTTGGTGTTCAGGGATGAGGATAATTACAGGCAATGGAGGCCTATGATCCCGATGATCTAAGGATGATACAAGGTATGATCTGCATCTTTTCTACCATAGATAATGTATTGATAGACACAGTTGAATGTTAGTCCATTGTTTTCACTTCTCCCATTAGAAACAAAGTGATTATAGAATAGCCTTTTGATCCACCCTTTCACTAAGAGACTTTGGAAAAATGTGACTCAATTATTACAAACTTCTATCAATAGTTTTATATGACACCTAGAATAAATATATTCATATGGAATCCATTTTTAAAAAAGATAAATCCTTATGAAATAATATTAGCTAGGTAATAAATATCCATAGTTCATTCTCAGATATATTTTGTTTAGGTGGAGGATGTGTGGGCTCTCTAGTGATTGGGAAAAGTTTTCATTTTGGGGTGAAAATTAATACCTGGTAGAGTAGGATGGGATTAGGAATAAGAGATTTCATCTAATTACTCATGATTTGTCTAGAATGACTCTTGGATTAGTGGATTCTATGGGATAGATTTTCTCTATGGCGGTGGAAGAGTGTAAGGATGTACATCCTTAGAACATCCCATAATTACCACCCCACTAAGATCTGGACTTGTGCATTCAATTACACTCTGGGAAGGACCTGATATCTACACCATCATATTTGATGGATCCCGAAGAGCTTCATGAATTGGGTGTTCAATTGGAGGAGTTGTAGAATAAGGTCTTTGTGAGATCCAAAATTTCCCACTAGGCATCACAAGTCTTATTCACTAAGAAGGTGGATAAGAGATTAAGGTTAAATGATTATTACTAAAACTTAAACTAGGTGACCATAAAAAATAAGTATCCACTATCGAGGATCAAATACCTCTTTGATTAGTCGATAGGGGAACACAAGTTCTTAAAGGTTAACCTCAGATTAGGCTATCATCGGTTATGAGTATTGGTTGTGGATATACCAAAGATGTAATTAAGATGTTGTTATTGTCACTATGATTACTTAGTGAAGATTTTTGGAATGATGAATGCTATAGTATATTTCATGGGATTCATGAAATGGATCTTGTATCGTTTCATAGATCAGTTTTTTGTGGACATAATCAACAATATCCTAATGTACTCTTTGTCTGGGGATGAGCACGTGAGTTGATTGAGGATGGTCCTAGACACAATTCAAGATAACCCCATTTTTGGAACAATTTTGAAGTTTTATATTTGTATTTGAGAGGTGTAATTCCTAGTATATGTCATATCGGAGACATGAGAGGAGGTGGATCCAATTAAGGTTGAGGTAAAAATATATTGGGAGACACCAAAGAGTATTACTATGGTACAAAGTTTTATTTGGTTGGAAATATATTGTTGTAGGTTTGAACATGATTTCTCTAGAGTTACGTCACTCTTGATAAATTTGAATTGAAAGGGGAAACCTTTTGTGTGGATGGAAATGTTTCAGTAGGGTTTTTAAGAGTTCAGGTAGAGGTTGATGAGAATCCCTATCTTGAGATTTCTAGAGGAGGGTGTTTAGTAAATAGTTTTATGTTATTCCAAAAGGACTATAATTGTTTGTGTCCTGATGTAGATGAAGTCGGTAATTTCTTATGGGTTCAGGTAGTCCATAATACATGAAAATTACTACGTAACCCATTATTTTATGTTATAAGAGATAGTCTTCACATTGAATATGTAAAGACACTGATTTAGGGGAGGTAAATTTATTATTTACTCAGAAAAAAGAGTCTCCATTATATCTTCTCTTAAAAGGATCTTAACTTGAGGAAGAGACGATAGCTAGAGTTCCTCTAGGACTATGACATCAAGATTGTATTTACTCCTGGGAAGGGGAATGTGGTGGTAGATGCTCTCAATAGAGATATTGTTCTTAATTGATTGTTGACGAATCAGAACAGTTAGGCTCAATATAGTTTCCCATAGTGGACAAGGTTTATTCTTCAAATCTTAAATTTATGGTTTCTACCCCCACCAATTTTATTGTGTGTTAGATAATCTCATTGTATAGATACCGATAATGGGACTTTACGTACTCATATATCCACTGGAAGAATTACTGAAGGATTTTCTAAATATAGGGAGCACATTATCCTTTGTAGAGGATAACCAATTGTACCAGTGATGTTGTGGGATGAGGTGATGAGGGAGTTTTATATATCCCATTTTGTGTCATATCTAGTTGTGAAAAATATATACCATGACCTAAAACCTTATTTTTGTGGCTATGAAAGAAGTGTTTCGTGTTGTAGTTTTTCCCTTGATTAAATAGTTATTAGTAGGTGAAAATTGGGAACTAGGTTTCGGAAGGTGTAAATCAACCCATTGAGGTTCCAGAGTGGATGTGGTGTAGGATATCTATGGACTTCATCATGGGATTATGAAATATGTCTAGGGGACATGATACCACTAGGGTGACCATAGACTGACTCACCATGACATCCCAATTCCTAGCTATTCAATAGTAGAGTTTATTAGAGATATTGGAATACTTGTACGTGAAGGAGATAGTCCGAATTCATGGATTTGTGTTTCATGTTTTGATTATGGAGAGGATTGAAGGGTCCAATGAGACTCAGTTGTGTTTGAAAATGGGATTTCACCCCTAGGATGATGGATTAACTGAGTGAGCCATTCAGGACATGGAGGACATGCTTCATGATTTCTTGTTGTATTTTGTCCATAGTTGGAAGGATCAAATACCATTGTTCATGCTTTTTAAAAATAGTAGCTACCATTCCACCATTGGTATATCACTATTTGAAGACTGGTATGGGTGACCCCAAAGTTCACCCATTGTTGGATTGATCCAAGTGAGTTAGCACACATTGTCCCGTAGATGGTGCGAGCTATGACATAGAAAGTTCAGATCATCGTGTAGGGGATGGAGACTACACATATCCATCAGAAGTCTTATGTGGTCCAATGATAGAGTCCAATGGAGTTACCAGAGATAGAAAATATGTTCTGGAGGATATCACCCCAACATAGATTATGGATACTTGGCCAGAGTGGAAATATTTTTTTGATATTCCTTGGCCCTTTCCAGATAAAATATAGAGTGGGTGAGGTGGAATACCTCTTATCTCTACCACCACAGTAAAACTGGGTAAATGATGTCTTCCATGTGTCATAACTCATGATGTATGTTCATGAACCATCACTTATAATTGACTGGGAAGGGATGGACATAGAGGATGGGGCGACCATTGTAGAGTACATGATGGAGATCAAGGATTTATAGTATAGGAGCCTTCATGGTTGATCGATACCCCTATCATATTTATATTGGTAACATGAGAATCGTTAGTGGAGAACCTAGGAGTAGGAGACCAATATGCGAGCTCAGTACCTTCATCTTTTTTAGCATGTTTTTATCATTTTAGGATAAAAAGGGCTAACGTGGGGAGAACTTAATGAGCCTAATTTTTTTATGTATCACTCAATGATTTTATATGGACTATTTGTAAATCCAGATGCTGAGTTGATGTGAGTTTTCGAGTCCTGATGATCCCAGAAATAATATTTGAAGGATATTAATAATATTAAAATTAATTGTGTGTAGTTTTTTTAAAAGAGGAATAACTCATAAATAGAGGCTCGTATAGATAATTTGAGGCCCCTATTGAGATCATATCATGTGATTTACCCTAGGCGTGACAATATATTTATCAGTTTTAGGTGTATTAGTAAAGTGAAGTCACAGTAGAAATTAATAACATAAATAAATAAATAAATTTATTTCATTATATTTATGAAATGTACTATTTTACTCTATAAATATATGTTTATGATTAGAACTCATTGATGTACACATAACCCTAGAGATATAGAGTATTGTTGGAGGAGACCATTCTTGGAAGATGGAAACATAACATATCAAGATTTAGGATTATTGGACCATTGGAGTTTGTGGATCTCACCAACGATGACAACATGCAACCTCTCTTTGTTATCGATTGATCCAAACAACATGTATGTTTATTATTTGGTGTGATTCCATCCCATTATTTTATCCTAGACAAAAATAGATCATCTTTTCAATTAAGAATTGATTTTTTCTTCAATAATTTATTTTTTTGTGATTTATTTTTTTGTTTATTATTTCCCTCTTCATTTCTCTAATTCATCAAAAATTGATCAACAGAGGAAATGAACAAAGGTCAAGTTTTATTCCTCACATTTTGTGGTTATTTATTTCTTCCCCATTTAATCACATGTATATTTCATGAAATTTATTTGGCTTTCAATTTGAATAATACCAAGTATATGATTTTTTTTGTGACCATTCTTCAGTGAGACATATCAAAACTATGGGTATAATTCAAGATCAATGGTGTGATTGAGGTGAGATAATGAAATAGGAGGATCAGTAGTGAATTGTTAGGGATTGATGGTTCTCGTTAAACCTTGTTTTACAGTATATCTATGAATGATGCATGTGGGTGGTTCATGATTGATTTTAAGGCTTGGATCCTAAAAATTTGCAACGGTAAAGGACATCCAACCTAAGAGATGTTGTTCGAGGATGAAATTGAAGATCCAGCATCAAGAACAGATGACATGGAGGGGATCCATATGTTCTACAAAATCCCACATTTCATGAAATGTAATATGGAGATACATTCCATGTGGGACCCAATGTGCGGATATAGGATTTTCATGGAGAATAAAAAAACTTCACACCTCGTGACATCTATCAAATGTCATGTGGACCATGTTGGGGGCCTAGCATGTATCGCAGTGGATATGCAGTCATGTGTAGTCTGAGGTATATTGAAAAAACCAACGAGATTGGGTATATATATATAATATAACATAAATATGTTCACATGGGCATGGATAAGTGTACATGAGTTGGTACATGAGCATGACCAGAAGTACATGGTCCCAGACACATGAAATGGGATGGGTGCCAACATACCTCTACATATTTTGTATACATACTTGAACATCACATATTATGAGTCTAAGATATAATGTGTGGTTGAGACACATGGGAAGAATAGGGGTTCCCTAGACACACCATGTAGTCTCTAGTACACACTGTGCACCACCTTGGAGGGTGTTTGGATTCCTTCATTTCTTCTGTTTGGGCCAGTATTAGTATAGTGTGTTTCCTTGGTCCATACCAGTGCGGTTATAGTGAGTAATTACGTTCAAAACTCGAGATTGTGATTTCCACTATTAAATGAGTCTCATATAGTGTTTTTGGTTTCCCTTTGTGAGACTAGAGTGTGATCCTCTATCTCTCCTTATACCCTATATGGGGTATGTGGAATCAGTGGGTCCTCTATGTGTAGGGAATTGATTATCCATATAAAATTACATTTCAGTAGGGTTATTGATAGCATTGTAATATGATCCCATACATAGTAGTATAATATAGATTGGGTTTGTGGTGTCCCCAAATAGTCTTTGGTGTGATCCACTATTTTAGTATCAAGGTCTTTTGAGAATAAAGAGTTTTCTTGGGTGAGGCCCATTAATCATGACCTATCGGTTGAGTGTCTCCAGTGATAGCATGGTTCATGGAATTCATTATCCTAGAATGATCATTGATTAAAGAAGAATCATGTGGATGGATATTGGGTTGAGACTGCTTGGAGGAATAGTCTCTTTCATAAGTAAATCTAGGTTTTTTTCTTTTAATTTATATATCCTTGTTATGATATGACTATTGTTGTTGCTTTGAGTTTTTCGTTTTCAAGGTATCCTAATAGGTATTGTTATAATCATATTTTCGAGGACTCTTCCTACACGTGTTGTTTATTATTCTAATGAAGACCCTTTTGATGGTTTCTTTAGAGGATAGGTAGTAGGTGGGGTATAGAATTAGCTTGACAGACTAAGGTGTTTTCTGAGTGATTTCATTTGATAGTAGTCCCCACATTATGAGTATGTTGGACTATCTGATGTTTTTGGTTGGGATTTTATTTTCCCTTTTCTCTCTTTAATTACTTTATTATCATACTATAATTGTGGGATTATATATTTATGAACACATTAGTTTCATTTTTTAATATTTAGACATTGTATGAGCCTGGATGTGTGTGTGTGTGTGCAGGTACATTGTGGTAATTCACCCAATATGTGGGATATGACTACACATAGCTAGTTTACAGACTCTGACCTATTAGAGGTGAGATTAGGGTAGTCACATCTTGGGCCTTAATGGGTTGTGGCATGAAAATATTTAGGATGAAATTATAATACTATAATATTTTAAGAAATCCCAAGTGTGTCCTCTCATCCACATATAAAAGGACCACCACCCCTCACTTAATTATAAAATATTTAGCCATATATCTCAACCAAACCATAAAACTTATATTCTAAACATCCATATACATGTTCTAGATATTTTTTTGTTCCAAAAAGTCTAACCCTATGGCCTTTAAGCCTATATTTAATGGATTTCTTTCAAAGTAGAGGTAATCAGCTTAAACGATCACTTTATTTTTACTTATTCAATTAAATCTTATACATATATGGAATTTATCATAAAATAATTATTTAATTATAATAAAAACAATAAAATGTTATTGTGATTATGAAACCACCATTATCATCCATATTTTCTATAAAAAGGAAAGATAAAGTATTGCATTTGTGTAACTATGGACTACCACCTACATATAGCAATACAATTCATTTTCCTCACCATATTTTATGGATGGTTATTTTGATAGTTTTAATGTTAATATTTTTTATTTATGAATTAATTATTATTCCATTTTTATAATCAAATATCTACCTTCTTACCTTCATATCTCTCTAAAAATGATAATGTCACTCATGCATTTGTGTGAACTACCACCTTCATGAAGCAATGAGATTTTTATTTTATTTTTAGTTTACATGGATGATAAATATGATTTATCTAGCTAATATATATTATATATTATATAATAACTAATTAATAAATCTGAATTATTACATATATTTTTTTCTATCTAGCAAAATGTGAAAACAACATTTATACATGGGTACGACATTTTGTCTCCATTAACGATATAATTCATTTTTACATCACTATATTTTATGGAAGATTATTTATATATATATATATATAATCAAAATATATGATACTATATCATGATTCAAATTATGTAGATGATGGAACTATGATCAAAGTATAAGGAAAAAACTAAAAAACCAATACACACATAAAAAATGAAGCAATTATTACATGGAAAAGTGATGTTAATAAAGAATTGTTAATAAATGGGGGACAATTTTGTTTAAGTAAATAATATATTGTTTGATATATGTGAGTATGGTTATATAATATATATATATATATATATATATATATATCTACATTTATTATACATGCGTTTTGGACACATATGGAGGAATTTAGGCATGGGATATGATTTTATTTCACAATCTCATCTTTACTCATGATTGTTTAGATTTAAGTCTATAAAAAAATTATTTGATATTTCTATATTAAAAATAATAAATTTTCTTATTATATTTTTATTTAAATAAACTATATGTTTTCCTTTAATTTTCATCAATTTATGAATTTAGCGTTGTGAAATAATATTTTTATAGAAAATTGAAATTGTTTTTATACTTAGCCATGGATCTTTTTCTTCTATATCAATATTTTATATAAATTTTTTTGAATAATGTTTTCACTATTATCCAATGATTTTTTAAATAAATTTTATCAATGTTTTAATGTTTTCTAAATTTTCTTAAGATGGATATTCCTGTCATTTTCTAAACTAGGTAATTTATTCATTTTACTAATAATGTGAAAGGAAATGTGGTTTTATCATAAAATACATTAACAAAATTTTCATCCATCGGTACTGCCAAATTATTTGAATCATACTTTAAATGATTCAAAGTTTATTTAAGAAAAAAATGTTTTCCTTAATATTTGGTAAATTTTTAGTTTTTAAATAAGGGATTTCAAAATGAAAAATTTATCTTCCTCATGAAATTTATTACTAGACTTATTTAATTATTTTCATCTATGTAGAAGTACTTTGATGAATATTGTGACTTAATGAGGATATAATATAATGATACACTCCAAAAATTTTCTATGTGTGGTTTATAATCAGTTTAAATGGGTAATGTATTTCCATTATACTTTCTAGATCTTCCCATATGGGTTATTATTGATTTTTATGTATTACTAATTAAGTTTTATTATTTATTCATATGATGAATGCATTGGAAATGTTAATGGATGGTTGAAGCCCATAACTATATATCACCTCGATTCATTGATAGGTCCCAGGAGATAAAATATGTTTGGTATTTGGCTAAGGCCTTACCCATTTATTTAGATGTCTTCATACTTGGCCTCTATAGTAAGTTTATGATTCCCATTATTTTTCATTCCATTATTATAAAATTATTTTTTGACATAAATGTGATTGTTTAAATATTTATGATATAATGGATAAGTTTTAATATCCTGTTTTAATTTATATGGAAATTTTTTGTCATCATTTATTTCTTCCATATTATCCATGCCTTATTTAATCTATGTAATCCTCCATAGTATGCAAACCCTTACTGAACATTTGAGGTTTCCCATTTCTTATTTTTTTTATTTCCCAAATATTCTAAGAAATGTATAATGACTATTATTCATTGATATTATAGATGGTATAACAATTTTCTCAAAGAAAATACTATGTTATATTATATGTTTTCAAATATAATTTTTTATTTTACTATTTATCTAGTTTTCCAAGACAACTAAACTATTTAGTCCTTTGTGATGAGATATCTTGTATCTAGTGATAATGTAATAATTCAATCACTAGATTTACCCTACTAGGGTAAGGGTATTTGTAGAACCTCCTCTCTCTCTACTTGTTGTCCTCATTTTTGGGGTATTTTGACCTAGGTTATTCAAGGAAACACCTATTAAGTATCTCTTTTCCCTTATCATTGGATTTTTTCTCAACTATTTAATGATTTTTTATCTACCCAATGGTTTTAATGAACTTGGTTTGTTTTAATAAAAACCATATGGTATGGGTTTTTATGTTCATTATTTCATCCTGCTTATATAGGATCTCATATCCTATTTGCTTAAAGTTTCCAACCAATTCTTGGTTATTTCAAGGGAAAAGGTTAGTGCTTTCATATTGTTCTATTATTTACCAATATAGTTTTGTTTTTTCTAAATACAATGATTTTTAATTGTTTTTTTGTGTGAAAATTGAGGGTTTCAAAGGTGTTTTGGATTGTGTGAAATAGAATAAAAATTTATTTACTATATATCTATGGTTGGAGAATTTATGATTTGGCATGTGGTGGTTGGCATGTGGTGAAGGGGAAATTTTATTATTTTAAAATATGGGGAAAAGAACATGGAAACCCTAGGTATTGAGGTGGGAATACTAGGATAAGGACACTCAACATTCACCACAATACCTAGTAGGATTACTCTATAGAAATTACTAAACAATGGATGATGATGTGGATTAGTGATGAATCATGCAAGGGAACAAACCAGCATATCCATGGTTTTATCGCTAAGAGTATAGTGATCCTATGACCCTATTAACCATAGTTAATTAGAGATTGAACATGATACAAGTGTTATTTTTTTTATCTTCTTATCAATTATTTCCATTTTATTAACATATTTTTACAAATTAAATCATATTTCATATTCAAAATATTTCCTACTTTTTCTAAAATGTAATATTTTTTTATTTCATAATGTCTATGCATAAAACAGTTGGTGGTATCCTACTAAAAATTTGAGATCACACCCTATATACACCCAATGGGAGTATACAATAATTGTTTTATCAGACATAGACAAAGGAAAGACTCCATATAGAGGTGGAAAATTCTATTCCTGGAGTATTAGTTTTAGGAAATGTGTTGGGGATGAAATAGTAGGCAATGAACCATTATATCATGAGGATTTTGTGGCCCTTTTTGAAATATTTTTATTTTAATTTCTTTTGGAATTAGGATATGGATGTAAAGTTAAACTTATATATCATCATTTTTATTGATTTTTGATGGATTATGGTTATCATGACTTATGACCAGGTTGATGATTATGATGGTAAAAATCATTCATAAAGGAGATCCATGACTCCCAAGAACTGGTTTCCATCCCATTGGTATCAATAATTCCCTTCGATTCATGTCATTGGTTGGGATGGGTTTGGAGTTGGGTGAAATCCCTAGATAGTTCATGACATGTATAGTTAATGTCTTCACTGATATTAGTTCTTTCAGTTGTTCATATGCTTCTAGTTTCATCAGTAGAACTAGTGATGTTAATGATATCAATTTTATTAATTTTGTGTGTGCTATTAGTGGCATTAGTGCCATCAATTACTTAATTATTGTTAGTTCTTATAGTTCCATCAATGCCATTAATGACATCAATTTCAAAAATACCATCAGGGTAATCATTTTTTTTTATTTCCACAATTGTTGTTCGTATTTCCCATGCCATAATTTCCTTCTGCGGAAATATTTCCATTAGTACTTCCAGTAGATTCAATTTTGTCTGTGGGGTTAGGGATGTCAATTTCCAAGTGGTGTTAGTATCTATAATGGTGTGAGAGGTATCAATATCATTAGTTCTATTAGTGGTGTTTCTTTTATATTTATAATTATTTAATTTAGTGGTATTAGTTCCAAAAGTGATGATGGTTTTATTTTTTCTCTAAATGATGTAAATTTTAACAGTGATATCGGTAACATCATTTACATCAGATACATTCATTTGGTCAGTTTCTTAAGTATTACTTGTTTTTTATTGGTTTCATTGTTGTCATGTCCATAATTTTTACTGATATGTGTTTTATCATTATAATTAGTGTCATGAATTCCACCAGTAATGTTAATGGAATCAATGTCCTAAATTCCTTAAATTTCCTCTATGCTTTCAATTTAAAAGGTATCATATGTTATCTTAGTAGTGGCAGTCCCATAATTTTTGTATATAATATAAGGTGTGTAGGTACCATTAGGGGCATTAGTAAATCCAACTCCATCAGGGGATTTAGTAGCATAAATTTATTCACTAATGTTAATGTGAAATGTATCCTTAGTGACAATGGTGTTGTCTGTAAAGAAAGTGTTAGAATTACTATCAATGTACTTAGTATATTCAACTCCGTATATAGACTATTTGGCATCAATGGTGTATAGGTTTTGAGTACCATATATGTTGTTAGTGTATTTGGTGTGACTTGGGTTTCTAAAAGCATCAATGTCTTTAGTAACATTAAAAATATTAGTGTATAAGAGCAGTTAGTTCTATCTGTGATGCTGGTTTTCAGGAAACCCAAACATTACATATATAAATATTATATTATTTAAAATGAATATACTATAAATATCATAGAAATAAATACCCTAAAAATATAAATTTTTAGTTCCTTTTGAAATGTGGATACACAAAAAACAAGTATATTAATTTTTTTAATTTCTATTATTAAATTTTCATGCATATAACCTTTCTTTGCATAACATAATTAAAACCATTCTTCATATCCTAGGAAAGAAGATACATTATAAAAGGTCAGATAAAATGATAAGTAATGGGATTCATGGGATATATCAATCAATGATAATGTATAAGAATATCTTAGTCATAAGGGTATGAGAACACGGTATTAACAATTGATAATCAAACGGAACAATTCATAGATAACAATCATGAAAGAAAGATTATGTAGTCCACAAGAAAATAATTATAAAATAATTAAATATCACGATCCATTAGATATCTTCACAGGAATAAAACATGTCATTCATATTGTCAAAAATTGTGTGGCCTAATCATAATCATATAAATTATTTTTCATGGCTACCCACCATGAAATTGACCACATGTGAGTCTTTGGATAACTACTCATAAGCATACTTTGGTCTTGGGATAAACTCTCATTAACTCTATTTTGGACTGATATGACAACTAGTGTACATATATGTTTCTTTGTATAACCACCCATGTACCATTTTTGCAGTATATGTTAAAAGAAATATTTCATTCGCACCTTTAATAAAAAGTACCTCAATTATAAAATTTCAAAAATATTAATTTTAATCATTTTTATTAAATGTAAAAATTTGGGAAAAAATTAATTTAATAAGTCATAGGATAATATTGAAAACATTATTGAGAATAGATTAATGAAAATACGGACAAGATAAATTCAATTCTGAGGCTAATTGAGAGAAAATGAAGTTTTCCTTAAAAACATTATTTAGGTCTTTTGAGTACTTAGAGATTGGAATATGAAAGTAAACATTTTAATTAATAGGATTAACCACAGGATATTAAAATAAATAACATTAATGAAATATATATTATATAATTTCATTACCTTAAATTTAAGTATAAACAGTCCCAATAAAAATTGAGATGGTAACATAAAACCCTTACTACTTTGATAACTTTTGAATCGTAACCCCATGAAATATATAACATAGAATAAAGAATAAAATACCATATTTATAATTATATTAACAATATAACATATTAAATGGGTTGTATATACACCATGTTATTTAAATTTCCAATGGATCACATATGATAATGTGATTCGAGAAACCCATACCTTATGTTCGACATGATTTGAAAAAATTATAACCTCCTATATAATAAATTAATATTTACTAAAATTATAAACTAGAACCATTTAGATACTTATAATATCATATATTATCCACTTATATCACTTCAACATAATTTTATTAAAAATTATTTTTTAAAATCCTAATTTTTGGGTGTTAACGTTTTTCTTTTTCAGGAATGCTTCATTTCAATAGTTCTATCCCTTGCACTTTGATTATGGTGCCAGGATCTACTGAATATAAATCATTTCGTATTTAACATATTATTATATAACATAACATGAATTCAGCATTCTTTAATATTTTATGTCATAAATTTTATAACATCACTCATGTATGTTGTAAAATCAACTTAAACAAGAGCGTGTTATAAATACCAAAAGAGTAAGAACATGTCAAGTTATAATGTTAATATAAAATTTATAGAATATTATTCATGCCATATTTATCTTATATATTACTTATAAATTTTTTTACCTTCTATAAAAGGTGTACATTGAAAATTAAATATATCAATAATGGATATGGTAGTCTTTTCATACGCACAAACGATACTTCCATTTTCTCATGAGTGAATGGAAAAAATGTTGATAATATTTTACCACTAAAAAATAATTTTCGCATCATAAATATCATATATATATTAAATAAATTATTTTAATCCCTTATGTGAGGTTGTGATTGAAAATAAATCACATCACTTAGTGTAGGTTGTAGTCTACATGTATAGACATGTGATACTTTCTTTTCCCACTTTACAGAAAGGAGTTGGAAAATAGTTGTCCCATAAAATATAAGTTTATTGATGACACATGAGTGATTATTATGGGATAAATACTAAAATTTAATATTAATTGTAAAAGTAAATAATCATGAAATATTCAGTAAAGATGATTACCTCTTCTTTGAGGGTCCACATTTGATTTTAACCTTAATCCTCCATAAGACGGTCTTATAGTATGACCAGGATATTAAGAACAAGGATAAGGATTCTATGAATGTATTATGGTAGGGATTAGGTAATATGTAAGGCTAATTTTTTTTAATTATATAGGATCGAATGATCCCATTTATAATTTAACAATAGAAACAATTCGAAATATATAATAGATTTAATTATAATTAATTTCTTTCTCAAGAAAAATGCTTTCAAATGAAAAAAAATTTGAATAAAAAGATTATAGGATAGAAATATGATTAGGGAAAAATAGTTATTGGGTTTTATATCATTTTAAACATTACCTTTGGGTTTAATCCCTTTGTTAACCCATTTTAACCATAACCATGATAATTCATTTTTTAACTTTTAAGGGTTTTAAATATTCTTGTATGGTGAAAAGTGGATCAAAAAATGGTCCATGTGTGAAATTTAAATCATTTCACATTCCACCTTTCCACTTTAAATATTTGTTACAATATTTTAGTTAAATATTAGTTAATATATAATTCCATTAAATTCATTTTTGGGAATGTTCATCTAATTTTATAATAAATTGATCAATATAACAATGGATTTAGAATATAAAATCTTTTACCATAAATTATAATTTTTTTAATTGTTGTAAAATTCAAGTAACATCATAATTAATCAAAAAAAATTATTTTATTATTTTTAAATTCATTTACTAGATTTTTATTATTGTTTGATAAATTACTTCACCAGTGTTGTGTATGCATTTAAAGTAACTAAACCATCACCAAAAAATAAAAAAATTAAAAAAATTAAAAAATAAATATTTATGTTAAAAAAATTTTATATACAAACATAACTTATTTTTATCACTATCATAGAATATAAGTGAAATTAAAATCCAGAGTGTGAAATTTTATATTTATCATTTTCTTTAAATAATATAAATGTTATAACGAATGGATTATGGTAATAAATTACAATAAAGTTTTAAATAGTATGTATTTGGATAAGAAAACTCATCTAATAGGATAAAGGATACTTTCATATATATTTTAAAGCCTTTCCCCATAGTTTTATCCAATTTTTACCTATTTTACCCTTACTGAGATAATTTTTTCCAGTGGTCACCTTTGTAACAAAAAAATAAAAGGGGAATATTTACCAAATCTGAACCAAATGATCAAAAATATTTAATCCATTTTTCATGATTAAATTTTTATAAATTTCGATAATAAATTTTAATATAAATGTGTAAAATACAATGAATGATGTTTTTAGAAAAAATTATTTTAAGCCCAAAAAAGATTTTATATGAAAATCTTGTGGAATAATTAATCCATTCACAAAGCAACCCTAGATGGGCCACAAGATAAAACTATTCCAAGCCTGCCTCCATAGGATGAGGTCTAGCAACCATCATCGAAGAAATTACTAACATGAGTAGGAATGTTCATTGATACCTATTTTCACACACACATCCATCTCGATGAAATAGTGAAGATGTCATATGATGGGTGAGTATAGAAATTCCTAGTAGGATGCCCCAAAAGTTGAAAGGGGAGAAAAAAGAGATATAATGAGAGTATAAATATAGTAGATAGTAAACATGATATAGATCAACCAAAGAAAGATAATGAGTAACCTCATTCAAGAATAGGGGGATCAATATGGTGAGTATATGAACTACATGTTGGGTCATTTCCATATATAGAATGAGACTAAACTTATCCAACCATGAGAAGCTAAACACGAAAAAAGGGAAAACCCCACAATGATTTGTATATCATACAAAGAGGATATCAAAATCCAAAGGTATGGATTCAGAAGTTTATATATATTCATAATCAAGAGAAACCCAAACAAGAGAGGAAGGGGATATCCATCTCACAACTCAATCTAAGAAGATGAGTCACCAACAATTTAAAAATCCCATCAATGATTCCCAACATCTCATGCATCTACCTATATGTATCCTTCCAAGTCAATCCAAGCCTCATCAATGAGACACACATTCGAGGGGCCAAAATATCTTGGTAGGGGACCCATGACCTGGTAAAATTGGGGGTTCCACTTTTTGGTAGAGGACCCATGTCGAGCCCAGCTAGAGATTTCCAATCTAAAGGCCTATAGAGAACCCATTCTCTATGACAACAGGAGGGTTACACTCTAATAATTGAGGTCAAATGGGTATCCTAATTAGAGGGATCCACCTAGAAGATGATAGAGGTACCATTCCCTTCCCAGCAAGAGGGTTCCTCTCTATATTCTTATAGAGGACTCTTTCCCTATTCCAACTAGAGGGTTCAACTCTAGTCAATGAAGAACCATGCTCAAACAAGCTATAGGTTTCCAATCAGAAGTCAATAGAGGACCCATTCCTTTTCCAGTAGGAGGTTTCTACTCAACAAGTAATCAAGGACCCATTTTGATCATAATTGGAGGGTTCCACTCAAGAGTTTTTTAGAGAAACCAAGCATTATTCCAATCAGAGAGTTCCACTATAGAAGTCTCTAGAGGACCCATCCCCATCCTAGGTAGAGGTTTTCACTCTAGGAGTCTCTGGGGATCATGAATAATCACTGCCATCATCGACTGTCACCTAACTCGAAAACATTTATAAGAAATGCCTTTTTGTATTCTAAATTCCACAACCATGGAAACTACAATATCTTATGTGGAAAACAACTCAGTTTGGGAAAATTGTGGGACAAAATCTAAGTTGAAACAAAGGATATAGTAAAGATATACATTTTCTCAAAAGGATCTAATGGGTACACAGTGTGTGAGGGGAACCAAAAGGCATGTGGTTCCACTCCTTCACCTATTTGTGTCTCTATAGGTACTTGGATCAAAAAAATGTAGATTTATATATCGTGTGGGGGATATACATTGTGTGCCCATGCCATCTAGGGTCACATTCATGTGCTTGGCTATGTCTGTGTATCCAAGCTATGTCTGTGTACTTTAGTACACAAAATTCCTCCTCACATGGTGTTTAACATGTGAGGTATGTCCATGCCTGTGTACTCGAGTAACTAGTGTGTTCTTGGCTGTGTGATACATCACACGGCTTATCCACATGGGGAATGTGGTACACATCATGTAAGAGGGTGACACGTCATTCCTCCAATATAATTTACTGAAACCATAGCCGTTGCAGCCAATAGGTTTCACACTATGTGTCCATCATGGTAAATAGTGTTTAGTTAGGTTTTTCACTGTTTCCCATATCCAAATCCATACATTGATTTTAGATTTTTGGTTATATGTCTCAAATCGTTTCCACCTATAATTAGTGTATCTCATTTGGATCTATCAATTCCAGCTATTCGGTGGTTGAAAATTGATTTATTTGACCCATGGGAGTTATTATGTACACAAACCATACCCCATCTTACTTTGGTGTTGAATATTCCTCCTCCAATCATTAAAAAAATCTCCCAAATCTACATAAAAAATCCAAATCTGTCTTCCGTTTGTCGACCCATCCCTCATTCATCATTTCTTCATAATTACGAGGGTCTGAAAGGGATCAATACTACCTAAATTTGTCGAACATGGACCACAGGGTCCTACTAGTGAAGTACATGAATAATTTGAGTTAGAAAGGAACACGAACAAAGGTATAACAATTATTTTCCAAGTGTTTTTTGCTAATGATCAAGAACATGGATATCCTCGGCTAGAAAACAATTAATAAACAAGTTAATTGTTACATATGAGCATGCCAAGGATTCCAAATTGGAACATATAAAAAAATGGGATTAATATGATTCATCATTTTAATAAAAAACATCATAAACACAAATTGAAAATTCTTACCTAGAGATCAGATCATTTGTAATCGAACAATGCACTTTCCAACGATTGGTGTAACTCCTCAAAATTCAAGAGTAATGAATATTATATTTTATAGCATGAATTACACCCTAAACCAAGCATGTAAAATAACATAATATCTAGATAATTTAAAATATAATTACTATTTTAAATAAATTCAATATTTTTTATAACATTCAATGTACGCAATAATTAGTTAGTGTATGTTACATGCAACAATGAGTTTCTTCAACAACTTGCGTTAATACAAGTCCAAGTTTTACCGAACTATATTATATTATTATAGTTTTATTATTAAATATAATAAGATATGAACTATAAATTATGAATAGTATTAAATAACTTATCAAAATATATTTTTTATAAAAATATAAAATTAATTCATTGATTACAACTTAATGAATACATTAACCAATCGAATATAAAGGAAATATTTTTATAGAAAACTATTTTTATGATCACAAAGATGTTTTACACTAATAAATTAAATTAAATATTATTATTAAATGATATTAATGAAATGTATATATTATATATTCAATAAAACATTTTTTATATTCATCCAATGGATTTTATAGTCATAAGATAAGAACACATCCAATATTACACATAAAATACTATATTCTTATTAAGGAATTTTAACGCATTTTAATAGAGAACATATATTAAATATAATTTTAGGATATTTTATAGATTATATTTTTCAAATTAAACCTCATATTTCGAAAATAAATATAAAAATTTATCTTAAGGTTAATTTTTTTTCTTTTTCTGTGAAGTTTCATTTTTTTAATGAATAATGAAAAATACTAAAATTGAATTCAACACTGATTTTTCATCTAATTTATTTATTATGATAATATATATTTTTAACGGTTTTAAAAGTTAAGTTAGATCATATTTTTATCAATTTTACCAATTTAGGTTATTACAATCAATTTAACTTTGAAATTGACTATAAAAACATAGCGATCTTATGAAAATTTTTACTTTAAAAATCCGCATTATCGTCCCATTTGCTATATTAAATTGAAATTAATTCATTCCACTTATATTATTTTAAGTTGGAATAATGGATTACATATTTTTAATTTTGAATAATTTATAATTTATAATAATTTCTACTTGGTTTTTTACCAAAGGGATTAGTGAAAGTAATTAAAATTAATTACAATTATTAAGATGAAATTAAGTATAATTGGGAACTAAACCTTTACCTTTGAGGTCCAAATTACCTAGACACCTATAAAACACCAATTAGATGTCCATAATTCAGAAATAAAACTTCTATTGTTTATTTTTTTGGTTTTTGATTAATTGTATTATGTAAAAATATGGGTACACCTAACTTCTTTCCAAAAATACGAAGTGGGTCCTTTTCATTCTCAATAAAAGAATACCACCTCTTCCACTTATTCAAACATCTAAATCTACTTAATTTCCACCAATATCTACCCAAATATATCCTCAACATCCCTCCCCCATAATATAAGCCTCCTCTCAACTATAAATTATTCCAAGGAAGTCATTTGGTGAAAAACCAAAATGATTTACCCGACTAAGAGTTAACATCTTTCCTTAACCCCTTTAGTTTCATTTCCATTCTTTACACCCTAAACACTTATAAATCCATGATTATATAAAAGAATAGTATTAAAAATATTGTAGTATTTTTTATAACAAGTTATAGACCATCATTTACAAACAAATCCATCTATTTTGTAAATAACATATTATTTACGTGTATGGAAAACTATCGCCTCATGAAATGATGACTGTTAATTTTTTCTTTACCGACTATCTTGGTGGGATTTTTGATGGAAACTATATTTATATATGATATATATGATATTTATTATGTCTTTAGTTCTTTTAATTATTTAATAACATGTACCCTTATACATTCCATTTTGTGTAAACACAGAAACATCGTTGGTGGAAGTGTGGACTATCACCACCTCAAAACAGTATGAATCATTCACACTATAAATGGAATGTATAAAATATGGTTTTAATAAACCAATGTATCATATATAACATATATATGATACCAGAATTATAATAATAATATTTATCATTTTTACCTTCATTTAATATGATAAGAAAATGAATGTTGGTTTCATGCGTATGTACAACCTATTGTCCCCATGAATGATGCCTTTCATTTATTATCCCAAAAAATTATAGATTATTGTAAATACATATTTATTGAAAATTTTTGACAAATTAATTTATGGTTTAAATTATGTTTATAATTAATCCATGATCTAATTAATACGATTAACAAATAACAAGTCAAATCATACTCAAGAAACTTGAAAATTAAAAACCAAAATAGTTAAAATAATGAAAGGGTGTTGATATATGGGTAATAAATTATTATAAGAAGATAATATATGATATTATAAACATTATTATTGTTATGATATAATTTAGTAACATATATTGAACCACTATATTGGAGGATAAATACCATACAAATAAATGAAGGTTAAGGTAAGGAATTTTTATCTCACTTTTAAAATCTGTGAGATAAACGTCATATTCACCACTTACTTCTTTGTGTGGTGTATAAAAAATCCATTTGGATAAAATATATCATGAATTATTTTATCATCATGGTATTTAAATTTTTTATTTTATTTTTTTACTTTTGGGTCTTTCTATTCATCTGTAAGGGATTTCACCAAAAATTTACATTTAATTCAGACTTATTTGTCAATATATGTCAATTCACATTCTATGATGTATATACTACTCTTTTAATTTTTATATCATGAATATATTTAATCACATGATATTATATGTTTAATTTTATATCATAAGTTCATGGGGATTATTATTAAATTTTTTCAAAGTGGTATGGGACACTTCAAAATTTATAAAGATTATTCTTTTACAAAATGTTAATAATGATTATATTTACAATCCCACTTTTTTGTGATTATTAACATTATATGGATACAATTAATTAATTATAATCATTTATCATTGTAAATTTACTTCAATAAAAATATTTTTAAACAATGAATGTTACTATTTCCTTAACCATATATCTTTTTTACAAACAGCATTCACTTTGACAGTTATTAGATTAAGTGGGGAATTATTGATAAATCTAAATTCTATATTCAATACCGATATTCAATAAGGAATATTATTTATTTTGATTAATTTTGTTATTAATGATTTTTAATGTTAATGATGGGTTGGGGACAAACGTTATATATCCCCTCAATGTATTGATAGGTTCTCATGAGATGAATAAGTTGGACAAATTAAATAGGTTTATATCTGTAGTTTTAACCGTCTATTGAAAGGTATTGATGGTATAGGTTTTCATGATGATTAGACCTGACATACATTAAGAAATAATTTAAATAATTTAGTTTTAGTTATTATTCATCTATGTGATTTCACAACGACATATCTATAGATACATTTAATTTTTAGTTCATTAATTAAATGGATTGTGTTTCATTTTCTTACCTTTCCATATTGAATCCACCACATCTAGTTATATGAATGGAATGTGTCATTAGGTATTTACCTTTCAATGTTGATTTATTCTGACTATTTAATTTTTTATTCTTATTTCCATAACCTTATTGAGAATTTTACCTCACCATTATTAGGGTTCTTTTCCCTAGGTTATGAAGAAGAAGTTTTTGAATAATCTTTCAAGGATGCCATTTATTTTCTTTTTTATGTATCATGTTTATGTTTACTATTTCCCAATGTATTATTGGTATCATATATGTAATATAGCTTTCCAAGACTACTTAAATAATAGGTATTTTAGGATTTATTCCTTATAATAATTCCAATGTAATAAAATATTCACCGGATTGTGGGTTCTTGGGTTACGACATTACAGTTGGTATCAAAGGAAGTTTAGCAGCAACATTGGAAACTATATTTAGAAGAATTAGATTATGGATAATAACCCTAATAGAGACTTTGATGAAAATTATATAAGAACATTCTAGAATTTTGGGAAATAAGAGATTATGTGGTTATTCCTAGCAATACACCCCTTTCTAGATAATAAATGTGAATGTGGCTTTAGAAAAAAATATACCTAGGAGTATCAACATGGATATGGTGTACTATGCCAAACTATGTGTAACCTGGTACTCAAAAAACAAAAATTACTGCACAACCGTTTTTTCACTTCTGGGGGATACACTAAGTAAAATTTACATTTTCCTTACCTACCATTATAAGAGTTTTGAAAATAAATATTTCCCTAAAGTAAAAAATGATTATGATACCAGGATTTATAATGAATAAATTTTATTATGTTCTATAACATATTTATTTTAATACAATGTTCATAATTTTAGAAGAAAATATTGTATATAACATTGTTTACAAATGGTTCCTCAACGGAAGAATGGTATCAAAACTCATGGCCAATGTAGAGGATTTCTGGAGAAAGTTATGGATATATTAGGGAAGTTAGTGAGGTTTTGAAAAATAATATTGCCCAAATGGATAAACATATTCCATCAAGAGAATCTCCAATTTTGGATCATTTTATACAATAAAGCCCCCCATAATTTAGGCGGAATACTAATCCAGCTGCAGATGAGCAACAGAATAAGTCTCTAGAGAAGATATTTATAACCTTGGAATTATTTGAAAAGGAAAAGTTTACACCTGTGGCCTATTGTATCCAAGGTTATGTTTTTTAGTGGTGGTCTCTTATCCAGAATACAAGAGAGGAAAATGAAATAGAAAACATTAAATTGAGAGAATTTTAGGATACATTCTTCGATAAATACTACCCTCGTGATCAGAAAATTGAGATGAATAAAATGTTTCATAGCTTAAATCAGAAAGAAGAAGACAGTTTTACAGATTATGAAACTACCTTTACAAGGATAGCCAGGTATGATATAGAATATATGTGTGACACTAAGTACAAGATTTAAAACTTCTTTAAATGTATTAATCCAAGAATCATAAGGGAACTAGTCTCCCCTAATTTCTCTTCATTCTAAGATATAGTTTTATGTGCCCTAAAATAGATGAGTTCTCAAGATCCTATGTATTCAAGGGAAACCAAGAGAAGAAGAGGTCTTCTGGATAGCATGGAAAAGGGAATGAGTCAAAGAATATTAATGGAAAGAATAATTTTCAAACATTTGATAACTGTAGAAATAATCACCCTTCTACATGCTTGAAAGTATTGGGAGTTCGTTATAACTGTTGAGAAAAGGGTCTCCAGGAAATAAAATGTAGAGGGAACAATGAAATCACTAATATTTGGTCCTAAAACTACATGGAGATGAGTTGCTACATTAACAAATTCCCAAATTTTAAAGATAATATACCTCAAAAGAAGCTAAGGGGCTAACGTTAATATTATTTAATTAACACAATATAAGTGGAATGATTAATGTGATTCAATATTTGGATCTCAGAAAATTTTTGTAAAATTATTTCATAGATGATTTTCTCATTATATGAATTATAAAATATATAAGGATCCTACTGTTGTAACATCCTAGGTAAATAAAGAATAATACATTTTCATATTTATTAATATTTTTAAATTAAAAATTAATTTTACTTTAAAGGGGATGCTATGTTCGATGGAGTGCCTGATACGTAACAATGAGTTTCTTTGAAGTCTAATGTTGCACACAATGCTGAGTCATACTGAAAAATAATAATATAATATTATTTTAAATAGTTGTTAATGCCTAGCCATTGTATTGGCTAGAATGAATAGAAAAAACTATAATATGAATATACATGATTTATAAATGTTTTTAGATTTATCCAATAAGTTTTAGAGGCTTAAAATAAGAAAGAATATGATTTTAAGCATAAATACTCTAATATTCATTAAAAGGTCAATTTACCTCCTTTTGATGGTGAAACCTCTTTAAATCTAGTTTTGGTCAATTTTATATATATTTTTCGAAAAAATAAAATTATTCTTTAGAATCGGGACATCAAAATTTACTATGGGTAAATTTTTGGTATTTTTCTGTTAAAATTCATTTTTTTAATGAATAGTGAAAAATACTATATTTTAATTCACAAATACCTTTAAATATAATTTATTTATATGGTTAGATTATCTTTTTAATTAGTTTTAAAGTGTAATTAGATTATATTTTTACCATTTAATCCAATTTTGGACATTAGATATAATTTCACTTTGAAATTGGAAACAAACAAGTGTCAATGTTTTGATAGTTATTATTTCTTAAAACGACACTTTTTTGTTTCGACAGTGGGAATTAATTATAAATTAATTAATGAAACTTATAGGTTTTGAATTTGTTAAAATAAACATCTTTTTTAAATTAGTAATATCAAATACAGATTAGGCATAATTTTGGGTATTTTTCTGAAAAACATCTATTTTTTATGAATAGTAAAAACACTAAGTAGTAGTTAAAAACTGAATTTATCATTTAAATGAAATTTCACAGCTTCTGTGAATTGAATTTCAAAAATCGAACATACATGTTTGTCATTAATAAGTAAAATTTTGTTCAATAAGATGAAAATAATTTTTGGTGAATAGTAACTTTTGACTTTTATTTACAGTAGTTAAAGGTAAATATGGTAATTCTGGGTAAAAATAATATTAAAATAATACTAATTTACCCTAAAATGTCTCCTAATCCTATTGGTTGATAAATTTACGACCATGGGCATCCTTGAGTCGATTTTGAGACCCAATGGAACCACATGAGAGTGACAATGACACTTCATGTTAATTAATATAAAGTAAAGACAAAAAAAAACATAAACATATATATTTTAGTAAATAAATTTTAACATGGGGTTATATATGTTATATCTTGGACTATAAATATTAATTTTAAATAAAAAAATATTTAATTCATCATGTTATTTTATTATAATTTTTAGACATCAAATAAATAAAAATTGTAATGACACAACAATGATTTAGTGTTTACCTAATTAATGAATGATTTAAATAAATACAATTATAAAAATTAAAACAATATCTATAACCTATACAATTCTTATTGGATGATTTTATTTATAACATGAGTCATCTTATCTTTGACTTCAATGAGTTTTGGACTTTTAGAAAATGAATATCATTATATAATAAATTAATATTTTTAAACTTTCCTAAAGAGCCCCTCCTCCTCCTTATAAAAATCCCTCACCTATAACTCATTACTCACACCTCTCAAGCCCCTTGTATTATCCAACCTCTACCCAATTAATCTCCTTACATCCCTCTCTTACACCTAGAATCATTAACATAGGAAGAATTCACTTCATGAAATCATTTTGGTTCTAACCAAAGGGAGTTACCCGATTTAAAGTTAACGTCTTCTATAAAGTTTTTTTTGTTTTATTTTCCTTATCCAACCCCCTAAACTCATTTTATTGCTTTATTTTATAACAAAACCATTATAATAAATATACTATGTTGTTTTTATGATAAGTATTAGAACTACACTTACACACACCTCCATCTAATGGGTAAAGAACATACTGTTTCTGTGGACGGTGAACTACTGCCTCACGAAACGATGATTGTTCAATCTTCTCCTACCACCTCTCACGGTGGCCATTAAGATGGAACTGTATTAAGTGTAATATATATTATATTTATATTGTCTCTATACTTAAATATTTTTAATTTATAGTATACCTTTATGGTTTCCATTATGGGTAAACATGATAATTTCATTTGAGGAAGTGCGGACTACCGCCCCCTCAAAGTGATATGACTCGTTCATACCATACATGGAATGTATAAAGGATGGTGTTAATGAACTTATGTAATGTAAATTAAATATGATATTATACTGTAATTATGATATAACCATGTATCATAATGTTTTCATTCAACTAAAATATGAAATAGAAATGAAAGTAGTGTTCATGCGTACGTACGACTTACCATCTCCATGAATGGTGCATTTCATTTCTTATCTCCAAATGTTATGTAATATTAAAAATACAAATATATATTAGATATTTATGATATATATGATATCTAAATCATTAATATCATTCTAGAGATATTTTACTTTTACCACATGGACAACATGTAATTATGAGAAGTTCATTTTGACCCAAGTACCAAATATCAACAAAACGACCGTTATTAACTTAATTTTTTTTTAATGTTTATAAAATTTTAATATGTAATACAATAGTAATAATATACATAAAAAAGGTTTTTAATAAAGTTTAAATTAAATTACTTTGTTATTCAAGAGATTAAAGAATAAACAATTCAAGTTGGACACGAGGTAAGGGACTTCGTCTCAATCTTCTTTCATTGAGGCATATTTTGATTTATACATGACTTTATTTTATAAGATATATAATAAACCAATTTTTCTTTTAATTTAATTCAAATTGAATATTTTTTCTATGAATCATTTTACTAAACGACAAAAGGAATGTTTTTAATGTTTACGGTGATAATGATCTCTCCGCTACCATAATCGTTAGCTGGCTTCCTCTATAAGCCTTAATGTTTTTAAAATGAAAAAGAAACCCCTTATTCTATTTTTTTGGGTGTTTGGGTATTGAAAATTGTTTTTGAGGTCGATTTAATATTTCAATACCATGAAATTATTATTTTTATTGAGAATTAAATGTTATTAGTGAAATATTTATATTTGAAATATTTTATGTGTTATGATTTAATAATGGTAATGGGACATTTTAAAAGTGGTTATGTGATAAACCAAATGATGGGTAGTGATGTGATAAACCAGGATGGGTGGTTAAATTATAACCTCCAATCCATTGATAATGGAAGTCGGATGTATGACTATCCCATTTAGTGATATGTGTGGAAGACGACTGTATGGTTATTCAATATAAGAATGTTTATGTCACAAGTTGCCTTTATATGTTATGTGTTCTTTCTATGGGTCTTATGGTAATATTTTGGTTACAAAATGGTGATCAATGATCTTTTATTCAGTATAGAGTACTTACCACATCATAAAGGTTAAAGGAATTACTTATGATAAAGTATTCATGGTTTATTTGTTGTTTTGAAAAACTAATAGTTTTCCTTTTTTGTGTATCCCTTACTGAGATTTTTATGCTCATCCCATGTTTCTTTTTTTGGAATGTTTTTCACATGACATAATGATGAATAAGATCAAGTATGGGATCAAGGAAAAGTAATGCTGTCTAAAATATGGAACTAGACATGACACTTTTTTAGAGTTATTATTTTATGAAAAAATGGATACTGAGTAGAAGTGTCTACATTGTAATATTTGAGATGTAATGTAATAGGTTATGGCCTAATTATCTAAAACTCTAAACCTGATTAGATACTCAATTTGAATTATTAACATAATTTAATATTATGTAATGTTTAAGGCCGGGTCCTTATAGTTGGTATCAGAGGTCAGTTTAGACAACTTTAAGAGTTAGGGTATTGTTAAATTAATATCCACAAATTGAGTTATGTTAAGATTGAAATGATATGGAATTCACAGATTACCATGTTGCTTCACTTAGGATATTTCTATGTTCATAATGGTTTTCCACAAATGAAACAAGGATGCTATGTTGGGAAGGCATAAATTGGAGAATAACCTTCTAAATAAGCAACCTGAGATGGTTGGAATCGAAACTGAACTGTTTTTTGTAGTGATGGATTAGATGAATCTGGTGATAAATGGTGCTTGGGTTTATAGATGATATTTCTGTATATTATAAAATTAAATAGGATCAAGAAATTCATTTAAGGGTTGTCTTGAAAACCTTAAAAAGAAAGAATCTATATTGGAAATTCCGCAAGTGTGAGTTTTGGTTACAAGAGGTTTCATTCCTCGGTCACATTGTTTCAATAAATGGCATAAATTTTGATCCTACTAAAAAAAAGTTGTTGAAGAATGGCCAAGACCAACAAATATAACTGAGATCCATATTTTTCTTAGTTTGGCAGGTTATTATAGGAGGTTTTTTGAGAATTTTTCACATTTATCTAGTCCAATGATTAAGTTTACTCTAAAAGGTGTTAAGTTCATTTGGAAAAAAGAATGTGATGATAGTTTTAAGGAATTGAAAAGATGATTGGTGAATGCTCCTATTTTGGAATTACCATCCTAAAAATGGAGAGTTTTTTATCTACAACGATGCTTCATTGAAAGGACATGGTTGTGCCCTTATGTAGAATGATTAGATAATTTATTATTCTTCACGTCAGTTGAAACCTCATGTGTAAAATTACACTCCACATGATTTGGAATTAGCTATTGTTGTTTTTTCTTTAAAAATTTGGAGGCATCATCTGTATAGAGTAAAATGTGAAATATATACTAACCAAAAAAGTTTAAAGTATATATTCAATCAGAAAGAATTAAACATGAGAGAGAGGATATGGTTGGAATTAAACAAGGATTATCATTGCACAATCCATTACCATCCGGAAAAAGAAAATAAATTGGTTGATACATTGGGTCAAAAAAGTAATGCTTCATTAATCTTGTTACATTTGGAACAAGATCCTTTGATTAAAGAGTTGATGAACTTTGGAATAGAAGTTGTTGGTGCATGAAATTCCTCTATTTTTTTCAGGTGTCACCGAAATCATTTCTATTAGAGAGAATTAAGAAAGTGTAGAAAGAAGATAGTGAGTTACAAAAAAAGGTAGAGTTGGTTCAAAAGGGTATGTTTTCAGAATTTAACATTGATAATGATTGAATTTTGAGATCTGGAAAGAGATTATGTGTTCCTTATGATTCAAAATTGAAGAAAGAGTTATTATGTGAAGCTCATAGATCTTCGTTCTCAGTTCATTCTGAAAGTAATAAGATGTACAGAGATCTTTAGTATTATTATTGGTGGGTTGGGATGAAGTAAGATATTTCTGACTTTACTATGAAGTATTTGACTTATCAGCAGGTTAAAGCAGAGTGGAAGTTACTGAAAGGGGTGCTTCATTCTTTTCCAGTGAAAGAGTAGAAATAGAAAATATATCCGTGGACTTTGTTGTGGGATTACCAAAGACATGTCAAGGTAATAATGCAATCTAGTTTATTGTTGATAGATTAATTAAATATGCTCATTTCCTTCCTATTCGAGATACTTTGTCTCTAGATCAACTTTCTCCATTATATGTTAAAGAGATAGTTAGGTTACATGGAGTTCCAGTCTCCATTTCATCTGATCATGATAACTAGTTCACTTCTAACTTTTAAAAAGGCCTTCAGAAGTCGTTGGCTACCGAATTAATTTTTTTTTACAGTTTTTCATCCTCATTCAGATAGGAATTAAGAACAAACAATTTAGTCCTTGGAAGATATGCTATGTGATTATTCACAGGATTATCAGGGAAGTTGGGACAAACATCTTTCTTTGGTTTAATTTTCTTATAATAATAGTTTTCATTCCAGTATACAGTTGGCTCTATTTGAGGCATCATATGGGAAGCAGTGTCGAACTGAAATTTTTTTGTATGAAGTAGGTGAAAGGAAGCTAATGGGACCAGAATTGGTAGAAGAGACAGCAGAGAAATTTTAGTTGATTCAGAACCACATGAGAATAGCTCAGAGTAGGCAGAAACGTTATGCGGATAACCAGAGGAAGAATCTTTATTTTGAGTTTGGTGATCATGTCTTTCTCAAATTTTCTCCATGGAAGAGTGTGATGCGTTTTGGTAAGAAGGTAAACTTGAGTCTGAGGTTCGTTATACCTTATGAAATCCTAGAGAATGTAGGATCAGTTGTGTACAAGGTGGATTTCCCTTCATGTTTATCCTAGGTACACAATGTTTTTCATGTTTCAATGTTGAGAAAGTATATTCCGGATTCATCTCATGTTTTGAGCCAAGAGGTAGTTTAGTAGAAAGAGAATCTCTCTTATGAGGAACAACCAATCCATATTATTGACCGAAGAGAGAAAGTGTTGTGAAATAAGGTAATTCATCAGGTAAAGGTTTTGTGGAAAAACCATATGGTTGAAGATGCAACATAGGAATCTTAAAATGAAATGCGGGATAAAAACTCCCAATTATTTGATGAGTGAATAAAATTTCAAGGACGTAATTTCCAGAAGGGGGAAGGATGTAACATCCCATGTAAATAAAGAATAATACATTTTCATATTTATTAATATTTTTAAATTAAATATTAATTTTACTTTAAAGGGGATTCTATGTTCAATGGTGTACTCCATACACAACAATAGGTTTCTTTGATGTCTAATGTTACACACAATGCTAAGTCATTTTGAAAAATAATTATATAATATTATTTTAAATGGTAGTTAACTCATAGTCGTTGTATTGGAAGGAATTTATAGAACAAAATAGAACATTACTATACATGTTTGTTAAATGTTTATACATTTATCCAACAAATTTTAGAGGCTTAAAAAAAATAGAATCTTAATTTATGCCTAAATACACTAATATTCATTAAAAGGTCGATTTGATGCCTTTTGGTGGAGAACCCTATTTAAATCTTATTTTGGTCACTTTTATATGTTTAATTTGACAAAATAAAATTCTTCTCTAGAATTGGGACATCAATATTTACATTGGGTAAATTTTTCGTATTTTTCTCATAAAATTCATTTTTTAATGAACAGTGAAAAATACTGTATTTTAATTCAAAACAACCTTTTAATTTAATTTATTTATAAGGTTAGATTATCTTTCTAATTGGTTTTAAAGAGTAATTAGATTATATTTTTTCAATTTAATCCCATTTTGGTCATTTTAAGTAATTTCACTTTTAAATTGGACATAAACAATTATCAATCTTTTGATAGTTATTATTTCTTAAAAGCACACTTTTTGTTTTGATAGTGGGAATTAATTTTGAATTAATTAATGAATTTTTTTTGTTTTAAATTAGGTAAAATATATGACTTTTTTAAATTTGGAATATAAAATATAGCATAGGCTGAATTTTTGGTATTTTTCTGGAAAAAACATCAATTTTTGATGAATTGTGAAAACACTGAGTAGTAGTTAAAAAACCGAATTTTTCATTTAAACGAAATTTTACCGCATCTGTGAATTGAATTTCAAAAATCTGAAATACATGGTTTTTATTAGTAAGTAACATGTGGTTCAATAATATGAAAATAATTTTTGGTGAATAGAAACTATTGACTTTTATTTAACGTGATTAAAGGTAAATAGGGTAATTCTAGGTAAAAATAATATTATAATAATATTAATTTCCCCTAATAAGTGTCTTAATCCTACTGGTTAATAAATTAACGACCATGGGTATAGCATCCCAGCCTTTTCTTACATTACTATTATATCATTTTAAAGATAAACAACATAAAATTATTACACATAGAGGATCCAAAGGTTTAGTGTCTAGGGAAAACTAGTACCATACATAGAAATTACAACATCATGCATAAAATTTTATTTAATTTCACCTTCTATAGCTTCTTATTGGCACTTGACCTCTCCTTAGTACATGTAGCCACCTGAGGATATATATAAAAAGGGGTAAGCTAAAATCCTAGTAAGAGGATAGATAAAAACAATATATCATGGGGTGAGCATAATCATAACATGGTAAAAAGATCATGAACATGAGAGGAAGCATAAATATAAGACTTGAAATGTGGAAATGCATAAAAATGAAACATCATGACTTAGTGGTTAACTACCGCACATAATTGTGTACCAAGATAGCATCGTTTTCACACATCATTTCACATTTACTCATGAGATTAATCACTTTATACAATTCAGTAGAGCACTTTATAATTCTAGGCGCACCCGTCACTTTGAAACATTCATATTGCGCTATATAATTCGGGTGCACCCGTCACATCATAACATTATCATTATCATGCTTGCCACATGGAACATATATCAAAAGTGAACATAACTAAACCATGGAAATTAATGGGTTTCATATCATAAAAACACATTAATAAACTTTGGGTTCCCAAAAGAAAGAGGGAATAACATACATGTTACAAGAACCATCCACTTTGAGTGAGAAGTAAAAGGTGTGTTCTTAAAAGAAGAGTTATTTTGGAAAACATTTTTTTTGAAATAAATACCATGTACAAACATTTATATCCTAGAAAAGGAAAAAAAATTATGCAAAAAATTATCTTTAAGGAGTAACCATATCAAAAATAGATTGAAATAGGGAGAACCTGAAGAAAGAAAATTGGGTTCGAGATTTTCCCATTACCTTGTATCTGAATGCTTCCTTCTCTTTAATGTCCTGTATAATGACATTATATTCATTAATTAAAAATCTAGAACCTTTTTTACATTAATATGGATCATTATTGTTTCATTAAGTGATTTTATGTGCCTTTGGATGAGTTATAGAGTTCTAAAACATTGTTCGAGAATGTTTGTTTTTATGGTTTTCTTGAGTGGTTCACTCGTACTCTTAAATTGAAGTTCGGGTAGAACAAGGGTAAAAATACAGAAATAATATTACATGTTATTAATGAAATTACAAGATTTTGAATTATCTTATAATGAATAATATTATATCCATGTGGCTGAATCATTAGATAAGAATTAAATGATGATTATTTGGGTTAATTTGGGTGGTTTTGGATCACAACGAACTTGTTTTAATTTATCACATAGTAATAAGGCCATAAGTTATTTCTATAACTTTAAATAGGATATAATACATTTAAAAAATTCTGGTTCAACCATAAAAATGGTTTCATGACCTGATCTAAAGGTAGAAATGGAATAAGAAAGCATGTATTTCTTAAAGGTGATAAATTAGCACCTCACGGACAATGTTCTCTTTAATAAAGTAAACGGAAGAGGAAAAGGGGGTTGGATAATATAATATCCCATTATCATCATAAAATTCCATTATATATATAATACTGGAGTTAAAATACCATTTTTACGAAGATAGGTGGGGAGAGATCAACAAATGAACTTGAACTTGAAAGGATATTAAAGGAGAAGAGGGAGAGAATTTACCTCTTAAATCCTCCTCTTGAGATTCTCCTTATGAAAGCTAGGATTGGTCTTTTGATGAGACCAGAAGCTCTTGGAAGTGGTATAGGGGATAGGGAACATGTTTGTGTAGAGTTTATAGAAGGATTAGAGCTTGGGATTTGTGAGGAAATGAGGGTGTGAAGGGTGGTTTTTATAGTGGAGGGGAGAGGGGTTTCCTTAATATAAAATTCATTAGTTTATTAATTTCCCCTAAGATAAGGAATAATGAGTCTTGAATGAACAAGAATAGTAATTTTATCATATGATCCCGAACCATGTGGGATTACATCAGCAAAACATCACACATGAATCTATAATTAGCTTATTTAGCTTATTTTTGTAAATTATGGTATTTCACGATTCATAAAAAATTCAAGTATTTCAGAAAAATCCCAAAAATTTACCCCAACCATTTTTCAAGGTGTTTAATCCAAAAATGATGGATATTTTTCAAAAATAATTTTTAAAATATGATTAATTTAAAATTTAATTAAAATCATGGTTTACTACTAAAAAACAGTTTTAAAACATTCATTTACTTATTCTAAAATATAGGTACATCATACTTTCACTTGAATATTATTTTTATACTATCAAAGGTAATGTTACTATTAATTAGGGTATATCACTATTCATAAGGATATGTTACAATTCATAGGGATAGGTTACTATTCACCAATTTTTTTGATTTATTAGACTCCAAAAATCATCTTGAACACAACTGTGTATGTCAGATTTTCAAAATTCCAAACACAGAAGTGACAAACTTATGTTTAAAGTTCACTTATCAATTAGTAGTTCATTATGTTGTGTTTTTATGTTATTTTATTACATAATTATAAGAAGGTAATTTCCATTGAAAAACTTTGAGTCGTTACATTCTTCCCCCATTAAGAAATTTCACCCTTGAAATTTTGTTTTACATAAACAAGTGAGGGTACTTCTCCTTCATCACCTCTTCCAGTTCCCATGTTGATTTCCCAAAATTATGGTTCCTCTAAAACACATTAACAAGATGTTTTTTCTTGTTGCGTAGAACCTTATCTCTCTGATCCAAAATCTTTACTAGCTGCTCCCCATAGGAGAGATCATCTTCTAGCTGTACCACCTCTGAGTTTAGTACATTTGAGGGATCAGGTATGTACTTCTTTAATAGTGATACGTGAAAAACATCATGAAATCGGTCCATATTCAATGGAAGTGCAAGCCAATAGGCCATGGCTCCTATGCGGTCAAGGATCTCAAAGGGGCCAATATACCTTGGTCTTAGCTTCCCTTTCTTCCTGAATTCCATGACTCTCTTCCTTGGAGATATTTGAAGGAAGACATTATCACCAACGTCAAACTCCATGTCCCTTCGACGGTTTTCAGCATAGCTCTTTTGCCGACTTTGAGTAGCTTTGATGTGTTTCTGGATGACTTGAACCTTCTCTGTCCTTTCTTGAACAAGATCGGGTCTAAGTAGCTTTCTTTCTCCAACTTCATCCCAACAAGTTGGAGTTCTACATTGCTTTCCATACAATGCTTCATATAGAGCCATCTGAATACTAGAGTGGAAGATATTGTTGAGTGAGAACTCAACCAATGGGAGATGTTGATCCCAACCACCTTTGAATTCAAGAGAGCAGGCTCTTAGCATATCTTTAAGCATCTGAATAGTCCTTTCAGATAGGCCATCAGTTTGTGGGTGATAGGCCATGGTGAAATTTAATTCAGTACTCAAAACATGTTGAAGGCTCCTCCAAAATTTAGATATGAACCTTGGATCACGGTCCGAGATAATTGAGAGTGGAACACCATGCAGTCTCACCACATCATTCACATATATCTTTTCAAGTTGTTCAAGCGAGATATCTTCTCGAATAGTGATAAAATGGGAAGTCTTGGTGAGTCGTCCAACCACAACCCATATCGCATTATTTCCCTTTGATGTCTTCAGGAGACTCATGACAAAGTCCGTAGTAACATTTTCCTATTTTCACATGGATATAGGCAATGGATGCATCATACCTTTGGACTTTTTTCTCTCAGCTTTAACTTGATGACATACCAAACACCTTGATATATATTCCGAAATCT
Organism: Viscum album; assembly: GCA_963277665.1. Classification (NCBI taxonomy): domain Eukaryota; kingdom Viridiplantae; phylum Streptophyta; class Magnoliopsida; order Santalales; family Viscaceae; genus Viscum; species Viscum album. Next base: position 1,654,045,919 of record OY728121.1, on the reverse strand, counting down.
CCTTCATCATTTTATCCCACTAGTAGTGTCCTCGGAGATCACTGTACATTTTGGTACTCCTTGGATGGATAGAGAATGTTGAGCTATGTGCATTATCCAATAGATCCTTCTTTATCCTGGGTGATGAAGGCACCCAAAGACGCATTCCAAACCTAATCACACTATCATCATTGATATGGAACTCTTGCAGCTTCCCTTCCTTTACTACATTCACCCTCTTTGGTATCTCCACATCACCCCTTTGTAATTCCTTAATCTTCTCTTGGATAGATGGTTGCGCAATCATTTGGGCAAGGTAGGATGTATCCCCTGCCCTTATGATTTCCAAATACATTCATTGCATATCCAAGAAGATAGGGTCTTTCTCAATCCTTAACATGGATATAGTAGCGGGTTCTTTTCTGCTTAGAGCATTAGCTACCATGTTCTCCATTCCAGGATGGTAGTGAATAGAGAAATCGTAATACTTGATTATCTCTAACCATCTCCTTTGATGCATGTTGAGCTCCTTTTGTGTGAATATATACTTTAGGCTCTTATGGTCAGTGTATATGTCACACTTCTCACCATAAAGGTAGTGCCGCAAATTTTTTGAGGCAAAAATCATGGATGCTAGCTCTAGATCATGTGGAAGGTAGTTCTGCTAATGGATCTTCAACTACTGCGAGGTGTAGGCGATCACATTGTCATTTTTCATGAGTACGCAACACAAGACTTTATTTGAAGGATTGTTGTATATCAAAAAACTTTCTCCACTTTTAGGTAGTGTGAGTACAGGTGCAGTGATCAGCCTTCTCTTTAGCTCCTTAAAGCTTCCCTCACATTCTTCTGTCCAGAAATACTTTAACCCATTCCTTGTTATTTTAGTTAGCGGGCTTGAAAATCATGAGAAGTTTCTCACAAAACATCGGTAGTACCCAACTAATCCAAGAAAACTACGGATTTCTCTGACACTAGAGGGCCTTGGTCATTCCTCAATCGCCTTTGTTTCGGAAGGATCCACAGAAATTCCCTCACTTGTGATCACATATCCCAAGAACGCGACTTGCTTCATCCAAAAGTCACACTTTCTGAACTTGGCATACAACTTCTCCTTTCTTAATGACGCCAAAAAAAGTCTTAGATGTTCTTAATGTTCCTCCTTTCTCTTGGAGTAGATGAGAATATTATAAATAAACACTACCACAAATTTTTCAAGGTAATGTCTAAAGACTCTATTCATCAAATCCATGAAGATTTCAGGGGAATTAGTAAATCCAAAGGGCATCATCAAAAACTCATAGTTCCCATACCTTACACGAAAAGCAACCCTCAGAATATCCTCCTTCTTCACCTTTACCTGATGATATCCAGAACAAAGATCCACCTTTGAGAAGTATTGAGCTCCTATTAACTGATCAAACAAGTCGTCATTCCTTGGAAGAGGATACTTGTTCTTTATGGTGATCTTATTGAGTTCCTGATAAACGATACACATTATCTTTGTTCCATCCTTCTTCTTCGCAAAGAGAACTAGTTCACCCCAAGGTGATGCACTAGGCCTTATGAACCCTTTGTCCAGATTATCTTTTAGCTTCTTCTCCAACTCCTCCAGTTCGATAGGAGCCATCCTATAGGGAAACATTTAGTTTGGAGTAGCTCCAGGTATGAGTTCAATTGAGAACTCTACCTCACAATCCCGGGGAATTCTGAGTAACTCTTTGGGAAATACATTGTCGTATTCCCTCATGATGGGAATTTCCTCAAGTTTGTCACTTTCCTTCAACTCAACCATTTGGGTGAGGTATGTTTCTTCATAGGGAATCAACACCCACACCATTGAAGTATTTTTAAAAGGAGATTCATGACCTTCCTTGCATTTGTAGAGGAGCATGGGATTGTTCAGAATATGAAAAGATATTTCCTTTTCCCGATAGTTGATATGTGCTCTATATAATGAGAGCTAATCCATTCCCATTATAGCGTTTAATTCCACCAAGGTAAGTATTATGATATTTTCCGGAAGAATCTTCCCACATACGCCAACAGGAGAATAGTAAACCACATGGGTTGCAATGATTTCACCACTTGGTGTTTTTACAAATATCTATACTTCAAGGTTTTGGGGCTTCAATTCTATAGTTCTAGAAAACATTAAAGATATAAATGAATTCATTGAATAGGAATCAAATAAGACTTTTACCATTCTTTAGTGAATAAGAAGTGTACCTTGTACAATTTTATTATCTTTATCCACTTCTATAGTAGTGATATCATAATCCTTCCCTTTTTTCCTTTGGATTTGGTGGTTTTTGACATTGATTACCCTCGAGAACTCGAGGTTTAGTGCACTAACATGCATAGTTATCTATCTCCCTAAAATTGTAGCATTGAACCATTAGTGGTTTTCTCCTTTATTCTTCCACATTCTTCTTCATTTTCATGTCCTTTAGAAACTCTTGAGCTTGGTTTCCTTCTTTCCCACACTTGAATCACTTCCCTGTCCCTTTGAGGCAGTTCCCATGGTGCAACTTCCCACATTTTTAGCATGTGGGTCATTTAGTTTTCTTCCCACTTTTTTCATTAGATCCTCCAGCTTGAAACTCCATCTTTCGTTTCTTATCCCCATAGCCATGGGACCATTATCCAAACTCCATCTTCACTTTGAAGGCACATCGAACAACTTCTTCATAACTCCCAAATTCTTGAATTGAAAGAGCCTTTTGAAGGTGTGGTTTTAATCCACTAAAGATTCTATCAAATTTTCTATCATTATTGATAACAAAACCCGAAGCGTACCTTGATATCCTTGTGAAATTTTCTTCATAGGTTGTGAAATATTCTCCTTATTTTTTCTTGAGATCTATGAATTCTCTCTCCATCTTCATGCAAAGAGTTCTTGGGAAATACTTGTTAAGAAACATTATCATAAAGTCTTCATGTTCCATCTCTTCAATTTCCTCCCTTGGCTTGGTGTTCTTAATCAAAGCCCACCATTGATCAGCTTCTCCATCTACACGATAAATGAATAGAGTCACCATCTCCGTCTCAGAACAGTGAAGCATAGAAAAGATCTTTTCCATGGAGTTGACCCACTGTTCCGCAACTAGTGGATTCGAAGATCCACTAAACTTCGGTGGTCATTGCCGCATAAGACATTCGATAGCTAGTTGCTCCCTCTTTGGTGAAGGAGGAAGTTCCTCATTATTATGGTTATTGTTCATAACATGAGATAATTGGGTAAGTATCTCCATGAAGTTTTTACCTCCACATCCCAAATCATTGGGGATGTTGTTCGGGCAATCGTTGCATTGGCCCTCGCACGAGTTGTTGGCCTGATTTCTCTAGGATCCCACCATTTTATAAAATAAAAAAGGTTACAATAAAACATAAGTAAACAAGTCATGAATAACTTATTAATTTATACAATTTATACCAAAAACATAACATATGGTATCCAAATGTAAATATTCTTGTGTGCATATTTGTACTTAGTCTCATGTTATAGGTTTTCTCTAGGGTTCACTAATCATAATTCCCAAATTAACTAAACCTTTCCTCTGAAACCAACTATAGCATATTAGCCTTTTCTTACCTAACTATTACATCATTTTAAAGATAAAAAATGTAATATTATTACTCATAGAGGATACAAAGTTTTACTGTCTTGGGAAAACTAGGACCATACATAGATATTACAACATCAAGCATATACTTTTATTTAATTTCTCCTTCTCTAACTTCTTATTGGAACTTGACCTCTCCTTAGTTCATGTAGCCACTTGAGGATATAAATCAAAAGGGGTGATCTAAAATCCCAATAATAGGATAGATAAGGACAATATAGCATGGGGTGATCATAATCATAACATGGGAAAAATATAATGAACATGAGAGGAATCATAAATATAAGACTCGAAATGTGGCAATGTATAAAAATGAAACATCATGTCTTAGTGGTTAACTACCACACATACATGTTAACCAAGCTAGAATATTGTACACACATCATTTCACATTTACTCATGATATTCATCAATTTAACCAATGCATTGGAGCGCTGTATAATTCCGGCCGCACCCATCACTTTGAAACATTTGTATTGTGCTATATAATTCTAGGCGCACTCGTCAAATCATAACATTATCATTATCATGCTTGACACATGGAAAATATATCAAAAGTAAAAATAAATAACACATGGAAAGGAATAGGTTACATCTCATAAGAACACATTCATAAACCTTGGTTTTCCAAAAGAAAGAGGGAATAACATACATGTTATAAGAACCGTCCACTTTGAGTGAGAAGTAAAAGGTGTGTTCTTAAAAGAAGAGTTCTTTTGGAAAACATTTTGTTTGACATAAATACCATGTAAAAACTTGTATATCCCAGAAAATGAAATACAATGATTAAGAAATGATCTTTAAGGAGTAACAATATCAAAAATAGACTGAAAGAGGAGAACCCGAAGAAAGAAAATTGGGTTTGAGATTTTCCCCTTACCTTGTATCTAAATGCTTTCTTCTCTTTAATGTCCTGTATAATGACATTATATTCATTAATTAGAAATACAGAACCTTCTTTACATTAATATGGTTCATTATGGTTTGATTAAGTGATTTTATGTTCCTTTTTATGAGCTATCAAGTTTTAAAACATTTTTCGAGAATGTTTGTTTTTATGGTTTTCTTGAGTGGTTCACTTGTACTCTTAAATTGAAGATTGGGTAGAGCATGGGTAAACATCCAGAAATAATATTACATGTTATTAATGATATTACAAGAGTTTTAATGATATTATAATGAGTCATGTTATTTACATGTGGATGAATCAGTAGATAATAATTTAATGATGATTATTTGGGTTAATTTGGGCGGTTTTTCGATCACAACGAACTTGTTTTAATTTATCACTTAGTAATATGGAAATAAGTTATTTCAAGAAATTTAAATAGGAAATAATACATATAAAAAATTCAGTTTCAACCATAAAAATGGTTTCATTACCAGATCTGAAGGTAGAAATGGAAGAAGAAAGCATGTCTTTCTTGAAGGTGATAAATTAACACCTCATGAACAACGTTCGCTTTAACAAAGTAAAAGGAAGAGTGAAAGGGGTTTGATGATATAATATCCCATTATCATAATAAAATTTCATTATATGTATAATACTATAGTTAAAATACCATTTTGATGAATATAGGTGGGGAGAGATCAAGAAATGAACTTGAACTTGAAAGGAAATTAAAGGAGAAGAGGGAGAGAAATTACCCCTTAAATCATCCTCTTGAGATTCTCCTTAAGGAAGCTAGGCTTTGTCTTTTGATGAGACTAATAGCTCTTGGAAGTGGGATAGGGGATAGGGAAGATGTTTGGGTAGAGTTTAGAGAAGGATTGGAGATTTAGAGGTGTGAGTAAATGAGGGTATGAAGGGTGGTTTTTATAGTGGAGGGGAGAGGGGTTTCCTTAATATAAAATTCATTAGTTTATTAATTTCCCCTAAGACAAGGAATAACGAGTCCTGAATGACCAATAATAGTAATTTTATCAATTGATCCCGAACCAAGTGGGATTACATCATTATAACATCACACATGACTCTATAATTTTCTTATTTAGCTTATTTTTGTAAATTACGGTATTTCACTATTCGTCAAAAATTCAAGTATTTCAGAAAAATCCCTAAAATTTACCACAACCATTTTTCAACGCGTGGAATCCAAAAATGAAGTCCATTTTTGAAAAATAATTTTATAAATATGATTAATTTAATATTTAATTAAAATAATGGTTTATTACTAATTTTTTTTTTAAAACATTCATTTACTTATTCTAAAATATAGGTACATCATACTTTCACTTGAATATTATTTTTATACTATCATAGGTGAGGTTACTATTAATTAGGGTATATCAATTTTCATAATGATATGTTACTATTCATAAGGGTAGGTTTCTATTCACCAAAAATTATTTTTGTTTTATTAGACTCTGAAAATCATCTTGAACACAACCGTGTATGTCAGATTTTCAAAATTCCAAACCCAGAAGTGACAAAAATATGTTTAAAGGTCACTTATCACTTATTAGTTCCTTATGTTGTGTTTTCATGTTATTTTATGACATAATTATAAGAAGGAAATTTCCTTTGAAAAACTTCGGGTTGTTACAATGGGAATCCTTGGATAGATTTTGGAACCCCATAGAGCCACTTATGAGTGATAATGACACTTTATATTAATTAATTTAAAGTAAAGACAAAAATGACATAAACATATATCTTTTTGTAAATCAATTTTTACATGGGGTTATATAAGTTAAATATTCGACTATAAATATTCATTTGAAATCTAATAAATATTTAATACATCATGGTATTTATTTTATAATTTTTAGACATCAAATAAATAAAAATTTTAATGGCACAATAATGATGTAGTGTTTACCTCATTATAAATGATTTAAATAAATTAGATTATAAAAACAAAAAAAATATCAAAAAACTACCCAATTATTATTTAATGACTTTATTTTGAACACGAGTAATCGTATATTTGACTTTAATGAGTTTTGGACCTTTATAAACTGAATATCATTATATAATAAAATAATACATTCAAACATTCCTAATGAGCCCCTCTTCCTCCTTATGAAAATACCTCACTTATAATGCATAACTAACACCTCTCAAGCTCCTTGGATCATCCATGAACTTCCTAATTAAGATCCCTACATCCCTATATTCCACTTAGAATCCTTACCTTAGGCAGAAGGCTCTTTAAGAAATCCTTTTGGTTCAAACCAGAGGGAGTTACTTGATTTAATGGCAACGTCTTCTCTTAAGTTTTTTTTTTGTTTTATTTTCCTTCTATAACCCCCTAAACTCATTTTATTTCTTTATTTTATAAAAAAACCAGTATCCTCAATATAATATGTTGTTTTTATGAGAATTATTTGAACTACGCGTACACACACCTCCATCTAATGGAGGAATAACATACAGTTTTTGTGGACTGTGAACTACTGCCTCCCAAAAAGATGATTGTTCAATCTTCTCCTACCACCTCTTACGGTGGCCATTAAGATGGAACTGCATTACATGCGATATATATTATATTTATATTGTCTCTATACTTTAATATTTTTCATTTATAGTATACCTTTATGGTTTTCATTATGGGTAAATGCGATAATTTCCTTTGAGGAAGTGAGGACTACCACCAACTCAAAGTGATATGAATCGTTACATGGAATGTATAAAAAATGGTGTTACTGAACTTATTTAACGTATATAAAAAATTATATTATATCTGAATTATGATATACCTAGTTATCATAAATATTTCATTCCATTAAAATACGAAATAGAAATGAAATTAGCGTTCATGCGTACGTACGGCTTACCGTCTCTATGAATGGGGAATTTCATTTATTATCTTCAAAAGTTATGTACTAATATAAATACATATATATATTAGATATGTATGATATATATGATATCTAAATAATTAATATCATTCTTAGATAATGTATTTTGACCCCATGGACAACATGTAATTATACGAAGTTCATTTTTGACTCAAGTACCAAATATCGACAAAACGACCATTATTTACATAAATAATTTTGTAATGTTTATAATATTGTAATAAGTTATATAAAAGGAATAATAAACTTAAAAAAGTATCTAAAGAAAGTAGAAATTTAATTTAGTTTATAATTCAGGAGATTAAATAACGAACAAGTCATGTAGACACGAGGTAAGGGACTTCGTCTCAATCTCCTTTCGTTGAGGCATAATTTGATTTATAAAAAACATTATTTTATACGATATATAATAAAACTCTTTGAATGTTAATTTCATTAAATGGGAATATTTTTTCTAAGAAGTGTTTTACTAAATAAAAAAAGGAATGTTTTTAATGTTTGCAGCAACAATGACTTCTCTTCCACTATAACCGTTAGTTAGCTTCCTCTATAAGACATAATGTTTTTAAATTGAAAAAGAAACCCCTTATTCTATTTTTTGGGTGTTTGGGTATTGAAAATGGTTTTTTAGATCGATTTATTATTTTAATATATTGAAATGATTTATTTTTATTGAAATGAAATTTTATTAGTGAAATATTTATATTTGGAATGTTTTTTGTTTTATGATTTTATAATTGTACATGGAAATTTTATGGGTGGTTACGTGATAAAACAAATGAAGGGTGGTGTTGTGATAAACCAGGATGGGTGGTTATTTTATAACCTCCAATGCATTGGGTATGGAAGTCGGCTGTATGGCTATTCTATTTAGTGATATGTGTGGAAGTGGACCGTATGGTTATTCTATTTAAGTATGTTTATGTCTCAAGTTTCCTTTATATGTTATGTGTTCTCTCTATGGGTTTTAGGGTAATATTTGTTTTACAAAATGGTAGGAAATGATATATTATTCAGTGAAGAGTATTTACTACTTCATAAAGGTTAATAGTATTACTTATAATAAATTATTCCTGGTTTACTTGTTGTTTTGAAAGATTAACGGTTTTCTTTATTTGTTTATCCCTTACTAATCTTTTTATTCCCAACCCAAGTTTCGTTTTTTGAAATGTTTTTCACAAGACATAATTATGGATAGGGTCAAGGATGGGATCAACGAAAACTAATTCTATCTAAAATATGGAACTAGACAAGACTCTTTTTTTAGAGTATTTATTTTACAAAAAAATGGATACTGAGTAGAAGTGTCTACATTGTAATATTTAATATGTAAGGTAATAAGTTATGGGATAATTCTCAAAAACTCTAAACCTAAAAAGATCCTAAATGTGAATTATTAACTTAATTCAAGATTATTTAATGTTTAAGGTCGGTTCCAAGTAACTATAGTACTTTTTCAATAAATATTTGAGATAATATGCTGATTGGTAATAATAAAATTTATTTATTATAAAGTTAAACTTTTCAGAAAACACATTATTAAAGGGAGGAAACCCGTTAATATTTTCCTGATTTTTATATAAAGATGTATAAATGATTGATTTTGATAATTTATGACTAACTTGGAACTAATTAATGAATTTTTGAATATTGTTATATGCCATCATTGATGGAGTTTAAATAACATTTGGATTTATGGAATATATCCAATAACGTGAGTCTTACATAAGGAATAAGGAAAAATTCATGTTTCAAATGAGGTTTTATAGTGAATTAACATATTACCACATTTCAATAGGATGCATGATGAGGTTATTAAAATGTTTTTAATGTGAAAAATTAGTGATGCTTCATGTTCGTTAATGTATAATTATAAGTTCATTTGGGAAATTTAGTGACTTTCCTTCCAACATGTTGCATCATAATCTTTTTGGAAAAGTTAACCATTTATAAAATGGTTTAAGTTGATCATTGGATGAGATTTTATAGGATAATATATTAATTTACCATATGATTCATCTTGTTCTAAGATACGGAGTCAAAATAGTTCAAGATATTATAATAAGAAATGATTTATTTATAAAAACATATATTTACTTATATTCTTATAGACTGAATGAATTCGTAAGAAATCATTTAAAATAAAAATGTTGTCGTATTATCATCACATTTTATGATATCAATGAAATTTATTTACACCTATGGTTTATGGTTTTTTGGTCCACAACTTTCATCAGAACATTCTCTCTGGAACTCTCAATCAAAAAATGATTGCAAGATTTTTCGTCTGTATCCATGTTTCCATTTCACACCAATGTTCTCATACCAGGGAAACTAGTTACGTAACTAGGGTATTATCTTTTATCTCTTATTAAGAAGATTTGATATTAAAACTTTTTATTATGTAGTCCTTTTAAAAATAGTTTATTTTAAATTCTTATATCCCTGAGATCAAGTTTAAATTATGATGATGAAATTTAATTAAGGTTGGGAGAATGTAACACCCCAAAATTCTAGAGTAAGGATATTATATTTGATAGCATAGAAGACATAAAATACCAAGAACATAAAGTAAAATAATATACAAATAATATATAATATATTTAATATTTAAAATAAATTAAATATATTTTATATCTTTAAATGTATGAAATAATGATTTATCATATGTTACATTCAACAATGAGTTTCTTCAATGACTTACGTTACATGCAAGACCCTGTTTTACCAAAAAATAATATAATATTAAAATATTATTATTTAATATAATAAGATATGAACTAGTCATTATGAATAGTATAAACTAACTTAGTAAAATATATTGTTTATAAAAATATAAAAATAATTCATTGGTTATAAATTAATGAATATAATAACCAACTGAATATAAAGGGAATATTTTAATAGAAAACTATTTTTATGATCACAATGGTATATTACACTAATAAATTAAATTAATTACTATAAGTGAAAAATATTAATGAAATATGTATATTATATATTTTACCAAATATTTTATATATTCATAAAATATATTTTATAGGCATAAGATAAGAACAAACTCAATATTACACAAAAAATACTGCAACATTATTGAGGCATTTGTATTTCCTTTTAATAGAGAACCTATTTTAAATCCAATTGTTGGAACATTTATTGGTTATATATTCCAAAATAAATTACCTCTATATAATAAAAAAATTATATTAAGGTGAATACTTGGTATTTTTCTCTAAAGTTTCTTATTTTAATGAATATTGAAAATACTAAAATTTAATTCAAAATTGATTTTTCATCTAAATTATTTATAAAGATAAATTATATTGTTAATTTGTTTTAATGTTTAATTATATGATATTTTTACCAATTAATATAATTAATGTAATTAAAATCAATTTAAAATTGAATTTGACTGTAAAAACATAGCAATGATTGGGTGTTTTTACATTAAAAACCCACATCTTCATCCCTTCAGCATGATTAAATTTAAATTATTTTTTACCAGTACTATGAATGGGATTTGGAAAAATTAAATAAATATTTGGAATTATAATATTTTATAATATCTAATAAGATAATCTATGTTTTTTACCAAAATTATTAGTGTAAGTAATCAAAATTAAGTATAATGATTATTGTGAAACTAAGCCTAACAAGGGATTAATCCTTTAACATAGGGGTCAAAATAACCTAACCACTTTTAAGAAAAACATTTTCAATCCATAATGCGATCATAAAACTTCCATATTGATTTTATTCATTTATTATGACTTTTTGTATGTAAAAACGCCGGTACACCTAACTTCCTTCCAAAAATACCAAGTCAGTCATTTCCAACCCCATAAAAGGCCACCACCTCTTCCACTTCTTCACACCTATAAATCCAACTAATTTCATAATATTTCTCCACAAATTACTCCTCAAAATTCCTCTCCTAATAGTAGAAGCCTCTCCCTTGGAATAAATCCATACAAGATAACCCTTTGGTTAAAACCCAAAGGAGTTGCCCGATTAAGAGGTAATATCTTTCCTTATGCTCTATAGGTTCATTTCCATTCTTTAGCCCCTAAGATATTATTATTCTATGATTATATAAAAAATCCTAAATATACTAGGTTTTTCTATTATAATTTTTTGACCTAAACTTGTAGACACATCCATATAATGTTTAAAGAACATACTGTTTACGTGTATGAAAAACTACCACCTCATGAAACAATGATTGTTCATTTTTCCTTTACCACCTCTCATGATGGGAATTATGATGGAAAATATATTTATATATTATATATATTATATAATATATATAATATATATAATATATATATTATTTATTTATTCTTATTTAATTATTTTATAACATGTACCCTTATAATTTCCATTTTGTGTTAATACGATATCGTCATTTGTGGAAATAGGGACTACTGCACTCTCAAAGTGATATGAATAATTCACACTATACATGGAACATATAATGGATGGTTCTGATAAACATATGTGACATATATAAAATATATATTATACTTTAATTATAATATACTTATGTATCGTTTACTTTTCATTATTGTAATATGACAATGAAATGAAAGTAGCATTCATGCGTACGTACGACCTAACGTCTCTATGAATGGTACATTTAATTTTTTATCTCCAACAATATATATTATTACAAATAAATATTTAATTAATATATGTGATAATTATGTCATGTTTTACATTCTATATATGAAAAAACCATGATCTAATTAATAATAATAACAAATAAGAAGTAAAAACTTACTTGAGAAACATGGAAATTAACAACTGAAATAGTTAAAATAATGGAAGAGTGTTAATAAATAAGTAATAAAATATTTTAAAAGGATAATATATGATATTATAAACATTATTATGGTTCTGGTATAAGTTATCAATATATTTTAATCCACTATACACGATTTTAAAGACCACAAAACAAAAGTAATGTTAAGGTAAGGGATTTTCATCTCACTTTTTAAATCTATGAGAAAAATCTAATATTCACCACATACTTATTTTTGTGGTGTATCTACTATAAATTTTGATATAATATACCATGAATAATTTTATATTAATGGTATTTAAATGTTTTATTTGATGATTATTACTTTTTGTTATTTTGATTCATATGTAAGGGATTTCATCTCAATTTACATTTCATTGAGAATTATTTGTTAACATACACCAATTAACTTTTTATAATGTATATAATACCATTTTACATGTTATATAAGTAATATATTTGAAATCATGATATTATATTATTCATTTAATATCCTAACTTCATGGGTATTTTGATTGAAATGTTTCAAAGTGGTATGGGACACTTTGGAATGTTTAAAGATTATTCTTCTAAAGAATGTTCTTAAGGATTATCTTTTCCATCTCACTTCATTTTGGTGATTGATAAAATACTATTTAAAAAATTAATTTATTTTAATCATTTTTCATTGAAAATTTACTTGAATACACATATTTTTATAAAATGGATATCATTATTTCCTAAATTGTATATCATTTTTACATACTGTGTTCACTTTGACAGTTATTTGATTTACTAGGGAACAATTTATAAATCTATATTCTTCATTCAATATAGATATTTAACCAGAAGTATTATTTATTTTGATTAATTAATATGATAAAGGATTTTTAATGGTAATTAAAGGTGGGTCTTTGGCTTTATATAGCCTCCTGATGCCTCGATAGGTTCTCATGAGATTAATAAGTTGTCCAAATTAAATGGGCTTATATAGTTAGTTTTAATCATCTTTTGATATTTCTTAACGGTATAGGTTTTCATGTGGCTGAGATATGATGTCCATTAATAAAGAATTTACCTCATTTAGATTCATTTATTATTCATCCAGGATATTTTTTATCGACATATCTATAGAAACATATAAATTTCAGTTTATTGATTAAATGGGTTTTGTTTCAGTTTCATACCTTGCCATATTAAATTTTCATTATCTAGTTATTTGAATTGAATTTTATATTAGTTATTTACCATTTCATATTGATTTATTCTCACCATTTAAATATTTATTCTACTTTAATTACCAAATAAATACTTTTAACTCACCCTTATTATGATTCCATCCCTAAGGATCTGAAAAACAATGGTTGAATAAAATTTCAAGGAGGCGGTTTATTTTATTTTTTTATTTATAATATTTGTATTTACTATTTCCCAATGTATTATTTGTATTATGTATATAATATGAAATTCCATGACTACTAAACTTTCCATTCCTTTGGGATTTTATTCCTTGTAATCATAGCAATGTAATAACATAATGCACTAGCTATGGGGTTCTTGGGACGGGGTGTTACAATTGGATGTAGTGGCTGCATTCGATGTGCTCCGATCTACTCTGGTCCATAATTTCTAAATCATTTTAGGTGATTCACCAATTGAAGGAAGAATGAGAAAATATCTGAAAATACTAGGATTTTGATGATATATCTGGTAAAATCATAATGGTCGTATACTTATAGATGTTTCAATTAGGTTAAATGATTCAATTAATTAAATTAATTAATTTATGCTCTAAACATTCCTACAATGGGAGAGACATATAAGCTCCCCAAGAAAACCTATTTTAGCTTATTCCTAGGGTAAACACCACGTTCTAAACAAAACCACATTCTTGAATTTATGATCTGAGCTTCTATTTTAAGAGTAATTCCATTTTCTTTAAGTAACTATGGGCACAAAATATAAAATAAATTTAATTTCTTTCTAAAATTACCTCATTGATCAGTAAGAATCATAATTTCACACCATTTCAGTTCTTATCTCCCTCACTATATATATATATATATATATATATCAATGTCTTACAATGAAAAAACTATGCCTCAACATCATTCCCTCCTTCATAATTTTCATCCCAAAAAAGAAAAACTGAACAAAAACTTTGGATACTGAGCCTGCATTTGGCTCTCCCGTAGAGATAGTATGTCCATGTAGGTTCCTCTATTATCGATCCTCGATCGCTGCCAAGTGATCCAAAAGGTGGATCCATCCTCGAGATCCAAATATCTGCAATCGATGATGTGTGTGGGTTGATGTACATATATCCTCAGGTGTGACACGTGGAAGACATCCTACACATGCTATATAAATAGAGGTTAGGCTCGGATTTAAGAAACCTATCCAACCCAATTCATGATCTCTAAAAGCTTGATGAACATCAATGATAGCTTGACTCCCCGGATGAACCTATATAATCCTCATTGTGGGGAGGCTCCTAGTAAAATGCTTCCTCCTTACATGAAATCAAATGGGATATGATGATGTTCTGCATAATATTTCCTCTTACTCTGAGATGTCCTCATCCTCTAAAGGATGACCTAGACCATCTTTGTCATCACCTGAAGAAACTCTAGACCTGCTAGATATGTCTCACTAATCATTCTATATCATAGGGGTGACTGGTAGAGTCTCCCATACAAGGCCTCAAAAGGTTCCAAGTCGATGATAGAGTGGTTTTTATTGTTTTACACAAACTCCACTAAGTTAATGTGATCCTCCCAACATCAAACAATGTCTATCACAGAATCTCTAATAATATCCTCCAATTCCAAGATAATACTCTCAGTCTTCCCATTTTTCTGGGGGTGAAAGGTTGTACTCATCCTCAATGGGGACCTGAATGCCTCATGAAGGAATATCGACAACCATGACATAAATCATGAATCATGACTAGAGATGATTTTCATGGGAACCTAATGACGGATAATGATCAACCACACATAAAAATTCCCCAAACACTCTACCAAAATATACTCCCTGATAGTAAATAAGTGTACCAACTTTATGATTCAGTCAACTATCACCCATATGAAATCATGTCCCATCATTGTGTGTATAAACCCTATAAAATATTCCATGTATATGTCATCCAAATTCTACTCCAGAATCTCAAGGTGATGCACCAAACCTGTAGGATCTTGGTGCTCATCCTTCACCTGCAGATAGGTCAGGCACTGAGAGACTAACGCGGCTACACTTCATCTCATGGAAGACCAACAAAACACCCATTGAAGCTAATTATACATCTTTCTAACTTCGGGATGTACATCTATGGTAGATGTTTATAACTCCCACATCACCTTCTCCCGCATTGTGATGGAACCACTATCTATAAATGGAAAAATATAATGTGATCCCTCTTTAAGAATATCTAACTAGATAATACCTCATAGATATCAATTCATTTAAGATATCATAGTCAGTTTCTTCTAACTCTGACTCTCTTACATGCTCAACAAGAAGAGAAGTTAACACCATTAACTTAAGAAATGATGTACCCTCCTCCTCCACCAAGGTTAGCTGTAAGGAAGAAAACTAATCTGAATCCTCCTACACCAAGTGAGCCTAGTACATATTACTAATGGAATCTTCAATGATGATTCCCTTATCCATAATATAGACTATATTGAAGTCATAGTCCTATCAGAACTCAAAAAATAACTGCTATATCAAGTTTAACTATCTCTATATGAAGACGTACATGAGACTCTAATGGTATAAGAAAACTATAAAGCGCTCCCCCAGAAGGTAGTTCCTCCAAATCCATAGTGCGAAGACTACCACTACCATCTATGGTTTATGAGTTTTATAGTTCTGCTAATAGGACCTCTAGTGCCTCGACCCGTATTAAATAACTACCCGATGCTTCTTCAACACATAGCTAAACCCAACTCTTGAGTCATCATAAAACACTATGCAAGCTCCCCTTTTCCTTTTTCAAAAACAACACTATAGTTCCACAAGGGGAAACACTAGGACTGATGAAACCCTTCTCTTGAAGGTCCTCAAACTATATCCATGACTATAGGATCTCTATGGAGGAAATTCGATATTCCGTAGAAAATAATAGAGTAGTTCCAAGAATAAATTCGATTGAAATATTCATATCCCACCTTGGAGGTAGTCGCTCAAATTTCCTAGGGAATACATCTATATAATCCCTTATAAGTGATAGAATTCATATTCCTTAAGATCCCAAATCACTAAGGGATACACTCTCGAACTAATGGGTGATGGGATTAAGACTCATTCTCACAGAACCCACTCATCTCAACCTAAGATATATCCCACCCATAAATGAGAATTTCATCTCATCAGTGCATATATATCTGACTCATCAGTAGCGATAGTCAATCTGAACATACACTATGGACAACCAGGACGTATCCATGATGAAATCATATAGTTCCATCATGATAACCAAAAGATCCAATGTTAACCTATCCCCACCAAGAGATAGCTTGCACTACCTATAAATAAAAGTTACAAAATAAGAATTCCATATAGGAATATCAAGATAAATCTGTTTGGATAACGCCTCAAATGTGAGCTCCATCTCTCGCACCATGATTATATAGATAAAGTATTAAATGGAACCTATGTCTAATAATATTGAGTCAAGAGTAGAATAAACATAGGTCTTACCTATAATTATCTCATGCACTATGGGGTCATAAGCATCTAATGCTTATAGTTGTCTACGGGCCCAGCTGCAAGCCCCCCTGAGCCAAACATGGGCCTCTTATGGGTTGTGGTGGAAGGATACCATATCATTGTAAAACACCAATGGATTATTATCCTTTTCTAGATCTACCTCCCTATGGACCAACCTGAACTCTCCTAGGAGATCCCTGATCATGATGCTACCTCTTCTGTGGTGGTCCATCTTCTACCATCTTGTTCTCCTCAGCACATCTGGTCGGGCAGCCACATGCTATGTGAGCTCACTCATAATAAGCATAGAACCAAACCCTTACGAGATGAACTAGTTCCGTGAGATGTACATTTACCACACAAACATACACCTAAGTCGGATCACAAAAGGATACCTTGCATTGAGATCCCACCTACTAGCACCTGATAGCTGTTGTAGATGACTCTGCTCTATGATGCTCACTATCTTCTCAAGCTGTGTGGCATCCATCTGGTAGGAATCGCTCTATCACTAGTTCCCACTCAAGAACTCTAGCATAGGTGGGGATGCAAAAGAGTAGAAAACTATCACTAATATTTCTATGACGACTGTGCTCAAACTTCCATGCTCAAAAGTAGTCATCGCATATCATGTCAAGGGAGTACTGTGTAAGATCTATAAACCTCGTCACACACTCACCCAATGTCATCCCTTAGATTAGATTCTCCAAAAGAACCTTAATCAGAACTGAGTACAAGGAGGGGTAGTTTTCTTTATAGAAGAGTTGTTGGAAGGCAATCCATGAGAGTGTTGACTCGTCATGCATATTGTTAATAAGACTCCACCAACGCCCGACTGATTTGTGGAAGAGGCTAGCTAATAGTGAAAATACCTGATATATATGTGTCTAAATTACCATAAAAACACATATCACTGACTCTATCCATTTCTATGATAACTATGTATTTAGGTATCCAGGGAACCTTAGCGGCCTCTTGTTTTGGAACTCACAGAGCACGCTCAGACCGTGGTCATCTTTAGCCTGCTCTGTAGGGAAAATCTACTTCTCAAAACGTGGAGGTTGTACTACCTACCCATATAGAGGAATAAGCTCATGGGAGGGACCCCAAACTGAGGCCATGTCTCTCATCAGATCACTATCATGATCTGGAACTGGTATCCGGATTGAATTTCATCACAGAGGAATCCTGAAAATTAATAAATTCATACCATGGTTTTATGAGCATATATATGTATATATAATAATGTGGAGATGACTCAAGAAGTAAAATTAAAGACTAAATCCTATATGATGAATTTATATTTGATCCCTAAACCTAGTCTCTCAGTATGCCAAGTCAACAAACAGTTTTTCATGTTCATGGTGAATGGGTACGTCAGCCACCCGTACCATCACTGGATTCCCTGGCCTAAGACCCAAACATGGTATAATCTGAATCTATTTACCTAATCCAAATATAATCCACAAAAGGTGAATACTCGAAAAAAATCCCTTAGATTAAACCACCTCTAATACCAATCTTTCCTGACCCTACCCATGTTGGGGCTCAAGTTGCAACTACCCCAAGCCCGCCTCCATAGGCCAGGTGCTTGTGACCAGCACCAAAGGTATAACTAACATAGGGAAGACATTTCCATAGTACCTGTATGAACTCACATATTCATCTAGATGAAAAATTATAGAGGGATTAAATGTAGAAGGATAAAAATAATAAGTGAACAACCATATGTGTAAAACCTCTAAAAAGTATAAGTGTACGATAGTGTGATTTGAAAGGTATATGGGGAAAATACACACCCAACCAAAAAGATGTCCCAACTAAATAAATATATAAAGTATAATTATGAGAGAGACTAGCTCCCAATCTCCAAGCCGCACCCACCATATAATGACCAAAGTAATAGGTATCCCTAATCTTATCTAAAGTTACCAGCGACATGTATTTAATTTTTGTAGGACACAACACAAGTAGTAAAATTCCATATAGGGGTGAGTATTTAAATATATTATAGGATTCACCAAAATATAATGGGGGAGAAGTAAGAGATACCATAAGACTATAATAAGAAAAATAGGAAACATGATACAGCTAAACCTAAGAAAAATAAATAGTAACCTCATCCAAGCATAGGGGATCAACACTGTGAGTAGATAAACTACATATTGGGACTTTTCCACCCCTAGTATGAGAGTAAAATCATCCAACCATGACAGGATAAACACATAAAGCATGTAGCATACCCCATACCTCATTGCATGTCATTGAATGTGAGTAGATAAATCCAAATGTATGAATAAATAAGTATATATATATGCTTAGTCCAAAGAAACCAAAACTAAAGAGGAAGGGGATCTCTATCTCACAACTGGACCAAATAAGTAGAGTCACCAAAAGTTCCAAAATCCCATCAACAATGAACAAAAACTCATGCATCTATCCAAATGTATCCATCCATGTCAACTCATATCCCGTCATTGGGCCACATAGTCAAGGGGCCACAATCTATATGTAGAGGAACCATTCACTAGTATAAGAAGTGGGTTTCACTAAGTGGTGAAGGACCCATGCCCAGTATATATGTAGGTTTCCACTCTAGAATCATATACTGGACCCGTTCCCTATTCTAATAAGAGGGTTACACTCTAGTCATCGAGGAACCATACCTATCTTAGCAGGAGGGTTCCACTCAGAAGTTGTTAGAGGTCATGTTCCTTCTCCAATGGAAGGGTTCCACTATATAATCATATAGAGGACCCATTCCTTATTCTAACAGGAGGGTTATACTATATTAATGGGATACCCATTCTCATCCATGCTATAGGGTTCCACCCTGAAATCGATAGAGACCCATACCCTTCCGAGTATGAGGGTTCCACTCTAGATGTCATCAAGGAACTATGTCTAGAACAACTAGTGGGTTCCACTAAAGAGGTCTATAGAGGTACCATTCCATTTTAGAATTTGAGGGACCCACTCTGGAATTAAGTAGTGTACCCATGCCTAGCCCAACTAGAGGGTTCCTCTTCAAAAGTTTCTAGTGATCCAATATGATCACTGGCATCATCAATTATTTCCTAACCAAGAGTTGTTATGCCCAGAACATTCCACATAGTTTCCAAAAATCCACAACTGAGAGAACCACCATATTATACACTAAAAAACACTCACGATAGGCTAATCATGGGTCAATATTAGATTCCAAATGATGGCGATATGGAATATTGAATTTTCTTCAAAAGGATCCAAGAGGTACACCACATGTAAGAGGACCTACATGAAATGTGGTCCTTCTCCTTCACCTAGACATGTCCCAAGAGGTACATGGCTATCCAAGTGTGTTGGAGTACATAGAATTTGGGGGATATAAACAGAATGACCATTATACCTTAGGTCCTGATCATGTGCTTGTCCATGTATGTTCATCCAAGATATGTCTGTATACTTTACCCAGTGTCCGTGTACTTATGTACATGGCGTGAATCTTGGCATGGCTATATTCTAATGTGCTTTGGTTATTCTAGTGTACTCGAGAAGATGGTGTGTTCCTAGTTGTGTTCTTCATCACATTACTCATCCATATGTGGAAGGTGTTACATGGTGTGTTGGACAGTTATATTTCATTCCATCCTTATAATTTTTCAAAACCCTAGGCACAGTAACAAAGAGGATATAGACTATGTGTTCATCATGGTACACAATATGTAGTTTTGATTTTTATAGTTTTCAAGATATGCATATACAATTTGATTCTAGTTATTCCAATGTAGATCTCACCTCATTTCCATCCAAGATTAGTGGGTCTCATCAGGATATGTCCTTTCATAATATCTAATGGATGAAAATTACTTTTTCCAACCCATGGGGGTTTTTTCCAAATGCACCATATGCACAGGTTTCCTCTTGCATTGATGATTCAACCTCAAATTACTAAAATGATATCCCTCATCCCATAAAAACAAAAATATATAATTTTTTTGTCAATTCATCCATCATTCATCCTTTCATCGAAATTCAGGGGGAATGATTGGGATCGTTACTGCCTGAAAACATCGAACAGGGACCATGGGATCCTATATGTGAGGAAAGTGAAGAATTTGAGAGATAAAGGCACGATAAAGGAGGTTTCACCATCATTGGCCTAGTGTTCTACGAAAATGATCATCAATGGTGATATACAGGGATATAAACCAATGATTAAACCAATTCAGAGGTACATATGGGCATGCTACAAATCCGAAATTAGTGTAGATAAATAAAAAGGATTGATATGATCAATCAATTCAATAAAAATGTTGTAAACCACAAATTGATTATTCCAAACTAGAGACTATATCATTTTTTATTGAATAAATTACTCACTGTAAATTGGAATATGTAATTGCAATTTATGTTCTATGATCTCCTCTGATAATGAATTTCGTCATTTTCTAAGGTGATTCATCAATGAAATGAGGAAGTAGAATCTCTCGATAGATACTAGTATTATGAGTTAGACCCTAGGAAAATCACCATGGATGTATACATATATATGATTCAATTAGGTTAAATAAATCAATTAATTAAATTAATTAATTAATTTATCCACTGTACATACTTCCAAAAGGTGAGATATCCAAATTTCCAACATCAACTTATTTTAGGTCGCGCCTAGGGTAAGAAACATGTTCTAGATTCAACATGATCTCAAGTTTATGATATGATATTATTATTAAGTGGTATCCCATTTAAATTAAAAAAAATTGTTCACATAATATAAAATATATTTACTATTTTTCTAAAATTAATTCCAATCAAAATGGGACTCAGAATCACACACCGTCTTAGTGATTGTCTCTAAATATATATATATATATATTTCAAAGTCTTATAAGGAATAAACTGGGCACCAATAATTACTATAAAGTTAATTATAATATTTATAATTAATGGCTACTTATATTACATTAATATAATATTAAAAACATAATTGAACTTTTAAAATAAATGATTCAATTAAAATAAAATATTTTTTGTACAAAAATAATAATTTTTATATTCACTAAAATAAATTCATTTGAGAAAAATCTCATAAAATCACCCAAATATATTTTTAAAATGTTGATTTAGAAAAATATATTCATATCCATGAATAAAATTTCTAAAAATAATAGAAACAATCCTTATTTTAGTGCATGGAATATAATAAAAATCAATTTTGAGGAAATCATAAATTGGATGCATAAAATAAATTTACTAAAAATTTAGTATTACTTATTATGAAATAGTTGATACATTTTAATTATATAAAAACATTATAGATAATTTTCATAATGTTTATATTCCTATTAATAACTCCAATTTTAGTACTAGTTTATAACAGTAAAATTTAAATAGTACTTTTACTGTATATCATTGTGCGCAAAATGATCAGTGTTGCATATTAAGAGAGCTATCATGCATAGTATTCTTTTAAACCAAAATTTCAGGGTCTTACATTTGTATCATCATAATTTTTTGTGAATTATTTTTTCAAATAAATTAAATTTCATTAATATGTTCTTTTTTACACATCACCGATTTAATCTTGTGTTGCCCACAAATTTGAGTTTAGTTTGGGTTACGCATGACACTATGTTTTAAAAAACTTACCATATAGTATTTGTATTATTCAAATTAGACCCTTATAATATAGATATTTAAATTAGTAATATTATATTAATAACCAATTTTTAACTGTAATGTATAATGGATTTATATAAAGAAAACATATTGATAAAATGGAACTTAATTTTTCAATAAAGTCTTTATAAGTTTCTTAAATACAGTTTTGTCAAAAAAATGTTTTTTATGGACAATAATAATATTACTTTTTTGAAACTTTTAGAAACTTATTTTTTAAAATAAAATTAATTCTTTAAAACACCATTTAAATTTATTTTTGGGTAATTTTGTTTCAATTTTCTAGAAAAAATATTTTTTTTGAATAGTGAAAATAATGAATTTTTAATGAAAATCAACAATACATTTAAATAATTTATAAAGAAAAATTATGTTTAAATTTACTTTTAAATTATAATTAGTTTAATTATATTTATTTTAATCCAATTTAGTTCATTATTATCACTTTCTTTTTGCATTATTATATAAAACCCTTTTAAACTTATCAAACTTTTCTCTTTGAAAACCCGATTTTTTACGCTTGTATAATAATTTTTAAATTAAAAATTTCCACTTATGTGAATTGAGTTTGGAAAAATGGATTACATATTATCAATCATAACAATTTATATTATCTAACAAGTTCAACTAAATTTTTTATAAAAATTAATGGTGATGAATTATAGAAACTAATTACCTTGGTTAATGTAAAAATAGCTTTACTAGAGGTTTAAACTAAAATGATAAGGGATAAAGTCACATTAAAATTTTTTAAAATAGATTTATTACCATAATTAGAGTCTATAATGTCTATGTATCTATAATACTCTATTTTTTAACATTTTGGAATGAGAAAATGTGGGTAAACCTCTTTCTTTTCAAATTATTGTAAGTGTGCCACTCACCTCAATTATAAAAGGCCACCCCCTACCCGCTATTATTCACACCTTAAAACCCTTTTTATCATACAATTCCCAAAATATAACTCCCAAATATCCATAAAATCATCCTAAAATCATTATTATGCTCATAAATCCATTCTTGGAAAGATTTTGGTTGAAACCTAAGGTGGTTACCCGAGGAAGAGGTAACATTATTCATCGAGCACTTATATTTTACTTTTTCCTCCACCTACATAAATTTTAATACAAACATTATGATATAATAACCTCATTATCTTACATATAA
Source organism: Viscum album (assembly GCA_963277665.1). NCBI lineage: Eukaryota > Viridiplantae > Streptophyta > Magnoliopsida > Santalales > Viscaceae > Viscum > Viscum album. The sequence continues at coordinate 1,654,022,189 of OY728121.1, read as the reverse complement.
TTTTATTTTTTTATGTAATGTTAATGACCTAAAACCATATCTGCTTCCATCCAATTGGTTACAAATTCATCATTCATGTGCACGCCGGACTACCGCCTTATAAACCGATGGGATTCGTTCTCCATTGGAACCTATCATGTAAAGTTGTAATGATGTATGATAAGTGTATATATTATATTTATGATTTTATTATAATTCCCAAAAATTTATATCACACATACCTCCATAATTTACATTTTTTGGGAGTATGATAATGTCGATCGTGTGTACGGCGGACTACCACCTTTTGAAGTGATGTGATTCATTCACACATTATATTGAAGGTAATAAAGATGATTTTAATTAAAATAGGTGATAAATAGGACATAAAAATTAATATATAATGATAATATATTACATACATTTATTTCTATCAGTATATGTAGAAAATAGAAATTACATTTATGTGTACGTATGACCTATCATCTCCATGAATAGTGTATTTAATTTTTTATCTCTATCTTTTATGGATTACCATAAATACATGTATAGTTTTTCTATAAGATATTAATATCATGGTTGTAATTATAGGGATTATGGAACCATGATAATTTTAATAAGACAAAAAATAACAAATCCAAACATATACAAAACACAATGTCGTTATTGCCCAAAACATGACTTTAACATGAAATTATCAATAAAGGGTTAAGATAAGGTCATAAGAACGTAATATATGGTATTATATATGTTATTATGGTTATATAATTTATTTATAAAAATATTATATTTATTAAATAGGATGATCAAATAATAAAAAATTAATTCAAGACATTAGGTAAGGTATTTTTTTCTCAATTTTGTTTCCTTGAGTCATATGTTATGTATCTATATTTATTTATGAGGCATATATACAAATCCATTGACATGTTATATCATGAATTTTTTTATTTTCAGGATATTTTTGGTTTCAATTAATTTTATCCCTTCATGAAACTTATAATTCAATGTTACCAAAGCTGTAAATATTTTAATTTATAATCCCATCATTTATAAATATTTTTTATGATTACATTTTTGACGATGAAATATTATGATCCATTTTTCAAAAGACTCTTTAATTATCATCTAATGTATTAATTTAATGATAATATATATTTTAACTTAATTTTATTCTATTTATGTATTCAATATTTCATAATAATAGTTTAATAGAAAAATATTCTTTAATTATCTCTTCAGTCAATAACACATATTTCTTGTAAAAAAATGTTTTAACATGTTTTTTAAAAATTTATTTCAAAATTATTCATATGATTGATTAAATAAATTTTTGCCCATGTTTGGCTTTCTTTAGAAAAAAAAATAGAAGGTATTTTCATGTCGTTTTCCAAATAATGGTCATTTAACTTTAATAAAAAATGTCAAATAAAATTTTTTAACATGTAGGACATGACTTGATTTTTCCCTCATTTAAATTATTTTATTGAAAGATTCATTTATATTTTTTTGAATTTAGTTTCAATATAAATTATTTCCAAATTTTTTTTTCAATTTTATTACTCTTAAAAATTTATTTTCAATAAAAGATTATTTTCATAAAGAATTATTCGAAGTGATCTTTCCAAATAATTCTCCATCTAAGATGACATTGTTTGATATAGATTATAAATTTTGTTATCTAAAATAAGTTAAATAACTCAATAATATGGGTGAATCTGGGTAAGAAATATTAAAACAACCACCCCTTAATATCTTGTTTTTTGTTAAACAAAACATTCTTTTCTCACTTATTTTCCCTTTTTCAGCATTTTAGCTCACCCTTTCTTATGTTTCATTTAATATGTTTATGAAGAATTTTACTATGTATGATATATCTAAGAAGGGTTCTAGTTTTGAATAACATCGTGATATATGACCTAGTTTACCTTTGAATCAGTTATTTTTCTTTCCAATATTTGAATGGCACTATACCTTATGATCCTCAAGAATTTTTTATGTAATGTAATAAATGTTTCTCAAATAATAATGCAATATATATATATTATTATCCTTCTTCTCTATAGTTGGTATCATCAAATAGGTTTCGTTAACCTTTGTAAACTAGGATGATAAATCTTCTAATGAGATCCCTAGGTACATGTCTATTATAAGTCTAAGGATGAGTAAATGTATAGGAAAGTATCCTAGAATTTTGTTAAAGGATATAGTTAGTGGTTTACTATAAATTAAAAACATTTCTACACACTACCAGTGGATGTGAATCTAAAATAGATGTACCAAGGATTAATAACTCCAAAATTGGCACATTGAATTGACTCAATCATCACTTGGTGAATGACAATGAGACATTTTTTCACACCTAGCTTTACACTTCTAGGGTATATGATTTGGAAATTCAAAAACTCTTTATGATTAATGATTTAAATAGATGATGACTATGAATGACCTAGGTTAAACCTAATGTTTCATAGATTAAAATGAAATTTTCATGATTTAGATATCATATAATTAATTTTTCATGATTATGTGGTTCCCCAGTATGATTATAGTTTATTACACTATGATTTTTGGATTTATTTAATGGATTAAACCTGAATGAACCATTTTAATGATTATTGTGAAAAAAATGAAATGATTATCCTCCTGCCTGAGCATAAAAACATTTTTGGGATGGAGAATAAAAAATATCATTAATATTCTCACAGAACTTTCTAAAGATATGAATCCTGTTGGACTTTAAAATGGAAAAAACTAGGAACAACATTCTATTTATTCCTTCAAAATAAAAAATCCACATTATTTCTGTGGGTTTTCAAATCCACTAGTTTCAAAAAATGGATCAAAACCACTAAAAATATATTTTATATTCTCCAATATTTGTAACATGAAATTTTAGTGTTGGACATCTACCTTTTGGAATATAAAGCACCACAATGGTGGACTATTATCAAGAATATGAGGCAACAAGATGAAATTGACTTCATGGGTTCAGATCAGTTCAAGAAATTCTTTTTCAATAAGTAATTTCTTAAGATTCGTCATAAAACAATGAAGAATGGGTTCCCAAGGAAAAAGGAAAATGTTGTTGAATCTATTGGTACCTGTAAGGAAAATATCACAATTCCAATAAGGTATACTTCATTTATTATCATCCAATATGAATTTAAGGTTGATCAATCCTTCAGTGGCTTAACACCAAGTCTCCAAAGGGTGTTATGTATACAAGAATTTTATAGCTCTGAATATATTTTTCTATGTGGCATCAAGGTGAAAATTTTGGTTGGGGTTACATATTAATATCATAGTTATTGATAAGAATAGGAAATTAGAATTTAAAGAAAAATCCAAAAACAATGGAGATATGAAGATGATATTTTCTTTATTCTCAGTGTGTGGGAACAATCAGGGTGGAAATTTTCTTAAGGGGACCCTATTTTTTTAAGTATGTAAGGTAAGTTCATAGATAAATTGAATGCTAATGTAATGGGAATAAGTTAGTTAATGAAGAGAATATAGGGAAAGCTATATAGAATGAACCACCCACACTCCATTGAGTCAAATGCAAAGAGTATGGGAACTGTACTTTTTAATTCCCAAAACCAAAGGATAGTGATGATGATAGAAATAATAACCCTTTTAATTTTAGAGAAAAATCTAAATCTCATGTGATCATTATTTTAGATGAGGGGTGCGATAAATATGAGGTGAAAGGTATAATTACCATTCACTCTATAACCGGTACTATCTTATTTGACTATAGATCTACCCATTAATTCTTATCTGAATAATTTTATATGGGTATCAACATTATACCCAAATTACTAGATGTCGAATTTGTAGTGAAAACCACAAATGTTATGATGATCACATCTTAGGAATATGAGTCATATTCTGTTGATGTAGGTGGGAATGTGCTTCTTGGAAATATTTTCATTCTTCATCTGGGAAATTTTTCTATTGTCTTCTGCATGGATTGGAATTCTATACATAAATCCCATATAAATTACCAATAATGGGAATAAACATTATATATTCATTATTGAATTATGACCATCTATCGGTGTGATGATAAATTCAAAAATCCAATGGAAATCACATCCATTGTATAAATGTTTTGATAGAAATGATTCATGTGGATGGTGATTAACCATATAGAGAGAATAAAATGGACCAATGAGAATTGGGAAGTCTATCCTTTTAATCTTGCTAAGGAGGTGTTATATTTAAAAGGTTTCTTGTCGAGTTGACCATTTTTGTTTAGATATGATTGGTGTGGCAGGATCGACCTAAAAGTTTGATTGTGAGGGGTTCAATGTCTTGTAAAATCATTCAAGTCATGTTTTCCATTCATGTAAATCATCTATAGAAACTCCCAATGATTCAAAAATCTATTATTGGGTACAGAGCTTCTTTCCAAACAATGGTGATGAATTAGGGTTTTATACCCAATGATGCTTAGAAACTCACAATGGTCGAGGGGATTTGAGGTTGGGCTTATCGCACCCATTTGGGGGGTATTGTTTCATACTTCATGACTCAATTATAGATTTAATATATGCTCAAAAATCACTTCCTAATCCCGATATGGGACTAGTTACCATAAAAAATTATCGTAGGTTAAATCCTTTTATATGAAAAGGGGGGATATTATTGGTGAATCCATTTGTATGTATCTGAGGTTCATCATCCATTCTCTGTTGGTGGGTCACTGCATATATTTTGAATCTGCTTAATTAGGTACTCCAGAGTTTGTTTCTAACCAGGTAGGAAGTTAATATTTTCAATATGGGATTGAGCCATTATGGTGAATCTTTTATATTCTATTTTATAATTGTAATAAAAACCCATGTATTTAGTTATACTTGTGATGTTTTATGTCATATGGAATGTACATATATGGGAGCACATGGGAAATGGATATTGATCATGACCATCAGAGATGAATCCTATATTTTCTGGTTATAATAGGAATAAGAGTTATCATAGTTTAATCATTCCCGTGAGACATTACCTACAGTAGATACCCATATATGGGGGTAGTTAAATCATTCCTATAATTTAGGAATACACAATTTGGTTTCTATAGATGGTGGATATTCATGACGCAAATGATGTGATAATTGAAACCCCAATAACCCGTGTGATCTATGCTCAGTGTGAGTAATAAGGGATAGAAATTAATCAGTCTCACTATATATGCATGTGGGTTCACATGTTTGAACATTCCTTGGGATGTTTAATATAGGACCGAGACCTTATAAAGGTGTCCTATGTATTCTGGTTATTATAGGAATCAAATTTTCTATTGTTTAGTTGACTTCTAAATTTATAGGTGTATACAGAATAATGACCAACCCATGGGAGAGATTTGGTCCCAATGGTTGGGAGGTAAGATTCATAGAAGGAATTACACTAATGTTGATACCCATTTGGGATCAGGCCTTAGGAATGTATCCTATATATCCTAGTTATGGAAGAAATCAGAGTTATCATATTTTAGTATTAATGGGGATTACACATTAATGTTTCCCTTATATTATGGGGTATATCATATTATGTCACTGATCAGGGATTTCACAATGAGGATGTCCAATATATTAGAGGTTCACGATTCAAATGATATGATCATGGGAACTTCACAATCCCACATGACATATGCTTTGTAACGACCCAAACATTTTTTAATGAAAATTCCTCTTAATCTAATTAAATGTCTTATTTTGAAAAATGGTTATATAACATATGAAATTCTTTGTTTTTAGGTTTTTAGATTTTAAAATGCCATTAAAAATTGTGATTGTTTCTAATATAGACGTTGAATAGTGATCACGTGATTAGTATAAATAAAGGGATTTAACAAATACAATTTACTAAGGAAAAGGAAGTGATGGCCTCATCCATTAGAATTGCTCCGTATGAATCCCATTTTCCAGAACTCAAAAAGGAGGTGGTATCATTAGGCTTATCTCTTTAGGAATCCCTAGTCGAGCATCAACATGTTAACCTCAAACGGAACCTCTTACGGGAGAACTAGAATTTGATAGAGATTACCACCTGAGTGATGTTATCCGAGCCACCCTAACAGTATATCACCATTTCACACCTTACCCTTCTATCTTCTGTGGGATTTATAAGGGGTTATGTATCACGACCCTAGCCCAATGATTATTTAGATTATTCTCGTAGGTAAAATATACATTTTATTATTATTGTTACTTTGTTAATAGTTTTTAAAGAAAAAAGATCATTTTTAGTTAATATTGAATTAAGAAATCTATTTTGATGAATTAATGACTTTTTTTGAATTAAATAATATTTCAATAAAATATTATTACAAAATTAATGTTTTTTTAATATAAATGATTGTATAATATTTATGAAAACGATTGTAATTTTTATTAAGGTTTGAATGCTATTTTTGTGAAAACCCAAGAATTTTCGATAAATGTCAGTTTTTATTTTAAAAGTAAAAATTCACATATTAGAAAATTATTTATATAAAATGAATATTATTTTGGGAGTCGTTATGTAGAAATTATCCAACAGTGAGTTTTTCATAATTTTCTGAGACAGTCGGATTTTGGGGTAAAAATTAAATATCATTTAAATATATAATGTGTTTTATTACATCATAATGTACAAATAGTGATGTAATAAAATACTATAAACATTATTTTCAGACAATATATTTTTTAAAATTAAAATAATGTGATTTTAGGTTAATTTGATTTATTTTACAAAGTTTTATTGGACCCTCCAAGACATATAAAACATTTTAACATTTAAAAATGATTTCCTTGAGAGTGTGACTCACCTTCACATAAGAAAGCCTAATATTTTAATAATTTCTTCCATTGTACTTATAAAATAATGTTTCCCACTCCCCTTTGGCAAAAACCATGGGCAAAAACCATGGTCCGGTTTGTGGGTTTTATTAGTTTAATGTGTGGTTCCCAAAACCTAAATAATAAAGAATTCCCTCTCATTTCCTATATAAACCCACCAAAGCTCCCACTACCTATTCACTCAATCAGTCTAGAATCCTCAAAAGATGCCCCAATCTCCCAAGAATCCTCTGTCAAGCCCCTCCTAAGCCTTTGGGATCACACTTCCATGTAAGGGATCCCTTCCTTTTTCATTTTATCCAAGTTTCTTAATATTTTTATGCCCTTTTATTTTCAATTATAAATGTTGGGGTTTTATTTATAACCTTTACTATATTATCCTATTTCTGTTTTAATGATTATTGACCCCTTTCCATCTCATCAATTCCCTCCATGTAGACACATTACAATGATGAAATACCGTAAGGAATTTCTCTCTCCTCATTTACATTCAAGAAATTATTTTGTATTATGAGTATAAATTCCATTACTTATATTGGGAAATGTACATATGTGGCCCCCTTACTATCCATTTCATTTAAATAGGATGATACACCCATTTCTCTCTCATCAACCATTTTTATGAATTTTTTTGTCATGTCGTTATGCTGCCGAAATTACACTCTGATTTTCCAAGCCAGAGTCATTGTGTAGTGAATACAATGCTCATTTATCTATCAAGGATATTTAAAATTATGAACATTTACTTATTGTTGAAACAGTTTCATGTATGTATTCCACATTCTTTTATGGTATAATAAATGATGATTTTGAATGATTCCATTTGTATGATACATGTGGAACACTTATGCCTGAAATGAAATGTTCAAGAAGGGTGCACCCTAATAGCGCTCCAATGCATTGGGTAAAGATTGGTATCATGATATTTAAAGTGTAATGAGGGTTTACCCATTCTAATTCAAGTGCAATGAGGGGATTCTCATGCTCCATGTTCAGTTAGCCTTGGCTCATGCTAATACCAAGTTAAGTGTTGTCGCCACATTTTCATGTAATGATAATCATGCTATATCATGACTTTATGTTCATGTTTCTTTTATTATATATTGATATGTATATTTCCTAATTTGTATTGTATTCTTCATGTTATTCCTTGTTTAGTCCCTTACTAGGCTTCATAGCTCACCTGTTTCTAATGCATGGTCTCAGGTGATCCCATTCAATGCAAAGTACGAGGGAATTTAGTGGTCATGTAAAGGAAGTTTTCAATAAAGATGTTGTGTTACATGTTTTAACTTGTTATGTAATGTTCTTAAGCCCCAAAGAAACTAGAAATATCGACCCTCAGAGTTTTCTTAAGTGAAATTTTATGTAATAAGTCATGTTTATGTGTGTAATGAAGAGCGGGATTGTTATATTTGGTATCAAAGGATAGGCATAGTTATTTTTGGGATTAAGATTAGAAAACCCTATTGAAATCTTTAGGGATAAGACAAAGTATAATAAAAACATCACTATTTTTTGGTGAGTATTGATTAAGTGGTTTATCAAGAAAATACATCCATGTCTGGATATGAGCAGGTAGAGGTGGCTCTGGCACATATGTACCTAGGAGTGAAAACTCTGACAATGAGTTTTGGGCTTGACCTGAGGTATCCTGGTACACAAAAATGGGTCTTGCTGCACTCTTGGTTATGAAACATCTAGGGTATATGCCTTGGTAAATTCACAAGCATAGTATGAACCATTTTCAAGGGAATAAAAAAATCCCCTAATAATAAATTTTTGGAAGTAGATCATGGATAACATAGATTTAAGCCTATAGATTTATAAGTTATGGAAATAAAAGTTATTTATAAGTCACTAGTTTTTGTCCTTGGATTACCAATTATGAGTTACCCCTATCGTTCCTTTTATTCCAGCCAATGGCCGGTAATTGGAGAACTTGAGCTAACAACTGATGTGAAGATCAATATGATGACTATTCTAATGAGATACCCAACCCAATGGGAGTAGGAATCATGAACTTTGTCGCAATACTCTCTCAGTTAACTCAATATTTAAATAGAATAAATGGTAAAGAGGAACGTTCAACCCCCCCCCCCAAGAATGGACTAGTCACAACCGAGAGCTTCATGAGGCAAAGGCCTCTTACTTTTAATATATCATCAGATCCCTCAATTTTCAAACAATGGATTAACTCCATTTAAAATATTTTATCCATCCTTCAATGTTCTGAAGAAGATAAGCTTCTTCTGGCTACTTATCGTATGTAGGGTGAAACTGATAAATGGTGGGAATTGATCAAAAATACAAATCCTTAGAATGAGATCAACAAATTGGAATGGAAAGATTTCTAGAAGCTGTTTTTTGATAAATATTTTCCTCGCACCCTCTAACTTAATATGGAAAGGGACTTCCTTTCCCAAAAACAAAAAGACGATGAATCCATTGGAGTGTACGAGGAAAAATTCACAATGCTTGAATGATATTACTCATGCTTTGTCATTACCCATAAATGAAAGGTTTATTGCTTCTTTGGTGGGCTGAAACATAGCTTATAGAAAGCCCTAGAGATCCGTGACTTCGAGAGCTATGAGGAAATTTTTCAATGTGCCCTCAAGGTCGAAATAGAGATTTGAAAATATTAGTGGTATCATGGGGATATGAAGTGTATGGTGGACATCAATTTTGGATGTCTGATGGATAAATAAAATGATGCTATGAAAATGTAGCACCCCACTTTCCAAAGGTGTGTAAAGAAGCACCATGGAAATTTATTTAAGGGGATAAAAAAATGCTTTAGGTGTGGAAGAGAAGGGAACATAGTCATTAACTATCGACATAAAAAACCTGCAGTTGCGACAGATGATAGGAACTCTCTATGCACATGAGCCTTAGCCCGGTTGGTAAGGACTCTGTAAGTGCATCCAAGCGACCAGGGATCAAATCCAGGTGGAGGCAGAATTTTCCGGGTACTATAGCAGTACTGTAGCGGGAACTGTGCAGTACTGTAGCGGGACTGTAGCAGGTACTGTAGCGGGACTATAGCAGGCACTATTTGGAACTATAGCAGTCGGGAATATGCCCCCGTTTGGGCCTTTGGGCCACCGATTTGGTCCCTGAGTCCTATAAGGCCTTTAGGCCACCCAGGCCTTCAGGTCAGTAAGGCCTTTGGGCCACCTCAAGGCCTTCGAGCCACCTTTAAAAGTGCAAATGAAAACCAGAAAACCTATAAGAAACAAGCTCTACGAGGAGGATGAGCAAGGAGATTTCACCACCGCAGAAGCTAAATAGATTGCAAGAATGAGAGGGTATGGCACCTGTCATCGGGACAAGCTTGTGCATGCATGAGAAAGCCTAGCCAAACAACCATGCGAAGGTGGAGAGCTGATTTCACGATGAAGATGCTGGGGAGGAGCAGTTCCAAGTAGTTATTCTGGGTTTTATGTAATGTTTGAAGCCTATGGGAAATGAATTCCTCTATGGCCTATGGGCCATGTAATACTTACGCCTTCGGGCATTGTAAGGTTTCAACATCACCCCTTGAAAGGTGGATTATCAAAATCAATAAAAAATGAAGGCCTTTGGGCCATTGGAGATAGGAATGCTCCTTCAGACTCTCAACACGTTGTTCATTGCTTCAACTACAAAGAATCAGGGCACCTTGAAAATCAGTTCCTAAGCCATGGGTTTTTGGAGGCTACCTCAATCCTCCAAGTCAGCAAGGGTGAGCTTTTTCCATCACTACCACCGAAGTTAACCCTGAAAATGAAGTGGTGAAAAGGGTGAGCTTTTTCCATCACTACCACCGAAGTGAACCCCGAAAATGAAGTGGTTCTACACGTTATTTTTTATCCCAAAAGTTTAGTAGAACATCCCAACACCACCAAAAATCATAGAAGTAAAGATGTCAGTAAGTATGGAAAATGGGGCAATCATTGCATCCCATGAATATAACTCCTCCACTATCATAATTTTTGGATTGAACTTCTCAAAAAACCACATCATAATCCCTCTGGTGAAATTTTATCCAATTCATGGCATGGATTGGATTTACTTATAAAGAGACAACACAAATTGCTGTGAGAGGGAAATCACTATCCATATGGAGAATCGACCACCGATTCTAAACAAGTTCAAGGAGGAAGATTAATCTTCTTTATCAACATCATCTCTATCAGGGATATTAATTCCTTATGAGCATGCGTATCTAGATCAGATGATTGAGTCTAAGGAAAAAAACCTTCCTTGAAGACATGCCTATTGTGAGAGAATTCACAGAAGTGTTTCCCAAGGAATTTCCTGGTCTTCCTTCTAGAAGAGATGTTTAATTCTCAACTAAACTTATACATAGGACATTTCCAACATCCAGGACTCCATATAGAGTGTTTGTTGTGGAGCTTGAGGAGCTGAAGAAAAAACTACAAGAGAATCTAGATAAAGGGGTTATACACCCATGTGTTATACCATTGGGTGCCCCAGTCCTCTTCATCAAGAAGAAGGATGGGTCAATGCGCCTTTGCATTGATTATTGTGAGGTCAAAAAAATCACAATAAAGAACAAGTATCCTCTACCACTAATTGATGACTTGTTCAACCAGCTATGTCGATCACAATACTTCTCCATGGTAGATTTGCAGTGGGGTATTACCAAGTAAGGGATAAGTAGGAGGATATCCCCAAGACTACTTTTCATACAAGATATGGGCACTATGAATTCAATGTAATTAATTTCAGACTCATTAATCCTCTAGATATATTTATGGACTTTATGAATAGAGACATTAGAGATTACCTCATTAAATTTTTGGTTGCCATTATAGTTGATATTCTAATATACTCCAAAACCATGTAGGAGCATGAATAGCATCTAATCATTGTACAAGAGACCTTGAAAATGGAGAATCTCTATAAAAAGTAATGAAAGTCTTGTTCTATTTGAAGGAAGTCTCATTCTTGGGTCATATCATCACAAGAAATGGGATATTTATGGATCCCTCTAAGAAAGATGCAATTGAGGGATGGCCAAGGCCAACATCAGTAATGGATATCCGTAGCTTCCTGGGGTTATCTGGATATTATCTCTGATTTGTGAGAAATTTATCATGATTTCCCAACCCTCTTACCAAGAAAACTTGGAAGGGAGTAAAGTTAGTTAGGAGTGATGAATGTGATTTCAACTTCAAGGAGTTGAAAAGGAGGCTTATTACTATGCTTGTGATCACATTACCTATATGTGGATAACTTTTTGTGGTATTTAGTGATGCTTCAAAGAATGGTCTCGGTTGTGTGTTGTTGAAAAATGAAAAAGTCATTGTATATGCTTCAAGTCAATTGAATTTTCATGGGAAAATTTATCCAACACATGATCTACAGTTGGCTGTGGTAATCTTCAATTAAAAAATTTGGCGACACACCTCTTTGGGGAGAAGTGTGAAATATACAAGAACTACAAAATCCACAAGTATATATTCATGCATAAATATTTGAACATGTTCCAATAAAGATGGTTAGAGATGATCAAAGACTATGAATGCTCAATCCATTACCACCATAGGAAAGTGAACAAGGTGGTGGATGCTCTATGTAGAAATGACCCATCGATTCTATCATTGATGATAATTGAAAAGGATAAAATCTTTTTTGATTTGATGAATATGGACATGGGAATCATAAAGAAGTGAACATCATCAATCATTTCACAAATTATTTCTCAACTGTCTCTTTTGGAAAGGTTAAAGGATGATCAAAAGGATGATATGGGAATTCTGAAGAAGGTGGAAACTATTAGAAAATGGAAATCCTTGGAGTTCAATGTCAATGGAGAAGGAATAGTTAGATTTGGGTCAAGAGTATGTGTTTTAACGAATCCGGAGTTAATGATGGAACTTTTGGATGATTCACATAGCTCAAATTTCTCCTTTCACCCAGGAAACACAAAGATGTAATGAGATCTCTGAGAGTATTAATGGTGGGATAACATGAAGAAGGATATCACTGAGTATACATTAAAGTGCCAGGTATGTCAGTATGTAAAGGCTGAGAGGAAAAATTCTAAGGGGATGAAGAAACCATTACCCATACCAGCATTGAAATAGGAGAACATCACCATAGACTTTGTCACCGGGCTTCCGAAAACATACAAAAGAAAAAATGCTATATGGGTTGTTGTGGATAGTCTTACAAAGATTGAACACTTCATTACAATTCAGAAGGATTTTTCTCTGGATGAATAGGCACTGATATATATCAGATACATGGTAAGTATTCATGGAGTACCACTATCTATTGTATCTGATCAAGATCCAAGATTCACCTCCACATTTTGGAAGATTCTTCAACATTCTATGAATACTGATCTAAGCATCAGTACAGCCTGTCATCCTCAAACTGATGGAAAATCCGATCAGACTATCCAAACACATGAGGACATGTAGAGATAATTCTCAATGGACTTAAAGGAGAATGGGATCAATATATCCCTCTAGTTAAGTTCTCTTACAATAAATGTTTCCACTCAAGCATCCAAATTGGATCCATATGGATCCCTGTATGGGAAGAGGTGAAGAACACTCACATGTTGGGATGACGTTGGGCATAAAAAACTCTTAGGTCTAGAAATGGTTGATGAAATTGTGGATAAGGTTAAGAACGTCCAAAATCGCATTAAAGCTTCTCAGAGTTGACAAAAGATCTTTGTTCATAATTATCTACGATACCTATAGTTAGATGTTGGAGACATGGTATTCCTCTACAAATCACTGTGGAAGAGAGTTGTGAGATTTTGGAAGAAGGGAAATTATAACGACCCACACTTTACATACATTGTTAATACTTCAAAATTGAAGCACACTTATTACAACATATGACAAAACCACAAAGGACCGTATAGGTATAGTGTCTTTAGAAACTGGGAAACATAAACAACTGGTTCATAAATCTTCTACAGTGTCTCCCATTTATTTCATCATATCTAGGGTCCCTTTTAGCATATTCTACTTAATATCCATCTTCCTGACCTGGGGAAAAGAAAACATAAAAGGGTGAGCTCAAATGCTCAGCAAGGGCAAATAAAGGAAATAAAAATCATATCATATCTTTTTGAAAATCAAAACCTGCAAAAGAGATCATAATATCTTAACATGGAATAAATCATAGAAGTGAAAATGAGATCCCCATAACATAAAACTTGAAACTTTGTGGCATGCACACATAATCATGGAAAATCATTTCTTGTTAGTCATGACTCATTGCCAAGACTATCTTAGTGGACAAAGTCCCTTTCTGAACCGAGTTCACTCCTTGTTTCAGTCCTGTATCACTGAACCGAAATAACCTTCCGTTCCAGCCATGTCTATCTCATGAGATATAAAATCATTACCCAATGCATTGGAGGGAGATATAGGTCCCACCCATCTTATAATGAATCCTTTCTTATGTGTGCCACATAATCATAAAACATACATCATCGCATAACACATGTAACAAAAATGGGATTCTTGAAACATCATGACATCATAAATCAATTCATATAAGATAAAGGAATTCATAAAAATAATTTCATCACAACATGAACAAATCAATTTAATAATAGGGATAAAAACAGAACCCTTTATTATCTTAGATGGAAAATCATTTTGATAAAACACTTGAACTCCATTCTTGAGGAAAATATCCTTTCTTCTTCAAAAACATTTTTCCTTTCATAACATGTCATACGACTTTAAAATAAAAGAAGTTGATTAAAAATAAACTTGAGAACTTGTAAAGGAAGCTTCTTGGAAATAATCTTTTAAAAATCTATTCATGCCGTATAAGTTAAAAAAACATTCTTCGTACATTTGTCGGAAAAGTCAAAAAGTACCTCGTACGAAAAACGACAAAAGATTCCTTTCATATCTTTTACAAAAAAACTTACCGAAGGGTAAAATTGGATATAAACTATTGTAGAAGGAAGGAAATAATATTACATATCGAGGGAACATGGATGTGGATGATAAAATACACCCCAGTAATTACCAAAGTAAAAACAATCTCGGATAAAAGTGAGATTGTGATATTTTCCCTTACCTTAGGTCCAATTTGCTTTGTTCGTGTCCGAAGCTCCTGTATAATGGTTTAAATAATGTTATTGACTTATTCCAGAATCATACATATTGATATGAGATCATATATGGTCATATTATTAACTTCTTGTTAGTAATATTTCATTGTTACTTGTTACTCGGGTCTTTATAACTTTTTGTTCTTATGCGTGTTTTGTTGAATAAATTATTATTCTTATCTTTAGGTTATAGATAATTAATTTCCAGAATGGTATTAGTGTAGTATATACCATATTCATTCATTAAATTCATTTATATAATCATTATGAAATGAAGATCATGTAGAACGAATCGCATCACATCGTGGAGACGGTATTCCGTACGTACGCACGAGTGATGATATCGTTCCTATGATCGTGGAATTGTATTGGAGTATATATATATATTATTTCAGTATCAATATTACTTAATAATAATCATATATAGTTACTCATTACACCATTATACCCATCCTTGTAAGGTGATGGTGGAAAATAGATTACACCACGGCGTGGAGACGGTATTCCGTTCGTACGCACGCGCGGTGATTTCATTTTTCCGTAGGATGGATAGAAGGTGAATTAGGGTTGTTTCATATTTATAATAACATATCAGTATGTAAGTAATACTGATGTTATTACTTTATCATGAAACAACTAAAGAAGAAGAAGTTGAAGAAGAAAGAAATTGAAAAGATCGGTAATGGATATTACCTCTTCTTTGGAACGCCTCTTTGAATCCTCCACTTAAGGAACTAAGATTGGTCTTCGGAGAAGACCAGGACCTCTAGGATTATTCTAGGAAAGTGGATAGGAGAAAATGGCAGGGGTTGGCCGAGCTTGAGTGCTCAAATTGGTGTGAGGAGGAGGGGGAGGAGGTGCCCTTTTATAAGGGAGGAGAGGGGCACCTTAGGAATATCTCAAAATATTATTTTATATTAAAGTCAAAATCGGTTTATAATGGTTCCAAAGGGTCTTATTTCGAAGCTAAAGTGGGGATGGGTCGAAATCCTATCAACCAATAGGATTTAGACAAGTTTATGGTATTATTTTAACCTTATCAATTAGATTTAACTCTAAGTTAATTAATTTAACTTTTACCGTGTCTTTTTGTTTTCTTTCACTATATGGTTAATACACTTACTATAACATGCCAAACGAACCCCAAATTGTTTATTATTAATATATATATCCTTAGCTAAGTCATTTGGCCGAACCTTATATTTTTAGGAATAAAATAACAATTAATAATATAATATTTGATTTAAAAACTATTTTGTGTCAATTTTGACACTATTTGATATATGATTTTTGTGAAAGTCATAAAAGAATTATATGTTCGAACCAAGTTGATTAAATCAACAATAATATATCATAGTAACCTAGAAAATTAGTGTAATTCATAAAAGTCTTAAATTACATTTATTTTGGTATTTATATTATCAATTTTGTCAATATTTCATTAATAAGATAATTACTGCATCATCTTTGTGTCATAAATAAATTACATTATTTGATGTATAAAAATTACAAATAAAATACCATCATGTAGGAAATCTTTTTAGATTTCTAATGAATATTTACAATCGAATTTATCTTATGTATAACCCCATATTAAAAATGATTTACTTATTAAACTTTGATTTTAACTATTTTAACCCTTCTTTAAATAAATTAATAATAAATGTCCTAATCTAATCCAAGTGGGCCTAAATGGTCATATTTTATTCCTAAGTTTGTTTTTGGTCGAATTACACTTGTACAATAGAATTAGGACATGTGTTAGGGTAATATTGATATCATATTTACCCTTAGTTACCCTATTTACTATTAACCGCGGTAAAAATAGTAAAAAGTTACTATTCACCAAAAAATTATTTTTATCTCATTGAACCACATTTTACTTACTGATATCAACCGTGTCTGTCGGATTTTTGAAATTCCATTCACAGAAGCGGTAAAATTAAGTTTTATGAAAAATTCAGTTATTTAACCTACCACTTAGTGGTTTCACTATTCATCAAAAATTGAAAGTTTTCAGAAAAATACCAAAATTTCACCCTAGGATAATTTCGATATTCTGAGTCCAAAAATGAAGTCCATTTTGAAAAATAAAATTTATAAAATTTCAAAAAGTGGTTATTACTATTCATAACGGCTAGTTTTAATAGCATATTGTTGTTTAGTGAAACTCGGTATTGCGTACGACGCAAGCTATCGAGGAAGGTCGCGATTGCGTGTAAAGCAAGCCAAGAAAGTGTTGTGTAGAAAAAGATTCCTTTGATGATTTATATAACATAAAAGTCTCGGGTGTTACAGAAAGCTTAATCCAAGTTACATCATCCCTTTTGATATCTTTTATTGCATTGGAGTAGTGGAATATCAACTAGCACTCCCACCAAACCTATCCAAGGTACATTATGTATTCCACGTATCACTCTTGAGGAAGTACATACCTGAACCGTCACATGTACTCAATCCAGAGGTGGTACCATTGGAGAATGACCTCTCCTATGAAGAGAAGCCGATTAAGATATTATATCTTAGGGGAAAAGTTCTACGAAATTAGACAATGCCCATTTCCATAGTGTTGTGACGATACCAAAAATTTGAAGAAGCAAAGTGGTAATCATATGAAGTGATGAAGTGGAGTTACCTACATCTATTTTAGTGTGGGAAAATTAAATCATAACAACCCTGACCTTTATTATATACTTAAACATGATTTATTACATAAAAATTCATTTGATACAACATAGAAGATCAAGAGGTCTAGTATATTTGGGGCGTAGGAACATTACATAAAAACTTAAAGCATAGAACACACCATCTTATTGAAAACTTCCTTTACATGACCACTACATTCTCTCGTACTTAGCATTGCATAGGATAACCTGATGAAATGCATAAGAAAGGGTGAGCTATAAAGACTAGTAAGGGAAAAAAACATGGAATAACATAAGTAATATAGTACATGTTAGAAAATAGGCATATCAATGGATCACAAGATAAAAATGAACATAAAGGCATGATAAATCATGATAATCATAACATGGAAATGTGGCAACAACAATTAAAATGGAAATATCAAGAGCCAAGGCTCATTTCACAAAGAGCATGAGTAAACTCTCATTACACATGAAGCACGAGTAAACCATCATTGCACTTGAATTAGAATGATTAAACACTCATTGCACATGATGTATCATGATATTATACCTTACCCAATGCATTAGAGTGCTATCAGGGTGCACCCTTCTTAATCATTTCATTTCATGCATAAGTGTGCCACAAGGATCATAAAACATGGATTCATTAAACATCGTCATTTATTCCATAATAAAGGAGTATGGAATTCATACATGAATCTCTTTAAACACTAAGCAAAATTTCATAAAGGTGAATACCCTTGATAGATAAATCGGATTGGAATTCACTATACAATGACTTTGTCTTGGAAAACCACTGTGCAATTTTGGAAGCATAACGTCGTGACCTAAGAAATCATAAAAATGGTTGTTGAGAGAGAAATGGGTGTCAAATCATATTTAAATGAAATGGAAAGTAACGGGGTCATATATATACATGGCCCAATAATTTTAAATGAATTAAGATTCATGATAGAAATGAATTACTTTAATGTAAATGGGGAGAGATAAATTCCTTACGGAATTTCGCCTTGGTAACGAGTGTACATTGGAGGAATTTAATGAGAGATAAAGGGGTATCTAATCATTCAAACATAAAGAGAGAAGTATGGGGGAGGTGAAAAATAATACCCCAACACTTATAATTGAATATAAAAGGTAATAATAATATTAAGAAACCAGTATAAAAAGAGAAAGGTAGAAATCCATTACTTGGAAGTGTGATCCCAAAGGCTTGGGAGAGGCTTGATAGAGGATTATTGGGAGCTTGAGGAAACTTGAGAGGATTATAGAGAGATGAGGGAAGATTTTGGATGAACTAAAAAGGATTTTAGAGAAGAGGAAGTGGGAGCTTGGGTGGGTTTATATAGGAAAGGAGAGGGAATTCATTATTATTTAGGATTGGGACACCTCATATTAAACTAATCAAAACCACACACCAGCCCATAGTTTTTTCCCATGGTTTTTGCCAAAGGGGAGTAAAAAAAATATTTTATAAGGCCAATTACCTAAATTCTTAAAATAATAGGGTTGCGTATGTGGAGGTGAGTCACACACTCAAGGAAAACAATATAAAAATAAAAAATGTTTTATAAGCCTTGTAGGGTCCACTAAAGCTTTGTAAAATAAATCAAACAAACCCAAAAAGCTCGTTATTTTATTGTTAAAAGATATATTGGCCGAACTTAATGTTTATATTATTTTATTACATCACTATTGGTTCATTATGAGGTCATAAAACACATTATATATTTAAACGGTATTTAATTTTTACCCAAAAAATCGAATGTCTTAGAAAATTATGAAAAATTAACCATTGGATAATTTTGACATCCTGATTCCAAAAATAAAATTCATTTCATCTGAATAATTTTCTAAATAATATAATTTTTTACTTTTAAAATAAAAACCGAGTTTTATTGAAAATTCTTGGTTTTTGACAAAAAGTGCTTTCAAACCTTAATAAAAATTACAATTTCATCCATAAAATTATACAATAATTTATATTTAATAAGAAATAATTTAAAAATTATAATATTTTATTAAAATATTAGTAAATTAAAAATTCCATTAATTCATCAAAATAGATTTCTTAGTTGAATATAAACTAAAAATACTATTCGTGCTTTAAAAACTATTTAAAAAGTAACAATAATAAAAAAATGTTTATTCTCTATAAAAGAATAATGTACATAATCGTAGTACATGGGTCTTGTTACATATCCCCTTAAAACACCTGCGTAAGACCTTAGAGTAAGGTGCTCAATGGTGATAGACACTTGGGGTGGCTCGGATAGCATTGCTCAAGTGGTAATATCTACCAATTTACACTTCTCTCGTAGGTGGTTCTGATCAAGATTAACATATTCATGCTTGTCCTAGGCTTGGTCAAGAGTGAAGCCCAATCATTCCACCTCCTTTCTGAGCTCCGACAAATGGGCTTCGTTTGGGGAAAGTCTACTGGATGAGTCTATCACTTCCTTTGTTTGAGTAAATTTGATTTGTTAAAGACCTATATATTTACAAATCATGTGATCACTGTTCAATGGCTATGTTAGAAACGGTCAAAATTCTCAACAGTATTTTGAAATCCAAAAACATAAAACCATATAAGTGCATACATTTTACATAACCATAAAAATAAATTTAAATAGACCAAGTGGAATTTTCATTAATGAATTTTTGGGTCATTACAATCTTCCCCACTTAAGAAATTTCTCACTAGAAATTTCCTTTTCCCATACTAAAATAGATGTGGGTAACTTTTCTTCATCACTTACTCTGATTCCCACATTTCTTCTTCAAAATTGTGGTTTCTCCACAACACCTTCACGAGGGGAATTATCTTATTTCGTGTAAATGTTTCGCTACGTTCAAATATCTTTATGGTTGCTACTCAGAAGAAATATCATCCTCTAGACGTACTACCTCTGAAGAGAGTACATATTAAGGGTCTAGTATTTACTTACTTAAAAGGGATACATGAAATAAATCATGTACTTTGGCCATGTTAGGGGGAAATTCAAGTCAATAGGCCATAGCCCTGACACGATCAAGAATATCAAAGGGGTCGATGTACCTAAAACATAACTTCCCCATCTTTCCAAACCTTATGAACTTCTTCCATAAAGATATTCATAGAAATACCATGTCTCCAATTTTAAAATCAATGTCTCATTGATGGTTATCTGCATAACTCTTCTATCGACTCTGGGCTGCCTTGATATTCTACTAAATGGTTTTCACCTTCACCACCAGTTCTTCAACCATTTATGGTCTTAGCAGCTTACGCTTTCCAAATTCATCCCAACATGCCGGTGTTTTTCACCTCTTCCCATAAAGGTCTTTATAAGGAGCCATTTGGATTCTCAAGTGGAACTGTTATTTTAGGATAATTCAACCAGGGGAATATGTTGATCCCATCCTCTTTTAAAGTCCATTGAACATGATCTTAAAATATCTCCCATTGTCTGAATACTTTGCTTAGATTGGCCATCAGTTTGAGGATGATAGGTCGTAATGAAGTCCAGTTTAGTATCCAGACCATGTTGAAGACTCTTCCAAAACATAGAGGAGAATCTTGGATCTCGATCAAAAATAACAGATAGTGGTACTCCATACAGCCTTAAAACTTCCCTGATAAATATTCGTGCCAGTTGATCCAATGAGAAATCCTTCTAAATTACAATGAAGTGTGCAGACATTGTAATAAAATCCACAACAACCCAGATTGCATTGTTGCCTTGGGATGTCTTCGGAAGTCTGGTGACAAAGTCCATGGTGATTTTCTCCCATTTACATGCCGGTATGGACAATGTTTAAATCATCCCCTTAGTCTTCTTCCTCTCTACCTTCACTTGATGAAATACCAGGAACTTTGATGTATACTGAGTGATCTTCTTCTTCATATTATCCCACCAATAATACTCTCAGAGATCTCGATACATTTTTTTGTTTCCTGGGTGAATAGAGAAATTTAAACTATGTGCATAATCTAATAGTTCCGTCTTCAGCTCCGGACTTGTTGGAACACATAGTATTTTCCAAAATCTCACAATTCCGTCTTCATTAACATTTAACTCTGAGGATTTCCCTTTCTTGGTAGCTTCTACTTTCTTCTGAATTCCCACATAATCTTTTTGAGCATCTATTAACCTTTACAAAAGAGAAGTTTTAGAAATAATTTGTGAAAGGATTGATGATGTTCCCTTCTTTATGATTCCCATGTATATCTTCATCAAATCTAATAAGATTCAATCCTTCTCAATTCTCATCAATGGTAGAATCACTGGGTCTTTCTACATAGAGCATCTGCCACCTTGTTCGCTTTCCCAGGGTGGTAATGGATTGAACAGTCATAGTATTTTATCATATATAACCATCTTCATAGGCGCATGTTCAACTCTTTCTATATGAATATATACTTGAGGCTTTTGTGGTCCGTATATGTTTCACATTTCTCCCCAAAGAGATAATGCCACCAAATTTTTAAATCGAAGATCACTGCAGCCAACTCCAAATCATGTTTTAGATAATTATGCTAATGAAATTTCAATTTCATTGAAGCATAGTCAATGACTTTGTCACTTTTCATCAACACACATCCCATGCCCTTCTTCAAAGCATTACTGAATACCACAAAAAGTTCTCCAGTTGTGGGTAAAGTGAGAATGGGAGCAGTGATAAACCTCCTTTTCAACTCTTTGATGCTTTATTCACGTTCATCACTATAAGATAACTTTACTACCTTCCAAGTTAGCTTGGTAATATTGTTTTACAATCATGAGAAATTTCTCACAAATCATCAATAATATCCAGCTAACCCCCAAAATCTACGGATATCTGTTACCGATGTTGGCCTCATCCATCCCTCTGTTATAGCTGTCTTGGAGGGATCCATTGATATCCCATTTCTTATGATGATATGTCCCAAGAATGATACCTCCTTCAACCTGAACTCACACTTTTTGTAATTTTAATATAGCTTCTCCTTTTGTAATGTCTCTAGTATAGTTCTTAGATGCTCCTCATGATCCTCCTTGGTTTTGGAGTATATTAGAATATAATCTATAAATAATACCACAAATTTTTCGAGGTAATATCTAATGACTCAATTCATTAAGTCCATGAATATTTCTGGAGAATTAGTGAGTCTGAAAGGAATTACTATGAATTCATAGTGCTTGTATCTTTTACAAAAAGCATTCTTGGGGATATCTTCCTTCTTCACCCTAACTTGATAATATCCCAACAGAAAATATACCTTGGAGATGTATTTTTCTCCACACAGCTGATCAAACAAGTCATCAATTAATGGGAGAGGATACTATTTCTTTATCATGATTTTTTAAGCTCACGATAATCAATGCAAAGGTGCATTGGCCCATCCTTCTTCTTGACAAAGATGATAGGTTCACCCCATGGTGAAACACTTGGGCATATAAAACCTTTATCCAGGTTATCTTGTACTTGTTTCTTTAGCTCCTCAAGCTCCAAAACAGCTATTCTATATGGAGCATTTGATATTATAAACTCCCCAATAATAAGTTCAATTGAGAATTCAACATCTATTCTTGGAGGAAGACAAAGCAATTTCTCAGGAAACACTTAAGTTAATTCCCTCACAATAGGAATGTCTTCAAGGATGGTTTACTCCTAAGACTCAATTATCAGAGCCAAATATGCATTCTCATAGGGCAGTAATATCCACACTTGAGATGATGGATCTAAATAAGATTCATCTTCCTCCTTGCACTTGTACTGAATCGGGGGTCGATTCTCCACATGGAATGTGATTTCCCTCTCTGGGAAATTTATGTTGTCTCTAAATTGAGAAAACCCAATCCATGGAAAGAATTCAATCAAATTTTCCCAGAGAGAGTATGATAAGGTCTCTAGGAAGTTCAATCCACTGATTATGATAGGGGAGGAATTATATTCATGGGATTCAATGATTTCCCCATTTGCGGTACTCATTGACATCTTTACATCCATGATTTGTGGTGGTGTTGGGATTGTTCTACTATACCTTTGGGATATAAAATAATGTGTATAAACTAAATGAAAAAGTACATTTTCTACTCTTGAATTAATAACTAGTTTAACTATCACCACTTTTTTGTCGGGGTTCACTTCGGCAGTAGTGATGGAAAAAGACCGCCCTTGCTGCCTTGGAGGTTGTTGGTTGCCTCCAAAAACCCTTGGCTTAGGGAACTAATTTTCAAGATGCTCTAGTTATTTGCAGTTGAAGAAATGAACAATGAGTTGAGAGTCGAATGGGGAGTTCCACTCCTCTATCGTAGCCATGTGTTTTTATAGTCAACATTTAACAGCTAGGTGTCCTTATCTTCCGCACCTAAAGCATTTCCTCATCCCCTTCAAGTAATTTCTGGTGTGTTGCTTTCGACACCTTTGGAAAGTGAGGTGTTGGATCTTCTTAGAACTGTTGGATTTATCTATCAAACTGCCAGAATTGATTTCCATGTTATGATTCTTATCCCCATGATACCCCTAAGATTCATAGATCTATATTTCAACATTGAGGGAAAATCAGAAAATTTCCTCATTGCTGCCAAAGTCACAGATCGCTAGGATAATATGAGGACATGCATAAAAAAAGGGTGATCTATAAATCCCTGTAAGGGAATAAACATGGAATAACATGAGGAATACAGTACATGTTAGACAATAGTAATATCAATGGAACACAAGATAAACATGAACATAAAGGCATGATAAATCATGATAATCATAACATGGAAATGTGGCGACAACGCTTAACGTAGACTTAGCATCAGCCATGGCTCATTCCATATGAAGCATGAGTAAACCCTCATTGCACATGAGGCATGAGTAAACCCTCATTTCACATGAATTAGAACGATTCAACACACATTGAACATAATGTATCATGATACTATACTTTACCCAAATCATTGGAGTGCTATCAGGGCACACCCTTCTTAATCATTTCATTTCATGCATAAGTGTGCCACATGGATCATAAAACATGGATTCATTAATCGTCATCATTTATTCCACAATAAATCAGTTTTTAATTCATACATGAAAATATTTAAACAATAAGTAAATGTGCATAAAGTTGAATACCATTGGTAGAGAAATGAGAATGGTATTCACTACACAATGAATTTGGCTTGGAAAATGGCGGTGCAATTTCTGCAGCATAACTGCATGGCATAAGAACTCATAAAAATGTTTGATGAGATAGAAAGAGGTGTATCATAATATTTACTTGAAATGAAAAGTTAATGGATCATATGGATACATGTCCCAACATTTTTAATGGAATTTAGATTCATGATATTAAAGTATTACTTGAATGTAAATGAGGAGAGAGAAATTCCTTACGGAATTTTGGCATGGTAACATGTGTACATGGGAGGAATTTAATGAGAGATAAAGGGGTATATCATAATTCAAACATAAATATGGATTTATGGGGAAGATTAGAAATCATACTCCAACATTTATAATTGAAAATAAAAGGGCATAACATTATTAAGAAACTTGGATAAAAAGAGAAAGGTAGGAAGCCCTTACTTGGAAGTGTGATCCCAAAGGCATGGGAGAGGCTTGAGAGAGGCTTCTTGAGAGCTTTGGGAACCTTGGGAGGATTGTAGAGAATGGAGGGAAGAGGTTGGGAGAACTCCAAAGGCTTTGAGTGAAGAGGAAGTTGATTCTTGGGTGGGTTTATATAGAAAAAGAGAGGGAATTCTTTATTATTTAGGTTTAGGACACCACATATTAAACTTATCAAAACCACAAACCAGATCATGTTTTTGGCCCATGTATTTTTCCAAAGGGGATTGGAAAAAAAAATTATAAGTACAATGGCCTAACTTCTTGTAATAATAGGTTTTCATATGTGGAGGTGAGTCACACTCTCAAGGAAAACAATTTATAAAGAAAAAATATTTTATAAGCCTTGAAGGGTCCACTAAAGCATTGTAAAATATATCAAAACAAAAACCCAAAATCACATAATTTTAATTCTAAAACATATATTTTTCGAGAATATTTTTTATAGTATTTTATTACATCACTATTGGGTCATTATACTTTCATAAAACACATTATATATTTAAACGGTATTAAATTTTTACCCAAAAATTCGACTGTCTTAGAAAATTAAGGAAAATTAACCATTTGGATAATTTTGATGTCTTTATTCTAAAAATAATATTCATTTTATCTAAATAATTTTCTAAATATTTGAATTTTTTACTTTTAAAATAAAAACCTACATTTATCGAAAATTCCTAGGTTTTGACAAAAACAGCTTTGAAACCATAATAAAAATTACAATTGCATTTATAAAATTAAATGATAATTTGTAATTAATAAAAATTAATTTAATAATATTATTATTATTTTATTAAAATATTATTTAATTCAAAAATCCATTAATTCCTCAAAACATATTTCTTATTTGAATATTAACTAAAAATACTATTTGTGCTTTAAAAACAATTTACAGTGTAACAGTAATAAAAATAATGTATATTATCTATACAAGAAAAATTTACATAATAGTAGTACTAAATTCTTGTTACATAACCCCTTAAAACACCCACATAAGACCTTAGGGTAAGGTGAGTGATAGTGACAGACTCTTGGGGTGGCTCGCATAACATTGCTCGAGTGGTAATCTCTATCAATTTCAACTTCTCTCGTAGCCAGTTCTACTCGAGCTTAACATATTCAAGATAGGCTTGGGCTTGGTCAATAGTGAAGCCCAATGATGCCACCTCCTTTCCGAGCTTTGAAAAAATGGGCTTCATATGGGGCTAGTCTTCTGTATTAGGCCATCTCTTCCTTTTTCTGAGTAAATTGGATTTGTTGAAGCCCTATATTTATACAAATCATGTGATCACTGTTCAACAATTATATTAGCAGTGATCACAATTTTTAATGGTATTTGAAAACCCAAAAAAATAAAACCAAATAAGTGAATATGTTTTACATAAGTATAAGAAGACATTTAAATATACCAAAGGAAAAAAAATTAAGGGGGAAAGATTTTAATGGCACAAACTTTTATTAATCACAATTCCTCTTGATCCAATTAAATGTATTATTATGTAAAATGGTTATATAGAATATGCACTTCTTTGGTTTTATGTTTTTAGATTTTAAAATTCTGTTAAGAATTTTCACTCTTTCTAATATAGCCATTGAACAGTGATCACAAGATTAGTATAAATATGGGGCTTTAACAAATCCAATTTTCTCAGACAAAGGAAGTGATAGAATCATCCAGTAGAATTTCTCCATATGAAACCCATTTTTCAGAGCTTGGAAAGAAGTTAGCATCAATGGGCATCAATCTTGACCAATCCCAATCTGAGCTTCAACACGTTAAGCATGAACAGACCCGCATACTTGAGAAGTAGAAGTTAATAGAGATTACCACCAAAGAGATGTTATTTAAGGCACCCCAAGAGTCTGTCACCATCACAGACCTAACCCTTAGGTCATATGCAGTTGTCATAAGGGTTTATGTAATAAGACCCTAGAACTATGATTATGTTAATTATTTTTGTATAAATAATATAAATTCATTTTATTATTGTTACACTAGTAGAAAAATACCCTATACCAACTGTTTGAAACTATTGGTATAGGCCACCAAACCTTCGGTATATCTTATACCAGTGGTTTGGAGAAACGAGGCCAAGTAATCCGTGGGGATAGGTCTATACCAAGGGTTTTTTCAAAACCATTGTTATAGACCAATACTGACGGTTTTTTAAACCGTTGGTATAAGTAATATGAAAAATCAATACCAACTATTCTATAAAACTGTTGGTATATGTATTTCAAAAAGGAAGCATTTAGTTGGTTTTGATCCCAGTACCTGCAGTTTATGATTGAACGATCTAACCACTAACCTAACATGACTTTTGTGAACATAATTTCAAAAATACATATATGTATTATCATAAATATATTAAATTTTGATTTATTTCACGTTCTCTGTAAGAAGATTCCATAAAAAAAATACATGTAACTATACCAACGGTTCTCAAAACCGTTGGTATAGACCTATACCAACGGTTTTGAGAACCGTGGGCACAGATTCATTGATTTTGGGACCTATACCAATGTTTTCGTGAAAACCATTTGTATAGGGTCTCTAGGTCAATAATAGAGACCCTATACCAATGGTTTCCCCAAACCATTGGTATAGGTCCAAATTAGTGACCTATACCAACGGTTTGGGGAAAACCTTGGTATAGGGTCTCTATTATGAACCTATACCAATGGTTTGGTCAAAACCGGTGGCATAGGTCCATAATAGAGACCTTATACCAACAGTTTCCCAAAACCGTTGGTATAGGTCCTGGTATAGGTCCAAATTAGTGACTTATACCAATGGTTTTGGCCAAACTGTTGGTATAGGTCCATATAAGTGAACTATACCAACGGTTTTCCCAAAACCATTGGTATAGATCTTATTTCCAGTAGTGTTACTTTTTAAATGGGTTTTAAAGCACAAATAATATTTTTAGTTGATATTCAATTAAGAAATATATTTTGATGAATTAATGTATTTTTTAATTAAATAATATTTTAATAAAATATCATTATTAAATTACTTTTTATTAAATACAGATTTCGTATACTTTTATTTATTTATACAATTGTAATTTTTATTAAGGTTTGAAATCTTTTTTTATCAAAACACATGAATTCTTGATAAATGTCAGTTTTTATTTTAAAAGTAAAATATCACATATTTAAATAATTATTCTTAAAAAATGAATGTTTTCTTGGAATCAGGACATCAAAATTATCCAACGATGAATTTTTCATAATTATCTAAGACATTCGAATTTTTGGATAATAATAAAATATCATTTAAATATATAATGTGATTTATGACATCATAATGACCCAGTAA
Organism: Viscum album; assembly: GCA_963277665.1. NCBI lineage: Eukaryota > Viridiplantae > Streptophyta > Magnoliopsida > Santalales > Viscaceae > Viscum > Viscum album. The sequence goes on along the minus strand of OY728121.1, from coordinate 1,653,993,704 downwards.
TGATGTAATAAAATAAAATAAACATTAATTTCGGATAATATATGTTTTACCATTAAGATAATGTGATTTTAGGTTTATTTGATTTATTTTACAAAGCCTTAGTGGACCCTCTAAGACTTATAAAACATTTAACATTTTAAAATGATTTCCTTGAGATTGTGACTCACATCCACATAATCAAGACAAATTTTTTATGATTTTCAGACATTGGCCTTATAAAATATTGTTCACCACTCCCATTTGGAAAAAACCATCGTCTAGTGTTTTTTTGATTAGTTTAATGTGGGGTGCCCAAAACTTAAATAATAATGAATTCCCACTCATTTCCTATATAAAACCACCGAATCTCCCTCTTCCACTTCACTCAAAGCCTTTGGAGTTTGTAAAACCTTTTAACTCCTTTCTCTAGAATCATCCCAAGTCACCCCAAGCTTCGAAGAAGCCTCTATCAAGCCCCTCCCAAGCCTTTGGTATCACACTTCCAAGTAAGTTATCCCTCCCTTTCTCATTTTATCCAAGTTTCTTAATATTTTTATGCCCATTTATTTTAAATTATAAATGTTGGGGTATGATTTATCTCCTCCCCTATACTGTCTTCTTTATATTTTAATGATGAGATACCCCTTTACCTCATCGATTCCCTCCATGTATACCCGTTACCGTGCTGAATTTCCGTAAGGAATTTCTATCTCCTCATTTACATTCAAGAAATTATTTTTTATTATGAGTCTAAATTCCATTACATATGTTCAAAAATGTATATATATGTGACCCCATTACATTCTATTTCATGTAAATATGATTATACACCCCTTTCTCTCTCATCAACCATTTTTACGAATTTTTATGTCACGCGATTATGCTGTCGAAATTGCACCACGATTTTCCTAGACAAAGTCATTATGTAGTGAATGTCATGCCCATTTCTATATCAAGGGTATTCACCATTATGCACATTTAATTATTTTTTAAAAAGTTTCATGTATGTATTTCACATTACTTTATCATGGAATAAATGATGATGTTGACTGATTCCATGTGGTATAATCCATATGGAACACTTATGCCTGGAATGAAATTTTTAAGAATTGTGCACCCTGAATGTGCTCTAATGAATTGGGTAAATATTAGTATCATGATACATCAAGTACAATTAGGTTTTACTCATGAAAATTCAAGTTCAATGATGGTTTACTCATTCTCCATGTGTAATGTGTAATGACCCAAAGTTTCATTAATGGAAAATCCCTCTTGATCTAGTTAAATGTCTCTTTATGCAAAATATTTTTACAAGATGTCAACTTCTTTGGTTTTATGTTATGAATTTTGACCGTTGTTAATATATTCATTGAACAGTGATCACATGATTAGTATAAATATAGGACTTTAACAAATCCAATTTACTCAGACAAAAGAAGCGATGGCCTCATCCAGTAGAATTGCCCTATATGAAGCCCATTTGTTGGAGCTCGGAAAAGAGGTGGCATCCTTGGTCTTCTCTCTTGACCAAGCCCAAGCTGATCTTCACCATGTCAAACTCAAATAGGACCGTCTATGGGAAAAGTGGAAGTTCATAGAGATTACCACTCGAGCGATGTTATCCGAGCCACCCCCAGAGTTTGTCACCATCGCACACCTTACCCTTAGGTCTTATGAGGCTATTTTAAGGGGTTATGTAACAAATAAGTAGTACTATGTTCTTGTAAATTAGTTTTTTATATAATAATGAATATAATTTCTAGTCATTTTTGATAGATTGTAAATAGTTTTTAAAGTACAAATGGTGTTTTTAGTTATTATTTAATTAAGAAATCTATTTTATTAAATTAAGGGATTTTTGAATTAAATAATATTTTAATAAAATAATATTATTTTTTTAAAATTAATTTTTATAAATGATCTTATAATTTTATTAATGCAATTAAAATTTTTATTAAAGTTTGAAAGCCATTTTTGTCAAAACCCGTGAATTTTCGATAAATGTCGGTTTTTATTTTAAAAGTGAAAATTTACATATTTAGAAAATTATTCAGATAAAATAAATGTTATTTCTGGAATCAGGACATCGAAATTATCCAATGGTGAATTTTTCATAATTTGTTGAGACAGTCAAATTTTTGGGTAAAAATTAAAAACCGTTTAAATATATAATGTGTTTTATGACATCATAATAACCAAATAGTGATGTAATAAAATAATATAATCCTTATGTTCTGCCAATATATGTTTTACCCTCAAAATAATGTGATTTTGGGTTTATTTGACTTACTTTTCAAAGCATTAATGGACCCCTCAAGACTTATTCAACACCTTGCCTTTTTAAATTAATTTCCATGGGAGTATGACTCACCTACACATAAGCAACCCTTATATTTTAAGACGTTCGGACTTTGGTCTTATAAAATATTTATTTCCTCTTCCCTTTTCCAAAAACCATGGGCAAAAACCATGGGATGGTTTGTGGTTTGGATTAATTTAATGTAAGGGGACCCAAACCTAAATAATAAAGAATTCCCTCGCCTTTCCTATATAAACCCACCCGAGCTCCCACTTCCTCCTCACTAAAATCCCTTGGAGTTCGTCCAAACTCTGCCCAAATCTCTCTAGAATCCTCCCAAGGTGCCTTAAGCTCCAAAGAAGCCTCTCTCAAGCCTCTCTCAATCCTTTGGAAGCACACTTCCAAGTAAGGGTTTTTTCTTCCTTTCTCATTTTTGTCAATTTTCATTAAGTTGTATTTTCCTTTTAATTTCAATTATGAATGTTGGGGTATGGTTTTTCACCTCCCCCATACTACCCTATTATTGTTTTAATTATGGGAGACCCCTTTCTCTCTCATTAAATGCCTCCCATGTACACCCGTTACTATGCCGAAATTCTGAAAGGAACTTCTCTCTCTTCTTTTACTTTAAAGCAATAATTTTGTATCATGAATCTAAATTCCATTACAATTGTTGGGGAATGTATCTATATGACCTACTTACTGTACATTACATGTAAATATGATGAGGAAGACCTTTCTCTCTCATCAACCATTTTTATGAATTCTTATGTCATGCTGTTACGCTGCCGAAATCACACTGATTTTCTAAGACAATGGCATTGTGTAGTGGATACCATGTCCATTTCTCCATCAAGGGTATCCACATTTATTCACCTTTACTTATTGATTAAAAAGTTTCATGTATGAATTCCACATTCCTTTATTGTGGAATAAACGATTATGTTTTATGAATCTATGTTTTATGATCCATGTGCCACACTTATGCATGAAATGAAATGTTTAAGAAGGGTGCGCCCTTATAGCGCTACAATGCATTGGGTAAAGTATAGTATCATGATACGTCATGTGAAATTAGTGTTGAATCATTCTAATTCAAGTGCAATGAGGGTTTACTCATGCTTTATGTGCAATGAGGATTTACTCATGCTCCATGGGCAATGAGCCTTGGCTCCTGCTAATTCAATGTTAAGTGTTGTTTCCACATTTCAATGTTATGATTATCATGGTTTATCATGCCTTTATGTTAATGTTTCTTTTATTCTCTATTGATATGACCATTGTCTAACATGTATTGTACGCCTCATTTTATTCTATGTGTACTCCCTTACTGGGCTTTATAGCTCACCCTTTTCTTATGCATGTCCTCAGGTTATCCCATGCAATGCTAAGTACGAGGAAATGTAGTGGTGATGTAAAGGAAGTTTTCAATAAAGATATTGTATTTCACGTTTTAAGTTTTTATGTAATGATCATAATCCCTAAAGACACTAAACCTCTCGATCTTCTTGGTTTATCAAGTGATGTTTTATGTAATAAATCATGTTTAAGTTTGTAATAAAAAGCAGGGTTTTCATAGTTGGTATCAAATGATAGGTTTAGTTATTTTTGGGATTAGGAAACCCTAGTAAAGCCTTAGATACAAGACTAAGTATAATAAAAAAATCCCTAAGTTTGGCTAAGTACTGATTAAGTGATTTATCAAACAAATTTATCCCTGTCTGGATACGAGCAGGTAGAGGCGGCTCTGGAACAAATGTATCCTAGGGGTAAAACTCGAAAACACCGCTTTGAGCTAGACTCGAACAGGAACCGGTGCACGACAATGGGCTTTACTGCACTCTTGGTTATGACACTCCTGGGGGATATGTTTTGATAAATTCACAATCTTAGTATGAACCCTTATTAAGGGAAAAAATGCCCCTAAGAATATATGTTATAAATTAGATCATGAAAAGCCTAGATTGAAGCCTATGGACTTATGAGTTAAGGAAATAAAAGTTTATTTGTAAGTCATTAAATTTTTTCTTTGGATTACCCTTTATGTGTTACCCCTAACTTTCCTTTTATTCCAGCCAATGGCCGGTAATAGGAGGACTCGGGTTAACAACCATTGTGAAGATTAGTGTGATGACTGTACTAATGAGATTTCAAATCCAATGGGAGCGGGAATCGCGAACTTTTTAATTCTTCTCTCTCAGCTAACTCAAGTTTTGAATAGAAACACGGGTCAAGAGGAATGTTCAACCCTCCCTAAGAAAGAACAAGTCTCTATTGAGAGCTTCATGAAACAAAGGCCTCCTACTTTTAGTGGATCATCTGATCCCACAATCGCTGAACAATGGATCAACTCCATTGAAAAGATCTTCTCCATCCTCCAATGTTCTGAACAAGAGAAGGTTCTCCTGGCGGCTTATCATATGGTGGGTGAAGCTGATCAATGGCGGAAGTTGATCAAAAATACGAAGCCTGAGGAGGAGATCGAGGCATTGGAATGGAAGGATTTCGGGAAGATGTTTTTCGATAAATATTTTCCGCGCACCCTCCGGCTTAAGATGGAAAGGGACTTCCTTTCCCTCAAGCAAAAAGATAAAGAATCTGTTGGAGCGTACGAGGCAAACTTCACAAGGCTTTCACGTTACACTTCCGGCTTTGTTGTTACCCCCGAATGCAAGGTTGACCGCTTCTTTGGTGGGCTAAAGCCTAACTTGCAGAAATCATTAGCGATCCATGGCTTCGATAGCTATGAGGAAGTTGTCTGATGTGCCCTCAAGGTCGAAATAGAGATTGGGGAATCATAGGGGTATCATGGGGACAAGAAGTGTAAGGTGGACTTCAATGCTGGTGGTCCGATGGATAAATCCAATGGTGCTAAGAAGATCCAGCACCCCACTTTCCAAAAGTGTGGAAAGAATCACCCTGGAAATTTCCTTAAGTGGATGAGAAAATGCATCAGTTGTGGAAGAGAATGGAACCTAGCTGTTAACTGTCGGAAAGAAAGACCCACGACTGCGACAGAGGAGATGAATGCTCCGTTCGAACCTCAACATGTTGTTCAATGCTACAAATGCAAAGAACCGGGTCATTTTAAAAATCAGTTCCCTAATCCAAGGGTTTTTTGAGACAACCAACAACCTCCAAGGCAACAAGGAAGAGCTGTTTCCATCACTTTTGCTGAAGTGAACCCCGACAACGAAGTGGTGACATGTACGCTAGTTATTCATTCAAGAATAGTGAACATACTTTTTGATTCAGGTTCTACACATTCTTTTATATCTCGAAAGTTTAGTAGAACAGTCCTAGCACCACCACAAATCATGGAAGTAAAGATGTCAGTGAGTACGGAAAATGGGGAAATCATTGCATCCCATGAATATAAGTCCTCCGCTATTATAATCTGTGGATTTAATTTCCCGGTGAACCTCATCATACTCCCTCTGGTGGAATTTTATGCAATTCTTAGCATGGATTAGCTTTCCTTATATAGATCCAACATAAATTGTCGGGAGAGGGAAATCACACTCCATATGGAGAATTGACCCCCAATTCATTACAAGTGTCAGGAGGAAGATGAATCTCCTTTAGCTCCATCATCTCAAGTATGGATATTACTGCCTTATGAGCACGTTTATCTGGCTCATATGATTGAGTCCAAGGAAGAAACCATCCTTGAAGAAATGCCTATTGTGAGGGAATTCGCTGAAGTGTTTCCCGAGGAACTGCCTGGTCTTCCTCCTAGAAGAGATGTTGAGTTCTCAATTGAACTTATACCTGGGGCGCTACCAATATCCAAGACTCCATATAGAATGGATGTTTTTGAGCTTTAAGAGATGAAGAAAAAATTACAGGAGAATCTGGATAAAGGGTTTATACGCCCAAGTGCTTCACCATGGGGTGCACCAGTCCTCTTCGTCAAGAAGAAGGATGGGTCAATGCGGCTTTGCATCGATTATCTTGAACTTAACAAAATCATGATAATGAACAAGTATCCTCTCCCAAGAATTGGTGACTTGTTCGATCAGCTGCGTTGAGCACAATACTTATCCAAGGTGGACTTGCGGTCAGGATATTATCATGTAAGGGTGAAGAAAGAAGATGCCCCCAAGACTACTTTTCGTACAAGATACGGGCACTATGAATTCATAGTAATGCCTTTCAGACTCTCCAATGCTCCAGAAATATTCATGGACTTGATGAATAGAGTCTTTAGAGATTACCTTGACAAATTTGTGGTATTCTTTATATATGATATTCAAATATACTCCAAAACCAAGGAGGATCATGAGGAGCATTTAAAAACTATACAAGAGACTTTGCACAAGGAGAAGATTTGTGTAAAGTACGGAAAGTGTGAGTTTTGGTTGAAGGAGGTCTCATTCTTGGTCTATATCATCACAATCAATGGGATATCTATAGACACCTCCAAAACAGATGCAATTGAGGGATGGCTAAGGCCAACATCAGTAACAGCTATTCGTAGCTTCTTGGGGTTAGCTGGATATTATTGATGATTTGTGAGAAATTTCTTACAGTTTTCCAACCCTCTTACCAAGCTAACTCGAAAGGGAGTAAAGTTTGCATGGTGTGATGAATGCGAAGAAATCTTCAAGGAGTTGAAAACAAGGCTTATCACTGCACCCGTGCTCGCTTAACCCACAAGTGGGGAACTTTTGGTTGTTTTCAGTGATGCTTCAAAGAAGGGCTTAGGCTGTGTGATGATGTAGAATGATAAAGTTATATCCTATGCCTCAAGGTAGTTGAAAATCCATGAGCGAAACTATCCAATGCATGATATGGAGTTGGTGGTGGTGATCTTTGCCTTGAAAATATGGCGGCATTATCTCTATAGAGAGAAATGTGAGATATATACTGACCACAAGAGTCTTAAATATATATTCACATAGAAAGAGCTTAATGTGCGCCAGAGAAGATGGATAGAGCTCATTAAGGATTATGATTGTTCAATACATTACCACCCTGGGAAAGAGAACAAGGTGGCAGATGCCCTAAGTAGAAATGACCCAGAAATTCTACTAATGATGAGAATTGAGAGGGATCCAATCTTCTTAGACTTGAGGAAGATGGACGTGGGAATCATAAAGAAGGGAACATAAAAAATCCTTTCATAAATTATTGATGAACCATATCTTTTGGAAAGGTTAAAGGATGCTCAAAAGGATGATGTGGGAATTTAGGAAAAAGTGGAAGCTATCAAAAAAAGGGAAATCCTCATAGTTTAATATTAATGAATAAGGAATTGTGCGGTTTGGGAAAAGACTATGTGTTCCATCATGTTCGGAGATGAAGAAGGAACTTTTGGATGATGCACATAGTTAAAATTTCTCTATTCACCCAGGGAGCACAAAGATGTATTGAGATCTCCGAAAAAACTTTTGGTGGGATAATATGAAGAAGGAGATCGCTGAATATACATCAAAGTTCCTGGTGTGTCAGCAAGTGAAGGAAGAGAGGTAGAAGTATAAGGGGATGATGCAACCATTGCCCATAATAGAATGGAAATGGGAGAACATCACCATGGACTTTGTCACCGGACATCCGAGGACAACCAAAGGCAACAATGCAATCTGGGTTGTTGTGGATCGTCTTACAAAGACTGCACACTTCATTTCTATTTTGGAGGATTTTTCATTGGATCAACTGGCACGGATATATATAAGGGAAGTGGTAAGGTTTCATGGAGTACCACTATCTATTTTGTCTGAACGAGATGCAAGATTCACCTATATGTTTTGGAAGAGTCTTAAACAAGCTCTGAATAATGAACTGAACTTCAGTACGGCCTATCATCCTCAAACTGATGGCCAATTCAAGCGGACTATCCAATCACTTGAGGATATGTTGAGAGCATGCTCAATGGACTTTAAAGGAGGATGGGATCAACATCTTCCTCTAGCTGAGTTCTCTTATAATAACAGTTTCCACTCGAGCATCCAAATGGAATCATATGAAGCCCTATATGGGAAAAGGTGCAGAACACCGACATGTTGGGATGAGGTCAGTGAACGTAAGCTTCTTGGACCAGAAATGGTCGAGCAAATGGTGGATAAGGTAAAAACCATTCAGCAGCATATCAAGGAAGCTTAGAGTCGACAGAAGAGTTATGCAGATAATCATCGATGAGACCTTGAGTTTAAAGTAGGACACATGGTTTTTCTACGCATATCTCCATGGAAGAAGGTCATGAGGTTTGGAAAGAAATGGAAGTTAAGTCCAAGGTACATCTGCCCCTTCTAGATTCTTGACCGTGTTGGGGATATGGCCTATCGACTAGAATTTCCACCTACTATGGCCAAAGTACATGATGTCTTTCATGTATCCCTCTTAATAAAGTACATACCAGACCCTTCACATGTACTCTCATCTGAGGTGGTACAATTGGAAGATGATCTTTCTTATGAGGAGCAACCAGTGAAGATCTTAGATCGTAGAGAAAAAGTTCTACGAAATAAGACAATGACCCTCGTCAATGTGTTGTGGAGAAACCACAAGTTTGAAGAAGCAACTTGGGAATCGGAGGAAGTGATGAAGCTGAGTTACCCACATCTTTTTTAGTGTGGGAAAAGGAAAATTTCGAGGGTGAAATTTCTTAAGGGGGGAATATTGTAACGACCTAAAGTTTCATTAATGGAAAATCCCCCTTGATCTAGTTAAATGACTCTTTATGAAAAATATGTTTATAAGATGTCAACTTCTTTGGTTTTATGTTAAGAATTTTGACCGTTGTTAATATAGTTTTTGAACAGTGATCACATGATTAGTATAAATATAGGACTTTAACAAATCCAATTTACTCAGACAAAAGAAGCAATGACCTCATCTAGTAGAATTTCCCCATACGAAGCCCATTTTTCAGAGCTTGGAAAAGAGGCGGCATCATTGGGCTTCGCTCTTGACCAACCCAAAGTTGATCTTCACCATGTCAAACTCGAACGGGACCGTCTACGGGAAAAGTGGAAGTTGATAGAGATTACTGCTCGAGCGATGTTATCCAAGCCACCCAAAGAGTATCTCACCATCGCACACCTTACCCTTAGGTCTTATGACGCTGTTTTAAGGGTTTATGTAACAAATAAGTAGTACTATGTTCATGTACATTATTTTTGTATATAATAATGAATATAATTTCTAGTCATTTTTGATACATTGTAAATAGTTTTTAAAGTACAAATGGTGTTTTAGTTATTATTTAATTAAGAAATCTATTTTATTAAATTAAAGGATTTTTGAATTAAATAATATTTTAATAAAATAATATTATTATTATTAAATTAATTTTTATAAATGATCTTATAATTTTATGAATGCAATTAAAATTTTTATTAAGGTTTGAAATCCATTTTTGTCAAAACCCGTGAATTTTCGATAAATGTCTGTTTTTATTTTAAAAGTGAAAATTAACATATTTATAAAATTATTTATATTAAATAAATGTTATTTCTGGAATCAGGACGTCAAAATTATCCAACGGTGAATTTTTCATAATTTTCTGAGACAGTCAAATTTTTGGGTAAAAATTAAATACCGTTTATATATATAATGTGTTTTATGACATCATAATGACCCAATAGTGTTGTAATAAAATACTATAATCCTTATATTCTGCCAATATATGTTTTACCATTAAAATAATGTGATTTTGGGTTTTTTTAAATTACTTTTCAAAGCATTAATGGACCCCTCAAGACTTATTAAACACCTTGCCTTTTTAAATTAATTTCCATGGGAGTATGACTCACGTTCACATAATAAACCCTAATATTTTAATATGTTAGGACTTTGTAATTTAAAAATATTTATTTCCTCTTCCCTTTTCCAAAAACCATGGGCAAAAACCATGGGATGGTTTGTGGTTTGGATTAATTTTATGTAAGGGGACCCAAACCTAAATAATAAAGAATTCCCTCACCTTTCCTATATAAACCAACCCCAGCTCCCACTTCCTCCTCACTAAAATCCCTTGGAGTTCTTACAACCTCTTCCCTACTCTTTCTATAATCCTCCCAAGGTGCCCCAAGCTCCCAAAAATCTTCTCTCAAGCCACTCTCAAGACTTTGGAAGCACACTTCCAAGTAAGGGTTTTTTCTTCCTTTCTCATTTTTGTCAATTTTCTTTAAGTTGTATTTCCCTTTTAATTTAAATTATGAATGTTGGGGTATGGTTTCGCACCTCTCCCATGATTCCCTCTTATTTTTTTAATTATGGGAGACCCCTTTCTCTCTAATTAAATGCCTCCCGTGTACACCCATTACTATGTCGAAATTCTGAAAGGAACTTCTCTCTCTTCTTTTACTTTAAAGCAATAATTTTGTATCATGAATCTAAATTCCATTACAATTGTTGGGACATGTATCTATATGACCTCATTACTTTCCATTACATTTAAATATGATTAGGAACCCATTTCTCTCTCATCAACCATTTTTATGAATTCTTATGTCACGCCGTTACGCTGTGAAAATCGCACCGATTTTCTAAGCCAATGTCATTGTGTAGTGGATACCATGTCCATTTCTGCATCAAGGGTATCCACCTTTATGCACCTTTACTTATTTATTACAAAGTTTCATGTATGAATTCCACATTCCTTTATCGTGGAATAAATGATTATGTTTTATGAATCCATGTTTTATGATCCATGTGGCACACTTATGCATGAAATGAAATGTTTAAGAAGGGTGTTCCCTTATAGCGCTCCAATGCATTGGGTAAATTATAGTATCATGATACTTCATGTGCAATGAGTGTTGACTCATGATAATTCAAGTTCAACGAGGGTTTACTCGTGCTTTATGTGCAATGAGGATTTACTCATGCTCTATGTGCAATGAACCTTGGCTCATGCTAATTCCATGTTAAGTGTTGTTGCCACATTTCAATGTTATGATTTTCATGCTTTATCATGCCTTTATGTTCATGTTTAATTTATTCTCTAATGATATGCCCATTGTCTAACATGTATTGTACTCCTCATGTTATTCAATGTGTACTCTCTTACTGGGCTTTATAGCTCACCCTTTTCTTATGCATGTCCTCAGGTTATCCCATGCAATGCTAAGTACGAGGGAATGTAGTGGTCATGTAAAGGAAGTTTTCAATAAAGATGTTGTATTTAATGTTTTATGTTTTTATGTAATGATCCTAATCCCCAAAGACACTAAGCCTCTCGATCTTCTTGTTGTATCTAGTGAAGTTTTATGTAATAAATCATGTTTAAGTTTGTAATAAAAAGCAGGGTTGCCATATAATGAGCCTTGGCTCAGGCTAATACCATGTTAAGTGTTATCGCCACATTTCCATGTTAAGATAATCATGCTACATCATGCCTTTATGTTCATGTTTCTTTTATGCTCCATTGATATGTATATTTCCTAACCTTTATTGTATTCTTCATGTTATTCCTTGTTTACTCCCTTGTTGGGATTTATATCTCACCCTTTTCTTATGCATGTCCTCAGGTTATCCCATGCAATGCTAAGTATGAGAGAATGTAGTGGCCATGTAAATTAAGTTTTCAATAAAGATGATGTGTTTCATGTTTTAAGTCATTATGTCATGTTCCTAATCCCCAAAGACACTAGACCTATCAGTCCTCAGATTTTTATTAAGTAATATTTTATGTAATAAATCATGTTTTTGTGTGTAATAAAGAGCCAGGTTGTTATATGCTTGGTGTGAGAAACGAGGGATAGTATGAAATCAATATCATAACTTATGGTTGAAAGACTTACATACTGGGAAAACCCTATGGATGTTTAAAATATAGTTCAAGACTTTGGAAGGAATACAACGTATCCAAATTAGGTCAGGAATCATAGTTATCATATTTTGGTGCTAACAAAGCTTAAACACTTAGGATTCTATTATATAGATGTTGTATAAGGTTATCATGACCTAGGATTCAGATTTGATTTGGCCTTGTTGTCTACCTAACCTACTTTATTATTCTTTTGAAAATGTCATGGTTGTCTCCTTGACATTCAAAAGGGTGTCAGGACATGTATGGATATATTTTAGACTTATCCTAAGACAAGAACATGATCCAATTGACTTGACCAAAGGAAATCACATAATCTGAATGTCATATCTAAATAACATTGCAAGATCAAGGATGAATTATCTAGAGGTAATTGAAATACTTAGTTGACATGTCCTGGTGACCATCACATGATCATGGTTAATATGTATCAAGGGAGTCACATGACTTGGGATGGCATGCTTGAAGGATGCTATAAGATCTATGTTGGCATGTCCTTGTGCCACAACGAGACCAGGTTGACATGCTTGAAGGGTTTTGTAAGATTTTGTTAGAAATCCAAGATGGATTTATGAGATCTAGGGAATACACACTAGTTTCACCAAATATCTTGGTATACATGTCTAGAGGACACCACAAGATCTAGATGGGGAGCTTAGAGGGCTTCACAAGACTTAGGTGGCATACCTGGAGGGTGTTTTGTGACTTTCTTGATGTGTCAGGTGGATGTCGCATGATCCAAATGGTTACGTAAAGGGGACTTCACATGAATTTAGAGTCACATACTAATGTTTTTTCATGATATTAGTTATTCATGTAGAGAAAATGAAGATCATTGATAGATTCTTCACATAATTCTACAATTATTTAGTCATTTATTCCATATTTTATTATAGATGTTCCATTAATTTGTTCTATGTAAGCTTTCTTTAGGTCTCATGTGATTCATTAGATATAAGCGATGTACTTCACATAACTCATCACAGGTCCTTAAAGTGACATTTTATGGACCAAGCGAAGTTCATATACATGTCTCATGATCCACTAGGTTTTTCCCCATATTTTTACATGGTGAAAGACCTTTTTAACACGAGATTGACCACTCTGATAAGTTTTCTATGATGCTTTGGTGCGTCGATGGGTAGATCCCATGATTCATTTTTTTTCTTTATGTGGAGGGGTATTTATAGGAATCACCATATTGATTATATTATAATTTGAAGAGTGTATTATATGAAAATCTAGGTTGGTGTCTGTGGAGGGTTTCATTATCACATGCTTCACGAAATCCTAGAGTATGTGTTTCATGATTTTCCCCGACTGAAAGATTGTCACATTAGCACCCCTTTAATGGGATTTCATCCAACAAAAGGGGTATTTATAAATCAAGTGGGCATGAAAAGGTAATTTCACAATTTCAGTTTGACTCATCTAATGATCGTCATGAGATCAGGATTCCTATCAAAAGTCATTTGCGTGATCTGGGATTGTCCGGGATCTTTCGTGAGAAAAAGGTGGATTTCCAGGGGACCTTTGAGATATCAAGATTTCTTATCATTGGGGGCCTCAAATGATAATTTCTGATATCCCAAGTTATATAATTATGATCACATAAGAATAACATATCTCGCCATCATAAGAAGATCACATCATTTCCCTTTTCTCACTATTTATTTCATAAAGGTTCGGGATCTCATGAATTGACATTAGTGTAATTAGAGACAACCATTCTTACCATTTGTGATGAATCACATGACCATCAAAGATTCATTTTGTTATTCATGGTAATTATCATGGTCAAACCATCCATTTGTATTTGTCTAAAAAATGGGAGTGCAAGACCAGCTCGACATGTCCAAATCCTTTCACATGATGAGGGTGATATTCCAGCGGTCACCAACATGAAAAGGTTGGTATGTCGCCAAAGCTTATGTGGTGTCCTGTAAACAACTTGGGAATATGGATTAATATTTATTACCACAATAGGGTCCCATATTTTGGATATTTATCTCCTTATTTTATAATGATTTGTATGGTTTGTCATGTGTCCATTGATTGACAAGTTGTGGGATTTAGAGGAACTCACATGGAAACCTCGCATGTTCAGTATATGTACTAGATGACTTCATAATAACAAGGTGGGATTGTCCAAGGGGCTCCATGATAACTTATAATAGTTTATGGTTTGTGCATGACCATTCACATTACCTTATTAAGGCCATGCAATTGCATTTCATTTGGAGAGTGTTGAGTTTTGTGAGTTTTTTTCCACATTCTATTCTTTTCATTTATAGGGAAAATAATACTCATATTTTGGAATTTATCTCATAGTAGGTTTTATAATATTCATTTAGAGGGAATTAAAAAATTCCCCCTAGGAGATATGTCTTAATGGATAATGGATCCATTGCAAGGAAAGTAAATTCCCATATAAGGCATTGGCGCTGTTGAAAATCTATGTTTTGGGAGATGCTTTGTCTTCCGAGCAATGTTTGTTATTACATATAAGTACCTATAGTTATGGGAGAGGAGGAAGGCTCATTCATTGGTGAACCGAATTCCATAGAATTAATAATCTACTTTTGTGACATGACTCCTCTTTATGACCTTTTTCAAAAACCAATGAAAATATTTGTTCGCAAGACCTTTGCGTGAGAACTCCTCCAAAGTATTTCTTTTCCCAGGTTCTTTTTTGAATTTAACATGAATTCCTATTATATAATTGGTTGAACCTTTTACATATGGCTATATTATTTTCATTGATGGTTTCACAAGATCTTTTTTTGGGCTTCATGACCATATCAAGGTCACACAATCATGAGTATCGTGATTGGTTGAGCAGTAGTGAAATATTCTATGAGTTTATGTGGATAGTGATATTTTTATGAGAAAAGTGATTTTTTATTACACTATGTGATCATGAATCCCTTTTATTATTCATGTAATGATCATGAGGCTTCAAAAGTTATGCATTTCCTCTGAAAATATTTTTTCATTAGTCTAATATATTATACATACTTTTTTTCCGATGGCTTCTAGATATCATTATACATACCATAATCCATTAAAGAAATACTCTATGGTATTGATGATCTTCTAGGATGATATTATGGAAAGATAATATTTTTATTACCTTTATATTATTGGATCATTTCAAATGAGACTGGTAGAGATGATGGGAGAGAACATGGGGAATATCCCCTTTCAGGTTTTCTACCCCTCTATGGGTTTGGTCTTAACAATGAAACTCACATTCCTTATCCATATTCATTATTCATAACCTCTTACTAGGTTCATAAAAACTATAACAACTTTTTTTAGAACATCTCTCACACTTGCTATTTTGTTCCAAAGGGAGAGCATGAATACAAGAATATGTTGAGTCATTCCCATAGACATTGATAGGAATAATCGTAAACTAGATTCAGATGTCCATATGTACCACTAAATAATTCCAAATTCCACCTCAAGAAAAAAATCTTATTTGGTGTCTTAAATAGGAATTTCAATCATTGGTAATCTATGAAATGGAATGGGGCTGGCCCTTCTTGGTTAAATACATCTCTTCTGAGTTTTCCATAGAGATGAAACAAATTGGAATGTATGAGACCATTTGGATCTTGAAAACTTTCCCTATTTCAACAACGTTCTGATGAAGTTCTTGATTTTATACTGGATCCCATACATGAGAACCTTATAACTATTGCATGGAGAGGAAGGTATCAGCCACTGGGAACTTGAGAAGTTATGTGATACATATATATTGGGTGAGATGTGTGATGAGTTTTTTCCTCCATCATCTAAATGGGATAATGATGAGAGGAGTTTTCCCCAAACCCGAGAGATGATCAGGTTGTATGAAAATTCCCTCCAAAGAAACCACATATAAGGGTAGATATCCCATTATGATGTGGGAAAGCTACTTAATCAAGAAATACCAATACAAGCTCGAATCTAAGAAGATGAATTCCTGTCATACAAAGGACTCCCAGGATGTGGTGGGAGATTATTGGACTACATTTAAGAAGATAAATTTAAATAATTGGTATGGTAAGTTATCCCTAGTGTTGAATGGTATATTTAGATGAATAGATTCCTTTCCATGTACCCGAGTGGGTACCTACATCCGATGAAGGAAAAAGTGGATTTAGAGCCCCATTTTTATGATGGTGACCTCCATGGAAGAGGGAAGTGTATCAGGATAGCCATCTATATGTTGGAAAATATTACCTCATTCAGTGATAAATTTAATGGGGAAAATACTCTCTTAGAATTTAAGATCCCTTTAAAGTATTATGGGGTTGGATAGAGTCTCATATAGGTGGCCACACGTATTTGAATTTCTGGAGCATCCCCAACATTTGTTTCAAACCATAAATATATTGTATTAGTGGGGTAAGTACTGTTTCACGTAAGGATTGGTAGGTCCATGATTTTATGATCCATTATGGACATTTCTCCTTCATACCCCACATGATTATGATGGCAGTTAATATTATAACACCCTGAGATTTTGAGAATTATTACTTTGTGAATTAATTTATCTTTTCAAAAATTTTAATTTAACATGACACTGGAAATAGTTATTTATATATATAAATATATATTAAAATGCAAATGAAAACATTCATTTCACATTAAATACTGATTTTTCTTCTGCTACACACAATATTGGCTTGGCTTGCGCTGCACACAACACCGGCATGGCATACGTTGCACACGACACTGAGTTTCGATGAAACATATTTTTATTTAAATAATGAATTAAATGAGATAATTATAACCTAACCATTAAGAATAGTTATAACAATTGTAATAACTACATTCCAAATTTTTTTATAATTTTTTATTTAAATAAAGCATATTGATAGAGAAAGATAAGATTTTTGGTAATGTCTTTCTATGTTTGAAAATATCGTTTTCTAGAATGAACCACATATAATAATGAATTTAATTTTTGACACATTTAGTAATTTAAATTGATAAAATTAAATTCATTTTTTAATTCCTAATGTTAAAATTATCTTAGGGTAAATTTTTGGGATTTTTCATAGAAACGTCATTTTTTATGAATAATGAAAAATACAGCTTTTTAGTTAAATACTGCCTTTCGTCTAATTAATTATTAAGGGTAATATTATATTATAGTTTTCATGACCCCCTCCCCAAAAAGTGTACCCCTCCTGGGATAGAAATGTGAGAAGGGAGATAATGGCCCCTGAGTCCCGCCTCCAGTAGTCCACGGGTTGGCGACTAGCACCGAGGGTATAGTATCACACAAATGGGAGGCATTACCCTCAAAGAGAACACATAAAGAAGAGAGCGATAAGATAGACACCAATCAACTCCAACTTAGAACTATAATATAAAAGAAACCTAAGTGCATAAATGTAATGTCATACAAAAGTACTACAACTAAAAGGGAAAAACTGCAAGTACCCAAAAGAAAGTAAAAACAGCTGCAACCACAAGCCCGGGCAGCTCCTACAACCCCAAGCTCGTAGAAACAAGCTTGATCTCCTACCTGCTCTAAGTGACCTGAAAAACAGTTTATATATATGAAGGGTGAGTATAACAGTGTACTCAGTAGGATCCTCCCCGAAGCCTCTCGTGCAGAAGTAAAGAAAGCATCCTAAATCCCAGTGAACAACAAGTGAAACCAACTCACCACCTAAAGAGGTATACTATGTTACCAACCTCACCATGGATACTCTCACCAAGTAACACATACAAGAATATATCATATAGTGAAGAATATCAAGGGTAACCCGCTACTACTTCCCCACTGGCTTTCCACTTTTCCCCAACGACATACGTCTTGTGCATCTCTCTCCAAAGGCTTGCTCGCAGACACCTGGGCTAAGCTCCACAATTTGCACCATGGGCACCACAAAGGCTTGCCCGCAGACACCTAGGAGAAGCACCACACCATCCCCACAACCAAAAGTAACCAGGTAGTTTCCGGGATCCACCACAGCTCGCATAAAGTGTATCATATGTCGGGTATTATACCTCAAGCCATTACAGCCCATACACTGGGTAATGATCCTCAAGCCATCACAGCCTATACACGTTACACCTATAGAAGTCCATAGGATACTATATCCAGAATATATGTGTGTGAATAACCACAAGACATTACAGCCCTCTACACACATATATAGGGAAAACTAACCGTTGTGCCTAATGGCACTATTATCTACCAATAGAAGAGAGTGGGGTCAAAGGGGGTAGTCTGCCATTCATCCACCCATCGGAATATTGGGGAATACACCCCCCAGGGATCAGAATCCCAGGGGTACCAGTTTCCCTAACTGATAGGGTGGAGTAGCGCATAAAAACACAAAAAGTACAGAATATACTATAACTCACAACTACACTACGGGCATAACCTAGTCTTAGACACAACTGCAGCTAACGTCTCTCGGACTCTGGGCAGCGACTTCTAAGACTAAGTATCCTATAAGAAAACAACCATTTAAGGGCTTTATTAGATTACTTCATTCCCTTTTTATCAATTCCACTGTACGTTAATTAATTCTTCAAACATTAATTAACCATAAAAAATTCCACATTAAATTCCATTAACACCACATCCAAAAATTTCACTGTCCCTTCAAAAGTTCTCAACCTCCTAATTAAGTTTCAACAAACTCCAACCCCATGGGTTAACATAATTTATTCAAAAATTCGTTATAGAATTACTTTCCCATATTCCTAGGCATTCTAGAAAATAATCCTACGCTACTAAACACAATGGGGCTCAACACGGTGAGTAGATGTTCTACCAGTCGAGTCTTTGCCGCCTATAGCAAGAGCGTAGACTCATTGCCCCTTGAGAGGCTAAAAACGGAAATCATGTGGAATACCCCACGTGTCTTTGCCTCTTTCGGAAGAAGGGTAAGCAAGACCAACTGCCTTGAGCAGTGGAGGAAAGTAAAGAAGATAAAAACCCAAAGAATCAACAAGCATCCAACAATCACTTACATCCCATTCCGTCATCCTTGGTGTCCTCCCCGACACCCACATGCATAAACCAATGCATCTCGCCACTCTAGGCATCATCTGCTGCCACAAACAAAAGTCCTCTATGACTCCACATATCACAACACCCCTCCAGGGTCACATCATAGCACAAGCAGCAGAAAAACAAAAATCGCATCAATTGGGCTATGACGCTTTCAAAAAACAAGAGGGTAACTTAGAACCCTTCAAAGAATTATCAAACAATCACATTCATTAAACCATATTGAATTAAGCAGTTCATTATTGGTAGGTTCCAACTATAAGAAACCTAAACACAAAGCTATCATAGCTATCACAAATTAATTAAATGATTAATTTGACATGCCTTCAAACAACAAGCACCAACATGTTTCAGGTTTACCAACAAACTGAATTAAACATTCACATCTGCATCAATTTTATTAATATCAAATTAGAACAACAACCACAACCAGATTCATTTACATGCCTCTTTATCCTTAGCTAATTAATTATCAATTAATCTCGATTTACGTTCTTTACTAATTCCCACCGAGAATAACTGCTAAGCAATGCAAGCATAGATATTACACTATCTAGAAAAACATGAGGCAATAACATACAATCAATACGATTTATTTATCTGGTTCAAAGTATTTTATTAGGTAAATTACATTTTTATCTAGCGGGATTCAACATGCTAACAATACCATTCCACGTAAAATAAAGAGAAGAAACGAATATGCTGCCTCAAAGGTTTTCGACGAAAACCACAACAGTCTAGGAACACTCAAGAAACCCCGGGCGATTCTCCAAAACCCTTCCTTAGATATCTCCTCTTAGCATGATCATGAGAAAATCTCATTATATTTAACATCCACACACTTAGATCTTCCCATAATGGGCATAGATATAATAAACTAAGAGAAGAGGAAGAGTAGATCTAATTAGATCTAAGAAATGAAACAAAAACGATCACATACCTCAAGAAATTGGCTTCGATTTGCCAAGATAAGCCTTCGGATCAACTCCAAAATGATTTCCAGAGGTTCTACTACCTCCAAGGAAGAGTAATCCTAAGTTATGGCTGCTTAGGGGCTTTAATGAACCATTTAGAGGCAAAACGAGTTAGATCTACAAATTTAGGATCTAGATTTAAATTCCCGCATGGTTAGTCCGCACGGTTTGACAAACCATGCACTAACCGTGCGTTATCTTCCGCCTCATCAAACACTCCTCGCACGGTTAGGCTACATGGTTAGACAAACCGTGTGTTAACCGTACATTAGCCACTGCCTCAAAGACCAGCCTTGCACAGTTTGGCCGCATGGTTTATGCAAACCATGCGCTAACCATGCAAAAGCTATTGCCCTTTAATCTTCTTTAAAAGTCCACCCAAATGCACCCCAAGTCACCTTGATCTCCCGAAACACCTCTAACACCAAATTTTCACAAAGGAATGGACCAGAGAGGTCTGGTCCATTACATCAGATACCTCTCAAAACATTCTCATCCTCGAGAATCCAAACCCCACTTAAAGTGAAAACGAAACAGGGTCTGGACAACCACCCATCGAGATACCTCTCAAAAGAGAGAAATCCACCAAAAACAAAAAAGGGAGTCATTTCATAAACATGAATGTTTCATAACCACAAAATCTACAAAGATACACGAAAAGAGTTAAACTTAAAATAACTCTGGGTACTGAGCACGTATATGTGACTCACGTTCTCAAGTACTCTCTTCCAAGCCACCATGTCGCCACAAGACACGAACTAAGGGAATAGAATGCCCACACAACACCTTCTCCTTGCAGTCTTGGATCTACACAGGTCTCTCCTGAAAGGTTTCATCATCATCAACATCGATCTCTCCCCAATCGATGATGTGAGAGTCATCATGAAGATAATGACGGAGCTGCGATACATGGAAAACATCATGTATCTGACTCATCTAAGGGGGAAGTGCTACTCAATACGTCACAGCTCTAACATGAGCTAACACCTCGAAAGGCCCAACAAACCGGGGAGAAATCTTACTTCCATGAACAAACCTTCGCTTCCCACGATGGGGAGTCACCTTCAGAAACACATGATCCCCAACATGAAACTCTAAGGGTATCCTTATTTGATCATCATAAGATTTCTGATTATCTTGCGCTGTCTTCATCATCTCACAAATCATCTGAACCATCTCTATTGTATTCTGCACTAGTTCTGGTCTGAGAATTGCTGACTCTCCGACCCCAGTCCAGCATAATGGAGAATGGTAAGGCCGGCCATACAAGGCTTCAAATGGCACCATACCGATGGTGGAGTGAAAACTATTATTTTAAGCAAACTCCACTATGATTAAGTGCCTCATCCATGAACCTGCAAAATCAAGAACACAAGAGCATAACATGTCTTCAAGAGTATGGATGGTTCGCTCTGTCTGATCATCCGTTTGGGGATGAAAAGCAGTGTTAAGGCACAATTAAGAACCAAAATCATGTTGGAGACCTCTCCAAACCCTGGAGGTAAAACGAGGATCTTGATCAGAAATGATCATATTGGGGACTCCATGAAGTCTCACCACCTCCTCTAGATACTACCTCAACAAAACTTCCACTAAGCTCGACTCCTTGATCGCTATGAAGTGGGCTGATTTTGTTAAACGGTCCACTACCACCCAAATAGAATCATGTCCTCCTGGAGATCGAGGTAAAAATATAACAAAGCCCAATGAGATGTCCTCCCACTTCCATTTAGGAATCTTTAATGGCTGTAGAAGACCACCTGGAACATGGTGTTCAGCATTCACCTTCTGTAAGACTAAACATTGAGACACAAACTACACAACCACATGCTTCAGCCCAGGACACCAAAACTAACTTCTCAAGGATCAGTATATCTTTTTCACGCCAAGATGTACCGCTAAGGGAGAACTATGGAACTGTCCGAGAACCATCTCGTGCATATCCAAGGGAATAAAAACCCTTCCATGATATAACACTCGATGTTGTTCATCCTTAGACAAACCATCAGGGGCCACACCACAAATAACTCGGTCTCTCCAAACTTACACCTCTAGATCCCCCAACTGGGACTCTTCCACCTTCTGCATCAGGGATGACTGTACCGCCATCTGAAAAAGACAACCTCTACCCCCAACTTCTCCCATATCAAGATGAAAAGCTAACAGTTCTTCTATTACTCTCCAGGAATCACCAGATTCACACACAGCATCACTACGTGACTTTCGGCTCAGCGCATTAGCTACCACATTCCCTTTTCTATTTGTATATGATATTTCAAATTCGTATTCCTGCAAGAACTCCATCCATCGACGCTATCATAAGTTGAACTCGCACTGGGAAAAAACATACCTCAAACTCTTATGATCGATGAAAACCACAAAGTGCTCACCAATGAGGTAATGTCTCTACAACTTTAGAGAAAACACCATGGCTGCCAACTCAAGATGATGGGTGGTATAGTTGAGTTAATGGGGACATAACTATTGATACCCATAAGAAACAACTAGACTCTGCTGGATGAGAACACAACCTAACCCTAGATGTGAATCATCGCAGAAAACATCAAACTGAACCCCTTCAGCTGGAATAAAAAGGACGGTAGCACTTACTTACATCTCTTTTAGATACTCGAAAGTAGCCTGGCACTGATCAATCCATATGAATTCCTGATCCTTCCTAGTCAAAGATGTCAATGGGGTCACAACTTGGAAGAAATTGACTACGAACCTCTTGTAGTAGCCTGTGAGATCGAGGAAACATTGCACCTCTGAAACTGTCTTGGGGGATGCCCAAGACACAACTGCTTCTATCATCGATGGATCCACAACTACTCCTTATTGGGACACAACATTCCCCAAGAAACAGACTTCTCGAGTCCAAAACACACACTTCAACAACTTCCCAAATAGCTGATGTTGGCGAAGAACTCCCAAAATGGCTCGTAGATGATCTGCATGATCCACTTTAGATGTGGAGTACACAAGGATGTCATCGATGAAAACTACCATGAACATGTCCAGGAACTCACAGAACACATAATTCATCAAATCCATGAATACAGTTGGAGCATTTTTCATGCCAAACGACATTACAACAAACTCATAATTCCCATGATGACAATGGAAAGCTTTCTTCGGCATATCCTCATCCTTCACATGCATCTGATGATATCCTGACCGCAAGTCGATATTTGAGAACCAATTTTCACCCTTCATTTGATGGAATAAGTCATCAATAGTGGAAGAGGATAGCGATTCTTTATTGTCACTTTGTTTAGGAGACGATAATCAACACACAACCGCAAACTGTCGTCAGCCTTCTTTATGAACAAAACTAGTGCACCCCATGGGGACACACTTGGCCGAATAAAACCGCACTGCAACAGACCATCAAGATGTATACGTAGCTCTCGTAACTTGGAAGAGACCATCTTATATGGAGACATAGAGATAGGAGATGATCCCTGTTTTAACCTGATCCCAAACTCAATCTCTCATTGAGGGGGTAATGCTACAACCTCTTCTAGAAAGACATCAAGGTACTCCTACATAACCCTAGGAAACTCCAACTGCTGAACCTCTGATGAACTCAGAATCATATCATCCGCCATGGATGATAAGTCTGAAATGCTCCTATGACCCATCTGAGGGTCTCACTCACCAAAAAACACCACTTTCTCTCTATCTGCATCAAAGAAAATGACCTTCTTCCTGAAGAAATCCACGATAACCTGCACCGAATACAACCAATCCATGTCGAGGATGAAATCATATGGATGTATTCGTAAAAATAGGAAATCTCCCCAAGAGCGATGTTTCCCCAACACTAGCTCACAGTCTCTATATACTTCAAACAAGTCAGCTTGACCTCCAATGGGCATAGTCAACGCCAAGGGCACTGGAAGCCTCTCTAACTCAAGTCCCAGAGCATGGAAAAGGGTCGGTGATATGAAGCAGTGTGTCACTTCTAAATCAAACAAGGCATACACCAAGGTAGAAAACAAGCATAGGGTACCTCGAACAACATCTGGCTCATCTGGTGCTGGCAACGCTAGAGCATGAAGCTGACCATGACCTCATCCACGGCCTCTATGGCCCTAATGAAGACCACCACCATGGTTGCACTCTGCTCTATGAGGATGGGGAGCGTCATGGAGCTATCCTCTACCTGCCCCATCTACCCTCTGCTAATCTAAAACTAGTTCAACTGGCTGCTGCTACCTTGGCTGGAACTGCCTCAACAGAGGAAACTGAAGTGTAGCGCCCAGTGCACGATGACTGCTCTGAAAGTTTGGGCACTCCCACTACTGATAACCATGAAAACCACAAGAAAAACAAGTGCCTGATCCATTGGAATAGTCTTGAGAGTTTCTGTCTCCGGAGAAACGAGATGTGAAGGGCTAGGACCTACCCCGGGTAGAACGAAAACTCTTCTACCCTAAAAACCGGGAACCCCGGACCACATCCTTGCTTTGTGAGGGATCATGACGATCCCCCCCTCGTGATGATCTGGTCCTCACCAAAGTCCTCTCAACAACCTCTTCCCTCACCAGTACCTCAAGATATGTATTTAGCATAAATTGGGTGACTTGGTGCTGGATCTCTGGATGCAAAGCCTCCTCGAAATGCCTTCCCCTACCCTCCTCATTTGGTAACTGGTCTGAAGCATATCGTAAAAGGTTCTAGAAACGGATTCCAAACTCCCAAATACTGGAGCTCCCCAGTCGAAGGGTAAGAAGCTCCTGGCGACTAGACGCCTTTGCATTAGAGGAAAGAAACTAAACTCTAAACATGTCTCAGAACTCCTCCCATGAGATCGATAACTCCTCACGATCCCCGAGGTACAAGAACCACCACTGCCTCGCTGCTCCACATAGCATCGTCACAGCTAAGGACACCCAGTGCTTCTTCTGAGCACAGATCAAA
Organism: Viscum album; assembly: GCA_963277665.1. Taxonomy (NCBI): domain Eukaryota; kingdom Viridiplantae; phylum Streptophyta; class Magnoliopsida; order Santalales; family Viscaceae; genus Viscum; species Viscum album. Next base: position 1,653,968,724 of record OY728121.1, on the reverse strand, counting down.
CTAAAACCTATCTCGACATCCTATAACCAGTCCTCCATGACTGCATCTGAAATGGAGCCCTCATACTTCTGTAGACACTGGCACTGAAACTCTCGGAGTGTCTTCCTCGAAGTGTCAACGTCGTCAACCTCTACCCTGTGGCGATATGCTGGAACATCCTGCTGGACATTTTCTGTGCAAACCTGTCGAGGATGTCGACCTGGTGCCATACCTATAAAATAACAAACCTTTAGGGATCCTAAACCTTGAATATGGAAGACTCAACATTAATTAATTAATTTTTTTCTTTTATTCATTTTAGGTTAACCTATCCCAAGGTCTACCCATTCAAACACAGGCACAAAGAAGAATGATGCATGATCTTTTCCTAGGTCTCTACCCTGCAACCAGTATCACCTTGTTTAGAAGCCATTGTAAACTTAAAGGTCTGTGAATCAGATCATAGGGGGCCCTAAACGCCTATGTCTCAGTAGGTCTCCAGTGTTTACCTCACTTTCTAAACAAGAATGAGATTGTTGCCCTACCAACCCATGCGACCTCACCTGTGCCTAACTCCATCCTACCCCTCAACCTCCCTTTGATACCACTCTGTCATGAACCCCTCCCCAAAAAGTGTACCCTTCCTAGACCAACAATGTCAGAAGGGAGATAATGACCCCCGAGTCCCGCCTCCAGTAGGACACGGGTTGGCAACTAGCACCGAGGGTATAGTAACACACAAATGGGAGGCATTACACTCTAAGAGAACACATGAGGAAGAGAGAGATAAGATAGACACCAATCAACTCCAACTCAGAACTAGAATATAAAAGAAACCCAAGTTCTTAAATGGGATTTCATGCCAAAGTACTACAACTGAAAGGGAAAAACTACAAGTACCCAACAGAAAGTAAAACCAGCTGCAACCATAAGCCCGAACAGCTCCTGCAACCCCACGATAGTAGAAACCAGCTTGATCTCCAACCTTCTCCAAGTGACCTGAAAAATAGTTTATATATACATATGGTGAGTATAACAGTATACTCAGTAGGATCCTCCCAGAAGCCTCTCGTGCAAAAGTAAAGAAAGTATGCTAAAGCCCCGTGAACAACAAGTGAAACCAACTCATCACCTAAATAGGTATACTAAGTTCCCAACCTCAACATGGCTATTCTCACCAAGTAACACATACAAGAATATATTATATATTAAAGAATATCAAGGGTACCCTTCTACTAGTTCCCCACTTGTTTTCTGCCTTTCCCTAATGACATATGCCCTGTGCATCTCTCTCCAAAGGCTTTCCCACAGACACCTGGGCTAAGCACCACAATATGCACCACGTGCACCACAAAGGCTTCCCCGTAGACACCTGGGAGAAGCACCACACCATCCCCACAACCGAAAGTAACCAGGTAGTTTCCGACAGCCACCATAGCTCACATAACGTGTATCATATGTCGGGTATTATACCTCAAGCCATTACAGCTCATACACTGAGTAAGGATCCTCAATACATCACAGCCTATACACGTTACACCAATATAATTCCATAGGATACTATATTCAAAATATATGTGTTTGAAAAAACACAGGCCATTACAGCCCTCTACACGAATATATGGGGAAAACTAACTGATGTGCCTAATGGCACTAATATCTACCAAGAGAAGAGAGAAGGGTCAAATGGGGTAGTCCTCCATTCATCCTCCCACCAGAATATTGGGGAAAACACCCCCCAGGGCTCAAAATCCTTGAGGTTTCAGTTTCCCTTACTGACAGGGTGGAGTATTGTATATAAACATAAAAAGTATAGAATATACTATAACTCACAACCACACTATGGGCATAACCTAGTCGTAGACACAACTGCAGCTAACGTCTCTCGGACTCCGGGCTGCCACTTCTAAGACTAGGTATCCTATAAGCAAACAACCATTTAAGGTCTTTATTATATTACTTCATTCCCTTTTTATTAATTCCAATGTACGTTAATGAATTCTTCAAATATTAATTAACCATGAACAATTCCACATTAAATTCCATTAACATCCCATCCAAAAATTCCACTATCCCTTCAAAAGTTCTCAACCTCATCATTAAGTTTCAACAAACTACAACCCCATGGGTTAACATCATTTATTGAAACATTCATTACAGAATTACTTTCCCATATTCCCAGGCATTCTAGAAAAGCATCCTATGATACTAAAAACAAGGGGTCTCAACACAGAGAGTAGATGTTCTACCCGTCGAGTCTCTTCCGCCTATAGCAAGAGTGTAGACCCATTCTCCCTTGAGAGGCTAAACACAGAAAGCATGTGGCATACCCAACGTGACTTCGACTTTTTCAGAAGAAGGGTAAGCAAGACTAGATTCCTTGAGTAGTGGTGAAAAGTAAAGCAGATAAACAACCAAAGAATCAACAAGCATCAAACAGTCACATCCATCCCATTCCATCATCCTTGGTGTCCTCCCCGACACCCACATGCATAAACTGATGCATATAAACACTCTAGGCATCATCCTCTTCCATAACCAAAAGGCCTCTATGCCTCCACATATCACAACACCCCTCCAGGGTCACATCATAGTACAAGAAGTAGGAAAACAAACATCGCATCAATTGGGCTATGACCCTTTCAACAAACAAGAGGGTAACTCAGAACCCTTCAAATAATTATTAAACAATCACCTTCTTTAAACCATCTTTAATTAACCAGTTCATTATTGGTAGGTTCCAACTACAGGAAACCTAAATAGAAAGCTATAATAGCTATTGAAAATTAATTAAAGGATTAATTTTACATGCCTTCAAACAACAAGCACCGACATGTTTCAAGTTTACAAAGCAACTGAATTAAACATGCACGTCGGCATCAATTTTATTAACATCAAATTATAACAGCAACCACAACCGAATACATTTACATGCCTCTTTATCCTTAGCAAATTAATTATCAATTAATCCCGGTTTACATTCTTTACCAATTTCCACCAAGATCAACCGCTAACAAGGAAATCATAGATATCACACTATCTAGCCAAACATGAGGCAATAACATACAATAGATACGATTTCTTTATTCGGTTCAAAGTATTTTATTAGTTAAATTCCATTTTCATCTATCAGGATTCAACATGATAACAATACCATTGCACGTAAAAGAAAGAGAAGCAACGAATCCGCTACCTCAAAGGTTTTCGACAAAAATCACAACGGTCAAAGAACGCTCAAGAAACCCTGGGTGATTCTCCAAAACCCTTCCTTAGATCTCTCCTCCTAGAAAGATCAATAACAAAGCTCATCATATTCAAAATCCACACACTGAGATCTACCCATAACGGGTGTAGATATATGAAACTGAGAGAAGAGGAGGAGTAGATCTAAGTAGATCTAAGAAATCAACCAAGAATGATCACATACCTCAAGAAACCGGCTTCAATTCTCCAAGAGAAGCCTTCATATCGCCTCCAAAACGCTTGGGAGAGGTTCTCCTACCTCCAAGGAAGGGTAATCCTGAGTTATGGACGCTTAGGGGATTTAATGAACCATTTAGAGGAAAAAGAGTTAGATCCACAATTTTAGGATCTAGATTTAAGTGCCCCGCACGGTTAGTTCGCATAGTTTGATGAACCATGCACTAACCGTGTGTTAGCTTCTACCTCGTCAAACACTCCTCGCACGGTTAGGTCACATGATTAGACACACTGTGCACTAACTGTGCGTTAGCCACTGCCTCCAAGACCAGCCTTGCACGGTTTGGATGCACAGTTTATGCAAACCGTGCGCTAACCATGCAAAAGATATTTCCCATTAATCTTCCTTAAAAGTCCATCCAAACGCACCCCCAAGTCACCTTGATCTCCCAGAACACCTCTAACACCACATTTTCACAAAGGAATGGACCAGAGAGGTCCGGGCCATTACAATAATGGTAAAATTATAAAAATATTGAATCTAATAACACAATAAAATTCATTAGGTTCAATTTTACTTTGAAACTTAATATAAAATCTGAACAAATTTTTGAACTTTTTCCAACATTAAAACACCATTATTTCAACTTGTCTACGAGATTAACACTAATTTTAATATTTCCACTTCTGTGTATTTAATATAAAAAATTATACATAAAACATTTTATTAACTCTAATATGTATATTATAATAATACCATGTTAGTTTTTTGGCCAAAATGATTAGTAAAAGTGATTAAATTTAATCACAGGGGTTAAGGACAAGTTAAGCTTAATTATGGATGAAACCTTAATATTAAGGGCCCAAAAGACCTAAAAATATGTAAAAATCCATTTTATGTCCATGTTTCGGCCATTAAACTTCCATTTTTGAGTGTTGTTGGTTTGGTATGACTTTGTTTAGGTAAGAACATGTGCACACCTAATTTGTTTCTAAAACTTCCATGTGAGTCCTTTTTCCTCCCCATAAAAGGCCCCCACCTCTTACCATTACTCAAACCTCTCAAACCTATTATGATTTCCAAATATCTGACCATGTATCATCCTAAAAATATTACCTTCTTCTTTTATTACTCCATTTGGTCAAAAATATTCACAATGAAGCCTTTTGTCACAAACCAAAAGGAGTTACATGATTTAGAGGTAAGGACTTCTCTCATGCTCAGTCCAATTATTTTCTTTATACACCCCCTCTACTCTATTATTCCCATCTTGTGTGAAAACACCAATATCCTCCATATACTATGATTTTTTTTATGAAAAGTGTTTGACCTAAACTTACACACACCTTCAACTAATTGATGTTGAACAGACGGTTTCTCTGTATGGTGAACTACAGCCTCTTAAAATGATGATTGTTCATTTATCCTTTACCAAAAATCATGGTGGCCATTATGATGGAAAATAAATCAATATATGAAATATATAATATTAATATGTATTAAATATTATTCATTACTTTTTCAACAAAAATCTTTTTTCATTCTATTTGGTGTTAATATGATAATCTCGTTTGAGGAAGGGTGGACTGTCACCCCTCAAAGCGATGTGATTTGTTTACACAACACATAGAATGTATTAAGGATTAGTTTAATGAAATTATATGATATATATGATATAATAATTCTAATTTAACAATGATATATATATATACATACATATATATAAATATTTCATTTACATAGCTTCTTTTAATACAGTAATAAAAGAAAAAAACAGTGTTCATGCGTACATACGGCTTACCATCTCCATGAACGGTGTATTCCGTTACGTACTTAATTATTCTATAGAATATTATAATATAAATATAATTTGTATACCTGATATATATTTATATCATTTTCAACATTACAGAAACATGATATAAGTATAAGGATCAATAATATAACAAATTAAGGCATGTAAAGAACAAAGTGAATATTACCCGAAGGGAAACCTTAACATAGGATCATTAACAAGAGAATAATATAAGGATATAATAAAAAAATATATGGTAATATATATAAGAATACTATTATATAAAATATTTATACTAAACTTATAATTATTATACAGGAATCTTGTATGAGTACGGAGAGAGTCAATACATAATGTAAGGGGATTTCATCTAAATTTTAATTTCTTTGAGATACAAGCATTGTTCACCACTCTTTAATTTTGTATGTTTTATTTAATTATCATTATTGTATTACATTTATATTTTACTTAATTTTAATTGGTATTCACATTCCAATTTTATGATCCTTCTTCCATGGGGTTTAGCTTTCAAAAGTTCCCAAATCGGTAAAACAATTTGGTCTCAATTTTCCTTCTTTGAAATTCATGTTTTGTTATGAACCTAAAATCTTCTTTGATGTGAATATAATTAAATTTTAAATTTTATACAATGAATCTAATTATTTTCATGAAAAATTAATCTTCATGTAATTTCATTATTTTACATGGATAGTTTTATCCCATGTTACCAAGTTATAAGAGTTTATTGAGACAACCACATTGCTTTCCGAGATTGTTTATGTTATTTCTTCCCTTGATGAAATATTTTGATAAATAAATCTATAATATTCATGAGTTTTCTTATCCTATGTTATTTAAATATATAATAATGTATTATTACCATATTCTACTCTTTAGTACATAATATATTTAAGAAAGTGTTTTTAGGAAAGGCAGACTTTACCCTTTCTTCGGTCGGAAATCTATGTTTCAAAAAAAGGGTTTACCAGAATATTATACCATTATCCTATCGGATTTTAAGGACATTTTTAGCAATTTTTTTATTTTACCAATCACTTCAATGGAATATTATTTGTCATTTTCTAAACAAGATATTTCTTCTAAACTTTTTACCATTAAAAAGGAATATTCCTTTATTAATATATAAAATATGTAGAGATTTACCCATCATAATTCCTTTTAAGATTCATTTTCATTTTTAAAATGTGAATCTTTAAGAAAATATCATAAAAGTAATTTTCATGGATAAATATTTTGAAAATGGTTTCAATTCTTCTTTATATATTTCTCAAGTTATTTTCTGAGAAAATTATTTTTAAATGGTTTTATGTGTTAACAATCCTTTTTCAAGTAAGAAAGGATATTTTCCTTAAAAAACATTTTTGAAGGATAATTCAAAAAAAGTTCCTACTACGATAACATCCATATATGTTAATCATTCCCCTTTTTGGAAATTCTGTAATGGTTCCACGCATATCCTTTCTATTAATGGGTCACACTTAATGTCATGGTCTTTATGAAACCGGTTTCTCTTTCACGGGTTATATGTTTATGAAATATATTTTCCTTTCACGGGTTATGATTTGATGAAATTGTTATGAAACATATCTATTTTCAATAGGGTATCATGTGATGAAATTTTAGTGATACCCATTTCATTTTATGGGTCATGATTTGATGTTTATAAGACCTATGTATTTTTATGGGTAATGATATGATGAATGTTTTATTATCTTGTGGAACATGTGTGAATGATTTTACTATGAGATGGGTGGGACCAATATCTCCCACCAATGAATTGGGTAATGATATTTTCTATATGATCTCAAAGGATACATGGGTTCTTCCTCAATCCCAAAAATAAAGAGGGTGTTTGGGTTGTATCCCATCACCAAAAAAAAGTGGGTGTACATGTTATAGCCCAAACCTAAATGAAATAGGGTAAAAGGGTAGTAGCCCAAGCCTAAAAACAAGAAGGTACATGGGTTTTACCCCAAGACTAAAAGAAAGTGGGTACATAGGTTTCGAGACCAAGACCAAAGTAGGTACATGGGTCATATCTCAAGCCTAACATGTTATAAAGGACTTGGTAGGTATCCCTAACATTAAAGTTTCTATTCTTATATGTATGCTAGAAATCCTATGTATTATTCTTGGTTATGATTTTATGGATCATGTTGTTTATTTCCTTATGATTCATTTCTTATGAGATACCAATATTTATTCCATGATCTTTGTTATGATCTTTCATATACAGTGTATGATCTTCTATCTTCATTATCATGCTCTCATACCATTATGCCGATGATTATGACTGCATGTCTCCCTTGTTTACCCTTACTGAGCGTTTGATCTCACCCATTTATTATGTTTCCTTTCTATAGGTGATGAATACAGGTTTTAGATAGATTTAATTAATGTGGATATCTTTATGGGTGATGTCAAAGATATTTTACTAGGATAAAAGATTTTGTTTCCAATTTTGCAAAGAAACTAAACTATTACACTCCTCTGGAATGTATTTTTTATAATGTGCAGAATATTAATATAAAATGATATAATATCCATGTATGTTAATACTGGTTCCCTATAGTTTCTATCAAAGGAAAGGTTTAGTCAACTATTGGAAAATCGGATGATATAATCTTTGTGAGATCCCTGGGTTTATTTCTAAGGATATTCCTAGGGATGTCTCGAAGGATAAGTATAAGGATGAGTTTACATTTAGGAAAATGTATTGGAATTTTGGTAAAGGATAGAGTGAGTGGTTTTAAAGAAATACATACATGTCTAGATACTACAACTGGATGTGGCTCTGGCACATATGTAGCTAGGAGTAACAACTCCAACAAGATGTTCCGGGCATGACTTGGGGTAATCTGGTAAACGACAATATGCCTTGTTGTACACCTAGTTTGAAACTCCTAGGGGATATTCCTTGGGAATTAAAAAACACTTCACAATCTATCATTAATTATTTAGATATTATTTAGCTCTGAAAAACCTAGGATAAACCCAAAGTGTCACATATTAAGGAATTTTTCATGATTTAGCATCCTATATGTAAGTCTTTTTATGAATATGTGGTTTTATACTATGAAAATTAATGCTCACACTATGCTTATGGTTTTATTAAATTGAGGTAATCTAAAGGAACTAGATTAATGTTGAATGCGATGGTAGATTTTATGATGAGTGGTCAAGTTGGATGATCATTGGAGTGGAAGATGTCATGATCATGCCTAATCAGTTTTCATGGAACATTATTAATAATGATTACCTTAACCAATTCTTCGACTCTCCAAGGAAGAGAAAGAAGTATTTCGTTGACATTTTGTGTAATATATACCTTTAAGGAAAGAATATTCCATTTTCTTTATTTCAATAATGTGGAAATAAATGACTACTTGAATGCCTTAAAGGAGTAAGAATGTGTTTTGACTATGGAAAAGAAGGACACAAAGTAAGTGACTATAAGTGAAAAATTCAGAGTTAGGTTAAAAAAATGGATATGAATTTTGGAATCCCCACATCATCATCAACGATTATGTGTTTTAAGTGTGGATAAAATATTCATTATGAAACTCAATGTCCCAAGATGAAATCTCTTGAAGGGAACTAGCATGTTGGTATAAGTAATAGTTATAGTGCAGATGATGATGAGACTATGGATGAAATGTGAAAGGAAATAGGTATTATCATTAATGGATTAAGGATGAAGTAATAAAAGTATTTATTTATTTGGATTCCATAATCAAGAATGTTTAATTATGTATGGATTTTTCAGTTTATGTTTTTTCAAAGGATTTACAAGAATATGTTGGATGGTCAAGATGGACTAGAAAGGTTATCTCATGAATGTTAACATTTTGACTAAGGGATGGTAACCCTAAACATGTTCTTTATGTTAAGATAATTTTTTATGGATAAAGACACATGGTTTATGAATAAGTAAATTAGACAGTATTTATTACCTTGGAACAAAGTAATGACTTGTTTATTAGTGGTTTATTCTACCACTATTGAATTTGACAACATTTTTAGATTTAAGAAGTAAATCCAATATACTTTTTAATGAGTAATCATGCATGTTTTCCAAAATGATTTATGTTAATTCAAGTTTTTACCATGTTTCAAGAAAATATATGATGTGGGTGTTCACATGTTTGGAATGTTACAACCAAGAGATACTATTTGATATACATGGGAATCAACGTTAAGCGGATTTTGTGACTTCCTTCCAATGTTTTGGATTTTCATCTTTCTAAAGGATTATAGGGGTAACCATTTCTGGAAAGATAATTTATTATCATACCACATTGTGATTTATTAATATTGGATATCCTATTATAAAAACATGGTGATGATGATAACTAATTACAAATGGGATGACATATCATGTAACTTGTGATCTATTTGTACTTATGGAATGAAAAAGTAACCTTCTTTTTTTTATATAAGGATGTGAAGTAGATAAAAATAATAATGAAGGGTGACATTTTCTAGAAAACATGAAAGTATATATTTTATTAAACTCTTTAACTTTTCTTGATACCAAATTTTTTTCTTAAACATAAATTTTCGATGAATCATAAGGTCCATTAGGTCATTGCATATTTATTGCTTTTTGGTTGTTAGATTTCTCGTAACCCTGTTCTCTATCACTATCCATTAGAACATGATGGTATTATTTTTCTAACATATCCATTTTTTCACTTTCCACCTATGTTCTCCCATGTGGAAACTTATTTATATATTACTTTGGGTAACCATTACAGTTCCAAATTTTACTTTTTAAGAGATGTTTTAGTATTCATTTTTACAATGTGGGTTTCAATGAATGAAAATTTAAAGTAATAAACCTTTGATAAACTAAGATAATTTTGAGGTAGAAATTCATTTTAAGGGGGGTAGAATGTAATACCACGAGATTTTGAGAATTATTTTTTTGAATTAATTTATCTTTTCAATATTTTTTATTTCCCATGACATTGGAAATAGTTTTATATATTTATATAAATAAATAAATATATATATATTAAAACACTAATTCAAACATTCCTTTCACATTAAATACCCACTTTTCTTGTGCTACACGCATTACCAACTGGCCTTGCACTACATGCAACACCGAATTGGTGTATGCTGTGCATAATATAGAGTTTCTATGAAACAAATTTTTATTTATATAATGAATTAAATTATAAAATTATATAATAAACATTAAACATAGATATATTAATATAAATAAAAACTTTACAAATATGTTTTATAATACTTTTATATAAATAAAACATATTGATAATGAAAGATAACATTTTTGGTAATATCCTTCTATGATTAAAAATATCATTTTCTTAAATGAATCGCCTCTAATAGTGAAATTAATTTTAGAGAAACATAGAATATTAATTTGATAAAATAATCTTCCTTTTTGAATTCAGAACATTGAAATTATCTTAAGGTGAATTTTTTGGATTTTTCTAAGAAACTTCATTTTTAATGAATAGTGAAAAATACTACTCTTTAGTTTAAAACTACCTTTTGTCTAATTAATTATTGTTATTAATTTATATTATAAAGGTCACATTAGATAAATATTACAACTAGTAATAAAAATATATTAATTTGGATCAATTTCACTTTGAAACTGAATATAAAATCTTAACAAACTTTTTTAACTTTTTCTTACTTTAAAACCCTGTTATTTCGTCTTGTCTACAAGATTAGCACTAATATTAATTTTTCCGATTCTATGATTTGAATTTAAAAATTATGAAATACACCATTTTATTAGGGCTACTATTTTTAGTCTAATAACACCATGCTAATTTTTTTGACAAAAATGATTAGTAAATGTGATTAAAATTCATCACAGCGGTTAAGGCCAAATTAAGCTTAATTGGGGACTAAACTTTAAAATTAATGGACCAGATGACCTATAAAAATTTCCAAAACCAATTTTCTATCCATAATTCTTCCATAATACTTCCATTATTTAGTTCATTTGTTTTTTTATGACTTTAGTTTGGTATGAACATGTTCACAACTAATTTGTTTCAAAAAATTCTATGTGGGTCCTTTTTCCTCTCTATAAAACCCCACCACCTCTACCCATTCCTCACACCTCTCAAACCTTTTAATTTCTCCAAATATCTGGCCAAGTATCCTACAGAAATCCTCAATTTTACCTTTAATCCTCCCATTGGGTAGAGAGCTTCACAAAGAATCCTTTCATCACATATCAAAAGGAGTTACTCGATTTAGAGGTATTGTTTTCTCTAAATCTCCTTCCATTTATTTTATTTCTACACCCCCTACACTCTCTTATTAAGTTATTTTTTTTAAAACAAAATTATCCTAAAAATACAATTATGTTGTTATTAAATGGATCTGACCTACACTTACACACACCTCCTTCTAATTGATGTTGAACATACTGTTTCTGTGTACGGCGAACTATTGAATCACGAAACAATAATCCTTCATTTTTCCTTTACCACCAATAATAGTAGGAATTATGATGGAAAATATGTTTGTTTATGACATATATTATATTTAATATGTATTTAATCTTCTTTATTCCTTTTAAAACACACATATTGTTTCCTTCCATTTGCGGTTAATATGATAATCTCGTTTGAGGAAGTGTGGACTACCTCCCCCTCAAAGCGATCTGCTTCGTTCACACACCACATAGAATATATTGAGTATTGGTTTAATGAAATTATATGATATATATGATATATTAATTATAATGTAATAATTATATATATATATATAAATATATATATAAATATGTTATTTACTTACCTTCTTTCAATATGAAAATAAAAATGGAAAACAACGTTCATGCGTACATAGGGCTTACCAACCCCATGAATGGTTTATACCATTACATACTTAATTATGATATAGATTATTATAATATAATTATAATGGATATACATGATATTTTATCATTTAATACATTCTTTCATCATAAAATAATTATAAGTATCAATGATATAACAAATTAAGACACATATAAAGAACAAAGCGAATATTGCCCGAAGTGAAACCTTAACATAGGATCGTTAACAAGTTAGTAATGTAAGGTTATAATAAAACCATATCTAGTAATATATATATAATAATATTATTGTTTAGAATATTTATAAAAATATATATTTATTATACAGGAATCTTGTATGTGTACAGAGAGAGTTAATACACAATGTAAGGGGATTTCATATCACTTTTAATTTCCATGAGATACAAGTTATGTTCACCACTCTTTCCTTTTTTTTGGTGTATATACTAAAAATAATTTCATTACATATATAATTTAATTAAAAAATTTGTGTATTGACATTCCCATTTTACGATCCTTCTTCCATGGTTTTAGCTTTCAAATGTTGCAAAATTAGTAAAATAGTTTTGTCTCAATTTTCCTTCATTGAGATTCATGTTTTGTTATGAACCTAAACTATTCTTTGAGGTGTATATAATTCCATTTTACATGTTATACCATGAATATACTTATTTTAACTATATATTAAGTATCATGTAATTTCCTTTTTTTACATTGAGAGTATGATCACAAGTTTCTAAGTTATAAGAGTATATTGAGACAATGTCATCGCTTTCTGAGATTGTTTATGTAATTGATTCCATTAATGAAATGTTAAGATCCATATCTAAATAATATTCATTATTTTCTTTATCCACTATTATTTCAAGATATACTCATGTATTATTACCATATTCTACTCATTGGTACATAATATAGTTAAGAATGTGCTTTTAGGAAAGCCTGACTTTACCCATTCTTTGGTCAAAAATATATGTTTTCTAAAAAAGGATTCTACGAATATTATACCATTATACTATAATATTTTAAAAAAATGCTTACCCTTTTTTATTTTACCAATATCTTCAAGGAAATATTTTTTCTCTTTCCAAACAAGGAATTCCTTCAAATATTTTTATCGTGAAAAAGATATTTTTCTTTTTTACTTCGTTCAATATGTACATATTTACCCACCATCATTCATTTGAAGATTCATTTTATTTTTAAAAGGTTAATATTTATGAAATTGTTTTAAAAATGATTTTCAAGCAAAAATATATTCAAAATGGTTTCAAGTCTTCTTTATATTTTTTCAAGGTATTTTATGAGAAAATGATTTTTAAATGGTTTTATGTATTAAAAACACTTTTTCAAAGGCGAAAGGGTATTTTCCTAAAGATACATTTTTTAAATATATTTCAGAACTATTTTCCATATAATATGACATATAATGATGTTAATCATTTTCCTTTTTAGAAATTCTCTAAAGGTTCCATTCATATACTTTCTATGAATGAGTCATGCTCAGTGTCATGGTCTTTATGATGCATGTTTCTATTTCACAGGTGATATGTTTATGTAATCTGTTTACCTTTAATGGGTTATGCTTCAATGAAATGGTTATTAAACATATATATTTTCATAGGTCATGATGTGATTAAATTTTAATGATACACATTTATTTTTATGGCATATGATTTGATGTTTATAAGACCTATGTATTTTTATGGGTCATGATATGATGAATGTTTTATTATATTGTGGAACATGTGTGAATGATTTTATTTTGATATGGGTGAGTCCTATATCTCACTTTTATTCATTACATAATGATATGTTTTATATGACGTGAAAGGGTACACTGGTTGTATCCCACGACCGAAAATAAAGAGTATGTTTGGGTTGTAGCCTAAGCCCAAAATAAAAGAGGTTGTACGGGTTGTAGCCCAACCCTAAATGGAAGAGGGTACACGGGTAGTATCCCAATACTAAAAACAACAAGGTACAAGGGTTGTAGCCCAGACTAAAAGAAGGTGGGAACACGGGTTTCTAACCCAAGACCAAACTAGGTACACGGGTTGTATCCCAAGACTAATATGTTATAAATGTCTAGATAGGTATCCCTAACATAATTGTTTCTTTTCTTATATGTATGCCACAAATCCTATGTCTTATTCCTTAGTTATAATTTAGTGGATCATGATGTTTATTTCTTCATGATTCATGTTTTATGAACTGTCAATATTTATTTCATGATCTTTGTTATGATCTTTGATATGCGAGGTATGATCTTATTTATTCATGATCATGGCCTCATTCCCTTATTATCATAATTATATTTACATGTCTACCTTGTCTACCATTACTAAGCATTTGAGCTCACCCATTTATTATATTTCCTTTTTCCAAGTTATAAAGAAAGGTTTTATGTAGATGTACTAATGGTGGAGAATTTTATGGAAGATGTTGAAGATATTTCACCAGGAAGAAAGATTTTGTTTCCATGTTTCTAATGACCCTAAACTATTATAGTCCACTAGCATGTATTTTTGTGATGTACTAAATATTCATCTAAAATGATGTAATATCCATGTATGTTAAGCCTGGGTCACTATAAATATAGTTGATAATTATGAGGTTAGTCAAGGGGACCAGGTCTATTTTATGTCACATAAAGAGGGAATCCTTTCCACTAATATATATGGTGACCTCTACAATTGGAATACACCCTAACAGTTTAGTCACCAGTTACACTATGTCTAATTGAGATTCCCATTTTATATTCATTTCTGATCCAAGGAGAATATGATGGTAGATCACCAATATTGGATGAGGTTTACTAGGGAGGATATTATGGTATGGATAAACCTTCCACCCCTCAATTCAAGAATTTATTTATCCCATCATTTTGGTAATGTTTGGATTCACTCGTATCCTAAGTGGATTTTATCCAAATTGGTAACAGAAGCTTCCCAATTAATATTTTTTTATGAGGATAATCCTATGTATATAAAGAGACTAATTTTGAGATGGAAAACAACCTCGTAAGCATCCCACAATGAAATTAGGCATTTAAAATTATCATTATTTATGGTATAAGTGCTAACTGATTAGCCCCAAAAATTTTTGTTATAGAGAGTAAAGATTCATCGGCGTTATTAATTCATGTCACATCTCGACATTAGTAGAATTAGAGAATGTTGAACATAGAGGTTTAGCTCTAGGGAATACTTCATAAGGAAAAAATACATTTGGAAGGTTTCACCTATTTCACCACCTCTCTAGGACTAAATTTCAAAGACTGACTCGAGGAGGTCAAGGACTACTTCTGAGACATTGATGTAATGTTGGAAAGTGTCAAGGGTCAGGTTTTCTACTCACCCATGGTTCACCAAATGGTTGTTTGGGGAATGTTATAAAAGTCCATGGACAAATATGGCTATCCCACTGTAGAGGCAGTGGTAAGGCTAAAATTACTACTATTTCTAAAGATTAGTGGTTCCATTGTAACCATAATTACATACATTGTGTTTTTTTTGATATAGTGAGAAGCCACATAAGAGCACCTAGTCATGTCGTCCCCCATATATTCTCCATGGGGTATGACTGTTGGAGATGAATTTTTCATCTACAAGGGTAATGATGATAAGGCATCCCCAGGTCAACTGGACTAGTTGAGGGTAGAGATTATTATTTATAGAGAAATTCACTTAGCTTCACCACCTTCTAGGGGTCTTATCTGGATAGGAATAGGAAAATTAAGTGCTATAAATTGTCAGAGTCACCCCCTCTAGAACTCTCAAGAAAGTGTGGCATTTCAATCTTTTCTTATTTTTTATTATTATGTTACCACATCTTGATTTTCCAAAAATGTGTAGGACCCCACTGAGTCCACTCATAGGAGTATGTATTCATTATTAATTGTGAATGTGGGAATTTGGCTTCTTTAACATAACATTCACTATTGGTCTTGTCCTATCAAGGGACAAAGATTGCGGAGGTGCCAGCTTAGCTGTGCCCATTTTCTAGTTTAGATGCCTTAGAAGTCACTCCATTTGATCCACATGAGTGTAAAAACATTTTTAGGATACTAAAATAGGTATCTAAAATGATTTTTATTTATCCTTGATGGAGGCGAGTTTTGTAGAAGGTGAATAATTTTCAAGAACTAGACACTTTTTTGACTCTTTTCATGTCGTTTATATAAAACTATAAGGTGGAAAGAGAATAATTTATTGATGGAAAGAACCAAAAGTTCTATGAAGATGATCATAGAAAGAGGGTTTTGCCTCTATACTTGAGGATGAGGTTAGGGAAACGAGAATTTCAAGTGATACAACTGAGAAAATACTATTTCTGACACCGGTCATATTTGATGGTTACATAGTGATATCACATAATCTACCCTTTTGATGATAAACCCATATTCCTCATGTTGTAGTTTCTTCACCCCTAATCTTAAGGGTTAGAGTCCCTCCTCTCCTAGGTATCCCTTCAATTGAGTCAACCAATAGTGACGGTGAATCCCTTCCTTCAACATCCAATAATGTTGGAATGTTTCCTCCTCTTAGAAACATAGTCCCAAAAAGCATTCACATTCCTAGGACAGGCTTACATCCAAGACTAGGGAATGGATCTTTTATTAGTTGATACAATGATAGATAAAGAGGGTGGTCTATTCCATATTTTCATATAACCATTGGTAAGGGATGAAGGACCTGTTAGGTCATGTCCAATTTATGTTTTCCACCCTTGGTTACATGTTATTTTACTATTCCTCCATTCATGATTTGGTGAAGAAGGTTATTTCCCGAAGAGGGTAGAAGAGGGACCTTTAATTGATGGTGGTAGCCACTGAGGCTTCCAATCTAGTGATGAAAAGCTGGGATGAGGCATTAAATGAAGTGTTCTGACATGTGGTTGATGCATCAGGAAGTCTGATATTGACCATTTCTAGAATGAAATTATCCATCTTCAAGTAGAATCGTCCTAGATTCTGCATGATATTTAGATATCTGAGAAAACTATGTTGAATTAATAGATAATTATTATTATGATGGATAAATATAGGATTGATTCCACTTATTGGTTAGAGTATTTATAACATATTGTAGAGGTAGATATCGAATCTATTGATCAATTATGAAAATCTGTTACCTCCTCATAATAGAGGAATGGAGATCTCAAGGGATCCTGTGAGAACATGATGTGATAGAATTGTAATTTTTTAACTTTTCATTGACTTAAATATTCATTAGAGAGGCCGTGATATGTGGTTATTCCTCCTCCTAAATGGTATAAATCAATGGATCCTCTGAACATTATATATTTTTGTCTAGTAATTTTTCATTCATGATTTTAATTACATTTCACTGATATGATGTTGTATGAATCATCAATGATACCCATCATTTTCAAATTATCAAGTAAAAATGAATTTCTGGATTTGAATGTTTAAATTATAAAATATTTTCTCAATAAATTCTCATTATTTCCCACTTATATTATATTCCTCATTGAAATATCTTCTCCATCTGTCTTTACATTACCAGATCCACAAAAGGAAAATTCAGGTAGAATGTATGTCTCAGAGGGAGAGTACTCTATCATTTTCCAATTTTAATGGATTTTGCAATCATAGCATGATATTTATAAAGGCCATATAGTGGGACTCATAATATTTTTATCTATTCTATTCTTGTAGATTGAATTCATGTTGTGCTTTAGTTTAGGGCATTTTAGCTCGGACCTTCTATCACTGTAGTTTAGGGACTTTTAGCTCAGACCTTATATCACTATAGTGTATGATCCTTTGTTTGGGAACATCTATTAATCTGTTTTAGGGTATTGTATCTCAGACCTTATATCAATTTAGTTTAAGGCATTTTTACTCAGACCATTTATGGTTACAGTTTAGGATCATTCATCTTGTAACTTATATCTTGGTAGTTTAATGTTTTTTCTTGTACCTTCTATTGTTGTAGCTTAGGGTCTTTTAGCACAAACCATATGTAACTATAGTTTAGAATATTTTAGCTTGAACCATGTACTATTGGATATGGAGTAAGGGGAAGGCATTCCAAAGATGAACCAAGTCACCCTAAGGTTCGAGGTTCCACTGTGGTGTTTCTAGGGCTCATGAGGATTGGAGTTATTTTCTTATAAGGAGGAGATGATGCTGATTTGTATTTTAAATACCATATGTGTTGATAGCATGGTCAAAAAGTGGTGTATCAACACTTTTTTAATGTCCATAGAAGATTATAAAAGTTATATGGGATGACAGGGAATGTATCAAGGATGTGATGCCCACCTGGATAGTTGGTGCATGGGTCGAGTAATTCATAAAAAAAAATTTGATCAAAGGAGTATGGGATGGGGCCAAAATTCTAGGGCTGACCCATCACATTGAGAGCTGTTACGTTTCACGCTGGTGTTACCAAGGTTCACAAAGATCAAAGTTCATTTCTTTCATAGAGGGAATGCCTATGTTTAGTAGGTATAATCCCTTATTCATCGATAATAATGTCAAAATAGAGGTATCCCCACTCTTTTCCAAGTGTTGTGAATGATTTATGAGGAATTAAGCATCCGTATAATGAAGTTGGGAATGGAGAAAAAGTTATCCTGGAAGGGATTTGGAACCCTAGGGATTTTCAACTCTTAATTGTGAAGTTCAATCCCTATACCCTATGGTTTTGAATCATGGGGTGTGGACCATAAAAAGTTTCAGGAATGAAGTCTCACATTTATTACTTGAAAAAGGGTACAAAATGAAATGATGTAATGTAGAGAATGTCGAATCTACTTGAATATTCAGGTTATGGGGATTGAAAATCATGGTTCAAAGAATTAAAGTCATGAGGATTATATTGGAAAATCAAACTGTGAATTTTCTAGACCACTCTAAGGTTCTAGGATTTTCCCTAGTGATGCCATGGATCACAAGGATCTAAAAGCCCTTTTCAAATAGAAATGTTTTGTTAACAACATTAGGTGCATATGTAGGGTTTATAGACATACATGCATAGTCAAATAAAGGGTACCTTGAAGCTGGGAATCTATTTATGAGGTCCTTGGAAGGTTTACGGTGATCCTAGGAACTCAAAACATTAAATATTATTCAGGGAAAATTTAATATCCCTGTAGGGTTTGAGAACCCTAATGGTTGAATCACCACCCATCGAACATGTTATCACGACAAAGAGATTTGAAAAATAATTACATTAAATTTTTTTTACACTAGGGTGTACAATGATAATAACATGGATTTTACTATGGATACAATGTATCCCTTATGAGATTCATAACTTATTCACTTAGACCATTATTTTTTCTTGATCTCTGGAGATGAAGAGTTTGGAGAGTGAAGACTTGAAATTTTATCAGGATTCCCTTTATGGCCTTTGAACTAGAAATATTTTGTGCCTCTTTTGCTGGTATTTTAAGGTCACATGATCTAGTAAATCAAAGCCTAGAGTTTAAGGGAATATATTGTTGACCAAAGTGAAAAAAATTATGGTTATGGTGCACATGGACCTAATATGAGGGGGATGATAAACAAGAGCCTAATTATGATACAGAAGGTCAAGATAACTCCAATATCCTTATGAGTGGGAGATGAAATTTTTTTAAATCATGGATATAAGTTATTTGGTTATGAGTAATAAAATGGGAAAATCATGCCACAGATGACCCAAAACACCATCGGGTGCTGAGTTCTTCCATAGTGATGTTTGGCTCACAAGGATCAGAAAGCCCTTATTACTGATCCAATATGTCTCTAGTTAGTAGGAATAAGCTATTATTCATTGATACCATAGTCATGAAAAAATATCTCATTTATTTTTCAAGGGCCCTGAAAGGTTTTGGACAACTTGAGGTGCTCCATTAATGATGTTTGATTTATAGGATGAGGTGCTTTGAAGATGGAATTATCACCCTGTACTCTAGTGTACCAGGGTAAAGATATTTTGTTCCTTTGATAAGGGATGAAAATGGGTGATGTCTTGCACATTTTAACGTCATGTAGTGGGGATGTGTTTTTTGTTCATTTTTCATGTCACGTGATCTAGGCACTTTCATTGGAGTCTAAGTTCATCTTGTGAAGATGTATTTTCTTACTTACAGTTTAACATCATGTGGTAAGGATGTGGGTATTGACATGAAAATTTTTGTTAGATATATTATGTTAATAAGTAATCTGTATGAAGATCTCACTCATAAATAGGAAAAATAACCTTATTTGACTTGGTTCTTGTGCATTCGAGGATGAATTTTTCTTATAGTTAATACATTTGGACCAAGAATTGGAGATCTGAGCATCACTATGTATCCAGTGATGATAAGAATCATTCCAAACATAGTCCTAATAAATCTATGTAGTTTAACATCATGTGTTAGTTATATAGGCTCCCTGATTATTAAAGTGGTGTGTTGCATATGTTTCCATAAATGGAGGTCTTGGTGTCACTATGTATCATGTGGGGGAAAGAATCATGACACACATAGTCCTCACATGGGTAACTCTCTACATAGGTCTCACCCGTATATAGAGGGGGGGATTTTTATTGTTGATTATTGTAGTTGAACATAGAATTTCAGATTATTTCATAACTAAATATCTTGTCATAAAAGAATAAATCCACATGTAGTTCTTAGATGAAGGCACACTATATAAGACTAACCCGTATAAAGAGAGGGGAATTTTTATATTTTCTTTGTTGTGATTGGAATCAGGGTTGGTGATCTAGGTGTCAATATTTATCCTGTGATGGAAGGAATTAAGTCGCATGTATTTCTTGATTATCAGTGTGGTGGGAGTCCAACACCAATAATAGTGGTCCTTTTGGGTGAGTTCTAGAGGAATGTACAATTTTATCAAATGAAAGAGACATCAACCATGCAGTTTAACATCATGTGGTGAGGACTCATAACATGAATTTTTTGATCTTCCATTTTGGACTATGGTAACACTATTTAAACTAGTGTTCCTTATTCATGCGGGGGAAGACCATACCCAAATTCCTAAGCTCATGTGAGCTATTATCGGTGTGATAAGCAAGGAACTACATGGTTTCCTTATGACATGGAGGAAACTTAGAAAAGGGAAAGTGGTATTTTGAATCATGTGGTTGATGGACCATGGTATAGGATCGAGGCATCCCTATGCATCTTATTATACTGAAAATACGGATGTATATAGTTATATAAACCTGTGTAGTTTAATGTCATGTGGAAACATCATCATCCAAACAATTTGACAGGTTATGGAAGAGACATGGGTGAATCGACATGAAATATGATGAATGTTATGGCTAGGCCCAAAATAGATATTTGAGTATCTTTAAGTATACTATAATGAATGTAATCATGAAAAATGTTGTTCTTGAAGATCGTTCTATTTAGTGTCATGCATAGATGACATTAGTTGTGAAGTTTAACATATTTTGGTAAAGACGTGGGTGACTCGATGTGGAATGAATTTAATTATGCATATGGGCCGAAAAATTGATGTTCTAGAATCAATACGTGTCCTATGATGGAATGAATCCAAAAACATGTTTGTACAGGATTATGATATTCCCCATGTGGATCTAAATCTCACATAGGGAAAATATCATTTCATCCTTATTTTGTATAAATCTAGCTCATTGGTAGTGATTAATTTTTGAGATGATTCTACCCATGTAGTTTAACATCATGTACTGATGACATCTCCCAAGATATTTAACATCATGTAGTAAAGACAAAGGATGCTTTACATTTTATTATATTGTTTCCACGATGAGATCTGTGTAGTTTAATGTCATGGGGATAGAATGAGGGAAACCTGGTGTGAATGAAGATGAATCAGTAGGGGACCCCTTTAGTTTAACTTCATATAGTGAGGTGGTCCTCCATTCCGTTCAATGTCATGTGGATGTGATGAGCTCTATACAGTTTAACATCATGTAGTCAAGATGATATATATACCATTTACTATCATGTTGTCAGGATAATAAATTCTATGAATTTTATTATCTTCCTAGAAGGAAATATTTGGGCAATTTATCATCATGAAACTAGGACATGAGACACTATTTAGTTTGGAATCTTTCTTCCAGGATGAGAGACATTGTTCAGTATAACATCTTGCTACCAGGAAAGATTTCTGTATATTATCTTCATACAACAAGGATGAGTGAAACTATGCCATTTAATGTATTGGTTCCAAGATGAAAGAAGTTGTGCAGTTGAACATCTAGTTACCAGGATGAAATACACTATTTAGTTTAATGTATTGTGTCCTGGATGAAATAGGTGGTGATTTTTATTGTCTTGCAGCAAGGATGAAATACACATTATTGTTTAACATCTTATTACCCAGATGAAAGACACTATGTAGTATAATATCTTTCTTATAAAATGAGAGACACATTATGGAATATATGAAAATAATTTCTTAAGAAATACTTCATTTGTGGGTATTTTTACATGTTCCCCATCCATCAATGAAAATGAGTAGGCTCCATTATGATAGACTTTATGTATGATATGGTCCCCTTCTAATTTGGATTCTATATCTATAGGATTATTTCTTAGTATCATTGGTGTTGTAAGATCCAATACCCATTATCCTTGAAGAAATTAATGGAGGTAGACATTTTTATTGAAGGCCTATGAGATCATATTTTAATGGACATCAAAGTTGTGAAATGTACACAACCTGTTCTCGTTGAGATAGTCCAATTCATCCAGTCACTTTTGTGATTTCTCTTGGTCTGGTAGTTTTCCACAAATGGCTATTTAGAGTGAAGGTATCTTGAATTCTATGTGTAACACTACCTCACTCCGAAAAACTAATGAATACAACATTTCCTATATAGTGGTACGTGTGGTGGTACAGTAGGAAAATAAATCATCGGGGTGCTTGTATAGTTAGTAATTCTTTTATGTATTCACCATCATATGGAGTATATTGGATTGATTTATATTAAAGGAACTTATATATCATTTTTCCACTAAATGATAGTGGGATGAGTAATTAAACTCAATGTTGTAATCTGGGTAAAAAAAATTCAACTCTGTATAACAGATGTTGGTGTTATTGTCCATCAGTATTGTGTGAGGGATTCCAAACCTAGTGATAATATGATACATTATGAAGTCAATGATATTCTTCATCCTAACTTCCTTGAGGGGTACTTCCACATCCCAATTAGAGAATAATTAAGCAAAAGTACATATGTACTTGAACTACTTAGTTGTGGATGGGTGATATGGATCCAGAATATCCATTCCACATACAAAAAATGGCCCAAAATATTTAGTTGTATGTAGAAATTATGGGGGTTGATGGATGAAGTTCTCCAAGATTTGGAATGCATGAAATTTTCTAATGAATTACACACAGTCATGTATCATTGTTTTCCAGTAATTACCTAGACTTCTGATTTGGTGAGAGAGCCTACTTCTAGATAGATGACCACCATAGGATCCCACATAGACTTCTTTTATAACAATAGGAATATCCCTTTCTACTATGAATCTAAGGAGGATTCTATCAATCCCTCTCTTGTAGTGGGATTTCTGCTCATTTGGAACATCTCACTTAGTAATGTTCACTACTAGTTAATGAATCCATTCCTTTCCATATCGTTATGCTGGGAGATTCCCAGTAATAATTAGTAGTAATTAGAAGTAATTAATAGTAATTAGTAATAATTAGTAATAATTAGTACCAATTATTAATAATTAGTAATAAGTAGTAATAATTAGTAATAATTAGTAATAGTTAGTAATAATTAGTATTAATTAGTAATAATTAGAATTAATTAGTATTAATTAGTATTAATTAGTAATAAGTATTATTAATTAGAATAAGTAGTATTAATTAGTAATAATTAGTATTAATTAGTATTAATTAGTAATAATTAGTAATAATTAGTAATAATTAGTAATACATTTTAATAAATAGTAATTATTAGCAATAATTAGAAATAATTAGTAATAATTAGTAATAATTAGTAATAATTAGTAATAATTAGTAATAATTAGTAATAATTAGTACTAATTAATAATAATTAGTAATATTTAGTAAAAATTAGTGATAATTAGTAACAATCAGTATTAATTAGTAACAAAGTATTAATTAGTAATAATTAGTAATAATTATTATTAATTAGTATTAATTAGTATTAATTAGTATTAATTAGTATTAATTAGTATTAATTAGTATTAATTATAATTAATTTGTAATGATTTGTATTAATTAATATTAATTGGTAATAATTAATAATAATTAGTAATAATTAGTAATAATTAGTTGTAATTAGTAATAATTAGTTGTAATTAGTAATAATTAGTATTAATTAGTAATAATTAGTATTAATTAGTATCAATTAGTATTAGTTAGTATTACTTAGTAATAATTAGTAATAATTAGTAATAATTAGTAATAATTTGTATTAATTAGTATTAATACTAACTTAGTACCTGATGTTACAGGTCTATCTATTCAACAAAATAAAACTTAGGATGATATTGATTTAACTCATGAGTTGGCACAATCTAAATTTTATGAGTTGCTGAGGTCTGTTGAGGATGCATTATATCATGTTTGCAAGATAAGAAAATTTGAAGAGATTTCAAAAAATTTGGCTATTAAATTAGATAATAGAATGTCAAACAACTATTTTGATTAGATATTTTCCTTGGTTAAATCATTTTTACCTGAAAGAAATGTGTTTCCTGAATATTACTATGAGAGTAAGAGGTTGGTTCGTAATCTGGGCCTTATTTATCATAAGATTCATGCATGTGAAAATGATTGCATCTTATATTTTGGTGAAAATGAGTTGTTGGAAAGTTGTATCACATGTGGGAAATCAAGGTATAATGAATTTGAACTGAGGAAGTCAGGACCGATAACTACAAAATAGATGATATATTTCCCTCTTACACTCAGGTTGCAGTGTTTATTTATGTCTTAGAACATAGCGACAATGATGTCATGGCACAAAACCAAGATTTCAACTAGTAAAAGATTGAATCATCCATCAGATGCTGATTTATGGAAATATTTTGACCAAGTGCATTCGTCTTTTTCTTTAGAAACCCGAAATGTGCGATTAGGTCTTTCTACTGTTGGTTTTTGTATGTTTGGTTTTTACTTTAGTTAGTATTAATGATGAAATATCTTTATAACTCCATACAATTTACCTCCATGGATGTTGATAAAGAATCCTTATACCTTTTTGACCTTATTAATCTCAGGACATATGAAAAATAATATTAATGTTTATTTGAATCCATTGACTGATAAGTGAAATTCATTGTGGAGTAATGGTGTTAGTACATATGATGTTGCTGCGAAACAAAATTTATGACAACAAGCGGCATTGATATGGACAAGTAGTGACTTCCCATAATACGAAATGTTTTTTGGAAGAAGTAAACATGGTATGAAATCATGTCCTTACTATATGGTAGACAACAAAGCATTTATGATCATCAATGGGAAAAAACCATGCTATTTTGACTATCATCGCATATTTATTCCAACCAATCATCCTTTTCGGGGGAACAAATCTCATTTTCGAAAAGGCACAATTGAAAGGGATGGACCTCCCAAAATGATCTCTAGTACAGAGTTAAAATCAGTTGTATTTTCATTACCTCACATCAAATTTGGACCAACAATAAACCAACATAAAATTAATGGCTTTGGTAAAGAACACAATTGGATAAAAGGAATCATTTTTCTTAGATCTGTCATATTGGTCTGATTTGTTGGTCCACCACATGTTGGATGTCAAGAATATTGAGAAGAACTGTTTTGATGATTTGTTTCATACAGTTTTGGATACACCAGGTAAGACCAAAGATGATGTAAAGGAATAATTAGATCTAGCCCAAATTTGCAGGAGACCAGAACATGAACTATTTGAAAATGTTAGATCAAAGAGGTTAATGAAGCCAAAATCAGCTTATACGCTTTCCAAGGAGAGTTTCTTATTATTTTGTAAGTGGATTTTAGATTTGAGACTTTCAGATGGCTATGCTTCCAATTTGGGTAGATGTGTTAGGAATGGTCATATTACCAGGTTAAAAAGTCATTATTTTCATGTTATAATGGAAAGAACTATGCCAATTGGATTGAGTGGCTTGTTGAATTATATTATTTTAGATTCAATAACAGACATATCATATTTTTTCTGAGACATTTGTGCGGCAAGAATAGACTATGATGTAATAAGAAAACTAGAAGAAGATATTGTTGTAATTATATGTAAACTGGAAAAAATATTCCCGCAAACATTATTTGACTCAATGGAACATTTGATATTACATTTTCCAAGTGATGAAAAATGGGTACGCCTGGTACAGTTTCGATGGATGTACCTATTTGATAGATGCATGCAAAAATTGAAAAAAAAGTACAAAACAAAGCATCAGTTGAAGGCTCAATTGTTGAAGCTTATTTGCAGGAGGAAAATAATTTTTCTCCTCTCATTATTTTGAATGTTAATATCACTCAAAACACAACCACATGGTAGAGAATGAGGGTAATATTGATAATGAAATGGACAATAAATTATTAGTTTTTAATCATGTAGATCTTGGCTTCGGTGGAGTTCATGAATGATGGATTTCCGATAATGAATAGCACATAGCTCTTACATATGTTCTGCTCAACTATTAAGAAAAATGACATAATTTTTACTATGAGTGCTTCTACCACTTATTCTATAATTTATGTTGCAGTAAGTAAACTTATATTATTTTTAGGTAATATGATAATCATATAAATAAATAGCTTTAACAAATTACAGCATCTGCTCTTGAAGAACGTCGGGAAAAAAATTTCTCAATGGTTTCAAAAATTGGCAACATAAATTATTGATGGTTTACCAAATCAACTCAGTTTATTATTTAATATATTGATAATTGTTTTAAAAAAATTTAGGTGTCTCAATATGATGATAATATTGATAAGAGACTACGTATATTGAGTAACCTTCCATCCAAAATGGTTAAATATTATATTCCATATATGGTGAATGGTTTTTGATTTCATACACGTGCATATGGGGAATCAAAAGAAACAATGAGAATTGGAGTTTTCTTGAGAGGATCTCATCCTAGAGAAATGTAAAGTTGTTTTTTGCAGCATGCTGGATGAAATTATTAAACTCTGTTATCTTGGAAAAAATTACATAACGATGTTTAAATATTGATGGTTGGATACATAGAGTGGATTTCATGTTCATCCGACTACTGGAATCATTGATATTAAATATAAATGTCTTCTTCCAGTAAATGAACCATTTTTACTGGCTCAAAAGGCACATAAAATTTATTAATCAAAGTACTCGGCTACTTTAACAGACCTGAGTGATTGGTAGAGCATAATAAATATGAAATCTCAGGAAAATCAGTATACTCAAACTGAATGTGGTTCCACTGAAGTGCAAGGAAAGTGACAAGAATATCGATGATGACACCCCACAATTAAGGGTCGATGGTCACAATGATGTTAATGATATTACAAATTAATTTCAAATGGGAAGAGATGATGAAACTGAAACTCATATGGATATTGATGATATTGAGGAGGAATAAGAAGACATTGACATCATCAGATAAGAAGATGATGATGAAGGTGAACATTAACATAGATAAATACTTGTTCTAATCATAACTAATATATAACTATATATAGTAGTTATTCTCAACTATTTTCTAATGAAAGTTCTTTTGTGTTTCAGATCGATGATGATCTATTTCATGAGTTGCAGGAGGCTGAGCTACCACTGGATGAGGAGGTTTTGGGATCACATGACCCTCGGACTACTGGTAGTTCAGGGGGTTTGTAGAGGGGGACATTCTTGCATGAATGAGGATTCTTGACCCCATCCGTAAGCAACATCCATGTCTTGGCTTTGATCCACACACACAGAAGTATGGAAACCTGTGTATTTTATTTATATTTCATTAAATAATTTATATATTAATTTTTTTATTATTTGTTCTTTTTTCACAGTTTTTCACATATAGCTATTGGACAGGAAAGGACTATCTTGCACAATTATTTTTCTCAGCAATGGATCACATGGAAACAGATTCACATTGATGTGCAGCTTGACATGTTCAATCATTGGATTCTACGTAAATAAATAATATTTATTTCGAAATTTATTTCATTAATAACATGATATTATAAATTATTTGTAGGGTTTGTGGTATCCCATCGATGATAACCTGTGAGACGCTATCCGCGCGGTATGGGAGGAATCTATGGGTGACCATTTTCATTATTTTTTGCACAATATGAGAAACATGACCATGAAGAAAGCATGAGTGGCAGTATTTGATTAGTCGGGTAGAGACCACCGACCATATACATTTCATCTCACATTTGGGATGGATTATGTTCACATTGGTTGCGTGGTGGATTTTAGAGGAGATCTTTATTGGGCCGACAGAACTGGGGGAGACAGGAGGTGACACAACGATCCAGTAGCCATACATTTAGTACACATAGAGAGCATCTTGTAAGTACTTTTTTTCAAAATTTTATATAACATTAAATATAAATAGTTTATATAATATTCATATAGGTAGTCAAGCATCCTGATATTACAGAGTACGAACTTTATTGGATGATGTACAGTGATCTAGCCACTGAAGAGATTAGAGGTGATTGTAAGCATCGGATTATTGTCAGTATTATTTCTTTTTCAGTTTGAAAATTAACTTCATATACTATTTTTACTATTTTAATTTCAAATTTGAACTAAATTAGTCATATGAGGCTGCGATCTCTCAGACACACGCTAAGAGTCAGGTTGGGACAATTGATCATACTAGTGCCCACCACTTTGATGAGGTGGAATGGATGCCGGTGACCCAATATGGCTTCGAGAAGGGCCCAGTAGTTGGTATTAGCTCTCATTTGACTCATGGGACTTATTATGGTACTATTGAGGTGTCGGCATCCAGTTTGAGAGGATCTTGTGGAGAGGCATAATCTTCTAGCTCACAGTATCAAGAGCAGCTGCAAGCTCACGTTGAGCTTATATAGAGTTTGCATACGTAGTTGGAAGAGATGCATCATCATCATCATCAGCAGCAACACGAGGAGGAGACAAGCCAATGGAAGTAGTAGGATCATGAGTAGATGGAGTACATTCATCGTCTAACTTGTAGTTTATGGATGAGAATTCCTCCACCATCTCCTCCATCTCCTCCACCTCCTCTAGAAGACTATCCCCCATTGACTTTTTTTAATGCTAAAAACCTTTGAATTAAAAGTTAATTGTAATATTAACTTTTTATAGTCTCTTTCTTTTATATTGGAGCAAATATTTCATAATTTTAATTTTTTTAATATTTTATTATTTTATTATTTATTATTATTAATATATTCTTTAATGTTTGTTTATTTTTACAATAATAATAAAAATATTATTATTTTTTTATATTTTTTGTGAATGTTGGGAATTTTAATATTTTAATATTTTATTATTATTTTAATAATATTAATATTATTTTTCAATAAATATCAATAATAATAACAACATTATTGTATTATTAGTATTATTTTATTATTAATATTATAATAATATATTTTTTAATATTATTAACAATATTATTATTATATAATTTTATATTATTTATATTAGTATTATTATTATTATTATTATTTTCTAATATTAATTTAGCTTAATTTTATTGAATATTTTTTTATTTTATTAAGTATTTAAAATGGGGCTTTTTGTGATGGGACCCCGTCGAAAATAGTTTTTATTTTATTAAAAAAGTATTTGCGATGGAAGAACTAGACCATCGTAAATACGTTTTTGGGATGGTCCTGTCATAAGAAGTTTATTTTTATATAATCTATATAATCAGAGAACTATTTTCGATGGGACGATTTCTCATAGAAAATAGTATTTTTTGGGATGGCCCGTCACAAGAAAATACTATTTGCGACGCTGTTTTTCTAGAACGGGCTATTTACGAAGGGGCCTTATCGCAAAATCTCATTTGCGATAGGATCCCGTCACAAATATCCCATCGTAAATACCTCAAATTCTAGTAGTGAAGGGATATTAATATCGACAAGGATAATTAGAATATAAAAAACCACAAAACTATATTTTTTAGGGGTGAAATGAAAATTATATCATTAAAAATATTTTCTAAAGGAAAAAAATTATATTTATGATCCTTCTTCCTATAGTTAAAGAATTATTTTATCATGAAATATGAGACAATATACTTACATGATTTATTCAAATCCATAAACATAATTTTATCATTTTTTGGGTGTTTCAATTCCCCCCCTTTCATCCCCTGATTCAACTATGAATGAAATATATGAATTCTTCTTGTCTGGATCCCTAAAATAAACTTTTAATCGATCATAAGATCTATAAAGGGATGAAATGTTTTTCGTCTTTCCTTTATTCAATTATTGAAACAAAAAATGATCTGTATATGCTAAGAAAAATAATATGAATAATACATAATTTTAATAATGGTTATAAATTATTTCAATAATAATAAATAAATATATAATTGATTCTTTCTACAAAAAGAAAATTTTTAACACTACTCAAAATAATCATAACCAGTATTCAAGACCCAAAATTTGAAAAAATGGTCACAAAATTTCTAAATTAAAGTAATCTTTATTCCCTAAACATCATAAAGTATCTCTTAAGTTCACATAGAAAAAACATCAATTCTATGATTATATATTCAACTAAAACCTGCTAATAACCTAAATCAACATAAAACATCAATGAAAATATATATACATGAAACATTAAATCTACCCTTATTCCTCAAATAAAATCACATATTATGAAATATATTCTGTAAATCCAAAAATGAAATATTCTTCATCAAAGATAACATAAATTACTTTTTCATCAAATCACTAATCAATTTAAAGGCCACTAATACAGCTTAATTTTCATTATCAATAGGAATTATCTATTTTTCCCAACTAAAAATTATTATCTCAACATCATGCACATATTAAGTGTCATATATCCCTGAATCACGTTTTTACTAAAATATCACCTTACCACTAAATCAATTTTCTTGGTTATCTATACCATTCAACAAATTCGTTAAAATATTTAATGAAAAACTATCATAAAACAATCTATATATGTTTCATGATTCATATTACCATAATATCACTGATCAAATAATCATAAAAAATAATTAATGATTTATAAAACATAAACACATCAATCATTATACTTCAATTACTCAAATAACATAGGATCTTCCTTAGTCTAATATTCAACCCATTTTTTCAGGTATTGACTTACATTGTTCCCAAGTTCTCTACATATAATAAATTTAACTATAAATGTTTCTCTAGGATGTACTTTATTTTACTTCATTGAACTCTTCAATTTTCTTCAAAAATTTGTTGTTTTGATCCCCTATTTTACACACATAAAATATATTCCACTTCCTTTGATACATTTACATGTTTTCTTCTTCTTTCGTTCTTTAAATATAGTAATATTAATGTTCATTCCTCTATGGTCCTCCTCAAACTCCATTTTTCCCTATTTAGTTTATTTGGAAAATCATCTATATTCATGGTGATAATTATATACAGAGGTAACTAGTTATGGATAATCACCATCTTTAAATTCAACATCCCATTTCATTTAGTTTCTCTTGCAGATAATTTTTTATACATCTAGAACATTTAGTATTAACAAGATTCTTCTTAGTTCCATCTATTGGAATAAAAACATAGTTTGAAAAATAATAAGCATATTGAGAAATCATATATTCAATAGAATTCAATAAAATGATTTATTAATCATGAAAAATTATTTTCAATCTATAAAACATTATTTTTAACATAGGTATTCCATAGTCATTTCTTATTCAAATGATTCATAATGGTTCGTAAATAAAATTTGATTTAACCTAATCAGTTCCTTCAACAATGTCTAGCCATGTTTGCAGTCTTAAGACCACTCATCGTGAATCGGTGATGATTGAGTTAAAACACAATCCAGAAATTTTAGTCATAGTATCTTTAGGTTCATCTACAAAACAATCAAATAATCATTTGAGTGTCAAGAGATATATGTGCTTCTTAAGAAAACCATACTCATTAATTTTCCATAACTTAGGATCTTCTCATATACATAGTGTTATACAAAGGGGTTTCACTAATGTTTTGTAACGCCCCGACCCCAGTTACCCAGAGTCGGTGCATTATTACATAACATTGGCATGATCACAAGAAAGATCAAATCTCGAAAGATTGATTGGTTTAGTAGCCTTGGAAACACTAGATATATTCATAAGTTTTACATTACATTATAAAATGAAAAACTACTACAACAACATAATGTCTCCACAGTCCACACTATGATCCCCTCATAATATCCCTGAAGGTCATTCATAACTTACATCTTCACTTCCTGGAAAAAATAAAACATAGAAAAGGGGTGAGCTCAAATGCCCAGTAAGGATAACAATATAGCGGAAACTTTCATCAATAAGAATGAACATTTAAGGCAATGTATAACTAAAACAAAAGCCTTATGAACTTCAACATAGTATGGCAAAAGTAAAAATGAAATAATGCCATTTACTTATTCACATGGATATTCTACTAATCGAATAATCACATGCAAAAATCAATAACCACTTTCATAATGTTGGAATGCATAATGCCAGACTATCATAACCACATAGTCAAGGCCTCGTGCCAAGACTACAAATAAGATTTTGTCAAGGCCTTGTGCCAAGACACTAGTTTGTCTCATGAGACCTACCGATGCATCGAGGAGCTATAGCGGGCTCCACCCGTCACTTATTAAGTCCAATGCATTCCCATATGAAAAGGTTTAAACATAACATAAACATTCGTATTAAAACTAGCATACGAAATGTCAATACTTTCACAATAAACTATGAATGGTATAAAAATAGCACATCCACAGTCAAACATATCACAAAACCTTCAATACAATATATAAGTTTTGTATCATAATAAATCAACTTCAAATAATCTTAAAATCCATCAAAGGATGTTGACATAGATGAAATCAAAATTCTTTTTAAAGAAATATCTCCTTTTATTTTGAAATCATTTAAGATCCATATAAAATAAAACATTTTCTTTGAAAATATTCTTATAAGCTTGTAAGGAAAGCTTTGAAGATTTTATAACGGCGTAAAATAACCGCACCCGCCGTATAAGTTAAAAAAAACATTCTTACCTTAATTCTGTCGAAAAGGTTAAAAAGGACCTTGTTTTGAAAACGACCGAAAGATTCCTTTATAAACCACTTATAAAAGTCAAAAAGGGTATAAATGACTTTAACTCATATTCTAGTAAATAGTAAAAATGTTTTGAAATGTATTTTTAAGAAACATGGATGTGGATGATAAAGAGATCCCAGTAGATTATTACGTATAAACAACCTCGGATAATGAAGAGATTGTGAAATAACCCTTACCTTGTACTTTTCCTTGGTTGGGGTAGGTTAACCTCCTGTATAATGGTGAAATAATTGTTATTAAATTATACAAGAATCATATATATTAATATGATATCATATATGATCTTTTAACATTGATTTATTAATAATATCGTAGAATTATCATCGTTTCGGGTGTTAACTTACTCATTTTCTTTTATATGTTTTGTTACATAAGCCATGTTTG
Organism: Viscum album; assembly: GCA_963277665.1. Lineage (NCBI taxonomy): Eukaryota > Viridiplantae > Streptophyta > Magnoliopsida > Santalales > Viscaceae > Viscum > Viscum album. The sequence continues at coordinate 1,653,934,989 of OY728121.1, read as the reverse complement.
TTGTATCTTATTCATATCCAGAATGATATCAAGTCCTTAAACATCATTTTTAAATCATAAAATGATAATTATACTTGAATGGATACGATGGAGAATGAATCTCATCGCGTTCGTGGAGACGGTAGTCCGTACGTACGCACGAGTGACAATATCATTCTTTTGATATTAAAATAATATATAAATGAATGGTATATCATATATACAGAATTATTAACATGTTATATTTATTATTTACATGAGTTACACATCATTATTATACCCATCCAAATAATATTATATTGAATAACAATTACACCACGACGTGGAGACGGTAAGCCGTACGTACGCACGTATGGTGACATGTTATTCAAAGGGTGGATAGAATACTGAATATGGTTGTACCATACTTATAATAACATCACAGTATATGTGAGATACTGGAGTTATTATTTTAGAATGGTAAGAACAAAGGAAGAAGAAGTGGAAGAAGAAATGAACTTAGAAAAGGGTGGTGAAATCATTACCTCTTCTTCGGGTTCTTCCTTTTGATTTGATCAAAAGGGCTCCTTAGGTTGGCTTTCGGATCAAACTAAGGCCTCTAGGTTGTAGTGAGGGATGTTGGGAGAGTATTTGGGCAGAGCTTGGCCGAACCAAAAGGCTTTGAAGGTGTGAAGAAATGAGAAGGAGGAGTGCCCTTTTTATAAGAGGGGTGAGGGGCACCTTTGGAAAAGCTAGAAATATTAATTTATAATAAATTCATATTCAGTTTCTAATGGCTCCAAAGCTTATTATTCAAAGGTTAAGGTGGGGATATGTCGAAAACCACTCAACCAATAGAATTTAGACAGGTTTGGGTACTTATATTAACCTTATCTTTAAGTATTAACTCTAAGTTAATTAGTTTCACTTTTACAATGTCTCTTTGTATGTTTATATAATATGGTTAATAAACTTACTATATACATCCAAGAGACGCCCAAGTGGTCCATTAATGATTAACCTATCATAATATAAGTCTCTTGGCCGAACCTTAGATTTTTAGGAATTTAATATCAATTAATAATATAATATTTTTTTTAAGAACTCTTTTATGTCAATTTTGACACTATTCAATAGTTGATTTTTGTGAAACTCATAACAGATTGATTACTTCTAAAAAAGTCCATTAAATCAATCCTAATATATCATATTAGCCTAGAAAATTAGTTTAATTCATTAAAAGTTTCATATTATATTTATTTGGGTATTTATAATATCAATTATTTTAATTTTTCACTATTATAGTAATTACTGCATCATCATTGTGTCATAAATAAAATAACTTATTTAATGTCTAAAAATTATAAATAAAATATACTTATGTAGGAAATCTTTTTAGATTTCTAATGAATATTTATAATCTAAAATCCAACATATATAACCCTATGTAAAAATTGTTGTTCTAAAAGATATATGCTTGTGTCTTTTTTGTATTCATTTTAACTAAATTAAAATAAAGTGTCATTATCACTTACAAGTGGATCCATGGGGTCCCAAAATTGACACAAAGATGCCCATGGTCGACCATCTATCATCCAATAGGGTTAAGACACGTTTTTAGGGTAATTTAGTATTATTATAATATTATTTTTTTAACCCTTATTTACCGGATTTACCCTTAACCATGGTAAATAAAATATTTACCGCAGTAATTATTCAAAATGTCTAAAAATAAAAGTTACCTATTTACACAATTTGAACATCCTGATTCCAAATATGGAATCCATTTTCCTAAATTCAAAACACAGAAGTGGCAGAAATTAATTTAAAATTAATTCCCGCTGTCAAAACAAAAAGCGTGTTTTTAAGAGATAATAACTATCAAAAGATTGACACTTGTTTATGTTCGGTTTAATTGTAAAATTATGTCCAATGACCAAAATTATATTAAATGGTAAAAATATATTCTAAATATACTTTAAAACTACTAAAATTCATAATTTATCACTATTAATTATTTTGATTAAAAAAGTTGTTTTTAATTAAAATTTAGTAATTTTCACTATTCATCAAAATATGAAAGTTATCCGAAAAGTACCAAAATTTCACCTTAGGCTAAATTCGATATTCCGAGTCCAAAAATGAAGTCCATTTTCAAATATAAAATATATATAATTTCAAAAATTAGGTATTACTATTCACAACGGCTAGTTTAATTAGTTGTGGTGTGTGTTAGAACTCGAGGTTGCGTACAACACACGCTATCACATTATTCAAAGGGAAACGTACCGTAGAAGCTTGGGGTGTTACATTCTCCCCTCCTTCAAATAATTGTGTCCTTGCAATTTCTAGGGTATTACTGCATAAAAAGACTCGGGTGGTTCTTCATCATAAGTTCCTCGGGTTCCCACGTTGCCTCTTCCATCTTATGATTCCTCCACAAAACTTTTACCAGACGCGTCGTCCGGTTTCTCAGCACTTGTTCTCTCGTATCAAGAATCTTGATGGGCTCTTCGCAATAAGACAGATCGGGTTCCAGTTCTAAATCTTCATAGGTGAGTACATGCGTTGGGTCAGGCATGTATTTCCTCAACAGAGATACGTGGAACACATCGTGAACTTTGGAGAGACTTGGCGGCATTGCCAATCGGTAAGCTACAGCCCCAATTCGTTCTAGAATTTCGAAAGGTCCGATATACCTGGGACTCAATTTACCTTTCTTACCAAAACGTATGACTCCCTTCCACGGAGATACCTTCAGGAAAACATGATCACCGACTTTAAATTCCAAATCCTTCCTTCGATTATCGGCATAGCTCTTCTGCCTACTTTGAGCTGCTTTAATGTGATTTTGGATTACCTTCACCTTTTCCACCGTTTCCTCCACCAGTTCTGGGCCTACAAGTTTTCTTTCACCAACGTCATCCCAACAGGTTGGTGTACGACATCTCTTTCCGTATAGCGCTTCATATGGTGCCATCTGAATACTCGAATGGAAGCTATTGTTATAGGAAAATTCTACTAGTGGTAAATATTGATCCCACATACCCTGAAAATCAAGTGAGCAAGATCTCAACATGTCTTCTAAGGTCTGAATAGTCCGTTCTGATTGTCTGTCTGTCTGAGGGTGGTAAGCAGTGCTCAAATGAAGTTCAGTATCCAGGGATTTCTGAAGACTTTTCCAAAATCTTGAAGTAAAACGGGGATCATGATCAGAAACAATCGATAGGGGTACTCCATGAAGTCTCACAACTTCATTAATGTATAGTCTTGCCAGACGTTCCAGGGGTAGATCTTCTCTTATAGCAAGAATATGTGCTGACTTGGTAAGACGATCAACAATAACCCATATTGCATCGTTCCTTCTAGGAGTCTTTGGTAGCCCCATGACAAAGTCCATTGTAATATTGTCCCATTTCCACTCCGGTATGGGAAGAGGTTGCATGACTCCTCCAGGCTGTTGCCTTCCAGCTTTCACTTGTTGACAAACCATACATCTTGACACAAAATCAGCAATCTCCCTCTTCATGTTGTCCCACCAAAAATGTTCCTTCAAATCTCTATACATTTTGGTGCTCCCAGGGTGTATAGAGAAATTGGAACTATGAGCATCATCCAGCAATTCCCTTTTTAGATCAGGTATATTGGGAACACAAAGTCTCTTCCCGAATTTCAAAATTCCACCTTCATATGCAAAGTCTCTCAATCTCCCATCATTCACAGCTTTAATATTCTTTTGGAATTCTTCATCATCAGTCTGAGAACTCTTAATCCTTTCTAGTAAAGATGGTTTGGCAACCATTTGAAAAAGCATTGATGTTTCACCTTCCCTGGTTATTCCCATGTCCATCTTCACTAGCTCCATGAAAATTGGATCCCTTTAAATTCTCATATTGTTCAAAACTCCATGGTCTTTTCTACTCAAAGCATCTGCCACCTTGTTTTCCTTCCCTGGGTGGTAGTGTATCGTACAATCATAATCCTTGAGTAATTCAAGCCATATCCTTTGCCTCATGTTGAGTTCTTTTTGTGAGAAAATATACTTCAAACTCTTGTGATCAGTATAAATCTCACATTTTTCACCATAGAGGTAGTGCCTCCATATTTTCAAAGCAAAGATCACTGCTGCTAACTCGAGATCATGAGTAGGATAGTTTTGTTCATGAATTTTCAACTGTCGTGATGCATAGGCAATAACTCTATCATTCTGCATAAGGACACAGCCAAGTCCTTTCTTTGATGCATCACTATAAATAACGAACCCATCATTCCCCGATGGTAGAGTCAATATAGGAGCATTGACTAATATTCTCTTCAGTTCTTCAAAACATTCTTCACACTCTTTTGTCCAAACAAATTTAACCCCTTTACGCGTGAGCTTCGTTAATGGGTTAGCCAATCGGGCAAAATTCTGGACGAAACGTCGATAATAACCTGCCAAACCAATAAAACTACGTACCTCAGTTATACTCGTAGGTGCTGGCCATTCTTGGATTTCCTTGGTCTTAGAAGGATCAACAGAGATTCCATCTTTAGAGACAATATGGCCAAGAAAAGAAATCTCCTGAAGCCAGAATTCACACTTGCTAAACTTTCCATATAATTCATGCCTCCTCAGAGTCTTCAAGATAATGCGCAAGTGATTTTCATGATCTTTGTAGGTTTTGGAGTATACCAAGATATCATCAATAAATACCACCACAAATTCATCGAGATACTCCTTGAAAACTCTATTCATCAGATCCATGAATACAGAGGGTGCATTAGTCAATCCAAACGGCATTACAGTAAACTCGTAATGCCCGTACCTGGTTCGAAATGCTGTTTTCGGAATGTCTTCCTTCTTTACACACAACTGATGGTATCCAGATCGAAGGTCAATCTTTGAAAAGTATTGAGCTCCATGCAGTTGGTCAAATAAATCATCAATACGAGGTAGGGGATACTTGTTCTTTATCGTTATAGCATTGATCTCCCTGTAATCGATACATAACCTCATAGATCCATCTTTCTTTTTAACAAAAAGAACAGGGGCTCCCCATGGAGAAACACTAGGGCGAATAAATCCCTTATTACTCAATTCCTCTAGTTGTTTCTTTAGTTCGACTAGCTCTACAGTGGCCATTCTATAAGGGGTCTTCGATATAGGCCTTGATCCAGGAATCAAATCAATAGAGAACTCAACTTCTCATTCTGGAGGATGTCCAGGTAAATCTTCCGAAAATACATCTACAAATTCTTTCACAATAGGTACATCCTCTATTTGAACATTCCTTTCCTCACCGACAGTTATTTCATTCTCTTCCTCCCCGATAATTGAATTAAGTTGAGCTACAGGGGGTGGATCTAAATAAGAATTAGGTGGTGACGATTCTGCTCTAAAAATAAGGTGCTCCTTATCATTATCATCAAGAATCGTAACCTCTTTCTTCTTACAATAAATCTTCACATCATAGTCCGAAAGCCAGTCCATACCGAGGATTATATCAAACTCAATCATAGGTATGACGATGAAATCAGCAGATAAAGAAAATTTATGTGCTCTAATGGGGACTGATTCACAAAACTTTGTTGCAACGATACTTCCCTTAGGAGTTTTAACTGACAACTCCCTTATTAAATCAAATTGAAAATATCTAATTTTCTTAGCAAACTGGGAAGATATGAAACAATGCGATGATCCAGAATCAAATAATGCATTTGCTAAACTTGAGGAACCCATTAAATTACCTACCACCACGTCTTTCGGAGCTTCTACCTCAGCAGTAGTGATAGCATAAGCCTGGCCTTGATCCCTTGGCCCTTTCTGAGGTAAGTTCTCCTGACGCTTAGGACATGCATTTGCATAATGCCCCATCTCCCTGCAATTGTAGCACTGAACGTTGGTAGCTTCCTTCTTCCCCTTGCAATCATGAGCTTGGTGGCCTTTTTCACCACACTTGTAACAGACTCCCATTCCCTTCAGGCAAGCACCTGGGTGTTTCTTCCCGCATTTACCACAAGATGGATATTCAACCTTTCCCTTCTTCCCCTTATTTCCATTCCCAGATTGATCAGCAGGTCTCTTCTTCTCTTGCTTTGCTTTAAAGTCATAAGACTTAGAGAATTCCTTTTCGGTCTTGATAGCACATGAGACAATGTCTTCGTACGATGAAAAGGATTGTGAGACTAATGCTCGACGGAGAAATGGTTTTAACCCATCAAAGAAACGATCAATCTTACTTCTTGGGTTGCGAATATAATCACCAGCGTACCTCGCTAACCTTGTAAAGTTAGCCTCATACTTTGTGACATTCTCATCCTCCTTTTGTCTCAGACTCAGAAATTGTCTTTCCATATCTGCTCGATGGTCACGAGGAAAGTATTTTTCTAAAAACAGATCTTTGAACTCCCTCCATTCCATGTTTGATACTTCATCATCTTCCTTCATGTTTTGAATCAATGACCACCATTGATCAGCATCTCCAGTGAGGCGGTAAACTGCCATGGTAACTTTTTCCCTTTCACTACTCCCCAAAGCCTGAAATATTTTCTCTAGGGAAAATATCCATTGCTCAGCTACTAAGGGATTTGTACTCCCATTGAACGTTGGTGGTTGTTGTCTCATGAATCGATCTAACATTGATCCTCCACGCTGCGGATCAGGGTGCTCCATACGGGTAAGTTTATTATTCATAACCTGAGTAAGTTGTCCCAGTACGGTGATTAGCTGATAAGCACCAGTTGCATCACCAGCCCCACTATAATTATCTTGAGCAGGAGGGCAATCCCTACATGGAGTGCGTGCATTGATACGGTTTCCATTTCTTCCACTAGGCGCCATTTCTAAAAAATGGCATAATCTAGATCAGTTTATGCATCAAAATACATAATCCCATACTTATAAAACACTAAACATAAATTGAACTATCTATGGATATAATCCATAATCATAAATATGTTTTCTTTGAGGAAGTATATACTCATAAACCCTTCATAATGATTTGTAAAGAAAGTGAGAGTTATCCTAAGCATATCCCCCGGGAGTGTCGTAACCAAGAGTGCAGCAAGGCCCGTTGTCGTGCACCAGTTCCCGTTCGAGTCTAGCTCAAAGCGGTGTTTTCGGGTTTTACCCCTAGGTACATCTGTGCCAGAGCCGCCTCTACCTGCTCGTATCCAGACAGGGATGTATTGCTCGGAAAACTCACAAAGTCTCTACAATACCAAAATTCTAGGAAGTTCTTCTATACTAATCCTCAAAGTTCATCTTAGGTCTATGTGCTCTAATCAGAGTTTATCTAAATCTAGCTTCCAAGGTTTGTACTAAACTTCCTCTGATACCAACTGTAACGCCCCGACCCCAGTTACCCAGAGTCGGTGCATTATTACATAACATTGGCATGATCACAAGAAAGATCAAATCTCGAAAGAAACATGTGTTGAATAGGACAAATGTCTCATAGAAACAAAAGTGATATGAGAAACCCTTACCTTTGGTCCATCTTGATTAGTAAAGACTCTAACCTCCTGTATAATAAATTTATATTTATTATAATTCTATAAAAATACAAATTAAGTAGTTATAATATCAAATATTATACACTTATATCATTTCAATAGCCATTTATTAATTAATATTTTATTAAAATCCTCCTTTCTGGGTGGTAACTTTTTCATTTTTCACAAATGTTTCATTTCAGTAGTTATTGTCCTTGAAGATTGATCATGGTAACATCATATAAAAAATGTTAATAATTTAATTTATATAATATTTTTAAATAATATCACTATAATTCAACTTTATTCAATAATTAATTTCATAAACAATATAACATCACTCATTTCAGTGGTAAAATCAACATAAATAAGTTTGTTCTATGATGATAGAATGTGTAAAATTATACAAAGGTATAAGACTAAAATAAAATTTATTGAAGATTATTCAGGTCATATGTATAATATATATTCATTATATATAATTTTAGGACATTACATATAAGTTGAATATTGAAAATAATATATATCTCTCATGATATGGTAGTTCGTACATATGAATAAACAATACATCCATTTTCTAATGAGAAAAAGGAAAATAAAGTTGATAATATATTATAATTCCATAATAATTATCACATAACAAATATCATATGTATTTTGTATATATATCATTATTAACAACTTTGTGATGTTGTGATGATAAATGAATCAAATCACGACATTGAGTTAGCAGTCCACATGTATGCATGAAGGATTCATTCATTTACAATTTGATAGAATGGTGGGGGTAATGGTTGCCCATTAATCTTAATGACATATCTGTCTATTGAAAATACATATGTTGTTTTATTAGGATATATAAAATCAATTTAGAGGAAGTATGGGAATAAATAAACCTTGGGAGAGCTGGTAAAGATGATTGGCTCCTCTTTTGGAGACCACCGTTTAATTACAATTTAATCCATCCTAGGACGATATTAGGATAAGAAACTGATATTAAAAATGAAGGAAAGGAGGAATTGAAGGTATTAGTGTAGTTATTGGTTGATATATAAATCTATAATATTTTTAATAAGGGAGAAGGGGATGTGACCATTTATAAGAGAGGATAAGACACACTAAGAATAACTAAAAATATTTAAATATAATTAATTTATTTTTCATGTTAAATTATTCAAAAAATTTATGAGGTTGAAAAATGAGGCTAAGATAAATATATCATTATCCGAAAAAATTATAGGTTTTTCTTCATTTTAAACTTTATCTTTTCTGTTTAACCCCTTCATTAATCCCCTTTTAAAAATAAACATGGTAAAAAATGTTTATCTTTTTAGGGTCATAAATTTAATTCTAAGATAAAAAGTGGCTCAAAAATTATTCATGGATGAAATTTTAAAAAATTTACCATTACACCTGTCATCTTGCAAGATTTTGTTTATTTTTAAATCATATAACAAAATATCATTAAATTTATTTTTTGAACTATTAGATTAATTTTAATTTTAATTCATCAAGATAAAAATTGATTTTTAATATAAATAAATTAAACAACAATTATAAGTTACTATTAGTCATAAAATTCATGGATCAATATAATTTATATAATACATATTTTTTAATGATTTTAAAATCACTTGCTATATTTTTTCGACTATTTTCACAAGCTTAGAGTAAACGTCGTGAAAGAATTTAATTTAATTATACCCTCAAAAAAATTAAAAATAATTTACCATAATAAAAAATTAATTAATGTTAAATATTTTTTTATTCATTCATGACTTGTTTTTTTTCACTATAAAAAATACAAGCTAAAATAAAATCAAGAGAGTGAAATTTTTATTTGTGCTTTTCTTAAAATATTAATAAAATTATAAGCAATGGAAAGTGGTAATAAATTTCCAAATTTTAATATATAGGATGTATTTTTTTGAAAACTGAAACCAATATTTTAATTTAAAGTATTGAAGATTTTTTTAATCTTTAGACCATAGTTATAACCAAAATCTACCTATTTTACCCTTACCACGGTGACAAATCATTACGATGGTTACAATTTTGAATGAAAAAAAATAAAAGGTTTCTATTTACCAAATTATAACCTTACGATTAAAACTATTTAATAGTTTATTAAATTTTCTATTTCTATAAGTTCAAATTCTAATATAAATGTATAAATCACAATGAAAAATATTTTTTAGAAAAATTCATTTTAAAGGACAAAATTTAACTTATACCAAAATCATGTACAATGATAATTATTATGTAATTATTTTTTTATATTTAATTAAATGGGACTTATTTAATATTAAGAGAAAATAAAAAAAATCTTTCAAATTAGTTTATTTAATGAAAAGAAATTATTGTTTAGAAAAAACAATAATTTCTTAGTATCTACTTAAGAATAAATATTTTCATAAAATTTAAAAAATCACCCTAAGAAAATATTGATATAATGATTTCAAAAAAGATATTTATTTAATCAGATAAAATTTCATTTTTTTTTGAAATGAATCATATTTCCCATGAAAAAAATAAAATAAAATTCATATGTGAAGATAACATATTATTGATTCACAAAATCACTTTATTTAAAATTTAGTACAAATTTATTATGGATTAATAAATAAATTTGAATTATATAATTTTTTTAAATATTTTAATAATGTGGTTACTTCTATTCTTCCCCCAAATTTTATGGATAGGTTATGATGTTTATATCTAAATAATATTTTTGTTATATATTACATTTATCTTAAATCACGGTGTTTCATGTTATGAAACTATCAATAATATTATTATTTTAAAATAATTTATTATGATTTTACAAGAATATTTAGTGCCACAAATTCTATTAGTTTTATCACATGTGATACCATAATTACTTATGATCATGCCATAAATGTCATAATTTCTATTTAGTGGGTCAATGTCATTTATTTTTTTATGTTTCCTTACGTTTTTAAATGTTACTATTGATATTAGTATAAAGGTATTAATTATATATTTAGTGTTTTTAGTAGTGTTAGTTCCTTCAGGGGTGTTAGTCTCTTCTAGGGGATCATTTTGATAGGGGACATATCTGACTTCAATGTCATCAGTTTCATAAATTTCATCAGTATTATTAGTATATTTAGTGTTGTTAGGGTATTCAATGTATTCTATAGTGTTAGTGAAACAATTTCCTTAGTTTCATTAGTGGAATTAATAATTTTATCAGTTCAGTCAATGTATTTAGTGACATCTGTTCTATTATTGATTTAAATATCATAAGTCTCATTACTATTTTCACTTGTGTTAGCATCATCTAGACCCTTTGTTACATCAGTGGTGTTAGATGGATTAATGATTTCAATATCATCTATGGGATATATGATGACATTTCTTCATGTAGGTTTAGTTAAATTTGATCCATTAGTGTCATCATTTCCATCACTAATCAATGTCATAAAAATGGAATATACTCCATCTGTTATATTAGTTCCTTAAATACACTCAATGCCATAAATGTTATTAGTGTAATCAATTTCATCAATGGTAACAATGTTATCTATGTCGTCAATATTGTTTATTGATTATGTGTTTCTAATAAAATTAGTGGAAGCAATTTTGTCACTTTCATTCCTTGGTGTCATTGTTTCCATAAGTGGATTCAACTTATTTGGTGTTCCCTACATCATCAATACATTCAATGCAATTTTTGGTATTAATAGAATCATGGGGTTTTAGTTTTTTGGTGTATTCCATGGAATGAGTGTCATTAGTGAAATAAATATCATCACATTGTGGATGTAGATACCCGAAGATTGACGTACATGGAAATTACATTACTTTTGCGGAATACTTAATACATTACAAAAACACACACACAAGGACCGTAATAGTTTAGTGTCTTTGGAAACTCGGAATATAATCTTCTAATCATGGTGAAAGATCTTCAACATCTCCCATAAAGATCTTCCCTTTTATTTCTTACGTAAAACCTTTCTTTATATCCTAGGGAAAAGAAAACATAAAAGGGTGAGCTAAAATGCTCAGTAAGGGTAAACAAAAGAAATATCAATCACATCATATTCATAAGAACATAACATTTTGGAAATCTTAACCTGCAAAACAGATCATATTATCATAACATGGGAAAATCATTGTAGTGAAATGTAATCCCAATAATCATAACTTAAAACATGAAACTTTTTGTCATACACACATAATCATATAGAATCATTTCTTATTAGTCAAGTATCATTGCCAAGACTATCTTAGTGGACAAAGTCCATTTCTGAACCGAGTTCACTCCTCGTTTCAGTCCTATTTCACTGAACCAGTTTAACCTGCCGTTCCAGCCATGTCTATATCATGAGATATAAAATCTTTACCCAATGCATTGGAGGGAGATATAGGTCCCACCCATCTCATAATGATACCATTCTTATGTGTGCCACAAAATCATAAACCATACATCATAGCATAACCCATGTAATAAAAATGGGAATCTTAAACATCAGGACATCATAAAACAATTCATATAAGATAAAGGAATTCATAAAAATAATTCCATAACAACATAATCAAATCAATGTAATAATAGGGATAGAAACAGAACCCTTTATTATCTTAGATGGAAAATAATTTTGATAAAACACTTTAACTCCATTCTTGAGGAAAATATCCTTTCTACTTCAAAAACATTTTCCCTTTCTTAACATGTCATACAATTATAAACTGAAAGAGGATGATTAAAAATATACTTGAAAACTTGTAAAGGAAGATTCTTGGAAATAATGTTTTAAAAATCCATTCATGTCGTATAAGTTAAAAAAAACATTATTCTCGTACTTTTGTCGAAAAAGTCAAAAAGTACCTCGTACGAAAAATGACAAAAGATTCCTTTCATATATTTTACTAAAAACTCACCAAAGGGTAAAATTGGATTCAAAAAATTGTAGGTGGATGGAAATAATATTACATATTGAGGAAACATGGATTTTGATGATAAAATACACCCCAGTAAATACCAAAGTATAAACAATCTCAGATAAAAAATGAGATTGTGATATTTTCCCTTACCTTAGGTCTGATTTGCTTCGTAAGTGTCCGGACCTCCTGTATAATGATTTAAATAATGTCATTGACTTATTCCATAATCATACTCATTTTTATGATATCATATATGGTTCACTTATGACTTTATTTTACCCGTTCTTTTGTAAATTCCATGTTAAAGAGCGTTTTGGGTAAAATCGTTTTATTTGTCGTCCGTGTTTTGACTTGTAATTATTCATATGATTACTTAGATCATGATTACTTAATTCCAGAATATAAAACATGATTTATATATAATATATATTAATAATATACATATATATAATAGATCAGTAAATGGAGGAAATACACCGTTCATGGAGACGGTAGGCCGTACGTACGCATGAACGCTGTTTTTGTTTCCTTATTTGTAACAGCCCAAGATTTTATAAAAAAATATTCTTTTTAATTTTGTGAAAGTCTTGTGTTGTACGCTACACCAAAAGGAGCTTGCAAAACACGCATCCTTGACTTTCCTTGCATTACACACAATCATGACCTTCCTCGATAGCGTGTGTAATACGCAATACCGAGTTTCACTAAACAACGATATGCTATTAAAATATTATTAAAACTAGCCGTTATGAATAGTAATAACCACTTTTTAAAACTCTGTAAATCTTATTTTTCAAAATGAACTTCATTTTTGGATTCGGAGTATCGAATTTAGCCTAAGGTGAAATTTTGGTACTTTTCGGATAACTTTCATATTCTGATGAATAGTGAAAATTACTAAATTATAATTAAAAACAACTTTTTTAATCGAAATAATTAATAGTGATAAATTATTAATTTGAGTGGTTTTAAAGTATATTTAGAATATATTTTTACAATTTAATACAATGTTGGTCATTGGATGTAATTTCACATTTAAACCAGACATAATCAAGTGTCAATCTTTTGATAGATATTGTTTCTTAAAAACACGCTATTTGTTTTAACAGCGGGATTTAATTATAAAATTAATTAATGCAAATTCGATGATATGAATTTGGTAAAATAGACTTCATTTTTGAATTCGGAATATGAAATATAGCTTAGGATGAAATTTTGGCATTGTTCTGAAAAACATCAATTTTTGATGAATAGTGAAACTACTAAGTGGTAGTTAAAAAAAATTAATTTCTTCATAAATCTTAATTTTACCGCTTCTGTGAATGGAATTTCAAAAATCCGAGAGACACGGTTGATGTTAGTAAGTAAAATGTGGTTCAATGAGATGAAAATAATTTTTGGTGAATAGTAACTTTTTACTTTTTTTTACCACGGTTAATAGTAAATAGGGTAACTAAGGGTAAATATGATATTACTATTACCCTAACACATGTTCTAATTCTATTGGATAAGTGTAATTCGACCAAAAACAACCTTATGAATATAATATGACCATTTAGGTCCACTTGGATTAGATTATGACATTTAATATTATATTATTTAATGAATAGTTAAAATAGTTAAAATCAAAGTTTAATAACTAAAACATTTTTAATATGGGGTTATACATAAGATAAATTCGACTATAAATATTCATTAGAAAGCTAAAAAGATTTCCTAGATAATGATATTTTATTTATAATTTTTGGACTTTAAATAAATTAGTTTATTTATGACACAACGATGATGCAGTAATTACCCTTTTAAGGAAATATAAACATAATTGATGTTATAAATGCTCAAATGAATGTAATTTGAGACTTTTTATGACTTAAAATAATTTTCTAGGTTACTATGATATATTAATGTTGATTTAATAAACTTGGTTCGAATATATAATTCTGTTATGACTTTCACAAAAATCATATATCAAATAGTGTCAAAATTGACACAAAATAGTTTTTAAATCAAATATTATATTATTAATTGTTATTATATTCCTAAAAATCTAAGGTTCGGCCAAATGACTTATATAAGGATATATATATTAATAATAATAAATTTGGGGTTCTTTTGGCATGTTATAGTAAGTTTATTAACCATATAGTGAAAGAAAACAAAAAGACACGGTAAAAGTTAAATTATTTAACTTAGAGTTAAATCTAATTGATAAGGTTAAAATAACACCCTAAACGTGTCTAAATCCTATTGGTTGATAGGATTTCGACCCATCCCCACCTTATCTTCGAAATAAGACCCTTTGGAGCCATTATAAACCTATTTTGACTTTAATATAAAATAATATTTTGAGATATTCCTAAGGTGCCCCTCTCCTCCCTTATAAAAGGACACCTCCTCCCCCTCCTCCTCACACCAATTTGAGCACTCAAGCTCGTCCAACCCCTGCCAAATTCTCTTCTCCACTTCCCTAGAAACATCCTAGAGGTTCTGGTCTTCCTCAAAGACCAATTTTAGTTCCCTAAGAGGAGGTCTCCAAAAGGCGCTTCAAAGAAGAGGTAATTACCGTTACCAATTCTTTCATCTTTATTTCTTCTTCCACTTCTTATTCTTAGGTTGTTTCATTATGAAGTAATAACATCAGTATCACTCATATAATGATATGTTATTATAAGTATGAAACTACCCGATTTCACCATCTATCCATCCTACGGAAAAAGAAATCACCGCGCGTGCGTACATACGGAATACCGTCTCCACGCCGTGGTGTAATCTATTTTCCACCACCACCTTACATGGATGGGTATAATGGTGTAAAGAATAACTATACATAGTTATTACAACATCATATTGATTCTGATATATTGTATAATCCACTCCAATTCAATTCAATATTTATGAAAATGATATCATCGCTCGTGCGTACGTACGGACTACCGTCTCCACGACGCGATGAGATTCATTCTCCATGTTAACCATTTAAGAATGATTATAAAGTATATATAAGAAATAATAATGAAATATATGACATTATAAAGCTACTGGATTATGTATATATATATATATATATATATGTATGTCATCTACTTACTTCCATTTCAAGACAGTAAGGAATGGAAAACAGCGTTCATGCGTACGTACGGACTACCGTCTCCATGAACGGTGTTTTTCATTTTATCTATCTATTATATATATATATACTGAATATATATGATATATAAATCAAATTTTATATTCTGGAAGTAAGTAAATCATGATATAAGTAATAATAATGTCAAGAACAACAAGTCAAAACACCTACGATAAATGAAACGATTTTACCCAAAACGCTTCTTTAACATGGAATTTACAAAAGAACGGGTAATATAATGTCATAAGTGAACCATATATGATATCATAACAATGCATATGATTCTATAATAAGTCAATGACATTATTTAAACCATTATACAGGAGCTTCGGACATGAACAAAGCAAATCGGACCTAAGGTAAGGGAAATATCACAATCTCATTTTTATCCGAGATTGTTTATTCGTAAGTATTTACTAGGGTGTATTTTATCATCCACATCCTTGTTTCATAAATATGTAATATTATTTCCATCCAACTACAATTGTTTAAATCCAATTTTACCCCTTGTTGAGTTTTTAGTAAAAGAAATGAAAGGAATCTTTTGTCGTTTTCCGTACGAGGTACTTTTTGACTTTTCCGACAAAAGAACGAGAAGAATGTTTTCTTTAACTTATACGGCATGAATGGATTTTTAAAACATTATTTCCAAGAAGATTCCTTTACAAGTTTTCAAGTTTATTTTTAATCAACTTATTTTATTTTAAAGTTGTATGACATGTTATGAAAGGAAAAATGTTTTTGAAGAAGAAAGGATATTTTCCTCAAGAAGGGAGTTCAAGTGATTTTCAAAATTATTTTCCATCTAAGATAATAAAAGGGTTCTATTTTTATCCCTATTGTTACATGGATATTGATTATGTTGTGATGGAAACATTTTTATGAATTCCTTTATCTTATATGAATGGTTTTATGATGTCATGTTGTTTAAGAATCCCATTTTTAATACATGGGTTATGCAATGATGTATGGTTTATGATTTTGTGGCACACATAAGAATGGTATCATTATGAGATGGGTGGGACCTATATCTCCCTCCAATGCATTGGGTAAAGATTTTATATCTCATGAGATAGACAGGGCTGGAACGGTAGGTTATACCGGTTCAGTGAAACAGGACTGAAACGAGGGTTACTCGATTCAGAAAGGGACTTTGTCCACTAAGATAGTCTTGGCAATGAGTCATGACAAACAAGAAATGATTCTCTATGATTATGTGTGAATTCCACAAAGTTTCATGTTTTAAGTTATGATTATTGTGATTACATTTCACTACCATGATTTATCCCATGTTATGAAATTATGCTCTCTTTTGCAGGTTATGATTTCCAAAATGTTATGTTCTTATGAATACGACGTGATTGATATTTCTTTTGTTTACCCTTACTGAGCATTTGAGCTCACCCTTTTATGTTTTCTTCTCCCTAGGATATAAAGAAAGGTTTTAGGTAAAAAAAAGGAAGATCTTTATGGGAGATGTTGAAGATCTTTCACCACGATTAGAAGATTTTATTCCGAGTATCCAAAGACACTAAACTATTACGATCCTTGTGTGTGTGTTTTTGTTATGTACTATGTATTCCTCAAAAGTAATGTAAAGTCCATGTAAGTCAGGCTTCGGGTCTTTACAGTTGGTATCAGAGGAAAGGTTTAGTCAACCTTTGGAAACTAGGATGCGAAAACATTAGTGAGATCCCTAGAGATATTTCTAAGGTATGTCTAGGGATGTCCCTAAGGATACGTATACGTATAGGATATAATCCTAGAACTACGATAACGATCTTAGAATTTAACCTAAGATGTTAGATATTAAGGGTACTCCCCCTTTACTATGTTGTTTTCCCTAGCATTATTTTGCCTCTCACACTATTCTTTTTGGGTTTTAGAAAATGGCTGGAAACAAGATGATTCATGATAATGGAGGATATGATGGACAATGGAATGATATTCTTCATGAGAAACCAAATGAAATGGGATTTGGAAGTCCAAAAATCATTATTATGCCGAATCAGCAATCTCATAATATGATCAATAAAGTAAAATTTGGTAAGTTTCCTGACTCGGCTAATAAGAGAAAGATGGAGTTTCATGATGATCATAGAGGAAAGAAAGTTCAATTTCCCCTATGTAAATCATGTGGGAAGAGGCATCAAGGAGAATGTTTCAAAGGAACTGGAAGATGCTTTGGGTGTGGAAAAGAAGGACACAAAGCAAGTAAATGCAAAGGAAAAGGTTCAGTTAACAACATGGATGAGGATAATGGTATTTCTATGACATCAACAATAGTTAAATGTTTTAAATGTGGAATGTACGAGAATTATGCAAACCAATGCCCTAAGGGAAAGTCTCATGAAGATAATCAGTATGGTTGTATGGGAAGTATTTATGTGGATGATGATGAAGAGACTACAAATGATATGTGAGATGAAAGAATTGTTGAAGCTCGGTCAATGGTTTAAGAATGTAGTGGAATGATTACATGTTTATCATGTGTAATGTTGTATAAGTAATCTCATGGCACTATGGAATAAAGAGGCATGTAAGGATTGTTACATTGTTGTCTGATTAATGTTACCAGTATCCATGAAAGGTTATTCAGATATTTTTGGAATGTAGATGATATGCGCATAATGAATGGATAAGGAGAAAATAAAATGTTTGATAGTATTCATGAGCTCATGATTGATATAAGGACTAAGTTTGTGTATATAGAATTTTGAGGATTTTGGTATGTGAAAAGTGATTCATGTTTTCACTAAGGTATTCAATAGAATACACGATTAAGGACTTTGAATGTTTGGAATGTGACCAACAAAACATATCTTATGATATATGGGGATCGATGATGGTGTTAAATCTCTGGTAATCATTTTCACTATATTATGAGAGTCGACTGCAGTATTATGGATAAGCCTAAAAGATTGGAATGGATTATTTGTTTTTTCGATATTATTGATGGGATGTTATATAGTTTTGGAAAAAGGACAACATGCAGGACGGGCGACAGCCCATCGCTTCGGACAAGGCTGTGGGAATCGAACCCACAACCGAAGTGCGACTGGCCTTTATCACCTACCACTGGCCTACAGGAAGTCCCTGTTTAGTAGAAACTAGTTTTATTATATTAAGCAGTATGATATATGAAGTATAAGTCCATTCTAGGAACCATATATGATTAATCTCACTATAGATCGACTTATGCATATAATTTTTGCTAACCTTTTGTTTGAGACAGATGGAATGACCCGTCATTCTATCACATGATCTGCTAACACTTCATGAATAACAAATTCAACTTCATTTATTTAAGAGATGAAGTGGAAATTGTTCAAGGCATGAACAACAGTGAGATTGTACCAAAATAAAGTAAGTATTTATTCTAATTCAAATTTTCAACTTTAGGGAAATGATCTTGAAAACCAAAAATGTTGTCCTAGTGATCTTATACCTGATGAATCAGATGGTACCTTATATCATCACAAATCTATGGATTTGTGATTACTGGCTTTTCCATAGCCATGTTCTCTACCACTCTTCATCAGAACATGATAGTTAGATTTCTCTTCCATATCCATATTTTCACCTATGTGGAAACCCAATGATTAGTTTATTTGGGTAACCGTTACGTTTCATACTTTTGTTTTTAAAGATTGGTTTTGATATTCCTTTTTACGATGTGGGTTTCTATTAAAGAAACTTTCGAATAGTAAACCATTTATAACCCCGACGAATTTCGAGGACGAAATTCATTTTAAGGGGGGTAGAATGTAACAGCCCAAGATTTTATAAAAAAATATTCTTTTTAATTTTGTTAAAGTCTTGTGTTGTACGCTACACCAAAAGGAGCTTGCACAACACGCATCCTTGACTTTCCTTGCATTACACGCAATCATGACCTTCCTCGATAGCGTGTGTAATACGCAATACCGAGTTTCACTAAACAACGATATGCTATTAAAATATTATTAAAACTAGCCGTTATGAATAGTAATAACCACTTTTTAAAACTCTGTAAATCTTATTTTTCAAAATGAACTTCATTTTTGGATTCGGAGTATCGAATTTAGCCTAAGGTGAAATTTTGGTACTTTTCGGATAACTTTCATATTCTGATGAATAGTGAAAATTACTAAATTATAATTAAAAACAACTTTTTTAATCGAAATAATTAATAGTGATAAATTATTAATTTGAGTGGTTTTAAAGTATATTTAGAATATATTTTTACAATTTAATACAATGTTGGTCATTGGATGTAATTTCACATTTAAACCAGACATAATCAAGTGTCAATCTTTTGATAGATATTGTTTCTTAAAAACACGCTATTTGTTTTAACAGCGGGATTTAATTATAAAATTAATTAATGCAAATTCGATGATATGAATTTGGTAAAATAGACTTCATTTTTGAATTCGGAATATGAAATATAGCTTAGGATGAAATTTTGGCATTGTTCTGAAAAACATCAATTTTTGATGAATAGTGAAACTACTAAGTGGTAGTTAAAAAAAATTAATTTCTTCATAAATCTTAATTTTACCGCTTCTGTGAATGGAATTTCAAAAATCCGAGAGACACGGTTGATGTTAGTAAGTAAAATGTGGTTCAATGAGATGAAAATAATTTTTGGTGAATAGTAACTTTTTACTTTTTTTTACCACGGTTAATAGTAAATAGGGTAACTAAGGGTAAATATGATATTACTATTACCCTAACACATGTCCTAATTCTATTGGATAAGTGTAATTCGACGAAAAACAACCTTATGAATATAATATGACCATTTAGGTCCACTTGGATTAGATTATGACATTTAATATTATATTATTTAATGAATAGTTAAAATAGTTAAAATCAAAGTTTAATAACTAAAACATTTTTAATATGGGGTTATACATAAGATAAATTCGACTATAAATATTCATTAGAAAGATAAAAAGCTTTACTAGATAATGATATTTTATTTATAATTTTTGGACTTTAAATAAATTAGTTTATTTATGACACAACGATGATGCAGTAATTACCCTTTTAAGGAAATATTAACATAATTGATGTTATAAATGCTCAAATGAATGTAATTTGAGACTTTTTATGACTTAAAATAATTTTCTAGGTTACTATGATATATTAATGTTGATTTAATAAACTTGGTTCGAATATATAATTCTGTTATGACTTTCAAAAAAATCATATATCAAATAGTGTCAAAATTGACACAAAATAGTTTTTAAATCAAATATTATATTATTAATTGTTATTATATTCCTAAAAATCTAAGGTTCGGCCAAATGACTTATATAAGGATATATATATTAATAATAAAAAATTTGGGGTTCTTTTGGCATGTTATAGTAAGTGTATTAACCATATAGTGAAAGAAAACAAAAAGACACGGTAAAAGTTAAATTATTTAACTTAGAGTTAAATCTAATTGATAAGGTTAAAATAACACCCTAAACGTGTCTAAATCCTATTTGTTGATAGGATTTCGACCCATCACCACCTTATCTTCGAAATAAGACCCTTTAGAGCCATTATAAACCGATTTTGACTTTAATATAAAATAATATTTTGAGATATTCCTAAGGTGCCCCTCTCCTCCCTTATAAAAGGACACCTCCTCCCCCTCCTCCTCACACCAATTTGAGCACTCAAGCTCGTCCAACCCCTGCCAAAATCTTTTCTCCACTTCCCTAGCAACATCCTAGAGGTTCTGGTCTTCCTCAAAGACCAATTTTAGTTCCCTAAGAGGAGGTCTCCAAAAGGCGCTTCAAAGAAGAGGTAATTACCGTTACCAATTCTTTCATCTTTATTTCTTCTTCCACTTATTATTCTTAGGTTGTTTCATTATGAAGTAATAACATCAGTATCACTCATATAATGATATGTTATTATAAGTATGAAACAACCCGATTTCACCATCTATCCATCCTACGGAAAAAGAAATCACCGCGCGTGCGTACGTACGGAATACCGTCTCCACGCCGTGGTGTAATCTATTTTCCACCACCACCTTACATGGATGGGTATAATGGTGTAAAGAATAACTATACATAGTTATTACAACATCATATTGATTCTGATATATTGTATAATCCACTCCAATTCAATTCAATATTTATGAAAATGATATCATCGCTCGTGCGTACGTACGGACTACCGTCTCCACGACGCGATGAGATTCATTCTCCATGTTAACCATTTAAGAATGATTATAAAGTATATATAAGAAATAATAATGAAATATATGACATTATAAAGCTACTGGATTATGTATATATATATATATATATATATATATGTATGTCATCTACTTACTTCCATTTCAAGACAGTAAGGAATGGAAAACAGCGTTCATGCGTACGTACGGACTACCGTCTCCATGAACGGTGTTTTTCATTTTATCTATCTATTATATATATATATACTGAATATATATGATATATAAATCAAATTTTATATTCTGGAAGTAAGTAAATCATGATATAAGTAATAATAATGTCAAGAACAACAAGTCAAAACACCTACGATAAATGAAACGATTTTACCCAAAACGCTTCTTTAACATGGAATTTACAAAAGAACGGGTAATATAATGTCATAAGTGAACCATATATGATATCATAACAATGCATATGATTCTATAATAAGTCAATGACATTATTTAAACCATTATACAGGAGCTTCGGACACGAACAAAGCAAATCGGACCTAAGGTATGGGAAATATCACAATCTCATTTTTATCCGAGATTGTTTATTCGTAAGTATTTACTGGGGTGTATTTTATCATCCACATCCTTGTTTCATAAATATGTAATATTATTTCCATCCAACTACAATTGTTTAAATCCAATTTTACCCCTTGTTGAGTTTTTAGTAAAAGAAATGAAAGGAATCTTTTGTCGTTTTCCGTACGAGGTACTTTTTGACTTTTCCGACAAAAGAACGAGAAGAATGTTTTCTTTAACTTATACGGCATGAATGGATTTTTAAAACATTATTTCCAAGAAGCTTCCTTTACAAGTTTTCAAGTTTATTTTTAATCAACTTATTTTATTTTAAAGTTGTATGACATGTTATGAAAGGAAAAATGTTTTTGAAGAAGAAAGGATATTTTCCTCAAGAAGGGAGTTCAAGTGATTTTCAAAATTATTTTCCATCTAAGATAATAAAAGGGTTCTATTTTTATCCCTATTGTTACATGGATATTGATTATGTTGTGATGGAAACATTTTTATGAATTCCTTTATCTTATATGAATGGTTTTATGATGTCATGTTGTTTAAGAATCCCATTTTTAATACATGGGTTATGCAATGATGTATGGTTTATGATTTTGTGGCACACATAAGAATGGTATCATTATGAGATGGGTGGGACCTATATCTCCCTCCAATGCATTGGGTAAAGATTTTATATCTCATGAGATAGACAGGGCTGGAACGGTAGGTTATACCGGTTCAGTGAAACAGGACTGAAACGAGGGTTACTCGATTCAGAAAGGGACTTTGTCCACTAAGATAGTCTTGGAAATGAGTCATGACAAACAAGAAATGATTCTCTATGATTATGTGTGAATGCCAAAAAGTTTCATGTTTTAAGTTATGATTATTGTGATTACATTTCACTACCATGATTTATCCCATGTTATGAAATTATGCTCTCTTTTGCAGGTTATGATTTCCCAAATGTTATGTTCTTATGAATACGACGTGATTGATATTTCTTTTGTTTACCCTTACTGAGCATTTGAGCTCACCCTTTTATGTTTTCTTCTCCCCAGGATATAAAGAAAGGTTTTAGGTAAAAAAAAAGGAAGATCTTTATGGGAGATGTTGAAGATCTTTCACCACGATTAGAAGATTTTATTCCGAGTATCCAAAGACACTAAACTATTACGATCCTTGTGTGTGTGTTTTTGTTATGTACTAAGTATTCCTCAAAAGTAATGTAAAGTCCATGTAAGTCAGGCTTCGGGTCTTTACATTATTGAGTTGAATGGAATTAAGTAGATGAAATAAATATACATACTCATAAATCTAGTATCATTATTATGTCATATATTTCATTATTACATATTATATATACTTTATAATCATTCATGAATGGTTAACATGGAGAATGAATCTCATCGTGTTGTGGAGACGGTAGTCCGTACGTACGCACGAGTGATGATATCGTTCTCATGATCATGGAATTTTATTGGAGTGTATGTATACTATTTCAGAATAAATATCACTTTACAGTAATCATATATAGTTATTATGTACACCATTATACCCATCCAAGTAAGGTGGTGGTGGAAAATAGATTACACCACGGCGTGGAGATGGTATTCCGTACGTACGCACATGCGGTGATTTTGTTTTCCGTAGGATGGATAGATGGTGAAATAAGGTTGTTTAATAATTATAATAACATATCATTATATGAGTGATACTTTTGTTATTACATAATAATGAAACAACCTAATAAAAAGAAGTGGAAGAAGAAATAAAGTTGAAAGAATCGGTAACGGACATTACATCTTCTTTGAAGCGCCTCTTTGAGATATCCTTTTAGGGCACTAAAATTGGTCTTTGAGGAAGAAAAAAACCTCTAGTATGTTTCTATGGAAGTGCAGAAGAGAATTTGGTAGGGTTTGGCCGATCTTGAAGGCTCAAATTGGTGTTAGGAAGAGAGGGAGGAGGTTCCCTTTTATAAGGGAGGAGAGGGGCACCTTTGGAATAACTAAAAATATTATTTTATTATAAAGTCAAATTCTGTTTTTAATAGCTCCAAATTGATATATTTCGAAGCTAAGGTGGGTATGGGTCGAAAACCTCTCATACAAAAGAATTTATACAAGTTTAGGTATCAATTTTAACCTTATCATTTAGATTTAACTTTAAGTTAGATAATTTAACTTTTACCTTGTCTTCTTGTTTTCTTACGTTATAAGGTAAATAAACTTACTATATCAAGAAAAAAGAATCCCAAGATGTTTATTATTAATATATATAACCTTATCTAAGTCCTTTTTCTGAACCTTATATTTTTAGGAATAAAATAACAATTAATAATATAGTATTTGTTTTAAAAACTATTTTATGTCATTTTTGACACTATTTTGTAATTGATTTTTGTGAAAATGATAACAGAATTATTAGTTCGAAATAAGTTAATTAAATCAATAAAAACATGTCATATTAACCTATAAAATTAGTTTAATTCATAAAAAGTCTCAAATTACATTTATTTGTGTATTTATAACATCAATTATGTCAATATTTCATTAATAAGATAATTACTGCATCATCTTTGTGTCATAAATAAATTAACTTATTTAAAGTCTAAAAATTACAAATAAAATATCATTATGTAGAAAATATTTTTAGCTTTCTAATGAATATTTATAGTCGAATTTATCTTATGTATAACCCTATATTAAAAATGATTTAGTTATTAAACTTTGATTTTAACTATTTTAACCCTTTAAATAAATTAATAAAAATGTCCTAATCTAATCCAAGTGGGCCTAAATGGTCATATTTTATTCCTAAGGTTATTTTTGGTCGAATTAGACTTATCCAATAGAATTAGGACATGTGTTAGGGTAATAATAATATCATTTTTACTCTTAATCACCCTATTTACTTTTAACCGTGGTAAAAAAAGTAAAAAGTTACTATTCACCAAAAATTATTTTCATTTCATTGAACCACATTTTACTTACTGAAATCAACCGTGTCTCTCGGATTTTTGAAATTCCACTCACAGAAGCGGTAAAATTAAGTTTTATGAAAAATTCAGTTTTTTAACTACCACTTAGTGGTTTCACTATTCATCAAAAATTGAAGGTTTTCAGAAAAATACCAAAATTTCACCCTAGGCTAATTTCGATATTCCGAATCCAAAAATGAAGTCCATTTTGAAAAATAAAATTTATAAAATTTCAAAAAGTGGTTATTACTATTCATAATGGCTAGTTTTAATAATATTTTAATAGCATATCGTTGTTTAGTGAAACTCGGTAGTGCGTACGACGCAAGCTATCGAGGAAGGTCGTGATTGTGTGTAATGCAAGGAAATTCAAGGATGCGTGTTGTGCAAAATCCTTTTGGTGTAGCGTACAACACAAGACATTAATGAAATTAAAAAGAATACTTTTCATAAAATTTCGGGGTGTTACATTCTACCCCCCTTAAAATGAATTTCGCCCTTGAAATTCGTCGGGGTTATAAATGGTTTACTACTCGAAAGTTTCTTTAATAGAAACCAACATCGTTAAAAGGAATACCAAAACCAATCATTAAAAACAAAAGTATGAAACGTAACAGTTACCCAAATAAACTAATCACTGGGTTTCCACATAGGTGAAAATATGGATATGGAAGAGAAATCTAACCATCATGTTCCGATGGAGAGTGGTAGAGAACATGGCTATGGAAAATCCAGCAATCACAAATCCATAAATTTGTGACGATCTAAGGTACCATCTGATTCATCAGATATAAGAGCACTAGGACAACATTTTTGGTTTTCAAGATCATTTCCCTAAAGTTGATAAAATTGGAATTAGAAGAAACACTTTTGTGATTTAGGTATAGTCTCACCATTGGTCGTTCTTTGGACAATTTCCACTTCATCTCTTAATGAAATGAAGTTGAATTTGTCATTCATGATGTGTTAGCAGATCATGTGGTCATTCCATCTGTCTCAAACAAAAGGTTAGAAAAGTTATCAAAAAATACATAAGTCCATCTATAGTGAGATTAATCATATATGGTTCCTAAAATGGACTTAAACTTCATATATCATACTGCTTAATATAATAAAACAAGTTTCTACTAAATAGGGACTTCCTGTAGGCTAGTTGTAGGTGATAAAGGCCAGTCGCACTTCGGTTGTGTGTTCGATTCCCACAACCTCGTCCGACGCGATGGGCTGTCGCCCGTCCTGCAGGTTGTCCTTTTTCTAAAGATATATTACTATAACATCCCATAAATAATATCTAAAAAAAGTTCTATCCTAACTTATGTCCAACATAATCCATTCCAATCTTTAGGCTTATCTAAAATACTTCGATCCAAGCTCATAGTATAAAAAAAATGATTACTTGAAATGTCACATAACAATCACGTGAATGCTATCATTTATCCCCCATATATCATAAGATATATCTTGTTGGTCAAATTACAAACATGTGAATAACTTAATCATGTATTCTCTGGAAGAATGAATACCCATTAAACCTTAGTGAAAACATGAATGCAGTTAAAAGTCAACACTTTCCACAAACCAAAATCCCCAAAATTATTTATAATCAAACCATGATATCACTTAGTCCTTATATCAATCATGAGCTCATGAATACTATTAAACATTTCATTTTCTCATTTTCCCTTTGTTATGCGCACATCATCTTATTTCCAAAAATATATCAATCACCTTCCATGGTTACCGATACCATAAAATTATTGAATACCACAATAGACCAATACATAAATATTCCAATATTCCATGATACTATATACAACATTATTTTGGAATCCCATTACATAAACACTTAATCATTCCACCACATCGTTGTCATATTCAACATCGCCAATAGTGATCGCATTTGACTTCCCTTTGTCCTTTTCCTTAAGCAGTTTCTCATGTCGATCATCACTAACGCTTGGATTAGGGCATTTATTAGCATAATGACCCATTTCCTTGCACTTGAAGCCTTGAAGTGTTGGTGGTGCGTTCTCTGCAGTCTTTTCTTTATTCACATCATTAGAAACCCTTTTTCCATTACTTCAACACTCAGTTGCTCGATGACCTTCTTTTCCACACTTAAAACATTTTCTAGTCCCTTTAAGACAATCTCCACCATGCTTCTTTCCACACTTTGAGCATAAGGAAACATTCATCTTCTTTTCACCATTATTCTGAGATTTCTCCTTGAACTCCGTCTTTCATTTCTTGTCAAAACTATGAGATGGATAAGTAACACCAACTTCCATTTCTACCTTGATAGCACAACGCACAATTTCTTCATAGCTACTGAAGTCTCTTATAGCTAATGCCCTTATAAGACATGGTTTTAAGCCACTGAAGAATCGATCAACTTTACTTTCAGGTTAGATGATAAATCCAGATGCATACCTTGCAAGCCTTGTAAAATTCGCTTCGTATATACCAACAGATTCATTATCCTTTTTCTTTAGTTCAAGAAACTCCTTCTCCATCTTTGTGCGAAGAATACAAGGGATGTACTTATTGAAAAATATGTTCTTGAACTCGTCCCATTCCATAGACTCAATTTCATCTCTTGGCCTCATATTCTTGATAAGATTCCACCATTGATCAGCTTCACCTTCCAGATGATATACTGCTAAGATGACTTTATCATGTTCAGAACATTGAAGAACTGAAAATATCTTTTCAGTGGTAATGATCCATTGTTCAGCAACAAGTGGATCAGAAGACCCACTGAAAGAAGGTGGACGTTAACTCATGAAGGACTCAATAGAATATTGTTCCCTTCTCTGCTCATTTGGAAGTCCAGAATGATTCATATCTTGTGTAAGTATAGAAATAAGATTTTTCACTCCATCTCCCATAACATTTGTTTGTTCAGGAGGACAATCATTGCATTGTCCATTACATTGATCAACACGGTTCCTTCGGGTTCCAGCCATCATCTAAAACCCAAAAAGAATACTGTGAGAGGAAAAAGTCATGCTAGGGAAAACAACATAATAAAGGGGGAGTACCTTCAATATCTAACATCTTAGGTTACCGTAATTCTAGTACTATAACCTATACTTATACTTAACCTTAGGGACATCCCTAGACATACCTTATAAATATCTCTACGGATCTCACTAAAGTTCTCGCATCCTAGTTTCCAAAGGTTGACTAAACCTTTGCTCTGATACCAAATGTAGTGACCTAAAGCTTGACGTACATGAAAATTACATTACTTTTTGTGGAATACTTAGTACATAACAAAAACACACACACAAGGACCGTAAAAGTTTAGTGTCTTTGGAAACTCGGAATATAATCTTCTAATCATGGTGAAAGATCTTCAACATCTCCCATAAAGATCTTCCCCCTTTTTTTTCTTACCAAAATCCTTTATTTATATCCTGGGGAAAAGAAAACATAAAAGGGTGAGCTCAAATGCTCAGTAAGGGTGAACAAAAGAAATATCAATCACATCATATTCATAAGAACATAACAATTTGGAAATCTTACCCTGCAAAAGAGATCATAATTTCATAACATGGGATAAATCATGGTAGTGAAATGTAATCAAAATAATCATAACTTAAAACATTAAGCTTTGTGTCATACACACATAATCATATAGAATCATTTCTTATTTGTCAAGACTCATTTCCAAGACTATCTTAGTGGACAATGTCCATTTCTGAACCGAGTTCACTCCTCATTTCAGTTCTGTTTCACTGGACCGGTATAACCTGCCGTTCCAGCCATGTCTATATCATGAGATATAAAATCTTTAACCAATTCATTGGAGGGAGATATAGGTCCCACCCATATCATAATGATACCATTATTATTTGTTCCACAATATCATAAACCATACATCATAGCATAACCCATGTAATAAAAATGGGATTCTTAAACATCGAGACATCATAAAACAATTCATATAAGATAAAGGAATTCATAAAAATAATTCCATCACAACATAATCAAATCAATGTAATAATAGGCATAAAAACAGAACCCTTTATTATCTTAAATGGAAAATAATTTTGATAAAACACTTGAACTCCATTCTTGAAGAAAATATCCTTTCAACATCAAAAACATTTTCCTTTATTAACATGTCATACAATTATAAACTAAAAGAAGTTAATTAAAAATAAACTTGAAAACTTGTAAAATAAGCTTCTTGGAAATAATGTTTTAAAAATTCATTCATTCCGTATAAGTTAAAAAAACATTCTTCTCGTACTTTTGTCGGAAAAGTCAAAAAGCACATCGTACGAAAAACGACAAAAGATTCCTTTCGTAACTTTTACTAAAACTCACCGAAGGGTAAAATTGGATATAAACTATTGTAGAATTATTTAAATATTACATATTTAGGAAACATGGATTTGGATGATAAAATACACCCCAGTAAATACCAATGTATAAACAATCTCAAATAAAATGAGATTGTGATATTTTCCCTTCCCTTAGGTCTGATTTGCTTCGTAAGTGTATGAACCTCCTGTATAATGATTTAAATAATGTCATTTACTTATTCAAGAATCATACTAATTGTTATGATATCATATATGGTTCACTTATGACTTTATATTACCCGTTCTTTTGTAAATTCCATGTTAAATAGCGTTTTGGGTAAAATTGTTTCATTTGTTGTCCGTGATTTGACATGTAATTATTCATATGATTACTTAGACCATGATTACTTAATTCCAGAATATAAAACATGATTTATATATAATATATATTCAGAATATACATATATATAATAAATCAATAAATGGAAAGGAATACACCGTTCATGGAGACGGTAGGCCGTACGTAAGCATGAATGCTGTTTTCATTTCCTTATTGAGTTGAATGGAATTAAGTAGATGACATACATATATATACACATAAATCCAGTATCATTATTATGTCATATAATTCATGATTACTTATTATATATACTTTATAATCATTCATGAATGGTTAACGTGGAGAATGAATTTCATCACGTCGTGGAGACGGTAGTCCGTACGTACGCACGAGCGATGACATCGTTCTCATGATAGTGGGACTGTATTGGAGTGTATGTATACTATTTCAGAATCAATATCACTTTAAAACAATCATATATATTTATTATTTACACCATTATTCCCATCCAATTAAGGTGGTGGTGGAAAATAGATTACACCACGGCGTGGAGACGGTATTCCGTACGTACGCACGCGCGGTGATTTCATTTTCCGTAGGATGGATAGATGGTGAAATATGGTTTTTTCATACTTATAATAACATATCATTATATTAGTGATACTGATGTTATTACTTAATGATGAAACAAGTAAAGAAGAATAAGTGGAAGAAGAAATAAAGATGAAAGAATCGGTAACGGGCATTACCTCTTCTTTGAAGCACTTCTTTGAGACCTCCTTTTAGGGCACTAAAATTGGTATTTGAAGAAGACCAGGACATCTAGGATGTTTTTAGGAAAGTGTAAAAGAGAATTTTTAAGGGTTTGGCCGAGCTTGAAGGCTCAAAGTGGTGTGAGGAAGAGAGGGAGGAGGTGCCCTTTTATAAGGGAGGAGAGGGGCATCTTTGGAATAACAAAAAAGATTATTTTATTATAAAGCCAAATTCGGTTTTAAATAGATCCAAATTGATATATTTATAAGCTAAGGTGGGTATGGTTCTCAATCCTCTCATCTAATAGAATTTAGACAAGTTTTGGTATCAATCTTAACCTTATCATTTAGATTTAACTTTAAGTTAGATAATTTAACTTTTACCGTGTCTTCTTGTTTTCTTACACTATAAGGTTAATAAACTTACTATATCTAGCCAAAAGAACCCCAAGTTGTTTACTATTAATATATATAACCTTATCTAAGTCATTTGGAAGATCCTTATATTTTTAAGAATAAAATAACAATTAATAATATAATATTTGTTTAAAAAACTATTTTATATCAATTTTGACACTATTTAGTAATTGATTTTTGTGAAAATAATAACAGAATTATTAGTTCTAAAAAAGTTAATTTCATAAATACTAACATGTCATATTAACCTATAAAATTATTGTAATTCATAAAAATTCTCAAATTACATTTATTTGGGTATTTATAACATCAATTATGTCAATATATCATTAATAAGATAATTGCTCCATCATCTGTGTGTCATAATTAAATTAAATTATTTAATGTCTAAAAATTACAAATAAAATATAATTATGTAGAAAATCTTTTTATCTTTATAATGAATATTTATAGTCGAATTTATCTTATGTATAACTCTATATTACAAATGATTTACTTATTAAACATTGATTTTAACTATTTTAACCCTTCTTTAAATAAATTAATAATAAATGTCCCAATCTAATCCAAGTGGGCCTAAATAGTCATATTTTATTCCTAAGGTTGTTTTTGGTCTAATTACACTTATCCAATAGAATTAGGACATGTGTTAGGGTAATAATAATATCATTTTTACCCTTAATTACCCTATTTAATTTTAACCGTGGTAAAAAAAAGTAAAAAGTTACGATTCACCAAAAATTATTTTCATCTCATTAAACCACATTTTACTTACTGACATCAACCGTGTCTCTAGGATTTTTGAAATTCCACTCACAGAAGCAGTAAAATTAAGTTTTATGAAAATTTCATTTTTTTTAACTACCACTTAGTGGTTTCACAATTCATTAGAAAATGAAAGTTATCCGAAAAGTACCAAAATATCAGCCTAAGCTAATTTCGATATTCCGAATCCAAAAATGAAGTCCATTTTGAGAGATAAAATTTCTCAAATTTTAAAAGGTGGTTATTACTATTCATAACGGCTAGTTTTAATAATATTTTAATAGTATATTGTTGTTTAGTGAAACTCGGTATTGCGTACTACACACGCTATCGAGGATGGTCGTGATTACGTGTAATGAAAGGAAAGTCAAGGATGCGTGTTCTACAAGCTCCTTTTGGTGTAGCGTACAACACAAGACATTAATGAAATTAAAAATAATATTTTTCATAAAATCTCTGGGTGTTACAGTGGCATTGATGGGGCATCGAGGCGTCCATGTATTGGAGGGCCATGTAACTTATCGGGATGATACATTTTTGTTCATATCATCGATTAAGTTTACCAATAAAACTTCTTTGAATAAATTTGTTGGGTGACAGGGGGCATGGGTTCCCAATTGCTGGGGGTGTGGGAGCCATCAGTGAGGAGATGAAGCCATGGGGAATTGAAGAATATGTACTACCCCTACCCCTACGTCCACGAGAGTAAGATGATTAGTTTCTTCTAGCTTGATCTTGGGTCCTACAAAATACGAAAATTCAC
The DNA here is from genome assembly GCA_963277665.1 of Viscum album. Lineage (NCBI taxonomy): Eukaryota > Viridiplantae > Streptophyta > Magnoliopsida > Santalales > Viscaceae > Viscum > Viscum album. The sequence continues at coordinate 1,653,902,454 of OY728121.1, read as the reverse complement.
TCATCAATATAGACAACAAGAAAGAAACTCACAATGCCTCAGTGTCTTTCAGTCTTCCATGGCTGGATAGAAAGAGACAAGCGGAAATCTTCATAGATCAGTATGCTCAATGACCAACTACCCCAAAATTTGGGAAGTATCACATCAGGCCCATTATTTTATTGGCGAGACCTAGCACCAGGTAGCTTGATCCGGTGACACACATATCTATTAATGTATTTAATGACACTACTCTCTATATTGAGGAGAATATTCACATCGGGTTCATTGTTTCTGTTTTTGACGCTTTCTTCAGGGTGAGCATCGTTGTGTAGTGAAACACACACAGTTGCCCCGAGTTCCCACTTTTCAAAGGTGGGCGACAACCATCAACTATTTAGGGATGTTTGGTCCTTGATCAAAACATGATTATGGAATGTCTGTCTCTCTTTATATAGATTTCTCATTTGAATTCCTCACCTAGTCTGGGTCTCCCTTAAATATTTTATACGTTGTTCACAAATATCATTCCTGATGCTATATCTTTAAGGAAACTAGTTACTTACACTACACTTATTACGACATTCCATGGGGTCAAGTCAGGGCAAAAACCTTCAGTCAGGGGATTATTTACATTAAACATCGATGGAATGTCTAGATTCTGAAACGCTGGTACACCTATATTTCATTCCCTTATGATTAGGATTCTCAAGGGTGCGAAAGCCCAAGGAATCCAATGATGAGTGTAGGGAATTATATTCCATATGCATTTCCATCAGATTATTATTAGATTCCAATTTTTAACATAGGGTATCCCATGATTTTAACATCTAGCGAAGAAGGATCAAACTGATCGAAGCACTGATGGGATTGGATTAGATGGGTGGATCAAAAATGCCTAATGATTACAGATCTGAGGATGATTGGGTTTCTACAAGGGGGACACCAAGGTTTACCATTGGATATGATTGAACCTCAAGGAGGCCTCCAATGTACCTTGTATAGAGGACATGGATCAAAACCAATATAGTTCAAGAGGGTGATCAATCAGGGTGTACACACAGGACAAAAACCTAGAGACATGTTGGGGAATACACATGGATATCATCCCATCACAAGAGGGACACTCTTGGTTGGAGGGTTATGGATTCTGTGGTGATTATGCATGATTAGATGCCAATGGAAATGTCATGATGCCACTGAGATGTGATGGCTTAGGCAGGAATCAGGATGGTTGAAGGATGACAGATTAGTGTGGATGGGAATAATGGGATGAGACAGATGTAAAGATGATGGTGATGTGGGGATTGAACCTCTAAGAGGTTTCCAACATATCACTATGGTAGGGAATCAAAGTCCACATAGTTTGTTGGGGATATGGGACACATGATGAGGAAGCTCATGACAAATAATGAATGGATGATTCTCAAATAATTTAGAACTTTTTGGTGGCGGTATGACCTCCCCGAAACACAAAGGATCTAGGGAGAGACTATGATGATACACGAGTTATGGGATTGAACCTTAAAGTGAATTCCTACATATTCCCATGGTAGGGAATCAAAATCCATGTAGTTTAGTATGGGGCATGGAATCATGGTGTACAGAAAAGAAAAATGACCCCAAAAACATGTTGGGGCTTACCTGTGTTCAGAGGACCATCACAACTGGGACACTTTTGGTTGGAAGAGTATGAATTTAGTGTGGGGATTACACATGGTTATTTTCCAGGGAGCTAGTCTAACTCTACTGAGGAACAGACCGAGGATGTGGTTCCCAAAAATAGGGATAACAATGATTAATATTGTTTGGGGTTGGAACTCAGGGAGACATCCTACGTACCCTGTCTTAGGAGATAGGGATCAAAACCCACTTAGTTTGAAATCATATAGTTTATTTTCATGCAAGGTGAGGATAAAAAAACATGAAGTGGTAGGGGCCGATGGGTGATGGGCTTGAACCTCTTAGAGGCTTCCCACACACCTTGATTGATAAGGGAATAGATCATTGTCCATATAGTTTGATAGTGATGAATGAAGGATTTCACACTAAATAATCACAAGGATGTTGTCCTGGTCGATGCTTACTATAAGCCCACATGAGTTATTCTTGGTGTGAGAAACAAGAGGCAACAAAGACTAGATGATCACGTTGTGAAAGGTTCATCCATGAGGAATAGAGAGGGGATTACCCATGGTTTGTGACCAAGGGATATGGATATTGGGGATTAATCCATGATGGAAGCCCGATGGTGATAAATCCCATAGGGAGAGGGATGGGGTATCTATAGTCCACTATGCCTATCTCCCTTATAGTCATTGTTCTGGGAAGAGGCAAAGCAGAGTGAGGGTGATTCCTCTTGTGATAAAGGGTAAGGGATTACACCGGGATGGTTTCCCTTCCCCATGGATAGATGTCATTCCACGAAAGTAGTATCTCATTCCACGTGAGGAATATCTCACTATCGTGGAGACAAGTGGGTGTGGAAAATGTCTATGGTGGGGCACCCCATGTACATTGCACGATGCAAGACAACAATTTAATTTCATGTTCTGGGGATGATAATGCTTGGATATTGAACATACTGTAGATTGGATATTGAGGATTCACTTCCCACCCCTTGGACTTATATAACTGGTGCACTTTGACCCTTGGTGAAGGGAAGGCACCATAAATGCCATATGAAGAGGGGTTGTAGAGTGATCTATTGAGGGGCTCACTTTAGCATGGCTTTGCGAATATGAAATTGGTGTTTGCATGCCTATGTGGAGAAGCATGAGGAAATGCAATGCAATAAGAACCAATACCCATGGGACCTTGAAATCCCTTCGTACAAGCCTGGTGGTCCACATAGAAAAAGAGATTGCGAAGAAAGATGCCTCAAATAAAGGGGCCTCACAAAGCTCATTGGGTCGTAGAGCATAGAGCTTCGACGAGCACAACGCTTCAACGATATTAGGGCTTCTTAGGGCTCATGGGATCACAAAGAATAAGGGTTTATAGAGCACATGACTTCATGGAGCCTAGGGATTCACAAAGCACAAAGTCTTGTAGAGGATATGACTGTGAAAATAGGAGAACATCAGTATGCATAATGAATCATCCTCTGCATAGAGTACACATGTTTTTGGAGGGTTCTTCATGAAAAATGTATTTTTTACGAAGTCTCGAGTACCCAAGGGGTTTCCTTCCTTGGATATGGTACATAGGATCCGTGAATGGTATCCCACTTTGAAGAGGGGGTAAACATTAGTAAAGGGAAATGGATTTTGCAGTGATTAAGTACCTTTGATGATTCATTTTACTGATGGTTATCATAGAAAAGGGTGATTTATAATTATGGAGCTTGAAAGGTGAAAGGTCTGGGTGCCAATCCCTTTTTAATGAGGTGAGAAGGGTATTTATAGGTTCTGAGGGGCGTGATGCTCTAAGGGTGCAACATGAAGCCACTTGAACTTAGCCATTGGAGGCAGATTTCATCATGTTCATCATAACCTCTAAGTCGACCGTCATCCCCTTTACGGCGCATAGGCTTCCTTTATTCCCTCCATGGCACTCGCAAAGGCTTCTGTCAATTTCAAAGGAATTGTAGAGGTGAATATCTTCCCTCCATGACAAAAATAATTTATTCAATTTCATCGTAACTATAGAATCAACCATCTCTTTCATTTGTGGTAGTCTTAGAGGAGGCCTTCTCTTTACACTAGATATGGTGTTGAAGGGCTTCACAATGGCCACAGAGCTAAAGGGCTTTGCAATGGTTCTTTGCAAGCAGCCCCTTTTTGAAAAGTTGGGTTCTTTTCATATTTTTTCCATGAAAATATTTTGGCGCCAACATAATTTAAATGGATGTGATGTGGTCAGGGAGTACCACTATAAAAAGAGGGATGGATAGTAAAAGGAAGGAACACCATCAAGAATAAGATTGTGGGATGTTAAAGGAAGAGGTGTGATTGAAAATAATAAATAGGATATTTGAATTCCTTAGAACACCGGTGGAGGTAAATTTGATGATAGAAATGTACATGTTGGAATATCTTTACCATCAGGGGAGTGAGTTGGCGGTCCAAGATAGAATGGACCCTAGTATGACATGGGAGAGTTTTGAGGAGATTTTAACAGACAATTATACCATCATATGTTCAAAATTCATCATACACCAAATCTATTTCATTTATAGAAAGAGAACATCTCGGTATGGATTATGTGGCTATGTTTATGAAATTAGTGCAGTTTTAACCTAAGATGGTGAGTAGTAAATCATAGAAAGCATGTATTTTTTATGTTGGTTTGAGGATGTAAATTCATAATAAAATAAGAGTGTTATGTATAAATGATTACATGAAAATGTTTAATAGAAAAAAGTGGATGAATGAGATATTTTGGGAGCTACAGGTGGGGGAATCATGTTGGTACCCATGGGAAATGGTGGGAACTCTAGTGCTGGGATCAAGTGGATGAGAGAAACTTATTTCCTTGGTGTGAGTATGGCTTACAATCTGATAGAAGGATTGGTTAATCTTCCTTAAAAGCCTCAGAGTAAGATGATATGTTTTTATTATGTTTCTACAAGCCATATCAAGTGGAATTTTATGAAAAATCCTCAATCATGTCATAACTATACATAGATGGGAAAAATTCTATGTTATTTTTGTAATTATCCAAGGAACAGTGCTCCAAAAACTCCTCAAGGGTTATAGGAATCCTATGCCTCAATGGGGTGGGGGAAACATCAAACATGTCATCAGTAGAGAGAATTTAGTCACATTGATTATAGGAACACCATGACTCCTTGGTAGGGTAATAAAGAGAAGAGTGTAACAAACAAGAAGCTGTTTAGAGATAAGTAGGTTGTGATGAATGATTAGTCGGGATCATCCACAGTGTGAGATACAGTTCTTATAAATTCTACCTTTATGAAAGCATGGTTTGATATGGATGATTATAATTTTTTATTTCTTCTTAATCTGTTAGATTGATGGGTTTAATTGTGGAAATTATGCTTTCTATTTTAAAACATCAAACTACTCTGGGTCAACAACTGTGTCATGAATTACTCTGTAGAGCATGTTGTGTAGTTTTGGATGGGGTTGAGGGAATTGAAAGTGTAGTTGAAGAACATAGAAAGAAATGGGTTCATCTGGCCTATAAAATATCTAGGTCCAGAGCCAATTTTTTTTTTAAAAAGGTGGATGGAACTTTATAGTTGAGTGTTGATTATAGTAAGCTTAAATAGGTTATGAAAATGAACTGATATCCACTTCCAAAAATTTATTATTTGTTTGATTATTTGAGTGGAGATCTATGGTATTATAAGATTGAATTGCAACTAGGATATCATCAATTGTGGTTGTGGATGGAGGATAGTCCGAAAATATCCTTCAGAAGCAGATATGACCATTATGAGTACGTTGTTATGCCCATTGGTCTATAAAATTCTCTAATGGTTTTTATGGAATTTATGAATCATATAATTCATAAATATCTTGATTATTTTGTAGTGGTATTTGTTTATGATATATCGGTTTGTTCTATGATAAGGGTGGAGCTTTATCATCACTTTTAGATAGTGTTTAGGATCTTGAGAGATCATCAATTATATGCAAAATTTTTAAAGTGTGATTTTTGGATACATGAAGTTCATTTTCTTCACCATGTTATTTATGAGAATGGTGTTCTAGTTTTTTTGAAAACAATAGTGGTTTTTATCTCATATATACCCCCAATTAATGTCTTTGAAATACGGATATTCCTTGGTCTAGATGGGTATTATCAGAATTTTTGAATGAATTATCATGATTATCCTCACCGATGGAATATTTTATAATAAATAATGTTCCATTATAATGGAATTATCAGTTTCAAAAATCTTTTTGAGATCATAAGGGTCGCCTTACATCAGAACCAATCATGGTTTTTTCAGAACTAGAGAAAGGGTGTGTGGTGTATTGTGACACATCAGGATTAGGGTTAGACTGTGTTACAATGAAAGGGGATAATGTTTTTTCATATGGATCACTACAACTGAGGATTCATGATAAGAACATCCCAACACATGTTTTATAGTTTGAAGTAGTGGTTTATGCCTTGAAAATGTGGTGTGACTATCTCTTCAGTGAGTAATTCATGGGGTTTTACCTATCCTAAATGTTTAAAACATATTTTCTCATAAAGAAATTTTATCTTGAGGTAAATGATATGGATAAACTATTGTTGTATGATTTATTTTTACTTGATGGACACACTGGTTAAGGGAAATTCGCTGGTTAATGCATTAATCATGATTTCATATGCTAATGTGGTGAAACATGCATCAGATCAGTGGAAGTTGATGTAGGTTATGGATGACATGTTGTTGGAATGTGATCACTGGGGTCATAGAACAATTTTATTTCTGATATCATTGGTTCTTGAATTGTTTGGATTGGTTAAAGAGTAGAAGATGTCTAATTCCAAGTGTATTCCGATGTGGTTGAAAATCAATGGTGGGGAGTCCATTAAGGGATGCGAATTAAATGGGTATTTAGTTTTGTGTTTTCTAAATCCTATATTTCTAGCCATGGATTTTCAGGAGAAAATACTTAGTGATTATAATCATAAAAAATGGGTTGTGCATCTTAGAATTTATAAAATGTATAAGGTGTTGAAGCACTATTTTTGTGGGCTAGTATGAAAAGGAATATGGAAGAGTTTGATTAGAGAAGCTTGACCTGTCCACAAGTCAAGGAAGATAATCAGAGGAAAACATATATCTTTCAATATTCCCAAATCTCTGTATGGAACTAGGAATATATAGTGATGTATTTTGTTATAGGTATCCCAAGAACGTTTCGAAATAATGATTCTATATGGGTGATAGTTGATCAGCTGAAAAAGTTGACCCATTTCATCCCTATTCGTGAATCTCATAGAGTGGAAGATCTATCCAAAACCTATATGCATGAGGTGGTAATGAATCATGGTGTTCTAGTTTTCATTGTATCAGATAGAGATTTAAGGTTCAGATCTCATTTTTTGAAATCTTTACAGAAAGACCATAGGAAACCGTTGACAATGAGTACGACTTACCATCCTCATATAGATGGGAAATATGAGAGTATGATACAAGTATTGGAAGATATGTTATGGGATTGTGTGATAGATTTTGGTGGATCCTAGAAATAGAACTTTCCATTGGCATAGTTCTCATATAATAATAATTATTAGGCCTTGATACATATGGCTACGTTTGAAGCATTATATGTGCATCCGTGTAGTTCTCCACTTTGTTGGGTGGAAACGGGTGAGAACTTGATGGGTGGACCAAGACATTTCCAAGACACTATAATGAATATAATGTTGACCAGGAAGAAAATGGAGGTGGATTAGATTCGTCAGAAATATTTTGCAGACTATCATCTACAACTGTTTTCTTTCTAGGTGGGTGATCATGTATTCTTGTGAATATCTCCTAGGCTTATACATCATTGGTTTGGAATGAAGGGTAAGTTATATTATGGGTTTATTGGTCCTTTTGATATTGTTTAGTGGGTTCTATAGGTGCATTATTAGTTGGATTGGACACCATAGTTTAGTTTGGGGAAAATGTGTTTCCAGTTTCCCAATTGAAGAAGTATTATCTTGGTCCAAACCATGTGGCTTGATGGGATCATGTTGAGATATAGAAAGATTCTTAATTGGTGCACATTCTAGTCTGGGTTTTGGATAGGAAAGATAAAGTATATTATGGTAAAATCATTAGACTAGTTCGGGTTTTGTGGAAGCATGGTCAGATTTATAAGGAGACTTGGGAGTAGGAGAAAGAGATGGTCGAGTAATGTCCTGACATCTTTTAGCCATGTGATGGTTCTCTGATTTCTAAGGATGGAATGTCCCATAGAAGGGAAATTTAGCACCATTGGTTGATTTATTTGACCCCTTCTTATGCCTTTTATTGTGTATAATGTGGTTGGGTAAGGTGTGATAGAGTTTATAAGGGTATTGAGATAGTTTTGGGGCTTTTAAGGGGAAGACTATTTGAGCATAGTTAGGGGAAACCACACAGATTCCTCAGGTAACCATGAAACATGAGATAGTGGGCTTCGTACAATTTGCACACAGTTTTTTTACCGATGTTAGGAAACTATACAGGGATCCCTTCAGATAGTAGCATAATCATAGTCACTGCACAATTTGTCTACCCGTGCACGACATTAAGATTTTTCTCTAATATGGGGTAACTCGATATTTTCACAAAACACTTCATTTCTCCCCCAACATAAACCATATTCAGGATTTCTAGATCTTAAGGGTTAGAGGGGATCTAACATTCATTTGGAAGGTCATTTAAAGGGTTTTCAACGTGTGGTTAAGGTGATTATTCTCTGGTAAGTCTCTTCTATTGGTCACTTCATGGTTTTCCGTAGATCTTATTCTCTATCTCCCTCTCCCTCTCTCTCTCTCATTTTCCAGAAATACATATGTCACCTGTAGATATATTATATTTTTTTATAAAATGATTAGGTTTGGGCTTGTTTATGTTTGGAAAAGAGATCTACGGTGGTGTTGTGGAGTTTTCATCCGGTTTTGTTGTGTGGTTGCTCATTTGTTGATTTCACCTAAACCCCAGGGCAAGTGGCTTCTCTCTCAACTAAATTTTCCAAGATCTAGAAGCATCATCTTTAATTAGATGGGTTTTCATGGATTTTTTTTATTATTATGAGTACTGATTTAGGGAAATTAAATTCAAAGATAATTTGTGGATTTTGGGGAAAATGGGGTATTGCGGTGAAATTTTCATGATGTGGGAATTTAAAATGTAAATTTATAAATCAATTTCTTGGGTTGATTTATGAAAATGGTTAATGAAAATTATTTTCAATAAAATGGTTCGTTTTAATAGAAGTTAATGTGGCATGGATAATGTCCTAAGTGATTTTTTGAGTTGTAAACCGTTGTTTTCATAATGTTGTGGCCTTGGTGCACTATATTCTTGTTTGTTGGTTAATAATTTATGCATGGAATTGAAATGAATTTGAAGTGTCTGGGGAGTATAACTATAAAAAGGGGATGGATAGGGGATAGAACTTCCACCATAAAGGATAACTGGGTGGTTAGTAAGACTAGATTGTAAATGCAATAAATAGTCTTGGAATGGAAGTTCTGTCATGATTGTTAACTGAGGTTGAGTGTGTGAAACCTCATGGGTCTATTTAAATTTTGAGTGTGACTAATAAATATGAAATTTTTGTGCTAATAAATATTGTTTCAATGTATAATGGATTCTTTTTTGGAATTCCATTGTATTGGGTGGATTTGAGTGGGAAAATGGCTTGGTAAGGGTGTGTTCGGCTTGGTGGAAATTGTTTCACTATTTGATGTTTTATATAAACTAATTTATTATAATGTGCTAATGGTTATATCCAAGATGTGTGTATAGGGATTCCATTTGGGGAAAATTTAATGAGTATTATTTACTCATCCCATGATTTGGAACATTGGTGATTTTACAGACGTTGTATTCTAGGAGACATGTAAAGGTAAGGAATCTCACTTCTTAAGTGGCTCATCATGATTATTGAGAGGTATTTTGGTTTTGGGAGCATGGAGTTTGGTGTGAAGTGGTGTAGTGTTTCATGGTTTCCTTTGGGTCTTTTTTTTTGAGTCCTCCACATGGTACTCATATTTTTGGATTTTTGTGATTTAGTTTTATAGGTTTTTGGGAATTGTTATGGAAGAGTTTTGTGTTTGGTTGTCTCTTGGTAATGTGTTATCGTGGTCTATTTTGTTGACATGAATCACATAGTTGTTGTTGGTTATGCCTTTTTTGGTTGGTTGGTTTTATTATAAGGGTAAATCATTTCCCAATTTTTCTTGAAGCCCATTGAATTTATTTCCATCCTTTGGCACATTAGGAACATTGCCTAAGGCCATGTAGCATCTCACTGCCTTCTCAAGCCAACGAGGAAGGGGTGGGACATTACAAACCCTATACAGGGTTCCACCATTTCCATGATTGAATATCATTTGAAAATTACCTATATGGGGTAATCATAACCCAATGGTCACCAATCATGAATGACCAAGAACAACCACCAACAACATGCTAAAAAATATAATGATGAATATTATAATATGAAAAAAATATCATGGAATCCTTATAATATAGTAGCATCACCTAATATATTGTGATCATCATCAATCATAGAAATAATATACTATATATATACTCATGTAAACAAGAATCATATAATGGGATCCTGAAAATACACACTCCCACAAATAATCACAATCAATTATGAAGAAAATATAAGGGCAAAAAAATGTGGATCAGGTATACAATAGTTGATATTGGCCTCAATGCATAAGTGCCTTCCTATATATAGGTTTTTAGGAACAAATACGTGTTTTTATAAATGATCAAAGACCAAAAATGATTAACACCCTTGAATAATGATCTCCCACATCAAGGATTCCTATCAAAGGACATGATTCATTGAGAATATGTTTATAAGAGTTCTAATATAATTCATTATCAGGATGGTCACCCTCAGGTCGCATACCTTATGAAATCAAACAACAGAAAAAATTAAATGGAATTTTAATAGAGGGGTCACCAATATAATGCATTCATCTTCAATTCAAGGATAAATCAATTATTCCTTGATAATTCGAGAATAGAGTATCGATTATTACTAATGTTCCCCGATTCATCATCAATAAATCCACAAAAAATAGATTAAACATGAGAACATATAAGAATAAAAGGACAAAATGATGAGTTTTTTAGAATATATACTTAGAAATTTAGACTGTACATGAAACTTCTATCTCTAGATAATGGTTTTATTTATGTAATATCAAATTCTACACCAATATTCCATGGAATATTAAATGGTTTTGGGTTTTATCATCAATCCTACAACCAGAATAGATTTAGAAACAATATTCTTCAATAGTTAATCATTGGATGTCAATTTTCTATGGTGTATATTGATTCGGTCAAGAAATGATGTCAACATGCTAGATATACCATTGATCTATGAACAATGTACGAAACATTAAAAGTATCTAAAAGTTGTAGATCCATCACATATTTTCTCTCATTTAAAAATGAAGAGGAAGGATTTACCCTGGATATTTTTTGATCGTAACCTTTTAGTATCACTGGATTATTATAGTGTCGAAAGAGAAATTTTAGGATAATGGTATAGTTAAATAGGTAGTGAGGGATGTATCATATTGGAAATATGTTCTTAGTGGTTAGAATTGGGTATTAAATAGATATCAAACCATGTGGAATGAAGACATGTGGGGTAAATTTAATGCACTAGTAGACTAAGAATACAACAACATTGGTTCTAGGTCACTGAGTGGACACTGTGTTGAGAAGAATATGGGGGAATTCGTCCTTATCCATAGGATAGCTGGTGCAGTCTGTAGAAAGATACATACCCACTAGAGGCCCAGAAGCGAGCTGGTGGCAATTTTCTATCAACGTCAAAGATATTTACTCCTCAACTATCCTATCATGATGTCTCAATCAATTAGTCACTAACTATTATCCTCTCCATAACACATATCAAGGTAGAATGAAAAGATAAACGATAAATTTACAAACTTGAAATTTCTCTTTCAACGAAAGAAAATATGGGTGTAATTGTTTACCTAATTTCAATAATTATATGTAAAATCATGTTAAAAAGTATAAATTATTATAATGGGTGACTTATGTTAGATATATATAGTCTCAAATGACACCAGTGGAATTACTTCTGTGTTGTCAGTTTCATCAGTGCTATGATCACCATCGTTGGATTTAAGGTCATCAGTGGAATAATTGGTGTTAGTGGCATTATTGATCAATATTTATTTAGTTTCATCAATGGGATAAAAATAATTAGTGTCATTTGGGCTACCATTATTTTCTATTTGTCAGTGGAATTGGTTCCTTTAGTGTCATTTGTACCATCAGTTTTGTTTATTTCACTAGTGTTGTGAGTTTTATGTGTTTATCTAATGTAATTAGTGGAATACTTTTCATCTTTTTTTAGTTCTAGAATTTGAGTCAGTGGTATCATTGTAACAAGTGATTCTAGTGTTTTCAATACAACATATTCTATCAAAGGTATTTGTTCCATCAGTACCATGAGTAGAATTAGATGCCTCTTTTGCATTAGTGACCTCACTGGCCTCTACATTATCAATTTCATCATCTGTTTCTATGTCATATATATTTTATCATCTGATAACTATAATTTTATTCATTAGTGTAATTTGTGATATCAATTAAATCTGTTCTATTATTTTAATTAATTTCATCAGTTACTTGAGTTTTTTTTTGTGTCATCGGTGGTGAAAGAGTAATTAGTGGAGGTATTAGTGTTAGTGGAATCAATTTCTTTAGTGGTTTCAATGGAATTAGTGGAATATATTTTATAATTTCCCTTAATTTCATTTGTTTCATTAGTATCATAAGTGGTATTGATTGAATATTTTTTGTCTACACCTCTAGTATCATTGGTGGTGTCATTATTTCCATGATGTTAGTTAAATTAGTGGTATTTAGGTTATCAGTGATGGTGGTGGAATTAGAATTTACAATGTACGTAGTGTCATTAGTTCCATTAGTAATTACATTTGTTTCTATGATATCAGCTTCATTATTTTAATTATTTATCTGAATTATTTTTTTCATGTTAGTTCAATCAGTTCCATTAGTTTAGTTAATACAATTAGATGCATCAGTACAATTAGGGTCATCAGTGTCTTCAATTTTTTCAATAGAAGAATTTGCATCAATGTCATAAATATATTTTTTGTATTAAATGTTATAAATACCATTATTAGATTTAGTGTGGTTCTGGGAATGAACAATTCCCTTATAATCAATTTCATTTGTGGTGTTAGTTCCTTTAGTTATGTCTTTACTGCTTTGGTCCTCAATATCATCAGTAGTGTTAATTTATTGAGTGGAGTTAGTGTTTTCTATGGTGGTAGTTTTATTTTTCACCCTTAGTTACCAAAAAAATTCACTACCATTAGTGGAATAAGTAGTGTAAGTGTAATTAGTTTCTTTTGTGACCTCAATGTCTTAGGTTATTCCAATAGTGTTAGTGGTGTTAGTTCCATCACAGATTTCAATTCCATCTTTTCTCTACGAGATATCACTAGAATTATGGATATTGGTCAATTAATGGATTTAGTGTTATAATTTCCTTCAATGTTATTTATTCATTAAAATTTATCTATAATACCACATTTTTTAAAAAAAATTCTTTCAAACATGTTTAACTTCTTTGATAGCTTGTGTCAGACGCAACCGCGAGTTTAAGAAAACTACAGTATACTATTTCAATTATTATTATTTAATGTCATTACCTCACTGTAAAATTAGAGGGTATGAATATTATTTACTACTTTATGAATTATATTCTAATTCCCAGCTCAATATAAATACTTAGTAATTATTCACTCAATTTTTTGTAATGTCATTTTATTCTTCAAAAATATGTTTTCTTCAAAAATGATTTTTTTTGTTTTTTGTGATAAAATATTATAATTTTTTTCTAGACCCTTTAAAAAATATTTTTTAAAATTAGAATTATTTTTGAAATCCACATAAGAAAACTTCCTTTGGGTGGAATTTTAGTATTTTTATGAAATGGATAATTTTTATATAAATAGTGAAAATAATAATTTTTATAAAAATTTCATTTTTTATTTTCATATAAACTATAATTTGAATTTTAATTTGATCTAAAAATAACATATGTATTATATAATTATATACAATATAATTATATTCATTTTAATTATCTTTATTCTTGATTATGGTAAAAGTATATTTTTGTGGTTAAGACCTTGTTTTTTAAAGAACTACTTTTCATAGTGTTTTATGTAATCATATTAAAACTGATATATAATAATTATAGAAGTTTAATATTTAAAAATTTATTACATATTTAGACATTCAATGTTCTAATAGGGTAAATATACCCCCTTTTTGGTCAAAATTAATAGTAACCGTGGTTAAATCTATCACTACGATAAACTATAAATAAATTAAATCTTGGTTAAAACTAAGTGATATGGCCATAATTATTCATATTAATTCTTATTGGATGAAGTAAATTATATCCATATCACCATGTAATTTAATTTTAGTTTTATAGTGGAAATTATTCCATGAAATTGACTTATATATTATTTAAACCAATGGAAGTGCCAAAATGTCACATTCTTAGTTTTAAATATATTTTACATGATCACATATGGGAAAAAATAGTTATGAATGAATGTTGATATTAATTTTTACCTAATTAAATTATATTAATGATGGTAATTTATTTACATTTTTTGGAATTAAATAATTACCTTAAATACATACATAATGTCGATGTAGTAATTATCCAATTAATAGAAAAATGAAATTTCTGATATTAATAATATTAAAATTACTATAATTTGAGATAATTAAGTTGATACAAGAATTTTATAGATTACCATTAAACTTTGGGTATTTTTTTCAATAATTTTTTTGAATTATAAGTTTTTTATTGATTCCATTAAATTCAAATTAAGAAATATTTTCAAAATTGAAAATAATGATGTTTTTTGAAAATAATATTTTATTAAAATATTTAAAAATAATAATAATATTAAATAAAGAAAAGGGTGAAAATCTAGGGTAAAATCTTTCATCCCTTATCCATGTATGAATAAATAGTTTCTTTCTTTGTAAAATTATAACCTTTTAAGAGTGAATAATATTTTACCATGATTAATGTTTAAATTGGTTAATTAAGTGGTCAAAAAAAAGATAAGGTTTAAAATTTCACTTAAACCTATCTAAATTTTATTGGTTGACGATATATCAACCATATCCAACCCTATGTTCAAATTAATGTTCAACTGATATTTTTTTTCTTTAAAAAAATATTATACATATAGAATAACGTGTTTTCATTCCATAATTAAATAGGTAAATTTTTAATAAATTTATAATGAAATGGTTTTTATTTATATAAATAAAGTAAAAAATACTATTAGAATAATAACATCACATATGAAAGTAAAAAATAAAATTTATGTACATTATTAGTGAAAATATGATATATTTGTATCCTGGTATAAGAAAATAAATGTTATGAAAATAAAAACTAAGTGTTGGTATTTTGGTGAAAAATAAATTTTTATTTACAATTTTATAATTAATATAATTAATTAAAAGAAAATTTGTCTCCATAAAATAGATTCATTAATTAATATTATGTTTTATTTTAATTATGATATAATTTTATGAGACCTTCTTTAATTATTCAAAGTGTCACAAAATAGGTTATAAAATCAAACTTGTATTTTTCAAATAAATGATTGTATTAACTTAAAAATTAAATTTAGCATATTTCTAAAAAATTTAAAAAAAATGGAGTCCATATTTAATTCTACATGATAAAAAATTAGTAGGGTTAATTTTTGGTGAATACTGAATTACTGTAATTTATGGTATTTAACACTATAAGTAGATAAATTCATTTTTCAGTCATGGTTGAGACATGTATGATTGAAATGAAAATTATCTAGAACCCATATTCTTTAGTTACTATTTTCGGTCACAAGAATCAACATTATTAATAGTCTTGTGAAAAAATGATAAACAAATGAATAAAATAATAAAAAACACCCCTCTCATCTCCCTATAAATACAATCCCTCACCATCTATTCTCATCACACCTCTAAAGCCTTATAGCATAACTAAATTCTACCCAACTAACTTCCCAATACTATTCCCACTATGTATACCTAATTGTCTAACAAAAATGCCAAAACTAAGTTTCTTTTGGAGGTTCTCAATGAGGCAACATTCGAGTGGTAAAATCCTCAAATCATTCTATTTAAAATTATTTCTTTATTTATTTTTGTCTACCTTATCCTAACATACCATATTCAATGTAAAATGATAGCTTTAGTATCATATAGATACAATAATTTTATTATGTTAATGGAATATCCATCATCAAACCTCTCCTCTTATTCTCTTATTCTAAAAAATGAAAACATCGTCTGAGGTGTGTCGATTCACCGCCTTTGTGGACAATGAGTTTTCATTTTTGTTTACCACCATCAAGGATGGTCATAAACACATTTTTATGGTTAAAATAGATTGTAATTTGTATATTATAACTTTTTTGATATTCTACAACTAATTTATAAAAATAAAATTAAATAAAACAATATTAGTTTTTTATGGTATGAAAACCCACCAAAAAACCCAACATTTATCATTAATATTTTATCTAATGCATCATCATCATATCTAATGAAAAAATTATATATGGGATAATTTAAAATTATTCAAAAATATTATTATTATTTTTTCCACTTCTGTTGTTTTTCTTCCATTTTACAAGAAAATCCATAATTATACTCAAGGGAACCGACCATAAGTCCATGAAATAAACTCTCATGGAAATGTGATTCTGATATTTAAAACTCATCTAAATAGACATAAATGAAATTAATAAAATTAAAATAAAACAAATATATAAATAATAGTTTCTGAACTATGTAATTAATGAATCTAATTTGATTATCTAGGACATTAAGTTTAATTGGAGAACTCTTTCAAACATAAGGTAATAGAATTCATAACCTAATTTCCATTCTCTGGGTTGACCTTCTACATTATTGATTTTAGTGTCGTAAGACTATTTGTAAAATTAATTTTGATTACATTATGTTATATTATGTGGATTTATAGTTTATACACATATTACATTAATTAAATTAATTATAACTTCAATGTAATGATATTTCTAAGGGACATTCTTTTTAAAAATCCTGTTTTCAAGTAACAACTCTTTTTATTAAAGAAATGTGTTTTACTTATACAAAGTATGAATATTTTTTTTGATTTCATGATTCCTTATTGATTTTATGTTTCCTTTACATGTTTAAACGTATATTTTGTAATAAAATGGTTTAATTTATAATTTTAGGACTTCTTTGAAATGAAATGTGACTTCATAATGGGAAATTTATATTCCTCAAGAATGTTTCTTTTATGAGAGCTTTATGTGATAGGCTTATGTTATGGTTCTTGGGTATTGTTATATTGAAAGGTGGTTCCATGATAATACAAGAGTGGGTGAGCTCATTATAGTTCTCCAATGCATTGGGTAAATTTATAGTGTAACTCCCTATGATTTCATAGTACGTTATCTCATTAAAGTAATTCAATAGCTTGTGCTACACGCAACACCGAGTTCGAGCGCACCACAACTTACCAAACCAGCCGTTCAAAAATTAGTTATGAAAAGTATTAACTTCATTTTGAATCATATATAATTTATATAATTCTAAAATCCATATAATGTTTTTCTTATACATAATATAAGAACAAATACATTTTTCAGATAAAAGTAGTATTTTTTTTAAAAATGCAATTTTACCTGCTTTTAATGGTGAACCATTTTTAAAACCAATATATGACACTTTTATATATTAAATTTAATGAAATAAAATTCTTCTTTATAAGTGGAACATAAAAATTTAGTTTGGATAAATTTTTGGTACTTTTCTGATAACTTTCATATTTTGAAGAATAGGGAAAAATACTATGTTTTAATTGAAAACAGCTTTTTAATCAAATTTTTTAATAGTGTTAAATTATGTATTTGAATGGTTTTGAAGTATAATTAGATTATATTTTTATCATTTAATAAAATTTAGGTTATTATTAGTAATTTCACATTTAAATTTGACATAAACACATGTCCATCTTTTGATTGTTTTTACTTTTTAAAAACCCGCTTTTTGGTTTTGACAACGAGAATTAATTTTAAATTAATAAATGAAACATATATGTTTTTGAATTTGGTGAAATAGACTTCATTTTTTAATTTTGAATATCAAAATTATCTTAGGGTGAATTTTTGGTATTTTTCTGAAAACTTTTAATTTTGTATGAATAGTGAAAAACACTGTGTTATTATTTAAAACTGACTTTTTATTTAAATAATTATTTATTTTATTTAAATTTATTTTCTTCCAAAATAGATATATAATACCTATATAATTTCAATGTAATTCATTGGAGTCATTTTATAATAAAATTATATGTATAAAATTTTATTGAATTTTCTAACCTTTTTTACCCACCTTCTATGCACGTTAGCAAATTTGCATAAAACATAATATTACTGCTTCTGTGAGTTGAATTAAAAAAATTTTAAAGACACGGTTGACATCCGTGATTAAAATTTTATTCAATAAGATGAAAATAATTTTTGGTGAATAGTAACTTTTGACTTTTATTTACCGCGGTTAAAAGTAAATAGGGTAATTAAAGGTAAAAATGATATTATATTTACTCTAACAAATGTCCTAATTCTATTGGATGAGTGTAATTCGACCAAAAACAACCTTAGGAATAAAACATGATCCTTTAGGTCCACTTGGATTAGATTAGTACATTTATTATTATTTTATTTAAAGAAGATTTAAAAGTGTTAAATTCAAAGTTTATTAATTAAACCATTTTTAATATAGGGTTATACATAAGATAAATTCGACTAAAAATATTCATTAGAAATATAAAAATATTTCCTACATAATGTTATTTTATTTATAATTTTTAGAGATTAAATGATTAAATTTATTTATGACACAATGATGATGCAATAATTACATTTTTAATGAAATATTAAAATAGTTTATATTATAAATAATAAAATAAATAGAATTTAAAAGTTTTGATTCCATAAAAGAATATTATTTGTTAATATGACATGTTAGGATTGATTAGATAAATTGTTTTCTAAGTGATAAGGTTGTTATTAATTTCACAAAGATAAAATACCAAATAGTGTCAAAATTTACATAAATTAATTTTTAAAACAAATACTATATTATTGGTTGATATAATATTCCAAAAAATCTAAGGTTTGACCAAATGGATTAAATAATATTATATATGTCATTAATGAACCACTTGAGGTTCTCTTGGAAATTTAGAGTAAGTTTATTAATCTTATAGTGTAAGAATATAAGAAGACACGGTAAAAGTTAAACTATTTAACTAATAGTTAAATCTAAAAGATAAGGATAAAATGGTAACCTAAACTTGTATAAAACCTATTGTTTGATATTCCTTCAACACATAACTATTTAAGGCTCGAAATAAATTCATTTTTAGTCATTATAAATCAAATATGATTGTATAATAAATTAATATTCTAATGTTTTCCAAAAGTGACCCTCACCCCTCTTATAAAAGGGAACTTCCCCTTATCTCAAAATTGAACCTTCATAGCCATTTGTCCCAGAATAACCCTACCCAAATATCCTACTAACTTCTCCCACATCAACCTAGAGTCCATACATTGATCATAAAGCCAACCTACAGTGCCCTTTCGATCAACTCATAAGGTAACACATGAAGAAGAGGTAATAATTTCACCACCCTCTTTCATGTTCTTTTCTTCTTCCACTTCCTCTTTCTTGGTTGTTTCCATACCAAAATAATAACTCCAGTACCTCCTATATACTGTGATTTTATTATAAATATGGTTCAACCATATTCTTTATTCTATCCATCATATAAATGACAAAGTCACCATACGTGCGTATGTACGGCTTACCGTCACCACGTCATGGTATAGTTCGTTATTCAAACACATCATTATTTGGATGGGTATAATAATGAGTATAACTAATGTAAATAATAAATATAACATGTTAATGATTATTAATATATGATATAACATCAGATTACAAACGATTTCACCATCAATATAATGATATTGTCGCTCGTGCGTACGTACGGATTACCGTCTCCACGACGCGATGAGATTCATTCCCACGTTCACCATTCAACGATGATTATAAAAATATATATTATTAATAAGTATTTAATATATTAAATAATAATTATATTAGATATATATATATATATACTTACATATATCATATTCACTTACGTCCGTTCAGTATGATATGAAAACGGAGACAGTGTTTATACATACGTACGACCTACCGTCTCCATATACGGTGACATCTATTTCATATATCTATCAATTATAAATATTTACATTCTAAATATATATGATATATAAATCAAGGTTTATATTTTGTAAGTATTTAAATCATGATCTAAATGATATGATCAATAATAACAAGTTAAAACACGTACGATAAAGAAAGCGATTATTAACCAAAATGTAAATTTAACATGGAAGTCATTATTAAATGGGTAGTATAAAGTCATAAAGGAATCATGTATGATATAATAAATATTAATATGGTTATGTTATAATTTAATAACATACTATGGTCATTATACAGGATTTAAACGTTCTCTTGACCAAAATAAAGTGCAAAGTAAGGGTTAATTCATCAATCTCATTATTATTCGAGATTGTTTATGGGTATGTTTTTACTGGGACACATTTATTATCCATGTCCATGTTTCATAAAAGAGTTTTCAAAGGGACTGTTTTTAAGGTAATATTTAATTAAAACATCATTTTAAATGTTTTAAATATTTATTCTTCTAAACCTTTCTCATTAATATCCATGTTTTCAAAATGGTTTTAGAAATTTATTTATATGGACATGAATGTTTTAAAATGTTAATTCCTTTCAAAAGTTTCAAAGTGGTATGGGACACTTTGATTCAAAACTATATTCTAAATGAATTACTTTATAAATTTTGTGACTTTTAAATGATTTCATGAAAAAGAGATATTTCTCTCAAATATTTTTACTGATCATTTTCATCTATGTCAATATCATTTATCGGATTTTATTCTTGATCAAGGTGGATTTATGGTAATAAAATCTTCCATATTGTATTAAATGAGTTATGATATGTTTTACTATGTATTTTCTATTTTTATACCATTCATGGCTTATGGTTAACATATTAACATTTCGTATGATAGTTTTAATACAAATGTTTATGTTATATTACAACCTTTTCGTATGAGGAATTTATTGGACTTAGTAAGTGATGGGTAGAGCCCGCTATAGCTCCTCGATGCATCAGTAGGTCTCATGAGATAAAATTGTGTCTTGTCAAAAGGCATTGAAAAAATCTTATTTTTAGTCTTGGAACAAGGCCTTGACTATTTGGTTATGAAGCCTAGCATTATACATTCCATCATTATAAAATTAGTTATTGATATTTCATGTGATTATTCAACTAGTAGAATATCCATGTGAATAATAAAATGGAATTATTTGATTTATCTTTTCCATATTATACTGAAGTTTAAGTTTAAAAGGATTATTTTAGTTTTATACATTGCCTTAAATGTTTATGCTTATTTATGAATGTTTCCACTATATTGTTATCCTTACTGAGCATCTGATCTCACCCATTTCTATGTTTTATTTCTCCTAGGATGAAAAGAAGTGTATTATTACTGGTCTGGAGGGATAGTCGAAAGGATATGAATGTGGTCAATGGATAAAATTTTGTTGTTGTTTTTCATCTTTTAATGTAATGTAACATTCATGTATGTCATCTATTTTTCAATACTGCGAAACTGATCGGTCCTTCGGGACTTGATTCCTTGTAATCATGACAATGTATTAAAATAATGCACCAACTCTAGGTAACTGGGGGCAGGTCAATACAGATAAAGTTAACCGGTTAGGTTTATCTTAAGAGATTATAGGAATATACTTCGACGGTTATTCCAAGTGTAACCATAATGGCTATACCCTATATAGACAAGAAGGTTACATTATATGTAAGAGTGAAATGAAAATGATTCCACAAGTTACATTTTATGATTTATATTCATTTATATGGTTTTACAAGAAACTTTTGATTTCATAAGGTATGCTAAAGAGATTTTGTTTCATGAGTAAAAGTTCTAACTTTGTGAAATTGTTTTCACACCTAGACTACTAGTTTCTTATTCGTTTATATATCCCTTACTAAGCTTTTTATGATCATCCCAAGTTCTTAAATAATTTACATAGGGTTTATGGATGGGTAAATGAAAAGAATAATCCATGTTTAATGTCCAGATGTTTATTACAGAGAGAGAGCATGTTTTGTTTTAAAAGGGTGCATATGGTTAAAATTGGATATTAGGTAGAAGTGTTTACATTGTAATATATGAGTTTCTGTGACTGAGGTTATTTCTTAGTTCTATAAAAATATAACCTAAAAGATCACTGGAAATGTATGAAATTAAATTCTAGTTAAATTAACTTGATTTTGTAATGTTTATGGCCGGGTCCTTATATTTTCTACTGTAGATAGGTTTAGATAACATTAGGAGTTAGGATAATGTTAATACAAAAACCATAAATAATTTTTACTTTATTTCTAAGTTGAAATGATATAGAATTTAAAAAATACCATGTAACTTCAACAAAGATATTTCTATTCAAAATGGTTTTCCAAGTAAGAAATGGGTGAGATGAAGTAGGATGGAACCGAGAGGATGATAACCTTATGAATCCACAACTATAAATGGTAGGAATTGGAACTGGGTAGTTTATGATGGTAATGGATCAATTGATGTAGGATATAAATATTGGAAACATCCATGAACATGTTCATCTAGATCAGCCTTAGGGAAATATGTTAGTGGTGGAGAATTTTATAAGGAAACACCCTCCTGTATTTAGTGGCTCTTGTGAACCTGTGGTTGATAAACGGTGGTTTATAGCCCTAAAAAAGATTTTCGATGTCATGGGGTGTTCAAAAAATCAAAAGGTTAATTTTTTTTATTTACCATTTTGAAGGTGAAGTCATCCAGTGGTGGTAAATGATCAAGAATATCACGGATAATGAGGATATTGATGCTTTGGAATGAGATGAATTCAAAAAAAATCCTCAAGAAATATTTTCATAAGGCAACTCGAATTAGGATGGGAAACAAATTATTTGAATTGATATAGGAGGAGGATTTAACAACTACATATGAAGAAAAATCCACTTGATTAGAAAGGTATGCTCCAAATTTTATCAGATATCTGGACAGTGAAATGAATTATTTTAACCTCGGATTGAAGACAAAATGTTGAAGTGCATTGTCTAATAATGAATTCAAAATTTATGAAAAACAGGTTCAATGTACAGAGAAGGTAGAAACAGAGTTTCTTGATGACCATGTGTCCTTTGAAAACCAATTCAAAAATAGATCGAGGTGGCATGAAATAAGATATATTGTATCAAATAAGTTTTATTGAATGGAAATTGAGTTTTCAGATTTGTAGAATTGTGGTAAAAACACACTAGGGAGTATCTTTTGAAGTATTATAAGTTTTCCTTTATTGTAATTTTTTTAATATGACTCTAAATTAAAAAGAAAAATATCATGGTTGTGGTAATAAAAATTATGATATAATGAAAATATTTTTTAAAAATATGATGAGATGGCTCATTATTGAAACGAGGGTCTGAAGTGGAACCCTAATGATAGGATGTAGCCAAACCAAAGGAGAAAGGTGTGGTCAAGTCATCCGCAACTACATCAGTAGATGTTGTTCCATGAAACAAAGTGGTATCAGGTACATTGTTTATTTACATAGATTTTTATAATGTCTTATCAAATTCAAGGTATAACCGTTTTTCAAATCTGATAAATTTTCTTATAAAATAGAAACTTCACATCAAGAACTGTTTTATAAATGATAAATTAAGTGTTTGTATTTTTTTGAAACATAAATGTTTAATTAAAATTTTATAATTAATATAATGATATAAAATATTTTTTCCATAAAATGGATTCATACGTTATTATTTTTTTATTTAAATTATAAGATAATTTTATGAAACCATATTTAATTCTTTAAAGTGTCATAAAACTAGTTCTAATATTAAAATTGGTATTTATAGAACAAATGATGATTTTAATAAAAATTTAATTTTATTATATTTAAAAAATTATTTTAAAAAAATGGATTCCAGTTTTTAATTCCACACATCAAAAAAGGGCCAGTGTAAATTTTTGGTATTTTTTAAAAAAGGTTGAATTTTTAGTGAATAGTGAAATAGGGTAATTTATGATATTTAACATTATAAGTAAAGAATTGAATTTTTGAGACATAGTTGATTCATAGATGTTTCAAGTGACCATTACCTAGAACTCAAATTCTATAGTTACTATATTTAGTCATAATAATAAACACTCTTGATAGTCTTGATCCAAAATAGTAAAAAGATGAATAAAATAATCAAAACACCCCTCTTATCTTCCTATTAAAATCACCCCTAACTACGTCTTATTCTCACACCTTGAAAGCCTTATATATTGTTTAAATTATAATAAATTACCTTCCCATGCCTCTTACCCATGTCCACGACCAGCTGGAATCACCTAATGACCAAAACCAAGTGCCTTAATGAGGTTCTGAAGGAGACAACATTCGAGATGTAAAATCATCCATTCTTTCTCATTTAAATTCGTTATTCCTTCTTTATTTCTACCTTATCCTCAAATACTCTATCCAAATTGACATTATAAATCTAGTATCATACATATTATGTATTGTTATTATGTTAATTAAATATCCATCATCAAACGCCTTCTCTTATCCTCCTATTATAAAAAAAGAAAACATCATCCCTGATTTATTAATTCACTACCTTCATGGATGATGAGTTTTAATTTTACATTAAAAACATCAAGGCTGGTGATAAAACCATTATTATGGTTAAAAAATAAATATATCTATTATAACTTGTTTAATTTTTTGGAACTAATTTATATACAAAATATTAAATAAAATGAAACTTGTTTGTGATCGTCAGAAAAACCACAAAAACAAAGAACCCAAGAATTTATCATTATTATTTTATGTAATTAATCATCCTCAAATAAAAAAAATGATATATTGTATCATTCAAAATTATAGAAACTTTCTAATACCATTTCTTTCCACTTATAGAGTTTTTAAATGAATTGACATGAACTCCCATAATTATACTCAAGGGAACTGACCGTGATGCCATGAAACAAATGCTCCTAGAACAATGATTATGATATTCATAACTCATATAAATAGAAATAAAGTATCTTAAAAATATTATAATAAATAAGTTAAATTAATAATAGGTTTTTATTTAATCATATAATGAATCTTAT
Source organism: Viscum album (assembly GCA_963277665.1). NCBI lineage: Eukaryota > Viridiplantae > Streptophyta > Magnoliopsida > Santalales > Viscaceae > Viscum > Viscum album. Next base: position 1,653,877,383 of record OY728121.1, on the reverse strand, counting down.
TTTATTATCCAAGACATTAAGTACATGTGTAGAATGATTTCAGACATAAAGTGAGGGAATTCTTAACCTAATTTACTTTCTTTAGGTTAAGCTTCTACTTAATTTATTTTGGGTCACAAAGTTTATTTTTGAAATTAATTTTTATTATATTATTTCGTATAATGTGTCACTACATTATATAAACATATTCCATTTATTTAATTAATTCTCAATTCAATTCAATGATATTTTTAGGGGACTTTATTTTCAAAAATATTCTTTTCAAGTTACAACCTATTTTATGGATGATTTGTTTTTTACTTATACGACATAAGTGTATTTTCCTACATTCATGATTCCTTATTGATTTGATGTTTCCATTAAATTTTTACAAGTTTATTATAATATGAAATGTTTTCATTTATAGGTGTGAAACATTATAGATATGAAAATTGATTTCAAAATGGAAAAAAAAATTCCACAAAAATGATTCTTTTATGAGAGATTTATGTGTTGTGATTATGTTATGGTTGTTTGGAAATGTTATGAAGATGGGTGGTTATGTGATAAAAAATGGAGACTGATCCCATTATATATCTCCAATTCATTGTCTAAAGGGACAGCGTTAACCGGTTAGGTTTCTCCTAAGAGATTAGGGGAATATACTTCAAGAGTCACTCTAAGTATAAACATTACATTTACTTCATGTGTTATTGGGAGAGATACGTAATATGATAGATTGATATGAAAATTATTCCTCAAGTTAACTTTTATGAGTTATGTATTATTTCAATGGTTTTAAAATAAACCTATTATTTCATAAGGTAGGGTAAAGAACTTTTGTTTTATTTGTCAAGGTTTTACCTTTGTGAAAATGTTTTCATTCATGGACTAAAGGTTTATTTCATCCATTATATGCCCCTGAAATGTCCTTTTGTTCTCATCCAAAGTTTTAAAATTATTTTCAAAGGTATTATGGTTGTGTAATGGAAAAGAATAATCCTTTTTTAAAGTCATGATTTTTTTACAGAAAGAAAGTTTATTCGGCTTTAAAAGGTTTAAAATTGTGAAAAAATGGATATTAGGTAGAAGTGTCTACATTGTAATATATGATTTCCAATTTCTGAGGTTATGTAATAATTCTATAAAACACTAAACCTAAAAGATCTTTGAGAATTTATGAAAGTGAATTATAGTTTAATTAACTATATTATATAATTTTAATGTCTGGTTCTTTATATTGGCACAAGAATATTCTTATTTAATTTTATTTTTCTAATGAAATTCCAAAAGTGATCCCTCTCATAAATTATTAAATAAAACCTACTTCCTCACTTCATTAGACAAATTTATTCCTTATATTTATAAAATTCTTTAAAAATTATCTTATACACTTACCTATACACATTCTATAGGTGATGAAATACTAAAATACAAACCATAGATCTGTTTAAAGGATATCTAGTGTAGATTTTTTGAATAAGATGTAATTGCTCTGATCGGTCACTTTCATATTAAACTCTTATGTACCTCCTATAAATATATAATATTTATCATTAAATAATAAATTATTTATCATAAATATTTTTAAATGTTATTATGATTACTAAAAAACTTTTTTGCACCATAATTTCCATCAAATAAGAAGTGAATGTATCCCTCACACATATGTAAGACTTACTATCTCCACGTAGTGATACAATTAATTTTACCCCACCATATTTTTTGGATGATAATTATGATGGGTTTAATTTATATTTATTATATTTATGAAATAATTATACTCTTTTACATGATAATATCATGACAATATTCTTATAACCAAATATTTTAGAAAATGAAAATGTTTCTCGTGTGTACCTATGATCTACCATCTCCATGATACGATGTGATTTTGTTTTCATTAATATTTTACATGTAAGGTAATAATGATGAATTTTATGAAGATATATGATATATATTATATAATAATAATTTTTTAATGGGGAATTTTTACTTACCTTTCTTTTATTCCACCAATCAAAAGATGAATACAATATTGTTTTATATGTATGGCCTACCATCTCCACGAATGGTGTAATTCATTTCTCTATCTCTAATTTTGTTGAATAATTATAGAAATGTATTTAATTAATATATATGTTTTTTATTAAATAATTAAAATTCATTAAATGTTGGAACCATGATCAATATATAAGGATCATGAATACCAAACTCAAACTTGTTTGGAAAATGAAGCAGTTTTAACCCAGAACAATAATTTCAATAATAAAATATTAATACAAAAGTAATATGATGTTATAAAAAAATAAAACATAGTATGATAGATATATTTATATTGAATAAATTTATAATAAATCCATATATTTTATAGAGGATTTTTTACTATAAATGAGTTAAAGAGAGACATTTAGTAAGGGTAAATTTCACAATCTCATCATTATTCTGGATTTTTTATGAATACGTCCATTCTAGGGAATATTTCCTTTATGCATCCATATATTATAATAATGTTTTAAAAACGTTTTTTACTATTATTAAACATTTATAAAGTCATTTTTACTCGTTTTTTAATTTTTTTTAATTTTTTAAAGATTTATATTTTTTATTTTCCAAATAAGGTACATTGTCACTTTTCCAACAAAAATATAGATGGATTTTTTTTACTCATTTGATATAGGAATACTTTCTTAAAATCATTATTCCTTAATGATTTGAATAATCCTTTTCATGTTAACTATTTTATTTTCAAGGAAAATTGTTTCATTTATAAGTGAGTAGATTTTTATAAAGAGAAGTGATCTTAAAGTGAAAATTTTATTTACCTAAAAAATTATTCAAAGTGATCTATTAAAATCATTTTCCAATTTAAGATGAAATATTGTGATGATAACTATGCTTTACTGGGGATATGATCCAAGGATACCATCCTTATTTTTTAGGGATGGTTTATTTTTATGAAAACGGGATGTTGATTAATCCTCTGAGTTCTGAGACAGTGAATGTGTTATTACCTTATAGATAATATATATATATATGATAGTCTTTATGTGATGTTTGGTACCTATATATTCCTCTAATGAATTGGGTAATTATGTATAACTCTTGAGGTAAATATGGTATGTGTGGACTTTTATTTCATGTTTATATGTTTATGTGTGGACCACACCATTATGTCTATAATTTTATGTGTGTAAGTGGATTTTATATCCATAAGATTACATGTGGACCAGGTTTCATATCCATAAATTTATGTGAGTGGAAAAAATCATATCCTTAACTTGATAAGTGAACTTATTTATATTTACACATATTTACAAAGATATAATTTTATGTGTATTCCATAAATCCATATATTATGTTAATGTTAGGGCCTCCTAGCTTATGTTATTTGAAAATATTAAGATTCTTGACATATGAACAAAAAATAATTGTTTCATGAAACATGATTATGACCAATGATATACAGGTTTGAATATATCAAATTTTATGCTCATTTTATCACACACTTATTCTCATGTTATGCTTATGTGATTATTGATATCTCTATTTTTTACCCATACTGAGCACATAATCTCACCCTATCTTCTGATTATTTTCCCTAGGTTATGAAAAATGTTATTATAAATAATTAGTTCAAGCAGGGTTCTAGTTAAGATTAAATTAGCGGGAGATTATATAAATCATTTATGAACTAGTTTTTGATGTGTCCAAGTTTCCAAAGGCACTAGTCATATACGATTCTGGTTTTTATCGAAATATTGTGTAATGAATATTCATATACGTAGATGTAATCTCTAATTATGAAATTTTTGGGCCTCTACAGTTGGTATTAGAGCATGGTTCAGTTAACATTTGGACACTGGAAGAAAAAACATTGGTAATAACCCTTAGGATAAGTAAAATAATATGATAACATCTTAAATTTTTTGATCATGGATGACCTAGGTTAAACCAATGGTATTGAAGATTAAAAATAATGAGTTCTTATTTAATAATACATTTAATTTTGTTTCATGATGATGTTGTTATTCATTATTATTATCACCACTCACACTATGATTTTTGGTTATAGTGATTGGATGGAACTAGAAATAATCATGTGAACAATGAATGTGACAACCACTGAAATGACCATCACTATGAGAAATCAAATGGATAAAGAAATGGGATTGGATATCTTGTGAATAATCTCACTCAACCATCCCAAGATATTAGAGGAAACACACATCATTCTAAACAAACAAATGCCCCAAGGATGGAGGAACATGTTATTGAATCATTTATGTAAAAATGAACACTATCCTTCTATGGGTATTTTGATCCACTAGATGTAGATAAATGGATCAATGGGATGGAAAATATATTTTTCCTTCATCTGTGCTCAGACCAGGAAAAATTTTCATAACAATTTATCACTTTGAAGGAGAAGAAGATCATTAGTGGAATATTATTCATAATATGAGGAAAGTGGAGGAAATAATCTCCCTGGGATGGGGTTAGTTTAAGGGAATATTTTTTTTGTAAGTAAATTCCTCATTTTATATGTATAAAAATGGAGAATTAATTTATTGATATTAAGTAAAAGGATGATGAATCCATTGGTATTTATTAGGAAAATTTTACAAGACTTTAAATGTATGCTTTAGGTTTATTCATAATCCATGAAGGAAAATATTATTCATTATATAGTGTCTTATAACCAATTATTAGAATGTATTTATCCATATGGTACTTTGGAAGTTATGAAAAAATAATTCTATGATCACTAAAAGTGGAAATGGATGATGGAAACTCTCAAGGTTCTAGTGATAAGAAAATGAATATATGGATTCATGGAAACATAAATGATTTTATGCATATAGGGATGAGAATGTTTCAAACTCTTACTTTCCATAAATGTGTGAAGGGTCACTCAGGTGAATGCACAAAATGAACAAGAAAAGGTTTCATGTTTGGGAATCTTGGACATCAAGAAAAAAAATGTAATGGTTATGTAGGTACGTCAGTCGATGAAATGAATGGAGATATAGCTCACCAATATTCACCACTCACACATTAGTTATATAAATGAAAATAGTTTGGGAGCTATGTGAATCAATTCTATAATACAAGTTCTATGCTGATAATAAGCCTCAAAAGCATATGAAGTTAATGGATAAAGGGAAAGAATATGAAAATAAAAAATTTGAAGAGAATCGTGATAGAAAGGGCACATTTATCCTAAATTCTGGAATGGGGTCTTTATGTAAAATTTATCCACTTCATTCAATTAAATAAATATAATAAATTCCAATAGTGTAATTAGGTTCATTAGTTTCCTCAATACCATCATCGATGTAAGTTCCATTAGTAGAATCTCTTCCATAAGTATCATCAGTGTTTTTAATCTCAAAATTTCCGTCAATTGAAAAAAAACATTGCAGTTTATAGCCTCAATTATTGATTCTATATTTATTCCATTATTAGTGTTAGTGTATATATGGAATTAGGGAATTAATTGGTTTATATTCCATCAATATCTTCAGTTTCATGAGTATCATCATTATCACTAGCAATTTCAATGGACCTATTAATGTTAGTGTCTTAAACAACATCAATTGCATCTATGGTGTTAGTTTAATCAATTAATTAAATCCCATAAATGTCTTCAATGAAATCAATGCAGTCTATTCCATTAATCCCTAAGGCGTCATAAGTATTATCAGTGTTGGAAGTTCTATCGATGTCATCAGTTTCATCGATACCATCTATTCCCTCAGTTACATGAGTGTCATGAGTATTGTGAGAACTGTGAGTGTTACTAAAATAGTTATTGGCCTCAGTTCTATCTATGCATTAGTGCCTCAAGGGCTATCTTTACTATCATTTTAATCTATATTATTACTGTTATCATTTTCCTTAGTGTTAGTATTTCTGTTAGTGTCATCAATATTGAATGTTATTTTATTTTTATCAGTGTCATGAATTTCTTTAGGGGTACCAATTCCATTAGTGTTGTCAGAGCATTAGTATCATAAGTTCTGTCACAATTACCAATGATATCTACGGTGAAATTCCCTTTAAGATATTTGTGTCCTTAGTGAATTATGTTTCATTAGTTTCAGTAGTGAAATATGCATCATTAATCCCATCCATTTCATCCATTCAATTAGTATAAATAGTTATATGAATTTAATACATGTTTTCAATTCCATCAATGGAATTAATTTTGTCCATAACCTCAGTGTATTATGTGTTATCATTTTCATTACTATCATCATTAGTATCAGTTCCATCATTAGTGTCATAAATCTTTCAACATCACCAACTATATATGTTTTTTAATTTCATAAGTGTCATTACTACTTTCACTCTTGTCAATTTCATCAGTGTCGGTAGTGATGCAATTTGTGTTAGTGGTATCAGTGTTTTTAGTGGCATCAATCCAGTTAGTTTCTTCTGTGGTATCAGTTTAATCGGTTCTATCAGTGGAATCAGTGTCATTTGAGATGTCATTCATTATTACTATGTTAATGGAATCAGTGTATTTAGTTCAATTAGTTTCTTCAATGGTTTCAAAGTCATTAATGTTCTTCGTGTCCTCAATAGTATTCTTACCATTAATAATGTCATTGTTGGTGTTACTTGTACCATATTTTATGTTAGTTTCATTAATGTAATTAAAATTATCCCATTCCTCAATGGTATTTGTTTAATTATTTTCATCAATGTTATTAATATCATTTATATAATCACATGATTCATTTCCTTTAGATATTTCTATGTGTTTAGGGCCATCGGTGCCATATTTTTAATAAGTGGGATCGATGACTTCGGTGTTTTTACTTTCATCTATGTTGAAATAAGTATATGTTTCATATTTGGAATAAATTTCATCAATTCTATAAATTTCAATAGTAGTGTCTTGATTATTAGTAATTCTAGTGTAATCTATATTTTTAACGGTGTTAGTAGACTCAGTGGTGTTTGTATTATAAGTTGAATCCATGTAGTCCATGTCATCGGTATTATATGTTTATTTTATGGTATCAATGTTGTTAGTAGAATCAATGTCATCAACAGCTCCATTTCATTCTGTTCAATCTATGTCACCAATTTTGTTAGTGTAATTTATTTCTTGAGTTACATAACTGTCATTGATGTCTCTAGTAGTGTCCATTTTATTTGTGGAATCAGTGTTGTTTATTCCAAAAATCACATCAATGGTATTAATGTATTCAGTAGAGACAAATGCATCAAAAAAATTAATATCATTAGTAAAATTAATGTAGTTAATTCATCCTCACTTTCTGTATTATCAATTTCATCAATGATTTCAGTTCCAATAATATCATTTGTTCCAATAGTATCATCAATATCTCGGGTGTTGTCTGTTTCATCAATTTCTTAAGTGTAATTAATTTTATTTGTTCCATAAGTGGAACCAGTGTGATTTTAAGATTTTATAGCCTATGCATATTTAGTGATACTAGTGTCATTATTAATATTAGTGGAATATTTGTAATTTGTGTCATTTATGGGATCATTTCAATATGTGGAGTTATTTTATTAGTTTTGTTAGTGAATTCAGAGGAATTATTACCATTAGTGGTAACTATTTCATCAATTCCCTTAGTGACATCTGTTCCATTAGTGGAACAAATGGCCTTTGTTATATCAGTTACCTTAGTATTATTTTTTATTTAAATGGAGTCCATGGAATTAGTCCAATAATTTATATTAGTTCTATTGGTTTAATTTTTTCCATCAGTCTTGATTATTTCTATAGTGTCCCCAGTGACCTCAATGTCATTAGTATTGTTAGTGGTGTTAGTACAATCATAAAATTCGGTGTCCTCAATGCTATCAGTACCCTTAATTTCAACACCATCATTAGAGTCACAAATGTTATAGTTTTTTCAGTATAATCAGTATCATTTTTCGTTTTGTGTTATTACTAGAATATATGACATCATCATTACTATCGATTTAGTTAGTGTCATTAGTGAATTTAGTTTCATCATTACCATTAGTGACTTTGACGGGGTCAGTGGTATAAGTTAATTTAGATGTATCAATATCATCAACGAAATCAGGTCCCTTAGTGTATTCATCCCCTACAATACCATTTGTGCTTCTAGTTCCATGAGTGGAATCAATATTTTTAGTTTTGTTAATATCATATTTTGAATTATAACTATTAATGAGTTTAGTGTTATTATTACATTTCACTCTATATAATAAATATCGATAGTAGCATGAGTGGTACAAGTGTTATAATTTCTATCAGTTTCTTAATTCATGTCCATTCCTTTAGGGTTTTCAGTGGTGGTAGGTCCTTCCAGGATATTAGTGGAGTTAATACCATCATTTCCCTTAACAAATTTAGTCCCATCAGTGGAATCAGTTCCATAAGAGATGTAATTTTCATCACTATATTTAGTGTTATAAGTTTAGTAATTGGAAACAGTATCATATGAGGCCTTAGTGATGTTTGTTCTAATATTTTCTTTTGTTTTATCAATTTGGTAATTTTATTAGTAGATTCCATGGATTTACTATAATTATTGTCTCCAGTTTCTTACAATCAGTGAGTGTCCCTATAATTTCTAGTTTCATCATTTGACTTAGCGTCATCTGTATCCTCAGTAATGATAGTTCCATTTGTGGTTTCTATTCCATTAGTGTAGTTAGTTCCATTAGTTCCATCTGTAAAATATGTTCCATATATAAAGTCAATATCGTTTGGGGAGTTAGTGATTGTAGTTCAATTAGTTTTACCAGTTTCACTATTTTTGTTATTTTTGTTAGTCGCATTAGTTATGCTATTAGCATCATTATCTTCAATAGCATTAGTAGAATCAAGGGAATATGATCTATTTGTTTCATTAGTGATATTAGTGCCTTAGTCATCATGATTATGTTGAGTGGTGAGATTTTATCAAGTTCTATCAGTTTCATTAGAGATGTTTGTTCCATCAGTGTGTCAGTTTCATCAGTTTCACTAGTTCCATTAGTACTTATAGTTTTTTAATTCTTTCCTATGTTTTTTTGTTTCATCAGTGTTGTGCATGCTATTTGTGCAATCAATTTCCTCAATGATGATAGTTCCATATTTTTTCTAAGTGATATATGTTAAATTAGTGTTATTGATGTTTCTTACAACATGAATGCCATTAGTTTTTTAGTGATATGTCTATGTTATCTTCATTATTGTTGTATGTGTGGTAAGTGTTGTATATATTTTCAGATCCCTTATTAGAATTAGTATTTTTAGTCTTTTCAGTTTCATCAATGCCATAAAGGACTTATATGTCATTAATGTCATCTAATTCATAAAATATTTCTGAGTATTTAGTGACTTAGATTTCATCTTTGTCCCCAGCTCTCTTAGTTTCACCAGTGTTATTAGTTTAATTTATTTCTCCAGTGATATCAAAGTATGCGTTATCCAAAGTATTATTTTTTATAGTGTTAGTGACTCTAGTTCCAATAGTGTCATAAGTTTCATCAAAATTATTATTTCTATTAGTGTCATTATTTTTATTAGTGTTTTTAGAAACATCAATGGTGTCATTGAAGTCATTTCTTTTAGTATAGTTTGTGGTGGAAGTATTGTAACATCTATCTATCACATTAGAGTTGAATGTCTTGTTTGTGATATATATATATATATATATATATATATATTAGTGCCGCCATATATCATTACCATATTAGTGGTATTAGTGATTTCTACATTTTTAATTACTTAGGTGGTTCTAATGTCATCACTATCATGAGTTTTTAGTTCTTTTAGTTCCATTAATGGCTTCAATTCCCTTAGTTTCATCAATTCCATAAATTCTCTTAATGTTTTTAGAAGTTTTATTTCTAAAATTATATCAATTTTATAAGTTTCATTAGAAGTGTTAGTGATTTCATTAGAATAAAGGTTATTTATGTAATTAATTTCTTCAATGAAATTATTGGATATAGATTCATCAGTAGATTTAGTGGCATCTATATCAATTGTGGTGTTAGTGGTGTTAGGATCATCAGTGTTTTCAGTGTCCTTAATTTCTTTAATATCATTAGGATCATTAGTTCTATTTGAAGAGTTAGTTATATTAATGGAATCAATACATTCTATATTGTTAATTTCATATGTTGTGTATGATTCATCAGTAATGTTAGTGGACCCAGTATTATAAGTGTATTCAATTTCATAATTGTAGTTAATTCTATCTGTGGTTTATGTCCCAAAATTAACTTCACTACCATTAGTGACATATCTATTATCATTTCATTCAGTTTAATTTTTTTCATTAATATATTTTGTTGAGTCAGTTTCATTAGTGGAGTCAATTTCAATAGTGTAAGAACAAATGTTAGTGTTTTTAGTGACATCAATGTCATTTGTGTTGTAAATTTTTTTAGTTTCATCAGTGATATCAGTTCCATTTATGGTGCCAGTGTTGTTGGTACTGCCAATTCCTTTAGTTGAATTAGTTCCATTAGTGGAATTATTATAATTAGTGACCTTAGTTCCATTTGTATTGTTTGCGATTTTATATTTTTTCATTGGTTTTAGTTGAGTTAGTTCCCTTTTCCCCTATTTATGCCAATGATGTTGGTTCCATCCATTTCATTAATGATCTTATTATTATCAGTGTCATCATGGGTATCGTTGTCAATGGTACCATTACAAAATTCAATGTATTCAATATTTTTAGAGAAATATATTATATCTATATCTTTAGTGCCATTATTTTCATCAATATATTTTATTCCAACAGTGTAATCAATTTTCTTAATGGAATTTATGACCTTAATGTCATCAATATTGTTAGTTTCAAAAGTGGTATCATTTCCATTATCAGTGTGATTAATTTCACTATTAAAATCAATACTATCAGTTCAATTAGTGTTGTTAGTAGATTAATTGGTGGTTCCTATTTCATTAGGGGTATCTATGACATTAATAACATGAATGGAATCAGTTTCATTTTTTCCTTTATTGCCTTAAATGTTATCGGTGGCTTAAATTCTATCAGTTTTGTAAATGGTTTCTGTGTTTTTAATACCATAAATTCATTTAGTTTGATAAGTTCCTCCAATACACTAAATGTTATATATTTTTTCAATACCATCAATGGTATCTATCCCATTGACGTCCTTAGTGTTTTTAGTGTTATTTTTTTCATAAGACTTATTAGTGCAATTAGATCCATTAGTGTAGTTAGTTACATTAATTTGGTTAATTCCTTCAGTATAGTTTGTAACACTAACGTCATGAATAATTTCAGTGTGATGAGTGTTGCTAATTTTTTCCAATCCTCAGGGGAATTTATTTCTATAAACAGTTATAATGTCATATTTACCTTATTTTCATCGATTAAATCATTATCATCAATATCATTAGTAGAGCAATTTCTATCGTTATGTTTCCAAGGATGTATATATTATAAATTCTACTAGTGTCATCATTTGTTCCATATTTTATGTTAGTTCCAACATCAATTACATTAGGTTAATAAATGGTGTTAGTTAAATATATTTCCACACTAACACCAGTGAAATCAATTTCATCATCAATTCCATTATTTCGTTTAGTATTATCATATATATTAATAGTTTTTTATATTTGTATAATTTGTTCCATAAGTGCATCTATAGCACCGATTACATTTTTGGCATTAGAATATTTATATCAATGGGTCTTTCTAGTTTCATCAGTTTCATCAGTTTCATCAGTTCCATATATTCCTTCGACATTGTTAGTGCCATTACCGGAATTAGTTCCATCAATGAGGTCAGTGGTGTGAGTACCATCAGTATTGTAAGTCACATGAGTTACACCTATAATATAATTAGTTTTAGTTTCATTAGGGGCCTCAGTAATTATAGTACCAATATATTCTTGAATATAATTAATTCTTTTAATTCCATCCAATATTCAATGGAATCTTTGGTGTCATTAATATTTGTATCTTATGTGGCTTCAGTTTACAGTATGTTCTCAATTCCACTTGTGACTTCAGTTTTTTGATGATGTTAGTCACACTAGTTAATTCTATGATTTTATTAATATAACCGATTCATGTCCCTTTAGTTAAATAAATTTCATCCATGATATCAATTCTATTAGTTCTATGAGTGCATCATTGGCATCATTTTTCTCAATATCACCAGGGCCATCATTGACATCAGTTCCATTAGTACTGTAAATTTGGTCAATTCCTTCTATAGTGTCAATGTTTCATGTGCTATTAGGGGGGTAAATATAATCTTTAATGTTAGTAAAACCAGTTTTATTAGTGTTTTATATGTTTTCTAGGTCTTTAGTGGAATCATTATTATTAATTTTTTCAATGTATTCAATGGAGACAATTCCATGAGCAACGCTATTTTTTTAAATGACATCAAAGGAGTTAGTTCTATTAATGGAATTTTTTATGTCAGTTCTATTTATATCCTGATGATGTTAGTATTTTCTATGGTTTAATTTCAAGTAATTTTCTCTGAATATCACTGATATTAATGTCATTAGTGTAAACATTGAATTTTTCGGTGTCAGTGCCATTAGTCCAATCGTTGTATTTATTGATGTCAGTGCTATAAATCCATTGATTCCATATGATTTTCCATTTCATTAGTTACATAAGTGTAATAAGGGTTATTGTTGATGTTAATATTGTTAGTGGAATAAGTTTCATCAATGTCAACTATTCTATCTATTCCATTAGGGTCATTAATGGGGTCAATTTTTTCACTATCCCGGATGTCATGAGTGGTGGTTGTATCATTATAGGATTCCATAGAGTCAGTGTTTCAATGATTATAGTGGAATTTGGGGGATTAATAAAGTGAGTGGAATTAAAGATCTTAGTGTTGGTAGTGATATCCATGTCATTAGTTTTGTTAACCTTACTTTTTATCTTTAGTTTCATATATGTTTTCAATTAAATTGAATGAAACTATATAGTCGATACCGTCAGTACCGTTAGTAGTGTTAATGACCCCACATCTTATGTGTTGTTACATTAATTTTAACTATCAATTTCATTTGTAGAGATAGTGTTGTTCTAAATTCTATAAATTTCATAAGTTCCATTAGGGATGTCAAAATAGTTCATTCCATCAGATCTTCAAGTGACTTATATGACATTAATACAATCAGGGAAATCAATGAAATGAGTGGATTCAATTTCATTATTTATATTGATACAGTTAGTGATATTTTTCTCACTATTCTATTTTATGATGTTAGTGTGTCACTATCATATATTATGTTTGTGAAAAATATAGAATTAGTTTTATTAGTGAAATTAGTGGAATTAATGGCTTCAATAATTTAAGTTTCATTAGTTTGTTTAGTGTCATCAATAAATTTAGTATCATCAACACCATTAGAATGATAAGTGCTAATAATTTTTCTATTTTCATCATTGATATATGTCCTATTAGTGTAGTTAATATATCAGATTCATTTGGGTCGTCAGCTTCGTGAGTGATGTAAGTATCTTAAGTGCTATATTTTTTATTTTTACCATTAGTATTGTATGTTTTATATGTGTGTGAGTCTTTTAAATGTATTTAGTACCATCAATGGTTCTAGAATCTCTAGAACCACAATTACTATCAACGGTGTCTGTTTCCTTAGTGATATCAGTGTATATAAAGATAAAAATGGAATTAGTTTCATTAGTGATGAGAATGACATTTATATTATTATTTTGGTTTCTGATGTCAGTAATTTGACTGTATCATTTTGGTTTTAGGTGTTAGTGAGAACTATTATATCATTTTATTTAGTGTAATTTTTTGTATGAGTGGAATCTGAGACATTAGTGTCATTAGTACCACTGGTGTTGTTAGTTTCATCAGTAGATTCGTGGAATTTTGTGGCATTAATTACTAAAATTTCATTAGTATTATTGGATCCAATACTTTTATTAGTGTATTTAGAGATCTTAGTATCTCTAGTGTGCTATGTATTATCAGTGATTTTTATTCCATCAATGAAGTTAGTTCCATTAATACTATCAGTGCTATCATTGTGTTTATTATTTTTAGTGGTGTGAGTAAAATTAGATTTATTAGAGTTATCAGTAGAATGAGTGGTTGTAGTGTTCATGTGGTTTTATAGTCATCCATTTTTTTTTGGAATTCGATCCATCAATTTCAAATGTGTTTTAAATGTTATTTGTATTGTGAGTGTATTTAATTCAATTAGTTTTTTCAATTTCATCTGTGATTTCCGTGGAGTTTGTGTCATCATTGGAATCAAAATCAATAGAAGTTTTAGTACTGTATTTTTTGGAAGTGGCATCAACAATCTTAATGGAGTCAGCAGAATTAGTTCCATTAGTGATTTTACATTCAACAAAAATATTATTTTCTTCAGTGAAATTTATGGTAATAGAGTCATTTTTTTGTTCCAATTTCATCAATGTCAATAGTTTCCTGAGTACCAATAGTGTTACAAACATTCTTAGTATTATTAGTATAATAAGTTCCATTAATTTTGTAAATTTTTATGTGAAATCAGTGTCATCAGGGGTTTCACTGGTGTGTATATATTCAGTGGTGTTGGTGGTTTCATTAGTGTTAGTTGCATCAATTCCTTCTATGATGTTAGTGGGGGTCTATTACACTCCAATGTCACCTTCCATAACCTACAATACTTTTTCAATTGTCATCCATTTTGAACATCTATCAATTGTTTTTGTGTGGTTTTGGATTTTTTATATTTTTTCACATTATAATGGTTTTAACACAGTTAGGAAAAACAATGATTAATTCCCATGACATAATGTATCTTGTTTTGGAATCATAGAGGATGGTGCATGGTCGGAACGTAGTTAAGAAAAACTGTAATACCTTCTCTCAAAGAAAAATACATGGAACATTGATTTTTTTCAAAGTTGGTTCATGGTTAGTAAAACCTTGTTGAAAAGCCTTGTGGATTATTCTATACCCTAGAATTTGGAGTAAATTTTGTTAACAATTTGATAAACTATGTGTCCAAAAAATGTGATGACAATTAATTACCATTAAATTTTATTCTAAGGAATTATATATCCCCTATTGACTTTATTATTCCTCCTAAATCCATGTATCTAAACTCTAAGGATTACTCTTAGAGATTTTGGAGATCCCAACCCATATGTAGATTGATGATTAGGGATAAAATGGTGGCATATCTTTGAAATTAATAGTAGAGATACATTGTTCTTCATTCATTGGTTTTCCTCAATATCACCTCTATTTTTTGAATGGAATTTTACATTGGGGTTTTTATATAAAAATCAATTATTTTTGTTACAATATAATCACAATTATATTATATCAAATATAGGTAATTATTAAGGGGAAAATATAGAAATTGTTACTGTGAAAGCCATTGAGCATTTATGCATTAAGTATTCTCCACTGACCATTATAAATCTAGGGTTTGGTAGTTTTAGAATTTTTGGTAAGGGATTTCTCATTTAGGATTCTTACTCATTTTTTAGATCCATCAGTTATTATTGACTTATGGATCAATTGTGTGTGATAATGTACAAATTTTTTCATGGTGGTGGTTTGATATAATGTATTTGTTTTATGAACTATGAATTTTTTCTCAATTTAAATTGTCCATTAAATTTTTTTAATGACATGATTTATTATTCATTAAATGTTATAATTTTGGATATTATTAATAAATATAATTTTATACCTTTTTTAATAAATAATACTTTTGTTCTAAAGAATCCTAGATTTTTTATATTAATAATTTCAAATCATGAAATTTTTTTGGATAATAAAAGTGTAATACCTTGTAGTGTATTAAGTGTAAATCATGAATTGATTTTAAATAAAAAAGTAAAAGACCCATGTATGGGTTGTGAAACTACAGAGCTAGGTTACATGGGAGGGGGATAAAATTGGGACAATTACTCAAGGAATGGTTTTTTATATAGCCTAGATACACAGTTAAAATAAAAAATGAACAATGTTTGAGGCAGGGAGACACTTTAAGAGTGGAATCATTCCCCCTAGGACCATTTTCTGAGTATAATATGAGCACTCGGTGGAATTTTATCATAGATATGGTGTGAGGTTTCTAGACAACCCACCACTTATATATCTAAGGAATTAGTTTATATTTTACTACTCATTTATAAATGGTTTTATATTCAGGATTTAGATGTTTTAACATTTTGAAATTATTTGTTTTTATATGAATTTTTTTAAAGGAATTTTTTGGAATGTTCTTTGAAAGTTGTATTATCGATAAAGGTATTGGGAACTATTTAAAAAGAGTGAATTTATTTTTTTCTAATTAAAATTATGAAAATATATTTAGTGACATTGTATTTTTTAAATAAAGATGATTGGTTTATCCTATGAAGGTTTACTATGAAACACTTGGTGGGATACAATAGGGGTTTTCCCCTTTCTTGAACATACCTTTGGGTTCATTTAGATCTTATTTTATATAATGCATGTAAAGGTGAGGTACCACTTGTTCTCAGATAGTATCTATGTTAGTGGGTTGTGGGTATTGGGTGGAGACATGGTGGGATTTTGGCACACCTATCACATGGAGATAGGTTGTTTTTCATTTTTTGTACACTTAATTTCATATTTATGGTTTCAAAATTACATTTCCTTGTATATTTTTTCTTCTATTATTTTACTCTATATTTTCTTGTTGAAATAAATTTATATTTGTGGAATTTTTTATTCCATTGATTTATATTTTTGGGTGAAACCATTTCAAATGGTAATTCTTGATGTAGATGTGCTTTTCATCATCCCATGGGGATCGAGAATTCCCTTCAAGCCTTTCCATGTTCTAAATCATGTGTCTAGATTAGAGATGCACATGATTGATTCATAAAAAAAATTATCAACAGTGGTTCAATTTCATCTTCATAGTTATCTCATATCGGGATTCATTGGAAGATATTAGAAATGATTTTTGGTACTTAAGGGGTAGTTTATAATTAAGTGTTTGACTATCTATCCTTGTAATAAGACTTATGTTACTAAAAGATGTGGGTCTATCATGTTGAATTTTGATCTTATCTCTATTATTTGATTTTTTTTCTATTGACTAAAATAGATATTCCTCTTTTTTATGATGTTTTCATTACTTTATTTGATGTAGCACTATTCCCCTAGATGACTTCCTACAATTCCCCATGGGGGTGATACAAGTTTTATTCAGTTAGGAAACACTCCAACTGATAAAAACCAAGTTGAAGAAGTTTTTTGAGTACTTTGTGTCATAGAATAGAATTATTCCCTTACCTAGCTCAAGATAGAGAGTTTCAACCCTGAAATGGAGGAGATAAAGATCAATTCCAATTTTTTCTCCACCACAATCCACTATACATTCATGGAAAAATGGTATTTAAGTAGTGAAAGACTAGTTATGGAAGATCGAATGGATTCTTGACTTTATGGAAGCTCTATATTAATTTATGGTAAAGTATTCCACTTTTACAATTGTGGGTCAGAGAAGAAGATAGTTGAACATAATGGTTTATGAAATGTTGTATAAAGGTGTGGAGTGGAAACACATAAAGACATTTTTTTCAATTGGGAATTCCTGAATTAATGAATATAGGTAAATTCAAGGATTTATTTGACTATAATCATGGTGACTGGACTATGATTGAGTATGTGAAAAAAAATTCTAAGATTTTTCATTTTTATCATAAGGTAGAATCAAATTATTATTTGAATTCTTAGAGGTTACATATTTGCCTATTAGTAGATATATCTTCTCAAGTATTCATGATGAAACTTACCTCAAATGCTAAGGTGGATGAAAGATCAGTGATAGAAGAGGTTAACCTAGTTGGAAAGTAAATGTTGGTAAAAATTTATCTTACACATAGTGGTAGTTTCAATGGATCCAATGGAAATGATATATGTGGAAAAAAACTCTCAAGGGGGGTTGTAGTTGCACTAAATAATAGGCGTACTCCACCCCTTCCACATTATCTAGAAGTATTCCCTTAAATCGCTACCAGTGTGGCAAGACCAGGAGTAGAAAATATCCCCCCCCCCAACTATAATGATCAAAATTCATGTGGATTCTATCATTATTCATAGAATTTCTATCAAGATATTTCTCCTCCTTATTATGGATTGGGTTCATCAGCCCCTGATGGATTGTTTATGTTTTTGGATGATTGAATTTCAATTGGTCACTATCCAAAAGCCTCAATATTGAATCAATTACATGTAGTTGAAGAGTAACTCTTGTATGGTGATTCAGATCTTTTGATAGTGATAGGTACTATCATCATTTCTACATATTTAGTGAATAATTTATTTGATACTAGTCCATTACTATTTCATATAAACCCTCTTTGTAAATCATTGAAAACATCCAACAAAAATCATTCATTTTCTATTATATATAGATAAAAATCTTGGGAAGAATAGGTAGTTGGGTTTTTGATGACCCTCATGTTCGATCTCTATTTTTTATGTTGATCTAGTTTTTGAGGTATTGGTTCTTGACTTATACCTATTTGATTTAATTATCGATATGTATTGGGTGATAACCCTTAAAAAATATTGTTTTTTATCATCATTAGGTAACATTTATTGCCTATTATGGGAGATTATATGTATTTTAGGGAGATTGGGATCTAAGTTATAGTCAAGAAGGAAATTTTATACTGTAACGTAGAATACGGGTATCTTCCTTTTCAAATGTACTTAGAGATGAGCCCTCAGTTTGTGAGTTTCCTTTGGTTGTCAGGGAATTTTCAAAGCTATTTCTTGGTAACTTCTCTAGTCTCCCTCCAGAATGAGAGGTGAATTTATCAATATAAATAGTTCCTAGAAATCAACCAATATCTATTAATTATTATTTAATATAACCGAATGAATTGATAGAGTTTAATGTTCAATTGGATGATTTGATGGTGAATGGTTTCATTTATCCGAGTGTATCGTATTGGGTAGCACATATGATTTTCACTAAGAAGGATGATGGAAAACTTTTTATTTATTTTCATTATCAAATTCTCAATTGGGTAAATATTTTGTATAATTACCTTTTACCAATTGTGATGTATTATTTGACCATTTTAATAGAGAAAATTGTTTTTTGGAAATCAGCCTTTAGTTTGGATATCCCCAATTCATAGTTTAGGAGTCAAATATTTTGAACACCACATTTTAGATAATATTGTCCTAACTAAATTTTTGGGAGTTTTCATTGATTTTTTGAATATCATATACCATTAATACCTTTATTCCTTTTTCATGGTATTCATTAATGATATTTTTATTTATTCATGATCCATGTAAGAGATTGATATTCACCAAAAATCACTTTTGGGGATCATAAAGGATCCCCTTATTTTTGATAAATTATCAACATATCATTTCAAGATCGAGGAATTTTAGTTCTAAGGATGTGTAGTTTTAAAACATTAAATCTCTATTGATCTTCAGAAGGTAAAAGATTATTTTTCTTTGTAAGATCCAAGAAACAACTTTGAGATTCAATTATTCTTGGTTTTGGAAAGATATTATCAGTGCTTCATAAAGTATTTCTCAAAACATGTACCAAAATTAACTGTTGCTCATTATAACTTGGGGATTATTATCACTGGATTCTATATATTAGACACCCTTTGATAAACATAAATGACATCTGTACCTAGTAAAAAATTTGATATCTTCAGAATCCATACAAGTATATGCAATTTATTGTGATTCCTTAGATGTATGTATGATATGTGTTTTGATACAAGGGAAAATGTGGTGTCAATGGATCTCATAAACTTCATTTTCTTGGAAGAATTACCCTACTAATGACCTTTGACTTCAACATCACTTATTTCCCAAGAATGGGGAATTTTTTTCATGATCTCAGTATGAAATTGACTTTTCAGGCAATGATGGAGATGAAGAGTGAATGGGTACCTATGAAACTTTATTCTCATATGAACATGAAATGTGATGGAATAAGTGACTGGTATTGTTTTGTATTGTACATAGTTGATGTATTTTATTCTTTTATAAATTTTCCAAGAGATGTGGTGGGATGAAGAGTTTTGGAGTATCAATAATTCCCTCTATGGTTGGGCGACCATTAACGAATGTTCTTTCACATTATATGGAATTATTATTTTTAGGATATGTTATGTTATCCTAGTATCTGTGATAAGGATTGTGATGATAGATTTTCATTATTATCTATGGGATATTCACCCAGGAAACAAAGTTATATATTGACATGAAAAATCAGTTTTGGGTGAATGGTATGAATCTTGAAATAAAAGATTTTATAACTCATTTATATACATGCTAAAAAATGATGGTTGTGAAATTAAATCCTTATGGATTACATTACCCTCTTCTTATGCTAGTGTGAATATTGGTTGAGGTTACTATGGATTTCATTTTGGGAATACCACAATATCCTAAAGGAAATAATTCTATTTTGGTTGTGATCAATATGTTTACAAATTAATCACAATTCAATATGATTTAGGACAATACAATGTTAAAGGATATGGTGATGTAGTACAAGAAATATATCGTGAGTTCTCATGGGGTTCCATCCAATATTTTCTTCGATTAAGACCATAAATTTACCTCTTAGTTTTAGAAAGTCCTCCATGTGGTGAGGGGTTCTAAATTCAATTTGAGTATAACTTACCATCATCAAATGGACAAATATAAGTATCATGTTATTCAGATTTTTGTGGTTTTGATTCAAGTTTGGATCATGGACATTAGAGGTTGTTATGATTTGTACTTAGGATCGATAGAGTTTAATTATAATAATTGGTATCATTCATCCATTAAAATAATCCATTTAATGCTCTGTATGCTCACCCTTGAAAATTATCTTTTTGTTGGTCTCATATCGGAAAATCTTATCTTGTTTGGCCAAGCCTTATTTAGGATATGTTAGAAATGTTTCAGGATATACATTGACTATTTGTGATTTCTCTGAGTTGGTATAAATCTTATACAGATCATTAGTGTCATCCTATGAAAGTATCTGATGGAGACTAAGTTTTATTAAATTTATATAATCATTTGGGTCACTATTGTATTTGGAAACAAGGGAATATGGTTCAAATATAACATCATAATCATCATTTTATTTAATTTAGATTAAATTAAAAAATATGCGGGAATATTTCATATCAATGAACGGGTCAGAATGGTGTCTTATTAGTTGGATCTGTTGTCTTAGTTGACTTGATCCAAGATTTATTCTATGTAAATCAACTTTAGAATAATAATCCTGATTGTTCCCATGTTTTTAATTTAGAGGATCTTAATCTGGAATCGTATATGTTGATTTTTGAGTAGTAGGTCCAAATTATCAATTCTTAGGTTAATGTCTTATGGGAGAAGTTAACTCCATTCATCCAGGTGTTATGAAAGTGTGTAATAGATTCTCATGAGTCATGGTAAGTTTAAACTATTATGGGTGGTGGGTGGGGGTATTTCCCTCATCTTTTCATTAATAAGTATTCTTTAGATTGACATTATGGGGACCCAAATATTTATAGTGTAAAAAATTATCACAAACCTATATAACTTTTAGGTATATACATTTTTCTTTGGACCATAATTATTTCAAAAAAAATCACTTATTTGAGTGATGTTTTTGGGAGTTTTTTTATTCTTTGGGAATGTCATGGTTAGTGAATGGTTAAGGAAAACCATGTGGAATTTCTAGGTAACCATGAATCTTATTTCTATATCCATAAGTAGAGTGTACAATTAGTGAATGGTTACGCAAACCATACAACCTTCATCTCATACCATGAAATATGAAACTAAGGAATTTTGAATAGTTGGAGCACAGTTAGACAAACTATGAGTTCAATCCATGAAACTCCTCCAATAACCTAGAGAGGGGTGCACATTTGGTGAAAATTTTGAAAGACTATGCGGCCAAATCATGAGTTGATAATAAATTAATCATAATATTGATTCTATGAAGTGATACTTCACATATTCACTTAATTGTTCCTCCAAAAACCTAAGATCTTGACAAAATGGATTAATTTCAAAAAAAATTGGATATCCAAACCCTTTATAATATTTATTTTTATGGATCATGTGGTGCAGAATCATGGAAATCAAAGTTACAAATTTGTTCATCATCACTCTTCACCATCCCTCTAGATCAACTATATTTTATTGGAAGGAATATTTTATTTTTATTTTATCTCCAAATATAATGATTTTGACTTTATGTAATGAGAATTATATTAGATCCACTATAATGAAGGGAAGAAAGGGTCTAGGTCTACATTTTCATGGTGTGAACCTTTGAGTGTTTATGTGGAAACTTTTCTCCTTTGACATCCATTTATCATGACATTTTTTAATTTTGAATTTTATACTATGGGGTTCATTTTGTTGGGTTATTCCTCATTTCTTAGGGCCATTGATTCTTTTTGTCTTGTGGATCCTGTTTAGGTGGTGAAGTTTCATGTGTTTCAACATTGGCTGTTTCGTATAATGACTTTTTATATAAACTATGAATAATTTGGAATTTTAAATTAGTTTTATAAATTATATAATTAAATGATATGTAATTATTAAAATGTACTAATTTCATGTACCATTGATATAAATGATTTTTTTACCTCTGTTTTGAAAATGATAATTTGGTTTTAAAGAACCCTTAGTTTGTTATGTGAATGATTTTAATGCATTAAATTGGATTAAATTTTCAAATTAGAATACCAATAATTGTAGGTAGTGTAAATAAAAATAGATTTGAAATGAAAAATTGAATTATATATGTTTGGGTTGTGGAACATGGGAACCATAAGTACTTAGTAATGAGGTTGAGTTAGGACAGGGACACTAGGAATGGTTTTTTTCTAGAATGGATACATGATCACAACACCATCTGAGCAAAATTTATGGTTTTGAGACAATTATTGGAGTGTAATATTACCCCTTGCCTAGTTTTCTAAGTTTAATGTATACACTAGGTGGACTTTGATCATAGTGATTTTGTGAGGATCCAAGATAGTCAAACCTATCATGTCCTAGTATTTAGTTTCCATGTTTATTCATTGTAATAAATGGGGTTTTATTCATGATTTTGATAATTGAGTTATTTGAAATGCTTTATAATTATTTTAATGGTTTTAAAGGAATTAGTTTTCTTAAATGTTCTTTGAAATTGAGTTTTTTTACAAAGGTTTTGTGATATTTTTTAAAATGGTGAATTTCATTTTTTTATAAGGTATGAAAATGTATCTCATAACATTATTTTTTTCAATTGAGCATGGTCGAATAATCATATAATATTTTCTTTTGAAAAAATTGGTGGATCCTACTAGGGTTGTTTATTCACACCCTTTACATATATATGGGTGTGTGTATAATCTGTTTTATTTAACATAATTAAAGGAAAGGTAATGTATGGTGGTTGTGGGTATCTGTGCTAACTTCTTGTGTGTGTTAAGTGGTAAAATGGTGGTATGTTGACCCATGTATCACATGAAGAATATTTTTCTTTCATTTTTATTATTCCAGTATTCCTATGTGTAGTTTGGAAGAGTTTTACCTTGTACATTTTGTTTTAAACTATTTGAATCAAAATTGGCTGGTTTACTTTCCCTTTTTTATATACCATTTTTTCACCCTTGGTTTTATATTTGTGGGAGAAATAGTTCCCAAATGTAGTTCTTGATTCTTGTACACTTTTTCTCCATCTCTTGGAGATCGAGAATACCCTTCAGGCATTACCATGGTCCAAATTATATGTTAGTAGAATTAATTATTTTAGTAGAGTGTGTGATGATATTTCCACTTGTGATGTGAGTGACATGTATACCATTATGTTTTTATCTCTCATCTATTTTGAATGTACTTCTAGTTCATCTAGTCCCTTTTTCTATTAAAAACATCATTGTTATTAGTATAGTTAATAGAATCATTGATATAAGTGACATCAGTGTGTTTAATGAAGATGGTGTCATTAGTGGTATCGGTTCTATCATAAGTATCCTTAGATTCATCAGGGACATTATTTTCATTAGTGTAGTTTCAATCGATAGTATCATTCATGATGTGAGTACTATCAGTTATTTCATTTCCTTTAATGGAATCTCTTTCATTAATAGTACTAATGAAATTAGTGACATCAGTTTTTTTATATCATCAGTGACGTCCTAATAATTAGTTCCCTTTTTGTTGTTTGGGATATTATTTTTATCAATGACATGAGTTGTGCATCTCACATTTGTATTGTCATAGTGTTTAATATTTTAAAAGTTTAATGTGACATATATGTTATCTGAGTTTTTAGTTCTTATAGTGGTATCATTGAAATAACTTCCTTCAATCCCATCACAGGAATCAATGAAGCTAGTATTTTTAGTGTTTTTTCTGGTGTTAGTTTCATAAGTTCCCTCTATGTTTTCGGTTATATCAATGTGGTTATTATCTTTAGTGACACTTGTTCTGTTATGGAATCAGTACCATTAGTAACATCTGTATGATTATAGAACCATTTGATGTTACTACCATCGATAAACTATTGTAACTTGTGATGCTAGTGTTTTCATGTTTAATAGTTTCATGATTAGTGTTGTCAGTGATATCCATGTCATCAGTGACACTAGTGATTCCAGTTATGTATATGTTATTAGTACCATCCGTGAGATTTTTTATTATTATTTTCATCAGAATATGATTCTTTAGTTCCACAAGTAGTGTTAGTATTGTGAGTGGTGTCTATTTTATCTATTCCATCAATTCTATCAGTGTAAATATTATTGGATGTTACTTCGTTGTTGTTAGTGGTGTCTGTGGAATCTATGAGGTTAGTTGTATCTGTACCACTAGTATTGTTAGTGGTTTTAGTGACTTAATTATTTTAAATGGTGTGAGGGGAATCCATAAATAATTTAATATAAGATCAGTTAATTTCATTAGTATTATCAACACATTCAGTGTTATTAGTTCCATTTTTACCAACAATTCCATTAGTTTCATCAGTGGAACCAATTACAAGAGTTTCATTAGTGTTTATTGTGTGGTTAATACCATAAATGTAGTTAGTATATCAATTCCTTTAGTAAATACATTTCCATAAGTATCGTTGGTGGAGTTAGTTTCATTAGTTGAATCAATACAATTAATCCAATTAGTGACACCATGGCATCAGTTTCATCAATATCATTTTTTATATCTGTGTTATAAGTGATGTAAATGGTGTTATCAGAATTTATTTTACTAGTTGTGTAAATTTCAGTAATTTATTAAATGAA
This sequence comes from Viscum album, assembly GCA_963277665.1. Taxonomy (NCBI): domain Eukaryota; kingdom Viridiplantae; phylum Streptophyta; class Magnoliopsida; order Santalales; family Viscaceae; genus Viscum; species Viscum album. Next base: position 1,653,852,154 of record OY728121.1, on the reverse strand, counting down.
GTAAGTGGCTTCAATGTCATTAGTGGTATTTAGGTCATTAGTGAAATCATTATCTCCATCATCGTCAATGGTATCCATGGAATAGATAGTTATTGTGTTTCTAGTACTATAAATATTTTTATTGCTTCCAGTGTCATTTTTGTATTCAATGCCACCATTGCTATAAATTTTTTTAATTTCATCAATACTTCCATCCTTTTAAATGGTGTTGGTGTTGTTAGTAGTGTTAGGGGATTTATTTTATTTAGTGGATTCACTGGTTAATGAATTTTTAATAGAACCTAAGGTATTAGTGTCATTCGATGAATTAGTGGGGAATTTGTTATCTATTTCATTAGTGGTGTTTGTTTCTTTAGTGGTGTTAGTACCTTTAGTGTCATTAGATGCCTCTTTAATGTTAATATAATGAGTATAATTGGTGTAGAGTCCAAATATTTTTTCAATAGTGGTTTTAATTTAATTATTTTCACTAGTGGAATTTGTTTCATTAATTATATAAGTGTTGTAAGTATCATTTGAACCATCAATATAATCATTAGAATTAGTTGAACTAGTTTTTTAGTGACATATTGTCTTCAATAATGTCACTTCCACTAGAAATTTTAGAGTCTTCAATGTTGTTATTTCCATCTATGAGTCTAGTGAAATCTATAACATTTGTTCCATTAGTGGTGTTAATGGAATAACTTTTACTATTATTGTTAGTGCCTTTATTTCCTTTAGTATTATTTTTTATACTAGTATTAGTATTTTATTGAGTATCATTAGTGATGTCAGCATTTTTAATGTTACTAGTAGTGTATGTGTCTTCAGTTTCATCAGTGCATTTAGTTCCCTTGGTGTCTTTAGTGTACTTATCATCATTATTGGTGTTAGTTTTGAGAGATCCATGTTTATCTTTAGTGATATTTATGTCATTTATGTATTCTTTTCAATTGTCAAAATCATTAACCTCCATATTGTTAGTGTCATTTGTCGTATCAATGGAATCAATACCTTGGGTGGAATTAGTTCCATCAGCGCTGTCTATTAAGTTAGTGTGATAAATATAGTAAGTTCCATCAGTGGAATTTGTGTAGTCAGTTTCAAAACTATCATAAATATCATCAATTAATTCAGTTCCTTCTATACAATTTGTGATTTCCATACTTTTATCAACATCAATAAAATTGATCTTTTGAATTTTTTATATATTTCTAATTGATCCAGTTATGTTAGTGATATGAATTTCATCAATTTCGTCTATTATACTAGTGGTTTTAGTGTCATCAGTGTGACTTATTCTATCAGTGGCCTTCGTATTTTTAGTTTTATTGATAAACTTTGAGCCTTAATGTCATAAGTGATGTAATTTTAATTTGTACTATCTAATTATTAATGGGAATCATTTTCATCCATTATGTTGGAGTCTTCAATAGAATCATTGTACTAAAATACATGGATACCATAAGTGGATTCTATTTCTCAACAAATATCAATTACATTAGTGCCCCCATTATCATTAGTGGATTCAATATTTTTAGTGTTGTTATAATTTTCATGGTCATTAATAATATAAATGTCATTAGTTCAATTAGAATTTATAGAGTAATTAGTGGATTCAGTGGAATTATTTTCATCAATATTTTTCGTGTTATTAAATGAATAAGTTTCATATTTTTTCATCACTGTAATTACATTCATGAGTGGAATATATGTCTTTGGTGTGATCAGTCTTATTAGCAGTTTTAGTTCTATAAATAGAATCAGCAGTGTCCATGATACCATCAATGTAAATTCAATCAGTGATGTCTATTCAATTAATGTAATTGGTGTTGACAATAGTGAGATTGTTGATAGTTCCATAAATATGGTTATTTATGTTAGTGTTATCAGTAATGTTAACGTATTTTGGGTCATCTATTTTTTTAGTGTCATTAATGTCATTAGTGTAATAAATTTTCTTGGTTTCCTCTAGTTTTGTAAATGTTATCAATGGTGTTAATAATATATTTGTGTTCAATATTTTTCTTGGGGTAAATATTTTAGTTGTGTAAGAGTACTTAGTTACCTAATTATATTTTTTGGTTTCAACAATGTTATTATCATCGGTGGGATTAGTGGTTTCAGTTTACTCTATATTTATAATACATTAAGTGTTTTTAGTATTGGGTGAATCATCAATGTCATCAGTGTAATCGTGTTTTATATTTATTCCAGTGTAATATGTTTCTTCAGTGCCCTGAAAGTTATTTTCATTGTTAGTAAGCTCAGTGTCATTGGTGGAATCATCTCTATTTATGACATTTGTTCCATTAATTTTGTCAATTACCTCAGTTCCATCAATACATATATCATATTTTGTTCCCATATTATTATAATTGCCTTCTATGTCTTCAGTTATTTCATTCATATCCATTCCATGAGAGGAAAAACTTTTATCATTAAAATCTTTGGGATCCGTGACCTTAGTGTTGTGAGTGTTATTAGTGGATTCATTGATGCATATTCATTCTATGTATTCAATACCTTCAGTAATTTCTATTCCATTAGTTTTGTTTATTCAATAAGTATTATTACTTCTGATAGTCTTATTAGTGAAATCACTTTTTTTATCACTAACTTTGTTCTATCAATGTATCCATTCTATAGAGACCCGATCATTTTACAAAAAATATCACATAATTTTGAACAAAAATATATAATAATTAATACCCAATGAACGTGAGGCCTAGTGCCTTTAAAAGACAATGTACATAAAACATCAAAAGAATAAAACCACAACAACCTTATTTATTCATTCTATTTACTGAGCTCCTAAAACTATATAGAAGAACCTAAGGAAATACAAAAAAAAACAAAATGGGTGACATAAAAATCCCTATAATGGAATAAATAAAGATAAGGAAGCATAAATTGTGATTCGAAGGAACGACATTATATCATAGAAGAGAAGGATCAAGAGTAATCCCATGGGAAAATAATATAAATAACATGGCATCACAAGATCATGATTTCATAGGAATTTTTTTGGAAACATATAATCGAAATAAACATGAGTCAAGAATAAATTTTAAGAAAATATCACATGGTGGGAAAAGGTTCCACAATGGATTTGGATTACATGATAATATACATGACACCACATGAGACTAAAGATTTACCCAGGCATTGGAGTGCCATCAAGTTACACCCATAAAAAAATGTTTATTATTTACATGCACCACATAAATGAAATAAACCATAAGGAAAAACATATTAATTACCCAAGGATAGAAAATGGGTTGTATAATATTGTCTCATATTAGAATCAATGGGAATTTCATAATAAATGAATTTGAGAGAAAAATATAAGCCATATATTACCCTATAAAATTAACGGATAATAAGAGAGTTATATACATGAGATACATATATATTTATAATTTATAAGCAATCTATATTATATATGGTTTTCATATTTGATGAAATTCCCTTTAAAATATTAAATGAAATAGATCTTGAGAAAAATAACCTTTTCACTAGAAAAAACATATTCAAAATAAAAATATATTTATCATAGAAGTATTTTATTTACATATCCATGAAAACTTATAAAAATCTTCATGAATTGAGTTGTTATGGTGGTGGGTAATTGCGGACATGCAGTATAAGTTAAAAAAAATTCTTTCCATGCTGTTGTAAAAATGATAAAAAATTTCATAATTTGATAAATGAGTAAAAATATATCATTAATTTTTTTTTATAAAATTTGAAAAATGGAAAAAAATTATTTTTAAAATTATTTTTGGAATTTTAAAAATATTATAGAATTTTTTTTACAAAACATTTATTCGGAAGAAAAAGTTTTTTTGAACGAAGAGATAAATAAAGTCTTATTTTATTAAAAGTATTTTCTCAATAATTTTACGTAAAAAAGAGAGGTAAATGGTATAGTTACATTGATATTTATTGAATAAAAATAGGATAATAAAACATCTAGTTTTATTATACAAGGATAAAATAATTTCTAATAATGTAAATTCAATTATAAACAATCCTGATTAAAATGATATTGAAACAGAAACCATTACTAATTTGGTAAATTTGGAATCATAACTCCCATGAATGAAGTAAATGAAATGAAACATTAAAAATATTTATGTATAAAGTATTATTTTATAGTGTGTGAATAGATAGTATGTACCCCATTAAAATAAATGAAGTGTATAAAAGAACCTACATCTCATAGAAGGATGTTTTGAGATGAAATCCTTACCTTGAGTCCAGACATTATTGAAAATATCTTTTATCTCCAGTATAATAAACATATATAAGTTTTTTATTTTCTTTTGAAAATTATATAGGTCTACTAACATATAAGTAAACAATTTTATTATTTTATTTCAATGATTTATTTAATTACATATTCAATTATTTCCAAATCAGGTTATTTTAGGATGCCCTGTCCAAAATTTCAAAATAGAATTGGATTATGGATCATGGTTAAATGGGTCAATGTTCCATCATGTCTAGAATAAAAATTATGTTATAATTATAAATTTTATAAATAAATTATACTTTTTGAAACAACCATGAATAATAGTTTTTAAAATTTAACTACTTTAAAATCATGGATATGGTAGGTCATAGGTACATATGTGTAACATTTCCATTTTGCAATGATCATAAGGAAAATATGGTAAATGTTATTTAATATTTCCATAAAGATAAAAATATAATAAATTTCATATTATTTATTTAAATACACTCACTTATTCCATCCATGTGATGTGGTAAAAAATGAATCACATCACTTCATGAGTTGGTAGTCCTCCGTACACATGAACGAAATTATCATTTTTTCATGTATAATATGTTAAGAAACCATTTGATGTATTATTTTTATAGAATTATTAACATTTAATTAATATATTAAATAAATACTAAATATATCATAGACGTATTTCATCTATTATTAGGGAAATCTAATTACATCTGTTTGTGAGGTGGTATTTTTCCTCACCCAAGAAAAGTGGGTTTGTTTCCCATTTAGTGGAAGAAGAGACGGATTTACATTTTTCCACTAACATAAAATAAATTAGTATATTTTAGATACTTATTTTATTATATTATCATTATTTTTTTATTATGTGAGGTAGGTGAAAGAAAAAATAAAATAAATATTCTTTGTTAAGAACAATACCCCTTCTTCAGACCTTCTCTTTAGGATTATGCCTAAAGCCTCCTTCAATTGTATTTTTGATCAAAACAAGGTCTCTAGGATATATTGAGGGATGTAAGTAATTAATTTGGGTTCATATTGGATGAAAAAAATTCCTAAGAATCCTAAAAAGGATATGAGTGGGGTGAGATTTTATAGGGAAGGAAAGGAAATACTATGAGTTTTTGAAAAGAAAAACGTTATGCCCATGTTTTATACATTCCACATGTAACACCCCTAGATTTCACTATATATATTTTTTTTAAACAGATTTAATCTCTTTGATATCATAATTTTTAGAAGACACCAAACATAAATACAATAATTATTACCTAGCCATTATGTTTTCATTAATGAATAAGATTGACTAAATTTAGAAAATATAGTTTACATATGCTTATGAAATGAGATCATTTGTTACTAATTAATTATAAATTAAAATAAAGACCAATTTAATATAAAGGTTGTATTTTTATTATAAAAAAAATTTTTACGCCCACAATGATATTTTATCTTATTAAATTTAACTAATCGCTATTAGTGAAATATCTTAATGGAAATTATATGTTTTATTTACAATATTTTTTAAGTCCATCCAATATGTTTGATATTATTATGATAAGAATAAATCCTACTTTAAGCATAAAAGCTATATTTTTATAAAAGGAAAATTATCCATCTTTTAATGGAGAACCTATTTTAAACTAAATTATGAATCTTTTATAAATTATATTTGACAAAATAAACTTCATTTTTTAAAGCAGAAAATAAAACTTATCTTAGGGTTAAATATTTGTATTTTTTTGAAGAAGTTTCATTTTCTATTGAATGGTGAAAAAATAATGAATTTTAACTAAAAAATTAATTTTCATCTAATATATTTATATAGTAACATTATATTGGTTTAAAGTATAATTAGTTCAATTATACCTCAAAAAATCAAATTTAGGTCATTGGAATCAATTTCACACTAAAATTAGATTTAAAAACATTTAAAAAATTTGAATATTTTCACATTAAAAGCAGCTGTCCCATTTCATTTATGGGATTAATTTTTAAAAAAATTCCAATTATGTGAATTGAATTTGGTACAATGTATTATATATTTTAAATCAAAAAAGTTAAAATTAGTTTGTAATGTCATTTTCATTTTTAGTCATAAAAATGTTACTGTGGTGAATAAATGTTTTACCATAGTATAGGTAAACTACTGAAATGGGATAATGTTAGTAGGTAAAGGATTAAAATACCTAAACAATATTACATTTAATAGGTGGTTGAGGAATTTCATGAACCTAATCAGTCCTTGAAACATTAATTATCATCCAAATTTATAGAAATTACTACCACTTCAAAGGGTTTGCATTAATTTTTCAATAATAATAATTTAATTAGTGAAAACCACCACTCCTCAAGTATAAATACCACACCTTACCACCAAATTTCACCTAAAAATTCTTAAATAACCTCAAATATTTTAAAAATAAATTCATTAGTACACTCCATATGTATATGTGATGTTGGTATCACCAAAACACCAATTACTTGGAAATTTAGGGGTCCTTCAAGGAGGTAATATTCTAGAGGTGGTTAATGTTTCAAATACAAAAGGGAAGCATGAGGTAAGGGTTTCTTAAATCACATTTTCCTCTATAAGATGTATTCATTATTCACCATTTATTTCTTGTGTGTCATGTATATATTACCATATGATATATAATATCATGAATCTCATTATCATAATTTTATTCAATGTTTCATTTGATAATAATTACTTTTATGGGCCATATGATTCGACTGATTACAAAGTGATAAGGAAATTATTAACCCAATTTCCATTCTTTAGGTTAACCTTCTACTTCATCGATTATGTAATGATATGATTATGTGTGAGTTGGATTCTGATTATATTATGTTGAATTTACACTTTTTTATGTGTATTTATAGTGAATACACATAATTGGTTATTTTTTTAATTTTTAGTTCAATGATATGATATTTATAAGTGATTTTGTTTCAAAAAAAATTCTTTTTCTAAATTTCACAAAAAACTATCTTTTTTATAAATATCCTTGTTTTTTGAAATTTCTTCATATTTTTATACTATTCTATTATTATTTTTAAACTAATTTCACTCATGTTTTAAATTTTACAAAAAGGTTAGAAATTATTCTTTTTGTCATTTGGAAAATAAGTTTCGTTGTGACTTTTCAGAAAAAAAATATGAAAGGAATTTTTTTTACTTATATGGAATGAGTTTCTTTTCAAACTATCATGATGACTTAATAACTTGAATCTTCCGTTACAATATTACAAGGTTATTTTCAAATAAAATGTTTTATTTTCTAATTGTGTAACATTTAAAAAAATGTTTTTAAAAAATAAAGGATATTTACCTCAATAATTATTTCAAGAGATCATGAAAAATTATTTTCCATCTCAGATAACATTATTTTATGTTACTTTTTCATTACTAGATATACATAAGTAAGTCTTGTATTAAAAATTAATACACTAATTTCAATATAATTTTTATAGGTTTAAATAAATAACTTTGATGATAACCCTAATCCATCTAGAAAATCCCTACATATCCTTCATAGTACGCTTCTCGGATTCAATGGTAAAAACCATAAAAACAGTGAGATCAACGACTCAAAAAGGGCAAAATATTGAATAATCATTAATTAATCAATGGGAGTAATAATTATGGGATTGTATATAACTAAAATCACATATAATGTAATCAAAAAACTCATAAGGAAGTAAACAAACAATATGTAAAGGTAATAACTTGAAACACATTCCATTCAATTAACTAGATAACGAAAAATCAATATAGAAAGGTAAGAAACTCAAACACATTCAGTTTAATAACCAGAATGAAATGAAATGTATCCAAAGAAATGTTAACACAAAATCTCAGGGATGAATAATAACTAAAACAAAATGAGAGAAATGTTGGATTATTGGACACCATATTTGTAGGTACATGGTACCTTTACCATCAAGACATTTCACAAGATAGTTTATGACATACTTAGTAAAAACCTATCTTAATTATCAATACAAATACTTATCCCAAGAGACTATTGATGCATAAAGGGTTTAATTATAACCAAATACCACTCGTGTTGTTCCAGTCCAAAACATTCCTCATATATCGAATAATAGATTTAAAAATTCTCTTTATCAAATATCTGTATGGAGTAAGAGATATAGATTTATCAATATTTACCCAAATATTCAAATAAATATAAAATTAGACTCTGTATAAAAATTATAAATTGTTTAGGAAATGAACATATCCATGATAATGGATATGGTAAATCATGGTAAATTCAATGTTCAACAATCATAGGAAATTGAATATTTCAAGGGAAAAATATATTAAGGAAGTTAATGTGAATATTATCCTTGGCCAAATTAATCATAAACCATCTAGAGGAAGATTAAGGATGATATCAATACAACATTACCCATGTGGAATAGAATAAAGGGGAGTTGTTTTTGATTTTTGTAAATATTATAAAAAGATCTTTTAAAAACATTATTGATGAAGATATAATTTTGTTTTGAAAAACCACATGAAAAACAATTCCTTTAAAATCGATTTTTATAACTCTTTTGTTAAAAATTAACCTTTTAAACATGAAGTGGAGTCTTTTAAGTATTTATAGTAGGTAAATTCGGACATGTTGTACAAGGTAAAAGGAATATTCCTTTTTCATAGTAAAGGGTTAGAGAAATTCATTTTTTGGAAAGTGACAAGAAGATTCTATTGAAAACATTTGTAAATGAAAAAAAGTTTAACACTTATTTAACAATTAATTTTAAAAACATTTTTTAAAATAATTTAATAAAAAATTGTCTTTTGAAGAAAATTGTTTCTCCTAATAATCAGAGAAATGAAGTCAGGTTTTCATAAAAACATTTTCTAAATCACCTTGAGTACTAAAGAGTGTAAAAATGGTAATAATATAAGAAAAATGTCATGATTAATAAGTGGAGAGGAAAATGAAAGGTTTTATCAAAAAATGTTCATATAATTTCCATAATTGGAAATGAATGATCATTAAAATTATTCTTAAGTAAAATAAACTTTACACATTCCAAAGTGTCACATACCAATTTGAAACATTTTAAATAATAAGCCTCCTAAAATAATAAGATTTGATGAAGGTTATAATATTTTTTTTAAAATTATATTCATGATATATCATGTGGAGTATCCATATACACATCATATAAATGAAATAAATAGTGAACATTAATTTTATCTCACAAATGTAAAAATTGAAATGAAAATCCATTACATTGAGTCTGACTTGTCTCGTGTGTCCTTATATTCCTAAATAAAAAAACGTGTGTTAATTATTTAATTTATAGAGAACCATTTTCATATTCATCATAACTTTTATTTCACTTATTACCATTTTTTATACAACTACTTAAAAAATTGTGTTTAATTCAAGTGTTTTAAACAAATTCGGTTTATGTGTCGAAAAACACTTTGGTAGATCAACTATGGTCAAAGCGGTCATTATGTAACATATCCATAATAATAATAATGATATAATTATTATATATATTCTTCTATTGTACTTTTAAAACCAATAAATAAATATGATTATATAAAATGGAAGAATGTTACACTCATGGAGATGGTAGGCCATACGTACACATTAGTAACATTACCATTTTTCATTGATTGTTATGAATGGTAGGTAAGTAACATTATATAATTACAGAATGAGCATTGTATAATAAATACCATGTTATTTAATCATATATATATGTAGGTAGAATTTTTGTAAAAGGAATCTCATCGTGTCTTGGAGGGGGAAGTTCACATGTCCACGAACGACGTTATCACTTTTCTATGTCTGTGAAAGGATAATAAATAAAATGTTATATATATATATATATATATATTATATTTCCAAAAAATTAATTATGTCACGAATATCATATAGATGTTGTGTATATACATATTCTTAATTAGAAGCGTCCTATATACATTCCATGTATCCTGTGAATGAATGACGTAACATTGAGGTGGTGGTAGTCAACACATTCATAAAAATTGTTTTCATTTTTACACCATTGGGGGTGGTAGAGGAAAAATGAACAATAATAATTTCGTAAGGGGGTAGTTCACTATACTCATAAACAGTATATTTATTTCCCATTAGATGGAGGTGTGTGTAAGTGTGGGTCAAAATCTTAGCATAACCAAATCCTAGTATATTGATGATACTAGATTTGATGTATAAATATGGAATAATAAAATTTTTGGGAGTGGAGAATGGATATAAAATTAAATATCTTTAGGAAAGATGTTTCCTCCTAATTGGGTAACTCCTTTTGGTTTTCAACAAAAGGATTCCTCGAATTTCTTTCTTCCCAAATGGAAGCTTCAAGGTGGAAGGGAGGGATGTTTTGGAGTGAATTGGGTAGATCTTGGATAAACCTAAGTGGATTAAAATCAATGAGGATGTGGTTGGAAAAGAGGCTTTTTATAGTGGAGGAGTGACACTCTTGTAATATTTTTTTAAAAAGGAACCCATCCATAATTTTTTATTTAAAGTTAACCAATAATGGTCCCCATTGAAAAAAGTGTGTATACGGTAGAAATTTGTTCATCCAATGACTTTTTGAAAAGTTTCTAGATCATATTAGGGCTTATGTTTGTGGTTCAGTCCCTTGTTATGCTTAATATCACCTTAATCATTGTAATTAATTTAAATTACATTCGTTAATATTTTTGGTCAAAAACAAAGTTTAACTTATTATTAATTATGAATAATTATGATTAAAAGAAAATAATCCTTTTTGTAAATTCCAATCACAGAAATGGGAGAATTTAATTTAAATTTAATCTTGCAAATAGGATGACAATGCAGGTTTTTAAAGTAAAAAAGTTCGAATTATTGCAAATTTTTTATATTCAATTAGAAATTAAAATTTATTCCAATAAACTATATTAGATCAATTTATAAAATATAATATAATTAAAATTTATAATCAATCAAAATATAATTTATACTTATAAATAAATTACATGAAAATGTAGTTTTGAGTTAGAATTCAATATTTTTCCTTATGCATCAAAAAATAAAACTTCACTAGAAACAAAAAAAATTCACCCTAACCCAATTTTTATTGTTTGATTTAAAATGTGAAGTTTATTTTGACATATAAGATTTATAAAAGTGCTAAAATTTGTATTTGAAGTAGGTTCTCCCTTAAAAGATGACAAAAGTGACTTAATAAAAATATACATTTTTATGTGTAATATTGGGTTAGTTATTATCTTATAATTATAAAATCTATTAGAGGAATATCAAAAATATTTTAATGAATATATATAAAATATATTTCATTAGTTTCATTAAGTAGTTTTAATTAATTTAAAATTTTAAGACAAAACTCCTTTGTGAGTATAAAACTAATAATATTTACTTTATATTAAATTGGTTTATATTTTCATATCTAGATAATTGGTATCCTATGATTTTATTTTATAATTGTGTAAACCATATATTTTCATAATTTAGTTAATATTTTTCATATATTATTATTTAAGGGCTATTTTACAGGTTATTAAATTAAATAATAACATTTTAATAATTTATTGTAGTCTGTTAAGACTTGGTATTTCTTGTAACACAATAAATTGAAGAAACATGTTGTTATGTATATCACATGATAACTCAGTATCACAAGCATTGTGAGCTATAAATTATATTTAATTTCTTTGAAATAGTAAATATACTATATATTCACTAGATATTATGTTCACTTATGTGCATGGTGTTTCATTTTATACAATTTATCAAATACAGTGTTCTTAATTTATATTTTGAGGGTGTTAAAATGAAAAGAAAAAAATGTTTGATAAATTTGACCAGTAATTTAATAGTAAGGGGAAAACTCGTGATGGACATAAATATAAGATGTTGAAGGATATTGATAATTTGAAAATACTGATTGACAATGGGAAGACCTTGGGTATCATGATGAAAGTGGGAATTAAATAATTTAAATATCTGTATGATCTTATTAAATTGTAACTTTTCAAATTTGAGAATGAACTATGATTTTTCGAAATTATATTTCAAAATTATATTCTAAAATTTGGAGAATGGTCAAAGGAAACAGAAGATTCACAAGGTCAACAAAACTTATCTTCTCTAGATGATGTTCATACTAAAATGGTTGTTAAGAGGTTTCAAAAGAAGAAGAAAGTGAAAGGAACCAATTTTGTGGATTGAGAATCCTTAGTTCAAAAAAAGCTAATATTTTTTATCAAATTAGAAGAGAAAGTTACATACATTGACCTTGACATGTGGATGTGTTCAAAGATAGATATTAATTTTAGGGGTATTGTTGGAACTATGGAGAATTTGGTCATAAATTAATAATGTTTTTTTTAATTACCATCATCATGATAATTCAATAATATTTATAAGACATAATTTTAGGGAGATTAATCCCACTCTAAGAGGACATAAACAGCCTTTAAAATCTTGTTTTATGATTAGAATAAGATTTAATTAGTTAAATAAAGGTAAATAAATAGGATCTTTTCTTGGTCATCTTAAAAAAGAATGTCTCTACATGCTTATATCCCAATAGAAAATGGTTAATAAAGGATCTTATTTTATATGTTTCTCTTAAAGCCTTAATGCAGGAATTCCCATGGAATTTGGATAGTTGGAGCTCTTATAATTTGATAGGCAACATGATGATTTTAAATAAAGTGTTGAAATGAAATGAAGGATTGATAACCTTTGGAAATGATGGGTATCTAAAACTTAAAGGGGTTCATTATGCTAATATTGGAAGAGAAAAATTTAAACCCATGAACACTATTGTTTTTTATATGGTGAAACACAACATGTTAAGTGTTTTAGAGCTTTGAAAAAAATGGAATGAGTTAATATTCATAAAGATGTTTTTATGTAAAAGTATTAAAGATGGAATGGTTTTTACAAAAGTCTAGCATATAGAGTGAAAATTATTTTAAATTGGTGATGATTATAATTTTAATGCCCTGACCCTAGAAGCCCGGAGTCGGTACGCTAAACATGGTTTGTAATTTTTTTATAAAAAGAAAGTTTGATAAATTACACAGCATGTTCTCTACAAAGGATCTTTGCGATTTAGGTTCTGAAAAACTAGATACATATGTTACATTTCTAAAATACTGAATGGAAAATAATCCACAAAGTAGCCACCATTTAGTGTAACTCAAATATACTAAAACTATAAAAATTAATTAAAACATTGGGTGAGTATAAGAATGCCCAGTAAGGGGGTTTTCTAAAAAATATTTCAATAAAATATTTTAAAAACATCACCTTTAAAAATAATATTAAAACATTTTCTTAAAATAAGACTGAAAAACATAGAGAACGACATTATCAGTTTTCCAAATCTACATGAAAACATGTTAGGGAAAGTTAAATGGGCTACAAAAGAAACACATTCTATTTATATACATAATTTTACAAAATTCATGAAGTGAAACATAAAAATAAAAAGTTAATCAAACTATACTAAGTGTGACACTCAAGGGGTGGAGGTACAAAATTGCACATGAAAATAATACATGATCAGAGTTGCACATAAACAATGTCACAATTAACTTATCACCTAAAATGAAAATCATAATATAACAGGTAAAATACTAGAATTTGTATTAAATTCCATAAGATGAGTTCTGAATAAACATTATGTCATGTGAATTTACTTCTTATAATACTCATAATTAAAAGCTCTTAACCAAGGATATTCTACTAGTCAAATAATCACTTGGTTGGTCATATACTAACACATAGTGAGGGAATGTATAATGCAAGACTGTGTTAAGGCCTTGTTCTAGGACCATCATTTTTTTAAGGCATCGTTCCATGACCTAGGGTGTCTCATGAGACCTACCGATGCATCAAGAGGCTATAGCAGCCTCACCCATCACATAATAAGTCTAATACATTCCTCAGAAGTCCAGTAAGGTCATATATTCAAAGTGTCCCATACCACTTTGAATATTTCATTTCTTATTCCATATTATTCAAGGTGTCCCACACCACTTTGAATAATTATGTTCTTGTTTCATGATATGTCAGTTAACAATTATGAAATGGTAATAATAATTTTCTCAATGACATGTATGGACTAATAAACATTCTTTACTCATGTGATAATAAATAAAGCACATATGTAATGAATGGACGGGGTTTGTTAGAAAAAATGATAACTTTTTTATGTCAAAAACCTAGATTCAGGGAAATGAATACTTAATAAAATTACATTCCATTTAACACACTTATAAAAGTGTTAGTGAACATGAAAATAGATTAAATCATAAACATGATTAACTAACAACAGTCACTACAACAGGTTGATCCTGTAATAAAACATTAAGTGAGTATAACATGATAACATGGTACAATAAATCCATTTTTCCTCTAATGTATTGTTTCATACATACAAATATAACAAATATTGGTTTAGAAAACTGAAAATTAATACTTATTAAAATATGTCAAGTATTAATTTCATAATATCATTAATGAAGTTATGATAACCATCATTTGAAATTAGGCCTTCAAAATAATTAATATATATATATCCGTATATACAAAGTGTATGTATGAGTTTTACATAACTGGAACAAGGATTAATGATTCCTTACATATAATGAATTTTTCATTACATTATTTACTAACTAATATCACTTGATTGAAAACCAAAACCCATGTTAGGTTTAAAATAAATAACTTTATAGACATACATATATAAGAATTAGGGTTTTACATAATAAATAAAAATCCACCTGAACCCAAAATATTATTCACATTCATGTCATTATTTAAAGATTTAAAATCATCTTTTATTAACATAAAACAAATTTTGATTGAATTATATGTATATGTATGAATAAACATATAGTTTATATTCAGTATTTCATAACCAAAAACCATGTTGATTTAACCCTTATATCATTATAGTCCTTAGAAACATTATTAAACACAAACATTTTGCCCTATTAAAACCCAGGTCTACTTAAAGATGGAATATATATACATATATATAAATTGTATATACATATAATCATGTAAATGGGTTTTTCTTTTCAAAAAAAACAAAACAAGTACTTCCCACATTAAAACATTATTTAAACACTGATAAACAACATTTATAAATCCAAAACAAATTTAAGATGGAAACCTATATATATGTTGGAATATATATAATTTTGTATATAGAAAGTGTGTATATATGGTTTTGCACAAGGATGTCAAGGCATAAAAATCCTTTACCAGGATTAAGGATGATGTGAAGTTGAGAAGAGGGTGCTAGAGGTTTTGGAGGAATAAAAATCATAGGGTTTTGGGTGAAAAGTGTGTTTATATAAACTATATATATAAACTGTATATATTTTTATAAAACCCATAGATCAAAAATGATATATAACAACCTTGTTCTTTGTTACACACTTAAACATGATTTATTACATAAACTCTTCACTTGATACAACATGGAAGATCGAGAGGTATAGAGTATTTTGGGATTATGACCATTACATAACAACTTAAAACATGAAATGCAACATCTTTATTGAAAAATTCTGTTACATTACCACTACATTCCCTCCTACTTAGCATTTCTTGGGATAACCTCAGGACGTGTATAAGAAAAGAGTGATCTATAAAGCCCAGTAAGGGAATGAACATGGAATAACATGAGGAATACAATACATTTTAGAAAATAGTCATATCAATGGAGCACAAGAGATACATGGACATAAAGGAATGATAAAGCATGATAATCAAAACATGGAAATGTGGCAATAACACTTAACATGGAATTTAGCATTAGCCAAGGCTCATTGCACATGAAGCATGAGTAAACCCTCATTACACATGAAGCACGAGTAAACCCTCATAGCACTTGAATTAAAATGTTTCAACACTAATTTCACATGACATTCCATTATACTATACTTTATCTAATGATTTGAAGTGCTATCAGGGGAACTCTTCTTAAACAATTCATTTCATGCATAAATGTGCCTAATGGATCATATAACATGGAATCAATCAACTTCATAAGTTATTCCATGATCAAGTAATTTGGAATAAATACATTAAATTACCATTCAATATGTATATGTGCATAAAGGTGAATACCCTTGATAGAGACATGGGTATGGTATTCACTACACAATGATATTGGCTTGGAAAATTGTTGTGCAATTTCAGCAGCATAACAGTGTGACATAAGAATTCATGAAAATGGTTGATGAGATATAAATGGGAGTCTCATCATAGGTACATTAAATGAATAGTATGGGGTTATATATATATATATGTCCCAACAAACGTATTCGAATTTAGATTCATAATACAAAATAATTACTTGGATGTAAAAGAGGAGGGAGAAATCCCTCACAGAATTTCGGCATGGTAACAGGTGTACCTGGGAGGAATTAATGAAAGAAAAAGGGTATCCCATCATACAAACATAAATAGATCATTATGGGGGAGGTGAAAAATCATACCCCATAATTTTTAAATGAAAAAAAAATGTAATTACAACTTAAATAAAATTGGATAAAATGAGAAAGGAAGAAATCCCTTACTTGGAAGTGTCCTTCCAAAGGCTTGGGAGAAGCTTGAGATAGGATTCGTGGGAGCTTGGGGTTCCTTGGAAAAATTATAGAGAGAGGAGGGAAGAGGTTGGACGAACTCCATAGGATTTTAGTGAAGAGGAAGTAGGAGCATGGATGGGTTTATATAGGAAAGGAGAGGAAATTCGATATTATTTAGGTTTGGGATGCCTCACATTAAACTAATCAAAACCACAAACCATCCCGTGATTGTTTCCCATGGTTTTTGATAAAGGGGAGTGGAAAAAAATATTTTATAAGGCTAATGGTCAAACTTTTTAAAATAATAGGGTTTCTGATGTGGAGGTGAGTCACACTCTCAAGGAAACAATTTAAAATGAGAAAATGTTTTATAAACCATGAAGGGTCCACAAATGCATTGTAAAATAAATAAAACAAAACTAGAATCACATTATTTTAACAGTAAAACATATATTGTCTGAAAATAATGTTTATAGTATTTTATTACATCGCTATTGGGTTATTATTATGTCATAAAAGACATTATATATTTAAACGGTATTTAATTTTTTACCCAAAATTTCAACTGGTTTAGAAAATTATGAAAAATTCACCATTGGATAAATTCAACTTACGGATTCAAAAAATAATATTAATTTTATCTAAATAATTTTCTAAATATGTAAATTTTTACTTTTAAAATAAAAACCGTCATTTATCGAAAATTCATGGGTTTTGACAAAAAGAGATTTAAAACATTAATAAAAATTACAATTTCATTCATAAAATTATGTGATAATTTATATTTAATAAAAATTAATTTAATAATAATAATAATATTTTATTAAAATACTACTTAATGAATAAATTAATTAATTCGTAAAAATAGATTTCTTAGTTGAATATTAACTAAAAATATTATTTGTTCTTTAAAAACTATTTACAAAGTAACAATAATAAAACGAATGAACATTCTTTATACAAAAATAATATACATTGTAATATTGGTAGGGTCTTGTTACATAACCCCTTATAAAACCCGCATAAGACTAAATGGTAAGGGGTGCGAGGGTTAAAGACTCTTGGGGTGGCTCGGATAACATTGCGCCGGTGGTAATCTCTATTAAATTCCACTTCTCCTGTAGTCGGTTTCGCTCAAGATTAACGTGTTCAAGCTCAGGTTGGGCTTGGTAAAGAGTGAATCCCAATGACGCCACCTCCTTTCCAAGCTCCGAAAAATGGGCTTCATATGGGGAAGGTCTACTGGATGAGTTCATTACTTCCTTTGTCTGGGTAAATTGGATTTGTTAAAGCCCTATATTTATACTAATCATGTGATCACTATTCAATGAATATATTAGCAATGGTCTCAATTATTAATATTATTTTAAAAACCAGAAACATAAAGCCGATGAAGTTCACATTTTATATAACCATAATAATACATTTAATTAGATCAAGAGAAATTTTCATTGATGAAAGTTTGGGTCGTTACAATCTTCCCCCCTTAAAAAATTTCGAACTCAAAATTTCCTTTTCCCACTTTAAAACAAATTTGGGTAACACTTCTTCATCACTTCCTCTGATTCCAACACCGCTTCTTCAAACTTGTGGTTTTCCATTACACCTTGACTAGGATAATTGTCTTATTTCGTAGAACTTTTTATCTATGATCTAAGATCTTCACTGGTTTCTCCTCATAAGAAAGATCATCCTCTAGTTGTACTACCTCTGAATAGAGTACATGTTAAGGGTATGGTATGTACTACCTTAAGAGGGATAAATGAAAGACATCATGTACTTTTTTCGTGGTAGGTGGAAGTTCTATTCGATAGGCCACATCCCCAACATGATCAAGAATCTTAAAGGGGCCGATGTACCTACGACATAACTTCCCTTTCTTTCCAAACCTAATGACCTTCTTCCAAAGAGATATGCATATAAATACCGTGTCTCCAACTTTAAACCCATGGTCTCATCGACAGTTATCTGCATAAATCTTTTTTCGACTCTGGGCTGCCTTGATATGCTGCTAAATGGTTTTCACCTTCTCCACCATTTCTTCAACCATTTCTAGTCCTAACAGATTATTCTCACTGACTTCATCCCAAAATGTTGGTGTTTTGAACCTATTCCCATATAGGTCTTCATAAAGTGTCATTAGGATTCTCAATTTGAAACTATTATTATAAGAGAATTCAACCAGAAGAAGATGTTGATCCCAACCTCCATTAAATTCCATTGAACATGATCTTAACATATCTTCCAGTGTCTGAATTGTTCGATCAGATTGGCCATCAGTTTGAGGATGATAAGCCATACTGAAGTTCATTTCGGTATCTAGAGCATGTTGAAGACTCTTACAAAACATAGAGTTGAATCTTGGATCTCGATTGGATACAATAGATAGTGGTACTCCATGAAGCCTTACCACTTCCCTAATATATATCTCTTCTAGTTGATCTAATGATAAATCCTCCCAAATTTCAATGAAGTGTTCAAACTTTGTAAGATGATCCATAACAACCCAGGTTGCATTGTTTCCTTTTGATATCTTTGGATGTTCGATGACATATTCCATGGTGATTTTCTCACATTTCCATGCTGGTATGGGCAATGGTTGCATCGTCCCCTTAAACTTCTACCTCTCTACCTTCACTTGAGGAAAAACTAGGCACTTTGATGTATACTTTGTGATCTCCTTCTTCATATTATCCTACCAATAATGCTCTCAAAGATCTCAATTCATATTTGTGTTTCCAGGGTGAATATAGAAATTCAAACTCTGTGCATCATCCAAAAGTTTCTTCTTCATCCCTGAACTTGATGGAACACATAGAATTTTTCCAAATTTTACAATTCCTTATTCATTAACATTTAACTCCGATGATTTCATTCTTCTAATAGCTTCTACGTTCTTCTGAATTCCCTCATCATCCTTTTGATCATCCTTTAACCTTTCCAAAAGATATTGGTGAGAAATAATTTGTGAAAGGATTGATGATTTTCCCCAATTTATGATTCCCATGTCCATCTTCATCAAATCTAAGAAGATTATATCCTTTTCAATTCTCATCAGTGATAGAATCATTGGGTCTTTTCTACATAGAGCATTCACCACCTTGTTCCCTTTCCCAGGGTGGTAATGGATTGAGCAGTCATAGTCTTTGATCCTCTCTAACCATCTTCGTTGGTTCATATTCAACTCTTTCTGTGTGAATCTATACTTGAGGCTTTTGTGTTCCGTATATATTTCACACTTCTCCCCAAAGAGATAATGCCGCCAAATTTTTAAAGCAAAGATCACCAAAGATAACTCCAGATCATGTGTTGGATAATTCTGCTCAAGAACTTTCAATTGCCTTGAAGCATAGGCAATGACTTTGTCATTTTGCATCAACACACATCCCAATACATTCTTTAAAGAAGCACTGAATACCACAAAAAGTTCTCCACTTGTGGGTAAAGTGAGAATGGGTGTAGTAAAAAGCCTTCTTTTTACCTCTTTGAAGCTTTCATCTCATTCATCACTCCATTAAAACTTTACTCCCTTTCAAGTTAGCTTGGTAATAGGGTTGTAAAATCATGAGAAATTTCTCTCAAATCGTCGATAATATCCAGCTAACCCCAAAAATCTACGGATATCTATTACGGATGTTGGCCTTATCCATCCCTCTATTACAACTATCTTGGAGGGATCCAAATATTTCCCACTGCTTGTGATGATATGGACCAAGAATGATACATCCTTCAAACAGAACTCACACTTGTTGTACTTTTCATAGGGCTTCTCCTTTCGCAAGGTCTCTAGTACAGTTCTTAGATGCTCGTCATGATCCTACATGGTTTTGGAGTATATTATAATATCATCTATAAAGACTACCAAAAATTTGTTGAGGTAATCTTTAAAGACTCTATTTATCATGTCCTTGAAGATTGATGGTGAATTATTGAGTCCAAAAGGCATTACTATGAATTTTTCGAGCCCGTATCTTGTACAAAAAGCAGTCTTGGGGATATCTTTCTTCTTCACCCTTACTTGATAATATCCCGACCACAAATCTCCCTTGGAGAAGTATTGTGTTCCATGTATCCGATCAAACAAATCATCAATTCATGGGATAGGATACTTGTTCTTTATCATTATTTTGTTAAGCTAACAATAATCAATTCAAAGACGCATTGACCCATATTTCTTCTTGACAAAGAGGAATGGTGCACCCCATGGTAAATCACTTGGGCGTATAAACCCCTTATCCAGATTCTCCTGTAGTTGTTTCTTAAGTTCCTCAATCTCCACAAAAACCATTCTATACGGAGTCTTTAATATTGGAAACTCCCCAGGTATAAGTTCAATTGATAATTCAACATCTCTTCTAGGAGGAAGACCAGACAATTCCTCAAGAAACACTTCAGTGAATTCCCTCACAATAGGCATATCTTCATGGATGGTTGCTTCCATGGACTCAATCATCTAAGCCAGATACTCTTTCTCATAGGGAACTAATATCCAAACTTGAGATGATAGAGCTAAAGAAGATTCATCTTCCCCCTTTCACTTGTATAGAATCAGGGGTTGATTCTCCACATGGAGTGTGATTTCCCTCTCACGAAAATTTATGTTGGCTCTATATAAGAAACACAAATACATGGTAAGAATTGAATCAAATTCCACCCAAGGGAGTA
The DNA here is from genome assembly GCA_963277665.1 of Viscum album. NCBI lineage: Eukaryota > Viridiplantae > Streptophyta > Magnoliopsida > Santalales > Viscaceae > Viscum > Viscum album. Next base: position 1,653,830,645 of record OY728121.1, on the reverse strand, counting down.
CGATGAGGTTCACTGGAAAATTCAATCCACATATTATGATATGGGAGGAGTTATATTCATGGGATGCAATGATTTTCTCATTTTTCATACTCACCGACATCTTCACTTCCAAGATTTGTAGTGGTGTGGGTATTGTTATACTAAAATTTAGGGATATAAAAGAATGCGTAGAACCAGAATAAAAAAGTATGTTCTCTATTATTGAATGAATAACTAGTATACCTATCACCACTTCATTTTCAGGGTTCACTTCGGTAGTAGTGATTGAGAAAGCTCTCCCATGCCGCCTTGGAGGTTGTTGGTTTCCACTAAAAACCATTCACATAGGGAACTGATTTGCAAGGTACTATGGTTCTTTGCAGTTTAAGAAATGAACAACATGTTGAGAGTCGAATGGAGTGTTCCACTCCTCTATCGAAGTCGCGGGTTTTTCTTACCGACAGTTAATATCCTTGGGCCCTTCTCTTCCACACCTAAAGCATTTCCTTATCCCCTTTAGGCAATTTCCCAGGTGCTTCTTTCCAAACCTTTGGAAAGTGGGGTACTGGATTTTCATAAAACCATTGGATTTATCCAACGAACCACCAGAATTGAAGTCCACCTCACACTTCTTATCCCCATGATACCCCTAATGTTCACTGATCTCCATTTCAACCTTGAGGGCACATCGGACAATTTCCTTATAGCTATAGAAGTCGCAGATTGCAAGGTATTTCCGTAGGCTAGGTTTTAGACCACCAAATAAGCGGTAAACCTTGAATTCTAGGGTAACAACAATGCCAGAATCATATCATTCAAGCCTTTTAATGTTTGTCTCATATGCTCTGAGAGATTCATCGCCTTTTTACTTAAGGTAAAGGAAGTCCATTTCCATCTTAAGTCGGAGGGTGCGCGGAAAATATTTTTCCAAAAACATCTTAAAGAAATCCTTCCATTCCAATGCCTTAATCTCCTCCTCAGACTTTGTATTTTTTATCAATGTCTACCATTTATCAAATTCACCCTCCATATGATAATCATATAGAATAAAATTCTCTTGTTCGGAACATTGAAGGATGGATAAGATCTTTTCAATGGAGTTGATCCATTGTTCAGCGATTGAGGGATCTGATGATCCATTAAAAGTTTATGGCCTTTGTCTCATGAAGCTATTGATAGCGACTTGTTCTTTCTTGGGGGGGGGATGAAAGTTCTTCTTGACCCATGTTTCTATTAAAATTTTGATTTAACTGAGAGATAATTGTGACAAATTTTGCGATTCCCACCCCCATCGGATTGGTAATCTCATTAGCACAATCATCATATTGATATTCACATCAGTTGTTAGCCCGAGTCCTCCTATTACTAGCCATTGGATGGAATAAAAGGAATGTTAGGGGTAACACATAAAGTGTAATAAAAAAATATATGACTTATAAAAAGCTTTTATTTTCTTAACTTATGAATCTATAGGCTCTAGATATACTTTCTAACTTATATTCTTAGGGGAATTTTTTTATTACCTTAATAATGGTTCATACTAATCATATGAATTTACCAATTAATATCCCTCAAGAGTGTAATAAACAAGAGTTCAGCAATTCCCATTGTCATCTACCAGGATACCCTAGGTTAAGCCCAAAACTCCTTGTCGGGGTTTTCACCCCTAGTTACATCTGTGCCAGAGCCGCCTCTACCTGCTCGTATCTAGAGAGGGATGTATTTTCTTGATAAAAAACTTACTCAATACCCAAAAAAACATTGGGATGTTTTTATTATACATAGTCTTATCTCTAAGGCTTCACTGGGGTTTTCTAATCCTAATCCCAAAAATAACTAAACCTATCCTCTGATACCAACTATAACAACCCTATTCTTTATTACACACTTAAACATGGTTTATTACATAAACTCTTCACATGATACAACATGTAAGATCAATAGGTCTAGTGTCATAGGTTCTTAGGACCATTACATAATAACTTAAAACATGAAATACAACATCTTTATTGAAAAATTTCTTTACATGACCACTACATTCCCTCGTACTTAGCATTGCATGGGATAACCTGAGGACGTGCATAAGAAAGGGGTGAGCTATGAAGACTAGTAAGGGAATGAACATGGAATAACATGAAGAATACAATACATGTTAGAAAATTGGCATATCAATGGAGCACAAGAGAAACATGAACATAAAGGCATGATAAATCATGATAATCATAACATAGAAATGTGGAAACAACACTTAACATGGAATTTAGCATGAGCCAATTCTCATTGCACATAGAGCATGAGTAAAACGTCATTGCACATGAAGAATGAGAAAACACTCGATTCACTTGAATTATCATGAGTCAACACTCATTTCACATGACGTACCATGATACTATACTTTACCCAATGCATTGGTGCACTATCAGGGCACACCTTTCCTAAACATTTCATTTCATGAATAATTGTGCCGCATGGATCATATAACATGGAATAAATCAACATCATAAGTTATTAAACAATTAATTAATGTGGAATAAATAGATTAAAGTACCATTCAATATTTATATGTTCATAATGTTGAATACCCTTGATAGAGACATCGGTATGGTATTCACTAGACAATGATCTTGGCTTGGAAAAATGTTGTTCAATTTCGATAGCATAACGGCGTGACATAAGGATTCATGAAAATGGTTTAAGAGAGATAAATGGGTTTCTCATAATATTTACATGAAATGTATAGTAAGGGGTCATATATATACAAGTACCAACAGACGTAATGGAATTTAGATGCATAATACAAAATAATTACTTGGATGTAAAATAGGAGAGAGAAATCCCTCACAGAATTTCGGCGTGGTAACGAGTGTACATGGGAGGTATTAATGAGAGATAAAGGGGTAAACCATCATCAAAACATAAATATTTCAGTATTGGGGAGGTGTGAAATAATACTCCAGCATTTTTAAAAGAAAAAAAATGGTCATAACAACTTAAAGAAAATTGGACAAAAATGAGAAAGGAAGAAAACTCTTACTTGGATGTTTGCTTCAAAATGCTTGGGAGAAGCTTGAGAGAGTCTTTTTGGGAGCTTGGGGAACCTTGGTAGAATTATAGAGAGAGGAGGGTAGAGGTTGGATGAACTCAAAAGGATTTGAGTGAAGAGGAAGTGGGAGCTTGTGTGGGTTTATATAGGAAAGAAGGGGGATTTCATTATTATTTAGGTTTGGCACACCTCACAATAAACTAATCAAAACCACAAACCAGCCCATGGTTTTTTACCATGGTTTTTTTCCAATGGGGAGTGTAAAAAATATTTTATAAGACAAATGGCCTAACTTCTAAAAATAATAGGGTTTCTTATGTGGAGGTGAGCCACATTCTCAAGGAAAACAATTTAAAAAGACAAAATGTTTTATAATCCTTGAAGGGTCCACTAAAGATTTGTAAAATAATTAAAAAAATCAAAAATCACATTATTTTAATGGTAAAACATATATTGGACGAAAATAATGTTTATATTATTTTATTACATCACTATTGGGTCATTATGATGTCATAGAACACATTATATATTTAAACGGTATTTAATTTTTTACCCAAAAATTCGACTATCTCTGAAAATTATAGTAAAATTCATCATTGGATAATTTCAATGTACTGATTCCAAAAATAATATTCATTATATCTAAATAACTTTCTAAATATGTGAATTTTTACTTTGAAAATAAAAACTGACATTTATCGAAAATTCATGAGTTTTGACAAAAACAACTATCAAACATTAACAAAAATTACAATTGCATCCATAAAATTATATGACAATTTATATTTAATAAAAAGTAATTTAATAATAATAATAATATTTTATTAAAATACTATTTAATTAAAAAATCCATCGATTCATAAAAATATATTTCTTAGTTGAATATTAAATAAAAATATTATTTGTGCTTTAAAAACTATTTACAAAGTAACAATAATAGAATGAATGCACATTCTTTATACAAAAATAATTTACATAGTCATAGTGCAAGGTTATTGTTATATAACCCCTTATAACACCCACATAAGATCAAATGGTAAGGTGTATGATGGTGATAGACTCTTGGGGTGGCTCAGATAACATCGCTCGGGTGGTAATCTCTATTAACTTACACTTCTCCTGTAGTCAATTCCGCTCAAGCTTAATGTGTTCAAGCTCGGCATGGGCTTGGTCCAGAGCGAATCCCAATGATTCCACCACCTTTCCAAGCTCCAAAAAATGGGCTTCGTATGGGGTAAGTCTACTAGATGAGGTCATCTCTTCCTTTTTCAGAGTAAACTGGATATATTAAAGCCCTATATTTATACTAACCATGTGATCATTGTTCAAGGGATATATTAGCAACGGTCACAATTATTAACATTATTTTAAAATCTAGAAACATAAAAACAATGAAGTTCATATTTTATATAACCATAATAAGACATTTAATTAGATCAATATGGATTTTCATTAATGAATGTTTGGGTCATTACATGATATGTTAAATAAAAACTTCGGGAGGAGACTTAGGCAGGAGAAAACAACTGTTCTAATCAAGAAATGCTTAAGTGGGTCGGTCTTTTGATAAAGTAGATAACTATATATATATAACATATGAAAGTTATGTCAGATCCCTAGGGTTGAGTATTTTTAATGTAGAATCGGTGTGTCGGCTATGAAAAAATGGGAAGAAATATGTCACGAATGGAGATAGGTGGAGTCACAGACTGAGGAGAACAGTGGAGTAGGGTTCGACACTGACTAGTTTCATGCGACGTGAGGAAGAAGACGTGAAGAATAAGAGGTGGAAAAAGAGTGGATTGTTTTGATCATCTCAGATTTGATTGGATGTCTATAGATTTTTCCACAGTTTTAAAAAAATGGACGGACGTCGGGTATTAGACATAGAACAGATAGGACAGCCTTGAATGCATCCCATTAAAATCCTTGCATCCCACATCGAAACCAAATGGGTTTTTTTCTCATTTATAATAATCAGCACCCCATCCACTAATCAAAAAGTTATTTCCTCCCTCACTAGTACCGCCTTGTACCAGTTCTCTACGGGCAAACTTCTGCACCCACCCATGCCGCCGTGCTATCCCGCAAGGAGGCGCTCTCTGGTCCCTCAATACTTCGCTCGGGTTCCTTAGGAAACTATGGGTGCACACTGCTACAGCCATGCGAGCTTCCCACTAGTTGCTAGCTAGCTTATTCAAGATGGATGGCTAGGGGATTGTCCATCCATAGTGAGGGATTGGCCTATAAAGGCTACCCTCGTTTGGCAGGACCTCTATAATTTTTTTTATAAAAATCAGTAAACACTTTAAAATGAAAAATTAACTGAATAAAAGTGGTAAATTTTAAAAAAAAATCTTATTTTTTTATCAACAATGGGTTTCAAAACATTAAATTTCATAACACATGTCCTTATAACATTATGGTTATTATAATTTTATTATATCTTAAAACTATGTTATCATTTAATCGGGCTATAATATTAAAAGCATTTAAAACTTTCGAAACTCTTAAAATACCTATATATTTAAAGCATATCAAAACAATTTAACTATTTAAGGAAATTATATAGGATTTATAAAAATTCCAATGTTTAATTGTTCCAACTTCTATAATTATAATTCACATTAAAACAAGAATGTTATTTATTTCATTAATCAAAGACTTGGTTTTATTTAACCAAATGTATTACTTCCAAATATTTACGCATTTCTAATGGAAAATTTTAAATGAAATGGTCTTATTAAGACTCTAATGGATAAAAAAAACAATCATAAGTATTTCCAACGGTCAAGAAGACCCTTATAAATACATTTCTAGGATTTTTCTTATCTTTAAATTGGTTTGTCTTACAAAGACGGCTCTCCACATTTCTCAGATTCTTAGTACTTGTTCCATACTCCTAGAAATATCATTCCTAATTATAGTCAGTCCAAGGGATGAGGGATACCTGCATGGTCTCATTGTCGTGTTTGGAGGTCTTCTAGTGGAGCTCCTTGGATTCTCCATTAGTTTCTTACTCTAGTTATGGTCTTTTGGTTGTAACATTTCTGTGTTTTATTGAATAAAACAAGTCTTGTTTTTTTATATTTAAATCATTGTTTTGATAGCATTAAAATAAAACATAAAAAAATCATAATGTATTATTATTACACATGAAAAATGTTCAGGGTGTCACATTATCTCCCCATTTAAATAATTGATCCCTCATAATTCTGTCATACTCTAACCCATAAGACAACTTCACTAATTTCCCTTCACTAGTACCACAAGATTTGGTGGTTGTATAATTCCATGGTGTCCACAGTAGCTCTAAATTCTTGGTTTCATTGGTCTAGAAACATCTCAAATAGTCAGATTTATACTTATATCTACATTGATCAGATGTTATATAAATTTAAGGGGAGATGAAAAGCTCAAAGACATCATATAGGACTCGATTCCATTAAACTACCTAAACCACCTAGTTTTCTAAAATTTTGAAATCATAAAGCCTCTTATAGACACTAATGTTTAGGAGTTGAAAAAGGTAAGTTGTGTGAAGGTCACCTACATTAGTGGAATTCCAAAATTTCCCTATATCTAGATATCTTTCAAACATAGTAAAACAATTGAGGAGTCCCTGAAAATAATTTCCAAATTGTGCATTTAATGCGAGTTGTGCATCTACAAAGAGGAAATAAACGAATCCTGATCCCTAGAAGAATCAGAGTATATTAGTAGTGTTGGATAACTAATTAAGATATTTTCACGATAACCATAGATTTTTTAGAGGTTAAAATATGTACAAACATATCTTTAGTATTATTGTTTCCATTATCTCAGTTGGTGGAGAAAAAAGTTTGGTTAGTGACCTCTCATCTTCCATATGAAAATTTCAAGAAAAAGTTCTAATTAGTAAATAATAACCATATTAAAACAGAGATGTTATTTTTCAAATACATATTAAAGTAACAAATCAAAAGAATATGACATCATTCATTTATGAAAAGGTTCATAAAACTCAGGGTGCTCTATATTCATTCGTTCCCTCTAAAAAACTCACTGGTATGGATATCCTAACATCCACCATGATGTTCCATCACATGTCCCACTAGTGTCAACTATTTCCCCAATTCCCAGTTAAATGGATCCAAAAATACTTCCAAAATCATTAATCTCTCTGTTCCAAATGCAGCATGGGAAACTTTTCTCAATTGCATGTGGACATATAATGTTCCATGATAGAAAAGCATGAAGTGTATGAAGCTGAGAGACATCTTCATGGACTTGATATCTATAATAAAAATTAGAAGACTTGACCTCAAGAATTTCGAAGTCCTTAACTTGACCATAGTGACCGTAGGTCATGATTTGAAAAGGATAAATATCATGGAGGCCACCATCTTGTGCAGCCTCTTGGAAGTCCTCAAGGATGGAAAATTATTGGCTAGGGTAAAGAATTTAAACATGACCTCAATGTACTTTCCCTTACGTTCATAGAATGGAAGTTGAGAATGCTTCATAAGGAAATAGTCAAAGCCTGATCCTTGGTGGAGTTGAAGCTACTTGAGGATATTTTAATACACATTGGATATGTTTACATGACAGAAGAAGGTTTTCAAATGTCTCATAAACTTCTAAACATGACTTATAAACCATACTCTCTAGTATTTCGGTTGGAAGAGACAAAAGAATTGTTTCATATGCCATCTAAAAATTTGAATAAATAATTATACTTAGTAATATATAATTAAATATATTGAAATGTTCTAATTTTACAGAGTTTTCTAAACTGATCCTCTGATACCAAATGTAACTTTCTGACCCTAGAATCCTATAGTTAGTGAATTAAACATGGTTTGTAATTTTTTTTATTAAAATAAATGATGATAAATTACACATCATGTTCCATACAAAGGATATTTGTGGTTTAGGTTTTAGAAAACCAGATACAAATGTTGCATTTCTTCAATACTCAATGGAAAAGACTCCACAAAGTATCCACCATTTAGAGCAACTCAAATCTACTAAACCTGTAAAAATAAATTAAAATGTAGGGTGAGCACAAGAATGCCCAGTAAGGGGGGTTTTAAAAAAATTATTTCAAATAAAAGATTTTAAAAACATCACCTTTAAAAATAATATTAAACCATTTTCTTAAAAGAAGTCTGCAAAAAATGGAGCACGACATTATCAGTTTTCCAACACTACCAGCAAACACGTTAGGGAAAGTTAAATAGGCTATGAAAGAAACACATGCCAATCATATACATAATTATAAAAAATGCCTGGTGTGCAGCATAAAAATCAAGAGTTAGTCAAACTATACTAAGTGTGACATGCAAGGGGTGGAGGTACAAAATTGCACTTGAAAATAAAACATGATCACAGTTGTGCATAAATAATGTCCTAATTAGCTTTTCAACTAAAATGAAAATCATAATATGAAAGGTAAAATACTAGCATTTGTATTAAATTCTAGAAGATTAGTGTGGAATAAACATTATGTCATTTTCATTTACTTCTTCTAATACTCATATGTAAAAGCTCTTAACCAACGATATTATACTAGTCAATTTATCACTTGATTGGTCATATACTAAAACATAGTGATGGAATGTATAATTTCAAACTATGTTAAGGCCTTGTGCCAATACCATAATCTTTCTGTCAATGCCTCGTGTCAAGAACATCATTTTTCCAAGGCCATGTTCCATGACCTAATTTGACTAATGAGCCCTACTGATTCATCTAGAGGCTATATCTAGCCTTAACTATCACATAATAAGTCCAATACATTCCTCATATGTCTATTAAGGTCATATATTCAAAGTGTCCCATACCACTTTGAATATTTCATTTCTTATTCCATATTATTCAAGGTATCCCATACCACTTTGAATAATTAAGTTCTTATTTCTTGATATGTGAGTTAACATTTAGAAAATGGTAATAATAATTTTCTCAATGACATGCATGGACTAATAAATATTCTTTGCACATGTGATAATAAATAAATCACATAAGTAATAAATGGATGGGGTTTGTCACATAAAATGATAAATTTTTAATGTTAAAACCCTAGATTCATAGAAATGAACACTTAATAAAATTACATTCCATTTAACACACTGGTAAATGTGTCAGTGAACATGCAAATAGATTAAATCAAAATCTAGATTTACTAACAGTAGTCACTGCAGCGAGTACATCATGTAATAAAAAATTATGTGGATATAAAATGATAACATAGTTTTTCACATCCTTTTATCATCTAATATATTATTTTATACTTATATAAATAACACATATTGGTTTAGAAAACTCAAAATTGATAATTATTAAATTATAATAATTATTAATTACATCAAATCATTAATTAAATTCTAATAACCATCATTTGAAATTAAGGCTTGGAAATTGTATATATATATATATAACCATACATACAAACTGTATGTATGAGTTTTACCTAACCGGAACAAGGTTTAATGATTCCATACATATAATGAATTATTTATAACATTATTTACTCACTAATATCACCTGATTGAAAACCAAAAATCATGTTAGGATTAAAATACATAACTCTATGGACATACATATATAAAAATTAGGGTTTTTCATAATAAATAAAAATCCATTTGAACCCAAAACATTATTTACATCCAAGTCATTACTTAATTATTGAAAATCATATTTTAATAACACAAAACAAATTTGGATTGAATTATATGTATATATCCAAATATACAAAAAGGTTATATTTAGTTTTTCATAACCAAAAACCATGTTGATTTAACCCTTATGTCATTATAGACCTTAGAAACATAATTAAACAAAAACATTTAGCCCCTTGAAAACTTGGGTCTTCTTAGAGATGGAATATATATATGTATATCGTATATACATATAATTATGTAAATGGGTTTTTCATTTCAAAAACACAACCAAAACAAGTACTACCCAAATTAAAACATCAGTTAAACATTGATAAACAATATTTAGAAATCTAGAATAGGTTTAAGATGGAAATATATATATATATATATATATATATGAATATATACATATCCGTATATACCAAGTGTGTATATATGGTTTTTCACAAGGAAGAAAATGCGTAAAAATCCCTTACCTAGATTAAGGATGAGGTGGAGTCGAGTAGAGGTTGCTAGAGGTTTGGGAGGAAGAAAACCCATAGGGGTTTGGGTGTAAAGTGAGTTTCTATAAAATTTATATGTTTCTATAAAACCCCCGGATCAAACATGATATGTTAAATAATGACTTTGGGAGGAGACTTAGGAAGGAGAAAAAAACCATTCTAATCTAGAAAAGATTATGTGGGTCGATTGTTTGATAAAGTATATGCCTATATATATATAATATATGAAACATACATCGGATCCACAGGGTTGAGTTTTTGAAAGTTGAACTGGCGTGTCGGTTGTAACACCCTGAGATTTTATGAGAAGTATTCTTTTTAATTTATTTGATTTCTTATGTTGTATGCTACACCAAGATTATCTTGCGCTATACGCAACACCTTATCAGCTTCTTGTATACGCAACACTATTATCGGATCGTGTTACACAAAATTTCAAGATCCTTTGATAGAAGTTATTCTACGCAACATTGAGTGTATATATATATATATATAATCAATGTATAAATGAAATATGGTTGGATTCTATTATAAACAACAACAAAGGAATCTTGCACTTCACGCAACCCTGACTTGTCTTACTTTACACGCAATCACGACCTTCCACGATAGTGTGTGTTGTACACAATACCGAGTTTCACTAAACAACGACATGTTATTAAAATATTATATAAACTACCCGTTATGAATAGTAATACCCACTTTTTTAAATTTAATAAATTTTATCTTTCAAAATGGACTTCATTTTTTGATTCGGAATATCCAAATTAGCCTAGGGTGAATTTTTGGTATTTTTCTGAAAACTTTCAATTTTTGATGAATAGTGAAAACACTGGGTTACTATTTAAAAATCAACTTTTTATTTAAATAATTATTTATTTTATTTAAAAATTGATACATAATAACTATATAAGTTCAATGTAATTCATTGGAGTCATTTTATAATATTTTAAGATATATAAAAATTTTATTGAACTTTTCACCGTCTTTTACCCACCTACTAGGAGCATTTGTCATTGTACATAAAAACTAATTTTACCGCTTCTGTGAGTTGAATTTCGAAAATCCGAGAGACACGGTTAATATCAAGGAGTAAAATGTGGTTCAATAAGATAAAAAAAATTTGTAAATAGTAACTTTTTACTTTTATTTACCATGGTTAAAAGTAAATAGGGTAATTAAGGGTAAAAATGATATTATTATTACCCTAAAACATGTCCTAATTCTATTGGATAAGTTTAATTCGACCAAAACTAAACTTAGGAATAAAATATGACCATTTATGTCCACTTGGGTTATATTAGGACACTTATTATTATTTTATTTAAAGAAGAGTTAAAAGAGTTAAAATCAAAGTTTAATAAATAAAAACATTTTTAATATATGGTCATACATAAGATAAATTCGACTATAAATATTAATTAGAAATATAAAAATATTTTATACATAATGGTATTTTATTTATAATTTTTAGACATTAAATAATTTAATTTATTTTTGACACAATGATGATAGAGTAGTTGCCTTATTAATGAAATATTAACATAATTGATGTTATAAATACCCAAATAAATGTAATTTGAGACTTTTTATGAATAACAATAATTTTGTAGGTTAATATGACATTTTAGTATTGATTTAATTAACTTTTTTAAAACTAATAATTCTTTTTTGATTTTCACAAAAATCAATTACCAAATAGTGTCAAAATTGACATAAAATAGTTTTTAAAACAAATATTATATTATTAATTGTTATTATATTCCTAAAAATATAAGGTTTGGCCAAATGATTTAGATAAGATTATATATATTAATAATTAACCACATGGGGTTGGTTTTTCTTATTATAGTAAGTTTATTAACCATATAGTGTAAGAAAACAAGAAGACACGGTAAAAGTTAAATTATTTAACTTCAAGTTATATCTAGATGATAAGGTTAAAATAGTAACCTAAACTTGTCTAAAATATATTGGTTGAGATTATTTCAACCCATCCTTACCTTAGCTTTTAAATAAATCAATTTGGAGCTATTGAAAACCAAATATGACTATATTATAAAATAATATTTTAAGTTTTTCCTAAGGTGCCCCCCTCCTCCCTTATAAAAGGGGACCTCCTCCCTCTTCTCTTTACACAATTTTGAGCATTAATGCTTGGAAAAACCCTTACCATTTAAATTATAAACATCCCTAGAAATATTATATAGGCTCTGTTCTCCTCAAAATATAAACTCTAGTGCCTTAATAGGAAGCTTAAAGGAGGCGCGTCGAAGAAGAGGTAATCTCTTCTACCGATTCCTTCAAGTTTTCTTTCTTCTTCAACTTCTTATTATTTAGTTGTTTCATTATAAAGTAATAACATCAGTATCAATAATATAATTATATGTTATTATAAATATGAAACAACCCCATTTCACCTTCTATCCATCCTACGGAAAATGAAATCACATCGCGTGCGTACGTACGGAATACGGTCTCCACGCCGTGGTGTAATCTGTTTTTCCACCACCACCTTATTTGGATTGGTATAATGGTGTAAAGAATAACTATATATGGTCATTATAACATCATACAGATTCTGGGATATTATATCTTCCACTCCAATTCAATTCAATAATTATGGGAACGATATCATCACTCGTGTGTACGTACGGATTACCGTCTCCATGACGCGATGAGATTCATTCTCCATGTTAACCAGTCAAGAATGATTATAAAGTATATATAATGAATAATAATGAAATATATGACATAATTAAGCTAATGGATTTATGTGTATATATATATATGTGTGTGTGTGTGTGTGTGTTTCGTCTACTTACTTCCATTCAAGTCAATAAGGAAAGGAAGACAACGTTCATGCGTACGTACGGCCTACCGTCTCCATGAACGGTGTATTTCATTTTATTCATCTATCTATTATATATATATATATACTGATTATATATGATATATAAATCATTATTTAAATTATTTAAGTGAGTAAAAAATGATATAATTAATAATAATATCAAGAACAACAAGTCCAAACACGTACGATAAATAAAACGATTTTACCCAAAATACTGCTTTAACATGGAGTTTACAAAAGAATAGGTAATATAAAGTCATAAGTGAACCATATATGATATCATAACAATGAATATGATTATGTAATAATTCAATGACATTATTTAAATCATTATACATGATGTTTGGATACATACGAAGCATATCAGACATAAGGTAAGGGATAACTTTTCCAATCTTGTTTTTATACGAGATTGTTTATTCCTAAGTATTTACTGGGGTTATATTTGTCATCCATTTCCCTATTTTCTAAAAATGGTTTATTGTATATTTAAAGTCCTTTTTACCCATTTTTTACTTTTACCACGTGTTATGAAAGGAAAATTTCTTTTTTTTACCATAAGAGGAACTTTTTGACTTTTCCGACAAAAGTACGAGGATAATTTCTTTTTAACTTATACGGCATGAACGGATTTTTACAGTTTCATAACGCCTTATTTTCATGTTGCTTACTCTACAATATTTCATTACTATTTTCAACAAAATCCTTTTCTTTTAAAATTTCATGGCATTTTGTGAAAATAAAATGATTTTGAAGAAGAAATGATATTTTCCTCTAGAATTAATTTCAAGTGTTTTATCAATACCATTTTCAATATAAGATGAAATTATTTCATATGTGTATGTTTCAAGAATATGTCTCTATTATTTACATGGTTTTATTTTTCTTATGATTAAATGATATCGATTTGTTTTATATGGATTATGTTATGATGGGATGATGTTTATGAAACCCATTTTATTCATTGGGTTATTATGAATGATGTATGTTTATTTTTTGGAACACGAAAGAATGATTTCATTATGAGATGGGTGGGACCTATATCTCCCTCCAATGCATTAGGTAAAGATTTATATCTCATGAGATAGACATGGATGGAATAGTAAGTTAATCTAGTTCAGTGATACAGGGCTGGAATGAGGAGTGAACTCGATTCAGAAAGGGACTTTGTCCACTAAGATGGTCATTGGAGCAATGCCTTGGCTACTATGGAAATAATATCATGTGATTAATGGTTTTACACAATTATATGTTTTATTCCCATGCTATTTTATCATGATTTATGTTCCATTACGATCTATGCCTTACGTACTGCCATTTTTTATGCCATTGCTCAAGATTTTGATGCTTAAATATTATGTTCATGTTTTTATGTTCAAATGTATATGGTTTTCTTTATTTTATCTATGCTTACCCTTACTGAGCATTTGAGCTCACCCATTATATGTTTTCCTTTTCCCCGGATATAAAGAAAGGTTTTAGGTAAGAAAAAAAAATGGAAGATCTTTATGGGAGATGTTGAAGATATTTCACCAAGATTAGAAGATTATATTCCGAGTTTCCAAAGACACTAAACTATTACGGTCCTTTTGTGTCTGTTTTTGTTATGTATTAGGTATTCCTCAAAAGTAATGTAATTTCCATGTATGTCAAGTCTTGGGTCTCTACAGTTAGTATCAGAGGAAAGGTTTAGTTAACCTTTGTAAACTAGGTAGCTAAAACTTTAGTGAGATCCCTAGAGATATTTCTATGGTATGTCTAGGGATGACCCTAAGGTTAAGTATAAGTATAGGTTATAGTCCTATAATTATGGTAACAATCTTAGAATTTAACCTAAGATGTTAGATATTGAAGGTACTCCCCCTTTACTATGATTTTTTCCTCTCACACTAATTTTTTGGGTTTTAGAAAATGGCTGGAAATAGGAAGCTTCGCGATAATGGAGGATATAATGGACAATGGAATGATATTATTCATGAGAAACCAAATGAAATTGGATATGTAAGTCCACATATCGTTATTATGACTAATCAGTAATCTCATAATATGATCAATAATCTCATCTTTGGTAAGTTTCCTGATTCATCTAATAAGAGAAAGATGGAGTTTCATGATGATCATAGAGGAAAGAAAGTTAAATTTCCATCATGTAAATCATGTGGGAAGAGGCATCAAGGAGAATGTTTCAAAGGAACTAGAAGATTCTTTGGGTGTGGAAAAGAAGGACACAAAGCCAGTAATTGTAAAGGAAAAGGTTTAGTTAACACCATGGACAAGGATAATGGTATTGCTAAGACATCGACAATGGTTAAATGTTTTAAATGTGGAATGTATAGGCATTATGCAAACCAATTCCCTAAGGGAAAATCTCATGAAGATAATCAGCATGGTCATATGGGTAGTATTTATGTGGATGATGATGAAGATACTACAAATGATATATGAGATTAAAGAAATGATGAAGCTCGGTCAATGGTTTAAGAAGGTAGTGGAATGATTTTATGTTTACCAAGAGTAATGTTGTATAGGTAATTTAATGGTACTATGGAATAAAGAGACATATAAGGATTGTTAAACTATTATTTTTCCTTGATTATTTGAAAGTATACGTTGAATGGTACCGGTAACCATGAAAGGTTATTCAGATATTTTTGGAAATAAGATGATATGCACATAATATAGGGATTAGGAGAAAATGAAATGTTTGATAGTATTTATGACCTCATGACTGATATAAGGACAAAGTGATATCATGGTTTGATTATACAGAAATTTTGGGATTTTGGTATGTGGAAAGAGTTAACTTTTGACAGCATTCATGTTTTCACTAAGGTTCTATGGAAATTCATGTTTCAAAATAATATATGATTAAGGTATTCACATGTTTGGAATGTGACCAACAAGATATATATTATGATATGTGGGAGATAAAGGATGGTATTCACATGCTTGTTATGTGACATTTCAAGTAATCATTTTTTTATACAATAAGCATGGACCGAAGTATTTTGGATAAGCCTAATGATTGGAATGAATTAAGTTACACATAAGAAAGTATTGTTTAAGGATATAACTTATTTTAATATTACTATAGGAATGTTATAATAATGTAGTTTTAGAAAAAGGAACAACATGTAGGACGAGCGACAACCCATCGCGTTGGACAAGGCTATGGGAATCGAACCCACAACCGAAGTGTAACAGGACTTTATCACCTACCATTGGCCTACAGGAAATCCCTGGCTAGTATAAATTAGTTTTAATTTATTAATTGGTATGATATATGAAGTATAAGTCCATTTTAGGAACCATATATGATTAATCTCACCATAGATGGACTTTGTATATTTGACAACTTTTTCTAACCTTTTGTTTGAGACAGATGGAATGACCCATCATTCTATCACATGATCTGCTAACACTTCACGAAAGACAAATTCAACTTCATTTCCTTAAGAGATGATGTGGAAAATGTTCAAGGCACAAACAACAGTGATATTGTACCAAAATCAAGTAAGTATTTCTTTTAATTCAAAAAATATTCAACATTATGGAAATGATATTGAAAACCAAAAATATTGTCCTAGTGCCCTCATATCTGATGAATCAGATGGTACCATAGATCATAACAAATTTATGGCTTTGTGATTGTTGGCTTTTTCATAGCCATGTTCTCTACCACTCTCCATCAGAACATGATGGTTAGATTTCTCTTCCATATACATATTTTCACCGGTGTTCTCTTATGTGGAAACCCAGTGATTAGTTAATTTGGGTAACCATTACATTTCATAATTTAGTTTTCAAAGTTATGTTTTGGAAGTCCTTTTTACGATGTGGGTTTCTATTAAATAACCTTTCAAGTAGTAAACCATTTATAACCCTGATGAATTTTGAGGGTGAAATTCATTTTAAGGGGGGTAGAATGTATCACCCTGAGATTTTATGAGAAGTATTCTTTTTAATTTATTTGATTTCTTGTGTTGTATACAACACCAAGATTATCTTGTGCTATACGCAACACCGTATTAGCTTGTAGTAGACTCAACACTATTCTTGGATCGTGTTACACAAAATTTCAAGATCGTTTAATAGAAGTTATTCTATGCAATATTGAGTGTATATATATATATTCAAAGTATAAATGAAATATGGTTGGATTCTATTATACACAACAACAAAGGTATCTTGCACTACACGCAACCTTGACTTGGCTTGGTTTACATGCAATTGCGACCTTCCACGATAGCGTGTGTTGTACGCAATACCGAGTTTCACTAAACAACGACTTGTTATTAAAATATTATATAAACTGGCCATTATGAATAGTAATACCCACTTTTTGAAATTTTATAAATTTTATCTTTCAAAATGGACTTCATTTTTGGATTCGGATTATCAAAATTATCCTAGTGTGAATTTTTGGTATTTATCTGAAAACGTTAAATTTTTTATGAATAGTGAAAACACTGGGTTACTATTTAAAAACCAAATTTTTATTTAAATAATTATTTATTTTATTTAAATTTATTTTATGTCAAAATTGATACATAATACCTATATAAATTCAATTTAATTCATTGGAGTCATTTTATAATAATTTTAGATATATAAAAATTTTATTGAACTTTTCACCGTCTTTTACCCACCTCCTAGGAGCATTTGTCATTGTACATAAAACTTAATTTTACCGCTTATGTGAGTTGAATTTAGAAAATCTGAGAGACACAGTTAATATTAAGGAGTAAAATGTGGTTCAATAAGATAAAAATAATTTTTTGTGAATAGTAATTTTTTTACTTTTTTTACCACGGACAAAAGTAAATAGGGTAATTAAGGGTAAAAATGATATTATTATTACCCTAACACATGTCCTAATTCTATTGGAAAAGATTAATTCGACCAAAAATAACTTTAGGATTAAAATATGACCATTTAGGTCCACTTGGATTAGATTAGGAGACTTATTATTATTTTATTTAAAGAAGAGTTAAAAGAGTTAAAATCAAAGTTTAATAAATAAAAACATTTTTAATATAGGGTAATACATAAGATAAATTCGACAATAAATATTAATTATTAATATAAAAATATTTCCTACATAATGGTATTTTATTTATAATTTTTATACATTAAATAATCTAATTTATTTTTGACACAATGATGATGCAGTAATTACCTTATTAATGAAATATTAACATAATTGATGTTATAAATACCCAAATAAATGTAATTTGATAATTTTTATGAATCCTAATAATTTTATAGGTTAATATGACATGTTATAATTGATTTATTTAATTTTTTTCGAGCTAATCATTCTTTTATGATTTTTACAAAAATCAATTACCAAATAGTGTCAAAATTGACATAAATAGTTTTTAAAACAAATATTATATTATTAATTGTTATTATATTCCTAAAAATATAAATTTCAGTAAAATGGATTATATAAGGTTATATATATTAATAATGAACCATTTGGGGTCCTTTTGGCCTGTTATAGTAAGTTTATTAACCATATAGTGTAAGAAAACAAGAAGACACGGTAAAAGTTAAATTATTTAACTTAGAGTTATATCTAGATGATAAGGTTAAAATAGTAACCTAAACGTGTCTAAAACCTTTTAGTTGAGATTATTTATACCCATACACACCTTTTATTTGAAATAAATCAATTTGGAGCTATTAAAAAATGAATATGACTTTATTATAAAATAATATTTTAAGTTTTTTCTAAGGTGCCCCCCTCCTCCCTTATAAAAGGGGACCTCCTCCCTCTTCTCTTTACACAATTTTGAGCTTTAAATATTTGACAGACCCTTCCCATTTCTGTTATCAACTTCCCTGGAAACATTATAGAGGTTCTGGAATCCTCAAAACACCAATCTAGTGCATTAATAGGAAGCTTAAAGGAGGCGCGTCGAAGAAGAGGTAATCTCTTCTGCCGATTCTTTCAAGTTTTCTTTCTTCTTCAACTTATTCTTATTTAGTTGTTTCATTATAAAGTAATAACATAAGTATAACTAATATACTTATATTTTATTATAAATATGAAACAACCCCATTTCACCTTCTATCTGTCCTACGGAAAACAAAATCACTGTGTGTGCGTATGTACGGAATACCGTCTCCACGCCGTGGTGTAATCTGTTTTTCCACCACCACCTTACTTGGATGGGTATAATTCTATAAAGAATAACTATATATGGTTATTATAACATCTTAATGATTTTTATATATTATATCATCCACTCCAATTCAATTCAATAATTATGGGAATGTTATCATCGCTTGTGCATACATACGAATTACCGTCTCCACGACGTGATGAGATTCATTCTCCTTGTTAACCATTCAAGAATGATTATAAAGTATATATAATGAATAATAATTAAATATATGAAATAATTAATCTACTTTATTTATGTATATATATTTGTTGTCAACTTACTTCCATTCAAGTTAATAAGGAAAGGAAAACAACGTTCATGCGTACGTACGGCCTACCGTCTACATGAACGGTGTATTTAATTTCATTCATCTATCTATTATATATATATACTGAATATATATGATATATAAATCATGATTTAAATTATGGAAGTAAGTAAATATAGATATAAGTAATAATAATACCAATAACAACAAGTCCAAACACGTATGATAAATAAAACGATTTTACCCAAAATGCTGCTTTAACAAGGAATTTACAAAAGAATGGATAATATAAAGTCATAATTGAACCATATATGATATCATAACAGTTAATATGATTCTTTAATAATTAAATGAAATTATTTAAATCATTATACATGAGGTTCAGATACATATGAAGCATATCAGACATAAGGCAAGGGATAACTTTTCCAATCTCGATTTTATCTGAAATTGTTTATTTGTAAGTAATTACTGGGGTTATATTTGTCATCCATGACCCTATTTTCTAAAAATGGTTTCATGTATGTTTAAAGTCCTTTTTACCCTTTTTTTACTTTTACCACATGTTATTAAAGGAATATTTCTTTTTTTTACCATACGAGGAACTTTTTGACTTTTCCGACAAAAGTACGAGGAGAATGTTTTTTTTACTTATACGGAATGAATGTATTTTTAAAGTTTCATAACGCCTATTTTAATGAATCTTACTCTACAGTAATTCATGACTATTTTCAAAAAAATCCTTTTTTTTATTTCATGGCATTTTGTGAAAAGAAAATGATTTTGAAGAAGAAATGATATTTTCCTCTAGAATTCATTTCAAGTGTTTTATCAATACCATTTTCAATCTAAGATGACATTATTTCATATGTGTATGTTTCAAGAATAATGTCTCTATTATTTACATGGTATGATTTTTCTTATGATTAAATGATATACATTTGTTTTATATGGATTATGTTATGATGGGATGATGTTTATGAAACCCATTTTATTCATTGGGTTATTATGAATGATGTATGTTTATTTTGTGGAACACGAAAGAATGATTTCATTATGAGATGGGTGGGACCTATATCTCTCTCCAATGCATTGGGTAAAGATTTATATCTCATGAGATAGACATGGTTGGAATGGTAAGTTAATCTGGTTCAGTGATACAGGACTGGAACGAGGAGTGAACTCGATTCAGAAAGGGACTTTGTCCACTAAGATGGTCATGGCAGTAATGCCTTGGCTACTATGGAAATCATATCTCGTGCTTAATGGTTTTCCAAAATTATATGTTTTTCCCATGCTATATTATCATGATTGATATTATATTATGTTCTATGCCTTACGTACTACCATGTTGTATGTCATTTCTCAAGATTTAGATGTTTAAATATTATGTTCATGTTTTTAAGTTCAAATGTATATGGTTTGCATTATTTTTTCCATGATTACCCTTACTGAGCATTTGAGATCACCCTTTATGTGTTTTATTTTCCCCAGGATATAAAGAAAGGTTTTAGGTATCAAAAAAATGAAGATCTTTATGGGAGATGTTGAATATCTTTCACCAAGATTAGAAGATTATATTCCGAGTTTCCAATGACACTAAACTATTACGGTCCTTTGGTGTCTATTTTTGTTATGTATTAGGTATATCTCAAAAGTAATGTAATTTCCATGTATGTCAAGTCTTGGATCTCTACATCGGCTGTGGAAAAATTGGAAGAAAGATGTCGCGGATAGAGATAGGTTGTGTCATATACTAAGGAGAACAGTGGACTAGGGTTCGACACTGACTGGTGTGGCATGACGCGAGGAATAATATGCGAATAAGAAGAAGAAGATTAAAAAGAGTGGACAATTGCGATCATTCGGGATTTGATCAGACGACTTCAGATTTTTCCACAGTTTAAAAAAATGGATGGACAGCTAGGATTAGGTGTGGAATATATCGGACGACCTGGAATGTGTACCATTAAAATCCTCTCATCCCACATTAAAATCGAATGGGTTTTGCGACTCCATTATAATAATCCACACTCCGACCACTAATCAATATGTTCTCTCCTCCCTCCCCGGTACCACCCCGTACCGATTCTCTGCAGGTGTGCTTCTACTCCCACCCCTTCCGCCCTACTGCCCCACATAGTGGCGTTCTCTAGTCCCTCGATTAATCACTCAGGTCCCTCACAAAACTCTAGGTGTTCATGGCAACAGTTGTGTGAGTTTCCCACTAGCTATTGGCTTGCTCACGTTGGCTGTATAGTTGGGGGCTTGGCCACACAAAGTTAGGGAATGGCCTATAAAGGCTTCCCTTGGTTGGCAGGCCCTCTACAATTTTGTTATAAAAATTCATAAACACAATAAAATGAAAAATTAACAGAATAAAAGTTATTAATTATAAAATTGTTTCTTATATTTTTATCTACAATGAGTTTAAAAACATGAAATTTCAAAAGACATGTATTTAAAAAAATATGGTTATTATACTTTTATTATATCGTAAAACTATGTTATCATTTAATAGGGCTATAATATTTAAATCATTTAAAACATTCAAAACTTTTAAAATACATATATATTAAAAACATATCAAAACACATGAAATGTTTAAGGAATTTATATAAGCTTTATAAAAATAAAAATAGTTACTTGTTCCAACTTCTATAATTATAATTCACTTTAAAAAAAGAAATTTATTTATTTCATTAATCGAAGACCTGGTTTTATTTAACCAAAATTATAACTTCAAAATATTTACACATGCCCAGTGGTCAATTTTAAAAGCAACAGTTTTCTTAAGACTCTAACGACTAAAATAACAGTCATAAGTATTTACAAGAGTCAATAAGACCCTTATAAAAACATATTTAGGATATTTAATATCTTTAAATCAGTTTGGCTTACAAATATGGTTCTCTACATTCCCCTTATGCTTAGTAATTTTTTCATTATCCTAGTAATTTCATTCTTCATTATGGTCGGTCTAAGGGATGAGGGATACATGACTGGTCTCATTGTCATGTTAGGAGTTCTTCCAGTAGTGATCCTTTTATTTTCCATTAGTTTCCTAGGCTAGCTATGGTATTTTTGTTTTAACATTTCTATGTTTTATTGAATAAAACATTTCTTTTTTTGGAAATAATTGTTGGGATTGAATGGAAATTAAACAAATAAAAACAATAAAATATTATTATTACACATGAAAAATGTTTGGGGTGTCACAAGAATTCATGTTATATGATCATGAAAGATGAAAAAACTCTATAATAGAATTATTGGTCATCTTGGAAAAAAGAAAATGAAAAATATTTCTCAGAGGGAGATTGTTCATTACATTCATATATTGAAAAGGCAGATTGGTTAGATTTACTCATAATGTTACAGGGGAATGATTACTATTTAATCACACTAGAGGGTTCAGATTCATTCCTTATATCCTTTTGAACTAATCCATTGTGATATTTATGGTCCCATGAAAAATAATTCAAGGCAAGGGGATTATTATTTTACATAATTTATTTATAACTTCACTCACATCACTTGTATTATGTTTATAAAACATAAATTAGATTCTCTAATGATATGTATGAGTTTCAGAACATGTTTTGATAAATAGTGTGGTTACTCTATGAAGTGATTTCAAACAAATAACAGTGTTGAATACACTAATAAATGTTTTGAAGATTATCATTAAAAACATGAAATTCAACCCGACCCCAATACAACATACACCCA
The DNA here is from genome assembly GCA_963277665.1 of Viscum album. Taxonomy (NCBI): domain Eukaryota; kingdom Viridiplantae; phylum Streptophyta; class Magnoliopsida; order Santalales; family Viscaceae; genus Viscum; species Viscum album. The sequence goes on along the minus strand of OY728121.1, from coordinate 1,653,807,449 downwards.
ATAAAAATATGGTGTAGTTGATTTGAATAATATAATCTTAGTAGATATGGGTTGAAAAATGATTATAGAAAGTGATATTTCTAATAAATTTTGGGGAAAAGATATTGGATAAGTACTATATTTTAAAAGTTGATGCTATTATATACCAAATTTATATTTGAATCCATATGAGATGTACTATGAAAATACTCAATGTTGAAGCAACCCATAGTGTTTGGAAGCCCTTTTATTGGCACGATTAAGGTGAAAATATCATTAATTATGATCCAAAGAGGTTTTGTTAGACTATTTCTGGGTTACACAACAAATGTTAGGGGATTTTTCTAATATAAAAAGGGTACTGATAGAATTACTAATTCTTCATATGTGAAGATCCTCATATTTTCAAAAAAATTGCTAATAAATATTTTTCTATAAGTGATATTTATACTAATTATTTTAAACAGAGTTGAGAAATAGAAAACAAAGATGAAAATGATAAATATTTCCAAAATGAATGAGAAGATTTTTTCATATCAAGTGATGAGGAATAAATAAATTTAAACCACCATATGCTGATAAGTAAGGTTTAGATTTAAAACATCATTGGAAATCAAGAAGAACATGTGAAAATAGAAGAACTATACATACTTCATCCCATACTTCTTTGTAATCTCATTTTGAACCTAATGATGTTGAGGCTTCTCAAGAGCACCAAGAGTGGTTCATGTTATGATTTAAGAACTGAATAAAAATAATAATTTTGAGACATAAGAACTTGTTCCTAAACCTTAATATAATAATTTTATGGTAATTAAGTGTGTATGAAGAAATAAATTGAATGAAAAGGGTAAATTTTTTTGAAATAAAATAATGACATGTTTGTAAAAAAATTACTCATACTGAAGGAATTTAAATTGATGAGACCTTTGCATAATTATTATGGATAAAAACCATAAAAATTTTCATTTTGTGTTACATTAAAATTGAATTTCAATATCTAAAAAATGAATATCATGCCTTAATAATTCATTAAAGAATTATAGGAAGAGTTTAACATTAAAGTGCCATATGGGATTCTGGTTAGAGAATATGAAAATTAATTTTTCAGAGAAAATAATATTTTATATGCCCTAAAGGAATCTTAAAGTGTATGATATTCTAGACTTGACACCTCCTTAAAGAGGTCAAATTTTACAAAGTTATGAGAGGTGATAAAACTATATATCAAAGACAAAAAAATAATTATTTCTCATAGTTATTATTTATATACATTAAATAATATTTAATGGAAATGTAAATGAAATGTGTGAGTAGTTATTTTATGTAACCAAAATTTTATTTTAAATGACTGTGTTTGGAGAGAAGACGTACTTTCCAAGTCTACAAATCTCTAAAGAGAAGATAATTTTTTTCTCAAGATTAGTGTGAAAATGAACTCTTTGAAAATAATTATAGAGGATTAAAAAACTATTTAAACTCCAATTTCAATAGGAATAATGTTTTACAATGATTAAAAGGGGAAAATTTATTCAATGGGAGTTTAGAATGTTGATTAGATATTTGTTAATCCTTACAGATTCAATTCCAGATAATCTATATTCTACCACTCCTTTTTCTAGATATCAAATTGATAAATAATAATCCCATTTTATTGTATGAAAATGTATTATCTTGTAAATAATGGGTATAATTGATTTTGGGTTGAAATATAATAAAATGTTTTTGTTATCATGATACAAATTGTGAAGGTTAACGACAAGAAATTGACAACTAGTTGAATTTTTTTCATGGTAATAGATGTGTTTGTTTGAACTGATAGAAGAAATGTTATCTAACTTTATGCACTACTAAGGGATAATATGTTGTCATAAATCATTCTATAAATCAGTTTATGAGAATGAAAAATCACTTGGAAGATCTAAAAGTGGGTTCAAATATGCCACTTCTTTATGGATGTGATAATCAGTGTTCTATCGGTTTATCAAATTATGTAGTTCAATAATATGTTATAGAAAACATTTTTATTAAATATCACATCATTAAATATATTTTGGAGATAAATTAATTGAAATTTTAATTTATTATAATAAAATTGTATATTTATAATCTTTCCACCAATCAATTATCTTAAGATACATTTCAGTATCTAAGGTTAAAGATGGGTGTTCAACCTCATCTTGTACGAGGATAAGGCATGTATTCTTTGTCCCATCTCTCTTCTTTTAATTATAAGATGTTTTCAAATTTAAATAAAAATGAAAATATAATTTGTCCATTGATTTTTAGTTTGCCTTTCTAGGGAGAGAATATATAGTGGGAGTTTTTAAAATTAATATGATGTGATTTTAACGTGTGTTAAATGTTCATCATGTGTGAAATATTTTAATAGTTTTTGATGTGTATGAAACATATGTGAACTATAAAGAATGTGTAAACTATTTAAATAGTTTATTAAAATGGATTTATCTTTTATTTTATAGTTTCAAGTTAATTTAATAAGTGAAGGTCTGTTAAAGAAAGGTTGTTTATAGATAACTATATTAGGGATAACATGGAATTTGTGTTGAATGATTATTCTTTCATACCCCAAGTAAAATCACATAGGAATATTATTATTGGATAGTAATAATTTATTTGGTTTTTATAGAATTATTGATTTATGTTCCTTGTTTGAAAAAAAATACGAACGGAAATATTATTGAGACTCAGAGGTTGTGAATTGTTGGTTAAGGGGAAGAAGCTCGTAAGAATGAAATAGTGTTGAATATATTGCTAGATTTTGTTTCATATATTTTGAATGGGTCGGATGTGCTACCACTATAGTGAGTGGGTAGAAGGTTTTAATAATTTTTTACGCTACCATTGGGTGCTCTACAACTAGGATTCTACCTCTAATTACTACTTCATGGTTTCTACCACTAGTATTATCACCCGTAGCTACCACATGTTTCTATAGTCATTTTTTATTATCTGTTTCTACAACTATGGTGATATAGATATCTTGATACCACCAGGATTATAACATCAAGGATCTAATACTAGGGTGCTACATCCAGATATTACCAGTGAGATTCTACTATTGGTATGTGACCACTAGATGAAAAATAGGGAATCCTAAAGTCTCATGGTATTTTTAGAAACCATGAATTGAGTCCAAAGATGGAAAGTAATGTGTTATTATAAGGATTAAATATCATGATATTTCCTTTCATGACTCCTTAAATGGATATGTTTTATGATTATATAATGTAAAATAAGTTATAATCATTTAAAATATTTTGATTCCAGAAATTAAGAATTAAGAAGAGAGATATATATATTATGCACATTTGTTTGTACATGAAGTGGGATAGTTGAATTAGTTGGGTTTGATGTTTATTTTCAAGGGAAGGAGTTTGAAGTTCATCAAAATAATTCATGAAGAGAATATCACGGAAATATTTCTACTCTATTTTAAATGATGTTTCACCCTATTTTAATAATTCAAATTTGAATGATCATTACATGTGATGGATGAGGGAAAGAAAGTGGTATGTCCTTAAGAGGAAGAATTTTGAGTTTGAATCCAAAAAAAATTATCCAAATATCATTAATGAATTGAAACATAGACATGGTTTTAATTTTGAAGAGACATAGATTTATAGAATAATGAGGTGGATATTTTTTTATAACTAGATGTAGTCACAAATAGTTATGAAAGTTGTTTCCTATAGTTGTTATTGCAATGGATAAATATGATGTTTCTAGAAGTTTTAATATGAATATATATACATAGTATCATATATATTTGAATAAATAAGAAAGATAAAATATTAATAATCATGTATTGATAAATTATAATATGATTTTTCTTGATTGGGGTTACTATTAAAGATACGAGGGTGAAAATTAAGAGAGTTTGAGGTGTTGGTGAAGGACAAGTGTTTATATCAAGTGGTTTGTAAGTAAATTAAAGTTTATAATTTTCCATGAAATAAGACATGAAAAAACTAACATTTCATCACAATAGACAACTATATTACATTCCAAAGGAGGAACATATATATTTTTTCAATTTATCATTTGAATTTTTTATTTGTGTGATATGCCCCATATATTTTTGGGAGTTCTAAGTGAGTTAGAAGGACATAACTACTCATAGATTTCTCAAATATTTATTAGTGTATCATATGATCAAGGGTTTCATAGGATAATGCCTTAGACTATCTACTCACATTGATTAGTGAACCTTGTAAATCACTTGAGCTCTCTATATGTGTGCTTGTGTTTGGATTAACATAAAAATTCACTAATCCCAGCCTAAAAGGGTTTTTGATAAAAATAATATAAAATTGTTGAATCACATATTGAAAAATTATCTTAATAATTTCATGATTCTATGTTTTCATATTGGTTACTATGGGGTATTTTCCATACAACCAAGGTAAACTTTCCCAATATCAGGATTTATGGGGTCATAATCTAGGTCCCTTGATCAAAACATATGTCATATATCTATGATTTAGAGTACTTACCAAAATTATACCACCAAGACATAGTCTTTAACTAATATTTTTGTTCAATGTTAAGGGGAGACATGATCATTTACTGGAAGGTAAAGTGCCAGATGAGGATATGTAGCTATGGTATCTTATGGATGAAGACTATAGGGTGAGAAACACTAAAACGAAGGAATATTTGTTGGAAGGTGAGTAGACACCACCAATTTAAGATTCATGAAAGCTCACGCTAGGTTTGGAATGTTTCTAAACCTTTAATACCATATCAACAATGATTAACTATGAATTAAAATAACCTTTAATGAATGAAATTTCTAGGAATTTAATATGAGGAGGAAGGGGATTCTCTAGATTATCTTCTAGAGAATGTACTGAGGTGAAATTGGTGGAAGCTTCTTGGAGGAATGGATGTTCCAAATTCCAATGTTATAGAAGCACATTTAGGAACTGATGAAGTGAAAAACTATTCAAATATAACTACCCACCTCTCATAGGTCTCTCTAGGTAAATTCTATCTCCCTATATTATTTTACTTTATTATTTTTTATACTCTTTGTTGACTCATTTTATATAAAAATTATAGATCCATAAATTCAAGATGAGGAGTCTCCAATGATACTTTTATAGAACCTATTGGCATGGATGGGGAGTGGGTGGTGGAGCCTGTATCTAGTTCCATTCTCTTAGATCTATCTATAGGTATGATGATAGAGTGGGGAAATGTTTTAAAGACCCCCTTCCTTCTGATGAAGTGAAATTTTACATCACTCCATTCATCGTGTAAGTTAAAATTCAATAACTTCTACTCAAATTTTACTATTATCATTTCTTAATCTAATAAATGGATTTCATGTTACATATTTTCCCTTGAGGGAATATCTCCATGAGTATTGGGATCTTGGTATGTTAGTTGAATGGGAAGGACTCATCACCAATTTTTTTATTAATTGATGTAGTAGGTGATTGAAGCATTAACTTAGTGTGATGGTGAGCATTTCAAAACACCAATGGTCGGATAGGATCTATAGGCACCAATTAGTGAGGATGAACTTACCAAGAATTTAGAGTTATATTCACCTAATATGTAGAAATCCATAAATATTCTTTCTCTCACCAAGGTGGAATCAAAAAACATGATCCCTTATCACACTTTAGAGTTGTGCCCATAAAATTTGGAGCCTAAAGTTGAATATTCATCTCCACTATTTAAGAAATTATATAAGCCTGATCCTATGACTAAGGTTAAATATGTCCCTTGTTTAGATATTAATGAGTAAAACATGAGGATTTTGTGCATATCCAAGAAGATATTTCAAAAAATCATCACCCTCATATTGTTGATTTAGATAGAGTGATAGATAGGGAGCCTCATCCACCAGCTCAGGAAACTGGGATATAGTGTGGTTGACTACCAAGGACACTATTGGATATACATAGACTTTCGAGATAAATGGGAGAATCGAAAAGCATAATAATTATAATCTTATAGGGATTCATCTATGGGCATGGTATAACATTTCATAATAAGGTTGAGAATGGAATTTTTATGTGGGAAATATAGGATCATCATTTGTAGGCCTTCGCCATGACATATAGGAAGTATTTCATGTGACATAGGACTTGATTGGCCACTACTAAAGCTATAAGGACTCAAACCACATCTGAGAAGTGAAATTTATGGTTAATAAGGATGAGTTATATATTTCAGTGTATAATTTGTGTTCAAGAGTAGAGGAGGATATGAAAGACATAACTATGATGTATAAGGTTTTTGAATCCTCCTGTAAAGGATATATGATCTTGATTAGTTAATAACATTTTCATATTTGGGGACCAATTTTGTTTCAATAGAGAGGCTCTATTATATAAGTGAACATTATGACTTTTTCATGCAATAAAATTAATTATTATTTGAACTCACTCTTTTTAATTAATTGTATAATGGTAAAATTAAAGAAACAATCAACCAAAAATCACTAATCCCACATGATTCATGCTCTTTGTGGAAAAAAAATAGATATACAAAAGATCATTCATATAACATGAGTGTTCATAATAGGGGTGGAAGGGTTAAAGTCAGAATATCATATCAGATACTTAAGGGAAACCCATTAGGAATAGGGAATCAGGTTAGTGAGACTCCAATAAATTATTTAATATCAATGTGTATAGATTCATGGGGGAATAACACCAAGGGTACATGAAATCCACATGAGAAATGTAAATGTGGGAGAAAAGTAAGCTGGGACATCAAGATTTTGAATTGAAAAATGGAAAGGGGTATACAAACTGAGGAAGAACATTGACTAAATCTGAAACATGGCTTCCAAAACTATACTACTAGGGATACATCCATAAATATGGGTATTGAGTATAGGATATGGATCATAGTGATATATTCCATCACTATAGGGGAGTTCATTAAGAAGTTATGAGATAACATTAACCAAAATAAAGGAATATAATATATGCTGATGGAATAGGGGGATGCTCCCAAAGTGTTTTGGAACTCATAAGGTAAATCCATCATTCATTGGGTGTATCAAAAGAGCATAGATTCAAATCATGGGATAGTAGTATATTTGCAAATTCCTATCGAGTGTGAGTCATGATAAGGGTATTAAATAATGATCTAACTATAAATATGTTGTGATATATGAGGCTACATAGTTTAATGTCACATTTTTTTAATAATTTAAGGAAAATGGTTTGATATCAACTGATATGAATAGTAGTGGTTCTGGAGTTTATGGGTATAAAATTATTAAAAAGGGATTGATCCCAGTTAAATGTCATGGAACTTGGACCAAGGGGTGTTCCTTTTATGGTCATTAAACTAAGACCATGGGAACTACCTTTTAATGTTATGTATGCAGGATCATTGGACATGAGTTTTAAAATCATTCATCTAGTACCATGGATGGAATTTCTTAATATCAATCATGAAGGATTAATGCCATCTAGTTAAACATCATAGAGTGAGGAAAAAGAGGGATGTTAATTTTAAATTTAATCATTTAGGTCTAAATAAAGGAGGTTAAGGTAGTTAATGTAGAAATAAGGCCAAATGAGTAACCCAATGATCATTAAGATCCCACACATTATTACATACAACCTAAAATGTGAGTATATTCTAATAATGGTCATGATTCTTTGACCTTGGTTCCTAGTTTACTGTCATGGGCCTCTAAAAAATCCCTTGGAGAGTAGCATCATCTCACTACTTGGTGGGAAAATGTGACCATATGAGAGAAATGATTGTTAAGAAGAGATGAGAGATATGAGGGATTTATGATTATGTAACACCTGAGACTTTTATGTTACATAAATAATCAAAGGAATCTTTTTCTACACAACACTTTCTTGACTTTCTTTACACGAAATCGCGACCTTCCTCGATAGCTTGCGTCGTACGCAATACCGAGTTTCACAAAACAATGATATACTATTAAAATATTATTAAAACTAGCCGTTATGAATAGTAATAACCACTTTTTGAAATTTTATAAATTTTATTTTTCAAAATGGATTTCATTTTTGGATTCAGAATATCGAAATTATCCTAGGGTGAAATTTTGGAATTTTTCTGAAAACTTTCAATTTTTGATGAATAGTGAAACCACTAAGTGGTAGTTAAAAAACTGAATTTTTCATAAAACCTAATTTTACTGCTTCTGTGAGTGGAATTTCAAAAATCTGAGAGACATAGTTGATGTCAGTAAGTAAAATGTGGTTCAATTAGATGAAAATAATTTTTGGTGAATAGTAACTTTTTACTTTTATTTACCACAGTTAAAATTAAATAGGGTAATTAAAGGTAAAAATGATATTATTATTACCCTAACACATGTCCTAATTCTATTAGATAAGTTTAATTCGAACAAAAACAAACTTAGGAATAAAATATGACCATTTAGGCCCACTTGTATTAGATTAGGACATTTATTATTAATTTATTTAAAGAATGGTTAAAATAGTTAAAATCAAAGTTTAATAAGTAAATAATTTTTAATATAATGTTATATATAAAATAAATTCGACTATAAATATTCATTAGAAAGATAAAAAGATTTCCTACATAATGGTATTTTATTTGTAATTTTTAGACATTAAATATTTTAATTTATTTATGACACAAAGATGATGCAGTAATTATCTTATTAATGAAATATTGACATAATTGATGTTATAAATACCCAAATAAATGTAATTTGAAACTTTTTATGAATTACACTAATTTTATAGGTTAATATGACATGTTATTATTGATTTAATTAACTTTGTTTGAACTATTAATTCTGTTATGATTTTCACAAAAATCAATTACTAAATAGTGTCAAAATTGACATAAAATAGTTTTTAAAACAAATATTATATTAGTAATTGTTATTTTATTCCTAATAATCTAAGGTTCGGAAAAATGACTTAGATAAGGTTATATATATTAATAATAAACAACATGGGGTTCGTTTGGCTGTTTATAGTAAGTTTATTAACCTTATAGTATAAGAACACAAGAAGACACGGTAAAGGTAAAATTATTTAATTTAATGTTAAATATAAATGATAAGGTTAAAATAGGAACCTAAACTTTTCTAAATTCTATTGGATGAGAGTATGTCGACCCATCCCCACCTTAGCTTCGAAATAAATCAATTTGGAGCTATTTAAAACCGAATTTGTCTTTATAATAAAATAATATTTTTAGTTATTCCAAAGGTGCCCCTCTCCTCCCTTATAAAAGGGCACCTCATCCCTCTCTTCCTCACACCACTTTGAGCCTTCAATATAGTCCAACCCCTGCCAATTGCTTCTCTCCACTTCCCTAGAGACATCCTAGAGGTACTGGTCTTCTTCAAAGACCAATTTTAGTTCCCTAAAAGGAGGTCTCAAAGAGGCGCTTCAAAGAAGAGGTAATGCCTGTTACCGATTCTTTCATCTTTATTTCTTCTTCCACTTCTTCTTCTTTAGTTGTTTCATTATGAAGTAATAACATCAGTATCAATCATATACTGATATTTTATTATAAGTATGAAACAACCCTATTCCACCATCTATCCATCCTACAGAAAATGAAATCATCGCGCGTGCGTACGTACGGAATACCGTCTCCACGCCGTGGTGTAATCTATTTTCCACCACCACCTTACTTGGATGGTTATAATGGTGTAAATAATGACTATATATGATTATTGTAAAGTTATTTTGATTCTGAAATAGTATACATACACTCCAATACAATTCCATGATCATGGGAACAATATCATCGCTCGTGCGTACGTATGGAATACCGTCTCCACAATGTGATGTGACTCGTTCTACATGATCTTCATTGCATAATGATTATATAAATGAATTGAATGAATGAATAAGATATATATTATACTAATAACATTCTGGAAATGAGGTATCTATAACCTAAAGAGAAGAATAAGAATTTATTCGACAAACACGCATAAGAACAAAAAGTAATAAACACCCGAATAACAAGTAGTAATGAAATATTACTAATAAGAAGCTAAGAATATGACCATATATGATATAATAACAATAATTATGATTCTGTAATAATTCAATAACATTATTTAAATCATTATATAGGAGTTTCGGACACTTACGAACTAAATCGGACCTAAGGTAAGAGAAATATCACAATCTCATTTTTATCCGAGATTGTTTATACTTTGGCATTTACTGGGGTGAATTTTGTCATCCACATCCATGTTTCCCCAATATGTAATATTTACATAATTCTACAATAGTTTATGTCTAATTTTACCCTTAGGTTAGTTTTTAGTAAAAGATATGAAAGTAATATTTTGTCATTTTTCGTATGAGGTACTTTTTTACTTTTCCAACAAAAGTATGAGAAGAATGTTTTTTTAACTTATACGGCATGAATGGATTTTTAAAACATTATTTCCAAGAAGATTCCTTTACAGTTTTTCAAGTTTATTTTTAATCAACTTATTTTAGTTTAGAATTGTATGACATGTTAAGAAAGGAAAAGTATTTTGGAAGTAGAAAGGATATTTTCCTCATGAATGGAGTTCAAGTGTTTTATCAAAATTATTTTCCATCTAAGATAATAAAGGGTTCTGTTTCTATCCCTATTATTACATTGATTTGATTATGTTGTGATGGAATTATTTTTATGAATTCCTTTATCTTATATGAGTTGTTTTATGATGTCACGATGTTTAAGATTCCCATTTTTATTACATGGGTTATGCTATGATGTATGGTTTATGATTTTGTCACACACATTTGAATGGTTTCATTATGAGATGGGTGGGACCTATATCTCCCTCCAATGCATTGGGTAAAGATTTTATACCTCATGAGATAGACATGGCTGGAACGGTAGGTTAAAACGGTTCAGTGAAACAGGACTGAAACGAGGAGTGAACTCGGATCAGATATGGACTTTGTCCATAAAGATAGTCTTGGCAATGAGTCTTGACTAATAAGAAATGATTCTCAATGATTATGTGTGTATGCCACAAAGTTTCATGTTTTATGTTATGATTATTGGGATTACATTTCACTACTATGATTTATCCCATGTTATGAAATTATGATCTCTTTTGCAGGTTAAGATTTTCAAAAGTTATGTGCTTATGTATATGATGTACCCTTACTGAGCATTTGAGCTCACCCTTTTGTATGTTTTATTTCCCTAGATCAGGAAGAAGGTTATTAAGTAGAATATGCCAAAAAGGGACTCTAGATATGATGAAATAAATGGGAGGAAAAGTAGATGCTTTATGAACCAGTTGTTTATGATTTCCAGTTTCTAAGGACACTATACCTATACGGTCATTTCATGGTTTTGTTATATGTTTTAATAAGTGTGCATCAATTTTGAAGTAATAACAATGTATGTAAAGTATGGGTCGTTATAGTTGGTATCAGAGGAAAGGTATAGTCAACCTTTGGAAACTAGGATGTGAAAGCCTTAGTAAGAACCCTAAGGATAAGTCTAAGAATAGAACACAATCTTAGTGTTTTAGAAATGGCCATGAATAACCTAGGATAATACCTTAAGTGTGAAATTTTATTCTTGATTATGTGGTTTTTCTATTATAATTAGTGTTGCTCACACTATTCTTATTGGTTTTAGCCAATGACTAGAACTCGAAGGAATCGTGTTAATGCAGAATGCGACGGGAAATGCAATGATTGTCCCCCTGAGCAACCAAACGTTATGGGAGCTAGAATGAAAAATCTTGTATCCATGCTCACACAACTTTCTCAAGCTATGAATCATGCAGGACTTCCAAACGAGCAAAGGAAGGAGCAACATTCTGTTGAATCCTTCATGAGGCAGCATCCACCTTCTTTCAGCAGGTCTACTAATCCATTAGTTGCTGAACAATGGATTAGTACTACTGAAAATATATTTTCAGTTCTTCAATGTTCTGAACATGATAAAGTCATCCTAGCAGTGTATCGTTTTGAAGGAGATGCTGATCAACGGTGGAATCTTATTAAGAATACGAGGCAAAGGGATGAAATTGAGTCCATGGAATGAGACAAGTTCAAGAACTTATTTTTCAATAAGTACTTACCTCGTATTCACCAAACAAAGATGGAGAAGGAGTTTCTTGAACTAAATCAAAAGGATGATGAATCGGTTGGTACCTATGAAGCAAATTTTACAACACTTGCAAGGTATGCTTCTGGTATTATTATCCAACCTGAGAGTAAGATTGATCGATTCTTTAGTGGCTTAAAACCAAGTCTTCGAAGGGCGTTAGCCATAAGGGACTTCAATATCTACAAGGAAATCGTTCGATGTGCTCTCAAAGTCGAGATGGAGATTGGAGTAACCCATCATTCATATGGGTTTGATAAGAAGAGGAAAATGGAATTCAAAGGAAAATCTAAAGAGCACACTGAAAAGAAGATGAGCTTTCCCTTATGCTCAAAGTGTGGAAAGAAACATGGAGGGAGTTGTCTTAAAGGGACAAGTAAGTGTTTCAAATGTGGAAAGGAAGGTCATCGGGCATTTGAATGCCGCAATGATGGGAAAAGGATGTCTAATGATGAAAACAAAGGAAGGGATACACAGAATGACCCTACTACACTTCAATGTTTCAAGTGCAAGGAGATGGGGCATTATGCCAATCAATGCCCAAATCCAAGGGTTGATGATGATGGTCGACGTCAACAAACTCTTAAGGCTAAAGACAAAGGAAAGTCACATGCAATTTCTATCAGCGATGTGGTGTACGATAACGATGTGGTGAAAGGTACACTTACCATCCACTCTAAAGTAGCAAATGTTTTATTTGATTCTGGATCCACCCACTCCTTAATTTCTGAAGAATTTTCTAAGGATATCACTGTATTACCTCAACAATTAGATGTTGAGTTAGCTGTGACAACCCCTAATGGAACAACAGTCGCATCAAAAGTTTATAATTCTTCTCCGATGGAAGTTTGTGGGAAAGTTCTTCCTGCAAATCTTGTGATCCTTCATATAGTGGAATTTGATGTGATTCTTGGCAAGGATTGGCTTTCTCTACATGTAGCTCATATCAATTTCCAAAGAAGGGAAGTCACATTTCATATTCTAGATCAATCTATGATCGTCTATCAATGCAAGGATGAACATAACCTTCCAGTGGAAATTTATTCCATCTTATGGGTCTTGATTCCACTAAATGAAGGTTATTTATCTCAAATGGTTGGTGAGAAACTCACGATTAAGAATATGCCCATTATAAGGGAGTTTAATGATTTCTTTCCGGAGGAATTACCGGGTCTTCCATCGAATCATGAAGTTGAGTTTTCAATAGAACTCATACCGGATGCTTTTCCTATTTCAAAGACACCTTATAGAATGGCCCCAATTGAGTTGCAAGAATTGAAGAAGCAACTCCAAGAGAATCTTGATAAGGGGTTCATATGCCCTAGTGCATCACCTTGGGGAGCACCTGTTCTGTTTGTTAAGAAGAATGATGGATCAATGAGACTCTACATTGATTATCGAGAACTTAACAAGATCGCTATCAAGAACAAATATCCTCTCTCGCGCATTGATGACTTATTTGACCAACTACGCGAAGCTCAATACTTTTCCAAGATTGATCTTCGTTCAGGGTATCATCAATTAAGGGTAAAAAAGGGATGATATACCAAAAACAGCTTTCCGTACAAGGTATGGACACTATGAATTTATAGTGATACCATTTGGTCTTACTAATTCCCCTGCTATCTTCATCGATCTGATTAATAGAGTCTTTAGAGACTAACTTGATCAGGTTGTGGTAGTCTTTATAGACGATATTCTTGTCTATTCAAAGAGCAAGGAAGAACATGAAGATCACTTGATAATTATATTGAAGACCCTGAGAATGGAGAATCTTTATGCCAAATTTACCAAGTGTGAATTTTGGCTTCAAAAAGTTTCATTTTTGGGTCACATAATCTCAAAAGAGGGGATATCTGTGGATCCAGCAAAAACAGAGGTTATCGAAAGATGGTCGAGACCAACAACAGTAACTGAGATCTGAAGTTTTCTTGGTTTGGATGGATATTATCGACGTTTTGTGAAAGATTTTTCACAATTATCTAATCCACTCTCCAAGTTGAATCGTAAAGGAGTTATGTTTGTTTGGACGGAGGAATGTGAAGAGAATTTCAAGGAGTTGAAAAGAAGGTTATCCAGTGCACCTGTGCTCACACTGCCTTATAGTGGAGAAAGGTTTGTGATCTACAGTGATGCATCCAAGAAGGGATTGGCGTGTGTTCTTATGCAAAATGATATGGTGAAAGCTTATGCCTCACGACAGTTGAAAATACATGAGAAAAATTACCCAACTCACGATTTGGAGTTAGCTGCGGTAATCATTGCATTAAAGATTTGGAGGCATTACCTTTATGGTGAAAGGTGTGATATTTATACGGATCATAAAAGTTTAAAGTATATTTTCACACAAAAGGAGATGAATATGCGCCAAAGAAGATGGTTGGAGCTGATTAAGGATTACGACTTCTCAATTCATTACCACCCTGGGAAAGCAAATAAGGTGGAAGATGCATTAAGTCGACAAGACCATGCTAGTTTATCCATGATGAGTATCACAAAAGATCCAATATTTATGGATTTACAAAGGATGGATCTTGGAATTAAAATGGAAGGGGGGAAATCGTATCTTTCTCAAATGAATGTTCAACCATCTATACATGTGAAGATTAAAGAGGCACAGAAAGAAGATGTCGAGTTACAAAAGAAGGTGAGAAATGTTCCTGAATTCAACCTTGATTGTGATGGGATAATAAAGTTCAGAAATCTGGTTTGTGTTCCTCCCATCCCCGAATTAAAGAAGGAGCTGATGGATGAGGCTCATAGTTCTTCATTCTCTATTCATCCTGGAATCACGAAGATGTATAGGGACCTTAAAGAGAACTTCTGGTGGGATGGCATGAAAAGAGATGTTGCTGAATATGTCTCTCGATGCTTGGTTTGTCAACAAGTTAAAGCTGAGAGACAGAAGTCTAAGGGGATGTTACAACCATTACCCATACCCAAATGGAAATGGGAAAACATCACTATGGACTTTGTCACAGGACATTCTAAAACATCCAAAGGAAATAATGCTATCTGGGTCATAGTGGATCGTCTTATAAAGTCTGCACACTTCATTGCTATTAGAGAGGATTTCTCTCTGGATCAGCTTGCCAGGATATATGTAAAGGAAGTGGTAAGATTTCATGGAGTACCACTTTCTATTATATCTGATCAGGATCTGAGATTTACCTCGAAGTTCTGGCGAAGTCTTCAGCATACTCTGGATACAGAGTTGAGTTTTAGCACTGATTATCATCCTCAGACAGACAGTCAGTCTGAGAGAACAAATCAAACTCTAGAAGATATGTTGAGAGCTTGCTCTATGGATTTCGAAGGTGGTTGGGATCAACACCTACCTTTGGTAGAATTTTATTATAATAATTGCTTTCACTCCAGTATTCAGATGGCTCCTTATGAAGCTCTCTATGGAAAGAAATGCAGGACTCCAACTTGCTGGGATGAAGTTTGGGAAAGAAAGCTATTAGGACCCGATCTTGTTGATGAAATGGCAGAAAAGGTCAGATCTCTTCAACAACACATAAGAGAAGCTCAGAGTCGACAGAAAATTTATGCCGACAACCGAAGAAAATACCTAGAGTTTGAAATGGGTGATAAAGTGTTCTTACGAATATCTCCCTGGAAGAGGGTCATGAGATTTGGAAAGAAGGGGAAGTTGAGCCCTAGATATATCGGTCCTTTCGAAATACTAGATCGTGTTGGGAAGGTAGCTTACCGATTGGCGCTTCCACCGAATCTCTCTCAAGTTCACGATGTGTTCCATGTATCTCTCCTGAGAAAGTACATACCTGATCCTTCACATGTACTCAGCTCCGAAGTTGTACCGCTGGAGCAGGATCTTTCTTATGAAGAACAACCGATAGAGATTCTGGATCGTAGCGAAAAAGTCCTACGAAACAAGACCACTCGATTGGTGAAATTTTTATGGAGGAACCACCAATTAGAAGAAGCTACATGGGAGCTTGAGGATATGATGAGGGAGAGGTATCCTCGTCTGTTTGTTACAAAGTGACAAATTTCGAGGGAGAAATACATTTTAAGGGGGGTAGAATGTAACACCCGAGACTTTTATGTTATATAAATCATCAAAGGAATCTTTTTCTACACAACACTTTCTTGACTTTCTTTACACGAAATCGCGACCTTCCTCGACAGCTTGCGTCGTACGCAATACCGAGTTTCAC
Organism: Viscum album; assembly: GCA_963277665.1. Taxonomy (NCBI): domain Eukaryota; kingdom Viridiplantae; phylum Streptophyta; class Magnoliopsida; order Santalales; family Viscaceae; genus Viscum; species Viscum album. Next base: position 1,653,791,187 of record OY728121.1, on the reverse strand, counting down.
TAAAAAATGATATACTATTAAAATGTTATTAAAACTAGCTGTTATGAATAGTAATAACCACTTTTTGAAATTTTATAAATTTTATTTTTCAAAATGGACTTCATTTTTGGATTCGTAATATCGAAATTATCCTAGGGTGAAATTTTGGTATTTTTCTGAAAACTTTCAATTTTTGATGAATAGTGAAACCACTAAGTGGTAGTTAAAAAACTGAATTTTTCATAAAACATAATTTTATCGCTTCTGTGAGTGGAATTTCAAAAATCGGAGAGACACGGTTGATGTCAGTAAGTAAAATGTGGTTCAATGAGATGAAAATAATTTTTGGTGAATAGTAACTTTTTGCTTTTATTTACCACAATTAAAAATAAATAGGGTAATTAAGGGTAAAAATGATATTATTATTACCCTAACACATGTTCCAATTCTATTGGATAAGTGTAATTAGACCAAAAACAAACTTAGGAATAATATATGACCATTTAGGCCCACTTGGATTAGATTAGGACATTTATTATTAATTTATTTAAAGAAGGGTTAAAATAGTTAAAATAAAAGTTTAATAAGTAAATAATTTTTAATATAAGGTTATATATAAGATAAATTCGACTATAAATATTCATTAGAAATCTAAAAATATTTCCTATAGAATGGTATTTTATTTGTAATTTTTAGACATTAAATAATTTAATTTATTTACGACACAAAGATGATGCAGTAATTATCTTATTAATGAAATATTGACATAATTGATGTTATAAATACCCAAATAAATGTAATTTGAGACTTTTTATGAATTAAACTAATTTTATAGGTTAATATGACATGTTATTAGTTATTTAATTAACTTTTTTCGAACTAATAATTCTGTTATGATTTTCACAAAAATCAATTACTAAACAGTGTCAAAATTGACATAAAATAGTTTTTAAAACAAATATTATATTAGTAATTGTTATTTTATTCGTAAAAATCTAAGGTTCAGCCAGATGACTTAGATAAGGTTATATATATTAATAATAAACAACTTGGGGTTTGTTTGACTGATTATAGTAAGTTTATTAACCTTATAGTATAAGAACACAAGAAGACACGGTAAAAGTAAAATTATTTAATTTAATGTTAAATCTAAATGATATGGTTAAAATAGGAACCTATACTTGTCTAAATTCTATTTGATGAGAGGATTTCGACCCCTCCCAACCTTATCTTCTAAATAAATCAATTTGGAGCTATTTAAAACCGAATTTGTCTTTATAATAAAATAATATTTTTAATTATTCCAAAGGTGCCCCTCTCCTCCCTTATAAAAGGGAACCTCCTCCCTCTCTTACTCACACCACTTTGAGCCTTAAAGCTCGGCCAACCCCTACCAATGTCTTCTCTCCACTTCCCTAGAGACATCCTAGAGGTCCTGGTCTTCTTCAAAGACCAATTTTAGTACCCTAAAAGGAGGTCTCAAAGAGGCGCTTCAAAGAAGAGGTAATGCCCGTTACCGATTCTTTCATCTTTATTTCTTCTTCCACTTCTTCTTCTTTAGTTGTTTCATTATTAAGTAATAACATTCGTATCACTCATATACTGATATTTTATTATAAGTATTAAACAACCCTATTTCACCATCTATCCATCCTACGGAAAATGAAATCACCGCGTGTGCGTACGTACGGAATACTGTATCCACACCGTGGTGTAATCTATTTTCCACCACCACCTTACTTGGATGGGTATAATGGTGTAAATAATGACTATATATGATTATTGTAAAGTGATATTGATTCTGAAATAGTATACATACACTCCAATACAATTCCATGATCATGGGAATGATATCATCGCTCGTGCGTACGTACGAAATACCGTCTCCACGATGTGATGTGACTCGTTCTACATGATCTTCATTGCATAATGACTATATAAATGAATTGAATGAATGAATATGATATATATTACACTAATAACATTCTGGAAATAAGTTATCTATAACCTAAAGATAAGAATAAGAATTTATTCGACAAACATGCATAAGAACAAAAAGTAATAAACACCCAAATAACAAGTAGTAATGAAATATTACTAATAAGAAGCTAAGAATATGACCATATATGATATCATAATAATAATTATGATTCTGGAATAAGTCAATAACATTATTTAAATCATTATACAGGAGGTTCAGACACTTACGAAGCAAATCGGACATAAGGTAAGGGAAATATCACAATCTCATTTTTATCCGAGATTGTTTATACTTTGGCATTTACTGGGGTGCATTTTATCATCCACATCCACGTTTCCTCAATATGTAATATTTACATAATTATACAATAGTTTATATCCAATTTTACCCTTCAGTTAGTTTTTAGTAAAAGATATGAAAGGAATCTTTTGTCTTTTTTCGTACGAGGTACTTTTTGACTTTTCCAACAAAAGTACGAGAAGAATGTTTTTTTAACTTATACGGCATGAATGGATTTTTAAAAAATTATTTCCAAGAAGCTTCCTTTACAGGTTTTCAAGTTTATTTTTAATCAACTTCTTTTAGTTTAGAATTGTATGACATGTTAAGAAAGGAAAAGTATTTTTGAAGTATAAAGGATATTTTCCTCAAGAATGGAGTTCAAGTGTTTTATCAAAATTATTTTCCATCTAAGATAATAAAGGGTTCTGTTTCTATCCCTATTATTACATTGATTTGATTTTGTTGTGATGGAATTATTTTTATGAATTCCTTTATCTTATATGAGTTGTTTTATGATGTCACGATGTTTAAGATTTTCATTTTTATTACATGGGTTATGCTATGATGTATGGTTTATGACTTTGTGGAACACATAAGAATGGTTTCATTATGAGATGGGTGGGACCTATATCTCCCTACAATGAATTGGGTAAAGATTTTATATATCATGAGATAGACATGGCTGGAACGGCAGGTTAAACCGGTTCAGTGAAACAGGACTGAAACGAGGAGTGAACTCGGTTCAGAAATGGACTTTGTCCACTAAGATAGTCCTGGAAATGAGTATTGACTTACAAGAAATTATTCTCAATGATTATGTGTGTATGCCACAAAGTTTCACGTTTTAAGTTATGATTATTGGGATTACATTTCACTACTATTATTTATCCCATGTTATGAAATTATGATCTCTTTTGCAGGTTAAGATTTCCAACAGTTATGTGCTTATGTATATGATGTACCCTTACTGAGCATTTGAGCTCACCCTTTTGTATGTTTTATTTCCCCAGGTCAGGAAGAAGGTTATTAAGAAGAATATTCCAAAAAGGGACTCTAGATATGATGAAATAAATGGGAGGCAAAGTATATACTTTATGAACGAGTTGTTTATGCTTTCCAGTTTTTAAAGACACTATACATATATGGTCCTTTCATGGTTTTGTTATATGTTGTAAAAAGTGTGCTTCAATTTTGAAGTAATAACAATGTATGTAAAGTATGGGTCATTATAGATTATTCCTAATATAGAAGATTCAAGCATCACTATATAACCCATGATATTTAAATTTATCCACATACAGATCTTAGGGGAAAACATTTAAGTGGATCTGACTCATGTTCATAAGAAGGGGCAAGATGATTGGTACCTCAGTAAGGGAGGGGGATAAAAAAATTAATGTGATTTTTTTCGAAATATTATCACTGAGGAAGAAAAAAAGAAATATTTTCCCTTCATATCTAGATTATACATAAGAAAAGTTGAATCATCTTAGAACTGGGTGAGTGATGGCTCTCGACTTGATTTGAAGGAGTAACTTGAGTTCCTATAAGATATGAGGTTGTAATTTTCTAACTAAACCAACACATGGTAATTTCGATATCACTACATATCTCATGGAGAAAAAATAAATCCATATGTAGTTATAATAGTGGTGAGGTTGGTTATTGACACTAATAGAGGGAATTATCTCCGGTGAGGACCAAAATATTTCAAAATTTACATTATGCAATGGGGATGATACCATGTAGTTCAAAGTTAAATGTATAGAATTTTGTTAATGAAATTTATTTTTATATAGTGATAATGAAATCTATGGTATTTATATTCATGATACTAGGACTAAATTGTGTGATATATTCCTTGGATGTTTATCCATATCAATCATGTTAGTGAAATAATCATCCCAAGCCTATAAGACAACATGACCCATGATCTATGTGGAAAACATGGTACAATGGATGGTTACTAGTTCCATATAAGAGTTCCACAATTTATTGATTATTTGGGGTAATAATTTTACATCAAACACTAAGGAAACTAATGAAATTTGGGAAACTAGTTGGGTGGTTCTATAGAACCGATTCACCTAACCATTGTGAAAGAAAGTATGTGAGGGTAACACCAAGGGTGTTAAAATTATATATCATAAAAAGGGAGTGAATAAAGGTTCAATAATAAAATATAGGGTCATAATCACATAAATGGTGAAATATATACTGAGGATGAACATTTAACACATCAAATGACCATATTAAACTATCTTATTGTCAGCAATATGGGAAAATATTATGAGGTAGCCCACTAAACACATAGGAAGATTGAGACACTAAGTGATGTGACCAAAAAATATTTCTCTAGGATGTGTACCCTATTTGGTAGGTTGAATGACACCAAAGAACTATATTTTTACAAAAATGACGACTATTCAGTAGTGAAATAATGACTAGGAAATAACAACATCATAGACACAAAATGTGCAGATGATAAAGAGGAAGATGATAAAGTCGGATTGAATGTCATGGAGCTACATTATCTTGAATTATGTATGTCAATGGGAGAATATAAGTTTAGGTTGAGTGAGAAACCCATGAAAGGCATGGGAAATGTTCAGCTGTACTATGGAAGAAACCTGTTCAATCTATGATTATTTATAATTTAAACACTTATAGATTAAAATTAGGTTCAAGATATCTATATAGTAATTAGAAATGGTAAAACTGGTAAAGTTGAACTGAGAATTTATATAAATATATATATTATTGGGGATAATAGTTCTTAGCATAAGGTTATTTAACTTAGAAAAAGTTTTCCTACTAGAGTAGGGTCATACGACTTATACTATGGGTGTTGAGGAAGTCTACATACCACTAGGCTGAGATAGAACCCATGCTGAATAATATTTCCTAGTACCAATATAGAAAATTTATAAAATGAGTGAATATTATTTAATGTTTTGATTCTTGGTATATATTAGTGTGGTGTTGCCTTAATGCTCATGGGGAAATGAAAACTCAGTTTGGGAAATAAGGAACAAGAATAGACATAGGAAATTAGAGACTTGTGGTTTAGCCTAAGATTTTAGATCTAGGTTCTACTACATATTCCATGGAATTGAAATAAATATACATGTTGTTAATAGAGGCACAATTCTTTTGGAAAAAAATGAATAATTTAAAAAATATGGGTTATGAAAAGGTATGGGAACTCTCACAAGAAAAGGAACACTATAAACTAATTAGTATCGATGAAATTAATGTCCCAAATATAAGAAGGGGAAAAGTATAGTATGTGGGTAGGACAAGGTAGGACATCTATGTTTGATTACATATACTATAAAGGGGAATCAAGCCACATAGAGTAAGTTGAAAATTACATGGTAGGTTTCCAGCACTAGAGAATAGAATTCATTTCTAGAATTTTAAAGTCATTTTGAATGGTCTAAGGATTATTTATTGTTTAAATTCATTAAAAATGATGAAAACTAGGTAGTTTGAATTTATTCACTGATTAAGAAGAGTAAACCCAATTAAAATTTATAAAAATTATTTCTTAAGGAACCGCACATTATTTGGTGGTGTGATGTGCTCCCCACATATAGTAATCAATGAGTATACACTATTTGGGACAGCCTTGTGAATGGTGAAGTGGACTTCCCATTTGTGATCCACTATTTATTTATTTATTCATGGTACCATTTGATATCTTAATAATATAACTATGTTACCTTGGAATAATTAGTGTAGGAGAAACTTTTTTTTGATTTCATGAGCCATTCTATTAAGATAATACATGATATTGTACTGTTCTTGGAGCCTATTTTCTTCCAGGTCTTTTATATTTTCTAATCTGATAAGGAATATTTTATATATAAATAACTGATCCAAGATGACTATATTGATTTATGGTAGATGAAACTCAATGGGAATCACTACTTCTATCTCAAACACAATGGAGTGAGGAGTCTCATGGGTGGATGTTCGAGTTGTCATCTGATATTCCAACAATGAATTAGAGAACTCATCATAGAATATATTTTCTTATAATACTCCTTGTTCAATATAATTAAATAGAGTAATTTTATGTATTCCCCAAACTATCTATTTTCTAGTGTTTGATAATAATAATTATGTTTGGATTGGATGTTGTAGCTGTTATAATCAATCTTCAATACAAGGGCTTAGAAGATGGTTTTATTATCTATGATAATGTTGTGACATATTCCAATTCAGTGAATGATCTGGGATTTCACAGAATCAATCCCTTAACTAGTATTAACATTTAAAGGGAATCAATTTATCCCAATTAGATCCGAAATATATAGAATTATTAATGAATTTCAACTTCTTGGATGTCACTAGTGAATCCGGACCCATGACATTGGGACCCCATACCATGAAGGGTGAAGTGTACATGGTGGTGTGAAGAAGAACAAGAGGATTTTTGAATAATTTAGAGTGATAATAGAATGAGTTACACATCATTTTTGATTACATGTAGTCAAAAACCATGGTGGGGAAAAAATATACCAACCATCGATCGTGTGGAATAGATTAAATCATATTTGATGATATCTGCATTCCCCTACATAAACCTATGACAATATCTAATAAATTTCCTTCTCTTGGATTAAAAAATTAAAGGATTATATAAATGACTCAATTATAGTGGGATATCATTGAGTTTGGGTTGTGAAAAAAGATTAAATTTATTCCACACTTGTTTATTTTCCCTTTCACAGCATGGGTTACTGGAAGTCTTCCATGTCAGAGGTACTCAAATAGGGGATTCTTCTAATTAGAGTGTTCCTACTTCACAAGGGAATTTTGAGGGGCCTTCTGGGGAGAGTTGGAGGTTATTTAATTCACTTATTAGTCCTCTTCATTAGGGGTGTTTGGGGATATCACTTTATGATGATCTGTGTTAATGTCCTTTTTTTCCTACTCAGTATAAGTATGGGAGGAAACCAAGTTTTCGATAGTGTCTAATAAATCATTTTACGATCATAGAACATGAGATACCTTAAGTTATAAAGAAATATAGCTATCATCTCATGGGTGTTCTCAAATAATAGGATTATCTCCTTCTCTTTAACAATATAGTCATAATTTTTCTATTTAATTAAAACCTTAGAGTCACAATTCACATGGAATAGTGAGACATTGATCTTAGGGGCCACCTGTAAAATTTTTGGTGAATCCTTTTGAATATTTGAAAAAGTATGACATGGGATACATTGAGTGATTGATAAATAATCCTACAATGTTGATCCTATTGTGATTATTTTTTTCATCCTCTACTCATTTAGGATTTGAGAGGAACCATTGATGTGTATTTTCTACTGTAGATTTTCTTCATTGATAATGATAATAGCCTCATCAAAAAACTCTATATCAAGGTGAATCCACTATAGAGTTGGATGTGGAAATATGAAATCATCTGAAGCATTAACCATCATTTCTTTATAGTGGATAATGATAATGTTGAACTACCTATGGATAATTACTGATTATGAAAGTATTTTAGTCAACAAGGTATGGTTGATTATATAATTTATAAGATTGATACTAGAGATCAGTTAGATACCATGATTCTATACATATTATCATAACTCTTTTACTATAAAGACCAAGGAATAGAAGATATTATTTATCAGATAATATCTGACCTCAGTGTCTAGCATCATTCAATTGAGGTAGTATAGATTATTGTCATTTTATACAATTTTCATTTAGTCTATGAATCTTCCCATATATCATTATATGGATATCATATAAGAGATAGAAATTTTCCCATTTACATGAACCATTCGAATTAGAGGATGTAACAATTGTATTTTTATGTCATCACATATTCATTGGAATTATTCAACCCATTTTCACATGGTTCCCTTATTTATCTACATGGATAAGGTCTTAAATTTTCCTTCACAGTTGGAAAACAATGCAATATTTAATCCCAATTCCCATAAAATCTAAATAGATATTGTATATTTTTTGTAGGGGGAATTTAAATGAGGGAATTTATCTTATCTAGATAAACATTAAAGAATATTTATTAGTGAATAAAGAAGATAAAATTGCAATAGGGTTCCTCAAATTAACACATAAAGTGTTCTAACTTTCTATTTTGGGTGTGGAGCGTGTAAAATGCTTTCTCAAGATCATTGAGATTGTCTTATATTTGGTGGTATTTGAACACTAAATATTCCACATAGAACTCCACCAGTATTCTGAGGAGGGGATTTAAAATGTGATACATGGACCAATGGAAGTTAATTATATAATTATTGATGAAAAATAGAATTAATCAATAGTAATATGTCCCTAGAGGTGCCCTAAATGTAGTATCATCTTCCACTGTAGGGGTCCTGTAGATTTGACCATTTCCAAAAGTATCTATCCATGAATAAGAGGGTTTGGAAGGTGATTGTTTTGTTAATCAGAAACTCTATTAATGAGATGGGGAAATAATCATTTTTGGAAATGGAGTTTAAGTTACTAGAATTTGATACATACTGTTATATGTCCATTATTCCTAATACCCAAGTCAATGTGGTCCTTACACTTAGGGTACATACCATACATGATGAAGTTATATTTGAAAAAAAAATTATAATTTAGCATCTTCTATGGACCTATGAGAGAGATCTATCATTTTCGATGCCTTGTTATATCTATATTCATTACTAGGTATGCCAAGATAGTGGATGAGGACACAGTGATAAACCTCTATAATCTCATTATAGTTCTATTGAAATTTTCCATGGTGTTATTCCAGGAAGATAATGAATTTCCCCCATATGTTGGGAGGAATCATTACACTGCTCAATGTTGGGCTTGGGTCTTCCTTAGTAAATAATTTTACCTATATTATCTCATTGAAAATGATATAAACTCTTTTATTAAGTGTAGGAGGGGATAAATACAATTCCATGTCCTAAAATGCAGGTGGACTAGAGGGATGAGATGGATCCATGATTATAAGTGGTCTTGAGGAGTCATATTATTTTTTGTTGGGGGGATTTCAAAATATGATTCATATTTCATGAGTTTTTTTGTAGATATTTCTAATTGAGGTCATAGATCCTAACTTGTATGATCATAAATAGTTTTATCCACATACCATATCAAATCATTTTAGATCAATGAACTTCTGGTGAGTTAATCCAACTATTCTGTATAAAAGGTGGAGATACTAATTGATAGGCATATGATGAACTTTTCAACTTCTAGTAGGAGATATATCCCATGAATTCAATGGAATGTGATTTTTATATGAGTTTAATGTGATCTATATGACTTCATTTCTCTTTAACATAGTGAAATGGTTCCCATGGTTTGGGGTTGTTTCTTCCAGATGGTTGATAGGTAGGAGTAAAATTCTATTAAACTCATCAATGGGATTCTATAAGGTTGATGAAAAATTATTAAGGCCATTTATGAATTTCAATACATTGACATGGGGATTCTTTCCCAACCTTTTATAATACCTGAAATCATGGTATTGAGTTTCACATGAATCAAAGAGAAAAGCATCACCATGGATCTCTATTACTTGATCAAGGAGGGTTTATTTTGAGGCACTGATGATATAATGAAGTTAAAACTATATGTTGGTGAACCTGGTCCAACCAAACAAGGCAATAAGAGAAGTTCCTTTTTGAGAAACGTTTACATTAGTATTGCATACCAAACCTCCAAGTTGGGTCTTCAATTAGATATTGTTAAGAATATTCTATTCACTATTTCCATATCCTTGAATAGTCTGGTTAGATGGGTCCATAGAAGCTTCTATGTATTATATATTATAAAGAATATTTTATTGAATGATATTGAGTCCCAATATGTTATCTAATAGGAACAAGTGTACATCGAATCTATTGATATTTCTTGTGGGGTAGGGGGGATATTTTCCCCTTAATGATTTCATTCATATCATCCCTTGAAAATGAGATGATTTCCTAATAGTCTTTCTAATCACCTCCCCCCAAAAAATATACCTCAAAGGAAATCACTTCAATCAAAAACACCAAAGGTCCCTTCAGGGTATTAATAAGGGACTTATGAAGTGCATTTGAATAGTATAGAATGTATGGGAATGAGAGTTGTGATAAGATATTGGTGAAGTGAATGGGAAAGTTTCACATCCTTGATAGGGTAATGTTTTTATCCCAATGGACCATTCTTTTACAAGGTATATATAGGGAAAACCTGGCTCTGTTGAGGGTTCCTAGTTGGAATATTCAAATTCTATAAGTGATTGGATGGTTGTGGCTAACTCAAATGATCAACTGATTTAGTTGGATATAGAACTAAACTATAGTATGCTTTTATGGTTATTTTTTCATACAAATCTTGGTAAAATTATTTTATACCTATTTTAATGGCGTAGATAAAATTTTTTGGGATAATAACATGCTCATTGTGATTTTATAGGTAATGTTTTCAATTGTCTTGAGGAAATAAGTGAGAATTTCCTAGTCGAGTTGTCCAATAATCATAATCTTTGAGCATTGTGATGTAGTTTACAAACATGATGGAATTATTAAAGGCATAATACTGCTACTCATTAGAGTAATATTCTATATTACAACATGTCATATAACTTCCTTTAAATGTTAGCAAAATAAATCCATGAGAGTACACATCAGCATTAGTGTAGGTAGTGGCTTCTTGTCATTAATTATATATGAAACTTCTAGTTAATTTTATTTGTGGATGACCATATAGTTGATATTGTTTTCATAGAATATGATATGGAAAATGGGTTTACATATTGATTCATCTATTATTAGATGATGTCTTATGTTTGAGTTATCATCATTTTTTCAAATACTCATCAGACTAATACATGCTATAGTTGGAGACTTGTTCTTGTCCCTTAGAATATTGATAATCATTAAGGGTGGAAGAGATATAGATGAAATGAGAAAAGGTATCTCTCAGTTACAATATGTCATAATCCACCATTCCTTGGATCGATTAGTAGAATAAAAATCATCATTGAATGGTTTTTTTATGGAACCTGTAGAAGGGGAAACAATTGTTATGGATTTACAACTTTGTACCTTGTAGAATATTTATTTTCAGAAGCCTCAGAAATATCTTCTGCAAGAAACAGATGATTAATCCTAAAACTTTTTCATCCTTGAAGGTTTATACATTTTTCTAGTGATCTATCAAGGATATATCTACTTTCCATAACATTATCCCTTGGAATAATTATATTCTTGAGTCTATATATAATGATGCTTGTTCTTTAGATAATCCTGAAGCTAGATTGCATGAAGGTTTTGATCCTTTATCACATCACTTGTATCTACTCTAATATGTTTTTTGAAAACAAGGGAGGTTCTGGATGATAATTTTTATTCACTTGTTTCTTGGTCCCCCCAATAATCTGATCTCTTTTGGTGAATTCGAATAATTTTAGTTGGTATTTCTTGAAGATTAGGGATGGGACATGTTCATTCTAGATATACAATAAACAAATTACCAATAACATTTACTGATTATATTGAATATTCAAATAGTATTTCCATCACAGTAATCAAGAAATGATGTGTGGGATATATCCCTTATTGCACATCTTGAATTGAGAGAGGACTATAACATTCATTTTTTACAAGGAGAAGATAAACTGGTAGATGAATTTTCAATATATATCTTTCATACGGGTGATATAATATAGTGATAGAAATCTATAATGGATAATGTCACATATTTATTGATCCAGGATAGAGTATTGAAACTTTCCCACCTCCTACTACTTTTGGGTCCCTGATATCGAACCATATCGAGTGGAAAAGTAGGAAATTTGAAACTCTAAGTCACACATTCCATTAAAAGAGATATATCTTGTGGTTTTGATACTTTATGTTAGGGGCACATGGTCTATGAACTCTAGTTATGGATTCCTTTCCTAGTTTAATTAAGATAATTATGTATTTATAACCTCTATGTGAATAGTGAGAGCACTACTAAACTTATTATGTGGGGATTCACCGTGTGTTTAACCCATGGCTAGATGATTTACTAATGAAAGGGATCTGAAATGGTATATAAGTGATAAATTACATTGATCTATCAAAGAGGAAGACATGGGGAATACTATACTATGTCTTAGGTGGGTGGATCCTTCGACCATGTCCATGGTCAATTAAACATGGAATATCAATTTTTGGGGTTCTATATGAAGTATTACTACATTGTTTTTAACATATTACCGGTCATGATAGAGTCCTTTTAGCATCTCATAGTGAATTTTAAACTCAAATATATCTTATGAAGAAGATCTATTATTCATGTATCCACCTCAGTTGACTAATAGACTCTGGTCATAAAAAAGGTTTGGCCTCCCCATTGACAGTAATTTTTTTATATTTTCCAATAAAATCACTTTAAGGTCATGTGAGAACAAAAAAGTAGAACAAACCAAAAAATTCCATAAGCGGGTAGAAATTTTCGTCCTCTAGGGGAATATCTTTTTTTCCTACCTCATCAGTAATGTCATATTACATATTTTGAGTGGAACTATTGGTGGAGATATCCATTAGAAAAGTGGTCAATGTTTTATAGTTGATAATTTCTTTATACAGACCACTCATGGTAATCTATTTTCATTATGAAAGAGGATTTAACTATTTGGATATGTACTACCTCTATGCATTGTATTTTATATAGGGGGTTCCTCTCCCATAATTTCTTATATTATTGAGAGTATTTTAGTAAAAACTCACTTGAAGATATTATGGTATCCACCGAACAAAATATGAAAATCATTATAATCATTGTGAGTTTATCATTTATGTAATACTTTTTAATGATTCTAATGGTTTTCATAGGTTCCAGGATAAATCAGTGGATGACTGTAAAAGGGGTTGGAAGTACCCCAAGAATTATTCTAGATATACTCCATTTTATTTCTGTTGAAAAACTATAGAATGTATAAATGGAGGGTCACATGTGTATAGAACTCAACCTGAAGTAGGTATGTGGATTTTCCCTCCCATGGGTTGTCACCATCCTCTTCACCTAGCACAGTGATACAATTTTTCTCCAATGTGGGTAATTAGTGGAAAGTAATTAGAGTGAGTAATGAATATGTCCTTTAGTGTGGATTACCAGGTGGGAGTTCCATCATATAGGACATATTTCTATATGATGAGTTGGTTTCCTGCTATAATTATTGAAGCTTCACCATCATATCTATATACGGTAGAGAGTCTTCATCCTCCTTTTAATGGATCTTGTTAGGTTCTTGTTGCATGACCAGATGATTCTTCTTATCTGAGAGTACTCAGTTGGATCCCAATGTATTCCCTATATAAAGTGTATAAGTGGGGATAAAAAGATTCTAATAGTGATATGCTAGGCTGAATGGATAGTCCCCATAAGGAAAACTTAACACCCTCTACATATAGGTATTTTTTTGGGTGGGTCTTTGGGACCTTGTGCAATTATGACTTTGGAATGAATGTGAATAGCCATAAATTTAGTTCCACAAATATTTTTTATGGTAGAGGTATAAATAATCCTCTTTAATCCTCAATCTTATTGAATTATAAATGATCTAGGGGACTTTTCATTGGTTTTCCCTCTTATTCCTTCGGTGCATATCAGAAGTTCCCTGAGTGTGAGGTTATCTAAGACACAAGGATCAATTCGACTGGAATTTTTGTTCAGTACATGGGGAGAATCTACCTAATTGTTTTTATCCTCTATACTATTTGGAGAACCTTTTGATTCCTTGAATTATTTGTTATCATGGAGAGGACCACTATGAAAGTTGTTGGTGGCACTACTTAACAAGAGAGTCGATCAACCCTCTTAGTTGGAGGTAGGGGTCACAATAAATGTCTATATATTATATTACCCTATGGAGTGTTTAGAATGATAAGGTATTGTAAAAATGATACATGAGTATATAATCATGTATAGAGAGTAGAAAACTACCCCCTTCCTGGGTACTATACAGTATAGACTAGATAAACTAGAACAAAGGTAGAATTAATTGATTTATTTGTTGTCTCTACTGACCTACATTAATGGTTCCATAAGTTGGTGAAATCCCTCCTTGGAATACTTATGATGGTATCAATATCTAAAATGATTGAAAGTCCTCTTCTTAATCAATTCATTTGAAGTTATTATTAGTGTTCTATGGATAAAGACACTCAAATCGATTGTTTGTGGTTAAAAAAAGGTTCTTTTCCCCTATGAAACCTCTATTGTTTGGGGAACTAATGTGGAACTTCAATGTACATATCTTCTAGATCCATTTAATGCATTGGTATAATACCCTCCCATTGGTATCAATGAATTGGGGAATTGATTACATCCCACAAGATGATCTCATTTTGGTAATGAGATTGAGGGTGACAAATATCTAAAGGGGATGAAGTTTTCAATTCTTGGGAGTATGATTCTAGGGTCTTATGTATATATTCTTATAGTTCCCAACTATATCATGGATACATAAATTTCCCCAAATCCTATTGGTCACAATGAGAGCATCTCACTGAGCATGTATGATGTTTGGTATTAAGTGATATTATTTAAATCCATCTATAAGAACATGTCTAATAATGGATTTGTCCATATTCTTCAATTTTAGTGATTCTTGAAAATATAGAAGTTTAGGATTACTCATAGATTCCTTTTTGAAGGATAAATGAATCATTTGGGGTTCAAAAAACTATTTTTCAGAATATTCCACTAGGACTATTTCAGCATATTTTACTATGTATGTTTGCGATCCAAGTCTCTTCATTCTTGCATTCCAAATACAAGTGATCTACCAACAACAAGGTGATGAAAAAATACCTTGATCGAAACAAGAGGATGATATTTTGTCCCTTACCTTAATAGATTTCATTTTCTTGTCTAAGACTCCCTCATAGATTTATGATATACTTTTTAATCCCTCTACTGTTTCTGTATTCACGTGAACATTGGTAAATTACTTCACTTGTGTGATCACCTTTAGTTAAAGTGATTTAGTTTTTCAGTAAAGATGGGAACTTGGGATTATATTGTTTCATGTACCTCATGTTAGTCCTAGAGATAATATTATGATTATTACATAAGATAAAAGGATAGGTTTTGGTGTAGGTATATAGTTGAATTCTATTTTATGCTCCTCTTATAAGGCTATAATGGAATCATAATATCATCATCAAAGGTAAACCATTATTATTTCCCAAGGAATCTAATACTTTTTCCAATATATATCTCATGATCATAACACAAGGCCTCCTAAACTCACCACCTATGGTTTCCTAGGCATGTCACCTGAGTCTCCCCATGTACATCACATGATTCATCTTATTCCCATCACATAAGGAATCCAAGGCTCATCACCTAAGGCACCATATGCTCATTAAGGTTATTCATGATCATTAAAATTAAAAGGATAATTTTATGATTCATTAAGTGGGGAGTGATCCTATTATCATCACATATGGAATCATTTTCACATTACATATGTAAATGGGTTTCCTTATACTTGTCACAAAATAGTGGTTGATCCTCTTACACTCATAATGTATGTGGAAACACATTCTAATTTTTGATGGTAAAAAATTATCTTATTATAATCATGTAAGTAAATGAAATTTTTTAGCATCAATTAGGGATAAATCATCATATTATCCTCACATAAGATATATCATGTTATAATATCCAGTGGAGACAATGAATAAGGCTTAGTGGTTTTACATGAAAGTTGTATTTTTACTGCCTCTTGAAAGGGAGATGGGAAGATATGATTATTTTGGTTTTAGGACTGAAGCTCAAGGAGGAATCATAAATATCCCATTGAAGTAGGAATAAAAACCCACACAGATTGAGTTTTATATTATAAGGTAATATTACATGCTAAATCCATTATATTTAATATCAAAGGGTAAACATTATTGTTTTATGAAAGTGAATACCTCAATGGATAAAGTGGGGAATACATATATTGTTTACCAAAGAGTGATTAAGTTAAATTGGCATTAATTATACCCACCCCTTTCTTAATAAAAAATTATTGTTAATGATAGTCCACAATACCAATTTTCTGCCAGAAATTTTCATGAAAGAATATGGATTAGATGGATGCATGTACCATGTTCCCAAGTTATTCATAAAAGTGTGTTATAAAAAAAAGACATGACTCAAATGGGTGTCCATGGTATAGTTTTTAAGAGAGTTTATTGTTATGAAAAAACATGAATTTAATGTTGTTTTGGACAATCAATAACATCTATTATTCATTATAGTGACTTTTTCATGAACATCTCAAACACAAGTTAATGACTTTATGGGTTCCTGTGAGGTAATTCAAATATTTTATCACTTGGGAGGATCCATAGAGGATGTTTTGGTGTTCTAAAAAGAGAAATATTTGGAGATCCATGAGCTGAGAGATTCAGATTCTCTAAAATATATAATCTAGATGTTTGAACTCATGTCTCATTAAATGGAATCATGAGTAGTATTTATAGAAATCAGGCTCCTCGAAGTGTCGAGAACATGGTTGTTTGGTTCTATTAAAGAAGCCTTGTTCATATAAAAATATAGATTTTCATGACACCTCTTTATAATTACTCATGGAACATGAGTTTCATGAAATTATATACTTCATAGAAGAACCAGTTATATTGGACATAATCTATTCGGTCCTTCTTAGAAGCATTTTTCAACTCCAATAGTGGAATCTAGGACATAACTGTCATCAGAGGTTTTATTGTCTTTAATGGATTAAAATTCATTATAAGTGTTTTTTATATTATTTTCATCTATGGTGGTAGTTTAATTCATGATTTTATTTATTTCCTTAATTCTAGAGTCTTCAATCATTTAGTGTCTTATATAATTTCAGTTCAATCCCTGCCTTCAATTCCATAAGTTCTATCAATGGTTTATTTTGTTACTAGTGACCTCACTATATTAAATAACATCAATGAATTCTATTTTATCCATGAAATTTTTGTTTTATTTCATATATGTGACATAACACTCCCTGATTGTTTTTGTAATTATTTTGATATAAAATTGATGTATTCGATGGCTTACTTAAAACGCAACCCCGAGTCTAAATAAAGCACGATATAGTAATCCTTTATAACCTGGATATTAAATTGGAAGGTATGATTCATAATAAAAACATTATCAAAAATATTTATAATGTTTTTAAATAAGGAAAATTTATTAATTAATTCATAATAAATAACCACCCAATTTTTTTATAAAGTCATTACAAGCCTTAGAAACATTTTTTCATCATAAATGGATTTTATTGAATTATTTAAGCAATAAAATTGTTTTAATTTTTAGTAAATTTATTATTTTTATTTTAGGATATGGATATAATTTTTTAAATCATTATGTCTATATTATCATAGGGTGTATTTTTAGGATTTTTCTAAAAAGATATATTTTTAGTAAATAGTGAAAATATCAAATTTTTTAAAATCTATCATTTATTTTAAACTTAAAAGTACCAATAGGTTTTAATTTTATAATGAATCAAGATAAGCCTCATTTTATTATATAAAATAAAATTAATTACCTTGGAATCTTAATTATACTATATTTGGTATAAGTTCACCTTTGGTCGTAAAAACACATTTTCTAAAAATTGTTTTTTATGCACACAATGTGATTTTATCTTAATAAATGATTTATTATCTATTGATTAATGGTTAAATTATATATATATATATATATATTTTATATTTAAAATATTTTTTATATCAATTTAAATGTTTTTAAAAGGTAATTAATGAATGTAAATTATATGTTTTGGCTAAAAAAATCATTTTTTTGGAAATAGGTTTTCATCATGGTTTGTGAGCTTATTTAATGTAAAATTATACAACATAAATAAATTTAATAGAGTTAAATGGATTAAATATTTTAAATTACCATAATTAATATAATTTAATATACTCAACTTATTTTTTTCATAATTAATGGTAAAAATGATAAATTATTTTACCAAGATTAATGTTTAAATAAGTTTACCAGTGGTTAATCCAAGATATAAGGGTATAATTTCCACAAAATCATATAAAATTCAATTTTTTTGAATATATTTCAACCTTATATTATCCTAAAATAGAAAAAATTTCCAATTTAAACCACATTCTAATTAATGTGGCCTTTAAACATTGAATTCTTTTAAGAAATTCTGTTTGTGTCCCTCCCCTCACTTAGAAAATGGAACCTCTTCTTCTCCACTATTAACCCCTTTTAAGAATTCTATATTAGAAAATAACAAGTCCATGACATTAATATAATCATTCCATTCATATAGGATTTTTTTATTCTTTTTAAGACTAGTACTTCATGGCCTAATGAGTAGGCTAAATGTGGTATCTCAAAGAATAAGTAGAGATACTAACCAAGCTCATTCAAATTTTTTATTATTCTAATTCCTATAAACATTTTGTATCAAAAAAACTGATGAACTATGTTTCATAAAAATATTAACATGTCCTTATGATGACATAAAATCCATTTACCACATCTTCTCCATCAAATAGGACATGAAACTATCACTCGTGCATACATGTTGATTACCGCCTCCAAATACTGATACGTTTCATTTTCCATCCCTGTACATATTGGTTGGTCATAATTTTAGATGAAATATATATTTATCATGTATATAATTTAATAATGTTTATTTAATGTTGAATTATTATTTTCCTTTCTTTGTTCCATCCTTCAGAAAATAGAAATATCACCTTTGCATACGTACGGGTTATCGTCTCCACACAACGATGCAATTCATATTTCATCACTGATTTGTAGGAATGGTTATAAATATTTATATAATAAATATAATAGATATTTATATCATGATTTAAATTCATGATATAAAGGAACCATGAACAAAGTGTAAGGAATACAATGGTCAAACAAAAACTTACATGAAAAACGAAGCAGCTACCACCAGAAATGACAATAACACTAAATGATTGTACATAATATGTGTTGAAATGATATAATTGAGTTATATGTAATTACCCAAAGTTTTATTAATGGAAATACCTATTTATCTAATTAAATTTCTCTCTATGTTTATATAAAATTTCAACTTCTTTTGTTTTATGTTAAGAATTTTGACCACTGCTAATATAGCCGTTGAACAGTGATCACATGATTATTATAAATATAGGGATTTAAAAATCCAATTTACTCATACAAAAGAAGTGATGGCCTCGTCCAGTATAATTGATCCATACGAAGCCTATTTGTCAATGCTCGGAAAAGAGGTGGCATCTTTGGGCTTCTCTCTTGACCAAGCCCAAGCTGAGCTTCATCATGTCAAGCTCGAACGGGACCATCTATGGGAAAAGTGGAAGTTGATAGAGATTACCACTCGAGCGATGCTATCCGAGCCACCCCAAGAGTCTCTCACCATCGCACACCTTACCCTTAGGTATTATGCGGCTGTTTTAAGGGGTTATCTAACAAATCTCTAGTACTATGTTCACGTATATTATTATTTTTATATAATAATGAATATACCTCCGTGTCATTTTTGATACATTGTAAATAGTTTTTAGAGTAAAAATAGTGTTTTTAGTTATTATTTAATTAAGAATTCTATTTTATTAAATTAAGGTATTTTTGAATTAAATAATATTTTAATAAAATATTATTATTATTATTAAATTACTTTTTATTAAATATAAATAATCTTATAATTTTATGAATGCAATTATAATTTTTATTAAGGTTTGAAATCCATTTCTGTCAAAACTCATGAATTTTCGATAAATGTCGGTTTTTATTTTAAAAGTGAAAATTGACATATTTAGAAAATTATTTATATAAAATAAATGTTATTTCTGGAATCAGGACATTGAAATTATCCAACGGTGAATTTTTCATAATTTTCTGAGACAGTCAAATGTTTGGGTAAAAATTAAATACTGTTTAAATATATAATGTGTT
The DNA here is from genome assembly GCA_963277665.1 of Viscum album. Lineage (NCBI taxonomy): Eukaryota > Viridiplantae > Streptophyta > Magnoliopsida > Santalales > Viscaceae > Viscum > Viscum album. The sequence goes on along the minus strand of OY728121.1, from coordinate 1,653,770,990 downwards.
TTATGATATCATAATGACCCAATAGTGATGTAATAAAATACTATAATCTTTATGTTCGGCCAATATATGTTTTACCATTAAAATAATGTGATTTTTGGTTTGTTTGACTTCCTTTTTAAAGAATTAATGGACCCCTCAAGACTTTTTAAACACCTTGTCTTTTTAAATTGTTTTCCATGGGAGTGTGACTCACCTCCACATAAGCAACCCTATTATTTTAAAATGTTCGGACTTTGGCCTTATAAAATATTTTTTTCCTATTCCCTTTTCCAAAAACCATGGGCAAAAACCATGGGATGGTTTGTGTTTTGGATTAATTTAATATAAGCGGTCCCAAACCTAAATAATAAAGATTTCCATCACCTTTCCTATATAAACCCACGCAAGCTCCCACTTCCTCCTCACTCAAAGCACTTTGAGTTCATCCAACCTCTGACCTACTCTCTCTAGAATCCTCCCAAGGCGCCCCAAGCTCCCAAGAATCCTCTCACAAGCCTCTCTCTAGCCTTTGGAAGCACACTTCCAAGTAAGGGTTTTTTTCTTCCTTTCTCATTTTTGTCAATTTTCTTTAAGTTGTTTTACCCTTTTAATTTAAATTATAAAGGTTGGGGTATGGTTTAGAACCTCCCTAATACTTCCCTATTTATGTTTTAATGATGGGAGACCCCTTTATCTCTCATTAAATTCCTCCCATGTACACCCGTTACTATGCCGAAATTCCGAAAGGAACTTCTCTCTCTTCTTTTACATTCAAGCAATACTTTTGTATCTTGAATCTAAATTACATTACAATTGTTTGGACATGTATATATATGAAATACTTACTGTCCATTCCATTTAAATATTATGAGATAACCCTTTATCTCTCATCAACCATTTTTATGAATTCTTAGGTCACACTGTTACACTGCCGAAATCGCACCGATTTTCTAAGCCAATGTCATTGTGTAGTGAATACCTTGCCCATTTCTCCATCAAGGGTATTTACCTTTATTCACATTTACTTATTGATTATAATGTTTCATGTATTAATTCCAAATTACTTTATCGTGCAATAAATGATTATGTTTTATGAATCCGTGTTTTATGATCCATGTGGCACACTTATGCATGAAATGAAATGTTTAAGAAGGGTGCGCCCTTATAGCGCTCTAATGCATTGGGTAAAGTATAATGTCATGATACGTCATGTGCAATGAGTGTTGACTCATGCTAATTCAAGTTCAACGAGGGTTTACTCATGCTTCATGTGCAATGAGGATTTACTCATGCTCCATGTGCAATGAGCCTTGGCTCATGCTAATTCCATGTTAAGTGTTGTTGCCACATTTCCATGTTATGATTATCATGCTTTATCATGACTTTATGTTCAAGTTTATATTGTGATCTATTGATATTCCTAATGTATAACATGTATTTTAATTATCATGTTATTCCATGTGTATTCCCTTACTGGGCTTTATAGCTCACCCTTTTCTTATGCTTGTCCTTAGGTTATCCCATGCAATGCTAAGTACGAGGGAATGTAGTGGTCATGTAAAAGAAGTTTTCAATAAAGATGTTGTATTTCATGTTTTAAGTTTTTATGTAATTATCCTAAACCCCAATTACACTAAACCTCTCAATCTTATTTGTTGTATCATGTGATGTTTTATATAATAAATCATGTTTAAGTTTTTAATAAAAGCAGGGTTGTCATAGTTGGTATCAGAGGATAGGTTTTTTAATTTTTGGGATTAGGATTAGAAAACCCTAGTAAAGCCTTAGAGACAAGACTAAGTATAATAAAAACATCCCTAAGTTTTGGTAAGTACTGATTAAGTGGTCTATCAAGCAAATACATCCCTGTCTAGATATGAGCAGGTAGAGGCGGCTCTGGCACAGATGTATCCTAGGGGTAAAACCTGAAAACACCACTTTGAGCTAGACTCGAATGGGAACTGGTGCATGAAAATGGGCCTTGCTGCACTCTTATTTATGACACTCTCGGGGGACATGTTTTGATAAATTCACAAGATTAGTATGAACCCTTATTAAGGGAATTAAAAAAATTCCCCTAAGAATATATGTTACAAAGTAGATCATGAAAATCCTAGATTGAAGCCTATAGACTCATGCGTTAAGGAAATAAAAGTTTATTTATAAGTCATCAAATTTTGTCTTTGGATTACCCTTTATGTGTTACCCTTAACTTTCCTTTTATTCCATCCAATGGCTGGTAATAGGAGGACTCAGGCTAACAACCGTTGTGAAGATCAGTGTGATGACTATACTAATGAGATGCCCAATCCAATGGGAGCGGGAATCGCGAACTTTGTCACGCTCCTCTCTCAGCTAACTCAAGTTTTGAATAGAAACACGGGTCAAGAGGAACGTTCAACCCCCCCTAAGAAAGAACAAGTCTCTATCGAGAGCTTCATGAGACAAAGGCCTCCTACTTTTAGTGGATCATCTGATCCCAAGATCGCTGAACAATGGATAAACTCCACTGAAAAGATCTTCTCCATCCTTCAATGTTCTAAACAAGAGAAGGTTCTCCTAGAGGCTTATCGTATGGAGGGTGAATCTGATTAATGGTGGAATTTGATCAAAAATATGAAGCCTGAGTAGGAGATCGAGGCATTGGAATGGAAGAATTTATGGAAGATGTTTTTCGATAAATATCTTTTGCGCACCCTCCGGCTTAAGATGGAGAGGGAATTCCTTTCCCTCAAGAAAAAAGAAGAATAATCTATTGGAGCGTACGAGGAAAACTTCACAAGGCTTGCATGATAAGATTCCAGCTTTTTTGTTACCCCCTAATGAAAATTTTACTGCTTATGTGGTGGGTTGAAGCCTTGCCTACGGAAAGCATTAGCGATCCATGACTTCGACAGCTATGAGGAAATTGTCTGATGTGCCCTCAAGGATGAAATGGAGATCGGGGGATCACAGGGGTATCATGGGGACAAGAAGCGTACGGTGGACTTCAATTTTTGTGGTCCAATGGATAAATCCAATGGTGCTAAGAAGATCCATCACCCCACTTGCCAAAAGTGTGGAAAGAAGCACCCTGTAAATTGTCTTAAGGGGATGAGGAAATGATTCAGGTGTGGAAGAGAAGGGAACCTAGCTGTTAACTGTCGGCAAGAAAGACCCATGGCTGCGATAGAGGAGAGGAACGCTCCATTAAAACCTCAACACGTTGTTCAATGCTACAAATACAAAGAACCGGGTCATTTTTCAATTCAGTGCCCTAATCCATGGGTTTTCGGAGGCAACCAACAACCTCCAAGGCAGCACAGAAGAGCTTTTTCCATCACTTCTGCCGAAGTGAACCCCGACAACGAAGTGGTGACAGGTACTCTAGTTATTCATTCAAGAATAGAGAATGTACATTTTGATTCAGGTTCTACACATTCTTTTATATCTCGAAATTTTAGTAGAAAAATCCCAACACCACCACAAATCATAGAAGTGAAGATGTCGGTGAGTACGGAAAATGGGGCAATCATTGCATCCCATGAATATAAGTCCTCCCCTGTTATAATCTGTGGATTGAATTTCCCAGAAAACCTCGTAATACTCCCTCTGGTGTAATTTGATGCAATTCTTGGCATGGATTGGCTTTCCTTATATAGAGCCAACATAAATTGTCAGGAGAGGGAAATCACAATCCATATGGAGAATCGACCCCCGATTCTTTACAAGTGTCAGGAGGAAGATGAATCTCCTTTAGCTCCATCATCTCAAGCATGGATATTACTGCCCTATGAGCACGCGTATCTGGCTTAGATGATTGATTCCAAGGAAGAAACCATCCTTGAATAAATTCCTATTGTGAGGGAATTCGCTGAAGTGTTTCCCGAGGAACTGTCCGGTCTACATCCTAGAATAGATGTTGAATTCTCAATTGAACTTATATCCGGGGTGCTACCAATATCCAAGACTCCATATAGAATGGATGTTGTGGAACTTTAAGAGCTGAAGAAAAAACTACAGAAGAATCTGGATAAAGGGTTTATATGCCCAAGTGCTTCACCATGGGGTGCAGCAGTCCTCTTCGTCAAAAAGAAGGATGGGTCAATGAAGCTTTGCATCGATTATCGTGAACTTAAAAAAATCACGATAAAGAACAAGTATCCTCTACCACGGATCAATGACTTGTTTGATCAGCTGCGTGGAGCACAATACTTATCCAAGTTAGATTTGCAGTCGGGATATTATCAAGAAAGGGTGAAGAAGGAAGATGTCCCCAAGGCTGTTTTTCGTACAAGATACGGGCACTATGAATTCATAGTAATGCCTTTAGGACTCACTAATGCTCTAGAAATCTTCATGGACTTAATGAATAGAGTCTTTAGATATTACCTCGACAAATTTGTGGTAGTCTTTATAGATTACATTCTAATATAATCCAAAACCAAGGTGGATCATGAGGATCATTTAATAACTGTACTAGAGACTTTGCGCAAGGAGAATCTCTATGCAAAGTACAGAAAGTGTGAGTTCTGGTTGAAAGTGGTCTCATTATTGGGCCATATCATCACAAGCAATGGGATATCTATGGACCCCTCCAAAACAGATGCAATTGAGGGATGGTCGAGGCCAACATCAGTAACGGATATCCATAGCTTCTTGGGGTCAGCTGGATATTATCGACGATTTGTGAAAAATTTATCATAATTTTCCAACCCTCTTACCAAGCTAACTCGAAATGGAGTAAAGTTTTCTTGGAGTGATGAATGCGAAGAAAGCTTCAAGGAGTTTAAAAGGAGGCTTATCACTATGCCCGTGCTCACTTTAACCACAAGTGGGGAACCTTTTGTGGATTTCAGCAATGCTTCGAAGAAGGGCTTAGGTTGTGTGCTGATGAAAAATGATAAAGTGATATCCTATGCCTCAAGGTAGTTGAAAATCCATGAGCGAAACTATCCAACGCATGATCTGGAGTTGGCAGTGGTGATCTTTTCCTTGAAAATTTGGCGGCATTATCTCTATGGATAGAAATGTGAGATATATACTGACCACAAGAGTCTTAAATATATATTCACACAGAAGGAGCTTAATATGCACCAGAACATTTGGATAGAGCTTATCAAGGATTATTACTGTTCAATATATTACCACCATGGGAAAGAGAACAAGGTGGCAGATGCCCTAAGTAGAAAGGACCCAGCGATTCTATCAATGATGAGAATTAAGAAGGATCCAATCTTCTTAGACTTGATAAAGATGGACATGGGAATCATAAAGAAGGGAAAATCATCAATCCTTTCACAAATTATTGCTCAACCATATCTTTTGGAAAGGTTAAATAATGCTCAAAAGGATGATGTGGGAATTCAGGAAAAAGTGGAAGCTATAAAAAATGGAAATCCTCAGAGTTTAATGTTAATAAAGAAGGAATTGTGTGATTTGGGAAAAGACTATGTGTTCTATCTAGTCCAGAGTTGAAGAAGGAACTTTTGGATGATGCACATAGTTCAAATTTCTCTTTTCACCCAGGGAGCACAAATATGTATCGAGATCTCCGAGAAAACTTTTGGTGGGATAATATGAAAAATGAGATCGCTGAATATACATCAAAGTGCCTGGTGTGCCAGAAAGTGAAGGAAGAGAGGTAGAAGTCTAATGGGATGATGCAACCATTTCCCAAACCAGAATGGAAATGGGAGAACATCACCATGGACTTTGCCACCAGACTTCTGAGGACATCCAAAGGCAACAATGCAATCTGGGATATTGTGGATCGTCTTCCAAAGACTGCACACTTCATTTCTATTTGGGGGGATTTCTCATTGGATCAACTGGCACGGACATATATCAGGGAAGTGGAAAGGCTTCATGGAGTACCACTATCTATTGTGTCTGACTGAGATCCAAGATACACCTCTAAGTTTTGGAAGAGTCTTCAACATGCTCTGAATACTGAACTGAACTTCAGTACGGCCTATCATCCTCAAACTGATGGCCAATCCGAGCGGACTATCCAAACACTTGAGGACATATTTAGAGCATGCTCAGTGGACTTTAAAGGAGGATGAGATCAACATCTTCCACTCGTTTAATTATCCTACAACAATAGTTTCCACTCGAGCATCCAAATGTCACCATATGAAGCCCTATATGGGAAAAGGTGCAGAACACCGGCATATTGGGATGAGGTCGGTGAACGTAAGCTTCTTGGACCAGAAATGGTCGAGGAAATTGTGGATTATGTGAAAAACATTCAGCAGCATATCAAGGCAGCCCAAAGTCGACATAAGAGTTATGCAGATAACCGTCGACGGGATCTTTAGTTTAAAGTTGGAAACATGGTTTTTCTACGCATATCTCCGTGGAAGAAGGTCATGAGGTTTGGAAAGAAAGGGAAGTTAAGTCCGAGGTACATTGGACCCTACGAGATTCTTGATCGTGTCGGGGCTGTGGCCTATCGACTAGAACTTCCACCTACCATGGCCAAACTACATGATGTCTTTCATGTATCCCTCTTAAGGAAGTACATACCGGACCCTTCACATGTACTCTCTTCTAAGGTGGTACGGTTGGAGTATGATCTTTCTTATGAGGATCAACCAGGGAAGATCTTAGATCGTAGAGAAAAAGTCCTACAAAATAAGGCAATACCCCTCGTCAAGGTGTTGGGGGTAAACCACAAGTTTGAAAAAGCGACTTGGGAATTAGAGGAAAGGATGAAGCTGAGTTACCAACATATGTTTTAGTGTGGGAAAAGGAAAATTTTGAGGGTGAAATTTCTTAAGGGGGGAATATTATAACGACCCAAAGTTTCATTAATGGAAATCCCTCTTGATATAATTAAATTTATCTTTATGTTTATATAAAATGTCAACTTCTTTGGTTTTATTTTAATAATTTTGACCGTTGCTAATATAGTCGTTGAACAGTGATCACATGATTATTATAAATATAGGGATTTAACAAATCCAATTTACTCAGACAAAATAAGCGATGGCCTCGTCCAGTAGAATTGATCCATACGAAGCCCATTTGTCGGAGCTCAGAAAATAGGTGGAGTCTTTGGGATTCTCTCTTGACCAAACCCAAGCTGAGCTTCATCTTGTCAAGCTCGAACGAGACTATCTACGGAAAAAGTGGAAGTTGATAGAGATTACCACTCAAGCGATGTTATCCGAGCCACCCCGAGAGTCTATCATCATCACACACCTTACCCTTAGGTCTTATGCGGCTGTTTTAAGGGGTTATGTAACAAATCGTTAGTACTATGTTCATGTATATTATTATTTTTATATAATTATGAATATACCTCCTTGTCATTTTTGATACATTGTAAATAGTTTTTAAAGTAAAAATAGTGTTTTAAGTTATTATTTAATTAAGAATAATATTTTATTAAATTAAGGGATTTTTGAATTAAATAATATTTTAATAAAATATTATTATTATTATTAAATTAATTTTTATTAAATATAAATGATCTTATAATTTTATGAATGCAATTATAATTTTTATTAAGGTTTGAAATCCATTTCTATCAAAACCCATGATTTTTCGATAAATGTCGGTTTTTATTTTAAAAGTGAAAATTAACATATTTAGAAAATTATTTAGATAAAATAAATGTTATTTCTGGAATCAGGATGTTGAAATTATCCAACGGTGAATTTTTCATAATTTTCTGAGACAATCAAATTTTTGGGTAAAAATTAAATACCGTTTAAATATATAATGTGTTTTATGACATCATAATGACCCAATAGTGATGTAATAAAATACTATAATCTTTATGTTCAGAAAATATATGTTTTACCATTAAAATAATGTGATTTTTGATTTGTTTGACTTACTTTTCAAATAATTAATGGACCCCTCAAGACTTATTAAACACTTTGTCTTTTTAAATTGTTTTCCATGGGAGTGTGACTCACCTCCACATAAGAAACCCTATTATTTTAAAATGTTCGGACTTCGGCCTTAAAAAATATTGTTTTCCTATTCCCTTTTCCAAAAACCATGGGCAAAAACCATGGTATGGTTTGTGTTTTGTATTAATTTAATATAAGGGGTCCCAAACCAAAATAATAAAGATTTCCCTCACCATTCCTAAATAAACCCACCCAAGCTCCCACTTTCTCCTCACTCAAAGCACTTGGAGTTCGTTCAACCTCTTACCTACTCTCTCTAGAATCCTCCCAAGGTTCCCCAAGCTCTCATGAAGCCTCTCACAAGCCTCTCTCTAACCTTTGGAAGCACACTTCCAAGTAAGGATTTTTTTTTCTTCCTTTCTCATTTTTGTCAATTTTCTTTAAGTTTTTTTGCCATTTCAATTTAAATTATGAATGTTGGGGTATGGTTTTGAACCTCCCTAATACTTCCCTATTTATGTTTGAATGATGTGAGACCCCTTTATCTCTCATTAAATTCCTCCCATGTACACCTGTTACTATGCCGAAATTCCGAAAGGAACTTCTCTCTCTTCATTATATTCAAGAAATACTTTTGTATCGTGTATCTAAATTAAATTAAAATTATTTGGAAATGTATCTATATGACCCCCTTATAGTCCATTTCATTTAAATATGATGAGACACCCCTTTATCTTTAATCAACCATTTTTATAAATTCCGTTACGCTGCCGAAATCACACCGACTTTCTAAGCCAATGCCATTGTGTAGTGAATACCATGCCCATTTATCCATCAAGGGTATTCACCTTTATGAACATTTACTTATTTATTATAATGTTTCATGTATGAATTCCAAATTCCTTTATCGTGGAATAAATTATTATTTTTATGAATCCATGTGGCACACTTATGCATGAAATTAAATGTTTAAGAAGGGTGCGCCCTTATAGCGCTCCAATGAATTGGGTAAAGTATTGTATCATGATACGTCATGTGCAATGAGTTTTTACTCCTGCTAATTCTAGTTCAATGAGGGTTTACTCATGCTTCATGTGCAATGAGGATTTACTCATTCTCCATGTGCAATGAGCCTTGGCTCATGCTTATTCCATGTTAAGTGTTGTTGCCACATTTCCATGTTATGATTATCATGCTTTATCATGCCTTTATGTTCAAGTTTCTCTTGTGCTCTATTGATATGCCTAATGTATAACATGTATTGTACTTATCATGTTATTCCATTTGTATTCCCTTACTGGGCTTTATAGCTCACCATTTTCTTATGCATGTCCTCAGGTTATCCCATGCAATGCTAAGTACGAGGGAATGTAGTGGTCATGTAAAGGAAGTTTTAAATAAAGATGTTGTATTTAATGTTTTAAGTTTTTATGTAATGATCCTAAGCCCCAAAGACACTAAAACTCTCGATCTTATTTGTTGTATCAAGTGAAGTTTTATGTAATAAATCATGTTTAAGTTTGTAATAAAAGCAGGGTTGTCATAGTTGGTATCAGAGGATAGGTTTAGTTATTTTTGGGATTAGGATTAGAAAACCCTAGTAAAGACTTAGAGACAAGACTAAGTATAATAAAAACATCCCTAAGTTTTGGTAAGTACTGTGTAAGTGGTCTATCAAGCAAATACATCTCTGTCTGGATACGAGCAGGTAGAGGTGGCTCTGGCATAGATGTATCCTAGGGGTAAAACCCGAAAACACCGCTTTGAGCTAGACTCAAATGGGAACTGGTACACGACAATGGTCCTTGCTGCACTCTTGGTTACGACACTCCTGGGGGATATGTTTTGATAAATTCACAAGCTTAGTATGAACCCTTATTAAGGGAACTAAAAAAATCCCCTAAGAATATAATCTGTTTTATGACATCATAATGACCCAATATTGATGTAATAAAATAATATAATCTTTATGTTCGGTTCAATATATGTTTTACCATTAAAATAATGTGATTTTGGGTTTGTTTGACTTACTTTTTAAAAGCATTAATGGACCCCTCAAGACTTATTAAACACCTTGTCTTTTTAAATTGTTTTCCATGGGAGTGTGACTCACCTCCACATAAGAAACACTATTATTTTAAGAAGTTCGGACTTTGTCCTTATAAAATATTGTTTTCCTCTTCCCATTTCCAAAAACCATAGGCAAAAACCATGGGATGGTTTGTGGTTTGGATTAATTTAATATAAGGGGCCCCAAACCTAAATAATAAATAATTCCCTCACCTTTCCTATATAAACCCACCCAAGCTCCCACTTACTCCTCACTCAAAGCCCTTGGAGTTCATCCAACCTCTTCCCTACTCTATCTAGAATCCTCCCAAGGTTCCCCAAGCTCCCAAGAATCATCTCACATGCCTCTCTCTAGCCTTTGGAAGCACACTTCCAAGTAAGGGTTTTTTTCTTCCTTTCTCATTTTTGTAAATTTTCTTTAAGTTGTTTTCCCTTTTAATTTAAATTATGAATGTTGGGGTATAGTTTCATAGATCTATAATACTTCACTCTTTATTCCTGAATGATGTGAGACCCCTTTATCTCCCATTAAATGCCTCCCATGTACACATGTTACTATGCTGAAATTCTGAAAGGAACTTCTCTCTCTTCTTTTACATTCAAGAAATACTTTTGTATCATGAATCTAAATTCCATTACTATTGTTTGGACATGTATCTATATGACCCCCTTACTGTCCATTTCATGTAAATATGATGAGACACCCCTTTCTCCCTCATCAACCATTTTTATAAATTCTTATGTCACGTCGTTACGCTGCCTAAATCGCACTGATTTTCTAAGCCAATGACATTGTGTAGTGAATACCATGCCCATTTCTCCATCAAGGGTATCTAACTTTATTCACATTTAATTATTGATTATAAAGTTTCATGTATGAATTCCATATTCTTTTATTTTGGAATAAATGATTGTGTTTTACGAATCCATGTTTTATGATCCATGTGGCACACTTATGCATGAAATGAAATGTTTAAGAAGGGTGCGCCCTTATAGCACTCCAATGCATTGGGTAAAGTATAGTATCATGATACGTCATGTGAAATGAGTGTTGAATCATGCTAATTAAAGTGCAACGAGGGTTTACTCGTGCTTCATGTGAAATGGGTATTTACTCATGCTCCATGTGCAATGAGCATTGGCTCATGCTAATTCCATGTTAAGTGTTGTTTCCACATTTCCATGTTATGATTATCATGCTTTATCAAGCCTGTATGTTCTAGTTTCTCTTGTGATCTATTGATATGCCTAATGTATAACATGTATTGTACTTATCATGTTATTCCACGTGTATTCCCTTATTGGGATTTATAGCTCACCCTTTTCTTATGCATGTCCTCAGGTTATCCCATGCAATGCTAAGTACGAGGGAATTTAGTGGTCATGTAAAGGAAGTTTTCAATAAAGATATTGTATTTCATGTTTTAAGTTTTTATGTAATGATCCTAATCTCCAAAGACACTAAACCTCTTGATATTAATTGTTGTATCAAGTGAAGTTTTATGTAATAAATCATGTTTTTAAGTTTGTAATAAAAGCAGGGTTGTCATATTATATATGATATTATATGAATTAATATGATTCTATTAATGAATTATAATAATTATATATTTATATTACATGAGTTTAGAGATCTCATAAATCAATTATGATATAAAGTTAGTATTTCCCCTCTAACATTTATTTCATGATACATATCCCATTTTCATGACTATTTTCTTTCATGTGGTGTATAATATTTCCATTTATATCTTATATAATTAATAAATCTACATTCATGGTATTTATAGTTTCCATTGAATTTACACCTTTCATGGGTGTTATGATTCAAAAATTACCAAAGTTGTAAGTGTTTTATGTTACCATATTAATTTTTTTGGGATTCATTATTAGTAAAAAAATTGGAATAAATTATCTGGTCAATCACTCAAAAATATTATGAATTTTATTAACATATTTTTATTTCAATACATTTCATTTTTTTCTTTTCATTTTACCCACTTTAATTACTCAAGATATCAACAGAATATTTTGAAGGAAAACCGGCCATGTTATTATCTTCGGTCATGAATCTTTTCCTCTATGTCTGTATTTCCTTTAAAAACATTTTAAAGAGTATTTTTACTATTTAAAAAAATATTATTTAATGTTTTTTTTAACTATATTAAACATTCTTTATATCAATATAAAAATAATTTTCTCATTAGTTCCTAAATGACTTAATTTTGAAATATTACTAAAAATGTGAAATGAATTTTTTTTATTAATGTACCCCACAATCAATAATTTACACACCCTCATAAAAAATATTTTAATAAATTTTTATTTCATAACTGTCCTTTTATTTTTAAAATAAAAATATATATATTTAAATTTTTTGGAAATTTTTAATTTCTAGTTATGTTATTTCAAATGAAAAGGGAATTTTTTTCATTGAAAAGTTTGTGATCTTTGAAAGGAATTTTAAAATATAAAAACATGATTTTATGATTCTTATTATTTACTGGGGATATTATCCAATGTTACCATATTTAGTCCTTATATATGTGGTTTATGGTTTTGTTTATGAAATTTTTATTAAACATGTATCCCTTCCATGGGTTCAGATATGATTATATGATGAATGTTTTCAAAAAATTTGAGACACCTATAAACGGTTTTTGTTATGTGATGGGTGGGACACTAATTATATTTCCCTATAATGTATTTGGTAAATATGGATATCTAATGAGATAATATCGAGTTTAATGGGGATTGAACCAAGTTTAGTGAGGGAATTTTTCCTATATGATAGTCTTGGGAGTAAACATCAACTAATGAAATGATAGAATGGGGTGTGAACTAAAACCCATTATGATAGACTTGGAAATGATCCTTGACTATGGAAATGACTTTTTCTTATTTGAATGTCCTAAAATTATGTTTTGTGCTTACGATATGTTATTATGGTACATGATTGATATTTGATGATTCTACACTCTTATGATTTATGTGTTTTGAATGATAAGACATCACGTCATGTTTCCTTATTATGATACATGAATTAATTGATGTGATTTTATATTATCAATCATATGATATCATACCCTTATTCATATCTTTAGATCACTTATTATCATTGATTGATATCACTTATGTTATCCCTTACTGAGAATCTAAGCTCATTATTTTTTATGTTTCCCTTACACAAGTTATGTAGAAAGGTTTTAAGTATACTATGTAGATGAAGAAATATAGTTGTGATGAAATTAATAGAAAATGGGGTAGATGATTTATGTACTGGTTTCTTATGTATCCATGTTTTCAAAGACATTAAACCTTTGGAGTTTTGGCATGGATCAAATTGATAGGTGATAAATATTTACACTAATAAGATATAGTATTTATGAATGAAATTTTTTTGTCTCTATATTTGACCTTAGATATTCCATGATGTTAATAGTGTTAGAGGTATAATTTTAACTATTATATTCATATTTATCAGTCTTCATCATTTTTTAGTGGTATTAGTGTAATCAGTTTCCTCGGTGGAATTTTTTCCATCAGTGATATTTATAACTCAGGTTTTGTTATTTAAATTAGTTATATAAGTTTCAATGGTGTCCGGATATCCATTATTTTATTCTATTATATTATTTATTTTAGTATCACCAGTGTTTCTAGTAATATTTTTTCACTAAGGATTTTCAGGGATATAATTCCATCATCACATCCATTGTTTTGTGAGTTAAATAAGTATAATCAGTTACTTCAGTTTGATCTGTGTTATTAGTGTATTTAATTTTTTTATCCATCGAATAAGTGTTTTCAATGGTGTTATTAGTGTAATAAATGTTATTGGTTGAAATTTTTTCAATTGTAATAGTGCCTTCAGTATGTTCACTTATGTTAGTGTCATATGTGAAAATATAGGAATCATTATCCTTAATAGAATTAATTACTTCATTGATATATTTGTCTTTAGGGGAAGGTTTAGAATTAGTCTCATTAATTCCCTAATTTCCATCAGTTATCTCTATTTATTCTTTGGCATTAATGATTTCATTTTTGTTAGTTCCCTTAATTCCACCACTATTTTCAGTGTCATCAGTGTTTCCATTGTCATAAGTTCCATCATGGTCGTCATTGTCATCAATTCCTTTAGTTTCTCTAGTTTTATCTGTTTCATCAACCTTATTAATTTCCTCAATAACAAATGTCTTTATAGTTTCATTATTTTCATTAGTTCTTCCATTGGAATTAGTTTCATCAGTTCCATTTCTATTATTAATTATATTAACATGATATGTTTCATAAGTTTTGTTATAAATGTTTTAAGTTCTATTTGTGTTTCTAGTATTAATAGTTCTTGGAATTATGTCATCAATGATGTTATAAGTGTTAGTGTTTTCATCAATGAAATCATTTCCTTCAGTAACATTGATGATGTAAGTTCCATTAGTATCCTCAGTGACATATATGATGTAAGTTATTCCATTGTTGTCATTAGTAGTGTCGGTTTCTCTTAGAAAAAACCCATAGAAATTATTTTTGAGTTATGTTTATTGATAATATTAATGAATGGAGGTTCAAGGAATATTTAAAAAATTAAGAAGGCTTCGAATCTATATGGATGGAGGTATTTAAGTGTGATTATAGAATAATATATTTTGTATAGGTTTTGTTGAATTTTGAGAATTCTCAAACTATATGAGTAACATTTTTAGACTCCATGGAAAATTTCTAAGCGATGGAGTTCCCCCCAGAAGCGTAAGAGTCATTTTTTACAATAGAGGACAAATATATGGGGTCTTTTAAAAAACCATGAGGGTCGCTGGGATATTTTATAAGTTTTATTCCTAAAACCATATAACTCATTAGACCATTTTATTAGGTCCAACATAGAAATCACATGTTGTCACGAACCAACCCAGGTCGACCCTGAACCGATCACCTGAGCTAGCCCGCGACATGGCCCGAGGGGCGTTCCTGATCCCTACAGGCTGGAAACTAGTGTCGGGCATTAAAACTAAACCAGAGGGAATGATTTCCCCCAGTGAAAATAAACAAAGCAGTGGAAAAGTAGAACAACACAAAGTAAATAAATGACACTGGAAAAAAAAGAACGATCATCAACAACCAACTAACCTAACCACGAAAAAAACCCCTCACGACTCTGAGAGTCGTTCATCAGTCCACAACCAACTCTCGCCCACAGCGAGCAAGCTCGAATCAAACCTGTAATAGAAACAAAAAATAGGAAAACACTTTAGGTGTGGGTATTAAAACTCAATAGGTGTTCCCAACACACTATTCCCAATGCACTTCCTTTAAATAAATAAATTTACTAACTCCAGGTTTGAACTAAGTTATACAAAATATGGGTTTTCACACACACACTTCCATTTCTAAGACAATTAACAGTTCATTGCCCTTTTTAATTTAAAACAGGTTTAATGTTTGAAAGGAACAGGTGTATTGCATTTTAAAACATTTCTGTGAGCAATTTAGAAATTCAAATTTTAGATTCTAATCAAAGGGAATACCACACACAACACACCACACACACTAAGGGTAATGAAAAATAAGTGGCACATAGGGGCCAGAAACCGAACTAGACCTCTCTATCATCTGCCACATAAAAGAACACTAAAAAAACATGGGTCGAGCCTAGGATCTCATGAACAATCCAGAACATACCATACATGTGACTCATACCGAAATCATGCTCTAACTCGATGACGTCATAAGGCCCTAATGCTCGGTATATCCCTAAATAGCCTAACCGAGGGTCCCAATCCCCATAGGAGCAATAATGCAATATTCCGCTGATATGGGGCCACTAGCCAGTGCGTAATCTAAACTAGTGTAGTAATCATTCTCAGAAGATTCACTCACTATGCCAGGTTCCCATGTCAACACAAGCAATAAAAAGGGGTGCGTCCACAATGTAAATCGATCAGTCACGATGCACAAATATCACATACAGCTCACGAAATCAACGTACACCAAAGATCACCCCCGAGTGGGTTTTCCAAAATAATTTACTTTTTTAAAGTGCTAAACGGGCCTTCACTAATTTTTAAAGAAAAACATCATTTCTAGAGGAAACCCAAAACACGTGTTCAGAAGAAATCATTTATCTTTAAAACTAGAACTGCATTTGAAATTCCTTGAATTATGTTTAAAGGCCAAATGGGAATTCTTTCAATACTGGGTATCTTCTCGTCAAGAAAATGTTCCAAGTTTCGTGTATAAAATAAACGGCTCTTTTGACACCAAATAATCATTTAAAAATTAATTCCCTTATATTATTTCTCATTTATTAAAATTAATAAAAAATCTAGTAATTAATAAATTCTAAATTTAAAGGTGAGTGCAGTGGGGGACCTACCTCAAATTGAAGCTCGAACACGACGATGCGACATTCCCCGCAAAGGCGTGCAAGCACGCACAATCCGATGATCGTAGTATCGTGGTTTTCCTCACCAACATGATGCAAAAACCGCACAAACAACTAAAAACACATAAAAACAGACTCAAAACAAATCAAATGAACAAACAGTGAAAACACAACCTTGACACGCTTTCAAAACACAACTCGCACCATCTTCATTATTTACTAAACCGCTTTAAAATTTATAAAAATATTTCCAAAGAGTAACCCATAGCCCACACATTTTATAAAACCACATAAAAAATTTATAAAATACATTCAAGGGGAAAAACAAAATATGTATATATAAAATCCAACCCATATCCAAAAATAACATTTTTTTCCAACACGTGCACACCTCCTCCCCTTTCAAAAACACAACTCGCACCTCATAACCAACCCACAACATGTAAATAAGAAGCAAGACAAGCATGAAAAAATTATTAAACAACATCATGGTTAACTATTTAATTAATATGAAATGCGCAAAATGCAAGGAAACAAAGTATTCTAAATTTAAAGGGCAATGCAAATAAATCCAACTTCAACCCCCAGGGGGAATGAAAACGTGTGCCCGAGACCGGTGCCCGATCACATTTTCACCTCAAAGGTATGCTCTAGATGCATAAATAAACCCTACACAATCAACATTGAACCCCAATACATAGGATTTTTGAAAAAAAATTAAACCCCCTTCAAAGAATATACTTTCCATGAACCCTTACCGAAGGGGAAGACCGTCGCCAGAGGGGGAGGGCACCGACAAGGGGGGGCGACGCCAGCGAAGGGTGATGCCAGCAAAGAGCAGCTCACCGGAGTTCACCCGTTAGGGACGGTGCACTCTAAACTGGATACCCTGGGGGTTGTGGGTTGTGACAAAGGTAGTCGGAGAGGGAAAAAACAACCAGAAAAGGGAGGGGGTTCGCTGCCACTATCCGGATAGAGGGTTGGAGCACCGGTCGGAGGGACCCACTATAGAGGGGGCTAAAGGCGACGGGGGCCGTTGTCAGGGCATACCAAGGTCGCAACGAGGGGAAAGAGTGTTGGGAGAGATCCACTGGAGATGAAAAGGGAAGGGCGAGGTAGGCGGGTGAAGGACGAGCAGCTGGGGCCAGATTGTGGTTCGGCGAGGCTGCTGGATAGAGGCGTGGTGCGGGTGGGGAGTTAGCAGGTGAGACCGGGTGCTTGGGAGAACGCGGGGGCTGGCGGCGCGAGGCTATGGAAACAGCAGATAGGTGGAGGCTTGGGGACAAGGGAGTGTGAGTTTGGCGCTGTGTAGGAAACCCAAGGGCGAAGGGTGATGGGCCCTCGGAAAGGGGTGCGGTGTAGCTGCACACAAATCAAGGGGGATGGGGGCGACACGGGCAGATTAGGGTTTCCTTATTTTTTTTGTTTTTTTTCATTTTACTATAATAATAATAATAATAAAACCAGAAATAATAATTAAAAATAATAACCATAAAAGTTATAATAATAAAAATGATAATAACAAAAATAATAAAAATAAAAATAATAACAATAATAACAAATTATTGATATTAACATTATTAATTATATAATAACACTATTATTATTGAAATTTAACCATTTAACCCACTTTATTTACATAAACTTTATTTATTTTAATCATTAGATACTTGCACGGACACCTAGCTAATGACGCGACTACTGCCCGATGTGCAGTGACCGCGCACAGGTCTGAAACCCACGAAAGATATTAAATGACAAAAAAGAAAATTTGGTACGATACCTACCTCGGACCTTGGAACGAGGACCCGGAGCCAAGTAATACTAAAATAAAAATTAATTAAAAAAATCGTGGTGTGACGCAAGTTCATTTATATCATTTTTTAAACTTCGTGATAAAAATCATAAGGGGAACCTTTAGATTCTATATGTTTTATTAGACACATTTTATTAATTTTATTTTTGAAGCATGTAAGTTCCATTTTATAGTTAAAATATATTTCATATAGGTTAGTTTGAAAATTCCTAAGTTTCATTCAATTTTTAATATGGACCAGAGAATAAAAATTCAGGATAAATGTTAATGTTATTAAAGAAAGATATAAAGGTAACCTGGAATGGACAACGAAAAATAAAAAAGGAGAAAATATAAGGCTAACTTCTATTCATTATAACATTTATCATCATAACTCTGGGAAATCATATGGCTAATTTTCTTAATTATTTTTTCTATGGAGGTTTGTATAACACCCATTCACATAATAATTGTTAGTCGTAATATTTTATTGATAAATTAGATAGTTAGAATTTGGGAGAATCAATCCAACATAAAAATAATGATTATTTTCTCATATTTTGGTGAATCTAGTCTTGACTAGACAACACACCATGAATAAATACATCACACCATAATGGTTTCACCAATGTGTTTTGTAGAAAATTTCATATGGATTTTAGGGAAATATTATGTATAAGGTTGTTTAGAAAAAATATTTGGAGACTTGGTAGGATTTTAATACTGGAGAAAATCACAATTTTTTCTTTTGATTTTCCATATTCCAATAAAGAAATATTTTTTGGGGGATTTTTAGATGAAAAAAATTAAAGAGAGAAAGAAGAATGAGGAAAGATATAGAGGATACCATTGTGACTCTCTAGAAATAAATAATTGATATATCATTTAGTTGAAAATAATAAAGGGATCAAAGGGGAGATATATTGAAGATCATTGTCTTGAGAACTAAAGGAGAATAATACTAGCCTTTTATTAAAAAGTTACAGATGAAGAATAAGGTGGTATATGATTTTGTATCATTTTATTTTTTTTACATTTAATTTCATTAATGGAACCAAATCATGTTAGTGCACAATCCTTGGTGAAATATCTATTTTATATTCATGGAATATGAAGATAAATTACAAGTGGGGTATTGAGTTTTGTCTTTTTAAAATAGTAGTGTGTTCTTCATTTATTCTTCGAAGGTTGTGAATTTGGAGGGTTAGTGTGGCCACTCTGCATTGTAATAAAATTAGTGTTATTAGTGCTTTAGGTGAATCATCACATTGTACTTCAATTTTTTATTTATTGATTCGTATCATTTTTTTTCACATTGAGTTAATTTTAATTATAGAGAAAAATAAATATTGAGGGTTGATTAGAATAATATAATTACGTCAATTCAGTTTCCCCACTTAGGGTAATAAAAGTAATTGGGACCAATAAACTGTATTTGATTGAAATGATCATTGTCAGGTTTGTATATCTATGATGTATTATAGGTGGTTTCTAACGACAAATGTTTTCCACTTTTTATGGAAATAATATATAGTTATGGAAAAATAATATTCAACATTATTTCCATCATTTGGGAGTGAAATGTTCACAAATTCTATTCATGGGATTTTATCAACATGGAAACAATACCTTTTCTAGAAAATGATATAAGGGGGCTTGTTGTTGACCCAAAATTATTCAACAAATTAAGAGGAGCATTATCAAATTTATTATACAAGATGTTGATATCAATTAAATCATCACACTTCATGTGGGAAAAGATTATAATCATTTTTTAATGTGACTCCAGTTTATTTTAAACTAAATTTAATTTTCTATGGAATAATTATGAGGACATGGGAATTAACTCATATGAGTTCATTGATGCTTTCATTGGTCCGGAAAACCTAATTGTGGATGATATTCTTAAGATCATAGAAAATTTAAATGATATAAAAAACTTAAAGTGGGTCCTAAGAATACTACCATCATAGTTCAACTTGATGATCTCTATAACCAATGATAAGGACCCCAATAAAGTGACTTTGTATAGTCTTCACTACACTATAGTTTCATATGAGGTTAGTAACAATGAAAAAATTCAATAAAAAAGGGTAATTATTAGGTGGTAATAGTCAAGGTTATAAAGAAACTAATTTTATAGGATAATATTAAATACAAGGAGGTTTACAAGGCGATATATTTCCTATATTCAAATATTAAATAAGGGAAAGGAAAATTAAATGGAATGTTTCAAATTTATATTTTTGGTGTGCCAACATTGGAAATAACCTTGAAATATATCCATTTTTTTAGATAATTAAGAATATGAATAACCCATGAGGAAATCATTTAAGTGTGATAAAAGAAACATAAGAACATAGTAAAAATTATTCAAAAAGAACTTTGTTTCCATAGAATATTTTTTCCTAGATGATATATAATTTGGTGAATTTAAGGATAATGAATATATCAACAATGATAATATAATGGATATCATATATATACCACAAGTAGTTGAAATTGATGATAGAGGTTATTGATTTGAAGGTAAATTCAATTTCAAAGCTGGATTAGATAATTCAATTGAGTATCCTATGTTTATAAGGCCAAATCAAGGAAGGCCAATTGATTCGTGGTTGGATCGAAACATTATATGTATCAAAATAAAGACAAGTCCATGTTTAAAACTCAAAATGAACAAAATAAATTTTAAATTAAAAATAACTCAAAAAGGATATCGATATCATTATCAGAACTAAATAGAAGTGCTGAATTATTGATGAATTGACTGATATAGTGAAAAATCACGCAATAAGAATTGACTAACTTAAAGGGAGAAGGCCAATAGTGTAGTGTGTGGAAAAAATTATATGTATCATAAAAAAAGATAATACAAAGTTGAAACTGAAAATGAAAAACTTAAATTTGAAATTATAAGTAACTCAAAAATGATAATGATATCAATCTCAAAATTAAATAAAATTATTTAATTATTTATGAATTGACTGATATGGTGAAAAATCATGCCAAGATATTTTAGGAACATAAAGGGGATTCATGATGATATGATGAAATAATTATAATCGAGAAATAATTATAACTCTCAATATTACATAAGGATAGTTGAGTTCATTGGATTCATAGGAAACTAAAGAAAAAATGGAGTCAATGGTGAAATAAGTAAATATTTTACAGGTGAATCATTTAAAATATAAAATTTTGTTTTTTTAGAGGCTTGATTAAATGAAAAAATACATTTTAGTTGATTCAAAATCATTATCCCCCACTCCTATAAAGAATGTTTGTATTTAGTTACTCCCAACTAACATCAAAGTTTTGGTGGTAGTAGTGAAGATACACAATAATTCACCACATACCTAGTTTTATTATTTTGGAATGATGATACTTGAAAAATATGTGTTTCCCATAGAAAATTTTATTTTTAAGGATCAAAAGAAAAAAAAATATACAAAAATTATGTCATACTTTTGGTATGTTTTTAATGACTATTGTATTTCTTTGTAACATGTCTTGACATAAATATATGAATTTATCTTAAAGAGTGTTTAGAAATACTCCAAAAAAATCCATAATAAGGAGTTCAATTTTTGAATCATCATCAAGAGGAATTAATACTAATGATAAATAATCATCTTGAAAAGATAAATTTGATTCAATGGAGTTAGAGGTGGAATATTATTTTTCACCTCCAAAACATGTAATGAATTTAATGTTGATTAATAAAGGGAAATTTATGAAGGAGAACATTTCTGATATTTCTTTGAACTCAATAGTTGAAGATATAGTATGGATTATCGAAATCAGTTTTACATACCACATGATGGGATGATAAAACCATATCATAATAATAATGTATGAAAAATAAGGATTCATTTTTTTTGAAATGATGAAGGGTTAAAAAAATTATCTCTATAAAATCAAATATTGGAAGAAAAGATTTTAGGTGTATGGTTGTTTTTTTGTTGAAGTCCTTAGTTACAGCATATTATGTGTTAGTAATTTATGTAACCTAGGTCACATGGTTAATTTTCATAAGAAAAACATGCATTTTTAAATTAAGAGACAAAAAAATTATGATATAGGGGAAGTTTACAAAGGGTTAATTTCTAACTCGTTTGTGGAGAAAAATACTAGTGATTTTCATCCAAGGAGGAATAGAATGAGATGTTGTATGAATGGCACAGAAACTTGAGATAAAAATTCAATGAATATTTAGTGGATAATTATGGGGCATGTGATTCCCCAATGTTCTCATGAGATCTCTCTCACACTTGTGACATTTTACAAAAAACAAAAACCATTATTAATACTTTACAAATAAAGTAATAAAATTCAATGAGGTTTCTTGAGTTGGTTCACATTGACATGTGTTTGAAAATATCATAAAAATTCATGGTGTTAAATAGATACTATAATATAGTTGTCACTTATTATATTAGGATGGAATTGTTGATGGTAATCTCTCAAAATTTTGAAGTATCCAAGAACATTACTTGTTGTAAGAGATTTGTAGAGAATAATTATGGGGTCAAAATTCAAAAGGTCATAACTAATAATTATATGGAAATTAAAAATAATAAGCTGTGAGAATATATCATAAAAAATAGGATATGACCCCATGTTCTAGATGTAAAGACTCCTAAACAAATCAATTTTGTTAAGAGGATAAACATAATTATTAATAATATGGTGAAAACAATTCTTCATAAGAAAATTATTCCATTGGTATATTAGAAGGAAGATATTATTAAAAAAAATTACAACATTAATGGGGATTTTTTATATACTAATTAATATAATAAAACTTATATAATGTGGAATGTGAAGAATTTGATTCTAAGTTATGTTTGAATTTGTAGTAGAAAATGTTTCATTCTTAAAAAGGAGAATAACCATAACATTAAATATCATGGGAATGAAGGTATTTTACATATGTATTAATACAAAATTAATGACTAAATATGAAATAATAAAATTATGGAGAAAATTACTTAGAATCAATATGTGACAACAGTGGAAATTGTGCATATTTTTTTTGCACCAGTTAGCAGATTTCATAGTAGAAAAATGATGAAATTTTAAAATAATGTGACATTGAAGTGTTATACATTAATATAGTTACCAAATAGAAATTGGTGAAGCATAATAATTTATTAAAAATTTTAATGTTAAAAGTTTCATTCAATACAAGTAGTTTTTCAAGAGAAAACTAAATGAATATGGAATGATAACATTGAACAAAGTATAGCATATATGAAAGAATCATTCTCAAATTGATGTAATTGTTTCTGTTAAAGAATTTGACCCATTTTCTGATTGTAAAAATTTAAATTTTCACATAAATTTAGATTCAAAATGGATTAAAAGTGTAAAAAAAGTTGATGAATATGATTTGTTCAATTGTGTTCTTGTGGAGAAAGTGTACATTATAGAACATGATGGATTTCTTATGGATGAATACTTTAGAAAGGTGTAAAGTTAAAAGAATTATTTATTGGATTAATTCATGGTCCAAGATCTTGGAATTATTTTTTTATTAATACATTAGAAATATTGGATTCCAATGGGGGGTCTATGATAACCTCTATATCATGTTGGAAAAAGATTAAAGAATATTTGTTCCTATTTAGGTATAAGACAAAATGATTAGCTCATCCGATGATGAAATGTGAAAGGTGTTTTTAGAATACATGAGGTGAAAATGTGTGATCAATGTGATTGGTGATATAATATTTTTCAATGGATTAAATGTGTCTCATTAATGGGTTAAAATATTTTTTTCCTAATCCCAATTTCCCTTATAAATACTGAATATATTTGGAATCTAGGATTGCATGATAATAACAACCTTGATGGCCACACAGATGAAATTCTCAATATAATATAGTTGAAAGGATATTAGTATCACTAATTATATATAGATTATAATATGTCTCTTGTAATTAAAACCAATATGAAATGGAATTCTATTTTTCATATGGAATACTGAACATCAACATAGCTTTCCCAATGAAATCAACATGCTATATTTGAATAAAATTCAATGTTATACTAATAATTTCATAGATATTAGACTCCTTTATCATAAAATATCACATTACGAGTTATAATGATATTTAGATGAATATTGGGTCGGTTTTGTGTATAAATTTTTGTTTACATCAAGAAATTAATTTTATTTATGAGGTGTTTTCATATATTTCCAGAGTAAGAAGCATGATTGAATTTATGTTATAATTGTGTAGTCTAAATTCACTGTAGATACTGATTAATGTTGGAGAGTCATTAGATACTTATGACCCGAATTTTTTTTGGAATTTATTATTATCTTAAACTAGCAAAATTTAGCAGGGTATATAATAGTTTAAATTCTGAGTTGATCTAATAAATAACTCAGAATTACAGTAAAAATATAAAATAATTTTTAGATAATCACAATATTTTTGGGATCATGAAATAGAATATAAATATAACTAAATACCTAAAAGGAAAATGAAAAGTATAACAAATTATTTAGAGATACAAACAATATCCAATAGCGATATCTTTTATAATATTAACCTGAATTCCCATGAAATATAATCAAACTCAATATCCATATGAGCATAAATTTAATAGATTCTAATTTAGTAAATTATTAGTAAAAAAACCAATGAATCTCAATTCCTCATGGTTTCAAAAATAAATATATATAAAGTGAATTAAGTCCATATCATCATGGTACAATAATTATGTAATAGTTTGTTTCATAATTAATTATCTATACTAAACTATGGTTTTTTCACAATCATATAAATTTTTTTGATGATCTGATGATAATTAAAATAGAATCTTTATGTAACAACAAAATGCTAATAAATAATATTATTCAATGAGAATGGATAAATATAAACATAAAATACAAACCCTCTTAATAGAAACTGCTATCGCATATGGGTTTATCCAATCATATCCATGTGGTCCTTGAAAAATAGGGTACCGCAATATATAAAATAAATAATATAATAAATTTAGAAATATAATTGAATAATTGTATAAAAGTGACATAATTGAGGTTTATCATATCATGCATTCTGAAAAATGCCTGAATAAACTATTTAATGAGTAAATAAAAATAGATAATACAATGTAACTTCAATGATATCTTATTTTCCAATACCCAATATATCCTCTCTTGACTAATATATCACCTTCCATGTGACTCTAGTTCCATTTTAACGATCCTCCAATAACCCCATATGAAATTTCTAAGTTAAACATGCATTATATGATCCGAATTATTTTGGAAGAAATTATCATTTATATTCATTATTATACATGTTTTTGGCATAATATATTAAAATGGTAGCATAATACAGCTCCCAATAAACTAATTTTCCACTTCTTTATGGTTGTGACATGCCTGAATATCATAATGACACAACACTTCCCCCAAAAACATTTGATATTTCCATATCCACTTCTTACATGGACATGACATGACTAAAACCCCACTCTATGTCATCATTATAGAAATCCTTGAAAAATATATTTATCTCCATTTCATATATAATTCACACCGTGATATATCCAATGAGTCCAAGAACCACTTTCCCTATAAAAATCCATGACATTCATCATCATTAGGACTATTGACAAGAAAAATATGAGACATTATGACTTTATTCAGAAAGAAATCATCTTTTACTTTCTTTTCTGTGACCACATACAACAAAACAGGTTTTTTGAAAACCAAACCCAAATATCATTAAATTAAAACTAGTTACATATTACTTTTTCCTATCTTCCATGTTCTCGTTTATTATCCTCCTCTATGAATCATTGTATGAACTCCATCCATGTGACATGATAGCATGATTCCCTAAGGAAATGTATAGTATAATATTCCATATCCTCATCCACTGTGAGATTTTTATTACATACCAATAACACATGTGATTCATGGTGTGGCATCCTTGATCATGGTGAAACATCATCTTATTTATAAGGTTCACACATGAATCCTTGTTCTCATAATTTTTGAGGATCCATGACATTGCAGAACTATTGATCTTCGTTGAGAAAATTTGGTCTACTCTAATATTCTCCATATCTGTAAGGGAAAATTTATATGTGTGAGGCATGATTGATCTTCAATTAATCAATGTATAAAAAACTCTACTTTGTAGTAATAAATATTATTTGAATGACAAATTTTCTATTATTTACACAAATTTATTTTAATTTAACAAAACCCACTAATCCAAAACTCAAATTGGATTGACTCTTGTACTGAAGTAATATTCATATATTTTATATATGCTCATCTTCTCATTGAAATTTAGCAGATACACACCATGATAAGACCACAGTATAATGTGGAAAAACCACAAAATCTTTTCCCCTATATGAAACATCAACCTATGTTGTTTATGAACCTCCACACTACCACCCTAAATGGGATCATCATCATGCTATATTATAGCTTTATGGTGGCTAATTTCAATAGTGGTGTGGTCATTGGGTCGACGAGCTTTATTTTTACTCTTTTTATTATTTTTCTTACTTTTTAATCAACAATTATATAGAAGAAATTATCCTATCATAGAAAATATAACACCACACAATTAAATAGGAAAATTTTACTTTATATCCAAAATCCATAGAAAATAGGCTTAAAATCCAATAAATATATGTATATATATATTAAATATATACATCAAATTCCACAACACCCAAACCTTTTTTTCCTCAAGATAAATATCAACATCTAAATACATGTGTCCATAATTCAACAAGTGATACATTCAAATAATCATGCTCGTAAAAATAAATTTATAACAGAATATTTTAAAAAGCACCAAACATTACTAATAATGAGATAGAAAACCTAATTCATGTATAATTCCACACCAATAAATTTATCCTCTTCCACTAATTTAATTAAACATTTCATTAATATTTATACCATTTATGGTCTACCATACCAAATATTCATTTCAAAAATCACTCAAGAAAATGTAGTTGGAATTATGATCATTCTCATGTATATGGAAACTATCTATATGATTGAAATAAATATACATCTCATAATAAAAAATGAACCACATAAATCATGAAAACAATTAATTTAGGATTTAATGTATCGAAGGATAATTATGGGTAGGTTTTTTTGTGAAAATAAAACTCTATATTTAAATTGAGTTTAAGATATAAATGTAAAAAAACATGATATTTAGTATAAATATCAATTGATTGAATAATTACCCTTCATGTTCCCAAAAAAGTACAAAACCTTTACTTCCTTAACACGTTTTCACAATATTTAAAAAGATCTATGAATTGGTATCCGCTTTTAATATTTTAAAAATTATTTTTGTTGTGTTTTTTCTTATGAATTTTTGTGTTTCTATTCTTTTTTCTTTTGTTTTTTATTTTTTATAAAATATTAATACCACAATATATGCATAATAAATTTTATCTTTTTAACCCTTCCCCAAAATAATATATAACCCCCCCCCCCTTCATTCATGGAACTCTCTCCAATGGATACCATGAAATATCCGACATAGTCTTTTAATATTTAAAGGAATAATAAAGAAATGATATCAATTGATAAATTTCAGAAGGATCATTTGTAATATAATATGTATACTTATCAAGGTATTTCAAAATATCTAGTGGTTAAATAATAGATTCGATATAGGGTAGGTATTAATATCAAATGGGCTATATTATAATAAATTGATGACCCCAAAATTTTTAAGGAAATTTTAAAGCACGATGAATTGATAAGATAAACAATAAATTTTATGTAGTTATGGAAATGAAGAGTTCTCTCAATAAACAGGGTATAAGAATGAATATTTAAAATAGTATTAAAACCTTCTTGATAATATGAAAAAAAAAATCAGTCAATAAGGTCATGTAATGAACACTAATAATTATTTTACTAAATTCATGATATTATGAATCAAAATAAATATTATCAACCAAATAAAAAATCAATTTAAAAATAAATAAATATTGGAATCGGAAATTTTATTCAAAAAATATCCACCTATATCACTAAAATTTATGATCATGACAAATCAAGTTTGCTAACACGTAATAAAACATTTTCTAAGTGTTTATATCTCCTATATTTGTGATTTCAAGGAATAAAAAATCAAACAATCCAATGAATTGATACAATTCATTAATTATATGATTAGATTATGTATATTTTTCAAAATAGTTTTTCTTCAAATGGAATATAGAAATATTGGAATGTATTAGAAATAATCACCTTCCCTTAATGTTTTATAATTTATTCTTCATCTACCTCCCTTCATGATCATTATTCATACGAACCTATAAAATAAAATTCATAAATGTAAATAAATTTTAAACCACTTCGTCTAAAAAAGATAAGGGTATAGACAACTTAGAGAGTTCCTAAAAGACTTAATTCCAAAACTAATTCCTAGGAATCTATATAAATCAATTTTCGTCCCAGAAGAATATTGTTTATGGTATTTGTTCTGGATATTTCCTTGAGTTAACATGATATGAGTTTTATACAATGTTTCTTGTCTAAGTGTTCATATTGAATAGAATTTTAGATCATCTTGAAAAAAATTCTCCATGTTTTTCATTGAAACATACTGAAATTTATTTCTTCAACTATATAGTTTTTGGTAATTGTAATGAATGAACATTAAAACAAAAATATAACAATATTTTTTATTCTTATTCCTCAAATACATATTCATTCTTCACTTGTTTCAACATTATCATGTGTCTAGGAAATACAATAACTTATTTATGTTCTTTAACTTTTTGTGGTGTTTTTCTTCATTAACATCAGTAGGATCAATGAAATCACATCCTTTCACCGCTGATTTTATTCTTTTTTCTTTTAATTCTAGGATGTTATTTTGAACTAAAACTATGTTATATACTATTTAATCATATTTTAAAGGTTTTTTTTCCTAAAAATTACCAAAAAACATCAAATATTACTTTTTCATTACTTTTGAACCCTTATCATATTTTAACTATAATGGATATTTGAATTTATATATTAGTTCCATCTATTTCAGGTGTTGGAGGCTCTTAATTATAGTTTTGACCAAGATAATTAAAATTAATTTCCTCTACTACTATTATTTTTATGACCACTTCAATTATGGTTCTTTATTTAGCCTAAGGCTACTCTAATTTATCCTCCTCCATTTCATAAATTAGAATCACCATTGTATCTTGTTCTTCTTATTGTATGTTTATTAGGGATGGTTGTTCTTCTTCCTCTTCTCCAGGAACTAGAAGAAATCATTTATCAAAAAATTTAGTGAAATAAAAGAATTATTTATCTTTTTCCTCATTATTTTCAAGGAATATTATATCTAAAACATCCTATGATTCCACTATGTTATCCTTAACTTATTTATTCCCTATATTAGATTATAACGGTATGTTATTAAAGAGACAATATAAAATTATAATATATATAGAAATTTCGTCATCTATTACCTCCCCTTCCTTTAGTTGTGCATAAAGTTATTTGATATCCAAATAAAAATTGAAGTATACCTAACAATCATTTCCATTAATTGTTATTATGTATCGTATTTTTTCACTACTTGAAATTAATAGTATTCATAGTATAATTTATCATCCAACTAATAACTTTGATTGTTTATAATATTGGGATATCCTTTAAAAATATAATAATAGGTTTCACCTAATTTTCTATTTTTAAATTCATCTTACCCACGAGGGTTTGGAACATTTCATCATCTTTTCAATTATGACCACCCTTTATGATTATGTGTTATCCACAAAGTAGGCCCCTCCTAATAATATTTATTCTCCAATGGTGTGGCATAGTACTGGTTATTTTTCACTACATTATGAAAAACTACCACAATCTTCAATTATGTAAAATTATAATAAAAATAAAAACCAATAAATAAAAAAACTAAAATAAAATTATTTAGAAAAAATTGTTAATGAGTATTCTTTAAAAAATCTATCAGTTTTGAGTAATTTTGAGATTTCAAATGGTTCCTAGGAACAACATCAAAAACTTGATCAGCCTCAGGGTATATTTACTTCTCTAAGGTAGACTAGAATTTTAGAAAATTAAATTTCTACAGAACTAAAAATAAATACTATGGTGTATAATAGTGGAAGTCTAGGGTCCATCTCAGGAAGGATAATGAATCCTCAAAACAAATCTAAACTAATTATTATATCATCATTATATTATTAGGTTCATAGCATTCAATCAATTTTTATTAACAAAGTATAAGAAAAAAAAATAGTTGACCAAAGGAAAATAGTGATCTATCAATATCCATAGGTGGTTTCTCAAAGAATATTAACCCAACCCTATAGAAAAATTACTCAAAAACAATAATTATGTGACTATAAATGTAATTGATAAAAATTTGGTCTATTTTTATCAAAACTACCATAGAATATATATCATCATGGTTATAAAAATAAATATAACTAAACTACATTATGTTTAGATCAAATGTGCAAAAGAATAATCTGACCCATTATTCAAGAATTAATTTTATCTACTCCACTATGGTTTTATAATTATTAAATATATTTGTTTGATTATTTGATAATGAATAAAATAAAATGATTAATTGTGTAGTGAAATACTAATAAAAAATATTATTTCATGACTGAAGATAAATATAAACATTTAATTCACATTAATTTAAACAGATTCCACTCTTTGTTACTAGTTTTTCCACTAACTTCCATGTTCTCATCGACAACAACTGAACTACACTACATAAGATTGATAATATCAAAATATATGAAAAATATTTGTACAACAATATAAAAAAAATATATGGAATATGAATCATCGTAGAAAATATTATAGAATTAAACAAGGAAAAACTATAGAAAATGGAAATACCAATAGAGTATAAGATCTAGTGATAATGATATCCTCTGGTCAAGACCATAGCAACTCTTCCTACAACTGATCAATCCCCTGGTTGGACTTTACCATTTATAGATCCTATGAAATACTATATTAAATTCCCTATTCAATCATGCATTATATCCTATGAATATTTAGTATGATTTTATCTTTAATATTTATGACCATGTATGTCATGACACAATATATTTAGATCATTATGCAACCTAGTTCAACTAGAATTCATTTTTCACTATTTAATTTTTTTGTAATGTTTGTATATGATTGCAACATGAAACTCCCAATATTAATATAAAAAATTATCCATCTCCATATCATATGTGGATTAGATATGACTTAATGCATCAATCTAGGAGGAATTCATCAAAATTATTTGAAAAATATATATCTATTCCACCACTATACATCACGTCATGATAGATTCAAACTAATCTATGAAATTTGATTCACTTAAAACCCCATACACCATCTTCATCCTTATTACCATGAAATATCACATACATGGAAACCTGAATCTGTAAAAAAATCTCTCATCTCTACCATGGATTTCCATGAATGTGATATTTTTACCACATGATGTGATAACCAAACCCTAAATTTTATAATGAAAAATATGTTAAACAATGATTCATCCCATCAAACATCTACTTAAATATCCTAATTCTATATGAGTTGCAGTGAAATAACCATCTAGGTTGTGTGATATCATACTTTATTAAGGTTGTGGATGATATTATATTATATATCATTATCCTCTATGGCATTATTCTTTTTTACAAATAGACCATTTTATACACGAAAAATCATCCCCGAATGGGGAATGACATAATCTTATGTATTAGCCTCTTACAAAAATTATTAAGCTCTTCTATAAAAAGGATACATTTGTTAATGGAACTCTCGGTCATCATAGTGAAACATCAGTCCATTACATGTTCATTTATATAGGCACAAAACCATAAAAAGCTTCGTATCCCCAACCCCTTGCATGTCCAACACCATATAAATGAATATAACTTAAATGATAACGGTTCTTTTTTTCATGTGTTGAATTTTAGTGAATAGTAACTTCTACTCCATATCCCACATCTGTTTCCCTTTTGTACTAGGGAACCTTCGAATATGTTATCACTCACCATTGGATAATCAAACTCCTATAGTGTCACCCTTCACTGAAACCGCTACCCACAACTTCTATCCAATATTGAATTTTAGTCCATACATAGAATCGACCTACCTTGGGTTTTCACCTCTGCCCTACCACCCTGCCTATCACTACCTTTGAGCTAATACACTACCTCATGGTGGTGGGATTATCTAGTGGCGATGTCCCTAGGCATGAAAAAATTTTAACTCCATAAAATTTCTATTCATTATTATTTCATAATTACATGGAAGAACATGTATGTCACGAAATATATAAAATCACAAAAACAAATAAGAACATTTGAAAATATAATATAAAACTAATGAATATATATATAATCCAATGAAAAAAATTATTAAAAATAAATATACAAGATACTCATGAGTGTACTTAATTACTATTGATTAATCAACAACATTAAGATATTAGATTTGATTTTATATATCTTATTGTTGTCATGTGGAATATGTATAGTTTTATTAAACATAGGTAAAATATTATTTATCATTCAAGAAAAAATCAAATATAGAGAAAATATAATTTCATATCGCACAAGGTAGTGCAAGGTCGAGTGATGTTTGAGTATGTGCTAACACAAAGTCATGTTATAGATATGCCGACAAAGGCACTGCCCAAAGTTTATTTTTAAAATCATCAGCTGGATCATATAATCTAACTATCTTCATCCACCTAAGTGGTTTAGATTTGGGAACCCCACTTCCATGTGGGATTTTTTTATTTATATGATTTTATGTAAAATTTATTGAATTAAATGTTTGTAATCCTAATCCACCTTTGTGTGATTTCAAATATGTGATATTGGTGTTCATTTCCAAATGGGATAATCCTTCTATAAACTATTTTGTAGATACTATAATTGTTTTCAAATTTAATGAGATATAGTATTCATTTTCTATTAAAAATGGGTATCAATACAATGCTTGTTTTTTAGAAATTGGGATAGTATTTAACTATTAATTAATGATGAGAAGCAGTTTTAAGAGCATAAAAATTAAATATGTTTTTTTATGAGGAGCATTTCATTTGACTCTGGTTTACCATGATAAGAATCACTCATGTGAGCAAGGATTTTGTAATTAGTGATTCATTTTTTCATAATATGACAGAAATAAATTAAGATAGTAGAGCTAGTCTTATATGATTTTTTAGCGAGTCTCCATGTAGAGAAGTGTTGAATCTGTTTTGGATGTGTCAACCAATCCAAAAGCTGATATTCTTATGAAAAATACCATTGAAATGTGTTTTTGGTTTTCTTTGAAAATTATAATGAAGTGACATTCAATGATTCTTAAAAAGTACTTAGGGTGTGATTCTTGAAAGATATAGGTGTTTTATAGTGATTGAAAATTATCTATTTTGAATAGGATCCCATAAATTTTTCTATACCTCGAATCATAAGAGTAACATTTATAGGATGCATGGAAAATGGTAAAGTATTAGAGTTCCCCACTGAAAATAATTGAAATTTCTTTGAAAATGGGTAAAATCATAAGGGTCATTTTGGAAAGCATAACAGTCAATAGACTAATTCATAAGGGTCATTCTTGACACTGTAAGAGACATTGAATCATTTCATAAGTTTCATATAAGAAATTATATATCTCATATTCTAATTTTATATGGGTAATATGAATAATTTCATAAGATTTATTTTTTTATTGTGTTATAGATATTATATGGATGAATGACATTTCATACGGGTTAGTTGGAAATTTTATAAGTGTTATTCCATTTATCATTAGGCCATGTTTGTGGTATCCAAGAAAAACATGAGAGTAACTCAAGAAAAATTTAAGGTACTTATTTAATTGAGAATTAGTAATATGAATAACATAAAAAGGTAATGGTTATTCCCATGGGTCGTAACAGTTATCTTCATAATAATAAAAAATCACAGGTGTCATTCCCTGAGTTGTTTTTTTTGTAAAGGTTTGAAAAATATTAATTTTAATATGTTTTACTGTTTATAATATTTGATTAAAAAATATTCCAATTATAAATATTGTGATTCAACGTGTATTTATTGGTGAATTATTTATTTATGTTTCATTATTTTTACATATATAAAACCATATACCCTTTCAGGGTTTGAATTCATAAAGGTATTTGTATTTTTGTTTTAGTGAGTGGATTGTTTTGAAATTTGAGATTTGTATTGGAATTGTATGTGTTAGGAAGCAATAAATTTATTTTTTTGACATGTTTTTTTATCGAGTCGGTGGTACAGATTCCTGAGTGAGCATTCAAGAAGGTTCAGGAGGCCTATGATCTAAATATAAATTTTTTTGTATAAATTTATGTTGCGAACCATGGTGTTCATGGAATGAATGGAGTTTTTCCTAGGGTGGGAGACCTATTCTCAAGTATTTCATGGTGTGAACTTCATATTCATATAGTGAATGGGTGATGGGTGTGCTACCTAGGGTGGTTCTTGTAGTGAAACAAGTTTTACACTATGAAATATTTTGGGGAGACCTTTCATGCCATGAATTGGGATTTAAGGTCATTAATATTTTGGGGTGAAAACCTTTTTGGCTATGAAATGTGGATCAAGAAATGAAAATGGTTTGTACCCAATTTTTAATTTTTTCCCGATATTAAACCTTCAATATTTTAGGGGGGCTGGCACCTTTTTCTTCCTCCCTCACGCATATATGGTTCGACTGAACTTCCCCCCCCCCCTCTTTCTAGTTAGTCCCAATTCAATATTATTTGGGTTTTTATGAGATTTTAATAATAATCTATTGTGATAGATCCTCATTTTTCTTCCATTATTGTTATTTCTCGATTCCCCCATTAATTTTATGTGTACTAGTTTATGGTTTTACTATGGATTCCAATGGAACATGTTGTAATTAGCTGCTTTTTGGGGATTTCATATGGATTTTATAGATGATGTAGTGAGACTGTATATACATGAATTCCCAAGAAATTTCAATTTATTCACCTCACCATATTATTTTTATTAAGTTTTTTTAAGTTTGATTAAATTAACAAATAAATTGGAGTTTTCAAATGGATTATTTTTGGTGAATTTCATGTGTTTACCACACCCAGTTTCTTTTGGTTTTTGTATGTGGTTGTCGTTAGGTGTAATATGATCATTTATATATCATTCAATTAATTTTTTAATTAATTATAAATTTTAAATTGAGTTTAATAATTAATTATAAATAATTTATAATTAATTATAAATAATTTATAATTAATTATAAATAATTTTTTATTAATTATTGGATATTTTTCATTTAGATAAGTTCTCAAGTTGTTGATGTGATCTTATAAAATCTTTGATGGGGATGTCTAAGTATGAATTAAAAATGGGGAACATAGACAATAATGGGTGCGAATTAAATAAAATGAAATAATGTGATGTAGAATCCCAATTGATAGGTTTCCCTAGTTCCTCTATGTAGACATGGGTTTTGAATTGTGGTGGATGGTCTAGGAATTATCCATGTGATAAACTTGATATTCATTAAAGCATTCAGGCTAGTGTGATGATCACTAGGTGAGTATTAATTCCCCCACTATGATGTGATTTACCTTGGTTGGTAGACCTTATAGAATTTGATGGACATGTTGGGTTTGAGGACTGACCTAGGATGTCCTGGGAGGGGAATGGGCCTCAGTCCATCTCCCTTGTGTGACTCTGAAAATGATATATGACCATGATGATGTTGACGGACTCTATTCTCTCCTAATGTCAAGTATTAATGTAAGAGATGTGTTTAATATCGAGGGGCCTTATGAGCTATCAATATTGGGACACGATCAAGGAGACCTTGATGGATTCCCAGTGAATGTGTTAACCCCGGATAAGGTGCATTTTGGGAATGTGTTGTTTTTTGTGATAAATATCAATATGTTGAAACAAAAACACCTTTTCTATAAGGATGTCTAGGTTACCTATGAGATGGAATATATTTTATTAGTTTTTAATATTAATTATACATATTTAACCTCAAGTGACACACTTGTTTTTGTTTGTGATGTTTTTGGATCTTAGTTCTTTATCAAGATTCATATATTCATTTATCACTATAAACACATAAGATTCACATAAAATGCATGTACTGGTGGGATTTTTTTCACTTCTTACAACAATTCATATTTTTAAAGAGTTAACACTATCCTATATATAATTTTTCTCATATAACATGGCGGTTTAATTATACTCATCTAAAACATGGTGCATATATTTTGATAACAGGTCATGTAGGTCTAAGAAGTGATGCTCCTTGATAGTGACTATTTTTCCCCTATGTGAAAGGGATGTTTAATGACCATAGTAGGTTAGTAAAGGAGCATGAAACACGGGATGTGGACCCCTAGTGTGTGATTATGTAATTTGTTTCAAAAAGAAATAATTTTTTTAAATTTTAAGTGACAAAAATAACCTTTATGGTGTTTTCATATATAGATTCTTAGTGGAATTATACTAAACTGATCCATATAACTATGATATAATTGACTCGGATCATGGTATGGAGACTCTATTTTGTATATGTATTGAACTGGATTAGATAGGGATCCTTGAGGGAATGGCTCCCATTTTTTAGGCCTTATAAATATTAACCTGGGATTGTGATTTTCAAGGGTTTAGTCTCCTATCCAGATTATAGAAGAGAATAAATTTCCTAGAAGGATGATGAATTGGTATATGGTGGTTGATATTTATATACACATGGACACTTGGGAGGGTATTTTGGAACACGATTTGTCCTGATATTTTTGAGATATTGACCAAGAAGTGTTTCCCATGAGTGCTAATTTTAAATAAGATATGATTTAAGGGTTTGGAAAGAGATTTTAGTTATTTTATATATAGATCTAGATATTGATGATTTGGTTGATATGGAAGAAATTAAATTTTATATAAGGGATTGAAACATGACTAAGGGGTTTATCACGGTTCATGAGTATCTTATAGGAAGGAAACATGTGTAGATACGTAGTGTTTGATTTTGATACATGAGATTTGATACCAAATATGAAATATAGGGTTGGTGATTCCCTAAATATTTATAACATGGAGGGGAGGAATATGTTCCTTTCACTGAGCCCATTTAATAAGAGGTTATACCGAATATGGTATATGAATGATTATTCTTTTTATTTTCAAGATAAAAACACATTCAGTGACAGTGAATTTTTGACGAGGATTGTTTTTAAGGGAAGGATCAACATAATACCTGATCTTGGGGTCTTCAAGAATTGTTCATGATGAAATGGATTCTTTTTTTTCTATATAGTAAGATTTAGGATGGGTTGTTCATGTCTTGGAAATTTTTATTTTAAGACAGAAACAATTATTGGGTGATTGTGTGATAAACCCATGTATAGTTGATTTTTTTTTATTTTAAAGAGGGTCATTATGGGTGCATCTTGATATATGTGATTGACATGCTAGTAGATAATGGTCATTAGTTTATGTTCATGTTCCAAGGTTTTATGGAAATATAACCATTGAGCATAAATCAGGTTCAAGGACTTTGTGTTATGGGATTGTATGCCCATTTGATTTGGATAAGTCCAAGTTGGTGCACATTGGTTACGTACGACACCTGTTAAAGTTATAAAACAATGAGTTACTATGTATGGGATGATTTTTGATGATTTGATGAAATTATTATAGGTTTCTCTTCCTAGGGTAATTTGAAGAGAATAAAGAGTATTTCCATTATAATGATGATGACATAATGTATTAAATGGTTTTTGGAGTTAACAATATGAGTGAGCATGGCTTGGGAGGTGTAGTGTGCCTATGATTTATGGAACCTATTGAGGATTCGCTTGAGGTATATTATAACGAAATACATATAATAGGGAGTGAATTTTAGGTTATTGGAGCATATTAACCTCATCTTAATATAAATTTAATCATTATTTAGGGATGATATTCCTAGTGAGATAGGAATAGGTCGCATTTGATCATTCATATTGGGGAATGGGTATGAGAAATATGGTTATGTGAATTCATCATGTGTAGTGATGGATAGAGCATGTTCCATGGATGAATGACCTACTCTGTGTAGGGTCATGGATTCATAAGAATAGTCATTTGATGATCACAGTGGGGTTTGAATATCGTTGAATTATTGAATTATATTATTTATAGTTTTAGATAAAACAATATTTTTGAGTCGTAGTAGGTTTTATATGGGGCCCAGATATTGACATTGGCTTTAGGATTTTCTAAGATATGATTTAAGGGTGGGTCAGATCAGCTATGCTCTATTTCTTGGGGTTAGATTAAGATGATCATATTGGTAGTTTATAGACTTAACATGGAATTAAATTATATCATGGTTTTGGATATCAAAGAGTTTTTGCATGGAATCTTATAATGCCTTTATGAGATAAAGTATTATGATCTAATGAGGATATAGTGTGTTAGAGACTGAATATTTTCATTTGATGAATGGTTAACCAATGAAGGTTTGTCTAGTTTTTTTTGTGTGTAATTTAGTATAGAGAGTAGGATATTTTACTAAGAATATAGATGGGATGATTAAAATGTGTTTTGATAGGAAAATATGATTTTGGGGATCACCATGGATTTAAATTAGAACGTGTGATTTAAGTCCTATAGCGGGGATCTACATATGCCTATGTATTAACTGATTAATGAAACAATGGTGACTCAATTTATATATACATGGGTAATTCCCATCTTTTTTGGGGGGTTCATGATGTGAATTGGATCATTATTTTATGAAGATTTCACTTCATTTTTGAATTTGAACAATGGAATCTATTTTATCTTTATGGGGGACAACGATATGAGTTGAACATAAATTGATGACTTGGATAGGTCAATATTTATGGTTTAAAATTTGATGAAACATTTTGTGTATAAGAATATATTTTTTAGGGAGGCTGTAAAACCTCAGGCCCTTTTAGGGTTTGAATTACTAAGGGAATTTTAATTTTTTATTTTTCGAGTAGGTAGATTTGGAATTTGATATCCAGATTGGAATTATGAGTGTTAGGTCATTTTAAAAATATGTCTTTATATGTTTTTTCAGCCCAGGTTATCGGTATATGTCTTTAAGTGATCAAAGAAGAATGGATGGGTGGAATAGGAGTTGAGATTTCAACAATGGAAGCTATTCACTCCTTGAACCATGGGGTTTATACTAGGAATAGAGCTTTTTAAAGGGTGGGAGCCCTATTTTAGAGAATATCATTATGTTAAAACCATGTTCACACCATGGATTAGTTATTGGTGTGCTTCCTTGGGTGGTCTAAGCAATGAAATGTATTTCATGATTTGAAAATTTTTACGGCAGACTTTTCAGGATGTAAAATAGGATTTATCGTGTTGAAACTTTTAGATAGGAGTCCTTTTTGTCAGTGAAATGTTGTTTAAGACATAAAATAATTATTCTTCCTGTTTTAAATTTATTTATTTTTTCATTTTTTTCATCAACTATTTAGGGATTTGACTATATTTTCTTATTCCCATGCTCACGAATGGGCTAACTAGCCTCCTCCTTCTTTTTATTAAATCCCACGTTTATTTAGGGTGGATTTTGATGTAATTTTTTCAGTGATCCAAGGATAAATCTTATCATTTTTTTATAATGTAGTTTTATTTTTTTTCTCAGGTTTTATGTGAAACTATTTTGGTATTTAAGGAGGATTCCCATGGAGCATAGTGGAACCAACTATTTTTATTTGGATTTCATATGTTTTATCTAGAAGGTATCCTTTGATGGTATCTTCAGGCCATCAGGTATTGTTTCAATTGAGGTATGTCACCCTATGATATTTTTAGAGCTTTTCAAAATATTTGAAAAAATTAAAAAATAATTGTGTAATTAAATTAAGGCATTCACTTTTCTTTATACTAGGTGTGTGTCATGTTTAGACCCCACCCATTTGATTGATGTTTCTTAGTGCAGTTTTTGTTTGGTGATATTTTCAGCTTTTTGTTAATTAAAATAATTTTTGAATTAATTATAAATAGTTATAATGAGTTCAATAATTAATATTAAATTGTTTAGAATTAATTAATGGATATTTTTAATTGAGATAGATTCTTAAGAAGTTGATTTAAACATGGATAGGATTTGATTGGGATGAATGAGCATGATTTTAGGAAGATGATAACTCCATGGTTTAGGTTTGTGGTCCTTATGCATATCTCATATGGCATTATGCATGAATTATGTGCTATGTTGTATGTGTTGTATCTTATCAATGGGAAATCAACCTATTAAAAATTTACTAATTATTTAATTTAAGTTTATATGTCAGTGAATAAATTTCCCAGAGTTCCTAGTGCTATGGTATACCCTTATAAAGTTTCCTAATTGCTTCAACCATAGATTCTTGAGGCCTTGACCGTAATTGACTACCTTTGGAAACTGGGACCATGAGGGTTTTACATCAAATGAAATGAAATATTCATATGTAGTGACCTTAATTATAGGTTCCCTTTATGACCTCTGGGTAGAGGTGTGTGATGACATGGTATGGATGGAAAATGGATTGGACATATGAGAGTTATGAAATTCCTTAATTACTTCTGGCTAGTATGATGATCATTAATTTAGTTTTTATTAACCAATTGAGATGTGATTTACTTTAGTGGGAGGAACCTATAGTGTTTTATTGAATGGTTTTGTATAAATAATGGCCTAGGGTGTCATGTGAATGTAATAAGATTGATTCAATCTCACTTGTGTGATTATGCCAATGAGACTAGTTTTGTGTTTATAAGACCTCAATAATATCTAAGGAAGATATGATTTCTATGTGTTGGGTACTGAATCAAGATATAATATTCAGATCGATGGATCCTTATTAGGTTTCAATACTAGGATGTGATCTAGGTTACCTCAGTGGGTGACCAATGATTTTATTGACTCGTGAGAGGGTGCGTTTTGTGAATGGGTAGTGATGATTTCAGGTGAAACCATAGAACCAAAATTGACGGTTTCATCATGTTATGGTCATGATAATAATAAGTCACGGAATAGAAATTACAACTATAAATTTTTGGTATTTTATATAAAATATGGTTTGCCTATTGAGATGCATTATGTGAGATGATTGGTATGGGATAGACTGCCCCCCGAGATGCCTATAAAGTACAAGGAATACCTTAGGTATTTTCATTGGTTTTGGCCTTTAGGTGTACTACTATGTGATTTTTAATATTTATAGTGTTATCCCATGAGTTTCTAGATGAGTATGTATTTTCATGTAATTCTTCTTGGACTCATTTGGTTATCTATGTTATAATGCCTGGGAAATTCTCCATGGATTCATCTCATGGTTATTTGTGTTGGAATGACTTTGATAGGATCCAAGGATTTGATGTTCTATTATTTGGGATGGAATTACTTAAAAAATCCATGGATTTAACTCGTGATTATTTGGGTTAGAAAGTATTGGATATTCTCTATGGATTCAGCTCATAGATATTTAGGTTAGAATGCTTTGGAAATTCGCTATAGATTTTACTCGTTGTTTCTTGATTTTGATTTATGAGGACATTATTCTTGAAATCATACATTAGGAATGATACTTTAGTATTACCAAGAAATTTATGTAAGGAATTCACCATGGGATTGATATTATTTTTCATGACTACATCAAATGCTCAAAGGCACTCTGGTATAGGTCTAAATAGGCATGGTTTATTAGGGGTTTCATGTGATAACCTGAGGATTGAGAGAGGTCATATATATATATATATATATATATATATATATTATAGTGGTACCCTAGAACCATCATCTATGTATTTTATTATTACTTTCATTCATGTATTTTAATATTTATAAAAAAAATTATTGCATAATGATTTTTCTCTTATGTCACATAGTATGTGCTAATGTCGTATGTGTACTTGTCACACTGAATGTTCAAAATAGTTTCCCACTATGATGGGAACCTAAACGTGAAATTCCAATATTATTAAATATATGTGTTCCATAGCTAGACAATATCATTTGATGTTACAATAATTATATAGTATATCAGGGGTGGATAATCATTGGACTTTGAGAAACATTATAATGGTGTACACACTCGGAAATCTCTAATGCAGCAGATTATTTTGAAATTACTCACTAATTTGAAATAAAAATGTACATGTTTCATTTTATATTCATATATTTTAATGTGTGTAATGATCCTTATACTTTACAGATATTATTAATACATGTCACGAGTCACCTAACTTGATGTATTAATGAAAATTATGAAGTCATATGTTCACAGTGAGGTAAGATACATTGGTTTTATCATGAGTGATACTGTATTAATGAATAATTTGAGAAATAATTTATCACTAATATTATTTTTTATAAGTTTATATCTCAATATAACCCCTAGTATTTTTTATGAAATATTTCTTTTTGAATAATTTTATTTCTTCGGTAGCATGTGATGCATGTAACATTGAGTATAAACAACATGTGATATACTATTAAAATATTATTATTTTAACATGATCGTTATAACCTAGAAATATAATTGGTGGGTATTAATAGGAATATCCATATTATGAAATGTATTAATTCTTTGGAAATAAAAAATTAATTTTTAGAAATGTTATATTATTATTCAAAAATATTCTTTCTTCAAAAAAAGATTCTATTCATTTAAGAGGGAGAATAAATGTAAATTATTTTTTCACATTTATAAAATATATTTCCTAAAATAAACTTCATTTTTTAATTCATTATGTCAAAATCATATGAGGTTGTTTTTTAGATAATTTTATTATATTATTGAAATTTTATTGTATATTGAAAAATAATGATTTGCATTGAAAATTATATTCTATTTTAAAGAATTTACAAAGTTAAATTCTATTTTGGATTATATGTAGACTTTAATTTTTTCTTTTTTTATGAGTAATACAATTTCGGTATTTTATATTAATTTTATTTATAAATTTAGTATAAAAATATTTTATCTATAAAAGAAAAGTTTTCAGCAAAAAAAAATTTAAATTGCATTTTTCTGATTTAGTATTAAATTATATTCTGCCACTTTTGTGTTTTTAATTTATAAAAATGGATTCCATATTCTGAATTTGGATTTCAAAGTTTTTTAAATATACCCCTTTTATTTTTTGTTGAATATTAATAGTAACCTCAGTAACTCTTATTACCACGTTTAAGGGTAAATCAGGTTAATCTGGATTAAAAATAAGTGATAAGGCTATATGTTTTGATCAAAATTATTATTGAATGAATTAAATTCTAGCCTTGACACTTAAGTGTCTAAATTGAATTATTTAATGGACATATTCCATGAAAATTTCTTAGATGTTATTAAAATAAAAGAAAGCGATAAGCTATCACACTCTTATTTTTTATAAGTATAATATTTTTAGTACGGGGTTACCAGAAGATATTATCTTCTATAAATATTATTTGGAAATATAAAATATTCATCATAATTATGGTAACTTATTTAAAAATTCTGGAAATAAAAATTTACCCTAAATTTTTATTCAATGTAGATATGACAATTATTGAATTAACAGGAAATTAAAATAAATGATAATAAAAATATTAAAAGTAATATAATTTGAT
Source organism: Viscum album (assembly GCA_963277665.1). Lineage (NCBI taxonomy): Eukaryota > Viridiplantae > Streptophyta > Magnoliopsida > Santalales > Viscaceae > Viscum > Viscum album. Next base: position 1,653,727,251 of record OY728121.1, on the reverse strand, counting down.
ATATTTTAGTTGATCCAAGAATTAAATATACAAAAATGATACATATATAATATAATAAAAAAATTATAATTTTAATTGTTTTCTTGATTTTTAAAAATTAAAATTTACGGAATTGTGTCAAAATATGCCATAATGATATTTTTGGGGATTAAAATTTTATTAAATTATTAAAAAATCATAAGAATATTTAACAAATAAAAATTTAATATTATATGATATAAAATATAATAAATGTTCCATTTATGGTAAAATTGACACCATATAAGAAATAATTACAACATTTTAATATTGAAAATTTTGTTTCAATAATTAAAATTAAAATAGGCTAACTGAGGGTTAATAAAATTGATAAAGTTTAAAATAAAACCAAAACATGTATAAATTTTATTGGTCGATGAGATTAAAAACATATATTATATTATCTTTGAATACATGTCCATTTTGTGGTATTTTTATAGAAAATAATTTTAATATTTTTAGAAATTCCAAAAAAAACACTCATCGCCTCCCCTTATAAATATCACCCCTCACTCCCCCTTTATCCTTAAAAGAATTAAATCTCTTTAAATATCCTCTAAGGCCACTCCTTCCCACTATAAATACATCCAAGATATAACTTTATCACCCAAATATAAATTTCAAGTTCAAGAAGGGTTTCTTCAAGGCGGAAAAATGAAATTCTATAATTATACACAAGTGAACCGACCATGAAACCATGAAATAAATAGTCTCAGAACTATGAAATTGAACCTTATAACTCCTAAAAATAGTCATAAAATTACTTAATAAAATTATAATGAATAAAATATTTATGTAAAATTTTATTAATTATTTAATTAAAATATAATTTTATTATTAAGGTAATTAAGTGCACGAGTAGAACACATTCGAACAAAAGGTAAGAGATCTCTGCAAACCTCCATATTTCATTTAGGTAATGCTTTATCTCCCTTCATAACTCAATTTATCTATTCATTATTCTTATGAATTTCTTTTATATTCTTTATATATGTTCCAAAAATATATATTTATCTCAATTTATCTTCTTTTATGAGAAAATACATATTTTAAAAGGTTCCCTTCTCAATTCCTCTCAATAAGAAAAAAAAATTAAGGGGAACTTCTCTGATATTTACCCATTTCAAGTACACACTGCAAAAAAAAATTTAATCAACCCATATTTTATAAAATACAAAATTTTATCCTGAAAAACCATTTTATTTCATTTCCTATTTTATGTAAATAATTATTCATCTATACTCTTTAAAGGTTATGTTATTTTCCCTAAAATTATTCTTAAGTAGAACATTTCAAAAGTTACCTAGCCACTCTTGTTTTTAATTTTATTGGAAATCGTTATTCATGGTATTTTAATATTTTCTCCTTTATTAATGAAAAAAATGATTTAAATCATTCATTTCATGGATACCATCATTATGTGCCCTTTGGTTATGCCTAATGACATGATTACAACACCCATTTCATTCCATGGGTAATGCTTATGTTTATTACTTATTTTTTATTTTTTTTGGGACACATATTAATGAACATGTTATAATGGGTGAGCCTAGATAGTGCTCCAATGAATTGATTAATGTTTTAGTCTCATGATATGTGATGTATGGGATTTGTGAGTAAACCTAATCCATTATGGGACTCTCTCAACCTTATGATATAGTCTTTGTTGTTTTCCTTGAATCATATTAATGACATGTTATATATTTCTACCAATTTAATATTTTTCCATGATCATATGATTCCATGGTCTACATGTTATGCTTCAATATATTTATTCATGATCCATTTATTTTATGATATGTTATCATGACTTTTATCACATGTTCTATGCATTAATACCATGTTTATTCCCTTACTAGTATTTTTAGCTAATCTATTTTGTTTACATTTTCCCTAGGTTATCCAAAACAACTATAGAAGATCAAATGGAGTTTTTAGATCATTATGGATATTTATAAAAATATATTTTATTCTATTAACATTTTTTCTAATATTGTATCATGTATTCTAAATACACTAGACTTTTCAATCCTTGGTTTTTATTTCGAGTATGATAATACTTAAAATCATGTATTAATATGTGTAAAAGGATTGGGTATCTATAATCAAAATATTTTTTGTTAATTAAAATACCTGATTTTTCACATAGCTATAAATTTTTTAGAAAGTTCATTTTCAAAAATTCAAAGAAAGGGACATAGAGCATATAGGTTGATGACACTAACATGTTTCCTAATTTATTAAAGATTTTTGGATAAAGGGATTTTATTAAACTATGTATGACTACAGGATGATACAGGTAGTTGTAATATTAACTTATTTATCTATGGGATCCATGGTGTGTTACTAGAGGCTAACCTTGTACTTTTAGTAGTGTAGCATAATGCCACTAAAAAGGGGCATAAAGGGTCAAACAATAATTATATTTGGAAACTATGTTAAATTTATAATTAATTTGACATATTAGATGAATATTATTCTCATAAATGGTTTAATATTTATTTATATTAGTTTGATTAGAAATATTTGATAACCAGTTAGTCCATAAAATATATATGATATGAACATTTAATAAATATGTATTCCCCATGTAATTTTCTATTTAACTATTTCAATATAAAATATTTTTTATTTTGGTTTATTAAACAGGTAACAAATATTTATTTATTATTTAATGTGAATGTTTAATAAATATTTAATTATTAGTTTTGGTGAATATAGTATTTATATATTTATTAGAAAATAATTTAGTGGTATTTAATTAATTAATTAATTATTTTTTATTCAAGGATCAATAAAAATTGGGTAGGATTAGGAGACCAAGTTTCATGGTCCAGTGAGAAATTTCAAATTAAATTTTAATTGAATAATGTTTTTAATTTGTTCAAGAAAAATAATATTTATACTGTCAATGAGTTTATTGCATGTCAATTAAATCATAATGATATTATTATTAATTATACAAGGGGTTCACTATGAATTTTACCAATAATAAGGTCCCTCCCATAATGATTTATTTTCTAATTGTACCATTATAAAAATCAATTATGAAATGTTTTGTTAACCTTTGTTTCATTCTATTGATGTTCATAGTGAATTTTAGTGAGAATTGTCTCATGAACTATAGGGGACTCCTCTATAACACTCTAAATAGCATAGATAACTCCTCCCCCATCAAAAAAAATGAATATTTCCCCTTTATAAGATTCTATTATGATCAATTATTGTATTCAAAAGTGTTATATTCATCCACACAAGAACCCAAGGAATTCCATGGTGATGATAAGAGATTTAAAAACCATGTATGGAAGACTACTAGAAGGAAACTACCATTGATTTCTCTAGGAAATTAATTTTACAATAAGAGTGTTGTATAGATTCATCAACCAAAAAATTAATTAAAAGAGAAGTCATTATATAATTTAATAAATTACTTATAAATTAGGAGTGAAAATTTATTGTCATTGTGGATTCTTAAAACACGTTTCTATCAAGATTTAAAAAGAAATAAATATAATTTAATGGAAAATTATTATTGGAAAGTGTGTTACACACCTCTATTTCACCCCAGAACCTTCAAGTTGTATCAAAAAGGTCACATAATAATTTAAAATTATTCATTATTCATTGATTTATTAAATGAATTTTTTTTATTTTTTCTCTTCCTGTATTTTAAATCGTCAATTCAGATTTTGATTAACATAAATTTTACATATTAATTCTCTCTAGCCATATATCATATCATCTTAAATAGATTAATAATAGATGAATAATGACCATAGATTCCATCAAGAGGTGTTGCGGATTCTGAATTGTAAAAAAAGTTACATGGAATGTAACCTAAAGTTCATGTCATATACCCATTTTCTCTTCCCTTGGACATATCAAGAGATACACAACACATCGAGTAGTAATGACACAAGGAGCATTTAATACACATCATGTGTTGATTGGGCCAACCTGAAACATAGTCTGTTAGACTACATGATGTGTAGATGGTGTATCTGTTATATAGTATACATGGTTTAATGGTTAAATTAAATGAAACCAAGTGGTCAAATATACGAAATAACACCATGTAAGACTGATAACCTATATAATTAGTGACATACAGGGTTTTTAGTTTGGATACACATCATGTGAATTAGTAATCCCTACATATTAAGATGATTCTGAATCAACCCATGGGTTACGTGCACACACAATAAGAAGAACACATGACATTTAGCTCATTATTCTGTATCGTGTAATCTGACCTAGATACACACCGAGTCTTTGGGTAATTATCCTAGATACAGAACATGTGAGGAATATGAAATGTACCTCATTATAATTAATCATGTTGTCTCCCAATAAATAACATAATATAATTATATAGAGAATAATTAATTACAACATTAAGAACTAATTTCACTATTCCCATTGGATATGTTGACTTCGTAATGAGGTTTTTAGTATTAATAAATGGTTCATTAATTACCTAAAATTATTTTTAATTACTATTAATGATATTTAATTTCTAAATTTCATTTATGATGGTTGTATCTAAGATAATTCATATGGTTGTTTAAAAAAAGGATTATCTAATTACATAGATAATTGAAATAACCCAAGATATTTTATTAGAATTTAAAAGAAATAATTGTAGTGAATTATAACTAGTGTTATTTTCCATATTCATTACATGTATTTGGATTACAATGATCTTAAACTAGCCTATGTATTTGATTAGTTTATTTAATTTATTATTTAATTGTTTTGTAATAATTTATTAAATTAAATAATGTCTTGTGAATCAAACCACTCTTCTAATTATATAAGGGAACATGTTCTCAAAGCCTCTTTTTGGAAAACCGCCTTAACCAATCATATGGTTCCCCTAAACATTATTTGAGTAAAAATATATAATTTATGGAGATCCTATGAGAGTAGAAGGAATCTATGTTATCAGATGAGGAAAAAAATCTAGAATGTATAGTCTCGCCGAAATTTACCAAAGTTTTTAGGGTTAAGAGGTCGCTTGTAGTTTAACTTGGGTTGTCAAATCCCGAGAGACCTAAGAAGAAACCTATAGACACGTACATTATATGGAATGTTTTTGGCTATTAAGTGGCCAAATTTGGGTTGATTTTGGATGGGTTTAAGTGAACTATAAGACAATTAAGTGAATTCAAATTAAAATAATGAGTTGATCCTAGGTTATCACTTGGGGTGGATTGGATGAATTCCATTTTTTAAACAATTTCAATTTCATTAACTCAAGTTTGATTACTTTAATGAATTCAAACTAAACTCATCACTTACTGTTTAAACACCTTTATAAACACATGTTAATCACCTATACACTTGTAGGATCATTTTCATGAGAACTCCAATGTAACGGAACTTATTATCACATAAAAGTGTGGCGATAAAATTCAATAAGTAAGAGGAAGAGAAAAATTCATTGAATAAAAGAAACTCAAGTAAAAGAAATGAATAATATTTATAGATTTATAAATAACATACAATACAGCCCCTTTCTACTCCCTTGGATCAACCCATAAAATACTAATCCCTCCATTGATGACATGTTTTCAACAGAAGCGGGAAGTATACTCATAAGGTTGAAATTGAAGAAATAAAAACAAAAAAATAACGATCACTCCACCGTTGTGTGAAGAATATAACAAGGTATGGTGTGAATAAATTCAAAACATAAGGAAATAGTATCAATGTGATATAGATAAAAATACAATAATAGGAAAGGAAGAAATTTTATTATGAACTAAGGTAATTTGAAAAACTTACATGAGAAAGAAGAATGTTACAAAGATAAATCGACATAATAACATTACAATGAAAAAAAAGCTCCAAGATACCCAACTCTCCACCACCACTACCTTAAATAGTAATTTTTGAATCCTTGGGTTGAGCCTCCAATAGTCAAAGTCTCCTAAATTAATTATGGTCAGCCATAAGTGGGTGGAAATTTGAGGGAGAGTTGATTTTTCCACTCTTGAAAAACAATATGATCTAACTTGAATGACTCTACAGATGAGTTCAAAAAATCATAAATATTTCCGAATTTTGGTGGTCCATAGACGAAAAAAATAAAGATAAAGATTTTCCCAGATTTACTGTAAAATTTCATCCCAAAATATTTTATGGTTTGCGAGATATAATTAAATTTGTTTGATGTTTTTCTAGGCCCCCATAATTTGTACCAGAAATTTATCTCCAAATTGGGCCGCATGAAACTCCATTTAAAACTCCAACTTAGCTCTTTTAAATATTGGATGAAATTTTCCCCTTGATGTCCCATATATTCAGTTCAGTTTTCAGAATTATTGGGCTTAGATCGTGGATTCTACAGTCTCTTTGTTAGTCTATTATCCAGTTTACTTGGCGCAGAATGTTGTTGATTCAATGCCAACTTTGGTGGTCTTATATTAAGAATCTTCAAGTTCTCCAAAAGCATGAATTGTTCCTCATATCATGGGGGCCTGAAAATAAAATATGAAAACAAAATCAAGACCATTTTGTATTTTAGGAGGTTTTCAAAAAAGTATGATGTAACAGTGCATTTTAAGAGGTAATTACAATCATAATGTGAATTAATATTCAAAGTATAAAATACACTAAAATAGTGTTTATGAATAATAAAGAACATGAATAATATATATATTAAAAATTAATATTAGCCACATTCGGTGGCTAATCACATCCCCCAACTTGAGTTTTTCTAGTCCTGAGAAAAAACGTAGGAAATTCAAATTCCCTTTTCCAAAACATTTCAATACACAATGATCACCAAGAACCCTTATACTAAACAATCATGAAACCCATAAAAATTATTTAATACAAGATAGATTCATAATAAAATCATAATCCCAATCCCACTCCTTTGTTCAAATTCATCGCCATATTTCATCCAATATCAATTAAGCATGATGATGTGTTGTACATCAGAATAAACATGGGGGTTCATCTTTATTCAAGGGGGAAATGATGGAAGCGCTAGGTGGAATCACATTTCAATATTAACATGATTATTCAATATTTTTTGTATTTTTTTTTTCAATTTCACCATGGTAATTGAAATTACTCCCAATAGAGTCAACCCATGTAGTGAGACTTTACCGATGACTCCAAGGCTCAAAGACCATAGGGTACCAAGTGATGCCCACATACTTGGGCATCATCTTGAGTTTACTCTGTCAAAAAAATCAAATTACCACAAATATAGATAAAATTAATAACTTTTGGCCACACAACTATGGAGTCACGAACACCAAGTATCGTATGCCACACATTAGATCATTTCATTTCTCTACACACAAATTTATTGTATTTTTTATTGAATACTCATTTTAAAACTAAAATAATAACCAACCTATGCTATTTATTTTGGGGACCCCGTGAATTCAAACTAATACCCCACAATCCAAAGGACATGCATTGTGATTTTTTTTATTTGGATGAAAATATAAACGATGAAATTTCACTTTAGACCGCTACACTTTCCAAAATCTATGCTCATGAAATTATACATGGATTAAAATCAGAATAAATGCATGATAAATTATTTGATATTCAGTTTCAAAGTGTGAAATTTGTATTATCATGTTCAAGGTTAAAGAAATTTTTCCTTCCACATATTTTTTTATACACACAAAATTAATTAATTTTTTCCATTCTTTTCACCCCCTAACATAGAATAACATTGTCTCTAGTGTTTAAAGAAAATAAAATTTAGAAGGGGGTAAAGGTAGATGAGAGGAGTTATAAAATAAGATTTAAATATGAGGATCATGGAATGAAGTCACCTAGTGGTTGAAGATTATGTTATTACTGCTCTAATTTAGTCCTTTGATATCCATGTCACTTGTATAGTTCCCTAGTGGAAAAAGAAAACAAATAAACAAAAAAATAATATATATATATTTATATTTTTATATAATAAAAAAGTAAAATATAATTATATATACAAATATTATATAATAAGGAAGCACTATAAGTTGTAGGTCAGTGGTAAGTGTGTTCCCCTATGTCCCTTCGGTCTCGGGTTCGATTCCTCGCGGCTTCGTCGATTGTGATGGGGTTTGACCCATGAACTACGATGTTTCCTTTTATATTTTTTTTCATTATTATATTTTTTTATTAAACCTAAAAACACATAAAAATAAAATAAAATAAACTTATGATATATTTTCTTATTTTTAAATTTCTGGGTAAGGTATTACTCAAGTATCGCGCCACATGACATAGATGAATATCTCACTCCCCTTTCATACCCATCCATACTCATAATAGAAGAACATGTCAATAGTCTAATTTTTTTAAAATATAAAAATGATTCATCAATCCTATTTAAAAAAAGATTCACAATGATTGGAAACATGAAGACCACGGGTTCCCTCTCATGCAGCTCTTTTGTTTAATGTCGTTATCCCGACATGGATCCTAAATCTATAAAATTTTTCCCATTCATAGGTTGGATCGGTTAACTCAAACTATGTATCTTGTTTATTGAATGATTCAATGAAGTTTTTTAACCTATGACCATTGACCTTAAAAATGTGACCACTTGTGGGATATTAAATCTATACTACCCCACGGGGGGACACATGTTGCACTATGAATGGACCTGACCATCTAGACCTTAACTTTCTCGGGTGTAAATGAAGTTTCGAACTATAAAAGAGCACAAATTTTCCTAGTTCAAAGTGTTTAACTTTGAGATTCCTAGATTGTTAGGCTTGAACTCTAGCTTTATTTATCCTTGTATTTTTATAAGCCTCCATCTTAAGTTCACCAAGTTCATTAAGATCTGATTTACTCTTTTCTTTGGTCAAAAAAATGTCAAAATTCTTTTTTAGATTGCCCAAAATGCCTTATTCTCAATTTCAACAGGTAAATGGAATGTTTTGTCATAAACAAACTTGTATGGTGATATTCCTAGGATGGTTTTGAATGCAGTTCGATATTCCCAAAGGGAATCCACGAGTTTTTCGGACCAATCATTCCTCGAGGGATTGACAGTTTTTTCCAGAATTTTCTTAGTCTCCTTGTTTTCTAACTCAACTCGACCATTGGTTTGAGGATGGTACATAGTGGAAACATTATGAGAAATCCCATACTTATACATGAGTATAGATAATGGGCAGTTGCATAAATGGTTTCCTTGATCACGTATTATAGACCTATGAATTCTAAATTGAGAAAATATATGCTCTTTCAGAAATTGGATCACAACATGATGGTCATTGAACATGGTGGGAATGACCTCAACCCATTTTGAGACATAACCAACAGATAAGGGGATATAGAGGTATCCCTAAGAGTTTGTGAAGGGTCCTATGAAATCAATTCCCCAACAATCAAAGATTTCAATGACCAAAATGGGAGTGAGTGTCATTTGATTTCTTTTTGTAATGGATCTTCATTACAGGCACTGTGGAAATCTTTTGTAGAATTGGAAGGAACCATTATTGATGTTAGGCCAGTATAAACCACTTTGGTGGGCCTTTTCAGTGCTTTTATTGGTAGAAAAGTGGCCTCTACATTCTTCTCTATGATAAAAATTTAGAATGGACTCTTTCCCAAACTAGGGAACACGTCTCCTAATGATTTTATTAGGACAAAACATGAAGAGGTCAGGATCATCAAACACGTAGTGTTTGACATCAGAAAGGAATTTCCTCTTATCTTGGGTTTGTAATAATTTTGGAATGTCACCTATCAACAATTAGTTTGATATGTCAATATACCATGGGCAATCACTCACAGAATTGAGGTGCTCATTGGGAAATTAATCAGACACAGAAAGGTGATGTGAGTTGTCTTTGAATATCATCTTATAGAGGTGATCAGGTACAACATTTTCAACACCCTTTTTATCTTTAATGGTTAAATTGAACTCTTGAAGTAAAAGGACCCACCTAATCAATCTATCATTGGCATCTTGTTTTTGGAAAAGGTATTTTAGGGCCGAGTGGTCGGTGAAGAAAATTTTGGGTGATACTAAAAGACAAGACCTGAAATTCTCTAAGAAAAAGACAACGGTAATAAACTATTTCTCAGTGGTTGTGTAGTTTATTTTTGCATCATTTAAATATTTTCATGCCTAATCAATGATATATGGAATTTTCTCACACTGTTTTCCTAAGACTGCTCCTATAGTGAAGTCACTTACATCACACATGAGCTCAAAAGGAAGTTTCCAATTTGGATATTTTGTGATAGGTGGTGAGATAAGAGCGGACTTGAGTGTAGAGAATGATTCCTCGTAGCTTTCTGTTCATAAAAATGGAGCATCTTTCACCAATAAAGCACATAGTGGTCAAGAAATAGAGATGAAATTCCTAATGAACCTTCTATAGAAACCAACATGTCCTAAGAAGGATGTATCTTCCTTAACATTTATAGGAGAGGTAAGGTCACAAATGTTGTCAACATTAGCTTTATCAACTTTAATCCCTCTACCAGATACCTGATGGTCTAGAACAAGTCCTTCATTAACCATGAAATGGCATTTTTTCCAATTTAGGATGAGATTCCAATCCTCGCATCTTGAAAAAAACATTTCAACATTTAGAAGAAATCCATCAAAATTATCCCCAAATATAGAGAAGTCATGCATGATAACCTCTAAACAATCCCCCACCATGTCTGAAAAGATTCCCATCAAGCACCGCTGGAAGGTACTAGGGGAATTACATAACCCAAAGGGAATGTGCTTGAAGGAAAAGGTTCTGAATGGAAAAGTGAATGTTTTTTTTTCATGATCCTCTATGGAGACCGCGATTTGATTATACAATGAGAATCCATTAAGGAAGCAATAGAATTGATGACCCACCAATCACTCAAGGACTTGATATATAAAGGCCAAGGGGAAATGGTTTTTCTTGGTACAAGAGTTGAGCTTCCTATAGTCAATACAGAATCTCCATCCACTACTGAACCTTTTGGGGAGAAGGTCACCATCCTACTTGGTGATCACAGTAATTCCAGGTTTCTTTGGGAAAATATCAATTGGTCTTACCCACTCACTCTCAACTATGGGGTAGATGATACCCACTTTCAATAACTTAAGAAGTAATTTCCTTACCACATCCATAAGATTTGGATTGAGTATCTGCTGAGGTTGACAACATGGTTCGGATTTAGATTCAAGAACAATCTTATGAGTCCCAATGAGTGGGCTAATCCTAAGAATATCAAAAAGGGTCCATCCAATTTCTTTTTTGTACTTTCTTAATACATCGATAAGCATCATCTCTTGATTAGATTCAAGAGATGAATAAATGACATCATGAAAGGATCGATTGTCCCATAAGAATTCATACTTGAGTGATGAAGGTAAGACCTTAAATTCGAGATCAGATTTGTTATCACTTTTCCAGAAAGGATGAGACTTTGTATTAAAATCTATTTCTTTGTTAAGATTTCTAGACATAATTGGTTCTTTATGAATAGAATTTTCATACACTAAATTAACCAGATCAGTTTCATAAATGGGTATGGACTCAATGTTATTTATTTCACCCATGGTATCATTGATTGGGGATTCTAGAAAACCATCAATAGAACTTTCTGAAAGAGATTCAAGCTAAGGAGATAAATTTCCCTCATAAGAACAAAAAAATAAATCTATTCTTGACTTAAACATCCTTCAGTAATTCCTTGATGTTCCTAGAGTTCACTATTAACACTAACAATCCAATTAACCTTATGGATCTCTTCATCATCCCCAATTTGAGAGTTTTCATTTTAGATGTTCAAGTTAGACTCATATTCCCGAAGGTTGTTTTCATGTTCCCATTTCGGACTTGGATGACTGATTTGATTTTTCTAAGAAGGTATGACCAAGGATGATGGGGATTTTCTTCTTAGGAGATAAACTTGGGTGATTTTCATGGAAAACGAAGTCAGCTGGATAAATCAAATTTTTACATTTCCCCAAAACATCCTTTAAGATCCCCTTAGGAACTTGAACACTACGATCATCAAGTTGAATAGTGATAGATGTGGTTTGAAGTTCTTCGAGCCCTAACTGACAATACATGGCATAAGCAATGAGGTTTACACTAGCTCCCAGATCACAATGGGCTCTGGCAGCTTTGTTCTCTCCTATATCAACATTGATTTTTAGACATCTTTGATCTTTAAACATTGGAGGAATGGTCCCTTGAATGGTGGTACTCGCATTAGCATCCACAAGGACTTGGTTTTTATGTGAAATTTTCCTTTTAAAAGTGAACAAGTCCTTAAAGTAATTTGAGTAGGAAGGAATGGTTTGGAGTGCATCAAGAAGGGGAATTTTTAACTTAACCTGAGAGAAGATTTCCTTCAAAGTCTCATTTAGTGCTGGTTTAGTTATTCCTCTCATGCATTGAGGGAAAAGAGAATGTTGTTTGATTGTTTGGTGTGGTTATAGTTCCTTCACATTATCATTGGTTTTTTTAGAATCAATGGGTGGTTCTTCATCATTTTCATGCGTTTTTGAAGTTTTTAATGGTTCTAGAATGGCTTGTTTAGGTCTTTCAATGGATTTACAACTTCTTAAAACAGTCACTACTTTGAGTTTTTTGTGAGAGGTTTGTATGTAACTGGATTCTCCCATTAAAGTTGAGGATGGTACCACCTGAGTAGGAATGGGTGCCTTCCCAGTTTTAATGGTTTGTACTACATGTTTAAGGGATTATACTACTGAGTTTATTTTCTCTATTTTTTTACACAACTGCTCAATGATTGGAAGAGGGACAGATTGAGTAGGGTCTTGTGATGATTGCTTTATCCCAAGAGGATAATTTGGTTGTTGGGTTGGTTGTTGAATGTGTTATTGGTATTGGATATGAGTATGTTGGTATTGTGATGGTTGTGGTTGGAATTGGTTATGGTTCTGGAAATTATTGTAGGGTAGGGGTTTGGTTTGTTTGGTTGGTGAGGTTATTGGCTATCTTTCCAGCGGAAGCCTGGGTGGTCATTATACCTTGGGTTTAATGTGTTTTGGTATTGGGGATTTTCTAAGTTTAGGGAATTTACATCAGTATGTGGTCCTCCTATAAGAACATATTTATTGGAAGGTATGGTTAAGAAGTTGTTGATATTGTGGTCATGTTTGTCACAAATTGTGCAAACAGGGTCAATAGTTTGACTTTCATAGACCTTCCTATGATCGATCTCCTTGACCTTCCTAGTGAGTGAATAAAGTTTCTCCCTAAGTCTTTCCTCCTCCCTAAGTGTGTTAATTCCACCAGATTTGGGTGTTTTCTCATAGTAAGGTGATGTCCCCCATGATTGGTTTTGTTTGGACAGTCCTTCTAGATACTTGTAAGCATATTTTGGGGATATGTTTTTAAATATACCATTGCACATCATGTCAAAAAATATTGTACCCCAAGCCCAACCCTTCATAGAAAATTAAAACTTGTTCTGGGATTGAAAATCCATGGTGAGGTACCATGTTAAGTGTGTCTTTGAACCTTTCCCAAGTTTCATAAAATGAAACCCATTATTTTTTAAAAATGTTTTGGATTCTCTTTTTAAGTGCAATCGTTTTTTGATGGGGAAATATTTTTTGTAGAATTCCCTTTGTAATTGGTACTAGGAGAGGATTGATGTAGGTATCAGATTGTTTAACCAATTCTTTTTTCTATCCTTAAGTGAGAAAGGAAATATCCTCATCTTAGATGACTCAAGTTGATGTGGTGGGCACATGGTTTCAACAATGTCGATGAACTCTTTAACATAAAGGTATGGAATTTATGACTCCGTCCCATGGATGGTTAGAAGGTGGTTTAGGACATGTGGTTTGATAACATAGTGGGATTCTCCCAGGGATTCATTCCTAATGCAAGAGGGTGCATTGGTCCAGGCCGGTGTGAGGTAGTCATTCATGGTTTGATCGACTGCAATCCCCAAGTTTCAGTCCTGGGTTTGAGTCCCCGCGGCTTTTCCGGTTGTGATGTGGTTTGACCCACAACCTATGATATGTCCCTTTATATTTTTTTTATTTTTTTTTATTTTTATTTAAACCTACAAACACATAAAAATAAAATAAAATAAAGTTATGATACATTTTCTTCTTTTTAAATTTATGGTTAAGGTATTACTCAAGTATCACACCACGTGACACAGATGAATATGGCACTCCCCTTTCATACCAATCCATACTCATAATAGATGAACCGATAAACAGTCTACTTTTTTTTAATATCAAAATTATTCATTAATCCTATTTAAAAAAATGTTTCACAATGATTGGAAACATGAAGACAATGGGTTTCCTCCCATGTAGTGATTTTGTTTAATGTCTTTAGCCTGACATGGATCCTAAATCTATCAATTTTTTCCCAATTCATAGGTTGGATCAGTTAACTCAACCTATGATTCATGTTTGTTGAATGATTCAATGAATAGTTTTAACCTATGACCATTGACCTTAAAAATGTAACCACTTGTGGGATCATTAATCTTTAATGCCCCATGGGGGTACACATGATGAACTATGAATGGACTTAACCATCTAGACCTTAACTTTCCTGGTTGTAAATGAAGTTTTGAACTATACAAGAGCACAAATTTTCCTAGTTCAAAGTTCTTAACATTGAGATTAATAGATTGGTAGGCTTGAACTCTAGATTTATTTATCCTTTAATTTTGATAAGCCTCTATCCTTAGTTCCTCAAGTTAATTAATATCTAATTTCCTCTTTTCTTCTGTCAAAGAAATGTGAAAATTCATTTTTTTGATTGCCCCAAAAGTCTTATGCTCAATTTCAATAGGTAAATGGAATTATTTTCCATAAACCAACCTATATGGTGATATTCCTAGGATGGTTTTAAATGCAGTATGATATGCCCAAAGGGCATCCAAGAGTTTTTTAGACCAATCATTCATAGAGGGATTGACGGTTTTTTCAAGATGTTTCTGAATATCTTTATTTTCTAACTCAGCTTGACCATTGCTTTGAGGAAGGTACACAATAGAGACTTTATGAGAAATCCCATACTTATAAATGAGTGGAGAGAATTGGAGGTTGCAAAAATGGGTTCCTCAATCACTGATTATAGCCCTAGGAATTTCAAATCGAGAAAATATGTGCTCTTTTAGAAATCAGATCACAACATGATGGTCATTAGACATGGTGGGAATGGAATCAACTCATTTCGATACGTAATCAATAGCTAAGAGGTTGTAGAGGTATCCCCTAGAGTTTGGGAATGTTCCCATGAAATCAATTCCCCAATAATCAAATATTTCAATGACTATAACGGGAATGAGGGTCATTTGATTCCTTTTGGTAATAGATCCCAATTGCTGACACTGTGGACAACTTTTGTAAAATTGGAAGGAATCTTTAGTGAGTTTAGGCCCATAGAAACCATTTTGAAGGACCTTTGCAGTGGTTTTATTTGTATAAAAGTGGCCTCCACATGCCTCACCATGAAAAAAAATTAGAATGGACTCTTTCTCATACTTGGGAACACATCTCCTAATGATTTGATCAGGACAATACTAAAAGATGTAAGGATCCTAAAACACATAGTGCATGACATCAGAAAGGAATTTCCACTTATCTTGGGTCCCTAAGAAATTTGGAATGTCACATATCACCAAATGGATTGTTATGTCAGCATACCATGGAAAATATTGCACAAAATAGAGGTGCTCATTGGGAAATGAATCAGACACAGAAAGGTCATGTGAATTGTCTTTGAATTCCTTCCTAGAGAGGTGATCAGCTACAACATTTTCAACACCCTTTTTATCCTTAATGGTTAAATCAAACTCTTGAAGAAGAAGGACCCACCTAAGAAATCTAGCCTTTCTATCTTGTTTTTGTAAAAGGTATTTTAGGGTTGAATGGTCAGTGAAGACAATGATGGGTGATCCTAATAGATAATACATAAATTTCTCTAAGGAAAAGACAACAACAAGAAACTATTTCTCAGTGGTGTTGTAGGTTATTTGTGCATCATTTAAATATTTTATTTCATAAGAAATTATTCATGGATTTTTCTCACACCATTGTCCTAAGACTGCTACTACATCGAAGTCACTCACATCACACATGATCTCAAAAGGATGTTTCCAATTTAGAGATTTCATGATAGGTGGAGAGATAAGAGTTGACTTGAGTGTAGAGAATGATTCCTCACAGCTTTATATCTATAAAAATGGAGCATATTTCACCAATAGAGTACAAAGTGGTTGAGAAATAGAGCTGAAATTACTAATGAACCGTCAATAGATACCAGCATGACCTAAGAAGGACCCTGCTTCCTTAACATTTTTTAGAGAGGGAAGGTGACAGATGATGTTGACCTTATCTTTTTCAACTTCAGTCCCTCTACCAGATACCAGATGGCCTAGAAAATTTTCGTCCATTTCCATGAAATGGAATTTTTTCCAATTTATGATGAGATTCGTATCCTTGTATCTTATCAAAACCCTTTCAATGTAAAGAAGGCATCCCTCAAAAGTATCCCCAAATATGGATGAGTCATCCATGAAGACCTCTAAACAATACCCCACCATGTCTGAGAAGATTCTCATCATGAACCGCTGGAAGGTACTAGGGGCATTACATAACCCAAAGGGAATGTTCTTGAATGAAAAAGTGCTGAAGAGAAAATTGAAGGGTTTTTTTCGTAATCCTCTAAGAAGACATCGATTTTATTATACCCTGAGAATCAATATTAGAAGCAATATAATTGATAACCCGCCACTCTCTCAGGGGCTTGATCAATAAAGGGCAAGGGAAAATTGTATATCTTGTTACAAGAGTTGAGCTTCCTATAGTCAATACAGACTCTCCATCCACTACTGACCCTTTTGGGGAGAAGGTCATCATACACATTAGTGATCATAGTAATTACAACTTTCTTTGGGATAACATTAATTGGGATAACCCACCCACTCTCATCAATAGGGTAGATGATACCCACTTTCAGTAACTTTAGAATTTATTTCCTTACCACATCCATAAGATTTTGATTGAGTCTCCACTGAGGTTGATGATATGGATTGGATTTAGATTCTAGAACATTCCTATGAGTTCTAATGAGTGGGATAATCCCAGTAATATCAGAAAGGGTCCATCCAATTACTTTCTTATACTTCTTTAGGACATCCAGAAGCATCATCTCTTGATTGGATTCAAGGGAGGAAGAAATGACAATAGGAAAGGCTCAATTGTCCCCTAAGAATTCATACTTGTGTGATGAAGGTAAGACCTTAAATTCTATATCATATTGGTTATAACATTCTAATGAAGGATGAGACTTTTATTGAACTCTGTTTCTTTTTTCATATTTCTTAACAGAATTAGTTCCTTATAAATAGAATTTTCATCCACTAAATTAGCTAGAGAAGTATCATAAATGGGTATGGACTCAATATTATTTATTTCACCCATGGTATCATTGATTGGTGATTCCAGAAAATCATCAATAGAGCTATCTGAAAGAGATTCAGTCCAAGAAGACAAATTTATCTCATGTGAACAACAAAAATCAATCTCTTCTTGACATAAACATCCTTCAGTAATTCCTGGATGTTCCTTGAGTTCACTATCAACACTAATAATCCAATTAACCTAGTTAATCTCTTCATCATGTCCAATTTGAGAGCTTTCATTTTATAAGTTCAAGTCTAGACTCATGTTCACGAAGGTTATTTTCATGTTCCCATTTCCGACTCGAATGACTGAATTGATTTTTTATAAGAAGGGATGACCAAGGATGATGGGGGTTTTCTCCCTAGGTCCTAAGCTTGGGTAATTATCCAGGAAAATGAAGTCATCTGTGTAAATTAAATTTTCAACTTTCACCAAAACATCCTTTAAGACCCCTTAGGAACTCAAACACTATGATTAGTCAGTTGAAGAGTGACAAATGTGGGTTTGAGTTCTTCAAGCCCTAACTGACAATATAGGGCATAAGGAATGTGGTTCACATAGGCTCCCAGATCACAAAGGGCTTTGACAACTTTTTTCTCTCCTATATCAACATTTATGTAAGGACACCGTGGATCATTCAACATTGGAGGAATGGTCCCTTGAATGGTGGTACTCACATTAGCATCCAAAAACACTTGGTTTTTATGTGAAATTATCCTTTTAAAAGTGCACAAGTCCTTAAGGTACTTTGAGTAGGAAGGAATGGTTTGGATTTCAACAAGAAGTGGGATGTTCAACTTAACCTGAGAGAATATTTCCCTCAAAGTCTCAATCAGTTCTGGTTTAGTTTTTTCTATCATGAATTGAGGGAAGGGATCAAGTTTTCTGATTTTTTTATTGTGGTTGTAGTTCCTTCACATTATAATTGGTTTTTTTCAGAGTATATGGGTTGTTATTCATCATTATCATGCATTGTTGGAGCTTTTAATGGTTCCGAAATGGCTTGTTCAGTTTTTTAAATAGATATCCCACTTATTAAAACTGTCACTACTTTGAGTTGTTCATGAGTGGTTTGTGTGTACCTGGATTCTCCCCTTAAATTTGAGGATGGTACCACCTGAGTAGGTGTGGGTGCCTTCCCAGTTTTAAGGGTTTTTATTTCATGTTTAATGGATGAAACTTCTGAGTTCATTTTCTCCATTTTTTTACCCAACTTCTCAAGGATTGGAAGAGGGACAGATTGAGTAGGGGCTTGTGCGGATTGGTTAATCCCAAGAGAATACTTTGGTTGTTGGATTGGTTTTTTCATGGGTTATTGGTATTATACAAGAGGATGTTGGTATTGGGATAGTTGTGGTTGGAATTGGTTATGGTTTTGGAAATTTTGTGTAGGGTATGGGTTTGTTCCTTGTGGTTTTCTAGGTTGTTGGTTATCTTTACAATGGAAGCCTGGGTGGTCATTATAACTTGGGTTGAATGTGTTTTGGTATTAGGGATTTTTTAAGTTTAGGAAATTGACATCAGTAGGTGTTCCTCCTAAAAGAACATTTTAAATGGAAGGGATGGTTGGGAAGTTGTCGGTCAAGTGGTCATATTTGTCACAAATTGTGCAAACAGGGTCAATAGTTTGAATTTCATGGACCTTTTTATGATCTATCTCCTCGACCATACTAGTGAGTAAAGAAAGTTTAGCCCTAAGGCTTTCTTCCTCCCTAAGTGTGTGAATTCCCTCAGATTAATGTGGCTTCTCATAGTAAGGTGATGTCCCCTATGTTTGGTTTTTTTTCGGATAGTCCTTCTAGATACTCATAAGCATCATTTGGGGATTTGTTTTTAAAGGTTCCATTGCACATCATGTCAATTAATTGTTTGTTCCCCAGGCCCAACCCTTTATAGAAAATTAGAAATTATTCTGGGATTGAAAATACATGGTGAGGTACTGTGTTGAGTGTATCTCTGAATCTTTCCTAGGACTCATAAAATTACTCCCCTTATTTTTCAAAAAAAAATTGTATGCTCTTTTTAAGTGCAATTGTTTTTGCGATGGGGGAAGTATTTTTTTGTAGAATTATCTTTGAAATTAGTCCTAGTAGTGGATTGATGTAGGTATCAGATTTTTTGACCAATTATTTTATTTATCCTTAATTGAGAAAGTAAATAACCTCATTTTAGCTGACTCAAGTTGAGATGGTGGCCACATGGTTTTAAAAATATTGATGAACTCTTTGACATTAAGGTTTGGAATTTACAACTCCATCCCATGGAAGTTTGTAAGGTGGTTTAGGACATGAGATTTCAAAACATAGTTTTCTTCTCCTAGGGCAGCATGCCTAATGCAAGAGGTTGCATTGGTCCAGGACGGTGTGAGGTAGTAATTCATGGTTTGATCGATTGCATTCCTCAAGTTTGGGGCTGCCTCATTTGGATTTCCATTTTGGTTTCCACTCAGGATTATGAGTTGGTTTCTTTGAATACCTTCCATTAAAATGGGATCAATTTTTGACTCTGGAGTATTTGGAATATTATGATCTAATGAAAAGAGTTCCCTTGGTTTTATTGACTCCCCAACCCCAGGACTTTCTACCCAAACTAGACGGTTTGATTGGTCACAAGTGTTGGCGGACATGGGACGAAAGAAAAAAAAACGAGAAAGGGAAAAGAGAAGAGAATTTGGATGTGAAAAGAAGAAATGGGGGAGAATAGAATGGGTGTGGATATGACTTAATTGGGTCCCCAGTAATGGTGCCAAAATTTGGTCTCACCCAAATTTACCCAAGTTGTTAGGGTTATGCGGTCTCTTGTAGTTTATCTTGGGTGGTCGAATCCTCATAGACCTAAGAAAAAACCTTTAGACACGAACATTATATAGACTATTTTTGGCTATTAAGTGGCCAAATTTTGGTTGATTTTATATTGGATTAAGTGAAATCTAAGATAATTAAGTGAATTAAAATTAAAATAATGATTTGATCCTAGGTTATCACTGGTATGGATTGGATGAATTCCCTTTTTTCTAACAATTTTAATTTCATTAACTCAAGTAGGATTCATTTAATGAATTCAAACTAACCTTATAATTTAATGGTTAAAAACATTCACAAACACATTCTAATAACTTATACATTTATAGGATTATTTTTATTATCACTCCAAGGTAAAGGATCTTATTTGCACATAAAAGTGGGGCGATAAAATTCTGTAAGGAAGAGGAAGAGAGAAAAATCATGAATAAAAGAAACTCAAGTAAAAGAAATCAATAATATTCAGAGATTGATAAATAACATCCAATCCATAACCTTTCTACTCCCTTGTATCTATCGATAAAAGAGTTATCCCTCCATTGATGACATGTCCTCAACGGAAGCGAGAAGTAGACTCATAAGAGAGAAATTGAAGAAGTAAAAATAACCAAATAACGATCACACCACCATTGTGGGAAGAATATCACAAGGTATGGTTTGAATAAATTCATACCATAATGAAATGGTATCAATTTGATATAGTGAAAAATAGAATAAGAGTAAATGAAGAAATTTTATTAATAACTAAGGTGATTCGAACAACTTACATGAGAAAGAAGAACGTTACAAAGACAAATCGACATAATAACATTACAATGAAAAAAAAAGATACAAGATACCAAACTCCTACACCACCACTTCATTAAATAGGGATTTTTGAATCCTTAGGGAAAGACTCTGATATTCCAAGTCTCCTAAATTAATTTTTGTAGGCCATATGTGGTTGGAAAGTTGAGTGAGAGTTGATTTTTCCACCCTTGACAAACAATCTAAGCCAACTTTAATGACTCAACATTTGCATTAAAATGAGCATATATATGGCAGAATTTTTTGAGGGCTATAGATAAAAAAATGATGATATTTATTTCTTCTGATAGCCTGTAAAATTTCAGTCCCAAATAGTTTATGTTTTTTGATATATGATTAAATTTGTTGGTTGTTTTTCTAGTCCACAGAATCGGGCCCATAATTTTATCTCCATATTGGGACGCATGAATATCGATTTGAAACTCCGAATTTTCTCTTATCACTATTGGATTAAATGATACCCTTGATGTCCCTTATCTTTATTTAAATTTTCATAATTATTGGGCATGGACAGTGGCTTCTACAGTCTCTTTATTGGGTTATTGTCCAGTTTACTTGGCCCAAAATGTTGTTGATTCAAGGCTAACTTTGGTGGTCTTCTAATAAGAATATTCAAGTGCCCCAAAAGCATGAATAGTTTCTTATGTATTTGGGGACCTGAAAATAAAATATGAAAATAAAATGAAGACCATTTTTTAGGAGGTGTTCAAAAAATTATCATGTAATATTTCATTTTAAGAGGGAATTACAATCATAATGTGAATTAATGTTCAAAGTATAAAATGCACTAAAATGGTGTTTATGAATAATAAATAACAAGAATAATATATATATTAAAATTGAATATTAGCCTCATTTAGTGGCTAATCAAGGTACTTCAGGGTAATGGTGGGATGCAACAATTTGAAACATGATTAGTTGAAAGAGTTAATTCTCTAAGTTCAGAGGCTGGTTTATAATATTATAGATAAGAAAACATTTATAAAATATCATAATCATACCAATTAATTTATTTTATTTCTATAAATTTCATGGTTAATTATTTATAATTGTTTAAATAGTTAAATAAATTAATTAAAAATAATTCAATATGGAAGTAAAATAAATATTATAATATATGTGTACTATTTTGATGATCCATTGAGAAGATTTTTTATGATAGTTGTACTTTTTATCAACATTATGTTTGTGAATGTTCTATGTTTTAGGAGAAAATGTTTTGTTGATGAAGTTTTAGAAACTTTATAGCATGAACTGAATTTTTATAAATGATATTTCTTTTTCAAGTGAATAAATTCCTTATTAAGAAATGAGATTATATAGAACAGATGAATTAATTTAGTTATTTTTAACAATTATAAGTTATATATTGTTAGACCTAAAAGACATTTAATCATCATAACCCTTGATAATATAAATTTTTTACAATGACCATTATGATTTTTATATATTAAGGGATATAATCAATCCAATTGAAATGGATATTAGAAGTGACATACTTGAACAGTAGGATCATATCTAACAAAGCCCATTTATCAGTCCTTCCTATTGAGAAGGAATAACTAGATATTTCCCTTAAACAAGACCAAGCTGGGATTCATCAAATAAATCAAGAGAGAAACCATCTATAGGGGAAGTTCAAGATTATTGATATCACAACCCATTAAATTTAAATTGAACAATCCCAAGAAATTTTGACCATTGTGTACCTTAACCTTAGGGCATACACTATTGTGATAATTAGTTCTCCATCTAGACCATAATTGTATGAATTTTTATTTTTTTATTTTTAGTAAAATAATTGTTATATTTACCCTTATTATTGATACTTTATAAATTATTAAATAATTAGCTTGAAAAAATTGAATGTTGATATGATTTAACCCAAATTTTATTTTTAGGAAATACACAGTTTCAATCAAGACACACTTTTTTGTTGAATTCAAAAAATTTCTAAATAAATTTTAATTTAATAATACATTCCTAATAAATAATATTTTTTAAATATAAATGAAAATATAATTTTATAAATTCAAATATTATTTTTATAAGGTTAATAATCGATTATCATTATAAAAACCCAATGTTTTCAACTAATGGATATTTTTTACTTAAAAGTGTAAATTGTAACACCCTGATATTTTAAAAAGGAAAATCATGTTTTATACATTACATGAAACCCAAAACCATATTTATAAGATAATTTAACACCCTATGAAATTATTATATATTAATATTTAAATCAATTCAATATTTTTTATAGGTTTTGATTTACAAAACACTATATTTAAAATAAAACATGATACTCTATTGAAATATTATTATTCAAACTAGTCATTATAACCTATCAGTTAAGTTGGATGGGATGAATAGGGATAAATAAATTATGAAATTATATGATTTATACACATATAAAATAAATTCAGTATATTATATATAAAATAAGAATCATTTTAATGAAAAGGTAATGTTTTTTTGAAAAACTGTATTTTTCTAAAAAAACGGTTTAATAACGCTTTGCACGCAAAAATAAAAATTAATTTTTTCCAATTTTAGAAAAAAAAATTATAAGATGAACCTTTTTTTAAGTAATAATTTCAAATTTATCTTAGGAAGAATATTTGGGATTTTTTTGAAATGTTTAATTTTTTGATTAATAGTGAAAACCTAGGTTTTTATTGAAACGATGAATTTTGATTTAAAGAATTTATAATGCTAAATTTGTTGTAAATAATTTTTATAGAAAATTATGTTCAATTATATATTTATTAATCTAAGTTATTTCATTGAAATAATTTTAATATTTAATATTGTTGTTAAATATTTCTACACTTTTGAAAATTTCTTCTTTGGAAACCCGCTTTTTCATTGCGTTGGAAGATTCAATTTTAAATTTAAATTTTACAATTATGTGAATATAATTTAAAAACATGGATTAAATATTTTTAATAATAATTATTTGTATCATATAAAAATCACAAAATAATTTTTTTTCTTAGTGAATAGTAAAAATAGTAAAAATTAATTATCATGGTCAGAGTAAAAACTAGTTTACCAGTGGGTTATGCTAAGAATAAAAGGATTAAAAATGATCCAGAACCTATCTAATTTATATTTCAGGACAATATATGGAACTTATATCATATATTTTTTAATAATGAGCTATTTTAGAGGCTATTTTCTTTATAAAAATAGGTTTGTTAAATTTTCTTTTCAAAAAATCAAAGTGTGTCCTCTCCCGCACTTATAAAATGAAAACCTCTTTCCTCTCATTTTCCAAATCCAAAACCATTTATTTTCCATTAAATGACCAAATATATTACTTAATTAACAATAAACATCCAAGATGAATTATTTTTATTATGAATCCCTCCTAATAATTATTTATTTATAAACCTAAAGGGGGTCTTTGAAGAAGAAGTAAAATTCTCAATGTGCATTTTTATTTTATTTCTTCTGTCACTTCCTTAAAATATTTTTCATCTTTCATAATATAATAACAGAATTATATTTTATATTATTTTTTTATTATTTTAATTTAATAACCTATATCCATATCCACATTTATTAGATGAAAAAACAACCATTGATCATGTGTATGATGGGCCACCCCCTCACAAAGATATGTAATTAATTTTCAATAAACACCATTCAAGGATGTATATAATTATTTATTTTACATATTTATATTATATTTACATTATTATTATAATTATGAAATTATTAAATCACATTTACCATAAAAATACCATCATGTGGGGGGGGTACTATAACATCACTCATGTGTACTTTGGACTACAAAAAATAAGCCAATGAACACAAAATCGATTATCCAAAACCATCTGATTCACCACTTCTTCCATCATCACCCTACCACCATGTCATGTTGATCCTAGATCTATGATTTCCGATTTTTTTCATATATAAATGGGTTCACAATGACCAATTCATTGGGATATGTAAAAACACGATCCAAATGAAGAATGCCTACGATGAACGAATAATCAGTGGAGAAATGAAAAAACACAAACAAGAGGAAAAAACCTCAACCAATGTTTGTGTTGTCCATGATCCATTTCCATTAGAATAATAATGAAGAATAAATAATCAAAAATAAATTCTCTTGTAATAACCACACACAAAAACCCATCCCGCAATATACATGATCTGTGAATCAATTTGTTGGTCAATTGATTCATATTCATTATAGAAATTAAGAACAAATAAATAATCCCAAGAAAAAAGATTATTTTCCTCAATTTTGATCAATTTATAGAGAATAAAAAATCTATGACATGATTATTGGAATGATCCTTTGATTCCATCTCACACCATTCATAGATCTCTGGTGAGGTCTCCATCCTCTAATGGAATATCATTCCACACTCCCCAATGAATCTCCAATTATTTTCAAAGTTATGTGACTAACCCCAAAAATTTGGAATAAGCATGAATTTAAAGAAGGAACTTAGTCTTTGTGTCAAAAAAATAATTTTATTTATTTATTTTATTCATTTTTTACATGTGGAAACTTTTCTAAAAATGCCTCATGCCAACTATGGGTAAGTCGCTCCGAGGGTAAAACCCATGTTCTGAACTCAATAGTGCCATCGTATTTCTAATTTGTTCCCATGTTTAGATGTTATTCCATTTTTTTAGGAAAACTATTTCTATGTTATATTTAATATACATAATATATTTAAAACATTTATTACAGGAATACTGGACCAAAGAATCACACATCGTCTTAATTTTTAGACTTGAAAATATTCCATATGATATTAAGAAAATTATACATAGTGAATATAAGTGATTAAATTATCTCACCTTTGGTATTTACATCCCAAAAAACCAAAACCAAAGGCTACATAAAGAGTTGTGGGTATTGAACATGAATCTATTCATCCTTCTCACATGCACTCTCTTGATGATTCATGTGCTATCATAAGACACACACTAAGGGAATAAATAAACCATATAGGATCCTCTCTTACCAATCATCTGTCTTTACTAAGAACTCAATAAAGTTAGATAAATCTTTAATGTCCAACTCCCCCCAGTTGATAACGTGTGATGGATCATTCACATACTCCATCATCTTCGACAAGATGAAGATGTCATATACCCACTCTAACTGTGGAGGTAGAGCAAAAAATTACACCACCTCACTAACTCTATGTAGTATCTAGAATAGGGTAATGAATCTCAGAGATAACTAGATTCCACAACCAAATCTATGTAATCCATGTATATGTGAAACCTATAGGACCACATGGTCTTACTCCTTGAAATCCAAAGGCCTATATCATCTATCTGCATAGGTCTTATAACAGCTCTGTGTAGTCCTCATATGCTCCTAGATGATTTACACCATCTTAGTACTTTCTCACACCAACTCTCGGACCATTAGTGTGGACTCTCCTAGCTCAGTCCAGAAAAGTTGTGACCTACAATATAACCCATAAAAATCCTCAATTATTTCCATACCGATAGTGGAAGGGAAACTATTTTTTACATAAACTCCACTAGTGGTAGGTGATCCTCCAAATTATAGACAAAGTCTAACATGAAATATCCCATCTTGACCTCCAAAACCTGAATTGCTCATTCATTCTGGTCATTATTTTGGGTGTGAAATGATGTGATAAATCATAATTGGGTCCAAAATATATCGTATAATACCATCCAAAACTAGTATGTGAAGATACCATCATGTTCAGAGATGATCATTTATGAAAGTCCTTGGAGTCAAAATATCTCATACAAGTAGAGGCATCCCAAGCTCTCTACTAAACTCTACTTCTGAATTTCTATGATGCATATTGACATGGTGAGTTAGTCCATGATCACCCATATGGAATCTTGTGTATTGGACATATGTGGCAATCCATTTATGAATTATATGTATATCCCATCCCCATTATATTTTGGAGCCTCAAGGGGTTAAACTAAACCCGCTAAAACTCGGTTCTCATCCTTCAGTTCCAGACAAATAAGGCATCTAAAGATATACTATAAAACCCCCTTATTCATCCATATTCACCATAAATAATGTCATAGTTCCTCGTACAACTTTTCCACACCTAGATAAACCACTAAAGGAGACCTGTGACACTCTCTTAGAATCCACTCCAACAAATTCATTGGTATCATCGTGCTTCTTATAAAAACAACAACATGTAGTAAACCTTTATAAAATCCATCATGAGTATGTCCATTCGATATCTAAGAATATATGCTCTCACAGTCAACATCTCAAAGATGTTCCACCCTACCTTTTTTAAAAAACAGAGGGGTAATAACCATATACTTGAGGGGAGGTTCTTCATCTCCATCCACAATGTATAACTGTAATGAGGACAAATACTCGGAGGCTTTATTCAGAAACTATGAACAATATCTCCTTACAAGATAATATGCTACAATGTTCCCATTACTAGGTTTATATACAATTTTGAAGTCATAATCCTAAAATAACTATATCCATCGCCTCTATCTCAAGTAAAAATCCAACTGAGATAAGATACAGTTGCGACTCTTGCAATTAGAAAAGATGATAAGACACTCACTCATCTGGTAGTGTCACCATATCTTTTGTAGGAAGACTAGCACTGATAACTCAAGATGGTGGGTTATGTTGTTCAGATCATGTGGTATCAACTGGAATGAACCATTGGAAATCACCACCTTTTACTTCATCAAAACACAAACAAGCCTAATGCCTAATAAATCACATAACACTACATTCTCATCACCTACCTTTGGAAATTTAAAGGTTGGAGTGCCCATCAATTTATACCTTAATAGATGAAAGGCCTACTAGAACCTCTTCATACACACCAATGGATGGCCCTTTCAGGTCAAATCATTCATAGGTAATGATATCCTTGATAAATTGGGTGTGAATATTTGGTAACAACCTACCAACCCAAGGAAGCTCTGCACCTATTTCACTCTCTAATGTGGCTCCCAAGCTAAAAATCCACTAACGTATTCCTACTCCAATGAAACTCCATCTATTGAGATAATTTGTCCTAGTAGTGGACCTCCTAAATCCATAACTTGATCATTGAGGGCTTCCCGTAAAGCTTGTAACACCCCATGATTCCATGGTACGCTTCTCTTTGAATAATACAGTAGCGTAAGTTGTACGCAACTTCGAGTTCAAACACACCACAACCAATCAAACTAGCCGTTATGAATAGTAATACCCACTTTTTGAAATTTTATAAATTTTACCTTTCAAAATGGAATTCATTTTTGGATTCAGAATATCGAAATTAGCTTAGGGGGAATTTTTGGTACTTTTCTGATAACTTTCATATTTTGATGAATAGTGAAAAATTAATAAATTTTAATTAAAAACAACTTTTTTAATCGAAAAAATTAATAGTGATAAGTTATGAATTTGAGTGATTTTAAAGTATAATTAGATTATATTTTTACCATTTAATCCAATTTTGGTCATTGGACATAATTTCACATTTAAACTGGACATAAGCAAGTGTCAATCTTTTGATAGTTATTATTTCTTAAAAACACGCTTTTGGTTTTGACAACGGGAATTAATTTTAAGTTAATTTCGGACACTTATTTGTTTTGAATTTTTAAAAATGGATTCCATATTTATAATCAGGAGGTCCAAATTTTGTAAATAGGTAACTTTTATGTTTAGACATTTGGAATAATTACTTTGGTATATATTTTATTTACCATGGTTAAAGGGTAAATTCGGTAAATAAGGGTAAACAAATAATATTATAATAATATTAAATTACCCTAAAACGTCTCATAACCATATTGGTTGATACATTTCCGACCATGGTAATCTTTGGGTCGATTTTGGGACCCCATTGAGCCACTTGTAAGTGATAATGACATTTCATATTAATTAAGTTAAAGTAAATACAGAAATGACATATGCATATATCGTTTAGAAAAACAATTTTTACATAGGGTTATATATGTTATATTTTCAACTATAAATATTAATTATAAAACTAAAAAAATTTCCTACATAATGGTATCTTATTTATAATTTTTAGACATTGAATAACTAAATTTATTTATGACATAATAATGATGCAGTATTTTCCTTATTAATGAAAGAATCAAATAATTGGTAATATAAATGTTAAAATAAATATAATTTGAAAGTTTTGATGACATACATGAACTTTATAGGTTAATATGACATTTTAGGATTTCTTAAATGAATTTATTTTGAATTAATAAAGTTTTTAATACTTAAAAAAATCAATTATTAAATAGTGTCAAAATTGACATAAAATAGTTTTTAAAACAAATATTATATTATTAATTGATATTCTATTCCTAAAAATCTAAGTTTTGGAAAAAGGAATTATATAATGATAGGTGTGTCATTAATGGACCTATTTGGGGTATTTTGTAAGTATATAGTAATTTTATTAACTATATAATATAAAAATACAAAGAGACATGGTAAATGTCAAGCTA
This sequence comes from Viscum album, assembly GCA_963277665.1. NCBI lineage: Eukaryota > Viridiplantae > Streptophyta > Magnoliopsida > Santalales > Viscaceae > Viscum > Viscum album. Next base: position 1,653,697,758 of record OY728121.1, on the reverse strand, counting down.
TTTAACTAAGAGTTAAATCAAAAAGATAAAGTTAATATAGTGACCAAAACCTGTCTAAAACCTATTTTCTGAGTTTTTTTCGACCTATCCCCACCTTAAACTTTAAATAATACACTTTTGAGCCATTAGAAACTGAATATGAATTTATTATAAAAGAATATTTCTAGCTTTTCCTAAGGTACCCCTCACCCCTCTTATAAAAGGGCACTCCACCTTCTCACTAATTCACACCTTCAAAGCCATTTGGATCAGCCAAAACCTACCCAAATAGTTTCTCAACTATACTAACTTAATCCTAGAGGACTTCCTTTAGTCATATATCCAATCTAAAGATCCCTTTTGATCAAATAAAAAGGAAGAACCCGAAGAAGAGGTAATGTTTTCACCACCCTCTTTCAAGTTCCTTTCTTCTTCCACTTCTTATTTCTTTGTTATTTCCATTCTAAAATAATAACTCCAGTATCTTCTATATACTGTTATGTTATTATAAATATGTTACAACCATATTCAGTATTCTATCCATCCTTTGACTGACATTTCACCATACGTGTGTACGTATGGTTTACCGTCTCCATGTCGTGGTGTAATTGTTATTCAAAACATTATTATTTGGATGGGTATGATAATCATGTGTTATTGAAGTAAATAATAAATATAACATTATAATGAATCTTTATATATTATATACCATCCAATTATATACTATTTTAATATCAAAATAATGATATTGTCGCTCGTGCGTACGTACGGACTACCGTCTCAACGAACGCGATGATATTCATTCCCCATCAAATGAATTCAAGACTAATTCTCATTTGATGATTAAAAATAATGTTTAAGGAATTGATATAATTATGTATATGAATATGATACAACTTATCCATAACAAACATGTCTAATGTAAAAAAACATATAATAGAAAATGAGTAAGTTAACACCCGAAACGACGATAATACTAAGATATTATTAACAAAGAAATGTTAAAAGATCATATATGATATCATATTAATATATATGATATTTGTATAATTTAATAAAAATTATTTCACCATTATACAGGAGGTTAACCAACTCTCAACCAAGGAAAAGTACAATTTAAGGGTTTATTTCACGATCTCTTCATTATCCGAGGTTGTTTATACGTAATTATCTATTGGGACCTCTTTATCATCCACATCCATGTTTCTTAAAAATGTATTTAAAATCATTCTTACTATTTTACAGACTATTGGTTAAGGTCATTTATACCCTTTTTTGACTTTTTATAAAGTTTATAAAGGAATATTTTTGTCGTTTTCCAAACAAGGTCATTTTTTAACCTTTTCGACAGAATTAAGGTAAGAATGTATTTTCTAACTTATGTAGTATGTGCGGCTATTTTATGCCGTTATAAAATCTTTGAAGCTTCCCTTAAAAGCTTATAAGAATATTTTCAATGTAAATGTTTTCTTTTATAATTATGTTACTTTTAAATGATTTCAAAAAAAGAGATATTTCTCTCAAATAGTTTTGATTTCATATATATCAACATCCTTTGATGGATTTTAAGCTTATTTGAAGTTGCTTTATTATGATACAAAACTTCCATATTGTATTGAAGGTTTTGTGATATGTTTGACTGTGGATGTGTTATTTTTATACCATTCATGGTTTATGGAGAATGTATTGACATTTGGTATGCTAGTTTTAATACAAATGTTTATGTTATGTTTAAACCTGTTCATATGAGGAATGCATTGGACTTAATAAGTGACGGGTGCAGCCCGCTATAGCTCCTCGATGCATCGGTAGGTATCATGAGACAAACTAGTGTCTTGTAACAACGCCTTGACAAAATCTTATTTAAATCTTGGCACAAGGCCTTGACTATGTGGTTATGATAGTCTGGCATTATACATTCCAACATTATAAAAGTGGTTATTGATATTGCATGTGATTATTTGACTAGTTTAATATCCGTGTGAATAGGTATATGGAATTATTTCATTTTATTTTTTCCATATTATGCTGAAGTTAAAGTTTAAAAGTATTTTTTTTAGTTATACATTTATTTAAATGTTTATTCTTATTTATGAAAGTTTCCACTATATTGTTATCCTTACTCGGCATCTAAGCTCACCCCTTTATATGATTTATTTTTCCCAGGATCTGAAGAAGTATTTTATGACTGACCTACAGGGATAGTCCAAAGGGATATGAGTGTGGACTATGGAGACTATTTTATTGTAGTTTTTCAATTTATGATGTAATGTAAACTTTATGAATGTATCTAGTGATTACAAGGCTACTAAACTAATCGGTCTTTCGAGACTTGATCTTTTGTGATCATGCCAAAGATAAGTTATAATGCACCGACTCAAGGTAACTGGGGTCGGGGTGTTACAGTTGGTATCAGAGGAAATTTAGTACAAACCTTCAAATCTATAATTATATAAACCTTGATTAGATAACATAGACTTAAGATGGACTTTCAGGATTATTATAGAAGAACTTCCTAGAATTTTGGTATTGTAGAGATTTTGTGATTTCTCCAGGCAATACATCCCTGTCTTGATACGAGCAGGTAGAGGTGGCTCTAGAACATATGTACCTAAGGGTAAAATCTGGAAACACCTCTTTGAGCTAGACTCGAATGGGAACTGGTGAAAGACAACAGGCCTTGCTGCAATCTTGGTTACGACACTCCCGGGGATATGCTTAGGATAATTCTCATTTTAATTACAAATCATTATGATGGGTTTATGAGTATATAATTCCTTAATGAAAACATATTTTTTATTATGGATTATATCCATAAATTGTTCAATTTATGTTAGGTATTTTACAAGTTTGGAATTATTCATTGCAATTCATAAACTGACCTAGTTTATGCCATTGTATAGAAATGGCGCCCAGTAGAAGGAATTTGAAATCCAGCAATACGTATGATCCAAAGAGTAAGAAGGATAATATCTTTCATAGTATTAAAACAACATTTAGAAGGGAAATAGTCTCTCATGTATTCTCAACATATGAATAAATAGTATCATGTGTTAATAAGATAAGTAAATAATTCTCTGAGTCCTATGGATTTGAAGGGAAGAAAGAGAAGAAAAGTATGGAAGAGACAAAGATGGATAAAGGGAAGAGGGAAAAGAAGAATTTTCCCATATGTGATAACTGTGGGAAGAAACACTTGGGAACTTGCCTGAAGGGAATGTGAGTTTGTTATAAGTGTGGAGAAAAAGGACACCAAGTACGTGACTACAAGGGTAAGAAAAATGTTTCAAATGTACAATTCATCATCTGCAAGGAGTTGGGACACTACGCAAACCAATGTCCAAATCATCAGAGTATGCCCCAAATGATTTTATTGGATAATAATCAAGTTATGATACTACCACAGATGAGGAGGAATGATTAGAGTTCTTATGTAGTTATTAAATAATTATGTCATTTGAGTGTTGTATCAATTATGTACTTGTTATAATAATTATAGATTATATAAGGATTATATTGCAGTACTATTTCATTAAGGAATTGAGATTGTGTGGATCCAAGAAAAGTGACTCAATAGCAAGTTAGATTTTTGAAAAATATGTGGTTGAGAGAAAGATAAATCATAATATGGTTCTGATACCGAGGAAGTGATTTTGGAATAATACATGATTGATTTGGATAAATTATATTGGATATTCTTGACTCCCTTGAAACTGATTAATGATTTATATATTCTATCATTGTTGGAGTTTACAAAATTTTTGGATAGAAGGAATATATCTAGTATTATATAAGGAATAAGGGAGCATGAATGTAATCAATAAGGTTTTATGGTAACTCGGGATATTGTAGTGTTTTAAAAGAATACATGATGAAGGTGTCTGCATGTTATAATGTGGAAAAAGGATCTTCATTGTGTTTACCTTCCTTGTAAATTTTGGACTGTGAGTTTGGACAGAAGTATTTTGGATAATTCTAATTTGAGATTATTTTTGGACTGCCATAAAAAGACAACCCAGAGGTCGGGCGGCAACCCGTCACGTCCAGCAGGGCCGCGAGACTTGAACCCACAACTGAATAGTGACAAGGGTTTATCACCTACCACTGGCCCATGTGATGTCCTGGATTGAATAATGTAGTTTTTTAAAAGGCTTGGTAGATGAATTATAAATTCATTTTTTTTGGAACCCTATACGAATAGGATAAATAGAATATTTTTTTGAAGTTCTATTATTGCTTTGAGTGAAAGATGAGTTTGTGGTAGAAATTAGTTAAAGGATGGAAATCTACATGTCAAGTATATATTATTTTTTTCTTCTCTTATTCTATGAATAAATTAATTCATAAACTTTAGGTAAGGTATCTTAATACTAAACATGTTTTATCCTAATACCTTATGTTTTCTTGAACCGGTGATATTTTAAACCATCATAGATTAGTGGCGTTGAGGCCCACAATTCTACAATTGTTTTTGATTGATGACCTCAATCACTACCTATAAATATTTACATTTTTCATCAAATTATGTGTCACTAATTTCCACCAATGTTCTCTTAATCGAGATCATAATTTGCTGGTGACATTTTCATTTCCCTTTTTCCTCTTATTAGGACTAAATTTTATTAACCCAATTTCCGATGTGGGTTTTCCCACAAAGGTATTTTCTATTTTCAACCTTTTATTTTAAAAGAACAATTTCAAATTGTGAGGACAAAATTTATTGAAGGAGGGGAGAATGTAACCCCCCAATATTCCACGGTACGCTTCTCTTTTTTTGAAAATTACTTTTTTTATTATAAAAAACTTTTAAAGGGAAAAGTGAGAACCACGTACAACCAGAGTAAAACGATCAGACCACCCCATCCCAGCAAGTAAACCAAAAAACAAGCCATCATCAATACAGGCCACTCGGCAAGCAGTCCCGTACAGAAGCACGGGCACGGAACCGATGGCGAAGCCATACCCTCTCAAACATCCAATTCCAAGGTACCTGCATTAAAGATGACTTGATGCTCCAAACCCCTTCCAGGGCAGGTCCAAAATCATAAAAAAACAAGAAAAAACTGAACTTCAAAGGAAAGTGATCTGAGACAACTCCAGCTCACACAACCCAAACACTCACATCCGCCAACCACGACCACCAGCTTAAACTTAGTTGTTAACTAGAAACTTAATATTTCCCGATTCTTCTTCCCTAAATAATATCCATTTTAGGGAAGATAAGTTAAAGCCCGCATCTTCCAAAATCCACTTTTCAAAAATAGACACATGTTGATCCCATGTCTGAATGTACTCCTCAACACTGATCTTACCATGATTGAAACCCCCTACCAAAATAGAATCTTGTTTATCGATCCAAGAATATTGCTCCTCATTCAGGGGAACCTCTATAAGACTTCCCATCATTCTAGCAGCCTCCTCCTCACCAGCATTGAGCAATAGGACCTGTTCTGTCTTCTCTTCATCAGAACTTAAAAGGGGAACCAAGGACCGGAAATTCTGCTCCCCGGTCCTCAGGTAGTTCAAATACTCCATAGACATTCTCAAGTCACTCATCCTCCTTGTCGATCGAGTCTTCATAGGAGGAGGAAGAGAGGAGTATTCCTTCCTCTCCTTCCTCCTCCTGGCCTTCTGGTTCGGAGCTTCATCTGCTGAATGACAGTTCTCATCATCCTTCAACTCTTGATCACGTCCTCGAACTGCCACCAGAGAGCCACTGAGGGGAGCACTCGATTCAATTTCAGAAATCCACTCAAATTTGTTGTTAAGGGTAATTAAGGGCTGAGGACTGGGAGTAGGCCCCCCAGTCTTCCCCTTAACCGATCGCCAGTCCTCCTCCGTAGGAGGCCCCTGCATCCCCTGCTGCAAAAAACCACTAGCCGGCCCCATTGACATGGCCCGATCTACCTTCCCCTGTTTTCCATCTGCACCATAGCCTCCTTGCTTCCAGCATCCCAAACTTCCATACTAACCAAGTCTTGCCGCACCGGACAGCACTTCTCCACACCGAGTTCATGTGAAGAGCGCTCCAGGTCCTCTCTCAATCTGTTGAACACCTCGGCGACCGATGGATTGGGCTAAGCGACCAATGTTTTCATCACAGGAGACTGCGCATGAGAAGAATGACTGGGCCCTGCCACAGATGCCCCCTCGCACGGGTCTACACTGATAATCGCAACCTCCTCCACTTGCATGCATCCAGCAGGATCTCCCCCGCCCATACTTCCTTCCTCCACGGTATACTTCTGGTTGGAGGTCTCTCCCATCCTCTGTCCCTCATATTCCTTCTCGTGGTACAGGCCCCTCCCCCGAATGCGCTGAGACCCCCTATGGAAAACTTCCAGTGAATGACCCAGACGATTGCATCCAGAACAATAATATGTCCAGTTTTCATAAACGACCCTTTGTTTGTAGCGATATTCCTCACCTACAGTGACCCAGACATAATTGAATGGTACCCTTGCAGCATCCACTTCAACGCAGACTCGGGTATTTATCAGATGACAGAGAGCCTCTGTTTGACAATCCGAGTACATATACCTATCGATCAAATTTCCTAGCATCCGCATAACCGAAGGATTTTGAAATGGTAGGGGGAGATTTGGGAAACTTACCCAAGTCGCTATGGTTGAAGGATCGCGCTTCATATGCCAATATAAGGTCCATAAAAAGAGAAAAATCGGAAGTCGTTGAAGTTATGGGAAGCACTTGACCACTCCTTGAAGAGATCATCCTCCTAGGAGAAGCGTATCATAATGTGTTGATTATCCAGCAGACCCACTGTCGCCCTATCCTGCAAATACCCACTTTTTGAAATTTTATACATTTTATCTTTCAAAATGGACTTCATTTTTGGATTTTTAATATCTAAATTATCTTAGGGTGAATTTTTGGTACTTTTCTGATAACTTTCATATTTTGATGAATAGTGAAAAATTACTAAATTTTAATTAAAGACAACTTTTTTAGTCGAAATAATTAATTGTGATAATTTATGAATTTGAGTGATTTTAAATTATAATTATATTATATTTTTACCATTTAATCCAATTTTGTTCATTGGACATAATTTCACATTTAAACTAGATATAAGCATGTGTCAATCTTTTGATAGTTATTATTTCTTAAAAACACGGTTTTTGTTTTGACAACGGGAATTAATTTTAAATTAATTTTGTCCACTTCTGTGTTTTGAATTTAGAAAAATGGATTCCATATTTAGAATCAGGAGGTCCAAATTGTGTAAATAGGTAACTTTTATGTTTAGACATTTGGAATAATTACTTCGGTAAATATTTTATTTACCATGGTTAAATGGTAAATCCGGTAAATAAGGGTAAAAAAATAATATTATAATAATATTAAATTACCCTAAAACGTATCATAACCCTATTGGTTGATACATGCCCAACCATTGTAATCTTTGGGTCGATTTTGGGACCCCATTGATCCACTTTTAAGTGATAATGACACTTCATATTAATTAAGTTAAAGTAAATACAAAAATGACATAAGCATATATCGTTTAGAAAAACAATTTTTACATAGGGTTATATATGTTATATTTTTTACTATAAATATTCATTATAAAGATAAAAAAATTTACTGCATAATGGTATCTTATTTATAATTTATATACATTGAATAATTAAATTTATTTATGACATAATAATGATGCAGTATTTTCCTTATTAATGAAAGAATCAAATAATTGGTATTATAAATGTTAAAATAAATATAATTTGAAAGTTTTGATGACATACACGAATTTTATAGATTAATATGACATGTTAGTATTTCTTAAATGAATTTATTTTGAATTAATAAAGTTTTTAGGACTTTAAAAAATCAATTATTAAATAGTTTCAAAATTGACATAAAAGAGTTTTTAAAACAAATATTATATTATTAATTGATATTCTATTCCTAAAAATCTAAGGTTCGACAAAAGGACTTATATAATGATATTTGTGTCATTAATGGACCACTTGGTGGTCTCTTGGAAGTATGTAGTAAGTTTATTAACTATATAATATAAAAATACAAAGAGACATAGTAAATGTCATGCTATTTAAATAAGAGTTAAATCAAAAAGATAAAGTTAATATAGCAACACAAACCTGTATAAAACCTATTTAATGAGTGTTTTTTGACCTATCTCCACCTTAAACTTTAAATAATACACTTTTGATCCATTATAAACCAAATATGAATTTATTATAAAATAATATTTCTATCTTTTCCTAAGGTGCCCCCCACCCCTCTTATAAAAGGGAACTCCACCTTCTCACTAATTCACACCTTCAAATCCATTTTTCTCAGACAAAACCTAACCAAATACTCTCTAAACTATCCTAACTTAATCTTAGAGGCCTTCCTTTAGTCAGAAAGCCAATATAATGAGCCCTTTTGATCAAATCAAAAGGAAGAACCCGAAGAAGAGGTAATGTTTTCACCAACATCTTTCAAGTTCCTTTCTTCTTCCACTTCTTCTTTATTTGTTATTTCCATTCTAAAATAATAACTCCATTATCTTCTATATACTGTGATGTTATTATAAATATGTTACAACCATATTCAGTATTCTATCCATCCATTGAATGACATGTCACCATACGTGTGTACGTACGGTTTACCGTCTCCACGTCGTGGTGTAATTGTTATTCAAAACATTATTATTTGGATGGGTATGATAATCATGTGTAATTGAAGTAAATAACAAATATAAAATTATAATTATTCTTTATATATTATATACCATCCAATTATATACTATTTTAATATCAAAATAATTATATTGTCGCTCGTGCGTACGTACGGACTACCGTCTCAACGAACGTGATGAGATTCATTCCACATCATATCCATTCAAGACTAATTACCATTTGATGATTAAAAATAATGTTTAAGGAATTTATATAATTATGGATATGAATAAGATACAACCTATCCATAACAAACATATCTTATATAACAAAACATATAAAAGAAAATGAGTAAGTTAACATCTGAAATGACGATAATACTAAGATAGTATTAACAAAGAAATGTTAAAAGATAATATATGATATCATATTAATGTATATGATTCTTGTATAATTTAATAAAAATTATTTCACCATTATATAGGAGGTTAACCAACTCTCGACCAAGGAAAAGTACAAGTTAAGGGTTTATTTCACAATCTCTTCATTATTCGAGGTTGTTTATACGTAATTATCTATTGGGACCTCTTTATCATCCACATCCATGTTTCTTAAAAATGTATTTCAAATCATTCTTACTATTTTACATACTATGGGTTAAGGTCATTTATACCCTTTTTTTACTTTTTATAATGTTTATAAAGGAATATTTTTGTCGTTTTCCAAACAAGGTCCTTTTTTAACCTTTTCGACAGAATTAAGGTAAGAATGTCTTTTCTAACATATGCAGCATGTGTGGCTATTTTATGCCATTATAAAATAGTCGAAGCTTCCCTTACAAGCTTATAAGAATATTTTCAAATTAAATTTTTTCTTTTATAATTATGTTACTTTTAAATGATTTAAAAAAAAGAGATATTTCTCTCAAATAGTTTTGATTTCATCTATGTCAACATCCTTTGATGGATTTTAAGCTTATTTGAAGTTGATTTATTATGATACAAACTTCCATATTGTATTGAAGGTTTTCTGATATGTTTGTCTGTGGATGTTTTATTTTTATACCATTCATTGTTTATGGGGAAAGTATTGACATTTCGTATGCTAGTTTTAATATGAATGTTTATGTTATGTTTAAACCTGTTCATATGAGAAATGCATTGGAATTAATAAGTGACGGGTGGAGCCCGCTATAGCTCCTCGATTCATCGGTAGGTCTCATGAGACAAACTAGTTTCTTGGAACAAGGCCTTGAAAAAATATTATTTGTAGTCTTGGCATAAGGCCTTGACTATGTGATTATGATTATCTGGCATTATGCATTACATCATTATGAAACTGGTTATTGATATTGCATATGATTATTCGACTAGTTTAATATCCATGTGAATACGTAAATGGAATTATTTAATTTTATTTTTTCCATATTATGCTGAATTTCAAGTTTAAAAGGCTTTTTATTTAGTTATGCATTGCCTTTAATGTTTATGATTATTTATGAAAGTTTCTGCAATATTGTTATCCATACTGGGCATCTGAGCTCACCCCTTTCTATGTTTTATTTTTCCCAGGATGTGAAGAAGTATTTTATGACTGACCTGTAGGGATAGTCTGAAGGGATATGAGTGTGAACTATGGAGACTATGTTATTGTAGTTTTTCACTTTATGATGTAATGTAAACTTTATGATTGTATCTAGTGATTCCAAGGATACTAAACTAATTGGTCTTTCGAGACTTGATCTTTTTTTATCATGAAAATAATATGTAATAATGCATCGACTCAGGGTAACTAGAGTCAGGGTGTTACAGTTGGTATCATAGGAATTTTAGTAAAAACCTTCGAAGCTTAATTTAGATAAACTCTGATTAGAGCACATAGACCTAAGATGGACTATGAGGATTAGTATAGAAGAACTTCCTAGAATTTTGGTATTATAGATATTTTGTGAGTTTTCTGAGAAATATATCCATGTCTGGATACGAGTAGGTAGAGGTGTCTCTGGCACAGATGTACCTAAGGGTAAAACTCGAAAACACCACTTTGAGCTAGACTCGAATGGGAACTAGTGCAAGACAATGGGCATTGATGCACTCTTGGTTATGAAACTCCCAGGGGATATGCTTAGTATAATTCACATTTTCTTTACAAATCATTATGAAGGGTTTATGAGTATATACTTCCTTATTGAAAACATATTTATGATTATGGATTATATCCATAAACCATTCAATTTATGTTAGGTATTTTACAAATTTGGAATTATTCATTGCAATTCATAAACTGACCTAGTTTATGCCATTGTATAGAAATGGCGCCCAGTAGAAGGAATGTGAACTCCAGCAATACATATGATCCAAAGAGTAAGAAGGATCATATCTTTCACGGTATTCAACCAACATTTAGAAGGGAAATAGTCTCTCATTTATTCTCAACATATGAAGAAATATTATCATGTGTTAATAAGATAAGTAAATAATTCTCTGAGTCCTATGGATTTGAAGGGAAGCGAGAGAAGAAAAGTATGGAAGAGAGAAATATGGATAAAGGGAAGAGGGAAAAGAAGAATTTTCCCATATGTGAGAATTGTGGGAAGAAACACCATGGAACTTGCCTGAAGGGAATGGGAGTTTGTTATAAGTGTGGAGAAAAAGAACACCAAGTATGTGACTGCAATGGTAAGAAAAAGGATTCAAATGTACAATGATTCATCTACAAGGAGTTGGGACACTATGCAAACTAATGTCCAAATAATCTGAGTATGCCCCAAATGATACTATTGGATAATAATCAAGTTATGATACTACCACAGATGAGGAGGAATTATTAGAGTTCTTATGTTGTTATTAAATAATTATGTCATTTTAGTGTTGTATCAACGATGTACTGGTTATAATAATTATGGAGTATATAAGGATTGTACTATAGTACTATTTCATTAAGGACTTGAGATTGTGTAGAACCAAGAAAAGTGACTCAATAGCAGGTTAAATTTTTAGAAAATATCTGGTTGAGAGAAAGATAAACCATAATATGGTTCTAATACCAAGGAAGTGATTTTGGAATAATACATGATTGATTTGGATAAATTATATTGTATATTTTTGACTCCATTAAAACTGATTAATGATTTATATATTCTATCATTGTTGGAGTTTACAACATTTTTTCATAGAAGGAGTATATCTAGTATTCTATAAGGAATAAGGGAGGATGAATGCAATCAATAAGTTTTTATGGTAATTCAGGATGTTGCACTGTTTATAAAACAATACATGATGAAGGTGTTTACATGTTATTACGTGGAAAAAAGGATCTTCATTGTGTTTACCTTCCTTGTAAATTTTGTAATGTGAGTTTGGAAAGAAGTATTTTGGATAATTCTAGTTTGAGATTATTTTTGGATTTCCATAGAAGGACAAACCGGAGGTCGGGCGGCAACCCGTTGCGTCCGCCAAGGCCGTGAGACTTGAACCCACAACTGAAGGGAGACAAGGGTTTATCATCTACCACTGGCCCTTATGATTTCCTGGATTGAATAATGTAATTTTTTTAAATGGATTGGTATATGAATTATAAATTCATTTTTTTAACCCTATACGAATAGGATAAATAGAATATTTTTTAAGTTCTATTATCGTTTTGATTGAAAGATGGGTTTGCGGTAGAAATTAGTTAAAGGATGGAACTCTACTTGTCAAGTATATATTTTTTTTTCTTCTATTATTCTATGAAGAAATTAATTCTTAAATTTTAGGTAAGTTATCTTAAAACTAAAAATTTGTTATCCTAATACCTTGTGTTTTGTTGAACCGATGATATTTTAAACCCTCATAGATTGGAGGCTTTGAGGCCCACAATTCTATAATTGTAAGTGATTGATGACCTCAATCACTCCCTATAAATATTTACGTTTTACCTCCAATTATGTGTCTCCAATTTCCACCAATTTTCTCCTAATCGAGATCATAATTTGGTGGTGACTTTTTCATTCCCCTTTTTCGTCTTATTAAGACTAATTTTATTAACCCAATTTCCGATGTGGGTTTTCCCACAAAAGAATTTTCTGTTTTCAACCTTTTATTTTAAGAGAACAATTTAAAATTACGAGTAAGAAATTTATTTAAGGAGGGTAGAATGTAACACCCCAAGATTCCATGATACGCTTCTCTTTGAATAATACAGTAGCGTAAGTTGTACGCAACTTCGAGTTCTAACACACCACAACCAATCAAACTAGTCGTTATGAGTAGTAATACCCACTTTTTGAAATTTTATACATTTTATCTTTCAAAATGGAATTCATTTTTGGATTTGGAATATAAAAGTAAGATTAGGGTGAATTTTGGGTACTTTTCTGATAACTTTCATATTTTGATGAATAGTGAAAATTACTAAATTTTAATTAAAAACAACTTTTTTAATCGAAATAATTAATAGTGATAAATTATGAATTTGAGTTATTTTAAAGTATAATTAGATTATATTTTTACCATTTAATCCAATGTTGGTAATTGGACATAATTTCACATTTAAACTGGACATAAGCAAGTGTCAATCTTTTGATAGTTATTATTTCTTAAAAACACGCTTTTTGTTTTGACAACATGAATTAATTTTAAATTAATTTTGGCCACTTCTGTGTTTTGAATTTAGAAAAATGGATTCCATATTTAGAATCAGGAGGTCCAAATTGTGTAAATAGGTAAATTTTATGTTTATACATTTGGAATAATTACTTCGGTAAATATTTTATTTACCATGGTTAAAGGGTAAATCCGGTAAATAAGGGTAAAAAATAATATTATAATAATATTAAATTACCCTAAAACGTATCCTAACCCTATTGGTTGATATATTTACGACCATGGGAATCTTTGGATAGATTTTGGGACCCCATTGAGCCCCTTGGAAGTGATAATGGCACTTTATATTAATTAAGTTAAAGTAATTACAAAAATGACATAAGCATATATCGTTTAGCAAAACAATTTTTACATAGGGTTATATATGTTATCTTTTCGACTATAAATATTAATTAGAAATATAAAAATATATCCTACATAATGGTATATTATTTATAATTTTTATATGTTTAATAATTAAATTTATTTATGACACAATAATGATGCAGTATTTTCCTTATTAATGAAAGAATCAAATAATTGGTATTATAAATCTTAAAATAAATATAATTTGAAAGTTTTGATGACATAAACGAATTTTATAGGTTAATATGACATGTTATGATTTCTTAAATTATCTTATTTTGAATTAATAAAGTTTTTAGGACTTAAAAAAATCAATTATTAAATATTGTCAAAATTGACATAAAACTGTTTTTAAAACAAATATTATATTATTAATTGATATTATATTCCTAAAAATCTAAGGATCGGATGAAGAAATTATATAAGGATAGTTGTGTAATTAATGGACCACTTGGGGGTCTCTTGAAAGTATATAGTAATTTTATTAACTATATAATATAAAAATACAAAGAGAAATGGTAAATGTCAAGTTATTTAGCTAAGAGTTTAATCAAAAAGATAAAGTTAATATAGTGACCCAAACATGTCTAAAACCAATTGTATGAGTGGTGTTAGACCTATACCCATCTTAACCTTTAAATAATACACTTTGGAGCCATTATAAACCGAATATAAATTTATTATAAAATAATGTTTCTAGCTTTTACTAACATGCCCCTCACCCCTCTTATAAAAGGGCACTCCACCTTCTCACTAATTCACACCTTCAAAGCCATTTGGATCGGCCAAACCCTGCCCAAATACTCTCTCAACTATCCTAAATTCATCCTAGAGGCCTTAATTTAGTCAAAAATCCAAACTAAGGAGCCCTTTTGATCAAATCAAAAGGAAGAACCCAAAGAAGAGGTAATGTTTTCACCACCCTCTTTCAAGTTCCTTTTTCTTCCACTTATTATTTCTTTTTTATTTCAATTATAAAATAAAAACTCCAGTATATTCTATATACTTTTATGTAATTATAAATATGGTACAACCATATTCTGTATTCTATCCATACTTTGAATGACATGTCACCATACGTGCGTACATAGGGTTTACCGTCTCCACGTCGTGGTGTAATTGTTATTCAAAACATTATTATTTGGATGGGTATTATAATCATGTGTAATTGAATTAAATAATAAATATAACATTTTAATTATTCTTTATATATGATATACCTTCAAATTATATACGATTTTAATATCAAAATAAAGATATCGTCACTCGTGCGTATGTATGGACTACCGTCTCAACGAACGCGATGAGATTCATTCCCTATCGTATCCATTCAAGAATAATTCTCATTTGATAATTAAAAATAATGTTTAAGGACTTTATATAATTATGGATATGAATATGATACAACCTATCCATAACAAACATGTCTTATATAACAAAACATATAAAATAAAATGAGTAAGTTGACACCCGAAACGACGATAATACTAAGATATTATTAACAAAGAAATGTTAAAAGATAATATATGATATCATATTAATGTATATGATTCTTGTATAATTTAATAAAAATTATTTCACCATTATATAGGAGGTTAACCAACTCTCTACCAAGGAAACGTACAAGGTAAGGGTTTATTTCACAATCTCTTCATTATCCGAGGTTGTTTATACGTAATTATCTACTAGGACATCTTTATCATCCACATCCATGTTTCTTAAAAATTTATTTCAAATCATTATTACTATTTTACAGACTATCGGTTAAGGTCATTTATAACCTGTTTTTACTCTTTATAAAGTTTATAAAGGAATCTTTTTGTCGTTTTCCAAACAAGGTCATTTTTTAACCTTTTCGACAGAATTAAGGTAAGAATGTCTTTTCTAATTTATGCGGCATGTGCGGCTATTTTATGCCATTATAAAATCATCAAAATTTCCCTTACAAGATTATAAGAATATTTTAAAAGTAAATGTTTTATTTTATAATTATTTTAATTTTAAATGATTTCAAAAAAAGAGATATTTCTCTCAAATAGTTTTGATTTCATCTATGTCAACATCATTTGATGGATTTTAAGCTTATTTGAAGTTGATTTATTATGATACAAAACTTCCATATTGTATTGAAGGTTTTCTGATATGTTTGACTATGTATGTGTTATTTTTATAGCATTCATGGTTTATGGAGAAAGTATTTACATTTCGTATGTTAGTTTTAATACGAATGTTTATGTTATGTTTAAACCTATTCATATAAGCAATGCATTGGACATAATAAGTGACGTATGGAGCTCGCTATAGCTCCATGATGCATCAGTAGGTCTTATGAGACAAACTAGTGTCTTTTCACAAGACCTTGACAAAATCTTATTTGTAGTCTTGGCACAAGGCCTTGACTATGTGCTTATGATAGTCTGGCATTATGCATTCCATCATTATAAAAGTGGTTATTGATATTGCATGTGATTATTTGACTAGTTTAATATCCATGTGAGTAAGTAAATGGAATTATTTCATTTTATTTTTTCCATATTATGCTAAAGTTAAAGTTTAAAAGGATTTTTTTTAGTTATACATTGCCTTAAATGTTTATGCTTATTTATGAATGTCTCTGCTATATTGTTATCCTTACTGGGAATCTGAGCTCACCACTTTCTATGTTTTATTTTTCCCAGGATGTGAAGAATTATTTTATGACTGACTTGTTGGGATAGTCTGAAGGGATATGAGTTTGGACTATAGAGACTATGTTATTTTAGTTTTTCACTTTATGATGTAATGTAAACATTATGAATGTATCTAGTGATTCCAAGGATACTAAACTAATCAGTCTTTCGAGACTTGATCTTTTTTTATCATGCCAATGATACGTAATAATGCACCAACTCATGGTAACTAGGGTCGGGGTGTTACAAAGCTGGTTCACACCGAGTGTATCCAGAACCATCCTCAAGTGTCTCACATGCTTCTCATCACACAACGAGTACACAAGAAAATCTTGGATGGAGACTAGCATTTATTGGTCTAATAAAGGATGAAAGATCTGGTTCATGGGTCCTAGGAACACCTCTTGAGAATTCATGATGATAAATAGATTCATTAAATACTCATTGTGACCATAGTGACATATGGATGTTTCATTTGGTATATCTTCATCCTTTACCCATATCTGGTGATATCCTAACTTATGATAAACCTTATATAACCATCATTCCCCTCTCAACTAATCAAAGAGTTAATCTATCCTTCGTAGTGGATAATTTTTCTTCATAGTAACCTAGTTCAAGCACCATTAGTACACACATAACTTTAAGCCTCTGTATGCCTTCTTGGTGAACAATATTGGGGATGCCTAGGGTGAAACACTTGGTCTTACCAAGCACTTATTTTGGAAGTCCTCCAACTACACCCTCATATCAAGAAGATCTATAAGAGAAATATAGTATACTAGTGTAGATATCGATTCCACTCGGGGTGTATATAAATACTGATGTGTATCTATCAGTATAGAGGTAAATACATAACATCCTTAGGGAAGATTTCCTCATACTCCGCAACCACTACAGGAAACTAAGAAATCATAACATCCCCCACATCAAGGGTTAGGCTAGATATTTAAGGATTAATTGGATGCACCCTCTTCTGAATTAGTATATCCTACATTTTTGGGGATTACATTTCATTGAAAAAGAAAATCCTAGTACCATCACTACATACGCACGACATCCTTTTCCTAAAATTGTAAATCTAGATATGAAATGTTGTTAACCAGTCCATACCTTAGATGATTTCTTAAGGCCTCATTACTTCTACAAAGAGATACCAATAGAAACTATCACCTCTAAAATTTAGGTCAAACTGTCAGCACCAATGTTTGAACTTTGTGCCTTCTCTATTAGGAGTATCTAAGTGAAATGTTCGAGGAAATGGATCAACTAAAATCTATATGTATCGTATAAGATATGTGGAAAGAAATTAATTACTAGAACCAGTGTCAATCAGTACTAAAAATATGTTATAAAACACAAATACCATACCTTGAATCATTCAAAGATCCTCTGGGTCATAAGATTCAACCACTTTCTTTTGTCCCCATACCTGTCCTCCAACGCCCTAAGCCTAGTTTGAACCACCTGGGGTTGGTTGTGGAAATAAGGTTAAGATCCTACCACCTCCTGCTACTCTCCCAACTCCTTTTATATGTCTCCCTCCTTATGAACCAACCATCTCCTACCACTTCAAATGTCTTGGTGGACCATTTATGGTATCTCTTTCAGCTGTATGGAAGGTCGGTTAATCTCGTGAAAGATGTCACCTTTCATCGCAAGAGTAGCACCACCTCTCTCTAGGCTGACTAAACCCAACCTATGAGTCATGAACCATATTCCCTATATCATGAGACCTCTTCCTAAAACATCTCACACATCAAGGTCCCTGATATTGATGTCATATCCCTACTTCCATGGTCTCTGCTACTGTTTACCCACTACCAACAACCACTGGTTGTATCTACTTAGATAAGAAACTCTCAAACACCAAATCTCACATTAGTACTCCATCATATGTAGGAATGAATAGATGGATAAAAGTGGCCCGAATTTCTCTATTAACACCTAAATCGATGGTATGATCCCTTAATAACTAGTCATGAACAATATCCATCGAGTGCCTAGAGAGGTTAGTAAACCTTGATGAATACTCATCTACTTTAGTGATGCCATGATGGATCTATATAATATCTTGGAAACATATTTCCCTAAGTTTATTTGGTGATAAATCCTTCCTGGAGAGGTACTAAAACACCTTCCATGAAAGAGTCACCTCTTTGTAAGACTGGGTCACCAAAACCCACTATCACTATGTTGATCCATGAATAAGTATAACCACATGGACCAAAATCTGATCTATTGATGTCCTGACCAGAGGAAAAACACATGTCACCCCCACAAGATAGTCCTCAACTACCTATGGGATAGGCTCTCCTAATATCCTAAGGGGTAACTATTTCTGAAACTCATGAAGTGCACTCATCTTGATTACCTCATTCTCTAGTACTGCAAGTATCATCATCTTCTCAATAGGCGGTGATATAGATGGTGCACCACCTAGAGGTAGCATCTTAAGAACTGGTCCCATTATCGATTTGACAACACAATGGGGATCATCCTCATGATCCTGATGCTGAATCCTAGCTAGAATATATCACATAAGAATCTAGAAATAAAAAATATGTACCTTGGTCTGTGAGTATATTCATAAAGCTAAATCAAGAAGGATATGAAAACCCCAACCCATTCCTATATGATGAAACTACCATGGGTTTACCTAAAATCATTTTTATGTACCAATTTGAAAAGAAGGTGATCAAAGTCTTGGTGTATGGATACGTTGTCATACTCCTCACCAAAACTGGTGTCCCTGGACTAAAAGACAAACTCAAAACAATTAACATTATTTACCCAAACTTATCTAACAGACTTTGGTCTTAATTTAGAACTGAATTCTCTAATACCACTATGTTCTAAACCATCCTAATGGGTCCCATTCAACTACTCCTCAATCCCACCTCCAATAGGCCAGGGGCATGAGACTAGCACCGAGTAGGTATATCACTGACATGGGAGGCCTTAGCGTATGTAGTTGTACACACACATGAATCTCTAAGACCATACAATATTGAAATCTAAAAAATCAACAACCATTAATGCATATAAATAAATCCCACAACCTATGTATTATTGGAAGTAAATATAACTAAATAGGTCCAAATACAAGCCCACCCCTAAGAGTTTGAAAATAAGTCCAACATGAAAGTAAAACTAGGACTACTGTCAAAATACAGCAGGGAGTACCATCTGGTCCTAGTCCTTTAAGGACTCTATCACAAGGTTGATCATCTACAGAAGACATGAAACATATCAGAAAAGATTCTGAATGAATTATTATAAAAATACCTAGTAGGAAACCATAAAACCATAAAGCATACAATAAATAAATACAGTCATCCCTATATAGGTATATGTCTACAAAACATATAACTATAATATCTAGATATACTCAAAAAAAGAGACACAATGTAGAGGTAAGACATAGCCATAAAATGAAATCCTAGGATTCCATATTGAAGATTAAATAAGGCACTCATCTGGGAGAACACACTCCTGAGTTTGATAATACTGTTGACATCCATTTGAGAGGTAATGCTTCTCAGGTCTTTCCATTAGAAGTATATTATGGAAGGTCTGAAATTAAATGATACACAAATGAGGATCACACCCATGGACATGGGGTGTTCCAACAACTCAATATGGATTAACCCACTGCATAGAGTTTCGGTGCCTTCATAGTTTTGGTCACGAAGATACTAAGAACTCCACCTAGGGAACAAATATGTATAGAGGACTCACATCAGGCCTCAGGGAAGGATTCCAACTACTCTATCCAAAATGTCCAGTTAAAGGGATCAGTATCTTATATATATGTGGTGATTCTATACTAAATCTTAGATAAAGGATATGGGGAGAAAACCCAAACAAAACATATTCATGATATAGAGGAAAAGTGCTCAAAAACATCTTTTATAAAGTACATGACATGTATAAGGGATACACGTTGTCTCCCTTGACCCTAGGTCCTACCCATGTAAATTTCTCATGTCTCATGACCTTGTTCATGTAATAATATATGGCATGTTGGATGCCTATGTACTATCCTCTTGTACCAGTAAACTACATATCCCATGTACTTGTCTTGGCCCATATCCCTGTAGGAAAATATAAAGCATGCTCCAAACCATGTACTCCAACCCATTTTGGTGTACCCTCTGTGGTACATGCCGAGTCAACTAAAAGAGATCACATGATGTGTGTTCCATAACATTCTCCCAAAACACTAGCTACCATAAGCGGGGGGCATGATGTATGTCTCCACATTACATTCCATGTAGTGCTAACTTTTCTATAATTTTTAATTTGGAATCCCACATTAATTTCAGTGCCTTTAAACATCCATCCAGTGACTATTATGCTATGAAAATCAAGGAACCACTTCATCTGAGCTTCGTCATCGACAAACAACAAGTTTCATCCATCAAATCCATTCGGAAGATGGGATCACTCATCATTATTCATTATACATGTAAGAACATAAAAATAAGTATTCAAAACCATATTATTCTCTGGAACATCCATAGTATCACCACCTCCATGCTTTTCCGATCCCAGATCTACGATTTCAGGTGGTTTCACCAATAAACAGGTGAAAAATGACTGATTCATTGGTATATGTCAAACTATGGGCCAAACGATGAACACCTTGGATGAACAAAGAATATAGGGATAAATAAACAACCATAAAAATGAGGAATGAACCTTTACCAATGTTCATGTTGGACTTGATCCATTTCCATTAGAATAATAATGAAGAATAAAGAATCATAAAGAAGTTCTCCCCAAATAACACAGCAAAATTACCCATCCCACAATATGTGTGATCTGAGAATCAATATATTGGTCGATTGATTCAAGTTCATCATAGAAATTAAGAATAGGGAAGGAATCCAAACCAGAAAAACACCCTTCTTTAATTTGGATCAATCACTGGTGAAGAAAGAATTTTAATCATGACTATTGGTGATATCATTCAATTCTTCCTTGCACCGGTCATAAATCTTCAGCTTGGTCATCCTCCTCCAAAATAATATCATTACATGCTCTCTAATGGATATCCAATGATTTGAAGGGTTATGTAGTTAACCTAGAAAATTTTCCATAACCATGTATTTTGGGAAGGAACAAGGTATTTTCATCAATAAATAAATAATTTTATTTTATTTTATTCCTTTCAAAACTCTGACAATTTTTCTACAAATGACCCACACTTACATAGGTTATATCGTACCTAGGGTAAAAGCAATATTCTAAACTCAATGTTTCCCTCATATTTCTAATCAACCCCAACCCTCCATTTAGAAGTTATTAAAAAAATTTAGGAAAATAGGGAGTGTTTTCCCTTTATGATATTTAATATATTTAATAAATTGATTCAAGGAACACCAGGACTCGAAATTTCACACCATCTCAATGATTGTTCTAAAATATAATGCATAAACTATCTAAATAATAATACATGGAAAATAAAAGTCATTATAGGAGGGGCCTCTATAGCCCCTCTATGTATCGGTATGCCTAATTAGACAAACTATGTTGGGTTTTTGGATGAGGTCGTATCCAATTATGTAAGATATCTTGGAATCATCCATTGAGGGTATGGTTATGATGTCCAACATTATGAATTTCCACACTATGAAATTAGTTATTTATGTTCCATGTAATTATTTAATTAGTTAGAATCTATATTATTATGTATCAAGCTCATGTGATTATTTATATGGAATTATTTGATCATAATTTATTCCTTCCATATTATTCATCAGGCTTATGTTATTTATTAAATTCCATGTGTTTTAGATATTTACCTTGATATATTAATGATTTATTATATATCTGTGATAGATTCTGTTGTACTCAATCCCTTAAAGAGCATTAGATCTCACAACTTTTTTATGTTTATTTTCTCCAGAAGGCCAAGAAATTTGTTATGATTGATATGAAAGGAAACTCTATAAGAATAATAATGATAAAAAAGATGATACTTTTTTTAATTTATTTTTTCAAATTTATGTAAAATTCATTTATGTATAGATTTTAACTAGAATAATTAAGTATCTGATTTTTAGAGAAGTAATTCCTTATATCTTATCATAATGTAATAAATTAACCAATCACTCTAAGATACTAGTGTCGGGATATTTAAATAAATTTTCATGGTTATTGAAATTTTTTATAAAAAAATATTAATTTTGAAACCAGCATGTTTAAAATAGCTAATGGGGAACTTTTCAAAAAAAATTAATACAAAAGAATTTTTCGGTAAAAATTAAATATGGTATAAATATAATGTATCTATTATGACATCATAAAATCCAAAAAGTGATGTAATAAATATTATAAAGATTATACATGAAAATTTTTATGTTTTCCCCTAAAAATAATTTTTTTAATTTATTTGATTAATTTTATAAACACATAATGAATCCTCCAAAACCTATATTATATTTTAATGTTTTAAAATTTATTAATTATGAACCTAAATCACTTTCACATAACTAAGGGTATTATTTTAATGAGTTCAGTTCTTATCTTTATAAATTATTGGAAAACACTACTATTTGAAAGAAACCCTAGAAAAAACTATTGGATGGTTTGTTGTTATGATTATTTTATCACATAGAGTCCAAAACCTATGTTTTGGAATTAATAAAGAATTACAATAATTTTTTTATAAACCCCACCTAGTATTCCATTCCTCTTCATTCAAATCCCTTCAAGAATTAATTTAAACTACCTTTACCTTTATAAATCCCTCCAATTGTGTTCCTAATTTCTTAAAAATCTCCTCAGAAGCTTTTATAAGATCCCTCTAAAATTAAGGGATCATATCCTTCTCCACTTTCTTCAAGAACCTTATTTGTATTATGTTTTTTGATTTCCAATTATTCATGTTGTGATATATGTTTCCGCATCCCTATTACAATGATTTTGATTTCCATGTATTCAGAGACACCTTTAACTATCACTAAACATTATGCTTCCAAAATTATCATATGATTTTTTATGCCAGACATTTTTGTATTTAATAACCATAACCATTTACACTCAAAAGTATTAACCTAGATAGATTTATCCATCATTGATTGGGAACATACCTATATGTTACCCACACTCCTTGATAATGGGATTACATGTGGTGAAAGATATCCTTATGTTGTATGATCTATATAGAATAGTTATCCATGTACATGATATGAAAATAAAAATTGGTCTTGGAAATATATAGTCATCCAATCCTTTTGGGTAACATTTTTATCTCATAATATACCTTGTATGGTGGAAAATATTTTATATTAAGCATTATATTTTATCATTTCATGATGGTTATACTTTACTTATGTTTGTGGTTTCATGTTTTATGTCGTTTCCAAATTCACATGTTGCCTTTATATTACTGTCATATAACAGGATTCAACATTAATGTTTTTGATACTCACCCATCTTTTTTACCTTGATATTCCCCAGGACTCTCATACACTGATTTATATTTTTTTATTATTTTCTGGTTCCCTTACATGTTCATATAGCTCACCCCTTAATTATGTACTTAACCCAAGTAGATTTAAATAGTAAATATAATATAAGGGAATATTTTTGAGTTTTTAAATAATCTTGTTGTACCCATGTTTCAAGTCCATGTAATATGTTTCTAATTTACTAATGAATAATGGCCTCATGATCTTCTAGGATTGTATCTTGGGTGTCCTAATGTCAAAAATCATGAACTAAGGTATATTAAATTATTGGTTTTCATAGGTCGTATCATTGGAATAGCTTATCTATTATAGGGATTATTATTATAAAACCTTAGTAAAATCCATAGGGATTATAAAAAACATATGAAAAAATTCTTAATTTTTTTAGAATATAGATTAAGTGGGTTTTAAGAAAAAAACATCCATAACTGGATACTGCAAGTGGACGTGACTCTGGAATAGTTGTATCTACAGGTAATAACCTGGAAAGGGTGGATTGGTATTTACTTTGTCTTCACTTGGTTCAGGAAAAATAGGTATTTATATATAATTTTTTTGAAACTCATAGAGATATGACTTATTAAATTCCTAATATCTTTACAACCCATTATATAGGGAACAAAAAAACATAAGATTTCATGTTAATAAATAGATCAAGGATAACTTAGTATGACATGTATTAATTCATAGTATAATGAATATATATCATTAATGAGTAATACCTTTAATTTACACTTTATTTTGTCTTTATTTTTTTCAATTTTCATTCCTAATTTTCCCTTTATTTTAGTTAATGGATGGGAAAAAGTGGAACCGAGTCAAAAACTAATATGATGAGAAATTTAATGGCTACCCAAATGAGTTTCCCAACTTGATGGGATAAATAATAAAGGACATTAGTACAATAATTTACTAATTAATTGAGGTTATAAATAGAAACATGAATCAATGGGAAAACATACACCCCCCCCCCCAAGAAAAAGAAAGTTGCAAATGAAAACTTTATGAAACAATGGCCCCTAGAATTCAATGGATATTATGATCCCTTAATAATGGAATAATAGATCTACTCTATTAAAAATATATTACCAATAATTAAATTTTATGAGTAATATAAGGTCATTCTATCACTATTTCACATGGAAAGAGAAGTTAATCAATGATGGATTTTGATAAAAAAACAATGGTCAAGCAAGAGATCAAATTGATAGAGTGGAAATATTTCTAGAAAAGGGTTTTTAATAAATATTTTCCTTGAACTATATAAATTAAAATTGAAAGGGATTTCCTTATCTTAGGAAAAAACAATGATGAATCCATTAGAGTGTATGAGGTGAACCGATGATATGACTTCAACTTTGTCTTCTCCCCTAAAATTAAAGTTTACAACTTCTTTGGTGGGATAAATATGATACTAGAAAAATCATGGGTGATTATAGACATTCAAATGTATGAGTAAATTTCCGAACATTCTATAAAAATTGAAATAGATATCAGTTAATATCAGGGATCTCAAGGGTATAGACATTAGAAGGGTAGGAAATATTTTAATTATTTTGGTACGTTGGGGAAATCTCAGGGAAGGAAGAATGTTTAACATAAAACATATCAAATGTGTGGAAAAAAGTATCCTAGAATGGAGACACAAAAATTATTTAGGTTAGGGATGGAAGGGAACCTTGGTAATGAGTTTTGATAGAATCAACCCAACCATGTGATTGAATAAACGAATGATCTAGTCAACCATCATCCTATTGTAAAAAATTTCAGCTATAAGAAAGAAGGAAATTATGATAATCAATGAACTATGTCAAGGGTTTTCAATGAAAACCAATGAAATTAAACTCTTTGTCCTAGAGTAGATGTGTGAGCTTATTTCATCACAACTTCTAAGGTGGATCCTGATAAGGAAGTAGTGACATGTATTCTATTATTTCATTAAAAGATAGTGAACCTATTATTTTATTCAGGTTTCATGCATTCTTTCATATCATAAATTTTTATCATTACTATTGAATCATCACCTCAAAACATGGAAGTAGAGTAATTAGTGAAGAAGGAAAATGGGTCAATTATTGCATCTTGTGCTTATAACTCATCCCCTATCAAAAAATTTAGGCTTAATTTCCCAAAAAACTTATGATACTCCCTTTTGTATAATTCAATGATATTTTGGGTATATATTGACTTTCCATATATAGATCCAATATAAATTGTAAAGAGAATAAAATCACCCTTTATATCATTAATCACCCTAAAATTCTATGTAAGTGAAACGCGAAGGATGAATCTCATTTGGTATCATTATCTCAACCATTGATATATATTCTATTTTATAAAATGTGAATATCATAGGTGATTGAGATTAAGGAAAATACCATATTTCATGGCATGCCCATTGTAAAGGAAATACTCTGACGTGTTTCCTAAATAACTTCCTGGTCTTCCTCCTGGGCCATAGGTTGATTTCTCAATCAAAATAATACATATAGATTCACCAATATCCAATAATCTATATAAAATGACCACTATTTAACATAAACTATTGATGAATAAAATGCTCTATAATTTGGATATATGATTTATATTCTCATGTTCCCACCATAGAGTGTAGTTATCCTTTCCAATAATAAGAAGGATGAGTCAATGCACCTCTTCATTGATTATAGTGAGATCCATAAGTTTATTATTTGGAATAAGTATCCTCTACCATGGATTGATGACTTATTCAAACAGCTATGTGGAGCCCAATACTTCTCCAAGGTGGATCATTATTAAGGATTCTATCATCTAATGGATAAGAATGAGTATATCCCGAAGGATGCTTCTCATAAAAGGTACCATCACTATGAGTTCATGGATATGGAATTTGTACATACGAATGCTCCATATATCTACATGGGAATAATGAATAGATTATTTTGGGATTGACTTGATATATGTTTTTTACTTTTGATAGAAAGTACTCGTATCCAATTCAAAATCAATGAAGAATATGGGGAGAATTTGGATGATGTACTGAAGATATTTTGGAAAGAAAATTTGAATCCAAAGTATAGTAAATGTGATTTTGGGATGGAGAAATTTACATTCATAGAGAATATTATCACCAACAAGGGGATATTTTTGGATCCTTCAAAAATATAAGAAACATACAGATGTTATAAAACATCATCTGTGATTGAAATATGTATTTTACTTGGATTATCTAGGTACTATCAATTATTTTAGACAAACTTCTCATGATTTTAAATCTCACTAACCATGACAACTATGAAGGAAGTTGCGTTTTTCTAGAATGACGAATATGAGAAAATAATTAAAGGTTTAAACAAGTATTTATAACTACTATTGTTCTCACATTACCCACAAATTGGAAATTACTTGTTATCTATAGTGATGTGTCCAAAAAAGGGTCTTTTTTACATATTAAATATTTAAAAGTGATAGCCTATTCCTACCTCCAATTAAATATTCATGAATATAACTACCCAACCCTTGTTCGAGGATTAGCTGTAGATATCTTCACACTAAATATTTAGAGACATTACCTCTATGGGGATGATTGTGACATATATATGGATCATAAAATCCTTAAGTATTTATTCACACAAAAGAAGAACAATATGATCCAATTAATGTGGTTAGAGAAGATTAAGGATTATGATTTTTCAATATGTTTCAATCAAGGGAAGGTGAAAAAAATGGTATATGCATTTAATAGAAATGATTCTAAAACCTCATCAATGATAAGGATTTCAAGGTATCTAATATCCTTGGACATATAAAGGATGCACATTAGAATAATAAAAGGATATGCAACCTAAACTTCTAAAATAAAATCTTACCCATCCAATATTAAGAGGATCATAGAGTCCCTGAAAGGTGATGAGGTTCTATAGAAAAAGGTATTGAATATTTTAGAGTTTACATTTATAAAGATAGAGATATAAGGATTATAAGATGAATATGTATACCATAAAAACTAGAACTAAATAGGGAACATCTAGAAGAAGTTCATAACTCATCCCTCTCTATTCATCATAGAATCACAAAGATATATAGATAACTGAATAAAAAGTTCTGGAGGGATCAAATGAAGTGGGATATTAGAAGAATTTATATATCAATTATTAGTATGCTTAAAACCCAAGGTTTAATGATAAAAGTCTAAGGGTATGATTCAACCATTTCCTATATCTATATGAAAAGGGGAAAACAAAACCCTTGATTTCATCATATTACTCCCCCAAAAAATCTAAGAATAATAAGGTTATCTGGGTGGTAGTCGATAATCTTATGAATTCAGTTAATTTACTTACTATCATAAAATATTTAACCCTTGACCAACTCAAAATGATATACATAATGGGTGTGGTAAGAATTAATAGAGTACTACTCTCCATTGTATCTGATCGAAATCCGATTTTTAGCTAGAGGAGGTAGATATGCTATTAGAAATTATTGGATATGAGATTGAGTTTCATTACTTATTATTACCCTTAAACTGATGCTCAATCCAGGAGAACTAGTCAAACTATAAATTATTTTCTGATATCTTTTTTAATAAATTTCTAAGGATTTTTGGATCAAAAACTTTCCCTAGTGTAGTTATCATATAATAATAGTTCGGATTCTATCACTCAAATGGAACATTAGGATTCTCTATATGGGAACTAGTGTCAGACTCTAATGTGATTAGATAATGTTAGAGACTGGAAGAAAAATGGACCTTATTTTTTTAAGGGAATAAATAGAAGGTTGAAATCATTAAACATAATATTAAATAGACAAAAATTCAATAGATAACCTATATATAAAATCATTGACCTAATATAGAGTGTGATTTCAAAGATAATTTTTTCCATTATATATATCTATAGAATAAATTCATGAGGTTTGGGAAAAAGGGAAATCTTAGCCTAAGATACATCGACCCCATGGAGATCCTTATTTTCACCAATTCTGTGGTGTATTGATTATCACACACACTAAACCTAAATCAATTACATGATGTGGTCTATGTGTCACTCATTAGGTAGTACATACCAGATCCCTCACATATACTAAATCCAATGGTGGTACCATTAGAGAATGATTTTCATATGTGGAGCAGCCGATGTAGATCTTCGATCATAGAGAAATATTTATACGAAACAAGACAACTCACATGATCAAAGTACTATATAGGAACCACAAGTTTGAGAAAGAAACATGGGAACCAAAAGAGGTGATAAAACATAAGTACCCCATATGTTTTACTGTGTGAAATGAAATTTTGATGGGGAAATTTTTGAAGGGTCTTCAAATAAATTAACCTAAATTATTATAAATTAAATTCCCCTATAAAATGAATAAATTCCCTAACAAGAATTGAAATTATAAAAAATATATTTATTGATTTTAATTATTTTAAACTGTTATAAGTTATATCGTGTCTGATTTAAAATTGTATTAAGTATTACAACTTTTTAAAACATTTCCATTGTATAGTTATTTTTATGATTGGTATATATTAAGGGTTATGATAAATCCAATTGACATAAAAAAATAAACTATGACCCTGAGCAGTAGGACCATACCCTATAAATACCATTTATCCAAGATTCAAGGGGAGATGGAATTGTGGGTAATTTTCCTTAATGATTCCCAAGATGAGATTAAATAACTTAGTCGTGAGAGAAATCATTTACAATAAAAGTTAAAGCTTATCGATATCACAACCCAAACCATGTTCTCCAAACAACCCCAAGATTGTTTCATAATTGCAGACTTTACCCTTAAGGAATACGCCGGTGCAAAATGGGGTTATGTATATAGACCTTCATAGTTTGAATTTCAAAATTTATATTTTTTATAAAATAATGATTATGTTTATTATTTTTTTATTACATTATAAATGACTAAATAATGTGTGATAAAAATATGATTTTGAAATGATGAAACGAAAAAAATATTTTTGGGAAATACACAGTTTCTATCATGAAACTCTATCTGATGAATTTATGAATTTATGAAATAAATTCTATTTTAAAAAAATCTTATAAAATAATATTTATTTAAATATAAATGATAATGTAATTATATGCAGTCAAATATTTTTTTAAGGGGGTATCGAATTGTATATGTCGTAAAAGCCTGCAGTTTACAATAAAATGGAAAAAAATTAATGGTTTAATTATTAATTTTTAGAAAAATATTGTGATAAAAAAATATTAGTTTTGAAATTAGCATGTCAAAATTATTTAATAGTGAATTTTTCATAATTTTCTAAGGCATTCAAATTTTAGGGTAAAAATTAATTATAGTATAAATATATAATATCTTTAATGAAATAAATAAGCCAAAAAGTTATTTAATATATACTATAAAGAGTATCCATTAAAATAATTATGATTCATCTTTGAAAAAACGTTTTTTTTAATTTATTTTATTATTTTTATGAACCCTTCATGAATCCTCCAAAACCAATATTATATTTTGTGGTTTTAAAATAACTTCATTAGGAATATGAATCACTTCTAAATCGCCAACAATATTATTATAAGGAGTTTGTTTATATACTTATAAAATATTTAAAACCACTCCTCATTGGCAAAAATAATGTGTAAAACCCAAGTTAATGTTTGTGGTTTTGATTTTTTTCATATACAATGTAAAACCTATGTTTATAAATTAATAAATTATTCCCCTATCTTTTGTTATAAAAACCCACCCATAAACCCATTAATAATCACTAAAAACGCATGTATAACGAATATAATCTTCCTTTCCATATATAAATCCCACCCAATGTGTTCCCAAGATCTTAATAAGCTCCACTAAAGCCTTTAGAAGAACTCTCCCATGGAAATGGATAGTCTCCTATTAATTCAAGATCTATCTTTACATTATGTATTTTTATTTACCATTTTTAATGTTGTCATATGTTTTGACATCCCACTTACTATTGTTTTGATTTTAAAGTAGCTATATACCCCTTTCACTCTCATTAAACCATTCCATGAATCTTTATTTACCCCTGTTATATTGCTAAAATTTTCCAACGTTTTTCTATGCCAAACAATTGTATAGTCCATACCATTCCCCATTTCCATTCAAGGTTATTCACTGAGGTGTACATATCCTTCATTTAATGGGGAAATATAAGTATTTAAAACATACTCCTTAATAATGGGATTATAAGGGATGAAATTTATCCTTATATTGTATAATCTATATGAAACACTTTTTTAGGTACATGATATAAATATATCATGTGGGCCTAAAAGTATATATCCCTCCAATGTAATGGGTAACATTTTTATCTCATGATATTCCATGTATTGCTGAAAATATTTTATCCTAACAACACTGTTTTATACTGTCTCGACTGGTATCCTTGACTTATGTTTGTGGTTTTATGTATTATATTGTCACCACATTCCCATGTGGACTTTAGGTTATCATCATATATCATGATTTGATGTTAAATTTTATGATTCAAATACCTATTATGTTACCATGATATGCATATTTACTCACATGTATTTAATTATCTTTTTATATCCTTTTATTATTCTGCTACAAGGCCATATAGCTCACCCCTTTCTTATGAACGTCATTTGGTTATCCCAATCTATTTTAGAAGAGAAATATAACATAATTGTATGTTTTGGAGTATTTAACAAATATTCTTATACCCACATTTCATTTTAAAGTGATATGTTCTTAATTTCCCAGTGAAATGAGTCTTAATGATCATTGGTTATTGTATCATTTGTGTTCAAATGTAGTAAATCATGAATTCAGGTTTATTAAATTATTGGGTGTCAGAGTTTAATTATGTTATATAGAAGAATTTTAAGAAACTATTCTTGTTAGTTATTGAAGAAAATTAAAAATCCTTTCTTTTGTGTTGATAAAGAATTTTCAAAAACTTTTCTTATGATTTTTATGATGAAATTTAAGAAAATTTTCCTATATTATTTTGAATAAGTTTAAGGATGTTTACCTATGTGTTTCAAAAGAATATTATGAAACATTTCTTTTATGCTACTGAAGTAGTTTAAGAAACATTTCTTAGGAGTTACTAAATAATTTTAAGAAACATATCTTATGAGTTGATGAATATGTTTATGATTCATTTATTATGTATTGATGAAGAAGTTTAAGTAACCCTTCTTATGAGGTGTTGAAAAATATTAAGAGAGTTTTCATAGGAGTATAAGAAGAAGTTTAAGAAAACTTTCTTATGTGTCATTAAAGAAGTTTCAGAAACATTTTTTATGAGTTTGTGAATAATTTTAAGAAAATTTTATAACAAATATATTGAATCTATATTAGTGTCCTTTCTTATGTGTTGCTGAAGAAGTTTAATAAAATTTTCCTAATATTTACTGATTATTTTTAAGAAAATTTTCTTTTGAGTTACTAAAGAAGACTATGTAACTTTTCTAATGAGTTATAGAAGAAGTTCAAGAAACCTTCCTTATGAGTTTCCCATGAATCCTAATAATGTTTTATTAAAATTTAAGAATATTATTATCTTATCCTTATTGTTCCAAACAACATGATTACTAAATGTCTCTCATTGTTCAATCATGATGTTTATGGATAAATTATTTTTTTACAAAGTAGAAGTTTAAAATTATAATCCTTTGAACTAAACAAAGTATAATGTTTTGAGGCTATGAATTTTCTTTCTGTATGAATTTTACTAGATCAAGTCTATAAAGTAGATAATGATGGGACATAAAATTTTTAAATATAGTATAAGAATAAATATCTAAAGGTTATTGGAAATAAAAGTATAATATCTTTCCAAATGTATAGATATAAATTCTATAATATAGAGTGAAAGTTAAGATAGAAAACAAGATAGAGAATCTTAAGAAATTTTAAAGGATATAGAATTATATTTAAGTATTCTAAACTGAGGTTAATGGAATGATTCTAACAGATAATGTTTTAGTTGTACGATGTTTGGGTAAAAATGTTGAAGCTGTACAAACATTGAGTTATATAGTCATGGATAATTCTTGTAGACCGGACAAATGTTTAAAGGGATTTACTAAAACTTGGTGAAGTCAATGTTTATGAAATTTATAATATATGTTTTCAATGTTTTATATATATTTGGGATTTATAGAAGTTATAATGAGTTTATTGATACCAAGAGTTAAGAAATAATTATTACATTTTGTTTACTCTAATGTTTTCATTGCGAGAAGGTTATCCGAATAAGGTTTGTTTGAGTGGTTAAATTAAAATTGAGCCATCATTTTCCCATTAAAACTATGAGGGAATTTTCTTAAATAGTGGGGTAAATGATTATTGTGTTTTGTGTATTTATTATGATAAAAGGAGATGATGTGATGAATTCTTTTTAATAGTGAAGTGACTGTTCTGAAAAAAAATCCACTTGTTCAAACTAAAAATGGAGCACAAAAATAATACATACTATGAAAAGACTAAGGTGTACAAGATATAGACATACCATATGTAGATCGTATAGAACTAAGGATTTCTGGATAATGTTTTGTGATCTATTTTTCATTTTCATTAATTTTTAGTCTCTAAATATAATAATACTTTTACAATTGGTGGTAAATATTATAATTTAATATCAATATATATAAGGATCTTGATGGGAGTTGGATTAGTTTCATTCAAATCATATCATAGTGAATTTCCATGGACTAAAGGGATTCAACATAAAAATAATGTTTTCATCCACATTGTGGGGGACATTTTAAATCCTATGATTCTTGTTTACTTTATTATATTTTTATTTGAGTAAGGTTGTGTTATTAAGTTAATATGAATGAAACAATAACAAGTTACATGGCATAATTTCAAGAGAATGTAATTTGTAAAATTCCACCACAAATTCTACCCCCACCCCCTTCTTAGTAGTTGACACATTATGTGGAACATCATTCTAATATAAATGGTTAATCAATTAAGTAAAATTAATTATATATTTATAAGAATGTAATAGAATAAAATGGGATGTTTAATAATAAACATAAAAATCTACCAAATTGAATATTATGTATGTCTTTCATTTCACTTACTGAGACAAAATCAAACCATAATTCAATGTTCTTGGCTATCCCTGGTCAGGGAGCTTTTAATTATCAAAAAAAAATATCATGAGTTGTTGGGATGACATTACATAGTCCCCATAAATGTTTTACTACCTAATAAGGAATTTGGGTAAATATGAGGAAATGTATTAAAGAAATTATTATTTTGGATTTTAAGATTACAGTATCCAATAAATATACAAAGGAGATGCGAGTTAATGTAATTTGAAATATACACCAACCAAAAATACTTTATGTAACTTTTCATTCCTATGATTGGGTTATGAGAAGGTGAATATGGTTCTATTCCACTATAATATTCATGAAACATCCTGTTATAAATCTAATGGTTAGAACCATTTCATTTTGAAAAAATATTGTGATATTAATAAATTAAATTAAATTTATTTTCTAATATGTAATATTGTTAGACTACAAACAATTATTCTCTTATTTATTATATAAATGGAAACCCAAACGACTTCTGCAATATCACTGCGATCAAAATCTAGATAAGGATAACCTTCTCACATTCTCTAATTTCCCCAAATTGTATAGGTGTATATTAATTATACTATTCCATCAATGGAAATTATATGTTCTTTAAAACCGTATTACTGAGGCACTTGGAAAAGAGTCTAGTGAGGAAGAACCCTCTCTATATTAAGTAAAAAAATGATTAGAAACATGTAGAAGGTTTCATGATATCTTATATTTCTAGTGATATATTAAAGTAACATGAGGATATGGATTCATATAAAATCATGTATCACCTTTGGGATCATTATCAAGAGAAGGATAGCTGATAGAGATATGAGAAATCTAATCCATCATTCTTGTAAAATCATAGACATTTTGTGACAACTATACACATGTATTCAAGTTTATTAGATATTTTGAGCACTTATACATATTGAAATATAAGATCCTTATTGATGTACACACACATCATATTTTTAATCACTTCCTAAGAGATTATCTAGTTTCATTGTTAATTATAATATGATAAATTGTGAGTATTATCTTTCAAAATAACTTACCTTGATTCTCATAGTTGAAAAAGGAGTGAGCTATGAATAACATATAGTCATCATGGTGAATAAATGGAAGAAAAAGGAAAAAGTGAACATGAATATTTCATAGTATAAGGATACAGAGAACCATTCCTCCAAGAAAAGTAATATCCATAGATATACAAAGTAAAATTATGTAGTATTTTTTCATGTGATAAGTTTGGGCCATTAGAAAAATAACTGAACCCATTCAAAGTAGAATAGGGAAGCCTCAAGTGCATTCATTATCTATTGATATCATTCTATATCTAAAAAATGGGTATTTGATAGAACTTTTGGTGAAAAAAGTTGTATTCAAATACAAGAACCATGTATATTATGAATGATTTATAGAGTAGTGGTGGATTTATAATCTTCCAATAGTGTGATTCTAGCTCCTCTAGCCATCAAAGACTACCACCATCTATTTCTGATTAGGATAATATTTGTTTTAAATTATTGTTATTATGTAACAACTGTTATTAAAAATATAATTTTTGTATCCTATCGAGATACAAATTGTTTAATATTCATGGTAAAAAAACAATTATTTCTTTTATAAAGAAAAAATATGTTATGACATGGAACATTTAAATAACTTACTTTTTGTATTAAAATTTTAAAATAAATTATTTTAAATTGGAAAAAAAAAACTTTCACATGACTTGTTTCACACCCATATCTGAAATCACCATCTTAAACTTGTAAACAAGAAGATTATTTCAAAGATATATCATGATTTTTACTTAAAATATTTTGAGATAAACCCACTTGATAGATGTGACACTTGTTTATGAGGAAAAAATGGAGAATCAAAATTTTGGTGGAAAGGGTGAGAGAGGAACTCTGATTATACCATTGGTATACACTGATGTGTGTATACCATTCCTAGAAGAAGCTATAGTTGTGCATTCTAACTTATCTACTTTTATTGATTATATAAGCACATATATATATATATATATCTCTAAGTAATGAGGTATAAGTTATAATATTTTATGAAATTAAAATAATTCCAAAATGAAGTAGAGAATCCAAGTGGTAAGGAGAGAAATATGATTCAATATGATCTTGGTGGTGAATATCCTAACCATGAATTCATTGAATTTTTATAAGATTGTGTGATTATATCGCAACTCACTGCTCGTTAAACAACATAGTGGAATGGTTTTGATTGAAAGAATGAAATGTACCTTTCCTAAATTGGTAATGTCAATGATGACCAATCCAAGTATTCTATTATCATTTTTAGGGAAATTTTTTACAAACTACAACATATAGACTAAATTTTGGACCAACTAAAGATACATATTATATTACTTTTGAGTTATGTAGTGGAAAGATATAACGACCCAAACTTTGGAATAATATTTTTTATCCTGAATATGTATGTATTACTATGTCATAATAGAAAAATGTATAAGAATAAATGAAATGTGATCATTGAGTTTTGAATTCTATATAAAGGTTTGTTAATATAACTGTTGGAAATAATAATACTTTTTAACATTATAATTACTATTTATAAATAGAAATTATAATGGATAATTAATGTAGAAAGAAGAGTTGATGACCACATCTAGTAGACAATTGATGTACGAAGCTCATATTTCAGAGCTTGGGAAGGAGGTAGCATCACTCAACTTCACTCTAGACCAAGAACAAGATGAGCTTCAACATTTTTTTCTTGAATTAAGTTGACTACTCAAGAAGTTCAAGTTAGTGGAGATTACCACTCAGGCGATGTTATCTGAGCCACCCCATGATTTTATCACCATCGCACACCTTACCCTTAGGTCATATGTAGGTGTTTTAAGGGGTTATGTGTCCAGGACCTAGATACATAAAATTTAATCCCTTTGTTTTAATAAAATTTTATTTCATCGTTTTTGTTTTAAGAATTGATTTTCTTAATAAAATACATGTTTAAATGAGGAAAATTTGATAAATTGATTTCAAAAGTAAAAAATTTTACTTTTTAGATATTTCTCATATATAGAGAATTATTATGGTAAAATAAACATCATTTTTATGTTTTAAATGTCAAAATTAATCTTGGGTTAATTTTCAGTAGTTTTCTAAGAAGTTTCAATTTTTTAATGAATAGATTTTTTTAATGAATAGTATTTTTTATGAATATTATATGATGAATAGTATTATTTTTTATGAATAGTAAAATACTATTTTTTTAAATGATAAAATAAATGATTATATGAAATGATTTTCGAAAAACATACATACATGGTTGTGTTCAGTAAGATATTTAGAGTCTAATAGGATCAACTTTATTTTTTAGTGAATAGTAAGTTGACCCTTTGGAATATTAATTTTACCCTTATGAATAGTAATTTGACCAATGGAATAATAACCTCACCCAAGGAAGTATAAGTATATTTTAGTTATCATAAATGGTAATGTGATATAATTATTTCATAGTATAGGTAAATAAATGTTTTTGAAATTATTAGTTAAGTATTAGTATTATATTTATTTAATTTAACATAAAATGAAATCCATTTTTATAAAAGGGAATTAATTTTTGAATTATACACATCAAAAAATGGTTAGGGTGATTTTTTTTGGATTTTCCTAAAATAGTTGAATTTTCGATGAATAGTAAAAATATAGTTTTTAGTTTTCAATACGTTTAATGGCATCATAACTATGTAATAATGATGTAATGAGTAATATAATATTTTTTTAGTCTCATGTGGATTAAAATAAGAAAATATGTGTCCCATGTGGCCAATACCATGGTAAATCCCATGGTTTTTAAAATTTCACTAATGAGGTGTCTTTTGAAATTAATAAAAAAACTCCCTCTCTTTTACTATAAATACCCACCCATTCCTTCAATTCCATTCATTAAAAAATAATTTTTCTCAAATATTTTATATTGTTTCCTCCCAATGAGTCCTACCAAGGTGTCCTAATGTCCTCAAGGTCCCGATCATGGAGTTTTAAATGTTACTCTTCAAGGTAAGAAAATTCTCATCTTCTATTTTCCTTCCACGTTCTCTTTTCTGTGGAATTTATTTCAAATTTCCATACCATATTCTAATTTAAATTTTATTATATACCTATAATTTATTATTAATCTATTATTAATGGGTGAACCATTTCCCCTATCTTTTTAATTTATTATAAATCCATTTTTCATACCCATTATGCTGTAGAATTTCATCTTAAAATCTCTCTCTTTTTCTCTGGAAATTATTTTATTTTAATTATGTGAATACCCAAACCACTTAAATTTCTAGGTGTGTTTATAAAGACATAAATATTATCTATTTTATTCTGTATTTGACATACATAAAACCCTTATTCCCTTTCTAGGGGTTATAAATGAAATGATGATTGTTTTTTTAAGCACTTTTTAAAACGACATGATTTTGATATGAAACCCATTTCTTTTATTCTCCATGGTTGATTTATGAAATTTTTTATTATGATCTATGTAGATCCCATGAAAATAAATAAATATTAATGTTTTTTCATGATATCACTCCAATGCATTGGGTAAAGAAATTAATCTCTATAGACGACAAGTTTTACTATACCTTGGTGGATAACTTTGGTAATTCTTATAACACATTGGGGAAGGAGCTTGGTGATATGATTATGAATGTATAAATTAAATGTTGTATAAACATTTTAAATTTATTATTTATGTTATTATTTGTATGATATTCTTATTTATCATTCCTTTACTATATTCCTCATGTTCTTATTAATATCTTTCAAGTTCACATGTAGACTGTTTCACTTGTTTTCCCTTACTAGGACTTCTACTCACCCTTTCCTTTGATATATGTTCCTAGGTTATGAGATTAAATAAATTTAATTAGGATGAACCATTAATAATCCTTTCATATGGAATATAATAAATTTTTATGTTTTCATATATTATATACCTTATTTCAAAGACAATAATCATTAAAAGACCTCTATTTGTAAAATTTCATGTAAAGTTATGTAATAAAAAGGTGGGATGTTATAGTTGACATCAAAGGATAGTTTATTTATTTGTGGAAATTGGAATATTAAAGCATTAGGAATCACCCGATAAAAAATCTTAAATATAGGAAAACTTCATGGTATTTTGGTAAAATATAAAGTATGTGGTTTCAGAACAAATAAATACATGTCTGTATATGAACAAATGGATGTGTCTCCGACACAGACATATCTAGGGGTAAAACCCAAGTACACCACTTTGATATGGACTCAACAGAGAACCGGTTCATTATAATGGGCCATGATTCACTCCTGGTTTGACACTCCTAGAGGATATTTTTGGTTAATCACAAGCTATTTATGAACCATTATGAATGATTTATAGAAAACAAAACTATTGAAAATGAATAATGTGTTTAAAGATGATGTTCTAAGACATAAAAATCATTTAGATTTATAAGATTCTTAAATGAAATATGTTTCTCACTATGGTTTTCTTCTTTAATCATATGGTGGGAAATTGGAGGAACCGTGCAAATGGTGACCACAATGGACCATGCGCTGACGGCCCTTTGATGGAATCTAGAATGGAAACTCTCATAAGGATGATGAATAAAATGACTCAAGTTATGAAAAATAACTTGAATCAACATGAGGGAAAGACTTCACCAAAAAGGGAAAAAATTCCATTGATTCCTTTGTGTATCAATGACCACCAACATTTAGTGGATCTATTGACCCATTGATTGTGTAATAGTCGATAAGATCTATAGAAATTATATTTTCTGTACTTCATAGTTCTGAACAAGAGAAATTCACCCTGAATGTTTACCACTTAGTGGGAGAAGCTGATAAGTGGTGGGAATAGATTAAAAACACAAGGCAAATAGAAGAGATTCAAGCTATGGAGTGGGAATAGTTTAGAGGGATCTTCTAAAATATGTATTTCCTTCATTTTATGAGAACAAAAATGGAGAAGGAATTTCTCTTGCTGAAGCAGAAGGAGAATGAATCTATGGGAAGCTATGAGATGAACATCACAAGGATTTCATGTTACACCTATATATTTGTCATGGATCCAAATGGGAGGGTTGATATATTCTTCTATGCACTAAGACCTCGTCTACCAAAGAATTTAGCCAACTGAAACTATGATAGCTTTGAGAAAATCAAATGAAGTGATATGAAAGTCCAATTGGAGTTCGGTGAGATGAAATGGTCCCATAAATATAATTAAAAGAATAGATCAATGGATCCATGATTGGGTAGGAGCTTTGATCAGGGAATAGGAGGAAAGAAAATGCAACTTTCCATGTTTATTTAATGGGGGAAGAATCATTCAGGTAACTTCCATCTCGATAGTGGGAAGTGTTACTAGTGTGCAAGAGATGGCCATATCACTTGAAATTGTCATAGTGAGGTGAATCCACAGCTTCCCAACACTAACAACAAAGGGATGATGGTCTAGGCCCTACCTGAAGTCCAATGCTTCAAGTGTGGATATCTTGGGCACTTTTCCAATCACTTTCTAAATCCGAGTGCATTAGAGGAGAATCACCATCAGCCTCAGCTTGGGCCAAGGTAGAAAGTTCATTATTTTGTTATCATGAAAGATGAAGTTGAATCTCTAAATGATGTAGTGGTAGGTACTCTTGTTGTTCTCTAAAATCTAGAAATTAATTTTTTTTATTCTGATTCTAAGCATTCTTTTTTTCCTCCAGGTGTCCATAGAATATAGAATCAATCCCTAAAATTTTATAAGTATGAAATCCAATTAAGTCTCCTGGAGGGATTATCCAAAAATAAAAAATGTATAGATACTATGGTATTCACTTTGGTGATCACAATCTAATCAAAAATATAGTAATCATTACCATGCTAGAATTTGACATTATACTGGGGATGGACTGGCTCTCAAAGTATAATGCGAAAATCAAATATTTAATAAAGTAAATATCAATAATCTTTAATGGAAAACCAACAGTTGTTTTCAAAGGAGAGATATTTTTACTTGAGATTTATCTAGAAGCACCACCCATATCATTCTTTATGGAGTTGGTTGGTGAAGAAGAAGAAGGAAATTAGAGTATAAGAATAGATAATGTCACACCCCGACCATGTTTTTAATTTTTTTTATTTCTCAATGTTGGATCTTTTGGTTGAGGTTAGATTTGAGTGTCCCAGAAAATTCATTGTGGTTTGTTGGTTTTTGTTTACTTCTAGCCTTATGATTGGTTATTTTGAATTTTATTGGGATAAAGTTTTGTGGTGGAGAGTTTAAGACACCCATAGTGTCACTATATCATGTTTAAATCATTCAAGGATAATTAGGTGGGATTACCTAGTGTTTGGGGTGTCATTTTAGGTTTTTTAGAAAACAATACTGGTCACACGGTTTGAGAATAGTTTTCCTAAATTGTGGAACTTAAACCTACAATGTTACATAATTTTTCCAGTATCATTCTCACAATTTGTGCATTGTTTACAAAATTGTGTAGCCAAACTATATATCCCATTATGAGATAAATATATTTTAATTTAAAAATATTATTAATGTGATTCCACCTCCCACTTGAAGCCTAACCTATTGGGTATCGATCAGAGGGAACTCCCCTTCATTCTCCTTCATTTTGGGACACTTTTTGGGAGATCTCTCACCAAGGGTGAGTGATTCTTCATGATTTTGTCATCAAATATTTCAGTTTCCTCTTCCCCTCTATTTCTACTCTTGATTTGTTAGTTTCTCTTGGAGGTTTTGACCTTGGATGATCCTTAGAAGCTTGGGTTTATTTGTTGGTTATTTTTCTTGGACGTTTGTCTATGTGAATCATTCTTTGTGGTGTGTTCTTCCCTCCCTTGTAGTTTCATTGAATCCGCACAACGTCAAGGTATATGTTTCCATTATTTTCCTTTCTTGAATATTACATTGATTATTGATCATTCCTAGTTTATTTCAAATATTTTATAAATGTTTTTATCATACTTTTGATATGTTGTTTTTATTTATTATAATGGTTTCATGATGACAGAATTTGATAAAAATGGATTTCCAAGGGTTTCTTTTGTTATGCCTATAATTTTATGTACATAAGGTGTTCGGTAAAATGATAATTATTTTCTAAACTTGAAATTAATCATTATTGTGGAGTTTCACCCTTATTATGCTTCGTTATATTACATTTTATGTGCATACTTTGAAGAATGTGTGATTTGAACATCTTTTATGTCTTGAGAATCTGGGTGGTTAGGTTTCTGAAAGTATTCTCCTTATTTTGAAAGGATTTTTATGGTTTTTCAATTAAATGGGATTGTTGGTTTAGTTTAAAAAGAAAGTATTGATTTTTTAAATGGTTTCAAAATAGTCTCACAAACATAAAGAGGGTCCATTGGATGTTGGAACATCCATTGGTGCATGGAGTGCACACATGGATAGTTATTCATAGGAATATGTTACTCTAAGGCACCTTTCCCTTGAATTATTATCTCCTATCCATAATTCCCTTCTTCATAAAATGGTTCCACCTTTTTTAAAAATGGGGAAATGTTTTTTTAAGCACTCTAAAAATGCAACTATAAATGTGTTGTTTAAATTTTGGTCCATTTGGACTTGAAACATGTTTTGGCTAGAGATTGAAAAGATTAATGGCCCATTTGGTAATTTTATATGTGTTTTGGGGGTGTTTTTTGGAAATATAGGGCCCTTTTGGCATTGAAAATATAAAAATGGTGTTTCATGTTGTTTTGGAAATAGTATGTAAATGTTTTGGGTAAATTCATTTGGTTATGTAATGATAAAATCCCATTTGAAAATTTTCATGTATTAAGGATAGTTTTTAATTCTTATGTAATGTGACGGCCTAGTTGGCTCATTCAATAAAGCGATATCTATATGTTTATAGTGGGCACCTCTATAGGAGGGATTTCCCTTTATGGGTTATCATATAGCGGTGTCCGTGTTTGGGGAATGAAAGTGTGGTGATGGAAGGTAAGGTGAGTCGTGTATGGGAGGGCCTCCCACTAACATAGTATTATTACCACCAAGGTCTCCTATGAATCTTTTAGAGGATCGAGTGATGTGGCTTTCTAGCCAGGATTAGATGGGTTGGTACCCCCTATATTTGATGAGAGGACTTGTGTAGTGACTCGGGTTTTGGACCAGTCAGAATTTGGAATATTTCTATGAATAACTCCAGAGCTAGGCACAAAGACGGCGTGCGATTCCGAGGCCCGGTGTGCCCGAAATAAATTTTATAAAAAATATTATGTATTTTTATACTATACATGTGTCCAGGGTGCGTTTTCTCCTAAACTGTAGCTCATAACCAGAATTTGAGGCCACGGTTGCATCCAGAGAATGTCGTTTACCCTAGGCAGGGTGTAAAAGTTGCGGGCGTGGGCATGCTATGAGAGATGTCATCCAGGGGAAAATCGTCTTTTTAAAATAATGACATAGTGATTTTTATCACTGGAGTCCTCTTCTAATAACTTTCCAATGAAGTATTGGAATGAAAATATGAGACTTCCATTGAGTTCTAAATGGAGTTTTTTCCCTAGGTGTG
The DNA here is from genome assembly GCA_963277665.1 of Viscum album. Lineage (NCBI taxonomy): Eukaryota > Viridiplantae > Streptophyta > Magnoliopsida > Santalales > Viscaceae > Viscum > Viscum album. The sequence goes on along the minus strand of OY728121.1, from coordinate 1,653,654,355 downwards.
ATATAAAATAGGCGGGCACGGAGGTTTTGGAATCCTCGCCCATCGGAAGAGTCTCAGAGATGTTATAAATTCCACACAAGTGTGGAATTAAGGGGAGAACCCATTTTCCCTTCTCTCTCTCTCTCTCTCTCTCTTGTTCTTCAGCGTTCTTCACTGTTCTTCCCTGGATTAAAGAGCGCACTCCGATGGATCGAAGTGGGATCTCATTGGGCGCGTCGCCAACAATGAATGACCGGATCGAGGTAGGCTTTCGGTTGATTTTCTTCTCCTTCGTCAATTTATTGATTGTTTGTCAAATCTGTCATTTTAATTCTATAATTTTACAATTGGGATGATGGCTGAACGAACACGGCCACCGTCCGAGTCCCGTTCTAAATCCCATTTTTAGCGCATTCTTCGTCGTTCTACAAAAAAAATTGGATGCACCAAAACTCCATGGGATCGTTGATCGGGGGCAGGCGCTGTGAAGGCCTCTTCCCAAGGATCCCAAAACCGTATTCAGTTTTGAAATCGGGCCTTCGGAGTGGTCGTGGTGGCCGAAGAAAGTCCCGGCTCTGGCAAGGGGTAGTGGCCGGAGGTTGGGGTGGTGTAGCGGTCGAACTGGCCAGAGTTGCGCTGGCAGCACGAGGCCTTGGCGAGGCAGCACTCGGCCGGTGTGCTAGGGCCAACGGTCGAGCAGAGAGGAGGCGTCGGGTGCGTCCGGTGATGTAGACGGCGGCGTCAAGTGGTGCGGCGCCGATAGGCAGCTTCCAGAGGAGGATCTGAGCAGAGCGGCAGAGGAGCGGGAAGGCCAGGCGGCTGTGCTACGGGCGGCCTGTCGCAGCGGCGCGCTCGGCCGGCGGGGCGGTGGTGTTGCCCTCGGCCTGTCGCGGTCGGGAGAAGCCTCGAGGTTAGTACCTCAGGGGGGGAATGATGGACAAGGACCTGAGTTTGGTGGATCCTGTTGGTGCAGTGTGCAGAAAGGGACCGGCCGGTCGGTGGAAGAACCGGACCCCTAGGGTCCGATAGTTTCGAGATGGGTCGTGGGCCGCCAGTCTGGACCGGCCCAATCTTTGGGCCCCTTGTGTTGAAAAGAATCATATATTTTAAATGGTGCATCTGTTTGACGCGTCGTCTATGGATATGGGTTTTTCTCTTCAAGAAAAACTTTTTGAATGGGTTTTGGGGTTTTTTTGTTCTGCACCCGAAGGCGGGTGACCCAAAATGCTTAAATTTAATAATAATAAATTATTATTAAAGCTTGTGACGGACGTGCCATGCGAACCGGACGTTTGTTTGACATGCTGTTAGCGGCAGCATGATCCTAGTCCTCGTTTGGACCTTTTGAGGTGATCCCTTCAGTGTTTGGGCTAAAGATAGGGTACGGTCCCCACAGGGCCCGGTTTGCACATTTTATGACGAAACGTCTCTTTTTCACCCGACATCAATTTGGAGTGTATGAGCACTCGTTTCTGTGTGTTTTTTCGAGGGGATTTCAATGGTTCGATCTTCTTAATGAGTTTTGGGAGCGTGGTGTGGGCCCCACCCGGGCTAGCTATGGTGAATAGTGCATTTTTCATTGTTTGTCTATTTCGGGCGAGTAAACAACCCATCCTGTGTGTTTTTCTGCGTGGATCGCAATGGTGGCCTCGGTATCGGTCTTGGAGGTTCATGGTGTGGTGTAGTGGTGGGTTTCTCAGGTTATAGATGTTTGGACCAGCAGTGGTTAAGGGTACTCCCTTGGTTTATTCCTACAAGGGTTCGCATTGCATCACAACCTTAGTATAGGTTTGTTATCCTCTCGATGGGATGTTTAATATGTTAGAGTTGTGGCATCCCTCTGGTGGGCACGAAGTAGGATCTTCTAGCATCATTTCCCAAGATTGGGTTCTTGGTATCGCTATGACCACTTATCCATGGGCGGGGATCCCTATTGAGCAGGTTAACTCCGTAGGGTTTGTGGCATCATCGTGAATATGATCCCCTGCGTAGTGGGTTATACTCAGTAGGGTTGTGGAAACGACAGGTATACAATCCACAACATAGCATGAGGATTATAGTATGGTTTCAGTATCATTGGTTATAAAATCCCCTAGTTAGAGTGTGGTCTCGGTAGGGTTGGTGCATCGTCAGTTTGATCTCCTACATCGTGAGTTATACCAGATAGGGTTCCGGTATCATCATGTCCACCTTTACTTGGGAAATGATCCTATATATGAGTGACGTGTTTCTGATGAGTTCCAAATCGGGTTGAGGTATCCCCCAGAGGATCCTGAGAGGGATCCCCTATTTGTGAGATCTACGAATGCCAGATTGGGTTGTGGTATCCCCCAGCGGACCCTGAGAGTGATCCCCTATCTGTGAGATCTTCGTATACTGGTGTGGGTTCTGGTATCCCCTAGCTGACCCTAGGAGTGATCCTCTATTCGAGGAGTTTGGTGTTTACATTGTTTCGGAGAGGTTTCCTCAGTGACGATATTCGATGAGCTTGATCTCTCGGGTGAGCATTTGAGATGTTTGTGTGGGACATGATGAAGTGTATCTCTCAGATGAATGTCATCTGGGATCATAGTGATCATGGAGCGTGTTATCCTTGTTGTGAACCATTATTGGTGATGAGTTCAGTACCTCAAGAGGATTGGTGCGTGGTTTGAGTATATCTAGTTTTTCATGGTGTATGTATGGGAGTACACCTGAGCTAAGCTAACTAGTCGTGTTTAGCTGAGGATGTTCTCAAGATGGAGTTTTTCTCTCATTTGGGTTCCCTCTGGCTGGGATGATCTGACTGTTTCCTTTCCATTTCTCCATTCTTGTTGGGGTTTTTGGGGTGCCTACTAAGTATATTATATACTCACCCCTGCATGGGCTTTTCTCACACATGTTTGTGTCTTTTGGAGACCATGGGCCTTTCGACGGAGTTCCAGGAGGACCCAGAGAAGGCGGAGCCTAGTTTGCACGACCAACCGGGGGGTTTACTGGATCTGTGCTAAGGAGCTTACCAGCAGTTTCTTTTTTGCAGTGTTTCCCTCCTTCTAAGCTGGCTGGACGCTTTTGTAGTTTTCTTTTGGTGGGCCCTGTTTTTCCCTTTTTGTACTGCTGTTGTACTCTAGTTTGGGATAGATGTATGCATGCTTTTCCTTTTTAGTTTTTTAATATAAATATGTTCATTATTTCATGGAGGTGTATGTGGGTGCGTGTGTACATGTAACTTAGGCTAATGTCTCCCATGTGTGTGATAGCCTACTCAATGCTAGATGCCAGCCCCTGGCCTATTGGAGGCGGGCTTGGGGAGTCGCAAACTGATCCCCATTGGGTCGGGTCATGATAGAGTGGTATCAGAGGAGGTTCCACCTTTGGGATCTCAGAGCATAGCTGGTCTAGCTGTGAGTTTGGTTTGGGTTGCATATCGGTAGTGTTAGGATTTTTCAAGTTCGAATTTCAGGCCAGGGACTCCAGTATTGGTAAGTCGGCTGACTTATCCATTCACCAGGACTCTAATAACCTGCCTTTCAACTCGGGACGTTTGGACACTAGTCGTAGGGACATAACGGTACATGATTCATATAGGACTGGGTTTTGGGGTTTCTCTTGTTCTTCTTGAGTTAGATCTCTAGATATACTCTTTGACCACAGTGCATCTTGATTATATTACCATATGCCTCCACTATGACAGCCAGTGAGGGTTCCGCAGTAGTATTGTGGTGACGATCCACCCAGTGTAGAGGTTGTGGACCAGGGCGCAGGTTCTGAGGCTAGATCTCTAGGTGGTCCTCTAGTTGAGCCATGACCTATCAAGTAGTTGGTTGTGCCGATAGTGCAGGATGAGATTGTGCGTAGGCTGAGTGAACTGCACGAGTTCTAGAGGCCTGGAACTCTGAGGTTCCGGGGTGATTCAGACACCCAGGCAGCTGATGACTGGCTCGAAGCAGTCACTGGAGTCTTCCACCTGGTGAGGAAACCCCCATATCAGATGGTGGTCCTAGCGACGAGCCATCTGCATGGTTCGACCGGGTGATGGTGGAGTTTGGTGATGTCGTCCCATGATGAGGAGACGCTCACATGGGAAGAGTTTGAGCGGCTCTTCAGGGAAGTGTTCTATCTAGTGATGATGAGGTTAGTGTTGATCCAGAAGAATCTACAACTTCGACAGAAGGGAATGACTATGTTGGAGTACTCTGTGAGGTTTACAGACCTGTCGCGCTACTCCCTGGATATGGTTTGAGACCCGTTCTTTAAGACTCGGACCTTCAAGTAGGGCCTACGCAGAGACATCTAGGCAAGTGTGGTTTCCTTGTGTCTGCCCACCTATGCTAGATTGCTGGAGCGGGCCTTGGTGGTGGAGATATTTTTGGATAAGAAGATTCAGCCCGTTAATGTTGGGAACATGACAGCTGTGATTTCAGAAACTGGTAGTCGACGGCAGGCACAAGGGTCTGGACTTGGTCTACGTTTTAGGAGGCAACCCCAAGAAGGGGGATCTGATCCTCAAGGCTCGCAGGCTGGTTTTGGTCAGCCACAGGAGAGGCGGTGTTACACTTGCAATGGTCGGGGACATATTTCTAGAGATTTTCTGACCCGTTGAGCTGCTGAGAGGGATCCGGATGACAGGCTGCCTTGGCAGTGGAAAATTCTTGAGTTTGGAGGTCCGAAGGGTCGAGGATGTGGCAAAGGAGCTATTTCAGTAGCAGGAGGTGGTAGATGGTATCATATTCCACCACCACCACCCCCAGGTGGTCCATGCTGAGCTCATGGAGCTGGAGGGTGAGGGTGAGGACAGTTGCACGCCCTAGAGGCTGTTGACCCCGAGGATCCGCGGATGGATAGAGGTACACCTTGTGTCCTTTCTACTTTCTACAATAGTTTGATAGACACTATTTAGCATTACTCTTCCCTTTCCATTGCATGCATGAGTTTTGTTCAAGGCATTGGTAAGACCCTGTGTGGGAGTTGTTCGACATACTTAGAATGCGTGAGGAAGAGGGATCATTCCCCCACCGAGACGCGTTTTTGTAACGCTATCAAAACCATGTGGGTGATTTAGTGCTTCCCAAAGCGGATAGTGTTGAGGTTTGGTGGATGAGTCCCTCTGACTTATGTGTTTGGGTAGGGGTGTTTTTTGGCGAGCTCGCTGGCATGGGAGACCCAGTTGAGAGTCTAGTTGCTTCCCTTGTTCTTATGGATTTTCAGGGATGAAAATTTATAAGGTTGGGAGGATGTAGCGACTTAGGTTTTGGCCCTGTCTGACATTGGAATATTTCTATGAATAATTCCAGAGCTAGGCGCGAAGACAGCGTGCGATTATCCAGACCAGGTGTGCCCGGAATAAAGTTTTTCAAAAATATTAAGTATTTTTATACTTTTCACGTGGTGATGGTGTGTTTTCTCTTTAACGGTAGCTCTAAACAAGAATATGAGGGAACGGTTGTGTCCGGAGCATGCCATTTACCCTAGGCAGGTTGTAAAAGTGGCGGGCACAGGCCTGCTGTGAGAGATGTCATCCAGGGGCAAAATCGTCTTTTTAAAATAATGACTTAGTGATTTTTATCACTAGATTCCTCTTCAAATAACTTTCAAACTAAGTCTTGTAAAGGAAATCCAGGACTTCCGTTGTGTTCAAAATGGGGTGTTTTTCCTAGGCATGATATAAAATAGGCGGGCGCGGAGGTTTCAGAATCCTCGCCCGTCGGAAGAGTCTCAGAGAGGTTATAAATTCCACTTAAGTGTGGAATTAAGGTGAGCACTCATTTTACCTTCTCTCTCTCTCTCTCTCTCTCTCTCTCTCTCTCTCTCTCTCTCTCTCTTGTTCTTCGCTGTTCTTCGTTGTTCTTCTCCAGATTGAGGAGCGCACTCTGGCAGATCGAAGTGGGATCGCAGCGGGCGTGTCGCCAACGATGAACGATCGGATTAAGGTATGATTTTGGTTGATTTTCTGCTCCTTTGTCAATTTCTTGAGTTTTTGTTAAATCCTTCATTTTAATTCTATTATTTTATAATTGGGGCGATGGATGAATGAACATGGCCACCGTCCGAGTCCCGTTCTAAATCCTGAGATCGACGCGTTCTTTATCTTTCTATGACCGAATTTTCAGATGCCCCAAAACTCCATGGGAACATTGATCAGGGGAAGGCACTGTGAAGGCCTCATCCCGAGGATCCCAAAACCATCTTCAGTTTTGAAATCGGTCTGTCGGAGTGGTCGTGGCGGCCGACGGAAGTCCCGGCTCCAGCAAGGGGTGGCGGCCGGAGGTCGGGGTGGTGTAGCGGTCAAACCGGCCTAAGTTGCGTCGGCAGTGCGAGGCCTTTGTGAGGTGGCACTCGTCCATTGTGCGGTGGCCAGTATTAGAGTAGAGAGGCAGCGTTGAGTGCAGTCAGTGAGGCATACGGCGGCGTTGGGCGGTGCAGCACCGGCAGGTGGCGTCCGACGGAGGAGCCGAGCGGAGCGGGGAGGCCAGGCGGTCACGACGTGGGTGGCCTATTGCAGGGGTGTGCTCAGATGGTGGGGCGAGGGGTCACCCTCCACCTATCATGGTTGAGAGGAGACCCGGGGTCAGCGCCTCGGGGTGGGGGTGGGGGAAACCGCGGACAAGGACCCACGTTCGGCGGGTCCTGTTGGTGCGGCATACGGAAACGGATCGGCCGCTCGGCAGGTCAGTGGAAGAACGGTACCCCTAGGGTCTGCTGATTTTGAGACAGGCCGTGGCCAGCGGGTCGTGGTGAGCTAAGCCATACCCATGGTTGGGCTGCGGGCCGGTGGTCCGGACCGACCCAATCTTTGGGCCTCTTGTGTTAAAACGGGGCGTATCTTTTAAACGGCGCGTCCGTTTGACGTGCCCTCTGTATATGTGGGTTCATCTATTCAAGAAAAAAATGAATGGGTTTCAGGGTTTTTGGGTTCTGCACCCGAAGGTGGGTGACCCGAAATGCATAAATTTTATAATAAAAATTATTATTAAAGCTTGCGACAGATGTGCCTCACGAACAGGACGTCCGTTTGACGCACCGTCAGTGGTAGCATGATCCTAGTCCTCATGCAGACTTTTTGAGATGATCCCTTCAGTGTTCGGGCTAAAGACAGGGTATGATCCCCACAGGGCCCAGTTTGCACGTTTTACGACGAAATTGTTCTTTTTCACCCGACATCTATTTGGAGTGTTTAAGCACTCGTTTATGTGTGTTTTTCTAAGGGGATCCCAATGGTGCGATCTTATTGATGAGTTTCGGAAGTGTGGTGTGGGACCCACCCGATCTAGCTACGATGAGTAGTGCCTTTTTCACTGGTTGTTCTCTTTGGGCGAGTAAATAGCCTATCCTGTGTGTTTTTTCTCATTGATCGTGATGGTGGCCTTGGTATCGGCCTTGAAGGTGCGCGGTGTGGAATTGCGGCGGGTCACTCCAGTTAGCGACGTTTGGACCAACAGTGGTTGAGGGTACTCCCTTGGTTCATTCCTACGAGGGTTCACATGGCATCACAACCTTAGTATAGGTTTTTGATCCTCTCGATGGGATGTTTAATCTGTTAGAGTTGCATCATCCCTCTGGTGGGCCCGGAGCGGGATCCTCTAGCATCGTTTCCCTAGATTGGGTTCTTGGTATCGCTCTGACCGCTTATCCACGGGCAGAAATCCCCTATCTATCAGGTTAACCTCGTAGGGTTTGTGGCATCATCGGGAATATGATCCCCTACGTAGTGGGCCGTGTTCAATAGGGTTGTGGCAACATTGGGTATACGATCCCCTACTCAGCATGAGGATTATAGTATGGTTGCGGTATCGTTGGTTATACAATCCCCTACTCAACATGTGGTCTCGGTAGGGTTGGTGCATTGTCGGTTTGATCCCCTACATCACGAGTTATATTAGATAGGTTTCTGGTATCATCGTGACCACCTTTACACGGGCGACGATCTTCTATCTGAGTGATGTGTTTCTGAAGAGCACCAGATCGGGTTGTGGTGTCCCCCAGAGGATCCTGGGATTGATCCCCTATCTGTGAGATCTACGAATTCCAGATCGGATTGTGGTATCCCCCAGTGGACCCTGGGAGTGATCCCCTATCTGTGAGATCTTCCTATACTGGTGTGGGTTGTGGTATCCCCTAACGGACCCTATGAGTGATCTCCTATCCGAGAAGTTCTGTGTTTAAGTTGTTTCAGTGAGGTTTCCTCAGTTATGATATCCGACGAGCGTGATCTCTCGGGTGAGCATCTGAGATGTTTGTGTGGGACCCGATGAAGTGTATCTCTTGGACGAGTGTCATCTAGGATGACATAGATCATGGAGCGTGCTCTCTTGGTTGTGAATTGTTGTTGTTGATGAGGTTGGTAACTCATGAGGCTTAGTGTATGGTTTGAGTATATCTGATTGTTCATGGTGTATGTATGGGCATACACCTGAGCTGAGTTGACTAGTCGTGTTTAGATGAGGATAGTCTCGAGATGGATTTTCTCTCTCGTTTGGGTTCCCTCTGGATAGGATGAGCTGATTGTTGTATTTTAGTTGTTCCCTTCTTTTTGGGGTTTTTGGGATTCCTACTGGGTATTTTATATACTCACCCCTGCACGGTCTTTTCCCACACATGTTTGTGTCTTGTGCAGACCACAGGCCTTTCGACGGAGTTCCAGGAGGACCTAGAGCAGGTGGAGCGTAGTTTTCATGACCAACTAGGGGGTTTTCTGGAGTTGTGCTGAGGATCTTACTAGTAGGTTCTTTTGGCAGTGTTTCCCTCCTTCTGAGCTGGTTGGACGCTTTTGTAGTTTTCTTTTGGTGGGCCCTATTTTTTCCTTTTTTGTACTGTTGTTGTACTCTGGTTTGGGATAGATGTTTGCATGCCTTTCCTTTTTAGTTTTTTATATACATATCTACATTGTTTCATGGAGGTGTATGTGGGTGTGTGTGTACAGGTACCTTAGGCTAATGTCTCCCATGTGTGTGATAGCCAACTCGGCGCTAGATGCCAACCCAATGCCTATTAGAGTCAGGCTTGGGGAGTCGCGGTTCGAGCCCCGATGGGTCGGGTCGTGACAACTTGTGGGTTGTGCCAATGGATTGGTCAATTGAGGGTGGCCAATTGGTTGTAGACATTGGGTCTTCACCATATTCCAGTTGGTGGTTCCAAACTGAGTATGACCAGGGGTCTTTCTTGGGATATTTAGGATCACACATGGTTTTTATCTTTATTTCTTGTTTAATTTCTGCTACACTTATTCTTTAGTTACATAGTCCATTTATTTTCAATATATATCTGGTATTGTTTTATTTTTTTAACAAAATCAAAATATTTTTTTGAATGTGGAAACATAGTTTGCATGGTTTTAAATAAAGGAAAGAAAATTTTTTGTTTTTTAAAGAATTGAAAACCCTATTTTTATAAATGTATTTCAAAATAGTGTTAATGTAATGATTTTGGGAAAGTAAACATATGTATTCTATGATGATTTCCTATTAATTTGTCTAGATCTCACCCTATTTGTACAATATGGTGTTGGTTTACCCAAGATGTTATGAAGGTTCAGGTTTTTTGGTTAGAGTTCTCATCGTTAGAGAAGGTTGACCATGTGGATGGTTGGATAGCGAATGGTGGTGACCATGAGGTCACATAGAGATTGTGTCATTGGCAGTTTAGTTTGGTTTTTTATTTAGTTTTTATTTTGTCTAGTTTTATCTTGTATCCTGATCTATATGAATATTATTATTTAGGATCAGTTGTTCGTCATTTTCATGTTCTCAGTATTTCTATATTATTTATTTGATCCTGGTTATTCATTGGTCTTAAATCATTCAAACTTGGATTTCATTTGATACCTGGCACTAGTTGTCAGCCTGTGGGTATCGAGAACACCCTTCTGGCTATGTCTTGGATCGGGTTAGGTGTCGGGTTGGATGGAATCCCAGCTTGGTTCATGAAAACAAAAGTATCAAAGGAGACCCTTATTATTTGGGGTGTGAGGTAGTTAGAGACTATGATTTTCCGTTCATAGTAGGTAGTTTGTGGGTTAGTTCCTGATCACCACCACTCATGACGAGACCTGAGTTACCAGGGGTTGTCCAGGTTTTTAGTCCATGCTCTATTTTTAGATTGTTTTGGATTGATGGATGAGAATGGAGGCGATCCAGTGTTATTTCGGGATCCCATATAAAGTAGTGACCCATGTGGAGTCTGATTGAATGATTCAAACATCTCCTTATTTTTTATGCTTTCTTATGGCATGGCCCACTACCATGTAGTTAGGTTAAGCATGACTAATAGTTCCTCATTATGGTGGTTTGTTCTATGTTTTTTTTCGGTTATGTTTGGTGTGTGTATGCATTTTAAAATGAAATTAGTTTATAAAAATAAAAAAATATTTCTTTCAATTATTATTGAAATTGGTAAAATGGGTTTTAAAGGAAAATGTTTCGGACTGGAAATTTGGTAAATGCTTGTGTTTTGATTTGGAAAGGAGGTGTGTGACCCTTTATACTCTTTAAAAAAGGTCACATGTGTGTGGGTATGTTCGAAAAGTTCATTTGGGAACTTTTTTATAGATGATGTATGTGGAAATGGATGGGCACACATGTGATGGTTCAGAAGATTCCATGGGTGAGTCTTTGAAATTTGAGGTTTACATGGTCTTTCTATAATGGCCTTAAATGAGAAATTGATTTTGGAAATGGGATTTACTTTTTAGAGTTCATTCTTATTGTGGAAAAATGTAATTATGTATTTGAAAAGTGTCTTTCAAATTAGGTGGTTTTGAAAATTAAATTGATAATGGAAATTTAGGTTGTACTTGTATGTGTTGGGATTCTGAGCTGGTTGTTTGGGCTCAAGATTTTCCGTTCAGTTGGGTTTTGGTTTGATGTTGGTTTTGGTTTTTTGTTTCCCCTATTATTTAGAAAATTCCACCCAGAAAGGTCCCCAAAATCTCCAATGAATCATTCCCATTTTTTGGCCCTTTTTGAGTGTTTCTTATCCTTCATGGTGATCGAGGTCAGTTAGGGGAAGTGGAATGGCTTGAGGAAGTAGAGCATGTATTCAGATTTTTGGGAACTCCCAAAGCTATCAGGGTGTGTGCTAGTTGGAAATATGATGTCTCTTGTTTCTTATAATGTTTACCCATCTAGAAAGAACATTCCAGAGGAACCTACCTCTAATAAGTCTCCCTCATTGGTTCTAGCCTCCAGTTTCTCAGACTATTCACTTTTGTGCCACCAGTGTGGTCGGTTCGGGAATTCAAGTCATCTATTCACATATCTATAATGACCTACCCTTGTTTTGACCATTTGGGTTAACTAGAGAAGTTTTTTCAGAATTTTTTCTCAAATAAGGGGTTTTTATAGGAGGATTATAGTGCCTAACTATGAGGTAGTAGATGCTTCAGTCATCAGGGCTCCAGCTATAGGCCTCAGAGTGAAGCTCGTCCATGGTCAAGAGATGCAAGGGGATGTGGAATACCTTTTCCCTATTTTTTCTCCTGTTTTGGGATGGAGACATTTAAATTTCCCTTTTTCTTGTTTTACTACTATTGTAAGTTCATCTTTAGTTTTAAAATTTTGATTAACTTGTTCTTTCATGATCAAAAATACTTTTGTTCATCTAAATATCACTTTTTGAATTTTTCGATTTTCTTTAATGTGATTAGCCCTTGTATGGGTTGGTTTTAGTTTTTGTTGTGATCCTTTGGAGATATTCAAGTATTATGAAATTTATGGATATTGGTTTAGATTTTTTTTTCTTGGATTGAGTTCCTCTTGTGGGTATCCCGTAGAGTTGGAGGTTCAAGTTGTGTGGGAAACATTCAGTTTCTGTGGTGGTGTTTTTTTCTCATGCGAAGAAGCTTGGATTGGTTCTATTGGGAATTCTTGGTCTTAATATGGGTGTTGCACAGTTGATGTGGAAAATTTTGGGTTATCTCATGTTTTGATTTAGTTTTTATCTGCATAAGAATCTCGGTGATCCCATTTTTTGTAGTCCCATCTTGAAATTTTGAATTTTGGTAGCCTTTGGGTGAGTTTTGTTGAAAAATGAAAATTTTTGGGCATGGAAGTAGGTGGCTCATGGTTAGCACATGGTTAGGCTAAACCATGAGGCTTCTCCCAAGAAACCATGCAGCTTGAGTTTGGTGTCTGGGACATGGCACACAGCCAATGCACAGTTAGAGAAACTGTGCAGAAAGCATGTAGTGTGGTTCTGGAATTGGACAGTGGTATATCATATAGTTGGCACACAGTTTATCAATCCATGTGTCCAAACTGTGCAGCTTACCCTGATCATTAAAAATTTAAAATTCCAAGTATTCCCCTATAATGTTTTAACCCTAATTTAGGTTTCCCCTTATTTTGGGGGTTCTTGGTTTGTTTTTCCATTTTCCACTATGGGATAGTCTTAAGTAGTACAATGGTGTTGGTTAGGCTCTAATGGTGGGGAAACCTCTCTCGTGTTCTCCCATTATTTGTCGTTCTATGGATTCTCTTAGAGTATGTTGGGTGTGACTCGTGGAATAAAAGTTCACTCTGTTTTTGAAGGTTTCATTTGGATTATTTTGAATTTGGGACCAAATTTTGTTTACAATTCAGCAGGGTGTCATTTGGGGAGAAGAAAGTATTTGTGGTGGGGAGAATTGTTATTCCCCGACCACAGTTTTTATTTATACTTATTTATTTCTAGATGTGGATTTTTTTGGTTGATGTTTGAGTTGAGTTTCCTAAAATTTACTTTGTATTTTGGTTTTTTTTTACTTCTATCCCTATGATTGGTTATTGTGAATGTTATTGAGAGAAATTTGTGTGGTGGAGAGTTTTTGATACCCACTGTGTCACTATATTGTGTTTAAATCATTCAAGGATCATTGGATAGGATTCTATAGTGTTAGGGGTGTAATTTGAGGATTTTCGTCCCATTTTTTAGGTCACATGGTTTGAGCATAGTTTTCCCAAACCATTAAACTTAAACACGCAAAGTTGCATATTTTTTCAGTGGAATTCGCACAGTTTTTTCATGGTTTAGAAAATCGTGCAACAAAACCATGCCGCCCATTATAGGCTAAATATCATTTAATTTAAAAATCTGATTTAAGTGATTCCACCTCCTATTTGAATCCCTACCTGCAGGGTATTGACCAAATCCCCCCCCCCCCTTCATTCTCTGTCATTTTGGGCCACTTTATGTGTGATTTCTCACCAAAGGTTAGCGATTATTTATGATTTCTTCATCAAATCTTTATATTTCCTCATCCACACTCCTCCCTCTCTTTATTTCATGGTTTCTCTTGATGGGATTTCACCTTGGTCGATCCCTAGAATCTAGGGTTGATGTGTGGGTCCCTTTTCTTCGATGTTAGGTTGTGTGGATCATTCTGTGGGGTGTGTTCTTCCCTCCTTTAAAGTAGTGTTGCGTTCGCACAACATCAAGGTTAGTGTTTCCATTATTTTCCTTTCTAGAATATTCTAGTGATGCTTGATATTTCCTATTTCATTTAAAATAATTTATGAATTCATTTTTCATACATTTGATAGGTTGGTTTGATTTATTGTAGTGGTTTCATGATGATATAATTTGATAAAAAGGGATTTCCAAGGGTTTCTTTTATTATGCCTATAAATTTATGAACATAAGGTGTTTGATAAAATGCCTATTGTTTTCTAAACATGATATTAATACTTGTTGTGACATTTTTCCCTTGTTATTTTTTGGTAAATTAGATTTGATGTGCAGACATTGAAGAACGTTTGATTTGAACATATTTATGGCTTGATAATTGGGGTGGTTATGTTTTTGAAATGATTATCCATATTTTTAAAGGGTTGTTATGATTTTTAAATTAAATGGGATTTTTGGTTTGGTTTAAAATTAAAGTAGTGATTTTGTAAATAGTTTCAAAAAGTTCTCATGGACACAAGGAGGGTTTCATTTGATGTTATAACATCCATGGGTGCATGGAGTGCACACATGTATATTCATTCAAAAGGAAGATGAAACTATAAGGCACCTTTCTCTTGAACGCTTCTCTTCTCTCCTACCATTTTTCATAAAATGGTTCCATGGTTTTAAAAAAAGAAAATTGTTGTTTCAATCACACTAAAATTGTTACAATAAATGTTTTCCTTAAATTTGGGATCTTTTTTACTTGAAACATGTTTAGGTTGGACATTGAAAAGAGTAAAGGCCCATTTGGTAATTTGATATGTGTTTTGGGTGTGTGTTTGGAACTAAAGGGCTTGTTTGGAATTAAAAACATATAAATGGTGTTTGATGTTGTTTTGGAAATAGTTTGTAAATGATTTTGTTAAATTCATTTTGTTATGTAATGCTAAATGCCCGTTTAATAATTTGCATGTTTTAAAGAAAGGGTTTAATTATTAGTTGATTTGATGTCCTGTTGGAACCTTTTATAAAGAGATATATATATCTATATATATATAGTGGGAACCTCTATAGGAGGGATGTCCCTTTATGGTTTATTATATAGTGGTGTCTGTGTTTGGGGTATTGAAGTGTGGTGATGGCAGGTAAGGTAAGTCACATGTGTGATGGACTCCCACTTATACTATATTATTACCACCATGGGTTCTTGGGAATATTTTAGAGGATCCAGTGACATTTATTTCCATCCTCGATTAGATGGGTTGGTACCCCTTAATGTTTTGAGAAGTCGGGTGAGTTGTTCCACTAGATTGTTCAGTCGAGGGCATCCCGTTGGTTATAGACTTTGGGGCTTCAGCATACTCTGATATGTGGTTCTAAACTGAGTATGTCCATAGGACTTTCTAGGGATGTTTAGGATCACCCATGGTTATTATATATATTTATTGTTTACTTTATTCTATAATTATTTTTCAGTTACTTAATTTATTTATTTTCAGCATATACCTAGTACGGTTTGATTTGGTTTTTTTTAAATGGAAATATTTTTTTGAGAGTGGAAACATAGTGTGCATAGTTTTGAAGAAGGGAAATGAAAGTGTTTAATTTCAAAAGATGTGAAAGGCCTATTTTTAAAAATTTATTTCAAACTATTTTTAATGGAATGATTCTAGGAAAAGAAACATATGGATTTTCTAGTGATTTCCTACTGAGTTGTCTATCTCACACCCTACTTGTAACATTCAGTGTCGGTAGACCCGAGATGTTTTACAGGTTTAGGTTTTCTAGTTTGAGTGATCATCATTGGAGAAGTTTGACCATGTGGATGGCCATTTAGTGGATGGTGGTGACCATGATGACCCATAGAGATTGTGTCCATGATAGTTTGTTTTGGTTTTGTATTTACTTTCTGGTTTGTCTAGCTATATCTTTCATCCTAATCTGTTTGAATATTTTTATTTAGACTCAGTTGTTGGTTATTATAGCATGCTCAGTTTTTCTAGTCTATTTATTTGATCCTAGTTATTATTTGGGCTGAAATCATTCCCATATGGATTTCATTTGATACCTGACACTAGTTACCAGCCCGTGGGGATTAGGAAATCCCTTAGGGCCATGCCTTGGACAGGGTTGGGTGCTGGATTGGATGGCATCCTGGCCAGGTTAGTGATAGGGAATGCCATCATCGTTCAAGAATACATTGACATATTTTATGAGGATTTAACTAGAACTCTTATAGAAATATATATAGAGATATATATTGAACTTATGCCTAGAACAATGCCAATTTCAAAAACCCTGTATAGAATAGTGAATGTGGAGTTGTGAGAATTAAAGAGACAACTCCATGATATTTTGGAGAAGGGTTTTATCTGGCCAATTGTGTCTCCTTAGGGAGAAACTATTCTATTTGTGAATAAAAAGGATGGATCAATGTGGTTATGCATTGATTATAGTCAACTTAATGATATCATAATGAAAAACATGTACCCTCTTCGAAGAATTGATGGTTTATTTAATTATATTCGTGGGGCTCAATTCTTCTCCATGAATGATCTTTGTTATGGTTATCATTAATTGAGGGTAAATAATTAAGATATTACAAAGACTACCTTCCGATCATGATATGGTCATTATTAGTTTTTTGTTATTCTCTTTGGCTTGACTAATGCTCCTTATATTTTATGGATTTTATGAATAGAGTCTTTAAGGACAACCTTGATAACATTGTCGTAGTTTTTATTGTTGATATTATGATATATTCCAAAATTTGGGAAGATAATTAAGATCATCTAAGGGTTATATTTCGAACTCTAAGGAAGGATTGGTTATTTTAAAAGTTTAGAAAACTAGTACTCACCCGTGATATTTCACAGCGTATTCTATTAGTGGTTTTTCTTTTAATAAGAGATTAGTATTTATAATAGTTGATAAGATAAAATAATGTTGACTAATTTTTAATTAGAATGTAATGGTGTATGATAATGGAATATGAGTGCATATAATATGGATACACCATTTAAATTGTTGACAATGATAAAAGATATATTAAAATTATAGGAATTTCTAAATTTTGAAAATGGAAATTTAAATACATTTTCAAATTCAATCACAATAATAGTAATGTGTGCACTGAAATAAAAAGTGAAAGATAAAAAAAGAAAATTGAGGGAGGGAGCAACTAAACCTGTCAGATGTGAATAAAGCGTATATTTTTGCATCCATATCTTAACTCACATGTTCCAAACCTTCCTCATCAGTAACTATTAATAGAAATATCTTAGAATGTATGGTTTATATTGCATCAGTCCCTTGACAAAAAGTTGGCCCAAATATAGTCCTTGGCATGAACTGCTTTGCATGGGGAGGATACTAATAATGGAGATAAAAAAAAGAAATCTTCAAAAAAATTAATAGAGGCATAAATTATAAAGCTACCAACATCCTCTACACTAATGTGTAATTAAATCTCGATAATGCTCAGAATTAACAAACTCTTATAACTCCTATTCTTCCTCTGTTTTTTCAGGCACACAGAAGCTTTAGGAATCAGAATCCCAAATAAAATCAAGAATAGCACGACCATAGAATCTAATTAGATGAAAGGAAAATGCTACCAATGTTCAACACACATGTATCACTAAACATTAAACATAGACACACATAGTAGGAAAACCTCAAAATAAAGTAGCACACCTGTCAATCAAAATATTCTGCTTGCCATTTCAAGGTATCATGTAATGGAATAGAAATAAATATGAGGAATTTCACTTAAGTAGCTTCTTTCCTTTTAATAAAAAAATGTGAATGAACCAAGTCATAAGGAAAAAGGTGCAGAGTGTGAGTTTATCCTCTCCAAGCCCCCTAAATAAATTAGTTCCTGATCACTAAAACATAATTCGCAACCATCAATACATGAAATAAAATACATGCTATCAAAGTACTGGTGTTCTGAGATTAACTGGGATTTGATGCAAGATAGTAAATTTAGATAAAAATATAACTGATTATAAAGAGAACACAAGAATAATAATAAAAAAGAGAAGCATCAGAAGGAAGTGGAGGAAAAGGGAAAGGAGAAGTATGAAAGGAGGAAAAATAAAGAGTATGGATTCTAGAGTTGATACCAAAGAAAACCTGAAATGAGGATCTAATTGAAAAAAATGTATCTTTTTAATACCGAGAACACTAGATCCTCTTAGATCAACACACTTACCCCATTCCAAAGATAGATACAAATCAAAGATGAATAGAATGATCATAGATAACTCAATATGACTTGAAAGATAAATATAGATATAAAAAAACACAAAAACCCACAATAGAGATAAATGATATAGAATTCTTGATGGAGTTAATAAGTATATGAAATTATAGAGGAATAAGTATTTACCTGAATCAATAGAAATGAAGATTATGGAGAACTAATTATTTCACCTGAGATACTAAAAGTAATGATAAAATAATATTGACAAAGTGAATAAATAAATGAAATCACATAGGATGAAGTATTTACCTGAATCAATAGAAATGAAAATTATTGAGAACTGGGTATTCACTTGAGATGGTAAGAATAATATACACTGAAAAGTAAAACACATTATAGATAGAAAACATAATAGGTTGGTAAAAATATAAACATCTAAACATCCAAAATGAATTGAAGCATATGATCAAAGCTCATGTGTTCTTCCAAGGAATATCAACTAAACCTACAATATGAAAATCACTGCCCGAATATGATTATCATTGGATGGGAAATTTATTAATCTGAATATAACATTACACAATTAATAAAATATTTCAATTAGATATCAAGCTACATAAATATGAACATCACACATACCATTTAAGAGAGACTTCTTCATTTTCATGTAGATACACCAAAAACTGTCCATTAAGATGATTGCTCTCACATACCATTCAATGTTGTTACTAAAGGACCCTTTAAACCAAAGGTTAAAAAACTGGGGCTCCCACAACTTCTCATATGGGAGACCGGTGAATCCACCAAAGCTATTCCAAATCTCTTGTGACATTTATAATTCAAAAAATAAGTGTGAAAATGACTCCTCATGTTGAATTTGGCAGTAATTTCATCTAGATGCAAGGTAAATGTATATAAATTGAATACACTCATTAGTGGGTAAAGGATTGTTGTAGATTCTCCAGATCAAGAAGTTCTGTTTTTTAGGATATATTTACACTAAAGAGTTTAACCAGGCTATCCATCTCAGTTGGGTAAGAAATTTGATGTTGACACTCCCTTCTAAAAAAATATTCCTGTCCATGATCCTAAAAATATACATGTATCGGGATCATGAGAGATATCGATGATATTAAAGATAATTCATCGTTCCTCATTCAAGACAACATGGGAGAAAATCATGTGTTGTTTCATGAAACTGAATGTCATATCTGGATTAAGGAAACCCTGAAATCCGATGGTAGAGATTACACATATCATACTTGAATCTATCTCAAGAAGCAAATAATCATGTATCTCCCTTGTATGCATCATCATATGGTCCAAGAACATGGAACCATGAGTTTAGAATAGACCACCTATAGCTGGTGGTGGGATTAGATTGAAACATTATCCATCTAGAGATCTTCTTAATCTTGTACAACCTCTCACTCCCCACTATCATCATGATTTATACCTACAAGAAAAATATAGTAGAGAAGATGATCACCACCATCATCATGAGTTATATCTAAGACTATCAGTAAAACAGTACTGTTTAATGAGCCTATACATCTAATCACTAAAATGATGATTCTCAATACTATATCAATAATTTGTGCATAAAATGTATTGTAGTGTATAATTGTTTTGTCCAGATGAATGATGAAAGTATCGAAAATGTCAGTTTATGTATTCTGAATAGCATATCACAATTGTTATTCATGAATTTTTCATATGTACAATTAGGCTTATTAAAAATTCCTACTACTGGAGAATAGGTTGAGCATTCTATATCAGTTGAATATGTGTTCTGTACTGGGAATTTATAGCTGAAATAGAAAAACTAATAATACTATATTATACTCTTAGACAGAGAATTATAATTATAATTTTTCAATTCAAAAGTTTCATAAAAAAATCAGTCCATTAAGAGCATAATTTTTTACCTGGGTAGATGAAAGCTTCAAGGTGGATTTTATAGAAACAACATCAATAGTACCATGTCAACGACATCCATTTATTTTATGCTCCTACAAAATATGGATAAAAAATATTAAAATTTCATTTATATATATGATTCAAGAATTTTAAAACTATGGTATGTGGTTATGTTAAAATATGTTGTCATAATTTTTGAAATGAATTTTAGTATTTAAGACAAAGAGTGATTTATAAGTGTTTTTTCTAGTTGAACGATGATAGTTTCGAATGTTGTAATATGATATTTCAATAGATAATAGAAACCTTTTCAACATGAAAGTATTTTACTTTAGAGGAAATCAAAAGTCATTGTTATCCTGTATATATAATGAATAAAAATGTTTCTTTATTTCAAGTGGGATTATATTGACATAATTTAAACCATTATATATCTTTACCTATTTCAAAACATATATCATTAGTGTATCTGTTGTTACAATTCAAATAACTTTCTTATCAAATAGAACATATGAAATTGAGTCTTTATGATCACTCACCATCGGTTTTACTCTATATCCATTGGATTCCAAAATTATGTTGACAGCCGTGTATGTAAAGTAATAAATTCCAACAACAAATTTAAAGATTAATTTGTATGAGTTACGGAAAAGAGTAATTAGAAACAATATAGTAGTGAATATATGAGATAAATTGCAATTATGACACCAAATTTTTTGAGGACATACCTATAAATTTAGTGGACGCCATAAAATATTTAATATGTAACACTTGTACATTCAGTGGACCCCAAAAAATAAATATTTGAGTCATAAGATGTATATGAAAAAAATAGATGAAAGTATATGTGTAGGTGATTTTCACAATCTAAATCAGCATCATTTATCATGAATATGAAAATTATGTATTATTATTATGTTTTAAAGATTTGTTAATACCTACTATCAAAATGGTTATTTTATTTTTATATTTGTTATAACATTTCAAAGAAACAAAGAAAAATGAATATCAATAACACAACTTCACTTGCAATTTCATTACCTCATATTATCCCCATGAAATGATGACATGATTACTGAAAAATCAATGTGAGAAACAAACCAATAAAAATGGATGACAAAACTCCCAAATGAATATAGTTAAAACAACACTAAAATAGAGTACATATCCATCATGGAGATTTAGAATAATTATAAAGAAATCATTGAAAATGAATTTATTGGAATGGATATCAATGTGAGGAACCAAAAGAAGACAGAATTAGTTTCAACGCTGAACCAGAAACAAACCATAGTGAAAGATTTTTATTTTAAAAATCGTCATGGAGAATCATGCCATAAAAATTGAAGTGAAAAGATATGATAATCCTAGAAGCACAAATATGTTGCTTAATCATGCTACACACGCCAAAAATAAATCATTCAAAAATAAATGAAAACACCCTAATTGAAAACAAAATCATGCCATGAAAAGAACTTAGGTAGGACATACATCAACAAACTAAATTTGAACCTGTTGTATAGATAATGTATATGCAGAAGAAAAATAATACTTTTAATGAGCATATAGATACTACTATGGTAGGTTGTCAAATTATAATAATTTATTGTCATTAGAATAAGGTAAATGATGAAGAAAAATAATACTACGAGTATTGAAATAGGATAAAGTATTATAAAGGTATCATTACCTTATGTTAAATCAAACTAACCCAAGAATAAACCAAACCTTGTGATCTAATATCAACTGATAATGTTCAATATTATCTATTAAATCACTACATAGTAGTAATAAAATGTTTCATTATAAGTTCTATTGCTATTATACACAAAAAATACATCATAAGATATAAGTATTTTTTATTATCAATGAATTCATGTCTTAGGTGAAAGAAGTCACCAAGAAATAAAAGGACTACCAGTAGAGTCAATACCTAAAAAGTTGAGAAGATTTTATGCCCATGTTTCCTATGAAGACATTTATCAAAGATAAGTATACAATATAAATACTGTTAAATTACTGGAAGTTCATTGATTATCAATCCTGAATATTTCGCAAAACAATAAATAACAAAATTCAACAGAATATTGAACAAAAAATATTTCAGTGCATATAAAATGTGTTTGATTAATAGAAGACTTTCAAAAATAAGAACATAAAGATCACTATTAAATAAATCCACTATAACTGAAACTTATTTTGAGAGAGTTATTGGTTTAATAGTTAATATGGAATAATAATTAAGCATTAAAGTGAGTGTGATATTAAAGAAAACTGGTAAAATATTGGAAGTTCATTGATTATCAGTCCTGAATAGTTCAAAAAACACTAAATAATAAAATTCAACAGAATAATTAACAGAAAATATTTCAGTGCATATATAATGTGTTTGATTAATATAAGACTTGAAAAAATAATAATATATAGCTCCCATAAGAACCATGCATACTTTCATTCTAACATAGATCTGTTAATGATTCTCAGCCAATAGAATCAATCTCAATCAATGTCTTCTCCCTATCACTATCATTGTTGATCAATAATGGCCTAGTAAGAAGATTCTTTCATAAAACTGTTGTTTTGACCTTCATAGTATGGGTTGGGACAATCATCTATCTCAAATGTAGCAGTGTGATATAATTATTGCCTTTCACCCAGCCATAAGTATTAACAATAACGGGTATCTCATCTTTACCATGATTTTCTCTCTTGTAAAACTTGCAATACTCCACTCTATAGAAATGGTATAGAGAAAAAATATGATTTCTATATGTTCTTGAATCTATTTATTAAAAAATTTATCCAAATAAAAAAGATATTTTTGGGGGTTTTAGGCATGATATAGTCAAATGTAGAGTTATTTTATCAACTCTTTTTAGAGAGACAAAAACAGTAGTATACTATGTTTCCCCAAAATCGGTATCTAAGTGATCTACTTTCTTGAACCTGTGGAGGATAGTATTGAGGATGTGATGGGAGAAGGTACCTAAGAAAATATATGTTTGTCTCCATGTGTGAATACATTCGCTCTCAGTAAGCCTAATGATAGGCACCTGCGAACAGATTGAATTTTAAATTGTTCCATAGGGATGAGCACATATATATATTATTCAAACCTGGAAACCAAATAATGATAATAGTCTCTAGTACACAAGGGATTGAAATGAAAAATACCTAAAATTGGTGTATGGAGTTATAAGAAGTATGGATCAATGTGGTTATGCATTGATTATAGGGAACATAATGGGATCATAGTGAAAATCATATACCCACTTCAAATAATCAATGGTTTATTTGATTATCTTCATGGGGATAAATTCTTCTCCATGAATGATCTTCATTGTGGTTATCATTAATTGAGGGTAAATAATAAAGATATTACAAAGACTTCCTTCCAATCATGATATGGTCATTATTAGTTTTTTTATGCCCTTTTTCTTGACTAATGCTCCTTCTATGTTATGGATTTTATGAATAGTATTTAAGGACTACCTTTATAACATTGTGGTAGTTTTTATTGCTGATAATCTGATACATTTTAAAAGTCATGAAGAGAATTAAGATCATCTAAGGGTTATATTTCAAACTCTAAGGAAGGATAGGTTATTTGAAAAGTTTATAAAATTAGTATTTTGGTTACAACATGTTGGTTTCTTGGGGAACATTATAACCAGAAGGAATCTCAGTGACCCTACAAAGATAATGGTTTTGGAGGAGTGATTGCATCCTACAATAGTAATTGAGATTCATATTTTCCATGGACTAGTGGGATATTATAGGAGGTTTTTGAAAAATGTTTCATGACTTTATAATCAATTAACCATGTTAACTTGAATAGGGGTCAAGTTCATCTTGAAAACGGTGTCACAAACCAACCGGAGTCGACCCTTAACTGGTCACCTGAGTTACCCTACGTCATGGACCAAAGGGAATTCCAGATCCCCACGTGTTGGAAACTTGTTTCAAGCATCAAAATTAAATAGGTGGGGAAAATTTGGACCATAAATGAAGGAAAAATAAATAAATAAAAACAAAACAATGAAAATGAAAACTAGCAACGATGAGGAAATAAAATTGTGCATACCTCTATGTGACCCTATGAGTCACCACTGACTTCAAATCAACGTCGCACTACAGTTACCAAATCCAAGTAAGAATTATCACCCGAAGCTAAAAAAGATAAACTATAGGCATGATTATTAAAACATAGTAGGCTATACTAATAAAATATTCCAAATTCACTTCCTTTAAAATAAAAGAAACAATAATTTTCGATTGTGAACTAAAATATATCAAAGTATGATATTCTACTCATTTTACTCAAAAAAAATACAACTCATTGCCCTTATTCATTTCCAAAACCATGTTCATTATATTAGTGTGTAGTTAACATTTTTTAAAAAAGGGAAGTGATGCTTTCATTTTTTATATAAATAAAAATTATAAAAAACACTTTTACATTGAAACCTTTTTCAAAAGATTTTAGAGAGCAAAACATCACTTCCTTGTAAACACTACACAAGAAAGTACCACATATTCATATGACAAGGGCAATGAAAAAATACATACAAGTATCACATTTGTTACTACATGTGACTAATAGGTAATAGACAGAGGTTAACCTAGGAGATAAAGAACAATCCATAACATGCCAATACATAAGACCCCATCCCCGATAGCATTCCACACACAATGAAAACAAAAACTCCCAAATGCCTGGCCACCTTAACTCAGGACATACCGAGGGGTCCAATCCCAAAACAATAAACTAAAATATGTCCACCTACAATGGGCCACTAGTTGGTACATCAACTACCAGAGTAGAAAATAATCTTAGATAATTCTCTCAATATGTCAGGTTCCCAAGTCTCATATATATAATAGGGGTGATCCAACTGATTTCAGTCGAGCATCCAATCATAAGATATATATAATAATAATAATTCACAACATGCCTCACCATTAGTCTCCCCAAGGACTAATATCATGCCTTAAAAAATAGAACAGAAAGGGTTACAAATGAGGAACACTGATATTGGATCCCAAGGATTCCACAGTGAGAAAATCCCATCCATAATTAAAGACAAGGAATGAGAACTTTCAATAGAGGTTTTCATAATAAATTTTTTTATCAGTTTCACCATGTTTCTAAATGGTACTTTAAGCATTTAACAAAACGAACTTTTATGAAACATGTAATCCATCCTTCAATAGAGATGTAAACACACCAATTAAAATTTCTAACCATTTAAAAATCTCCATAAAACATTTCCATTACACTTTGAAAGCTAACAATTTATTAAAAAAGAACCAAACGGTCCATTTATTGACAACACATGGAAAACACCTTGAAGGAAAACATTCATATCTTTATAAAAACCAAAACCAAAAATTATACCCATAAAATGAACCCCAAACACAATTTCTCATCTTTCCAATACATATACAAATTGAAACCATGCCTTTTACATTCTAAATTACCTAAAAAATTCAACTAAGCATTTAACCAAGCACTTTGTGTGTGCTATTTACCAGGAAAATTCTAGTTATCACAAAATAATGATTAAAACAATATTTCCACACTATGAAATCCAATCCAAGGATCACATATTCAAATTTATAAATTAAAAAGGGTGTGAAAAGAAATAAACTGATGGATCATAAATTAAAAAGGAAAGTGCATGGGATATCCTACCTCAAAAGATGCCCAAACAAAATCTTTCTAACTCAATAAGTATCCCGCTCTCATGTAGACACTTATATATATATATATATATATATATATATATATATATATATATCTCTTTAAACTAATGCATGTGTTCCCCGCGCCATGAGGGAACATGCATACAGAAGATATATATATATTTATACATATCTATAAAAGGAAATATGTGTGTGCACCATCAAAACTGACTGCAACTCCATATAATAAATCCATGAGAATCAAAAACACCATTAATCCATAAAATAAAAATAGTCCAAAAAAAAAGAAATCAAGATACTATTAAAAACCCAACAAATCCTTTAAGAAAAAATTAATGGAAAAAACTATTTTTGAAGTGCCATATTCATTTTAATTATAATATGTGTGCGCACTCTATGCACCCATGGATGTGACAATATCCAATGGTACTTTAAAAAAGTCCTTTAAAGCAATCAAAAACCATTTTCAAAAAAGAACCATTTATAATAAACCAACCTAAAATACTCCATTTAATTCCAAAAACAAACAATCCCTTTCAAAACAAAGAGTGTCCTCTAAAAAACATAACTACCCCAATCCTCAATCCTTCAAGAATATAAAATTTAGACATTAAATCTAATTTACCAAAACATATCAAGCCCAAATGCTATAATAAGTCTTTATTTCACTTTTAGTGGACACAAAATATTTTACCAAATAAAAAGGGTTTAAAACACATATGCATATACCAAGAATCACCACAAAACATATTTTTAACAAAATATAAACATTCTAAAAAATCATAATAGACTAGGAAATGGTATCATAAACATGTAATTCATATTAAAAAATTATTAATAATAATTCATGAATCAATAAAATTCATCAGAAAGAAAAATCATGAATTCACCTACCTCAATGGAGTTCGAAGACGATGAAACCCCCATAGGAGGAAGATTACACCCCAAGGAACAATCTAACCACTTGAATCAAATGAAAAAACTGAAAAAAAAACTCTATCATTAGGGTTTGGCCAAATAGGAAAACCCCAAATAGGAAACCCAAATAAAATAAAGGAAAACCTAACAAAGGGGAAAGATGGGAGGTGCGGCTAAAGGAGGAGGGTTCCAGTGAGGGATTCACAGCCAGAGAAAAGACCACCGATGAGAGGAAAGTTTCCAGAGAGGGGTGATTATAGAGAAATGGGTGGTGAAAGAAGGATCGATGGGCTTGGGGAGGCACACACCGGAGAGGTACCGCTGGAGGGGGAAGTGTCGGCTTGGAGGAAGGGTGCCAGCGAGTCGCACACTGGAGAAGAGGAAGGCATGGATGGGGGTTGTGCGTGTAGTGAGGAGGAAGGGGGAGGGGGAGACGCATGAGGTAGGGGGAAGGGCAATTATTGTTTATTTTTTATCAAACCCATAATAAAATAGATTGATAATAACATTATTAATATAAATAATAATAATCATATTAATAATATTCATCCCATTTTTTATTAATAATAATATTAATAAAAAAAATTAATAATAATATTAATAACAATTTAATAATATTATTATTAATAATAATTTGATAATAATAATATTTATAACAATTTTAGTAATAATTATATTATCATCTACAACAATATCATTATTATTATGGTTTAAACATTTAATTTAATTTATTTCAATAAAATTTATTTATTTTAAATATTGGGAAGTTTCACGGTCACCTGGGCTAACCACATGGTTAGTGATGACCATGCAGTGCCTGTGCACTGGCCTGAAACCCAAAGAAATTGTTAAACTTCAAAAAAATTAAACAAGTACACAACCCTAACCTCGATGAGAAAATCCAAATCAATGAAATCATAAAATAAAATAATTTTAATGGTCGGGTGTGACACCTATCCCCAACACAAGAAAATTGCCCTAGAATTTCACCAAGCCAAAAGTTGATCAAAATTTGAGTCCATGCCCAGAAACAACCATAATAAACAAGGAATTTGAGGGTGACTATTTATTCCCCAAGTCACACCTAATCAATATAGATGAAACCACCACCCAAAATAGGGGGAGAACATGAGAGGGTTATCCCCACCATAAGTATTCAACTAGAAAGGAAATTAAAACCAAAACATACCACTCTAGGGAGGGAGGGATGAATGTGGGAATTCCCAACCAATCCAAATCAAATTTTATAGCACGAGTGAGAGAACACCTTGGTTGAAACTTGGAACTCTCGACTCAATCCAAAAACCCCAAACACTAGGGAAAACGCCAGAGGAAGAACTTAACCCAAACAGAAAACCCGAGCACAACTAAAAACATCAACTCTTCCATAAGAACCTAAATCTCCAAACATGCACAGTTAAACTGAGATCAACCCATACAATGGCCAAACACACTTTAAGAAAAACACACGATTCAGAAAACCATATCCAGACAAACAGGCCTATTTGGTTTACAAAAAAACATGTTCATCATAATCTACCATGGAAATTATAGACATAAAATGGAGGAAAAACTCAAAAGTAGAAAACAATAATGGAAATTCTTTAAATGTTAGAATCCCATCATGGAACACGAAACCCATACCGAGGCTTCACAGCCCTCGAAAACTCCTGATTGTGTATGAGATTTACCCTCAGACCTCTGGTTGGGGCTATGATGTTTGAAGCATCTCCTGCCTCATAGTAAGGAATGAGAATCCCTAAGTCATAACATATTCTTCATGTGATTCTTTCTGCACAAATTCTCTAGATGGACTAGACTACTACAAAGATGGCACACCTTTAGAGGGATGCAACATGACAGATTTGAGTTCTTGAACTATCCACACTGGTGGCACACATGAGGATGATCTAACAAACCGAAAACCCAGACCACTAAAGGAGACTCCTCAAAAGCACATTCCTCTAGATTATACTTCTCAAAAGATGGGTAACTTTTATGAATGATAGGAAAAACCGGATTACCAACTGCATGCACTCCATAACCCGCTCATATAAGTGGTCCACATAGACCTTCATCAGCTAGTATCCTTGGTGGAGACACATGAGCTCATCCCTCTTCTTTTTCATCACCTCCTCGGGTATAAACCATAGAATAAAAATAGACTTAAACACATCCCATGTCATCCTGACTTACATTGATGGTGGGGAAAACAAATACCATTCTTCTAGAGATGGACTTTCGAATAGACCCAAAACAACATACACTCTGACAGCTTCAGGATATCCCCATACCCAGAAGACAGGCTTGACCTCTTCAATTTACTCCCCTACCTCTAAAATACCTCGATCACCATGAAGGACAGGCAACATTCAAGAAGGACCAAAAACATGTCAGGAATTATTATAAACTTTGGGGACCTTTCTGGGTGGCACATTCCTAACAACACCAAAACACACAACAAAAACTGATATCAAACTAAATTACATTCTAAAAAGACACCCAGAACCAAAACAACAGCCTCTCAAGGAAAACAAAAACAAACACGCCCAAAAAATTACTTTAAAAAGCCACCAATTTCATTTAAACTTCAAAAGTTCCTTCTTCCAGATAAATTTTCCAAATAAAAAGAACCCTATTTTAAAACCAAATTCAATTTACAAAAATCTTTTCTTTTTTTTAGATTCATTTTGGAAAATAAAGTCTAGGCCTTAAATTTCAAATTCCCACCTTTCACACCCCAAGAACCATTTCACATGAATTAATCCATTTCCACCAATGCATGCTAACATGCACCTTCTAATCACATACCCTCACATGTGAAAATTTCTATAAAGGGTACCGAGGGTCACACCCAAACAACTTTCTCAGTAAATCCAAACATTTACCAAATTATCAAACCAAAAAAATTTCAATTTTTGTACCCATTTTACCAATATAAAACCATTAAAAATAAAGAATCTTCATTTCAAAAACACTTTTCATTTTCAAAAACACACTTACCGCAACCAGATCAAAAAATAACCACAACATGAACCAAAATTCCTAAATGAGGAACAAGTAGTTATGACTAACCTAGAGACATGGTAGTGAGTCACTCCCCAAGAAAGAATCCACAACTAGGAGGAACTTGAACCATGAACTCAAACTCAACATGGGTCACTACTCCATGTGAAATCATGAGGTAACTCTGGCTTGCCTCCATTTTAATCCCCCAATACAAAATAGGAATAGAATACTTGAATCTTGAACTAACCCTGGTAACTATAAGATCAATGTGAGAAAGAGTTTGTGATGCTCTTCACGAACCTACCTCCCAAGTCCCGATAGTCCTAATCTCCATCTACCAGAACCCCCAAATAACAATGGCCTCCCTAGATAACATTTTTTTAGGAACCAACCTGGTTCGACCTTGAACCAGTCACCTGATATGGCCTACATCATGGCCTAAAGGGTGTTCCTGATCCCCACAGCTAGAAACTATTGTCAGGAATCATAATTTAACAGGTGGGAATGATTTGGACCATAAATGAAAGAAAAATAAATAATTAAAAACTAAAAAATAAAAATGAAAACTAGTAGAAGTGAGGAAATAAAATTTCACATACCTCTATGTGACCATACAGGTCACCACTAACCTCAAACCAACATTGTACTACAGTGACTGAATCTGAGCAAGAAGAAAAACCAAAAGCTAAAAACAAAGATAAACTATAGTAATGAGTATTAAAACTCAATAGGATAGACCGATAATCTATTCCAAATACACATTAAAATAAATGAAACATTAATTTTCAATTTTGAAATACAATATATCAAAGTATGATTTTCTAAAAAATTTTCTCAAAATATAATACAACTCATTTCCCTTATTCATTTCCAAAACCAAGTTCATTCAATTAGTGTGTTGTTAGAATTTTAAAAAAAATGAAGTGATGCTTTCATTTTTTATGGAAATAAAATTATAAAAAACACATAGACTTTAAAACATTTTTTCACAATATTTTAAAGACCAACACATCACTTCATAGTGAACACTACACAAGAAAGCACCACTTATTCATATAACAAGGGAAATGAAAATATATATACAAGTACCACATTCATTACTATATGAAATTAAGAGATAATAGACATAGGTGAACCCATGAGATCAAGAACAATCCAAAACATGCCAATACATGAGACCCCATCCTAGGTAGCATTCCACACATGATGAAATAAAAAATTCCCAAATGACTGGACACCCTAACTCAAGACAGGCTAAGGGGCCTAATACCATAGAAATAAACCCCAATATATCCACCTACTATGGGCCATTGGTCGGTACATGAACTACCAGTGTAGAAAATGTTCTCAGATAATTATCTCAATATGCTTGGTTCCCAAGTCTCAGGTATATAATTGGGGTGAGATAACTAATGCCGGCTGAGCATCCAATAACAAGATATATGTAATAATAATAATTCACAACAACCCTCACCCTGAGTCTCCCCAAGGACTAATCTCATTCCATAAAACAGATAGAACACAAATGGTTCCAATTGAGGAACCCAGATAATGGATCCTGAGGATTCCACAATGAGGAAAACCTATCCATTATTCAAGAAAAGGATTGATAACATCCAACAGAGGTTTTCACAATGAATATTCTTAACAATTTCACCAGGTTTCCAAACAGGTCATTACGAATTTCATAAAACCAACTTTTATCAAAAATGCAATCCATCCTTAAAAAGAGGTGTAAGCACAGTAATTACCATTTCAAACCATTTACGAAAACTCCTTTAAATATTTCCATTACACCTTGAAATCAAACCATTTCTTACAAAAGCGCCAAATGAGCCATTTATCAATGACACATTCCAAAACACCTTAAAACCCTACATTCATATCTTTATAAAAACCAATCCCACAAGGTAAAACCATACAAGGAACCCTGAACACCATTCACATATTTCAAATACATATACAAATCCAAACCATGCATTTTAAATTCTATATTACCCACAAAATCCAATCAGGTACTTAACCAAGCACTTGGCGTGTGTTATTTTCCAAGACAATTCTAGTTTTCCCAAAACAAGGATTAAAACACTATTTCCACACCAAGAAATATAATCCAAGGATAATATATTCTTATTTATAAATGAAATAGGGTGAAAAAAGAAATAAAATAATGGATCCTATATTAAAAAGGTTATTACATGGGATATCCTACCTCAAAGGATGGCCAAGCCAAAGATTTATAACTCAATCAGTCACCCACTCACACACACACACTTCCATATATATATATATATATATATCCTTAAACCAATGCATGTGTTTTTCATTCCATGAGGGAACATGCACACATAAGATATATATATTTATACATATCCATAACTAGGAATATGCATGTGTGACTTTGAAACCGATTGCAACTCCCTATAATAAATCCCTGAGACTCAAAAACACCATGAATACCTAAAATAAAATTATTCCAAACAAATGAATCAAGATATTATTCAAAAACCAACAATACCTTTAAGAAAAACAATGTTATTGGAAAACACAATTTTTAAAGCACCATCTCCATTTGAATACCCATCCATGTGTGCACTCCATGAAACCATGGATGTGACAACATCTAATGGTACTTTCCAAAAGTCCATGAAAACACTCTAAATCCATTGTCACAAAAACACCATTTACAATCATCTAACCAAACAACTCCATTCAATTCCAAAAACAAACAATCCCTTTCAAAACAAAGAGTATCCTTTTAAAAACATTACTACCCTAATACTCATGCCTTCAAGTATATAAAATTAACACATTAAATCTAATTTACAAAAACATATCAAGGCTAAATGATATAAAAAGGATTTATTTATCTTTTAAAGAACAAAAAACATTTTACCAAATAAAATGGGTGTATAAACACATATTCATAAACCAAGAATCACCTCAAAACATATTTTTAACAAAATATAACAATTATAAAACATCATAATAGGCTATGAAAGGGTATTATAAACACATGATTCATATTCAAAAATTATTCAAAATCATTCAAGAATCAACATAACACTTCAGAAGGAAAGAACATGAATTCACCTACCACAATAGAGTTTAAACACGATGAAACCCTTAATGAAGGAAGAGTACACCCCAAGGAATAATATAGGACCCCTAACATTGAAGAAAATAAAACCGAACACAAACCCTATCATTAGTGTTCATCCAAATAGGAAAACCCCAAAGAGGAACCCCATATAAAATTAAGGAAACTCTACTGGAGGGGAAAGAGGGGAGGCACGGCTGGGTTAGGAGAACGTCATCAAGGGAGGAACATCTAGAGCACAGATCGATAGTGAGAGGAAGGCAGACGGAGAGGGGTCACACAAGAGAAAGGGGTAGTGTGAGAAGAAGTGGTGGGTTAGGGGAGGCGCGCACTGGAGAGGGAGCATCATAGGGGGAAACGCTGGCTGGGAGGAAGGGGCTCATCCATTCACACGCTGGAGAAGAGGAAGGCGTGACTGGGAGGGTGTGCTCGTAGTGAGGTGGAAGGGGGAAGGGGTGACACATGAGGTAGGGGGAAGGGGGATTGTGGGTTTTTTATCGAAACCCTAATAAAATAAATTGATAATAATAATAATAATCAACATATTAATAATATTCATTTCATTTTTTTATAAAACTAATATTTATAAAAATTTAATAATAATAATAATAAATTAATAATATTAATATTAAAAAAATTGATATTATTAATATTAATAACAATTTTAGTAATAATAATATTTTTATCTACTACGATAATAATATTATTATTATGGTTTTAAATTTTTCTTTTTTTTAATTCCATAAAATTTATTTATTTTAAGTATTGGGAAGCTGCATGGTCACCTAGGCCGACTGCATGGTTAATGCTAACTGTTTGGTACCCATGCACTATCTTGAAACCCACCAAAATTATCAAACATCAAAAAATTTAAACCATTAAAAAACATGAACCTCAACATGAAAATTCAAATCCAAGAAATTATAAAATTAAATAACTTTAATAGTTGGGTGTGATAATAGGAGTGTGAAGAAAGTTTCTAAGAGATGAAGAAGAGATTGGTTACTGCACCTACGTTAACTCTACCCTCTATCGAAGAAGGATTCATTATTTTTAGTGACATGTATCTGAAAGGAATTGGGTGTTTCCTCATGAAAAATAAAAAGGTTATTGCTTATGCATCTTGACAGTTGAATCCTCATGATAAAAACTATCCTACGCAAGATTTGTAGCTGGCTACAGTTGTTTTTTCTCTAAAGATATGGAGGCACTATCATTATGGGTATATGTTAGATATATACACAGACCATTAAAGTTTAAAGTATATTTTCACACAAAAGGAATTGAACATGAGACAGAGGAGATGATTGGAACTTCATAAAGACTATTATTGTTCAATTCATAATCATCCTTGAAGAGAAAGAAAATTCGATGATTCATTATGTAGGAAGGACCTTATTTTGTTGGCAATGATGAGGATTCAAAGAGATCATTTGATTAAAGACCTAGTAAAACTAGACATGGGAATCGTAAGGGAAGGGACATCATAAACCCTATCTCAAATGATTTCTCAACAATCATTACTATAGAAGATCAAGAAATTTCAAAAATAAGATATTTTATTACTGAAGAAGTTTGAGGCTGTGAAGGATGGTAAGTTTCATGAGTTCAGATTTGATCAATAAGTTGTACTGAAATTTCATACAAGACTATGTGTTTCATCTATTTCAGAAATAATGAAGGAGCTAATGGATGAAGCTCATATCTCTGCATTCTCTATATATTATGGAAGCACTAAAATATATATAGAACTTTGTGATCATTTTTGGTGGGATAACATGAAAAGGGAGATTTTTTAACACACTACAAGGTGCCAGATTTTTCAACAAGTGAAGGCATAGGGAAAACATACTAAATCGGTATTACAACCAATACATATACCGGCATGGAAGTTGGACAATATCACTATGGAATTTTTCACTAGACTCACAAGAACATCCAAAGGAAACAATGTGATATGGAATATAGTAGACCGTCTAACTACGACTACCCATTTTATATCTATTTGTGAAGATTTATCTTTTGATCAACTTTCCAGAATTTTTGTGAGGGAAATGGTAAAGCTTCATGGGGTACCACTCTCTATCATATGTGATCATGATATGAGGTTCACATCAAAATTATAGAGAAGTCTTTAACATGCTTTGAGTACTGAATTGAATTTTAGTATGGCTTATCACCCCCAAACTAATGGACAATATAAAAGTACTATTCAAGAACTTGAGGACATACTGATATCATGATTAATATAATTTAAAGGTGTATGGGATCAATATATCTCATTAGTTGAGTTCTCTTACAAAAATAGCTTCCATTAAACCATTAAAATGGCACCCTATGAATCTCTATATGGGATGCAATGTAAAACTCCTACTTGATGGGATAATGCTAGTGAGAGAAAGCTTCTTGGGCCTAATCTTGTGCAAGAGCTGACAAAAAATGATCATGCAATCCAACAAAAAATTATTCCTAATCAAATTCAGTAGAAGATATATGCTAATAACCATCAAAGAGATTTGGAGTTTGATGTTGGGGATAAGGAATTCCATTGAATTTCTCTAGGGAAGAGATTCATGTTGTTTGGAAGTAAAAGCAAGCTTAGCCACAAGCACATTGGACCCAATTATATCCTTGATCGCATATAAGAAGTGGCCAATCGGCTCACACTTCCACTAAATCTATCTCATGATCATGATATATTCCATGTATCCCTCTCGAGGAAGTACATACCTAACCCCTCACATGTACTAAATATAGAGGTGATACAACTAGAATATGGACACTCTTATGAGGAGTAGCGGATAGAGATTTTGGATTGTAGAGACAAGGTTCTATGAAACAAGACTACCCACCTTGTCAAAGTGTTGTGGAGGAACCAAAAATATGAAGCAGCCACATGGGAACCATAGGAAATTATGAGGCAAAAGAAGCCACACCTTTTCTCTTATGAGGGTACGAGTTGAAATTTCAGGGATGAAATTTATTACAGGGGAAGTATGTAATGACCCAAAAATTTGAATAATATTTTCTTTCCTTAATATATATGTTTTAATATTTTATAATCAGAAAAAATGTATAAGTATAAATGTAATGTGACCATCAAGTTTTTGATGGTTATATGACCATTGGTTAATATGACTGTTGGAAACAATAATAATTTTTAACCTCATAATCACTGTTTGTATATAGAAATGATAATGGATAATTAATGAAAAATGAAGAGTTGATGGCCTCATCTAGTAGACTCTTGCAGTACAAAGCCCATTTTTCTGAGCTTGGGAAGGATGTAGAGTCACGGGGCTTTGCTCAAGATCAAGCCCATGCTGAGATTCAACATGTTAAGATTGAATGAAATCACTTATGAGATAAGTTCATGTTAGTGGAGATTACACTCGGATGATATTATTTGAGCCGCCCAAGAGTCTATCACCATTTCACACCTTACCATTAGGTCATATGCAGGTGTTTTAAGGGGATATGTGTTGACTCCCTAGATACTTAAAATGCAATACCTTTGTTTTAAAAAAAATTATTTCATCATTTCTGTTTTAAGAATATATTTTATTAATAAAATATATGTTTAATAGAGACAAATTTGATAAATTGATTTTAGAAGTAAAAAAATTTACTTTTTAGAGATTTCTCATACTTGTAGAATTATTATGTTATAATAAATGTCATTTTTGAATTTCAAATGTCAAAATTAATATAGGGTGGATTTTTAGTAGTTTTCTATGAAGTTTAAATTTTTTGATGAATAGTATTTTTATGAATAGTATTTGATGAATAGTGTTATTATTGATGAATAGTAGAGAAATATTTTTTAATGAATTATTAAATCATTGATTATGGGAAATGATTTTCAAAAAAATAGGCATACAGAGTTGCGATCAGTATGATATATAGATTCTAATAGTATAAACACAGTTTTTTGGGGAATAGTAACTTGACTCTTTGGAATAGTGATGTTACTCTTATGAATAGTAACTTGACCAATGGAATAGTAACCTCACCGAAGGAATTATAAATATATTTTAGTCATCTTAAATGGTAATTTGATATAATTATATCATAGTATAAGTAAATAAATGTTTTAGAAATTGTTAGCTAAGTATTTGTATTTTATTTATTTAATCTAATTTAAAATGAAATTCATTTTTAAAAAATGGAGTTTAGTTTTGAATTCTATGCATCTAAAAATTGTTAGGGTGAATTTTTGGTATTTTTGAAATAGTTGAATTTTTTATGAATAGTAAAAATACAGTTTTGATTTTTTGGTATGTTTAATGAAATCATAACTATGTCATAATGATGTAATGAGTAATATAGGATTTTGGTAGAATCCTATGGATTAAAATATGATATGAGGTGGCCCAAGTGGCCAATACCATTTGAAAATACCATGGTAAAGCCCATGGTTTTGTAAATACCGCTAATGAGGTGTCCCTATAAATTAATAAAAAAAACCACTCTCATTCACTATGAATACCATCCCATTCCTTCATTTACATTCTTGAAAAAATCATTCTTCTGGAATCTCTAATAGTATTACCTCCCTAGTAGTCCTCCCAAGGTTTCCTCAAGTCCTTGAGGTCCCTATATTTGAGTTTTATAACTTACTCTTAAAGATAAGGGAATTCTCAACTTCTCTTTTCCTTTCAAGTTCTATTTTATGTGGTATGTATTTAAAATTTCCATACCATGTTCTTATATCAATTTTGTTCTATCCCTATACTATATTATGAGTATTTTATGAATTTTTTAACCCTATCCCTTTTCTTTTTAATGTTTTATAAAACCATTTTTCATACCAGTTATGTTGTAGAATCTTCATCTCAAAATATCTCTCTTTTTCTCAATAAATTATTTTATTTTATTTATGTGAATACCCAAACATATTTTATTTATACGAGTATTAATCAAGACACAAAATGATTTTTTTTATTCTGTAATTCACATACATAAAACCCCTATTCCCTTTCCTTGGGTTATAAATGACAAAAATGATCATGTTTTTAAACACTTTTTAAAACGCCAAGATTTTGATATGAACCCCATTTCTTATATTCTCTTTGGGATATTTATGAAATGTTTGATTATGATCCCTATAGATCAAATTAAAATAAATACATATTAAGGTTTCACCCTGATAGCACTCCAATGCATTGGGTATATAAATTAATCTCTAGAGATGACATGTTTTACGATACCTTGTTGAATAACTTTGGTAATTTTTATGACACGTTGGGGATAGAACTTGGATATTTTCTTATAAATATCTAAATTACATTTTTTAACCACATTTTCAATTTATGATTCGCGTTATTATTATTATTATATTCCAATTTATAATTCCTCTATGATATTTCTCACATTCTTATTGATATCTCTCAAGTTCACATGTAAACTGTTTCACTTGTTTTCCCTTAATAGGACTTCTTCCCACCCTTTACATTGATTTATGTCCCCAGGTTATTGTAATAGTTGGTTTCCTAGAACCAACTGGTTTTACTTTGATTACATGAATATATAATTTATTATTACATATTGTTCATTATTCTGCATGACTATGATGTAATAATGTCCTAAAGTATTTGTTGCATTGATAAGGTCATGGCAGTTCCCCGCTATGATGAGAACCTTGAAATGCTTTAACAATATTATTAAATATAGTTCTGCAATAGGATGACATGTTATGTTGAGAGACATAGCATGCATACCATCAGGTGTGAGTACCCGTAAGCATATGAGACTTCCTCTCATGAAGTTTGCACTTGGTAATCTCCAAGATAAGAGATTATGAGAACAGACCTACTAATAAGAATTCTGCATGTTTTGGTGTCATCAGATATTTGTATCTGCGAGTGTGTGTAATGATCTTTAGACTTTAAGATTATCATTAATATGTGTCATGACTTACACAATTTGATTTACTGATGAAAACTGTCACACAGATAGTTGGTGGGAAGTAGGGTATGTTGGGTGTGTCAGGAGTGGCATGTTATTAATGGATAAGTCAAGGAAGGATTTTTCCCTTAAATTTATGGAAGTTGATATCTCGGCCCTTTGATTAAAATAGAACTGTCGCGCCAAATTCTATGTCCATGGTGTTACAACAAGTTTATTTCTGGTAGTCAAAGAATGACGTATCAAGTATAAAAGTTGATGACACAATCATGAAACCTGCTTGATGAGATATTGTGACAAAGGGATTATATTACACAGTGAGCATTTATATGTGGATGTCTTTGTTGCGACTTTACATTCTTTCTCTTGGGTGCCTTGACCCGTTTCAATACAGTACTCTTGGACTTTAGGCAAGCCTACCTAATGCCAACAAGAAATAATCCTATAGTTTCACACACTAAGTGTTTTTTGTGGTCTCTATTTAATTCTATTTGAATTTAATTAATGAAATAAATATTATTCTAAATACCATGGAATAATTTTATTCAAGTTAAAATGATCGCATAAATTAAATAAAATTTATTTATTTATTTTACTAAACATTTAATAAATATTTATTTAATAGTTTGTAAATAAAATATTTATTTAAGAGAATAAATTATTTATTTATTTATTCAGGTGTTCAATAAAAGGAAGTGGAGTTCGAGCAGACCATGGTCGGCCCAATAGTAAAATAATTATTTGTAAGATGGTAAATAATTATTTAACTAGTTGGCACAAATTAAAATAGCGCTGCTATTATTTTGTGACGCAGAATTTTATTTATAATTCCATTTTGCGCAAGTTGGAACACTATATATAATGATGCAGTATTATTATTAAAATCATGGTTTTTTTCTAATTTCATGAATGTATTTAATTTTTTCTATACAATTAAATATTGTAACTTAAATTCCATGTATATAAATAGGCAAGTACCCCTATTGTGCCAGACACCACACCACACGCCTGGTGAATTGAGAATTATTGAGCCAACAATTTCTCTCTCGAATCCTCTTATCTCCCCTCTCAAGAGCGAGATACATTCTTCAAGGTCGAAGAACAAGCGGTCAATAACGACTGACACAAGGCACTCGCTTCATCACGCTAGCACCTGAAGAATGAGCGGTGTCAATCGGAGGCCATCGGATCATGTGTGGATCATCGCCAGAGGGATTCTAGTTTGGATTCTTACAAGTGAAATGAGATAATATGGAAGGGTCATTCTGGATGATCAACATCATCAACGAAGAAAAATACCTAAGATCCTGGTATTATTTTTCTTTATAAAATTAATTAAATTAATTATAAACATGATGTGCAATATCCTCTCTAAGGGTTTAGGTCCTATTTATTATTTATCTAAATCATTGATTATATTTCATGGATACTGACATTCATCATCGTATTGATCCCAGAATAATCATTGATCATAGTAAAAATCAAATTTGGGTGCCATCCTAACTATGCTTCCCCTTCCCTTAGAACATTCAAGTGGTATCAGAGGGGGTCACATCATATTTTATAATTATTTAAATATTTCATTGAGGAATTATGCATTTAATAATTTAGTTGTTTCAATTCAAGTTAATCTTTCTTCAAACATGAATCTCGAGATCTATTCCTCCTCTTTTGTTTCTCATTCACCTTACAAAAACAATATTTTCTTTTAATTTTGATTAAAATAGAATATAGGATCTCATCCAGAGGTTCCAAAGCTTCTTGGTCATACAAGACTAGAACACACGTCATGTATTAAACAGTACACGCCACGTGGACAAGATTCAATGCATCAGACCGGTCTGCCAAACCAAGCCCTATGTTGGAGTCTTTATAAGTCTTAAATGAATCCGTGTGTTGACCAGGAACAGGTGGCACACGGTTTCCAGATTACATGACATGTGGATTAATGGACATGGTGTATAGTCCCTTCAGGTTAGGGTTGGACCGTGTACCCCGTACACGGTTTTCTCGGCTGGAGACCGTGTAATAAGGAACTATACAGCGTGTGGCCCACTGGACATGTTGTGTACTCCGAATATTTCCTAATTACACTCACACGGCGTTTCCTCGGGCGTGTACTTCGGATAGACAATGAAAAATAGTACAGGCCATGTAGTTGGAACTACACTTCATTTACTCATCCAAATTATGCAGATTTATTAAAATTTATTATTATATTATACAAACCCTTGAGACTTGTACCATCGTGTGGGCATAAATCTGAGGCACAACACCTGATAGGTGTTTTATATATATTTATTTAATTTAACATCTGTGTAATGTTCATTTCTACTCATTGGGTAGTTACGAATAGGAATTCATCGGGTTGCCTCCAAGGTACAAGATACGTACAAAGATAATTTTAAATGAATTTATTTGCTTAGAATTGTGATGAATGAGAATCTAAAGGAAATTCAGAAAAGGATTTAAGATAAAAGGATTGATTAATTAAAGATGATAATTAATTGATTCAAGCATGATTTATCTTAAACAATAACGATTAAAGAATTCAATGATAATTTTATTAATGCGTAAATATTGTTGCATGTATGGATGATAATGAGCTAGACCAATACCTTTGTATGTGGATGGTTTCTTTTAATTTATTTATTTGAATTAGATTTGTTGTCCTATGAGCCTTCTCCTCATTAATATGTAGGGCTTGCATGCCCAAGGTTTCTTTTATATAAAACCCCCTTTTACCCCCCACCTACATGTGAGTTAAAAAAATGGTATATGTAATGGATGGAACTCCCAAGCTAGTGGAGGTGGTTCAAGCTGGAGCCAAGATGAAACCAATCCCAGGAGATACAGAGGTGGACAGGTGGAAGCTATAAACATGAACCCAAAAGGTTCAAGGTGTTTCTCACCTAGTCCAGGGTTAGTTTATCAACCTCTAGATAAACTAACCATTATAAAAGATGATGATCATTCCATTTACCATATTTTATTTCTGTCATTTTCATAATTTATCATTATGGATGTGTTGTTACGATCACATAATTAATGAATTAAACAAACATGCAATATAGAACTAAAATAAACCAGAATTATGCATAAATATTATCAAGACATGGTTAATAACTTAAGTAAGTTTTCACTTAATATTAACAGACATGTGATAATAAGAAATTCGCGCATAATAGATAAAAATCCCTCAAATAAAATATTAAGTCAGACTGAGC
This sequence comes from Viscum album, assembly GCA_963277665.1. Classification (NCBI taxonomy): domain Eukaryota; kingdom Viridiplantae; phylum Streptophyta; class Magnoliopsida; order Santalales; family Viscaceae; genus Viscum; species Viscum album. The sequence continues at coordinate 1,653,613,041 of OY728121.1, read as the reverse complement.
CTTCCATTACTTTATTAAGGGAAAAAGTCAATAAAACTATGTGTTTGACCAACCCTTGTTGGGACACTTACTTCTATACAGGAAGCCCTTATTAAAGGTTTCAGGTTGACTTAACCATATTACATCAAGAGGAGTAGCCCTTGCTAGACTTGGTGTAATATTGGAGGCAAGAGTTGAGGAAATCCAAAGTCATGATTTCAGGATTGGGGAGTCCACTCAACAGATCAAGGAACTGCAAGCCCGTAGTTGGCAAAGACCTTCCAACCTAAATACCTTCTAATAGCTTGACCAACCCTTTTTGTGGTTATGCGAAGGGGAATATGGATCCTTTCCACTAGAATTTCTTAGAAACTGGACATCCTGAGTTAAATGGTGAGGGCCATTGAGACTTTATAAAATATTGGGAGACTTAATAAAATTTATTATTCTTAAAAAATGTAATCAAGAAACTACTAATGATCTGCTATTTTAATTGTAGAATAAAAAAGGACAAGCTCGTCAACCACACTATCTCTACGATCAATTCTAGATAAAGACAACATACTCACCGGCAGTAACTTCCAGGAATGGTTTAAACGCCTTCGGGTTATCCTAATCCATGAACAGAAGTCTTATGTGTTGGAGTCAGCATTACCTGATCTGCCTACCAAGGAGGTGAGTGATGAGGATTTCCTGGTCTATGAGAAACATATGAACGACGTGGTTGACGTTCAATGTTTGATGCTATCATCAATGTCTAGTGAGATCATGAAGTCTCATGAAAACCTAGATTCTTATAGCATACTCGAGCACCTCCATGGTATTTACTAGGAGAGAGAAAGATAGGAAAGGTTTGAGATATCTAGGGAACTCTTTCAGAGTAATCTTGGAGAAGGTTCCTGAGTTGGGCCTCATGTAGTCAAGCTCATTTTCTACATTGAGCGCCTGGAGGTTCTAGGGTTTAAACTCCCCGAAGAACTGGGCACCGATCTCATTCTCGCATCACTCCCTCAGATCTTCTCTAAATTTTTTGTCAATTTTAATATGTACAACATTGAGAAGTCTCTATCTGATCTTCTTATCCTCATTCTCCAAGTGGACAAAGATATGAAGTTCAAAAAGCCTTATGTCCTAATAGCGAATAAGAGGAAAGGGAAGGTGAAGAGATTTAAGCCCAAAGCTTCTTCACAGCCTTCCATGAAAAGGAATATCAAATGGAAGGCAATGGAATAGGGGGCTGTTTGTTTTGCATGTGGCAAGAAGGGTCACTGGAAGAAGAAATTCACCCATCCTAAAAGCAAGGAGAAGATTCAGGTGCGTTTTTTATCAAATGCAATCTATCTATTTCAACAAATTGGTTATTAGATACAGATTGTGGTGATCACAAATGTATCCAAATACAAGAACCAATTATATTAATGAAGATTGATTGAGGTGAGGTAGATCTATGAGCATCCAACAGAGCCAAACTTGTTGTTGTAGCTGTTGGGGACTACCACATCACATTGCCAACTGGGATGATCTTGGTGTTAAAGGGTTGTTATTATGTGCCTTCTGTTACTAAAAACATTATTTATGTATCCAGATTAGATGCAGATGGATTTGTTATCAATTATGGAAATGAATGTTGCTTCTTTTACAATGATATCATTTGTTATGGTAGGGTACATTTATACAACAGACTTTACGTGTTGGATTACACAAACCAAGTAATGGAAATCAATAACAAAGATACTTTACATGACTCATTCCACACCCAAATTTTGTATCACCGTTTTGGCCATGTAAACAAGAAATGCTTGACAATGTTACATCAAGATGGATATTTAGATTTTTTAGAACTAAAACCACTTGGCGTATGTCATGCATGTTTACAAGGAAAAATGACCAAATCCCCATTTAGCGGGAAAGGTGAAAGGTTTAAAGAACATCTTGAATTGGTTCATACCGATGTGTCTGGACCATTTCCAGTTGAAGCGAGGGAAGGGTACTCATACTTCATAAATTTTACTGATGATTTTAGTAGATTTGGATATATCTACGTAATGGGGTATAAGTCGGATTATTTTGATAAGTTCAAAGAATACAATAATGAAGTTGAGAACTAGCTTGGTAAGAAGATTAAGAAACTTCTCTTAGACTGAGGTGGAGAATATCTTAATCAAGACTTCATTGATTACTTATGGGAGTTTGGGATCATATCCCAACTCACTCCTCCAAACACGCCCTAGTGGAATGGTGTGAGAGAAAGGAGGAACCGCACCTTGTTATACATAGTGAGATTAGTGATGAGTCATGCATGTCTTCTATTATCCTTTTGGAGATATGTGTTACAAATAGCAGCACACATACTAAACCAAGTACCAACTAAATCGATAAATGGTATTCCATATGAGTTCTATATTGGAAGAAAATCCATGTTATCAAATTTACATGTGTGGGGTAGCGAAGTGTTTGTTAAGGCCTCTTCAGGTAATAAACTCGCACCCCAAGGAACAAAGTGTACCTTTATAGGATACCCTAAGGAAACAAGGGTATATTACCTATAATACACCTTAGACAAAAAGTTTATTGTGGAAAGACATGTTGTATTCCTTGAGAGGGAGAACATCTCCAAAAGAGATAGTGGGAGTGAGATATACTTCGATGAAGTCAAGGCTCGAGGTGCACAAGAGTTGGTACAGGAACAGATTCCACAAATCCCCATAGAAGAAGAATCTATTCCAGAGACACAAGTACTGCGTAGAAGTACAAGAGAGGTTAGAGAACTCGAACGGTGCAGTTTTTTAGCTACTAAGGATGTAGACTTCTTATTAATTGATAATAATTATCCTCTAACCTACAACGAAGAAGTAAGTGGCACAGATGTTTCCAAGTGGTAAGAATCCATGAATTCTGAAATAGATTCCATGTACCAAAACCAAGTCTGGATTTTGGTAGATCCTCTAGTTGATGTAATGCATGTTGGCTGCAAATGGGTATTCAAGAAGAAACTGGACATGAAAAGACAAGTCAGTACCTATAAGTCACGATTGGTTGCAAAAGGTTTTAAACAGCGTCATGGAATTGACTACGATGAAACCTTCTCACCAGTTGCAATGTTGAAGTCCATCAGAATTCTACTTTCTATTACATCTTACCATGACAATGAGATTTGTAAAATGGATGTAAAAACAACATTCCTTGATGGGAACCTTCAAGAAGATGTCTACATGATACAACCTGAAGTTTTTGTGACTCCAAAGGATGCCAATAAGGTATGAAAGTTGCAGAAATCCATTTATGGATTAAAGCAAGCATCCAGGTCTTGGAACATTCATTTTGATGAATCCATAAAAAAATTTGGTTTTATCAAAAATTAATGTGAGCCTTATGTCTACAAATGTTTTAGTGGGAGTGCAGCCATTTTCCTAATAGTATTTTTTGATGAAGTATTACTCATTCGAAACGAGATACTAGTCTAGCAGTTTGTTAAGGCATGGATGAATCAATGCTTCTTCATGAAAGACTTGCGTGTGGCAGCATATATTCTTGGGATCAAGATACATTGTGATATATCCAAGAGATTTTTGGGCCTATGTCAAAGTACATAAAATGATAAGATACTGAAGAGATTTAGTATAGAATAATCCAAGAGGGGATTGTTGTCAGTGTCACATGGAATTCATCTTTCTAAGAAAATGCATCCTCAGACACATGAGGAAAAAAAGATAATTGCAAGGACTCCATATGCATCAGCGATTAGGTCAGTCATGTATGTCATGCTATGTACTAGGCTGGATGTTTCCTACACATTGAGTGCGTTAGGTAGATATCAAGTTAACCCAGGTGACCACTATTGGATGGCAGTCAATACTATCCTAAATTATCTAAGGCATACTAAGGATATATTCATGGTTTATGGAGGAGATGAGGAACTAGTCATCAGAGGATATGCAGATGCTAGTTTCCAAATAGATCAAGATGACATGAAGTCACAAACGGGATACATCTTTACTTTGAATAGAGGTTCAGTGAGCTGGAAGAGCTCAAAGCAGAGTGTGGTCACAGATTCTACAACAGAGTCCAAGAATATCACAGCTTCTGAGGTAGCTAAAGAAGAATTTTGGATACGAAGCTTCATCTAGGAGCTAGATGTGATACCTAGTAGTAAAGATACCATCACACTATACTGTGATAATACTGTAGAGGTGGCTCTTTCAAAAGACCCAAGGTCACATCAACAGATGAAGTACATACTACGGAAGTATCATCTCTTGAGGGATTTTTCTCAAAGAGGTGAAGTTGTAGTGAGAAGTATTTCCACGAATGAAAAACGAGTGGACCCCTTGACTAAAGCCTTGACTCAGCAGAAACATGATCATCATGTGAGGTTAAGTGGACTGAAAGTCATAGGCAGTTGGATCTAGTCCAATTGGGAGGTTTTAAGAGTTAGTGTCCTAGAACCAACTGGTTTTACTTTTATTACATTAATATTTAATGTATTATTACATATTGTTCATTTTTATGCATGACTATGATGTAATAATGTCCTAAAGTATTTGTTGTGTTGATAAGGTCATGGCAGTTCCACGCTATGATGAGAACTATGAAATGCTATAACAATATTCTTAAATATAGTTCTATGGTTGGATTACATGCTATGATGGGACACATAGCATGCAGACCGTCAGGTGCGAGTACTCATATACAGATGAGACTTCCTCTCATGAAGTTCGCACTTGGTAATCTCCAAGATAGGAGATTATAAGAACAGACCCTCTAATAGGAATTCTACATGTTTTGGTGTCATTGGATATTTCTATCTGCGAGCATGTGTAATGATCCTTAGACTTTAATATTATTATTAATACATGTCATGACTTACACACTTTGACTTACTGACGAAAACTGTCCACAGAGTGTTGATGGGAAGTAGGGTACGTTGGGTGCATCAGGAGTGGCATGTTATTAATGGATAAGTCGATGAAGGATTTGTACCTTCCATTTATGGAAGTTGATATCTCAGTCATTTTATTGAAATAGAACCGTCGTATGAAATTATATGTCCATGGTGTAATGATGAGTTTATTTTAGGTAGTCAAAGAATGAAATATCCAGTATAAAATTTGATGACACAATCATGAAACCTGCTTGACGAGATATTGTGACAAATGGATTATATTACACAGTGAGCATTCATATGTGGATATCATTGTTGCGACTTTATGTTCTTTCTCTTGGGTACCTTGATCCGTTTCTAGACAGTACTCTTGGACTTTAGGTAATCCCACCTAATGCCAACAAGAAAGAATCCTAGAGGGTCACACACTAAGTGTTTTTCGTTGTCTCGGTTAAATTCTATTTAAATTTAATTAATAAAATATATATTATTCTCAAGACCGTGGAATAATTTTATTCAAGTTAAAATTATCTCATAAATTAAATAAAATATATTTATTTATTTTATTGAAGATTTAATAAATATTTATTTACTAGTTTGTAAAAAAATATTTATTTAAGAGAATAAATATTTATTTATTTATTCAGGTGTTCAATAAATGGAAGTGGAGTTCGAGCAAACCAAGGTCGGTCCGGTAGTAAAATAATTATTTTCAAGACGGTAAATAATTATTTAACTAGTTGGTACAAATTGAAATAACACTGCTATTATTTTGTGACACAGAATTTTATTTATAATTCCGTTCTGCACAAGTTGGCGCACTATAAATAATGATGTTGTATTATTATTAAATGCATGGGTTTTTTCTAAGGTCATGAATGTATTTAATTGTTTCTATGCAATTAAATATTGTAAATGAAATTCCATGTATATAAATAGGCAAGTACCCATATTGTGTCATAAACCACACCACACACCTGGTGAATTGAGAATTGTTGAGCCAAACAATTTCTCTCTCGAATCCTCATCTCTCCCCTCTCAAGAACGAGAGACATTCTTCAAGGTCTAAGAATAAGTGATCAAGAAGGACCGACATAAGACACTCACTTCACCGCACTAGCACCCGGAGAACGAGCGGTGTCAATCGGAGGCCATCGGAGCATATGTGGATCACCGCTAGAGGGATTCTAGTTTGGATCCTTACAAGAACAATGAGATAATATAGAAGGGTCATTTCAGATGATCAAAATCATCAACAAAGAAAATACCAATGATCCATGTATTATTTTTTCTTTATGAAATTAAATAATTAATTATAAACATGATGTGCAAGATCCTCTCTAAAGGTTTCGGGCCTCTTTATTATTTATCTAAATCTTTGATTATATTCCATGGAGACTATAATTCATCGTCATATTGATCCCAAAATAATCACTGATTATGGTAAAAATCAAAGTTGGGTGTTGTCCCAACCACGCTTCTGCTACGCCTGGAACCTTCTGATATGAGAAGAAATAAATGTACTTAGGATGATCCTTGAGGAACCCATTCTTTTGGAATAAAATATTGTTTTAAGTTTTCATGTATTATGTATCTTATGTTCAATACACTAAACATTAAAAGATACTCTATTTGTAAAATGTCATGTAATGTTATGTAATGAAAATGTGGGATGCTATAAAAGACACAAATTTTATCCAAAATTTTTTCATGGGGATGTCATAAATTTTTTAAGGCTAAACCAGAAAACAAACTAGAAACTCAAGGATAAATGTAATCTTTATAGGGTATCCAAGGGAAACAAGGGAATACTATTTATACAACACCATGGATAACAAGGTGGTTTTCACACACAAAAACTATTTTTCGTGAGAGAGAGTATATTTTCATGATAGATATTAGAAGAAATATTTAATTTGTTGAAGTTGATTCTCAGGATACACAAGAATTTCTATAGAACATGTTCTGTAGGTCCCTAGGGAAGATACTATTCTTGAAACAAAACTAATATATAGGAGAAGCAGATAAGGTAGAGAAATGGAAATATATGGTTTTCTAGTCACCAAAGATGGTGAATAATTATTGGTTAAAAATAATGATACTCTTTCCCAAAAGGATGATGTATAGAGCTTAGTAGGTAAAAAATAGAATGAATCCATGGATATTGAGATGGATTCCATGTATCAGAACCATGTTTTGGTTTGGTCGATCATCTAGTTGATGTAAATCTCATTAGGTGAAAATGAGTATTCAAGAGAAATATAGATAAGGAATGTAATGTGAGTACCCATAAAGTTTGTCTACTAGATAATTGGTTATTAAAATTACAATAAATTGACTACAATGAATCCTTTCCCCCAGATTTCATGTTTAAATCCATCATAATTCTAACTTCTATAGAAACTTTCCATAAATATGATATTTGGAAGATGGATGGGAAAAAATTATTTACTATAAGTCTTCATGAATACTTCTATATGACCAAACCTAAAGAGTGTTTAACTTTGGGAAATAATAATATGATATAAAAGTTATAGAGATTCATTTATAGGTTAAATCCTCAATCTAGGTCAAGGAATATTTATTTTGTTAAAGCCATAAGAGAATTTGTTTTAATAAATAATGAATGTTATCCATGTGTTTTCAAGTAGTTTATTGGAAGTGTGATCATATTACTAATATTATATATTGATGATATATTAGTTATTTGAAATGTTGTATTGGACTTTTAGTTAGTTAAGGACTGGTTAAATAGGTTCTTCACCGTGAAGGTCTTAGGTGAATCATTATATATCCTTTAAATTTAGATCATTCATGATATATTCAAAAGGTTTCAAGGAATAATTCAATGCACATATACAGACCAAAAAAACTAAATAAATTTGGTATTGAAAAATAAAAGAGTTGATTAATTTCAGTGTCACATGGTATACATCCATCCAACGGCCCGAAGGCCTTCAAATATTTTATAACTGATAAGACCTCCTTTTAAGAGAATAAGAAGGAAACCCAAGGACTTCATGGACATAGGACAATCACACCTAAAGTACAAAAATAGATACAACTGGATTGAAAACCAGAGCAGCCCCTCCCCTGCATAAAAACAAGATGAAGCACTCCAACGATGCAAGATTAATCGGCAAGAAAGTGTCCTGTGTCAAAACACAGGCCCGATCTAATGGCTGACACCATACCCTCTCAAACAACCGAATCTGAAAAGCCCTGCAAAGGTGAACCACCAGCTATGAATCCTCCTCTGGGACTATTCCAAGGATTAAGTCCAACTGCACATCTCCCCACCTTAGGATTGAACCAAACAAACACAACTTTCAACTAAACCATAAAAATCTTTAAGAGAGCCAAAACCCCAATAGAGTCAGGAAATAAACAAAAGGGTAGAGCCAAGACGAACTCTCTCGCAGCAAACACTGGGACCAAAACCAGAAGAACCTCGTCACAACCCTAATGCACCCTTCAAACACAACTGCAACAACCTGAAAAGGAGGAAAAACCAAGGAGATTGAGCCAAATCTTCATCGCCTAGGACTGGAAGATCCAAAAACATCTTGATAGAGCATTTCCAATGTGGGGAACCATGTAGGTCTAAGCTGGAAACGCCACTCTGGGCTGGATCAGATCAGATGAAGGCACATAAGAACCCACTCTGAATTCCAAATCAGACCACAGAAGGCAGAAGGGACCAGTAATAAGAACAAGGACACCTCCGATAACAACACCACCGAAAGAACACCAACATCACAGTGAAAACAAAGAAAACAAATCAAAACCACCCCCCCCCCCCTCTGAATTACTTCAGAGCAGATGTCGAGCTCTACCAGAATGCGTGCAAACCTTGTAGACAACCAAGATCCGAACTCGAATCTAGAAGTCAACTCCCAGCCACAAAAAATCTAAATCCATGCCACCAAAAGCCATCAATTCCCATCATCACCATACCAAATCCAGACAGCCACCAAGAGCCAACGCCGAGACCAAACCACCGTAGCATGCCGAACATGTCGTCACCGAGCCAAGAAATGACCACTGGACCGTCACTAGGTCTTGTATTCACCAATTCAAGAGAGACGGAGCCATCCCGAGCTGCACCAGGACCACGCTGAAGTTGTCGACGATTCACCGCCTCCGAGTCGAGATCCTGAAGAAGTCGTCACCAAGCCCCACCACCACTAGACGAGATCCAGAAATTCCAACACCAAGCCTCCGAGCATGCCGAAGGATGGGGGAGATGACACCCGCGAAGAAACCCTAGGAAAACCAAGGAAAAGGGATCTCTCCGCTCAGAGGCCCCCGTGTCACTTAGTATACATATCTCTCATAAAATGAATCCTTGGACACAGCAGGAGAGAGAGAAAATGTGTAGGATACCATGTGCATCTACAATAGGATCTATCATGTATGAAATGTTATATAATAATCTTGATGTTTCATACACTTTTAGAATTATGGGAACATATAAATTTGATCAATGAGAATAACATTTATATAATGTTAAGTCTATCATTAAGTATTTAGGGAATACTAAGAATATGTTCTTGTTATATGGATGAGATGATGAACTAGTAATATTAGGATATATTGTTGCTATTTTTCAAATAAATTAGAATGATATGAAGTCTTATTCAAGGCATGTCTTCAGTATCAATGAAGGAGATGTGAGCTAGAATATTCCTAAGAATCTTTTTATTACTGAATCAACTGTAGATATTGAATATATAGTTAATTCTGATGAAGTCGAAGAAGTTTTTTGGATTCATAACATTGTCCAAGAGATTTATGTTATCCCTAGAAGTTGATATCTTGTCACATTTTCTTGTGATAATACTGAAGTATTGTCTCTATCAAATTATGCAAGGTAACATCAATAGACGAAGAAACTACTCCTCAAATATCACCTCTTGAGAGATTTTTCATGAAGGGGTTCAGAAACTACGAGCAGATCTTCTATAAATGAAAACATGGTGGAACCACTAGTTAAATACTTATCATAGTAGAAGAATGAACATTATTTGAGTGATAATAGATGTAAATTTGTTATCAGTTGGCTCTAGTTCAAGTTAGTGTTTTTTGGAGTTTGTGCCTTTGAAAAAAAATTATGTACTTTATGATTACATGTATTCATGTATTTGAATATTTATAAAATATATTATTACACCATGATTATTATTCTATGTGGCAAATTATGTGATAATATCCTATGTGTACCTGTCACACTGAAAGGTCATACTAGTTTCCCTCTAGTATGAGAACCTAGAAGCTCCATAAATGTATTCATGAATGTGTATATATAATAGCTAGATGATATCATATGATGAGACATGAATGATTTTGGATATTATTTTTGGATTCTCATAAGTCTTTGAGATGCATTCCCATGTTTTAAAACCTTGTTAATCATTAGTGTAGGAGATTATGATAATATGGCCTACCAATAGGAAGTCCACATTTATATGTGTCATGAATATTCCCATATTAAAACGTTTATAATTATAATTAAACTTTAGTATTATGTTTTATAAATTTCATAAGTCATTTACTTTGATGTATTAATGGAAACTGTGATGATATAATCTTTAAAAGAGGTATGACACGTTGGGTGCATCACAGGTGATGTTATATTGATGAATAATGAAAGAGAATATTTATCCCTTATCTTATTTGAAGACGTTTGATATCTCAAAACCTTTTATGGGAATTGAACTACCATACTATATCATTATACATGGTGGTGTTGTCATAAAGTTTATTTATGGAAAGTCAAAGAAAGAGACATCAATAATATAGGTTGCTGAAAATAGAATAAACCTACTTAAATAGAGATATCAAGATAAAGGGATTACATTACACATTGTACACTCAAATTATGATAATGGAAATGGATGTTTCATATCATTTAGATAGTGAAGCTAATGTATCCCACACTCCTAGAGTAGGTAAACCACCTGATGACATAGAGGACATCCTGAGGTGTAGTTTTCCCTCTAATGCTCAGATCATCAGTGATGACACTGCTCCTAATACAAAGGAACATGGAATGAATCTATCTAATGAATGCTTTTTTTCAGGAAAATCAATACATGGAATGTAATTAACTTCTTCTGATCATTATAAATGAATATCTCAGTGGTCCAATTTCCTTACCCCATATCAAGTAGCAATAAGATAATTTTGATGATATGGATAAGTCAATTTTTGAGATTGGACAGTAGGTTTCTATGGGACATCAATAATCTCCTCCTCACGACATAATATCCAATGACACTATAATATTGGTACATAATGAGATCGTCCCTACTAACAACCATGAACAAGAGGTTATGTATGTGTAATTTCATGGGGTAAACAACTGATTGATGGCAATATCCAGTAGAAAACCCTTCAGAACACAACTTCTCCCAAAAACTCACTAAGAACCTCTGAAAATAATTCCCAAATTGAGGAAGTGAATCATCTTAATGAGATGTAGGAACCTTTCACTCAATTAACTATGGTAAAAACTGCTAAGAGAAGATTCCTTTAGGGTCCCTCTATTGAAATTGATTGATATCATAGTAAATTAACCTATCACAGTGGAAGGGTATGAGATGATGCTAGTGAAAAATTTTCCCCCTCTATGAATGATGAGGTTTTCTTGGAAACTTTGTTCTAAAAAGGGAACGGAAAAGTAAATAGAAAATGGTGGAACTACCAAGGAAGGGAAGGCCTTAAACTAGAGGCAAAACATCCCTCAATAAACGAATATCCTCTTTGGGAATTTTCAAGTGCATGGGAACTCTGCTTTGATCAAAGCCCTTAGACATCTCATTATGACTAATAAACCATTTTTGATCATTATAGCTGAACCAAAAATAATTTTTGGATAGTGGATTTATTATAATTGGTATTCTCTTGGTTACTATTTTTTTCTCATAGAATTTAAATGATAATGGTACTGAAACACTTTGTTTACTCAAGTATGAAAACATTTTCCTCCACTCTTACATTAGGAATAAATATTTTTACTTAGTTGATGTTGGAATTCCAGGATTTGTTATCTAATTTTATTATTTTTATACACCCAAATTCTATATAAAAATAAGGGATCTCTAGAATGATCATGAAATATTCTCTTCTCAGGCTTCTAAGTGTCGGGTAGTCATGGGTGACTTAAACACTATTATCAAACCTGATTGTAATACTAGAACTCAGGTCAAAAGATTGGCCTCCTTTAACTTGTCTTCTTGTATTGAAAATGTGATTTGACATAAGTCCCAATTGTGGGATAAGATTATAACTAATGAAATTACACCTTTAATGGGTGACAAGACAACATGTTAGTTATATTACTTGTTCAAATTAAAGACATAAAGAATGTTATCAATGTCCCTAGACTGATTCTTCCCAAGTGTCATTCTGATCACAACCCTTTTTTAGTGGATGATTCCATTAGTAATATAAGTTCATATCCCATTCATTTCATGTTCAATAATTCTTGTCTTGTTATTCCTAGATACAGGGATGTCATCTCAAATGATTGGATTCTTGATTTTATCAGTAGGACACTTGCAATTCAGTCTAGAAAGATTAAAAAATGAAAAAAAAAATGCTAAAATAATGAAGCATAGAATCATTTCCAAATCTAGAAAATAAAATTAAGTCCGCTAAAAAGCGTCTACGTCAATTTAAAAATGAAAGTCAAAATTATTTTGTCCCATCTAAAGATGAGATTCAGGACCATTCCCATCTTGATGGTCTTATTATCCTTCAGGAAAGAGTGGCCAAGAACCAATACAATGTAAAATGGATACAATAGGGGGAAATGAATTCAATGTTATTTCAATGTTTTCATAGAGAGAATAAGCCCTAGAGAGGTGTTATGGTAATTGAAATTAATGGGTATTTATATAGCTTAGAACATGAAATATCCAATGCTATGGTAAGTTACATTGATGATATTTACTCAGAGAAATGGAATCATAAAACTCTTAATCTTCTTGATAATATTGTACCCACCAATAGAACTCAACAAAATAAGATGATTATTGAAGACCCATTAGATAAGGAAATCAAGACTTCACTTTTGTCCTTGAACATTGATAGCGTGGCAAGGCAGGATGGTTTTACTAATAAATTCTTTATGTTCAACTGGGACATTGTGTGTCATGAGGTCATCAATGCTATGAGAGAGGTATTCAATCATTCATCCATGCCCTTTGGTGTCAATGATTAAATCATTGAATTTCTTACAAAAAAGTAAAATGCATTGGATATCAAGGAGTTCAGGCCAGTTGTAATTGGAAACATAATCCCCAAAATCATCAGCAAGATTATTTCCCTAAGGATTGGATACATTTCTAGTGATCTAACAACCCCCAATCAATTCGGCTTTTTCCACAAAATAAATATTTATAATTTTCAGCTCACATCATTATAATGTGTCAAAATTATGAAAAGTAACATTAATAATGGAATATTTTCTCTTAAATTGGAAATCTCTAACGCCTTTGACACTATAAACTGGAGCTTCATCATTGTGATTCTAAAAAAGCATGTCTTCTCTAATCCTTTCATAAATCTAGTCAATACTATCCTTAATAGTGTTAGGTTATCAATACTTATTAATGGGTCACCTAGAGGATAGTTGTATTGGTCCATAGAGGTTAGACAAAGTGACCCCATTTTTTGGACTTTTCTTTTCCTTGGATGAAGACTACACTAGTGTTTTTGTGAATGATATTTAGAAAGATGGATTGTAAAGGAATATTAAGGTTGTAAGGGATAACTTCACATCCTCCAACCAAATTTATTATGGTGACATTCTTCTCTTTGGTAACATTGTTAAAGGTATAATTTTTTGCATTTAGAAAATCATGTTTCATTAAGATGAAATTTCATGATAAGTGATAAGCTGGAATATGTCCTTTATTTTGTTTGGGATTGGGATGATTATTTCCAGGTATAATAGGATATCTAGGAAAATTTGTGTGGAGAAAGAGACTCATCCCTTTATGTATCTTGGGGTGACACTATTTTAGGGATGCGTTAAAATAGGTTACCATGAAATCATATACACCATAGTTTCTTCCCAAATGGAAGACTAGAAAAGGAAAATCATCTCTCAATATGGATGTATTTGTATTATTAATAATTTTATCACTTAAATGTTTTCTATGCCTTTTCTATTTATAGATTTCCTTAAATTATCATTAAGGATCTTCAAGTGTTTATTAGGAACTTCATTTTGAATAGATCCATCTATGAAAAGAAACCTATCATTATAGTTTGGAAAGAATGAATTGAACCCATTGATTTGGGGGGTGTGGAAATTAACAATTAGTAAATATTCAATGATTACTTATATGAAAATTCACTTGGACCTTGCTGACATACAATGATATTTCTCTGGTGTTTTTTTCCCATAGATTTTTCTCAAATCAATATACTAGGAATTCTATGTATGTCTCTTCTTCCATCTTGCCTACCATTAAACATTCCTATCATGGAATCATTCAATGCTCAACATGTCTAGTCTGCAAGAGTTCCAATCTCAATATTTGGACCACAATGTGGCTAGAAAGGCCCAAAAATGAATTAATGGAGGTGACTCCCTCATAGAAAATCTCTCCATTACTAATATCAATCAGAATACTAACCTACAGGGTTGTCTGTCCACCCAAATTAGGATGGAGGTACAGAGATATACCTTTACTGAATATGAAACCTTGGCCTAGTCCCATAAAACCAATGGAAATTTCTCTTATAAGGACTACAATAGGTAAATGTGTGATGATTAAAGCCCCACTCCTCTGTGGTTTCGGAATTTTTACAAGCCCTTTATTTTTCAATCGCATTACCTACGGTTGTTGAGGGCCCACAATTGAAGACTTCCTGTATAGAATCTCCTACAAAAAATTGGGGTCCAACTTGCCCCTATCTGCTTCTTGTGTATGCAGGATGATGAAACTATCCAGCATGTTTTCCTCTCTTTCAAGTTCTCATATAGAATATGGAAACAACTACAGGATTTTTTTGGTGTTAATATGTTACTGGACAACCCGGATGTCTTCATGAACTCCATTACTACTTCTGAACATAGTGATCAGAGTCATTCCCAATAGATCACAACTATGACTTCTTCCTTTCCCTTGATTTTTAAGGCAAGAAAAAACATTTCCTTTGAGAATCACAGGCGTTCCTTGAAGGCTGGTCTGAATTTTGTGTACAGGGAGGTTCTGAAAGCCTCTAAAATTCAAACAGGTTCCATGAATAAAAATCTATCTTATCTAATTATTCTATAAACTCTTTGGTTTTTCTAGAAGGGTCAATAATCCTCTTATATTGAGATAAATTATATGGATCTCACCCATCTCTTCATGGTTAAATGTGAATGTGGATGGAGTGGCCTCAAGTGCACCAAGACCTTTAGGATGTTGTGGTATCTTCCACGCCCATTGGGGTATCATTAAAGGTTGTTTATATGACTATATTGGAATTGGATCTACCATTGAAGTTGAATTGTGGGAAATGATTAAAACTATCAACTATGTTATCCATTATGGATATAGACATATCTGGGTGGAATCTAACTCTACCATAGCAGTGAAAATTTTAAAGATAAGGTCTCAGAATGCTCAATGAAAAATGATTCCACCATGGATTTCATGTCTTCAACTTCTTGACCATCTTCAGTTGGATTTCACTCATTCTTATAGGGAGGAAAACCAGGTTGCTGAATCATTATCCAAGAGAGTAATCATGGTGGTTTTTTCAAGATGGTCTTTTGTTATTCTAGACTTTTTCTCCAGTCTTTTTTATATGGACATGTGTGGTCTGTTTCACTCTCACCATTGTAATCCCCCTTGTTTTGCAGATTTTTCATTTTTTTACTAATTTGATAGGGATGTGATTTACTTAGATTCTGAACCTGTTTGAATAAATATTATTATCATATATGGTTTAATAATTATTCATGTTAAATTGATCATAATTATTAATTCACTAGTATTAGAGGGAATATGTATATATATGTGTGTTTGGTTTTAATATATAATATTTTTTCTCAAGGTAATTAATAATTTAATTATGTGAATATAAAAATTAAATAATTTTGGTTTATTCATAGGGTTGTGAAATATTTATTTATTTAGTTATGTAAATATTTAATATATATTCGTCCATTAGTTTTAGTGAATATAATATTTATATATTTATTGGTGAATAATGTAGTTGTAATTATTTCATTAAATAAAAAATAATTATTCAAGGGAAAATAAATATTGAGCAGGATTAGTGAACCATATTTAATGGTTTGGTGAGAAAATATAATTAAATATCATTTGAATAAATTTTAATTAATTTATTCAAAAATAATAATATTTATTTTATCTGTGAGTTTAGATTATGTAATGTATATAATTAAAATATTATTATTATTTAGACATGGTATTTTACTTGAATTAAGTAAATATTAAGGGCCCTTGATGAATTATTTATTTAATAAACCTTGAATTATATAAGCCTGGTAATTAAATTTTCTATAAGCCCATGATTCAATCCCTCAATTGTGAATAATTAATTATAGTGAGAATCCTCTCAATCCCAAGAGATCCATCCTCTATAATTATCTACAAAAAAAAGCGGAATTATCCTCCTCCACTAGAAAAATCATTCTGTATTGATTGATTCATTTGTGTTCAGTGATTTTTATGAAAAGTGTTAGATTCATCCATTCTAACACACAAATAATTCTATGAAAATGATAATAGGTTCACGAAGCACATGTGAATCACCACTAGGGGGAATCTACCATTGACTCCGCTGATGCAACAACAATGCGATAAAAGTAGTATTCTAATTCATCAAATAAGAGAAAATCTAGATAATGATAATTAGTTAATTAGATAAGTATATTATAAATTATATGTAAAGGGGTCCTATCTTTTTTGGATTTTGGGAACACATTCCAATCAATTTTTGAGGAGAAATATGAAGAATTTAAAGGAATAGTTTTATTGGTAACTGTCTGAAAATATTTTTTTTTCCCAAGAACCTTCAATGAGTTCTTTAAAAACTATTTTATTTATATTCAGAGTGTGTCACATGAATATACACACCATTTTTTGGTTATGTACTGAACTATGTTAATGGTTCCCTACTGATTTTTTCCCACACCCTACTCTAGTGACCATGAGAAATGGGTTCTAAAGAAAAAATCACTAATCATAGGTTCTGGTTGGGAGAAGACCCAGAGTATATTAATTAAGTGGTATATCTTGGAAGGGATTGTAAATTAAGATGACGTGAGTCTTGGTGATGATAATAGAGCTAAAATTTCTTTTATTTTTTTATTTACATTATATATAAGACTCAACCAGTGGGAGGTCAAGGTTGTATATTGGCATGACCATGAGTTTGTATGACTTCCTTCCTTTACATTCATATATTATTGATTATTATGTTTATTACTTCTATGTAATATAATGGTTATTTTATGGATGATTCTCAGTTATGGTTCATTATTTCAAACTCTAATATGAGTTTATAATATCCTCGTAGTACAGCCCTATAACTTTGTTGCTACTCAGAAGTCTCTTACTTATAAGGATATTCACTTAAGAAAATGTGGAAGTCACTATTCTAGGAAATGTCAAGTATTATAGGGTGGAGGAAGTTTAAAAATTACATGGTTTTTGTAAATTTCATGGATCTTTGTTACACCATAAAACAATCCCCTAATTTATTAGCCACCCCATATAGGATGTGTCTTTGAGTTTAGATGAATTTTATATATGTTATTTGGAAAAATATTTTGGAGCTAATTCTTTCAAAAATATCACGTGACATGGTTGGAATTTAACAATAGAGAAAATTGTGATGTTGAATTCAGAGACTCAATTTTTAAATATGAAAACATTTCTTATAGATATATTTTGAGTAAAAAATAATGAGGGAAATTGAAATAAGGAAATATGAAGATGATATTATGCATACTCTATAAACACAAATAATGATGATATCATTCTATTGAAAATAAAATAGGGATAAAAGGGGTGATTAATTAAAGATAATTCTCTTGATAATTTAAGGAGAATAACTTCAGGCTCAAAATGGAAAGTTATAGAAGAAGAATAAATTGGACTATAAGATTATTTTACTAGGCGTTCATGGTATTTATCTCAGTTATGAGACTAGAAAATATTTATACTCTTTACTTGGTATAATATTTATTTTATTTTCGTTGAATATGGAGAATGATTAGACGTTGATCATTAAATTATATATTATAGGAAGATTGGTGCATTATTCATTAATTTTATGAAGGATTTGAACCAAGGGGTATAATGAAGACACTGAATATTGTAATTAAAGTAGTGTGATTAGTTTTTTAGGTGCATTGACAAATTTCTATATCATAATCCTTGGATTATCCCATTATGTGTCAACTATGAAAATTTTCATTATCATTGGTTGACTATATTATTGCTTAATATTAGTTTTTATGGAGTGAGAGTTACTTATAATTGTGTAATAATAACATTGGTGGATTTTTATTAAAAAAATACACATAACCATATTCACCACTTTATAGTATTTGTTGTGATTCGGACTAACAGATTCATCAGTAGCATCCATTTCTTCTGTGATGTCAATATCATTAGTGACTTCATCATTTAATTCATTACCATTACTTTTCTCAGTTCCATTAGTTTTTCCATCTATTCTAATAGTTTCCTTAATTTCATAAGTGGGAGACATGCCATTACTGATGTTAGTGTCACTAGTGTTTTCAAATACATCAGTATTATATTCCATATTTTATGTGGAATTTGTTTCATCATCAATGAATTCAATAGTGTTAGTATAATATGATCTCTTAGTAAATTCATCTTAAAAATCAGTGTTATTAGTTCCATATATATTATTTTTGTTATTAGTAGAATTAGTTTCATCCCCAAGGTCACAGTTTTTTATTGAATTAGTGTTTTCATAGCTAATGATGGTACTGAGGGAAATAATATCATATATGTTGTCTATAGTTGTAAAGGTGTTATCAATTTCATCACTCAATTCGGTGGTGTTAGTTCCATCATTTCCCATAGTGTCATTAAATATTTTAGTTTCATGTTCAATGCTATCAGTTCCATATATGTTGTTTATTCTATGGATAGCGTCAATTCTAATAGTGGAATCAATGGAATTAGTTCTATAAGTGGTGCTAGTGCCTTAATGAAATCAAAAAAAATTGGGTATTGTTCATGTTGTGAGTTGACTTATTCCAATTATCTCTATTATTATTGTTATATTTATAAGTTCCATTAATGGTGTCAAAGCCATCAGCTATAATTATTACATTAATGGAATTAGTGTTCATAGTTCATATTTTTATTACTACTTGGGGAATTTGTTCCCTCTTTATATTATATTCCATATGTTTCTTTATACAATATAGTTTCATTAGTTTCATTAATAGATTTATTGTATTCAATGGCCTCAGTGACATCAATGATTTCAGTGTTGTTAGTTCCTTCAGTGTCATCAGTGAATTAGTCTCATTAGTTGAGTTTTTGTTTCTAGTGTCTTGAGTGTACTTACTGTTTCCATTATTATCCATGATTTTAGTTTCATTAGAGATGTAATTATAGTAACTACAATTAGTTCCCTCATTACCACTATAGATGTTAGCATCTTTAGTTTCATCAAAGCCCTTAGTGATTTCAGTTTCATCCATTTTATCAATGAATTTAGAATCATTAGTAAATTTATTTCCATCAATGTAATCTATGTTACCAGTTTCGTGTGTGTATTTAGTGTCATATGTAATGTTAGTTCAATCATCTATGTAACCATTTCCATATATTTTGTTGAAACCTTATTTCCATTAGAAAATGTAGTTCCATTAATTTTTATGATAATTAAATCAGTTTTTATAATGATATTGATAGAATCATTTCCCTTAGTTCCATGAGTTTCATTGGTCCTATTAGTATCATCATTTCCTTAGTGTTGTTAGTTCGACTACTGATGTCAATTTTTGTGTGTTCTACCCATGTCATAAGTACCTTGAGTTTCATTAGTAACATAATTGATGTCAATTATAGAAATAAAATTATTTTTCTCTATGATAACATTGAAATAATTGTCACTAATTCCATTTGTTTTGTTAGTGTATTTGATATATTATATGTCATCAGTGCCATTTTTTATGATAGTGTACTAGTTTTCACAACAATGTTAGTTATTTTAATTAAATTTGTATTATTTTTAGTGATAGTTTTATTAGTGGCATCAATTCTATTATTTTGTTCAATTTTTTTAGTTCCATTAATGACTTATGTATCACATGTTCCTTGAATTCCATTTGTTTTATAAGTGTCATCAGTTTTGTTAGTGTCTTTAGTTTCATCCATTTCACTAGTCTCTTCTATTCTCTTATTGGTGTTAGTGCATTTGATGTCATTAATGGATTCATTTTAAAATTAATTACCATCAATTAAATTAGTATCATCTATGATTTGAGTTTCATAAGTGTCTTTATTTTAGTCACTTAATCCGATTTCATATGTTTTATTTACATTGTGTGTGGTATAAGTAGAGTTAGTGGTGTCAATTTCATTAGTTATGGAAATTTATTAGATACTTTTGAGGTATCAATGTTACCAATTATATTATTTTATTAGTTCCCTCTGATCCTTCATCTATTAGATCTATGTTTGTAGTGTCTGTGTTAGTTGTAGAATGTTTGATGTCAAAGTTTTCCATGATATTAGTAGAATCAGTTCTATTAGTGAAATTAGTTTTGTGAGTGTAGTCTATACTATATGTTCCATTGATGGAATTAGTTCCATTATTTTCATCAAAACCAAAAATTTCATTAGTAGTCCATGTATTTTTAGTACTATGAGTTTCATATTTATTCTTAATGAAATTCAATTATTTATTTCCCCTAGCTCTATTAGTGATTCCAAAGGTGTTATTCAAGTCAATTCCATTATTTCAGTCTGTTCCATCTATGATTTGAATGGGATAAACATCATTAGTTTATTTAGTTCCCTTAGAGGCTTTAGTTTCACAAGTGTTTTAAGTACCATTAGTAACTTATGTGTCATCATTTTCATCAACACCATCAATTCCAAAAATTTCCTATGTCCCATTAGTTTTTTTGTGTCATAAATTCAATATGTGTTGCATGTTTCATCTATGACATCAGTTTCATTAGCACCCTAATTGTAGTTAGTATCACTGGTGATTTTATTTTTAGTAGATACATCACTAGGGTCATTAGTACTATTAGTTTCTTCCATGATGTTATTGAAATAAGTTCCATCAGTATTGTTAGTTTTTTAATTTTTTTCATCAGTGATATCAATGATGTAAGTGTCATGAGTAATATCAATGGAATCAGTATTTTCATGGGAGTCTATGTTTTTATTATTATTAATGATATTAGTGTATTTAGTGGAATCAATATCTTCAGTGTCATTAGTTATATCTATTTCATTGTTTTCATTAGTTTCATTAGAGTATTTTGTTTTATAAATTGTGTTAGTTTTCTCAATTCATAGATTCCCTCAGTTATTTTAGTATCATCGATACAATTCCTCGTTAAAATATTTTACAACCATTGGGTCACAATGCTGTTTTTTTTTCAACTAGTAGTTTATTATAATCCATGTGAAGGATATTGGGACATGTGGAAGATAATATGGTTGAATGAGTTTCGTAAATATTTGGATCAAAACCAATACATAAGGGAATACACCACAACATGAATTCATTTTGGGTATGTTTCTATTCTTAGGATTGTAGGGTTGTATTCTTTTTTCAAATTAGAAATTGTGTGTTACACTGTAGAATTGATAGTCAAATAATAGATTAAGTAGAGAAAAATTATGATTTAACTAGTATTTCTTATGGTCCTTAACCATAGATATAATAACCATGTCATAGTTGGATATGTAATATATTTTAAAAGTTTATGGTAATATATTTTACTTTTTCAAAATATTTTGGCTTCTTTTAAATATCGTAGAACTGGTGGCTAGACCATAGTTTTGTTAATTTCTATCAGACTATAGTTTTAAGTGGAAATTCTCCATGGAGTGATATCTTTGAAAAAAATATTATTGGTTTGGATAAAGTTTTATACCATTCCAAAACTCAATATATTAATTGTGGAGGTTTCATTTTTGGTAGAGTAAAATAAGTGAGTTATTTTGAGTTTATAGGGCTTCATGTAATGGAGTAGTATACCACATTAAAGTAGGTAAATTAAATATAGTTGAAGATTAATGATATAATTGAATGTAAAATGTAACACTGTTTTAGAGAATACCACATTACAATTTGGAATTTTTTTGGAGACCACTCCATAAGGTGAGATGCTATCCATAAAGAAGTTTGAACCTGGATATTCAAATTAATTTTTTATGTTTTTAGAGTTGTAAATTATAAAAAGCGGTTAATGGTAAATTTATGAATTCTTTTGAAGAACCATTTAATATGTTTTTAGTGGTTATTTATGGAACTTATTTTGGAGAATTATTTCCCTAATTAAAAGGAAAATGAATATAAAAAAAGAAAAAGGTTATAATGAAAATATTGAAAAAATAATGGAAACAAATCCATTAAGGGTGTAAATTTTTAGAGTGAACAACTCAAATTTAGATAAACTTTTTAAGAAGTTGAGTTACAGTGATGAAACCCTTAGAATACTAGTTTTCTTGTTATACAATAATATTAAGTGGTTTTTATTTCAAATATTTATAACCCTTATATCTATGAAATTCACAACAAGATAATAAAAATAAGTTCTCCTGGATCAATAGTGAACCTCTATAAAACAATTATAACATCTTCAATGATTTATGTTAACCCTTTGTACATTGATACAAAATCTATATATAATCTTTCGACAGGACCTTTGTGGTGAACTAAATAAAATCCTTATATCCTTGATTTTATTTTTGCATCAATGTGTCACAAGTGTTCATGAAGAATGATAAGTTAATACTATTATTTGTAATATTATAATAATATTTTTAGATAATTAATTGGAATTTTTTTACCATAATTCACCACCCCACCTAGGTTGTATTAGGCATATGGTTACAACATGTTGATTAAGAGCCACTTGTTTTTTTCACAGATAATCTATTGTTGTTATGGAGAACATTGTCAATGTAAAAGTGGTTCATTTTTTTAATGTGTATAACATTTAGACATATAATAATTACATTATATCCCTTAGACTTCTTTTTTTCAATAAATTTTAATGTGGAATACAAGTTAGATATTCCACTATAATTTCTAGGATTGATATAGATTATAAATTGTTTGATGTTGATGAAAATCCTCAAAATCCTCTATCCAAATCCTTATACAACAATATATATATATATATATATGGAATTAATGAATTTCACATACAAAATATTCATTTGGGATAAACTTTAAAATATATATGAAGGGTATAACAAGGTGAAAAAGGCTATGATGAAAGTTCTACACAAAAAAAATGATGATTTCAAGATGAGACCAAATGATAACATTGATGATTTAACCAATCATATCACTGTAATCATGGGATATATTTATGGTCCTTAAAATAAAGAAAAAGATATTAATATTAGTAGATATAATCTCAGAATACTACCTACCCTTTATAATTCCAAGGCGATAGCCCTTGAAAGTCAATATCATTCAAATAATACACTCAAAGTCAATTACAAAAAGCTATTGGACTAAAATTTGCGACAAAAAATTGAGGATATATCTGAACAAAAATTAAAAGATATTAATTTTATAGAAATGGATATTATTGTGATTTATTGAGTTAGAGGTAGTGATAATGATATTATTGATGAATTTATATCACTTTTCATTATCATATTCAAGTATGAAAAATGTATATACAAAGGTAATTAACAATTCTCTTATTCTAATGGTGTTAATGTTGGGAATATTTCCATGATATGTACCTAGAAAGTGGATAGTGGAGCTATAGATGATGTGGCATCAACACCCAAAAAAATATTTACGACAAAACACAACATCAAATCCTAGAGCTGAATTGGGAAGATATTTTTGTGGAAAAATATATTTATCTTAGAAGAAGGATAATGCGAGAAGTGATCTTAAGGTGATAAAGATAAATTTATTTCAGATGTGGGAGATTTTATAATTAAAAAATTGTATGAAACAAGTTTGAAGCTAAAATAGTTCAATATAAGAGAGTTTTTAATGTGAAAGTTGAAATCAAAAGTGAAAATTAGAGAATTGGGTATAATACAAAATAAAACATAGAATATTAGAGTTTGGATTAAAGAATAAACAATATATGTTGATAAAATTGTTTCCAAAATTATATTTGTATAGAAAATGGTGGGAGAGATTAATTAATTTGAAGATACATGTAAAGAAACTATTAATTTATATATAATAATTGAATATAAAAAAATAATGATCAATGATTTGAATAACCTATTGGAATAAATAAGGATTCATGTTAAATATCTCTCCCAAATTTCAATATTTGTGGTAGAAGCATAAAGTTGAAGAAAGTGTGGATGGTGATAAAAATAAATTAAAATTCAAGAAATATTCTTATAAATATCTAATTGAATGAGAAATAATTGGAATGGGGACCATTAAATATACCATAAATAAATATAGACACATGCCCATGGGAAATTTTAGACTGTGATATATAGGCTATACAAAAAAACGATGTTACGACACAAAATAAGGGAAATAAATTTTCTCAAAATGAAAAAACATTATTTCAGGATCAACAATCATGAAATTAATCCAAAGTAGGGAATATATGATGGTATAGATCATGTAAAGGAAGCTCGAAAAATAAGGAATTTTAAATTTTGATTGAAATCGCAATGTCATCTCTAGTATAAACACTACGCTGTTTCACCCTGAGGATATTCGAATGATTAAATTAAGAATAAATTTTAAAAAATAATTACCACATTCGATATGAAGCGGTGATAGAAATCTACTAGTCATTGGCAATCACTACTTGAAGGATATGAAACAAAACCCTTAAGATCTTCTACACATGCTTTGAATGTCTTTGGGAGAATGGATCATTACATTCCATTTGCTATCATGGAGTTCCAATGACTCCTTCGATGTCTAGGTGATTAGTGAGATGATGGTCCACTGATCCATGAAGAAGTACTCAGATCATAATCTCAAATTTTATTTTTCTCTCTCTTTAAGAAGTGGGATAGGAGAGATAAGATTTCACTAAACATACAGTGAATAGTTCTCCATGTGATAGCCTCTTCCACCTTTTATTGTGTTGTTATAAAATACCTGAGAATGGATCCCTGACCCCCTAGATTTTTATTACCCACTATTTAAACTATAATATATATTTCATGAAACTTTTACTTTGTCATAAATATAATTTATTTTTTATCACTTTATTAAAATATAATAGAAATATTACATAAAAATGAGTCATTAACATGACTCAGTATTCTTGAAAATATTAAATAAAAAATGAATATTAAAATAATATTAGACTATATGTTATTTTTCCATGAATTTAAATTAATTATTGTAAATAAATTAAATAAATAAATTAAATACCAATTATTCTAAATTTGAAGAATATGAATTTATTTATTACTTGGATTTTTTTAATTATTTGACAAATCTTGGACCCCATGGTGGGTCCCATGATGTCTTGAACGTTTATTCATCATAATTCAGCACTCTTTTGAATAAAATTTGTGTATGACCTTCTGGTCCCTTATCTTGATAGAACTGAATACTATTCACATACCATGATTTGAGACTATCAACCCATTAGGGCCCCTAAAGAGATAAATATTAGTCTTAGTAATTAAAACCATCATAAAAAAAACATGTTGTGTAATATAATCCCAATGTCTTTTAGTATTTCATAACTGGGACACACACTATGTGTAATAATTAAATCTTGATTAATTATTCATTGACATAACTAGATTGACTTACCTTCTTCTATCATGCCCATTAATTTAGTGAAGGTACTACCATCTTGGTCAACTTGACCCAAGATATTTATTTATGTTAGAAATGAAATAATATTTATTTATTTTATTCAATCAATTCCATCCCACTAATGATGCCCCAAATACCAGATACCTCACTATGAATTTAATTCAAAATATTTTCTCATAAACCAATGTACTATATCAAATGGTACACACTAATAATAATATCAATTTGGGAGACCGTTACACTTATTCGTGGATAAGAAAATCCAATGACACCTAAAAAGGGAGTTTTTATATTGGATGTTCAATATAACATCCCTATATTTAAGAAATAAAAACTATGTTCAATAGCGTACATAATACGCTACATCAAGCATAAACGAACAACTAAATTTTATTATTTAAATATTATTATTTAAATATTACCATTATAACCTAGCCGTTGGAATGGCGAGAATGAAAAGTATTAAATGATTTATGTAAATATCGTTTACACATGTATATAATTAATTCTTTTGTTAATAATTATTTATAAATGAAAATAAAACCTTCTTTTAAGGAATTTTTTTCTGAAAAAACTATTTGAATGCAAATAAGTGAGTTTATAAAACAATAAAACCACTATTTATGGATTTTATTAATTAAATGTATATATAATATATTTAATTTAATATTTCAAATTCATCTTATATGTTTTCTAGAAACAATATAGAAAAAATTCAAATTTTTGAATAAAAGAAGTATTTTTCAAAAAAAGGTAGTTTTACAGCATATTGATGGAGAAACCATTTTAAATCTTGTTTTTTGATACTTTTATAAGTTCTATTTGAAAAAATAAACTTCTTATTTGTAATAGGGACATCAAAATTTACATTGGTAGATATTTTAGTATTTTTCTGATAAAATTCATATTGTAATGAATAGTGAAATATACTACATTTTAATTCAAAATTGTCCTTTCATCTAATTTTTTTATATTGTACTTTTAATTTTTTTAAGTGTAATTGGATTAATTTTTTATCACTTAATACAATGATGGTAATTAGAGGTAATTTTACTTCGAAATTTGATATAAACGCATGTCAATATTTTGATTGTTTTTACTTTTAAAAACCTCTTTTCTCATCTTGACAATGGGAATTAATTTTAAATTAATTATTTCACCTTATGTGTTTTGAATTTGAAAAAACTGATTCCATATTTTGAACCAAAATTTCCAAATTATAAAAATAGGTCTCTTTTCTTTTTGTACATGATGAAAAGTAACATTATAAATTATTTTTATTTACCACGGTTAAAGGGTAAATCGGGTAAATTAGGGTAAAAATAATTTTATAATAAAATAAAACTACCAAAAGACATGTCATAATCTTTTTGGATGATATTTGTCCAACCAAGACAACCCATGGGATGAAAATTTTGCCTTTGGAAGCCACTTGGGTGTCATTATAACACTTATATCTTTTAATTTAATGTAAAGGAAAATATGTTATAAGCATAAATCTTCTTAATAAAATAATTTTAATATGGGTTTATATAAGTTATATATTTTACCATTAATATTAATTAAAAATATAAAAATATTTACTATTTCAAGGTAATTTATTTATATTTTTTTAGACATTATATTGTTAAATTTAATTATGAAACAATGACAATGCAGTGATTGCTTTATTAAAAAAAGAATCAAATAAATGATATTATAAATATTAAAATAAATATTATTTGACATAATTTATATCATTAATGATTTTTATAGGTTAATATGAAATTTTATAAGACTACTCAATGCTTTGGTTCAAATTTATCTCTCTATTTGGATTTTATTTAAATTCAACAAAATAAATAGTGTAAAAATTTACATAATTGATGTTTTATAAAAATAGTAATTTATTATATTATTTAAAAATATTAAAAATATTTTAAAATCACAAAGTTACTATAATAAGGTCTAAATGTTTATTAAATATCCAATTATGGTAAATTTACCACATATAATTTAAATTAATAGCCTCTTAATAATTAAAATGTTATTACCACAATTAAAATTAAAAGATAATAATTAAAGGTAAAATGAAAATATAAGGTTTAAAATAAAATCAATATATGTCTAAAAATTATTTTATGAGAGGATTTAGACCTATCCTTATCTTATCTTTTTCATATCTGAAGTTGGATCCCTTTGAATTAAAAAATAAATTTATATTAATTTAATAATTTAAGAGTTTCTAAGGGTGCCCCTCCCCTCTCCAATAAAAAGGTGACATCTCTTCTATAATACTCACACTTCAAGAACCCTTTTGATTGGAAAATACCTGCCCAAATATCTTCCTACAATCCCTCCCCTCATCCTTGAATCATCCCGTAGGACAGAAAGCCTCCCAAGGAAGCATTTTGGTATAAACCAAAGGAAGTTACCTAATTAAGAGGTAACACCTTCTCTCATTCTTTTTAGTTTCATTTCCATTTTACACTCTATAAAATATTCTTATTCTATTATTAAATAAAAACACCAATATAATAAATATACTATGATGTTTTTTATGCAATTTTTTTATCTACACATATACACACCTCCATTTAATGGGTAATGGACATATTGTTTCTTTGCACAGTGAACTATTACCTCATGAAACAATGATTGTTCAATTTTCCCCTACCACCTCTCATAGTGGAAATTATAATGGAAAATTTTTTAACTATGATATATATTATATTTATATTGTCTCTATGTTTCTATAATTTTTATTTATAACATACTATTATGCTTTCCATATTGGGTAAATATGATAATTTCATTTTTGGAAGTGTGGACTACCACCCCCTCAAAGCGATATGACTTGTTCCAGCTATACAGGGAACATATAAAGGATGGTTTTATTAAACATATAAGAAATAAAATAAATTAGTATAATACTTTTATTATAATATACATTTATATTATATAATTATTATTCTTTTGATATGAAAAATAAATGAATGTAGTGTTCTTGTGTACGTACGGCCTATCGTCTCCATGAACGGTGCATTTAATTTCATATCTGCAAATATTATGGATATAATAAATACATATGTAATGGATATATATGATATTTAAATAATCAATACAATTCGGGAGATGATGTACTTTTGACCACATGGATAATTTACATCAAAACAAGTTCATTTTTGTCTCAAGTATCAAATATCGACAAAACGTCTGGTATGCACTTAAATAATTTTGTAATTTTTATAACATGGTAATAATTGATATAAATGGAATAATAAACATTAAAAAGGGTTTCAACCAAGTAGAAATTAACCTAAGTTTATTATTAAATAAATTAAATAATGTATGATACTAGTCATACTCATGGTAAGGGAAATCTTAACTCAATTTCCATTCATTGAGTTAAATATCCATATTATTGGTTTTGTTTTTCCAAAAATATGTTTGAATGACCTATGATTATTTTACACTAAATATCCACTTATATTGGTTGTATATATATTTTGTACACATAATTATGTCATTAATTTAGCCTTAATCAAATGATACGATCTTTTTAAGGGACTTCGTCTCAATATCCATTCATTAAGGCATATTTTAATTTATTCATGACTATATTTATATGGGGTATAATAAAACCCTTTGACTTTTAATTATATTTAAAAGGAATCTTTTCTATGAAGTGTTTTACTAAACTATAAATAGAATCTTTTTAACGTATGTGGTGATAACGACCTCTCCACCACCGAAACCGTTATTTGATATTTGGATTCCTCTATAAGTTTTAAAGTTTTTTTAAGAGGAAAAGAAAACCCTTAATCCATTTTTGGGTGTTTTGGTGTTGAAAATTGTTTTGAAAGTGGATTGAATATTTCAATAACTTTAATCTATTTCTTATGATTGCAAATGAAATTTTATGAGTGGAATGTTGATAAATGCAATAATTTATGTTTTATGATTATATAACGGTACTTGAACATTTTACATGTGGTTACGTGATAAAAAAAGAAGGGTCGTTATGTGATAAACCAAAGATAGGTGGTTCTATGATAAACCAAGGATGGGGGTTTACGTTATGACCTCTAATGCATTGGGTATGGACGTCGACTGTATGACTATTAAATTTAGGGATATGTGTGGAAGTCGACCGTATAGTTATTCCATTTAAGTGTGAACATGTACTAAGTTACCTTTATAAGTCATATGCTGCTTTTGATGGATTTTAAGGTGATCTTTTTATTAAAAAAATGGTAAGAAGTGAGCTTATATTCAATGAATTATATTTAATACTTCTTAAAGGTGAAATGTATTACTTTATTATAAAGTATTCATGGTTTACATGTTTTTTCTAGACTAATAATTTTTCCTTCCTTGTGTATCCCTTATTGATATTTTTAGGGTCATCCCAAGTTTTTGAAATGTTTTCCATTGGTAATAAGGATAGTTAAGAGAAATTAATAAGTCAAGAAGATTTTTATCAAGAATAGAAATGATATTTTATTTTAAAGAGTTTTATTTTTTGAAAAAATGGATAGTGAGTAGAAGTGTATACTTTGTAAAATTTGAATGGTTATGTAATATTTATGGACTAATACTCTAAAACTCTAAACCTGGAAATATCTTCAATGATAATTCTTGACATAAATCAAGATTACACAATGTTTAAGGTTGGGGCCTTATAGTTGGTATCAGAGGATGGTTTAGACCACTTTGTAGATTATGATGTTTTCTTAAGAGTTAGGGACATCATCATGGGTTTATAATTTTAAGTTAGATCATAAGTTCAATGTCTTATAAACCCTTTTGAGGATTTATGATCTAAAATATTAAGGTTACTAATCATATTTTTGGATACATTCACCTTGGAAGAAATTATGGGTTATTAGTTTCTAGGATGGAAAATACGATGTAAGAAATAAACACTGAGGTTAAAATATGTTATGGTTTTTTTGAGTATTTTATCTCATTTTTGGGAATGTTATAAAATAATTTAGTTTTTGAAAAGGGGCAAAACACAGACTATGTGACAACCCCATCGCGTCATACAAGGCTACGAGAATTGAACCCACAATCGAAGTGTCAGTGGGATTTATCGTCTACCACTGGTCTATGTGAAGTTCCTAGTTAGTAAGAATTTTTCTTTTTAGTTAAAGTAGATTATGGAATAAGATGAATTTTATTTTGGGAACTTAAATTTTATCAAATAGATACCCTTGGTATTGGAAAATTATATGAGGATTGAGTGATACATGTTATTCTGGAAGATGTTCACTATTTTGGGAACTTTATACGATTAAGGTAAATAGAATACTATGGCCTTTTATTTGAGTAATAAAGGTTGAATTATTTTTGGAGAAATATTTGATTTAATTATGGATATATGATGACTTGGGTTATTTATAGGAGTGATTAAACTATCTTAGAGAATATGTGACTTTTGAAATTACTTTTTGGTATGAGACATTAAGAGTGAATTATATTATCTGAAGATAAATGTTAAAACTTATCCTAGAGGACTATGTGATAAAATTGTTTTGAATGTTATGTTTCAATCTCAGTTTTTATTATTTTGTGGATTTTTAAGGAATGTTATTTATTGAATGGTCTATATTGGACTTTGGGTATTACTGTTGAATTTTGGAGATTAAAAGTAGTTTTTCTTCATACAATGGTTTATTCTTTTAATGGAATTATCTAAATTTTTCCTAAACTTTTTGGTTTTGGTTAATTTTTAAAGATAGGATGAATATATATTTAATCATTTATGGATTATGTTATTCTCTATAATTTTATTCTAGTCCTTTAAGTGTGACCAAGTCATATTGAATAATCATTGTTTGGATAGAAGATGATTTTGTGGTAGAAATTTATTAAAGGATGAAACTATACTTGACAAGTAAGTATGTTTCCTTATGTTCTTATTAATGCTTGTAAATAAATGCCTCAACTTTACAAAAAGGGTCATAAAACAAAAACATTTTCTGTTTTCTTTTCATACTACGAAATCAAAGATCATTTAACCCATCACAAGTTTGTGGTTTTATTATTGTTAACTTTCTCTGGGTCATGTTTTCTATCACTCTCCATCAGAACAAGACACTTTTTTTTCTACCATATCAATGTATCATACATCTAATCATAGTATAAGTTATCTCGGGTAACATTTGTTCTGCTTGTTCTTTCTTTTAAAGTGGTAATTTTATTAACCCATTTTTCGATGTGGGATTGTAATAAAGGTATTTTAAAAAGTCATACCCTAGTTACTAACCCCAAATTAAAATTTTTAGGATGCAATTTATTATATGGGAGAGTATGTAAAATCCCTAGTTTTAAGAAAGAAACACTATGTTCAATAGTGTACATAATATGCAACATCAAGCTTAAACGAACAACTAAATATTTTTATTTAAATGTTACAATTATAACCAATTCATTGGAATGGTGGGAATAAATAGTATTAATTAATTAATGAAAATATTGTTTACGCGTGTATATAATTAATTCATTTGGGAATAA
Source organism: Viscum album (assembly GCA_963277665.1). Lineage (NCBI taxonomy): Eukaryota > Viridiplantae > Streptophyta > Magnoliopsida > Santalales > Viscaceae > Viscum > Viscum album. Next base: position 1,653,580,679 of record OY728121.1, on the reverse strand, counting down.
TTGTTTATAAATGAAAATAAAGGCCTTTTTTGAAAGGAAATGTTTTTCTGAAAAACTATTTGAATTCAAATAAGTGAGTATATAAAATAATAAAACCACTCTTGATGGATTTAATTAATTAAATATATATGTAAAATATTCAATGTAATATTTAAAATTCATCTTATATGTTTTCTAGACATGATATAAGAACAAATTCAATTTTTCAAATAAAAGAAGTATTTTTAATAAAATTGTAGTTTTAGCACCTATTGATGGAGAACCCATTTTAAATAATATTTTTGACCCTTTTATAAGTTATATTTGAAAAAATAAATTTCTTCTTTTGATTTGGGCTGTCAAAATTTACTTTTGGTTGAAATTTTGGTATTTTCTGATAAAATTCATATTTTAATGAATAGTGAAAAATACTACATTTTAATTCAAAACTAACTTTTCATCTAATATTTTTATATTTTTCTTTCAATTGGTTTAAAATTATAATTGGATTAAGTTTTTATAATTTAATCCAATTATGTTCATTGGAGGTAATTTCAATTTTAAATTTGATATAAACATTTGTCAATCTTGTGATGGAATTTACTTTTAAGAAACCCATTTTCTCATCTTAACAATGGGAATTAATTTTAAATTAATTACTAAATTTTTTTATTTTAATTAGAAAAAATGGATTCCATATTTGGAATCATAAGGTCCAAATTATATAAATAGGTCCGTTTTATTTTTTTACATGATTAATAATAACTTTTGTGATTATTTTTATTTGTCACATTTAAAGGGTAAATCATGTAAATAAGGGTAAAAATAATATTATAATTATATCAAACTAACCCAAAACGTGTCCTAATACTATTGTATGATATATGGGTGACCAAAAAAACCCTATTATGAAAATTTGGTCTTTGGAAGCCACTTGGGTGTGATTATGACACCTATATCTTTTAATTTAATGTAAAGGAAAATATATTATAAACATAAATCTTCTTAATAAAAAATTTTGATAGGGGTTTATATAAGTGATCTCTTTGACTATGAATAATAATTTGAAATATAAAATGATTTAATACATCATGGTATTTTATTTATATTTTTTTAGACATTAAATAATTAAATTTAATTATGACACAATGATGATGCAGTGATTGCTTTATTAATGAAGGAATCAAATAAATGATATTATAAATATTAAAATAAATATTATTCAACATAATTTATGTCATAAAAAAAATTTATAGGTTAATATGAAATGTTATAAGATTATTAAATTCTTTTTATCGAAGTTATCTCTCTGTATGGATTTTATTTAGATTCAATAAAATGAATAGTGTAAAATTAGACATAAATGCTGGTTTATAAAAATAGTAATTTATTGAATTATTTAAAAATCCTAAAGATCTTTTATAATTAAAAAGTTAATATGATAATGTATAAACGTTAATTATATATCCAATTACGGTAAATATACCCCATATAAGTGAAATTAATAGCCTCTTATAATTAAAATGTTATTACCATAATTAAAATTAAAAGAAAATAATTTAAGGTAAACAGAAAATATAAGGTTCAAAATAAAATCAATACATTTCTATAAATTATTGTACAAAAGGATTTAAACCTATCCTCATATTATCTTTTACATATCTCATGTTGGGGCCTTTTGAATGAAATAATAAATTTATATTAATTTAATAATTTAAGAGTTTCCAAGGGTGCCCCTCCCCTCTCCTATAAAAAGGTACCCTCTCTTCTCTAATACACACACTTCAAGAACCCTTTGGTTCATCCAAGACCTGCCAAATCATCTTAATAGAATCCATCTCATACTAGATGCCTCCTATAGGGCAGAAATACTCCCAAGGAATCTTTTTCTTATAAACCAAAGGAAGTTACCCGATTAAGAAGTAACGTCATCTCTCATTCTTTTTAGTTCTTTTTCCATTATACACTCCATAAACTCTTCTTATTATATGATTACCTAACAAAACCAGTATCCTAAATATAATAGGATGTTTTTATGTTATCTTTTCGATCAAAACTTACACACACATTCATTTAATTGGTAACGAACATATTGTTTCTGTGTATGGTGAACTACTGCCTCATGAAACGATGATTGTTCAATTTACCCCTACTACCTCTCATGGTGGCCATTATAACAGAAAATATTTTACATATGACATATATTATATTTATATTTTTTCAATTATTCTATAATTTTTTTTATAACATACCTTTATGCTTTCCATATTATGTAAATATGATAATTTCTTCTGAGGAAGTGTGGACTACCGCCCCCTCAAAGCGATATGACTCGTTCCCGCTATACATGTAATGTATAAAGGATGCTTTTATTAATCCTATGAGACATAAATGACATTAATATAATAATTTTATTATAATATACATTTATATCATTTAATTATTATTCTTTTAATATGACAAAGAAATGAAACTAGCGTCCATGCATACGTACGACCTATCATATCCATGAACAGTGCATTTCATTTCTTATATAAAAATATTGTGGATATCATGAATACATATGTAATGGATATATATGATACTTAAATCATGAATACTATTATATATATGATTTAATTTTTACCACGTGGACAATTTACATCAAAATGAGTTCATTTTTTACTCAAGTACCAAATATCGACAAAACATCCAATATGAACTTAAATAGTTAAGTAATTTTTATAACATGGTAATAATTCATATAAAAGTCATGATAAACTTGAAAAAGGTTCTCAAGAAGGTATAAATTAACCTAATTTTATTATTTAGGAAAATAAAGAATGTACGAGACAAGTCAGACTCAAGGTAAGGGAAATCTTAACTCAATTTCCATTCATTGAGTTAAATATCCAAGTCATAGGTTTTGTTTTTCCAAGAATATGTGTAAATGACCTATGAATTTTTTACTCTAAATATTCAATTATATTGGGTTTATTTATATTTTTCACAAATAATTATGTCATTGATTTATCCTTAATCTAATGATATGATTTTTATAAGGGACTTCGTCGCAATCTCCATTAATTGAGGCACATTTTAATTTATACACAAACTTCTTTATACAGATTATAATAAAACCCTTTGAAATTTAATTTCATTAAAAATGAATCTTTTTTCTATGAATCATTTTACTAAATGACAAAAGGAATGTTTTTAATATATACGGCGACAACAAACTCTCCACTGTCGAAACCGATATTTGAAATTTGGATTCCTCTATAAGCTTTAATTTTTTTTTTTAAAAGGAAAAAAAATCCCTTATTAGATTTTTAGCTGTATTGTTACTAAAAATTGTTTTGAGAGAGGATTGAATAATTTAAAATCTTGAACTGATTTCTTGTGATTACAAATGAATTTTTAGGAGTGAAATGTTGATAAATGAAATCATTTTTGTTTTATGATTATATAATGATACTTTGACATTTGACGGTTGGTTACATGATCAGCCAAAGATAGGTGGTTACATGATAAACCAAATATGGGTGGTTCCATGATAAATCAAGGATGAATGGTTATGTTATAACCTCCAATTCATTGGGTATGAAAGTTGTCCATAAGGATATTCCATTTAGTGATATGTGTGGAAGTCGACTGTATGGTTATTCCATTTTAGTATGATTATGTCCCATGTTACCTTTATATGTTATATGTTTCATTCTATGTGTTTTAAGGTGATTATTTAATAAAAAAATGGTAATCAATGAGCTTATATTCAGTGAATTGTATTTACTACTTCTTAATGGTGAAATATATTACTTTCTGATAAACTATTCATGGTTTACATGTTTTTGGTAGACTACAAGTTTTTCCTTCCTTTTGTATCCCATACTAATCATTTTATGTTCATCCCATGTTTTTGAAATTTTTTCCATAGGGAATAAGGATGGTTAAGAGAAAGGAAGAAGTCAATAATATTTTTATCAAGAAAAGAAATCATGTTTTATTTTAAAGAGTTTTATTTTTTGAAAAAATGGATAGTGAGTAGAAGTGTCTACATTGTAAAATTTGAGTTGTTATGTAATAGTTATGGCATAATTCTCTAAAACTCTACACTTAAAAAGATCATGAATGAGAATTCTTGACTTCACTCAATATTATGTAATGTTTAAGGTTAGGGCCTTATAGTCAATCCTTATATTCCAATATACTCAAGATCACCATGTGTGATCATCGTGTGTAGATGTATCAATGTTTATGATCCCCCAACATATTATAGTCAAACATAATCTATGTTTAGTTAATATTATGTATCTAAACCATATGACATATGTTTATGATTAATGTCTTTATATATCAAGGTTCTCATTATTTCCTAGGAATATCTATAACTTTTTTATATGACATTTAATCTAAGTACAATACCATAAAAATAGTGGATATATAAATATCCACACTATTATGGTTAGTGTAAATCATGCATAACACTCTACAGAAAAGATATAGTAATTGAAAAGTATTATTTATGTTGGGTCCAGGGAACCCACTTTTACAATACTCTAACTTGTACTATATAGAACATGATAAATTTTATTGTTAGCTCTTATATGATAAGATAATGTTACATTTATGCTATGTATTTAGTCATTGGTCTTGAACTGTCTCCACTATATGGCTATTATTTTATTTGTGATATCACCTCCTTGAGTAAGACACCTCAAGGTATGATATCCTTGAGTATGTTCCTTTTCTTCGATGTCAAAACATAACATCATGGATATTACTAGTAATAGGATTATCATAATTTATATTATGATAAAACCTTACTTACTAGGTGTGATTGTATAAATTGGAACAAATTATCCGGTATTATACATTGTATCTTTAGCCCTTTCAAAAATCGAAACATACTCCGTATTTGTAGATATTTTTTCCACAAACATAAATTCTCTTTTATTTTCCATTACATTATATTAACTATGAAATTAAATCATATTAATATAAATTAATACTAGTATGTGTCCCATCAAATCTAGTGTCCCTTCCTCTCCAAGTATCAGGTATATATCCCTTACACTTTCACAAGTCCAATTGCATATATCTAACTTCTTCCGATGCAGTTCTCCAAGATATAACTGATATATTCCCTCTATTACATATATATTGGGAATACAATGTATAGTATATATAATGATATATGTGATATATCCATTGCTAGTTCTTGTGAAATTACACTACCCTCTTTAATATCCTCTAATGTAATATGCACATCTTCTTAGAGAGATTTATGCCATGTGCACTAGTAAAAATTCTCTCTCGAATTTTTCTAACTTGTATTCTTAAATAATTTGCCAGTATATGTACTATTAACCTAGTCTAAGAAACCCATTAGATATCCCTCAGCATATCTTATTAGCAAGAACTTATGTTGCTGCTTTAAGTAGTATTTAGAGTATAACTTTTATTTTGGTCTTAACTAACTATAAGACCAATAGTTTTTCTATATGTTTTGAAATATATTTTAAATGGAAAGTAGTGTTTCTATAACAAACCTCTTATAGACCCAATGAAAAACTTCATTCAAAATTAATATTAAATTATCTTGTTTCTTAATTCAACCCAAAATTGGATTTTAGAAACATGATCCTCTTATTAGAATTTTATTATTTCACCAACCCTTTCTGGTTGTGTCACATAGGCACCTTTCATGATTGGTGTTATTGACATCAAATGCCCAATATAATGATTAAATAAAATTTCTATGTAAAGTAAAATTATAATGGATTTATGCCTAACAGTTTTTATCAATAATTGAGCCTTATTACACCACAGTTATACCGCCCATGTAGTATTTCTTGAATACCTAGTAATGTTTTCAAAATAATAATCCCATGAACTTCGATACATTGATTTCAATATTGAATTTTAATTGATATTTCCAATCTTATCTTGTTGACATTTACTATTTACATAGAGGATCCAATATTTTCAATGAATAATGAATCATTGGTCATGGTGAATACAAAACCATTACCATTGTTTTATCCTTCCTACCTAGTATGTGTTTTTTGAATTAACCTTTTCCACATGCTCTTTTGGAACTTTTTCAAATTCCAACTACTTGTTCATCACCATCATTGACTAAATCTAAGTAAATCTTCCTCCTGTTGTTCTTAAATATCAAAGTTCACCCTTTTATAAAAACATAATCTCTTACATGGAAATTTATTTTTTATCATAGGGATTTTTTTTGTAATATCCTTAGATTCCGTTATGATAATTATTGTAGATTCACATTATGTTTTTCTTGATTCAAAATTATTCTATGTCCTTAACAAACACTATGAATTAAAAAACATTTTTCAAGACATTATTGATTTATATCATACTATAAATCGTATGATATTGTTTTTTTCATAATATCTGGAATATGGTTATTTTATAATATCATTATTGATGAAGCGTGTCTTGGGAAAAATGAAAGTTTATGTATTTCACATTATATTCCACATTGATAGTCTTTTACTTACATCATGAATATGTTGTGTATAAGGTAATTTGAATTTAGAAGTTTCTCCACGCTATATTTTATTGATATTTGTTTTCAAGTAAGATTATGCACCAATCCACCTTAGTAACATCATGAATCTGATGCGTATAAGGAAATATCCATTTATGAATTACTCTACACTGTGTTTTAATGATCAATGAATGCTTGTTGAAGATAGTTTTCAGCACATGGGCTCGAAGTTACTCATATATTCAAACCACGCATATATCATACTTCATTATTATATTCCCAAAACACTTAATTGGATCTTATAAAGTATTTATTTACCACTAGCTTAACCTTGGAATAGTTCATACTCTCTATATGAACTAATTCCAAAATCTTTTTGACATACCTTAATTTCAAAAGTATTTTTTGTCTAAAAAAAATCGTTTATTTGTCGATAATTATTAAGGTATTTATCTCCACAAATTCTAAATACCATGATAGGTATATCCTAGATGTTCAATTTAATATTTACATGAAAAATAGTTATGCTACCACAATTGGGTATTAGAGTCCGACATTTATATTTATCAGTTATTGTCAACGATTCAAATATTTCAGAACTATTGGTTGATTATTAGTGACCCCAAACAACATTCATTACATTACTAGAACAATTTCTCCATGTTTTATAAGGAAACATGAGATATTTATTTGTGATATTTTAATAAAAGTTCAGTTAGAATCATTAAGTTCATAAATTAAAAAAATTACTTATCCCTGCTGACATAAAAATAACCCTTTCTCAACTACATGGAGAATACATATTACTTTTTGTAAAATTTCTTATCTTAAATGGTAATTGTATTTAAATAAACATATGTGATTGGCATATTAAAATCAATAGCATTGTAGTTCAATAGAAACATCCCTTATAATTGATGAATATACCTTATAGAGAGGAGACTACTTGCTTCTTGAATTCAGCTCATAGTATTTAAACTGCCATAGTCTTATCTCATGACATGCAATGAAAATAACCTCATGTTTGATGATCAACCAATATTCTTCATAGGATGTTGTTAAGGTACCTTTGGGGTCACAATTTATATTGGCCTTTTCCCTTTTCTTTCAACTTGTTCAGCACAAGAACTAAAGATTGAGATTTCATTAAGTTCTTACCAACTTGGAAAACATTACCAAAAAGGCGATGAATCATTTTTCTCCACACTTTTCCTTTTGAGATCATACAAAAAACTGGTGAAGGTGGGTGATAATGATATAAGAAGTGGATGCATTAGAAGATCATGTAATGCCTTTCAATATACATGTAATCATTATATCATTATATTTCTTTCTTCACTTTCTCCTTGAGGAATTTGTAGAGATGAAAAAACTTGTGATATCATCCTTGTCCTCACGATGTATCCAAAACTCAATGAACTTTGATTATATATTTTCTATATAAACTTCAAATTTTTCATACATGAGTCTCCTGTAATAATTTTCCTCGCCAACTTTTTTGTAAGTGGCTCAATAAGTATTGAGGACTCAAGCAAATTTTATTTCTTATATCGTAGTACTTTGCAAAGGAGATTGTAGTACTCTTGGAAACACATTCCAATAAGGATATGTTATTTTTATAATATTAATTGTAGTGTATATGTGGTATCACTTTCCATATTTCTACATAATATAACACTATAAGAGTAATAATTTTATCTTGATTACAAATTAGACATTACCAATTAATTAAATCATTAATTTTCTCCCACTATTTTATCAAACCCTAGTATCCCTCACTACAATATTTGGAATACTCAATCGCTAGAGTATTCTAGTGGAAAAAATCGCTGAAAAATATCACAATTATAAAAGCAATGACTTTGACACTACTCAGAGAGTTTCAAGGTAGAACTTTAACTAGAAAATTGCATTAACTCGTGTCTCCTTTTATTGTTGAGTCAAGTCCAAGCTTTTAGAATTCATTACTTGTTTTACTCAATGGTTTTCTTCTAAAGGTGAAACAAGCTAGCTATAATGATTTCTTTTCTAACATATTTAGTTATGTCATCCCATTTTTCTAATAATAACTCATCAATAGTAGGAGGGCACCCTCAACTAGGGAAGATGAGCACCCCATAGACCTGTTTTTTTTAATTTAAATAATGGAAGTTTTATGACTAAATATTTTATGTAGTGTTTTTAATTATTTTTCTATGAATGAAATAATTTTCTATCTGGTACAAACATATTATGAAATCTCACTCACAACTAACTATGTAGTAAATAGGAAAAAATCATCTCATCTAAATTTTATTTAATCTATGAATTATATGGTTATTATTATTTTTGTTTGTGTAAGAATGCATATTGACAAAATTAATAAATGATGCCTAAATGATATAAATAAAATGACAGATCCTGAACATTTGGACCAGGTTGGCTCATTTATTCTAAATGGGTCAACTGTGACCCTTGGAGTAAAATACCTGCGTCGTGTCTGACTTGTATTGCAATGTACACCCCAGTCCAATGTGTCATCATCTCATTTGGAAAACAACCTCGTCTTTAGCATGTTCTGCATCTTACAAAATCAAAATCAAAATACATACATACTCGCACAAAGGTTATGGGATATGTGGTGCGCATAATACAAATAAATGACTTTTATACAAGGGAAAAAATTCGTTTACATATAAAGGAGAGCAAAAAAGATGTGTTGACTATCTATTTAATTAAACAATTACAAACATCACCTAAATCTTGCTCAACTGCATAAATAATTTAACAAATTGAAATTCAGAAATATATTGGATGTCAATGCTCAGTATTAGACAACACACGATATAAAAATGAATAATAAAGAAAATGGAGATAAATTTAGGTTGATCGAATTAAATGAATTAAAATAATTCAACCAATTTTAATACAAATAATTTATTTATCACTAAGCCCCAATTTAATTTTATTATATCTCCGTTTTAAAAAAAAAATTGAAATATTTCTTTTACATTAATTTCCCCATTTTTTAATTATATTGGATACATTTAATTTAATTATGATATATATATCATCTTTCATTATTGGGTGCCGTGAAGCCCGGTTTGGGCGAGATGGGTCAGGCAGAGCCGTTATCAGGACAAACCTGTCTTGACCCGTTCGGGGTATGTCCGCTGAGGAGGTCGGAGGCGAGCCATGATCTGGCTAGGACAAGTCGGCACATGGGTATCGTTGTGGCTCATGGGGTCTGGTGCTGGGGGAGGCTATAGTGGAAGTGCTGGCCTGGCCGAGAGCAATACGCTACAGGAAGTATTGTGATGGGAGATTGGTACGAGTGATGGGAAAGAAGCCTTTGAACAGAAGTGACTAGGGAGGTCGCATCAGCAGTTTCCTCAAGGAGACAGTGGTGGAAGTAAGGCCGACCTACTTCTCTGAGATGCCTCCTTCAATTTTTAACTTTTTTTTTTTTTTTTGCTTTATTGGTTACCTGAACGGAAGCCAACCCACTTGTATTTTCCTTTTTTTATTGATTTGTTTAGTACATGATCTGTCGTACCCCTATGCCTCTTTCATTCTATTTCAAAAATCCAACCTGATTGATTTAGGGATTTTTTGGTTTTTCTTCCCAGAAGTCCAGCTCCAATCCAATATTTAAAATTTATCCAAAGCCTTTGTTTAGGATTTCTTGTTTTTTAGGATAACATAATTATAATTACAAAACCATGTGGAATTTCTGCCAAATAGAAAACCTAATTCTAGCCACTGAAAACTATCCATAAAACGAGGTATTCACTAGAAAACATCATAATTGATATTTCAGAATTTTTTATCATATATACAAAAATATATTCTTAAAATCATTATTCATTAAATTAATGAATATCTTCGGATGGTCATATCTCAGCCATCCTGTATCGAATTGGATCGCTATCTGCAGCATTAAGACCGTCACAACACCCCCTACATAAATTAAATTAAAATTTAATTTTTCATTGGATTATTCTATAATATGATTGCTTTAATACCTATTTTTGTACCATATAGGCTGCAAATGCCTAAAATATTATTAATTCAAATTCTTATGTTGCGATCGATGTCATACCATCATCCCAATGGTTGTCTAGTTTCAATCACTGGATCTTCACATGAATGAATTTACTACAAAATTAATATGAATAATTACCTCTTTCGATTTGAAGATGCGCTCAAAATCCACTCCTTGTCGGTGATCACTACTCAAAGGATCTGAAATTGAATCACGTTAGATCATCCACACACTCTTTGAATCTTAGTGGGACGATCAATCATCTAATTCTTGGTGCTTGCTTTGAGATCCAATAATGTTTTCCTTGTCTTGATGATCACTATAACTATGATCCACCGATCCATGAAAAAGAACTTGAATCAGAAGATTGGATCATCTGCTTCTCTCTAGGATGGTTGAGAGGATACAGAAGCTCTAAAAAAATGATTTAAATTGTTCTCCACGTGATACCCTCCCCCAAATATTATAATGCCACTCTAAAATACCTAAGAATGACTCCTTGACCCGCTGATATTTATTTCTCACTAAGTAAACTATAAATGATAATTCATGGCTATTGCACTGAGTCATATATAACATTCATATTTTTATCACCTACTTTTAATGTAATAAATATATTACATGATTAAAATGAGTTATTAAATTGAATCAGTATTTCTATAAATATTAAATGAACCCTAAATATTAAATTATCATTTGTTCGTATATTATTTTTCCATGTATTTACATTAATGCATGTAAATAAGTTGAACAATTGAATTTAATACCTATTATTCTAACATAAACAATATTAATTTATTTATTACATGGAAATTGATTATTCTTGGACAAATTATAGACCCCATGGTGGGGCCCACCATATCCTAAACTCACATTCATCAAAATAGGGCAACCCTTTGAATACACATAATGTGTGACCATATAGGGCCTAATTTAAACAGTAGTGAATACTATTTGCAGACTTGGATTAGATTCTTGTAACGTTAGGTCCATTAGGTTTGATACCCTGAGAGGGGGGGGGGTGAATCAAGGTATGACAGATTAAAACAATTATCCCTATTGATCTTGTTTCGCTGTTAAGCAAAACTCCATTCTCTCTATTTCTTATAGCAATGTCTAAACAAAAATTAAATCATGCACAAGACACGTCAATTTTTATTTGTTCCATCCTCACTGGGTTATGTCCAAGGAGCACACACCAACAATATGCCGATGTACCAAATCAACTAAAAGCACACTGCTGTTTACAAAGTTCGAAGCGGACTCACTGTCCCTTCTGGTTTACAACCAATCATAATATGAAAGTTCACTGCTCTCTCAATTGAAGTGTGCTCACTGCTTTTTTAGAAGATCCACTCACAATTTAAAGACATATAGGTCCCTTCATTCTCTTTAATAAATGAATCCTCCACTGTATTTAGATGTTCTGTTGAAGTCCAATTTTCCTCCACTGATGAAAATCACTTTACCACAATACTATTGGGTAACTACAAATCTTTCACGCAACCCTTACTGTATCTTGAGCGCAACTTTAATGCCCTGCACGCAAGATTCCACTTTTGTCACGAAACACCCCTTGCGTGGAACGTCAATCTTACACGCAAATCAAATCTTACGCGCAACTTTCTTACCTTGCGCACAATACAAAATCTTTCGCACAACTCCCTTTTCTGAAAAATCTTACGCGATCCGAAGCTCGGATTATCTCTAAGTGTTGAGCTACATCGAATAGGGGGGTCACCTCTTATTTATAGGCTTCGCCGACACCTACGTGGAAGAATTACCATGTCGTGCAAGATTCTCTTCGAGCGCGCAAAACCTCGTTTGACGTCACATTGGGCGCACAAGTTTCTTTCGCGCAACCTCATCTTTCGCGCACATTTCCAAATCTTTCACGCACTTCATGCAATTTCCATTTTTCAATGTTCTAATCATGAAATATGCCTTGCATGCATGTTTCCAAACCACCTTAGATCTTGCGCGCAACTTCCTTTTCCAAAAACATATTTTCCCATTTTCCGATTTTGAGGCCCAAAAATTTGGCAAACACTGGAAAACAATGCCACCTTAGATCTATTCTTTTTGTACCACCTCCAGATCCTCCATTCCTTTGTCATTGTTCTTTGTCAACATAGATTGTCAATAATATCTCTGGAACTCGAAAACTCACCAAGGAAACCCTCTTTGTCAACAAACACAAATACCACAAAAATGGTTCAATGTTACCTTGAGAGATTTTTTCTCAACAAGTAACCCATCAAGGCATTTAAAAAGAAAATGAGTAATCATATCAACAAAACCCTCTCTATAAACACATTCTGAGTAATATAATCTCCTTTTCTCAAGATACATCCTAAAGAAGGATTCACACTATGTGTCGTCATCCTTTCTTGCTTTATTATTCAGGGAACTAACTGGACAAACATTCCTTCTTTTACAATGGCCATGGATTTAGTGAATGTACTAGAATCATATTCAACTAGGCCACATATATCTCTTCCTATCAGAAATTATTAATTCTTTCTAGATTATTCATTCATTTTCATACCAGTAATGATGCACCCAACACGAGTTACCTCGCAACAACATTAATTCCATTGTTTTTTTCCTTGCATCAATGTAAATGATCAAAAGGTGTGCACATATGATAATCTCAATTTAAGAGACTATTACATGTGTTCACATATAGGAACTATCACTCACACTTAAATCTTGTGGTGTTCTTATTGGCAGACTAGTTCTCATGATCTCATATACTCCAGATCACCATGTGCGGATATTATGAGAAGAAGTCTCAATGATTATGATCTCACAACACCTAATAGTAAAACATCATATGTATCCTGTAAGTATGATGACCCTAGACCATAAGATATATATTAAGTTTATTGTCATATCATCTGGATATTCTCATTATAGTAGAGGAACTATTATAATCTTTTGACATGACATGTAATCTAAGGACATTACCATATAAATAGTAGATGAAAAAATATCAACACTAACATTCTAACTATATATCATACATAACACTCAATATAAATAACATGGTAATTAAAAAGTATTGTTTCAATTGTGTTTATAGAACCCACAATTACAAAAATATATTAGGAGTAAGTGGTGGAAATATAATTCCATTGACGAAATTCTAATTCTATTGATTTCTTAGATGTACCATGAATTGATGGACAAAAGGAGAGATCTATTTTAGAGGCGAACCTAGTAGGAGTTGGAAATAAATGTTTAATCAATATCTTACATATCAATGAAATAATTTATTTTATTATTACTTTTATAAATATTATAATTTTGGCCATAATGAAATAAATTGATGGAATATAAGGAATACAACCCAATTCAATTTGAACCAATGAATTAACGTGGCTAAAAAACTATTAAAGATTACATTATAAAATTTAAAACATCCCTTGGAGAAAAGTTTTTAGGATATTGTATCTTATAATGATAAACTTGGAGAGATATCACCATGTGTCTCACCTCAACTAGGGATATTTTTGAAGGATAAGAAGAAAAGTGAAAATGATTTATTGGAATATATTACTCTTAAATAAACCAAGAACAACAAAAACTAGACCCTTGATTGTTGGTTCTCATTACATAAGACCAAAATAGTTATTCTGTTAAAGAAATGTGAAGAGCTTTTAATTACATGGTTAGATTTGGAATGGATAAAGCATTGAATGTCAAGGGAAGCAGAATATGGGAACAGTGGGAGAAAAACTCAAAAATTCTGATGTTCTTATAATTTATTTACTTTTAAATAATCTCCTCATTGCGTGTCATTGGAAGTCACATCTGATCCAAAGTGTAGTATAATTAATGGACTAAATGAACCCCATTTTTTGAAAGCATAAAGAACCAATGGAAATCATTATCATATAGAGTCAAATGAGAATTAAAATTTTCTTCTTATAGAGGAGGAAAAACTTTATTTTGGCATCAATGGATTAGGCACAACAACCAATGAATCCTAGATAATATATTCAAACATAAGGTTATAATCAATTTTGTAATATCCCTTCATATATAACCATTTAAATTAAAGGTCTCAATGAAAATATTTCATGAAAATACATTCCCAAGAATTTTTGGTTTAGAATCTTAGAGAATTAAGATAAATTATTAACTTAAAAAATTCATTCTGTTTTAAACTAATTAAAATTTACCCCTATGTAATAAATTCAAAATACAAACGAAGTCATCAATATCTCCCAGAAAGCTTCCATAAAAGATACTATTCTAAACATACCATACATATTACATTACTTTATTACCTAGGGAAATACTAACATAATAAGGGGTGGCCTCAAATTATAAATAAGTGTAAGCATAAGAGATAACAATAAAATATTATAATTAAAAATAAGATAAATATATGGGTATGATAACAAAAATATAATATAAAATTCATACCCAATAAATCATGGATCATAGGATAAGAATCATGGATTGGGGATTTGGCATAAAGAAACTGATATCAATGGATCCTCACATCATGAGATTATGACTACAATATAATAAATGGCATCAATAGATAAGTCAAGGTTTATTCCCAAGATCTTCGTCATATAGTGGAAAAAGTCCCATAATGGATTATGTTCACTACCTAATCACATATATAACATCTCATGAGATATAAATATTTATCCAATGCATTGGAGGGCTATATAATTATGAGCCCACCCATCACATCATATTATGACCATGAATTTGTATTTCATATAAGAAAACATTCATAATTTCAATGAATCATTATTAACCTGAGAAAGAAATTTATTTCATCAATATATCCATAAAACTATATCACAAGCCATCCAAATAAATAATGTTGATTGTATCTTCAAAAAATACCATATGAATGATTATATAATGTTGAATAGGTGAAATTTCCCTTATGATTAGATAAAATTAATGATACAAAAACTGAATAGACCAAGAGTTGGAGTCATATGATATCACATGTTTAATTCCTCAAAAGGAAAATATTTGAATGTTTATTAGAGGATAAATCTTGAAATATAAATTCAATTTGGGTAAATCCATTTTAATATTAAAAGGAAAATGTAATCTAAAACATAAAGGATCTTTTATAAATCCTTCTTGACATTTTCCAAAGAGAAGAACATACAAGGTTATTTGAAAATTAATTTTTGAAAAGGTGAAGAGAAAGATTTTAAAAAATATTACTTTCAAAAATAAATAAAGGAACATCAATAATCGGTCCATGAATTTTACATAATTTTTTATCTTCAAAATGATTAGAGTGGAATAAAAAAACATTAATTTTGAAAAGTGAGGAAAACAATTTTAATATTATATAAAATAACTTTATGGAAAACCCACATCAAAAGAACCAATCAAAACATACTTATTTAAATGGGGTAAGAATAAATGTTTACCTCTTCTAGACAATTTCCTTCATTAAATAGTGTAAGGAGAAGTGTGATTGTCCTAGGAAATATAACATTCTTTTTTTTTTCAAATGTCGAGGGAAAACATTGGATAGAATAAGAAAACATGGACATGGATTTTAAACTATCATTTAAGAGGAGGGGAATTATTCACAATATATTTTAATTTTTAAAAGAAAAGTGAATTTATCAATAATAATAATTTGAATAAAAAATTATTTCCCTTGGTTAAAATAAGGAATAACTTATGCAATGAATGTTTAAGGTCAAGGAAAAACATTATAACTCTATAATTTAGATTGTGTTATAAAAAAACCCATATAATTTAGATAATATTTCAATCATAGTCCATTGTAATGAAGATAATAATTGAATGTGATGTTTCTAGGATCAAGAAAATTTTTTGATATTAGAAAATATGGGACCAAAGTCACACTAAAGAATAATATTGGGTTTTAATAACCAAAAATTACAAATTAAATGGAGATATAAATCTAATAACTTAATATTTTAGTATCATTTTAATCTAAACCCCTCTCAAATTTAATATCTTTTGAATTGAAGGCCATTTAAATGAGTTACACAATTTTAATATTTAAAACCCATGAGTTTTGCATGAGACATTCACTATATAGTAATAAATCCATATTAGATTTATTATGTTGAAAATTATGAAATATGTCTAATTATATTAGACAATGAACACCATACCTCAATTATATCATAGTCTAAATGCACTTTAAACTATTATATAAGAAAAGCAGATATCATAATCACCCATTTAAGAACCTTTTTTATATCTATTACCTTTTCTAAAATAATTTTATAATTATTTCATAAATGTATACATGTTTATTTTTTTGATGATTATATGTATACCTTATCATATTTTTATTACAATTAATGTCCATTCAGAAGCATATTACTTGAGAAAGTCATTAATTATATTTAAATATTTTTTGTAATTCCATGTGTGTCCTATCATGACATATTAAAGTGTACCTACTATTATCCCTTATTCATAGTGTTTGATCATTCATGATCATATGATCCTAACCATAAAACATTAATTTCTTCCCTCACTTTCTTATTCATCTACTCGTCTTACCCTTATACCATCATAAGATGTCATAAGGTGTGAGTCAAAGGTGGTCAACTAAAGAATATTCAATCATCTTTACTGACTCTTTAAAGGTTTATTTCTTCTTATAATTCCTATAAATATATTGAATATATACTAACATAATAACTATAGAATCATAAATGTTATTATTTTTTATTATAATTTTGGGATAACCATTTTACAACTCCATTCACTCAAATTGAAAATGAGGCTATCACTCATGTGTATGTGTCGACTACCAACTCCATGAAGAGATGTGATTTTTTTCCATCATCGCATCACATGGATATTTATAATTATGTATTTAATTAATATATATGATATTTATTATTTCGTAATGGTTCTATAATAAGAAAATATGGACTACTTTGTTTCCCTTTTTCTCATTAAAAAGTTGACGTATTATTCATGTGTACATACAGATAGTTATCTCCATGAGTGATACATTTCATATTCATTATAAAGTTATTATGGAGGGTCCTAAAAATATATTTAATTAATATATATTTTAAATGTTACATGAATAAAATTATATAAATTAAATATTAAGATAACACCTAGGCATGTTCTTACTCATTCGGTCTTTAGAACAAGTTGTACTTGAAGTCAGTTTTACCACCTACATGAGCGATGTTGCAAGGGTTTTGATATGAATTGTTAAGGAATGTTAAATTTAGTGATATTATGTAATAATATTATATAAATTATAGGATTAAAATTCTTTTGATGATGTAACTATGATTAATGTTCAAGGAATAAAACTTCAAAAATGAAACATTCAAGAAAAAAATAGTTAGCACATGAAAACGAGTATTTTAACAAATAATTATTAATAAAAGGGGGTCAAATTCTATAAGTGGATTGAATATGATATTATAATTATGTAAATGTTTATTATATAAAATATTAATAAATATTAACTTATTTTAAAATATTTTATAGTAATTATGAATCAATTTGGATATAAGGTAAGAGTCTCTCATCTTACTTTTATTTCTTGGAAACTTATTCCATATTCACAACTTGTTACTTTAATGTAGTGTTTATTATTAAAATTTGATATTATATATAATGAATCGATAAATAATCATTTTATTTAATTTTTCAATTTTAGTTATTTATTTTATAGGGGTTACGATTCAGAAGTTACCATAGTGGTAATGGTTTTATATAACAATATAACTTTTTTCCGGGATTGTTTATCTATAAATTTCTGAAAATGAAATTATATGATCTGTATAACAATATTAATATGTCATTTATTATCCTCAAGTTTTTCTTGAAATTTCATTTTCATATCTCTAAGTACTCAAAAGTTATAAATATTTTTTAAGGAAAATCGACTATATATTTCTATTTGGTCAGTAATAATTTTCTTGAATGTACATATCTTATTTATAATGTTTTATAAATATTCTTAATATTATAAAATGTATTATTAATGTATATTTCACCCATTTTTATATTTATATGAAAATTTATAAAAGGAATCATCTAGTTGTTTTCCTAATGAATTACTTTTTACCAAAGGTGTGAACAAAAATATTTTTTCTAACATATACCACACAAAAAGATTTTATAGTCACCATGAATTCTATTTGATTTGAATATTATTTTATAAATCTATAGCTTTATTTTCAAATAATTTTTTTCACTAATATTCCTAAAAATTTTACATTTTAAGTAAGTGACTTATAAATGAAAATTATATTTTCCTTGATAAATGTTCTGGTGATATTTTAAATGTGTATTCATTTATAAAACATCCATTGATTTTACTAATGACTCACCGTTGATATAAACCAATGATTCCATCTTTATTCATTCATGTATTTTTATGATTATGGTGATGTGATGTTGATGAGACCAATTTTCTTTTCCCTTGGTTAATTTATAAAAAAATGATAAATGTTTTTATGATATTTTGGAATACATATAAATGGATTATGATTATATGATGGATGGGTACTTTGTATCCCTCTAATGAATTTGGTAAAGATTAATATTTTATGAGATCAAATGGTATATTAGAGGTTATGCCAATTATAAATGTGGGTAAATGGGTGGTTATCCTAAGTCCAACTGGGTTACATAGGTAGTTATCCCATGATGAAAACATTTATACAGGTGGTTAGCCCAAGCCTAACATATGATGAATGTCTTGGTGGGTAATATTGACATATAATTCCTATGATTATTATTATTTGACACCTTTTATTCCAATTTTTATGAATTTTTTATACATATGATATGATCTCATGGCTCATGATCTTTAATTCTTTTATGATTTATATCTTATGAACTGCCTAAGCCTTATGCCATGATTATAATCTATGAATTGATGGGTATGATTTTAAAATGCTAAGATCATGTTATCATGTACTTTTTACCATTATATGACTATATATGATCATTGATTGATATCTCCATTTTCTATCTTTATTGAGTATATGATCCAAAATATTCATATGTTTCCTTTTTTGTAGGATTTGATGGAATTTTTTAAGTATGTTATGGATAAACATGGTTATAAGTGTGATGAAATTAAGTGGATATGTTATTTATATTTTATATGAAAATTTTTTAATGTATAAAAGTTCCAAATATACTAAACCTTTATAGTTATTTGGCATGTATTAATTTGATATGTATAGTATATTCATTTATGTAATATTTATTTATAAAATGTTTAGGTTGCTTAAAAGTCCCCCTATATCAGTAATACACATTTCCCAAACAATTATAACATGCACATTGTGTAGTGTTAAACCCAAGTACATCAACACACCATCTAAATATGATGATCGGAGTATCAATTTTCAGTGACCTAAGTGAAATTGATGTGTCCTTGATTTTATATATGAATCCCTATGTCAATTATATGCATGAAGAATGATAGGATTATAATTTACTTTATAACATAATAAAAATTCCTGTAGTGCTAGAAGAATAATTGTTCATAATAATTCACCCTCTCCCCTATTAGGGTTCATTGGGTCTATGGTTGCCACATTATCATTTCAAGTTCTACCAGAAACCTTATTGGTGTAAGGGACTTTTTGGTGTTTATGGCATCAGTGATGTAACACCCCAAGCTTCAATGATATGTTTTCCTTTGAATAATGCAATAGTTTTCATTGTACGCAACATCGAGATTCTAACACATTGCGACCAATCAAACTAGCCGTTATGAATAGTAATATACAATTTTTAAAATTTTATTTTTCAAAATGGACATCATTTTTTAATTCGGAATATCAAAATTAGCTTAGGGTGAATTTTGTGTATTTTTCTGAAAACTTTCAATTTTTGACGAATAGTGAAAGCACTACGTTATTGGTTAAAACTGAATTTTTATTTAAATAATTATTTATTTTATTTAAATTTATTTTAGGTCAAAATAGATATATAATACCTATATAAGTTCAATATAATTCATTGGAGTCATTTTATAATAAGCTTAGATATATAAAAATTTTATTGTACTTTTTATCGTCTTTTACCCACCTCCTAGGAGCTTTTGCAAATTTGCATAAAACTTAATTTTACCACTTATGTGAGTTGAATTTCAAAAATTAGAGAGACACAGTTGAAATCATTAAGTAAAATGTGGTTCAATAAGATGAAAATAATTTTTGGTCAATAGTAACTTTTTACTTTTATTTACCACGATTAAAAGTAAATTGGGTAATTAAGAGTAAAAATGATATTATAATTAGCCTAACACATTTCATAATTCTATTGGATAAGTTAAATTCATCCAAAAACAACCTTGTGAATAAAATATGATCCTCTTTGGTCCACTTGGATTAGATTAGGACATTTATTATTATTTAATTTAAAGAAGAGTAAAAAGTTTTAAATTCAAGTTTTAATAACTAAACCATTTTTAATATAGAATTATACATAAGATAAATTCGAAAATAAATATTCATTATAAAGATAAAAATATTTCCTACATAATAGTCTTTTATTTATAATTTTTAGACATTAAATAATTAAATTTATTTATGACACAATGATGATGCAATAATTACCTTATTAATGAAAGATTAAAATAATTGATATTATAAATATACAAATAAATGTAATTTGAACATTTTGATGAATTAAAATAATTTTCTATGTTAATATGACATGTTAGGGTTGATTAAATAATTTTTGTTCGAAGTAATCATGTTGTTATGATTTTTACAAAAACCAAATACTAAATAGTGTCAAAATTGACATAATTGAGTTTTAAAACAAATACTATATTATTAATTGATATAATATTAATAAAAATATAACGTTAATCCAAAGGACTTTGATAAGGTTATATATATTAATAATTAAAAACTTGGGGTTCTCCTGGATTGTTATAGTAAGTTTATTAACCATATAATATAAAAATACAAAGAGACATGGTAAATGTCAAACCATTTAACAAAGAGTTAAATCTAAAATATAAGGTTAATATGGTGACCTAAACCTATATAAAACCTATTGGTTGAAATTTTTTAGACCCATACCCACCTTATACTCCAAATAAATCATTTTTGATCCATTAGAAACCAAAAATAATTTTATTATAAAATAATATTTCAAGCTTTTCCTAAAGTGACCCTCACCTTTCTTTTAAAAGGGTACTTCCCCTTATCTTAATTTTACACCTCCAAAGCCATTTGTATTGGCTAAAACCTACCTAAATATCCTCCCAACTTACCTCAAATCAACTTAGAGTACTTACTTTGATCATAAAGCCATCTTAAAGATCCCTATTGATCAAATCAAAAGGAAGAACCCGAAGAAGAGGTAAATATTTCATCACCTCTTTCATGTTATTTTATTCTTCCACTTCCTCTTTCTTTGTTGTTTACATTATAAAATAATATCTAAATTATCTTATATATACTAAGATGTTATTATAAAAATTTTACAACCATATTCATTATTCTATCCAACATATGAATGACCAATTCACTATACGTGCGTACGTACGGCTTACCGTCTCCACGTCGTGGTGTAGTTTGTCATTCAAACACTTCATTATTTGGATGGGTAAAATAATGAGTATAACTAATGTAAATAATAAATATAACATGTTAATTATTCTTTATATATTAAATACCATCCAATTACATATGATTTCACCATCAATATAATGATATTGTCGCTCGTGCGTACGTACGGATTTCCGTCTTCATGAACACGATGAGATTCATTCCCTATCGTAATCATTAAAGAATAATTTTCATTTTATGATTAAAAATAATATTTAAGAACTTAATATTATTCTGCATATGAATAAAATAAATCCTATCCATAACAAACATGGCTTATGTAACCATGCATATAAAGGAAAATGAATCAGTTAACACCCAAAACGATGATACTACTGAAATATTATTAACAAAGCAATATTAGAGGATCATATATGATATCATATTTATGTATATAGTTTTTGTATAATTTAATAAAAATGTTTTAACTGTTATACAAGAGGTTAACATACCATTTACTAAAGAAAAGTACAAGGTAAGGGTTAATTCTACAATCTCTTTACTTATCCGAGGTGTCAATACATAAGTATCTACTGGGACCTCTTTATCATACACATCCTTGTTTTCTTAAAAATGTATTTCAAAACATTTTTACTATTTACTACACTATAGGTTATATTCACTTATACCCTTATTTTTCCTTACATGTTTAGAAAGGAATCTTTCCGTCATTTTCCAAATAGGGTACTTTATGTTCTTTTCGACAAAATTAAGGTAAGAATGTCTTTTTTAACTTATTTGGCGGGTGCGGATATTTTACACCATTAGAACATCATCAAATCTCACACTATAATATTATAAGAATATTTTCAAATAAATGTTTTCTTTTATAATTATCTGAATTTTAAATGATTTCAAAAAAAATGAAAGAGATATTTCTATCAAATAGTTTTGATTTCAACTATGTCAACATCCATTGATGGATTTTAAACTTGTTTGAAGTTGATTTATTATGATACAAATATTCCATATTGTATTGATGGTTTTGTGATATGTTTGACTGTGGATGTGTTATTTTTACCATTCATGGTTTATGGATAAAGTATTGACATTTTTTATGCTTGTTTTAATACGAATGTTTATGTTATGTTTAAACCTTTTCATATGAGGAATGCATTAGATTTAGTAGGTGACAGGTGGAGCCCACTATAGCTCCTTGATGCACTGGTAGGTCTCATGAGACAGACTAGTGTCTTGGCACAAGGTCTTGGAAAAATCTTATTTGTAGTCTTGGCACAAGGCCTTGAATATGTGGTTATGAAGTCTGGCATTATGCATTCCATCATTATGAAAGTGGCTATTGATATTGCATGTGATTGTTAGACTATTAGAATATACATGTGAATAAGTAAATGGAATTATTTGATTTATATTGGCCATATTATGTAGAAGTTTATGTTTAAAAGTATTATGTTTTAGTCTTGTTCATTGCCTTAATTGTTTATGCTTATTTATGAAAGTTTCTGCTATATTGTTATACTTACTGAGCATCTGATCTCACCCCTTTCTATGTTTTATTTTTCTCAGGATGTGAAGAAGTATTTTATGGTTGACCTTCAGGGATAGGTTAAGGATATAAGTGTTTTAAAAAGGGGGAAAAATGTTGTTGATGTTTTTATTTCATGATGTAATTTAAAACTTATGAATGTATCTAGTATTTCTAAGGCTACTAAACTAATCGGTCTTTTGGGATTTGATCCTTTGTGATCTTTCCAATGTTATGTAATAATGCACCGAATCTAGGTAACTAGGGTCGGGGCGTTATAGTTGGTATCAGAGGAAGTTTAGTACAAACCTTGGAAACTAGATTTAGAAAAACTCTAGTTTGAGAACATTACCCTAAGATAGACTTTGAGGATTAATATAGAAGAACTTCCTAGAATTTTTGTACTGTAGAATTTTTTTGTGTTTTCCAAGAAATACATCCATGTCTGGATACGAGCAGGTAGAGGCGGATCTGGCATAGATGTACCTAGGGGTAAAAATTGAAAACACTGCTTTGAGCTAGACTTGAACGGGGACTAGTGCACGAAAACGAGCCTTGCTGCACTCTTGGTTACGACACTCCTGGGGGATATGCTTAGGATAATTCTCATTTTCTTTAAAAACCATTATGAAGGGTTTATGAGTATATACTTCCTCAAAAAAAACATTTTTATGATTATAGATTATATCCATAAACTGTTCAATTTATGTTAATTGTTTTACAAGTTTGCACTACTATATATAAGGCCATTAGCGACCGCCATTGGCGGTCGCTAAAGGGCTTTAGCGGCCGCGCAGCGACCGCCAATGGCGGTCGCTGTTGCCTCGTCGCTAGAGGCCTTTAGCGACCGCCAATGGCGGTCGCTATAGGTGCCCCGCAGGTCGGCCTTCAACGACCCCTTGGCGGTCGCTGAAGGCCCTCTGCCCGGTCCCCTATAGCGACCGCCTATGGCGGTCGCTATTCTAAAAAAAAAAAAATTTTAAATTTTTTTTTATTGAATTGAATATAAATATATATATATATATATATATATATATATATATATATATATTTTAAATGTTTTAATATATATTTAATATATATATAATATCAAATCATTGTGCTATAATATATATATACTATTAAATACAATATTTTAAATACAAATCATTGTGCTATAATATATATATACTATTAAATACAATATTTTAAATACAAATCATTGTGCTATAAATATATATATATATATATACTATTAAATACAATATTTTAAATAAATATATATATATATAATATATTTTAAATGTTTTAATATATATTTAATATATATTTAATATATATTTAATATATATATAATATCAAATCATTGTGCTATAATAATTTAAAAACTTCGATTCAAGAAATAATCTCATTTCAGGTCGTTCGGAGCACGTTTGCTCCGAATCGGACCGCCGCACGCCGTTTTGGTGTTTAACGGCGCCGGAAACGCGTTTCCGGCCGCCGCGGTCGCACGGCACCTCCGAATGAGGTGCCGTCTGGCCGACCATTTCACAATTGACGGCCCGGATGTTGTCGTACGGTTTCGTGGCATTCGGAGGTCGTTCGGGTGGTTTTGACCCCCCAACGCGCCATTTCAGCGCGCGCCGCGCTGCTGAAAACGACACAATCGGGCGTGCCGCGCGCACCGCACGTCCGATGGACGTGCGGCCTCCTCCTGCATCTCAGGAATAATATTCCTGTCGTCCCCGTGCGGTTTCAGGTCGTTCGGAGCACGTTTGCTCCGAATCGGACCGCCGCACGCCGTTTTGGTGTTTAACGGCGCCGGAAACGCGTTTCCGGCCGCCGCGGTCGCACGGCACCTCCGAATGAGGTGCCGTCTGGCCGACCATTTCACAATTGACGCCCCGGATGTTTTCGTACAGTTTCGTGGCATTCGGAGGTCGTTCGGGTGGTTTTGACCCCCCAACGCGCCATTTCAGCGCGCGCCGCGCTGCTGAAAACGACACAATCGGGCGTGCCGCGCGCACCGCACGTCCGATGGACGTGCGGCCTCCTCCTGCATCTCAGGAATAATATTCCTGTCGTCCCCGTGCGGTTTCAGGTCGTTCGGAGCACGTTTGCTCCGAATCGGACCGCCGCACGCCGTTTTGGTGTTTAACGGCGCCGGAAACGCGTTTCCGGCCTCCGCGGTCGCACGGCACCTCCGAATGAGGTTCCGTCTGGCCGACCATTTCACAATTGACGCCCCGAATGTTGTCGTACGGTTTCGTGGCATTCGGAGGTCGTTCGGGTGGTTTTGACCCCCCAACGCGCCATTTCAGCGCGCGCCGCGCTGCTGAAAACGACACAATCGGGCGTGCCGTGCGCACCGCACGTCCGATGGACGTGCGGCCTCCTCCTGCATCTCAGGAATAATATTCCTGTCGTCCCCGTGCGGTTTCAAGTCGTTCGGAGCACGTTTGCTCCAAATCGGACCGCCGCACGCCGTTTTGGTGTTTAACGGCGCCGGAAACGCGTTTCCGGCCGCCGCGGTCGCACGGCACCTCCGAATGAGGTGCTGTTTGGCCGACCATTTCACAATTGACGCCCCGGATGTTGTCGTACGGTTTCGTGGCATTCGGAGGTCGTTCGGGTGGTTTTGACCCCCCAACGCGCCATTTCAGCGCGCCCCGCGCTGCTGAAAACAACACAATCGGGCGTGCCGCGCGCACCGCACGTCCGATGGACGTGCGGCCTCCTCCTGCATCTCAGGAATAATATTCCTCTCGTCCCCGTGCGGTTTCAGGTCGTTCGGAGCACGTTTGCTCCGAATCGGACCGCCGCACGCCGTTTTGGTGTTTAACGGCGCCGGAAACGCGTTTCCGGCCGCCGCGGTCGCACGGCATCTCCGAATGAGGTGCCGTCTGGCCGACCATTTCACAATTGACGCCCCGGATGTTGTCGTACGGTTTCGTGGCATTCGGAGGTCGTTCGGGTGGTTTTGACCCCCCAACGCGCCATTTCAGCGCGCGCCGCGCTGCTGAAAACGACACAATCGGGCTTGCCGCGCGCACCGCACGTCCGATGGACGTGCGGCCTCCTCCTGCATCTCAGGAATAATATTCCTGTCGTCCCCGTGCGGTTTCAGGTCGTTCGGAGCACGTTTGCTCCGAATCGGACCGTCGCACGCCGTTTTGGTGTTTAACGGCGCCGGAAACGCGTTTCCGGCCGCCGCGGTCGCACGGCACCTCCGAATGAGGTGCCGTCTGGCCAACCATTTCACAATTGACGCCCCGGATGTTGTCGTACGGTTTCGTGGCATTCGGAGGTCGTTCGGGTGGTTTTGACCCCCCAACGCGCCATTTCAGCGCGCGCCGCGCTGCTGAAAACGACACAATCGGGCGTGCCGCGCGCACCGCACGTCCGATGGACGTGCGGCCTCCTCCTGCATCTCAGGAATAATATTCCTGTCGTCCCCGTGCGGTTTCAGGTCGTTCGGAGCACGTTTGCTCCGAATCGGACCGCCGCACGCCGTTTTGGTGTTTAACGTCGCCGGAAACGCGTTTCCGGCCGCCGCGGTCGCACGGCACCTCCGAATGAGGTGCCGTCTGGCCGACCATTTCACAATTGACGCCCCGGATGTTGTCGTATGGTTTCGTGGCATTCGGAGGTCGTTCGGGTGGTTTTGACCCCCCAACGCGCCATTTCAGCGCGCGCCGCGCTGCTGAAAACGACACAATCGGGCGTGCCGCGCGCACCGCACGTCCGATGGACGTGAGGCCTCCTCCTGCATCTCAGGAATAATATTCCTGTCGTCCCCGTGCGGTTTCAGGTCGTTCGGAGCACGTTTGCTCCGAATCGGACCGCCGCACGCCGTTTTGGTGTTTAACGGCGCCGGAAACGCGTTTCCGGCCGCCGCGGTCGCACGGCACCTCCGAATGAGGTGCCGTCTGGCCGACCATTTCACAATTGACCCCCCGGATGTTGTCGTACGGTTTCGTGGCATTCGGAGGTCGTTCGGGTGGTTTTGACCCCCCAACGCGCCATTTCAGCGCGCGCCGCGCTGCTGAAAACGACACAATCGGGCGTGCCGCGCGCACCGCACGTCCGATGGACGTGCGGCCTCCTCCTGCATCTCAGGAATAATATTCCTCTCGTCCCCGTGCGGTTTCAGGTCGTTCGGAGCACGTTTGCTCCGAATCGGACCGCCGCACGCCGTTTTGGTGTTTAACGGCGCCGGAAACGCGTTTCCGGCCGCCGCGGTCGCACGGCACCTCCGAATGAGGTGCCGTCTGGCCGACCATTTCACAATTGACGCCCCGGATGTTTTCGTACGGTTTCGTGGCATTCGGAGGTCGTTCGGGTGGTTTTGACCCCCCAACGCGCCATTTCAGCGCGCGCCGCGCTGCTGAAAACGACACAATCGGGCGTGCCGCGCGCACCGCACGTCCGATGGACGTGCGGCCTCCTCCTGCATCTCAGGAATAATATTCCTCTCGTCCCCGTGCGGTTTCAGGTCGTTCGGAGCACGTTTGCTCCGAATCGGACCGCCGCACGCCGTTTTGGTGTTTAACGGCGCCGGAAACGCGTTTCCGGCCGCCGCGGTCGCACGGCACCTCCGAATGAGGTGCCGTCTAGCCGACCATTTCACAATTGACGCCCCGGATGTTGTCGTACGGTTTCGTGGCATTCAGAGGTCGTTCGGGTGGTTTTGACCCCCCAACGCGCCATTTCAGCGCGCGCCGCGCTGCTGAAAACGACACAATCGGGCGTGCCGCGCGCACCGCACGTCCGATGGACGTGCGGCCTCCTCCTGCATCTCAGGAATAATATTCCTGTCGTCCCCGTGCGGTTTCAGGTCGTTCGGAGCACGTTTGCTCCGAATCGGACCGCCGCACGCCGTTTTGGTGTTTAACGGCGCCGGAAACGCGTTTCCGGCCGCCGCGGTCGCACGACACCTCCGAATGAGGTGCCGTCTGGCCGACCATTTCACAATTGACGCCCCGGATGTTTTCGTACGGTTTCGTGGCATTCGGAAGTCGTTCGGGTGGTTTTGACCCCCCAACGCGTCATTTCAGCGCGCGCCGCGCTGCTGAAAACGACACAATCGGGCGTGCCGCGCGCACCGCACGTCCGATGGACGTGCGGCCTCCTCCTGCATCTCAATATTCCTCTCGTCCCCGTGCGGTTTCAGGTCGTTCGGAGCACGTTTGCTCCGAATCGGACCGCCGCACGCCGTTTTGGTGTTTAACGGCGCCGGAAACGCGTTTCCGGCCGCCGCGGTCGCACGGCACCTCCGAATGAGGTGCCCTCTGGCCGACCATTTCACAATTGACGCCCCGGATGTTGTCGTACGGTTTCGTGGCATTCAGAGGTCGTTCGGGTGGTTTTGACCCCCCAACGCGCCATTTCAGCGCGCGCCGCGCTGCTGAAAACGACACAATCGGGGGGGCTGTACGGGGGTGCGGGGGGGGGGGGGGGGGGCTGTACAGGGGTGCGAGGGGGGCTGTACGGGGGTTCGGGGGGCTGTACGGGGGTGCGGGGGGGCTGTACGGGGGGGTGGCGGGGGGCTGTACGGGGGTGCGGGGGGCTGTACGGGGGTGGCGGGGGGCTGTACGGGGGTGGCGGGGGGCTGTAGGGGGGTGGAGGGGGGCAGTACGGGGGTTCGGGTGGTTGTACGGGGGTGCGGCGGGCTGTACGGGGGTGCGGGGGGGCTGTACGGGGGTGCGGGGGCCTGTACGGGGGGTGGCGGGGGCCTGTACGGGGGGTGGCGGGGGGCAGTACGGGGGTGCGGGGGGTTGTACGGGGGTGCGGGGGGGCTGTACGGGGGTGCGGGGGGCTGTACGGGGGGTGCGGGGGGGGGGGGGGGGGGGGGCTGTACGGGGGTGGCGGGGGGCAGTACGGGGGTTCGGGGGGTTGTACGGGGGTGTGGGGGGCTGTACGGGGGTGCGGGGGGGCTGTACGGGGGTGCGAGGGCCTGTACGGGGGTGGCGGGGGCCTGTACGGGGGTGGCGGGGGGCAGTACGGGGGTGCGGGGGGTTGTACGGGGGTGCGGGGGGGCTGTACGGGGGTGCGGGGTGCTGTACGGGGGTGCGGGGGGGGGGGGGGGGCTGTACGGGGGTGCGGGGGGGGGGGGGGGGGGCTGTACGGGGGTGGCGTGGGGCAGTATGGGGGTTCGGGGGGTTGTACGGGGGTGCGGGGGGCTGTACGGGGGTGCGGGGGGGGCTGTACGGGGTGCAGGGGGGCTGTACGGGGGTGCGGGGGGCTGTACGGGGGTGCGCGGGTGGCTGTACGGGGGTGCAGGGGGCTGTACGGCGGTGCGGGGGGCTCTCCGGGGGTGCAAAGGTCATCCCATTGATTACAAAAGTGAAAAATAAAAGTGATAACATCTAATTAATACATATTTCTTTTATCGATACCATACAAAAATTTATAAAAAATATATTGGATAATACATAATCTATAATATCAGATTTATTGATCTGTTGGAATTAGTTCGACTTTTTCAAATGTAGAATCATTCAAGATTATCTGATCAAAAACTCAATATGTGTATAAAATATTTAAAAGACCACCATGGATGGTAATAATGCATTACTTAAATGAATAAATACAGTACATCAATGTCAACCCTACCAGTAAAAACAAAAAACATATCTCGTGAATATATGGTGCGTCACGCGTTGCCATCACTGTTACCTCCTTCTGGTGGACCAGGTGCCTACAAAAAATAAACATTATAAATATTTTAATAACAAAAATAATTTAAATTAAATAAATAAATACAGTATATACCTGCGTCGTATGATCCCCTGTACCATCAGCTCGACGCACATATTCCCGCAGTGCTCTTACCTCAGCTGTCAATTGCGCATTTGTCTCCTCGGAAGCGCGCAGCCGTGCCTCAAAATATGACATCTGTTGTGTCATATGAGCAACAGCAGGACTGACAACCGCAGCGCGTGACACTACAGAACGAGGAATCCCTGCTCCATAGGTCAAACTATAGCCATGCCCGTCCCGACCAATAATGCGATGAAAGATCTCATCCCGTCGCATGGGAAGCTGTCGCTGGTCCTCTGGCAGATGTTCTAACTCAGCTTCAAATTGATCCTGTGAAATATTTAAAAATATATAAATATATATATGTTAATATAAAGATTTATGTAATTATTGGTAAGTACAGACACTTACTATCAATGCTGCAACCTCTGGATCATTGCGATCACGAGTCCTTATCCACACCGACATTTTATCAGTTGCTGCACCTTGCCCTCGCAACTGTATATTAAAAGAATATAAACACAAAACCATATTAATTAATTAATTAAAAAGTGAATAATATATACCTCATGTCGGATCTGAGACACGTGACGAGTCCCGAGCCTGTGAGCTGGTCCCTGCAACGCTCGATTCTCCGAATGGCGTGTTGACACCTCCTACATTCAATTCATTCAAATTTCAAACAAATCACATATTCTTGAAAATATATATACAGCAAAATAATTAATATACAAACCGCAACACCCTCAGTAGACCAATATGCAACCAAGTCACGCCACTGAGCCGGGAGGACACCTCTCGGGACTTTTTCCAAAATGTCAGGGGCACCCACATTTGGTACCCAGTGGTCCCTCTTCACTTTGCCTTTATAATCTTTCCACAGCTTACGACATTTGCTCATACACACGGGCCGAAACTCTTCAGGGCATACTTTCAAATTTTGCTATAATGAAAATAATCAAACATATTAGTATTATTTATAAATAGAAAATAAAGTAAAATTATTTTCTTACCTGAACCTCCCTCCATAGACGATCTAATGTGTCCTGAGGGATAGAAGCCCAATCACGCGTGGTCAATGGAAATCGATGTGGGTCACGTATGATATGACCCAGCTGACGAATAAATGCCGGGGCATTCGGTCCCACGGGATGAAATACCTCATCAAATGAAACATCTATCGTCGTGTCAGAATTCCATGCTAATATGCCACGACCAGGGCCTCTCCTGCGAGAGGAAGAAGCAGCCGAGTCTGATCCTGTTGAAAACAATTTTATATATAAATTGACAAATGTTATATATATATATATATATATGTTAATTACATAAATAATATAGATAATGACTGTCAAACATACCTCGACCCTGAGACGTAGATGCCTCAGATGGATGATGTGGATTTTCTGCCTCTTCCCCTGACATGTCTGCAATCATACAAAATATCAGTAATGAGTCCAAAGTGTTTAAAAGATAAATTGGATTGTTCTTAATAAATCAAACTTGTACAACTGTTAATCAAACAAAAAATGGATTGAATAATTAGTTGTGAATGAATTTTAAAAAATCAGAAAGTTAATCAACCTAAATATTTATGACTGAATTAACTTACAAAAGTGAGGATTAAAACTTATAAGGATTTATAAAATGATTAGATAATTTATGATATCCTAGGACGTTCTACTGAATAGCGGGAAAACAATTATACCTTTCATTAAGCATGCAAATCGACCGTTTCTCCTTCAACAGCCGCTCTGACCCAATAAATATCTTCTTCACGTTGAACTACGGTATGTTGATCAAGTTGTTGGTAAACAAACGGAACAGTCTCGGGTTCATCTTCTTCAAATAAAAACACTCCTCGCCGAGACATTTTGACAACAACTTGCCAACTTGGATCCGAAGGCAAAGTAACGAAGAATACTTGTTCCGCTTGTGATGTCAAGATGAAAGGTTCATTCTCAACTCGTTCATTATTTCTGTATAACATGTAGTTAAAATTCACCAATGAAAACTGATATTGATCGACTTTACATCCACGCACTGGATCAACCCAATTACACTTTAACAATATGTACTTCAAACCGTGTGTGTATACAACTTCAATAATGTCTATCAATTGACCTTAGTAATAACCAGAATCGACAAAGGGACAACCGATTCCACTGTTTTGTGTTGCTCGTTTGTCATCAACATCTTTAATGCGAAATCGAAAACCATTAGCATCAATAGCTTTATAACGACGAGCGGTTATAGATGGACCCTCAGCCAGTTGGATAAATACTTCAGGTAACGTGGGGTCCCCTAACTCCCTCAGCTTACGAACCTACATAATTTATAAAAATCAATAATGATATATGCAGAAAGAATTAGTTTAATACTTCACTCATAATGAAAATCAATTTATACATACATAATCCTTGAACCAATCATGAAATGCCGCATAATGAGATTGTTGAATTTGCAACTCAGTCGCACGATGCATCTCTTCTTTTATCTCATTAATGTGTTTCCTGCAAATGATTACGCGATGTTTAAAAGATCAACTTATGCAAAGAAAACATGTAAAAGTTATACAAGCACATTGATAAGATACTTACTGCATTAATGGTGCAACTGATGGAGTATTGAACAAGATATATCGATGTGCTTGTATCCACTCGATGTTGTCCATATCAAATGTGGTTCCTTCTCCAACTGGACCATCATGAATCCGAGAGGGCTTATCTAATTTGTTTCAACATCCGTAAGATATTCTGCACAAAAGGTAGTACACTCGTCCATCAAATAACCATTGGCTATTGATGCCTCTGGACGAGCTCTGTTGCGTACAAATCTTTTCAATGTACTCAAATACCGTTCAATAGGATACATCCACCTGAATTGTACTGGACCAGCAGCCATTACTTCATCAGTTAGGTGCACTGTTAAGTGGACCATAACATCGAAAAATGAGGGGGGGAAAAGTTTCTCAAAGTGACAAAGCGTAAGTACAATTCGGTCCTGCAAACTTTTTAAATCACTCATTCGTTGATTTCTTAAACAAAGCTGTCTAAAAAAATTACTCATCTCAATCAAGGGCTGAACAACATTGGGGGATAAACAATCACAAATTGCGATTGGAATCAACTGCTGAAGTAATATGTGATTGTCATGACTTTTCAACCCTTGCAATGTCTTGCTCGTCATATTCACACACTTTGAAATATTAGAAGAGTAACCATCAGGCACCTTGACCATCTTCAAAATGGAAAGAAATGTCTCTTTCTCCTCTGTAGTCATCGAATACTGTGCAGCAGGCATATATGCCTTGTTTCCCTCAGCTAACTGTAAATGCAACTGTTTCCTTAAACCCATTTCTTCCAAATCACGGCGTGCATTAACATGGTCCTTTGACTTTCCACTGACACCTAAAATGGTCCACAATATGTTATCACAAACATTTTTTTCAATGTGCATGACATCCAAATTATGCCTCAACATGTTAGTTTTCCAATACGGAAGACTATAAAAAATACTTTTCTTTTTCCAATTGTGACTGCGCTGCCTACCCGCAGCACGAATATTACGTACTGGAGGAGCCACCAAATCCTGAATTTCATATACCGTGCGGATGTTTTCTTCCTCAATCTGCGATAACATTTCGACTCCTGTCATGATCTTTGGTGCTGGGCTGAACTCTCTAGAACCATCAAATGCCACTCTGTCCTTTCTGAACCTGTGCTGGGGAGGGAGGAAAACGCCTGTGACCCATGTATGCCCATTTTTTGGAATGTTTAAGCCATACAGATTTTTTACTTTTATTGCAACAAGGGCAAGAAAATTCCCCTTTCGTACTCCAGCCTGATAAATTTGCATAAGCTGGGAAGTCATTGATTGTCCACAATAAAGCTGCATGCAGTTTGAACATTTCATTCGTTTCACAGTCACAAGTCATCACACCATCGCCCCAAAATTCATTCAACTCATCAATCAATGGCTGAAGGTAAACATCAATCTTATCCCCCGGACTTTTAGGTCCATCAATAAGAGTGGAAAGTAATATAAATTGTTGCTTCCTACAAAGCCACGGAGGAAGATTATATGGAACCAACACCACGGGCCATGTGCTATGAGTTGCACCAACCATAGACTTGAATGGATTGAAACCATCTGCTGCCAATCCCAATCGGACATTACGAACATCTTTAGCAAAGTCGGGATGTCTCTTATCAAAATCCTTCCATGCATGAGAGTCTGCCGGGTGGGTTAACATGTCACTTTCATGAACTCTTTCTGCATGCCATCTCATTAAATTAGAAACTTTAGATGACATAAAAAATCTTTTCAACCTCGGTTTAAGGGGAAAGTAACGCATTTGCTTTACGGCAATCGGTTTCCCCTGTATCGCAATCTGACTTTGATGAGTCTTATTTCCCCTGTTCTCTTTCCACCTGGAAGCGCCACAAACCGTACAGATATCCAAATGAGCAGTTTCATTTCTAAACAACATACAGTTGTTTGCACATGCATCTATAGTCTCATATGTAAAACCTAAGTTCTCTGTCAACTTACGAGCATAGTAATACGACTCAGGAATCTTAGCGTCGACATGAAGAACTTTTTTCAATAAAACCAAAAGCATGTCGAATGATGTGTCTGACCAATTTTTCAAAGTCTTCAAATGCAACAACTCCACGATGAACGACAGTTTATTGTAAGAAGTACATCCAGGATATAATTCTGTTTTCGCATCATCAAGTACTTCATAAAACCTCCTCGAATCACGATCTGCACCAGAGCGAAGATTTATCTCACCGGTCTCAAGATTCTGGATGTCAATGCCTTCAGGATCAAACCCACGTACCATTTCAGTAAGCATTTCATGCATTGGATCAGTCATCCTTGCATCAACATCCATCTGAGCTGCATCTGTATTTTGACAACGAACATATTCTTCTCCATGACGAGTCCAACTCTTATAATTTTTCAGAAATCCATTAAAGAAAAGGTGCTCCCTCACAGTATCTCGTGTGAATCGATATCTGTTAGCACATTTTCTACATGGACAACTAATATAGTCACTTTCAAATCCTCTCGTGAAGTCAATAAACTGCATAATGCCATTGAAATATTCTCTAGACGTTCGATTTGGAAGATCAATCCAACTCTTATCCATAATAATATCTGTATAACAAACATTTACACAATACTTATTACATTTACATTTTTCAAATCAACTATATTCAAAATAAATATTAATCATTTGTTTATGAACCATTGATAAAATAATAATGTAACTGAAAGCTCATGTTACCTGATTGAGCTACAAACCTGAAAGGGAGGGGAGCCGAAGGCGGTGCTGCGAGGGAGAGTAGCAGCGAAGGGGAGCCGGAGCCAAAGGCGGTGCGGCAAGGGAGGGGACGGGCGGCGGCGGCGGCGGGGAGCTGGAGGAGAGGAGGCGGTGAGGGGACGGGGGACGGGCAGCGAGGGGGGGGGTGTCCGGGGTCGGGGGGGCTGTCCGAGGTGCGGGGAGGGGTGTCCGGGGTGTCGGGGGCCTGTCAGGGGTGCGGGCAGGGGTGTTCGGGGTGCGGGGGTGTCCGAGGTGCGGGGGAGGGGGGGCTGTTTGGGGTGCAGGGGGGCTGTCGGGGGTGCGGGGTGGGGTGTCCGGGGTGCGGGGGGCCTGTCCGGGGTGCGGGGGGGGCTGTCCGGGTTCGGAGGGGGGGTGTCCGAGTGCGGGGGGGGGGGGGGGGGGGGCTGTCCGGGGTGCGGGGGGGCTGTCCGGGTTCGGAGGGGGGTGTCCGAGTGCAGGGGGGGCTGTCCGGGGTGCGGGGAGGCGTCCGGGGTGCGGGGGGCGGTCCGGAGTGCGCGGGGGGGTGCTGTCCGGGGTGCGGGGAGGCGTTCGGGGTGCGGGGGGCGGTCCGGAGTGCGCGGGGGGGGGGGGGGGGGTGCTGTCCGGGGTGCGGGGAGGCGTCCGGGGTGCGGGGGGCGGTCCAGAGTGCGCGCCGGGGGCTGTCCGGGGTGCGGGTGCCGTCCGGGGTGGGGGGGGGAGGGCCGAGAGGCCGGAGGGCGGCGGCCGGAGGCCCGAAGGCGGAGGGCGGCGGCCGGAGGCCGGAAGGCAGGCGGCGGGGGAGGACGGGCGGCGGGGGAGGGCGGGCGGCGGGGGAGGGCGGGCGGCGGGGGAGGGCGGGCGGAGGGGGAGGCCGGGCGGCGGGGGAGGCCGGGCGGCGGGGGAGGCCGGGCGGCGGGGGAGGCCGGGCGGCGGGGGAGGGGAGGGCGGCGCGAGGGAGGGCGGCGAGGGGTTAGGGCGAGATCGAGAGGGCGCGGGGGGGGGGGGGGGGGGGGGGGGGGCGCAGAAACCCCCCGAATATTTTTAGGGAGGTTAGCGACCGCCATTGGCGGTCGCTAATGGTGGGCTATAGCGACCGCCAATGGCGGTCGCCCGAGTCAGGGGGCCTCCACTGCCCCCTTTTCTAGTAGTGTTGGAATTATGTATTTCAATTCATAAACTAATCTAGTGTATGCCATTTTTTAGAAATGGAACATAGTGGAAGGAATGGAAACTGTATCAACCCACGTAATTCATGTAGGGATTTCCCTCCTACTCAAGATAATTATAGTGGAGCTGGTGATGTAACTGGTGCTGATCAGCTTATCACCATACCGGGATAACTCACTCAGGTTATGAATAATAAACTTACTCGTATGGAGCACCCTGATCCACAATGTGGAGGATCGATGTTAGGCCGCTTCATGAGGAAACAACCACAAACATTCAATGGTATTACAAATACATTAGTAGCTGAGTAATGGATAAATTTCTTAGAGAAAATATTTCATGCTTTGGGGAGTAGTGAAAAGGAAAAATCTGTCATGACAGTTTATCGCCACATGGGAGATGCAGATCAATGGTGGTCATTAATCCAAAACACAAAGGAATATGAAGAAGTATCAAACATGGAATATAGGGATTTTAAATATATTTTCATAGAAAAATAATTTCCTCGTGACCATCGAGCGGATATGGAAAGAGAATTTCTGAGTCTGAGGCAAAAGGAGGATGAGAATGTCGCAAATTATGAGGCTAACTTTACAAGGTTAGCAAGGCATGCAACAAATTATATACATAACACAAGGAGTAAGATTGATCAATTCTTTGATGGCTTAAAAACATTTCTCCATCAAGCATTAGTCTCACAATCCTTCTCATCGTACCAAGATATAGTCTCATGCCCTATCAAGACAGAAAAGGAATTCTCTAAGTCTTATGACATTAAAGCAAAGAAAGAGAAAAAGAGATATTCTAAACACTCTGGAAATGGAAATAAAGGGAAGAAGGGAAAAGTTGAATATCCATACTGTGGTAAATGTGGGAAGAAACCCCCCGGTACTTGCCTAAAGGGAATGAGAGTCTGTTACAAGTGTGGTGAAAAAGACCACCAAGCTTGTGATTACAAGGGAAAGAAATAGGTTGTCAATGTTGAATGCTAAAATTGTAGAGAAAAGGGGCATTATGAAAATGAATTTCCTAAGCGCCAAGGTAAATTACCTCAGAAAAGGCCAAGGGAGAAAGGCCAAGCTTATGTAATCACTACTACTGAGGTAAAAGTTCTGAAAGATGTGGTGACAGGTAATTTAATGGTTTCCTCAAGTTTATCCAATGATTTATTAGATTCTAGATCATATCATTGTTTCATATCTTCCCAGTTTGATAAGAAAATTAGATATTTTCAAATTGACTTAACAAGGGAGTTGTCAGTCAAAACACCTAAGGGAAGTATCATTGCAACAAAGTTTTGTGAATCAGTTCCCATTAGGGCATATAAATATTCTTTATCTACTGATCTCATCATCATACCCATGATTGAATTTGATATAATCCTCGGAATGGATCGGATTTCGGACCATGATGTGAAAATTTATTGTAAGAAGAAGGAGGTTACAATTTTCGATGATGGTAAGGAGTACCTTATTTTTAGACTAGAAA
Source organism: Viscum album (assembly GCA_963277665.1). Lineage (NCBI taxonomy): Eukaryota > Viridiplantae > Streptophyta > Magnoliopsida > Santalales > Viscaceae > Viscum > Viscum album. The sequence continues at coordinate 1,653,542,390 of OY728121.1, read as the reverse complement.
CTTCACCACCTAATTCTTATCTAGAGCCACCCTGGTAGCTCTTCTAAATTCAATTATTTAGGAAGAAGTGAATTAAATAACTATGGGTGAGGAAAAGAATGTTCGAATAGATGATGTAACTATTGTGCAAGAATTTGTTGATGTGTTTGTAGAGGATTTACCTGGACATCCTCCCAAATGATAAATTGAGTTTTCCATTGATTTAAATACTGGTTCAAGGCCCATATCGAAGACCCCTTATAAAATGTCCACTGTGGAATTAGTGGAACTAAAGAAACAACTAGAGGAATTGTGTAACAAGATATTTATTCTCCGTAGTGTTTCTACATGGGGAGACCCTATCCTTTTTGTTAAAAAGAAAGACCGATCTATGAGTTTGTGCATTGACTACAGGGAGATCAATGCTATAACAATAAAGAACAAGTATCCCCTACCTCGCATTGATTATTTATTAGACCTAATTCATGGAGCTCAATATTTTTCAAAGATTGAACTTCGATCTGGATACCATCAGTTGTGCATGAAGAAGGAAGATATTCTAAAGACAACATTTCAAACCAAGTACATGAATTACGAGTTTACAGTAATTCCTTTTGGATCGACTAATGCAGCCTCTATCTTCATGGATCTAATGAATAGAGTTTTCAAGGAATATCTTTATGAATTTGTAGTGGTATTTATTGATGATATTTTGGTATACTCAAAAATCAATGAAGATCATGAAAATCACTGTCGCACTATTCTGAAAACTCTCAGAAGAAATGAATTAAATGGGAATTTTAGCATGTGTGAATTCTAGCTTCAGGAGATTTATTTTCTTGGACATATTTTCTCTAAGGATGGAATCTCTATTGATCCTTCAAAGACCAAGGCAATCCAAGAATGGCCAGTACCGATGAGTATAACTGAGGTACGTAGTTTTATTGGTTTAACAGGTTATTATAAATGTTTCATCCAGAATTTTTCCTGGTTGGCTAACACATTAACCTAGCTCATGCATAAAGGGGTTAAATTTGATTGGAAAAAAGAGTGTGAAGAATGTTTTGAAGAACTGAAGAGAAGATTATCCAATGCTCCTATCTTGACTGTGCCATCGGGGAATAATGAGTTTGTTATTTATAGTGATGCTTCAAATAAAGGACTTAGTTGTATCCTTATGCAGAATGATAGAGTAATTTCATATGCATCACGTCAACTAAAAAAACATGAGAAAAACTATCCCACTCATGATCTTGAGTTATCAGCTGTAATATTTTCTCTGAAAATATGGAGACACTATCTCTATGGTAAAAAATGTGAGATTTATACTGATTACAAGAGTTTGAAGTATATTTTCTTACAGAAAGAACTCAACATGAGGAAAATGTGATGGCTTGAACTACTCAAGGATTATGATTTCACTATACACTACCACTCGGGGAAGGAAAATAAGGTGGAAGATTCTTTGAGTAGAAAGTATCATGGAGTTTGAACAAGATGAGAGTTGAAAGGGATCCTATTTTCACGGATCTAGTAAAGATGGATATGGGAATAACCATGAAAGGTGAAACATCAATACTTTTTCAAATGGTTACCAAAATATCTTTACTAGAAAGGATAAAGAGTTATCATACTAATGATGAGGAATTTCAAAAGAAGATTAAAGCTGTGAATGATGGGAGATTGAGTGAATTCATATATGAAGATGAAATTTTGAAATTTGGGAAGAGACTTTGTGTTCTTAACATACCTGATCTAAAAAGGGAATTTTTGGATGATGCTCAAATTACATTTATTTGGGTATTTATAATACCAATTATGTTAATATTTATTTAATAAGATAATTACTGCATCATCATTATGTCATAAATAAATTAAATTATTTAAAGTCTAAAAATTAAAAATAAAATACCATTATGTAGGAAATATTTTTATCTTTCTAAATAATATTTATAGTCTAATTTATCTTATTTATAACCCTATATTAAAAATGTTTTAGTTATTAAACTTTGATTTTAACTATTTTAACTCTTCTTTAAATAAAATAATATTAAATGTCCTAATCTAATACCAGTGGACCTAAATGGTCATATTTTATTCCTAAGTTTTTTTTGGTCGAATTAAACTTATCCAATAGAATTAGGACATGTGTTAGGGTAATAATAATACCATTTTTACCCTTAATTACCCTATTTACTTTTAACCGTGGTAAATAAAAGTAAAAAGTTACTATTCACCAAAAATTATTTTTATCTTATTGAACCACATTTTACTACTTGATATTAACCGTGTCTCTTGGATTTTCGAAATTCCACTCACAGAGGCAGTAAAATTAAGTTTTATGTAAAATTTTAAACTCTCCTAGGAGGTGGGTAAAAGACGGTGAAAAGTTCAATAAAGTTTTTATATATCTAAAATTATTATAAAATGAATCCAATGAATTAATTTGAACTTATATAGGTATTATGTATCAATTTTGACCTAAAATAAATTTAAATAAAATAAATAATTATTTAAATAAGAAGTCGGTTTTTAAATAGTAACCCAACATTTTCACTATTCATCAAAAATTGAAAGTTTTCAGAAAAATACCAAAAATTCACCCTAGGCTAATTTTGATATTCTAAATCCAAAAATGAAGTCCATTTTGAAAGATAAAATTTATAAAATTTCAAAAAGTGGGTATTACTATTCATAATGGCTAGTTTTAATAATATTTTAATAGCATATCGTTTTTTAGTGAAACTCGGTATTGCGTACAACACAAGCTATCGAGGAAGGTTGCAGCTGCGTGTAAAGCAAGCCAAGCTAGTGTTGTGTGTAGTGAAATATTCCTTTGATGATATCATAAAAACAAAATATTTTTCATAAAAATCTCAGGTGTTACATTCTACCCCCCTTAAAATGAATTTTGCCCTCGAAATTCGTCACTTTGTAACAAACAGATGAGGATACCTCTCCCTCATCATATAATAAAGCTCCCATGTAGCTTATTCTAATTGGTGGTTCCTCCATAAAACTTTCACCAAGTGAGTGGTCTTGTTCCGTAGGACTTTTTCGCTACGATCCAGAATCTCTATCGGTTGTTCTTCATAAGAAAGATCTTGCTCCAGCGGTACAACTTCTGAGCTGAGTACATGTGAAGGATCGGGTATGTACTTTATCAGGAGAGATACAAGGAACACATCGTGAACTTGAGAGAGATTCGGTAGAAGATCCAATTAGTAAGCTACCTTCCCAACACGATCCAATATTTCGAAAGGACTGATATACCTAGGGCTCAACTTTCCCTTCTTTCCAAATCTCATTACTCTCTTCTAAGGAGATATTCGTAAGAAAACTTTATCACCCACTTCAAAATCTAGGTCTTTTCTTCGGTTATCAGCATAACTTTTTTGTCAACTCTAAGTTGCTCTTATGTGTTGTTGAATAGATCGTACCTTTTCTGCCATCTCATCAACAAGATCTGGTCCTAATAGCTTTCTTTCCCCAACTTCATCCCAACAAGTTGGAGTTTGGCATTTCTTTCTATAGAGAGATTCATAAGGAGCCATATGAATACTGGAATGAAATCTATTATTATAAGAAAATTCTACCAAAGGTAGGTGTTGATTCCAACCACCTTTGAAATCCATAGAGTAAGCTCTTAACATATCTTCTAGAGTTTGAATTGTTCTCTCAGACTGACCGTCTATCTGAGGATGATAAGCAGTGCTGAAACTCAACTCTATATCTAGAGTATGCTGAAGACTTTTCCAAAACTTTGAGGTAAACCTCGGATCCCAATCAGATATAATGGAAAGTGGTACTCCATGCAATCTTACCACTTCCTTTACATATATCCTGGCAAGATGATCAAGAGAGAAATCCTGTCTAATAGCAATGAAGTGTGCCGACTTTGTAAGTCAATCAACTATGACCTAGATAGCATTATTGCATTCAGATGATTTAGGAAGTCTGGTGACAAAGTCCATAGTGATGTTTTCCCATTTCCATTCGGGTATGAGTAATGCTTGTAATATCCCCTTAGACTTACGTCTCTCAGCTTTAACTTTCTAACAAACCAAGCATCAAGAGACATATTCAGCAACATCTATTTTCATGCCATCCCACCAGAAGTACTCTTTCAAGTCCCTATACATCTTCATGCTTCCAGGATGAATAGAGAATTAAGAACTATGAGCCTCATCCAGCAGCTCCTTCTTTAATTCAGGGATGGGATAAACACAAACCCGATTCCTGAACCTTATTATCCCATCACATTCAAGGTTGAATTTAGGAACATTTCTCACATTCTTTTGAAACTCTACATCTTCTTTTTGTGCCTCTTTAATATTCACATGTATAGATGGTTGAACATTCATTTGAGAAATATAAGATTTTTCCCCTTCCATTATAATTCCAAGATCCAACCTTTTTAAATCCATAAATATTGGATCTCTTGTGATCCTCATCATGGATAAGACAGCATGGTCTTGTCGACTTAATGCATCTTCCACCTTGTTTGCTTTCCTAGGGTGATAATGAATTGAGCAATCATAATCCTTAATCAGCTCCAACCATCTTCTTTGGCGCATATTCAGCTCCTTTTGTGTGAAAATATACTTTAAACTTTTATGATCAGTATAAATATCACACTTTTCACCATAAAGATAATGCCTCCAAATCTTTAATGAAAATATTACCACAGCTAACTTCAAATCATGAGTTGGGTAATTTTGCTCATGGATTTTCAACTATCACGAGGCATAAACTATCACCATATCATTTTGCATGAGAACACACCCCAATCCCTTCTTGGATGCATCTCTGTAGATCACAAACCTTTCTCCACTATAAGGTAGTGTGAGCACAGGTGCACTGGATAACCTTCCTTTTAACTCCTTGAAATTCTCTTCAGACTCCTCTGTCCAAGCGAACTTAACTCCTTTTCAAGTCAACCTGGTGAGTGGATTAGATAATAGTGAAAAATCTTTCACATAATGTCAATAATATCCAGAAAAACCAAGAAAACTTTGGATCTCAGTTACTGTTGTTGGTCTCGACCATCTTTCGATAACCTCTATTTTTGCTGGATCCACAGATATCCCCTCTTTTGAGATTATGTGACCCAAAAATGCAACTTTTTGAAGCCAAAATTCACACTTGTTAAATTTGGAATAAAGATTCTCCTTTATCAGGGTCTTCAATACAATTGTCAAGTGATATTCATGTTGTTCCTTTCTCTTTGAATAAAAAAGAATATCATCTATAAATACTACCACAAACTGATCAAGATAGTCTCTAAAGACTCTATTCATTAGATCCATGAAGATAGCAGGGGCATTAGTAAGACCAAATGGCATCACTATAAATTCATAGTGTCCATACCTTGTATGAAAAGCCATCTTTGGTATATCCTCCATTTTAACCCTTAATTGATGATACCCTGAATGAAGATCAATCTTGGAAAAGTATTGAGCTCTGCATAGTTGGTCAAATAAGTCATCAATGCGTTGAGAGGATATTTTTTCTTGATAGTGATCTTGTTAAGTTCTTGATAATCAATGCAGAGTCTCATTGATCCATCTTTATTCTTAACAAAAATAACATGTGATCCCCAAGGTGATGCACTAGGGAGTATGAATCCCTTATCAAGATTCTCTTGGAGTTTCTTCTTCAATTTCTGCAACTCAATTGGGGCCATTCTATAAGGTGTCTTTGAAATAGGCAGAGCACTCGGTATGATTTCTATTGAAAACTCAACTTCACGATTTGGTGGAAGACCCAACAATTCCTCAATAAAGACATCATCAAACTCTCGTACAATGGTAATATTCTTAATCATGAGTTTCTTACCAACCATTTGAGATAAATAACCTTCATTTAGTGGAATCAAGACCCATAAGATGAAAGAAATTTCTATTGTAAGGTTATGTTCATCCTTGCATCGATAGACGATCATAGATTGATCTGGAATATGAAACGTGACTTCCCTTATTTGGCAATTGATATGAGCTCCATATAAAGAAATCCAATCCCTGCCAAGAATCACATCAAATTCCACTATAGGAAGGATCAAAAGATTTTCAGGAAGCACTTTCCCACAAACTTCAATCGGAGAAGAATTGTAAACTTTTGATGCGACTGTTGTGCCATTAGGGGTTGTCACAACTAACTCAATATCTAACTGCTGAGGTAATACGGCAATAACCTTATAAAATTCTTCAGAAATAAAAGAGTGGGTGGATCTAGAATCAAATAAAACATTTTCTACTTTAGAGTGGATGGTAAGTGTACCTTTCACCACTTTGTTATCGTACTCCACATCGCCGATAGAAATTTCATGTGACTTTCCTTTGTCTTTAGCTTTAAGAGTTTTTTGATGTCGATCATCATAAACAACTCTTGGATTAGGGCATTGATTGGCACAATGCCCCATTTCCTTGCACTTGTAACATTGAAGTGTAATAGGTGCAATCTGTGTAGCCTTTTCTTTGTTCGCATCATTAGACATCTTATTCCCATCATTGCGGCATTCAAATGCCCGATGAACTTCTTTTCCACATTTGAAACATTTACTTGTCCCTTTAAGAAAACTCCCTCCATGTTTCTTTCCACACTTTGAGCATAATGGAAAACTCATCTTCTTTTCAGTGTGCTCTTTAGATTTCCCTTTGAATTCCATTTTCCTCTTCTTATCAAACCCATATGACTGATGGGTTACTCCAATCTCCATCTCAACCTTGAGAGCACATCGAACGATTTCCTCGTAGCTATTGAAGTCCCTTATGGCTGACGCCCTTCTAAGACTTGGTTTTAAGCCACTAAAGAATCGACCGATCTTACTCTCAAGTTGGATAATAATCCCAGAAGCGTACCTTGAAAGTCTTGTAAAATTTTCTTCGTAGGTACCAACAGATTCATCATCCTTTTTCTTCAGTTCAAGAAACTACTTCTCCATCTTTGTTCGAAGAATACGAGGGAAGTACTTATTGAAAAATAATTTCTTGAACTCATCCCATTCCATGGATTCAATTTCATCACTTTTCTTTGTATTCTTGATAAGATTCTACCATTGATCAGCTTCACCTTCCAAATGATATACTGTTAAGATGACTTTATCATGTTCAGAACATTGAAGAACTGAAAATATATTTTCAGTAGTAATGATCCTTTGTTCAGAAACTAATGGATCAGTAGACCCACTAAATGAGGGTGGACGCTGCCTCATGAAGGATTCAACAGAATGTTGCTACTTCCTTTGCTCGTTTGGAAGTCCTGCATGATTTATAGCTTGAGAAAGCTGTGTGAGAATGACTACAATATTTTTCATTCCAGCTCCCATAACATTTTGTTGCTTAGGGGGACAATCATTGCATTGCCCGTCACATTCAGCATTAACACAGTTCCTTCGGGTTCCAGCCATTGACTAAAACCAAGAAGAATAGTGTGAGAAACACTAATTATAATAGGAAAACCACATAATCAAGAATAAAATTTCACACTTAAGGTCTTATTATAGGTTATTCAGGGCCATTTCTAAAACACTAAGATTGTGTTCTTTGCTTATATATATCCTTAGGGTTCTTACTAAGGCTTTCACATCCTAGTTTCCAAAGGTTGACTATACATTTCCTCTGATACCAACTATAACGACCCATACTTTACATACATTGTTATTGCTTCAAAATTTAAGCACAATTATTACAACATATAACAAAACCATGAAAGGACTGTATAGATATAGTGTCTTTAGAAACTGGGAAACATAAACAACTGATTCATAAAGCATCTACATTGTCTCCCATTTATTTCATTATATCTAGAATCACTTTTTTTGGCATATCCTACTTAATACCCTTCTTCCTGACTTGGGGAAAAGAAAACATAAAAAAGGGTGATCTCAAATGCTCAGTAAGGGTAAACAAAAGAAATATCAATCACATCATAAGAACATATCATTTTGGAAATCTCAACCTGCAAAAGAGATCATAATTTCATAACATGGTATAAATCATAGTAGTGAAATGTAGTCCCAATAATCATAACTTAAAACATGAAACTTTGTGAAATTCACACATAATCCTAGAGAATAATTTCTTAGTAGTCAAGACTCATTTCCAAGACTATAATAGCGGACAAAGTCCATTTCTGAACCAAGTTCACTCCTCGTTTCAGTCCTGTATCACTGAATTGGATTAGCCTACCATTCCAGCTATGTCTATCTCATGAGATATAAATATTTACCCAATGCATTGGAGGGTGATATAGGTCCCACCCATCACATAATGAAACCATTCTTATGTGTTCCACAAAATCATAAATCATATCATAACCCATGTAATAAAAATGGGATTCTTAAACATCATGCCATCATAACATAAACCATATAAGATAAAATGACTTCATAAAAATAATTCCATCATAACATAATCAAATCAATATAAAAATAGAGATAGAAACAGAACCCTATATTATCTTAGATGGAAAATAATTTTGATAAAACACTTGAAATCTATTCTTGAAGAAAATATCCTTTATACTTCAAAAACATTTTTTCTTTCTTAACATGTCATAAAATTTTAAACTAAAATAAGTTAATTAAAAATAAACTTGAAAACTTGTAAAGGAATCTTCATGTAAATAATGTTCTATGAAATCATAAAAATCCATTCATGCCGTATAAGTTAAAAAAAACATTCTTCTCATACATTTCCTGAAAAAATAAAAAAGTACCTCATTCTAAAAATGACAAAAGATTCCTTTCATATCGTTTACTAAAAACTCACCAATGGGTAAAATTGGATTTAAACAATTTTAGGAGGATAAAAATAATATTACATATTGACGAAAGATGGATGTGGATGATAAATATGCCCCAGTAATTACCGAAGTATAAACAATCTCAGATAAAAATGAGATTGTAAGATTTTCCCTTACCTTAGGTCCGATTTGCTTCGTATGTGTATGGAACTTCTCTTCTTTGAAGAGCCTCTTCTTAACCTCCTCTTAGGGAACTAAATATGGTCTTTGAAGAAGACCAGGACCTCTAGGATGTGTCTAGGGAAGTTGATAAGGGAAATTGGTAGGGTTTGGCCGAGCTTGAAGGCTCAAAGTTGTGTAAATAGGGGAGGGAGGAGGTTCCCTTTTATAAGGGAGGAAAGGGGACTTTAGAAAAAACTTAAAATATTATTTTATAATAAAGTCATATTCAGTTTTCAATAGCTCCAAATTGATTTATTTAGAAGATAAGGTGAGGATGGGTCTAAATCCTCTCAACCAATAGATTTTAGTGATGTTTAGGTTACTATTTTAACCTTATCATTTAGATTTAACTATAAGTTAAATAATTTAACTTTTACCGTGTCTTCTTGTTTTCTTACACTATATGGTTAATAAACTTACTATAACAAGACAAACGAACCCCAAGTGGTTCATTATTAATATATATAACCTTATATAAGTCATTTGGCCGAACCTTAGATTTTTAGGAATAAAATAACAATTAATATTATAATATTTGTTTTAAAAACTATTTTATGTCAATTTTGACACTATTTGGTAATTGATTTTTGTGAAAATCATAACAGCATGATTAGTTCGAAAAAATTTAATTAAATAAATAATAATATGTCATATTAACCTATAAAATTAGTGTAATTCATGAAAAGTCTCAAATTACATTTATTTGGGTATTTATAATATCAATTATGTTAATATTTCTTTAATAAGGTAATTACTGCATCATCATTGTGTCATAAATAAATTAAATTATTTAAAGTATAAAAATTATAAATAAAATAAAATAATGTAGGAAATATTTTTAGATTTCTAAATAATATTTTTAGTCGAATTTATCTTATTTATAACCCTGTATTAAAACTATTTTAGTTATTAGACTTTGATTTTAACTATTTTAACTCTTCTTTAAATAAAATAATATTAAATGTCCTAATCTAATCCAAGTGGACCTAAATGGTCATATTTTATTCCTAAGGTTGTTTTTGGTCGAATTAAACTTATCCAATAGAATTAGGACATGTGTTAGGGTAATAATAATACCATTTTTACCCTTAATTACCCTATTTACTTTTAACCGTGGTAAATAAAAGTAAAAAGTTACTATTCACCAAAAATTATTTTTATCTTATTGAACCACATTTTACTCCTTGATATTAACTGTGTCTCTTGGATTTTCGAAATTCCACTCACAGAAGCTGTAAAATTAAGTTTTAGGTAAATTTTCAAACTCTCCTAGGAGGTGGGTAAAAGACGGTGAAAAGTTCAATAATTTTTTTGTATATCTAAAATTATTATAAAATGACTCCAATGAATTACTTTGAACTTATATAGGTATTATGTATCAATTTTGACCTAAAATAAATTTAAATAAAATAAATAATTATTTAAATAAAAAGTAGGTTTTTAAATAGTAACCCAGTGTTTTCATTATTCATCAAAAATTGAAAGTTTTCAGAAAAATACCAAAAATTCACCCTAGGCTAATTTTGATATTCCGAATCTAAAAATGAAGTCCATTTTGAAAGATAAAATTTATAAAATTTTAAAAAGTGGGTATTACTATTCATAATGGCTAGTTTTAATAATATTTTAATAGCATATCGTTGTTTAGTGAAACTCGGTATTGCGTACAATGCAAGCTATCGAGGAAGGTCACGATTGCATGTAAAGCAAGCCAAGATAGTGTTGTGTGTAGTGAAAGATTCCTTTGATGATATCATAAAAACAAAATATTTCTCATAAAAATCTCGGGTGTTACAGAGATCTTTCTCACTTGACTTTCAAGGTATGTGGGATCAATATTTACCTCTAGTAGAATTTTCCTATAACAATAGCTTCCATTAAAGTATTCAGATGGCACTATATGAAGTGTTATATGGAAAGAGATGTCGCACACCATCTTGTTGGGATGATATTGGTGAAAGAAAACTCGTAGGCCTAGAACTTGTTAAGGAAACAATAGAAAAATTGAACATTATCCAAACCCACATCAAAGCAGCCCAAAGTAGGCAAAATAACTATGCCGATAACCAAAGGAAGGATTTGGAATTTCAAGTAGGAGACCATGTTTTCTTGAATGTATCTTCATGGAAGGGTGTTATACATTTCGGTAAGAAGGGTAAATTGAGTCCCAGGTACATCAGACCTTTCTAAATTCTAGAACGAATTGGGGCTATAGATTACTTTTTGGAAATGCCACCAAGTCTCTCCAAAGTTCACGATGTGTTCCACGTATTATTGTTGAGAAAATACATGCCTGAACCAACGCATGTACTCACCTATGAAAAAATTGAACTGGAACCTGATCTGTCTTATTGTGAAGAGCCTATCAAGATTCTTGATACCAGATAACAAGTGTTGATAAACCAGATGACTCGTGTCGTAAAATTTCTATGGAGAAACCATAAGATGGAAGAGGCCATGTGGGAACTAGAGGAACTTAGGATGAAGAACCACCTGAATCTTTTTGTGTGGTAGTATTATAGAAATTTTGAGGACAAAATTATTTGAAGGAGAAAGAATGTAACACCCCAAGCTTCCACGGTGCGTTTTCCTTTGAATAATGCAATATCTTGCATTGTACGCAACTTCAAGATTCTAACACACCGCGACCAATCAAACTAGACGTTATGAATAGTAATACCCATTTTTTGAAATTTTATAAATTTTATTTTTCAAAATAGACTTCATTTTTTAATTTGGAATATAGAAATTAACTTAGGGTTAATTTTTGGTATTTTTCTAAAAACTTTCAATTTTTGATGAATAGTGAAAAACACTACATTATTGGTTAAAACCGACTTTTTATTTAAATAATTATTTATTTTATTTAAATTTGTTTTAGATCAAAATAGATAAATAATACCTATATATGTTCAATATAATTAATTGGAGCCATTTTATAATAATCTTATATATATAAAAATTTTATTCAACTTTTTACCGTCTTTTACCCACCTCTTAGGAGAATTTGCAAATTTGCATAAAACATAATTTTACCGCTTCTGTGAGTTGAATTTAAAAAATTTGAGAGACACAGTTGACATCAGTAAGTAAAATGTGGTTTAATAAGTTGAAATTGGGTTAGGATAATTAGTGTGATCAATGTATTTATTTGTTTCAATGCATTTAGAGACACCTGTTTCATTATTATTTTAAGAAAACAAAATTTATAATAATGTCATATTTTCTCTCAGTTTCCTCATTTCAGTTAGATTCATGAATATCACATATGAAAAAATTACTTTTAGTGCCATCAATATTGTCAATACCATCCATTCCATGATTGACATCAATGCATCCATGGAATTAGTGGATTTAGTGGAATCAATGTCATTAGTGTAATCAATAACATGAGTAACTTCCATGATTCTAATTCCATATATATCCTCATTATCTATGAAGATGATATTATCACCATTTCTTTGGTGTCATTAATAGTGTCAATGTGATCCGTTATAAATACCCTAACCCTAGTAGCCTAGATTCAGTAGTTAATTTATTATATTTCTATAAGATACAAATAATGACATCCCGAAGGACCATATAATTTAGTAGTCTTAGTAATATAAATACATATTTAAATCTCACAATAAAATTGAAAATAATAAATACTACATTGTATTTTCTTCGAGTTCATCAATATTTCCTCTAGAATAACACTTTATATCAATCATAATACACATATTTGCATCTTAGGGAATTAAAAATAAGAAGGGGTGAGATAAAATGATCAGTAAATGTATAATTACATCAAAATATATCAGGACTAAAAAATTATAATCCATATATAAAGGTAAAATAACTGAAACACGTGCAATTCAATCAATTAAATGAGAAAAATATGGAGTGAATAAATGATGATCAAATTATACAATATAAATAATCACATGATCTTAAATCATAAACATGGATATTCAAAATAATAAAATAATCACATGGAACATCAATAAATAATATCATAAGGAGATAATGTATAATTATAGACATCTGAAACATATTTTCAAGACCTTTTATAAGAAATTTTAAATGTGTCGGTAAAAACCTATCTATTTTGGCCAACTAGTTTGCCTCATAAGACCTGTTGATGCATCGAGGGACTAAATATAATCAGGACCCACACGCCACTTAATAATTCCAATACATTAATCATAAAAAAGGGGTTAAACACAATCAACATAAACATTCTTATTAAAAAATGAACATACTAGATGATAATACTTAACTCAATCAAATTAACATAATCATAAACCATTCAGAGTAATTTGGTGAATAGTAATAAAAATGTACATGGTCAGTCAATGTGATAATAAAACATAAAAATAAATAATTAGGTTGATATCGATACAACATATCCCCAGTGGATCATAAGAAAAATAAAGGGTTTATGTCGTTGATGAATAGAAATACCATAAGAATGTCATTAACAACCTTTTTGGGGAATATAACCTTTTCACTTTGAAAATTTATTTTTTTTAAAAAATGTTCACAAAATATTTTTAAAATAATTATCTTTTATAATAAAATCTAGAACATATAATTTAATATTTAAAACATGAAGTGGTAATGGAAAAACTAATTTTTTTTATTCCATACATGTTCAAACAAATATTATATTCACATTATCGATAAAATCCAAACGGGTCTTATTTTGAAAAAGACACAAAGATTACATTCAATTTTTTTTTGTAAAATGTAAAAAATGTGTAATAATTTCTTTATTAAATAATTTTAAAAGGGTAGAAACATTTTTTAATTTTTTTAGAAATCAAATATTTTAGTTAAAAAATATTTCTGACTGAAGAGGAAAAAAATTGAATTTTATTAAAATAAATTTCATAATAATTATAAGTACCAATGAGTGGGAAAAAATTTAATATTACATTAAAAGATCATTAATAAAGAGATTATAATAAAAATATATTGGTTTTATTATATAAATAAAAAGTAATTACCCAGAGGGAGACTTAATAAAAAATAATACCAATTAATGATGATATTGTGAAATAAACCCTTACTACTTTGGAATCTTTGGACTCATAAGACCTATGAAAAAATTACATAAAATAAAAATTGAAATATAATTAATATTAATATATTAATAACAAGTCATATCAAAAGGGTGACTATATACACTACAAAGGAATAAGTGGTGAATATGGCATATGTACCAAGGTTGTAAAAGTGACATGAGAAACCCTTACCTCAGCTTTAAATTCCTTAGTATGTGTTTAAAACTCCAATATAATAAATTTTGATTTATAATACATAAATTAAATACATACACTCATATATTTTATACTATATATGATTCATTTATGGTCCATTATCACCCATTTATCACATTTCATTGTTAAAATCACTATATAAATGGAGTAAAAGCATATATAATTATTGCGAGTCATAGATATCATTGATCACAAGAAAGTGAATCATATAGAAAATCTATTTAGCATAAATAAATAAATATGTGATGAGTTATAGGACTATTTGATTCATCAAAAAATGAAGAATCAAGGATAATATTTTTATTTCACAATCATTTTAATATATTTGAAGAATTACTCAACCATCTAGACTAAGAAAATAAGAAAATATATTTATTTTATTTCTTTTTATTTTATAGGCTCAAGTTCATTGTTCGGTTGTGCTTTGAGGAATTAATACTTCCTATTTTTATCCAATAAATGAATATCCAATAGTAATTCTTATGCTTGAATCAATAAAATTAACATTTAATAGATCATTATATCAATAAAATATGAAATTCCATTTCTCAAATCTCTTGATATTTTAAAAAACTAAAATGGTTAGCATAAGTTATCCAATATAATACATTAATATCCAAAACATAAAATATTACTTCAAAAATTCAAATTAATCTCTCTCATAAATTTTTAACCATATGACTCATCCAAAATATGTTTGACCAAGTTCAATGTAAAAAAATAGAAGGTAGTTCATTTAATCAAAATTATATTCTCCATTCAATATACAGTTTATATTAATGTTACATAATAAATATGTGAATATCTTTATCACCACAAAACCATAATGAAAACATGGATGCTTCCAAAAATTACATTTCAGTTTGTAGAATATATTACATAAATAGAAACATGTAGTAAAATCCAGAAAAGATAACATAAACCATAAAATTACGAACCAATTTCAAGGTCACCAATTATATCAAATAAAAATATATTTATCATTATTCTATCAACAAAAATAACAAATAAAGTGTTATATTCCCTTAATAACTTGTTTTCCATTAATTTCAACTTTCCACTAAATTACTTTTTTTGGTTATCAGTACCATTTAATATATACTCTCAAATCCTTAAAGAAAAAGTAATCTAGTACAATCCATTCATAATTCACATAAACATAATATCATAGATAAAATACTCGTATAATATAACTGTTGAGTCCAAATACACCAGGACATTAATATTTCTACTGAGGCCATAATAATATCATAATCTTAACCTTGATCCCTCAGCTTATACTAAGGTATATTCCCTTGAATACCGTGGAATTAATTTTCATGGTACCCCATATCAATAAAGGTAAACAATTGAATAATTGAAAAATATTCATTGACATTAAAATCCTGAGAATGGTTTCCTTTACCTTTACACATGTAGAAAATTCCCATTCCCTAAAAGAAAGTACTAGGGTGTTTTTTATATAATTATCAAATGAGGTAAAGTAATTATTTCCCTTCATCACTTTATCTATATTTTACTTGAACGTCCACTTAGTATCTTGATTCATTTTTAATATATAAGACATGGATAATTCTTTATATTTCTTGATAGCACATGATACTATGTCCTTGTAAAATGGGATGGTTTGGGTGACCAATTTCCTTTGAAGTATTGGCTTGAGACCAATAATGAAATGGCCAATATTGCTCTTTGGATTATGTATGTATACTATAGTATGCCTTTATAACCATTAAAATTTATATTCATACAAAGAAACATTTTTATCCTCCTTTTGTCTGAGACTAATGAATTGCCTATCCATATCTTCTCATTTCTCACGAGGAAAATATTTCTACAAGGAAATTTCCTTAAAATCCATCCAATTTATGTTAACAATTTTCTCATCATATTTAGTGTTTTTAATGAATGACCATAATTTATCAACATACCCTAAGAGATGATAAAGTTCCATTAAAGACTTCTCCCTTTCATTACCACCCAAAACAAGAAATATCCTCTCTAAGGAACTCATCCATTTCATAGCTACAAATGGATTTTTAGTCATAATAAATGATGGAGGATTCTGACACATGAAATAGTATAGAAATGTCACAACAATGTTTTTATAAGTTTCATTCTCCATATGGAAAATGTTATTGTTCATAACCTGAGTTAGCTTCCCCAATATTATGATAATCTTGTCAGTTCTAGTTACTACTCTAACTCCAGCTTTATTATTTTTCTGAGGGAAATCTCAACATAGAGTACATGTATTGTTACATTTCCCATTACTTCCACATGGTTTTATTTATAAACAAAGGAATACACTTTATTAGATCATAATATTATGAAATATATTGTATTATCCCAAAACTAGTGAGAAAATTAACAAAAATTTATAAATTTATGCATAACTAATTTCATAATAAAATACATGTTTTCTTTGGGAATGTTCTCAAATCATAAAATATTTTCAAATCATTCATAATGGTTTTCAATGATAATGTTAATAAACCAAATAACATCCCACAAGAGTGTCAAAACACGTTTCTAGTAAGGCCCATTTTCATGTATAGGGTAATTCTCAAGTCAATCTGGATGCACCTTTCTTGGAGTTATTACCCCTAGGTACATCTATTCAAGAACTATGTCCACTTGTAGTATCCATATAGGGATTTATTTGAAGGAAAAACCCATAATATATACTTTACCATAACATTGGTAAGTTAACCTATAATTAGACTTATACTTAAAGTAAGTCAGCAGGTTATGTTCCCTAATGTATGTTTTATAAAATATAGTTCCAAAGGTTTATACTATATATGTATAGATACCAACTATAAAGACCCCAAATCTAGTATTCTAGAGTAGGTGGTTACTTTATTAATTTGGAATAAGATACATGGAATGAAATCTTGAAGGAATATACCATTTATTATCCTTTTTAAACTAGATACACACTTCAATCTCACATTACAATTGAAAACTTAAAATACTACTTAGTATTTTTTTCAATTGAATCATTATTTCCTCTATAATAACCCTACACATCATTAATAATACAGATCTGGGAATCTTGGGGGAAGAAAAAAATAAAGGGTTGGACTAAACTTCTTCATAAGGGTATGAGTCAAGTGTAATATATCATTAATAAATTAGTATAATCAATATGGAAATATAAATAACTAAATCACATCCCATTCAATCAATTAGTTGATTATAATTTGGTACAAGTAAATGATTGGGATGACCTAGACTTCAGTATCCTAGAGATGGCACCTACTTTATTATGTTTTCAAAGATATAATGGGTAAAATCACAAAGGACTAGTCTTTTTAGTAGTTTTGTAGAAACAAATACATACACGATATCCATTTAACTTTGTGAAAAGAATAGAAAATATAGAAAAATAAAATGCCCAGAATCCTTAAAACCCATTCAAAGGATTCATATTCATAACCACAAGAATTGAAAAAAATAAGGATCAACTAAAATTCTTAGTAAGTTTTATATACAAAATAATCTATCATAAGTAAAAAAATATAAAATGTGGGAAGGTAAATAATAGATGATTTATTCTTTTTAATCAATTACTTAATAATGAAATTTGGCATAATTAATATGGCAGGGTTACTAATTGAACTCAAAGGCCATTTAATCAATAAAATAAGAATGATCTGCATCATGAGATAATATCAATGATAAAATATCATGGATACCAATAAAAAATTAATTCTCAATTAAGAAAATGATTAATTTCTGGACATCATGATCTTATACATCATGACATCTTTAATGTAAAGACCTTTCATAAGACAAACCCATCTAATTTGGAAAACTGATTTGTCTAATGAGACCCATCGATGAATAGAGGGATATCTATAACTTTTCCCAACCCATAACTGAATTTCTAAATCATTCCTCATATTTCAAATAATTAATTTAATTCATAAATTAATATGACTTATCATTAAATATCTATATTGTGTAAAGGATATTAATTTATCAATATTTACCTAGTTAATAAAATTACATTCAAAGTATATGATGTATGAAAAAAATAGTATATGGTTTATGAAATAATTATATCCACCACACAATAATATGGATATTTATGATGAATGTAGAGTATAATAAAAAATATCATAATAAAGTGATTGTTTCAAAAGAATTTAAACAGTCACAAAAGAGAATTAGATTTTACAATAATTTTTTTGCTCTTTAGTTTCATTAAAATTATAACCCCATGAACAATAAATAGGAATTGAATGATTAGTCATATTTAATAAATAGGTATTCATTTTAAATATATTAAAGGGGTAGTAAATACACTTCATAAAAGTTAAGAGGTGCATATTTAAAAATATGAATCAATGAAATGAAAATTGAGATGAAATACCTAACCTTATACTTTAATTTTTTAGAAGATGATTTAACCACATGTATAATGGTTTTCATCACATTATTAATTTATACTAGATAAATATTCAAATTTTAAATTTCATATATGATCCTCTAATGACATTTTACCACCTTTTTTTAAATAATATTTGATTATTTACATTATTTTGGGTGTTAATATACTTGTTTTCTCATGCATGTTTTTTCATGAAATGTAGAGACCCGTATCTTATCGTACATGGACATTACATTACTTTTGCGGAATACTTAGTACATAACAAAAACACACACACAAGGATCGTAATAGTTTAGTGTCTTTGGAAACTCGGAATATAATCTTCTAATCCTGGTGAAAGATCTTCAACATCTCCCATAAAGATCTTCTTTTTTTTTACCTAAAACCTTTCTTTATATCATGGGGAAAAGAAAACATAAAAGGGTGAGCTCAAATGCTCAGTAAGGGTAAACAAAGGAAATATCAATCATATCATATTTTTCATAAGAACATAACATTTTTGGAAATCTTAACCTGCAAAAGAGAGCATAATTTCATAACATGGGATAAATCATAGTAGTGAAATGAAATCATAACTTAAAACATTACTCATTGTGGCATACACACATAATCATAGAGAATCATTTCTTGTTAGTCAAGACTCATTGCCAAGACTATCTTAGTGGACAAAGTCCCTTTCTGAATCGAGTAATCCTCGTTTCAGTCCTGTTTCACTGAACCGGTATAACCTACCATTCCAGCCATGTCTATCTCATGAGATATAAAATCTTTACCAAATGAATTGGAGGGAGATATAGGTCCCACCCATCTCATAATGAATCTTTTCTTATGTGTGCCACATAATCATAAAACATACATCATTGCATAACACATGTAACAAAAATGGGATTCTTGAAACAACATGACATCATAAATCAATTCATATAAGATAAAGGAATTCATAAACATAATTCCATCACAACATAGTCAAATCAATGTAAAAATATGGATAGAAACAGAACCCTTTATTATCTTAGATGGAAAATAATTTTGATAAAACACTTGAATTGAATTCTTGAGGAAAATATCCTTTCTTCTTCAAAATCAATTTCTTTTCACAAAACATCATGCAATTTTAAAAGAAAGAGATTTTATTGAAAATAGTCATGAAATATTTTAGAGGAAGCTTCATGAAAATAAGGCTTTATAAAACAGTAGAAATCCGTTCGTGCCGTATAAGTTAGAAAAAAAACATTCTTCGTACTTTTGTCGGAAAAGTAAAAAAGTACCTCGTATGAAAAACGACAAAAGATTCCTTTCATATCTTTTACAAAAAAAAAACTTACCGAAGGGTAAAATTGGATATAAACTATTGTAGAAGGATGGAAATAATATTACATATTGAGGGAACATGGATGTGGATGATAAAATACACCCCAGTAATTACCAAAGTAAATACAATCTCGGATAAAAGTGAGATTGTGATATTTCCCTTACCTTAGGTCCGATTTGCTTCGTAAGTGTCCGAACCTCCTGTATAATGATTTAAATAATGTCATTTACTTATTACAGAATCATATTCATTGTTATGATATCATATATGGTTCACTTATGAATTTATATTACCCGTTCTTTTGTAAATTCCATGATAAAGAGCGTTTTGGGTAAAATCGATTCATTTATCGTAGGTGTTTTGATTTGTTGTTCTTGACATTATTATTACTTATATAATGATTTACTTACTTCCAGAATATAAAATATGATTTATATATCATATATATTCAATATATATATATATAATAGATAGATAAATGAAATGAAAAACACCGTTCATGGAGACGGTAGTCCGTACGTACGCATGAACGCTATTTTCCTTTCCTTATTGTCTTGAATGGAAGTAAGTAGATGACATACATATATATATATACATAAATTCAGTAGCTTTATAATGTCATATATTTCATTATTATTTCTTATATATACTTTATAATCATTCTTAAATGGTTAACATGGAGAATGAATCTCATCGCGTCGTGGAGACGGTAGTCCGTATGTACGCACGAGCGATGATATCATTTCTATAAATATTGAATTGAATTGGAGTGGATTATACAATATATCAGAATCAATATGATGTTTTAATAACTATGTATAGTTATTCTTTACACCATTATACCCATCCATGTAAGGTGGTGGTGGAAAATAGATTACACCACGGCGTGGAGACGGTATTCCGTACGTACGCACGCGCGGTGATTTCTTTTTCCGTAGGATGGATAGATGGTGAAATAAGGATGTTTCATACTTATAATAACATATCAGTATATGAGTGATACTGATGTTATTACTTCATAATGAAACAACCTAATAAGAAGAAGTGGAAGAAGAAATAAAGATGAAAGAATTGGTAACGGTAATTACCTCTTCTTTGAAGCGCCTCTTTGAGACCTCCTCTTAGGGTACTAAAATTGGTCTTTGAGGAAGACCAGAACCTCTAGGATGTTTCTAGGGAAGTGGAGAAGAGATTTTGGCAGGGGTTGGCCGAGCTTGAGAGCTCAAATTGGTGTGAGGAGGAGGGGGAGGAGGTGTCCTTTTATAGGGGAGGAGAGGGGCACCTTAGGAATTCTTAAAAATATTAATTTATAATAAATCTAACCCCACTTAAAAACCTCCAAAAATGACTCATATTCGAAGCTTAGATGAGATAGGGTTGTAATCTCATCAACCAATCAAATTTAGACATGTTTGGATCTTATTTTAAACCTTATCAATTAAATTTAACTCTAAGTTAAATAATTTAACTTTTACCGTGTCTTTTTGTTTTCTTTCACTATATGGTTAATACACTTACTATAACATGCCAAACGAACCCCAAATTGTTTATTATTAATATATATATCCTTATCTAAGTCATTTGGCCGATCCTTAGATTTTTAGGAATAACATAACAATTAATAATATAATATTTGATTTAAAAACTATTTTGTGTCAATTTTGACACTATTTGATATATGATTTTTGTGAAAGTCATAACAGAATTAAATGTTCGAACCAAGTTGATTAAATCAACATTAATATATCATAGTAACCTAGAAAATTAGTGGAATTCATAAAAATTCTCAAATTACATTTATTTTGGTGTTTATAACATCAATTATGTCAATATTTCATAAATAAGATAATTACTGCATCATATTTGTGTCATAAATTAATTAAATTATTTGATGTCTAAAAATTACAAATAAAATACCATTATGTAGGAAATCTTTTTATCTTTCTAATGAATATTTATAGTCTAATTTATCTTATGTATAACCCCATATTAAAAATGATTTACTTATTAAACATTGATTTTAACTATTTTAACCCTTCTTTAAATAAATTAATAATAAATGTCCTAATCTAATCCAAGTGGGCCTAAATGGTCATATTTTATTCCTAAGGTTGAATTACACTTGTCCAATAGAATTGGGACATGTGTTATGGTAATATTGATATCATATTTACCCTTAGTTACCCTATTTACTATTAACCGCGGTAAAAATAGTAAAAAGTTACTATTCACCAAAAAATTATTTTTATCTCATTGAACCACATTTTACTTACTGATATCAACCGTGTCTGTCGGATTTTTGAAATTCCATTCACAGAAGCGGTAAAATTAAGTTTTATGAAAAATTCAGTTTTTTTAACTACCACTTAGTAGTTTCACTATTCATCAAAAAAATGAAGGTTTTCAGAAAAATGCCAAAATTTCATCCTAAGCTATATTTCATATTCCAAATTCAAAAATGAAGTCTATTTTACCAAATTCATAACATAGAAGTTGAATTAATTAATTTTATAATTAAATCCCGTTGTTAAGACAAATAGCGTGTTTTTAAGAAACAATTTCTATCAAAAGATTGATACTTGATTATGTCTGGTTTAAATGTGAAATTACAACCAATGACCAGCATTGAATTAAATTGTAAAAATATATTCTAAATATACTTTAAAACCACTCAAATTAATAATTTATCACTATTAATTATTTCGATTAAAAAAGTTGTTTTTTAATTATAATTAATAATTTTCACTATTCATCAGAATATGAAAGTTATCCGAAAAGTACCAAAATTTCACCTTAGGCTAAATTCGATACTCTGAATCCAAAAATGAAGTTCATTTTGAAATATAAGATTTAAAGAATTTTAAAAAGTGGTTATTACTATTCATAACGGCTAGTTTTAATAATATTTTAATAGCATATCGTTGTTTAGTGAAACTCGTTATTGCGTACTACACACGCTATCAAGGAAGGTCGCGATTGCGTGTAATGCAAGGCAAGTCAAGGATGTGTGTTGTGCAAGCTCCTTTTGGTGTAGCGTACAACACAAGACATTAATAAAATTAAAATGAATATATTTTTTTATAAAATCTTGGGCTGTTACATTCTACCCCCCTTAAAATGAATTTCGCCCTCGAAATTCGTCGGGGTTATAAATGGTTTACTATTTGAAAGTTTCTTTAATAGAAATCCACATTGTAAAAGGGAATACCAAAACTTGGCTTTAAAAACTAAAGTATGAAATGTAACGATTACCCAAATAAACTAATCACTGGGTTTCCGCATCGGTGAAAATATGGATATGGAAGAGAAATCTAACCATCATGTTATGATGGAGAGTGGTAGAGAACATGGATATGGAAAAGCCAGTAATCACAAATCCATAAAATTGTGACGATCTAAGGTACCATCTGATTCATCAGGTATAAGATCACTAGGACAACATTTTTGGTTTTCAAGATCATTTCCCTAAAGTTGAAAATTTGAATTAGAATAAATACTTACTTTATTTTGGTACAATATCACTATTGTCCGTGCCTTTAACAATTTCCACATCATCTCTTAAAGAAATGAAGTTGAATTTGTCATTCGCGATGTGTTAGCAGATCATGTGATAGAATGATGGGTCATTCCATCTGTCTCAAACAAAAGGTTAGAAAAGTTAAAAAATACATAAATCCATCTATAGTGAGAATAATCATATATGGTTCCTAAAATGAACTTATACATCACATATCATACTGCTTAATATAATAAAACTAGTTTCTACTAAACAGGGACTTCCTGTAGGTCAGTGGTAGGCGATAAAGGCCAGTCGCACTTCGGTTGTGGGTTCGATTCCCACAGCCTTGTCCGAAGCGATGGGCTGTCGCCCGTCCTGCAGGTTGTCCTTTTTATAAAACTATATTACTATAACATCCCATCAATAATATCGAAAAAAAAACTTCTATCCTTAAACAATACTAACTTATGTCCAACATAATTCATTCCAATCATTAGGCTCATAATACTGCAGTCCATTCTCATAATATAGTGACAACGATTACCAGAGATTTAATACTGTCGTTGATCCCCACATATCATAAGATATGTCTTGTTGGTCACATTCCAAACATTCAAAGTCCTTAATCGTGTATTCTCTTGAATACCTTAGTGAAAACATGAGTGCAGTTAAACGTTAACACTTTCCACATACCAAAATCCTCAAAATTCTATATACTCAAACCATGATATCACTTAGTCCTTATATCAATCATGAGCTCATGAATACTATTAAACATTTCATTTTCTCATCTTCATTATGCGCATATCATCTTATTTACAAAAAATATCTCAATCACTTTGAATACCACATCAATAAATATTGCAATACTCAATGATACAACATTATTTTGGAATCCCATTACATAAACACTTAATCATTCCACCACATCGTTGTCATATTCAACATTGCCAATAGTGGTCGCATGTGATTTCCCTTTGTCCTTTGCCTTCAGTGGTTGCTCATGTTGATCATCACTAACCCTTGGATTAGGGAAATTATTAGCATAATGCCCCATTTCCTTGCACTTGAAGCATTGAAGTGTTGGCGGTGCGTTCTCTGCAGTGTTTGCTTTATTCACATCATTAGAAACCCTTTTTCCATTACTTCGACACTCAGCTGCTCGATGACCTTCTTTTCCACACTTAAAACATTTTCTAGTCCCTTTTAGACAATCTCGACCATGCTTCTTTCCACACTTTGTGCATAAGGAAACATTCATCTTCTTTTCACCATTATTCTGAGATTTCTCCTTGAACTCCATCTTTCGTTTCTTGTCAAAACCATGAGATGGATATGTAACACCAACTTCCATTTCTACCTTGATAGCACAACACACAATTTCTTCATAGCTACTGAAGTCTCTTATAGCTAATGCCCTTCGAAGACTTTGTTTTAAACCACTGAAAAATCGATCAACTTTACTTTCAGGTTGGATGATAATTCCAGAAGCATACCTTGCAAGTCTTGTAAAATTTGCTTCATAGGTACCAACAGATTCATCGTCCCTTTGCTTCAGTTCAAGAAACTCTTTCTCCATCTTTGTTCGAAGAATACGAGGGAAGTACTTATTGAAAAATAAGTTCTTGAACTCGTCCCATTCCATAGACTCAATTTCATCCCTTTGCCTTGTATTCTTAATAAGATTCCACCATTGATCAGCATCTCCTTCCAAACGATACACTGCTAGGATGACTTTATCATGTTCAGAACATTGAAGAACTGAAAATATCTTTTCAGTAGTACTAATCCATTGTTCAGCAACTAATGGATCAGTAGACCCACTGAAAGAAGGTGGACGCTGCCTCATGAAGGATTCAACAGAATGTTGCTCCTTCCTTTGCTCGTTTGGAAGTCCTGCATGATTCATAGCTTGAGAAAGTTGTGTGAGCATGGCTACAAGATTTTGCATTCCAGCTCCTATATCGTTTGGTTGCTCAGGGGTACAATCATTGCATTGCCCATCACATTCCGCATTAACACGGTTCCTTCGGGTTCCAGCCATCGTCTAAAACCCCAAAAGAATTGTGTGAGAGGAAAAAATCATGCTAGGGAAAACAACATAATAAAGGGTTAGTACCCTCAATATCCAACATCTTAGGTTAAATTCGAAGATCGTTAGCGCAATTCTAGGACTATAACCTATACGTATACTTAACCTTAGAGACATACCTAGACATACCTTAGAAATATCTCTAGGGATGTCACTAACGTTTTCGCATCCTAGTTTCCAAAGGTTGACTAAAACTTTCCTCTGATACCAACTGTAGAGACCCGTATCTTATCGTACATGGACATTACATTACTTTTGCGGAATACTTAGTACATAACAAAAACACACACACAAGGATCGTAATAGTTTAGTGTCTTTGGAAACTCGGAATATAATCTTCTAATCCTGGTGAAAGATCTTCAACATCTCCCATAAAGATCTTCTTTTTTTTTACCTAAAACCTTTCTTTATATCCTGGGGAAAAGAAAACATAAAAGGGTGAGCTCAAATGCTCAGTAAGGGTAAACAAAAGAAATATCAATCATATCATATTTTTCATAAGAACATAACATTTTTGGAAATCTTAACCTGCAAAAGAGAGCATAATTTCATAACATGGGATAAATCATAGTAGTGAAATGAAATCATAACTTAAAACATTACTCATTGTGGCATACACACATAATCATAGAGAATCATTTCTTGTTAGTCAAGACTCATTTCCAAGACTATCTTAGTGGACAAAGTCCCTTTCTGAATCGAGTAATCCTCGTTTCAGTCCTGTTTCACTGAACCGGTATAACCTACCATTCCAGCCATGTCTATCTCATGAGATATAAAATCTTTACCCAATGCATTGGAGGGAGATATAGGTCCCACCCATCTCATAATGAATCCTTTCTTATGTGTGCCACATAATCATAAAACATACATCATTGCATAACACATGTAACAAAAATGGGATTCTTGAAACATCATGACATCATAAATCAATTCATATAAGATAAAAGAATTCATAAACATAATTCCATCACAACATAGTCAAATCAATGTAAAAATATGGATAGAAACAGAACCCTTTATTATCTTAGATGGAAAATAATTTTGATAAAACACTTGAATTGAATTCTTGAGGAAAATATCCTTTCTTCTTCAAAATCAATTTCTTTTCACAAAACATCATGCAATTTTAAAAGAAAGATATTTTATTGAAAATAGTCATGAAATATTTTAGAGTAAGCTTCATGAAAATAAGGCTTTATAAAACAGTAGAAATCCGTTCGTGCCGTATAAGTTAAAAAAAAAACATTCTTCGTACTTTTGTCGGAAAAGTCAAAAAGTACCTCGTATGAAAAACGACAAAAGATTCCTTTCATATCTTTTACAAAAAAAAAACTTACCGAAGGGTAAAATTGGATATAAACTATTGTAGAAGGATGGAAATAATATTACATATTGAGAGAACATGGATGTGGATGATAAAATACACCCCAGTAATTACCAAAGTAAATACAATCTCGGATAAAAGTGAGATTGTGATATTTCCCTTACCTTAGGTCCGATTTGCTTCGTAAGTGTCCGAACCTCCTGTATAATGATTTAAATAATGTCATTTACTTATTACAGAATCATATTCATTGTTATGATATCATATATGGTTCACTTATGAATTTATATTACCCGTTCTTTTGTAAATTCCATGATAAAGAGCGTTTTGGGTAAAATCGTTTCATTTATCGTAGGTGTTTTGATTTGTTGTTCTTGACATTATTATTACTTATATAATGATTTACTTACTTCCAGAATATAAAATATGATTTATATATCATATATATTCAGTATATATATATATAATAGATAGATAAATGAAATGAAAAACACCGTTCATGGAGACGGTAGTCCGTACGTACGCATGAACGCTATTTTCCTTTCCTTATTGTCTTGAATGGAAGTAAGTAGATGACATACATATATATATATACATAAATTCAGTAGCTTTATAATGTCATATATTTCATTATTATTTCTTATATATACTTTATAATCATTCTTAAATGGTTAACATGGAGAATGAATCTCATCGCGTCGTGGAGACGGTAGTCCGTATGTACGCACGAGCGATGATATCATTTCTATAAATATTGAATTGAATTGGAGTGGATTATACAATATATCAGAATCAACATGATGTTGTAATAACTATGTATAGTTATTCTTTACACCATTATACCCATCCATGTAAGGTGGTGGTGGAAAATAGATTACACCACGGCGTGGAGACGGTATTCCGTACGTACGCACGCGCAGTGATTTCTTTTTCCGTAGGATGGATAGATGGTGAAATAAGGATGTTTCATACTTATAATAACATATCAGTATATGAGTGATACTGATGTTATTACTTCATAATGAAACAACCTAATAAGAAGAAGTGGAAGAAGAAATAAAGATGAAAGAATTGGTAACGGTAATTACCTCTTCTTTGAAGCGCCTCTTTGATACCTCCTCTTAGGGTACTAAAATTGGTCTTTGAGGAAGACCAGAACCTCTAGGATGTTGCTAGGGAAGTGGAGAAGAGATTTTGGCAGGGGTTGGCCGAGCTTGAGAGCTCAAATTGGTGTGAGGAGGAGGGGGAGGAGGTGTCCTTTTATAGGGGAGGAGAGGGGCACCTTAGGAATTCTTAAAAATATTAATTTATAATAAATCTAAACCCACTTAAAAACCTCCAAAAATGACTCATATTCGAAGCTTAGATGAGATAGGGTTGTAATCTCATCAACCAATCAAATTTAGACATGTTTGGATCTTATTTTAAACCTTATCAATTAAATTTAACTCTAAGTTAAATAATTTAACTTTTACCGTGTCTTTTTGTTTTCTTTCACTATATGGTTAATACACTTACTATAACATGCCAAACGAACCCCAAATTGTTTATTATTAATATATATATCCTTATCTAAGTCATTTGGCAGATCCTTAGATTTTTAGGAATAAAATAACAATTAATAATATAATATTTGATTTAAAAACTATTTTGTGTCAATTTTGACACTATTTGATATATGATTTTTGTGAAAGTCATAACAGAATTAAATGTTCGAACCAAGTTGATTAAATCAACATTAATATATCATAGTAACCTAGAAACTTAGTGGAATTCATAAAAAGTCTCAAATTACATTTATTTTGGTGTTTATAACATCAATTATGTCAATATTTCATAAATAAGATAATTACTGCATCATATTTGTGTCATAAATTAATTAAATTATTTGATGTCTAAAAATTACAAATAAAATACCATTATGTAGGAAATATTTTTATCTTTCTAATGAATATTTATAGTCTAATTTATCTTATGTATAACCCCATATTAAAAATGATTTACTTATTAAACATTGATTTTAACTATTTTAACCCTTCTTTAAATAAATTAATAATAAATGTCCTAATCTAATCCAAGTGGGCCTAAATGGTCATATTTTATTCCTAAGGTTGAATTACACTTGTCCAATAGAATTGGGACATGTGTTAGGGTAATATTGATATCATATTTACCCTTAGTTACCCTATTTACTATTAACCGCGGTAAAAATAGTAAAAAGTTACTATTCACCAAAAAATTATTTTTATCTCATTGAACCACATTTTACTTACTGATATCAACCGTGTCTGTCGGATTTTTGAAATTCCATTCACAGAAGCGGTAAAATTAAGTTTTATGAAAAATTCAGTTTTTTTAACTACCACTTAGTAGTTTCACTATTCATCAAAAAATGAAGGTTTTCAGAAAAATGCCAAAATTTCATCCTAAGCTATATTT
The DNA here is from genome assembly GCA_963277665.1 of Viscum album. Classification (NCBI taxonomy): domain Eukaryota; kingdom Viridiplantae; phylum Streptophyta; class Magnoliopsida; order Santalales; family Viscaceae; genus Viscum; species Viscum album. The sequence continues at coordinate 1,653,513,112 of OY728121.1, read as the reverse complement.
CATATTCCGAATTCAAAAATGAAGTCTATTTTACCAAATTCATAACATAGAAGTTGAATTAATTAATTTTATAATTAAATCCCGTTGTTAAGACAAATAGCGTGTTTTTAAGAAACAATTTCTATCAAAAGATTGATACTTGATTATGTCTGGTTTAAATGTGAAATTACAACCAATGACCAGCATTGAATTAAATTGTAAAAATATATTCTAAATATACTTTAAAACCACTCAAATTAATAATTTATCACTATTAATTATTTCGATTAAAAAAGTTGTTTTTTAATTATAATTAATAATTTTCACTATTCATCAGAATATGAAAGTTATCCGAAAAGTACCAAAATTTCACCTTAGGCTAAATTCGATACTCTGAATCCAAAAATGAAGTTCATTTTGAAATATAAGATTTAAAGAATTTTAAAAAGTGGTTATTACTATTCATAACGGCTAGTTTTAATAATATTTTAATAGCATATCGTTGTTTAGTGAAACTCGTTATTGCGTACTACACACGCTATCAAGGAAGGTCGCGATTGCGTGTAATGCAAGGCAAGTCAAGGATGTGTGTTGTGCAAGCTCCTTTTGGTGTAGCGTACAACACAAGACATTAATAAAATTAAAATGAATATATTTTTTTATAAAATCTTGGGCTGTTACATGAAAGCTCCAATTATTGTACAAATAATATAAATATATCATCTCTAGAATGAAAATAATGTTATAAATAAATTACATAATCATTAGATACATTATTATGACCATTATTTCATGTTGGGAATAGAAAATGAGGCACATTGCTTCATCGAGGTGGTAGGTTGTTCGTACGCACAAGTAATGATATTTTTCGAGTAACAGGTGAAAGGGTTAGGAAGGGTATGATATATCAATTTTACATAATTTATATAATGTCATATATATCACATATATTATTTAAATTTAACCTTATTTACTTCCATATAATGTATAAGTAAAAAAATAAGTACATCCCTTCATGAGGTGGTAGTCTGCCTTACACACGAGAGATGTTATCATATGTAAAATAGAATGAAAATGAAGAAGTTATATGGGATATTATAATTATATAAGTATATTTATATCATAAATGTTATATATTTACATAATTCCATTATTATATCCAACCTTTAGAGGCGTTTATAGAAAATGAGTTACATTGATTCGCGAGGTGGTAGTACGTTGTACACACCATCGATGGTTTGGTTTTCTATATGATGGATGTGGGATGGATATAATTTTTGAATTCAACATAATAAAATATCATTATATGGGATATAATGGTGTTTTTATATTATAATGATATAATACCATTCAAAGGAGGTGGAATAATAAATAAAATAAAAATGATCAATTAAGAACATTACTTATTTTTCAAACGAACTATTTAGTATTGGAACCTACACCATACTATGATGGATTTATAATCCAAAAAATGATATAGGATGTTTTGATGGTATTATTTATGTTATTTGGTCAAGTATTGGCTAAAAAAATGGCTTCTAAAGTGTGAAGATAGGGGGAGAGGGGGCATCCTTTTATAAGAGGTGGATAGGGAACACAAGGAATTTTTGAAAAGAATAAATTACATGAAATTATTATAATTCCATAATCCAAAAAATGGGTCATTATAAAACCTCAAATGTTATAGGGATAAAATATGTCCTAAAAAATTTGTATTGGAGAAGCTGATTTCTCATTTAAGATGACCATACAAATTAATTTTTACTACTTTTACTATTCATAATGGTAAAAAATTAAGTTAAAAATATTAGAAAATATAAATTATTCTAATTAAAATTTTTTAATATATTTTTCCAAATTAAATTCAAATAGGTTTAATAATACAATTTTAAAATATACCAATAGATGTGATGCAAAAATGGGTTTCCAAAGAGAAAATTATTATAAGTATAGAAGGTTATAATATAAAAATTCAATATGAAATTTATTTAAATTACAAAAACCTTATTTATTATAATATAATTTCACTAATTTTATATTATAAAAATTTATGATATAATTTAACTCTATAAATTATTTAAATTAAATTTATGTTTTCAATAAAAATTACTATTATTATCTATTCATAAAAAGTAGAAACTTTTTAGAAAAATATAAAAAATACATAATAAGATAATTTTGATATAATTATTTGAAAAAAACTATTTTATCAAATATTTTTTTTAATTTTGGTAAAAATTAATTATAAATTATTCGAAAAAAGTCCCAATTGAACCTCCTTTTAGAGAAATACAATTTTTCAGAAGTCATTTCTTTTATCTTTCAAATGATTTTTATTTTATTTATAAAAAATATATAATCATTTAATTTATTTCATAAATTTTAAAACCATATAGTTTTATTAATTTATTTAGTACTATCCATACCCTCCAACCTAAATATTTTGTTATAATGGTCATGTTTAAATAATATTTTAATTGAGAATCACGTTTCATTTAAACTTAGTGTTGTCTTCATTACAAGATATGAAAGAGATTTAATTTATTTAAAAGGAAATAAATCATAATTTCTTGGGGTGTTACATTCTTCACTCCTAAAAAATTCCATCATCATCATTTCTGGGATATTTTATTCTAAAAATATGAGGGTAGTTATTTTTCATAACATCCTTTGGTTACCACATTACTTCATCGATTTTGTGATTTCTCTAAAGTTCCTATACTCATCGAGTCATCTAAATCCTCAATAATTAATATCTAGAATCAATAATATGTATGGGTTCCTCATAGTTATATAGATCATGTTCAGAATCTAATTCATCATATGTGAGCACATGCATTTGGTTTAGAATTTACTTCCTTAACAATGTTATATGGAACACAAAATGTACTTTTGATAAAATTAGTAACATTTCCAAGAAGTAAGTGATAACACAAATTAAATAAAGGATTTAAAATGGTTTGATGTACCAAGGGCTCATTTTCACTTTATTACCAAAACTTATGACACCAATCCTTAGAGATACTCTCAAGGAAACATGATCACCCAATTGTAAATACAAATCATTCCTCTCATTGTCATTATAACTCGTTTTATTTTATTGAGATAGTTTAAAAAGATATTGAATATTATTTAACTTTATTGTTTTCAGAATAACATGTTATTGCCCTACAAGTTCCCTTTCACCAAATTCATCCAAACAAGTTGAGGTACATCATATCTTTTCATATAATGATTCATATAATTCCATTTGAATAAATATTGTAAACTATTATTGTAGAAAACTCTAAAAAGGTAAATACTTACACCACATACCTTTAAAGTAAATTTATAATAACCTCTACAATTATTCCATTATTTTAATTGTCTATTCATAATTTCCATAATTTTTTATGGTTGAAAGTTCTCAAATGAATCTCACTATCAAGAGCCTTTAGAAGACTCTTTAAGAATTTTGATGTAAAACAGGGATCAAGATTTGATATGATTTAAAGTGTTGTTCTATGAAGTCTTATAACTTCAATAATATAGCTCCTTGTGAGTTTCTTGAGTGGTAAATCTTTTCTCATGGAGAGGTAATATGCATATTTGGTTAGGTGATCCACAATACCCCATATTACATCATTCTTTCTAGGGTTCATTGGTAGTCCTATGACAAAGTACATAGTAATGTCATCCCATTTTTAAATAGGAATAAAAAGTGGTTTCATGAATCCTAAAGGGTGTTATTTATAATCCTTGTCCTATTGATAAAAATTCATCTTGATTTATAGGTCACAATTTCCTACTTCATGTTACCCCATAAAAAATTTTCCCACAAATACCTATAAATCTTGGTTTTACTTGGTAGTATAGAGAATTCCATGGTTTTAGTGTCATTATATAATTCCATTTTTATATTTGGTATATTTTAAAGACATAATATCGTTCCAAATTTTAAAACACCATCCTCATAAGTGACTTTTTCTAATTTCGCATCATTAACAAATTTAATTTTCTTCTAAAAGTTATCATCATTATATTGATAATTTTTTGTATTTTATATTAAATATGGATTCATAATAATTTAAAAAAATAGCGATGTATCATATTAATTTATAAATATTTATTATATACATGAATATAGGATCTCTCTCAATACACATTTGGGTCATAAATCCATGATATTTTCTTCCAAATACATCCACTACCATATTTTCTTTCCCTGGCAAGTAGTGGGTTGAGAAATTTTAATTCCTGAGTAGCTGAATCCAACATCATTCTCTCATATTGAGCTCCTTCTAAAAAAATATTTATTTTAGGGTTTTATGATCCATATATATCTCATATATTACACTATAGATATAATTTATCCATATATTCAAAGAAAATATAACTACTTCCATATCAAGATCATGAGTTGGATAGTGTAGTTTATGAGTCTTCAATTTCCATGATTAATATGAAATAACCTCATAATTTTCCATTTGGACACAACCTATTCCCTTATTTGATTCAAAACAATATATCAAATAACCATCATTTATATATGGTAGACTAAAAATCAAATAATTGACCAATATTAATTTTAGTTAATTCAAACTTTATTCACAATCCATTATCAAGACAAACTTAATCCCTTTACATGTAATATTGGTTAATGGGTTAACCAATTGTAAACAATTCATAAACGATTTCCAATAGTAACATTCAAACCCAATGAAACTAAACTCCATAGTTATGTCCATTTGTCTAAGATATTCTATAGATGAATTTTTCTTCATAGGATCAAGTGAGATTCCATCCTTAGAGAATATAGATAAGAAAAGGAACATCCTGAATCTATAAATCACACATAACAAATTTCACATGTAACTCTTTAATTTTTTGAGTCTCATGAATGATCATTAAGGGATTAACATGTTCCTTGTAGATTTTATAATACACAAAGATATTATCATTGAATACCACCACAAAACCAACATATTATTTCAGGAATAGTATGTTCATTATCTCCATAAAAAAGAGGGTGCATTAGTAAATCCAAATGGAATTTTGGTTAACATTAAATTTCAACTCCTTTTCTAGAAATATATATTTTTAATATCATCCTTATTTACTTGAAATTGATGATACCTGGAATCAAGTTCAATATTTGAAAAGTATTGGGCTATGTTAAGTTGATAAAATAAGTCATCAATTAGAGGTGGATGAAACTTTTTATTTATCATAGTTGAATTCATTTCCCAATAATAAATGCATAGCCTCATGGAACCATTATTATATGTAATAAATAGATCATGGGATCCCCATGGTGAAACACTAGGGAGAATAAATACCTTATCACAAAAATCATCTTGTTGTTTCATTAGCTACCTTAATTCCACTCTGGTCATTCTATAATGAGTTTTTGATATTGGTCTTGAATTAGGGATTAAATAAATGGAAAAATCAACTTCATTCTTTGGTGGATGTCTAGGAAATTCCTTAGGAAATAGATAAGTTTATTTAATATTACCTTATCCATCCATATATTTTGTTGGATATTATTCCCAAATAATATCATTCTATAGATCCAATAGGGGTGGATCTAGACATGTCTCATATGATTATGTCTCTACTCTAAAGATAAGAAATCACACATCTTCATCATTAATACTAATTTCTTTTTTTCTTTCATGTAATTATTCCATCATACTTTTAAATCCATTAAATACAAAGTGATATATCAAATTCAAGAATATGTATGATAATAATGTTAAAAAATAAATAATGTTTATGTGTCATAATGGGGACATCTAGAAACATCATTATTGTAGTGAGATAAACAATATGATTTTTTCCAAAAAACTCACTGCTTAAGTACAAGGAAAATATATATCTTTCCAAGAAAACATAGAAGATATAAAAGAGTCAGAGAATAAAAAATAAAATAAAAAATTATCCAAATTGAAATTCCTAATTAAATTACCTACAACCACATCATTGTGTACTTATACCTCAGCTATGGTGATCTCATAAGCTCAGACATCTCCCCTTAGCATGTACTACGGTAGATTCCCATGATGCTTTGGGAAATCATTTGAACTGTTACCCATATCCCTATAGTTAAATAAAATAACAATAATTTTTTCATTATTACCATGGAATTATTTATCCTGATTACCATTATCTGCACACTTTTAAGAAACTCCCAATCCCTTCAATCATTTACCAAGATGATTCATTCAACAGTTATCAAAATATGTAAATTGTTTCATTCTCTTAAACTTCTTTGACACATTGTATATTTCACGGTTCTCATTCAAACTATAATGTTCATTATTTAACTTAAATATATAGGATATATATAATTAATTCTTTGTTTTTATGGAACATAAAACTATTTCATCATATGAAAAAATAGTTTGAGAAACTAGATGCCTTTAGAGACTTGGATCACGCCCTTCAAGAAAATGGTCAATCTTGCATTCTGTGATTCTTATGTAATCTTTGGGATACCTAGATAACCTTATAATGGTAACCTCACAATAAAAAACACTTTATTCTTCCTTATAAATTAACAAATGGAACATTTTATTAATTTTAGTTTGTTTCTCACTAGTGAAATATTATTCAAAGAATATCTACTTAAAATATTTTCATTCCATGATTTTTATTTCTTCTTCCTCCCAAATATTTTTCATTAACGACCACTATTGATCAATAATTACTTAAAAAATAAACTTCAAGTGTAATATTTTACTTTTCATCATATCCCAATGCCATAAATATCTTCTCAATAGAACTAATCCATTTCTCAGAAACTATTGAATTTTTAGTCCCACTAAATTTTTGGTTATTATTTCATATGATGTGATCCAGTATAGAAGAATTAAGTAGAATAATAGGTTTCTCCATCTAGGAAATGTTATTTTTTCATAACCTGATTATGATACCCAAATATAGCTATAAATTTATCCCTTCTATTACCACCTGTACTGGCTTACATTGTTGGGAAATCTCTACATTGGGCATGAGTATTGATACCATTCTTCCTTTTAGGTACCCTTTCCAAACAATGGAATATACTGGATTAGCTCATTAAATTTTGAATTTTATATAATAATGTATAACTCTTAATATGTTGAATGATTTTACATAAATTAATAAATTAGGGCATTATTGATATCATAATCATAATCATGTTTCATTAGGGATATCTGTATTTTAAAATCCTTCATAATGGTTTGTATATAATTTTTAAATTAACTTTTGAATATCCCATGGGAGTATCAATAAATTTGAGTAGTAAGTCCCATTTTTGTGCACCAGGTGAGGATTGAGTCATTCCCAATGTGTTCAGTTCATAATTAGTAATCCTAGGTACATCTATGCTAGACCTTAGTCCACTTGTAGTCTCCTGATAGAGATGTATTTCTATAAAGAACCACAAAATATCTACCTTGAAAAAAAATTATAATGTTATTACATACTTATCCTAAAATTATTCCACAAGTTTTTTCTCCCTAATATACATTTTCCTTAAACTAGTTCCCAAGGTTTCTTATAAATTTCCTATAATGCCAACTATAATGACCTCAACTCTAGTAACCCATAGTCGCTGCCGACATTAATAAATTGACAGAGATACAAAGTGTCAAATCACAAAAGGTTAATCTATTTAGTAGTTTTGAAGAACTATATATATATGATACCCATTTTACATTTGTAAAATAAAGAAAAATAAAGGAAAATATTATTATTATCATCCTTGAAACTCATTCAAATGATTCATCTTCCTAACATGAGGAAAGGAAACAATATATGGGTGAGAATTTTTTTTAGTAATAGTTACATACAATGGAATCTATAATTAATAAAAAACTTATATTCAATATGGAATTGTAAATAACATAAAACATGTGTCATTTAATCAATAACTTGGTCATGAAATAAGGAATAATCAAAATATAAAGGTAACTAACCGAACACATATACCACTTAGTAAATATACTGATAATGAATTGCATATAGAGAAAAAATAATTGTAAAAAACACATGGATAATAATAATAACTAAATTATCAGTGAATAATATGATTAATTATTGAAAAAAATTATATCATGTATCATGATACCTCTACTATTATGACTATTCATAAGACTGTTTAAAACTACAAGTGAAACCCCATATAATTTGGCTGACTAATTTGTCTCATGTGACTTATCACTTCATCAAGGGATATATATAACTAGAACCCACCCATAAATGTATTTACTAATCATCCCTAATATATTGAATAGTCAATTTGATTTTTGAATCAAAAGTATTATCATCAAATATTGATATTGAATAAAGGATACAGATTAATGAATATTTTACCAGCTAATTAAATTACATTGAATGTAAACACCATATGTAAAAATGACATATGGCTTAGGAAATAGTCATATCCATCCTAAAAGAATATTAATTTTCTTTATAAATTTAGTGTCCAATGAAAAAGTATCACAAGAAATTTATTTTTTTAAGAGAAAGTAAACAATCACAAAAGAAAGTGAGATTTTACAATAATTTGGTCAACCCTTTTGTAACATTTATATTTTAACTCCTTAAAGAATTAAACATTAAATTAAAAATTAATCATCATGAATAAATATTTATTCATCATAAATTCATTAAATGGGAAATATATACACCATATAAAAGTGAATAGTTATGTACTAAAAAATATGTCTCAATGAAATGGAAATTGATATGAAATATCTCACCCCACACATTCCATTAGATGAAAAATATTTAACATCAGTTATAATGGGTTTAATAATATAATTAATTTATTAAGGATCTATAATCATATTTATAATATCATATATGCCCCTCTTATAACATTTTACTACCCATTTTTTTAATAATATTTCATTATTTTTAGTGTTTCGGGAGTTAATTTCAACGTTTTCTCTTGAGTGTTTTGTCATGAATGCTCGGGTTCTTATAAAAATGATATAAATATATCATATATTTAATTAAAATAATTCTATAAATATAATTTTTAATCATTATATACATTATTAGAACTAAACCCATATTTTTAGCATGAAAAATGATTCACATCGCTTTATAAAGATGTTAGCTCATACATACACATGAGAAAATGACCCATTATAGACCCATAGAGGTGGTAAGGTCAAAATATAACCATTAAAAGGGTATTGGACCAACTTATAGGTAATTTTAACCCTAATATTTTTAGTTTAACCCCCAATAAATCAGTTTTTACCTTAACCATTGTAATTAATTTTTACCACTTTTACTATTCATAATGATAAAAAAATTTGTTTATATTGTTAGATAATATAAATTATTTTTATTCCAAATATGGAATCCATTTTTTGAAATTAAATCTGCATAAGTGACAAAATAAAATTTTAAATCACACCCACAAATGTAATGAAAATGAGGGTTTCCAAAGAGAAAATTCTCATAAGTATAGAAGGTTTTAATGTCAATGTTTAATATGAAATCGATTAAAATTATCTAAAATGTATTACTAATAATATATTTGAACTAATTTTACTATAATTTTGTTAAATAAACTCTAAATTTTTAAATAATTTAAATAAAAAGGCAGCTTTCAATAAAAAAATTATTTTTCACTATTCATCAAAAAATGAAACTGTAATGTCCCGGATCTGGATTCCACTCAATGGTTCCCCATTCCTAGTTGGCCACATTGCCTCAAGCACATTTCAACAAATGAAAAATGCTACTTACTAGAAGCAAGGACCTAGATATGATAATGGGGAAACAATTCCCTCATTAGTATAGTATAACATAATTGAATAATAATAAAACAATAAGGGAAACAGTAATACTAGGAAATAGAAGTAAACAATGGATGACTAAAAATATAAATAACTTGATGTCATATAATTCAAAAGATGATGCTATATGTTACATGTTCTCGGAAAATAACCAAAATAGGTTACACCGTAGTAATACATGATATAAGTACCAAAAGTACAAAATAGATAGAAGAAACTCATAAGCATCACAAGCCTCATCTTGGTCCCTTTTTCCCCTTCTCCCAAGAAGAAAATCAAGTACCTGTTGAAGGGTTCATACCCTTATAGACACCTACAATAATATAATCTCTTTGGGCCCAAAAAACATGACCCAAACAAGGTGTGAAACTAAATACCAGTAGGCAACCACCCATGATCTATTCCAGTGTGTCAGTGAATATATAAAATAGGCAGTGTAAAATAATGAAAGAAGTAATCTAGGAAGTAATAAAAAGTAAACAGTACTATATGAACTTGTATTCATTTACATTAATTTCATGTCTATTAATTAATTAAATTACATTAAATTATATAAGTATCGGGATCCTACCTAATTCTGAGAACACCCGTGTAAAAGAAAGCAAAACATATACCTCATAAATCTATATGAAAAAGTGAAGACCAAATCAGAGCTTGTTTTTTGGATTGATAGACATTTCATAAGTCATTTCTTTTAAATATTCAATTTTTAAACCAAGCCCGTCCATGAAATTCCTATGTTGTGATTCAAGTATCACTCTAGGTACAAATTCTATCTGAAACCTACAAGACTATCCCGATGAACCTCAATGGAATCCCAATATCACTCTAGGTAAAAACCTACCAACATCCTACAAGCCTATCCCAATGATCCTCTTTGGAATCCCAGTATCACTCTAGGTGTGGTATAACTCCATGTTAACTAATCCTGTTATTGGCGGTCAAATAAGGATTCCCCATGTATCACTCATGACATTTAAACAAATAAAATAGAGTCCATCCTTGGAATCCCTCAACAATTCATGTTTCAAACAAAAAAATAAGTAAAGACACCATGAGCCCAACTACTACCTCCGTGAATCACTCATGGCTTGAACATAATATCCTAACCAACCTCATAAGGCCTGAGCTTTCAATTACTCACATGGGTAAAAAACACAAAAAGAAACACATGTAATTTAAACTATTATGTGGCTTTAACATTTATAAACTCATGTGGCCATATACCATATATCAAGAAACACATGTAAATTAAACTATTACATGGTAAAAATTAATCAACTCACATGGGCATTCCATACAACAATCCTATCATTTAATTTAAACTATTACAAAACTTTAGCATTAAATAACTCACATGGGCACATTTCATATAACAAGCCTGTCATGTAATCCAAACCTTTACAAGGCCTTGGCATAACCAAACAAACATGGGAAGGTTCATGATTGGAGAAAAACATTCTAAGAATGCTTAAACAAGCATAGGCATAACATGGGGAAAAGGGGAAGATCACTAATCCCAAACCCTTAGTCAAAATAATTACAATTTAACAAAATTGGAATTTCATTTAGTAACCAAAACCATTTTCAACAAACCAAGAAGGGAAAACAAGGCATGCCTCATAGGAAACCTAGGCCAAATGACCATAAATGGTCATCTAAGGGAAACACACCCATGGAGTGGCCCTTAATCAAAAAAAAAACCTAAATAATGCATTGAATCACTTAAACAATTACCTAAACAACAATAGGAAATAACATAGGTTAATTATTAATCATTATGACCACCAAAATTTGGTGTGCTAGACTGTGGCACATATAATCAACTTTACAATTAAATAAAAGAATGAGATGAAATACCTCGTACTTGTATGAATCTCCTCGTCTAGTTTCGACTACTAATTTGACCTATAATGGAGTATATCTAAAAAAGGGTATAAATAATAAACCTTCAGTAACTCAACTAAGAGATGAAATAATGAAGAATAGCTCAAGAGGAATTGAGAGCTTACTAATTGGGTTCCAACGCATCCGATAGTGATCAAACGAGAGAAAAATACCTGCTCGACATTGTTGTTCAAGAGAAGCTAGTTGAGGTTCTATCCAGATATGAGAAAATGAGGTTACTACTTATTTTAGAAATTTTAGAAAATTACACAATGTGTACTTGAATATACATGGCATATATATGCCAAAACATCATTCCTTCACTGACTTATCTTCCACGTCATAAAAAGGCCTACTGATATCAATACACGGTGTATACTGAGACAACATGACATGTAACCCTCATTCACATTGTGCAAAAATCCTGCATTCACCCCTTAACCTCTTTTTCAATAGTTCTTCTTAAATAAAAACTAAAAATAAAGGATCCATACCTCAAAGGAAAACTGAGTTCTTACAAACTCCCCCTTAAAGTAATTCATCCCCGAATTTCCCTTCCAACGGTGGTGAAGAAATTTTTGGGAACAACTCTGGTCACTGCGATTGTACATCAACCTCCCTCTCCCAGGTCTCGTCCTACACTCATCCGTGCTGCCATAACATATGTACTAAAGGAACAGACTGACCACAAAAAACCTTTGTGCTATGATCCACAATTCATATATGATGCTCCTCAAAGGATCCATCTAGATATAAATCAACCTCCTCAGGCTGAAAAATGTGAGACAAGTCTGAGTGATAGTGATGTAGTTGAGATACTGGAAGGATTCATGCATGGTTTGATACCTCTGAGGTAACTATAATCGATAGGCAAACATCCTGACTCTCTCTAGAATCTCGAATAGCCCGATGTATCTCGACAAAATATTACCCTGTATCCTGGTGGTATTGTGTCCCAACCTCAGGGAAACACATAGGTAAACATAATCCCTAACCAAAAACTCTATAGACCATCTACGAAGATTGAAAAAATATTTCTAATGAGACTATATAGTAGTCATCCACTTTCGAATCACCTGAACCTATTTAGTGGTCTCCCAGACAAGATGAGGTCCCAACATAACTGCCTCTCCTACCTTCAGCCAACATAAGGGTGATCGGTATGGCCTACCATACAAAGACTCATATTGATCCATCTGATAAGTAGCCTAAAAGATATTGTTATAGGAAAACTCAACCAGAGGTATGTGTTTCTCCCAAGAACCCTTGAAATCCAGGACGCATTCCCACTGCATGTACTCCAGAACCTAAATCATGCGATTTGACTTGCCATCTATCTAGGGGTGATAAGATATTATCATAAGAACCTGTGTACCCCATTACCTGTGTATCTTTTTCTAGAAATTATATGATGAATGGGAGTCCCTATCATAAATGATATAATGTGGAACCTTGTTCATTCTTACAATCTCAAGGATGTAAAACCTCCCCAAGCTCATAAACTTTGAAGGTTTACTTGATTGGGTGGAAATGTCTAACCTTCATGAGTTTTTCAAGAAAAACCCAGACAACATCATTACCATGAAACCTCATCAATTGAAGAACACCACAAAGCACACCCTTGAGCATTCTAGTGATGTTACTGACATGTTTTTTCCTTTAACTGGGAAAACCTGAATATAAATGAGGTCTTCTCAATGGAATCATAGTAAATAACAGTCGAACCTTATCAAAACTGGTCACACAATCCTCCCTAAAAATACATTGCATACTTTCACACCACACCCACCTTAAACTAGTGGAGTGTTCAAACTAGTTCACTCAAACTAAACTCAAGGAACAAGAAGGATAATGAGTCGTACTATCACTAGATGATTTATCTCTAAAATGCCTGGTTTAGGAGGTTGATGTGTTATAACAGAAACAGAATTCCTTCTCTTAGGGAACCACACATCTACAACATATCCATTCAACGAAACCCATACATATCTCTTGGTGATGCACCTTTGTTAAACTATCCACTTATCATTAAAAATGTTTATGCCACAACACGAGTAAGGTAGAAAAATATATCCATCCAACTAGAATCATTACCCCTTTTCAAAGAATCACGTCTGATCCTGACTAAAAGTTCAAGATAACCTAAAAATCATCAACTCAGGGTCCAACAAACTCACCAAGGTGGTCCATACTCCCCGTTATTAGTGATACTTCAGTACAAGGCCAGAATTCCACATAAGAACACTGACTGAACCTAGTCCGACATCCTCTTAGCGGTCACATCACAGAAAGAGGTAGGCATCTAGATTCCTTCCAAGGCATTCATACATAGGGACCCATGTATCAATCAGGATTAACTTAGCCTGATTTGAAACCATGTATCTAGTATACAACACCTAAAAAGATTACAAACTATCTAAACAACCTTAAACTGTAGCGCGATGTATAACCAACACTCTCTTAATACATCCAGGACAACATAAAGATAAGGGACATGCTCATATCTCAAGTAATATAACACTAATATGATCTTAATGATTACTAGAAAAAGAAAACTGAACCACTACTGGTCAACCTTCTGAAAGAAACTCAGCTTCACTTGCCAAAAAATTGTCATTTAACCGACAACAATGCCATTATCCCTAGGAATTCTATAATAGATCACGTTTAACCACCGAGGTCCATCAATGATCATTGGTTCCTCCCCATAGCCACATACATATCCAAATGAACAATGTTGTGCTGCCAAGCAAGCATCAACATGAAACAAGACTAGAAAGCCTCAACGACATTCATGTAGAATCGAAAATTTTGGAATGGTCCTTGATTATAATCCTTCTACATGGATGGAAACATTTAAACAAAACTAATGTTACACTCCACAAACTATGATCACCACGTCATATCACATTCCATGAAAGCCAAAATTAAACTGACTGGTGTGACAAAACACCCAATTCCCAAAAAGTCCTCCCAAAGGGTGGGATGAACTTGGTTCCATAATGCTCAGTTCACTCTACTCTGGAGATAACCTGAGAAAAAACAGAACATATCAAATCTCAACAATTTAACCAATCTCAATGTCCCATTTTAATATTTAACACTAGATGGGTACTTCATATGTCAATATATACTACCCCGAGTTTACAAGAGTAAATAACACATTTTGGGTACTATTCATAGACTTTCTACCCTATGCATCTTAGTACCCGATGGATCACACATGAACTGTATCAAACACACATTATCTACAAAACCATTTACATAGATGATAATGTATTAGGTCTCCCATATTTTAAGGAATGGGAGGTTTACATGACCACCCTATTAGCTATCCATGCCCGAGGCATGCCAAACCTACGGAACCGAGCATTCCTCAATGCTAATTCCCATATCAAGGGTTAATATACAACAATCACCCATATAAACAAGGGTGTTCTCTTTAAAACCCAAATGTCTACCATGGACAACAACACCTCTATAATTTGAATGTTAAAAATCTCACAGCAGAAAACAAGACAACCTGATCTAAGGGAGATACCTACTATGGGATAACCCCTTACGAATCATAAGCATCGACCCCCATCAGTAGGTCATGTAGAAAAATATTTACTAGGCTCAAAATCCCTAAAAATTTGGAATAAAAAAAAATAAGGAACATCTCAAGCACTATTCAACAAAACAAGGCACTTGGAAACTCCTTTAGCTAACAACTCAAAGAAAAATAGGTAAGTCTCATCGACTTACTTTTAAAACATTTAACAACTATTAAATTCTGTCACAAATGGAATGTTGGAATGTAAGATCCTATTTAAAACCCAAGGAAACATACGAGGGTATCATTAAACCAATTTGGGTCCTCAAAAGGGAATCCTAATAGTATTTGTTTAACTATAGGAAGAATGAACACATAAATAATTCATTTCTTAAAAACCCTTTCAAATCACGTAAGTAGAAAAATCCTACAGGGGATCCTTGAACAATAAAAATCAGGGCATCCTCTAATATGGATCCTTTAAATGATTCACAAGGGAGTGATCCTACAATGGATCCCTATATCATCATGTTAGAAAAGCGATCCCTTGGGGGATCCTTAGAAGCAACAAGTCTCATGGCCTCATAGGATAGAAGGGAACACCTCACATGGGTAATGTCCTCAAAATCATAGGTCATGAGAGATAGCTCTTAGCTTATATCAGATCATTTGTCTTGATTAGGTTAGTCCAAACAATCAATTGATCATTTACGCTTTGGTATCACTCTCAGGAGACAACTAAAAATGATAGATGGAGGAAGAACCTCTCAAGTTATATGGAATCACCAAAACACCCATTAAGAGTCCTTAGAATTATCCATGGGTTTCACCATCATGATCTACGCAAAAAAAACTACTCAGAAAGGACTACTCTTAGGTCCAAAATAGAAAAAGGGGAACAAAATAGGAAAAGTCACTCAAAGGTTACCAAAAGAGAAATACACAACATCTGGACACCATACACGGCATGTTCCCCCAAGCTCTCACATGGGCGTGTACCTCCATTGGCTTGGGCATGTAAACACCCCAAGTACACAACATGTAAGTAGGATACATGGCGTGTACACAAGTCTCCCCTCATAGCCATGTACTTTTACATGGTTAGAACCACATGGGGTCTTCCTGTGTAAAACTACACTGTGTGTACATAAAGAATATGACGTTCACTATTAAAAACCCATCATTATGTGTTTCTACTTCACACAGATGAACACGCGGTCACTTTCAACACGGAGTGTACACATAGTACACGACATGTATTTAAGAAAATTTTTCTTCCTGAATAAAATAACACATGGCGTGTGTTCATAGCACCACACATCATGTTGTTTGGGTTTCTAGGAAGTAAACCTCTGAAACTTCCCCATAACCCCCAATTTTGAAAGGTAAACCAATTATATACCAAATTCTGATATGTGAGGGCCCATAATCCCCATGAATTAATGTTTAGTATCCACATATATCACATCATAAACAATTTAAGGCAAAAACATGATCCACCAAATTATGATTCAAGAGGACCCATACATATCCTGGATCAAATCATGGAATCTATAAAATTGGAACCATAAAATGTAACAACACACCTATCAAAATAGAAGGTATATATATCATGGTACCTATCATAAAAACATGCATATCTAGCATGGAATCTATCATAAAAGCGTGTAATTAGTAATGCTCTCTAAAAGGAATGACAAGAATGCATGGAATGTGATTTCTAACAAGTGCCTATATGATGCATGAGATGGAATACCCTCATCTCATTGGGTTTCAACAAAATAGAACCACTATGATGTCAATAATAATATCACAATACAAGTGTTTCACACAACAGTGAAATCAAATCAACTATAATAGATCAAAACCCATAAATCACAATTCAATCCAAGGTAATTTGGATTTTCCCTATACACAGGGTAGCTAGTCCCAGGCATAACTAATTACCAAATCCCATTTCCATTCTATCACTATCTAATACCTCCAAATAGTAAGACAAACAAAAAAATACCCCACTTATACTACTTTGTAACGTATCAGATTCAGATGCCACTCAAAGGTGCCCCATACCTGGTTGGACCCATGGACTCAAGCACATTTCCCTAAACGCCGAAGTCTACTAACTAGAAGTGAGGGACTAGGTGTGATAGTGGGAAAACTATGACCTCATTGGCAGAGTATAACACAACAGAACAATAATAAAACAATTGTAGAAACAGTAATACCAGGAAACATAAGTAAACAACAAAAGACTGAGAATATTAATAACAAGATGTCGTATAATTCAAAAGACGATGTTGCATGTTACATGTTCTAGGAAAATAGCCAAAACAGGTTACACAACAGTAATGCATGATACAAGTAACAAAAGTAAAAAATAGAAAGTAGAAACTTAGAAGCATCACAAGCCTTGTATTGGTTATGTACTCTCCTTCTCCTAAGTAGAAAATCAAGTACATGAAGAAGGGTTCTTACCCTTATCGATACCTATAACAATATAATATGTTTGGACCAAAAAACATGACCCAAAAAGGGTGTGATACTAAATACCAGTTGGAAACTACCCATGATCTGTGCCAGTCTGTCAGTGAATATATATGACAGGTGGTGTACAATAATGAAAGCAATATGCTTGGAAGTACTCAAAAGTAAAAAATCCTATAAGCACTAGTATTAATTTACATTCATTTTATGTTCATTAATTAATTTAATTAATTTGAATTATATATGTCTCAGGACATTTCTCTATCCTAACAACCCCCATGTAAAAGAAAGCACAACATATACCTCAGAAGGCTATCTGAGTAAGTAAGTGAAGACTAAATCCATGCTTGTGCTTTGTCTTGACAGGCAGTTCATAAATCATTTCTTTTAAATATTCAATTTGTTTCTCGAGCCCATCCATGACATTCCTAAGATGGAATTAAAGTATCACTCAGGGTTTCAAATTCTATCTGAAGTGTACAAGACCATCCTAACAAACCTCTGGAATCCTAGTATCACTCTAGGTGCAAACTAACCAACATCCTACAAGCCCATCCCAACAAACCTCTCTGGAATCCCGATATCACTCTAGGTGTGTTATAAGTCCATGTTAACTAAACCCATTACTGTCGGTCATATAAGGAATCCCCGTGTATCACTCATGACATGTAAACAAAGCCAAATAGAGCCCATCCATGGAATCCATCAATGATCCATGTTTCACTCCACAAAATAATTAAAGCCTCCATGAGCCTGATTACTACATCTATGGCTCACTCAAGGCTTGAACAAAATAGCCCGACCAACCTCATAATTCTTGGCCTTTTAGTTATTCACATGGGTAAAACACACAACAAGAAACACATGTAATTTAAAATATTATAGGGATTTAACATTTATAAACTCATGAGGGAACATATCATATATCAAGCAACACATGTAAATTAAACTATTACATGGTTCAACATTAATCAACCCACGTGGGCATTTCATATAACAAGCCTATCATGTATTTTATACTATTACATATATTTAACATTAAATAACTCACTTGGGAACATTTCATATAACAATCCTATCAGGTAATCTAAACCATTACAAGGCCTTAACACAACCAAAATCACATAGGAAGGTTCATGATTAGAGTTAAACATTCCAAGCATGCTTAAACAAGCATATGAATAACATGGGGAAAAGGGGAAAATCACTAATCCCAAACCCTTAGTCAAAATAATTAAAATTTAACACAATAGCAGTTCCATTTAATAACCAAAACCATTTTCAACAACCCATGAAGGGAAAACAAGGAAAGACTCATAGGCAACATAGGCCAAACAACCATAAATGGTCATCCAAGGGAAACACACCCATGGGCTGGCCCTTAATCAAGGAGAACAACATAAAACATGCATTGAATCACTTAACCAATTACCTAAAAAACAATATTAAATAACATAGGTTAATAATTAATCAAGGATACCCTAAAAAATGGGTCTACAAAACTCCTTCACATATAATCAACTTAAAAATTAAATAAAGGCATGAGACCACTTACCTCGTACTCGTACAACTCTCCTCATCCAGTGCCAACCTCTAATTCGACCTAGAATAGAGTAGATATACAAAACAGGTATAAATTCTCAACCTTCGATAACTGAGTTGAGAGACAAAATCACAAATAATGACTCAAGAGAAATTGAGAGCTTATTGATTGGGTTCCAATACATTTGATGGTGATCAAATTAGTGTTCTAAGATCAAATAGAAGCAAAATCCATGCTCGGCGCTGTTGTTTCGGAGAAATTAAAAGAGGTTTTGTCCAAAAATGAGAAAATGAGGATACTTACTATTTTAGAAATTTTAGAAAATTACACGTAGTGTACTTGCATATACATGGTGTGTATATGCCAAAACTTCCATCCTTCACCGACTTATCTTCCCTGTTATAAAATGGCCTATTGACATAAATATATGACATGTACTGAGAGAACATGACATGTAACCCTCATTTACATTATGAAACAGTCCTACATTCAGACCTTAACCTCTTTTCTCCAGTTTTCCTTAAATAAAAACTGAAAAGAAAGGATTTTTACCTCAAAGGAAGAACTGTTTTCTTGCAGAAACTTTTCTAAAAAATATGAAAAATTACCCTAAGATAATTCTGATATTTTGATCTAAAAAATGAAGTTCATTTAATGTTTTTTTAAAATTATTATTAATTTATCTATTAAAATTGAAAATAAACCACATTTTAGAAAAATATTTTTTTTCAAAAAATATTACTTAAAATAAATATTAATTTATTTCTAATTAATAAATAATCATTTAATTTAATTTATACAGGAGTAAACCATATTATTTTTAAAATTGGGTTCATCTTATTCATACCCACAAACTTAAAATCTTTGTTATAATGTTCATGTTTAAATAATATTTTAATATAGTAACACATTTATTTTAAACATAGTTTTGTAATAATCGTATGCTATCAAAGAGATTAAATTTATTTAAAAAGAAATAAATCATAAAGTCTCATGGTGTTATAATTATGATCAAATAATTCCACATAAATAATAACATGATCTTGAAACATAACCATGTATATTCTAACAAATCGAATAATCACATGGACCATTAATAACTAACCCCATAATAAAGGAATTCATAATGTCAGACATAAGAAACATACTGTCAAGACCTTTCAGAAGACCGTTTAAATCTATGGGTAAAAACCTGTCTAATTTGACCAACTAATTTTCCTTACGAGTGTTGTAGATGTTGTGAGGGTATATCTATAACCAGGACCCACCCATTACATACAAAGTATAATGCATTCCTCATATGAGAATGGTGAAGAATAATCAATATTAAAATTCAAATTGAGAAATGATCATATGAAATGTTAATGCTTCCCCAATCAAATATTCATAATCATAAACCACATATAGTAATATACTGAGTTGTAATAAAATTTTACATTCTCAGTAAATATGATCACAATCCATTAAAAGAAAGAACACAGATGATATTAATACAACATATCCCCCGTGGATAAAACGTATAATTAAGGGATGATGTCATTATTGAATAGAAATACCATAAGAGTGTCATTAAAATTATTTTTGTGGTAAATAATATTTTTTATTTGAAAAAATATTTTCTCAAGAAAAATGTTCACAAAATATTTTGAAAATAATTTTATTTAAAAAAAATTGAAACCTATAAATTTATGTTTAAAATATTAATCGGTGATACAAGTAGAAAATTATGATCATGTAATGAAAATAAACAAAATATTACATTTACATTTTCAATAAAAGTACAATGAGACTTATTTTGAAAAATAAATGAAGAGTAAATTTAGTTTTTTTAAAAAGAATTAAAAAAATGTATGAATATTTATTTAATAAATCATTTGGAAAATATTTAAAAAATTTACAAAATTTATAGATAACATGGACATTGATGAAAATAGATTTTCGACTGAGGAAGGAAATAACAGTCATAATTTATAAAAAGTATTTTAGCAATATTTTTAAGTAAAAATAAGTGGAAATGGTACTATTACATGGAATGAAAATGAATAAATAGAGGATATTGAATCAGATAGTATTTATGATAGAAATAAAAAATAATTTCCCAAGTGATATCAGCAAGACCCTTACCCACCATTAACTGAACAAAACTCCTACTAGCCACTTGAGGAAATGCACCCCTCCCTTTCTTCTCACATGGCTCAAAAATAACATTAAAGTCTCCACCAACAATCCATGGTAGATCCTCTGAATCAAAACTATTAAAGCTCTTCCACAAAACTTTCCTCCTTTGAGCCTCACAACTACCATAAACAAAAGATACAAAATGAATATCTGCACCTGTGATGATTTTAACCGTAATGTATTGATCACCAACTTTAACCAAATCCATTGAGACATCATTATTCAATAAAACCCATATATGATTATTATCAGGATATGCATGCAACCCTGCATGCATTTTCATATTATGAGAAAAGTAATTAATACTACTTGTATTCTTCTTGTGTTCTAGAATAGAAACAACACACACCTTACTCTTATTAATTTCCATGACTAAGAAATCAGTCTTCACTCTTGCACCAATGCCACGAGCATTCCATATGATAATTGGAATAATTGAAAAAATATAAGCCTAGATTTGGCCCCTGACATCTTGGTTGGACTTGAATGAGATTCTAGATACTCCTTAATATACCAAAATTTCTCCCTAGTACACACTCCAGTATCAACAGACATAATAGGCTTGATAATAGCAACCAAAAAATAATAACCTTGACCAAAAACCCTTTTCACTTAGTTCAGAGATTTTTCAAGTTCTTTATCTAGAACAAAAACTTCATTGCATACCCCCGAGCTATCTTGAGAGGGAGGAATAAATTGATGAAAAAACCCATACCCTATCTCTTTAACTTTAAACAAAGGTTCTATGTGCATACCAATGAAAACACCTAGAAACTGATCAAAATTATGAATCTCAACTAGATAGGATTCAAAGGATAATGGTTCATATACCAGACAAAAACATTTCAAAGGACCAGATAAGGAAAAATAGTTTTGACCAAACCCTCCCAAGATATTAATAAGGCAAGAGAAATAACAGAACTATCAGTGATCATCAGTGATATATACAAATCAGGTTATTCTTTGTTAGATAAAGGAACAATATTAATCAGAGATAAAATCTTAGATTTTACAGAATACTCATTAGAAAAAGTCATTAATATTAGATTTCTAGTATATAAACGATTATCATATAGGTTTACCTGATCATCAATAACACCGTTAGAAATAGAAACCTTTTTAACCAGTTTATGATCCAATGGATCACCCCTTTTAGTAGAATTATGCAAATGAATCCCACCATGATTAGTAGATAAAGCAACATCATGTAGGTTTACCTGATCATCAAAAACATCATCAGGAATTACACCCTTGCTAACCAGATCATCATCCAAAGACTCACCCCTTTTAGCATAATTCTGCAAACACATCCCACCACAATTAGTTTTCCTACATATCTTCACTGAATGACCTTGCAGGTAGCAATGAGAGAAATACCTGGAAAAAACCAGGTAAACAATTTCTTGATTCCAAGAAAGAGACCCCTTCACATTCATATAAACCATTTCTAGAATCGGTAAAGACAAATCAAGTTCAACATAGATCCCCACATTTGATACATCCGTACACCCCCTGTTATTGCTACCCAAACATAGAAATCCCCCGAGAGAATCCCCAATATCTTTAAGAAAGGAAATGTTATTCCGGGGCAATGGAAAACCTGGAAGTGATATCCACACCACCACATAAGTACTTTCCTTCCCCTTATGTACATCAAGAGACCAATGTGACAGATTGAACCTCCATCGACCCATGTTTCGAGATGAATTACACCAAGCATTTAAAAAATCCGATTTAGAAGCAAAGGACAAGAAAAAAGAAGATCGATGTAAAGGCTAAATTTGTACCAAATAAGAAAGACCCCATGATTCGACAAACATCTTAAAGATCGAAATAGAAGGATTTACTGATCCAAAACGAGCAACAAGATTCCATCTCAGACAGCCAACGACCTCATCATATGCCCCTGACAGAAATTCCACTGAAAAACCTAATGCATCTCTAGAGATTGTCGGATAAAAGGGCTATATCTCCATAAATCTAGAAAAACCTGATCCCTGAGATGACCCACAAAGACCAACTTTAAACTATTTGAAAGATGACGAAGCTAAAACCCTATGCAAGCAAAAATTCTCATCAGAAACAACTTCAAAACCTCCCCCATAAGATAGATCAAGCCGAAAAGTGACAAAATCAGAAGATGAAGTCAAAGAAACCCCATCCAAATGCTGAGCTTCCATCGCATAGAGCATGTTCTCTTGAGACATGACCGCCTAACTCCATTATAAAAATCTCTTCAAAATGGGACTCTCCTAATAGATAGATCCAGAAGGTAATAGATTTGACACCGTGCAGTGAATTTCATTATACAAGTTAGTCCAAATGAGAAGAAGACCCTCTATAAGCGTGGTTTTGATGGAGTCCCCCTCAGATTCACAGGTTAAGGAAAGAGTTCCACCATCATAAAAGAAGTCTATGTAGGCACTTACACTGTCTATCAATCCAGGACTAGTCTCCCCCACCAAATCATGAGGTTGGGATTTTACTGTAAAACCAAGGTACAAGACATCATGGAATTCAAAAAAAAATTTCAAGTGTTCTAGATCCCTAAGAAATTCATCCATAAGCTCCTTGAATTGATTCATATAGCTAAATATTCCTATCCATTTTTCGTTTGGGGAATAGATGTCATAGAGCCATATCATCTAGCCACTGATAAGAAGTTCAAGCACATCTGTAGTACCATTGAAAAATTTTCAATTTTTTTTGAGGCAATAACCCTCAAGGAAGTCAAGATGAAGAATATCATCATCTTCGTAAAGTCCCATATCACCACCTATTTCAGCATCCCTCACACAATATTGATGAAAAATGGAACTAACTTTTGTTCTAGAGAGTTGAAGAAACTCTACCAAGTGTACAACATCGAGTCTAATCACTCATCTTGCTATCATGTAGTAGAAAATGGACTCATAGAGGCCTTAAATAAGACTTTGTTGAATATACACTAGAATATGGTGAAGAAGGATAATAAGTATTAGTTATAAAAACTCATGTATCCTCTATGGGCCTACCGTACCCCCACACATACTTCTACATAAGAAACACCACACTCCCTAATGTACTCCTCTATCCTCATCAGTGCTGGACATTCTTGTATTGCTCTTGTATTAGAAGGATCAACAAAGATTCCATCCTTAGAGACAATATGTCCAAGAAAAGAAATTTCCTGAAACCAAAATTCACACTTTCTAAACTTCCCATATAATTTATTTCTTATGATGGTTTTAAAAATAGTGGGAAAGTGATTTTCATGATCTTCATAGCTTTTTGAGTATACAAATATATCATCAATAAATATTAATACAAAATAATCAAGATATTCCTTGAAAACTCTATCCATTATATCCATGAAAATAGAGGGTGCATTAGTCAGTTCAAAAGGGATTTCTATAAACTCGTAATGCCCATACCTGGTATGAAATGATATCTTCAGAATGTCTTCCTTTTTCACACAAAAATTATGATATCAACATCAAAGGTCAATCTTTGAAAAATATTGATCTCCCTGAAGTTTATCGAATAAATCATCAATGCAAGGTAGGGGATACTTGTTATTTATTGTTATAGAATTGATCTCCCTATAGTCAATGCACAACCTCATAGATCCATCTTTATTATTAACAAAAAGAATAGGGGATCTCCATGGAGAAACACTAGGGCGAACAAATCCTTTATTACTCAATTCCTCTAGTTGTTTCTTTAATTCCACTAATTCCACAATGGACATTTTATAAGGGGTATTTGATATGGGCCTTGAAATAGGAATTAAATCAATGGAAAACTCAATTTATCGTTCTGGCGGATGTCCAGGTAAATCATCTAAAAAAACATCAACATATTCTTGTACAATAGGTACGTCCTCTATTCAAACATACTTTCCCTCACCCATAGTTATTTCATTCTATTCTTCCCCAATAATTGAATTTAGTTGAGCTACTTGGGGTGTATCTAGATAAGAATCAGATGATGATGTTTCTGCTCTAAAGATAAGGTACTCCTTATCATCATCGAGAATTGTAACCTCCTTCTTCTTATAATAAATTATCACATCATGGTCTGAAATCCTATCCATACTGAGGATTATATCAAATTCAATCATGGGTATGATGATGAGATCAGCATATAAAGAACATTTATATTCCCTTATGGGAACAGATTCACAAAACTTTGTTGCAATGATACTTTCCTTGAGAGTTTTGACTAAAAACTCCCTTGTTAAATAAAATGGGAAATATATAATTTTCATAGAAAGATGGGAAGATATGAAACAATGTGATGATCCAGAATCAAATAAAGCATTGGCTAAACACGATGAAACCATTAAAGTACCTTCCACCACGTCTTTAGGAGTTTCAACCATAGCAGTAGTGATCACATAAGCTTGGACTTGCTCCCTTGTCCTTTTCTGAGATAAGTTTCCTTGGCACTTAAGACATTCATTTTCATAATGCCGCATTTCTATATAATTGTATAATTCAACATTGATAGCCTCTTTCTTTCCCTTACCATCACGAGCTTAGTGGCCTTTTTCACCACACTTTTAACAGACTCCCATTCCCTTCAGGAAAGTACCAGGGTGTTTCTTCCCACATTTACTGTAGGATGAAGATTCAACTTTTCCCTTCTTCCCCTTATTTCCATTTCTAGAGTGTTTTGAAGATCTATTCTTCTCTTGCATTACTTTAATGTCGTAAGACTTAGAGAATTCATTTTCTGTCTTGATAGCACATGAGACAATATCATTGTATAAGGAGAAGGATTAGGAGAGTAATGCTTTATGGAGAAATGGTTTTAACACATCGAATAATCAATCAATATTACTCCTTGGGTTACATATATAATCTGTTGCATTAATTGAAAAACTTGTAAAGTTAGCCTCATACTTTGCGACATTCTCATACTCCTTTTTCCTTAAACTCAAAAATTGTCTTTCTATATCCACTTAATGGTCATAAAGGAACATATTTTTCTATGAAATGCTCTTTAAACTCCCTCTATTAAATATTTGATACTTCTTTATCTTCCTTTGTGTTTTGAATTAATTAACACCATTGATCTGCATCTCTCATGAGGCGATAAAATGCCATGAAAACTTTTTCTCTTTCGCTACTCTCCAAAGCATGAAGTATTTTCTCTAAGGAACTTATCAATTTCTAATCTACAAATGGATTTGTAGTCCCATTGAATGTTTGTGGCTGTTTCCTCATGAAGTTGTCTAACATTAATCCTCTGCATTGTGGATCAGGGTGCTCCATACGGGTAAGGTTATTATTCCTAACCCGAGTGAGTTATCCCAGTTTGGTGATAAGATAATCAACACCAGTTGCATCACCATATCCACTATAATTATTTGGAGTAGGAGGAAAATACCTAAATGGATTACGTGCCTTGATACAGTTTCTATTCCTTCCAATATGCGCCATTTCTAAACAATGGCATACACTAGATTAGTTTATGAATGACAATACATAATTCCAAACTTGTAAAACACTAAACATAAATTGAATAGTTTATGGACATAATCCATAATCATAAAAATTGTTTCTTTGAGGAGGTATATACATATAAATCCTTCATAATGGTTTATAAAGAAAATGTGAATTATCCTAAGCATATCCCTTGGGAGTGTTATAACCAAGAGTGCATCAATGCCCATTTTCGTGTACCAGGATACCCCAGGTCAAGCTTGAAACTCCTTGTCAGAGTTTTCACTCCTAGGTACATTTGTACCGGAGCCGCCTCTACCTGCTTGTATCTAGATAGGGATGTATTTCTTGGAAAACTCATAGAATCTCTATATTACCAAAATTATAGGAAGTTCTTTTATAATAACCCTCAAAGTCTATCTTAGGGTAATGTTCTATAATCAGAGTTTTTCTAAATCTAGTTTCCAAGGATCATACTAAACTTCTCTGATACCAACTATAATGCCCCGAACCTAGTTACCCATAGTTGGTTTATTATTACATAACATTGGCATGATCACAAGGGATCAAATCCCGAAAGACCGACCAGTTTAGTAAACTTGGAAGTACTAGATACAAATAAAAGTTTTACATTACATTATGAAATGAAAAACAAAAACATTGTGTCTCCTTTTAACAAATTTATCCCCCTTAGACTATCCCTACAGGTGATTCAAAATATACTTATTCGCATCTTGGGAAAAATAAAACATAGAAAGTGGTGAGATCAGGTGCTCAGTAAGGATAACAATATAGTAGAAACATTCATAAATAAGCATAAACATTTAAGACAATGTATACGACTAAAATAGAAGCCTTTTAAACTTAAACTTCTACATAATATGGAAAAGATAAATAAAATAATTCCATTTACTTATTCACATTAATATTCTAATAGTCGAATAATCACATGTAATATCAATAACCAATTTTATAATGTTGGAATGCATAATGGTGGACATCATAATCACATAGTCAAGGCCTTGTGCCTAGACTACAAATAATATTTAGTCAAGGCCTTTTTCCAAGACACTAGTTTGTCTCATGTGACCTAACGATGCATTGAGGAGCTATAGTGGGCTCCACCCATCACTTACTAAGTCCAATGCATTCCTTATATAAAATGGTTGAAACATAACATAAACATTCATATTAAAACTAGCATATGAAATGTTAATACTTTAACCATAAACCATGAATGGTATAAAAATAACACATCCACATTCAAACATATCCCAAGACCTTCAATACAATATGGAATATTGTATCAAAATAAATCAACTTCAAACAAGTGTAAAATCCATCAAAGAATATTGACATATATGAAATCAAAACTATTTGAGAGAAATATCTATTTATATTTTGAAATCATTTAAAAGTCACATAATTATAAATGAAATAATTTATTTTGAAAATATTCTTATAATATTTTAAGGTAATCTTGAAAGATGTTATAATGGAGGAAAATAGCCGCACTCGCTGTATAAGTTAAAAAACATTCTTTCCTCAATTTTGTTGAAATGGTCGTAAAGGACCTTGTTTAGAAAATGACAAAAAGATTCCTTTATAAACATTTTATAAAAAGTAAAAAAAGGGTATAAATGAAATTAACCCATAGTCTATGAAATAATAATTTTTTTGAAATAAATTTTTATGAAACATGGATGTGGATGATAATGAGGTCCTAGTAGATACTCACGTATAAACAACCTCAGATAATGAAGAGATTGTAGAATTATCCCTTACCTTGAACTTTTCCTTGATCGAGGGTGCATTAAACTTATGTATAATAGTTAAATAATTGTTATTAAATTACAAAATAACCACATAAATAAATATGATATCATATATGATCTTCTAATATTGTTGTGTTAATAATATTTCAGTAGTATCATTGTTTCGTGTGTTAACTGATTCATTTTACTTAATATGCTTGGTTACGTAATCCATGTTTTTTATGGATCATATGTATTTGATTAATATTAATAATTATATTAAGTTGATAAACATTATTTTTAATCATAAAATGAAAATTATTCTTGAACAGTTATGATGGGGTATGAATCGTATTGCGTTTCTAGAGATGGTAATCCGTACGTACACACAAGCGACAATATCATTCCATTGATGGTGAAATAATATGTAATTGGATGGTATATCATATATAAAGAATAAATAAAATGTTATATTTATTATTTACATCAGTTATACTCATTATTATACCCATTTAAATAATGAAGTGCTTGAATAACGAACTACACCACGACATGGAGACGGTAAGCCGTACGTACGCACGTATGAGGACTTATCATTAATAGGATGGATAGAATAATTAATATTATTGTACCATATTTATAATAACATAATAGTATGTATAAGGTATTGGAGTTATTATTTTGGTATGGAAACAACAAAGAAAGAGGAAGTGGAAGAAGAAAAGAACTTTGAAAGAGGTGGTGAAATTATTACCTCTTCTTCGGGTGTTTCCTATTGAGTTGATCAAAAGGGATCCTTAGGTTGGATTTCTGATTAATGTAAAGACTATTGGTCAAAGTGAAGGTAGTTGGGAGGATATTTTATTAGGGGTTGGCTGAGGCAAATGGCTTTTGAGGTGTAATTTTTAGAGAAGGGGTAGTAACCTTTTATAAGAGAGGTGAGGGTCACTTTAGAAAAAGATTGAAATATTATTTTATTGTACATTAATATTCGGTTTATAATGGCTCCAAAATGGTTTATTTAGTGGATAATGTGGGTATGGGACAAAATAATCTCAACCAACATGTTTTATATAAGTTTAGGTCACCATATTTACCATATATTTTAGATTTAACTTTTCCCATGTAATCTTGTATTATTAAAATAAATGGTTAATAAAATTACAATAAAATGAAAAAGGAACCCCAAATGGTTCATTATTGATATATATAACCTTATATAAGTCCTTTTTCCTAAAATTAGATTTTTAGGAATATTATATCAATTAATAATATAGTATTTTTTTTAAAAACTCATTTACGTCAATTTTGATAGAACTTGGTATTTTGTTTTTGTAAAAGTCATAAAAACTTTATCAATTTTTTTAAAAATTATTTAATAAACCCTAAAATGTAATATTAACCTAGAAAATTCTTGAAATTCATCATAAGTCCCAATTTACATTTATTTGGATATTTATACTATCAATTATCTTGATCTTTAATTAATAAGGTAATTACTACATCATCATTGTGTCACAAATAAATTTAATTATTTAATGTCTAAAAATTATAAATAAAATACAATTATGTATTAAATATTTTTATATTTATAAATAATATTTATAGTCAAATTTATCTTATGTATAACTCTATATTAAAAATGGTTTAGTTACTAAACTTTGAATTTAACACTTTTAACTCTTCTTTAAATAAAATAATAATAAATGTCCTAATCTAATAAAAGTGGAAAAATGATCATATTTTATTCTTAAGGTTTATTTTTATCTAAATACACTTATCCAATAGAATTAGGACATATTTTAGGGTAATTATAATATCATTTTTACCTTTAATTACCTTATTTACTTTTAACCATGGTAAATAAAAGTCAAAAGTTACTATTCACCAAATATTATTTTCTTCTTATTGAACCAAATTTTACTTAATAATGTCAACCATGTTTCTATTATTTTTGAAATTAAATTCACAGAAGCGGTAAAATTACGTTTTATGCAAATTTTTAAATGTGCCTAGAAGGTGGGTAAAAGACGGTAAAAAGTTCAATAAAATTTTATAAATCTAATATTATTATAAAATGACTTCAATGAATTATATTGAAATTATATAGGTATTATGTATCTATTTTGACTTAAAATAAATTTAAATAAAATAAATAATTATTTAAATTAAAAGTCAGTTTTAAATAATAATGCAGTGTTTTTCACTACTCATAAAAAATTGAATGTTTTCAGAAAAATCACAAACATTCACCCGAAGAAAAATTTGATATTAAAAATCCAAAAATGAAGTCCATTTTGAAAAATAAAATATATAAAATTTAAAAAAGTGGGTATTACTATTTATAGTGGCTAGTTTGATTGGTCGTGGTGTGTTAGAACTCGATATTGCGTACAACACAAGCTATTATATTGTTAAAAAAGAAGCGTACCGTGGAAACTTGGGGTGTTACAATTTAAGAACTATATATTTCTAGGACTTATTATATAGGAGGAAAATATGATTGAACAACAATGATCAATATAATGATGATCAAATTCACATCCATCCAGACCTAGGAGATAATTTAAAAATATATTAGATAACCCATGGAACAGACTTGTGACTAGTCGGCCATCCATGGTAATTGTCATTTGAATGCAGTTGAGACAATATGACACCCAACGAGATGGTAGATTAGTTTCTAGAGGATAAATAGAAAAAATCATCCAGTATACCATCACTATACAGAGGGATTCATTGAGATAGAGGATATTCCTAAAAATCATATGGGAGGAACCCATTTACAAACTTGTTATCAAAATACATATGATAGTAAGTGTCGATGCTGATATTTCTAGAAATAATTACCCTTTTATTGGCTGTAGCTAGGGAAAATTGGTGGAAAATTGAAGTAATTTGAACAAGATTAAGAGGAATATATCAGATAAAAAGAACATAAAATCTTATGAAAATAAAAGACATAATAAACCGACACCATCATACACAACGTGTGAATCAGTGGGAGATTCCTGAACCGCATAAGGAGTTTGGGAATCATCTAACCCTCAACAGTCTCATAAGTCGCATAATATTTTAGGGCATCACAAAATCACATGGCTGCTTCAAGGATCACAATCAGATGACTTGAACATGGTCACACAAATCTCATGGTAATTATTCGATCAAATGATTGATCCAAAAGATCATCTAAAAACCTCATGAACATTATAGTCCCCATGTATGAAGTTCAAGAAATTACTGAATTATGTTTTGTAGTTGGATTGGATAGTTTCCTAATAAAAAAAATTATTTCAAAGGAATTATCATGAAAAGGGATCATGAGGAAGGATCATGTATAAGTATCGTGATGAGGACTCACGGTACAGTCTTGTAACAAGGGCACTCAATTGTGAAAATTTGAGAGCTATATAAAGGAGGGGTGGTTGGTAAATGAATGAATATCCACCCATATATTGGATATTTTGTGAAATATCAAGTTTTTCATGGAAAACCAAACTTCACCCAATTCAACGTTTCATTACACTTCCAAAAATTAAAGTGGGCATTTACATTCCTCAAAACTGATCCCTTTTCCCTACGGACATCGCTACTGAGGGGGTGGAGGTATTTGTTGAATCCTACCAAATGATAATTGGTAAATTCATAAAGGAAGGAATACCCCAATATTGGTATTATTTTCCCCGAAAAATCAAAGGTTGGAGAATGTGGTTGGAGCTTTCGAATCATGTAATACTCCAAGAGAATTGTGATCATGTGACTATCATAGGGTCATGTGAAAGGAACATGTGCAAAAGATATTCTGAAGCAAGTCCCATGAAACTAATCTTGACAAGGATTTATCTCACAATTTCTCCTCATAAATCTGGTGTTCATGTGGTAGTAGCTGAATAAACTCCCCCAGGCCATGCGGCCTGTCAGTGGCGATTTCCTAACAACCCATCAAAAAATTCTTTGAAAATGGGAGGAAAATGTACAAAAGGTGGAGGCCTATAACAGTCACAAAGATCATGCGACACATCACTTATGATGATAATTATTGATCTTGAAACATTAGATAAAATTAACGAGACCCCTAAAAATTTATAAAGTAAAATAAAGGAAATAAAAATGGTGGAGGTGGAAACCACTTGTGGTTGTAAAAGACATGCAATGCACCACTGACGATCCAAAAAACACTCTCATACCATGATGGCATGTCTGCCTCATCTCGTGAAAGACCATCTATATGTCGTCATCATCACGTGAATATCCTCAGAAATGTCAAGGAAACATTTCACTCCCCTTTTGGATCCCTAAGGAAAAAATATGGATCTTTCCAAGAAATTCTCATACACCCCCATAAGGCCTTTGTTGGCCACTCAATGCAACACTGAGAGTTAGAGTAATAGTATTTGATATTACACATGTAATATCACATGACCCTCAACCTTTGGAATGTAAAAGTATGGAAATAAAATATATAGGAGGTGAAAGCCTATCGTGGTCACAAAACCCTTTAAAAATGCTATAGAAGTCTGAAATATGTCCCTTGGAGACTCCAAGATAGGACAGTCTGATCCCATTAAGGGCCCCATAAAAACCATCCTTGTCTCAGAGAAAGTCCCATACAAGTCACCCAAGATCATGAAAAGAACTTTTAATAGGTTCTACAATATTTAAAAAGTCCTTTGAAATTGTGATATAACAATAAGGAGGTCCCTTGGTGTGACCGCAAGATCAAAAAATTCTCCATTAATTTGAAATAATCCAAAAAAAATCAAAACATTTATGGGAAGGACTGGTGGTCACTAAAAATCAGGCGACGCCCTTGGAAGTGGTATATGGAAGAGGCTCGCGAAGACACATTGCGCTATAATCCTTCACCAACCCCATGCAAGATTCGTGTGAGATATGACACACAAAATGGAGAACATTCGAGGTGGTGAGTCTTATAAATCCCCCACCCCAGCCTCAAAGAATGATGATGGATTTTTCACATCAAGGCACATCAGAACACCCTTATACCAGTGTGGATTTCTCAAAGTGGAGGATCTCATGATAGGCAAGTCTTCCATCATGTAATACACCAGTGAACTACCGAAATGATCATTCATCATGAATAAGAACTTTACATGATCATCATAGATCACGTGAAGGACTTCTGACAGGACAAGCGAGGTACATCCCACATATTTGTCAAATCACATGAGACATAAAATAAAATAGCACTAAATAAATCTACAAAATTCACAATATTAGGTATAAAAAAATGTATAAAGGTGTGAGACTTAATCCAGAACACATTCTCTGAACCTCATGAGTTTCACATGAGCCATCCAAGATACACTACTGCACTAGAACATGTCTCTCAGACCATGTGGTTCTCTTTCGACATGCTTTATGGGTCATGTTAATGTTCATTAAAATGATAGAGAAGGCCATACAGTTCCCTTGAGTGGGCCACTTTAGTCTCACAAATACCTCTGGTCTTGTCGCCATAACCATGTGGTGACCTTTAAATACATCGTCTAACTCATATAATAATGTCCACTCATGTCACCCATGTCTTGCGAAAACACTCAGGCATGTCAACTAGCTCTCGATGCACCCTTTGGGAAAGTCAGCAGAGACTCTTGGTACCCTCCAGGAATGTCAAATGAGACTCATGTTTCCCTCTAGACATGTCATCCAAGAAATGAAACACCCTCTGAGACATATCACACTAACTGTTGTGAAACCCTCCATTTGTGTCATCCATCTCTTTTGATGACACCATGAAAAGATAGTTGGGTTATGAAACACTGTCTAGACAAGATAGTAATATCTTGAAATGTCTTATAGACAAGTCATCTGGGTTATGCGACACCATCTAGATAAATAAGAAAAATCAACATGCCATCCTAGAACTTGATTACATTGTCCATCCATAGTGTGCAATCCCCTATAAAAATGGAAACCTTAGTGTGTAATCCCTAATCAATGGAACTACATAGAATCTGATTCCTACCATAACTAGTATACATAGGACACCTCCAAGTGGTTCAAGCTCCATATTAATTTTACAATGGTAGTCCCAACATGTAAGTCACACATCCCCAAGAAATGAAATTGATTACATTACATACCTTGTTTCTAACAATGAGAATAGATTACATGGTCTTAGGGGGTTTCAATAATCATATCATATGCACTATATGTCTCTACAATGACAATAGTAACTTCATTGTGTTAGCCCCAATCAATGGAACTATGGTGACTCTGATTCTTTCCATAACTAGGATACGTAGGACACATCCCATAGGTTTGAGCTCCACATTAATTTTCCTAGGGATGTCCCAACACATATGTACCATATCCAAAATAAATTACATTGATTATATACCATCTCTTGTTTCTCACAATTAGCATTGCTTATGTGGGCTTAGGGAGTCGCAATATCCTATCATCTTCATTATAAGTCTATACAATGGAAAGAGAAACCTCAATGTGTAAGCCCTAATCAATTGAACTATTATGACTCTGATTACTACTATAACCAAGATACATAGGATTCCTACCCAAGATATTAACTCAATAATAAATCTTCTTAAGGACTTCCTAGTGAATAATCCCCACACCCATTTGTAGTGATACTAATTACTTATTATCCCTTGTTTCTCACACATAGAATAGATCATCTGACCTTAGGGAGTTACAATAGTCATATAATTATCATCATGAATCTCCACCAACCACAGAAATGTACTCTTGTAATCCCCAATGAGTGGCATGACATTTTCATATCAACACAAAGACATCTACCTCAAGACCAGTCCCAAGGGAATAACTGAATTATGATAACTCTAATTCCTTCCATAATCAGGATATATAGGAAACCTTTTTAAATAATGAGATCGAGTAAACAACTACTCTGGTGAAAATCATCTTGTATCTTCAATGTCTTCAAAATTGGGATGTAATCATTCCCATGATATGATCACTCTACCTCATCTATAAGTGGATTGAGAAAATGAATGAACTATGACAAATCTGATTCTCACCATAATTGGGATATGTAGGTTGTCCATCCAAGACTCGAGCTTAAATGTCTAGTGTCCCAAATAAACTACATTAATCCTTTCCATATGAATTTAAGATGCATTATTTCAACAAACTATGTTGGTTATGATGCTTAAAATAACAAGGATTTTTAGGATTCTATATAATGGCATAATCCCCTCCTTAGAATATTAATTGCCTTCCTATGTGGTAGAAAATTCTGAAGTACTTGGTTATATGGAGTAAACATATAAAAAATATACCCAATACTAGAAAACATATGGAGAACCTCATATACACAAATATGGATTCACTAATGAGATGCCCTTTTGATTTTTCATCAATGATATTCCCTTTCTTTTTCATATAAGGTGAATTAACATATAATAATTTGGTTAGGGTAACTAGTCCCATATTGGGATTAGGAATAGATTCATGAACAAATATTAAATCAATAATAGAGTATAGAAGTAGTCAACAATTTCCACCATAAGGTTGTAATGATCCCAACCTCCCATTCTCTCGACCAATATTATTCCCTATGTTCTGTTGGGTCTGAAAACCCAACTGACGACCTACCTTTGGAATGTAGGTCTGTACGTAGTTATTAAAGGAGGAATTATTGGGAGTTTATAGTATGAATGATAATGTTCTGATGTTAATGATTGTGAAAGAGGTTAAACCCCCTATAATCAACCATTGGTCCTAACTGAGCCTACCTTAGCAAGAGTTTCCTCATTCAACTCTTTACCGTTGAAACATAGTTTTATATAAAAAATAAATATTTTTTACTATTCATCAAAAAATTAATCTTTTCTGAAATTTCTCGAAAATTCATACAAATATAAATTTATAACAAATATTTACAATATGAGTTCTATTTTTTCAATTATATTTTCTAAAATCATAAAAAAAATTAATTTTAAATTATGTGGAAAAAGTGTGACAAAACCACATTTTTAAAAAGAACTTCTTTTCTAAAATAATTATTTTTCTTTGAAATGATTCTTTTTTTTTAAAAATAAATATATATCTATTAAAGATATTTTATAAATAATTGTTTCAATGGGAAATAGATGACCATGGAAACCCTCAATAAGGTGGGATTGGTTGGGCTAGATGGGTTATTGTAGGGGGTTTAACCTCTTACACAATCATTAACATTGGATCATTGTCATTCTTAATGAAAACTCCCAATGGTTACATCTCCCATAACTGGGTATAGAATGAATTTTCACAGGCAGGTGGTCATTAGGGGTTTCCGACCGAAAGAAACTTAGGTACTTTCATTGGTCTAGGGGATGAGAGGCTAGGCTCATCACACCCTTATGGGGGGAATTTTTGCCTACTCCAGGACTCTATTATATATTTAATATGTGTTCATGAATCTATTCCAAATCTCGATATGAGACCGATTACCCTATAAAAATGACTATAGGTTAATTCTCCTAATATTTAAACGAAAGGGAATCTCATTGATGAAGAAAGTAAAGAGGTTCTCATTAGGAAATCCATCTTTATGAATATGATGTTCTCCACCCATTTCCAAGTAATGGGTAGCCACCTAATATGCTGAAACTGTATAAACAAGTACTTCATAATTTTCTTCCTTGCAAGGAGGAAATTAATATTACAAGGAGGGTATTGAGACATTATGATTTATACTATGTATTCTGGTTATTATAGGAATCAAAACCTATGCAATTCATTGAACCCGTGCAGTTTAACATCACATGGAAATGACTAATATAGGTGATCTAGGACACCATGTTCTCAAGCTTGAGTCATGGTGGGAGGTCCTACGTATCAAAATTATGGAAAGAAATAGAGTTATAATAGTTAATTCATATTATAATCCCACTAATACATGAGGTAGAGTTACCATACCATGGGAAAGATTAGGTCTCAATGGTTGAGATGTTGTAGATATAAGAGGACTTGCACTAGAGTAGGTGTTTATTTGAGACCAGGCCTTAAAAAAGAATCCAATGTATCCTGATTAATAGAAGGAATCAGGGTTATCATAGTTTAGTTGTGACCTTTGGACTTAACCCAAGGTATATGACTTTGTGTTGGGATGAATATATCATGCCACTGATCTTGTCTGACATGCTTACATTTCCTTAACTGTTGGAGGTTAGTGATGTGAATTGTAACACCTGAGTTGTTATAGACCTTTTTTTCGAAATAAATTAAATTTTAACTTATGTCCTAAAATTCAATAATTCAAAAATTTCTTTCATAGGAAACCGACTTGGAATGTGTTACACATCACTGACATGATGTAATATATACATAACATCGACCTGGAGTATGTTACATGTAACACCGACTTGGCGTAAGTTACACACAACACTGTTGTTTGTACGAAACATCATTTTGTTGTTACAATTATTTAGAACATATAATTATAACCTAGTAATTAAAAATAGTAATATTAATATTAATGTGTACTTTTAAAATATTTTTTATATAAATAAAACATATGATTTTTGGTAAATTACATATATGTTTAAAAATACCGCTTTCTCGAATAAACTGCTTTTAATGTCTTTCTATGAAAAATAATAAGATTAATTTTAGACACATTTATCGATTTAATTTGAAAAAAAACAAACTTCTTTTTTGAATTAATAATTTTGAAATTATCTTAGGGATAATTTTTGTGATTTTTTTGAGAAGCCTCATTTTTTTATGAATAGTGAAAAATACTAGATTTTAATTCAAAACATATTTTTCATCTAATTTATTTATAAGGATAAAAAATATTTTAATTTGGTTTAAATGTTTAATTATATTATATTTTTATCAATTAATCGAATTTAGGTAATTGGAACCAATTTCACATTGAAATTGGATATAAAAACATAGAAAACTTTTGATCATTTTTACATTATAAACCCGCATTGTCCACCTAAATGCAAGATTAATTTTAAATTAATTTAAAACAATTATGTGTTTAAAATTTGGAAAATTGGATTCCATATTTGGAATCAAAATAATTTATAATCTTAAATAATTTCAACATAGTTTTTGACAAAGAAAATATTAGTGAAAGTGATTAAAACTAATTATATCGATTAAGGTAAAATTAAGCTTAACCAAAGAAACAACATTAAATTTAAGAACTAAAACGACTTAGAAACTTATAAAACACCCATTTTATGGAAATTATTTAGAAATAAACATTCAATTAGTGATTTGTTTTGGTTTTTTATTTTTTTTTAGTTAAAAACGTGGGTACATCTAACTTGTTTTAAAGAATTCCATATGTGTCATTTCCCTTCCCTATAAAAGGACACCACCTCTACCTCTTCTTCCAACCTCTCAAAACACATAGGTTCACCCAATATATGCATAATATAATTTCCAAAATCCCTCCCTTCATTTTAAAATCATTATTTTGGGTATAATCCAGTCCAAGGAAACCTTTTGGCATTAACCAAAAGGAGATACCTGATTAAGAGGTAACATCTTCTCTCAAGTCTTTTATTTTATTTTCTATCTCCACCACTTCAAATCCTTTTATACCATGATTTTATGAAAAAATAGAATCATAAATATAATAGGATTTTTTTGTGATAACATTTCTACCTACACTTACACATACCACCATCAAATGGGTAACAAACATACTGTTTAGGTGTATGGTGAACTACTGCCTCACTAAATGATGATTATTCATTTTTCTTTTACCTCCTCTCATGATTGACATTATAATGGAAAACCAATTTATATATTTTTTATATTATATTTATTTTTTCTTTACATTTTTTAATTACTTTTATAACAAAAATCACTTTTACTTTCCACTTGGTGTAATATGATAATTTTGTTTGAGGAAGTGTGGATTACCGCCCCCTCAAAGCGATGTGATTCGTTCACACACTACATGGAATGTATTAAGGATGAGTTTAGTGAATATATATGATATATATATATATAATATAATAAATCTATTGTAATAATAATACACACACACACACACACACACACATATATGTCTTTTACATTCATTCTTTCAACACGACAATTAAACAGAAATAGCATTCATGCGTACATACGACTTACCGTCTCCATGAACTATGTATTCCATTTTATACTTATATATTCTATATATTATTATAATAAAAATATAATGTATATACATGATATTTATATAATTTTTTACATTCTCAAATCATGATATCATTATAAATTCCAACGATATAACAAATTAAGACATATACGAATAATAAAGTGTATATTATCCCAAGTGAAAACATAACATTGGATGGTAAACAAGAGGGTAATATAAGGTCATAATAAAACCATATATTGTACCATATATAATAATATAGTTCTATAAAGTATTTTTAATAAATTTATATTAATTATACAGGTGGTTTGAATGAGTACAATCAGAATCAAGACACAAGGTAAGGGGATATCATCTCACTTTTTATTTCTATGAGATGCATGCTATGTTTTCCACTCTTTTATTTTTGGTGGAGTATAAAATGAACATGATTGTATTCGATTAATATTGAAATTTAATTTATGGGTATTCTTATATCCATTTCATGATCCTTCTTTCATAGGGTTTAAGTTTCAAAAGATACCAAATTGGTAAAATAGGTTTGTCTCAATTTTCTTTCTTTGAGACTCATGTTTTGTTATGTACCTAAATTCTTTTTTGAGGTGTATATACATCCATTTTACATGTTATATCCTGAAATTATTTATTTTAATGATATTTTATGCTACATATAATTTCCTTTTCATACACAGAGAGTATGATCCCATGTTACCAAGTTACAAGAGTTTATTGGTACAATCTCATCAATTTTCGAGATTGATTATGTTTACACTTCAATTGATGAAATAATATGATCCATATCTCACAAACACGAATGAGTTTCTTTCTCCTCTATTTATTCAATATATATCTATTTATTAGAACAATTTTTCCACTCTTTCATACTTAAGATATCATTTTTTGTACAATCTGATCATCTATCTCTGCATGGAAATCTATTTTATTCTAAAACAAAGTTTTCAAAAATGTTTTCAAAAGATATTTTAAACCTATTTTCAAGGAAAAAGGATTTTAAAAACGTTTTATGGATTAAAAGGATTCTTTTATAAGTATTCAAAACTATTTCCATATAAATATGTTTTCAAAAGTTTTATGTTTTAAAATGCATTTTTCAATGAAGAAAGGATAGTTTCCTAAAGAAATTTTTTTAAAAGACATTTAAAAATTATTTCCCACATAAGATAACATTTGTTGGTTTTACTCATCACTTTTTGGGGAAATTATTCTATGTTTCCATTCATCTTGAATGGATTATGTTTTGATGACATGATATTAATGAAATGTATTTCCCTTTCATGGGTTATATGCTTCAGAAACCCATTTATTTTCATGGGTTATGTTTATTATGAAATTATTGTGAAACCTATCTATTTCTATTGGTTATGAGATGATTACATGTTTATAATACTCAATTATTTTAATTGTTTATGAAATGGTTATTTATGATCTTTTGGAACATGTATGTATGATTTCGCTATGAGATGGGTGAGACCTATATCTCCCTCCAATGCAATAGAAAACGATTTATATCTCATGATATAGAAATGGAAGGAATGAGGGATGAAATAAGTTCATTATTATAGGGCTAGAATGAGGGGTGATCTTGGTTCAGTAATACATTTATAGAATAGGGTGTAAACCCGACTCATTAAAATAATTTTCAACTAAAATTTCGTTGGCATCAATAACTTTACTACTATAGAAATCATTGTATATGATTATGTGTCTAACAAAATTCCATGTTTTATTCCTATGTTATGATTTAATCTCTTATGTTATTTATTTCATTATGATTCTTGTGTTATGAACTATAATGATTTATTCCATGATTTATGTATATGATCTTTCTTTTTTAGGGTGTGATATTATAATTTCATGATCATGCTGTCATACCCTTATTCCCATGATTATGCTTACATATCTCTCTTTTTAACCCATAATTAGAATTTGAGATCTCCCCTTGTTATGTTTACTTCCCCTATGTTATGAAGATATTTATTATTTTTGATGTGTCTAAGATGGGTGATAGTCAATAATAACCTTGTGGGAGATGATGTAGTTCACTTTTGTATCAGTGTTTATGTTTACATGTCTCCAAAGGCACTAGACTACTATAGTATTTCGGAGTCTGTTTGTAAAGAATTTTAAGTATTCTGAAAATTACATATAATGTTAATTTATAAAAATACAAGGTCTCTATACGAATGATATGACTATTAGAACTCCTTAAGCTCACATGAGCTATGATTGTTATAAGAAAAAAGGGATAATAAGTAATCAATCTCACTGCACTTAGGTGTGGGGATTATACACTAGGATATCCCTAAGAAGATTTAGTATAGATTTTAGGCCTCAGGGGGGAATCTTACATATCTTGATCATAGAAATAATTAGAGTCATGATAGTTCAGTTGAGCGGGGATTACACATTGAGGTTTTCTTTATCACTATAGAGACTTAATAGTGTAGATGACATGATTTTATCAATTCCCTAAGCCTATATAATATATACTCATTGTGGGAAACACAAGATGTAATATAATCAATGTTATTTCTTGTGGATGTGGGACTTATGTGATGGGAATTCCCTTGGAAGACTAATACGGAGATTGAACCTCTGTGAGGTTTCCTACATATCCTAGGTATGAAAGGATTTAGATTCATTGTAGTACCATTGATCGGGATGTATGCATTGACATTTCACTTTTGATTGGGTATTATACATTGAGGATGGAAAACGTCAACATATCTAGGGATTGCTTGTTTCATTTCACTATTACTCTAGTGGGTGTCACATATCCTAGTGGAGTTTTATAGAGGCCATCACAAGACTTAACTGGCCAATCTAGAGGGTGTCTCATAACCCGATAAACTTTCCTTGGGGTCATCGCAAGAGATGGCTGACACACATTGAGGGTGTCATGAGAGTTAGTGTGATAAATCTCATAGTGTGTTTCATTTATTGTCTAACATATCTGGGTGGTATCACATTTCATGAATGACATGTCTGTAGGGCAGTGCGAGTCTCGTCGGACTTTCCCGGAGGGTGTCATGAGAGCTGGTTGACATGCCCGGGTGCTATCGTGAGACTTGTCTAACATGAAAAGATTCTATTATATGAGTCAAGTGATGAAATGAAGTACACCTCAATGTTTTAGTGAATACCTCTAAGGGATTCACAAGACTAAAGTGGCATACTCAGGGGAACCATGTCACATGATCTAACATGTTCCGAGCACTTCGCATGACCCAAACCTCAAGCTGAAGGAGCGTCGCAAGGTCTAGGCAACATGTCATGTTCCTATCACGTGTATTGGATAGTTCACATGAAACACATGATGGTCATTGAAAGTTTTTTAAATTAATCTACCATTAGTATTTATTCTTAACCTTATATTTCAAATTCCTTATATTTATTCAATGTCAATTTATTTTAAGTCTAGCATGATCTAGAAGATGTGGGGGATGTTTCACACATCTCCTGCCAAAATTCCTTTTCATAATCTATGATGACCACATGAAGTGCTTACTCATGCTACATGACCATTACTTATATTATATTATGTATTACCTAATAAAATACTCGATAGTCATGTGATCAGTGGCATTGAGAAATCTTCTCTGGTGCTGGGGTCTATCGATGTGCCTAGACATGAAAAGCTAGCCTTATTTTTTAAGGGTGGGGTGGATGATTTATAGGCATTTCCACCTCGATTTTTTGTTGTTTTGTGCATCATATCTCATGTGAATCTAGAATGACGTCATCGAAGGGTTCTGGCATCACACTTCTTTGTAATACAATTCGGTGGATCTCTTTTTGAGTGCATCACCTGATTTTTAGCGACCACAAGTTCCTCCCATTAACATTTCATTTATTAGATTATTTCCAATTAATGGGTACTTGTTTGACTTGAGGTCATGACATGGGTCCTCCTTTTTTTCATATAGACCTGTCCAAGGACCATTGAAAGATCATCAAGCCTATTAAAAGGCCTTCAAATTATCTCAGGTGATTTTTCTAGGAAATTCTGCGAGACATGGATGATTCATCTGGGGGCTTTCATGTGATCAGGCTAGCTTGTCTAGGAGTATTGTAAGACTATACCACAGACATCCTTAGTACATCATTACAGTTATACAAGTGT
The DNA here is from genome assembly GCA_963277665.1 of Viscum album. Taxonomy (NCBI): domain Eukaryota; kingdom Viridiplantae; phylum Streptophyta; class Magnoliopsida; order Santalales; family Viscaceae; genus Viscum; species Viscum album. The sequence goes on along the minus strand of OY728121.1, from coordinate 1,653,469,296 downwards.
GAAAGGGTTTCACCTCCTCCCTCTTTTTTTTTCATTTTTTATATATTCCAAAGGTATAAGTTCATGCAAGATTACATGAGTAATGTCAAAGGAAATTAATTTACCTATCAGTGATTCATTGCATGACTTGCAATGGTCCTATGGGGGTGCACAAGTATTTCAGGTAAAACTCTATCTTTTTTCATTAGGGAGACAAGGGGGAGTGTGATGTCACCTGAACATACTGAAGACTCTATGAATGTTGAGGACAATATATCGATAAAATTTTGTGTGATGCAGTAGACATGTCGTCCTGGTATCGCGGTGTCTTACAGATTACCAGTGGTGCATCACATGTCTTTTATGATTGTGAGTGGAATTTTACTCCTCTAGTTTTATTTCAATTATTTTCTTTTACAAAGGATTGAGGGTCTCATGATTTTTCTTGAATGTTTTCATGGAAAATAATTCTCTCCATCAGTGATGCGTTGAATGATATTTATGAGCACTATAGGACTTCAACTTTTGGATATTTCCTACCATTTTAGAAGGACTTTTTGATGGGTTTCCAGAAACTCACAAATGCAAACCACATGGACTTCAAGATTTTATTTGGATACTTCTGCATGACCACTAACTATCTGAGGTGACTTTTTGAGAGCATAATGACTTATCATGAGGGGATTCATAGGACCTTCAATAGAGAATCTTATACACTCAGTTTCTTCATGTTACCTTATGATGTTCATATAATCAAGAATCTCTTGGAGGGTTAGATGATCTGTGAGATCCAATCACATTATACATTATTTTATTTTGTGGAAAAAATAACACACATATTCAGGTATTACTTTGTGAATTTTTCATTTCCCATTTGTTGGGAATCAATAAATACCCCACCTCAGGAGAAACGTATGTGGGTAAAAGGGCCCAGTTTAGATGAAATTAAATTCCCACCTGTGTTTTTGGCGGTTTCCTAAACTAGTGTCTTGGGTTACATTTGGTTTGTTAAGAGATTCTCGGTATTCCACAAAATTTCCTATATATAGGTAGGGGTTGTAGATTAATTCATTTCACCAGACTCCCTACTTTAGAGCACACTACCCTTTTCTCCATTACATTACCCTACTGCAAGACCATTCTGTGAGTCCTGATCACAAGACCTTCCTACGAGCCTTCAAAGTGATCCCATTTCATGAGATTTAATTTGTAAGATTACTTTTTATTAGGTGACTATCCAATAAAAATAAAAAAGACACTTTAGTAATTTCGTGAACATCATCCATACGTACTGAAATGGTATTAAGGGTTTTTTGAGATCTGTTGGCTTGATCATTCGATCGACTGATTATAATGGGATTCAAGTGACCATTTTTAGGTAACACGATCATGAGTCTCCAATGGATCATTCAATTGTTTAATGGAATGTGGTATTTATGTGACTAATGAGTCCTTTTAGGTTTAAGAAATTTAGGAACTCCATATTCTATTCGAGAATATCCCACTGATTCACACCAAGTTCTTAATAGCGCTCATTTATTTGGTCTTTTATTTTTCCAGGATTTAATATTCTCTTTATATGAAATATTCCACATACTATTTTTTAGATGGATTCCAATTCCTATCAATATTCCTTAGTTGCAGCCAATAAAATGGTTATGATTTCTATAAATTGTACCGTTGACCCTCAGTATCAAATTTATTTCAACAATATGTTTTTAAAGAGGATACTCTCATCTGAGCTTTAGAACTATCATCTATCTTAATGAATCCCTCTCTATGGGTTTGGATTATTGGAAGCAGTTTCCATTCATACTCTGGGCTCAAATATACCATCTCATTGAGTGTGAGATTCTCTTAAATATGTTCAAAAAAAAAATCCAAGGAGGACTGATTGTGCACCGCTCAATCCCAAGGCTTATCTTATATATTATAAAATTTTGCCTTAGGTATGGATGGATTTGAATTTTATCATCAAACCATTTATCAAATATATTCAATAAAATATTCCTCATATATGAAAAATATTAGAAATGAATGGATCTCAAAGAATGATCTCTATCATGGCGGGAATTTCCCTGATGAATGGGCATGATCTTTTTGGGTTAGGAATAATTTCATAGAATTCGTTGATCTATTTTATAGGGTTCATCATTATGAATTATTGTGGATTTCCCAACTCATCTTCTATCTCTATCCTGATATCTTCTAATAAATGATCATTCATTAGTGTTTGGGAACTAACACATCCTATCTATCCCATGGTAAAGTGAGAATCAACCTATAGTACATCTTTCAGCAACATGGGACTCCCTCTCTTGGAGAAATGTATGATGAGTTTCTCCCTGTTGCAGATATTTAGGATAATACCTCACAAACTCCCATTTTGGTGAAGGAAATTATTACCATTTTGGAGGAGAAACTAAGGAATGAGATGATAATGTGTTCTTTTTTTATTATTAAAGGATTGGATCAATATCTTTCTTTGTTGCATTACAGATATGCCAACTGCCATACAACCTCATCAGTGGCCTTCTCAGTAATTCTAGGACAATAATGGATTGTATTTGGATATATTGGAATCCAAGGATTATACCTCATGGGGAAATTGAGTGAATTTGTATATATCCATGAATCATAGGTTGATTGGATTTATAGCCACATTTTTGAATGGGCGGATTTTCTTGGCTGGGGATACACGTTCAGGGATCCAAGTAATCACATTGGTGATGATAGAAAATCTTGTAGAATGATAGTGAATTAATATGTTTGTTCCTGTCCTAGTGTGCCTTTATCATCTCTTGGGCCATATTCAATAAGGTAGTACTCCTTTTTGAATTAATGGCAATCTCTTGTTTTTTTGGCAAGATAATGGAGGAATTTCATTGTCATTAATATTACAATGCCACACAGATCCCATTTTCTTCATTCTTTCCCAGACTGTTGAATATATCATGGATTAATACTATTTCATTAAGGCTTGCTGCATTTAGTGATTCACCGAGCCAATGTAACAGATTCAACTTCACTCATTTCTATGCTTTGACTAGACTGATTATCGTTAAATAAAGTGGTTACCATGATTCAAGGTTGTAAATGATCTCTTTTTGGGATGGGGTTTTCATGACCAGGGTGGATGAGCTAATTATCTATGAAACTTATACACCCTATCAATTCTGTTATCAGTTTAGTCTCAACTAAAGGTTCTCTCATGCTACCATGGATGGTGTTCAAGGGGAATAATATTTTGGGGTCATCTATTAATTTTAGAAGATATTAGCATATGATGATACTGAGGCTTAGATCAAACTTCCTCTTACTGATGCTTCCACCTTCTTTACCCTGGATTATTCCCAGGCTTAGGTAGAAGCTTATATATGTGGTGTGAAAAAATAGTTTTTCTGTCATGTGGAGAAGCATTTTATGTCACTAACCACTCTATCTATGGTGATGATGGAATTGATTGATGATCTGGGTGAGACGTCAAGAAAGTGATCTCATTCAAGTGATGACTAAGTTGATGGTTAAACCGAATTTTTTGAGGAGATTATTCTTGTAGTTCATTATAAGGATGTTACACCTATGGAGAGAATTTAATTTGAGGCTTCTTATCATCCTTCCCTACCAGATCAGCTGGTTATTCATCCTCCTTAAATCCTTTCTTCCTCAGTTATAACATCTTAGATGTGATATAGGATGTCAAGGAACAAAATTTATGAATTTCTAACTGACACTCCATTGGAAACATTTCATGACCAAGGGGACATCCTTCTTCATCACTTTTATGACCTAGGGGAAGGTTGTTCCAATTAGAAACATTTCTATGATATCATGATGAAAATATTTTTGACTCAGTAAAATTTGGAAATTAATGAGAGGGACCTGCATGAATTGGTAGATGAGGCTCCTCTCATAGAGAAAATAAAGGAGGCATCATAGGCATTGGATTAGGGTCTCCAGTTGATATCTGAGCTGAAAGCTAAGATGGATGACTGAACTATGATGATATGGAGATGCAAGGAGATCATTTCTCATCTGAGGTCTGACCATTCAACATCATCATACTCATTAAAAACTTCTCAGAAGTGGGTCAAAGAGTTGAATACTTTGGTCGATACTCTCTATCCTGGGGAAGAAGTAGAAGAGGTAGGGAGATTGGAACTCCAACATTCAATCGAAGATTCCCACAAAACTCTTTCTAATCTTTCCAGTGCAGCCATTCAACTTTTGTAATAGTTAAATAATTATAAAGCATTCTAGTTCTAAAGAGAACTTGAATAGACTCTAAAATTTTAATATTCCTCCCCCTTTTTAACACTATAAATGAATGAATTTTCTGATCATTTGACATTACTAACCAGTTTCTTTTCATCCATGATAAGCATGATGTTGTTTTATCCCGATATTATGTGAATACCCAATTATACCCATCTATTGAATAATATCACATAGATATAAATGTATGGATCCAAATATTTAAATCATAACCGATTACTTTTGAGTAATTCTCATGAATTCCCACTAACACGAGATTCTTTACTACAGTATATACTCTAGTTATATCGAGACCTCCTGACATGAAAAAGGATCACTAGGGCAGGATGCATGTCGCAGAAGGAGAGTACTCTTCTTTTTACAAATACAATAGGCTTGGATAGTGTATCATAATTTTGATAAGGACATGTGGTAGGCCTTACACTTTTTTTAAGCTAAATCACTATTGTGCCGTAGTTTTGGGTCTTTTAGCTTGGACCTGATATTGTTTTAGTTTAGGGTATTTTATCTCATACCTTAAATTGATTTAGTTTTGGGTATTTTTTCCCAGACCTGATGGTGCACCCGAAAGTCATCATTTATTCATATAGGAATGGATCAAATTATAAATTTATATTGTCTTTAAGCATACTAACTAAAAAGGTTTAGTATAGTAGAAGTGCAAGTCAAACCCACAGAGAGAGGGGAACGTAATGATGAAAACTCTCGACTAATGGTTATGTCATTCAAATTTTAGTTTGATTTTAATTAATCTATTGTTGTAAATAATATAAATGAAATAAAATAGAAAATTATAAGAGAGTGGAATTAGTTTCCAGGGGTGGTTTTTCTAAATAAATTAATTCAATTTCACTCGCAGAATAATTATATGAAATAGTTGTGAAACCAAAAACAATTTTATCGATAGATGATATGGTCATTCCCTATAAAACTACCATAGAATAGAAATTCATCATGGCCAAGTGAATCAAAATATCTAAAGATAATTAAGTTTAAATTTCCAATAATAGAAGAATAATTACATTCAAGCGTCAGGAATAAATCATCTCAATCATGTTGGGGTTCGTTCAATATTGAAAACATATGTTCAACGATTCAATGATGAATAAAATTTGTGTGTAGGTTAAAGATTATAATTTGGAATAAAATCAATTTCATGAGCTGTATCAACTAAAAAAATATTGGTACGAACCCCCTTTAATTGATCATGCTCTCCCCAATGGGGTTTATCCAATCATCATCGGGTTATCACCAACGATGAATAAACCAAAAAAAATAGAGGAGAGATTAGAAAAGAATTAAAAAGGATATAATTTATAAAATAAATATAGTGGAATTAAAATTATAAATCATACACAATTACATGAAGGAAAGAAAATAAAAACATAAACTACAACCTACCTATAAAGAAATCCAGGTCGGAACCCCATGGTAACCTCTTAATGGTCACGCCTCCAACATCGAATGGAATCATCTTTATCCTAGCTAAAACCCTTTAATTAAAGGATTGGATCTCATTAATATGGGTTTCTTGGGTCAAATATTGAGTTTAATGTTTGGTCAGGTAGTCAAAGATATGAAAATTCCATCGGAATAGATGCTAGAAATCAACATTTTTTATTATACTAGGGAACTACAAGATGTGTAATGGGTATTCACATCATGTAATGATGATAATGTACTTTATATGTGAATTTTGAATCTTTTAATATCTCATGTGATTCTAATCTATGATTTGGAATTTTGATATTTCTCACATCATATAATTGGATGCCATGTCATGTAATGATGTTTCACGGCTTTCTTCATGGCATGCAACACATGGTGAAATGAAACTACGAATTGTGTAATGGTGGTACACAACATGTAAAATGTGATTTCAGAACCAGAATATTTGTTTTCTTTCTTCAATTTTTCCTTGGATGTTCTCTGTTATAATCCTCAAAATTAGGTGTCGCACCATAAGAAAAGAGAAGGGGCATGAAGTGTTTTTTTGTTCCCCAATTTCCATTTTTTCCTTCGTATTGCTTCAAATTTTAATCGTACATATGAATTTTCAAAACATTAATATCAAGATATATGTTCTATTAAATCAACTAATGTTTAATGAATTCATATATAAAAACGCATCAAAATATGCATTTAATGTACATTTATCACATGATTTTGGTTTATTTGAGGGTCTTTTAGCTAATTTTAGATATTACATTAGTTTAGGGTCATTTCTCTTGGAAAAAATATTTCATTAGTTTAGGGTCTTTTAGCTCCAATATTATATTTCTTTAGTTTAGGGTCTTTTAGCTTGGACTAAATCAAAGATCATGGGATGTGGTGCAGACATTAATGGAATGACCCAAAACACATCGAGGTTCTAGGTTATGTCATTGTGTTTTTAATGCTCAAAATTATTGTAAATCCCTTTTTATAGAGTGAAACATTTGGTTGATGGCCAATGGTACATATACTGGTTCCATGGTAATGTATGCATAGTCAAGAAAAGGGTCCTTGAAGGGCATCTTTTCTAGGGGATATGGATTATTTATGGAGGTAATATCAGTTGGAGGAAAAAATACATGGAATTCTAGGTCTACCAAGGAATTTGGTATATGGGTGATTGAAATCATAACATAAAATTTTGAGTCTATGAATATCATATGGAGAACACATGCCAGGTATATCCCATGACATTTTGAGATGCCAATTTCCATCACAGTGTTTCTATAACACATAAGGATTAAATCTCCTTTCTGACTTGGAGGATATGCCTTTAGTTGGTAGGTCAAGGCCCTTATTCATCTACAACATTTACTAGAAAAAGATGATATCTACTCTTTTATATGTGACTTGAAAATTTTTTGTCATTCAAAACATCTAGATGATGAGGTTGGGTATAGAAGGAAGGCTCTCCATGAAGGGTTCTATCACCCTAGGGAAGTTCATCTCTTGATTGTGAAGCTCAAAACCTATGTCCTCTATTGAGTTGTGTGCCATCAATGTCTTGGGAATGTAGTGTCACTATAGGTCCCTAAGAATGGATACAAAACATAGTGATATAGTATTGAGGATTTTGAATCCACTTGGATAGTTTTGGGTGGGGATTGCAAATCATTTCCCAATGTACTCAGTTCTAGAGAATTATATGGGACACTTATACTGGTAGAGGTTATGATCACAGTTGTGTGCTGAGTTTTGCTGTAGTGGTGATAGGGATTACTAGGATTGAAAATTATTTTTTTATAGTGATACATTTGGTTGATATCCGTAGGCAAATATGCAGGAGCTATGGTCATGTATGTATAGTCAAGAAAATAGTCATTGAAGGGAAATAACTTTTACAAGGGCCATGGAAGGTTATGGTGATATGGTGAACCACAATCAAGAAGTGTGATTTGTGGAAAGTGTAATGTCCAAGAAGGGTTCCATAAATCATAGAGAAACTTTTATTAGGGAAACTAAGTAGTCCCTATTATCTTTATGTATTGCTTATTTACAGCAAATTTTTTTCAAACCACTGGGGATATATATTTTAGTAAGTGAAGACTTGATTGTTTCTCAGGCCACACTTTTTGGGATTCTAACCTATTTTTTTGTCTCTTTTGCTAGCAGTTTTAGGTTTTGTGATTTTGTACCAGTATAGGATCAATTTTCAGGTCTTACATCTTTGACTAAAGTGGAGATAGTTATGGTGATGACACTCATTGACTTAATATAGGGGATGATATAAAAGATCCTAATTAGGATACCTAGGGTTAGGTGCACCCCATCATCCTTTGATGTGGGAGTTGAATGTATCAAAAATCATGGATCAAGGTCCTCATGTCATTATTGATGATATGGGATAATCATACCGAGAGAGGTTCAAATCACACTGGGGTGTTGAGTTTTTTTGCAGTAGTGTCGGGATCACAGGGATTATAATGTCCTTTTGCAGAGTGAGACATTTATTTGATGACCATAGGTGCATATAAAACATCCATGTGCAAGTTTTCCTAATCAATAAAAGGGTACCTTGATTCTGGATTTCCATTCCATGGGCCTGGAAATATTTATTAAAACCTAAGGTTCCCAGGGCATTAGGTATGGTTTGCAGATTTAGGTACTTTGAAGGGAAATGGATGAACCATATACTCTGGTTGACCTTGGTAAGGTTCTTGTGGTCCTTTGATAAGGAATAGAACATGAGAGATGGTCTACATATTTTATTTTCATGTAGTGTGGACGCATTTTCTTCCATGTTGTTTAATGACATGCAGTATGGACATGTTCTATGGATATTATTTTCATGTGGTGAGGGAATTTTCCATGTAGTTTAAAATCATTACAAAGGATGTTTTTGTCATGTATTTTAAATGTCATGTGACAATGACATTCATCTTGCATTTTTACCTCAGCGGTAAGGACGTACATCCATGTAGTTTAACGTTATGCGGTAAGGATGTGAGAACCTACGTGAAAAGGGGAATTGTGACTAGACCCAAGGATGGAAATATAGGTTTCAATAAGTATCGTATGTCAACATGAATCAATCCATGTGTTTTTCATGGAATTCCATGCCGTTTAGCATCATACGGTGAGGAAAAAGTTGAACCGACATGAAAGCCTAGAAATTTTGTGACTGGGACCAAGGGTGGATGCCCAAGAGTCACTATGTATCTCATGTGGATAAGAATCAATCCACACATAGATCATGACCAGAGATTCTCCAATCAAGTCTAATTCATATACATAAGTGGGAATTTTCTCCAATGATTATTGTATCTAGGCCTAGGATTGGAGATCCAGGTGTTACTATGTATCCTGTGGTGATATTAATCATGCTACACATTGTTCTTAAGTAACCATGTAGTTTAATGTCATGTGAAAAAATATGGTCCAATATGGAAAATGAATATTTTTCAGTTCAGATGAAGGGAGGAATTTTGGGCGTCACTATATATCTCATGAGGATGAGAATCAAGTCACACGTAGTTCCTAATAATAACTCTCTTATGAATGTTTTTCCTATACAAAGAGAGGGTAATTTTTATATTTTTCAAGACTGGCCCCGAGATTCAAGAGTCGGGCGCCACAAAATATATTGTGATGTTAGGAATCATGTAAAATGTAGTTCTTGAGGATGGAGGTGTGGTAAAATACCAACACTGACTGTAGTGGTCCTCTTGGTGAGATCTATAAGAGTGTGAATTTTTATCTCATTCAAGGGATATCAATTTTTCATTTTAACATCATGTGGTGAGGACTCACAGTATGCATTTTTAAATAATATCGTTTAGTACCAATATGATCCCATTGAAATCTATTACACATTTTTCATGTGGGAAATCCCCTGCCAGAACTCCTAAGACCATGTGAGATATTGTCAGAGTTGGAAACAAGGAATGGAAATGGTTCCTTTCACCATGTAGAGGAATTTAAGAGGAGGGCATGGGTATTTCTATAATGTGGTGGATGGAAAAAGATATAGGGTCATGGTATCCCTACACAGCTCATTATAATGAGAATCAAGCTATATATCATTCTAGAAAAACCATGGTGTTTAATTCCATACAAAAAGGACATCAGTAATGCTGTATAACATCATACAATAAGGACATGGATCACCATACATGAACAAAAATAAAAATTATGGATCTGTGTAGTTTTATGTAATGTAGTAAGGATACAGGTAACCTGACATGAAAGATCATTGCATCTGGGTACACAAATAAAGGTTCATGCCTCACTACGTATCCAATGATGGAAGGAATCAATCCACATATAGTTCTTGAGGAACCATGATGTTCAACATCATGTATTAAGGATGGGGGTCACCCGACGTGAATGAAGATGGGTGTCATAGTCCCATGAAGTTTATCATCACGCTATAAGGATGATAGATGCTATGTATGTTAACACATTTTTTTGAGGAAACATCCATATAGATTAACATCATGTGGATAGGATTATCTGGCATAATTTAGTGTCATATTACTAGGAAGAATTATGGTATATACACTAATGTGGATATTCATATGATGGTAGCTATGCAATGTATTTATTGAGAAACGTCACATTAGCGGGGGTGTGACACACTCCCCATCAATTGTGGCCAATGAGTAAGCCACATTTGACAGATCTTATTAATTAAATAAGGTCCCTGCCACATGGGTTCCATATTTGGGGGTTTCTTTCCTAGTATCATCAGGGTCCTAAGAGCCAACAGTATCTCCCCTTGGAGAAATGAGTGGAGAAAACCCTTATTATTGAATTCCCATGAAATTCAATTTAGATGGAAATTAAGGCTGTTTGGTGTGTGCAAGATGTTATCATTGAGCTGCTCTAATTTTCCCATCCGGTTTTTTATTACTAATAATATGAGAGATATCTGTAGATGGCTGTTGATAGTGAGGGAAGTTGAACTTGAATGGGTAACATTACCTCGATTCCATACACCAATGAGTATGGTGTTTATTTTTTACCAGTACACATGGTGGTATGGTAGTCCCATGGATCATGGGAGAGTTTATATGGCTAGGACTTTTTATCCTTGTTCACCATCTTCTAGAGTATATTCCACATATTCTTATTAAAGGCCTCTATCTATCCATTTACTACATCATGATAGTGTGATTAGTGATTTGACTTGATGTTGTACTCTTGGTAGAGTTTCTTCAACTCCACAGAATATATGTTATTGATATTTCCTATTAATATTATGTGAGGGACCCAAACCATATAATTATATTGGACCTTAAAAGGTTGAAGTTTCTCTTCATACCGAATTCCTTGAGGGGTATTTCCTTATCCCATATTGAAAAGATGTTGGTGGTAGTAATGATGTACTTGAACTGCTTAGATGTGAATGGGGGATAATGACCCATGATAGCCATTCCCCAAACAGAAAATGGCCAAGAATATTTAGCAATATGTAGAAATTATAGGGATAGATGGATGAATTTTTCATGGATATATAATTCATGAATTTTTTTAGTGAATTCCACATACTTCAATTTCATGGTTTTTCAATAATATTCCAACCTCTTGACTTGGTGGGAGATCTTGGTCCCATATTGATGGGTTTCACAAGAGCCCACATGGAATTCTTTGATTACATAAGAAATATATCCTTCTACTAAGCATCTGAGGATAATTTATTTCAGTACCACTCTTATAGTGGTTGTTCTTCTCATTTGTAACATCCTGTAGGGTGAAATTCATTGCACGATATTGAATTTGTTCCCTTCCATCTCTATCTTTTGGTAGAGTCCCATTTTGAAGACAACCAATTATGGGCTCCATCCATCTAGGGGTGGACATTGGTTCATCACACTTTGGGGATATGTTGAAATGATTTATTTCTTGAATATCACAATTGATGATTGTCAAGACCATTATTTGATGTGTGATATGTAGTATTGATTCCTTCTAATTTGGGTCTTCCAAGAAGCTGGATATATTGGCCAATGCAAGAGTGTGAAAATTATATGACTAGGGAAAATGATGCAATTGGTTCTTAAAATGTAACTCCTCCATTAGTCCCCTGATGTATCCAATAATAGGGTAAAATTATTTCTTTTTATGGAATATTCTTCATTCATATGTTTTATCACCAATTTCGAGTCACCTTTGATTTTTAGGTAGGTTATGTGCAGTTATAGGGCTAGTTCCAACCCTGTGATGAGGTCTTGATATTCAGTCGCATTATTTTTATAACCATTTGATTGTGAGAAATTGAAGGAAAGAACTACTTTGTTTGGAGGTATGAACAAAAACTTTAGAACAACCTGATCGAGTCTCAAATTTTCCATCCTTGTGTCGATGGGACTTCTGAGGTGCCATCAAAGTATATATCCCATGTCCTGGGAGTGTTGTTGGAATATAAGACCTCCCATATAGAATCTCAGCACCTTCCATTAATTTTTTTGGGGTAGGATGAGCTATAAAGAAACATCATGGGCTTGCCCCTTCACTGAATTCAATGACATGAACTAAATTTCATATTACTACAGAATGACCTTCAATCGGGCCAAGCTCCCAGTCAAAATAGGGAATCCAATGATGTACTTGAGAAGATAAATATGAAAGGCCAAATGGAATTGAAGTTGATAGAAGTAATTACTCATGTTTGAAAATATGAAGATGAGTTAAAGGCATTTTTTTGACAATAGAGTATCTAGTCTCAAACCCTAGAATCGTCCGGTTGAGGTAGTAGAGAATGTTATCACTCCCTACATTATTTTTATCTATGAGTTGGGCACCCAATGAGAATTCCATGGAGTCCACATATAGGATAATTGGACTCAATTAAACTAGAGGCATCATGAATAGTGGTTATTGTAATTACTACTTGACACTTAAGAAGGATTCTTTGCAGTAATCTTCCCATTGATAGGTGATTCCCTTATTCATTAGCCTAGTGAAGGGGAGAGATTTTGTGGACATGTTGGAAATGAATCACTAAATGTAGGTGATTTGACTTTGTATCCCCTTTAGTTATTTGATATTTTTGGGTGGTGACATTGCTAAGACATCACTAATATTATCTGGGTTGAACTTGATGTTGCGGTTGCACACCACAAATCCAAGAAACATCCTTGACGTTACCCTAAAAGCACAATTCAGGAGATTATTCTTCAAAAAATGTCATCATATCTTTTCTAAGACTATTTTATGGTCCGTGAAGTGATAAAATCATTTCCATCATTTTACAACCAGGCCGTCTACATAACATTCAGTTATATTTCCCAAGAATGGCTTAGAGTTATGATGCATAGTGCATTAGTAAGTTGTTCAAGTGTTCTTGAAGCCAATGAGAATGAGATAATAGTAGAAGATCACCTATGGAAATCTGAAGGTAGTGATTTTTCATATTCATGGGATATCTTTATGTAATTTTACCATGAGTAACCATCCATGAAGGAAAGGGATTGGAGTCCAGGAGTTGCATTGATCAAGAGTTCTGTGATTGGCAATGGTAAATCATCCTTTGGCCAATTCCAATTAATTCATATGAAATTTATACGGAAACTAATCTTCTCATTATTATTTATAATGGAGATGATTTTGGAAATCCATATTGGTTATTTCAATTATCATAAATAGTTGGATTTGATTAATTTTTCAACTTCCACCTCTAAATTGGTGTAATAAGAGGGGTGCATCCTCTGGGCTACCTTCTTGAAACCTCGATGCTCATCGGGTAGTTTGAGATGGTGTGTAGCCATATCTGAATCCTTTTTAGGTATTTTTATGTTGTTCCAAGAAAAAAATATCAGTTCTTCTTCAGAAATGTGATGTACATATCTTTCACTTTGAGGGGTATGGTGGGAGTAATCCGAGTAGGACACATGTCTTCTTCTATTACCAAATTTCTCCGTCTAAGATCATCGATGGTGGTGGAGACACCTTCCTCGAATTATGGAGGTGAATTAATAAGGTTATCCTCAATTTCCTCCATATCTAAGTCTATAGATACATATCCAGATGAAGTTGAAAATATGGGGGCATATCTGTCTCTATCGGGGCGAGAGAGGTCCTGAGAAGAGATATTATCATCCCCTATTTCCTAAGTCATTGAAGAGAGACAGATATGCCCCCAGATTTTCAGAAATGTGATGTACATATCTGTCTCTCTTCAATGACTTAGGAAATAGGGGATGATAATATCTCTTCTCAGGACCTCTCTCGCCCCGATAGAGACAAATATGAGGGAAGGGTCGGAAAAGTTTCATGACATTCATTCTTCAAGATGAAAAAGTGATAATGTCCCCCATGTCCCACCTCCAATAGGCCCCATGGTGGTGGCCATCACCAAGGGTATATAAATATCACAAAAATAGAAGGTATTACCCTTTCATGGTAACAATTATCAGAAGATAAGATGTATAATCCTCAAAAAAACTCCATGAAATATATATAAATGAATCCAAAACCATCCCACATGCATGTTTAAAGTAAAAATACTAGAAATAAAATGAAATGATCAAACAAGTAAATACCAAAAGAAAAGCTAAGCACCGAGTCAACAACTGTCCCCAACACATGAGTTAGTATGGTTTCACACAGTCCATGTAATATCCCTATAAATTTGAAAACAATTATACATATGTATGGTGATCATACAAGTGTACTCAGTCTGAAAATCCAAAGTCACCCATGAAAAAGATGGAGACGCATTCTAATTCCCCTATGTGAAAACAATAGAATCTAAAAATCTCCTAACAAGGTATACTATCCACCCCAACCTTACCAAAGAATGATCGCCAAATAATTCTTGTCAATTAATGTAAAATAGTAAGCACATAAATATTTGGTTACCCCACACTACTTCCCACTAGTTAACCACTAATTCTTAATGGACAACATACTAATGCTACCACACTATTCCACAAGCCCCTTTATCACAACTTTTCCACAAACACCTGGTCTATACACCACATCCCTCCTGCAAAAACCTGGGCCACTACCACATCACATCTCACCCATAGACACCTGGGTCACAAAATCACAACCTCATTCTGAAGACACCTGGGATGGTATAACTTATCTCATCCCAAGGACACCAGGTAAGAACACCTCACCCACAAACACCTAGGCCTCACAACCACACCCCAACCTTCCCGAAGAGTCTTGGGATACCAATTCCTAGAATAGGGAGCAGATAAGATCTAATAACTAACCATCCATCCTCCTAATAGGATTTTGGGTAAGTACACCCTCCCCCATAATAATGGGGGGTGTTAGAAACGTAGTGCCCAACATGGGTGGGGTGCATATAGAAATCATGAGGAACTGCATGTATATATATATATAGGTACCAAAAACTCATCCTAACCTATGGGTTTTCAGAACAACAACCTTACCACAACAAAACTTCCCTTTCTTCCAATCCTACATGCACATACCACCATGAATGGAAGTCACTTTCATAAGTTGATAAATGAATACCGATTCACTACAAGCCACAAATCGAAACATACCCCCAACCAATTCATTTAACTAGTTGTCATTCTGTATTATCAATCCATTCAATTATTTATTCCATCCCTACCTAGAAAAATACCAAACATTGAAAACATTAAAAGGAGAAGAAACCATACGAACCACTTCCAAATCCAAACATGGAAATAAGGGACAATGTAAAAGAATCCACTCTAACACCCATTCCTAAAATGATGATCTCTGGAAACTACAGGTGAATGGACCACGTAAGGTAACACCATCCTTATTCAAAATAGTTCCTCCTAAACCATCCTCAGCAGCCCCACTACAAGAAGAGCACCAATTTCAACAAAAAAAACTCACCCATATTGCAGTCCCACTGCAGACTTCCCTCTCTTGAACACTCTTTCAATCATTTCCACCATCATTATTCATAGTAATGATGCCATATCCTTCCTCTGAACAAGAGAAACCCCCAACACAACTCATTAATACCCACTCAGTAGCCCCACTACACAACAACACCATACCCATCACACCCATAAAAATAAATATAAACATAACACAACCTGATCCTATAACCCTGCTACCCAACCACTACCCAAATGCAGTTCCACTTCATAACAAGTTTGTCCATTCCAAAATCAATCAATATCTCAACCCGGGATTCCATTACACCACCCATACCACCCCATACTCACAACCACACTCCTATACACAACACCACATGAACAATATAGACACAAGGCTGAACAGAACCACACACAACACACATCCACACCAACAAATAAATTTTTATTAATATTTAGCGACAATCGTTCATTAATTTCACTTGATAAAATTGGGGTTATCACATAAAAAGTTTAATCCTAGGGTATCCATTTATTTAAAAGAATATATGTGGTTAACCAATTTCATAATCATATGTTCGTTCATGGAGTATAAATAATAGGTATTCACAAAACAAACATGTGCGTAAAAAGAGACCACCAATGACCCTGATTTTTAGAAAACATACAACCCTTACAAATCATGACATAGATCAATGATAATATATAAAACAAAGAGATCATTATCATCATCTTCCCAAAACATTATTTATTTATTCCTTTTAGCTTCATTAAATTTTGGTCCAACCTTATTCATAAGGGTACATGAGTATACCAACCCTGTATGATACACAATTAAAAGAGAGATGAAAGAAATCCCTACCTGGAACATCATATGACCAATGATTCTTCCTTGTGCCAAAATTGGGGGTGTATGAGTAGTAAGAAAACTGCAAGGAAAACTGGATCTATGGGTACTCAACAACATGTGATTTCACAAGGGAGGAAAGTCTATAGGCACACCAAGATAAAACAAAAATACACAGGAAAAATAGGATCTCGACTTAGAAGAGCCAGATTCTATATCAATAGAAGGGAGAGGGTTTCAAAGACCATTAAAGCTGGATCATGTTCAAGACCATACATTTTAACTATTTCAAAGATCCTAGTGTGTTAGTATATTAAATATATTATTGATATCCTTTTAAATGCCTTTAGAAACACCGAAACAAGGATTTAAACTATATTTACATCAAATAAAATATAAGATGGGCGAAACTAGAAACACTGGAAAAAATGAGAAATGACTCACTGATGGGTGAGTCACCGACATGAGTCACTAACAGTGTCTAATAGATGCCTAAATCACCAATGGAGGAGCCACCGATGCTGAGACACCGACGTGACTCTATGACTGTGAGTCACCGATGCAACTCACTGACGCATGACTCACCGATGCCCGACCTACCGATGCCTGATCTACCGATGCCCCGAACTACCGACACCCCGAGTCACTAACACAATGATTCACCGATTCCTAGAGTCACTGATGCTGAGCTACCAATGTTATATATTAATTCCAACCTACTGATTTGGATCCACTAATTCTAGCTACCAATGTTGAGCCACTGGTGTGACTCACCAATGCCCGACTCAACGATGTAAAATATGTAAGTTTCTAGAACTCTTGAAATGAGATACTATTTCCACACAAAACATCCCAAAAATTTGTTTTTGAGAATGTAATAGACAAGGGAGGTCCAATAAATTACATAAAATACCTCTCAAACTATTCTATCCCTAAAAAATACAAAAACAAACCCACAAGAATGATGGGTTTGAACAACCACCCCTTAATATTCCTCTCAAGGTTAAACCAAAATGTGTTGTTTGAAAGCTGTAGTGAAACCTCACCATCCAAGAACACCTCCTCAAACATATGAAAACCCAAACATTCACAGGATACCCTACACAAGAACAAAATATTCCAAAACATGAATTAGGTAATTCCTTCCTCCATGTCATGATATTGTCCACTCTGGGAAGAACTGAATCACCCGCATGGTTTTAATCACATATTAATTAATGCATCTAAATTTGGAATAAGGTATCCATCTTTTCACGTGTTAGGAAATCATCACACTCTACTAGATGAGGAAGAAACACATATTATAACAAAAAAGTTTCAATCACTACATCACAAATCAAAACACACAATAAAAACTCAAAACCACTTCAGGTAATGAGCATGCATCTACATATCTCGCTCCCAAGTACTCTCCTCCATGCCACCATACCTCCAAAACACATGAACCAAAGGAATGGTACCTCTATATAGCACCTTCTCCTGAAGATACAGGATCCCCACTATCTGCTCCATGAATGTTGTGTCATCCCCAATATCCAACTATCCTCAGTCAATGACATGGGATTCATCATGAAGATACTAACAAAGCTAGGAGACATGAAAGACATTGCAGATCCTCCTCAAATTTTGTGGCAACAACAACTGGTATTCAAACTCAAAAAGTCACCCCAACCCCTCAAAAGGTCTGATCAACATGTGATAAATATTTCCCTCTTTACTAAACCTCCACTATCCACATCGAGGGGAAACCTTCGTGAACAGATGGTCCCATACCTTGAACTCCGAAGACCTTCTCCAACAATCAGAATATGACTTCTTCTGATCCTATGCTGCATTCATCCTATCATCGAAAAGTTTCAACTTCTTTGTCGTACTCTTCACCAAACCTATACCAAGAACAACAACCTCCCCAAATTCTTTCCACCACAAGGGTGAATGACACGACCTCTCATATAGGGCGTCGAAAAAAGGAATACCAATGGATGAGTGATTAATATTATTATAAGAAAACTATACCCTGGGAAAGTGTCACACCCAATACCCACCAAAGTCCTAAACACATGCTTTCATCATGTCCTTCAACGTCTATATGGTTCTCTATGTCTGCCCATCCATCTGAGGGTGGAAAGTAGTGTTGAGAAATAATTGAGTGCCAAATGAATATTGAAATCCCTTACATAATTTCAAGGTAAAATGACCATATTGATCTGATATGATGGATCTCCGAAACCCCATGAAACCACACCACCTCATTCACATATCGCTGTGCTAAGTAATCCACTGTGCTCGACTCCTTGATCCCTAAGAAGTGAGATAATTTCATCAACTGATCCAATACTACCCAAATTACATTGCACCCTCCTGGATACCTAGGTAATAATACAACGAAATCCATTGATATTTCACCCCACTTCCCCTTGGGGACATCTAAGGTCTGCAAAAAACCACTGGGAACACGGTTCTCAACCATCACTTGCTGGCACACTAAGCATCTTTCCACAAACTCCACCACTGAATACTTTATCCCAAGCCACCAAAACTATTCCCTCATGCCTCGATACATCATGGAAATTCTAGGGTGTACCGGTAGGGGTGAGATATTAAACTCATGGAGAACTCCCTCACGCATCGCCGCTAGAAAAAATAGCTTCTCAAGTAATTTCATCCGATACTATTCATGCTCCAACCATACCTCTGAAGCATCAACCTAGTCAAAGAGATCACACATTACCTATACCTTAGAGTATTCCCATTGAGACTCCTCCACCTGTAGCCTCAGATATGACTGCACCATCATTTGAAATAGATATCCTCTAATTCCATCCCTTCTTGTATCTAAGTTCAAGGCAGCCAACACCTCCATTGCTTTCCAAGTGTCCAAATATTCTCAAACAACCTCCTTCTATGAATTTCTACTCAAAGAATAATCCAAAACATTCCCCTTTACTGAGGTTTAGGAGATCTAAAAATCATAATCCTAGAGAAACTCCATCATCCTCAACTGTCAAAAGTTCATATCTCGTTGGGAAAAGATGTACCTAAACTTCTTGTGATCCGTGTAGACCAAAAAGTGCTCCCCAATGATGTAATTTCACCAAAACCTTAGTGTGAATGAAACTGATGAAAGATATAGATCATGGGTGGCATAGTTATGTTTGTGGGGATGCATCTTCATAGACCCATAAGAGATCACTTCTCATTGCTACATCAACACACATCCCAAGCCCAAGCCGAAAGCATCTCAAAACACCTAGAACATCACCCCTTCCTCTAGAAACCTGAGCAGTAGAACACTGACCAAATTCCCCATCATATTTCTGAATGCTTCTTGACACTTCTCACTCCACACAAAGGAATAGCCTTTTCTGGTTAGTTCTATCAACATAAATTTTACTTGAGAGAAATCATGTACAACCCTTCAGTAATATCTTGACAGACTGAGAAAATTGCGAATCTCTACCACATTTTTTGGTGATAACTAAGAAACCACTTCTTTAACCTTCAAAAGGTCCATTGCTACACCCTAATGAGACACCACATGTCTATGAAAGTGGACCTCCCATGTCCAAAACTTACACTTAGATATCATTCCACAGAGCTGGTGGAATCAGAGAATTATCAAGATGGTCCTGAGATACTCGGTATGATACTCCTCTAACACTGAGTATATTATTATATAGCTGATGAATACGATGATGAATTGGTCTAGGAACTCACAAAACATGGGGTTAATAAATCCCATAAACACAGTTGGTGCATTCTTAACACCGAATGACATAACCACAAACTCGAACTTCCCATACATGCACTAGAAATAAGTCTTTGGGATGTCACCCTCCTTCACCCTCAACTACTGATACCTAGAAAACAGATCAATCTTAGAAAACAAATTTCTCCCCTCAGTAGGTCGAAAAGATTTTCTATCCTCTGGAGAGGGTAACAGTTCTTGACCATTACATAATTCAACCTTCGGTATTCTATACATAGCCTCCAAACACTATATTCCTTCTTTTAAAATAAGACCAGAGCATGCCATGGTGATACAATGGTCCAAATAAATCCCTTATTCATCAAGTCTTCAATATGGATCTACAAATCCTGTAGCACCAATGACTCCATCTGATAAGGATCCATCATAATTGGACTAGCATTGGGTTGTAAGTCTATCCTGAACTGAATGTCACGTTGAGGGAATAGGGTCACAACCTCCTTGGGGAAAACATCCATGAACTCCCTAAAAACTTTGGAGACTTCCACCATATCAGTATCCACCGATTCCACTAACATCTCAACCAATAAGGAAACAAAATACCCCACACACCAACTTCCCATTAGACAACTACACTTGCCAATGAAAGCCACACATTGTTCGTCCTTGTCTGAAAACACGACTCTTCTCGAGAAGAAGTCGATAATAGCATGCATAGAGAAAAACCAGTAGATTCCAAGGATAACACTATATGGAAACATCTATTGTAGAAAGCGATCCCCAATAGACTGATGCAACCCCAACATCAGCCTACACCCCTGGAAAACATCAAATAAGTTAGTTGTACCTCTGAACCATGTATTCAACACCAGGAGAACCGAATTTCTCTCTATGTCTGGTCCTAGAGAATGGGCTATATTGGGTGAAAAAAAGGAGTTCAGTACTGTTGAATTGATCAAGTCACAAATAGGATTACTAAACAAGGTGATCATACCTCGAACGATCTCAGACCCTACATAAACTGCTACCTCTGTGGCATGAAACTGACCACACCCAGCTCCTCTACCCCTCTACTATTATCCACCTCCCCAAATACATATGGGTAGTGGTCCCTATGTAATTCACTATGGTTGAACTCCACCTTCTCTGTATCCACTCGGTTTAGTAGGATCCTGCTATCCCTGTTGCTGAAACAGCCTAGCCGAAAACTACAGCTAAAGTGGGCACTGAACCTTCCCACCCCCACTGTACTGAGATCGAAATGGGAATTTACTCTGAAGGTGTGCACATCCTCAACAAGAAAAACCACTTGTTCCTAGGCCTATGGGAAAAGGATGAGGACTAGAAGGTATGAACTAGAACTACTAAGGTCAGCTACCCATTGGCTGATACCTTGAAGGTCGTGGCTCCTAAGACCTACTACTGGAAGCCATTCCCTTCATAGAACTCTGCTGACTCCCCTCTCATGATATACCTCCTTGTGAGTGCATCCTTTCAACCACCTCATCCTTATTTTGAATGTATAGGTACATTGGTAGGGTGAAGGGAGAAGGCTAATACTAGAGGGAAGGATAGAGTGCCTCCTCTAAATTTCTCCCTCAAGACTCCTCATCTAGAATGAGGTCCATAGAAAAGTAAAGGTTATTCTTAAACATAATACCCAACTCTTATATCAACATACTCCACTACTGGAGGGAGAGTGTCTCCCATCGCTTCTCAGCCTTCATCATCGAAGAAAGGAATTCGGCCCGGAACTCCTTCTCAATATCGAACCACAGAACATAGGTCTCCTTTATCTCCTCAAGGTAAAACATCCACCACAGACATGAAACTCCCCTAATTTTACTAACTGTCAATGAAACACAGTACTCCGTCGGAACCCAGATCAAGATGAATGTGATCACTAGAACCTAAAGACAACCTTCCATCTCTATGTCCAAGATAGTTCCCTCGTACATTCCCATATTCTATCATTGGAATGAAAAAAGAGTATTCTTCCACTAATTGTCTTCATCCTCTGGATCAACCCTTCATCGATCAGCTGAATTGGACTACTGAGCCTCCCTTTCTTGAGCCACTCATGGATGAGGACTGGGTCCCATAGATGAAATGTAAACAAAAAATTTATAAGCCCGAGTATTATGGAATTTATTTAGGAATCATTATAACTCATTTGTTATTTTAATTTCTCAGAAACTCACAAAAAAACAAGAACATAAGTCATCATGATGCATGTACCCTTCGTGGGGTCCCTACACTGTAATCAGGGTAGCCTCACTTGGTCAATCGGTAAGCTCAGAGTCCTTGCATCGGATCACAGGGGTCCTTAAAATCCCACATTCTAGTTAGTCTTCCGTTGCCTATGTCACACACCAAGATCACCTAACTCTTTTTCCCTACCAACCCATGTAATCATCATTGTCCTTAACTCTAAACTAAATCCTATCTCTCAAACATCATCCTATGATACCATTCAATCACGAACCTACTTCTTCAAGATGAGGGAAAGGATGGAAAAGATCCATGAAATTCCTTGTTCAAGATGAAAATGAGATAATGACCCCCTGAGTCCCACCTCCAATAGGCCTCGGGGTGGTGACCAACAACAAAGGTATATAAATATCACAAAAATGGGAGGAATTATCCTTTTATAGTAACCCTGATCAGGATTCAAGATGTATCAACCTAAAAAAAACTCATAGAAATATATATAAAAGAAAAAAA
Source organism: Viscum album (assembly GCA_963277665.1). Lineage (NCBI taxonomy): Eukaryota > Viridiplantae > Streptophyta > Magnoliopsida > Santalales > Viscaceae > Viscum > Viscum album. The sequence goes on along the minus strand of OY728121.1, from coordinate 1,653,446,492 downwards.
CCATCTCACATGAATGTTTAAAGTAAAACTGCTAGAAATAAAATGAAGAGCTTAAACAAGTACATGAAAAAAATAAAAGATAAGAAATGGCACAAAAACATTCCCCAACACCTGAGCTAGTACGATCCAATAAAATATATGCAATTTCCCTAGAAACCTAAAAAAAGTTTTATATACATACGGTGATCATACATGTATACTTAGTAGGAAAATATAAAGTCACTCATGTACAAGTCAGAGAAGCATACTAATGCCCCTGTGAGAAAACCTAAGAAACTCAAAGGCACCTAACAAGGTATACTATTCAACCCAACCTAACCAAGGAAAAATAAAAAAATAAAGCAATTCAAGTAAAGTAAAATAGTAAGAAAATAAATATTTGGGTACCACACACTACATCCCACTGGTTAACTTCTCACCCCGAATAGAAAATGTCTTGATGCTACCACGCTCTTCCACAACCACCATGTCACAACCTGCCCACACACACTTGGGCCACATACCACATCTCGCCTGCAAACAACTGGGCCAAAACCACATCACATCCCACATACAAACACTTGGGCCACAAAACCACAACCTCGTATCAAAGACACCTCAGAAGGTACAAGGTATCTCAACCCGAAGAAACCTGGGAAGCACACCTCTCCCATAGAAACTAGGGCCTCAAAACCGCACCACAACCTACCTGGGAAGTCTTGGGATTCCAATGCATAGAAGAGGGACCAGAGAAGAGCCAATAACTAGCCATCCATACTCCCACTAGGATGTGTGGAAAGTATAACCTCCCCCATAACAATGGGGGAGTTTGGAACGTAGTGCTCAACACGAGTGGGGTGCGTATAGATATCATGAGGAACTACACACACACACACACACAGATATATATGTGTGTGTGTGTGTGTCTGTATGTACCAAACACGCAACATATCCTATGGGGTTTTAGAACAATAACCAGGCCACACCAAAACTCTCATTTCTACCAAGCCTACATGTGTTAACCACCACGAATGAAGGTCAATTCCATAAGTCTATAAATTAAAGCCTCTTCACTACAAGACACAACTCGAAACATACCCCCACCCAATTCATTTGACTAGTTTTCATTATGCATTATCAATTCATTCATTCATTTATTCAATCCCTACCCAAGAATCTACCAAACACTTTGAACTTTATTAGGAGAAACAACCATACCAACCACTACCAAATACAAATAAGGAAATACTGGACAAGGTAAAAGAATAAATTCTAACTCCCATTCAAAAAATAATGTTCTCAAGAAAATCTAGGGGAGATTCCCACATAAGGTAACCCCATCCTTCTTCAAAATAATCCCCCTTAAACCATCCTCGTCAACCCCACTGCACGAAAAGCACTATGTTTAGAAAAAAATAAACTCACCAAGATAGAAATCCCACTGCACACTCCCCTCTCTTGAACACCCGTTCAAGCACTGGCACCATAATTCTTCAATGTAATGCTACCCTATGATTCCTCCCAACAATAAAACCCCAAAACACCACATTACTACCACAATCAGCATCCCCGCTGCACAAATACACCACACATAGAACAACCATAAACATAAACATAACACAATCCGATCCTTTAGACCCACTGCGCAACCACTTCCCAGATGCAGTCCCACAATATAAAAACTTCATCCATTCCACAATCAACTAATCTCTCAACATTAAATTCCATTACCCCACTCGTACCACCCCATTTTCACAACCATGCTCCCAGCCAGAACCCCACATGAGCAGAGTAGACACAATACTGAACAGAACCATACACAACACACAACCACACCAAGAAAGTAATGTTTATTAAGATTTAGCAGCACTCGTTCTTTAATTCCACTTGATAAAACATTGGTTATCACAAAATAAATTCGATATTGGGGAATCCTTTTATTTAACTGAATATACATGGATAACTAATTTCATAATCATACGGTCATTCATAGAGTATCAATAAAAATTATTCACAAACAAAATAGGTATGAAAACAGAGACCACCTATGACCATGATTTTTAGAAGGCATAAAACCCTTACAAAACATGACATGGATCAGGGATAACATATAAAAAAAGTGCTCATCAACATCTTCTTCCCATCCCATTATTTATTAATTCTTATTATCTTCGTTAAATTTGGGTCCAAAATTATTCACAAGAGGACATGAGTAAACCCACTCCACATGATACACAATTAAAAGAGAGACCAAGGAAATCCCTACATGGAAGAATAGGCGACAAATGATTCTTCCTTGGGCCAAAATAGGGGGTGCACGAGTAGCTTGAAAACTCTAAGGAAAACTCATTGATGGGTACAAGACAACACATGACTCCATGGGGAGGAAAGGCTCTAGGAGAACCATGATTAAACAAAAAAGAAGATCTAGGCTTAGAAGATCCATATCCTATATCAAAGAAAGGGAGACAGTTTCAAAGTCCATTAAGGTTAGATCTTGGTCAAGAACACATAGTTTTACTATTTAAATGTCCCCGATGCATTAGGATATTAAATATATAATTAATATCCTTTGAAATTCCTTTTGAAACACCCAAAAAATTCTTTAAAATCAATTTACATAAAATAAAATGTATGAGGGGTGAAACTGAAAAAAATTGGAAAAATTGGAAATGAGTCACCAATGGGTGAGTCATCGACATGAGTCAGCAATAGTGAGTCACCAATGCCTAACTCACTGAAGGATGAGCCTATGAAGTTGAGACACAGACACGTATCACAAAAAACGAGTCACTAACATGATTCAAAGACACTTGACTCACTGACCCCTGACCTATAGACACCCAACCTACCGACGCCCTGACTTACCGAACCCCTATGTCACCGACACCCTAATTCACCGATTCGCCAAGTCACAGATGCTGATCTATAGACACGATCTAATGAAGCTAACCTGCTGACACTAAGCCACCGATGTGAGCTACCTATGCCAACCTAAAAACACTGAGCCATCGACGTGACTCGCTGACGCCTAACTCACCGATGAAAAAACCAGAAATTTGGAAAACTCTTCAAATGAGCTATCATCGCCTCAGAGAACACCCCAAACATTAGATTTTGAAAAGTAATGGATCGAGGAGGTCCGAGAAATTATATTTTTAAAATACATATTATATGTTTTCTAGAAATGATATAAGAACAAAATTAATATTTTTGGATGAAAGCTCTATTTTTTGGAATCAGTGGTTCTAAATTATGGTAATAGGTTACTTTTATTTGGATATTATGAATATTAACTACGTTAATTTTTATTTAACACAGTTAAAGGTAAATCAAGTATTTTAGGTAGAAAATGAATATGATAAGGATAATATAACTACCCTAAAACCTGAAAAAAGCAGATTTGATGGGTAACCACCGACCCTTAACACCTAAGGATCAGAATTTACTCATTTAATGGACTTTTTTCTATGAATATGATAAAATTATTTTTAAAATAAATTAAGTGACATGAAAGTGAAAAAAAGTCACCCTATTATTTCTTATAAGTATAATAATTTTAATATAGTGATAAAAATGATAAAACATCGATAATATAGAGTCTCCAGAAATATAATGAAATTGTCTACAACTTGGTAATTTATATATAATTTTTAGGGATTAAATAATTACCTTAATGTCTTATACAATGATGATGATGAAATTATTCTATTTATGAAAAATCAATAAAATAATTTAAATTATAATGATAATATCAATAAAAGACAAAAAAACATGACCAAATATTATTAGTAGAGTATATGTAAACCATAATCATACAAGGGTAGAGTTATTGTCCATTTTTATCTATATGTAAATGATTTTTACACTTATAATATTTATTTAATGTGATTTTAAAGTTGTCACATTCATATTTTAATAAATATAACATTTTTAGTGTTTGATTTTGAAAAAGATATATTTGACTATAAGTATTATTATGAAATATATAGGATTTAAATTCATAATTGTATATTATTTTTAATTTTTACCCAACAAATAATTATATTATATAATTAAACAAAACTAATGTAGTAATTATTTTATTAATGAAAATATCAAATTAATGTTATTAAAAATACTAAAATAAATATAATTTGGGATAATTTATATATCCAATAAATTTTATAGATGAAATTTACCCCATAGATATATAATAAAATATTTTTTATAGGATAGCATCTTACTCTGATATTTTAAAAAAAAAATTAAATTAATAGTGTCAAAATTGACACTATTGATATTTTGTAAAAATAATGTTTTATTAAATTATTTTAAAAAATAAACTATTTAAAAAAATTAAAAATAATTATGGTTTACTCTAAAAAGTTATATATTTTCATTTATGGTCTTATTGACATCAAATAAGTAAAAATTACACTATTTTAATATTGAACAATTTGTTACTGTAGTAAAAATTAGAAGAGAATAATTAAGGTTCAAACAAAATGATATAGTTTAAAATGGAATAAAAACATGTCTAAAATTATTGGTTGATGATATTAAAATATCATGTCTTCTCATCTTATAAATAAGGACATTTTTGAGGTTTTTGGATGTGGTTTGAGCTTATTATAAAATTTATTTTTTGGTGTTTCCCAAAGTAATCCCCACCTCAATTATAAAAGGGCACCTCATCCCTTAGCTTTTTCAATTCACATTGAGACATTAATCTCGGCCATAAGCTGACCATTTCCCTTATAAACTTCCCTAATTACATACTATAGTTTCTTTTCTTCTCAAAAGACCATCTCTAAGGCCTTTAAGAGGACATTTATAGGGAGTTCGCTGAAGAAGAGGTAATATCCTTTACCGAATCACTCAAGATCATTTCTTCTTCTACTTAATATTACTTTGTTTTTTTCATTATAAAGTAATAAATCCTGTATAAAATATATACTGAGATGTTATTCTTATTATTTAACAACCATATTACACGTTTTATCCATCCAATAAAAATTGAAATCACTACGCGTAAGTACACACGACTTACCATCTCCACGCCATGGTGTATCTGTGTTTCACCACCACCTTAATTGGATGGGTATAATGATAGAAATAATAATTATATATGATTATTATAACATGATATGTATTCTTAAATAAAAATCACTTCCATACTATTTCACAATTAAGGTATTGATGTCGCCTCTTCTTCGTATGTACTGCCGACTGTGTCCATTATGCGATGTGATTCATTCTACATGATATTCATTAAATCATGATTATATAAATGTATAAAATCAAAAAATATGATATATATTATATTAATATAATTCTGTAAGTGATATAACTATATCTCGAGAATAGTAACAAGAACTTATTCATCAAAACATGCGTAAGAAAATAAAGCAGTTAATACCTGAAAGATGAGAAATAATGTTATTAAAAAATGGTTAATAATATGATCACTTATGATATTATAAAAATGAATTTTATTCTAGAATATGTTAATAAAATCATTTAATCCCTTATATAGGAGGTTCAAACATGTATGAAGGAACCTATACCTAAGTTATGAGATTTTTCTGTCTCACTTTTATTTCAGTGGGACTTATGCCTTAAACACCACCTATTTTTTTTGTGTAGTGTTTTTGTTTCCCATGAATGTTTTTATTATTATTATTATGAAGGTTATTATATTTACATATTCATATAATTTTCTTTATTTCATGAGGCATATTATTTGACTAATTATAAATTAGTAAAGTTAAATATCTAAATCTCATTATTATCTGAGATTTTTTATACGTAAGTATTTTCTGAGGTATATTTATCATCTATGTCCATTTTTTCCAAAATATATTTAATAAATTTTTATAATATTCTCATATTGATGTTTAAAGTCATTATTAACCATTTTTTACATTTACTACATGGTTTGGAAGGAATATTTCTTCTATTTTCCATATGAGGTACTTTTTGAATTTCTGACCGAAGTACGAGAACAATGTTTTCTTTTAACTTATATGACATGAAGATATTTTTACACTTTTATAACTCCCTATTTTAGTGAATCATACATTACATGACTTAAAGTTTATTTTAAAATAAATTATTATGCATTAAAATTGCATGAAATCTTGAGAAAATAAAATGGTTCTGAATTAGAAAGGATGATTTCCACAAGAATTAATTTCAAGTGTTTTATCAAAATTATTTTCCATATAACAAGTCATTATTTAAATTGGTTTATGTTTATATTACTAATATCAATATTATTTTATTGTGTTCATTATTTAATTAAATTTATTAAATCCATTTTTTATATGGATTATGATGGACTGATGTTTAAGAAACCCATTTTATTCCTTGGGTTTTGCTATGAATAATGATTTATGTTTTTGTGGCACACATAATAATGATTAATTATGAGATGGGTGTGACCTAAATCTACTATAAATGCATTGGGTAAAGATTTAATTCAAATTATATAGACATGAATAGAACAACTAGTAAATCTAGTTCAGTAATACATGGCAGGAACAGAAAGAAAATCCGGTTCAGTAATACAAAACTGGAACAACAAGTAAATATAGTTCCATAATGTAATTTATCCACTATGATGGTCTTGATAATGAGCCTTGTCTAATATGGAAATTATTTTCTTTACTTATGTGTTTTACAAAATTCTATGTTTTATGTCAATGATATTTTCACATGGCTATTGTTTCTTTTTTATTTTCACCTTATGAACTACCAATATTTATTTCATGACAAGTGATTTTGATAATTTTTATACATGGTATGCTTTTGAAAGGTTATTTTCATACATTATTATGTTTGTGTTTTGTGTATAATTTTACACTTTTTCCTTATTGAGAATTTGATCTCACCCCTTTTTATGTTTCTTTTCCCCAGGGTATGAAGAAGAATATTAAGTAATATGTGTCAAAAATGGGTTTTAGTTATGAATGAAAATGAAGGATATGATGTAGTAGTTTTATGAACCAGTTGTTTATGTTTTTGAGTTTCCAAAGACACTGAACTAATATGGTATTTTTTATTATATTTGTGTAATGTATTAATTTATCTGAAAAAGTGTTTTAATTTGTTTTGTACTTCCAGCTTAGGGTCTTTACAGTTGGTATCCGAGTGAATGTTTCGTTAACATTTTGAAACTAGGATGTGGAACCTTTAGTGAGATACTTGTATATATTTTTAAGGGTATGTCTAGATATGTACCTAAGGATTAGTCTAAATATATTTTACATCCCTATAATTTTTTTAACAACCCCTAATAACTTAGGATTAAACCTAATGTGTCATAGATTGAAATATTATAAAGTATTAAACTTGGTTATGTGATTTTAATCTATGCTAATTGTTTCTCACACTTTTCTTTATAGTCTTAGTTAATGTAAAGAACTAGATAGAACATGGTTAACATTGAATTTTTCAGATGTGGAAAGTATGGGTATTGTGAAAATAGATTTCCTAAATGGAAATATCATGAAGACAATCACAAAGGTTGAAAAGTATTGTTTATACTAATGAGGATAAAGAGATTGTAAATGACATGTGAATGGTATGGAATGTTCAAGCATTATTGTTTACTTTAAACATAAGAAGCTTGGTTAGATTAAGGTTGAGGAACCTTAATACATGATTCATATTTTAGGAAGGACTAAGATGATGGATCATGAGTAATGGTTCAAGAATAATGTTGGATGATTGAGGTGTATCTATTTCAGAATTTAAAGAATATGTTACATGAGTCATTTAATATATAAGTATTTTCAGTTTAAGTTTTTCATTAAGGATTTTAAAAGATATTTTGAATGGTGATGACGACATAGAAAAGTGATTTAAGGGTAAGGTAAGATTTTTGGAGAACACATTATTAATTGAAATATAACCTATAATATGTTCCTTATGTTAGGATAATGATGTTTGGATTAATATATCTTGAATATGAATAAGTAAATTGGATGATACTAGGTTCTTGGGAACTAATTATGTCATTGTTGTCAAGAGGATTATGATATCATGTATGATGTATAAACCTTTTGGAACATAAGAAATATATCAAATAATATTCGTAATGATGAAACATACATGTTCTCAATAAGGATATATGTTCATTCTGGTTATTACCATGTCTTAAGAGAATACATGATGAAGGTGTTCACGTGTTTGGAATGTGACCAATAAGAGATACCTGGTGATATATGAGGGATACATGTTTACTTTATTTAGTGTACCACTTTATAATGTTTTGTATTTTAATATTTCAAAAGTATTGTAAGGTTATCCATTTATGGATAATATAAGTTAAAATCTGGATGAGGTTTTTTAGATTAAAATATTATCTCACTATAGGTGGACTTATGCATATTTAATAACTTGTGATAAAATTTTTGTTTTGATAAATGTATATGGAATGACCAATCATTATCATGATATATTAATTCTTCAATAATGATAAATTCAACTTCATTTCTTTGAATAAGTGATGAAGTGGAAAATTGTTCAAGGCACGACCAAAAATGAGATTTTACTAAAATCAAGTAAGTATATATTCTCATAGAAATTCATCAAAATTTGTAAAAGGGATCCCTAGGTAAAATTGTGTCTTATTATCATCATTTTTGATTATAGCAATGAAATCTTTACCACTTTTTTAGTTTATGGTTTTGTGATTATAAACTTTTTATGGATCACCCATTTTCTTGTGACCAGTGATCTTTATCAATCTCTTTGATTGTTTATACTTTTCCTCTAGGACCATATCTACACCTATGTTATCCTACATAGAGACCTAGTTATGAATTAGTTTTGGTACCTATTATTTTCTATATATTACTTTTTAAAATTAAGTTTTAGTCTTTGTTTTTTCAATGTGGGTTTCTATCCTTTTATAACTGCGACGAATTTTGATGGTGGAATTCATTTTAAGGGGGGTAGAATGTAACACATCGAGATTTTTATGAGATATATTTTTTTAATTTATTTGATGTATAATTTTGTATGAAACACCAAGGTAATATTTTTCTATACAACCCATTGTATTATATTTCCCTATACAGAACACTATACTTGGGTTGTGTTACAAATTTTTTTTAGTTATTTTGATAGAACTCATTTCATGAAAGACTGAGTTTAATTGTGTTTAAAAAATAATAAAATAACTTTTTATGGATTATATTAATGAAATATTTATTTAATAAATTTCATATAATGTTGTAAATTAATCTTATATTTTTATAGACATGATATAAGAACAAAATCAATTTTTTGGATAAAAGTTCTATTAAAAAAAATACAGTTTTTCAACCTTTTGATGGAGCACCCATTTCAATTATAGTTTTTGAAACGTTTTTATATTATATTTCACAAAATAAAATTATTATTTTTATGTGATAAATAAAAATATTGTTTGGATATATTTTTGGTATTTTTATGATAACTTTCATATTTTAATGAATAATGAAAAATAGTATATTTCAATTCAAAACTTCTTTTTCATTTAATTTATTTATATTGTTAAATTATCCTTTTAATTTGTTTTAATTTATAATTAGATTATGTTTTTATCATTTATTCCAATTTGGGTCCATGGAAGTAATCTCACATTGAAATTTAATATAAAAACATATCAATCTATTGATGATTTTAATTTTTTAAAAAAAACCATTTTCTCATTCCCTAAAAGAGATTGATTTTAATTAAAATCATACTACTTATGTGATTAAAATTTTTAAAAATTGATTCCATATTTGGAATAAGTGGGTCCGGATTATGTTAACAAGTTACTTTTATTTTTTGGATATTTTTAATAGTAACTACGATAATTTTTATTTAAGGATGTTAATGGTAAATCTGGTAATTTAGGTGACAAATTAATATGATAAGGATAATAAAATTACACTAACACCTGAAAAAATACTATGTGATGAGTAACCATCTATCTTTAACACATAAGAATTGGAATTTACTGATTTTATGGATTTTTTCCATGAAAATAATATAAATATTTTTAAAATAATAGAAAGTGACATGAATGTAACAAAATGTCATCCTCTTATTTCTTATAATAATAATCATTTTAATATAGTGATAAACATGATAAAACTTTTATAGTAAATAGTATAAAAAATTCTAATTAAATTATATACATCATGGTAATTTACTTAGAATTTTTATAGATTTAATAATTACCTTAGAGGATTATACAATGATAATGTAGAAATTATTAATTTTTTAAAAATCAATAAAGAAATTATAATTAAAATGACAATAGATATTAAAAGACAAAAAAACTAAACCAAATATTATTGGTAGAGTATATCTCGACCATAATCACCCAAGTTTTGAGTTATTTAACATTTGGAGCCATATTGAAATTATTATGACACTTATAATATTTTACTTGAAGTGATGTTAATGTTTTCACATTCATGTTTTAATAAATATAACATTTTTTATGTTTTATTTAGCCTAAGATATATTCAAATCTACGTATTCTTATGAAATCTAGGTGATTTAACATCATTATAGTATTTTATTTATATTTTTTACCCAACAAATAATTATATTAAATATTTACAGAAAACCGATGTAGTAATTATTTTATTAATGGAAATATCAATTTAATGTTATTAAAAATACTAAAATAAATATAATTTGGGATAATTAATATATATATATATATAATTCAAGATTAATTTTACCCCATATAGATATAAAAAAATATTTGGTTATAGGATATCGTCTTATCTTGATATTTTTAAAAATCCATTAAATGAATAGTGTCAAAGTTGTCACTATTGATATTTTGTCAAAATGATGTATTATTAAATTATTTAAAAATCATAAAATATTTTAAAAAATATAAAATAATTATTTTTTACTATAAAATTTTCTAAATTTTTTATTTATGGTCTGATTGACATCAAATAAGTAAAAATTACACAATTTTAATATTGAACAATTTATTACCTTAGTTAAAATTAAAAGAGAATAATCAAGGGTAAAATGAAATGATAGTGTTTAAAATGAAAAAAGCATGTATAAAAATTATTTTTTAAGAGAATAATACCTTATCTCTTCTCATATTTTAAATGTGTACATTTTGAGGTTTGGGATGTGGTTTGAGTTTATTATAAACTAATATTTTTTGGAGTTTCCAAAAGTGCCCCTCACCTCAATTTTTAAATGGAACATCCTCCCTCAACTATTCACTTCACATTGAGCTTTTAATATTTGACATCCCTGGACCATTTACCTTATCAAATTTCCTAGTTGCATACTGTAGGTGTTTGTATTCTCAAAAGACGAGCTATAGTGCCTTTAGAAGGAGATCTAGAGGGAGTTTTCTGAAGAAGAATTAATCTCCTTTACCGACTCACTCAAGATCATTTTTTCTTCTACTTACTCTTATATTGTTATTTCAATTAATAATTAATAACTCCATTATAACCTATATAAAAATATTTTATTCTGATTATGGATCAAGAATATCCCACCTTTCTATCAAACCTATGAAAAATGATATCACCAGGTGTGCGTACATACGGTTTACCGTCTCCAAGCCGCGGTGTATCTTTTTTCACCACCACTGTACATGGATGGGTATAATGATGGAAATAATAAATATATATGATTATTATAACATGGTATTTAATATAATATAAAATCCACTTCCATACCATTTTACAATTAATGGAGTGGTATCGTCGCTCTTGCATACGTACGACCTACCGTCTCTATGATGTAGTGTGATTCATTCTACATGATGTTAATTAAGCCATGATTATATAAATGTATAGAATGAAAAAATATGAAATATATTATATTAATATAATTTTTTAAATGATATAACTATATCCAAAGAATAGGAACAAGACCTTATTCATCAAAACAAGCGTAAGGAAATAAAGCAGTTAATACATGAAAGATGAGTAATAATGATATTATCAATTGGGTAATAATATGATCACATATGATATCATAAAAATGAATTTGAGTTTGGAATATGTTAATGAAATTATTTTAACCCTTATACAAGAGGGTCGTAAATGTATGAAGGAACTTAGACCTAAGTTAATGGACTACTTTGTCTCACTTTTATTTTTGTGGGTCATATGCCTTATACACCACCTATTTCTTTTCTGTGGTTCTTAGGTTACCCATTAATGTTTTAATGATTATTATTATGCTGGTTATGATATTTAAATATGAATATAATTTTCTTTATTTTACGAGGAATATGATTCAACTGATTATAAATTGGTAAAGGAGAATTTCCAAATATCATTATTATTTGAGTTTGTTTATACGTAAGTATTTACTGAGGTATATTTATCAACCATGTACATGTTTTCCAAAAGTGTTCTCATAATGTTTTTTACTATTATCATATTGATGTTTAAAGTTATTTTACCCATTTCTAACAATTACTACATGGTATAGAAGGAATATTTCAATCATTTTCCATATTAGGTACTTTTTAAATTTATGAAAAAAGTATAATAAGAACATTTTCTTTTAACTTATATGGTATGAACGAATTTTTACACTATCATAACGCCTTATTTACATGAATATTACATTACAAGATTTCAATATTATTTTCAAATAAATTATTTTCGTTCAAAATAGTTTCAAATTTTGAGAAATGAAAAAGTTTTTGAAAAATAAAGGATATCTTCCTCAAGAATTAATTTCAAGCATTTTATAAAAATTATTTTTCATCTAAGATGAAATTATTTAAATAACATTTTGTTTTTATTAATATTATCAATATTAATTGATTGTGTTTGTTATGGAATGTTATTTATTAAATCCATTTGTTTTATATTGATTAATATGGGGTTATGTTTAAGAAACCCATTTTATTCTCAGGGTTATGCTATGAGAATGATTTATGTTTTTGTGGAATACATAAGAATAATTTCATTATGGGATGGGTGAGACCTATATCTTCCTCCAATGAATTGGGTAAATATTTATATTTCATGAGATAGACATGACTTGAACGACAAATAAATCTAGTTTAGTAATATTAGGCTGGAACAACATGTAAATCTAGTTTAGTAATACAGGGTAAGAACAGTAAGTAAACCCAATTAAGTAATTGAATTTTTCCACAATGATGGACTTGGGAATGTTCCATAGTTAATATGAAATTATTTTTTATGCTTTTTTGTTTTCCATAATTTTATGTTTTAATAAAATTATATTTTTTCATGGATCTTGTTCTTTCATGATTTATTCTTTTTGAACTAAAAATATTTATTTTATGACTCAAGATTTTGATATCTATTATACATGGTTTTATTTTTAAAAGTTACGTTCAGATATTATTTTGTTTACGTTTTGTCTGAAATTTTCCATGTTTACATTACTGAGTATGCGAGCTCACCCATTTTTATATTTCTCTTCCCCAAGATATGAAGAGGGGTATTAAGTAAGATGTGTCAAAAAGGGGATCTAGTTTTAAAGGAAAACACGTGAGATGATATAGATGTTTTATGAACCATGTTTTGTTTCCTCGTTTCCAAATTCACTAAACTAATACGTAATTTGGGAGTATGTTTGTGTAATGTGTTATGTATTCCACAAAAGTTTTGTAATTTCTATGTATGTCAAGATTAGGGTCTTTAAAATAGGTGCAGTACCTAATCCATTTGGGGGTGCAACCAATATGTCATCATCCTCAATTGATTGCTTGCCTCCCTTCTTGTAGAAATATGCATAATCATATGTGGATATTATAATATCTAAGGGGGAATTTTCACCATGTAGTGTGCCAAATTTTCCATAAATAGGGCACTTCAGACCCAAAGGGAATTTTGAAGGTATTTCCAGGTGGCTATGGAGCCATGACCATCCCAGAAAGATATTAAATGTGGTGTCTTTCTAGATAACCATAATATATGCATCAGATGTGAGTTCCCCAAACTGGTCTTCAATCTTGATCTTCACAAGAGGTCTTTTGCCTTTCTTATCATACCATGTAATGGTCCACATTGTGGGAGACAATTCCCTTTCTCTATTTCCCAAAAATCATAGGGTTTGAATTGGGATGATGTTATTCCTAGAACCATTATCAATTAGAGACTTCTAGAAGTTGAAATTGTTGAGTCTTCCTAAGACATATAGGGTTCTGATGTTCCCTTTTATGGAATTTTCATGATCTTGGTCAGTGAATTAGATGGATACATGGCATTCTGATGACATGGTATTCACTCGATAAAACTTGGTAGCAGGGAATTCTGTCTCGAACTCTTGTGGGCTCTGAAGGAATTCTTAGAGTTACTCCATGAGTTCCTTTTATAGAATAAGTGCATCAAGGATCAAGATTTTGGCTAGGGATGCCTCCATCTATTTTATAATGTCATATTTTTGAGCCAGAGATCAGCGCATCCCCATGTAGGGTTGCTCCTAGATATGTGGCTCAGGAGATGTGGCATTTGATGTTGATGTGTTTTGTTATTGTGCAGAGGTCAATAGAGAATCTACTACAATAAGTGTAGTTAGTTCCATGCTTACGCTTTTTCTAGGATGATCAGATAATATAACCCCTGCTAAGAGGTCATGAAATAAAATTGGGTGAGGATTGTTGCTAGAGGTTTTTAGGATTCCTCTATTCTTCATTTGAGCCCACTGGAATGCTTTCCCATGGGTCTCTGTTGCATATATATTTTCCATGTGGATTTGAACATTATATTTTGTCCAAAAATGTCTACGATATACTATTTATCCTTGGTTCTGACAGATGAATACTCCTGTTCCCAAGTTATGTGGGGGGAAAATCATGCTCTGGGGCATATTCATCATCAGAGATGGGGTCTACCAAATGTATCATGTTTCCAGAACCAAATATGATCTATTTTTTTTGATGTGGATTCCATTTGGTTGGGTGGTTATGATGCTCTATATGTTACAAGGAAGAAGTCCATATGATTCAGAGCTTCTGTTGGAGAAATATATGACTCCTCCTCTATTTCTTACTACTTATGGTGATCACATCCACTTCTGGGAGGCACAATTAATGTTTCCTCCTAGGGTGGTGGGGCCATTTTTGGTCTACGTAGCTGTTCTATAAGAGCGGAATGAGCTAAATTATCTAAGTTTTGAGTAATGAAGTTTTTGAACATTCAAGAAAACCTTACCATAACATTCTTAAAATCACCATCTTCTTTTTATTGGGTGGTCATTATGAAATCCACCTATACTGAAGATCTATCCAGCACCACATGTCCATAATTGACCATGACATTAAGGTTGTCTTTACAGACGAAGCAGTCCTAGATATTATGACTCATCTTTCTATGGAAAGGGCAGTAGTTGGGAAGGTCAGTGGTGTTTCCCTCAATGTTCCCCTTGGTCTAGGGTAATGTGATCAGGTTGTTACCCATGGCTACCAATAAATAACCACTTACTTGTTCGTTTCAGAAGGATTATGCTTGATTAATCAATTCCTAAACTCTTGGGTGACCTTGATTTGTTTTTTTCTTTAGGACGAGGGTTATTTTGTAGTTTTTAGTAGTCAAGAGGAGGTTTTGGGTGGTTTGGGATCTTCTTGGGTTCTTGGATGGGAACTTCTGTCAGCTTGAGAGTGATATCTGCACTTATAATTTTTCATGCCATTTTACAATGCTATGGGAATGAGTAAATATTTGGAATAGATTCATTGAATGGAGTATTTGAGAATTTGATACATTTATATGAACTCACCGAACTCACCTAGATACTTCATTGGGATTAGAGGTGTCACCAACACATCCTGCAGATTTTCTGTGTAGAGTTCCAACAGTTTCTCTTGTGAGAGAGGGAAGTTAAGTGGATAGGTGAAACCTTTCCATCTATCTCTAAAGTAAAAAATACTCCCATGTTTGTGTTTATTTTATTTTTTAGTTGATAATCATAATTCTTCTTAATGTGGAACTGAATTGATAAAGGAACTTAAAATGGAGGTCTTCCTGTCCAACAACAGATCCTAATGGCATAATGTTATACCAAAGAAAAACTAAACCTATCAGAGTTTGTACAAAAAAACTCAGATTTGTTGCATCCTGTTGATCTTGATAGACCATCATCAACCCACATCTGGATACATAGTGTGTGAGATGTTGTTTGGTGTCACCCACACTGTATAAGGTAGATAAGTTTGGATTTCTGAAATTAGGTGGGGGAAATGTTTCATCCATCCATTCAGGATAAGGGTTTATCGCAGGATACATAGGTGAATGTTTCCCTTACATGGATTCCACTCAATTGTACATGGAATTAATGTCATCAAGCATCTCCTATGGGACTATTGTATAATCTATCTCTCTTCTTCATGGAGTGGGTGGGGATTGACGAGATGGACCAACTTTTATCTCCCTCTTATTTTAGCTCATCCTAAGAATGAATGACTTCCATGATGAGTGATAGGATGTCTCCACAATATTGGAAGTCATTATCATTTTGTACTTCCTCAATTATACATACTGGCTATCTGGATTCGAATCTAGTCTAATGCTCAGTTTCCACTCTTGCTGGAATATTGGATATAGGAGGGAGAATCTCTATGACCTAAATATGATACATTGTGGGAATATTTTAACTAAGTAACTCCTTGTTGATTTGTTATAGATTTTTTTATTTCATTATTATATTGAGAAAACTATTCCTCTATGGTAGGAACCTCAAATTTCATAGGTGGTTATCAGGATGTAGCTACACCATTCCCTTTTTCCTTGGTAGTGTTCATCCAGAGAGGTCGAAGCTCATTATTCGGAGGTGCTAGATTTTGGAGCCTTCTCTGGATCCAGGTGCATGCAACTTTGGTTGGTGAATCTAGATCACTATCCTCTAATGGTTAATTTTCCATGTTGTATCCCTATTCATTTTTTCCTGATCCATAATGTCTACCATGTTGAAACTGATGACATTCACAGAGGCATACTGGGAAATGGTGGTTGTGCCATTACCTTCAATGCCATAGGCTAATTCTGCAGTTCTTTCATCATGGTCATTATTCAAAACCTTGACCTTATTGGGCCTCTTTGGATTAAGACCCCAGAATGGTCTAATTTCCTTCAACAAAAGGTCATTCTGTATTGGTCTATGAATAGTGACTTTCATGGAGTTTCTAGTCATCATTATAGAATGGCCCCCCAACCCGATGATGTTTTTCTTACAATCAAAATAATAGGTGTGATGTTGACCATTGATTTTCTCTCCCAACTTGGAGTGTACTGATTCTCTCTCTGGTGAAGATGATGAAGAAAATTCCCCCATACCTATAGGATGGGGTTTATTTGTGGCCATAATTTTCATTGATTAGTCATGTTGTAGAGGATCCAATGGATTTAGTTGAGTATTGGAGGACTCTAGGGATGGGAATGAAGATATATATTCCACCATTATAATGGGACAGGGTTGATCTAATATCACCGTTGATGTATCCGGCATCCTCTAAGGGGATGATGAACCTGGTGATGGGGATTGAGATATAAATTCTCTCATCCTAGGGGGCTGAGGTTAGTTCGTAAATGCTGCCGATATGTCCCAAATCCTCTTGGAAATTGATGATACAAGAGGTGGAGGTGATGATAGATATTCCCCCAGCTGGGTGGGTTGGGTCCACTCTTGGACATGTGATATGGAAGCTACTACTACGACCCATTTGATATGGTGTAGTTGTCCTCATGTAGGATCTAGGATTGATGGAATCCCATGAATAGAACCATCTATTATGAGATTTTTTCTGGATGATCTCAAATTCAGTCTTTATGTTTGAAATGAATTCTCATTTGTTCAAGAGGTCCAATTTAGATTCATATTGTATATCCTCTCTCTATCTCTCTCTATTCTTGATGCTTGGGTACCATTTAAGTGTGATAATTTAATTATAGTGACCTACTGTCCTGAGTGTTACCAGGTCCCCTAATTTCATAGTAAGATATGACATTATAGTACACTACATCTAAGGGGTTATTCTATTCTAAGGGTGTGGAAAAGTGTAACTCTCTACACTATCCCCATCCTTGAATATAGATGCGTGACATGGATTTGAATATCATCTTCCAAACATTTCTCATGCAATGGTGGAAATAATTTTGTAGATTTTCATTTTTATTTTCTAGTTTTTCATCTTGGTTCATTGATACAACTTCTAGTTCTAGCTAACAATAGACTGTCTTTATGGTCTAAAGGTTACCATCATATCTTGGATTAGAGAGGACTCTAGCCTTCATTCGCTGATGAGTAGCCCATATATTTTTGGGTAGATAAGGCATGCACTCCTTTTCTTACCCATTTTAGATCTCATAGACTAGATTATAAAGGGGAAATAACATTATAGGGAGGTTTTTTCTAGGTAAATATATCTACATGTCAATATTAGTCTCCTCTTCATTAGACTTACACACGTTCATCCGGTCAAACTATAGAAGATGATTCTGATGGTATCCTGATGAATAGAATGGAGTGATATATAAGGTTTATGGGGAACTATATATCATTGAACCTTATGTTTCAAGAACCTCTCTATAGTAAGGTTTCATAATTTGAGACACCTCTATATAAGAAGTTTTCTGGGAAAAGGTAGGATTTCCTTGTTTATGGGATATTTCTCCTAAGGAAGGTTGACTATGGTGGATGTTAGTACTAGAGTCCCTATGGTTTATCTCCACACTACCATGAGGAGGACTACCAAGTTAATTAATTTCTTATGCTTTAGTGGAAGAGTTGACAGACCCTTATGTTGTTGATAATGTGTCTCGAACTATCTCAATAACACTATGAATATAGTCCATGTTATGCATCCTGTTCAGAATATGATGACCTAAATTTTATGATTGTGTAGGGATATGATCCTACTATATAATGGTTGATGGAACTTTTTTATAATTGTAAGGTACTACGGAAGTATGATACTACTTCTACAAAGTTCCTAGAATAATGATCGCATAGCGATTCACTATTCAAATCCACCCTTACACCACTGTTTTAAACTGGTTTTGTAAAGAATATTCCAAAAATAATAACAAATTTAACTTTATGTTTTGATCAGTGAATTAATGTTTATCACTTTTTAATAGGTAAATTTTACTTGTTTTGCTATTTACATTGTTGGAGGAGATGATTTGGAGAGCTCATGATGAAATTCACGCAAAATGGGCCAAACTGCGCGAGAGACCAAGCATGCATGTGGAAAATTATTTGTACTGTGGATAATACTTGCATAAAATTGGGTTAAATATTGGTTAATGTGTGAAGAAAATGTGGTCTAAATTTCTATAGAAGATCATAAAGCCCAATTTGTTCATTTTGAGGCCCAAAATAGTCCCACAATGTGAAGAAATTCTGGACGGTTTTGATTGGACCACCCTTTAGTATTTGGGCCATAACGCGGGCCTCGTAGATTAAATTGGGATTATTCCACCTCCATTGGATATATAACTCTATGGTAAAACTCCCCATTTAATTTAATGAAAATTTCACACGTGTTGATCAGTTAAACAGCCGGATAAAGAAGGATTACAAATTCTGTCCTGAATAGTGATCTAGTCCCTTAGGCACTTGACCTCTTTTGTAGAAAGTGTGATGTGTTTGTACATAAAATTACTCCTACCCCTCATTATATCACGTTACACAATCATGGGTTAAGTTTAGTCTAATTTTAGAGCTCTCTTCACCCATTTTATTTCTCTCCTACCTCATGTACTTATAAACCTCTTAGTGATCAATTTGCGAAGCATCCTTTGTTGTAATCCTAAGCTCCAAACTTATAATATTCATAAGGTAATTGATTTCCAAGTTTGTTTTCAATTTTTATTCACTACTAGATTCTAAATTTGTGTTTATTCTGGTGTGATCAAATACAAATCAAAGGAACAAGAATCCACATGCTTCCATGCATAACTCAGATCTTGTGATGATTTGAGTGTGGTTGCCTCTTTTCTCACCCCTCCCTTTTATGAGTGTGCAAATGGACTGTGTCAGTTGATAAAATCCCATAACATGAACCTATTAATATTAATGTTATTGTCTTGTGGAATATTTTCTATCATTTAAACAAATCTGGTCATCTCATCACATTGTTCATTTCATGCCTTGATTGAGTTTCGTTTTTACATCGATTCATTTTGTTGATTTTGAGCGGTTTCCGATAATCAATATCGTTGATCGATCATATCATAGGTGGTAACCAAGTAAGAACTCACATACCATTACTGGTTTCAGTATTTATAAAATCACAGAATCAATTATCCTTCCCTTTCCCTTGAGAGCGATGACGGATTGAGCATCAAGGGACACTTACCCGGATTGATCACGGTTTCTCCAACTGGTTTCTCTAAGTAGCAATATAATTTAGATTTTTGTACTTTAATCATAAAACCCTAGTATTATAAAACCCTATTTCCCTTTTTTTACTTTTTTAATCAGAACTACATTTTGGAATTAATGATGTAAGGCTCTGTCAAGAGACGACCTAGGGTTACTGCTATACTGTAGAAGTTCTAGTTTAAAATAAACATCTAATTTGATGTTCTCGACAATGCGATAAAATTTTGGTGCCATTTCCGGGGTGCCAAGACCATTTTTTCCTTTTTATTTATTTATTTTACTTCTTAATTAGTACTCCTTTCAATACCCCAACCCATTTGATTGTTTTTGTTTGGGGTTTTTGTCTTTATTTTGGGTTGTTTTTGTGTGTTATTTCTCTCTCTATTCTTCTTCTTGTCCATATATATCTCTATAATTATATATTATAACATTATATTCTTATTTCATCCTTCTTAAGTGATTTTATCTATATTCAATAACAAAAAAAAAACAAACTTCACAACTTATTTGCATGACCCGATCAGAAAAAAAAATGCTTGAATTTGACCCTGAAATTGAAAAGACACTCCATTAACAAATCAAGGTATCTAGAGAAGGCCAATCAAGTAATACTGAGTAACCCCTTTTGGAACCTCATTTGACCATAAACCAATAAAAAATTGAACCCAATCAAACCCAATAAAACATGGCTCCAAATAATCAAACCTTAAAATAACTGACCACCCCAGATGTGGAGTACCGACCTACGTACATCCAATATACCGAGGAAGCAACCAACTTTGAGCTTAGATATGGACTCATCCACCTACTTACCAAATTTCATGGTCTTCCTAGTGAGGACCCTCACAAACATATCAAAGAGTTTTATATATTCTGCTCCACCATGAAACCCCAAAATGTGTCTGAGGACCTAATTAAGTTTAGGTCCTTCCCATTATCCCTTGTTGTTGTAGCCAAATATTGGCTATACTATTTGACTACCACAATTTTGGGCTGGAATGTCTTAAAAAGAATATTTTTATAGAAGTTATTCCCTGCCACCCAAACAACATCAATTAGGAAAGAAATTTGTGGCATTAGGCGATCACAAGGAGAGACCCTTCGTGAATACTTAGAGATATTTAAACGACTATGCTCAAGTGGCCCCCACCAACATATTAGTAAAAAACTATTAATCCAATACTTCTTTGAGGGACTTATCCCCATGGATTGTGGAATGATTGATACAATAGTTGGTGGTGCCTTGGTTGTTAAAACTCATTCTGCCATTCAGGACTTAATAGCCAACATGGCTCAAAATGCACAACAATCTGGTACACGAGCTATTGCACCAACCCAAGGAGTTCATGAGGTAATTCATTCATCCCTAGAAATAATGGTAGATAACAAGATTAATGAGATTCATACCATTCTAAGGAAATTATATCAAGAAAAAGGTATCTTACAATCTCCTCCTGTTCCATTACATTGTGGTATTTGTTCTAACAATACTCATTTTTATGACCAGTGCCCACAAATTCAAGATTCACCCGATTCTTGTGTAGCCGTGTTCCCAGGGTGTCCATTCCAACAAGAACCTCCCTTCAAGCAAGAACCATTCAGGCCAAATCCAAACCTCGGGTGGCAAGCTCAACCCCAGTACCGACAAGGAGGAAACTAAAGATACCCAAAGAAGAATTTGTATCCACAAGTCCAAGGTATGCAACTTTCTTATCCTTCAACTTCTCAAAACAATCCTCATCCTCCTCCCAAATCTGAACCAATCCCTAAGGATATGGTGAATAAAATGGAAACCTAGAACCTCTAGTTCCAACAAAACACACAATCGATAATTCAAGACCTACAAACTCAAGTGGGGTAGTTATAAAACACAATAAGTGAGATTAAGATGCAAGGTTTTGGACAACTACCATCCCAACCCATTTCCAATCCAAAGGAAAAAAGGTAATTTATGTGCAGTTACAATTCGTAGTGGTAAGTAAGTCTCTCCTTCTACTGATTTTGTGCAACAAGTATGTCCCCCTCTTGAAAACAATCTTTCCCAACCCTAAATAATTTCATGTAATGAAAAACAAGACAAAAGGGTAATTGAGTTATCATTGATGATTCAAATGAACAATACATTCCTCTTCCTTTTACCCAAAGACTCTTTAAATCTAAGAAAAATTCTGATAATGAGATTGATACTGAAATAATGGATACATTTATAAAAGTTCAAGTTAATATTCCTTTACTGGATGCAGTCATGAAAATTCTCCATTATGAAAAATGTCTTAAAGAGCTTTTCACCCATAGAGTAAGGCTGAAGGGGAATAGGAGAGTTAACTTGGGAAGGAATGCCTCAACCTTGATTCAACTAGAAATGCCAGCCAAATGCAAGGATTCAGGCACATTCACAAAACCATGTACCATAGGGGAGACATTCTTTTTAGATGCTATGTTAGATTTAGGTGCTTCCATTAATGTAATGCCTCACTCCATTTATACTTCTCTATAGGATGGAGATATTCAACAAACATGCATTGTTGTGAAACTTGAAAACCAAAGTTCTAAACATCCCATAAGAGTGATTGAGTATGTCCTTGTAAGAGTGAAGAATATCATCTTCCCTACTAATTTATACATCCTTGAGATGGAAGATACCCAAACCCAAGGACATGCCCCTCTCATACTTGGGAGGAAATTCCTCAAAACATCAAAAAAGATCATCAACGTTCACAATGGTACACTATCCATGGACTTCGAAGGAAAAAGGTAAGTTTTAACATCCTTGAGGCTATGAAACACCCCATTAAAGAGAACTCTTCTCTTCTTGTCTATTTGATTGAAGTTCTCTCAAATGATTCACACACACACAATTCTCCCCTCAACCCAAACTCTGATTTCTTTTCCTTTTCTTCACCCTTAGAAGATTTGAGTTTTGATTCATGTTTTGAGTTTTGTGTGAGTTCTAAAAAGTGTAAATTTTTTGCTTTAATTTATGAGTGTGTTCGTTCTAAGGTACCCATGACCGTCGATGATTATAAAAATCTAATTTCAATAGATTCTATATCTTTAGAGAATAAACATGAGTAGATAGACAGTTTAATGGACCTCACTCCCCCTAAATCCCTTCCCTCAATCCATAGACCACTGGTGTTGGAACCTAAACAACTTAATTATAATTTAAAATATGCATATCTTGATGGTATTGACCAATTGACCATCATTATTGCCAATAGCCTCTCTCCACAATAGGAATCGAAACTACTCAAACTTTTGAGAGAATGTAAAATGATAATAGGATGGACATTGGATGATATTCCTTGGATTAGACCATATATTTTTATGCACCATATACTTTTGGATGATGAGGCTAAGATTGTGGGACAATCCCAACACCGGTTTAATCCCACTCTCCTTGAAGTGGTAAAATTGGAAGTCAATAAATTACTTTATGTGGTGATCATTTATCCTATATCTGATAGTAAATGGGTTAGCCCAGTGAAAATTGTGCCTAAAAAATAGGAATAATAGTTGTGTTAAATGAAAGGAATGAATTTGTTCCAACACGTGTGGAAAATAGTTGTGAGTCTGTATTAACTACCATCGACTGAATGAATCCACACAGAAGAACCAATTTCCTCTACCTTTCATTGACCAAATGTTAGAATGATTGGCTTGTAAGTCCCATTATTGTTTCCTTGATGTCTATTCAGGTTATTTACAAATCCATATAGCCCCTGAGGATCAAGAAAAGACAATATTTACTTTTTCATTCAGCACATTTTCATACAGAAGGATGCCATTCTGTCTATGTAATGCTCCTGGTAATTTTTAGCGATGTATGTTGAGTATTTTTTCTATGTCCCTTGATATTTTTATGGAAGTATTTATCAATGATTTCATGGTATATGGTTCTTATATTTGTGATTATTTAGAACACCCACGTTCTGTCCTCCGCCACTACACTGAAAAAGATCTTGTTTTAAATTATGAGAAATGCCATTTTATGGTTATGTGGGGGATAGTTATTGGTCATGTCATTTAAAATAAGGGTATTCAAGTTGATAAATCTAAAATTGAATTAATTTCAACCCTTCTATATCCAAAATGGGTTCTTGAGGTGCGTTCTTTCTTGGGTGATGCCGGTTTTTACAGCCGATTCATTAAAGACTTTAGTAAGACTACACTTCCACTGTACAGATTATTGCAAAAGGATTTTGAGTTTTTGTTTGTTAGAAATTGTGAAGATGAATAAAATTAACTAAAAAGGAGTCTCACATCACCTCACATTATCCAACCACCAAGGTGGGATCTCCCCTTTGAGATTATGTGTGATGCCTCTAACTTTGTAGTTGGGGCAGTTTTATCACAAAGGGTTGAGAAGGCTCCTCATGTCATTACATATTCCTCATGTACCCTTGACCCTGCCCAGGTAAACTACACAATAAATAAAAAATAACTCCTTTCTATTGTGTTTTCCTTGGAAAAATTTCATTCATATCTTCATGGGTCAAAAGTGATTGTGTTTTCTGACCATGCTGCCCTTCGATTCCTTTTAAAGAAACCTAAAGCTAAGCCCCACCTCATTTAGTGGATTCTCCTCCTCCAAGAGTTTGAACTTGAGATTTGAGATAATAGGAGAGTAGAAAATGTTGTAGCTAACCACATTAGTTGGATTTCTCCACTATTGGACCAACATGCTGACTCACCCCTCCCCATTGAGGAATTATTCCCTCATGGGAAACTTTTTTGATATTGTGGACCTTACCCCTCAGTATGTGGACATTGTGAATTTCTAGTAACATATAGGGTCCCCATTGATTTCATCACTTCACAATCCCATATACTTAATAATGATTCTTGATGGTACATTTGGGATGACACATATTTGTGGAGAATTTTTGGTGACCATGTAGTTCATCGGTGTGTCTCTGACCATGAGCTCACCTCTGTTTTGACCTTCTGCAACACTTTGGACTGTGGGGTCCACTTTGGATCTCAACGTATAGCTTGAAAGGTCCTCGAATCAGGAATTTATTGGCCAAAATTTTATAGGGATGCCCATAGATATTTCAAGTCATGTAGTCATTGTCAATTCATAGGGAATATCTCTAAGAGGAATGAAATGCCCCAACAACCCATGTTATTATATGAAATTTTTGAAGCATGGGGAATTGACTTAATGAGGCCTTTTACAAATTAATTTGGCTTTTTATGCATCTTATTGGTTGTTGACTATGTATCTAAATGGGTGGAAGCAAAATCCACCAGGACCGATGACTCTTGTGTGGTTGTTGATTTTGTGAGGTCTCAGATTTTTTGTAGGTTTGGTTAATCGAGATTCATCATTAGTGATCAGGGTTCACATTTTTTCAATCAAAACATGAAAAATTTTCTTCTAAAGTATGGGGTTTATCATAAAGTCTCCACTTAATATCACCCCCGAACTAATGGACAATCAGAAATCTAAAATCAGGAAGTTAAACGAATCTTGGAAAAAATGGTATAACCTAGTAGGAAAGATTGGAATTTGCGCTTGGATGATGCACTTTGGGCATACCGTATAGGTTTTAAAACCCCAATTGGAATGTCACCATATATAATTGTGTTTGGAAAGGCTTTTCACCTCCTGGTGGAGGTATAACACCATGAATATTGGGCTGTTAAATAATGTAATATGAACCTTTAAGATGTAGGTGAGCATAAGAACCTGTAGATTCAAGAGTTGGATGAAATTAGACATGATGCATATGAGAACTCCCAGATCTATAAATAGAATACAAAGGATATCCATGATAGTATAATTCATAAATGGAAGTTACATATTAGTGAGAAGGTCCTCATGTACAATTCCAGGCTAAAGCTCCACCTAAGTAAGCTTTGTTCCCGATGGATCGGTCTTTATAATGTTACTAATGTTTACCCTTTTGGTGAAAAAAAAATTTTGCATGAAAAGAGTGGACTAAGTATTATCGTCAATGGGCAGTGACTTAAAAACTTCTATGAGGATTTTCCAAAGAATTTGGTGGAGGAAATCCACCTTTTAGATGCAACATACTAGTAAAACACACCAGGTTTTATCCTTCCTTCTCACATTCTCAATTATTTCACTGAGAACACTGCACATTCTAGGTGTGTGTGTGTGTGTGGGGGGGGGGGGGGGTGGATACACTCCTGGGTTCATTATGATTTCCATTTTCTTTCTTCTTTCTTCTCATTTTCACTTTTTTTATGGTATTTTCATTTTTCCCCTGTAAAATTTTCAATGTTCCATTATTTGCTGACCATAAGGGGGGGTGGGGGGTGGGGGAAGTAAAAATACCATAAATAAGGAGAAAAATAATATCTATATGAATTGAACATCAGGGAGTGATTTTTAGTGAATTGGTTTTCCATCAGTGATATAAATAGTTGTATCTATATGAAATCGTTGACATGATTGATGCCCCTTGAGTGAGTTGTTTTTAGAAAAACCATGTCAGTAATATCTCCACACATTTTTGCACCAAACCACAAAGTATGAATATTTCTTACTTACTATAAGGTAAATATAAATTAGGTTAATATTTTTTAGATTAAAATTATATTTATATACGTTCGTTCCGTATCCTATATATTTCAGTACTGTACCAGATTGACCTATGCATGTGTACCTGATATCCAACAGTTGCACAACCTAAAAAAACAATTTTGGGTTGTGTCTTGGGAAGGTCAAAAACCAATCCTCCTAAACCTTTGATCTTGTTATAACTATTACAATTAGTGTGGTGAGGAGATCAAACAAAGGTTGAGATATGAGTGTGAGATTTTCTCCAAATGCAACTTCTGAAAAAAAACAAAAATAATAAATGAGGGGAGTGATTAAATGTGCAACATATGGGGATATCTAGGTTGGGAGATTATGGTTTGAATTCCAGGGATTCTTAAGTGAGTGGGTCTTGAAATATTATTGCAAAGGATGTAAGGCAGGTTCAGTAGACAAAATATTTTAAGCTGAATAATGTTAAAATAACCTATATTTATTGGATAGAAAGTGGAAAGAATAGCCTGAAATGGTTTTCACACACACACACATGTAGAGTTAGTGGCATGGTTTACTTTTTAATTCCTTTCTAAATTTGGTATCAAGAATCTCTTTTAATTTCATTGTGATATTATTTATGAGACATCTTTTTCCATTTTCACTAGGAAGAACTCATTGATCTAGTTTGTGCATTGATCACATTAATTTAATGAATTTAAATATACTAAAATGTTAAATATTCATGATTTTGGGAATATATACATGCATAATTTTTTTTGGATATGTGTCTTGGCCTAGGAGTGCAATTTTTTAGGTGTGGGGGAGTGATCGCATAGCAATCCACTATTCAAATCCACCCTTACATCGCTGTTTTAAACTGGTTTTGTAATGAATATTCCAAAAATAAAAATAAATTGAACTTTATGTTTGGATCAATGAATTAATGTTTATCATAGTTTAATAGGGAAATTTTACTTTTTTGGTGTTTACATTGTAGGAGTATTTGATTTAGAGAGCTCATGATGGAATTCATTCAAAATGGGCCAAACTGCGTGAGAGCCCAAGCATGCATGTGGACAATTATTTGTACTGTAGAAAATACGTCCTTCCAAGTGGGATAAAAATGGGTGTATGATTGAACAATAATGTGGGATACATTTCTATATAAGATCATGAAGCCCAATTCGTCTATTTGGAGGCCCAAAATAGACCCACAATGGGAAGAAATTATGGGTGGGCCAGATTGGACCACCATTCTGTATTTGGGGCATAACTCGGGCCTCAAAGATCTAATTGGGCTGATTACACCTCCATTGAACATATAACGCTAAGGGTCACCTCTTCACCAAATTTCATGACAATTGAATGCGTTTTGTTCAGTCAACCATCCGAATAAAGAAGGATTAAAAATTCTGTCCCGAATAGTGACCTTGTCCCTTAGGCATTTAACCTCTTTTGTAGAAAGGGTGATGTTTTTGTCCATAAAATCAATCCTCCCCCTAATTATATCATGTTAAAAGACCAGGGGTGATGTTTAGTCGAATTTTAGAGCTCTCTTCACCCATTTTATTTCTCTTATCTCTCATGTACTTGTAAACCTCTTAGTGATCAATTTGGGGAGCGTACTTTGTTGTAATCCCAAGATCCACACTTTTAATCTTCATAAGGTAATTGATTTCTAGGTTTTTTGTCAATTTATCTTCATTCCTAACTTCTAAATTTTTTTATTCTAGTATGATCAAATACAAATCAATGGGAAAATAATCCACATGCTTCCATGCATAACCCGGATCTTGTGATGATTTGACTGCGGTTGCCTATTTTCTCACCCCTCCCTTTTGTGATTGTGCAAATGGATTGCTTCGGTTGATAAAAACAAGGAGTTTGATCCTATTAATATGCATGATATTGTCTTTTGGAATATTTTTTTTATCATTGGCACAAATCTGGTCATCTCATCACATTGTTGATTTGATTCCTTAATTGAGTTCCGTTTTTTACATCGATTCATTTTGTTGATTTTGAGCGGTTTCCAACAATCAAATACGTTGATTGATAAAATCCTAGGTGGAAACCTAGTAAGAACTCAAATACCATTACTGGTTTTAGTATGTATAAATTCAATGAATCAATGATCCTTCCCTTTCCCTTGAGAGCAATGACGGATTGAGCATCAATGGACACTTTCTCGGGTTGATCACAATTTCTCCAACCGATTTCTCTAAGCAGTGATATACTTTCAATTTCTATTCTTTAATCATCAAACCCAAGTATTAAAAAACACCATTTCCCTTTTTTACCTTTCTAATCATAACCAAATTTTGGAATTAATTATCTAATGCTCCGTCAAGATATGACCTAGGGTTTCTGCTATACTGCATAATTTCTAGTTAAAAATAAACATCTAATTCGACACGCATGACAACACGATTAAATATGCCAATGAACTATCTCCCTATTGATAGGAATATGAGCCTATCTTGAGGAATGTGACACTACAACTTGGTGATCCTCAGTGGGGATGTGATTATGAGTTCAATCCTGATTCTTTGGGATATGATGCTGGTCTTTCATGGTAGGGATATGAGCTTTCCCTGAGGTGTGTGCCACTCTCACTTGGTGAGCCCCAGTTGGAGAAACAGTATATGTCTCGTCTGAATATGAGTTCCCCACAAGAATATTTTGATGAACATCCAGAACACTAGAAGTTATACGAGTGTCCTCCAGTATTTCCCTAGAAGGATGCTGGTGTAGTCTTTCATCAGTAGAAGTAGGAGTATGCACCTGAAATCTGTGATCTACTAGAATATTCCAATAAGATCACTGATATAAATTAGAGCATTTCAGAAGTCTTGTTACACTATCACTTAATTAAACCTAACAAAAATGTGGATATCTGCCAGATCAAGGGCCTTTGGAATATTCTATTGGACATCATCAATAGGATTATGAGTATGTCCTAAGGAATGTTACCCCCTCACTTGGTGAGCCCTAGTCAGAATAGGGATTTAAGTCTGATCTTGGGCCTTTGTAATACATCACTATCCATCTTTGTTAGGCATGTTCCCCCATCCCAAAGTATTGTTCCACTCTGACATGGTGATCTCTAATCATAATAGGAATATGATTCCAGTACAATGTCTTTCCCATTATTCGAATATGCTGATAATCTTCTTGAATAGGAGAAAGAATGTGTGCTTTCTCTAACATAGTCAATTTCTCATGATGATCAGAGTGTTGAGCTATCCTGGATATAGTGAAATAAATATGCACCTATCACATTATCTAAAATATTTTCGAAATATATCGGTTGAGTTCTTCACCTGTTACAAAAATATATTGGCATTTTAGAAATGTGTGTGTATGGATATTATCCTTCACATTTTTATCACCATTATACACTGGAATATATCTTTAATTGAAGAGGGAATATGAACCCACTTCTTTCCTCCATGTGACACCATACAATACCATTGGACTTTGTTCACAAGGTTTGGGGTATGTTCCTCCCCCATTCATTCTATGAGAATATTACAAAAGACATGTTACGAATGAGTAGGGATGTGAGCCTACTTACTGGTTCCTATTGGCATATGCCAGTGGGAATCATTAGCATGAGTGGGGATATGAGCCCTCTCCCAGATATCTAGTTCCTCCTTCCTCTGATGAGCCTTCCATTTTTTCTATGCATGGGGGTCATAGGTGGAAATGTGTCAGGTGGTATCCTCAACTAAAAATTGGTGGGTATCAGTGGGATGATGATGGTGATGGTAGTTGGAATGTACCCTCCTTGGAAGCCCCCTGACTAGAAGGGGATGAATTGGGATTCCTGGTCAACCTTAATTAGATATGTAAGGTGGAATTTGTCACACTCTAGGGATTAGCTCCAAAAGTTGATGGTTGTGGTGATGAGGGCCACAGGCTTAGCTGCAACCTTCCTTGGGTGATATATAAATTCCTATTTTTCTGCTTGGATAATCTCATGGGAAAATTATAGGGTTGGTATTGTACCATGCTGGTGGTATTATCAGACCATAATATTTTCCACCATTAATTGAATATTTAAAGTAGGTGATAATATTTTGTGACCCATAGGGGTTGCATCTATAGGTGATTTAAGAGAGTGATCACTGGATGATGAGGAAATTGTCTTGAATTGGGATGATGAAATAAGTATCTATAGTTTTTCAAAAAAAAAAGAATAAGGTTACTGATTAATGTGATATTGTAAGAATAATATTCTCAATTAGATATGAATGGTTAACATAATTTTTATTTTATTCCTGATTCATCCATTCTGCTCACTTGGACTTATCAAAAATATTGATGGAATTATTTCTTGAGAACCCCCATTATAGAGGATTTTCTATCGAATCATTCCAGTCTTACTGCTTTTTTTGTATAGGGTATACAAAAGAAAGTGGAATGACTCATGATTATCCTGTCATTTGAGAGGTTTACACCAGGCTTTCCATTCTTTCCTATTTATAATGTGAAAATGAAATGGACCAATGGATAATAACCTAATAAATTTGTATTAAATAGATTAAAATAGATTTCACCATTTCTATTTTAAGTGAAAGAGATGACTGTGGAAACCCTCATTGACGTGGAATCAGTTGGGACAGATGGTTGATTGTAGGGGGTTTTAGTTTTTTCACAATCATTAACATCAGATCATTATCATTCTTAATGAAAACTCCAAATGGTTCCCTCATTCATAACTTTTTAAGGCATTACATCCAAATTTAGGTGGTCTACCGGAGTTTTAGACCCAACGACACTTAGGGACACACATTGGTCGACAAGCTAGGAGGTTGAGCTCATCACACCCTTATGGGGAATGTTGTTTCCTACTCTAAGACTCTCTTATTAATTTATGATATGTTCATGAATCCCTTCCTAATCATGCTACGAGACCTATTACCCTAAAAAATGATTATAGTTTAATAATACTTATATTAAAAAGTAAGATAATATCATTGATGAATAAAGGAAAGGGGGTCTCATTAGTGAATCCATCTGTTTGTATCTAAGGTTTTCCATCCATTTTCGAGTAATGGGTAGCTAGTTATATATTGAAACTGTATAACCAAGAGCTTTGGAAATTTCTATAATTCTAGGAGGTAATTAATATTGTTAGGAGTTGATTGAGCCATTATAAGGCATCCTACATATCTTGGTTTTGCAGGAATCAATACCCACATAGTTTGTTGAACTTGTGTAGAAATGACCTATATACATTATTTAGGATACCAGGTGTTCAAGATCAATTCCTGGGGGGGGGGTGTCCTACATATCGGAATTATGGTGAGAATTAGAGTTTTTATAGTTCATTCATTTTATTATTCCACTAATGAATGACATATAGTGATCCATCCATTGGAACAATTAGGCCCCAATGGTTGAGATGTCAGAGATATAAGAGGAATTTCATTTGAGTAGGTGTTTATTTGGCCTCAATCCTTAAAATGGTGTATTTTGTATCCTGATTATGGTAGGAATCAGTATTCTTATAGTTTATACATGCCCTTAAGACTGGCCCGAAACCAGAAGCCTTTGTGTTAGAAAAAACATATCATGCCTCTCATTGAGACTTACATGATGAAATTTCCCTAGATGGTGGAGACTCATGATTCAAATTATATGAATATTGAAACACCCTGTGATATATTGAACTTATTCTTGGTGTGATAAATAAGGGATACTATGTAATCAATTTCACTTCACATGGGTGCAGGGCTTATGCACTAGGACATCCCTAAGAATATTTATTATAAAGTTCAGGCCTCAGGGAGGAATCTTATGCATCTTTATTATAGTATGAATCAAATTAGTCATAGTTCAGTTGATCAGGGATTACACATTTAAGTTTCCCTTATCATTTTAGAGACATATACTATAGATGATAAGATTATTTCAATTACCTAAACCCACAAAATTTATGATAATTTTGAGAAACAATGGATGGAATGTAATAAATTTCCATTATTTTGGATGTAGGACTTATGTTTTGGGAATAACCTAAGAAAATTAATATGTAGGTCTAACCTCTAGAATGTGTCCTATGTATCCTAGTTATGGAAGGAATATGAGTCATCACAGTTCCGTTGATTGGGGCTTACACACTGAGGTTTCTCTTTTGATAGAGGAGTAAAAAACGAGGATGGAAAATTTTATAATGTCCTAGGATGTCATGTTGATCTGGTATATTCATCTAGAGGGTTTCAAATTAACCAGCTGACTTTTATGGAGGATAATAGAGGACCTGACTGGACAGTCTAGAGGGTTCTCATAACCGAGCTGACTTGCCCTGGTGTCATTGCAATATCTAGATGACACATATTGACAATGTCACGATAGTCAGTGTGATATGTATCAGAGGGTTTCTCATGTATTTGTTGACATGTATTGAGGGTATCACATTTCTTAGATGACATGTTTGTATGGTGGAATGAGTCCTAGATGATTTTCTTGAGGGTTTCGTGAGAGCTGGTTGACATGCCTGGGTGCTACCGCAAGACTTTTCTAACATGAGCAGACAACGTTATATGAGTCATGAAATGTATTTTATAGGCACAAAAAGGTTTGGGTTATGATCCCATAGGGCTACATGAGACTAAAGTGGAGCACCCAGGGGAACTGTGTGGAATTCTCTGACATGTTTAGAGAACGTCAGATGACCAAAATAATATTCCAAAGGAGTATCGTGGGGTCTTTGGTACATGTCATGGTGTTGTATCATGTCTTTTATGGATAATGCAAAATTAATGATGGTAAATGAATATTTTTTGATTAATTCATCAAGAATCTATCTTTATTCTATCCTTTATATTTATAAATCATTAGATTCATTTTGTTTCAATTTATTTTTTTTCTTGCACACTCTAGTAGACGTGTGGGATGTTTCTCATGTGTCCTACCAAAATTCCTTTGTGTGATATATGTTGATCACAAAAATATCATATTCATGTTCCATGATTGTTCTTGATATTTTTAGGTGTATTAACTGATGGAAAACTTGTCGGTCTTGAGATCATCGACTCTAAGAAATATTCTCTATTTCACAGGTGTGCTGATGCATTTGGATGTGAAAAATATAACCTCATTCTTTGAGCCTTGGGTGGTGGATTTCTAGGCCTCTCTACCCCGATTGTTCACTTTTTTGCACTATATATCTCATGCGAATCCAGTCAAGATTATTTGAAGGATTCCAGCGACACGTGTCATTGGGATCCTCTACCGTACATCACTTCTAAGGGCGTTACCTGATTTTAAATGATTGTATGTCCCTCCCGTCAATGTTTTATTTATTAGATTATTTCTAATTAATGGGGACTTGTTTTATCATGAGTTAATGATAAGAGAAATCCTTGTTGTCATATCGACATGTCCAGGGACCTTCACAAGATTAGGGAACCTATTAAAAGGCCTTTCATGATATCAGGTGACATGTATGCAAATTTCTGAGAGACAAGGATGGTTCCTCTAGTGGCCTTCAGGGGATCAGACTGTCTTCTCCAAGAATCTTGCAAGACTGTGTTATAGACTTCCTTAGTGTGTTACAATGGTTTTATGACCATGAGAGGATTCCACCTCCTCCCTCTTTTATTTCCTTTGTTTTATTTTCTAAAGGTCAAGGTTAATGTGAGATTATGTGAATATTGTAAAAGGAAAGAACTATCTCTCTCATTGATGTGTCACCAGACCTGAAAAGTTTCTGTTGGGGTGCAGAATTATTTCATGAAAAAATAAATCCATTTGTCCTTAGGGAGCCAAAGGGGTAGTGTGAGGTCGCCTAGACCTACCTGTGGCTCTTCTCATGATGATAAAGTCATAGTGTTGGGAATTCACATGATGATCTGGACATGACTCCATTGTCTCAAATTGTCTTGTAGATCACCAATGGAACATCACATTTATTTTATGACCACAAGTGCATTCCTCCACCTCTATTTTTATTTCCTTTATTTTATTTTACAAAGGCTCATAGGTCTCATGATTTTTCTCAAATGGTTTCAAGTATACTCATTCTCCCCATAAGTGAGATGTTTTATGATCTTTATGAACTCTAAATGCCTCCACCTTTTGGAAATTTTCCTATAATTGTAAAATTGTTTTTGGATGGTTTGTCAGGCGGTCACTGCTAAAAAACAACTTGGCCTAGTGAAGGTAATTCCACAGTCACCTCATAATCGTTGGATATCTAAGGTTCCATTGCAAGAGAAAAAGGACTTGTCCTAAGGGGCTTCATGGGACCTGCTGTAGACTATCCATCACAACCGGTTCCTTTTTCATCGATCAATGATAGTCACACAATCATAAGTTTCTTGGAGGTTTATAAGATCCTTGAGATCCAACCACATTCTACTGGCTTTTCCTTTGTGGGGAAAATAATACCCATATTCAGGTATTCCTTCCTTTTTGAATTTTAAAATTCTCATTTGGCAGACATAAATAATAATTAAACCATATTATTTTTAAAATTTATTTACTACTATTTAGATATTCCCACTTAATGATCAGGTTATAATTGTCATGTTTAAATAATAATATTTTAACAGAGTATCCATTTTTATTAAAAACCCATGTTTCATGAATTGTATACTATCTAAGATATTAGATTTATTTAAAAATAAATATATCATAAAGTCTTGAGACATTACATTCTAGTCTAACCATAGTTATTCCTTTTATATAGGTTATCCAATATTACATTCTTTTACAATATCAAGGTTTTATAATAGTTTTGTTAGTGTCATTAGTGAAATTCGAGACATCTGTTTTATTAGTGTCATCAATATCATTAATGTTTTGAGTGCTTCCCATTCTATTAGTCCCATTAGTGATGTCCATAAAATTTTTACTTTTAGTTTCATCCATTCCATCAATGCAACACCCAAAGATTTTACTATTTTTATTTCCTTAAAAAAGATCTAAATTTTTAGCAAAATCCTTCATACACAACATCTAACTAAAATAAGAAATTCCATATTAGATGAATTTTATCAAGAAAATACAATAATAGGATAAAATATTGTAAATAAAATCTCCTTAACCAATTAAAAATATTTACAATTAGAGAATATATGTTAGGTCTCCTAGGTCAAATACTATGGGGGGGGGGGGGTGAATCTGGGTATGATAGATTAAAACTAATTCCCCTTCAGATCTTATTTCATCATTAAACAAAACACAATTTTCATTTTCTCCCATAGTAAAATATGAACAGAAATGAAATCATGCACATGACACATTGATTTTACTTGGTCCACCCTCACTGGGCTACATCCAAGGAGAAAACCAGGGCGATGTGCCGATATACCAAATCCACTAAAGATCGCCTCTAATTACAAGGTATGGGACAGTTCATATCCATTCCAGGCTCACTTACTTTAAAATGTTTAGGGTATTCTCACTGAATTCCCATTGGTCACTCCCAATATTTCCTTATCTACCTCACTACTAGTGGAAATGATCACTGTCTTCCTCTTCCTATGCTCAATGATTTTAGAAGATATTCACTATCAATTTATAGACATTTGGTACCTTCATTTTTATGATACCAAAAATCCTCAACTATTGATATATGGTCTTTTGATGTTTGTTTTTCACCCATAAATGAAATCCAATTTTAAACGTATTGTTAATTAGAGGAAATTACTTTTGTGAACTATTAAATTCCCTTTGTGAACTTTCTGCTTCCTTCGTGAACTATGTTGCACCGTGTAGTCCATATTATTTTCTAACCACCTCTCCCATGGGATGCCTCCACTTTCTCTATTACGTACCAACTCATTGTAATGTCTTCATGAACTTCCACCACATATTGTCACTGGGAACCACATTTTCTTACCAGCTCAGTGTATCACCATTTTATCTACGAATTTTCCTCCTTTACCTGCTGTCTTCGCTTCCGTGAACTGTTTCCACATCAGCATAACTCCCTCCTCCTTCTACATAATTTATTCTTATGTGGAATTGTTCTTCTCCACAGATCTCTTCTTCTTTTGAAGAATCCTCCTTGCAAACTACTTCAACCTTTGCGGAATTCTCCCTCGTGAAACAATTTCTGATTCACCGAATTCCAAGAGAAAATATATTTTCTTATGAAAATTTCTCTAAGTAAAGATGATATTAGAGATCCATATATAATAAAATAGATACAAAAATCGATATAATCCATTTTAAATAATCATTTGATGATTTACAACCATCATCATGTATCGCTTCTCCCACAAACTATTTTATCTTGCATAGTCAGTGTACTACAACTATTCCTCACAGCATTCGATCTCTTTTGGAAAATAAACACTTCACAGATCCTCAAGTAAACACCTCATTTCCAAAAAAGACATACAATATAACATACCATAAGCCTTCAGTAAACCATTAGACTCTTGCGAACCACATAACTTCCTGGGAACCATTTTTCATTCATGGTCCACGTACCGCACTTTTCAGTCTGCATAGAGATGATGTGTGGAAATCCTACCTTTTTTGTTTGTCCACACTGCTCCACGTACCACCATTTGTAGTCAGAGAAATGTACTTCATGGTCCATGTTCTATGAAATACTTTTTAGAAAAACTTCCTTTTCCAATTTTTTTTTCAAATTTTGAGGCCCAAGAATTTAGAAAAAAATGGAAAACTACGCAACCTTAAACATCTGCTTCAGCAAACACCAACCATTATTATTCATGTTCATCTAGATTTTTCAACAAACACAATCAAACCCAAAAACACCCAGATAAATCCTTGTGGGATTTTTTCCCACCAACATATAATTAGAATGATTTAATAGTTATAAGGATAACTCATTGTCATTTTTTTATATTATTAGTAAATTATGTCAACAAATTTTACATGATTATTATGATAGTACATATTATTTTGATATATTAACTAATATATTTGTAATCTTTAAATTAGGATTTAGTATTAAATAATATTTAGAACACATAATGTTTAATAATTCCATTTTTTATTAAAATTTGTATATCTTTATATTTTTAGTTTTCATTAAAAACCAAGATGTGTAAATTTTAGAGTTTTAATTTCAAAAAATTAAATTCATTTTTAAATTTACAATATCAATGATAGCCCTAGGTAATTTGTTTATGTTTTTAAATAATAATTTATTTTTAGATGTATAGTTAAATTTTCCAATTTTGTTAATACTATGGATTTTATAACATTACCATAAAAATGAATAACTTAAATTATTTTGAAACAATTTATCTATAAAAATATATAAAAATGAAAATAAATTATTTAAACTTACTATGTTTAATTTTTTATACCCATGTGTAACATTTTGTATGCTTATCTAATATTTTACTTAGTAAATTGTTTTTAATTCGCTTACATTACAAATTATTTTTCAACAATTATAGATATTAAATATATAAAGATATGTTAAAAAATTTAGATAAACATGATCATATTTTTTAATATTGTAAATTTCATTTTCAAGCATAAAATTGTGATTACTATGATTAATGTCAATGCCGATGGTAAGGGAAAAAGTTTTATTTCCAAAGAATTATTTTATTAATATTGTTTGATTTGTACATAATTAGATTAAAAAATATTTATTCTAAAAAATGAAATTAATATAATTTTTAATACTATATATAAATATATTATCAACAATTTAATTTTTAATCTACATTAAATATGATTAGTTACACTAATTGGTAAAAATAATACTTTTATAAAAAAAGATTTTATTTATATTAAATATTTTAATTTAAAATTAATATTTAACTTATTTTTAAATTGAGTTATATTATATTAGGATGAAGTTAAGTTTAATAATGTCAATATTAATCCAAATTTTTTACGATATATGTTAAATTTAAAACATTTATTTGGTAAAATACTACTTAACAAGGTAAAAACCAAAATAGTAAAATATAAAATCAAGTTGTAAAATGATATAAACATGTTTAAAACATGCGTGAAAATTATTTTTAGAGGCCTAATAAAACTTATATAATCCTAAAATCCATTATTTATCATGTTTGGAACCATTAACCATTGAATAGTGTCATTCCATTATTGGAAAATAACGAATACTCATAGAAGTTCTTTTTTCATCACTTATAAAAGAGGACCATTTCCACCCTCTCAAAGCTAAACATCCCATTTGAAATTTCCATGATATGCTAAAAGAATTTACTATCCTATAAGTCCCTTATATCAAGTAAATCACATATTCACTATAAGTTATCTTAGTATCTTCATATCCAAGGAGAATATTAAGATAAAAGATAAGTTCCTAAAGTGATTAATAGTAAATTCCTTATTCTTTTATTTTTAATATTTCACTTACAAAACTATAAAAACCATAATTATAAAATTATGTTAGTATAATTAGTATATTAAAGTGTTTTTATATTAATTTTTCAATAAATATTCATTCCTTCCCATCCACCTATAAAAACAAAAGAACAATGATCATGTATTGGTGAGGTCAACCACCTCTACGAAGTGACTTCTTCTGTTTTTGAAAACCACCTATAATTTCTATATATAGATATAAAATTGAAAACTATATGTGACATATATAATAATATTATTATTACGAGGTTTAATATAGTAATTTTCCTCTATTACCTCTCATTTTTTGGAAATGAAACTGTTGCGCATGCATTGTTTGGAGAAACACCTCCAAAAGGTAAATATCTCATTTTTCATCTAGTTTCATTTTTATTAATTAAAATATATTAAAATATGATTTAAATAATTAAAATATATAAATAATACCATTATTATTCATAAATAATGACTTTCTTACAAAATAATCCACTTTCATAATCATAGTCATTAATTAATTTTGGGTATATTCATTTTTTGGTCGGTCAAACCATATACTTTAATAATGCGATAAAAAAATATCATGTTTGAATATAAGTGATTAAATAATAATATTACTACAATTCAATATTCAAGTAATTATTATTAAATGTTTTTGGATTATTTATTTTTTAATTAACTTCTAACTAAAATATCGACTTTGATTGCTTAAAATACCGAAATATGGAGACTTCGACTTAATTTTCAAAAACTAAAATAAAATAGATATTGAATGAGATAATAGATTTATAAATTAATAATATATATATATATATATATATACTATAGTATATTATATGGTATTGGAATTATAATCTTGGTATCAAATAATGGGTCCCAAAATTGACATCATAAAAAAACATTGAGATAATTAATGTTACTAACACCCGATGACAAAAATAAGCTATAAAAAACTAATATATTAATATATGTATATATATATATATTAGATTCTTGGGGGAAATATTAAAACTAAAAATATAAAAAATTAACATAAGATGTGGGTTGGTGGTATAAAATTATCACCACTATTACATAAGTATAGACCATAATTATGTGTGCCTTGAATGTATCTCATGATTCTTTTCACTACCGCAATATGTTTTTCCTTTGAATTACTCTGAAAGAGGGATGCAAGGAAAGTTGAAAATAAAATATTTGGCCATGTCACCATCTGGTACAGTAGGATTCCAATGATTCTTCTGTACATGGGGGGATCCACATAAGTCCCTTCCTCATGCTTCTTGAGCTTTGTTCCAATCCCAATTAGAGGCGATATTGGTTTGGAATCATGAATATTTAATTTATTCATCATATCTCTTGAATTTTTTTCTTGATAAATGAATGTGTAATCCTTATTTTTAATCACCTATAACCCTAAAAATTTTGTGAGTTCACCAATCACGGACATTTCAAATTCTAATTTCATGTTATTGAAAAATTCCTCCACTAATCCCTGCCTTCTTCTACAGAAAATAATATCATTCACATATACCAATACCATGAACTGATCATTTTTGAGAATTATTCACATATATATTGTGATCCAATCCTCTTTTAAACTCATGCTTTCTCAGATAAGTGTCTAATCGAGAGTACCACGCCAGTGGTGCATGTTTCATGCCATAGAGAGGTTTATTTAATTTGAAAACCATCAGTTCACAATTTTCATGAGAGAACCCCATGAGTTGTTCAATGTAGACTTATTATTCCAATACTCTATTTAAGAATGTTGTCTTGATGTCCATTTGATATAATTTATAACCTCTTTGAATTTCAATGGAATGAAACTATCTGATTGACTCCAGTCTCACTACTGGAGAAAATGTATCTTCAACATCAACACCTTCGATTTGTGAATATCCTTTACAGACTAAGAACACATTATTTCTGATCACATTTCCATGATCGTCAATTTTTTTCTTGAAAATCCACTTTGTACCAATCACATTGTGACCTTCAGGTCTTTTGACAAGATCCCAAGTCTAATTTTTGTCAATATGATCTAACTCTTCATTCATAACTTTCACCCATGACTCATCCTTTATAGTCTCTTCAAATGAGGATGGTTCCTCAACTACTAGAAATACATATTTTGCATTATTTATCATTCTCT
Source organism: Viscum album (assembly GCA_963277665.1). Taxonomy (NCBI): domain Eukaryota; kingdom Viridiplantae; phylum Streptophyta; class Magnoliopsida; order Santalales; family Viscaceae; genus Viscum; species Viscum album. Next base: position 1,653,405,201 of record OY728121.1, on the reverse strand, counting down.
TTGTCTATGTATGTGCATTCCAATCCTAAAAAATGTTGGACTGATCAATCTATGCTCTTTGATTTCTCTTTTGGCGTTTGACCAAATTCTATCCAGCCATGGATTCATCTTATGATTCTTTTTCTGAATAAAAATCATGATATGAATCCTAAGAGTTTTTTACATCTTCCTCTAACACTATATTAGTATTTGTTCCATGTTCACATTCTTCCTTATCTTCTATCACATCAGCATAAAAATTCCTTGAAGCATTTGTGTTTTTCTCTTCAATTATCATAACATCACTACTTTCCACAATTCTTCCCAGGTGTTTATTGAAACACTTGTAGGATTTTCAGTTCATTGTGTATCCAAGAAATAATTATTTATCTGCATTTTCACCATACTTACCTTGATTTTATTCTTTGTTTTAGATGAAATATTTTCTTCCGAAAACATGAAAATATTTCAAGGAGGGATTATTTCCACGCTACAATTCATATGGTGTATTTGTATCACCCATATATATATATCCATATTCGATATTGAATATACACTGCATCTTGAAATTTCTTTTTATAGTAATTTCAAGGAATACAACTCTCAGTCACCATAGTTTTGCCCATGTATTTTACCTATTGATTCCTGCACTCAGCGACTCCATTTTGCTATAGAGTTCTCACAGCAGCCACCTCATGTTGTATCCCATACTTCTCTCTGTAATATTAAAATTCAATGGATGTTTATTGCCCTCCATTTTCAAACCGAAGAACTTTTATCTTCCCTCCAGTATCATTCTTGGTGATTCTTTGATAGTTTTTCATGCAATCAAGCACTTGTATCTTCCAATGTATAATGATCACACATGTCATTCTAATGTAACCATCTATGAAAAGAACAATTACCTTTATCCATGTGTCCAGGTAACATATATTGGGCCACATACATTTGTATGGATGAGATCAAGGATATTATATTCTATTTTCTTCTTTTAGCAGTAGGAACTGCATGCCAACTTCCCTCACATGAAATCATCACAGATATTTTCTTGTTCATGCATCAGATTAATGATATCCATGACTATATTTATCTTATATATATTTTCAATGTCTTTCTAATTGATGTGACCTAATCTTTGATTCAACAAGTTGTTTTCCTCTTCAACTATTATGTAGAATGTGTTCTCTTTATTTTCAACCTCATATATGTTTTCATCTGTTCTCTAGCCTTTCCTGAGAAAATTCCTAGACATTCCTCTTATAGTACAACCATTCTGATTTATTGTCACAATAATACCTCAGCCACAAATTTGACTCACACTATGAAGATTGTGATATAGACCATCCAAATAAAGGACTTCAGTTTTATTCAGCTCTCCATTAGCTAGCTCAGTACTTCGACTGCATTTTATCTTTAATCCACCATCGTTATGGAACCTTACTATTCCGTTGTCATTTTTCTTGTAATTTTTTAATATGTATACATTAACTCTCATATGGGATGAACATCCCTATCAGGAATCTAGGTTTTTTTGGTTCTTTGTAGCTTTGAGGGTACTTCTGCAAGTTTTGATTTTTCAATTTTCCTCTTTTATTTCCATGAAATACTGGGTTGAGTGTAGGACACTCATAGAATTTCAATTCCCTCTTCTCCGTACATGGGTTCTTCATATTCAAATTCTTCTTCCATAGGATAAAAATTGTTTAAAATAGAAATATCATCTGGTTGACTAGTATTGACCTGTCTCTGAGCATTGTAAGAATTTCTCAGTCATACCTCTTTCTGCAATACACATCTTTATGAAATAAGTTAGAATAATGAAAACAATATCCATAGAAATTATTTCTTCTATTAGAAGTAGGATAGGAATATTTTCTCATTTGTTGAATTCTTAACTCTTCCCTATTCATATTGCTACTTTCCTCTTCACATTATGACATGTTATATACCAAATAGCCACAAAACTGAAACTTCATGAGAGGAAATATCTCCTCAATTATGTTTCTCCTCATACCTTCTTCCTTGGGAAAATTGTTTGATTGACTGTAATTTCTGGAAACATGAGGATAATCTTCATTTATCATTTTAGTTTGATTTAAGGGATTATTTTTTAGCACTTATGGTTCGTTCTCAACATGATCAACTTTTATCTTGCCTTTATTCTGGTTCAATTTATTTATATAATTTGATGTCTCGGTATCACGACCAATTCCACTATTTCCTATGCATGCGGGTCTTTGATCACTCAAGATCTTTTAAACTCCATCCAAACCACGTTTTTTCTCTCTAATAGCTCAACATCAGAGAAACTTCCAAATTTAATTTTCTCCATTTATTCTTTTAAATTTGATTCACTTTTTAATTTACTCTAAGTGTAAGAACTTCTTCCTCTAATCCCTTAAAAGTCATGTATTTCTCTTTTAGTCTCGAGGTAAGGTCTGTCACACCCATTTTTTTTCTTTTAATGTCATGGTTTTGATCCAGTTCATTGAAAAAACCAATACTTTACTTAGGTGTTGGGTGAGAATAATTTCTAGTTTTGAACTACCATATATTATTAATCACCATAAATTGAGTTACCCATTTTTTGTTTATGAGTTTTTGGAGAAAGGGTGGTTATTTCATGATTTGGGCCAACCGTGAGCCCATTTTCAAATTTAAAAACCAAATTTGTTTCTTTTATAACTCCTTCATTTTTCAAATTTTTCATTCATTCCACTTCCTAATTATCCTCCACTGACAAAGTAAAACTACCATATCCTTTTTGACCTCTTATAAATTTATAAGCATTTTTAATTTGGGTTACTTATTTAGGCATTGGGCCAGGCCGTGGGCCCATTTCCAATTTTAAAAAAATAAAGTGTTTCTTTTATATATTTTTCATTTTTTAATATTTTTCGGTGATTCCACATCCCATACCAATACAACATACCTAGACACATCCCCATTATTACGTGTACCTATTTGGAGTTCATTTTCATCGCATATTTGGGAGAAAGTTCTCAAGTTTCCTAAAAAAGGTCCATAATTGAAAAGGTAAATTGTTTCATGCAGAACTCATTCAATTAGTACTCTTTTTCCCAAAAATATTCTTTCCATGGTTCTTATAGAACTTATGAGCCTCTCTATGAAGTTCCAAGACATTAAATTTTCTCTAATGGTGTAGATATAATGTAATATGAAGAGTTTTCTATGTGTCAAGGTGAGATTCTTTCTCCTTTCTCCTCCCTCTTCCTACTCCTTTCATTATTTCTTGATTTTCTATTCTCCCCTAGTCATATTAGACCTAGGGTTATGTTATACCATGATTTTTGATTTGGTTTTTGTTCTTTTGTGGTTGGTCGTCATAGGTTTAGGGTTTATAAACCCTCAGATAGTGATATTGGATGTGTGTTTCCATCACGCCAAGGATTTGAGGTAGAATATCCCTTGAACATGCCTTTATCATTTATGTTTCATCATTTTATTATTGTTAAATTATGATATATATGTTTATTAATATTTTTCATCCTTTGGATAATTTTATTGGTGTGAAAAATGGTTGTCTAAGCCTTATTTTGTTAATGGTAGATTTGTTTTGTCAAAAAAGTGCACACCAAGTGTTTGTTTAAATGTTCTGTTATCTTTTGCAACTGTTTTGTGAGGTTTAAAAACTATTTTATGGTATTTTTAACATTTTAGATTATCTTATAATAAAATATTGCTTGAAATTATTGTTTTATTCCTTTTCAATTTTTAAAATAAATTGTTTTGTTTAAAAAGGGCATGCCATGTGTTCGGTAAATTGCCAGGTTGGATTTTATGTGTGATTTAAAAATTATTTTTTTGGAATTATAAATGAATTTGAAGAATGATAAATGGTATTTTTGGGTCCTTATTTTGCTTTCCAATTTTTATTTGGTTTTACAAACAAATGTATTTGGTTTACAACATGTTTTGGCCCGAGTTGATGGAAAATGAACCATTTCACATCCTTATGAAAATGGTTGTGTTTTGAATTTGTTACTTGATTTATTTAAGGGATTTATGAATGTGTTTTTATACAGTAAATGGTGTGTATACACCTCATTAATAAAATTTAAATGCACCCCTTGGTCAAATGTTAGTTTTGAGAAAGGCTTAAAGGCCCATTTGGCATTTTTTTTGTAAAAATGGTTTGCATCTTCATTACATGTTCTATATTTTGGGGCCATTATATGGTTCATGAATGTAATTTATTAATTGGTTTTGGGGAAAAAAATCTTGTTTTTTATGTTATTGAAGGGTTTCTGGCCTTAAAAAAGAATTTTTGAATGGATCTTATGTACAAGGCCTCATTATACTCCTTGAAATTGTTTTACGAAACTTTTTACTGGTTTATTGATTCGTGAAAGAAATGTGAAGCATGTTTGTAGGATGTTTGTGTGTTTATGATTTGGTAATGGAATATTTTTGTGAAAAGTGTATTTCATAATATGTGTAACTTGATTGAGCACTAATGGGAATTCAGGGTATCTAGGTGGGTGGACATGTACTAGTATTCTAGTGATCCTGTGGTGTTTGGACCCTGTTTCATGTAGCATGTTTGATGATGAAAACAATAACTAAACTATGATGATGATGATGTTTTTGGACCACTAGGTTATGGGTATGATTCGTACTAGTGGCTCGTGTGCATGATAACAGATATTTATTATGGTTACTTTCATCGAGATACGATGTACTTTTGGATCACAACTAACTAGTGCCTAGGGGTGTTCCCGTGACTTGTGCTCATTGGTTATTTTGTACTCATCATCGGCATACGGTGGGTTTGGTTGGTAAATTCAGAAGTGTGGGTGATTTATTTAAAAGTGTACATTCTTTAAATAATCCCTCTTGAAGACTAGTTTCATTTTGAAGTTTCACCTCTTTGAAAATTGTTACTAGAATTCTTTTTTATAAAACATGCAATTTTTTATCTGGTAATTTTTTTATAGCTTGGGAAATCATTTGGAAAACATACCTTTATATTTTTATTTAAAACTTTAAATTTATGATTCTATTATTTTAATGGATGTGAATTGGGAATAGAATATTGGGCTATCCTACTGAGTTCTAATACTCATGCCTATAGTCTTCTTCTGTTTTAGCTATTGTGCAAGTTTCAGCTTGAGTCCGATCACCTTGGGTGACTTGTGATCATTATGTTACATAGTGAAAAGAAGGTCACATGGAGTTATTTGGTTATCGAGTTTGGTCAGTTGATTTGTTGTTTTAGTTGTACTTTCAGTTTATTGTTCAAATAATGTTCAGTTCAGTTTTTATATAAATGTATTTTAGGGTTGTCCATTTCTTTACACTATTTATTTGATTGTTTTTATATGTGATAAATCGTTCCCTTGTGTACTCTATTGATGCCCTTGGTTCTTGTCTCCATCTCGAGAGAATCGGTAATGCCTCTCGGGACCTGTCGTGGGCTGGCCCTTATGACCGGTTCAGGGTCGACTCGGGATGGTTCGTGAAAAAATGGTATTAGAGGTGGTCATCTCTTAGCATACCTTTATTTTTAGATAACCCTTGTAATTTGGGGGATGTCAAGGTAGATGGAGTAGGATTTATGGGACTTTAGGGGAAAGTGTGGGAAGATCGTCGAGAACTCTTTCTCATTATGATCCATAGAATTCCACAGGAAGTCCAGTTTTTTAGTGTCCTTTGTACTTGTTGATTGTTTGGTGTTGGGATATGATAAGGGGAGTCTAAATAATGGCCTCCGTGAGCTCACAGAGCCTGGAAATCCATGTGGAGCTAGGCCATGGTCCTAATAAGTCTTTCCGTGTTGGTGTTGTGTTTGAAATATGACCAGAAACTATATGGTTAAGTTACCCACTGACAGTATTTCACTTTTTTGGGTCTCTTGGACCTTTCTTGAATTATGATTTTTTGTTTTGAAAATCCTTGTGTGATAATTATAGAAATGTGTTTTAATGAAGTATGGGATTTTGAGTAGTGGAAAAAGGGGTTTTCAAAAATTAAATATATGAATGGTTTTGGAAGGTTCTGTTTTTATGCAAAAAAAATTAGGAGGAAGTGGAAATGATTTAACAGGATTTGATTATCTATAATCTAAACTTTTGGTTTATTGGAATAAAATGTTTTGAAAGTGTGAATCATTTTAAGGTGATTGTGAATATTTTTTTTAAATGGGGTGTTTTGTGATGTTGAAAAGTGTATGAATCTAATAAATTAGTTTTGGAAATTGGTTTTGAGTGTTTGGTGTTTTCCTAGAAAGGGTATTGGTCTCAATGGCCATTGAATTATGAAAAGATACCTTGCTAAATTTCAGAAAATGGGATGTGACTGTTTGGAGTAGCTTGGTTGTTTTAAAAGTTGTTAACAAATGAAGAGGGGTACATTATTTTATGTTTCTTGATGAATTGTGTTTTTTTTGTGAAATTTGAAAATGTTTTTTGACTTGGTGGTTAGTGTTCCTTTGGAAGGTACATGATTTTTTTTGGAATGATGTAGTTTTGCTTTTACATTTTGTGTTTTCATGGGTTCTCCCATGCATGGTTTTATTTATATCTGGAAGGATATCATATATGGAATCATGTTTGGGTTCCTAGGTGGCATGGAAATGTGCATGTGGGTGAGACTTGATGAAACACCATTGGTGATTGTGGAACCCACCAAATTAGTTTGTTTTTCAAAAGTGTTTTGAGCTGAAAAATTAAGGCCTTTGTTTATAAACCACTGGTTATGTGGATATTTTTTTAGGTTATAGAAGAGTTGTTTATTCAGTAAGCTTCTTTGTGATCTAGAATCCATACTCTAGTTGTATCATGAGATGAGATATTGTAGGTGGCTCGGTTTTGGAGTAATTTTCATTGGGTTTCTAAAGATGTGTTGGATGTTGTGATGTGGCCATGGATAGTTCTCTGTTGGAAATCTTTCCTATTGATCAACCTAAGGATTCATTTAAAATGTTAAATATATCGCTTATAATGATACCTCTACCCATTTTTTGGAATAAAGAGCTCTATAGGATCGATTTAAAGTGCTTCCAGGTCATGATAATTCTTTTAGACACAACAGTTGTGTTCGTTGATGTTGATGTGTTTCGCCGTATTCCTTTTCCATTCTGCTCCAGGTTCAGAGTGAGACAAAATTTTGATATGTATATATGATTTCCTATTTAAATGAAGGTTTTTTATTGATCAAGTGAGTTTTTTTGAGTGGTGTGATTCTTATCACTTGACTGCGGTGCAACAAATGCTTCAAGAATCAGGGATCCTGCCATAGGCCTAGAAAGGTGAAGCTTTTCACGCAGTCAGGAAATCTCCAGACGTGTGGGGAGATTGACCAAACTCCTTCCTCCACCATTGTGGTATGGTAGTTTCTATGTGTTTATTGTGGTTCCTCATTACTGTAAATTTCCATTTGTCTCAACAAGCATGGTGGGCGTACCCCTCACACAGTGTCTATGGTTATGCCTTCATGGATGTGGGTTTTCGATCAATGTCCCTGTGTGGACCGCCTGTGAAAATCAGGTGTGGTATTGGTGTTACCTATTAATAGGTGGATAGTGTTGGGTAGTTCATTTTTTTCTTTTGTGGGTTCAGTGGCCTAATTATTGGGTCTGCTTCCCTCCCCTCCCTGAGTGGTGGGGGTCTGGATATGTGTCGTAAGTGTTGGCCCAGTTCTTGTCCCCTATGTTTGGGAGTGGGTGGTTCAGATGTTCATGTTGTAACCCTATTAATTTCGGTTGGTAGGATTTTATGGGATATTTTTGTTGGACTTACGCAAGTGATTCCCAATTCTAGTTAATGTTGAATTCTTGTTTGTTCGTTGCAAGTCGGGTTCTAATGGTGGGGACACCCACCATTGGTCTCGTTGATTTTTCCTTCTAAGAACTTATCTAGTGCTAGTTGTTTTATAATGGTGGGGATTCCATTCCATAAACTATTAGAATATTTTGTTTTCGTGAGTTATCTTTGGTTTGGGTGATTTTTGGGTTCGTTGGTAGAAGGACCAACATGAAGTTCTTGGTTTGGTTGTGGAGGTAGTGACTCGATCTTTTAGTTGATTCTCAGGAAGTGGTTGAGAGTTGGTGTTTTGGTTGAGGTAAGAGGATTAAGTTCCATTAATTCATTATGGTGTTACATTGGATTAGGATGATGGACCATAATGATAAATAATCATAAGGTGTTTATATTTAATCTAGAAAGTGCTATGTCTTTCTAGGGGCGGAAATGTTTAATGGTGGGGAGAATTGTCACACCCGTTTTTTTTCTTTTCATGTCATGGTTTTGATCTGGTTCATTGAAAATACCAATCCTTTACATGGGTGTTGGGTGAGAATAATTTTTAGTTTTGAACTACCATATATGTCTAATCAACCTAATTTGGGTTCCCCATTTCTTATTTTGGAGTTTTTGAATAAAGGGTGGATATTTCATGATTTGGGCCAACCGTGAGCCCATTTTCAAATTTAAAAACAAAATTTGTTTCTTTTATAACTCCATAATTTTTCAATATTTTTCATTCCTTCCACTTATTACGTGTCCTCCATTGAAATATTAAAACTAACATATTCTTTTGGACCTCTTATAAATTTATAAGCATGGTGAATTTGGGTTACTTATTTAGGCATTGGGCCAGGCCGTGGGCCCATTTCCAGTAAAAAAAATAAATTATTTCTTTTATATATTTTTTATTTTCTTATATTTTTCAATGATTTCACCTCCCATTCGAATAAAAAATACCTATCCTCACCCCCATTATTGAGTGTACCTATTTGGAGCTCATTTTCATCGCATATTAGGGAGAAAGTTCTCAGGTTTCCTCAAAACATCCAGAATTGAGAAGGTAAATTGTTTCATCCAAAACTCATTGAATTCGTACTCTTTATCCAAAAAATATTTCTTCCCTATTTATTAAAGACCTTAGGAGCCTCTAATATATGTTACACGACATTCAATTTTCTCTAAGGGTGTAGATCTAATGGAATACAAATAGTTTTCTAGGCGCAAGGTGAGATTCCTTCTCCTTTCTCCTCCCTCTTCCTCCTCCTTTCATTATTTCTTGGTTTTATATTCTCCCATAGTCATGTTAGACCTAGGGTTATATTATAACATGATTTTTTACTGGGGTTTTGTTATTTTGGGGTGGGTCTTCATCTGTTTAGGGTTTATAAACCCTTATATGGTGATATTGGGTGTGGGTTTCCATTACACCTAGGATTTGAGGTAGGATATCCCTTGCACATGCCATTATCATTTAAGTTTCATCATTTTCTTATTGTTCACTTATAATATATATGTTTGTTTTTGTTTTTCATCCTCTTTATAATTTTATTGGTGTGAAAAATTGTTGTATACACCTTGTTTTTTTGAAAGGTAGAGTTGTTTTGTCATAAAAGTGCACACCAAGTGTTTGTTTAAATGCTCCGCTATCTTTCACAACAATTTTTTTGAGATTTAAAACCTAGTTTAAGGTATTTTAAAAATTTTATAGTAGCTATAATAAAATATGGAATTAAATAGGAGTTTTATTCCTTGTCAAGTTTTAAAATAAATTGTTTTGTTTAAAAAGGGCATGTCATGTGTTCGGTAAATTGCCCAGTTGGCTTTTATGTGTGATTTGTGATTTAAAAATTACTTTTTTGGATTTATAAATGAATTTTAAGAATTATAAATGGTATTTTTGGGTCCTTATATGGCTTTCCAATTTGTATTTGGTTTTACAAACAAATGGATTTGGTTTACAACATGTTTTGGCCCGAGTTGTTGGAAAACGGCCCGTTTCACATCCTTATGAAAATGGTTGTGTTTTGAATATGTAACCATAGTGATTTAAGGGATTTATGAATGTGTTTTTCTACTGTAAATGGAGTTTATACAACTCCATAATAAAATTGAAATGTGTAACTTGGTCAAATTTTAGTTTTTATAAAGTATTAAAGGTTCGTTTGGTATTTTTTTTTGTAAAAATGGGTTCCATCTAGATTTCATGTTCTATATTTTAGATCCATTTTATGGTCCATGAATTTTATTTATTAATTGGTTTTTGGGATTACAAATCTGATTTGTTTTGTTATTGATGGGTTTCTGGCCTTAAAAATAATTTTGGAATGGATTTTATGTGCAACGCCTCATTATACTCCTTGAAATTGTTTTGCGAAACTTTTTAGTGGTTTATTGATTCGTGAAAGAAATGTGAAGCATGTTTGTAGGATGTTTGTGTGTTTATAATTTGGTAACAGAATTTTTATGTGAAAATTTTATTTCATAATATGTGTAACTTGATTGAGCACTAAAGGGAATCCCAGGAATCTAGGTGGGCGGACGTGCACTAGTATGCTAGTGATCCCGTGGTGTTGGGCCCCTGTTTCACGTAGCAAGTTTGACGATGACAACACTAACTAAACTATGATGATGATGATGTTGGGGGACTACTAGGTTATGGGTATTATTCATACTAGGGGATCCTGTTCATGATAACATATATTTATTATGGTTACTTTCACTGAGATACGAGGTACTAGGGGCTCACAACACACTAGTGCCTAGGGTTGTTCCTATTAATTATGATCATTGGCTATTTTGTACTCATAATCGATATACGGTGTGTTTGGTAGGTAAATTAAGAAGTGTGCATGATTTATTTAAAAGTGAAAATTCTTTAAATAAGCCCTCTTGAAAACTAGTTTCATTTTAAAGTTTCACCTCCATGAAAATTGTTATTAGCATTATTGTTTATAAAACATGAAAGTTTTTGTCTGGTAAATTTTTTATAGCATGGGACCTCATTTGGATAACAAACCATTATATTTATATTTAAAACATGAAATTGATTTTTATTTTATTTTAAATGATGTGCATTGGTAATAGAATATCAGGCTAACCTACTGAGTTTTAATACTCAGGCCTAGAGTCTTATTCTGTTTTTAGCCATTGTGCAGGTTTCATCTTGAGTTCGATCACCTTTGAAGATGTGTGATCATTATGTTGGAGAATGAACAAAAAGTCACATGGAGTTAGTTGGTTATTGGGTTTGGTCAGTTGAGTTGTTGGTTTAGTTTTACTTTCAGTTTCTTGGACAAATAATGTTCAGTTCAGTTTGTATATAAATGTATTTTGGGATGTCCATTTTTTCCGCTCTTTCTTTGACTGTTTATATAAGGGAGAAATCATTCCATTGGGAACTATATTGATCCCCTTGGTTCTTGTCGCCATCCCGAGAGGATCAGAAATTCCTCTTGGGACTTGCCGTGGGTTGGACCTTGTGACCGTTTCAGGGTCGACTCGGGCTGGTTCATGACAAGGTCATTGACGACCTTTCCCTGTTCTTCAATTTCGAGTTTTAGTTGCACATAATCTTCTATGGTTTCAAGGATTTATGACTGAACATTAAAAAATTACTCTAGTCATACAATTTCTGCTTCATGCTGATCAACATATTCTGATGACTCTTCCCCAATTCCTTTACATTCATTGCATCTCTTACATTTATTCTTAATCTTACCAAAAAAATCCATAAGTTACAACATGGGATTTGAATTAGTGGTTAACTGACTATCACCAGCCTTATCTTTTGATGGTTGTGATTTTTCAATTATAGCCATCATGGAAGCATGATTCCGAGATTTTAATTCTTCTTTCTCTTCCTCAAAGTGTTTGTTGTCATCATTTTATTCTTTATAGACAAAACTCTTTCATTGATATTATTTCTTAGATTTGAATCCTCTCTTTTTGAAAAATCATTTCTAAGGATTTTGAATGCTCCATCATCACTTTCTTCAACATTTGTGTATCGATAAGTAATGTGACCATCTCTTCTATAGTGAAAACAAGCCAGAGGTAGCTTTACTTCAAATTTCCACATTCCCTTCTTGAGCTTCTTGGAAATGAGTGAAATAGTTTCTTTTTATTCATCATCTTCACCCCCGATATCTTATGAAACTATTAGTTTTTCCATGGATTTAAATTGAATTTCCTTGCTCACACAAGTCATAGATTCTTCTGGTTTGATTCCCATTTCATATGTTGATAGATTGCTCAGTAGACCATCCATTGAGAGTTTGGAGAAAACTCTTTACTCAAGGGGTGAAACCTTTGCATTGTAAAGGGATGGAAGTCTTCACAATATTTTCTTTAATATGTCAATATATTGGATTTCTTCACCCAGACCTCATATTTCTCCTACAAATTTAGTAATTCAATAGAAAAAGGAGTATGAATTCTCATTAGGGTGAATCTTCAGGTCATCTAACCTATTGTGTAGTACTTGAAGTTTCTACTCCTTCAATTCGCTATCTCCTTCATAAATATTCTCTAGTTTATCCCACATTGAATTGGAAGAAAGGGCTGCAGTGATATTATTATATACTTTTACATCAACATCAATCAATTTTCTATATGTATCATTCATTAAAAGTCCTGTAGGATTGGTGACTTGTATTACCTACACAGAAGAAAATAAAACTTATATTATACGAGATCTTAGGTGAGATATCATCTTGTTTTCCATGTCTAAAAATTACATTCATTGAAGAGGATAACTCTACTAACATTGACCAGATTATCCATGATAGCAGAAGAAAGACTCAACATCGGCAACCATTACCCTCTCATTCCACTTGAATGGCCCAAGAACACCATGAGAGGGGAGGAGTGAAAAAAGGGGAAATTTTTTTATTTTAAACTAATATATTTTTCCCCATGTTGATAGGAATTTGTTAAACCTACCTAAAGAGTAAGATAAGAAAACAAAAAATCACATACAAAGAAATAACACAATAATTTTACTTGGTTCACCACTAAGGGCTGCGTCCATGGAGTATACATTGACAGTGTGTCAGTTGTCCCCAATAACCACTAATACTCACATGTTTTTGATTAAAAGAGTCTAGCACAGTCACTATTTGATAGGTTCACTTCCTTTACAAGGTTTTAGGGAAAGAACACTGCATGCCTTGGATCAATTCTCCTAACTACCCCTTGCTCACTGCGTTGGAAGAATCATCATTACATTTGTCGACTTGAAGGTCACTTCAATGGAGCAACATTAAATCACGAATCCTAAACTGTAAATGGATTCTTTTTTGAAGTATCGATATTTCCCACATTTTTAATTTACTTTCCCACACATTGATAGGTTATGGTAATTAATTTCACCAACTAATTTGGTTAATTTTCATGCTTCCTTGGGTGTTCTGCGTAGCACTTTAACTCCTCCATGCACTGATTAGTGGGTATAGTTCATGGATCACATACTCTGTGTAGCAATATGGTTTTCATATACCATCCAACCCCACTATGTACTTCCGTGTTCTACCCCGTACTTCCCTGCTCCATGTATTTCCTCCACAAACTAACTTCCATAAACAACCCCTACTATGTGAACTACCTCTACTCTGTATACAACCCTTCTTGCTATGCATACTACCTTGCTTCGCTTCGTAATGCGAGAGCTTCCCCTAGAAACAAATATCTCTTTTGAAGACTATTTTCCATCACACAAATGGTTCCCTCCATGTACCATCCTCTCCCCCATGAACCACTTCAGACTTTACTGGATTTCTACCCAAAATTTTAATCTTTAATCCCACTACTTAATGAATGAGATTATTGCTCCTTATATAGAAACTAATGGATCCAAAAAATCCACTAAACCAAGATTTACAAAATCGTTGATTTTTTACATCCTCCACTACATACCGCTACTGTTTCATGAATCCGAGAAATACTGTGAACCATCAACATTCTTTATACTACACGCCTTCAACGTGTACCCTCACCACAAAACATTTTCAGTTCTGAAATCCATTCTGTATACCATTCCCACTTCCTGGTACGTAACCACAAATCATTCCCAAAACATGGTACATGGTCCATGTCTCGAGGTATGTGGTTCCCTTATTTTTCACTTATCTTTGACATTTCACATACCATTCACTCCTATGTAAAAACCCTTCATTTCCCAACATCAAACTCCTTATTATGAGGCCCAAAAAATTGGAAAATATTGGGAAACTGTGCCACCTTTAATACTTCTTATGGATTGAACTGTATGATCACTTTTCTTGCAAAGTCTCTGAACAACCATTAGAGGATTGAAAACAAACAAAAACTATACTTCATTTCCAGAAATGAACAACCTTGGTTCCAACACCTATATCTTGTCTAATGTGTTGGTTAATGGATTATATCTCTTGAGATAATTATGGTAATAGAGTTTTGATGAACACTCCACTATGAGAATTGAGAAGTGATGCATGCTTCACTATGTTTTTGGTAATTAGGAAGTGGTTCCTACTACAGTATGTTTGTGGGAATTCATAAGTTATTCTTTTTCAATGAATTTAATAGAAATTTGGTAGTGTTTCCTACTCCACTATGTTTATTGGATTCAAGTATTATTTATTTCACCACTATGTATAGGGGAATCAAGTTGTTTTACCTGATTCACTAGGTTTATGATAAATAGTTAGTGATTCGTGAAACACTGTTTCATGATTTCTAAACCTATGTTAGTTCCATATATTACTATTATTATTAATTTTCAGTATATTCAATATCATTATGCCTATGATTATAATCTATGGATCATGTTTATTTTCTATGGTTTCCACACTCATATTTCATGTTATATGTTTTACCTTTTAAGATTATATGTGTTATAATCCAAGATTATAGATATCCCTTAATTTTCAAGGTAATTTTTATAAATATATTAATCCCCTATTCCTTTTTTATCAAATTACTGGGATCTAGACCTTGAGTAAATATTTAAGAGTTTTTCATACTGATCATTCATGCTCACTCGTGTCTTATGTTTCCATTCCCTAGGTTATGTAGATGAGTATAATGTATGATAAGTCTCTAATAGAGCCTATTATGGTTCTATTATATATTAATATCATAATTGTTTTTAATAAGTATCCTATGTAATTGTTCCTCAAAGAAATTGAACCTTTCATCCTTGGGATTTTGATATGGTTTATGAGTTGCAATGTTTAACTTATGGAAATGATGTAAAAAATGTATCATTATGTTGGGTCATTATAATTGGTTTCATAGTAGGGTTTAGTTATATTTTATGATTAATTTAGTAATTTTTGGTATTAGTATAAGAGAAAATTAGTAAAAACACTTGGGATAAGTCTATGGGATAATACAAAATATAAGATAACATCATTAAGTGTTGGTAAAGTTGAAACTGTGTAGTTCTACAAAACATTACATCCCTATCTTGATACTTTCATGTGGATGTCGTTATGTTATAGGTCCATTTGTTGTTAATCAACCTAAAATAGTTGGGTTAGAATTGGATCAATATTTAATCCAATGCATAGTTAATGGTCTAATGACTACAAAATAGGATATAAACTCCCTTGGGATATTCATTAGTCAACCACTTTATCATTAAATTCTTTTAAGATGGATTTATTTTTTAATTAAATTACGGGAATTGGTTAAAATTAATGTTATACAAAACAAAAATAAACCTATATTGTCTTGTGAGTGATTTTTTTGAAAAAAAGATAACATGATTGTTTTGAAGTGTAATGCATTTAGAGGTTTATTTTTTATGATATTTTTTTAATAATTATAATAATTTTTTATTTCCTTTGTTAACTCTATTTAATTTTTGTAATGGAAGAGAAAATTAGAAATCATGTAAAAAATGAATGTAATGAGAAATGTTGGGATTATCCCAATGAAAAACCAAAAATATGTGGTAAGGAGAACAAT
Source organism: Viscum album (assembly GCA_963277665.1). Classification (NCBI taxonomy): domain Eukaryota; kingdom Viridiplantae; phylum Streptophyta; class Magnoliopsida; order Santalales; family Viscaceae; genus Viscum; species Viscum album. The sequence goes on along the minus strand of OY728121.1, from coordinate 1,653,389,506 downwards.
ATCTTGTGTTTAATCTCACTCACCACTCCCAAGCTAAGAATTTTAATAAAGAGTTTGTTGAGATCCTAAACACACCAAGGAAGGAGAATCTAGCTATAATGTCTATCATTCAGAATTTTACACCCTCATTCACTGGCTCTTCTAATACATTTCTTATTGAGAAGTAGATGAATGCGTGATAAAGAATATTTTCCCTTCACTAGAGCTCAAAACATTAAAATATATTTCTATCCAATAATTGTCTAGATCGTGAGGCTAGCTAATGGTTGACTCTCATTAAGAAAATTATTGAAAAGGAGGGGGTATACTCTAAGGAATGCGAGAAGTCCATGAATGTGTTATTTAAAAAATATTTTCCTTAGTATCTTATCATGAAAATAGATGCACATTTTTTAGATCTGTAATAGAAGGATAAATCCATTAGAACTGATGATGAAAAAAATCTTGATAATAGCAAGGGACATATACATTTTTATTACTAACTGTGCGATTAATAGTTAATTATTTTATATAGGCCTAAATCTAGGACTTTTAATGAAATTAGATATCAAATATTTTATTAGATATGATTTTTTTATGTGAGATTAAAGTTTAGGTGTTAGTTGGAAACTATTATTATTATGAAGACAAAAAAAGGAAAATAGTATGTTATGGAAAATTAGAAGATAAATATCATGGAGGAATGATATTATGATTACCTATATGAGGGGAATTTGGTAAAAACACATAGGTAATTTCCTAAAAGAAACAATATTATTTATCAAGTGTGGTATATTTGTCCTTATTGCACAAAAATTATGATAGAATGTAAAAAATGGAAATTAAAACCAAAGAGGAAGAGAGGGTTCAAAAAGAAACTACAACCATGATCCATATCTTCAATTTCATTTTGATTGGACATTATTTAAATCAATTTTCAAATCCAGAGGCCAATAGGGGGAATTGGCCTCAACAACCTCTATAAGTGAAGGGAATAGTGGAAAGCCTATGTTATCACTACAACTAAATTGAATCATTATAATTAAGGAATAATTATCCACCACTATAGTGTTTTGAATGTCTTATTTTTTATTGCTATAAGAAATATAGTATAGCTAAAACATTATATAATAACATTAGATCACCACCAAAATGATTTTATTTTTAAAGAAAACTACTTTTTATACTGTTTCCCATGTTTATGATTTTGGGAAATTTCATGGTCAACAATCTTGTTATTGAACATTTAGATGAATTTAATGTAATTTTCAAAATAGAATGATCACTAATTATTCGATGAAAAAAATTATTTAGAAGAAGTAAATCAAATTTCATATCATCATATGATTCTTTGTGAATTCATGGGTAATTTTGATCACCCTTTATAAATAAATTATCAAATATTTGTGTTGATACAAAATAATGATTGAATCTTGGCTGAAATGGTTGGATAATAACTCACTGATAGAGATTATCTTATTATAAGTGAAAAATATGTTTCCTAAGTTTGTTTGGATTATATATCTCTAAAAATAATATCATGAGTCCCAACTAGTTTCTAAATACCAATAGATATTTTCATTTATCAATAACAATTTTAATTCTGTGGTTGTAATTTATTTTGGGGGGGGGGGTAATGTAACACACTACGATCTTACAATATATAATTAATTTAAATAGTTCTGATATGTTCGGGATAATTATCCACACACAACATCAAAAAAAATTGATCCTTTTTATATTATAATAATACTATCTTGAAAATTAAATTAATAATAAAACATATTGTTAATAAAATGATAATAAACCACAAAAAATGCTTATATCTAGAGGGGATATATTAAGTATTATTTAATATTTAAAATTATTTTACATTATCATATAAGTATTTAAACTTTTAATAAATTAATCCAACTACATTAAAATTATTATTATGACACTTTATAACCATTCAATATATATATATATATATTTAAAAGTTGGGGCTGAAGCCTCATTTTATTATTTAATGAAAAGACCTCTTGAGACTGGGTAGAGGGAGACCCATTACATATCCCAAAGGCCCAAGGCCAAGTGGCCTGAATACAGGGCTTGAAATCCCATTTTTTTGGCCCAAAGAGCCCCTCAGTGAATAGTACTTCTACTATACCCGGGCTACTACAGTACCTGCTACAGTACCGCCGCCGCTATAGTTCCTGCCATAGTGCCTCCGCCGCTACAGTCCCACCGCAGCTACAGTGCTGATATAGTGCCCTGCTATAGTGCTGCTGCAGTACCCTAGAAATTAGTCCCTGCCCAAATTTGATCCTGGGTCTTTTGGATGCCAAGCAGAGGCCTGTACCACTAGGGTACAGGCTCGTTGGCAATATAATCATTCAATATGTTTAAAAATATATTATAATTTTTTAAATTAGAAATTTTTATGAAATAATATTGATGGAACATAATTATTATGATGGTTGTTTTTCAACCGAAGAAGTTTTTATTTTCATTTTAAAAATTCATATTTAATATATATTTATAAATATTAGAGTTTTATTTTAATTAAATAACTCTAGTATATAAATTTGGATTTTAAAATTATCATAAGGCGAATTTATCAGTTTTTATAGAATAATTTATTTTTTAATGAATACATTAAAAAATACAAATTTATGAAAATAATATATATTTTATGAAATTATCATAACATAAGAAAGATATAAATGTTTTTTGATTTTTTTATATAAAATTATATTTTAATTGGAATAAATAATTTAAAAATAATTTTTGAATTAATTTCACCTGTTTGTAATGTTTTGGAAGCAAAGTAATATTTCACTATAAAAATGTTTTTTAATCCTTATATTAAATTTTTTATCACTTAAATATATTAAACTTATAAAAATGGATTTAGTATTATAGATCAACATATCATATTATGTAATATGGTCAATTTAATTTTTTAGCATAATGGTTTGATTTCTAACATTAATTTTAATGACCCAAAGAATGTAAAAACTATTATTTCTAAGGAATTGTTTTCATAATATTATCTAATTTTTATCTAATAAAAAAATTAATATTTTTAAAAATTGAATTTCATATAATATTTTACCATATATATATATATATATTATCACCCAACCAATTGATAATCAATAATTAATATGATTATGAACACTTAATGTTGATTTTTTTTTCTAAGAGACAATTTATCATTATATTAAATGTTTAAAATTTAAAGATAATTTTATATGATTTTGAAATTGAATTATACTATATTTTGATTAAAATTAGGTTCTATAAACCCAAATTTTGTTTGAGTAATCACCTTATATAATTAATAAAATACAAATCACTCTTATAAATCATTATTTTCCCAAGTAAAAACAAAAATAGTAAAATATAAAAAGGAAGCAATAAAAGGTTGAAAAATTATTTTAACTTATATAAAAATGGTTGGTATAGGGTTTATCAATTTTATATATCCCAAAAATCCATCATATCTAAATTTTGGAATGGTTAAACATTGAATGGTGTTATTCAATTATTGAAAAATACTAGGTGTTCACAAAAGATCCCTTTTAAAAACCAACAAAAGGGAACCACTTCTTCCTTCTCAATGATTCACATGTCCTTAAAAAGTTATTATAAATTATTCCCAAATTTAATCTCTTATATGTACCTTGCACGACCTGAATCACCTATTACACATAAGGTAGCTACAACTCTTCATTTCCAAGGATACTTTTAAGAGAAAGCGTTACGTACCAAAGTGTGTATTACTCAAACCTTATCATTTCCTTATTAATATTTCCTTTTCAAAAATAGCCTAACCATAGTAAAATAATTAAGTGAAGATCATCATTATTCAATTTTTTTATTTTAATGGAAAATAATTATTTGTTCCATCAATACACTTAAGGAAACCAAAGAACATCTACAGTGTATTTGTGAGGATTACTACATCTATGGAGTGACCTCCACTATTTGTCACCAGTTCCTATATTAAATGGTTATACATATAAAATTAAAGAAAAAAATGTGACATATATAATATAATTATGAATATTAGAAGATAAAATGTAACGAAAGAAAATTTTACCAATGAAATTTCCCTTCATTTAATTATTTTATGTAGTATGAATAATATACAAAACATAGAGAACTTAATAAAAAATTATACTCATAAGCGAATAATGATTATTTGGTTAGGAAAAATCCAATAAAAATTCCAAATATTATAGCGGTAAAATAAATAGATATTAATAAAATAAGAATAGGAAAATTTTGATATGCTATATACACTAGAAATACAACACTCAAAAATAAAGATGTCAAAATAGGTTATAATGTAAAAAATAAATATTAATTTAAAATATGAAGGAGTACATTACATTGGGATAAAATTGAGGTGACTGATGAATGAAATAAGTTGTAATTATAGGAATTTGTAAACGTGTATAACCGTTAGAAACATGACCATTGGAATAACAGTGCAATCATTTAGAATTGTATGTTGACCATTATAATAGTATCCTCACCTATGAAAATGTGAATAAAATTTTGGAACATTATAAATGAAAATATGATATATTTTTATAATTGAATAAGCAAATATATCCTTTAAAATGATAAATTATGTGTTAGTATTTTTGTGAAATGTAAATGTTTATATAAAATTTTATTATTAATATAATGATGAAAGATATTTTTTTTCATAATATAGATTCATAAATTACTATTTTTTATATTATAACTATATGATAATTTAATGCGACCTTAATTAATTTTTCAAAGTCTTAATAAAGTGGTTATGATATAAAAATGAATATTTTTGAATAAATGATTATTTTAATTAAAACTTAAATTTCTTATATTCAGAAAATATTTTCATAAAATGGAGTCCATTTTTGAAATCTACCCATTAAAAAATGCTCAGGGTAATTTTTTTATTTTTCTACAACAGTTGAATTATTTGTGAATGGTGAAATGTAGTAATTTATGGTATTTTTCAAATACCTGAATTTTCTAGGCATGAATGATGTGTGGATGATTTAATAACCCATTGCTTAAAAATATCGATAAATCTTTACTATATTTATTAATATGAATCAATACTAATGATAGTCATGATCCAAAATAATAAAAATAATAAATAATATAATCAAAACACCCATCTCCTCCCCCTATGAATACCACCCCTCACCACCCATTTTCCCCACACATCCTAAACCTTGTAGATTTTTTAAATTATTACCAATTACATTCCAAAGACTCTTTCACATGACCAAGATCTGAGGGACTCAAAAAAAGACCAAACCCATATTTATTAAAGAGGTTCTCAATGAGACGATATTCAAGAGGAAAAATCCACATTCATTATTCTTTAAATTCTTTCTTTCTTATACATTATCCTAACCTCCCATATACAAAATAGAATGATAAATCCAAATTCATATATAATCTAGAATTCTATTGGGTTAATAGGATATCCATAATCAAATCAATTCTCTTCATCTTATATCTCAAAAATTAAAACATCATCTATGATATTTCGATTCAGCGCCTTCTGGAACAACAAATTTTAATTTTTCATTACCACCTTAAAGAATTGAAAAATAAATAAATTTGGTTAAAATAGATTTTAGAATTTATTTTATAACTGTTTTGATACTGTGGAACTAATATATATACAGAATAATAAATAACGAAACAATACTACTTCGTGATGTTAAAAAAACTGTGAAAATAAACTAAACATTTATCCTTAACATTTTATTAAATCAATAATCCTAGTATCATAAAAAAATTATTTGTGGGATAATTTAAAATTATTTAAGTATATTAATACCATTTCATTACACTTTTTGTGTTTATCTACTATTTTAAATGAACTCTCATAATTATAATCAGGGGAACCGACCATAGAACTATGAAATGTATGCTCCCAGAACAACAAAAAGAAGCATTTTAACTCATTGAAATGGCCATAAATTATCTTCATAAAATTATATTAAATAAAATATATATTGAATGTGTTATAAATTAAATTATTAATGAATATAATTTGATAATCTAGGACATTAAGTGTAAGTGTAGTACACATTTAGACATAAGGTAATGGATACATCTGAACCTCCAAATTTACCATTAGGTTATTCTTTCTATCTCTTTAAACAAATGTGTTTATTACTCATTCTTATATACCTCTGATAAATTCTGTTTATACGTTCCAAAACTATGTATCCATATGAATTCATCCTTCTTTTATGGGTAAATACATGTTTCAAAAGTGACCCTTCTCAATTCCCCCGACAAGAATCCAAAATAAAAGGAGCATCTCCATTTTAATACCCATTTTCAAGTACACTCTATAATATATTTTAAGACATAATTGTTTTTATAAATAATTAATTTTATTATTAAAAACATTCCAACATCGTTTTTTATTTTATACAAAAAATTATGTTGTTTCCTCTTTAAACATTCTTTAATATTTTCCTATAAACAACCCTAAAGTGGCTCATTTATAAAGATCCCAAAACACTATTTTTCATGTATTCACTTCAGTTTGACATCATTATTCATGAACTATTCTTATTATTAAATTAATATTTTCCATAAATGATTTATTCCCTTATTAATTGGATATGATTTTTATCTTTACTTTACTTATGCCTTATGACATGATTAGAATGCCCATTTCTTTCTATAGGTAACCCTTGTGTTTGTCACATATATTGAATCTTCATGTTACACACATATGAATGAACATTCCATAACTAGTGCACCCATATTTTTCTCCAATAAATTGATTAATATTTAGTCTCATGAGACATCATGTATAGGATCAGGGAGTAAACCTAATACATAATGGGATTTTTTCCATCATTTGATATAGTCTTGTAAGTTATCCTTGAATCATGTTAAATTTATGTTATGTGTTGCTTACACCTTCATATATTTCCATGATCAAATGATTCTATGTTTTTTATGATATTCGTCTATATGTTATTCATGTTCCATGCCTTTCATGTTATTATGTTATGCCTTCTAACTCATGCTTTATACTTATTTTCCATTGTTATTCCCTTGATGGTATTTTTACCTCTTCCATTTTATATATGTATTCCCTAAGTTATCATATAAAAATTTAGAAGCTCAAATGATGTTAAGATATTATTATGGAATATGAATATGAATATTTTTTATTCTAGTTCCTTATTTTTAATTTTTATGTAACTATTCTTCCAAAGACACAAAAATTTAAAATCTTTGGCTTGTATTTGATGGTAAATTATGTTTAAAATAGTGTAATAATATGTGTAAATGGATAGGGTCATTGTAGTTGGTATAATAGGATAGTCGAGTTATATTTTTGGATTGGGACTAGAAAACTTTATTAAGAACCTTAGGGATAATTATATCACCATGGATAACCAAGATCGAATCTTAGGAAATCAAAAACAGGGTATACTTTCTATTTATAAATTTATAATTATATGTTCAACTGTAAATTTTAATATTCTTATTATATATGTATTCAAGACCCATAATTGTATTTTATTTATTTTTATTAGTTAATTTTAAGATATAGTAGAGCCTATACAAACAATAAATGTTACATGAAATGTGATGATTTCCCTAATGAGATTCCAAATATGAAGGGAACTAGATCCCAAAAAATCATTATCGTACTGGCTCAACTGGATTATGTTATGAATGATAACTTGAATAATGTGGAACACACTCCTTACCATAAGAAATTACTAGTTTTGGTCAAATACATTGTGTGAAAAAGGTCTTCTATATTTATTGGGGCTTCCAATACCCCTATCACAGAATAATGGATTGACTTCATTGAGAATATATTATCTATTATTGAATGATCAGAAGTGGTGAATGTCATAATGGTGGTCTATCGTTTTGATGGGGAAGATGATAAGTGGTGGAAACTGATCAAAAAACACAATGTTTATGGATGAAATTTATTCCACGGATTGGAATTATTTAGGAAAGTATTTTTCATAAAATTTTTTCTACTAACTCTATGCCTTAAAATGGAGAGGTATTTCCTCAAGCTAATGTAAAATTAAGATTAATTTATTGATTCATATGAGTAAAACATTAAAATAATTTCAAGATAAACCTCTTTATTTATCTTGAACAATGAATTAAATGTTAAATGATTCATTAGGGGGATGAAACCGAGTCTATGAAAGGCCCTATAAATTCAAAATAATGACAGTTATGAAGAGATTTTTTTATCCCCTTAAATTTGAGATGGTTATTAGTGATTATAAGTTATCATGAGACTATATATAAGAAATGTAAGATGGAATTATCTTTAGGAGGGACAATATAAAAATATTTAGAAGGAAATAAAACCCAATACCCTACTTTTTAAAAGTGTGGAAGGAAGCATTCTTGAGGGGAACCATAAGGTTATTCAAGTGTGGAAAATAGGGGCATCGAGATAATCAATACTAAAGATAAATGAATATATCCACTACTGGGGAAGTGGAAAAGAAGGTTTATATTTATTTTATCCCAACTGGGTAGTGTTTTTACTATATAGAACATGGAAATATGATAACCAATGCCCTAAGACAAGGGATGTTAATGGAAGTCAAAAACAACAACCTATAAGGTAGTAAGGAAGAGAATATTATATCACTATTGATGAGGTGGAGGTTTAAATTGACGTGGTGATAGGTACACTAGTTATTAATTCAATAATAGTGAATGTAATATTTTATTATGGTTTGATTAAATATTTCATATCATGCATATTTAGTAGAAATATTAAAATAACACCTAAAAATTTGAAGTCTGTGTTATCTGTGGGATTGGAAAATTGGGAAATTATTACATCTAAAGTATATAAATCCTCAACGGTTAATATTTGTGGACTAAGCCTCCCTAAAAATATCTTTATACTTCCTTTGGTGGAGTTTAATGCTATATTGTTCATGGACTGAAAATCATTTTTTAAATCCCACATCCACTATATAGAAAGGTATATGACTCTTCAAATCACAAGGCATTCCCCAATTCTATATATGTGTAAGGAGGATGAATAATATCTTTTAGAATAATTATCTAAATTATGGATATTACTACCTTATATGAAATAATATCTAGATAAAATCATTAATTCAAAGAATTTGACCATGCTCAAAGACATTACCATTGTGTAGGACTACACTGATTCGTTACTTGAATAATTGTCCAGTCTTCCTCCTGAATAAGAGGTTGAGTTATCAATTGAACTTATACCTAGATCTCTACCTATTTTAAAGACTCCTTATAGGATGGACACTACTGAGTTGGTGGAATTGAAGAATCAATTAAAAAGTAATCTGAACAACGGTTTTATATTCCCGAGTCCTTCGTCATGGGGCGTGTAATTCCTCTTCATCAAGATTAAGGATGGATCAATGTACCTATACAATGATTATCATAAACTAAAAAAACCCTGATAAAGACCAATTTTTCCCTACCATAGATATATGAATTGTTTGATGAAATACTAGGGGGCAAATTATTTCTCTAAGGTGGAACTTAAGTTGGAATACCACCATGTAAAGCTGAAGAAGGAAGATATTTCAAAGAATATATTTTTAAAGTGTAATGGACACTATGATTTTATAGGGATTCCATTCAAAATCACTAATTTTCTAAACCATTTCAAGTAATTAATGATTAGATTATGTATAGTTTTTCTCAACAAAATTATGGTAGTCTTTATATATGATATTTTGATATACTCCATAATAAAGGAGGAACATAAGGAGAATTTGAATAATATACTAAAGGCTTTGATATGGGAGAAAATTTATGAAATATATAGTAAATGTTTGTTTTTTATGGAGGAAGTATCATTATTGGAGTATAGTATCGCCAAGAAAAGAATATCAATGGACCTTTATAAAATAATTATAATTGAAGAGTGGCCTAGAATAACATCTGCAATGGAGATATGTGGTTTCAATGGTATATTTTTTTATTACCAATGATTTTTGAGGAACTTATCAAAATTTTAAAACCCATTAACCATGATGACTCGAAAGGGAGTAATTTTTTTTTGGATTAGTGAATGTGAAGACTTCTTTAAAGCATTGAAAAACAGGCTTACCACAACAATTATACTTACACTACAGAAAAATGAGGGAACTATTTTTAGTATACAATTATGATTAAAATAAGGCATTAGGATATGTAAGGGTTAGAATTTTATTGTGACATCCTATGATTTAAGTAAGTAAAAATTTCATGGGAAAAAATATCCCATACAAGATCTAGAGTTGCAAACTGTTATGTTCACATTGAAAATATAATAGCATTATCTCTATAGGGATAAATGTGAGATATATACTAATTAAATTAAGATAAAACATATATTCATATAGAAATAGATTAATATTATCAAGGTAATATGGTTAGATCTCATCAAGTATTATGGATTCTTAATCCACGACCATCCTCATATATAAAATAAAGTGGTTGATTCATTAAATAAAATGGATATTATAAAATTATCAAATATGATATTTCAAAAGGATTAAATATTATTAGACTTGAAAATGATGAACATGGTAATCATTATGGAAGGAAAATCATCAACCATTTCTCAAATTATTTCTCAATAATCCCTTATATATAAGATAAAGGAAGATCATATAGATGATATGAAAAATTATAAGAAGGTGGAAGCTATTAGAAAATGGAAATCCTCAAAGTTCAAAATTGATGAGGAAGGGTTTGTATGATTTGGGTGAATATTATGCATACCATCAAATCCAGATATAAAGAATTAGTTTATTTATGAAACAAATAGATCAACCTTATCAATCCACATAGGAAGCACAAAGATGTATTGAGATCTCCGAGAGCACTATTGGTGAGAAAATATGAAGAAGGAGATCACTTAATAAAAATCAAAGTGATGCGTATGTTATCATGTGAAGGATAAAAGAAAAAAGTCTAAGGGTATGATGAAATCATTACCCATACCAACAAATAAATGGTAAAAATCACCACAACATTTTTCACCCATCTTCTGAAAACATCCAAAGGAAATAATTCTATAAAATTTATTGTATATTTTATTACATAGAAACTATCTTTATTAGAATTTTATATGAATTTTCACTCAATCATATTACATGGACGTTCATCAAAGAATTTGTGAGGCTACATTGAGTATTAGTATTGATTGTATCTGATCTGGATTAGTGATTTAGCTCCATGTTTTGGAAATATCTCTAACACGCTCTAAACATTGTGATGAACTTAAGTATAAATTATCATCCTAAAAACAATGACCAATCTGATCAGACTATTCAAACACTAGAATATATATTGAGAAAATGTTCTATGGACATCAAAAGCTGAAGGGACCAACATATACATATGGTTGAGTTCTCTTATAAGAATAGTTTTTAATAAAGCATCCAAATTGATCTATATGAACCCCTTTGTAAAAAATATATAGAACAAATGCATACTGTTATGAAGTTAGTGAACATAAGCTATTGGGCCCAAAAATTGTCAAAGAAATAGTAGAGAAGGTAAAGACCATTCAATAGAACATAATGTAAGCCCAAATTTGATAGAATATCTATGTAGATATTAATCGATAGTAATTAGGGTTTGGTGTTATTGAGAAGGTACTAATCTTCATATATCCATGTAAGAGATTCATGAGATATTAGAGGAATTGAAATCTAAGTACTAGGTTCATCACCCCCTTAGAGATTCTTGATCATGTCAGAGTTATGGCCTATCGACTAACACTTCAACCTACCATGTCTCAAGTACTTTATTTATTCCACAAATAACTCTCAAGGAATTTAATATCAAATACCTGACATGTAAAGAATTCCATTGTGGTACAATTGTAAAATGACCTCTCTTATGAGGAGAATTTGGTGAAGATCTAGGACAAAAGAGGTAAATTTCTATGCAGCATGGAAACACACTTAGTAAAATTACTATGGGGGATCCATAAATTAGAAGGAAAAACATTCAAACCATAGGAATATATTAAGGATAAGTAACATCACATTTTTTAACTTTAGTATGTAGAATGAAATTTCTTGCGATAAAGTTAATAAGGGGGAAGAAAGTAATGGCCTAGAATTTTACAAATGAAATTTCCCTTATTATTATTAAGACATGTAGTATAATGCACAAACATCACATAGATAAACCAATAAATAAATTATTCTCATTAATGAATAATGATACTTTAGTCATAAAAAAACCAATATGATTCAAAATATTATAGTGGGACAATAAATAGAAAATAAGATAATAAGAATAAGAAAATTTGGATCTTCTCTATCCACTAGAATGAACACACTCATGAAAAAAGATATAGAAATAACACATAATGTTAATAATAAAATATTAATGTAAAATATGATAGTATATATAACCATGGGAAAAAATGGTTGTTTCTTTTGAATGTAACAGGAGTATATATAAAGTAGTAAACCCTTATGACTGTTATAAATATGACCATTGGAATAGTGACCTAAATGTTGGAACAATAATCTGGTCATTGGGATTAGTAATCTATCCATAAGAATAGTTTCTTATCCTTTGAAAGTACAAATAAATTTTAGGTGCCTTATAAATGAAAATTTGACATATTCATATCATGGAATATGTAAATAACTGTTTTACGAATGGTAAATTAAATGCTGTTATTTTGAGAAGCATAAATGTTTATTTAGAATTTTATAATTAATATAATTATTTAAATTAAAATATAATTTCATAAAATTGATTCATAAATTAATAATTTATTTTATTATAATTATAATATAGTCTTATGAGATATTAATTAATTTTCAAATGCTTCATAAAATTGGTTATAATATTAAAATTAGAATTTTAAAATTAAATGAAGATTTTATTTAAAAATTAAATTTATCATATATATAAAATTATTTTCATAAAAATAATACCATTTTTAAATTCATCACATTGAATATTGGTCTAGGTGAATTATTTTTGTGTTTAAAAAATAGTTGAATTTTTGGTGAATGATGAAATTTGGTAATTTAATGTATTTAATAAATACAAGACTTTTTGAGCAATGGATGATGTATGGATGATGTAATAGTCCATTTTCTTGAACTATCTAGAACTATTTACTATATTTAGTCATTTCAATCCTTACTACTGATATTTTTGATCCCAAATAAAAAACAAATTTATAAAATAATAAAAAAACCCACTATCCTCCCCCAATAAATATTACCTTTCATGACCCCCTCTACACAAACCTCCTAAGACTTCTATATTGTATAAATTATACCCAAATCCTTTTCTAATAATCATCCCCAATTCAAAGAGCTAATGGTTTAAAAAAAACCCAAACCCATGTTCCTTAATGAGGTTCTCAAGGAGAAGTTATTCAAGATGTAAAATCCTCCTTCTTTCTCTTTTAAATTATTTCTTTTTTCAGAATTATCATCACCTCCTCAATCAAAAATAGTATGATAACTCCAATATCATTTATATAATATATATATATATATTAATATATTATCCATCCTTATATCTTTTATCTTCCCCGTTTATCTTAGAAACACCGTGATATTTCAATTCAACATCTTCACAAACGATGATTGTTTTCCGTTACCACCTTCAAGTCTGGTCAAGAAACATTATTATGGTTCAACCAGATTGTAAAATTTATATTTGAAATTTATTTGATACTATTTATTGAATATATATATACATTATATTAAATAATAAAACAAAACTAGTTTGTGGTGATTGAAAACTGTAAAAAAATGTATGTCACTCAAATTTTATTAAGTGAATCATCCTCACATAAAAAATGATTTATGGGGCCATTTAAAATTATTTAAGTATATTAATACCATTTAATTAACCTCCTAGTGGATTTAATCCATTTTAAAATTACTCCCATAATTATACTCAAGGGAACCGAACATAAAACCGTGAAATGAATGCTCCCAAAATGAAAAAAGAAAAACATTATAACTCCTAAAAATGGCCCTAAATGTACTAAATAAAATTATAAAAAATCAAATATATGTTTAATATGTTCTTAAAAAAATTATTAATGAATCTAATTTTATTTTATATAACATTAAATGCACGTGTATAACACATTTAGAGATAATATAAGGGATCTCTTCAAACCTCCAAACTTACAATTGGGTTATTATTTATCTCTCTTTAAACCAATGTATGTCTTAATTATTATTAAATAATTCTTATAAATTAAGATTATATGTTTGTAAATTGTGTATCCAGATAAATTAATCCTTATTTTAGCAGGAAATACATGGTTTAAAAGGTTACCTTCTCAATTCCACTTGATAATCAGGACCGATTAAAAAGAACGTCTCTATTTCTTACCAATTTTTAAGTACACCACATAATTTTTTTATCCACCATTATTATTTCAAAATCACTCATTTTATCATTAAAAACTCTCTAGTATCATTTTGAGTTAAATACACAAAATTATTACTTTGTCATCTTTAAATACACTTTACGATTTTCCCTTAAGCCTCACAAGAGTGGATCATTTCTAAAGATTCCTAAAAACCTTTTTTCACGTATTTTGTTCATTAAGACATCATTATTCATGATAAATTATTGTTTTTTACATTATTATTTTCTATAAATTATTTAATGAATTCTTTCATTGATAACATTCCTATATTCCATTTGGTTATGCCTTGTGACATGATTATGATACCCATTTCCTTCAATGGGGAATCTTTTTGTTTATTCCTTATGTTTGATTTATCAGGTGTAACACATATTCTGGAACATTTTAGGATGGGTGTTCCCAAATATAACTAAAATGCATTTGGTAAATTTTATTCTCATGAGACATCATGTATGGGATTAGGGAGTAAGCCTAATCCATTATGGGACTTTCTCCACCATGTGATACAGTCTTGGTAGTTAGATATGACTAATTTTTATATAATGTTATGTGATTCTTCCACCTTCCTATATTTCCATGATCATAAGATTCCATAATATTTATGATACAACTATACTTTTTATTCATGTTCCTTGCTTTCCATGTTATCATGTTATGCATTTCGACTAATGATTTATGCTTCTTTTCAATGCTTATTGACTTACATAGATTTTCAGCTCATCCCTTTTGTTTATGTACTCCATAGGTTATCCTATATATATGTAGGATCTCAATGGAATTTAGTAGCACATTTTGGAAGATTAATATATTTATTAATTATTCTAGTTCCATTTTTAAAATTTTTATTTACATAGTCTTCCAAAGACTCTAGAATTTATGATCATTGGTTTGAATATATTAGTTAAATATTATTAAAATAATGTAATAATATGTGTCAACTCCTATAGTATTTATAAAATATATAAATCCACTTCATTCCCACTTACTCATTGTGAAATTAAATTAGTGACCAATTATTTTCCAGGATATCGCCTCTATGAAGAAACATATCTCATTTTTGATTTAGTTTCCTTATTATTTGTTAAAAAATATTAAAATATTTTTCAATACCTTAAAATATCTAATTAATACTGTTATGTTTCTTTAATAATGATATTATGATAATATAAACCACTTTTAGGAACATAATCATCCATTAATAATTATATGTTAAATTTTGGGTTGGTTGAATCAGACACATGAATAATTCTATAAAACTACATCATGGTTGAATATGGGAATGTAAATACTAAAAATATAGTATTTTAATTATAAAATTATAATTTTTTATGTTTCTAGTAAGGTTATATTATGTATTTCTCTTATTTTTAAATTATCTTTTTCTATTTCTTAAATTAATAAAATAAGTCGATATCAATTCAATTTTCATACAAAACAACTAATACTATTATGAAATTATTTAAGAGATTTATAAATAAATATAATTTATCTATTTTATAAAATTATATTCACTAATAATGATATAATTTCTATAAAATAATGGATACTGAAATCAACATCATAATATTTGACTGAAATAAATATTATAACCAACCACTAAGGGTAAAAATAATAGAAAACTAACTAATATATTCCTAATAATTCATAATAATATATATATAATATAATTTATATGAATAGGGTTATAAAATAGAATATTATGATAGTTATTTTTGTTACATAGGAGGATAGAGTGCAATTTTCTAAGAATAGTAATAATATAAGGGGTTCTCAACCGAAAATTTAATTCATTAAGATATATTTGTAATTAAAGTCCATGATATCATTAATATTGTGTAATAATAACCTAATGAATTTATTTTTACATATTCATAATATTCACTAGGTTTGAGGATCCATATATCATTAATTCATTAAATGGATTTCACTTCAAAATTTATGAGAATTGTTAGGTGTTTTGTTAACCTAGCTCCCTTTAGTGAGTTATAATACTTATTCTTAAATATCTACCTTCCAATATTTGTTTATTCGATCTGAATAATTATTTTAATATAAATTATTTTCCATTAAATAAAATTACATAGTTCTAATGTGATGTATAAATTCATATTTTTTTACTGGTAAAAACATTTTCTAAAAATCCTTTTAAATTTTCCATAAAAAAATGACAATTCTATTTTACAAAGATTCCTTTCCATGTTTTAATGACTTTAAATCTAGACATTTTTTAAAATTAAATGAAATATTTTTATAATTTTCCAATGAAATTTTTTTATTCATTATAAAAATGAAATCTTTTTTAAAATTTATTTTAAATGATTGTGTTTTAAGAATGTATTTTTAAGTATTTATATAAATTCTGAAACGATTTTTTGAAAACATATCTCACTTCAAATATTTGTTTTATAATACCATTATTTTTTGTTTTAAATAATGAGTTTTGAAATTTTTATCAAGTTGAATTGTTTGATTTTGGAGAATCTATTTTTATGTTGTCTTCAAGTCTTTGAATAAGGGGTATACCCTAAATTTTTAGGTGATTTAACCAATGATCTTAAATAGTTTTTTTCATCCAAAAAAACATACTTAATGTTAATTAAGTTACACCAAGCCACAATGAAATTTCTTTCTCTCAATATATTATGGAATGTTCTAGGAATGTTTTATCTTGGAACCTTTCTCTTTTCATTGGTTCATTAAGTGATGTTTGATATATGTGTGTTTCCATATAATGATGGAACATATATCAATAGGTGATTATTATGTTTTGGACGGGGTCTAATAGATTACTACAATAGATTTTATAACCATTTATACCTTATGATAAGTCAATAGGAATCATGTATTGATTCATGCTCGAATATTTAAATTAGAAAGTGAGTCTTTCTCATCTATGTGTATAGAAATTAGGAAGTGATTCCTCCCCCACTATGTTTACATGAATAAAGTAGTGATCCTTACGTTAATATGTTTATGGGAATAATGTAGTGTTTCATACTCAAATATGTTTATGGTAATCAGGTAGTGTTTCATAATCCACTATGTTAATATAAATCTGGCTGTATTTCCCTCTGTACAATGTTTATGGGAAATAGGTCATGATTCCCTCTTCACAATTTTATGATTTTTGTGACTATGTTACAACCATAGTTTTTTATTCAATATTTCCATGAGTTTCCATATATTCATTCCTATGATTATTATACATGTCTCATGTTTATATTATCATTTTTCTGCACTCATATTCTTGGGAATAAGTTTTTTCTTTTAAGATTACATGTATTGAAATCATAAAATATGGACAAATATTATATTTCCATGATATTTTTAATAAGATATTTATAAACTATTCATATTATCTCTCATGATTGTGATCTAACCCATGAAAACAAGTTTGTTATATTTTACCTTATGGAGTGTTCGAGATCACCCCTTTCTTATATTCTAATTCCTAAGGTTTTAAAGTTGTGTATAACCTTTGTGATGTCTATAATGGAGTCTAGTATGGTTATATTATGGAAAAATTACCAATTTTTTTAAAAATTATTTTCCTATGTATGTATTCCCCAAAGAAAATAAACCCCCATGATAATTTGAGATGATATATGAGTTTTAAAGTTTAACATATTCAAATGATGTAAAATAATATTATTTTTATATTGGGTCATTATTATAGGAATCAGAGTATGTTTTAATTATTTTTGATGATTATTTTAGTTCTTCTTTGGATTAGGATAAGATAAATTTAGTGAGAAACCTTGGGATAGTCTAAGTGATGGGACATAGTATACAATAATATCCCTACATTTCATTAATTTAGAGATTGTGTGATTCTCATAGAAATTACATCTCTTTCTCTAAACTGGAAGGTGGATTCAGCTGTGGAACTGATTCACTTAAATTTAATTAAAACAAAAATATTGGTTGAGAATTAACACAATTATCACTAACTAAGATTTCACACCTATCCTGAAAATCCTAATGGATATTCTTTAGTTAATCATATTATCTTTATAGTCCTTTATCAATGATTTTTTTTCATAATTACTATAAGGTACTTTGTTAAGAGTATGAGAAAAAACAACATAAGTAAACCTATGTTGAACTAAGAATATTTTTTTTGACATAAGAGATAACATAATGGTTTTGATGATTATGGAATTTGTAGGTTTATTTTTTTCATGATACCTTTTAAGACAATTCCCTTTTGAACAAAATTTTTCCTCACCCTTGTTAACCACTATTTATTTTATAAATGGATGGATCAAGGATAAATTAAGTAAAAAAATGAGTGAGATGGAAAATTCAATGATTTTCCCAATGAATAACCAAACTTTATGGGAGAATGAGGACGTTTTTTTGGATATTCTCACTCAACTCTCTCAAGATATGAATTATAACAAAGTCTATTATGAGATCTTAAACAATCAAAGGAAGGATAACCCTACTACAAATTATTTCATGTAAAAACATCCACCGTCCTTTTTTCGACAACTTAATCAACATATTTTTGAAGAGTGAATTAGTGCGATGAAAAATTTATTTTTGTTCATCAATGATCGAAACATGAGAATTTTGTTTTTCATTTATTATTTTTAGGGTTTTTTTTCAATGGGGGAACATCATTATAAATATATAAAAAATAGGTAATTAGACTATTGAATGAGTAGGGTTTAAGAAAATATTTTTTACCAAATTTTTTCCCTAATAATTTCTCAAGAAAATAGAGGGATGATTTCTAGAGTTCAAATAAGAGGTGGATGAATTAATCAGTAATTATAAAGAAAACCTAATGAGACTTAAAAAGTACACCTCCATTTTTATTAATAACCCAAATTTAATGATAAAATGATTATTTAAAAACCTAAATCCTGGTATTTAATAGAAATTAGAAATTAGATATCTTAGTATCAATTATGAAATTTTTTGAAGTGCATTTATGGTGTACATATAAGCTCTTTTCTCATATAATTCTTGATAAAATGAAATTAAAATTGGATATTTTGGAAACATAGAGGCTAAATATCATGGAAGAAAGAAATTATAATTAACTATATGCTAAGAGTGTGGTTAAAAAATTGTATTAAATGAATGTGAAGATGTTTCACGGGTGTTAGAGATTTTAACCTCACAAACAAGTATTGAGGCAATGAAAAAAGACGAGTTAACACCATAGAGGAAGATAAGGTTCCATAAAACACTCCACCCACACACTAATACTTAAATTTAAATGTGATTAGGTTTTATTAAAATTGATTCTCTAATAAAATGTATAATTAGGAGAATCTTCCTAAACAACTTCCTATAAGCCACATAAACAAGGGAAATCCTATGCTATCACACCAACTGTAGTGGATCATGATAAATAATTTATAATTATGAACTAGAATTTTGAACATATTTTTGGTTTTTTATTCTAATAACATTAGTATCATAATATTGTTTTCTCATAACATTAGATCATCATCCTGATGATTGGATTATCAAATAAAGCATCTCATTGTATTGTATCCCAAGTTGATGTTTATGGAACCTTCCTTATTAAAATGTTATTTTTCTACCATTAACTGAATTTTCTATGATTTTAGGAATGTATTGATCCTCTCTACATCAATGAAAAAAAATAATTTTCAATAAAGAAACTAAATTTCATATCAACCATTAAAAGTATATCAATTCATGGATAATTATTAACACCTTTTAAAAGATAATTATATATTGTGTATCTTGATACCTAATAATGATAGACTCTTGGATATAATCATTATATGAAAACTAAATGATATTGATGGTCCTATTATAAGGAAGATATATGTTTCCAAAGATTGTAAGGATTATATCTCTCTAGAAATTGTATATAAAGTTACAAATATTTTTAAATTCCCTTAGATATTCTCATTTATAGATGTTAATTACAGTTTCATGGATGAAAATTATTTATGGGGTGTTGGAAGGGGTTGAATGTTAGTCCATTATATTTTACTATATATCTTTCCTTTAAATATATCTAATGTGTTTGGGAATATAATTAATATGATTTATTATTTTCAAGGAATTTTCATTCCTAAATAACTGATTAATGCATTATTAAATTTAATAAATCAATTTTAAATGATTATTTTGATACTATATAGTCTTTAAATAGTTTTACTATTATATTAAAATTATTTTTTTTAAAAATTTGTATTAGATAATACTGAGTTCACATAAATTTTAGGAATTTTATTTTTCAATAAAAGCAGTTTTTCTTTATTATACGATTTCTCATTTAAAAGATAAATTTATAAATTTTAGTGTTTTTATTTTATATTTTAATTAATTATTTTGAATTTTACATATCAATATTAGTATAAGGAATAATTTAGTAATTTTTCCAAAATAATTGATGTTTCGGAGAAAAGTAAGAAAATACCGACTATTCTTACACTATATCATTTATAAAATTATCACAATAGAATAATGAAGTAATTTTTTTGAAACATTTTCCCTATATAAAATATATATACTGAAAAAAGCATCTAAAAATAATATATTGATTTAATTAAACCCATGTTTAATGTTTTGTAATCCTATGTAATAATTTAATCTAAAATCTATTTTTTTATTCCATTATATTAAATAAAATATTTTCAACAATTATAAATATTAATTATATTAGAAAAGGTATAAGATTTTATATAAACCTAATAATAATATTTAATAATTTAATTTAAATTGTTTTTCATAAGATTATGATTACTATGATTAAAGTTAATGATAATTGTAATGATAAAACTGTTATTTTCAATATATTGTTTACTTAATATTGTTTAATTTTTACATAGTTAAATAAATTAATTTCTTCTCCAAAATTAAATTAATTAAAAGTTTAATGTTATATATTAATATATGATCACCCATTAAATAGTTAATCAACACTTAATAATATTTGGAATACTTAAATGTGAAAACAACACTTTTTCAATAAAATAGTTTCTCTAAATATTAAATGTTCTAATTTGAAAGATAATTTTATCTTATTTTTAAATTTAATTATGTTATATTGATATTAAAATTTCAGTTCATCACCCCCAAAATTGGTAAGTGGTGTTAAATCATATTTTTAATAAATTAAAAATTTATTGGGTAGAAAACTAGTTACCAAGGTAAAAACAAAAATAGTAAAATATAATAATCAAGGGATAAAAGTATTGAAACATATTTAAAAGATTGTTGAAAATGAGTGTTATAGGATTTATGAACGTTATCTCATCCACCCAAATTTTTTTATTACTTTATGAAATATTTACACTTTAATAATTTCATTCTATTATTGAAAAATAATGGGTGTTCACAAAAGTTCACTTTTATTCACTTATAAAGGGGATCCATTTCACCATATCAAAGCCAAACATACACTTTTAAATTTCACTCAAACCACACCAAATTTTCTGAGAATATAACCTAATTTCATGAATTGAATCCCCTAGTCAGCATAAGTTATCATAATCTCTTCATATCCATGGATACTTTCAAGAGAATGTTTAAAGTCCCAAAGGTAGTATTACTTAATCCTTATACTTTTCTTCTTAATAATTTCTTTATAATACTATCCTAACCAGAGTAATTTAATAAAATAATTATAATTAATTTACTAATTTTCTATTATATTAGTTTCATAATCATTATTCCTTCCTTCCAATCAACTTAGTAAAACCAAATAATGTTGATCGTAAGTTTATATGGAGTATCGCCTCCACAAAGTAACGTCTTCTCTTTTTTAAAAATTCCTATTGTAACTAGCCTTTAGGATGTAATTTATGAATAAATGTGTAATATATGACATAATTTTTATAAATATGATTTTTTTAATTATCCTTCTTCCCCTCACATTCTTTGAAAAATGAAAATGTTCATCGTGCATTATGTGGACTACCACCTCCAAAAAGTTGCATATTCCATTTTTCATCTAGTTTAGATATTATTTAGTAAAAATATATTCATATGGGATTGAAATCCATAAAATAACTGAATTATATTTTTATTAATCTATAATAATTATATTATTATTAACGAAACCACATTCATAACCATAATCATCCATTAATTATTCTACGTCCATGTTTTGGTCGGTCTGACCATCTATGTGAATAGTGATATAAAACTATATCAAGCATGAAAACAAGAACATAAATAATAGTATTATTATAAGATAATAATGAAATTATTATTTTATGGTTTTATAAAGGTTATATTATGTATTGAACTTATTATTAAAATATCATCATTGATCACTTAAATTATTGAAATAATCCAACACTGATGAAATTATCCTGAAAAATAACTAAAAAAGTTATGGAGTGAGATACGATATTTATAAATGAATATATGTCAAATATTATTTAAATTATATGTTCCTATAATCTTAATTTTTTTATAAATTATTGGTTACTTTAATCTAAATCATATGTCATGCACAAAACAATTAAAGTTACTAACACCATATAGAAAAAATAGAAGATAACTAAGTAATAAATTCATAATTAATGATCATAAAGAATTATATAAATGGAAATTAATATTTTTAAGGGTAGTAAATTTAATATTAAGATATTTATTTTTTAATTCAATTTTATATTACATTGTACTGATTGGGGAGACAAGGTAAGGTGTCATTTACCTTAAATTTAATTCCTTGAGACATATTTCTTATTATACACCATGATATCATTGATATAGGGTAATTACTACCTAATTAATTTATATTCCTATATTATTAACATTATTGAGGATTTAAGATCTATACCATGTTATTTCTTTAAATGGATTTCGATTCCAAAGCTACCAAAGAGGATATATTTTTTTAATTCAACTCCCTTTATTGAGTTATAATGATCCTTCATCAACTTATTCCTTCCAAGATTGGTTTCCTCCACCTTAATATTTTTTCCATTATAATATATATATATATCTTAGTAAAATGATATTTTAATTTGGGCCACTACTTAAATGTTTTCAATTACAACATTTGTTTTCTAAAAACTATTTTATGGTTCCTTTCATCATTTGAGTATTTGTGTGACCCCGTGTTTTGACCCAAATTAATTTTTTTGTGGAAGTTTTAAAATATCATTGGAGGATGAGATAAATTATAAACTAATACTTATAATTTAAATATATGTGTTTAATGAAATTAAAGTTTTATTTTTCCTTGGATTAGTATATGCCCTGGGAGATGGTCCATCTATTCAATGGAGTTTTGGGAGAATCCGAGGCTTATTCGAATCCCAAAACTTTAGTTTATGAAGATGAAAAATGAAAAATATGATTGGATCATGGGTAGTAGTAATCATGAATCTCAACCAAGAGGCCCATATAGAGGAGGCTCAATGAAAATTTAACCATTCATAGGAGGCTACATAACAATGAAGGGTGTTACCATAAACTGTAGATGTACACACATACTACAGACAGTTTTCCAAAAACAATGCACCTAGCCCGCATGGGTCGTGACACATAGTTAGGGATCCGGGATGGTTAGTGAATTATTTGGCCCAATAGTGTGATTAAACATTGTGCCTAATTGAATTTGGTTAAATTAAAATCATCTATTGGATTATTTAACTCTAATAATCCCATTTTATTCCTCAAACTACACAACAACATCCCTTGTGTGGAGTTCTCCCTTAGCCTCCTCAAAGGGATCCATGGTTCTCCTAAGTTAAGACTTAGAATTGAGCATCATCATATGTATTAGATGCATAAATTTTATTCAATGATTAATCCTCTCTCTTTATCTGATGTCTCTAACCATATTAAATTCTATTCCATTACAGCTTCATAAGACTTATTTTATGAGTTTTTTTCTTTTTTTTCTTTTTTTCTGCATTATTGATCAAATCAAAGGTCATTTTTGGACGATTGAAGCATCCAAAACATTAAGTAGGAGGTATAGGGTATATCCATTAATGTTTCATTGATTAAAAAGTATATTGTTATGCTCCATGTCATATTTTCTGTGCATCACCCTTAAAATGTAAAATTATTTATGTAGTATCTAACATTATTGATTTGATAGTCACTGTTAATTTAGTAGAATCATTAGAGGTAGTTTAGAATAACTCAAACAACCCCCTTGGGGTTTTATTATAATACTTAATTTGATTTTATGAATTCTTGAGGAAACTAGAATACCCTTAGGGTGTGTTACTATAAATTATTATGATTGTAAATATTTTAGTATGTTTTAATCGCCATTGTTGTTTGTTGGATTATATCTACCTTAAGAGGTTTAAATTGAATAAAATCGGTTGGTATGTTATACTTGAATATTTTTGTAATATAACTACTGATGATGTCTGTAGTCTTATTTAATATAAATGGGAAACAAAATAGAGTAATTGTAAATGATAAATGGAAGAGACTATACCATAGTCTTCTTAATTACTTATAAATGGAATGGTCCAGATTTTATACTTGAATTTTGGTATGGAATTTTTATGGAAATGGACAATTTATTTTTCATGATTTAACTATATTATGACATTCTTAATAACATGGTATTATCTATTACATAATTTTATATATAAAAATGATAATGATAATAACATAGAAATTGAATACATATTAAAATAAATATATCTATGGGGTTTATATTTCACCTTGAGTGATCCTTGTTTTTGAAAGTATGAATTCATTGGTTGAGACCATCAGTAAGAGAAATTATTATTCCTTGAGAGAAAATAGGGTTCCTTATATGGAATTTCTTGTAAGGGACCAAAAGTTAAATTAAATTACCAAAATCCCTGAGAAAAATTTGGGTTCTCAACCTGGAATGACAAGGATAGTCTAAGAGGGTGGTTTATAGTATTATTCCATGAGTGGAACATGGGTTTCTAATGTATAATTCCAAGTAAGGACTCCAAGGGAACATAATTTATACAACTCATAGAGAGATACCAAAATTTCAATGAAGATTACCTTGTATGGGAATGTAGGCTGATGTTTTTATAGTAAATGTGGATCGATACCTAGTTTGATCATATAGAGGTCTTGGTATGTGATCGAGTTTCTTTTTAATTAACTGGTTAATTAATTTAAGTGATGTTTTTTCCACGTCAAAGAATAAAGGATGTTTTAGTCAGTGATCTACCTATATATGAAACCCTATTTAAATTGAGTATCTTATTTATATAGTTTTTATTATTGAAAGAGGATGACATGGTTCTATATTATTATCTTCCACTTACCTATTTTCTATATGCTTCTGATATATTTATTACTAATATAAAGGGTATTTTCTCCCCATTGTACCACCTCTATACCGTCACTTCTAGTCAGTAGTCTCTTGCATATATGTTGGTGTGTGTGTGTGTGTGTGGGGGGGGGGGGGTGCTATTGAAGACACGTGGTGACTAGTTCGATAGTTATTTATAGAGTGATTTGGGTTGGGGTGTTATAGGGTGGTATTAATGCCTTTTTCTTTGCATTACTATTCTAGGATCATAGACAGGAGACTAAGGATGTTTCAACACTTGATATATAGCTTATATGTGGGAGTGATCAATACACACATGAGGAAAATGACAAGTGGCTCAATATGGAACTATTTTTCATGAAGTTAATTATTATAGTTGTTTTTTATTTCACTGTTATCAATTTATGTACTTTCTACGTCTTACTGATTTATGGGATTTATAGTATTTTACATAAGGGTGGGTATTGTAAAGGATTATTTTTAAATGCATAATTATAGGAACTTAGTGATTCCCATGGCATGAAAATTCCACAACATATAGATTTCATTACTTGAATTCCTAATACATGTTGTATATGTTATGTGTGATTTAACTATATTCTTTCTGGCATACAAAATCCATGAAATTATTTAGAAATCATAACCTATGTTTCAAGTTTCATTGGTTTCTTATTTACGTGTTTGTATTATTTACTTCTATATTATAACAATTGTTTTATAATTAAGATAAGTGATTAGTTATTAAGGTTTTTTCATCAACATAAATGTTTTACTCCCATATATATTGATAGAGGAAACTTAACTAATAATTGATGAATTTTTTTTCTATAGACAATTTTTCTCATGGGATGAAAAATCCATGGTTTCAATTAAATGGGGTAAAAATGAACTTTATAAAGAGTATGAGATTTTTTTAATTTGAAATAGTGACCAAGATAATTGAACCACCAATATGGACTCATTTTATTTTGAGACCAATAGTGAAAACCAAGTTGTAGTTATAGTAGTGTCAATTTTATCTTGTAATGGAAAGAGCCTCTATAAAATGGGAATGTTATTTCATATAACTAAAAAATGATATACATATATATATATTAATTAAATGGATGAATAAAAAAATTCAAGGAAATTGGTTTGATTTAAAAAAAAATCAAACCATTACTTGTCTATGTTGTTAAAATTGGTTCCAATTGCATTTGAGAAGGCATGTACCTTTGCAAAATGAAAATAGAGAATCCTTGGTCAATATTATTTTGATATTCCTTATTAAATTACCCCGTTAAGGTATACATATAATATATGGGTATGGTTATTTATTTGTTACAAGTTACTTATATAGTATTTTCAATAAATGTATGGTGGCATCTAGCTTAACCCATTCCCATACAATAATAGAGATCTGGTTGTATTATCTTATGTATTATTTAATTCAAGTATTTAGTTAATTAAAATATGAATTTCAACCTAAAGGGTTCCTTCTTATATAGCATAGAATTTACATTTTATTAAACTAATACAAATTATGAGAACCTTATGTATGAATACATGGTTAAAAGGAGTTGTGAGATAATTTTCCTATCATGCTAGATGTCATCATCTAAATAATGTTCCATGTAAAATTACCTATATTACTAGAATTCTAGTTATATATATCTAATCCATTTTAAATTCTCAAAATAAATGTTAATTAAAATAACATATTTTATAAAACATTAATATGATTTTTTAGCATAAACCCTTATATAATGTTACTTTAAAGGTTTTATGGATAGTTTCCTTGAATGAGAACAAGGAAATTACAGAGGGATCTCTTTAAACTTTTGTTTTTTTGATATGGAGGTTGGGACATTAATCCTAGAAACCTTTTTATGGGATGAATATATTTTTTATTCGGTTCCTGTTGGATTGGGATAGACTATGTTGGTAGCGCCTAGGAAATGAGAAACACCATTGGATGCTTTCCTTTTGTTATAGAAATATGGAGTTCTATACTTATGCCATCTAGTTTTATATAAGTTTCTTAGTAAAAAAATGTCAAATTGGTTGGATGGGTGGAGTGTAATTAATTGAACCCAATTAGGGAATGAAGAGTCATGTAATTATTATATATAAAGGTTTATACATTCCTAGGGAATGGTCGGCCAATTAGTTGGTTTTGTGACCCAACTTCATCAGTGATGGATGACAAAAGATTTCATCAGATGAATTAATAGTATTATGATGTAATATTGATCTAGGTTGAATATATTATATAGACCATCAGATACTATCATAAATAGATCTAATAGTTCTATGGATGGTATCAAATGATGTGTCATTGTGTGGATGAAATCTTAGGGTAGTACTCATCAAAAAATGTGGTACCCAAAGAATTAGTAAAATGGTTTCGAACACCATATGAGTTAGGTGGGATTTTTTATGTTGTGTGCTCTTGAAATAAATTCATGGGTCATATCCATTGTATAGTGACCTAGTTGTTAGCTTTATTGGGTTATCCTAGTGCTGGGGGGTGATGTTGTAAAAGGATTGGTTGCTGTAGCACTACGAATCCACTTAGTTTTGGCATATATGACCGATGAAAATGACGTGTGTGAACATGGATCAGGACACCATTATGGAAATTTTTAGTGAAAATATGCTCTATAACACTTTTATATTGCTAAGTTACTTTTATTTTTTAGTTATTTATTGGTAAAATATTTTTGGCCACATCCTTAATCATTGTTTGGTTTTGGGCGAGGTGTGTTCAATGGGTTGAGTTTCCATTCCAAGTAAATTATGACTAGGACACTCTAATGGTAGAGATAATCATATTTAATGTGTTTTATAATTTCTTTCAAAGTATAGGGTAAAAAATATAAATCATTCATTAGGACATGGTAATAATTTCATCTAAAATCCCATGAAGCAAGTATTTTAAGATATATAGTCCTTGAGTTGACGATTGAGAGAAAAAACTATTAATGGTTTTAGATCGATTCTGGATGCAAGATTGAGAGTTCGGTGTGTAATATACCTAGTAAGTAATGATTTTAATGTGTTTCTATGTTTTCAAGGTAGTACGATGATAAAATGGTTGGATATGTATGAAAATGTTATGGAATTATGAGTTGGGGATGGAATATAGTTAGGTATTTGATACGATCATGTAATGCTTTGAGAAGTATATATTAGTGGTCAATAATTGATGTTGTGTCAGTGGTGTATTCGAGATCTTTTAAAAAAAAGTTTTCCAATGGCGGTTTGATTATTATCCATATAATTAGTCAGATTTGGATGGTTGGATTTTTTTAGGAAATTCATTTAAATATGACATGAGTGTCTTGGGATTTTTGTTGTTTTTAATCATTGGTATTACCATAGAGTAATCTTCGCTTAGATAAAATCGTGAAATTACCTGACAATTATCCAATGTACATTGAGAGATAATCAGTTTTATACCAATATAAGTTAAATCAATTACTGTTATGATAACAAATTCCATCGATGTTTTCCCCTAGGAGTGTGGATAACCATATAGGATATGGATTCTCTAATGACACTTTGATTATCATATACAAATTCCAAGGATGGGCTCATGGACACATCCTTATTCTTTGACTCGACCTCTAAGCGAGATATCATTTTTGGGATCTATTAGTGTTCTTAAAACATGGAAATCATGTCTAGGTACCGAAATAACACTTGTAAACTCTAGATAAATGGATTCCATAGATGAGATCCCTGGACTCTAATATTTGATTCCATGGTTACCACAAATATACATTCGGTCTCAGTTGATCTGGTTAGAGTGTGATAGTCTAGGGGTACTAGATTAGATATCCACCAATTTTAATTCTATGGAATGACAAAAAATGGATAGTGTGTATAAATACATTATCAGAAGCCATTTAAAAGTTTCAATGTACATAATCAAAGAAATATCTAGTTTCCTTAGAATAAATACCTTTGGTATTAGGTTGAATGTCATCAATAAGAAACCATGTCAAGCATGTCATCGAGATGAGGTGAGTGTAGAAAAAGGATGTACAAGGATTTTCAAGGAAAATACTATAAAAAAAATAAATGAGGAAAATTAGAAATAATGTATTTGATAAAATTGGGAAATATATCAAAATACATTTCAGAATGATATGTTCTGGTCTTTTTAGGTATTTTTGATGGTAGGAAGTTACATGGTTCTAAATTGGCCATTAAATATTACAAACTATTGAAAGGAGTTCCATGAGATAGATGGTGAAAGAGACGACATTGTGATCATGTATTGGGTTATAAAGGATTGATTAATCACCATCTTGGTGTTTTATTTTTGATTGTGAATGTTTTATCATGTTTTAATGGATTATGTACTATGTGCTAGATATAATGCATGCAAAAAATTTAGATCGTTGAAAATAAAACATAGCTATTTTAGTTGAAATTTTGACATCTTGGGTTGGTCAGGTGATATTTTCATGGTTTACCAAGCCTTCTTAGAGATGATAATTTTAATATTGGGGAGATTAAAAATACCATGTTTTGAACAAGATGTAATCTTCCAATGGAGTTTGAAAATTTCATGGGTGGATGGTCTCAAACCTAAATTGAGACTGAAAATGTCAATATGAGTTTTGAACCCATTAATGTGTTTTTTTATATGGGGTTTAAGTCCCAATATGTTTCTTGGGTGTTTAGTTGAGTTTGGGAGCATCTAGATATTTCTCAGAAACTAAATCTTTGCTTTTTAAAAATAATAATGAGGTGCTCAGTTAGTCTATGGTTTGTATGAACCATGCGACTCTACTGTGAGTCTATATAGGAGGAGGATATGGTTTTGATTAAACATTAAAATGATTCCTCATGGTTTTATGAGGTGTATTATTAAATTATAGGGGGAATCATGGGTTGTGAACTATTTTCTAAAACCATGGGGCCAGCCTGCATAAGTAGTGCCACTTAGGAAGTGACCGTTCATGGTTTCTACAAATCATGGTTGAACCATGTGTAAAAAACTCTGTGAATAATTAAATGGGGTAAAATAATACTTTTTAACCTACCCCTTAACTAATTTTCACCTTTTTTCTTCCCTCAAACCGCATAGTATCCTCCCATGCGTGTAGCTCTCCATTGGCCTCTTATGAGGATTACTTAGTTCTCTTTCTTTTAGACTCTGAATTGAGTGTTGTTGGATGTACTGGAAGCTTAATAGTTTTCTATGATTCATCTTTCATCCTTCAACAGTTTCTAAATCCACATTGAATGAGTTTTCAATATGAGCTCATATACCCTATTTTAAGGGTGTTTAGATATTCTTCAATTTTCTCTCATTTCAGACTAAATCAAAGCTCGTTAATGGATGAGTGAAGAATCCTAAACATGATTTTGGTGGTCCATGGATTTTAAAACAATGCTTCATCTATTTATAAAATATACCATTATGTTGTTTTCCAGAATTTTTTTGCATCCCCATTAAAATGTGAATTTATTTACCTAAATTCTAATGCCTTATATTAGGGAATCATTGTTGATTTAATTAAACCATTATAGATAGCTCACACCAACTGGAACCACACCATTAGGGTTTGTTTCTTATACAATATTGACTTATATTCATTGTTTTAGAAATTAGGCCACCCTTGGTGTGTGTTTCTGTAAATTCTTATGATTATAAATCTTATAGTACCTTTTAATCACCTTTGAGTTGTGTTGGGTAAACTATAATTTAATATGTTTAAAATGAATGAATGAATTTAATATGATAACCACATATTTTTTTTAATAAAATAACCTATTGGGTACACTATATTATTTAATAGATGGGGAAACCAAATGGAATTATTTGAAATGATAAATGGAATGAGCTTCCCATGGCCTTCATAATTACTTACAAATAGAATGGACTATATTTTATATTTTTATTGGGATATTGAGTTCCTATGAGAATGAAATATTTATTTTTAATACTTGAATGGTTGTATGAAATTCTTACTAACATGTCGTTGTTTATAAATTATGATTCTATAGACAAATTACATGGATAATATCATGGAAAATGTCCATATAATAAAGGAAATGTCCTGTTGGGATTAATATTAGACGATGAGAAAACCATGGGTTTCTAAGATGAAATTTCTTGTATGGGATCATTAGTTTGAGGAATTATTAGGCCTTGAGTGAAACATTGTTTTCTTATATGTAACGTGTTTTATGGGCTCAAAGGATAAATAAAATTACCATAATCCTTTATCAAAACTTGGGTTCCACACATGGAATGTTAGTAACTAGATTAGAGGGAATTATATTATTTTAAGCTATGAGTGATGATTGGGTTTATTCATGGAATTTAAATGATAGGCTCAGAGGGAAATGAATTTATAACACACCTATAACAATAACTAGATTTTAATGTGGAATACATTGGATAGGTTTATAAGGTGATGAGTTTATAGTGTACCTGTAATGATACCAAGGTTCCTCTTATGGAAGTCCTTGGATGGGCTCAGGTTTCCAATTAATTAATTAATCAATTAATTTATGTGAAGAAAATTCCAAGTCAAAGATGATACTTAGAGTCAGTTAGTGATTAACCCGCATATCGACCCTTACTTAAACTGAGACTCTCATTATACATTTATTATTATTATTATTATTATTATATATGGATTCCTTGGTTCTAAACCTCATATATTCACTAGTTAATGTATATATATACATATATATGATTACATATATGTATAGATATAAATGATGACATGTTCATAGATATTCTAGAATAGGTTGAAGAATGTATGGTTAGACGAGCATCCTTTATGGAACCTAAGGCCAACATGTCGAAAATAATTATTTTTCACCACTTAATTTATTATACATACACTGATTTATTTTATATTCATGAGCTGGGTGGCATTAGACATTTTTGGTGGTGGCCAATTGTGGTGATCACATGCCCTATTTGGGTTTCTCTTTGGTACCCAGATAGAAGCCATGTTTACAGGATCAGGATTTTGGATTATGCTATGTGTAATAAACTTTTATATTGGATCATTGAAGAATAAGTCAGATTAGGTTCTGATGATGTTGATGAATATCGACTATTGGGTTTTATTCTTTTAATTATGAATTTATTGAAACACCTATCATATGTATATTAATTTTTATATTGTATCATCACTTGGGCCTGCATAGTTGTGTATTTGGCATTATACACTTTCTATTTCATTTATATCATCTGCTACACTTTTTTCATTTCCTTCCATTTTATTAATTACCAATATAGAGGGTATAGTCACTCCATTGTACCAAATTTTGACCCTCAACAGTAGTTGTAAACCTAAAGTGTATGGGGTGGTGATCTTGATGAGATGTGGTGATTGGACTAACTAATGTTTATAGATTGAGATGAATCAAGATGCCACAATAATCTTCATTGTAAATATTCCTACGAATGTTCTAAAATTGGTTTTCATGTTATTTTAACAATTGATTATTTTTAAAATGAAAGATAGTATTCTTATGTTTTCTAAAGTGATAGTTTTATTTATTTAAAAATAATTATTTATTTTAGAAGGGGTTTTAAAGGATTGTGATTTAATACTTTATTTTAAATATATTTCTATATATTTATAATGTATGTTTTGGAAGACAATTTCTCTAACAATTTTTTTATAAAAATCCTCTTGCAGATTTGAAGTACGATTTATAATTGTTTTATAAAAGTCAAGTATTTAATTTTAAGGAAACCATTTTAAGGAGTTCTCAATCCATTCAAAAAGTGGTCTTTCCAATTATTTTTCATTTCATTTATCCAATGATTTTGAAAAGTTATTAATCTTAAATTAAAACATACTTAACGATCCTTATATTATAGTAGGGATAATTTTAATCCAATATAAAAATTATTTTTCAGTATTTCTTATGGATTGTTCTAGCTGTAAATTTTATTAAAAATTTTCCTTTTTTATGGGACAGTTAAGTGATTTTTATAAATGAATATTTTTATTTAATAATGGAATATATAATTATTTATGATTATTATTTTATGGGTGGGGTTATATATATCCCTCAAACACATTGGTTAAGGATTTATAACTCCTAAAATGATTATGATAATTGAGTTTATCTATTTCCTTTACTATGGGAATCTGGAAGTGATTCGTACTGAACTTTGTTTATGGATGTCGGGTAGTGAAACATGCTTCAAAATGTTTTTAGGAATTTATTAGTGATTCATAGTGAATTATGTTATTTTGAATGAGGTAGTTTTTCTCATTCCACTATGTTTATGAAAATCTGGTAGTGTTCCATGATCTAATAAGTTTATGGGAATCAGCTTGTGTTTCCCACTACACTAGGTCATTGTAAATAGTTACTAATTACTTCTCCACAATATCATGATTATTATACATATTTTAGTTCAATATTTTATCTTTATTATTCATTTCCGTGACATTTTTAATCTTTATGACTATGATTATGCTTCAGAGAACATTTTTATTATATCATGATTCCACACTCTTATTCTATAGAATATGTTTTCTCATTTGCGATTACATGTATTTCTATCATGGATTATGATCAAATTTTAACATTTTCTATTAATTTTAATAAAATATTTATCCTCTATTCAGGTTTAAAACTTGAATATTATTTAACCCTTGATCATAGGTTGATGATTTTGTTCCATATTGAGTTTTCAAAATCACCACTTACTTTTGTGTACATTCATCAATGTATGAAGATGGTTATAACTTATGATAGGTCCATAAGGGAATGTAGTTTTTATTGATTATCAAGAAATGTTAATTTTTTTATAAAATTTGTTTCATATATAAGTAGTCTTGAAATACACTAAAAATCCAATCCTTTAGATTTTAATATGGTTAATGAATTTTAATGTTTAACTTATAGTAATGATATAAAATAAATAGCTTTTTATTTAAGGTCATTATATTTTGTAGTATTAGTGTTAAAAACTTCCTTGGTTCAATAAAAGATATCAGTATTATGAGAATCATAATTTTTGTGACTTATAAAAGTGTGTGTAGTTATATTAGTGTCATGAGTGGAATTAGTTCCACATGTGATATAATTGGCCCAATTTCATTAATGTATTTAGTTCCATCAATGTAGGAAATTATGTTAGTTTAATTAGTTACTCTGTTACTATCCAAAACATTTTTGGGGACATTGTTGTTAGCTTCCTAATTGATAAATTGTTTTTGGTGTCATCAGTACCATCTCTGCTGTCAATTCCATTAGTGTCACCATCATTTCAGTGAGTTTAATGCCTTCACTAATGATAGTGATTTAGTTTTTCTAGTCTCCAAAATGTTGTTAGTTTCATTAGTTCTGTTACGACCATTAGTGTTGTGAGATATATTTTTAACCTTAAGGGTTTTAGTGTCACCATTTATTTTAGATAATTAATTATATTAGGACCATCATTTCTAGTAGTTCCATCAGTTATGCGAGTGTAGTTTGTGTTTTCAACACCATGAAAATAATCAATTTATTTACGAAATCAATTACATTAGATAATGTTATTAGTTTTTTTGTGAAATATGTTTTTTAATTAAATGCATTTCATGAACTCAAAAATTAGTATCTCCAATGATCTTAGAGTAATTCATTCCATGAAAATATTAGTATTATTAGTGTTGTCAGTCATGTTAGTGTTTTAGTGAATTCTGTGGAATCAATACAATTGATGTTATCTATTTCTTTTATGTTTAATTATTGACGCTAATTCCATTAGTGTCATTATTTTATATTTTTGGAATCATTATCATCATTGGAATCTGGGATATTACTATCATTAGTGGCATCAATGCAATTTTTTCCTTTTATAGAATTTATGGGATCAATGCCTCTAGTACTTCCAATGTAGTTAGTATCTTATCA
Source organism: Viscum album (assembly GCA_963277665.1). Lineage (NCBI taxonomy): Eukaryota > Viridiplantae > Streptophyta > Magnoliopsida > Santalales > Viscaceae > Viscum > Viscum album. The sequence continues at coordinate 1,653,353,981 of OY728121.1, read as the reverse complement.
GTTGCATTAATTCAATAATCGTGATCTGTTCTATAAGTTTCATCAGTGATATATATGGTTCAATGTTTTCTATTGTATTAGTTTTATAAATTCCTCCAATAGATCTATTATTAATAGTGTCATCAATTATTATAGTACCATGAGTGGAGTTATTATCATTTATATAATTCATAACATCAATGGAATTATCTTTTTTAGTAGTGTAGTGTTAGTACTGTTAGTGTTTTCTGTTATGGAAACTAACCTTTTTCATACATGATTGTTAACTTAATTACTAAAACCAAATATAAAAAACTCATAATATCCATGGATATTTTTTAGTTTTAGTATCTTGGAAATTTTGTATGTGATAAATGAATTAAATTAAAAAAATATAAACATAAATATTATATAATATACTTAAAAGATACGATTATTATTCAATCATAGTTCACCTCACTACAAATGAGTTCCTGGGGAAATAAATCACAAGAAAATGGTGAGAATATATTATCTTAAATGATAAATAGAGGAAATGGAACATGAGTGGTCATCATACATATAACATGAGGCATAAAAACAGAGCACAATCATAGATACCCATGAAAAAATATATGTTAATTATCATAATTAAAGGATTGAAGACATTTAAATATGTCTATAATATAAAACTAAGACATTATAAATAATATCAGCATGGCTTCTCAAGAAGGATTCATAAAACATATTAGCTTGGTTTTTCACCAAGGCATCCTAAAACATTACCAATACATTTTTTCAAGGTGTTATGATAATTTCATCTCTTAAGAATAATTATTTACCCACTAAATAGGAGAACTATTGATTCTCACCCAATATATTTAATAATTTATGTTTACCTGATATATCTTATATGATAGGAAAGTTTTTCAACCTTTTAACCCATTAGTAAGAAATATGAGTTTAATACATGGAAGTTTCTAATAAAAGAATAATAATTATTTATATATATATATGAATGACCTTTATTGAAAGTAGGGTACAATACTAGAAATATAAAATAATATCATGTAAAATCAAAAAATTATTTTTTCATTATAACACGTATGCCTGAAAATTTATGGAATGAGAATAATGAGAGAGAATGTTAGTCTCCCATTAATATAGAATCATTTTTATAGTAAATCAATGGTTACGAGAACATGAAAAAATATTAAATTGAAAATAAAAAATATATATTATAATGTAAGTACATTAATAAAATTAGATAAGAAGAGAATGAATTGATTGGAAAATAGATTCTTAAAGCTTTATTGGAGATATTTGGAATAAAAAGAACTCCATGGAAAGGTAATATGTTACACCACGAGATATTATAATATTTGTAAATAATTTTAACTTTTTTTCTTTCCTTCTTTTTATTCAACCCCATGTTAAACTTTCTCTACCCACTACAATGAGTTGGCTTGGATTATACACAAGGCCCAATTTTAACAAACAATAATATACTAGTAAAATATTATTATAATATATAAAATTGCAGTTAAATTAGTTGTTATGAATAGTAGTAACAAAAATTTTGAATTTTTATATTCCATATAATTTTAACATTCATCTTATGAAATTTATAGACACGATATAGGTACAAATTCAATTTTTTGGATAAATGAAATATTTTTCAGAAAATATAGCTTGGCCACCTTTTGATGGTGCACCCAATTTAAATTAAATATTTGAAAATTTTTTATATAAAATTTGACAAAAAAATCATCCTCTTTAGTGGTAGGAAACAGAAATTTAGTTTTGAAAATATTTCGTAATTTTCTGAAAAGAAACACATTTTAATGAATAGTGAAAATATTGCATTTTAATTCAAAACAAACTTTTTATCTAAATTATTTATATTATTATAAGATAATTTAAATTAGTTTCAAATTATAATTATATTTTTTATCATTTAATATATATCAGGTCACTGGAATTATTTTTACATTAAAAATGGATATAAACATATATCAATCTTTTAAAGATTTTTTACTTTAAAAAAAACCAATTTTCTCATTTTGTCAAAGGAAATTAATTTTAAATTAATTACTGAAACTTCATTATTTTTAATTTTGAAAAAAGGATTCCATATTTGGAATAAAAATATCCATATTATTTAAATAGGTCCCTTATATTTTTGTACATTATGAAAAGTGACTAGTAATTATTTTTATTTACCAAACTTAAAGGGAAAATGAGGTAAAAAAGGGTAAAGATGATATTATAATAATATAAAACAACTCTAATACTTGTCTTAATCCTATTATATGAGTTATGGAAGAACATGAAAACCCTTGGGATGAAAATTTGGCCTTTGGAAGCTACATGGATGTGATCATGGCAATTATAAATTTTTATTTTAATGTAAATGAAAATAGGTTACAAACATGTAACATCATACTAAAACAATTTTTATATGGTCTTATATAATAGATATGTTGAACTATAAATAGTAATTTGAAATATAAAAATATTACATACATCATGGTTATTAATTTATAATTTTCAGTAGTTAGATAATTAAATTTATTTATGACACAATAATGATGAAATAATAGACTAATTAAAAAAAATCAAATAAATGATATTATAAATGTTAAAATATATATTTTTTGAAATATTTTATGTAATACGTGAATTTTATGGATTACTATGAAATTTTATGATTGATTTAATGCATTTTTATAAGAAATCATATTTTTTATGTAATTATAAAAAGTTAAGAATGAATATTTGTATAATTGGTATAATTCATAACTTAAAATATAAAATATTTTTTTAAATTATATAAATATCATAAAAATATAAAATTTAGAAAACAAATTGGGATGAAGTTAAATATGTCATGAATGGACCATTTGTGGCTCCTTTGACATTTTAGAGTGAATATATTAACCCTTAGTAATAAAAACACATGTTCCATGGTAAGAGATAAAGAACTTATTTAAGGGTAAATAAAAATTATAAGGTTTAAAATAAAACACAAACATGACCAAAAGATTATTAAATGAAAAATATTCAATCCTTATAACATTAGGATCTATTTTGAGTTATTTAATGGACACTTTTATATGAAAATGAATTATATATTATTTAATTCAATAATAGTTACAAAATATCACTATCTTGTATTTTAATATATTTTATGAGACCACATTATGCCAAAATTAAGATACGAATGAATATAAATGTCTATTTTGATATAGATGAAAATATTTTCATTATATAAATTTGTTTTTAATTTTTTGATGTTATATAATAACCTTAAAAGTTTCTTCAATTCTAAAACTATATTTATTAAAATATCATAAAAATAGAATAAATAATTTTAATAATATTAATTTTCTTTTATTTTAGATCATTCAATGTTTATAAAAAATTTACTAGATTTAAATGATATATTATAGATGTATTAAAGTATTAAATTTTAATTACCACTTTGTCTTATTGTATTTTATGTCAAACAAGATGAATAATTTTAAATTTGGAAATAATAATTTCTTATTGAATTAATTTTTTATTAAATTATTTAAAAATAGAGAAAATAATAAATAATAAAAATGGGATAGTATATAGTTTAACATGTACTTTAATTTTCATTTATGGTCAATTTTTAATTATTTAGATCTAAAATAGTCTTATTGTATTTTAATTTTGTGAGAGTTTCCTAAAGTGACCCTCCCCTCTCTTATAAAAAGGCATCTCCTCCCACACTTCCTATAGCTCATAGAGTCTTCTAGATCAACCAAAAAATGACCAATTATTCAATAAAAAACCATAGTTAACTTATGGAGTTCATGGTTTTCCAAAAATACCATCCCTAGTGTCTCTAAGAGGTGATCCAATGGAAGTCCAACGAAGAATAGGTAATTGCTTTACCTATTCAATTCAATTTCATTTCTTCTTCTACATCATCATTACATGTTATTTCCATAAAAATTTAATAAATCAATTATCATGCATATAATGAGATGTAATTATGATTATGGTACACCCATATTCCTCCTTTTACCCATCCTACGAAAAACAATATCACAGTGCGTGCGTACGTATAGCTTACCGACTCTACGCCGTGGTGTAAACTATTTTTATATATAGTATATTTAAATTGGTATAATGATAAATATAAAGTATTTAAATAATAAATATTACATGATATTGATTCTTTATAATTCAAATTACACCCTATTCTGTACCATTTAACCATTAAAGTAATGATATCGCCGCCCGTGCGTATGTACGACCTACCATCTCCATGATGCGATAAGATTATTTCTCCACGTTAACCATTAAGGAATAAATATAAAATTCATATTATTAGTAAATATAATATTTATGAACTTAATATTATTTTTTATATGAATAAAATATGTCATATTCATAAGAAACACGACTTACATGATAGAATATGCATAGGAAAACGAAGCAGTTAACACCCAAAATAATGGTAATACTGAAATATTATTAAAAAAACTATGTAAGAGGGGCATATATTATATAATAAATATGTATATGTTCCTAGTATAAGTCAATAACATGATTTAACCATTATAATAGAGGTTAACACACTTCCGACTAAAGGAAAGTCCAAGGTAAGGGTTAATTTCACAATCTCATTATTATTTGAGATTGTTTATATGTAAGTATCAACTGGGAAATCTTTATCATCCATAACCACTTCTCTTAAAATTTTATTCAAAATATTATAGACAATTATTTAAATTAAATTTACCCATTTTTACTATTTATAAATAGTTTTAAATGTATCTTTCCATCGTTTTATAAATGAGGTACTTTATAACCTTTTTGACAAATAAAGGAAAGAATGTTTTTACCTTACAAAACGCAAGTGGCTATTTTCTTCTGTTGTGACACCTTAAAATTTTGAAGATTCCCTTACAATATTACAAGTTTATTTTCAAAAGATATTTTTTTCTTATATAATTGCGTGGCATTTAAATGATTTCAATGTAAAAGGGTTATTTTTTCTCAAAGAGTTTTAGTAAATTTATTAGATTGGTTTCATCTATGTCAACATCCTTTGTTTGATTTTACACTTGATTTAGGTTGACTTATTATTATATAATTATCCATATTGTATTGAAGGGTTAATTAAATATTTTATTGGGGATTTACTAAGTTTATACCAATCATGGTGTACGGTTAAAGTATTAACATTCCATATGTCAGTTTTAATAAGAATGCTTATGTTATGTTTCACCCTTTTCACAAGATGAATGATTTAGAATTAGTAAGTGATATGTGATTCCTACTATAGCCCCTAGATGAATCAATAGGTATCATGAGACAATTTAGTCTCTTGGAACAAGGCCTTGATGGTATGGTAATGGTCTTGGCATAAGGCCTTCATCGTATGGTCAAGATGTCCAATATTTTGCATTTCCTTGGTAAGAGATTAGTTATTGATATTGCATGTGATTATTTGACTAGTAGAATATCAATGTGATAGTTTAAATGAAATTATTTGATTTATTATTTCCACATTATGATTAATATTATGTTTAGAAGGATTTTGATTTAGTTTTATACCATACCTTAAAAGTTTATGATTATTTTTGACAACTTCTACTATAATGTTTGTCCTTACTGGACATCTGAGCTCACCCCATTATTCGGTTTCCTTTTCCCTAGGATTTGAAGAATTATATTATGACTAACATACAAGGATATTCTAAGGGATATGTGTGTGTTCAAAGGAGACACTATGTAGTTTCTTATTTCAAGATGTAATGTACAGTTCATGTATGTAATATATTTTCCAAGACTGCTAAACCGATCAGACCTTCGAGATTTTATTTTCTTGAGATGATTAACATGTATTAAAAAAATGAACTAACTTTGAGAAAGTGGGAAATAAAAATTTTTATACTGATATGTTATTATGTTTAAGTCCCCAACCTTAAACATTACTTATAATTGAGATAAGTCAATAATTTGACTTTATTTCACATTGAAGATCTTTTTTGGTTTAGAGTTTTAGATAATTAGGCCATTAGTATTACATAAAAAAACCATAGAAATAAAAAGTGGAAACTTCCAATCGTAATCATTTCATCCATAAAAAAACATTTAAAAAGATACATGGTTTCTTTTTATGTTAAATAAAAACTTTTCCTTGATCCCATCCCTAACACTATTCTTCTTTAAAAGTTGTGAAAACAATTTCAAAACATACGATGGGAATCAAAAGCTATATAAGGGACACATAAAAAAGGAAAAATATTTTTCTACTGAAAACATGTAAACTATGAATACATTATCATAATGTAATACTTTTCACCTTTAAGAATTAGTAATATACACTTCACATAATTTATGTTCATTTCTTACCTTTTTTTGGTAATAAAAAGATTTCTATAAAAACCATAGAACGTAACATATAACAAATAAAGGTATGTTGGGACATAATCATACTTAAATTGAATAACTATACAGTATACTTCCACACATACCACTAAATGAAATTTCCATATGACTAACTTCTAAACTCAATGCATTGGAGGTTATAACATAACCACCCATCCTTGGTTTATCACGGAACCACCAGTCTTTGGTCTATCACATTACCACCCATCAAATGTCCAAGTACCATTATATAATAATAACACATAAATGATTAAATTTTTCAAAATCTAACTCATAAAATTTTATTTTCAATCACAAGAAATAATTTTAGGACATTTAATTATTCAATCAATTTCCAATCCATTTAAAACATTTAACATAGGGACTTTTGAATCTATGTGTCCTATAATAATTTCATTTTTTTAAAGAAATTAACATTTTAAAACATTCATTTCCAAATAAATATATTCACAAAACCATTTTTAAATGATTGACAATAATTATAAGTTCTTAGAAGAATAAAAATTTAAAACATTAAAGATGATGTTTTAGTTAAAGAGTCCATTGACAATTGAGAAAAACATGAAAAATAATAATTAATTAATAATGTTAATAAAAATTTTAAATATCATGCGAATATATTATTTCAAAATATAACATGTCAAAAGGGCTGTATATACACCTTACAGTATAATAAAGTTTCATAACATCAAAATATGCCTCAATAAAGGAGATTTAGACGGAGTCCCTTATAATGACCATATCATTAGTTTAAGGATAAATCAATGAAATAATTATGTGCGAAAAATATAAATACCAAAAACATATATAGATATTTTTGTAAAACAATCAGAGGTCATTCACACATATTCTTGAAAAAAAAAACCAATAACATGGATATTTAACTCAATGAATGAAGTTTGAGTAAATATTTCCCTTACCTTGAGTCTAACTCATCACGTACTATCATTATATTCATAAATAATAAACTTTAGTTAATTTATAATTTCATGAGAACCTTTTTCATGTTTATTATTCCTTTTTTACCACTTCTTACTAGTTATAAAAATTTATTAATTATTTATGTTCGCATTGGGGGTTTTGTCGATATTCAGTACTCGAGTCGAAAACGAACTTGGTATGATGTCAATTTTTCATGTGGTAATAATTCCATCATATCCAGAATAATATACATGACATAATAATCACATTAGTATATCAATTATAATTTTTAAATAAAACAAATAATTTATGGTATTAAAAAGGAACAATGTTATAATCATAGAGACAGTAGCCCGTACGTACGTATAAGTAACATTTCAACAATTCATTGATCAATATGGAAATAAGGTAATTATTATTTTATCATTTCAGAATGATCAAAATATTATTATCATCTTATTAATACTTTAAATATACTTATATATATATATCATACAGGTTATGTAGAGATGATTCACATCGCTTCGTGGAGGTGATAGATCACACATACGCATGAACGACATTATAGTTCACACCACTTCATGGAGTTAATAATTCATTTTAAATAACTGTATCTCATGATATGTTATATTAATGAGAATAATGTTCATATGTGATATTCATGACATATTAAAGTGACCAATGGTATTCATGTTCATATGAAATTAATGTTCATATGGAATTAATGTTCATATGGAATTAATGTTCATATGGAATTAATGTTCATATGGAATTAATGTTCATATGTGATATTAATGTTCATATATAATATTCATTACATATTAAGGTGACTAATGTTCATGAAATATTTAGTTAAAGTATTTCTTTTGAAGGAATGGAATTTTTATGAATTTTTGAAAAATTCAAGTATGAATACTGGCAAAAATGACATAATTCATAACTGAAAATATAAAATAGTTTATTAAATGTTATAAAATTCCAAAAAATATAAGATTTGACAAAATGGTTCGAATAAGTACTAATATGTAATAAATGGAACTTTTTTTTGGCTATTTTACATACTATGGTAATTATATTAACACAAAACGTGTAAATAACAATTTATCATGGAAAGATTAAAGAAGGTAAAATAAGGGATAAACCAAAAAGTTAAGAAATAGAAAATATTCAAAACTTGTCTAATTTTAATTGGATAATGGGTATATGACCCAAAATAATCTTATATTTGAAATAAATAAGTCTATAACCATTATAAACTGAAAATAAATTTATAATAAATTAATATTTCAATATTTCCTAAAGATCCCATCATCTCTCCTACAAAATGGAACTTCTCATTCCCTTTTATTATCACTTCCAAAGCCTTTTGGTTTGTAACATCTCTATCAAAACCACTTATTAGATTCCATCCACACATTATTTAATCAATATTTTATGCTGAACACCTTTCTTAGAGGTGTTAAGGTATTTTCAAAGGTGATCAACCGAAGAAGGGGTATCATTTTCTTTAAGTGTCTGTATTTTATTTCTTATTTCACTTCCTTCAAATCTATTCCAACCATGATGATATAACAACTAAATTATCCTAAATATACTAATATGTTATTATGTTATTATAATCACTTAAATCCATTTGAACTTCCATTAAATGGTAATGGAATTAATCGTTCATGCATACGTGTGAACTATCACCACCACAGAGGAATAATATATTGAGGTATCTCATTATTTTTTTGTTTCTATAACAAATTAATAAATCTAGTATCATGTATATACTGATATTTTTTTATTATATTATATCTTTATTACTCCTTTTACCCATACTATGAAAAATAATATCACCGTGCATGCGTATGTACGGTTTACAGTCTCCACGTCATGGTGTCAACTATTTTTATTCTATACTATATTTAAATGGGTATAATTATTAATAAAAAGGATGTAAATAATAAATATGAAATTATATTTTTTCTTTATAATCAAAATTCCACCCAATTCCAAACCATTTATCAATTAAAGTATTGATATTGTCGCTTGTGCGTACGTACAGTCTACCATCTACAAGACACGATGTGGTTCATTTTCCATGTTAACTATTAAAGAATGATTATAAGATTCATATGATGAGTAAATATTATATTTATGAACTTAATATAATTATTTATATGAATAAAATATGTCCAATTCATAATAAATATGAATTAAATAACATAACATGCATAGGAAAACGAAGCAGTTAACTCCCGAAACAATGGTAATACTGAAATATTATTAATAAAATGATATAAGTCGATAATATATGACATCATAAATATGGATATGGTCCTGGTATATTTTAATAACATGATTTAACCATTATACATGAGGTTAAAACAATCTCAACTAAAGGAAAGTCTAAGGTAAGTGTTAATTTTCACAATATATTTATTATCTGAGATTTTTTATACGTAAGTATCTATAGGGATATCTTTATCATCCATAACCATGTTTCATATTCTTTTTCAAAATATTTTAGAAAATTATTTAAAATATTCTTTACCAATATTTTACTCTATATAAATGGTTTTAACTAAATCTTTCTATTTTTTTCCAAACAAGGTACTTTATGACCATTTCAACAAATTAAGGAAAGAATGTTTTTTAAAATTATACAGTGCAGTCGTCTATTTTCCACCATTATGAAACCTTAACATTTTGAAGCTGAACATGTAACATAACCGGGTTATTTTAAAATGAAATGTTTTATTTTATAATTCATGGATTTTAATTGATTTCAATGTAAAAGGGATATTTTTCTCAAAGAGTTTTAATAAATTTATTAGATTATTTTCATCCATATAAACATTCTTTGTTGGATTTTATACATGATTGAGGTTTATATATTGTGATACAATATTCTATATTTAATTTAAGGGGTTATGATATATTTGACTATGTATGTTCTATTTTTATACAATTCACAGTGTATGGTTAATGTATTAACATTTTGTATGCTAGTTTTAATACAAATGTATATGTTATGTTTCATGATTTTCATACGAGGAATGTATTGGGATTTTTAAGGGACGGGAAGGGTCCACTATAGCCCCTCGATGCATCAATAGGTCTCAGGAGACAAACTAGTTCATTGGAACAAGTTCTTGATGGTATCGTAATGGTCTTAGCATAAGGACTTGATGGTATGTTTATGATGATCGACATTATGAATTTCCTTATTATGAGATTAGTTATTGATATCACATGTGATTATTTGAATAGTAGAATATCCATGGGAAAGTTTAAATCGAATTATTTGATTCAATATTTTCATATTATTATGAATATTATGTTTAAATGGATTGTGATTTAGTTTTATACCTTTCTTTAAAAGTTAATGCTTATTTCTGATAGCTTCTGCTATATTGTTTACCCTTAATAAGTATTTTAGCTTTCTTATGTTTCATTTTTCCTCAGGATGAAAAGAAGTATATTATGAATGACCTAAAGGGATAGTCTAAGGGATATGTTTTTGTTCAAAAGAGACAAAATGTTGTTTTTCATTTCAATATGTAATGTAAAGTTCATGGATATAATCTATTTTCCAACGCTGCTAAACCAATCGTTCCTTTGATATTTTATTTTCCTGTGACTATGAAAATGTATTAAAATAACCCACCAACTCTGGGAAACTGGAGTTAGGGAATTATAGTTGGTATCAAGGGATGTTTAGAAAAAAACATGGAGATTAGATTTAGAAAACATAGATTATAAAAAAATCCCTAAGAATGAATTTGAGGATAAGTCTATGTATTGGATATCTTCCTTTATATTTAGTAATAGATAACCTAGGTTAATCCTATGAAATTATGTATTGAGAAGAAAATGGAATCATTTAGAGATCCTATAAGTGATTCTTCAATACTCTATTGGTATGATTAGTGTTTCTCAATTTGTGCTTTGAGTTTTGATAACTGGTTAGAATCACCAAGGTTATACATGCAATGGTTATACTACTGGAGATTAAGTGATTACAAAAGAAAAATGAGATGAAGGATGTATTAAGGCATAAGATATTAAGGCGTAGATAATGGTTTAAAATTTATTGGGAATGATTGAGTTTATTTTGTACTTGGATTCATGAATTATTACATCAATGGTTCTATGGTTATAAGTTTGATGTGATATATAAGGATTATACTGCAATACTTATTATTTAAGGATGTGGAAGCATTCGAGTTTTCATTAAGGAATTAAAGGTTATCAAATATTTTGTGAGTGAGTATAAGATATATATTAAATTTTTAAGGAATATAATGCTAATATATATTTTATAAATTTAGAGTTTTTTTGGATAGTGAATTTGGATGGAGGAATTTTTGTCGAGTCTTAAGGTTGTAATGGAGTAAGTTGAACACTGGATACTATTTTTTGTGGTTAAAGTATGATTTTTTGGATACTTTGGGCTAACCATTTTTTTTTCAATAAATATTTATAAGCTTAAGGAAATACTTGAGGGCCTTATGATTTATCAAAAGTGATTCTAGCATGAGAAATACATTTTGAACATTTATTTACAGGTGTAAGGGATGAGGTGAAAATAGATCAAAGCATAACCAATGAATGTGATTAATATTATGATATGGAAAGAAATTAATTATGGTATTTTATGAATAGTAAAATAATTCTTCAACTCAAGGGAAAGGACCTTGAAACCAAAAATTCTATCTAATCATTTTTATGATGAATCAAATGGTCCCATAGATCATCACAGATTTATAGCTTTCTGATTGTTAACTTTCTCCTCATCATGTTCTCTATCACTCTTCATCATAACATGATGATTAGATTTTTATTTCTTGTCCACATTTTCCTACATAGAACCCTAGAATATGTTATCTCTAGTGACCTTTGTAATTCTCTTTCTTAATTTGAAAATGGATGTCTCATTAATCTATTTTCTGATACGGGATTTCAACTATGATATTTTAAAATGTCAAACCCCTAGTTTTCAATACCAAGTATAAATTTTGAGGACAGAATTTATATAAGTAGGGGAGAATGTAACACCCTAAGACTCTAAAATATTTATAAATAAAATTAATTTTGTTTCTTTATATATTTTTATGAAACTACATGTTATGATTACGCTACACACTACAATGAGTTGGCTTGCATTACACACAAGACCCAGTTTTAACGAACAAAAAATATATTAGTAAAATATTATTGTAATAAATAACCTAGACATTAAATTAGTTGTTATTAATATCATTTACCACTTTTATGAGTTTTAATATTACATATAATTTTGATATTCATGTTATGAAATTTATATACATTATATAGGAACATATTTATTTTCTTGGATAAAAGAAATATTTTAAAAAATATTACAATTTTCCACCATTTGATGGGAAAAACAATTTAAATTTAATATTTGACACTTTTATAAATTAAATTTGAAAAAATAATCTTCATCTTTAAAAGAGGGACATAAAAATTTGTTTGGACAATTTTTTAATTTTTTGGAAAATTTTCACATATTAGTGAATAGTGAAAAACAATGCATTTTAATTCCAAACTGCATTTTCATATAAATTATTTAATTGTTATATTATAATTTTAATTGGTTATAAATTATAATTATATAATGTTTTTATCAATTAATATAATTCAGGTTATTGGAATTATTTTCCCATTAAAATTGGATATAAACACATGTTAATTGTTAGATGATTTTTACTTCTTAGAAAACCTATTTTATAGTCAAGTCAACAAGAATTAATTTTAAATTAGTTACTGAAAGAACATCCAAAGTTTCCCTAAGAGGATATCCAATGGATATCCAATGAGGAAGAGATAATTGCATTATCAATTCAATTAATTTTCTTTTCTTCTTCTAATTCATTATTCTTTATTGTTTCCAAAAAAAGTAATAACTCAAGAATCATGAATATACGGATATTTTATTATGATTATTGGACAACCATATTCCAACTTTTACATATCCTATGAAAAGAAATATCACTGTGCGTGTGTGTCTATAGCTTACCGTCTCCATGTCGTGGTGTAAACTGTTTCTCATCTATACTATATTTTAATGGGTATAATGATGAATATAAAGTATGTAAATAATACATATGACATGATATTGTTTCTGTATAAATCAAATTCCACCCAATTCTATACAATTTAACAATTAAAGGAATTATTTCATCGCTTGTGCGAACGTACGACCTTCCATCTCCACGACACGGTGAGATCAATTCTCCACGTTAACAATTAAATAATAATTATAATATTTATATGATGAGTAAATATAATATTTTTGAACTTAATATCCTTATGTATATAAATACAATTTGTACTATTCATAAGAAACATAACTTACATGACAAAACATGCATAGGAAAATGAAGTAGTTAACACCCGAAACAATGGTAACACTAAAATATTATTAACATATCTATATAAGAGGATCATATATGATATCATAAATATGGATATTTTGTTGGTATAATTTATTAAAATTATTTAACCAGTATAAATGAGGTTAACACACTCTCCACTAAAGTAAAGTCGAAGGTAAGGGTTAATTTCACAGTCTCCTTACTATCTTAGATTATTTATACGCATGTTTCTACTAGGACATATCTATCATCGATAAACATGTTTATTAAAATGTTTTTTAAAATATTATCAACAATTATTTAAATATATTTTTACCCATGTTTGACTATTTATGAATGGTTTGAAAGTTATATTTCCATAATTTTCCAAACGGGGTACTTTATGACCTTTTAAAAAAATTAAGGAAACAATATTTTTTTACCTTATAGGGTGCAAGCGGCTATTTTCTGATGTTATGACGCCTTAAAATTTTGAATATTCCCTTACAATATTACAATGTTTTTTTAAAATTAAATGTTTTATTTTATAATTTTATGGATATGTAATGATTTCAATGTAAAAGAGATATTCCTCTCAATGAGTTTCAATAAATTTATTAGATTATTTTCATCTATATAAACATCCTTTGTTGGATTTTAAACTTGATTGGGGTTGATTTACTATAAGAAAATATTCCATATTGTATTGAAGGGTTTATGATATATTTTACTATGGATGTGCTATGTTTATACCATTCTCGGTGTATAGTTAAAGTATTAAAATTTTCTATGCTAGTTTTAATATGAACATTTATATTCTGTTTAACCGTTTTCATTAGAGGAATGCATTGAACATAGTATCTGACAGGCATGGACCTCTATAGACCCTCGAAGCATCAGTAGGTCTTATGAGACAAATTGGTGTCTTTGAACAAGTAATTTATGGTATGATAATGGTCTTGGCATAAGGGCTTGATGGTCTGGTCAAGATGTCTGACATTATGCATTTCCTTGTTATGTGATTAGTTATTGATATCTCATGTGATTATTCGAATATTAGAATATCCATGTTAAAGTTGGAATGTAATTATTTGATTTATTCTTGCTAAATTAAACTAAATATTATGTTTATAAGGCTTTTGATTTAGTTTTATACATTGTATTAAATGTTTATGCTTATTTATGATAGCTTCTTCTATGTTGTTTATCCTTACTAAGAATCTGAGCTCACCCCTTTCTTATGTTTCATTTTTCACCAGGATACAAAGAAGTATATTACGACTGACATGTAGGGATAGTGTAGGGGATATGTGTGTGTTAAGAGTAGACACTATGTAGTTTTTCATTTCAAGATGTAATGAAAAGTTCATGTATGTAATCTATTTTCCAAGACTTATAAACTAATCGGTTCTCCTGGATTTTATTTTAGTGAGATAAATCCAATGTATTAAAATAATCCACCCACTCCGAGCAACTGGGGTCTGGCCGTTACACTCTATAGAGTGAAATTGAGGGAAAATTCAGGCTCATCATCTCGAGAGTGGAGATAAATTTTAGAATTATTGTGTACTTATAAAAAAACTATGTAATTGTTTATTAATTTATAATCAATGATATTGTACCCGAAATTTTAAAAAATGAAAAACCATTGAACTTACAATGGTTTTGGCCCATGATAATTTCCAAGGGCCAGTAGTTTTTGTTATTTTATTTTTTATGAGATGATCTCTATGTAATATATTTTATTTTTGATATGGAATTGATTTTTATAAATAAAAAAATATATTAAAAAATATAAAAATAATTTAGGTTAGAGAAGATTAAATATTGGTTTAGAAAACTACTCTTAATACCATTAAATAAATTTTTTTAATTAGATATAATATTTTCCATTGGGAAAGACAATAATTTATTTATTATATAAAAATTCATCCATTTTGATATCATAATACTTACCATATATTTATACCACATTTGAATATTTACCATAAAACATGGCTATCCTAAGAAATTATGAAAAATTCACCATTGGATAATATTGACTCGATGATTCCAAAAATAAAATCCACAAATATTTTTCCTTTTAAAATAAAATAATTTTTTTTTATAAAGACTAGTTTTTAATATATGATGAGATTTATAAGAATTTTACAAATTAAATGGGAATTCATTAAATTATATTATCCTTTATATCCTAGTAAATAGTGTTTTAGAGTAAAATTTTATTCAAATAACTTTTGTTTCAAAATTTTAAATTTATTATAGAAATGTATCATAATATAACACGTATATTTTAATAATATTATAATAATGAATTCATTGAATTAAAAATATATTTTATTATATGGAACACATATATTTCATTATATTATATTATAAATTCCTTATAATATTATTTAATATGTTACCAAAAAATAATTAATTTTAAACTTCTCTAAATTCGTCTACAAATATTAAAACATTTTTGCTAGAGTAGAAAAATATTTTATATTGAAATTAATTTACACTTTATTAATACATATCACCTAGATACACGACCCCTTATCACACCAACACAATCTTTATAATCATGGTGTGTGGTGGTTGAACATTCTGGGGAAAGTTCCATTAACATTGACTTGGTGGTCATCTCTATCAATATAAACATATCTCATTATTGATTACCATCAATCCCGACCTATTGAAGTTTTACCTTGGTTTTTTCTAGAGAGAACATCAGGGATGATACCTCCCTCCGAAGGTCAAATATATGGGATTCTCAAGGCATGATCATACTAGTTAAGAATATAATTTACTTCTTATACATCAATCATATCTCATCATTATCCTTTATATACAATAAATATAACATTAATAGTATTTTCAATATTCACAATGTTGAGTGGTCATGATTAACAATGATTATAATTCCAAACAGTTATAATTCCCAATAGTCATAATTATCAACAACCAAATCATAATATAATTACATTCTATAACACAATATATATGCCACACCATTCTCATAAATCATTATTTTTTGTATCATGTATAAATGTTCTAAAATCCCATTGATAATTTCAATCACTTTCCTAATTATTATATTTCATTTTACTTTTTTTAATAAGAGTGATATTCCTTGGAGAATTTGAGCCGATGATTTTTTCTGTGTTTTATAGTTTATTATTTGGTGTTTATATATCTTTAATCATCCTAAATATTGTCATTAATAATATTACATGATTAAAAATTAATTGTAATATTCTTTCAATATAAAAGAATTTTGAAATTTAATAATTTTTTTTTTCAGAACCAAGAATTTTATTACTAATAATTTATGAATGTTTTGACACATTAAAATTCCCCTATGATAAATTTCACTCTTGAAATTTTATTCTATTCTCAATAAATTTGGGGTTAATTTAGTTCTTCACTTAATTAGGCTTCTAGGTTTCTCCTTTAATATTTATTTTATTTGGAATATTTTTATGAGTATGTAAAATCTTTTTCCTCATTCATTATTATATGTCATAAAATATCTAGTTTATTTCCACTTCATTTGAGTGGTTAGGATCTAAATTCATCTACTTTTTGTTGAGTATTTATTTTTGGTCTAACATATACATTCTTAATATGGACACATGGAATACATTATGGACATTGGAAAAATATATAGGTAGTACTAACTGATAGGAAACAACTCCAACATGCCCTGGAATCTCAAATGGTCTATTGTATATTCAACATAAATTCTATTACAATCAAAATCTCATGACCCATTTCTAGTCATTAATTATATTAATACATGATTCCAACATAAAATTCAGATTCCTTACGTTGATTTGGAGGATAAATATTTTTTCAAATACGAGAAGCCTTGATATGATTTTGGATCACTTATACCTTCATTTTTATATATTTTATTTTTTTACTCCCAATAGTTTCTATTTTATAACTTTATTTTATAATTATGGAATTATACTCCTTTTTTAGAGACCTTTATAATCATACATTTGAAAACTTGAGTGGAAATAGTCTTTGTAGGATATTTCGACAAGTGGAAAATATCGGTCTAAAATCCCTTGAAATCAATTGAGATAGCCCTTAACATGTCTTCTAATGATTTAATAGAACTCCCAGACTATAAATTAGTTTGTGGATGATTACCATTGATTTATTTTACATCTATATTCATGGGGTTTTAAAATATCCTCTAGAATATAGAATTGAATCATGGACCCTGGTTAATGTAAGATCCTGACCTTTTCTGGAGTCATCTCTGGCAAATTTGTTGGTACTTTTTTGATTTTTTAAGTACTTTTTGGTTGGGGTATGACTTGGGGTGTGTTTTGGGGAATTTTTTAAGGAACATGTCAATATAGGTGGTTGTGCATAGTTTGCACACTATTTGACCAAATAGTACGCAACCTAACTGTGCAGATAGTTCAGATCAGCATAGTTGGTGCAATGTTTTCCTAATCCTATGCCATCGAGCCATGCAGGGAGGGAAGAAATCACAATTGACACACAATTTTCTCTAACCGTGTGCCTCTTCCCAGGAAACCTTTCACAATGGTATTAATATTCCAAAAATTGGTTTTAAAACCTCCCAAATAACTGAAACCTATCTAATTTGACTTAGGATCCGACTTGAAAAATTTTAGGATTTCCCAAAGCCTTCTTGAGGGATTCCAAGGCGATCTGAATGCTACTCTTCTAGATTGCAATCCAGGATTGAAGATCCCCTCTCTTCCCGGTAAGTAGATTTCATCCTGTTTATTCTATGGTTCGTTCCCTTAAAATTTTCTTGAGGTTTCCATGGAAGATTTCTCTTATTTTCATGGATCTAAACCTATGAGTTTAGATCTAGATATAGGAATGTAAATCTAGATCTGGATTTTCAATATCTTTATGCCATTGATCTTAATTTTGTTTTAGGTATTTATATTTGATGCTTGATCGACAACTTTGTGCCCCTCAGATTCTAGGAATTTTTGTTGGGATAACATCCTTAAATAAACTAAGGTAGGTGGTCCAAATCAAACTCACATAGTTGTGATATTGATACATGCATGTGAGTTTATGATTTCCTAGATTCCATTGATAATTGAATTCCTAAATTGGAGTAATTAGGAATGTGGAATAGACTTGCGTTTTTCCTTAGTAATTAAAAGATAATTGAATAAATGATCAAACAAAGGGGGTTACCCAAATAGATATTGTAATTCAGATATTGAATTTATTGTGATAAGATAATTAATTAGGGGAAATAGATTATGAAATGATGTTGGATAGAAAATAATATTAATTATGATAATTAATTATGTGCTATAATTATGATCAAAGATAATTTATAGTGAGAATTAATTATGAAAAGTTGATATTTGATATGGATAATTAATTGTGAAGAATTAATTATGGAATTATAATTGTGTTGATTAATTAATTAGTTAATTAATTAATTGATAAATTATCTTCTTAGTTAATTGTTGAGTTAACTCAGGGCCTTTGAAATATTTAAAAAATCGATGGATTAGTAATGGAATAATTTGGGAAATTATTGTGAATTAAAGAGTGATTAAATAGATGAGATTTTTTTGGTTATAGACATGGCGTTATAGAATAATTGTAAGTTGGGACGTGGACATGGCATTACTCCCCAATAGTTATCCAAGATTGAGATTATGGTTTGCTAGGTATAATGAGCTACACCGAATGAGAAAAGTAGTGCTAGGCATGAAGACCAACACTCAACGATATTTTAGGATGTTAGGCATGGATACCTGCACCAAATGAATGATAACAGGGAATGATGATTCAAATGGGATACATGAACTGAAACTGGGCCTAATGTGATGATGAAAGATTAAATTACCATTTAATAACTGTTTAGTTATTCATGGTATTTTATTGCTTCATAAAATTGAATTCATTATGTTTTGACTGGACCCATTTTAGACACTGTTGGTGGTGGCCTACTATGTTGTACTCACACCCTATTTGGGCCTCCTGATTGGCACTTTAAAGACCCAACAATTTTAAGGAAATTTTTTTCTTGATTCTTTGGAATTTTACGAGTCTGTGACTTCTAACGGCACCTGATTCCGAGACACGGTGTGCCCGGAATCAATTTCCGAAGTTTAGCTCAGGTACGTTCAGTGAACGAATGAGCGGGTTTATCAATCTTTTGAACCGGTGACCAGAATTGAAATCCAAGGGCACCGATGAACTCGCATTGCCGGTAATTGCTTAAGGGGACCTTTACTGCAGTTGCGTTTTAAGTGGGTTGAGTTTTATTTTATTTGGGGATTTAGTTTAAAATTAATAACATTGTGTGAACAATTTTATTTTATATCTTTGGGAGTTATTTCTCCAATGGGAAGTTGTTGGTGGGGCCCACGACCAACCAACATCCCATGTGTGGATAATTGAAAGGTGGGTCCCACACGAGCCCCAACCTTCTACCTCCCTCTAAACCCCTTAACCTTCTCCCATTAAACTCCCTTGGTTTTAATGTGAAAACTTTCCCTTAATTAAATGTGAATCATCACATACTCCTCTCTTAAATGCATGCCAACACATTCTAATTAATAAGGTGGTTTGATTGTTTGAATTTGAAGTGGATTGTATTAAATAAAATAGTAAGGTAGCATATTATTTTATTTAGGGGAAAGCTTTTTGGGTGGGAGCTCTTGAGTTTTTTGGGGAAGAACACCAACTCTCCAATGAAGAACGACCTCCCGACTCGGTGAAGAACACTCTACATTTTCTCCAATCCTTTTTCTTCCTCCGCGACATGGGAGGAGACTCCACCGTGGGGAACTTTGCCATCAATGCCGGTTTTTTCTCCGACGTCAATAGAAACGACACCGATCTTCCGCGACATCCGATCATCACGATGCTTTCCTATTTCCGCGGCTCAACGACGTGCGAAGTCTTTGCGAGGTAGGGGTTCAGTTCAAATTTAATTAATTAAATTTGCGCTTTGTTTGTCATTGAAAATTCTTGTTCATTTGGCCGCCTGTTATCGTCACAACAAGAGGAGGTCGGACCGCACAAACACGGACGATCCCCCTCCCCTTATCTTGTTGACCATTGTTGATCATGGTGGTGAAGGCGGTGTGGTGCCGTTGCACTACGCGGGAACGAAGAGGATCATGGCCAGAGCAGGCCGCGGTGATATTGTGCGGCGCCGTCGCGCCGCACCGGTGAGACCGAAGGAGGCCACGACCAAGAGTGGGCCGCAGCGGAAGATCGCGGTGCTGTCGCGCCAGGCCAGAGCACCAAAGGGCCGCTGCCGAAGTGGGCCGCGATGGAGGGGTGCAGCGCCGTCGCGCCACGCTGGACAGACGAAAGCTGCGGCCTAAGGATGCGATGGTTCAGCAGGAGGCGGCCGGACTCGGCCGGCTGCCGGTATACCCTAGAGGCGGGACCCCTGCGGGTCCCGCATGGCCCAACCGGCTGGCCATAATGGCCGGCCGTTACCCAGGAAAACCGGGGGTTGAAAACCCCGACCAGTAAACAGGGCGGACCCCACTGGGTCCGCCGTTAGGTTCCAAGGGGGTGGCGCCACGCTTCACACCCCGCGGACGGCTCTGAGCCAGGCCACATGGCCTCTCCCAGCGGCGGGCCACGCAGGCCGGGCCGGGCCGTGCCCAACTAGGCCGGACCCAGACCCGAGTCTGGTCGACCCAGTTCGGGCCGACCCAGGGGGTATTGGGTCGGGTCAGACCGGGCCCAGACCCCCTATTTTCAGACCGTTTTTGGTTAAACGGACATATCTTTAGTTGTGGACCTCTGATTGATGCACCGTCTGTTGAATATGATTCCTTGGATTGAGACGGTCATTTTAGTATATTACACTCAAGCTTTAGGTAATTTTTGGGTATAGCCAGGTTGGTTCGAACCCGAAACCAACCAGACCCTCAGAGCGGAAACGATTATAACTTGAGTTCCGGACGTCTGATTGACGTACCATCAACTTTGTTGTATTCCTCTTGATGAGACAGTTCTGTTGGTATACTTCAACTGAGGTTTGGACGTAGTTAGTGTATGAATGGGTTGGATTGTACCCAAAATCCAACCGGGCCCCTGGAATAGAAAACTCGTTAACTTTTAGACTAGACGCCCATTTGACGAACCGTCAGCGACATTTGTAATCTCGTTGAGAAACGGTTCCTTTGAGTATACCATATGAGAGTTCGGGGTACAGTTGAGATACGGTCGGGTTGGTTTGTACATGAAACAACCCGGGCCCTCAGGATGAAAAGGCTAATAACCCACAGACCGGGCGTCTGATTGACGCACCATCTATTATGTTGAGACCCCTATGACAAGGCGGTCCTTTGAGATACTTCTTCGTGGGACTTTGTGATAATTGGAGTATCGACTAGTATCTCGTGGAGCCGATCCTCCCAGAGACGAGCGTACGGAGTACAGAGACCTTGTAGGGGGCTGAGACCTGAAGACTGCTTGTCCGATTCGAGTCCGAGTGACTTGTATAGCCTAGTGGGGAGCACTACTGTGTTTGGGTGGCAGACCCACGATGGGGAGCAATACTGGGTTTGGGTGGCATACCTGCATTAATCAATAGAAGGAGTACCTCAGAAGGCTCTTGGGGTGGGGGGGGGGTGCACTACTGTGTTTGGGTGGCAGACCCCGACGGGGAGCACTACTGTGTTTGGGTGGCTGACCCGCGGTACTCGATAGGAGGAGTACCTTAGCAGTCTTAGGTTAGTGAGAAGCGCCTCAGAGTCATGACAGGATCGGTCCACTCAACAGAGAGGTACCTCTTCAGTAGTTGCAGTTTTGACATCATGAATAAAAATTCTGGTTTGAGCTGAGTCAATTATCTTTGTGTTTTCCTCATGATTGAGATGGTTTACTTGATAATTTATGAATATGTTTGGGCATATACCTAAGTAGTGGTTATCCTTCGACTTCATATCTGTGTGATACCTCTTGGCTGAGATGGGTTACTTGATAACTTAGGTATAAGTATGGTCTTATACCTAAGTAAGGGTAATCTGTTGAGAACTTTCTTTGTGATTAACCTTGTTGGATTTAGTGAGACCTCGAGGGTCTCGAGGTCCCTACTGAGTATCGTTATACTCAACCCTACACGGGCTATGCCCGCATCTCGTTGTATTGGATGTAGACGATAGACAACGCTGACAATGATTGAGTGTACAAGGACTGGACGGTACCCGGAGGTGGACCTCACGACAAGTCAGTACCTGAAGGTGGACTTCACGATGAGACGGTACTCGGAGGAGGTTGGAAGGTGAGAGCATTGAGGAGGCTATATGTACCTACCCTTCATGTAGGATCCAAGGTGGACGACCCAGGGGATACTTCTATCTTCCATCTATTGTCTTTTATGTTGTACTTGCATTCAGTTGTAGCTGTACTTCTCAGTTGGGTTTGTATTCTGGCCCATTTACTTTTCATCACTTTCTTTTTTAATTAGTGTATTACTTCTGCTTGTACTCTGGTTGGATGTGTTTATGTTTTATAAAGGAAATTCCTTACCAGTTATCGGAATTTACTCCTTTGGTTCTAGTCTCCATCCCCTGGCCTATAGAAGGCAGACTTGGGGTAGTCACGACGCGGGCCCCGAGGACGGGTCATGATAGGCACCTGATCAGAATTTGTTGTTTCATGACACGATAAGGGAAAGGTCCTGGGATAGGTTGCTGTTTGGGATTGGAGCATTGGAGATGGAACTAGACATGGTTCGAGACCTAATTTGGAGTCATTGTGTCTTTAATTTTAGTTTCATTATAGACACTTGACACTTTCATTGTCATAGCATGTTTTACCATTCTTCTGAGTATTATATTTTTAGATTTTTGATATCATATTCCATGATATTATTCTAGTTATTTATATGCTTCCGTATTTGGTAATTTTTCAATTACTCCCATTGGTGTTTTGATTCTGATAAAAAGAGGTTATAGTCTCCCCAAGACTGACTTACCAGACCCTTACTGCTATTTAGCACCCTCTGGCGTACCGGGAGGCACGCTTGAGGGCATGAGGTTAATCGGCTCGGGGAACCGTTTAGTGGATCCTTGGTTGGGATGTTATAGTTAGAAATAATTAATAGCAATACTATATGAAGTATAACGACTTATTTTATGTGAAAATGGTGTCACGACCCGTCCTCGGGGCCCGTGCCGTGACTACCCCAAGCCCGCCTTCCATAGGCCAGGGGCTGGCGACTAGCACCAAAGGCGTAAAATCCCGATAACTGGGAAGGCATTGCCTTTATAAAGAAAACAAGCACCACAGAGTACAAGCGGAAGTAAAACACTAAGTACAAAAAGAAGAGCTGAAAAGTAAAAAGGGCCGGAAATACAAGCCCAACTGTAAAGTACAACTCGAAAGGGAAAACAACGACTGAAAAGTAAAGCTGCTACGCTGAGATGTCCACTGGAAATCCCACCTGAAGGGTGGGTACAGATAGCTCCTCTTCTCCTCGGGTCCCGCCATCCGCTCCGAGTATGTCCCGCTCAGTGGTCCACCTCCGGGTACCGCCTCGTCGTATAGTCCACCTCCAGGTACCGTCCAGTCCTCGAACCTTCGGCTTCTGTCAGCACTGTCCGTCGTCTGCAACCAACACAACGAGGTGCGGGCATAGCCCGTGCAGGGGTGAGTATAACGATACTCAGTAGGGACCCCGAGACCCTCAAGGTCTCACTAAAACCAACAAGGATAAACACAAGAAGATCTCAACAGATAAACTCTACTTAGGTATATGCCCATACATATACCTAAGTTATCAAGTAACCCATCTCAATCATGAGGAAACACAAGGATTGTGAAAACGACGGATGACCACTACCCGGGTATATGCCCATACATATACCAAAGTTAGAAAGTGACCCATCTCAATCATGAGGTAAACACAAGGTCAAAAGTCTCAGCTCAAACCAGGATTTTCATTATCGAAACCGTAACTGCTGAAGAGCTCCGTCTCTGGAGTGTGCAGTGGTCCTGTCACGACTCCGAGGTACTGCTCACTAACCTAAGACTGCTGAGGTACTCCTCCTGTCGAGTACTGCGGGTTTGCGGCCAACTACCTGGCGCTCCGTCCGCTGAGGGTCTGTCGCCAAATACCGGGCGCTCGCCCAAATAGCCTACTGAGGTACTCCTCCTGTCGAGTACCACGGGTTTGCTGCCAACTACCTGGCGCTCCGTCCGCCGTGGGTCTGCAGCCAAATACCGACGCTCCGTCCACTGGGCTAGTCGACTCACTCCAAGTCGAGTCGGTCAAGCAGTCGTCAGGTCTCAGCCGGCTACACGGTCTCCGTACTCTGCACGCTCGTCTCCGGGAGGGTCCGCTCCACGAGCTACTGGTCGATACTCCAAGTATCACAAAGTCCCATGAAGAAGTATCTCAAAAGTCCGTTTCGTCACAGGGGTCTCAACGCAACAGACGGCACGTCGATCGGACGCCCGGTCTGTGAGTTATTAGCCTTTTCGTCCCAGGGGCCCGGTTGGTTTCGAGTGCGAACCAATCCCGGCCGTATCTCAACTGTACCCCGAACTCTCATAGGGTATACTCATAGGGACCGTTACTAAACGTAAACACCAACGCCGTTGACGGTTCGTCAAACGGACGTCCTGTCTGAAAGATATCACCTTTTCCGTTCCAGGGGCCCGGTTGGATTTCGGGTACAATCCAACCCGGCCATACTCCGACTGTATCCAAAACTCGGGCGGAGTATGTCAAAAGTTCCGTCTCATCAAGAGGAAGTCAACGAAACAGACGGCGCGTCAATCGGACGCCCGGTCTGTGAGTTATTGGCTTTTTCGTCTCCGGGGCCCGGTTGGTTTTTAAGGCAAAACCAACCCGACCGTACTCCACCTGCGTCCAAACCTCGGGCGGAGTATGCCAAAAGATCCGTTTCACTAAAAGGAACACAACGCGACTGACGGCGCGTCAATCGGACGTTCGTGGCTCAAGATATGAGCGTTTCCGCTCCAAAGGCCCGGTTGGTTTCGTGAACGAACCAACCCGGCCGAACTCAAAGTAATCCGAAACCTTGAGTGCGATATACCGAAAAGACCGTCTCGATCCAAGGATCGTGTTGCCGCTGACGGTTCGTCATTCGGAGGTCCGAGGCTCAAGTTATGAGCCAAAAACCAATTCTGGTTCGAAACGGGGGGGGGGGTCCGGGTCCGGGCCGACCCGGCCCGACCCCCCCCCCCCCCCCCCCCCCCCCCCCCGGGGCGGCGCGGCGGCCGGCGGCGGCGGCGACGGCGGCGCGGCGGCGGCGGCGCGGCGGTGGCGGGCCGCGGTGGCGGCGGCGGCGGCGGGCCGCGGTGGCGGCGGCGGCGGGCCGCGGGGGCGGCGGCGGGCCGCGGCGCACGCGGGGGCTAAGCCCCGCTTTTGGATTGGCGGCGCGGCTAAGCCGCGCCGTTTTAACAAACGGCCCCCCCTTCCAGGGGGCCCGCTATTTGGAAAACCGGGGGGCTGCTGCCCCCCCTCCTTAAAGAACCGCCCCCCCTCTTATGAGGGGGGGTTTTAAGGGTTGACCGGGGAATTAAATTCCCCGGTTTTAAGTCATCCGGCCGGCCAGCTGGCCGGCCAGTTTTCTCAAACGGGACCGGAATTTCCGGTCCCCTTCTTCGATTTCCGACGCCGGCGGCCCGGCCGCCGGTCTTCCCTTCCGCCGCGGCCCGGAACCGGCCGCGGTCTCCTCGTCCCGCCGCGGCCCGGAACCGGCCGCGGTCTTCTCGTCCCGCCACGGCCCGGAACCGGCCGCGGCGTTCGTCATCCGGCGCGGTGCGTCGGCACTGCGCCCCTTCGCCGTGCTTCGATTCTTTTTAACGCGGCGCGACGGCGTCGCGTTCTTGAAGATTTTTCCTCGGCGTGGCGCGACGGCGCCGCGTAAATTAATTGTACGATCATCCGCGTGGTGCGACGGCACCACGCTACTTGCTTCCACCCGCATGAATAAACATGAACGTTGGAGGGGGGTTCGGCCGTGTTCGTGCGGTCCGGCCCCCCCTCGCGTTAACAATAACACTTAAATAAAATATTTAAATGCCTCACGTAGACATGCGATCCACGAGCAAGAAAAGGAAAAAGGAAACCAAAATGAAATCAACAACCCCTACCTCGGGTTTAAGATTTGAAGATTCGTCTACGTTCCGCGGAAGACGGCGTCGCGGAGGTCGGGCGTCGCGGTCGTCGTTCGTCAAATCCGTTGACGAAGAGATACGTCCGATGCGACACGTCGATGGCGGATCTTCGTTTGCCGACGAAGAAGGCCCGAGGAGGATGCGGCGTTCCCTCTTGTTGACACCGAGGACGAAGAAGAGAGGCGTCGTTCTTCGTCGGAGTTTGGGCGTTCTTCGTTCTTCGTCAGAGCTTGAAGATGAAGAGGAAGCTCTCCAAAAGACAAACAAAGAACCCAAAATAAAATAAGACTACCTCTTATTTTATTAACACATAACACAAAAGAATTTCAATGTTTGAAATTCAAAAAGACTTAACTCCCATAAATTAATTAAGTAACTCAAGTTATTAAAAAGGAAGAGTTACATAATTAAGAGGGGGTTTAGAGGGGTTAGGGAATTTGAAAAGAAAAAGGGGTTCGTGTGCGCCCCACCACACTTAATCCTCCCAAGGGAGGTTAAGTGGGTGTGGGTCCCACTTCCAACCTCCTTTGGTAGGTTTTTAATAAGTTAAAAATAAAATTTGTCTTACACAATTTTATTTAACTTAACTGAAAAACCCAAAAACTAACTTCTAACTCGCAACAAACGCAACTCCCGAAAAGGTCTCTTTAAGCGAATATCGGCGCTGCGAGTTCATCGGTGCCCTCAGATTTCAATTCCGAGCACCGGATCAAAAGTTAGGAATTCCCGCTCGTTCGTTCACTGAACGTACCCGAGCCAAACTTCGGAAATTAATTCCGGGCACTCCGGACCTCGGAATCAGGTGCCGTCTGAAACCGCGCTCTTGTAAAATTCTAAAGAAAATTAAGAAAAAATTTTCCTTGAATTTTACGGGTCTTTACATTACTCCCACCTCAGGACTTTACGTCCCCGTAAAGCTACAACAAAAACTAGGGAAACAAAAGAGGGTACTGAGCACGCATCTGAGCCTCCCGCTCCCATGTGCTCTCCTGGAGATTCCCGTGCCGCCATCTGTTGCGCACAAGAGGAATCGATCGCCAATGTAGGACCTGCTCCTGTCGATCCTCTATCTCCACCGGGACCTCCGAAAAAGTCGCCCCATCGACAACGTCAAGCTCCCCATGGTCAAAGATGTGCGTCGGGTCGTGCACGTATCTCCTCAGCTGAGACACGTGGAAGACGTCGTGCACCCGGTGTATCTGAGGTGGTAGAGCCAGGCGATAAGCCACCTTACCAACCCTACTGAGGACCTGTAAGGGTCCGATGAAGCGCGGGAATAACTTGTCGCCTCGGCCAAATCTCCGAATACCACGTCGAGGTGGGACCCGCAAGAAGACGTGGTCACCATCCTCGAACTCTAGTGGCCTCCGCCTCCTGTCAGCGTATGACTTCTGCCGGCTCTGTGTTATCCTCATCCGCTCCTGGATGACATGGACCTCCTCTGACATGGCACGGACCATCTCTGGTCCCACAAGAGCTGCAAGATTTCTTCTTTGCCGATAAGAGAAACCTGGTCTCATCCCCTGGATGAACCACATTCTTTGCCTAAAACAGTCAATCCTAACATGGATGATATTAATCCATACCAAGGATGACGTCGTAAGGCCTCGACGCTACTACTAAGAGATCCAACCGTTACTCTCGCCTCCAAGGGTTGAGTCACACTGTCGGCATCAGTGTGTGGTAACTGGTCTCCTCCAGTAGATGTCTCACAAGTGAGGGTCAAGTCAACAGTCAACTGGAACCTCTTAGTAACATCACAAAAGAGGACAGGAATGAAAACATCACAAAGGATGCGTCTTTTATTATTGTAGCTCATATTACAAGACGCTACACAAAAGCAACATCAACATGGAACTAGAAGTACAAAAGACGTATCCACTAGTTCCTCCCTGTCCACCTGCTTTACGGTTGCTCAAGCATTTGTCGCTGCCTCAACCTCGGTGGCTCCCTCCAAGCCTGCGGATCGAGGAGTCGGACAGTCACGTGCCAGGTGACCCTTTCCGCGGCATAAGTAACACAACCTGCTCCTTGCACGGCTAGCTCTGTTCCCACTCCGGGTGCCCTGCACCACTGGTCCTAAAACCCGAGATCGCCCAACTGCTGGTCTGGTCCTCCTGGACCTCTGCATCATCTGTCTACTGCCCACAGATGACTCGGCTTCTGATCGAAAAACACGCGGAAAAGGTAGAATCTCCTGTACACGCTCGGGGTGTAGAGATACTAGCACAAACTCCACCCTGAAGAAGGTCTCGAAGTCTTCCCAAGCGAAGTTCATCTCATCGCAAAACTGAAACAAGTGGCTCCACCACCTACCTGCTGCTGCGTGTAGTAGGCTCGTAGTGAAGATCACCATGAGGTCTGCTGGTGTCCTCACTAGCCTAAACACTCGTACCACTACCTCCAGCCAGTCCTCTGCAGCCTGGGGATCCGTCTCCCCGCGAAACCTGGGCGGTCGCTGGCGCTGAAACTCATGCAGTGCGCTGAGGCGACGTGCATCGTCAGCGGCTGCTGCTGGAAGCATCGGGGGCTCGGCGGGTAGGGCTACCGCCGGTGCCACTGCTGACAAAGGGCCCTGCACCGAGGCCTCGTCGCTCGACAGACTGTCAGCACGCTCATCCCTCCGGGCTCTAGCTGGTCGTCTGAGAAAAGACATCCTGAAAGAAACAACGTAACACGATCAAACGATTATACCTGGTGAGCTGACCTGGTTTGAGCTGTTTTATGGGGAAAAAACTTTTGAAAACACACACGCAATCAGTGTTTTCGTGCACAAAGTCGGAAATCAGTTGTCAGGGTCCTGGTGTATGGATACGTCGGCCGCCCGCACCAACACTGGACTCCCTGAACTGAAAACCACACTCGGTACCCTTAACACTATCGCTTCACAGAAAGAAAGATCAGAGTTATAAGTTCTGAGGTAGAACCGAACTCCTCTGATACCAATTTGTCACGACCCGTCCTCGGGGCCCGTGCCGTGACTACCCCAAGCCCGCCTTCCATAGGCCAGGGGCTGGCGACTAGCACCAAAGGCGTAAAATCCCGATAACTGGGAAGGCATTGCCTTTATAAAGAAAACAAGCACCACAGAGTACAAGCGGAAGTAAAACACTAAGTACAAAAAGAAGAGCTGAAAAGTAAAAAGGGCCGGAAATACAAGCCCAACTGTAAAGTACAACTCGAAAGGGAAAACAGCGACTGAAAAGTAAAGCTGCTACGCTGAGATGTCCACTGGAAATCCCACCTGAAGGGTGGGTACAGATAGCTCCTCTGCTCCTCGGGTCCCGCCATCCGCTCCGAGTATGTCCCGCTCAGTGGTCCACCTCCGGGTACCGCCTCGTCGTATAGTCCACCTCCAGGTACCATCCTGTCCTCGAACCTTCGGCTTCTGTCAGCACTGTCCGTCGTCTGCAACCAACACAACGAGGTGCGGGCATAGCCCGTGCAGGGGTGAGTATAACGATACTCAGTAGGGACCCCGAGACCCTCAAGGTCTCACTAAAACCAACAAGGATAAACACAAGAAGATCTCAACAGATAAACTCTACTTAGGTATATGCCCATACATATACCTAAGTTATCAAGTAACCCATCTCAATCATGAGGAAACACAAGGATTGTGAAAACGACGGATGACCACTACCCGGGTATATGCCCATACATATACCAAAGTTAGCAAGTGACCCATCTCAATCATGAGGTAAACACAAGGTCAAAAGTCTCAGCTCAAACCAGGATTTTCATTATCGAAACCGTAACTGCTGAAGAGCTCCGTCTCTGGAGTGTGCAGTGGTCCTGTCACGACTCCGAGGTACTGCTCACTAACCTAAGACTGCTGAGGTACTCCTCCTGTCGAGTACTGTGGGTTTGCGGCCAACTACCTGGCGCTCCGTCCGCTGAGGGTCTGTCGCCAAATACCGGGCGCTCGCCCAAATAGCCTACTGAGGTACTCCTCCTGTCGAGTACCGCGGGTTTGCTGCCAACTACCTGGCGCTCCGTCCGCCGTGGGTCTGCAGCCAAATACCGGCGCTCCGTCCACTGGGCTAGTCGACTCACTCCAAGTCGAGTCGGTCAAGCAGTCATCAGGTCTCAGCTGGCTACACGGTCTCCGTACTCTGCACGCTCGTCTCCGGGAGGGTCCGCTCCACGAGCTACTGGTCGATACTCCAAGTATCACAAAGTCCCACGAAGAAGTATCTCAAAAGTCCGTTTCGTCACAGGGGTCTCAACGCAACAGACGGCACGTCGATCGGACGCCCGGTCTGTGAGTTATTAGCCTTTT
This sequence comes from Viscum album, assembly GCA_963277665.1. Lineage (NCBI taxonomy): Eukaryota > Viridiplantae > Streptophyta > Magnoliopsida > Santalales > Viscaceae > Viscum > Viscum album. The sequence continues at coordinate 1,653,322,889 of OY728121.1, read as the reverse complement.
CGTCCCAGGGGCCCGGTTGGTTTCGAGTGCGAACCAATCCCGGCCGTATCTCAACTGTACCCCGAACTCTCATAGGGTATACTCATAGGGACCGTTACTAAACGTAAACACCAACGCCGTTGACGGTTCGTCAAACGGACGTCCTGTCTGAAAGATATCACCTTTTCCGTTCCAGGGGCCCGGTTGGATTTCGGGTACAATCCAACCCGGCCATACTCCGACTGTATCCAAAACTCGGGCGGAGTATGTCAAAAGTTCCGTCTCATCAAGAGGAAGTCAACGAAACAGACGGCGCGTCAATCGGACGCCCGGTCTGTGAGTTATTGGCTTTTTCGTCTCCGGGGCCCGGTTGGTTTTTAAGGCAAAACCAACCCGACCGTACTCCACCTGCGTCCAAACCTCGGGCGGAGTATGCCAAAAGATCCGTTTCACTAAAAGGAACACAACGCGACTGACGGCGCGTCAATCGGACGTTCGTGGCTCAAGATATGAGCGTTTCCGCTCCGAAGGCCCGGTTGGTATCGTGAACGAACCAACCCGGCTGAACTCAAAGTAATCCGAAACCTTGAGTGCGATATACCGAAAAGACCGTCTCGATCCAAGGATCGTGTTGCCGCTGACGGTTCGTCATTCGGAGGTCCGAGGCTCAAGTTATGAGCCAAAAACCAATTCTGGTTCGAAACGGGGGGGTCCGGGTCCGGGCCGACCCGGCCCGACCCTCCCCCCCCCCCCCCGGGGCGGCGCGGCGGCGGCGCGGCGGCGGCGGGCCGCGGCGGCGGCGGCGGCGGCGGGCCGCGGTGGCGGCGGCGGGCCGCCGTGGCGGCGGCGGGCCGCGGTGGCGGCGGCGGGCCGCGGTGGCAGCGGCGGGCCGCGGCGCACGCGGGGGCTAAGCCCCGCTTTTGGATTGGCGGCGCGGCTAAGCCGCGCCGTTTTAACAAACGGCCCCCCCTTCCAGGGGGCCCGCTATTTGGAAAACCGGGGGGCTGCTGCCCCCCCTCCTTAAAGAACCGCCCCCCCTCTTAAGAGGGGGGTTTTTAAGGGTTGACCGGGGAATTAAATTCCCCGGTTTTAAGTCATCTGGCCGGCCAGCTGGCCGGCCGGTTTTCTCAAACGGGACCGGAATTTCTGGTCCCCTTCTTCGGTTTCCGACGCCGGCGGCCCGGCCGCCGGTCTTCCCTTCCGCCGCGGCCCAGAACCGGCCGCGGTCTCCTCGTCCCGCCGCGGCCCGGAACCAGCCGTGGTCTTCTCGTCCCGCCGCGGCCCGGAACCGGCCGCGGCGTTCGTCATCCGGCGCGGTGCGTCGGCACTGCGCCCCTTCGCCGTGCTTCGATTCTTTTTAACGCGGCGCGACGGCGTCGCGTTCTTGAAGATTTTTCCTCGGCGTGGCGCGACGGCGCCGCGTAAATTAATTGTACGATCATCCGCGTGGTGCGACGGCACCACGCTACTTGCTTCCACCCGCATGAATAAACATGAACGTTGGAGGGGGGTTCGGCCGTGTTCGTGCGGTCCGGCCCCCCCTCGCGTTAACAATAACACTTAAATAAAATATTTAAATGCCTCACGTAGACATGCGATCCACGAGCAAGAAAAGGAAAAAGGAAACCAAAATGAAATCAACAACCCCTACCTCGGGTTTAAGATTTGAAGATTCGTCTACGTTCCGCGGAAGACGGCGTCGCGGAGGTCGGGCGTCGCGGTCGTCGTTCGTCAAATCCGTTGACGAAGAGATACGTCCGATGCGACACGTCGATGGCGGATCTTCGTTTGCCGACGAAGAAGGCCCGAGGAGGATGCGGCGTTCCCTCTTGTTGACACCGAGGACGAAGAAGAGAGGCGTCGTTCTTCGTCGGAGTTTGGGCGTTCTTCGTTCTTCGTCAGAGCTTGAAGATGAAGAGGAAGCTCTCCAAAAGACAAACAAAGAACCCAAAATAAAATAAGACTACCTCTTATTTTATTAACACATAACACAAAAGAATTTCAATGTTTGAAATTCAAAAAGACTTAACTCCCATAAATTAATTAAGTAACTCAAGTTATTAAAAAGGAAGAGTTACATAATTAAGAGGGGGTTTAGAGGGGTTAGGGAATTTGAAAAGAAAAAGGGGTTCGTGTGGGCCCCACCACACTTAATCCTCCCAAGGGAGGTTAAGTGGGTGTGGGTCCCACTTCCAACCTCCTTTGGTAGGTTTTTAATAAGTTAAAAATAAAATTTGTCTTACACAATTTTATTTAACTTAACTGAAAAACCCAAAAACTAACTTCTAACTCGCAACAAACGCAACTCCCGAAAAGGTCTCTTTAAGCGAATATCGGCGCTGCGAGTTCATCGGTGCCCTCGGATTTCAATTCCGAGCACCGGATCAAAAGTTAGGAATTCCCGCTCGTTCGTTCACTGAACGTACCCGAGCCAAACTTCGGAAATTAATTCCGGGCACTCCGGACCTCGGAATCAGGTGCCGTCTGAAACCGCGCTCTTGTAAAATTCTAAAGAAAATTAAGAAAAAATTTTCCTTGAATTTTACGGGTCTTTACAATGGTCTAAGGGTTAATGGGATAAATCCTATCATATAGAAATAAAATAAAATGATTTTTAAGTCTATCAATGATTAACCATATGATATTATTTCCCTTGGTTGTATTAGGAAGTCCAGTAATAAATTCCACAGAGATGTTACCCCAAATCCATGTAGGTATAGATGGTGGTTTCATCACTCTTTTGGGTATTTTTACCTTCTCATTCACTTAATGACATACCAACCATCTTATAGTATAGTCATCAATGTCCCTTTACATATTATCACACTAATAATTATCTCATAGACCCTTATACATTTTGGGGATTCAGTGATATATATAATACTCAGATCCATGAGATTCGTCCACAAGCTTTTATTTAACTCTATAATATAATTGATATATATCCCTATACTAGATAAAAATTATTCATTATGATAAACGTATAAAATTGAAAACACCCCATTTTAAAAATCTAATATCTTATATTAAGACTTAGAAAAATATCATTGTACTTTATTGATATTATCCAGAGATTATGGTTGGGAAATTATTTGGGATTGAATTAATAATATTACTTTACATAAAAATTCTATATATATCTTTACTATGTCCACTATGAATGTTTTTATTAAATTTACACCATTACATAAACTCCAAGGTCTTTTTAACTAATACATCAATGGAATTGTCTTTTTTTCTAGTCTGATAATGAATAGAACAATCAATGTCCTTAAGAAGCTCCATCCATATCCTCTATCTCATGTTTAATTCAGTTTGTGTAAATATTACTTCATACTCTGGTACTTAGTTTATATTTCAAATCTCTCTCTAAAAATTTTGTGTATATTTTAATGAATCAACACATTAAGACTACCTTGAAGGTGATAATCTGAGTGCAACCCCCTAATCCCACCTTCAATAGGCCCAAGGATTACGACGAATGTTGAGTCTTAATATAAAACTCATGGGAGGCTTTAGTCAAAGGTAACAGTTTACCAAACCCATATCCAAATACCCACATAACGGTGAAATAAAAAATACAACTGATTCCAATAATGGATGCATATATCAATATCCCACATGAGATTACAAAAAATTTACTAGATATAAAAAAAATATAAGCCCACCAAAACTATAAAAATGAGTCCAAAATTTTTTAAAGGAGAGGAAAAATATAAAAGACAATAGCTGATATGAAACAAAGACTGTCTAGTTCAAAAATTCTTTTTATACTCCTATATTACCTAGGCCTCAAACCAAAGATATGTTATCTGTATTAGACCAGAAATGTTTAGTGATATCACATGTAGAGGTGAGTATAAAATTACGTATTGAAAAAATCACTAAACATAGGGTATCATGAGAGTAGTCATCTCAATATAAAAAATTATTTTCAATAAGAATTTGAGGAATAAAAACAATAAAAAAGATGCAATAAAATTAAATACTAAGTGTCAAGGTAACTCGACAACCATACAACCAACCTGAGATCATAGTAGAGGGTTCATGGTAATGATATTCCATGGGAAATAAATTCATTGGTATAATAATCCAAAATGGAACTCATCTAAGAGGTTTTTCTCATTGGTCGTCTCTATAATGAAGTACATGCCAAAACAGTGAAGATATCAATACACAGAGAGGGAATAATACACTGGGCCTATGGGATATACCCGAACCTATATGCAATAACCCTCTATGCAATGGATCAAATTCTTATTTATGTTGGTCACGATGATTAATAAAACCCACATAGGGAAAGATACTTGTTAGAGGATCACATCCCAGACCACAGAGAGTGATTACCAAACTCTCTCTAAGACTAATCCCTTAGAGAGGATCACATCCTATAATTTGGATTTTATGACTCACTATACACATCTATGGATGGACATTGGGATCATACCCTATTGAAACTTGTCTAAAATAATTAGAAAGAGGGCCTCAAGCTACCATTAAATATGTAAACTGTGTGTATAGGGTATATATGATGCCTCTTAATACCCTAGGACATCATATGAACTCTGGCCTGTGCCAGTGCATATTAAAGAGTGTCCGTGTACTCTGGATATTCTTGTGTACTAGGATGTGTCTGATTACATGTATTAGTATCAAGATGAACCCATGCACTCTAGAAATGCCCCTGTAGCAGGACATGTTCGAGTACCTGGCCTAGTACCAGGTTATTTAGTTATACTATAGTCATTCCCATGTACCTAGATGAGTCAATACCATTGTACAACAAGGGTATATGACAAGTCACTAGTCATGGATCACATAGTGTGGGGTAATACCCATAATATGTGTGACATTTTATTTTCGTCATAACCCAAGCCCCTGCATATTTCATCCCACATTACTTGTATCCTTAAGAAAACGTTCCTTGTATAACAGGATATTATAGAGCACCCTAGTTTTTGAGATAGTTCAATCTGCACCTCCATTTCCTTAACTTTTGAAAAAATATTCCCATTAATTATTTATCTATCTTCAATGAACCTTGATCATTTCTAGTGTTCTGATTTCATTCCCCTTAATAATATCTTGAACAACCTCCGTCATTCAGTGCCACCAAATGCCAAACCCACAAACTGTGGGTCTCCGATTCAACCATTGATCACCTGTACTCATCTTTTATACCCATACATTCCATAAATACTGAACCTAAACTAATGTTATCGATCCGTTGAGCCAAAAAGGAGTGTGAAATGATCTATGATCATGTATATATAGAATTGATGGCTGATACGAATACCTATGATGATTGTTAGAAGAATGAAGGGAGGAATACACAAAACACAAACACAATTAATGATATTATACCATTGTTCTATTTTCCCTCAATCAATTACAGTGATAATGATGAATGATTATTAAAAAATCATGAAATATAAATTAAAAATTTATTGGAAGATAAATCCATACATTCAATTTAAAAATCAACCCTTAAATCAATTCAATGAAATGAATGATTAATTTTCAGCATAATTTAATAAAATAGGGATTAAATCAAACATAGAAAAATTTCACATCTTTATATAGGATTGACGACTAACAAAGAATGGTTTTAGATCAATTTAATTGGTGATATCAAAAAACTCAATTACTGATTATGAATTCATTAGTAGAATGATATTCAACACACAATCTATTGTCCTACATCAAGGGTTCCCCCCAATGGCTCCCCTCAAATACCTAGGGTTATGCAGATTACCTAGGTCTTTTGCATAAGCTGTTTTAAATAGAGGAAATTAGGATTATTGATATAATAAATAATAAATTAATTTATTAATATATTAAATTTCTAATACACCCATGATAACAATTAATTAATACACTGTATGAAAAAAATATTATATTTTTCCTAGTATATATAAGTTCCTATTCAGGATAATTGTATCACTAAGAGGGGGAGGGGTGAATCAGGGATATTTTTTTTATGTTTCCTTAAAAAATTGAACAACCTTTATCTCTTATTAAATATTACTTTACCTCATAAAAAAATCAGACAAACATCCAAAGGAACACAAGAATTTTCATGTGTCACTATTTAATAAGAATAAATACATCCTTGGTTTGGTTTGGAAATGATTCATTACCACACAATCTACTATAAAATAATCCTTTTGTGTGGAATAGAATATGTAGGGTATTCTTATTCACTCTTGTAGAACTATGTAAATAATCTAATAGCGCGTATGCTTCTTCTCGCACAAATGATGTAATATAATTTTTTGTAACAAAACATGTTACTCTGCATATTTATCAACTTTAAAAAATGTATTATTAAAAAAACACACTTTCTTATCCAGAAGATGGTATGAAATTCATAGACTTTTTTATAAAACATAGTTTGATTTTCCTAGTCTGATTTATCAATATGAAAAATGGCTTTGTAATAATAGGATTGATACAATTCTGTAAACCTTATTACTTAGTTTAGAAAACCAAATATGATTTCCCAAATCTTATTATCCATTCCGATAGGATAATCATTTGAATACAATAATTATTTTATTAGGTTTTTAATTTATATATTCACCTTTCTCTTTAGTCCGACATAAATTATTCTAGAAAAAACAACTTGGAAACCCTTATTCTCTCTAGAGTTATACGTTCTATATTCCTTTCTATGAACAATAATTTAGTTAGAAAAGTAAAACCTACATTTTACCATTTATACTCTCCCAAAATGTGGTTTGGGATGGGTTCTTGAAAACAGTCCCGCTCAACAAAATTACCTAAATTTTCATTTTTCTTTGAATTTCCTATGCATCATGACATTCATCAATATTTCTCAACTCTTAATTTTTCATCTTAATCCTTCTCGAATCATCTAAAAAAATCATCTCCCTTCTAATGATCATCCCTAATAGAAGTTCTATTCCAATTTAACATTCTGACTTTCTCAGTACAATTTTTTCATTACGATGCCCTATACTAGTTGTGTATATGGTGAAATAGACAATATTCTAATTTCCTAATACCATTATTTCATTAATATGATATATACCATAAAATGAAAATGATTATCTTCTTCAAACATCCTGATCCCCATTTCCAAAATTTTTGTATCTCCTTCAAAACCTGTGTCTGATTATAATTGTGATTTCCAATACAATCTGTCTAATTCTGATTAGGAAAAATGTTAGACAATATATTCTTCTCTATATCTTCCCTTGAACCATTTTAACGATAAATAATGTAATTTAATAGTTTGTAAATGGTTGACTAAATTTTCGGTTAATCTATGATTTTATTATTTTTATTAGCCCCCATACACATGTCTGTTTCTGTTCATTCATCAGTCCCAAACAATTATTCCTCCAATGGTTAATATGAAATACTGAGTCTGATGGACTCAGAAAATTAAACTGCATAAACTTCTTTCTCTTCTAAATATGATACCAATTATTTTTTTCTACACAAAAAATTCTGTCTCTGATGAAAATGATGGTATACCGAATTTCATGGATCACCATAATCTTCTCCAACTTCTTTCTTCTCTTCATTATGATCATCCTTATCATTTTCAAAAAAAATCTACATCCGAGAAACACATTATGATGATTTTGAGACCAAAATTATTCATCTTCAACAACTTTCTTCTTTACCAAACTTCTTCTTGTCTCATGTCTTCCATCCCGACTTTTAATACATTAAAGTTTATATTTAGTATTGTTCGACATACAATGGAAATTATTGTAACTTCACATTCCTATAACAACAAATTTATTTCCTTATCAGCTTAAATACGATTGAAATGATTAAAATCATACTGGATATGATTTCTATCACATTTTATGAACCTTTAGTTTGTAATCATGCATCACAAGTTTTAACGAATACTTATGATTTATGATAACTCCATGATCAGAAAAGCAGCAGTATAATTAAAATTTAGTCATGGAGACTCTGATTCTCCCTCCTTACGATCACATCTTTCATTCCAGACTTAAGGTGAGTCTGACGATCATTTGCATCTAACAAGATTATCCTCAAATTAATGGACCTTTTCAGGAATTGTGAGTATGATTTATTTAATTTGGTGGTCATTCTGACTTTGACCAAATACAAAGAGAGGTGATTTATTTTTTTCTTAAAAATTATTTTGTTTAAAAACATCATTTACAATAGAAGACAAAACCTGAATATGATCATACTTATTAGGTATTTCCTAATAGTCTCCCCATTTGGATTTTATTTTCAACCATATTTCATAAATCTCTAAACTTTTTATCCTAATGGTTTAGATTACTTATCCATAATTTTAAGCCTACATTAGCTAATTCATTATAGGAAACAAATGATTCATATTAGTGATTATGAAAAAATACTCAACTTTTCTTCATCATATCTTTAACTTTACTAGAATATGAAAATTTTGTTTCCTACAACCACTCTAATAAATAGTTAGAATATTTCACACACATACAATATTGAATTCAGAACTTACCTAAAAATCCAAATTTTTAGTTGCTTACATAAGTATAGATTTATGAATCAATTTTCCCCTTGAAAGCATTATCCAAATGTAATATGAGAGAGGAGACTAAAAAATACCTCAAACATGATGATAAAGTGGTTGGATACCCATGTTCAACCTCAATTTTGAAAAATATTCCTTCGGTAAAGGTTTTGTGAAAATGTCAACAACTTATTCTGATGTAAGAGAATACACAAAAATAAAATCATTATTATCCACATTACATTTGATGAAATGATATTTGATATCAATATATTTTGAATGAGAATGTTTTACCGTATTATTGTTGAGATTGATTGCACTTTGATTATCAGAACTCAAAACCAAGGGTAACTTCAATTGAACAAGAAATTATTCTAATTGACTCTTTATCAACATAAGTTGAGTGGTGACTTGAGCAGTATAAATACACTCAACATTATCCATAATATGAGTTAATGATATCTTTTTCATTGTATTCCAACTAACATATCTTTTCCCACAAATAAATACTCCACTAGATGTGTATCTTCTATAAGAAACATTTCATGCCTAATTAGCATATGAATAGAAAAAAAATCAACATTATTTGAGCTATCATACCAGATTTTGAAAATTTTTGTGCCTTCGATGTTTCTAATAATTATTATTACAATAAGTAAATGTGACAATTTAGGAGCACTATAATATCCTATACAAAAGGTAACAATATAACCAATATCAGGTCCTAAGGTAGTCAAATATTACAAACATCCAACTAGCTTCTTAAATTATTTCTGATTGAATTCATTTCATTCTCTATATTTGTTCATCTTTTTTTTCCACTGAAATAAGTGTGGAAATGGGTTTTGAGTTTTTTATTCAAAACTTCTTAATAAGTTCCCTAACATAGTTTTCCTGAGAAAGAAATATTTTTTTATTCTTTTTTAAAATTTGTAACCCGAGAAAGTATTTCATTTCACCCATCCTAGACTTCTCAAACTACATTTTTTATTTATTCATAAATTCTTTCACAACATCTTTTATCATTCCTATAAAAGTTAGTGTCATCAATATAAATAGTTACAATGAGGGAATACTATTGAATTTCATTGATATAAATATTTCTATCAACTCTTAATTTTTTAAAACTCATTTTTTAAGTATGTATCAAATTTGGAATACCATTCCCTCAAAGATTATTCCATCCTATACAAGGTTTTCTTCATTCTGCAAATATAAATTTGATTTTTCCCAACAATAAATCCACAAGGTCATTTGATGTAAACATCTTCATCAAGATCCCCATTTAGAAATTTGGACTTCACATCCATTTAAACTATTCTGTAACATTTTTGTGAAGAAATAGAATGAAAAATTATTACTATTTTTAAAATTTCCACCAGAGTAATAGTTAAATCAAAATAAACACCATCCATTTTTGAGTAACCTTTGCATACTAATATTTCCTTATTTCATATCACCTCACCTTCCTCATTCATCTTGTTTTGGAAAACCCACTTTTTACCAATAATATTTTTGTTATCTGGTTTAGGTATGAGTTCCCATGTATCATTTTTTTCTATCTGATCTAGATATTACATCATGTATTGACCCCATTCTATATGCTCAAAAGATTCATTCACATAATTCACATCGAATATTGAATACACAGAAGTATGTGTAATTTAATTTATTTGTCTCCCATTTCGAACCTTTTGATGTTGATCACTAATAATATTTAGAGAATCCACTTTCTTCCATATCCTCATATGCGATTTTGGAGATTCATCACTATCACTTACAATAGGTGAGTGTGATTATTCTTCTTCATGTGTAGAATTATAATTGTCTGTATCCTTATTAGAATTGTTAAGAAAACATTCCTTATCATGTTCAACTTCCTTATCAGTTTGATTATGTTTATCCTCCTTAGGTTTTTAAATAAATCTCACATAAATATAATCAAAAATTCATTTAGTTTCTTTTTTTAGAATTATATATCCTATTCCTTTCGATGCATAACAATGAAATATTACTTCTTCAATTCTCTAGTCATACTTTCCAAGGTCTCCACCTTTCTTCTTCATAATTCATGGACTCTAAAAAACTCTTAGTTTCTTCAAACATGGAGTTTTAAATAAAAAATCCAAATTCTGTCATATGTGATTTTGTTGCATAGAAACTTCAGTTTTGAATATATAATAATGTACTCCTGGATTACCTACAATAGTAATGAGAATGACCAAGTTCAAGTAAAGTAGTTCTCCCCATTTCCCCTAGAATTCTATTTTCCATTCAGTAACTCCATTTTTTTGAGGAGTGTATGAGGAACTAAAGTCATGAAAAGTTTCATTCTTCTCAGGATCACATTAAAATTATTCATTCTGATATTCACCACCGTAAACAGTTATCCAATTCTTTATTGAATACTCACATTCATTCTTATCCTTCCTCCGGAAAATTTTAATATTTTTAAAGCATCTTACTTATGTTTCATAAACATGACACAAGTAATGTGAGTAAAGTCATTAATTAAAGTGATGAAGTACATATATCCATTTTCTGATTTTTTTTGTCATTGGACCAAAAATATAATAATGAATCATATACAAGGGTTGTTTTTGAATAAATATCAGATTTATTATGAATAGAATTTGTAGTATTTCCTTTCATAAAAATATTGCAACATGGATTTATTCTTCTTGTAAAATCAGATTTATCATAGACACTATCTCTCTTTCATATCTTTCTAATGATTCTCTGACACATGTGTCCCAAAATTTTATTCCATAATTGATTATCTTCAACCAAACTAGAGTAACAAGAGTTTTTCATTTCTACAACATGAAATAAGTTTCTTTTTATAGGATGAAAACTTTTAACAATACTTCTATCATCATCACTTTTCAAAACAAACCCATCTTTTCTGAAAAAAATTAGTTTCCCTCATTTTAATGAACTGAAACACTTATAAATTTGTGTTTCATCCACTAAAGTTATAAATATTTATTGGATTCCAGATTTTCATTCCGAATAATTGATAAACCAACACCTTTGATTCTCAGCGATTCATCATTTATGAATGTCACCATTCCTACATTGAAGTATTTTGAATTCTTCAAAGACAATATGTTTCTATTAAAATGAGAAGACCACAAACTATCAAGAATCTAAGGAAGTTATACTTTTATTTATTTTAGATAATTTTCTACAACAAGATCCTTTTCTTCCTTCTTTTATTTCATTGCTTCCATATTCAATGAATTTTCAAGAATCATTTGTTATGTCACATAAAAAATAATATATAATTTTGAAAGGTATCCAGGTTGTTGACATCTTTCACAAATAGTTTCCAAATGTTGGGACCTATTTTCAACCTTCACACCAGCCCTCTCTGATTTCATTTAAACTTTCTTCTTAGACTTAATCTTTTGAGGGGTTTGAGTCCCCATAAAACATTTCCTTCCATAACCTATGCAATAATAGTAATGTTTTTGGTTAAACCAACACATAGTTTCCATATTTATGAATACACCACAATATCAGTAGTATCCATAAAAAGAGTATTTGTCTCTGAAAAATCCACACTATCAGGAGCTATGAACATGTTTCTCAGTAAAATTATTATCTTTATTATCTAAACATCCAACATTTATATTATAAATATGAACCTTAACTATATTTTTAGAATTATCAGAATCAAAAGTAATAGAAATTTTTCCATATTTATAATGTTTAGAATCATTTTTAATCTCACCGTATTTACAAACTTCTTAATTACCAACATTTTTGATATTGGACAAATATATAACCTTTACAGGTTTCTTCTTTTAAGAAACAATTACATCTCTATTATCAACCTCAGAGGGTAAGTTATGTTTATCCTTCTCAGATTAATCCTTAAAATAACTTTCACTAACATTATAGATGGGGTTTTTAAATGTTTTATTTCTCTCTTTTACTTTATAATGTTTTTTTTGGACAAGTGTTAACTCTTTTTATTTTGACTTCAACTTAACTTCCATATGTTCACTATGATTCCTTTCTTACTCAAGAGATTTGTTTAAATAATTAATTTTTTTCAATATATTTACATTATTATAAGGAAACATTTTTTATTTTTTGTTGATGATGTTTCATTTTTCAACTTCATGGTCTCATTAACTAGCCTTCCAATCATTCTAAGTCATTCTTTCAATTATTTTTTTAAAAGATATTCAATAGAGATTATTATTCTTCAGAACTACTGCTTATGAATTCTTCAACATTCAATTTTGAACTAAATTTATTTTCACAAACATACTCAGATGATTTTTTATATTCAGAATCACTAAGTTCTTTTTCTTTATCAATAGATAAGAATCTTCATATTTTATATTTGAATAACTTTTTTATCTATCCATATGGAAAATATTTATACTTATAACTATTTTTTCCATGATTATATTGTCCGTATTTTGACATCATTACTATACTCTTCATTATTTATTTAATGAAAAGTGGTAAAAAAGTTCCCAACGGCTTCACATTCAATGAATTTCAGGGTAAGATTCCATTTGTATTTACCTATTCATCTTCACGCATTTTTAGAAAATAAGGATAAAATACCATAACTACTTTTACATACCTTATTTTTGGAATTAGAATCAATAACTTCTTCTTCAATAATAATCTTACTTGACTTCTCTTTCTTTTCTTCCTTAAAAAAAATTTCTCAATTAACCTTTGTTTTTTATTTCATATATTTCTCGCTTATCATTTCATAAGTGATGATAGTGCTATGTAAATTACCTAGAGATAATGTTTCAGGATCTCTTTCATCTAATGAAGAATATTTTTCATTAAACATGATGGGAAATATTCTTAAGATATCTTCAACAAAAGAAGAATCCCCCAAATTATTACCAAATATCTAATAGTGTTTAAAATCTCATTTACCTTGGTAAAGATGCCCTTAGTATATTTAAACTCATCATTTTTCAAATCATTATACTTTAGCTTCTATATTTACAATTTTACCTTCTTTATTTATCTATTTCATTCATATATATTTTTCAATTTATCCCATATACCATTGGCTATGGAATCACCCGTCATATATAGTAATTCACTTTTAGAAAGTGATGATAGTATATAATTATTATCCCTTCAATAATTCTCAATATTATTCTTATAAATAGATGTAAGAGGATCATTATCTTCAATAGAGGGAAACCCATATATGGAAGCTTTATGAAAAGTATAACTAGTAGAAATAAGATAAGTCAACATTATTTATTTCTAGATATGATATTTCATTCCATAAAAAACCTGGATTCCTTTACTACTCACACAATTAAAATTATTTATCAACTTATTATCAAAACATCATAAATGAAAAATGAAGGGAACCTTCATCTCCGATACCAATTATAAGTTCCCAATTAGGATAATTATATCATGGAGAGTGGGAGGGGTGAAACAGTTCTATTTTATGTTATATGATTCCTTATAAAATGAAACAACATTCATATCTTATTAAATATTACTTTTCCTGTTGAAAAAATTAAAAAACACATCCATCGGGACATAAGAACTTATAAGGTTCACTATTCTATAAAAATAACTACATCCTTAGTATGGATTGGAAATGATCCAATACCACAAAATCTACTTGAAAAAAATATTTTTGTGTGGAATACAATGAGTAGGATATTCCATTTCACTTGTGTATCACTATGTAAACAATCCCATAGCGTGTATTCTTTTTATACAATAAATGATATAATACAAATTTTTTTGTAACAAAACATGTTGATGTTATTTTTTTTATCAAATTACACAAATGTATTTTTTCCAAAAAAATATTCACTTTCTTACCTAGAATTTTCAAAGAACATCTGTGAATTCTTGATAAAACTCTGCCCCATTTTATAAGTCCAATATTATGATTTTGATTTCTCAATATGAAAAATTGATCATTCATAATATGGTTGAGAGAATTATGAACACCTTCTTCCTTGTTCTAGAAAATCAATACCATTACAAAATATGGTTATCCAGCCTGATATGATAATTAGATGAATACAATAATTAGTTTAACATGTTTAAATCTTGTATCTTCTCCATTATCTTTTTTTTGATGTGAATTATTCAAGAGAAAAATTCAGAAACCCTTCTTCTCTCTAGATCTATGCATTCTCTCATCTTTTTGTGAACAATACTTTAGCCAAAAAGTATAATTTACATTTTTGCTTTTATACTCACCCCAAAATTTGTTTGAGAGGGAGTCATGAAAACATTCCAACTTAACCAAATTACCCAAACTTTCATGTTTCCTTAAATTTTAGGTGCTTGCTGAATTTTTCGATATTTTTCAACTCTTGTCAGTTCTTCTCAATCCCTTCACATCTTCTAAAAACATCAAGTATATTCAAAATTTCTTCACAAACGCTAGTTTAATTCTAATTTCCCATTCCAATTTTTTTTATTATGATTTCATTATTAAGAGGCTCTGTACCAATTTCAAATAATAAGAAATAAACAATATTCTGATTTCATGATATGATTTATTCATTACGATTCTTTTTACCATCTGATGAAAAAAAAAACATATTATTCAATCACTAAACTCCTCCCCTTTCCAGTACTTATGTATCTCCTTAAAAACCAAATCCTGATACTAATTATGACTATCATAATGACTTGGATCACTATGATGAGGAAAAATATAAATTAATATATTATTCTTTAAATAATTTCATCACCCATTTAAATGATAAACAAATTAATTCATCCTTCTATAATTTTTTGACTATATTATTGATTATGCTATGCATTTCTTCTTCGTATTAGCCAAAACATATTATCTTTTTCTTTTCATTCATCAGTCCCAAAAAATTCTTCCTTCAGTGATTATGATGACATACCGAGTCCGATGGACTAGTATTAGAAACATCAACTTTAGAAAAAAATTTCTCTTCTAAAAAAAATACCAATGAATTTTATACACAATTTTTTTAATCTCTAATGAATATGATGGTATACCAAATATAATGGATCATCATAAATAGATTTTAATTTTTTATTCTCTTCATTAAGCTCATCCTTTTTTTCATTTTAAAAAACATTCATCCGAAAAACTCATTATGATGATCTTGAGACAAAAAATATACAGATTCATCAACTTTTATCATTCACAAAATCTTCATTGTGTCCTAAAATTCTTTATGAATCTTAATAAATCTAAGATCACCATTATTATCATATGAAATACAATAGATAGAATTGTATATTCTCATTCCACTAGTAAAATATTTCTTTTCTTCTCAGCCTAAATATGATTAACATGATTACAATCAGACTAAATATGATTTCTATCACCTTTTCTCCATTATTATTTTATCAAGCTTGCATTAAATGTTTTATATAATACAAATGATTTATGATAACCCCAGGATTAGAAAATCATCATCATATTGAAATCAAAGACATGGGGACTCTGATTCTCCCCCATTACGATCATATGTTTCATTCTGGACTCAAGGTGAGTATGATGATCCTTTACATAAAGTAAAATTCTCCTCAAATCAATGGATTTTATGATTCATTGTGAGTCTGGTTTCTTTAATATGATGGTTAGTTCATCTTTTACCCATTAAAAAGGGAGGAGATTTATTTTCTTCGTAAACATTATTTTCTTCTAAAACATTGTTACCAATTGAAGATAAAACATAAATATAATCACCCTTATCAACTTGGTTATAATATTATATAACATGTGTTCCAGATATAATGGATAACTAATATTTTTGATCCAACATTCTATCTAGGGGTTATTCTATTATTTCAAAAACACTGTGTTCTCATGAAATAATATATTTAATATTTATATTATATTAATATCGAGAGTCCCTAGGGATCAAAATCACATGCTAACTCAATTCCTATCTTATAAAATATTCTATTAAATGTTAATTTTTTTAAAATAAATGAATATAGTTATTATATTCTATAAAACTCAGGGATTTTAATCAAAAATGAAATATGAATGCCGAAAATAATTATGGTAATGGACATGCATCTGGATCTCCCACCACTGGTATTTTTCCTATAGATTCCTATGTAGCCAACATACAGAGACCAAAGGAATCACTTACCCAAAAAGGGTCTTCCCCTATCTATATTTGATCTCTACCATGTACTCTTGAAATGTAGATCCATCATTTATTTCGATATTCCTTTAGCTGATAACATGGATTGCATCATGCACATACCTCCTCAGACATGACATGTGGAATACACAATGTAACCTCTCTAACTATAGTGGTAGGGTCAAGTGGTATTCCACCCATCCAATCATATATAGTATATAGAATGAGAAAATTAATCTAGGATATAGATAGATTCCCTTGAAAAATTGCAATGAACCATCGTAGGTAAACCCCATTAAATCACTCGATCCATCTCACCACATGTCCTAAATTGCATTCCCAATCACCATGGGTAATCAAAAAGCACTGGAAACAACCAAAATACCTTTGTAATTATTTTTCACATGGTAATATGGAATGTCCCATCCATAGAATAGAACTAATATCATCAGAGTAAACATGAATAAAATGAAACTACAAGGGTATGAAGTAATGAAAAATCAGATACCCTAAGTAAAGGCATCAATAATATACAAAACATTCCATAAGAAGTCATAATCATGATATCTTATGTAGAAATCCATGAACTCAAAATAATTTGAACTAACCCAAATAATTCTGGACCATACATCTCTATGGATACAAAATCCTAAAATGACTAGACAGGGGACAATCTCTTTGAGAACACATCTCCACTACAAAATGATGGATGGAGATAATAAAGAAGATCCACCAAGGTGGATGGTTCACTTTCCCTAACTTTGTTCCCAGATAATGAGTTATACATTAACCCAAATTCAATTTTTGGGTGTGAGGCACACAGAGAAATATGATACCACCATGACTATAAATAAGGATTTAACCCATGAAAAGTAATAAACTTTTTTGAAAATACTTTTCAAAACTAAACCACTTTGAAAACATGACATTTTAAAAAAAACATTAAAATCCCTTTGGATGTACATTTTGGTAGATTCATATTTTCCAATTCAATTTCAAACAAGGATCAAATAAATAAATAAGGTCCAACGTACAAAATGATCACAATACAAAATAAGAAAGGGAAATCATAACATCTTCATCATGTAACCATAATAATTGAAATGGGAATCATATATCTCATAAAATGAAAATAAATATAACCAAATATTTATTTAAAATAATCTAACACATCATGAGTAAAGTGTATGTTGGGATATAACAATAAGTCACATCATGAGTGAATCTAAACAAGTCTGATAGCTATCTAATAAATAATGGAAGCTCTCTCAGTCTTCCATCATCCCAAATCAAAGAGCTCCCTCGGTCTTCTAGTAACTAAATGGTGAAGATCCCATGGTAACCCTATAAATGGTATATCACACTAACTTCGAAAAAATGGAAACACACCCTTCATTCCCACTAATAGAATATACAGTTCCTCGATTAATACCTCAATTGCACATCAGTTGACCCATATGATACTCCATGACAGCACAACAACAAACAAGTTCCCATAAATGAAGGGTAAATTCTCTATGAAAATTCATAAAAAAACATTCCAAAATTCCTTGAAACATCATTCTAATGGTAAAAAACTTTCTAAAATCATTTTTTAAATCCATTTGAAATGACAAAACCTTTCTGTTTCATTTCATCAATCACTTCATGTGCTTACGAGCCACACCCATTTAGAAAACCATCTATAATCACCCAAAAAAAAAAACACATGAATCACATCAAACATAGAATAAAAATCCATATTAAATATCTTTAATTGAAATTTGGAAAATAGAAGCCAAAGGTTAAAGAAATTTAAAGGTAATCCTTGTAAAATTCCCTTAAATATACAAACCTATATCAAATTTGATTCTATCATCATCCCTATTAATTATAACAACCTATAATATAAGATGTAGCTCTCACACAACTAAAACACAAGAAAAAGGCAATTTACCCCATCAAATACCCTAGATTTAGTGAAAACCCCTTATAGGGTTACACATCTCCCAGAAAATGGAGGTACAAGAAAGAGGAAGGAGAAATGGGGAACAAACAAAAATGATTTAGACTTACCTTAAGAAAAATAACTTATAACCAAGGTTGAATAAACCATGAATTGATATGGTAAGCTCCAAAACCAACGATAATGGTATATTCATTATAGGGAAGGGAAATGAGGGCTATACCCCTTCAATATTGATAGGGGAAAATGGTAAATTATAAATTTTTATGTGACCTAAAAACATCACACGGTTTGGAAGAACAATTTGAAAACCCATACACTAACTATGAAGGTATAATATCACCACAAAATACAATCCACATGGTTACCTCTGTGTGTCACATAGTTTTAAAAACTGTGACCAAACAATGTAAAATATCACTCTCTTGACCTATATCACCCTTGCACAGTTAGCTGCATGGTTATATAAACCATATGCTAATAATGGAACTTTTTTGTTCCACTAAAAAATTAAAATTTCCAACTCTATTCACTCTATAAGTAAAATAACACACCAAAAGAAAAATAAAACTCAAAATTTGATGTTCTAGTGATCTGATGGGTGTTACAAAGTACCCAATATGCCAATTCTGCCCCCATAAATTCTTCAGGAATCCTCATAAATAAATAGATGATACCAATTCTCCCTAAAAAAGTATAATACTCCCACATATAATAGTTATTACATCCACTCTTCCAAAATACATAGACTAATAAAAATGAATTTCCATGGATCACCTTTTTCGAATAATCCAAGATATGAAACGACTGCTCCATGATGGTGGTATCATGTTAAATACCAAAATTATCCCACTCTAACACATGATATGGGTCCAAAGGGTGACTCTTAAATATGGATATAGGTATGATATCTTTGATTAAGACTAGTTGTGGTGGAAATTTTAAAATATAGGCTACCTTCACAAGATTCTCCACAAAATAAATGCCCCAACTTAATGCATCATTAACTTCTCTTTACTTCCCAAGTGACAATGTCCTAGAAAAATTGATACCTATAAAAACACCCAATCCTTATTCTGAAACTCCAACATGAGTTGAATATGGTTTAAATATGACATCTTATGAGTCTGGTTTCTTTTTTTTCCTTTTCTAAATTTTCCACACCATCCTGGTCCTCTCCTAGATCAGACTCAGTCCAACTAAAGAACATTCAACTAACTAAACCTAACACAGTATTGATTGACATGAATGTATATATAAAGGGTCCAACAGTTCCATCCCAATTGAGGCCTATTAAATATTTTTATAATAAAATTAAACCAACTGTTTTTTCAATTCCCACAAACCTGGGAAATCAACCACACATTCTCACAACATATACTCAAGTGTCTATATAGTCTTCTTAGTCTAACTATCCATCTTTTGGTGATACAGGGTGTCAAATTTCATTTGATTTACCAAAGGAAAAAAAATAAATTTCAAAAACTATATGTTCAACAAGAATACCTTTTTAGACTATTGTCGAGGGATCTCCATAAATCCTAACAATTTCTTGAACGAATAGGAAGTTAAGGTCCTCTACCTTAATTTAACCATTAATGGGAAGAATATGGACTGATTTCTTAAAAAGATAAAACATTTACCATATGTAATCTTTCCCACCTGAGTACAAGGTATCCTGATCGTGAAATCCATATAGACATCATCCCACTTCCACAACAGAATAGGAAGGGAATCCAATAAACTTATTAGTTTCTAATGTTCCACTTTGATCCTATAGTAGGTCAATCACCTAGAAATATAATACAAAATTTCATATCTTATCTCAGGTGAAAAATACTAACCTTTCAAGGTATAATTATTTTTTTATGTTTAATGACTGTAATATAATGTTGATCCTCTAGAATCATCTCTTACCCGAGGCTCAGAAGAATTACCATCCACTTTTAAAAAAGGATAAATCCATTGGTAGGCTGAGTCTATCCACCTGAGGTCTCACCCACCATTTTATAGAATAAAATTCAATTATCACTTAATTATGGATACCTTATCACTCCAAACATGGTCAATAATAGAGTTAATGAACTACACATTGGCTAATAATAGTCTCTCTACATCCTCATGCACATCCATGCTTATACTGACAAATAAACTCATGAAAACCCACTCATCCACCGATTCTTGAACTGTCTTCACTGGAATATTCCTACTCAATACATTAGTGACTACATTCCCCTTCCCATGTGTATAAAAAATATCGAAATCAAATTTCTGGAGACTCCACTGATGGTCGCCTCTTGATGTTCAGGTCCCTCTAGTAAAAAATATACTTTTTTTAAAAGGTTGGGGCCGAAGCCTCAATTTATTATTTTGAAAGTAAAGACCTCTTTAGACTGGGTAGAGGGAGACCCATTACATAGCCCGAAGGCCCAAGGCCAAGTAGCCTGAATAAAAGGCTTGAAAACCCATTTTTTTGGCCCAAAGGACCCCTCGGTGAACAGTACTGCTACAAGAAAAAACATTTATAGTACCCAACTAAGACATGATAACTAAAGGTTTTGAAAACATTAGGGGAATTCTCCCAAGACATGAATGATCGAAATTTCCCTGGATCCACTAATACTCATACTCCAGAAATAATTTTCCCTAAAGAAATCACCTAATATATCAAAAAAAATCACATCTATACCTTGGAATTTAGATATTTTTCACTCAAAACACCCAAAACATCTTCCATATGGTCATAATTATCTTCCTTTATATTGGTATACACCAATATGTGATCCAAAAAAATGACCCCACTACAGTACAAAATATATTTGAAGATCAATTTCATTAATTAAGTAAATATTTTTGGGGAATTGTTAGGCCCATACATAAAGAACAAATACTCAAAAAAATTCATACTTTATTTGAAAGGCAGTCTTCAGAACATCCTCAACCATGAACATTTATTGGGGGTACCCAGATCTCCAGCTAGTATTTGATAACTAATGGTCTCCCCAGTGGAGACCAAACATAACATTGATTCTAAAAATATATACTTATTTCTCACACTAACATATTTAAGGTTATGATAGTCCACGAAATGTTAGAGGCTTCCATTCAACTTCATTACGAATAGAACCAACGAATATAATGGTGACTTATAAGGATGAATAAATCCCTTTCTATCTATATCCTCAAACTAGAACTTCATATTGTTTATCTTGGCCAACATTATTTGACTAAAAGGAAATAAAATTGGTATCATCCTGATGATCATATCAATAATAAACTCAACCCCATATTGGGGCACAAATCCCAAAAAATCCTACAAAGCACATATAGGTACCGATCCATGGACATTGGAATTCCACTCCCTAAACTCTACTCAATACCTTCAAGAAAAAACCTATATGTCTAGAATGATATCAAACCCTTCTCTAAAGTTAGTGGTCCCTCACTCTCTAATTATGAATTCCACTAATCATGAAGGAAATAAGTGCTTCCATAAGGTGTATGGAACTAGACCATATAGAAATAGTGTTTCACTAACACCTTAATGATTAAAATGAAATATATAATGATGATAAATTATATGTAATCCATGTACAAAATACGGAAGTCCCAGATGAATTCAATGTCATCTTCCAAAATCAAACACTCAGTGCAGTTGGAAAATTTATCCTTCATTATTCCAAATAGGTTTAGGAGATCCAAAACATATAGAATTAACTCTGATTAGATACCCAAATGATCAATAAGTTTTGATGAAATTATTTATGTCATGATTTAGTGTCTAATAATGCAAACTCTATATAATATACCATAAATATAGTACCTCTCACCATTTCCAACCTGAAATATGAGTCCTCTAGTATAAAATATTCTTCATGGAGAAACCCTGGATCAAACCCACCCTAATACTTCTTCCCAGAGTGAGAACATCCATTATCATGAGGGTGATATACTCTAACCTTGAAATCCTCTTAATTCACCTAAGATCCCTTTCCAAAAGTGGAGCCCACACTACTTACCCATGAATGAAAACTAATATAAGTGCTGGAGATGACATGACATAATTAATCTGTGGAATATAATATTAGTTTCTTATCAACGAGTCTTTGTGTATCTATCCTTCCCACACTGGTAATATAAAACTGGATTACAGCTCGAACAATCATTATTAGATAAATCTGATGTGTGTTGGACACGCTTTCCACAACCCTGATGAGACTCATCCCACTTCTTCTTTTGAGACAGTGAAGACCAATGGATTATACCGATTAGAAGAGAAATACTGAGACCTATCATTCTAGTTTTATTAGTCTTTTCCATAGCCACATTATCAATAACCTCTTAATAAGTTTGTAGATACAGGTGATTTAGAATAGATATGACCTATGACCTCAAAAAAACTCATAACACTGAGCCGTGAGGTAATCATTTGTGAGTAGATTATGGGAACGATGCTCCAACTCAGTAAAAGGGTAGAATACTACATTGCCACTTTACCCCATTTCTCCATCATCAAGAACTCATATTACTTTTATACTTTCATGTTATTAAGGTAAAACTATAAATTGAACACCAACTTAATTATGGTCTACATGAGGTACTCATGCCTCCTCGATAGAATAAATAACTCCCAACATTGTTTACCAGGTCCTTCTATCACATTCATGGTGAATCTCATGTTAGAGGTCCCATTGGTGTTCATGACCTTGTATATCCACTCGATATAATACTAAAACTCCTCTAGATCATTGGGTCCCTTACATCTAAATATCAGTAGTGTATTTTTCCTTGAATACACATGAGCATGGTCCACCATATGAGGATTTTCTCATCCAACCAATTGTCTCAAGGACAAGATCACAAGATTCACAAACTCAATAAAATTTGGGTCAACTTGAATGTGCAACTACATGGGATTCATTGCAGTACACTCTCTCTATGAATATGATGTTCTTCTTGGAGGAATTGTCCTTATGATAGAAGACATAAATTTCTTCAAGAATAATTCCATTTCAAATCTCAACCAAAGGTCTAAAATAAACCCCTGAAAATCAAAAATAACACATCAGATCCTCCTTGGAATCACCATTGACCATTAAAAATATCAAAATATCATTATAATAACCTATATTTAGGCTCAATATGTATCAAAAATCAAAGACCATCAATGGAAACTTGAGGTTAAACATGAATAAGATCTAGCCAAACACTCCCCCAATTAAATCCTTTTGAGTATGGATGGTACTTCCTCTAGTATAATAATAAATTCTAAATATTATCTTCATATGATACCATTTTTTAGTGAACCAACCTAGTTCATTTTATCACATTACTCATGCTATCCCACCAAAAGTATCGAAGTGCATTCTTGATCACTACAGGCTGGAGACAAGAAGTAACCAAAACTAAAAATATATTGGGAATGGTTTCAATCATGGAAATATATCATGAACCGTGCATGGTACTAGATGGGAATAATAACATTATAAGAGTTAATAATCATAAAATGGAACATATAGAGTATACAATTAAGTCTCAAAATATTCCATAATAAAAGGAATGCATAATATAATAAACATGCCACAACATGACATAAAAATAGTATTAGGTCAAAATCCCAAATCTAAAAATAATTGGAATAATTTTAAACAATTCTTACACATACATCTGAATAGGTAATAATTAAAAAATTAATCCATAAGATAAAATCCCTATGAATCCACATATCCTCCACAAAATGATAGAAGTTTCAAATCAGGAAAATCCACTATATCACATTGTTCCCTTTCCCTTACCTCCATCCAAAATAATTATACATATTTTAAAAGGTATATATAGTGTGTGACTCACATAACCTAGTTTAATACAACCATGATCATATTTAAGTATTTTACCAATAAAAATAAACAAACTAGTTTGAGAACACTTGTCGAAACTAAAACACTTAGAAAAAATTCCATTTTAAAATAAAAAAATTAAATCCCTTTATATTACCATTTCAATGAAAACTAGTTTTTTGGAACAATTTACAACATGGATCAAATAAATAAACATGGACCAAGGAACAATATGCTCAAAATACCCAATAAACAAGGGAAATCAAAAAATCACCATCAAGTAAGAAAATAAATGGAAATGGGAATAATATATATAATCGCATCAAAATGGGACTAATAAAATTCCTAAATCATATAATAGAATATGTAATGAGTAATGTGTGCCTATGTTTATAACCATAAATGTTATCAGGAGTGAGTCTAAATAAATCTGTTTGTTGGATAAGAAATTATAGAAGCTCTATTGGTCTCCCCTAGGCCTAAATCCCAGAGCTCTCACTATATTCATAAAAAACATGAAATATATCATGGTATTCCTTCCAAAAGTCCCTCACAGTTCCTTTGAAACTAAAAATGGACACTTTTATGTCCCCCCCACCAAAGGCTCACAATGACCCTCGATAAAACCCAAAGTTAGACCCCAATTGACATATTGGAGATTATATTCCAACATAGTTACAAACAATTTACCATTAAAGAAAAGAAAATTTTATATCCGAAATCAAGAAAAAACAAGACCACATTCTTTAAAATACATTACCCAATGTAAAACCATTTTTAAATATTTTTACAAATCCTTTTAAAATCAAAAACCTTTTTGTGGCGTTTCCTCAAACACGTGGTCTTGTTACAAGACATAACAATTTAGAAAACATTTTCTAAATACCCATATCTTCATACCAATTCACGAATCAAATAAAAACATCAAATACACATAATGGATAAATCACTTCAAATTCAATTTAAAAAACAAAAAAACATATATAATTAGAAACTTGTAGGTAATCTAGGGAAAATGACCTAAAAAAGAGACATCTACCTCCTATGAACTTCCAACATCATCTCCATTAATGATAGAAACCCAAAATAAGAAGGTCAAGGCCTTACACACCTATAACAAAATGTAAAAGACTATTTCCCCATATCATACCCTAGATTAATCCAACACCCATTCTAGGGTTACACATATTATGAAAATGGAGTAGCAATAAAGGGGAAGGTGAAATGAAGTAGAAACAAAGAATATTTTGATTTAACTAAACTTAAATCACCAATTAGAAAGATGAAATTCAAAACCAAAGTATATGAGGGGATACACCACTAAGAACAAGGGTAATTAAAGAATGGGGTAGGGAAAATAGACCCAAAAATATGAAAAGTTGACTGGAAAAAATGGTAAAATATCAATTTTTAAGTGAACTAGACATGACATATGGTTTGGATACAAATTTAGTCACAAAGGGACAACCATGTAATGATGTTATCTCCCAAAAATATGATCCTCATGATTATTCCTAGGTATCACATGGTTTAAAAAACCATACACAAAATATGAAAACCCCACTATCCTGATTTGCAGGACCGTTACATAGTGAGCTACATGCTTATATTAACCATGTGCTTATTGTGCTCATTTCTAACCCAAATCACCTAACAAGTCCAATAATGGATATAAAGATAATGAAAACTCAAAATTATACCTAATAATGACTGGGTGGGAGTCACATAAACCTATGCAATCCTCACAAAGGTGAAATCTTCGGGAAAACATAGTCTCCCTCATCAAAATCTAATAGCTTCCACTTTCAGTAATCATAAAAAATATGATGGATCTAGGAAGTGCGCGTACATTATATGATTTTTAACTTCCCTATTGTCACTCACACCAACTATGGGCCCATGAGTACTAACTCCCCTAGATCAGTCCAATACAATGATGACCTGTAGGGTCTCCTATAAAAGGAATAGAATTGTACCATAACAATGGTGGAGTGGTAGTTGTTATTGTACACAAAATCTACTAATGGTTGGTCATTCTCCAAACAACATACAAAGTCCAACATGAATCCCAAAGTATATCCCCAAAACCTGAATATTACACTCAATATGGTTGTCTACATGGGGGTGAAATTTCATTATAAAACACAGTAGTACCTCAAAGGAGTCATAAAATCCAATACATAATTATTCCCTAAAGGGAGTTCTACCATATGAATGATCTTAATGGGGACTCCTTGAAGTGGAAATATTTTCTAAACTCAAATAAATCTCAAGGTCTCTACTAAACTCTGTTCTTATATAGCTAGGTTGTGGCAAAACATAAAAAGTTGATCTAAAATAATACAAATGGAACCACTACCTCCAAAAAACCCCTAAATTCCCCATAATAAATTTTATAGGGAATCCATCCCACTTCCACTCAAAATCCTCAAGGGGAAGGGATAAACCTTCTAGAACGTGGGTTCTATACATCACCAACTTGTAAGTGAGGCATCTAGTGACAAACACTGATATAAAATTATTCATCACTGGAAACCATAGCTGAGGTTGAAAGTCCTAGTACGTCACATAAACTCATGGATGTACCTCTAATGGAATAGAATGAAACTCATGTAAAACCTCCCCCAAAAGTATCACAAGAACCATGGTGTTCTCTTAGTAAAGGATGATGTCCTCCCCACCTTCAAAAATCCATTAAGAGAATTTTTATTGGATATCTACATAGGGAAGGTATCATAGTACGTAGCTCCAAGGTGATCCTCCCTAACATGATGAATAAGTATAGGGATGACAACCTTTGATTGTAGGTAAGTTGTATTATCCTCAACTAATAAAGAAAATTGCAATAGGTCTAACTACTTCGACTCATCACTCAACAACTATGAATATGATCTGTTACTGGGAGTATATGGAACCACATTCCCCCTTTTAATTGTATATATTATATTGATTTCATAGTCATGGATGAAATATATGTACCCTCTCTATATCAAGTTAGTATTCTATTATGAAAATATATACTTGAGTTTATTATGTTTAGAATATATGATAAACTCCTCACCACTAAATTAATGTCACCACATCATCAGGGAAAAGACCACCACTCCTTGATCAAGATCATCATTTAAATAGTTCTCCTCATTGTGTATTAGCTATTATGACCCTCATGTAATCATAACATTCCATAGCATCGGAAACTATCCATGCTTGGTTCAGAAGGTATCAATGAACACCACATACTAAAAAACTATTGATGGATGTCTCATAATTGGGGAAATATACAATCTCTATCACAACGCCAAAAATTAATGTTGGAAGATTTCATTCTATGTGAATGGAAATCCCATTAAAATCAAATAATTCAGGGTTTTCCTATTCAAGAAATATTAGGTATAAATCTCTTATAGGATCCTGTCAAGCTAAAGCATATTTAAACCTCAGTCAAACTCATTGGTAGCTCCCATGATAGCACTACCTCTTCCTCTGTTTGTTCCACTACAACACCCTCTTCTAAGATGACATTTCCTATGAAGTGGACCTCATGAATTCAAAACTAAAACATTGAGATCATCCCATAAATCTGGTTTTCTCAAAGTATATATAGTAGGATCCCCATCTGTATTGTGTTCTCCTCCTCTCACTCTGAGAACAGTAGGGTATCATTGATGATCTCCACTATGAACTGATATAATAATGGTTGGAACATCTATTTTATGAGTCCCATGAAGACATATATGGAATTAATCATTCTTAGATGATTATCAAAATACCGATAACAATTGTAGATAAATTGGAATTCTATATTTAGTATATTCTTATATTGATCTTGGATGTGGTTATAGTATTATCTGAGTTCAATCATCTGTA
This sequence comes from Viscum album, assembly GCA_963277665.1. Classification (NCBI taxonomy): domain Eukaryota; kingdom Viridiplantae; phylum Streptophyta; class Magnoliopsida; order Santalales; family Viscaceae; genus Viscum; species Viscum album. The sequence continues at coordinate 1,653,294,641 of OY728121.1, read as the reverse complement.
ACCATATTTCTCCTTTTAACTGGTTTAAGAGATCATCTTGTAAGAACCAGTGTTCTTAGACCGGATAAAATATTAGATTTTCTAAAATTTTCGTTTATCGGTGGGTCAATTTTAAAACTGCACTTCAGAACAAGGTTTCGAGTGCACAACCCAGTTCAAGCGGTGACATCGGGCTGCGCATGGGCGGTTAGACCATGCAGGTCAAGTCGTGCAGTTGACCAATTATCAAACATGTTATCTAATTAATTTGAATTAATGTATGTTTTAATAATAACAATAGTGAGAGATTATTATTATTAAATGTTGTGAGAACGCGTTTAATAAAATGTTGGTCAAACGAGATTAAATGTAGATGTTTTAATAATAATAATTTTGGAAGATTATTATTATTAAATATTACACAGACACGTTTATTTAAGTGGAGGTTAAACGCCACTATATGTGATGTCGCAGTTTGACAAAGAACGTCAATTTAAAATCAAGTGTTAGCGGATTTTAATTAACATTGAATTTTATTTAAAGAAGAATTACTTTTACTAACGCGTTATTGCGTCAAGTTCTCAATGATGTATTTAATTAAATAAAGAGCATATGATTATATGAGGAATGTAAATATAATTATTGGTGGTGATTATTATTAATTTGGATAATAATAATTATGGATTAATTGGGTTAGATTTAAAGGAAGAATTGCAATATATTAAAGGCGCGTTATTTTAATAACGTGTTATTTTAATTACGGAGGTTTCGCAATGAAGCGTTTAATTAAACGAGAGCGTTTAATAAAATTTTTGGTTATAATTATTAGTTTTTATCATTATTAGTATAGAAAATAATAATAATTGGGTAATTAAATAAGGTTTATGGTTGACTTAATTAATTAAATAAATGGGTGAATAATCCATTTAAGGATTTAGGTGTAATTAACCCTAATAATAAATATTGCAGACCACTATTATTATTATTACCTTTTGGTGAATGTTGTTATAAATATAACATTTTTATTGAACATTAATATATATGTATATATTGAGTGGAATATATATATACATATATATGTAATGTTGAAAAAAAGAAATTGTTTTTTTTGTGAGGCGTTGGGCAAGGGGGCATGACTTCCCCTTGCCCATTCTTTATTTTCTTCAATCAAGCAGGGCCCACGCGCATGGCCTTTCCCTTTTTCTTTTTATTTATTTTTTCTTCCCTCTTATTTCTTCTTCTCCCCAAACTGCACAAGAAGCCTCCACCTTCAAACCCTATGCAGAACCGCATCCGGACCTCCCCTACTGCGGTGGCTCTTTCTCCTCCTTACAAGGCAGCACATAGCCCCTCCCCCGCAAGGTCTCCTCCCCTCCCTCCATGGAACATCGGCTACTCTCCAAATGACTGTCCAGCCCCACGACTAGCCACCTCCTCTTTCACAGGTGACCTACACCCTGCTAAAAACCCTAGACATGGGAGACCTCAAGTTCTTCCTCTTCTTGGTTCTCCCATGGTCTCTCCTTATATGAATCAACTGTAGCGGCGGACCTCTGTCATGGTTGGGACTCCTCTTCCCCCTTACTCCATGATCCCAGACGGCGCGACCCTGGACCTCCGTGTGAGACGCGACCTTCCTCAGTTGAGCAACGCGTGGCCTCCTTCGAGAAGTCATGCAGCGCGACGCCCCCGGTCTTCTCTCCTTACTAGCGCACGTCCAGGCTCTCCGACTTCTCCATACAGCAGCGCCTGGCTAGCCCTCTTCACACGATGCCTTCTTCCTTCTCCCATGGTGGTGTGACCCCAATCATATGGGTCCTTCTTACACAACATTTTCTCCGACATCGTTTTTCATTTGGGTCAAATTTGAGGAGGTAAGACCTTCCTTCATAGTCTGCATAATCGTTTTTGTGATTCAAAACGGATTCAATGCCCATTTGGAATTTACCAAAACCCTTGATTAGGGTTTGATAATTATTGCATTCTCCTATTTTCACGGTTGTGCAACCGCATTGCAGGACACGCTGGACCATGTTTCGACAACCACATTTGGGTGTGATTACGTTTTATCGCCAATATTGGGTAAGAAAATGCATATACATAATTATTGTATATTTTATGCCTTTTTAATTAAGAAATTGAGTCTACGAACCCTTGTGGCCTTTATCTGGTCCAGAGTCAGTTTACATGAGTTGTTAATTTTAGCAATATATTGTTGTTTATGTTGCAGGTTATATATACGCTTCACTTTTATGTGTATAGATATATATATATATATATTCACATTAAAGTCACGCACGTGCGACTGCGTGATAGATAAAGCAAGGAGTGTTAACCTGGGTCCACGCTGAGGGAAAACCGAAAGCCAACATTTGAGTATATCATCCTTCTCACCTTGAGGTAGGTGGTTTTTGCCTTACTGTTCAAAGTCTTTGAGTTTTATGCACAAATTCCTCCTGTACCCATGAACGGGGTATTGCGTGTCTACTGTCTTGCCCTTGTTGTTTTCCTGCCTTGATTTTATGCTTGCGTAGAGGTAAATTGATCATGTTAGAGGGTACTTTTTTGTTATTGGATGTTTTTCCAATGCTTTGTTCTTTTTATGACCTTTGGGGTCTCGTTTTCCTTTGGCCGTTACACCTATTTTCATGCCTTGTGATTATAGGTTGGAGTGAAATTCATAACATGTTTGTTGCCCTGTAGACTATTTAGCCAAGTATCTGTATAGGTGTACTTTGGTTATCCAAGTAGCTCTATAGGTGTACTTTGGCCTTATATCATTATTATGCACTGACTGGCACGGGACTAGGAGAACCTGGTGCTATAGACTACAAGGGATAGACCGAGTGAGCTTCCCAGAGAGTCTTAGATATTATAGACTACTAGAGGGTAGACCGGGAGAGCTTCCTCAGAGAGTCTTGGACATTATAGACTATTGGGGATGAACCGAGTGAGCTCCCAGAGAGTCTTGGATATTATAGACTATAGGAGGGTAGACCGAGTGAGCTTCCTCAGAGAGTCTTACCTTGTTTGAATCTCTTTAAGAACCTTCCCAGGATAGAGGAGGAATTGACCGAGTGAGCTTCCTCAGAGAGTCTGTGGTATACCTGAGGCTATAGGAGGAATTGACCAAGATAGCTTCCTCAGAGAGTCTCTAGACCTTGTGGCCAGGAGGGTTGACCGTATGATCTCCCTCAGAGAGTCCTTGACTACCCTAGACTATAAGGGGAATTGACCGAGTGAGCTTCCCCAGAGAGTCTGATAAATTCGTATGACCAAACCAGAGGGGTTAGGCTAAGTGCACAACCCATAGGGTTGTGGTATTTCTTGGATAGGACCAGAGGGGATGGTTGCGTGTACTTCCCAGATGGTTTCTTCTTGTTGTTAGATGATTGCTTCACTGCTATTGTTATCTTGTGGATTGATTGCTGTTGTGCATCATCCTGCTTCATTTCTACTGTTTACTATTTATTGTACTTTAACCTTCCATATACCCACTGACTGTTAGGAACAGATCTTCGGGTGATTGCCTACTGGGATTTAGTCTCACACCATATTTTGGTTATTATTTTGGGCCCAAACAGACTATGTTGTTGGAGGTATAGACAAGGGAAAACGCCCTTCGACTTCTGGTAATTGATTGCTTAGAGTAGGAGAGCATGGGACCAAGCTTTGGCTTGCGATGCTGAGGAGACTTTTGGCTGCTTTTTGTTTTTTCGTTTTCATTGTTACTATATTGCTTACATCCTATTGTTTGGTTTGTATATTTTATTAGACATATAACATTCCATGCATCATATCTCAGTTTCAGTTATTTATTATTTTATAAAGTCTTCTGCAGTGAAATTCTGATGAGAATGTTGTTTATTGCTTCTGCTGTTATATATATTGTTTCATTCCTTTTATTTTCATAACCTATAAGGACATAGTTCCCTCAACTACATTACCCAAGGCTCTCGCTGCTAGTCGGCAGCCTCTGGCGTTCGGGGGAATGCGCTTGAGGTCATGTGGCGAACCGGGTACGGGGCACCATGAGTGGCTCCGTATTCGGGTCGTTACACATCTATTCTTAGTAGTGGATATTTATTCTTAATAGTCAGCTAATTCAGGTGAGGGTATTCGAAAAATAACATACAACTCTCATCCACCTTCTTGGATAACAAAACATGGCTACCCATGGTGACACACAAGGTCTAAAAAATACCAACATTAGAAAATCCTCCAACGACACCTCCTACTCATGAATCTCAATTGGAGCTATCTAATATGCTGGCATATATTTCAGGGATGTCCCTAGGTGGAATTTCATTCATAAGTGTATCTCTCACTAGGGAGTTAATCCTAGTAAATTATTTTTGATGTTTTCCGCATAATCTCCCACCACTACAGGAAGCTCAAAGCCCATGGATTGTACTACTCCAATGCTAATAATAAGAAACTAGTGAGTAATTGGTTGTTTCATCATATATATAATCTCTTCAAAATCTGTCTAGGCTTCCTAGTCATTGATGGAGGAAAAAATCATCCCATATTTTCTGATTCACCAAATATTCTTTATGAAATAATCAATCTACAAAATAAACCATTAACATCCAGTCCATACCAATAATGATGTCATAATTCTTGATCACTACAAATAATATATTTGAAAGGAATTACTCCCCATTTATAGTTAGTCTTCCCTATGGGTATTTGTGTTTGTCTTTTGAATCAATTCAGGTAGGGGTCTCAAATAATAAGAGTTGATCTAATAGTTCTACCTAAGTATTAATATCTAGAATAATAGAAATGTAAATAACCGAATGGATTAATCTTATGTCAATAAAAACAACAGATACCTTGAAAAATAACTAGAGCATACCTCTAATCATTTATGGATCCTCTAGGTCATAGGTATCAACTACTTTCAATTATAGTCATCCCAGACCACTATCTCAAAGAGACTAGGGTCGACCACCTAGGGGTAGTGGTGATAATATATCAAATCCTCACCTATCCCTAAATACTCACCTAGATTACCTTTCACATATTCTCCCATTTGGATCTCCCTATAACGGACACATTTTATTCTTATAAAATCCTTTGATTTTCTCCCTATTAGCTTTATGGAAGTCTAGACGAACCAAAAAAATATTTCCCTACATGTAGCATGATTACCACAACCCCACTATGAACAACTGGAACCATACAGTTATGCATGAGCTGTTTAACCTATGTCCTATGACTATATCAAAAAATTCATATCTAAACTAGATCCCTAGTTCTGCCATTGACTACTAGCTATTAATGTCTCATCTCTAGGGTGACCACAGACCACACCAACCATTAGTGACTGATCTTCCGACAATATATCCACTATAAAAGCTCACTGAGGAAATCAAGCATTAATAAGAACATAGAGAGGTATCAAAAAATCTCAATTTCCCTATGGAGGCCTTAGTATATGGTTCATACCTAGAAGAATAGATCTCAAACCATATCTATGGACTATCATGAGTGCTTAGTGAACCTTGATGAATACCCTTCCATAGTCATGATACCCTACTGAAGGTGCAGAATCATTGGGATACAAAATTCTCACAACGTAACTAGTTTGAACTCCACTAAGTATAGATGATCAAACAATACCCAGGAAAGAGTCACCTTTTCGTACATCTGATTCACCAGACTCCACCATCACCCAATTGATCCTTGAGGGAGGCTTTCCCCAAGAACCACCATATGCTATATAGGTGTCCTAAAAAGATAGAAAAATCATGTAACGACCTCAAGCTATTCCTCAACATCCATGGTGTCTGGTTCAGCCTAAACCCTAAGGGTTATCTTCTACAAAACTCATTATGTGTGATCATCCTACACACCACATTATTTGGTATTTTTAGTGAAACCTACCACTCGATGGGCATTGGTAATATTGGAAGTCAACCTATAGGTACCACCACATAAATATGTCCATGTATTGAATCCTCATCACTAGGGGGATCATCCTAATTATATTTCTAAGAAATAAAATATAGAAATAATTATGGTGTAATCCTAAAATATAATAGATACACTCCAATAAATAGTATATCTAGGAGCTAACTCAAGAAATAGATGGAAATAAAAACCCATTACTATAGGATGCATGTACTAATATTTTCTCTACAACCAGCATGAACATGTACTAAGTCAATAAGAAGGTCTTATGAGTCTTGCTAAATGGACATGTTGACCACCACACTAATAATGGATTATCTGGACTACTATACGAACTAAAAAAAACATTAACAATATTTTCCTGTCTCACAAACCAAACCTCACAACTAAATAATCTAAAAAATATGGTCTTAAGATGAATATCCAATGGTACCACTATGTCTTGACATTACCCACTACGGCCTTATTAGATAGTAATAATCCGAGTGTGTCACCAAAATCCCACCTATAATAGGCTATGGGCTAGAGACCTACTCCTTGTGGGAATATCACCTACATGGTTGACCTTAGATTCAGGGACCTATACTCACACATAGACATCTCTAAATACCCACGTAATGATAAAAGGTAAAATATAACTAATACCAAGTTTACATGTATACATATTTTTCCCACATAAAAGTTCAAAAAAGTACTACAATGTATAAAGACCCAAATAAAAGCTCACAAATTCTATGAAAAAGAAACCAACCTCATATGAAGAATGGGAGTGATTCGAAATGGAACACCTGGTTCAAGCCATAAACTATCTTTCTCAACATTACTTCACCTATTCTTGGTCCACATAGGAATCCCTCAAAAGGATCATTGTCTACATAATACATGATATGTGTAGGAAGATCCCATTAAAGGGTGAGTATAAAAATACCAGTTAGGGAACCCAGAAATCACCGAACATAATGAATCAAGAAAGAAGTCAACTCATCATAATAAAATAATTTCAATCATAGTATCATAAAAATCAATAATAACCTAAAATTACACAAGATACACTCTATGATTCATGGTATGTACACAAACAAACAACAAACCTATGATCATGATCGAGGGTTTTTGTTAATTCTCATCTGATAGAGTACACACCATGGGCATGATAACACTAATTAAACTCACTCGAGAGGTCATTATTATCAAACCTCACCATGAATAAGTATAGAATGGATCTTTGAAGATATAAATACACAGATAGGGGATCTCACCCAATACCTTTGGAGTATAAATTAACCTATTCGGAATAACCATCTAATTATTGGATCAATCGTACTGGTCTCTTGATCACAAAAATTATGAAAACCCCACCCAAGTAATGAGAAATGATAGAATATCACACCCTAGGACACATAGAGGGATTACTAAAATATATCCTTGACTAATCCTGTATAGTGGATCACATCCCATACTCAGGATACGATTCCTCACTATACCCTAAATGGTATTGACCATTAGAGTTCTCCTTATAGAGAATGGTCTACACTGAAGATAATGTGTGACTTAGCTTTTCTTGGAGAATGTACACGATATGTATAGGTTATACAAGGGGTGTCTTCACTTCCTCGAGTCTGACCATATACTATGGCCCATTACTATGTACATCAAGTCGTACCCATATATCTGGTCATGGGCATCTACCTAGTCATTTCTGAGTTCCTATAGAGTACCAGGTTATTCTAGTGTATTATGGTCATTATCTTTTACCTTGACACATATATAGTTTTGTGCCCTTGGGATACAAACTGGGTCATTAATCACCTGTTACAGAGTTAGTGGTAGGCCCTAGATGACCTATGATTTTTATTTTCTTTGAAAGCTTATCCTCAATATCTATAGTCCCACATAGTGTATGTTCTTTAGGGTACATTCCATGTATGACACGATTTTATAGAATCCATTAGTTTTCCATGTTATTCCACATGTGTATCCATTATAGTTTCTACAACCATAAATATAGCCATGAATAATTCATTTGTCTTGATCAAAACCTGACCATCACCAATGGATACTTCCATCCACAAGAATATACTCACGAACAACCTCCATTGAACCACATCACATAACATTAATACTATAAACTATGATTATCTGATTTGATCCTCAATATCTAATAGTCATAATATATCCTCATCTTTCCGATCAATCCAAAACATGAACCCGTGATATCGATCTCCTATGCCAAAGAATGAGTGCACAATGATATTCCATAGGATATTTGTCATACCACCAGCCAAAGAGACCACTGGTGATGAACATGTGAAGAAAAATGGGAGGAATTCCCAATAAAAAACATAAGGAATGAACCTCATCCATAGTTTTTGTTGGAATCAATCTATTGATAAGATAATTGTGAATAAGAAAAAAATAACCATGAAACCTCTATTCCAAAATTCTATGAAGATAAATCCATACCCAAATTTCCAAAAATTCCCCTAAAAAATAAATTTATTGATAAGATTTATTCTTTTTCAGCACAAGTTAATCAAATGGTGATTAAATCCAACATAAAATAAATTTCCTACCATGATTTTGGGTCAATCTCTAACAAATAATAGTTCTTGGTCATTGTTGTTGGCATAATCCACAAAATCCACTATTGATGAAAAACTCCATATCACACTAATTATCCACCCATTTTCCATTATTTTAAATAATGGATTTCCTATAATGACTCTGCCCAAATCCCAAAGGATATTTTTATAATCCTTGGTATTTTTCATAAGAAGTTTTAAATACAAGAGATTCGTTATGGTGATATAGTAATAAATAAATAAATAAATTTATTTATTAAATTCCTATTCCTCCTATAACCACACACAACCCAAACACCCAATGCACATAATGATTATGTAATTATTTGTATAAAAATATAATTATTTGTTTTTGGGGGATCCCCCAGACTCGTTTTGTGAGTTATTATATTGTTAAAAGAAAACAATGCACTCATGATATTATATATTTAATTTTTTTTATTATATCATTATCAATCATCCCTTTGTCTTTAAATCCAATTCTGACTCAGTTCCTATCCTCAAAAATATTCCATTACATATTCAAATTTTTCCCAAGGGGAAAATATATTTGTTACATCTCAATATATTTATTGAAAATTTGACTGCATTTGACTATAGATCATGGGTAGGATAATTATGTTCATGATCCATTGGCTGTTAAGAAGCAATGAAAATAACCTTATTATTTAGCAAAAGGAAACCTGCAAATCTCATCAAGAATTCACCACCTTAAAGGAAAATCATTCCCCATTAGAGAGTAATGTTATAATGGTCTAACTAACAAACATATTCTTCCATACCTAGAAACATTGTTTATGTTAATTTATCTTGATAAATATAACTCCATTTAAAGTGAACTTGTTTAGAGGATTATAAATTGGTAATTTTTTTTATAAAATATATATATTATCCTTATGGTCCATGGAAACTATGATTCTTATTCACTATTATAGGATGATTCTACTGATCTATGCCGATTTCTATTTCAAGACCATCTGAGATTTTTTCACCAGCCAGAATGTGTCCTTAGAAAGAAACTTATTAAATCTAGGACTCATTTTTATTAAAATTAAAATAAATATATTTATTAATTACTATAAACATAACACCCTGATGATCCTTCTAGTTATAATGAATTTTATAATATATCAATATGTATTTAATAAAGACAAGTAAAAATCTATCAAGGTAGTCCCTAAAGACACGGTTTGACCAGTACATAAATATAGTTTGAACATTATCCAAGAAAATGGGCAAAAAAAAAATACTCATAATGTTCATTTATTATTTTCAATATAGTATTTGTAATATCTTATTTCTTAAACAGCACCGGACAATACCCCAATCAGAGGTCACACTTTTATAATATTTGAGACCCAAACAGATGGCTGATTGAATCATCAATACTTATAAGAGGGTATTTTTTCTTCACTATGATTACATAATTATCCCTATAACGAATGCATAACCACAATGAAATATCCTTATTCTTTACAAAGAGAAGTGGTTCTCTCTATGGAGAATCAATTGGTCAGATAAATCCTCGCTCTAAAATAAGGTGTAGTTAAATATTAAATTCCATTAAATCTACATATCCATTATATATGGGGTCTTGGATACAGTGTTAGATATAGGTACGACATTGATTGAGAATTATAAAACTCTATTTGGGGAGGATTAGATAATTCTATAGGAATTAAATCAATATATTCCCAAATAGAGGGTATATTTTATGTCTCTACACTCTCACTTCATCTCTCATATTCACCATTTAATTACATTAAGATATCTATAGGATGTGTTTATTGAAAAAAATGAAATTGGGATATCTCTCATTTGAAATTAATTAATGGTTTTCCATTGAAATCAATTAAAATTTCCTTACATCTATAGTTGAACTATGCATTCTACTTTTACATCCAATACATCCCTACTAATATGTAAAATTAGAATATTAAAACCACCACTAGTTTTACATAGATATTTAACTCACCAAATAGAATAGTTTAATCTCTATATGCCCTTGATTGTTGATTATTTTATTCAAGATTTTTAAATAATAACTCTACCAGTTGCATTTAAGGGTACTAATTTGTGTTTTTTGAATAATTAAATGATATAAAGGAATGTATAGAACTACAATTAAACAATGCACATTCTATCATCTATTTTTTAAAGTGTTTACTTTCCAATACATAATTAGGAGCCTGTAGATTAATTGTCATGATTGAAAAATGACCTTTCTATTTTGACCTCTATTATGATAGATGACAGTTTCCCTCTACCATCTTCTGATTTGGATAGTGTTTAGAAAAAATGTCTATTGTCTCCATAATTAAATCATTGAACTAATATTTATACTTACACCATATTAACCAAATAATTTTCATTTATATGTTAATTATTTACATATCCAAGGAATTTTTTATCTATATATACATATTTCCCAAACATGAAAAACATTTCACTTCCCTACAGACAATTCACTAAATAATTCTTTCCACACTTTTTTCACATGGGTAGTTATGGTTTTTGATCTTTTTTTTCATAATTTTAATTATTCCAAAACAATTTCAAAATATTTTTCATCTTATAATTGTGTACATGAGACCATTATATATCTATGATTCCATTTCCACTTTATGATCACACCACACCATCTCTTCATTACTCCAAAAGTCTCTGATTTTGAGATGATTCCATAGTTTAGATCATAGTACCCAAAAAATTGATTAATATTCTACTTATAATCAATGAAATATCTTGATATATGTTGTTAAATACTTTTAATAATAATATTATAACATAACATATAACTTTTTATCCTTTTTATTCAACTCATGAAATATCATCCCCATTTTGGATTGAAGGGTATAATGAAAATACATATTGAAAGAAGATTTTATAAATTCATCAAACTATTAATTTAATGAAATACATAGGATTTATGTTCTTGAGTAATGTAAACCATTGATTTTATTTTATTCTCTATGTGATATTATAAAAATGTAAATTTCTCAAGATTATAAAAACAATGTTATGAAAATATATTTCTATAATGTTAATATATAACTCTGATAAAGGGATCACATGGGACACTAAAAGTAGGTGGTGGTCGATTCCCAAGAAATTAAATGGGTAGTTGATCATTAGTGAATCTAGATATTACACATACTTTAGATATTTATTAATAACCTATTATAACTATTTCAACATCTTCTGATTTTTTTCATCTCTAGATCCCCTCAAATTTGGAAGGTTTTCATTTCAATTTCTTTTGCATTAATTATTAAAAACATCCCCTCTATCTCCCATTATATTTTTTAAATGAAAATAAAAAATAAATTAGAAGAAAATAAATACTTTTCAAATTATTATAATTATTATAAAAGTTGTTTTAATAAAAAAATCAAATATAATGATTCTAGATTTATATTCATTATTAATTTTTAACTTCTAAAAAATAATTACATCAATTATAAATACTTCATATTGATTAATATAAATAATTAGATCTAAAAATTTATATACTTTGAGACTATAAAACTGGGTGTGAAATTAGCTATCATTGTCTTACACCAGGTGAAGATCATGTTAATTATGAATCATCCTTTTTAGAGTTATTAACATTAGATGAATCTGTGCCATAACATGTGTCCACTTTTTTGTATCTGGGTGGCGATGTTGTCTTCTAAGAAATAAAAAACTCTATACTTTTGTAAAATATTATATATTTTATTATATATAATTTATTCATTGGGTTTTAAATAATGGTTTAACTCCCAAATTTTGAAAATTATAATGGCTTTATTTGATAAAAACTATAGTGTCCAACCTTTTTCATAAATGATGTTTGAAATAATTTCCAAAAAATGTCTTATTATTATATTCTATGGTTATTTATATGTATATTGTGTTGGGAATTAGGGGTTTAATACATGAATTACATAAAAAATAAACAAAAACATTATTTAACCCTCCTGAAAGACTCTTTTAATATTTTACCTTAGGTCAGTTAACTTTAAATTATTTCATGGGGAAATACATAAAAAAATGTTGAGAATAAACCATAGTATGGTATATAAATTGAAATGGAACTTGAGTTATCATAATGGGTAAAAATGAGGACCAAAAGTTGGTAATTAAGAAAAATAAAATATATATAATATAAGATCATGGTCATAAGTACATGAGGTATGGAATAGAAATGTGGCTACTACATGAAAATTATACATTCATAAAAATATATTACCATGGTTTTTCATTAAGGTATAAAAAATACTACCATGTTATCATAATATTTTCATATCTAGACTTTAATACTTTATCTATTTAATTCTAGTTCTACCATGGAGAACCCATTTTATGTATAACATTATGTGCTCCATATAAAACATATATTATAAGAACATTTTCATCAATTTGACCCAATAGTACTGAATATGGATTTCATAAATGGAAATAACCCAATAAAAAAGTATATTTGTATATATATGAATACCCTTGAATTAATATTTTTGGTTATTTACAACATTAAACTATGTCATTGGAAATTAAAAATGATTTTTACAGCATAAAGAGTTTGCATAAGAGTTAATGGAAAGAGAATAATGAAAGGGAAAGATAGTACCTTATCATTAGGGCATCATTTTTATAGTTAAGTAATGAGTATAAACACATGGAATCATAATGAATTGAAAATTAAAAGGTTTATTACCAAGATTTAAATCAATAAATAGAGAGAAAAATAGAATCCCTTAGCTGTGATGAAACTGCATTGAGCTTGAGAAGATCTCATTGAAATCTTAATAACTATTGGGAAAGTCTAGAGAGTAATAAAATAATGGGGAATTACTACTAAATGGATTGGAAGTGGATAGTAAGGGGATTATGGGTGGTTATTTATAGTAAAAGATATGGATTTTATTAATTAATTTCAAAATATAGGGTTGGATTATATGTTATAAAAAATGAATAGATATTGGCATTACCATTGTTTTAGAGCATGACGGTTTCAAAGTGGAGTAGATTTTAGTATTTTAATGGTTTATGATATGATTTAATGTTGAAATATATTATTTATGAGGATGAAAATACTCTTAGTCAAAATGAATTATTTTTAAAAATAAAAAATAAACTTTAGGTTTTGGAGGATTCATTATTTATTTGGAAATCTAATATTATTAATTTAAAATGAATTATTTTAATGGTAAAAATCATTTTTGTTGAGAGAGAATTTTATTATTTATTACATCACTTTTATGTCATTATGTTTTCATAATACATATCATATAATAATAACGTGCTTTCCTAGTAACCCCAAAATTATTTTGTTATAGAAAATTATGAAAAAAAACAATTGGATAATTTCTACATAGTGATTTCAAAAATTAAATCCATGATAAATTTATATTTAAAATAAAATAATTATTTATTGAAATATTTTTTTTATGAAATGGAAAACTTTCTAAAAGTTATAAAAATTACTTGGTAAATAAATCAATTATGTTACCATTTATATGTCTAAAAAAAGTGTTTTGAACATTATTTTTTTGTAGATAACTTTTATTTCAAAAAAATAAATTTTTAATGAAACCTCATCATCATAAATATTTAAAATTTAACTAATCTTTTATTATACGATGTTTGTGAAAAAAATATTATATTATATTTAAAAAATTTATTTTATTTATTTATGAGATAAATTACAATTAGTTTTTGTTTATAAGGTACCCAATACCTCTAAATTTCATCCTTAAATAATTTTTTTGTAAATATTTAAAATATTGTATATAAGTAAAAACTACTTAATTTATAAAAATAATTTATGAATTATTAATATATATAGATCTAGTGGTAAAGTGTGTGATGTTTGCCCTTTTTTTGGTTGTTCAACTAACATTGATAAGGTGGTGATCTCCACTAACATGAACTTATCACATAGTCAATTACAATCAAGTATCTATTGTTGAAGCTATACCTACTCTTGGTTATGGATGAATCCCAAGGATTTTAACAGCCTTCCGTGCTCTATAAATTGGGTTTAAAAGGGAAATATCATACTAGTTGAGGGAATTATTCCTGCCTTATATGTAAATAATATCTGGTCTCTAAAAAGTAATTATTTATTAAATAAAGAAAAGAAGGTTCCATGAGGCCAATGTAGTGATGGAAAATCACATATCAAAAAAAGTACAATATGGGGGTAGAGGTGATATACTATAAAAAATATGGGGAGAGATAATCTTATTTTTTATGAGAAGATGTCCACAACACTATTTCTTTCAGGAATCATGTGACATATCTACACTCTAAACTCCAGTAGAATTACACAGTTCATAATAATATAAAAAACTAAAAAAGGGTAATATGAACAAAATTTCATAATTTTGTAAGTGAGGTAAGAATCAGTTTTGAATTTGGGAATAAAAAATAGAATTTCCTATGTGGGAGGCCATTAATCATGGATCTATCCTCAATAAGATGAGAGTTACCCTCACCCAAAAAATCACTAAATACATGGATGATAGGGCCATGGTGTCCTAAAATGTTGCCACCTAATTGCATGATACCATTGGGATATTCTATATCACACTAATATTTTATTATATATTTCACTTTAAATAAATTTCATTTCTTTGATATCTTGCTCTACGCACAACCCCAAGGTTAAATGAATCATGATATAATATTAATATATTATTATTTAATATGAAAATCATCATATAGAAATATTAATAGAAGGTATGAATACAAATAATTTAATAATAAAAAGTTATTTTTTAATATATTTATAATATTAATAAATTGGGTATCAATTGGTTAGAAATGAAAAAAAAATCATTTGAAGGTAAATAGGGACATTTTTTTAAAAATGGGTTTTAGGAGCATAATGTATTTTTATCATATTAAAAAAGACTAATCTATAACAATGAATGTTTTAAATTAAATTTATATATTATAAATTCAATGAAAAATTTAAAATACATCTTAATTTTTTTACTGTTCAAGGACAAAGAATAAATCCAATTCTATGCTTAGAAATGCATTATGCTAAAAATGGGTTTATAGAGTATTACATTCTTATATTAAAATGAATTTTTACCGCCTATAAGAATTGATTAGTTTAAAATTTATTCCATATTACTAATAATAATAATAATCAAAATTATTTAATATTTATAACTTAATGTTTGGTTAAAATGAATAGGCAAAACAATTAAATTTTGTTACTATAGTTATGGTAAAAATGTGTTTATTGGGGGAGAGGGTAAACCTAGGTTATAAGGTTTAATATTTCACAATATATTTGATTAGATTAGATTTTTTATTTTTATTTAAATAATATATTATTATTTTTGATGATTTGGTATTTTTATCCTCTTGACAAGAGTAAGACAATAATATATTTTCATTTAAAAAACCCATGTGTGTCCTCTCCCTCCCTTATAAAAGGATATCACTTACCCTTCCATCCTAACATATCATGAGCCTTATATATCATCCAATACAGAGCAAAATACCTAAATAAAATCATTATAATCATAATATAGGTCCCATTTTTATCGTGATACCATCTATTCAAGGATTAATTTTTAAGACAAAGGAGGTTTATCAATGAAGAGGTATAACTCCTAATCGAATACCTTTATTTTTATTTGTTCTACCACCTTCACTAAGCCTACTATATTGATCATAAATTGATTAATAATGGCTCATAAATATATGTAGATTTTATTATGATTATTTAACTTCCATTATCCAACTCCTTTCTATTGAAATGGAAATTAAAGCATCACTCGTGTGTATGTGTGGTCTACTACCACTATATAACGGAATGATTTATTTCCCATCTCCAAAATTAATTGGTGGTTATTATGATGGATTAAATGTTTATATTTTTTTTATGTCTTAATTTTTTTATTTAATTATAATATATTTTCTACATTCTATACCTTCCATCCACTATAAAACAATAATATCACTTGTGCATACTTGTGAACTACCACCTCTAGAAAGATATGTGATTAGTTTATTCATTTTTGTTTAACATGGATGGTATTATCGATAAATTTAATAAATATTTAGGATATTTATAATAAAATAATTATTCTATAAATTTTATTTAGTTTTCACATTTATTTTTCTCAAACCATCAAAAAGTTGAAACATCACTTGAGCATACCTACGAACTACCATCTCCCTAAATTTTTATAATTTATTTTTCATCCTCGTTTTACATGAATAATTATAAAAGATTATATGATGTAGAAATATTATAATTTTTTCATGATTACTTTTTTTATATCATAAAAAAATGATGAAGTTGAAACTAACAGATCCATCAAACCCATACATGCATGTAAAATAGAAAAAGTTTTACTCAAATGATCATTTTAATGAATAAATTTACAATAAAAGGGTAATTGAAAATTATAAATGAATGATAAATAGTATGTTAATTATGAACATGGGTTTGGAATATATATATATAATAAATAAATAATAATTATATATAGAGTTTTAATTTTTATATAGAATGAAAATACTTTAGGTAATGGGTTTGTGTTACAATATCATTTCTTTTCCGGACTATCTATGTTGAATTCACAATGAGGGAAATTATATTGATATTATCCATTAAACAACATATATTATATTATTCAATGGTTAGTTATATAGTTTTTATGTATTAGTACCTTTTCATATGGTACTTAAAATAAAATATAATGTTTTTAATGAAAATACATTCTTATTTCATCATTTCTCTTCTAAATAATTCTTTTATGTATATATGCTTGAATATTTTTTTTTGAAATTTATTAAATATAAATGAAATCTAATAAATGGTAATTTATACTACCTTTGAATTTAATTGGAAATTATTATAATGGAATTTTTTAAGGAAACATTTATTCTGATCAAGTCATTTTTGAATTTTTGCAATGTTGTGAATAGAAAATTATTATTTAATGTGTATGAAATGAAATTATTTTCCAAAAAACTGGAATATTACTTTTATTGAATATTATAGTAGAATATTCCATGGTTATTTTTAAATAAATTGATTTTATAATTATTATATTAATTTTTATATAATATTTAATCAAAAGAATTTTTTTCTTTCATATTTTTGAAGAAAGGTATGAATTGTAATTTAAAGGTGTTTTTCATCTATGTCAATATTTCTTAAGCATTGTTATTCTTAACTGAGAATATAAGATAATTTTAGTATCATGTTTCTTTCTCTACATGTCTTATGATGATGATGATTTAAGGATGAATCTTTGAATCCCATTTTATTCCACTGAGTTAAATAAGTTATTATGAAACCTTTATGTAACTATTTTATTTTCCATGAGTTATGATATAATGATATGATTAATATTTTATGATATTAGGACTAAATAATCTATGGTTATCAGTATGTGATGAGTTGGACAAGAGTTATTCATCAATAAATTAAATTGGGTTTTACTGAAAGGGTTTATAATCTTCTAAGAGGCACCATTGATGATAAACTCACAAGGGATTAAATATTTTACATGATAGATGCTACTCTTTAGATAATGCTAGAAATGGCTAGGTTGGAATGTCCATTATTAAAATTTTTCCAAAATGATAGTCTTATGAGTGATCCTTTACTAAGTAAGTGATTTTATATTATAATGTGTATTCCAAAAACATTTATGTTATGCTTATGTTATTTTATGAGGAATCATGACTGATTATTGGTAATTTCATACTCTTCTGTCTTTTTCATTTTTTTACAAAATCGTATCCAATGATAAATAATTAAAGATATTTGACTAATTGGGTATGATAATTATAATTTTTTATAAATTTATCATACCATTATGCGTTTATTATTCTCATATATGATCACTGAATGATATCTCATATGTTTATGCTTGTGGAGAATCTGAGCTCAACCATTCTTATGTTCCATTTTCCAAACTTATAATTAATGGTTATATGTATGGTATGACTAACAACTGTACTTTGTGAGAAGATATTTGTAGAATATTTTGAATATAAGTAAGAAATTAGATGATTACATATCTATTCTACAAATATTAAAACTATTATGGTACCTATGAGTGTATTATTGTGAAATATATTGAATATTCTATTAAAATGATTTAATATTTAGGCAAAAAATGGTTGTCTTTCCTCATACACATAATTCATTTTTAATTTGAGAACATCATTTGGTTCCCTCCTAGCCACTCAGTGGCCATAAAGACTCCCAAAATAAATATCCTACCTCAAAATAGTTGGAAAATAGATACTAGGGAAATAATAAGACAAGAGATCATCTATATTAAGAGATTAAAAATCTATAATCAGTTATACAAGTTTTAATTTTTCATTCCAATTTTGAACATGTGAACTGTTGTTCCTAGCATCAGTATTCATCTTCCAAATAGTCCAGCATCCATGTAAGATATGAAGGATGTGATTTCACCCTATATTGGAATTGTATTCCATGTTGTTGAGGTAGAATATAAGAAGGTGATAAAAGATATTGTAAGTTCCATGAATATTAATGCTGTCTACATGGGGCTTGCACTTGAAAACTTCCAATTCTCTTGATATAAACTAATTATAACAATTACATTATTAACCACAATAAAAATACCCAAGGGTTATATTTCCCAAATATTATATCCTTATGATATTATTTTTTTATTTTACACAATATATAATCCACCATTATTATAAATAATTATTCACTAGTTTATTTAAAAAGATTCTACAATTCCCATGATAAAATCTATCATATTCCAAGTTATTATATTTCTTTTTCTTATTTTCGTAGATGGAGTGTTCTTAGGGGGATAATTGGATCCTTTATACTTTATTATTTCTTATAAATTATTATTTTATTTTTATTTAACAATAATCATATTACCTATTATTATCAATATTATTAGAAAATACACAGTTAAATGTAGTAATATTTATATATTCTCTTATTGTAAAACATAATAAAATAGTCATTGTGAAACTTGAGTTTTTTTAATAATAAATATACATTTTGGGATATTATAGTAAGTTTCAGTTGTTCCCATAGTACTATCAGTTTCATCAATACCATGTGGGTCATCAGTGGCATCAGTTGCATTGAAAACCTCAATTACATATTTTATGGAACTAGAATTAATATATTTAGTGATTTCATTAATTTATGTCCCAGCAATTCTGTTAGTCATATTTCTCTTTTCTGTGCAAAAAATTTCATCAGTAGATTTGATTAAATGAATCATATAAGTTAAATTAGTGTTTTTTGTGTCATATTTTTCATCAATTTCATCATTGTTGTTTGTTAAATTATTTATCTCAATGTCATCAGTGATTTGAATATTTTTAGTCCCATTAGTTAAATCAGGGTATTCATTTTTTTATTAGTATGTGTCATAAATTTCATAATTGAAATCCAAATTATCTATTTTTTCAATGGTGTTTTTATCACTAGTTCTCTCAGTATCATTTATCCCATCAATTTAGTTTCTAGTGTTAGTGGATTTATTATAATTGTTTTGTCACAAATAATTCTAGTTCAATTAGTTACATCCTTAGTTCCATTAGTTGTAACCATTCCACCATTAATTATATATTTTCCATCTATGACATCAATTACTTCAGTGAAGTAATTAATTTTTTCCCACTAATGTCTATAGTGGGATTAATTACAAACATTATTTGATTGATTCTATATGTTTTTAAATTGTGTCAAAAACATTAGGGTGTCATTGGTGACTATACCATTAATGGTTTTAGTTCATCCATGGAATTATTAGCATTCATGATATGATTTTACTCAATGATGGCAGTGTATTTAATACAATTATTTTCCCAAGTTCCATTAGTTTCATTAGTTAAATCATAATTTTTAATATTCTTTTGGGCATATGTGTTGTATATTACTTCATTAGAGTTTAGGATTTCATTTATGTTAGTAGAATTTTTACCATAAATTATATCAATTCCATTAGTGGAATTAGTTATATTAATCTTATCAATGTGATAAGTTCCTTTAATAGAGTCTATTATATCTCGATTTTTAAGGCCATCAGTGCCAGAATTGACCTTAGTGATGTCACTATTTTAAATTTTGTTAGGGTCTTTAGTTCTACTAGTGAATTCAATGTACCAATATTTTTATTTCATTATGATCACCGATGACTTGAGTGTTTTTAGTGTTTCATATTATGTAGATGGAATATATTTTATTTGTGTCATATGTGGTGACTATACCATCAATGTCATTAGTATAATCACTAGTTTCTATGTCGTTCAGTATGTCTACACTATCAGTAAAGCTTGATTTGTCTATTTATTTGGTTTAATCAGCACCATTACTACCATCAATGTATTTTATAATTTTTGTGACATTTTTTACCTTCAATTTAATATAAGTCTTCTTAACTGTAAGTGGAATGAGTTTTATAAGAATTTTTAGTGGAATCTATTCTATTAGTGTCTTCTATAATATATGTTAGTTGAGTTCCATCAGTGTGGTCTATTTGATCAGTTCCATAAATAATGTTGTTTATATGGATTCCTTTAGTGAAGTTAGTGTCACCAATTCTATCCATGATATCATTGTGTTAGTGATGTAAGATATATTATTGTAGTTATTTTTAGGAAAATATTTAGTACCACTCATGTTGATAGTTTCATAAGTAGAATTTATAAAACCATTGGTTTTAATAATAAATTTATTTTCATAAAATATTTATCTATCATTATTTTATATTTTTTTATCAAGAAAGAATTTATCATGTGTAAAAAATAATTCATTCAAGATATAAATCAATCTATGGATACTTTATTCACTCGTAATGGAACATAATAAAAAAGATACATGAAACAACGAATTTATCATTATATAATATGGATTATTAGATCCATTAAAAGTGTATAAAAATATATTGAGAAATAAATATGATATAATAAAAAATTAAAACATGAATATTCAGTTGATCATAATCACCTATGAGGATAAAAATTGGTATTAATAAACATATAAATATAATAAAATACATAATATATATATAATGTAGTTAAACATTCCACTTTGTTGAATATCATGATTTTTAGGATGATGTAATTTGTTGACAATGATATTTGAGAACGTTCCAATAGTTTTTTCTACCAAGAAGTTATTTTAGACATGAATGAAAGGTGTTGTTTTTGTATAAAAGTAACGATTTACACATAACATGCAGAATATTATTTGGATAATGAATAAAACCTAAAGGTGTTCATTGGAAAATTTTGGAAGAGGTAAGGATTTCATTTTAGAGATATTCTATGTGAGATGAATACCATGTATGTGAATCCAAGATAGAAAAATAGCAAAGGCCTTAAGGTCACATAACATGTTTGTAAATTGAAAAGAATGTTTGCAGAAGAGGCTTATCATTTGTGTTAGAAATTCAATGATCTTGGTGCGATGAAATATTATTCAAATAATTTAAGAAATATTCTGATTCATAGGTTTCCTTAACTAAATTTATGAGATAAAAATAACCGCATTGTAGGTGAAAGGCATGGTAAAGTCTGATTTAAAAAAGGGTCCATTTTAATTGTGATTTTTTGGTTTTTTCAATTACCTATATAAGGGTCCATTAATAACTACATTATCATGTGA
The DNA here is from genome assembly GCA_963277665.1 of Viscum album. Lineage (NCBI taxonomy): Eukaryota > Viridiplantae > Streptophyta > Magnoliopsida > Santalales > Viscaceae > Viscum > Viscum album. The sequence continues at coordinate 1,653,272,519 of OY728121.1, read as the reverse complement.
AAATTTCATTAAAGAGTATCATTATAGGAGAAATTTAGGTATGTTTGAATGTGTTTTTCAAATGATCTGAGTTCTTGAATGAGGTAGGTTCACGAAGTAGTGTACTTTTCCAGCAAGGATTAGTTCAAGGTGTGTCTTTTTATGAAAGATATGTTTGTTTGAAGGTTTCAATATCAAATTAATCTAATTTTTTTAGAAGCAGTCATACTATATGTTGAACATGCAGTTCATATATGGATTAAAGAAGTTCATTATGGAAGAATAATAGTTCATGAAAGGTGATTCCCCAAATAATATTCTACATGTTAAAATATATTTCATCACTAAGGTGAAAAAATTATTTATGGAATAATCAATTATTTGTGAACTAATTCAATGAGGATTTATATGAGAAGAAGAATCTAATGGAGTTGAAACGTAAAGAACCCTAACTTAGTAGCCTCAATTCAGTGGTTACTTTATTATATTGTGATATGATAAAACAAATCACATCCTGATAGACAGAATAGTTTGTTAGTATTGATAAAGTAGATACATGAAAAAAATGCACATATATTTGAAAAAATAAAGCAAAAAAATTATTTTCTCTCAAATCATCATTACATCCAATATTATGTCTCTAAAAGTTAATCATAAAACATTTCCTCACATACCGGTAAAATGAAAAATAACAAAAGGGTAAGATCTAATTCTTAGTAAGGGTGTGTGTATAATAAAATATATCATGGATAAATAAGAAATAATAAATATGGAATAATAAATAACTAAATGAAATTCTACATAATCAACAATTTGAATGAGAAAAATAATATGGAAAGATTTAATAATAACAATTATTTCCATATAAATAATGTAACGCCCCGACCCCGGTTACCCAGAGTCGGTGCATTATTACATAACATTGGCATGATCACAAGAAAGATCAAATCTCGAAAGACCGATTGGTTTAGTAGCCTTGGAAACACTAGATATATTCATAAGTTTTACATTACACCATTAAACGAAAGACTACTACAACAACATATTTTCTCCATAATCCATACTCATATCCCCACATAATATCCCTGCAGGTCATTCATAACTTACTTCTTCACTTCCTGGGAAAAATGAAACATAGAAAAGGGGTGAGCTCAAATGCCCAGTAAGGATAACAATATAGCAGAAACTTTCATAAATAAGAATAAACTTTTAAGGCAATGTATAACTAAAACAAAAGCCTTTCAAACATGAACTTTCAACATGGTATGGAATAAATAAAATGAAATAATGCCATTTACTTATTCACATGGATATTCTACTAATCGAATAATCACATGCAAAAATCAATAACCACTTTCATAATGTTGGAATGCATAATGCCAGACTATCATAACCACATAGTCAAGGCCTCGTGCCAAGACTACAAATAAGATTTTGTCAAGGCCTTGTGCCAAGACACTAGTTTGTCTCATGAGACCTACCGATGCATCGAGGAGCTATAGCGGGCTCCACCCGTCACATATTAAGTCCAATGCATTCCCATATGAAAAGGTTTAAACATAACATAAACATTCGTATTAAAACTAGCATACGAAATGTCAATACTTTCACCATAAACTATGAATGTTATAAAAATAGAACATCCACAGTCAAAAATGTCACAAAACCTTCAATACAATATAGAAGTTTTGTATCATAATAAATCATCTTCAAATAAGCTTAAAATTCATCAAAGGATGTTGACATAGATGAAATCAAAACTATTTGAGAGAAATATCTCCTTTTTTGAAATCATTTAAAAGTCACACATTTATAAAGGAAGTAATTAAAAAGAGATTTTTGAATCAAAGTGTCCCATACCACTTTGAAACTTTTGAAAGGAATTAAATTTTTTAAAAACATTCATGTACATATAAATAAATCCTTAAAAACCATTTTGAAGACATTAATTAAAAAGATTTATAAAGATAAATATTTAAAACATTTAAAATTCTGATTTTGATAAAGAGTACCTTTCTGAAATTCTTAAATTATTTATTTTGAAATCATTTAAAAGTCACATAATTATAAAATAAAACATTTACTTTGAAAATATCCTTGTAAGCATGTAAGGGAAGCTTTGACGATTTTATAACGGTGGTAAATAGCTACACCTGCCGTATAAGTTTAAAAAAAACATTCTTACCTTAAATTTGTCAAAAGGTAAAAAGTGCCTTGTTTGGAAAACGATGGAAATATTCCTTTAAAAACACATAAGGGTATAAATTACTATAACCCATATTCTTTGTAAATAGTAAAAATGTTTTGAAATACATTTCTAAGTAACATGGATGTGGATGATAAAGAAATCCCAGTAGATAATTATGTATAAACAACCTCGGATAATGAAGAGATTGCGAAATAAAACCTTACCTTGTACTTTTCCTTGGTTGGGGTAGGTTAACCTCCTGTATAATGGTGAAATAGTTGTTATTAAATTATACAAGAATCATATATAATAATATGATATCATATATGATCTTTTAACATTGATTTGTTAATAATATCTTAGTATTATCATTATATCGGGTGTTAACTTACTTGTTTTCTTTTATATGTTTTGTTACGTAAGACATGTTTGTAAAGGATTGGTTGTATATTATTCATATCCAGAATGATATCAAGTCCTTAAACATCATTTTTAAATCATCAAATGATAATTATACTTGAATGGATACGATGGAGAATGAATCTCATCGCGTTCGTGGAGACGGTAGTCCGTACGTACGCACGAGCGACAATATCATTATTTTGATATTAAAATAATATATAAATGGATGGTATATCATATATACAGAATCATTAACATGTTAAATTTATTATTTACATGAGTTACACATCATTATTATACCCATCCAAATAATAATATATTGAATAACAATTACACCACGACGTGGAGACGGTAAGCCGTACGTATGCACGTATGGTGACATGTTATTCAAAGGGTGGATAGAATACTGAATATGGTTGTACCATATTTATAATAACATCACAGTATATGTAAGATACTGGAGTTATTATTTTAGAATGGTAAGAACAACGAAAGAGGAAGTGGAAGAAGAAAGGAACTTGGAGAAGGGTGGTGAAATCATTACCTCTTCTTCGGGTTCTTCCTTTTGATTTGATCAAAAGGGCTCCATAGGTTGGCTTTCTGATCAAACTAAGGCCTCTAGGTTGTAGTGAGGGATGTTGGGAGAGTATTTGGGCAGATTTTGGCCGAACCAAAAGGCTTTGAAGGTGTGAAGAAATGAGAAGGAGGAGTGCCCTTTTATAAGAGGGGTGAGGGGCACCTTTGGAAAAGCTAGAAATATTAATTTATAATAAATTCATATTCGGTTTAAAATGGCTCCAAAGTTGACTATTCAAAGGCTAAGGTGGGGATAGGTCGAAAACCACTCAACCAATAGAATTCAGACAGGTTTGGGTACTTATATTAACCTTATCTTTAAGTATTAACTCTAAGTTAATTAGTTTCACTTTTACAATGTCTCTTTGTATTTTTATATAATATGGTTAATAAACTTACTATATACATCCAAGAGACCCCCAAGTGGTCCATTAATGATGAAACTATCATGATATAAGTCTCTTGTCCGAACCTTAGATTTTTAGGAATTTAATATCAATTAATAATATAATATTTGTTTTAAGAACTCTTTTATGTCAATTTTGACACTATTCAATAGTTGATTTTTTTGAAACTCATAACAGATTGATTACTTCGAACAAAGTCAATTAAATCAATCCTAATATATCATATTATCCTAGAAAATTAGTTTAATTCATTAAAAGTTTCATATTATATTTATTTGGGTATTTATAATATCAATTATTTTAATTTTTCACTATTATAGTAATTACTGCATCATCATTGTGTCATATATAAAATAAATTATTTAATGTCTAAAAATTATAAATAAAATATCATTATGTAAGAAATCTTTTTAGATTTCTAATTAATATTTATAATCTAAAATCCAGCATATATAACCCTATGTAACAATTGTTGTTCTAAAAGATATATGCTTGTGTCATTTTTGTATTCATTTTAACTAAATTAAAATAAAGTGTCATTATCACTTACAAGTGGATCCATGGGGTCCCAAAATAGACCCAAAGATTCTCATGGTCGACCATGTATCAACCAATAGGTTTAAGATACGTTTTAGGGTAATTTAGTATTATTATAATATTATTTTTTAACCCTTATTTACCGGATTTACCCTTAACCATGGTAAATAAAATATTTACCGCAGTAATTATTCAAAATGTCTAAAAACAAAAGTTACCTATTTACAAAATTTGAACATCATGATTCCAAATATGGAATCCATTTTCCTAAATTCAAAACACAGAAGTGGCAGAAATTAATTTAAAATTAATTCCCACTGTCAAAACAAAAAGCGTGTTTTTAAGAGATAATAACTATCAAAAGATTGACACTTGTTTATGTTCGGTTTAATTGTAAAATTATGTCCAATGACCAAAATTATATTAAATATTAAAAATATATTCTAAATATACTTTAAAACCACTCAAATTCATAATTTTTCACTATTAATTATTTTGATTAAAAAAGTTGTTTTTAATTAAAATTTAGTAATTTTCACTATTCATCAAAATATGAAAGTTATCCGAAAAGTACCAAAATTTCACCTTAGGCTAAATTTGATATTCCGAATCCAAAAATGATGTCCATTTTAAAATATAAAATATATATAACTTCAAAAAGTAGGTATTACTATTCATAACAGCTAGTTTGATTGGTTACGGTGTGTTAGAACTCGAAGTTGCGTACAACACACGCTACTGTTTTATTCAAAGGAAAGCGTACCGTGGAAGCTTGGGATGTTTCATTTTAAATTTTTTGATGTCTCCATTTAGTCAAAAAGTTTAAAATATTGTATTTAAAAAGGTTTCACTATCAAAATTTGATAAAAGTGCAATACTGAAAATGAATCTGTTCTTGCATTATGACTAAGAAACTCATAATATGGATTCTAAAATTATAAGGATTATATAAAGTTTAAAATTTAGTTAATACTATTCATGACCTCTTTTAATGGATTTTTTTGGTAAGTCATGGTTCAATTGAACTCAGTGTTGCGTGTAGTGCAAGTTATTGAATTATTTTGAAGAAATAACACACTATGAAATCTTGGGGTGTTACATTCTCCCCTCCTTCAATAAATTGCGTCCTCGCAATTTGAAATTGTTCTTCAAAAATAAAAGGTTGAAAGTAGAAAATATATTTGTGGGAAAACCCACATCGGAAATTGGGTTACTAAAATTTAGTCTTAATATGAGGAAAAGAGAAATCAAAGGGTCACCACCAAATTATGATCTCGATTAGGAGAACATTGGTGGAAATTAGAGACATATAATTGGAGGAAAAACGTAAATATTTATGGGTAGTGATTGAGGTCATCAATCACAAACAAGTGTATAATTGAGGTCCTTAAATTCATCAATCTATGATGATTTGAAATACCATCGGTTCAACAAAACATAGGGTATTAGGATAACACATTTTTGACGTTTCAAAATATCTTAGTTGAAATCCCACATCGAAAAATGAATTAATGAGGCCTCTATTTAAAATAAAGAGTGGAATGTATGAAGATTACCGAAAATAACACATACTAGGGTTCCATGTAGAAAAATATGGATATGGAAGAGAAATCTAACCATCAATTATCTGATGGAGAGTGGTAGAGAACATGGCTATGAAAAGGCCAAAAATCCCAAAGCCATAAATTAGTGATGATTTAAGGTACCATCTAGGACAACATTTTTGTTCTAAGTTGCTTTTCTTAATATTGAGGAATTTATTTATGAGATTGGCTAAGATCATAAGGAGATATACTTACTTTATAATTAGAGTTTTGTCCATTAATAAATTTCTACCATAAACTCATCTTTCACTCGTAAAAAAAATTATATTTATACTATTCGTACAGGGTTCCAAAATAAACGAATTTATAATTCATCTACCAGATCTTTTAAAAAAAACTACATTATTTAATCCAGGACATCTCTTGGGCCAGTGGTAGGTGATACACCCTTGTCGCCCTTCGGTTGTGGGTTCGAGTCTCGTAGCCTTGCCGGACGTGACGGGTTGCCGCCCGACCTCCGGGTTGTCCTTTTATGGAAATCCAAAATAATCCAAACTAGAACTATCCAAAATACTTCTATCCAAACTCACAGTCCAACATTTATAAGGAAGGTAAACATAATATAGATCCTTTTTACCCCGTAATAGCATATGAATACGTTCATCATGTATTACCATATTCCTTATTGATTACATTCATGTTCCCTTATTCCATATAGAATGCTGGATATACTTCATTAATCCAAAAATGTTTTAAACCCCAACAATGATGGAATATACAAATCATTAATCAGCTTCAAGGTAGTCAATAATATCCAATATAATTTATCCAAATCAATCAAGTATTATTCTAAAATCACCACCTTGGTATCTGAACCATATTATGGTTTATCTTTCTCTCAACCATATATTTTCCAAACATTTTACCTGCTACTGAGTCACTTTTCTTTGTTCCACACCATCTCAAGTCCTTAATGAAATAGTACTGCAGTACAATCCTTATATACTCCATAATTATTATAACAAGTACATTGTTGATACAACACTCAATTGATATAATCAACATAATAACTCTAATCATTCCTCTTAATCTGTGGTAGTATCATAACTTGATTATTATCCAATAGCATCATGTGCGGCATAGTCTGATGACTGGGACATAGGTTCGCGTAGTGTCCAAACTCCTTGCAAATGAAGCATTGTACATTTAAAACCATTTTCTTACCCTTGCAGTCACGTACTTTGTGCCCTTTTCCTCCACACTTATAACAAACTCCCATTCCTTTCAGGCAAGTTCCAGGGTGTTTCTTTCCACAGTTACCACATATGGGAAAATTCTTCTTTTCCCTCTTCCCTTTATCCATCTTTCTCTCTTCCATCCTTTTCTTCTCTTGCTTCCCTTCAAAGCCATAGGACTCAGTAAACTCTTTACATATCTTATCAACACATGATATTATTTCTTCATATGATGATAATACATGGGAGACTATTTCTCTTATAAATTCTAGCTTAAGAACATGAAAGATATGATCCTTCCTTCTCTTTGAATCATGTGTATTTCTGGAGTTCTCATTCCTTCTACTGGGCGCCATTTCTATACCATGGCATAAACTAGATCAGTTTATGAATCAAAACACATAATCCCATACTTATAAAACACTTAACATAAATTGAACTATTTATGGATATAATCCATAATCATAAAAATGTTTTCTTTGAGGAAGTATATACTCATAAACCCTTCATAATGATTTGTAAAGAAAATGAGAGTTATCCTAAGCATATCCCATGGGAGTGTCGTAACCAAGAGTGCAGCAAGGCCCGTTGTCGTGCACCAGTTCCCGTTCGAGTCTAGCTCAAAGCGGTGTTTTCGGGTTTTACCCCTAGGTACATCTGTGCCAGAGCCGCCTCTACCTGCTCGTATCCAGACATGGATTTATTGCTCGGAAAACTCACAAAATCTTTACAATACCAAAATTCTAGGAAGTTCTTCTATACTAAACCTCAAAGTTCATCTTAGGTCTATGTGCTCAAATCAGAGTTTATCTAAATCTAGCTTCCAAGGTTTGTACTAAACTTCCTCTGATACCAACTGTAACGCCCCGACCCCAGTTACCCAGAGTCGGTGCATTATTACATAACATTGGCATGATCACAAGAAAGATCAAATCTCGAAAGACCGATTGGTTTAGTAGCCTTGGAAACACTAGATATATTCATAAGTTTTACATTACATCATTAAACGAAAGACTACTACAACAACATATTGTCTCCATAATCCATACTCATATCCCCACATAATATCCTTGCAGGTCATTCATAACTTACTTCTTCACTTCCTGGGAAAAATGAAACATAGAAAAGGGGTGAGCTCAAATGCCCAGTAAGGATAACAATATAGCGGAAACTTTCATAAATAAGAATAAACTTTTAAGGCAATGTATAACTAAAACAAAATCCTTTCAAACATGAACTTTCAACATGGTATGGCATAAATAAAATGAAATAATTCCATTTACTTATTCACATGGATATTCTACTAATCGAATAATCACATGCAAAAATCAATAACCACTTTCATAATGTTGGAATGCATAATGCCAGACTATCATAACCACATAGTCAAGGCCTCGTGCCAAGACTACAAATAAGATTTTGTCAAGGCCTTGTGCCAAGACACTAGTTTGTCTCATGAGACCTACCGATGCATCGAGGAGCTATAGCGGGCTCCACCCGTCACATATTAAGTCCAATGCATTCTCATATGAAAAGGTTTAAACATAACATAAACATTCGTATTAAAACTAGCATACGAAATGTCAATACTTTCACCATAAACTATGAATGTTATAAAAATAGAACATCCACAGTCAAAAATGTCACAAAACCTTCAATACAATATAGAAGTTTTGTATCATAATAAATCATCTTCAAATAAGCTTAAAATTCATCAAAGGATGTTGACATAGATGAAATCAAAACTATTTGAGAGAAATATCTCCTTTTTTGAAATCATTTAAAAGTCACACATTTATAAAGGAAGTAATTAAAAAGAGATTTTTGAATCAAAGTGTCCCATACCACTTTGAAACTTTTGAAAGGAATTAAATTTTTTAAAAACATTCATGTATATATAAATAAATCCTTAAAAACCATTTTGAAGACATTAATTAAAAAGATTTATAAAGATAAATATTTAAAACATTTAAAATTCTGATTTTGATAAAGAGTACCTTTCTGAAATTCTTAAATTATTTATTTTGAAATCATTTAAAAGTCACATAATTATAAAATAAAACATTTACTTTGAAAATATCCTTGTAAGCATGTAAGGGAAGCTTTGACGATTTTATAACGGTGGTAAATAGCTACACCTGCCGTATAAGTTTAAAAAAAACATTCTTACCTTAAATTTGTCAAAAGGTAAAAAGTGCCTTGTTTGGAAAACGATGGAAATATTCCTTTAAAAACACATAAGGGTATAAATTACTATAACCCATATTCTTTGTAAATAGTAAAAATGTTTTGAAATACATTTCTAAGTAACATGGATGTGGATGATAAAGAAATCCCAGTAGATAATTATGTATAAACAACCTCGGATAATGAAGAGATTGCGAAATAAAACCTTACCTTGTACTTTTCCTTGGTCGGGGTAGGTTAACCTCCTGTATAATGGTGAAATAGTTGTTATTAAATTATACAAGAATCATATATAATAATATGATATCATATATGATCTTTTAACATTGATTTGTTAATAATATCTTAGTATTATCATTATATCGGGTGTTAACTTACTTGTTTTCTTTTATATGTTTTGTTACGTAAGACATGTTTGTAAAGGATAGGTTGTATATTATTCATATCCAGAATGATATCAAGTCCTTAAACATCATTTTTAAATCATCAAATGATAATTATACTTGAATGGATACGATGGAGAATGAATCTCATCGCGTTCGTGGAGACGGTAGTCCGTACGTACGCACGAGCGACAATATCATTATTTTGATATTAAAATAATATATAAATGGATGGTATATCATATATACAGAATCATTAACATGTTATATTTATTATTTACATGAGTTACACATCATTATTATACCCATCCAAATAATAATATATTGAATAACAATTACACCACGACGTGGAGACGGTAAGCCGTACGTATGCACGTATGGTGACATGTTATTCAAAGGGTGGATAGAATACTGAATATGGTTGTACCATATTTATAATAACATCACAGTATATGTAAGATACTGGAGTTATTATTTTAGAATGGTAAGAACAACGAAAGAGGAAGTGGAAGAAGAAAGGAACTTGGAGAAGGGTGGTGAAATCATTACCTCTTCTTCGGGTTCTTCCTTTTGATTTGATCAAAAGGGCTCCTTAGGTTGGCTTTCTGATCAAAATAAGGCCTCTAGGTTGTAGTGAGGGATGTTGGGAGAGTATTTGGGCAGAGTTTTGCCGAACCAAAAGGCTTTGAAGGTGTGAAGAAATGAGAAGGAGGAGTGCCCTTTTATAAGAGGGGTGAGGGGCACCTTTGGAAAAGCTAGAAATATTAATTTATAATAAATTCATATTCGGTTTAAAATGGCTCCAAAGTTGACTATTCAAAGTCTAAGGTGGGGATAGGTCGAAAACCACTCAACCAATAGAATTTAGACAGGTTTGGGTACTTATATTAACCTTATCTTTAAGTATTAACTCTAAGTAAATTAGTTTCACTTTTACAATGTCTCTTTGTATTTTTATATAATATGGTTAATAAACTTACTATATACATCCAAGCGACCCCCAAGTGGTACATTAATGATGAACCTATCATGATATAAGTCTCTTGGCCGAACCTTAGATTTTTAGGAATTTAATATCAATTAATAATATAATATTTGTTTTAAGAAGTCTTTTATGTCAATTTTGATACTATTCAATAGTTGATTTTTTTGAAACTCATAACAGATTGATTACTTCGAAAAAAGTCAATTAAATCAATCCTAATATATCATATTATCCTAGAAAATTAGTTTAATTCATTAAAAGTTTCATATTATATTTATTTGGGTATTTATAATATCAATTATTTTAATTTTTCACTATTATAGTAATTACTGCATCATCATTGTGTCATATATAAAATAAATTATTTAATGTCTAAAAATTATAAATAAAATATAATTATGTAGTAAATCTGTTTAGATTTCTAATGAATATTTATAATCTAAAATCCAACATATATAACCCTATGTAACAATTGTTGTTCTAAAAGATATATGCTTGTGTCATTTTTGTATTCATTTTAACTAAATTAAAATAAAGTGTCATTATCACTTACAAGTGGATCCATGGGGTCCCATAATAGACCCAAAGATGCTCATGGTCGACCATGTATCAACCAACAGGTTTAAGACACGTTTTAGAGTAATTTAGTATTATTATAATATTTTTTTAACCCTTATTTACCGGATTTACCCTTAACCATGGTAAATAAAATATTTACCGCAGTAATTATTCAAAATGTCTAAAAATAAAAGTTACCTATTTACACAATTTGAACATCATGATTCCAAATATGGAATCCATTTTCCTAAATTCAAAACACAGAAGTGGCAGAAATTAATTTAAAATTAATTCCCGCTGTCAAAACAAAAAACGTGTTTTTAAGAGATAATAACTATCAAAAGATTGACACTTGTTTATGTTCGGTTTAATTGTAAAATTATGTCCAATGACCAAAATTATATTAAATATTAAAAATATATTCTAAATATACTTTAAAACCACTCAAATTCATAATTTATCACTATTAATTATTTTGATTAAAAAAGTTGTTTTTAATTAAAATTTAGTAATTTTCACTATTCATCAAAATATGAAAGTTATCCGAAAAGTACCAAAATTTCACCTTTGGCTAAATTTGATATTCCGAATCCAAAAATGAAGTCCATTTTAAAATATAAAATATATATAACTTCAAAAAGTAGGTATTACTATTCATAACAGCTAGTTTGATTGGTTACGGTGTGTTAGAACTCGAAGTTGCGTACAACACACGCTACTGTTTTATTCAAAGGAAAGCATGCCGTGGAAGCTTGGGATGTTTCATTTTAAATTTTTTGATGTCTCCATTTAGTCAAAAAGTTTAAAATATTGTATTTAAAAAGGTTTCACTATCAAAAGTTGATAAAAGTGCAATACTGAAAATGAATCTGTTCTTGCGTTATGACTAAGAAACTCATAATATGGATTCTAAAATTATAAGGATTATATAAAGTTTAAAATTTAGTTAATACTATTCATGACCTCTTTTAATGGCTTTTTTTTTGGTAAGTCATGGTTCAATTGAACTCAGTGTTGCGTGTAGTGCAAGTTATTGAATTATTTTGAAGAAATAACACACTATGAAATCTTGGGGTGTTACATTCTCCCCTCCTTCAATAAATTGCGTCCTCGCAATTTGAAATTGTTCTTCAAAAATAAAAGGTTGAAAGTAGAAAATATATTTGTGGGAAAACCCACATCGGAAATTTGGTTACTAAAATTTAGTCTTAATATGAGGAAAAGAGAAATCAAAGGGTCACCACCAAATTATGATCTCGATTAGGAGAACATTGGTGGAAATTAGAGACATATAATTGGAGGAAAAACGTAAATATTTATGGGTAGTGATTGAGGTCATCAATCACAAACAAGTGTATAATTGAGGTCCTTAAATTCATCAATCTATGATGATTTGAAATACCATCGGTTCAACAAAACATAGGGTATTAGGATAACACATTTTTGACGTTTCAAAATATCTTAGTTGAAATCCCACATCGAAAAATGAATTATTGAGGCCTCTATTTAAAATAAAGAGTGGAAAGTATGAAGATTACTGAAAATAACACATACTAGGGTTCCATGTAGGAAAATATGGATATGGAAGAGAAATCTAACCATCAATTATCTGATGGAGAGTGGTAGAGAACATGGATATGAAAAGGCCAACAATCCCAAAGCCATAAATTAGTGATGATTTAAGGTACCATCTAGGACAACATTTTTGTTCTAAGTTGCTTTTCTTAATATTGAGGAATTTATTTATGAGATTGGCTAAGATCATAAGGAGATATACTTACTTTATAATTAGAGTTTTGTCCATTAATAAATTTCTATCATAAACTCATCTTTCACTCGTAAAAAAAATTATATTTATACTATTCGTACAGGGTTCCAAAATAAACGAATTTATAATTCATCTACCAGATCTTTTAAAAAAAACTACATTATTTAATCCAGGACATCTCTTGGGCCAGTGGTAGGTGATACACCCTTGTCGCCCTTCGGTTGCGGGTTCGAGTCTCGCAGCCTTGCCGGACGCGACGGGTTGCCGCCCGACCTCCGGGTTGTCCTTTTATGGAAATCCAAAATAATTCAAACTAGAACTATCCAAAATACTTCTATCCAAACTCACAGTCCAACATTTATAAGGAAGGTAAACATAATATAGATCCTTTTTACCCCGTAATAGCATATGAATACCTTCATCATGTATTACCATATTCCTTATTGATTACATTCATGTTCCCTTATTCCATATAGAATGCTGGATATACTTCATTAATCCAAAAATGTTTTAAACCCCAACAATGATGGAATATACAAATCATTAATCAGCTTCAAGGTAGTCAATAATATCCAATATAATTTATCCAAATCAATCATGTATTATTCTAAAATCACCACCTCGGTATCTGAACCATATTATGGTTTATCTTTCTCTCAACCATATATTTTCCAAACATTTAACCTGCTACTGAGTCACTTTTCTTTGTTCCACACCATCTCAAGTCCTTAATGAAATAGTACTGCAGTACAATCCTTATATACTCCATAATTATTATAACAAGTACATTGTTGATACAACACTCAATTGATATAATCAACATAATAACTCTAATCATTCCTCTTAATCTGTGGTAGTATCATAACTTGATTATTATCCAATAGCATCATGTGCGGCATAGTCTGATGACTGGGACATAGGTTCGCGTAGTGTCCAAACTCCTTGCAAATGAAGCATTGTACATTTAAAACCATTTTCTTACCCTTGTAGTCACGTACTTTGTGCCCTTTTCCTCCACACTTATAACAAACTCCCATTCCTTTCAGGCAAGTTCCAGGGTGTTTCTTTCCACAGTTACCACATATGGGAAAATTCTTATTTTCCTTCTTCCCTTTATCCATCTTTCTCTCTTCTATCCTTTTCTTCTCTTACTTCCCTTCAAAGCCATAGGACTCAGTAAACTCTTTACATATCTTATCAACACATGATATTATTTCTTCATATGATGATAATACATGGGAGACTATTTCTCTTATAAATTCTAGCGTAAGACCATGAAAGATATGATCCTTCCTTCTCTTTGAATCATGTGTATTTCTGGAGTTCTCATTCCTTCTACTGGGCGTCATTTCTATACCATGGCATAAACTAGATCAGTTTATGAATCCAAACACATAATCCCATACTTATAAAACACTTAAAATAAATTGAAATATTTATGGATATAATCCATAATCATGAAAATGTTTTCTTTGAGGAAGTATATACTCATAAACCCTTCATAATGATTTGTAAAGAAAATGAGAGTTATCCTAAGCATATCCCCCGGGAGTGTCGTAACCAAGAGTGCAGCAAGGCCCGTTGTCGTGCACCAGTTCCCGTTCGAGTCTAGCTCAAAGCGGTGTTTTCGGGTTTTACCCCTAGGTACATCTGTGCCAGAGCCGCCTCTACCTGCTCGTATCCAGATAGGGATTTATTGCTCGGAAAACTCACAAAATCTCTACAATACCAAAATTATAGGAAGTTCTTCTATACTAAACCTCAAAGTTCATCTTAGGTCTACGTGCTCAAATAAGAGTTTATCTAAATCTAGCTTCCAAGGTTTGTACTAAACTTCCTCTGATACCAACTGTAATGCCCCGACCCCAGTTACCCAGAGTCGGTGCATTATTACATAACATTGGCATGATCACAAGAAAGATCAAATCTCGAAAGACCGATTGGTTTAGTAGCCTTGGAAACACTAGATATATTCATAAGTTTTACATTACATCATTAAACGAAAGACTACTACAACAACATATTGTCTCCATAATCCATACTCATATCCCCACATAATATCCCTGCAGGTCATTCATAACTTACTTCTTCACTTCCTGGGAAAAATGAAACATAGAAAAGGGGTGAGCTCAAATGCCCAGTAAGGATAACAATATAGCGGAAACTTTCATAAATAAGAATAAACTTTTAAGTAAATGTATAACTAAAACAAAAGCCTTTCAAACATGAACTTTCAACATGGTATGGCATAAATAAAATGAAATAATTCCATTTACTTATTCACATGGATATTCTACTAATCGAATAATCACACGCAAAAATCAATAACCACTTTCATAATGTTGGAATGCATAATGCCAGACTATCATAACCACATAGTCAAGGCCTCGTGCCAAGACTACAAATAAGATTTTTTCAAGGCCTTGTGCCAAGACACTAGTTTGTCTCATGAGACCTACCGATGCATCGAGGAGCTATAGCGGGCTCCACCCGTCACATATTAAATCCAATCCATTCCCATATGAAAAGGTTTAAACATAACATAAACATTTGTATTAAAACTAGCATACGAAATGTCAATACTTTCACCATAAACTATGAATGTTATAAAAATAGAACATCCACAGTCAAAAATGTCACAAAACCTTCAATACAATATAGAAGTTTTGTATCATAATAAATCATCTTCAAATAAGCTTAAAATTCATCAAAGGATGTTGACATAGATGAAATCAAAACTATTTGAGGGAAATATCTCCTTTTTTGAAATCATTTAAAAGTCACACATTTATAAAGGAAGTAATTAAAAAGAGATTTTTGAATCAAAGTGTCCCATACCACTTTGAAACTTCTGAAAGGAATTAAAATTTTTAAAAACATTCATGTCCATATAAATAAATCCTTAAAAACCATTTTGAAGACATTAATTAAAAAGATTTATAAAGATAAATCTTTAAAACATTTAAAATTCTGATTTTGATAAAGAGTACCTTTCTGAAATTCTGAAATTATTTATTTTGAAATCATTTAAAAGTCACATAATTATAAAATAAAACATTTAATTTGAAAATATCCTTGTAAGCTTGTAAGGGAAGCTTTGACGATTTTATAACGGCGGTAAATAGCTACACCTGCCGTATAAGTTTAAAAAAAAACATTCTTACCTTAAATTTGTCAAAAGGTAAAAAGTGCCTTGTTTGGAAAACGATGGAAATATTCCTTTAAAAACACATAAGGGTATAAATTACTATAACCCATATTCTTTGTAAATAGTGAAAATGTTTTGAAATACATTTCTAAGTAACATGGATGTGGATGATAAAGAAATCCCAGTAGATAATTATGTATAAACAACCTCGGATAATGAAGAGATTGCGAAATAAACCCTTACCTTGTACTTTCCCTTGGTTGGGGTAGGTTAACCTCCTGTATAGTGGTGAAATAGTTGTTATTAAATTATACAAGAATCATATATAATAACATGATATCATATATGATCTTTTAACATTGATTTGTTAATAATATCTTAGTATTATCATTATATCGGGTGTTAACTTACTTGTTTTCTTTTATATGTTTTGTTACGTAAGACATGTTTGTAAAGGATAGGTTGTATATTATTCATATCCAGAATGATATCAAGTCCTTAAACATCATTTTTAAATCATCAAATGATAATTATACTTGAATGGATACGATGGAGAATGAATCTCATCGCGTTCGTGGAGACGGTAGTCCGTACGTACGCACGAGCGACAATATCATTATTTTGATATTAAAATAATATATAAATGGATGGTATATCATATATACATAATCATTAACATGTTATATTTATTATTTACATGAGTTACACATCATTATTATACCCATCCAAATAATAATATATTGAATAACAATTACACCACGACGTGGAGACGGTAAGCCGTACGTATGCACGTATGGTGACATGTTATTCAAAGGGTGGATAGAATACTGAATATGGTTGTACCATATTTATAATAACATCACAGTATATGTAAGATACTGGAGTTATTATTTTAGAATGGTAAGAACAACGAAAGAGGAAGTGGAAGAAGAAAGGAACTTGGAGAAGGGTGGTGAAATCATTACCTCTTCTTCGGGTTCTTCCTTTTGATTTGATCAAAAGGGCTCCATAGGTTGGCTTTCTGATCAAACTAAGGCCTCTAGGTTGTAGTGAGGGATGTTGGGAGAGTATTTGGGCAGATTTTGGCCGAACCAAAAGGCTTTGAAGGTGTGAAGAAATGAGAAGGAGGAGTGCCCTTTTATAAGAGGGGTGAGGGGCACCTTTGGAAAAGCTAGAAATATTAATTTATAATAAATTCATATTCGGTTTAAAATGGCTCCAAAGTTGACTATTCAAAGGCTAAGGTGGGGATAGGTCGAAAACCACTCAACCAATAGAATTCAGACAGGTTTGGGTACTTATATTAACCTTATCTTTAAGTATTAACTCTAAGTTAATTAGTTTCACTTTTACAATGTCTCTTTGTATTTTTATATAATATGGTTAATAAACTTACTATATACATCCAAGAGACCCCCAAGTGGTCCATTAATGATGAAACTATCATGATATAAGTCTCTTGTCCGAACCTTAGATTTTTAGGAATTTAATATCAATTAATAATATAATATTTGTTTTAAGAACTCTTTTATGTCAATTTTGACACTATTCAATAGTTGATTTTTTTGAAACTCATAACAGATTGATTACTTCGAACAAAGTCAATTAAATCAATCCTAATATATCATATTATCCTAGAAAATTAGTTTAATTCATTAAAAGTTTCATATTATATTTATTTGGGTATTTATAATATCAATTATTTTAATTTGTCACTATTATAGTAATTACTGCATCATCATTGTGTCATATATAAAATAAATTATTTAATGTCTAAAAATTATAAATAAAATATCATTATGTAAGAAATCTTTTTAGATTTCTAATTAATATTTATAATCTAAAATCCAGCATATATAACCCTATGTAACAATTGTTGTTCTAAAAGATATATGCTTGTGTCATTTTTGTATTCATTTTAACTAAATTAAAATAAAGTGTCATTATCACTTACAAGTGGATCCATGGGGTCCCAAAATAGACCCAAAGATTCTCATGGTCGACCATGTATCAACCAATAGGTTTAAGACACGTTTTAGGGTAATTTAGTATTATTATAATATTATTTTTTAACCCTTATTTACCGGATTTACCCTTAACCATGGTAAATAAAATATTTACCGCAGTAATTATTCAAAATGTCTAAAAACAAAAGTTACCTATTTACAAAATTTGAACATCATGATTCCAAATATGGAATCCATTTTCCTAAATTCAAAACACAGAAGTGGCAGAAATTAATTTAAAATTAATTCCCACTGTCAAAACAAAAAGCGTGTTTTTAAGAGATAATAACTATCAAAAGATTGACACTTGTTTATGTTCGGTTTAATTGTAAAATTATGTCCAATGACCAAAATTATATTAAATATTAAAAATATATTCTAAATATACTTTAAAACCACTCAAATTCATAATTTTTCACTATTAATTATTTTGATTAAAAAAGTTGTTTTTAATTAAAATTTAGTAATTTTCACTATTCATCAAAATATGAAAGTTATCCGAAAAGTACCAAAATTTCACCTTAGGCTAAATTTGATATTCCGAATCCAAAAATGATGTCCATTTTAAAATATAAAATATATATAACTTCAAAAAGTAGGTATTACTATTCATAACAGCTAGTTTGATTGGTTACGGTGTGTTAGAACTCGAAGTTGCGTACAACACACGCTACTATTTTATTCAAAGGAAAGCGTACCGTGGAAGCTTGGGATGTTTCATTTTAAATTTTTTGATGTCTCCATTTAGTCAAAAAGTTTAAAATATTGTATTTAAAAAGGTTTCACTATCAAAAGTTGATAAAAGTGCAATACTGAAAATGAATCTGTTCTTGCATTATGACTAAGAAACTCATAATATGGATTCTAAAATTATAAGGATTATATAAAGTTTAAAATTTAGTTAATACTATTCATGACCTCTTTTAATGGATTTTTTTTTTGGTAAGTCATGGTTCAATTGAACTCAGTGTTGCGTGTAGTGCAAGTTATTGAATTATTTTGAAGAAATAACACACTATGAATTCTTGGGGTGTTACAAATAATCACATGATCCTGAAACATGACCATAAATATTATTAAAATTCAAATAATCACATGGAATATCAATGAGTAATCTCATAATGAGAAAATTCATAATGCTGGAAATCATAACCATACCTTTAAGGGATCATGTTACGAAATATTAGATGAATGGGTAATGCCTCCGCCAAAAACCTAAGCTAGTTTTTCTCATGAGACCTAATGATGCATCGTGGGACTATACTAGGCCCCACCCATTACATGATATATCCGATGAATTCCTCATATGAAATGGATGAAACATAATCAACACAACCATTAATGTTGAAAACTAGCACATGAAAGTTTAATAGATTCCATAATCAATAAACATAAATATACACCATTGTGATTAATTTAGTGAATGGTACAAAAATATTACATCCATGTGAAATATATTGTAAACAATATGGATAAATAGTTTGGATGGAATCAATACAACATATTCTCAAATGCAACATAAGGAAAAATGTGGGATGCTGCTGTCGATGAATACAAATTCTATACAAATACTAATAAAAACATTCCTAAGGATAATATCACTTTCAAATTGAAAATAAATTTCAAAACAAAAAGTTATAGAATATTTTGGAAAATGTTTTTTAATAAATAACATTGTAAACTTATAAAGATTAATTATAGTAATGCATTTTCATGACGGTGGGAAATTCCATACATGCCATTTATGTTAAACAATAATTTCATTCACATTTTAAGTAAAATTTTAAAAAAATAAATTGTTTGGAAAAAAATTAGTAGAGTAATTTGAAATCATTTTTTTGAATATATAGTCACCAATAAAATATATTTAATAAATCACTTGGATAATTTTTTAAAATATTTTTAGAAAACATGTACATCGAAGTGAAAAGCATTTTTGATTTAAAAGAGAAATAATGTTTGATTGTCTTAAAATAGCCGTCTCAATAATTTTAAGTACCAAAGAGTTTAAAATAGTATGATTACATGAAAATTTTATTTTAAACTAGTGTAGAAGGAAATTCAAGAGTCTATTTAGGGATATATCGTAAGGTTTCATCAATAGAAAATTAATCATAAAGAATCCAAATAAATAATCACATTGTAAAATATACCTTTAACACTTTGATAACTCTTAATATATAAATCCAATGAAAATAAATAATATTTCATGATACATTAAATACAATTATAATAGAGTAACTAATTATATAAAACATCAAAATGGGTATTATATACACCACACAAAAGAACTAATTGGTGAATTTGGAAAATGTCACACAAATGTAAAATTGAGGTGAGAGATCCCTCTCTAAAGGTTCAATTTAGTTGGTAAATATTCATATTTCTGGTGTAATAAATATATATTTATTATAAATAAATTAAATAACCATAATAATATGTTTCATACAATATATTATTTACTTATATTGTTTCATTACCCTTATATTAACAGTTACATGATAAAATCACGTATGGGGTAATAACATATTTGTGTTTCATTTATGTTTTGATTTTGTATTTTCAGTCCTTTTACATTGATAATGATTAAATAATATAAATTTTTTTACAATTATATAAATATAATTTATATTCATTATATACATATATTTATATTTGTAGGTAAAAGTTAAAGATAACTAATTCATTACACTATTTAGGGAAATGGTAGGCTGTACGTATGAATGAATGTTGTTTCCATTTTCTCTAAAGGTGGAATGAAATGAAAATAAATATTAATTAACCTCCAAATAATAATAATTATGTTATATTTAACCTTTATATTAATAAAATTCATCTTTATTACTAACCATGTAAAAAAAAAATTAAAAACATTTCACATCGCTATCTCGAGGCGATAGTCCACATATAGGCACGAGTGATGTTATTTTTTTTACAATGTATGATAGTGTAAGAAGTTATATGTGGTATTATATTTCCAAAATTATAATTTTTTCATCAATATCACATATATTAACCAAATTTTTCATTACTACCTTCCATGTAAAGTGTAAGAAAAAATAAATTACATTACATTATGAGGTGGTAGTTCACCGTATACACGAATAAATTTATCATACCCCCACAGAATGGAAATTAAGATTGTTTATCGGAAGTAAAAAATGAAAAAATTATAATAATATAATAAATATCATATAAATATATCACATACTTCATTATAACCAGCCATTGTACGTGGTTATGGAAAATAAATTACATTGGTTCATGAGGCTATAGTTTGATGTACACACGATCGACAATTTACTTTTCCATTTGATGGTAGTGGATAAAGTTATAGGTTATTCCATTAAAATAATTATATATTATTTTATTAGTACTAATTATTTTATTTTATTATCATTAAATAATAATATTTTAAGGATGTGTAGGAATAAATAAAACTAATATGCATGTTAAGAATTTTACTTCTTCATCAGTTATCCCATTTAGGTTTACACAAAAATCCTTCATAAGAGGGTTTCATAATAAAAATAATAACTCTAGGATGTGGGGAAGGTATTAATAAATATATTTTATAAATATTAACTAAACCAAATGGTTTTGGAAGTGTTAATATGAGAAGATATGGGGTGACATTTTAAAAGTGGGGGATATGACAAACTTGGAAATTTTGAAAAGAAAACATGATACCCCATTTTTGTATTAGAAAAAATCTTCCAAAAACTCATTATCATTCCATTTAAAATTTATGATCAAAATATGGCCATAAAATTTTAATTTTAGAAGTTATGGGTGATAATTTATCCATATATTCTTAGTTCAACCTCCAGTAAACAAATTTTTTTTTCCGTAAATGCAGTAACTGATTTTTAATATTTTTACAATTCAATATGAAAAAATAGATGAAACTATTATAAAATAATAATTATAATAATTTAAAATATTTTATTTAATTTAAAAAGTTCATTCTTAGAATTGGAAAATCTTATTTAAAATTAAACCCGCAGACACGAGAAAAAAGATGGTTTCCACAGAGAAAATTTTAATTATTATAGAAAGTGTTAATATAAAAATTTAACATGAAATTGATTTTAATAACCTGAATTAGATTAATAAATATTATTTTTCTAATTGTAATTTTAAAACCATTAAAAACATTATGTAACCATATATATTCTATAAATGAAAAGGAGTGTTTTCAATAAAAAATATTATTTTTCACTATTCATTGAAAAATAAATCTTTTAATAAAAATACTAAAAATTCACTCTAAGATAATTTTTATGTGATAATATTAAAAATTAAAATAATTTTAAAATATAAATTTTTTAATGTATGAGCACAAGGTTCCTTGAAACCATTTTCCAGATAAATATAATTTTTCTATGAATATTTATTTCTATTTCAATTGATTCTTATTTTATATATTATATATAGATAACTATTGTATTTATTTTATAAATTTGTAAAAAATATAATTTTATTTAATTATTAAGTCCCATTCCTACCATACATCTTAAGTGATATTTTATAATGGTTATGTTTAAATAATCATATTTTTATAATGTATCATGTTTTGTTTAAATCCAGTATTTTTTGAATTTAATGCTATAGAAGAGATTGAATTTATTTGAAAATAAATATGTTTGTTAGGTTTTTATTTTTAAATTATCTTAGATTCTTGGTGTTTTTTGTAATATACCCAATTTAACATTATGTTCTTCTTTTAATGTCTTATTGTGTAACAAGAAAGACATTTAGTTCAATTGCTAGAATATTGAACTATCATTGTGTGGATGGTTGTAAAATAGGTGGGATAATTTGTCAACTATGATCATTATAACAATAATTCACTATATTTTATTTAGTATACTGGTACATTTCTATTTTATGCTTCCAATATTATCCCAACTAATGGTGATCCATCTAAAATTTTTATGTCTTGTTCATGTATTCAAATATTTATTTCCGTACTTTCATGAGAAGAAGATAGAAATATTTATTAAGAATATAATATGGGTTGTGGATAAAAATTATGTTGATTTGATGTAGAATGATAATAATACAATTTAAATAATAAAAATTAATTTTGGGTGATAGTGATTAAGATTTTAAAAAATTAGGGGGATAAAAAGCGGTTGATACATATTCATAAGATGATTCAAATGATGATTATGATGATGTTAAACCTAAATATACATAGAAACTAGTGATCCAAGATGATATTGATAGGCATAACATCATCGATGATAAGAAAAACCAATTTAAATATATAGAAAAATGTCTATAGTGAAAATATATTTCTTATCAAGATATACTTTTTTAATAAGAAAATAATAGATGAGAATTGAGTTCTAATAATGAATTGGGATCCTGAACAAATTATAAAGAATCAAAATGGAAATTATTTTGAGGAAAAATTAAATGTATGACATCTTGACTAAGCGGGGTTTCCATAATAAACCTAATGAATAAGGCATGGTGATTTGAAAAAAGGTATAAATAGTGTGCAACGAATTCTCCTAGATCGATGGAATCGATATAGAGGATACATTTACACCCATGTATATGATGGATACAATGTGATTATTCTTGGATATTAGTAAGTTAAGGTTGTTTATTGTTTTCCAGATGGATTTCAAGTTATAGTTTCTAAATGATTTTTTTTTGAAATAGAGGCATGCGTCAAAAAACCATATGGTATTCTTATTCATGAAGATTAGAAAAATGTGTTTATTTGAAGAAGGCTTTGTTTGGAATAAAACACGCACCTCGAGCAAGATATTCATGAATTGATCAATATTTATAGATTCTTAGTTTCTATAATTATTGAGTTTATTACAATGTGTTTGTGAATAATGATATAAATCAAAGGATAACGGTTTGTGTGTATATCAATGACGTATCATTTAATCAATTGAATGAATCACAATTAAAGATGCATGAACATTTCATCCAATATGATATTATTTTTTTTGTGACTAGTTTTGTTTCCTTTGCCCTTTGTTTATATATGATACAAGGAATTATAGGTACATTACTATATTATTAAAATATTCCAAAGTGTTCTTATGGGTTATTAAAAAGAGACGATATAATTTTTTTTTCTATCCAGATGAAATTTTCATGGGATGATAAGGGTAATACATTTAATGTCAATAATATATATAGATCAATGGTAGGTTATTATACTTAACAATAGCATGACCAAATATTTTTTTATCCACATTCTAGGTGGAATAGTATGAAATTAATCCCAAGAAAATCCATATTTATATATAGTGAAAACAAAAATGTGGTATATGAAAGACATAGTGGATTTTGGTTTGTCGTATAATGAAAAATCTAATAAAGGGTTATTAAGCTATACAAATGAAGATTTATTTGGTTCTATAGATGAGGGAAACTCACTTTCAGGTAGTATATTCTATCTTGTTGGATTGTGTATTTTATGGATAAAAAAGAAAAATGATTTTATTCCTAAGAACAATGAAAAGACTAAATACATTTTGGTCACTCGAGATTATATACAATTACTACTGATGAACCAATTTCATAATGATATGGGAGAAGAAGGAAAGTCTCTGATTGAAATCCATTGTGATGATTAAGGTTCTATAAATCTTTACAAAAATCTATTCCATCACAAATGGAAAAAGTACCATAAAACAATGAATCATTTTATCCTCGAGAAAGAGGAGAATGAGATTGTAAATTTATATTACATGTCAACTAATATATAGGAAGAAAACATCTTGACAGAGGAAATACTCAAATAAGTTTTTAATGAAAATTGACTAGATCTTGGAGTCTAGTCAAATCCACAAATCAATAGTGTGGATGTGGGAAACCATATCCTAAGATATGAAATCTTTTCCCATTGTTTGGATATAGGGTATTTATAATGTTTCAAACCACCAAAGAGTGACATTTTTGATTGTTAACAAAAAAGAGAAGTATTGATCGTAATTGATGGGTAATTGAGGTAGAATTTTATAGGGTGAGTAACAAGACCAGGTAATTTTTGAAAATATGTTGATGATGAAACAGTTCATTTATTGAAGATAAATCTTCGAAGGAGTTTATTATGTAAGAGATTAGTGATTTATATTTGAATAAAGTGGTCTTCTTATGCACTATATATAATATAATAGTGGAATCATTTTCTATAAAAGTTAAATCATTGATATTAGATTTCCCAAAAAGTTGGTATCAAGAAAGGCTCATCAATTGGAATCAAGAATGGAGGATTTAATTGATGATATTTTCATTCTAATATAGTTTTACATGTCAAACAGGGATCAAGTGGTCCTAGATTACCTCTTGAGTAAATATTAGATCTCATTTTAGAATCATATTGTGAGAATGGTGGTTGAATCAGAGGATGAAAACTTGTTTGTCAACATTTTTTTAATGATTTTTTAAATGTAAAAAAAACAAAGGGGAGTTTGTTGGGGGAAAAATCCCTCTTGGTGTTGTTTTTATTATTTTAGGATGATTATTTTTTGTAAAATATGTTTGAAGATGTTCCAGTAGTTATTATTATAAATCTTGTCTTTTGAAGGTGGAAGTATTTATGAGTAATTTCCATATTTTTTGGCATGAATATTAGTAGTTTTTTTTTGTGTGGAAACGGAATGATTTTTTCATAGAATGTTCAAAAGTTTGTGAAAAATTCATATTTCGTAGATGAGTTCATGGAGGTATTTTTTAACAAATATTTATTTCACATTTATGCCATGCTATTTGAACTGCCTAACAAGTACACGAATCCATGAAGTAAAATAAAATAAGGGATTGAGAATATATAGAATATTTGTGAACCATAATGAAAGTTACCAGTAGTGTATTTTTATTTGTGACAGAAATGTTTTCATTTTGAGGTCCAAAAAATGGTTCATTTAATTTAAAAAATATAGTGATTTAGTGGCCACTATAATGTAAATTATCTACTATGAAAACCACGTTGAAGGTGAAGTAAACAATAAAGTATGATTCTGAAAGGGATTAGGTGTAATTGTTTTTATAGGGATATTATGGTTACATTGACAATATAAAAGACCACTAAATCCTTTATTATAAATATACATGTTCATTAAAGTGTTTCATCATTTGAGAAATTTAGATAAGGCCAAAAGTTTATTTAAAAATAATTTAGCTCATGGAGAAGTTTTTTTTGAGAAGTAGGTAAGTTCCTAAATGAGGATTAGTTCCAAAAACATTTTTTGTTTGAGAAGGTGGTGTTATTACCAAGGAATCATCCACTCAGGAATCATTAGGAATTTATATATAATATCCACCATGAGGAGAATATTAATTTCAAATAGGGATTAAATTAGATCATGAATGGATAATAACAATTCAATTAAACTGTTTTCACTGATAAAAACTATGCCGTAAAATGGATTTCATCTATAATGTTAAATAAGAGATTCACAGAACACAAAAATAATTTTGAAAAAATCTAGATGTTATGTAGATTAATGAAATAATTTAATGGAGGAGCAATGTGTTCAATTTAGTTTATTGAGTAGTGAGTAGTCAAAGTGTGAATTGTTGTAAAATAGGTGGTACATTGATTATTATCAAAATAAATGTAACAATAGTGTTCCATAATGGACATGGTACATTAGAAAATTTACTTTTAATTATCTATGATCAATAAGGTCATTTATTTTTAATTTTTCATACCCTGGTTCACCCCCTCATACGTTATTTAACCTAGTTGATCCAATAATATCTATTTTAAAATCCAAAATAAAATTTATAGGAATCAAAGGATTCATTTGTTAATTTAGAATGGAATTAATTTTTATAATGTAGTAGTGGGAAGTATTGATTTCATTGAGTAATATGATGGTTGTATATATCGATGAAATTGGTCAGCATAAATAGAAGTAACCATATTTTGAAATCAACATAGAATGAATAAGTACTAAAATTATATAGTATAAGTATTCCTTTTAATTTTTATTTTACCTTTCTCAGAAAGGAGGCAAAATGATTATATTTTCAAACCCAAAGCCCAATATAAAGTCTAATGAGTTCTTCTTGAGAGAAATTCTATACGAGATAAGTTTATGCTCATAGAAATCACTATGAGATTTAAAATATCTATTTCACCACTCATAGTTTTTTCCCTTTATTATCTAAAGCTTTGATATTATATAGATGACTTGAGGGGATATTATAGTCATCCTTTTTCTCATCATTATTCAACATCATTTTATCCCTTTATTGATTATCCTTATTCATAACTTTATTAACATTATTTTTAAATATTTATTCGTTTATAAGTGTGATATTATAACTATAAAATAATGTGTACTTATTTATTTATTCATTATAACCCCTTATTGTTTGGTACTTTTCTACGTTCTACATGAATGATTCTATAATTACCATATCATAAATAATTAGGAAAACATAAATAAATACAATATGATATACTAATTATGAATTTAACATGTTTTCATAATTATGGCATGTTAATATAATGATGTATATTCATTAACAATATTGATAATGTGAATTTGAAAATACATATTAAATACACATCTCTAAAGGTTTATTCTTGTTTTATATGATAATGCATTGGGTTTTGGATTCTGCTCAGAGGAATTAAGAATTATAGATTCAAAGTAAGAAATTAAGAAAAAATGGAAAAAACTGTCTTGAAAAATCACGTACATCATACATGATGTGTAGTCCTCACTACCAACATGCATATAGAGATATATACCAATAAGTAATTGTTTTACATGATGTGAATCTCATGAATGACCTATACATTCATTACACGTCATGTAAATTTCAAAATCATAATCCTTATAAAAGTGAATCATGTACATGTCATGATGAGATTAAATAATGTGAAAAGTTGGAGTTCCCATCCAGTCATGGATTTTTTCTCAAGATCCATGCAAATTCAAAATTTTTGGGCCTAATTTTGGATATCAAATACAAGATGTGAGAATTTATTACATGACATTAAGATATTGGGACAATGTCACTCAAATCTACCACATGATGTGGAGGCTTTATAGGTAATGTAATTGTTGAGCCTATCTATTTTCTAGTGCCTCTGTTGTGCTCCAGATCCCAGACCTATGAGTTCTCTCTCATTTTCTTCTCTCATTTTATTCTATTTCATTTCCAAACTATCTTGAATTCATTCCTTTTATTGTTGTATTAAATCCTTTTTATATTTTAATAATCCTTCATATGTTCTTCATATATTCCTCATCCACTTTTGTTATGATTCTCCCTTCCAATATAAATTTCCATTTTCATGGAAGCTTACTATTTCATCATTTTTTCTGCATTGTGAGTAAGTATTTATTATATCCTCATTTCATTCAATTGTTTAAAAGGGGAATATTAATTTTTTAATCATGGGATTACTATTTATAACCTATTTCAAGATAATGAAATGCATTTTTAGTATTTATTTTCTTTTGATTATTACCTTCATGTGCAGATAATCTGCTTAGGGTTGGGGTCAATAGTAGGTGTGTTTCTAAGAATGATGATTCCATGATTTGGACATTTATAACCCTATAAGTAGTAATTATTTTAACAATAATTTTTAATCATTTTCTCATGAACAACCATGGACACAGGGGGTGAAATTGAATGAAAATTACCTAGTTAGAGTACGGTATGCTATGGCCATTAGCCTATACTTATTTCTTTATATAATCCTAATGTAATGAATCTAGGTTGTTAGCCATTCATAGACCAAGGGATAATTGTAGCAGGTGTAGATCTATTTTGTTTGACCAAAAAAAATTAGTGAATCTTATACTACTTTTCATCCAGATCCATATGACTTTTCCATGATTGATTTAGGATTATATTATGTAAATATCCATGAAATTAAACATGTTTCTTACATAGTTTTCTGAATTAAATCCAAAAAAATAGTTTTACAAAAATCAGTAAATTACAGGTGAATATGAGGAATACTTTAAAAGGGTTCTTTTGAATTGTTTCTTTCCTACTAGTGATCCTAGTGTGATAAAACCTTCATGGATGCTTTACTATGCCCTAATAGTGAGTGTAGTTTCATACTATAAATTTATAATCAGATCAATAATCAAACGAATTCAAATGATGTGATGAATTTGAATGATGGGTAATAAACACATCATTTTCATTCATTTGGGAATTGATCAAGTTAGAAATTTACAGTCCCAAACTATAGCCACTACTATGGTGTAGTAAATTAGCAGTGAAGGATCGTACCCATAGGGATCATATGTAGGAACTGAACATTTTGAATAAAACACTTTTAAAGGATTCCTCACATTCCATCTTCAAGATTGCATTTTTTTTATAAAACTATGAAGTTTTTTTAAATATAAAAACATAGAAGGGACCAGGGTCAATTTTTGGACCCTAGGAAGAACATAATACAAAATATAGCTTTGATTAGTAATACAGTTGAGGCTAAAAAGTGGTACAATGTTCACTAATTGGTTTTGGTCAAACCAATTGGATCTACCTATTCCATAATAATCTCGTAGTCCTAGTATAGATAAAAAATTGGATGAATTGTTCATAGATTCTATGAAGAAATCATCATAGGATAGCAGTCATATCTTTCTAAAGTGGATCTAGGTTAGGTTTTTTCATTTTAACATCCCATGTTTTAGGTTGTTCAAGAGAATGTGATGAAAAATTATTTTTAAACTAATTACCATCCACAGGGTAACCAAGGTTCAACTAATGGATTCATTAGGCTCAAGAACACACACAATATTTACCTCTAACCCTAATAGGATTATCATCACATGATGGTAATGATCAAAAATTAAATAAATAATAAACATTACATGAATAATCATTAAATGAATGAGAAATAAGAAATACAAGATTAAAATAATCAACTGTCCACATTTAAATAATTGAAATTAATCAAGTTCCAATAAAATAATTACTCACAATGTAGAAACAATAATGAAATATCAAGCATCGATGAATATAGAAATTGGAAGTAAAATAGAGCATTGAAACAAAATTAGACAAAAATGGATGAA
This sequence comes from Viscum album, assembly GCA_963277665.1. Lineage (NCBI taxonomy): Eukaryota > Viridiplantae > Streptophyta > Magnoliopsida > Santalales > Viscaceae > Viscum > Viscum album. Next base: position 1,653,242,575 of record OY728121.1, on the reverse strand, counting down.
TAACAGATGATAGACGATTAACAACTCGAAATTATTTAAAAAAAAGAGATGAGTTAAAAGACGTTTCAAAAATAAAATAGAGGAAAATGAGAGAATAGAAAAAGAGATAACTTGTAGGTTTTTTCTCTAGTGAACAATAGAGAAACAATAAAGTAAATAGGCACTAAAATTACACAATCATTAAATCCATCACTATGTGTACTAGATTTAAGTGCCATTTTCTAGACATCATTACATCATGTAATTTGGTTGCATCATGTATTTGAAAGATAGGGTATCTTAAAAAAATATTGAATCTTACAAGAACTTCGAAAAAAATCTTTGACTAGATGGAATCATTAAAATTCACATGTCGTGTAGTCTCTGCATGTTGTGTATGTGATTCACTTTCATTGGGATTTTAATTTTGAAATTTACATGACCTGACATGAATGTACACATCGTGTATGAGATTTATGTTCTGTAAAATATTCATGAGTTGGTTTGAGCCTGGAATTCCTACTTCTTGTGAAAAAATACCATTACATTATCAAATAAAAAATAAAACAATCTTTTATACAATTATATCCAATATTTATATATAAATTCATCTTATTAAATATCAATTCTCTTTATTCAATCAAAATTCACTAAAGAAGAGGATATTTTTATAACATTTTTTGAATCATCACAAAAAATTCCATTAAATGACCATTGGAATTTATTAATATATCAAACACACCAATGAAACCTCCATCAAAATTCTGGAGGTTATGAATATGTGATCTAAGATCAATGAAAATATATTCTATATTGAAGCCATTCAAGAAGTTAAAAGGTAATTTAAACTCAAATATTTATTTTAATAAATTTTTTACTAAAAATGACTAATAAGAAATTATAAATGAATATTACTATGTAAAATAAGTATTAAGATTATTCTTATATTGATGAATACAAAACCTACATTTATTATACATGAAGTTAGATTGTGTTTGACCAAATGAGAATTTAAGGTAAAGTGTTTTCATCTAAATTTTCATTAATTGATACATGTTTTGAATTGTGCACCCTTCATCAATTATAAGGTATATATTGTAATCGTTGATATTTAACTACAGTAAATAAAAATTCATTAAAAAAATTATTACATATTTTAAATTCTATTATTTTATTATTTTCATATAGCACATTATAATATAATAGAAAAATATGAAATTACATTTATAATAAAAAGTAAATCTAATTCCACAAAACATATAACAATAAGAAATACTAATATAATCTTATACTCTAGAGGATAATACATAAAATTTAATAACAGGGATTCAAGATAAATTTAAATTAAGAATAAAACTACAAGATACATAATAGACGTTGTACATAAATAATAAGATTTATATAATTGATTTTTAAAATTTTAATAAAGTGTATATATAAGATAAAATATGATTGTTGGAATCTGATCACTTAGAATATGACTATTGTGGCCATAATATTAGTGTTATACATATTATTTTACAATTGAATGAATAAAAATAATTGGAAATAATTTATTTAATAATTAAGAATAATAAGTCATGAAAAATTAATAATAAAATAATTGTATATATAAATCCTTGTAAATTAATAATAGAAAAGAAAAAGGGATTTTATTTTTTCTGGAAAAAACACATCATTTTCATATGAATGATAACTTTTATTTGATAACATAAATTATCATATATAGAAGAATATTTTCATAAACATGAATTCAATTTTAAAATCATCACATTGAAATTGGAAAATATATAATTATTCATGACTTTATGAGGAAATATCATTTTTGGGTAAATGTTAAAATACTGTATCAAATTATGGTAAATATTTTGAACTATAATGATTTAAAAATGATATAATAAAAAATAAAATTTATTTCTAAAAAATAATTTATTTTTTTAATATAATGTATTTTAATCAACAAAAATCAATTTCAAACCCTATATAATAGTTTTGAATGTCTTCAATTGAAATTTAAATTTTAGAAAAATATTTTATGAATAATGTATATTTTAATTTAAAAAGTAATATAAAATAATGGATGTCGGTTCCAAAATATTAAATTGAAAGAAACCATAAACTAAAATCATGGATAAGCTAATGGATTTTATTTTTCGACATTCCAAAATTCCATGGCCTATGTTTAGAAAGTAACAAAAAAATCATCCAACATATGTTATAAATACTCCCTAATACTGATATTACACTTCTATCCAATTTTTTTATCATGGTCACTCTCTCATTTTACGTATCATGAATATATCCATTGAGTTTTTATGGTTCTAAGGTTCTATTATCATGAATTTAAGAGAATCATTTTAAAGAATGGGTTCTTAATTCACCTCATACATTTTCAATTCCAATTATTTTGTTTTTAATTTCATTCAAAATACTTGTAAATATACTATAGTTCTTGTAATAATTGAGTACTATCATATATTTTTCATATATTTAATGACAGAGTACATATTCTATCTCCTTAATATCTTTTTTCCTAATCCATTATTATAGATATGTATGGATCAATAATCCTTTATTTATATAATCATTTCCAATTCCTTTTCATTTAAATGTGTAATTTTGTTATATCTCACTATTTTAAATTCCTTCACATACTTTAATAGATATATTACCATTCCATCCCATTATAATACATTTTTAAGATGTTATAATTTTCTATAATTTGTGGAATCCAAAGCGATATATTTTAATATTAGAAAACATCCTAATGTTCTGTTATAGTAAAGAATGTATTGATTACTAGAAATGAAATCCCTATCTAGATACACGAAATGGATATAGGTTATAACTCAAATGAACCTTGGGGTAATAACCATAAAATGAGTTTGGTTGGGTATTAAATTTATCTTTATTCAATGCACAAAAGTCCTCCTAAATACCCATTATGTTTGACAATATTGGGAGAAATACTTTGGATAATTCACAAGATTATTATGAACCATATAAAAAGATATGAATATATTGTTATGGGGTTGTCATAAATATCCAATTTATATATCTATGGAATTAATTAATTTCACTATATACATAATTATTAATATGGGGTGACTTTTTTATCAATGCATTGGAATCCTAAAATTTAAAATTATAGAATTCAATGATTATTTCCCATTGATATCACTATACTATGAATATAACCTTTATGATTATTTTATTTATCACTCCATTAATAATGGTACCTTGAATGCCAATGAGCCTGTACCCTAGTGCTACAGGCTCCTACTTGGCATCCAAAAGACCCAGGATCAAATCCGGGCAGGGGCGAATTTCCCAGGTACTGTAGCAGTACTGTAGCAGGAACTGTTGCAGCGGCGACACTGTAGCAGCGGTAGCACTGTAGCGGTGGAGGGACTGTAGCAGATACTGTAGCGGTGGCGGTACTGTAGTAGCGCGGGTACTGTAGTAGTACTGTTCACTGAGGGGTCCTTTGGGCCAAAAAAATGGGCTTTTAAGCCTTGTATTCAGGCCACTTGGCCATGGGCCTTCGGGCTATATAACGGGTCTCCCTCTACCCATTCTAAAGAGGTCTTTGATTTCAAATAATAAATAGAGGCTTCGGCCCCAACCTTTAAAAAAATGGTACTTTGAATAACATTTTGAATATACTGTAGTTTCTATATTTATTGAATGGTATTCACCTTAATATCCATATCATTACATTGAATGGGGAAAATTTTAAATTTTCATTTCCCCTATTTTTAAACATATAGTTATTAAGTAATTAGACATGGTCATGTAGGTTGTTACTTTTATAATATTAAGATATGTATAGTTTTTATATACTCATCTTCTAATGGACTCTTTAAAATTATTATGTGATAGTTGGGTTTAGAATTATATAGCACCTTGATGCATTGGTATGTATCATGAGAAAAAAATCTTGGGTATTTAGTTTATTCCTTTCTGGTATAGGTATGATGTATTGGAATGAAACATTGAGAGAAATTTAATGGTGTACTATTTTTTAAATTCCATCACTAAATGATCAATTATTTATGATCATTAATTTATTTATTCATTTTTAATATTGGGATATATTATGAGTATAGTTACATTTGTTTATGAATTTGTTTTTATTATTATCATATTTGTTAATATATTCTTATGTTATAATAGGTTATTCTATAATATACCCTTTATAGTGAATCTGAGATTACCCCTATATATTTTTCCCATTTCCCATGGAAACCATGAAAATTAGTACATGTGAAACAAGTATTTTTTGAGTAGAAATGATAATATTTTCATGTGTTGATATGATGTATCTTAAATTTTGAAAGTAATGTAATTATTAATTACGTACATAGTTTTCTGATACTACCAAAATTATGGATACCAATTATTTTGATATATTTATATTTACTGTTGAAATAAAATATCCACGGGTCCCAGGGTAATGGAGTCAATGTGTTAAAATTTTTGAGACACCCAAACCCACACCCCAAGATCCAATGCTAGAAAAAATGTTTCCTAAAAATTGGATTTCATATCAACTAAATTGACAAAAAACATAACCAATGATAATTACAATTTCAAGAGACACTTACATTCCAAATACATTTTAGGATTAGATTTTTAGAGAGAAAAAAGTGAAATTAAATAACTAAATGCATACACTTCTAAAAAATAAAAAAATTTCCCACTAAAATAAGGATACCTAATTTTAAAATAAGTCTTATATATCTCCTATGTAACTCTACACATCTAAAACAATTATATATATATATATATATATTAAATTTTTTACTCTTCTTTTCAACACGGGGATATGGAAACATAACAAGGGGTGAGAATAAGCCCTTCTTATGTAACATCCCAAGTATTTATTGAAAAATAAATTGTTATATCTAAAACAATTATGAATAATATATTCATTTTATGTTAAAGGGGACACTTTTACTGATATCCTACCCAACAAACAACAATGGGTTTATCCAAAACCTTATGCTGCACAAAACACTGAGTTATACAGAAAAATAATATAATAATTATATTATTATTTTAAATGGTAGTTAAAGCCTAGTTTTTGTATTGGAGAGAAAGAACAGAATTATCTATATTATGATTTTTCATATTTTTTAATTTTTTTTACATTTATCCTATGAATGTTAGAGTTTTAAAATGAGAATGAATCCAATTTCAAACATATAATACTCTAATATTTTTAAAAGGTTGTTTTTTCACCTTTTAATGGAGAAAACTTTTTCAAAATAGTTTTTCTCACATTTATATATTCCATTTGATAAAATAAAGTTCTTATTTAGAAAAGGGAAATCAAAATTTACCTAGGTTAAAATTTTGGTTTTTTTTCTGAGAAAATTCACATTTTAATGAATAGTGAAAATACTTTTTTTAATAAAAACTTTTTTTTCATCTTATTTAATTATATAATTATTTTACCCTTTTAATAAGTTTAAAAATTGTTTTTTATTATTTTTTTATCATTTAATCCAATTTTCTCATTGGATGTAATTTTACATTAAAATTTGACATAAACACATATCAATCTTTTGATAGTATTTACTTCTTAGAAACCCAATTTCTAGTTTTGACAACAGAAATTAATTTTCTGACAATTCTATGTTTTGAATTTGGAAAAATGGATTCCATATTTGGAATTGAAAGGTCCAAATTGGGTAAATAGGTTCCTTTTAGTTTTCTGAAATTATGAATAGTAATTTCAGTAATTATTTTTATTTACCATGGTTAAATGGTAAATCCGCTAAATAAGGGTATAAATTAGTATTTTAATAACATACAAATACCATAACATGTGTTATAATCCCATTTTATAAGATATGTCTGACCAAGAGCATCCTTGGTCGATTTTAGGACCCTATGGAGGCACTTGTGTGTTATAATGACATGTTACAATAATCCATTTAATGTAAAGAGAAATATAACACAAACGTGTATCTTTTTACTAAAGAAATTTTAAGGTTGGGTTATATAATAGATATCTTTAACTATAAATAGTCATTAGAAATATAAAATTATTTTTTATATATTTTAATTTTGTTAAAAATTTATAAACATTAAATAAATAAATTTATTTATGACACAATGATGATGCATTGAATACCTTATTAATGAAAGATTAAAGTAAATGATGTTATAAATTTTAAAACAAATGTTATTTGAAAATTTCTATGACATAAATGAATTTTTATGGATTATTATCACATGTTATATTTTATCTTTTATTGTTTTTTAGAATTAATCATGTTTTTATGACTATAACAAAAATAAATTACTAAATGGTGTCCAAATGGACATAAACGTGTTTTTATTGAAAATACTACCTAATTAAATGATATAACAGTAATAAAAATATGATATTTGTCCAATTGAGTTAGATAATGTTTAAAATTTCATTATTTATCAACTTAATGTTCTATTATCATTTTATAGTAACTATATTACCTATAGTGTAAGAATACTGGAAGACATGGTAAGAGTTAATTTATTTAACTAAGGGATAATGCCAAAATAAAAAGTTAAATTTGAAACCTAAACTTTTCTAAAACCTATTGGTTGAGTGGATTTCAACCCATAATCATCTTATCTGCAAAATAGATTATTTTGGAACTATTATAATTTGAATATAAAATTATAATAAAATAATATCGCAAGACTTTCCTAAAGTGCCCGTCCTCCCTCTTATAAATGGCCACCGTCTTTATCAACTTAGAAACAAATCTCAATCCCCTCGTATCATCTAAATTCTACTCAAATAAGCTCCCAAAACCCCTAATTTAATTCTATAATCCTTACCTTAGACATTAGACAACTCAAGGGATCCTTTTGGCTCAAATCAAAAGAGTTACCAATTTTAGAAGTAACATCTTCTCTCAAGCTCCTTTTATTTAATTTATTTCTAAAAACCCCATAATATTCTTTTATTCCATTATTTTATAAAAAATTAGTATCCTAAATATACTAGTATTTTTTATGTTAAGCTTTCGACCCACACTTACACACACCTCCATCAAATGGATATAGAACATACTGTTTCTGTGTAAGGTGAACTACTACTTCATGAAATGATGATTGTTTAACCTTCTACTACCACCTATAATGGTGGCCATTATGATGGAACTATATTTATGTATGATATATATTTTATTTTTGTTTTCTCTATGGTTCTAAAATTTTTATTTATAATATAAAATTATTGTTTCTATAATGTGTAAATATGATAATCTAATTTGAGGATGTTTGGACTATCACCCCCTCAAAGTGATATGAATCATTCATTCCATACATGGAACATATAACGGATGGAGTTAATGAAATTATTAAAATATATAACATCTATTTTATACAGTAATTATAATATATATATGTATCATTTATTTTATATTCCATTAATATGACAAAGAAATGAAAGTAGCATTCATGCGTATGTATGACCTACCGTCTCGATGAAAGATAAATTTCATTTATTATCTCTAAATTTAATGGAATATTATAAATATATATATATTATATATATATGATAATTAAACCACAAATATCATTCTGTATATAATGGACTTATGACCACTTTGATAATTTTCATTAAAACATGTTCATTTTTACTCAATTACCGAACATCGACAAAACGTCAGATATGTACTCCTATAATTAACGAATTTTTATAACATAGTAATATGTAAAATAAAATAATTAATAATATTTAAAAATTTTATAAAGAAATTATAAATTAACATCTTTTTATTATTCAGGATATTAATGAACAAACGAGACAATTTAGATTCAATGTAATGGAAATCTTAACTCAATCTCATTTAATCAAGTTAAATATCCATGTCATTGGATTTGTTTTTCCAATAATATATGTTAATGAAATATTTTTTTTACACTATATATACATTTATATTGGATGTATTAATTTTTTTCACATATATTTATGTCCTTGATTTATCCTTAATCAAAGGATATGATATTTATAAGGGATTTCATCTCAATTTACATTCCATTGGGACTTATTTGTTCTTATACACCAATTCACTTTTATATGTTGTATATAATTTCCTTTTAAATATTATATCATTAATATCATTATTCTCATGATATTATATGTTTTGTTTAATGTTATTATTTAAATTTTTTATTCATGTATTTTCTCAAGTGGTATGGGACTCTTTAAGTAAAATATATTTTTAAATGTTTTAATGATTTAAACGTCTAAATCCTTCTCATTCATGTCCATGTTTTCAAAAATAATTTTAAGAACTTATTTATATGGAAATTAATATTTTAAAGATTAAATTCATTTCAAATCATTCAATTTTGTATGGGGAACTTCAATTAAAAAATCTTCTTTTAAACTATTTTAATTTTGTATTAAAGGGGTCTTAATTATTTCAATAACATTGAATGTTTTTACATATACTTCATGAATAGAATTTCTCAATTTTACATCACTATTATTTATTGATGTTTACTTTAAAAGTTTACAATTTTATTTTAAAATAATGTGTTTTCATTTATGAGTGTGAGGATTGTAAAGATGAAATGTCATTTCAAATTGGAAATGTAATTTTTCCTTTATGATTGGTTTATGTGTTATGTAATAATATGGTTAATTGAGATTTATTAAGTACAAATGTGGTTTTAGGGTAAACCATGGTATGGTGAGCCTGGGATATCTCTACAATGAATTGGGTAAAATGATGGAGGTAAATGTCCCGATTTTTCCTGAGACATTTAGGGAATATACAGTGATGGATATTTTAAACATAAACCTGAAGGATAATCCCTATGTGGCTGTGAAAGCAACAAAGTATGTATGATATAGATTCCACAAGTTACCTTAATGATTTATTATTTCTAAGATACTTTGATGATTCCTACGAATTCATGGGTTTATAAATATTCATAGACTAATGTTTTCTTTCCTTATTTTATCCCTTACAAAGTTTTTGTGCTTATCCCATGTTTTTTAAAAAGTTTTCATATCATATAAGGATGATTAAGATAAAGGAAGAAGTCAAAAAAGATTTTTATCAAGAAAATAAATAATGCTTTTTAACTGGTTTTATTTGGTGGAAAAAATGGATACTCTTTTGATAGTATCCTCTTGTGTGATTATGGTATGATATGTATTAATAGTGGATTTTTTTTATAATTCTAAACCTGAAATGATACCCAATGTTAATTAAAATAAAATTCTTAACATACCTTAGGATTATGTAATGTTCTAAGGATGGGTACTTATAGTTGGTATTAGAGGTCGGTTTAGATAACTTTAATGGTTAGGATATTTTAATAGAATATCCATAAATTGATTTTTTACTTTACGATAAAATAGAAAAATAATTTTAGGATTACCATGTTGGTTCATCTTAGATATGTCTGTTCAGAATGGTTTTCTATAGAGGAAATTGAGAAACTGTGATGGGATGACATCTAGAGGAAAAAACCATCCAAATAAGTAACTTGAGACGGTCATAATCGAAACTAAATAGTTTTATGCAGTGATGGGATAGTCAAAATAGGCTAAACATTTAGGTGGTACCCATGCATGATATCATCCAAATCAACCATATAGGAACATGTCGATAGAGGATCATTTCATGAGGTAACATCCTCCATCATTCAGAGGATCATCTGAATCTGTTCTAGATAATGAGTAGATTAAAGAACATGAAAATATTTTCAATGTATAGGGGTGTTTATAACATCAAAAGTTTAGTCTTATTATTTATCATTTTGAAGGTGAAGTCGATTAGTGGTGGTCAATGGTTAAAAATATTAGGGACAATGAAAATATTGATTCTATTGATTGAAATGAATTAAAAGGTATTTTTCTTGAGAACTAATTTCCTAAGTCAATTCAACTTAAGATGGAAAAAAGAATTCTTGGAATTAAGGCAAGAGGGTGAATCAGTGGCTGCTCATGAAGAAATATTCACTTAACTAGAAAGGTATGCTCCAAATTTCCTACCAGATCCTGATAGTAAAATCAATCATTTTACTAAGCGTTACTGCCAAATTATTGAAGTGAATTAGCTTCTCATGAGTTCAAAAGTTATGACAAACTTTTTCAATGTGTGGAGAAGGTGGAAATAAAGTTTATCGATGATCATGTGTTTTATGATAAACAACAGAATAAGAGGTTGAGGCGGCAGAGGAAATGGAAGAACTCTTCAAAAAAGTCTAATGGTAAGAAACATATGATTACAATTTTTGAACATTGTGGTAAAAATAACACTCATAAATTCCTTTTGAGTTTTGGTAAGTTCTTTAAATGTGGTAAAATGGTACATAAGGATCGTAATTACACATAAAGGATTAGGGTAGTGGTAAGACAAAATCTGATTTATGGTCAGTAAAATGATTTAAATGCAATAAAATGGTTCATTATAAAAATGAGTGTCTGATGAAGAACCCAAATTATTGGATGAAGATGGAATATAAGAATAAAGGGGTGGTGAAAAAAATCGAAACTAATTCTACAGATGTTGGGCCATCAAATGAAGTAGTATCAGGTACATTTTTTTATTTAGATTATGCCAATGTGTTGTCTGATTCCAGGTCTACACATTCTTTCATTTCTGAGAAATTTTCTAGTAAATTTGGCATTATATCTCATGAAATGAATCTATAAATTATAGTAAAAACATCTAAGGGATATTTTAAGATAAAAAGAAATTATAGGATCCTTCATATCCTTGTCTATGGAAGGAGTCTACCTGCAAACATTATTTTTTTTGCCTCTAGTGAAGTTTGATATAATTCTATGTATGGATTGGATTTCCATTTATCAAGATAGAATTGAATACAGAGATAAAGAGGGGTTTTTCAGAAATAATTTCAATTTTGTAAAAGAATGATCTAAGACTATTGAAAACATATCAGGAATCTAAGAAACTATTAAAATATGGAAATGTATGTTACTTTTCACATATTGTTTAAAACAAAGGAATTTTTTAGAATAAATTTGTAAAAGTGGTAAATGGGTATCTTAATGTTATTCCTTCTGATTTTCCTGGTATAATACCTGATCGGGAATTTTAATTTATTTTTTACTTGGTTCCTGATGCTAATCCAATTTTAAAACCTCCTTTTCGAATGTCTGAAATTGAAATGTTAGAGTTAAAGAAGCAATTATAGGAGTTATTAGATAAAGGTTTCATTCGACCTAGCACATCATGATGGAGATATCCTACCATGTTTGTTAATAATAAATATTCTTCAATGATACTTTTCATTTGATTATAGAACCTCAAATAATATCACTATTAAGAAAAACAATCATTTGCCTCATATCCATGATTTGTTTGATCATCTATTGGGAGGTCAGTATTTTTGGAAGATTGAATTGAGATTGTGGTACCATCAGATGAAAGTAAGGGAATAATAAATTATAAATACTTAATTTCCAACTAGATATGGACACTATGAATTTTCAATTATTCCTTTTGGGTTAACCAATACACTTGTTGCATTCATGGATCTTATGAATAGAATTTTCCTTGAGTTCTTGGATAAGTTTTTTGTTGTGTTTATTGATGATAATTTTCTATATTCTAAAAGTAAATAGGAGCATGAAAGTATTTTAATTTTTGTCTTGAAAACATTAAAATAAAAGAAACTATATGGGAAATTTAGAAATTTGTTAGTTTTGTTTATAATAAATTTCATTCTTGGGTCACATTATTTTTAAAGATAGAATAACTATTGATCCTCCTAAAAAAAAGTTGTTGATGAATTTCTAAGACCCACAAATATAATTGAGATTTGTAATTTTCTTAGTTTAGTAGTTTATTAATGGAGTTTTGTTGAAATTTTTTCATGATTGTCTACTCCACTAACTAATTTAACTTGAAATGGTGTTAATTTCATCTAGACAAAAGAATGTGATGAATGTTTTTTGGAATTGAAATAAAGATTATAGAATTCTCCAGTTTTGGAACTACCTTCCAAAAATGGTGAATTTCTAATCTATAGTGATTCTTCATACAAAGGAATTGGTTGTGTCCTAATATAGAATTATTAGGTAATTGATTATGCTTCACGTAAGTTGAAAACTCATTAGTTAAATTACCCTACATAAGATTTTGAATTAGTTGTAGTTGTTTTTTCTTTAATAATTTGGAGGCATCATCTGTGTGAAGTAAAATGTGAAATATATATGGACTATAAAATATTTAATTATATATTTACTCAAATATAATACAACATGAGATAGAGAAAATGGCTGAAATTAATCAAGGATTATGATTGTATGATTCATTACATTCTTGGAAAAATGAAAAAAGTGGCTGATGCTTTGGATTTGAAAATTAATACTACATTAACCATGTTACATTTGGAACATGATAATTTTATTAATGATTTGATGAAATTTTCCATGGAGGTTGTTGGTGTAGAGAATTCCAATGTTTCGTTTCAGTTTTCAGTGAAATTCTCTCTAGATGAAATAATTAAGAAAGCCTAGAAGGAAGACAATGAGTTGCATAAAAAGGTAGAGTTGGTTCAGATGGGTACATTACCTAAATTTAACATTGATAAAGAATGTGTTTTGAGGTTTTTAATGATATTATATTTGATTTGTGATTTAGAGTTGAAGAAAAAGATGTTATGGTATGACCATTCCTAGTAGTACTAAGAGGTACATATATCTTCATGAGCATTATTGGTGGGAAGGATTGAAAATAGATATTTCTAACTTTACCATGAGATGTTTTATTTTTCAATATGTTAAAGTAGAGCATCATGTACCGAAAGGGATGTCTTAGTATTTTCCAGTGCAAGAGTGGAAATGGGAAAATGTGTCCATGGATTTACTTGTGGGATTACCAAAGACTTCAAGATGTAATAATGCAATCTAGTTTATTGTTGATTTATTGACTAAATCTACTCATTTTTATCCTATTCGAGATACCCTTCCTCTAGATTATTATTACCTATTGTATATTAAAGATATCTCCAGGTTACATGATGTTCCCCAATCCATTTTATCTGATCCTGATCCTAGGTTCACATATAAATTTTGGAAAGGCATTTATAAGTCACCGAGAACTGAATTAAATTTCAGCAAAACCTTTCATCCTCAATCAGATGGACAATCAAAATGAACAATTCAAACCTTAGATGATATTATACATGCTTATTAAATGGATTACCTAGGAAGTTGATATCAACATCATTCTTTTATTCTATTTTCATATAATAATAGTTTTCATTCTATTATACAGATAACACTATTTGAAGCATTATATGGAAAGCAGTATCAAACTCTATATTTTTTGGATGAAGTTGGTGAATGGAATTTGATGGGACTAGAATTTGGGGAAGATATGGTAGAAAATGATCAATTGATTTAGAAGAAAATGGGAACATCCTAGAGCAGGAAGAAAAGTTTTTCACATAACTAGAAGAAGGATATTATTTTCAAGGTAGGTGATCATGTCTTTCTCGAAGATTCTCCATGGAAAAGTGTGATGCAATTTGGTAAAAGGGAAAGCTAATTCTTTGGTTCATTGGACCCTATGAAATCTTAGAGAAAGTTAGATCAGTTGTCTATAGAGGGGATTTACCTCCATGTTTATCCTAGGTACATACAGTTTTTTCTTGATTCAATGTTAAAAAATTATATTCTGGATCCATCTCATGTTTTTAGTCTAAAGGTTGTTTAGTTGGAAGAGAATCATTATTATTGGGAATAGTGAGTACAGATTCTCGACCAGAGAGAGAAAGTATTGTGGAATAAGGTGACTCATCAGGTAATGGTTTTTTGGAAAATCCATATAGTTTAAGAGTCAACATGGGAATATGAAAAATCTAGGAGGGATAAATACCCTTAATTATTTAGAAAGTTAATAAAATTGTGAGGAGGAAATTTCCAAAAGGGGGAAGGATGTAACATCACAGGTATTTATAGGAAAATAAATTTTCATATGCAATAATATTGATGAATAAAATATTAATATGAATTCATAGGGGACAATTTTTTTAATTGATTACTCATCACGTAATAATGGGTTTCTTCTAAATCCTGTGTTGCACACAACTCTGATTTATACTGCGAAATAATATAACAATAATAATAATATTTTAGATGGTAGTTAATGCCTAGCCATTGTATATTCAATATTGAAAATAATTAACTATATTATTATTTTACATATATTTAAAATGTTTTTACATTTATCCAACGAATTTGAGATGCTTAAAATAAGAATGGATCCAATTATAAGAATATAATACTCAAATATTTTTAAAAGGTCGTTTTACTACATTTTTATGGTGAAGCCTTTTTAAAAATAATTTTTTCACTACTATATGTTTTATTTGGTAAAATAAACTTATTCATTGGAAACAGGACATTAAAATTTACCTTGGCTGATATTTCAGTATTTTTTAACGAAAATTATATTTTAATGAATAGTAAAAAATATTGCATTTTAATTCAAAAATGCCTTTTCGTGTAATTTATTTATATAGATATGTTATCATTTAGTTGATTTTAAAGTGTAATTGGATTATGTTTTTATCATTTAATACAATTTTGGTCATTAGATGTAATTTCACATTTAAATTGGTTATAAAAACATGTCAGTCATTTGATAGATTTTACTTCTTAAAAACATTCTTTCTAGTTTTCCCAACGGAAATTAATTTTAAATTAATTTCATCCAATTATTTGTTTTGAATATTAAGAAATGGATTCCATATTTTTTATTACAATTTCCATATTTTTAAAATACGAACCTTTTAATTTTGGACATCATGTAGAGAAACTTAATAATTATTTTTGTTTACCAAGGTTAAATGGTAAATTAGTAAAATAAGGGTAAAAAATAATGTTATAATAATATAAAACTATACTAACATGTGTACTGATAATATTGAATGATATATGGTTGACAATGATCATCATTGTGTTGATTTTAGGACCCCATCTATCCACTTGGGTATGATAATGTTATGTTATAATAATTAATTTAAAGAGAAATATAACACAAACATGTATATTTTTACTAAAACAATTTAAATATGGGGTTATATAATTTCAATCATTGAATATAAATAATAATTATAAATATTAAACATTTCCTATATCATGGTATTTTATATATAATTTTTAGACGTTAAATAAATAAATTTATTTTTCACACAAGGATGATGCAGTGATTACCATATTAATGAATGAATCAAATAAATGATATTATAAATATTAAAATAATTGTAATTTTAACATTTTATACCATCATTGAATTTTATGGTTGATTATGACACGTTATCATTGATTTAATTTATTTATTTTAATTAATAAATTTTTTATGACTAACAAAAATCTATTACTAAATAGTGTCAAAATTGATATAAATGATTTTTTAAAACAAATACTATTTTATTAAATGATATAATAGTAATAAAAATATTATATTCGTCCAAATAACTTAGATAATGTTTAAAATATAATTAATTATCTTCTAGAGGTTCTATTGTCATTTTATACTAATTATATTAACCATTTAGTATAAGAATACAAGAAGACATGGTAAGAGGTAATTTATTTAATTAAGGGTTAAAGCCAAACGATAAGGTTAAATTTGTGACATAACTTGTATAAATAAAATTTGATGAATGTATATAGACCCATACTCTTATTATGATCTAAATATATCAGTTTGAGAGTATTATAATTCTAAAATCAATTTAAAATAAAATAAAATTGCAAGACATTCCTAAAGTGCCCCTTCTCCCTATTATAAATGGCCACCAGCACTACCCACTTACTCAAACCTCTCAAGCCCCATGGATCATAAAAATGCTACTAAAATAAGATCTCAAAGACCATAATTTCCTCTTATATTCCTTTACTTGGGAATAAGTCCCCCCAAGGAATCCTTTTGAATCAAACCAAAAAGAGTTACCTGATTTAGAGGCAACATCTTCTCCCAAGCTCCATTCATTTATTTTATTTCTACAACCACCTAAAATATCATTATTCCATTTTTTATAACAACAAGAGTATCCTAATTATACTATTATGTTTTTTATGCTATGTTTTAGACCTAAATATAAACACACATCCATCTAATTGATATAGAAAATATTGTTTTTGTGTACGGTGAACTACTTCCTCACAAAATGATGATTGTTCAATTTTCTCTTACCACCTCTCATGGTGTCCATTATGATGTCAATATATTTATATAAGATATATATTATATTTATATTTCCTATATTCTTGTGTAATTTTTATTTACAACATACCTTTATTCTTTCCATAACATTTAAATATGATAATTTCATTTGAGGAAGTGAGGACTACCACCCCCTCAAAGTGATATGATTCATTCATGCCATACATGGAACGTATAAAGGATGGAGTTAATGATATTATGTAACATATATAACATATATATTATATTGGAGATGAAAAAATTCTCTCTAACGACCAAGTGCTCTCGTCGCTTTCGACGCTCCCTCTAGGGTTGCCCAATCCTGATGACTTCGCTGGCCTCAAATTGATTCGATAGCTCCTTCTCGATGGGTATCAAATTCGATCCTGAATGTGAACTCGCATTCAAGCACAAAATCTTAGCTAAAAAAATGACACCCTCTCAAAAGAAAAGACGAAAGGAATATCCTTCGTCGAATCTCTCAAAGGCATGGACCCTTGCAAATCCACTGAGATGCATGTGGCTAGATGCAAGAAGCTCGAAGACGGTAGATTTGCTGTTGAAGCTGATCCAGAAGCACTTTAGCAATGGTCGCTACTCTGTAAGTTTTTCTTCCTGGCCCGTATTTCTTATCTAAAATGGGACAACCCCTGGTCGAACCCGGAACTCAAATCTAGAATTGAAAATATTTGGGGTTTTTCTGACTGGAAGCTCATCCCTCTCGGTAAGGGTTATTTTCACCTTGTTTCAAAAATTCAAGAAAATTTGAATCGTGTATGGAACTCTGGGAACCTGCAAATCAAGCCGAGTGTCGTTCGTTTATCAGAATGATACCTCGCCTTCAATCCATATAACAAAAAAAAATTCCTTAGTTCAAATCTGGGTGCATTTTCATGTATTGAATTGGTATTTTTGGCACCCCCAGATTCTCAAAGACATCGCCTCATGTATCAGCACACCACTAAAGATTGATCAACGAATGCTGAACCCTGAGCTTGGCATGTATGGACGTGTTATGGTGGAGGTCGACATTGCTGAAAAAATTCCTGAAACCATAATCTTCAACGCCAATGAGTATCGTGCTGAAGTTCGGATTGAGTGTGAACGAATGCCTCCCTACTATGAACTATGAAAAATACTCAGGCACTCACTTCTGAAATGTCGGGTGATCAAAAACCAGGTGACTGAACCTGTGGATGACGGATGGACTGAAGTGAAGCAGAAGATGTCTGGTAAGAGTGTGATTTCTGCTGTCCCTAACCTCCCCAAGAAAAAACCCGATATTTGGGTGAAAAAACTTCTCTTCTGGGTGAGACCTCCGGGACCTCCTAGGATGATCAAGTCGAAGCTGAAGAACAGGAAGTACTCTCCCAGACCTCCTTGGAAGACAATGCTCAGCCCATCCTAGTAAATTCCTCTGAACCCTACCTCCATGCGGATCCAGATGATGCAGCGAGAACTCGTCCCACCAAGGCGCCAGTATCTCACATAGCCTGCCACAAAGATGACATCCCGGTTGATATCACCTCTCGAGATCCTACACAAGTTACTGCAACCCCTACACAACTATGTGTTATGGATCATTCTTCTCCAAAACAAGCTGATGCCACTGCCTCATCCGAGAATTCTGTTATGCATTCTTCTGCTCTGGTTAAACAGGATAATTGCACTGAGGTGAACTCACCTCCCCCCCCTTCACCCCCCTATACCACTGCCACTACAGGATCTCAACTCTAAAATTCAACATATACCCTTGATGGATGTATCTACTGAACCAGTAGACACTCTGGACACTCCATCTTTGACTACTGACCCCCATGCCCCTATGGCAATGGACCTTCCTGCTGCTACTATTGATTTAAATGTTTTGAAAGTAACTAATGTTTTAACTACTTATTCTATGAGAAAACAGGGCATAAAGACTCCCCCAACCACTCCCTCAAACCTTATAAGATCTAAAAACATCAGGGGCTCGAATGGATCCAAAAAGAAAAAAAGGATCTCGGGCTCCAAAAAAGGTTTTAGTGGATTTGTTTTTTTGGAATTTTCAGGGGCTAGAGAACTCTGACACTCTTTTGGTTATTAGAAGACTTGTTACTACTCATAAACCCAAAATTTTAGCACTTGCTGAACCCAAAATCAACTTTTCTATGAACTTTTTGCGCCTCTTTCATGTTGGTTATAATTTTCTTGGTTCTTGTGCTAATGATAGTAATGCTGAATCTTTACGGATTCTTTATCACAACTCCCTGAAAAATGTCAAAATTAGTATCTACTCTAACCAAATGTTTACTTGTGATTTTATTTTTGATAGAAAGCACATATTTTGTACATTTGTTTATGCCAAAAATAGATACCAAGATCGTAGGACTTTGTGGAGTGCCCTCGCCTCCATTGCTAACTCCATGCATGACCCATGGATGGTGATGGGGGATTTCAATTCCATCCTCTCACCCTCTGAGAAAATGGCTCCTTCCCATTCTCCTATATCATCTAGAGAATTTAGAACTACTATTGTGGACTGTAATCTGGTTGAAGTCAATCTCATAGGTGCTAAGTTTACTTGGTATGCAGACATTATAATCGGGTTGTTGCTAGCAAGCTGGATAGAGCTCTTGTTAATACCCCAATATTAGATGCTTGGGACACCATCTCTAGTATTACTCTTCCTAAACTTAATTCTGATCATCACCCTATTCTCATCACCTTTCACTCAAAAAATCCAAGGCTAGTATTCCCTTCAAATTCAACAATCCCTGGTCTCAGGATCAGGACTGTACTAACCTCATTTGAAGTTGTCGGAGCTCTATGAGTCATCCTGCTGATGCTTTTGCCTATATCACCAAGCTCAAGCACCTAAAACATTTACTCAAGGGTTGGTGTATTACCAAATCTAAACAGACTGACCAAGAAATCTCAAACCTTGAGAATGACCTTAATAAAATCCAAATCTCCTCCACTAACTCTGATTTTCCCTTGGACCACC
Organism: Viscum album; assembly: GCA_963277665.1. Classification (NCBI taxonomy): domain Eukaryota; kingdom Viridiplantae; phylum Streptophyta; class Magnoliopsida; order Santalales; family Viscaceae; genus Viscum; species Viscum album. The sequence continues at coordinate 1,653,223,405 of OY728121.1, read as the reverse complement.
AAGCTGAAATAAAAATTTCTGTCAAGCTCAACTCCCATTTAACCCTAAAGGATAAAATTCGCAAATAGGTGTTCAGAATGAAGTGGCTCATGGATGGAGATAGAAATAATGAATTTTACAATTCCCTATAGTGGATTAGAAAAGTCACCCGACCCTCATCTTCTCTGAAAGATAATGACAATATCCTGTCCTCTGAAGCTTCCATTTCAAATCATGTTGTCACTTAATTTGAAAACATTTTTATGTGCCCTCATATCAACAAGAATATTCACCCTGGGATCATCCCGATGCTGGTCAGTGCGGATGACAACCGTTCTCTCTTAATTTCTCCTCTGGATCAGGAAAATAAAGCTACGGTCTTCAGTCTAAACCCTGACAGTGCTCCTAGACCTGACAGATTCAATAATGGTTTTTTTACAACACTGGGAGGTTTTCCACACTGATGTCTGCAAACTTGTTAAATATTTTTTTAACACTAGATCACTTCCTCATGGCCTCAATGCCCAATTCCTCACCTTAATTCCAAAGGGGGATAATGCCTCTGAAATCCATCTTTTTAGACCCATTTTTCTAATTAACTCCATTTATAAAATTATTGTCAAGATTCTTTCCAATCGTCTTTCCCCCTTATGTAACAAAATCATCTCTTGGAACCAATTTGGTTTCATCAAAGGTAGATCCCTTCAAGACTGCATATTCCTTGCTTTGGAATGCACCAAATCTCTAAACAAAGTCTCCTGTGGAGGCAACATTTCCATTATGATCTATGTTAGGAAAGCTTTTGATACAATTGACTGGACCTTCATTTTTAAGGTTCTCAAAGCTTTCAGATTAAACTATATCTTCATTAACAGGATAAAATCCCTATCTAGCTCAGCCTCAATCTCAATTCTTATTAATGGCTCTCCAAAAGGCTAATTTAAATTCACTAAAGGGGTTAATCAGGGTGATCCCCTCTCCTCCACTTTCTTTGCGATTGAGGAAGATTATCTTAGTAGAATCCTCTCCTCTCTCGCTCATCAAGGTAAACTCAAACCCATCTCGGCGTCCAGGAATCTAGATGTCCTGAATCATCTCCTTTATGACGATGACATTATCCTTTTCCTTAATGGAGGTAAACGAAATTTTGACAACCTTAAGCATGACTTATCCCATTATGAGGACGTTTTGGGTCAAACCATATATTGGAATAAATCCTTTATTTTCTTTGGGAAATCCTTCCCCCTCTCTCGAAAAGGTCACCCTATTGAAACACTTGGCATCAAGGAAGGCTCTTTTCCCTTCACTTATCTTGGAGTCCCCATCTTCTTGGGTATCCCGAAGGATATTTATTTTACTGATATTGTTGAGTAGGTGATTAATCAACTCTCTGCCTGGAAAGGGAAATCCCTGTCCATGGCTGGTAGAATATTCCTGGTGAAATCGACCATTTTCTCCAAATTGGTTTATTCCCTCATGATCTACAAATGGCCTCTGAGTCTTCTCAAAAAAGTCAATAAGTATAAATTTTTTTTGTTTGGACTGGCAGCATCATTGAGCATAAACTTGTCACCATCCCATGGTCAACCTGCTGAACCCCCCTTGAAAAGGGAGGCCTTGACATTAAAAATCTCAAATTGTTCAATGAAGCTCTTCAAGCGATGCTCATTTGGAGACTGATCCATAATACCTCTGACTCCCTTACTTTTCTTAGAAACAAATTTCTCGTGAGGTTAAAAAATGGAAATTTAAATTATGTTCAATCTTCGCTTTGTCCATCCTTAAAAACATTATTTGTTCAGATCATGGATAACTCTAGATGGTTGGTTAGCATAGACTCCAACATTCTCTTTGGGATAGATAACTGGATGGGCTCCCCTCTTATTACTAAGATTCCTCCTAATACTGCCCCAGACAACATTAATTGCAATATTAAGGAAGTGATGCAAGACAGGGACTTGGAGCTACCTGACTCTATCTCATAGGTGGTTGAAAGTCACCCTTTCTCTCATGATGAGGATCTCTTGGTTAGGGAACCCACTCTCAAGGGTATTTTAAACTCAAAAAATTTGTACAATCATTCTTTTTTGAACTTGGAATCTGATTTTTCTTGGCTGAAATGTTTTAATAAACCCTGGATTAAACCTACTAGGATTTTTCTTATTTGGCGCTTGGCGCATAATCACATCCCTACTAAGATACGTCCTCAATACTTCAGAATACAACTTTGTTCAAAATTCCCCCTCTATCATCAAAACAGTGAGGATATCGACCATCTATTTCTATCTTGTGCTACTGCTTTTTCCATGTGGAATTTTATTGCTGACATTTTAAACTGCAGGTGGCCATCTTCAGACAATATTCTTTCCCACATAAAGCATTGTGTGAAGCTTGAATTCTCTCCACAAGTCAAAAATCTCTTCTTAACTACTGTGGCGGAACTTCTACACATTATCTGGTATGATAGAAATTCCATTATTCACAATAATCACTCGCCCAATCTCATTTCAGGGCATACGAGAATCCTGATTTCCATTAATGATGCTGCCTCGATCCAGAAATCTCATTGTGAAAACTCGATTGGTGACTTTGTGATCCTGCGACGGTTAAAGGTTGGTGGCATTTTTACTCCTAAAAAACTTTTTCTTGAAGTCTTCTGGCAAGCCCCACTTCCTGGATGGATCAAAATTAATTTTGATGGAGCTTCAAAAGGAAATCCAGGTCCTGCGGGTTGTGGAGCAGTTTTTAGAGACTATAAAGGGCACTGCCATGGCTATTTCTATGGAAGCTGCGGGAACTCCTCCTTCCTTTAAGTAGAGATGTTGGCTCTCATCCATGCCATCCTTTTTGTGAAGATCAAAGTCTAGAACAACATCTTTATTAATAGAGACTCCACCACCGTTGTACATACAATTTGGAATGGGGTTGTTCACGTCTCTTAGTCCCTTATTGCGAGCTAGAATAACTACTTGAACTCGCTTCTTGATATCAGATATATTTCCACCCATGCCTACCGTGAAGCTAATATGGTGGCAGATGGTATTTCCAACAAAGGGATCAATCTAGACATTATGTGGGCTGACGAGTTACCGAATGATCTCATCCATCTCCTTGCTAAGGATTGTAATAAAATTCCCACTTTCAGACTCATGTAATTTTCTTTCTTGTTCTTAATAAATTTTACCCTTTGTAAAAAAAACATATATATTATACTAGAATTATAACATACCTATTTATCATTTAGTTTTCATTCCTGTAATATGAAAATTAAATGAATGTAAAATTAATGTGTATGTACCGCCTACCGTCTCCTTGAACAGTGCATTTTATTTCTTATCTCCGAATGTTATGTACAATTATAAAGACATATATAATTGAAATATATGATATTTAAATCATGAATATCATTCTATAGATAATGGAATAACGACCACATGGATAATTTTCATCAAATAAAATGCATTTTTGACATTGTAATAAGTGATATAAAATGAATAATAAAATTTAAAAAGGTTCTAAAATAATTATATATTAACCTATGTGTATTATTCGTGAAATTAAATAATAAATGAGACATTTCGGATTCAATGTATGGTAAATCTTAACTCAATATCACTTCATTGAGTTAAATATCCATGTCATTGGATTTTTTTCAAAGAATATGTGTGAATGACCTCTGATTGTTTTACACTAAATATAAATTTATTTTGGGAGTATTTATTTATTTTTCACAAATATTTATGACATTGATATATCCTTTATCTAAGGATGTGATATTTTTAATGGACTTCCTCTTAATTTACATTCCATTGAGTCTTATTTTTTTATACATCAATTCACATTTATATGGTGTATATTCTACCCTTTTATATATTATATCATGAATCTCATTACTCTCATGATATTAAATGTTTTTTAATGTAATTATTTAATTATTTTTATTCAAATATTTTCTCAAGTGGTAAGTGAATCTTTAAATAAAACATTGTTTTAAATGTTTTAATGATTTAATCTTCTAACTACTCTTTCATATCCATGATTTCAAAATGATTTTAAGGAATTATTTATATGTACATGAAAGTTTTTAAATTTAAATTCCATCCAAAAGATTCAAATTGGTTTGGGACACTTTTATTCAAATTCTTTATAAAGTATTTTAATTCTGTTTTAAAAGGGGATTGATTATTTCAATAACATTGAATGTTTTATATATATATGTCATGAATGGAATTTATTGTTTTATAAATTTATTATGTATTGAATTTTAATTTCCATGTTTACCATTTTATTTTAAAATTACGTGTTTTCATTTATGATTGGATGGATCTTAAAGTTGAAATGTGATTTCCAAGTGGAAATGTAATTTTTCCTTTATGCTCGGTTTATGTGTTATGATTATGTTATCGTTCATGGGAACTGATTATTTATACGGGTTGTTCCATAAAAAATCAAGGGCGGGTGATCCCATTATATCTCTATAATGCATTGGGTAATTTGATTGAGGTAAACATTAAGGTTTCTCCTAGGAAATTTAAAGAATATTGTAACGAACCAAAGTTTTTCAATGGAAATTACCTTATTATAATTATGTCATAAAATCAAATGAAAAAAAACATAATGAATTACTATGTTCTAAGTGACCTAAACACAATTTTGTCACTTCTGTGTTTGGAATTTTAAAAATCTGACATACACGGTTGTGTTCAAGATGATTTTTTGGAGCCTAATAAAACAAAAATAATTTTTGGTATATAGTAACCTACCCTTATGAATATTAACATACCCTTAGAAATAGTGATATACCCTAATTAATAGAAACCTTACTTATGATAGTATAAAAATAATATTCAAGTGAAAGTATGATGTACCTATATTTTAGAATAAGTAAATGAATGTTTTAAAATTGGGTTTTTAAAAATAAATTATGATTTTAATTAAATATTAAATTAATAATATTTAGAAAATTATTTTTTAAAAATGTATTTCATTTTTGGATTCTACACATCAAAAAATGGCTGGGGTGAAATTTTGGGATTTTTTTGAAACACTTGAATTTTTTGAGGAATAGTGAAACACAATAATTTACAAAATAAGCTAAATAAGCTAATTATAGGGTCATGTGTGATGTTATAATGATGTAAGACCACTTGATATGGGATTACATCATAAAATTACTATTCTTTGTCATTCAATACTCACTATTCCTTGTCTTAGGGGAAATTAATAAACTAATGAATTTTATATTAAGGAAACCCCTCTCCCCTCCACTATAAATACCACCCTTCACACCCTCATTTCCTCACACCTCTCAAGCTTGAAGCCTTGTCTGAACTATGCCAAAAAATCATCCCTACCCCCTACCCCACGTCCAAGAGCTTCTGGTCTCATTAAAAGACCAATACTAGGCCCCTTATGGAAGATCTCAAGAGGAGGATTCAATAGGTAATTTCTCTCCCTCTTCTTCTTTAATTCCCTTTCAATTTCACGTTCTTTTCTTATTCTCTTCCCACCTATCTTTGTCCAAATGGTATGTTAACTCTATTATAATGAATCTAATGGAGTTTTATGATACTAATGGGATATTATATCATCCAACCCATTTCCTGTTCCCATTATTTTATTAAAGAGAACGTTGTTCGTGAGGTGTTAATTTATCACCTTCAAGAATGACATGTTTACTTATTCCATTTCTACCTTCATATCGGGTCATGAAAACATTTTTATGGTTAAACCAGAATATTTTATATGTATTAATTCATATTTAATGTTTTGTAACTAACTTATGTACATATTAATAAGTGATAAATTAAAACAAATTCGTTGTGATCGAAAAACCGCCCAAATTAACCCAAACAATTATCATTTAATTTTTATCTACTGATTCATCCACATGGTTTATAATATAACCACTTATAATATCATTTTAAATTATTAAATGTCATTAAAAACATTTAATATCAGTTCTGGATGTTTTCCCATGTTCTACCCGAACTTCAATTTTTGAATACAAGTGAACAACCTAAGAAAAACCATAAAAACGAACATCCCTGAACAATTTTTTTAAACTCTATAAGTCTTCCAATGGAACATAAAATGAAATAATGAAACCATATTGAACTCTCTTAATGTATAAAAGGTTATGTAATTTATAATTAATTACTATAATGTCATTATACAGGATATTAAAGAGAAAGAAGCGTTCAGATACATGGTAAGGTGAAATTCTCGAACCAAAATTTCATCCTTCGGGTTCTCCCTCTTTCACTCCAATTTGGAATGGTCAATTCTTAAAAATAATTTGTTCATCATTATCTTACCTTTTCTGGGATAAAAATTTTTTCTACTAAATTTTATGTCAAACAAAATGTTTTCCAAAATAATTCTTCTTTTAAGAACTCAACTTTTACCTCTCATTCATGGTTGATGGTTATTGTATCAAGTATGTTGTTCCCTATTTCTTTTGGGAACCCAAAGATTATGAATCTATTCTTATGAGATGAAACCTGTTCCTTAAAATGGGTTAGTTATCTTCATTATTGATATATTTTTTATGTGAAATGCATGATAATGATAATATTATGAGGTGACGGTGAGCCTGGAATTATATAGCGCAATATGAATGCTTGAATGTGACGGGTGCACCCAGAATTATACAGTGCTCCAATGCATTGGGTAAAGTGATAAATCTCTTGATTAAATTTTAAATGATATGGAAAATATGCTTTATTTGATCACAATTATGTGTGGTATTTAACCACTAGGACATTATGTTTCATTTTTATGCACTGCCACATTTGAAGTCTTATATTTATGCTTCCTCTCATGTTCATGATCTTTTTACCATGTTATGATTATGCTCTTCCCATGCTATATTGTTCTTATATATCCTCTTACTGGGCTTTTAGCTCACCCCTTTTTTGATGTATATCCTCAAGTGACTACATGTACTAAGGAGAGGGAAAGTGCCAATAAGAAGCTAGTGAAGAAGGAATTAAATTATTTTTTATGATTTATGTTGTAAAAGTTATGAATGCTCCTAGTTTTCCCAAGACACTAAATCATTGGATCCTCTATGTGTAATAATATTATGTTTTTTATCTTTAAAATGATGTAATAGTAATGCAATAAAATGGTGGGCTGCTATTGTTGGTATCAGAGGAAATGTTTAGTTAATTTGGGAATTAGGATTAGTGAACCCTAGAGAAAACCTCTAGCATGAGACTAATTAAAAATATGCACATAATGATCTCTACATAGGGATCCCATATGTTATTATTTTAGTATAAATTGTGCAAATGAATACGTTATTTATTCATGACTTGGTTACTTATGTTTTGTTCTAGCCTTTTCTATTTTAGAAAATGGTGGGAACCAGGAGAAACGTGGTCAACAAATTGTGCGAGGGACAATGCAAAGATTTCCCGGACGACATCCCCAATGATTTGGGTGGTGGAGTTCAGAACTTCATAGCGATACTTACCCAATTATCTCAGTTTATGAACAATAACCATAATAATGGGGAACATACTCCTTTTCCAAAGAGGGGGAAACTGGATATCGAATGTTTTATGTGGAAACGACCACTAACGTTTAGTGGATCTTCCGATCCACTAGTTGCGGAACAGTGGGTCAACTCTAGGGAGAAGATCTTTTCTGTTCTTCACTATTCTGAGACGGATAAGGTGACCCTAGCCGTTTATCGTCTAGATGTAGAATCTGATCAATGGTGGTCTTTGATTAAGAACACCAAGCCATGGGAGTAAATTGAAGAGATGGAATGGAAAGAATTTAAGATAATGTTTCCTAACACATATTTTCCAAGAACTCTTCACACAAAGATGGAGAGAGAATTCATAGAGCTCAAGAAAAAAGAAGGAGAATCTGTTACAACCTATGAAGCGAATTTCTCAAGGCTTGCAAGGTACGCTTCGGGTTTTGTTATCAAAAATAATAGAAAAATTGGTATATTATTTAGTGGATTAAAACCACACCTTTTAAAGGATCTTGCAATTCGAGACTTTGAGAGTTATTAAGAAGTTGTTCGGTGTGCTCTCAAAGTGGAGATGTAGTTCGGAGAATGGTCCCATGACTATGGTGATAAGAAATAAGAGATGGAGTTTCAAGCTATTGGATCTAATGATAATGGTTGGAAGAAAACTCAACGACCCACATGCCAAAAATGTGGGAAGTTGCACCATCGGAACTACCTGAAAGGGATGGGAAAATGCTTCAAGTGTGGGAAAAAAGGAAATCATGATCAAGAGTGTTGAAAAGACATGAAAAGGAAGGATAATGTAGTGGAAGAAAGGAGAGAACCACCCATGGTTCAATGCTACAACTGTAGGGAGCTATGGCACTATGCACGCCAGTGCACTAAACCTTGAGTTCTCGAGGGTAATCAGTGTCAACATCCACCAAATCCAAATGAACAAGGGAAGGATTATGCCATCACTACTGCGAAGGTAGAGAAAGATGATGAAGTCGTACAAGGTACACTTCCAATTCACTCAAGAATGGAAGAAGTCTTATTTGATTATGGTTCTACGCATTCTTTAATATCTTGCATGTTTGCTAGAATAATATAATCAAAACCCCGAAACCTTGAAGTAGAGATATTTGTAAAAACACCAAGTGGTTCAATCATTGCAACCCAAGTGTTTGAATCTTGTTCTTTTGGCGTATTTGGGAAGATTAGTCTATCGAATCTCGTAATACTTCCCTTGGTGGAATTCGACGCTATAATGGAAATGGATTGACTCTCGTTATATAGAGCACATATAAACTACCAGGAAAAGGAAATATCTTTTCATATTCTGAACTATACCATGCTCCTCTACAAATGTAAGGAAGATCATAAATCTCCTTTGAAATGTCCTTCATCTCGGTGGATGTGGATTCCTTACGAAGAAGCATACCACTCCCTAATGGTTGGGTCAAAGGATAGTTCCATCCTTGCGTAAATGTCCATCGTGAGGGAATACGAAGATGTTTTTCTCGAAGAGTTACCTGGAATTCCCCCAGATAGTGAGGTAGAGTTCTCAATTGAACTCATACCCGGAGCTACTCCTATCTCAAAGTGTCCCTATAGGATGGATACCATTGAACTGGAGGAGTTAAAGAAGCAGCTATACGAGCATCTGGACAAAGGGTTCATACACCCTAGTGCATCACCTTGGGGTGCACCAGTTCTCTTTGTGAAGAAGAAGGATAGAACAATGTGGCTGTGTATCGATTATCGGGAACTTAACAAGATCACCATAAATAACAAGTATCCTCTCCTGAGGATTGATGACTTTCTCGACCAGTTAAGAGAAGCTCAATACTTCTCAAAGGTGGATCTTCTTTATGGATATCATCAGGTAAAGGTAAATAAGGAAGATATTCATAAGACTGCCTTCTGTACAAGGCATGGGCACTATGAGTTTTTGGTGATTCCCTTCAGACTTACTAATTCCCTTGCAATCTTCATGGATTTGATGAATAGGGTCTTTAGATATTACCATGAAAAATTTGTGGCAGTGTTTATTGATGATATTATCATCTAATCTAAGAGCAAGGAGGAACATGAAGAACATCTAAGACTTGTGTTGACGACATTGAGAAAGGAGAAGTTGTACGCCATGTTTAGAAAGTGTGACTTTTGGATGAAGAAAGTCATGTTCTTGGGACATGTGATCACAAATAAATGAATTTCTATGGATCCTTCAAAAACAAAGGCGATTGAGGAATGGACCAGGCCCTCAAGTGTCACAAAAATCCGTAGTTTTCTTGGATTAGCTGGGTACAACTGATGTTTTGTGAGAAACTTCTCACAATTGTCAAGCCCACTATCTAAGTTAACAAGGAAAGGGGTAAAGTATGTATGGAATGAAGAATGTGTGGGAAGCTTTAAGGATCTAAAGAGAAGGCTGATCACTGCACCTGTAATCACACTTCCCAAAAGTGGATAAAGTTTTGTGTTATACTATGATGCTTCAAAGAAAGTATTGGGTTACGTACTCATGCAAAATGATAATGTGATAGCCTACTTCTCACAACAGTTGAAGATCCATGATCAGAACTACCCGACACATGATCAAGAGCTGGCAGCCGTGATTTTTGCCTTAAAAATCTGGCAGCACTACCTTTATGGTGAGAAGTGTGACATATACACCGACCACAAGAGCCTAAAGTATATATTCACACAAAATGATCTCAACATGCATCAAAGGAGATGGTTAGATCTAATCCATGATTACAATTTCTCTATTCACTACCATCCTAGAAAGGTGAACAAGGTAGCTGATGCTCGAAGCAGAAAAGAACCTGATACTCTATCCACGTTACGGATTGATAAAGACCCTATCTTTTTAGATATGAAAAGGATGGATTTGGAAATCATAAGGGCAGGGGATACATCCTAACTTTCCCAAATTATTTTGCAACCATCCATCCAAGAGAAGATTAAGGGAGCACAAAGGGATGATGTATGTATAAAAAAGAGAGTGAATGCAGCAGAGGAAGGGAAACTGAAAGAGTTCCATATCGATGATGATGGTGTGATTTGGTTTGGAAGGTGGCATTGTGTGCCTTCATCACCCGAGATAAAGATGGAGCTATTGGATAATGTACATAGCTCAAATTTCTCTATCCATCCTGGGAGTACCAAGATGTACCGTGATCTCCGAGAATACTTATGGTGGGATAACTTGAAGAAGGATATTGCAGAATATATATCAAGGTGCTTGGTATGCTAGTAAGTTAAAGAAGAGCGACAAAAGTCCAAAGGGATGACGCAGCCATTGACTATACCCATGTGGAAATTGTAAAATGTTACCATGGACTTTTTCATGGTTCTACTGAAGACATAGAAGGGAAATAATGTGATATGGGTTGTGGTTGACCGACTCACCAAGACTTCCAATTTTATCCCTATTCGGGAAGATCTCTCACTTGAACTACTTGCAAAGATATATGTAAAGGAAGTGGTGATACTGCATGGTGTTCCACTCTCAATTGTCTCTGACCATGATCCAAGGTTCACATCAAAATTCTGGAGGATCCTTCAACATGCTTTAAGTACTGAATTAAATTTTAGCATGACCTATCACCCCCAAACTGATGGCCAGTCTGAAAAGACTATTCAGAATCTTGAAGATATGCTAAGAGCCTGCTCTCTAGAATTCAAAGGTGGCTGGTATCAGCATCCCCCATTGGTTGAGTTCTCATACAAAAATATCTTCCACTCGAGTATTCAGATGGCTCTATATGAAGCTCTGTATGAAAAGTGATGTAGAACTCCAACCTGTTGGCATGAAGTTGGAGAACGAAAGTTACTTGGACCCGATCTTGTGCAAGAGATGATAGAGAAGGTTCATGTCACCCAAAAACACATCAAAGCTTATCATATTTGGCAAAAGAGCTATGTTGACAACCATCTAAGGTACTTGGAGTTCGTCGTTGGAGATAAATTCTACCTATGAATATCACCATAGAAGAGAGTCATGCAGTTTGGAAAGAAAGGGAAGCTAAGCCCAAGGCACATTGTCCCCTTTGAGATCCTTGAATGCAAAGGAGTTGTGTGTCATGACCCGTCCCTCGGGGCCCATATCGTGACTACCCCAAGCCAGCCTTCCATAGGCCTGGGGCTGGCGAATAGCACCAAAGGCGTAAATCCCTAAAATTGGGAAGACATTGCCTTTATAACTAGAAACAATGAAAACCGGAGTACAGGCAGAAGAAAAAACTAAGAGAAAACTGTATAACAAGTGTGCTGAAATTACAATGGGGCCGGAAATACAAGCCCAACAGAAAGTTATAGCTACAACTAAAAGAAAGTACAACTGAAAAGATAAACAGCTGGAAGATGGAAGTAGCTCCTGGATCGTCCTCTGTGTTCCTACATGAAGGGAAGGTACATATGTCCTCCTCAGCACTCCACGTTCTTCTGTCTCCTCCAGGTACCAACTCTTCATGAGTTCCACCTCCTGGTACAGTTCAGTCCTCATACACTTTGTCTCGGTCAGTGTTGTCTGTTGTCTGCATCAAACACAACGAGGTGCGGGCATAACCCGTGTAGGGGTAGTATAATGATACTCAGTAGGGACCCCAAGAACGTCAATGTCTATCAAAAATCCAACAAGGATAAACCAAAAAGTAATATTTAAATGGATAACCATTACTTAGGTATATTCCCATACATATACCTAAGTTATCAAGTAACCCATCTCAATCATGAGGAAAACACAAAGGTCATTGACTCATATCAAACTAGGATTTTCATTATCAAAACCATGTCTGCTGGAGAACTCCTCTTTTTTCAAGTACAGTGGCCCTGTCATGACTCCGAGGTGCAACTCACAAACCTTAGACTGCTGAGGTACTCCTCCTGTCGAGTACTGCGGGTCTGCTGCCAAACCAGGCGCTCCTTCGCTATGGGTCTTCCGCCAAACCGGGCGCTCCCCCTAATAGCAGTCAGAGGTACTCCTCTTATCGAGTACCATAGGTTTGTTGCCAAACCAGGTGCTCCGCCCACCATGGGTCTGCTGCCAAAGCGGGCGCTCCGTCGACTGGGCTAGTCGAATCACTCCGAGTCGAATCGGTCAAGCAGTCGTCAGGTCTACAACTACAAGGTCTCCGCACTCCGTATGCTCGTCTCCAGGAGGATCCGCTCCAAGATCTACTGTTCGATACTCCAAGTGTCACAAAGTCTCACGTAGAAGTATAAAAAAGGACCGCCTCATCATAAGGGCCTCAACGCAACATACGACGTGTCAATCAGACGCCTGATCTGTGAGTTATTGGCTTTTCCGTTCCATGGGCCCGGTTGGGTTTTAAGCTAAAACCAACCCAACCATACTCAAATAACATCTGAATCCCATGTAGTGTATTCCAAAAGAACCGTCTCAATAAAAGGAAACCAACATAGTTGACAGCACGTCAATTGGACGCCTGGTCCTAAAGTTATAAGCGTTTCCGCTCCGAGGGTCCTGTTGGTTTTGGGTTCGAACCAACCCGGCTGTACACAAAAATTGCCAAAAAATTGAGTGTAATATACCTAAACGACCATCTCGATCCGACGAATACTACACAACTGACAGTGCATCGATCAGAGGTCCGTAGCTCAAGATATGGGTGTTTGAACGTATCTGGTCCGAAAGTAGGGGGTCCTGGTCCGGTCAGACCTAGCCCAGACCACCCTGGGTCGGCCCGAACTGGTCGGGTCCAACGCGACCCAGTTCTAGGTCTGACCCGACCCAGTTACGGGTCCCACCCGACCCGGAACCGCGGGTCCGGCCCGCCGGTGCGTGGCCCGCCCTAGCCTAACTGAGGGGGGGGGGGGGGGGGTGGCTCAACCAGCTCGCGTGGCATTAAGCCATGCCACTTCAATTCTGGAATGATAGAGCCGTTCCGGTTCCACCCACCGCCTCGGCTCAGCCGCGACGGCCTGTTCCGGCGGTGCGCCGCCGCAGCCGGACGCTGAAACCACCGTGCTGGCGGGGCACGCTGCCACCGCCTTCCGCAGACCACCAGACGCGCTCCGGTGGTCCGTTTCACCCACCGTCTGCGCCTAAGATCATCTCGGGACCCAAACTCCACTGTGAAAGCTCCAAATCTCCATTGCGATACCGTTTCGTCATCGCCCGTCAATCCGCGCACAGATGAACATCCAGCAGAGGGTTCAGGATTGTTCTTCGGCCGAGCCCTCCGCGTTAGATGTTTTCAATCAAGATTTTCGTATTCAAATTAAAACAAAACACAAACATAACCCTGCATCTGATTTGAATCCCAATCAGCATGAACGAGCGACCCGCAGGTCAACCGGGCAGAGCTTGGTCCACGTTCGTCGTTCTTTCCTCAATAAGAAAAAGAGAAATTCAATACAATTCCCATACCTCGAAATTGACGTCGTGTGTCATCGAGTTGCGGAAGATGAGCATCGCGGATGACGACGTCGATTCCGTGGACGTCGGGGAAAGAAGAAAGGATGATGTTGCTTCTCGTCATTCGAATCATGGAGCGTTCTTCATCGAGGGAGGATGACATTCTTCATCAGAGGTGTTCTTCGTCGAAAGAAGAACACTTTTCTTTTTATTTCTCTAGAGGTTCCTCACCAACATATTTGCGATCAAAAATATTATAAAAGACTTATCCCATTTTAAAGAAGTTACATGCAAATCAAATAAATTCAAATTGAGATGTTCCAATTAAATTAATGAAGTCATTAATTTAATTGCACTCACAAACTACTAAGAGAGAGGTGGATAGATATCATTAATAGGGGAGTTGTCATAATAAACATTGGGGTTCAAGGGAGTTAAGGGGAGATGAAAGGTTAGGGATCGTGTGGGCCCCACCTCACAAATATCCTTTTATGAGAGGTTATGTGGGTGTGGGCCCCACAATTAACTTCCCCATGTAGTATTTAACTACCGAAGATAAATAAAATTGTTCAAAACAATTTTATTTAACTTTTTTTATTAAACCCCAAAATTAACTTTCAACCTGCATTAAACGCAACTGCGGTGAAGGTCCACTTAAGTGAATACTGGCGCTGTGAGTTCATCGGTGTCCTCAGATTTCAATTCTGAGCACCGATCCAAAAGTTAGAAAAACCTGCACATACGTTCACTGAATGTACCTAATCAAAACTTCAGAAATTGATTCCAGGCACACCAGGCCTCGAAATCAAGTGCCGTCAGAAAAAGCAGACTCGTAAAATTCCAAAGAATTAAGAAAAAATTTCCATGAAATTTATGGGTCTTTACACCGTGGACTATCGACTTGCACTTCCACCAAATATGGCTCATGTTCATGATGTGTTTCACATATCACTCCTGAGTAAGTACATATCAGACCCCTCACATGTACTAAACTCAAAGGTGGAACATCTGGAAGATGATCTCTCTTATGAGGAGTAGCCAGTTGAGATTCTGGATCAGAGAGTCATGGTTCTACACAACAAGACAACTCATCTTGTTAAAGTTTCATGGAGGAACCATATGTTTGCGGAAGAAAACTTGGAAGTGGAAGAGGCAATGAAGTAGAAGTACACTCACCTGTTTGTGT
Organism: Viscum album; assembly: GCA_963277665.1. Taxonomy (NCBI): domain Eukaryota; kingdom Viridiplantae; phylum Streptophyta; class Magnoliopsida; order Santalales; family Viscaceae; genus Viscum; species Viscum album. The sequence goes on along the minus strand of OY728121.1, from coordinate 1,653,208,378 downwards.
ACAGTGAAATTTCTCAAGGGGGAAGAATGTAACGACACAAAGTTTTTCAATGGAAATCCCCTTCTTATAATTATTTCATAAAATCACATGAAATCACAACATAATGAACTACTAAGTTTTAAGTGGCCTTTAAACATAATTTTTTCACTTTTGTGTTTGGAATTTTGAAAATCTGACATACACAGTTGTGTTCAAGATGATTTTTGGAGCCTAATAAAACAAAAATAATTTTTGGTGAATATTAAATGCCCTTATTAATAGTAAAATACCCTTATAAATTGATATACACCCTAATAAATAGTAACCTTACTTATGATAGTATAAAAATAATATTCAATTGAAAGTATGATGTACCTATATTTTAGAATAAGTAAATGAATGTTTTAAAACTAGTTTTTTAATTATAAATTTTTATTTTAATTAAATATTAAATTAATAAAATTTATAAAATTATTTTTGAAAAATGGACTTTATTTTTGGATTCTAAATTTTGAAAAATGGTCGGAGTGAAATTTTGGGATATTTCTGAAATACTTGATTTTTTTTGACGAATAGTGAAATACCATAATTTACAAAATAAGCTAAATAAGCTAATTATTGGGTCATGTGTGATGTTCTGCTGATGTAAGACCACTTGGTTCAGGATTACATTATAAAATTACTATTATTGGTCATACAAGACTCACTATTCCTTGTCTTAGGGGAAATTAATAAACTAATGAATTTTATATTAAGGAATCCCCTCTCCCCTCCACTATAAATACCACCCTTAACACCCTCATTTCCTCACACCTCTCAAGTTTGAATCCTTGTCTAAACTCTAACAAAAAATCTTCCCTATCCCCTCCCACACATTCAAGAGCTTATGGTCTCATCAAAAGACCATGCTTAGGCCCCTTAAGAAAGATATCAAGAGGAGGATTCAAGAGGTAATTTCTCTCCCTCTTCTTCTTTAATTCCCTTTCAATTTCAAATTATTTTCTTATTCCCTCCCCACCTATATTTGTCCAAATGGTATGTTAACTATAGTATCATGAATATACTGGAATGTTATGATACTAATGGTATATTATATCATCCAACCAATTTCCCTCTTCCTTTTATTTTATTCAAGAGAATGTTGTTCGTGAGGTGTTAATTTATCACCTTCAAGAACGACATGTTTACTTCTTCCATTTCTACCTTCATATCTGGTCATGAAACCATTTTTATGGTTAAAAAAGAATATTTTATATTTATTATGTCCTATTAAAAGTTCTGAAACTGAATTATTTACATATTACTAAGTGATAAATTAAAACAAGTTAGTTGTGATCGAAAACCCACCCAAATTAACCCAAACAATCATCATTTAATTTTTATCTAATGATTCATCCACAAGGTATATAATATAAATCATTATAATATCATTTTAAATTATGTAATTCAATTAATAAAATGTAATATTTGTTCTGGATGTTTACCCATGTTCTACCCGAACTTCAATTTATGAATACAAGTGAACAACCCAAGAAAAACTATAAAAACGAACTTCCATGAACAAATGTTTTTAAACTCTATATGTCATCCAAAGGAACATAAAATGACATAATGAAACCAGAATGAACTCTATTCATGTATAAAAGGTTCTGTAATTTATAATTAAAGAATATAATGTCATTATACATGACATTAAAGAGAAGGAAGCGTTCGGATACAAGGTAAGGGGAAATTCTCAAACCCAAATTTCATCCTTCATATTCTCCCTCTCTCACTCAAATTTTGTATGGTATCTTCGTAAAAATCATTTTTTCATCATTATATTACATTTTCTGGGATATAAATGTCTTCTACTAAAGTTTATGTCAAACAAAATGTTTTCCAAAATATCACTTCTTTTAAGAACACAACTTTTACCTCTCATTCATGGTTGATGGTTCTTGTATCAAGTATGTTATTCCCTCTTTCTTTTGGGAACCCAAAGCTTATTGATGAATTATTATGCGATGAAACCCATTACTTAACATGGGTTATTTATGTTTATTATTGATATATGTTCTATGTGGCATGCATGATAATGATAATATTATGAGGTGATGGGTGCACCCGAAATTATATAGCACAATATGAATGTTTGAATGTGACGGGTGCGCCCAAAATTATACAGCACTCCAATGCATTGGGTAAATTGATGAATCTCATGAGTAAATGTGAAATGATGTGTACAAGATGCTAGTTTTGTTCAAAATTATTTTTGGTTGTTAACCACTAAGACATGATGTTTCATTTTTATGAATTTCCACATTTCAAGTCTTATATTTATGCTTCCTCTCTTGTTAATGATCTTTTTCCCATGGTATGATTATGCTCACCCCATGAAATATTGTTCTTATCTATCCTCTTACTGAGATTTTATCTCACCCCTTTTTTGATGTATATCCTCCAGTGACTACATGTACTAAGGAGAGGTCAAGTGCCAATAAGAAGCTAGTGAAGAAGGAATTAAACGATTGTTTATGATTTATGTTCTAAAAGTTATGAATGGTACTAGTTTTCCCAAGACACTAAAATGTTGGATCCTCTATGTGTAATAATATTATGTTTTTTATCATTAAAATGATGTAATAGTAATTTATGAAAATGTTGGGTCACTATAAATATACCATGATTGGTATTCCAAATGTAACTATGAAGGTTAATCCCTATGTGGCTTTGAAAACTACAATGTAAGTATGAAATGGATACCATAAGTTACCTTTTTTTATTTATTATTTCTATGATGTTTTCATGATTCTTATAAATTAATGGGTTAATAAATATTTAGGGACTAATGTTTTCTTTCTTTATTTTATCGCTTACTATGTTTTTGTGCTCATCCAATTTTTTTTTAAATGATTCAACATTGTATAAGGATGAGTACGATAAAGGAATAAGTCAAGAAGATTTTTATAATGAAATGAAATCATGTTTTTTAAAGGGATTTATTTGTTGGAAAAAATGGAAACTATTTTTAAAGTATCCTTTTGTATGAATATGTGATGATATGTACTAATAATGGACTATTTTGTTAAAACTCCAAACCTGAAAATATCCTCGATGTGAATTAAATTCAAATTATTGACTTATCTTAGGATTTTGTAATGTTTTAAGGTCAAGGACTTATATCATAAGATTTATAAGTGATAATAGTTGGAAATTATATGTGGGAATAAGATAATTATTGTGATATGGGAGAATAATCACGTTACATGAACAAATCAAAATGAAATAATAAAAAAGAAATAAGGATCACAATTCCTGAATCATAACATAAGTCCTTTTTTATAAAAAAATTGATATCATTAGATTATGACATCATATAAATGGGGAACCAACAAAAAACCTCACACCATAATCATAAGCTGTAACATTTCAAGTTGTTGAATGGATCATATTTCCAGGTAAATTAGATTGTTTGAGTTTGGTGATTAGGAAAACATTAATTTTGATATTGGAAACATAAATATGATAGTTTTAATGCTTAGGGGTTTATTTTTTTGTTGGTGTTAATGGAGTAGTGATTTCATCAGAGGTTCTGATGGGTTTGGAAATTTTCATTCCCTGAAACTCATTTTCAACAGGAGGTGAAAGAGGTACCAAAAGTATTCAAACTGTGTCTCCCCTAAGGGGAAATCGTGCAGAAAATTTAGAAACTGGAGAATGGTTATACACACTAAGAAGCATTGGAAAATGACCATGAAAAATGTTTCCAATTTTTAGCATAAGTTATCTGCAGAAGTTGTGCATAAGTTTCTAAATCGTGAACCTAGACATGAAAGCCAGAGTTGCCTTTAGACAATGGCACCACATGATTGGCGCATAGTTAGGTAAAATGTCCAACCAAATGCACCGACCCATTTTAAATGGGGATCCCTTTGGACAGTGGCCCTACATGGTCCGATCAAGGTTTTCTAAATCATATGGCCTTAACACATAGTTCACTATGTGGTGTGTAATTACCTTTCTACCACTCCCATCATTTAAGTTTCTTCTCCTATTTTCTCCTGCCTTTCATATTCACTATCAGGAGCTCCCCCATTTTTATCGTCATCTATGATTTATCCAATTTCTATCAAAAGAACTTAGATTTGGACACCATTAGGTTTTTTTGAAGTGTAAACATGTGTATAATATTTCTCTATCTTCCTTTACTATTTATCACACCATTTAGAATATTAATTCTTTCTGAACAGTTTCCACAATTTTTATGGATTCCTTTTCCAAAAATATATATTTATCTTCTTTCAACATAGATTAGATGACAATATTTGATGAGGTATCACCTACAACACTTTGGTTAATGGTGCCTCACTTTCTTCAATTTTTACACATGCTATGGGATGTATACCAAAATATGCATGTGTGGGTTGTTTTGGAGAAACCCTTAATTAATTAATGACCTTCATATAATCATTTTTCTATTTTTTAGACTACAAGGGGTGTGATATTGCTTTTTAATTATTATTAGATTGTTTTGTGGATTTTATATTGTTGGGAGGTTACATTTTTTTCTTTAATTGAATCAATTATATTATGATATGAATGAATTAGTTTTATGGTAATATGTTGGGTGTGGGAAAAATTAATTTAGGTGATCTTGATCATCAATATTGAGATTATGAGGTTTGTTAGGGCGAGGGTGTGGCCAATGATAAGTGGGACTGTGCTGACCATCCAATTTAAGAGATGTGATCGTTCAATTGAGGCAGATGGTGATGACCATATCGTAGATGGGAGATGAGGTTCACATGTGGAAATGTAGATGTCAGTTGATGTGGATTAAATATGGATGGTGATTTACACTCACTATGATTGTAAAATTGCATTTTTGATGACATGTGAACACTGTTGAGGACTCAATTGAGGTGGTTTTGACCACTCATTTTCGGTGTATGTCTTTGTTGTTTTAGTAGAATAGTGTATGGTTTTAGAAATCATCAGTAGTGGATACTATCATCATAGAAATCCAAAATTGGTGTTGTTTGAGACCATTGGTTTGGGGAGGAGGATCTACATATATGTTGGAGCCGATGGGGTGAGGTTATTGAGGGAAAATATCATCATTCCTCAAGATATCAGGTTGTGGAGCCGATAGTGAGTTATTGGTCATTAAAGGATGAACATCATCATTCCATGGTACATCGAGTTATTTAACTAATGGTGATAGTTCCAGTGGAAGTATTAGGGACATGTGACTGACATGTGACATCGGTCTATTAGTCCAATAGTGATTTAGTTGACAAAATTCTAAGGGACTTATGAATTATTGTTTGGGAAACCTGGTGGGATGCTGGTATTACTGGATATGTTTATACGTGGTATCTAGTGTCATGGGGTGTTATGTGACATGTATATGGATGATACATAAATTTTATTCTAGTATGACTAAACAATGATAAAACAATCCCTTCATGGAATTATTTGAAGTAAGTAAATGCTTCCTCATTGATGTTGAGAATGAGTATGTGAGTTATGTAATTTAATAATGACTGGAGTTAAAATTTATTTATGAATGAATACACCTGTATAAATATGGATGTAAGATAAGAACATGTTAGTAGTGGCCTGGTGAGTTTATACTCATACCCAACATGTGCAAATCGAGATATGTGCAGACTTTATGATTTTGAGATGAGGTTAGGGACCATGATCATTCTCAAGACCCTAATGATCAATGATGTTCAAATGTAGGGGTTTTATAGAATATGGACCATCAGGGTTATTTTCATTTAGATGTAGTTTTTTTTACGATTTTTTTATTTCATATATAATCAGCCACAGGTGATCTTGAATGTCTATTTTTGTATAGCCATACAGAATATAAACCTTTTCCAATATGTAGGGATATTTCTTTTGGATTGTTATTGGCTAGGTGATTTATTTATTTCATTGAGTTTATTACATGCTTCCTTGGTGCTTTTATTATCATAGAAAAATTATTATCATCATAATCATAGGGTGTTGTCTCCCTAGTAGAACATAATCTAAACTACTCCCCCAGTCGATAGAGTTTTCCATTAAGGGAGGAATGCATAAGGCCATGTGGAAATCCTAAAAAAGAATCAGTTAAGGAGATCCTACTTTATGGTAGTACAAGTTATATTAGAGGATATTTATTTTTATTTTTTCTTACTACTTTGGTTCTAATATTCTATAGATGGGGGTCTAGTCGGAACAGGGTAAAGATATCAGGTTTTGTTTCCTGAATCTCCATGCATGGGGGATGAACCATCTTTCTAGGGGTGAAAAATTAATTCTATTATTTTCACTTTTATAGTAGACTGGTTTGGAACTCTATTGGCGTACTTGGGTGTAATGTTATTGGATTATGCGGTTTTGAACCTCGGATTTGAATTAAAAGGGTGGTATATTTTACGCAATGTGGTAGGAATTTAGGCTCATAAGATATGTGTATGTGATTGTTATTGTCATTGGGAACTTGAAATACATGAAGAGGGTTTTGGATGTTTAATGTATCAAAAACTCTAGATAGTGTCTTACTATATATATCCTTCGGGGACATTCTACTCTACTAACACAACTACGTGGTTCCTCAAGAAATCATTATGTGATGCTCTATGTATATAGTATGTATGGGCCAACCTCTAATATGGGTAGGAAGGAATAATGAAATAGGATGATCAAATGAATGTTTAAATATAAATCTAAATAGTGTTTTTTAATGTATAATTTTGGTGGAATTATACTTAGCCACACTAGGCTGATGATATCTAATATCCAAGAGTTGTGATAACTAACTTTGATACGAGTATCTAATGGTACATGGGGAAAGAAGATCAACGAAATGGGTGTGGTAGAGAATTTTAAGGGTGGTGAGATGTGCTACCAATTATATCATTCCCCATTTTTGAATATAAATAAATATTTGTTGCTATTATTGACTTTGGTATTTGGACTTCAGCATGAAGGAACCTAGACATGATCTAGTAGAGCATCAGTAGGGTGGAGATGTGGTGATGCTATAACATGCAGGGTATGTGGCCCATGATGGTTATGATGAGGCCCTTGAGGGCCAATTTGATCATGATCCATTAACATAGGATCCATGGAATGAGGGGAAGACACAAAGATGGTTGATTTTAGTCTGTGAGTATACAAGTAGCTCCAGGAGAGCTTGGTATAAGCCATTAAGAGTATTGATAGTATTGATGAATGAGTTAATAGATCAATGGAATATCATATGCGGTAGTTTTAGTCTCAACACCCATCACTATTTATAAGTGAGAGTGGGCCACATGTGGTAGATAACTAGATCGAGTTAGTACATATGATATTTGAGCAGGTGGACACACCCCTAATTTGGTGGGTGATGTTTTAAATATATATGATAAAAGGAAAATCAATGTTCTGGTATGACATATAGGTATAGGATGTAAGACCTAAGGGACTGGAATGGAAGGGTTTCAAGGCTAGTTTCTTCCAACATTTTTTAGAGAAGTTTAGGGTGGACGAAGCCCTTGAGTTTATAAACATGAATCTATAGATAAATATATTATAGACTATGGGGTGAGTTTCATACAACTATCAGAAATTTTTCCAATGGTGGGTGATGAAATAAAAAAGGTGAGGTAATTCGATGACGATTTAAGGTATACCATCAGGGTATAGGTAAATATCATCAGGTTAACGTCGTTCTTGGAGGTGGTGAACCATGCTTTGATAGATAATGGGAACTATAAAGATATGAACTACTCGAGATGGGCGATGGTGTTGAGTAAGACTAGAAGTAATGAATCATGTAAATAAAAGTGGGGTCTTGATGAGTCTCTGTAGGGTAGTCAATCCATAGAATTGTGTAAACCATAGAGGAGTGGTTCATTGACAGAGTTATTCTAGTATAGGAAACTGTGACAAGTTTAGACTCAGTGTGAAAGACCTCATAAAGTGTTCAATAGTGAAGACATATAGTTCACATGGATAGGTTCTTCAAAAATTCTTTTAGTTAGATCAAATTGATGGACTGTGTCAGACTTAGGGATCAATGTTATGTCCTAGAGAGGAAATAGGAGCTGGTAGCTGGGATTCTATTACATAGGTTGGTCATTATGGAGAGAGAGAGAAAGTGTGTGAGATAGAGTGTAGTGGGTTTAGTGGCCGATAAGTAGTGAATCATTATATGGAGGTGATGCCTCGAGCAATCAGGTTTCAGGCCTGGTGTATATATAGATCTAGTAGGATTAGTGTAGACTGGGGAGATGATTATGGTTAATGTTATGAATTGACTATAGCATTTATTATTGTTTTTGGATATGAATTAAATGGGAGAATGAGTACCATGTGGTGTAATTGAACTATCCACATGATGGTTAGTATATAGGAATCAGGCGTGATACATGACATGTATAAGATGAGTAGGAATCTGGAATTTTAATGGGTACAAATAAATATTTATACATGATGTGGTTCACTTTTAGAGAATCAACACAATTCATCACTTTTGTGCATCCATTGAGTTGCAAGAGTCATGGGTGCAGTGAATGAGTCAGATATAGGAGGAAAATCAAGTGAGGTTTAAGAATGATGGAATATCATGTGGGGAAATTTATTCCTATAAGGTGGTCAAAGGAATGATAAAAATTTCAGGTTATGTCTGAAAGTGACTATATTGATAAATCCTATTATGGGGAGCACCGAAAGAGGGATTGACCTATGACTAATCAGTGTATGTGGTAGACCGAGATAATGTATATAATATTGTAATAGTTGATATCATATCTTTATGAGACCACATAGCTCAAGGATGGGCTATCTTATGTTGGGGAGGTTGAAACATCTAGGTATTTTTAATGGGTTGTTTTTTAGGTTAAATATAAAATTTGAGTTTAGTGATAAAGAAAACATTTATTTATAGCTCTAAAACATAAATTTTAGAGTTTAAAAGTTTTGAGGTTATGTTTTGTTTTCTAGTTTTTAAGGCCAAGTTAGTGCCTTGGGGGTTCAAATGGGTTCTAAGAGTGTCAAGTAATGAAAATCCATTTTCAAAAGGATTAGGTAGAGGTAAAAAGTTTTTTCAAACCATGTGGCCTTTTAGGGGAAACCATGCACCTATATAAGGACGCTACCTTAAACATTAAATAATCTTGAGATAAGACAATAATTTGACATTAATTCATAGCAAGGATACTTTCATCTTTATAGATTTAGATAATTATTCCATAACTATTACATAAAAAATAAAAATACAATGTGGACACTTCCAACATTATCCATTTCTTCCATAATAATAAACCTTTTGAAATGAATGTTTGTTTATTTTCATGTTTAATCTTATTAACATTTCATTGATTCCAAAATTAAATTTATTATCTCGTAAATCCTATGAAAACATTTAAAACATGGGACAAGAACAAAAATCTCAATAACGGAAATAAAAATAAATAAAAACCATTATAGTAGTTAAAACCTGATAACCTATTCAATTCTCTTTGAGTGGATGAAACAAAAAAAATTCACATGAATAACACTCATACATTTTTTTCAACGAAAAACACTAAAAAATAGAAAGAAATTAAAAATATTTTAAGTGTATTAGATCATAATATAAATAAAACCCTTAAAAACATCTTTTAATTGGAAAAACCTTATGGATTACTTCAAAATTGGTGATCTATAATGGGGATCTCCATTCGTATAAGCTATATCAGGCTAACCCATGATCTATAATGGGGACCATCCCTTCATATAAGCTGTGTTGGGCTCAACTCTGAGCTATAATGAGGATAAACCCTTCGTGTGAGCTATATCGGGCTCACCCGTCTCTTATAATGCTCATGTACCATTTTATATATAAAACATGTTCATCAAAAACCCTTTTGAAAAACTCATCTAATTCCATACAAAATACATTTCCATATAAAAATACATTTTCATTTGAGATCCCATTTTCAATACCAAGATTCCAAAATAATGAAATTAGGGATTTATTTAAAATACATTAAGTCTTATAGAGGATACCAAGTATCAAATAACGGTTACTGAGGAAGAAAAAGTCGTTATCGCTGTATACGTTAAAATAAATAACATCCCTTTGGTCGTTTTGTAATGAATGTTAAATGAATTGTATAAAAAATTTCTTTGGAAACATTTAATCAAATTCTATATAGACATAAAATCTCCTGTATAATCCTTTTATATCCATATAAATAAAATTGCAAATTAATATTATGAATACAAATATTTGATAATTAAATATATAATGTACAAGGTGTCCCATACCACTTTGATCATTCAAATATGAATCTCTGTGAATTTATAAATAATATTAGTATATATAAAATATGGATATTAAATGTCATAGTGGTTGTAAATACACCTTATAAAATAATAGAGGTGGGTATTATCTAGAAATTCCTCAATGAAAGGTGATTGAGACCAAATCCCTTACCTTCGTCCGAATTGTCTCGTTCATTCATTAATTTCCTAAATAATAAAAATAGGTTAATTTATAAATTCATTAGGACCTTTTTAATTTTTATTATTAATTTTATATCACTTATTTCAATGTTATATAAATTAGTTAATTATTTTAGTTCATATCATATGTTTTGTCGATGTTCGATATTTGAGTAAAAAATGAACATGTTTTGATGCAAATTATCCAAGTGGTCAAAAGTCAACCATCTCCAGAATATTATTCATGATTCAAATATTATATATATAAATTATGTATTTGTTAATTATAGTCCATAACTTTTGGAGATAAGATATGAAATTCACCATTCATGGAGACAGAAGGCCTTACATATGGATAGACACTACATTCATTTCTTTATAATATAAAAGGTTTGAAAACTAAATGATACATAGTTATATTATAATTTCATTATAATATATAGGTTATATATGTTACATAATTTCATTTATTATATCATTTATACATTTCATGTACGGCATGAACGAATCATATCACAATGAGAGGGTGCTAGTTCACACTTCCTCAAATGAAATTATCATATTTACACATTATGGAAAGAATAAAGGTATGTTTTAAAAAAAATTACAGAATAATATATACAAAAGAAATATAATATATATCATATATAAATACGGTTCCATTATAATGGATTCTATTAGAGATTGTAGGAGAAAATTGAACAATCATCATTTTGTCAGGGAACAATTCACTGTACACAGAAATAGTATATTTGTATCCATTAGATGGATGTGTGTGAAAGTGTAGCTAGAATACTTATAATTACAATATCATAGTATATTTATGATACTATTTTTGTTATGCAATCCACTTATAATAATATCATAGGGTGTTGAGATGGAAAATAATGGAAAGGAACTTGAGAGAAGACGTTACCTCTAAACCAGTTAACTTATTTTGATTTGAGCCAAAAGGATTTCATAAATTGCCTTCTACCCATGGTAAGGATTCTAAAAGGAAGTGAGGGATTTTGGGATCTTATTTTAGTATAAATTGTACTAGATAATTTTATTTATAAGTGTGATATAGTTGGAGGATGTGGTATCCTTTTATAACAGGGAGGAGGGGAACTTTAAGAAAGTCTTGAAATATTAATTTATTATAAATTCAATTTCGATTAAAAATGGTCCACAAAAAAATTTAATTCGAAGATAAGATAATTTTTATTCCAATACCCATCATAAAATAATTTTTAGACAATTTTTGAATATTTTTTATCCGTATTGTTTTGGTTTGACCCTTATTTTACCCTTTTTAATCATATCGTGATATCATGTTATTTGCGCATTGTCGGTTAATGTAATCAACATATCATGTCAAATGACCCAAAAATAGTAATTTAAGACATATTTTAACTTATCTTAACCATTTGGATGAATATTAGATTTTTATTAATTTAATATCATTTAATAAATTATTTTATATTTTATGTTATGAATTATGTCATTTTTTTACACTATTCATGCTTGATTTTGTTACAAATTCATAACAACACGATTCCTTCAAAGAAAAAACATTGAATCAATATTAAAATTTCATATTCACCTATAAAATTCGTTGATGACATAAATTGTTTCAAATATTATTTATGTTAATATTTATAATATCATTTATTTGAATCCTTTATTATTGAAGCAATCGCCGCATCATCATTGTGTCTTAATTAAATTTATTTATTAAATGTACAAAAATTATAAATAAAATATCACGATGTATGAAATATTTTATGTTTATAATGACTATTTATAGTTGAAGATATCTCTTATAAAACCCCATGTAAAAATTGATTTTGTACGAAGATACATGTTTATTTTATTTTTCTCTTTACATTAAATTAATGACTATAACATGTCATTATCACTCCCAAGTGGATCCAATGAGTCCTCAAATAGACCAACGTATTCCCATTGTCATCCATATGTCATCCAATAGGATTAATACATGTGTTACAAGAGTTTAATATTATTATAATTTTATTTTTACACTTATTTTCTAGATTTACCCTTTATAAATGGTAAATAAAAATAATTACTGAAGTTACTATTCATAATTTCAAAAAATAAAAGGTACATATTTATATAACATTGATGTCCTGATTTGAAATATGGAATCCATTTTTCCAATTTCAAAACACATAATTGGTAGAAATAAATTTAAAATTAATTCCCTTTGTCGAAACCAAAAAGCAGGTTTTTAAGAAGTAAAACCTATCTACAGATTGACATGTGTTTATGTCCAATTTAAAATTAAAATCAATTACAATGACTATAATTGGATTAAATAATAAAAAAATAATCTAATTACTCTTTAAAACTAATTAAAATTAAAATATTACAGTATAAATAAATTAGATGAAAGGGGAGTTTAGAATTACATTTTAGTATTTTTCACTATTCATTAACAAATGAATTTTACCAGCAAATTTCCAAAAAATAAACCAAATTAATTTTTTATGTTCCAATTATATATAAGAAGTTTATTTTTTCAAATAAAACATATAAAAGTGACAAAAGAATGTTTAAAAAGGTTTTTCCATCAAAATGCTCTTAAAATGCATTTTTAGAAAAATACGTCTTTTGTCCGAAGAATTGAATTTGTTCTTATATCATATCTAGAAATCATATAAGATGAATTTAAAGAATTAAATTAAATCTATAAAATATATTTTTCATTAAATAAAACTCCACAAATTGTGATATCCTTTTATGAACATAATTATTCTTTTTAAATTGGTATTCATAAAAACACATCCTTTATATTCAATTGGTTCTTATTTCCATTTCTAATAAATTTAGTATTCAATGAATCATTATTTAAACATGTGTAAACCATATTTCAAAATTTGTTTGATAATATTCATTCAAGACATTCCAAAAGCTATACGTTAACTACCATTTAAAATTATAATAATTATAATGTATTATTTTTTAGTATAGCACAATGTTGTGTGAAACAAAAGATTTCAGAGAAATAAGTTCCTGTGTATCGAATTTTGTATCATAAAAAGAGTCCCCTTTAATGTAAAGTTAATATATTATTCATAAATATTAATAGAAAAGAAAAATTATTATTCTATAAATAAATGGGTCGTTACATCATTCCCCCTCTGGAAAATTTCCTCCTTGAAATTTTAAAATTGGGTTATGATATATTATTGAAAACACCACATCAGAAAAAGAGTTAATAAAAAAATCACATTAAAAGAAATAAAGATAAGTAAAAAGGTCCCCCAAGATAACATATACTAGGATTACAAGTCGAAAAACATGGATATGAAATAAAAACTAACCATAAAGTTTTGATGGAGAGTGATACAACACATGATCACTTGAAAGTTGACAACCATAAAACCATAAACTTGTGATGGGTTAAACAGTTATTGTTTTCATAGAAGGAAAAGAAACACATACAATTTTTTTAAGTTCCTTTTTATAAATTTGAGGATTTTATTTATTAAAATGACTAAAAACTAAAATAAGTATACTTACTTTTCAAGTAGAGTTTCATCCTGTAATAAATTTGTACCACAAACTCAGATTTCCTCCAAACGATGGGTATTCAAGGTGACTTTGTGACACCTGATGTTCTAGAATGATCTTCTAGAAAATAACATATTACTAAAAAGATTAACTTTATATTTATCCTATCTTGAAATATTAACCAAAATCAAAATTGTTAGTAAAAGATAATATAATCCCCTAAAAAAATCCTTTATAAAAAGAAATAGTACTCTTAATCTCCAAAATTCAATTGTAATACCCAAAATCCAACATAGACCATTCAACAATCAATTGTCCTAAAAATTATTCAATATAATAAAAACTAAGATTGAAACCAAAAATTTAGAAGGATTTTATCACATAGTCTTCCACAATTAATCTTAACATTTATCTACAAATAACATTAACTAATCTTAATGTATCATACGTAAAATTAATTAAACTAATCACATATTCTTCATGATAGGTTAATGGTTTTATTAAATAACCCAAATACCCATAAATCCTTAATAAAGACATAGATTCTTCCAAAATAAAATTTAATCATTACTCTTCAAATAAAATCCCATTGTATTCTATTTTCCTTAGCTATATACTATTCATAAATGAGTGAACGTCTTCCAAAATAAAATTTATCACCTAATCACCAAATGATTTTCCAACATTTAGGATACCCATTTGATAAAGCATAAGTTTGAAAAATAAACTTATTCATAATCCATAAAATCATTTAACAACAATGAATACGTCATACTAACCAGGTACTTCACGTTGTCCAGTGGTACACCATAAATCCCAATCGCACTTTGGTTGTGGGTTCGATTTCCACATCTTTGTCTGACACAAAGGGTTATCACACAGTCTACATTTTTTCCTTTTTCAAAAACTATATAGTTCTAATAACAATAAAAAAATTAAATAAAATCCTAAAAAATAACCATAACATGTTTTCACATCAAAGGTTATTTCATACCTCACATTTTTCATCCCAAAAACTAATAACCCTTAATTTTTAAAAGGTGAATGTATCCAAAAGTACCATTAGTCACCTTGATATTTCAGATCATAAAGAATCAAAAGGGGTTTCTAAGACATTTAGCTTAATGATCTACCTTAAAATTATAAACCCATGATGATAACCCTAACCCTTAAGAAAACATCCAAATCTCCAAAGATGTATAATATTTTCCTCTCATACCAACTATAATGTCCGAGCCTTATCCATTACTTAATCACAATATAAGTTAATAATTTGACTTTAATTTAGATTGAAGATCATTTTAGGTTTAGAGATTTAGTGAATTATACTATAACTATTACACAACAAAAACATAGAAATATAATGTTGAAACTTCCAACAATATCTATTTCTTTCATTATAATAAAACTTTTATAAAGAATCTTGGTTTCTTTTCACGTTAAATCATCATAACTTTTCCTTGATCCCATCCTTGATGTTATTCTTCCTTAAATTATATTAAAACATTTAGACCATGTGATTAGCACAAAAATATAAGTAAGGGACATAAATATAAAGAAAAACTAATAGTCTAGTTAAAACTTGATAACCTATTCAATGCACTTTGAGAAAATGAAATAAAAAATTTTCACATGAATAACACCCATACCTTTTTCTCATTGAAAAATAGAAAACCAAATAGCAAGAAATTAAAACACCTTTAGGTGACTTAGAGAATCAAATTAATAAAACCATTACAAACATATTCCAATTGGAATAACCATATTGTTGACTTCTAAATTGGAGATCTATAATGGGGATCAACCTTCGAATAAGCTATATTTGTTTCACTCATGAGCTATAATGGTGCTCCAACCATCTTATAGCCTCTATCTAGATCACTCATGAGATATAATGAGGCTCAACCCTTTATAATATTTATCGGGCTCACCCGTGAGCTATAATGGGGCTCAACCCTTAGTATAAGATGTGTTAGGAACACCCATGATCTATATTGAGGCTCAACCCTTCACATAAGCTATATCTGGCTGTTTCGTGAGCTATAATGGGTCTCAAACCTTTTTATAAACTATATCAGGCTCACCGGTCTCATATAATGCTCATGTACATTTTTATGTATAAAACACGTTCATCACAAAACATTTTTCAAAAACTCATCTAATACCATCGCAAAACCATTTCCAAATAAAAATACAATTTTCTATTTTAGATCCAATCATCAATACCAGGAATCCTAAATAAATAAATAAGGTATTTATTTAAAATACATTAATTCTAACAGAGGAATACAAATATTAAATAACAGTTACAGTGGTGAAGAAGTCATTATCATCGTATAAGTTAAAAAAAATAACGTTCCTTTTGTAATTTGTAATGAATGTAAAATGATTTGTATCAAAAGATTAATTTTTAAAAAATTGAATTAAATTCTAGATAGACATAAAATGTCCTTTATAATCCAGTTTTATCTATATAAATAAATAGGTTAATTTATATCATGAAGATAAAGATTTGATAATAAAATCTTTAAATGTTCAAGGGGTCCCATATCACTCTGAAAATTTAAATATTAATCCCCATGAATTTATAGATAACACTAGTATAGATAAAATATGGATATAAAATTTCACAGTGGGTTTATATACACCATATAAAATAATAGAGTTGGTTATTATCAAGAAATTCCTCAATTAATGGAGATTGAGACGAAATCCCTTACCTTGGTCTGACTTATCTTGTTCATTATTTAATTTCTAGAATAATAAAAATAAGTTAATTTATAATTTATTTAGAAACTTTTTATATTTTAGTATACATTTTACAGAAATTATTACCATATTATATAATTTAGTTAATTATTTTATTTCATTTCAGATGTTTCATAGATGTTCGGTATTTGAGTCCAAAATGAATTTGTTTTGATGAAACGTATCCATGTGGTCAAAATTCCATCATCTCCCAAATATTATTCATGATTTAAATATCATATATATATAGTTTATATGTATTTAGAATATTCCATAACGTTTATATATAAGAAATGAAATGCACTGTTCATAGAGACGGTATGCCGTACATATGCATGAACACTACTTTCCTTTCCTTACCATATTAAAAGAATGAAAACATAATAATACATAGTTATATTGTAATTAATTTATAATATCTATTTTATAAATGTTACCTACTTTCATTTATGCTATAATTTATACATTCCATGTATTTCATGAAGGAATCATATCACTTTGAGGGGGTGGTAGTCCACACTTCGTCAAATGAAATTATCGTATTTACACATTATTGAAATCCTAAAGGTATGTTGCAAATAAAAATGACAGATTCCTAGATAAAAAATAAATATAATATATATCACATATAAATAATTTTCCATCCTAATGGTTACCATTAGAGGTGGTAGGAAAAATTGAACAATCATCGTTTCGTGAGGCAACAATTCTCCATACGCAGAAACTGTAAGTTTGTATCCATTAGATAGAGGTGTGTGTATGTTTAGTTGAAATACTTGTTATAAAAATATCCTAGTATATTTATTATATAGGTTTTGTTATGTAATCGAAGAATAATAATATCATATAAAGTGTAGAAGTAAAATAAAGGAAAGGAACTAGAGAGAAGATGATACCTATAAATTGGGTAACTTCTTTTGATTTGAGCCAAAAATCTTTCTTGAATTTCCTTCTCCCAGGGTGAGGATTATAAGGGTAAATATGGATGTTGGGAGATTATTTGAGTATAATTTGGATGATTCAAGGGGCTTGAGAGGTGTGAGTAAGTGTGTAGAGGTAGTAGCCGTTTATAAGAGGGAGGCATGGTACTTTACGAAAGTCTTGAAATATTAATTTATTATAAATTCAATTTCAATTAAAAATGATCCAAACCTGGTTTAATTCAAATATTAGATTATTTGGGTTGGAATAAACAGCTTAAAATAATTTTTAGTGAAGTTTTGAATAATTTTTTATCCATATTGTTTTTGGTTTAACCATTATTTTACCCTTTTTAATCTTTCCATGATATCTTGTTATTTACACATTGTCAGTTAATTTAATTTCCATATCATGTAAAAAGACCCAAAAAAGAGTAATTTATGATATATTTGGACTTATATTAACCATTTGGATGAATATTATATTTTTATGAATTTAATATCATTTAATAAACTATTTTATATTTTATGTTATGAATTGTGTCAATTTTGGATACGATTCACGCATGATTTTTTTACAAATTCATAAAAACATTATTCCTCAAAAAAACAATGAATCAATATTAAAATTTCATATTCACCTATAAAATTATTGTATGAAATAAATTATGTTAGATAATATTTATTTTAATATTTATATTATCATTTATTTGAATCCTTTATTAATGAAGAAATCTGTATATCATCATTGTGTCATAATTAAATTTATTTTTTAATGTATAAATATTATAAATATAATATCATGATGTATGAAATAAATTTATATTTATAATTAATATTTATAGTCCAAGATATCACTTATATTACCCCATATAAAAATTGATTTAGTAAACAGATACATGTTTATGTTATTTTTCTCTTTACTTTAAATTAATTATTATAATATGTCATTATCACATCCAAGTGGATCCATGGGGTCCTAAAAACGATCCATGTATGCCCATGGTCGTTCATATGAAATCCAATAGGATTAGGACACGTTTTATGGTAGTTTTATATTGTTATAATATTATTTTTATCCTTATTTACCAGATTAACCCTTTAACAAGGGTAAATAAAAATAATTACTGAAGTTACTATTCGTAATGTCAAGAAATAAACGGTACCTATTTAAAAAATTTGGACTTCATAATTCCAAATAATAAATCCATATTTCTGAATTCAAAACATATAATTTGAAGAAATTAATTTAAAATTAATTCCCCTTTTCAAAACTAAAAGTAGGTTTTTAAGAAGCAAAAAATATACATAGATTGACATGTGTTTATGTCCAATTTAAAAGTGAAATTACATCCAATGGACATAATTGGATTAAATGATAAAAAATTAATCCAATTATACAATAAAAATAATAAAAATGACAATCTAACTATATAAATAAATTAGTAGAAAAGGAAGTTTAATTAAATTCAGTATTTTTCACTATTTATTTAAAAAATTAACTTTATCAGAAAATTAGCAAAAAATTAGCCAAAGTAATTTTTGTTTTCTCAATTATATAGAATATTTTTATCTTTCCAATATAACATATTAATGTGACAAAAATGATATTTAAAAATGGTTTTCCATCAAAAGGTGGTTAAACTACATTTTTTGAAAAATAATTCTTTTAAATAAAAAAATTGAATTTGTTATTATATAAAATCTAGAATCATATTAAATGAATTGAAAACATTAAATTGATTATGTGACTTATATTTTTCATTAAATAAAAATTCATCAATAGTGATTTGATTTTATAAACATAATTATTCTATTTTAAATATGTTTTAAAAAACACTTCCTTTATATTCAATTGGTTTTTATTTCTATTTCTAATAAATTATGTAAAAAATGAATCATTATTTAAATATGTTAAAAGAAAATTTCAAAATTCAGTTGATACAATTCATTCCCTATATTCCAATGACCAGACATTAATTACCATTTAAAATAATATTAATATTATTGTATTATTTTTCGGTATAGATCAAAGTTATGTACAACCTATGATTTTGGATAAAACCTTTGTTGCGTGTCGAGTACACTATAGAAAAAAATGTCCCCTTTAACATAAAATTAATATCTTATTAATAAACATTAATATAAAAGAAAAAGTATTATTATATAAATACATGGGTCATTATAACTTATAATTAAAATGGATAATGGTTAGTGAAACCAGGTAGGGTGGGGCACATAGACAAGAAAAATGTATGAAGTTTTTAGTATAGGTGATCCACATGAGATGCACCATTTTTTCAAATCATACACCTATCCTTTTTAGGTGGAGGTGACTTTGGACAATCGAACCACATGGTCAGTGCATGACTAGGTAAACTATGAGGAAAAATATGCGACCCATGGTAAAGGTGGTACCCTTTAGATATTTACACTTCATGGTTAGTTCATATTTATCCAACCCATGTTCCCTAACCATGTAGTTTCATAAAATGGGTGAATTTATATTTCTACCCCTCCTTACTTTTAATTTTATCTACTATTTTCTCCTCCCTTTCATGAACACAGTAAGGTGCTTCTATTTTTTCACCTTCTCTAGTATTTTGATAATATCCCTAACAAGAGAATGGATTTTAACACCTTTAAGTGTGTTGGAGGAGTAGATTTAAGTCATTGATTCCTCTTGATTCCTTTCTTATTTTCTCTCATTATTTGGAACACTATTTTCTTGTGAGAATGCTTTCTCTATTTTTTACGTGTTTTTATAAAATACCAAACTCATTTTGTACCAAATTAAGGGATAAGATTTTATAATAAATCACCTATAAGAATAAGGTAGCAGTATCCTATATTTATCAACTTTTATACATGTGTTATGGGATGTGTTCCAAAATACACATGTGTGGGATATCCAAGTGTAACCATTAATTAACTAATGATAAAATTTAAATTATTTAATTGATGTCGTGAGATACTGATGGGAATGAAATTTCTTCTTAAATTATGTTAATAATGTTTGTGGGTTTCATATTCCAAGAAGGCTAAGTCATTTTCAATAATTTAGTTAATTATGTTTTTATTTGGATGAATTGTATTTGTAGGAACATTTTGGGAATGGCCTAGAATATATGAGATGATGTTGATAATTTGGATTGAAATGATGAGGTTCATCAAGCTGAGGGTGTCACTAAATATATATGGGATGGTGTTGACCATCGTAACTGAGGTGACATGATCGTCAGGTTGAGACGGATGGTTATGACTATGTTGTGAATGGGCAATGAGTTCCACATACAACAACGAGGTTTCCTATTGTTGTGGCTTATATTTTATTAGTGATTTATACACACTATTTTTTACCAGTAGTGTCACTAGAGTCATGTGTAAATAGATGAGATTGAAATTGAGGTGGTGTTAAAGAATCATTATCAGTGGAGACCACCATATAATTAGAGTCATAGGGAACATACCCATAACCTAGTGGTCCTCAATCATCATCATCATAGTTTATTTAGAGTTGTAGGCATAAATCTTGCTAAGTGAAACTGAGGCCAAACCCCACGTATTCACTAGCATACTAGTACACGTCCACCCACCTAGATACTCGGGTTTTCCCTTTGTGCTCAAAAAAGTTCAACAAGCCAAAAAATATAGTTTTCACATGCAAATATCACTTCCACATCACACATTAACCAAACATCCTCATGTACATCACATAATTCAATAATTCCTCTTTTCATTCAAATGCATTTTGAAATCAAACTCACACCAAAATATCCCACAACACTTTTTGCATAACATTCACAATCCAACACATCCTTTAACAATTTTATAAAGTCCCTCCAAATATGGTAAAAATCACATAACATCCCACTCACATGTTTCATAAAACCCTTTTTATAATCAAAATCCATTTTTCACATTGCACTCATACAAATACCCCACATCACGTTCACACCTCTTTCACATTTCAGTAAATCTATTAGACATTTTTATAAAACATTTCCAAGAGGATACACATCACATGACAGACCTATTCACATTTAAAATGGTTCATTTGAAATTATAAACAATCAAAAACAGTTTTCCAATATTGTTTCACCTATTACATAAATCATAAAACCATTAAAAACTTGCATAAAACAATTCTAAAGAGTGTACCAAAGCTTTTCACATAAAACCCATTTCGAAACCATATTTCAAGGAAACAATCACACCAATACAAATTCAAAACAAAATTTGCAGCCCCAAAAACATTTATTAAACTACCCCCAAGTGTTATACAAACACCTCAAACAATACAACAAAAGATGCACATGAAAAGCACACATTTTCAAAATCACTTCCAAGAAGTACAATCAGGTTTTACACCTTGAACCCATTAAAAAAACCACTTTAAAACCTAATGGCACACCAATAACCTACCAAATCAGAATTTTCAGCCCAAAAAAGATTTATTAAACCAATTTCATGTGTTATAAAACACACCCAAACAATACCCAAAGGGTTACACATGAAAAACACCCAATTTTAAGCTAAAATGAAACTATAAAAATGAATCCTTAACCAAATCCAACATAAATTTTTTTTCACCACACACAGCATATTAGGAACATGAATAATAAGTAATTCAAGCAAACTAACTCATCTAAAAATGTTTACACATGGTATCACCTACCTTTTATGCTGAAACCCTCAAAACATGGTGCGGAACATCAACCGCACCATCGCCGCACCTAAAGGAAGATAAATCCAGCCAAAGACCACAATATTTGACCAAAAATACACCAAATCAAACCCTAGGTTCGAACTTCAACTTTTGGACATGAGGAACTTCAAGAAAGGGTGAAAGAAACCCTAAGGAAGGGGAAGGAATCAAGGAAAGAAACACTTACTTGAAACATCTTTAATAAAACGACCCAAAAACACCAAAATTTGAATCTCCAAGCAACCCAACCTGATATGGAGGATCTACTGGGGATGAGAAGGTCATGTGTGGACTGAAATGGGGGAAAAGGAGCAGAAATTGAAGGAGTTATGAAAGAAACGATTTACCCCTTCAAATATGGACGATTTGATAAATCTAGAGATGTTTCTCCCAAATTCTTGAACCAAATTAGCTCAAAAGTGGCTCCACAGATAATAGGAGTGATCCTTAGGTTCTTGGATTCGAGTAGGAGGTGGAATCAGTGAAAATAGTAAATATTGAATGAGATATTAAAATATTAAATATAAAACTTAAAGCAGGTAATGGGATTTCGGGATGGCCCAAAAACTTAATAAAAATACCAAATCCATCATGATTATGGATTTTTATGAGGCCCAAATTGATAGGGTAGTTTTTATATATTAGGGTATGACAATTGAGAAGTGGAATTGTTGTAAAATATTGAAAAATGAATGAGTTATAAGATAAACAAAATTGGTTTTTAAATCTGGAAATGGGTTCACGGTTTGGCCCAAATTTTGAAAACCCACCATTTCCACGAAAATGCATGTGAAACCCCCCAAACAAAGAAATAATGTAAATTAAAGGACAAAATAACTTTAAAATAAGTCATGTTTGTGACAAATCTCCCCACCATAAAACTTTATGCCCTCGGAAATCCACAGTAAGGCCACATACAAAAACCAAACCCAACTGATAAACCAAGATGTAATTCATTGCCAAGATTCACCCCCAAAGGCCAAAAAACCTACAGTGATCATTTAAGGAAGGATTAATCTCACAAAAAAACTTACACCACTTTCTTGAAACAATCAAGAACATTCAGGATTTATCCCAAATGAAAACCCCTCAAACACAATCTGAACAATACTCAATAAATTTACCTAAACAAAATACAACATCGAACAAAGTTACACTTACCCTACTATAACTAAACCATTGGGAACTCTCCAATATCAATGTTTACCCAAAGAAGATGTAGGTATTTAGATATCTACGAATTATAATACATACTTCCAAAACAAGACCCAGGGAAAAAAATCTGAGTTACTGGTATGAAGAGACATAAATGGGCTCCCCACCATAAGAGACATCTTAATATTTTTTCCCGAGACAGAATCAGGACACTAACAAGGGGAGGCCCAAACAAACTCCCTAGTTCAAGGGGTATACATCCATTAGAAATTTACAAAAGAATATGCATGATACCCATTGTTGGTCTCCCCACCACAAGAACTAACCATCTTAACCGACAGGCGTGGGCCGACACGAAAAGACCCCAAAAATTTAATGATTTGGGAAGGCTACATAGTTAGTCCACATGGTTTGGGAAACCATGAACTAACTGTGTAGATCATTATTGCTACAAGTCTTCATAGCACATGGTCACTACTAATCATGCAAAAACCTCGTGCTCAACCTGTCTAGCCAAATTTGAATCCATTCTCCAAAGACTCAATGGAAACCAAAGGGGGGGGAGATATTGGGTGATGACATGGGTACAAGGACCTCCACCTATTTCCACCGAACGATAACAACAAAAGAAATATGTTGAAACCATAGGTTTAAACTCTTCTTATCTTTCATACTGAGGATATGAATTTGTAGAAGGTTTTAAACGACACTGGTGTTTCCCATGACTATGAACCAACTTCTCTTCAGGACCTATGGATGAAGCTCAAAATATTGAAGCATCTTCGGCCTCGTAGTTAGGCTGTGGAAACCCCTGTGTGGAACTTCATCTTTTTGTGCCACAAACAACTACACCGCAAAACCCGATGGGTTCACCAAGATATAACACACTCCATAACTCACTTTACCGAAACTTGACATTACACTGAAACAAGGTATTAGAAGATGCACAAACATCTCACCTTGTTTCTTTGGGTGAGAAACAATAGAACGGCATGACACGTATAAACACCTTCCTCTAAGATATAGGATTTGATGTTTTTTCCAAGGGATAAATACTCCCAACATAATAGAGAACCTCAGAGGATTGCGCAACCTTCACCTTTACAGTAAAATGAGAACACAGCATCACAATGCATCAACAAACATGACCTTTGTGATTGATAGAAACAATACATGAAATGAGACCTTATGATAAGTCCCTAAACAACAGACAAGTACAAAAAGTGGACACAATAGCCTCTCATGAAAAAAAATCCCAAAATTGGTGGTTTAACAAGAACTCTTGCTTCAAAGAAACTATGAAGAACCCAGAGGCCCTCTTAGACACCATCGAGACACTCATCCACACTAACAACCCCAGAACACTTCCACCTTCAATGAATTAGGAAAATTAAGAAACTAAGGACTCTTTCAACCTTCCACAAGAATTATCCCACTACTAGAGGATCCAAAAATCAACGAAATGGATGGGTGTAGACTCAATCAACAAAGATCGATAATGTATTCCTTATATTGATCAACTGGAGGATTTTCCAATGGAGAAACAATACGGGTTGCACTTCAGTTGTGCATTAACCCTTAATGGGGGTGTACCATATCCAATGAGAGAACCCAAAGACCCAACCAATCTGGTCTATTGTTCAAAAAATGCCACAAACCAGATCCAAACACATGAAGGTAACCACCATAAAGGTGCCCTAAAACATATCTCAGAAGAGACTACTAACCGATCCTTCTACCCAACTTGTCGTCCAAACACAAACCCAAAACACGGTTCAAACAAGAGGGTTTCCTGAATTCAAAACATCCCACAACATCAACATTAAAAAAACACATAATTCACACCATCCCAAACCATTCATCAAGACATCATCTTTTCCCTTAAAAAAATTCCTTTGAAAACAAACGGTTCAGCGACTAGAGTATCTACCAATGGTACCCCATGGCCTTACACATGCATGTTTTTGTACCACACCAGTCACCCTCCTCATATACATCCAGGAACTCATCTAGTCATTCCATTAACCATCCATCATCCCCTATAACCCCATGCATGTGGTCGTTCATGGAAATACCAAAGGTTAAAACAAAAATCCTTTCCACCTTCCAAAACCAAAAAAAATCAACCAATACTTCCTTTTTCTCATGACCGCTAACCATGGAATAAAAATCCCAATCATTCAAATGAATACTCACTTTAAATTCATATACATCAATTTAAAAACATCTGAACCCAATAAAACAACCTTTTATGTTTTAGAAAATTCTATTGGAAACACTTTTTCAAAACCAAATTCAATATAGTTCCTGCTTTCAAAAGAGGTGTAAGAACATCAGTTTCCATTTCAAAACAATTCTGAAAATTAATTTCTACCATTTCATAAATAAATCCATTCCTTCTTTATTTTAAAATCATTTCAAAAAAACTTTATGCTTCTTAAAACCAAGTCACTTTAAAACCAAAGTTCCAAGATTGCAAAACTAACGCACAAAACAATGTGAGAGGAAACTAGTTTCAGTGGGTGACTTGGACATATGGTTGGCGGCCATATCCCAATCACTTCACTATCACAGAGAGTGTTCTAGGGGATATAGACGATTCCACATGGCTTTCCAGGCTTTATGAGCTCACTGAGACAATTAACCCAACTCTCTTTCATTTCCCCCAATCATCATCAAACCAAGAAAACCGAAGAACTTAGACAAATACCGAATTCCCCTGGAAAATTGAATCCCATCATGAGGTGTGGTGACCAGGCACACTACCCATAACTAGAATATCAAGTCCCGACAATCCTAACTCAAGACTAGCCAAACGATTCCCCAAATAATATGACCCAAAGAGTTAACCAGAACCTCCTCTGATACCATTTTGTCACGAACTAAATCTGATCGCCACCAAAACTGGCACCGACCCCAGCTCGTGACAAGGCCCGAAGGGCATTCCTGATCCCCACGGGCTGGCACAAGTGTCTGGGTAACAAAAAATGAAATTTGGGAATGATTTTTCTGAGTTTATAAACATAATACAACGAATAAATCCAATAAAACAAATCTGGATTTTTCAAACAAAATCATCTTTTACAAAAATTTCAGAACTCAATTACATGATTTAAAACAATTATAGAAGACTATAACAACTGAATAAATCCAAAATGGATAGCCCAAGAACCTCCACATGGCGAGAGGCACCACCGTCAAGCCATATCCACAACACCATATCATGATGGACCACTAAAAACCCGAATTGTTGGCACACAAGTTGTACCCAAACCTACGACAGCAAAAATAACCAAGTCTACTTACACCCAAGGGTGTAAGTAGGGTGTGAGACAATTCCCAATAGGATACCACCACTAAGAGATTCCATGCAGTAAAAATTCAAAGGTGAAAAGAATGCATGTTTTCAAAAACATGTAATTTATAGGCACAATTTCTAAAAGATGCAACTAAAAAAAATCAATTTTCAAGTGGGATAATTTAAAGAATCAAAACTTTTAAAATAAATTCAAAAGCTACTGAATTTTTCCAGCCAAATATACCATACGTTTACGGTATGTATAAAGGATCTAATGAGCACAAGCGATAGGAAATAACCTCTAGGAACTAGCTAGCTGTGGGTCCCAGGTACCTCGTATCTCAGTGAGAGTAACCACAAAAAAATATCCATTCTCGTGCACGAGACACTAGTAGGTAACATACCCATAACCTAGTGGTCCCTAATCATCATCATCATAGTTTAGTTAGAGTTTTAAGCTTCAATCATGCTAAGTGAAACTAAGGACAAACCCCACAGATTCACTAGCATACTAGTACACGTCCACCCACCTAGATACCCGGGTTTTCCCTTTGTGCTCAAACAAGTTCAATAATCCAAGAAATACGGTTTTCACATGAAAATATCACTTACACATCACAAATTAACCAAACATCCCCATGTATATCACACAAGTCACAAATTCCACTTTTCATTCAAATGCATTTTGAAATCAAACTCACACCAAAATAGCCCACATAACTTTTTGCATAACATTCAAAATCCAACACATCCTTCCACAATTTTATAAAGTCCCTCAAAATATAATAAAAATCACATAACGGTCCACTCAAATATTTCATAAAACCCCTTTTATAAACAAAATCCATTTTTCACATCGCACTCACACAAATAGCCCACATCACGTTCACACCTCTTTCACATTTCAGTAAATCCATTAGACATTTTTATAAAACATTTCCAAGAGGATACACATCACATGGCAGACCTATTAACATTTAAAATGGTCCATTTGAAAGTATAAACAATCCAAAATAGTTTTCCAATATGGTTTCACCTCTTACATAAATCATTAAACCACTCAAAACTTGCATAAAACAATTCTAAAGAGAGTACCAAATCTTTTCACAAAAAACCCATTTCAAAACCGTATTTCCGGGAAAAAATCACACCAATAAAAATTAAAAACAGAATTGGAAGACCCAAAAACATTTATTAAACTACCCCCAAGTGTTATAGAAACACCTCAAACAATACCACAAAAGATCCACATGAAAAGAACATGTTTTCAAAATCACTTCCAAGAAGTACAATAAGGTTTCACACCTTAAAACCATTAAAAAAACCACTTTAAAACATAATGGCACACCAATACCCTACCAAATCAGAATTTTCAGCCCAAACAAGATTTATTGAACCCATTTAATAGGTTATAAAACACACCCAAACAATACCCAAAGGGTTACACATGAAAAACACTCAATTTTAAGCTAAAATGAAACTATAAAAATAAATGCTTAACCAAATCCAACATAATTTTTTTTGTACCACACACAAAATATTAGGAACATGAATAATAAATAATTCAAGCACACCAACTCATCTAGAAATGTTTACACATGGAATCACCTACCTTTTATGCCGAAATCCTCAAAACATGGTGTGAAACATCAACCGAACCACCGCCGCACCTAAAGGAAGATAAATCCAGCCCTAGACCACAATATTTGACCAAAAATACCCCAAATCAAACCCTATGTTCGAACATGAACTTCTGGACATGAGTAACTTCAAGAAAGGGTGAAAGAAACCCTAAGGAAGGGGAAGGAATCAAGGAAAGAAACACTTACTTGAAACATATTGAATCAAACGAACCAAAAACACCAAAATTTGAATCTCCAAGCAACCAAACCTGATATTTAGGCTCTAATGGGGATGAGAAGGTCATGTGGGGACTGAAATGGGGGCAAAAGAGAAGAAATTGAAGTAGTTATGAAAGAAAAGATTTACCTCTTCAAATATGGACGATTTGAGAAATATAGATACATTTCTCCCAAATTCGAGAACACAATGAGATCTAAAGCGGCACAAAAGATAAGGGGAGTGATCCTTAGGTTTTTTTCTTCTCGTAGGAGGTGGAATCAGTGATAAATAGTAAATATTGAATGAGATATTAAAATATTAATTATAAAACGTAAAGCAGGAAATGGGCTTTCGGGATGGCCCAAAGCCTTAATAAAAAAACCAAATACATCATTATTATGGATTTTTATGAGGCCCAAATGGATAGGGTAGTTTTTATATATTAGGGTATGACAATTTAGAAGTGGAATTGTTGTAAAATCTTGAAAAATGAATGATTTATAAGATAAACAAAATTGGTTTTTAAATCTGGAAATGAGCTCACAGTTTGGCCCAAATTTTGAAAACCCACCATTTCCACCAAAATGCATGCGAAACCCCCCAAATAATGAAATAATGTAAATTAAAGGAAAAAATAACTTTAAAAGAAGTCATGTATGTGACAAGACATCTGTATGTTTAGAGGACAATGATTTATTATGAATTGAAGTATGGTCATCCTCATGCATTTGGACATCATGTTGTTGAGTCGACAATGATTATTGTAGTGGAATTCCAAGGGGCACGTGATAGAGTTGGGATGTTAGGATGTTGATAAAATTATAATTTGGTACTTGAAATTATGAGGGGATTTTGATGTATTTGTTTGGAATTTCAATTGGATGCCAGTATTACCAGATTTGTGTCGTATGTGGTATCAGTTGGAATGGGGTTAAAGATGACTTATATGTGGATGAGACACCAAATATTTTCAATTGTGAATGACTTAGGACAAGTAAAGAGATTTTAAGTGTTGGATGATATCAGTAAACACTTCCCTATGGCATTTGATCACGACTAATAATTTTATGTAATTTATACATGAGTGTAGTTTCAATTTATTTAAATATGAATACACATTTATAAATATATATTCTATAAAGGAACATGTTGGTGGTGTAGTACAAAGTTCATAATAACATCCCACATGGTCCCTTCAGGAAGAATGCAGGAATTATGGTTTTGAGATCAGTTTAAGAATTTAGATCATGCTCTGGACCATATTGATCGATGATACAAAACTACATGGGATGGATGGAAGACTCACCATAGTGGAACTTTTCATCGATCTGGTGTTTCAATTTCTATTTTTGAGTATGTTCTTATATGATCAACCATGAGATATATTGGATGACTATTTTTTATGACTTTTTGACATGTATATTTTATATTATATATAGGGTTGTTCCTTTTGGCTTGTTATTGACTTGGTTATTTATTTTTTTCACTAATTTAATTTCATGATTCTTGATTTCTCTATTTTTCATCATTATATTGAATGAAGGTTTCCCATGATGTTGGATGATGATAATATTTTTGGGAGGTTCATAATTGAGGGGTTAGAAAAAAAAATTAGGCATTTCTTACTAGAATTATATGATTCAAATAGCGAAACAAGATCCCGAAATTTAAAGTATACAATTCAAGAATCAATTTCAAACCATGACAAATTTTACTCCATTTATTATACATCATATAAACATTACATGATGTAAAAACCTCAAATAGAACAAAAAATGAGTATTTAAATGTATATTTCAATGAGAGATATATCATAGACCCAATACTATTGTGGAACACGTGGTATTACATAAGAATCAATATCGACAAATTTAAGGAAAACATAATGACAACCCAAGAATATTTATTACTATAAATAAAGGATCTTCTTGTGAATGTAATGAATTCCACGTGTGGGGACTTGAAAACTAGGAGGCTTCTGCTAGGGTTCCAATCAAGAGTTCACTGTTGATAGGTTTATATGTTTTTATTTTATTTTCCTTTCCCTTATTTGATGCAATATTTTGTTTAATTACAATCTATCTCCTTTCTTCATTTCCTATCTCATTCATTATTTTCTAATATCTCAACTATTTGTATTGGTTTATTCATCACTAGTGACCTCCCAATGATGATTTTCTAAACCCCATAGGGGAGAGGGGAGTTAGTTAAAGGGTTTTCTTATGAAAATTTCTTTATTTACTTCACTCATAAGGTTGGTTGAATAAATATTATCATGTTGAGAATGCATGTTTTTAATTCATCATTGATTCTTGCAAAAAAAATTTCAATAATGAAAAAACAAAAACAAAATTTTGATAATTTATTTATGAAAATTGAATTGATTTATTATTATAATTTTGGAAATTTTACCTTAATTTTCTTCAGTTATTTTAATTCACACTACTACATATAGTTCTTTTATCAGTGATAGAAAACACTTTTAAAAGAGTTAGAAAAGCGTTGTTAATATCAGTAAAGTTGAATGGGGGGGTCCCCTTTAAGAGAACTAAAAAAGTACTGATAAATGGTGTCATTTACCTGCACTAAGAAAAGGGATGATAAAGGACCCCCTTTATCAATGATATTTTAGTGCAGATAAAGGACACCTTTTATCAGTGATATTTCGAGCACAGATAAAGGACCACTTTATCAGCACTTTAACTAGTGCTGATAAAGGGGGCCTTTATTAGCACTCAAAATAGAGCTGATAAAGTTGGACTTTGTCAGTGCTCGAAAAAGTGATGATAAAGGCCTAGCTACATGTGATGTGTTGTTTATATAATATCACACCCACCAGTAGTACGTGCCCATATAAACAGCAGCAGCTACACAACACACACACACCTCTTACACAAAACAGCACTTGTACAATGTAGAAAAGGAAAAAGAAGTGCACACAAGGGTTTGGAAAACAATTCTATATACATTTCAAACATTTTTTTATATAATTAAATTCACAATTATCCTATATAAAGATAAAAACATTAATGATTCATCCTTTGACATCCGTGAACCCCTCTCAAAAATGTCTACCCATGGTATTTGTTTCCGAAAAAATAATCCCAACTCAAAAAAGGTTCCACCTATATAAGAAACTAATTTTATGTTAGTAATAATATAAAGGAAAAAATTAAACATTAATATGAAATAATACGTCAAAAAATGTTAATTTTTAATAAAAAATACACATTTGGTGTTATAAATGTCATACAATGCATTGTATTGTGGTGGGGTTGATCCTTACATGTCAAAAATGAGTTATGGATTGTTTTCCTAAAATATCAAAACAACATCTGAATGGGTTTGCATGGTTATTAGTATGTCCCTTTGTTTTTTACAAAAAATAATATCAAATTTAAATGAAATATTTGGATTTATAATGGCCACATAATTCATTAGATTGAGGTTTGGTTGATTCCAACATTTCAAAAATGACTCATGGATTGTTTTTATAATGTATTAAATCAATACTAATGGGTTTTCCTAGTTTTTAGTATGATAGTAGTGTTTTTAAAAAAATATCATTTCAAATCGGAAGAACCCATTCTGAGTCATACCAGTCACATCGTGCATCAGTTTTAGGTGAGACCACTTCATACACATCATAATGGACATAGTAATTTCTTTCCTAAAATAAAAATACAATCAAATGGCATTTTTATGGTTTTTAGTGAGTGAAATGTTTTGAGCTAAAATGCCATTTTTAACTGATAAGGGACACTTTTAGTCATACTTGTCACATCATGCATCATATTAAGGTGAGCTATATTCCTACATATCAAAAATGACTCATGGATCATTTTATTAAAGTATAAAATCAATCTAAATATGTTTTCTTAGTTTTTAGTATGTATGTTGTTTTTTTAAATAAATTAATGAAAATTATAAATAAAAACACATTTGGATTTATATCGGTAACATCATTCGTCGGATTGAGATGTGGTTGATTCCTACAAAAAATGACTCTTGGATCATTGTTCTATGCTATTAAAATAAAAAAAATGCGTATGCTCTATTTTCAGTGTGTCAGTTGCGTTTGTTTTCATAAAATAACATTTCAAACCAGAAACACACTTTTTAGTCATACCGGTCACATCATGCACCTCTTTGATGTGATAATACTTTATACGTGTAAAAATGACTTATGAATATCTGTCCTAAATTTTAAAGACAATCAGAAATCATTTTCTTTCTTTTTAGTGAGTGACATGTTTTGAGATAAATTGTAAATTTTTAACTGATAACAGACAATTTTAGTCATATCAGTCACACCATGCATCAGATTGGGGTGCGATTGATTCCTACTATCAAATATGACATATGGATGGTTATAATAAAGTATCAGAACATTAAAAATATTTTCTCTTGGTTTTCAATATGTCAGTTGTTCTTTTAGTTAAATTAATGTCAATTTTAAATAAAAAGACACATTTGGATTTATATCAGTAACATCGTGCATTGTATTGAGTGGGTGTTCATTCTTAGATGTCAAAAATTACTCATGGATTATTATCCTAAATTATCAAAATAATTTGAATGCGTTTTGTCTATTTTTAGTGTGCCATTTGATTTCTTTACTAAAATTAATGTTAATTTTAAATAAAAAATGAAACTTTGAGTCATACCAGTCGCACCATGCATTAGATTGAGGTGAAGTTGACTCCTACATGTCACAAATGGCGTATATATTTTTTTCTAAATGTATACAAACAATCTGAATTTTTTTTTCTAGTTTTTAGTATTCCAATTGTTTTTTTTACTAAAATATCATTTCCAACTAGAAATAAACAATTTGAGTCAAACCAGTCGTATCGTGCATTAGTTTGACATGAGACTGCTTCATATACCTCACAAATAACGTATGAATCATTTTTTAAATTATTAAAAAAATCAGAGCAAGTATTCTTGGCTTTTACTGAGTTAAATTATTTTAGTTAAAATGTCAATTTTAAATAGATAACAGACACTTTCAGTCATATCGGTCACACCGTTCAGCAGATTAAGGTGTAGTTGATTATTACACATCATAAATGACTGATGCATCACTATCTTAAGGTACCCAAACAATCATAATTCTTTCGTTCAGTTTTTATTATTTCACTTGGGCTTTTTGCTGAACTTATTGTTAATTTAATAAAAAAATACACAAATAAAGTCATAACAGTCACACCATGCATCGTATTTAGGTACAGTTGATTCATACACATCAAAAATGACTTATATATCATTTTAAAAAAATTATCAAAAAAAATAATAATCCGTTTTCCCAGTTTCTAGGATGTCAATTGTTCTTTTTACAAAAAATACTGATAATTTTAAATAAAAATAGACACTTCAAGTCATACTAGCACATCTTCATGATGTTTGTTTATATTCTTCCTTCCGGTATGCTGCTGATTTTTTTATAAACAAATCTATCTCATCATGTGAATAGATTTCTTTTTGGTAATCATGGTATTACTGGAGAAATATAAATACATAAATGATTACTAAATATTTTAAATAAATGTGTAATTATAATAAAAAATACATCTTTAGGGATGATGGTTTGCTTCATGGAATATGATATCTTTCCAAAATTTACAAACATAATGACTATAGTATTTATCGTTTGTTTCATTCAGAGAGTGCAGAAACATTGAGAAAAATAAGTAATTTATTTATATGTGTTTGGATAGTGAAATATTATAATATATACCCTAATTTGTATCTAGTCATAGTACTTGTAACGTTATTTTTCCTTTTCCCCTAGACTCATTCCATGATGTAGATGATATTCACACACCTCCCTATCATAAAAGAATACTCATTAAAAGATAATATAAATTATATAACTGGAATTTTAGTTCTAAAATGTTGAATGTTGTGTATTAAAAATTGATTAGAACCATCATGTGTGATCAATTTGTTTGATATCCATGCATTGAGTCCAATAAATAAATCTGTCTATTATCCAAATTGACTACCATGAGCATCCAATACTTCCTAAGAACACAAAAATGAATACATAATGAAATAATTTAAAATATGTTTGATATGATTAAATTTTATAGTTTACCCCTACATCATTGGTATTAAGAAGATTCTTTCATCTGTAATTTTTCTGTTAAACTGCTTGAGTAGGCTTGCCACTATTTCTCCCTCTTTCTTGGATTTTATTTCTTTTTTGTTCTGTAGAGGTGACATGAGGGCTATTGTGTCCCACTTTTTGTTCAAGGGTATATAACTTAAATTGTTTTTCATATATACACCTTCAAAAAATAATAAATATATTTAGTCATAATTATCATAGTATATCAGCTTTTAGAAAATAAAATCATGAAAACATACCTCATGTATACATTTACAACTAAGCCTCCTAGACAATCCTAATCCAGGATTTCACTTACATTGAAAACACTAATTAAATATGGATCTTCCCCATTTTTACATATTTTTATCAAAAATAATTTTTTGAACCCCACCATCTTTCAAATTCATATTCACATGATCTAGCAATGATAATAAATTCGGATATAGAATGTGCGGGTTTAAGGTGCTTTCAATAGATCGTTTTGATCAGATGGTTTATCTTTGAGATTGTTTTGTTCCGTTCATTTTATTCACCCCCTTACCTATGTTGTAATATAATAACATTAACTAGTTCATACTTTTTTTCATTATATTATAAAGTTTTATCTTGAAAAGTAAATTGGAAAGGAATTCCTCCTCGTCGACATGTTTTTTTACAAGATATGACGACCATGTAAAGAATGTTCCAAGATCTTGTTCTACCTTACGAATACCATTATCATTAATTGGAATAAGTATCTCAATGATTAGTTTAATGGATATGTTAATCAACACTTTGACATGTCCTGTTGGATGTGTTTTATTGTGTAGCATGATGTTCTGGATATTGAATACCACATCCCTTGCTACATGGAGATGGATGGGTGTTGATAGATATAAATCACCATCATTTTCACCGAGTAATATATCATTATAGGAAAGGTATAAGTTTTTATCTGATTCAAAATTTTAAAAAACATTTTTTAGATAATTGACTACCTCAGCTAAGATAGGTTTTTAGGGGAATGAATCACCTCAAAGCTAGTGGGTGGTGATGCTGGATCTTCACACGTTGGTTGTTCTTGAGTTTTTTCATATCTCCCCCTTTATCATATTTTCCAGGAAATATCTCTTCAATTTCATATGTTCTTCAATGATATTTATTTTCTCTCTCATCATTTTGATTTCTTCACTTTGTTCCACCTCTTGTTTTTTTCTCAAAAAATGTTTAGGGTGTCACCCCAAAACCCGTACCTCTGACATAGACATAATTTTCTAGATGCTTCAAGGACACAAAGTGTATGTATATATCCTGTTGGTGTGTTTATGATTACTTTGAATAAGTAAGATAGAAAATATTGGAAATTATGCAATGATTGTTATATAATATTTATTTAAAGAAAAACTAATATTTAATATGTTATACTTTTCTGCACCACCAATGTTTTGCTGCATAATATTTCTCCAGTTTCAACATCATCAATATGTTCCTCCATAGAACTAGAAAAGGCATGTATATATGGTTTTTGTACCTCTGCACTAGGAGAAGTAGCCACAACATGTTGAGAAACTTATTGGTCCTCTGCACTGTGAAAAAAAATAGGTTGAGAGATCTGTTGTGTGTTGGGATTGGGAGAATCATCATGTGAAGAAGTCAATATCTGCAGAAGTAGTTTAAAATTTAATTTAGATTACATGAAATCAAAAGTGAACATATAATAACATAAGGTAACATGATGTATATTACAAAATAATATAACCTGATTATTGAACTCTCTTTTTTAAAGGCTGACGAAATTTGACCCCTCTATCGACTATCCAAATCCCTTCATTGTGGTATACTATTACATTCAAAACTACAACTACATTGGTAACACTAGAAAATGATTGTGACATACCAATGAAAGGGTCATCATCCATTTAATTTTCATTTAAACCTTTAGTGGTATTTGTGGATAATAGAACAATTGAATAGTTTTAGTTTGCAGGATCTGGAATATAAAATACATTTACTCAATGTGATGCCATTATAAATGGTTGTTATTTTTACCCTTCCTTACTAAAATCAAAATTCACAAATAAAAACACATATATTATAACAAAACTCTTGTTAACAACCCACTTTCATTGAATAATCGGTACTTGGAAGTTCATATAATCCAACACCCAAATTTTTTTGATGATGCGAAAGTATGACATAATCGCATAAATTGGATTTCTATCCTTAGCACCAAAAACATGCATTACTTCATCCACATGTGTAACTCCACTATTATAAATGGTACTATCTTCATTATGTTCATTAGTATAGAATATATAACTCTTAATTACATAAGCATTATAAGATAATACATACACACACGGTCCTCTGATAAGAAATTAAAGTTGTTCTTAAATTGACCTCAAATTTTCAACCAATTCCTTAAATATATGGTCCAAAAACTATCTTATAAATAATATATTATGTGTATTTGATATCTATTTTTCATCCCTTGAGAGATTAAAATGCCTAATAATTTCTTTGTGGGTTTCGATATATGGATCAACCTCCAAACTGTTATGCATAATGTAAAGGTGGGCCTCTTGTGGATCTATAATATAGATTGTGATGACCTATCTTCCATGAATTACATCCCTCATAAGCCTCCCTATGTGATGAGTTTCTTTTGGACCAATAATTTCCACATTGGATAGGTATTAAGTATAGAATTCAATGGATTCCTCTATAATATATCGCTCTGTAATACAACCCTCTGGCCAAATTCTGTTTTGGACATACCCTTTGAAAATCTTCATAAACACTTTATTAGGGTACATCCATCTATTGTGTATATGACCACATAGTTGAAACACTCTCACCAGGTGAACCTTCAAATGAACCATCATATTAAAGAATCTTTACCGGAATAACATTTCTAATTCACATAATATGAAGGAAATTTATCTTTCCATAATCAACAATTTCACTGGGTTTCTATCTTTTCTACATATATATTTGAATAATAAATATTTCATCATTAATTTTTAGTGGAAATTCTTGTGTAAAATGAAACGTAAAACTGTAGGAATTAGATCTTGCATCAAAACGTGGTAGTCATGTGATTTCAGACCCTTTGAACTTTAAATTGGTCATTGAAACGATGTTATTCATATTCGATGAATACCCCTCTAGAACCATTACATCATTCAAAAAGTTGAAAAACTAATATATCTTCTTCTTGGAAAGTGTGTAAGTAGCTGGTCGAATAAAATTTTGTTTCTCTCCCTTCACTAGTGCCTAATCTTCTCGTATTCCCATGTCTACCATGTTCAAACTTGCCTTAATCCCATCCTTTATTTTTCTAGGTTCATTTAGAAATGTGCCGATGACACTAAAACATATTTTTTTAACATGCATAATATCAAGAAAATATCTGATGTATAGACAATTCCAGTATGGTAATTCAAAAAAAAACCGATTGCTTCTTCCAACTGGTTTTTGTATGTTTTTTTGAAAATGGATTACCAAAATCAGTGTCTAGATCTTTTACTTACTCAAACAATTGATCACCAGTTAGTGGAGATGACGCAATACATTCTTCTAAAATTCCATCAAATGATGTCATCTATGATTGTTACTTATGTCGTCAGGGTATAAATCTTTGATTTACTAAAAAAATGGTTTTTAATGAACGTTTCAACCTAATTGATTGTGTACCTTTTTTATAGACAAGACACCCATGAATTTATTTAATGCTATATCCCAACAAATTCCCATAAGTAGAAATGTCATTTATCATCCCATACAACATGGATCTCAACATGAAATATTCATTTCTATAAGCACCAGAAAACGTAACACCTGAATCCCACAATAATTTCAAATCCTCAATCAATGGAGCCAAATAAACATCAATATCATTACCCAATTGTTTTGGTCCTGATCTAAGAAGAGATAACAAGATGTTCTTTTGTTTCATGCATAACCAAATGTATCATTATAATTTACCAACATAATTGTCCACATACTATTAGTGTATCTTTGAAAAGAAAAAGGATTCACTCCATATGTAGATAATGAAAGACGAAAGTTTCTTGACTCATTTTCAAAATCAGGATACTCATGATCAATTCTCTTCAACATAGGAGAGTATGCAGGGTGACATCATTTCCCATATTTATTTCTTCTATCATCATGACATGTCTATTTTACTACGGTCTCCTCACTTTCATATAGGCGCCAAATCCATGGAATGCTTGTAATGTACCATACAACATTTGTAGAACCTGATTCATCTTTCTTGTATCAAGAAGAACCACACTTTGGGAATTCTCTATGTGATTTTTGGTCTTTTTGAAATAGTATAAAATCATTTGGGCATGTGTGTATTCATTTAGGGATCATACCCATTGAACGTAGCATTATTTTGTCATTGTATTTTTGGCTCGGGAGCTCATTATATTCTAGGAGCATGTTATTCAATAAAGAAAGTAATTCTATAAAACTAGTTTCACTCTATATGTTTCATACTTTTAGATTATTTATCTTCATTATGTCTAACAATGCTATATATTTAGTGCAACCTCCATACAAAGGTGACTTTTCAAAACTCTTTAACTGGTAATTTTTTTTGTGAAATCACAAAGTTCACCTTAATCTTTCCTTGTTATTTCCTAAATTTGATCTTCATCATCATTCACATCTAAAATCACATCCCTGTTACAGTGTTCTGCATTGTTCTCACTCTTAATCATATCAGATGATCCATAAAACACACTATTATCTCTAACACTTGCTACATTCACCTTTTCCCTCTATTTATTCCAACATTTATA
Organism: Viscum album; assembly: GCA_963277665.1. Lineage (NCBI taxonomy): Eukaryota > Viridiplantae > Streptophyta > Magnoliopsida > Santalales > Viscaceae > Viscum > Viscum album. The sequence continues at coordinate 1,653,168,849 of OY728121.1, read as the reverse complement.
ACTTTGAACTATTCCGTGTTAGATCAAGTGTTCATCCAACTCATCTAGACTAACCTATCTTAAATAACAATAGTATAAACATAGACAAAGGATTTGAGAAGGGTCATATGAATGATATTTTGAAAAATTGGTGAACTCTTTCTCTCCATCATCATAGTCTCATATCAAACTATTGGTATCTATCCAATATTTATTCATATCCATCCTATTTAATTTTGTGATATTAGTATTTAAGAAAATAAATATATAATATATTGATATAATGTAATTGTTTTCCCAATTCTATAAATATATAAACATAAAAGATTATAAAGAAACTAAAGTTCAAATATCATTTGATAACTAATTTGAAAATCACACTTGAAATCCCATTAAAAAACCAACCATTTAAAAAAATTCCACATTAGAATAACGCACCATTTTTTAAAATAAATCAATTAGTTCAAAACACTCTTTCAAAAAACCACAATTCCATTTTTTAATGTATTCAAGAAAAATTCATGACCTATCAATCTTAATCATTTTAATTGAACGAAGTCCCTGAAAGAAACATTTCAAAACACTTCAATCATTTTAAAAGAGACACTTAGGAATTTTCACAAACACATAGATCCAAATAGAAAAACTATGTAAAATATACATAAAAAACACCTCAATCCCTCCTAGATCAACTAGTGTTGTATGATTAAATCACATTTTTCTAAATGTAGGTGTAATAATAATAATTTCAAAAAAGAATTTTATATTGTGCTCCCCACAATTAGATATCCCTTATCTATGCTTCCATTGTCCAGTTATATTAATTATCATTCACCATACCACCGGAGTCCGAACAGATATGTTCCATAGTCAGTGACCACACTCGCAATTGTGAAACACTCATATTCAAGTTTAGTACAAATAATTCATTATCCAAATGATCCTTGGCTCAGACCAAATTAATTGGTTGTACACCCCATTAACAATGTATACGCCTCTCACATGAAGTACTGTTGGTTCCCTTCTTTATAAATTGACCATAGAAAATTTATAATAATGAAACCATTACATAATAAAAAATTTCCCAATTACCATTACTTTCAGACAAAGAATTTCCCTATGCCACTCGTCATTAAAAGAAACTATGTTACTTTGCCGATCCATTTAAGTACATCATGTCTCATGTAAAAATAAGAAATGAAGTATGGTACAAAACTAGTATATGGTATTATTTTTATAGCCTTTTTTCCCTAATCTTCAAATGGACATAACAAATTAAATTAGAAAGTCTTGTAATTCTAAAATTCATAACTGAACTCATACTAGTAACCTCTATAATCCATGTGATGAGAGTATCATTATATGTATCAAGTGAATTCTTACCTCTCCAAACCAAATTCATTAGGTTAACAACATCATGTCCCAAAATAGTCTAGAACATTTTAAAGAAAATTTCATAAATAAAATAGACGTTTGGTATCTTTGATAGACTCATAAACCTAAATGTCATGAACACTTCATAACAATGAATATCAACAGTTAATAATTAATTCAATTAATTTTTTAAAGTTTTAACAAATTAATAATTTATATATTTTGATATAAAATTATGCTATGAAGAAAATATGATCATATAATCAGTTGAATTATATCATTTAACCTTTGAGGGGATTCTCCATAAAGTGCTTATGGGTGGAAGGATTCATTACACATGTTGTTGTGGTTATTTTAATAGTGTGTCCAGAAAGTCTCTCATGTAGCTTTAGATAGGTAGGGATAACAAAAGATATGATTCCCTTATAACACAATTTATACCCTAATTAAACAACATATAGACTTCTTATTATATACTTAGTCATCAACTCATGTAGGGTTTTCTCCACTAACAACATTGAGATTTATTATTTTATACTTAGTTATCAGATTAGCACTAATTGAACTACATATTAAATAGGGTTTAGGAATATTTATCAACTAATGCGGGGTTTTCTCTACAAACTTGACACTAAGACAATACAATGTCATATTGCATATGATCTAGAACTATAAAAATACCTTTCCATAAATTTCTTCATCATATGATCTTAAATTTCACCAAATACAATTCCTTTTCAACTGAATCTGAGCTACATGGAATATGGTCCATCTTATATGAACTTTAATATTCTTAGAGAGGTCCATTAGATATGTCATGACATCCCAACCAAAAATATTAGACCAATTAAATGACTTCATAAGTGTCATACCCCCTTCCCCATAATAAAGTAACCTCATCCGTATCTAGTCTTGAAATCGTAGACACTAAACATGGATAAAATATATTTAATTAAAAATAAATTCAAATTAAAATAACTTTAGTTATGATTTTCTTTGTTCTCATTCCATTTTCTAAGGTTCTAGAGAACCCTAAGATCTTGGGGCCCATTTTGGTCGTAACATCATACCCTTCATCATTGGTTTGTGAACTATGTCTACAAACTCCATGCACCCCTCCATGAGGTTTTTTATACTAATACATTACATTTTTCATTCATGTGGAGTGTAACACCCAAACCTTCCACTGTACATTTCCCTCGAATAATGAAATAGCTTGTTTTGTACACAACTTCGAGATTCTAACACACCATGACCAATCAAACTTGCCGTTATAAACGTAATACCCACTTTTTGAAATTTTATATTTTTTTCAAAATGGACTTCATTTTTAGATTGGTAATATCAAAATTATCTTAGGTTTAATTTTTGGTACTCTTCTAAAAACGTTCAATTTTTGATGAATAGTAAAAAATACAAAATTTTAATTAAAAACAACTTTTTTAATCGAAATAATTTATATTGTCAAATTATACATTTTAATAGTTTTTAAGTATCATTATATTATAATTATAACAATTAATATAATTTATGTCATTAGATGCAATTTCACATTTAAACTGGACATAAACAAGTGTCAAACATTTGATAGTGATTATTTCTTAAAAACACACTTTTTTGTTTTGACAATGGGAATTAATTTTAAATTAATTTATGCACTTCTGTGTTTTGAACAATGAAAAATGAATTTCATATTTGGAGTCAAAAGGTCAAAATTTTGTATATTATTAACATTTATTTTTACACCTTATTAATAATTACTTCGGTAAATATTTTATTTACCATGGTTAAAGGGGAGAATCCGGAAAATATGGGTACAAAAATAATATTAAATTACCCTAACATGTGTCCTAAACCTATTTACTAATACATTTCTGAACATGGTAATCCTTAGGTCGATTTTGGGACCCCATGGAGCCACTTGAGAGTGATAATGACACTTTATATTAATTAATTTAAATTAAAGACAAAAATGACATAAACATATATCTTTTCGTAAAACAATTTTTACATAGGGTTATATAAGTGATCTCTTAAACTATAAATATCAATTTTAAATTTAAAAATATTTCATACATCATGGTATTGTTTTGATAATTTTTATATATCTAATAAATAAAATTATTTATGACAAAATAATGATGCAGTGTTTACCTCATTAATTAATGATTTAAAGAAATGTGATTATAAAAATTAAAACAATATCCAAAACCTATAAAATTATAATTGGATGATTTTATTTCAAACATTATTAATCTTATCTTTTACTTTAATGAGTTTTTGATCTTTAGAAACCAAAAATCATTATATAATAAAATAATATTTTCAAACATTCCTAATGAGCCCCTCCCCCCCCCTATAAAAATCCCTAACCTCTAACCCATTTCTCACACCTCTAAATCCAGTTGGCTCCTATAAACTCTATCCAATTAATCTCCCTACATACCTCTCTTATTCATAGAAGCCTCACCTTAGGAAGAAGGCACTTCAAGGAAGCCTTTTGGTTCAAACCAAAGAGAGTTACCTGATTTAAAGGTAACATCTCCTCTTAAGATATTTTCCTTTATTTTACTTCTCCAACCCCATAGATGCTCTTTATTCATTTTTTATAACAACAAAAGTATTTTAAATATAATATGTTGTCGTTATTATAAGGGTTTTAATAAAAATTACACACACCTCCATCTAATGTGTATAGAACATAATGTTTCTCTGGATGGAGAACTACTGTCTCAGGAAACAATGATTGTTCAATCTTCTACTACCACCTCTTATGGTGGACATTATGATAGAAAATTAATTATATAATATATATATGATATTTATTTTATCTATAATATCCTTTAATTATATTTTATTGTATACTATTAATCTTTTCATGTTGTATATAAACTATAATTTCATTTGATGAAGTGAGGACTACCGCCCCCTCAAATTGATATGACTCGTTCATACCATACAAGGAATGTATAAAGGATGGTGTTAATGAACTTATGTGACATATTTAAAATATTATATTGTACTGGAATAATAATATACTTATATATTATTTGTTTTTATTCCCTTTTAAAATAAAAAATGAAATGAAAGTAGCGTTCGTGCGTACATATGGATTACCATCTCCACGAACGCGATGAGATTCATTCCCCATCATAACCATTCAATAATAATTTACATTTGATAATTAAAAATGATATTTAAGAACATAATATCATTATGGATATGAATAAAATAAATCCTTTAAATAACAATCATGACTTACGTAACAAAACATATAAAGGAAAATGAATCAGTTAACACCCGAAACCATGATCCTACTAAAATATTATTAACATAGAAATATTAAAAGATAATATATGATATAATATTTCTGTGTATTGTTCTTGTATAATTTAATAAAAATGATTTAACTATTATACAGGAGGTTAACATACCCTCGACCAAGGAAACTTACAAGGTAAGGGTTAATTTAACAATCTCTTTATTATTCGAGGTTGTTTTTTTGTAAGTATCACCGGGACCTCTTTATCATCCATATACATTTTTCTTAAAAATGTATTTCTAGACATTTTTACTATTTACTAGAATATGGTTTAAAGTCATTTATACCCTTGTTTTAATTTTTATAAAATGGTTTGAATGAAATCTTTCCGTCGTTTTCCAAATAAGGTACTTTATGACCTTTTCGACAAATAAAGGTAAGAATGTTTTTTTAACTTATATGGAAGGTGTGGTTATTCTCCACCATTATAACACCTTTGAAGATTCCCTTACAAGCCTATATGAATATTTTCAAAATACATGTTTTCTTTTATAATTACAATACATTTAAATGATTTCAAAATAGAAAGAGATATCCCCCTCAAATAATTTGTATTTCATCTATGTCAACATATTTTAAGGGATTTTATACTTATTTGAAGTTGATTTATTATTATTCAAACCATACAAACTGTATTGATGGTTTTGTGATATTTTAGACTATGGATGTATTATTTTTATACCATTCATGCTTTATGGTTAACATATTAACATTTCATATGCTAGTTTTAATAATAATGTTTATATTATGTTTCAACATTTTTATATGAGGAATCCATTGGAATTTTTAAGTGACGGGTGGAGCCTTCAATAGATCACCGATGAATCGGTAGGTCTAGTGAGAAAAACTAGTGTCTTGGCACAAGTCCTTGACAAATTATTATTTTAATTCTTGGCACGTGGCCTTGACTATGTGCTTATGATGTTCGACGTTATGCAATCCATCATTATAAAATTGGATTTTGATATTGCATGTTATTAATCATCTAGTAGAATATCCATGTAGATAAGTAAATGGAAATATTTGATTTATATTTTCCATATTATACTTAAGTTTATGTTTAAAAGGCTTATGTTTTATTCTTATACATTTCCTTATATGTTTATGCCAATTTATAAAAGCTTCTTCTATATTGTTATCCTTACTGAGCATCTGATCTCACCCCTTTCTATGTTTTATTTTTCCCAGGATGTGAAGAAGTATTGTATGGTTGAATTGTATGTATACGAAAAGGGATATATGTGTGTTGAAAGAGGAAAAATTGTTGTTGTTGATTTTATCTCAAGATGTAATGTAAAACTTATGTATGTATCTAGTACATTCAAGGCTACTGAACTAATCGGTCATTCATGTCATGATTCTTTTTATCCTTCCAATTTTATGTAATAATGCACCGAGGGTCTGGGAATTACAGTTGGTATCCGTGGAAGTTTATTACAAACCATGGAAACTATTTTAGATAAATTCTAATTAGAGCACATTACCCTATGATAGATGTTGAAGATTAGTATAGAATAAATTCCTAGAATTTTGGTAATGTATAGATGTTGTGTATTTTCTAAGCAATACATCCATGTCTAGATACGAGCTGGTAGAGGCAGCTCTAGCACAGATGTACCTAAAAGTGAAATCTCCCAAAAGGAGTTTCAAGATTGACCCAGGGTATCCTGGTACATGAAAACGGACCATGCTGCACTGTTGGTTACAAAACTCCTGGGGGATATGTTTATGATAATTCAAATTTTTATTACAAACCATTATGAAAGATTTATATGTATATACCTCCTAAAAGAAAACATTTTTTGATTATGGATTATATCCATAAACTGATCAATTTATGTTATGTGTTTTAAAAGTTTGGAATTATGTATTGGGATTCATAAACTAATGTAGTGTATGCCATTATTTAGAAATGGTGCCTAGTGGAAGGAATTAGAACCATATCAAAGCACATAATCATTGTAGAAATTTCTCTCTTACTCAAGATAATTATAGTGGATCTAGTGATGCAACTTGTGCTAATCATCTTATCACTATACTGGGTCAACTCACTCTAGTTTTGAATAATAACCTTACCTGTATAGAGCACCCTAATCCACAACGCGGAGGATAAATGTTAGACCAATTCTTGAGGGAACAACCACCAACATTAAATAGTTCTACAAATGCCTTTGTATATGAGAAATGGATACGTTCTTTAGAGAAAACATGTCATGCTTTGAGGAGTATCTAAATGGAAAAAGTTGTCATGATAGTTTATTGCCTCAGAAAAGATGCAGATCAATGGTGGTCATTAATTCAAAACACAAAGGAGGATGAAGAAGTATCAAATATGGAATGGAGGGAGTTTAAAGAGATTTTATTAGAGAAATACTTTCCTCGTGACCATTGAGAGGATATGGAAAGACAATTTCTGAGTCTGAGGCAAAATGATGATGAGAATAACATAAAGTACGAGGATAACATTTCAAGGTCAGAAAGGCATGCATTAGATTATATACATAACCCAAGGAGTAAGATTTATTGATTCTTCGATGTGTTAAAACCATTTCTTTGTTGAGAATTAGCCTCACAATCCTTCTCAACATACGAAGATATTGTTTCATGTGATATCAAGACAGAAAAGGAATTCTCTTAGTCTAAAAACTTTAGAGCAATGAAAGAGAAGAAGAGATATGATGAACACTATGCAAATAGAAATATGGGGAAGAAAGAAAAAGTTTAATATCCATCCTATGGTAAATGGGGGAAGAAACACCCCGGTACATTCCTGAAGGGAATGAGAGTCTGTTGCAAGTGTGGTGAAAAAGGCCAACAAGATCATGATTACAAAGGAAATAAATAGGAGGTCAATGTTGAATGCTAAAATTATAGAGAAATGGGGAATTATGAAAATTAATGTCCTAGGTGTCAAGGAGACATACCTCAGAAAAGGCCTAGGGAGCAAGGCCATGCTGATGCGTTCATTACTGCTAAGGTTGAATCTGTGAAATATGTGGTGGCTGGTAATTTAATGGTTTTCTCAAGTTTATCCAATTATTTATTTGATTCTAGATCATAATATTGTTTCATATCTTTCCAGTTTTCTATGAAAATTAGATATTTCCAATTTTATTTAACATGGGAGTTGTCTGTAAAAACTCTTAAGGGAAGTATCATTGCAACAATGTTTTGTCAATCAATCCCATCAGGGCATATAAATATTCTTTATTTGATGATATCATTGTCATACCCATGATGGAATTTGATATAATCCTCGGTATTTATTGGATTTCAGACCATGATGCAAAAATTTATTGTAAGAAGAAGGAGGTTACAATTTTTGATGATGATAAGGAATAAATTATATTTAGAGCCGAAACATCACCATCTAATTCTTATCTAGATCCACCTCCTATAGCTCTACTAAATTCAATTATTGGGTAGTAAGGGTGTGAAATAACTATGGGTGAGGGAAGGAATGTTTAAATAGTGGATGTACCTATTGTGAAAGAATATGTTGATGTGTTTCCAAAGGATTTACCTAGACATCCTCCATAATGAGAAATTGAGTTTTCCATTGATTTAATTCCTAGTTCAAGGGCTATATCAAAGTACCCTTATATAATGGCCACTGTGGAATTAGTGGAACTAAAGAAACAACTAAGGTAATTGAGTAATAAGAGATTTATTCGCCCGAGTGTTTCTCTATTGGGAGCCCCTATTCTTTTTGTTTAGAATAAAGATGGATCTATGAGGTTGTACATTGACTATAGGGAGATCAATGCTATAATAATAAATAAAAAGTATCCCCCACCTCACATTGATGTTTTATTTGACAAACTTAATGGAGCTCAATATTTTTCAATGATTGACCTTTGATATGGATATCATCAGCCGTGTGTGAAGAAGGAATACATTCTCTAAACTGTATTTCAAACCAAGTATGTGCATTACGAGTTTACAGTAATGCCTTTTGGAATGACTAATGCACCTTATGTTTTCATGGATCTGATGAATAAATTTTTCCAGGAATATCTTGATGACTTTGTAGTGTTATTTATTGATGATATCTTGGTATAGTCCAAAAGCTATTAAGATCATGAAAATCACTTGCACACTATTCTAAAGACTCTTAGAAGAAATTAATTATATGGGAAGTTCAACAAGTGTGAATTATAGCTTCAAGAGATTTCATTTCTTGGCCATATAGTCTCTAAATATAGAATCTATGTTGATCCTTCAAATACCAAAGCAATCCAAGAATGGTCAACACTAACAAGTATAACTGAGGTACGTAGTTTTATCAGTTTAGAAGGTCAATATAGGTACTTCATCCAATTTGTTTCCCAATTTGCTAACCCATTAACCAGGATCACACGTAAAGGGGTTAAATTTGTTTGGAAAAGAGAGTGTGAAGAATTTTTTGAATAACTAAAGAGAAGATTAGTCAATGCTCTTATATTGAATCTACCATTAGCGAATGATGGGTTTGTTATTTATAGTGATGATTCTAATAAAGGACTTGGTTGTGTCCTTATGTAGAATGATAGGGTTATTACTTATACACCAAGGTAGATAAAAATACATGAACAAAACTATCCCACTCATGATCTTGATTTAGTAGCTGCAATATTTTCTCTGATGATATCGAGACACTATCTCTATGGTGAAAAATGTGAGACATATACTAATCACAACAGTTTGAAGTATATTTTATCACCAAAATAACTCAACATGATGAAAAGATGATGGCTTGTACTACTCAAGGATTATAATTTCACTAATCGTTTCCACCCGAGGAAGGTAAATAAGGTGGAAGATGCTTTGAGTAGAAAGGATCAAGGATTTTTGAACAAGATGAGATTTAAAAGAGATCCTATGTTCATGGATCTAGTAAATATAGATATGGGAATAATCATGGAAGGTGAAACATCAATATTTATTCAAGTGGTTTCTAAAAAATATTTACTAGAAAGGATAAAAAGTTCTCAGACTGATGATGATGAGTTTCAAAAGAAAATTTAACATGTGAATGATGTGAAATTAATAAACTTTGTATATGAAGATGTGATTTTGAAATTTGGGAAGATACTTTGTGTTCTAGACATTCCTAATCTAAAAAGGGAATTGTGTTATGATTCTCATTGCTACAATTTCTTTATACACCATGGAAGCACTAATATGTATAGATATTTGAAGGAACATTTTTGGCGGGACAACATAAAGAGAGAGTTTGCTGATTATGTGTCAAGATGCATGGTTTTTCAATAAGTGAAAGCAGGAAGACAATATCGTAGAGGATTCATGAAGCCTCTTCCTGTACATGAGTGGAAATGGGATGATATTATGTTGGAATTTGTCATGGGGATACAAAATACTCCTAGAATGAATGATTCAATATGGGTCATTTTTTATCGTCTTACCAAGTTAGCTCATTTTCATGCTATTATTGAAGATTTACCACTTGAATGTCTAGAAAGACTATATATTAATTAATTTATAAGACTTCATGGAGTACCCCTATCAATTGTTTATGACTATGATCCCTATTTAAATCATGATTTTGGAAAAGCCTTCAGAAGGCCTTGGATATTGAACTTCATTTGAGACCTTCCTACCACCCTCAAACTGATGGAAAATAAGAAAAGAATACTCAAACATTAGAAGACGTGTTGAGATATTTCTCACTTGACATTCAAGGTATGAGAGATCAATTTTTACCTATGGTAGAATTTTCCTATAACAATAGTTTCCATTCAAGTATTCAGATTACACCATATAAAGAGTTATCTTGAAAAAGATGTCACTCGCCAACTTGTTTGGGTTATATTAGTGAAAGAAAACTTGTAGGCATAGAAATTTTTGAGGAGACAATGTAAAAGGTGAAGGTTATCCAAACCCACATCAAAGCATCTCAAAGTAGGCAAAAGAGATATGCCGATAACTGATGGAAAGATTTGGAATTTCAAGTAGGAGATCATGTTTTCTTGAATGTATATCAATGGAAGGGTGTTATACAAGTCAGTAAGAAAGAAAAATTAAGTCCCAGGTACATCAGAACTTTCAAAATTCTTCAATGAATTGGGGTTTTATATTATCATTTGGAAATGCCGCCAAGTCTCTCCAAAGTTCATGATGTGTTCCACATACCACTGTTGAGAAAATACATGCCAAACCCAATTCATGTACTCACATATTAAGAAATAGAACTGGAACCTGATCTATCTTATTACGAAGAGTCTATCGAAATTCTTATTACTAGAGAACAAGTGGTGAGAAACCAGATGACTTGTCTGGTGAATGTTCTAGGGAGAAATCATAAGATGGAAGATGCAACATGGGAACCTGAGGAACTTATGATGAAGAACCACCAAATCTTTTTATGTAGTATTATTCTAGAATTTTTGATCATGAAATTATTTGAAGGAGGGAAGAATGTAACACCAAAAGCTTCAACGGTATTTTCCCCCTTTAATAATGCAATATCTTGTGATGTACACAACTTCGAGATTCTAACACACCACGACCAATCAAACGCACCATTATGAATAGTAATGCCCACTTTTGGAAATTTTATATATTTGTTTTTCAAAATCGACTACATTTTTTGATTCAGAATATCAAAATTAGCATAGGGTGAATTTCTGGTACTCTTTTTAAAACATTCATTTTTGATGAATAGTGAAAAATCCTAAATTTTAAATAAAAACAACTTTTTAAATCAAAATAATTTGTTGTGTTGAATTATATATTTGAAGGATTTTTATGTATCACTAGATTATATTTTTATCATTTAATATAATTTAGGTCATTGTATGTAACCTGACATTTAAACTGGACATAAACAAGTGTCAATCTTTTGATAGTTATTATTTCTTAAAAACACGTTTTTGGTTTTGACAACGAAAAATAATATTAAAATAATTTCTACTACATCTGTATTTTAGAAATGGAAAAATGGATTCCATATTTGGAATTAGGATTTAAAAATTGTGTAAATAGGTAACTTTTATTTTTAGACATTATGAATTATTACTTTTGTAAATATTTTTATTTACCATGGTTAAAGGGGAAAATTTGTTAAATAAAGGTAAACAAGTAATATTGTAATAGTATTTAATTACTATAACACATTCCCTAACCCTATTCAATGACACATGTCCGATAATGGGCATCCTTGGGTTGATTTTGGGACCCCATGGAGCCACTTGAGAGTGATAATGACACTTTATATTAATTAATTTAAAGTAAAGACAAAAATGACACAAATCTATATCTTTTAGTAAAACAATTTTTTCATGGGGTTATATAAGTTATCTATTAGACTATAAATATTAATTTTAAATATAAAAATATTTCTACATCATGTTATTTTTTTTATAATTTCTAGATATCAAATAAATAAAATTATTTAGGACACAATAATGATGCAGTGTTTAGCTCATTAATGAATGACTTAAATAAATGAGATTATAAAAATTAAAAAAAATATCCAAATAATATCCAATTATTATTAGATGATTTTATTTCTAAAATAAATCATCTTATATAATACTTTAATGAGTTTTTGACCTTTTGAAACCGAAAATCATTATATAATAAATAATATTTTCAAACATTCCTAAAGAGCCCCTCCTCCCCCTTATAAAAAGCCCTTAACTCTACCCCATTTATCACAACTCTTGATCCCATTAGATTGTATAAAATCTGCCCAATTATGATAATTACAATCCTATATTCCTCATATAATCCTTACCTTAGGAATAAGGAACTTCATGGAAGACGTTTGGTTCAAACCAAACGGAGTTACCCAATTTAAAGGTAACATCTCCTCTTAAGTTCTTTTATTTTAGTTTATATCTAAAACCCCCTAAACTCCCTGTATTTATTTCTTTTATAACAAAAAAAATATCCTCAATATACTGGGTTGTTTTTTCTGAGAATTATTTAAAATAAAATTATACACACCTCTATCTAATGGGTATAAAACATAATGTTTCCGTGGACGGTGAACTGCTGCCTCACAAAATGTCGATTGTTCAATCTTCTACTACCACCTCTTATGGTGGACACTATGATGGAACTATAATTATATATGATATTTATGATATTTATTTTATCTATAATCTTCTGTAATTATCTTTAATATCATACCTTTATTATTTCCATATGGTATATAAGAGATATATTTCATTTGAGGAAGTGTGGACTGCCGCCCCCTCAAAGTGATATGAATCGTTTATAACATACACGGAATGTATAAAGGATGGAGTTAATGAACCTACGTATCATATATACAATATTATATTATAATGGAATAATAATATACCTATGTATCATTTGTTTTTCTTTCCTTTTAAAATAAAAAAATGAAATGAAAGTAGCATTCATGCATATGTACAGATTATCATCTCAACGAATGCGAAGAGATTCATTATCCATCACAACTATTCCATAATAAATTTCATTTGATTATTAAAAATAATATTTAATAACATAATATCATTCTGGATATGAATCAAATACATCATATCCATAACAAATATGACTTACGTAACAAAACATATAAAGGAAAAAAATTAGTTAACACCCGAAACAAAAATACTACAAAAATATTATTAACAATGCAATATTAGAAGGTCATATATGATATCATATTTATGTATGTAGTTATTCTATAATTTAATAACAATGATTTAACTATTATACTGGAGGTTAGCGTACCCTCGAACAAGGAAAAGTCCATGGTAATGTTTAATTTCACTATCTCTTTATTATTCGAGGTTGTTTTTACATAAGTATCTACTGTGACCTCTTTATCATCCACATATGTGTTTCTTAAAAATGTATTTCAAAACATTTTGACTATTTACTAGACAATGGGTTAATGTAATTTATACACTTGTTTGACTTTTTATAAAATGTTTTGAATGGAATCTTTCTATTGTTTTCAAAACAAGGTACGTTATGACCTTATCGAAAAATTATGGTGAGACTATTTTTTAACTTATATGCCAGGTGTGGTTATTCTCCATCATTATAACACCTTTGAAGCTTCTCTTACAAACTTATAATAATATTTTCAAAATAAATATTTTCTTTTATAATTACATTACTTTTAAATTATTTCACAATATAAAGAGATATTCCTCTCAAATAATTATGATTTCATCTATGTCAACATCATTTAATGGATTTTATACTTGTTTGAAGTTGATTTATTATCATAAAAATCTTTTATATTTTATTGATGGTTTTGTGATATGTTTGACTATAGATGTGTTGTTTTTATACCATTAATGGTTTATGGTTGACGTATTAACATTTTTTATGCTAGTTTTAATAAGAATGTTTAAGTTATGTTTCATGATTTTCATATAAGGAATATATTGGACTTAGTAAGTGATGGGTGGATCCCGCTATAGCTCCCCGATGTATCGGTAGGTCTCATGAGAACAACTAGTGTATTGGCACAAGTCCTTGACAGAATCTTACTTTTATTCTTGGCACGATTCCTTGACTATGTGGTTATGATGTCTGACATTATGAATTCCATGATTATGAAATTGACTATTGATGTTGCATGTGATTATTATACTTGTAGAATATCATTGTGAATGAGTAAATAGAATTATTCAAATTATATTTTCCATATTATGAATATGTTTAAGTTTAAAAGGCTTATGTTTTCATCTTATACATTGCCTTAAATGTTTATGCTTATTTATGAATGTATCTACTATATTGTCATCCTTACTAAGTATCTGAGCTCACCCCTTTCTATGTTTTATTTTTCCCAAGATGTGAAGAAGTATTTTTTGGTTGACCTGCATGGATAGGATAAGGGATATAAGTGTGTTCAAAGGGGAAAAAGTGTTGTTTTTGTTTTTATCTCATGATGTAATGTAAAACTTATGTGTGTATCAATTACTTCCAAGGCTACTAAACTAATTAGTCTTTCGGGACATGATTCTTTGTATCATGCCAATGTCATATAACAATGCACCGACTCTGGGTAACTAGGTTTGGGGTATTACACAGAGTTATCACCTTTTACTTACCATTAAATAAACTATCTCACCTTTTCTAGAATACAAACTATAACCATAAACAATGTGAACCTCTCTTAAATGATTTCTATAGTAGTATTGGGTTCTCAAATCATGTCAGGTTTACCTAAATTACATTATTATGTAGATCACCACATATTTTTTGTAAAATTTTTATGACATTAAACACCAGGATCATTTTGGTCAAAGTTGTTTGACCGTAAATATCAGATTCATTAGTCCTACTTGCATGAAATCAAACTTGAAACAGAAAGAGGCATGATACTCACCCTATTGAAAACATTCCAAGGGAATAATAGGAAAATGTCATGTCCCCACCCACTAGGTATACACATATCCTAGTTGCAAATATATCATTATAGAAATAAATAGATTTGGCATGATATTTATGGAATTGGAAGGTTCATTTTGAAAGGATAACTTCCAAAATATCTTTAAATTATGATTGATGGTAACTGTTGGATAATTTTATATCTAGTTTTTTCATCCTACATAAGCTAGGTTAGTTGGATTTAGGGTTATCACCACTTTTAACATCCTAGAAAAAGAAGAGAATGTTTTATCCAAAATGTTTCGATTGTGATTCTCTTGTGATTATTGGTGAAGTGGTGGAATTTTCATTAATAATATAAAGAAAAATTAATATGTTGTAACATGTCCACGAAATGTAAAAAGTGATGAAAAAATGTGTGTTGTGGGGATATCGAATCTAATATCATCATATAAAAAGTAATCATTAGAATCTCACTAGATCCTTGGATGTGAAAATATTAGACATATTCTAGTTGAATCAACAACCCAAGGGTTCCCATCTATATGAACCCTATCGACAAATAATTAAGGCTATCAAATCCCAAAAATTATAAGTGAAGAAACATGGGAATTATATCACTTACTATATGCAAAAGAAATAAGGGAATCATGTTTAGTCACTATGACAATCAAAATATTAGTAACATAGTTACCTTGGGTTTCTATGTCATATTAAAAGAAGAGTTAATAAAAATTTTGAATACGATCAATTTATAAATTGATAATCAAACATAAGAAATAAACCTCATCTCTCCACCAACACCCTCTAAATAAATATCCACCAATAACATCATACAAGCATCAAATAAGAACATAAATACAAATCCCACAAAAGGGAAATATCATATAGAAAATCCTAACCCAATGTTTCCTAGTAAGTTTGATAAAATTATAATGAAACAATTTTTAAAATTGTGATAGCATACCCTTCTTGTGGTTGCAGTAGGGTCTTGTGATTGTGGCATTGGGGTACGTAGGAGCGACATCGACAGCGGAGTGCTTCACAGTGGAGGTGGGGTTCATGGCAGAGGAGTGTTATATTAGGGTTCGTGGCGGAGGTGGGTTCACAGACAAGGATCGAGAAAGGAGTGGTAGATGAGGGTTCACAGTGGGGGAGTGGCATACGAGGGTTCATAGTAGTGGTGGGTTCATAACAGAGGAGGAGTTCGCGGTGGCAGAGGAGGCAGTGGTGGAGGGGCCGATAGTGGTGGAGCTGGGGTCAGGGTAGAGCCAAGGTTGGTGGAAAAGGGGTCAGCTACTGCGAGAGCGTGAGGCGTGTGAGAGTGAAATAGACTATTTGGGTTTTTTTATAAAACACGATGAACCATTTATCAGTGTTTTTAGCGATGATAATGATAGGCCTTTATTAGTGCTAAACAAGTGCTGACAAAAGGTGTCTTTATCAGTGCTTATTTAGCGCTGATAAAGGGCCATATTTTTCAGTGCTAAAACACACTAATAAAGATATTATATAAATAATTTATTTTTATTAATATATATATATATATATATATATTTAGAAAATTATAAATATGATAAATATATAAATATATTTATTTATCTATTTATATTTTTAAATATAACTAAATGAATATATATTTATATTTATAAAATTATAATTTAAATAATTATAAAATCATAAGAAATATAGTTAGTATATGTAAAATCTTAGAATATATATAATAAATATATTAATTACATATATTTATAAGATTATAGATATATACATCAATATATTTTCTAATTTTATAAATATACATAGGAATATATATTTTATTTATAATTATAAGAATATATATCTATTTATAATTATAATTATAAATGAAAATATATTTATTTATTCAAATATAATTACTACAAATTAATATTTTTAATTTTTATAACTTTATTAATATAAATATTTTTTATATTTATTTTAATTTTATAATTATTTAAATATATATGTATTTATTTATAACTATAAATATAAATACTTTTATTTATTTATCAATATTTATATATATTTATAAATATTTTTATTTAATTATATATAACATTATATATGAAAAAAATAATTATATTTTTTATAAAGTAATTATTAATTAATGAAATATAAATTTATTTATATTTATAACTAATAAATAAATATACATATTTTTATAATTAAAAGTTATAATAAATAAATATTTATTTATAGTTGTAATTATAAATAAATATATATATTTAAATAATTTTTAAATTATAAATAATATATTTATAATTTTACAAATATATAAAAATATATTTTCTATAATCTTTAAATTATTTAAATATATCTACATTTATTTAGAATGATATTTATAACTATTCGTATTTATTCATAAATATTTGTATATAAATATATATAATTAATATATTTATTATCATTTTTTATTTCTTTAAATATATGTATATTTATTTATGAATTATTATTATAAATATTTGTATATATTTATAAATTTATTTATTTAATTATATTATAACTTTATAAGTAGTATAATAAATATATTTATTATAACTTTATAATAATTTACATATATATAGTTATTTATAGTTACAATTATAACTCGAAATAAATATATTTATAAATATTTTTATATAATTATATATATATAATTATAATATATTTATTTATTGTAATTTAATAATTATTTATATATATATATATGTATTTATAATTACAAATAAATATATTTAAAAAGTATTTATATATAAATAAATTTAATAATTATAAATATAATAAATGTATTTATTTTTGAAATTTATTTAATGTGATTTTATAAGTGTTTTTAATAATATAATAATATATATAGGTAACATGAATTAATCATATACCTAGTAAATATATATAATAAAAAACGAGCCATCAGTAGACAACATGAATAATATGAAAGGGTGTAATGTATAAATGAACATTATGATACATAACAAATGCACACATGATAAATATATTTATTGACAAAATTCATGGGAAAACATGTATATTTAATAACTAAAATTATTATATATATACATATATATTTTAAAAGGTATTAATATATATTAATTATAAATAACAAATATAAAAAATATAGAAAATATAATACATCTAATAAATATAATAAATATAATAAATCTAATAAATCAAATAATATAGTAAATCTATAAAATCTAAAAAATCTAATTAATTAATATAATAAATCTAATAGATATAAATCTAATAAATTTAATAAATCTAATAAATATATTTATTATTTAATGAAATTTACTCTAATATTATAATTATTTAAATATATATATATATATATATATATATTTAATTATATTCAAAGAAATATTTTTTTAAACATTATATATATATATTTGAATTATTAAAAATATATATTAATTATAAACATGAATTTTTCAGTTAATGTATATAAATAAACATTATTTATGAATATCAATATAACAATTTTATATAAATTATTATTGAAAACATTTATGAGTGAAAAATATAGTGATGATAAATGTATCCTTTATCAGTGCTAAGAAAAGTGATGATAATGGTGTACCCTTTATCAACACTTTTCTTAGCACTGATAAAGGATACACATATCAACTTTTATAGCTATCGCTGATAATGGAACCCACTTCATTCGTGCTTTCTGCTTAGCACTAATAAAATGAGGTGCTTCCCTTTCCCCCTTTTGTGGTAGTGTCATCAAACCATGATGAATTGAGATTCTATAGTAGATTGATCAGGATTGATCATTTCTAAATTCAAAAAAATTTAATGGTTACATGAATATTTAAAATGATTATTCATGTAAGAAAAGTAGAATTAATTTATTTAAAAAAACTTCCTAGGAAACCGATGACCCTCTCATATACTTTTCTATTTGAATTAATTTATTAAAATTTTGGAATTTAATTAGTTAAATTAAATCAAACTAATATTTGTGTCACTTATCCTTTGGTTATAATTATTTTCTTTATTCCCCGTTCTATATGGGATTGAACACAGACTTTCACATTACTAAACCATTTTACTTTGTGCATTTCCAGAATATTATAAATTTATAATTTGATTCTTCAAGAGGATTTAATGACATCTTTTATAGGAATCAGTTCACCATTTCTTTAATCATCATATGACTATTATTATTTTCATCACCATAGGGTATAGTCCCCCCACTATCATCTAATTAGAAACTCACTACTAGTCAACAATCTTTGTTATATGGGGTATCATGCCTATGTATCAATGAAAATCAAGCCTGGAGTACCAATTTAATGACCCTTAGATCACAGTTCTGCATAAGTAAAGGTTCACTACCCAAACATCATAACATAGCCAACTAAGACAACTACTCAAAAACCATAATTAGTTTCAAATGAGATTAAAATATTACTAATGTCTTTGAAGAACTATATAATTCTAGACCAACCCTTATCAAAAAAATATGCACATGAATTTATGTTTCATATAAGTAAAACATTCTTAAATCCCTTAATAATCATAGCATGATAATTAATTTTCAATTAAATGGTTAAGTACCATATATTGGAAACATATATTAATCTTTAAATAATCATAAAATTATACACCTATGTAATTTAAATTGATTTACAATGATATTATGGGACACTCGAGGTAAATACCTTTCAAATAATTTAATGAAATATGAGGTATTTACACGTTATATATTAATTTTATTGTGTTCATTCATAAATTTTCCTATAAAATTAATATATGAGTGAAAAGGTGATCACCCTTTAACAAAAAATAAAGAAATATAAGGGATTTAAAGAGTAATGGAATTAGAAGAAATTATATATTTATGCATCGTTGATGATTAGGTAGGATAAAGGTAGCAGTTTTTCATTTCTCTTTTAGATGTTTCATTTCAAAAAAACATCACATATACAAGAGCATGAATAATGAGTTAAAGGATTGTTTGAAATTTTATGAATTTATGCCAAATATAATATTCAAATAAATATATCGTTATAAATAGTGAAATATGAAATATTATAGATATAGATGAAATATTTTAAAGTAATACATGAAATTTAATAATTTTTAATAGATAAATTAATTAGTTTAATCATTAATTTTAAATAAAAGAAAAAAAATAAGATTTTATAATTTTTTTTATAAAAATATCTTTTAAAAAATATTTTGTAATATTTATAAGTTTTAATATAAATAGAATCATAATGGAAGAATCATGAAGAGGGGGATAATAAAAGGTAATCCTTTATAATCTTTATTGGGTCTGAAATTGAGAAATCTCATAAAATAAACTATAAGGACATGGATATCACAAAAAAGAGGAAATAGTAGGAAAAATAATGAGAATAAAAGTGACACCTTCTAAATATGTAAATAGTAAGGGATGAATATAGAGATTCATAGAAACCATAACACTAATATTGAAAAAGTGTAGAAAAGTTTCCTTTATAAACGACGTAGTGTGTGAACAATATGTCTGTAACAGAAAAAATAGACTATCAATTCATTTTAAATGAGTGAGATATAAAAATATATTTATTTCATGATGTTTTATTTGGGACTTGGAAGAGAATATATGAGGTAGAATAACAATACATTATTGGAATAGAGTCTTGGAATGGAAAACCTTACCAAATGTCATGACATGCTTGGTGGGTGCATCTAAACTCCTAAATAAAAAAAATTCAATTTATTAAATAAATTATTTAGAACCATTTTCTATTATATTTTATTTTATATGGAATATTTATAATCAAATATCCTTTATTCATTAAATATTTGTTTAACACATCGTACACATGCGGTTGTTCAATCAATTTCTCCAAAACTATTTTTGTATTTTGACAACGGTGAAAGTGGATATAAAATAGTTTTTGAATATCTATAATTGTAGAAGTATAATTTAATTTTCATCAAAGTTGTATAATAGTTTCAAATTTACATATATTATCCAAAATTGATTCCAATTATAAAATATATTGTTGTATTATCATTTTTTGTTGTTAAAAATACTATGGTAATGTATTATTTTTATTACTGATATAATTACAAATTAATATTTATGAATCTTAATATTTTTATAAATATTTTATTAATTCATTAAATTCATATATGAAAATAATATGGTTTTTTTCTAATAAAAAATGATATACATTAGACATAGATACGTTGAAGCAACCAAAACATGGGCGATGAATTGATTTTAGAATTAAAGGGAGAGGAGTAGTATTATTGATATTGCAATATTAATGAAAATTTAAATATTATTATTCAGACTTATTTCATTGTATCATTATGTATTGAAGAGTTTTAGAGGATTTCTAAGAAGAAATAAAATTTAAATAAATCAGTTATGGAAATTATCTCTTCCATGGATATCTTCCTCTACACCACTCTTTATGCCTTCTCAGATTAGTCCTTTAGTTGAAAAAGAACGAATAATAAATCTAAATGAGTTTTTGGAGGTTATTTTGTTGTTATATTTTGATATAAGGTTATTAGTATATGAGGTGATGTGGGGTTTTTAAAACTAGAGGACAATTAGGTTTTTGAAAAAATTTGACATTTAATCCTTTAGGGCATTTTACATGAATAGTAATGGATTTCATGAATTTCAATCATTATCATTAATCAATTTAGAATTATTTTAAATTTATATCAGACAAAAATATAATTGAAACTTTGAAGCACTCAATTAAATTAAATCGATAAAAAATAGATTTTTTGATTAGGACAAAATGTAATTTAGGTTTCAAATAGTCAAATATCATTATTAAAACTCAAATTAATACTTCTAAATTATGAATCTTTCTAATTAATTATATTTTTATACTATAAATAGGTTTAATAAATTTTTATTTTATAATTATATCATGATGATTTCATAAAAGTTAAAATATTAGTAAAAACAAAAATTTTTAATATACACTAAAAAATATCTTTATTAGAAAAAAAATATTGAAATTAACAATGAGAAAATTTTTAAATGATCCATCCAAAAATTATGTTCATTTTAGTAAATTAAATTTATAAAATTTATTATATTAAATTTTGAAAGAAAACATTATATTTAATTAAAAAATGATTTTGTTAAAAAAATGAAAACTTACACATTATGTACTATTAATCTTATTTCATATCATCATAAATTTATATTGGTGTTGTTTTTTTTATAAATAGACATTTTTATTATAACCCTCATTTAAATGTGATAAATTTACGTTTTTAATATAAATATGAACCATACATTGAAAAAACATTTATTTGTAAAAAATAATTTTTACCTTGACCACCGTAAATAAAATTTTAACTTAGAAATTTTTCTTTTAAAAATAAAAATGACATTATAAATTTTTATATACTAGTCCCAAAAATAAAATTCATCTTATTAAAATATTTAACTAAATATTTTGAATTTAATATTTAAATTAAAATCTTTTTTATTTAAAAATATTAACTTTTTATGACACAATCATATTTATGACCAATAAAAATTACTTATTATTTCATAAAATTATATTACAATTTATAATAAAATAGTTATCATTTTATAGATCCATTATATAAAAATTAGTTTTCTTTAAATTTTTTATTTTTATGTAAATTATTTTTAAATTATTGTACAATATACATGTCTTACCAAAAAAACAGGTTTACTTTATTTGTGATAAAATTGTAATTTATTATATTTAACTCGTTTATTTATTTTTATTATGTTATATAATTTTTATATTAAATTAATTTTTTAGGTTTTTATAGTTTTTATTATCTGGTTTATTTATTTTTATTGAATAATAAAGTACTAAATATGAAAAATGTCTAATTAAAAGGAAAATTTCTTATACAATAGACTTGGTCATTATATTATTACCTTATTCAGAAATTTTGACCTCATAATTTTATTCCAAAGATTAGTATTTAATTTTTTTTCATTATGATTTATTCAATTCATTCATAATAGTTCAAAAAGAGAATTTGAATAACCGAAAACATATCTCTGAGAGTAAAAAACCCTGTTTATAGTCTGGACCTCATTTTGTACAACATGTGAAGATCAAGATAATATCGTACAATCATTTTTTTGGTTTACCAATCCTAGGAGTTTCAGAGAATGAGCCTATTTACAAATATACTATCTATAAAGGGAATTAATTTTCTAGAAAACTAAACACTCCATAATTTTAATTTTTTTTGTTATTTCCTTTTTTATATTTATCCCTAGGTTTTCCATTAAGGTATTCTCGATCAAACTTCCAATAATAAATAAACATAAAATATTAAATATCTATATTTCTATAAAATAAAGCAAAAAATGATTGAACTGAATCATACTATAATTATACATATAATTTCATACCTAAAAATCTGAAATCTTATATCAATCAATATATATATTATTTTTATATACTCCCAATTATATTTAAATATTTTCCCAAAATACCATTAATTTTATTAACATAAATTTACTTTCCAAGCATATGGGATACCTATAGTTTGATCTTATATTCTACCTATAACTCAATAAACATATCCAAAAATATCCTTAATCACCTAAATATCCAATCACATAATACTCCAACAGGGGTATCTATGACTTCAAATTTTTGATCATCCATAAAATTATTAAGCATGATAGTTATCATAACTCTTAAAATATACCAATTTGAAAACATTCTAAACTATAAATTTATCTATAACCTACTCTAATATAAACTAAGATCCCTAGACCTGCACTACCATACACAACGATAAAAACATATTTTTCATAAATTGGTTTTGATAAAAACTAAAGATACCCAAACATAACCATCTATAATTATAATACCAATAATATATTTTAATTCACATACACATACAATACATTCTATTTTTATATATTTAGATATTTAGGAGAAACATTTAACTAATAAAACCCTTATATTTCCCATAAAATGTAAATTTATCCCAATAAACATAGGATTCTATATTTTATAATAATTATTTAACATTTTCAAAAACATTCTACACACCCAATACAATTATAAATATATCATAGAGTGTACTATTCTTAATTACTTGAGGAAATAGAAACACAATACGGAGTGATCTCTAGTACTATATAATTGTAAACATAAGTGATACTAATCAAATATCATACGTAAGCATAAGATAAATATGTGGGTATGAGAGAATAAATAATGTGTATAAAAATTATTAGGAAATAATACCTAATAAAACACTGTTCATGAGTTAGGAATCATAACATAAGGTTTTTTGTATAAATAAATATATATCATAGGATAATGGATTCATAATAGTGTCTCAGCCACATAAAAAACTACAATATAATAAAAATTCCCTGATCTCTTCCTAGAAAAAATAAAACAGATTTCTAGACTAACTACATTTCCCCATACATGGTATCTCATGGGATAAAAACATTATCTAATGCATCAGAGGACAATATAATCATGGAACCACCCATAACATCATAATATTCATATCAATATTTCTTATCTATAATGAAAATTTATATAATTTCATCAATAATCAAAATATTATTGACCATTGGAAATTAAACGATTTTGTGCCATATAAGGATAACATAAATAAATAAATCAACAATTATTACATTATAAGACTATGGAAATTAAATCCATATCTAATTAAATAAATAATATATCATGGTAAATACCTTTCTAATTAGAAAATGATGTATAAGGTATTTACACTCTAAAGATAAAGGATATTTTATTAATCTATAATTTCCCTAGAAAATAGATTTTTGGTTAAAAATGGGGACACAATTCACAAAAAAAATAAAATACATGTTTTATAAAAAGTAAATACATTGAAATAAAGGATACATTTATGTATACAAGATGATTAGGAATGACAGGTGCAATGTTATATCATTTCTCTCATAGAGATTTCATTTCTATCACACAACTCAAACATAATAACCTAGATAAAGAATCAATGGGTTATTTTACATTATAATAATTAATGTTAAAGACATTATTTAACTAAATACCCTATTATAATGAGTGGAACATGAATTTTTATTGACACAACTGAAAAAAATTATAATAAATCATGGAATTGAAAATGTTTTTTAAAACAATTCTATGTTTTTTCAAAACGTTGCAAATAAAATAAAAAAATAACCTTTAATAAAGGATATAATTATATTAATATAAAATTTTAAATAGAATTTATTATTATTTAAATCATGTAATATAATCAATTTATTTTAAATGGAATTGTGATATGAATATAGATGAAAATAGAAGGAAAATCATGAATTTTATTTATAACTTTTTGATGTATTTATATAAAAAGGAAAATTATCCAATTTTGATAACCATATTTATAAGTGATTTTTTTTAAATTACTTTTCTTCTTAATAAAATGTACAGTATTTGAGTAGATAAAAATTAAATTTATAATTAAATAAACTGGTAGAGTACTATGGAAAAATTAAAACCTTATTATTATTGTCATGTTTGAATTAAAAAAATAGTTTTATGGGAACCCTAAAGATATGGATATCCCCAAAAAGAAGTAAATTAATGAAGAATAAAGATAATAATATAACAAGAATTGTTATATATGAAAGAGGAAGTTAGGGAGATATAGAGTGATAGATAACATATCACTAAGAACACAAAAGATCATAGAAGCGACCTTTTTAGGAACATTGTGTGTCATATCTAATTCTATATGGGAGGAAAAGACACCATAAATTCATCCAAAATTAATTTAATATGTAAATTTATGTATTTAAGTATCTTTTATTTTATATAAGGAGTGGAATATAGGATTTTTATGAATAATACATTAAAATAATAGTGTCTTGGAATGAAAACTCTTACCTCAAGTTCAGTATTTATTAGTGATTGTGTATGTGATTATAAATAATATAATTTATTTTATCACATACTTTCTTAATAAAATTATTCTTTTATATTTAATTTTTTATGGTTTATTTATTATCAAATTCCATTATTTAACTTTATTATTTATTTCTCACATCGGCACTTTGGATTTTTCATTAAATTTCATCAAAACTATTTTTGTACACTAAAATAGGTCAATAGAGTTATAAAATAAAATTTTAATATCCCTAAATAAATATCTATAATTTTTTTAAAATTATATTTACTCAAAATATATACAATAACACATATTATCCTAAATGGATACAAATTAATTTAGGTGTCTTACAATGCTCTGTTTTTAGGAGGTTAGTAATATTATGATCTTTTATTGTTAATACCATTAATACAATTAGAAATTTTAAATTCCATAATTTTTATATTTCCATAAATATTTTATTTAATCATTATATTCATTTAATAAACCATCCTTTTATGTCAGTGAGGAAAATGGAATACATCTTCCATAGAGGTAGTGAACCAACAAAAACATGGTCGATGATTTCATTTTAGAATTATATGACTGAAGTAAGATAATTCATATTAATTTAATATAATGACATTAAAATATACATTTGATATTGATGGTATTATATCATTATTTAAAAAGGAGTTTTAAAGGATATATATGATGAATTTTTTTGAAAGACCTCAGTTAAGACAATTACCTATTCTTTAGATACACCACTTTAGACTACTCCTTAATCTTTCATTGTGTGGGTTTTTGATGAGAAGATAAAATTTTGGAATTGAGAAATAAATGTGGAGACGTTTATTTAGATCTTGGGATTATATAATGTAATTATGGTGGGAGGAGAAGAAGGGTGTTGAAGTGGGTATTCATGAGGCGATGATGTGATTAATCTTTAAAAAAACCAGTATTTAATCATTTAAGAAATTTTTCATGAATAGTAATGATTACCATGAATTTTTTCTTCCTTTATTATTAAATAATTTAGCATTATTAACATTTATATTTGGGAAAAAATTAATTTATTATTTTAATCACTCAATTAAATTCAATGAACCAAAATAAAATTTATCAAGAAAAAAATTATAATGGGTTGAATGATGTCAAATATACATTTCTTCATCAATCATAAAATTATTAAAATTATTATTTTTCTCATAAAATTGATGTTTTTAGGGAAAAAAGTCTCATTATTTATTTCTCAATATTATTTTTTATCATGTAATTAAAGATACTGAATTTATAAGAATAATATTTTTTATTATTTACCAAAAAAATTATTTTTCATAAAAGTTTCATAAATTCACTATAATATAATATTTACATTATGAATCCATAAATGATTTTAATTATAAGTATTTAATGTTTTGAAATTTAAAATAATGCATTTTAATTGAAAATAATATATTTAATAATTTTATTAAAAAAAGTGACCATTTAATCATTAAGTGTTCATAATATTATTTCATAAAAAGTAAAAATTAATTTAGTGTTAGTGTATTAGTATATAAAATGAAATATTTTATTATAAAAATAAATTAAAATTTGTTAATTTAATTTTATAGGATAGAAATACACTAGAACTAGAGAAAATAATTTTTTGAAATGTTATTGTTAGGTTCACTGCGATAGCTAACATTTTCCATAGTATCCTTTATATATCAATATTAAATTGAAATTATTACCTAATGTGGACATGATGATCTATAAAATTTTATTCAATTACTTAAATTAAATTTCTAAATATTATAAATTTAATTTTTTTAATAAAATCCACATTTATTAAGAAACACTTACTTTTATGACCTGATTAAATTTAGTTTATGTAGAGAAATTAATTGTGATTTCATAAAATATTTCTATTATTTTTGCAATAATAAATTCTGTTAAATGAAATAATTTTATGAATATTTTTTTAAATGTAATATTTACCATGAAAATATATTTTAACAAAAATAATATATATATATATATATCTGTTTTAAAAAGTTTGCATGCATGGATTCATTACGTCAAACAAGTATTTTATTATATTAAACTCTTTTAGTTAATTTTTTTATTTTAAATCTCATATATTAAATTAATATAATGTTGTATTTTTTATTATGTGATGCCAATTTTTTAAAATATATTAATATTACTAAATAAACAAGATTAGTTAGGAGGAAAATACATTATATAAATCTTGGGTCATTATAGGTGCCATCAAATCATATTTTGAAGTAACCATATGAACTAGATTTAGAAAAACATAGTTTCTGGACACTACCCTATAAAAACCCATTTATATATTTTATAATTATTTTTAGGATAAGTGGAATGAATGTTTTATAAATTAATTATAATTATTCAGTATTATTTATCATTTATAACTTTATTAATGAACAAAATAAATATATTCCATTGTCTAGAAATGGATTCTAAAGGAAGGAAAAAACATGGCGACAAAACAAATGATCTTCTATAGACATCCAATTTGATTAAATTACTGTATATATTGTAGTATCTTATCATACCATGAATATATTTGGGTAGTTTACTTAGGTTATGATAACTAATATTACTTGAAATGAACAACATGTTACACATTATTATAGTGTAAATAATGTTTTTCCACTCCATGAAGAAGAATCCTCCTCCTTTAATTAGAACCACTATTTTATTAGTATAAGAGGAATGGATTAGGTCTCTAGAGAATATATTTATTTAATAGTTGTGTTGTGAATGGGAGAAGGTTATGATGGATATATATCATCTTAAGGGAGACATTGATAAATAGAGGTTTTTGATTTAAAAACAAGAATTATGAAGAGATATAATGAATGGTGTGGAATGTGTTTAAATTTATATTTTTGAAGAAATAATTAACTCATGAGTTAATAGGTAAAATGGAAGAGAGAATTTTGAATTTAAGTCTAAATTATTAAGAAATTGTTCCTAATTACATATCTACATTTACATGGTTAGATAGGAACACTAAATATTATATATGTAATCATTAAATAGATATTTCTCTATATTATTATTATTATCACTATTTGAAGCTTAAGAATGATGACATTCCAAATAGGGATTTTATAGAAGGTAGGATAAATTTTTGTTTATAGAAATAACCATTAGTTTAACAAATTCAACAAATGAGTTTATGAATTTTTTGAACTGAGTATTGAAGTGTTATCATGATATTTTTTTTGATTCTTGTTATTGATATATTGATATAATCTAGGTTATATGAATAGTATAGGGATAATTTATGATATATCATTACGAATCTATGGGAGAAGGAAATATATTTGAAATTCAGTATGAGTGAATTTTGGATTCATTAAGTATATTTTAATTGATATATTTCCTCTAAGGATATGGCATATGTTGGACTTGGAGAGAATGATATTGTTAATTAATTGTTCACAATAATTAATATAACTAATATACATATTTTCCATTGAATAAAAAGTGATTATTGGAAATTTGTTTAATTTTAATGTCAATTAACTATTCATTGAAATAAGAAGGAATTTAAATTGGTTAAATTTACATGGTATAAGGTCTATGATGAAATATTTGTGGAACTAAATAATAGACCAATATATTCATTGATATTAACCTTATTATATGTTAATTTGATATTTTTTATATCCAATGATGCCTCAATGAAAGGGCAGGGGTGTGTCTTTATGAAATACGATCGAGCTGTTTTTTACGCATCAAGGAAATTAAAGTCACATGAAATATGTCACAAACTAGCTTGGTTCGACCCTAAACCGCTCACCCAAGCTGGTCCATGACATGGCCCGAAGGGCGTTCCTGATCCCCACGGGCTAGAAACTAGTTCCATGCATAAAAATTTAACCATTGGGAATGATTTGGCCCTTGAATAAAAAATAAACAGACAAAAAAACTGACAATAATAATGGAAACTAGTAGTAAGAAGAAAATAAAACCTAAAATACGTCCTTGTGACCTTTTAGGTCACCACCCAACTCAGACTCAACCCTGCTCCAATACTGAGCAACTAATCTCGAAAACTAGAAAATAACTGCACCTGCAACTGAAAGAATATGATAGCCAAGAGCACCGAGATGCTTAGTAGGGATGCCAAATAAAACAAAATAATATAAGTATTCCATTTCCCAAAAATAGTCCAATGGAACAAGTTTGAAATACAATTATAAAATTAGGGTTTTATCATTTTAAAATAAGAAACATGTTTTCCCATTTAAAATCCCAACACACACTACATACCATTTCCAAAAATCATTTGTCATTTTAAAAAAAAAATCCAAAATAGAATGTACCAAAGCTAGGCTGGAGTAAAAGAAGTAAAATGTGAAAACTGAAAATAAACTAGTGCAATGGAAAGTAAACAATAAATTTAAATAATCCAGTAAGCATGGGTGATCCAAAACATCCCTAGAAGACCCATGGACAAATTCGGTTCAGAACCACCTACTGGACTATAGTGAAGCTCCTATGTCTAAAACCAACTGGCCGTCCTCACAGAAAAAGAAACCAGCAACACTCTCCATATGGAATCTATACCTACCAGTGGGTACCAACCCATCTAATCGGGTTTGATATGAAACCATCACTCAATAAATAAAAATATTCCCAGGAACCCATAGTGGTTATTATAATAACATGTTAGTAGGAGGACCTAACACAAATGAATCATCTCACTCCACATGCCAACACCAAACACAAAAGCTTCCTATATATTCACACATAAAGGTTTAACCTAGAGAGGAGTGCCCCCAAAAACACATTCGACCTCTCCACATTAAACAAAGTTCCAACCGGGCTGTCACGTCACATACATGTCAAAACCATTTTCTAAAAACATTTAAAAACCCATGACCAATCACACAAAATGTCCAAAAATAAACCACTCTAAAAGTTAACACAACTTCACTTATGAGTTGGAAGATCCAAACAGTCCTTTAAGTCCAATTTCTTCAAAAGCATTACCCAAACATCACCTATGTGAACATGAAGGAACAAATATGGAAGGAAGAATACCACTCCGCAGACCAAACACATACCCTAGATACTGAGAAAAATGAAAAAATACGACACATGGTATTAGAGTGTGGATTGATTTGAGAAAAACACATAAAAATAGATAAATACAATGGAGGAGAATATCATTGTATGAAAGGGGAGGGGTTTCAGCCATGTCAGGGCAGGGCAGAGTAGGCCACACCAGAATAGGGAAACCACCGGGTAGAGGGGGTTGCGTCCAAGCTATCTAGCCGGGAGGAGGGGAGCGGGCCGGACTGGCCTAGAGGGGGGGGGGGGGGAGCGGTGGACAAACGCTAGCTATAAAAGGGAAGGCATCAGCAGCCTCGCACCGAATAGACAAGGGAAGGGGTCGGTGGCCTGCGCAGGCTGGACAAGGGAAGGGGGGTGACCACAAGCAGGTGCGCAATGTGCAAGAGGAAACGAGGTTGGGGGGGGGGGGTCAGGTGCCTCACACAGAGGGGAAGGGGGGACTGGGCTTTCATAAAATTAATAATTATAATAAAGTAGTAATAATAATAATAATAAATAATAATAATAATAATAAATAATAATAATAATAAACATAATTATAATAGTTACAATGATATCCACAATAAAAAAAATCATAATAATGCTCTTATACATAATAATATATAAACAATATTAAATATTTTACATTCTTTTAATTTATTATTTTATACTCTCTTTATCTATATAAAGTTTTATTTAGCTTCCTCTTTTATTTAACACAAATTATTTATTTAATTTATTATTTATTTGAACTATCAGGCCACCGCACACTCACTAGGACCAAACACACAGTTACCGATAGTAGTGCGGTGACCCAACAACGGCATGAGACCCACAAAAAAATGTAAATCATCAAAAAATTAAAACTCGGACCCAACTAATCCTCGTTCAAACGATGCGGGATTGAGAAAAGAATAATACTAAAATAAAATAAGTAGGCGTCCATGGTCGGGGTGTGGCCAAAACAATTGTCTAACTGTTGATCTTGATAGCAAAATTGTATTATTATATTTATATATATATGGAGGGAAAATCATTATGGTGATACAAGTCACATATTTACTGATCAAAAAATATTTATGTATATATTCATGGATAAATATCTTAAAATGAAACAATGTAGATGGATAAAACTACCCAGGGACTATAAATATTAAACACTATACCCCTATCCAAATGAAAACAAGGAGGAAAAATCATTGACTAGGAAGGATTAGGGTGTTATATTCTTATTAGGGATAAACATGGACAGGATTTTCGTGGATTTAGTAAACTTGGAAATAGAAATTATCAAGGAAGAGAAGAAATCTTTTCCTTTTCAAGTAATTTCAAAACCAGATTAATTGTAGAAGATAAATAGTCTCAATAAGAAAAAAATGGTTTAAAAAATAAAATAAAATCCATGGCGGATGGGAGAGTAACATACTTCATCAATGAAGATAGTGTATTCTTATTTTGAAAGATGCTATGTGTCCCATCCATACCTGATAAAAAAAGGTTATTTCTTGATTAATCTCACACATCAAACATATCAATAAACCCAAGTAGTACCATAATATATAGGGATCTAAAATGGAACATCTATTTAGAAGAAATAATTATTGAAATAAACGAATATGTGTTAAAATGCATGGTATTGACAAAAATAATAGTCGAGAGAAAACATATAAAGGGTGTCATGAAACCTCTCCATATTTCACTTTGAAAGCGTAAAAATATCATAATGTGAATTATTTCTAGAATTTCTAAAACCTATAAAATTAATTATTATAAATTGGTCATTATGGATCCCCTTACCTTGTATTGACCTTTATTTCAAATAAAGGAAGATCTATCCCTTTAATGTCTTTCATGACTCAATATCAATGAATTTGTGAGACCTCATAATTAATCTTTATCAATGTTATCTGATCAAGACCCTCATTTCACATCATGGTTCAGGAATATTATTCCAAATAAACTGAAAATTGGGATACATTTGAGCACCATTTATCATCCATAAATTTATGGGATTATTGAATGGACAATATAAACATTATGTGACATTATATGGTCATTTTCACATAAATTCCTTGTAAAATTAGATAAATACCTAAAATGGGTGTAATTTTCACCCAATAATATCTTCAATTTGATCATATAAATGGAACCAAATAAATAATTTTATAGTAAAATATCTCTTACTCCATATTTTTTGGATGAAATCGAGGAAAGGAAGCTAGTTTGTATAAACCTATTCTTATGATAATTGAAAAAGTGTGATCTATCCAAAATCATATCAAGGTTGATTAAATTAGACATAAAAGATATTCTGATAATTAAAGGAGGTACATGGAATTTTATGTGTTGGATCGTATGTAATTGAATGAATCACTATAGATGGGTATTATAAGAATTGGTAAGAAGGGGTATCTATGTCTAATGAACATTGGAACTTTTTATATTTTAGAGTGAATTGGAGCTATAGATTATTAGTTTTAATTACCACCCAACCTCTCTAATGTACATTATTTATTTCACATCACAATTATAATGAATCATATGCCACACCTTATATATATAATATCTTCAAATAAAATAGAGCTCGAACCTAACTTTTATAAGAATGAATATGCTATGTAGAATCATGAAACATGAGTGAATGTTTTATGAATAACAACTAAATGAATGGTATTAGTACATTAGAGGATTCCCAAATTAAGAGAAGCAACATGGGAGCATGAGGAAGAAATGATAAATAACTACCCTCATTTTTTCTTGAATTGATGTAGACCAAAAAATTTATGGATGATATTATTTTAGAGTGGAGACCATCATATTTAAAATTTGACTATCATAAATAATCATTTCATCAAAAAAATAATTAATAATGTAAACTTTATTGTTTTATAATAACAATAAATTATAGTATAATAGAAAACCTATAAATTACATTTATAATAAAAAAATCACTAGTACCATAAAACATTTAACAATATGTGGAAACACCAAAATCTTGTGTTCCAAAGGATTATACTCAAAAAATAATAAATGGTATCCAAGTAACATTTATATTATCAGTAAAATAATTATTCATGTATTAGACATGGTTTAGAAACTATAAGAAGTATTTGAATGATTTTGAAAGTCATAATGATGTGTATATGCAAGAACAAATATGGTTGTTGGATTATTTCCTTTAGAATTTGACCATTGAGAATCCAACCATTTTAATAATAGTTTTACCATTATATATAAATTTATAAAATAAAAGTTATAAAACTATTGGACAATAATTTCATTAATAATTAATAATAATTAATCTTAAGGAATAAACAGTATTTTAATAGTACATAAATGTATTAGAATAAAAATAACTGAAATGAAAATGAGCCTATAAATTTTTTGCACTAAAATAATTGTTTAAAGATGAATATATATTTTTAGTTGATACATATAATTATCCTATATAGTTAATTATTTTCATAATAGGACATCAAATTTGAAATTTTTACATAAATATTGACCAATATTTAATTTTTTTATTATTTTCTGAGATAGTTTATTTTTTTGGATATATAAGTAAATAGAATATGAATATAGGGTAAATATTATGAAATAATAATGAATTAAAAATTACATAACAAATAGTATGCAGTCTTTATCATCCAAAAATAAGTAATTAGTTTAATATCATGTATATTAATGAATAAATATCAATTTACAAGCCTATAATAAGCTTTCAAAACGTCTAAAATAGAAATTTCAAATTTCAAAAAAATATTTTATAAATCAATACTAGTTTGAGGGCCAATGTTACATAATATAATGAAATTCAGTTCTAAAACAATAAAAGCTCAAAAAAGTATTAAATTTCACTAAAATTGAACTCAAACTAAGGGAGTGCCAATGGTTTTTCATTTTATGTAACCTATAATTACAAGTCCTATGTTTGGAAATTAATAAAAAAAATCTCTCACATTTCTGTATGAATACACACCCATCCCCCCGTTTCTTTTCTATAAGAAGGTTTTGATCTTGTTCCCTCTCTCTTTTTTCATCTCTAGAATCCCTTTTCAATGTTTAAATGGTTCTAATGTTTTCTTATCAACCTTTTAGAAGAAATTATTAAATGTAAGGGTTACTTCTCCCCCCATTCCATTCTAATTCAAATCCATTTGTTATAATGTAATTTAAATTTTTTTGTAATATATTTCCCGGGTTTTATTCTAATGAAATTAACTTTTATTTTATATATTATTAATGATATATTGATCATTAATTATCATTATACTCCTTTATCCAATCCTATTTTTTTCCGATGTAAGGATCTATAATTCCTTATTATTTGTTATTAAGGTATTATTTTTGAATTAATTGTCATTTCAATTTGAAATTTTATTTTACAGAATTGTTGTAAATTATATATCATATTATTAATGATAGATCACCATTAACTCTCATTATAACACCTTTATATTCCGTTATAATTCATAAACATTAGTAGAAACCAATATGATAAATATAAATAGAGGAATACTTCCAATTTATTTTTGTAAAGAATAGAGTTTTTGGTTACATAGTAATAAAATCCATATCTAAACACTAAAATTTGATGTAGGCTCTAGCTTAGATTCAACAAGGCTTAATATTTCTGTAAAATGGTTGGTTTGGTTTTAAACCAATCTTTTCTTAGTCCATAATAAATGGTCTTAAGAGAACACCCTATATTATACTCTTATGAGATATTATTTGTATGATTCACAAGATCTTTATAAAACAAAATGATGAATTTGAATATATTATTATAGGTTTTTAAAAAACTGTCAACATATGTATCTATAGGATGTAGATGTTGCACTAGATATAAAAGTGTGGTTATTAGAGATATTTTTCATTCATTTCTTTAGTCTCCTGCCATTTCAGACTATTAAATAAATGAATATTTCTTATTTATGGTATCCTTGTACCATGATATTACCGGAAGAAATTATTTAATTATAAACCCATTATTGAAAATAGTTTCCATTATTCTATGAATATCATATATTTTTTAATTTTATGTCGAATCTTGTCCTAGATGTCCATATTCTTCTTTTAAATAGGGAATTTATTACATTATAAATGTAATATACTCTTATACATGTACATATTGATTAATTAGAGATGATTATATATTAGGTTCCATAAAAACATTTTGATACGTAATGTTTGTTCATACTATTTATTTTATGGATAAATTGGGATTATTATGTGATGAATGCGTCCAAAAATTATGTATCTAATTGATGTATGAATAGGTCTAATGAGGAAAAATGAATTGGGAATTTTTTGTATGCCACACCTATTTATGTTTTATATCTTGGAATATGCAATTGACTTTGTGTTTTTGATGCATAACACTACGAATTCCACCACATTGAGATAGTTATTCTTATATATGGTTTTATTTATTATAATATAATGCATGGAAATATTATTCCCATAGTTAAATTTTTATGGAATTTTTTTACTCTAATAATATTATTTATTCTATTATTATGTTAATATAGATTCAACTGTATAATACCCTATACTGGGTGTAAAATATCAACCACTTATATTGTTTTTGATTTCCTTAGGAAACCATAAAGATTAGTATGTGGGAAATATGGATTTTAATAGATAAATAATAATATGTTTATCTATTCATAAAGTGTATCATCAATTTTTAATGTAATAAAATTCTCATTTATGTATCTAGATTCATGAGACTATTAAACTGTTAGATACTGTTTATTACGATCCTTGTATTTTTACCAATGCAATAAAATGACTTCCAGTTCTATTTTACTGGAGTCTGGGTTTTATATATATACCACATCATTTATATATTTAATCATTATTTTCGTCTTATTAATGGTATTTAGGGTTCAATTTTGATTTTTCACAGTTGTTTTGAATTTTCTTATTCACTAGCTAACTCATATGGGGTTTCTTTGATATAACCCCTTTTACATGATTCATCATCTCTCTTATATTTCTATATTATACTAAATATGATATATTCATCCATTATTAATTTAGAATGGTATCTTATCTTTTTTCTTTTGTGAAATTAAAATTTAATAATGAAATTTAATTCATTGATATACATATTTCGTTAATAAAATGTATTGTTGTTATGAATATTTTTTATTATGTCTATTGGACCCACTCCATAATGTCCTTATTATTTCATAATTTTTTAATGTTAAAATTTAAATATGTATCTTCTTAGGTAAATTTAAAATTTATCATTATCTCTATTGAAAATTAAATTTGATAATTCATTATATCTTGTGGGTTCTGTTTAAAGGTATCAAAAGTGATTAAAATGAATTTATTTTCATTTTTTATACCTTCCACACTACATTAATTATTTTATATATTGATTTTTAATATATAATTCAAAATTGTTCCATATATTTATAATTTTAGGTCATTGAAAATATTGAAATTTATAGGCTTGAAATTTTTCTTTTGTATATTTGACCCATATACTACATGATTTTGGAGCACAAGATATGTGAAACCAAGTAAGAATTTATATTTTGAGTTTTTTCCATTTTATTTTATAGAACATGGATAGTCTACACGATAGAGAACTAGTCTTCCTAAACCAAGTGAAATCTAGTGGAAACCATTCATGTCCTTTTTTACTTAAAATGTTGGCTCATCAGTTGTGTATAGGTATGAGAAATGATGTTAGTAACCTAACGATGGTGCTATAATTTTTATCATTACAACATTTCATTATCGGCACATGATTTGGTAAACCATGAAATTAATCGTTGAATATGTTGTGATTTTATAGTATGTAAGGCATATTTTAGTCTAATTTTACCTATTTTTTGGTCTAACCATGTGAGATGGTAAATTTAAAAAACATCAATTTCTATTTATTCCCCTATATGTTTAATACATTTTTTATGTTCCACCTCCTCCATTTTTATCTATGGATCGGTAAAATCAAGGTAGGTTATACCTTAATCCTTAAATTAATAACAATCTCTATTGATTTCATGATTATTTATTAGGTAAAACCCTTATTGTTCCCATGTTCTTCCCTTATCATCCCTCATACACCTATTCCATCCGGTTTACTTCTCCACTTATGAATAATAGAGGCTATTGGGATGATATTAGGGCTAAATATGATTTTAGATTGTGGTTTTTGGGTTTTTAATTCTTTTAGATGATTTCACATTTCTTGTTTTAACCTTATCCATTCATAGTGAGTCATTATTACATGTTTTGGGGGGGGGGGTTGTAATGTGTAGGTATTTTTACTTTAATTGGAATTATTCTTGAATTTTAATAAAAAAATTTTCTTAATGAAGTATATATGTGGCCATTATTATGGATTTTATAAAGTTTTCCATTTTTTCACTTCAAATAAAAGCGTTTTATAGTTTACAAGAATTCTAATGCATCATTTAACATGGAATGTGTTTTAATATTTTCATAACATTCTTGTTTAAATTTAATATTATGATTAATATCATTTGACCTTGTTTGGTTCTTAAAGTGGGTAAATATGGGGTTATTAAGGAATATACTAAATATATAATATTGTTGGTGACATTTAGATGAGGTGAATAAAAGTGGCTTTGTTCATTAATTTATATTAAATGTATTTTTACATGAAATTTATTGAAATGAAGTAATTGATTAGATTCCATACCTAGTTTTAAAATGAATTTTGTTTCTAGTTTCTATGTTGTTTTGTTAGAGGCTTTCAACATTTTTGTATTTTATAATTATTTAATGCGAGCTCTTAAAATTGATGGAAACTGGAATGGAATTCCAATAATTACTATTATATTCCTATTTGGAACTTTATATAGGGATTTTCTTAAGGTGTGTGCCTGAATCTTAGTTTATCTCTTTATGACACTACACTTGTTATAACTTATGACTCATTTTGGGATGTATTATATCATTATTTATTTTTTGAGGATTTTGAATAGATCTAGAAAAAGGGGTTATTTAATATGATGGTGTGGGAGGAGACATATATTTATTTCAATTTTTTTAAAGTTTATATTGGTGAGAATATAGTTCTCTATCTATTAGACTATATCCATGTATTGATTTCTAAAAAGAAATAGGAAAATAAGTTGGATATCAAAATAAATAAATTCCTAGGGGTAGACTATGCACTACCAAGAGAGTGTTTCTGGGTTAGAAAAGATATATTTTGTGGAATATAGTATATTGTGTGATCTCATGCAATATTATATAGTGTGAATTTTTTTTCTAGAATACCACAACATTTAAATGTTCTATAGTGTCAGAAATGGGTTCTAGTCACCAAAATAGCATCATGTTACTAAAGTCATGAAGTGTTTATCATGATACATAGCTCATATTGATAATTTTACAGGGGATTAAATTTTAATCCTTATTTTTTTCCCAAAACCATGGTTGTTATAATGAATTATCACTTTATTTGATGGCCTTACAATGATTTATTCTTATGTTGGTTCTAGTGTATAAGTAATGTCAATTTTATTATGATATGTTTTACTTTTATATCAATTTAGTAAATGTATTATAATGTTTTATTAATTAAAAGTGTTTTTTTTATAAAGAATGTTTTTGATAATTATTTTGTATAGTGGAAGTGTGATTTGTATTTTTTTTCACAAAATAATACAATGTCCACATTCCATAACATAAAATTGTTTTAGTAAAAAGGATTGATTTCATTATTTTTTATTCTATGTGGGTATCTATTATAAAAGAGTTTATGGAATGATATTTTGTTTCATCACATTCATATTAGAGAAACCAATATTTATGTTATATTTCATACTAATATCATTCATTTTTTTGAAAATAAATTGCATAATATCTTTGTTAAAATACTACTAAGCCTGTTTTATAGAAACCTTCCATGCACCATGTGGTGCATGTAGGTATCATATATGTTTTAGTATTCAGGGTTGTGGTACATATTGGGTTTTATGTTATTGTTTTTTAATGATGGATTCTATGAGATGTGGTGGCTGACCCTGACATACGTTGAGATGGATTAAAATAGTTTGGGTTTATTTATTTGGTTATTTCAATATATTTTTATATCAATATTACAAGAATGGATCAATTTTATCTTATCTATATATGAAATTTTACTATCCATTTTATTTTTAATTTTTGAATTGATGAGATTTAGGATTTATTCATTCAATTATTACTGTGCATTACTCTAAAAATTTGTTTTATCAAAATTGAAAATATTTATTTTATACATAAATTTCCAAATTCTTAAAAGACCATGAAAGAATCATAATAGTTTTAAATTATTATATAATTAATTATTCAAGGGGGAAATCATTCTTAGGTATTCATTCTTGATACAAAGGAACTATTTTCCATCTCAAATGGATCTGGAATGACTATTCGGCACAGTGGAAGGTTGGATCATGTGGAAAGTCAAATCAACGGGGGATGGTTATTGTCAATTGGTATTATTTCCTAGTATTTTCAGAGCCATAGTTTCTTGAATATACCTATTATTATTAATTAATTTTGGTATTTTGGAAACATGAATTATTATATTCAAGAGTTAGGTGTAAGGAGAGTTTAGAAATAAATTTTGTAAACCTGAGTGTTGAGTTTTATGAGAATTCATGTTTTTAATCATGAATTTTAAATTGTTTATGATTATTGTAAAGGTATATTGATTTTTATTTGGTGTATTTTGATCCCCTATAAAATTTGATTTTTTGGGGTTCAAATTTCTCTTTTGGGTGAACATTTTTGATGATCTAGAGCCACATGGTGAGATCACATCACCCGTAAAACCATGAATATTCCATGTAGATGTGTTTATAAACCATTCAAAAGGATGCTACAAGTAAAAAACATAGTTATGAAAAACCATACTACCAAACCATAAAATATTATTTTTTGTCCTATGATTTTTTTTATTTTGAATCCCTTATATTATAAATTGACTCCAATGGTTAATGACATTGGTGTGAGTTTAATAAAAACAGTAACGAGATAAAATTATTTTATTATATTTTTTTAAATAAAACTCACTGATTTTTTGGAATCTCATTTCAATGAGAGTTTGTATTCTATTTTCAAAAAATGGTTTTTGAAAAAAATTTGAGAATTTTGTGGAGGTTATTTTTGAAACCAGTTTTATGATATTGTGAAAAGAATTTGTTTTATAATATGTTCTGAAATTTATTAGTATAACGACCCAATTTTTTCATACATTTATATTACTTCAAAATTTATGTATAATAATCACTTTACATAACAATAACATGCAATAAATATATAGATTTATTTTATTTTGAAACATGAAATAAAAAAAACTAGTTCATAAATAATCAACATCATCTCTTACTTATTACTTCTAAATGAGAACCCTTTTTGACATGTCATACCAAATTCCATCCTTCATATCCTATGGGAAAATAAATATAAGAATGTGGTGAGTATATATGCTTAGTAAGGGTAAAACAGGGAGATATAAAACATATCATAAGTGTAAGGTAATAAGAACATGAACATCACATTTGTAAATTATAAAATTCTTATCAAAGATCAAAGTATTGAGTCATGGGACAAATCATAAAAGTTCATCAGATAAGAATAATAAGTTCACATGATCTATGAGATAATAAAATTATAATTAATACATGGAATGTGATATACACATAAATTTATAACAATTTAAACATGCATAAATTGAAAAGGTTTCACTCATTAAGTTTAGGAAACAAAATCCGGTCGTTTCATAATCTTTTGAACATAAAAAATAGGTACACAAATTATATTATGGACATAAAAACTAGGACCAAAAATATAAATATGAACGTGTAATTAGGATCATGAATAACATTGTGAAAATTTAATCCGGTTAACAGATAACATTTCTGGACATGTAATGATGTTCATGTATAGAATTTATTAAAATATAATCAGTTTCACGAAGATTATTTTTGAAAATGTAATCGGGTTCACTCATAACATTTTTTAGAAATTATTCAGGGTCATTAATAACATTTTTGAATGTGTAATCAAGTTCACGTATAACATATGAAAATATGTAATTAGGTTCACATGTAACATTTTGGAACATTTAATCTACTTGACAAAAAACATTTTAATCATGTTTTATTCCTATTTACCCAATTCATTGGAAGGATATATAGGTCACACCCATCAAACAATTAAAATCAAACATATTAGAACATAAATTATTCATCACACTAGAAACCATGTAGATAAATGAGTTTCTTAAAAATTTTATCATAACATTACTCATGGAAAATAAATATTACTCATAAAAATCATGAAATAAAACTATAAAACAACCATAAAAAATGATGATAGTAAATATGAATGATATCCCCATTAAATCATAATCAACATATTATAATGTTATATTAAATGTGATGTAATTTCAATATATCACTTAATATAACTCATTAGGAAAACATCCTTTCTCTTTTGAAAATTTTTAAATATAGTACAATTATAAAAGAAATAATTTTCATTTAATATAAATTTATAAAACTATAAATGATTCTTCATGTTTTTATGGCATCATGGTAGTGGAAAAATCCACTCCTACTGTATATGTTAAAAAACATTCCATCCAAATTCTTGTGATAAAATTCATAAAGAACATTTCTTAGAAAATAAATTAAATAATTATTTCAAACCATTTTGTAAAAATTTAAACATTAATAAAGATGAAGTATATTATAGTATGAAAAATAAAAAATAATTTTAGAAAAACATTGGCAGGGAATAAAAAATTCCAGTAAGGGATTCTATAAAAATATAAATTTTTTAAAATAACATCCCTTATAAATATTATATTATTTAATTGAGTATTTTTAAAATTAATAAAATATTATTATTCACTAAGTATCCATATAAAACAATATGAAATGAAACATATGATAATAAAAATTCGTCCCACACATTATCATAGCAAGACATAATCAATAAGTAGAAGGTTAACCAAAAAAATGAAAATTGGGTTAAAAATTTCCTTATCACATTGTAATCAGTCAAATCATACGCCCCATAAAATTAATAATTATAAAACTAAAAATAAAATATAATTAATATAATGATATTAATGATATTATATATAAAATTTAATTGTATACACCACACATAAAAAATATGTGTTGAATAAGGCTTCTGTATAACAGAATAAAAAGTGAGATGAGAAACCGATACCTCATCCTTATCTTTGGGTTTTCATACATTAACCTCAGGTATAAATGTTTTGACGGATGTTATTAATAAGTTATTGAACAATTTTAATATTTATAAAACCTTATATGATATTTTTATAATGTATTTCCACACATTCATTAAAAATATTTTTATGATTTTCATTGTTTCGGGTGAGTTCATTTCCTTGTTTTCACAGTGGGTTCATTTGTGTATAATTATGGATTTTCTAATCAAATTGATATAAAAAACTAAAAGATAAATGAAATTTTTTTAATTCAATTCCATAATTTTTAATGTTACATTATACTATTCTTATTTTTTACATGTGGATGATTCATTTAATAAAATGTTAATGATAAATGTTTAGTTAAATTTGGTGGTTTTTTTAATAATCAAGAACTTTTTTCATTTTATTTGATATTATGTCTATATATTAGTTCAACAAATTTGTAGAAGTTATAGTATATTAATTAAGATATTAAATATATGAAATAATACTTTTATGGCTAGCCTTGAAGGCGGTATTAGAAAGCGAGAAAATCATTATTCCCGAAGATAATTAACCCTCATAATTCGAACAACAGTTTCGTTTTTCAATAAGAGGAGGTAATAAATGGGATGGATATAATATATTACATGTAAAATGTAAACATATAGCATATAAATTATTATGTAGTTATTATTACACGATATATAAAAATGTTGAGGAGAAGGTAGAAGAAGAAAATAAAATAAGAGTGGTGGTTTAAGAAAAATTTCTCTTGAATATCACCTCCATGATGGATCCCATAATAACCATGGAATTGGTATTTTTATGAGACCATAACAACATAGTCTTGGATAGAGTTGGTCAGATAGGTTTTGTAACATATTTTAAGAAATTAATGGATTCTCTGGAGAAAGGGGGTGGTGAGGGGTAATATTTATACATGAGGAGGGGTGGTTTTAGATGATTAGATAATGATTATTTTATTTTATACCAAACCAAATTTGTGTGTAATTATTTAAAATTTATTTGGATGATAGTTAATGTCCTAAAGGATGGTTTGGATTGATCAACACTTAAAAAACCTATTTAATGTTGTATTTTTTAGGTATTTTATGATGTCACCTTTTAACATTAATCTATTGCATTATTTTACTTATATTGTGGTAAATGTTTTTGTTACCAGAGTAAATTTATTATGAATAAAAATAAAAAAATACCTAAAAACAAAAATTTTAACTTGTGATTCTAAATATAGATCCCATTTTAACAATTTCATTTTCCATTATTATCAAAATATAATTTAAAATTAATCCCATATTGTGGATGAGAAAGTGGGATTTTAATGTAAAAATGTTCAAAAGTTCGAAGTTTTTTATATTCATATTTGTCTTCAAAACAATCCCAATAACCTAAATTGAATTATTAGTTGTATAATTTTTCTAAATTTACTTTTAAAAAATTAAAATATAAGTTATAATTAAACATTATTCAGATGAAATTTTGGTTTTCCATTAATATTTATTATTTTTCACAGTTTTTAAAAACATTAGAATTATTAGAAAAATACAACAAAATCACCCAAATA
This sequence comes from Viscum album, assembly GCA_963277665.1. Lineage (NCBI taxonomy): Eukaryota > Viridiplantae > Streptophyta > Magnoliopsida > Santalales > Viscaceae > Viscum > Viscum album. The sequence goes on along the minus strand of OY728121.1, from coordinate 1,653,124,125 downwards.
TAATTATTATATTATGATTTAAAAAATAATTTCATTATTTGAAATAAAATTAATAAGAGTGTAATTTTTTTTAAACAAGTATGCCATCAATGAGGCAGCAAAATTACCTTTAGAAAAATATTAATTTTTAAGAAAAAATATTGGATTAATTTTTATATCAGGTATTAAAGAAACTTAAGATGACTGTTAAAAATTATATTTAATATATTATTTAATATCAAATTAATATAATAAAAAAGGGTGATTTATTTATTTTATTTTTATAAAACACACTTTCCTCATTTTAATAGTTTTTCAAAGAAATATATCCTTTTATTAATAATTGGTCACCAATGAAATCATTATATATACACGTGTAAACAATATATTCATAAATTAGTTTGTAATTTCATAGTACATAAATCATAATGTAACAAATGTTAAAGAGTCATTAGATCATATCATTGGGATAATTCATACACTTTTGGCTCACAAATAAGTATATAAAATCATTCCCTAAAAGTCATGGATCAATACTGAAACATATCAATGCACATTATGCGGGATACACCGACATGGAAGGACACACCACCGTCCTCAATTTATTCTATTTATTTATAGTGGAAGGAGTTAACTCTCAAAACCATATTATTAGTCAAGGTTCAATTCCAAGACCATCTTAATACTCGAGGATCATTCCCTAGACCATCTTATTAGTCACAGTTCACTCTCAAGACCATATTAGAGGGAGAAGTCCTTTACTAAACCATCATAACTCCCATTATTTCCATGTATATCTCAGTAGATATAAATATTTAACCAATAAATTAGATGTTGATAAATGTCCCCCCATCACGTAAACTATAACGGTCTCACTCGGTGCTATTTGGGATACCCCATCATGTATGATGCAATGGGATTACACAGTACTATCTGGTACACTCAATCATATAATATGTAACGTGATTACCCAATGATATCTTGTACACACCATCATATAAGCTGTAATGGGCTTACATGATGCTATCTAGAAACCCCATCATATAATAAATTTCTAAGAACCACAACATAAATAATGTTAAAAAGATCCTTCAAATCAATACAAAAAACTTGAAAATGTTATTCTTTCTTAAATTTATTAACCCATAGAAAATAAATAGGTTTTATTTCTATATATTTGAAAATCTATTAGCCTATAGAAATGGAATGAGTTTCATAATAATCACTTTTAAATATTTTTTACTCATGGAAAAGGAACAGGTTTCATAAACATGGTTCCATCAAAAGGTAAACCATTAAGAGATAGTTTGTGAATTGATTCCTTGGATCATTTCTGTTATAAAGAACAAACTTTATCAATGTATTTTGTCATACATGGAAAATAATTTCTAAATGATCATTTAAAACATATCATCATGAAAATATCACTTAATCATTTAAAATAATATTTTTTAAAACATAAAACACTTTGAAAATATTTTTATTTTAAAATAACTAAAAAAACATATAAAGACAGATTTGAAAACCATTTTAAACTATATTTAAAAATAAAAAAAGTTAATTTTATTTTAATGAAAAATAATCTTAAAATATAATTTAACAACACCTTTATGAACATTTTTAGAAGACATGGTTTTGAAAGAATATATATTTTCAACCATAGAGAGAGAGGTAAAGTCATATTTCTTAAAAACATTCTTAATTATCAAATGTAAAAAAGAGTTTAAAAATGGTACCACCACTTGAATTTATAATGAATAACTATAGGAGAATAAAATTCATTAGGTTTCTTGAGAGATGGATTATAATATTTTATCAATGTGAAACTAATCATATACAATATTGAAAATTGAAAAGATTGTAGAAATAAAATATTATTTATTTGGAAACATTGAATCATAATCCCCATGAAATAATAAAATAAAATTAAGCTTCAATATCATGAAAAGTAGGAGATTCATGATATAACATTTCAAAGGGTAGTAAATACCCCATTTAGATTAATATAGGTGCATAACATGGCATGTGTCTCAAATAATGAAAATTGAGAATAAATTAGTTTACCAATTTGGATAATTTTTACCCATAAAACACATGAAAAATATATATCATAAAATTGATATTTAAATACACATAAATTTAAGGATTATAATTTTATAATACATTCATCAGATGTACATACACTGCCTTGTTTTTTTTGTATATTTTTTTGAGTTGTTATTCTTGATCCAATTACATAGATAATGATTTACATATTTAAAGAATGTAAAACATGACATAAATATCATTTATATTCATTATATAATTATTTATAATAATATATAAAATATATAAGTTTTAAATGTAATAAACTGTTCATGGAGATGGTAGGTCTTATGAGAACATGAACATTATTTCTATTTTTTATATTATTTAATGAGATAAAGTAGATAAAATATATTTATATAAAAATTATCATTCCAGTAGAATTAATTTTTTATATATAATTTAAATTTACTAAACCCATACTTAATATATTCCATTTAATGTATGATCGAGTCATGTCAGTTTTAGGAGGTGTTAGTACTCACGTCCACAAATGAAGTTATCATATTCCAACATAACTGAAAGTATGAAGGTACATGTCATATAATAATTATATAAGTATAAATAAATCATATATATCATATATATCTTATAAAAACATTAATTCAATCATTATTCCTAACCTAGAATGGTGGTAATGGTAGGATGAGCGACATTAGTTCACAAGGTAGTTGTTTGTCGCACACACAAACAATGGATAGATATATCATTTGATGGAAGGGTGTGGGAGTGTAGGTATAAACCATAAAAAAAAAACATATTCTTATATCTAGGATATTGATATTATTATATATTCCTGTAATTTTAAAAATTTATATGGTAGATAAATAAATCATACAAAAGTGATTAGGAATGTAAGTTACCATTTCTTTGGGTAACTCCATTTGGTTTACACCAAAGGGATTCCTTGGTCTACTATTTTCCCAAATAAACACCTCTAATATTAAGGTGTTCATATTTTAAAGATATTTGGGTAGTTTTTATCTAATATAAATGGTATTATAGGTGTGAATATGTGAGGTGTGAGTTCCCTTTTTTAGTGGAGGTTGGGTGTCAATCTTGAAAATATATAACGGTAAACACAATTGAGAGGTCTTACTTACATAATGCGCCCCAATAATAGTCCATTTTCGAATAAATTGAGTATATGGTCAAAATATTTCCATAAAATAGACTGTGGATATATTTATAGTTTATTGTTTCCATTACGATAATTTTTAACCACTAAGTAAACTCATTTTTACATTAATCGATGTAAATAATTTTAATTACATTTACTAATATTTTTAGAAAAAAAACTAATTTTACCATACTATAAATTCTAAATAATACTAGTTCAAAAAAAGAAATCCATTTTTCAAAACTTTAATCTCATAATTCGTATAAATCAATCTAAAAAATCTTTTTTATTAGATGAGGGATCAAGTTTTCATAAGAGAAAATCATCAAATGTTTGAAAAAACATTATATCAAATTTCCATGTGAAATTGATTCAAATGACTTAAATTGTATTGATATATGTATAATTTATATATATATTCTTTAAAATAAAATAAAACATTATTTAAATATACAAATATATTATAATAAAAGAGGTTTTTGATTAAAATGCATATTTTTTCAGTATTCATCAGAAAATATAAATTATAAAAAAAGTAAAAGAAATATACTATAAGATAAATTTAACATTAATATTTTAAAAATAATTTTGTTAATAAATTTAATTTTTATAAGTGTCAGAAATTAGAATATAAATATGCACGCCATAAAGAGCTGGTAAAATTATAGTTTTAAAAAATATATATCTTTATGCGTAAAATTTAATTTTTTCTTATCACTTATCTAAAAAAATATGAATGTTAAATATTTGAATGAATATATATATATATATCAATACAATAATTTATCAATAGTTTTTTAATAAATTAATTTAGGTAAAATGTGTAAATATAGACTACCAACAAATGATTTCCTATAGTTTCAAAAGGGTTTTATTTTCCTTTATAGTTTATTTGTCTAAACATAATTCTTTTTATATTCATATCTAAACCAAATTTTAATAATTTAATTAATATTATTCATAAAAACCATTCCAATGGTTACGAGAAAGCTATAATCTTATTTTTTTATTAATATTAATTGTAAATTGTAGTTTGGTAAAAATTGGTCTTGCGTGTCACACTTGTTCATAAAGTAACTCATCATTTTGTTTATGACAAGGTAATAATAGTGTTTCTTATTCTGAAATCTAATCTATGTATTTCTTTTTGTCCATGATCGAAATGGAGTTTCACACAAATTAAGAATAACTTAGTGCGTTCATATAAAAAAATCTAAATTCATTGTTGTGAAAAATGAATATTTTAAAAAAGAATATATTAAATCAAAAAAAATAGCTCATAAAATCTCAAAGTGTTACCTTAGAACCTACTAAAAATTAATTTCCCCATCGAACATCATCTTGGATATCAATATTTTAATACTTAAATGTTGTTATCATTGAAACTCACATCATAAATATGAATACTAATATATCACTTAGAAAAGGGAAATTTTAACCTTAACAACAACCCAAAGTTATTAATAACTATGTTTCCACATAGGATAAAATTGGTGGAAAGTGAAACTCATTAAAATTGAAGAGAAATATTACTATTATGTTCTGATGGAGTGTGATTCAGAACATTTTTATGAGAATATTAATGATAAAAAACAATAACCCAAAGAGGTGAGAGAAATGCCAATTATATCAACAAAGATGGTGACAATGAGACAAAATTTCATTTCAATACCCTTTTCCTATATATGATTAATTTTAATGAGAATATATACTTACTAGATTTTAGAAAAATTTCACCCTTCGTTGTTCATTGATCAATTTCCACTTCATCTTCTATTCCATGAAATGATGGTGAATTTTTCATTCTTGAAGCATTACCAGATCATGAGATTAATAAATATAATTATTTCTCATTCCATAAATCATTATCATAAAAAAAATTAGTTATAACATGTTATACGATATGCATAAATTGTCATATGGAGATATAATACATTAATATATAAATCCTCATTGGTTATTAATATTCTATAAATGGTCAACGTTGTAACCCTTATGAATGATGAAAACCAAAATCATTAGAAAGATGGTCACTAAGTTAATCATAGTTATATTGAAATTTATCCCCATATATCATAATGTTTATATCAGTTGTCACTTTCCATACATGTGAATAACTTCATCATGTATCCTGTCAAAAATGGAAGTAACCTAAATTACTATTAATACTTATAGAAAACATACATGCTTTCTTATTAAATGGATTACAATATATATTACTTAAATCTGAGAATGAAATTGTAAAATCACCCCATGATAACATAGACCAATTTTTCAAATAATCAAATATTAGTTCAATGTTAATCAGTACTGTCTAATTTACTTTATCCATAACAATAATATCTTTATCCAAGCTAAGCTCAATTTTCTCAACATAAAGAACACATTAAGGGTTACCTTCCCTTAATAAAAATATCACATTTCCAATAAATCAATTTTCTATGACTTTATCACTATTAAAAATATCCATTTAAATCAATAATAAAAAATTTATAATAAAAATAATTATAAATTTCATGATTCAGATTACAATATTTTTGATTTCTAAGACATATACACTATAATCATCCAACTTTATTCCTAAATCATTACTCACAATTCATCATATAATTCTCTAATAACCCTATCCTATAATATGAAATATGAATCATGTCTTAATGATCCTCATCACCAATCCAATCATTCATATTATGTTTAATGTAAAAAATATTGTAAAAAAATCCCATAACATTCATATGTCATTTTCGATCTCTTTTTCTTCAGCAGTATAACCAATACTCAAACAACCATTATGATTCTCTTTTGGATGCTTTCACTTCGGAACTAAATTTGTATAATTCTCATAATTTCCATATCTAAAACATTGAATACTAACCCAATTAGTTTTATTTCCCATTATAATTCCTGAAATCATCATGTGATACAAAATTATCATCAAAGAAAACCACATAATCATGAAAAATTACTTATATGATGCCAAAATCATAATTCCTACATTTAAATAAATTACACCTTAAAATTATCTTTAGAGACATCCCATGAAATATCAATAGAAATATCCCTATGCCTCTTAATAAAGTTTTCTCATCCTTATTTCAAAATTATTACTAAACCTTTTCTTTGATACTAACCATAGAGACATAGAATTATCATACATAGATGTTATCTAATTTTGTATTAATATTCATCACATTACAAAATTATATTCCCTTGAACTAGTTTAGTGTATTTGGAAACTGTTAACACATTATTATAACTTGGTGAAAGATCATCAATAACACTCATAAAGACCATCCTCTTTAGAACACCTACATCGAACCTTTATTCATAACCCGAGGGAATGAAACATACTAAAGGGTGATCTAAGAAACTCTATAAGTGTAAACATAAAAGAGATACATAAGCATAAAATGGACATAAGTGTATGATAACATGATCATTACATTTTAATATTATACCCTTCATACCAAAGATAGTAATAATGAATCATAAAAAAATGTGAGAAGTTCATAAGACATGAGTCATAATGAAATAAAAGAGCACGAGTCATGAGGATATATAATTTTTATAAGAAATAGAATTAAGGTATAAAAATAATAATAAATAGTCATTTCCTATAAATCCTGGATCATTTCCAAAACATATCAACGCGCTTGATGGGGGATATACCAACTAGGTGGGACACCCCAACAAACCCATTTGCTTCCCTTTCTATATAGTGGAATGGAAACAATCCCCAAACTATCTTAGTAGTCAATGATCAATCCTAATACCACATTATTAGTCAAGGGTCACCCCAAATACCATTTAGTAGTAAATGTTCACCCCCAAAAGAATCATTGAAGATGAAGTCCTTTAATTAGCTAAGATCACTCCCCATTCCATCCATGCCAATTTTATTTGATATAAACCCCTAACAAATGAAATATAGAGAGATATAGGTCATACCCATAATATAAGATGTAATGGTATCACTAGGTGTTATCCGGGACAACCCATCATATAATCAGTAAAAGGATTACCTAACACTATTTGGGATGCCCATCATATAGGCTAAACCAGTGCAATCTGGGCCACCCCGTCATATAAGCTTAACGAGTTTACCTGAGGCTATCTAGGACAACCCCAAGTATATGAAATTTCAATGAACCACAACATGAATAAAGTTAAAATATCTTGTATATCATCATGTAAACATATAAAAACAAATACTATTTTAAAATATAATTAAATCATTGAATATAAATGGGTTTCATGTCATTCTTCTGGAAACACTATTATACCATGAAAAAAAATGAGTTTAATAAAATTATATTTGATACATGATTTACACATGAAAAATAAATGGGATTCATATAAATCATAACATAAAAACATAGACCATTTAGATAAATAATGTGAATAGTATACTCAGATCATATCAACATAAAAAGAATAAACAATATGAACGTCTGGATAGATTCTTCGGCTCAATGGACTGGATGAGCCTCTTCAAAATGTACCATATCAGACATCTCTCGTTCAACTGCTCGGATCACTGCCCAATTGTCATTAACTGTACCCATAATGAGCACGTTACTTGTTCCAGGAAACCTTTCAGATTCGAAAGCTTCTGGTCAAATGATCCCGAATGCGAGGCGGTTATCCGTTCAGGCTGGAAGAATGGGAAAGCGGATCTGAGAACCAACCTTCTCCGAGTAGCATCTGATCTGAAGACATGGAGCGACTCTAAATTCCGCCATCCGGACCGGCACTGCAATTTTCTTGAAAGGAAGATTGGCTATCTTCTTAGCAAACCCCCGTCTTGCAGCATTCTCTCCAAAATAAGTGAAACCCAACGAGAGCTGGATGTTGCCCTGCGCAATAAGGAAGGTTTTTGGGCTATGCGAGCGCGTGATATTCATATAGCTGAAGGGGACGCTAATACCTGTTATTTCCACCAGAAGGCTTCAGCAAGACGCCGGAAAAACATTATTTCTGGCATTCTTAATTCAGATGGTAGTAAAGTGTCTGACACAGGGGGAATCCAAGAAGCATTCTTGAGCCATTTTCAGAAACTCTTCTCTGCAGGCCATTCTTACATTTCTCCCGAGATTGAGGACTGCATCAAACCTGTGATTTCTGACGATATGAACAGACAACTTTCTAAAGATGTGACGAATAACGAGACTCTTAAGGCCTTAAAGCAAATCCACTCTACGAAAGCCCCGGGACCAGACGGATTCCACGCCCTCTTTTTCAAGAATTACTGGCACATCATCGGTCCAGACTTTTGCAATTTAATGCGGGATATTTGGGCGGGGAAAACGGACCTGTCTCCTCTTAATGATACTATTCTTACTCTCATTCCCAAGATGAAAAATCCGCAAGGGGTGTCGGACTTTCGACCGATCAGTCTGTGCAATGTCTCGTATAAGATCTTCTCGAAGATCCTGGCGAATCGGTTGCGTCCTTGGCTACCCGACGTCATTTCTGAGAACCAAAGCACTTTTGTGGCAAAAAGGTTAATCACTGATAATGCCATTATTGCTCATGAAATTTTCCATTCCATGAAAACACGTACACGAGCAAAGAGAGGGATCATGGCGTGGAAATTGGATATGGCTAAGGCCTATGATAGAGTGGAATGGAACTTCCTGGAATTTGTGATGCTCAAGATGGGTTTCTGCACCAAATGGATTGCCATGATCATGCAATGCGTCTCGTCAGTTTCCTTTTGCATTAATGTCAACGGGGTGCTCACCCGAGGCTTCTCCCCATCCCGTGGGCTTCGCCAGGGAGACCCTCTTTCACCCTTCCTTTTTATTTTAGTGGCTGATGTGTTTTCTAACCTCCTTTCCAGGGCAGCCTCGCTTTCCATAATCCATGGGGCGAAAGCGTGTCGCAAGGGCCCTCCGATATCCCACCTCTTCTTCGCTGATGATTGCCTTCTTTTTTCTCGAGCTACCCCTAATGAGTGTACTGCAATCTGCCAGGCGATACAACAGTATGAACGGGCTTCAGGACAAATGATCAATCAGAGTAAATCAGAAATTTCATTCAGCTCTGGAGTTCCCCAGCCGAAAAGAGAAGATCTCTGCTCTTTAGCACGCATTCCTGGGGTCGATAAGCACCAGAAGTACCTTGGGCTCCCGACGGTGGTTGGACGGTCAAAGAAAGAAATCTGTTCAGCTATTGTGGATCGAATTGAAAGAAAAATACAAGGTTGGACCCCTAAAGAAATCTCCAAGGCCGGCAAGGAAATCCTCATCAAGGCGGCACTTCAATCTATCCCCAACTATTTGATGTCTATTTTTAAACTCCCTGACGTGGTGCTTTCAAAGATTCAATCCAGTACATCTAACTTTTGGTGGGGACGAAAGGACGGAAAAAATAAAGTCCACTGGATCGCCTGGTCTGCTCTCTGTCAACCAAAATCTGAAGGCGGAATGGGCTTCCGGGACCTTTCTCTTTTTAATGATGCTTTGCTGGCTAAACAAGGTTGGCGTATGATTAATTACCCATCATCCCTATGCACGCGTGTTCTCCGGGCTAAATATTTCCCACATCAGGATTTTATGGACTCCCATCTTGGCTATCGACCCAGTTTTCTCTGGAGAAGCATTTGGGGCGGTCGTAATCTTCTGAGGAAAGGACTCGGCTGGAGGATTGGGAATGGTTCTATGGTCAAGATTTGGACCGATCCTTGGCTTGTTGATCAGACAGGCACGAAGGCGTCATCCCCTGTTTTTCCAGGATCCGAACATGCCACAGTCTGTTTTCTTTTTGATGATCAAGGGGCGGGATGGTGTCTGGAAAAACTCTTATCCTGGTTTAATGAGAGGGATAGGAGAATTATTCTGAGTATTCCCTGTGTGTCAGACGCAGGGCCAGATCATCTCTACTGGACAAACGATAGCTCAGGTGAGTATACAGTGAAAGCTGGCTACCAGCGAGCTCTTTCTGCTCAGATTTCAGAAGGAGATGCGAGGCCCTGGACATCAATTTGGAAGCTTAATGTTCCCCCTAAAGTTCGCTTTTTCTGGTGGCAGGTGTGTACTGGTATCCTCCCAACTAAGAGCCTCCTTGTCTACAGACACTTTTCAAATGACAACTCTTGCCCTTTCTGCCCTTCTGAGACTGAATCCCCTTTCCATGCTCTTGTTCAATGTCCCGGGGCTCAGGAGGTTTGGAATGGCTGGGGATCAAATTTAGAGCTGTTTCAGGACACCGCCTCAGATCTTACATCTCTCCTGATGCGATGGTGCTCCTCCTTTTCGCCGGCCAAAGCAGGCGCCCTGTGCATTTTGGCTTGGATTATCTGGAATAGGCGGAACGAGGCCATTTTCAATCATTTCCGGAGGCCCCCCAGATTTTGGATTGACCGGGCATTGTCATGGATTGCGGTTTGGCAGAACCGCCCTGAACAACAAAGACTTTCCACCCACCCTCCTCTTCCCCAACATTGGTGCCCCCCACCGGAAGGGATTTTTAAGATCAATGTGGATGCCTCTCTCCCTAAGGATGGCCCAGTTGGACTAGGATTACTGGCCCGAGACAATCTGGGAAATCTTATCGCTGCCAAATACGAAGCACATTATGCACTTTGGGAGCCCTCAGTCGCGGAGGCCGCCGCCATCCTTGCTGGATTAAACTTCGCAAAAGATTGCGGTTGGGATTCCATTCACATCGAATCCGACTGTCTCACTGTAATCAATGCCATCAATCTCACTGACGGCGGGCTTCAACCTTGCGGTCCCATTATCCGGTGTATTCACTCGCGAAGACAAGGCTTCAATTCCTGCAATTTCTCATTTATTAGAAGGGAAGCGAATGAAGCCGCTCACAAGATGGCAGGCATTGGCCCTCCCTACGAGGATTTGCTTTGGCTCAATCATTTTCCATCGTGGTTATGCTCCTGTATTTCTGCTGATCTCCATCATTAATGGATCCGTCTTATTTTGTTGTCAAAAAAAAAAACATTCTGAAAACCTTTTTCTTTGAAATTAACCTGGAAAAATTATAAATAATTGTTTGGAAACCATGTTATGAAAATTTTAAAACAAGAAAAAATTAAATCCATTATTTGAAAATGAGTTTAAATAGTCATTTAAAAACATTTTTGACAAATTTTTTAAAAGGCACTGGTTTGAAAGAATACATATTTCTAGCCAAAGAGAGAGATAATGTTGTATAATGTTAAAAAACATTTCATAATTATCAGTAGTACTAAATAGTGTAAAATGGGAAAAATTAACTTGAATATATGATGAATAAATGTATTATGATAAAATTAATGATATTACATAAGTTATGGATCATATTATTTCATTAATGGGAGAGTAATTATAAATTATCCTGAAAAATTATTATTTTATTCAAATAAACAGTTACCACTTTGATAATATTAAATAATAATCCCCATGGAAGAATAAAATTACATGAAGTATTAAATATAATTAAAATAAGTATATTCATGGTATAACACGTCAAAGGGAAGTATATACTCTTTTTATAAGAATATTGGTGCATAACTGGGAAAGCATCTCAATGAATGAAAATTGAGAAAAAATTACTTTAATAATTTTTTATTTTTTGAACCATAAAAACCATAAAAGAGAGGTCATAAAATGGATATCTAAATAGACATAAATTCTAGTATAATAATCATATAATAAATTCACTATATTTATATACACTTTACAAAAAAATGAATTGTGAATAAGGTATAAGTCTCATAGAAACAAAAGTGAGACTAGAAATCCATTTACAATTTGAGTAAATTTTGAACACAATATCCAAGAAATAATAAAATCAATTGAAACTTATAATATCACGAAATAAGTAAATTTCATAAATAACATGTCATGAGTCATTATATACCCTACATAATAAGAGTAAGTCTTGAATATTTCATATATCTCACAGAAATAAAAGTTAGATGAAAACCCCTTTCAATAAATTTTCAGGTTATTCGTACAAGTTCAGGCCTCTATTATAAAAAATATAATTTTATTATTGATCTCCCACATTACAAGATATTTATATATCATAAAATATGTGATTTTACTATGACATTACATTACCTATTTATTAATAATTTCATGTTAATGTTATGTTATGAGTAATAACTGCTTTGTTTTTGTGTTTTTGTTTTCACTTGTTATTCCAGATCATATTACATAGATCGTGATTTAATTATTTATAGATTGTAAAAAATGATTTAAATATCATATATATTTATTATATAATTATTCATTATAATCTACAAAATATAGAGATATAAAATGGAATAAACCGTTCATATAGACGATAGGTCGTATATACACATGAATGCTGTATCCATTTTCTAATCACATTGAATGAAAGAAAGTAAAATGATATATGTATATACATATATATTATAACTAAATTATCTTTATTATTTCATATATATCAAATAATTTTACTAAATCCATTCTTAATACATTCCATGTAATGTGTACGAGAATCACATCACTTTGAGGAGACTGTAGTCCACAAGTCCACAAACGAAGTTATCGTATTCCAAAAAATGGTAAGAATGAATGCATATTATATATAATAATTAAATAATCATAAATAAGTCATATATATCACATATATCATATAAAACACTAATTTCATCATTTTTACAAATATTGAAAGCATACAATGGAAGAATAAACAATATTCGTAAGCGAGGTCATAACCCACTACACACACGATCAATGATTGTGTATCCCATTTGATAAAATTAAATGTTCATATATGTCGAAATATTAACATACAAAATCTCAATATATTTATGATACTTTCGTTACTATATAATCCCTAAATAAAAATAATTTAGGTGGTGGATAAATAAATAAAACAAAGGTGCTTATGGAAATATGTTAACGCTTCTTTGGGTAACTCATATTGGTTTTCACCAAAATGGATACTTGGTTGGATTTGTTCGGAATTTGTATCTTCTAGGATGAAGGGAAACAATATGTAAGTATATTTGGGTATGGTATGTATTAGGGAAATGTCATGATATATTTGAAGGGGGGGGGGGGGTTCCCTTTTATAGTGGAAGAGGAGTGGCATTACGGTAGATATAAAAAGGCAAACATTTTTGAGAGGTCTCACAATAATAATGTGCCTAAAATAATAGGAAATTTTATATAAAAGGGATTATATGGTATAAATATGTCTATAAAATAGATTTTTAAAATTATTCTTGGTAGTTTTTCCCCCCGAAGGTAAATTTTGACCAATAAGTTTACTATTATTTACCTTAATCATTTTAATTAATTTTAATTAATTTCGAAAATATTTTTGGTAAAAAATATGTTGAACTCACTAGAAATTATAAATCTATTTGATTATAAATATTGAATCCATTTTTCAGAATTATAATAACAGAAGTGGTAGAAATTTATTAAATATTAATCCAAAAGATGAGAAGGGACAAAATGTTTTTAAAGTAACAATGGTCAAAAGATTGAATTGTTTTTATATATAATTTAATAGTAAAATTGATTACATTTCCATAAATTGTATTAATAAATTCATGAATAATATAAATATTATTTAAAACAAAATGATTATTTAATTTAAGTATATAAAATATTAGATTAAAAGTTAATTTTTAATAAAAAATCATTATTTCTCACTGTTCATCAAAAAATGAAACATCTAAAAAAAATAAAAAATAAAACTAACATAATTCTTATGTTATGATATAGAAATGAATTTTAATATATCATATATTATTTTTAAAATATTCCAAAATTATATTTCAAACATTCATGCTATTAAATGATGGTAAAATTACACTTTAGATATATATATATATATATATATATATATATATATGCATAAAATCAGATTTGTTCATATATCCTGTCTAAAAAAAATAATTTTAACATTATAGAGTTGAATGAATATAATATATACACACAACAATAAAATAATTTATCAAATGTTGTTAAATTAAATAATTAATTTAAAACTTGTAAATATTGTTTTCCTGTAAAAGATTTCCAATATTTTTAGAAGGGTTTTATTTTCATTTATTATTAATTGGTAACAAAAATAATTTTTCTTATATACAAGTGTAAAAACTATTTTCATTATTTAATTAATCTTATTTATAAGAACTGTCGTAATTTCTAGGTGATAACTATAAAAAATACTTTAAAAATAATATTAATAGTATATTGTTTTTTGGTAAAACTAAGTCTTGCATGTCATGCAAGTTATAGAAGGAACTCAGTATTATGTGTAACACAAGTCAAACAAAGCTTCACATGATCTGCATTCTAATGTATGTGTTTCATATAGAATAAGATTTAACTTCCATTTTTATAAAAATCATTAATAACTTGGTTTATTCATATAACAAAAGTTATATTCAATGTTGCGTGAAATGAAAAATATGAAAAAGATTACATTAAATTGAAAAAAATCATTAAAATTCACTGTGTTACATTTTCCACTTTGAAGTAGGTAGGTGTTTTTGTGATTTTAATTTAATCGAAATTTCATTTGATATATGATTCTTTTAAATTTTTTATTTTTCATAATGGAATATATATATGATCTCTATGATGGATTTTTATACAGTTTGTAAACATTTTTTGAATTTAAATACACATTTTTCAGGTTTTACTAATATTATAAAACATTGATTCAAATTCCAAGTGCTGTAAAAGATACATAAGAGAATTTTTTAAAGGTAATTTTATGATTAAGATCATTTGACCTCATTTGGATATTGAAGTATATATATGTGTAGTTATAAAGTAACTTACAATTAATAATGTAATCATATAACCATTATAGTGATTTGAATAAAAAGTATTGATTCTTGAAATTATAATATTTTATTAATAAGGAATTTATTGAAAGGTTGGTGTAGATTTGATTCTTTAAGTGCTTTTGAAATGATATATTTATCATGTATTTTTACCCCATGTGGGTTTTCCTCTATCACTATATCTTCCATGATGTTTACACATGGATATAGAAAAATGTGTTGTTTCTTTTGAGTATGGGGGAGGAGAGATTTGGTTTATTTCAGATGATTTGAAGTTGTTTAATGTGATGATCTTATCCACTTTTTTTAACATAACCATCGATTGATTTCATGGGATTCCTAGAAGAAAAGGTTATAAATGTGGATTAGTGTAATACATGGTGTATATTGTTCCCTAAATAGAGATTTTTTATAAGATATAAAGAATGGATTTTAGTAGGATGGATTTGTTGTCCCATGGTTTGTCAATAACTCCTTGGATAGATTATATATCCTGACTAATTTTTCAAGAGTACCAGGACATTTACGGGTTCTTTAGTTGCAACCTAATGTTTTAATCCCATGTCATGTATGGTGTTAAAAATGTTTTAGGGATTCTCCCATGATTCTTTTATCATATTGATTTTTTATTGTACTCTACTGTGCATTTTTTTTTGTATCCCATAGTCTTGAACATTTCATGGAACAATCACTCTGGATGATGACATTATTATGTTTTATAGTTATCTTGGTATCCATGTATACCAACTTTATGTTTTAGTGATATTTAGGTTTACATTAAAATCACTTACAAAATTTTATGGAAACTATGTCTTAACGACTAAGTGGTGTGAATTTTTATAATTTTAATAAATGTTTTCTAAAGAGGAGGTGTGATTTGTCTTATTTTCATGAACTTATCGAAGAATCCTTATTATATGACTTAAAAATGTTTCAGTAAAATAATTTTTTCCTCTATTGGTTATTATAATATGGTGGATTTTTTAAATGTTATTGGTTAAAGATATTTGGTTTGAACTCAAAATCATGGGAGACAACTAATTTTATTTTTTATTTCAAACTATCATTAGTGAAATGTATTTTGAAAGGACATTAAAAATCCTTTTTTGAAATCCAACTAGGTATGTTTATATCACACAATACATTAAAAAAATTGGTGTAGTGTAGTTCACATATTTTATAATATATATTTTCCTTTAGTAAAATAACATGGAAGATAGATATCCACATAC
The DNA here is from genome assembly GCA_963277665.1 of Viscum album. Classification (NCBI taxonomy): domain Eukaryota; kingdom Viridiplantae; phylum Streptophyta; class Magnoliopsida; order Santalales; family Viscaceae; genus Viscum; species Viscum album. The sequence goes on along the minus strand of OY728121.1, from coordinate 1,653,107,927 downwards.
TATACACTAAATTAAATGAAACCCTGATAAATTTTCAGAGAAAATTACAATTATTAAAGTGTGATCATTATAATGCTATAGTTGATTTTTAATGAACAAATAGAGGTAACCATATTATGAAATATATGTATACATAAAACTAAATCTGATTTTTGATACAAATTACCAAATTAAATTCAATTTGGATAGATAAATAACCAATATGTTTATTTTATGCTTAAAAATAAATTATTTTAACAATTTGTTTCTCATTCACTATGAATTTATTTTGAACAAAGTATATTATGGTAATATTAAGATAAAATATTATATTATATGAATAATATATAAAACCTTTTTAATATGTAAATAATAGTAAATTATAATAATAACGATTAATATTAGAAAAAATTCATTTTTTATATAAGAATTGTTTTCATTATATTTTATGTTTCAATTTAAAATATATTTTCCTTGATTTTAGATTATTATTTTTAAAAATTAAACTTAATTTTTATATTTAAAACAACAATATCCATTTAGGTTGAATGTTTGTGATTTTTCTGAAAAGACTAATTTTTATGTGAATAATGAAATGTTATTTTTTTGAAAAATATCATGATATTTGTGAAACAATTATGATATAAGAATGAATTAGAAATATATTTAATGTTCATCATAATCAATATAGTATTTTTAGGTATAATTACTATAATGAACTGATATTATGCAACCCAAACCGTGACTACCCCATGCCCACCTCCAATAATCTTGAGGCTAGAGACCAGGACTATGTAGGCATATCCCACACTTGAGAGGAATTATCCTAATGAACTTGCACTCACACACACATATATTAGAACATAAAATTATTAAATATTAGGAAGTAGAAACCAATTCATGCATACATTTATAATCCCATAAATAGAGTATGAAAATCAAGTGCTAAAAGTAATAATGGGAAGAAAAGAATCCCAAATGAGAACTATAGAGAGTATAACCATCTCATAAGGTGAGTAATACTAAAAAATTAAACCACTCGTCAAACACATCGATTTATCAAGATCACTCTATGCTCCACCCACTCCCTATCTTCCTAGGATACTATCAAAATGTATTTTATCTTGATAATACACAACATGTACAGGCAGACCCCACGCAGGTGTGGGTATAACAATACCCAGTAGGACACCCATAAAACACCAAATAAAGAATCATTAATAGATATATCATAACAATGATATACAAATCCTAGTAAAATAATCCAGATATACTCAAAAAGGACACAATTCCAATAGGTGGTCTCAACCATAATTTCATCCATAAGATTTTTTATTTATGATTATCGACCTTGATTGTTATGGGAGAAACCACTATATGAGAAATGCTATAATCAGATACAATCATCCAACAGGTCAACAACATCATTCGCCACCCCAGAAAACTCAATGGTCTCCGATGAAATAGATACATAGATAATGGATCAAACTCATGACCACTGGGGATTCTAGAAACCCAATTAGGATAAACCCATAATATATTGGATATATTACAATGATATATTATGTCGTTTTTAAATCGATTTCTCGAAGGGGATCAACTCCCTACTCAATGAGTTCACATTATTTCAATAAACCCCGCATATTGTATAAAAAGAAATGATAGAGGATCACACTATGGGATAAAAAAGGGACACCAAAAAATCTATTTGAGACACATCCTCTATAGGGGATCAAAATACAGTGATGTGTATATAAAGTTCCACAATAACCTTGAGGTGATGGACCATAAGAACACATTAAACTATTAATGGTCAATTTATGTAGAAACAAATGGCTCCAAACACCCTCAAAGGTGGAACTAGAAGTGGACTAGGGATATAAGGATTGTCAATACAATACATCTTCTACCAGTGTGGTGATTACTCATAATACATGCCAATATAAATATACAAGATGTGTATTTTAGTATACAAGGAATGTATATGTTTTTCAGCACACTGCTCATGCTGTCTTTCTATGCATGTGTACCACTGGTCATGGATGAGTACTAACCCATGTATGATTTTCTAATCCCATGTACACATGGTCATGTTAATGCATCTGGTTCATTAAATCCTTGTTTTCTCTATTAGGTACACAACAATATTCCAGCATGGGTCACATAATATGTGAGAGATATCATAGGGAATATGACCTTTTATTTTCCCCACAAACCCTATCACCTCATAGAAGGTCCCACATGGATTCAATATTCGAATCCCACACCATGTAACTTGGGAATTCCTAAAACCTTTACCTCATTCATATTTAACATGGATGTACCACCTCCATGATTAATCATTCCAATGAACTATGGATCTAGGATTTACTGGCCATATTGTCAGCATATAATTTATTTTTGACTACCAAAATGGATCAAAAAATCCAACTTCATCACCTATGTATCTATTATATACTATGGAAAAAGAAATATCTATATCCCCATATCATTACTATTTTAGTCACCTTCCCTAATAATCTATTATTAAATCACAGCCTTCATTGAAATCCATATCTATTTTTTTTCTTAAAATGGAATTCCCATGTGTGGCCTTTTCAAACCCTCCACACAAGGAAACCCCCATCCCCTTAAAGAGGTCACTTCCGAGAGAGCCCCAGCTGGGAAGGATCCGTTTCCATCCATGTTGGAAGAGTGTCCCGAAGGGTGACAACCCAGGTGAAGATGGTTCGTCAAGAAATCCATCAGCACAGGTGGGTTGCACCTCATTTTACCCACTGAGTCAGAAACTGGGTGACCCGACAAGGCGAGTGGATATCAAGGGAGTGGTTCACCCCGAAATCGGACTCTCAATATTCAAACCTTGAACATCCCAATGAATTTTGTTGTTGTACCACTCTCATTCACTACTGTTCCACTGCTGAAAATAGTCATGCAATGATCAAATATCTGGTATATGTGGAACCATTAGATAAAAAAATATCAAATATGATCAAGTGATGAAATGGTGGAGAAAAATGAAAGCAAAAAAATTGAGGAATTAAATTCATCCTTTTTTCATTATCCCATAATAAATTCTCAAATAAATATATAAATAAAGTGGGAAATAACCTATGACCAAATAATTTGGCTTCTAAAAAAATCAATCATCATTATGAAAATTATTATTTCTTCTTGAATTGATCAAAGTTAGATCAAGATAAATAATGGGATGTAAATAAAATTAATAAAAAACCTAACTAGACTTCGGATTGATCACTATTGAAGAACAGTCTCTTGTTTTGGTCAGTAGTGAGTTCCACGATCTCCAATGGCACAACGGTCCTCATTATTAGTTTGATCAGATGTAATTCACCAATAATAATCTCTTCCAATGATCCTCAAGATCTATAGGCTTAAGCTAATAAAAATGATATGTTATCATGACCATAAATTTATCATAAATTTCAGGTCATGAAAAAATAATAATATGAATTATTTTCATTTAATTAAATTATTTCAAAATTCTCCCATGACTGATCCCAACTCGATAGTCCCAAAATCACAAGGATTAGGTTGTGAATATGTTAATACCCATTCTCTGGACTCAATGGTGGAATCATATTTTTATCCAAGAATTTATTTAATATTTATTCAATTTTTTTCAGGAAAAGTATTTGTGCATTATATTAAAATTTTACATATTTTTCAAACATCAAATTTGGTCTTAGAAGGCCTTGAAATCTCCCATTGTCTCTATACATGGCTTAAAAAATAATCCATATAATATAATAAATTATTATATGATAAAATCATATCTATTATATATTCCTCACATCAGGGACTTTTGACTTTGAATGGGAAAGAACTATTGAAAAGATGTGGATTCTTAGATTTTATTTGGGTCTATTGATCCCATGTGATATCCTAAGGAATCACATGATACCAATAGGTAAGAACTATGGGAATAAATCACCCATGAAGGTTCCTATTCTATATATTATTAATCACTACTGGGTACTCAGTAAAGGTATTTCCATCCAAAATTACTAGCCCAAGTCATTCGAAAATAGGAGTTGGGTCCTGCACATATCTTTGTGGATGAGACACGTGGAAGATGTTGTGTGCCCAATATAACTAGGGTTGTAGAGCTAAGTATTATGATACCACACAAAATATCATAATTAACTGGAAGGGGATAGTGAATATTGATGATATATTTATTCCCCCACTAAATATCCATAATCTACTTCAAGGTGAGGCCCTCATAAACACATGGTCTCCCCTATCAAAATATATAGGCATATGTCTTCAATCCACATAATAATTATAATAGTTCTATATAGTCCACATACACTCTTATGTGATTGGAACATTCTCTATTGTAGCACACATGAAATATAGTCCCATGAGTTTTGACTCGCCTATATCAGTCTAATAATGTGGTGACCTGCTGGGTGACCCATATAAGGCCTCGAATGTTTCTATACCGATGCCAAAATGAAATTTATTATTTTATTAAAAATCCAAAAAGATTTGGTGATTCTCCCAACTATGGCCAAAATAAAATATGCAATCCCATATATTTTCCTCCGAGACATGAATGGTCCTTTTATTTTATCCATAAGTATGGGTTTAAAACCCCATGGTCAAACATGACTGAGGCACAAAGGCGTCATATAATCCTTTCGATAATCATGATGTAAAGTGTGGATCAAGATATGAAACGATCATCAAGTGAGAACCATGGAGATGGAATATCTCATTCATGTACAAGAACCCCATGCTCTCTACTAAACACTCATCTTGATTTTCTAGGAAGTGGGATGACATGGTGTGTCAGTCTACAATCACCCAAATAACAACATGTCCTCAAGATTTATGTGGTAACCCGGTCACCATGTCTATTGATATCCCATCCCACTTCCACTCTTCTAACTCACGGGGCTGAGATAAACCCAATGGAACCAGATCGTCATCCTTCACTAGCTGATAAGTGAGGCATCAAGAAACAAACTTTGGATCATATCCTTCCATTAATAGCTACCAGAAATGACAAAGGAGGTATTAGTACACCTTTTACACTCTACAATGTCCCAAAAATTGGGATGAATGAAACTATATAATGACCTTCTCTTGAAATTTCATCATTAGTATTGTTTATCCTACAATGGGTATAAAATGATTCCCACCTTTAGAAAATCCATTAGAAGCATGTACAATAGGTATATGAGTATTTAAGGCCACATAGTTAGTTTCTCCAAATTAAACATCCCAAACATGCTGAAAAAGTAGTGGGGTAAAAACTATCAACCAAATATATGATGCAATTCCCTTTTCAAATAAGGACACTATAACTAGGATAACTGCTCTTATTCCTTGGACAAAAACTAAGAATAATATTTCATACTATGATAATCATCCCCCAGATTCCCCTTCAATGGAATAAAAAATATCTCAAATTCACGGTCCTAGAGGAACTTTATCCATCTCCTATGTCTCAAGTTAGTATACTTATAAGAGATAATATACATGAATCTTATAGTAAGAGTATATGATAAATCTTTATCCCATAAGTTAGTTTCACCACATCTTGGGTCTGAACACAATCATTTCTAGATCAATATCATGGCTCACATAGTTCTTCTCATCTGGTCTCAAATGCCTGGACACAATCATTCCCTATCTCCAGATCAAGACCCAAACAAATTAATTCCCTAAGGAATCACATAACACTACATACCTAACACCCTCCTCCAACAATATCATGATTGAGGCGCTCATCAATCTCTTCCTCAACTCTTAAAAATATTACTAGCACATTTCCATCAACACAAATTTCTACCCCTTTCAGCAAAATTCTATCAAGATTTATTCCACCATGATCTTTTTAGGAAAAAGTGTATGTCTATAAAGAAATCATATAATGAATTTCTCAATATTGTGGATGTTTTAAAATAATTTATTTGAATTAATTATTAAACTAGTAGGTTTTTATTCTAATTGTGCTATCCATGACAGAAAAATAAAATAATTATTGGTAGAATTATATATTCAAAATGATGTTTCAAGTGTTTATACTAATGGGTAGAAATAATTTTATTAAGTATTTATTATGAACAAGGAATATAAGTAAATTATTTCGTAAAAAATTATGGAGAAAATCTTAAGTCATAAAAATTTATTTTAAACCGAGTTTTAAAAATAGGAATATATCAAGTATCATCAATTATCATTTTCGATAAAGTGTACATTTTTAAAATGATTATTTTCTCAAAATCCCTCAGATATTTGGATTAATGATGTTATTTATTTTTGAAATTTTATATAATTCTAATTCTAGAAAGCTATATAAAATGTATTGAGAGTTAGTTTCCCTAATATTTTGTAGCTTGTAGTACTATACCAAAGAATATTTTCAAAAAAACACCATTTTTCTTAATTTGTTTTATTGAAAAAAAGTAACATTATTTGAAATGAATATTGGTTTGTGGATTTTTTTTTTGTGTGGAGTGAAAGTGTACATTCTTCCAACTTTCTCTCATAATCTAATATTGATAGAGGAAATCTCAAATTTTGTGACAATTCAAGAAAGAAACACTGTTGGTATTGAATCTATTGAATATCCTCCCTCAATAATCATTAGAAAATTATATTTTTATCGAGGCTTAACAAAAAATTGGATAACTATATCTCAACTTTTCGATGATGGATTTTCAATTAATTTTTCTAAAAATTACTATTTTTTTAAAAAAATAAGTTACAAAAATTTAGGTCACCAACAAGTGTAATTATTTATATACTAGTTATTTATTAATTTTATAAACAAAAAATAAACTATTTGAATTATTTTTTTTGAATTATGGTCTTGGAATAGGAATCATTGACATTATAATGTGTATTCATTAAAAAAATTTCAATGAAATATATGAATTCTATTTTTTAAATAAAATTATATAAAAATAAGTTATTTAATTCATGGAAAATGGGAAATCAAGATAGAACATCATTTAAATAAATTATGTAAGACACCTAATCATGTTGGAGGAATATTGGTTAACACATTCCTAATACGGTATACACAATGTTTGACCAAGCCTTAGAATGTACACTAGTAGTTATCCCAATCTTGAGAGGGTACATGAATGGTTGTCCCATGCATAGGAAGGTAAAACATTGGTTAGACTATGCATAAGAAGATACATTTCTGTTTATCTCATTCTAAAGAAGGTAGAAAGATAGTTATTCTAATAATAAGAGGGTATATTAGTGGAAAACCATGCTCAAGAATTTATAGATGTCGTTGTACCTGGATTACTATAGTAACAGTGACATACTAGTTAACCTTAATATATGATATATATGCTAAAATTTATGAAAAAAAAATCCAATTTTATATTCATATGAATATTTTATGCTATCATGGATCAATATTGATTGACATTCCATACTCTTTTGAGTCTTGTCTTATGCCATATTGGTACTTTATGCCCTTACACTTGATTTTAGATTTGTGTGATTGGGAAGGATAGTTTGGTCTGTGAGACCTGATAAATGAAATCATTTTCAATGTTTATTTATTTTTCATAATCTTAGGTTTTTTTACATTCTTGTTTTATCATGAATAATATATTGTATTATACTCAAATCCTTAATCCCTGATTTACAAGGATTATAACACCTGAACAAAAAATCCTAGATCTGGTTCCTTAAATTATTATATTAGCCTGATTACACAGAATCAAATAATTAAGGATTAATCTGTTTAGAACTTTTAGAAACTAGATAAATAATATGAACCTAATTTTACATTTGGAATAAAAAAACATAATACCAATGAAATAAAATTCATACCATCCATGAAACTCATCCCAATAATTCATCTTCACATCATAGGAAGATGAAAAAATAATGGTGACCTCAAATGCTCAGTATGGTTCATGTACTGTAGATTATATCCTGAATGAGTAATTAACAATCAATGTCGAAGGGTAGTTAAATTAGCATGTATTCCATTTAATTAATAAAATTATGATAAAATACCTCCATATATTTCTTCCTACAGAAGATCACATTGATAAGTAATAATAACAATTAAAAAATTCAGAATGAAGATAATTATTATTTGATGGATGTCATTTCTAGGGCACATGAAAACCTATACCATCAGGACCTTTCGTAATAAGGTCTAAAACTGTAGGCAGAACCCTATTTAATTTGTGCAAATAATTTTTCTCATGAGAACCTATCGGTGAATCGAGGGGATATATAATGTTTGGGATCCACCCATCAAAACTAGTCCAAATCATTCCTAATATATAAAAAAAATTATCTTGTTTGTTAGAAAAATTCCTTATCAAATATCCATATTCAGTAAAGAATCAAGATTTATCATTATTTCCCTAGATAAAAAATTTATTGTCAAAGTAAATAGAGTATGTAAAAATGGTATTTGATTTAGGAAAAAATCATATCAATCACCCATTAATAATGATATTTATGAGAATTCTAATTTCCAATGAAATGTAATTGCAATAAAGTGAATGTTTGAAGATAAAGTTAACAGTCACAATGGAATGTGATATTTCACAATAACTTTCCCCAATTGGTAATTTTGAAATCAAATACCATGGATGAAATAATTGAAATTAAATATAAAAATAACATTAAGAATAAATTTTTCATGTTATTACTTATCAAAGGATCAGTATATACACCCCATAGAATTGAGTCTTTGGAGAATAACAAATATTTCACAATAGAATTTAAATTGAGACAAAATCCCATAATTTATAATCACTTTTGGTTTAATGGAATTTAACATCGTTTATAATTGTTTAATGTGTGTTATTAAATTAAAAAAGAACCATCTCAATATTTATAATATCATATATGATTCTTTTATAATAACTTATCACCCATTTTATAATAATAATTTGTTATTTTCACTATTTATGGTGTTAATTATCTGGTTTCTCGAGTACGTTTCAACTTGATTTTATTATTATACCATAGATCATGATTTAAAAATATCAAAAATGTAAATCATTATGTGAATATCATATATATATTCTGTATATATTTATTTAGAGTAATCCATAAAACTTTTAGATAGGAAATGAAATTCAACGTTCATGGAAACAATTGGTTGTAAGTACGCAAGAATGTTGTTTCTATTTTCTTGTTGTAATAAAAGAAAGAAATGTTAAATATTTATATTTATTTTATACTTAAATTAGATTTTTTCCTATATATCTTTTTTTTAATTTAAACCATCCTTAATCCATTCCATGAAATGCATAGACTAATCACCTAACTTTGAGAAGTGGATAGTCCATACATCCCCAAATGATGTTATCATGTTTCCCAAAATGGAAATCATGGAGGTAAGTTTTATATAATAATTAAATAAGCATCAATACATTTTAAATATCACATATATAAAATATAAACTATAAATAATTCAATATTTCTAATATTGAATGATGGTAATGATAGAACGAACGACATCAGTTCCCAAAGAGGTAGTCCACTGTACACACAAATGATGATTATGTATCCCATATGATAGATGTGTGTTATGTTTTAGGTATCACCGTTGACAAAAAAACATATCAGTATATTTAATATAAATAATTTATTATATAAAAATTCTATATTTAAAATTTATGGGGTAGAGAAAGAACTAAAAAAAGTGATCTTTGAAGAACATTACATCGTATTTGAGTAACTCTTTTTGGTTTACAAAAAAAGAATTCTTGGATTATTTTCCACGAAAATATATTCTCACAGGATTAGGGAATTGATTTTTTCTGTTTATTTTTTCAAGGGGTGTCTTGAGGAAATATTCTTGTGAGGTGTGAAGAAGGGGGGAGGAGTGAGTGCCTTTTGTAGTGGTGGAGTGGTATTCTGGTAAATATAAAAAGGTAACCACTATTGTAATGTATCGCTTACATCATGTGCCTCAATTAATGAACAATTATAAATAAATTATGTGTTTTTTTCTAAATATTTCTATCAGAAGGATTTTGGACAAGTGTATATGTCATTTTTTTCGTCAATATTAATATTTAGACCCTTAGTAAACATATTTTTTAATTAATCTTTGAAATTAATTTTAATTTATTTCACTAAAGTTTTTTGGATAAAAACTATTTAAATTTTTATAGAAATTATGAATTTTTTTTATTACAAATATGGAATCGATTTTTCTAAATTACTAGAACATAAGTGGAAAATATTTACTTAAAATTAATCCCAAATATAGGATGAGAAAGCGGGGTTTTGAAGTTAAAATGATTAAATGTTTACTATGTTTTTATATAAATTTTAAATATAAAAAATTATTCAAGTAACCTAAATTGTATTAATATATTAAATATATATCTAATTTAACTTTTAACACAATTTGAAATATATTTTAACATTGTAAATTATTTATAATAAATGTACGTTTTAATGGAATTTCAATATTTGTCACTAGTCATCAAAATATTAAACTACATAGAGAAATAATAAATATTCAACAAAAGATAATTTTGACATTACGGTATAAAAATGAAGTTTATTTTTAAAATATAAATTTTGAATGTTCCAAAAATTAGGTTTACGATAGTTGTTCCAATAAAAGGTTGCAAAACTTCCTTTACAAAAATTTGGCTTTTATACAAAAAATTTACTTTTTTCTCTTATATTATTCCTATAAAATTTATTGGATGAATGTAAATAAAATTAATGGAATTTAAAATTAATAAATTTCAATAATATAATCCACCTATTTTAATTAATTTAATTTATTAATATACAACACCTTGGGTTTATAAAAATAGTTTTTTATAGAAACATTTTCTTTATAAATTTATTCAATAATCATTTATAATTAACTTGTTACCAAATTATTTAATATACATTTGTAAAATTTATTTAATCATTTTCATATATTTCATTAAAACTGCTAGATTATAACTATCATATTAAATAATAATATTAATAATACATTGTAATTTGGAAAAATTAAGTATTTATTATCATGAAAGATATCATCGAAACTCAATTCTATTTCTAACAGAAGATAACATAGTGTTTCATGTTACTCAATTTAATCTTAGTTTTATGTGTAGAATACGATTAACTTTGGGTTTCTTATAAAGAAACCTAGAAACAAAATTAAATTTATTCTAAAAGAAACATATTGTAATGTATTGGGGTGTTAAATTCTCCCCTCCATAAATAAATTGTGTCTTAACAAATCATACTTCATCTTTATAATCAAGAGTTTTATTTTTGAAAATACTATTTTTTTAAATAATAATATTAAATAGATTTAAGAACACATCATTTTAATAAGAGGGAAATGGATATGTGAAGCTAACTAGAAAACTATGCTTTCGAATTGAAGAACATTAGTGAAAAAATAAAAATGGATGAAAAATATAACTATAAATTTTTAATAGAGAGTGAGAGTGAACATTAATAACAAGAAAGTGGGTGATCCAGAAAATGTATAGGATTATAAGTTCATAAACCACATTTGTGTGAAAACATTTACTGACATCATCAAAATGGATGATAATAGGAGAAGTTTTTGTTTCAAGACCCTTTCTCCTTCAGTTGAGGAATTACTTCACTCTCTGAGAATATAGGTAAATACATATTTCTATTTCATTAAAATAATACTATAATTTTGTTTTTTCCATTAACTATTTATACTTCATTTCATAGAAAATGATGAATCATATGGTTATGTAATGAATTACCCTCTAAAAACTCAACAAAATATCAACATAAAAAATATCATGAATGGTCAACTTTTTCCTAAAATTAAGATCCAACAATTTTTACGGAAGGTCTCTAATTTTCCAAAATAAACCTATAGTTAATAAAAACAATATGAAGTATCTATAAATTTTTTCCTACTAAACATGTGAATAACTTCGTCATGAATTCTATTGAAACATGGAAATAACTTGAGAAACCATAAAACCATTCTGAGAACATGAATTCTTCTTTATTTATTAAATAGAACAATTATTATTGGATATATTATATAAATCCCAAAAAGGATGTAAAATCCATCAATGATAGCATAAACAATGTGTTCAAAAAATTATTAATCAGTTCCATGATATTTAGATATATCCTATTTACATTATCCATATCAATCATCCATTTATCCAACCATCATTATCTCAACATTAGAAATATTTTAAGTTATGTATTTCCTTCAATCATTTGTTTTCCAAGTAGTTTAATTTCCAACTGAGTCAATTTTCTCGGTCATCATTATTTTTGAACATATGCTTTCAAATTCTTAATGAAAAAGTAATGTAGTAATGTCCTCAGATATAATACTTATTACTAAGATTTAATCACCATAATACTCTAACAAAATTATTCAATGATACAAAAATAGTAAAAAATTTATCATTCCACTTTAGCTATATCAATAGCATAAGCTTGACATTGATCCCATAATATCATTTTTATATATTCTATTAATGTATGGGAATTTTTTTCTATAGTGGCCCATATAGTTACAGTTTTAAAAAGTAAGAAGAGGAACTATATACTTACCTCTTTATTATTTTTCCTAGTGAACCTTATCTCCTCACATATAACAAACTATTAATCCTTTATAGTACTTCCCAGGGTGATTTTTCCACAATTTTGTTACCTTTGGGGAAATATTTCTTTCTCTTCATTCCTTTATCCATCCTTTTCACACATGTACTCTTATTCTCATGAATCCCTCCAAAGATATAATATATAGATAATTAATTCTATGTCTCATTAGCACATGATATTATATATTAATATGATGAGAATATTTTGGGGACTCATTCCATTAAAAAGAATAGCTAATTGGAATAAGAATTATTAACATTCATACCCATTGGATGATGTGAATGGGTTATGTTCCTATTCCTTTTTCTATATAAAATTTCTAAATGATGGCATACACTAGATTTGATCATATTATTATGGAAATTGATCTATAATCTCAAAGCATGTCTAATACTTAAAACAAATAGAAAAAATTATGATTATATAATCTCATAATCAAAACAATTGTTTATTTGGGAGGTTATTGTATGATTATCCTAAAATTCTTTTATTGGGTTATGTTCTCTAATCAATGTTTTTCCTAAATATTATTTCTATGATTTATTTTACCATCTTCTCATACCAACTATAACACCTTGACACAAGAATCCCAGAGCTAGTACCTTACATTATTACATTGGCATGATTATGTGGAATAAAATATCTAAGGACCAATCCTTTTAGGTGTTTTTGAAACCAAATACATAACATGGAGGCCATTTTACATTGGTAATAAAAAAACATAACACATAACAAAATAAAACTATCAGCATACTTGAATCTCTTTCCAAGAATTCATCTTCATATCCTAGGGAAAGGACACAAAATAAGGGTGAGATCAAATCCTCATTAAGGGTTAAGTACAATGTAATATATCATGAACCAATAATGAATACTCAATATGGCATGGTAAATAACTGAAGACAGATGTCATTTAATAAATATGAAAAGATTGAAATGAATCTGTAAATTTTTTCATAGCGAAGATATCATGGATGAATAATAATAACGATAACTGAATTATGAATAAAGTTAATTTTAAATTATTGGATTTCATGCATATGAAATAATAATAAAATACCAGTAATACCTTTCACAAGATGTTTTAAAACTTTAGAAATAATCCTGTTTATTTTTCGCAATTGAATTGTCTCATGAGAACTTGTCAATGCATCGAGGGGAAATATTAATTCCTAGACCCACAAATCACTTCCAGTCTAAAACATTCCACATATATGTAATAATATATTTATATCTATAAAATTAACCTTATCTATATCTGTACAGAGTAAAGAATATAGATTTATCAATAATTCAAAAAATAATCCTATAACTATCAATATAAAAAATATGTCAAAATGGTATAAGGATTATGAAATATTATTATCCATAACCCATGAATATATATATTTAGGTGAATTATAATTTATAATTAAAACTTATTACAATATAGTTATGTTTTCAAGATAAATTTAGTAATCACAAAAGAAAGTGAGATTTCACAATTACATTTGTCACTAAGAAATTTTAAAACCAAATACTATGGAAGATATAATTCAAATTGAATGTTTAAATAACATGAATAATATATTATTTATGATTCTACTTTTCAAAGGAGAAGTATATACACCATATAAATTTTACTTGGTTCATAATATCAAATAAGCCTCAATGGAATGTAAATTGAGATGAAATCCCTTACCGTACACTCTCTTTTGGTGGAACATCATTTTAATACATGTATAATGGTTTTAAGTATTTGATTAACTTATACCAGAAAAATATTAATTTTTATAATAGCATATATATTCCAATTATAATAACTTATCACCCATTCAATAACGATCTTTCATAATTTTCACCATTTTGGGTGTTAATTATCTTGTTTCTTAAGTATGTTTTGACCATATTTATTTTTTTCCTTTCACATAGATCCTGATTTCATCATCTAGAGAATTTAAATCCGGATTTAAATATATTATATATTCATTATAATTTTATTTAGAGTAATACATAAAAATTGGAGACAGGAAATGAAATGCACAATTCATCGAGATTGTGGGCCATATGCACGTATGAATGTTGTTTCCATTTTATTTTCATATTAAAAAAAATAAAAGTAATTGATATATATTTTTGTTAAAATAAATTTTTATTTTAATTTCATATATTTCATTCATTTTTATTGAAAACAACCTTAATACATTCCATGTAAAGTTTTAATGGATCACATAACGTTAGGGAGGTGGTAGTCCAAACCTCCACAAACTATGTTATCGAATTACCAAAAAAATGGAAATCATGAAGCTATTAATTATGTAAAAATTAAATAAGTTTATGTAAATTTTTAATATTAAATATATCATATATATAAACAATAAATACATCAGTATTTCCAAAAATTAAAGCTAATAATGGAATAACAAAATACATCGGTTCCTGAGGCTGTAGTTTGTCGTACACACGAATGATGATTTTGTATCCCATTTGATATAAGTGTTGGAAATTTTACGTATTAAAATTTTAATAACAAAATCTCATTATATTTTAGATTATGAGGTTATTATATAATAAATATATAACAAAAATTTATGGGGTGGAGAAACAAATAAAACAAAGGTGCTCATTGAAAAACTCTACATCTCCTACGGTTAACTCCTTTTGGTTTGTACCAAAGGACATATTTGAATTGAATTCTAAACAAGGTGAAGCGCACAATATGAGTTTAGGGATTTTGGGAGTTTATTAGGGTATATTTTTTATGAAAAAAAATTCTTTTTAGGTGTAAATAATTTTGCGGAGTGAGTTCATTTTTAAGGTGGAGGAGTAATGTCATTCTTGTAAATATAAAAAGGTAAACACTATTTTGAGGTCTCCCTTGCATAATGTTCTCTCATATGAACTATATTCAATTAAAAATGTAATATTATATATATATATGTGAAAATAGGGTTTCTAAATATTATATGGTTCATTTGGACCCTTAATATTAATGTTTATTTTCTTTGTGAGATTAATTTTACATTAATCATTGTAATTAATTTTAATTGCATTCACAAATATTTTTGGTCACAAAAATGTTTAAATTTCATATAAATTATAAATCAATATAGTTAAAAATATTTAATTCATTTCTACCAATTAAAATCACATAATTTTAAGAAACTAATTTGAAATTAATCCCACAGACGGGATGAGAAAGCATTGTTATAAAGTGAAAATGTTAAAAAATTCACTATGTTTTTATAAGTAAATTCTATATTAAAAGGATTAAAATAACCTAAATTGGATTAATTTAATAATAATATATCTTAATTAAAAATAAAAACCAAAATTAAAATATAATTTGACATTATACATTATATAGATGAAAGTTAGTTTTCAAACAATATTTAGTACTTTGCAATATTCATCAACAAATGAAACTTCTCAAAAAATTACGAGATATTCAACATAATTTCATTTTTAAATTTGACTTTAAAATTTATATTTTTTCAAATATAATTTATAAAAGTTTTCAAAATTTTCTTTGAAATAATTGTTCCATTAAAAGCTTAGAATACCTACCTTTAGAAAAAAAGTATTTTTTATGCTTAAAATATGATTTTTTATTATATTATGTATATCCAATCAATTGGATGAATGTAAAAAAATAATTTAATATAGAATATATAAGTTTCACCAATATAAAACATTATATTTAATTAATTTAATTTATTATGAAAAGTACCATATTTTCATAAAAATAGTTTTTTATAAAAAAATTTCCATTATAATTGATTTATAAATTCATTTTTAATTAATTATTCACCAAATAACTATAAAAACATATGTATAACATATTTTTCAAATTTAGTAAATCATTTTAATACATCTCATTAAAATGGATAGTTGATAACTATAATAATAAATAGTATTATTAATAATATAGTGTAGTTTGGTAAAACTGGATCTTGCTTGTAACACAAGCTACAAAAGAAACTTAGTACTATGCATGATACAAACCAACAGAGTGTTTATTATACCACAAGATAATATCAGTTTTGTGTTTAGTGTAAGATAAACTTGGTATTGTGTATAAATTTAGATATAAAAATAATTAAATTAATTTTAGAAGATAATTATTGAACGTCTTGGGTTGTTACAATGATGATCCATGTTAATTTAGTTATGATTTTAAATTTTATGTTCATATACCTTGAGTATGATCTCATAACTATATGATTATCATATTAACACATATTCTCTTTCATTTTAATCTTTTATTTTTACCCTCACTAATAATTTTTTGTCCCCCTTTTGTATGGTTTAATTCCCTTGGTTATGAATGTGAGTGTAAAATAGAGATGCCTAAAAGGGAAAACAATATAGTGTGATGATAGTGAAATATTCACTATAATATTTTTGATATATCTACTTTCCAAAGACACTAAACCTTTCAATTATCTAGTTTTTTAAATTATTTCACTGAATACATGTTTAAATTATGATAAAAATTTGAAACACAAACAAGTATATCTTGGATCATTTAGTTTTTAGGAAATTCATTGAATAAAGAAGTTGTTTTTAGCCGTAGATATGATAGTATGGTTTTGGGAAACGTAATATAGGTATCTCTATTGATTTATTTTAGATTCATAATACATTTACTCTTTAAATCTTTATGATTGGGTGATCTAATGATGGTTTGTATGATATTTGGAGAGTTCCCATGGGTCACATAGTGATGAATTATGGTGGTTTGGGTTTATATAAGAGCTTTATGGGATGGTTTTCTATCAGACTTAGAAAAATTTACAATTATTCTAGATCTTCTATTGTGATATTTTGTCTTCCATTTAATATTTATTTTATACATATATTTTGTTTCTAATTCATTCATCCTATTACTGCTGTGTATTAATCTGGTTGTTTGTTTCATTAATATTGAAATAATTTATTATTTTATTGGATGTCCATCATATGGATAGGCCATGCAAGATTCACCACTGTGTCCATTTTTTATTTATATGATTACATGAATGTCAAAATTTTCAATTTTTTTAATTCTTGAGACCCAAGGAATAGTTTCCAATATATAGGCATTAGAAATACCTTTCAGGAATAGTGGGGTGTTGGGTCGGGTGATGTGTTGGGTAATCCTTGGTTGTTTCATCACATTATTTTATTTCAAGGATCTATTAGTTATAAATCCATGATATTAACATTTCCAAATTCCTCTTTTCACGCATTGAATATGATTTTAAAATTGAATAATATTTTTTTTATGATAATGTTAAAAAATCATTATGAAAATTCTCGTTATGAATTATCTTCAATTTCTCTATCTATCCCAAAAATATCAATCTACTATAGATTAATATTACATGAATCACCAAATATATTATTTTATGATATAATTATTTCATTTGATTTTTTTATCAATTGATCTAATTCATAATTTTTTCTTATGATATACTATTAGAAAATGTTATATGAACTATATTTTTTCCCTCAAGCACTCATGATATGTTGTATGATTGATTTAATGTGACACACATAAATATATTTTATCATTATAGGTTGAGCTAGATTGATATATCACTCTAATGCATTGGGTATATTTTCATATATCATGAAATTATTATAGGACATGACTAATGATGATCGATCAGCTAGGGGATGGTTATAGTGACACTTGATCAACTATGTTATGAGAAATAGGTAGTGATTCCTAATCAACTTCATTATGATATTCTTGGTAGTTAAACTTGATAGATATTATGTTATCTTTGATTACGTTTATTCCACAATCCCATGTTATGTTTATATGTTTAATATTTATTTTCACATGCTTCCATGCCATGGTGTAAGTGTTATAATTTAATGATGACTATTTTCTGGTCATATATTCCAATATCCTGATGTATATTATTATATCATTTCATATGATAAACTCTTATAACATGTAGAGATTTTAAATAATGTATTTATCCTATGTTAATTTTTCCTCACGTTCTTATGATCAAACCCTTTATTACTTATTGATAAGATAATCACCAACTGAGCATTTTATCCCACTCCCTCTCAGGTTTAATATATATATTGGGAATTACATACAATAATTTTTTTACGGTGGGAATATTGTGTGGTGAAATTTTAAGGATACATTTAAAAAATTATGTGAAATAAGATACATATGTGTTTATTCACAATAGGCTCTAAAAAATTCATAACCAGGATTGTTTATTTATTTCGGATATGTAATTTTTAATCAAGAAAATGATATAAGATCCATGTTTGTTATGATTGACACATATCAATGTTAGTTTTATTATTGTCCTTAATGATTCCAATGTATTTTGGGTTATTATTTATGTTTGTTGTGTTAGTTTTAGTAGAATATTCCATGAATATAGTAATATTGATACATTAATTTATTCATTTTCGTTAATATATTTGGTGTTATTATTTACACTTATGTAGCATTTTTTATCTACCTCAATGGTTCCAATTTCATCATTTCCATTACTATATTCTATTCCTTTGGCGACTTCAATGTTTTCGGTGTCATTAGTTCCATAATTTCCAAAAAATCTGTTAGTACAATGAGTGTTTTTTGAGTTTAGTATAATGTAAGTGTCATCAATACCATTAGAGTGGTAATTTTCATTAGTTTCCTTAATATCCAAAAAGTTTTTAGTGTCCTTATTACCATCAGTCTTATCAACAATGCAATTATTTCCAATAGTATCATCATTGAAGTCAAGGATATTTTTGTTTTATGTATTTTTATTTCTATTATTAGTATATCTAGTAAATGTTTTATCATTTTTATTAGTTTTAGTATTTGACGTAGAGTAATTGGGTACATTAATAACATCACTGGTGTTGATTCCCTAGGCATAATCTTTGATGTTAGTGAAATTTTTATTGTTAGTTCCATCTTTTATGTTAGTACCATATGTGGTGTCATTTTTAATGTAGTTTTTACTATAAATTAAATCTATATGATTCAAGATTTTTTTCAAAAATTCATTTATTTCCACATAAGTTGAATTAGTACCATTAGTGTTTTCAGTGCTCTTAGATACGTTAGTGGAATTTGTAATGTCAATAATATTCATGATTATAATAATATTAGTTTTGTTTGTGCAATATTTGGTTTCAATATTTTTAGTTGAATCACTATTATCTGTATCATCAACGGATTCATTATGTATTTTAGAATCTATGACATTAGTGGAGTTTGTGTCATTAGTGTTTTTTGAAATATCAGTGTTTTTAGTTCCCTTAAAATCATTAGTGATGTTAGTCTCATTATTTAAATCGGTGTTGATAGTTATGTTTGTATTTAGGTTATTTCTGGGGAATTACTACAAGAGTGAATTCAGAACCATAATACTCTTCTATTTCATCAATTAAATCTGTTCAATAATTTCTTTGAGTTTCCAAAATTTCATTAGATTCTTCAGTTACATTAGTTTAAACTATAACGTTAATGATGATAGTGATGGTAGTTCCATCTGTGGAGTCAGTGTCAAGAATGTTTTCAGTAATTTAGTTTGTTCGGTATTGTCATATTCATTTGTACCATCACTTCTACTAGTAATGTCTCTTCCCTAAGTGTTGTCTATAGTTAAAGGTTAATTAGTATAATTAGTGACTTCAGTGTTTTCAATGAATCTAGTTTCATCTATATGGTGAATGTTTTGAGTGTCGTTAGTGTTTTCAGTGACATGTGTTAAAATAGTTCCATAATCAGTGATTTCTATATCATCTATGAATTTTGTTTCCTATAATCCATCAATACATACTTTTCCATATGTTACATAATTTCCACGGATAATATATATGTTTCTTGTGTATTTTATTTGATTTGTGGAATTATCACCATTAATTTCATTTGAATGATTAGTTTTATAATAGTGAAATCAATATCATTAGATTAGTTAGTGAAATATGTGTCAAAAAGGTGGTGATAGTGTTTCAATAGCTTGCGTTCAATCAATGTTTTTACTCACTTATATGGAATTTGTGTTGTTTCATCCATCGATGACATAAAATCCATCAGTGCCATCACTTCAGTAAGTGGTGTCAAGAGTGTGTGAGGAATTTGTGTGTTCACTATCATCTTTTATATCAATAGAATTAGTGGTATGAGTTCTAGAAGTTGAATCAGTGTAATTAGTTCTTTTTTGTGGAATATGTTTATTAAGGGTTTCTGGTGTTTTCAATTCTGTAGTTGGCTTCAATTATTTCAAAAATATCAATGAAATCAATTATATATGTTCCAACATTGATAAAATTATCATTATTTTCATTAGTATAATCTTTTCCATTATTCTTATCAATTATCTCAGTAGTTTTAGTTCCTTAAGTGTTGTTAGTGTCATTGGTTCCATAAAAAATCATTTTCATCAGTTCTTTTTGATGAATTAGTTTCATTAGTGATATCAAGGTTCAAATATTAATTAGTATTTATGGTGTTATCTATGTCATTTTGGTAATTAATTACCAGATTATCCCTAGTAACATTCATTCCATCATTTCCTTCACTATTTCTAGTGCGTTTAATATTTTCAATGATATTATTGGGATTAATTGTGTTAATTTTATCATTTTATTTAGTGTATAATGTACCCAATATTGATTTATTTTTGTCAGTTCCATTTATTCCATTACTGCAACATCAATGCCCTTAGTTCCTTAAGTGAAATTAGTTCATTACGTGCCACTAATGGAATCAGTTTTATTAATGGTGGGATCTTGATTAGAGGATTTATAGGAATTAGGGGAGTCTATGGGTTCACTATCATATGTTGGAGTTAGTGTTCTCATTGGTATAATCAGTGTATTTTCTTTAGTTACATATGATTTATTAATACGTATTGTATTATGTTAGTGGTGTCATTAGAGTGAGTTTTTTGTGTGGCATATGTGCATTAATTGGGCCAATTTTCATTGATAGTGTCAGTATCATCATTGAAATTTTTGAATTAATTTTTACCTATGTTTTTATTATGAAACCCCAAAAATTTATTTTAAATGAATAATAATCTCCACTGATTTTTTAACATGCAATAAGAAGCATTAAGAAATGTGTGATATCCAATTGTAATATTATTATTCACATGTTACCATTCTAGCCATGCCTTTGAAATAGTGGGTATGAATACAAGTATGAACATTATGAAATACATGTATAATCATCTAACACGATATAAATGTATTGATTAATTACAAATAAATAGGAAATAAATTTATTATAAAACTTATTTTATGCATCAAAAATACTAATTCATCAAAATATTGGGTTTTTTAATTTTATTATTAAATATTATAATTAATTTATGAAACTTTTTAAAAATATATTTTATGAAATTAATATCATTTTTTAAATCATATTATTAAAATTATCTTGGAGTGAAATTTTGAGATTTAATGAAATGATTGATGTTTCTAGGAATAGTGAAAAATATTGATTTTTCAAATATTTCCATATTTTTATTATATATAATTATTTAATGGTCCCAATATATTTTTGATTTCTTCTTAAAATGAAATATTATCCATTTTATATAATAATATAACTAATTCCTTTGGAATTAGAAATAATTATTATTTTGATAGAAGTTAAATTTTATGATTTGAAACACATATTTCTAAAAACTATTTTTCATTAGGTTTCCAAAATTTATATTAAAATTAAATTCTACTAATTATAGAGATTTCATGATTAAAATTATTTAATTTATTTTAAATAAAATTTATCTAAATTTTACAATAGTTCCCATTTATATTTTTCAAGATAAATAGTAATCCTTAAAAATATTTGTCACCTTGATAATGGTAAAATGTGTAAAAGCGGTTTAAATATATGATATATGGTACCAAAATCAATCCAAAATTTTCTAATAATTTATTATATGGGATTAATTCAATAATGTCCAACATTACTTCCAATATATGGAATTTCGGTACAATTTTCCTTTGATAATGAAATTTATAATATTTTATGTAATGAAAAATACAAATTGTCACTATTTTACTTTTTAAATCCATTTATATGTTCACATAAGGATAAAAATAAGGTTTTAATTATAATTGAATCATCCTTTGTGAATAATGAAATTATAATAATGATGGTTATTTATTCCTATTTTTAGTGACTATATATTTACCTTGAATGCTTATACCAAGCTGACACATTTCTTGTGTAAGTAGTATAAAATCAAAGTAAATAATTTTAAAAACAATACATGTATTGTATTAGGATGAATTACGGCTCCATAATAATTTTACATTTAATAATATTTTATTAATTATGGTGAAATATATTATCTTTTTATTACACTATTTTCATCCAAACATAAAATTCAAATGAAATGACTTGTCCCAAAAATGAAATTTATGATATTTTATATAAATTAGTATCTAATTAAACTATTTATAAAAATATTTCAATATGATAATTAAAATGATAAATGGTCTAAAATTTCATATCTTGTACATTTTTTATATAATTTTTATCTTATAATTAAAATTATAATACTTTTATATTGAAAAATATGTTAACGCATATAACCGTGAAATTTGTTAACAAAGGGGTTCAAAAAATATATATTAAAAAATAACACATAAACCTATATAAATTTTATTGCTTTATTGTATTTAAACCATATCCTGTCAATTTTTTGAAATTATGACCTTATGGCACCACATTCACTTGAAAATAAATTTATTATATTTAAATCTTTTTATTAATTCAATGTGTGCCTCTTCTTTCACCTATAAAAGGATGCCCCTCCTTTATCTTATTTACACCACATTGATCCTCCTATATCCTTAAAACCTACATATTTTTCTAATAATCTCCTTAAAGATTAATTATTGTATATTGTCCACTTAAAAGCCTATTATAGGTGTATTTCAGATGGAGGTCTACTAAGGAAGTGGTAATCATCATACCATGCATCTTTTAATTTATTTATTCTTTTAAAATTTCTAAATATGTTGTAATATCCTGAAAATAGAATCTATTTTATAGTAAATATATTTTAATGTTAATATTTTTATGGATCCAATGCTATCCAAGATCATATCAAACAAATTAGAAATGAAAGTATCACTAGTGCGTATGTGTGGACTACAAAATCCAGATTGAGATAGAAATGAATTTTCATTTCCATTATTTGTTGATGGATATTAGGTTGTATTTAATATTTATATATTATATTTATGAAATAATTATACTTACATAATTATAATTTATTATATATATTATTACCTTTCATTTTATTGAAAAACGATAGAGTCACATGTGTGTACATGTGTACCACCCCCACTATAATGCCATTTGATTCATTTTTCAAAAATTATATATCATGATGGAAATTAGGTGAAATTAAATGAATATATATTATATATATTAAATAATTTATAATCTATAATGTTGAATTAGTATTTACTTTTGTTTTGTTCAACCATAGAAAAGTGGATACATCACTCATGAATACGCATAGACTACTATCTCTAAGAATTTAAGTATTTCATTATTCATCAGTAATTTATAAAATAATTGTTACAATATAGTGATGTTTTCAAGATAAAGTTAGTAATCACAAAAGAAAGTGAGATTTCACAATTACATTCATCCCTAAGAAATTTTAAAACCAAATCCTGTGGAAGATATAATTTAAATTGAATGTTGAAATAACATGAATAATTTATTATTTATGATTCTACTTTTCAAAGAGAAGTATATACACCACTTAAATTTGACTTGGTTCATAATATCAAATAAGCCTCAATGGAATGTAAATTGAGATGAAATCCCTTACCGGACACTCCCTTTTGATGGAACATCATTTTACCACATGTATAATGGTTTTAAGTATTTGATTAAATTATTTTAGAAAAATATTAATTTTTATAGTAGCATATATATTCCAATTATAATAACTTATCACCCTTTTAATAATGATCTTTCATAATTTTCACCATTTTGGGTGTTAATTATCTTGTTTATGGAGTATGTTTTGACCATATTTATTTTGTTCCTTTCACATAAATCATGATTTTACCATCTAGAGAATTTAAATCCATATTTAAATGTCTTTTATATTCATTATAGTTTTATTTAGAGCAATCCATAAAAATTGGAGATAGGAAATGAAATGAACTGTTCATCGAGACAGTGGGCCATACGTACGTATGAATATTGTTTCCATTTTATTTTCATATTAAAAAAATAAAATTAAATGATAGGTATTTCTGTTAAAATAAATTTATAGTTTTAATTTCATATATTTCATGTATTTTTATTGAAAAAATCCTTAATAAATTCCATGTAAAGTTTTAATGGATCACATAACGTTAGGGAGGTGGTAGTCCACACCTCCACAAACTATGTTATCGAATTACCAAAAAATGGAAAGTATGAAGTTATTAATTATATGAAAATTCAATAATTTTATGTAAATTATTTATATTAAATATATCATATATATAAACAATAAATACATCATTATTTCTAACTATTAAAGTTAATAATGGAAGAACAAAATACATCAGTTCATGAGGCGGTAGTTTTTCGTACACACGAATGATGATTGTGTGTCCCATTTGATATAAGTGTTGGAAATTTTATGTATTAAAATCAGAATAAAAACATCTCAGTATATTTTAGATTACGAGGTTATTATATAATACATATATAACAAAAATTTATGGGGTGGAGAAACAAATAAAACAAAGGTGCTCATTGAAAAACTCTACATCTTCTACGGTTAACTCCTTTTGGTTTGTACCAAAGGCTATATTTGAATTGAGTTATAAACAAGATCAAGCTCAAAATATGAGTTTAGGGATGTTTGGAGTTGATTAGGGTATATTTTTTATGAAACAAAATGATTTCTAGTTGTAAATAATTTGGGGAAGGGAGTTCATTTTTAAAGTGGACGAGTAGTGTCATTCTTGTAAATATAAAAATGTAAACACTATTTTGAGGTATCCCTTACATAATGATCTCTCATATGAACTAAATTCAATTAAAAATGTAATATTATATATATATATATATATGTGAAAATAGGGATTCTAAATATTATATGGTTCATTTGGACCCTTAATATTAAGGTTTAGTTTCTTTGTAAGATTAATTTTACATTAATTGTTGTAATTAATTTTAATTTCATTCACAAATATTTTTGGTCACAATTTTTTTTAAATTTCATAGAAATTATAAATCAATATATCTAAAAATATTTAATTCATTTCTACCAATTAAAATCACATAATTTTAAGAAACTAATTTGAAATTAATCCCACAGACGGGATGAGAAAGTATTGTTGTAAAGTGAAAATGTTCAAAAGTTTATTATGTTTTTATAAGTAAATTCAATATTAAAAGGATTAAAATTACATAAATTGGATTAATATAATAATAATATATCTTAATTAAAATTAAAAACCAAAATTAAAATATAATTTGACATTATAAATTATATAGATGAAAGTTAGTTTTCAAACTATATTTAGTACTATGCAATATTCATCAACAAATGAAACTTCTCAAAAAATTACCAGATATTCAACATAATATCATTTTAAAAATTTACATTAAAATTTATATTTTTTGAAATATAATTTATAAAAGTTTTTAAATTTTTCTTTAAGATAATTGTTCCATTAATCGGTTAAAAAACCTACCTTAATACAAAAAAATATTTTTATGCTTAAAATATGATTTGTTATTATATTATGCATATCCAATCAATTGGATGAATGTAAATAAATAATTTAATATAAAATATATAAATTTTACCAATATAAAACATTATTTTTTATTAAATCAACTTATTATGAAAAAATACTATTTGTGTATAAAAATAGTTTTTATAAAAACATTTCCATTGTAATTGATTTCTAAATTCATTTTTAATTAATTGTTCACCAAATAACTATAAAAACATATGTATAACATGTTCTCCAAATTTAGTAAATCATTTTAATACATCTCATTAAAATGGATAGTAGATAACTATAATAATAAAGAGTATTATTAATAATATAGTGTAGTTTGGTAAAACCAGATCTTGCTTGTAATGCACGCTACCAAAGAAACTTAGTATTATGCATGATACAAACCAACAAAGTGTTTATTATACCACAAGGTAATATCAGTTTTGGGTCTAGTGTAAGATAAACTTGGTGTTATGTATAAATTTAGATATAAACATTATTAAATTAATTCTAGAAGATAATTATTGAATTTCTTGGGTTGTTATAAGGATGATCCATGTTTATTTAGTTATGATTTTAAATTTTATGTTCATGTACCCTGAATATGATCTCATAACTATATGATTATCTTATTAACACATATTATATTACATTTTAATCTTTTATTTTTACCCTTACTAATAATTTTTTGGCCCCCTTTTGTGTGGTTTAATTCCCCAGGTTATGAATGTGAGTGTAAAATAGAGATGCCTAAAAGGGAAAACAATATAGTGTGATGATAGTGAAATATTCACTATAATAGTTTTTCTATATCTACTTTACAAATACACTAAACCTTTCAATTATCTAGTTTTTTAAATTATTTCAGCAAATACAAGTTTAAATTATGATAAAAATTTTAAACACAAACAAGTATATCATGGATCATGTCTGTTTTTATGGAATTCATTGAATAAAGAAGTTGTTTTTAGCCCCAGATATGATAGTATGATTTTTAGAAACTTTATATAGGTATCTCTATTGATTTATTTTAGTTCCATAAGATATTTACTCTTTAAATTTTTATGATTGGGTTATCCAATGATGGTTTGTATGATATTTGGAGAGTTCCCATGGGTCACATAGTGATCAATTATGGTGGTTTGGGTTTTTGTAAGAGCTTTATGGGATGGTTGTCTATCATACTTAGCAAAATTTACAATTATACTAGATTGTCTATTGTGATATTTTGTGTTCCATTTAATATTTATTTTTTACATAGATGTTTTTTATCATTCTTCCATCCTATTGCTGCTGTATATTAATCTGGGTGTTTGTTGCATTAATATTGAAACAATTTATTATTTTATTGGATGTCCATCATATGGATAGGCCATGCAAGATTCACAACTGTGTCCATTTTTTATTTATATGATTAAATGAATGTCAAAATTTTCAATTTTTTTAATTCTTGAGACCCAAGGAATAGTTTCCAATATATAGGCATTAGGAATGCCTTTCAGGTATAGTGGCGGGTCGGTTCGGGTGATGTGTTGGGTAATCCTTGGTTGTTTCATCACATTATACCATTTTTGGGATCTATTATTTATAATTCAATGATATTAACATTTCCAAATTCTTCTTTTCACACATTTAATATGATTTTAAAAATAAATTAAATTTATTTTTTTATGATAATGTTACAAATTAATTATGAAAATTCTCGTTATGAATTCTCTTCAATTTCGCTATCTATCCCCAAAATATCAATATACTATAGATTAAAATTACATGAATCACCAAATAAATTGTTTTATGATATAATTATTTCATTTTATTTTTTTATCAATTATTCTAATTCATAATTTTTTCTTATGATATACTATTTGAAAATGTTATATAAACTATATTTTTTCCCTGGAGCAATCATGATATGTTGTATGATTGATTTAATGTGACACACATAAATATAGTTTATCATTATATGTTGAGCTAGATTGATATATCACTCTAATTCATTGGGTATATTTTCATATATCATGGAATTATCATAGGACATGACTAATGATGATCGATCAACTATGGGATGGTTGTAGTGACACTTGATCAACTATGTTATAGGACATAGGTAGTGATTCCTAATCAACTTCATTATGATATTCTAGGAAGTTAACCTTGATATATGTTATGTTTTCTTTGATTATGTTTATTCCAAAATCCCTTGTTATGTTTCTATGTTTAATATTTATTTTCACATGCTTCCATGCCATGGTGTAAGTGTTATAATTTAAAGATTAATCTTTTCTGGTCATATATTCCCATATCCTGATGTATATTATTATATCATTTCATATGATAAACTCTTATGACCAATATAAATTCTTAATAATGTATTTATCAGATGTTATTTTTTGCTCACATTCTTATGGTCAAACCCTTTATTACTTATTAATTAGATAATCACATACTGAGCATTTTATCCCACTCACTCTAAGGATTATTATATATATTGGGAATTACATACAATAATTTTTTAAAGTTGGAGTCTTGTGTGGAGAAATTTTAAGGATAAATTTAAAATTTTATGTGAAATAAGATATATATGTGTTTAATCACAATAGCCTCTAAAAAATTCATAACCAGGATTGTGTATTTATTTTGGATATGTAATGTTTAATCATGAAAATGATATAAGATCCATGTTTGTTATTATTGATACATATCAATGATAGTTTTATTATTGTCCTTAATGATTCCAATGTATTTTGGGTTATTAGTTATGTTTGTAGAGTTTGTTTTAGTAGAATCTTCCTTGAAAATTGTAATATTGATACATTTATTTATTCATTGTCATTAATATATTTGGTGTTATTATTTACACTTATGTAGTCATTTTTATCTACCTCAATGGATTCAATTTCCTCATTTCCATTACTATATTCTACTCCTTTCGCGACTTCAATGTTTTTGCTGTTATTAGTGTCATAATTTCCAAAAAAAATTGTTAGTACAATGAATGTTTTTTGAGTTTAGTATATTGTAAGTGTCATAAATACCATTAGAGTGGTAATTTTCATTAGTTTCCTTAATATCCAAAAAGTTTGTAGTGTCCTTATTGTCATCAGTCTTATCACCAATGCAATTATTTCCAATAGTATCATCATTGAAGTCAAGCTTATTTTTGTTTTATGTATTTTTATTTCTATTATTAGTATATCTAGTAAATGTTTTATAATTTTTATTAGTGTTATTATTTGACGTCGAGTAATTGGGTACATTAATAACATCAGTGGTGTTGATTCCCTAGGCATAATCTTTGAAGTTAGTGAAATTTGTATTGTTAGTTCCATCTGTTTTGTTAGTACCATATGTGGTGTCATTTTTAATGTAGTTTTTACCATAAATTAAATCTATATGATTTAATATTTTATTTTCAAAAATTAATTTATTTCCACATATGTTTTATTAGTACCATTAGTGTTGTCAGTGCTCTTAGATACATTAGTGGAATTTGTAATGTCAATAATATTAATGATTCTAATAATATTAGTTTTGTTTGTGCAATATTTGGTTTCAATATTTTCAGTCGAATCACTATTATCTGTATCATCAACGGATTCATTAGGTATTTTAGAAGCTATGAAATTAGTGGAGTTTTTATCATTAGTGTTTTTAGAAATATTAGTGTTGTTAGTTCCCTTAAAATCATTAGTTATGTTAGTGTAATTATTTACATCAGTGTTGTTAGTTATGTTTGTTTTTCGGTTATTTCAGGGGCATTACTATAAGAGTGAATTCATAACCATAATACTATTCTATTTCATCAATTAAATTTGTTCAATAATTTCTTTGAGTTTCCAAAATTTCATTATATTCTTCAGTTACATTAGTTTAAACTATAACGTTAGTGATGATAGTGATGGAAGTTCCATCTGTGGAGTCAGTGTCATGAATGTTCTCAGTAATTTAGTTTCTTCAGTATTAACATTTTCATTTGTACAATCACTTATACTAGTAATGTCTCTTCCCTAAGTGTTGTCTGTAATTAGAGGTTAATTAGTATAATTAGTGACTTCAGTGTTTTCAATGAATATAGTTTCATCTATATGGTGAATGTTTTGAGTGTCGTTAGTGTTTTCAGTGACATGTGTTAAAATTGTTCCATAATCAGTGATTTTAGTATTATCTATGAATTTTTTTTCCTATAATCCATCATTACATACTTTTCCATATGTTACATAATTTTCACTGATAATATATATGTTTCTTGTGTATTTTATTTCATTTTTTTAATTATTACCATTAATTGAATTTTAATGATTAGTTTTATAATAGTGAAATAAATATCATTAGAGTAGTTAGTAAAATATGTGTAAAATAGGTGTTGACAGTGCATCAATGGCTTGAGTTCAATCAATTTTTTTACTCACTTATATGGAATTTGTGTCGTTTTATCCATCGATGACATAAAATCCATCAATACCATCAATTCAGTAAGTGGTGTCAATGGTGTGTGAGGAATTTGTGTCTTCACTATCATCTGTTATATCAATGGAATTAGTGGTACGAGTTCTAGTAGTTGAATTAGTGTAATTAGTTCTTTTTGTGGAATATTTGTAGTAAGGATTTCTCATGCTTTCAATTCTGTAGTCGGCTTCAATTATTTCGAAAATATCCATGGAATCAATTATATATATTCCATCATTGATAAATTTATCATTATTTTCCTTAGTATAATCTTTTCCATTATTCTTATCAGTTATCTCAGTAGTTTTAGTTCTTTAAGTGTTGTTAGTGTCATTGGTTCCATAAAAAATAATTTTCATTAGTTCTTTTTGATGAATTAGTTTCATTAGTGATATCAAT
This sequence comes from Viscum album, assembly GCA_963277665.1. Lineage (NCBI taxonomy): Eukaryota > Viridiplantae > Streptophyta > Magnoliopsida > Santalales > Viscaceae > Viscum > Viscum album. The sequence goes on along the minus strand of OY728121.1, from coordinate 1,653,076,796 downwards.
GTTCTAATAATAATTAGTATTTATAGTTTTGTCTATGTCATTTTGGGAATTAATGACCAGATTATCCCTAGTAGCATTCATGCCATCATTTCCATCACTATTTGTAGTGCGTTTAAAATTTTCAATGATATTATTGGGATTAATTTTGTTAATTGTATCATTTTATTTAGTGTATAATGTACCCAATATTGCGTTATTATTGTCAGTTCCATTTATTCCATTACTATAACATCAATGTCCTTAGTTCCTTAAGTGAAATTATATCATTATGTGCAACTAATGGAATCAGTTTTATTAATGGTGGGATATTGATTAGAGGAATTATTGGAATTAGGGGAGTCTATGGATTCACTATCATATTTTGGAGTTAGTTTTCTCATTGGTATAATCAGTGTATTTTCTTTACTTACATATGATTTATTAATATGTATTTTATTATGTTAGTGGTGTCATTAGGGTGAGTTTTTTGTGTGACATATGTGCATTAAGTGGGCCAATTTTCATTGACAGTGTCAGTATCATCATTGTTATTTTTGAATTAATTTATATCTATGTTTTTAGTATGAAAACCCAAAAATTTATTTTAAATCAATAATAATCTCAACTGGTTTTTTAACATGCAATAAGAAGCATTAAGAAATGTTTGATATCCAATTGTAGTATTATTATTCACATGTCACCATTATAACCATACCTTTGAAATAGTGGGTATCAATACAAGTATGAACATTAGGAAATAAATGTATAATCATCTAACACGATATAAATATATTGATTAATTATAAATAGATAAGAAATCAATTTATTATAAAATTTATTTTATGCATAAAAAATACTAATTCATCAAAATATTGGGTTTATTATATTTATTATTAAATATTATAAATAATTTATGAAAATTTTAAAAAATATATTTTTAAAAATTAATATGTTTTTTTAAATCATCTTATCAAAATTATATTGGAGCGAAATTTTGAGATTTTCTGAAATGATTGATGTTTCTAGGAATAGTGAAAAATACTGATTTTTCAAATATTTCCATATTTTCATTATATATAATTATTTAATGGTACCAATATATTTTTGATTTGTTCTTAAACCGAAATATTACCAATTTTATATAAAAATATAACTAATTATTTTGGAATTAGAAATAATTATTGTTTTGGTAGAAGTTAATTTTTATGATTTGAAACACATATTTCTAAATAGTATTTTTCATTAGGTTTCCAAAATTTATATTAAAATTAAATTCTACTAATTATAGATATTTCATGATGAAAATTAGATACATTATTTAAAATAAAAAGTATTGATATTTTACAATAGTTCCAATTTATATTTTTTGATGATAAATAGTAATCCTGGAAAATAATTGTCACCTCGATAATGGTAAAATGTGTAAAGGTGGTTTAAATCTATGATATATGGTATCAAAATAAATCCAAATTTTTCTGATAATTTATTATATGAGATTAATTCAATAATTTCCATCATTACTTCCAATATATGGAATTTCGGTACAATTTTCCTTTGATAATGAAATTTATAATATTTTATGTAATGAAAAATAGAAATTGTCACTGTTTTACTTTTTTAGTCCATTGATATGTTCACATAGAGATAAAAATAGGGGTTTAATTATAATTGAATCATCCTTTGTGAATAATGAAATTATAATAATGATGGTAATTTATTCCTATTTTTTAGTGACTATATATTTACCTTGAATGCTTATACCAAGCTAACACATTTCTTGTGTAAGTAGTAGAAAGATCAAATTAAATAATTTTAAAAACAATATGAGATTGTATTTTGATGAATTATGGCTCCATAATAATTTTATATTTACTAATATTTTATTAATTATGGTGAAATATATTATATTTTTATTACACAATTTTCATCCAAACATAAAATTCAAATGAAATGACTTTTCCCAAAAATGAAATTTATGATATTTTATATAAATTAATATCTTATTAAACTATTTATAAAAATATTTCAATATGATAATTAAAATGATAAATGGTCTAAAATTTCATATCTTGTACGTTTATGATATAATTTTTATCTTATAAGTAAAATTATAATACTTTTATATTGAATAATATCTTACCGCATTTAACAGTGAAATTTGTTAACTAAGGGGTTAAAAAATATATATTTAAAAATAACACATAAACCTATATAAACTTTACTGGTTTATTTTATTTAAACCATATGCTGTCAATTTTTTGAAATTATTACCTTATGGAAACACATTCACTTGAAAATAAATTTATTATATTTAAATGTTTTTATTAATTCAATGTATTCCCCTTCTTTCACCTATAAAAGGATTCCCTCCTTTATCTTATTTACACCACATTGAACCTCCTATATCCTTAAAACCTACATATTTTTCTTATAATCTCCTTACAGATGAATTATTGTATCTTGTCCACTTAAAAGTCTATTACTGGTGTCTTTCAGATGGAGGTTTACTACGGAAGTGGTAATCATCATACCCAGCTTCTTCTAATTTATTTCATCTTTTAACTTTTCTAAATATGTAGTAACATCCTGAAAATAGAATCTATTTTATTGTAAATATATTTTAATATTAATATTTTTCTGGATCCAATTCTATCCAAGATCATATCAAACAAATTAGAAATGAGAGTATCACTAGTGCGTATGTGTGGACTACAACATCCAAATTGAGATAGAAATGAATTGTCATTACCATTATTTGTTGATGGATATTAGGTTGTATTTAAGATTTATATATGATATTTATGAAATAAATATACTTACATAATTATAATTTAATATATATATTATTATCTTTCATTCTTTTGAAAAACGATAGCTTCACATGTGCGTACATGTGTACCACCCCCACTATAAAGCCATGTGATTCATTTTTCAACAATTATATATAGGGATGGTAATGAGGTAAAATTAAATGAATATATATTATATATATTAAATATTTTATAATATATAATGGCGAATTAGTATTTACTTTTGTTTTGTTCAACCATCAAAAAGTGGATACATCACTCATGAATACGCATAGACTACCATCTCTAAGAAGTGAAGTATTTCATTTTTAATCAGTAATTTATAAAATAATTATTAAAGTTTATATGATGAATAAATATTATAAATATGATACAATTAAAAAAAATAGGTGATTAAATTGTTACCAAATAGTTTGTGTCAGATCCATTGAATTGAAACATGAATGGAAAATTGACTAGTTTTAACAACAATGTTCATTTTAATGAATAAATTATTAATAAAGGGACAATTGGAAATTATAAAGTAATGATTCATTGAAATTTATCAATTAATATTTTTTTGTAATATATTTTCTAAACTTATATATTTATTATACAATATATTTGAACATGTATGATGAAAATGGATGTTCAGGTATGGAATTTATCGTCTCACTTTTATATTTGTGATACGTATGACATATTCAATTTTTTTTAATAATAGGGTTTTTATATTAAAAATTAATGTATTTTATTATTTTTATCATGAATATTATAGGTATTTAAAAATAAAAATAATGATATTACTTTCATGATTTTTGGATTCATATATCACCAAATGTGGTAAGGGTTCTTTACCGCAATATGGTTTCATTGAGTCCTATTTTATGTTATAAACAATTTTATTTTTATGAATTATATATAATATCCCATCGATATTTTATATCATGAAACATATTTTTTCATTATTATTAAATTTTCTTTTAAGTTCTTCTTTCATTGGTCTTGTGATTCAAAAGTTACCAATTTCGTATGGAATTTAATTTTTAACACAATTTTAATTAGGATTGTTTATTCCTGAATTTATTTTAATGAAATTTCATGATCCTTATTTTATAAAACCATTTACTTTTTCTTATCCACCAGTTATTTATATTGTTTTAATGTCTTGGTACCATTTTTCACACTGGTGTACTCCAAATGGTTTAGAAAATGTCTTTAATAAAATACGACATTATTTATCATATTTTAGTTAGAAACCCTTTTATTATTTATATATATGTTTTCTAAAATGGATTTTTGAATATTATTATAAATCATAACTTATTGTTTCAAGTAAATTGTTCCCAAGAATGAAATTTTACATTACATTTTAAAAAGAATCATCTAATCACTTTATGAATGAGGTACTTTTTATCAAATGTGTTAATCAGATCTTCATTTTTAGTATTTTGGCATTAACAAAATTTCACATCTTCCTGACTAATTAATGATTTGAAGCTTAATTTACATATTTTATTAATTTTTAAGAAGAATCATAACATTAATAATAGGTAAATATATTTATTTAAAATAAGTGATTTCAAAACGTGAAGGCTATTTTCTTAAATAAACATTCCAGTAATCCTTTAAATGAATTTTTAATCAATGATAAAACCTATTGAAATTAATTAAGATATTACCAGGGATATGATCCAATGATTCCATCATTATTCTATCTATGAATAGTTAAAAAAAATTATGCTGATATTTTTATGAAACCTATTTATATTCCACTGGTTATATTAAGATAAAATGATGATATGTTTATAAAACCTATATAATTTACCTAGGTTATGATATATATTGAATGTTTTATGATATTTGGTAGATATATTTAATGGTTTACTTATTTTATTGTTTTTCCTAGAATTATGTATCCCTCTAATTTGTTGGGAAATGAGTTTTATCCGAAGAGATAAGGAGAATGTGAATGGGAATGAATAAATTTTTTTAAATGAATTTTGTAATGTCCCAGAATTTTCTAGTATTATTTTAATTTTATGGAATTATTTTGAGGCCAGCCACTTTTATGACACCTGATTTAGAGGCACGGTGAGCTTAGAATATAATTTTGAACTTTTTTTATGTTCATTTAAGTAAACATACGAGTGGATTTTTTAACATTTTAACCTATACTATGTTAAAAATATGAGGGCACTCTTGAACTCATAATGTTGGGACTCACCTAGAAAGGACATAACTTCAATTGGGGATGTTTGAATGGAAAAGTTAATTTTTAGTCTTTTTAGAAAAAAATAAAATGACTTAAAATGTTATTTTATTTATTTTTTCCCAATCATAACACGACGGCACAACGACGTTGTGGTGAATCAACAAGTAATGGTGATTCAAAATAAATGAAACTCGTTAATGGATCATTAACATGAAGTGTTATGATGCATTAAATGAAGCATAATAAAAACACTATTTCAAAAATGAAATAGTGTAAAAACACGATGATGAAACATAATAGAAATGCTGCGATGTGTTTTCTTTTAATGGGTTAACGTGAGGGAGAAATAAGGATCAAAGGGTGGAATTTTTATGATGAATATATGGAAATAATTCTCTCCAATGATGAACTATGAATGTTGGTTAATCGCTAGTGACATTAAAACACTTCGAAGAATGAGACCAAAGACCGTTGAAGACCAACAAAACATGAATCCTTGCGGATGGATCGCCTCAACGATGAACTCCAACGAGGTAGGGGTTTGTTTTTGTTTTATGATTCCCCATTATTCATCCTAAAGTAATGAACGTGCATCAACCCAAAAATAGGTTGATCCACGGATAGCATGTTCATATTGGAGTGGTGATATCCATGGTTTTTTTACTAGGATAATTATTTTTGTTGGAAAGAACATCAATCCCAATACTCCCCATGTTTACACTCTAATATAGACGGCACGGGAAGACACAAAAAAGTCCCGAGCCCCTCCGTCTTGTGCATTATTCTTGTCTAAAAATTCGAAATTTTGGAAATAAGGTTTTAATGTCTTAGAAAATAAGGTGGTGCCCCATAGAGGCCGGAGGCATTGGTGGCATGAAGAACAGACAACTGGAGCAGACCTGGTGGTCCACAGCAGCGACCAAGGGTGGGTGGCGGCACACCACTATGGAAGAGATAAAGTGGCATCCACCTTTGTCTTAGGCCATAGTGAGGAAAATGAAGCTATTGGTGCTTGGGATGCCAGTTGTAAGACCGGGGACACGGTCAACGGACCACGTTAGATATGGTGGCCCGCGCTCGTCAGCGACAACACCCTGCAGGCCCACAGTCACTAGACTACATGCAGACCCCCCCAACATGGCCAACCAAGCCTACTGCGGCAGACCGAACCATAAACTCATAGGCATTCAGGTTATAGGAGACCTGACACATGCTCGTACACCTAGTAGAGGGAGTCGGCATGACGACTCTAGGCCGGACCATGGTGCACCAACGGGGCTGCTATGCGGCCTGTGATAGAAATGAAGCTGGCCCACTTCTGTGGGATGGGTCAGTTAGGAAATGCTATGCTTCTAGGAATCCCGAGATGGGAATAAACTTTCCCAGCATTTGTGGTCCGGGCCACATGGGACTGGGTCACGGTGCAACTCGGTGGGCTGGAACCCTAGATGAATCGGGTCGGGTCCAACGAGGCTCGATGGGCTTGTCTCACTGGCATTTCCGGACAGGGCTGGGCCAAACTCGAACTAGGTTAGGTATGGAAAGTTGGATAAAAAAAGGGCATGTGCGGCCCCTAGTCCGGGTTGGTCATGTCGGTCCAACCGAATCAGACCTGTGCTAGATGCAACCGACCCCTATTTACTAAAAAAACAATATATTTCAAATCGGGAGTCTGATTGATGAGAATTTTGCAGTGTTAGAACCCACGCAATGAGGAATTTATTTTGGAATGATCTAAGGAGGATTTCATAGAAGTGAAAATATGTCAAATGGCTTGAGGAGAAGTCCTCCTGAAATCAGGCACACAACATGTAAAGATCCTTCGACTAAATGAGACTTGAATACTGTTAACGGGAGACTCTAGCTGGATCATCTATAATAGCCTAGTGGGGAGCAGCTCTATGTGACCCGGTAGGCCCATGGTGGGAAGAAACTCTCTGTGTCCCAGAAGACCCATGATACTCGATGAGCAGAAGTACCTCAGTAGGATGGACAAGGTGGGAAGTGGCTTTGTGTGACCAGGTATGCCCAAGGCAGGGAGAGGCTGTATGTGACCATATATACGCATAGTACTCAATAGAGTTGAGTACAACATCAGTCCAAGGTTAAGGGGAAGCATCATTGTCTGAACTAGCAGATCCACAGTGGGGAGTGGATCTGTGTGACCCTGCATACCCACAATACACATTGGGGAGGAGTACTCCAGTAGCCCAAGGTGTTCAGTGATGTGACATATAATCTTACTTTCCATACTCTATATTATACCTGGTGTGAGCTATCTTACTTTGTGATTATACTCCACAATCATGATTCATTGTTTTCTTATAGATTTCTTTGTGGTCATTCCTTGTTGGGTTGGGGTCCCAACCTAGTGTTATGTTACCCTCCCCTACACAGGATTCGATCGGGCACTTTGTGTCTGGGGAAGAGGACTGACGACATGGTAGAGGATTTGGTGGCCCAGGACCAGGCAATGCCCTTTGAGATCAAGAAGGCTGAATGTGTTTCAACAGCTTCTAGTGGCTACTCTATAATTACCCAGTTGGTAGGGTTTTCAGCTAACGAATTTCCATCAATCATGTAATTTTTTTACAATTTTATTTTTTGGGTTTGTATTCTAACCAATTTACTTTCTTTTTTACCTTTACACTCAGTGTTTTTTTAGTAGCATGAATGTTTTCTTTTCCACTTTTCTTGAAAAGTGGTTGTATGCGCGTGTGTACAGGTACTCAGGATAATGCCTCCCACTTCCGGGTTTATGCCTACGGTGCTAGTCGCCAACACCTGGCCTTTAGGAGGCAGGCTTTGTTGAGTCATGGCACGCCCCCCGGGGGACGGGTCATGAAAATGTGGTATCTGAGGTCATTGGTTCTATCTCAAAAACCATGGGTCATTTGAATTTTTTTGGGAAACATTGTTAAATGATTCAAGTTCAAATTTCAGATTCAGGGAGTCCAGTTTTGGGTTCGGCGACCGACATATCCATACACCCAGACCTTGAATTCTACATTTTGACTCTGTACATAAAAACACTAGTTTCATGAATCATATAGGAATTTGGTGTTTCTTCATTTTCTTCTTAAATTTGAGTCAGCTCACCAGGTATAAACTATTGACCGTGGTCCATCATGACCCATTTCAGGATGATTCCACATGGAAGACCAGCCAAGATTATATTATATGGTCACAAGGATAGCCTGCCTAGAAATGATGCATCGGTTCATGGACCAGTACTATAAATGGCCCTGTATGGTGGTGCACAAGCGTTAACGCCACCCTTTGATAGGAAGCTACTTCTGGAATTACTGGTAGAGGATGGACGCACACTCAATTCCATGCACGAGTTCCCGAGATAGATCCTCAGGTCACTTAGGACTGAATAGAGGTGGTGACATGGTTCTTACACTTAGTGAGAATGCCGCTCTACTAGATGGAGATATTAGATTTGATCCTTATTCAGGGTTCGATAGGGTAATGGTGGATCCTAACGATTCATACTGATGATGAGGTGACCCTATCCCTGGTAGACTTTGAGCGACTTGTATGGAAAGAGTTCTTCCTCATGACCTTATGCTCAGTGTGTATATAAGAGCTACTTCACCTGCAGTAGGGAATCATTTCAATGGATGAGTACTCTGCATGGTTTACCGACCTCTCCTTCCAATCTACGGACATGGTTCATGATTCTTTATTCAGTTCTCGTACATTTGAGTAGGGTCTCCGATGGGAGATTAGTGTGTTGATGATTTCTCTCAGTAGACCAACTTTGGATAGAGTGCATGAGAGAGCTCTACAAGTTGAAAGATTCTTTGAAAATTAAGAACAGGTTTTAGGAGCTACTATCACGAGATAGATGATAGAGTCTTAAAAAGTGAGTAGTATGAATTAGATGCTAGGACCCAAGCGGGTCAGATCTTTCAGGGGATAACCCCAGGACTCAGGGTTGGTAGTGTGGGGATCCCAGAGTAGAGGGATTCAGAAGGAATATAGGTTGTGATTCACGTTCGATGGGTAGGGACACATGGTTGGTCACTGCCCGACCCTCCACATAGATGATCAGCAGTCAGTCGATGGACTTCCAAGGCAGAGGCATAAGTTCATGTGAGGAGGTCCGTAGGGTAGAAAACGTGCAAGGGGAGCATGCTGAGAAGTAGGCAGTGGTCGATTATTTGAGGTAATACCCCCACCACCCCCATGTGGTCCACCATGACCTCAGAGAAAAGGTGGAAAAGGGCGAGATCGCCTTTAAAAGGTGGAGTACTATAACCACAGTTCTCTGGAGATGACTGGAGGAATGACATTTATCTTCTCCACTTTAGTTTTAGTTATTATAGAAACATGTTCCGATCACTCTTTCCTTGCTGTGGACCATGTTCTAGTATCGGAGATTCTGGTGGATTTTTTGGATCGATCCATAAGATTGGAGATTCCTATAGGAGGGGATTTTATGCTTACACACTGGTGCCGACAGTGTCAGCTTACTATTGGACGTGAGAGATTTGGTTGGGATCTCTTAGTAGCAGTGTCAAGGCCTTACGATGACATCTTGGGTATGGACTAGTTATCCATAGTTCATGATTAGATCAATTGTATTAGGTGTAATGTGTGGTGTGTCTGTGAATATGGGACCATATTTTCCTTCATTGGCACGAAGGTAACTCTTTTAGTGTAGGTATGACTTTCTCAGAGGAGGGTGAAACTATTCACTCACAAGTTCTCTAGCCTCTCCCTCGATGACGTGCATGAGTGGAATCTAAGCATTCCTTTTGTGGTGGATGAGTATGAAGAAGTCTTTATAGTGGATGTTTTGAGAAAAACTCCACATAGGGAGGTACACTTATGCAACATCTTATACCCTAGTATGGCACCGATATCCACACTGGCATATCGGATGGACCTGGTGGAGCTTTGTGAGTTGATGGTACATCTGGAGGACTTGCAGGAGAAGGGCTTCATGAGGCCCAGTGTTTCACCATGGGAATCCCCATTGTTGTTTTCCATGACGGTACACATGAGTTTGAGGTTTTTCATGGACTTATGGAACCAAAACCAGGTGACCATGAAGAAAAAGTATCCACTACCAGGGATTGATGACCTCTTCGATCAGATGAAGGGAGAGAGGTGGTTCTTGAAGATAGAAATCAAGTCATGATATAATTATTTTCGATTACTAGATGAGGAAGTATCGAAGACAACCTTTAGATGATGGTATAGACACTACAAGTTCTTACTAATTCCCATATGCATAACAAATTCCCCAGTAGTGTTAATCGGGATCCTAAAAAGGATCTTCCAGACATACCTCAATCGTTTCATGATGGACTTCATTGATGAAATCTTGGTGTACTTGGCATCAGAGGGGGAGCATGCTACACATCTACAGAAACTCCTGGATAAACTCTGAGGGGCCAGTTTTGGATTCGGGAGGTCCTCTTTTTAGGTCACATCATCTTTATGGATGGAGGTGTAGTGGATCCTGTGAAGATTGAGGCAATGCTTGGTTGGGAGCCACCCAAGAGCGTGAATGAGGTGAAGAGTTTCTTGGGGTTTCTTGGATACAACCAGATGATCATTCCTGACTTTTCTAGAGTAGCATCACCCTTATTGGATTTTACAAATAATGGAAAAACATTCATGTGGATGGAGAAGTGCTTGCAATGTTTCCAGGAGCTATGGAAGAGATTTATGAGTGCCCACATCTTGAGACAACCAGAAGCGTGCGTTGGGTATGTAGTCTTCTAAGATACATCAGGGACCATACTGGGTTGTGTCTTAACATAGGAGTGAGCAGTGATCACCTATGGCTCATAGAAGTTTAGGATCCATGAGTATAACTACAAGACCCATGACATGGAGTTATTAGTAGTGGTCTTTTCCTTGAAGATGGGGTGTCACTACTGGAGGGGTTAATGGTAAAACGTCTACAACATCCATAAGAGTCTATGGTATATCTTCTAAAAGAAGGACATGATCTTGGGAGAGTAGTGATGGATGGAGTTCCTCCATGACTATGACTTTGATATTGTCCATACTCATGGGAAGGGGAATGTAGTGGAAGACACACTCAACAGAATGTCAAGTTTACAACTAATGAGTGAGGTGATTGAGAAGTTAACCATGATGCATAAATCCTTCATGGATGAAGATGGAGCAGCTTACCTTCAGTTGATGACTGTTACTCCCACACTCATACAATGATTTTGGGAGTCTGAGCTAGTGGATTTTGACTTCAAGGCCCTACATGCTCAGTTATCCTAATAACAGGCCACTAATGGATTTTTGATTGCTGGGGAGCACGTCATCCTTTTCAGATGGTGCACCAAATTACTGATGATGTTGTAGGTGGAGGTGTTGAGGGATATCTATACATAACCTTTGGTGGTACATCCTAGCATGGTGAAGATGTAACAGGACCTCTAATATCAATACTGGTGGCCTAGGAGAAGAATTTGGTGGCAGAGTTCATTTCATGATGCCTCATTTGTTAGAAAGTGATGATTGAGCATCAGGTTCAAATAGACATGGCACATCCACTTGAGGAAATAGAGTGGAAGTGGGATGGTATCTCTCTGGACATCATGATAGGATTACCATGCATGTCCAAAGGACACAATTCTATCTGGTTGATCGTTGACCAACTCACCAAGTTGTCTCACTTCCTACCCATTCGGGAGAAGGGATTGGTAGTGGAATTGTGTTTTCTCTACATCCAAGAGATAGTGTGGCAACATGGGGTTCCTTCGACGATCGTCTCAGATTGTGACACTCACTTTACATCTCGACTGTGGAAGGGATTATAGGAGTCATTCAGAACTCAGCTACGGTTGAGCACAGCCTTTTCACCTACAGACTGATGGATTGATAGAGTAAACCATACAGACCATTGAGGGCATGCTTCATGATACCATCCTTGATTTTGGTCACTATTGGGAGGACCACCTATCACTAGTGGAGTTTCCATACAACAACAACTATCACTCCACCATTGGAATAAAACCATTTGACGCATTGTACGAGTGACCTTATAGATCACATTTATGATATATAGACATAGGGGAGTCATCACTCAGGGGTCAAGCGTTGGTATAGGATTCCACTGAGAAGGTGAAAATCACCCAAGACTGGATGAGGACTACACATCGAAAACATATATCTTATGAAGATAGGGGATGGATGCCCTTGGAGTTTGACGAGGGAGACCATGTGTTCTTTAAGGTCTCACTGAGATGAGGATTTCAGGGATTTGGCTGTGGTGGCATGTTATCCCCATGATTCATCAGACCTTTCTAGATTTTGAGCTAAGGTGGAGAGGTGGCGTACCACCTAGATCTTCCCCCATAGATGCACTAGGTGAAAGATTTTTTCCACATGTCTCAATAAAGGAGGTATGTGCATGATCCATAGAATTTCATTGACTAGGGTGAGTTGTACATTGATAATGGAGAAACATTTGGGGAGTTACTAGTAGAGATAGAGGACTGATAGGAGTGGGTCCATTGTGGATGGTTGATTCCTCTGGTGCGCATTCCCTAGAAACACAGTAATCTCTAGGAGAGCACATGAGAGCGGGAGGATCAGATTCTGGCTCAGTACCACCATTTGGTTGTTCAGCATTGTTTCCTCTTACAAGTACGTGATGCCCAAAAGGGGGGAGTAATGTAATGTTTGGGGGAATTCTATGTAATTTTCTTTAATTATATAGAACTATTTCTAGAGAAATTTTTTTATGTCACTTGATTCTAAGGCTATCTGATCCGGGAATAGAATTTTGAACTTTTTTATGTTTATTTAAGTAAGCATGGGAGTGAGTTTTTCTAACATTTAAATTGGTGAGTGGGTCAGAAATAAGAGGGAACCTTTGAACACAGAACGTAGAGATTCACCTAGAATGTAATTAACTTCGACTGGAGAGGGCGGACTAGAAAAGTTAATTCTTGGACTTTTAGAAAAAAATAAAATTACTTAAAAAGTAATTTTATTTGTTTTTTCCAACCATTGGGCGATGGAACTCTGGTACTGCGGTGCGGTGACAAAGTGAAAAAGAGTTGCATTAATTGAATATCATTAATGGATCATCAATGTTCAGCATAAGGACACATTAAATGAAGCATAACTGATAATATATTTCATAAATAAAACAGTGTACCGATGTGACGATGCTGCGTAATAGAAATTATTCGACATGTTTTCTTTTAATGGTTTAACATGTTGAAGAAATCAGAATTGAAGGGTGGATATTCTTTGAAAATACATTGGTGAGAATTTTATCCAATGATGAATGATGAATGCCGGTGGATCACTAGTGACATCGATTCACTTCGATGAATGGTATTAGAGAGTGTCGAACACCAATATAACTTGAATCCCTTGGATGGATCACTACAATGATGAACTCCATCGAGGTAGGGGTCTATTTTTGTTTTAATATTCCAAATTCTTCATTGTAAAATGATTAACATAGATCAATCCATAAACATTATGATCTTTAGATCGCACGTTCTTTTGAGAGGGTTGTTTCTGTGGGGTTTTTCACTAAGAGTCATTATTTTTCTTAGATAGAACATCAATACCAAGAATCCCGATGATTAAAATCTAATGGAGAGGGAGCGGTCTGACACGAACAAGGCCCTATCCCCTCTTTCTTGTGCATTATTCATGTCAAAACTTTCAAAATGGTGGAAAGATGGTTTTGAGGCATTAGAAGAGATGGCGGTGCCTCATGAATGCAGAAGGCATATGCGACATGAAGAACAAACCACATGAGTAGACTCAGTGCTCTATGGAAGAACCCATTGGCATGTCGCCGCTCCACGATAGCACATTAGAAGCGGAAGCCATGGCTGGCTAGGGTTTCTATGAGGTATCAGGACCTATCGATGCTTGGGCCAGTGGATGGTAGAACAGGGACGGAACCCACACTCACAACCCGCAACACCATGATGGCTTGAAGTCACTGGACCACATGCAGACCCCCCCTCAGCATGGACAGCCTAGCTGGCCATGGCGCACCAACCCAATTTCCATTTGGATTCTGGTCTACAGTAGATCCGACCCATTCTCATGGGCATAGAAGAGGGAGTCGGCCTTCAGGATGCATGCTGGGCCCGGGCGCAACAACCGTGCCGCTATGTGTCCTGGGCTCAAAATGAAACTAGCCCGCTTCTACAGACCATGTCGGGGAGGTAACATCAGGATGCTGGGATCTTTGAGATGGGAATAAAACAGCCCATTAGTTGCGGTCCAGGCCACATGGGATTGGGTCTCAAGGTGAATTGGTGGGCTGGATCGCCGGACAAACAGGGTCGGGTCTAGAGATGCCCAACGGGCATGGACCACTAGGTAGGACGGACCGTGACATCCCACACCCAAATTGGGTTTTTTTCATGCCATTCTAATCAAACCAACGCATTTGGGCCCCCCGGTAAGGGTTGTTCAGGTCATACCGGGCCCATACTCATCCTACCCCTATTAACTAAAACTCCAATATTTTTCAAATCATGCATCTGATTGAAAAGATGTTTACAAAATTGGAACCCTCGCGATGAGGAGATTATTTTGGAATGATCTATGAAGTATTTCATGGAAGTATAAATATAAAGAATGGATTGAGGAATGTTACTCCCATAATCAGGCACACTACGTGCGGAGATCGTACAACTGACTGATACATAAAGACATCTGACAAGAGAACCTATGTGGATAATCTACAATGGCCTAGTGGGAAGATTCTCTATGTTATCAGGTAGGCTTATAGTTCTTAGAGGCTCTGTGTGGCTCGGAGGACCCATGGTACTTGATGGGGAGGAGTAACTCAGAATGATGGACATGGTGGGAAGCATCTTTGTGTGACCCGACATACCTATAGAGGGGAGAATCTATGTTTGACCATAGAATACCCACAGTACTCATGAGGGATGAGTACCACAGTAGTCCATGGTTAAGGGGAAGCAGCTCTATGAGACCCATGCATGGACACAGGGGGGAGCAACTCTGTGTGACCCGATATACCCATGGTACTCATTGGGGATGAGTACTCCCACAACCCAATGTGTTCAGTGATGTGACTGATCATCTTACATTCCTTACAATAGATTATACCTGGTGTGAGCTATCTTGCTTCGTGATCATGCATTGTGATCTTGCTTCGTGGTTTCCTAATGGACATATTCTTTGTCTTTCCTTTTTGGTTTGGGGTCCTTAATGAGTATTCTATTACTCACCGCTACACGGGCTTCGCCTGAACATATTGTGTTTGGTGAAGACAATTGACAACTTGGTGGAGGAATTTTTGGAGTAGGACTAGATGGTGCACGATGAGATCAAAAAGGTCGGACGTGCTTCTTTGGCATCCTGTGGCTACTCTATACTTACCCAACATGTGGGGTTTTTAGTCGAAGACCTACCATCGACTTTGTACATGCTTTTGATGCAGTTCTCTTTTATTGGGTTTGTATTTTATCCAATTTACTTTCAGTATTACCTTTACAATTAATGGTTTTTTGGTATCATGAAAGTTCCCTTTTCTAGTTTTCCTAGGACTTGGTTGTATGTGCGTGTGTACAGGTACTCAGGAAAATGCCTCCCACTTGCATGTTGACATCTTCAGCGCTAGTAGCCAACCCCTGTCCTTCAGGAGGCGTGCTTGGGAGAGTCACAAAATGGGCCCTGGGGGACAAGTTGTGAAAAAATTATCTACTATGATATTCATCGAAGAGAATTTTACTAAGGATATAATAAAATAGAGAATGAAAACAATCCACAATGATTTTATTCCATGTGATTATTCTATATGGAAATGGTTTTCTTTTATTATTTGTATGAAAAATACATGTTTCATATGATTATGATATATTATTATATATAATGATTGATTATTGATGATTCCACACGCTTATGACATATATATTTTGACTAAAAAAATATCATTCCTTGATTTATGATAAATCTTCTCTAACTGATTAGGTATTATTATTATATTTTATGATCATGTTCGCATACAATTACACTTATCTTATACATTCATTTGATGATCAATTAATATCTACTATGTTAACCATTAATGAGAATATGATCCCACCCATTATTTTGTTTCCAATTCTATAAGATATTAATATTGTTTTACGTATGATGTGTCCATTAAGTGTCCTATTTTTTAAGAACTTAGTGATCTATGATCAAGAACATTCTTGGAATAATATTATTTTGAATCTAGTCTTAAATTAAACTAAATTTTTAGGTTTTCTTACGTGGATCATAATATTATGAAATGAATATTCATATAGTAATATATAATATTTATGTTTTTAAATTTTAGGTCACTGTAATAGGTATTATATAAAAGTTTTTTTATTTTTTGACACCTGAATGAAATTTTTTGTTAAAATCATTTGGATAATACTAATTAAAGGAAAATATAATAATTCATGGTAAATATTATTGTGTGATTTTACTAGAAATATAACACTTTATGGACACTAAAATTTGATGTTGTTTTGGTACTGGTGCATCTTTGTGTGATATCCACAAAAAGGGTTTTATGAGTATGACTGAGCCATCACTCTTGTGTAAGCTGAATGTGCCTTTATTACACACCCAGTTTGACACTCTTTATGGATATGTATATGTTAATTAACATTTTATTTACGAGACAAAACTCTTGTGTAGGGTGAATGTTCCTTTAATAAACCCCCATATTTTTTGTTTTACTAATGTTGAGGGATTCTATTAAGATATATATTACGAGTGCTTGTTCAAATATTGTAAAAATAAATGTAAATGATTTTCAAAACATTATAAGTTATGTATTTAGTGTAATTATAGATAAAAAATTAATATTTATAATAATGTATTATTTATGGAATAATGGAATATATTCTTATTATATAATTTTTTTCCGAACATAAATGACCATCTAAATGAAAAGTCCCAAAATAAAGTTATTGATATTTTATTTTAAATAATTTATTTAAAATAGTTTTAAAACAATAAAAATATTGAACAAGGAAATGTAGGATTATAAATGGTCTAAAATATAATCCTTTTTACATTTAATTTCTAATAGTTACCTTATTTGTAGAATTTTTACCCCTTATGATTGAAAAATTCATTACTATATTTAAGGTTAAACATGATTAAAAAAGTCATTAAACAAAAACATAATGTATAAATACCACTTAAACCGGTAAAACATTAATATGTTTAAGGGATTTGAAGCATATACTATCCTAGATTATAAAATTTTCAAAATGGTTCCATTTTCATGTGGAAATAAATTTATTATATTTTAATCTTTTTTTGAATTCCATTTGTGTCATTTTATTTACTTATAAAAAGGGAACAATAATTTCTCTTATTTAAACCACATTGAGCCTACTAGATCAAAAAAACCATGACCATTACTTTTCTAAAAATCCATATACATGTATTAGTGGTGTTGGTTTTATTAAAAGACCACTCCAAGGGTCATTAAGATGCGATCTATAGGTGGTCTACCAAAGAAGATGCAATCATCCTGCCTAACCTCAGGTAATTTATTTATTCTCTTACTTCATAAAAATAATTTTTATTAACCATAAATTAAAAAAATTAGTATCCTAAATATAATAAAATGTTATTATTATTATGTAACCAAAATTATCCACCCACTTTTCTATTAAATGGGAGATGTAAGTATCGCTCATGAGAATTTCTAAACTAATGCCTTCACGTGGTAATATAAACATTTTCCATCACTACCATTTATGGTTTGTTAATATAATTTGTTTAATGGTTATATATTATATCTATGACATACCCGAACAATTATAATTAAAATATCTTATCTACCTTCATACAATTCCATCTATGAAAAAACAATAATGACACTTTTGTGTATATGTGTACTGCCATCTCCATGTGGAGATGTGATTATTTTTTATTTTTTTCAACAAATTTATTATAATTAAGTTATATTTAATGAACATATATTGTATCAGTGAAATTTTTTTTATCTTAACATATTGATTCTTATTTACCATTCATTCCATCGATCCAAAAGTGGAAATATCACTCATGTGTACATACAGTCTACCATCTCCGCGAAATGTTGTAATTCATTTTCCATCACATATTTATACGAATTATTATAAAACTGTAAATGATGAAAAATAGTATTTTTATTTCATGATTAAGATTATATATATGATGAATCCAAGGGAAAGGTTCAATTATCTGAACCATCAAAACAAATCATGTGGGGAAAACAAACCTGTTTTCACCTGAATGTGAATTTTAATGAATTTTTTTAACAACGGGATAATTAAATTTTATAATGGTATGAATCATATTATTTTATTTATTAAAATAAATATGCAATATATTTATAATAAATAAGTATTTATTATACTGGATATATAAACACGTATGAAGAAAGACACGACTTGAGGTATCAAACTTCTCGTCTCACTTTTATTTCTATTAGACATATGTCATATTCATAAAATATTTATTTTTTGAGGTGTATATACTATACATGAATGTCATTCATGGTTATTCTCATGAATATTATATATATTTCAAATTTCATTTAAGGATATATCATTCAATAGGTATTAATAAAGGGATTACCAAAGCAATAAGGGTTCTTCATATCAATATTGTTTCATTGAGACATTTTTTACGTGATGCACCTATTAATGTTAGGATATTTATATAATATACCTATGATATTTTATTTTCTGAATCTAATTTTGTTTAAAATATCTTTAGTTTCAATTGAAATTATTCTTTCATGGTTAAAAATATTCATTACATACTAATGTGGTAAGAGATTATATTTTAATACCATTTTAATTAGGATTGTTCATACCTAAATTTATATTGAGGAAATTATATGATCTTTATTAGGGAAAAAAATACTAATATTAATTATCCACTATTTATTTCAAGATTTTTTATTTTTTAGTACTAGTTATCTCTTTTTACTACTCAAAATGTTTTAGAAAATGTTTTTTTAGAAAAAATGACAACATTTCCCATATTTTATTCTGGAAAACCATTTCTCCCATATAAATGTTTTCTAAAATGGTTTCAAAAAAAATTATGAAAAATATTAAAAGTTTTATAAATTCAATTTTACCCATGATTTCATTTTTCGAAAATTATTTAAAATTATTCTTATTTTTTATTTTATGAATAAGGTATTTTTTACCAATGATGTCAAAAGACTATTTGGTTTTACAAAAATGACGTAAATAAGAATTATCTTCAAAATTAAAACTCAATTTTTATAAGACTCATTTAAATATATCCACGGTTCCTTGTAAAGAAAATATTCCCTTATATGTTGGAAATATTTGGATATGAATTAACTTATTTCAAAATGAAAAATCAATTTTCCTCATGAAATATTGTAGTGGACTTTATCAATAATTCTAATCTATGATATTATTGTTTCCAATGAATTGCATGAGGGTTTTACACCACCCCACCATCTAGAGGGGATGTGTTTTTTTGTCTCCCCACATTACCACTATCCAAGGGTAAGAATCTCCCATCACATTAATCGAAAATGTAGTCTCCTTGATAAAAATAATATGATGGGTTGTTGGTTCCTCCTTTAATGGATTCCTCTATAGATCTTGTTTCCTAGTTAATGACTCACTCTAAGATTTAAGTAATCTTCATAAAAGTCATTCCCAATTCCATATTGATGTGGATTTAGGCTAATTATGTCACATCATTTGTGACTCAGAAAAAAAATCAGTGAATAGATAAAATAATAATCATGGGAATATATTGACATCAAGGAGGTTGGGAATCTATAATGTCTTCTCCTTTTGAAGATAGAGGCATAACATACAAGGAATATTAGGTATGGAACACAATTAATCACATGTCAACCATGAGTTAGTTAACACTAGGGGATTATGTATTATGAGTCTTTTATCTCATGAATCCCCTAATTACTATTTATGGTAGATATTATAGGTCAGGTCCTAGGATTAATGTACTTTTGGGATATATGGGTCACAAGTTTATTGTATTTTGGTGATAGATGGGTCACAAGTTTAATGTCTTATGGGGAAAGCTTGGTCATGGCTTTAAGGTCTTGAAGGGATGGATTTTTCATAGGTTTTTCATCTTTTGGGGATAATTTGGTCATATATTTAATGTCTTATGAGTAAATTTGGGTCAAAGGTTTACAATATTGTGATGATAGATTGGTCACAAGTATAACAACATGTTGGTATAGATGGAACTTTGGTTTAACATCTTGTGGGATTGATGGGTCCTTTTTTTAATATCTCGTGGGGATATATCAGTGGGAAAGTGTGTCCCTAGGGGTGAAGATGATCAAACTTGTGATTTAGTGGAGTGTTATGGAATCATTTTTAAACCAAACAAAGGTATCCTAGATGTGTTGGTATATCGATATTAAACACCCATAAGGTGTCAAACATAACCTATTAAGATATAGGGAATAAAACCCACATAATTGGATACCATAGTTTATGGTCACGTGATAAGACTAGTAAATTCATTTTAATAAAATTCAATAACGATGATCATCTTGCAGAAGGAGAATCAAAGAGGGATAGTGTGGGGATTGTGCATATGGGCTACCCAGAGTAGGAGTCCATGGGGATGAGTGACTTAGTCCCAGAGTCGATGTCCATAGGTGTGTCATCACATGATAAGTATACATTGGGTATCCAATGTTCTTCACACAAGGTAAGGCTACAGTTTAATTTCATGTGATGAGGACATTTTTTTATTTTAAAATCGTATGACTTGGTAATGGAACTATAAAAAAGTTACATCATGAATCTCAAAAACAAATTGGGCTTACACCAAGGTAATCCATTTTAAGGTAGTATATGATGATCCAACATAATCAATTTCTACTAGGAATGGTTTGTAGTTTCACTTGATGATTCCACCTTTAGGGATTACATTACTACAAGTAATTTACCTATCTATGGGGCATAGAATATTCATTTCCATGAAGGAGTGAAAACAAGGGGTTCCTATATTAGGGTGCATATAAAATGGATAAAAATGTAAGGTAATGGCACACGACATGATTGAAACACATTGGGCAGACCTAGGGGTTGGTTGTAATGGTCACATGTAAATTTGGGTTTGATTGAACATGTTCTAGATTGGAACAGGGTCCCATAAAACTCATACATCAAGAAAGGATGTTGGATAAATGGGGGAACGAAGGATCAACCTAGTGGATGGGTTTTGTGAATGGAATGGTTTCACTAATTTTTTGGGATTTGTGATGTCTAGTGGTCTCACAAAATAACATCTTTCACTAAATAGGCTAACCTTGCCTCAACGTAAGGTATCAGTTCACATGGGGTTGGTTTCACAAAAGATAATTATTTCAAAAAACCATAAGAGTAGAAAAAGGTATTTAATCTTACATAAGGGTCATCAAAAATTGTGAAAGGAATCTATATCATGGTTTGGAATTATCAGAAACCCATGACACTTGATTTTGTGATCGATGGATACCTTTGGAAAACCATCTCCTCTATTGCTCACGAAGCTTCAAATTTTCAAAAGTTGAATTATTTTCATTAAATATGAAAGGTCACTTATCCTTAAAAGTTAGACTATGAGAGATATTTATTATCACATCTAAGGTGAGGGAATATATTTCCTGAAATATGTTTAATTTCATGGAATATTATGAGCATCATGAATTAACATGTTTTTCTAGAACTACCATACACTTCCTAGAGGTTACCACTTAATGATCCATGTAGTCATGGGCTTCCATGAAACAATGTTCCATTGGGAAGAGGTTACCACATCCAGCTTCACATGGGTAGTTGATGTTCAAAAACTCAATGTTATTTTTAGTGGTTTTGACCTTCATGAAAAAGGCACTTAAGTTGATTTTTAGCCTTTTTTTCTAAAATATTCTTCTAACCAGATGAAACTTCCTAAAAATAATTCATAACATGAATATTGGGGCTTCAAAATATTAAATATATTTGATATGGATTATAATAAGGAAATGTGGTTTGGATTTCTTGGAAAATACATTGAATATATTTGATTTCCAAGACATATTATCGAGATTTAGTCTTAAATTATGCCTATAAATAGGGGTGGTGGTCCCTATGGGGAACACAATATTTTAACCAAATATCTGGTTGTTATCTCTTTTTATACAACTCATGAATTTCATGAGATATTAGAGTTATTTATACTCAGAAATCGCAACTATACCCTCTCATGTGAACTGAATTTCCATGAACAAATCCACATGAGAGTGATAATTTCATGAACATGACCTTCATAAACCAATTATAGATATTATTTATATCTAAAATAAAATTTCCATCAAAGGTGATGATGATTTCAATAATAAAAAAATGTATATTTCTAGAAATATCATGATTAAATAGAGAATCTAGAGTGATTCAGATCATTGTAGACTCATGGAATTACTGATAGAGGCTCAACTAGACAACCCATTATGAAGTAGTCTAATATTTTTTGGTTTTGGGATGAGTGATGATGTGTTCATACCTAGTGTGGATCATGATTTTCTTGCCTACTAGTTCTAGATAATACTTGTACGGTACTAGTAGAATGGGGTATTTAGAGGACACATTTTTGAGAAACAAACATCTCTTACCACCAATACCTTATATAACCTTGTGAAAAATGAAATTAGAGAGGCGTTGTTGGTAGAGTAATCTCCCCCTAAATATGAGAGCATCAATAAGGTGGGATTGAATGACCATTACAATGGGTGTATAGAATACTAGGACATGCTACAGGGTGGTAAATTCATGGATAAATGAGAATGGTCAAAAAAGTTATGATATTACTACCATGAATTCATATGGGAATTGAAGAATGTTATTATATATCTGTTAGCATGGTTCTCACATTTCCAAGTATATCATCTTCATAAAATCACGCCTTAGAAACTCATCAGCTAGTCACTAGAGACCAACATGTTTAACTTATATCTTGGAGAAGTTAGGATTTATTTATGGGACCTCTAACAAAACATAGTGATCCCATTCTAAGAGGATATGTTTGATAAATTTCTCCATATTGAGGAAACATGTTATTACTAGGAGCAGATTAGATAGATACCTTGGTGTGTCTCTACGCTAGGTCTAGGGGGAGTGTCACCACAAATTTGAGATGAAAGACACCCCATTCATGTAATGAATCATGTGAGTTCTGAATGAACCTGGCGAATGCCTAAAAGGAAGGACATGTTAGTGTCCAAAGGTAAATAAATGAGGCAATGGGATCATGTATTAGAGAATATTTAAGGTGAGGAAATATTGATTTTTGGGCTATAGTGTGTAGCTCTAGAATCATGTGTCCATGACAGTAAAATTTATCTCCATCATGCTCTGTAGGTGGATTCTCCCAATTTGGGATTCACTCATCAAGGTAGGTCTATGTACCCTCATCATAGAACTATTGTTATTGATGGATTAGTAAATCAACATAGTAGTGTCGGTGCTTATGAATTTTTAAATGGTGTTGCCCACATCTACTAATTGAATAAAGACTCCAAAATGTGTGATACCTTATAATTATTTTATATTTAGGTCTCTACAAACATAAGATGATATAAATATATAAACTTCATATTTCCACATAGTACAAACATCCAACTATTTATTATCGCCACCATCAGGAGTTATCCTATCAAATCGGGCTCAATAGACGTGATAATGAGGATTGGGTAGGTGAAAATATTTTTTTTAATATGTTTCCTCTCCTTATGATAACAATTACTAATGATGACATGGGAACCACTGAGAAGTGGTTATACCTCTTAACCTGTCAAGGTGGGGTACTTGTGGATGGGGTAGAAAACAATGTTGTTTTTATCCATACACCCACACCACTTTTCTTGGTAGTTTTAGTTCCTCCAACGTATCACCCTAAAGGTGTATATGAGGTAATACAGGTAGAAACGCAACAAAATCTTCAATTAGATATGAAATAATTGTCTCATATGATGATGGAAATGGTTGAAATTTGATTCCACCAGCTACTTCCACCTATGAGATCATCCGTGAATACATGCTGAGTTATGAGAGAGAATATCCTAGTTACATGTTGAGTATGTCAATGAATTAGTCTGAAGAGTAAGGGCCCATATAACCATGAGGTCTTGGGGGACGAATGAATAGGGAACACCATATAGGTTGAGCCGGGGTATCAATTAATGTAGTGTAAGGATCTTTAGTGACACCTAGTCCTGTATAGGAGGATACTTTAGGGAGGGGAGTAACAAATGGCTCGATAGTCTCGAGTGTGCAGCTTTGGGGGGGAAGTAAAACTTTTTGGAGTGGTTTCAAGGGAACACCTACAAGGTTAGATAAAGTGATTACATTTCATGGATGTTCCCAGTGATGTGGTTTCCCTAACACCTAGGGGAGTTAGGGGATATATAAAAAATCACATCTCTTTATGAGATATGAAGTGTCTCTACTCCACGGTGATACAACTTACCAGGATTATCCATGCATGGAAGGATTTTTTGTTCCATAATTCAAGGTGATAAAATACATGGATAAGCTGGAAGACATGATCTACACTCACAGCATCCCATGTCATTAGAAAAATCAATTAAATGTGCTTTTGGGAATTCCATCTCCCTCATGAATTTATGTGGACTGATTGTTTGCTGGTGTGGCCTTGAGAGTTGGAATGGTGGATGGAATAGGATTTTATGTTTTTTTACTCCCTTGGGGATGAAAATTCTACCAGTAATCAAGTTAATATTCATCTCTTCTGCATCTTGGATATTACTGATCATCTAATATTTCTTCTTATCTTATATTTCATATTGGTTGGAATCGATGATAGTAATGGGGGGGGGGGTGGGGCTCTACAATTAAAATCAAGAATAAGATGAATAAGTGAGTGACACACTAATTGGGTGGTAGGAATGAGGCCTTCTCCATAAACCATCACCACAGATAGCCAACAACCTCTTATTAAGGACGCTCTGATGGATGAGGTTATAACTCAACGGTCTCAAATGCTTCCTAGAAACCCTTCTTCCAGGATATGGATTTTAAGTATTCATGAAACTATTATTACTTTTTTGTTTTCCATAAGATGTGGTCAACATATATAGACATAAGAATTCGAGATAAGATTTTTGACTTTTTTGGTCAAGCTATACCACTCATGTAATACCATTCCCCTCTTCACTTTTTTACTTCTATTTTTCTCTTCCATATATCATGATCATCCAATCCTCTATATTAAATGGAAGTTCAAATAGTGTTTGGATTCCATCATGTTGGGGTTTGAGATGATAATTTTCCATCAACAGAGGAGTCCCAGGAGGGTGTGGTTGATGGGTCAACTATTAAAGTTACAAAAGATATGGCTACTAATGATGTGGCCTCAATAGAGGTGGTTGAAATTGTTTCAGCAACTAAAATGATTAGTGAGTCCATGATGATCATTCTTACATTATATTTTTTAATTATGATGGACATTGAATATATGAATGTGGTTGATATCATACCACTGATAAAGGTGGATGAGGAGGTTATGTTGGTTGAACATGCCTCATAAGTTCCCTAGGGGGTGCTTAGGGATCGGGCTATTGGTGACGGATCCCAAGAAGAATCATTTTACTTGGACATATGGATTATCCCACCTGGGGATCTACCTGAAGACTACACTACCACCAATGTGATGGTGTTCTTCCACTAGTAAGACTTGATTCCATATTAGGACATCGAGTATTTTGGATCAAACATTAAGAAATGTATCTATGTCATTAAATTAATCATGAGGATGAGTCTATGTAATTTCATCACTCACACTCCACTAGATAATATATCAAATAGGGCGGGATCTCTCCATAATTGGTTAGTTAGTCTGGGGACCATAGGTTGGATTCTAGAAGCCTCTATGAATTATCACAATATTTTCTCATTGAAAGTGCATGTCCGGAGGGGAATAAGTACAAAAATTCCTAGAAGAAGAATAAGGTTGAGGGAACTCTGGTGCTCCAGGAGGTTGAGGAGGATATTTATTTCCAAGAAGTGCAATCATGGTAGAATAATTCCACCTTAAATACTTAGGAAGAGATGATATACTGATTAATGGATCATTTGGTGATATATAAAAGTAAGGTATTGGAGGAGTAATCGATGGCTGTTGATTCCATGTGAAAATATATTTGGGTTCTAATAAGGGATCATAAATTTCACCCTACTACCCAGGTGGAGGTGGTTGATTTACAGGGTGATAAAAGTATCCTGATGCTACTCAATAGATTTTTTATGATATCAAATTCTCAATCAATATGGTTAATCCCTACAGAATTTCACATTATATGGAAATAGAGTGGAGGCTCTAACAAGTGGATGACCCTCCGAAACTTTTGGAATTGTTTGTTTTTTATTCCTACATTTTTTGTTGTGTTATTTTTTCTGCATCTCAATCATGTCAACATGGAAACCGATAGTGGATCTCTAATCCCATGTTATTAACTCTTGATATGGAAAATGTTATAAAAATAGAATATTTAGAATTTATATTAGAGTTGTAAAAAAGGTTTGAAACCTCATGGTCTAAACTTGTTTATTGATCACTGAGGTTGTTTGGACTAGACAAGATATGGCTATAGGATATGACTCTCTATAAATTTGACATGCATTCCCAACATGCACTAGTGAAAAAATGGGAAAATTATTAAGGTATTTAATTATTTCAAATCAAAAGGGGTTGAGGAAATTTATTAATCAACATTATTATTATTTGGAACATAGTGGGGGTGGGTTGATGTGGTGATGGAGGACAACAACATACCCTATTCCAAAAATAGAGTCCATTATCATTTTCGCATGGATGGGGAAAAATTTGGATCATCCGTTGACCATGTTAAAACCACGATTCCTAACTAAAAATAGCATGAGAAGTCTTTTGGAGTGTGTACCCTGTATGGTAGGGAAGATAGTGTGTCTAGAAACCACTGTCGTTGGGGGGGTGGACTGTTCAAATATGAAAGATGATTGGGATCCAAATTCCAAGAGAAAAATGGAATTTGGATGAATTGGGTAAATTTTCAGATGGAGTTAACACTACCATAATTACACAACCAAGGATTTGATCAAATTTGGTAGGTTTATCAGTTTGAATAATGGTTAGACTCATCTTCCATGGTTTTTGTCATTTTGGATGCCAAGTGACTTAATATCTCGAATGGTTTCATAGTTGATAGAGACATATTTTTTTGAAAGGGATTCTCATGAAAGGGTCTAATATGATTTTCTATTTTATTTCATTCTATGAGGATAATTTTTGTATAGTTTTACATTTTATATCAAGGAATTTCAATACACAGTTTAATTTTATATGCGGTGGATAATTACTTCGTACCATTTAACATCATATGTTTAGGTCATTTATAGCATGTGTTAGTGTCTTAATACTATGAAACGTGAAACAATGTGAATATATATTGCATGTTTATGGTAGTGGAATTCCAAAATAGGAACCAAAATAGGAGGCACATCATGTGGGAGCTCATGGTTAAAATGATCTCTATTATCTTCCAAAATAGATAGGTTATAAAAGTATTGCCATGTTTTTTTCGGGGTCCATAGTGCATACCTGCTGGAATCAAACATAATTCTTTTTAAACCCTCATTTTTTACCAAGTTTCATGAGTTTTCCTTTGGGTGGTATTATATCTTTTTATCAGTTATCCTTTAGGATATTTCATCATAGCGTACATATGTTCATCTTGACTCACAATAGATTTCATGGTAATACTAGTTAGACAAATGAGTTTCAATTTATTTATTGTCTTAATTGTCAGAACATAAGATGGAAATAGGTTATGATCACGATTCCTAGATCCTTGGAATGCTCAGAAAAAAATCTTTTATAGTTGTAATGCTTGGTCTATAGGGATACAAATAGTTGGTGTTCATAATACTTGGATTATGGGGTTGTAAACAGTTTAATGTCTTAAGGCTTATACAGTGGGACTAAAAATATTTTAGGTTAATAGTTTTCGGACTATGGTTTGTTAAATAATTTGGTGAAAAATTCTTGGATAATGGTTTTACAGATAGTTTAGGATCATAATACTTGGACCGATGGTGGAAGGTCTCAAGGTAATGTTTGTGAAATAGAGGAGGGGTAACCAAAGGTGAATCTCTATATAAGGATACCAGATGCTACAAGAATAATTTATAAGGAATCTGTCACAACATTTAAGTCCATGACTCTTAGACCAGGGATCATAGTTTTAGGACATAGGTTTTGGACCATAGGGTAACCCGTGAGTCTCATCCTTTTTTATAAAAATTGAAATTTAACTCTTAAGCCCACATATTCCATTATCCATATGAGAAACAAGGAAAAGTGAATATCTACCATTTTTCTTTGATAGTCTTCACAATAATTGAAATTGGTGACTCACATGGGGATGTTCCATAAGGGTATATCTTGACTTCTATTTTCTATATTGTAACATTGGAATGACTGATAGGAGGGGAAAAATGCTGACCATGTTCGAAACATAGTTTCTATCCTACATTGATTGAGGGTGGGTTGAAAAAATTGAAAGATCACCCATTTAATGAGTTAAAAATATGGACACCTTTATTTATTACCATGGATTATTGTAGGTGTCTTCTCACAATGGTAGGGTATCCAAGCTAGACAAGACATAATTCCATTAGGGATCCTATTTAGATTATAATAATGATTATTATCCAAATTGATGAAAGAACTGAATATATATGGAAGTGGGTTACATCCTAGATGTAATGTTGAGTTCCCTAGGGGTCATCCCTCCATGAACATATGTGCACTATATTAATTCTTGTTTATGTGAGTAGCTAGCATATCCGGAAAGGGTATGAACATGAAATGAGTTGGTGGTGGGGATGGACCCAGGATAAGAGATCTGGGCATCATTATATATCCCATTGGATGGGAATAAAGACACACCTTATTCTTGAATGAATCATGGTAGGAGGCCAATGATAAAGGGTTGTTCTCCCCTCAGATGAGGATATCGATACATCTCATACATGTAACATGAGGCATCACAATTTTATATGTTTTATGAGTATTGTTTCACCTGCTGTATTGAGGATGTTTGATTGATTCATCTCATATTTTCCATATGTTTCATCCATGTTTTATATGGGATAAGGCTACAGTTAACCACTTTATACTAAGGATATTAATTTAGTCCTTATTATATTTTTTATATAAGTCATACAAGTTTTATATGAGGGTAAGGATACATTTTAACTTCATTTATTGAAGATGCTAGTCTGGTTAATCTCATATTTTTCATATGAGGCATCCATGTTTTATTTGGAGTATTGATACTGTATAATGTCATGTGCATATGATGTTAGGGTTTTTAGTTTAAATAAATATAGACCAGACTAAATATTCATCTATTTTAAGGTCATATATCCATGACTGATTGGTGTGTGTGTCCTAAAGGTTCTTGTGTAAAAGGAAATAATGATATCCCAATTTGATAATGCAACCCAAGGGACCCTTTTCCACACCCACATCCATGAGAAACTACACCCAAGTAGAGATCATGCTGCATATGGGTGAGATACCTTGTGATGTCTTGAAAGTGGGATCTAGACCGATTATATGTTATTTGGGTTTCATTGGGTAACCCATGGGAATGTGAATCAAGCCATACATAGTTATGTAATGGAGTAAGGTTGGATATTGAAACTGATAGGGGGATGTCCTCTTAGGAAAGGATTTGATGAAAAAATGGGGGAATTGCCTTGCTAAAACACCAGGGTTGAATAAAACTATGCAGAGAAGGGGACACAAAGGGGGTCCGTTAATGTAGTTTAATGTCTTCATTCCTCTAACTAATGTTGTGTGGGAATTTTTAGTGTTCTTGTGTGGTGAAAAAAAGTTAAACCCAATGTGAAGGAGGATCAAGGGATAACCTATTTGTAAAAAATGAATCTCTAAACTAGTTTCATTTATTTTAGGGTCATGAGGCATGGATGAGGGGGAGACCAAAAAATATGTTGGTTCTGATGTTTGAAATAGGATTTCAAACCCAAGAATCCCTACATTTCCCATAAAGCATGGGAATCAAGATATACATTATTCTGGAATGTGGTGTACTAGGATAATGATTCTATTAGGGGGGATGTTTTATTTAGTGAGGAAACAAAATACTCCAATATTTGTGAAATAATTCATCCAATGTTTATTGAATAGCATGAGCCTAAAGTTTATTTTTGTGTATTGAGGATGTCAGTTTTTGTTTATCTCATATTTTTCAACTATTGAATCCCCATTTTATACAGTGTAATGCTATAGTTTATCATCATGTACAGAAGAATTTTTTTTCATCTCATATGTTTCATATGAGGCACCCTAGTTTTATACAGGGTAAGGAAATATTTAAACATTATATGTGGTGGAAATTAGTTTGTTTCATATCACATATTTCATACGAGGCATCCATGTTTTGTTTAGTGTAAGGATATATCTGAACATCCTATGATGAAGATGTTAGTTTTGTTTATATAATATTTTAAATATGAGGCATTCCAATTATATATGAGGTGATTCTATAGTTTTACATCATTTACAATGTATGTTTGGCCTTGTAGTTTACATTCATACTACTCAGAATAATATTTTCTCTACTTTAAAGTCATAAAACATAGAAAAATGCTTTTAAAATAGTTCAAGGTCATTATTATTGGATTTTAAGTGATAAAAATAGTTTATGGTCCTAGTTCATCGACCATGGATGGTGCTTCTAGTCAAGGTTATAGAACTAGGACCCTGGTTGATTTAGATTAATATCGCGTAGAATTATCAATATATTTCATGTGATGTAATGCTGAAGAAACATTTTATATGTGGGAGTAATTTTATTCTATCCATCCATAGTGATTAAAGTGTATTCCCTATTAGAATTGACCTTATGGATTATGTAATGTCCTTATCATATGACCTTCAACATTAGAATGTTTTTAGGTATCATCGGAATTCTCAGTACCAATACCTTATCACCCTAGTGGATGGAGAGGTTGAAAAAATTCTTATTGAACTCCCTTTCAATTATTTTATGGTTCCTCTTAAGATGTACTAGGTTTAGAGCCTTTTTTCCAAGAGGAATTTAAACTCAACTAGAAATAATCCGGAAATATTTTATGGATTCTGTTTTTCATAAATATCTATTTGGATCTATGTAATCTAATACTCAATGTGTGGGACTATCTCTATTCTATACACTAGGGAGTATGGGGTCACCTGGGTGGAATTTATAGTTCCCATCTTATAAGATCAAACATATTTTGGGATTTTATCATGCCTAATATTTTTTTTCTATCCCATTATCATCGACAAGATCATATATAGGGTCTTTTAGTATTTTCAATATACCCATTTTCCTATGCATGGTATTGAGAATCATTGATTAAACAAATGTTTTACCAGGAATACAGTTTCATTATCTTAGTAGATTGAATGGTGGTGTCTTTATCACTAAGAATTATGTGATCAAAACCAAACCAATATATGATGGGGAGCTCAAAAACTCAAGTAATGACTAGTTATGGGCTTCATTTAGGGGAACTGATTTTACCCAATTTGAAAGGAAGACTATTGTGGTCAAAATAAACTAGCACAATCTAGTTTTCACTATTGGGTAGGGTCCCACCATATCGAGTCACCATACCAAAAAGGGAAAAGAAATTTTGGTAGTATGGATAGTCTCTAGAAGTTGATGCACAAATTTAGTATTGATATTACATGCATTTAAACTCTTCGGAATGTCAATAAATTCTTGAACTATGTGGGTCCAAAACTGACCCAATATCTTAATTTGGTGGGAGATATTCATTCCTAGTATATGTGTTCTGTAGGATCTGATATGTATATCCTACATGACCTGATAAATATCATATACTTGGATTCAACCAATGATAATTCCATCAAACCAATAATTGTAGAGGGTTTGATTATGGATAGGGAAATTTTAGAGGGTAAATTGTACTTCATGTTAGTTGATTTGCTCACACTTTTCTCAATTTGGAGGTAGAAATACATGGTGGAGATAATAAAAAATTGGGGTACTCCAATTAGGTGTTCCCTCTACTATGGGGGTATTTGAAGTTATTGGTACATTATTACCATAAGAAATCTAACATATATATTGGATTCCATAATTTGAGGTGGAAGGGGTGATGACTCGTCTATGTGCCACATAAATGACCAGGTCACCCTGTAGGGATCTACAAGAGACACAACAAGGATTTTCAAATAATTTTCATGACCATTCTATGATAGGGGAACATGGGTAACTTTTAGCTATAAATGGTAGTTGGACATCAGTCAGAGTTTATGTTAGAGAAAGGGGATAGTCTATGGATTTTTAAATGATGTAGCCACCTTTGATCTGAATAATGAACCACTCATAATCTCTATTAACATGTGAAAAAAGGGAAATAAATTTCAATGGAAAACTCAAGACCAATAATAAGGTCCCCATACTACACCTCATTTTTAGTTAACCATTAAAAATATTAAAAATATTATGGAAAATGGTTCTTTTGGAGTGATGAAAATGATCTCTAAGATAATCCAATTGAGTATGGGGTTATTAATCCTTCTGTTGGTTGGTCTTGTAAAGGACCCATAAACATTTGTGTTTTGACATGGTATGTAGAGACCCGTATCTTATCGTACATGGACATTACATTACTTTTGCGGAATACTTAGTACATAACAAAAACACACACACAAGGATCGTAATAGTTTAGTGTCTTTGGAAACTCGGAATATAATCTTTTAATCCTGGTGAAAGATCTTCAACATCTCCCATACAGATCTTCTTTTTTTTTACCTAAAACCTTTCTTTATATCCTGGGGAAAAGAAAACATAAAAGGGTGAGCTCAAATGCTCAGTAAGGGTAAACAAAAGAAATATCAATCATATCATATTTTTCATAAGAACATAACATTTTTGGAAATCTTAACCTGCAAAAGAGAGCATAATTTCATAACATGGGATAAATCATAGTAGTGAAATGAAATCATAACTTAAAACATTACTCATTGTGGCATACACACATAATCATAGAGAATCATTTCTTGTTAGTCAAGACTCATTGCCAAGACTATCTTAGTGGACAAAGTCCCTTTCTGAATCGAGTAATCCTCGTTTCAGTCCTGTTTCACTTAACCGGTATAACCTACCATTCCAGCCATGTCTATCTCATGAGATATACAATCTTTACCCAATGCATTGGAGGGAGATATAGGTCCCACCCATCTCACAATGAATCCTTTCTTATGTGTGCCACATAATCATAAAACATACATCATTGCATAACACATGTAACAAAAATGGGATTCTTGAAACATCATGACATCATAAATCAATTCATATAAGATAAAGGAATTCATAAACATAATTCCATCACAACATAGTCAAATCAATGTAAAAATATGGATAGAAACAGAACCCTTTATTATCTTAGATGGAAAATAATTTTGATAAAACACTTGAATTGAATTCTTGAGGAAAATATCCTTTATTCTTCAAAATCAATTTCTTTTCACAAAACATCATGAAATTTTAAAAGAAAGAGATTTTATTGAAAATAGTCATGAAATATTTTAGAGGATGCTTCATGAAAATAAGGCTTTATAAAACAGTAGAAATCCGTTCGTGCCGTATAAGTTAAAAAAAAACATTCTTCGTACTTTTGTCGGAAAAGTCAAAAAGTATCTCGTATGAAAAACGACAAAAGATTCATTTCATATCTTTTACAAAAAAAAAACTTACCGAAGGGTAAAATTGGATATAAACTATTGTAGAAGGATGGAAATAATATTACATATTGAGGGAACATGGATGTGGATGATAAAATACACCCCAGTAATTACCAAAGTAAATACAATCTCGGATAAAAGTGAGATTGTGATATTTCCCTTACCTTAGGTCTGATTTGCTTCGTAAGTGTCCGAACCTCCTGTATAAGGATTTAAATAATGTCATTTACTTATTACAGAATCATATTCATTGTTATGATATCATATATGGTTCACTTATGAATTTATATTACCCGTTCTTTTGTAAATTCCATGATAAAGAGCGTTTTGGGTAAAATCGTTTCATTTATCGTAGGTGTTTTGATTTGTTGTTCTTGACATTATTATTACTTATATAATGATTTACTTACTTCCAGAATATAAAATATGATTTATATATCATATATATTCAGTATATATATATATAATAGATAGATAAATGAAATGAAAAACACCGTTCATGGAGACGGTAGTCCGTACGTACGCATGAACGCTATTTTCCTTTCCTTATTGTCTTGAATGGAAGTAAGTAGATGACCTACATATATATATATATACATAAATCCAGTAGCTTTATAATGTCATATATTTCATTATTATTTCTTATATATACTTTATAATCATTCTTAAATGGTTAACATGGAGAATGAATCTCATCGCGTCGTGGAGACGGTAGTCCGTATGTACGCACGAGCGATGATATCATTTCTATAAATATTGAATTGAATTGGAGTGGATTATACAATATATCAGAATCAATATGATGTTGTAATAACTATGTATAGTTATTCTTTACACCATTATACCCATCCATGTAAGGTGGTGGTGGAAAATAGATTACACCACGGCGTGGAGACGGTATTCCGTACGTACGCACGCGCGGTGATTTCTTTTTCCGTAGGATGGATAGATGGTGAAATAAGGATGTTTCATACTTATAATAACATATCAGTATATGAGTGATACTGATGTTATTACTTCATAATGAAACAACCTAATAAGAAGAAGTGGAAGAAGAAATAAAGATGAAAGAATTGGTAACAGTAATTACCTCTTCTTTGAAGCGCCTCTTCGAGACCTCCTCTTAGGGTACTAAAATTGGTCTTTGAGGAAGACCAGAACCTCTAGGATGTTGCTAGGGAAGTGGAGAAGAGACTTTGGCAGGGTTTGGCCGAGCTTGAGAGCTCAAATTGGTGTGAGGAGGAGGGGGAGGAGGTGTCCTTTTATAGGGGAGGAGAGGGGCACCTTAGGAATTCTTAAAAATATTAATTTATAATAAATCTAACCCCACTTAAAAACCTCCAAAAATGACTCATATTCGAAGCTTAGATGAGATAGGGTTGTAATCTCATCAACCAATCAAATTTAGACATGTTTGGATCTTATTTTAAACCTTATCAATTAAATTTAACTCTAAGTTAAATAATTTAACTTTTACCGTGTCTTTTTGTTTTCTTTCACTATATGGTTAATACACTTACTATAACATGCCAAACGAACCCCAAATTGTTTATTATTAATATATATATCCTTATCTAAGTCATTTGGCCGATCCTTAGATTTTTAGGAATAAAATAACAATTAATAATATAATATTTGATTTAAAAACTATTTTGTGTCAATTTTGACACTATTTGATATATGATTTTTGTGAAAGTCATAACAGAATTAAATGTTCGAACCAAGTTGATTAAATCAACATTAATATATCATAGTAACCTAGAAAATTAGTGGAATTCATAAAAAGTCTCAAATTACATTTATTTTGGTGTTTATAACATCAATTATGTCAATATTTCATAAATAAGATAATTACTGCATCATATTTGTGTCATAAATTAATTAAATTATTTGATGTCTAAAAATTACAAATAAAATACCATTATGTAGGAAATCGTTTTAGATTTCTAATGAATATTTATAGTCTAATTTATCTTATGTATAACCCCATATTAAAAATGATTTACTTATTAAACATTGATTTTAACTATTTTAACCCTTCTTTAAATAAATTAATAATAAATGTCCTAATCTAATCCAAGTGGGCCTAAATGGTCATATTTTATTCCTAAGGTTGAATTACACTTGTCCAATAGAATTGGGACATGTGTTAGGGTAATATTGATATCATATTTACCCTTAGTTACCCTATTTACTATTAACCGCGGTAAAAATAGTAAAAAGTTACTATTCACCAAAAAATTATTTTTATCTCATTGAACCACATTTTACTTACTGATATCAACCGTGTCTGTCGGATTTTTGAAATTCCATTCACAGAAGCGGTAAAATTAAGTTTTATGAAAAATTCAGTTTTTTTAACTACCACTTAGTAGTTTCACTATTCATCAAAAAATGAAGGTTTTCAGAAAAATGCCAAAATTTCATCCTAAGCTATATTTCATATTCCGAATTCAAAAATGAAGTCTATTTTACCAAATTCATAACATAGAAGTTGAATTAATTAATTTTATAATTAAATCCCGTTGTTAAGACAAATAGCGTGTTTTTAAGAAACAATTTCTATCAAAAGATTGATACTTGATTATGTCTGGTTTAAATGTGATATTACAACCAATGACCAGCATTGAATTAAATTGTAAAAATATATTCTAAATATACTTTAAAACCACTCAAATTAATAATTTATCACTATTAATTATTTCGATTAAAAAAGTTGTTTTTTAATTATAATTAATAATTTTCACTATTCATCAGAATATGAAAGTTATCCGAAAAGTACCAAAATTTCACCTTAGGCTAAATTCGATACTCTGAATCCAAAAATGAAGTTCATTTTGAAATATAAGATTTAAAGAATTTTAAAAAGTGGTTATTACTATTCATAACGGCTAGTTTTAATAATATTTTAATAGCATATCGTTGTTTAGTGAAACTCGTTATTGCGTACTACACACGCTATCAAGGAAGGTCGCGATTGCGTGTAATGCAAGTCAAGTCAAGGATGTGTGTTGTTCAAGCTCCTTTTGGTGTAGCGTACAACACAAGACATTAATAAAATTAAAATGAATATATTTTTTTATAAAATTTTGGGCTGTTACATTCTACCCCCCTTAAAATGAATTTCGCCCTCGAAATTCGTCGGGGTTATAAATGGTTTACTATTTGAAAGTTTCTTTAATAGAAATCCACATTGTAAAAGGGAATACCAAAACTTGGCTTTAAAAACTAAAGTATGAAATGTAACGATTACCCAAATAAACTAATCACTGGGTTTCCGCATAGGTGAAAATATGGATATGGAAGAGAAATCTAACCATCATGTTATGATGGAGAGTGGTAGAGAACATGGCTATGGAAAAGCCAGTAATCACAAATCCATAAAATTGTGACGATCTAAGGTACCATCTGATTCATCAGGTATAAGATCACTAGGACAACATTTTTGGTTTTCAAGATCATTTCCCTAAAGTTGAAAATTTGAATTAGAATAAATACTTACTTTATTTTGGTACAATATCACTATTGTCCGTGCCTTTAACAATTTCCACATCATCTCTTAAAGAAATGAAGTTGAATTTGTCATTCGCGATGTGTTAGCAGATCATGTGATAGAATGATGGGTCATTCCATCTGTCTCAAACAAAAGGTTAGAAAAGTTAAAAAATACATAAATCCATCTATAGTGAGATTAATCATATATGGTTCTTAAAATGAACTTATACATCACATATCATACTGCTTAATATAATAAAACTAGTTTCTACTAAACAGGGACTTCCTGTAGGTCAGTGGTAGGCGATAAAGGCCAGTCGCACTTCGGTTGTGGGTTCGATTCCCACAGCCTTGTCCGAAGCGATGGGCTGTCGCCCGTCCTGCAGGTTGTCCTTTTTATAAAACTATATTACTATAACATCCCATCAATAATATCGAAAAAAAAACTTCTATCCTTAAACAATACTAACTTATGTCCAACATAATTCATTCCAATCATTAGGCTCATAATACTGCAGTCCATTCTCATAATATAGTGACAACGATTACCAGAGATTTAATACTGTCGTTGATCCCCACATATCATAAGATATGTCTTGTTGGTCACATTCCAAACATTCAAAGTCCTTAATCGTGTATTCTCTTGAATACCTTAGTGAAAACATGAGTGCAGTTAAACGTTAACACTTTCCACATACCAAAATCCTCAAAATTCTATATACTCAAACCATGATATCACTTAGTCCTTATATCAATCATGAGCTCATGAATACTATTAAACATTTCATTTTCTCATCTTCATTATGTGCATATCATCTTATTTCCAAAAAATATCTCAATCACTTTGAATACCACATCAATAAATATTGCAATACTCAATGATACAACATTATTTTGGAATCCCATTACATAAACACTTAATCATTCCACCACATCGTTGTCATATTCAACATTGCCAATAGTGGTCGCATGTGATTTCCCTTTGTCCTTTGCCTTCAGTGGTTGCTCATGTTGATCATCACTAACCCTTGGATTAGGGCAATTATTAGCATAATGCCCCATTTCCTTGCACTTGAAGCATTGAAGTGTTGGCGGTGCGTTCTCTGCAGTGTTTGCTTTATTCACATCATTAGAAACCCTTTTTCCATTACTTCGACACTTAGCTGCTCGATGACCTTCTTTTCCACACTTAAAACATTTTCTAGTCCCTTTTAGACAATCTCCACCATGCTTCTTTCCACACTTTGTGCATAAGGAAACATTCATCTTCTTTTCACCATTATTCTGAGATTTCTCCTTGAACTCCATCTTTCGTTTCTTGTCAAAACCATGAGATGGATATGTAACACCAACTTCCATTTCTACCTTGATAGCACAACGCACAATTTCTTCATAGCTACTGAAGTCTCTTATAGCTAATGCCCTTCGAAGACTTGGTTTTAATCCACTGAAAAATCGATCAACTTTACTTTCAGGTTGGATGATAATTCCAGAAGCATACCTTGCAAGTCTTGTAAAATTTGCTTCATAGGTACCAACAGATTCATCATCCCTTTGCTTCAGTTCAAGAAACTCTTTCTCCATCTTTGTTCGAAGAATACGAGGGAAGTACTTATTGAAAAATAAGTTCTTGAACTCATCCCATTCCATAGACTCAATTTCATCCCTTTGCCTTGTATTCTTAATAAGATTCCACCATTGATCAGCATCTCCTTCCAAACGATACACTGCTAGGATGACTTTATCATGTTCAGAACATTGAAGAACTGAAAATATCTTTTCAGTAGTACTAATCCATTGTTCAGCAACTAATGGATCAGTAGACCCACTGAAAGAAGGTGGACGCTGCCTCATGAAGGATTCAACAGAATGTTGCTCCTTCCTTTGCTCGTTTGGAAGTCCTGCATGATTCATAGCTTGAGAAAGTTGTGTGAGCATGGCTACAAGATTTTGCATTCCAGCTCCTATATCGTTTGGTTGCTCAGGGGTACAATCATTGCATTGCCCATCACATTCCGCATTAACACGGTTCCTTCGGGTTCCAGCCATCGTCTAAAACCCCAAAAGAATTGTGTGAGAGGCAAAAATCATGCTAGGGAAAACAACATAATAAAGGGTTAGTATCCTCAATATCTAACATCTTAGGTTAAATTCGAAGATCGTTAGCGCAATTCTAGGACTATAACCTATACGTATACTTAACCTTAGAGACATACCTAGAAATACCTTAGAAATATCTCTAGGGATCTCACTAACGTTTTCGCATCCTAGTTTCCAAAGGTTGACTAAACCTTTACTCTGATACCAACTGTAGAGACCCGTATCTTATCGTACATGGACATTACATTACTTTTGCGGAATACTTAGTACATAACAAAAACACACACACAAGGATCGTAATAGTTTAGTGTCTTTGGAAACTCGGAATATAATCTTCTAATCCTGGTGAAAGATCTTCAACATCTCCCATAAAGATCTTCTTTTTTTTTACCTAAAACCTTTCTTTATATCCTGGGGAAAAGAAAACATAAAAGGGTGAGCTCAAATGCTCAGTAAGGGTAAACAAAAGAAATATCAATCATATCATATTTTTCATAAGAACATAACATTTTTGGAAATCTTAACCTGCAAAAGAGAGCATAATTTCATAACATGGGATAAATCATAGTAGTGAAATGAAATCATAACTTAAAACATTACTCATTGTGGCATACACACATAATCATAGAGAATCATTTCTTGTTAGTCAAGACTAATTGCCAAGACTATCTTAGTGGACAAAGTCCCTTTCTGAATCGAGTAATCCTCGTTTCAGTCCTGTTTCACTGAACCGGTATAACCTACCATTCCAGCCATGTCTATCTCATGAGATATAAAATCTTTACCCAATGCATTGGAGGGAGATATAGGTCCCACCCATCTCATAATTAATCCTTTCTTATGTGTGCCACATAATCATAAAACATACATCATTGCATAACACATGTAACAAAAATGGGATTCTTGAAACATCATGACATCATAAATAAATTCATATAAGATAAAGGAATTCATAAACATAATTCCATCACAACATAGTCAAATCAATGTAAAAATATGGATAGAAACAGAACCCTTTATTATCTTAGATGGAAAATAATTTTGATAAAACACTTGAATTGAATTCTTGAGGAAAATATCCTTTCTTCTTCAAAATCAATTTCTTTTCACAAAACATCATGCAATTTTAAAAGAAAGAGATTTTATTGAAAATAGTCATGAAATATTTTAGAGGAAGCTTCATGAAAATAAGGCTTTATAAAACAGTAGAAATCCGTTCGTGCCGTATAAGTTAAAAAAAAACATTCTTCGTACTTTTTTCGGAAAAGTCAAAAAGTACCTCGTATGAAAAACGACAAAAGATTCCTTTCATATCTTTTACAAAAAAAAAAACTTACCGAAGGGTAAAATTGGATATAAACTATTGTAGAAGGATGGAAATAATATTACATATTGAGGGAACATGGATGTGGATGATAAAATACACCCCAGTAATTACCAAAAGTAAATACAATCTCGGATAAAAGTGAGATTGTGATATTTCCCTTACCTTATGTCTGATTTGCTTCGTAAGTGTCCGAACCTCCTGTATAATGATTTAAATAATGTCATTTACTTATTACAGAATCATATTCATTGTTATGATATCATATATGGTTCACTTATGAATTTATATTACCCGTTGTTTTGTAAATTCCATGATAAAGAGCGTTTTGGGTAAAATCGTTTCATTTATTGTAGGTGTTTTGATTTGTTGTTCTTGACATTATTATTACTTATATAATGATTTACTTACTTCCAGAATATAAAATATGATTTATATATCATATATATTCAGTATATATATATATAATAGATAGATAAATGAAATGAAAAACACCGTTCATGGAGACGGTAGTCCGTACGTACGCATGAACGCTATTTTCCTTTCCTTATTGTCTTGAATGGAAGTAAGTAGATGACATACATATATATATATACATAAATCCAGTAGCTTTATAATGCCATATATTTCATTATTATTTCTTATATATACTTTATAATCATTCTTAAATGGTTAACATGGAGAATGAATCTCATCGCGTCGTGGAGACGGTAGTCCGTATGTACGCACGATCGATGATATCATTTCTATAAATATTGAATTGAATTGGAGTGGATTATACAATATATCAGAATAAATATGATGTTGTAATAACTATGTATAGTTATTCTTTACACCATTATACCCATCCATGTAAGGTGGTGGTGGAAAATAGATTACACCACGGCGTGGAGACGGTATTCCGTACGTACGCACGCGCGGTGATTTCTTTTTCCGTAGGATGGATAGATGGTGAAATAAGGATGTTTCATACTTATAATAACATATCAGTATATGAGTGATACTGATGTTATTACTTCATAATGAAACAACCTAATAACAAGAAGTGGAAGAAGAAATAAAGATGAAAGAATTGGTAACGGTAATTACCTCTTCTTTGAAGCGCCTCTTTGAGACCTCCTCTTAGGGTACTAAAATTGGTCTTTGAGGAAGACCAGAACCTCTAGGATGTTGCTAGGGAAGTGGAGAAGAGATTTTGGCAGGGGTTGGCCGAGCTTGAGAGCTCAAATTGGTGTGAGGAGGAGGGGGAGGAGGTGTCCTTTTATAGGGGAGGAGAGGGGCACCTTAGGAATTCTTAAAAATATTAATTTATAATAAATCTAACCCCACTTAAAAACCTCCAAAAATGACTCATATTCGAAGCTTAGATGAGATAGGGTTGTAATCTCATCAACCAATCAAATTTAGACATGTTTGGATCTTATTTTAAACCTTATCAATTAAATTTAACTCTAAGCTAAATAATTTAACTTTTACCGTGTCTTTTTGTTTTCTTTCACTATATGGTTAATACACTTACTATAACATGCCAAACGAACCCCAAATTGTTTATTATTAATATATATATCCTTATCTAAGTCATTTTGCCGATCCTTAGATTTTTAGGAATAAAATAACAATTAATAATATAATATTTGATTTAAAAACTATTTTGTGTCAATTTTGACACTATTTGATATATGATTTTTGTGAAAGTCATAACAGAATTAAATGTTCGAACCAAGTTGATTAAATCAACATTAATATATCGTAGTAACCTAGAAAATTAGTGGAATTCATAAAAAGTCTCAAATTACATTTATTTTGGTGTTTATAACATCAATTATGTCAATATTTCATAAATAAGATAATTACTGCATCATATTTGTGTCATAAATTAATTAATTTATTTGATGTCTAAAAATTACAAATAAAATTCCATTATGTAGGAAATCTTTTTAGCTTTCTAATGAATATTTATAGTCTAATTTATCTTATGTATAACCCCATATTAAAAATGATTTACTTATTAAACATTGATTTTAACTATTTTAACCCTTCTTTAAATAAATTAATAATAAATGTCCTAATCTAATCCAAGTGGGCCTAAATGGTCATATTTTATTCCTAAGGTTGAATTACACTTGTCCAATAGAACTGGGACATGTGTTAGGGTAATATTGATATCATATTTACCCTTAGTTACCCTATTTACTATTAACCGCGGTAAAAATAGTAAAAAGTTACTATTCACCAAAAAATTATTTTTATCTCATTGAACCACATTTTACTTACTGATATCAACCGTGTCTGTCGGATTTTTGAAATTCCATTCACAGAAGCGGTAAAATTAAGTTTTATGAAAAATTCAGTTTTTTTAACTACCACTTAGTAGTTTCACTATTCATCAAAAAATGAAGGTTTTCAGAAAAATGCCAAAATTTCATCCTAAGCTATATTTCATATTCCGAATTCAAAAATGAAGTCTATTTTACCAAATTCATAACATAGAAGTTGAATTAATTAATTTTATAATTAAATCCCGTTGTTAAGACAAATAGCGTGTTTTTAAGAAACAATTTCTATCAAAAGATTGATACTTGATTATGTCTGGTTTAAATGTGAAATTACAACCAATGACCAGCATTGAATTAAATTATAAAAATATATTCTAAATATACTTTAAAACCACTCAAATTAATAATTTATCACTATTAATTATTTCGATTAAAAAAGTTGTTTTTTAATTATAATTAATAATTTTCACTATTCATCAGAATATGAAAGTTATCCGAAAAGTACCAAAATTTCACCTTAGGCTAAATTCGATACTCTGAATCCAAAAATGAAGTTCATTTTGAAATATAAGATTTAAAGAATTTTAAAAAGTGGTTATTACTATTCATAACGGCTAGTTTTAATAATATTTTAATAGCATATCGTTGTTTAGTGAAACTCGTTATTGCGTACTACACACGCTATCAAGGAAGGTCGCGATTGCGTGTAATGCAAGGCAAGTCAAGGATGTGTGTTGTGCAAGCTCCTTTTGGTGTAGC
The DNA here is from genome assembly GCA_963277665.1 of Viscum album. Lineage (NCBI taxonomy): Eukaryota > Viridiplantae > Streptophyta > Magnoliopsida > Santalales > Viscaceae > Viscum > Viscum album. The sequence continues at coordinate 1,653,033,050 of OY728121.1, read as the reverse complement.
GTACAACACAAGACATTAATAAAATTAAAATGAATATATTTTTTTATAAAATCTTGGGCTGTTACATGGTAAGTACTACTCCACTTTTATAATAGATACATCTAGATAATCAAAATCTATGTGAAGTTATTTAAGGGATTGTTGTGTATCTAGGATGTCTTCCAGTGCTTGTACACTGATGGACTTTTCTTTGAGAAACCTCATGTTGAATTACTAAAGGATTACCTCCCAGCTCAACAATCATCCCCTTATAATGGGCCAATTGACAATGTAATTTAGTGGATTTATATAGGACACAATTAAAATCTCATTGTTCTAAATATAATGTCACAACGTTGATTTTCCAGGACCAGTGTGATGCAACTCTTCTCAAAGGGGGAATATCTGGCCTCTATTTCAAGGAACATGAATATGGTATAGTAGAGGTTTTCCCCTTATTTTTAGTTCTTTTAGGATATATGGGTGATAAGGTATTACTCTAATTCCATCACATAATAGACTAGAGGATATACTAAGAGGGCTGGAATCCAAAAATGGAGGCTGTAGAAGATGCTTCTTAATATAATTAGAGGCAGTATTGATTTCCTCATCCCACTGGTAGGAAATTACCTTTTTCATGATCTGCAAGAAGGTCGTGAATGTTTCATGTAGATTTAAATAAATTGGTGAATATAGTCTTAGTGGCCTTTGAGGACTCAAAATCCCTAGATATATCTTGGAAGTGGAATTTTAGTTATTGTATTGTTATTCTCAATATCAATATCAATTCCAGAATACTGACAATGAATATGATATATTTTCTTGAGGTGACCTCAGATGAACACTTTAATGGGTTCATATTTAAGATTTTGGATTGGAGGAATTTATGTTTATAATATTTTCATGACCAATTATATACTCTCTTCACTGATTTTATATGAAATGTGCATAATTTGTGTGAAATATTAATGTTTTAATAGTAAATATAATTATTGAGCATTTTTTGAAGTAGTCTAATTAAGTCAGTTTACTAATTTTTTATAAATATCATCTTACTAATCCAAATTTAATGGTTCTTGTTTTTTTAGGATTACAAATTCAATATAAAACACTTCATTTTAAGGAAACTTGGGCCAATTATTCCATTTGAAGGGTCATATGGATCACACAAGAAGGCCCACAGAATTTGTGAAGAAACTAGACCATCCATAAATATTGAGTTACTTGGCTCAATCAAGAAGTTCAAATTCATACATTCTCCTTAAACGTTTTTGGGACAATGTATGGAGTCTTGGATAAAAATTTCAAGGCCCAACTCTAAAGAAAAGGGGACCAATAGATTCATTTAAACTGAGCACACCATTCTGGATGGGAAATAAAATCAATATAGCATTCATGACATGTCTCCTAATCTAGTCATCAAATCAAGATGACATTTTTTATGAAATAAGAGATATAGGAGGAAAATTTTTTAGAATACATAATTCGTATTTTAAGGCATCTTCATATTCAAAAATGCATTGACATTTTGGCCATAAAAAAGGCATGGATCTAAATTGACAGTTTAACATTGTTTATGAAAACCACCAAAACTTTGGCTGCATAATCCCAAATGCCTACAAATTAGAGACTAGTAAGAAAACATTATTGTCTATAACTTTTAAGAAGGGGATATTTTATGATTCAGATGTCTGAATGTATAAATCGCCAAGTTAAGAGGAGGGGTACATTAGGAATATAAACAGTCCACCACCTTGGGCTATAAATACATACCCTCATCTCCTTTCAAAAGGGTTGGAATTTCAGAAAAGAGAAGTATTAATTGGCACGAACAATGCCTTTACAATGTCTTGGGAGTACCTTCCATACTCATGTGTTCATTTGAGAGACCCTTCCTCCTCCCAATGATTTCATTAACTTTTGTGCTTTTCTTCATTTCTAATATTGTAAGTCTTTGTTTTGTAATTTTGTTTTTGTGAAACATTATCCATAATATTATATTTAAATCACTAACCCTCTATTATTAAATATTAATTCTATTAAAAATAATTGAAGTGAAGATGAAAACCATTCCATTATTTTTCTTCCTCATTCAATCGAAATTCTATTTTTAATTCCCATCGTCGTTTGTGTGTTTGTGTTCGACACACAACTCTTTTCTTATCCCATTATTTTTCTTCTCTTATTAACTCATTATCATAAACATAATAAACCAAATTTTTAATCATATCAATGTCTTAGTAAATCTACCATTGGGGTGAGTCAAAATTTAGGGACGTTATGTGATTGAGTGTATTTGCTCGACTTGTATTCTTTAATTTAACATTGTGTATGTTAGACTTAACATTTCATGGATTAATGTCCTATTTTTTTAATGTGGGGTTTCCATGGATTATTGGAACCATAAATACACTACCATCAACAAGATCTGATTGATATTAGAACCCTATGATATGTTAAGGCTTCGATTAAATCCTTAACACTTAGGAATTCCAATCAATGTTATCTTGTGTAGTTGGGGTTAATTTAAATGCAATATAATGAAAAGCTCAAGGATATCACAAGCTTAACTCCCTAATAATGAACTCACCCCAATAATTATCAATTTCAAAATATGTATATTTCAATCATTTATTTCACATGCTCTCCAAACAAACCCCCAATCAGAATACAATAAACTAAATACAATTGATTATAAAAAATTATCATCGTCGAGGATTCGACCCGAGTGCTACTATACACATTTGCATAGCACAAGAACCATGACCTGTCGATTGGTGACAATTAGCCAAACTTTTGAATGGAACCATTACCGAGGACGGTGATTTTGGTAGTCATTAGTTTCTGGTTATTTTAAAAAAGAATAAAAAACAAATTTAAAAAAAATGAAATAAATACACAAAAAACCCACCTTCTCATTAAAATCATAAACTGAAAAAAAACAATGAAAAAATCATCTGCCTCTTTCTTACAACAACTCTATAAATGACCCGTAGCCTCCCAAAAAATCCCTTGGATTTGTTTGAAATTGAAATTGAGCGAACCTTTTACCAACATAGGAGGAACATTAGGGATAATAAAATAATTCAAGAACTAGTTTTTTTGTTTCTTTAAGAGTAATGTATTGGTCAAAGACCAAGACACAATTTATTAATAATCAAAAAGAAGTAAAATAAAAATGTCTGAAGGAAGGGATTTTATTACAATCTCTTTCATAAAGAGGAAGAAGGTCAACCAGGAGATTATCAACCCACGTATCGCACTGGTTGATACCTTTGTTAGCAAGAGCATCAACCACCATGCTCGCTTCCTAGTAGGCATGAGTGGCAATATATCTGATTTCCCGAAGAGAGTCAATACATTTCATCCCGCAAGAAGTAAGGGGCCAGGAAAGGTGGATCACACCATTCCAAATTTCTTAGACAATGGTGGTAGAGTCACTTTCAATCAAAATGTCATTCCACGCTTTCCATTGAACAACATAAATAGTCTGGATCACCGCCATCATCTCTGCCTCTAAGGAAGTGGCACTAGCTCAGCCTCTAAAGAAACAACCAAGACAACGGCCCAGATAATCCCAGCAGATAGCACCAAAACCTACTGGACCCGTGTTCCCTTTTTAAGCTCCATATACGTTTATTTTGATCCAACCAGGAATAAGGGTTTTCCAGAACACCTAAATAGATTGACGCGGCCTTTTGTAGAGTCCAAAAACCCGAACAAGTATAAGAATCATAAAATCTTCAACGGGGTTGTTACAAAAATCTTTTTGGATCGCAGCAGCATCCCTGATAGCAGAGAGAATTCTCGTGTGACCTGCATTGAGATTGAGTGAGTTCCTATTATGTAAAATTTCATTACAATCATACCAGAAAACATGGAGGAGATCTAAAACATCCGCAAGGAAAAGGTTCGTAATTCTCTTTGAGGCGTTAAGCTCCACACAACATTTTAGAAGCGTGAGAATGGAGTTAGAATAGATTCATCTGCAATCAAACATGTCAGTAATAAAATTCCAAATTGAAGATGCAGTAGTACAGGATATGAAAACATGGTTGGTATCCTTTCTATGCTAATGACAGATATGGAATTTAGAACAAAGTTGGATGCAAAAGGACTGAAGGCACACATTAGTAGGAACACAATGGTGTTCAATCCTCTAAATAAGAATAATCCTAGAGGTCTTGATCCAATTCTTATCAAAATATTTGATACACCCAAAAATATTTTTAGATGAAGAAAAATTATGATTTTAGAAGGTTTTTGAGCCTAGGATACCATTATGAGCAGGTTACCAAAATAGGAAGTCACCTGCAATGGAGAAGGTAAGACTATCATCCTCATGCACAATAACCTCCGGAAGATTGATGACAAGGTCACTCATAACTTCCTGAATAGAGAGATTTATGTTGGCAGGAGGGGAATGGGAGGATCACATGGAAATCAAGGGGAAGCTAGTCCAGTTATCAAGCCAAAAATTCAAAGAGGAGTTTTTACTGACCAACCATCTAGAGTTATGCATAATGTTATGAAAAGAATCTCTAATGGAGATCCAGATAGAGGAGTTAGTAAAAATCAAATTACCCTTTTTGAGTTATTCCATAAATATTTTTCAAATAAACTCAGTGGCATTATAATTTTGATTGAACATGTTCCAAGTGAGTCTAGCTTGAAGCACTTCGTTAAAATGTTTGATATTTTTGATACCAGGACCCCCATTTTCAAACAGTTTGTAGAACGTAGTACAAGGTATGGTAACAAGATTTCACTCAATAATGCTGCCATAAAAAACAATGTTTTTAATGAAACTGTTAATTCTTTTAAGTAAAGAGGCTAGGAATTTGTAAATCATTAGAGAGTAGACCATTTTAGAGATAATGGTATATTTGACAAGACAAATCCGACCAGCCATGGATAGGTATTTTCCCTTCCAAGAAGAAAGTTGATGAAGAACCTGCTCCACCACTAAAGAAAAATAGATAGCTTTAGGCCTGCCCTAGAATTAGGGGACACCTAAATAAGTGAAAGGTAAAAGACCCTCATTAAGACCACATTTTTCAATGATATTGATTTTATGGGTGGAAGAGAATCCTTTTCCAAAGAAAATAGATGACTTCTTCCAACTAACAATTTCACTAGAAACCTCCTCATAATGGGATAAAGCATTTTTATGATTCAAAATATTTCTATTGCTCCATTTAATAAAACAGATAATTTCATCCTCATAAAGAAGATGGGTCGGGGAAATGAGGCCACGAGCAGCCTGAATCAATTTCAACTTGTTTTGATAAACAAAATTAGTGGGAAGTCTTCTAAGATAGTCTTCCGCTATGGAAAAAAGGATGGCAGATGGAGGGTCACCTTGTCGGACACCCTTGGTGCATTTGAAATAACCTTTAGGGGAGCCATTGACAAGGATAGAGATGACAGAAGATGAGAAAAAGGAATATATCCTATTAATAAAGACCTCATTAAAGCTAAAGTGATGGAGAACCATGAAGATAAATTTCCAGTCAATGGTATCGAAGGATTTCCTTATATAAATCTTGATAGAAACATTTCCACCTCTTGAAGCTTTATTAAGCATATTGGTACATTCTGAGGCAAGGCAGATGCAATCCTAAATGGATCTACCTTTAATGAAGCCAAATTGGTTCCAAGAAATAATTTTGTTACAAAGAGGTGAGAGATGGTTAGCCAGGATCTTAGTAACAATTTTATAGAGAGAGTTAATAAGAGCGACGAGCTAGAATAATTGAATTTCTGAAGCATTCACAACTTTAGGAATCAAAGTAAGAAATTGAGAGTTGAGACCATGAGGAAGACTACCATGAGAAAAGAAAGTTCTGAAAAGCTTACAAACATCATAATAGATAACAACCCAATGTTGATGATAAAAACCATTATTAAAACCATTCGGTCCTGGAGAACTGTCAGGGTTCAGATAAAAAATAATGGCTTTAATTTAATGATCAAGAGGCATTCTCAAAAGAGAGCAGTTATATTCCTCATCAACAAGAGTAGGAATAATACCAGTAGTGAGGTCTTTATTTATGGGAATACCATTAAAAGTGTTCTCAAAATATGAGACCACATGATTCGATATGGCCGCTTCAGTGTCCAAGAGAGTTTCATTGATCCTAAGGAGGGAAAGAGGTCTATAAACTTTCTTGATTCTCTGCAAATCATTGTAGAACATGGTATTTCTATCCCCATCAGGAAGCCATTTCGTTGTGAATATTTGCTTACGAATGTTATATTTGAGCACAAGAAGGGAATTAAGCTTCAAGGAAATGTTGATTTCATCCTAGGGATCTAAGGTAAGGTCTGCATTAGTGGCATTGTTTTGAAAGAGATTGAGATAAGCTTCCAAAGAGATAATGTCATTATCAATTTGCTTATTTTTATTCACACACCAACTTTTGAGATTTTGTTTTAAATGTTTGAGCTTGATGACACAAGAAAACGCATCTGAGTGGTGGTTCATAGAATCCCATCATTTTTTTATGAGAGTATAATAGTCAGGATCCATAGAAAAAGTGTTATTAAATTTAAAAGGAATGTTGGGTTTGGTCCGTTTTGAAAGGAGACTCAGAATAATTGGATGATGATCTGAATTTAATTTAGGAAAAGTAATACTTGAGATTGAGTCCCAAGCATCCAAAGAAGGGGTGTTCATGAAGGCCCTATCATGTTTACTAGCTAGAGTCCTATTGTAATGACGATGATACCAAGTGAATTTAGCACTAGTAATATTTACTTCAATTAAATTTCAATCATCAAGCATAACTTTATATTCTCTAGATTCGATGTGAGAGTCCATAGGACCGATTTTCTCACTAGGTGAGAGAATAGCATTAAAATCACCTATGACTAACCAAGGGTCAGGGATGGAAGAATCCATCTCAAGGAAGTCGTTCCAAGGAGGGAGATGGTCTTGATATATGTTTTTGGCATAAACAAAAGAGAAAAAAATATACAAGCCATCCAGATTAAAATCACAAGAGAGAAGTTGATTAGAAAGATTATAAATTTTAATGTTATGCAAAGAACTATGAAAAAAATTCAAAGGGAATCAACAAGGCTATCATTCTTGAAAGCACCTAGAAAAGAGTATCCAAAAGAATAAAAAATGCATGATTTTTTTATCAAAGCATATTTTGGGTTTATTAATAGAAAAAGTTTTATGTTTGTGAATTAACACATGTCTTTTAAGAACAGTAATAGTGCAAGGGTTTCCTACACCCTGGCAGTTCCAAAATATAATATCCATTAAAACCTGGATTTTGAGCCAGGGCTCCTTTTTATCTTTTTAGTGCCTCCCAAGCCTTTTTTCCTCTTAGATCTTCTGAGAGTAGAGCCCGGAGCTGGGGAGGATACCAAATACTATTTAATCATTGAAACAACGTCATTTTTTAGCAACATAAAAATTATTAGGAACTACCACCTTTTCAGATTTAATGGTCACCATTGTAAGCACAGGTGCATCATTTGATGCACCTGTAGATTGAGGATCAGTATATGAAATAGGAAAATTAACTACCCCATTAGGTTCCATGTCTAAAGGATTAGTATTCAGATGCACATAAAAAACAGACCGGGGGTTAGTATTCACTGACAAACATGGATTCAAACCAGAATAATCATAAACCATATAAATATTACCTACAATGTTAGGTGAAGCTATTGGAGAAGCTGCGTTAGAATTTACCATAGCCAACTTGCTGTTTGTTCCTGCAAGATCTGCTGTAGTGTTTTCTATATTCAGAGTCATACCTGCTGCTGTGCAGATAGAAGATTGTAATACAGTATTTTTATAGTATCAGTAGGTGTATCAATCTCTATTTGTAAAACCGAAGACTAGCCGATATACATTGGCTCTTGATGAGACTTGTCTAGCTCTACCCCACACGTATCCATCACAATCCTTTCAATATCTTCTAGTTTGGACTGATCAATTTCCATGTTCTCCTCTTCTTTAATCCGCTCAGCCCAGGTAGGCTTCGAAGCTTCACCCAGTAAGGTAGATTTATTGACCCAAACATTGGTTTCCTTCTTCTGAGGCTCTAAGTTTCCATAGGACACAAATTTGTTCTTATTTTTTTTCTTGACCTAATTCTCAAGGGGTTTCTGAGGAACAAATCAAACTCTGAGAATTCCCTTTCTCCCTAACTGGAACTACAAAGTCATGAATTTACTACCTCCCTCATAGTTCCCTAACCACATGGAATGACATGAAGTGAATCTTCACAGAGAAACTCTATCCTTCTTCTCATACTGCTTCTATCTGAAATGAAATAAGTGGTATTCGTCAATTCCCAAATGAATCAGTCCATGAGTACTGGGAGAGGATCAGAAATATTTTTTCTACCTGTCCACACCACCAAATCTCTAACCAAATCTTGATGAAAATCTTCTATGAGGGGTTATTGGATATGGAGAGAACCTTCATTGATGCCTCAAGTGGCGGTCCACTTGTTGATAAAACTCTTGCAACTACAAGAGATCATATAAGAAACATGGCTGCAAACACACAACAATTCCATACTAAAGTACATGCTCAAGTCAAACATGTCCAAGAGAATCAATCCATAGAGTCTGGAAAGATGACTGAGTGGATGAGTGAACTTACAGGTCTTGTGCGACAACTACTTGTGGCTTCCAAAGCCCCAACCTCATATTCTCCACAATCACTATTTCTGGGATCTATCAAAAACTGTGGAATCTGCAACTTTCAACTCATCAAACATAAACCTTCCCACAACCTCATGATGATCTGTCTAATTAATCTGGACCAATGGAGCTCAATGCTACCTATTCTCAATGAAATGCCAACCCTTACCTATCAGGTCAGTTTGATAGAAACTTCAACCAACATCACTCAAAGCCCTTCACTTATTCCTATAACTAAGGCCCGAGTTATAGTAATCTCATCTCTCAACCCCCTCAATTCCCTCCTCAAATATCAATCCAATTTCAATATGGTCAAGGTATTGGTAACTGCCGACAAACTTATCCTTTTGTTCCTCAACAAAAAAGGATAAATTTTCATCCTACTCCTCTAGGCTTCCACTGTCCTAGTGATCCTTCTAAATTCCAAAACCAATATAACTGCTTTCCCAAGAACCAAAATCAGGAAATCCAAATCCGGGGCAAGCCTCCTATTCCAAGAAACCATGGTAAATTGTAGTTGAATATCTTCCCTCTTTCACTCATTCTAGCCTTAAAAACATTGAAACCCAAATCGGTCAACTTGCATCCAACCTTAGTCAGCAGCAACCATCCAATTCATCCCAACTCCTAGCTCAACCATTATGCAAACCCAATGGTAATTTATGTGCAATTGCACTTAGATTGGGAATTTTTTTTTCCATGCCTCAAGAAAAGTCCTCCAACACCCCATTTGAATGTTGATCTAGAAAATGAAAAGAAAAGAAAACTTGAAAAGGAACCTGAAGCCATTCTCACACCTCATTCCATTCCACTTTGGAATCCAATTCCTTTTCATCAAGCCATTTCTAAGACAAACAAGTCCTTTGAACCCGATCCTGAAATGATCAACATGTTTAGACTTGTTGAAGTCAACATTCCCCTCTTAGATGCCATAAAACAAATCCCTATGTATGCTAAGTCTCTTAATGGATTGTGAACCCACAATAGGAAACATAGGACCTTCAAATTGTTTTTCCACCCAGCAGTCTTTTACCATAAATTGTGAAGATCCAGGGATATTTACGGTTCCATGCCCAATTGGAAGTTCCAACTTCGATGATGAACTCAAAGACCTAGGAGCCTCAATTAATTTCATGGCCAAATATATCTTCTCAAACCTTGGTCTATTTCCCTTACATATAACAAGTTTTGTCATCCAGTTATCCAATCGAAGCACAACCAGTCCTAAGGGAATAATTGAAGACGTCCTTCGCTGAGTAAATGATATTATCTTCCCCACTGATTTCGACATCCTTGAAATGGATGGTGAGACGAACACTTCTCAATATCCCCTAATTCTAGGAACACCATTCCTAATGATAGTGAGAACCAAAATTGATACCCATTTAGGCATCTTATCCATCGAATTTGGTGACAAAATGGCCAAGTTCAACATTTTCCAAGCCATGAAATACCCATATGAGAATCACTTTGCTTTCTCAATCCATGTTTCCTAGGAAACTTCTGAGAGTCAATTGATCCTCATTCCATCAATTTCATCCTGTTCTAATGAGATAGGATCTTGTGAAATCTGCACCATGACTAACCAAGTCGTAAATGGTGAATTTGATGTGAACCTTTAATTCATAGACTCCATCAATCTAGTGGATCTTGGAAATTCTCTTAAATCCCACATCAACTTGGATATCTACTACTCCACATTGGAATGCATTATGTAAAATGAATATGAAGCAACTGAAGTCCCTTCATCAATTCTTGAGTTATCTAACCCTCAAATGAAAGATGTGAATGATCTGAATCCTCTTGCTGAACATGTGAAATATGAATTTCTTTTCCCTGATCACTATTATCCTCTCATTATCTCTGCTTCAATTACTGAAATAGGGGAGTACAAACTTGTTATAGTGTTAGGGGGAAAAAGGTCTTAGGTTGGACACTAGATGGCATACATGTAATCAACCAAACCCTTTGCTTGCATCCCATACATATTGAGGAATCATCTAAACCATCTTGATAACCAAAATGAACACTAAATCCCCTCATACTTGATATAGTTAGGGAAGAGATCACCAAGCTTCTTCAAGATGGTATTATCTACGCAATTTATGAGAGTGAATGGGTTAGTCTAGTTCAAGTTGTACCTAATAATGGAGGGATAACTATTGTCATAAATGAACATGGGGAGGTAATCACAACTCGAGTAAAGAACAATTGGCATGTGTGCATCGACTACATAAAATTTAATGTTGAAACAATAAAAGACCACTACCCTCTTCCATTCCATGATCAAATGCTAGAACAATTAGCTGGAAAGACACACTATTTCTTTATTGATGGAAACACTGACTACTTCTAAATCCCAATCGCACCTCAGGACCACGAAAAGACTACATTCACATTCCCCTTTAGATCATATGAATATAGTAGAATGCCTTTTGGCCTTTGAAATGCTCCTGAAACATTCCAGAGGTGTATGATGAGTGTCTTTTATGAAATCATATAAAACTGCATGGAAATTTTCATGGATGAATTTACCATTTATGTCAAGTCATTCGAATCTTGTTTGAATTCACTGTCCCTAGTCCTTAAAAAGTGTGTCTAGTGTAGCCTTGTGTTAAATTTTGAAAAATGTCACTTTTTGGTTTCAAATGGGATTTTTCTTGGGCATATAGTTTTAATAAAGGGTATTGAAGTTGATCTTCCCAAAATTGAAGTGATCCCATCACTTCCTGAACCCACATCTGTTTGAGACATCCATTCATTCCTAGGTCATATTGGTTTCTATCGGAGATTAATCCATACCTTCATTAGGATTTCCCTCCCACTCACTCAGTTTCTCCAAAATGATCTCACTTTCCATTTTGATGAGGTTTGTAAGAGAGCCTTCGTTGAACTCAAAACAATTTTTACAACATCCCCAATAATCCAACCCCCATATTTTTCCTTTCCATTTGAGTTGATGTGTGATGCTTCTAATAGAGCCATTGGGGCTATTCTAGGTCAAATAAGAGAAACAATTCCACATGTAATACATTTTCCCTAAAAAACATTGGATGATACTCAATATCACTACAATGTGAGTAGAGAAAAACTTTTTGTAGTTGATTTTTCCATAGATAAATTTCAGCCCTATATTTTATGTTCCAAAATCATCATCTTTACAGACCATTCTTCTATATTGTTCTTGCACCAAAAATAAGATTCCAAACTGAGGCTAATAAGATAGATCCAAATTCTCTAAGAGTTCGACCTTGAAATCAAAGGTATACCAGGAAAAGAAAACCTTGTGGTTAATCACCTGAGTAGAATTTATAATTCTTCTCTTTCAAAGATCATTGATCTTGAAATCCCCATTGAGAAAATTTCATCTCTCACTCCAAATAAATACCATGGTATTCCCCAATTGTAAATTACTTGATTTCTTGGGTTTTTCATGATCTTTTTTCAAAATAACCAAAAATTAATATCAAATGTGATTCAAAATACTATTTTTGGGATGATAATAAACTTTGGAAAAGTAGGGCAGACATTGTAATTAAGAGTTGTGTTGATGAAAATGAACATTCTTCCATCATATAATTCTGTCACTCAATGCATGGTGGTGGCCTCTTTGGACAAAAATAGACCTCCTAAAGGGTCCTAGACTCTATATTCTTATATCCTTCACTCTTTCATGACACACACGAGTTCTTTAAATCATCACTACTGCAAAGATGATCTTTCCCAACACTTCTATACCAACGGTTTGTAAAAACCATTGGTATAGCTACCATTTCCCAACAGTTCACCAAAACCGTTGGGAAAGCCATAAATTTCCCGACCTTTCCCAACGGTTTATGCTAAACCGTTGGGAAAGGGTGTGTTTTGAGCCTCTTTCCCAACGGTTCACCAAAACCGTTGGGAAAGAGTGACCTTTCCCAACGGTTCACCAAAACCATTGGGAAAGTGTGACCTTTCCCAACGGTTCAACAAAACCGTTGGGAAAAACCACTCAAAATTTCAACATTTGGCCTAAATAAATTCAACCCACCCTAACCTATCCCAATGGTTTTGAAAACCGTTGGGATAGCCCTTTCCCAACGGTTTTCAAAACCGTTGGGATAGGTTCTTTAATTTTTTTCCAGATCTACTAACCGAGAACATTAAATAAATCAAAATTTTAAATAATTATGATAATACATATATATATTTACGAAATTATGTTTACAAAAGTGATGTTAGATTAGTGGTTAAGTCGTTCGATTATAAATGAGGGGTCCTGAGATCAAATCCCAGTGGATGTTTTATTTTTGGAATTTATATACCAACGGTTCCATTACCGTTGGTATAGACCTATCCCAACGGCTTACTTGGCTACGGTTCTCCAAACCATTGGTATAGGCTATACCAACGGTTTGTAGGCCTATTCCAACGGTTCCAAACTGTTGGTAAAGGTTAGTTTTCCAGTAGTGCATTCTTAATTTCCAAACGTTTAGCACATTTTCAAAGAGAAATGAAATTCCCCAAAAAGCATTAATTTTTTTTGAAATATTCGATGTTTGGGGCATCAATTTCATGGGCCCATTACCCCCTTTCAATGGAATCTCCAATATTCATCTTTCAGTTTATTATGTTTCTTAGGTGGGTTGAGGCTAAACCCACTAGAAAGGATGATTCAAATTCGGTTGGTGAGTTCATAAAGGCACACATCTTCCACTGATTTGGCACACCACGTGACCTGATAAGTGACTTAAGAACCCATTTTTGTAATAAAACCACAGAATCTATTTTGAAAAATAATGGTGTTGTACATAAACCTTCAACTGCATATCACCCCAAAAAAATGGCATGGATGAAATTTCTAATAGGGAAGTCAAAAGAGTGGTTGAGAGAATTGTTAAGCCCACTAGAAAAGATTGACTTGAAAGACTTGGTGATGCACATTGGGCTTATTGAACTGCCTATAAAACACAATTTTGGATGTCTCCTTTTAGGATAGTTTTTGGTAAAGAATTTCATTTTCCCACTTAAATCCCACATAATTCATTTTACACTGTGAAAACCTGTAATTTTGATTGTGAGAAATATGGGGAAGAAAGATTTTTGTAATTGGCTGAAATGGAGGAGCTTTGACTTGAATCCTATGTGAATTCCAATATGTACAAAGAAAAGGTTAAGGTAATCCATAAAAAACACATCCTAAGAAATGTTTTCCCAGAAGGTAAAAATGTATTTCTTTTCAACTCTCTATTTCTACTTCACCCAGGTAATCTTAATTCTTATTGGGAAGGTCCTTTTTTTAATAATAATGTTTACCCATTTGGTCTAGTGAATACTCAAGAACCCTTTTAAAAATGGACATTCAAAGTTAATGGACATCGGTTAAAGCATCAACATAAGAGGACATACAATCCTAGAACAACATTGACTTCCATCGGATCCCCAAATTCTGTAGTTGACCCACCAATAGATGTAGATGGTAACCCACCAAATCCAAACTAGTGGAACCTCTTTCCCTTTAACTTTTCTTATATCTCTCTCTATATCCTTATTCTTATTGCTCCTTTATTCTCATTTTGTTTTTTACCACATTCCTCATAATAATTTTTTATATTTTTTATTTACTCTTTCCCTTTTGTGTGGGTAAGTAATTTTAAAAAACTAAAAAAACTAAAAAAATAAAAATAAATGAAAAAAAACAAAACGAATCATACATAGTCACCATCCTGTTCTGAATTTTTCTCCAACCATTTTGGAGAGTCAAAATACATGGTTTCATCTTAAAAATAATTTTTTTTCATCATATATTTGGATAAGGAAAATTTTGTCAAACACAACAAAATTTGAGTGCTCAATTTTTTATATGGAAACTATTTTTTCATACCCGTGAGGAACACCATTTGATTTCATTCCAAAGCCACCTATTACCATCTTTTCAAAATGTGTGTTTTTTACCCCCATTTGTGTGTCTTGAGTTTATGGACATTCTATCTGAATTTCCCACTCTGGTGTGCATTAATATGATAGAGGAATTTTCTAAACCACATCAGAATCACAATAGAAAAATAGCCTCCCATTTCCCTTACATTAATCCTCCTTTTGAAATCCCCTTAAAGCCTATGAAAACATTTTCTTTGAAATCCACATTACAATCCCAACACCTTATCCCACCCAATATATACATGGATTTATATTTCATTATTTATTGAAATTTATTTGTGGGGGGGAATGGATTTCATTTTCTTGGGTGACCTTTTATTGATTTTCAACAAGTTATCATATGTTTGATGGAAAAAATTAATTTTAGTGTGGGGGAGAGGTTTTAATTTAGTGAGTTTTGGGTAATGTAAGGTACATTAATTTATGTGATTTTGTAAATGTTACGGACATATTTTCAAAAAATCCAAAAAAAAGATATAAAAATGTGTTATGTCTTAGTTGGTCAGAAATCACTCTTCCTAAACCGTATATCATGTTATAACTATTACAATTAGTGTCATGAGGTGATTAATCATGTGATTGGATATGAGTGTGAGATCTTTTTGAAGTTTAAATTTTGAAAAAATGAAGAAAATAAAAGAAAAAAAAGAACACTTATGTCATTGGGATTAGTTTTTTGTTTTCTAAATATTTTATCATATCATCCCCTTTAAATTTTCTTCATATCTTGTGACTTTCTTCACAAAATCATTCCCTTGTAAATATGTGTTTTCATTTCCTTCCATGTTTCATTTCAAAAAATATTTTTGCATTGTTTTTTCCATGTTGGCATTTTACCCCCTTTTTCCTATCTTTTGGATATCATCTTCCTACCGTCCCATAGCCACAGAAAAAAACCTAAAAATACATCTAGATTTTTGAGAAATTTAGTGTAGGGAGTGGAAGATGAGATCTCTTACAAACTCTAAGATTTTCACTTTTTGTTGGTGAATGAGTGAAGCTCCATAAATTAATTTTATCATTTGGAGAGGAGTATGTTTTGTGTGCCACCATTTTCCATTTCTAAATTTGAGCATAACAAAAAATGAATTGTTTTTGGAACATTTTTTCTGTAGAAAATTATGGTGGAATTAAATATGGATGACTGAAATTACCTAATCCTCCCCTGATTGGGGAAAACATAATTTTAATATTTGTTAGTGAGTGAAAATGATTTTGTTATGTTTTTTATATTTTCTGTACATGAGAACATTCACAAGACTAAGTGTGGGGTATTTTATGTTATTAATATTTTCATGACTTATTATATACTCTATTTATGATTTTATAAGAAATGTGCATAATTTGTGTGAAATATTAATGTTTTAATACTGAATATAAATTTTGGGCATTTTTAAATGTAGTCCAATTGAGTAAGTTTACTATTTTATTTATAACTACCACCTTACTGATCCAAATTGAATTGTTCTTGTTTTTTAGGATTCTGAATTCAATATATAAAATTTCATTAGAAGAAATGTTGTTCCAATTATGCCATTGTAGGGTCATATAGATCACACAAGAAGGCCCACAAAATATGTGAAGAAACTAGACCATCCATATAAAATGAATTAATAGGCCCAATATGGATGTTCAAATTCATTTATTCCCCTAATACATTTGTGGGACAATGTAAGGAGTATTGGATAAGAATTTCAAGGCCCAACTCCAAAGACTAGAGGCCCAACTTATTCATTTAAACTCTGCCCACCATTCTAACCGAGAAATAAAATCAGTACAGTATTCATGACATTCCTCAAATATAGTCATCAAATCAAGCTAATATATTGTAGTGGGAAAGAGGAGATATATTTTTCATACTTTATTGAAGAAATAATTCGGTTTTTAAGGCATATTCATATTCAAAAATCCATTCACATTTTGGCCGTCGAAAAATAATGTATAGAAATGGATAGTTTAAGATTGATTATAAAACCTACCAGAACTTTGGATCCATAAGTCCAAATGCCTCCATATATTTAGAGTAGTTTTCCAACATTATCATATAAAAATTTTAAGAAGGTGATATCTCTAGATTCATCTATCTAGATGTCCAAATCTTCATGCCAATTAGAGGGGTAGTATTGGAAAGAAAACAGTCCACCACCTTGTGCTATAAATACATCCCATCCTCTACTTTCAAAAGGGATGGAATTTAAGAAGGTAGGAGAACTAATTGGAATGACAAAATCCATGCCAAAGGCTTGGGAGGACGTTTTATACTCATGTTTTCATTTCTGAGACCCTTCCTCCTCTATTTGATTTCATTTACTTTTGTGCTTTTCTTCATTTGTAATCTTGTAAGTCTTTGTTTTTTAATTATGTTTTAATGAAAGTTTCTTCTTCATATTATGTTTTAATCATCCACCTTCTATTATAAAATATTAATTATCTTAAAATATTTTAAATCAATATGAAAACAATTCCCTTCTTTTGCTTTCTCATTCAATTAAAATTCTATTTTTAATGCTCATCATCGTTTGTGTTTTTGTGTTCAACGCACAAATATTTTCTTCTCTCATTCTATTTATTCTCTTTTTAAATAATCATCATAAACATAATAAACAAAATTTACTATCATATTAATGGATGAGTAAATATACCATTTGGGTGAGTCAAAATTTAGGGATGTTAAGTGATTGAGAGTATTTTCTCGATGAGTATTTATTAATTTAATATAGTTTATGTTGGATGTATCATGTCATGTATTAATGACATATTTTGTTTAATGTGAGGTTTCCATGGATTATTGGAACCATAAATACACTACCATCAACAATCTGTAATTGAGATTATAACCCTAAGATAAGTTAAAGCTTGTATTAAAGCCTTAACACTTAGGAATTCCAATCAACGTTATATTGTGAAGTGGGTATTAATTTAAATGAAATATAAAGCAAACCTCAAGGATATCAGAAGTTTCACTCCCTAATAATGAACTCACCCCAATCATTATCAATTTTTGAAATAAATATATATCAATCAATCATTTCATAAGAACTACAAAAACCCCCCAATCATAATACAATCAACTAAAAACAATCAACTATTATAAAGTATCATCACCAAAGATTCGACCTAAATGCTACTATACACATTAATAGAGCACCAGAACCATGACCGGTCGATAGGTGACAGTCAGCCACACTTTCAAAGGGTTATGTTTCAAGGGATGGTGCTTTATGTATTCATTACTTTATGTTTATTATAAAAAAACCAAAAAAACAAACAAAATTAATAAAATTAAAAAAAACACAAAGAAAAACTCACCTTCTCATAAAAATCATAAACAGAAAAAACACAAAGAAAAACCCACCGTCCTTTTTCTTAAAACAACACTTGGAATAACTTATATCCTCCCAAACAATCCCTTAAATTTTTTTGACCTTGAAATTGAGCGAACTCTTTCCCAACTTAGGAGGAAAATTAGGGATAATCAAATAATTAAAGAACTAGTCCCTGTCCAACGCATTAAATTAGATATGGAAAATCCTAGGGGAAAAACACCATGCTGCCCCTGATATGAATTACCAACCTCTTGGTATTCAATATCTAAACATAGAGGCTTAATTCAAACTCAAATAGGGTTTGATTCATCTTTTCCCTCATTTCCATAGGCTAGCCTGTGAGGATCAAAATATTCATCTTAAAGATTTCCAAGTGGTGTGCTCTACCATGAAGCCTCAAGGAGTTTTTGAGGAAGAAATAAAACTCATATAATTCCCTCTCACTCTACCTGACACTGAGAAGACGTGGATTTATAACCTTCCACTAGGTTCTATAAACACATGGAATGACATGAAAAGGATCTTCTTAGAGAAATTCTCTCCATCTTCACATACCATTAATTTCCGAAAGGAAATAAGTTGTATTCATCAATTCCAAAATGAATCAATCCATGAGTACTGAGAGTGGCTCAAAAATCTTGTTGCAACCTATCCAAACCACCAAATCCCAGACCAAATATTGATCTAATACTTCTATGAGTGGTTATTGGCTATGGAGAGAATCATCATTGATGCTACAAGGGGAAGTGCTCTTATTGATTAAACTCCTACAACTGCAAGAGATCTCATAAATAACATGGATGGAAACATAAAAAAATTCCATACTCGAGAACATGCTCATGTCAAAAAAGTCAAAGAGAATCAATACATAGAGGCGAACAATATTACTGAGTGGATGAGTGAACTTATAGGTCTTTTGAGAAAACTAGCAGTGGCTTCCAAAGCCCCAACCTCGTCTTTGTAACACCCCAAGATTTCATAGTGTGTTAGTTCTTCAAAATAATTCAATAAATTTCACTACATGCAACACCAAGTTCAAGCACACCATGACTTACCAAACAAGCCGTTCAAAAGAGGTTATGAATAGTATTAGATAAATTTTAATGTTTATATAATCCTTATAATTTTAGAATCCATATTATGAGTTTCTTAGATATAATGCAAGAACAAATTCATTTTCAGTATTGCACTTTTATCAAATTTAATAGTGAACCCTTTTTAAATACTATATTTTAAACTTTTTGACTAAATGGGGACATCAAAAATTTAAAATGAAACATCCCAAGCTTCTACAGTACGCTTCTCTTTGAATAATGCGATAGCGTGTGTTGTACGCAACACCGAGTTCTAACAACCAATCAAACTAGCCGATATGAATAGTAATACCTACTTTTTAAAATTATATATATTTTATATTTCAAAATGGACTTTATTTTTGGATTTGGAATATCTAATTTAGCCTAAGGTGAAATTTTGGTACTTTTCGGATAACTTTCATATTTTGATGAATAGTGAAAATTACTAAATTTTAATTAAAAACAACTTTTTTAATCAAAATAATTAATAGTGATAAATTATGAATTTTAGTAGTTTTAAAGTATATTTAGAATATATTTTTACCATTTAATATAATGTTGGTCATTGGACATAATTTTACAATTAAACCGAACATAAACAAGTGTCAATCTTTTGATAGTTATTATCTATTAAAAACACACTTTTTGTTTTGACAGCGGGAATTAATTTTAAATTAATTTCTGCCACTTCTGTGTTTTGAATTTAGGAAAATGGATTCCATATTTGGAATCAGGATGTTCAAATTGTGTAAATAGGTAACTTTTATTTTTAGACATTTGGAATAATTACTGCGGTAAATATTTTATTTACCATGGTTAAGGGTAAATCCGGTAAATAAGGGTTAAAAATAATATTATAATAATACTAAATTACCGTAAAATGTTTATTAACCCTATTGGTAGATACATGGTCGACCATGGGAATCTTTGGGTCTATTTTGGGACCCCATGGATCCACTTGTAAGTGATAATGACACTTTATTTTAATTAAGTTAAAATGAATACAAAAATGACACAAGCATATATCTTTTAGAAAAACAATTGTTACATAGGGTTATATATGTTGGAATTTAGATTATAAATATTCATTAGAAAGATAAAAGGATTTCCTACATAATGATATTTTATTTATAATTTTTAGACATTAAATAATTTATTTTATTTATGACCCAATGATGATGCAGTAATTACTATAATAGTGAAAAATTAAAATAATTGATATTATAAATACCCAAATAAATATAATATGAAACTTTTAATGAATTAAACTAATTTTCTAGGATAATATGATATATTAGGATTTATTTAATTGACTTTTTTAGAAGTAATCAATATGTTATGAGTTTCACAAAAATCAACTATTGAATAGTGTCAAAATTCACATAAAAGAGTTCTTAAAACAAATATTATATTATTAATTGATATTAAATTCCTAAAAATCTAAAGTTCGGCCAAGAGACTTATATCATGATAGGATAATCATTAATGTACCACTTGGGGGTCGCTTGGATGTATATAGTAAGTTTATTAACCATAATATATAAAAATACAAAGAGACATTGTAAAAGTGAAACTAATTAACTTAGAGTTAATACTTAAAGATAAGGTTAATATAAGTACCCAAACCTGTCTAAATTCTATTGGATGAGTGGTTTTCGACCTATCCACACCTTAACCTTTGAATAATCAACTTTGGAGCCACTAGAACCCGAATATGAATTTATTATAAATTAATATTTCTAGCTTTTCCAAAGGTGCCCCTCACCCCTGTTATAAAAGGGCACTCCTCCTTCTCATTTCTTCACACCTTCAAAGCCCTTTTGGTTCGTCCAAACTCTGCCCCAATACTCTCCCAACATCCCTCACTACAACCTGTAGGCCTTATTTTGATCATAAAGCCAACCTATGGAGCCATTTTGATCAAATCAAAAGGAAGAACCCGAAGAAGAGGTAATGATTTCACCACCCTTTTCTAAGTTCCTTTCTTCTTCCACTTCCTCTTTCTTTGTTCTTACCATTATAAAATAATAACTCCAGTATCTTACATATACTGTGATGTTATTATAAATATGGTACAACCATATTCAGTATTCTATCCACCCTTTGAATAACATGTCACCATACGTGCGAACGTACGGCTTACCGTCTCCACGTCGTGGTGTAATTGTTATTCAATATATTATTATTTGGATGGGTATAATAATGATGTGTAACTCATGTAAATAATAAATATAACATGTTAATGATTCTGTATATATGATATACCATCCATTTATATATTATTTTAATATCAAAAGAATGATATTGTTGCTCGTGCGTACGTACGGACTACCGTCTCCACGAACGCGATGAGATTCATTCTCCATCGTATCCATTAAAGTATAATTATCATTTGATGATTTAAAAATGATGTTTAAGGACTTGATATCATTCTGGATATGAATAATATACAACCTATCCTTTACCAACATGTCTTACGTGACAAAACATATAAAAGAAAACAAGTAAGTTAACACCCGATATAATGATAATACTAAGATATTATTATCAAATCAATGTTAAAAGATCATATATGATATCATATTAATGTATATGATTCTTGTATAATTAAATAACAATTATTTCACCATTATACAAGAGGTTAACCTACCCCAACCAAGGAAAAGTACAAGGTAAGGGTTTACTTCACAACCTCTTCATTATCCAAGGTTGTTTATACATAATTATCTACTGGGACCTCGTTATCATTCACATCCATGTTTCTTCAAAATGTATTTCAAAACATTTTTATTATTTACAAGAATATGGTTTAAAGTCATTTATACCCTTTTTGACTTTTTATAAGAGGAATCTTTCCGTCGTTTTCAAAACAAGGTCCTTTTTAACCTTTTCGACAGAATTAAGGTAAGAATGTTTTTTTTAACTTATACGGCGGGTGCGGCTATTTTCCACCGTTATAAAATCTTTAAAGCTTCTCTTACAAGCTTATAAGAATATTTTCAAAGAAAATGTTTTATTTTATATGGATCTTAAATGATTTCAAAATAAAAGGAGATATTTCTTTAAAAAGAATTTTGATTTCATCTATGTCAGCATCCTTTGATGGATTTTAAGATTATTTGAAGTTGATTTATTATGATACAAAACTTCTATATTGTATTGAAGGTTTTGTGATATGTTTGACTGTGGATGTGCTATTTTTATACCATTCATAGTTTATGGTGAAATTATTGACATTTCGTATGCTAGTTTTAATACGAATGTTTATGTTATGTTTAAACCTTTTCATATGGGAATGCATTGGACTTAATAAGTGACGGGTGGAGCCCGCTATAGCTCCTCGATGCATCGGTAGGTCTCATGAGACAAATTAGTGTCTTGTCACAAGGCCTTGACAAAATATTATTTGTAGTCTTGGCACGAGGCCTTGACTATGTGGTTATGATAGTCTGGCATTATGCATTCCAACATTATGAAAGTGGTTATTGATTTTTGCATGTGATTATTCGATTAGTAGAATATCCATGTGAGTAAGTAAATGGCATTATTTCATTTTATTCATGCCATACCATGTTGAAAGTTCATGTTTGAAAGGCTTTTGTTTTAGTTATACATTGCCTTAAAAGTTTATTCTTATTTATGAAAGTTTCCGTTATATTGTTATCCTTACTGGGCATTTGAGCTCACCCCTTTTCTATGTTTTATTTTTCCCAGGATGTGAAGAAGTAAGTTATGAATGACCTGCAGGGATTTTATGAGGGGTTAATAGTGTGGATTGTGGAAACATTATGTTGTTGTAGTAGTTTTTCATTTTATGATGTAATGTAAAACTTATGAATATATCTAGTGTTTCCAAGGCTACTAAACCAATCGGTCTTTCGAGATTTGATCTTTCTTGTGATCATGCCAATGTTATGTAATAATGCACCGACTCTGGGTAACTGGGGTCGGGGCGTTACAGTTGGTATCAGAGGAAGTTTAGTACAAACCTTGGAAGCTAGATTTAGATAAACTCTGATTAGAGCACGTAGACCTAAGATGAACTTTGAGGATTAGTATAGAAGAACTTCCTAGAATTTTGGTATTGTAGAGATTTTGTGAGTTTTCCGAGCAATACATCCCTGTCTGGATACGAGCAGGTAGAGGCGGCTCTGGCACAGATGTACCTAGGGGTAAAACCCGAAAACACCGCTTTGAGCTATACTTGAACGGGAACTGGTGCATGACAACGGGCCTTGCTGCACTCTTGGTTACGACACTCCCGGGGGATATGCTTAGGATAACTCTCATTTTCTTTACAAATCATTATTAAGGGTTTATGAGTATATACTTCCTCAAAGAAAAAATTTTTATGATTATGGATTATATCCATAAATAGTTCAATTTATGTTAAGTGTTTTATAAGTATGGGATTATGTATTTTGATTCATAAACTGATCTAGTTTATGCCATTGTTTAGAAATGGCGCCCAGTAGAAGGAATGAGAACTCCAGAAATACACATGATTCAAAGAGAAGGAAGGATCATATCTTTCATGGTCTTAAGCTAGAATTTATAAGATAAATAGTCTCCCATGTATTATCATCATATGAAGAAATAATATCATGTGTTGATAAGATAAGTAAAGAGTTTACTGAGTCCTATGGCTTTGAAGGGAATCAAGAGAAGAAAAGGATGGAAGAGAGAAAGATGGATAAAGGAAAAAGGGAAAAGAAGAATTTTCCCATATGTTGTAACTGTGGAAAGAAACACCCTGGAACTTTCCTGAATGGAATGGGAGTTTGTTATAAGTGTGGAGGAAAAGGGCACAAAGTACGTGACTGCAAGGGTAAGAAAATGGTTTTAAATGTACAATGATTCATTTGCAAGGAGTTTAGACACTATGCAAACCTATGTCCCAGTCATCAGACTATGCCGCAAAT
This sequence comes from Viscum album, assembly GCA_963277665.1. Taxonomy (NCBI): domain Eukaryota; kingdom Viridiplantae; phylum Streptophyta; class Magnoliopsida; order Santalales; family Viscaceae; genus Viscum; species Viscum album. Next base: position 1,653,009,155 of record OY728121.1, on the reverse strand, counting down.
GATGTTATTGGATAATAATCAAGTTATGATACTACCACAGATGAAGAGGAATGATTAGAGTTCTTATGTTGATTATGTCAATTGAGTGTTGTATCAACAATGTACTTGTTACAATAATCATGGAGTATATAAGGATTGTACTGCAGTACTATTTCATTAAGGACTTGAGATTGTGTGGAACAAAGAAAAGTGACTCAATAGCAGGATAAATTTTTGGAAAATATATGATTGAGAGAATGATAAATCATAATATAGTTCTGATACTGAGGTAGTGATTTTGGAATAATATGTGATTGTTTTGAATAAATTATATTGGATATTCTTGAATACCCTGGAACTGATTAATGATTTGTATATTCCATCATTGTTGGGGTTTAAAACATTTTTGGATTAATAAAGTATATCCAACTTTCTATATGGAATAAGGGAGCATGAATGTAATCAATAAGGAATATGGTAATTCAGGATGTTTCGGTGTATTAAAATAATACATGATGAAGGTATTCATATGCTATTACGGGGTAAAAAGGTTCTACATTATGTTTACCTTACTTATAAATGTTGGACTGTGAGTTTGGATAGAAGTATTTTGGATAGTTCTAGTTTGGATTATTTTGGATTGCCATAAAAGGACAACCCGGAGGTCGGGCGGCAACCCGTCGCGTCCGGCAAGGCTGCGAGACTTGAACCCGCAACCGAAGGGCGACAAGGGTGTATCACCTACCACTGGCCCACGAGATGTCCTGGATTAAATAAAGTAGTTTTTTAAAAGATCTGGTAGATGAATTATAAATTCATTTATTTTGGAACCCTCTATGAATAGTATAAATAGAATTTTTTTTACGAGTGAATGATGAGTTTTTGGTAGAAATTTATTAAGGGATAAAACTCTAATTTTAAAGTAAGTATATCTCCTTATGATCTTAGCCAATCTCATAAATAAATTCCTCATCATTAAGAAAAGGAACTTAGAACAAAAATGTTGTCCTAGATGGTACCTTAAATCGTCACTAATTTATGGCTTTGGGATTGTTGGCTTTTTCATAGCCATGTTCTCTACCACTATCCAACAGATAATTGATGGTTATATTTTTCTTCCATATCCATATTTTTCTACAAGGAACCCTAGTATGTGTTATTTTCGGTAATCTTCATACTTTCCACTCTTTATTTAAAATAGAGGCCTCATTAATTCATTTTTCGATGTGGGATTTCAACTAAGATATTTTGAAACGTCAAAAATGTGTTATCCTAATACCCTATGTTTTGTTGAACCGATGGTATTTCAAATAATCATAGATTGATGAATTTAAGGACCTCAATTTTATACTTGTTTGTGATTGATGACCTCAATCACTCCCTATAAATATTTACGTTTTTCCTCCAATTATATGTCTCAAATTGCCACCAATGTTCTCCTAATCGAGATCATAATTTGGTGGTGACCCTTTCATTTCTCTTCTCCTCATATTAAGACTAAATTTTAGTAACCCAAATTCCGATGTGGGGTTTCCCACAAATATATTATCTATTTTCAACCTTTTATTTTCGAAGAACAATTTCAAATTGCGAGGATGCAATTTATTGAAGGAGGGGAGAATGTAACACCCCAAGATTTCATAGTGTGTTAGTTCTTCAAAATAATTAAATAACTTTCACTACATGCAACAACAAGTTCAAGCACACCATGACATACCAAACAAGCCGTTCAAAAGAGGTTATGAATAGTATTAGATAAATTTTAATGTTTATATAATCCTTATAATTTTAGAATCCATATTATGAGTTTCTTAGATATAATGCAAGAACAAATTCATTTTCAGTATTGCACTTTTATCAAATTTAATAGTGAACCCTTTTTAATAATATATTTTAAACTTTTTGACTAAATGGGGACATCAAAAATTTAAAATGAAACATCCCAAGCTTCTACGGTACGCTTCTCTTTGAATAATGCGATAGCGTGTGTTGTACGCAACACTGAGTTCTAACAACCAATCAAACTAGCCGATATGAATAGTAATACCTACTTTTTAAAATTATATATATTTTATATTTCAAAATGGACTTCATTTTTGGATTCGGAATATCTAATTTAGCCTAAGGTGAATTTTTGGTACTTTTCGGATAACTTTCATATTTTGATGAATAGTGAAAATTACTAAATTTTAATTAAAAACAACTTTTTTAATCAAAATAATTAATAGTGATAAATTATGAATTTTAGTAGTTTTAAAGTATATTTAGAATATATTTTTACCATTTAATATAATGTTGGTCATTGGACATAATTTTACAATTAAACCGAACATAATCAAGTGTCAATCTTTTGATAGTTATTATCTCTTAAAAACACGCTTTTTGTTTTGACAGAGGGAATTAATTTTAAATTAATTTATGCCACTTCTGTGTTTTTAATTTAGGAAAATGGATTCCATATTTGGAATCAGGATGTTAAAATTGTGTAAATAGGTAACTTTTATTTTTAGACATTTTGAATAATTACTGCGGTAAATATTTTATTTACCATGGTTAAGGGTAAATCCAGTAAATAAGGGTTAAAAAATAATATTATAATAATACTAAATTACCCTAAAACGTGTCTTAACCCTATTGGTAGATACATGGTCGACCATGGGAATCTTTGGGTCTATTTTGGGACCCCATGGATCCACTTGTAAGTGATAATGACACTTTATTTTAATTAAGTTAAAATGAATACAAAAATGACACAAGCATATATCTTTTAGAAAAACAAATGTTACATAGGGTTATATATGTTGGATTTTAGATTATAAATATTAATTAGAAAGATAAAAAGATTTCCTACATAATTATATTTTATTTATAATTTTTAGACATTAAATAATTTATTTTATTTATGACACAATGATGATGCAGAAATTACTATAATAGTGAAAAATTAAAATAATTGATATTATAAATACCCAAATAAATATAATATGAAACTTTTAATGAATTAAACTAATTTTATAGGATAATATGATATATTAGGATAGATTTAATTGACTTTGTTCGTAGTAATAAATCTTTTATGAGTTTCACAAAAATCAACTATTGAATAGTGTCAAAATTGACATAAAAGAGTTCTTAAAACAAATATTATATTATTAATTGATATTAAATTCCTAAAAATCTAAGGTTCGGCCAAGAGACTTATATCATGATAGGTTCATCATTAATGTACCACTTGGGGGTCGCTTGGATGTATATAGTAAGTTTATTAACCATAATATATAAAAATACAAAGAGACATTGTAAAAGTGAAACTAATTAACTTAGAGTTAATACTTAAAGAAAAGGTTAATATAAGTACCCACACCTGTCTAAATTATATTGGTTGAGTGGTTTTCGACATATCCCCACCTTAACCTTTGAATAATCAACTTTGGAGCCATTATAAACCCATTATGAATTTATTATAAATTAATATTTCTAGCTTTTTCAAAGGTGCCCCTCACCCCTCTTATAAAAGGGCACTCCTCCTTCTCATTTCTTCACACCTTCAAAGCCCTTTTTGTTCGGCCAAACTCTGCCCCAATACTCTCACAACATCCCTAACTACAACCTAGAGGCCTTATTTTGATCAGAAAGCCAACCTATGGAGCCCTTTTGATCAAATCAAAAGGAAGAACCCGAAGAAGAGGTAATGATTTCACCACCCTTTTCTAAGTTCCTTTCTTCTTCCACTTCCTCTTTCTTTGTTCTTACCAATATAAAATAATAACTCCAGTATCTTACATATACTGTGATGTTATTATAAATATGGTACAACCATATTCAGTATTCTATCCACCCTTTGAATAACATGTCACCATACGTGCGTACGTACGGCTTACCGTCTCCACGTCGTGGTGTAATTGTTATTCAATATATTATTATTTGGATGGGTATAATAATGATGTGTGACTCATGTAAATAATAAATATAACATGTTAATGATTCTGTATATATGATATACCATCCATTTATATATTATTTTAATATCAAAAGAATGATATTGTTGCTCGTGCGTACGTACGGACTACCGTCTCCACGAACGCGAAGAGATTCATTCTCCATCGTATCCATTAAAGTATAATTATCATTTGATGATTTAAAAATGATGTTTAAGGACTTGATATCATTCTGGATATGAATAATATACAACCTATCCTTTACAAACATGTCTTACGTGACAAAACATATAAAAGAAAACAAGTAAGTTAACACCCGATATAATGATAATACTAAGATATTATTATCAAATCAATATTAAAAGATCATATATGATATCATATTAATGTATATGATTCTTGTATAATTAAATAACAATTATTTCACCATTATACAGGAGGTTAACCTACCCCAACCAAGGAAAAGTACAAGGTAAGGGTTTACTTCACAACCTCTTCATTATCCAAGGTTGTTTATACATAATTATCTACTGGGACCTCGTTATCATCCACATCCATGTTTCTTCAAAATGTATTTCAAAACATTTTTATTATTTACAAGAATATGGTTTAAAGTCATTTATACCCTTTTTGACTTTTTATAAGAGGAATCTTTCCGTCGTTTTCAAAACAAGGTCCTTTTTAACCTTTTCGACAGAATTAAGGTAAGAATGTTTTTTTAACTTATACGGCGGGTGCGGCTATTTTCCGCCGTTATAAAATCTTCAAAGCTTCTCTTACAAGCTTATAAGAATATTTTCAAAGAAAATGTTTTATTTTATATGGATCTTAAATGATTTCAAAATAAAAGGAGATATTTCTTTAAAAAGAATTTTGATTTCATCTATGTCAGCATCCTTTGATGGATTTTAAGATTATTTGAAGTTGATTTATTATGATACAAAACTTCTATATTGTATTGAAGGTTTTGTGATATGTTTGACTGTGGATGTGATATTTTTATACCATTCATAGTTTATGGTGAAATTATTGACATTTCGTATGCTAGTTTTAATACGAATGTTTATGTTATGTTTAAACCTTTTCATATGGGAATGCATTGGACTTAATAAGTGACGGGTGGAGCCCGCTATAGCTCCTCGATGCATCGGTAGGTCTCATGAGAGAAATTAGTGTCTTCGCACATGGCCTTGACAAAATATTATTTGTAGTCTTGGCACGAGGCCTTGACTATGTGGTTATGATAGTCTGGCATTATGCATTCCAACATTATGAAAGTGGTTATGGATTTTTGCATGTGATTATTCGATTAGTAGAATATCCATGTGAGTAAGTAAATGGCATTATTTCATTTTATTCATGCCATACCATGTTGAAAGTTCATGTTTGAAAGGCTTTTGTTTTAGTTATACATTGCCTTAAAAGTTTATTCTTATTTATGAAAGTTTCCGTTATATTGTTATCCTTACTGGGCATTTGAGATCACCCCTTTTCTATGTTTTATTTTTCCCAGGATGTGAAGAAGTAAGTTATGAATGACCTGCAGGGATTTTATGAGGGGTTAATAGTGTGGATTGTGGAAACATTATGTTGTTGTAGTAGTTTTTCATTTTATGATGTAATGTAAATCTTATGAATATATCTAGTGTTTCCAAGGCTACTAAACCAATCGGTCTTTCGAGATTTGATCTTTCTTGTGATCATGCCAATGTTATGTAATAATGCACCGACTCTGGGTAACTGGGGTCGGGGCGTTACAGTCTTCCCCACAATCAATGTTTCCTGGACATGTCAAAAACTGTGGAATATACAACTCACCAGCTCATCTAACAGACACCTGCCCACAACTTCATGATGATCCATCTGATTCATCTAAACCAATGGAGCTCAATGCTTCTTATGCTCAGCAGAACACCAACCCTCAACTATTAGGTCATTTTTTAGAAACTTCAATCAACATCACTATGAGCCCTTATCTTCTTCCTATAACCAAGGAAAGTGGTATGGTAATCCCGTCTCTCATCCCCTTCAATTCCCTCCTCAAATCTCAAACTAGTTTCAATATGGTCAAGGTGTTGGTAACATCAAATAATATTATCCTTTTATTCATCTACACCAAATGAGAAATCATCCTCCTGCTCTTCCTGGCTCCCACTATCTTAGTGATCCTTCTCAATTCCCAAAACAATATAACCACTTTCCCAAGAACCAAAATCAAGAAAATTCCAATCCTGGACAAGCCTCTTATTATAGGAAACCATGGGAAAGCACAATTGAAGATCTTTCCTCATTCACTTGTTCCAGCCTTAAAAACATTGAAACCCAAATTGGTCAACTTGCATCCCACCTCAGTTAGAATCAACCATCCAATTTTTCCTAACTCCTAGCTCAACCATTACCAAAACCTTTTGGTAATGTAATTGAAATTGCACTTAGATTGGGAAAGAAAATTTCTATGCCTCAAGATTAGTCCTCCACCCCCCATTTGAATGTTGACTTAGAAAATAGAAGGAAAAATAAACATTAAAAGGAACCTGAAGCCATTCCCTCACCACCTTCCATTCCACTTAGGAATATAATTCTATTTCCTCAAGTCATTCTAAGCCAAATAAGTCCTTTGAACCTGATCCTGAAATACTCGACAAGTTTAGATGTGTTTTAGTCAATATTCCCCTATTAGATTCCATAAAACAAATCCTTAAGTATTCCATGTTTCTAAATGAATTTTACCCCCACAAGAGGAAACTTAGGACCTTAAAAAATGTTTCCACCTATCAGTCTATTCACATAAATTATAATGATCCAGCGACCTTTACGGTTTCAGGCCAAATTGGAAGTTACAACATCGTTGATGCACTCATAGACCTAGGAGCCTCAATTAATATCATGCCCAAATACATATTATTAAACCTTGGTCTAGGTCCTTTACGTCCAATGATTTTTTTCATTAAGTTAGACAATTGAGGCACAACCTGTCCTGAGGGAATAATTGAGGATGTCATTGTCTGAGTCAATGATATTATCTTCCCCGCTGATTTCTATGTCCTTGACTTGAAAGGTGGCATGAAATCTTCTTGATCTATCCAAATTATAGGGAGAACATTCCTAATGATAGTGACAACCATGATTGATGTCCATTCAGGCATCTTATACATGGAATTTGGTGACCAAATGTTCATGTTCAACATTTTCAAATCAATAAGATACCCATCTGAGAATCACTCGGCATTCTCAATCCAAGTTTCTTAGGACACTTCTGAGAGTCAATTGAACCCCATTCCATCATGTTCATCATGTTATTATGAGATAAGATCTTTTTAAATCTGCACCATGATTAACCAAGTCATAAATTGTGAATTTTATGTGGACCTTTCATTCATAGACTCCATAAATCTAGCAGATATTGCAAAATCTCTTAAATCCCACATAAAATCTAATCTCTACTACTCCACCATTGATAGTGTTAAGGAAAATGAATCTAAAGCAAATGAAGCCCCTTCCTCCATTATTTATATTTCTAACCCAAAAATGAAATATGTGACAGATCCGAAACCACTTCCTGAACACTGGAAATATTTATTCCATTTCCATGATCACTTTTATCATATCATTACCTATGCTTCACTTACTGAAATTGAGGAGTCCAAACTTGTTCAAGTGTTATATGAAAACAAAAATTCTTTATGTTGGAGATGATATGACATACCAGGAATCAACCCTACCCTTTGAATGCATCACATATATCTTGAGGAACCATCCAAACAAACTAGACAACCAAAATGAAGATTAAATCCACTCATACTTGAGGTAGTTTGGGAAGAGATCACCAAGATTCTTCTTGTTGGTATTATCTACCCAATTACCGATAGTGAATGGGATATTCCAATTAAAGTTGTACCTATGATATGTGGGATAACTGTTGTCACAAATGAATATGGGGAGGTAATCACAACTTGAGTGAAGAAAAATGGCATGTGTGAATAGACTACCAAAAATCGAATGTTGAAACAAGAAAATATCACTACCCCTACTCTTCCTTGATCCAATGCTTGAACGATTAGCCAGAATGTCACACAATTGTTTTCTTGATGGATACACCGACTACATCCAAATCCCAATCTCACCTCAGGAACAATAAAAGACTACATTCACATGCCCATTTGAAACATATACATATAATAGAATGAAATTTTTCCTTTGAAATGCTCATGCAACATTCCATAGGTGCATGAATGGTATCTTTTCTAAATCCATTGAACACTTCATGGATGTATTCATGGATGACTTTACCATTTATGGTGAGTCATTTGAATCTTGCTTGAATTCACTCTTTCTAGTCCTTAAAAAGTGTGTCAAGGGTAACTTGGTGTTAAATTTTGAAAAATGTCACTTCATGGTTTCAAATGGGATTTTTCTTGGGAACATAGTTTCAAAAAAGGTTATTGAAGTTGATCTTTCCAAATTATAAGTGATCCAATCACTTCCTGAAGCCACCTCTGTTAGAGACATTCATTCATTCCAAGGTCATACCAGTGTCTATTGGAGATTCATCCATAATATCAGTAGGATTTACCTCCCACTCACTCAGTTTCTCCAAGTTGATTTCAAATTCGATTTTGATGAGGTTTGAAAGAGAGCCTTCGTTGAACTCAAAATTTCACTTAAATCTTACTTGATAATCCAACCCCTAGATTGGTCCTTACACTTTGAGTTGACGTGTGATGTTTTTGATTGAGCCGTTGGGGATATTCTACCTGAAAGAAGAGAAAATACTCCTCATGTAATATATTATGCCTCAAAAACATTGTATGAAACTCAATATCATTACACTGTGACTGAAAAAGGAACTTTTATCATTGATTTTTGCGTTAGATAAATTCCATCCCTACCTATTAGGTGCCAAAATCATCATCTTCATAGACCATTCTACTATAAAGTTCTTACTCAGGGAAAGTGATTCTAAACCGAGGATAATAACATGGATCCTAATTCTCCAAGATTTTGGCCTTGAAATAAAAGGTTGACCAAGAAAAGAAAACGTTGTGGCTGATAACCTAAGTAGAATTTCTAATTATTCTCTTACAAAAATCATTGATCCAAAATTCCCCACTGAGCACCTTTCATCTCTCACTCCAAAAATACCATGGTATTCCCCAATTATAAATTACATGGTTTCTAGTGTTTTTCCTGAAAAGGTTTCAAAATAACAAAAAATGAAGATGAAAAGTGATTCAAAATATTTTTTGTTGGAAGATAATCAAAATTTTAAAAATAGGGAAGACATGGTAATTAGGAGACGTGTTGATGAAAACGAACATTCTTCCATCTAAGAATTCTATCACTCATTTCCTGGTGGTAGACACTTTGGAGAATAAAGGACATCCCGAAAGGTCCTATACTCTCTTTGAGGACTCACATGAGTTCTTTCAATCATGTATTATTTTTCAAAAGTTTGGAACAATTTCAAAGTGAAATTAAATGCCCCGAATCCTTTAATTTTCTATTAAATCTTTGATGTTTGGGGCATCAATTTCATGTGACCATTCGCTAATTCCAATGGATTCTCATATATTATTCATGCAGTTGATTATGTTTCTAGGAGGTTCGATGCTAAACCCACAAAAAATGATGATTCAAATACTGTTAGTGAGTTTTTAAAGACAAACATCTTCCACTGAATTTGCACACCACATGCATTGATAAGTGGCTTAGGAACCCATTTTTGTAATAAAACCATGGAATCCATTTTCAAAAAGAATGAGGTTGTACATAAAACACCAACTTCATATCACCCCCAAAAAAATGGCATGGATGAAATTTCTAATATAGAAGTAAAAAGAGTGGTTGATAGAATTGTAAATCCCACCAGAAATGATTGTCCTAAATGACATGGTGAAGTACTTTGGGATTATCGAACTGCCTATAAATCCCAAATTCAGATGTCTCCTTTTAGGATTGTTTTTGGTAAGTCATGTCATTTTCAATTTGAAATACAACATAAGTCATTTTGGGCTGTAAAAACCTATAATTTTGATTATAATAGATCAGGTAAGGAAAGATTGTTGCAATTGGATGAACAGGAGGATCTTCGATTTGAATCCTATGAGAATTCCAGTCTATACAAAGAAAAGGCTATGGTAGTCCATGACAATCACATATTGATAAATGGTTTCCATTAATGTGAAAAGGTATTGCTTTTCAAATCATGATTTTGACTTCACCTAGGTATGACTAATTGTCATTGGGAATGTCCTTTAATTATTACTTATGTTTACCAATTTAGTGAAATGCTATTCGAAGACCCCTCTTCAAAAATGGCATTCACATTTAATGAACATCTGTTAAAGTATAACCATGAGAGGACGTACAATCCTGGAAAATCATCGACTTCCATAGGATCTCGATCTTCTGCAGTTGACCCACCTTTGCATGGAGATGGCAACCCACCAAATCTAAAATAGGGGGCACCTCTTTCCCTTTAACTCCTCTTTTCTATTTCTATATATCACTTTATTCTTCTTTATCCCTAATTCTCATTGTGTATTTACCACATTACTTACCACATTTTTTTATTTTTTATTTACTCTTTCTCTTTTTTGTGGGTGCGTAATTTAAAAAAAAACAAAAAAAGTACAAATAAATTCAACAAAATAGAAAAATTCATACTTACTCACTATCTAGTTTTGACAGTTTATCAAACCATTTTGGGGAGTTAAAAGATATGATTTCTATGAAAAATCTTGTGTTTTCATCTTATATTTGTATAAAGAATATAGTTTCAAACCCAAAAAATTTTGAATGCTCATTTTTTTATTTTGGAAACTGATTTCCCCCACCTATGAGGATCACCATTTTCTTTCATGCCAAGGCCACCAATTTACATCTTTTCAAAATGGGTGTTTTTACCCCCATTTGCGAGTCTTGAGTTTGTGGACCTTCGAGTTGAATTTCCTACTTTGGTGTGCATTAATATGATAAAGGCAATTTCTAAACCACATGAGAATCACAATACCAAATAGCCTCCCATTTCACTTACATCAGTCCCACTTTTGAAAGCCCCTTCCAGCCTATGAATTGTTTTTCTTTTATAGACACATTACAAAACCAATACCTTATCCCACCCAATATCTACATGGATTTACCTAGCATTATTTATTGAAATTTATTTGTGGATGGAGAATGGATTTCATTTTTTGGGTACCCTTTTATTGATTTTTAACGATTTATCATATGTTTGAGGGAAAGTATCCATTTTATTGTGGGGGGTATGTTGTCATTCAGTGAGTTTTGGGGAATATAATGCACTTTAATTTATTTAATTTTGAAAATGTTACTAACAAGGGTTAAGAAAATCCAAAAAATAAAATAAAAAAAACAATGAAATAAAAATGGGATGTGTATTGGGTTGGTAAAAAATTAATTTTCCTAAACCTTTGATCTTGTTATAATCATTAAAATTGGTTTCATGTGGAGATCAATCATGGGATGGGATATGAGTGTAAGATCTTTTTCTAGTTCAACTGTCAAAAAAAAGAAGAAAAGAAAAGAAAAACAGGAACAATTATGTCATTGGGAGAAGTTATTTGTTTGGTAAATATTTCACATTCTCATCCCCTTACAATTTTCTTCCTATCTCATTTCTTTCTTCACAAAATAATTCCCTTGTAAATATGTGTTTTCATTTCCTTTCATGTTTCATTTCAAAAAAAATTGTGCATCGTTTTTTCCATTTTGGTGTTTAACCACCTTTTTCCTATCTTTTTGATATCATCTTCCTACCATTCCATAGCCTCATAAAAACCCATAAAAAGACCTATTTATTTTTGAGAACTTTTGGATAGAGAGTGGAAGCTGAGAGCTCTTACAAACTCAAATATTTTCACTTTTGGTTGGTGAATGAGTGAAGCTTCATAAATTTATTTTATCATTTTCAGAGGAGTATGTTTTGTGTGCCACCAATTTCCATTTTTAAATTTGATCATGAAAAAATGAACTCTTTTTGGAACATTGTTTCTGTAAAAAATTGTGGTGGAATTCAATATGGATGAGTGAAATTTTCTAAGCCTCCCCTAATCGGGGAAAGCAAAATTTTAATATTTGTTGGTGAGTGAAAATGATTTTGTTATGTTTTTTTACATTTGTTGTACATGATGACATGAAAAGGACTAAGTGTGAAGGATTTGATGTTATTATTATTTTTATGACTTATTATATAATCCCTTTACTGATTTTATTTGAAATGTGCATAAGTTTGGTGAAATATTAATGTTTTAATAATAAATAGAATTTTTGATCATTTTTAGAAATAGTCCAATTAAGTTAGTTTACTATTTTATTTATACTTATCACCTTAATAATCAAAATTGAATGGTACTTGTTTTGTAGGATTCCAAATTCAATATAAAACAATTCATTATAAGTAATCATGGGCCAATTATGCCATTTGAAGGGTCATATGGATCACACAAGAAGGCCCACAGAATCTGTGAAGAAACTGGACCATCCATAAATATTGAATGACTGGGCTCAATCCAGACGTTCAAATTCATTCATTCTTCCCAAAAGTTTGGGTTACAGTGTATGGAGTCCTAGATAAAAATTTCATGTTCCCAAACTGAAGACAAGGGCCCCAACTAATTGATTTAAACTCATCCCACCATTCTAGAAGGGAAATAAAATTAGTATAGTATTCATGACATGTCTCCTGATCTAGTCATCAAATCATGATGATAATTTGTAGTATGAAATCACTGATATAGGTGGAATTTTTTTTGAATAAATATTTTTCATTTGAATGGATCTTCCTATTAAAAAATTCATCAACATTTTGGCCATTGAAAAGACTTGGATAGAAATGGACAGTTTAACAATGTTTATGAAAACAACCATAACATTGTCTCCATAAGTCCAAATGCCTCCAAATTTTTTTCATAGTCATACAACACTATTATATACCACTTTTATGAAGGTAATATCTCTAGATGCATCCATCCTGATGTCTAAATCATCGATCCAAGTGGAGGGGTAGTATTGGAATGAAAACAGCCCACAACCTTGTGCTATAAATTCATCCCTCTTATCCTTTCAAAAGGGTTGGTATTTCTGAAGATGGGAGAATAAATTGGCATGAAAAATGCCTTGACCAATGATTGATGGGATTTTCCATACTCATGTTTTCACTTGATTGACCCTTCCTCCTCTTTTTTATTTCATTAACATTTGTTCTTTTCTTCATTTGTAATCTTGTAAGTCTTTGTTTTGTAATTCTATTTTCATGAAAGTTTTGTCTTCATATTATGTTTTACCCATCCACCCCATGTTCTTAAATATTAATTTCCTTAAAATATATTAAATCAAGATGAATAAAATTCCCTTAATTTTCTTCCTAATTCAATCTATATTCTATTTTAAATTCTCATCGTTGTTTGTGTGTTTATGTTCCGCGCAAAACTCTTTTCTTATCCCATTATTTTTCTTCTCTTATTAACTCATCATCATAAAAATAATAAACCAAATTCAAAATCATCTCAGTGGATGAGTAAATATACCATTTGGGCGAGTCAAAATTTAGGGATGTTAAGTTATTGAGAGTATTTTCTCGATGAGTATTATTTAATTTAACATTGTGTATATTGGACTTAACATGTCATTGATTAATGACATATTTTGTTTAATGTGTGATTTACATTGATTATTGGATCCATAAATACATTAACATCAACAATATATGATTTTGATTAGAACCTTGTGATATTTTAAGGCTTTCATTAAATCCTTAACACCTTTTAATTCCAATCAACGTTATATTGTGAAGTGGGTGTTAATTTAAATATAATATAAAGCAAAGATCAAGGATATCACAAGATTAACATTCTAATAATGAGGTCACCCAAATCTTTATAAATATTTTAAATCAATATATATCAATCAATAATTTCATATGCTCTTTAAAAAAACCCCCAATCAGAATTAAATCAACAAAAAACGATCGACTATTAAAAAGTATCATCGCTGAGGTTTCGACCCGAGTGCTACTATACACATTAGCAGAGCACTGAAACCTTGACCAGTTGAATGGAGACAATAGAATACAATTTCAAATGGAATCATTTCCGGGGATGGTTCTATATGTTGTTATTATTTTCTTGTTATTGTAAAAAAATACCAAAAAAACAAAATTAAAAAAAATTGAAAAAAAACACCAAGAAACACTTGCATTCTCATAAAAATCATATACTGAAAAAACACAAAGAGAAACCCATCTTCCTCTTTCTTAAAACATCTCTCTGAATTACTTGTGTCCTTCTAAAAAATCTCTCAAATTTGTTTGACCCATAAATTGAGTGAAATCTTCGCCAAAATAGGAGGAACATTAGGGATAATCAAATAAATCAAGAACCAGTCCTTGTCCAATCAATTGAATTAGATATGGTCAATCCTAGGGAACAAACACTTAAAGAACTTTCCACCTCTGATATGAATTACCCACATATTGGTATTAAAAATCCAAACGTAGAGGTTGACTTTAAACTCAAATCGGGATTGATTCATCTTCTCCTGCATTTCCACATGCTAGCCGGTGAGGATCGACACCTTCATCTTAAAGAGTTCCAAGTGGTGTGCTATACCATGAAGCCTCAAAGGGTTTATGAGAAATAGATCAAACAAAGAGCATTCCCTTTCTCCCTAGTTGACACTTCCAATTCATGGATTTACTACGTCCCTCTTGGTTCCATAACCACGTGGAATGACATGGAGAGACTATACTTAGAGATGTTCTTTCTTGCTTATTGTACTGCTTCTATCTGAAAGGAAATAACTAGAATTCGTCAATTCCCAAATGAATCACTCCATTTGTACTGGGAGAGGGTCAAACAACTTTTTTCAAACTTTCCACACCACCAAATCCCTAACCAACTCTTGATCCAATACTTTTATTAGGGGTTATTGGCTAAGGAGGGAACCTTCATTGATGCCGAAAGTGGTGGTTCCCTTGTTCTTAAAACACCTTTAGGTGCAAGAGATATCAAGTGAAACATGGGTACAAAAGCACAAAAAATCCATACATGAGCACATTATCAAGTCAAAAAAGTCCAAGAGAATCAATGCATAGATCCGAACAAGATGACCGAGTGGATGAGTGAACTTATAGGTCTTGTGCAACTACATGTTGTGGCTTCCAATGCCCCAACCTCATCTTCTCCACAATCTATGTTTCCTAGACCTGTCAAAAACTATGGAATCTTCAACTCACCAGATCATCCAACATACAACTTCCTACAACTTCATGATGATCCATCCCATTCATCTGGACCAATGGAGCTCAATGCAGCCTATGCTCAGCAGAACACCAACTCTCAACTATATGTTCAGTTTGTTAGAAACTTCAACGAACCTCACTCTGAGCCCTTCTCTTCTTCCTACAATAAATTCCTGAGGTATGGTAACCCCATATTTCATCCCCATAAATTACCTCCTCAAATCTCAAACCAGCTTCAATATGTTCAAGAAGATGGTAACTTCCAAAAATCTTATCCTTTTGTTCCTCAACAACAAAGGAGAAATCCTCCTCCTACTCCTCCGAGATTCCACTATCCTAGTGATAATCCTCAATTCCTGAACCAAAACAATTCCTTTCCCTAGAACCAAAATCATGGTAATCCCAATCCGGCACAATAATCTTATTACAAGAAACCATGGGAAAGTGTTGTTGAAGATCTTTCCTATTTCTCTCATTCCAGTCTTCAAAACACTGAAACCCAAATTGGTCAACTTGCATCCCACCTTAGTCTACAGCATCCATCCAATTCGTCCCAACTCCTAGATCATCCAATACCCAACCCCAATGGTTATTTAAGTTCAATTTCACTTAGATTGGGAAAGAAAATTGATATTCCTGCAGATAAGTCCTCAAATCCCCATTTGAATGTTGACCTAGAAAATGGAAAGAAAGAGTAACTTGAAAAGGAACCTAAAGCCATTCCCTCACCTCCTTCCATTCCACTTAGGAATCCAATTCCTTTTCCTCAATCCATTTTTAATCCAATGAAGACCTCTGAACCCAATAATGAAATTCTCAACATGTTTAGATGTGTTGAAGTCACCATTCCCCTCCTATATGACATAATAAAAATCCCTAAGTATGTCATGTTTCTTAAGGAAATTTTCTCCACAAGAGGCAACATATTACCTTAAAAAATGTTTCCACCCAGTAGTCTATTCCCATTAATTGAAAGTATCCATAGACCTTTAAATTCCATCCCAAATTGGATGTTCCATCTTCAAAGATGCACTCATAGACAAAGGATCCTCAATTAATGTCATGCACAAATCCATCTTCTTCTACCTTAGTCTAGGTCCCATACATCCAAAAAGTGTTGTCATCTAGTTATCCAATCGAAGCATGGCCAATCCTGAGGAAATAATTAAGGATGTCTTTTTCTGAGTCAGTGATCTTATCATCCCCACTGATTTATATATAATTGACATGGAAGGTGAGACAAGCTGTTCTTGATCTCCCCTGATTCTAGGAAGAACATTCATAATGAAATCGAGAACCATGATTGATGTCCATTCATGTATATTATCCATGGAATTTGGTGACCAACTAGTCAAGTTCAACATTTTCCACACCATGAGATACCCATCAAAGAATCACTCTGCAATCTCAATCCATGTTTCTGAGGACACTTCTAATAGTCAATTTAACCCTATTCCATCATGTTCATCATGTTCTAATGAGATAGGATCATGTGAAATCTACACCATGATTAACCAAGTCATAAATGATGAATTTGATGTGGAACATTTATTCATATACTCCATAAATATAGATGATCTTGAAAAATATCTTAAATCCCACATCAACTCTGATATGTATTTCTCTAACTTGGATAGTATTAAGGAAAATGAATCTGAAGCAACTGGAGTCCCTTACTCCATTCCTGAGTTGTCTAACCCACAAATAAAACATGTGACTGATCTGAAACCTCTTCCAAAATACCAAAAACATGTATTACATTTCCATGATCACTCTTATTCTGTCATTATCTCTGATTCACTTACCGAAACAGAGGAGTCCAAACATGTTCAAGTGTTAGAGGAAAAAAAGGCCTTAGGTTGGACCCTAGATTTCATACCTAGAATCAACCCTTCCCTTTTCATGCATCACATATATCTCGAGGAATCATCCAAGACAATTAGACAACCATAAAGAAGACTCAATCCACTCATACTTGAGTTAGTTAAGGAAGAGACCACCAAGCTTCTTCAAGCATGTTTTATCTACCCAATTTCCGATAGTGAATGGGTTAGTCAAATTAAAGTTGTACTGATTAAAGGTGGGATAACTGTTGTCCCAATGAACATGGGGAGGTAATCACAACTCGAGTGAAGAACAAATGGCGTGTGTGCATCGACTCCAAAAAATTGAATGTTGAAAAAAGAAAATATCACTACCCTCTTCCATTCCATGGTTGGATTCTAGAACTATTTTCTAGAAAGTCACACTATTGCTTTCTTGAGGGATACACCAACTACTTCCAAATCCTAATCGCACATCAGGACCAAGAAAACACTACTTTCACATGCCCCTTTAGAGTATTTTCATATAGCAGAATGCCTTTTGGCCTTTCCAATTCTCCTGCAACATTCCATAGGTGCATGATGAGTATCTTTTCTAAAATCATTGAAAAATCCACATAAGTATTCATGGATGACTTTAACTTTTATGGTGAGTCAATAGAATCTTTCTTGAATTCACAATCTCTATTCCTTCAAAAAAAATTCAAGTGTAACCATGGGTTAAATTTTGAAAAATGCCACTTCATTGTTGAAAATGGTATTTTTCATGGGAACATAGTTTCAAAAAGAGGGTATTGAAGTTGATCCTTCCAAAATTGAAGTGATCCAATAATTTCATGAACCCACCTCTGTTCGATACATCCGTTCATTCCTAGGTCGTGCTGGTTTCTATCAGCGATTCATCTATAACACCAGTAGGATTTCCCTCCCACTCACTCAGTTACTCCAAAATTATGTCACATTCCATTTTGATGAGGTTTTCAAGATATCCTACATTGAACTAAAAAATGCTCTAACATCTACCCCAATAATCCATCCCCCAGATTGGTCTTTAACCATTGAGTTGATGAGTAAATATTCTGATAGAGCCATTATGGCAGTTCTTGGTCAAATAATAAAAAATATTCCTCATGTAATCTATTATGCCTCAAAAACATTGGATGAATCTCATTCTCAATACACTGTGACTGAAAAGGAACTTTTAGAAGTGGTTTTTTCAATAGAAAAATTCGGGCCCTATCTCTTAGGTGCCAAAATAATCATCTTCACAGACCATTCTTCTATAAAGTTCTTGCTCAAGAAAAGTGATTCCAAACTGAGGATAATAAGATGAATCCTAATGCTCTAAGAGTTTGACCTTGAAATCAAAGATAGACCAGGAAAATAAAACCTTGTTTCTGATCACCTGAGTATAATTTCCAACTCATATCTTTCAGAAATCATTGATCCATAATTCCATACTAAGCACCTTTCATATCTCACTCCAAAAATACCATGGTATGACCCAATTCTAAATTACTTGGTTTCTGGTGTTTTTCCTGAAAAGTTTTCAACAGAAAAAACAGGAAGTTGAAAAGTGATTAAAAATACTATTTTTGGGAAGATAATAAACTTTGGAAAGCTAGGACAGACATGGAAATTAAGAGATGTGTTGATGAAAATGATCATTCTTCCATCTTCGAATTCTTTCACTCAATGCCTCTTGGTTGTCACTTTGGACCACAAAGTAACTCATGAAAGGTCCTAGACTCTATATTTTCGTGGCCATCAATATTTAAGGACTCACATGAGTTCTTTCAATCATGTCCCACATTCCAACAGATTGGAACAATTTTAAAGAGAAATGAAATTCCCTAAAAGCATTTAATTTTCTCGGAAATCATCAAAGTTTGGGGAATTGATTCCATGGGACTATTACCTCCTTCCAATGGATTATCATACATTCATCTTGTAGTTTATTATGATTCTAGGTGGTTTGAGGATAAACCCACTAGAAAATATGATTCAGATATTGTTAGTGGGTTTTTAAAGACACACATATTCCACCGATTTGGAAAATCACGTGCCTTGATAAGTGACATAGGAACCCATTTTTTGTAAAAAAACCACGGAATACCTTTTGAAAAAGAATGGTGTTGTACATAGATCTTCAACTGCATATCACCCCCAAACAAATGACATGGATGAAATATCTAATAGAGAATTCAATGGAGTGCTTGAGAGAATTGTTAAGCGCACAAGAAAAGATTGGCCTGAATGACTTGGTGAAGCACTTTGGTCTTACAGAACTGCCTATAAAACACCCATTAAGATGTATCCTTTTAGGCTAGTTTTTGGTAAGGAATGTCATTTTCCAATTGAAATCCAACATAAGTCTTTTTGGGCTATGGAAACCTTTAATTTTGATTACGAAAAATCTGGTGATGTAAGATTGTTGCAATTGGCTGAACTAGAGGAGCTTCTAATTGAATCCTATGAGAATTCTAACCTGTACAAAGAAATTGATAAGGTACTCCCTGAAAAACAAATCTTGGGAAAGGTTTTACATGAATGTGAAAAGGTATTGATTTTAAACTCTTGATGTTGGCTTCACCCCGGTAAGATTAATTCTCGTTGGGAATGTCCTTTTTGTTATTACTAATGCTTACGTATTTAGTGTAGTGAAGGTCCTAGACCCCTATTCAAAAAGGAAATTCAAAGTTAATGGACATCAGTTAAAGCATCACCTTGAGAGGAAACACAATCCTGGAACAAAATTGACTTCCACTGGATCCCCAACTCTTGTAGTTGACCCACCACTAGATGGAGATGGAAACCCACCAAATACAAACCAGGGGCACACCCTTTTCTTTAACTCATCTCCTCTATCTATCTCTATTTATTCTTCTTCCTCCATCATTCTCATTTTGTTTTTTACCACTTTTCAAGTCACATTTTTTTATTTTTTATTTACTCTTTTTGGTTTATGTGGGTTTGTAATTTAAAAACACTAAAAAACCTAAAAAAATAAAAATAAATGAAAAAAACCAAACAAGTCACACTTACTCACCATCCTGTTTTAAAATTTTGTCCAACAGTTTTGGGGAGTCCAAAGACATGGTTTCATCTCAATTTTTTTGGTTTTCATCATATATTTGGATAAAGAACATTGTGTCCAAACCAGCAAATTTTGAATGCTCAATTTCTGATATGGAAACCGATTTCCCCACCCGTGAAGAACACCATTTGATTTCATGCAAAGGCCAACTATGGAAATATTTTTAAAATGTGTGTTTTTAACCCCATTTGTGAGTCTTGAGTTTGTGGACCTTTGAGCTGAATTTCCTACTTTCATGTTAATTAATATAATAGAGGCATTTTCTGAACCACATGAGAATCACAATATCCAAATAACATTCCATTTCACTTACATTAATCCTTTTTCTGAAAGCCACTTCAAAACTATGAATACCTTTTCTTTTATAACCACATTACCAGAACAAAATATTATCCCACCTAATACTTACATGGATTTACATTAAATTATTTATTGAAATTTAAGTGTGGTGGAATGGATTTCAATTTTTTGGGTGCCCATTTATTTATTTTAAATGAGTTTTCATATGATTGAGGTAAACCATCTATTTTAGTGTGGGGGGGGGATGTTTTCATTCAGTGAGGTTTACGTAATGTAATGTACATTAATTTATGTAATTTTGTAAATGTTACTAACAAGTGTTCAAAATAAAATCCAAAAAAATTCCAAAAAAAGTTAAAAAAAAAAAGAAATAAAAATGGGTTGTGTCTTGGGTAAGTAAAAAATCACTCTTTTGAACCCTTTGATCTTGTTATAACTATCATAATTAGTTTTTTGAGGAGATCAGTCATGGGATGGGATATGAGTGTGAGATATTTTTCGTCTTAAACTTTCTAAAAGAAGAAGAAAAACAAGAACACTTACGTCATTGGGAGAAGTTTTGTGTTTTGTAAATATTTCATCTTCTCATCCCCTTAAAATTTTCTTCCTATCTTGTGTCTTTATTCACATAATCATTACCATGTAAATATGTGTTTTCATTTCCTTCCATTTTTAATTTCAAAAAAAATTGTGCATTGTTTTTTCCATGTTGGTGTTTTACCCCCTTTTGCCTATCATTTGGATATCATATTACTACCATCCCATAGACACAGAAATACACCTAAAAATACCTCTCGATTTTGAGCACTTTAAGATAGGGAGTGGAAGATGAGAGCTCTTACAAATTCTAAGACTTTAAATTTTGGTTGGTGAATGAGTGAAGTTCCATAATTTAATTTTATCATTTTTAGAGGAGTATGTTTTGCGTGCCACCATTTTACATTTCTAATTTGGATCAAGAAAAAATTAATTCTTTTTGGAAAATTTTTTCAGTAAAAAATTTTGGTGGAATTCAATATGGATGAGTGAAATTATCTAAACCTCCCCTGATTCTGGAATACAAAATTATAATATTTATTGGTGATTGAAAATGAGTTTGTTTTTTTATATTTGTTATAAATGATGACATGCACAAGACTAAGTGTGGGGGAGTTGATGTTATTAATATTTTACTGAATTATTATATACTCCATTTACTGATTTTATATGAAATGTGCATAATTTGTGTGAAATATTAATGTTTTAATACTAAATATAATTTTTTAGCATTTTTAGAAGTAGTCCAATTGAGTTTGTTTAATATTTTATTTATAAATATCACCTTAATAATCCATGTTGAATGGTTATTCTATTTTATAATTTATCTTTTAATATAAAACATTTCATTAGAAGTAATCTTGGTCCAATTATGCAATTTGAAGGGTCATATAGATCACACAAGAAGGCCCACAGAATCCGTGAAGAAAATTGACCATCCATAAAGATTGAATTATTAGGCTCAGTACAAAAGTTAAAATTCATTCTTTCTCCTCAAACGTTCGGGGGAAAATATATCGAGTCTTGGATAAAGATTTTATGGCCCAAATCCAAATATATGGGGGCCAATTGATTAATTTAAAATCATCCCACCATTCTGAATAGGAAATAAAACCAGTACAGTATTCATGACATGTCTCCTGATGTAGTCATGCAATAAAGCTGAGATTTTTCAGTGTGAAATAGGAGATATATATGGCCGACTTTTATGAAGAAATAATTCGTATTTTAGGGCGTATTCATTTTCTAAAATCCATTCATATTTTGGAAATTGAGAAAGAATGGACAGAATTAGACAGTTTAACATTATTTATGAAAACCTCCATAACTTTGGATCCATAAGTCCAAATGCCTCCAATTTTTTAGAGTAGTCGGAAAACATTATTATTTAGGTATTTTAAGAAGGAGATATCTTGATATTTAGCTATCTAGATGTCCAAATCATCGATCCAGGTGGCAGTGTAGTTTTAGAATGCAAACAGTCCACCACCTTGGGCTATAAATACATCCCCTCCTCTCCATTCAAAAGGGTTGTCATTTTAGAAGAGAGGATAATAAAATTTCATGACCAAATCCTTGAAAAAGGATTATTAGGACCTTCAATACTCATGTTTTCACTTGAGAGTCCCCTCCTCCTCTCTTTTATTTTCTTTACTTTTGTGCTTTTCTACATTTGTAATCTTGTAAGTCTTTGTTTTGTAATTCTGTTTTAATGAAAATTTCTTCTTAATATTATGTTTTAATCATCCAAACTCTATTATTAAATAATATTTATCTTAAAATATTTTTAATCAAGATGAAAACCTTTTCCTTTTTTTGCTTCCTCATTCAATATAAATCCTATTATTATTTCTCATCGCTGTTTGTGTGTTTGTGTTCAGCGCACAACTCTTTTCATATCCCATTATTTTTATGCTCTTTTTAACTCATCATCATAATAATAATAAAAAAATTTTCAATAATCTTAACGGATATGTAAATCTACCATTGGGGTGAGTCAAAATTTAGGGATTTTAAGTGATTGAGATTATTTTCTTGATGAGTATTATTTAATTTAACATTGTGTATGTTGGACTTAACATTTCATGGATTAATGCAATATTTTGATTAACATGTGGCTTCCATGGATTATTGGAACCATAAATACACTACTATCAACAATATCTGATTTATATTAGAACCCTACAAAACATTAAGGCTTGGATTAAATCCTTACCACTTAGGAATTCCAATCAACATTATCTAGTGTACTGAGTGTTAATTTAAATGCAATATAAAAAATCTCAAGGATATCACAAGCTTACCTCCTTAATAATGAACTCACCCCAATATTTATCAATTTTTTAAATCAATATATATCAATCAATCATCTCATAATATCTACAAACAAACCCCCCAATCTGAATACAATCAACTGAAAATAATTGACTATTAAAAAGTATCATCCCTGAGTATTCAACCCAAGTAATACTATACACATTAACAGAGCACTAGAACATTGACTAGTTGATATCCAACAATTGGCCGCGCTTTCAGGAATCCAAAAACTATCTCAAGATACTTGATATGGTCAAGAAAATTATGGGATTTTACCACCATATAAACCACATAAGACTCCTCCAACATACCTAGAATCAACTTAAATATATATTACATGGACCACTAGAATTTTCCTCCATCATTATTTAATCCAATCATCATCATCTAGTAGAAACATGTTATATGTGCTAATAAAAAGATGGTTGAGTGTAAATTATTTGGGGCCTTCTAGATCTAACAATACCTAGAAAATACATCCATGATGGAGAAATCGTGGAACCCATCCTTAGCCTCAATAAATAGCTCTATCACTAGATGTGGAAAATCATCCATTAGATAATAGAAATTGAAGTATCAGAAGTCTTTATAGACTATGATATTCTCATTCCTCTTCATGACTAGAACTATATTGGTTATCCATTTACAGTAGTATAACTCACAAATCAATATGGATTTAATAGGCTTGTCAACTTCATGCTCGACCATTGCACCATGGAAATGGTGCATTTTTCTAGAATTATTCTAGCACCTATGGTGACACACTGGGAGACCAATCCGATGAATAGAAACTAGATCATCTAGCATAGGGATATTTTCATTGTTCCATGAGAATACATTAGGGTGAAGTTTTAAGAAGTCTATATACTATTATTTGTCCTCTGATGACATTCCTACTCCGACCAGTGTGGGAATCAAATCATTATTAGTACTTAGATTTACCTGAGTTATCTCATCAAAAATAGTAGAGATACCCTCTTAAAATGTAGGGGCTACATCTTCCATATCCTCTCCATTATCTGAGAAAACGGTTATGGTTTCCTAGTGACAATGGTGAAAAATACTATTGAACTAATTTATTTTGGTTTCATGCTTCAATGTTCTCTCTTTACATCTACACAATTGTGACAGTTCCACTTTCATACCTTCAAACTAGATTTGTAGAATACATAGGAATATCGTCGATTAGTGGCCACGAGAAAAAATTATTTGTAACTCATAAAATTATGGTGTTCTAGAATTTATGGGGCGTATCTAATATAGGAGTATAAGGTAATATTTTAGATCTCATTTATCAATGTTTTTTTTCAATCAACATCTCATGTCAGATATATTGGGATCCAATCAATAATTTGGGAGAATAAATATGTTTACCATGTCCACCATGTGTCTATTATAATACTCGTTAGATTTTTTTGGGAAATTGATGTACTTAACACGGTGTATCTAGAACTACAATCCATCTATTTTTTAGGAACCGACAACTAAATAGTGGTCCTCACATGAGTCAATATGGGACGATCACCCCATATTACCCATACTCTGCAATCTAGGGAATTTTTAAGGCACTGTTGGTATGAACAGGGGACCACTACATGAAAATTAAGCTAGGTAATATTGAATAATACATTCTAGGAAGGATACAATTAGGCTTCAATAATTTTATTTATTGATACCATTCCATTAATGTGTGGCTCTATAAAAATCTTGTGATGCTATTTTCTATCACTCTTAACACACCCTTAACTATTAGAGTGGAGGGATTCAAATATGATTTAGTATGTCCTAAATTATGGATAATCAGTGTAGGGATTAGGATGATCCCAAAGCTAGTATCCACCAAGAAGTGGGGGATTTATTTTCCATTGAAGAATAATGTGATATACAGTGGTAGTATATAACCCTAAATGGTAAAACCATCATCGTCTCCAAAAAATTAGATAATTCTTCACATTCATATCGTAAAGAATAATTTTCCAAGTATTCCTCGAAAGTAGCTACATTTTTCTTGAACTAAAGGGTGTTTTTCAGTTCATTGAAAGGGTAACCAAGCATGTTTTTTGATATTCATAGTTCCTCTAGTATCAATAGATTTATGAGTAACTCCCATAGCTGATTCAACATATGATACATTTTTCTTTAAGAAACAATTTTATATTAGAGTGTCATTATTTTTAGGGGGTTCATCAGATGTCATTGGATGAGGCACTGGGGCATGGCTATTACTGGTGATATATTACTACTGATTAACTAGTCTACCCTAAAAATTATTTATGGGTTCCAGTTGGTTGAGTTTGATCACTTGATAGTCATCGTTGATCAGGGAAACCTTATAAGTGAGTAAAAATGTCAACTAATATAATTTACTGTGGGGGTGTACCTGATGGAATTGAACATGAATATTGGGGTTTATGATCCCTCATCAAGTCTTGATATACGGAATCAATGACATGAAAATTATGTTTTGATGAACTATTTTGAGCATTCTATATGATTTAATCTCCTTGAATCTCCTTAAATATTGTCATCTAGAGATACCCAAGGGGATCGCTTGATGTTACCAATTATTTAGAATCAAAAATAGATCCATCAGTTTAATGACATTCACAGGTGTATACTATTTCTCTTATTAGTGTAACACTCTATTGTTTTGTGTAATATGTGTGCATCTCCTAAATGAAGAAGCATGAAGTTACAAATGGTGAATAATGTTTTTGGAATAAGTGCGAAAGTGGTGTAAATAGTCAGATGAAGAAAAAAACTGCATGAATTTATCACTCACTCAAGTAAGAAAAAATGATTCCTTGGTCATAAGAGACCATATTTTGATCTAACCAGTCATTTAATTCATTATTCCATGTATAAGGTGATATCATCTATTAATATAGTTTTTACCATCACTATCAGGGTTGGTAGAGACATTTCCGAATTGTGTTAGGAGGAGACCTGATTTCACTAATCCATGATACACTTGGTCATTGATATAATAATCAAATAACATGAATTATTTTATGGTATGTAAAATGAATACTTGATTTATGAAGTGTTTGGTGTGATTAGGGAGTTTAGCCTCTAGGGACCCATGCATTTTAGAAACGTCAAGATTCCCTTTTCCAGTGAACATACACAATACCAAGTTAACTACACATCCTTGATGGAGTAGATCTTATTATTACTTTTTGTGAATGGAATCCTAGGATCTTGTCCTTAATAAAATGCACTAGCCACATTATCTCATTTAGGTGACTGTTTATATTGTGTTAATGCTTGGAGAGGTTGCACCTAAATAGTTTTGAAAGGTTCATCTATTTTAATGGATAATATATGGACTAGTTTGGGAACCTCTATGAGTATAACAATGGTTGTCTCTAATTTTTCAAACCTCCTTATGGGATCTTGAAGGGGGTAATGGGTGCCACTATTTTTTTCATCTACAACACTTTTTCCAGTCATGTGAGAATATATATATAACTCTTGAAATTTTCTGAGACAATTCAAGAGGCTTAGGGTATAATCCATCTTATCTCAAAGATTCTACACACACATGGAAAGTAGTTTTTTCTAGTTAAGAATCATATCGAGCGAATATATAATTCACTTCTATCAGGTGAAAACGTATATAGCTCACTCATCGGCCTTATATTTTCATTTGAAGAGGTTGGCGATGATAGTATTGCATGATATAGAGCTGAACTAGTAGATAAACATTCTATGGAGGACCTCACAACAAGAAATGGACAGTGTGGGAAGATGATGGTACCAAATGAATTCATGTTATTCTAGAGTATGGATAAGTGATTGTAGCACGGAGGCTTCCTACTATTATGGAGTCCTAAATATTAGACATTAACTTCAATAAAAGTGGGATATATGGTGTAATGGATCACCCATTCCCTTAAATTGGTTGATTCTAGAACTATCAAATTCTATTGGTGCTAAAAAATGGTCCACCCAAGGTGGGTATGTCTTTCAATCAGGTGGAAGTGACACATGTTGCTTTTACAGTGCCTCAATATTGAAAACAAGCGAAGATATAATACCATATTGGTATTAGACTTTTTTCTCCATTTTTTGGATGTATTATAAACTCAGGGGGTATTGTGACCATTATCCCAAGGCATATAATCACACTGCTCAGGCAGGGTGTTTGACTCATAACTCGACTATTTTTTGTAGCCAAAATTCTACCCTGGCTAGGTTCATGATGCCACCAAGTTAAAATCGGGGTGTATTGATGAGGATGAATAAGTTCAACAATGGATGTTATATAGGTTACATTATGATGTTTTCAGGGTCTAGGAAATGTAGAGTAACAGGCTCACCAGGGAGAATTTTATATTCCTAAAGCTCAAAAATCATGGTGGTTATCCTGATGTTTATATAGACTATTTTTATAACCATTGATGGACTGATAAGTTTGGTTATCACCTTTCCCTTTTCATCATACTTATGTTTAGGCATTAATGACTCATTTGGGGGACTCCCAATACCTTACAACAGTCTCTCCTGGTGATTATGGGCACCAACCAGGGGGTTTGTATAGTTATGTGTCATCCATAGGAGTAGAGTTTCCCTATCATGAAATGAATGATTGTACCTATTTCTATGACCACATAAAGAGTTGATGGTGATGAAATTAACCCTATAGGTGGATATAATGGATCCTCACTTTTAGTGGGCATACCAGATTGATAATACCATTAATTCCACAAGATATGGCTAAGACAGGGGGTTGTATATATCCCCCACCCTATGTTCTGCATATGTTGTGATACCACTATCATGAACAATAATATCACGATGGGGATCTTAACATTGTTTTTATATAGATTGTAGATGTATCCTTATGATTTGGGATGCTGATCTATTCGGATAACTATGATATCAACCCTCTTGCACTATTGGTGAATGGAATTGAGGCACTCTTGGATCCTAGGGTAGGTTAGTTGATGGTTTTGAAGGTGGTGGATTTTCACTTAGATATTATTGAGGAATGAAACTATTTGTTCCATAGTGAGGGACTCTGATATGACAATGTTCAAAGATATAGGAGGCCAAATGATCAAGGATAGTGGTTCGGTGGCCAAAAGAGTCCACAAGTCCTATTATACATTAATAGATGGATGAACTAGCTCATAGTTATCCCAAGCCCTGATTATAGTAGGTTAATATATGGGTGGAAAAATTGATATAGATCTACTTTGCAGCATGGATTTTTGTGTGTGGATGCAATACACAAGTTATACACCCACTAAACTTTGAAGTGTTTCTCTAAGATAAGTCAAACGTCAAGATCATATCCATATATTATAGTGTGTTTAATACTTCTTCAAGAGAGATATAGAGAGGGAAATACATTAGGAGTATTTGAGTGCTCACCATCATCGATGGGTGTCAACCCAAACCCTAGAATCTCTCCATGTTCTAGTGTTGATGTGGAGAGGAGGGAAACTGATGGTGGTGTATATGGTTACCCTTTGAGTACTTAGAAGGAGGAAAAATATCCTCCACCTACGGGAAAATGAAGATGGATTTGGAGATCTTATAGAACTTAATTTCTAATAATTTAATACATAATTGATGGGGTTTCCCCCAATATATGGAAGTGGGAGTGAAGTATCTGTCATTGAGTTGTTTGTCACATTAGAGTATGAGATATTGATACTGACCTTACTCTAACCATAGACCTACCTCTATTAGTGTGGGACTCTTCCACGATTAAGATGTTGAGAGTCACATGGGTTTCTCTATTGTGGATTGTAACATGTGCTATGATAATGTCCCCCATGGTGGTTGGTCTCCCTCTTTCCTTGGGGTGTTTCTTTAGAGAAGGGCATGTTTCTAGCATGGGGAGGACATATGTGCTGGTAGGTGGTGGCATGGGGAGGACCACCACACTAGTGTTCCTCTTCGTGAGATAGACTAAAATGGATTCTTATGGCCCTAGAGAATGAGATAGTCAACACATAAGACCTGAGAGGAGACTGAGTCTTGATCCTAGGTGGGAAAAGAAGGATTAATGATCGGATATTTTGTGGATATAATGGAATGTGTTGGAAGTGGAAGGGGCCACCAAAGGTGAAAAAGGCACCCATAGAGAAGAAAATTTCTACACCATCCCTCGGTTTCAACATCAGGTGTTCTATACTAGGGTTAGTTGAGTAGGGACAATATTAACTTTCTAATCTATTTATGGGACCATTCATTGTTGACATTGATGTGACTTGTTGGGAGACCTCCTTGGAATCTCATAAGATGTCACCATGGTGGGTATGGAATGATCATTTCCATCCTCATCGATATAGGTGAGTGATCTATTTTAGTTCTATGGGAGGTTTTCAAGAATAGGATTACCATTGAATGGGGGTGGATTCCCCCTTCACAACAATCTAGGGAAGTGGAGTCAGTGAGGTTTCGATGCTTTGAGATCCTAGAAATCCATATACATTGTGGGAAGTAAACCATTTGTTAATATTTCTACACATGGGTGTCGATCAACCTCCTATAGATGATCTTGAAGGAAGATATGGGGTGTTGGCCTCTAGTAGATAATGATGCAGTGGACATTAGTATAGGGATATACTGATGTAGTAGTTTTTCACCCATGATCTCCTATAAGCTACACCTCTTGACATATGGTCACCGATCTGATGTAACTTGAGTCCGGTAAAGTACATGGGATGATCAGTTGGTACAGTTCTGATGAAGGTGATTCCTGATACCCCATGATTTTTCCTTATTTATAAAATAGAGGGGGTCCACATTGACGACGATGTTGTCTAAGGATACCCAATGTTATCTTCCCCAAGTCACGTGAGAGTTTCATGTTGGGTGCACGACTTCCTCTATAGTACCTGTGGAATAATATCAGGATCGAATGGCACGTAAATCCGATGGTTCCTAGACATTACTAGTCAAATTATTAAAGGATAAGACCTTTAAATCAGATTCACAATTTTTATTTTTGAGACTTTTCACAAGGGACATGAGTTGTATGTCTATCTGAAAGTGACCCACATTCTTATTAACCCACATTTATGATTTCCAATGGTGTGTACCTCCAACCACATTAATCTTTGTTGTAGGATCTTTAATCAAAATGATATTATGGGATATTGGATCCACCTTATATGGATTACTCATTGAATATTTTTTCATAATATAATTCTCCCTCAAATATTCATATCATGTTTATGAAACATGTTCCTTGTACAATATCTAGGAGGATGTTTGTAAATTATTCTTATTCAATATTAATTAGGGAACCCCCTTTGGTTAGAGCAAGAAGAAACATCAAGAATTAATTTTTATGTATTGATGTTGGGAAGGTTAGGAATCTATAAATTTCCAACTTTTATAGTCGGTGTTATCTCATATTATGCATCTTATGCATTAAACCCAAGTAATATCATTTATTCCTTGAGTTAGTCGACAAAATGGGAATAAATTTTCAAATGATTATACCTCAAGAATCCCAGGTTTATTTTATTGGGTAGATATTTTGGATCATTTCACAAGTCTAATGTATTGTATGGAAAGATGGGTCACATTTTTAACATATTGTTGTGGTAGATGGGTCATATGTTTAATGAAATGCGGGGATAGGTTGGTTAAGGGTTTGACATATTATGGGGAAGGATTAGTCACCGATTTAATATTTTATGGGTTGGGTTCTTCATATTTTTGACATCACGTGAGAATATATGGATACAATGTTAAACATCTATATGTGATAGATGGGTCACATGTTTAACATCACGTGGGGAAAAATGGTCCATAGGTTTAACATCTTGTGGGGACATATGTGTCATAGGTTTAAATTATTGTGGGTATAGATGGGTAGAAAACTGTTTCCTTGGGGAGAAAATAACGACTCTATAGATTTGGTAGAGTATTGTGGCATCTAGACTGAACCTTATGGAGGTATCCTTGATAATTGGGTAAGTCATGATTGAATCTCAAGGAGGTTTCCTATGTACACATTCATGAAATTTCGATAAAAACATACAATTTTTAATATCTTATTTAATGTTCATGTGATAGGACAATTCCAGGATGTTTGACAGTGTTTGTTAAGGATTCCTGTGTTAGAGACGAAGAATCAATGGGGGATGTTGTGGGGATTCGACATATGGGATACCCAGAGTAGGGTTCCATGTGGATGATGGAATTCTTCCCAAAGTTGATTTCCATTGGGTTGTCATACCATGATTACTATACTCTGTAATCTTGTGTTCATTATATAAGATAAGGATACACTTTGACATTGGATATTAAAGATGTTGTCATGCAGTGTAATGTTGTCTGACTAAGATATGGAATTAGGAAGTTTTGCATCATGCAGTTTGGAAATTTGTGGGGTAAACACATAGGGAAATTATTTCTAGGTTGTATATTAATATACATCATAAATCATCCATTCCAAAATATTTTAGTAGTTTCCCATCATTATGAATTATTTAGGGATTATGTTCCTACTTCACGTGTGCCTCTAGGTTTGGCATGGTGTAAACACTGGCCAAGAGGAGTGACAATCAGGGGTATTGATTTTAGGGTTTCTATGATTTTTAGAATAGGAAAGGTAATGCACACAGGCTTGATTGAAACATAAATGGTATACATGAGGGTTAGTGGTACCGATCCCATGAATATTTGGGGTTAGTTTGAATCGGTTTTAGAAGGGTACAAGGTCCCTCATCACTCAACATTCCCAAAAATTATATTAGATTAATGGAGGCACCATAGAGAGGCTTTATGGATGGGTTCTAAAAATACTGTTGTTATTGATTGTTGATGGATTTTCAAAGGATAGGGGTTCCCTGATTGAACATGTTTCATTAAAAATGTTATCCCTACCATGGAGTGATGTCTTCTTTCTCATGGGGTCTGTTTTATGAAGGATAATTATCTCAAAAAACCCATATAGTCACAATGTGTTTTATTCTTCCATTAAGGCCATTAGCCATTGAAAAAGACATATCCACTATGTTTTGATATTCCCAATACCCATGGGAGTTATTTTCATGAAATATGGAATCCTTCAGATATTTATCTCCTCTCTTACTCATGAATCGTCTTAGATTATCGATTTTAGAGCTCTATTTCGATGCTAAAATGCCATGTCCCATTACATGTCGGACAATGGGAGATATTAAAAGTCCCATTAGTGGAGAGGGAATCTTTTTCCTGAAATAAGGATGGTTTCATGGAATATTATGATCTTTGTGAAGAAACATGTGTTTCATTAAGAGGAATATTGGCATGGAGGTTACTAGCTCAAGATTTTCTTAGTCAAGAACTTCCACAAACCAGAGTTTTTTTGAGGAGAGGTTAATAATTCAACCATAACATGGGTGGGAAACATCCATGAACCCATATCAATTACTGTAGGTTTTGAACATTATGAATTAGAACCATAAGTTGATTTATGATCCTTTTTTGTCTTAATTCCCTTTGAACATTCCATTCCATCTCTGACGTCTCCCAGGAGACACATATTATGGAATCAATAAACATAATTTTCTAGTAGTATTTATTTACAAGATATTTTATCCATTGATAGAATCATTGTAGTTTTTTATGTATGGGATTTTATTACGATGTAAAAATTCTTATAAAATCAGATTATTTCTTTGGATTTATGCTCTGATGAAAGGATGAAATGTTTATGAACCCCATTTATTTTCTAAGTGTTATGATATATGATGAATTTGTAATAATATTTTAGAACACATATTTATGGTTTTTATTATTGGATGGGTGGCCCTAAAATTATATTTCAATCCAATAAATTGTGTAAAGATGGTTACCATTTGAGATAATAAGAACTGAAATGGGTTGTAAACTCTGTTCAACAAGGGTATTTATTCAATATGGTAGTCATGAAAATCAACCATGAGAAAGGATGTGTAATAATGGTGAGTGGAACCCTTCCTCTTTGATAGTCTTATAAGTTTTCATTGACTAAAGATAGTATTTTCATTTCATATGTGTATAAAAAAAACTAATTTCTTTTACTTATGATATGTTCTCATGGTTAATGATTGATTATTGATGATTTCACTCCCTTATGTATTTTGTATTATTATTTAGAGAATCCTTTTCACATTATTCAATATTAATTAATAGTGAATGATTGTGTACGTTAATGGTAAGTTATGATCATGTTCGTATACACTTATTCTTATCTTACACTTGAATATGATCATCGATGGATATCTACATTGTTTATCTTTACCGATATCATGAGCTCACCCAATATTATTCTTTGATATCTCTAGGATATGAAGAATTTTTTTAAGTATTATGAGTCAAATAAGATCCTGTTTGTGAAGAATAATGTTGAATATGTGCAATATATTTCATGAAATAATATTATTTCATATCTATTCCCAAAATAAACAACAAATTTATAGTTTTGGATTATTTCATAATGTCATCTAATGAATATTTATCTAATAAGATGTTATATTTGGGTATGTAAATCTTAGTCTTCCATTTTTAGTGTAATTAGTGGTTTTCAGGTTGTTGGTGTTTTTGTCACCAATTATTGTGTAAGAACATGAATTTTCACTATGGTATATATCCTTTAATATTAATTATAATTCCATGGATTAGACCTTATATAAATTCCTAGTGAGGTTATGGTTAAACAAGGGTGTTCGAGGCTTTTTCGGAGCCTGTAACTCTGGATGGTGGAAGAAAATACATGGATTCATTGTTAATTGAAACCCTGCAGTATAGTCCACATGATGTATCCAAATATTGTTGGGTATTCAATTGGTAGAAATGCATCACATGGTTGGATGTCACCATGTATCTCAGGCTGCACAAACATGCATGGGTGATATAGTTTCTAGAAGAAGAAAAATCTACAGTTTTCACATGGTTTATAAACCCGTGTGCCTGGAAAACGTGGGTCACTTCATTTTTCTATGAGATTCAAATGGTTGGAACACAATTTTTCCAGTCATGGGTCAAAACTATATGATCCCATATTTTTGGGTTATTTTAATATTTTAACCATATATTCTTATCTATTTTAATCATATTTTATATCTTCCTCTTGTAGCTTTCAGAATAACCTCCTTCCCCCCATTTGAGCTCCCAAACCTATCCATCTTGGTTTGTGAATAAATATTCCATCCAGACTTTGATTTGACTTATGATCATCTCATTTGATGTGAGACACTGAGTTCTATATTTATCTTTCACATTTTTTCATATTTTTTCCATGGAATGTAGTTATTTTGTTGTAGGTTCATTAACACTATTTTCAGCACATTTGACATTTTTTCGTTTTATTCTGACCAAGACCAAACTAATAGTCGATTATGGATGAGTGATCCTCCACATGAATAAGGTAAGTGGATGATTATTTATCCCTCAATGTTGTGATTATTTATATTATATGTTGTGTTTTGAACACCATAATATATATTTACTTCCTTAAAATATGAATAAATCGTGTTTTATTCCATATCCAATATATATATAACTTATTATTCATTATTCATATTAGAATAGGCCCCGTTCAGCGATTTACAACCTTTTAGGTGTTCCCATGAAATTCCCCTTGATGCTATAAATGTTTTAATGACCAAAAAATCAATTATATGGTTTTGAATGGTCTCATAAGTGGGAGAATTGTAATGTATTTTAAAAATAGTGACTTGTATGACCATGTCATCTATATTTAATAAAAAAATGTTCACACGCTTGTAATTAATATTTTTAATGAAATATGAATTATTTTTTGTCTCACATCAAATCCTCTAAATATTTATCATTGTCATGATAATGGGCACATCATCCCCAATGATTTTTTATATGAAGGCATGATGTCCCTCATATTGTTTTAATATATGAGTATGGAATAGCTGTTTCTAAAGTTATATATGGGAACAAAGACCATTATTAATTACGATACATTGGCAAGGTGACCCAAAAATTATGATACATGGGTCTGGAAACCCTACTGATATGATTCAGGCATGATGACCCAACTGTTACGATTTGTGCACAGATACCCTTATTTATATGATATATGTGTATGTTGAAACTTACTATTAGGAATCACACATGAAATCCCTACTGTTATCATTCGATAATGTAGATCCTATTAATATGATACCGATCATGGAGACCCCTATGAATATGATATATGTTCATGATGTCCCTTTCAGTTATGATTCGATCATGGTGACCCTATTGTCATGACATTGGGAATAGAGTCCCTTTTTCTTCTAATAAAATGCATGGAATTCCTTGAAACCGGTGTGACTCATTCTACATCCCATGGATGGTTGTGTTACGCCATGGGTTCAGTCTAATTGTAATATTAATATATACAATTAAAGTTTTCACTACATATACAGACCATATATATGTATAAATATGGATACATGTTCAGAGATAATCTAGCAAAGGTTGAAGTTGTTAGTGTTATCCCGGTGTCATTCAAGAACCATAACAGTCCCTTTACTACCATTATTAATACCTACTATTATTACAAACACACAATCATAGAATATGCACTTATTGAGTATGTATAGACAATGCTAGTGGCGGCCTTCTAAATTTATCTCATGAACAATGTAGGCTATCAATGGTGCTTGGTAATATTATGTTGATGCATGTAGGGACTGGGAAAAGTACCAAATTGAGGATAATTGATTTGTTTATCACATGAGAGTGGGGAATAACAAAAAAATCTATGGATCATAATGCTACTGGAGAGATACTTTTTGGTATTTTTTTCACTTTTATCAATTTTTTTTAAATTCATACCTTCTATCATGGCTTGTTTTTTAGTTTTTTTAGACATATGACATTACATCATTCTGCATATGATATTGGTTATTTTTTTGGTTGGATATTTATTCAATTTAGATGTTATAATTTCCTCTATTAGTTATTTATAAATCTAATGTTAGCTATCTATCTATATATAAAATTTAATACTCTAGTATTGAGGGTATAATCTATACAATGTACAAGATTATATACCCACTAATAGTCGGCACCCTATATAAAGCATGGAAGCTTGCTTGAGTCCATGTGGCCCACCTTCTTTGGTCACTATTCAGCGGTATCCAGTTTGGGAAAACACATTGTGGTATAAGAGAATCAATTTAACTTTTTCTTTTAATTTTTAAATATTATAAAGGTGATTGGGAATGCGATACGATTGATTAATGAGCTATTTTTGGGAGTAGCTAACCCATGTATAGGGAAAGTGAAAATTACCTTTTATGTGACCTATTGTTCTGGTTTATTAATATTATAGTTGATTTGATTCCACCATTGGGTAACACACATGATGTGTGATTGTAATTCTTATGATTGAGGATTTTATTTTATCATTTTCCTAATCCATAAAGGAAGAATCATGCATCATTTTAAGTAATTTTTATGATTTATATGTCATAAATTATTCCCTACCATTTTTACTTACTATATGAATTTAATACAACATGTTATGGTTGTTTATATATATTTACATGATTTGTTCAAAAATTTCATGAAAGTACTAGTTAATTGACTGGTTATGCTTAAATGTACTCAACACATCAATTTATGATGTGCATTGGAACTTATAAATTGGATTTTGTGATCCACATTGTTAATCCTTTTAAATGAAATTAATTTTAAAATGAAAATGAAATGAAATTGAATTGGATTCTAAAATAAAATGGACACTATTTATGTAATGGCCCGGACCTCTCCGACCCATTCCCTTTTCAAAATGAAGGCCACGAAGTGTTCTGGAAGGTAAAATGGACTTTTCCCACACGTTGTTGAATTTTGAAACTACACACCGTGTAGTTTGAGTACACGCCGTGTACCCCCTTGCCGGGTATACCCCGTGTTAGAGCTGTGTCTTTGCTGTGTGAAATAAGTGGGTACACGTCGTGTGTCTAGTACCACACACCGTGTAGTCCTTCCCCGTGTACATGTTACCCGTCAACGGCCATTTTCAGTGTTGGAGCCGTGTCCTTGACATGTGAAATAAATGGGTACATGCCGTGTGCCCAAACTACACACCGTGTAGTCCTTCCCCGCATATGCGTTACCCTCAAACCGTGTGTTCACCAGTCAACGACCGTGTGCCGTGTTGGAGCCGTGTCCATGCCGTGTGAAAAAAATGGGTACACGCTGTGTGCCCAAACTACACGCCGTGTAGTCCTTCCCCGCGTATGCGTTACCCTCAAACCGTGTGTTGACCAGTCAACGGCCATAGAGCCGTGTTGGCATCCATGTGGAGACCGTGTAAAATAACCGAGTACACGTCGTGTACCATAATGTACACGTCGTGTACTTTTTATTTTCTCGCCTAAAAAAGGAGGGGTCCCCTCCTCCTTTTCAACTCACCCCTCTCCTCCCCTTTCCTCTGAGCAGAGTTCTCCCAAGAGACTCGAACGGTCTTTCTTCCATAACTTCTTCATCCGAGCTCCGATTTATGATCCATCAGGGGCCATGGGATCGTAACGACGAAGAAGAACTTCAGATCTTGGATCCGTTGTCATTCCTTCGGCCATTCCTTTCCGACTTCCACCCGAGGAGGTTTTTCTAGGACTCGACGGAAGTGACAGATGCCGAAAGACGTCTTCTAAAGTTGATCCGGGGGAGCGTTGCGATCAGAACCTGTTGTGGTAGGTATCTTACCTTCGTCTCTCTAAATTGGGCATCATGCGGGGTGGGTATCCTCTTGTTTTCATGAGAAACAGTTAAACCATTAAATAAAGATAATAACTGGTTAAATAACGGGGATGGTAAAGTTGTTATGTTTATCTTTTTTTATCCTTTTGATATGTTATGAATGGAATAGGCTTATTCCTATTTAAAATCACGGTCGTTGGGGACCTTTTCTTGTAAAATTAAATGTTTCCCTATCTTTCTAGACCGTTTTTGTGGATGGAAACTTTGTGGAATGTGGAAATTGGTTCATCACGTAAAGTTGGTTGTTTAAAATCTGGAACCTTTATGTGATCACCCCGGTTAAACAAAGTGGAATAATGAACATGTGGGTGTTGGCTTGGATACATGGCATGTGGTGGGGGTGTTCTTGTGGGTTTCTGTGGATCGGGTGAGCAATGGGGCTGTGGTTGACTTGGTTTTGGGTTGGTGTGAATGTCACGTTAGTAACAGGAAACAAGGATGCGATAAATGGTATTAAAGGGATAATGATATAACGTGCAGTTGTGGTTATGATGGTTGGCAGTGGGCCTGCAGGGAAGGGTTTGAATGTGAGAGAAATCTGTATTGTGAATATTAAATAAAAAGTGGAAAAGTTAATGAATGTTGGGTCATTGTAATGGAACCGAAATAATAACCATGGGGCTGTTTGGCTAATAAGAAGGTCTTTGTTGTGTTGCTTGTGTTTTTCCTAACTTGTTTTGTGGATGGCAGGGATATGTTTTACAAATGATCATTGTGTTTAGTTGTGGATAGTTTCCCAGTAGTTAAGGAACTAATAAACAGATTCTGTTGAAACATGAAAACCTAAATGGGGTTGGGGTTGTTTGTTCTATGCATGCTTCGTGGTAACAGTGTCGAGGCACATGCTCAGTTTCTCTATTTAGAAGCCATAGTTTGGGCTGAGTGGTTGGTTTATATATATACATATGTATCTTTGGTTTTGACACACCCCACCCATGTTGAGCACTTAGTACCGAACACTCCCATTTCATGGGAGAGGGTGTTTTTCCCTTAGTTACTACCTCCTTTCTGCTCCTTCTCCCCTAGGCTGTGATGACTTGAGGTGACCTTACACCTAAGATTCTTTGGGTAGGTTTCGATTGGGGTGTTTTTAACCCATGACTATTTGGGAAGGTTCTTCTGTTTCCCAAGAATCTTCAGGATGAGGCCCAAGTGTGTGCGGGTGGGATACGTGGTTGTGAGGCCCAGGTGTGTGCGGGCGGGATACGTGTTTGTGAGGCCCAGGTGTGTGCGGGCGGGATACGTGGTTGTGAGGCCGAGGTGTGTGCAGGCGAGATGTGTGGTTTGTGAGGCCCAGGTGTGTGCGGGTGGGATCTGTGGTTTGTGAGGCCCAGGTGTGTGCGGGCGGGGAGAGTGTGGTAGCGTCAGGATGTTCTCCATTAGGAAGAGCAACTAATTAAAGGGAAATGGTGCTGGGAACCCAATACTCGTGTTTCTTATATACTACTACATATTGTGATTGCATTTTTAGTAAGTGTGGCTGATGAGGTTGGGTGGATAGATTTACTTGATAGGTTTCTTCTGTTGTTCTCACGGGACATTAGGATGTCTCCCCCCTTGTGCATGAGAGCTTTAGGTTTCCCTATTGAGTATAATTGTATGCTCACCCTACGTTTACTTTCAGGTTTCCAGGAGGACTACCAGGGCTGTGCGGGACCCTACTAGTCGTTCAGTTGGAGTTGTTGCGGTTGTTGTACTCTTGTTTTATTTTGGTATTGTACTTTGAGATTTCTTGTACTTGTACCTTGTTATAAAATTGTTTAAACATGCATGTGGGATTGGTTTGGGTTTATTTATATACACTTGTTCTTTTCCTTTTTGGTGGTTGACTTGTCCTATTTCCCGATCCTAAATAATAAAAAGGGTAATGCCTCCCATAT
Organism: Viscum album; assembly: GCA_963277665.1. Lineage (NCBI taxonomy): Eukaryota > Viridiplantae > Streptophyta > Magnoliopsida > Santalales > Viscaceae > Viscum > Viscum album. Next base: position 1,652,969,304 of record OY728121.1, on the reverse strand, counting down.
TTGTGAAAACTCATACCCTTGGTTCCATTCGTCACCCCGTGGCCTACTAGAGGTGGTACTCGGGGGTCATTATCTCTCTTTCACCATTGCCAGCTCAAGAGGTGCATCTTTGGTGGGAGGGGGTCATGACAGAATGGTATTAGAGGTGATGGTTGAGAGATAGTATGGAGTCTGGAGTTAGGCACAGTTCGGATTTCATTGGATGGTTGGATGACAATGTTAGTTAATCTTGGTGCGTGACATAGGCCAGGAAAGACCAGCTAGGACACGGGATTTTAGGGCCCCCCGTGATCCTATGCAAGGAATCCGAGCTTACCAAATGACCAAGTGAGACTACATTGATTGCAGGGTGAGACCCTAGGGATAGTACATGCATCATCATGATTGTGTATTAATTGATTTGGCTGCTCTGGGAAAGAAATTGAAATAAAATGATAAAATAAAACCTTGGGTTTTTACTTACTACTTGGGCTTAGGCGATCCTTGTTTACCGTAGAGCTATGGCACCTCGACGTCATTCCCAGGTGGCTCAGACGGCCGAGGCCCAGCAGATTCAGGCAGTCGATCAGTTGAGGATTGACCGAGAGGAGTAAGATAGCCAGTACCAGAAGACCCTCCATTATTTTCAGCGGCAGACCCTCAAGAAGTACGAGGGTAGTACTTCGAATACGGAGACGGAGGGGTGGCTTGAGGAGCTAAGGATCGCTTTTACCTTGATTCGTTCTCCGAGGGAGTACTGGGTTCCCTTAGTAGTCAGTCAGCTGAGAGGTGCAGCGCAACAGTGGTGGATACTCTACCTCGGAGAGAGGATAGAGGCAGAGGTTCCATGGGCTGACTTTGAGAAGGAATTCAGAGAGGAATTCCTTTCTTCCATGATCAAGGTGGAGAAGCGGCAGAATTTACTCTCCCTTTAGCAGGGGAGTATGTCAATATGAGAGCTGGGGATCAAGTTCAAGGATCTCCTACGCTTTCCTCCGGATCTCTTTCCGGATGAGGAGTCTCTGGTGGGACGTTTGGAGGAGGCACTTCGTCCTTTGCTCTAGTATGCTGTAACCCCCTTCACCCTTCTGACGTACTTGGCGGTAAAGAAGAAGGCAGAGGTTGTAGAGAGGATGCACTCTCCGGGAGGTGCACCACAAGAGGGGATCCAGTCGGGCTCGTCGAAGGGGAAGGCAGTCAGCAGCATGTCTCCTATGATGGGACCTTCCAGGTTCAAGCCAGTGGGGAGAAGGCCCTAGCAGTTCTAATTCAGATCTTCGGGTCCTCGTCCCTTTTTCACGAGCCAAGGACCAAAGTGTTTTTCTTGTGGAGGTTTCTGGCACGTTCAGAGTCAGTGCCCGACCCGAGCTCAGTACGGTGGAGGTGGGCAGGTTCAGCGCCCACCTCAGCAGAACCAGTTGCCGGCGAGGCCCTTCCAGCAGCCGTAGGACCATGCTCCTCTGAGGGCAGACATTGCGGGAGGAGGCCGACCTCAGGGTGCTCCTCATGGACCTCGACCAGGGTGTGGTCGGGGAAGTGGATGACATCAGAGAGGCAGAGGAGCTGGTCATGGACAGTTTCATGCAGCAGAGTTGACAGCTCCGGTAGGACCAGAGGTGGTGCGAGGTACGATTTTTTTGTTCACCACTCTTGTTTATGCTTTGTTCAATTCGGGAGCTTCACAATCCTTTGTTGCACCTGGTCTAGCCCATGCTTTGGGACTAGACATAGAGAGACTATCTGTACCACTGGTGCTGAGTACACTAGTTGGATGCCAGACCAGCATATCTTGTGTTTTCCGGGGATGTGGGCTGATGTTGGGACCACATCGATCTAGTGGGGACCTTCTTCTATTACAGATGCAACCATACGATGTCATACTAGGAATCAACTAGTTGTTTTCTGTTAGTGCCGTTATCGACTTCTTTTAGAGAAGAGTCGTGGTCTTTGACGTAGACGGGCATCGTGTAGCTTTTGTTGGCGAGAGGAGCTTTCAGGTGGGAAGCCGACGTCTGGATATCTCCTTTCCTTGTTAGGTGGGTTATCAGTGGTTCCATCTGATACAGAGATAATGGATGTACTAGAGGTTTTTGGGGAGTTCCTAGATGTTTTTCTTGAGGAGGTTGTGACTCTACCCCCCGACGTGACGTTGAGTTCGGGATAGACTTACATCCTGGTGGCCGTCCGATTTCGATGGCCCCTTATCGGATGTCACCTTCGGAGTTGCAGGAGTTGCGGATTCAGATTGACGATATGATGGAGAAGGGTTTTGTTCGACCCAGCGTATCACCATGGGGTGCTCCAGTTTTGTTCGTGAATAAGTTAGATGGTGGTCTCAGGCTATGCATAGAATACCGAATGATGAACCAGGTAACGGTCAAGAACCGCTACCCCTTCCAAGGACAGATGATCTCTTCGACCAACTGAGGGGAGCATGTTGGTTTTCCAAGATTGATCTATGATCTGGATATCATCAGCTGAGGGTAAAGGACAATGACATCTCGAAGACGAATTTCAGGTGCAGGTATGGGAACTTCGAGTTTGTAGTGATGTCGTTTGGAGTTACGAATGCACCAGCTATGTTCATGGGACTTATGATCTTTGTCTTCCGAGAGTTTCTCGACCGGTTCGTCGTTCTGTTTATCGATGACATCCTGATCTACTCAAGATCAGAGGAGGAACATGTTGAGCATCTCAGGGCAGTCTTATAAGTCCTTCGACACCACCAGATTTACGGGAAATTGTTGAAGTGTATGTTCTTAACATAAGAAGTACACTTCCTTGGGCACGTAGTGTCTGAGCATGGAGTGTCATGGACACGTCGAAGGTGGAGGCAGTTGTATATTGGGAAGCACCCAAGAGTGTGGCAGAAGTTCGTAGTTTCCGGGGGTTAGCAGGTTACTATCGGAGGTTCGTTTCGGAATTCTCTCGAGTTGCTACTCCATTGACATCTTGGAATAGGAAGAACCAGGTCTTCCTATGGAGAAAGCAATGCCAGAAGGCTTTCGACTACCTGAAGGAGATGTTGGTCAGTGCTCTCGTACTCAGGTTTCCAAAGGAAGGGTTGTTGTATGAGGTGTTTTGTGATGCTTCTGGCCTTGTTCGGGGGTGCGTGCTGATGCAGGAGAAGGGAGTAATCTATTATGGGTCTAGACAGTTACGCCCTCACGAGCATAACTATGCCGCCAATGACCTAGATCTTACAACAGTAGTGTTCGTACTGAAGTTGTGGCGACATTACCTCTTTGGGGAGTGCTTTGTGGTCTTCTCAGATCACAAGAGCTTGCATTATATCTTCTCCCAGTGTGACCTGAACCTGCAACAAAGGTGATGGGTCGAGTTTCTCCAAGACTATGACTTTGAGATCTCTTACACTAAAGTTATGGGCAATGTTGTGGCTGATTCCCTAAGCAGGAAGTAGCATAAGGAAGTGGTTCGGGAATCCACTAATTCTTGGAAAGCGATGGGAGAGTTGGCCACCTTGCACTTGGATGCTAGGGTAGAAGGTGTTAGAGGCTGTTTGTTTCAGATGACGGTGCAATCCTACTTGTTGCAGCAGGTGGAAGAGTCTCAGTGGGGGGACTCCGAGGAAGAAGTGATGCGGGATTGTGTCGATCAGGGGAACGCTCCAGAAGGATGGTTAGAGGACAGCCGACATCGGATGCTTTTCCAGGGAAGGTTGTTTGTTCCGGAGGCAATGCATGAGGTAGTTATCCATGAGTTCCATAGCTCAGCTTTGGTAGTACATCCAGGAGTTTCAAAAATGTACCGAGGCCTAAGGGAATAGTTTTGGTGGCCCGGGGTGAAATGGGAAGTGGAAGAGTTTGTGGCTAAATGCCTAGTGTGTCAGCAAGTGAAGGCTGAACAACGTGTTCCCAGTGGGTTGTTTCATCCATTAGATGTCCCCTAGTGGAAGTGGGATGACATCTTAATGGACTTCGTCACATGAATACTCAGAGGTCAGTGTGGTTATGATGCTATCTGGGTAGTGGTGGATCGACTGACGAAATCAGCCCACTTCTTAGCAATTAAGGAGTCTGGCCCGGTGAGTACCTTTACAGAGAGGTACGTAGATGAGGTGGTGCGTTTACATGGAGTTCCAAAGACTATCATCTCAGATCGGGATACTCGGTTTACCTCACGAGTCTAGAGGGGGTTATAACATGCTTTTGGAACCCAGCTACGCCTTAGCACTGCTTTCCACCCCCAGACCGATGGTCAGACAGAGCGGACTATCCTGACGCTGGAGGACATGCTGCGAGAATGCGTTCTAGATTTCAGAGGATCATGGGTACGACACTTGCCTTTAGTAGATTTCGCCTACAACAACAGATTACACTATACTATTGGAAAGGCACTGTTTGAGGAGTTGTATAGAAGACCGTTTTGTTCACCCATTTGATGGGAATAGGTTAGTGAGACAACTGCTCTTAGGCCAGAGGTAGTGCAGAGCACCACGGAGAAAGACCATCTTGTACGTGAGAGGATGAAAGCGGCTCAGGACCGATAGAAGTCTTATGATGATCGTCAGAGGAGGCCCATGGAGTTCGGGGTGGGAGATCATGTGTTATTGAAGGTTTCCCCTCGATGGGGGAAACAGAGGTTGGGAAAAGGGAGAAAGCTCTCACTTAGGTTCATCGGACCTTTTGAGGTGATGAGGCGAGTCAGCGAGGTGGAATATTATCCAGCCCTACCACCTCAGTTGGAGATGGTTCATGATGTCTTCCATGTCTCCCAGCTTCTTCAGTATTTACACGACGAATCCCACGTTATCGACTCGGGAGATTTAGATATGGGAGACGACACGACCTTCAAGGAATGACCAGTCAGAATTGAGGATCGTAAAGAGAAGGTGCTTCGTAGACAAACCATTCCATTGGTTTGTGTGTTGTGGAGGCATGGGGCCTCGAGGAGAGCACTTGGGAGCGGGAGACCGAGATACACGCTCAGTACCCGGAGTTGTTTTGACTTGTGTTTTCCCTTGTTCTTCTGAGCATTGTGTTGATGTTGTACTCTGTACCTTGGATATATGGAATGCTTGGATTGTCGGTTGTGAGACCTTTTGTTTCCTTGTTCTCTGGAAGTGTGTATCATGTCCGGATGTGTGGGGAAAGGAAAAAACCTGACTCTTAATCAAGATGCATTAATGAGGATGTGATTGAACCCGTGCGGGCGAGTCAGTGCCACCTAAAGCGGATAATATCTTGACATAGAAGAAGGAATTTTTCCACAAACCACATGTTCGGGAAATGTGTGGGTTTTATGGTGTTAGGGACAGTGTAAGTTGCAAAATCCTAATATATGAAAGTGGGAAGACCCAATTCTTAATCGAGACACATTAATGAGGACGCGATTAAACCCGTGCTGGCGAGTTAGTGCCGCCTAAAGCGGATAATATCTTGACATAGGAGAAGGAATTTCCAACACATATGATTAGGGTTGTTAGTTGGGTTCCTGTTATAACGAGAACCCTAAGAGGTGTCTTGTTGGGTTTCCTCTGGGTTAGTTTTTGAATTCTCGGGGATGAGAATGTTTTAAGAGGTATCTAATGTAATGGCCCGGACCTCTCCGACCCATTTATTTGTCAAAAAGAAGTCCACGAAGTGTTCTGGAGGGTAAAATGGACTTTTCCCACACTTTCCAGAATTTTGAAACTACACGGCGTGTAGTATGAGTACATGTCGTGTACCCCCTTGCCAGGTAAATCCCATGTCGAAGTTGTGTCTTTGTCATGTGAAATAAGTGGGTACACGCCGTGTGTCCAGTACAACACGTCGTATAGTCCTTCCCCGAATATGAATTACCTATCCACGGCTATGTGTCGTGTTGGAGCCATGTCCTTGCCATGTGAAATAAATGGGTACACACCGTGTGCCCAAACTGCACGCCATGTAGTCCTTCCCCGCGTATGTGTTACCCTCAAACCGTGTCTTTACTAGTCAATGGCCATGTGCTGTGTTAGAGCAGTTTCCTTGCCATGTGAAATAAATGGGTACACGCCGTGTGCCCAAACTACATGCCGTGTAGTCCTTCCTCGCGTATGCGTTACCCTCAAACCATGTGTTGGCCAGTCAACGGCCGTGGAACTGTGTTAGAAGCCACGTGGAGACCATGTAAAATAACTGAGTACATGTCGTGCACCATAGAGTACATGCCGTGTACTGTTTCTTTTCTTGCCTATAAAAGGAGGGGTCCCCTCCTCCTTTTCAACTCACCTCTCTCCTACCCTTTCCTCTGATCAGAGTTCTCCCAAGAGACTTGAAGGCTCTTTCTTTCATAACTTCTTCGTTTGAGCTCCGATTTACGATCCATCAGTGGCCATGGGATCGTAACAACGTGGCGGAACTTCCGAGCTTGGATCCGTTGTCTTTCCTTTAGCCTTTCCTTTCATACTTCCACCCGAGGAGGTTTTTCCGGGACTCAACGGAAGTGACGGACGCCGATAGATGTCTTATAAAGTTGATCTGGGGGAGCGTTGAGATCATAACCTGTTGAGGTAGGGATCTTACCTTCGTCTCTCTAAATTGTGCATCATGTGGGGTGGGTATCCTCTTGTTTTCATGAGAAACAGTTGGACCATTAAATAAAGATAATAACTGGTTAAAGAACGGGGATGGGAAATTTGTTATGTTTATCTTTTTTTATCCTATTGATATGTTATGAATTGAATAGGCTTATGCCTACTAAAAACACGGTCGTTGGGGGCCTTTTCTTGCGCAATTAAATGTTTCCCTATCATTATAGACCGTTTTTGTGGATGGAAACTTTGTGGAATGTGGAAATTGGTTAATCACGTAAAGTTGGCTATTTAAAATCTGCAACCTTTGTGTGATAACCTCGGTTAAAAAAATGGAATAATGAACATTTGGGTGTTGGCTTGGATACGTGGAATGTGGTGGGGGTGTTTTTGTGTGTTTCTGTGGATCGGGTGAGCAGCGGGGCTGCGTTTGACTTAGTTGTGGGTTGGTGTGAATGCCACGTTAGTATCGGGCAGCAGGGCTGCGATAAATGGTATTAAAGGGATAATGATGTACAATGCAATTGTGGTTATGGTGGTTGGAAGCGGGGCTGCAGGGATGGGTTTGAATGTGAGCGAAATATGGGTTGTGAATATTAAATAAAAAGTGGAGGAGCTAATGAATGGTGGGTCATGGTAATGGAACAGAAATAATAACCATGGGGCTATTTGGCTAATAATAAGGTCTTGGTTGTGTTGCTTGTGTTTTTCCTAACGTGTTTTGTGGATGGAAGTGATATGTTTTATGAATGATCGTTGTGGTTAGTTGTGGATAGTTTCCCAGTAGTTAAGGAACTAATAAACTGATTATGTTGAAACATGAAAACCTAAATGGGGTTTGGGTTGTTTGTTGTATGCATGCTTTGTGGTAGCAGTGCTGAGGCGCGTGCTCAGTTTCTCTATTTAGAATCCATAGGATGGGATGAGTGTTTGTCTTATATATATCTGTATCTTTGTGTTTTGACGCACCCCACCCATGTTGATAACTTAGTGTCGAACACTCCCATTACATGGGAGATGGTGTTTTTCCCTTAGTTACTAGATCCTTCTTTCCCCTTCTCCCCTAGGATGTGATGGCTTGAGGAGACCTTACAACTAAGACTCTTTGGGTAGGTTTTGATTAGGGTGGTTTTAGCCCAAGACTCTTCAAGCAGGTTCTACTGTTTCCCAAGAAACTTGGGCATGAGGCCTAGGTGTGTGCGGGCGGGATACGTGGTTGTGAGGCCCAGGTGTGTGGGGGCGGGATACGTGGTTGTGAGACCTAGGTGTGTGCGGGCAGGATACGTGGTTGTGAGGCCCAGGTGTGGGCGGGCGGGATGTGTGGTTTGTGAGGCCCAGGTGTGTGCGGGCGGGATGTGTGGTTTGTGAGGCCCAGGTGTGTGCATGCGGGGAGAGTGTGGTAGCGTCAGGATGTTCGCCGTTAGGAAGAGAAGATAGTTAAAGGGAAATGGTGCAGGGTACCCAATACTCTGGTTTCTTATATACTACTACCTGTTGTGATTGTGTTTTTGGTTAGTGTGGCTGGTGAGGTTGGGTGGATATATTTCCTTTCTAGGTTTCTTCTGTTGTTCTCACGGGACATTAGGATGTCTCCCCACTTGTGCACGAGAACTTTAGGTTTCCCTACGGAGTATACTTGTATGCTCACCCTACGTTTACTTTCATGTTTCCAGGAGGAATACCAGGGCCGTGTGGGACCCTACTAGTCGGAAAGTCGGAGTTGTTGTGGTTGTTGTACTCTTGTTTTATTTTGGTATTGTACTTTGAGCATTATTGTACTTTTACCTTGTTATAAAATTGTTTAAACATGCATGTGGGATTGGTTTGTGTTTATTTATATACACTTGTTCTTTTCCTTTTTGGTGGTTGACTTGTCTTATTTACCGATCCTAAATAATAAAAAGGGTAATGACTCCCATATTTGTGAAAAATCCTACCCTTGGTGCTAGTCGCCACCCTGGGGCCTACTAGAGGTGGGACTCGGGGGGTCATTATCTCCCTTTCACCATTGCCAGCTCAGGAGGGGCATCTTTGGTTGGAGGGAGTCGTGACAATTTAATAGGTATTAGAATTAGAATTTATATGATATAATTAACTGTAAACTTCAATTGAAACTCAGTATACTGGGAAATTTAAAAAGAAACATAGTTTTTAACCCATACCTGACCATAGTAGTGGGTTATATGTATAATCTCATGTATTCTATATATTGTTTCCTCTCACCTAGTCCTTTCCCAATTCATGTGAATATGGGTTTGGTTATTAAATTTGAAGGCTTGTAGAAATAGTGTTCATGTATCTATGATCTTTACCATGATATATCATATTTAAAGTGGGTTATTTGAATTTTTTGTTCTATAAAACCACAACGTCTTCTATTTGTGTGTTAGGAGGTCAGTGATGACTATGCTCTAAAGGTGGTGGGCCCCAAGCCACCATTGATACCTCTAGTAGTGCCACCATTGGAAAATACTGTTATCCAATATGAGGGTGATAAAATATATTTTTGATATGATTTTATGTGGATCATTCATACCATAAGGGGATCTCAACAACCTACCCCTTCTATGGGAGTGTTTACGTGGGAGTTACAGAATCACCATCCACATATTTTTTCAATGGATGGTGGACTCTAAGATGTAGATTTATGGATTGATACTATATTATGTATATTAAATAACCTTATAAAACCTTTTTAGAGGAGAGTCAATATTTCTACTTATATTATTCATGGATCCTCCAAATGAAGTTGAGATATTCTGAACTAGTCAGGTTAGTATCAAGAATTTATTTTAAGAGACTCTAATATATCATCTAGGATTATTTATTCCCCAAGACCCAGAGGGATAATCATTCATGGGAGCTCATGAAACTATAGTAGGGATCTATTTCTGATATACACTATTCAACACATTTTACATAGCTTTAGTGATTTACACATACCGATACTGCTGATGATCTATCAAAATTGAGATGATTTGAAGACAGGATTTGAAATCCTATTTGATATTTGGAAAACATTTTCCAGATAACGTCCATGTATGATATATTGAAATAAGAACTTATCACTAAGTGAAAATTAAGGGAGAAAGATGGTGTTATAAAGGGTAGTACATAATCGATACATATTAGTGGTTTGATTAGTGTTCAAAAGTGATGCATTGATTCTACAGACATGATAAACCGAAACCAGATGTCACCCGTTGACAACTATGGGGTTTATCACTAGTTGGGGAATCCTTGGAATAAGAAGCTCATGTATCCAGAGACCCCATTGAGTGCTGAGTCTGAGGAATATCATTCCATGCTCAACATTTTTAGACCTTATTATCTGTTCATAGTGGGAGAGGATTAATAACAGCTACACATTTGGGACTCGATCAATTTCACATGCTCGAGTAGGTATTTGGAGTACAATCAACCATAATGAAAGAAGAGTAGGTTCCTGAAAAGTTGTCTAGGATTCATATATACAGTGCTACAAGAGTACACCCACTCAGGTTAGTAATTTTAGAACAACAAGATGTAGATTAAGCTATATTTAATTAGTGAAACATATACCACAGGGGCAGTGTTTCGGTCCATCAACATTTCATAGTATTATTCTAGTAGCCTATACTATTGTTTATACTTTATTAGGAATGGGAGATTCATATTTGTTTTCATATTTATGGAAATTTTATAAATCCTTGGGATTTATATTCTATACTCTTAGGGTGTGTTGACACCTGACACTATAATGAGGTTATGATAAGAGATTTCATTCCTATGAAAGGAATTATCCCTTTAGGTAGGAAGTTACAATTTTCAATGGGGCCTCTTTTCCCTTGAGAGGATGAAATTTTATTTAATTATTAGGATGAACTGGTTGGTTCTATATCACACCTACATGGTTTTTTATCTCTGAAGGGTGTCACTAAAATCACCACAAGGTGGTACATATACTCATAATGGAGAGTTGGATGTCTAGGAATGTGGATATGGACTAGATAATCTTGAGATATGTGGAGTGACTACCCATATTTATATCCATTATATGGATGAAAAATTATTACATCAAACTAAATTCCTTCCTGTAGTAAATCATTTTAAGGATATTTTCCTTGATGAACTTTCAAGACAACCTCCCTATAGAGAGGAATAATTTACTATTTATCTAGTGAATAGGGATTCAATTGTATCCATTCATCTTTATTGGATGCATAGTAAAAAGTTTTAGGTTTTCAAAATATAGATAGAGGATTTAGAGGGTAAGGGTTTTATATGAACCAATATTTCCCCATGAGGTTCACCTTTTATTTTCACCAAGAAGTCATACAAAACCCTTATGTTTTATGTGTATTACTGAAAATTTTATTATCTTACTCATAATAAACAAAAACCCTTACCTCTTTAAAATTTTCTCTTTTAACTGCTAAGAGGTGAGAGGGTTTTATCAACGATCAATTTGATAATGGATTATCCTCAAGAGCAAGCTAGAATTTCATTTAAACAATGTACATATTTCCAAATTCTGTATAGTTTATATGAGTATCTGGCTATTCCATTTTTTCTCAGGAATGTGCCATCCATTTTCCTTGTTTTGATGAATTGAGTCTTCCACCCCTATCTAGAAATAATTTTCATTACCTTCATATATGAAATATCAATGTATTATCATACTCATAGAGACCATGACATACATCTTGGGATCATTATAAATACATTGATAGAGAAAAATCTATATTATATGCTCAATAATTCCACTTTTGAATCATTAAGGTTCACTTCAGGGGTTGTATTGTCTTAATGGTAGGAGTATCAATTGACCCAAATAAGGTGAGTGATGTTTATACCTGGGAGAAACCCATGAATGTGTTTCATATAAATAGTTTCTAGGTGATAGATCAATATTACATGAACATCATAAATGAATTTTCAATCCTAGAATAACCTCTAGAATACATGAATATGATTGTGTGAATTTTATATGGTAAAAAGCCAGTGAGACATCCTTGAAGAAGTTGAATGGGAGATTAACTTCATCACCAATTCTATTTCCTCCAGAGTTGGGAAGAATATATATAGTGTATTTTAATTCATCAAGTATTAGGAAATGAAAAGTTATAAAATAGAATGACTGTGTTTTTTCATATAGGTCATGGAATCTGATGTCTAATGGGTGGAATTAGTCAACACAAGATCTTGTGTTATCTATTTTTATTTATTCCTTATATTGGTAGAGGAATTACATTCATAGAGAAATTTTTTTTATTTACTGTCTAGAAAAGCCTCAAGTATATATTTAAATTTCATAAATTTAATATCATCCAATGAATGTGGGTTGAAATATTTCATTCCTCCAATATCTAAAATGATTATGTTCCAAAAAGGGAAATGATTTTTTTGATGATCTGAGATGGGGGACTTCGACAATGGTAGTTCAAGAGGTCTACATGGAGTGTGATCTCATAGCCATGTTTTCTGAGACGTAGATATAGGTTCAATACCATAATGGATAGTTAGTACATGAATCATTATCAATCAAATATTCACTTATAGAGAGAGTGAATATGATTCTGTTTTTAGATCCTAATGGTTGGGTCCTATGATCGTGTATTTCTAGTGAGGACCCAACTCTAGAATGATCATTTGTCAAAAAATGAAATCCTATGTATACATAGGTATATATTTGTTCCTATAGGCACGAGAGAGGATGTAATACAATATTCACAAGCCTTTTAGTGGGAATTTCACCTGGGTATGTTCAATAAGTATTGTGATTTGCACTGTCAGTATTGGTCATGAGGATTCAATTTTAGATAACGGTTTTCATCACAATGTGTTCCAACTATTAGAAGGTGAAGAGAGATCAACATTCACCCATTGGATTGTTAAATCCATTACTAGTCATGGAATGGAAAATGGATGATGTTGTGGTGAAATTTATGGTCATATTACAATGGATTCCATGATGAAGTGACCATATTTGGATAGTCATTGATCAACTAAAAAAGGTAGCACATTTCCTTCTTATATGGGAGTATTTTTTAATGAGGTTTATAGACTGTATGTTTGTGGGATTATATAGCTACACAAGATCCCTGAAACTATAATTTCATATAGGTATTCTCTTTTTAAATCATGTTGCTAGAAGGTATTACAAAGAAATATCATTACATAGGTACTTATAAGAACATATATTCACACTAAGACTCAAGGAAAGTCAAAATACATGATAAATACACTTGAGGACATGATCTGGTCATGAATTCTTGATTTCAGAGGTTCTTGGTAGAATCATATCCCACTAATATATTTCACCTATAATTATTAATTTTAGGAGAAAATTAAGATGGATCCTTGTGAGGAATTATTTGGAAGGACATAACATTCACCTCTATGGTGGCTAAAGGTTGGAGAGGTAGTTTTACTAGCTCCTCCATCCTGGTAGGAGATTTCATAAAAGGTATACATGATCAGAAGCTGTATGTCTACAACTCAGTATAGACATAAATGTTATTTTGATTTCTATTGATGAACTTTGGAATTTATGTTTGGGGATCATTTTTTGTTATGGGTATCACCGATATAGAGGAAGGGGAATCTATCACATCACTTTTTAAATACTCTTGATATCATAGAGAGAATAAAATAATTAGAATATTGGTTTATTTTATCATAGAGGAACCATGCCATGAAAAATATATTCCACATTTCATAGCTTCACTATTATTATGTTTACTAATCTCATGGTTTTTTCCCCTAAGATGTTGAGTGAGATGTTGATGATTATTTTGGGGATTAACTCATATACATTATTGACCAGAGCATGAGGGTTATATGAGTCCTATCTATACCTTTTTTATTCCTTTTATGGTTGAATTTCCATATGTATATATATATATATTGGGGAATTAGAGTGGGATGCCGATGAACATTCTCCATTGATATATTTGTTCTCAAAAAATGTGGGACCACACCTGGAAGGGAAACCAAGTGTTGAATATATTTAAGGGGGAATACTGCAAGAACCCAAAATTTCTATAAGGTACATATCCTTTAATTTTTTTCTAATCCATTGGTTTTGACCTTATATGAATCCATAGTGAGGATAAGGAGGAAATGGTGGTGTATAAAGATTTATTAGATCATAGAACATTGGACGATGGAAGAAATCATTAGGACACATGGTTAGTTGAAGATGTGCTACCATGTTCACTTGGTTTCTCTTGACCATATAGGGTATTAAATGGGAAGAAATTGTCTAGATAGTTTTATGAAAAGATGTAACTTGGGTCATATGACCATGTTGGGGACTTGTAGTTTTTTTCATTGGAAAATCACATAACATGTGAATGGTTTCCAAAACCAGGAACATGAAACATCAGGGTCCACTCTTTTGATAGTGGGATTCACATTATTGGTGCATGGTTTGGAAAACCATGTGGCCAATGCATTAGACCCATTGTTTTTGGTGATTTTCCATTTTTTCCTTAAGAGATTATGTTTTTAATAACCATTTCTATTTTACACCTCCACGGGACATAGGAACCTTCTTCCTCTTATTTATGATACCAAGTCTCTCCCCTTAGGTCTGTGAATAAATCTTCCATGTGGACTCTGATTCTACTTTCAATCATCTAGTTGGTTTCACTCCGATGATTTCACTATTATATTTCATCATTAATCATTTTTATTCCTCTATATGGATTTATTTGGTTTTAGGATCATATTTCCCAATTATAGGGAAGTCATCCATTTAAAAATTTTCTTATGATCTATACCAAACTAAAGGATGATACTAGATTATTGCTCTACTACCTGAATAAGGTTGGTGGTCAAGTATTTTTCCGTCAAATTTGTGATGCTTTATATAATGTGTCGTTTTCTGCACACCCTATTCTCTGTGAATTGCCTTAAAATTTTCATATATTATTCTTAACTCAATATCCATGATTTATATGACATATTATTCCTTAATCAAGTTGGAGTAGGTATGATTCATCAATTTCCACCCATTTAGGTGTGCCTATGAAATTTATCTTTATTTTATAATCTATTTAATGAAAAATCCATCAATTATAAGGAATTGACATGTCTTCTAAGTGATATATTTATAAAGAATTGTATTGAATGTTAGTGGTATGAATAAATCCCCTATATTGAATTGAAAAATGGTTACACCCTTGTTAATAGGGAATGTTAATTAAATATGAATTATTTGTTGGGTATCATTAAATCATCTGACTATTTATCATTGTTTTGATAATGGGTACGATGACCACTATGATTTATTATATGTGGGAATTGAGTACATCCTAATATAGATATATATGGTCATGGAGTACATTATTTAAATGTGATATATGGTCATTGTGACAATTATTAGTTATGATACCTGGGAATGGTGACCCTGCAGTTATGATACATGGTCACAGAGACCCAACTTATATGATTACAGCATGATGAACCTAATAATATTACTTAGTCATGGTGACCAATACGAATATGAAATAAGGGTATAAAAAATATTAATATTATGACTCTAACATGACATCCCTATACTTATGATTTGGGTATAAAAATAGTATTGACATTATACTGGGAATGCTGACATTTACAAATATTATATAACGGAACATCGAAACTTAATGATATGATTTGGGAATATATACCTTACTATTATGCAACTTGAAATGGAGTCCCTACTTCTTGTGATTCTAGGAATTTCCTTTCATGACACTATTGATACTAATGTTACATTCCATAGATTATTATGATATAACTTGGGTCCACTCTAGTATCTGTTGTTATATTTATGGAAGTAGATGTCACTATGCATCGATACCATATATCTGTATACATAGGGTTGTTTCTTTAGACTTTATTTCAAACGAGATGATGAATATAATGTCATACTTCTATCCATTTGGAAATATATCTAACCCTATACAACATTTATTACTAATTACTATTTTACCTACACATTTTCAAAGTATGTGAAAAAATTGGATATTTATAGGCACTGTTTTTTATGGATTACTATGTTTATCAAATAGCCTATTTGGGCCACCGAAGGTACCTGGGAAGATTACATGGATGAAGGTCATGATAATGAAAAGGACCCATTATCAAAAACATGATTTTTTATAATATAAGAGCAAAGAAGAACGTGAAATATCCCGGGCTCATGATTCTATTGAAGATGTAATTTTTGGGTTTTCCTTCATTATTACATGTCTTGTATTTCATTCCTGACACTGTGTATGTTTTTTTATATTTTTCTTAGAGAAATATCATTAAACCATTTTGTATATGATACTAGATATTTGTATGGTTGGATATTTATTTCATTTTGATGTTATATATTATGATGTTAGTTACTTATTATTCATCCTAAATTTGTCTATCTATTTCACCATTTTTATACTCAAATCATGATGGTATTATTTCTACACTATACCACTTTGGAACCTCACTTCTAGTAAGAAGCCTATATCATATGGGGAGGTGTTCTTTGAGGCCATATGTCCCACAAGCTCGAGGAACCATTTATTGGAATCCATGTCAGGATGTCGCATGTTGTTTTATTATGGATAGAGTTTCTATTATCCTTAGTTGTTCTTGCGGTTCATGTGACACTAGTTTCATTAGTGTTGTCATTAGTATCTATTACATCCATTTTTAGTGGTTTTAGAGACTTTAGCATCCTAAATTCTATTTATGTATTTATTTACTTTAAAGAAACTATTACATTGACTTTTGTGAGATTTTTACATAAATTTGGTGTCATGTATATGGTTTCATGACCATAAAGAAAAGAAATGATGTAAATGTTGTATGTATCATCAATGGAATAATTTTCATTTATTTTATCATTTTAATAAATCTCACTAGTTCCACTAGTAGCACTGATCCCACCAATGGAATTAATATTTTTTTTGTGATTGGTGTTCTCAATGTTAACTATGTTGTTTGTGTTGTCTACGTTGTCAATGTAATAAATTCATTAAATTCATTAGAGGGTATCTATTCCATCAATTTTATATGTGTTAGAATTTATATGTTGATGATTAGAAATTTTGTCAAGAAGATCATAGAATAAGTATGGCTATATTATGAATTTTTGTGTTTAGGGGAATAATCTCGCGCGATCCATGAATTGAAAGTGTTGTTTCAAGAGTAGTTGTGGAAGGATCCAAATATTCAAGGGAACAACCATAAAAAACATTAACTTATTAATATAAATTACCATGATCCATATGTTTATTAATAACCATCGTATAATAGTTTTGATATTTATTTTCAGAAAATTTTACATGAACCAATGTATTAGTTTTCATAATATTCAATTCCCAACCTCATACAATCCTGATCAAAAAAATTTCCATATAATAATATATGTGGGATATTTTACATAAATTATATCATTTTAGACCTTAAATGAAACATAGAATTATTTAGGCAATATCTCACAATAACTCATCTACGATGAGAAAATTCTTCCCAGTTTTATAATTCTGCGAACAACATGGAGGATCCCCTAAAATATTTATTGTTTGAAATTGTATTAAATTTATCCATTTTATATCACCTCATTAGAGGGAAACATATTTTAGTGTGATTTATTGACTATATAGGTTGTAATATTTAATTTTTTTCAGTTATAAGTCAAAAGGCTATTATAGATATGGTTTCAGATGTTTTACTGTAGCAAAATATGATTCGAGAAACCATGAGTTTCTTCATAAAATGAAAAATAATAATTTTTAAAATATGATTATATGTTATGTTTTTATAAATTATTATATCATAAATAGTTCATTTGTAATGGTTTTTTTAGAGTATGTCATGAAATTTTGGATCTAGGAACATTATTTTTGAAGTCTTATTAATTGTAAATAGTGATTGGTAATGTTTCGGATTTTAGTATTGAAAAATGGGAAGGAATAAGGTATGTAAATAACATTCTAGATGTTTTTAGTCGTTTTTGAATAATACTATAAGAAGAAGATGTTTTTTATAATAATCATTTAATTTAAGATATAATTTTTTTCATAAAATATAATATTTCTAAAGTTCTGGTATCACTAGGTCAGAATATTTTATTTAATTTGAAAATAGATTGAATGTAATAGTTAATCTTAACAGTCCCAAGAATAAAAAAGGTATTTATAATAGAAGTATAATTTTTTATATGAGTAACAAAATAGAAAAGTCTATCAAAGTGGTTGATATATAATATCTTCATTAGTATGAAATCTCTTATGTTTTTTCATATGAATGGGTTTTCGTTATATTTGATTTTCATATGTAATATTTTTATGGTGCTTCTGGTTTTTCAACCATAAGGTTTTCCTAAATGAAAATTTTTATGTGGGTTAAATTATATATGTTTATTTTTAGAGAAAACATTCTTTTTTGAGAAGAAATTTTTTTCAAGGATATACAGTTGATATATATGAATTTACAACATGTATATAAGGCTTTATAATTTTCTATTTGGGGGAATTTGGAGAACCGTATGTTATAACACACATTATAAATTATAAATTTAAATTTAAAATGTATGTATCCATAATTTATTATGTAAAACCTATCATATGATGTGATTGATAATGTTTCCTTTCATGGAGTGAAAAGAAAAGCGTGTTCCCCTTGGATAAAAAAATGTGTCCCTTATATAATTTTATGGTACATATTGGGAGTAGTGGTACCCTGAATATCTCAACTCTTGGATTTCAAATTCATGGGGTCATAGTGATTGAAATATTATTATAATTGGGAGAGGATTATTCCACATCTTCGTGCTAATTAATGAGGATGTAGATACATAGTGAATGATTTGTAATGTTCATATAAATCCTAGTACATAGAGGACATTTAAATAACGCATTAACTTCAATCCTTACAACAAAATGAGTTCATTATCCCAATCATTGGGAATTCACATGGTCTGAATTAGGTGTTCTAGCATCCAAAATCATAAATGACCCTAATAAATGCATTTTAATTCACCTAGTTTTGGGCCATCGCACCGTCAATGGTGATCAACGGTTATTTATAGAGTGTTAGCTGATGCCAAACTTTACTCAAAGTTACTAGATGTGATAAATTAAATTGATAATAACAAAAAGTCCAAGGTAATGGTAGAGTATGGTTTTATTACCCATTTTTGTGATGCATGTACAATTTTAGGGAAAATTATTTTCAATTTAATAGTTGTACAGAAATAACTACATCTGTCATCTGATGATAATAAATTGGAATAAGTGAACAAAAGTAAAAAGTGAATGAATTTTTCCATTATGAAATTAAACTTACAAGAAAAAATGAACCTGATAATTGATAGAATAATAAATCAAAAACCTTTTATGGGATTAATTTCAGTGGAGAATCTTGGTTCTCTTTTTGTTGATGAATAATAGGGGGAACCTGATCTTCCTTTTCTATCCACAAATCTGTATTATTCTCGGCATTTTGGTGGTAGTGTGGGAGAAATTGGAAATATAAATAGTAGATATGAAGACATTTTTATGGGATTTATCATGACATTGATATGTTTGTTAAAGACATGAAGACTAGTTAGTATGATGGAGCCTCTATAATGAATGATGATGACATATTCGCTCTACCTAAAATAAATATAAAAACTATAGCCTTAATTGACATCTTGATTTCGAATGACAATAACATAAAATATTTGGAGTCTTTTACATGCCTAATCAAGGAATATACAGTGATGAAAAACACTAGAATTTATGTCCACTCTCCTCATAAATTGATTTGATGATTGTGGAATTGTCCAATAAGACTCCTCTCTAGCATGAAAATCCACATTCAGTTACACATATACAGTATGGTGAGACTACAACTCAAATTTTAACAACAATAGATCTTTCTACAACAAAATATTATGAAGGGGATCCGATAGGGCTACAAGATTCCAACATGACCAGAAAAATTCCACACAAACTAGATAATTAAAATTACAGAAAACACTAACAAGACTCCATATTAGTCTGTCAATATTCATATGTTTAAACTTATATGAAATTAATGGAAACTAAATAATACTTCAAACAGTACTCCAAAAAATTCCACATGGAAAATTAATGAAGTAAAATATGAAAATAATTGGGGGCCTACCCCACATGGTATTGGGAATGATTCATCTCAGACATTCATTTATTCACATACTAATGGAAACTTCATAAAAATTCATGAACTTGCTAAAAATGTTTCAATTTTAGTCATAAATATAGTTGTGGGATAAATCCTACCATTCAACACAAACAACATGATGAAATAGTAGATTCCACAAATATGTTCAATAAGAATGTTAACCCAATGGAGTATAAATATCCAGAAGGCCTATAATTGAATGATAGTCCAAATGATCGTTTCTATATTTTTGGGATGCTAATGATTAGAAATTGTTAATGGGATGATCCAACCCAACTACTCCATTAACGAAAAAATGTGGCAATCCAATAAAATATGGGAAGATAACTATTAAAATTAGGAAATTATCAAGAAGTAAACACTCTCATGGGAATAAAAATTTTGAATCTATCCCTATGCACAAATTCAAATGAAAATCATGTTCCGGAATTCTCAGAGTCTAGAAAAGCCTAAAAAAATAATCCCTCTTCAAACTTTTATCAATATATAGATGTATGTAATTCTAGGAATTTGGAAACTAATTAGGATTATTTGATGATTTCTTCTATTTGAAATATGGTATTCCAACATATAAATACTAATCGGCCCCATAATGACATCAAAAACCTTTATGATATAACTCCCTTGGGATTGTATGGAATCTCATCTATCAGTTCTATGGATCACATAGTCAATATAAGTTATAATTGTGTGGGAATAAATAAATTATACTACATCCTTTATTTATTCAATGGATATCCTGAAAGAAGAGATTTATGGATAAATACTCAATATTTTAGAAGCACAGTAAACGAGTCATGTATTATCCATTGGGAGTATACTGCCATTCTTAAACTAGATTATATGATAGTACTGATCAATTCATCTACTTAAACAAGATACTTATAGACATGTGTTGATAATCAAATCCTTCATGAAGCCAACCTAGAAGGTATTAAATATACTTGGTACAAAAATAAAAATAACAAACATGTGTCTAATAAAATGGAATTTTATTTTTTCAATAATGTGTCCCATGATGTTTGGGCCTCCATTTCTTATTACACTATATAAATTTTTAAATCAGGTTGTCATCGTATTTTAAAAAATCAGGTCCCAAGAGATATTAAAACACATTTTCCATTAAGATTCAATAATTTTTAAATATTTTAATAATGAAATCATTCCTTTTTTGTTACATAAATTTTTAATTACATTGTAGAAAAACAAAGGTTCTTTGAAAGTTTAGTTTCTTGAAAAAGGTAAATAATACATCAATACAAAAAAAATTCTTCAAACATGTATTATTTGATGAATAAAAGGTTCATTATAATAATAACTACTACATCTCATAACCTATGGACATACATCAATGGAAAGTCTAATCATATGTCATAGTAAGGGAATACAAGGGAAAGAATTTACTTGTGATTAATGGAATTATAAATAAAATAGTGAGTGATATCATAGAGGAAAGAGAAAGAATTATATAATAATAAAAGTAAGATGAATACGAACTTTTAAATGATCCTATAAAAATTATTTTAGACATAATACGCATATCACCATTTTTTTCAATAAGGTGTCATAAAAAATACTAATTTTATTCCCCAAAATATTGTAAAACATTTTATATATTGAGTTATATTCATTACCCAATGAATCAGATCACTATCAGGGAACATCCTTATAATTTATTAATTATTTTGAGCCACATAGATCATAATAAAACATTTCATAAATAACATGTGGATAATAAAAGAAATGAGTTTCATATAAAAATCATGTTGTTTTAATAAAATAATTTTTTAACAACAAGATCTTTATGTCATTATTAACCCATGAAAAAGGAAGGGGGGTTTCCGGAATGATAATACCAAAATAGAATAGACCATATTAACATCTAGGTGAATACCCACTAAAAATGAAATATTTTTTTTGTTATTCGTAAAGGAAAATAATATAATTTCCTAAGAAAGAGAGTAATTTGGAGAAGAAAATTTGGCAGTATAATGGGTAAGAAACATGGTTTTTGAAAAAATGAAATAGGTATAGAAAAAGGTTATCACATTCATAAAATAATATTAATGTAGTAAAATTAGAAAATAAAATGAATTGAAGAACATAGTTTGGAAATTTTATAGACATACTACATAAAGAGGGAACTTGAAACGAAAAAAGGGCAGTTGAGATTCCCCTTACCTTGATTATTGTTCCTAAAACATGAACATTAGGACCATAGAAAATTAAATACACCATTTTAGGGACCCTTGGGGAAAAAAATATCATATATTATTGGAGTATGAATTTACAATGAAGTAAAATGGAGAAATGGGAGCGTATTTATTACAATAGTGGGGGTTTTTTTATTTATTTCCTCAGACATCTCAGTAGTGGTATTTACAAAACCATGGGCGTAAACATTGTATTTTTCTATGGTATTGGCCACATGGGACTTATATTATCTTATTATACTATAAAGAGTCATAAAAAATTTTATAATAAGTATTACATCTTTATGTTATCATTAAACATACAAAAAACTCAAAATTGTATTTTTACTAATCACTGAAAAACACCATATTTTATATAATAATCAAAAATTAATCCTAACTTAATTTTTATTTTATGGTTAAAAAAATTATACTTATATTATCATAATAATTCTATAATTATGAAAAATTTCACTTTTAAATAAAAAAATCCGAATTTATTAAAAAAAATATCAGACGAAAAACTGAGAGTTAAATTTTGAACACTTGAAAAAAATATTATTTATCATATTAATTAAAATAAGATTGGTTTAGTTAAACAATTTAATTAAAATAAATACTAATAACAATATATTAGTTTTTTATAATAAATATATATTTTCTAAAATGTACAATTTCTGTCATAAAAATCAATTTATCAAATTATATATATTTTACAGAAAAACTAAAATCAAAATGGAAATGATGGAACAATAATTTATTTTATACAAAGGGATTTTACAAAAATTAACTAATTCCTTTAAAAATAACCCCTTATAACACCCACTTACTCCATAAGGGGGAGGTGTGAAATAATGATAGAATCGTGGTGCGACTCGGAAAACATTGCCCAAGTGGTGATCTTGACTAACTTGAGATTCTCCTGTAAGGGATTTATTTCATGATTAACATGTTTTGTCTTGGAATGGGCTAGGTCAAGAGTGAATAAAAAGGATTCTAACTCCCTACCAAGTTCTGTCAAGTGGGATTCAAATGTAATGAATCAACTATTTGAGGCCACTAACTTTTCTTTATGGAAGAATTTTCGTGTGTCAATATTTTTTTTATAAAATATAATGATAATGATTTAATTATTATCAAGAGTATAGTTCCCAATGATAATATTGAAAAATTGTAATATAATGATTAAAAACTCAATGGTCACATTTCCAATTATACACACTTCATAATTAGATAGATATATTTATGTTGAGTATAAAATAATATAACACACTTTTTCTGGAAACAAATATTATTAAAAAAGATCAGGTCATTACATTCCTCCCCCATAAGAAATTTCATCCCTAAAATTATTAATCATTATCTCGGTTGAGAAAATGTGTGTGTATTTTTTCTTCATTGTCTCTTCTTGTTCCCGCGTCGATTCTTTATAATTGTGGTACCCCCAAAACACTTTGGCAAGGGTGGGTAGTCTTATTTTGTAGAACAGTGTCTCTACAATTTGGGATCTCCACAAGATGATCCTCATAAGAGAGGTCATGTTCCAATTTTACCACATAATGATTTAGTACTTTTGGAGGGTTAGAAATGTAATCCCTCGAGTTAGATATGGGGAATTCATCATTTACTTGAAATATATTAAGAGAAAGTGCAAGATGATAGGGAACTCCTCTTATCAGATCTAGGATTTCATAGGGTCCAATGTACATGGGTCTGAGATTCCATTTATTCTGAAAACTCATGACAATCATCCAAATTGAAATTAAAAGGAATAACTTGTCTAAAAAATGAAGTTACAAGTCCCTTATGTGGTTGTAAACATAGCACTTCTTTTGACTCTGAGAAGCCATTATTTTATTGGTTGGAATGAACCTTTTATGTCATATCTTACACAAGATTAGGGCTGGGATGATTTCTCTCACCATCATCATCCAAACAAGTAAGAGTTATACATCTCTTACCACATATATATTCACATGATTCCATTTAAAAACTCTAATTTATGTTATTGTTGTATGAGAACTCAACTAATGGGAGTTGTTAATCCCATCCACTTTTGAGTTTCATTAAACATTTTATCAACATGTCCTCAAGTTTTTGAATAGTCCTTTTAGACAGGCCATCAGTTTGAGGGTGATAAAAAATATTGAAATTCAATTAGGTACATAGAGAGTATTGAAGTCCTCTCTATAATTTTGATCTGAACCTTGGATCATGAACATAAATGATAGAATATGGCTCTCCATTCATCCTATAACACATGCTACACATATATCATGGTGATTTGGTAGAGAGAGATATCTTCTCGAATATAGATAAAATGAGTAGTATTAGTGAGATGGTCCACTATAACTCATATCACCTTTTTGACTTTGGATGTTTTTTGTATTCCAATGAAAAAGTACATAGTGATATTTTTCCAATTCCATATTGGCATGGGTAATGGTTGTAATAACCCATTATGAAGTTATTATTATGCCTTCCGTTTTTGACACACCATGTACCTTTTAGCATGGTTGGTAATCTCCCTTTTCATGTTTTGTCAACAATAATGGTCGTGAATATCCATATTCATTTTATTTATTCCAAGATGCATAGAGAATTTAGAGTGACAAACTTCATCCCTCATCTCCATATTTATCCCTAGAATTGATGGAACACAAAGCCTTGTTTGAAATTTTAGTAAGCCTACTTGATTTATATTTAACTCAAGAAATGTCCCCTCATTCATAGCTTCCCGAATATTTTTCAATAAAGAATCATCCCTTTGGGATTTCTTGATTTTCTCTAGTAATGATGATTGAGAAATAATATAGGTAGGGTGGATTATGTCCCTTCCCATATCATTGCCCAATCCAGTTTTACTATGTGTTTGGTCTAGATTTGTGTAGTTTTTGGAATTTTAGGTGATTTTGAAATATTATTATTACTGATATAATGGATTACTATGTTCATTTATTGTCAATATAGATGAAATGAGTCTTTAGATAGATGTTTCATGAGAATTTTCTACATTGAAAAGTTATATTATTTGGAGGAAGTAAATTTTTACCTTATTAACTTCATTATGGTGTCATTAAGGTCTTATTTTGGAAATACGAATGGGAAAAATAATTATATAGTTATAATTATTGATTCTGATTAATTGATTTTTTATAATAGATACAAAATTGATTTAGGTTATTTATTTTACATTATAAGTTACTTTTAGTGAGGTTTTAGGTTTTTTTGTGAGAATTTATAATTTAGGGTACTGACAATGGGTTTCTACATATATTTTACTATTACAGGTGATACTGGGTACCTGGTGGGAGTTAAATAGTTATCGTTGGACTTGTATGAGTCCCAGGTATCCTAAGAGTGAAACCAGTGACCCCATTGTAAGGGTTGGTGTCCTCAGAACCAACTGTTTTGTACTTTGATTACATAAATGTTCACTTGTTATATATTGTTCATTGTTCTGCATGACTATAATATAATAATGTCCTGAAATATTTGTTGCATTAATAAGGTCATAACAGATCCCCGCTATGATGAGAACCTTGAAATGCTATAACAATATTCTTAAATAAATTTCTGCGGTTGGATGAAATACTATGATAGGACACATAGTATAAAGACTGTCATGTGCGAGTACTCATAAGAAGAGGAGACTCTCTATCATGGAGTTCGCACTTGGTAATCTCCAAGATGGGAGATTATGAGAACAGACCCTCCAGTAGTAATTCCGCATGTCTTGGTGTCATCGGATATTGCTATCTACGAGCGTGTGTAATGGTCCTTCGACTGGAAGATTATCATTAACTCATGTCATGACTCGCACACTTAGATTTACTGACGAAAACCGTCACGCAGACAGTTGGCGGGAAGTAGGGTACGTTGGGTGCATCACGGGTGACATGTTGTTAATGGATAAGTCAAGGAAGGATTTTTCCCTTCCATTTATGGAAGTTGATATCTCGGACCTTTGATTGAAATAGAACTGTCGCATTAAATTCCATGGCCATGGTGTAAACGATGAGTTTATTTCAGGTAATCAAAGAACGGCATATCAAGAATATAGGTTTATGACACTTCCATGAAACCTGCTTGATGAGATATTGAGACAAAGGGATTAAATTACACAGTAAGCGTTCGTATGAGGTGATACGTCAATGCGGCGTCAACTTCTTTCTCTGGGGTGCCTTGACCCATTGCTAGACAGTAATCTTGGACTTTAGGCAAGCCCGCCAAATGCAAACGAGAAAGAGGCCTAGAGGGTCACACACTAAGTGTATCCAAGTATCTCAAGTTGAATAAAGATTATTCTTGTATGTGGTTTAATAATTATTCAAGGAATCCTAAGTTGTTTTAAATGATGGAGGAAAAAAGAAAATAAAATAAGTACACGTCGTGTATTATTATTACATGCCGTGTAGTTTTATTTTGGAAAGGAAATGAATAAATGAAAACAAGATATACACGCCGTGTACATTTAATGTACACGCCGTGTAGTTTTCAAGGAAAAACAAGTACACGCCATGTATTTATTAATACACGCCGTGTAGTTTTTTTAGTTGGGATTTTGAGGATATAATATTGTTTTAAATGATATTTATTATAATCAGCATGGGCGCATGTCAAGGAATTATTTATTCGACATGGGGTTTTAAATAAAGAGTCAATGAAATAAATAAAATGCGTAACGCGTTTATTTATTGTCATAAATCTATAACCCCACACACCCGATTATAAATATCCTCACAACCCCAACTCTTTTATGACACATGAGAATCGTTGTGCACAACATCTCTGGAGAATTCTTTCAAGGCCGAAAGAACCTCTTCCCCCAAGAACGCTCTCAAGACCGAGAGAGATCCTCTTCCATCGGATCAAGACAATCTAAGGAGGCCAACGCAAGCAAAGACTTCTCCATGCTAGCACCCAGAGAATCTTTTGGCGACGTCCAGAGATACGAGGTACACGTGTGGATCACCGCTAGAGGGAGTCTACACTTGGCTTCTGCGACACAACGACAGATCACATCGACAACGTGATTGAGAACATCAACGAAGAAAGAACACCCAAAAGGTATTTCTTTATAATTAATTAAATTAATTATAATCAACCTGTAACGATCCTTGTTTTTGGTTCCGGGAAAAACCATCTTCTTTGTCTTTTTCTGTGATTCGATCCGTGGAGACTGGCGTTTATTGTCGTATTAATCCCGGATTGATCATTGCTAATGACAAAAAGCCAAGTGGGCACATCCACCCACGCGCTTCCACTGCGTCTGGAACCTTCAGATGGTATCAGAGCGAGGTTACAACGTTGATTATAGTTATTTAATTTTCGTTGATAATTTACGCATTCATATTTGATTCAGTTCGAAATAAATCGTTCTATAAATCTGAATTAACGAGATCTATTCTTCCTCCTCCATTTCTCGATTCATATCACAGAAACGACCTTTTAATTTTAATTTTGATTAAAATAAAAACAAGGAACTCATCCGGAGGAGCCGCTCTTTCTGTCTGTACAACACGGGATTACATTACGTGTAATTAAAACAACACGCCGTGTACTTAGGTTCAACGAACCGGCACTGGTCCGCCAAACCACGCCATGTGAATTGATTATGCCTAAGTTTTAATCACGCCGTGTTGAACAGAATAGAACGGTGCGTGGAAACCAGAATACACGACGTGTATGTTGGAACAACACGCTGTGTAGTCCGTTCCGACCCAGGTGAAACCGTGTACAAAGATAAGTCGCGTACCGCGTATACGGGATCGCCAGGCCGGTTACCGCGTAACAAGGAAGTACACGCCGTGTATGATTCATCTACATGCCATGTACTCTAAAATTTCCAAAGTACAGAAAAACACGCCAAAGCCCCGGCGTGTACTTTGGACAAAGGGTGAAAAGAAAAATACACGCCATGTAATTATAAACTACACGCCGTGTACTTTCCAGAAATAGAATTTCACTAGGTTTCCTCCAATGTACAAAGACCCGTACGAGGAATATGGATGAGAAGAATCTCAAGGAAATTCAGAAAGGAATTTAAGATAAATAATTGATTAATTATAAGATCATAATTAATTGAATTCGAGCGCGTCTTATCTTAAATAAAAGAACAATTAAAAGAATTTGAATTCTAAATATGCGTAAATGTCGTTGCATACTATGGATGATCATGAGCTAGACCAAAGACCCTTTGTATGTGTATGGTTTCATTTAAATTTATTTAATTTAAATTTGTTGGCCTACGAGCCTTCTTCCAATAAAATGTAGGGCCTGCGTGCCCAATGATTCTTTAATGTAAACCCATGTAATGGAGGATCTCCCAAGCCAGAGGAGACGGTTCAAATCCCGAAGCCGAGGCGAAATCGACACAAGAAGATACAAAGGTGGACAGGTGGGAGCTGCAAAACACGAACCATCAGGTTCAAGGTGTTTTCCCTAGGTCAGGGTAAGCTTATCAAAACCGCTAGATAAGCTAACCAAATAGAAGCTCATGATCATGCCATCTTATTTTATTTCTGTCTGATTGCATGGTTTATATATTATGCATGTGTTTTCGCGATCACATAATTAATAAAATGAACAACCATGAAAAGATGGAATAAAATAAAAACCGGTCTATGCGTATACATTATCAGAACATGGTTAATCACTTAAGCAAGCATCACATAATATTAACAAGCATGTGATAATGCAAAGATACGCATAAAGAATAAAATCCCTCAAATACCATATTAAGTCAGACCAAGCCTTCCGCTACTTGATTAAGGGCAAGACTCAATAAAACTATGTGTTTGACCAACCCTTGTTGGGACACTTACTTTTATAAAGGAAGCCCTTATGAAAGGTTTCAGGTTGACTTAACCATATTACATCAAGAGAAGTAGCCCTTGCTAGACTTGATGTAATATTGGAGGCAAGAGTTGGGGAAATCCAAGTTAGGATTTCAGGATTGGGGAGTCCACTCAACAGATCAAGGAACTGTAAGCTCACAGTTGGCAAAGACCTGCCTACCTAAATACCTTTAAATAGCTTGAACAACCCTTGTTGGGGTTATGCGAAGGGAAATATGGATCCTTGCCATTAGAATGTCAAAGCAACTGGACATTCCGAGTTCAATGGTGAGGGCCATTGGGAATTGATAAAATAGTGGGAGACTTAATAAAATTTATTATTTCTCATAAAATTTAATCAAGAAAGTACTGATGAATCTGCTCTTTTAAATTGTAGAATCAAAATGACAAACACATCAACCACATTTTCTCTGCGATCAATTCTGGATAAAGACAACATCCTCACCGACAGTAACTTTCAGGAATGGTTTAGGCGCCTTCGGGTTATCCTACGCCATGAACGGAAGTTTTACGTGCTGGAGTCCTCACTTCCTGATTCTCCTACCCCAGGGGTAAGTGATGAAGATTTCCTCGTCTATGATCAACATTTGAACGATGCTCTCGACGTTCAATGTTTGATGCTATCATCTATGTCTAGTGAGCTCATGAAGTCTCATGAAGACATGGTTGCCTACAGCATGCTCGAGCACCTCCGTGGTTTATACCAGGAGAGAGCAAGATAGGAAAGGTTTTAGATCTCCAAGGCTCTGTTTCAGAGCATGCTTGGAGAGGGTGCCCCAGCTAGGCCTCATGTAGTCAAGCTCATTGGCTACATTGAGCGCTTGGAGGTTCTAGGGTTTAAACTCCCTGAAGAACTGGGTACCGATCTCATTCTAGCATCACTCCCCCAGATCTTCTCAAACATTGTTGTTAATTTCAACATGAACAATATTGAGAAGTCTCTATCTGATCTTCTTATCCTTATTCGCCAAGTGGACAATGACATGAAGCGTGAAAAGCCTTCTGTCCTTATGGTGAATAAAAGGAAAGGGAAGGCGAAGAGCTTTAAGCCTAAAGCTTCTTCAAGGCCTTCGAAGAAAAGGAAGATCAAAGGGGAGGCAAAGGAACAGGATGCTGTTTGTTTCGCATGTGGCAAGAAGGGTCACTGGAAGAAAAACTGCACCCAGCCAAGGAAGCAAGGGGAAGCTTCAGGTGCGTTTGTTATCGAATGCAATCTATCTGTTTCTACTAATTGGGTATTAGATACTGCTTTTGGTGCTCACATCTGTATCCAAATACAAGAACCAAGTAGATTCAAGAAGATTGATCGAGGGGAGATAGATCTACGAGCAGCCAACGGAGCCAGACTTGCTGCTGTAGCTGTCGGGGACTACCACCTCACATTGCCTACCAGGATGGTCTTGGTTTTGAAAGGATGTTATTATGTACCCTCTGTAACGAAAAAAATTATTTCAGTATCCAGATTAGATACTGATGGATTCATATTCATGTTTGGAAATGAATGTTGCTACTTTTATAAAGATATCATTTGTTTTGGTAGGGCACATTTATATAACGGCCTTTATGTGTTAGACTACACAAACCAAGTAATGGCAATTGATAACAAAGTTAATTTACATGACTCATACCACACCCAACTTTGGAATCACCGGCAAGGTCATGTCAATGAGAAACCTTTGACAAAATTACATCAAGATGGGTATTTAGATTCTTTCGAACTAAAACCACTTGGTGTATGTCATGCGTGTCTACAAGGCAAAATGACCAAAGCCCCATTTAGTGGGAAAGGTGAAAGAGCTAAAGAGCTTCTAGAATTAGTTCACACAGATGTGTGTGGACCATTTCCAGTTGAAGCAAGGGGTGGGTTCTCGTACTTCATAACTTTTACTGATGATTTTAGTAGATATGGATATATCTATTTAATGAGGTATAAGTCAGATTCTTTTTATCAGTTCAAAGAATACAAGAATGAAGTTAAGAACCAGCTTAGTAAGAAGATTAAGAAACTCCGCTCAGACAGAGGAGGAGAATATCTTAATCAAGACTTCATTGATTTATTACAGGAGTTTGGGATTCTATCTCAACTCACTCCTCCTTACACACCACAATGGAATGGTGTAAGTGAAAGGAGGAACCGCACCCTGTTGGACATGGTGAGATCAATGATGATTCATGCGAGTCTTCCATTATCCTTTTGGGGATATGCATTACAAACAGCAGCACACATACTAAACCAAGTACCAACTAAATTGATAAATGGTATTCCATACGAGTTATGGAGTGGACGCAAAGCCATGTTATCGAATTTACACGTGTGGGGTAGCAAAGCATTTGTTAAGGCCTCTTCAGGTAGCAAACTTGCACCCCAAGGCACAAAGTGTATCTTTATAGGATATCCCAAGGAAACAAGGGGATATTACCTATACAACCCCTCAGAAAAAAAGGTTACAGTGGCAAGACACGCCATATTCCTTGAGAGGGAGCACATCTCCAGAAGAGATAGTGGGAGCGAGATAGACTTCGATGAAGTCGAGGCTCAAGATACACATGAGTTGGTACAAGAACAGATTCCACAAAGCCCTGTGGAAGAACAATCTCTTCCAGAGACACAAGAACTGCGTAGGATCACGAGAGAGGTGAGAGAACCAGAACGATATGGTTTTCTTGTCACTGAGGATGGTGACTCATTATTGGTTGACAATGATGATCCTCTTACCTACAAGGAAGTAGTTGAAGGCACAGACGTTGCCAAGTGGCAAGAAGCCATGAATTCTGAAATGGATTCCATGTACCAAAACCAAGTCTGGATTTTGGTAGATCCTCCAGTTGATGTAAAGCCTATTGGAAATAAATGGGTATTCAAGAAGAAACTGGACATGGAGGGGCAAGTCAGCACCTACAAGGTAAGACTGGTTGCAAAAGGTTTTAGATAGCGTCAAGGAATTGACTATGATGAATCCTTTTCACCTGTTGCAATGATGAAGTCTATCAGAATCCTATTGTCCATTGCTACTTACCATGACTATGAAATTTGGAAAATGGATGTCAAAACAGCTTTCCTTAACGGGAACCTCCAGGAAGATGTCTACATGACACAACCTGAAGGGTTTGTGACTTCAAAGGATTCCAACAATGTATGCAAGTTGCAAAAATCCATTTATGGATTAAATCAAGCATCAAGGTCATGGAACATTCGTTTTGATGAAGCTGTTACAGAATTTGGATTTGTTAAGAACGAATGTGAGCCTTGTGTCTACAAAAGGTTTAGTGGAAGTGCAGTCGTTTTCCTAATAGTATATGTCGATGACATATTGCTAATTGGAAATGAAGTACCTATCTTACAGTCAGTTAAGGCATGGTTGAATAAATGATTCTCCATGAAAGACTTGGGCGAGGCGGCATATATTCTTGGGATCAAGATCCATCGTGATAGATCCAAGAAAATGATGGGCCTAAGTCAAAGTACATACATTGACAAGATACTGAAGAGATTCAGTATGGAACAGTCCAAGAGGGGATTGTTGCCAGTGTCACATGGCATTCATCTTTCCAAGAAAATGTGTCCTCAGACACCTGAGGAAATAAAGAGAATGGCAAGGATCCCTTACGCATCCGCGATTGGGTCAGTCATGTATGCTATGCTATGTACGAGGCTAGATGTTGCTTATGCATTAAGTGCGGTAGGAAGATATCAAGCTGATCCAGGAGACCGCCATTGGATGGCAGTCAAGACTATCCTTAAGAATCTGAGGCGTACTAAGGATATGTTCTTGGTTTATGGAGGAGATGAGGAACTAGTCATCAGAGGGCATGTAGATGCTAGTTTCCAGACTGATCAAGATGACATGAAGTCGCAGACTGGATACATCTTCAGTTTGAATGGAGGTGCACTGAGCTGGAAGAGCTCAAAATAAAGTGTGGTGGCAGATTCTACAGCGGAGTCCGAGTATATCGCAGCTTCTGAGGCAGCTAAAGAAGCAGTATGGATGCGAAGCTTCATCCAAGAGCTGGATGTTGTACCGAGCAGTAAAGATCCTATCACACTCTATTGTGATAATACTGCAGCGGTGGCACTTGCAAAAGATCCAAGGTCACATCAGCGGACAAAGCACATACTTCGGAAGTATCATCTCTTGAGGGATTTTTCTCAGAGAGGTGAAGTTGCAGTGAGCAGTATTTCCATGGAAGAAAACGTGGCGGACCCATTGACTAAAGCCTTGACTCGGCAGAAACATGATCATCATGTGAGGTCTAGCGGACTAAAAGTCATAGGTAGTTGGCTCTAGTCCAAGTGGGAGTTTGTAAGGGTTGGTGTCCTCAGAACCAACTGTTTTGTACTTTGATTACATAAATGTTCACTTATTATATATTGTTCATTGTTCTGCATGACTATAATATAATAATATCCTGAAATATTTGTTGCATTAATAAGGTCATAGCAGATCCGCGCTATTATGAGAACCTTGAAATGCTATAAAAATATTCTTAAATAAAATTCTGCGGTTGGATGACATACTATGATAGGACACATAGTATACAGACCGTCATGTGCGAGTACTCATAAGAAGACGAGACTCTCTCTCATGGAGTTCGCACTTGGTAATCTCCAAGATGGGAGATTATGAGAACAGACCCGCCAGTAGTAATTCTGCATGACTTGGTGTCATCGGATATTGCTATCTACGAGCGTGTGTAATGGTCCTTAGACTGGAAGATTATCATTAACTCATGTCATGACTCGCGCACTTAGATTTACTGACGAAAACCGTCATGCAGACAGGTGGCGGGAAGTAGGGTACGTTGGGTGCGTCAGGAGTGACATGTTGTTAATGGATAAGTCAAGGAAAGATTTGTCCCTTCCATTTATGGAAGTTGATATCTCGTCCCATTGATTGAAATAGAACTGTCACATTAAATTCCATGGCCATGGTGTAAACGATGAGTTTATTTCAGATAATCAAAGAACGACATATCAAGCATATAGGTTTATGACACTGCCATGAAACCTGCTTGATGAGATATTGAGACAAAGGGATTAAATTACACAGTAAGCGTTCGTATGAGGTGATACGTCAATGCGGCGTCAACTTCTTTCTCTTGGGTTCCTTGACCCGTTTCTAGACAGTAATCTTGGACTTTAGGCAAGCCCGCCTAATTCCAAAGAGAAAGAGGCCTAGAGGGTCACACACTAAGTGTATCCAAGTATCTCAAGTGGAATAAAGATTATTCTCATACGTGGTTTAATAATTATTCAAGGAAGCCTAAGTTGTTTCAAATGATGGAGGAAAAAGAAAATAAAACAAGTACACGTCGTGTATTATTATTACATGCCGTGTAGTTTTATTTTGGAAAGGAAATGAATAAATGAAAACAAGATATACACGCCGTGTACATTTAATGTACACGCCGTGTAGTTTTCAATGAAAAAAAAGTACACGTCGTGTATTTATTAATACACGCCCTGTAGTTTTTTTTAGTTGGGATTTTGAGGATATAATATTGTTTTAAATGATATTTATTATAATCAGCGTGGGTGCATGTCAAGGAATTATTTATTCGACATGGGGTTTTAAATAAAGAGTCAATGAAATAAATAAAACGCGTAACGCGTTTATTTATTGTCATAACTCTATAACCCCACACACCCTATTATAAATATCCTCACAAGCCCAGCTCTTTTCTGACACATGAGAATCGTTGTGCACAACATCTCTGGAGAATTCTTTCAAGGCCGAAAGAACCTCTTCCTCCAAGAATGCTCTCAAGACCGAGAGAGATCCTCTTCCATCGGATCAATACAATCTTAGGCGGACAACGCAAGCAAAGACTTCTCCACGCTAGCACTCAGAGAATCTTTTGGCGATGTCCAGAGATACGAGGTACACGTGTGGATCACCGCTAGAGGGAGTCTACACTTGGCTTCTGCGACGCAACGACGGATCACATAGACAACGTGATTGAGAACATCAACGAAGAAAGAACACCCAAAAGGTATTTCTTTATAATTAATTAAATTAATTATAATCACCCTTTAACGATCCTTGTTTGTGGTTCTGGGAAAAACCATCTTTTTGTCTTTTTCTGTGATTCGATCCGTGGAGACTGGCGTTTATTGTCGTATTGATCCCGGATTGATCATTGCTAATGACAAAAATCCAAGTGGGAACATCCACCCACGCGCTTCCGCCGCGCCCAGAACCTTCAAATGGTATCAGAGCGAGGCTACAACGTTGATTATAGTTATTTAATTTTCGTTGATAATTTACGCATTCATATTTGATTCAATTCGAAATAAATCGTTCTATAAATCTGAATTAACGAGATCTATTCTTCCTCCTTCATTTCTCGATTCATATCACAGAAACTACCTTTTAATTTTAATTTTGATTAAAATAAAAACGAGGAACTCATCCGGAGGAGCCGCTCTTTCTGTCTATACAACACGGGATTACACGACGTGTAATTAAAACTACACGCCGTGTACTTAGGTTCAACGAACCGGCACTGGTCCGCCAAACCACGCCGTGTGAATTGATTATGCCTAAGTTTTAATCACGCCGTGTTGACCAGAATAGAACGGCGCATGGAAACCAGAATTCACGACGTGTATATTGGAACAACACGCCGTGTAGTCCGTTCCGACCCAGGTGAAACCGTGTACAAAGATAAGTCGCGTACCGCGTATACGGGATCGCCAGGCCGGTTACCGCGTAACAAGGAAGTACACGCCGTGTATGATTAATCTACATGCCATGTACTCTAAAATTTCCAAAGTACAGAAAAACACGCCAAAGCCCCGGCGTGTACTTTGGACAAAGGGTGAAAAGAAAAATACACGCCGTGTACTTATAAACTACACGCCGTGTACTTTCCAGAAATGGAATTTCACCAGGTTTCCTCCAATGTACAAAGACCCGTACAAGGAATATGGATGAGAAGAATCTCAAGGAAATTCAGAAAGGAATTTAAGATAAAGAATTGATTAATTATAAGATCATAATTAATTGAATTCGAGTGCGTCTTATCTTAAATAAAAGAACGATTAAAAGAATTTGAATTCTAAATATGCGTAAATGTCGTTGCATACTATGGATGATCATGATCTAGACCAAAGTCCCTTTGTATGTGTATGGTTTCATTTAAATTTATTTAATTTAAATTTGTTGGCCTACGAGCCTTCTTCAATATAATGTAGGGCCTGTGTGCCCATGGTTTCATTAATGTAAACCCATGTAATAGAGGATCTCCCAAGCCAGAGGAGACGGTTCAAATCCCGAAGCCGAGGCGAAACTGACACAAGAAGATACAAAGGTGGACAGGTGGGAGCTGCAAAACACGAACCATCAGGTTCAAGGTGTTTTCCCTAGGTCAGGGTAAGCTTATCAAAACCGCTTGATAAGCTAACCAAATAGAAGATCATGATCATGCCATCTTATTTTATTTCTGTCTGATTGCATGGTTTATATATTATGCATGTGTTGTCGCGATCACATAATTAATAAAATGAACAAGAATGCAAAGATGGAATAAAATAAAAACCGGTCTATGTGTATACATTATCGGAACATGGTTAATCACTTAAGAAAGCATCACTTAATATTAACAAGCATGTGATAATGCAAAGATACGCATAAAGAATAAAATCCCTCAAATACCATATTAAGTCAGACCAAGCCTTCCGTTACTTGATTAAGGGCAAGAATCAATAAAACTATGTGTTTGACCAACCCTTGTTGGGACACTTACTTTTATAAAGGAATCCCTTATGAAAGGTTTCGGGTTGACTTAACCATATTACATCAAGAGAAGTAGCCCTTGCTAGACTTGATGTAATATTGGAGGCAAGAGTTGAGGAAATCCAAGTCAGGATTTCAGGATTGGGGAGTCCACTCAACAGATCAAGGAACTGTAAGCTCATAGTTGGCAAAGACCCGCCTACCTAAATACCTTTAAATATCTTGAACAACCCTTGTTGGGGTTATGCGAAGGGAATTATGGATCCTTGCCATTAGAATGTCAAAGCAACTGGACATTCCGAGTTCAATGGTGAGGGCCATTGGGAATTGATAAAATAGTGGGAGACTTAATAAAATTTATTATTTCTCATAAAATTTAATCAAGAAAGTACTGATGAATCTGCTCTTTTAAATTGTAGAATCAAAATGACAAACACATCAACCACATTTTCTCTACGATCAATTCTGGATAAAGACAACATCCTCACCGGCAGTAACTTTCAGGAATGGTTTAGGCGCCTTCGGGTTATCCTACGCCATGAACGGAAGTTTTATGTGCTGGAGTCCTCACTTCCTGATTCTCCTGCCCCAGGGGCAAGTGATGAAGATTTCCTAGTCTATGATCAACATTTGAACGATGCTCTCGACGTTCAATGATTGATGCTGTCATCTATGTCTAGTGAGCTCATGAAGTCTCATGAAGACATGGATGCCTACAGCATGCTCGAGCACCTCCGTGGTTTATACCAGGAGAGAGAAATACAGGAAAGGTTTGAGATCTCCAAGGCTCTGTTTCAGAGCAAGCTTGGAGAAGGTGCCCCAGTTGGGCCTCATGTAGTCAAGCTCATTGGCTACATTGAGTGCTTGGAGGTTCTAGGGTTTAAACTCCCTGAAGAACTGGGTACCGATCTCATTCTCGCATCACTCCCCCAGAGCTTCTCAAACTTTGTTGTTAATTTCAACATGAACAATATTGAGAAGTCTCTATCTGATATTCTTATCCTTATTCGCCAAGTGGACAATGACATGAAGCGTGAAAAGCCTTCTGTCCTTATGGTGAATAAAAGGAAAGGGAAGGCGAAGAGATTTAAGCCTAAAGCTTCTTCAAGGCCTTCCAAGAAAAGGAAGATCAAAGGGGAGGCAAAGGAACAGGATGCTGTTTGTTTCGCATGTGGCAAGAAGGGTCACTGGAAGAAAAACTGCACCCAGCCAAGGAAGCAAGGGGAAGCTTCAGGTGCGTTTGTTATCGAATGCAATCTATCTGTTTCTACAAATTGGGTATTAGATACTGCTTGTGGTGCTCACATCTGTATCCAAATACAGGAACCAAGTAGATTTAGGAAGATTGATCGAGGGGAGATAGATCTACGAGCAGCCAACGGAGCCAGACTTGCTGCTGTAGCTGTCGGGGACTACCACCTCACATTGCCTACCGGGATGGTCTTGGTTTTGAAAGGATGTTATTATGTACCCTCTGTAACCAAAAACATTATTTCAGTATCCAAATTAGATACTGATGGATTCATATTCAAGTTTGGAAATGAATGTTGCTACTTTTATAATGATAGCATTTGTTTTGGTAGGGCACATTTATATAACGGCCTTTATGTGTTAGACTACACAAACCAAGTAATGGCAATTGATAACAAAGTTAATTTACATGAATCATACCACACCCAACTTTGGCATCACCGGTTAGGTCATGTCAATGAGAAACGTTTGACAAAATTACATCAAGATGGGTATTTAGATTCTTTCGAACTAAAACCACTTGGTGTATGTCATGCGTGTCTACAAGGAAAAATGACCAAAGCCCCATTTAGTGGGAAAGGTGAAAGAGCTAAAGAGCTTCTAGAATTAGTTTACACAGATGTGTGTGGACCGTTTCCAGTTGAAGCAAGGGGTGGGTTCTCGTACTTCAAAACTTTTACTGATGAATTTAGTAGATATGGATATATCTATTTAATGAGGTATAAGTCAGATTATTTTGATCGGTTCAAAGAATACAAGAATGAAGTTGAGAACCAGCTTGGTAAGAAGATTAAGAAACTTCGCTCAGACAGAGGAGGAGAATATCTTAATCAAGACTTCATTGATTTCTTACGGGAGTTTGGGATTCTATCTCAACTCACTCCTCCTTACACACCGCAGTGGAATGGTGTAAGTGAAAGGAGGAACCGCACCCTGTTGGACATGGTGAGATCAATGATGAGTCATGCGAATCTTCCATTATCCTTTTGGGGATATGCATTACAAACAGCAGCACACATACTAAACCAAGTACCAACTAAATCGATAAATGGTATTCCATACGAGTTATGGAGTGGACGCAAAGCCATGTTATCGAATTTACACATGTGGGGTAGCGAAGCATTTGTTAAGGCCTCTTCAGGTAACAAACATGCACCCCGAGGCACAAAGTGTATCTTTATAGGATATCCCAAGGAAACAAGGGGATATTACCTATACAACCCCTCAGACAAAAAGGTTACAGTGGCAAGACACGCCATATTCCTTGAGAGGGAGCACATCTCCAGAAGAGATAGTGGGAGCGATATAGACTTCGATGAAGTCGAGGCTCAAGATACACATGAGTTGGCACAAGAACAGATTCCACAAAGCCCCGTGGAAGAAAAATCTGTTCCAGAGACACAAGAACTGCGTAGGAGCACGAGAGAGGTGAGAGAACCAGAACGATATGGTTTTCTTGTCACTGAGGATGGTGACTCATTATTGGTTGACAATGATGATCCTCTTACCTACAAGGAAGCAGTTCAAGGCACAGACGTTGCCAAGTGGCAAGAATCCATGAATTCTGAAATGGATTCCATGTACCAAAAAATGTATTTGACAAACTGTATATATAAATATATATTTAATGTGATACAATCTGTTCAATTACCCCATCTTGATCCTTTTCCCCCTTTCTCCCACAATTTCATTCTTATCTATCCACATATGATGCCCCTTTGAAATGTGGTATTATGCATGCTGAAAATTTATTTATATGTTTATGTGATTGATGAATTTTTTATGTTTCATTTGGTCTCTATGAGGATTTTACCATTAGTGGTGGTAATTGGGTTTGAGCTTGAGTTTATTGTACAGTGATAAAATGGTTGGTTGGAATGATATCTGACATTGTATAATGTGTGATATAGTTGTGTGATGATCATGGTTGTGGTGATGATGTGTGATACATGAGCATGGAGTTAGTATGTGAATTATGTTTGGTGTTTTTTATTGGATTGGTTGTTTCCTAGTAGTTATAGATTGATTGGAAATTCTCAGTCACAAATTATATGAACTTCACATGTGTTACATTTATTGATGATGGAAATAAATGGATGTTAAAATAAATTATATTGTGCATACTGAATGTGAATTATGTTTTCCTGTAGAGAATGTTTAATTTTTTATATGAATAAATTATAATAACATATTGTTTTGATATTAAAAATGTAAAATAATTTAATATTGATCATGTTTATTTCTTTGATATGATGCATATCTGGGGTCACGATGTAGAGAATGTTTAGTGTGTAAAAATGGAAAACTTTGTGTTTCTATTTCTTTAATTGATTTCATTGTGATTACCTTAGGTATCATTATTATAAATTTCACATGTATAACACTGATTCTGTTATGAATATCATATGAAATATTTGGGAATTATCTTATTGGTTTCATCTTGAAACATGTCAACTAGAATCCATTTTGGGTCATTAGGTGCTAACTAGGTTACCCCAACACTTATCCTCATCTATTTCGATCAATTCTAGTGATACATCTATTGTAGCTATAAGTCATTAGGGTTTCATTAGGGAATGAAATTTCAATATCTAATAAAAACCATAATAAAAAAATTAAGGGAAGGTCAGAACAATATCTAATGCTAATCATAGAAAAAATCCATCACATATAACATGATATTTAAGGATAGAATCTCAATATCCAAACTCTCTTACATGATGAGTTTTTTTGAATTATATGTTCCGAATTTAATTTTATTCGATTAAAAGACAAGAATTCCAAGGAAGAAGTTTTATACTGTTCCATCAACCACACTGAAATATGATGTTCCATCTGTCTCCCTCCTAATGGTATTTGAGACACCATCTATTTCCCCACTACACCATCTCTCACACACTCTGTGAGCATACCATCAGTATTTCAGTTGATGCCTTCTTATTTAGCAGCCTTTTCCATGAGGTAGTAGGGAACTACTACTAGTTCTTCATTGGGATATGGGAGAGTTACTCTTATAAGTACAAATTTTAATATGAATAAATTTATTACAAATTTTTTATTGTAACTGTTTGTTCATAAAAATGGAAATAATGAAACAATGGAGAAAATTTTGAATTTTTTTGATGTATTGAATCTACTTAGTATAAAGGTATTTGTACCATTTGATTCTTATGAGGTCCTTATGAATGAAACCTTAGGATTACCTGGACATATTCTAAGTTAGCTCGCCACAGAGCCATTTTCCATTCTGATTATGTATGATGAATGGAGGCATATTCCTTCATCTTAGAAGAATTATGGGTTAGATTCACAAATAAAGGTTATTTTAATACATTTTGGTGTAATTGAGTGTCATTGTGTTATTATATTCTTATATTTTTTAAATGAATTTCTGTCTACATATGTTTTTCCACATTACGGTTGCTGATGTGCTAGAATGAAAGTGGGCATTGAAAAATCTAGGCAGGAAATGGAATGACTTTAATTGGAGATTAAGGGGAGATGTCAATGATACTTCATTGAGCGACCAATAGATATATGACAAGTTACCCAATGGGGTACCTAGAGATAAATGGACTGTTTTTATTGATAAACATTGTGATTAGAAATACATGGTATTTAAATTTATATTATTATATTAATATCATTTAACATTTATATATGTATATAAAAAGGATCGGACAATGAATACATTATTATTAAATTAAAATTTAATTATTTCAGGATATTTCAGGGAAAAATGCATCGAGCCTGGCTAAGAAAATCAGCCCTCACACTATGGGGTAAAGGAGATTCTCTAGAAGCCGATCGACTAGTATAATTTTTTCCATAGTTTCAATATTAATAAGACAATATTATCTATTTAATATAATAAATTGTTGATTTATCTTTGTTTTATTTAGTCATAGAGTTTAGGGAACCAAGCATCTCAAACCAAAGTGTGGTTGTATGTTTATAAAAAATATGATGGGATATTTGTTAATAATCCTACCAAAAAAGTTGGGGTATTAATTACTTTACCATAATAATAACTTATTATCAATTGTCACTTTTTTAATATATATTTCTTCTAATATTACTGATATTTGATTTATAGATAATAATTAATGAACTATGGCAAGCCAATCTTGTGCAGTCCTACTCAGTCTCCCAAGATGACATAATTGGTAAAGTACTTTTGGAGGAGCATCCTAGTCGAGTGTGTGGGATGGGTTTGGGACCATTTCCATCTAATGCCTTTAAAAGGCCAGTGGGGATTGAAGATGCATCTACTCCTAGTTGTAGTCGATATGTTTAGAGAGATTATGTTTCTCTGAAAAATGCGATTTAGGAATTGAGGGATCATATATCAACTTTTTAGAAATGATTGGTTGATTTATATAAGAAGATGGCCAAATCTGTACTAGGTGACATTCTATCAATTACAGGTGGTGATAAAGTAAATCGCACAACTTTAAAATCATTTAGTTTGAAAATTTTTTGGTTTTAAGTTTAAATATAAATATACAAAATTATTTAAATTTCAATATAATTGTCTTATAGGTGCTGGTAGTAGGAAGCAGTGATGAAGGTGGAGAGGGTGAGAAGCAGTGTTTATCATTAGATAGTGATTAGCTGCCTTGTTTATATGTTGGAAAAATATAGATACATAGGTTTTTTTCATGTATAATGTAACATGTAACATTTATCATGTATCATGTGTGGCATAGTGTTTCGCCTAACATTTTCATGACCTAACATTTTCATGATTCCCCATGTATGATAATGGCATTGGAATTTGATATGGATTGATTATTTAGTGTGGCAGTGAGTCTAGAATTGGTGAAGTTTGCAGTTGGTGGAGTATGAAGTAATCTATGATCCATATGGAATATTGATATATTTAATAGTTTCATTTTGTGTAATGTTAGTATGTGTATATTAGTATTTTGGACTAACTAATATATTGTTTATTTGATTCATTTTATTCATGTTGGACACAAAAGACCAACCACCATGACATTCATCGATGGGCCCCAAAAATGTTGGTTAGACCATTTACCACATTCTGAATATGGTAACGATCACTTCTCATAAGATATCCTCTGAGGTGTGCGCCCTAGATGGTAGGCGAGCCTATTTTGGCCTCGCCCCATCATTATTAGTGAGAATAATACTTGGAGGATGTTGCCGATCCAAATTGGGAGCCACACCACTATGTTCTTAACATTTGGATACATACACTATAACTTTTAATTTTAAATGGTCAATTCTAAGTTTCAGTACTCCCTCTATCACACTTTTATATTTATGCAATACCACAATGTCCTAACGGTGCTCCCAACACATTTAATATGTTACATAAGAGGATATTATCCATGGTCCTCATTTTTTTGAAATGGTTGAAATATAATTGACCAGGCTCATACCGTTCACACTATATTTTCCATTAAAATCTCTAAGAAACCATTAAAACGCACTTATGTAAACCCACCATGTGTCTGAAGTGATTCCTCACTGACCACATAGTACTTTTAGAAATAATGCATATTGATATGCTTTTGGTTGAGTATTTTTTGAGAACACTCAATTTAAATTTCAACATCTCTGAAGCCATATTTTGAAACCTTTTATCCAATGTACCATAACATCACTTTGAGCATGCACACCATTGCTTGTATCCAACTTTTTGTGATGTCTCTTGATCTTACAAAATCTTAACAATTTTTTCACCATTCCAAAAAAAACATTCTAGAGAATTCCCGATCAAACACACCAATATAATCAAAAGGTATCCTAAGCCTAATTCCTGGACTCAAGATTCTCCTTTTCATATATTTGAATCAGTACCTGGTATTCACCATGGAATACAATAGTACCCATTTCAAGTTGTTCTGAAACTGAAAAACTAAAACTACCATCAAATGATCATTCAGAACTCACATGAGTGGTACCATCTAATATATGAAACTTTTCATCCATATATTTTGTATTTATATAGATCAATCCTTGTGTAAACCTCCCATGGATATATTCCATCCAAAAAAATACATTT
The DNA here is from genome assembly GCA_963277665.1 of Viscum album. NCBI lineage: Eukaryota > Viridiplantae > Streptophyta > Magnoliopsida > Santalales > Viscaceae > Viscum > Viscum album. The sequence goes on along the minus strand of OY728121.1, from coordinate 1,652,925,568 downwards.
TTTTAATTATTTATCTTGTTATAAAGATGCTCTCCTAACATTATTTTTGTGGTGTTAATATTTTGGGAATGAATGAATCTTGAATACAAGTATTCCATGTTTCTAAACATTACCCATTCATGGTCCACAAAAAAATCATCCTAATATTTTTGTAAAATTATATTGATATTCCTGTTTAGATCTTCAAATATATGATCCATTAAAACATGTTATACTTTCCATGAACCAACCATTGATGCCAAGCCTCTTTATGATGTGTGACTGGGTCCAAAAATGGGTCATCCACATTAGTGCACCCTAACACCCTCATTATACTTATATGGTATATCTTTAAAGGGTTACACACCAAAACGATCACATCATATGAAACATGATGTATATATGGAAGGATCAGCACCCCTTCAAAATTTGATCTTTGAAGAATCAATAAATTCTCTCCGAACATACTTTTTTAAGAGATTTGAATCTTAATAGCCAGTTTTTTAATTATGATATTGATCACACAACCTTAGATCCCAATGATACCATGTTATTTCATTCATAACCAAATAATTCCATTAATGAATGTCATTATTCAACAATGGTTGGGTAATCAACCAACCACCATTCCCTCATGATTCCACGAATTCATTGACACAAAACCGACTGATAAAACACATAGACCACTTATTTATCTCGAGCTTGAATATATCATTCATAATTAGTTTAAACTCAAACAATTGTTTTAAAAGTCCTCATCCTATTTGAGATATGAAATATTAAACATAAATAATAATCAGTTTCATTAATTCATTATGAAAATTTCCAACAGATCCATTAAAGTTGTGTCCCAATACATGAAAGGACACAATTTACATAATAATCATTCTTATCCCCACCATAGTAATTTATTGGGAAACATTTTATTGAAATAAAAAACTTTCCATGGAACACGCTTCATCTAGTAATAAATGTGGTTACAAAACTAAGATAACATGCTTATATTAATCATCAACCTGAATTGAAAAAACACCATCCTATTATAAGAGTTATATTATAGGTTATCTCATATATGCATGAGTGATTCTCTTACCGAGTCATGTTTAAGCACTTCATTTGTATCAAAAATAAAGCCCTAAATAAAACTAATCAGTAGTACTATCAGACCCAATTATTTTTACAATGTTATCCTAAGCAGTGAGATAAATCATCCTTATTAGGATGGCTCAGGGATACATTGTACAAGTTTGTTCTATATAGTTTTAAGTCATACAACTCCAACGTTGATTCTATACAGTTTAAATTATTAGATTTAATCTATAAAACATTATTAAATAATTGAGATGATATGGTTTAGATTATTCTATTATATTTTATATGCACATTTTTTTGAACCATTGATAGATTGTTGAGTACTGAAAATTGATAGATGATTTATATTATTCTATTATATGTTATTGGCACATGGTTTTTTTGAAGGGTACTGGTACTCAGGGTCTAGAAGCAACTTCCTTTTTTTACTTGTAAATCTACATTTAGTTTTGGTTTAAAACATCACTAATGAATTGGACTATATTTCACGATGGTTTAAACTACCTCTATAGTTTGATATTATCTTGTCGATGGCAGTTAAAACCAATTCTAAATAAATGATCATTATTGTTTTGTGGTATTTATGGTGGTTTAATCATAGTTTTACTGTAAAAAATGAAAAAATAATTATCAGTGGTTTAAACCACAGATAAATATTACATTTGTTTCACATGAAACCATAGCTAAAACCACCAAAACCACCCCTAAAAATATTTACTACAACACTTTAAAAAAACAATAACTAAATTAAAGAAACCGCCATGGGTTGGATGCTAATACCCAATTTTGTGGTGGTTTTGCGAAACCATCGTAGGATCATATGGAATCAGTTTAAACCATCTCCATATTAAAAAAACCCGCTATAATGTTATTTTCTTATAGTAAGAAATGCTCTTTTATATATACCATATAAATTTTCACCAATCAATTTTTCCATAGACCCACTGTAAAAAGGCGGTCGTTGATGCATAAAGGACTCGATGAAATGTTTTTCCCTTCAGTTTGATCTATTCTCTTGGCTGGATTCATATTATTTTTCCTAACTAAAGTATGTTGATTCATCATTCTCATGTAGTTTTCCATTCCTGCTTCCATTGGAAGGCCAACAAGGATTCATCCATTGTGCTAAAAATTTATGCAATTTCTCTTATTTCCTTGTATTTTTTGAAAGAATAAAACATTAGTGAGAAATATGTTTCATTTAGTAATATTGTAATTCTAAATTAATTTCAAGTCTTTAAACATCATGATTAAATATGTTATTCACTAAAAACAATTACATTTCTTATAAATACCTCATAATGGTACATAAAAAAACTTGTCATTTCCCAAACATATCCTCCAGGTGTTCAATAAGTGTATTTTTCATGTACTAGTTCTCGTTTGAGTCGCGATCAAAGCTATTTTTTCAGGGTTTCCCTCTAATTAATCTGTGCTAGAGCCACATTATCTTATTCATATCTAGACAATGATTCCTTTATTCGGAAACCACTTATATAATATTTCACCAAAATTCCATGATGTTTTCATATATTTTAACTTGTCCCCACAATTCTTACTAATGCTTTAAAATCATATTTTAGAAAAATAAATAAATTATCATTTTATTCCAATAAATTAATCCATCACTTCTATTACATAAAATCTTCATTACATCGTAAAAAATAGAGCATCTTTTAAATATTACTTTACTTTTAAAACATAAATAATATATGAAAACATAAAAAAATATTCACATCCACTTGAAATGCACAATAAATCATTCATCATAATTACAATTATGACATCTCACTTACCTGGGGACAATTGTCTAATTAAAGGGTGTGCATACGGCCCATTAAGGGGAGGAAAGAGAAACAGTTTACATGTGATCAAGAGCATTATCCTTAATAAATTTAGGAATATCATAGAGGCATGAGAAATAGGAAAATAATAATTATAAAAACATGAATCATAGCATTTTTTCGTGGATAAAACATTTATTTTAGATATTAATAAGAATATCACCACGTTTTGTCTCCAAGTGTCATGAAAATTACCAAGGTTATTCACCAAGGTTTCATAAAACATTTCATATCTAGAGATTAAATTCTTTACAAAATGTAGTGGAGTGCTATTGGGGTGAAGTATTCATATGTATTTATTAATATTATATACATGGATCTTAACAAAACATTTCATAAATAACCCATGTGAAATAAAATAAAGGATTTTCCTATAAAAATTATTGTGTTTTAAAAATTAGTGATTAAAAATAAGAAATTTATGTCAATATTAATCCATGGAAAAGGAAGGTGGGTTTCTTGTATATTAATCATAGAATAATATTTATAATTTTGAAATATATTTGAATAAACTTATAAAATAAATATGTTTTGGTATTGAAAAATGAAAATAAGATAATTTCTTTAGAAAAATTGACATAATGTTTAAGGAAAATTTGGTAGCATAACGTGTAAGAAACGTGGTTTTTGAAAACATTGAAAAGGGTGGGAAAAATGATATACAAATAAGAAATTAATATTAATATATAATAGGGACCAATTAAATTGAAAATGATAACATATTATTGAAATTTTAAAGACACACCACATAAAGAGGGATCCTAAAAGGAAAAGAGAAGTTCAAATTTCCCTTAGCTTGAAGAGTGTTCCTAAAACTCAAAGATTGAGACATTAGGGGCTTAAGAAAACCTTGGAGGACTCCATTGGTGGTAAAAAGATCAGATATTTTTTAAGATTTATTGGTAATGAATGATAATGGAGATATGGGTGGGTATTTATAGTGAAAGTGAGGGATTTTTTTATTGATTTCCTTAGAAACCATGGTAGTGGTATTTGCCAAACAATGGTCCTTCCCATGTAATTTTCCAATGGTATTGGAAAAATGGGACACCTTTTATGTTATTAAAATCTAAAGGGTTTAACATCATTTTATATTAAATATTATATCTTTATTATTTAATTGATCATATTGAATACTCAAAAATATATTTTTTCTATTCCACGAAGAAGAAAATATATTATAAAATTATCATTAATTCACCCTACCCAAATTTCAACACGATGATTTCAAAACTATTGATTAATTTATCATTATAATTTTCTATTTTTGAGATAATTAAATTTTAAATATATAATTCATATTTATTAAAAATAAAAGTGGAAGGAAAACACATTGTAAAATGTATAGTAAAATTTCTGACACTAGAGAAAAATAATTTTTTATCATTTAAATTTAATTATGAATTTTTAAACAAGAATTTGAAACTAAAATGAACATTATTAATAATGACTTATTTTATCATATAAATTATATCTTTTATAAAATTAAAATTTCTGGTTCAAAAATCAATTTATAGAAATTTTAATATTTTGAAGAAATACTAAACTCAAAATAGAGACAATGAAACAATTTTTTATACGACTATATAATAAGTAACTAATGGCTTGACACAAAAACCCTTATCACACCTGAATACATACTAAGGGTGAGGTGTGTGATAGTGACAAACTCATGGGGCAGATTAGATAACATCGCCTGAGTGGTAAACTCTACTATTAAGAACCTTTGTCATTGGTAATTTTGTTCAAACATTACATGTTGAATTATGCCTTGGTCTTGGTCAAGATTGAAGCCCACAGATCTAGCCTACCTCCCTGGTCCTAAAAAACGGGCTTCAAATGAAAAAACTCTAATAGTTTAGGCTATCAACTCTTTTTTTAATAATTTTGGTTTGTCAAAATTTTACTTATAAACTCTAATGATTAAATTAAAATTTTTATTGAGATTATAGTTCCCAATGATCATTTTGACCTATGGTCATATTGACCAACAAAAATATAATGGAAAAAAACTCTATAGTCATATTTCAAATTATAATCACTTAATTATTAAAGAGATATATTTATGTTGAGTATCAAATAATATAATAAATATTTTTAGGAAACCAATATTAATCAAAAATTTCTGGTTTCTACGGTATCCTAAATTTAAAAAATTGGTCCAGGATACATTGAATTACTTAAAATATAAAAATCATTCCATAGATTGTTTTCTTATTATGAGAGTGATTATGTGATGATTGAAAATTTGGATTCCTGATAGATTTATCGATCATGATGAAAATATTTAAAGCTAGTATCATTTCTTTGTACCACCAAAGAAAGTGAAAGTAGTTGTGATTTTTCTATTACTCTTTTTTAAGAAAATGTGACTATACATGAACTCAATACTATTTTGATAATAAAATAATATCTGAATATAAGAACCTTTAATGTGAAATGGATCATGGTGGGGGTTAGAAACATCATGTTTTTTAACAGTATAAAAAGATTCAGAAAAATTAGCCTCTAGCTATTCTAATTGATAATGGGATTCTTCTAGAGAAAGGATAGGACATGGCTGATCATGTTGATTATTTATAAAACAACCTATCTGATTGAACCAATAATTGTACATATATTACGAAGGATTCTTTTAAAAGTCTTATCACTGAGGAGTATAATTAAAGAATTTTTGATGTTATATTAGAATATGAGATCAAAGTGTTCATTTTTTCTTAATTCTTTTTTTTATCCTAGAATGGATGGTTTCACTAACTATTTCTTTTATGAATATTGATAGATTATTCATTATGAAGTGAAAAAAAAATCAGTTAGTTTATTAAGGGTGGTTAGTTGATAGAGATAATTAATGATCAGTTCCTTTAACTTAAAAAAAATTAGAGGATGTGAATGTGATTAAATTCATCAGACTAGTGGCACTTTTACATAATATATAAAAAAATAGTGATAAAAATATTTCCAATATTCCTTCCTATATTGCCAAAAAAAATTATCTCAAAACCATTTTGTTTTTATCAATTGTAAAAATATTAAACATTTCATAATAATTTATTTATAATGTATTAACCTTCTCAAGAATGTTTCTAGGGGAGGAAGCATGGATATCAACATTAATGTTAAAAAATCCATCAATACTTTAGACTGTGTATTCATTTTTATGGTATTAAGTAATTATCAATTTCATGATACTTATATTAAATGATATTGAATACTTTTGGGATCCAAAAATATCTCATTACAAATATAAGGATCTTTTTTGGGCTACATCACCTACTCCTTAGGTGTATGGAACCGTAACCCTCTCTTAGCCATAATTTTCTCCTTACTTAAAGATTATTTAAGTAGAATCCTTCTCAATAAGGTCAATGTAGACAAAATTAATTTCATTAGTGATGTTAGGTATCTTAATTCATCCACTATCTTACTATATATTGATGAAATCATAATTTCCCTCACGGTGATAAAAGAAACATAAAAAACATAAAATATTCACTTATTAATTATAAAAATGTCTTAGGGACAGAAACTGACTAGAACAATCCATTCATCTATATTGTATAAAATAACACTTAAGCTATAAACATTGACATTATCAGTGAAATCAGAATAAGATAATGTGGTCATCCTTTCACCTAACTTGGTATCCTTTTAGTCTTGGAAAAACGTCATGTATGAAATTTTTCTTATAGTGTGAGTTAGGTGATCAATTAGTTTGATTCCTATAAACTAATGATACTATCTATGAAAGTTAGTGCTATCCTTGTCAAGGATATTATTGTGAGAAAATTATTTTACTATTTTATGGTCTATAAATGGATAATATTTCTAATTAATTGTATAAATACCTCAATCAAAATCATTTTCTATAGTGGAGGAATAAAATATATGAGACTATTGAATATACCCTAGAAACAATGTAGCCAACCAATTTATTAGGGTGGGATTGGCATAAAAACTCTTTGGTGTTCAATGATTCATTCCAAGAAAAATTCACATGGAGGATTATTAATGAGAAGTTGGAGGATATTTCTTTTTTGAGATCCTGTTTCTTTGGTAGGATCAAATAGGTAAATTTAGATTTTGTGGATTCAAAAATTTGGAATACTCTAAATATGTTTTCTCCACTACTTTCTTGTATTCTAATTGGATGGGAAACATAGAAATTGCCTTGAATTTCTGGTTAGACCACAAGATAGGTATTCCTATTCATGACATGATAAAATCATTTAATCCATAAATATATAAAAAGGTGTCGATAAAGGTAGAAATTGATCATCCCTTGGACATGCTTCCTGCTAAAATAATATATTTGCTTCCAAGCTCTGAATTTATTCCTGGTGATTACGCATTTTTTTGGAAACATGTATCAAATTGGAAGCTCTCCAAAAATAATTTCTATTAAGAAACTTTTATAGGGAATCCAAAAAGATGGGCCATGGTTTTTAGAAAATTTTGGATACCTCATTCCAAATTCTAATTTTTTTGTGGAGGGTAAAGTATTTGATTATTTCCATAGAGAATATTTTTCACGAATTTGGGATTAATATAAATTTGAGATGAGTTCTTTTCAACCATTATAGAGAGTAAATTTATCAATTATTTCAAATATAGGTCTCATACACTACTCTATAGACTTCTAATGCTGATTTTTTTGAATCCAGAATCCATTTTCTGGAAGGAATCTGAGTGCACCAACAATTATACATCGAGCACCCTTTATCAAAACATCTTAGTAATATTTTCCTTTAATACTTATGTATAATTCATCCACACTATTTGCGCAACATGAAAATGATATCCAAAATGGGTGTTTTAATAACACAACACATGATCTTATAATTATTAAGAGATTTTGTTTTACAGGTAAATATCATATATCTTTGGGAATCATGGAACTCATTTTAATACCTTGACTCTGAGCTGGATCAAATTTACAATAGATGGAGCTTTAAGAGGAAATATATGTCCTTCCATATATAGTGCAATTTTCAGAAATTATAGAGGTACGACACTAGGATTCGTATAGGTGCTTTGTGGATTCAATACATCCCCTAATGCTAGAATAAATGGTATAATTAATATAGTGTAATTGTTAAAAAAATGGGGAAACTTCAACTTGTTGATTGAATTTCATTCCACTATTGAGGAGAAAGCTATCAAAAAATGTAATATTTATCTCACATGAAATATGAATTCTAGATGGAAAAACTATATAGATGATCAATTTCCAAATATCTACATTATCCTGAGTGCATACCATGAGGAAAAGTTAGTGGATGATGGGAATGCTAATAAAGGGATAGTTTCTCTGAAATTGATTTGGGTTAATGACGTACTGGACTGGAGCCTCTTTTATTTGGAAAGGGACTACTATAAAAATCCATCTCCTAGACTTCTATAAAATTATTATTTTTTAATAAAGGAGGATTTTTATTTTGGGAAAGCTCTCATTTGAAAAATATATTCATATGTTTGATAGGTTGTTACTCATATAAAACCAAACAAAACCAAATTTTTTTCTTATAATACAACATATAATGTTTTACAATCCAAAAAATCAAAAGAATTAATAAATTCAATTAATTAAATATAGCAAGTATTATAATAATTTGTCATTGAAAAAAGTAATTTCATTAAAAGATTATTTTTTAAATTATATATATTATTTTAATCAATTTTGTGAACATCAATCTCATTAATGAACATCATATCTGAAATTATCATGTAAAAATTAATTTAAGGTGTATTTTTTGGATTTATTTGCAATAGATTATTTTTTTGTGAATAGAGAAAAATATAGTCTTTAAAAATATTTTAAATCTTATAACATCATTATGATATTAATATGGCTTAAAATATATAATACCATTGGCTCTATAAAAGATAAATTTAAGGACTAAAATAAACCCCTTATTAAAATTATATTTAATTTCAAGACCCATATATAACTTTTTGGAAACTAAGTCATATTTTATTCTAATAATTTTTTTTTGAACTTTTCCATTATCTTGGTATTAAAAATGATCAATTAAATTTTGGATTTACCTTATTATAATAAATATATTATTTATTATTTATCTATAAACAAATATATGATATGGTGAATTATTCTATACAGGATATTTCTCGAAATACATTTTTATTCTTAATAATGCATATTTCCTAAAACATTTTGTCATATTGTTTTACATAAACTTATTTAATATAGTTTTTACCACCTCTATAAATTTTGTCATATAAAATTAATCTCATATTTGCAATTAAATAATTATGTTTTTTGTGAAATTTAATTTTTTTTTCATAAAAAATATGTTACCTTGGTAAAAAGTTTGTCACATGAACTAAGGATAAAATGGGTAAAGAGGGTTGAAATAATGCGACATTGATTAAAAAGAACAATAAAAGTAATATAAAATTTGATTGGTTTAGTGGGTATGGACCTCCGATCACCTTATATTGAAAATGGGACTTATTGTTTTACACCATCTCATGAGACTGAAGTTAGTATTTTTAAATTAAGTGTATTTACAAGGGTTCCACTCCACTCACTTATAGAAGGGAACATCCTATAATCCCATATCCACTCAAAGTAAGAAACATATTTTGACCAATATCTACCAAAATCACATCTTAATTATCCTTAAAGTTTAATATATATTCTTTTATTAACAAAATACCCACCATATAAGGATTAAGGTGTAGTCCAAAATGGGATACATGTGGAATAGGTAATTTTCTTAATCATTTTTTTTAAAGTATATATAGAAATACACCCTTTAATAATATATTATATACATTCTGAAATGTTAAATTAAGTATAATAAATATAATGAAATATAATTTTGTTGATGGAATGACCATTATCTACTTCCCATACATTCAATGGAAAACGAAACTATCACTCGTGCGTATGAAATACAATATACAAGGAGAGATGTATTTCATTATTCATAATCATATATCATGGATGATTTAATATATGGATTTGATGAATAATATTTTTATTTATATGTAATTATTATTTTTAAAGATATATTATTATTTATCATCCTTTATTTTCATCGATTGAAAAATGAAAATATCACTTGTGTGTACATGCAGACTACCACCTCCACATATAAATGTATATCATTTTTCACAACTTCCTTAATTTTATGATTCTAAAAGTGTGTAAAATTTCTAAATATAAATTTTTTGACACGATTAGGAGTATAAATATAATGAAAAGATGCCCAAGGTTCAAGTACAGTAACATCTAAACTTAATCATGTGTGGAAAATAAAATAGTTTACTTGTGAATATTCATATTAGTGATGAATTATTAATAAATTTTAATTTGAAATTATAAGGTAACATAATATAGTAATATTGGTATGAATATAGATACAATATATTCATATAATAAATATATATTTTTTATACAAGAACTTCCTCTATTATGGAATTTGGGATTCAATGTAATGGTTTATGTTATAATCACACTTTTTCAAAATTATTTATGTTCACATTTCTTTTAGGGAATATTTTTATGTTATTTATCTTCAAAAACCCACACATTTGGTTTTAATTTGTATATTTATGGCTTACATAACTAATCATTACATTTAACACCTCAAGGGTTCTTAAAACACTGAATGTTTTTAATAAAATTCATCATTATGTATCCTTATTGGTTGAATATAGTTCTCCTCCATATCCATTATCTTCAAATATATTTTATAGAAGTTATTATATTTATTAAATTTAATTGTAAATTTATTTTCATACTCTAGTTAACTTTATTTACAATTTTTTATGGAATTTTCTTTTAATTTTCTGAACATGTTATTTTTTGGATTCTTTACAAAAATAATAAATAAATATATTTAACATTCAAGTAATGAAACAAAATTTCCACCTAGATTTCGAGTAATAAATAAAAAACATACATTACATGTTTGAAAGAATTATAATGAGAAACATATTCCACTTTTTTGGAATTTTTTTGTTTTAAAAATTTTAAAAATTGGAATTATATATTCTCTTTTTTGTATAATAAGTTTTCTAATGTTTATTTAAAAAATATTTTCCATATTTTTCATCCTTAGTTAAGGGGTCTTATGTTTCATTGTGGATATTTTCCAGAAATACAAAACTATTTTTTTCTCTTTAAAAATATGATAACAATATTATATGAATGTTTTCATGAAACCTATTTATTTCAATGGGTTGATTATGTTATTATAAAATAATGAATGATTTTTTCCTTTTGGATTACGTATTAATGTATTATCATTATGTAATGATATGATTAATTATTGTGTTCTAATTAATTAGATTATGTTTTATATTTCATATGCTAAAATGGAAAATGAGTGGAATGAAAAAGCCTAAGAGGGTACACTAGGTTTTTTCAGAAACCTGAGAGGATACACAGACATTTAATCGAAGGCTAAGAAGGTAAATTGGTGGTAAGGACAAGATAACTATGCGATAAATATTATTGTGGGTAACCTTAAAATATGATCTCTATTTTTATGTTTATGTAATCTAATATATTTCTTATTCTTATGATATGATCTCATAGATCTTGATTAACTATAAATAATTCTATACTTTTATCACTTATGTATTTTTTATAACAAAAACCTATTCCATGGACCACGATTTGTGTTCAATGATTTATTGGGTATATATTTATAACATATGATCAAATTTTTATAAAATTATTCTCATATTTATCGTATTCAAAATAACTAGTTTATATCTAATATGTTTACACATAATAAGTATCTAATATGAAAATTTTTTATGTTTCTATTTTCATAGGTTATGAAGGAATGTATAATGTTAGATATGTTTATAAAGTGTAATATATGCGACGAAAATTGTAGATATTTTAAGTATATTCAAAAATAATAATTTTACTATCTATATAATCTGCAAAGAAGCTAAATCATTAAGGTTCTACGATAAGGTGTAATTGATAATTTTCTACAATGATGGTTTGTCTATTTTTTGTCAAGTTTCCACATTTAAGGTGTTTCACATAACATGATAACTATATCTACTGAAATATAAGAGGAATTTACCACCATAATTAAACCCACACATAGGTTAAATTATTCATTTAGTTATTTAATGTGGTATAAAAAATATGAAGTTATTTCATGATGAATTAGTCTTCATAACGAATATATTATATACAACATTGTAAATGAAAATGGAGTACCTTTGGTTTATAGATCATGATATAGATGAATCCAATAAAATATAACTTATGATCTCTTGGAATTGATTTTTTTTCTACTGAAATTCATGGAATGAAAGTTATAAATTAAATAGAATATGTCACTGAGTAAATTTTTTAGAAACCCTTCAATTCTCATAGAAATGATAAAAATTATTTATTAGAATCCATGATGAAACGAATATCCATGAAGGTTATGAATTTGATTTCCAAAAAAATCTATTTAGGAAATATTTATAATATTTAGAAATGATAAAATAATGAAAATGATAAAGATTAAAATTTATGTATCGCAAGTTTAATTATTTAAATAAGAACCTAAATGAGATTATTGATGGTTTATATAACATTATCATTATTGTCATGGGATTTGGTCATCATCTTGGAAAAAAATAAGAAATATTTTGAAATTTTAGATAAATATTATAAGACCACTTCTTTGTACAGTGCCAATGTGTTGGATCTTAATGAATAATATCTCAAAAAATATTTATTAACTATTTCCACTATAATTCATTAGATTATAGGTTGTGTGTAAAAATGGATTGAATACTAAACTAAACATAGAAAGAGATTTATTATAAATACATGAAGAATCATGTGGTAAATGAAGGTATAAGAAATGATGAAAATTTCTTTGATTAATTTCTATCACTTATATAAATAATTATTTTGAAGAAAAAAATGTCTATAATGGTTCACACCCATTGGATTGATTTTCTTAGTTAATTATTGGACATATTTAACAAGATTTCTATGGTAGGATGTTAAAGGATCATAGTATGATATATTTTGAGTATTGTAGAGAAACATTCCAATGATATCATAGTTTAAAATCAACAGACCAACAAAAAATATATTCTAGTTTAAAAATATTTTATTCAAAGATGAAGATGGTGATGGAGGATATTATAAAGATGAAGGGGGAAAATTGTTTTAATATAAAAAATAATATTTAGTGTAAATAGTCAAAAAAATAAATCATAGATCGGGAAATAAGTTCAACCTCATAATGAAATTTATGAAATTTAGAACTCAAGTGAGAACACTAAGTGTTATACATTAAACATAAGGAATGATTAAGGATATGTGGAAAATATGATAAACTATTAGAATATCTTGATCAAATTTCATACAAAGTCACCATATTAGAATAGGGGTGAATGAACATAATACTTGTCAATAAACATTCAAGGAAGTGTATAATATCAATATTTAAAATAAATCGCAAGAAAAAATTATATCTAATATTAATACTCAGATGGAAAATAGATGGAATATATTTTAATCTCACTCAAATATGTTATGAATTTAAAATGGAATACATAAAATGGAGAAAAAGTTGATGATGATAAAAATAATATGTATTTTATAAAATTTCCTGATAAATAGTGGACAGAAATAGAATAAATATATATAATAATTTAATAGAAAATTATTAAAATAGGTATACCCAAACTAATTGAAATTGTCCCATTAGTTTGGAATTCAATATATCCAAGGTTGATGAGTTTTTTATAATGAAAATGGGATGAAAAAATCTGTGAAATAATTAATTCACCAAGGATTAATAAAAACCAATAAGATACATATAGGGTGGAAATATGTAAAGAGGATGAAATAATAAAATATTTATACAATCAAATATTGAATTTCATTTCAATCTTGGTTATACAATAACATCGTTCATAGAAGTAGAGAACTACCTAAGAGTTGAATTTATAAGGAGTCCAATGTAGAGAATGAGATTTTATCCTACAACTCAGAGAAAAAACTATTTTCATGGATATTATTATTACTTATAAAATAATTATTTAAAATGTTTTAAATTGTAGGTAATGAAAAATAAAAAATTTCTCCAATAGAATCTATGATAGATTAGTATCCAAACAAAAAAATGAGATCCTTTTGAGAAAATTATTCAATTAATTAGAGGAAAAATAGTATGATCTCACAACTAGAGATGTGGAAAATTTGGATATATCACCTCATGATTAAACTAATCTAGAATGTTCCCAGATGGAAAATATAAAACATGGGAATGATTACTTGGCATAAATTTATCTCAAGGAAACTAAAAATAACAGCACTAGAATTCATGATATTTGGTGTTCAACCGAGGTGACAGAAAATATAAATATATTGAATTATGTTAAGGGTCATTTTGATGGAATAGTTAGATTAAACAACTGAATATCACTAAAAATCCGGGGAAGTGTAAATATTAGGCTTCCTAGAGTTGAGATAAATAACATTGAATTCCCTCATGTCGAGTGTTATGGACATTAGATATTGAGTGTAAGTCAATGATTTGACTCTAAATTTGAACTCACATTTAAAAAAATGGGCTAATTTTTTAATGGTAAAAAAAATAAAAACTCATTAATTATTGATTGGAGTGTAACTCCCCATTTTTTAAATGATAAATCTATGTTTGATAGCGTATGATATAGGTAACACCGAACCCAAACAATTAGTTATTATTCGAATATGACTATTTTAAGTGATCTATTATATTTATGAATATTAATAGGAATAAATAAATTATGAAATATATGTATTTCCTACTGAACATAAATATGGTTATAAATTCATATTAAACAATCACTCAAATTTTATTAATTTCATTTTACTCATCATAAATATGTTTCTATCAGAAATGGTTTTAATTTCATTTTGTGGAAAAAATATTAAAATTAATACTTATAAAATATTGGAAACATAATTGATAAAATTTAAATCATTTATTATATCATCATACCAAAATATACTTACGGATATATTTTGGGGTTTTTATAATGTATTTTTTCAGTGAATAGTGAAAATGGCCTTTTTTAAAAACTAGAATTTCTTGAAAAAAGTTAACAAATTTAATTGTTATACAACAAATTTAATTTTATTTGAACATTAAATTATTATTCTTGAGTTATATTTAATCCAATTAATTACATTTAAATCATTTTCATATCATATTTTAGAAAAAGTTTTTTTATTCTTGAAAATGCATTTAAAAAAAAATTATTTTAAACTAAATAATGTTTTTTCTATTTTAATTAGTTATAATAAAATTTAATATGGAAATATTAAAATTATTATTTATAATATATATCTATCAGTATGAATTGAATTTAATATAATCATGATTAGAAGTTATAGTCTCAATGGAAAATAATCTTCTCATTTAAAAATTCATTTTCCAGAAAACCACTTTCAATCACACAATCATGTTTTAATTTTAATTAAATTATTAAAAAAATGGATATTTGTTTTTATAATGTTCATTCCATGATGATAATAATTATGATTAATATTATGTAATATGTTTAACTTAATTTTTGGACAATATGAAAAGTAATCATGGTAAATATTTTTTTCCACAGTAGAAGGAAAATAGGTTAATTAATGGTGAAAATATTTTAACAAGGAATTGTAAAAAAGTACCCTTAAAACTATTAATATACATAATTTAATTTTAATATATTAATTAATATATTTTTTGTTAATTAATAAATTCTAAAATAATTTTTTTGATAAAAATTAGACTTTTGATGTGTTGAAGCATAAATTTTTGTTGGCATAATATATAGTTTTTTATAAGGGAACTCCATTTGATTAATTAAATAATATCTAAAGTAAAAAATATTTTAAAAAATATTATTATTAAATATTAATAATTAAATATAAATGATAACATAATTTTATGAAGTGAAAAATTTAATTTTTATAATTGATTGAAAACTTTTATTATAAAAAGATTGGAAATTATCAATAAATGTAAATTCTATTTAAAAAGTGAAAAATAATATATTTATATGTATATATAATTATTTTCATAATATAAATATTTTTTTAATTGGGACTTCAATATAATCCAATGAGGAATTTCCTATAATTTTATGAGATAATCGAATCTGCGAGTAAAAATTAAACAAAGTATAAAAATGTTGTGTGTGTTATGACAACCTAAAAACTCAAAAGTGAAGTAAGAAATGATTTTTGACACCACCTAAGAACACAAAAACACTACGAAGATAGCCCTGGAGATTTTAAAAACTCAAAAAAAGGTTCGAAGAATTCAAAGGAACGCCAAATCCTTCGAAGGGATGCACCGAAAAGATGTAGGACAGATGTAACACCCCAAGATTTCATAGTGTGTTAGTTCTTCAAAATAATTAAATAACTTTCACTACATGCAACAACAAGTTCAAGCACACCATGACATACCAAACAAGCCGTTCAAAAGAGGTTATGAATAGTATTAGATAAATTTTAATGTTTATATAATCCTTATAATTTTAGAATCCATATTATGAGTTTCTTAGATATAATGCAAGAACAAATTCATTTTCAGTATTGCACTTTTATCAAATTTAATAGTGAACCCTTTTTAAATACTATATTTTAAACTTTTTGACTAAATGGGGACATCAAAAATTTAAAATGAAACATCCCAATCTTCTACGGTACGCTTCTCTTTGAATAATGCGATAGCGTGTGTTGTACGCAACACCGAGTTCTAACAACCAATCAAACCAGCCGATATGAATAGTAATACCTACTTTTTAAAATTATATATATTTTATATTTCAAAATGGACTTCATTTTTGGATTCGGAATATCTAATTTAGCCTAAGGTGAATTTTTGGTACTTTTCGGATAACTTTCATATTTTGATGAATAGTGAAAATTACTAAATTTTAATTAAAAACAACTTTTTTAATCAAAATAATTAATAGTGATAAATTATGAATTTTAGTAGTTTTAAAGTATATTTAGAATATATTTTTACCATTTAATATAATGTTGGTCATTGGACATAATTTTACAATTAAACCGAACATAAACAAGTGTCAATCTTTTGATAGTTATTATCTCTTAAAAACACGCTTTTTGTTTTGACAGCGGGAATTAATTTTAAATTAATTTCTGCCACTTCTGTGTTTTGAATTTAGGAAAATGGATTCCATATTTGGAATCAGGATGTTCAAATTGTGTAAATAGTTAACTTTTATTTTTAGACATTTTGAATAATTACTGCGGTAAATATTTTATTTACCATGGTTAAGGGTAAATCCGGTAAATAAGGGTTAAAAAATAATATTATAATAATACTAAATTACCCTAAAACGTGTCTTAACCCTATTGGTAGATACATGGTCGACCATGGGAATCTTTGGGTCTATTTTGGGACCCCATGGATCCACTTGTAAGTGATAATGACACTTTATTTTAATTAAGTTAAAATGAATACAAAAATGACACAAGCATATATCTTTTAGAAAAACAATTGTTACATAGGGTTATATATGTTTGATTTTAGATTATAAATATTCATTATAAAGATAAACAGATTTCCTACATAATTATATTTTATTTATAATTTTTAGACATTAAATAATTTATTTTATTTATGACACAATGATGATGAAGTAATTACTATAATAGTGAAAAATTAAAATAATTGATATTATAAATACCCAAATAAATATAATATGAAACTTTTAATGAATTAAACTAATTTTCTAGGATAATATGATATATTAGGATTTATTTAATTTACTTTTTTCGAAGTAATAAATCTGTTATGAGTTTCACAAAAATCAACTATTGAATAGTGTCAAAATTGAAATAAAAGAGTTCTTAAAACAAATATTATATTATTAATTGATATTAAATTCCTAAAAATCTAAGGTTCGGCCAAGAGACTTATATCATGATAGGTTCATCATTAATGTACCACTTGGGGGTCTCTTGGATGTATATAGTAATTTTATTAACCATAATATATAAAAATACAAAGAGACATTGTAAAAGTGAAACTAATTAACTTAGAGTTAATACTTAAAGATAAGGTTAATATAAGTACCCAAACCTGTCTAAATTCTATTGGTTGAGTGGTTTTCGACCTATCCCCACCTTAACCTTTGAAGAATCAACTTTGTAGCCATTAGAAACCGAATATGAATTTATTATAAATTAATATTTCTAGCTTTTCCAAAGGTGCCCCTCACCCCTCTTATAAAAGGGCACTCATCCTTCTCATTTCTTCACACCTTCAAAGCCCTTATGGTTCGGCCAAACTCTGCCCCAATACTCTCCCAACATCCCTCAATACAACCTAGAGGCCTTATTTTGATCATAAAGCCAACCTATGGCGCCCTTTTGATCAAATCAAAAGGACGAACCCGAAGAAGAGGTAATGATTTCACCACCCTTTTCTAAGTTCCTTTCTTCTTCCACTTCCTCTTTCTTTGTTCTTACCATTCTAAAATAATAACTCCAGTATCTTACATATACTGTGATGTTATTATAAATATGGTACAACCATATTCAGTATTCTATCCACCCTTTGAATAACATGTCACCATACGTGCGTACGTACGGCTTACCGTCTCCACGTCGTGGTGTAATTGTTATTCAATATATTATTATTTGGATCGGTATAATAATGATGTGTAAGTCATGTAAATAATAAATATAACATGTTAATTATTCTTTATATATGATATACCATCCATTTATATATTATTTTAATATCAAAATAATGATATTGTTGCTCGTGCGTACGTACGGACTACCGTCTCCACGAACGCGATGAGATTCATTCTCCATCGTATCCATTCAAGTATAATTATCATTTGATGATTTAAAAATGATGTTTAAGGACTTGATATCATTATGGATATGAATAATATACAACCTATCATTTACAAACATGTCTTACGTGACAAAACATATAAAAGAAAACAAGTAAGTTAACACCCGATATAATGATAATACTAAGATATTATTATCAAATCAATATTAAAAGATCATATATGATATCATATTAATGTATATGATTCTTGTATAATTAAATAAAAATTATTTCACCATTATACAGGAGGTTAACCTACCCCAACCAAGTAAAAGTACAAGGTAAGGGTTTACTTCACAACCTCTTCATTATCCAAGGTTGTTTATACATAATTATCTACTGGGACCTCGTTATCATCCACATCCATGTTTCTTCAAAATGTATTTCAAAACATTTTTATTATTTACAAGAATATGGTTTAAAGTCATTTATACCCTTTTTGACTTTTTATAAGAGGAATCTTTCCATCGTTTTCAAAACAAGGTCCTTTTTAACCTTTTCGACAGAATTAAGGTAAGAATGTTTTTTTTAACTTATACGGCGGGTGCGGCTATTTTCCGCCGTTATAAAATCTTCAAAGCTTCTCTTACAATCTTATAAGAATATTTTCAAAGAAAATGTTTTATTTTATATGGATCTTAAATGATTTCAAAATAAAAGGAGATATTTCTTTAAAAAGAATTTTGATTTCATCTATGTCAGCATCCTTTGATGGATTTTAAGATTATTTGAAGTTGATTTTTTATGATACAAAACTTCTATATTGTATTGAAGGTTTTGTGATATGTTTGACTGTGGATGTGCTATTTTTATACCATTCATAGTTTATGGTGAAAGTATTGACATTTCGTATGCTAGTTTTAATACGAATGTTTATGTTATGTTTAAACCTTTTCATATGGGAATGCATTGGACTTAATAAGTGACGGGTGGAGCCCACTATAGCTCCTCGATGCATCGGTAGGTCTCATGAGACAAATTAGTGTCTTGGCACAAGGCCTTGACAAAATATTATTTGTAGTCTTGGCACGAGGCCTTGACTATGTGGTTATGATAGTCTGGCATTATGCATTCCAACATTATGAAAGTGGTTATTGATTTTTGCATGTGATTATTCGATTAGTAGAATATCCATGTGAGTAAGTAAATGGCATTATTTCATTTTATTCATGCCATACCATGTTGAAAGTTCATGTTTTAAAGGCTTTTGTTTTAGTTATACATTGCCTTAAAAGTTTATTCTTATTTATGAAAGTTTCCGTTATATTGTTATCCTTACTGGGCATTTGAGCTCACCCCTTTTCTATGTTTTATTTTTCCCAGGATGTGAAGAAGTAAGTTATGAATGACCTGTAGGGATTTTATGAGGGGTTAATAGTGTGGATTTTGGAAACATTATGTTGTTGTAGTAGTTTTTCATTTTATGATGTAATGTAAAACTTATGAATATATCTAGTGTTTCCAAGGCTACTAAACCAATCGGTCTTTCGAGATTTGATCTTTCTTGTGATCATGCCAATGTTATGTAATAATGCACCGACTCTGGGTAACTGGGGTCGGGGCGTTACAGTTGGTATCAGAGGAAGTTTAGTACAAACCTTGGAAGCTAGATTTTGATAAACTCTGATTAGAGCACGTAGACCTAAGATGAACTTTGAGGATTAGTATAGAAGAACTTCCTAGAATTTTGGTATTGTATAGATTTTGTGAGTTTTCTGAGAAATACATCCCTGTCTGGATACGAGCAGGTAGAGGCGGCTCTGGCACAGATGTACTTAGGGGTAAAACCCGAAAACACCGCTTTGAGCTAGACTCGAACGGGAACTGGTGCACGACAACGGGCCTTACTGCACTCTTGGTTACGACACTCCCGGGGGATATGCTTAGGATAACTCTCATTTTCTTTACAAATCATTATGAAGGGTTTATGAGTATATACTTCCTCAAAGAAAACATTTTTATGATTATGGATTATATCCATAAATAGTTCAATTTATGTTAAGTGTTTTATAAGTATGGGATTATGTATTTTGATTCATAAACTGATCTAGTTTATGCCATTGTTTAGAAATGGCGCCCAGTAAAAGGAATGAGAACTCCAGAAATAGACATGATTCAAAGAGAAGGAAGGATCATATCTTTCATGGTCTTAAGCTAGAATTTATAAGAAAAATAGTCTCCCATGTATTATCATCATATGAAGAAATAATATCATGTGTTGATAAGATAAGTAAAGAGTTTACTGAGTCCTATGGCTTTGAAGGGAATCAAGAGAAGAAAAGGATGGAAGAGAGAAAGATGGATAAAGGAAAAAGGGAAAAGAAGAATTTTCCCATATGTGGTAACTGTGGAAAGAAACACCCTGGAACTTGCCTGAAAGGAATGGGAGATTGTTATAAGTGTGGAGGAAAAGGGCACAAAGTACGTGACTACAAGGGTAAGAAAATGGTTTTAAATGTACAATGCTTCATTTGCAAGGAGTTTGGACACTACGCGAACCCATGTCCCAGTCATTAGACTATGCCGAAAATGATGTTATTGGATAATAATCAAGATATGATACTACCACAGATGAAGAGGAATGATTAGAGTTCTTATGTTGATTATGTCAATTGAGTGTTGTATCAACAATGTACTTGTTACAATAATCATGGAGTATATAAGGATTGTACTGCAGTACTATTTCATTAAGGACTTGAGATTGTGTGGAACAAAGAAAAGTAACTCAATAGCAGGATAAATTTTTGGAAAATATATGGTTGAGAGAATGATAAATCATAATATAGTTCTGATACTGAGGTAGTGATTTTGGAATAATATGTGATTGTTTTGAATAAATTATATTGGATATTCTTGACTACCCTGGAACTGATTAATGATTTGTATATTCCATCATTGTTGGGGTTTAAAACATTTTTGGATTAATGAAGTATATCCAGCTTTCTATATGGAATAAGGGAGCATGAATGTAATCAACAAGGAATATGGTAATTCAGGATGTTTCGGTGTATTAAAAGAATACATGATGAAGGTATTCATATGCTATTACGGGGTAAAAAGGTTCTACATTATGTTTACCTTACTTATAAATGTTGGACTGTGAGTTTGGATAGAAGTATTTTGGATAGTTCTAGTTTGGATTATTTTGGATTGCCATAAAAGGACAACCCAGAGGTCGGGCGGCAACCCGTCGCGTCCGGCAAGGCTCTGAGACTTGAACCCGCAACTGAAGGGCGACAAGGGTGTATCACCTACCACTGGCCCACGAGATGTCTTGGATTAAATAAAGTAGTTTTTTAAAAGATCTGGTAGATGAATTATAAATTCATTTATTTTGGAACCCTCTATGAATAGTATAAATAGAATTTTTTTTACGAGTGAATGATGAGTTTTTGGTAGAAATTTATTAAGGGATAAAACTCTAATTTTAAAGTAAGTATATCTCCTTATGATATTAACCAATATCATAAATAAATTCCTCATCATTAAGAAAAGGAACTTAGAACAAAAATGTTGTCCTAGATGTTACCTTAAATCATCACTAATTTATGGCTTTGGGATTGTTGGCTTTTTCATAGCCATGTTCTCTACCACTCTCCAACAGATAATTGATGGTTATATTTTTCTTCCATATCCATATTTTCCTACAAGGAACCCTAGTATGTGTTATTTTCGGTAATCTTCATACTTTCCACTCTTTATTTAAAATAGAGGCCTCATTAATTCATTTTTCGATGTGGGATTTCAACTAAGATATTTTGAAACGTCAAAAATGTGTTATCATAATACCCTATGTTTTGTTGAACCGATGGTATTTCAAATCATCATAGATTGATGAATTTAAGGACCTAAATTTTATACTTGTTTGTGATTGATGACCTCAATCACTCCCTATAAATATTTACGTTTTTCCTCCAATTATATGTCTCAAATTGCCACCAATGTTCTCCTAATCGAGATCATAATTTGGTGGTGACCCTTTCATTTCTCTTTTCCTCATATTAAGACTAAATTTTAGTAACCCAATTTCCGATGTGGGGTTTCCCACAAATATATTATCTATTTTCAACCTTTTATTTTCGAAGAACAATTTCAAATTGCCAGGACGCAATTTATTGAAGGAGGGGAGAATGTAACACCCCAAGATTTCATAGTGTGTTAGTTCTTCAAAATAATTCAATAACTTTCACTACATGTAACACCGAGTTCAAGCACACCATGAATTACCAAACAAGCCGTTCAAAAGAGGTTATGAATAGTATTAGATAAATTTTAATGTTTATATAATCCTTATAATTTTAGAATCCATATTATGAGTTTCTTAGATATAATGCAAGAACAAATTCATTTTCAGTATTGCACTTTTATCAAATTTAATAGTGAACCCTTTTTAAATACTATATTTTAAACTTTTTGACTAAATGGGGACATCAAAAATTTAAAATGAAACATCCCATGCTTCTACGGTACGCTTCTCTTTGAATAATGCGATAGCGTGTGTTGTACGCAACACCGAGTTCTAACAACCAATCAAACTAGCCGATATGAATAGTAATACCTACTTTTTAAAATTATATATATTTTATATTTCAAAATGGACTTCATTTTTGGATTCGGAATATCTAATTTAGCCTAAGGTGAAATTTTGGTACTTTTCGGATAACTTTCATATTTTGATGAATAGTGAAAATTACTAAATTTTAATTAAAAACAACTTTTTTAATAAAAATAATTAATAGTGATAAATTATGAATTTTAGTAGTTTTAAAGTATATTTAGAATATATTTTTACCATTTAATATAATGTTGGTCATTGGACATAATTTTACAATTAAACCGAACATAAACAAGTGTCAATCTTTTGATAGTTATTATCTCTTAAAAACACGCTTTTTGTTTTGACAGCGGGAATTAATTTTAAATTAATTTATGCCACTTCTGTGTTTTGAATTTAGGAAAATGGATTACATATTTGGAATCAGGATGTTCAAATTGTGTAAATAGGTAACTTTTATTTTTAGACATTTTGAATAATTACTGCGGTAAATATTTTATTTACCATGGTTAAGGGTAAATCCGGTAAATAAGGGTTAAAAAATAATATTTTAATAATACTAAATGACCCTAAAACGTGTCTTAACCCTATTGGTAGATACATGGTCGACCATGGGAATCTTTGGGTCTATTTTGGGACCCCATGGATCCACTTGTAAGTGATAATGACACTTTATTTTAATTAAGTTAAAATGAATACAAAAATGACACAAGCATATAGCTTTTAGAAAAACAATTGTTACATAGGGTTATATATGTTGGATTTTAGATTATAAATACTCAATAGAAAGATAAAAAGATTTCCTACATAATGATATTTTATTTATAATTTTTAGACATTAAATAATATATTTTATTTATGACACAATGATGATGCAGTAATTACTATAATAGTGAAAAATTAAAATAATTGATATTATAAATACCCAAATAAATATAATATGAAACTTTTAATGAATTAAACTAATTTTCTAGGATAATATGATATATTAGGATTTATTTAATTGAATTTGTTCGAAGTAATCAATCTGTTATGAGTTTCACAAAAATGAACTATTGAATTGTGTCAAAATTGACATAAAAGAGTTCTTAAAACAAATATTATATTATTAATTGATATTAAATTCCTAAAAATCTAAGGTTCGGCCAAGAGACTTATATCATGATAGGTTCATCATTAATGTACCACTTGGGGGTCGCTTGGATGTATATAGTATGTTTATTAACCATAATATATAAAAATACAAAGAGACATTGTAAAAGTGAAACTAATTAACTTAGAGTTAATACTTAAAGATAAGGTTAATATAAGTACCCAAACCTGTCTAAATTCTATTGGTTGAGTGGTTTTCGACCTATCACCACCTTAACCTTTGAATAATAAACTTTGGAGCCATTAGAAACCGAATATGAATTTATTATAAATTAATATTTCTAGCTTTTCCAAAGGTGCCCCTCACCCCTCTTATAAAAGGGAACTCCTCCTTCTCATTTCTTCACACCTTCAAAGCCCTTTTGGTTCGGCCAAACTCTGCCCCAATACTCTCCCAACATCCCTCACTACAACCTAGAGGCCTTATTTTGATCAGAAAGCCAACCTATGGAGCCCTTTTGATCAAATCAAAAGGAAGAACCCGAAGAAGAGGTAATGATTTCACCACCCTTTTCTAAGTTCCTTTCTTCTTCCACTTCCTCTTTCTTTGTTCTTACCATTCTAAAATAATAAATCCAGTATCTTACATATACTGTGATGTTATTATAAATATGGTACAACCATATTCAGTATTCTATCCACCCTTTGAATAACATGTCACCATACGTGCGTACGTACGGCTTACCGTCTCCACGTCGTGGTGTAATTGTTATTCAATATATTATTATTTGGATGGGTATAATAATGATGTGTAACTCATGTAAATAATAAATATAACATGTTAATGATTCTGTATATATGATATACCATCCATTTATATATTATTTTAATATCAAAATAATGATATTGTTGCTCGTGCGTACGTACGGACTACCGTCTCCACGAATGCGATGAGATTCATTCTCCATCGTATCCATTCAAGTATAATTATCATTTGATGATTTAAAAATGATGTTTAAGGACTTGATATCATTCTGTATATGAATAATATACAACCTATCCATTACAAACATGTCTTACATGACAAAATATATAAAAGAAAACAAGTAAGTTAACACCCGATATAATGATAATACTAAGATATTATTATCAAATCAATATTAAAAGATCATATATGATATCATATTAATGTATATGATTCTTGTATAAGTAAATAAAAATTATTTCACCATTATACAGGAGTTTAACCTACCCCAACCAAGGAAAAGTACAAGGTAAGGGTTTACTTCACAACCTCTTCATTATCCAAGGTTGTTTATACATAATTATCTACTGGGACCTCGTTATCATCCACATCCATGTTTCTTCAAAATGTATTTCAAAACATTTTTATTATTTACAAGAATATGGTTTAAAGTCATTTATACCCTTTTTGACTTTTTATAATAGGAATCTTTCCGTCGTTTTCAAAACAAGGTCCTTTTTAACCTTTTCGACAGAATTAAGGTAAGAATGTTTTTTTAACTTATATGGCGGGTGCGGCTATTTTCCGCCGTTATAAAATCTTCAAAGCTTCTCTTACAAGCTTATAAGAATATTTTCAAAGAAAATGTTTTATTTTATATGGATCTTAAATGATTTCAAAATAAAAGGAGATATTTCTTTAAAAAGAATTTTGATTTCATCTATGTCAGCATCCTTTGATGGATTTTAAGATTATTTGAAGTTGATTTATTATGATACAAAACTTCTATATTGTATTAAAGGTTTTGTGATATGTTTGACTGTGGATGTGCTATTTTTATACCATTCATAGTTTATGGTGAAAGTATTGACATTTCGTATGCTAGTTTTAATACGAATGTTTATGTTATGTTTAAACCTTTTCATATGGGAATGCATTGGACTTAATAAGTGACGGGTGGAGCCCGCTATAGCTCCTCGATGCATCGGTAGGTCTCATGAGACAAATTAGTGTCTTGGCACAAGGCCTTGACAAAATATTATTTGTAGTCTTGGCACGAGGCCTTGACTATGTGGTTATGATAGTCTGGCATTATGCATTCCAACATTATGAAAGTGGTTATTGATTTTTGCATGTGATTATTCGATTAGTAGAATATCCATGTGAGTAAGTAAATGGAATTATTTCATTTTATTCATGCCATACCATGTTGAAAGTTCATGTTTGAAAGGCTTTTGTTTTAGTTATACATTGCCTTAAAAGTTTATTCTTATTTATGAAAGTTTCCGTTATATTGTTATCCTTACTGGGCATTTGATCTCACCCCTTTTCTATGTTTTATTTTTCCCAGGATGTGAAGAAGTAAGTTATGAATGACCTGCAGGGATTTTATGAGGGGTTAATAGTGTGGATTGTGGAAACATTATGTTGTTGTAGTAGTTTTTCATTTTATGATGTAATGTAAAACTTATGAATATATCTAGTGTTTCCAAGGCTACTAAACCAATCGGTCTTTCGAGATTTGATCTTTCTTGTGATCATGCCAATGTTATTTAATAATGCACCGACTCTGGGTAACTGGGGTCGGGGCGTTACAACAGATCTATGCAACAGAGCTGCATGACAAACCTATGCTACATACCTACGTGGCAAAGATGCAAGATAGAGCGGTGCAATAGAATAATTTTTGTACCTCTACATGCCAGATCTATATGGAGAAGCTGTGGGTAGGATCTTCGAGGACCACATTCCTTCGACCTAGCACATCCATGCTTATAAATAGGACCCATGGGCTCACTATTTCCAACACTGAAAAAGTTGAATAATTCCTAGAAGCTCCCATTTTGATTCCATTATCCAAAGATCCCTCAAATTGTCTCAGATATCTCTCTAAAGTACAATAGAAGAGATAATTAAATGGGATAATCATGTCTAGAAAGTATTTCACAATTTTTACATAGGTTATATTCTCTTATGTGTAATACATTCTTCAGTAATCATACACACCTGCGTGGAATACCTACACAGTACAATTGTGTGATACATCAACTCTGGGAACCTACGCGACACACCTGTACGAGGCACCTATGTGGTAGAGCATGGTATAGAACTTACCTACCAACTCAAATACCCTCTTTAAAGACATTCATTAAAGGTTATATCTTTCCTTGGTTCTTTTATTTTTTGGGGACTTAGTTGAAACCACCATCAAAACCTCCTGACTTATCAAACCATTAGGAAAGGAACATTAGTGTGTCTTCTATTTGGGTTTGTATATCCACAGTCAGAGTTTTCCCACATTTGTTTCACAATGGGTTTGGGGTTTATGGAGTGTCTGTAGATTTGTATATCCACAGTGACATGGACCTTTCTACCAAAAATAGTGATGGGATGTTCTTGGTTTGGGGGAGGGTTTGGTCCTGGACTCTCCCTTCTCAAAGAGATGACCCAGAACCTCAAGTCTCTGGTAGGGAAGGTATGGTTCACACCAAATTTTCCTCCATTTAAAAAATAAGATGTCTCCCTCCACTACCAAGATCATTTTTAGGGCAACTATCCTGGCATAAGAACCTATATTTTCTTGCAAGAGGTAGCATCATTGCTCCTCCTCTCTTCTTCGGTGCCAAAGACTAGAGGAGATATGGGCACAAAGACTCTCATTACCCTTTCCCTCTCCCATTCAGATATGTCACCAGTGGCTGCCATCATAGTGTAAGCCCCTAACCATCATCCATTATTCATTTTATTGGACCACTGTCTAATTTAAAGTGAATATAGGGAGGGATCATCACCTTACCCTTTTCTCGGGTCAACTCGACCTCGTTTCCATGGTCGACGTGCCCTCTACCACTAGTATAGGAGGAGAAGTTTGAAGTTTCATTGTTGAATCATTCAAATCCTATTGTTTCTCACAACGAGAAAGACACACGTGAGCTTAGAGGTTCATGATGATTACAACATTCACACAAATAGTCATGGTGAAGGCACTACGAGAACTCTAATTCTTGGTCAAACTAGGATACATAGGAATCCCTTTCAAGGCTCGAGCTCACTAGATATCCTATTTAGGAATCCAACCCTAATTCCATTAATCTGAGAATCCTCCTTAGTAATAACCCCAAAATTAATCCCCTAAGTCATCAAGGCATCATTTTCATGATGTAAGCCCAGAATAATATCTCTGAATGGAATATACCATCATATGTGATGTATCGAACTATGTGGGCTTTGATTCCCATCCACATGGGATACATAGGAAGCCTACTTGAAGTTCAAACCCTCCATTTCAAATTATCACTGTTCTCCTTGGGCCATATTCAAAACATGGTCTAATATAACTTTGAAACCCATATGCTTTCCAAGTTTATTGTGCTATTTCGGCATAAGTCCCACACCAAACATTGAATTAGAACATTTCTCTTAGATTTCCTTACCACATGACATTAAATTGTGTTGTTAGGTCCTTATCAAATGACCTTAAAAGGTATGATGTGTCCCATTAAGCGATTTTGAACTATGAGGGTTCTGATTACTTTCAAAAGGATATGTAGGTAGCCCATTTTATGGGTACAATCCACATATCAAAACAAGCCTTCATCTCCCTGGATGGAAATAAATTACAGAGTGCCCCACTAAGTGGATTAAAAACCAGTATCATCATAATGATGATTAAAAGAATATTGAAATGGTATATTAGAGGATACCATTATTGGAGAACATCGAATAAATACACATATCTCCATTAATGAAGAAACCTGAATGCATACCGACCATTTTAAATTTTAAACATGTTAATAAATGATTGTAAATTCTAAGAGAATATTATGTTCTGCTTGGAAAATTAATATGGATTCATGAAAATATCTTAACTTTTCCTAGCGTGTCCCAGAGTAGACAATAATTCACCCCAAAAGGGTGTGATGAGTCCGACCTCCCATCCTCTTGACCAATGTACATTCCTAAGTATCATAAAATTCAACCATAACAAATAAATGTCTTGTGAATGTAGGTCCCCTTTGGATAAAAACTGTTGGATGTTTTTGGTTCCATGAATAAATCCAATGGAAACTGCCTAGAAGCAGCGATTCTTAAAACTAGAAGACACGTTTCAAGGACCTACGAAACAAAAATGGTAAACTCGTCGTGAATCCATAACCAAGTTAATAATGTTACCCTCCTTTTAATACCATATCAATTGATAAAGGAAGGCCATACAAAGGAATTAGTCATGCATTTATCCATATCAAATATGTCCCTTTAATGGAGTTTATTGTAATAGTTGTAGATTTCATCATAACTCCCTTCAGTCAAAAATGGGTTTTTCAAGATGACATCTGCGAACATCTCGCCCGCTGATCAAGATAGATCCTCATCCACAGGTAGGATGTTATCACCCACCCAACATCTTCAACACTAGGTCTCCAATGTGCTGGAAAAGGAGTATCATTTACATAGTACAATCCCAACCTTAGAAGCTGCCTGACACGACTTCTAGGTTGGTAACAATCCTCAATCATCCGACCAACAATGAACAATGATAAATAAGCTAACAGTTCCAACAACCATTTTCAACTATTTAAGGTCCTTATCCTTGTAACACAACAATGATTCCCTTTTTTACTATAGGGATGTGGATCAAGAGGTCACTCAGAGCCTCAAATCAAGGATGGAGGGGTCCTTCATGATGACTCCCACTAATAATCGCGGCCAGTAGAATCGTGCGATAGTGAACCCCCAACATGAGGGGGGTGTTTCCTTTGTTGTTCAGCCCAGGTCTCTTAGACCCAAACGTGCAAGATGAACCGCCAGGGACAATGTATTTTCAATAGGGAGCATGTTCTTACCTCTTCCCCTCTATATAAGGCCATCAACCTATCTTGATGGAAAGCAAAGGGAATGCACATACACCCATCCGTCTTATTTCTACTGCCCAACAATCTCATCTAGAAGAGACCCACCAATCCCACCAAGAAAACCTAGTAGAGTACTATAAACATGAACACACACCTGTTTATAAATTATAAGCCATTAACCAAGCTCGTATTACCGTATTTAATGAATCTTTCCAATCAAATGTGGCGGCAACTGGTAAACAGGAACATACACCTGCTTACAATCACCAATTATGCCAATAGTCTCATCTATCAGTATTAAAGGAATTCTGTTAACCACACATGAAAGGAAATAGATACCAGGGACATACACCTACAAATGTTCATCTTGCCTTCCAACATTCATGTTTGGTAGCACCCAAATAAGTTAGTCAGAATTCTCCGACGACAAATCAGGGGCATACCCAACTCTTTGCCCCATGCATGAGTACTATCAATACACAATGATAGTAAAAGGAGGAAAGGAGCATGTAAATAAACCTAATCCAGATATGTAATGGAATCATATTTCTATTTAGGCCATAAAAGTCACCAAACACATATTTCAATAGTGAAAGGGCAGACACTACTTCCGACCCATATTTTGGAAGCATTCCTGGTTATTATATCCACTACATCAGTAGTACCAGGGGAACATAAACATAAATCCTTCCCCACATATGGTATGAAACATTGGCCTACCATATCAGAGTAGATACACACATTTTTTCTAGTTCAGAAGGGTCATGAGGCATACTCCCCCATATCATACGGAAAAAATGATCGGGAATGTGCACCCTTTCCAATTGGAGGAAATTGGTCTTTTCTGAAGGCAACTCCAAGGTAGACACATACACCTACCCATGATAACCACTTATCCCAGAAAGTGTCCCCAACTATATGTAAGAGAACATCCAAAACAATCTCATCAATCACGTTTTGAAAACGAAGAGTCAAACTGCAATTTGGATCCTCTTAATGCTAGAGTTCTTGAAGCCCTCAGACATTTATCTGTGGAAGCAGAACATCCTACCCTCTCATTACCAAATTGTGGGAGTGGTAGTAGTAATTCTGAAGTTCCTCGTCAAAAACATCATCATGAAGACTAGATTTATGAAAATTCTGTCAATCCAGAGTGCATATCTCTATATGAGAACCATGACATCCATTTGTGTGGCTAGAAGACCAAGGAGAAATAGGATTCATCCTTTATAGTTATCCACCATGGTGATCCTCCCCAAGATGGAAGTCATTGCGAAAGTACTATCTGTGGTATTATTTCACATTATCCTGATAATTCTATAATTGGTAATGTAGTGATGAGAAAGCCCACCTATCTCAAGGAACTTGCAAGCACAAGGCTAGTCATATCTGATGCCTTATCATTGACGGGTGAAAAACTTTCTCAACCAGAAGACATATTACTGGAACAGTCATTCTCTGAGCCTCCCTTGGGTCACTTTCCTTCTAATATAGAGCATCCGATTTGTTCAGACCAAGTTGAAAAACCTCTAGTGAATGATGATGATGTTATGTGAAGCATTAAAAAATAATTGGCTAATGGAGAAATACCAGTCATGTTCTTGTCTTGGGAAAATTTACAGTATAATATTCCAAAATTGATTGTAGAAGATTGTATTCATGATGACTGCCTCAACTTATGGAAGACTCTTTGTCATTTGAAAACCAAAGTATTACCATATGATGAATATCAAAATCATATAATGGTCATAGAAGGGTCAAAAAGCAAATTTGACTTGACATATCTCTTAGTTTCCCAACATCCAAAGCATGAAAAGTAGTAGAGGACCCTTCAATGTGCAAGCATCAATGCTCTAAAGAGGCTACCCCAGTTGATTTCTGACACCCCATCTGGTGTTCATATCAGAGGATGGGGTGAAAATTGATCATTGCATTTCACTGCACTCTGGAAGCAGTGAAGTACGCCAAAAGAGGTCTCATGTAATGTTATTTCCCACTTTTAGCTAAAATCAACATATTTTGTATGTAATAAAATGTATGCTCAAGAATAGGCCTCAACCAGTTCTCATCAAGGCCATTCCCACAGAAAATATGTGGTTGAGTTACTTTTACATCAAGTATTTGATAATCTTGAGTAGGTGTCCCTGTTAGAAGATGTCAACCGTAAAAAAATGAAAATGTCTGAAATAACACATTGATCATCTGAAACTGGTGATTTGAGTGGTTGTCACATGATGCATCCAACTAATTTCTGAACCAAAATTCACAAAATTAGAAGATAAATTTCATGAATTTTCGGCATAGTAGTTAATGAATCACCCCAACTAGAAAGGTTGGGGGATGAGTCAATTCAACCTTCAAATTCATTAAACAAATTTAAAATATTTGAATAAGAATAACAGAAAAAAATCCCTATCCTGTAGGGATGGATGATTATTCAAATCAAAAATCCCCTCCACAACAAAAGTATGTATTCTATTGATTAGAGAAGAAGACACAAAGAGAGCACACAACTGAACTATCCAAGGATTCCCTTTGGGTTACTGTCCGTCAAACTGCTCCTGAGAATCCCTCATATAAGAGTACCGAGTCTCATTGAAGAAATAAAGAGATAAATATTACAAAGATACTAAAAAATTTCCATCAATGCATTATGCATCAATAAATTTCATTAAAACCATTGTTGAAGATCCTCTAGAAAATGAGTGTTGTCCAGGGGAATCAGAGGATGAAGTTTTTGTTCATAATACGGTACACATGAGGAAAATGAAGAAGGTGTACATACCCGAAACTAGAGGCTTATCCAGAATCTAGGCATGTCTTCAAAAAATCATCTCCCACCCCTCCAAAAGGAATATAATTAGGGGAAAGGAAAAAAGTCAGATTGCATCTCACTTTTCCACTGGAGAAGGTCAATCTATTTCACTTAAAGAGAAATTTTTACAACTAGAAGAGGAAATGAATGAGTTGAAATGACTCCATACAGAGTTACATTGAAGCATCATTTCTACTATATATACTCCCCATGAATGGTCCTCAAAATTCATATCTTATTGGAGCTCCTCAGTAAAGAGGATTTTAATTAACTACAGATGTGAATAATGAATTTCAATTATTGGGTACACAACCAAGGTAGGATCAATCAAATCATGTTAGGCTTATTCATGAGGGTTATTGAAGGAAAAAACCAGTACCACCACAAATGATTTTTTCAGTTGTTTCACCAGCACAAGCTCCAGTTGTTGTTCCTGCATAGGATCCAACTCATCTGAATATTCCCCAAATGCTTAGGAAAACAATTGAGGCATTAAAAACTCAATTTGAAGCTATAGAGGAACGACTTGCACTAGTTCAGATTGAAAAGAAAGCCTACCCTGAATGGGTGGACCTAAATCCTCTCATATAAAACTTTTTGAATACTACATTCCCAATCACTAATGGTTTGGGAGATCTGGAAAAAAACATGACACATTTCATTTCTCACTGTGACCCTATGATGGGGACTCCTCAACAACAAGAAGTAGTAAAACTCAAGTGTTTTTTTCAATCACTACAGGGACCGACTTTTTTCTGGTACACAAGTTTGCAGTCCCGATGAATTAATGGATGGGAAGATCTTCGTCAGAAATTCCTTCTTCAGTTCATCTCAACATTACTGAAGACAAAAATTTATGATCTTACCAACTGAAAAAAAGAGTGAATGAAAGAGTTTCATATTTCATTATGTGATGGAAAGGATTAACATATTCCTTAAGTCTGGAACACCCTCAAGAAGTTCCACATCAAATTTGTGAGGAAACATGCGTGATGTGTTACACACACTACTGATCCCTGTAAAATACACGGGAGGGTTTTGAGACCTTACTTAAATTTCTCAACAGATAGAAGATTATATTATATAGACTAAGACTAAAACTCATGTAATTCCATCAGCTCTAGGAATGATAATAGGGAAAGTATAGACTGCTACCGTTACACTCAAGCAAGCACTTGTACATGCTTCCACTTCAGAAAATTCATCATATAGAAGGCCTCTACCTCTAGAGAAACATAAGAAATGACCACCTCGTTAAGGTGATCAAAGAGATCAAAGGCTGAAACAGATTGAGGAATTAAAAAGAAATGTTTTTTCCTTCAAGAACGAAAAAGTTCCCAGTTACTTCATCCTAGCTATGGAGAACAATTTGGTTCAGTTTCCAAGGTCAAAGAAACCAAAAAGATAAGGAGATAAAGAAATTCCGAATTATTTTTCCTATCACTAGATGTTAGTACTTTCAATTGAGGAGTGTTTTTTTTCAAGGACCCCCTAAAAAAATTTTAGACTATAGAAAAGTGAAACTGAATGGTTGTTCAACTCAAGTACCATGTGTTACTGCTACTGATCCAGAGGAAGAAGGAGAATTGAAGGAAGTAAAATGTAAAAATATGGATTAATATGACAATTGGATGATCTAGAAAATGATCTACAAAAATAATTTAATTCTTGAAAAATATTTGAAATGGCTAATTGTGTCTTCTGCCACTCCTACCACATTAAAATCACCATCATCCAAAGGAAAATAATCAAAGAAACAAGGTGATCATAAAGAAAAAGAGAACTCAGAAGAAGATGATCTTGTGTTAAGGCCTAATTTTTCCATGACCCTGAAGGAATTCATGACATCTAATTCAAAATCTTGTGTACCACCCTGACAAATGGTATAACTAGAACTAACCAGTTTAGATGAATAATTGAACATTGGTTGTGTAAAAATTATTCACTTAACGAATCATTTTGCTAATGAGGATTCTGATTATAATGAGCCAGAGTTCCTTGTACCATATTTGGAACCAGAGGAAGTCACCAAGGTCAAGGATACAGAGGAAGATGTCATAATTTTAGAAACCACCATTTTAACTCCACCCCTATTCAAACAGTATATGCAGTGGAAACTCGTGGAAGAGTTCTTAACGGGCTCAAAAAGAACAAGGATTTTCTTCCCTACAAGACAGGTTTGGTTCTAACATGAATATTTTGTAGGACTGATTTGAAGTTACACTATCTTCTTATCAGTGAGTATATTGACCTAGTTAGTCTAATCTACAAAATCCCAGAGTATTTCCAGATTCTTCTCCGACACAGTGTATATCAACATCAGAAGAATCAACTTCTAAGGAACCTACAAAACCGTATCTCCAGGCAAGTTAATTCAGACATCTAGATCAAAAGTATGATTTCATGAAACAATTGGACCAGTTAATAGACAAGCTATTGATTCTAGATTCCTTTAATATGTCAAAATATATTTGAGAAGCACTTATTGAGGCTTTATCAAGTACTCAAGAGTTTGGAACTGAAGATTCTATTACTAAGGTTTACCGTATAGAGAATGATCCTACAGAATTTCATGTAGTAATATCTTTTATAGATGAATATGAAGATGATTTTGTATATGGACATATCAGACCCTTGTATCTATCTGGAAAGTTCATTGAAATAGAAATCCGATGAGCATTTATTGATAATGGCTTTGCAGTCTGCCTCATTCCCATTTCTACACTTCGTCAATTTAGAATGACTGAATCTGATTTATCTCCTTCCACTTTAATGTATCATGGATATGACAAGAATGATCAAGAACCTCAGGGCAAGATTACACCCAGAACACAATTTGTAGATCTTGCGTCTAATTTAGATTTCATGGTTGTTCGTCAGGACACAACCTTCAATATTCTTCTTTAAAGGCCTTGGAAGCATCAATATGTAGCCATACCTATGTCATTTCACCAATGTATTAAGTATTAATTCAATGGTCAAATTCATACATTGTATGGTGACAAAACGCTGTTCAAAACATGTTAATATTAATACATTGAGGCAGAGTATTATCACACAAAAGGAACGAAGTCCATGATGAAGGAAGTAACTAGAGTTAATGCTGAAATTGTTTTGGAAAAAATTACAGAATACCCATTCATACATTTGAGTACAGATTATGTGCTATCCATCAATAAAATTGAAAGATTAAAACGAAACCTAATCACTCATCCAATAACTTCCATAATTTCAATTATGGAAATTGAGTTTGACAGCATGGGAGAAACTGTGGATTCCCCAAGCAGTGATAAAAGTTTAAATGGAGATGTTTTCATATCATCTTCAAAACTACATCAAACCTATACTTTGTCAATCAGAGTAGAATAAGTTGTAGCAATTCTAGAAGAAGAAAAAATGTTAATTCCCAATCCATTATCTCCTCTTTGTTACCATAGAAATACCCTTCATCATTAGTAGGGTCATATATGATGGACTCTTCTTCAAGATGTTCAAATAATGACTCCTCTCCTAACTCTGGATGGTATTCCTCATCATCTACTATGCAATTAGAAACAGAACAGGTAACAAGTAATGAAGAATAAGAGAAATATCTTAGGGTTTCTCCTTCAGCATTTGAGGAAGGTGTCTCTTCCATTGAGGATGGGCTCAAAGAAATAAATTCGGGTACAGAGGAAGATCTATGCCTCACTCTAATTAGTGATGAAATGACCTCTGAAGAGTAATATATGTATACTTCATTTCTAAAGCAACATCAAGATATATTTTCATGGAATTATATGAAAATTATAGGACTTAATACTGATGTAGCCACCCATCATTTGGGTTTTTCGGAAGAACATTGAGGATTCAAGCAGGTAGAATGAAAAACACACCCAAATCATGCCTCTAAAATTGAAGCTAAATTTGATAACATTAAAAAGGATAACTTTTTCTTGGAGGTTAAATATCCCAAATGAATGGAGAATATTGTCCCAGTGAAAAATAATAATGGGAAAATAAAATTTTTCATTAATTTCAAAGATCTTAACCAGAATTGTCCTAAAGATGATTTCTAGTTCTGATTACAGATATTTAAATTGATACACCAGCTGGATATGAATATATTTACTTCATGGATGGATACTATGGGTATAATAAAATCCATGTGGCCATAGAAGATGAAGAATCTACAGCCTTTAGATCCCCTCATGGCGTGTTTTTCTATCGGGTAATGCCCTTTGGCTTAAATAATGCAACTACAATGTATCAACATTCCATGCACCATATCATCAAACCCTTCTAAGGGAATTTTTTTGAATGTTAGGTGTATTTTTTGTTAATAAAATCTAGAAAACATTCCAATCACTTGGCTAATCTGGAGATCATATTCAATAAACTGTGGCAACACATTTTGAAGATCAACCCCTTGAAATGTTCTTTTGAGGTAACCTCAGGAAAGTTCATCGGCTTCGTTGTGCGCCATCATGTTATTGAAGTTGATCCCAAGAAAAAAAAATCAATCCTTATCATGTCACCTCCTCTAAACATGAATTAATTAAGAGGGTTTCAAGGGAATTTGGCTTATATTCGGTGCTTTATTGCCAATTTAGAAGGCAAGTGTTTTCCCTTTATGAAATTAATAAATAAGGGAGTCGCCTATCATTAGACTAAAGACTACCAAGAATCATTTGATAACCTCAATATGTGTCTCTTGAGTTCATTGATATTAATGCCAACTATTGAAAGAAGACCACTTATTCTCTATGGTACAACTTTAGAGAGATCCCTGGGTTCCATCCTTGCCCGAAAGAATGAAGCTAGGAATGTAAATAGCCTTTATTATCTCAGTCGAAAAATGCATCATGGGGAAACTCAATATTCAAGTATTGAAAAGTGATGTACAACATTATTATTTACAGTGTAGAAATTGATGCACTACCAGCAAAATCATGAGGTCCAATTGGTGTCCCACAATAACCTGTTCAAATTTATCATCAGTCGTACTATGATTAAAGGGAATCTAGCTAGATGGTAAGTTATTTGGAAACAGTTTGATATCCAGTATATTCCTCAAAAGGCAATAAAAGGCCAAGCTCTAGATGAATTCCTTGCTAAACTTCCATCTGCAGAAGATATATCATTGGATAATAAACTATCTAATGAAGAGGCATTCCATATTTAGGATAATTCTCAAACATGGGAGATGTACATTGCTAGTGTCTCCAGAAGACCCATAGGGAATAGAATGTAATACCCTAAACACAACAATGTCGGGTTATGAATCATACTTATTTCCCAAGAAAAGGTTGTATTTTCTTATTCTGTCCTGTTGTTAGAAGTTGGTACCAATAATAACGTATAATATCAAGCTCTCGTTAAAGGCTACGAATTGTCCCTTCAGGTGCAAGTGATTCACTTAAAAGTGAATGGTGATTCCGAATTGGTGATCAAGAAAATTAATGGGGAAAATTCTATTATAAAATAAGAGTTAATCCCTCTGTGTGATTAAGTTAGAGAGTTAATGTCTGAATTTCCCTCATAGCCGACATTTTCTTATGTCCCGCGATCAAAATACGGCCATGCCGCTGCACCAACTAATATAGCTATAACCCTGGAAGATCCAATTCGGGGTGATACAATCATTATCATAGCCCATCATCATGTGGTATCACCTTTCTTTTAACCTAGAATGGATGAAATTAATATGATTATCCCTATTTTTGATCCATATGGTCATGCCATTAGATGGAGAACACCCATCTTAAAATTTCTTCAAAATGGATTACTTGCATTAGATAAGGTTGAAAAGGAACAGATCCGATGACGAGTGGCTAATTCTACTCTTTATAATATTCTAGACCACCTGAAGATCCTTTACAAATGAGGATTCTCTTTAGATGTATTGATGGAGACGAAACTCTAGCTATCATGAATGAAGTGCATTCCAGATCTTGTGGTGCCCATCATTCTGGGCACAGACTCTATGATCAGATATGAAGGATTGGATACATTTGGACTTCAATGATGCAAGATTGTACATATTTCACTATGAAATGTCATCCCTTACAACTTCATTCCAACTTCATTCATCTACCCCTGAAGTTTCTATATATAGCTAAATACTCCTAAGAATTTTCCACATGGGGAAGGGTTGTAGTAGGACCTTATCCTCCAGCTATAGCTAAACAGTTAAATTATCTTCTTACTGTTACTGACTTCTTCTCCAAATTGGCTGAGGCAATACCTCTCAAAGAAGGAAGAGCCAAATCATATTTAGTTTTCTCAAAACTAACCTCACCACTATATTTGGTTTCCCTCATTATATTTTGATAGAATATAACACCAATTTTTGTTCTGTTGAGGTAAAAAATTTATATCAAGAACATAAAATCAAATATAACTAGTCATCTCAATATCATGCATCAACCAATGGATAGATAAAGGCCTTTAATAAGACCCTATCAAATATACTCCAAAAGATGGTGGATACAGATAAGAAATCATGGCCCGATAAACTTTTAAATGAATTATGGGCTTATCAGACAACTACCCATACTACTACTAAGGAAACTCCTTATTCATTTGTATATGGAATAGAATCAGTCTTTCCAATTGAAATGAAATTTTCTCCACTCAGAGTTGCAATCTGTGGTCAATTTTCTACAAATGAGAAGTCTCAAAAATGTATTGATGAGCTAGAGAGGTCAGATGAAAAATGATTGCATACTTTTCATCATTTAGATGTCTATCAGAATAGAATATCATTAGATTTTAACAAGAATGTTCGCCTCCATTCATTTATTTATGGAGAATTGGTATTGGTTCTCAGGACTCCAATGATACCAGGAATGAAACCCCCAATCCTTAATCTAAATTGGGAAGTACCTTATTCCATACATAAGGTCTACTCAAATGGGGCTTCTTCCTTAATTTCAATGGATGGAGAGATCATTAAAACTCCAACCAATGTGAGGTTATTGAAGAAATACATTGTGTAATTTGACATATAACCTCCTCTCTCCAAGACATTAAACTGCACTGTGCCACCATCCTAGATGCATGATGATAAACTGCATAGTATCTCTAGTCCTCATTGCTAGACTGAAAACTCAACGGCCCCCATGTCCTTTCTACAAGATTTAAAAATAGAGAGTACAAATTCCTAGTTGCACGACGTTAAACTATGTAACAACCATAAGCGTCCATGATTCATGATGTTTAAATGTGTTTCATCATTGTCCTTGTCGCATGACATTAAATTTCATGACACCATTTGTCCTCGTTACACAACATTAAACTGTATGACTAATGTTTTATCTACTTAACATTATGAGTTTCCAAAAGTAAGAATCAAGGAAATCATTTCTACTCCTTAGTGGCACATGAGTCCTCTCTTCCCTATGTCTGATTTAGATATGTATAGGGACCCGTTTTGAAGAACTGTGTGTGTATTGATTCTCATCTATATGAGATACGTAGAGACACTAGGATCTCCAATATTGGGCCAAACCGCAATCACAAAATTTATATTTCTCTTTTCTTCTCCTGTTTATGAAATAGATCTATACATAGTGATATTTTAAGATTTATAATTTTATTTTTATACCATTTTGTGTCTTAAATTTAATCATTTTTATAAAATGTATTAAAACCCCCATCTCCCATGTCAACTCGATTTGTGTGGGAAATTAATGTTTAAAGTACTACGTAAGGATTTATTCTCATCTATATGAGATATGTAGAGACGCCTAGATATCCAATATTGGGACCATCCATGATTAAAAGAACTCCCTTTATTCCTTATTCAAGAATAAAAATCTATATAGGGAATATTTAAAGAATTATATATAGCTTGATTCTATCCCTCATGAAGACACATAGTGACGCTTGGGTTTTATCCCTTAGTCCAACTACAAAATATCTTTCTTTTCACATCGATTCATCTTCATCCTTACCACATGACATTAAAATGCATGGAAATATAACACCCATATTCTTCACTTGTGTCACCTTTGTGTTATAGAAGAAACCCTTACTGCTCCTTGTTTCTCACACAAAGCATAGGTCACATGGGCTTAGGAATTGGGTAAAAGGATTCCTTGTATAAATAAGTTGTCTCAATTTATTGTGGGATTTACAGTGTCCTTACTGCATGGCTTAAAACTGTGCAATACAATGTCCTTACTCCATGACTTAAAACTACACATCATCATATCAATTCAAAGGGAAACAAAGAATGTCCCCATTTTACATACAAATAAAATCTATCCAAGGGATTCCAAATTCAAGGTCAATACTGATTTAAATATTCATCGTATGCATTGGGCATTACCTCATTCCATATTTTACACTCTTAATCATGAATATTTTCAATTCATATTAATCTTTCTTGCAGTTTATGGTGACACATTTTCTAATATCTATGAACTCTTTTGTCCGACTATGCAGAATGTGCCTATAGGTGGCCTTGCATACGTTTCCTAAATAACAAGTATGTTAG
Organism: Viscum album; assembly: GCA_963277665.1. NCBI lineage: Eukaryota > Viridiplantae > Streptophyta > Magnoliopsida > Santalales > Viscaceae > Viscum > Viscum album. Next base: position 1,652,884,023 of record OY728121.1, on the reverse strand, counting down.
TCAAAAGATGAAACTATCTGACTATGATGAATATTCCCTAGTTGACCCTTCATAATACACCCACATAATAGGTTTGTAAAATTCTGGTAATTTTGTTCTCGGTTATATTTTCTTTGTCCCATTCAAACATTGATGAAAATATACAAGAATCTGTATTTTAAAAAAGTCATTTAGGAATATTTTTCCTATTATCATTCTCTCGATCTGATAGTCTTCAAGACTATGGTTTAAAAATTAGCTTCTCCATGTGGTGAAATTAGTATGAAATAACCTTGGAATCACTTGGCCACATATCATATACTGTTTCCATATTTGTTCCTAGTTTTACGAACTAAAACTACAGATGCAACAACTCTTACATTTGGGTAAGACCATCCCATTCCTATAATTCTTTGAAAATCTTGGTTGGAAATACCCTCTCCAAATTTAGGTAAAATTATCCATAAGCTAAACTCTATGCTTCAGAAAATGTGAATCTTCATAAACTTTCTTTGTATTTTAGTAATAGAATGTCAAAATTCTATGAACTCTTTTGTTTGACTATGAATCGCGTGCCCTTAGGTGGCCATGCATAAGTTTCATGCATAATGGACATGTCAGTCAAAATATTCCACTATTTGGTTATGCAGTATATTCCCTAGTTGACCCTCCATAATACAGCACCCATAATAGGTTTTTCAAATAATGGTAACTTCGTTATTGGAAGATACTTCCTCTAATGCCTTTATCCCTTTGTTCGAAGTCATTCTTTAGATCTAGAAATTCTCAAATCATAGTTTACAATTTCCCTTTCGTACCTAAATAAGTTAGTATGTTTCGAAAGAAATTATCAAAAAATTGGAAGAGTTTTGTACCTTTGGTCAAAGCTAAAATGCCTTAATTTAAATCCACACGATGTCCTCACTACATTTCTTAAAACCGCACAGTACAATATCCTCACTTCATGACATAAAACAACACAGTTTTATATTAAAAATTCCTCTTTATGATAAATTTCAACCATTCTTCATACACCATGTTTTTATTGAATTGGTTTTTTATTCATGGCATATGTGGCCATAAAATAGCCATTTTATTCTAAAACCTCTTTCCTTGGAAAAAAACCACCCATTGTGGTCAAGAGTCACCCAAATATAATTTTCCCTTCTCTATCAAGAGTAAAATGATAAATTCCCGAGGACTCTTTTTCCTGAATATGTTGCACATTCCCTTCGGTGGCCTTACACAAGTTGCCTACATAATCGTCCAGTTAGTCAAAAGATTCCACTATTTGGATATGTAGTATATGCCCATGTTGGCCATGCATATTATAAACCCATAACTGGTTTTTTGAATAATGGTAACTTCGTTCTTGGAAGAGACTCCCCCATTTTTAGATACATGTTTTACATTTGGTGACCATAAAAATCATGTCTCAATATTCCCCTTGGAAATATTTTAAGAATAATAAAGAAATTTATAGTAACTGAGTCTTGTTTTGGATTTAATTTCACATTTATGATCAAAGATATTTTGACCTTAAACAATATCATTTTATTGTACAACATGAATGACTCTAAAACTACCAATAACAAAAGATGTGGCATTCATGAAATTGAGAACCTGCAATGGGAACTCTGAACAAAATTTGAGTCCCAACTCACTAAACATACATTTTTTTATGATATAGGTAATATTAAATAATAAAAAAATTCAATAGATATGATGTTTGTGGGATTTCACATACAACCCCAGAAAAAATAACACAATGGTAATTTGGCCCATTGGCTTAATAAGAAAATTTTGAGCACCCCCATTATTGTCATTATAATCGTGATTGTCTAACATGATGGGTTGCTGTTTAAAAAAAGAATTCATCATCATCATTAACGTTAATATTGCAATCATGGAAAACATGAATGATGATGCATATGATAGAGATAATAAATCCTTTTCATTTATATGGAATCATAGGGTCAACCATAGAATAAATCCTCTCTATCATGCATCAAAATAAACTCTCAACATGACTCTTCATTTGTTGAACAGCTTCGTAAGCCCTATCATATGCCTGTTGATGTTGAGATAGCTATGAAACTCCAGCCTCCTCATCTTGAAAAAGTGCATTCTTATTGGTTGAAATTCCAGTTATCCCCTCTAATTGGGTTTCTCCCAATGGATGGTTAAATTTCTCAATTTTGTTATGAAAAATCCAATTATTGATGAAGATATAATGACTCCTTCGTGTCTTCATTGATTTTTTGGATGATTTCGATTGATTTCTTGTCATGATCTACCTCTACCTTAGCTACTTCAGCTTGGAATCTATCAACATTGATGAATATTTTAGTCTCTTTAAAATCATTTCTCAGTTTATTCTGCTTCTACTATTGGTGAATGGTCTCTTTCATTACATCATATACTGGTCGATAATTAAATCCACCAAATCCCAATACAAAAAATAATTATGGTAGTTTTGAAAAATGGGACATGAGTCCATCTAAAGGATTCTTAGCAATTATGCTCCAGATATGTCACCATGTCTTCTTATGTTCCATACCAAGAGAATATTGCATGTCTAAGTCTGAATCTGAATCACTACCATGAGGTAAAATGCACTCTGAAACAGATCACTAAAGGAGCTGCCTTGTTCTACTTCTCTCAAAATATTAGAATCTTCCCCTTCTTTTGATGTCTGGTCCAACATGGAAGTTTCAACTTCTGATCTAACTATGGAAGATGATAAACCTAAAAGATAAATCAAGGTCATTTATAGTTTCAGAAAATGAAAGTAATGGAGTATGATCCACGACCACTGCTGATATATACATAATAATAAGTTGTATATTTGATTGGATTCATCCCTAGTATTCTTAGCTTCAACATGTTGAGTATATTTTTCTTGAGATGGGGCACTTTTCTAATTTTTCTCAGTTTTCATAATTGAATTATCTTGTGTATTTATGGATGGAGGGTCCTCTATAGGTACTTATCCAGCTCCAATAGAGGAAGGATAGAGTGGAATGCCCCATTCCTAAAGATCCTTTTCAAAATTTTCTGCAGATAGAGTGCATAAGGTGAAATTTGATGTAAAGAATCAATTAAAGAAGAACAATTGTGTATGGAAAATGTAAGAATAAGGACTTACATCTTTGGAATTTCTCATGAAAATCCCAAAACTCCTTGATGGAACATAGAATATAAATATTTGGATTAAGGGGTTCCATTATTTTAGCGTTTTCATCTTGGCATGTTATAGAATCCTCCCCATTTAAGGTATCCAACAAATGTTGGTTGATGCCTAAATTGGCTCTACTGACATTCTGTTCAGTTGGATCTTCAATTGGCACAACATCATCAAATCGTGCAATGTTTGGACCAACATCAGTATTCATGTCAGATTGTCTTGTGTCTTCATTACTTTCTTCTAGAGAAATAGGTTTATCAGCATCGGTTATTCCTGGACCCATTAACAAAGGAAACTGATCTGAAATATGTTGAAAATAAGAATATTAGCAATGATTTTAATATTCAAGAGAAATATATTGGATCTTACCATGACTTTACCTCTCTCAGTGGAGCTGGGAACTGGTATAGATGAATCTTTTTATTATTTATCTACTATGATAGAAGCTTCATCAACATGAACATGGGTTTCCCTTAGGGTTTCCTTCTCCAGTCTAGTAGAATAAACTCTTAGTCCCATGAGAGAAGGGAGAGACATAGATCCTATAAGAGGATAAATGTGATTACCAGAGTCTATTGATAAAACCACACACCCTAAGGACATTATAATTATTTACTCCATCTGTGAACACTTCTAATCAATCTCATTGCTCTATTGAATTTATTTTCAAAATCTTGGGGAGAAATCGAAAGAATCCTCTTGAAAGGAGAAACATGAGGTGATAGTTAAGGATTAACTTTCACTATTACCCCATTCATAATTCTCACTCATGGAGATAGTTCTAGAGACTTGGGAGGATCATTCAATGCATCAATGTGAGATTCTGTAAGCCCATGATATGGTGATTCAAGATCTAGTCCAGAGTTTTCTTCCCAACATTCAAGCTACACAAATACATTTTCATCAAGATTAATGATGGTGAATGGTAAAGTTGAGTTTATATAAAAGAAACGGAAAATACATTCTCAGTATTAACATAAATATCCCTATCTTCCTCAAGGTCAATAATTACCCCTTCATGTACTTCTAAGTCCATCAAATCAGATACTCCTTTAGAGGCTGGGATTTGTTCTTCAGTTTCATATATAAAAGCCTCCATCTCCATAATATAGTCATGTACTTTTGCCAGGTTATTATTTGGATTGTAATTAGAAGGTGCCTTAATGTCACCAACATCTTGTATTCAAATTCCATGCTGGAGGAATGCCCATGAATCCCTAAGATCACAAGTTACACTCTCCCAATGATGAATGTTTGAAGGTCACACATAAATCAATATCGGTATCGGTGATTGTGGAGGATATTCAACATCTTCTGATGGGTGAGCCTCTTCAGGCCTCCTTTATTCATTAGAGAGTTAAAAAGATGGAAGAGGAACCTATTTTTGATGGTAGAAACTGGATCACCTTGGCATTGGAGGTATTGTTTCTCTATCTATGGTATTCCTAGTATACCTCCTGCAAAGATGTTTTGAGGGTTCTAAAACCTATGAAACATATTCATCATATTTGGACTTGGACTTCTAACCATGATTTCCACATGCAATAGTCGTTGTAGCTACCACTCAATATATTACTTTCTTCAGAGCCCCTTGAGGATATGAAGTAGCCCAATATTTGGCATATCCAGCTTCCAATCCGATTGATTCATAGGGTGGAGGTAACATAATTGAAAATTTAGATGCCTCTAACATCCTTAGAATCCATAATTGTCTCACTACCATTTGTTGCTTCTCATGTCTATCATATCTGGGTGGAAAAGTGTTTGATTGTTGAAGACATCTGAACTGACGAGCAAACATATAAGGGATATAAGACTCACAGATAATTTCACCATCAATCATGGTCGATAATACACTATCCTTGAATTCCATCATATAAGACCTCAACTCATAATTCTGTTCCTTACCATCATTAATAAATCTTCCAGTTGGTGGGTTACCGAAAGGAAAGAATCTGAATAATATTGAGACATTAAATGAATTTAGCACTAAATTAGGTATCCAATTATGAGGCTAAATACCAGTAAATTTATATAAAGATGGGGTGAATCTACCATTGGGGACTCTAACTGAATTCAACACTGAGTATGAAGAATAGTGTGCTGCAATCCATCCCCACAACACATGAAACGACCCTGCAACTCTAAATAGAGACTTACTATTATATATATGCATTAGATAATTGTAAATTCTTTTCCAATATAATAGTTCATAACCTAATATATTTCCCCACTACTAATTTAGCCGTGATAAAAAAAGTCCTCAGCCTTACATTGCCTCCAGACTCACAAACTGGAAGCAAGTAAACACTAAGACACATGAAAAGGAAGGACTCTATGCATATATTTGCATGAATAATAGATTTTAATTCGAATCCCCAGTTCTTATAGTCACCGCTCTCCAACATAGGCCAATATGGGATTGAACTACCCTGGTTATCTGCAGAAGGAAAAGTCGTAGGTCATCCATAGGTGGGACCTTTCTCTGGTGTTGGTTCTAAAATGTATTCCATCCACACACTATCATGAATACCTTTCTTGTCATGGGGTAATTTCATTACTATTTTGAATAGTTTATGAGCCAAAAAAAGGGTTCTAGTAACATTACCCCATGTTGTAGCCAGCAGAATAAACTCATCCTAGATTTCCTAGAGAATATGAATTCATGTTATTTGATAGATTTCCTAGGGACTAATACCAACTTCATCATGCATCAAATGGAAGGAATTCGTTTGCAGACTCCATCGGCTATATTATTCAGGAATGAAATCATTTTTATAAACATATGTTTTCCCCATATAGATAGCCTCAAAGATATGAACACCTGATAAATCTTTCTAGAATTATGTACAAGTCTAGAACATTCAAAATGGCCACATCTATTCAGGATTCACACCTCCTCCAGAACAAGGATCATAGTCTTCCTTCCAACCAACAGACCGATCTATCAGAGAAGTCCAAAATGTCGAATCATAGCAATGTGGCCATAGATCTACAACATGATTATTCATATCAAGAGTACAACCACTGTTATGCAAGATTCAACCAATAGAGACCATTTCATCATGTACTGGAACCCACCAAGCACTAATATTCACGCAGTTACAGCTAGAGTATTGAAGAAACCAATTCTTTTGAAAATACTTCTCGACTGATGGAAAAATGGAATATTATAAAAGTGCATTCCCATACAGGGGTAGGTAAGGAAATTTTGTATATTCATGTTGATTCAAAATTAATCCCTTCCATAACCCAAGAATATTACTTTCAACAACATCATAATAGTCTGGTCCGACGATCTTCATCATTTCTTTTTTATGAACAATAGCTTCTTAAGAAGAGGTTAACAAATTAACCATTATCCGGAAAAAGAATTACCAAAAATCCCATATTAGTTTGATATTTTAACTTAAAATTCAACTAAAAGGAAAAAGAAATCAAAAATATTTTGCAAAGGAAGATGTTCGCGTAGGTCCTTCGACAAGGTCTGTCGCGTCGGTCCTTCGATGGAGTCCTTCTGTGTATCTCCATCGCCAAAGTAGTTTCATCTTGAAAATATTTCAAGGAGACTATGCGAGAGCACAATGAATTAAGGAAATATAAATGGTCTACATAAGGAGAGTTAGAAAATTTGGAGGCATGAGTGAAGAAAATCACAGAGGATCAAACCTATTTTTAGCTAGCGATGAACCCACGCGAACTACCTGCGTGACAACACTACTAGAATTCATACAAAATGTTTCTCCGTGGAAATCCTGAAATATCCAAAAATTAATTGTTACAGAATCAACATCACTTTAAAATAATCATATATAGTTATTATTAACACCATTATACCCATCCAAGTAAGGTGGTGGTGGAAAATGGATTACACCATGGTGTGGAGACGGTATTCCGTACCTACGCACGCGCAGTGATTTCATTTTCCGTAGGATGGATAGATGGTGAAATAGGGATGTTTCATACTTATAATAACATATCAGTATATTAGTGATACTAATGTTATTACTTCATAATTAAACAACCTAATAAGATGAAGTGGAAGAAGAAATAAAGTTGAAAGAATCGGTAACAGACATTACCTCTTCTTTGAAACGCCTCTTTGAGACATCCTCTTAGGGCACTAAAATTGGTCTTTGAAGATAACCAGGACCTCTAGGATGTTTCTAGGGAAGTGTAGAAGAGAAATTGGAAGGGGTTGGCCGAGCATGAAGGCTCAAAGTTGTGTGAGGAAGAGAGGGAGGAGGTGCCCTTTTATAAGAGAGGAGAGGGGCACCTTTGGAATAACTAAAAATATTATTTTATTATAAAGTCATATTCGGTTTTTAATAGCTCAAAATTTATTTACTTAGAAGATAAGGTGGGGATGGGTCGAAATCCTCTCATACAATAGAATTTAGATAAGTTTAGTTTATTATATTAACCTTAACTTTTATTTTTAACTCTTAGTTAATTTGATTGACATTTACCATGTCACTTTGTATTTTTATATTATATAGTTAATAAACATACCATATAAATCCAAGAGACCCCCAAGTGGTCCATTAATGATACAACTATCATGATATATGTATCTTGGCTGAACCTTAGATTTTTAGGAATATAATAACAATTAATAATATAATATTTGTTTTAAAAACTGTTTTATGCCAATTTTGACAGTATTTGGTAATTGATTTTGGTTAAAATCATAAAAGAATTATTTGTTCCAAAAAAAAGTTAATTAAATCAAAACTAACATGTAATATTAACATAGAAAATTATTGGAATTCATAAAAAGTCTCAAATTACATTTATTTGGGTATTTATAACATCAATTATTTCAATATTTCATTAATAAGATAATTACTGCATCATCATTGTGTCATAAATAAATTAAATTATTTTAAGTCTAAAAATTACAAATAAAATACCATTATTTAGGAAAACTTTTAATATTTATAATGAATATTTATAGTCTAATTTATATTATGTATAACCCTATATTAAAAATGATTTAGTTATTAAACATTGATTTTAAATGTTTTAACCCTTCTTTAAATAAATTAACAATAAATGTCCAAATCTAATCCAAGTGGGCCTATATGGTCATATTTTATTCCTAAGGTTGTTTTTGACCGAATTACACTTATCCAATAGTATTAGGACATGTGTTAGGGTAATAATAGTATCATTTTTACCCTTAATTACACTATTTACTTTTAACCGTGGTAAAAAAAGCAAAAAGTTACTATTCACCAAAAATTATTTTCATCTCATTGAACCACATTTTAGTCTTTGATATTAACTGTGTCTTCAGATTTTCGAAATTCCACTCACATAAGCGGTAAAATTAAGTTTTATGAATAATTCAGTTTTTTAACTACCACTTAGTGGTATCACTATTCATCAAAAAAGGAAAGTTTCCAGAAAAATACCAAAAATTAGGCCTAAGATATATTTGATATTATTAATTCAAAAATGATGGCTATTTTACCAAATTGAAAACATATCAGTTCCATTAATTAATTTAAAAATTAATTCCCATCGTCAAAACAAATAGCGTGTTCTTAAGAGATAATAACTATCAAAAGATTGACACTTGTTTATGTCTGGTTTAAATGTGAAATTACATCCAATGACCAAAATTGTATTAAATTGTAAAAATATATTCTAAATATACTTTAAAACCACTCAAATTAATAATTTATCACTATTAATTATTTCGATTAAAAAAGTTGTTTTTAATTAAAATTTAGTAATTTTCACTATTCATCATAATATGAAAGTTATCCGAAAAGTACCAAAATTTCATCATAAGCTAATTTAGATATTCCAAATCCAAAAATGAAGTCCATTTTGAAAGATAAAATTTATAAAATTTGAAAAGTGGGTATTACTATTCATAACTACTAGTTCATAATAATATTATATTAATACCTCGTTTAGTGAAACTCGGTATTGCGTACTACACACACTATCGTGGAAGGTCGTGATTGCGTGTAATGTAAGGCAAGTCAGGGATGCGTGTTGTGCAAGCTCCTTTTGGTGTAGCGCACAACATAAGACATTAATGAAATTAAAAAGAATATTTTTCATAAAATCTCGAGGTGTTACATTCTACCCCCCTTAAAATGAATTTCGCCCTCGAAATTCGTCGGGGTTATAAATGGTTTACTACTCGAAAGTTTCTTTAATAGAAACCCACATGTTAAAAAAGAATACCCAAACTTGGCTTTAAAAACTAAAGTATGAAACGTAATGGTTACCCAAATTAACTCATCAATGGGTTTCCACGTAGGAAAACATAGTTGAAAATATGGATATGGAAGAAAAATATAACAATCAAGTTCTGATGGAGAGTGGTAGAGAACATGGCTATGAAAAAGATAACAATCACAAATCCATAAATTAGTGACGATCTAAGGTACCATCTGGTTCATCGGATATAAGGGCACTAGGACAACGTTTTTGGTTTTCAAGATCATTTCCCTAAAGTTGATGAAATTGGAATTAGATGAAATAATTTCGTGATTTTGGTACAGTCTCACCGTTGGTTGTTCTTTGGATAATTTCAACTTCATCTCACCATTGGAAATTGGGTCTATACACACGGTTTTCCACAAACCCGTGGGAATAGGTGTTTTTGGAAGACCTATACCCATGGTTTCGCTGAAACCGTGGGCATATGTTTTTTTGTGAAGACCTATTCCCATGGTTTTTAAAAACTGTGGGTATAGGGGGTATTTTTTTCAAAGACCTATACCCACAGTTTTGAAAAACCATGGGTATAGGTTTCCCGTGTTATGGCGGGGGAAAATGGGAAAAAAATTGTGCGGGACAAAATAAATTTTACATGGGAACAATGACTTAACTAATATAAATATATGGATGCCAATTTTTATAAGTATAATTTCAGTAGCTTGGTTGGTTTAGATCTACGTTCACTTCTGGGAAGTGCGGTGTTCGAATCTCGGTCATTGCAATTTTCAAATAAACCGACTGTATTAATATAAGTATAAAATCGTATAACTACATGAACATAATCCTCATAGCTTAGTTGGTTAACCGTTCTACACATTCCCTCCAGGTCGCGTGTTCGAAACCCGCTGGTCACGGTTTTTCTAGATAACAGCATTATTATTAATATATTATAATAAAATAATCTATATATACATATAATTTCTTTAGGTCCGTTGGTCCGCTATTGGGTTGCAGCGTTGAGTCGCTGCTTGTGGCGCGGGTTTGAAACCTGCTGCCCTCAATTTTTGAAAAATTTAAATCTCCCACGGTTTGAAAACCATGGGTAAAATGCCTTTCCAGGCTGTACATCAGGATATTGTTGTGTGAGACATCTATACCCACAGTTCTACCAAACCGTGGGTATAGATGAAGACCCCTATCTCGATGCTGTTCCAGCCCACGGTTCCCAAAACCGTGGGTATAGCCTATACCCACGGTTTTGGGGGATATACCCACGGTTTTAAACCGTGGTTAGAGGTCATTTCTCCAGTAGTGTCTCTTAAAGAAATGAAGTTGAATTTTTCATTCGTGATGTGTTAGCAGATCATGTGATAGAATGATGGGTCATTCCATCTTTCTCAAACAAAAGGTTAGAAAAGTTATCAAAAAATACATAAGTCCATCTATAGTGAGATTAATCATATATGGTTCCTAAAATGGACTTATACTTCATATATCATACTGCTTTAAACAATAAAACTAGTTTCTAATAAACAGGGACTTCCTGTAGGCTAGTGGTAGGTGATAAAGGCCAGTCGCACTTCGGTTGTGGGTTCGATTCCCACAGCCTTGTCCGACGCGATGGGCTGTCGCCCATACTGCAGGTTGTCCTTTTTCTAAAACTACATTACTATAACATCCCATCAATAATATCGAAAAAACTTCTATCCTTAAACAATACTAACTTATGTCCAACATAATCTATTCCAATCTTTAAGCTTATTCAAAATACTGCTGTCCAATCTCATATTATAGTGAAAACGATTACCAAAGAGTTCATATAACAAGCATGTTAATACCATCATTGAACCCCATATATCATGATATATGTCTTGTTGGTCACATTCCAAACATTCGAAGGCCTTAATCATGTATTCTCTTGAAAAATGAATACCCATTGAATCTTAGTGAAAACATGAGTGCTGTCAAAATTTAACTCTTTTCACATACCAAAACCTCAAACCATGATATAACTATTTCCTTATATCAGTCATGAGCTCATGAATACTGTCAAACATTTCATTTTCTCCTTATCCCTTCATTATGCGCATATCATATTTTTTCCCAAAATATCTCAATCACTTTCCATGGTTACCGGTACCATAAAATTATTGAAAACCACAATAGACCAATACATAAATATTCCAATATTCCACGATACTATATACAACATTATTTTGGAATCCCATAAACACATAATCATTCCACCACATCGTTTTCATATTCAACATTTCCAATATTGATCGCATGTGACTTCCCTTTGACCTTTTCCTTAAGTGGTTTCTCATGTTGATCATCACTAACCCTTGGATTAGGGAATTGAGTAGCATAATGCCTCATTTCCTTGCACTTGAAGCATTGAAGTGTTGGTGGTGCGTTCTCTGCAGTCTTTTCTTTATTCACATCATTAGAAACCATTTTCCATTACATCGACACTCAGCTGCTCGATGACCTTATTTTCCACACTTAAAACATTTTCTAGTCCCTTTAAGACAATCTCCACCATGCTTCTTTCCACACATTGATCATAAGGAAACATTCATCTTCTTTTCACCATTATTCTGAGATTTATCATTGAACTCCATCTTTCGTTTCTTGTCAAAACTATGAGATGGATAAGTAACACCAATTTCCATTTCTACCTTGATAACACAACACACAATTTCTTCATAGCTACTGAAGTCTCTTATAGCTAATTCCCTTCAGAGATTTGGTTTTAATCCACTGAAGAATCGATCAACTTTACTTTCAGGTTGGATGATAAAGCCAGATGCATACCTTGCAAGCCTTGTAAAATTCGCTTCGTATACACCAACAGATTCATCATCCTTTTTCTTTAGTTCAAGAAACTCCTTATCCATTTTTGTTCGAAGAATACGAGGGAAGTACTTATTGAAAAATAAGTTCTTGAACTCGTCCCATTCCATGGACTCAATTTAATCTCATGGCCTCCTATTCTTGATAAGATTCCACCATTGATCATCTTCACCTTCCAAATGATATACTGCTAAGATGAATTTATCATGTTCAGAACATTGAAGAACTAAAAATATCTTTTCAGTGGTACTGATCCATTGTTCCGCAACAAGTGGATCAGAAGACCCACTGAAATAAGGTGGACATTGCCTCATGAAGGACTCAATAGAATATTGTTCCCTTCTCTGAGGATTTGGAAGTCCAGAATGATTCATAGATTGTGTAAGTATAACAATAATATTTTTCACTCCATCTCCCATAACATTTGTTTGTTCAGGAGGACAATCATTGCATTGTCCATTTCATTGATCAACACGGTTCCTTCGGGTTCCATCCATCGTCTAAAACCCAAAAAGAATAGTGTGAGAGGCAAAAATCATGCTAGGGAAAACAACATAATAAAGGGGGAGTACCTTAAATATCTAACATATTAGGTTTAATTATAATATCGTTACTATATTTATAGGACTATAACCTATACTTATACTTAACCTTAGGGTCATCCCTAGACACACCTCAGAAATATCCCTAGGGATCTCACTGAAGTTCTCGCATCCTAGTTTCCAAAGGTTGACTAAACCTTTCCTTTGATACCAACTGTAGAGACCCGAATCTTGACGTATATAGATATTACATTAATTTTCCAGAATACATAATACATAACAAAAACAGAGACACAAGGACCGTAATAGTTTAGTGTCTTCCGAAACTTGGAACGTTATCTTCTAATCGTGGTGAAAGATCTTCATTATCTCCAATAAAGATCTTCCACTTTTTGTTTCCTTTCCTAAAAAATTTCTTTTAATCCTAGGGGAAAATAAAACATAAAAAGGGTGAGCTCAATGCTCAGTAAGGGTAAGCATGGATAAAATAAAACTTACCATATACATTTGAACTTAAAAACATGAACATAATGTTTAAACATCAAAATATTGAGCAACGACTTAAAACATGGAAGTACATAAGGCATATATCATAATGGAACATAAATCATGATAACATAGCTTGGGAATAAAACATGTAATTGTGGCATCCATTAAGAACATGTAATTATTTCCATAGTAGCCAAGGCATTGCTGCCAAGACCATCTTAGTGGACAAAGTCCCTTTCTGAATCAAGTCCTCTCCTCATTCCAGTCCTATAATAATGAACCGGATTAACTTAACGTTCCAGCCATGTCTATCTCATGAGATATAAATATTTACCCAATGCATTGGAGGGAGATATAGGTCCCACTCATCTCATAATGAAATCATTCTTACTTGTTCCACAAAATAAACATACATCATTCATAATAACCCAATAAATAAAATGGGTTTTATAAACATCATCCCATCATTACATAATCCATATAAAAGAAATGGATATCATTTCATAATAAGGATATTGAAACATTGTAAATCATAGAGAGATTATACTTGAAACATACACATATGAAATAATTTCATCTTAGATAAAAAAAAGTTTTGATAAAACACTTGATATGAATTCTTGAGGAAAATATCCTTTCTTCGTCAAAATCATTTTCTTTTCAAAAAATGCCATGCACTTTTAAAATAAAAGTATTTTTTTGAAAATATTCATAAAATAATGTAGCGTAAGATTCATGAAAATAAGGCTTTATAAAACCGTAAAAAACCTTTCATGCCGTATACGTTAAAAAAACATTCTTCTCGTAATTTTGTCGGAAAAATCAAAAAGTACATTATAGGGTAAATAAAAGAAAGATTCCTTCCATACCATGGGGTAAAAGTAAAAATGGATAAAAAGTAATTTAATCATACATGAATAAAATTTTATAAAACATGGACATGGATGATAGCAATAACCCCAGTAAATACTTACAAATAAGCAATCTCGGATAAAAATGAGATTTGCACAATTATCCCTTACCTTAGGTCCGATATGCTTCGTATGTATCTGATCCTCCTATATAATGATTTAAATAATGTCATTTAATTATTACAGAATCATATTCATTGTTATGATATCATATATGGTTCACTTATGACTTTATATTACCTGTTCTTTTGTAAATTCCATGTTAAAGAGCGTTTTGGGTAAAATCGTTTCATTTGTCATCCGTGTTTTGACTTGTAATTATTCATATGATTATTTAGATCATGATTACTTATTTATAGAATATAAAACATGATTTATATATAATATATATTCATAATATACATATATATAATAGATCGATAAATGGAAAGAAATACACTGTTCATGGAGACGGTAGGTCGTACGTACGCATGAACGTTGTTTTCGTTTCCTCATTGAATTGAATGGAATTAATTGGATGAAATACATATATATATACATAAATCCAGTGTCATTATTATGTCATATATTTCTTTATTACTTATTATATATACTTTATAATCATTTATGAATGGTTAATCATTGAGAATTAATCTCATCGCGTCGTGGAGACGGTATTCCGTACGTACGCATGAGTGATGATATCGTTCCCATGATCGTGGAAGTTTTTTGGAGTGTATGTATACTATTACAGAATCAATATCAATTTAAAATAATCATATATAGTTATTATTAACACCATTATACCCATCCAAGTAAGGTAGTGATGAAAAATAGATTACACCACGGCGTGGAGACGGTATTCCGTACGTACGCGTGCGTGGTGATTTCGTTTTCCGTAGGATGGATAGATGGTGAAATAGGTATGTTTCATAATTATAATAACATATAAGTATATGAGTGATACTGATGTTATTACTTAATAATGAAACAACCTAAGAAGATGAAGTGGAAGAATAAATAAAGTTGAAAGAATCGGTAATGGACATTACCTCTTCTTTGAAGCGCCTCTTTGAGACCTCCTCTTAGGGAACTAAAATTTGTCTTTGAAGAAGACCAGGACCTCTATGATGTTTCTAGGGAAGTGGATAAGAGAAATTTTCAGGGGTTGGACGAGCTTGAAGGCTCAAATTGGCGTGAGGAAGAGAGGGAGGAGGTTCCCTTTTATAAGAGAGGAGAGGGGCACCTTTGGAATAACAAAAAATATTATTTTATTATAAAATCATATTCGGTTTTTAATAGCTCCAAATAGATTTATTTATAAGCTAAGGTGGGTATGGGTCGAAATCCTCTCATCCAATAGAATTTAGACAAGTTGAGCTCATTATATTAACCCTAACATTTAGTTTTAACTCTTAGTTAATTAGATTGACATTTACCATGTAACTTTATATTTTTATATTATATAGTTAATAAACATACCATATACATCCAAGAGACCCCAAAGTGGCCCATTAATGATACAAATATCATGATATAAGTATCTTGGACGAACCTTATATTTTTCGGACTATAATAACAATTAATAATATAATATTTGTTTTAAAAACTATTTTATGTTAGTTTTGACACTATTTGGTAATTGATTTTTGTGAAAATCATAACATAATGATTAATCGAAAAAAGTTAATTAAATCAATAATAACATCTCATATTAACAATAAAAATTATTGGAATTCATAAAAAGTCTCAAATTACATTTATTTGGGTATTTATAACATCAATTATTTCAATATTTAATTAATAAGATAATTACTGCATCATCATTGTGTCATAAATAAATTAAATTATTTCATGTCTAAATATTACAAATAAAATAACATTATGTAGGAAATATTTTTATATTTTTAATGAATATTTATATTCTAATTTATCTTATGTATTACCCTATATTAAAAATTATTTAGTTATTAAACTTTGATTTTAACTATTTTAACCCTTCTTTAAATAAAATAATAATAAATGTCCTAATCTAATACAAGTGGACCTAAATGGTCATATTTTATTCCTAAGGTTGTTTTTTTCCTAATTACACTTATCCAATACAATTACGACATGTGTTAGGGTAATAACAATATCATTTTTACCATTAATTACCCAATTTACTTTTAACCGTGGTAAAAAAAAGTAAAAAGTTACTAATCACCAAAAATTATTTTCATCCCATTGAACCAAATTTTAGTCATTGATATTAACCGGGTCTCTTGGATTTTCGAAATTCCACTCACAGAAGCGGTAAAATTAAGTTTTATGAAAAATTCAGTTTTTTAACTACCACTTAGTGGTTTCACTATTCATCAAAAAATGATAGTTTCCAGAAAATTACCAAAAATTAGGCCTAAGATATATTTGATATTATGAATTAAAAAATGATGTCTATTTTACCAAATTGAAAACATATCAGTTCCATTAATTTAATTAAAAATTAATACCCGTCGTCAAAACAAATAGCGTGTTCTTAAGAGATAATAACTATCAAAAGATTGACACATGTTTATGTTTGGTTCAAATGTGAAATTACATCCAATGACCAAAATTGTATTAAATTGTAAAAATATATTCTAAATATACTTTAAAACCACTCAAATTAATAATTTATCAATATTAATTATTTCGATTAAATTTTTTTAATTAAAATTTAATAATTTTCACTATTCATCAGAATATGAAAGTTATCCGAAAAGTACCAAAATTTCATCCTAAGCTAATTTCGATATTAAGAATCCAAAAATGAATTCCATTTTCAAAGATAAAATTTATAAAATTTCAAAAAGTGGGTATTACTATTCATAATGGCAAGTTCATAATAATATTATAATAATATCTCGTTTAGTGAAACTCGGTATTGCGTACTACACACACTATTGAGGAAGGTCGTGATTGCGTGTAATGCAAGGAAATTCATGGATGCATGTTGTGCAAGATCCTTTTGGTGTAGCGTACAACACAAGACATTAATGAAATTAAAAAGAATATTTTTCATAAAATGTCGAGGTTTTACACGTATATAATGAAGATCAATTTTTCCGAGGCTATGTAGGTTGTGGAATTGATTTGTAGTAAGAAGATGAAGGAGGCTCAATAACCACATGAGGTTTTATCCTAATCAGACCCCCTACCCTTCCCCCCTACACAACCCCCCCTGCAGACCCCCTTACCCCTAGAGACTCTACTGGACACCCCCTCCCCTACCAGTCCCCCCATGTAGTGTCTTTTATATTGGTTGTTTTAATGTGAAACCATGGATTCTAGATCATCCCTCGCCATTTTCCTGGTGGGTATGATTTCTTTCTACTCATAGTGGTTGACTAGTGTATTTATAACCGTCCACTACATGATCTCCATAAGGGAAAGTAGTTGAGGGAGATATAAGTCATTTCATTAGAATAGAGGTATGCAATTTCCATGTTTGGGTCATCATGGGTTTTAGTAGAATCATGGTAATTTATTATACCCATACGCCTATTAGAAATGGATAGGGAAGCTCACCTATCAAATTTATTGCTTGTAATTCCATAAGAAAATTTGTATCAAAATTTGATTATTATTTTTTGATTATGATGACTAATATGCCCTATGTTACTCATTATATCATTTTTTGAGGATACGAAATTCTTAACGGGTTCACCAATCCCTGAATTTGATGACCAATGATACTCATCCACTATAGGATAATTACTTGATGTATTGTAGGCTCATCACATAAGAACTCGAGGCTCATCACCCCAGGAATTCCATGCTCATCGCATGAGGAAGGATGGGATTATGATGCATTTGTAAAGGTGAATCATCTTATTCTTATCACATAACAAATCTTATACTTTTCAATAATGCATGTGCCAACATCACTATAAGTATAATATCACATCACAAATAAAATGGATTCCCATGACTTCAAGAGAATTATTTCCCATGTTTTAACCAAATATTCAGATTCCTAAAACATTGGTACTCACACTTAATTGATCCATATTCATACTCAAACAAATTTTTTTCAAAATTAAAATCTTTTCTTCTTGAAGGGACTTAATTATGAGGGGGAGTGCTCTTTGGTTCTCAAATATTTATCCGTATAATCCCATGAATCATTAATATAAGTATAATAATGTAATTAATAATTATTTTTAGGCTCCCTACAGCATATACGTGCACATGGTCAATGTCTATATTCATATTCCTCATTGAAAAAGCTAGTGGTTATTAGAAAACCATTTTTTAAATCAATAAAGAAATTATGGAAACAAGTTTTTAAAACAATTAGGCAATTATAGAATTTAAATTAAAGGTTTAGTTAGATGGAACCTACCTCATCCTCAAGACGCGTTTCTTTTGACGATTTCAACTCGAATCTTCCTTTTTTTTATTGCACACATATTCAACTTCACATATATATAAGGACACATACCCCCTATGTACAAATTTGCATGGAGAAATATGTCGTAGGGGGTCCGTAGATATATGTGTATACTTTCATATAGCCCTTTACACTTACACATGTATTCATTTTTCATATGAGTTTTATTGGTATAGAATATTCTAAAACCGGTTCCTCTATTTTTGGAAACATTCTAAGATTATAGAAAAAAAATTTATATCTCCCCAAACTTGAGTCATATCTATATAGGTAATCTCATATTCATGTAATAAAAAACCTTGGATGGTGTAATTAAATTAATAACTATCAGTAAAATCCATTCAGCCTAAAAAATTTCTGTAGTTTGGTCTTATAAGGCCCTAAACATCCAAATTTTAGAGTCTTTTTCTGAATACCATTATTATAAGCTTAACATGGTAATATTTAGACATTCTGATAAGAAAATATTTCTAATCCATTATTCCTATTAATATATCAATGGAATTTTGTAGCAAAGGGACATATGATTGAGAGCATAAAATATTCCATTCATTGAAAAAACTATGGAGGAGTATCCACGACCTAGAGTCTCTCTTGACCTTATTAGGAAATGAAATGGAAATGGTGTGACTATAGTGAAAGTTGACCTACCTGAGTTAATAGATCTGCTAATTCCTAACAAAAAGGTGTTAAGGGCCTACTCGAGATTGGTTCTATGAGTAGCTACATCTTTTGATAAATTATGAATTTGTCTAACAAAGGTGTTTAGCTATTTTATTTTATATTTTTTAGATTCTATCTCTATTTTTTTTATGATAGTTGTGCCTTTATTCTATCCATGTGAGCCACATATTCATTTATCTCTACAGTCTGTATAGAAATAAAATCAAGAAGTTTCACTTCATCTATTGTTAAGAGATTTAAATTAGTAGTTTTATCTTTTAAATATATACTATGGTGTTTGGAAAAATAATATTGATGAGATCATATTCATGGGTGGATAAATCCTCTAAATAAATGAGAACATTAAGAACAATGATGTTCTAGTGTTGATAATGAAACACACCTACGCCTAGGCTATGTAACATTGTTGAAGGTTTTCATCCTTATCAAAGCATTTCACTAAAAGATTTTATATGATAGTAGTTTGAACCTTACACCAAGAGCACTTTCATTTGACCTGATGCTAGATGACAATATTGGGACCGAGACCCTGTTCCCCTCCACTGTAGGTATATTATCCATAATTCTATTTCTCATTAACATATCTTCTTTAAATTGTGTCATAGTTGTAAGAAATTCCTCCGTCTTTGCATCATGTTTAAATTTAGGGATTGAATTTGATAGTTTACCACTGATCAAATGAAAACCTAACACTATTCCACTGGGTATAATGTAATTAGGTCTTCCAGCACTAGTAGTCAAACATGTGGAGTCTTCACCAATCCAAAACAAAAATATCACAAGGATGAAAGTCCCTCAAAATAATTAGAATGTTGGGAAATAATTCTTTTCCCCCCAGTAAATTATAAGGATAGTATGACATGAGAGAACCTTTGAGAATCCAATTTTTTATACATCCATAATACTCGTTTCCCCATTACCCCATCAGTATAGTATTTAAACCACAACTTGTAATAACCCCATGAATCTTTATTTTGACCATTCTCAAGATGCACTGTAATTTCTATGTTAGAATCCTCATGCATCATCATCGTCCACATTTCATAAATGAAAAATTGGTTATATTACCTCTAAATATTTATTAGAGGTAAATATGTAACCTGTTTTAAATGAGCAAATTTTCATGAGAACCTATAAGGATCAAAATTATCTAAACTGGTTACTCCATCTATAAAATCATCCAAAATCCCATCTCACAACAAGATAATGTATGAAATTTATTCTCAATTCCCTCCATCATTATCTACCACTACACCAAAACATGTTGAATATGGAATGAACCCAAAATGGGAAACATAATTTAACAAATAAATAAGATCATCGAGTCATTAATTGAAAAAGAACAATACCATCTAACATAGATTCATAGTTCCACTCAACATCCAGTATTAGATTCAGATTCATGAAAGAACAGAATAAATCAATGAAATTTTCAAATACCTTGATGATAAGCCATTGGGGTGTTGACCTCGGCGTATGGGGTGTTGAGGGTTGTGGGGAGATCCATCGGGAATGAAGGGAGGAGGTGGGGAGGCCACACGGAGCAGCTTATCTAGAGGAGGAGGATCGTGGGGAGGAGGGTCATGAAGAGGAGGCGTCAAGGGTATTGAGGTCAGTTGGGGAGGAGGTGTCAAGGAGGAGGCACCGGGGAGGAATCAGGAAGGAAGAGAGGAGGTGGGAAGGTTGCTCAGAGAAACTTCTATAGATGAGGAGGGTCGTGGTGAGGAGGCTTCGGGGATGACATCGGGCTGTTGAGGGGTTTTGTGAAGGATGGATTGAGTAGAAGGAAGAAGAAATGAACGAGTCCAGGTATTCATCGAAGGAGCCGTGGCTAATTGTGGGGGTGTAGCCATAGATATTTTAATCTGTGTATTTATAGGTGTGGCGATAGCTCAATTTCCTAGTAGTGTATAAAAAATGGTTTTATAGACATATGAATCAAAAAAAGATGTTTCTTGACATGGTGGAAGAGTTTTGAGAGCAATATGATATGGTTCAAGAGTCTGTGAGAGGTTCCATCATTATTAAATCATTATTAGTGACTAATTATTTTTGTTAACGGTTCATCTGACTTTATTATATAGACTCGTATTGTGAACTTTATAAACTATAATATGAATCTTTTATCTTATATGATGTATTTTACTTTGATCCTCCAAAAGAATAGATAACATGATCTATTGTGTCGTACTTGTGTTTTCACTCATTTTGAAATCAACAATACCTAGTAATTTCTAGTTCTTGACCTAAAACATCTTGAAATCATATTCTGGATGGATTTGATGATTTCTAATAAGGATTGAATTGATTATTTTCTTTGGTGGGAATCCTTTATTGTGACTTATGCAAGGTATCATGAGTTTCTAGAACATAGGGACCCATGGTCAATAAGAGCCAAGACTTTATATTTGAAGTTGGGGAATGTAATATCTGTTTTATATTTTAATATGGAGTGGAAATTCTTTAGTGATGACCTCCCTCCAGTTTTCATCAAGTTTCCCAAAATGTTTCCTTCTAATTTATTTGGAATTAATCCAATAAGAGTGGTAGAGTTTTATATATATTTATTGTCTGATACTCATTAGGTAACTAATCCATCTTACAACATGAAACCAATTATAATTAAAAATTTTAAGACATAGTTAGATGAATTATCAGAGATAGTATATAAATTCCCATGTGTATCATAATAGGAGGAACTAAAAAATATTATGTAACACTTCTTCATTATTTTTAATACTGGATGATTAATCATGTTAAAATAATGAACATGCATCCATTTCCTTGGATAGATGGAATATTTTACTTGTTAAAAGTGGAGAAGTTATTTTCGAATATTGATCTCTGATTTGGTTATCAACAATTGAGTATAAATTAATATGAAATTTTGAAGACCCCCTTCTGAATAAGGTATATCCATTATTATTTTATTTTCTTGTCTTAGTTTAACCAATTCTATTGTAGTTTTTAGGAATTCATAAATAGAGGTTTCCCTTAGTATCGTAACACATTTTTAAGCCTTGGTCGATGCCATATAGGTTAAGAGAATGTCTGTAAAGGAACATGTGTGTCATTTGAGTGAAGTAATGAAATTTTTGAGGGATCATTGACATTATTCCATGCTTTCTAAATTTTATTTATTGATCAGGTATGTGAATTTATAGTGACATGTGGTCTCAAAATAGTTTATTTTTGTTGATCCAGATAAGGTCAAATTTGTTTTCACTTAGGTGAAATTGTGTGATGTTTTTGAGACACAAGGATTCATGGGTCAAGTGGGGTACTATCATTGGTTCGTAAAGTACTTCTTGAAATTGGATTTTCTTTACGCCAACTCTAACTCAAAATGGATTAATGTTCTTTTGGGAATAAAACTTTTACAATTATTTTTTGTAGATGATATGTATTTATCCTTTTTTGATTACTTTGAATCATCTAGAATATTGGCAGGGCAATGTAGTTTTTAATTACACATCAGGTTTGGGTTTGGGGGGTGTTCTTATGCAGGTTGATCATGTGGAAACCAATATTTCTCAACATATTAGGCCACCCATGAAGAATTATTAAACCCCGGACCATAAAATAGAACCCATGGATCATATGCTTAATATTTGGTAGTATATCATTTTTTGGGAAGGAGTTACCATATTATATGTCCATAATATCCTCTGTTGTGTCTTCTCTAAAAAATATTTGGAACTCTTTTAGAGATATTGGGTTTTGTACCTGAAATATTATGATTCAGAAATTGCCTATAAATGAAGGAGAGGGAATTTCATGGCTGATGTATTGATTAAAAAACATACAACTCTAGCTGGGATAGAATCATCAAAAGAGTGGATCCTCGTGGGTCTTCTGGCACATTTTCAATGAGGAGTTTGGGTGGAGGAGGGAAATATTTTCAAGGAAATTGATATGTTCACCTCCACTCTTCATGATATGACACTTCAATAATGTCATCCTGATGATGTGTTTTGTGTCATTAGGGACACTCTTTATGTTGGGGAGACCATTATTGGGTTGTCACTCTCAATAGAGGGTATTGAATTTTTTTGTGGAATCAATTTGATGTGCCTTCTTCTATTTGATTATATGTGACGGGGGATTCAAATATTCCCAATTTTGTTTCCACCAAAGATCCACAAATTTTTTTTATGTAATGCGATGATGATTCTTATGGTCTGGTATGAGATAAGAAATTACTAATTGTGTTTTTTATTTTTATTCCAACCAATAGGTCAAGGCCTATTATTCGATACCTTTTGGATCTATTCAGGTACTAGATGATTGAAATTATATGTTGGATGAGATTTCTATATAGATTCTGGTTTGGTGTCATAATAACCATCTTGAAAATAATGAACTATGGTTTTTGATTTATAGGATTTCCAAATCGCCTATCAATATACCATTTCATGATAAAACCAATTATAATGTGTTGGGAAATCTCTATTTGAAAGAGATTGTTCATTTTCACAAAAATTAAATATAATATAATTTCTAATAGAGATCACCATTTCACTTATCAATTTTGGAAAGGCCAAAAAGAGGTATTGGGATCTCAGGTTTTTTATTATTGAATAGCATTCATATATGGATTTCCAGACATAGACAACTATATATATTCCTGAGAATACGCTACATGCTTGTGTTCTGGTCTTTTGAAGATCATTGAATGGGCATTTGTGGTTGGATGAGATTTCAGATGATAATATTTGCCTATCTAAAACCAAAATGGTCTCTTTTGAGGCCTTTTATGGTAGGTCTGGTAAATCTCAACTGGGTTAGATGGAGATTAGTTAAACATCATTTGTTAGATATATCATGGTCCACAAGATGACAAAAAAAATTCATTTGATTCTTTAGTGAATATTGTTGGCAGAAAATGGGTATAAATTATTTTTTGATCATTTTCATATACTATTATAGTTATATGTCAGTGATAAGGTTATTGTGTTTGTTTCATGTCATTTAGGTCACCGAGTTCAATGAAATAATGGGAAACTTTATCCCCTATTTTTGGGACCTTTTTAGTTTTTTGAGAAGTTGGTAAAAGAATCCTACTATTTATCACTTTCATTATATATTACATAGGTATATTTCATGTTCATGTATTAGGGTTTAAAAAGTTTCTTTCTGACCCATATCATGCCTTAATCTGGGAGGATTTTGATAATGAGACTGATATAACATGTGACTAAGAATCCAATCAATATAGTTGATTCTGAGACACAGTTACTTTGTGGGAGGATGATACCTTTGGTCTATGTGATATGGAATCATAGTTTTGAATATCATTAGATTTGGTAAGGCCTAAAAATGATGAGAGAGAAGTGGCCTCATATATTCGATATGGTAATTTCTTAACTGGATTTCTATGAAAAAATTGTTTTAATGGTGCAGAGGTTGTAACATCATGTTATTCATTTTAAGGTAATCATAAACGCTTGTTTTGATAATTATTTTTTGGGTATTGTCCATGGTTGTTTTAGGTGAAATTTTGGAGAAAAATTTAATCCCATTACACTATGCATGGTTGGATTACATTTAGAGAAATTCATGTTCTTTATCCCAGTAAACATTACACCTTTTGATGGTTCTCTTTATGAAGGCATATAGTTTTTCCCAATAATGGGGATAGAACCTCCAAACCATGTGACATTAGAAAATTGGAATATCCACAATAGGGGTAATATTTACTAAACCATTCACCTATGTTGGTGAAACTATTATCCAAATACAATAGTGATGTAGGGTTTGGTCCCTCATGTTTTTTAACTATGCGACCCTCTCTAGTCACAAATTATAATGGGTTTAAATTATTTGAAATATTAATTTTAAAATTCATAACACCCTAGTTTAACTATTTTACATCCCACAATCGACCATAAATGTCTTCCATGTCTTTAAAGTTTCTCAAGAAGAAGTTTCGGGCCCTCCAATACCATTTAACGAATGATGGAAGTGTGGTTGATCACATTTGAGCGCCTCTAGGTAGTTGGGTATCCAATCATATAGTTTCTTCTCATCTCTTCCCCCTTAATCCTTAGAGCAGAATGGATCATCATATTATGGATGGATATAAACTCTATTTAATTAGATCTTGATTATAGCATTGATTTCGAGATCTCATTCACCTTAGATATATATTGTCATTCCCATTGTGGGTTTGACTGTTTGATTTTCATTATTAAATGTAGGTGGTTTTGTTTGAGATTTAACATTTAATGGAAACATTAATTTTTATTATTTGACTGGAATTATTTCAATTTATTTTTAAAATAATTATTTGAAGTTATTTAATTATGAAATTAAAAACAGAAAGGATTTTGGGACCCCCACCCACATTGACTAGAATTGGAATTTGGCATTTATTTTCTCAAAAATTATAGATTTGAAGAAATGATTAGAGAATTTATTTTAGAAAATTCTGTAAATTGATATGAGGAAAACCTATGATTGGATTTGGATTTTAATGGAATGACATGATGAAAACCCTAGGTTTTGGTTTTAAAATTTAATTGACATATTGAAAATGAGAATTAAAAAAATTAATTTTAATTGATGATTGATTTTAAAGGGGATAATATTCCATTTTATATTGATTTTTTGAAGCACATGTGAAATTGGGTAGTTAGTATATGGTCTGGAAAGTTCTTCTTGGATCTTGATCTTCTATGACTGGACATACAATGGAAATGCTAACTAAACCAATTTTCCGTAGTAATTTTCAATTATGTGGGAGTGTATTATATTAATTTTAACCTATGTTTGAGTTGATATTAATACATGATAATAGATTTTTTTTTATGATTCTATATCCAATAAAGAATGTATTGTAGGTAATTTTACTAGAGTTCTATATGTTTTTTATTTAATATATGTACCTTTATTTTATTTAACTTCTTTATTAATTCCAGATGATTTATATGAATTCTTTTATATAAAATGACAATTTAATCCTTGTTTTAAATGCATAAATAAATATAAATGCATGCATATTTTGTTTTAAATATGAAAAGGATCTGATATGTCATGAATTTTTTATTTAAATTTTTATATTTATTTGATTTATTATAATGGAATATATTATAGAACACTTGGTGAGACCCCACTTGGATTGTTTTCTTTCATCATCTATTTTCCTTTTGGTGTTTTTAGATTTTCTTATTACAGGTCCGACTAAAGGGAAATAATAACCTAGCGGTGGTGGATGTTATTGATACTTTGGACTTTGGAGTGATTAGTGGTGGCTGGTGGGTATTTTATCAACATCGTGCATGGCATGTTTGAGTTTAATCATGCAAGATACTATGTATGTTTTTGATTTACTTCTTTGAGTTTCTTTATATACATTTTTATGGAACTATTTCCCTTTTATGATTTGGTAATAATAACTTTTATCTTTTATCATCCAATATTTTGTGGAAACCTTATTTCATCTTTTATCTTTAATGATGCAAGGTGTTGCCGCTAACCCATGGGGATCAAAAACACCCTTCGGGATATGTTTATTCTGACTCAGGTAATAGGGTACTATAGTATCCTGGGTGGTTTAGGACATAAAATATGATTGATAATGAAAAAAAAATATTTAAAATATATAATAAATAATTACATAAAATAAAAAGGTATAATGACGTATATGTTGTAATACCATAATTCAGGGAAACACATCCATTTTAAAAAAGAATGAACAAATGGAAGGGATACATATGTTATAGATGTTTGAAGAAAATAATCCATCTTAATTGAGGGATAATATGAGGAAAATTTTTCAAAATCCATTGATAGTTGTTGAGCATTTAGGAAGACATAGATTTTGGGAGAACTATTCACCTCATTCCGTTAATATGTCAATATAAAAAATGTAATGGTACGAAAAATTTTGAAAATAATATTCACATGGGTCATTGGATATTTATATTTAGTGAAGAAAGGGGAAAAGGGTATTGATGCAAATTTAATCTGAAAAATAATGGACTTGATGTTATATAGAAATAAAAAATATTTTTTGGATAGAAATTTCAATATTAATCTAGATTTGACGAAGGTACCACATTCAATTGTTAAACCCTTAATAATCTTGTGTTTTTCTATTATAAGGAAACATTATAGATGATCATTATACAACATTTTATTTTACTCATTTCGTGAAATTATTTCAAACTGAAATATGTAGAGGGATCTCCCCTAAAATCCAATATTCATTCATCTTAAACATTTATGACACTGATAGTCACTAGTGTCATCGATCATTTTGAAGAAGTATGGTCAGTGTATTCCCCTTGAACTATCCCTTTATAGTGAATCATTTAAAATAATCAAGTCTGTGTATTTAGATTACAGTTCTTAATATTGTGTTTTCTCATATATATTAATTGATGACAGGTATTGTTACTGAAATAATAACATGATCTATTAAAACATTAGAATAATTGATTATGCATATTATCCCTTTTCCATTATATATTGGGTATATATTATATAAATTATAGAATTTGGGGACTTAGTTCACCCAATACTTATTAATTCATGAGAATTCCATTTTCACAATAAGAAATGTTATCTTTCATAAATTTTCCTTTTTCATCAAACATGGTCGATAAAATATTTTTTCAGGACACACACATATCCTTTATTCTTCCTAGAAATGTATGTAGAAACTTTTATATGGAATTTAACTCTTAGATAATCCCAATGCCTATGAACCATCCAATCCATTTTTCTCTTCCTTTGATGATACAAGAACCCTTACCACATGATGTTAAACTACTTATAATTATCTAATCACATGACCTCAAACTATAAAAAATAAACTAAATTACACTTTTTTTATACACAAGATATATAAGATTTATATTTTTGGTTAAATATTAACTATACTACTTTCTTATTTCCACTTTGAAAGGAGGTATTCCCTATAAAATTATTAGCTTCATGTGGAGAAATAAAACCCATATAGTTTCTATCTATGAGGCTTTATTAGATAGAGTATCCCCACTATACTCTAAACCAGGAGTTTCCCCACTGGATTCTAAATAGTGAGTATCTCCACTTGTCAATAAAACATGTGTGTCCGAATTGGACTATGAAATATGAATTCATTCCTTATTACCATCACAATTGAGATTACCATCAATTTCATAGAGCTAAACTATAGAAAAAATATTGTTTTTATGATGATAATAGGACACCATCACATTTTTTCATGAGGTTCATATAGAAGCTTTTATTTTACCCAACACATTTATGTCTCAAATCATAAGTATACTATCATGTTGAAGTACAATGTTATATAATTTACCAATTTCATCTATGATGGCTTCCATATTAGTTTCGTTAATATGTATCAATCTTATGTTGGAGTGAAAGACTAGGCATTCAGAACCTTGTGGGAATGGGAAATCATCATATCCTCTCTTCTAATCATAGGATATATTAATATTTCTCCAATGGTGAGAGGTTTTCCGCCCATAGGAAATTGAAATTGGTGTCCAGATAAAAAAACGGCACATCCCATGTCATAAAATAATGTTTCAGAAACTATAGTGGTGAAGATGACATGAATCCATTATCCATTAAATGAGTCCAAATGACAAAATTATTATATCACCGGTATTAAATTTTGATTCACGATTTTAATAAATGTTTTACTCTAATAGAATTCTAAACACCAGAGATGATGAGAGATGTTCCCCTTATGTAAAACATTGTGGGGAGGTTAAAGGAGTGATTCCATTTAGGATAATAACCCAATATGCATGTATAACACAATCCTATAAACATTTATCTGTGATACAACTATTACTTCTTCCATCACTCATAGTCACCCTTACCCCATTCCTTAATATACGTGATACAATGGTGGATGATCAATGCACTTGTAAGCTAATATGAGCGGGTTAAATAACCTCTTATTACAAGTTCCCACCCATTTTTATGTTTATCCAAATAGTGTTTTTACAAAACCTTTAACTATTTAGAGGAGGTGGGGGTGTTCATAGATACACTAGTTTCATCTACAGCCAGGGTGTCCCCACTGAGGGCACCCAAAAATTATAATTTCCTTAAATATAGCACCAAAATTCAAAAAACTAGAAAAGGTTGAATATATGACCATTTATGATACAAATGTCTAGTCCACACTCTGATAGGTTTATTGTTAGGCTGTTATACCTTCCCTAGAGAAGGCTACAACCTCAAATACAATCTCACACCATATTGTCTCAAACACTATGAGCGTGATGTTCTTCATAAAACCAAGATGGAATCCCCAAAAATACATAATGAATACAATTTTTTCTCTAAAAGACAATGACACTATAATAATCCTTTAAAAATATCCTCCTCCTAATTCCAACAACAACAATCACAGAATTGATCACCTTTATATTGATATTATTGTGATTTGGGAACATGATTAGAGACATCAGAATGATATTAATCAACATTAAAAGTAAATTAAATTCAATATTTATGATCCCTAGCCCTTTAAAAAATGTTGAAACAATTTTAGCTCCCCCAAAATAGAATTTTTTTTATTGAACCCGTTGAATATTTATTTCCATTCTAAACACCATTGTGCAAATAGCCCTGATGACCCCACAAAAATTACTTTTATATGGATGATTTTTGGTCATCATTTCAGTGAATGTTAATGATTCATTCCTTTATAAAATTAAAATTCCTTCCCTATACCAATAAACTAGAGCTGGTATATATTTAAGGGTCTAGAAAATAATTTTCAAATGAGTAAAAATATTAAGGGTTGATGCATGTACCCAAATAGGATGTTGTGTCCACTTCCTGTAATGATATGTTGTTAAAACATGAAATAACTCAAATAAACACATCCCAAAATTAGGGTTGGGAATCCTAAATGAAAACACTCCCACCCAGATATATATTATAATGAAGGTACTCATATTCTTTTGGATTTTCATTAAACCAATATAGATGTTTAGAGTGATTGAATATAAAAAGTAAATATTGATGAGATTAATTTTTTCCCTTTGAGAAAAAGATACATTATGTGAAATATGTTCTGATGATGAGAACTTCGGTGTGGTCTTGGACACAAAATTAGACCCTGCACTTTTTTTGACCCAAATTAGATATATATTTCTCTATCTCGAAGAGATGAGATAAAACCCACCTAAAAATCCTTGTATATAATCCATGAGTGATTTTGAAATTCTATATTATTCTATAGTTTATGTTTCCTATAGATAATTGTTATGTAATGTTCATTGAAAAGATCGACTTAATAGTGGACCATGTTGCGCTAATACCCTCACTCTAATAAATGACATTAGGACCTTTATAAGGAATGTAATGATTTTCTTATGTTTTTATTTCATATTCCCAAATAATAATAACTCCTTGTGTGATTTGGGATATTTGATAGGTTTATATCATAATAATTTATTCACTTATGCATATATAAAATAATTGAAAACACAATATCCATGTTGTTTCCTAGAGGAATAAATTATGGAATAATAATATGTTCTTGTAACTAAAGTAACAATGACTGAAAATCATTACCTACATTCCCAAATCATGAAATATTATTTATAAGTCTCTCAATCCTCATAGAGACATGTTTAAAATATAATTATGTTTTTAGAGTACTCTATTTATATTTCTTGTTGGTGAGTGGTGCATAGTTTTTACAATTTCTTATGGACTATAATTCATAAGAATATTAGTATATCATAGTCCCCCAAAACAATTTTTCTTGGATAGGTTAATTTTTATGGTTGAGATAACCTCCTTTGAATTCACTATGGCTACTAGGAACTCCCATAACTTCTTCCTATGTTTAATACAACTTGTGTCCACCCAATTGGAAGTAGACCATCCCTATGTAGGAGATAAATATTTTTCTTAAAATCAGGTGATTACCCTGAGTGGTTCCATTTTAATAATTTTCCATAAGGAACTAGTATCAGTACCCTAATGATATTCAAGGACAATGAATTTGAATAAGGTAAGATCATATTTGGTCACCTTTTTAAATGGTTGTTCAAAAATACTGATCGATGGAGGTAGTTCCAAACGAGGTATCACAATATTTCATTATTGATATGATGATTTAAAATAATTTTCACCACATAATACCACCAGTGTAAATGACATCGAATTTGATCCCCTTAAAAATTTGACAAATTACATGAAAAATGAAGTTGGTGGGGGAATATGTGCATCTAGACGGCCCACAACTATAGTTTAATCCCATGGAGGTGTTAACACATGACTATAAATATAGGCCATGGTCCTTAATAATTCACTGATAATATGGCTCCATAACACCCAATTAAATGTTTAGAAATTTTACAGTATTCCTAAATATACTATGAAAATATTTTACATATTCATGGTTGGTGTAACACCCCGATATTTTATGAAAAATATTCTTTTTAATTTTATTGATGTCTTGTGTTGTACGCTACACCAAAAGGATCTTACACTACACTCATCCCTGACTTGGCTTGCATTACACACAATCGTGACCTTCCACGATAGCGTGTGTTGTACGCAATACCGAGTTTCACTAAACAACGATATGCTATTAAATTATTATTAAAACTAGCCGTTATGAATAGTAATAGCCACTTTTTGAAATTTTTTAAATTTCATATTTCAAAATGGACTTCATTTTTGGATTCAGAATATTTAAATAATCCTAGGTTGAATTTTTGGTATTTTTCTGAAATCTTTCAATTTTTGATGAATAGTGAAAACACTGGGTTACTATTAAAAAACCGACTTTTTATATAAATAAATATTTATTTTAATTAAATTTATTTTAGGTCAAAATTGATACATAATACCTATATAAGTTCAATTTAAGTCATTGGAGTCATTTTATAACAATTTTAGATATATAAAGATTTTATTGAACTTTTCACCGTCTTTTACCTACCTCCTTGGAGAATTTCCAAATTCACATAAAACGTAATTTTACCGCTTCTATGAGTGGAATTTCGAAAATACGAGAGACATGGATAATATCAAGGAATAAATTGTGGGTCAATGAGACGAAAATAATTTTCGGTGAATAGTAACGGTTTACTTTTTTTTCCACGGTTAAAAGTAAATAGGGTAATTAAGGGTAAAAATGATATTATTATTATCCTAACACCTGTCCTAATTCTATTGGATAAGTATAATTCGACAAAAAACAACCTTAGGAATAAAATATGACAATTTAGGCCCACTTGGATTAGATTAGGACATTTATTATTAATTTATTTAAAGAAGGGTTAAAATAGTTAAAATCAATGTTTAATAACTAAATAATTTTTAATATAGGGTTATAAATAAGATAAATTCGTCTATAAATATTCATCATAAAGATAAAAATCTTTACTACATCATGGTAGTTTATTTATAATTTTTAGACATTAAATAATTTAATTTATTTATGACACAAAGATGATGGAGTAATTATTTTATTAATGAAATATTGACATAATTGATGTTATAAATACCCAAATAAATGTAATTTTAGACTTTTTATGAATTTCACTAATTTTATAGGTTAATATGACATGTTAGTTTTGATTTAATAAACTTTTTTCTAACTAATAATTCTTTTATGAGTTTCACAAAAATCAATTACCAAATAGTGTCAAAATTGACATAAAATAGTTTTTAAATCAAATATTATATTATTAATTGTTATTTTATTCCTAAAAATATAAAGTTCAGCCAAATGACTTAGATAAGGTTATATATATATTAATAATAAACATCTTGGGGTTCGTTTGGATTTTTATAGTATGTTTATTAACCTTATAGTGTAAGAAAACAAGAAGACACGGTAAAAGTTAAATTATCTACCTTAAAGTTGAATCTAAATGATAAGGATAAAATACAGACCTAAACTTCACTAAATTATATTGGACGAGATTATTTCGACCCATACACACCTTAGCTTAGAAATAAATCAATTTGGAGCTATTAAAACCGGAATATGACTCTATAATAAAATAATATTTTTAGTTTTTCCAATGGTGCCCCTCTCCCCCAACCCCTGCCAAATTCTCTTCTAAACTTATCTAGAAACATCCTAGAGGTCCTGGTCTTCTTAAAAGACCAATTTTAAGGCCCTAAGAGGAGGTCTAAAAGAGGCTCTTCAAAGAAGAGGTAATGTCCGTTACCGATTCTTTCAACTTTATTTCTTCTTCCACTTCTTATTATTTAGTTGTTTCATTATGAAGTAATAACATGAGTATCAATAATATAATTATATGTTATTATAAGTATGAAACAACCCTATTTCACCATCTACCCATCCTACGGAAAACGAAATCACCGCGCGTGCGTACGTACGAAATACCGTCTCCACGCCGTGGTGTAATCTATTTTCCACCACCACCTTACATGGATGGGTATAATGGTGTAAATAATGACTATATATGATTATTGTAAAGTGATATTGATTCTGAATTTGTATACATACACTCAAATACAATTACATGATCATTGGAATGATATCATCGCTCGTGTGTACGTACGGACTACCGTCTCCACGAACGCGATGAGATTAATTTTCCATGATTAACCATTCAAGAATGATTATAAAGTATATCTAATAACCAATCATGAAATATATGACATAATAATGCTACTGGATTTATGTATATATATATATTTATTCCATCTACTTAATTCCATTCAATACAATAAGGAAAGAAAAACAACATTCATGCGTACGTACGACCCACCATCTCCATGAACTGTGTATTTATTTCCATTTATCGATCCATTATATATATGTATATTATGAATATATATTATAAATAAATCATGTTTTACATTCTGGATGTAAGTAATCATGATCTAAGTAATCATATGAATAATTACAAGTTAAAACACGAACGAAAAATGAAATGATTTTACCCAAAATGCTACTTTAA
Organism: Viscum album; assembly: GCA_963277665.1. NCBI lineage: Eukaryota > Viridiplantae > Streptophyta > Magnoliopsida > Santalales > Viscaceae > Viscum > Viscum album. Next base: position 1,652,849,869 of record OY728121.1, on the reverse strand, counting down.
CATGAATTTACAAACGAACGGGTAATATAAAGTCATAAGTGAACCATAAATGATATAATAACAATGAATATGATTCTTTAATAAGTCAATGACATTATTTAAATCATTATATAGGAAGTTCAAATCTATACGAAGCATATCGGACCCAAGGTAAGGGAAAATATCACAATATCATTTTTATCCGAGATTGTTTATACTTTGGATTTAATGGGGTGGTTTTATCATCCAAATCTATGTTTAATCATTATTTAATATTATTTCCATCCACCTACAATTTTTTAAATCAAATTTTACCCTTCGTTTCGTACGATTTACTTTTTGACTTTTCTGACAAAAGTACGAGGAGAATGTTTTTTTAACTTATAAGGCATGAAAGGATTTGTACGGTTTTATAAAGCCTCATTTTCATGAAGCTTCCTCCAAAATATTTCATGAATATTTTCAAAAAAATCCTTTTCATTTAAAATTGCATGACATTTTGTGAAAAGAAAATGATTTTGAAGAAAAAAGGTTATTTTCCTCAATAATTCATTTCAAGTGTTTTATCAAAACCATTTTCCATCTAAAAGGAAATTATTTCATATTTGTGTGTTTCAAGTATAATGTATCTATGATTTACATGGTTTCACTTTTCTTATTATGAAATGATATCCATTTCTTTTATATGGATTATGTGATGATGGGATGATGTTTATGAAACCCATTTTATTTATTGGGTTATGTATGTTTATTTTGTGGCACAAGTAAGAATGATTTCATTATGAGATGTGTGGGACCTATATCTCCCTCCAATGCATTGGGTAAAGATTTATATCTCATGAGATAGACATGGCTTGAATGGTAAGTTAATCCGATTCAGTATTACAGGACTGGAACGAGGAGTGAACTCGATTCAGAAAGGGACTTTGTCCACTAAGATGGTCTTGTCAGCAATGCCATGGCTACTATGGAAATCATTACATGTGCTTAATGTATTCCAAGATTACATGTTTTATTCCCATACTATTTTATCATGATTTATGTTCCATTATGATCTATGCATTATGTACTTCCAGGTTTTATGTCGTTGCTCAAGATTTTGATGTTTAAACATTATGTTCATGTTTTTCAGTACAAATGTATATGATATGTTTTATTTTATCCGTGCTCACCCTTACTGAGTATTTGAGCTCACCCTTTTTATGTTTTATTTTCCCCCAGGATTAAAATAATGGTTTTAGATAAGGAAACAAAAAGTGTAATATCTTTATGGGAGATGTTGAAGATCTTTCACCATGATTATAAGATTATATTCCGAGTTTCCAAAGACACTAAAATATTACCTTCCTTGTGTGTATGTTTTTGTTATGTATTATGTATTCTGCAAATGTAATGTAATTTCCATGTACGTCAGGCTTTGGGTCTCTACATTTGGTATCAGAGGAAATGTTTAGTCATCCTTTGGAAACTAGGATGCGATAAATTTAGTGAGAACCCTAGATATATTTCTAAAGTATGTCTAGGGATGTCCCTAAGGTTAAGTATAAGTATAGGTTATAGTCCTAGAATTGCACTAACGATCTTAGAATTAAACCTAAGATGTTAGATATTGAAGGTACTCCCCCTTTATTATGTTGTTTTCCCGACTATGATTTTTCCCTCTCACACTATTCTTTTTGGGTTTTAGATGATGGGTGGAATCCGAAGGAACCGTATTGATCAATGTAATGGACAATGAAATGACTTTCCTCCTAAAAAAACCAATGTTATGGGAGATGGAGTGAAAAATCTTATTGCTATACTTACACAAGCTATGAACCATTATGGACTTCCAAATGAGCAGAGAAGTGAACAATATTCTATTTAGTCCTTCATGAGGCAACGTCCACCTTCTTTCAGCGGGTCTTCTGATCCACTTGTTGCTGAACAATGGATCAGTACCACTGAAAATATATTTTCAGTTCTTCAATGTTATGAACATGATAAATTCATATTTGCAGTATATTGTTTGGAAGGTTAAGCTAATCAATGGTGGAATCTTATCAAGAATATGAGGCCAAGAGATGAAATTGAGTCCATGGAATGGGATGGGTTCAAGAACTTATTTTTCAATAAGTACTTCCCTCGTATTGTTCGTACAAAGATGGAGAATGAGTTTCTTGAACTAAAGCAAAAGGATGATGAATCTATTGGTATATACGAAGTGAATTTTACAAGGCTTTCAAGGTATGCATCTGGCTTTATCATCCAACCTGAATGTAAAGTTGATCGATTCTTCAGTGGCTTAAAACCAAGTCTTTGAAAGGAATTATCTATGAGATACTTTAGTAGCTATGAAGAAACTGTGCATTGTACAATCAAGGTTGAAATGGAAGATGGTGTTACATATCCATCTCATGGTTTTGTTAAGAAATTAAAGATGGAGTTCAAGGAGAAATCTTAGAATAATGGTGAAAATAAAATGAATTTTTCCTTATCCTCAAACTGTGGAAAGAAGCATGGGGGAGATTTTCTTAAAGGGACTAGAAAATTTTTTAAGTGTGGAAAAGAAGGTCATCGAGTAGCTGAGTGTCGAAGTAATGGAAAAAGGGTTTCTAATGATGTGAATAAAGAAAAGACTTCAGAGAACGCACCACCAACACTTCAAGGATTCAAGTGCAAGGAAATGGGGAATTATGCCAATAAATGACCTAATCCAAGGGTTAGTGATGATCGACATTAGCAACCACTTAAGGCAAAGGAGAAAGGGAAGTCACATGCGATCACAATTGGCGATGTTGAATATGACAACGATGTGGTGTAATGATTAAGTGTTTATGTAATGGGATTCCAAAAGAATGTTGTATATAGTATCTTGGAATATTGGAATATTTATGTATTGGTCTATTGTGGTTTTCAATAATTTTATGGTACCAGTAACCATGGAAAGTGATTGAGATATTTTTGGAAAGAAGATGATATGCCCATAATGAAGGGATAAGGAGACAATGAAATTTTTGACAGTATTCATGAGCTCATGACTGATCTAAAGAGAAGGTTATATCATGGTTTGAGTATATAGAATTTTTGGATTTTGGTATGTGGAAAGAGTTAACTTTTGATAGTATTCATGTTTTCACTAAGGTTCAATGTGTATTCATTTTTCAAGAGAATACATGATTAAGGTATTCACAAGATTGGAATGTGACCAACAAGATAATGGGGGATAAATGATGGCTGGTTGATGACATTTCAAGTAATCGTTTTCTTTATACTATGAACTTGGACCGAAGTATTTTAGATAAAGATTGGAATGGATTATGTTGTACATAAGATAGTATTGTTTAAGGATAGAACATTTTTCGATATTATTGATGGGATGTTATAGTAATGTAGTTTTATAAAAAGGACAACCTGCAGGACGGGTGACAACCCATCGCGTCGGACAAGGCTATGGGAATCAAACCCACAACCGAAGTGGGACTGGCCTTTATCGCGTACCACTGGTCTACAGGAAGTCCCTGTTTAGTATAAAGTAGTTTTATTATATTAAGCAGTATGATATATGAAGTATAAGTCCATTTTAGGAACCATATATGATTAATCTCACTATAGATTGACTTATGTATATTTAATAACTTTTGCTAACCTTTTGTTTGAGACAGATGGAATGACCCGTCATTCTATCACATGATCTGCTAACACTTCACGAATAACAAATTCATCTTCATTTCTTTAAGAGATGAAGTGGAAATTTTTCAAGGCACAAACAATAGTGAGATTTTACCAAAATAAAGTAAGTATTTATTCTAATTCGAATTCTTCAACTTTAGGGAAATGATCTTGAAAACCAAAAATGTTGTCTTAGTGTCCTTATATCCGATGAATCAGATGGTGCCCTCGATCATCACAAATTTATGGCTTTGTGATTGTTGGCTTTTTCATATCCATGTTCTCTACCACTCTCCATCAGAACATGGCGGTTAGATTTCTCTTCCATATCCATATTTTCACCTATGTTCTCCTATGTAGAAACCCAGTTATTAGTTAATTTGGGTAACTGTTACATTTCATACTTTAGTTTTTAAAGCCAAGTTTTGGTATTCCTTTTTTCGATGTGGGTTTCTATTAAAGAAACTTTCGAGTAGTAAACCATTTATATCCTCGATGAATTTTAAGGGAGAAATTCATTTTAAGGGGGGTAGAATGTAACACCCTGAGATTTTGTGAAAAATATTCTTTTTAATTTTATTGATGTCTTGTGTTGTACGCTACACAAAAAGGAGCTTGCAATACACGCATCCCTGACATGGCTTTCATTACACGCAATCACGACCTTCCATGATAGCATGTGTTGTACGCAATACCGAGTTTCACTAAACAACGATATGCTGTTAAAATATTATTAAAACTAGCCGTTATGAATAGTAATAACCAATTTTTGAAATTTTTTAAATTTCATCTTTCAAAATGAGCTTCATTTTTGGATTCAGAATATCGAAAGTAGCCTAGGGTGAATTTTTGGTATTTTTCTGAAAACTTTCAATTTTTGATGAATAGTGAAAACACTCGGTTACTATTCAAAAACCGACTTTTTATTTAAATAATTATTTATTTTATTTAAATTTTATTTTAGGTCAAAATTGATACATAATACCTATATAAGTTCAATTTAAGTCATTGGAGTCATTTTATAATAATTTTAGATATATAAAAATTTTCTTGAACTTTTCACCGTCTTTTACCTACCTCCTAGGAGAATTTCCAAATTCACATAAAACATAATTTTACCGCTTCTGTGAGTGGAATTTCGAACATCCGAGAGACACGGTTAATATCAAGGACTAAAATGTGGTTCAATGAGATGAAAATAATTTTTGGTGAATAGTAACTTTTTACTTTTTTTTACCACGGTAAAAAGTAAATAGGGTAATTAAGGGTACAAATGATATTATTATTACCCTAACACATGTCTTAATTCTATTGGATAAGTGCAATTCGACCAAAAACAACCTTAGGAATAAAATATGACCATTTAGGCCCACATGGATTAGATTAGGACATTTATTATTAATTTATTTAAAGAAGGTTTAAAATAGTTATAGTCAATGTTTAATAACTAAATAATTTTTAATATAGGGTTATACAAAAGTTAAATTCGACTATAAATATTAATTAGAATGTTAAAAAGATTTTCTATATAATGGTATTTTATTTATAATTTTTATACATTAAATAATGTAATTTATTTATGACACAAAGATGATGCAGTAATTGTTTTATTAATGAAATACTGACATAATTGATGTCATAAATACCCAAATAAATGTAATTTGATACTTTTTATAAATTTCACTAATTTTATAGGTTAATAAGACATGTTATTTTTTATTTAATTAACTTTTTTCGAACCAATCATTCTTTTATGATTTTCACAAAAATCAATTACCAAATAGTGTTAAAATTGACATAAAATAGTTTTTAAACAAATATTATATTATTAATTGTTATTTTATTCATAAAAATCTAAGGTTCATCCAAAGGACTTAGATATGGTTATATATATTAATAATAAACAACCTTGGGTTCGTTTGGCTTGTTATAGTAAGTTTATTAAACTTATAGTGTAAGAAAACAAGAAGACACGGTAAAAGATAAATTATCTAACTTAAAGTTAAATCTAAATGATAAGGTTAAAATACAAACATAAACTTGTATAAATTATATTGGATGAGAGGTTTTAGACACATACACACCTTATATTCTAAATAAATCAATTTGGATCTATTAAAAACCGAATATGACTTTATAATAAAATAAAATTTTTAGTTTTTCCAAAGGTGCCCCTCTCCTCCCTTATAAAAGGGCACCTCCTCCCTCTATTCCTCACACCACTTTGAGCCTTCAAGCTCGGCCAACCCCTGCCAAATTCACTTCTCCACTTCCCTAGAAACATCCTAGAGGTCCTGGTATTCTTAAAAGACCAATTTTAGTTCCCTAAGCGGAGGTCTCAAAGAGGCGCTTCAAAGAAGAGGTAATGTCCGTTACCGATTCATTCAACATTATTTCTTCTTCCACTTCTTATTCTTTAGTTGTTTCATTATGAACTAATAAAATAAGTTTCACTAATATACTTAAATGCTATTATATGTATGAAACAACCCTATTTTACCATCTATCCATCCTACGGAAAACAAAATCACCGCAAATGCGTACGTACGAAATACCGTCTCCACGCCGTGGTGTAATCTATTTTCCACTACCACCTTACTTGGATGGGTATAATGGTGTAAATAATGAATATATACGACAGTTGTAAAGTGTTATTGATTATTAAATAGTATACATACACTCTAATACAATTCCATGATCATGGGAATGATATCATCGCTCGTGCGTACGTACGGACTACCGTCTCCACGAACGCGATGAGATTCATTTTCCAGGATTAACCATTCAAGAATGATTATTAAGTATATATAATAAGTAATCATGAAATATATGACATAATAATGCTACTGGATTTATGTATATATATATTTATGTCATCTACTTAATTCCATTCAATACAATATGGAAACGAAAACAACGTTCATGCGTACATACAGCCTACCGTCTCCATGAACGGTGTATTTATTTCCATTTATCGATCCATTATATATATGTATATTCTGAATATATAATATATATAAATCATGTTTTAAATTATGGATGTATGTAATCATGATCTAGGTAATCATATGAATAATTAAAAGTTAAAACACGAACGACAAATGAAATGGTTTTACCCAAAAAGCTACTTTAACATGAATTTACAAAAGAACGGGAAATATAAAGTCATAAGTGAACAATATATGATATAATAACAATGAATACGAATCTGTAATAAGTCAATGACATTATTTAAGTCATTATACAGGAGGTTCGGATTCGTACGAATCATATCAGACCCACGGTAAGGGAAAATATCACAATCTCATTTTTATCAGAGATTGTTTATAATTTGGTATTTACTGGGGTGTATTTTATCATCCACATACATGTTTACTCAATTTGTAATATTATTTCCATCCACATACAATTTTTGAAATCCAATTTTACCCTTCGTTGAGTATTTAGTAAAAGATATGAAAGGAATATTTAGTCATTTTTCGTACGAGGTACTATTTTCTTTTTCCGACAAAAGTACGAGGAGAATGTTTTTTTAACTTATACGGCACGGATGGATTTTTACGGTCTTATAAAGCCTTATTTCCATGAAGCTTCCTCCAAAATATTTCATGACTATTTTCAACAAAATACTTTTCTTTTAAAATTGCATGACATTTTGTGAAAAGAAAATGATTTTGACGAAAAAAGGATATTTTCCTCAAGAATTCATTTCAAGTGTTTTATCAAAACCATTTTCCATATAAAACGAAATTATTTATTATGTGTATGTTTCAAGTATAATGTCTCTATGATTTACATGGTTTCACTTTTCTTATTATGAAATGATATCCATTTCTTTTATATGGATTATGTGATGATGGGATGATGTTTATGACACCCATTTTATTTATTGGGTTATGTATGTTTATTTTGTGGAACAAGTAAGAATGATTTCATTATGAGATGGGTGGGACCTATATCTCCCTACAATGCATTGGGTAAATATTTATATCTAATGAGATATATATGGCTGGAACGGTAAGTTAATCCAGTTCAGTATTACATGACTGGAACGAGGAGTGAACTCGATTCAAAAAGGAACTTTGTCCACTTAGATGGTCTTCGCAGCAATGCCTTGGCTACTATGGAAATCATTACATGTGCTTAATGTATTCCACAATTACATTCTTTATTCTCATGCTATTTTATCAGGATTTATGTTCCATTATGATCTATGCCTTATGTACTTCAATGTTTTATGTCGTTGCTGAAGATTTTGATGTTTAAACATTATGTTCATGTTTTTAAGTTCAAATGTATATGGTTTGTTTTATTTTATCCATGATCACCATTACTGAGAATTTGAGCTCACCCTTTTTATGTTTTATTTTCCCCCAGGATTAAAAGAATGGATTTAGGTAAGGAAACAAAAAGTGTAAGATCTTTATGGGAGATGTTGAAGATCTTTCACCACGATTAGAAGATTATGTTCCAAGTTTCCAAAGACACTAAACTATTACGGTCCTTGTGTGTCTGTTCTTGTTATGTACTAAGTATTCCGCAAAATTAATGTAATGTCCATGTACGTCAGGCTTTGGGTCTCTACATTTGGTTTCCTTGATCTCGGATAATGAATTCCATTGAAGGTGTAATATCAAGGCCCTGATGGGGTAATGTCTTAATGGGAAGAATATTCAGGACAAACTCATCTCAACACTTTTGTGTATTTTCTCAACAATATATCTATATTTGATCATTATTAAATAAGTATGGGTAATTAACCAACCATAGGGAGTAAATGAAAGTCTTTTTATATCCCCTTTTATGGATCAATGTGACATATCACCTTTTCACAAAAGCCACTCCACCTCACAGGTGAGATTACTTGTAAGGGAATAGATTTGTGAGGGTGTCTAAAAGGAAATTATAATTAACTCTATTTCCACAATATTGAAGTACATTGAAACAATATAGGTTATAATACTTCATAAAATAATGTCAACTCAGCTTGGGTGGACTATGTATCCTCACCATAGAACTTTTATATCAATGTTTTTTATCCATTAATAGAACATGTGACCATGAGAAACACATCACACACATTGATTCATATAAAAGGCATCCAATAGTATCAGATTCAGGAATAGATAGATTTTTTTGTGTTAGATTTTAGGGACATCATTTTTTCTATACAATTATCAATAACTATGGTCCTTTTACAAATTGGAGGACTCCATAGACAGATCCTCTACCACTGTAGCTTTACTTTAAGTAGAATGAGTTTTACAAAAACAATATATTGGAAAATTATTAAGATCAATTATGTTACAAATTTATAATCCTAATGGAATGGAATAAAATATTCCACTAATATTGAAGAAGAACACCATACATTGTTAGGAACATGTGTGGAAAATTTCTGGCATTAGTTGGTTCTATAAATGGTCTCCATGAATTATTCAAGAATATTATAAGTGTTATCAAAGAGGCCAAAATATCAAGAGTATTCCATTTAGTGGACCATGAAAATGTTTCACCTTCTACCTCCCAAACCTGTATGAATGTCAGGAAGAGTAGTAACGGCTAATGTGATACATACTCTAGCCACATATCTATTCTAGTTTTAGGTATCCACACAAAAAACCTCATCATTTAAAGGATAGGGTAAAAAATGACACATAAGGTTATAATTAAAGATATATAGGTATATAATTTGATTGTTAAATGAACAATGTATATCTGTTTATGAATGAGAATTATTCTTGATTCATTATACGTTATTTATAAAAGAACATGCTCTATAATTTGAAAATTAGGAATCCATAAAAAAATAAAATAAGGAACCATCCCAATTATTTCACATAACTAATATTCCTATGACTCACAAAATTAGATAAATTTATCATCATGTACCATCTTAATAACATTATAGATCTTGATATAGTGAAATTAGTTGATCCTTGGGTGCATGTTAGATGGACATCCACCACCTCATATAATTATTGTAATGGTAACATGGATTGATAATGGTTTCCATGAAAGTATGTAATTTTTTTGATAATTGGATAGCCCAAAATTTAATCTTTAAAAACCATGTGTTGATATTTTCATAACTAAAACATTTAATAACCACCCAATAAAATTCATCATTTTCTGTAACATCATGTACTTTGCATCCATAAAGAGCATATAGATGTTTGTACTGACAAAAAAATGGTTTCATACAGACCTTTCTAGTTCCAAATATGGTTCCCAATATAATGAATTTCTTGGAACCCCTATTAGGGGTAAATTCTATGTCTTGTTATGTGTAATTGAAATTATCTGATGATTAAAAATAATTTAACTCCTTCATTTTCATTAGGGTGGAAGATTGTTGTGATGATAACCTGCATAAATCATGCTCATCTGCCCCTCTAAAATCTTCTTTCTGACACTCTTCAACATGGGGAATAATATCATTAACCATATAATATTAAAATGGGGATATTGTTGAAAATTTTGTATATTTCACATAGACAATAGGAAAACCATTACTCTTGGATCAGTAAATCTTGATTTTTTTCATAAAGTCCTCAAGTATAACATAGCTTCCCACATTTCATGATGAAATTTGGTTGAGTAAAATACATACAAAAATATATATAATTTGGAGGATTCATAAAAAACTCCTCCCCAGTCTAGTAGGCCATCCACAATTCTTTTTGGTGAATGATCCCCTTGGGAGTAAAAGTACGAATCTGACATGAAAATATGAGAATCAGAATTACCTCATTGGTATCCCAGCTCTAATATCAATCATTAATGGACTCAAATTATTAATAGGATTTCTTGTTACCCTCACTAAGACATTTAAAACTATCTTGGGTTTTAGATAATAGTGGCTACTGCCAAAGCATATCATGAAAAAGAAGATGAGCATTAAGAATGTTGAGAAACAATTTCCTTTTTTTAAGGGGGATATGGTCATGCTAAAATAAGTAAATATACCTCAACTATATTTCATAGAAAATATCAGTAGTTTTGATGAACAGTAATTTCTAGTGGATATTGTCTCTAAGATCTGTCTTATCCCAACACACTTACTCTTCTATCAAATGTATACAAATATTTATCTCTCACTATATAAAGTGACAATTCAAGGATATGAAAAAACTAAAAAAAATACATTGCAATTTTAATAGTTTAATTCCCATTAAAAGTATTTGTTATTTAATAATTTATTCATAGTTTCCTCATAAGAAACCACTTTCAAGGCCATATAATTGAGGCATTGGTTACAATTTTTTGATGTCATCACATCATCATGTCATAAATTTATAATGTATCACCTATATGGTTGAGTAGGTTACTTCATAATGATTTTAAATCTTTGATACTGATGATACTGACCATATTGATGATTTTTACAATAAAAATAGTCTAAATCTTCACTAGGCTGAAAGATATGAACATATTAATGATCCCAATGATCTAATATCTACCTTAGTCAGTCCTTTGGTTGAATTGAAGAGTCAGATTCTACTTCATATTCAAAATAATGAGGTAATGACTCTAGATCATGGAAGACCCATTACTATTCAAGAAGCAAAAGGATTATTCTTGATCAGATACAACATGTTTGAGTGATAGGAGAGTATGATGCTATAGGAAAACTAAATTGTTGTCTATAAAAGAGTTCCACATATTCATCTAATCAAATATTTCATACACATATATCGAAGGGAAAGGTTGACTAATTGGTCGTCAATAGATAAATAATGTATCAAAATGATAATAAGACCATGTAATTTCAGATCACAATGATTAGGAAACATGAAATATAAAAATATGATTTCAATTTAGTAAAAAAATCAAACACTAATCTATATAGGTTTCTCTTATTTAGGAAGATGATTCTACCTCCCAACTACCTATTCTAAAGGAATTTATCTTCCTCCTTTCACTCGTACATATTGTGAGGTGTATAATGAAAACCCTTCTTCTTATAAATTGGTGATTTCCACCAAATTCAATTAGTACAATTTTTGAACCTCATTACTAGGGAATATAAAAGGTTATTGTAGTTCAATGTCTTCATTCAGACCAATGAATTATAGTGGTGCATTTCATTATTTAATTCGAATCATGATGTGTGTAAATACATTTATATATGGATTATATTGATTCATAATCTTGTAATTTTCCACCATATGGGTATTCCTATCTTACAATTATAACATATTAATGTAGATTGATGGATGATGCCATGGAATATTGACATAATTGAGGATGATGTTGAAACATTTATCAATGATAACTTCATATGGGAGATCTAGTAACTGAATTTGAATTTCAAAATTTTCCTTATTAGTCGTAAGTGTATGTATATTAGGGGATGCATTGAATTTGGGACCCTATTACCACTTATTGATTGAATACTTCCCTATTCTATTCATAGAGTTACAAATCAATGAAACTATTAGATTTTAGGACCTATCTTTCATAGATGGACACTCCAGATACAATCCAATATATATTACCCCTAAGATGAAGAGTGTAATAAATATAAAGAATGTCTTGTAATATATTGTGAATTTGTGAAGCCCTTGGGATGAACCATTCTATAGATACCTATCAGTCAGAAATTAATAGCATCTTCATGCTCCTTTTGGATTGATGGTTGAGTGATGATTGTCAAATTCAACAAACATTAGAAAGATCATGGGGATCATGAGAAAGTGTTCTACATTCTCCATTACCATAATATTAAGATGGACCCCATCATTTTCAAATTTGCGGTCACCAATATACAATTTTATGGATTCATTTTTTGGTATATAGGTGTCGAGATTGAACTAGAGAGAATTTATACAATCATTGAAATTCCCACTAAGTAAAATTTATGAAGACTAAGAGGATTTCAAGGGTATCTAGCATACAAATTATGTTTATTTAGAAAATAGGAACGAATGTGAGGTCCTTTTTTTGAAGATTATGAAGAAATGTTTTTTCTACAAGTTGGATAAATAATTCAATATAAAAAAACAATAATAAAAATTTACTAAATCATCCATTTATGATGTTGCGTGTCTATAGAAAACCCTTGATCCTCTATTTAAATTACCTATAGGAATCATCTAGAACATTATTGAATCATAAGAACAATAAGTCTGAAGTGAATTTTCTATTATATTATAATGGGATGATGAATGATCTTAAGGTTAGATATTCTCTTTTTTTTGAGAATAATGGGATTGTATTGTTATTTATAGTATAAAGGTTGAATAATTATCTATAGAATCTTGATGTGATATTGATCTACCACATCAACCCACTTATGTACATTCTTAATAATCCAATTATGATTTAATTATAGGCACGATGGAAATAGATATTTAATATCAAATTATGTTTTTAAAAGGAATAAAGTGAAATTAAATGATATATTTCTATACCATGCACCAAAACCTAGAAGAGTTTCCCCTATATTTTGAGTTTCATAACCAATCCATTCTCTCCATCAATTAAGTAATCCAACTCTAGGGAATTAAATTTTATTTTTTCTCTAGAATCCTAAAATAAATGTGGTCAGATATAGCTAGAATTAATATGGTTATATTTTTATTTTTCATTATATATCCCTTATAATGAATTAAGTCGTATTTGTTTAAAATTTTAGTGGGATGAACATACAAAGAGTCAAAATAGAAAGAACTCATTAGTGGAATTTAATTATCACTCAAGATCTATGTTCTATAGAAGGAAATGAATTGTGTGTTTGAGCAGGTCATTAAGTAAATTAATGATAAATATGATAAAAAATGAGTAATTATTCCCCTTTCCTGATCATATCCATGAGTTTATGGAAACTTTTCCATTTGAATCAAAGGGGTCTCATGTCTCATAGTCTCAAAATGATCAAGTAGATACTATGGTAAACCTGGATGCAGCCATTATAGAATTTGGAAAATATGACATGGTAATATATACGGAATAACAGATATTTATAACATCCAAAATTATTTATAGAGAAGAGAATATGGTGAATAAACACAACACTGAATCTTAACAGACATCAACCAAAAATGACCATGTGATATGATAAGTACTTCATTATATTACCCCTTTGTTAAGTACCACAAATACAAGACTCTAACATCAAGACAATTTAATAACGAATAGATCCACAAAGAGTTAGTGAGTTTCGTCGATTTTTATACCCCAATCATGGTGAGATCAATGTACAATAAAAAGATTAATAGAATAATTTTCCATTTCATCAAGATAAAGGAAATCCCTACAGGGTTGAGAGATGTTCATGTTAGAGAATTTGGGTCCCATTAGATAAAATTGATGTTGCTCCTTTAAGATTTATGGAGTGTCTATTTTTATCCAACCATGATTCATGATTAGTAGGATTTGAATAAGAGGTATCACTTTTACCATGGTCAAACTAAAACCATACATTATCCTCTATAGGTACTCTTCATTAAACTATACTCTTTGTCCTTCATTATGTATGGAGAAGATGTTATTATTCCCACCACATTGATTATAGTTTGATAGTTCTTATTCATTATTACTACTAAAAATTTCATTATAAAATTATATATAGTCATTCCCCTAATAGAGATAAAGATAGAGTATATGATCATGTGCTTGAATTCCAACATCATCTATATGTTTGGAGTCTCTCAAACAATTCTCACTGCTAATAGATCCAATTTTGAAGCTGCTAAGATGATAATTTTTTTATAAAGTAACATATATTATCCAACCACAATTACTACTATCATTTATTAAGTAGTGTACATATATAGGTATCTTATAAAATTATATGTGAAATTATATTGAATATAGTGGATCATAATAAGAATCCTTACTATGAAGAGATCATCAATGTGTAATGGTAATATCATATGATATCTCTATATTCTATGTGGGGAACCCCTTACTCTATAGTCCATGGACTAAAGTATGTTTTAGATTTTTATTCTCAGCTAACATCACTCTAGAAATAAATCAATAACATATTAAATCAATATGAGTGTTTATAGGTCCAAAAGATAATATTGGAATCCATTCATTAAGATAGGATACATGCATTACACAATCTTATGGTTCATTAAAATCATGTTGATTGAGATATAATTAATATGGTATACCTTCAACCGTTCTATATGTGGTGTCTTGGTCTTGGTAATCTGAATAAAAAAAATAAATAAGACGAAATTAATCAATTTTGGAGGTGAGGTGGGAAGGACCCTTCACTATAAACAATGATTAATTAAATTTTGTATATTTAATAATAACTGCCAATTTGGAGTGCAACACACTTTACCCCAATAAAGGTTTTGAAAATAATATCCATGTGTAGGATAACTAGTCCAAATGAATTTTTAAAAGGATAAATAGAAAAAGATATATCCTAGAAACATGATTTTAAATTTCACTAAATAAATCTATTAATGGAACTTCAAACTATACTAAACACAATATTATTATACAATAAAAATACAAATTGAATATGTAACCACCCACATCATTATGTGTTGTGAAATTTAGTAGAAAATTTTAATTTTGATACGTAAAGTATGAAAAAAATAAATAATTGATACTCGAATTGTAATTCCAATGGATGAAACATCTATTGGAAATTGTTATTTAAAAGTAGTAAAATATGTAAACTCTTATTTATGTTGTGGAAAGTGACTTTGAAAAATTACTCAATAAAACCATTGACACTTCTGACAAACATGTTTATGTGTCTAATAAGAAGAATAACTTGTTAAACACATCATTAGGAACTCCTATAATTTGGAATGGATACTTCAATAAAATAACCTATAATATTATTTACACAAAAATGGGAAATTTTATGTCATAATATCAAATATTTTAATACCAAATCAAGACCACTAACTATTCGAAATTATGATATAGAACATTAGGAAAATTGTCTTTTTAATAGGAGACAACCTTGGGATTATCCCTAATAGAAACATGAAAAGTTTTTTTTCAAGAAAGTGAGTTCGAAGAAGTAATCCATCCATAATAGAGGTTTGTCAAAACTATCATTGAATTTTTAAAAAAAGGATGTTGAAAATCGTTTAGGATTTCAAATTATATTAATCATCTGAATCACTAAATGGGTAATCTCTAATAAAATTGTGCAAAAGTAAACTAGATTCACAATTTTACAAAATGAGAATAATGAGTTAGTACCCAAATGAATTTTTAATTCCTAAATATTTTTCATTGACTAAAAATAATTTAATCATGTTACCAAGAAAGACCACTTACCAATCCCTTTTATATAATAAATATTAGGTATTCCAGATTCTAAGGGTCACTAACATTTAAAAGATATATTTTTTTATTATTTTCATGTACTAATAGAACGATAAGTAAAAAATAAATGTATATACACCTGCCCATTCGGATCATTTTCATAATAGAGGACTCCCTTTTGGATTTTCAATTCACATAGTTATGACATCCACCATTTCATATCTCTTTTATGTGGCTAAATTTTGTTTGTTACAAGACCAAAAGTGTTCCTCCTCATATTCTAGATGTTGTCAACTATAAGTGGGTGTGTAAATAATATAGTGGTGATTCAATACCCCATGGTACAATATTATAATATTGTAGAATTAAATATTAATAATAATAAATATCATTGTACTAGAAAGATCAAAAATAGTATGAACTGAAAATGGTATGTAAATGGAGGAACAAATAAACCGATAATAATAAATCATATAATGGTAAGATGAATGTATAAAAATGTTATATTAAAATTAAAACATAATATATAATCAGATGACACAAATAAACTAAAAACCCTTGTCTATAAACCCACATTGGTCACATCTCCATGCCCCAACCCATCAACTAATAAACTAGTCAACTACAAGGCCCTATTACCTTTTTGAAAACTGCATCAATTTAATGTTCTTAGGTACCAAGATATTAACTGAATATGGTGTGAGTAAAACATAGTAGGTTAACTCCAACATATCTAAATAAAACCAATATAATAATTAGTTTATCAAAGGTAGAGATAAATATGTGTATTAATTAATCAACCTAATATAATAAAAGACCAACCTCCTTCAGAACCATGCTAGAATATCTTTGGGTTTGAAGCACAATAATTACAGTGATAACTAGCATCCCCTGCATAATCACATAACTGAGAAAATTAATATTTATAATAATATAATCATTTAGGTATAACCCTCTATATATGAATTTAAATATCTAGGTATAGAAATCTACATAAACATTTCAGCATCCCGAAAAACCCCTCTATATAAGAATATCAACACGAAACTAGGCCAAGGTCACTATATACACATTACAATAAGAAACTGTCCCAAGAATCCTATATAATCAATATAGCATGAAACTAGGCCAGTTACACTATATAAGCATTACAACATGAAATTAGTTTAAGCCAACTATATAATCATTACACCATGTAATTGGGGCAAGAAAGATATATATTAATTATAGAATGTATCTTGGCCAAGAACACTATATAAGCAATATATTAGGAATCACAACACATTTCATAACAAAAAAATATCATAATATCATATCCTAGGCCTTAATGGTTAATTCATAAAATTACCATTTGTATTTCAAATGAACATTCATTTACATATCAAATTATCTTATGTAATTTAAATACACAACAATACATTACTCATGTGGTTTTATATAAATCAAGAACAAGATATATCATGTCACTCTACACAGTCTTGATGAAATGAGCCAAATTATTATTATTCAAGTGTCCATTCAAACAATAGGTAGCTAGAAGCTAGGTAGAAACATCAATTGAATCAAAAGGGATCCAACAAGTAATCCAAAACCAAAATTTTCATCATCTATTATTATATTAATATAATTATAATTTTCTATTAGTGAAATCCCAATATTTAAAATACTTAAAAATTAAATATACCATAGGGTAAGTTTGATACTACCTAACTTTAATCAGTGATCAATAAAATTATTTTAATTAGTAATTACAATAAGAATTAAGCTACATAGGATTGGAAGAGGAATCCTAGATCACATGAGATGATTACGAGCACCTGATTCCATGGTGGTAAAAAGATAACACCATGATAATTGAGGGAAATGGATGAAAGTGAAAAAACTAAGTAGAAAAACATACCAATTATTGATCACATGATTGGAATGTCTAAAATTGACAAAGCTTATCCATAATCACCAGTAAATGAATTACATGGTGTGTAATTATAGATTTATGAGTATGGAAAAAATCAAATTACCTTAAGTGAAATTAACCCTACTCAAACATTATTGTTCATGTAAAATTGATTCATCTCATGTTACAAGTTCATGTCATGATCTTTCTCATGAAATGTATCGATTTCAATGCATCATCCAAGAAATAGTTACATGTCATTAAATACTCAAACACAACAGGTAAATGTCATTCAATATCCCTTAAGAAAACAATTATGTAGAAGATCCTAGACCACCTAAAATTAATTATAAACTCATGGAAACCCTATATAAACCTATTTAAATGTTTATAATTAGACTCCATTAATTTAAAAAATATACATCCCTAATATTCTGGTCACCTTCCCAGGAAAATTATCTGCATATCCAAATGAGACTCATAAAAAAAGATTAAAAATACAAAGTAAAACACAGATAAAAGAGGTCACATGAAAATAAAAAAGAATGATGTGTGAGGAAAAATAAAGGATCTTACATTATTATCCTTCAATGATGAATATAAATATCTTTTAGATATTATTTATGGATATTACTTGATGAATATAAAAGATATGGAATAAGTACTAAAACATTTATTGAATTTCTTTAAAAAAATTAAAAAAATATTCAGAAGAAAAATGGAATTAAATTTCATGAAATTTTATTCCATAGTGACGAATGTAAATATTTTTCTTCACATATTTTTTTAATGTGGGATTGAATTTGGTAATGAAAAAATGGGAAATATTATTACATTACATTACCCAACCACTTTATGATAGATTAGTTCATTTTTTATCCATTCTAGTTTTTAAAGATGATGTACTTGAAACATTAGAAAGATTTACTTTACCAAAAAACTTACTTAAGAATGATATTGAATTTCCATTTAAGGTTTAATATAGGAATGTTTTTGATAATATCAAGGAAAACATTTTTATAAATTCCAGAATATAAATACTTAATGGGAATATACCCCTGCAGATAGTGTGAGATAGTTAAAATAGAGGAATGGGTGCTTTGATATCCCAAATTGTAGATGGGTTCCCACAAGTGATATAAAAAATATTTTAGACCATTAACGCATCATAAATAAATTGTCTAGGAATTAAAAAAGAGTTTTTTTAATTATAATTTTGCAAGAAAACTTCTTATATTACTTTGTATAATGTAAGGTATATATTTTCCTTGATTATGTAAAATTGAGACATATGATCAAGAATGGTGAAGTTAATCTAAATATAATGGGTTTTATATTGTTCATGTTACTTTTTTATTGGATATAAATGATTAAAATGGCTATGAAAATCCATTTTAAGACCACATGATTATACTTCCTCCCACTTCCAAGCTATAAATATCTAATAAAATAAACCGAGATTACTCAATTCATGGTGTGAAACCATTCAAAGTCATATAATTCCCATAGTATGATGATCTAGTGAATTTTATTTCCACATAAAAGGTAATACCCATATTTAATAAGAATCAAACTGTTAAATTCAAATATGTGTCAATGTTATATATCTATGAGGATTCATATATATAGAAACATTATAGTGGATAAGTAATTAGGAGATTCATTCCTAACATTTCAAGAGAGAATAATTGATTCTTTGTGGGATATAAAAAGTCAACTTTTTTGTTAGTCAACTAAAAACTAATAGATCATAGCATAATGGTATGATAAAGTTTATCCCATGGGGGAAAGGGCTATAAAATTTAAATAGTTTTATCTAGATCTATTTTTTTATATAAAGAAAAAATTACAAAACCTACATGAAATTTTGGATGTTTGGACTAAATAAAAAATAAAAAATAATGGTGTTGGGATGTGAGTTGATGTTGAAGATAGTTTTTCATCTATATAATTAGCCATGATAATTATTGTGGTAACTTGTATTGTTTTTAAAATTTAAATTTCACTATATAAATCATGCGAACCCTCTATCGAGGTTGGTTATAACCAACATATATTCATAGTGTATAATCTTGAAACAAAATTTGGAGTTATGGTCCTCTTTTATCTCAGACTTTTGTTTACCACATTGAGTTCCATACTCCAAATTTCATTACCTTAACTTGAAAATTAGAGGATATTATTTCATTTATGAAAAAGAAATACTAATTAAATAATATAATCACATTATTTTATCAAACTCACCATTCCATCAAATAATTATGTTTTCATGAATAATATTTCAATTATCATGAACAATTTATTTTTGTGTGAAAGTAGTGGAGTGTTAGTTCTAAAATAATATTTCTGTGAAAAACAAAAAATTTATCATTATTAATTTCACAAAAGAACATTCCTCTCAATGTTACACACTAAAAAAATATGAAAAAAGGTACTATATTATGTACTATCATTGTCAAGGAAAACTGTCTTCTTCTACTCTCACTTCAGATGCTAGTTTGAGGTCTTCCACCCACCTCTTACGTCATCCAATCTTAGTACTATGATTTCATTTGGCTATTGCTCTAGTCTAATCTAGGTTCTCTTAATATGGATAATGGATCAGTTTCCTAGTAGTTCATTATCTTATTTATATATTATTAACTATCAATTTAATTTTTAAATTTTCCTTCCCCACTATATTTTCATTTCTATCACTCTCTTGTATTTTTTTATTTAACACAATTAAAATATTCCAACCATTTACTATATTTTTAATTTATTTATATTTTATTGTTATTATCTGTCTCTTTCTCTTGGGTAGAGAGTTTTGATGAATCATCTACATGATTTACCTATAATCATTTTTCTATTTTTGAGGTCATTTTTTAAATTATAATTTTAAATCCCCACTCCCCACAGGAAAACATCTCTCTGAAAATCCAAGGGGCTTGTCAATACTCTATTATATTCCTAAAGAGTTCGGGTATTTGAAACATATAAGCTAGAAACTCTCATTGTGTAACCACATTTTCAGTGGCCACATATCATGAATGAACTACCCGGACATAGTGCATCACATTGGGAAAATGTTGCAGTTAATTCTTATTCATGTTCTCCAGAAATTGGGAGATATAACATAGTGGTAGGAAAATGGTGGAATTAATTCTTCTCCATTTTTTTCCATGACACGATGGTGTCTTACTATAATGCAGAACTTGTTCATTATTTTTGAAATACAGGGACACAAACAAATATTTGGGAACTATGATCTAGTGACTCCAATATATTATGATATCATAGGTTACCACATAGTGCGGGATATTCATGTGGCATGATATTTAACTAAATGAAAATAGTGGTGGATATCACCTTCCTGGATAAGGTGGTTCTATAGTGAAATAATTGAAGATGCGACAAAGATCGATGGTGGGTTTAGACTAAGGATTTTGATGTAGACACTCTGAAAATATGTGTTGTCCCATTAAGTTCACAGTAACCCATGCTTCACACTTATCCCATACAATATTTTGACAGATATTTCTTCTTATAAATGAACTAAAACGTTCTATACAAATATCAAATACCAACTATAGGGATGGGATCTTGATAGACTCACATAAAAAACATTCTTATGATGAAACACATGGGCCTAGTTAGGGTATCTTATTTTTTTGCTATGTACCCATCTACACATCATAAAAAATACTCCAAAAAAACAAAAAAGATAAAGAATTTAATCCAAATTTATTTTTTATTTATCCAAATTTTCATTTGATAATAAAAATACTCAAAAATGAATATTTTTAATTAAAACATGGTTCTTCTAAATTGTAAACATAACAAAATAATCAATTAATGATTTTCAAATTTAATCATGAAAGCTAACTCTCCAAAATTCCCTACACCTAACCCTTGATTTTCATCATGAAAATATATTTCCAAACTAAATTGAAAAAACACATTATAAAAATATTAAGAAATAAAAAATTACTTTAAATAAAAAATCAAACATTGGGGAATGGAATTTCAAGTGTCGCATATAGAAATTGATTCCAACTCCTCACTAGAAAAAATTCCATCTAAACTCCCATAAATAATGGTGGGGATTCTATTTTAATTCATTTAGGTCTTTAAAATTTTCATTACTTACATTCTATGATCTGATATACCAAAAAAAATTCTTCTATAATTGTTGATGGTCAATTAAATAATAATAATATGTCTTCCTAATACATTGAGTACATGAATAAAACCTATCAATATTAAAATGGTCTACTATATCAACATACTAGATAAAAAATCTCTACAAATCATGATGAATTTGAAATACAGGATCAAATGATTATGCCTTGATGGGAAGGATGAAAATTGTTGAATAACACATTAATCTATAAAATGAGGGTTATATATAAGTGTAAATAAAGATAGGAAATGTAAATATTATTAAGTTATCTTTTATAAAAAGATAAATCTTCCCCCACATCCCAAGATAAAATATGTTCATGGATAATGAAAACACAATTAATGAGTTACCTATTTAAATTAATTTTGTTTTTTTAGTTTTTTCCAAAATTATGCTATGACTAGTCTCAGATCTATCAATAAACCCTATATGGTGAAGATCCTTGGTCATGTAATGGTAATTTTGACCCTCTATAACTCAATTATTTTTTTAATTTTAAAATTATTCTAGAGGTTTAAACATTAAAAACAGTCATGGGTGACAAATCTTTCTTCTAAAATTCCAAGGAGACAACAATTACATGTTATCTCAAAGGAGAATATCCATTTTTCATTAAAATCCATCTTTCCTCAAACTTAATCATTGAAAATCATGTATAAAATAATATTATTGGTAGGACTAGATAAATCAGATTGAAATGTTTTAATTCCTATGAAAGGAAATTCATGGTATATAAGTGAAAAAGGTGGATTAATTTTTAGTATGTCTTAAGGATAATTTCCAAATACATAAAACAATACCTCCACAATGTTTAATGTTAATTTTACAGTCACTATTTTTACACGATTAAAATCCTAATCCCAGTAGGTGACATATACGATATTCTCTCATAAAAATTATTACTAAATATTGTAAATATTTGTAACACCCCAATCTTCTACGGTACGCTTCTCATTGAATAATGTGATAGCGTGTGTTGTACGCAACACCGAGTTCTAACACGCCATAACCAATCAAACTAGTCGTTATGAATAGTAATACCTACTTTTTGAAATTATATATATTTTATATTTTAAAATGGACTTCATTTTTGGATTCAGAATATCGAATTTAGCCTGAGGTGAAATTTTGGTACTTTTCGGATAACTTTCATATTTTGATAGATAGTGAAAATTACTAAATTTTAATTAAAAACAACTTTTTTAATCAAAGTAATTAATAGTGATAAATTATGAATTTGAGTGGTTTTAAAGTATATTTAAAATATATTTTTACCATTTAATATAATGTTGGTCATTTGACATAATTTTACAATTAAACCGAACATAAACAAGTGTCAATCTTTTGATAGTTATTATCTCTTTAAAACACGCTTTTTATTTTGACAGCGGGAATTAATTTTAAATTAATTTCTGCCACTTCTGTGTTTTGAATTTAGTAAAATGGATTCCATATTTGGAATCAGGATGTTCAAATTGTGTAAATAGGTAACTTTTATTTTTAGACATTTTGAATAATTACTGCGGTAAATATTTTATTTACCATGGTTAAGGGTAAATTCGGTAAATAAGGGTTAAAAAATATTATTATAATAATACTAAATTACCCTAAAACGTGTCCTAGCCTTATTGGTTGATACATGTTCGACCATAGGAATATTTGGGTCGATTTTGGGACCCCATGGTGCCACTTGTAGGTGATAGGGACATTTTTTTTAATTAAGTTAAAATGAATACAAAAATGACACAAGCATATATCTTTTAGAAAAACAATTATTACATAGGGTTATATATGTTGGATTTTAGATTATAAATATTAATTAGAAATATAAAAATATTTCCTACATAATGATATTTTATTTATAATTTTTAGACATTAAATGATTTAATTTATTTATGACACAATGATGATGCAGTAATTACTAAAATAGTGAAAAATTAAATTAATTGATATTATAAATACCCAAATAAATATAATATGAAACTTTTAATGAATTAAACTAATTTTCTAGGACAATATCATATATTATGATTGATTTAATTGAGTTTTTACGAAGTAATAAATCTTTTATGAGTTTCACAAAAATCAACTATTGAATAGTGTCAAAATTGACATAAAAAAGTTCTTAAAACAAATATTATATTATTAATTGATATTAAATTCCTAAAAATCTAAGGTTCGGCCAAGAGACTTATATAATGATAGGTTCATCATTAATTTACCACTTGGGTGTCGCTTGGATGTATATAGTAAGTTTATTAACCATATTATATAAAAATACAAAGAGACATTGTAAAAGTGAAACTAATTAACTTAGAGTTAATACTTAAAGATAAGGTTAATATAAGTACCCAAACCTGTCTAAATTCTATTGGTTGAGTTGTTTTTGACCCATCCCCACCTTAACCTTTTAATAGTCAACTTTGGAGCCATTGGAAACCGAATATGAATTTATTATAAATTAATATTTTTAGCTTTTCCAAGGGTGCCCCTCACCCCTCTTATAAAAGGGAACTCCTCCATCCCATTTCTTCACACCATAAAAGCCTTTTGGTTCGGCCAAACTCTGACCAAATACTCTCCCAACATCCCTCACTACATCCTAGAGGCCTTAGTTTTATCAGAAAGCCAACCTAAGGAGCCCTTTTGATCAAATCAAAAGGAAGAACCGGAAGAAGAGGTAATGTTTTCACCACCCCTTTTCAAGTTCCTTTCTTCTTCCACTTCTTCTTTCTTTGTTATTACCATTCTAAAATAATAACTCCAGTATCTCACATATACTGTGATGTTATTATAAATATGGTACAACCATATTCAGTATTCTATCCACCCTTTGAATAACATGTCACCATACGTGCGTACGTACGGCTTACCGTCTCCACGTCGTGGTGTAATGGTTATTCAATATATTATTAATTTGGATGGGAATAATAATGATGTGTAACTCATGTAAATAATAAATATAACATGTTAATATGATATACCATCCATTTATATATTATTTTAATATCAAAAAAATGATATTGTCGCTCGTGCATACGTACGGACTACCGTCTCCACGAACGCGATGAGATTCATTCTCCATCGTATCCATTCAAGTATAATTATCATTTGATGATTTAAAAATGATGTTTAAGGACTTGATATCATTCTGGATATGAATAAGATACAACAAACATGGCTTATGTAACAAAACATATAAAAAAATGAGTAAGTTAACACCCGAAACGACGATAATTCTAAGATATTATTAACAAATCAATGTTAAAAGATCATATATGATATCATATTAGTATATATGATTCTTGTATAATTTAATAAAAATTATTTCACCATTATACAGGAGGTTAACCTACCCCAACCAAGGAAAAGTACAAGGTAAGGGTTATTTCACAATCTCTTCATTATCCGATGTTGTTTATACGTAATAATCTACTGGGATCTCATTATCATCCACATCCATGTTTCTTAGTAATGTATTACAAAACATTTTTATTATTTACAAGAATATGGGTTAAAGTCATTTATACCCTTGTTTGACTTTTTATAAGAGGAATCTTTCCGTCATTTTCAAAACAAGGTCCTTTTTAACCTTTTCTACAGAATTAAGGTAAGAATGTTTTTTTAACTTATACGGCGGGAGCGGCTATTTTCCGCCGTTATAAAATCTTCAAAGCTTCCCTTACAAGCTTATAAGAATATTTTCAAAGAAAATGTTTTATTTTATATGGATCTTAAATTATTTCAAAATAAAAAGAGATATTTCTTTAAAAAGAATTTTGATTTCATCTATGTCAACATCCTTTGATGGATTTTACGCTTATTTAAAGTTTATTTGTTATGATACAAAACTTCTATATTATATTGAAGGTTTTGTGATTTGTTTGACTGTGGATGTTCTATTTTTATACCATTCATGGTTTATGGTGAAAATATTAACATTTCGTATGCTAGTTTTAATACGAATGTTTATGTTATGTTTAAACCTTTTCATATGGGAATGCATTGGACTTAATATGTGACGGGTGGAGCCCGCTATAGCTCCTCGATGCATCGGTAGGTCTCATGAGACAAACTAGTGTCTTGGAACAAGGCCTTGACAAAATCTTATTTGTAGTCTTGGCACGAGGCCTTGGCTATGTGGTTATGATAGTCTGGAATTATGCATTCCAACCTTATGAAAGTGGTAATTGATATTTCATGTGATTATTCGATTAGTAGAATATCCATGTGAACAAGTAATTGGAATTATTTCATTTTAATTTTGCCATACTATGTTGAAGTTCAAGTTTAAAAGGCTTTTGTTTTAGTAATGCATTGCCTTAAATGTTTATGCTTATTTTGAATGTTCTGCTATATTGTTATCCTTACTGGGAATTTGAGCTCACCCCTTTTCTATGTTTTATTTTTCCCAGGAAGTGAAGAAGTAAATTATGAATGACCTGCAGGGATATTATGTGGGGATATGAGTGTGGTTTATGGAGACAATATGTTGTTGTAGTAGTTTTTCATTTTATGATGTAATGTAAGACTTATGAATATATCTAGTGTTTCCAAGGCTACTAAACCAATCGGTCTTTCGAGATTTGATCTTTCTTGTGATCATTCCAATGTTATGTAATAATGCACCGACTCTGGGCAACTAGGGTCGGGGCGTTACAGTTGGTATCAGAGGAAGTTTAGTACAAACCTTGGAAGCTAGATTTAGATAAACTCTGATTAGAGCACGTAGACCTAAGATGAACTTTGAGGATTAGTATAGAAGAACTTCCTAAAATTTTGGTATTGTAGAGATTTTGTGAGTTTTCCGAGCAATACAACCCTGTCTGGATACGAGCAGGTAGAGGCGGCTCTGGCACAGATGTACCTAGGGGTAAAACCCGAAAACATCGCTTTGAGCTAGACTCGAACGGGAACTGGTGCACGACAACGGGCCTTGCTGCACTCTTGGTTACGACACTCCGGGGGATATTCTTAGGATAAGTCAAATTTTCTTTACAAATCATTTTGAAGGGTTTATGAGTATTTACTTCCTCAAAGAAAACATTTTTATAATTATGTATTATATCCATAAATAGTTCAATTTATGTTAAGTGTTTTATAAGTATGGGATTATGTATTTTGATTCATAAACTGATCTAGTTTATGACATTGTTTAGAAATGGCACCTAGTGGAAGAAATGGAAACCGTATCAATGCACGCACTCCATTTAGGGATTGCCCTCCTGCTCAAGATAATTATAGTGGAGCTGGTGATGCAACTGGTGCCGATCAGCTAATTACCATACTGGGACAACTTACTCAGGTTATGAATAATAACCTTACCCGTATGGAGCACCCTGATCCACAGCGTGGAGGATCAATGTTAGATCGATTCATGAGGCAACAACCACCAACATTCAATGGGAGTACAAATCCCTTAGTAGCTGAGCAATGGATAAATTCCCTAGAGAAAATATTTCAGGATTTGGGGAGCAGTGAAAGGGAAAAAGTTATCATGGCAGTTTACCGCCTCACTGGAGATGCTGATCAATGGTGGTCATTGATTCAAAATATGAAGGAAGATGATGAAGTATCAAATATGGAATGGAGGGAGTTCAAAGATCTGTTTTTAGAAAAATACTTTCCTCGTGACCATCGAGCAGATATGGAAAGACAATTTCTAAGTCTGAGACAGAAGGAGGATGAGAATGTCACAAAGTATGAGGATAACTTTACAAGGATAGAAAGGTATGCTGGTGATTATATACGTAACCCAATAAGTAAGATTGATCGTTTCATTGATGGGTTAAAACCATTTCTCCGTCGAGCATTAGTCTCACAATCCTTTTCGTCGTACGAAGACATTGTCTCATGTGCTATCAAGACCGAAAATAAATTCTCTAAGTCTTATGACTTTAAAGCAAAGCAAGAGAAGAAGAGGCCTGCTGATCAATCTGGGAATGGAAATAAGGGGAAGAAAGGAAAGGTTGAATATCCATCCTATGGTAAATGTGGGAAGAAACACCCCGGTACTTGCTTGAAGGGAATGGGAGTCTGTTACAAGTGTGGTGAAAAAGGCCACCAAGCTCGTGATTGCAAAGGGAAGAAGGAAGCTACCAACGTTCAGTGTTACAATTGCCGGGAGATGGGGCATTATGCAAATTCATTTCCTAAGCATCAGGAGAACTTACCTCAGAAAAGGCCAAGGGATCAAGACCAGGCTTATGCTATCACTACTGCTGAGGTAGAAGCTCCGAAAGACGTGGTGGCAGGTAATTTAATGGTTTCATCAAGATTAAAAAATGCATTATTTGATTCTGGATCATCGCATTGTTTCATATCTTCCCAGTTTTCTAAGAAAATTAGATATTTCCAATTTGATTTAACAAGGGAGTTGTCAGTTAAAACTCCTAAGGGAAGTATCATTGCAACAATGTTTTGTGAATCAGTCCCCATTAGAGCACATAAATGTTCTTTATCTGCTGATCTCGTCATCATACCTTTGATTGAGTTTGATATAATCCTTGGTATGGACTGGCTTTCGGACTATGATGCGAAGATTTATTGTAAGAAGAAAAAGGTTACGATTCTTGATGATAATGATAAGGAACACCTTATCTTTAGAGCAGAATCGTCACCACCTAATTCTTATTTAGATCCACCCCCAATAGCTCAACTTAATTCAATTATTGGGGAGGAAGAGAATGAAATAACTGTCGGTGAGGAAAGGAATGTTCAAATAGAGGATGTACCTGTTGTGAAAGAATTTGTAGATGTATTTCTGGAAGATTTACCTGGACATCCTCCAGAACGAGAAGTTGAGTTTTCCATTGATTTGATTCCTGGATCAAGGCCTATATCGAAGACCCCTTATAGAATGGCCACTGTATAATTAGTTGAACTAAAGAAACAACTAGAGGAATTGAGTAATAAGGTATTTATTCACCCTAGTGTTTCTACACGGGGAGCCCCTGTTCTTTTTGTTAAAAAGAAAGATGGATCTATGAGGTTATGTATCGACTACAGGGAGATCAATGCTATAACGATAAAGAAAACGTATCCCCTACCTCGTATTGATGATTTATTTGACCAACTGCTTGGAGCTCAATACTTTTCAAAGATTGACCTTCGATCTGGATACCATCAGTTGTGTGTGAAGAAGGAAGACATTCCGAAAACAACATTTTAAACCAGGTACGGGCATTACGATTTTACTGTAATGCCTTTTGGATTGACTAATGCACTATCTGTATTCATGGATCTGATGAATAGAGTTTTCAAGGAGTATCTCGATGAATTTGTTGTGGTATTTATTGATGATATCTTGGTATACTCCAAAACCTACGAAGATCATGAAAATCACTTGCGCATTATCTTGAAGACTCTGAGGAGGCATGAATTATATGGGAAGTTTAGCAAGTGTGAATTATGGCTTCAGGAGATTTCTTTTCTTGGCCATATTGTCTCTAAAGATGGAATCTCTGTTGATCCTTCTAAGACCAAGGCAATCCAAGAATGGACAGCACCTACGAGTATAATTGAGGTACGTAGTTTTATTGGTTTGGAAGGTTATTATCGACGTTTCATCCCAAATTTTGCCTGATTGGCTAACCCATTAACAAAGCTCACACATAAAGGGGTTAAATTTGTTTGGAAAAAAGAGTGTGAAGAATGTTTCGAAGAACTGAAGAGAAGATTAGTCAATGATCCTATATTGAATCTACCATTGGGGAATGATGTGTTCGTTATTTATAGTGATGCATCAAAGAAAGGACTTGGTTGTGTCCTTATGCAGAATGATAGAGTTATTGCCTATGCATCACGATAGTTGAAAATTCATGAACAAAACTATCCTACTCATGATCTCGATTTAGCCGCTGTGATCTTTTCTTTGAAGATATGGAGGCACTACCTCTATGGTGAAAAATGTGAGATTTATACTGATCACAAGATTTTGAAGTATATTTTCTCACAAAAAGAACTCAACATGAGGCAAAGGAGATGGCTTGAATTACTCAAGGATTATGATTGCACGATACACTACCACCCGGGGAAAGCAAACAAGGTGGCAGATGCTTTGAGTAGAAAATACCATGGAGTTTTGAACATGATGAGAATGGAAAGGGATCCAATTTTCATGGATCTAGTAAATATGGACATGGGTATAACTTGGGAAGGTGAAAAATCAATGCTTTTTCAAATGGTTGCCAAACCATCTTTACTAGAAAGGATTAAGAGTTCTCAAACCGATGATGAAGAATTCCAAAAGAAGATTAAAGCTGTGAATGATGGGAGATTGAGAGACTTTGTGTATGAAGATGGAATTTTGAAATTCGGGAAGAGACTTTGTGTTCCCAATATACCTGATCTAAAAAGGGAATTGCTGGATGATGCTCATAGTTCCAATTTCTCTATACACCCTGGGAGCACCAAAATGTATAGAGATTTGAAGGAACATTTTTGGTGGGACAACATGAAGAGGGAGATTGCTGATTTTGTGTCAAGATGTATGGTTTGTCAACAAGTGAAAGCTGGAAGGCAACAGCCTGGAGGAGTCATGCAACCTCTTCCCATACCGGAGTGGAAATGGGAAAATATTACGATGGACTTTGTCATGGGGCTACCAAAGTCTCCTAGAAGGAATGATGCAATATGGGTTATTGTTGATCGTCTTACCAAGTCAGCACATTTTCTTGCTATAAGAGAAGATCTACCCCTGGAACGTCTAGAAAGACTATATATTAATGAAGATTTGAGACTTCATGGAGTACCCTTATCGATTGTTTCTGATCGCGATCCCCGTTTTACATCAAGATTTTGGAAAAGTCTTCAGAAATCCCTGGATACTGAAATTCATTTTAGCACTGCTTACCACCCTCAGACAGACGGACAATCAGAACGGACTATTCAGACCTTAGAAGACATGTTTAGATCTTGCTCACTTGATTTTCAGGGTATGTGGGATCAATATTTACCACTGGTAGAATTTTACTATAACAATAGCTTCCATTCGAGTATTCAGATGGCACCATATGAAGCGTTATACGGAAAGAGATGTCGTACACCAACCTGTTGGGATGACGTTGGTGAAAGAAAACTTGTAGGCCCAGAACTGGTGGAGGAAACGATGGAAAATGTGAAGGTAATCCAAAATCACATCAAAGCAGCTCAAAGTAGGCAGAAGAGCTATGCCGATAATCGAAGGAAGGATTTGGAATTTCAAGTCGGTGATCATGTTTTTCTGAAGGTATCTCCATGGAAGTGAGTCATACGTTTTGGTAAGAAAGGTAAATTGAGTCCCAGGTACATCGGACCTTTCGAAATTCTAGAACGAATTGGGGTTGTAGCTTACCGATTGGCAATGCCGCCAAGTCTCTCCAAAGTTCACGATGTGTTCCATGTATCTCTGTTGAGGAAATACATGCCTGACCCAACGCATGTAATCACTTACGAGGAATTAGAACTGGAACCCGATCTGTCTTATTGTGAAGAGCCTGTCAAGATTCTTGATACAAGAGAACAAGTACTGAGAAACCGGACGACGCGTCTGGTAAAAGTTTTGTGGAGAAACCATAAGATGGAAGAGGCAACGTGGGAACCCGAGGAACTTATGATGAAGAACCACCCGAGTCTTTTCATGTGGTAGTATTATAGAAATTTCGAGGATGAAATTATTTGAAGGAGGGGAGATTGTAACACCCCAAGCTTCTACGGTACGCTTCTCATTGAATAATGTGATAGCGTGTGTTGTACGCAACACCGAGTTCTAACACACCATAACCAATCAAACTAGCCGTTATGAATAGTAATACCTAATTTTTGAAATTATATATATTTTATATTTTAAAATGGACTTCATTTTTGGATTCGGAATATCGAATTTAGCCTAAGGTGAAATTTTGGTACTTTTCGGATAACTTTCATATTTTGATGAATAGTGAAAATTACTAAATTTTAATTAAAAAAAACTTTTTTAATCAAAGTAATTAATAGTGATAAATTATGAATTTGAGTGGTTTTAAAGTTTATTTAGAATATATTTTTACCATTTAATATAATGTTGGTCATTGGACATAATTTTACAATTAAACCGAACATAAACAAGTGTCAATCTTTTGATAGTTATTTTCTCTTAAAAACACGTTTTTTGTTTTGACAGCGGGAATTAGTTGTAAATTAATTTCTGCCACTTCTGTGTTTTGAATTTAGAAAAATGGATTCCATATTTGGAATCAGGATGTTCAAATTGTGTAAATAGGTAACTTTTATTTTTAGACATTTTGAATAATTACTGCGGTAAATATTTTATTTACCATGGTTAAGGGTAAATCCGGTAAATAAGGGTTAAAAAATAATATTATAATAATACTAAAATCAACTATTGAATAGTGTCAAAATTGATATAAAAGAGTTCTTAAAACAAATATTATATTATTAATTGATATTAAATTCCTAAAAATCTAAGGTTTGACCAAGAGACTTATATCATGATAGTTTCATCATTAATGGACCACTTGGGGGTCTATTGGATGTATATAGTAAGTTTATTAACCATATTATATAAAAATACAAAGAGACATTGTAAAAGTGAAACTAATTAACTTAGAGTTAATACTTAAAGATAAGGTTAATATAAGTACCCAAACCGGTCTAAATTCTATTGGTTGAGTTGTTTTCGACCCATCCCCACCTTAAACATTGAATAGTTAACTTTTGAGCCATTGGAAACCGAATATGAATTTATTATAAATTAATATTTCTAGCTTTTCCAAAGGTGCCCCTCACCCCTCTTATAAAAGGGAACACCTCCTTCCCATTGCTTCACACCTTCAAAGCCTTTTGGTTCGGCCAAACTCTGCCCAAATACTCTCCCAACACCCCTCACTACAACCTAGAGGCCTTAGTTTTATCAGAAAGCCAACCTAACGAGCCCTTTTGATCAAATCAAAAGGAAGAACCGGAAGAAGAGGTAATGTTTTCACCACCCCTTTTCAAGTTCCTTTCTTCTTCCACTTCTTTTTTCATTGTTATTACCATTCTAAAATAATAACTCCAGTATCTCACATATACTGTGATGTTATTATAAATATGGTAAAACCATATTCAGTATTCTATCCACCCTTTGAATAACATGTCACTATACGTGCGTACGTACGACTTACCGTCTCCACGTAGTGGTGTAATTGTTATTCAATATATTATTATTTTGTATGGGTATAATAATTATGTGTAACTCATGTAAAAAATAAATATAAAATGTTAATATGATATACCATCCATTTATATATTATTTTAATATCAAAAGAATGATATTGTGGCTCGTGCGTACGTACGGACTACCATCTCCACGAACGCGATGAGATTCATTCTCCATCGTATCCATTCAAGTATAATTATCATTTGATGATTTAAAAATTATGTTTACGGACTTGATATCATTCTGGATATGAATAAGATACAACAAACATGGCTTATGTAACAAAACATATAAAAAAAATGAGTAAGTTAACACACGAAATGACGATAATTCTAAGATATTATTAACAAATCAATGTTAAAAGATCATATATGATATCATATTAATATATATGATTCTTGTATAATTTAATAACAATTATTTCACCATTATACAGGAGTTTAACCTACCCCAACCAAGGAAAAGTACAAGGTAAGGGTTATTTCACAATTTCTTCATTATCTGAGGTTGTTTATACGTAATAATCTACTGGGATCTCTTTATCATCCACATCCATGTTTCTTAGTAATGTATTTCAATACATTTTTATTATTTACAAGAATATGTGTTAAAGTAATTTATACCATTGTTTGACTTTTTATAAGAGGAATCTTTCCATCATTTTCAAAACAGGGTCCTTTTTAACCTTTTCGACAGAATTAAGGTAAGAATGTTTTTTTAACTTATACGGCGGGAGCAGCTATTTTCCGCCGTTATAAAATCTTCAAAGCTTCCCTTACAAGCTTATAAGAATATTTTCAAAGAAAATGTTTTATTTTATATGGATCTTAAATTATTTCAAAATAAAAAGAGATATTTCTTTAAAAAGAAATTTGGTTTCATCTATGTCAACATCCTTTGATGGATTTTACGCTTATTTAAAGTTGATTTGTTATGATACAAAACTTATATATTATATTGAAGGTTTTGTGATTTGTTTGACTGTGGATGTTCTATTTTTATACCATTCATGTTTTATGGTGATAGTATTAACATTTCGTATGCTATTTTTAATACGAATGTTTATGTTATGTTTAAACCTTTTCATATGGGAATGCATTGGACTTAATATGTGACGGGTGGAGCCCGCTATAGCTCCTCGATGCATCGGTAGGTCTCATGAGACAAACTAGTGTCTTGGAACAAGGCCTTGACAAAATCTTATTTGTAGTCTTGGCACGAGGCCTTAGCTATGTGGTTATGATAGTCTGGAATTATGCATTCCAACATTATGAAAGTGGTTATTGATATTGCATGTGATTATTAGATTAGTAGAATATCCATGTGAACAAGTAAATGGCATTATTTCATTTTACTTTTCCCATACTATGTTGAAGTTCAAGTTTAAATGGCTTTTTTTAGTAATGCATTGCCTTAAATGTTTATGCTTATTTTGAATGTTCCGCTATATTGTTATCCTTACTGGGCATTTGAGCTCACCCCTTTTCTATGTTTTATTTTTCCCAGGAAGTGAAGAAGTAAATTATGAATGACCTGCAGGGATATTATGTGGGGATATGAGTGTGGTTTATGGAGACAATATGTTGTTGTAGTAGTTTTTCATTTTATGATGTAATGTAAGACTTATGAATATATCTAGTGTTTCTAAGGCTACTAAACCAATCGGTCTTTCGAGATTTGATCTTTCTTGTGATCATGCCAATGTTATGTAATAATGCACCGACTCTGGGCAACTAGGGTCGGGGCATTACAATATTGGTTTAGCAACTTATCAAAAATAATAGCATGTAATTAAAGTATATCACTCAAGATAAGTGAAATAATAATAAAACTAATCAATAAAACATCTGAAAATCAAATCATGAAATGATGGAATGAAAATTTTATCGACAATTGACTATAATAAATATGATTATTAATTTATTTGAAGTTACTATGTTTCACTTTAACCATCCAATCCGTCATCTCAATTATTTAGATCCTATGAACATGAAAATAAAAACATGGAATTTTGTTGTTTTCAAAAGTTCTATGTATCATTGATCAAAAACTAATAATTAATTGGAGTATGGATTTTCTTCATTCTCATTAAAGATAAAAACAAACATATTATAGAAAATAAAGTGGATAAAAATTAAACATTATTAATTATATGTTAATCCCATTGAAATTTGTATCTATTTTTCTCTGGTTTCCTATATCCTATGTGTTTCACAAACATACAATAGTCATATAAATAGTGAAAAAAATTTCTATGCAATTAATGTACATAAATGATGAGAGGTGTTTCACTTCATATTATATGATATCATAAACAAATATAGAGAATAAAAAAATACGGGTTACCTCCTAAAAATTAAATTTATTAAGGACATTAACCTCAAGATTATTTCATGAATCACATAATATGAGTAGGTAATAGAGAAAATTGTCTCGTATTGAACTTCTTGTTTTTGTGGGTCTGGGGTTTCCCTTCTACTATTAAAACTTTTTGAATGATTACCCTCTTATTTTTGTGTTATGTACCAAGTAGTAAATAGCCCCACTATTAGGAATAATAACTCATGGGATATAAAAATATGGTACCACTATTATTTCACTTCTTTTGGTGGTTCTTATTCCTCAAATTTTACACTCAACTCTTCCTTTTCATCTTCCACTCTCTCTTCTTGTTCTTCATGTGGTTATTCCACCATGATATATAGTGTGTATTTAAAAATATTAGTAGTAAAAATATACTCCACATCTTATTTTTATTCTTCATCAGTGGTGGTGGATTCTTTTAGTTCCTTCCCAATAGTGAACATGGTGTCTTCCATATAATATTCTGAACAAGCACATGAAAAAGAACATACCAAAAATTCAGCCTCAAATTTGATTATACTTCCAAATAAATCATCAATGTGGAATTGATTCTTTTTTTCTTACATCACTTATTTTTATTATTTATCCATGCATTAGGAGAGTAATATCCCTTTATTTAGATCAACTTCCATGAATCACAATGATTCTTCCATATTTGGGTTCAGTTTTGGAAAACATGGTTTTTCTTGAATATCTCATATTTGGTTGTGTATTTCCCTCTATATTTCAAATATTCACTATGTGATTATTCAAAATTTGATTTCTAATTTCAAGTGTTCATTATTTATTACATGTTCTTGATATTACAAAACAAAAAAATAGTGTGTAATATTGAAAAAAATGAATAAGAATATAAAATCTAAAATTGAAAAGGGCATTTTAAAATATTTGTATAACTATTGAATTTATAAATTTTCATTCCATAAAAATAATGATATTTTGTTTGTGTCACAGGAGGGATTTTTTAATTATTTTGGGGATTTAAAAATATAAATTTATTGTATCAACTACACCAACTAGTATAGTGTAGAATTACTGTAAGACATGGTCGAACAGATGATGAAAATGGTTAAAAGGATGTAATATATTTTTTTTATAGTTGTCACAATTTATTGAATTAAAAAAATTACTGAAATTATTTGAATGATGTGATGGATGGAATGACTGAAAAATTAGAATATACTCAAAGGGAAGTGATTTGATATTGAGTAATTTTTTTATTTAAATCATTATCCAATAAATTAATTATGGGTGACTAGGGTTTCTTTTCAGCTAAAAATAGTACTAGATAAATAAACCAATTTTTCTTTAATGGTGTCCTATAATAGACATAGATGAATGGGTTTTAATTTCTAAATAAATGGTAAAGTTACTGTTGTCCCTCATACTCTCACTTCCCTTTAACACATTGAGGATAATCCTCTAAATGTAATCATATTCTCCATACAATTATAGGATATGATTGGATTTAGGTCTAAGTGAGAATATTTAAATTATATACTCATCCACTTTTATCAAACTCACCATTACTTTTAATTCTTATTTGTTCATGGATAATCATTCAATTGGAGTGATTAATTAGTGTTCAATATAAATTATTAGGGTGTTAGTTATAAAATAAAGGTGTTTTGGAACATTGAAAACACATTATTAACACTTTCACAATGAATTATGATTCTTAACATTGCATAGAAAAAAAAAGAACATAATAGTGCTAAAATAAGAATCATAATTGTCAATGATGTCACTATTCCACCAATATCTCTTTCGATTCTAGTTTAAGGTCTTCCACTGGCCTCTTATATCAGCCTATATTAGTAGTGGAATCTCATATAGTTCTGATAGTAGTCTATTATGGGTTCTCATGGATTGGCTATAAAATATCATTGAACAACAATGAAATCTGTTATTTATAGAGAAAAATATCTCCCTTTTAAATTTTGAAATATTATTTCCCACACTATATTTTCCTTTCATTCTATATCATCAATTTTTCCTCTTTGAATCGGCCAAAATATTCCCCCTCTTTCTTATATTTTCATATTTTGAATTTTTCATATTCTATTCCATATATCTTCTCTAGTGATTTTGGATGAATCGGTTTCATAAATTCTCTATTGACTATATTCTATTTTTGAGGATTATTTTTAACTTCTTTTTTGAATGCTTTACTCCCCAAATATATGCTTCTCCATCATAAACTGTGGGGCTCAGCCACATATTTCTAGAAACCTATAGGGTTTGGGTATTTGAAATATTTAAGTGACCCTCCCTCATTGTACATACAGATTTTCTATGGACACATCTATTATATGGCTTTATTGTCCATTGTGCAACACATTGGGACAATGTTGCATCATATTCTTCTTAATCTTCTTCAGTAAGAGGGAGTCATTGTATAATGTAATGACATCATTGAAACAACTTCTTCTCCTTTTCAATCTGTGGTATAATGGTGTTTCAATACATCATAAAAGTGGAACATTATTTTTTGAAATTATGTACCACAAAATAACCTTGTACACCACATTTTGTTCCTATATTATCTTTTGATACCCTCCATCACCACACGACATGGGTGAAACCAATGACATAGTGATTATCAAAATAGAAGTGGAAGTGGATATCTCTTAATAATATATTGAATTTTTAAAATGGAACAATGGATGATATAGATAAGATTGTTGATTGGTTCTGTTTGAGGAAGTTAATATGAGTGATGTGAGAAAAAGACACTACCCAATTTAGTACAAAGTAACTCAGACTGTGCATGTGTCCCACATCAGTTTTTCTATTAGATTTCCTCATTTTAATAAGTTAAAGTGTCTTATCCACTACTCATATGATTATTGTAGAGATTTTATCCTATAACACTCAGAAAAAAAAACAAATGTGGTCTGGGAACCACACACGAGCCCAACAGGATTTGGCCCAACCTTTGCACCTGCATTCTCCTATGCGTGACATGACCTACATGTTTTCTCCCTTGAAGGTCTTCATATGGGGGGATTGTTGAGTAGAACCATATTAGGCCATCTAAATTTCTTTATTTCAATAATTTATGGCTATCTAGACTATTAATGACTATTTACCATTCTACCAACCACACACAAAAATATTTAGAAGAAAACAAAAGAAGGTAAAAAATTATTTCAATTATTTTTATTAATTATTCAAAATTTTACATAGAAAATAAAAAATCACCAAAAAATAATTCTATTAATTAAAAAATGGGTCTCCTATAATAGAAACATAAGACATTAATCAATGTGTTTTTGAAATTTATGCATAGAAGAGAACTCAGCAAATAATGTTGGTCATGAGCATCATTATTTATCTTGATGATATCAAAATTATGTTTATAGTTACATGAATATACTATGTTTTAGATTTTAGAATAGTGGTAATATTAGATTAAACCATCGGGGAATAAGGTTATATGGTTTCAATAGTTTTGACTAGTTATAATAGTTTGTTTAAATACACGGAAAAGAAACTAAAATAATTTAATGATGTGACTGATGGACTGTCTTAAAAATGAAAATAAGTACGATGGTAACTGAGTTGATATTTTAGATGGTTTTCCATTAAAATAATTATCTATTATAATTATTTGGGTATTTAGAGTTTCTTTTCAGCTTCAACTAGTTTTATCTTAGTTAACATAATCTTATCTTATGGTTTCCAAAAAATAAATTAGATGGATGGTTTTAAATATCTAAATGAATTTAGGAGTTGGTGTTATATCTGAATCTCTACCTTCCCTTTACCACATTGAGGTTCTTCCAAAAAATTTAATCATTTTTTGTAGGAAATTATAGGATTATTTTTAACTTATGTCAAACTGATACTTAATATTTTTCATATTCATCCTCTTTTATAATCCTCACTATTCCATCAAATAAAATGTTGTTCCTAGAAAATATCTCAATTATAATGAATAATTGATGTTCAATGGAAAGGAGTGGAGTTTTAGATTTAATATAAATGTGATGTGAAAATCTGAAAACAGATGTTTGTAATTTTTCACTGACTCATGAATCTTAAAGTAACACATTGAAAAAATAGGAAATAAAATTTATAAATTTTGAAACATCTTGTTCAATGATTAATATATTCCTCAAATATCACTTTGAATGTATGGTTGATATCATCAAATATCCTCCAACATCATCCAATTTTAGTAGTGGAATGACCACCATTTCTGGTGGTAGTATCCTATATATTCATCTAGTCTAGCTCCTAGATTCTATTAACAATAGTGCATTATCTTAATTATAGAGATAATTATCTCTATCTTTATTTTTTAAAATGTTATCCCGCCATAATATTTTACATTTATTATCTCTCTTGTGTTTTAATCTCTATGACTCAACAAATGTTACCATCCACATTCATATATTTTTCATTTTTTAATTAAACCATTTCTTTATAACTCATGGTTAGTGATTTTTGTTGGATCATATTAAAAAATTATCCTTCATACATATTCTATTTTGAGTATGGTTTTAGACATATTTTCTGAAATGTGTTGTTCCCCATGAGAATGTTTGAAAAAAATACATGGGGATTAGGAACACTCTATAATAATCTTTAAGATTCTAGGTCTTTGAAATATACCGGTAACTAACTATAATGGTGTAGTTGCATTTTCCATGGTTGCAGCTCCTTTATTGATTGCATGGCCATGTTGTAGTGAATTTAGACCTTAGTGTACACTATTATTCATAACATTCTATATAAATAGGGATACATGACATGATTTTATGACCACAAGACAAAACCTTATTCTCCCTTTCAATCCACAACATATTGATGTTTCACTATGCCACATCACTCGATCCTTATTTCCATACTATAGGGACCAGAAAATAGCCTTATGCACTAAGGATCTATATAACACCCTGATATTTTATTGAAATATATTTTTTCAAATAGATATACTTTTTTTGATATTTTATTTAAACGAAATGTTGATTCTATCTCGTGTTACAGAAAATAGTTATTCTAACTTGTTGGTGATGCAACAATGAGTTTAAAAAACATACGACATAAAATTAATATATTATTATTTTATATGATATTTATCAACATACCATAATAATGGAGGATATTAATATGATTACATAAATTGAGAAAAATACACGGTCTATACATGTATCTAAAATGAATTCCTTATGTCCAATCAATTGTAAATAAAGATAAGAACTATTTAAAAAATAAAGGAAATATTTTTCTGAAAAAATATAATAAGGTACACAAACATGTTTAATATCAATAAATTTCAAAAAGAACATTTGAGGATATATTTCAATGTTATTTATATATTATAAATTCAATAAAATATTAAAAATTAATTTCTATCATTTTCTTGACAAGAGATAAGAATAAATCCAATTTTACATTTAGTATTGTGTTTTTATAAAAAAAGGTTTTTTCTAATTTATGAGTTGCTATTTTAAAATTATTTTTATAAAATTTTAGAAAATGTATTTGAAGATGTAAAAATAATTTTCGAAATCAACATTCTAAAATTACCCGGAGTAATTATTTATAATTATCTGAAAATTTTAATGTTTCTTTTAATATTGAAAGAATACATGTTTTTATTAAGAAATATCATTACATCTAAATCATTTAATTACACCGAAATTATTTTAATATGGGTTTAAAAGTAAAATTTGAAAAATTATATGTCTATTTATACTGATATTTTCATTTAATTAAATTTTATAGTTAATTTTTATATATAACATTTCTAACTTTTCGACATATTCCCTTTATAGAACCACTTTCTCATCATGTTTGTATGAATAATTTTAAATTTAAAAATTTAAATTTTTTTTATTTGAATGTTGAAAAAATGATTATATGTTTGGTATCATCAAAATTTAGATTATGTAGCATGTACAACTAAATTTTTGAACATAATTAATAGTAAAAATAGTATGAATTAATTACTCTGGTAAAGGTAAAAATAGGTTTACCTGGGAGGGAAATTTAAAAAGATAAGGGTTTAAAATTTCGTATAACCTTTCAAAAATATAATGGATGGATATAATTAAACCTATTATCTTAGAGGTTCAATAATTTTTTATTATTGGGATCCTTTGGCATATGAAAAACGTAGGTATACATTTTTCTTTACAAAATATAAGAGACTTCCACTCACCTCACTTATAAAATGCCGCACTCTATCCACTTGGTTTCACAAATCCAAAACCCATTGGTTTGACCAATAATGACCCATATTACTTAAATATATACCTAGTATCATACTATAATACTTA
This sequence comes from Viscum album, assembly GCA_963277665.1. NCBI lineage: Eukaryota > Viridiplantae > Streptophyta > Magnoliopsida > Santalales > Viscaceae > Viscum > Viscum album. Next base: position 1,652,808,095 of record OY728121.1, on the reverse strand, counting down.
TTTTGTTCATAAATCTATCATAATAATTCTTTTGGTTCAAACTAAAAGAGGGTTTTAATGAAAAGGTAACGTCCTTAATCCTGTGTTTTATTTTATTTATTCCTCCACCTCCTTCCATTTTTTTTGAAAAAATATGATGAAATAACCTTAGCGTATTTAATATTCTAATATTTCATTATATTAATTTAATGACCTAAATTATTCTATTTTTTAATCAAATGGGTCCTGAAATCATCATTCGTGTGTATAATGGACTACAAACTCATGAACTGATGTTACTCGGTTTCCATCACTACCTATCTAATATTGATATAATGATTGATTTATTATTTTTATATAAATTTTATGATATTTTTATTCTTATATAAATATTATATCACATATTATATTTTACTTTACATTCCATTAGAATATGATAAGATCATCCATTTGTACGGCGGACCCCTACAAAGCGATCAGATTCGTTAATCACATATGATTTACATGAATGATTATAAGGACTATTTTAAATTAAAATATATAACTTATATTAATTAAAATAATGTCTATAAAGATAATAAATTAATTTACTTTCTTTTATTTCATCCTTTATCAAAATTGAATCATTGTTCATGCGTACGTATGACATATCGTCTCTATGAACAATGTATTTTATTTTCTATCTATTTTTTTTGAGAATACTAAAAATGAATAATAAATGAATATATATATATATATATATATATATTATTTACATAATTATTAAAATAATATAGGTGATAGGACCGTGATCAATCTTAAAGGACCAAAAATTCCAAATCAAAACATACTCTAAAAATAATGCATTTATTACCCGAAACATGACCTTATCATGGAAATGTTAAAAAATTTGTAATAAAAGGTCATAAGTAAATAATATATGGTAATATATATATATAATTATGTTATTTTAATATAGTTAAAATGAAATTATATTTTTTTTAATTTTTAATTTTTTTGAAGAAATTCTAAACATAAGGTAAGGGATTTCCATCTAACTTTTTATAACTCTCAGACACATCCCATATTAACTACGTGTTTATTTTATGTGATTTATATAGTACCCATGATTTTATTTTATTACGATTCACCTAAAACTTAATGTGATTTATGTATACATTTCATCATTTTCCTTCATGGGGAAAATTCTTCAAATTTATGAAAGTAGTAGGGGTTTTATGATACAATCAAATCGTTTAGGGGGTTTGTTTATGTTTTAGATTCTGATGAAGAAAACAAATGATCTACATATTACAAAACTCATGAATTTTATTTTTATCTATATATATCATGAGGATATACTCTTTATATTTTTTACCTCTCCTTTTGTAATATATATTTTAAGAGAATGGTTTTAAGAAAAATTATATATATTTCATTCTTTAGTCGAAAACACTTTTTTTCCAAAAAAACAAGATTTCTAGAAATGATTTAATTTTTTTTCTTAAAATTATTCAAATGACTTACTTATGAAATTCCAAATTTTTCATTTTTTATTAAATATATATAATGTAATACTCATGTAATTTTCCAATCAATGTGTGCTTCTATTTTACCAAAAAATTAAATGAAATATTTGTTTTAACATATACAATATGAATGGAATTTCCCATATTCATGATCATTTTTTCTATGAAAATTAATTCATGTGTTTTTAAGGTTATTTTCAAATAAAATAATATCTAAAATATTCCATGAATTTTTATTTTTTATTTTTTTTTATGAAAATATATTTTCCTCAAAAAATATTTCAAGTGGACTTTAAAAATAATTTTATCTCTAAGATGACATCCTATTATGCTACTTACACTGGTGGAAATCCCACCAATACCAACCCATTATTCCCAATGATATAAAAACCCATTGGAATACAAATCCTTTACCAATGGTTATAGAAAATCGTTGGTGTAAAGGGTTTGATGAAAGGTTTTAACAATAGTTTGATAAAAACATGGGAATATATTTCCATTTTATAATGTATTATGTCAACGATTTGTATAGTGTGCCACTATCCCACTATCCCAACAGTTTTAACCAACCATTGGGATAGAAAATCCCACATGGGTAGCTGCCTATAGAACCGATCTCCAACATTTTTCCTGAAAGTAGAGCTCTATGCTACAACGAACCCCACTTCCCAATCGGTTCTAAAGGAGATAAATATACTTTTCAACCGGTCATCTAACATTCAATCAAGTAATTTTTGTTCTTTTACTACGAATTGATATGTATTCCTTCATTTATTTTAGATTTTTCGGTTCGGTTTCACTACAATGTACAGTTCATTATAATCCCATTTTTATTTAAATTGGTTCTTTAGAATTGAAATAGATTCCATTGGATCTATTGTAATTAATTAGACCAAACATATTTCCACCCATTGAGATTTCCATTTATAGAAATGGTTAATTGGTTGAGATAAAAGCTTAACCCAATTAAGTTTATTTGAAAAATTAGTTAAATGATTAATGAATTAATGTGTATATATTTATTATATGTGGGTTGGGAGTTTTAAGAGATTAAATTACCTTATTTTAATGTTTTATGTTTTTATGAAAATTTATATGAGGTTTTTAAAAATTTTTAAATTATTTGTTTTGGATTTGAATCAGGATATGGTTTTCAGTAAAGGAAAATGATGTTTTGAAAGTGGACAAGGCTTTAAAAGGAGGTATTGACCTCAAAGTGATTTGAAAAATGGGCTCCATATTTTATTTTAAATGATTATTTAAAATAAGGGCATGATTCTTTTTTTTGGATTATTCATTAATTTATCATTTATATGGGGTGATATGGAAATGAATTCCTAGAGGCATGGTTTATATTTTTCGAAGAGGAATACCCATGTTTTAAATGATGGATTCAAGATGATTTTAAATGTTTATATTGTTTTGGAATTTTGATGCCATCCGAACAAGGTTAGGTTTTATTTGATCCATTTTCTAGTTCTAAAGGTTTGTGGGGACCTTTGTAAATGAGGTGATAATGATTGATAATGATAAATAGTTAAACAAGAATTTTAATTTTGTTAAATTGGTTTAATGAACATTTAATGTTTATTGTGTTGAAATGGAAAAGTATGTTGAACCTCAGACACCCTCCCCCACCATGCATACCCCCACCCCTAAACACCCCCACTCCCAGGACACCCACCTGGATAGACCCCCACCCCCCAACAGACACCCCCAGGACCACCCCCCCATCTTTCCCCCTACAGAACCCCACCCCCTTGCACACCCCCACCCCCTACACAACCCCCAACTCTTTGTACAACCCATTCCACCTACAACGACCCACCCCCACTGCACACCCACACCCCTTGGATATCCCCCACTCCACTACACACCCCCACCCCCTTGACAGAACCCCCACCTCAATGCACACGCCCACCCCCTAGACAGCTACCACTCCCCAGACACTCACCCCCCAGACACCCCCACCCCCTCGGACAGCCCCACCCCGTGGACAACCCCCACTCCTAGACACCCCACCCCCATGCACCCCCCATGAACATCCCCTAGACATCCTCCCATACAGACTCCGCCCCCTGGACAGACCCCACCCCACATGACATCCCCCCACCTAACTGCAGACCCCCACCCCTAGAAACCCCCCCCCCCCCCATGAAACCCCCCCCCCCATGAAACCCCCCATGTAGAACCCCACCCCCTATAAACCCCCACCCCCTACAGACGCCCCCCTCACACCGCCCCACCCATTTGACAGTCCCCACCCCCTACACACCACCACCCTGGACACCACCCACCCCTTTGACACCCCCTGGACAACCCACACCCCATAGACCCCAACTCCTTGGACATCCCCCTGGAAAACCCCCACACCCTAAAAACCCCCACCCCTGGACGTCACCCCAACCTCTTGCACACTCCCTAGACAGCCCCATGGACCCCTCTTTGGACCTCCCACACACTTTGATAACCCCCACCCCATGTACAGTCCCCCACACCTGGACAGCCCCTAACTCCTTAGAAAACCGCCACCCCACTCCACACCCCCTCCCCTAGGCATCCCCACCCCTAGACAACCCCCCCCCCCCCGCTCGCACCACCCCCCTATAGACCCCAACCCTTGGACAACCCCACCGACCCTACACACCCCCTCCCCGACACAACCCCACCCCCGGACATCCCCCACCCCCTGGACACCCCCCAGCACACTCTCACCCCAGGATACCCCCCCCCCCCACTAGAAATCCCCCACCCCACTGGACAGACCCCACCCCCTGCACACCCCCACCACATGGACATCCCCCTCCCCCCGAACACCCCACCCCTAAAGACCCCCACCCCTTCACAACCCCCTAGGACAGCCCCCCCCCCCACTCTGGTACACCCCACACCTAGACATCCCCCCAGGACAACCCCCACCCCCTGGACAGCCCACACCTCCCCCTGGAGACCCCCGCCCATGGACATCCCCATGCCCCCAACAGACCCCCTGGACTACCCACATCTCCCCTAGACAACCCCCTATAGACAACCACCCCCTGCAGACCCCACACCCTTGGATAACCCCCAACCCCACTACACACTCCCACCCCCTGGACAAACCAACACCCCCTAGAGACACCCCCATCATACTATCTAGTGTGACTCTTAGCATAAACTCCATAAGATGAGCCAAAAGCTCACTATCACCCAAAATCGATACAACAATCACAATAATTGTCCAACTGAACACTCCATAGTGCCCTAAATTGATTCATCCTAAATAATCATGGAGATCCCCACAAAAGGAATTATTATATGGGAAAAGATTCTATAACACAAATAGAATTCCATGTGATATTCAGATCCATCACACATTATCAATGAAAGTCATAGGTGGATTTTCAATACCCAATCCTCTTTCCTTGTTGTGAGTAGAACCAATGACTCACTACCAAAAAATGAAAGTTGAATAAGATTAACTTCTTTGAATTAATGTATATTATTATTACAGAAATTAGTCACATTTGATAGGTTGAGCTCATTGCAATTACAACCCTCTTCATTTAGGTTTATAAAAAATAGTTTTTAGTTCACTTCCCATGTCTAGAAAACATATAGAGGATACAGACGGGGGAGATAGATTCTATAATCATAGGAAGTGTATTAGTCAATATTCATATCTAATTACCTTTTAAATTCTAAATTCAATTATTTTTGTGTTATACAGAATTAAATTCCATATGTATTGAATTTTGAATTGAATACACAACACATAAAATATCTAAAGTGGTACAGTTCTTCCTCTAATCTATGAATACTATAGAACAACATGCTTTTTATCCTTTAATTTCTCCCAAAATTAAAATATATATCTTTATTTGATATATGATCTATTGATCTCTCATAATTCTCATAGAGATTATGAAATTTGTTTTAGAATACACTACATTCATATTCTTTAACATGGATAATAAATTGATAGAAAATAACATTTGAGTAAAATATTCCATATTTAAAATATGGATTGTCTCTGATCTTCAGAAGTATGCAATATTTTCTATTTAAAATCTTCAAAAACCTTTCTTGTTTTATTATTACTTCAAAGGCTTTTGGATCTGAAATCTCGCCTTCTCTTAGATACAGGATGTGTAGGACTATCAGACTTCACTTGTAGATTATATATATTCTCTCAATATTGAAAAATGTCATGGTATTATTATTATTATTAAAGTTTATATAAGGTATTTTTATTAATTTATAGTATTTTGTTATAAATATTTAATTTTTTCATCTTTTATATTATGATTCTCATATAGAGTAGTGTGTCAGTTATGGTTTCATATAAATTGAACAATTCAAATTTACCTAAATTTATTTTTGATTAAACATAAATATTATTGAATTTATTTTGATGAAAGTAATTATTACTATTTTTTTTATAGAATGGATAGAAGATGGATGTATAAAACCAAACAGATCCCAAGAGACTTTTTATATAATTTGGAGAGATTTTTATATTTTTTATTTTGAAATTATTTTGATAGTGGTCACATACACTGCCCATGTTACTATTGTGTTGGAATTCCATAGTTGATCCATGAAGAAGTTATCTACCATATAACAAAATATGGTTTTCATGAAAACTATAATGTCTGGTATCACAAAGGTGAGAAAATGGAAACTCAAAATGTTAATGTTCCAAATGAGAGGACTGGATTGGAGAATTTGTTATATGAATGATTTCAATTTATTCTCCATCATGAAAAAGAAAGGATTCCAACCCAAGAATACTTAAATATGATCACACATGATGCGTCTAATGAAAATTATGATGATGTCAGGGTGAAAAAATTGAACAATGCTCCCACAACCCTAGTATATAGACTATTTTGTAATATTAAAAATCTAGAATATTTAATCTGATTGTTTCTTGGGAAAACAATTTATGGTATTTCTAATACTTACATCAATTACATTCTTACCTTATTTAAGAACTTACTTCTAGATGATGTAGATATTCCCTCAAACCACCATATGGCAAGGATTTTAGTTGAGGAACAAGAATTTTCAAGAAACAAAATTCTTGCTTTCTTGAAAAATTGCTGTTTATTCGGGGAGGAAACTACTGAATGAAATGATTGTATAAAATCTAGAATATCCCACTATAAGACAAAAGATGATGGAACATCATCCCATGTGCCACATAAAGTAATGTGTCACTTTCCATTAATCCCAATAATCCATAAACTTCTTATTTCTGATGAAATGTCAATAAAAATGTGATGGGAAGATATCGAGAGAAAGAAGACTAATTATTGGTTGGGTCACCCTGAAGATGGATTTCAATGGCATAGAATTTATACTCAATATCCTGATTTTTCAGTTGATGTGTTTAATGTGAGGCTGGTTCTTTCATGTGATGGGTTTAATCTATTTGGGTATATGATTACATGGATGAACACATGGTTAGTTTTATACACTTTTATAACCTTCACACATGGTTGTGTATGAAGAAACCTTTCACTTTCATGAGTATACTCATATTTGGACCTTCTGATCCTGACAGTGATATTGACGTATACATGAAACCTTTAATAAAAGAGTTGAAACTTCTTTGGGATGTGGGGGTGAGCATATATAATGAATGTTTGAAAGAAATATTTTAGATGAAATCTATGCTAATTTGTATGATTAAAGATTTTACTTCTTGTACAATGATGTCTAGATGGAGCATGAAGGAGATACTATTATTTCCTGTCCGAATGAAGAATAAATGATTCAAAAGACTGAAACATCACTATAGTTTAAATTTTACGGGACATCGACACTTCTTGAGAGTGGACTATCCATATGGAAATAATCATCTAAGAATTGACAATACCATGGAGACTGATGATCATCCTCAACATATGTCTGCAACTAATCTACTGAATGAATTGAAATATATCAGTTTTTTATTTGGGAACGGTTAAATGAAATATAGAAAGAGAAAGAATGTTTCCACTGAAAATTGTTACAATTAGAAGAAGAGGAGTATCTTATTTTATTTTCAATATTGTTCCACCTGTTGGTTACATCATTTCATATATGTAATGCACATTGAATAGAATATATGTCAAATATTGCATTTGATTCCACTAAATGATAAGGTAAATAAACAAGATTATTTATGATCTAAGGGTGAAATGGTGGATTGGGGCATCAGACCATAATTTCATCCTTTTTGCATCAGTGAAAATAAATGGAAAGTTCCATGTACTTCTTATATGATTGTTAGGACCAATAGGGGCCTATATATCCTGATAGGGGGGGTGAATCAGGGTATGGATATTATTTTTCAATGTTTTTCCTGCCCCACTGGATCATGACCTCTTTATTACAAGGTTCACTTTATTTGCACTTGAGTGTTTGTTATGATCACTTATTTTCTTCTTTATCTGATGATGATGCTTTAAATGCAATGCACAAAAGTAAGTTGGCAGAAACATATAATTTTACTTGGTTTACCCTCACAGGGCTACGTCCAAGGATCATACACTGACATGTTTCCGGTCGTACCAAATTCCACTATTCTTCACTAGATGTGGATACAAAGGTTCGAGAACAGTCACTTTGTCCCAGGCTCACTGCCTTTATAATGTTTAGGGTCAGCTCACTGTTCTCCCAAGGGTCACTCCCTTTTTCTCTCTCTGGCTCACGACCGGTGGAGAGGATCACCTTCCTCCTATTTCTTTGCTCACTACTCTAGAAAGGTTCCATTCACAGTTTATAGACCTGTAGTTCTCTTCATTATCTCTAATGAAATCTGCATCCTTAACTGTTGATAGATGCTCTGTTGATGTCCAACGTTCACCCGCAGATGAATCTCACTTTGCACCGGGTGTACCGGGCAACCCCAATTTTTTACATGCAGCCCTTACTGCACCTTGCACGAAATTCCATTGACTTGCATGAAATGCACTTTTCGCACAAGACCTTTTTTATACGCAATCACCAAATTTTACCCGCTTCCTCAAAACTGACTTGCGTGTAATTTTATTGCCTTGCGTGAAATCTACTTTTGGCGCAACAAATATTTTACGCGCACCACCTAACATTACAAACAAACTTATTATTTACGCGCAACACTCTTGTGCACTCCAATTTCACACGCTATAGCTCAGATACTCTCTAGGTCTTGAGCTTCTTCGAATAGAGGGGGTCACTTCATATTTATAGGCCAAATCGACCCAGTGTGAAAAACCCTCCTTGAGCGTCTAATTCACTTCGAGCACGAAAAACAAAGATTCTACGCTATTCCATTTTTCGCGCACTGCTCCAATATTTCACACACCTCATGCCTTTTCCATTTTTGAGCTTCGGACCTCGAAACACCTCTTGCACGAAAAACATCATCCTTCTATTTCGCACACCTCTTTCGTATTTCTCGCATCCTGCTGATTTTTGGCACACCATAATATTTTTTGCGCACCGCACGGATTTTGCACGCTCCTCCTATTTCCAAAAACACATCTCACCATTTTCTGATTTTTAGGCCCAAAATTTTGGCAAACACTGGAAAACGGACCCACCTTGTATCTACTCTTTTTGTACCGCCTCCAGATCATCCATTCCTTTGTCGATGTTCTTCAATCAATCATGGATTTCGGAAATCATCCCTTGAACCTGAAAAGTCACCAAGTAAACCCCCTTTGTCAACACACACATACATCATGGTCTGCTTTATCAACAAACACAACATGGAGGCCCACTTTTTCAACAAACACAATCACCACAACAAATTTGTTAATGATGCCTTGATGGATTTTTTCCCAATAGTGATGAAACCTATAAAAAAATATCAATTTATTGATGTATTAGAAACTATTAATGTTCTTTATGTCTATTCATGTAACATATCTAAATGGGTCAAAAAAAGAGAGTTGAAGCTAAAATTATTTAAGACTCATGACTATCAAATCCTTTGGCATGGGTTTATTATAACTGAAATCCATCATATTTTGTCCAATAATGTAAGGGTAGATGTTATTCAATTGATCTATTTTTTAGAGATCTTTGTGTTAGGATGTTGTCAAGTCTTTCTTGAAAAAAATGTTGGCAGATTCCTCATTAATTTTATGTGAGTTAGAGAAAATATTACCTCTATTTTCACATGCATGTTGCATCTGACTATCCCTATTCCAAATGACATACTTCTCAGAGGACCTATGTATTTTCATTGGATGTATCCAAGTGAGAGAAATATTTACACATTAATATATTATGTTGGAAAAAAGAATCATCTCGATGGCCCTATCGTGAATGACTACATGGCTCAATAACATATGGATTTATGCTATATGTATTTTTATGATCTTACTACCAGAATGAACAGAAAAATGATAAATGAAGTAGAAAATTATGAGAAAATTGAACCCAGTTTTCCATCACGTCCTCAAATATGATAAATTCTTGGGTTATATACATTGACAACATTAATCCTTGATGTCTGGGAGATGTCACATCACACAATTTTGTTCCACTGTGGTTTTTTCTATGACTACATCAGGTAAGTAAATTGAATATCTATATCTTACGTATCTATTAAACTATTCCTATTTTTATCTATAGGGAACATAAATTAATGATAAATAGAAATAATCATTCTTTTTCTTGGAGAAAAATAGGGTCTTTTCATAGAACATAGTTTTTTATTAGTTAAAATTGATGCTATAAATATTAATATTTAAAATAATTAAATCAATATTTTATGATGTTTAATATTTATTTATATTTTAGGTATTGAGATGGATTTTTAATACTTTCTCTGAGGAAATTATAGATTCAGATTTTGGTCCTAATATCATGGTTCATTAGAGTAAATCAATTGTTATCAATGGGTACATATTTATTATCATTGAATGAGAAAATAACATGAGAACACAACATGATAGTGTTTTGGTAGCTACCACAATAGACTATTATGCAAGAAAATCAGATATTAGACCATAATTTGAAATTTTAGGTTATTATGAAGTAGTTGAAAAAATAATAATATTATATTATTACTCTCATGGACAATTTAGTGTGATGAAATTCCAATGGATTGATTCGATGAAGAGGCATGGAACATTAATTGATGATTTTGGATTTGGATTAATTGATATGACTCACACGCTTGCTACTGAGGAACAATATATATTGGCATCAATGGAGAAACATGTTTTTTATGTCAAATATCTCTTCGACCTGAATTTTTTGTCATTATTAAACTAATTTAAAGATTTTTTTTTGATGATGGAAGGGTTGGAATTGACACCATCCCTACATCCATTGGAACCAACCCATTTATTACTTTTGATGACTCTAATAACTCAAATTTCAGATTTTACTATGAACCTGAAGTTGTGGTGGGAAATATATAAAATCATTCATCCATGTTCTCAATTCTTTTGGTTTAGCTCGACATGGATTGTTAAGGTTGGTACTATTAAAATTGATTTAATATTGATTAAAAATATGATGTATCTAACTTGACATTTATGTGAAATTTTAATATTGGTATCTATTTTATTTGAATTGCATTTTTTAATTTGGAATTGAATTTTATGGAAACCTATGAATCCAACATTTCTGACTTGGTGAACAATTCATTGTTTTATTGACCACGATTTCTGACCCCAGAACACATAATTACCCATATCCCCTATATTATAATTTTTTGTGTTACACATTAGATATCATTTTATAATTACATTCATATTTGTTTCCAAATGCAGTAAATGAATCTGATTGAAGAAATGTGGCAAAAAAGGATGACGAACAACAACCGTCGCAAGAATGAGTTGGGAGTTCCTACAACTGTTCATGTTGTGAGTATTTTATTTTAAATATATATATTTAAATAACTTGTATTGTCTAGTGATTAATTTTCTATTAAACGTTTTTGTAGGATCCACCACTCAAGTGATAATTATTTGATGAGGAACCTATTAGTGGTCCCAATTCTCAGGCCAATGGTAAAAACAAGGGTGGTACAAGAGCTAGACGATCTAGTCGGCGTACCCGATTAGACCCTACCCCTCCCAATGATGTACCATCTATTTCACATTCTGATACCTATTATCATTAGGGACACATAGGATATTTATTCCACCCATGTTTTCACCACCATTTATATTTGATCATCTTCAACCATATTTACTACATCCGATGATGATTCCCACTCCCCATCCATATCAGTCATTTGGCCATCCATCCATTCCTTCTTCTTTTAATTATAATTCTGCCCCTCCTAGATTCTATATTCCATCTTTTATGAATCCTTCTTTTCCATAGCCTATGCCTGCAGAGAATACACTAGGTCCCACTCCCCCTGTACAGGGTGTTCCTTCAGTTTCTATGGATCCAGCAGTGCCCACTGATCAGACTGTCGTAGGTATATTTATTGAACCCTAACAAATTTTTTATATCATAATTTTTTTATTATAACATGTAATGATAATTTTTGGTGTTTTTATTTCATAATAGAAACATAAACTAATAGGAGTTGTGGGTGGGGGTGAACATTCATGTGTGTGGTGTGGAACTGCTCTACATAGTTGATGGTGGACTATAATGAAGATAATCATATGGTAGAAAAAATAGAGAAGCAATGTTGGAGTTTTTTGGAGACTCTTTCCAAATACTACGACATCATTACCAAAATACCACTCTAATAGAGATATTTGTTGAATGATGTGAAGGATAATTAATGAGAAAATATATGGGTAAAAAATTCTATTGTATTTAATGTAATATATCATCTTTGTTTTTATATTAGTTAATATTTTTGTGGTATCTTTGATTTAATTTCACCGATGACGAGGTTGCATGGTCAGCATGTCTATAAGAATTAGGTGAGATTCAGAGAGGCTAAAATCATTAGTTGTATATTGGCTGGTGTACTAGAGTTCGCACGGAGTTTGAGGTGGTACCTGTCAGGGATGAATTCTCGATAGAACAGTACCAACAAATTATTACTCATTGGATGACTTCCAAGTTTATGTTATTAATCACATTTGAGATTTTTAAATGAATATTTTTCGTATTTTATTCAATACTATATTTTCTATTATTTAATTTTATTTAGGAATCATCTAGAAAAAATAAACAAAACATTAATGCTAAAAAAACATCACACCTTGGTGTGTACTATGATGTTAGATCCTGAGAGGAAGTAGGTTCGATAATTAATAATTTCTTTTAGAACATTCATTTCTATTAATTATTCTATTATTTTTTCAATTTCAACATTTTTTATATAAATTTATTTATGAAATTAATTATTGGTAACTTATTTTGAATTATGATTTCCTACATTCAATGTAATCGTAGAGGTATAAAATGAATTTTGGAGGATGTGTGCCTCAAGCAAAACTGTTTTACTCGAGTAGAAATTAAAAATATAGAAGTGATATTAACGAATCGACACATAAGTAGATTGTAAGATTTACTTTTATAATTTAAAATTTTAATATCTATTTTGTTACTTAATAATATATTTAAATTTCTAACATACTACTTTGTAGGATCTTGGTGCCTAGTACCCTGACAATTTTGGTCCAAATGATCATTTACGTCAGGTGTAGGGAGATGAGAACTCTGGAAGGTTACGTTGCCGACCGAGGAAGCGTATAGTATTGAAAAGGTATTGGCCCTCATCAAGTAAGAGTTTTACATACACTATTTTGGAAAGGGTTATGGAATAGGAAGAACATGCTTAAAAATGGTCCACATGGGTGGAAGAGCAAGTTGAAAGGGAAAACACTAAAATAGTGAAATTGAAGCACGTTTTATTTACATCACTTACATTAGAGGCCAGTGCAGCTTGTGGTGCATATATGTCATCTATACATTCATTATATAGTGAACCAGGTGGTAGTTAATGTGGTGTTCATGACTACATGGTTCCTAAGGATGGTAATGGAAATGTGGAGGAAGATGATGAGGGCATGGTGATGCTAAGGACTAGGGTAAGGAGGGGGCTGAGGAGGAGGATGAGGGCAAGGAGGTGGGGGAGGAGAAGCCTGAGGATGTGTACAAGGATGGGAATGGGAATGAGGATGGGGATGAGGGTGTGGATGATGATGGGGACAGAGATGACGATGAGGATGAGGCTGATGATGATGGTGATGATAGTGATGGTGATAAAGGATAGAATGATCAGTTACATTTTTTTACTAATATCAATGAGATTTTATAATTGATGATTTTCTGTGATTTATATTATTGAGAATTTATGTTTGATGATTTGGTGTGACTGAATATCCATTACATCTGTTTCATCTATTTATTTTGGATTTTTCCATTCGGTTTCACGAGATTTTTGAGTCAAGTCTCTCCTTTAGTTATCAATATTTTAGTGATTATCTTGTTCTATATTATCATATGTTGGTCCATTACAAGAACTAATGATATTTGGGTGGGAATATTATAATTTTTGAGTTTTTTTGGTGTTTCGTGGTTTACCCACACAATTAGGAATAATGACATGGTTCACATGTAGATGGTTAAATCATGGATATAGAGACATATTTAAATGTGTTTTGATATTAGAAAAAGAGTGTTTTTATTTTGAAATTCAAGATTTCATGTTTGAAATTGAATAAATTTTTTTGTAAGATTTCTTTAAATACCGTAGAGTCCTTTAGAAATGTATTTAATTGTGTGTGATATATTTTTATTGGATTTAAAATTTTATGGAGTTAAAACAATGTTTTAAGAAGAAATTAATTTAATGAGAGGTGTTGAACAAGACATGTTTTGAAATTTTTTTCCAATGAATTAGAAAAGTTTGATTGAAATAATTTTTTGGTTTTTCCCTTGATATAATTAGTTTATTGTTATTTGAAAATTGGTGGGGGGATGGGTTTTTTCCGGTGGGGAGGGGGAGTGCACGTTGGGAGGGGGTGTGTAGTTTAGGAGGGGGTGGGGTGTCCTTGGGGTGGGGGGGGGGGTTGTGGGCTGTCCGGGTGGGGAGGGGGTGTGAAGGGGGTGGGGCCTGTCCAGGGGGTGGGGGGCTCTCCAGGGGTGGGGGTTCTACAGGGGGGAGTGTCCAAGGGGTGGGTGGGGGGAAGGGGGTGGGAGGATGCACGAGGTGGGGGGCTATTTGGGGGGTGGGGTGTACAAGGGGGAGGGGTCAGTAGGGGGGCTGTTCGATTTGGGGGGGGGGGTGTAGGGGGTTCTGTAGGGAGGGGGGACTGTCCAAGGGGATGGGTTCTATAGGGTGGTTGTGTAGGGAGGGGGTGTGTAGGTGGGGGTGTGGGTTGGGAGGGGGTGTGCAGGTGGATACGGTGTAGATGGGGCGAGGGGGTTGGTTGTCTGGGGGTGTGGGTTGTGAAGGTCGGAAGTGGGGGTGTGGGATATCTTATGGGGGGGGTTGTGTGCAAGTGGGGGGGAGGCTGTAGGAGGGGGATGTAGTGGGTTAGTGGGGTTGTGCTCGGGAGTGTGCATGGGGTAGGGAGATATAACTATGGGGGGGAGTGGGTATAGGGGAGAGGGGGAGGGGGTACCTATAGGGGGTATGTGGGAGCTGTAAGGGGTGTGGGGGGGATGATGTAGGTTGGGGGGATCTGGGAGTGGTGGTTTTTCATCATACTGATTGAAAATCCTGAAATCCATCCTAGTTTCTAGTGACAATAAGAAATTCTATGTGGATTTAATCCTTACCAGATAGTCCTTACATCCATTAACCCTTTCATATTCTTTCATCCATGATGATTTATTCATTCTATCTTGAGAAATATTTTTAAAGGACACCCATTCTCTAACCATTGGTGGGTCACCATTCTTAATAATTTGACCATTATAACCAATTTATTATCGATTTTGTGGTTTCTCCACTATAGAACCACTGTAATAGGGCTAATTCTAAGCAATGGTTCCTCCCACCATTGAAATTTACTACCATGAAATGATTCTTGTGTTCAACCAACCCACTCATTGTGTATCTTAATTCCACTCACCTATACAAGTGTAAGAACACTAACCTTACACCAATATCAACACTTTCTTCTATTTTTCATGAAAAAATGGTAATGCCTTCACAATCTTGGGAAAACATAAACAAATTAAATATTACTAAAAAATACCTATCCAACTATCAAAACACACCCTTTAGGCTCAAATAGATGCACCTGATGTAGTTTCTGGATCATCACAATCTATCACATGCAAAAACACAAGTCAGATATAAATTAGAAAACAATTCTTGGAAATGTTTGGATTTCACTACATACACACTACCTAGATATCTAATCATAAGGAATTTAAGACTAAATGAATTGCATGGTAATTTAAGTACCTAAACCAATATTTTTATGTAATTCGCCATGTGATCACCTCTGTTAGATCATCATAAACCATCATGAAGCCAACACCTAGGCTGATACTCCACCGAATATCACATCTCATTTTATACATTGAATTCAACATAGAATCCAAATGTATTTGGGTCCATTTATTCACCAGTATCATAATGTTATCATTCCATCCCATGGTTGGCTCCACACTCTTGTGGCCCTCCCATCACAAGGGTCTCATGCCCACAACTAATACATCAATCCCCACCATATGAGTGTTTTTACCTTCTCTTCACAAGACCAAACTCCCAACCCCCACGAACCATGGTCCATTAATTTCCAAGCTCATATATTTGTTTTGGTCATCCTTCTATCACTAAAGATAAATTACAAACATAATTTAACACATCTTTCTTTCATCTGATAACAACACCCACAACTTGTAACAAGATCTATCTCAAACATGATTCTTATTCCATGAAACTCCCTTTTTCTCATCCAAAGTATCATGTAACAACACCAACAATAATTTCATCAAATTTTCCCAATCCCCATCAATATAAAATATTTAATGACTTATTTTCATTGAATCATAGGGTTCACATGTCATGCTGTGACAAATATTTATCCCTGAATTATTGATATTCCCTTTCACATGTCAGTTTAACTTTAAGAAGAATTAATATAAGAACATTTATATTAGAACAAATATCACACTAGGTATACAACCACCTCAATAACAACTAACATAAATTTCCATTTAAAATACTCAAGTGTAAACCTATTATCACACTACACATAAAAGAACAGAAAAACAATCTTAGTTTCAAGCATCCAAATGGACCTTCCCTCCAATACAAACCTTGATACCAAAGCACTAGCACTTAATGAAACTTCTTTAAGAAATATAAGTCATCAACCTTCAAACATAATATATTTAATAACACCTCTATTCATTGATTCAATTTTCTAAAACATCTACATGTTCCCCACACATCGAAAAGCCCTATGATATCTGGTTGATCCTTTTATTGATATCCCCAATCACCAATCCCACCAACTGAACATTATCCTAATAGGTTCTTAAAAATAATTGGGCTCTCAAGACTAGTCCCTTTTGTCCATCTTCACATAATCAAAATCTCATACAAGTTACTCTTACCCCTATTCTAAAACACAAGACATCTAATATGCTAAAGACAACTACTTTTCACAAGTCACATAAGACTATTAATAGACACCCATTATCATTATCACTAAGTTCAAGGACACATTATCTAGGGTTTAATACTTATATAAGTTTAAAATCAACCACCCTACCCACTATCAAGTTAGTTATAAACATATAAGGGTCATTATAATCAATGAAATAAGATTATATCTCACAGTTCCTAAGTTTGAATATCAAACAAAATACTGTAGGTAACATCATACAACACATAAAATATTGTATCCATGGGTGAGGTATATTCAATAGATTCCTTTTAGTGATGCATTATCTTTGTTAAAGGTCACCAAACATGCAATAACCCCCTCAAATGGATTTAAAAAGGGGAATTTTTTATTTCTTTTTAAAATCATGTATATGGTATTGTAGAGTTTTTGGAGAAGTTTGATTATGGTATGGTAAAGTTTTTGAATATTCTTGTGGTTTTTGAAATGTATGAAATGATAAAGACTGCTGTATGAAATATTTTAGGATTATGTACATTAGCTTCTATGTGTAGGATTATGTGTGAAATATTGGAGCTGCTATGGAATGATGTTGTGGAGTTGTAGAGTTTTTTCATATTCTTGTGGTTTGTTCAATGTATGAAATGTTTAAGGTTGGTGTAAGAAATGTTGGAGGCTTTTATATATTGGATTGTGTATGTAGGTTTATGTGTGTAATGCTGGAGCTACTGTGGAGCTTCAAATCTGGGTGAATACTATAAAAATAGTTTATAACTGTTGGTATAGTGCGGAAAGAGCATGTGTTTTTCGAGATCTATAAATAACCATTGAAAAAACTATATACCAATAGTTACTAACCTATTGGTATATCCATAGATATGAAATGTATAATAATAGTTTTATTTAACCATTGGAAATACTCTATGACAACAGATGAAAAACCATTGGTATTACAATTTTTCCTTTGTAAAAAAATGGTTTTAAAACATTCATATTTATCTATCCCAATGGTTCTAAAAACCCATGGGAAACTATAAGTTTTTACCCTATAAAAATGGTTATTTAATAACTGTTGTTATATGTCTATACTGGCTCCACACTAACGAATGGTTTGGAAAACTATTGAGATATTTTATACCAACAGTTTATCACCCCTATGCCAGTGGTTTGAAACCATTGGTATAATTTAACTTTCCAGCAATGATTATGATTAATTAGGGAAATTATCTAAGGAAACCATTCTTATAATTTCTCTCTATGGTATATCTTCATTATTAATATATGTTTAAAAAACATGTTTCTCTTCCACGGGTTACACTGTGATGAACTTATAATGAAAGCTTCCTATTTTTTCATGGGTCATGCATTGATGAATTGATGAAATGATTATGAAATCATTTTATTTACTATAGGTTACCTTATGATGAAATGTTTATAAAACCAATTTCTCTTCTTGGGTTCCGATATGATAAATTTTTTATGATCTTATAGAACACATATACATTAATTTCATTATGTGAAGGTGTTTAATTTATAACCAAAGAAAGGAAATACCTATATCTACCTCCAATTTAGTGTATTTATATTTATATATCATGAGATAAATATATGAAATAGGTGATTCCTATGCCACTATGGGAAATAGGTTCATCCAGATCCAATGTGTTAAATAGTTGCATCCTGATTAACAATGGAAAATATGTAATGTGTAATGATCCATTATATTAATGGTATTGATAGTTAACCTTGAAAAATGAAATGGTTTTGTATATTTACAATTATTTCAAACTTTTATAACATGATCTTATGATTCATGGTTAATTTATGATTATTTTTCACTCTTATTTTTCATGTTTTTAGAAATGATTAATTTTTATTACATGAATAATATTTTTTATTTATGATAACATGGGTAGGAACATCATAAGTTATCATCATGATTGCATTACATTATTCTTATCTTATTATTTAAAATTATCATTGATTGATTTCTCTTATGTTTACCCTCATTGGGAATTTGAGCTCACCCTTTCTTATCTTTCTTTCCCCATATCATGATGAATAGTTTATATATGGTATACCAAATAGGAATAATATTTTAAAAGAACATTGTTGGAGATTGTGGAGATATTTCATGAAATAAAATGGTTATTTTTATAGTCTCCAAAAACAAAAAAATATTACATTCCTTATAAACGTGTTTTATAATTTTATTTAATATTCATCTAAAGAGATGTGATATTTATTTATTAATTTTAACACCCCAAGCTTCCACGGTGCGCTTCTCTTTGAATAATACAGTAACATCTATTGTACGCAACTTTGAGTTCTAACACACACCACAACTAATAAAACTAGCCCTTATGAATAGTACTACCTAATTTTTGAAATTTTATAAATTTTATCTTTCAAAATGGACTTCATTTTTGGATTCATAATATCTAATTTAGCCTAGGGTGAAATTTTGGAACTTTGCAGATAACTTTAATATTTTGATGAATAGTGAAAATTACTAAATTTCAGTTAAAAACAACTTTTTTAATCATAATAATTAATAGTGATAAATTATACCATTGAGTGGTTTTAAAGTATTATTATAATATAATTTTACCATTTTATCCAATGTTGGTCATTAGAATTAATTTCACCTTGAAATTGGACATAAACAATTGTCAATCTTTTGATTGATATTGTTTCTTAAAAGCACGCTATTTGTTTTGACAACGAGAATTAATTATAAAATTAATTAATGAAAATTATATGTTTGGAATTTTGTAAAATAGACATAATTTTTTAATTCAGAATATCAATTATATCTTAGGGTGAATTGTTGGTATTTTTCTGAAAAACTTCAATTTTTGTTGAATAGTGAAACCACTAAGTGGTAGTTTAAAAACTATTTTTTCGTGCAAATGAAACATTATCACGTCTGTGTATTGAATTTCAAAAATATGACAAAAATATTTGTAATTAGGAAGCAAATGTGGTTCAATGAGATGAAAATAATTTTTGGTGAATAGTAAATTTTAATTTTTATTAATCACAAATAAAGGTAATTAGTGAAATTTAAGGTAAAAATGATATTATAAAAATTTGAAAATATATTTACAATTTTCCAAACCTTATTGGATAAGTAATGGACTACATATACAATACATGGGTCAACTTGGGGACCCCATGGAGCCACTTGGGTAAGAAAATGACATTAAAAACTTTTTATTTAAAGTAAAAATAAAATTGTCACAAACATGTGTTTTTTACTAAAAAAATTATTACATTGGGTTATATAAGTTAACTTTTAGAATATAAATATTCATTGGAAAGATAAAAATATTTCATACATCATGATAGTTTTTTTTATAATTTTTAGATATTAAATAAATTAAATTTTTTATGACACTATGATGATGCATCGATTACCTCATTAATTAACAATTTAAATTAAATGAAAAGAGAATGTAAAATATAAGACTTAGACATGTCAAAAACCTATTGGATTATTATATTTATAACCCTTATCACCATATACACTAAATATATAATTTTGGGACCTTTAAAATCCGAAACTCATTATATAATAATGTAACATTTCATGACTTTCCAAGAGTGCCCATCCTCTCCTCTTATAAAAGGCCCCCACCTCTACCACTTTATTCACACCTTCAAAGACATTTGGCTCGGCCAAAATATACCCAAATACTCTCCCAACATCCCTCTACTACTGCTAGAATCCTAACATTGGTCATAAGCCTTCCCAAGGAATCCTTTGGCTCAAATCAAAAAGAGTTACCCGATTTTAAGGTAATGTCTTCTCTTATATTCTTTTGTTTTATTTTGATTATCCAACCCCTTAAACTATATTAATTCATTTATTTTGTGAAAAAACCAGTATATTAAATATACTAGGATGTTTTTATTAGTAGGATTTTATTTACACTTACACACACCTCCGTCTAATGGTTAAAGAACATATTGTTTCTGTGGGTGGCAAATTACTGCCTCATGAAACAATGATTGTTCAATCTTCTTTTAACACCTCTCCTGGTGTCCATTAAGATGTAAATATATTTATATATGATATATATTATGTTTATGTCTTCCTTATGCTTATTTATTTTTCATTTATGTCATACCTTTAGGGTTTCCATTATGGGTAAATGCGATAATTTCATTTTAGGATGTGCGGACTACCGCCCACTAAAAGTGATTTGAATCGTTAATGCCATATGTGGGACGCATAAAGGATGGAGTAAATGATATTTTATATGATATTGTAGTGGAAGTATAATAAACCTTTATATCATTATGTTCTTATTCCATTAAATAGGAAATAGAAATGAAAGTAGCGTTCATGCATACGTACGGCTTACCGTCTCCATGAACGGTGCATTTCATTTCTTACCTCTAAATGTTATGTAATATTATAAATTCATATATACACTGGATATATATGATATATATGATATCTAAATCATGATTATAATTCTGGATATAATGGATATTTTACCACATGAACAACTTGTATGTATAAGAAGTTTATTTTTGACTCAAGTACCAAAGATCCACAAAACGACAGTTATTAACTTAAATAATTACATAATGTTCATAAATGGTAATAAGTTATATAAAAGGAATAATGGACTTGAATATGGTTCTTAAAAAATTATAAATTAACTCAATTTTATTATTCAGGAGGATAAATAATGGTCGAGTCAAGTCAGACACAAGGTAAGGGAGTTTGTCTCAATCCCTTTTCATTGAGGAATATTTTATTTTATACACAACTTTCTTTTATAAGGTGTATAAACCCCTTTGACTATTAATTTTATTCAAAATGAATCTTTTTATACGAATCGTTTTTACTAAACAAAAAAAGGAATGTTTTGTCTTATGTATGCGACGACAACGACTTCTCCGCCGCCGTGACCATTATTTGAGTTTCAGCTTCGTCTACAAGCCATAACTTTTTTTAAATGAAAAATAAATACCATATTTTAGTTTTCTTTTATTTTGGTATTGAAAATGGTTTTGAATGTGTTTTTATTATATCAATGTGTTTTATAGATATATTTTTATTTAAATGTTGAAATGTTATGTTTCCATTATGCATGTTTTATGTGATATGATTATGTTATGGTTTATGATATGTTTAAACCTGTTCGTATGAAGAATGCATTAGACTTAATAAGTGATGTGTGGAGCCCGCTATAGCTCCTAGATGCATAGGTAGGCCTCACGAGACAAACTAGTGTCTTGGCACGAGTCCTTGAAAAAACCTTATTTGTAGACTTGGCACGAGGCCTTGGCTACGTGGTTATGATAGTATGGCATTATGAATTCCATCATTATGAAAGTGGTTATTGATATTGAATGTGATTATTTGACTAGTAGAATATCCATGTGAATAAGTAAATGGCATTATTTCATTTATTTTTCCATATTATGCTGATGTTCAAGTTTAAAAGGCTTTTGTTTCAGTTATACATTGCCTTAAATGTTTATGTTTATTTATTAAAGTTTCCGCTATATTGTTATCCGTACTGAGCATCTGAGATCACCCCATTCAATGTTTTAATTTTTCAAGGATGTGAAGAAGTATATTATTAATGATCTGTAGGGATAGTCGGAAGGGGATATGAGTGTTGACTATGGAGACCCCTTTATTGTAGTTTTTCACTTTATGATGTAATGTAACATTTATGAGTGTATCTAGTGTTTACAAGGATACTAAACTAATCGGTCATTCGAGTCTTGATCTTTTGTGATCATGCCAATGTTACGTAATAATACACCGAATCTGGGTAACTGGGGTCGGGGAATTACATTTGGTATTATAGGTAGTTTAATACTAACCCTGGAAGCCAAGTTTAGATAAACCCTGATTAGAGCACATAACCCTAAGATAGACTTTGAGGATTAGTATATAAGAACTTCCTAGAATATTGGTATTATAGAGATTTTGTAAGTTTTCTGAGAAATACATCCCTGTCTAGAAACGAGCAGATAGAGGCGGATCTGGAACAGATGTACCTAGGGGTAAAACCCAAAGACACCGCTTTGAGCTAGACTCGAACGGGAACTGGTGCACGACAATGGGCCTTGCTGCACTCTTGGTTACGACACTCCCGGGGGATATGCTTAGGATAATTCTCATTTTCTTTACAAACCATTATGAAGTGTTTATGAGTATATAATTTCTCAAAGAAAACCTTTTTATGACTATGGATTATATCTATAAATAGTTCAATTTATGTTAAGTGTTTTTCAAGTATGTTATTATGTATTTCGATTCATAAACTAATCTAGTTTATGACATTGTATTGAAATGGTGCCTAGTGGAAGGAATGAAAACCATCTCAATGCACGCACTCCATGTAGGGATTTCCCTCCTGCTCAAGATAATTATAATGGAGCTGGTGACACAACTGGTTCTGATCCGCTTATCACCATACTGGGACAACTAACTCAGGTTATGAATAATAACCTTACTCGTATAGAGCACCCTAATCTGCAACGTGGAGGATCAACGTTAGAATACTTCATGAGGCAAGAACCACCAACATTTAATGAGGGTACAAAACCATTTGTCACTAAGCAATGAATAAAATCATTAGAGAAACTATTCTACGCCTTGGGGAGTAGTGAAAGGGAGAATGTTGTCATGGCAGTTTACCACCTCACTGGAGAAGCTGAACAATGGTGGTCACTAATTAAAAACACAATGGAAGTTGAAGAAATATCAAGTATGGAATGGGGCAATTTTAAGAAAATTATCTTAGGAAAATACTTTCCACATGTCCATCGAGCAGATATGGAAAGGAAATTTCTGAGTCTGAGGCAGAAGGAGGATGAGAATGTCGCAATGTATGAGGCTAACATTACAAGGTTTGCGAGGCATGATTCATATTATATAGGTAACCCAAGAAGTAAGATTGATCGTTTTTTATGGTTTAAAACCATTTCTCCATCAAGCATTAGTCTCACAAACCTTCTCGTCGTACGAAGATATTGTCTCGTGTGTTATGAAGAAGGAAAAGGAATTCTCAAAGTCATAAAACTTTAAAGCAATGCAAGAGAAGAAGAGATCTTCTGATCAATCTGGAAATAGAAATAAGGGGATTATGGGAAAAGTTGAATATCATTCATGCAATAAATGTGGGAATAAACACCCCGGTACTTGTTTGAAGGGAATAAGAGTCTGTTACAAGTGTTGTGAAAAAGGCCACCAATCTCATGATTGCAAGGGAAAGAGAGTTTTTGTCAATGTGGAATGCTATAATTGTAGAGATATTGGACATTATGCAAATTAATGTCCTAAGCATCAGGGGAACGTACCTCAAAAGAGGCCAAGGGATCATGGCCAAGCATATGCTATCACTACTGCTGAGGTTGAAGCTCCGAAAGATGTGGTGGAAGGTAATTTAATGGTTTCCTCAAGTTTAGAAAATGCATTATTTGATTCTGGATCATCGCATTGTTTCATATATTCCCAATTTTCTAAGAAAATTAGATATTTCCAATTTTATTTAACAAATGATTTGTAAGTTTAAACTCCAAAGGGAAGTATCATTGCAACAAAGTATTGTGAATCAATCCCCATTAGAGTACATAAATGTTCTTTATCTGCCGATATCATTGTCATACCTTTGATTGATTTTGATATAATCCTTGGTATGGATTGGATTTCAGAACATGATGCGAAGATTTTTTTTAAGAAGAAAGAGGTTACGATTCTTGATGATGATGATAAGGAACACCTTATCTTTAGAGAAGAATCATCACCACCTAATTCTTATCTAGATCCACCCCCAGTAGCTCAACTAAATTCACTTATTGGGGAGGAAGAGAATGAAATAATTGTGGGTGAGGAAGGGAATGTTAAAATAGAGGATGTACGTATTGTGAGAGAATATGTTGATGTGTTCCAAGATGATTTACCTGGGCATCCTCCAGAACGAGAAGTTGAGTTTTATATTGACCTAATGCCTAGTTAAAGGACCATATAGAAGACCCCATAGATAATGGTCACTGTGGAATTAGTTGAACAAACGAAACATCTAGAGGAATTTAGTAATAAGGGATTTATTCACCCTAGTGTTTCTCTATTCGGAGCGCCTTTTCTTTTTTGTTAAAAAGAAAGATGGATCTATGAGGTTATGTATCGACTACTGGGAGATCAATTCTATAACAATAAAGAAAAAGTATCTGTTACCTCGCATTGATGATTTATTTGACCAACTTCATGGATCTCAATACATTTAAAATATTTACCTTCGATCTAGATATCATCAGTTGTGTGTGAAGAAAGAAGACATTCTGAAGACATCATTTCGATCCAAGTACGGGCATTACGAGTTTACAGTAATGCCTTTTGGATTGATCAATGCACCCTCTATCTTCATGGATCTAATGAAAAGAGTTTTCAAATAATATCTTGATGACTTCATGGTTGTATTTATTGATGAAATCTTGGTATACTCCAAAGGCTATGAAGATCATGAAAATCACATGCGCATTATCCTGAAGACTCTTAGAAGACACGATTTATATGGAATGTTTAGCAAGTTTGAATTCTGGCTTCATGAGATTTATTTTCTTGGCCATATTGTCTCAAAGGATGGAATCTCTGTTGATCCTTCTATGACAAGAGCGATCCAAGAATGGCAACCACTGACGAGTATAACTGAGGTACACAGTTTTATTGGTTTAGCAGGTTATTATCGACGTTTTGTCTAGAATTTTGCCTGATTGGCTAACCCATTAATGAATTTGACACGTAAAGGGGTTAAATTTATTTGGAAAAAAGAATGTGAAGAATGTTTTGAAGAACTGAAAAGAAGATTAGTCAACGCTCCTATATTGACTCTAGCATCGAGGAATGATGGGTTTGTTATTTATAGTGATGCATTAATGAAAGAACATGCTTGTGTCTTTATGTAGAATGATAGGGTTATTGCTTATGCATCATGACAGCTAAAAATTCACGAGCAGAACTATCCTACTCATGATCTTTAGTTAAGAGCTGTGATCTTTGCTTTTGGGATATAGAGACACTACCTCTATGGTGAAAAATGTGAGATTTATAATGATCACAAGAGTTTGAAGTATATTTTCTCACAAAAAGAACTCAACACGAGGAAAAGGAGATGGATTGAACTACTCAAGGATTATGATTTCACGATACACTACAACATAGGGAAGGAAAATAAGGTGGAAGATTCTTTGAGTAGAAAGGATGATGGAGTTTTGAACAAAATGAGAGTTGAAAAGGATCCTATATAAATGGATCTAGTAAATATGGATATAGGAATCACCATGGAAGGTGAAACATCAAAGATTTCTCAAATGGTTTCCAAACCATCTTTACTAGAAAAGATAAAGAGTTCTCATACCAGTGATGGAGAGTTACAAAGGAAGATTAAAGCTGTGAATGATGGTAAATTGAGTGACTTTGTGTATGAAGATGGAATTTTGATGTTTGGGAAGAGACTTTGTGTTCCCGATATACCTGATCTAAAAAGAGAATTGTTGGATGATACTCATAGTTCCAATTTCTCTATACACCATGGGAACACAAAAATGTATAGAGATTTGAAGGAATATTTATGGTGGGACAACATGGAGAGGGAGATTTCCGATTTTGTGTCAAGATGTATGGTTTGTCAACAAGTGAAAGCTGGAAGGTAACAGCCTGGAGGAGTATTGAAACCTCTTCCCATACCTGAGTGGAAATGGGATAATATCATGATGGACATTTTCATGAGACTACCAATGACTACTAAAAGGAATGACGCAATATGGGTCATTGTTGATCATCTTACTAAGTCAGCACATTTTCTTGCTATAAGAGAAGATCTACCACTTGACCATCTAGCAAGACTATATATTAATGATGTTGTGAGACTTCATGGAGTACCCCTATCGATTTTCTTGGATCATGATCCATGTTTTACATCAAGATTCTGGAAAGGTCTTCAGAAGGCCTTGGATACTGAACTTCGTTTGAGCACTGCTTACCACCCTCAACCAGATGGACAATAAGAACGAACTATTCAAAACGTAGAAGACATGTTGAGATCATGCTCACTTGACTTTCAGGGTATGTGGGATCAATATTTACCTCTGGTAGAATTTTCCTATAACAATAGCTTCCATTCAATTATTCAGATGGCACCATATGAAGCGTTATATGGAAAGAGATGTCGCACACCGACCTGTTGGGATGACGTTGGTGAAAGAAAAATTGTAGGCCCAGAACTGGTGGAGGAAACGATGGAAAAGGTGAAGGTAATCCAAAACCCCATCAAAGCAGCTAAAATTAGGCAGAAGAGCTATGCTAACAACCGAAAGAATAATTTGGAATTTCAGGTAAGAGATCATGTTTTCTTGAAGGTATCTCCATGGAAGGGTGTTATACGTTTCAGTAAGAAAGGTAAATTGAGTCCCAGGTACATGGGACCCTTCGAAATTCTAGAACAAATTGGGGATGTATCATACCGTTTGGCAATGCCTCCAAGTCTCTCCAAATTTCACGATGTGTTCCACATATCACTGTTGAGAAAATACATGCCTGACCCAACGCATGTACTCACCTATGGGGAATTAGAACTGGAACCCGGTCTGTCTCATTGCGAATAGCAAATCAGGATTCTTGATACAAGAGAACATGTACTGAGAAACTGGACGACTCGTCTGGTAAAAGATATATGGAGAAACCATAAGATGGAAGAGGCAATGTGGGAACCTGAGGAACTGATGATGAAGAATCACCCGAGTCTTTTTATACAGTGATATTATAAGAAATTTCGAGAAAGAAATTATTTTAAGTAGGGGAGAATGTAACACCCCAAGCTTCCACAGTATGCTTCTCTTTGAATAATACAGTAGCGTCTGTTGTACGCAACTTCGAGTTCTAACACACACCACAACCAATCAAACTAGCCGTTATGAATAGTAATAACTACTTTTTGAAATTTTATAAATTTTATCTATCAACATGGACTTCATTTTTGGATTCAGAATATCGAATTCAACCTTGGGTGAAATTTTGGAACTTTTTGGATAACTTTTATATTTTGATGAATAGTGAAAATTACTAAATTTTAATTAAAAACAAATTTTTTTAATAAAATAATTAATAGTGCTAAATTATACCATTGAGTGGTTTTAAAGTATAATTAGAATATAATTTTACCATTTTATCCAATCGTGGTCATTAGAATTAATTTCACCTTGAAATTGGACATAAACAATTGTTAAACTTTTGATTGATATTGTTTCTTAAAAACACACTATTTGTTTTGACAACGGGAATTAATTATAAAATTAATTAATGCAACTTATATGTTTGTAATTTGGTAAAATAGACATCATTTTTGAATTCAGAATATCAATTATAGATTAGGGTGAATTTTTGGTATTTTTCTGACAAAATTCAATTTTTGATGAATAATGATACAACTAAGTGGTAGTTTAAAAGATCATTTTTCGTGTAAATGAAACATTACCACTTCTGTGTATTGAATTACAAAAATCTGACAGACATGGGTTTCATTAAGAATAAAAATGTGGTTCAATGAGATGAAAATAATTTTTGGTGAATAGTAACTTTTATGTTTTATTAATCGCGATTAAAGGTAATTAGTGAAATTTAAGGTAAAAATGATAGTATAAAAATATTAAAATATCTTTAAACTTTTCCTAACCTTATTGTATGAGTCATGACCGACCATGAAAATCCATGGGTCAACTTGGGAACCCCAAGGATCCACCTGGGAAAGAAAATGACATTAATAACTTTTTATTTAAAGTAAAAATAAAATTGTCACAAACATGTTTTGTTTTAATAAAAAAATTATTACATGGGGTTATATAAGTTAACTTTTTGAATATAAATATTAATTTGAAAGATAATAATATTTCCTACATCATGATAATTTTTTATAAATTTTATACATTAAATAAATTAAATTTTTTATGACACTTTGATGATGCAGTGATTACCTCATTAATTAATGATTTACATAAAATGAAAAGATAATGTAAAATCTAAGACTTATAATTGTAAAAAACCTATTGGATGAGTATATTTTGAATCCTTATCACCTTATACAAGAAATATATAATTGTGGGACCTTTAAAACCCAAAACTCATTATATAATAATGTAACATTTCATGACATTCCAAGAGTGCCCCTCCTCTCCTCTTATAAAAGGCCTCCACCTCTACCACTTTATTCAGACCTTCAAAGCCATTTGGCTCGGCCAAAATCTTCCCAAATACTCTCCCAAAATCCCTATATTACTCCTAGAAGCCTCACATTGGGTATAAGTCATCCCAAGTAAGCCTTTGGCTCAAATAAAAAAGAGTTACCCGATTTTAAGGTAATGTCTTCTCTTATGTTCTTTTGTTTTATCTTGCTTCTCTAACCCCTTAAACTCTTTTAATTCATTTATTTTGTAACAAAACCAGTATATTAAATATACTAGGATATTTTTATGAGAAGTATTTGATTTAAAATTACACACACCTTCGTCTAATGGTTAAAGAACATACTTCTTCTATGGGTGGCGAATTACTGCCTCAGGAAACGATGCTTGTCCAATATTCATTTAACACCTCTCATGGTGGCCATTAAGATGTCACTATATTTATATGTGATATATTTTATATTTATGTTTTCCTTATGATTCTGTATTTTTCATTTATGGAATACCTTTATGGTTTCCATTATGGGTAATTGCGATAATTTCATTTTAGGATGTGCGGACTACCACCCCCTCAAAGTGATTTGAATCGTTAATTCCATATGTGGGACATGTAAAGGATGGAGTAAATGATATTATATATGATATTATACTGGAATTAAAATACAAATTTATATCATTATTTTCTCATTCCATTAAATATGAAATAGAAATGAAAGTAGCGTTCATGCGTACGTACGGGTTACCGTCTCCATGAATGGTGCATCTCATTTATTACCTCTAAATGTTAGGTAATATTATAAATTCATATATATACAGGATATATATGATATAAATGATATTTACATCATGAATATAATTCTGGATATAATGGATATTTCACTACATGAACAACTTGTAATTATAAGAAGTTCATTTTCGACTCAAGTACCAAAGATCGACAAAACGACTATTATTAACTTAAATAATTACATAATGTTCATAACATGGTAATAAGTGATATAAAAGGAATAATGAACTTAAAAAAGGTTCTTATTAAATTATAAATTAACTCTAGTTTATTATTCAGGAGGTTAAAGAATGGTCGAGTCAAGTCGGACATGAGGTAAGGGACTTCGTCTCAATCTCTTTTCATTGAGGCATATTTTATTTTATACACAACTTTATATTATATGGTGTATAAAACCATTTGAATTTTACTTTTATTCAAAAGGAATATTTTTATTCGAAGAGTTTTTACTAAAGGACAAAAGGAATGTTTTGTCTTATGTATGTGGTGACACCGACTTCTCTGCCGCCGTGACCATTATTTGAGTTTCAACTTCCTCTACAAGCCATAACTTTCTTTAAATGAAAAATAAATACCAAGTTTTAATTTTATTTTATTTTGGTATTGAAAATGGTTTTGACATTGTTTTTATTATATCAATGTGTTGTATTGATATCTTGTGATTGAAATGTGGAAATGTTATGTTTCCTTTATGCATGTTTTATGTGATACGACTATGTTATGGTTTATGATATGTTTAAACATGTTCATATGAGGAATGCATTAAACATAATAAGTGACCGGTGGAGCCCACTATAGCTCCTCAATGCATCGTTAGGTCTCATGAGACAAACTAGTGTCTTGGAACGAGGCCTTGACAAAACCTTATTTTTAGTCTTGGCACAAGGCCTTGGCTACAAGGTTATGCTAGTATGGCATTATGCATTCCATCATTATGAAAGTGGTTATTGATATTTCATGTGATTATTCGACTAGTATAATATCCATGTGAATAATAAAATGGAATTATTTCATTTAATTTTACCATATTATGCTGATGTTCAAGTTTAAAAGGCTTTTGTTTCAGTTATACAATGCCTTAAATGTTTATGTTTATTTATGAAATTTTCTGCTATATTTTTATCCTTATTGAGCATCTGAGCTCACCCCTTTCAATATTTTAATTTTTCCAGGATGTTAAGAAGTATTTTATGAGTGACCTGTAGGGATAATCAGAAGGGGATATGAGTGTGGACTATGGAGAACATGTTATTGTAGTTTTTCACTTTATGGTGTAATGTAACATTTATTAATTTATCTAGTGTTTCCAAGGCTACTAAACTAATCGGACTTTCGATACTTGATCTTTTTTTATCATTCCAATGTTACGTAATAATGCACTGACTCTGGGTAACTGGGGTCGGGGCGTTAAATTAATAGCCTATGTCTCTATATTTGGTATCATTTTAATTATTTAATAAACCTTCAGAAACTAAGATGATAAACATTTAGTGAAATCACCATGAATATTTCAATGGATTTATATAAATATATGTTTCATGATATTTATAAGGATAAGTCTAAGGATGAGTCAATGTATAGGAAAATAAATTTTAATTATGGTAAAGGATGGAGCATGTGGTTTCTCATTAAATATATCCATTTCTATATATTACAAGTAGGTGTGGCTCTATCATAGAGTTAGATTGGGGTGGTAACTCTAAAACGGGTTCACTAATCTAGACTCGATCAATAACTGGTGCAAAACAATAATCCATTCATAAGTCACACATTATGTCTCCCAGAGGATATTATCGTGAAATTCACAAAATAATTAAAACCCATCATGATGGATTTAAATAATTACCATTAAATATATAATATAAACCAAATTTAGTATAGATTAAAATGAACGTGTTCTGATTTAGATGTATTGGAAGTTATTTTTCATTATTATGTAGTTCCTTACTATGATTATTGTTTTCTCACAGTAAAATATTAGGTATTAATAATTTTTAAGAACAATAATGAACTAGATCATCATTGAATGTGATAGAAAATATGTTTATGAGAAACCAAATTAAAAGATAACGGGAGTGAAGGATAATGGAATCATCCCTCACCGGTAATCTTGATTTAAGATTAATAACATCAATCATAACCAAATATCAAGAACACCAAAGAATAGAAGGATAAAAATAATTGAGAGTTATATAGTTTAATACAATATAATAAAGAAAAACTATTTGTATTTATATTTGGAATGTTGGAAAAATAACTCAAGGTATTTTCTCTAAGTGAAGAGAAGATGTTTTATGTTTTCAAGAGAAGGGAATGAAGGAAGAAATTACTGTGGAAAATTGAAAAGTCGGTTAAATAAAATGGATGGTAATATTAGTCTACCTATAAAATTATAAATTGATTAATGTTCTCAATGTTTAAATATTGGGATTTATAAAAATCAATGTCCTCTTGGTAAATAACTAGAATATGATTTGTAAGGTTGAAAATGTAAAGGTTTTGATGTTGGAGAGACTATAAGAGAAACATTAAAGGACAGAGGAATTGAGGAATAAACAAGATGAATCTAATTTAATGGATTGAGAATAAAGTATAATGATTTATGGGTTTATTTATAAGAATTAAATAATTATGAAATATATAAGGAATATTTGTATATATTTTTGGAATTAATGATTTGAAATAAAATGATCAATGATAATAATGAACTAAAAAAGTGATTTAATGGAAATGTGATATTTCATGAAAAAAGATAATTAATGGAATTATATCACACAATATCTTCTTGAGTGAGTGATAATGATGATTGTAAAATGATGTGATGGATTTGAATCAATAAAATTGGGTAGTATTGATGACCATGGAAATAATTAATGACTTTTTGAAAAAGTGGTGTATGTTATCAACGATTGAATTTACATAATTATTGGATTTATAGAATATATTTAATAATATATTGATTTATTATAGTAATGAGGAAGTATATATGTGTTTATTATTATTTTTTGTATTTATGTTTATTACCGTGTTTCATGAAAATGAATGACTATGGAACTCACATATTTGGTTTCTGACAATTAACAACTACCTGAAGATATTTGGGGTGATTGATGTCAAGTTTATTTTCATTTTTTAGTGAATTTTTTTTAGAAATTTTATTTTTTCAAAGTTTCATAAGGATATCCATTTATGGAATGGTTTAGGATGATATTTGGATGAGGTTTTAGATATTAATATATTTCATCATCATATTCATATTTATGCCTATTAGATAAGCAGTGCTAATTGGTTTTTGTTTTTATGGTAAACTGAGATAGAAGAAATTAAATATCATTATATTATGGATATAATGGTCTATTATTGATCCATGAAAAAAAATTATTTTATTTCTTAGAGTAACATACAAAGAGGAAATTGATAAATGTACAACCAAAAGATGAAATTTTACTTAAGATATTATGTAAATCTAAGATCAATGTATATCAGTCCATTTGAAATTGACGATCATATTATGATGGTAGTCTATCAATTTATACATCTCCCAAACATCTCCATTATTCATGATGTCTTCCATGTATCTCTAGGGATGAACTACATACCTGATCCGTCACATGTAATTAACTTTGTGGTCATACCGCTAGATCATGATCATTCTTATCTTGAATAACTTGAGGAGAGCTTGGATCATACAATTAAAGTTCAAGGAAATAAGAATACTCACAACATAAATGTTTTTTGGAAATCCCACCCACTTAAGGAAGTTATATGGAAACATGAGGATACAATGAGATCTACCCTTATATTTTTTTACAAAATTGATGAAATATGAGGGAGAAATTCATTTAAGTGGAGAAGAATGTAACACCCACTGTTTTGTGAAATATATTTTTGATATAAATTTAATAATTTTTAGATTTTTATTACATGTAAAACTAATTTTATCTTTCATTGTACAAAACACTATGTGTAACTTTTGATACATTCAACATAGAGTGACGAAAGGTGGCATGCAATTAAAATATTATTATTTATTATCAAAACTTTCTCCTAGTTATTAGGATGTATGATATGAATTGTATTTAGAAAACAATGAGAATATATGGTCTAAATATTTATATAAAATGAATTATTTGGTGACCAATTAATTATAAATGAAAATATTAACTATTTTAAAATTATGTAAAAATTTTTCTAAAAAATTATTTTTACCCACAAAAATTAGTTCAATATAAATAAATTTGTAAAATCAATTTTGGTGTATTATTTTAAGTAAATTTATATATTTTATACTGAATACAATTCTATATATTCATGTTTTATGTTTACTAAAAAATATATAAGAATAAATAAAATTTTACGCTTAAAAAATTGAAATAAATTTTCAAATAATCAGGAAAAAATTATCATTGAGTAAAATAATTATAATTTTATGAAAAGAAATTTTTTTGATGGGTAGTGAAAAATAAAATTTTTTGTTTAAAATTTTACATTTATTTAAAATCATTTATAAAAAAATTATTTTAATATGGTTTTAAATGTACAATTTAATCAATTATATATCTACATATAAAATTTATGTAATTATAATCAATTCCATATTGAATATATATATATATATATATTTGAACATCTGTATAATTTCTCTTTGGAAAACCGTTTTCTTGTCATTCCAACATGATTTATTTTAAATTAAATTTTTATATTTTTGGGATTGGAATTTGGAAAAATGGATTCCATATTTGGAATCATATAAATTTATTTTATATAAAAATTCAATCATATTTTTATCCATAATGATTTGAAAGAAAGTAAAAAATTAATTATCCTGGATAAGGTAAAAAGTGGTTTACCTGTGTGTTTACCTAAAAATATACGAGTTAAAAATTCAAAAAAAACTTTTAAAAACCCCTTTAAATATCCATATTTCCACCTTATCTATTCATATATTTATAGTTAATCATTTTTTATCATTTTCTATATGAAAATAATTGGTTGACCGTTTTGGTTTAAAAACATATAGGTGTGCCACTCACCTCACTTATAACAGGTCACCCACTCTATTATCCTCCCCACACTTCAAAAAATGTGTAGTTAATCCTATACCTTTAAAAAATGAAATCCTAAAATACCTTATCAGATCCTATGATCCATAATTTTATCATAAATCTATCTTAATAAATATTTTGTTGAAAACCAAATGATGTTTTCCCAAGAAAAGTTAACATCCCTAATCAAGCATTTTATTTTATTCCTTCCTCCACATCTCCCAATTCTTATTAAACTGTGATGATATAGTAAAATAAATATCTTAAATATTAATAGATGTTATTATGTTAATGTAATAACATAGATTCATCTCTTATAACATAAAAATGGGTCATGAAATTATCATTCGTCTCTTCGATGGACCACCACCACACGATAATAAATTAATATTTATATATGAAAATTATAATTTTTTTATTATTATGGAAACATTATGTCCCTTATGAATTATTTCATTCCATTCCATGGGAATATGATAACATTGTTATTATGTACAAAGTACTACTGCCTTGCGAAGCAATGTGTTTTTTCATCACATATGCTATAAATATATGGTAATAATGAAAAGATTAAATAAAATTATTCCAAATATATGAAATAAAAATTATTCTTTATTGTTAATATATTATTTACCTTATCATTCATTTCATACATAATGAAAATGGATGCAATGTTCATCCATACAAATGGCCTACCATCTCCTTGAATAGTGTATATAATTTTCTATCTATAACTATTATAAGTGACTATAAATAAATATTTAATGAATATATATTATATTTATAACATAGTTAAAAATTTTGATATTATGAAACCATGATCAAAGTAATAGGGTCAAAATAAATCAAAACATACATGAAAAACAAAGTAGATACCACACGAATCATAACATTTAAAATGGAATTTTTAATGATTGTTTAATAAAAAGAGAGAAGTTAATAATATATGGTATGACACATATATATGGATCTAGATAATATTTATGATAATATTATATTAATTATAAATTAGGTTTTAATGTGTATTAATGAATTCTAGACATATTTTTTTGGGATTTCGATCTCATTTTTTTGCTTCAATGAGACCCATGTAGTGTTAACCACATGTTTCTTTTATGTGGTATATATACTACCTAAAAATTTATTTTTATCATTATAATAATAAATAGGATTTAAATATCCATTTGAAAATATTTATATCATGGGGATTATGATTCAATGTTTTGAATGTTATAAGGGTTTTATGATTCAATCTCATCATTTATCAGAATTTTTTATATTTATACATTGATTGATGAAATCATATAGACCATATCACAAGAAACTCATGAATTTTATTCTCTTCTAACTATTTTAAGAGAATAATTTTTTCCATCCATTTTTTACATGATATATACTGAAGTGGTAAATATTATTATTTTAAAAAAACCATCATTATTTATCTTCTTTGGAAGAAAGGACATTTTTTCCAAAAACTATGTTCTCTAAAAATATTTTAATTGTTTTTACAATTATTTATTTTGTTAATCCAATAAATTTTTAAACTTGTATTTGTTTCCTACAAATTTTTTTAAATGAACATTTATGTAATTCTCCAAATATTTCCCATTTGGAATTTACATAATATGTTAATGGAATATTTGTTTTAATGTGTAGGGAATGAATAGAATTTCCCACCATCAAAACCATTATTTTCTTTGGGAACTAATTTATATGTTTTAAATCATATATTCATATAAATGTATTTGAAATTTTGTTTTATAATTTTTAGTTATATAAACATATTTTGAAATATATGTTAATTTCTACAATTAATGTTCCCAGTGATCTTTGAAAATAATTTTCAAAATATGATTAAATTATGTGATGATACTTAGGACTTAACCAGGGTCTGATACAAGGATTCCATTATTATTCATTTTATGGATACCTATTTTTTTATTATGAAATGATTTTTATAAAACCTATGTCACTTCCATGGGTGATATAATGATAACATGCTTATGAAACTAGTATTGTAGTCCACAGTCCATGTATTGAAGAAATGGTAAAATGATTATGAAAACTATTTCTTTTTTAAAGGTTATTTTATGATGAAATGTTTATTAAACCAATTTATTTTCTAAGGATATAAAATGATTAATTTTTTATTATTATATGGCATAAATATATATTATATTCATTATGTGATGGAGGTTATACAATAATTAATGAATGGTGTGAAATATATATCCCTATAATGAATTTGGTAATGCTTTATACCACATGAGATAAATATGGGGTATATGTGCATACTGATTATCTTTGGGTTAATGATGTGACCAGATACACTATGGGTAACCGATGGATCCTAAACTGTAATGAGAAAAATGTGATATGTTTATATCCACTATGTTGATGGTCTTGATAGTTAACCTAGAAATTCAATATTTTTCTCTATAAATGTAATTTTTCCACACTTTTATAAAATGATCTTATTATTAATTATTAATTTATGTTGATATCTCACTCTTATTTTCTATGTTTTTGTAAATAATAATGTTTTATTCCATGAATCATGTATATGATCTATGAAATAGAGGGTATGAATGTTCTTAGTTATGTTCACGATCACACACCTTTATTCTTATTTTATGTTTTGAAAAGTTCATAGATCGGTATCTATTATGTTTAACCTTAATAAGTATTTTAGATCACAATTTTATATGATTCTTTCTCTAGGTTATGAAAAAATGTTTTGGTATGGTATTCCTAAGATAAGTACTATGTGAGAAGATCATTGGTTGGGATGTTGAAGAACTTTCATGCAAAAAGATTATTATGTTTGAAGTCTCTAAAGACACTAAAATATTATGGTAGAGAGTTGTGTGCTTATGAAATTTATTGGATATTCATCTAAAAAGATGTGATATTTTTGAATTAAAAGACAAAGTGTATATATTTATTCTTCAGTTTTCTTTTGATCCTCTAGGTCACTATATCATTAGGTAAAATACATCAATATATTTATAAAAAAAATTAAGTTATGCTAGATCGTTCCTTCATGACCATGGTGGTTTTATAATGAAATGATGTAGGATGAGGCACATTTAGATGGAGTGTTGTGTCCTTGAATGATGACTTGGGAACTAGGAAAAAATGGTACCATCTCATTTTGTGAATATTAATGAGGTCCACATGAATTTCTCACATTAGTTTTGTATAGATATTTTTTATGATAAATAATTTGATGTTCCCCATCCACTACTCAGATTCATTCTATGAGGTCGATCTCTCTCTACACTCATACACACTCAAAATGGCCTCATGCCTACACACAATGGCCTGATAGACTTTGTTCATAGCTAAGAATGCACACACTCTTATGAACTACCATTCTTGTTTATTATATCCCATGTGGGATTTCCTATAGAGGGATTTCCTAGTGGTCCTGTATTGGGCATGAAAAATGTTTTATCTTAATCAGTTGATGGATGGATGGACTGGTCCATTTTTTGAAAATTTCCCCTTAGAAACATCAAAAAGGAAATATTAAAAAAGGCAAAATAATAATTTCAATTAATTTATTTCATTTTCTAAAATTGTCTTAGAAAATTATACTAATTAAAAATTTATATTATTATTAAAAGAATAGTCCTCTCAATTAAAAACATAAGATATTAATCAATGATAGTTTTCAATTTCATTGCAGAGAATCTAATTCATCAATCCCATGGAAAAAGGATTAGAATGGGACTACATTTTGGGATACACACTCTTGGGGAGGAAGTTTTAGTCCCCAAAAAAATCTTGAAATATAATTGAAACACATTTATTCTTCCACTTAATTTATAATGACCCATGTGAAATTTGTAAAGCATTACCAATCTACCAACATACCGTTTTATTTTCCAAAATAAAAAAAATGACCCCATTTACCAATTATTTTTTTTAAAATATTTTATTTATGGGAATACATTTTTATTTTTCTATTTCTTAAAATAATATCTCTTATATCAGATAATCACTAGAATATATTTTTATGTGGAATGAAGAAAAATAAACCTGAAATTGTGAATCTATGGTTTCCATATTATTTCTAAAATCAATTTTTGTTTAAATTTATAGAGTCCCAAGAAATATGTAGTGAATGTGAAAAAATCCTAGGTTAATAACATGGATTCCCTGATGACAAAAAATTTATTGTGTTACAAGAACTCTACTTCCAAGTATCCATAAATATTTTGGCATGATGTTTTATCCAATAGTAAGATTAAGAGGATTTTTCGAATGATAGTAAAACACACAATAAATCATTAGAGTTAGAATCTATTGGATGTAATATTGGAATAAAAAACTGTATAAAAATACATTTAGGTATATTCCATTTCAAAAATTTATATTGAAAAAATTTACACATTCTAGGTGAGTTGTAGAATATGGGTCACTAGTTTATGGAGAAGGTGAACTTTGATTTTGGAAAAGACAATGTGAAAAGGAATCTGTTGATTTTATAGATGGTGGAACTATGAAGGGAAACCTTATAAGAATTCACTAATGTTATTAGATATTACCAAATAAAACAATGGAATAACCTTCAAGAAAATATAATTTCTTTTTAGAGATAAACTTATTATACTCTCTACATGAATGAATCTCATTTCTAGTATGTTGTGTTCTAGGTGGAATTTACTTTATCTTGAAACTAACACATTTATATTTGGTTCATTTGAGATCATGGAAACAAAATAACAACACCCATTAAAGGTGAATGGACAATAGTTTAATCATTTATATGAATAATTTTAGAATTAAACAATAGGTGAGTCTCAACATCTCTTTGATGACATTGAATAAAAGAATTATACACATCCAATTTCCCTCTTATTTGTCTATATAAAAACTCATTAAAATTTATTTTCCCTAATAAATGCATATTAGTATTATCTGAAATTTTTTCTATGATGGAATGGGGTTTATTGTAAATAAACATATGTTTATGATTTATTAATAATTTTACTCATATATTTCATTTCTTCATCAAATAAAAATAAAAAAAAATTAAAGAGTATATCTATATGTTTTTAGGAATCACTACATATGTTTTGTATTATATTGTTTTAGGATTTTTCGAGTGTCAATATATAGGAATACTTTTATTGAATTTATTCCTACCAATGAAAAATATCATGAAAAATTATTGTGAATTTAATTTTCTAAAATTGATATAGTAAAAATATTTCAATGTTATTTTGGATAATGTTTCTATTAAACTAGGCTTTAAAAAATGAAAATGTTTTCAGTGAAAAGACCTTTGTGGAATTTAAATTATTACAAACAAATAATATAAATTTGAACCAATTCAATGTTAAAAAGATATTGTGAAAACTAAAACATTATCAATCCAACTAAATATAAATTGATATGTGTCCTTTAATACTGAATTAAAATGGAATTTTTGATATCACAATGAATCTATATGAAATTAGTCACTAGATGAGTGAGTAAATAAAATCCATCTACATTTTCAATATAATTTTTAAACAATCATGGTTTAAAAAATTTTAATATGTTGTAAATTTGAAAAAAATTATTCAGGGGAGTTTAATATTGAACCTAGATTTAGAAAAGTTAATTGATTTATAAAAAAATTAATTTATGTTTTATGAAGAGTTTTTTAACGTGAAAATTAGTTCAAGGAACATATAATATTTGTAAAATTGTAATTGGTGTTTGTTAAAATTGAAATTCCAATTAAATATATCAATTTAATTTATGAAATAGAATCTTGATCCAAACCAATGTGAGACTATGGTCCTAATTCACTGGGGTGGACTGATACATCATGAAAATTATGACCCTATGAATTTTTTTGTCCTTGGTATTTCCTACATTTGTTTGGGAAGGACAAATATTTTCAAATATTGATAATCCATTTTATTTCCTCCTAGTGAAATATTTTGTGTGTGTGTGTGGGGGGGGGGGAGTGATGAAAAGTGAAATATAAAAAAATCATAAATCACTATTAAAGTCCTCTAAAAACAACTTAATATCTTTAAATTAATAAAATTTTGATACATTATTATTTTTCTGGTGAATAACTAAAAAATATATTATTTTTTTCATTTTATATGTTAAAAATTACGGAATTTATTCACATATTTAATGGAATGAATATTTTTCTATTGATTTTTCTGAATTCTTTGAATTAAATGAAATAAATATTTTATGGAAATTTCATAATGGAATGTAATTTTTAATTTTATTATTATTTTGGTTGTAAAATTAATCATGTGAAATAAAAAATGGCCTATTGATTTAATGGTTGATACACTAACC
Source organism: Viscum album (assembly GCA_963277665.1). Lineage (NCBI taxonomy): Eukaryota > Viridiplantae > Streptophyta > Magnoliopsida > Santalales > Viscaceae > Viscum > Viscum album. Next base: position 1,652,766,772 of record OY728121.1, on the reverse strand, counting down.
ATATTCAATTCACTTGATTAATTAATTGAAAAATTTATAATCAAGAAAAAAAACAGAAATGATATATTAAATTGTGTTATATATTTGTAAATATATTTTGAAAATATATATAGGTAAATTCAATGTTTTTTTTAATTGATTTTTTGGTTGTATAATGGTTTGTCAAAAACTATCAACCTATAAAGGGAGAAATTCATGGTCGACTGTGTCACCAACATAACCAACCGACCATGAACTTAAAAGACCCATCTCATAAATACACTATAACCTATAAGATAAAGTCCTATAACAAACTATGGAACCACATAAAAACCAATGGTATGAGGGAAAACAATCGGTTATGTCCCATTTAACTGATCATAAGAAAAAGGCATGATATCCAATTATACTAACAACTGACTTCAACTTTTGACTCAACTTAGGCCACTAACTACACAAATACATTCAACACAATATTTGGTACCAAATGATATATATGTGATTGAGTTATACACTTCATGTATATAGACCGTTAAATGACAACCATCAAGAACCCAACTCACATAAATTGAGTTCAACTAATGAAATTGAAGCCCACATGTATAACTTGAGCCTGAATATTTATAGTCGAATGAATCCAAGTTGATATAATTGATGGAATGAATTTCCACGTTCATGTGTAGATAATTTATGTCAATTGGATGCAATGAGGTGATATAAAAACCAAATTAATGACTAAGTATGAGATTCAAACCCAATGTATGAATCCCTATGATTTATATATCCATGAATAACTATCACTAGTGTTCACTAACAGATACTCACATGATATTTATTTGAACTCCTATATTTTTTCTAGGTGATGGTGTTAAAAAACATTAGGACCTAAAATTCCACCAATGATATAACTATGGGTATAAATAACACCACATGAAATATTGATAATAAAATTCCCTTGTGAAAAAATCAGTCTCAAACTAAATGAAAAAGATATCATGATACATGAGACCCACCACTAAACACACACATGATTCATATTGATGGACTCTAAGTACTTGATATTAGAACTAAGGGCCTCCCTCATAATTTTATCACATACTGACTGAGCTAGGACATGTTCCCTTAATAGAGAAGGGTTATGCGAGACTAAAAGATTCAGGATCCCAACATGGAATCTCGAAACTGTATAGTTGTACACATAGATAAAATCAAATAAGGGGAAGATTAGCATTGAAGTTGAGGAATATTTCAAAGATTCATAAATCATGAAGGAATGAAAAAATCCTATTCTTCTAATGTTGATGAAAATTTAAAGTATGTAAATAATATTCAACCATTTTGGTATAATTAATGTTTTATTCCCTCATTAGACATAGGATTCTTTAATCAAATTACTCAATCAATGATATTTTTTAACAAATCTTCATTATTTTTTTTATAACACTTCAGTGATGGAACAATAATACATTAGTGGATGACCCAAGGAGTTTCTCATTTCATATGCTAATGAACTAAACATATTAATTTTTAATCTATTCTATTTATATAAAATTATTTATCAGAATTTTTTATACATATATAAATTTTAATTCATTCATTTAATTATATTTCCCTATTTCACTATATTTATAAATAACCTGAACCTATTATCCAAGATTCAGTGGTTACATTGATAAATTGGAATAACATAAAAGGAATTACATCCTGAAGGATCAAATAATATAGTAGTCTTGGTAAAATAGTTACGTACATGAATATTATATTATAATTTACAACATGAAAAACAATATAGTATTATCTTTTAATACACCATTATTACAAAATACCATATCCCTACATTTCGACCATAAAATACATCCAGGAAACCTCGAGAAAGGAAGAATAAGATAGGGGTGAGCACTAATTATCAGTAATAGTATTCATAAAATTGATTCTATCAAGAATAAATAATGAATAATCAATATAGAAAGGAGAATAACTTAATCACATCATGTTCAATCAATTAATTTTTCATAATATGACTGGAATAAGTGATGTTCAATTAATAAAATATAAATTATCAAATGATCTATAAATTTAATCCTAGAAATTCTAACTAACTAAACAATCATAGGGAACATCAATAACTAATCTCATAATATGATAATTTATAATTTTTTAATTCCTAACCATACAATCAAGGCCTTGTTCTAAGACATATTATATATGCCTCCACCAAACACGCAATCTAGTTTGTCTCATTAAACCTATTGCTGCATCAAGGTGATACAGTGGTCCATTTGATTCACATAACAAGTATAATTCATTCGTAATATGAAAGGGGTGAAACATAATCAACATAAACATTTTATCAAAAAACAATAATAATAAATTTTATTAAATTCCCCAATCAATAAAAATATTCACAAATAATTCAAAGTAATATGATGTATGGTATCAAAATATTACATCCAAATAAAATTGATTATAAAAAATCCTGAAAATAATAAGGGTGGTATCATTATAACATATTCTCAATGGATTATAACAAAAAAATTTCTTTATTGTCATTGATGATTATAAATTTCATAAAAATCCAATTAAAACATTATTGTGTAAAATATCATTTACACTATGAAATTCATTTTAGGAAAATGAAGAATTTTGAGAAAAATTAAAATAAACAATTTATTGAAAAAAAACATATAAACATTTCATTTAATATTTTCAATTTTTTTTCAGGATTTTATGGAATCCCACACATGTTATTTATGTAAAAAAAAGTAACTTTCTCATTTTTTGGTGAAAATTAAAAGTACATTTTCTAGAAAATAACAAAAATATTCCTTTTGAAAAATTCTGTAAAAATCTAATCATGGTTAAAAATATATTTAATAACTAATTTGGATAATTCATAAAAAAAATTGGATTAATTTTTAGAAAACATGGTAATGGAATAAAAAATTATTTTTTATGAAAAAGAATAGTATTGTTGGCTCCTCTTAAAATAATTTTCTAAATAATTTTACATACCAATGGGGGGAAACGGTACTATTAATTGGAAAAGTAATTGATAAATGGAGGATAAAAATATTTATAAGGTTAAAGGGAGGTAGATAATCAAATTTTATCATAATAAAAATAATCATAAGAAATCCTAATAAAAAGTGAGATTGTAACATAAATCATTACCACTGTGGTTATTTTTGAATCATAAGTCCCTTGGAAAAAATAACATAAATTGATATATTATATAGAATTAATATAAATGGATCCATAATATAGCATATAAATGGGTAATATATACACCAAAAAAATTACTATGTGGTGAATATGGAATATGACTTGTGGAATTAAAATAGAGATGATAATCCCTTACCTCGGATCTAATTTACTTCATACATGTCAGTACCTCTAGTATAATAAATATCTATTTCTTATAAAAATATTATATAATAATATACATGTATTTTATAAAATATATGATCTACTTATAGACTTTGATGACATTTTTATTAACAATTTGTTTTTAAAATCACTATTTCTGGTGATAATTGCTTCATTTTTTGTGTATATTTTGGTTTTGTAATTTTAGTCATTTTATATTTATATTGGTAACATAATATCAAGAATTTAAAACATGATTTAAATATAATATATGTTCATTATATCTGTATTTATAGAAATCCATAAATGTTTCTAATATAAAATGTGTTACATCATTCTTGGACAAGGTAGGTTGTACAAACACATGAATATTTTTTTCATTTTCTCGACAGGTGGAATGAAAAGAAATTTAATTTTAATCTAATAATAAATAATAATAATTATGTTACATATATATAATTTATATTAATAAAATCCATATATATCTCTACCAATATAAAATGTAAAATAAAAAATATTTCACATCGCTATGTAAACGCGATAGTGCACAAGTACACAGAAGAGACTTTATTGTTTTTCAATAGAATATAAGGTAAAAATATTAATGTGATATAATATTTACTGAATTATAGGGATTTCATAAATATCACATATATTAAATAACATTATACTTAATATATTTCATGTAAATTATAAGTGAAATAAAATTGCATTGCTTTGTGAGGTGGTTGTCCGACGTACACATGAGCAATGTTATCATATCCCCCAAAAAAATTAATAATAATAAGTAATATGTGTAACACCCAAAGCTTCCACGGTAAGCTTCTCGTTGAATAATACAGTAGCATGTGTTGTACACAACTTTGAGTTCTAACACACACCACAACCAATCAAACTAGCCATTATGAATAGTAATACCAACTTTTTGAAATTTTATAAATTTTACCTTTCAAAATTGACTTCATTTTTGGATTCAGAATATCGAAAATTAGCCTAGGGTGAATTTTTGGTATTTTTTTGAAAACTTTTAATTTTTGATGAATAGTGAAAAACACTGAGTTATTGGTTAAACCGAATTTTTATTTAAATAATTATTTATTTTATTTAAATTTATTTTTGGTCAAAATAGATACATAATACCTATATATGTTCAATGTTATTCATTGGAGTCAGTTTATATAAATTTTAGACCAATAAAAATTTTATTGAACTTTTCACAGTCTTTTACCCATCTCTTAGGAGAATTTGCAAATTCACATAAAACATAATTTTACCACTTCTGTGAGTGGAATTTCGAAAATCCGAGAGACACGGTTAATATCAAGGGGTAAAATGTGGTTCAATAAGATGAAAATAATTTTTGGTGAATAGTAACTTTTTACTTTTATTTACCACGGTTAAAAGTAAATAGGGTAATTAAGGGTAAAAATGATATTAATATTACCCTAAAACATGACCTAATTCTATTGGACAAGTTTATCTCAACCAAAAACATCCTTAGGAATAAAATATTATCATTTAGGTACACTTGGATTAGATTAGGAAATTTATGATTATTTAATTCAAAGAAGAGTTAAAAGAGTTAAAATCAAAGTTTAATAACTAATTTTTTTAATATAGGGTGATACGTAAGATAAATTTGATTATATATATTAATTAGAAAGATAAAAAGATTTCCTACATAATTTTATTTTATTTATAATTTTTATACACTAATTAATTTAATTTATTTATGACACAATAGTGATGCAGTAATTACCTAATTAATGAAATATTAAAATAATTTATATTATAAATATCAAAATAAATGTAATTTTAGACTTTTTATAAATTCCACTAATTTTATAGGTTAATATGACATAATAGGACTGATTATATAATTTTTTTCGAAGTAATAATGCTATTATGAAAATATCAAAAACAAAATACCCAATAGTGTCAAAATTTACATAAAAGAGTTTTTAAAACAAATATTATATTATTAATTTATATTATATTCCTACAAATCTAAGGTTCTCCGAGAGACTTATATTATGATAGGTGTATCATTAATAGACCACTTGGGGGGTCACTTGGATGTTTATAGAATGTTTATTGACTATATAATATAAAAATACAAAGAGACATGGTAAGTGTTAAAGTAATTATCTAAGAATTAAAACTAAAAGATAAGGGTAATAAATTGAACCAAATATCTCTAAAACCAATTGGTTTAGTGGATTTAGACCTATACCTACCTTAACCTTTAAATATTCCACTTTTGAGGCATTAGAAACCGAATATGAATTTATTATAAAATAATATTTCTAGCTTTTCCAAAGGTGCCCCTCACCCCTCTTATAAAAGGGTACTCCTCCGTCTCTCAATTTCACACCTTCAAAGCCTTTTGGTTCAGAAAACCCCTTCCCAAATATTCTCTCAGCTTCCCTCAATTCATCCTATATTCCTTATATTGATCAGAAATCCCACCTAAGGAGCCCTTTTGATCAAATCAAAAGGAAGAACCCGAAGAAGAGGTAATGTTTTCACCACCCTTTTTCAAATTCCTTTCTTCTTCAACTTATTCTTTCTTTGTTATTCCCATTCTAAAATAATAAATCCAGTATCTTCTATATACTATGTTGTTATTATAAATATGGTACAACCATATTCAGTATTCTATACAGCCTTTGAATGACAAGTCACCATACGTGCGTACGTACGGCTTACCGTCTCTACGTCATGGTGTAATTGTTATCGAAAACATTATTATTTGGATGAGTACAATAATGATGTGAAATTCTTGTAAATAATAAATATAACATGATAATGATTCTGTATATATGATATACTTTCCAATTATATATTATTTTAATATCAAAATATTTATATTGTCACTCGTGCATACGTACGGACTACCGTCTCCACGAACGCGATGAGATTCATTCACCATCATATCCATTAAAGTCTAATTCTCATTTGATGATTAAAAATAATGTTAAAGGACTTGATATCATTCTATATATGAATAATATACAACCTATCCATAACAAACATGGCTAATGTAATAAAAACATATAAAATAAAACGAGTATGTTAACACCCGAAATGACGATAGTACTAAGATATTATAAACAAAGAAATGTTAAAATATCATATATGATATCATATTAAAGTATATGATTCTTGTATAATTTAATAACAACAATTTCACCATTATAAAGGAGTTTAACCTACCCTAAACCATGAAAAAGTACAAGGTTAGGGGTTTTCATCTCACTCCTTATTCTCGTGAGATTCATGCCATATTGCCACTATTACCTTTTATGTGGTGTGTGTACTGCCCATAATTTTATTCTTTGTGTAATACACTTTAATTTATGTGTATTTACATATTAATTGTATTATAGCTCTATCATGGGGTGTATGTTTTGTAAGATACCAAATTGGTAGGGGTTTATTTCATAATCTCTTTATTATCTGAGGTTGTGTATATGTAATTATCTGCTCAAACCCCTTTATCATCCACATCCATGATTCTTAAAAATGTATTTCAAATAATTATTACTATTTTAAATTATATGGGATAAAGTCACTTATACCCTTGTTGAATTTTTATATGAAGTTTATAAAGGAATCATTCTGTCATTTTCCATACAAGGTCCTTTTTAACCTTTTCGACAGAATGAAGGTAAAAATGTCTTTTTTAACTTATACGTCGGGTGCAGATATTTTCCGCTGTTATAAAATCATCAAAGCATCCCATAAAAGCTTATAAGAATATTTTCAATTTAAATTTTAAATTTTATAATTATATGACTTTTAAATGTTTTCAAAAAAGAGAAATTTCTCTCAAATAGTTTTGATTTCATCTATGTCAACATCATTTGATGGATTTTAAACTTATTTGAAGTTTATTATTATGATACAAAACATCCATATTATATTGAAGGTTTTGTGATATGTTTAAATGTGGATGTGTTATTTTCATACCATTCATTGTTTATGGAAAAAGTATTGACATTTTGTATGCTAGTTTTAATACGAATGTTTATGTTATGTTTAAACCTATTCATATGAGGAATGAATTGGACTTAATATGTGACGGGTGGAGCCTGCTATTACTCCTCGATGCATCAGTAGGTCTCCTGAGACAAACTAGTGTCTTGGAACAAGGACTTGACAAAATGGTATTTGTAGTCTTGGCACGAGGCCTTGACTATGTAGTTATGATAGCATGACATTATGAATTCCATCATTATGAAAGTGGTTATTCATATTGTATGTGATTATTAGACTAGTAGAATATCCATGTGAATAAGTAAATGGCATTATTTAATTTTATCTTTGCCATATTATTCTGAAGTTCATGTTTAAAAGGTTTTTATTTTTGTAATACATTGCCTTAAATGTTTATGCTTATTTATGAAAGTTTCCGCTATATTGTTATCCTTACTGAGAATCTGAGATCACCCCTTTCAATGTTTTATTCTTCCTAGGATGTGAAGAAGTAATTTATGAATGACATGCAGGGATAGTATGAGTGGATATAAAGACAAGATGTTGTTGTAGTAGTTTTCACATTATGATGTAATGCAAACTTTATGAATGTATCTAGTTATTCCAAGGCTACTATACTAATTGGTCTTTTGAGACATTATCTTTTGTGATCATGCCAATATTATGTAATAATGCACTGACTCTAGGTAACTAGGGTCAGGGCGTTACAGTTGGTATCATAGGAACTTTAATATAAACCTTGGAAGCAATATTTAGATAAACTCTGATTAGAGCACATAGCCCTAAGATATACTTTGAGGATGAACATAGAAGATCTTCCTAGAATTTTGGTATTGTAGATATTTTGTAAGTTTTCTAAGAAATACATCCCTGTCTTGATACGAGCAGGTAGAGCTGGCTCTGGAACAGATGTACCTAGGGGTAAAACCCGAAAACACCGCTTTGAGCTAGACTCGAACGGGAACTGGTGCACGACAACGGGCCTTGCTGCACTCATGGTTACGACACTACCGGGGGATATTTTTAGGATAATTCTCATTTTCATTACAAACCATTATGAAGGGTTTATGAGTATAAATTTCTCAAAGAAAACATTATTATGATTATGGATTATATCCATTAATATTTCAATTTATGTTAAGTGTTTTAAACGTATGGAATTATTTATTTGGATTCATAAACTGATCTAGATTATGCCATTGTTTTGAAATGGTTCCTGGTGGATGAAATGGAAACCGTATCAATGCACGCAATCCATGTAGGGATGGCCTGCCAGCTCAAGATAATTATAGTGGAGTTGGTGATGCAACTGGTGTGGATCAGCTTATCACCATACTGGGACAACTCAGTCAGGTTATGAAAAATAACATTACCCATATGGAGCACCTTGATCCACAATGTGGAGGATCAATTTTAGATCGCTTCATGGGGGAATCAAACACCAACATTCAATGGGAGTAAAAATCCATTGGTAGCTAAGAAATGGATAAGTTCTCTAGAGAGAATATTTCAGGCTTTGGGGATTAGTGAAAGGGAAAAAGTTATCATGGCAGTTTACCGCCTCACTGGAGATGCTGATCAATGGTGGTCATTGATTCAAAACCCGAAGGAAGATGATGAAGTATCAAATATGAAATGGAGGGAGTTCAAAGATCTATTTTTAGAAAAATACTTTCATCGTGACCATCGAGCAGATATGGAAATACAATTTCTGAGTCTGAGACAAAATGAGGATGAGAATCTCGCAATGTATGAAGAAATCATTGCAAGGTTAGAAAGGTATGCTAGAGATTATATACGTAACACAAGAAGTAAGATTTATCATTTCTTTTATGGGTTAAAACCATTTATCCATCGAGAATTAGTCCAACAATCCTTCATGTCGTATGAAGACATTGTCTCATGTGCAATCAAGACATAAAATGAATTCTTTTAGTCTTATGACTTTAATGCAAAGAAAGAGAAGAAGAGATCTGCTGATCAATCTGGGAATGAAAATAAGGGGAAGGAGGGAAAAGTTGAATATCCATCCTGTAGTAAATGTGGGAATAAACACCCTGTTACTTTCTTGAAAGGAACATGAGTCTATTACAAGTGTGGTGAAAAAGGCCAACAAGCTCATGATTGGAAGGGGAATAAATAAGATACTGATGTTCAATGCTACAACTGTAGGGAGATGAGACATTATGCAAATGAATGTCCTATGCATCAAGAGAAATTATCTCAGAAAAGGCCACGGGATGAAGGCCAAGCTTATGCTATCACTACTACTGAGGTAGAAGTTCCAAAAGACGTGGTGGCAGGTAATTTAAAGGTTTCCTCAAGTTTAGAAAATGGATTATTTTATTCTGGATCATCGCATTGTTTCATATCTTCCCATTTTCCTAAGAAAATTAGATATTTCCAATTTCATTTAACAAGGGAGTTGTCAGTTAAAACTCCCAAGGGAAGTATAATCACAACAATGTTTTGTGAATCAGTCCCCATTAGAGCACATAAATTTTCTTTATCCGCTGATCTCATCGTCATACCTATGATTGAGTTTGATATAACCCTCGGTATGGATAGGCTTTCAGACCACAATGAAAAAATTTATTATAAGAATAAGGAGGTTAGTATTTTTGATGATGATGATAAAGAACACCTTTTCTTTATATAATAATCATCACCACGTAATTCTTATTTAGATACAACCCTAGTAGCTCAACTAAATTCAATTATTGTGGAGGAAGAGAATGAAAGGACTGTGGGTGAGGAAAGGAATGTTTAAATAGAGGATGTACCTATTGTGAAAGAATATATAGATATGTTTCCAGAAGATTTACCTAGACATCCTCCAGTTCGAGAAGTTGAGTTTTCCATTGATTTAATTCCTGGATCAAGGCCTATATCGAAGACCCCAAATATAATGGCCACTATGGAATTAGTTGAACTAAAGAAACAACTAGAGGAATTGAGTAATAATGGATTTATTCACCCTAGTGTTTCTCCATGGGGAGCCCCTGCCCTTTTTGTTAAGAAGAAAGATGGATCTATGAGGTTATGTATCTTCTATAGGGAAATCAATGCTATAAAAATAATGAAAAAGTATCCCCTACCTAGCATTGATGATTTATTTAACCAACTGCATGGTGCTCAATAATTTTCAAAGATTTACCTTCGATCTGGATACCATCATTTGTGTGTGAAGAAGTAAGACATTCCGAAGACAGCATTTCGAACCAGGTACGGGCATTACGAGTTTACAGTAATGCCTTTTGGGTTGACTAATGCACCATCTGTATTCATGGATCTAATGAATATAGTTTTCAAGGAATATCTCGATGATTTTGTGGTGGTATTTATTGATGATATTTTGGTATACTTAAAAAGCTATTATGATCATGAAAATCACTTACGCATTTTCTTGAAGACTCTGAGAATACATGAATTATATGGGTAGTTTAGTATGTGTGAATTCTGGCTTTAGGAGATTTATTTTCTTGGACATTTTCTCCAAAGATGGAATCTTTGTTGATCATTCTAAGACAAGATCAATCCAATAATGGCTAGCGCCTACGATTATAACTGAGGTACGCAGTTCAATTGGTTTAGCAGGTAATTATCGACGTTTCATCCAGAATGTTTCCCGATTGGCTAACCCATTAACGAAGCTCACGTGTAAAGGGGTTAATGTTTTTTGGAAAAAAGAGTGTGAATAATGTTTTAAAGAACTGAAGAGAAGATTAGTCAATTCCCCTATATTTAATCTACCATCGGGGAATGATGGGTTCGTCATTTATAGTGATGCATCGAAGAAAGGACTGGGTTGTGTCCTTTTGCAGAATGATTGGGTCATTGCCTATGCATCATGACAGCTGAAAGTTCATTAGCAGAACTATCCTACTCATGATCTTGAGTTAGTATCTTTAATCTTTGCTTTGATGATTTAAAGACACTATCTCTATGGTGAAAAATGTGAGATTTATACTGATCACAAGAGTTTGATGTATATATTTTCACAGAAATAACTCAACATGAGGAAAAGGCGATGGCTTGAACTACTCAAGGATTATGATTGCATGATACACTACCACATGGGGAATGAAAATAAGATGGAATATGCTTTGAAAAGAAAGGATCATGGAGTTTTGAACAAGATGATAGTTTAAAGGGATCATATTTTCATGGATTTAGTAAAAATGTATATGGGAATCACCATGGAAGTTGAAACATCAATGATTTTTCAAATGGTTTCCAATTCATCTTTAATAGAAAGGATGAAGAGTTCTCAGACCGATGATGAAGAGTTTCAAAAGAAGATTAAAGCTGTGAATGATGGGAGATTGAGTGACTTTGTGTATCAAGATGGGATTCTGAAATTTGGGAAGAGACTTTGTGTTCCCAATATAACTGATCTAAAAAGGTAATTATTGGACGATGCTCATAGTTCCAATTTTTCGATACACCTTGGGGGCACCAAAATATATAGAGATTTGAAGGAACATTTTTGGTGGGACAACATTAAGAGGGAGATTTCTGATTTTGTGTTAAGATGTATGGTTTGTCAACAAGCGAATGTTGGAAGGAAACAGCCTAGAGGAGTCATGCAACCTCTTCCCATACCTGAGTGTAAATGAGATAATATCACGATGGACATTTTCATGGGACTACCAATGACTCCTAGAAAGAACAATGCAATATGGTTCATGTTGATCGTCTTACCAAGTCATCACATTTTCTTACTATAAGAGAAGATATACCTCTTGAACGTCTAGAAAGACTATATATTAATGATGTTGTGAGACTTCATGGAGTACCCCTATCAATTGTTTCTGATCATGATCCCCATTTTACTTCAAGATTCAGGAAACGTCTTTAGAAATCCCTGGATACTGAACTTCGTTTGGGCACTGCCTACCACCCTCAAACAGATGGACAATCATAACGGACTATTAAAACCTTAGAAGACATGTTGAGATCCTGATCACTTGACTTTTAGGGTATGTGGGATCAATATTTACCTCTGATTGAGTTTTCATATAACAATAGCTCCATTCAAGTATTCAGATGGCACCATATGAAGCATTATACAGAAAAAGATGTCGCACACCAACCTGTTGGGATGACGTTGGTGAAAGAAAACTCGTAGGTCCAGAACTGGTGGAGGAATTAATGGAAAAGGTAATGGTAAGTACAAACCACATCAAAGTAGCTCAAATTAGGCGGAAGAGTTATGCTGATAATCGATGGAAGCATTTGGAATTTCAAGTAGGAGATCATGTTTTCTTGAAGGTATCTCTATGGAAGGGAGATATATATTTCGGTAAGAAGGGTAAATTGAGTACCAGGTACATCGAACCTTTCGAAATTCTAGAACGAATTGGGGATATAGATTACCGTTTGGCAATGCCACCAAGTATCTCCAAAGTTCACGATTTGTTCCATGTATCAGTGTTAAGGAAATACATGCCTAACCCAACGCATGTACTCACTTACAAGGAATTAGAACTGGAAACCGATCTGTCTTATTGCGAAGATCCCGTCAGGATTCTTGATAAGAGAGAACAAGTGATGAGAAACTGGATGACTTGTCCAGTAAAAGTTATATGGAGGAACCATAAAATGGACGAGCCAGCATGGGAACCTGAGGAAATTATGATGAAGAACCACCCGAGTCATTTCATGCGGTAGTATTCTAGAAATTTCATGGATGAAATTATTTGAAGGAGGTGAGAATGTAACACCCCAATCTTCCACGGTACGCTTCTCTTTGAATAATACAGTAGAGTGTGTTGTACAGAATTTCGAGTTCTAACACATACCACAACCAATAAAACTAGCTGTTATGAATAGTAATACCCACTTTATGAAATATTATAAATTTTACCTTTCAAAATGGTCTTCATTTTTGGATTCGGAATATCGAAAATTAGCCTAGGGTGAATTTTTGGTATTTTTCTGAAAACATTTAATTTTTGATGAATAGTGAAAAACACTAAGTTATTGGTTAAAACAGACTTTTTAATTAATTAATTATTTATTTTATTTAAATTTATTTATTTTCAAAATAGATACATAATAACTATATAAGTTCAATTTAGTTCATTGGTGCCAGTTTATAATAATTTTAGACATATAAAAATGTTATTCAACTTTTCACCGTCTTTTACCCATCTCATAAGAGAATTTTCAAATTCACATAAAACATAATTTTACCACATATGTGAGTAGAATTTCAAAAAACTGAGAGACACGGTAAATATAAAGGAGTAAAATGTGGTTCAATAAGATAAAAATAATTTTTGGTGAATAGTAACTTTTTACTTTTATTTACCACGATTAAAAGTAAATAGGGTAATTATGGGAGAAATGATATTAATATTACCTTAAAACATGTCCTAATTCTATTGGACAAGTTTATCTCGACCAAAAACAACCTTATGAATAAAATATTATCATTTAGGTCCACTTGGATTAGATTAAGACATTGACTATTATTTAATTCAATGATGGGTTAAAAGAGTTAAAATCAAAGTTTAATAATTAAAACTTTTTTAATATAGGGTTATACATAAGATAAATTCTATTATAAATATTAATTAGAAATCTACGAAGATTTCCTACATAATGGTATTTTATTTATAATTTTTAGACACTAGTTAATGTAATTTATTTATGACACCATGGTGATGTTGTAATTAACTAATTAATGAAATATTAAAATAATTGATATTATAAATATCAAAATAAATGTAATTTGAGAGTTTTCATAAATTCTACAACTTTTATAGGTCAATATGAATTATTAGGACTGATTATATAAATTTTTCTCAAAGTAAAAATGCTATTATGAAATTATCAAAAACAAAATACCAAATAGTTTCAAAATTGCATAAAAGAGTTTTTAAAAAATATATTATATTATCAATTTATATTCTATTCTTAAAAATCTAAGGATAGGCCAAGAGACTTATATTATGATAGTTGTATCATTAACGGGCCACTTGGGGGTCTGTTGGATGTTTATAGTCTGTTTATTGACTATATAATATAAAAATACAAAGAGACATGGTAAGAGTCAAACTAATTACCTAAGAGTTAAAACTAAACGATAAGGTTAATAAAGTGACCCAAACCTATATAAAACCTATTGGAAGTTTATCCACATTGTAGCCATTAGGAACCGAATATGAATTTATTATAAAATAATATTTCTAGCTTTTCCAAAGGTGCCCCTCACCCCTCTTATAAAAGGGAACTAACCATTCTCTCAATTTCACACAATCAAAGACTTTTGGTTCGGCCAAACCCTGCCAAAATATTCTCTCAACTTCTCTCACTTCAACCTAGAGTCCTTAGTTTGATCAGAAAGCACACCTATAGATCCCTTTTGATCAAATAAAAAGGAAGAACCCAAAGAAGAGGTAATGTTTTCACCACCCTTTTTCATGTTTCTTTCTTCTTAAACTTCTTCTTTCATTGTCATTCCTATTATAAAAAAATAACTTCAGTATCTTCTATATACTGTGATGTTATTATAAATATGGTACAACCATATTCAGTATTCTATACAGCCTTTGAATGACATCTCACCATACGTGCGTACGTACGGCTTACCGTCTCCACGTCATGGTGTTATTGTTATTCAAAACATTATTATTTATATGGGTATAATAATGATGTGTAATTCATGTAAATAATAAATATAACATGATAATGATTATGTATATATGATATACTATCCAATTATATATTATTTTAATATCAAAAGAGTGATATTGTCACTCGTGCGTACGTACGGACAACCGTCTCCACGAACATGATGAGATTAATTCCCCATCGTATCTATTCAAGTATAATTCTCATTTGATGATTAAAAATAATGTTAAAGGACTGGATATCATTCTGGATATGAATAAGATACAACCCATTCATAACAAACACGACTTATGTAACAAAACATATAAAAGAAAACGAGTAAGTTAACACCCAAAACGACGATAGTACTAAGATATTATTAACTAAGCAACGTTAAATGATCATACATGATATAATATTAATGTATATGATTCTTGTATAATTTAATAACAAATATTTCACCATTATACAGATGTTAACCTACCCTCAACCAAGGAAAAGTACAAGGTAAGGGGTTTTCATCTCACTCCTTATTCTCATGAGATTCATGCCATATTCCCAGTATTACCTTTTGTGTGGTGTGTGTACTGGCCACAATTCTATTCTTTGTGTAATACACTTTAATTTATGTGTATTCACATATTCATTCTATGATACCTCTTTCATTGGGTGTATGTTTCGTAAGATACCAAATTGGTAAGGGATTATTTCACAATCTCTTCATTATCCGAGGTTGTTTATACGTAATTATCTACTGGGACCTCTTTATCATCCACATCCATGTTTCTTCAAAATGTATTTCAAGTCATCATTACTATTTTAAAGACTATGGTGTAAATTAATTTATACCCTTTTTGACTTTTTATAATATGTTTATAAAGGAATCTTTCTGTCATTTTCTAAATAAGGTCCTTTTTAACCTTTTCGACAGAATTAAGGTTAGAATGTCTTTTTTAACTTATACGGCAGGTGCGGCTATTTTATGCCATTAGAAAATTGTCGAAGATTCCCTTACAAGCTTATAAGAATATTTTCAAATTAAATGTTTTATTTTATAATTATATTAATTTTAAATGGTTTCAAAAATAGAGATATTTCTATCAAATAGTTTTGATTTCATCTATTTCAACATACTTTGATGGATTTTAAACTTATTTGATGTTTATTATTATGATACAAAACATCCATATTGTATTGAAGGTTTTGTGATATTTTTTACAGTGGATGTGTTACTTTAATACCATTAATTGTTTATGGAGAAAGTATTGACATTTCATATGCTAGTTTTAATACGAATGTTTATGTTATGTTTAAACTTGTTCATATGATGAATGCATTGGAATTAATATGTGACGGGTGGAGCCCGCTATAACTCCTTGATGAATCGGTAGGTCTCATGAGACAAACTAGTGGGTTGGCAAAGGGCCTTGAAAAAATTTTATTTGTAGTCTTGGCATGAGGCCTTGACAATGTGGTTATGATAGTCAGACATTATGCATTCCATCATTATAAAAGTGGTTATTGATATTGCATGTGATTATTAGACTAGTAGAATATCCATGGGAATAAGTAAATGGAATTATTTCATTTTATATTTGCCATATTATTCTTAATTTCAAGTTTCAAAGGCTTTTGTTTTAGTTCTACATTGCCTTAAATGTTTATGCTTATTTATGAAAGTTTCCACTATATTGTTATCCTTACTGAGCATATAAGCTCACCCCTTTCAATGTTTTATTTTTTCCAGGATGTAAAGAAGTAATTTATGAATGACCTGTAGGGATAGTAATATGGGATATGAATACAAGATTTTGTTGTAGTAGTTTTCACTTTTTGATGTAATGAAAACTTTATGAATGTATCTAGTTATATTCCAAGGCTACTAAACTAATCGGTCTTTGGTGAATTGATCTTTTGTGACCATGCCATTATTATGTAATAATGCACCAACTTTGGGTAACTAGGGTCGGGGCGTTACAATATGTTATATAATAATAAAATATTTATAATAATTTCACAAATACGAAATTAATATTTTTAATCTGTCATTACATCTATCCTTGAAATCTGGTGATGGAAAACAAATTACAATGGTTCCTGATGCTCTAGTAGGCCGCCCACACGATCAAAAGTTTCATTTTCTATTTAAAGGAAATTGATACACATATAGGTGATTACATTTAAATAATAAATTATAATTTTAAATTATATACTTGTGTTATTATACATTCATAGTTTAATAATATTTTATGTATGTAGATGTATAAATAAAAAAACACATGTTAATAATTTTACCTATTTTTCAGAGAACCCCTATAAGTATCTACATAATGTCTTATTTGGAGGGTTTTATAATAAATATAAGACTGTAGTATAATGTTAGATAGCTAATGAAGATATTTATTTAATTATTTTAGTAGGTAATGGGTTTTGGATGTGTTAATATGGGAGGATATGAGGTGTCATTCTACAAGTGGGGGAGAGGACACACATTTAATTTTTGAAAAGAAAAACTAATACCCAAATTTTTCTCATGTCATAAGACTTACAAATTAGACTCTATCCTACCATAGATTATATACAGTCAAATTATTACTAGAAATTAGTATTTATACTTATTTTGGGTTATTTTGTCTCTTGTCTTTTTAGTTTATCCCCCACAAAACTCATTTTTACCGTAACCGTGGAAGATAATGTCAGATACTTTTGCTAATAATTATTCTAGAAATATAATTTAAACATCTTATATAATATAATTTTTTTTGATTTAAAATATATAATCTATTTTTCAAAATACCATTACAATAATTGTTAGAGGTCAATTTAAAATTTAACATGTAGACGTATCGAAAAATGATTTTCCAATGTATTTTTTTTAAAGTATAAAAAGTTTTTATATCAGAAAAAATATTAAATTTATTAAAATGAATTAAATTAGATAAATTATTCTATATTTTAACTAATTTTACTTTAATATCAAATTGAAAATATAATTTATCTTTTCAAATAATTTAATTAAAAATGTAGTTTTCAATATAAATTAAAAATTTTCTCTACTCCTCAAAAAAGTTAATATTTTCAGAAAATTATCAATAATTAACACAAATATAATTTATATAATAATATTTAATATAATAATAATAATTTTACAAATAATTGTTTTGAGATTTGTAATAATTAATATTAAATTATATGCATAATTCATGACAAAACACCCTTAAAAAAATAATGGTTTTCAAAAAAATAAATTTTCATTTCAAGTGGTTTTTATTTTATTTACAATAATTAGATAACCATTGAATTTATTTTATAATATTTTAAAAATTATATCTTTACCTTTTTATTTATCACTATTCATACATAAAAACATAACTACTAGGTTATAATGGTGAGGTTGAAACATTAAAATTTTAATATAGCAACGTGTTTCATTTAAACCAGGTGTTGCATGAATCAGAAGGAATCAATGAGATTATATTTATTTAAAAAAATTTAATGTCTTAAGATGTTACATTATCATACATTATTTTTTTGTATCTACAAAATATCAGACAATATGTTATTATTTTAAAATAATTATGTGATAAATTATACCCCTTAAATAAATTGATTCCTTGAAAATTAATATTAGTATTAGCAATCAAGAGTTTGAATATTTAAATACCATTTTGGGAAACCAAAATTGAATAAATATTTAATAATACATACACATGATAAGAGATAAAGGAATTTAGGAAATAAATCTAAAATAACACAGAACTAGGTTTCCAAATAAGAGAATATTGGCAGGATGTGAATACACGAGAATGGAGGAAAAGAGAAAATAATTATTAAGAATCATAGATACCATTGATAAATGTAATGTAAATGATCTAGAAATTTTAAAAATTACAAATTCATAAATATGAAATGAGTTGAAATACCATTTGGTTCCTCACAAATGAAGGCAGTAGAATAAAATTTTGGTTTCTAGATCATTTTCATAGTTTTTTGTAATTCACTTACCATATTGAATATGAATATATGAAAATATACTTACAAAATATTTTTCTATTTCATAGACACAATTTCATCCTATCATTATTCTTTAATCAATTCCCCATTCCTTTATTACACCAATAAATGAATATCAAAATGAATTTTTATGCTTGAATCACAATGATTATCACATAATGGATCATAAAAAAATTAAAATTCATTCTTGCAATCTGAAGATATCTTCCAGGTCCAAAATTGTTACAAAAAGTTATATAGTAATACATTAATTTCTTAAGATTCAATAATAACCCAGTTGTTTATCTTAATCCATTTCATAAATAGTTAACCATAAGAATCCTAAAAATTATTATTTTTCCAAATTTAATGTCCAAAAAACATAAAAGGAATGACAATAAATTTTCAAAATAAATTAATCATTAGATTCCCAAAACAACATAATCAATATATTAATTCCACATTGAAAATATGTTAATACCATGATCAACATAATACCTTAATTAAAACATTCACGCTTCAAAAAATTATTTTTCTTCTTATTCATTTAATAAAATCTCAAATTATCGAATTTATTGTATAACTCCAAAATTGACACAAAAACAAGTAAAGGTAATATATAACATCAAATCACTCAAAAATTTAATATTAAATAATATTATCCCGCAAATAATTATTTATAATTATATTTCAACATCATTTACATATTATGTGTTATCCTCCATCAATAATGTGTTTTCAAAAATTAACAACCTGTTATTGTTCCACATTTCTTGGTCTTTAATTCCATTCAATGCATGTATTAAAATTCATAGAGAAATAATACTATAGTATAATCCCTATACCTTTTAGGATTCATATATAAAGAATATACTTTTTTAAATAATTCTAAAATATAATTCATGAATGTAAATATACAGACACTTTAATCATTCCACTTTTCCCAAAGTAATAGAAAACGTTTAACCTTGATCTCGTAGCTTGTTCTGGGGTATATTCTATTGATGCATGAGAAATTTGTTTGGATAGTTCCTTATAACATGATAGTTGAATCATTTAACACCAAAAACTAATTTCATTACATTTCATTCATGATCACTATGGTCGTTCTCTCCACACTTGTGGAAAACACTTAGTCCCTTTAAGAAAGTTATGTGGTGTTTCCATCCACAATAATCACCCATGAAAATTCTTCTATCCATTCTTCCTTTTATCCATATTTAGATATTTCATCATATTCTTCAATTTAATCTAATTAAATAAATTAAACGTTTATGATTACTTCTATAACTTAATACCACATCATACTATGTCCTCATATGATGATAATGTCTGGTAGAATGGTTCTTGTAGAATATTTAGATTAATTACATTGATGAAATGGACAATATTTCTCATTGGATAATGTTTTTAGTCTATATAATTTTTTTTATAACCTTGAAATTTTGGATTCAAAATTTGTATAATTTTCATCTTAAATTTTCTTAAAATTATATACATTATCTCTATATATAGTCAATTTTATGAGGAAAATAATTTTCCAAGAAGAGTACCTTAAAATCCTTATATTCCATGTTTGGTATTTCTTCATAATACTTATTGTTTTTAATAAATGACCACCCCTTATCTATATATATGTATAGTTGATAAACATTCATAACTAATCGTCCTATTCATTACTTACTAATGTGAGAAGTATCCTCTCTGTGAAACCTAGAATTTTCTCAGTTAAAAAATGGACTTGGAGTTGAATTAAATAATGGACGTCAGTTACACAAAATGTGGTCTAACATTGTTTCACCACATGGTGGATCCACAAGATGATCCATATGGGAAATTTTACATCTCATATTGTAATTTACCTTCACAAATGTGGTTATAATTTTATCAGTTTCTACATTAGATCCATTTATACCATCATTATCATTCCCATGAGGGAAATACCAATAAAGGACTAGTGAATTGATATGGTTTACATCCCTTCTATGAAGAATTTTTTCTCAAATAAGGGAATAAACTATATTAGATCATAACATTATGAAACAGAATGTATACAAAAATAGCGAAAAACATAATTTAAATTTAAAAATGTACGAATTGAAAATATCATAATCATAAAAATGGTTTATTTTGGAAAGAGATCATATAATAAAAAATTTCAAATCAATCATGATTTTTTTTAAAAAATTGATAATTAATCCAACAATTTCACCCAAATATTGTAAAACTAAATGCATAATAAGGTATGTTTTCATACAATTCGTGATTATAATGTCAATTCCTAATGCACCCTTTTTGGAGTTATTACCGTAAGGTAAAAATATTCAAAAACAAAATGAAATTGTTTTATTCTGATAAGGAGGTATTTCTAAAAAAACATATTATCTTCCTCACCAAAATAATTGTATTTTATTATATAGTTATCATCAATGTCTATCATAGGATTATGTTTCCTAATCCTTGTTTTCCTATATCTATTTATCAAGGTTTCTTCTAAACTTCATATTATACCAACATTAAATACACCAACCCCATTAGCCCAGATTCAGTTGATAGTTTTTACATTGTCTTATGATTAAATTAATCATGCCATGAAGGACTAATTATTTTATTAGTCTTGGTAAAAATTATACAAACATTAATATCATATTATAATTGAAAATAAAAAATTCAAAATAATATTTTCATGGAGTAATAAATAATTCCCTTTAGTATATCCCATCATATCAATCATATAACACTTCATGTAATTCTATGGAAAGGAAACATAAGAAACAAGTGATCTCTAAAGCTCAATAAGGGTATCTGTAATTTAGAATCTATCCAGAATAATTAAGGAATAATCAATATTTCTATGAAAATAACTGAAGCACCATAAATTTAATCAATTACTTAAGAAAAATATTGAAGTAATAAATGATGAAAAAATATTTCTATATAAATAATCACATTATATTTAAACATAAAAATAGATATTCTAATTAATATAATAATCACCTGGAACATCTATAACTATTCTCAAATTTTTGAATTAATACTTCTAGACAAAATAACCATACCATGATGGACTAATTCAAATAAATATTACATTAATGGGTAAGGCCTCAAACGAAAACAGTGCATGCTAATCTATCCCATGAGACCTACAGGTTCATTATGGTGATATAGGGACTTCTTAAATCACTAATAATGTCCACTAAATTTATCTTATTAAATGGGTGATATATAATCTATATAAACCTTCATATTGAAGACTAAAATACAAATTGTAAATATATTCCATAATAATTGAACATAATCGTAAACTATTTAGTGTAAATTTGATAATGGTATCAAAATAGTACATCTCCGTCGAACTTATAATAAAATATCTAGTAATATAATAGGGATAATATAAATTCAATATATTAACAATAGATCATGAGGTAAAATATGTTATTTTTCATTGATGAATACAAATACCATAAAAATTTCATTAAAAAAATATTGAGGAAAAATACTTTTCACTTGGAAAATCAATTTTAAAATTTATTGAATATAACAAATATTATGAAAAATATTATTAACAAAATGAACCTTGTAAAATGGTAATGAAATATTTATATAAATGATTGTTCAATATTGATGTAAATTCCATACGTGATGTGCATGTAAAAAATATTCCATTCAGATATATGGTAAAAAATCATAATATACCATGTTTCAAAAATGACAAGAATATTAATTTTAAATTTTTGAAATTTCTATAAGGGGTAAAAAGGTCTTCAGTAATTAATTTGGCGAATTTAATAAAAAAAATTGAATCCATTTTTATAAAACCTGGACATGGAAGAGAAAAATATTCAAATCAAAAGGGGAAATGATGTTAGATTTTCATAAAATCATTTAATCAATCATTTTAAGTACCAATGATTGGAAAATGGTAATTCTATATAAAATAATTAATTAATGAAAATATAATAATAAAATTAATGACTTTATTGGGAGGTAGATCATAATATATCTTTAAAAAAATAACCAAAATCAATTATGATAAAAAATGAGATTGTAACATTAATAATTACCAATTTGTTAAATTCTGAATCATACAGTCCGCAAAAGAATTAATTTTAAATTAAACATTAAACCCCATTAATATAAATTCATTCAATATATAACATATCAAAGGGTATTATATAAACCATAAAAATAACTAAGTGGTGAATATGACATATGATTAATAGAAGTAAAAGTGTGATGAGAGACCCTTACCTTAGATTTTATTTCCATGGTATTTTTATGTGTATCCTATATAATAAAAATATATTTATACTAAAAATATTAAATAAAAAAACAAAAACTTTCAATCCCTATATGATTCTCCTATATCCTTTTATGACCATTTTATCAAAAATTATTTTTTATATCCCTATTTTGGGTGATTGTTGCTTCGTTTGTCATGTATGTTTGGGTTTGGTAGTTTTGGTCCCCTTACATTGATCAAGGTTAAATTATATCAAGAGTGTTATAAATGATATAAATATCATATATTTTCATTAATTTTTTTTTTATATTAATCAAAAAATTTACGGATAGAAAATAATTTACACCATTCATGGAGATAGTTGGTCAAACATATGCATGAATGTTGTTTTCATTTTCACAATAAATGGAATGAAATGAAAATAGATTTTTATTATATCTTCCAAAATAATTTTTATTATAGGTATTTATATTGTATTCATATTAATCAAATCCATATTTACTACCATATATATAAAAAAATTTGAAGACATTTCAAATCTCAATTTGGGAGAGGTTGTCTACACATACATACGAGCGACATTATTGTTTTAAAGTAGATTAGAAGCTAAGAAGAACGATGTTATATTCTATTTATATATGTATTTTTAGGTCATAAATTTTAAATATATTCATTAAATTTATCCTTACTACTTTCCATGTAAATATTAATTGAAACACCAATCACATCACTTTTTGAGGAGTTAGTGAACTATATAGATGAGCAATGTTAAAATATTCCCCACAGAATGGAAAGTAAGAATTTATATGAAATATGATAATTCAAATGGTATAAAAAATCCCTAAATATAATATATAAATTTTAAATACATAATTAAATCTATCTTTTAATGGTGGTGATGGAAAATGAATTAAATCGGTTTGGGAGGCGATATTCAGTCATACAAACGATAGACAGTTTAATTTTCCATTTGACTAATGTGGATAAAGATATAAGTTATTACATTTAGAGAATAAAATTTACTATATAATTTAAAAATGATTTATTTTATTTTCATAATTGAATAATATTATATGGTGGAGGAAGAAAAGTAAAACAAATACACATGTTAATATGATTACCACTTCTTTCGATAACCCTTTTTAGATTATAATTAATTCCATATTAAGAGTACATGTTAATGAAAATAGGTCCTATATTATGTTTGGATATAATTAAGGATGATATTTGTAAATACAGAGAAATTACAAGGAAATTGTTTTTTCTTAAATACATGAGAATTTTACGAGTCCGTGAAATTTTACGGCACATGATTCTGAGGCCCCGTGTGCCCCGAATCAATTTCTGAAGTTTTCTTCAGATGCGTTTAGTAATCGTACGAGTGGGTTTTTATAACAGTTGAACTGGTGTATGGAATTAAAATCCAAGGGCGTCGTTGAACTCGAAGTGCTGATATTCTCTTAAGAATACTTTCACCTCGACGGTAGTTGGTTGAGAATAAAAGTTAGTTTTTAGATATTTTTAAAAAATAATAAAATAATTTGTGCAATAACTTTATTTTATTTTATCCGCCTTTGGGTGTGTGGAGGTTAAAACCTCAAGGAGGAGGTTGGAGGTGGGGGCCACCACACCTTAACCTCCCATGAGGGGTTATGTTGGTAGGGCCCACCAGAACTCAATGTCCCATGGGAGGATAAATGAGGTGGGGACCACCCGAATTTTAACCCCTTGAAACTCTTCATTAAGTGGGGTGAAACCTTGAACTCCCAACTTAATGGTGCCACCACCCTTGGAGCCTCTCCACCTTCCCATTTAATTAAATGGAGCCATCCCCTTTAATTAATGTTCCAACCTCTCATGGATTAATTAGGGGAGCCTACGTAATTTATTTCTCCTTTTTGAATTATTGGGCCAATGTAATATTAGACGACTCAACCTAATATTATTTTCACTTGGAATTTTGGTGGAACTTGAGAAGGGGAAATCTTGGGAGAAAAGTTCTTCCAACGAAGAACTCTCCTCCCAATGAAGAATGATAAACGCTAAGAATGCCGGTGACGACTCTTCTTCGACTCCCTTAATCGAATCATACCAATGTGGAGCGTCTTCCACTACCATCGTGAGTTGTCTACCTTCCGAAAAACCATCAATGGATCGATGATCATCTCCTCGCACCATCGTCGACAAACATCGATTAATTTAGGGGTTTATTGCAAGTTTCATCTTTCCTTTTCTTTTCGCCTCTTCGTTGAAATGAATCGATGTGATGTATTATAAATGATTGAAATTCAACTTCCTTCTTCTTTGTTGAACAATTGTTATCACCCCTAAATGCGGAGGGTGGGGGCCAACTAACGTGGAACGACTGCCTTTGTTGATCCTTTTGTGATGTTCCTTCAGCATGGTGATGAAGCGATGGTGACGAAGGCAGTGACGACGAAGGTCGCGCTACTCGTGGCCTCCATGAATCGTGTCGCCCCCGCGGCGCACCAGTGCTCCCAGCCGCCCACCTCTGACCGGGCGGCACCCGACCCACCTAACCGCGGCCTCCTGATGCCCTGCCTGACGCACGCCCTGGCCAAACCCATAGCCTACCCCGTGGCCTTCCTGGCACTACCGGTGCCTTGCCCGGTGCCGCCGTGGGAAGCTTTCACCCCCGTATGCTACCTCGCCCGCTCCCCGTCACCCTGCTGCACCCTGCCCGGTTCCCCCTTTACCATGATGCACCCTGCCCGGTGCCTCCGGTGCCCTGCCTGGTGCCCCCGTTGCCATGATTCGCCCTGCCCGGTGCCTCCGGCACCCTGAAACGCCCTTCCCAGAGCCCCCAACGCCCTACAATGCCCTGCTTGGAGCCCCCGCTGCCCTACGGCTTCCTGCCTGGCATCCCGGTACCCTTCCGCGGCATGCCTGGCCCCTACAGCTGCCTTCCCGGTACCCCCGCACCCTGCCCAATGCCCCCGCGGCATCTCGTCTCCCTCGCGGCCACCCAACCGAGCCGGTGTCCCGCCCCTCCCCCCTGTGGTGCCCTGGCCAAACCGGCCTAGCCGCACCATCCGGGCCTAGCCCTGCCGGACCGTGCCCTCGCAACGCTCTGGGCCGAACCGCCCTCACAGTTTGTTTGGCCGGGCCCAGCCGACCAGGCCGAACAAAACATATTGACCCACCCAACAGGCTGGGTCTGACCCAGTGGGTCTGACCAGGTCGACCGGGACGTTGTTGGCCCAGTCTGGGTTGGGCCGAGTCTGTCCGATCCAGCCCAGGCCCATTACTGCCGCTTTACTTTCTTTGGAAAAATCTTTTGCACCAGATGTCCGTTTGACGAACCGTCAGCAGCGCCTGTATTCTTGAAGCGTAGCTGTCCATTTGATTATATCCCACTGGAGTTCGGGGTATTGTTGAGTTACGGTCAAGTTGGATCGTACACGAATCCAACAGGGCCCTTGGGACTAAAAGGCTAAAAATTACCAGACCAGGCGTCCGATTGACGCGCCGTCTATTAGTTTGAGACCCCTATGACATGGAAGACCTTTGAAATATTTCTTCAGGGCACATTGCGATAGTTGGATTATCATTCAGTAGCTCGTGGAGCGAATGCTTCCAGTGAAAAGCTGACAGAGTGTAGAGGCTTAGTTTCTGGTTGATACCTAACGACTAGTTGACTGATTGTACTCGATGTGATTCAAATAGCCCAGTGGGGAGCACCTGGTAGTTGGAGTTATACCCACGATAGAGGAGCTCCTGGTAGTTAGTGGCAAACCTGTGGTACTCGACAAGAGGAGTACCTCTACATGATATTAGGGGGAGTGCCTGGTAGTTGGCGACAGACCCACAATGGAGGAGCGCCTGATAGTTGGCAACAGAACTGTTGTACTCGACAGGAGGAGTACCACAATAGTCCAAGGTTAGTGGTAGTGACTTTGTGTCGCAGCAGGCCCACTGTACTCGACAGAGGAGGAGTTCTCCAGCAGCTGTGGTTTCGATAATGAAATTCCTAGTTTGAGTTGAGTCAATGACTTATTTTACTTATGATTGAGATGGGTTACTAGATAACATAGGTATATGTATGGGAATATACCTAAGTAATGGTTATCCGTTGATTTCATAATTTTTGGTTTATCCTCATTGTATTTTGTGAGTCTTTGAGGGTCTCGAGGTCCTACTATGTATCGTTAAACTCACCCCTACATGGGATATGCCCGCACCTCATTGTGTTGGTTGCAAATGACAAACAACGCTGACTGAGGTAGAGAGTATCGGGACTGGAGAGTACCCGGAGGTGGACTACTTAGTGTGACGATATACGGAGCAGACAGACGGATACATAGTGATGAGGAGGCCATATGTACCTACCCTTCAGGTTGGAACCCCAGAGGAAGACCCAGTAGCTTTGTTAATTTTCTTCAGTTGTACTTGATTTTCAGTTGTACTTGTACTTCTCTGTGGGGCTTGTATTTATGGCCCCTTTTTACTTTCTATCACTTCTATTGTATTCAGTTTTACTTAGTGTTTTTCTTCCATTTGTGTACTCTGTTGTATTTGATTATAGTTATAAAGGCAATTCCTTCCCAATTTAGGGCTTCACGCCTTTGGTGCTAGTCGCCAGCCCCTGGCCTATGGAAGGTGGGCTTGGGGTGGTCACGATACGGGTCCTGGGGGACGAGTTGTGACAAATTGGTTTTAGAGGGAGCTTCTACCACAGAAATTAGGACTCTGATATTTCCTTTCTTTGACGCAATAGTGTTAAGGGTACTATTTGTGGTTTTCAGTTCAGAGAGTCCAGTGTTGGTGCGGGTGACCGACATATCCATACAGTAGGACCATGCTGTCTAATTTTTGACTTAGTGCATGAAAACACTGATTGCATGTGTGTTTTCAAAAGATTTTCATTCTGTCAGCTCAACCAGGTCAGCTCACTAGTTATAAATCTTTTGACCGTGTTGCATCTATTTCATTTAGGATGCCACCCTATAGATGACTAGTTAGTGGCCCGAGATTTGTATGCACTGACATCCCACCGAGCGATGAGGCCTCACTGCAGGGCCCTTTTCCAACGGAGGTACCAGCGATACTACTTCTCGTTGGACCACAGATTCCACCATCCCTAACAACAGACGATTCATGCCAATTGAGCGCGTTGCATGAGTTCCAGTGCTAGAGGCCACCCAGGACCAGGAGAGAGACAGACCCCCAGGCAGCTGAGGATTGGTTGGAGGCTGTGGTGAGATTTTTCAGGATAGTAGGGACACCAGTAGACTTGATGGTGATCCTTCTTGCTAGCCTCCTTTAGGTAGCAACAGGAAGATGGTGGATCCTGATGCTCCAGGTGCATGAAGAGGTGATGCTTCTATGGAAATATTTCTAGATCCTGTTTCGAGTGGAGTTTCTCCCATACACCCATCGAGTGGTGCAGATACAGAAGCTACTGCATCTACAGCATGGTAGCATGATAGTAGCACAATATTCAGTGAGGTTTACCGACCTCTCACACTACTCCACTGATATGGTATGAGACCCATTTTTTAGGACCCGATCCTTCGAATAGGGGCATAGGCAGGACAGAAAAGCTCTGATGATCTCACTCAGCATCCCGAAACAGGTGGGGGTGCTAGAGAGAGCCCTCCTAGTGGAGAGTTTCTTGCTGGGCAATCTCTACCAGCGAGACCCACCACTAGCCGACACATAGCGGAGTCTTCTGTAGTTGGAAGTAGATATATTTCACAGAGGTCCAAGAGGACCATACCTACAGGTGTTCGACCGCATGACTCAGGATTAGTTGTGCGGGGCACCTAGAGTAGAGACAAAGCCAGTCATGCCAGGAGTGATCAGTTTTCTCATGCGGTGGGCTTGGTCACATGGCTCATGACTGTCTGACCCGCCATTCTGATGATTAGTAGACAGTTGAGGTACCTCCCAGGCAAAGGAAGAGGTTCAATCTAGGTAGTCCTTAGAGAGGAGGTGGACGTTCCAGAGGAGCTGGACGTGCAGCTGGGCGAGCATGACCTTTCGAGGTGTTTCCACTACCACCACCAGGAGGTCCACCCCGACCGCAGGGAGTGGGTGGACATGGGAGAGCTCAGCTTCAGGCAGCTGAGGCTTACCATCATGGAGGTCTGGATATGATTCAAGGTATGATCTATGTCTTATCCACCTTAGATTTAGTTCATATATACACAGGAGCCAGT
Organism: Viscum album; assembly: GCA_963277665.1. NCBI lineage: Eukaryota > Viridiplantae > Streptophyta > Magnoliopsida > Santalales > Viscaceae > Viscum > Viscum album. The sequence continues at coordinate 1,652,737,390 of OY728121.1, read as the reverse complement.
CACTCTTTCATTGCCACTTCCCTCGTTCGGAGCACAAAGATTCCGACGGAGCCTTTGGCTCGATCCTTACGGCTAGAGACTCCAACGAGAGCAGTCTAGACAATTACACACTGGTTCCGGGAGTGTGAGCTTACTATAGGAGGTGAGAGCTTCGGTTGGGATCTTCTCATAGTGGGTTCGAGGACTTACAACGTCATCTTGGATATGAAATGGCTATCTACAGTACATGCTTAGATTGACTGTATTAGAAAAAAGTGTGGTGTGTCCACATGGATGGGACCATGTTTTCCTTCACCGGCGAGAAGGGAACCTTTGAATCAAATTAAAAATTTACTCAGATGAGGGTGTAGCCGATCACTCACCAGTTGACTTGCCTTACACTTAGAGTAGCGGATGTGGAGAGTCCGACATATCCTGTAGTGGTGGACCAGGGCGCGTATGTTTTCCCTGACGATGTTCTAGGACTACCTCATCGAAGAAAGGTGGAATTCAACATTGACCTATACCCTGGGATGACACTGATATCTACACAAGCATATCGTATGGCTCCTACTGTGATTCACGAGCAAAGGGTATAACTAGAGGACTTGTAGGGGAAGGGATTTATCTGGCCCAGTGTTTCTCCCTGGGCAACCCCGATTATGTCCGCCAAGAAGGTGGATTGGACCTTGAGGCTCTATGTCGACTACCATCTCCTGAACCAGGTGACCGTAAGGAACAAGTACCCACTCCCAAGGATTGATGACCTCTTTGAATAGATGAAGAGAGCACAGTGGTTCTCAAAGATAGACCTCAGATTAGGCTGTCACCAGCTCAGAGTTCGAGATGAGGATGTGCAGAAGACGACCTTCAGGTGTCGTTATGGACACTATGAGTTCTTGTTTATGACCTTCAGCGTAACCAATTCTATATTAGTGTTCACGAGTCTCATGAACAGGATATTCTATCCTTACCTAGATCTCTTTGTCATAGTCTTCATCGATGACATTATGATCTACTCGAATACTGAGGCGGAGCATGCCTACCATTTGTAGGTAGTACTGGACACACTCCGATAGAACTAGCTTTATGGTAATCTCTTGAAGTGAAATTTTTGGATCCGAGAGCTTCACATATTGGGACACGTCATATCAGAGGCTGGTGTTGTAGTGGATCCAGTGAAGATTGAGGTGGTACTATCTTGGGAGCCACCCAGGAGTGTGATGGTGGTACAAAGATTCCTGGGTTTACCTAGACACTATCAGAGATTCGTTCAAGACTTCACCAGAGTTACAACACCACTATCAGCCTTGATGAAGAAGGGGAAAACCTTTGTGTGGTCGGAGAGATGCCAACAGAGAATTCAAGAGCTATGTCAGAGGCTGACTAGTGGCCCCATCTCGAGGCTTCCATAAGAATGTGTAGGGTACCTATATTACTGCGACGCATCAGGGACCAGACTTGGGTTTGTCCTGATGCAGGAGGGAGCAGTGATTGCTTATGGTTCTAGGTAGCTGAGATAGAATTATTAGAACAATGATACCCATGACCTAGAGTTATAAGTAGTGGTCTTCACCTTGAAGATGCGACGACACTATCTGATTGGAGACCGTTTTATCGTGTACTTTGATCACAAGAGTCTCAGGTATATCTTCTCTCACAAGGTCCTAAACTTGAGACAGCGACGATGGCTCGAATTCCTGTAGTACTATGACTTCGAGATAGTCTATACTCCTGATATGGGGATCGTTGTAGTAGGTTCTCTTAGTAGGAGATCTGGTATATAGCTTCTAGGAGAGGCGACAGAGCAGAGACCTACCTTACAAATATCCTTTCTGGATAGAGATGGACCAGCCTATCTAAAGTCTCTTATTGTCACTCCCCCACTTCATCAACGAGTCAGGGAGGCATTGTATGGGGATACTGACTGTGAGACACGACGTGCTCAGATATCCATAGGGCATGCACCTGATAGATTGTATGAAGGTGGGGAGCAATTCATCCTCTTCAGAGGACGTACCTTGGTACCAGTGGCACTTCAAAAGGAAGTGTTGAGGGAGTTACAAACATCCCCTCTAGAAGTACATCCAGGAGTGGTGAAGTTGTACCAGGATCTTCGAAGATAGCACTGGTGTCCAGGTATGAAGAAGGCCGTAGTGGAGTTTGTCTCATGGTGTCTCACTTGCCAGCAAGTGAAGGCAGAGAACCAGGTACCAGCAGGCTTGGTTCTACCTTTAGTGTTCCCAGAGTGGAAGTGGGATGAAATATACATGGACTTCATGACGTGTCTTCCATGTACATATAGGGGTCACAACTCGATTTGGGTGATCGTCAGCTGACTCACCACGTCGGCCCACTTCCTACTGATCAAAGATCAGAGTTCAGTAGAGAGATTGGGATGCCTCTATGTGCTGGAGATTATGTGACTACATGGAGTACCTTCCTCTATTGTCTCTAACCGTGATGAACAGTTTACTTCCCGACTATGGAAGGGGTTTCAGGTGGATTTCGGGATACAACTTCACTTGAGCACCTCCTTCCATCCTCAGACAGATGGTCTGACCAAGAGGAGCATCCAGAACCTCGAGGACATGCTATGTGCATGTGTCCTCGACTTCAGCCGCAGTTGGAAGGATCACTTACCTTTGGTGGAGTTTTCTTCAAACAACAGTTATCACTCCACCATAGGGATAGAACCTTTCGAGGTGTTTCACGGGCGTCCTTGCAGATCACCCTTGTGCTGGATAGACCCTGGGGAGTTAGCACTAGTGGGACTATAGATGGTACGAGCTACCAACAAGAAGGTGCAGATCATCCAGGAGCGGATGAAGACTGAACATAGCAAGCAGAAGTCGTATGCTGACAGGAGATGGAGGCCTCTAGAGTTCGAGGATGGCGACCGTGTCTTTCTATGGGTCTAACCTCAATGAGGTCTATGAATATTTGGCCGAGCCAGCAAGTTATATCCACGATTAATCGGACCATTCAAGGTCCTCATGAGAGTAGGTGAGGTGTCTTACCTCTTAGCCCTTCTACCTCAATTGCACCGGTTGCACGACATCTTCCACGTATCCCAACTGAGGAGATATGCGCATGACCCCTCCCACATCATCGACCATGGAGATTTGGTCATCGACACTGAGGAGACATCCATAGAGGTTACAGTGGAGATTGAGGATCGATAAGAGTGGGTCCTATGTGGATGGTCGATACCTATGGTGCGCATTCGCTGGCAGCACGGGAACCTCTATGAGAGCACCTGGGAGCGGGAGGCTCAGATGCGTGCTCAGTACCCCCATTTGTTCCCATAGTTCAAGTTGTATCTTATGGGGACGTAAATCCCTGAGGTGGGGAGAATGTTAGGACCCATAAATTTTGTGGAAATTTATTTTCTTAAATACATTGGAATTTTACATGTTTGTGAAATTTTACGGTGCTTGATTCTGAGGCTCGGTGTGCCCAGAATCAATTTCTGAAGTTTTGTTCAGGTAAGTTCAGTAAACGTATGAGCAAGTTTTTATATCGTTTGAACAGGTGCTCGGAATTGAAATCTGAGGGTACCATTGAACTCACAACACCGGTATTCTCTTAATAAGAATCACCTCAATGGCAGTTGGTCGCGAATAAAAGTTAGTTTTTGGATTTTTATAAAAAATAATAAAATAAAGTGTGCAACAACTTTATTTTAATTGAGCAGCCTTTGGGTGAGTGGACGTTAAAACAAATATGAGGAGGTTGGAGGTGGGGGCCACCACACGTTAAGCTCCCATGAGAGGTTATGGCGGTGGGTCCCCCCCGAACTCAACCTCCCATGGGAGGATAAATGAGGTGGGGAAAACACGACTTTTAAAACATTGAAAATCTTCATTAAGTGTGGAGAACCCTTGAACTCCCCACTTAATGGTGCCACCTCCCTTCGAGCCTCTCCACCTTCACATTTAATAAAATGGATCCAACCCCTTTAATTAAAAGGAGTCGAACCCTTTAATTAAATGGAACCAACCCCTTTAATTAATGTGCCAACCTCTCGTGGATTAATTAGGGGAGCCTACGTAATTTATTTCTCCTTTTTGAATTGTGGTGCCAACGTAATATTAGATGACTCAATCTAATATTCTTTTCACTTAGCATTTTGGTGGAACATGAGAAGAGGAAATCTTGGAATAAAATTTCTTCCAATGAAGAATGCTCCTCCAAATGAATAACGAAGAATGAGAAGAACACTGGTGATGATTCTTCTTCGACTCCATTCATCGAATCCTACCGACGTAGAGCATCATCCACAACCATCATGAGACGTCGACCTTCCACAATGACATCAATGGATTGAGGACCGTCTCTTCATGCCAACGTCAACAAACATCGAGCAAGGTAGGGGTTATTGCATGTTGGTGCTTTCCTTTTCTTTTTTCCTCTTCATTGAAAGGAATCGTTGCGAAGTATTATAAATGATTGAAGTTCAATTTCCTTCGTCTTTTTTGAACAATTGTTATCACCCCTAATCATGGAGGGTGTGGGCCAACTACATGGCCAGACTCCCTCCATTGATCCTTTTGTGATGTTCCTTCGGCATGGGGATGAAGCGATGATGAAAACTGCTGCAACGACGAAGGTCGTGCTACATGCGGCCTCCGCGAATCGCACTGCCCCCGCGGTGCACCGGTGCTCCCGGCCAAACACCGCCGGCCGAGTGGCACCCAAGCCGCTTACCCGTGGCCCCCCACCGCCCTGCCCGATGTGCACCCGGGCCGAACCCGTGGCCTGCCCCATGTCATGCTCGGCCCCGCTGGTGCCTAGCCCGGTGCCCGTGTGCATTACCCGTGCCCTCGCTCGCTACCCTGCGCGCTCCCCGACGCCCTATTGTGCCCTGCCCGTCGCCCCTGGTGCCCTACTTTGCCCTGCCCGGCGCCCCCGGTGCCCTGCCTGACGCCCCCTTTTCCCTGCAGCGCCCTTCCTGGAATCCCTGATGCCATGCGGTTCCCTACCCGACAACCCCAGTGCCCTGCAGCGGCCTACCCGGACCCGGCAGCGGCCTGCCCGGTGCCCCAGCAGCCAGTTCGGCGCCCCCGCGGCATCCCGGCTCCCTCAGGGCCACCCGGCTAAGCCAGTGCCCCGAACCCCCTTGCGGTGCCCTAGAAAAACCGGTAGAGCCATGTCCTCCGGCCCGAGCTGTGCCGGGCCATGCCCTCACAACCCTCCATGCCAAATTGGCTCTGGCCTTCTGGCCGAGTCGCCTATGTGGCGACCTCCTGGCTGATCTCCCTCGCAGTCCGTTGGGCCAGGGCCAGCGGACTGGGACAAACATAACGAGATGACCCACCCAACGGGGTGGGTTAGACACAGCAGGACTGACTGGGTCGACCCAGATCGGTTTGGCCCAGTCAAGGTGGGGCTGAGTCGTTCCAATCGGGTCGGACCGGACCATAGCCCATTACTTCCGCTTTACTTTCTTTGGCCATATCATTGGCAACAGGCGTCCATTTGAAGAAAAGTCAGTGGTGACGGTATTCTTGGAGCGTAGCCGTCCCTTTATGTATATCCCACTGGAGTTCGAGGAATAGATGAGTTATGGTGAGGTTGGATCATACACAAATCCAACCGGGTGCCCGAGACTAAATGGGTAATAACTAATAGACCGTGCGTTTGATTAATGTTTCTTCTATTGCGTTGAGACCCATATGATGTGGATGACCTTTGAGATAATTTTCGTGGAAAATCGTGACAGTTAGAGTATCTCCCAGTATCTTGTGGAGCGGATCCTTCCAATAACGAGCAGACATAGTGTAGAGACCTAGTAGCTGGTTGAGACCTGACGACTGCTTGACCAATATGACTCGGAGTGCATTGACTAGCCTAGTGGGGAGTACCTGGTAGTTGGAAGAAGACCCACGGTGGAGGAGTGCATGGTAGTTGGCGGCAGACCCGCAATACTCGACAGGAGGAGTACCTCAGCATTCTATTAGGGGGAGCTCCTAGTAGTTGGTACGAGACCCACAGCGGAGGAGCGCCTGGTAGTTAGCAGCAGACCCATGGTACTCGACAGGAGGAGTAACTCAGCAGTCTAAGGTTAGTGAGAAGCACCTTAGTGTCGTAACATGCCCACTGTACTCGATAGAGGAGGAGTTCTCTAGCAGCCGTGGTTTCGATAATGAAAATCTTGGATTGAGCTGAGTCAATGACTTTTATTTTTTCTTAATGATTGAGATGAGTTACAAGATAACATAGGTGTATGTATGGGCATATACCTAATTAATGGTTATATGTTGATTTCATACATTGTGGTTTATACTTATTGGATTTTGTGAGATCTTGAGGGTCTTGGGGTCCCTACTGAGTATCGTTATACTCACCCATGAATGGGATATGCCCGCACCACGTTGTGTTGGTTGCAGACGACAGACAACGCTGACATAGGCAGAGAGTAGCAGAAATCGGATGGTACCTGGAGGTGGACGACTCGACATGACGATACATGGAGTAGACAGATGGACGCAAAGTATTGAGGAGGCCATCTGTACCTACCCTTCAGGTAGGAACCCTGGAGGATATCCCAGTAGCTACTTTACTTTTCTTTAGTTGTACTTGATTTTAAGTTGTACTTGTGCTTCCCAGTTGGGCTTGTATTTCCGACCCCTTTTTTAATTTCAAGCACTTTTCTTGTATTCAGTTTCACTAAGTGTTTTGCTTCCAGTTGTGTTCTCTATTGTGTTTGTTTATAGTTATAAAGGCAATATTGTCCTAGTTTAGGGATTTATGCCTTTGGTTCTAGTCGCCAGCCCCTGGCATCTGGAAGGGGGGTTTGGGGTAGTCACGATACGGGCCCCGGGGGACAGGTCGTGACAATATTTTTGTTGCTATTGGCTAAAACAATTTTATATTTATAGATGAAGAGGGGAGTAATTGGGGAGGTTATTTAAAAGTGTGGGAGAGGCCACATTTAAAATTTTTGAAAAGAAAATGTGATTCTCATGTTTTTCTCATAAGAGATCCATAAATTTGGGTAATTATAAAATATTTAATATATTGTTTTTGAATGCGGCCATAAAATAGGATTCAGTATAATATGGGGTTATTATTATCTTTATCTTTTTAGTTTAACCCCTAGTGAAACAAAATTTTCCTTGACTGTGATATTTTTTTTTATTTTTCATTAAGGAAAAAATTAGTTAAACATATCATATAATATAAATTATTATAATTAAAATTATGGAATCCATTTTTCTGAATTTATTTCACATAAGTGGAATAATTAAATTTAAAATTAATCTGATAGAGGAGTTGAAAAAATATATATTATAAAAAAATATTTCAAATGATTAAATAGATTTTATATCAAAACATAGTATGAAATTGATTAAAACGACCTAAAATTTTATATTTTATATATTATTTTTCTTATAATAATTTTTTTGAAACTGGTAAAAACTAATTTTCAATTATATATAGAAATCCTGACTAAAATAACTTATATAATGAAATAAAATTTTCTTAGAATACATTTCTTTTTTCATTTAAGTGATATGTATTTAATTTATTATAATTAGATAACCATTTAATTTATTTTATATATTTACGAAATATATAATTTTCCTAATTTAGTTAGTCATATTCAAACCCACCAAAAAAATAGCTAGGTTATGTTGGTCACATCCAATTAATATTATTTTAATAGAGTTTCTCATTTCATATAAACTTGATGTTCTTTGAAGCACGTACTATCAAAGTGATTTAATTTATAAAACAATAATTATCTAATAAATGTTTATTGGTGTATGTTATATTGTAATATTTGTGTTTCATTTCATATACACTATTTAACATGAGGTTCCTCGTTTAAAATCACTGAGATTCATAGGATTCTACAAATAGGCTACTTAGGTTCTCTCTAGTGACTGCGATCATGAGAAGTAGGTTCATATAAGAGTTATTTGACATTTTGTATCACTTTTATAGGGGATATTACATATTTTAGTGATCATTTAATCCCTTTTATTATGCCAAATCTTCATGGTTAGTGTAATAATGAGATGTTTCACTTGATTAGAGAGACAACTAGAGAGTAAAATAATGGAATCAGGATTTAAAAAATAGTGATAAGATATATAAGGTTATGCTAATATATAAAAAACTGAATTCCAAACTGATCCTATCCAATAAATTATTTATCACCCCATACCCATTTAAAATAGAATAAAATTCCCAAAACACTAACCTATCTAGAGAAAAAACGAGTTTCTCTATTTCCACAATAAATATGGATTCATAAAATTTATTTACTATGGTCCCCACGATAAAACACACACCACATAAATTTTTTTCTCATACATTGAATGACATAATAATACTATCCTATGTAAGATAATCTACACATATGGTTCAGTTCACACCAGATAATATTTTTAATCACAAACTATATTTGTTTTCATTCATCTCCAAAATATATGATATATTCCTCTATGTTCATCAATCCAAACATTTCTACCATTGAATTACCCCTTTTAGAGGTGATATTATCTATAACATGATGTCATTCATTGAGAGAATTAATCCCCAAAAGATTTCCAATCTATATGGATTCATTCTATGGGGTCAACCCACATGACTATAAACAATGAGTGTCCCCACTAGTCTCAAAATAACGATTGTTTACACTAGAATCTATATTGTGAGTGTCCTATTGGACTCTAACCCATTGGTGTCCCCATGATAATATAAAACATTAGTGTCCCAACCAGTTCTATGAATTGATTTTCCCTAATGGACTCTATAACTCGAGTTTTACCACTTGAATATTAACCCAATGAACCATCATGTTTAGCATAGAATGAAATATCACCATTACCTATGTAACACCCTGGCCACAGAAGAATAGGGATGGTGCACTATTGTATTACATTAGAATGATTTAAAGGAATCAGATACCAAAGGACCAATGAATTTAGTACTCTTGAAGAACCAGATATAAATATATTTCCCTTATTACATTGGTAAAAACTAAAACATTTTAAAGGAAAATAATTTGAATCCTTGAATTCATTCAAAAATTTCAAATTTTTATCATGCAGAAAATATAACAAATAAAAATGTGAGATAAAAACCTCTAAAAGGGTTAGAAAAAATGAATAAATAATGAAATTATATGTCAACATGAGAAGGTAAATAACAGATAACACATTCCATTCAAATAACTTGATAAGGAATGACCAATATTACAGGGTAAAAATGAAAAGAACATTATATTTACTCAATAACATGAGATTGAAATGCATCCATAGATATTTCAACAAAAAATATCATGGATAAATAATTACAGAAATTATGGAAATGAAAAATTATTTGAATTATGGTATCTGGAACATGAACCACTAACATCAAGATCTTTCATGATATTGTTTTACATTGTTGGTAGAAACCTGTCCATTCTTCTTGGAAACGAACTAAAAGGGTTTTTCACCAACTAATTTCATCTCACGAGACTACTAATTCAATGAGGGTATATCATTAACTGATCCCCATCATATGTATTAAATTTTTAAATCATTCCTCATATATTGAATAATAGATTTAAAAATATATTTTTAAATCATGGGTTCCCACACCACTTGGAAATACATGAATCATAAGCCCCTTAAAAAGTAATAATTATCAAATGAGTCACTTAATACCATAAATAGAAATAAATTATTGATATGATATATCAAAAAAATTGAGATACAACACACAAAATAGGTATGTGGTCAATATGAAATTTATCTCATTGATGGAAATAAGTGAGATGGAAAACCCTTACCACTTTGTAATCATTTATTTAAAAGGATAAACATTTATAGAAGAAAATTTCTTCGATATAAAAAACCATTTAAATAATTAAAATAATCATAAAAAATTAGGGTTTCATGATATCATGAAATTACATTCCTTTCATATAAGTTAAACAATAGTCCTTTAACATTTTTAACAAATTTCATAAAGTAACTTGTTTGGGAAAATGAAACGATGATTCCTTGAAATAAATTTTCTAAAAAGTAGAAAAGGGATAAAAATGAAATCAAAATAAATATTATAGGGAAAATAAATCTCAAAACCATATTATAATACACAAACATGGACTAAAATTACTACATAGTTGAGACTTAAATAGAAACAATCCCAAATAATGATGATATGTTGATATTACCACATACCACATTATTATCATCAGAATCATACGACCATGAAGAAAATAAAATTATATAGATATTAAAATAAAATATTCATTAGAATAATACACATAATATATATTCATGGGAATTATATACACAATAAAAAAGAAACAAGTATTGTATAAGGTAGGGGTCCCACAAAAATAAAAGTTTGACAATGATCCCTTACCCCGCACATCCTTTTTAGTTATAAATGCTTTGTAATAAATTATGCGGTTTTAGAAAATTTTATTAATATATATCAGAAATGTATTAATATTTACGATATTATTTGTGATCTTAATATATTATTTTATCACCTGTTTGTTAATAATCATCCACCATTTTCTATATTTTGGGAGTTAGTTTCCTCATTTTTAAAGTATGTTTTGTCATCTAATTTGTTGTTTAAATTACATAGATCACAATTTCATAATATCGAGAATTTAATCAATGATTTGAATATCATATATATTCATTAAATATATATTTTTAATAATCTTATATATTTTGTTATATGGAAAGAAATGAATCGTTCATGGAGACGGTAGGTCGTACGTACGCATGAGAGCATGTTTTATTTATTTTCAATAATAAACGAATGAAATTTAAATGATGTATATTTATCATATAATTTATGTATCATATATTTTTCTTCTATATAACATATTTTTATTAAAACCATCCCTTATATATTTTATATATGGTGTGAACAAATCACATCGTTCTGAAAAGGCGATAGTCTACACTTTCAAAAACGATGATATCATATTTAAAAAATTCGAAATAATGATGGTATGTGTTATATTGAAATTAAATATGTTTTATTATAGCATGAATATAAAATATATACTATATAAAAATATCTTACCCATTATAATGGTAATCTAAGATAGGTGGTAATGCTAAAATGAATGCCATCGTTTTCCAAGGCGCTAGTTCACCGTATAAGAATGATAAATTCATTACCCATTTTATGGATGTGTGAGTAGGTGTAGGATGAATCCATAACATAAACAATATATAATTATATTGAGAATACTTGTTTTATTATATACTCATGGAATAATAATAATAATAGAACGGATTGATAATGAAAAAAATTAATGTGATTCCTAAAGATTGTTACCTCATTTTCAGGTAACTCCTGTTGGTGTATTACAAAATACATACTTGGTTGGATTTATTCAAATATGGATGTGACTATAATTATGTTAGGGAAGTCTGGAGATTATTTTTTAGTGTATGGATGAGATATATTTGATAGTGTGATGTGAGGAACGGATGGAGGAGGTTCCCTTTTATAATTTTGGTGAGGGGCACTTTTAGAATCTCACAAAATATTAAATTAAAATAAATACATTTTTGATTAAAAATAGACCAAAATAAATTTATTTAGTAGATAATATTATTATTAGTATAAATAATCTAAACCAATATTTTTAAGACTAAATTATTTCACATTGTTACCCTTAACATTTGGCATTAACCCAAAGATAATCCTTTTAACTCTTACCATGATGTCCTGACTTTTTACTATTTAAGGGTTATTATAGTTTAAAAAACTCCAAAACGAACAATAAATGATTCATTTATTAAAATTTAAAGTTTATACTAATAATTTTGTTGCTTTTTATATTTTGATGAATTTTATTTCATTTAATAAAATATTTTTCAATTTAATATATCATTAATATAAATTTTCACACTATTCATTTCCTAAGGTTGTTTAAAAAATATAAATACTCAAGATAACTTCTAAAAACATTTAATTAATCCATTATATTTCCATTTAATCTATAAAATTTTGTTGAGGACATAAATTATTTCAAATTAGGATTATTTTAATGCCTTTATTTGATATGTCCATTAATTAAACAATTATTGCACCATCATTGGATAAGCATTTAAAATAAAAATTTATTCCATAAAAATTTAAAATAAATTATCATTATTATATTTAAAAATTTATATTTCAAATTAAAATTTATAATATAATAAATTTTCTTGAAAATAATACATAGAAAATGAAATACCTTTTTAGAACATGAGTGTGACATATTGGACATCCATTTGAATAAAATACTAAAATAACATTAATGTTATCAATGTGGCTCCAAGAGAATATAAAATATGCCCAATGATAATTTTGGTCAACAATACCTCATCCAATATAATTAATATAGGTGTTTGGGTAATTTTATAATATTATTTTTAACCTTAATTACCCGATTTACAATTAAAAGTAGTAATTTAAAAAATACTAATGTTACTATTCATACTATCAAAAAATAATAGGGACCTATTTACTAAATTTGGACCCTCGGATTCTAAATATAGAATCCATTTTTCAAAACCAAAAACAAAATATTTTCAATAATTTTTTTAAAATTAATCCTGAGGACTAAACGATAAAACATGTTATTAATGTGAAAATTCTCTAAAGACTGAACTGCTTTTATATCAATTTTCAATGTGAAATTGATTCCAATGAACTAAAATATTTTAAATGATAAAATTTTTAATATTTATTCATTAGAAAAAATAAAAAAAATATATTTTAACACTTTAAATTATTTATAAAAAATAAATGATTTCATTTAAAATGAAATATTTTATCACTATTTATCAAAACATGAATGTTATCATAAAATTATAAAGAATTCTTCCAACCCAAATTTTTATATTTTTGATTAAATTAATAATTTTATTTTTTAAAATAATTTTTTTTATAAGTTTCAGAATTTGGACATACAATAGGGTTGCAATTGAAAGGTGGTAAAACAACCTTTAGAAAAAAAAATTGGTTTTAGGCATAAAATTGGCTTCGTTATTATCTTATGGATTTTAAGTATATTAAATGATTATAAAAAATATTTTACTAATTATATATCAAATTAATATCATCTATTAATTAAAATAAAGTTATTTTAGAAGGATAAAATGACTTTGTTATCATAAGAATAATTCTTTATAAAAACATTTCCTATATATTTAAATGGTTTTCATATTCAATTCATATTAACTTGTGAACAATGAACAAAACCATATATTTCATTAAGTTTGTTATCAGTATTTATTTCTACCAACATTACATATTGGTTATGTCTTACTATATTAAATAATAATATTTTCATAACATATTTTTCTTTAGTAAAATTCAACCTTTCCTATCATGCAAGCCAACTAATTGGTGTGTGTAATGTAAGATTAACATGGTGATATTTATAACAAAATATATAAATAATAATAATCTTGTTCCAAAATGAATATATTTTATTGTCTTGGGGTGTTGAAACCAACATGAACTTAACATATAGACACATTATTCATTATATGATGAGAATTATATTCCCTCATGACCTAGAATAATGAAGATATAACATTATCTAATATATGAAAATATCCTTTAGAATTTATATTATTCTCTCTAATAAGCCTTCAAGTGATTTAATTAATTGATACCAATAATAATGGAATCAAGAAGGGTTTTATAGATATATAATAAATCTATGAGTAAGTACCATGTTAGGTTATAAGGTCATTAGTGGGGTGATCCGACCTCATATCCACACATCAATCAAAGATTAAATTATCATCACCTATATAGTGGGAGACTAACTATAAATGTAAATTGGGGACACAAGACCACTTTTAAAATAAAAAAACATCATGTATTCTATTGGAATATTTTGAAAACAAGTCATCGGTATCATCACATCATTAGTGGTGTTATATTCATAAATGACATCAATGGGATCAGTTTTAATATTTTGATCCACATTAAAAACTATTTATGTTGAGTCAATTTGTTGGTATATTTTCACAGAATGTAGTCAAGTATTTCTATCAGAGGAATAGGGTTTATTTGATAATTTATATTATTTTGTCCATATTAATCACTTATTTATGTTTATTGTATAAAATATGGGAAATAATTTTCTTAATTACCCTTGGATATATATATCTCTAGGTTTCCCCTAAATTATGATCATTATATTAGATAATAAAGAGTAATATGATATAAGTTGTTGTAACTAAATAATTATTAACCCACTTAAAGTACACCACAAAAATTTTCATATCATTATAATTAATGTTATTTAGATGAACACTTATTATGTATCCTTCTACCTAATGTTGTCAAAGAGGTTCGCAAATTGTGTGGTTTCATACTTTGATGTTATTATGAAATAATTATATTATCTATTATAATCGAAGGTAATCACGTATGCCAGTAATCATGTGGACATATTTTATTAACTAATATATGATGTGTCTGCCCATAAAGAAAATTATTACTTCATGAAACTCAATTGGGCTTCCAATTTGAATGTGAATGACCATTCCCTGAAAATTATGTGAGTTATACATATCTTATATTTATTAATCTCATGAATTTTGTAAAACATAAAACTGTGTGGGAGTAACATTATCCATGTCTAATGTGAAGTATTGATTTAAATGATCATGGATCTTTTCTAATGGCCAGGCTGTGTTTTATATCACACCAAAACCCCTTGTAACATTGTAATATATCATATTTTTAAGGATATAACTATTACATATATGATCAAAAATTAGATTTCAATTTATTTATAAAAATTTAATGGGGCCTTAGGATTATACAAGAGATAATTTGACTTGGAATTTTTTTGAACCATTGCGATTAATTCATAGATAAATGATTATATGTTTAATATAATATGGAATGGATTTTTTCTTCACTCATTTGAAATATATATTTTATGACTATTTTTTATTAATTTTATCTTCATATTACTTTTCTAGAGGTTTGAGACTCACATAGATCTCCCTCTTTCCAAAGTTATGCAGTTTCTGGATCACATGGTGTGGAGGTGATGGAATATTTTGTTAGAGGAGTACATAATAGGTCTGATAATCTCCTAGGTTTTCCTATATTCTAGTAAAAGATTCTCTTATAGATTTTAGAAGTTTTCATAAAATTATACCTAGTAAAAATAATACAGAAATTGGTTGATAAATGACATGAATTATGGAGTGCAAAGAAAATTGGAATTATATTGTCTCCCATTTGATTTGAATGTTTGGTTACTCTTTAATTAGATTCCTTATATAAGGTCAAGATAGAGTTTATCATAATCTATAAATACATTATGATCATATTTAGGGAGGTTTTAGGTGTTTTTCAGTTATGATCGATCTCATGGGATGATATTACTATATATCATTGTGAGGGGAATGAAAACCCTTGTAGTTCATTTCCATATAAGGACACATGTCATAACTTTTAACATTATGTGATAAGAAATGCTATTATACATTTAATTTCGTGGATGCTATGACTATTTATAATTCATTTAATGCCATGTGGAAATTAATACCATTTGAAAGGTACCATGTAACGAATTGGTAGGAAAAATATGTTAAAGGGACCCATTTTAGTTTACTCAGGTAGGTGTTCCAGGTAAAAGTATTTTCATAAAATAATGAGGAGGATCTCGAATGAAATCATAAAATGAAACCAAGAAGAGAATCTATACGCAATTTCTTTTTTTGGAATAAAAGAGGAGTAAATTTAATGAAGTCATATGTGGAAACAATAATAGAATATTCACTCAAATAATATAATGAAAACAAGAGGGTTATGCCTACCTATGAAATATAAGGAATCCAAATGTATTATATCAACACCTAGAGTTTTGGAGACCATGGTGAATGGGGTGTCCAGATAGGCGATGTTGGTGAAGTGTAACTCATCTAGTTCACACTAAGGTTTTTAATATTTAGGATGTAAAAAATTAGGTTCATTGATGAGCATGTGGATACATCCCTTGCGGCGTACACATTGGTAGGGGTCACCATGGTGTCCCACATATTAGAAACCAGTGCCCCATGTGTGTATCCCTATTAGAGGGTTAAGGAATAAAATTTTCTCTCCCTTATAATTTAATTAGGATTCAAAAAACACCCAAATAGGGGTTTTCTCAATCATGTGATTTGAATACCATGTTTACATTGGGTGTGAATTTAGTGTTGAAAATTGGAGGAAATGGGTACTTTTATAGGTATTTTACAACGATGGCGCCCACCATTGGGTAGTAAACACTCATAATTGCTTCATGAGCCAATGTATGGATAGTGTAACACATTATAGGAAATTTTAGGAGCCTCACATGAGGATAAGAAACATGTGGTATGAAATAGTAGGATATGCAATGAAAAAAAATTCACATGAGGTTAAGCATCCATGTATGGCGTACAATACCACTTTTGTCTACGAATGCGAAATACATTTTTGTAACTACTTCAAAATTAAACAACCATTTTTTATCCATAAGTCCATTTTTCATTTTGAGATATCAAATAATGTAATTTATAATTTAAAATTCAATATTTTGAATAATTTTGCCTTAATTGGAGTCTTAACTGTACAATTGATATCAATAATTATTTTATATATTTATATAAATACTAAAGAAATATTTTCACTAAGAATGGATTAATTCTACCTCATAATCCACACGGAGGTTTCTCAACAAAAAATTACATGATTGGAAATTATTTTTGAATAGTCTACACCCATCGATAAGTGTGTAATCAGGTAGAAAAATAAATCATATTTATTATTTTTTATCATATGTGACACTCATTTATCTTCAACTCAAATCATTCTATCTGTTTATGTCTAATACAATGGTAATCAAGAAAATGTGAATAGTAAAAAAATTTTGGGGTCCATTAATTTTTATTTATATAAATAATTAATGTGATGTTATAATATTTATAAACATTTAATAATATTATTAATTCCTAAACTCAAGTAATTTTCAATTCCCAATTTTAATTTTCTCTTGGAACTTGAGTAATGGGATTCCAATAAAAATAAAAGGATAAAAACACATTCTCACAACGAGGTATAATTTATGAAAATCAGTTTATAAATTTAGGGAATTTAGGTTTCCATAAATGTAGCTCCCATGTTGGTTTGGGACATCAGCCACCACTGGATTCTACTAGTGCTCTAAATGATCATTAGATGATATTTATTACACATCAAATTTTTTGTGGTTAATTTATCTTAGTTTTTTGATATTGAACACATATATTACAATAAAAATCAAGGATGTGTGTACTCCTTATTCCATTTATAGAATGAAATGGTGGCGATCAATGTTCTTTGTTGTTACTCATTTGAGGGCGTTCTATTGGTTTCCTCTTTTGAATGGTTCTGTAATTTAATTCTATTTCTCTATATCATAAATTACCTTTAATAATTTACTATAATTTCATGGATAATAAGTGGATCCCAAAAAGTTTTTTATGTTTTCAATATCGGTGGATATCAAAGGAAACATTAATTCATCAATTTTGGGATGGAAAAAATATTATTAAGCATTGTAAAAAATGAACTTTTATTTTTATTATATTATTTATTTTCTATTTACATTATATGATATTATATTGGGTTTTTATTAATTTCACTTGAATTGTGTAACAATAACATCCTCTAATCCCTACTTTGGTATCAGATACATACTCAAAAAATAAAATATTCTTAACCTACATGATAGATTATTTCCTAGACTAATGTTATATATGAATTATATAATATTCATTAATGACTCCCATGAATCATTGATGGTATTTTTGAGGTCATGATAACTCCACCTGTGGGTCATTCTGTCCAGTGGGTTTCTGCACATCCCCATTATCAAAATATCACATTCCTTGTGAACATTTTCACCCTACCCCTTTAATAATTATAGACACGTATGTCTTAAAAAATTGATATACCGACATAGTGTTTTTTTAGATTGATTAGTGTCTTAATTATTTCAAATAATAGTATTTTATTTTTAATAAGTTATAAATGTTTTTTATAATCATTTTAAATTCACATGAAACATAAAATTGAATTACTAGGAATGTAATCATATATAGTATGCATTAAATTCAAATAATGTTAATAATGAGACTTAATATGAAATTATTTATTAAATTTATATATGTTATATTCCTTCATGTAAAAACAGAATAGTTAAAAAATGTTAAATTAATAAGATGGTCTATTCTTATCCATGAATCATTAATCTTTATTAATGAAATCCAAATGGGAAATATGTACATTTTTGTGAATGATCGGTGACAATGTTCTTCGTAATAAATTTTGATTGGAACCAAGATTCTTCTAATTGATATATTTATGAAAAAAACAGGGAAATATTTTATTCAATCATATATTTCAGAGGCTTATTTGATTCAATTATTAATAGTGACCTTCCTAGATATAGAATTCTTAATAAACCTGATTTTTTAAGTTAATACATGTAGAAATATTATTCATGACTTACTAAATATATAATAGTAATGTTTTTTATTATTATGTTAATATATTTAGTAAAATAAAATATTTAATAAAAAAATACTAACAAATAAACTTATTTTTTTAGATTTTCATGGAATTTAATCTAAAATAAATTTATAAATGAGATCCAACATTGAGAAGGAGAGATTTAATGGTTTAATTTTATGGACTGGTATCATAATTTGAAATACATTATCATACAAGAAAAGAAATTAAAAAATATATAGAAACCCACACCATATGGTTTTTTTCTCCTTATAATTGGGAATAGTTTATTTTGAAAAGTTTCCAAAAGATTCATATGAAACAATATTTATTTCTCTATCAACCATGGTTTTTGTGATTTAGATTCCATATAAAAACATATAATAATTCAATGTGATTGAATTGATTAATAATACATCAAAGAATCATTATTTTTTTGAATAATTAATCATATATATTAATTTATTTAACTCTAAAACATTTTAAGTAGATAAAAGATGCATATTACATATTTTTGGTAATGAAAAACTTCTCAAATAATGTAAGACATTTATTGAGAAGTGAAACTATTAGTTCTAAATGGAGAAAGAGTAGTGTAAATATCTACATGATTATGAAATTATTTTATCATCATATATTTCCATTATTTCATGAGTATAGAAATATTACACCATCAATTAAAAACAATGATTTTATATTCTTTCTTATGACAGGGTGGAAAATTCCTATAAAATCAATAACATCTATTGTGAAATTTATATAAAATAATTTTTATATAGTTCTAATAACTTGTTTAAAGGATTATATACATTGGATATAAAAAATGTAATCTATAATTTAAATAATAAGATGGCTAAGACAAATAATTTTAAATTCACTTCTCATTGAAATTGTGTACTTGTACATATAATTAATAATCATATCAAACAATTCCATAATAAAAGATTAATGTATTAAAACATTAATGAATCATGATTTATATGAATATATTATTTACTATAGAAAATATCATTAAGATCATTTGTATTTAAATGTAAATGAGATATTGATTTATTAAAACACATGCATATTGATGTTTTTTCCTATAATTAATTGACAACCATGTGGGTATTGGTAAATAATTTCCATTAATTGATTATTTTATAGATATGAGTATGGGAATCCATACAATGAAAATTATTTACCCACCTAAATACTCAATGTGTTGATAAATAATGAACAACAGAAAATCATAATGAATATTAATGTAATTTTACTAGATAGGGGAAGATAATAATTGAATGGTTAATTTTGAATCTCTTTTATATATGTTGATATAAATTTATCTTTTAATTGAACTAGTGTGCCATAGTTTGATGGTGTGTTAAAAATGTGGATTAAAACATAGTTTTATGTCATTTAGAAAATGATTTGTGCTGCATACGTTCTTATTTTTATTTGTAGTTATGTTCTATAAAATTATTTATTTATTATAATTTGTGTTCCATAAATCACATATTACATGGTAATAAATGTGATATGGAATGAATAGAATCTTAATTTGACCTATATAATGCATTTCAGTTGTGAGAAATATGTGAGTTGTATTACTTAAAGTCTTCATATCAAATAAGATAAATTTATCTTTATTGGTTATCCTAATGAAATTTTTTCATGTCAAGAAAACAAATAGGGTTATGGAAAATGAATAGAGTTGAATTACATAAGAAACAATACGTATTGGTATATTTTGTTAATAACCAATGATATATGAATCTCTTATTTAAGATGAAGGTGATGTAACAATAATAAAAGATGTCTGAAATTTTTAAATAAAATCTATTTTGAGGTCTAAAGTTTTTAAATGTATAAGAATAATAGAACATTTAATGTAAAAAAGGAACATTGATCAAGTATATGACATAATACATACACCTAAAGGGGTAAACCACATTTTTTGATTGTTGTGTTTTCACACAATTACTAACATATGAATTTGAGAGTTTACTGACATTTATAAATAGATAGATAAATTATTTAAACAACTTATAAGAATTTATTATGAATAAATATTATATTTATCATGTGTTATTAAATCTATTTATATTTTATTTTAAATATTACTATATTTTAATTATGGGATATATAAAATGGATTTTGATGTTTCATTAATTTATCTGAAATTAATTAATGATTTTTATTTAACAGAACACAATGGTTTTATATGATTCAATAAATTATTCTATCAATTATAATCTACAAAAATATTATTATGATTTAAGAAATCATATTAATGAGGGAATATTCATTTTGATAAATTTTTAGATGTTATTGATTTTATTGAAAATGAAGATAAACCTTATAAATACTATATGTTAGTCGGTGAAAATTTTTATTTCCTTTATTTTGGAAAAATGATAAAATTATAATCATAAATGAAATTTCAATGGTAATACCATTTAAAATTTACTTTAGGAATTTGTTTTTAATGATAGATCGTGGTGAATCGACATAAATTTTATGTATGGAGTTTTTTAGAGACATATCTATATGAATTATTTCCCTTAGTTAAAAAACATACATATGAAAATTATCAATGACAATTTAAAAGTATAAATATATTTTTTATAAATTTTTTAGGTAAATTATATTTTATAGGTGAAATTCCCTTCAAAATTTTGATCTATAATCATCTGTGAGTGAGCTTATATATACTTCAATATATTGATAAATTATTTTTTCTATGTTTTTAAATTCTATAATTAATATAATTTAAAAATTATGGCCAATAAATACGAATCAATTATTAGAAAAATTCATTATGTAGTTATGAATTATTTCTTCAAGTAGAAGAGTATAACCGAGGATGTAATATTTTTATTTTGTAGTGAGGAAGAAGTCATTGTGAGGTTTACGCTAATGTTACTTCCCAAAGATAAAATATGATTTTATGTCCAAGCAACGATTTTTATTTATCATCATTATTGGAGTGGTAATACATAAAGCATCCTGGAAATTAATTTTTTCAAATTATAAAATAGAAGTTGAATACATTATTTCATCAGGTGTCATGATTAATCTATTTGGTTAAAAAAATAACAAACAATGTGTTGTATTAAGAATCATGTTTTTAGTTGATCTTTATTATGATGATTTTGGAGCAGTTATATATGGAATGGAACCCATATCTCACAAAACACCAAAATATATTGTTTTTTGAACTCATATCATTCAATTGATAATTAATATAGTTTATTTTATGATGTTCGGGTTATTAATGTAGATAATACTAAATACCCAATATTAATGTACTTTATAAAAAAAGTCCAAAAATAAACAATAGTTAACAGGGTTTTGGATACATGGTTGATTTTATTTAGGGAAAATGGTAGTATTAGGTTTTTGTGACCTAAAAATAATTATTTTTTACTCTTTTAAGGATATTTTTTCATGTAGTGAATTTTAATGAAAATATTTTTTCCATTCATTCATTTCTAACGTGTAGAATATGTGGTTTGATTGGAAATGAGTCAAAAGAATATAATAATTATTATATTTTTCATTAATGATGATCATTATAGTATTTTTTTAAGATATATTATGATTAATATGAGATTAATCACTTCTATAGATATAAAACATACCACCCATATGATATAATTTACTGTACTTTTAATTTAGATTGACCGATTCAAATTACACTACATAGATTTTTATGTACTAATTATTTGTGTTACATAAGTGAAACTTATACATGAATCCTTTGAAATGTTTAAAATAAAGGTTAATTGTGATGATATATACATTGAAACCAATGTAAATTTAAAGAATAAGTTGGCTTCATATAATGTAATTGAGTATGAAACAAATCAAGGAAAATTGATTGACCAAAACTGCATGTGTCCAACAATATCATAGGTTATGAAATTTGGACCCTAAATTATTTTTTTAAAAATTATGTACATGTACATGCCCTAATAGTTATATGTGATACAGTTATATGAAATTTCAATATATAAAAAATTTGGAAAAAGAGATACGATATATTGGAAAGACGTTATCCATGTATCATGATTAATCTAGATGTCAATGATAAGGGATCATTTCAAATGGATATATAGTGGAATATATAAAAACCAACCCATTTAAATTTTGGTTGAATTGAAAATTTTAAATATACCACAATTATTTTATTATGAATAAAATTGTTCATTATTTTCTCTCATCATTTGAAGGGCCCATGGTGCCACACATGAGATACTGCTAATTTCAATTTTTTTGAATAAATTGATATATTTTTTTGTTTAAATATGTATACATTTTTCATTTAATAAAATATGATTTTAGTTTTTAGATGATAAATATTTAATTATTTAATTTTTAAAGAATTAAACTATTAACAAGGTGTTATTATTGAAAAGTTTATTTGATTATATTATTAGTATATAAATATGGGGAAATAGAAAACCCTAAATTGGATTTTGGATTAGGTAATGTTTAATTTGTGTCCAAATCCCATTACTTGGTAGAATTTTTATATTCAAGGAGAGAGTCAATTTAACCGCATATGTTAATACTATTAAATTTTTTTAATCATTAATGCACCACCCACTTTTATTTATGACCTAATCCACTTTTGGATTCTATTTAAATCCCCATAAGTCTATTGAATGGTTGATTTTAAAGGTCAATTGGTTTTATATGAATTTTTATTCCTTAAAGGTTATTGAGTTCCCCTATTAGTACAAATATGAAGGAAGAGGATTGTAGTATTAATTACATTAATAGAGAAAATTGAGGGTTATTAGAATTATATAGTGTTCCTCATTTTAGTGAGTTCCCTACCTTTACACATATGTGAATTTATCTAGTTTCATCCACAATAATTATTGTATCATATAATATTTAGGAGAGACTATTATTCGTGGATATGTTGAGGATCTCACTATGTTTTTGATACAAGAATTATTGGTTGATAAAGCAGGATAACATGATCCATAAATTCAAGGATGAGATAATTATTCAAAAAATAATAATTGAATATGTTTCAATTTTTTCTATGTTTTCCATATAAATGTTTTGAGCATGTTTTGTTTTTTAAGTTTAACATTCATTATTAATCATATTTTAGTGACATAAATAAATCATAGACAGTGTCCTTAGTGGTCTTAGTGATATTAGTGGAGTGGGGATCTTCAGTATAATCTGAAAATATATGTTTTCTCTTCCATAAATTTCGTTTCTGTCATGATTCTATTTTGTATCCTATAAGTATTTAATTATATTTGTGTCATCAACACCATAATTTGTACTAGGGGTCCAAATCCATTTGTTTCTCATGTTCCATTATTTTCATTTATTGTGTGATTTTCATTAGTGATGTTAATTGCTTCTGTTACATAACATACATAAGTGTTGTTAGCGAAAATAGTGGCATCAGTGATGTTAGTGTCATTATTAATAAAAGTGGTGATAGTTCTATTATAACCTCCTCTATTAGTGGTGTTAATTTTTTTATCTATGTCAATGTTTTTAATATCATATATAATTATCGATCCATCCATATGGTCAGAAACATATATGTCATCAGTGGTAACAGATGTATTAATGTTGTTAGTACATTGATCTTTATCATTGTTGTATATATTTTTAGAGATGATTATTAAAACTATGACATCAATGGAATATGTGTTTTATACATCATCAGAAAAGTTAATATCCTCAAATTAATTATTGTAATCATTATTGATAGTTATGATTGTTCCTTATAATGACCTAATAAAAATGTATCATCTTTTTACATAATTTCATCGATTTTAAAATTACATCTCACAACAATCTCATATAGTTCGAAGATCCTTTTGGTATACTATTTTTATGACTATTTATATAGGAAACATGTTTTAAAAAACTTGTAAACATTTTTCCATAATGGAATAATTCTTTACCCCATTGTGAACTTCTCATAAGATATAATTTTCTTCATAACATGGAGAAGAGAGACACAAGAAATGGGTTATCTAAAATGATCAGTAATGGAAATAGTTATAAACATGTTGTGAATGGTTTAATCATATGAAAATGAAAAAACAACATCATGAACAAATTTATCATGGAAGAAAAATGTAAATAAAAGAGTTATCCATAAATCATGAAGTGAGGACAAGTAATCTAAAAATAAGAAACAGTTACCATGATATAAGACTATGGGGTAATCATGCAAACATGGTTTAAGAAAATTATTCCATAAGATCATGGATTCATAAGAACATATAAACTTCATAAATCATAACATAAAAATCATATGTCAATGACAACCACTAAGACACCAATTTATAGGTTAACCATCATCATAATCGTGGTATTCTATGACTAACAAAAATATAAACATAGTTTGTTTAGTATAAACTCTCCTCCACCACACATAGATGACCAAGGATAATCGCTTGTGCACTATACATGCTATTCTTAGGCTAACCACCCATGCACCATACACAGAATGTCATGAGACATTGACATTACTGAATACAATGGAGTGATATAAAAACCCAACCATCACAACATAGGATAACTTCCATCATAATATGTATAAGTATAGGAGTCCCGCAAAAGGTAAAAGAAACCCTAAATATATTACAACCATGATAAAACCTATTAAATTAATTCGGGGTTCATAATAATTTCAAAAGGTATGACCATAGGTAATATCATATGGATCTAGTAGAGAAGAAAAATCGATTATCCTTTGTCTATCATTATGCTGGAAAAAGATACAAGGCATCAAATCTCAATGGAATAAATAATTAATTAGTAATGGTAAACTAGATACACACATGATTCCCATACTACATTTGAATACTAAAATTATGACATAATTGTTTTTTAGAATATCATTATTCCATATAGCATGTTCGTACAGATCATTCATAGTACACATTAAGAATTCCAAGGAATAGAATCAAAATAAGGGTGGGCTCAAATGCTCGGTATGGGCAAAATATGGTATAAGCTATCATGAATCAATGATAACAATAAACATTTAAGGGTAAATAACTGAACCCAAATTCAATTTAAATTATTTGACCAGCATAAACTATATTGAAAAGTAATAAACTAAAATAAATTCAACAAAATCAGAAACGTGATTATCATATCTATATAATTTATAAAAAATATTTAAATTTAAATAAATAATAACATATTCCCTTTAATCAATAAAAAAATTAAATGCATTATAGATAATATAACAGGTAAAATCTCATTGATAATAATAAGTGAATTATAAATGAAGGAAAATATTAATTAAAGGATGTCAAATTTCCCAAGAACATGATACCTCTATTGTCAATATAATTCCCCAATAATAATTAAAAATAATGGGTAGAAAACCATTTATCCAATGTTGGTAAACTGATTCATCCAATTAGACAACCAATTCATAATGGGGATATATGTAAGTGAGACCCACTATTGTATCTTATGTAAAAATAATTCAAAATTGTAACGTCCCGGTTCCGGAAGCCACCCAGCGGCGCCCCATACCCGGTTGGTCACTTGGCCTCAAGAGCATTTCCCGAATTCTAGAGTCTACCGACTAGCAGTGAGGTCCTTGGGTGTGATAGTAGGGAAACTATGCCCTCATTGGTAGAGTACACGATGGATGTAAACAAATACATACAATAGCAGAAGCAGTAAATATCCAAATATAGTAAACAATGGAAGACTAGAATAATAAACTTTTGGAGCACACATATATATAAAATTATGCATGATACAAATGTCTATGAAAGAATCCAAACAAGTCACAATGCTGGAAATACAAATAGTGATAAAAAAATGTGCAAAAGAAAACATATAAATTCATCAGCATCGCAAGCCATGGATTGGTTCCATGCTCTCCAGCTCCAAAGCAAGTCAAGTACCTTAAGTAGAATGGCGCTTGAACTTATCTATACTTGTAGCAATATAATCTGTTTGGGCCCAAAAACATGGCCCAATAGGATGTGAGACTAAATCACTGTATGAAACCACCCAAATAACTGTACCTAACGGTCAGTAAATATATGGCAGTTAAAGTACAGAAAATCATAAATAGGTATGTGCTCAGCAGTAAGCAATCCATAATTTCAATATCAAGAAACATCTTAACAAGTAGCTAAACACAAAAAGGCGACCCTCTGGGAAGTACTCACGGCCATCCCCTCTGGTCCTACCTAACAAGTACAAGAAAACCTATGGGAAACACACTCAGTCTAACCCATTTGTTTTGTATTTGAAGACACTCTAAGGAAGAACTCATAGTCAATTCCAATTAAAGTCTAAGGTAGTCATGAACTCTCTGAGGAAGCTCACATGATCAGTTCCTCTTATATCCCCAAGGTCAAGGACTCTCCAAGGAAGATCACTCGATCAATTCCCCTTATAGACCAGTTCATTCATATACTCTCTATGGAAGAACTCACCGTCAATTCCCCCTTATAGTCTAAACAGTTCAGGAATAAAATCAAAGACTCTTCGAGGAAGCTCACTCGGTGAATTCCTCTTATATTCTAAAGTAGACAAGGACTCCCTGGGGAATCTTGTTCAGTCAATTCCCCTTATAGCCCCATGTGGTCCTAGTCTCTCTAAGTATTCTCACTCGGTCAATCCCCCTTATAGCCTAATGTTCTCAAAAACTCTCTACGGAAGCACACTCTGTCAATTCCCCTTATAGTCTACTACACTAGGTTCTCATGGACGTGTGTAGTTCAACGAGCATAGAAGTGCAATATGTCCATGTAAACCTAAAGAACTACTTGGATAAACAGTCTACAGTAGAAGAGGCATGTCAGAATACAAACTCTTCATCCTACAGCAACATGCAAGGCAGCTAAACTGGGTAAACAGGATAAAATAGTCATAAACAGAACATGCAAGGGAAATACATCCAAAGCATAGAAATCAACCATATTCATATCTAGATTACCTCTACATTAGAATACAAGCATGGAAGGAAATCAAGAGGGGTAAAATGGAAAACACGCAATACCTCGTTCAAGGGTATTGGTGGAATTTTCACATAATACTCAAAGACTTTGAATGGAAGGTCACAAACCACCTACCTTGGGGTTAGGAGATCTCTATATGTGAACCTCGAAGCATGGATCTCCTTAGAAAATTGAAGATCTACAAAAATGTCTATAACATTCAACCCACAATATCTCATGAGAGAAGACAAATCAAGAGATGATGCGCTAGGAGATGAGAGAACTCAGCAATGAGATTCCAATGCAACCAACGGTGTTTGATTCGAAGAATGGACGTAGGCTCAAACGTTTGTCGAAGATCTGCAGTCGTACGATGCTCCATGACATGACGAATGAATAGTGGGGTGTTTTGTCAATTAGATGCGACCTTGGTGAGTTTAATAAAAAAAGAAAGTACACAGAGTGTACTTTAGAAGTACACGACATGTACTCGCCTTTTCTATACTCTGCTTTAAGCGGCCTCCAAGTCACTCCCACATGGTCGTGTGTGTGGCGACTACACAGCCAACACATGACCTCCTGCGGCAAGGAAGTACACGGTGTGTACTCATAAAGTACATGACATGTACTTAGAAAATTTCCATAATTTCTTTTCTCCTCAAAAACGACCAGAGAAAAAAAAACATACATGAAAAGAAGATCCGGGTTCTTACAAACATCGCCTATTAATGAAATTTGTCCCCGAATTTCCCTAACACGACATAGAAGAAGAAACCCCAAACAGCTCTGGCCACTATGATCGCACGTCTGCCTCCCTCTCCCAAGTCTCATCATGTAATCACCCGTGCTACCAAAGCACCCATACCAGAGGATCAGAGCGGCCATGGAGAACCTTCATACTGCGATCAACAATCCGGATATGATGCTCTTTAAAGGATGTACCCACTTCTAACTCAACCTCCATGGGTTGGAAGATGTGAGATGTATCTAAGAAGTAATGTCGAAGCTGAGAAACGTGGAAGGCGTCGTGCATAGATCAGTACCTCTGAGGTAACAACAACTGATAGGCAACCAACCCAACTCTCTCCAACACCGAAAACGGTCCAATGTACCTCGGCAAAAGCATACCCTGTCTCCTAATCCTCTTATTTCCCAATATTGTGTGACACGCTGGAAAACGTGATCCCCATCCTCAAATTCAAGAAGTTTTCTTCTCTAATCAGCATAAGACTTTTGTTGAGACTATGCAGTAGCCATCCTCTTTTGAATCAATTCTATCTTCTCTGTGGTCTACTGAACAAGATCAGGTCCCAGCAAAGCTGCCTCTCCAGCCTCCAATGAACACTAGGGTGATCAACATGGCCTACCGTACAAAGCCTGATATGGTGGTATTAGAATATTTTCTTGAAACCTATTGTTGTAGGAAAACTCCACAAGATGTATATGCATCTCCCAAGAACCTCCAAAATCCAGAATGCATGCTTGGAGCATATCCTCAAGCACCTGAATCGTATGCTCGGATTGGAAATCTTTCTGGGGGTGGTAAGCTGTACTCAAAAGTACCTATTTACCCAAAGCCTTCTTAATCCCTTGCCACACCTAAGAAGTAAAACATGCATCCCTGTTTGAAACAATGGAGTATGGAACCCCATGAAGACGTACGATCTCTTGGATGTACAACTGTCCTAGATCATCAACACTGAAAGTCTCCTTGATCTAAAAGAAGTGAGAAACCTTCATGAGTCTATCAATGACAACCAAAACAACATCATTCCCCCAAGGCGAACTCGAAAAACCAGTCACGAATTCCATCACTGCATCATTCCACTTCCACTCGGGAATGGGTCACTACTGTAAAAGCCCTGTTGGCCTCTGATGCTCTGCCTTCACCTGCTGACAAGTGGAGTATCTCTTGCTGAAACCAAAAATGTCCCTCTTTATATCTGGCCACCAATACTGATGGTGTAGATCACGATTCATCTAGGTGATGCCAGGATGAATTTCCCAAACTAAGGAATGAAAGTACAACATTATCTCCTCACGTCTGTCTTTTAGCTCCCATACACACCCTTGGAAATGCATGATATCATCCTCACCTATGGTCCATCCAGGAATAGGGTCCTCTCCTGATACACTCTCCCTTAGGAATAGGCCTTTATAATCTGATAGCTTCCTCATTCGAACTCGATCATGAAGAGTAGAGGTAATAGCTACAGACGAAAGAAAAGTCTGCCCAGATTGACATGCACCTCCAAATGAAACTCAGAGAACATAGCCATAAGTTTCCACTCACTACTGGCCTCTTGAAATAGTTGTATCTAAATCCTCCTGCTCAACGCATCAGACTACGTGTTTCTTTTCCCAAGCGTACATGCAAGCACAAAGTCAATGGACTGTAGGTACTTGGCCCACCTATGCTGTCTCAAATTCTTTTCACACTGAGTGAAGATGTACTTCAGACTCTTTTGGTCGATGTAACCACAATGTAATCTCCCAAAAGATGATGTCTCCATCAGCATAGGGCATGGACAATATCTAGCCAGTCCAGATCATGCGTTGGGTATTTCCTATCATGTGGCCTCAATTACTGAGACCCGTACGCAATGACTCCATCTCCCTGAATAAGAAAATCTCCCAGCCCGATACCTAACGCATCACAGTAAAAAATATAGCTCTTTTCCATCTCTGGAAAGACTATTATTGGTGCTGAAGTCAACCTCCCTTTCATCACCCAACAGTATGACTCATAAGAATCTGACCATAAGAACTTTGCACCCTTCTTAGTCTGACCTGTCAGCGGTGCTGCTAAGCGTGAAAAGTACTGTAGGAAATGTCTGTAGCATCCAACCATCCCTAGAAATCTCTACACCTCAAATACATTCTTCTCTTGATACAAAAAGACTATAACTCTCACTTTCTCTGGGTCTACTAATACACTTGACTCTGAGGTAATATGACCCAGAAAATGAATATGATCCATCCAAAAGTGGAAATTTCAGAGCATATCATAAAATTGATGCTCCCTTAGTTTACTCAAAACGATCTCAAGATGGGTATCATGGCCGTGTCAAGTGTGAGAGTACACCAAGATAATGTACACAAAAACAACCACAATTTAATCCATGTATGGATGGAAGACTCGATTTATCAGTGCCATGAAAACGGCAGGTGCATTCATGAGACCGAACTGCATAACCATTTACTCTTATAGACCATACAAGCTCCGGAAGGCTATAATAGGTATATTAGATGGTGTAACACACAACTGATGATAACCGAACGTCAACTCAATCTTCAAGAACACTCGATCTCCTAGAAGTTAATGAAATAAATCATCAATCATAGGCAAGGGATATCGGTTCTTGACCGTCAACTGGTTCATCGTCTGATAATCCACTCAAAGACTACGGGTACCGTTTTCCTTCTTCGCAAATAGGATAGGAAAACCACAAGGATAAGTACTGGGTTGGGTGAAACCCTTGTCCTACAACTCCTCCAACTATTTCTTGGCTCCTGAAACTTTGGTGTAGCCATCCTTTAAGGAGGAATGGACATAGGTTCTTCTCCTGGAACATGCTCAATAGAAAATTCTACCTCACCCTCTGGAGGCAAACCTAAAAAGTCCTCTCAAAAGACATCTCTGAAACTATCTATTACTGGATTAAAGTATAACTGTGAAGTCCCCTGATCATCCACATATAGACTAGAAATATAGGCTATAACTCCTCCCAAACCATGATGCTCTGGACCCGCTCTGCTTGCATGGACATCCCATTCACCCTTATGAAAAAATGATCCACCCTCTGGTGATACAAAACTCACCCTATGACGATAACAATCAAAAACTTCCTGGAATGGATTTATCCAGTCCATTCCGAGAATGAAATCATATCCCGTCATCTCTAGGACATAGAGATACCATAGAAAGTGACATAAACCAACCTCTAGGGGGCACTCCTTGCACTGACATGCACAACCCGTTCTAGTCACCAGTGGTGTTTCTACCATCAAGATATCGATAGAGGAAAAGATACAAAGCCCAAGGATTTACACAATAGAAAAAAATATAAATCTATTGGAAGCCCCTGTGTCGAAAAGAGCTAAAGATAATACTGAGGTTACTAAGATCATACCTAAAACTAGGGAGGGTTCGGGATCTTGCTCCTGCTGGGTCTGCTCCACTGTAAAAGTCTGGCCTATGTCGTGGCCCTGTGACCCTCCTTGACCGCTCTGAGCTGATCCACCCTACTGTCACTGAAGTACCGGTGACTGAATACCATGGCAATGACCTCAACCTCGCCCCGAATGGTCAGAAGAACTCCAGTTCTCGGACTAGTGAAAAACTGGTGCCGCTGCTCCTGAACATGGGGTTATAGAAGAACCCCTGTCACCCGCTGCTGGTGAGAAGAATTGTCAAAATTGATAAAGATGGCCCATATTGCCGCAAGATCGGTACTCCACAATGTCTCTTGTTCAACGTGGCCTTGTATGACCTCTTCTCTCACACAGGTAACACACCACCAAGCTATCAGAAGATGCATCCCACCTGCTCTCTCTTGCAGCCTCCCTGTGGTGCTTCCTGCTATTTGAAGGTGGAGCACTAACTATGGATGCCGAACCACGCTTGATCATAGCTCCAGAATCCCTCATATTTAACTCTGTGATCAGAGCCTAATTAACTATAAAAGATATCGAAATCAACCTGAAGATGTTCACCTAAGATCAGATGTAATGCCTTAGACAATCCTCAAACTTCTATGCTAAGAACAACTCATCACCTCCAGGAATAGGCATGAAACGCTGAAGCTCTATGAAGAGAGAGTAATACTCCATAACATTAAGAGTACCCTTTTTCAGACTCATGATCTCTCAGGCTCGATCAGATATCAAGGTCTTTGGATAGATGTAATCGTAGAAGATTCACCGAAACTCTTCCTAAGCCATATTATACAAGCGGACCACTTGTGAGATCACATCCCACCACCTCTTAGCAGAGTCTCAGAGAATGTAGGTAGAGAGATCCACCCTCTTCTCTGGAGGTATCTCTAGATGCTCGAAAATCATCAGTGTGGCTTCTAGCCATGACTCTACAACCTGAGGTTCTCCATCCCCTGAGAAAGTATGTGGATGTTACTGCTGGAATACCCAGGTCAAATCAGCCATCGACGGGGTAGGAGGCGGTGCTCCATGAAAGCTCTGCATCATCCTCAAAAATTCCTCACTGAACTGTGCATCCACAACTATGTCAGGTACAATAGCTGGTGCCAAGGCTGGCATAACTAGAGGATCTACAGGTAGTCCCTGATCAGCCATGCCTGGTGTCTGATCACTGTCTGGAAACTGGTGCACAACTGGAGGACATCTCAGTGGCATGAATCTGCAAGGTCAATCACCAACCTTAGATAAAGATTATCAAGGACTGAAAATAGGGAGTTCAAGAGGGGAACAAGAGAAAGAAATCACTCATGTTTTATGAAACATGACTACATGAAGTGTACATTTCCTACACGGCGTGTTCCCAAAAGTCATTTACATGGGTGTGTACTCTTGCCTAAAATATTCATGTAACACCCAGACACACGGAGTGTTGTCTTAACACATGGCGTGTACTTGAGTCCCCTTTCCCTGCCCAAGTCCTTCAACGTGGTTAAGCAACACAGCTCTCCAAAGGCAAGACTACATGGCATGAGAAAGATATAAACGACATGTACTAGACAAGCTTCACATGGCCCTTGTTGTTTGTGACATGGCCTGACAGAGGGCTCACACTACACAACATGTTCCACATGGACATGGAGTGTTCATGAAGGGATAACACCGACTTGTGTTATTCGTGACACGACTGTGGACCTAGGTTAGACTACACGACGTATTCAACGTGAAGACAACGTGTATATCTTAAGGTAATATCCGTCTGTGTGGTTGGTTACGCGGGTGGACATAGGGTTGAAACTACAATGTGTATTCCCAATGGACATTTCCCCATCTCATTTCTCTACCCACACGACCAACGGCACGGTCATAGACTACACAAAGTGTACATAAAGTACACATTGTGTACGTAAAAAAAAACAGTTTCTTCCCAAAAAGAAGAACACATGGCGTGTACTTAACACTACACAGCGTGTATTCTGTGTTTTTCCATATAGTAAGCCTCAGAAACTACTCCGGAACCTAGTAAACATTGAAACAAACACTGGAAGTGCCAAATTATGATATGTGAGGGCCCATACTCCCCACGAATCAAATACTGTCTTCTTATACATTTTATAACAAGGCTAACAGAGCAATGATCCACCTAATTCTAGTCCATGAGGGCCCATAACACTCAAAAACCAAAGTTTGGCATCCATTCAAGAAAAACATTACACAAAACAATAAAATATCAAACTACATGAATTTATCAATTAAACTATCACAACATCATGAATATTTTACACAACATCCATCATGACAACATGAAATCACTAATGAATCCTAGATGGCCTGGAAAAAATGCATGACATGAGATTTTTAGCAAGTGCCTATATGATGCATGAGATTCCATAAACTCATCTCATTCGATTTCAACCGAAATAGAACCTAAATAATATCAACAACAACAAAAAAAATCATGTGAATTACTCAAGGTGAAATTAAATCAACTTTAATAATTGAAAAAGCAAAAAAATTGCAATTAACGAGGTAGATTAGATTTTATCTATACGCGGGGCAGCTACTCCAGGGCACAACTTATTACCAAGTACCTATTACATCCTATCCATCGCTAAATGCTCAAAAGAGTAAATCAAGAGAAAATAATTCCTTTGATACCACTTTGTAACATCCCGGTTCCAGAAGCCACCTAGAGGCACCCTCTACCCGGTTTGACACATGGCCTCAAGTGCATTTCCCTGAGTGCCAGAGGCTACCGACTAACAACAAGGGACTTGGGTGTGATAGTGGGGAAACTATGACCTCATAGGTAGAGTACACATCGGAAGTAAAGAAATACATAAAATAGCGAAAGTGGTAAATATCCAACAATCATAAATAGCAGAAGACTAGAATAATAAACAACTAGAGCACATATATATATATATATATATAAAATGATGCATGATACATATGTCTAGGAAATCAGCCAAAAACGTACCAGTGATAGAAATAAAAATTGTTCTAAACCAAAGTGAAAAAGAAAAAATATAATCACCTCAGCATCGCAAGACATGGATTGGACCCATGCTCTCTACCTCCATAGCAAGTCAAGTACCTAAAGTAGAAGGGCACTTTCCATTATTTATACCTGCAACAATATAATCATTTTTGGCCCAAAAACGTGGACCAAACAGGGTTTGAGACTAAATACCAGTAGGCATCCACCTGAAGATCTGTGCCTTATAGTCAGTGAATATATGGCAGGTATAAAGTACAGAAATTAGTAAACAGGCATGTGCTTAGCAGTAAATAATCCACAGTCTCAATATCAAGAAACATCTAAACAAGTATCTAAACTCAAACAGGTAACCCTATGAGGTACTCAAGGCCAACCCCTCTGGTATTACCTAACAAGTACAAGCCACACTCTGGGAAACACACTCGTTCTTACCCCTCTGGTTCTGTATATGCAGACTCTCTGTGGAAGAACTCACAGTGAATTCCCCTTATAGTCTAAGGTAGTCAGGAAGTCTATGAGGAAGCTCACGTGGTCAATTCCTCTTATATCCCCATGGTCATGGACTCTCTGAGGAAGCTCACTCGCTCAATTTACCGTATATCCCAGGTCATTCATAGACTCTCTGAAGAAGCACTCACCGTTAATTACCCATATAGGATAAACAGTTAAAGAATAAAATCAAAGACTCTCTGAGGAAGCTCACTCAGATAATTCCCCTAATTGTCTAAAGCAGACAAGGACTCTCTGAGGAAGCTCACTCAGTCAATTCCCCTTATATCCCCATGTGGTCTTAGGCTCTCTGAGGAATCTCACTTGGTCAATCCCCTATATAGCCTAATGTGCTCAAAGACTGTCTGAAAAAGGTCACTCAGTCAATTACCCTTATAGTCTACTACACAAGGTTCACACGGCCCTGTGTAGGTCAACAAGAATTGAAGTGTAATATATCCAAAGAAACCTACAGAACTATTTGGCTAAATAGTCTACAACATAAAAACCATGTCAGAATACAAACTCTCTATCCTACAGCAACAGGCATGGAAAATAGGCAATGCAGCCAAACTGGATAAACATGACAAACCGGTCATAAAAAGATCATGCAAGGGAAAAACATCCAAAGAATATAAATCAACCATATTCATATCCAAATTACCTCTTCACAATCATAGAAGCATTGAATGAAATCAAAAGGGGTAAAATAGTAAACATGAAATACCTCTTTCAAGGGTATTGGTGGAATTTTCACATAATACTCGAAGACTTTTAACGGAAAGGCACAAACCACCTACCTTAGTGTTAGGAGATCACTATATGTGATCCTGGAATCTTGAATCTCTTTAAAATGTCAATGACCTAAAAAAATGTCTAAAATGTTCAACCCATGATATATCTCATGAGACTGGAGAAATCCAAAGATGATGCCCTATGAGAAGAGAGATCTCACTGATGTTATTCCAACGCAACCAGTGGTGTTGGATTTGGAGGACAGACACATGCTTGGAGGTTTGTAACACCCCAAGCTTCCACGATGCGCTTCTCTTTGAATAATACAGTAGCGTGTGTTGTACGCAACATCGAGTTCTAAAACACACCACATCCATTCAAAGTTGTTGTTATTAATAGTAATACCTAATTTTTTAAATTTTTTAAATTTTATCTTTCAAAATGGACTTCATTTTTGGATTTGTAATATCGAATTTAGCCTAGGGTGAAATTTTGGAACTTTTTGGATAACTTTTATATTCTGATGAATATTGAAAATTACTAAATTTTGAAAAGCACTTTTTCAATCAAAATAATTAATAGTGATAAAGTATTATATTGATTGGTTTTAAAGTATAATTATAATTTTATCCAATGGTGGTCATTAGAATTAACTTCACTTTGAAATTGGACATAAAAAATTGTCAATCGTTTGATTGATATTGTTTCTTAAAAAACCGCTATTTGTTTTGACAATGGGAATTAATTATAAAATTAATTAATGCAACTTATATGTTTGGAATTTTTTAAAATAGAAACCATTTTTGAATTCAGAATATCAATTATAGATTAGGGTGAATTTTTGGTATTTTTCTGAAAAACTTCAATTTTTGATGAATAGTGTAAGCACTAGGTGGTAGTTTAAAAACTAATTTTTTGTTTAAATGAAACATTAGCACTTCTGTGATTTCATTTTCAAAAGTCTGACATACATGGTTGTAATTAGGAAGAAAAATGTGGTTCAATGGGATTAAAATATTTTTTTTGGTGAATAGTAACTTTTAAGTTTTATTAATCACGATTAAAGGTAAGTAGTGAAATTTACGTTAAAAATGATATTATAAAAATATGAAAATATCTTGACACATGTCCTACCCTTATTGGATGAGTCATGGGAG
Organism: Viscum album; assembly: GCA_963277665.1. Taxonomy (NCBI): domain Eukaryota; kingdom Viridiplantae; phylum Streptophyta; class Magnoliopsida; order Santalales; family Viscaceae; genus Viscum; species Viscum album. The sequence goes on along the minus strand of OY728121.1, from coordinate 1,652,700,413 downwards.
ACCACGAAAATCCATGGGTCAACTTGGGGACCCCATGGAGCCACTTGGGTAAGAAAATGACATTAATAACTTTTTATTTAAAGTAAAAAATAAAATTGTCACAAACATATGTTGTTTTACTAAAACAATTTTTATAAGGGGTTATAGAAGACATATTTTCGACTATAAATATTCATTGAAAATCTAAAAATATTTCCTATATCATTATATTTTTTTCATAATTTTTAGACTTTAAATAAATAAAATTTGTTATGACACCATGATGATACAGTGATTACCTCATTAATTAATGATTTAAATAAAATGAAAAGATAATGTAAAATATAAGACGTAGACAGGTCAAAAACCTATTGGATGAGTATATTTAGAACCCTTATCTCTTTATATTCTAAATATATCATTTTAGGACCTTTAAAATACGAAAATCATTTCATAATATTGTAACATTTCATGAGTTTCCAAGAGTGCCCCTCCTATCCTCTTATAAAAGGCCCCTACCTCTACCACCTTATTCACACCGTAAAATCCATTTGGCTCAGCCAACCTCTTCCCAAATACTCTTTCAACTTCCCTATATTACTCCTAGAATCCTCAATTTGGGCAGAAGTCTCCCCAAGGAAGCCTTTGGCTCAAATCAAAAAGAGTTACCCGATTTTAAGGTAATGTCTTCTCTTATGTTCTTTTGTTTTATTTTGATTCTCCAACCCCTTAAAATCTTTTTATTACTTTATTTTGTAACAAAAACAGTATCTAAAATATAATAGGGTTTTGTTATTATATGTATTTGGTTTACTCTTAAACACACCTCCTTCTAATGGTTAAAGAACATACTGTTTCTGTGGGTGGCGAAATACGGCCTCACGAAACGATGATTGTTCAATATTCTTTTAACACCTCTAATGGTGGACATTAAGATGAAACTATTTATATATATGATATATATTATGTTTATTGTTTCCTTATGCTTCTGTATTTCTCATTTATGGCATACCTTTATGATTTCCATTATTGGTAAATGCGATAATTTCATTTTAGGAAGTGCGGACTACTATCCACTCAAAGTGATTTGAATCGTTAATACCATATGTGGGACGTATAAAGGATGAAGTAAATGATATTATATATGATATTATACAGGAATTATAATACACTTTTATATCATTTGATTTCATTCCATTAAATACGAAATACAAATGAAAGTAGCGTTCATGCGTACGTACGACTTACCGTCTTAATGAACGGTGCATTTAATTTCTTACCTCTAAATGTTACATAATATTATGAATGAATGTATATACTGGATATAAATGATATATATGATATCTAAATCATGAACATAAGTCTGGATATAATGGATATTTTACCACATGAACAACTTGTAATTATAAGAAGTTTATTTTTGACTCATGTACGAAAGATCGACAAAACGACCGTTATTAACATAAATAATTACATAATGTTCATAACATGGTAATAAGTTATATAAAAGGAATAATAAACTTGAAAAAGTTTCTTAAACAATTATAAATTAACTCTAGTTTATTATTCAGGAGGTTAAAGAACGGTCGAGTCAAGTCGGACACGAGGTAAGAGACTTCATCTCAATCTCCTTTCATTGAGGCATATTTTGTTTTATACACAAAATTCTTTTATATGGTGTATAAACCTCTTTGACTTTTACATTTATTCAAAAGGAATATTTTTTATACAAACAGTTTTACTAAATGACAAAAGAGATTTTTTTTTGTCGTACGTATGCGGCGACAATGAGTTCTCCACCGCAGTGACCATTATTTGAGTTTCGGCTTCCTCTACAAGCCATAACATTTTTTAAAATGAAAAATAAATAATATGTTTTACTTTTGTTTTATTTTTTTATTGAAAATGGTTTTGATAATGTTTTTATTATATCAACTTGTTTTATTGTTATCTCTTGATTGAAATGTGGAAATGTTATGTTTCCTTTATGCATGTTTTATGTGATACGATTATGTTGTGGTGTATGATATGTTTAAAACTTTTCATATAAGGAATGCATTGGACTTAATAAGTGATGGGTTGAACCCGCTATAGCTCCTCGATGCATCAGTAGGTCTCATGAGAAAAACTAGTGTCTTGGCACGAGGCCTTGACAAAATCTTATTTGTAGTCTTGGCCCGAGGCCTTGGCTACGTTGTTATGATAGTCTGGCATTATGCATTCCATCATTATGAAAGTGGTTATTGATATTGCATGTGATTATTCGACTAGTAGAATATCTATGTGAATAAGTAAATGGAATTATTCAATTTTATTTCATCCATACTATGCTGAAGATTATGTTTAAAAGGCTTTTGTTTTAGTTATACATTGCCGTAAATGATAATGTTAATTTATGAAAGATTCTGCTATATTGTTATCCTTACTGAGCATCTGAGGTCACCCCTTCCAATGTTTTAATTTTTCCAAGATGTGAAGAAGTATATTATGAATGACCTTCTGGGATAGTATGAGGGGATATGAAGACAAGACGTTGTTTCAGTTTTGTTTTACATTATGATTTAAAGTAATACTTATGAATGTATCTAGTGTTTACAAGGCTACTAAACTAATCTGTCTTTCGAGACTTGATCTTTTGTGATCATGCCAATGTTATGCAATAATGAGCCGACTCTATGTAATTTGGGTCGGGGGACTACCAAAGACTCATAGAAGGAATGACACAATATGGGTCATTATTGATCATCTCATGAAGTCAGCACATTTTTTTGCTATAAGAGAAGATCTACCATTTGGATGTCTAGCAAGACTATATATTAATGATGTTGTGAGACTTCATGGTGTACCCCTCTCGATTGTCTCGGATCGTGATCCCCGTTTTACAACAAGATTCTGGAAAAGTATTTAGAAGGACTTGGATACTGAACTTTGTTTGAGCACTGCTTACCACCCTCAAACAGATAGACCATCAGAACGAACTATTCAATCCTTATAAGACTTGTTGAGATCATGCTCACTTGACTTTCAGGATATGTGGGATCAATATTTACCTCTGGTAGAATTTTACTATAACAATAGCTTCCATTCAAGTATTCAGATGGCACCATATGAAGCATTATACGGAAAGAGATGTCGCACACCAACCTATTGGGATGGCGTTGGTAAAAGAAAACATGTAGACCTAGAACTGGTGGAGGAAACAATGGAAAAGGTGAAGGTAATCCAAAACCACATCAAAGAAGCTCAAAGAAGGCAGAAAAGCTATGCTGACAACCGAAGGGAGGAGTTGGAATTTCATGTAGGAGATCATGTTTTCTTGAAGGTATCTCCATGGAAGGGAGTTATACGTTTCGGTAAGAAGGGTAAATTGAGTCCCAGGTACATCGGACCCTTCGAAATTCTAGAATGAATTGGGGCTGTAGCTTACCGTTTGGCAATGCCGCCAAGTCTCTCCAAAGTTCATGATGTATTCCACGTATCACTGTGGAGAAAATACATTCCCGACCCAATGAATGGACTCTCCTATGAGGAATGAGAACTGGAACTCGATCTATCTTATTGCGAAGGGCCCGTCAAGATTCTTGATTCAAGAGGAAAAGTTCTGAGAGACTGAACGACTCATCTAGTAAAAGTTTTATGGAGAAACCATAAGATGGTGGAGGCAATGTGGGAACTCGAGGAACTTATGAGGAAGAATCACTCGAGTCTTTTTATACAGTGATATTATATGAAATTTTGAGGACAAAATTATTTGGAGGGGAGAATGTAACACCCCAAGTTTCCATGGTACGCTTCTCTTTGAATAATACAGTAGCGTGTGTTGTACGCAACATCGAGTTCTAACACACACCACAACCATTCAAAGTAGCATTTATGAATAGTAATACCTAATTTTTGAAATTTTATAAATTTTACCTTTCAAAATGGACTTCATTTTTGGATTTGGAATATCGAATTTAGCCTAGGGTGAAATTTTCGAACTTTTCAGATAACTTTTATATTTTGATGAATATTGAAAATTACTAAATTTTAAAAATAACTTTTTTAATAAAAATAATTAATAGTGATAAATTATTATATTGAGTGGTTTTAATTTATAATTATAATTTTATACAATGGTGGTCATTAGAATTAACTTCACTTTGAAATTGGACTTAAACAATTGGCAATCTTTTGATTGATATTGTTTCTTAAAAACACGCTATTTGTTTTGACAACGGGAATTAATTATAAAATTAATGAATGCAACTTATATTTTTGGAATTTTTTAAAATAGAAACCTTTATTAATTTAGAATATCAATTATAGCATGGGGTGAATTTTTGGTATTTTTCTGAAAAACATGAATTTTTGATGAATAGTGAAACCACTAAGTGGTAGTTTAAAAACTAATTTTTCATGTAAATGAAACGTTTTCTGTGATTTGATTTTCAAAAATCCGACATACATGATTTTCATTAGGAAGAAAAATGTGGTTCAATGGGATTAAAATAATTTTTTGGTCAATAGTAACTTTTATGTTTTATTAATCGCGATTAAAGGTAATTAGTGAAATTTAAGGTAAAAATGATATCATAAAAATATGGAAATATATCGAAAGTTATCCTAACCTTATTGGATGAGTCATGTCCGACCCAGAAAATACATGGGTAAACTTGGGGACCCCATCGAGCCACTTGGGTAAGAAAATGACATTAATTACTTTTTATTTAAAGTAAAAATAAAATTGTCACAAACATGTATTGTTTTACTAAAACAAATTTTATAAGGGGTTATAGAAATCTTATTTTAGACTATAAATATTCATTGGAAACCTAAAAAGATTTCATACATCATTATATTTTTTTTATAATTTTTGGAAATTAAATAAATTAAATTTTTTATGACACCATGATGATGCAGCGATTACCTCATTAATTAATGATTTAAATAATATCAAAAGATAATGTAAAATATAAGACTTACACATGTAAAAAACCTATTGGATGAGTATATTTCGAACCCTTATCACCTTATCCTCTAAATATATCAATTTTGGACCTTTAAAATCCGAAAACCATTTCATAATAATGTAACATTTCATGACATTACAAGAGTGCCCCGCCTATCCTCTTATAAAAGGCCCCCACCTCTACCACCTTATTCACACCATCAAAGACATTTGTCCCGGCCGAAATCTGACCAAATACTCTCTTAACATATTTCAATTACTCCTATAATCCTCACTTTGGGCAGAAGTTTTCCCAAGGAAGCCTTTGGCTCAAATCAAAAAGAGTTAGCCGATTTTAAGGTAATGTCTTCCGTTATGTTCTTTTGTTTTATTTTGCTTCTCCAACCCCTCAAAATATTTTTACTACTTTATTTTCTAAAAAAAAAGTATATAAAATATACTAGGATGTTTTTATGATAATTATTTGATTTACACTTACACACACCTCCATATAATGGTTAAATAACATACTGTTTCTGTGGGTGGCGAAATACTGCCTCACGAAATGATGATTGTTCAATATTCTTTTAACACCTCTAATGGTGGCCATTAAGTTGAAAATATTTCTATATATGATATATATTATGTTTATGTTTTACTTATTCTTATGTATTCCTCATTTATGGCATACCTTTATGATTTCCATTATGGGTAAACGCGATAATTTCATTTTAGGAAGTCCAGACTACCACCCCCTCAAAGTGATTTGAATCGTTATTTCTATATGTGGGACGTATAAAAGATGGAGTAAATGATATTATATATGATATTATAATAGAATTATAATACAAATTTATATCATTATTATTTCATTCCATTAAATACGAAATATAAATGAAAGTAGCGTTCATGCATACGTACGGCTTACCGTCTCTATGAACGGTGCATTTCATTTCTTACCTCTAAATGTTACGTAATATTATGAATGAATGTATATACTGGATATATATGATATATATGATATCTACATCATGAATATAATTATGGATATAATGGATATTTTACCCCATGAACAACATGTAATTATAAGATGTTTATTTTTGACTCAAGTACCAAAGATCGACAAAACGACAGTTATTAACATAAATAATTACAAAATGTTCATAACATGGTAATAAGTGATATAAAAGGATTAATAAACTTGAATAATGTTCTTAATAAATTATAAATTAACTCTACATTATTATTCAGGAGGTTAAAGAAGGGTCGAGTCAAGTCGAACACGAGGTAAAGGACTTCGTCTCAATCTCCTTTCATTGAGGCATATTTTGTTTTATACACAACATTCTTTTATGCGGTGTATAAACCCGTTTGACTTTCAGATTTATTCAAAAGGAATCTTTTTTATACAAAGTGTTTTAATAAATGAAAAAAGGGAATGTTTTTTTTGTCGTACGTATGCGGCGAAAATGACTTCTCCGCCGTCGTGACCATTATTTGAGTTTCGACTTCCTCTAAAAGCCATAACATTTTTTAAAATGAAAAATAAATATCGAGTTTTACTTTTCATTTATTTTGGTATTGAAAATGGTTTTGATAATGTTTTTATTATATCAACGTGTTGTATTGATATATTTTGATTGAAATGTTGAAATGTTATGTTTCCTTTATGCATGTTTTATGTGATATGAATATGTTGTGGTTTATGATATGTTTAAACCTTTTCATATAAGGAATTCATTGGACTTAATAAGTGATCGGTGGAGACCGCAATAGATCCTCGAAGCATCAGTAGGTCTCATGAGACAAACTAGTGTCTTTGCACGAGGCCTCGACAAAATCTTATTTGTAGTCTTGGCACGTGGCCTCAGCTATGTGGTTATGATAGTCTGGAATTATGCATTCCATCAATATGAAAGTGGTTATTGATATTGCATTTGATTCTTTGACTAGTAGAATATCCATGTGAATAAGTAAATGGAATTATTTCATTTTATTTTTTCCATATTATGCTAAAGTTCATTTTTAAAAGGCTTTTGTTTTAGTTATACATTGCCTTAAATGTTAATGTTTATTTATGAAAGCTTCCGCTATATTTTTATCCTTAATGAGAATCTAAGATCACCCCTTCCAATGTTTTAATTTTTCTAGGATGTGAAGAAGTATATTATGAATGAACTGCAGGGATAGTATGAGGGGATATGAAGACAAGATGTTGTTGTAGTTTTGTTTTACTTTATGATGTAATGTATGACTTATGAATGTATCTAGTGTTTCCAAGGCTACTAAACTAATTGGTCCTTCGAGACTTGACCTTTTTTGATCATTCCAATGTTACATAATAATGCACCGAATCTAGGTAACTGGGGTCGGGGCGTTATAAGGTTTTTCGAAGATCCATAGTCATACAGATCTCCTGGAAGTGATGAACAATGAAGGGGGTGTTTCTGTCAATTAGATGTGACCCCGACACATTTAATAAAAAAATGAAAGTACATGGAATGTTCTTTTGATGTACATGGTGTGTACTAACCTTTTCCATACTCTGCTTTAAGTTGGCTCCAAGTCACTCCCACACATCTGTGTGTGTGGCTAATACACGGCTAGCACACGGCCTCCTGTGGCAAGGAAGTACACAGCGTGTACTTAAAAAATTTCTAGAATTTCCTTTTTCCTCAAAAATGATGAGAAAGGGAAAAACATACCTGAAAAAAGATATGGTTTCTAAAAATAATATATATAATAATCGACATAATTTATAAACAATATTCCTCTTTATAAAATATCTACATTTATTAAAGAATGAAAATTTATCAATATTTTTCTGAAATAAATTAATGCATTTCAATACTGAACACCATATGTATAAGTTATAAAGGATTTATGAAATAGACATACCCATGATAAATAATTTAAATATTTAGGGGAAATTTAATTACCAATGACCATAGCAATGGAAATATTTCAGGCCAAAGTTTTTTACTCTAAAAATGAATCAAGGAATTGAATATCAATACTATTCTTGGTTAAAATATTAACAAACCATCTAGTGGAAGAATAAAGATGGAATCAATAGTACATATTCTTAGTTTAGTATATGTAAAATAAATTTTCATTATCATCGAGAATTATAAATTCTATAAAAATAAAATTAACCCTAATCGTGAGGAAAATAACCTTTTAATTTTAAAAAGCACTTTTCAAAATTAAATGTCTTGAAAAAAAATTTCAAATTGATTTATTTGAAAATAATTTTTATAACCTATAAAATATTTTTTAAATCATTTTATTGTTCATAATGTGTAGAAATTTAGTTCATTATATACATAGTAAAATAAAGAATCCATTTAGTTGTTCAAGAAAAATCCAAATAAGTATTGTTTCAAAATAAAAAACATTATTAAATTAAAAAAAATTAAAAGATAAATATTGGTAAAAGTATATTTAATTATTAAACTTCAAAATTAAAAAAAAAACACTTGGAAAAAACTTCATGAAAACATTGTTTTTGAAGAATGCATATTTCTAACATAAGAGGGAAATGATGTTTTATTTTATTAAAATGTTTTATGAGTTATTTTTTATACCAATGAGTTGGAAAATGGTAATATTAAATGAAAGTGTTATGAATAAGTAGATTAGTATAAAATTATTTCGAATTGTTAAAAAATAAATGCCGAATTTATATCAAAATAAATTTCTGAATAATCAATCTTGATGAGATTGAAATTGTGATATATGACATTAAAATTGTAATATCACTTTAATGGAAATAATTAATGAATTGATTATGTGTAACATGTGTACATATACATAAAAAAGTTAATATAAAACATAAAAAAGTTAAAATTAATTACAAACAAAATCTTATAATATTAATGATGACGATGATGTAATATATCCCAATGAAAACAACGTTTTTTATGAAATTATTTTGCCACTTGGTAACTCTTAAGTAAAAAAAATGCATAAAATAATTAAAAATTGAATCTTAATATACCCTGATGTTTTGTTGAATTTTGTTATTACATGTCAAAAGGGTATTATATAACCATATAAAATAAATTTGCATTATATAATTATAATATGCCTTGATGAAAAGAAATTGAGACGAAGTCCCTTACCTCATGCTTCATTTTAGTTAAAAATATTATTACCCTATAATATAGCGGTTTTAAAAAAATTATTTCACATATAATAGAAGTATATTAATATTTATAATACCATATATTATCCTCTTATAACATATTATATCCAATTTCTTAATTATCATTCATTATTTTCTATGCCATAGGTGTTATTTGCCTTGTTTTCTCTTTAATTCTTCACCACGAAAGAACCAATTGTATTGAATATTACATAGAATCAACTTATCCATAATATTACGGATTTTATAATTATAATATATATACATAAATTATACTTTTTATACAAATCATGAAATATTTTTTAAAAAAATATGTACATTTTATTCCTTGAGAAGGTTGGTCATACGTATACATGGATAACATTTCTATTGTTCAATAATCAGTGTTGAAATGAGGTGATTAAAAATTTATTGTTACACAATTATCATAATATCATAAATAGAATATTATATACTTATAAAAAACATCCTTACAGTGTAGCGATTAAATGTTAGTCACATTACATCATGACGGTGGTAGTCAACACTTACACTAACGGTGTTGTCATTTTATGAAAATTAAAATCAAATATTATCATTACAGATTGATAAATATTTCATGAATATCATAATCTCTTGTATTACTATCATAAATAATAATTGAAATTTTCTTCTTCACATTTTGTGTAATGCGTTAGCGAAAGAAGAACCACATCGCATCGCAAGACACGAGTCTGACAAACACTTGAGTGACATTCGTATCCACCATGAATAGGAAAGTAAAAAAGTTATAAATGAAATAATTACTAACAAGTGTTTTATGTTATATATACAATATATATACTTTATATCCATCATCATAACCTACCATGATATTTTATAATGGAAAACAATCACATTAGTTCGTGAGGTGTTAGTCCAATGTACACATGGATGATGTCTTCATTACCCATTTTATGGAAGTTGAGATGGTCATTCGTCTATAAATTAACATAGAAAATATTAGTATATAAATTATACTATGTTTATTATATCAACAGGGCTAAATACAAATTTATGCAGTTTAGAAAGAAAATAAATAAAAACACACATTGGGGAATGTCACCCCTTCTTCGGGTATCCTCCTATGGTTTTCACCAAAATCCAACCTAAGATGGACTTATACACAAAAAAAGGAATTTAAGATTAGATGAGGAAAGATAAAAAATTATTTGGTTAGGTGATTTATCAACATAGAGGGTTTTAATGAGTGAAAAATTGAGAAGAGGAGGTGTCATTATATAGGTGATGTTAGTGGAACAGATGTACTATTTTGAAAAGATTCAATCACTCCCCTGTTTTTATCATGAAGAAGGCATAAAAGATGATATATTATCAATAGTAGATTATTTAATTTCAAAATATGGGAATAATTATAATTTAGGTATGGTTTTGGGTCTTTTTAAACCTTATCTTTTGTTAGATTAATCACTGGTAAAACCATTTTTTCCTTAACAATGGTAATTAATTTTAACTATTTTGAATATTTATTTTGGTGAAAAATTAATTTAAAAATATTTTACAATTAAATTTTTTATTATTAAAAATATTGAAACCATTTTTACAAATTCTATTCACATAAGTGGAAAATTATAATAAAAAAATAATCTTATGGAAGAGATGAAAAACGGTTCTCAAAGAGAAAATATCCATAGGTTTACAATTTTTTTATATTAAAAATGAATATAAAAATTAATTCAATGAACCAAAATAGATTAATTAATATGAAATTTAACTAATTTTACTTTTAAACTACAAAATTATATAATTTAAAATTTTATGTTTTGAAATTTAATAGTAGTTTTTAAAAAATCATTATTTTTTTATATTCATAAAAAATAAATCCTTTCAAAAAAAATACTAAAAAATCACCCTAAGATAATTTAGATTCTATTATTTCAAAAATGAAGATATATTTATCGGCTAAAATTTCTACAAGTGGTAAATATTCATTTTTATATTTTTGTGCAATGAGTGACTATTCCTTCTTTTAGAAAAAAAATTATAATGTTTTTCAGAAAACCTTTTACTTTATTCATTTAAATTATTATTATTTAATTTATATTAAACAAGTAGCCATAATTTGAATAATTAATTTTCTATTATAAGTACACAACAGTTTAATTTCTAGGATATAATGAAATCTGATATTACAATTCATTTAAAGTCAAGGTTGTGTTTTCTGTAAGCTATCGATGAAATTAAAATTAATGATATATATTTTGTGAGTTATTTATGAACAATGTTTCATGTCACATACATTATTATAAACAATTTTATTACTTTTTAATTTTACTATGTTAAATAACCTAAAGACATTATTGAATATATATCATTTAGATGTTATATTTTATTTAAAATAAAAATAATTCATGAACATGGGTAGTTATTTTAGAAAATACTTATTTAAAAATATTAAAGAAAAAAGAATAAAAAGAACTTCATTGGTGATGCTTTTCAATATAAGTGATGGAACCATTGAAGAATAATAACTAAAAAATTAATTCATATAGTTAAAATTGTACTAAAAATTTCATTCCTGAACTAATTTTTTTCATATAAAAACCTTCAATGTCAAAAAATTTTAGGGAGTGATACTTTATAATATTGTATACAATGGGATGTTCCCTTATAAACAAGGTTAATATAAAATAGATAACATCAATGGTCATATAATAATGTACTTTCCCCAATATATAAAGATAATGTAAAAATTTTATATATGAAAATGGAATTTATATTTATATAATATAGATGATACACATGAGAAGAATATAAATGAAAATGGGATAAAGGAAAGGGAACGTGTAACCAAATGTAATAAGGGTGGTTTAGAGGATCCCATACAATATAGAAAATTTTCTAATAAAAACCATTTGAAATAAATGTATATTGAGGTCGATGTTAAAATAACATCGATACAAATAATAAATGATATTATAATTCCAACTTTCTAAAAACAAAACATTTAAACTAAATTAGGTGTATAAAATAAAATGTGTCCTAATGAAAGAAATTTTGAGATGAAATAAATAAATAAATATATATATAGTAATTTTTGATTAAATATTCACTGGATTCATTAAAATCATATGGACATATAAATAATACGAAATAAATTTTTTATTATTCCAAAATATAGTCTTGGATGATATATTCTCATCAAATATTAAAATTAAGAGATTAACAATAAAACATGTTTCTAGGAATGGATATTGTGAATAACATTGTTACCTGCGTCTGGAAGCATTCGTCACTTGCACAGAACTTATATATTAATTAAAATAAGTTCATTAGGTATATATTCAAGAACCTTATACATATATATTTCATATTCCATTTTCCTTTTACTATTATATGTTATTTATTTATAGGATACATTTTTTTTCTATATTAGTTACGAGAGTTTATTCAATCAATTACATTGTTACATCTATTGAAAGTTGACTAAAGTAGAAATATTTTTAAAATAGATTGATAATATACGTTATGTTAATATTATTGTGGAATTCATTTTCATTTATTAAATATATTTTTAATTTAAACAAATATGAATGGTGATGGAAATAGAAATTCATTTCTTGTAGAGGTGACAATTCACACATACACAAGATTAATGTTTCCATTTCTAAAAAATGATTTTTTTTAAAAAGGATCAGATAATTAGAAATCATAGAATACTATTTATATTATGTATATTATATTAATTCGCCCTTAGCATCCTTTTTTTCATCCATTAATGATATTGATGAAAAATGGAAGGCGTCACTTTGTGGAGGATGTAGGCTACACAACACATTAATGACACATCTATTTTCCTTGGCTAATGAGGAGGAAAAAATAATAATTATTGTATTTATAAAATAACATGTTTTTATAATAATGATACTAATTTCATCAAATGAAATTTGATATAAGATATTTTTATGAGTAATATTAATAAGAAAAATATACGTAAAATATAATAATTACATTGGAGACTTGATTTCTCCTTGTAAAAATAATTAGAATTGAAGGGAATATACTAATATATTGTGACCGTGAGATTAATAATGATGGATATAATTATAGTATCAGATATTTTGTAATGTTTTGAAGGAAATTTAAATTTTATTTGTTTTTATAAAGGGTGTAAGTGACCCCAATTTACAAGTGATGAAAATAAGACTTTGGGAAACCCATGATATATTTTAATAATACCACAACACTGTTATGTGTTCAAGGGATCCAATTTGTATAAATAATGGGATTTTGGGTGTAATTATTAAGGTAATGTATGAAAATATTATGTACACATTTGTTTCGAACATTTTATTATGTTTTTACTATTTTTGTATATTTTATGATTTCACATTTTACCTTGGTAATCAGTTTTTAAATAAGGGATTTTATGTTTTATTGAAAATTTAACAAAATACATATAAAAACATTTATGTATATTATATATATATTTATCCACTATTTATTCTAATTCAATTTATAATTTTTTTTGAATTAACAATAATATTAAAACTGATAATGTTTTGAAAAACTATTTTTGTAGAAAAATGACATTTTATGTACTATGGATTCATAAACATCTTTTATATTGATTTCCAATTTAATTATTGTTAATATAATTATTTATGTGTTAAAAATAACATATCATCCGTTATTTATATAATTTTACATTATATTTATTAGATATAAATCACTGATATTAATAAAACAATAATTTCAACATTTTTGTTTCCAAATTATCATGATAATTATCATTAATACAAGTATTCTATATTTTAGAGCAAAAAATGATATTTTGAATAATAAATAATATTAAAATAATTATCTAAAATATAATAATAATTATATCAAATAAAATTTTTATGTGAGGGGAAATAAATCTTGACGTTATCTATTTAACGCATAAGAACCTGTTTTTAAGAAAAGTGTATTTTTAGGCATAGCATTTAGTTACATGAATCAATTTTAAATGTTATTAATTAAAATTTTATTAAAAATTATTATTATAAATATAATATAACTTATTTAATAATAAAATTTATTTAAACATACATCTCACCATGTTATTATTAATCAAACAAAACATCCAAAAAACAGTTTACATTAAAAGTCTATATAAATTTCCCAAATTTTGAACCTGGGTCTATAATTATTAACATTTTATTTATTAATTAATTATTATAATTTTTAATATTTAATTTTAAATGGAATTTTTTTAAAAACATTCAATGTATTCAAATAATAATATGTTTTCATACAAGTGAGAGAATTAGTAAAATTGGCATTTTTATTTTTCATGTGAAAATAATTTTTTCCCAAAAAATACCAAAAACTCACCATAAGTTAATACAATAATATTAAATCCCAAAAAAATGTTCATTTATTTAAAATGAAAATTCTATAATTTTTAGATATAATTTTTAATTAAAAACCTAAAATATAATGAAACTTGTTTAATAGGGACATGCCTTTTTAGAATACTAGATGTGGTTATTCATAATTTAGATGAAATAATAATAAATTTATTACTAGTAATTAAATATTATTATTTATTAAAATATTAATTTAAAATGAATATTCTTATGTTTCTTTAATAATAATCACAGTGAATAAAAAATCAAATACTTAAACACAATAATTAATTAAGTAAATTTTGTGTAAGGTAACCTTTAAATAGACACATACATTAATATATTTCATAAATAAGTTACTCAAACATAATCCGACTTATTAAATGTATATTTTTAATGGGAGAAACATATAACATTTTCTGGTTCAATTTTTCATGTGGAGCAAGCTATAGAACATGTTTTTCTTATTTAGATGAAAACATATATTAAAATATCATGTTGTTTCATTCTGCCACATAAAAAATGAAATTACAATAATGTTTAAACTCACATGATGTGAGTCATTTCCATAGAGATCACTTAAATAAATATACACAAGTATTCTATTATTCATCGATATGAGATATGAAGTGAGATTTGTCCCTTAGCAATTTGATTTGAGCCATTTGTAAAAATTGATATTCCATTGCCATTGGATTACTAATAAGTGATGAAGAGATAAATATGTAAGGTATAAAATCACTCAAACATTGAATAATTATCATATAAGAAAAATTTCAAAAATATAACCTCAAAAGTTTTCTATTTACATCTCAAACCGAGTAAGAGAAATCATAAATAACATATGATGTTGAAAAATCTAGATTGAGAAATTACATTCTACCTAAAAATTATTCATTTAATAAGATATTATTAGTTATTAAAACCTAGATGGTGGCCTTTCTTGGTCATACACATTAACGATTGGACACATTAGGTTTCATAGAAACAAAAAAATCACTTCTAAAACATCAAATCTTTAATTGATCCTAGGAAAGACTATTATCATTCGTTATTGTATACATGTTTTTCCTTTGATAACACGATGTTTTATTCCCTCCTTTTCCAAAACTAAACAATATTATAGTACCCTTCAATAAATTCCCCTGATTTTTCATCCCATATTTTTGTAATATATTTTTATTATTAATCATTCATTATTATCTGCATTACTTTAGATTTCATGAGTATCCTTCTGTCACTTCTTTAGTTAACTAAATATTTGAACAATGGTTATGTTGTTGATCAAGTTTCACAATTTTGGGTTTGATATAATCCCCATATTTTTCATTCCATCCCACATTCCAGTGGGTTTAACATTAAGGTAATAATTGAATAGTTCCTCACACCCAATTATAATATAGTTATTTATATTTCTATTCATTAGTAAAACCACAAGTGGTTATCATGTATGATGAAAAAAAATTAATAGATAAGTATCCATGATAAACAAATGTAAATTTAACCTGAGGATTTATCACTATATAATAATAGCATGTTTTCCTATAATTCATTTAATTCCATCTATATGATTATTATTTAAACCCAAATCATTTATATTTTTACAAATATCAGTATTATATAAACTTATATCATCATTGGTTAAAACAATATCATTCTAGATTTACAATAGATTACCTTAATTTTAGATCCCTTATATTTATCATACAATTCCCAAATAATATATAATAAATCAATCCTATATAGTGGTTTGGAAAGATCACATTATTATCCCAAGCATATTACACATGAGTGTCAGATATAGGGTATATCTATGCATATTTATTAAACACATTGTGACAATAGATTTAAAACAAAAGATTATTTTTTGGTGTTTATTACCCATAGATACCTCAGTTCCAAAGCCTAAATCTTTTTTTATTATCCAAATAGTATTTTGGTTCTTAGAATACCACACACTCTATTAATTACAAAAATTTAGGTATGTATTCCTATACATAGTATAATACCAAAGGGTTTTTAATAAGGTTCACTTTCTTAATTCTATAAAATGAGTGTACTAATCATAAGGAATAACAACACACTACATTGATACCCACTATGATGACCCAAACTAAACATAAGCTAATTTTATCTCTTTTATATAATGTAAACCTTGAATATAAAAATAATATCACATAGCTTGAATAATAATTTGGTTTAGTGTCTTTGAGGACCTGTAATACAAGAAAATTATTTTAAATGACGTATGATAATTTCATGATAATATATATGTTCTAGAAACCCATTTAGAATTATTCTATGTTATATTATATTCCTAATATGGTGAATGGAAACATGATATATGGGTAATATAAAATGATCATTAAGGAAAAAATGTTATGAATATGACATCATGAGTTTGATCATAATAATATGATAAAACTAGTTCATTGAAAAATTTATTAACAATAGAATAAATAATGAATACATATATATATATATATATTATTAATTAAGGACATTTAATCTCAAAATAAAATACATGTACCAAGATATAAGAGTGTGAGGTAATAATGTAAACATGGTGTAATGAAATTTTATCATAAAATCATGGAATCATAAGCATGTAGTAACATCATAAAGCACGAAATCAAAATAATATATCATGGATAACCACCAAGAAAATATAATACAAGGAAACTACCACCATAATAATTGTATGCTCTGGCTAACCACCATCATAACATAGATTTCATAGGCTATCCACCTATAAACTATATTTTTTGTGCTTTGGATAACCATACAAGTACTATACATAGAGTCTCATAAGACTTTAAAAATACCAATTTCAATTGATATATAAATTAATAGACCATTATAAAAAAGGATAACCACCATAATTATATATATAATAATGTTTTCCCAAAAAAGGAAAAATATAAAAAATTAAATCCTATGCATGATATAACTAATTTAAGTTATGTGGGTATCACAATATTTTCCTAAGACGTAAGACAAGGCTATATCATATGTATTAAATTGTGGATGTACAATAAAGTTCCCTTGGATATTGATTTTTAATATAAATTAACATATGTCTTAGATATGGGTATTCAATTTAAAAAATAATTCATCAAATAAGGGAAAGACCTAAGAATAAAATGAATTTCCAAACTGAATCCATTCAAAATGGGTGATAGACCCTTTAAAAAAGAAAAATGAATAAATCATCCTTCTAGAACAAAAATAGAAATATAAATGAATTTTAATGTAATAATGGAGTATTTTTAAATAGAGGTTAAAAAATTATATGGTCGCTGGTACTTGAAATGATTCCAAACAAGGGGACATTACCAAAAAAACTATTTCACCTAAAAGGGGAAAAATTAATGGGAACAAAAAATATATAAATTCCTAAATAATTAAAAGTAAATTAAAATAGTTATATATATATAAATAATATGGATTATATAGTTTTGAATAATTTTAAATAAAATGGTAAAAAATAAAAGAATGTGTATCCAAATAGTTATAGGGGTTGTTTTTATGATCCCTTACATTTTATGAAATATTCTAAAAAACCCCCCATTAAAAAATTAAACATTAATATAATGAAAAAATACTATGAATAATTATAATAATAGAGATTATATAGCCAATTAGTGGTAAAAATTTTATTTAAAATAAATTACATGTATAAAAGGATTTTTATCTCTTATAATTATATTTGGGGATAAAACCCTTATGACATTATTAATTTTTTTTATAAAAAATCATTTGAAGATGAAAATAATATAGTTATATAAATACAATTAATTAAATCCTTGATTATTTTAAAATAAATTTTTTGGTAGCATATCTTCTATTGAAATAAATAATTTTTTCATAACATTAAATCATGTCTCAAGGAAGTTGAATTCAGATATAAACCCATACCAGTGTCATAAGGCACTCTAGAAATTCAATTTACATTCTAAAAATTACTATAAATTAATTATATTTATACAATGAAATTTATTTATCGATATTTCATATTATATATTCATTTAAATAGCATATAGTTTCATATTTATAAAATATATTTGGTTTCAGTGTCTTTTACTTATGTTTGTTCAGTCAATTTCTATGTAAATCTTTCTGTGTGGTGACCATTATAGAACCAATTTCAAAAAGTTTCATTATATAAATATTTTTAATGGTATTTTGTAAATAATATTTATATACTAATATATTTTTTACACCAACCATGATGGGTGTTCATGAAAAATTAAATTCAATGCTTGTGGTGGCGATGGTCCACACATACAAATGATTAATGTTTCTTTTTCTCAATGAAAAAGAGGGAAATGAGGAAAATAATACTTTTCAATTGAAGGGATATAGTTATATTATATACATAACTTTCATTCACACATTAAATCATTTTTATTAGATATAAATTGTGGTGATGAAAAATGGATGATGTTTTTTATATAGTAGCTAGTCCACATGGCACACTAACGTTGCCTCTATTTGTCGTAGTGGATGGAGAGGAATTAATAATGTAATTAAATGTATATAATAACAAATATTTATAATAAAAACCGTTAATTAATTACCTTTTCATGTATATAATAGATTTTTAAGGGAAATATTTAGGATTAAAACTCATGCTGGAGATAAAAATTACATTGGAGGCTTGATATTTCAACAGAAAAATTCATTGAATTTAAGGGATTAAGAGAACCCAGATTGTAAAGGGTCTAACTAAAGTGTAATATAATTAAGTTATAAGATTTTTTTTGAAATATTTTCAATGATATTTAAAAGGAGAGGTGTATGTTTGAATGGGTGTAATTAAAACCCTTTTTTAGTGGATGAAAATGAATTTTTTTCAAGACCCAATTATATTTTAACAATTCCCAGAAACTATTTCAAGGAAAATTTAGAATAAAACTATCCTATTTTTTGGTCTATTTGGTTATATAAATTCTCCAAAAAATCATTTCACATGTTATTTCAAACATTTTATAGGGGTTTTCCTTTATATTTTATTATTTTACTTTATTACTTTTAAATTTTGTTACTAGCTTCTAACAAAGTGATTTTGCATTTATTTGAAAATGTTAAATAACCCATATAAAAAAGTAGGGTGTTCATGAAATAAAATGAAACTCAATTTAATCAAATTAAATATCTAAATATTATAAAATTTAAATTTAAATTAATGCATATAATGTGTAGAAAAATTGTATCAGTAGATAAATGATATTTTGACCATTATATATTCTTAATCATATGATATATTGATTTAAAAAAATGGATTTAATTAATTTATATATATTATTTTAAATTATATAATACTAATTATTTAAATTAATTTATTTTATATGATTCTAAAAAAATTTATTGATATCAATAAAAAAATAGTTTTGAAAAATAATTGTCACTATTATCTCAGAAATTATCATTAATCCTGATAATATAATTTCTATACATAAAAATGCAATTTCAATAATTATATAACAGGATAATTATTATCTAGGATATATGAATCATTTTATCAAATTAAATTTCTATGTTTATGAAAATTAATTATTACATTAGCACATGTAACTTGTAAAAACCGTTTCTAAGAATGTTGTAATTTTTAAGAATAAATTTATGTATAGGAAAAAATAATTAATGATACTGATTACAATGATATAAAATAAAATTTTTAAAATAAAAAAACAACTTTTAATCTCATCATAATAAATTATGCAATTCAGTATAAATATTGTTTGCTTTAAAATACTACATAAATGTTCAAAATTCATAGCCTAAGATTATAAATTTAGTATATCAATTTATAATGATTTAATTAAATTTATAATATATATATATATTATTGGTAAAAATATTCAAATTCCTTTAATTAATTTATAATATAAAGTAATTTCATTAAAGTGATGGTATAAGTAAATTCTTAATTTTCACTATTTATTTGAAAAATAAATTAATTCTAATAAATAAAAAATATCATTAAGATAATAATTTAATTTGAAATCCAAAAATATTACTAATTTTTTCAAATTGAAGTTCTAGCATTTAAAAATTAAAATTTTGATCAAATACTTATTCAACAAACCGTTTCTTTATTAGAAGATGCATTTATAAAATACTAGTTATTATTATTCATAAATTCCATGAACATCTAATGAATCTATTATTTATAAGTAAATATTTTATTTTATTAAAACAATAATATAATAAATGTATAATTAATTTCTAGAAAATCATAGCCCCTAAAAAGAAAGTTCATAAACATGATAATAAATTAGGTAAATATATATAAAACAACCTCTACAAATATATATTAATATAATTCATTATTAAATTACTCTTAATCAAACCAACTAATTCAATGGATTCCTTTTAAAAATAAAAACTTATCATAGTTTCATTTTGGTTCATTTTAGCATGTTGACAAATCTATCAAACATATTTAGATTAATTAGAGGAATGAATATATTAAAATATTTGGGGGTTACATTCCCTCTGCATTGTTAGTGACTATTGTGTGTGTGTGGAATCATATTCACTAATGTAATCAGCAATGTTTTTGTTTTTATCAAGAGTTTAATCAGTGTTTCTAATTCTATTAGTGTTATTAACTCTATTATTTTCTTCAGATTCTTTTCTACGAAAGTGATTTCAATGTCCACAATAGACTTAGTAATTCATGTGATTCAATTTCAATAGTTTATTCACTAATTTCAATGCCATTATTATCAATAGTTTAATAAGTTCCATTTATATTTCTATTTTCACCAACACCATTAGATAAATTATTGTAAAGTGTAGACCTCTGTCATCAATTAAAAATATTTTTTAGTTGTTTTTGTACTGCGAACATTGTGAGTAGAATCAGTTCCACAAACTTAATTAACGGTGTCTGTATCATCAGTTGAATATGCGTTTTTAGGGTTTTTAGTGGTGTAGTTGTTGATACCTGTTCCACTGACATTAGTAAAATCTATGTTATCAGTGGCATTAGTGGAATTATTACACTTATTTATTTCTATGTTTTATGTTTCATATGTTTCTTCACTAACATATATAATCATTGGTACATCAATGTCATAAGTGGTGTTAGTTTTATTTAATGTCTATGGTGGGAAAAATTGGCTTAAATAGATTCAACGGCCTTAGTGGAATCATTTACTATATTGGTTTCAGTGAATAAGGTTCTTTTAATTCCATTAGTTATGGAGATATCATCATTGTTAGTCATGTTAGTAGTGAATTTATTTTCTTGTGTTTCTATTGAAAAATAATTTTTGTCATTTGTATCTATAGAATCATTGAAATAGTGGTATCATTACTATTAGTGTTTTCAGTTTCTTTAGTGACCATAGTTACATTAGCATCATCAGTATTTGATTTTTCATCAATGGTGTCAATAATTCAAGTTTGATAGATGGATTTATTTCCATCAGGGGTGTTACTGTTGTTAGTGATATTATTAAAAAAAATTAAATCAATACCATCTATAAATTTTTTCTTCAAGGGAATCATTGATGTTAGTGTGGTCAGTGAATTTCATTTTTTTATTGGAATTATTTCCACTGGTTGTGTTATTTTCATTAGTATATCTCGTTGCTTTAGGGGTTTAGATTACCCAAGTGGACTGATTTTCACCAATGTCATAAATTAATTCAGATTTTTTTGTTCCCTTAGTAATATTAGAAGTTTTAGTGTTATCATTTCCTTCATTTCTATGAGTTTAATCATTATAATTAGTGTGGTTATTAATTTTACTATTGTGAGTATCCTCAGGTATCTCAATGTTATATATGTGAAAAATTTTATTAGTGGTTTCAATATATTTTTTTTGTATCAACGTCATTTCTGATTTTAGTTTCAATACTGTGTTATTTTTCTTCAATTTATTCATTTATATTAGAATGAACATCATTATACCAATAGAATCATTACACACATTGGATTTTGTTCCTTCAATGGTTTATTTCTTGTTAATATCCATAGTTCCTTCTATGGTGGAAGTTATATCTTTACAATTAGTACTATATGTGACTCAATATTGACTGTGTTTTTAATAGGCTTGATTCCTTCATACCATCAATTAAATCAGAAATATCAATGTAATCTGTGGGTTTAGTTCAACCATTTCTATAATTATCAACAATATTTTATCTATGATTACCTCTATTAATAATATATGTATAATAAATCTCGATACGGACTTTACTGTCCATTATCATAAAATATATGTCTCACAAGAGTGACAGATGAAGGAATAGTTGGTTTGAAGAATCTCTATCACAAATTGCTTCAAAATTCACCCATTGTGGTGGTAAACACCTTTTCAAATGATTAACTCCTCAAGTAGATGGAATAGCCATGTCAAGAAGGATTTAGTGACATTCCTGAAATTATAACACTAATTCATGGAGGTTGGTGATTACATGAAGGTGTAGGAGGTAACCTTCTCCATGTGCAATTCTAATTTGCAAAGGTCCTCGACCTACAGATTGTATATCCGACTCATGGAACCCCCTCCAATCGTGAAGGTGAAAATCATTCATGCAGTACTGTAATGTTCACAAAATTAAACCTCCCCTCCTCTGATGGGAAATAAATACCTCCCCATGTTTGAATCTTCATGGAAAAATAAATATTAAATTCCATACAAAGATCTGAATTTTCAGAAGTCCAAACATTGAAAACTAAATTGGATATGTCATTCTTAATGAGTTCAAATTTCCCAAAACATCTAACCATGGGACTTTGGGAACCTCAACCCATGGTGGATATTCCTTTCATGAATTCCCAAGGCCTTCTTGTTAGAGGAAATCCCATTTTGGATCTTGAGGAATCACGAGCTAGGTATCATTTCTGAAAGAATCACAATGGTAACTAAGAAATAAATCAATGGTATGGAAACCTTGTTTCATGAAAAAATCATTTTCATGAGACGTATTTCATTAATAACGACCTAAATTTATTTGAAACCCAAAATTTTGTGAAATACATACACCATGGCTCTCTAGGTTACCTCTTTTAACCCAACAAACTATCATAGATTACAATGGATTTCAAGAATACAATGGGCCCTTAACATTAAATTTTCACCTAATAATAGGCGTTGTAATTCCTTTTTCTCATAATAATAAGCACCAAAACATGAGGACCCCAAATTTTCACCCCACCTTGACAGTTGTTATTCAATCCCCCACACAGAGGTTAATGATAAGTATATATGTATGCCCCGAAGATGGGGCATCAAGGGAAAATTACTACCATTCATGGTAGTGTGTACTTTTTTTAGATCTTTATATCTCATTGGGAAATCGTCTCCCTAGGAGTACGTTCTACCAATGATTCGGTTGCATGATGTAAACTACTTATACAAATACCCTACTCATATTATGTTATACCGCACAACAACATCCTCACCACATGACATTAAACTATATCCATACCATGTTTAATAAAAACATGATTCTCTATTTTATGTAATCATGGAATTCCACCTTATCCATCAAAATTTGAAGATTCTATTTTTCTAGGAATCCCAATTTTTTAAGACCCACAACATCATTCCCTACCTTGCATTGATCCTCCTCCTTCGAGTAGCCCACTTGCATAATCCATACACTATCCCCCTCTAAAACTCTGTCCCCGACATGAAATTCATTACCACCTGACATTAAACTACATTTAATGGTCATGTTAGGGGAACTTACATAATGAAATTGAACTACAATTTTTTTATGCATGTTTCATAAACACTTTATATATGATTCCAATATGCAGTTCCATCCAGAGAAAACAATACATGTGGGGTACCTCCTTATGTTTCAATCATGACACCCCAACATCATCATCCAATACCTATGTGTGATCATCTCTCCCCACCCCATGGGGATGCACTTTATCCCATTACAATGAAATCCCTATATATGACGACATACCCAATTTGGGTACATTTTCTCTCATCACAACCAAATATCTTGTGTGAAATTTTTCACCCTGGCGACACATCT
Organism: Viscum album; assembly: GCA_963277665.1. Lineage (NCBI taxonomy): Eukaryota > Viridiplantae > Streptophyta > Magnoliopsida > Santalales > Viscaceae > Viscum > Viscum album. Next base: position 1,652,675,975 of record OY728121.1, on the reverse strand, counting down.
CTCCCAACCCTCAAGTGTGATCTGTTGGAACCAATATTGTTCTATACTGGAAATAGAGTTTGGTTTGTGTTTTTTTTCAAACCCTTATTGGATGTTCCGAATGTTTTCCAATAAAGGGAACATATAGTTTATGTAGGAAAATGTATTAATGGTGGTGTCCTTTCCCAGTGTTTGCAGAATTTTTGTGTCCAAATAGTGGAATATCGAGAAAATTATCTTTGGAAATGACAGTTGCATACAATATTAAAGGGTGTTTGGAAAATTGCATGAATTTCCTGATTTTGGATCAGTTAATCAAAATATGGAAAAGGAAAAAAGTGCACACAAGACATAAAAGTGCGTGAAATATGAGGTTGCATGGAAGAATCTTATGTTCTCAATGAAATATCAAAAGGTGTTTTGCGCTCTCATGAAGAATCCAATGCACACAAAAATAACCCATAAAAAACTTCCGTCTATGGTCATAAAGACTTATAAATACGTTGCTACCCCCATGGATGATGAGAAGAATTTTTCAATGGATTTTTTTTGCTCTTCTCCATGAAAGACTTTCACGCAAAAGAATTGTAGAGAGTTTTGACGCAAGTTGTTCCATTATTATTAAAAGACCATGTGAACCCTTAAGTGTAGTTGTGAAAAAGATAAGGGTTTAATAGAAGGTAGGGGTTGCGTGAAAGTCATATTCCGTGAAAAATCCCAAATATTGCACGCATGTTCTGGTATTGCTAGCATGTGTAATGTTAAACATATGGAGGACTTTTGAATATCTGGTTATTGTGACCAATGCTTTCAAGTGAATAAACTCAAGAATTCTATGCAAGCAGTGTCTCATGCTCAACTAAGACAATGACTTCAATGCAAATCTATTGAAGAGACCCTCATGTCAATAAACTGAGTAAGACTTATCCAATGGTAGTGAGGAAGGGGGAGTCGACGAAAGTGTTCTGACGGATGTAGTGAGCTATCCTGGAATTATTATAAAGGAAGTGTTCCTTGCATAGAGTTACTATTTCTGAACTCCTATACTCCACAACTAGGGAAGATTAGAGTACATTGGGTCAACAAACACTCTATCATTTTATTCTCATTGGACATAACCCTTTGTGGTGAACAAAGTAAAAGTGTTGTGTGGTCTCATTGCATGATATTTCTTAATTATTGATCATATCTATCAAATAGGTTTCACAAATTTTTTCCAATGTGGGAACAAGATCAGATAATTTAAAATAAAAATTTTACACCATGATTCACCCCTCCCCTCATAGGGGGTCCTTAGGTACTACAAGTGGTATTAGAGCCATGTTTCTTGTGTTAGATCTATTTGTGGCCATCTTGGATAATGCATCCCATGTTAGGGGGTCCCCCACTTCGATGGAAGTAAATTTAATATTTGGAAGAAAAGAACAAGATCTCATATATGATCTCTTGGAATGGATGTCTTATGTGCTACTGTCAAGGAATAGAGGTCACCGATCCAATATGGATGGCTTTGATTGAGATAGAAAGGAAAATTCCTAATGCAGATGCTAAAGCATAGAATGCTCAAACTGCAGCTCTTTCAGATAATAATTATCTAAATCTGATGTGATGCACCAAAAAAATTTATTAGTTGGATAATCATGAAAGTATATATGAAAGAGATAGCAATGTGAAGGATGAAAAACTACAAGTAATGCACACCATGTTTTACGATATGATGATGCACCCTGAGGAGAATGTAGACTCTTTATTCAAACGAATTACTGATGTTCTAAGAAAAATTCAAGGACTGGATGAAGAAATCAAAGACATTGAAATTGTGAAAAAAATCATGAGAATACTTCCACCACTTTACAATTCAATGTTTCCAGCCGTAAGGAAAGATATCTCTCCAAGGTCTCACTGGATGATCAAATGAGTAGCCAAGTGGAATATAAAATGAGAGTCAAACCGGAAGATTCTACGACTCGTGTAAGTATGGAAATTTCATTAAAAGATATGGACAAACTGAAAATTTCCAGAGATAGTAGGGGTGAAGAAAAATGAAGAAAAAAAAATTCTTTCTCTCATTTCCATGAAATTATGGAAGGGAAATGGAAAATTTTAAGGGAAGATACATCTGGCCTGTTTTCATTGTGGTAATTTTGGGAACAGATCATCTCAGTGCTCGTTGAAAATTGATGATGAAGAGAGAGAATTTTAAAACATCGATAAGCCTCATAAATGGTTCTTCAAAGTGGGAAAGTTCATATTTTCAAAGATACTACATAAAAACTGTTCTTTGTGTGAATAAAATTACAAGGATAATAATTTCTATAAGGAAGAGGAACAAGAATTTATATCTAGAATACATGATTGCATGATGGAAACTATTGAAAAATCAGAACCATCTAAAGATAATAATGGAGATAATCAATTGAGAACTAATTCCAATCCTGAGCTTCAACTTAAGGATGTTGTTAGTAAGATTAAGATTAAATGTAAGAGTCTTAATAAGTGGAAATCAATTATAGAAGAATCATCTGAATATATTAATCAAATTTAAGTTGAAATTGAATAACTAGAAAAAAAATTCAAAGAAAAGTATAAAATCATTGAAAGCACGGATCATGTAGTTGATCAAAAAAAGATAATTGAAGAGTAGGAACCAGTCATCAATGACCTCACCTCCAGATGAGAAGAAATGTCCAAGACTACTAAGGGTGATAATGAGAAATTTGTTACTCTTAGGAGTAAACTATAGAGTGAATAAATTTCAAATGAATCAAGGATTGAATTTTTTTGGATGGTTCTCATATGATATGCTATTAGAGAGAGAAAAACGTGGTTCTAATGGATTTGAAATTATTTTGAATGATCAAATACCCGCATAAATGGGAAACAATGGAATCAATTGTGAGGTTGAATCGTTAGATGCGTCAAATAAAGGTCAAAAAAATAAGGACATGTGGAATGTGGGTCAAGTGGAAGAGTCACCTGAAGTTCAGAAAAAGAAACCCCCACTTCAATCTGAAATAAGAATAGAAGACTATCCATGATTCTCTAGGAATAAGAGAGAGTCAAAAAATTATTCCACTAAAGGAGGAATGCGGTTAAATTTATGTAAGAAGTCATTTACTCACATGAAGTGTCAGTTCTATGGATATCTGGGCCATACCATGTCTTATTGTGAAGAGGAATGGATGTATTTTATTGGTGAAGATATGAGAGTTCAATAATAGAGAGAAAAATAATATCCCAATTCTTTTAGAAGAAACAATTTCTATGGATATTTTTTTTCATTATTCTAACTTTGGAATAAGGCTATTTATTACAAGCAGAGGAGTAAAATGGAGACCTCATATTGAAGTTAAAGAAAATTAAATGTTCATAAGAAATAATGTGTTTCTCTTTCATATAGGTTTTCTCCTCTCGAAGAAGAGCTTGAAAAATAACAACCGATATACACAGAGGAGATAGTTTAAAGGCCTTCAGTGTCCAACAATCAACACAATAACTCATGGAAACATAAGAGGAAAATTTAAAATTACAATCTTCCATAAGTAAACCTCAAGGCAAAAATGAATAAAATCACCTAGATACTTGATAACAGATGTCCTTCCCACATGGAGGGTAATGTAGGCCTATTAATGGATTTAAAGAAAAATGTTGATGGAATAATGAGGTTTGGTAACGATGGTTCTTTGAAGATAAAGGGATGTGGAAGTACTGAGCTTGATAATGGAGAGATGAAGAAAAATGAATTCCATTATGTTGATGGTCTGCATCATAATCTTCTGAGTGTGAGTTAGCTCTGTGACTCAGGTATTATTGTGCCATTCAATCAGAATGGTTTTTCTACAAGAGGAATGTCCAGGAATACTCTCATGAAATGTTGTAGAACAGATGTAAACTTATATCCAGTTGACATCAAAAATAACATTTTGTACTTAATAGTTGAAGATGAGAACAATCGATGGCATTGAAGATTTGGGCACATCAATCATGAATTCAGGGAAAAGATATCTAAGTTAATGATATTCATGGATATCCCTAATCTAATCCCTAAACAAGAAAATACATGTGATGCATGTATGTGAGGGAAACTGGTCTGTAGTTCCTACTAGAAAAAGAAGAAAAGGGAATCTAATCACTTTGATCTCATTGATACAGACGTATGTGGGATGATAAATGTTGTTGGAACACATGGATAAAGGTAATTTTTTCATTTTATATATGATTATAATATAATGGAATGCGTGATTGTAATACACAGGAAGAAAAAAGTTCTTGATTACTTGAAATCCTATCAAAACATTTCCGACAATGATATTGGACAGATGATCAAAGTCCTCTAGTCCAACAATGGAGGGGGAACACACCTCCATTGAATTCCAAAATTACCTAGGGATTCTTGGGATAAAAAATGATGTTTCTGGTGTGAGAACCCAACAAAAAAATGGATTTTCTGAGCGTAGGAATAAATAGAATAACAATATGGATAGAACTTTGGTGATAGTGAGTCATATTCCTCGAAATTACTAGAAATAAGTAGTTCAAGCTATTGTGTATATTCAAAATCGAACAGGGATATATATGGTCGAGAAAAAAACCATATGAATTGTGGCATGGAAGGAATACCAAATGGAAATATTTCTGTGTTTTTGGATAAAAAATGTTTCATCCAAAACAAAGAAGTAAATCAAATGATGTATGAAGACAATGGAGACAAAAGAATATTTTTTGGATAATCAATGAACTGAAAAGCCTAAATGTGTTTCAATAAGCGCTTGGGATGAATTTCATAATGCAGCGATGTTAATATCATTTAAGGGAAAAACATGAATGCTCCATGTAATTCTAATGCTGATGTGATAGAAAAAGAGGAAGAATGTGAACATGGAACAAATTCTAATATATAGGTAGAGGGAAGTGTACAAAAATCTTAGGAGACACATCATGATGTCTACTAAGAAGAAGATTTAGAGTAGGAAGCCATTACTGGAGAGAATTTTATTGAAATCGAAAGGAGGAATTGAAGAGCATAGATTGATCAATCCATAATTATTGGGGATCAGAATCCACCTAGACAGACAATGAGAATGTGGAGTAATAAAAAATCGTTATTTCTATCAGTTGAGAAACCATACTCATTTGAAGAAGTCGTAAAGGATGAGTCTTAGGTGAAATAAATGAATTTAGAGTTAGATCAGTTTGACAAAAATCATACTTGGAATATTTTTAAGAGACTCGAAGGTCACATTGTGATTAGAACAAAGTATTTTTTTTTAAATGAAAAGCATGGAAATGTGATAAAAATAAGGCAGGTTAGGTCTGTAAAATATATTCATAAATTGAAGGCTTTGATATTGAGGAGACATTTTTTTTGGTAGAGATAATGGAGTAAATAATTCTATTTCTTACCATGGAAATCCAAAGAGTATATAAATTGTATCAAATGGATGTCAAGGCATCATTCTTAAATGGAGTCTTGGCATTGAACAATATGTGGGTTTATTTCTTAGTAATGATGAAACAGAGGTTTGAAAACGAAATAAGGCCCTATATGGTTTAAATCAGGCACTTTGAGCATGGTATTCCTGGCTAGATTCATATCTCAAGAAGATAAAATTCAAAAGTGGAGGAGTTAATCACAATCTCTATGTGTAAATTTATCAGACTGATCAGTTCATTATTCTAGTTTATGTGGATGATATTATCTTTGATGGAAGAGGGTAGGGATTAGTTGAAGAATTTTCAAATCACATGAAGTCAGAATTTGAAATTTCTTTGATGGGAAAACTCACATACTTCATAGGTCTACAAGTGATTAATAAGAAGTATTACACTTCATTTTTCAATAAAATTATGAAAAAGACATGTTGAATAAATTTAATATGCATGGTTTCTAACCAATGGGGACTCCTATTGTGGTCGGAAAAAAACTAAGAAATAATGAGTATGGGTGGTCTGTGGATCCCACAATGTATATGAGAATCCATTGAAGCTTATTGTACATGACAACGACATGAACTGCTATTGCCTTTCCAATATGTTTATTGGCCTGCATTCAAATTAATCCAAAGGATGAACATATAGAGGATGTTAAATGAATCATGAGTGATGCACGCCTGTCATGGGGCATGGGAAAACAATATTTTATTTACCTACGTATAGTATAGAAGTTTATCCTAGGTAGTCTACTGAAGAGGAGTGCACACAAAACAAGGTTGTCACTTTTTGTTGGTTTTCTTAAAAATATTGGTTTTAACGAATGATAAAGACGATGATCGGATTGGGTTCGGCTAGAACTAGTGTTGTGCCATCATGGTTTCCAAATTTTATCACTTCTTCTTCCTTAAACTAGTAAGAGAGAGATTCATCTACCGATTCCTCTCTCTCCCTTAGTCAGATAAATGTGATGAGAAATTTCCTTTCTAAAACCTTAGATTGGTCTATCCTCCTTCCAATGTGCTTAGGGTTGTAGAAGGTCTCTTGATTAATTAGAGAAATCCAAGACCTGGAATTATTGTTCCCTAATAAACCAATATTTCAACATACAATCCTATACACGTGCTTGACAGCAACCGAGCAATCACCACCCAACCATAATCTTGTTCCACCGTATACAGATTAGAATTGAGTGGAGAGAGATGTGATAATCGACCAAAGTAATTTATAATTTCAGAATCAAAAACTTAACACTACCGCATTCGGAATTTAATACTGAATTACTAATTGAAACCACTATAAGAAATAAGAAGAAATTTTATTCATTTCAAGCTCAAAAACTCAAACACAACAAATAGGTCCAGCCTCCCGTCTTTCCGATCACACAAATGAAACTACCCCTCCATAGATGGGGTAAGCGCGATGATGAGGGAGAGGAGAGACATTTTAAAGTAAAGAAAAATAAAATAATGAAATATAATGATGCTGAAGAAGAATTTCCCCGAGTTTCCCTTGTCTTCCTCCCATATCTGATTGTGGTGTCCCAGAAGGAATGGGATGGAATATGGGATGCTTTGAGAGGGTGGAGCTCTCCTCCTTTTATAGGACGAATTTTTCCCCCAGATGTTGACGAATTGTATCCCCATTAAATGAAATCTTAACACGTTAATCCCTTCTTTAATGTTGTTCATAATTATCTTTTCCGCGTCCCCTCAAAATCTCAGCGGATTTGGACATGCATTCCTAGAGTTATGACTGTTTTACTCTGAGCATGTATTCTGTCCAGTTAGACTCTCCAAAATAAAATCCTCTTGGTTAGGGTGATTTAATGACCCTATAAACATCCAATTCACACAGACCTTCCTTCATAAAAGATACTGAAAACTCCTTGTTCGTCCACCAACCGAATTTCACAACATTTGGGCCAACCATAGATGATTTATGGAGCCAACACTAAAACTAGTCAGAACTGCAAACAGTTTTCTTTCTCTAACTTGTGAGCTTCCTTTGAGCTTCCATACGACCGATTCAGCTTTTAGTCCAAAAATAGTAAATGAATCCCTGGATGTGTAGAATCTGAAAAAGAAATAATTTTTCAAATTGGATTAGTCTAGATAATGTTATGGCCAATCTACAAAAATAATTTAAAACTGTTAAAAATCCAAAATGGCCAATTTCTACTATTCAGCTCAAAATAACACCAATATCCTAAAAATGAAACAATTAATCTTAGAGGAAAACTTTTGTGAGGTTAAAAAAATTATATTCAATATAAATTAATTGAAAATATTTTCTCTATAAATTCCCCAACATTTAGCACTTGGACTCCTGGACAAGTAATAGTCAAATCAAATAAAATACAATACACATATCAATGGGATCTACCAAATAAATTCCAATAAAACAATTAGATATCAGGCCTCATCAAAATCAATTATTTCAAGTTCTCCATTTTATATTTTAATACATTTCTACTTCATTTCTTTTCTGATTCACACAAAACACCTACCTCACATGAAATTTCCCTCATATAAAAAATGTAATAATAAGGATGTTCTCATCCAAAGTCACACAAGAGTCACCATAGGCTTGATAAATTACTACATCTCCACCTGATGTGAGTCAAAGACATGTGTTTCTCATTAGGACTTTTTAGGGTTGTTCTGTGGCTTCCGGTTGGTAGGATTTAGATGTTAAAAATTATGTGGCTGAAAAAGGAGGGCTTGGCTCTTATTGAAGAAAAATTGAAAGATTCTAATTTTCACTCAAATTTGGTCTCCTTATCTTCCCCTTTTGTAGAAACTCCGCTCCATCATAATTCAATCAGCTCGGGAATAACTCAAATTCTGGTTTAAGAAATCATGGTCTGGTTCTCTCAAGAAATGAGGTGAATGAAAATAATATGACAAAAATGGTTTAGAAGCCTCATAGAAAAGTGATTTCAATGATATAGACAGTGAAATATGGCATGAGATTCAAAAATCAGTGTACTTTTCATGAAATTCCAAAAGATTTGAACTTGAAACAAAATTAATTCCATCATTAATTTAAGCTCAGTTTCATCAAATAGACTGGTTCACTCATTGAAATGGATGTTAAATATGGTATTGATAATCATTTCAGCTCAAAAGTTTCAGAAACACACCAAAAATAGAAAAATAAACACACAAATATTTGAAAACACAAATTTTTTTTTAATTTTGTTAATTTTTTTGAAAAAAAAGAAAAAAAGAAAATCCAAAACTACAATGTTTCCCTCCCCCACACTAAAATGATTCAGTGTACTCAATTAATTCAAGTTGATTTAACATGTAAGACAATTTTAAAATGAATCACAACATCAAGCAAGTGTGAAGAAGAGGTTCAACCTGGCTTATTGGAAATGCAACATCGAGTTTGGATCCTAAGTGTTTCTCTTTGAAAACCTAAAAAAAGTAATAACATAAACTAATAAATTTATTGAAATAAATGATAATATAATTTGAATAAAAAAATAATAAATCTTGGTTTAATCCCCCAAGTGGGCCCCGGGTTTTGACTGCCTCCAGAGGAGCATTTCTAATCAGTTATCCCCAATCTGATGGTGGGTGATGTTTCTTGCTCATGAACCAACAAAATTTCTTCTTTCAAGAATGTACTTGTTCCTTTATGAGGATAATTCCATGTATAGAGTAAACCATATCCACCCCCTTCACAATTATATACCCCTTGCATGGTGGGGGTAGGATGAAGTATGGAACCTCCTCCTCTTCAGTTTCTACTAGTGCAACGTCTTCTTAAAAATATAGTGGTTTCTCTAGATGTGATGCATGAAAAGAATAATCAAAGGGAGATTAAGATTTTAAATTTGAAATATTAATTTCAAAATATTCCCTTTTAAGGTAGGTAGGTTTTAGATTTGGTTCTTCAGGAATAGCCACTTGTATCTCTTCCTGGACTTCCTCAAGTAGTTGATCAATATCGTCAGCGAGCTCTAGGTGTTCCTCAACAGGTGCATATTTTTTTCATCTTCTTCTAAGGAAATGTAAGGATTGACCAAATCTAAAAATTCAAAATTATAAAGAGTGATTCTCAAATCAGATTGAATGAAATCAGAAAAGGTAGAGTTAATGGAAGGATCATCTCCCTGGGTTGGTTTTGGTTCAATCACTTCTATAGTTGAAGGTGCCTCTTGGATTTGATTATTAGTGGATGGAGGGAGGTAGTCGGGCTCCTCCATATTGACTTCAAATTCCACCAATTGGGTGGTTTCATCCTTCCACGGTGCTGGATCTTCTTGTTTAGAAGGCTTGGAGAGATCAATAAGTTCCTCAGATTCATTCCAAAATTCATCAAGTTCTTGTTGATCTCCCACATGTGGCTCAGTAGGGGAGTTATCTTCTTTTTAATCTATTTCAAGTAGAATTAGTTGAGTGATGATGAATGGGTCTTCAGGTATATCAACATTTACCTCCTCTAGTTCTTCAATGATGAGTGGTGAAATTTCTTCCACCACTATATCAAGTTCTTGCTCCGGCTCAGGGTGGGTTGCTCCATCATTGCACGAACATAGTCTAATGCCCATTCTATTTTGCTACCCAAATCATCCAAATTATTACTAATCATTTCAACCTGGTCATTGAGATCATGATAATCAATTTCTGGTTCCTGATATTTCACTTTCTAGTAATCTTCTCATGCATACAAATTTTATGTTGAATACATCATGGAAAAAATATTTTAAAAAAAAAAATTATTATAAAATTTGAAAAAGTCAAATATTTACAAATAAGTTGTGGCACTTCCTCCCCGGTAATGACGCCAAGTTTGACGCACGCCTGTCATGGGGCATGGAAAAACAATATTTTATTTACCTAAGTAGAGTATAGTAGTTGATCCTAGGTAGTCTCCCGAAGAGGAGTTCACAAAAAACATGGTTGTCACTTTTTGTTGGTTTTCTTAAAAAGATTGGTTTTAACAAATGATAAAGACGATGATCGGATTGGGTTCGGCTAGACCTAGTGTTATGCCATCATGGTTTCAAAATTTTATCTCTTCTTCTTCCTTAAACTGGTAAGAGAGAGATTCATCTACTGAGTCCTCTCTCTCCCTTAGTTAGATAAATGTGATGAGAAATTTCCTTTCTAAAACCTTAGATTGGTCAATCCTCCTTCCAATGTGCTTAGGGCTGTAGAAGGTCTCTTGATTAATTAGAGAAATCCCAGACATGGAATTGTTTCTCAATAATAAACCAAGATTTCTACATACAATCCTACACACGTGCTTGACAACAGCTGAGCAATCACAACCCAACCCTAATCTTGTTCCACCATATACAGATTAGAATTGGGTGGAGGGAGATGTGATCATCGACCAAATAAATTTAGAATTTCAGAACCAAAAACATAACACTACCGCATTCGGAATTTAATACTGAATTAATAATTGAAACTATTATAAGAAAGAAGAAGAAACATTATTCATTTCAAGCACAAAAACTCAAACACAACAAATAGGTCCAGCCTCCCCTCTTTCCGATCACACAAACGAAACTACCCCTACATATATGGGGTATAAAAGATGATGCAGGAGAGGAGAGACATTTTAAAGTAAAGAAAAATAAAAGAAAGTAACAGAATGATGTTGAAGAAGAATTTCCCCGAGTGTACCTTGGCTTCCTCCCGTCTCCGATTGTGGTGTCCCAGAAGGAATGTGATGGAATATGGGATGCTTTGAGAGGGTGAAGCTCTCTTCCTTTTATAGCCAGAATTTTTCCCCCATATTTTGACGCATTGTATCCCCATTAAATGACATCTTAACATGTTAATACCTTCTTTAATGTTGTTCATAATTATATTTTCCGTGTCCCGTCAAAATCGCAGTAGATTTGGTCATGTATTCCGAGAGTTATGGTCGTTTTACTCTGAGCATGTATTCTATCCAGTCAGACTCTCCAAAATGCAATCCTCCTGGTTAGTGTGATTTAATGACCCCATAAACGGACAATTCACATGGACCTTACTTCAAAAAAATATTCTCCAAAACTACTTGCTTGTCCACCCACCTAATTTCACAACATTTGGGCCCACCATAGATGAGTTATGGAGCCAACACTAAAACTAGGTAGAACTGTAAACAGTTTTCTTTCTCCAACTTGTGAGCTTCCTTGGAGCTTTTATATGGCCGATTCAGCTTTTAGTCCAAAAATAGTAAATGAATCCCTGGATGTGTAGAATCTGAAATAAAAATAATTTTTCAATTTGGATAAGTGTAGATAATGTTATGGCCAATCTACAGAAATAATTTAAAAATGTTAAAAATCCAAAATGGCCAATTTTTACTATTCAGCTCAAAATAACACCAATATCATAAAAATGAAACAATTAATCTCATTGGAATACTTTTGTGGGTTTTAAAAATGATATTCAATATAAATTAATTGAAAATATTTTCTCTATCAATGAGGTACATTCAAGGTACCAAAAAAGTATAGATTATTCATTGATGCGTGAAAAGATAAGGAATTATCTACATTTTAGGATGCTGACTGGGCTGGGGATGTAGTGGATAGAAAATCCACTTGTTGTGGAGCATTATATATTGGGAGAAATGTGTGGGATGGTTGAGCCAGAAATAGGAATGTATGTATATTAGTACTTTTGAAGCTGAATATATATCCGCGACAAAGGAATGCACTCGGTTAATCTTGATGAAGCAGTAATTGGCTGACAGAGGTGTGGGGGAAAACAACCAATGGTGATTTACAATGATAACAAGAGGGAAGTTGATCTTACAAACAATAATGTTAAGAGTTCTCATACGAAATATCTTGAAATCAGATATAACTTCATGATGGAAAATTTTGATCATTTTGTGATCAATATGCAACATATGAGAATTGATGAGAAAGTGGCTGACATTATGACCAAGCGACAATCAATGGCAGTGTTTGGGAAACATCGATTGAACATCGATGTTCATCCACCGCCTAGTTCATGGGGATGATACAATTTCCCCACTCTCCCCTATTATGTTAAATGTTTTTAATCTATTTTTGGATGTGATGTAGGTTTATGGGTGAGATACTATCTTTGGGGAGTGTGTTTTGAGATTTAAAATGAAAGAATACAGATATTTGGGTTTATTTTCAATGGGAGAGAAGGAGTAAATTAATGATATGTAATGGACATGTAATGCTTCTATGACATGATGAAAATTCAATGTTAGGAGGAGAAGGAATACATTTAGGATATGTAATGTTTTTTAACACATGTAATGAAAATGTGACACAGTTTGACTTTGGGTTAGGAGTAGAAAGAATACATTCAGGACATGTAATGTTTCTATGACACTGTAAGGGAATAGCTTGGGTGTATTTCAGGAAATGTAATTCTTTTCTAAAACAGTAAGAGAATATCTTAGGAGTTTTTAAGAATTAAAAAACAAAGAAACCCAATTCAATCTTACCCACTTATTTTATACATTGAGCATTTCTCACGTAGACTTAATTTGTTGGATTAGTTTACTCATTTGTATCAGGTTTTTATAGTCGATGGTGCTCTATTAAATTTATCTAGATATTTAAAACAATATCTAAGGGGGATATTGTTGGAAACATGACCGTTCTATGTTGTAAATGGAGTGTGGCTTGTGTTTTTGGTCAATAATCATTGAATGTTTAGAAAGTTCAATGGGAATGGGATCAGTGCCTCAAAATATGGAAAATGAAAAAAGTTCATGCAAGACATAAATGTGTGTGAAAGATGCGGTTAGGTGAAATAATATTACGTACCCAATGCAACATCAAAAGGAATTTTGCGTTCTCATGATGAATCATGCATACACAGACAAAGATGCATCATAAACATGCATGTATTGTCATCATGTCCTATAAATAAAAGGTTACTCCCCATGGAAGATGAGTTGAATTTTCCAAAAAAAGGTTTCACTACTGCGTGAAAGAATTGGGCACAAAATAATTATAGAGTGTTCGCATACAAGGTGTTCCTTTAGTCTGGAAATTCCATGTGAACCCTTTGGTGTAGTTGCGTGATAGATAACAGTTTCTTGGAATGTAGGGGTTGTAGGAAAGTCATCTTGTGCGAGAAATCCCAAATCTTTCATTCATGTTTAGTTTTTGTGTGAAAGTGTAGTGTTAAGATTTTGTCATTATTTTGAATATATGGTTTGTGTGATAAGTAATTTAAAGTGAATTAATTCTGCACTTTGATGATTGAATATTCTCATGATGGACTGAGGCAAATATTTCAATGAAAATATGTTGAAGCGACCCTCAATTATATAAACTGACTAAGACTTCTCCCATGGTAGTGATCAAGGGGGAGTCAACGAAAGTGGCCTGTTGGATGTAATGATCTGTGCCTAAATTATTGTAAAGCCAATGTTATTGGAATATATAGAGTGTTTTCAAACTCTTGTACTCCACAACTAGTGAAGATTAGTGTATTTTTGTACCATCAACACATGGTCGATGTATACTCTTTGGATGTAGCCGTTTGTGGTGAGCCAAGTAAAAGTGTTGTGTGGCCTCTTTTCATGTGGTTGTTTTATTTCTATTCATATCCATCATATATGATTAAAACATTCCTATGAACATGGGAATAAGGTCAGATACATTAAAAGAAAATGTTGACACCCTAATTCACCCCTCCCCTCTCAAGGAGACTCGAGGTTCAACATGATCCTATACCCACATGGGGGACACACATAACCACCAACCAGACCCCATATGGAATTAAACAAGGGACATACCTGTACCCATAAGAAACATAATCGATTACCCACCCATCTCTATAAGACATTAAAAATATGATGTGGTCTAAAATACAAAACCCATATAACAAACATGGGATACTTCTGGAAAAAATCTTCAGATGCCACCTTCCCCTGCCACAACTACCTCATGGTCAACATGGTATGCCTTTGGTTCCACACCTAAGATGCCTCTTATATGAGATTACCCTGAATTAAATAAGAAGACTTTATATATGTCCAACAACCCCAATGTCTTGTGATTTATGGATGTTCAAAATGTTACTGTCTACTCTAACAAAATTTTATTCCCTATCAAGTAAGAAGAATTGTAATTATCCAAATTACACCTCAAGATTGAACTAGGAACATTTCCCTAGAAAAGGAATCAAATCTATAAGATAATCCTAGACATGTCCGTAAACTCCATGGAGGAATCCATGGATGGAGGAACTAATATCCCATCATCCTGTTTTGATCAAGGATTTGAAATCACAGACCCTAGTGGTAGAGGCCACTAATCATTGGAATATCGAAGTATAGGGAATGAATAAGAGCATCACAACCCTGACTCATGTCCCTAACATATAGTATTATAAAAAAATATTTAATCTGATGTGAATCTATTATCCATCAATAATTATAACTAGTAACATTGGGGAATAATCATATTTTCATGTCATGGGTTCCAAATATTTGGCGGAAGGTCTCACCTAATAAGCAGTGGGCCCATCATGGACCTATCCAGTAACATTGGATAGATAATGGTGGGAACCCTTAGTCCATGACATCCCGAAATCAAATTCCTTTTCTTAGTTAGAAATAATTTAATATGTTGAGGCATTGAGAACAACATTAATTAGATCAATACAAAGGGTTGATTTGATGATCTTTAATTGAATAAAGATATAGGAAATCAATGAGGCAGTTCCAATATGCATATGGGAATGGGTAATGTTGGTGAAACCATCTTACATAACTACATTACTTCCATGAAAATAGCTACATATTTGGCTACTAGGTTCCCAGGTCCCATATCACCCTTCGTGCTCATCTTGGGGAGGATGATCCATAGTCTTGGTCATCGATATGACCACGACAGGGTCATTCCCACCATTGATATGGAATTAAAGGATCTTGAACCATTATAACCTCACTATTACATTCACCATAATTTTACTCATAAAAGGAAAAACCCCCATTCCATTGGAAAACTGAATTCGAAGCCTCTCCTCAGTGCATTCGGATAGCTTGCTCAATATGATGAAGAGGTAGGGGTGTTAGAGTTCCACACATAGTAGCCACTGGTCAAGATCTATCCTAGAGGACTCCCACATGGCCATATCGACACTAACACTGAATGATCCCATAACCCATTGATTAGGTTAAACCCATCCCTATTCCACTAGCCCTGGTCTTGAACTCTTGGTACTGACATTGGGGTAGCCACAAAACATTTTTTGGTAGGAGGATTCTTTTGTATCTCTACTATCCCTTTCCACCACCAGAATGTCCCATTCCTACAACTGATTAATGGGAATATATCTTGTCCCATTATGAACAGAGACCCCAACTCCCTCTCAGGCATGTCAGGATGACTCTCTTAGTTGATGGCACCACCAGACGCCATTATCCGATGTCCTCTGATGAATAAAACAAATATGAAGGTCATCCTCTCCCAAAAAACAAAAACGTATATTTCTTCCATGAACCATCACCATGTGGCATGGATATCCTCCACATGGTGAATGTATTACCTAATCTTCGTATTTTTCATACGGTAAGACGTCGATTACCCTCTGTAGCACTTTTCCCATGGCATAGGTTTCTACACACATAAGAGAATCAAATATAATCTCAAAACATTATCATGGATATGTCCTAAAATATAGTGTTATGATACTGGGAGGGGTCGTATCACCAAATAACTCTCATACATCAAGATGACTGAGGAATTGATGAGGTAACCTTCACAACTACTTCCAGATATGGGGGTAGAAGACCATGAAATGAGGCATATGATCTTTCAAGATGAGGTCAACCAGATCCCCAAATATCCCCATAGGTACCTATAAGTAGTGTTCATCCAGAACCCCATATAATAACTAATAGTGAAAACATCTTCATTGATATCATTTTCCCTCCACACAACTACCACATTGGAAGTTAAAGAGATATGAGGGTGTAGGTTAACCCCCTAAAATTGTAGTGGGAAATCTGATACAAAAAATTAATTTTTTCCAGACACTCACATGAGGTAGTAAATACCCTATAATATGTTGATATAATATTGTTGTTGGTTCCCCCTATGAGAGACATTCTAATATACAGTGGATGTTTGGACCACGTGAAAAACCCTCTCAATGTAAATTAGTATAAAAAAATATCATTAAAAGTGTTTCTACTAGTTTACCGACCTATGAAGATTGGGGCTTAGGCTAACCAATAGTAGCTTAATACTCTCTACAATGAAAAAGAAAAATTATATAGACACTTGGCCACCAAAAAACTACCATTAGGATTTGGGATCTTACTTCTCTAAATATTTTCATCCTGGAGACCCTCAATGAGGACCATGTATTTTTTTCTGTTAGAGTATATGGTAGATGTTTAAACACCATTGTGACTGTAATCTTTCTAATCTAGGAATCCAGAAGCACCTCGATTCGATTTACCAATAGTCATAGGTGGATTATAACAAATAACTCCTAGTATCTCATCACTAGGAATCGTATGGATTTTACCAAACTCTCTAATGAACCATTATAAAGATCCTTAATATTCTCCAAAAAGTCATGGTAGAGTTATATATAGACATGAATATTAGAGGTTAGGGGTAGTACAATACCCTCTATTTCTGCAATATCCTATGGTAACAATGAGGCTGTCAATTTTTTCCACCCAAGGACATAGCAATTTTCTCAAAAGAAACCAATATTTTACATTTAATCACCTTCAATTTTCTCATGGATTGGATAAATAAGACAATGATCAAAGGGAATAATAAGGAAAATACACTCCATGTAGTGGCACAATACCAGATAGATACCCTGATAGGGAAATTTAATCATCCAGAGAGATTGAAATTTGACCATGGGAATTCCCATAGTAATAAATTTACAACTTCTTGTTGATATATTGTAAAATATAGTTGGCCTTCTAATCTCATTGTTCTATCTGAGATTATTCTAGAGGTAGAGTCAGAAACCTACATTTCTGATCATCTCAATGATCAAGAGGGATACAAAAGGATTAATAAAAGTAATTTTTTGATAAGTTCCTAGTCTATGATAACGTCAAAAAATAATCCACCCATCCTCTAGTTCAGCACTCAATCCTTCTTGTCTAGGTGATCTGATTTGAACTAGGTGGCCCTGTGTATCTGATTAGGGATAGAGCCATGGGTTGTGGGAAATGAACATGATATGGGTCACCCACTATATCTAAGTAGAAAAAATATCCACCAATAGATTTTGGTCATGAATCCAACCCAGAAGATGAGATATTGAAAGCACTAGTTACCATAAATACTCCCTTGTATGATTTGATAGATTCCCTCATTTCCAGCATAGAGGCTATGAAAATGTTATAGGCTTTAAATCCACCAATGGGATAATTGTATCCTACATGGGTAGACTAGATACACCAACAAAAAAGCTTATAAATCATATTTTGTCTCTATATAATTGTATGGGTTATCCACTTAAAAATATAACCCACTTCACCTCAAGGTGTGCCCTGATGTTGGGGTCTTCAGAATAGGAATATGTTATAACTATTTAATGTCTTTTTAAACACTGGATCAACAAAAGATCATGTGCTACAACTATATACCCTTAGAAACCCAACATCATAAACCTCTCCAAATGAAAATAGTGTTATGGGGAGAGCATTACTAATTTCATCACCAGATCTAAAGGACTCATGTACTCTCTCAACATGGCTCTTTTTCAAAAATTTCTTCCAATGATGGGCATATGGAATTTACTAAATTATTTTTTCCATACTCATATATCCCTTATTTATAAGGTTATATTTATATATTTATTCAAGAATTAAAATTTTCTAGAAGAAGAGTTGCAGAAGACCAAAAAATGATCCTTCACATTACCCCTTCATGTTGTAGTGATAAGACCTATAAATATAGAGATAGATTCTTCTAGGAATTCATAGTCCTATGAGACGGTACACCTACAAGATTCATTATAAGATGATCCCCACAATAAATAGACCCACATGGAAAATCCTCACATGGTTCAACCTCATCATCCATAGGCACAACCTCAAATAAGGCATGTTTCTATAACTACTCATCCGGGCTAGGAACCTGTGGTTTTGTTTGTAAAAACAAGAAACAAGAATTAATCATTCAAGGATACAAAATTTGCTAGTTATTTTATATATTACTTGGATAATGGGATTTTATGATGTTATAATAAAATATATCTTAGGAATTCAATCTCACTAATATTGAAAATCACTTCCTATAGCATATGATCCTTGCACACAATATTAATGAATAACTTTTAGAAAAATATTTTCCATTAGACCAATTGAACCGAGGCTTGATAAAACAATAAGAAATCCCAAAATTGGTGGGATATCTCATAGAAAACCATGATAGTGATGGAGAAGGTTTCAGTGAGAGGAAACATGTACCCATCTTGGTTATGATGATGTGCTAATACTGGTTGCATCGAATGATAGTCACTCGCACCCATGTAATTACACATTCTTAACCAAACCAATTCCTCTTTTGGTCACCAAGGTTCATCTGGATGCCTCTTCAATGTCTTCATCGTAGCCTTCCGAATCTTGAAATCTCATGAAAAAACAATGCAAGAGGAAATCATAGTCCCTCATAGGTTTTAAAATCATTCTTCACCATCGGAGACCTCATACCTCCTATGATGGGGGATGTTCCAATAGTTCACCCAGTGTCAGACTATTACACTAATTAAGAGAAATAATAAACCTCTTTTAATAATGTTGATCCAATGGTTCGCTACATAATTATAAATGATGAGGAAATCTATGAAAATACCCTAGGGAACTTTTGGTTGATGTCATTTAATGAGATGTAGATGAGACAATAGTAGAAATAATGTCCCTTCCACCACTTCAAACCGTGATATTCATTCTACTAAAACTTGGTATTGGACCTTATATATAGATAATCAGGTACAACCCTCCCAAAATTTTCTATCATGTGTTCCTTTATATATGACTATATTTTTTTTACCATGCGACTTGGTTGTGACTAGGCTGTGATTAGATTCACCTTAATGGGCCCCAACCTCAATCTGTTGTTTCCTAACTATTTTGAGTTCAGAAAATGATATTTGGACAATAGTATAGTATTTATAGCACTATTCAACCCCTTTTTTCACTAAAAATAATTTCTACCAAACCCAAAGCTGAAGAATGAATTTATATTAGAGAAATATGCCACTCATCTATATGTTTGATCTCTTGAAGAACCTTGATGGAATTCCAATGAGGCTCTCGATACTTAAGTATACCCTATTTTCAAATGAAATGTGTCATGTGCCAATTTAATCATTGAAGATATCTCTTTAGATTTAGAGTGAGGTGGTTTCCTTTATGGCCTATTTCCATGGAAAAGGTGAGCAGGGGGAATGTCAGTATAACCTTTCATTTTCCAAATAATATGTGGGTTATACCATTCAGGTGAATGTACTACCATTGTATATCACTCCTTGGGTGAAAGCTATGGATAACCATCACTACCTAGTGGATATTGGACTTGGAATCAATATCATACAATCTAGAAACTCTACAAGCATGGGATAATTGAAATTTAAATGATCCCCCTCAAACATGAAAATTTAGAGACATGATAAGAGTGTGAAGAAGTAGAATGGCATTATTTTCATGAATACCGAATTCATTTTCATAGTCAATGTAGCTATTTTATTGTATTATAACAAGACACAACAAAAAATTACCTATAAGGAAGACCCTAGATACATCTTCCTGTAGTGGTCCACTCTTTCTAATAATAATGCATCAAATAATCCCATTATGGTTGTAAAGGGGTACTCTAGGGTGATGATTCTACATTTTAATCTTGTGAGCCCTATTATCTGGAAGATGTGTACTATAAAATAGAAGAATAAATTCAACAGATTGAAGAAATTTTTCTTTTAAAATCCCCCAATGAAATGAAAGACACTACCTTTGATCCATGGCAACATTTATAAGAAATATTTTTTCTCCCAATTCGTTGGTTGGACCCCCTGATATCAGGGCTGGGAAGTTGGTTCATAGTCTTCATGAAGAAGGAGTGATGACATATTACCTAATATTTCTTCATAAGATGGGCCTGACTGATATTTCAAAAACCTACCACTATAATGTAAAAGAGAAGATCACCCATGTACAGTTGTATAGAACACTCCCACATGCACCACATGGAATTTCTAAATTGATGGATGTCAACCCATCATCATTTCATCAATATCATGACTGGACCTCAAAAATAGAAACTACATAATATTTTCTTATCATCATTTATCCACATTATTTGTAGACAATGTGTCTAAAATTAAAGGTTATTCCCTCAATATATTATGTTATGATTCCACAACCATGCCTAGAATGTTTGGATACCTATTTTGTTTCCTAATAACACAAATCTCCAAAAAATGAAAAGGATATAGAATACACCCTCTTGAATTTTAGGAGGGTTTATTCACCGCTTTTAGTGATATTAATCACATATACCATGACATCGAAGAAGATCTACAACCAAAATTGATATGTGATGCAATGTCACAAGAGGAGAAACAATAGTGTGTGGCCTTATAGAAACAAAACCATAACGAGGATTCCATAAGCATTGATGATATTTTTGGAAAGGATCCTCATATTAATTTCCATCACCACAACCTCCCAATGGGTCACTAGGTTCTCAAGTAACACCCATAAAAAATGAACCCTTCCCAAAATCCCATGGTCAAGTCCAAATTCTATAAGATAATTTATTCCAACTTCATTAGTGAGGTCCATATCCCTAGATGGATATTCAACATCATCCAAATCAAGAATAATAACATTATGGTCAAAGTGGTTATCAACTTCTAGGACCAAAATCGTCACTCTCTACCGAAATAATTTATCTTTCCTATGATAGATTAATGGATTGAATCTATTTCTAGGCTCCATGAACTATTCATCATGGATGGATACATTGGATATAAATAGATCTAGATTATGATTTAGGATAGCAATGTCACTAACTTCATAGAACCCTATGGTACATTTTACTATCGGGAAATTCCATTATCCTAAAATATAATGGGGCCACATTCCTGTGTGTCATGCACTATATCTTTAATCCATTAATTAATATAATAATAGAATATTATGTGGCTGCTTTTATGGGAAAATCATGCTATATCAAGGATCATATCAAAGATCCGAAGAAATTCTTTTTCTCACTTTTTTTCCACCACTTGAAGATAAACCACTTCATTTGTGAATTCATTGTCACTTTTGGAAAATTTCATAGCATCATTATCAAATACAGACGAATTGTGATCGACCTATTGAAAATCCTGTATATCTACCAAATTCCTCTCCCACGTTATAATTGGAAGTTATTTGGCCTCCAAGGCCACTTATCCTATATTTGAAGATTTTTTGAAAATAAATTTGACAAGTCTAAGGCCATCTTGAGGATCATGAAAAAAGCATCATTTACTAGTGAGGTGATGATTAGAAATAATTCTTTGAGGTTATTATGGTGTACATACTACAACCTATAGTCTTGATACTTCCCTTTCCAATAAATACTTAGTCGTTTATGTAACATCCCTTCATGGATCCCTTCAATCCTATAAAAAATTATGCTAGGGATAAAAACATATATTGTCTCATAAAAATAACCCTAAAAATAGATTCTATATACCCCCATCACTATGATGAGTTTTCCCATAATGGTATTTGAAGTGAGGAGTATGGGACATTATATGTAAATCCATGAGAAACTGGTTTCATGAGTACACCTTCTAAATTACATCATTATTCTCCCATTTCTGATATGGAGATTCATATGATGGGTGGTTATCCTATAACAATTAGACAACAGGTTTTTCACATAGATATTTTCAAAGGGCCATGAACTAGAAGACTTATCAGATATCAATCTTACACATGAGGAACATCCTCTTGATGGTTATTTCTAAAATGAGTCTATTATCATTGTGGATCAGGTTGTTCGATACTGGAAGATGAATTTTGATGGTAGCTCCTAGATATATAATTGAATATGGTTTAAAAAACCTAAACATAATACATTGGGATTGGTGATTGTATTCATCACTATAACAAAATACTTCCTTCCAAACTCATTCAGTTTATCATAAGTGTGTACTAACAATTAGGATTAGTATATTGGACTTATAAATGATCTCAATCTTCCCCTTGAGATTGATTTCCTAATTGAATATGTGAAGGGAGACTTTTATTGGGTCATCATGTATATCTAGTGTTACTACATCATCAGAATGAAAGATATTATGCCTTTTCTACAATAGAATCATCATTTGATGACCTAGTTCCCATCCCAACCATTGTGACACATGTTCTGCTATCATAGAATGTCTATGATGATGATTTGGAAGGAATACCCACATCCCTCATAGAATGTGATCAACGTGGATTGGCCAGTATCTCATAACATCAGAGTTTCATCACCCTCACCACTTCTGATGATGACATGAGTCAACATGTGTACCAACTATACGTCGATTATTTTATTCTAGGGCCCTCAAATTCCCATGTGATACAAGAAAAGTGTGATAGGATGATTTCCATTCAAATGTATCCCCAACATTGAATCCACCCACTATTCCATGCTAGATGTGATTGAATCTACTAGCGTGAAGTAATTTGAACCTCCAAAGAGTCCTTATCCAAGAGAAACACAACTATAGGGAAGGGTTCAATAGAATTATTCATCGGTGCATCCAAAGAGACAAGATAACATAGGTTATGTATCATGTCCATTCCAGATCATATGGCTCCCATTAAACAATATTGAATCTATACCACACAATTCATAGGTTGGGTTACTTATGGCCCACCATGGATAATGATAGCATTTAATTTCCCATGAGGTGTCATGTGTTGTAGTTTCATGCCAAATTTTTTAACCAAATTATAAAGCTTCTCCACACTAGTAAATACTCATGGCCATTAAAGTTTTGGGGAGTTTACATTGTGGGTCCCCAACCTTTAGTGATTCCTCTATAGTTCGAGTTTAATTTGTCGCAATGTGATTATTACCATAATGTCTAGATTTTGTTCCCATAATTTAATTTAAACCCCAATATTTGATCAAATTTTGGAACTCTCACATAATTCATCAATTTGGGGTTCCTCACACCATTATCAAGAAAAACAGTACTAATTTTAGGTTTATTGAGCTAAGGAAATTGTTTTCCAAGTAAAAAACTCAGTTTAACCACACATAATTATACAATGCATTGGAAAATGTGTAGATCATGCAATTAAAAAAACCATATCCAATATCCAAATTATGACGATGGTTCATAAAAATAATAGTTGACTGACGAACTCCATAATTCCCACTGGTCCTATCTGTCTCCCACTGGACATTACACCTAGGTAACCCCATACTCCCTTTTGTATGGAATTGAGGCAGTTTTACCTATTGAAGTTCAATTGATGTTTCTACAAAAGGATATTCATAACCTAATGATGATAGATAATATTGAGGAAGCCTTTCTAGATGAATGGTAACCTATTAAATTAAATAGGCTTCTGGAATTACACAACATCGAGAGGCACCAGAACATGGTAGTGAGAGACTTCAATGAGAAGGTTCTCTACAGCTCCTTCCATCATTGTGGAATGGTATTGGATATAAAAATAAATATGAAACCAATAAAAATTGTTCCAAATTTATAACCTATGTGTTTGGGACCATACATTATATATAAGTATTATTCTAATTTATTATACTCTTCTATCACCATTGATCAAGAAAATATCACAACTCCCATCAATGCCAAGATTCACAAAAATAATTTTCTTGAGTTTTCAATGGTCAATGATATATGAATGTAAACTATATATACTTGAGTCCAAGAATTACATACATAAACTAAATTCTCCTAGGGACTAATATCCATGTCTTTAAACAAGTCCTAACTATAGTCTGAGTTGTATGACTCTAAATTGATAATTTCAATATCCTCAACACATGATGTTGAACTATTTACTAACCCAATGTGATGTATACAGAAGTCAAAATATTAAAACTTTTGGATGAAAACCACTAATACCCTCTTCACATGACATTAAAATATATTCTTCCCCAATGTATTGAATATTAGATTCTTTATTAGACAAATATGGGATGTGAAAAACCTACATCCTTAGAACATGATGTCAAACTATAGGCTTACAATATATGATGACCATAGGATTCCTCATACGAGAAAAAAAAAGAAGAAAAAACCAACATCCCTAAAAATTGTTGTTAATTTATAGACTTACCCAGTATAAACCCAATACACCTAATAATACTCATATGGGATGGCCAAAATCAGTATCCACAACACACATCCTTAAACTATTGCATTACCCAATGTGATGAACATAAGATTCTTAATATAATAAGAATGAGATGATCAAAAACCAAAATCCTAAGAACATGAGGTCAAACGAAGTCCAACCATATTCAATGAAAATATGATACTTAATTTAAGTAATACGATATTATTCAATTTCTCAAAAAATAGGATTCCAACAACATGACCTCGGTATTCTACCAAGTGAGGTTATATAACTACATCTATCTTGATTCCCACACCGGATGAGATATGTTGGGATTCCCTGACTTGACATAATTTTCCCATCCTCTACATTGACCTATTCTAGTGTCTCATCTTATTTGAAGCCTCACGATCGTAAATTGCCTAAAACATATTTCAGGATTGCTTTATGTTGTACATGGCCTCTTTATCCCATTTGTAAGGTTGGTCTTTAACTCTTTTTCACCACACACACACACCTAGAAGTACCTAAAACATTTTAGGGGATGAATTTTTATATTAAAATTTCGTTTATCCAACACTTATGGGCCCTTATTTACATTTTTTTCATCATCCCTGGTGTAGAACCAATCCATTGCCCCCTTCTAATTTTGGATACATCCTCTGCTAAAAGAAATTCACCATACTTGCGTCAGTATTTTACCATGTCACATTCCAGAACTACATATGTCATTGTTTGTATTCTAATGGGATATATTTAAATTATTGAGTCTCATATCGTCGGTCTACACAATGCCATCAACATTACAAGGTATTATTCCTCTATTAACATCATGATGTCAACTTATGTGCAATTATTCATTGGAGATTATTTCTTAAAGGTTTTCCTTGACCATCCATCTTTTTTAGATATCAATATTTCATTCTATACAAACCTTACTAAGAAACCTACACCCTCAGGTCTTATCTCAATGATATAATATAGAAGTAACTATTCTATGATCTGTATGAAATTAAACTACACAACCTGACATAATCATCACATTACCATAAACTATAACATTACCCCATATAATCATGGGATGCCTCATGAAAAATATGATATTAAAAAATTACAATAACCTCGTTACATTACATAAAATTATTTCCCTACCCTATGTGATGACCACATGCTTCCTCATATGAGACGATTTAATGTACTCACAATATATGACAACACTATTTTAGCATTATTTACCTACCAATCCATGTTTAAGAACACAATTTTTAATGATTACCATTCCCATGGGATACGTAGTGATTACCATACCATTTTTCATGGGTTTAACACCATCCACTAAGTCATTCTGAGGCCTTTTCCCTCAAGTCTAGGATTCACACTTTCCTTTCAACATCATTATCCATCATGTTTAATCATGTGGTAGGACAACTCCAAGGGAAATCAATATCAACCTAAGAAATTCCCCATGCCCATTTTCATGCTTCCTGATTCCATTTATTTGGATCCTCAGCATCCCCACAATATAAAATATTCACCTGACAATAATAGTTCCTGGCCACACTATCTCACCTAATGTCTTTGGAACACTTTTCAAAGGATCCCTGGTAATAAATATATGTTATGGAATTTCAAACAAGTCAAATGGTTGATCTCATATTTTTTCACCCCATCATTTACTGGTTCATGTGTAGAAACTATGTTTTGAACATGATTAGCAGTTTTTTCCTACCCATAAATCATACTACTTTTCCCATTCAAGTCATGGATGTAAATATTTACCATAACATCCATTTATCTTTTCCATAGTGGGAATCCCAAAACCCTATGCATCAATTATCTATACCCATATAGATGGTGACTAAAAAATATGACTCTTTCAGGGACATCCCCACAGAAGTAAATTTTCCCCATTATTGTCTTATCTCCTATAAATAATGGTCACTGTGTACCTCTCCTTATTTATTGCATAGTTCATGCATCACATAGTTATAGGATTTGTGTATAAATTTCCCTATGAATGATTGATATGAATATTTCTTCCTTAATGAAAACATCACATATTTGGTCTGGGTTCTATTAAATTATTTATATATTCAATGTCAAAACATCATGACCCTAAACTATATGATATTTGTCTTAGAGATGTTCCAGGTAGCCTCATTAACCTCAATTCAAAAAGTTTAGCTCTATTTACTACCAAACATACTCCCTTTAGACACCTTTAGTCGTCTAATCATTATAACCTTAAACTATTTGCCGCCCCATGGTCCAAGAATTATGACCATAAACTATTTGTAACCCCTTGATCCAATCGTTATGACATTAAACTATCCATAAATATTGGTTAATGAAATATAACCTTAAATGATTTTTGACTTCATTATATTACAGTTATAACGATAAAATACCAAAGGAAATAGGCACAAATGTCTGGAAGGATGAACAACTTGTGGGTAAAGTATATAAAAGGACATTCCCACACTTTCCAGGTCTCTCTCATGACCTTTGAATATTTGTCAGCCAATATAAAATGGAAAGTAGCTTGGAGGACCCACCATGTGCCCTAGTAAAAATCTAGCAGTTCTCAATAAACCTCCCAATTCATGAAAAAACGGATCCAAATCCCATATTGATTTTCCTCACAAATCCCCTGTAGGGATTCACTTATTTTTTATCCTTCCCATGCATCCTTCAACCCTGACCAAATATGATTTGGTCATGTTGGTTCAAAAATCCTAGTCACAAGATTCTAAACTATTGTTTCGATGTCCTAATCACAGGATGTTGAACTGTATGACACATTGTCCTCACAATATGACACTAAACTATATGTAAATCATCCTTTCCACAAGATGTTTAATTGTACACCCTATGTCATCATCCCATGATTTAAAACTATGAAGAATCATAGGCCCTTTCCAGAGAATCATTTTTCTCTTTAGTGGCAGTCACCAACCGCACAATTCATGTTAATCAACTATCTCTTGACATTTGATATAAATTCACCTTAGAAAATAGACAAAAATTTGATCATACGGATATATCGACCAAATGTTCTCAAAGCCACAATATTGTAATACCTATAGTATTGAATTCCATTGGAACATTGCATTAGTTCATCCCCTTGCTTCTTATCCACATGGACTTAGATTCCAAACATCATTCCTATTTGAATGGACCCCCTAAAAGAAATGGGACATAACCACATTGACTGACCAACCATATTGGTCACAACTCTAAAGAAATTTTAAAAACATTGTGACAGATCCCATGCTTCAAACATGGTAAACTGTGGATCCTCATTCTTTTTCCCCCATACATGAAAAAAAGAAATTGGGATCTATTATCCAATTGTAGACACTATTCATCAACTTTCATCATACACCCCATTTTTCTTCCAAATCCTAGGTATCTAGATTCACATTCTTCATCACCCCTCCTCCTTTTGGAGTAGAATTCAATTACCTTAGTGTTACCCAAATTTATCACAAACACACACTAAGAAATAAAATCAGGTGTGATAATATTGAAATTACCCAAAATGTATTTTCTTTTTCAAGACACTCATTGGGGTCAACAAATGACTCAGACCCTATGTGTTGAGCCCTTATATAAAACATTCATATATATGAGGAATCATATACTTGTCCCATTTTCCCCATGTTGAGAAAGAATGTTGTGCGCTCCTGAATTTATTGTTGGGTGTCCAATCGAAATGATAGAGATGTTAGAAATGGTCACCTAAAAGCATAAGAAAAATTGAAAAAACCTATTTCAATAGTTTGGGTTGGGACACCCACATTTGAAAGCCTCTCCTTTATTTCAAACCAAAATAAATTTCCCTAAGGCTCATCCCTAGTGACTGATCAATCGAACACTTCCATCCTCTGTCGAGTAGCATCCAGGGTCCATTTCCACTCTTTGAGAAAGACTGCGTCCTCCTTGGTAGTACGGTGAATATCATGAGCCTTAATTTTCAGCCAATTATTCTTAGCATTATAATAGACCACCATAGATGATAGATTCTCTACCCTTAATTTAATTACATCAAAATGAGTCCAAATTGGATGATGATATCTACTTGATCAGTGATGGTTGCTGCATGATCTCATGCATACTCTTCTTGATAAGAAATCTCTAAATTAGTATCTTGGAGAAACTGAGTGTCCATATAATTATAATTGTTCCAGATGAAATGAAACACCCATCACTAAATGTATTCCTATTTGAGGATAAATTCTCGAACTTGTTTGTAAAGGAAAATTTAATCCACTAAACTAGTCCCCAGTCTGACTAACCAATTGTTGATTGTTCTCACCCATTATGTGTGATAATCTAGTGAAGTGTGAGTGATGAAATTCTAGACAATCCTAAATGAATTGTGTTTAATGAATTAGTAAACCTTAGAAATGTTGGATATAGAATATTTTGAAGTCTACAAGAGGAATAAGTCCTCTTAGGAATTAGTTGAAGGATCATCTATAAGAAATATATTAGGTGGACAAACACAACTGGAAAAGGGGATATTGCCAAGGTTCAAAACTGTGGCCCTACGCTACGACCACGGTTTTGTCCAACTATGGCCATAGTCTATGACCACTTTTTTGGCCAACCATAGACGCTATTCCCATGGAAGTAAGTCCCAACCATTCGCCATGGTTTTTAAAACCATGGAAATATTCCTCCAAATTCGACACTATGGTAGTTGACCTATAACCATGGGTTTAACCGTGTCAATAGCCTCAGAATACCGCGGCAATAGACAAAATAAAAAATGTCCCCATTGTGTTTTGATCCCTGCACCCCCACTTCGCAATCAATAAAACTTACCACTACACCTCACCAGAACTTAGGTATATATATATATATATATGTATATATTATTATATATATTAATTAAAACCACGGTAATAGAATTAAAACTGTGGATGTAGGGATTCCCACCAAATTTTTGGCATGATTTTTTGTTCGCGCAGAAGCACGGGAACCCTATAGCCAATGTTTTGGAGAACCATGGATATTGGGAATATAATAAATTGGAATATAGACATAGTTTGCAAAATGTGGCCATAGGCTAGAAAACTATGGCAATAGCCCTGGGATATTACCACGGTTCAGACAACAATGGCTATAGGTCTGTGGTAGTGGCTCCATTTTCAAGTTTTGTAAACCCCATTCCTGAGTGAAACACATCCCCAATGGATTATTCACCGACAGAAAGAACCCTATCCACCTAATGTGGAGGTTCCAAGGTTGTCTTGGCCACTACAGCCTAATTTACCACCTATGCTGGTATCATGATAAAATGTAACATAATCAAGAACCGAGCTATATTACCATGCACATGTGGCACTTCCAAGTTTTTATTGGTAATAATTTCCTCCATAACCATATCTATTGGTGGGTAAATTTTACCCCACCACATTTATGCCTTAGACATGGAATCCAACTCCTATGGAACCTCTATTGTTTGATTAACTACCACAATCTCCTTGAACATCACTTTCAGGATAACAGTTTCCATCATTAGTTCCTTGAGAATAGGATCCACTAACATGAGAATAACCATATATGGAGGAGAATAATACACTGTTTGTACTGTCATTTAATGTATAGGTTTATTCGAGCTTGACTTATGGGTTTAAAAACAAAAAGGATAAGGTGAAAAGGGTAGAGGTATTAGAAGAGAGATACAACCCAACCCACAGTTCATAAAGGTTCCTTGAAATCCCACCAAAAAATGGAATTCCCCTATTACTAGACACCTTATCTGTTTAAATATTCCCCATGGGAGGATGTGTTGGATTTATTCATAAAGACACAAACAATTCAGCATAATTTTATAATATAGATCAATGAATTCATATGAGGAAGGAAGGGTTACCAGGCAGCACAAGGGATTGTAAATCCATCACCTTATTTAGTAGCCACATGAACAGATAGTGGGGTGATAATGGCCATGTCATATAGAAGTGACCCTACTCCCTCACCCTCAAGGGTAGGGGATTCCTCATCCTATGCATGAGGTTCCTTAAAATCCTTCACCTTCATTGTAATCATTTATACTTGTGAAATAGAAAAAGAGTTTTGAAAAAATCATAATGGTCTGGTATTATCCAAGACATGTAATATATAATGATTTACCAGGTCAACAATGGGTTCTAATTTAAATTGTGAATCCATGTAGGCATCATTTACCTATAACTCCTCTTCCTATTCATCACTCCTGTTACACCGATAGGCAACCATCCCACAAGAATTTCTTGAGGAGAACGCATGGAAAACAACACCATTATTCATCTCGTTAGGGAGACACAATTCCATGAGAACAAGTTAGTATATTCAGATCCTAGATATATTACATCTCCTCACACTAGGTAATTGTTAAGTCAACTCTTTCATATCCTAGCCTTGGATGTTTTATACCCTTGTAGTGAAAATAATTCCACAGTTTAGGGAGAGAGAAGAGTTTTTTTATGATCTCCTTTCTCTTCTAGGAATAAATAAAGACAATATCATTGGGGATATTTGAGTGACTTAATATCTGCCATTGGACCTAGAATGGTGCCATCAAAACTACTCATGATGGTCTAACTTCTTCTTGTTTTCACATTATTGGGTGTGTAGAGCCTGTTTCAACACCCATTTTTGAAGCTTCATCATGTTCATGAAGATACATTATTGGAGTGGTGACAACATCCCTAGATTTTAGTCCAGCTATACATAAGTGGTGATCCATGCTCAATTCTCAACTCCAACCAAGTGGTTGTGGGTCCCTCCCTTAGTTGATCAAGTAACATTTTTCCTCAACATAGCCATAGTATACCCCCTTTCCCATCTCATCATATGTTCTTGTATAATCACATATGTGGAAATATGTGGTGGCATCCTATTTTCCCTTTTCCATATTAAATTGCGAACATGAACTATATTTTTCTAATAACTAAGGGGTTCTTTCTATGCACCCCCACATACAACTTTGCGATAATCCACTAGAGGTAGCTAAACTGCTTATTGAAACTATGCCGGTGGTGTACAACTAAACAATCCCCTTATATTCTACTTGGGATTACAATAAAACACCTAAAAATATGAAAATATATTACCCCTGATTGACTTTCCCAATTCCATCGGTAATCCCCATTTCCATGTGAAGAGGAAACAAATGAAAAAAATATGTGGTTTGGAAGCTAAATTCATTCCAACACATCCTATGAAACCCAAGTCCAAAGGATGAATCCTGGTGATTTTGAGGATCAACAATCCAATATTAGTTGTGGGAGGGGAGATTGGTTTTGGGAATTAATTTTCCCCAATTTTCATTGGGAACCAACTATATAGGAAATAGAATGGACCAGACACATGGAAGGGAGTTTTCCACTGATTAATATAGAAAAAAACCTTATAACAACAGAAACACCAGGAATGAAATGTTAATGTGATTCCCAATGAATAGAATTTACTAAATAATAATGGTGATTAGAGACACCCTTATGTGTGAATCCAGAACCAAGAGTATCCACCAGGAGATTAGAGTGGGAATAAACCCTCCCAAACTGACTACAGGAGCATTGAGCTTCACCCTAAAACCCCACAACTGCCACAGACTGTCTTCAAGGATCCTATGGTATGATCCCTCCATGAATCAAAAGATTGCACTAGATATTGTCCTGGCCTATAAAGAATATTAAACATATAATCCTTCAATAAATATCCAAACCATTATTTTAACATGAAATTCTCCATCTCCAGTATTTCCCACTCTCCCCATGAATAAAGTAAAGCAGGCCCCATACGATCACTAGAATCTACTACATGATAACCTAGAAATTTTTAGATGATAGGAAATAATTATATATTTCCCCTTAGATGGGGATCTAAGTGATGATGTTGAGGTTCCATAATGCAATATTTACATCCCTATGATGTTTTTTAAATGTGATAGTCACCCAAATACCACATTATCAATAACTTCATAATGATGTCATGGTAACTATTTCCATGAAACAATGAGGAACATGATGCCTAAATGTTTTTAACCCTATTTACATCTACCTAAAATTTTTAGTATTAATTGAATTCCTTGTATTTAAAATCCTATTCAACCGTAAATATTTCACTCTAGTGAGATTCTCATTCCTCAATCAGAGCTGTTGAGATGGATCATCAACCCCACCTTAATAAATCTCTAATATTCAGGGGATGGGTTGGATATTCCTCCCACACCTCCCCAATAACATTGTTTAGGTGGTACCATGAGGTGTGAGTAGTTAGTGATATTGGGTCCTTCGTAATGGGACATCCAATAACCTAATTGAATTGGTACTATGAAAGTGTTTTCCTAATCCAATATGAGGGATTATCTCGAATCAAACTAGGGATGAACACATTGTACCTCGTCACAAAAGTGAATAATTGAAACCTATTTCCTAATTTGTATTCCTAATGAGAATCTATTAGTAATCTAGTAACTATATCCTGATTTGAGTCACTCTAGAAGCCCTCCCTAGTCATGAGGTTTCTGAGAATCTCACTTCATCAAGTCGAAACAACATATACACCTTCGTCTGTAATCGTTCATGATGTTAATAGTTTTTAGAATATAGTACATGGAGTTATGTTTTCAGATATCAGTTTTTGAAGGCTGTGTTTGTCAAATTTCCCTAGCTCATGAAATAATTTTCATGAAAGTTCTATTATCATAATATTTATGTTTCGCAAGTGGTGAGGATTGAAATAAAAAAATCATGAAATTTTGGGTTATTTATAATATAGTAATGGACTATATTTTAAAAAAAATCATGGTATCCTCCTAGACCATCAATCATATTTATAAGCATAGGGTTAGACTGGGTTTCATGAATATATTTTTTCTATCATCATTTTTTTCGGCTTTTCCCTCAAAACCCAACCATCATATCAATTTTTAGATTGAAATATAGGTGTTTTCCGGATGATGAATATATTTTTTATGGGAGATGATATGGAAGGAAAAAACATTTCGAACCAAATTAGAGCTAAAACAGTTCCAAACCCCACCTAAGGGGGTGTATTCGAGAAGGAGAATACCATTATGAATGAGACTCCCCATGAAAAGGAGGATGTCCACATGGAGATGGAGGAGGTAACGTCTATGAAATAAAAACATCAATTTTCATAGGTATACATACCATATAGTGGTGGAGGTGGTAACCTCTGCACAATGTAACACCAATTAGTGGAGGCCCTCAATCGGTGTTGAGTTGGAGGTGGTAAAATCTGCACAATGTATGTTGGATTCATGGAACACCCATGTTATCACAAATCTTATAAAAATTTACACATTCCGCTATATTTGATGAAATAAATTCGCCCATCCTATATTAGTCTATAAATACTTTCCCATTTCATAATTTTCAAGGGACGTGACCTTTATAATTCCTACCAAATTTATGGATTTGTAGAAGTAGAACCTTAATTATAAAATGATTAGATGGATTTCCCAAGGCATTCTTCTTACATGAATCTAAATCACCTATATTTCTGATGACCTAAACCCACGCTGGAAATTGATTTCATAGAGTCCCATGACCATCACAAAAGAGGAAACACCATTGTGTCTCTTAGTCTTTCACTAGTTATGTGTCCTTCATGAAACCAACCCCATGAGAACCATGAATTAACCTGAGGTAGGGTCACCCTATTTAATAAAACATGAACTTTTATGGAAACCATTTCCTTCATGAAGCACTAAAATTTCATGAAACTCTATCTTTCATGAAACCCATTATCTACAAATCTCTATTCTTCTTCCTTTCATCTGACACCCTTTCATGAGTTTTTTGTTCCCAAGGCCCTTATACCCATCAATAATATTTTCAACCAAACAAAAAAAATCCCCTTGTGACCTATGTCACCAAACCTTATATCTCCCCATTTTTTTCAAGTATTGTTTGTACCATTACCATTCCTTATTACCCAATGAATAGGAACCCCAATTTATTTTTCTCCTATGATCAAAAACCCTAACATCATGTACCTAATATTTCAATCATCCATGGTGGTGTTTATCTAAATCCCCACACATTAGTTCATAAGAAGTAGACACATTATCCCCAATGCTTTCTTCATCAAAGGAAACTACTGACCTTTTTAGTAGAGAGGAATTTTATGGATCTTTTTCTACACGTGGGAGTCATCTCCCCCGGTGTAAGACCGGAAAACATTTGAGTTTCAAAAAAAAAATATTTCCCAATATCCCAGTCAAATATTGTTAAACTGCAAAAAAATCATCAATACTTGACATCAAACTGTATCCATACCCCTATGTAAGAATAGTATTCCCCATATACAATCATAATGGGATGTCACCTTCTTCCAAACCATAGGATGATCCTCCCACTTTGGAAGCATGCTTAATCCCCATGACATACTTCCCCATTATGATAGATAACCCAAAATTGGTTGTACCACATGCATACGCCCATCATTATCCCTCGCAGAAGCTCCTTTTGAAACACAAATCTGCTTACAACATGACATTAAACTGTATGGATTAGTCGTATCACGTGACCTTAATCTGGGGATTGAACGATGTGGGTTTTGATCTATATATCTTAAATAGGGTACCTATGTTACCTACATGAGGTTCAATAGAAATACCAAAACACTCTAGGGTATGTCTGTGATGTTTAATCCAGAAACCCCAACATTATCATCAATTCCTTATGTGTGAACATCTCCCACCCAAGGGGAAACACTCTCTATTAACTTCATAAAATCCCTAAGGGTAATCATCTTCTTTTATGGGGGTGCACATTCCCTAAACACGACCAAAACTAAAGAGTGAAATCATCACCCTGGGGACACAATTTATTAATGACTTAAGTGTTATCATCTTCCCCATTGGGGGTCACACATAACCGAAAACCTATCCCCACAACATGTTATGCCTCTAACCAACATGTCCCCATAATACATTAAGAATATAACCCATAGATCTCTATGGGATATTAAAAATATTAAATGGTCTAAAATATATACCCTATAAAGTAAATATCAGAAGAATGTGGTAAAAATCCTTAGATTCCTTTTGCATGTAGCATCAAATAACTTGTGTCAGACATTAGATTCCATGGTTTCCATTCCTAAGATGCCTCATATAAGAAATGTCTGCAACATTAAGAGAAAGAAATTATAGATTTCTCGTAAACCCATTATTCATAAAGTCCCATACATACCCAATGTTATTATATTCTATGAATGATGATTCCTTCCCTGTCGAGATATAAGTAGTGTCATTGACCAACATCCACCTCGAGTAGGAATTGGGCACGAGTTTCATAAAAATGACTCAAATATATGAGAGAGACATAAATTAGGATAAAATATCCAATGTTCAATCCATGGAATGTGGAACTGGAATCCCATCATCTCTTTTCGATCAAG
The DNA here is from genome assembly GCA_963277665.1 of Viscum album. Classification (NCBI taxonomy): domain Eukaryota; kingdom Viridiplantae; phylum Streptophyta; class Magnoliopsida; order Santalales; family Viscaceae; genus Viscum; species Viscum album. The sequence continues at coordinate 1,652,639,840 of OY728121.1, read as the reverse complement.
GAGTTGAAATCATGGGCTATGGTGTTAGAGGTTGTCAACCATTAGAAAGAGGGGATCTAGGGAAAAAATAATTGCAACACCACCATAATGTGTGAACCCAAACGAAATGATAGGAAATATTTATATCAGTTTCGTTAGTGTTATAATTGTTAATAGTTAGAAGATGGTTATATGTGTCTTCAGTATTTTCTATTTATATAGTTTCTCTAGTTTAATCTATAAAATATATTCCATTATTTTATGTTTTTCATCTAGTGGAAACAATGATATTGAATCCTTTTATTTATTAATTTATTTTAGTTCCATTAGTTTCATTAGTTTTATTAATCCCATTTTTATTGGTGTTGGTATAATCAAGGGGGTTAGTGGTATTAGTACCACCAAAAATTATCTTTTTTCAATTCATTTAGTGCCATAATTTTTTTCAGACCCATTTTTATAAAAATGTCTTTAGTGAGGATGGTACTATTGTTGGAATTAGTTCTGTAATTTATGTCAATTCATTAGGGTCCTCAATGTCATTAGTGATGGTAGTTTCTTTAGTGTCATTTGTGCCATTGGTTTCATTGTTTTTATGAGTATTATGAGTGTCATTAATGATTTAGATTATTTCAGTTTCATCTTTTACCTTAGTGCCACCAGTTCAATTTTTCATCAATGGCATTAATACCACCATCATTTCCATTAAGGTTTTTAGTGTCACTAATGTCTCTAGTGCCATTATTTTAAGGATTCATACATCCATTTGTATCTGTAACATTTTTATGTCTCCAATTATAATATTAGTGATATTAGTGGCATAAAAATGTAATTTATATCATTACAATGAGTTTTGAAAGATCATTTAATGTCATTAGTGGTGGATGTGTTTTAGATTTATCAATGTCATAAGGATTGTTAATTCCTTCAGTGTAATTAGTTTTATTGTCTCTTATGAGTCTCATTAGATTTTATAATTTTTTCAATGACATAATTTCTTTTACTTTCATCATTTGTGTCAATTTTTCCATTACCCAAACCTTCATTAGTTTCATTAGTTATTTTAGTTTCTTAATCTGTTCTATCAATGTCATTAGTGATGCCAATTCCATTTTTGATGACATTAGTGGCCTTGATTTCATCCTTAATTTCTCAGTACTATCAATGATGTTCACATATTTTGTGTCATCGTGGATGTTAGTGTCATTATCCATTCCTCTAGAACCATTAGTGATTTTTGTGTTCTCAACAACGTAAATTTTGTTTTTAATGTTAGATCTTTAATTGGATTCAACACCATAGTTGAATTGTAGAAATTATTACAGCGAGTGTCATTGGATTTTTGATTATATTAGTGTCACTAGTGTATTTATAATTTTTAGTCTAGAACTTCTCGTTAGTGGAATTATGATGGTTCATTTCATCGGTAGCATCAGTTTTATTAATTCACAATGTGATATTAGATATCTTTGTTGTGTATATGTCCTCAATGTCAAATGTTTTGTTAGTAAAATTTATGTAGTCAGTGGTCACATTTACATTAGTAACCTTAGTGTTTTTAGTGTTGTAATTTCTATATATTTCATCAATAATATTGGAATCATTAGTGAAGTTAGTGCATCTATATCATTAGTAGTGTCAGTGGCATTAGAATCATATATAATAGATGTACCATTATTGATTTAAATTCCATTAGTACCATAGGAAATGAATGTTTTTTGTTTGTCATAATTTTTATGAGTGGACTTAATGTCATTACTTCAATAAACTCATCAATTGAATCACTAACATCTGTTTCCTTAGATCCCTGAGTTCCATATTGGCCTCAAATTTCATTAGTAGTATTTTTGTTGTATGTTTCTTCATTGATGAAAATTTTGGTGATGGAATCTATGTCATTAGTGAAGTAATGATTTTTAGTGGGGATAGTTCAATTTGTTCCCGGAATCCCATCAGTACCATTATCCTTGTGAGTTCTATCAATTTTTTATCTACTTTCTTTATCATAAGATTCTTTAATGTTGTTAGTGACCTCATTGAAATCAGTGGAATTAGGGGTTTTGGTTCTATATGATCCTTCACATATATAAGTACCATAGATTCCATAGGTGTCATGAGTTCTAGCACTATAAATGGTTACATTATTGTATTATATCTCTTAGTACTATTATTTCCATATGTTTTATTAATGATGTAAGTTCCATAACTATTGTGAGTACCATCATTTTCAACTGTGTCACTTGTATGGTCCCAGCCTTAAACATTACATAATCTTGCGTTAATTCAACAATTTACATTGATGATCTTTTTTAGGTTTAGTGTTTTAGATAATTAGGCCATAACTATTACATTAAAACTCAAATATTAAAAATTTTACACTTATACTCTATCCAATATTTAAATAATATAAAACTCCATAAATAAAACAAGAATTATTTTTTTATTACAAATATTCTTCAATTCTTCCTTTATATTAACATTCCTTATACCGTGTGAAAAAATATTTCAAGAAAATTGGATGAGAATAAAAATATTAGTAAGGGATATAAAATAAGGAAAGAAAACATTAGTCCACGAATACATAAAAATCATTGAAATTATACTTTTTACTCATAAAAATTGTCTCTTTATCATACCTCATGAAGTCATAAGATGTTGTGAAAAGATCCATGAAGGTAACGTTGCAACGCGTTTGGGTTTATTGTGTTTGTACACAAAGTAGGTTTCCAGGGCGAGTTGTCAAGTTCCAAAGATGTTGACAATCCATGTTGTCAAAGAACCATAACAAAGTAATGGATAATCTGGAGGTGGTATAGAAGAATAGATACAAGGTGGCACCATTTTCCAGTGTTTGGAAATTTTTTGGTTTCCGTAATCTGGAGTTTGGTGAGCATTGTGAAATATGGATTTCCTTGAAGATCTCATCAAAATATGGAAAAGTCATGAGTTTCGTGAAGATTGGATTCATGTATTGGATTTTGAAAAGACAAAAAGAATGTTGACAGTGATTCTTCGCGATTAAGATAATCTTCGTGAATGGAAGAGTTGAAGAGCATTGCGGCCGTGAAAGGAATTGCAAGTGGAGATTCGCGGTGGAGGTTTGAAGTAATTGACAAAACACTCCATGTTTGCAATGGGCTCCACGATCGTAAAATTTCCATGGGGATTCGTGATATTGAGATAATTTCAGTAGAATTTTGGGTGCTTCACTATTTGTGATAGCGTGGAATTGACTTCGCGTGGATGGTTCGAGTGTTAGTGGAATCTCCTCTAAATAGGCCTCACCCCCCCTCGAGAGATGTAGAGAGTTTTAGAAGAAAATAATTTTCTCTTAGCTCATGAAGGCATTGCGCTTCATGAATGAAGATCTTTGGGGTGGATAATATAGCTCTATGAAATTTGCGAGCTCCATGTTGGCTCAGTGAGCTTCACAAAGGAAGTCACTCTAAGATGACTTGATCTCTGTGGCTGCATAAGCATCTCGAAGGCTTGAGCTTCATGAAAAGGAAGGAGTTTCGCAAAGGCTTTTTTGTGCTTCAAAAAATTGGGATCCTGGCGAAGTAGGGTTCTTTGAGAAGGTGTTTCCAAAGTGTGTTTCCTAGAGTTCATTGGAAAATGGGTATTCATTACTGGATGAAATTTGGACTTCAATAGAGAATATACATATAGTGGATAATACATTAATTGGTGATAATGAAGAGACCTGTAGGTCTATAAACTATGAGTGGATCTTCTGAAGAAGCAGTGATCTCACTTCAGTTCATAGAGGAGTGAGTTCTCAAATTGTGAGTGGTTGTAAACCATGAGGGATAGTGATTCTGCTTCGAACTATTAAACAACAGTGCACTTATAGTGTAATTGGTATATCGGCACACTCCTGGTGTATGCTCATGGGACTTAGCCTAGTGAGGGTGAACCAAGTAAAAATATTTGTTTCATGTTCAAGATTTAAGGTTTATTCATACTCTGCATTAGGAAGGAGAGAGAAGAGGCTTTTGTCTAACAGAAAAACAAGATCAAAAGGGGCAGTTTTTTAATATGTCATACCCTAATTTACCCCCCTCTCAGGGTATCAAGACTAGTGGACCTAACAAAAGACTTATGAATAACTCATATAAAACTTTAATAAGAAAGGTAACATGTAGAATCCATATCATAATTACTCTATATATTTCACATATAAAAAGGGATTAACCTTCTTGGTTACATTTCGAGTTCCCAACACATTATATTCCCCAAATCTCTAAGGATAAGATTTATCATTTTCCTCCGTCACGTTACGCAATGAATTGGAGAGAAATCACTAGCTCAGTTGCCTAAGGTTTATCTGGGAACCATCTATATTTGTGTTACAATTTAACCACCTATCAGATGTCCATGTACCATTACATAATCACAACAAATAAATTACTGAAATTACCAACATTTCACTCATCAATCACAAGAAAACAATTAAATATATTGAAATATTCACCCCCAATCCAACACCATTTAAAACATTAAAAAAGTTGAATTTTTAATCAAAGTGTCCCTTAACACTATGAAAATTTTGAAAGAAATTCACATTAAAAAACATTAATATCTATATAAATAAATCCATAAAACTATTTTTAACACATGGATATTACTGATAAATATTTAGAAGAATAAATATTTAAACCATTTAAAACAATATTTTAGTTAACGAGACTCGTAACACTAGAGAAACAAATGACTAAAAAAAATTAAAGACTAAAATATAGTGAAAATTTAAATATAATTATAATATATATATATATATATTAATGATATAAAATTTCAAAAAGGTTTTACAACCACCATATAGGAAATTAAAGGCGCACCATATTGAGATATGCCTTAATGAAAGGAGATTGAGACGTAGTCCCTTACAAAGATCATATCATTAGATCGAGGATAAATCAATGAAATAATTATGTGTGACAAATATAAATACACCAAATATAAGTGTATATTAAGTGTAAAATAATCAGAGTTCATTAACATATATTATTGGAAAAACAAAACCAATGATATAGATATTTAAAACAATGAATGAAGATTGAGATAAGATTTCCCTTAAAATGTTCGTATAAATGACATAAAAATAAATAAATTGAGTGATTATGTGTTGAAAAAGTATATCTAAAAAAATAAAGTGTAAATTACAACATAAATAAATAATCATTAATTCCACACATAATCATGTCACAATATAATCAACAAAGTATGCATAAAACCTAATGAGTGGAAATTGAGTTTTGAAATTACCTTATAAAGGTCATTTTGTTAATAAAATATATTGATTATTTTTATTCACTATAAATACGAAAAAAATAAAGTATAAATACTAGATAAGATATCAAAAGTCATTTGTCACATAATCATAGAACGACATAATCACCAAGTAGAAGATTATCCCAGAGAATGGATATGGGTTAAGAAGTTCCCTAACCTTGAGTCCGACATGTCTCGATCATTCATTATATTCATAAAAAATAAAATTAGGTTAATTTATACATTCATAAGAACCTTTTTCATGTTTATTATTAATTTTATATTACATGTCATCATGTTATAAAAAATATTTATGTTCATATCGGCCGTTTTGTCGATATTCTGTACTTGAGTTGAAAATGTACTTCTTTTGATGTAAATTATCCATATAGTTAAAAGTCCATCATCCCTAGAATAATACTAATGATTTAAATATTATATATATCATGTTTATTTGTATTTATAAAATTCCATAACATTTGGATATAATAAATTAAATGCACCATTCATGGAGACGATATTCCATATGTACGCATGATTTCTACTTTTTTTTTTTTTTTCATATTAATTGATTGAAAACTAAATTATACATAGGTATATTTTAATTAAATTATAATATCATATTTTATATACACTAAATAATTTCATTAAAACCATATTTTATAAGTTCCATGTATGGAATGAACGATTCATATAACATTGAGGGGGCGGTTTTCCACACTTCCTGAAAAGAAATTATCGTATTTACACATTATGGAAAGCATAATGGTATGTTGTAAATAAAAATACAGAAGTTTAGAGACAATATATTTATAATATATGTCCTATATAAAAATAGTTCCATCATTATGGACACCAATAGAGGTTGTGGGGGAAAATTCAACAATAATCATTTCATGAGGTAGTACTTCACCGTACACAGAAAAAGTATGTTTGTATCCATTAGATGGAGGTGTGTATAAATGTAGTTTTAATACATATCATAAAAAAATCCTAGTATATTTATGATACTAGTGTTTTCATTTAATCAATGAATAATATGAGTATGTGGAGTGGAGATGTAAAATAAAGGAGAGGAACATGAGACAAGACGTTACCTCTAAATCGGGTTTCTTCTTTTGATTTGAGCCAAAAGGGATTAATGAATTGACTTATTACCAAAGTAATTCTTATAAGAGAAACATAGGGATTTTGGGAGATTATTTGATTATAATATCGATGATAAAAGGGTATTTAGAGGTGTGAGTAAGTGGGTAGAGTTGGTGGCCTTTTATAAGAGGTAGGAGGGGCCCATTAGGAATGTCTTGAAATATAATTTTATTATAAATTTATATCCAGGTTCAAATGATCCCAAACTAATTTATTTCAAATATAAGATGATTTTGGGTGAAAAAACTCACAACCAATAGGTTCTATACCAGTTTAGCTCACAAAACTAACTTTATCATTTAGCTTTACCCCTTAGTTAAAAATATTAACTCTTAAAATGTCTTCTTCTATTTTCACAATATATGGAAACTTTAGTTACTAAAGAATGACAAGTGAGTCATTAGTGGATCATTAATGATATTTTTAAAATTTTATAATTCATTTGGATAAATATTATATTTTTAGGACTGTTATTTAAATTAATAAATAGCATTTTTTTAAACACTTTTGTTTCATTTTTTGCACTATTTAGTATTTTATTTTTATTAAATTCATATCAACTTGATTACATCGATACGAAGGCATGAACGCAAATCCAATATGTCATAAAAATACATAAAGATAGTGGCTGGAATCAAATAGTTTAAATTATGTTACTTTTTAAATTTATAATATCATTTATATGAACCATTCATTAATAAGGTAATAACTACATCATCATTGTATCATATATAAATTTATATATTAAATGTAAAAAATATAAATAAAATACCATGATTTAAAAAATCATGGTATATAATTTATGACTATTTATATTCGAATAGATCATTTATATAAACCATATTAAATTTTTTTTTGTAAAGGATACATGTTTATGTTATATTTCTCTTTACTTTAAATAAATTATTATAACATGTCATTTTCACACCCATGTGGCTCCAAAATTCCAAACGACCGTCCTAAGGATGATAATGGTTAGACATGACTCATCAAATGTTGTTGTAACAAATTTTAGGCTGGTTTGATATTATTATTATATTATTTATTTACCCTTATTTACATAATTTACCCATTAACCATGGAAAACATATAATTACCAAAGATGTTATTCCTAATGACCTGAAACAAAACATACATATTTACACAATTTGGAACTTATGATTCCAAATATTGCACCCATTATTAAAAATTAAAATCACAAAAATTTTAGTAATTAATTTAAAATTATTATTCATTTTCAATACTAGAAAGCGTGTTTTTATGAAGTAAAAACAACAAAATATTGACTTGTGTTTATATTGAATTTCACTTTGAAATTACAACTAATGAAAAATATTGGATTAAATGATAAAATTTATTCCATTTATAATTTAAAATAATTAAATTATATTATTTAACCATTTACATTATCTCGATGAAAAATTTTGTTTTCAATTAAAATTTAGCATATTTTTACTATTTATGAAAACATAAAAATTATCATAAAAATATCAGAAATTCCTCCAAAGTAAATTTTTATGACCAAATTCTAAATAAAAAGTTTATTTTATAAAATTGAACATGTAAAGATGTAAAAGACTAAATTTTAAAAGGGTTCACCATAAAAAGGCAGTACAACTACATTTTTAGAATATTGCTTCTTATAACTGAAAAAATTGAATTTTTTTCTTATATCATGTCTAGAAAACATATAGGATTAATTAAAAACATTACATTGAATATATAAAATTTATTTTTCATTATATAAAAATTTATAATGCGTGATAGGATTTTATAAACCCAATTATTCTATGTTAAAATTGGTTTTCATAAAAACATTTCCTTTATAAGCAATTGGATTTTATTTCCATTTAAAATAAATTTGGTAAACAATGACCTATTATTTAAAAATTTGTAAACCATATTTTCATAATTCAGTTGATACAATTCATCTGAAACATTTAAACAGATAGGTTATGATGTTAATATAAAAATAATAAAATATAGTTGTTCGTTTAAGCATGATATAAGGTATCATGTATATTGTTGAACATAGTGTTTCTTTATTAAAACTCAGGATTTTACATCGTCACCCCGTTTGGAAATTGTGTCCTCGCAATTTTGAAATTTCTCTCAGTAACACCATTAAAAATCCTACATCTTAAAATAGGTTAATAACACTACTAGTTTAAAATAATGTAAGAGAAGTACAAAGGTCACCTGATATAACACATACATGGGTCCCATATCAGAAAACATGGTTATAGAAGAAAACCTAACTATCATATTTTGATGGAGATTGAGAGAAAACATGATAAAAAAAGATAAAAATAATATAACTCTATCCTTGTGATAGGTTAAACTGTATTTTTTTTCCCAGTAGGAAAAGTAATCAATTTTTTTTTTGTTTTATGTTTATTTTCATAAAGTTGTGGAATTTATTTTTTAGTATTTATAAGAACATAAGGAAACCTACTAACTTGTGCATTATATATTAATACTTTAATAATCATCTACCACAAACACATACTTTTTCAAAATGATGAGTATTAAAGATGACTTGGTCACACCTGAAGTCCAAGAATCAACTTCTAGAGAATCACACAATCCAAAAAAGTTTAACTATATATTTCTCCTGTCGTTAGACATTGAAAAAACCAAAATGGTTAGTACAAGATCATACAATCCACAAAAATAATAATCCATTATAAAACTAAATACCTCTATTAATCTCTAAATATCAATAAACAATAACCAATGTTCTACAAATACCCTTCAATTAACAATTATCCTTAAAATTCTTCAAATTAATACAAACTGAGATTGAAATGAAAAATTCAGAAATATTTTATCACCCAGTCTTCCATGATAAATCTTAACATTTATCTCCAAACAAAATTCAATATTCTTAACATATCATACTTAAATATAATTAACCTAATAAAATATTATCCATGAGAGGTTTATAATTTCCATAAATAATCCAAACCACCATTTTCCCCCAATAAAAGCATAGATTCATCCAAAATACAAGTCTAGCATTACTCCTCAAATGATATCCCATAGTATTCTGTTTCTTTATGTGTCTACAGATCCCAAAAGAGAAAACATGTTCCAAAATAACATTCATCACATAATCACAAAATCATTTTCATATACTAAGGTTATCAATTTGATAAAATGTGTGTTACCAAAATAAACTCACTCTAGATCCATAGAATAATTTAACTAAAAATTATAAGTCATACAAATTGGGGACATCACGTAAGAATATGGTATGTGATAAATCATAGTTTAACTTTAGTAGTGGTTTTAATTACAATATTTTTGTATGAAACGATGTGTTGTCACATGATCTGTGTGTTTACCCTTTTCAAAAACTATATAATTTTATTACATTACAAAAAATGATATTAATTCTTGAAAAATAACCATAACATATTTTAACCTCAAATGTTATCTCATACCACTCATTTTCATCCCACAAATCAATTACCTGTCGTTTTCCCAAATTCAAGGATCATATAATCCCAAATGGTCTTTTATATCTATATTTTTCAAGTAAAATATAATTCTTCCTCAAATATAATTTTCACATAACAAACATTCGGGTTACACATACAAGAGAAAAGTCTCCCCAAGTAATCTCATCAACAAAAGAGCAATTATACATGTAATCATTTCATCATCCAAATAGCTAATTGAACTCTCAAATTTCTAAAATGTAGACATCTTAATAACACAACATTTTTAATGACTACATTACCATTTTTTCCAACTAATTCTATAATAATTCTTTCCTAACAAATTCATGAATCATATCATAATAATCAATAATTTCAAAACATGACCTAAGAAATTATCCATATCATTCTTATATCATTTTTAGTTTCTTCATCATCAATTAGAATGGAATTTGTTATTGGTAAACACATATTTTTACAGTCCTACTGATCCCAATCCTGAATATTCTTGGTAGGAAAAATATTTTCATAATGACAATGTACACCAAATTTAAAATATTCAATTGATCCCTAGGAAAAAACATATTTACCATTTCCTAAATTCAACAGAATGCATCCTTTTACATTGTAGGTTATTGATTTATGAAGTACATTACCATATCTATAACATCTTCATGTTATTTTGAAACTTATTTTGATGTTTTTTTATATCTTATACACATATGATTTTTAATATACTTTTCTTTTTTATTATTATCTAAAATTCCATAAGGATTTGTCTCTCGCATATATGATGACTTAGAAAAATCACCAAAGTTTACGCGGTCAATCATTACTCCAGATAGTTGGTTTAAAAAATCCAAAGAATATCATTGAATCTCCTATTTAATTTGGTTTATTATTCCTAAAACCACAATAGTTTCTTTCACATCCATTTTTTCTTTCGTGCCTGCTAGATCTAGCAATTTACTAAAACCAAAAATTCCAATGTGATTATATCTGAAAAATAGTCATTAACCATATTATAAGATGGGTAAACACTAAGATATACGTATTCATGTAATCTTAAAATCATTGAATTTATCTAAAATAACTATGAATCTTTCTAATATGATATACTCATGTTTAATGAAATATCCTCATCCCAAAAGATGTCTAAACCTTTTCTATGATACCAACTGTATGGACCAAGTATTAAACATTAGATAATCCTGAGTTAAGTCAAGAATACACATTAAGGATCTGTTTAGGTTTATATATTACGACAATTAGGTCATAAATATTAAATTACATCTCAAATATTACAAAGTAGACACTTATATTCTATCCATTTTTTCACAGAAATAAAATTCCACAAATAAAAATAATTCTTTTCATGATAAATAACATGATGACTTATTCCTTTCTATTAATATTATATATACACTATGAAATACATTTCAAAAACATGTGATGATATTAAAAATATAATTAAGGGATATAAAATACGGAAAGAAAACATTAGTCCATGAATATATACAAATCAAGGGAATCACACTTTTTACTCATAAAATACAAGCTCTTTAACAATCCTCATGAAATCATAATATTTTTGAATAACTCATAGAAATAATAAATCATAAAGGAAGCTTGTGGAATCCATATCATAATTACCCTATAGATTTCACAACTACATATGGAGTAACGTTCATGGTTACATGTGGAATACCCATCATGGAATATTCCCTAAATCTCCTCAGAAAAACATTATCGTTTACCCCCATCATGTTAACCAATGCATTGGAGAGCTCTCACAGGTTCACAGGCCCTAGGTTTATCATTGAACCACCTGTATTTGGTTTATCACATAACCACCTACAAAATTTCCAGGTCCCATTACATAATAATAACACATAAATGATTGAAATTATCAACATTTCATGCATCAATCACAAGAAAAAGAATTCAAGATATTGCAATACTCAATCCATTTCCAAACCAACTTAAAATATATAAAGATAATATTTTGGAATCAAAGTGTCCATTACCGCATTGATACATTTAAAATAAATTAAAATTTAAAAAAATTATTTCAATATAAATAAATCCTTAAAACAAATTTTGAAAAAAAGGTCATCAATGATAAATATTTTGAAGAATAAATCTTTAAAACATTTTAAATAATATTTTGGTTAAAGATTATCATAACACATGAGAAACACTTGAATAAAAATTATTAACCAATAAAATGAAAATAAACATTAAATATCATGATAATAAAGAAATTTGTGACATAAAATGTCAAAAGGGTTGTATATACACCTTATAGGATATTAAAGGTGCACAATGTTGAGATATTCCTCAATTAAAGGATATTTAGATGTAGGCCCTCACAAAATCTTATAATTAGATCAAGGAAAAATCAATGAGCTAATTATATGTGAAAAATATAAATAGACACAATATAAGTGTATATTAAGTGTTAATAAATATATGTTAAATCACAAATATTCATAGAAAAACAAAACCAATGAGTTGGATAGTTAACTCAATGAATGGAGATTAAGCTAAGATTTACCTTACAATGTTCATATAAATCACATAAGAATTTTTTAATGGGGAGAATATGTGTTAAAAAGGTATATCCACACAAAGGAAAGTTTAAATTACAACATAAATAAATAAACAGTGATTCCACACATAATCGTGGCACTATGTAATCAACAATGTATGCGTAAAACCTAATGAGTGGAAATTGTGATTTGAAATTCCCTTAAGAAGATAATTGTGTTAATAAAATTTATTGATTATGTGTATTAACAGTAAATACAGTTAAATAAATTATAAAAAATATAAAATACATCAAAATTCGTTTCCCACATAATCATAGAAGGACATAATCAATAAGTATACGATTATACCAATGAATGGAAATTGGGATAACAAATTCTCGTATCTTGAGTTTGACTTGTCTCATTCATTCTTTATATTCCTGAATAAAAAATAGCTTAATTTATATTTAATTAATAACTTTTTAAAGTATATTTTTCATTTTATATTACTTATCCTCATGTTGTATAAAATATTTATGATCATATCGACCGGTTTTTCAATATTTAATACTTGAGTCAAAAATGAACATATTTTGATATAAATTGTCCATGTAGTCAAACTCCGTCATCACCAGAATATTATTAGTTATTTTAATATCATATATATTCAGTATATATGTATTTAGAATATTTCATAATATTTTTAGATAATAAATGATATGCACCAATCGTGGAGACGGTAGGCCTTACGTATGCATGAACTCTACATTCATTTTTTTCATATTAAAGGATTAAAAACTAAGTGATACATAAGTATATTATAATTCAAGTATAATAACATATGTTATATACATTACATAATTTCATTAACACCATCCTATATACGTTCCTTGTATGACATGAACGAATCATATCACTTTAAGGGGGAAGTAGTCCGCACTTCCTCAAATGATATTATCATATATAGAAATTATGAAAATAAAAAAGATATATTATGTAAAAAAAATACAGATGCATAGAGACAATATAAATATAATATATATAATATATAAGTAAACATCCATCATAATGGCCACTTTAGAGGTGGTAGGGGAAAATTGAACTATCATCATTTCGTGAGGCAGTAGTTCCCTGTACACTGAAACAGTATGTCCGTATCCATTAAAAGGAGGTGTGTGTAAGTTCAGTTCAAATAAATCTCATAAAAGAAACCTAGTATATAGAGGATAATGGTTTTGTTATGTAATCTAATAATAAGAATATCATAGGGAGTGAAAAATGAAAATAATAGAAATGAACTTGAGATAATACGTTACCTCTAAATCTGGTAAATTGTTTTCATTTGATGCAGATGGATTTCATTAATTTCCATTGTAATTTATAAGAATTTACATGTAATTTTTTAAAATTATATGTAATTATGTTGAGACTAAAAACTCTGTCGGTATGTGATTCTATGGCCTAGTGAGCCCAGAACGTAATTTTGAACATTTTTTATGGTACATTAAGTAAAAGTGTGAGTGGTTTTTTTTAACTTCTGAACCAGTACTCAGATAGAAAATATGAGTGAACCATTGAACTAAGAATGCATGGATTCATGTAGAAATGAAATTAACATTGGCTGGAAAGGGATGGACAGAAATGTTAATTTTTGGAATTTTTGAGAAAACTAATAAAATAACTTAAAAAGTTATTTTATTTCTTTTCTCACTAATGAGCGATGACATAGAGACATTGTAGCGCAACGATGAGGTAGTGATGAGATGCATTATTGGAGCTCATTAAGGGATCAATAACTTGCATTGTAATGATTATTTAATTACACATAACAATATCATTGTATCATAAATAAAATAGGATAATGACGCGACATCGTAGCATAACAGAAACAATGCGACATGTTTTTATTTTCATATTTTGATGCATTGGTGGAATGAGGATTAAAATATGAGGATTATATAATGAACCTGTGACATATTTCCACCCCATATAAGAAAAAAAATTCCATAGGGAGACTATTGACTTCGACTACCTCGATGAATGATGAATTCCATTGAACACCTGGACCCTCGAGGATTAAGTGCTATGGAAACGAATGTCAATGAAGTAGGGGTTTGATTTTGGATTTTGGATTTCCTTTTACTTTTTTTTTATAAATGACCAATGTGGATTAATCCATGAATAGGTTAATGTGTGGATCACACGTTCTTGATGTACGGTGTCATTCTTGGTTTTTCTATTCATGATTAATTTTTTTGTTGATAGATTGGTAATCCAAAGAACTTCCCCTATTTTAAACCTCTAACACGGAGGGCACAGGCTGACACAAACAAGGCCCAGGTCCCCTGCACTTGCGTTCTTGGTATCCGTATCCTCAAAACAGTGGAAAGATGAATCTGGGTCCAAGGGAGGGAGGGTAGTGAACAAAGATGCCCTTATGCAATTGGGATCGTGAAACAGACGACATTTGAAACTCAGATGGCTAGCAGAGGGAACTGTAGGTGCACCATTGCTGGTGGGGGTCAAATTCCATGGCCGACTAGCCGTTGTGGCATATACGAGCGGTGCTTGATGACACATTATGGAGGCGGAGTCCCTCTATGGGGACACCCGAGCGACTTGGAGAGCCGTAGTCTCTTGACCGCGACGGAGGGGAGGCTGCTGAACATAGTGCCAAGAGGTTGGTGTTTGGAAGGAGAGGCCCACTCCTTGCATGTCGTGTTCAAACATAGAGGGGACGCGATGATGGATGCTATGTCCCAGGTGAACACCATTGTTCCGAATGTGGCAGACTGAGATCTAGCTAGCAGGCCATACCCCCAGCCATCGGGTTGGGCTGGACACACGCCAGTGGGTGGACCTGCACCGAAGGGTCAGACCCGCACCCTTCGGGCTGGGCAACACCACTATCCAAACTGGTCCGGGCCGAATGAGGCCCACTAGAGAGGCCAGACCGGACATACCCTAACCCAAAATAGGGCAGGTTGAACAAGCCAAATTAAACTGGGGTAAGTGGGAGACCTGGCCCGGGTTGGTCGGTTTTGTCCGACCAGGCGTAGATACAACCACCCCGTGGCTACTAAAATGATAATATCTTACAAACTGGACATCTGTTTGATGCGCCGTCAATTGAATTGGAACCCCTAAAACAAGACAGTCCTTTGATTTATTCTATATGGGACTTATTATAGGTAGAGGTATGACCAATGGCTTGAGGTGTACCTGTGTGGATCCTTAGTGGCCAGACAGAGGATCCATAGCCGTGTCGATCCTTAGAGTCCCTGCAGACAAGTAGTAGCCATGTGGATCCTTATTGGCCTGGAAGATGAGCAGTAGTCGTGTGCATCCTTAGTGTCCCGACAGATGAGCATCAATTCACCAAGGATGAGGCCCTCAACAGTATGAAACATTATTCACTATAACTGATGAACCTTTACTACTCTATAATATACCTGGTGTCAGTTGTTCTTAATTTGTGGCTTTGATTTGGGGTTTCTTTGTGGTATTTCTCCTCAGAGGACTTAGGTCCCCTACTAAGTACTATACTACTCACTACATCATGTGATTCACCCACATGTGTTGTGACTTTTTCAGATGACAGATGTTTAGATGGAGGACATAGTGGACTAGGAGAAGGTGGGCCCTAGTAGGATCAGGGGATAGGACGTACTACACCGACATCCAATATCTACACAACTCATACCATCGGGTGTGGATTTCAGTAGATCGCTACTCCAGTCCCATTCCACATCCCTGTTTTCTATTTTTTTGATGGGTTGGTATTTTATCCCACTTGTTTTCAGTTCTACTTGTATTTAGCACTAGTTTCAGTATACATGTTCAAACTTTTCAGTTTTTGGGATATGGATTAGCATGTGTGTGTGTAAAGGTACTCGGGAAAATGCCTCCCACTTGCAGGTTGATGCCTTTGTCAATAGTCACCATCCCCTAGCCTTTAGGAGGAGAGCTTGGGGTATGTCATTACACGGGCCCTGAGGGATGGGTCATAATAGAGTGTTATCAATGATGGTCGGTTCAACTTCAGAGACCGAGAGTATATTTTTTTTGTTTTTTGGAAACAATTTTAAATGTTGTGAGTCTGCCTTTTATATTCAGGGAGTCTGGTGTTGCTACAGTTGCTGATGTATCCGCATACTAGGACCTTGAATTCTGCTTTTTAACTCTATACATGAAAAATGGGGTTCATAAGTGTCTCCTTATGATCATCTTGAATAAGAGTCTTCTAAACAGGTATAATCTTGTGACTGTGTTAAACATTTATCTATTTCTGGATTCCTCCCCATAGACAACTATCTAGTCTTTTGATACTTGTTCAGGAGGACAACCCTCCTAGTGACGAAGCATTTGTTTGGGGACCAGTTCTCGAGATGGCCCCACTGTATGGTGTACCTGTGCTACCACAACATGTTGGTCAGAATCTACTACTGGGGGTACTGACAGAGGACATGTGTAGAAATAATGCCATGAATGAGTTTCAGATAAAGAGACCTCCCATGTTCAGGGGAGAGATAGATCATCAGGTCATTGAGGATTGACTAGAGGTGGTGAGGTGGGTCTTCTGCTTAGTGAGGAAACCGCTTGACCACATGGAAATCATAGATGAAAGACTTCATAAGGGCTCGATAGGAAGATAACGAAGTTTTACAATTCAGACTCCTGATGAGGTTATCCTCAACTAGACGGACTTTAGGCAGCTTTTTTGGGGGGAGTTTATCCCCACGACATTTCTCTTGAAGTACATTCTACAGTTTCTTCCCCATCAGTAGGGAAGTGTGGCGACAACAGAGTTATTAGAAAGGTTTACTGAGCTTTCCCACTACTCAATAGACATGGTTCAAGATGCTTTCATTAGGGATCATGCATTTGAGCATGGACTTAGGTGGGAGATTAGGATGTCCACGATGTCTCTCATCATCCCCACAAATTCTAGAGTTCCTGAGAGATCTTTACTAGTAGCTATATTCCTCACACAGCATGCACCAATAGTGGATGCCACTACCGGGTGAGAGGTAGCTGAGCCATCTATGGGAGCTAGTCGATAGATGTTGCAATGGTCTAAACATGCTAGATCATCTAGTGGACAACTCCAAGACTCAGGATGGAGGGTGCAAGAACACCAATACTATGGGAGACAGTAGACATGAAGGGTATGCTACTCATGCAGAGGGCAAGGATGAGTGTCCCATGACTACCCAACCCTTCGTAGAGACCTTCAATTGATGGTTTAGGAACCGCCATGATAGAGGTAGAGGATAGTGTGAGGAATGCCTTGTGGTGACATTTGTGAGAGGGGAGTTGGACGAGCAGTAGGAGATGAGCGATAGTTCGAGGTAATACTGCTACAACCACCAGGTGGTCCACCCCAACCTCCAGGAGTAGGAGGACATGGGAAACCATAGCTTGAGGCCATAGAGGATTAAGACTATCTCACTTCAGATTTGATTTGAGGTACAATCTGGGTATTCTTGACCCTAACTACAGTTCTTATTGACATAGGTTCCAGTCACACTTTATTTTTCATTTCTCTTATTTGGAGATCATATATTCAGATGGATCCATTGCCTCAATACTTACAGATAGAGACTCCTACAAGAGGGGATTCGATGATTAAAAACAGGTGGAAATAGTGTGATCTTACACTAGGAGGTGAGAGCTTCAGCTGGGATCTCTTAGTAACAGCGTCGAGGCCTTATGATTTCATATTGGTATGGACTGGTTATCCACATTCCATGCTCATATAGATATTTTTAGTTTTACAGTGTGGTGTGTCTATGAAGATGCGACTAGGTTTCTGTCACTGGCAGGAAGGAAACCATTACAACACAGGGAAAATGTTCCTAGAGGAGGGTGCATCCGATCACTCACCAGTTAGCTTGCCTCACCCTTGGTTTATTGGATGAGAGGAGTCCAATATTTCCTATAGTGGTGGATGAGTACACAAATATTTTTTCAGGAGGACATTCCCAAACTACCTCCTAATAGAGAGGTAGGATTTTTAATCAACCTGTACCCCGAGATGACACCGATATCCACACAGTCATATCATATGGATCTCACAGAGCTTCACAAGCGTAGGGTATAGATAGAGGACTTGTAGAAGAAGTAGTTCGTAAGTCCCAATTTTTCCCATGAGAAACCCCATTATTATTTTCCAAGAAGGAAGATGGGAGCTTGAGGCTATGTGAGGACTTCCAACGCCTAAACTAAGTGACCTTGAAGAATAAGTATCCACGAACAAGGATTGATGACCTCTTCGATTAGCATAAGGAGTGATGAGGTTCTTGAATATCTAATTAAGATTAGGATATCACTAGCTTTGGGTACATGATGACGATGTACCGTATATAGCCTTTAGGTGCCGGTATAGCCCGATGAGTTCATGGGGAAGCCTTTCAGCAATACAAATGCCCCGACAGTGTTCATGGGCCTCATGAACAGGTTTTTCTATCCCTACCATGACATGATTTTCATAGTATCCATTGATGAAATCATGGTGTACATAGCGTCATAGGAGCACCATGCTACACATCTATGGATAGTCCTGGATACACTCCATGAGAACCAAATTTATTGTAAGCTCCTGAAGTGCCAGTTCTGGAGTTTAGATATCTAATTTCAGGGAAACGACATCTCAAAGGATGGAGTTGTAGTGGATATGATGAAGATAGAGGTAGTGATCACTTGGGATCCACCCATGAGAATGACTAAGGTGTGTAAATTCATGGGGTTGATGGTTACTATTAGAGGTTCATGCCCAATTTTTATGGAGTGGAAGAATACTTTTCATATTTGACATGGAAGGTATAACCCTTCGTGCGGATGGAGAAGTTACAGCAGAGTTTTCAGGAGTTGAGTCAGAGACTAACTAGTTCCCCATTCATGATACTTCTAGAGGATGGATTTTATTACGTTATATTATATGACGCATTAGGGACCGGTCTAGGCTATGTCCTGATACAGGAGCAAGTGGTGATTGCTTAAGGTTCACGATAGTTGAGGAAGCATGATAAAAACTACGTGACCCATAACATGGAGTTAGAAGTAGTGTCCTTTTCCTTAAAGATGTGGAAACACTACTTTATGGGTGAATAGTTTACACTCTACTCCATCCACAAGAGCCTCAGCTATATCTTCTCCCATAAGGACATGATCTTGAGACAGTGGTGATGGATAGGGTTCCTCCATGACTATGAATTTGAGAGAGTCTAAAATCTTGAGAAGAGGAACATGGTAGAATACATGATTAGAGGGATGACCGAGTTGCTACTACTGAGTGAGGTGATAGAGAAACTACCTTGATGTTGATATCCTTCATGGATGATGAGGGATCTTCTTAACTTCAGTCGATGATTGTTATTCACCCACTCTTACAGAGAGTCATGTAGGCAATACTGGGGGATGTTGACTGTGAGGCCCCATGTGCTCAGTTACCCTCTGGACATCCTCCTAATGGATTTTGGATAGGTGGGGAGCATTTCAACCTTTTTAGAGGGTGCACTACAATACTAGTGGTGTTGTACGTGGAGGTGTTGCAGGAGTTCCATTCATTCGCTTTAGTGGTACCTCTTGTAGCGGTGAAGATGTACGAAGACCTCTGACATCTTTATTCATGGCCAGAGATAAAGAAAGAAGTGGCCGAGTTCAATTCACAATACCATACTTCTCAGTAAGTGAAGACTAAGCATTATGTTCAACCAAGTATGGCTTGGACACTTGATGTACTAGAATAGAAATGGGATGGTATCCTGATGGACTTCATGATGGGGTTACCATGTATATCCCAAGGCCATGATACTATATGTGTGATCGTTGATCGACACACCATGTCGGCTCAATTCCTACCCATCTAGGAGAAGGGGATAGTAAAGGGAGAGGGATGACTCTACATCTAGGAGATTGTGCAAATTCATGGGGTACCTTCGACAATCATCTCAGACCGCGATTCACGCATTACACCTTCGTTGTGGAAGGAATTATAAGAGGTTTTCGGGACTCAACTGCACTTGAGAACAGCTTTTCAGCCAAAGAAAGATGGTTAGACAGAGCGGACCATACATACCATGGAGGACATTCTTTGTGTTTGTCCGAGATTTTGTTCATAGTTTTGAGGAACACCTTCCACTGGTGGAGTTTTCATACAACAACATATATCTCTCCACTATTGGTATGGAATTGTTCGATGCATCGTACATGCAGCCATTCAGATCACCTCTATACTAGATAGACCATGGAGATTCATCACTCAGGGATCTAAATGTGGTACAGGCTACCACTAAGATAGTGTAGGTCATCCAAGAGTAGATGAAGATTGTAGAGATTAGACAGAATTCTTATATCAATAAGAGGTGGATACACTTGTAGTTCAAGGAGGGAGACCACGTGTTCCCTCGGGTCTCACCCCGACTGGGATTGTAGAGATTTAGACAGGGTAGAAAGATATATCTGATGTCCATTAGAACTTTTTACATCCTAATTATAGTAGGTGAGGTGGCGTAGTGCCAGGTTGTTACCCCACAGATTCCCCATGTGCACGAACTCTTTCACGTATCGTAGTTGAGTAGATATGTGCCTAATCCTTCACACGTCATTGATTTTGGTGAGTGAGAATCTGATGGATGGGATAAATTTGCGGAGTTCTCAATGGAGATAGATTATTGATAGGAGCAGGTCCTCTGTGGGTGATCGATTCCTCAAGTGCGAGTTCTATGGCCGCACGAGAATATCCATGAGGGAACATGGGAGTGGGAGGCTTAGATTTGTGCTCAGTACCCCGATTTATTTTTTTATCCCTTATTTTGGCTTTTAGGGACGTAAATACCTATGGTGGAGTGAATGTAATGCCTTGAAATTTACATTTTAATTTTTTTAAATTATACAGAATTATTTCAAGAATACACGATTTGAAGGTAAGTAATTCTAGGGCCCGGTGAGTCCTGAACAGAATTTTGAACTTTTTAAATGTACATTTTGTAAACATGCGAGTGGGGTTTTTTAACTTTTGAAGCAGTTCTCAGAGCAAAAATTTGAGGTCACCATTTAACATAGAACACCGATATTTTCTTAATTAGACATAAATTCGTCTAGTAAGGGACAAACAAAAAAGAAAATTTTTGGAATTTTCTAGAAAAATAATAAAATGACATAAAAAGTTATTTTATATCTTTTTTAACCAATAACAGATGAAATGGGGACACTATGGTGGACCAACAAAGTAGCAATGAGACATGATAATGGAGCTCATTAATGGATCATGAACACATAACATAATAAAACTTTATTGACGCATAAAAGGGATGTTTTTTCACAAATGAAATAGTGTGATGATGTGATGTCTCTGCGTAACAGAAACACTATAACATATTTTTTTAATAGTTTCACGCATTGGTGAAAAAAGGATTAAACTGGGAGTATTCTTTGATGAACCTCTGACATATTCCATCCCCAATGAAGAATGATGAACATCAGTGGGATGTAATGGACTTCGACAACCTCTAAGAATGGCGAATGTCATTGACATCTTGGAACCTCGCGGACTAAGTGCTATAGAAACAAATGTCAACGATGTAGGGTTCAGATTTTGGTTTTATGATTTCCCTGTTCTTTTTATTATTCTAAAAAAGGAATGAAGATCAACCCATGAACATGTTAATCCATGGATCATGCATTCTTGTGTGAGAGTGGTGTTCTTGGGATTTCTATTTGGGATTAATTTTATTGTTGATATAATGGTAATCCCCTGACATTCCCCTATTTTAAACCCTTAATACAGAGGGTGTGGGCCGACACAAACAAGGCCTGGGTCCCTTTGCACAAGCGTTTATCATGGTCATATCCTCAATATGGTGGTAAGATGGATCTGGGGCCAAGTCAAGGATGGTGGAGACCCGAGAGGCACGTAGGCATGTGGTGATCAAGAAACAGACAATATGAGCAACTCTGGTGGCCCACAGAAGGAACCACTAGCGAACCGGCATCGGGAAGGTGCCTACAGCGGGTGCCACAGACTGAGGAAGGTGGCCTTCCCCTTAGTGCCCCATGGTAGTAAGAGGCCACGACTGGCTTGCCAATGTTTCATAAAGGAGCGGCATCGACCAGCACCGCGTAGAGGCAGAAGCCCAGGTCCGGGCTACCTGACTGACCTCGTGAGCTGCGGTCGCTCGACTGAAGTGGAGGGGAGGCCAAAGCCCATCAGATGTGATAGGTGATGGATGCGAAGCTAGGTAGGCACCACGTGGAAGGAGGGTCCCACTCCAAGTGTGCTGTGTTCAGATAGGGTGGGGGCACACCACTGGCAGCCTTATCCCGGGCGCACATCACCTATACTCCCCTAGTGGACCGTGCTCTTGCTAGAGGTCCATGCCCCTAGCAAATAGGCCATGATGAACCCTCACTAGTTGGTCAGACCCATCCCAATGGACTGGAACCACGCCAAAGGTCCAGAACCACATACCGTGGTCCTAAACCACACACTTCGTGACTAGTCGAATGAGACAGTGTCGCTAGGCGACCCTAGGGGCTAGACCCCTGGTCAAATTGGGCTCGGCCCAACGAGGCGCACTGGTCCGGCCAGACCAGACCTACACTGAAATGAACGTGGTTAGGTCAGGCTTGTCTAATTAAATGGGAGTAGGTGGTACCCTTGTGCAGGGTTGGTCAGGTCGGTCTGACTGGGTAAGTCCGAGTCCTTATGCAAGCGTCCCGTAGCTACAAAAATGCTAATATCTTATAGACAGGGTGTTTGTTCTACAAGATGTCTATTAAGTTTGAACCCTAATGAAACTATGGTCCTTTTTTATTCTATGTGGAACTTATTGGAGTTTTTGGTATGATCTATTGCTTAAGAAGCATGAGTGTGGATCCTTAATGGCTCGGTAGACGAGCAACAATCGTGTGGATCCTTAGTGGCTTAACAGACGCGCAGTAGCCCTATAGATCCTTATTGTCCCGATATACAAGCAACATTAGTGTCGATATTTAGTGTATTGGTAGATGAGAACTAGCCATGTGGATCCTTAGTTTCCTGTAAGACGACCAATAGCTTTGTGGATCCTTAGTGGCTCAGAAAACGGGCAATGATTCATCAAGGATGAGTCCCTCAATCCAACGAAACCATGATCACTATAACCGATGAACCTTTCCTACTCTAGAATTTACCTGGTGTGAGCTATACTTACTTTGTGTATTTTCTTTTTGGTGCTTTGTGGCATTTTTTCAGAGTGGACTGGGGTACCCTATAGAGTACTGTGTTACTCACCCCTGCACTACTTTCACCCACAATTGTTGTTTCTTGTCCAGACGACGAACGTTTTAATGGTGGACTTGGGGGCCTAGGAGTAGGTGAGGCCCAATAGGATCTGGAAAAAATGATATTATACCACATCTTATAATATCTACACTACTCATACCATCAGGTGGGGCTTTCAGTGGATGGATTCCCAGGTCCCTTTTCATGTTCCTGTTTTCAGACTTTTTGTTGGGTTTGTATTCTGGCCCACATTTTTTCAGTTGTACTTGTACTCAGCATTTGATTCGGTATAATTTTTTTCCCTTTCAGTTTTTTGGGTGTGTTTGGGAATGTTTGTGCATTCAGGTACGAAGTATAATACCTCTTACTTATTGTTGATGCCTTCAACACTAGTCGCCAACCCCTGGCCTTCGAGAGGTGGGCTTTGGGTATATCACGACATGGGCCCTGGTGCATGGGTCGTGAACTTATTCCTACCAAGGTAAATCTTGTAGGTGTTGGGGATGGATTTGGGAGATTATTTGAGTATAATTATGATGGGACAAGGGTCTTGATAGGTGTGAGTAACTTGGTATAGGTGGTGGCCTTTTATTAGAGGGAGGAGGGGCACTTTAGGAATGTATGGAAATACAATTTTATTAAAAATTGATTTTATGTTTAAAATGGTCTCAAAATATTTTATTTAATATCTAAGATGATTTTGGGTCAAAACATCTCATCCTATAGTTTTTATAAAGGTTTAGGTCAAAAATCTAACCATATATTTTAGCTTTACCCCTTAGTTAAAAACATTAACTCTTACCATGTATTCTGCAATTTTCATAATATATGGTATCTATAGATACTATAAAATGCCAAGAGAGCCATAAGTGGATCATTAATGGAATTTTTATCGTTATATATATCATTTGGACAAATCATATATTTTTAGGAATATTATATCATTTAATAAAATAGTATTTATTTTAAAAACTCATTTATGTCAATTTTGACAATATTTAGTAATTGATTTTAATTAAAGTCATAAACACATTATTACATAGAAAAACGGCATGATCTCAAATAAAATATTTCATAATCATATAGAAAATTTTTGGATGGCATCGTAGAGTTTAAATTATTATTATTTTTATATTTATAATATCATTTATTCTAATCATTCATTAATAAGGATATCACTACATAATCATTGTGTCAAAAACAAATTTATTTATTTAATTTCTAAAAATTATAAATAAAATACCGTGATGTATTAAATAATGTTAGATTTATAATGACTATTTATAGTCGAAGATATCGTTTATTTAAACCAAATTAAAATTTTTTTCAGAAAAAGATACATGTTTATGTTATATTTCTCTTTATTTTAAATTAATTATAATAAAATATCATTTTTGTAACACCCCATGATTTTATGAAAAATATTCTTTTTAATTTCATTAATGTCTTGTGTTGTACGCTACACCAAAAGGAGCTTTCTCAACATGCATCCTTGACTTGCCTTGTATTACACGCAATCGCGACCTTCCTCGATAGCGTGTGTAGTACGCAATACCGAGTTTCACTAAACAACGATATGCTATTAAAATATTATTAAAACTAGCCATTATGAATAGTAATAACCACTTTTTGACATATTTTAAATTTTAATATTCAAAATGGACTTCATTTTTGGATTCGGAATATCGAAATTAGCTTAGGGTGAAATTTTGGTAATTTTCGGATAACTTTCATATTTTGATGAATAGTGGAAATTACCAAATTTTAATTAAAAACAACTTTTTCAATCGAAATAATTAATAGTGTTTAATTATTAATTTTAGTGGTTTTAATGTATATTTAGAATATATTTTTACAATTTAATACAATGTTGGTCATTGGATGTAATTTCACATTTAAACCAGTTATAAACAAGTGTCAATCTTTTGATAGTTATTATCTCTTAAAAACACGCCTTTTGTTTTGAAGACGGGAATTAATTTTTAAATTAATTAATGCAACTGATATGTTTTGAATTTGGTAAAATAGAAATCATTTTTGAGTTCATAATATCAAATATAGCTTAGGCGTAATTTTTGGTATTTTTCTGAAAACTTTCAGTTTTTGATGAATAGTGAAACCACTATGTGGTAGTAAAAAAAACTGAATTTTTCATAAAACTTAATTTTACCGCTTCTGTGAGTGGAATTTCAAAATTCTGAGAGACACGGTTGATGTCATTAATTAAAATGTGGTTCAATGAGATGAAAATAATTTTTGGTGAATAGTAATTTTTTACTTTTATTTACCACGGTTAAAAGTAAATAGGGTAATTAAGGATAAAAATGATATTATTATTACCCAAACACATGTCCAAATTATATTGGATCAGTGTAATTCGACCAAAAACAAGCTTATGAATAAAATATGACCATTTAGGCCCACTTGGATTAGATTAGGACATTTATTATTATTTAATTCAAAGAAGTGTTAAAAGAGTTAAAATCAATGTTTATTTACTAAATCATTTTTAATATAGGGTTATACATACGATAAATTCGATTTTAAATATTAATTAGAAATATAAAAATATTTACTACATAATGGTAATTTATTTGTAATTTTTAGACATTAAATAATTTAATTTATTTATGACACAACGATGATGCAGTAATTATCTTATTAATGAAATATTGACATAATTGATGTTATAAATACTCAAATAAATATAATTTGAGACTTTTTATGACATACACTAATTTTCTAGGTTAATATGACATGTTATTGTTGATTTAATTAACTTTTTTTTGAACTTATCATTCTGTTATGATTTTCACAAAAATCAATTACTAAATAGTGTCAAAATTGACATAAAATAGTTTTTAAAACAAATATTATATTATTAATTGTTATTTTATTCCTAAAAATCTAAGGTTAGGCCAAATGACTTAGATAAGGTTATATATATTAATAATAAACAATTTTGGGTTCGTTTGGTTTCTTATAGTATCTTTATTAACCTTATAGTATATGAAAATAATAAGACACGGTAAAAGTAAAATTATTTAACTTAATGTTAAATCTAAATGATAAGGTTACAATAGGAACCTAAACTTGTCTAAATTATATTGGATGAGAGTATTTCGACCAATCCCCACCTTAGCCTCTAAATAAATCAATTTGGAGATATTTAAATCTGAACTTGACTTTATAATAAAATAATATTTTTAGTTATTCCAAAGGTGCCCCTCTCCTCCCTTATAAAAGGACACCTCCTCCCTCTATTCCTCACACAACATTGAGCCTTCAAGCTCGGCCAACCCCTCCCAAATTATCTTCTCCACTTCCCTAGAAACATCCTAGAGGTTCTGGTCTTCCTCAAAGACCAATTTTAGTGCCATAAGAGGAGGTCTCAAAGTGGCGCTTCAAAGAAGAGGTAATTTCCGTTACCGATTTTTTCACCTTTATTTCTTCTTCCACTTCTTCTTCTTAGGTTGTTTCATTATGAAATAATAACATCAGTATCACTCATATAATGATATGTTATTATAAGTATGAAACAATCCTATTTCACCATCTATCCATCCTACGGAAAACGAAATCACCACGCGTCCGTACGTACGGAATACCGTCTCCACACCGTGGTGAAATCTATTTTCCACCACCACCTTACATGGATGGGTATAATGGTGTAAATAATAACTATATATTATTATTTTATAGTGATATTTTTTATGAAATAGTATACATACACTCCAATACAATCCCACGATCATGAGAACGATATCATCGCTCGTGCGTACGTACGGACTACCGTCTCCACGACGCGATGAGATTCATTCTCCACTTTAACCATTCATGAATGATTATAAAGTATATATAATAAGTAGTCATGAAATATATGACATAATAATGATACTGGATTTATGACAACCCTGCTTTTATTACAACTTAAACATGCTTTATTACATAAAACTTCACTTGATACAACAAAGAAGATCGAGAGGTTTAGTGTCTTTGGGGCTTAGGATCATTACATAAAAACTTTAAACTTGAAATACAACATCCTTATTGAAAACTTCCTTTAGATGACCACTACATTCCTTCGTACTTAGCATTGCATGGGATAACCTGAGGACATGCATAAGAAAAGGGTGAGCTATAAAGCCCAGTAAGGGAGTACATAATGAATAACATGAGGAGTACAATACATGTTAGGAAATAGGAATATCAATAGAGCATAAGAGAGACATGAACATAAAGGCATGATAAAGCATGATAATCATAACATGGAAATGTGGCAACAACACTTAACATTGAATTAGCATGAGCCAAGGCTCATTGCACATGGAGCATGAGTAAACCCTCATTGCACTTGAAGCACGAGTAAACCCTCGTTGCACTTGAATTAGCATGAGTCAACACTCATTTCACATGACGTATCATGATACTATACTTTACCCAATGCATTGGAGCGCTATAAAGGGCGCACCCTTCTTAAAAATTACATTTCATGCATAAGTGTGCCACATGGATCATAAAGCATGGATTCATAAAACATAATCATTTCTTCCACGATAAAGGAGTGTGGAATTCATACATGAAACATTATAATCAATATGTAAATGTGCATAAAGGTGAATACCCTTGATGGAGAAATGGGCATGGTATTCACTACACAAAGACATTGGCTTAGGAAATCGGTGCGATTTCGGCAGCGTAACGGCGTGACATAAGAATTCATAAAAAAGGTTGATGAGAGAGAAAGGGGTTCCTCATCATATTTACATGTAATGTACAGTAAGGATATCATATATATACATGTCCCAACAATAGAAATGGAATTTAGATTCATGATACAAAAGAATTGCTTGAATGTAAAAGAAGAGAGAGAAGTTCCTTTCGGAATTTCGGCATAGTAACGGGTGTACATGGGAGGCATTTAATGAGAGAGAAAGGGTTCTCCCATCATTCAAACAATAAGAGGGCGGTATGGGGGAGGTGCGAAACCATACCCAAACATTCATAATTGAAATAAAAAGGGAAATACAACTTAAAGAAAATTGACAAAAACTGAGAAAGGAAGAAAACCCCTTACTTGGAAGTGTGCTTCCAAAGGCTAGAGAGAGGCTTGTGAGAAGCTTCTTGGGAGCTTGGGGCACCTTGGGAGGATTCTAGAGAGAGTAGGGCAGAGGTTGGACGAACTTCAAGGGCTTTGAGTGAGGAGGAAGTGGGAGCTTGGGTGGGTTTATATAGGAAATGTGAGAGAATTCTTTATTATTTAGGTTTGGGACCCCTTATATTAAAATAATCCAAAACACAAACCATCCCATGGTATTTGCCCATGGTTTCTGGAAAAGGAAAGAGGAAAACAATATTTTACAAGGTCAAGGTCCGAACTTATTAACAAATTAGGGTTGCTTATGTGGAGGTGAGTCACACTCCCATGGAAATTAATTTAAAAAGGCAAAGTGTTGAATAAGTCTTGAGGGCTCCATTAATGCTATGAAAAGTTAGTCAAACAAACCCAAAACCTTATTATTTTAATGATAAAACACATATTGTCCGAACATAAGGATTATGGTATTTTATTACATCACCATTGGGTCATTATGATGTCATAAAACACATTATATATTTAAATGGTATTTAATTTTTACCCAAAAATTTGACTGTCTCAGAAAATTATGAAAAATT
Organism: Viscum album; assembly: GCA_963277665.1. Classification (NCBI taxonomy): domain Eukaryota; kingdom Viridiplantae; phylum Streptophyta; class Magnoliopsida; order Santalales; family Viscaceae; genus Viscum; species Viscum album. The sequence continues at coordinate 1,652,610,522 of OY728121.1, read as the reverse complement.
CACCGTTGGATAATTTCGACATCCTGATTCCAAAAATAATATTTATTTTATCTAAATAATTTTCTAAAAATGTGAATTTTCACTTTTAAAATAAAAACCGACATTTATAAAAAATTCACGGGTTTTGACAGAAATGGCTTTCAAACCTTAATAAAAATTTTAATTGCATTCATAAAATTATAAGATCATTTATATTTAATAAAAATTAATTTAATATTAATAATAATATTTTATTAAAATATTATTTAATTCAAAAATCCTTTAATTTAATAAAATATAATTCTTAATTAAATAATAACTAAAAAAATCATTTGTACTTTAAAAACTAATTACAATGCATCAAAAATGACTAGAAATTATATTCATTATTATATACAAAAATAATTTACATGAACATGGTGCTACTTATTTGTTACATAACCCCTTAAAATAGCCGCATAAGACCTAAGGGTAAGGTGTGCGATGGTGACAGACTCTTGGGGTTGCTCGGATAACATCGCTCGAGTGGTGATCTCTATCAACTTCCATTTTTCCCGTAGACGATCACGTTCGAGCTTGACTTGATGAAGCTCAGCTTGGGCTTGGTCAAGGGAAAAGCCCAAAGACGCCACCTCCTTTCCGAGCTCCGACAAATGGGCTTCGTAAGGGGAAATTCTACTGGATGAGACCATCGCTTCCTTTGTCTGAGTAGAAAATTGGTTCGTTAAATCCTTATATTTAAACTACCCAGATGATCACTGTTCAACGGCTATAAAAGTAACGGTCACAAATATTAACGTAAAACTTAAAGAATTTGACATCTTATAAAAACATTTTTCATAAAGAAACATTTAACTGGATCAAGAGGGATTTTCCATTAATGAAACTTTGGGTCGTTACAACATTCCCCCCTTAAGAAATTTCGCCCTCGAAATTTTCCTTTTCCCACACTAAAACAAATGTGGGTAACTTAGCTTCATCATATCCTCCGACTCCCAAGTTTCTTCTTCAAACTTGTGGTTTCTCCACAACACCTTGACGAGGGGCATTGTCTTATTTCGTAGAACTTTTTCTCTATGATCCAAGATCTTCACTGGTTGCTCCTCATAAGAAAGATCGTCTCCTAATTGTACCACCTCAGAAGAGAGTACATGTGAAGGGTCTGGTATGTACTTCCTTAAGAGGGATACATGGAAGACATCATTCACCTTGGCCATAGTAGGTGGAAGTGCTAGTCGATAGGCCACAACCCCAACACGATCATGAATCTCGAAGGGGCCGATGTACCTTGGACTTAACTTCCCTTTCTTTCCAAACCTCATGACCTTCTTCCACGGAGATATGCGTAAAAACACCATGTCTCCGACTTTAAACTCAAGGTCTCGTCGACGATTATCTGCATAACTCTTCTGTCGACTTTGGGCTGCCTTGATATGCTGTTGAATCGTTTTCACCTTCTCCACCATTTCTTCGACCATTTCTGGTCCAAGCAGCTTACGTTCACCGACCATATCCCAACATGCCGGTGTTCTACACCTTTTCCCATACATGGCTTCATATGGTGCCATTTGGATGCTCGAGTGGAAACTATTATTATAAGAGAACTCAACTAGAGGAAGATGTTGATCCCATCCTCCTTTAAAGTCCATTGAGCATGCTCTCAACATATCCTCAAGTGTTTGGATAGTCCGCTCGGATTGGCCATCAGTTTGAGGATGATAGGCCGTACTGAAGTTCAGTTCAATATTCAGAGCATGTTGAAGACTCTTCCAAAACTTAGAGGTAAATCTTGGATCTCGGTCAGACACAATAGATAGTGGTACTCCATGCAACCGTACCACTTCCCTGATATATATCCGTGCCAGTTGATCCAAAGAGAAATCCTCTCGAATAGCAATGAAGTGTGCAGTCTTTGTAAGACGATCCACAATAACCCAGATTGCATTGTTGCTTTTGGATGTCCTTGGAAGTCCAGTGACGAAGTCCATGGTGATGTTCTCCCATTTCCATTCTGGTATGGGCAATGGTTGCATCATCCCCTTAGACTTCTGCCTCTCTGCCTTCACTTGCTGACACACAAGGCACTTTGATGTATATTCGGCGATCTCCTTCTTCATATTATCCCACCAAAAGTTTTCTCGGAGATCTCGATACATCTTTGTGCTCCCTGGGTGAATAGAGAAATTTTAACTATGTGCATCATCCAAAAGTTCCTTCTTCAGCTCCGAACTTGATGGGACACATAGTCTTTTCCCAAACCGCACAATTCCTTCTTCATTAACATTAAACTCTGAGGATTTTCCCTTTTTGATAGCTTCCACTTTTTCTTGGATTCTCGCATCATCCTTTTGAGCATCATTTAACCTTTCCAAAAGAGATGGTTGAGCAATCATTTGTGAAAGGATTGATGATGTTCCCTCCTTTATGATTCCCACGTCCATCTTCATCAAGTCTAAGAAGATTGGATCCTTCTCAATTATCATCATTGATAGAATTGCTGGATCCTTTCTACTTAGGGCATCCGCTACCTTGTTCGCCTTCCCAGGGTGGTAATGTATTGAACAGTCATAATCCTTTATGAGCTCTATCCATCTTCTCTGGCGCATATTAAGCTCTTTCTGTGTGAATATATATTTAAGACTCTTGTGGTCAGTATATATCTCACATTTCTCTCCATAGAGATAATGCCGCCAGATTTTCAAGGCAAACATCACCGCCGCCAACTCCAGATCATGCGTTGGATAGTTTCGCTCATGGATTTTCAACTGTCTTGAGGCATAGGATATCACTTTATCGTTCTGCATCAGCACACATCCTAAGCCCTTCTTCGAAGCATCACTGAATACCACAAAAAGCTCTCCACTTGTGGGTAAAGTGAGCACAGGTGCAGCGATAAGCCTCCTTTTCAACTCCTTGAAGCTTTCTTCGCATTCATCACTCCAAGAAAACTTTACTTCCTTTCGAGTTAGCTTGGTAAGAGGGTTGGACAATCGTGAGAAGTTTCTCACAAATCGTCGATAATATCCAGCTAACCCCAAGAAGCTATGGATATCAGTTACCAATGTTGGCCTCGGCCATCCCTCAATTGCATCTGTTTTGGAGGGGTCCACAGATATCCCATTGCTTGTGATGATATGGCCCAAGAATGAGACCTCCTTCAACCAGAACTCACACTTGCTGTACTTGGCATAGAGCTTCTCCTTGCGCAAAGTCTCCAGTATAGTTCTTAAATGCTCATCATGGTCCTCCTTGGTTTTGGAGTATATTAGAATATCATCTATAAAGACTACCACAAATTTATCTAGGTAATCTCTAAAGACTCTATTCAACAAGTCCATGAATATTGCTGGAGCATTGGTGAGTCCAAAAGGCATTACTATGAATTCATAGTGCCCGTACCTTGTACGAAAAGCAGTCTTGGGGATATCTTCCTTCTTCACCCTTACTTGATAATATCCCGACCGCAAGTCGACCTTGGAGAAGTATTGTGCTCCACGCAGCTGATCAAACAAGTCATCGATTCTTGGGAGAGGATACTTGTTCTTTATCGTGATTTTTTTAAGTTCACGATAATCGATGCAAAGCCGCATTGACCCATCCTTCTTCTTGACGAAGAGGACTGGTGCACCCCATGGTGATGCACTTGGGCGTATAAACCCTTTATCCAGATTCTCCTGTAGTTGTTTCTTTAGTTCTTCAAGCTCAACCACATCCATCCTATATGGAGTCTTGGATATTGGTAGTGCCCCAGGTATAAGTTCAATTGAGAACTCAACATCTCTTCTTGGAGGAAGACCATGAAGTTCCTCGGGAAATACTTCAGCGAATTCCCTCACAATAGGCATTTCTTCAAGGGTGGTTTCTTCCTTGGAATCAATCATCTGAGCCAGATATGCGTGCTCATAAGGCAGTAATATCCATGCTTGAGATGATGGAGCTAAAGGAGATTCATCTTCCTCCTGACACTTGTAAAGAATCGGGGGTCGATTCTCCATATGGAGTGTGATTTCCCTCTCCCGACAATTTATGTTGGCTCTATATAAGGAAAGCCAATCCCTGCCAAGAATTGCATCAAATTCCACTAAAGGGAGTATGACGAGGTTTGCTGGGAAATTCAATCCACAGATTATAACAGGGGAGGATTTATACTCATGGGATGAAATGATTTCCCCATTTGCCGTACTCACCGACATCTTTACTTCCATGATTTGTGGTGGTGCAGGGATTGTTCTACTAAACTTTTGAGATATAAAAGAATGCGTAGAACCTGAATCAAAAAGTACGTTCGCTATTCTTGAATGAATATCTAGTGTACCTGTCACCACTTCGTTGTCGGGGTTCACTTCGGCAGAAGTGATGGCAAAAGCTCTTCCTTGCTGTCTTGGAGGTTGTTGATTGCCTCCGATAACCCTTGGATTAGGCCACTGATTCGCAAAATGACCCGGTTCTTTTCATTTGAAGCACTGAACAACGCGTTGAGGTTCGAACAGAGTGTTCCTCCCCTCCGTCGCAGCCACGGGTCCTTCTTGCTGACAGTTAACAGCTAGGTTCCCTTCTCTTCCACACTTGAAGCATTTTCTTGTCCCCCTAAGGCAATTTCCAGGGTGCTTCTTTCCACAATTTTGGCAAGTGGGGTGCTGGAATTTCTTAGCACCGTTGGATTTATCCATCGGACCACCAGCATTGAAGTCCACCTTCCGCTTCTTGTCCCCATGATACCCCTGTGATTCTACGATCTCCATTTCAACCTTGAGGGCACATCGGACAATTTCCTCATAGCTGTCGAAGTCACGGATCTCTAATGCTTTCCGCAAGCTAGGCTTCCGCCCACCAAAGAAGCGGTCAACCTTGCATTCGGGGGTAACGACAAAGCCGGAAGCATATCGTGCAAGCCTTTGAAGTTTGCCTCGTACGCTCCCACAGATTCCTCATCTTTCTGCTTGAGGGAAAGGAAGTCCCTTTCCATCTTAAGACGGAGGGTGCGTGGAAAATATTTATCAAAAAACATCTTTTAGAATACCTTCCATTCCAAAGCCTCGATCTCCTCCTCAGGCTTCGTATTTTTGATCAACCTCCACCATTGATCAGCTTCACCCTCCATACGATAAGCCGCCAGGAGAACCTTCTCTTTTTCAGAGCATTGGAGGATGGAGAATATCTTTTCAATGGAGTTGATCCATTGTTCAGCAATCGTGGGATCGGATGATCCACTAAAAGTAGGAGGCCTTTGTCTCATGAAGCTTTCAATAGCAACTTGTTCTTTATTAGGGGGGGGGGGGGTTGAACGTTCCTCTTGAGCAGTGTTTCTATTCAAAACTTGAGTTAGCTGAGAGAGAAGCGTGACAAAGTTCGCGATTCCCGCTCCCATTGGATTGGGCATCTCATAAGTACAATCATCACACTGATCTTCACAACGGTTGTTATCCCGAGTTCTCCTATTACCGGCCATTGGCTGGAATAAAAGGAAAGTTAGGGGTAACACATAAAGGGTAATCCAAAGACAAAAGTTGATGACTTATAAATAAACTTTAATCTCTTTAACTCATGAGTCTATAGGATTCAATCCAGGCTTTTCATGATCTTCCTTCTAACATATATTCTTAGGGGCATTTTTCCCTTAATAAGGGTTCATACTAAGATTGTGAATTTATCAAAACATATCCCCCGGGAGTGTCGTAACCAAGAGTGCAGCAAGGCCTGTTGTCATGCACCAGTTCCCGTTCGAGTCTAGCTCAAAGCGGTGTTTTCGGGTTTTACCCCTAGGATACATCTGTGCCAGAGCCGCCTCTACCTGCTCGTATCCAGACAAGGATGTATTTGTTTGATAAAACACTTACTTAGTATTTACCAAAACTTAGGGATGTTTTTATTATGCTTAGTCTTGTATCTAAGGCTTTACTAGGGTTTCCTAATCCCAAAAATAACTAAACCTATCCTTTGATACCAACTATGACAACCCTGCTTTTATTACAACTTAAACATGATTTATTACATAAAACATCACTTGATACAACAAAGAAGATCGAGGGGTTTAGTGTCTTTGGGCTTAGGATCATTACATAAAAACTTTAAACTTGAAATACAACATCCTTATTGAAAACTTCCTTTACATGACCACTACATTCCTTCGTACTTAGCATTGCATGGGATAACCTGAGGACATGCATAAGAAAAGGGTGAGCTATAAAGCCCAGTAAGGGAGTACATAATGAATAACATGAGGAGTACAATACATGTTAGGCAATAGGAATATCAATAGAGCATAAGAGAGACATGAACATAAAGGCATGATAAATCATGATAATCATAACATGGAAATGTGGCAACAACACTTAACATTGAATTAGCATGAGCCAAGGCTCATTGCACATGGAGCATGAGTAAACCCTCATTGCACTTGAAGAACGAGTAAACCCTCGTTGCACTTGAATTAGCATGAGTCAACACTCATTGCACATGACATATCATGATACTATACTTTACCCAATGCATTGGAGCGCTATAAAGGGCGCACCCTTCTTAAAAATTTCATTTCATGCATAAGTGTGCCACATGGATCATAAAGCATGGATTCATAAAACATAATCATTTCTTCCACGATAAAGGAGTGTGGAATTCATACATGAAACTTTATAATCAATATGTAAATGTGCATAAATGTGAATACCCTTGATGGAGAAATGGGCATGGTATTCACTACACAAAGACATTGGCTTAGGAAATCGGTGCGATTTCGGCAGCGTAACGGCGTGACATAAGAATTCATAAAAAAGGTTGATGAGAGAGAAAGGGGTTCCTCATCATATTTACATGTAATGGACAGTAAGGATATCATATATATACATGTCCGAACAATAGAAATGGAATTTAGATTCATGATACAAAAGAATTGCTTGAATGTAAAAGAAGAGAGAGAAGTTCCTTTCGGAATTTCGGCATAGTAACGGGTGTACATGGGAGGCATTTAATGAGAGAGAAAGGGTTCTCCCATCATTCAAACAATAAGAGGGCGGTATGGGGGAGGTGAGAAACCATACCCAAACATTCATAATAGAAATAAAAAGGGAAATACAACTTAAAGAAAATTGACAAAAAATGAGAAAGGAAGAAAACCCCTTACTTGGAAGTGTGCTTCCAAAGGCTAGAGAGAGGCTTGTGAGAGGCTTCTTGGGAGATTGGGGCACCTTGGGAGGATTCTAGAGAGAGTAGGGCAGAGGTTGGACGAACTTAAAGGGCTTTGAGTGAGGAGGAAGTGGGAGCTTGGGTGGGTTTATATAGGAAAGGTGAGAGAATTCTTTATTATTTAGGTTTGGGACCCCTTATATTAAAATAATCCAAACCACAAACCATCCCATGGTATTTGCCCATGGTTTCTGGAAAAGGAAAGAGGAAAACAATATTTTACAAGTCCAAGGTCCGAACTTATTAAAAAATTAGGGTTGCTTATGTGGAGGTGAGTCACACTCCCATGGAAATTAATTTAAAAAGGCAAAGTGTTGAATAAGTCTTGAGGGCTCCATTAATGCTTTGAAAAGTAAGTCAAACAAACCCAAAACCTTATTATTTTAATGATAAAACACATATTGGCCGAACATAAGGATTATGGTATTTTATTACATCACCATTGGGTCATTATGATGTCATAAAACACATTATATATTTAAATGGTATTTAATTTTTACCCAAAAATTTGACTGTCTCAGAAAATTATGAAAAATTCACCGTTGGATAATTTCGACGTCCTGATTCCAAAAATAATATTTATTTTATCTAAATAATTTTCTAAATATGTGAATTTTCACTTTTAAAATAAAAACCGACATTTATAAAAAATTCACGGGTTTTGACAGAAATGGCTTTCAAACCTTAATAAAAATTTTAATTGCATTCATAAAATTATAAGATCATTTATATTTAATAAAAATTAATTTAATATTAATAATAATATTTTATTAAAATATTATTTAATTCAAAAATCCTTTAATTTAATAAAATATAATTCTTAATTAAATAATAACTAAAAAAATCATTTGTACTTTAAAAACTAATTACAATGCATCAAAAATGACTAGAAATTATATTCATTATTATATACAAAAATAATTTACATGAACATGGTGCTACTTATTTGTTACATAACCCCTTAAAATAGCCGCATAAGACCTAAGGGTAAGGTGTGCGATGGTGACAGACTCTTGGGGTTGCTCGGATAACATCGCTCGAGTGGTGATCTCTATCAACTTCCATTTTTCCCGTAGACGATCACGTTCGAGCTTGACTTGATGAAGCTCAGCTTGGGCTTGGTCAAGGGCAAAGCCCAAAGACGCCACCTCCTTTCCGAGCTCCGACAAATGGGCTTCGTAAGGGGCAATTCTACTGGATGAGGCCATCGCTTCCTTTGTCTGAGTAGAAAATTGGTTCGTTAAAGCCTTATATTTAAACTACCCAGATGATCACTGTTCAACGGCTATAAAAGTAACGGTCACAAATCTTAACGTAAAACTTAAAGAATTTGACATCTTATAAAAACATTTTTCATAAAGAAACATTTAACTGGATCAAGAGGGATTTTCCATTAATGAAACTTTGGGTTGTTACAGGATTTATGTGTATATATATGAATGTCATCTACTTAATTCCGTTCAACTCAATAAGGAAACGAAAACAGCGTTCATGCGTACGTACGACCTACCGTCTCCATGAACGGTGTATTTTTTTTTCATTTACTGATTTATTATATATATGTATATTCTGAATATATATATATATATAAATCATGTTTTATATTATGTAATTAAGTAATCATGATCTAAGTAATCATATGAATAATTACAAGTCAAAACACGGACGACAAATGAAACAATTTTTCCCAAAACGCTCTTTAACATGTAATTTACAAAAGAACGGGTAATATAAAGTCATAAGTGAACCATATATGATATCATAACAATGAATATGATTCTGTAATAAGTCAATGACATTATTTAAATCATTATACTGGAGGTTCGGACACTTACGAAGCAAATCGGACCTAAGGTAAGGGAAATATCACAATCTCATTTTTATCCGAGATTGTTTATACTTTGGTATTTAATGGTGTGTATTTTATCATCCACATACATGTTTCTTCAATATGTAATTTTATTTCCATCAACCTACAATTGTTTAAATCCAATTTTACCCTTCGGTGAGTTTTTAGTAAAGGATATGAAAGGAATCTGTTGTCGTTTTTTCGTACGAGGTACTTTTTGACTTTCCGACAAAAGTACAAGAAGAATGTTTCTTTTAACTTATACGGCATGAATGGATTTTTAAAACATTATTTCAAAGAAGATTATTTTACAAGTTTTCATGTTTATTTTTAAACAACTTCTTTTAGTTTGTAATTGTACAACATGTTAAGAAAGAAAAAGTGTTTTTTTGAAGGAGAAAGGATATTTTCATCAAGAATGGAGTTCAAGTGTTTTATCAAAATTATTTTCCATCTAAGATAATAAAGGGTTATGTTTTTATCCCTATTATTACATTTATTTTATTATTTTGTGATGGAATTATATTTTTATGAATTCATTTATCTTATATGAATTGTTTTATGATGTCACGATGTTTAAGATTCCTATTTTTATTACATGGGTTATGAAATGATGTATGATTTATGATTTTGTGGCACACATAAGAATGGTATCATTATGAGTTGGGTGGGACCAATATCTCCCTCCAATTCATTGGGTAAAGATTTTATATCTCATGAGATAAACATGGCTGGAATGGTAGGTTATACCAGTTCAGTGAAACAGGACTGAAACGAGGGTGACTCAGTTCAGAAAGGGACTTTGTCCACTAAGATATTCTTGGAAATGAGTATTGAATAACAAGAAATGATTCTCTATGATTATGTGTGTATGCCACAAAGTTTAATGTTTTAAGTTATGATTATTGTGATTACATTTCACTGCCATGAGTTATCCCAGGTTATGAAATTATGATCTCTTTTACAGGTTAAGATTTCCAAAAGTTATGTGCTTATGTATATGATGTGATTGATATTTCTTTTGTTTACCCTTATAGAGAATTTGAGCTCACCCTTTTATGTTTTCTTTTCCCCAGGATATAAAGAAAGGTTTTAGGTATAATAAAAAGGAAGATCATTATGGGAGATGTTGAAGATCTTTCACCAGGATTAGAGGATTGTATTCCGAGTTTCCAAAGACACTAAACTATTACGATCCTTGTGTGTGTGTTTTTGTTATGTACTAAGTATTCTGCAAATGTAATGTAATGTCAATGTACGTCATGTTTCGGGTCTCTACAGTTGGTATCAGAGGAAAGGTTTAGTCAACCTTTGGAAACTAGGATGCGAAAACATTAGTGAGATCCCTAGAGATATTTCTATGGTATGTCTACGGATTCCCTAAGGTTAAGTATACGTATAGGTTATAGTCCTAGAATTGCTCTAACGATCTTATAATTTAACCTAAGAAGTTAGATATTGAGGATACTCCCCCTTTATAATGTTGTTTTCCCTAGCATGATTTTTTCATCTCACACTATTCTCTTTGGGTTTTAGAAAATGGCTGGAAACAAGATGATTCACGATAATGGAGGATATGATGGAAAATGGAATGATATTCTTCATAAGCAATCAAATGAAATGGGATTTGGAAGTCCAAACGTCATTATTATGCCGAATCAGCAATCTCATAATATGATAAATAAAGTAAAATTTGGTAAGTTTCCTGACACAGCTAATAAGAGAAAGATGGAGTTTCATGATGATCATAGAGGAAAGAAAGTTCAATTTCCCCTATGTAAATCATGTGGGAAGAGGCATCAAGGAGAATGTTTCAAAGGAACTGGAAGATACTTTGGGTGTGGAAAAGAAGGACACAAAGCCAGTAAGTGCAATGGAAAAGTTTCAGTTAACACCATGGGTGAGGTTAATGGTGTTGCAACGACATCATCAATGGTTAAATGTTTTAAATGTGGAATGTACGGGCATTATTCAAACCAATGCCCTAAGGGAATGTCTCATGAAGAGAATCGGTATGGTCGTATGGGTAGCATTTTTGTTGATGATGATGAAGAGACTACAAATGATATGTGAGATGAAAGAATTGTTGAAGCTCGGTCAATGGTTTAAGAAGGTAGTGGAATGATTACATGTTTATCAAGTGTAATGTTGTACTATAGAATAAAAAGACATCTAAGGATTGTTACACTGTTGTCTTTCCTTAAGTTTTGAGAGTTTATGATGAATGGTATGAGTAACATTGAAAGGTTATTCAGATATTTTTTTGGAAAGTGGATGATATGCGCATAATGAAGTGATAAAGAAAAAATGAAATGTTTGACAGTATTCATGAGCTCATGATTGATATAAGGACTAAGTGATATCATGGTTTGAGTATATAGAATTTTTGGATTTTGGTAAGTGGAATGAGTTAACTTTTGACAGCATTCATGTTTTCACTAAGGTTTAATTGGTATTCATTTTTCATGAGAATACATGATTAAGGTATTCACATGATTTGAATGTGACCAACAATACATATCTTATGATATATGGGGATCAATGATGGTATTAAATCTCTGGTAATTGTTTTCACTATATTATGAGAGTGGACTGCAGTATTATGGATAAGCCTAAAGATTGGAATGGATTATGTTGGACATAAGATAGTATTGTTTAAGGATAGAAGTTTTTCGATATTATTGATGGGATGTTATAGTAATATAGTTTTAGAAAAAGGAAAACCTGAAGGATGGGCGACGGCCCATCGCGTCAGACAAGGCCGTGGGAATCAAACCCACAACCGAAGTTCGACTGGCCTTTATCGCCCACCACTGACCTACAGGAATTCCCTGTTTAGTAGAAACTAGTTTTATTTTATTAAGAAGTATGATATATGAAGTATAAGTCCATTTTAGGAACCATATATGATTAATCTCACTATATAATTACTTATGTATATTTAATAACTTTTGCAAACCTTTTGTTTGAGACAGATGGAATGACCTGTCATACTAACACTTCACGAATAACAAATTCAACTTCATTTATTTAAGAGATGAAGTGGAATTTGTTCAAGGCACGAAAAACAGTGAGGTTACACCAAAATAAAGTAAGTATTTATTCTAATTCAAATTCTTCAACTTTAGGGAAACGATCTTGAAGACCGAAAAAGTTGTCCTAGTGCTCTTATATCTGATTAATCAGATGGTACCATAGATCGTCACAAATTTATGGATTTGTGATTGATAGCTTTTCCATAGCCATGATCTCTACCACTCTCCATCAGAACATGATGGTTAGATTTCTCTTCCATATCCATATTTTCACATATGTGGAAACCCAGTGATTAGTTTATTTGGGTAACCGTTACGTTTCATACTTTTGTTTTTAATGATTGGTTTTGGTATTCCTTTTTACGATGTGGGTTTCGATTAAAGAAACTTTCTAATAGTAAACCATTTATAACCCCGACGAATTTCGAGGGCGAAATTCATTTTAAGGGGGGTAGAATGTAACACCCCGTGATTTTATGAAAAATATTCTTTTTAATTTCATTAATGTCTTGTGTTGTACCCTACACCAAAAGGATCTTTCTCAACATGCATCCTTTACTTGCCTTTTATTACACGCAATTGCGACCTTCCTCGATAGCGTGTGTAGTACGCAATACCGAGTTTCACTAAACAATGATATGCTATTAAAATATTATTAAAACTAGCCGTTATGAATAGTAATAACCACTTTTTGAAATTTTGTAAATATTAATATTCAATATGGACTTCATTTTTGGATTCGGAATATCGAAATTAGTTTAGGGTGAAATTTTGGTAATTTTCGGATAACTTTCATATTTTGATGAATAGTGGAAATTACTAAATTTTAATTAAAAACAACTTTTTCATTCGAAATAATTAATAGTGATAAATTATTAATTTTAGTGGTTTTAAAGTATATTTAGAATATATTTTTACAATTTAATAAAATTTTGGTCATTGGATGTAATTTCACATTTAAAGCAGTTATAAACAAGTGTTAATCTTTTGATAGTTATTATCTCTTAAAAACACGCCTTTTGTTTTGAAGACGGGAAATAATTTTTAAATTAATTAATGAAACTGATATGTTTTGAATTTTGTAAAATAGAAATCATTTTTGAGTTCATAATATCAAATATAGCTTAGGCCTAATTTTTGGTATTTTTCTGAAAACTTTTAATTTTTGATGAATAGTGAAACCACTAAGTGGTAGTTAAAAAAACTGAATTTTTGATAAAACATAATTTTACCGCTTCTGTGAGTGGAATTTCAAAAATCCGAGAGACACGGTTGATGTCAGTAAGTAAAATGTGGTTCAATGAGATGAAAATAATTTTTGGTGAATAGTAACTTTTTACTTTTATTTATCACGGTTAAAAGTAAATAGGGTAATTAAGGGTAAAAATGATATTATTATTACGCTAACACATGTCCAAATTCTATTGGATAAATGTAATTCGACCAAAAACAAGATTAGGACTAAAATATGACCATTTAGGCCCACTTGGATTAGATTAGGACATTTATTATTATTTAATTCAACGAAGAGTTAAAAGAGTTAAAATCAATGTTTATTTACTAAAACATTTTTAATATAGGGTAATACATAAGATAAATTAGATTGTAAATATTCATTAGAAATATAAAAAGATTTAATACATAATGGTAATTTATTTGTAATTTTTAGACATTAAATAATTTAATTTATTTATGACACAACGATGATGCAGTAATTATCTTATTAATGCAATATTGACATAATTGATGTTATAAATACTCAAATAAATATAATTTGAGACTTTTTATGACTTAAAATAATTTTCTAGGTTAATATGACATGTTATTGTTGATTTAATTAACTTTGTTCGAACTTATCATTCTGTTATAATTTTCACAAAAATCAATTACTAAATAGTGTCAAAATTGACATAAAATAGTTTTTAAAACAAATATTATATTATTAATTGTTATTTTTTTCCTAAAAATATAAGGTTCGGACAAATCACTTAGATAAGGTTATATATATTAATAATAAACAATTTGGGGTTCGTTTGTCTTCTTATAGTAAGTTTATTAACCTTATAGTATAAGAACACAATAAGACATGGTAAAAGTAAAATTATTTAACTTAATGTTAAATCTAAATGATAAGGTTAAAATAGGAACCTAAACTTGTCTAAATTCTATTGGATGAGAGTATTTTGACCCATCCCCACCTTAGCCTCTAAATAAATCAATTTGGAGCTATTTAAAACCGATATTCACTTTATAATAAAATAATATTTTTAGTTATTCCAAAGGTGCCCCTCTCCTCCCTTATAAAAGGACACCTCCTCCCTCTCTTACTCACACAACATTGAGCCTTCATGCTCGGCCAACCACTGCAAAATTCTCTTCTCCACTTCCCTATAAACATCCTAGAGGTTCTGGTCTTCCTCAAAGACCAATTTTAGTGCCCTAAGGGGAGGTCTCAAAAAGGCGCTTCAAAGAAGAGGTAATTTCCGTTACCGATTCTTTCACCTTTATTTCTTCTTCCACTTCTTCTTCTTAGGTTGTTTCATTATGAAGTAATAACATCAGTATCACTGATATACTGATTTGTTATTATAAGTATGAAACAATCCTATTTCACCATCTATCCATCTTACGGAAAACGAAATCACCGCGCGTGCGTACGTACAGAATACCGTCTCCACGCCGTGGTGAAATCTATTTTCCACCACCACCTTACTTGGATGGGTATAATGGTGTAAATAATAACTATATATTATTATTTTAAAGTGAAATTGATTCTTAAATAGTATACATACACTCCAATACAGTCCCACGATCATGAGAATGATATCATCACTCGTGCATACGTACAGACTACCGTCTCCACGACGCGATGAGATTCATTCTCCACTTTAACCATTCATGAATGATTATAAAGTATATATAATAAGTAATCATGAAATATATGACATAATAATGATACTGGATTTATGTGTGTATATATGAATGTCATCTACTTAATTCTGTTCAACTCAATAAGGAAACGAAAACAGCGTTCATGCATACGTACGGCCTACCGTCTCCATGAACGGTGTATTTCTCTCCATTTACTGATTTATTATATATATGTATATTCTGAATATATATGTATATAAAAATCATGTTTTATATTCTGGAATTAAGTAATCATGATCTAAGTAATCATATGAATAATTACAAGTCAAAACACGGACGACAAATGAAACAATTTTACCCAAAACGCTCTTTAAAATGGAATTTAAAAAAGAACGGGTAATATAAAGTCATAAGTGAACCATATATGATATCATAAAAATGAATATGATTCTGTAATAAGTCAATGTAATTATTTAAATCATTATACAGGAGGTTCGGACACTTACGAAGCAAATCGGACCTAAGGTAAGGGAAATATCACAATCTCATTTTTATCCGAGATTGTTTATACTTTGGTATTTACTGGTGTGTATTTTATCATCCACATACATGTTTCTTCAATATGTAATTTTATTTCCATCCACCTACAATTGTTTAAATCCAATTTTACCCTTCGGTGAGTTTTTAGTAAAGTATATGAAAGGAATCTTTTGTCGTTTTTTCATACGAGGTACTTTTTGACTTTTCGACAAAAGTACGAGAAGAATGTTTCTTTTAACTTATACGGAATGAATGGATTTTTAAAACATTATTTCAAAGAAGATTATTTTACAAGTTTTCAAGTTTATTTTTAATCAAATTCTTTTAGTTTGTAATTCTACGACATGTTAAGAAAGGAAAAGTGTTTTTTTTGAAGCAGAAAGGATATTTTCCTCAAGAATGGAGTTCAAGTGTTTTATCAAAATTATTTTCCATCTAAGATAATAAAGGGTTCTGTTTTTATCCCTATTATTACATTGATTTGATTATGTTGTGATGGAATTATATTTTTATGAATTCATTTATCTTATATGAATTGTTTTATGATGTCACGATGTTTAAGATTCCCATTTTTATTACATGGGTTATGAAATGATGTATGATTTATGATTTTGTGGCACACATAAGAATGGTATAATTATGAGATGGGTGGGACCAATATCTCCCTCAAATTCATTGGGTAAAGATTTTATATCTCATGAGATAAACATGGATGGAATGGTAGGTTATACTGGTTCAGTGAAACAGGACTGAAACGAGTGTGACTCGGTTCAGAAATGGAATTTTTCCACTAAGATAGTCTTGGCAAAGAGTCTTGACTAACAAGAAATGATTTTCTATGATTATGTGTGTATGCCACATAGTTTAATGTTTAAAGTTATGATTATTGTGATTACATTTCACTGCCATGAGTTATCCCAGGTTATGAAATTATGATCTCTTTTACAGGTTAAGATTTCAAAAAGTTATGTGCTTATGTATATGATGTGATTGATATTTCTTTTGTTTACCCTTACTGAGCATTTGAGCTCACCCTTTTATGTTTTCTTTTCCCCAGGATATAAAGAAAGGTTTTAGGTATAATAAAAAGGAAGATCTTTATGGGAGATGTTGAAGATCTTTCACCAGGATTAGAGGATTATATTCCGAGTTTCCAAAGACACTAAACTATTACGATCCTTGTGTGTGTGTTTTTGTTATGTACTAAGTATTTCTCAAATTTAATGTAATGTCAATGTACGTCAAGCTTCGGGTCTCTACAATTTTCACACCCATGTGGCTCTCAATAGCCAAAATTTCAGCCTAAAGATGATCATAGTCGGAAATAACACATCCAATAGGATTTAGAGAGGTTTTAGTGTAGTTTTATTTTATTATAATATTATTTGTCACCCTAAATTACCTAATTTACATTTTAACCATGGTAAAAAAATTAATAAAGTTACTATTTGTAATGTACAGAAATAAAAAGTACCTATTTACAAAATTTTTATATTTTGATTCCAAATAGGTGATCCATTTTTATTAATTTACAAAACAAAAATTTTAGTAATTAATTTAAATTTAATTCCCATTGTCAAAATCAGAAGGTTTGTTTTTAAGAAGAAAAATCTACCAAATGATTGACATTTGTTTAAGTCCAATTAAAAGGAAAAAGTAAATTTAATGACCAAAATTTGATTAAATGATAAAACTATATTCCATTTATAATTTGATACTGTTAAATAATATTATTTATCCATATAAATTATCTCAATTGAAAAAAGTTGTTTTCAAATAAAATTTTTCATATTTTCACTATTTATAAAAATATAATAATTTTTAGAAAAATATAAAAAATTAATCCAAAGTAAATGTTGATGTCCAAATTCAATGTAAGTAGTTTATTTTTTCAAATTGAACATATAAAGGTGTTAAAAAATAAATTTAAAAATGGTTCTTTATCAAAAGGTGGTAAAAATGCATTTTTAGACAAATAAATCTTTTATCTAAAAAAATTGAATTTGTTCTTATATGATATCATGAAAACATATAAGATGAATTTAAAACATTACATTGAATTTATAAAATATATTTTTCATTATATTAAAATATATAATGGTTGATGTGATTTTATAAACACAATTATTCTCTTTTTAAATAAGTTTTCATAAAAACACATCCTTTATTTTCAAATGGTTTTTATTTACATTTTTAATAAATTCCATAACCATTGAATTATTATTTAAACATTCATAATCCATATTTTCACAATTAAATTGATATTATTCATTTCCTCAATTACAACTACTTGGTTATAATGGTATCATTTAAATAATAAAACTTAGTTGTTCGTTTAGGCTCAATGTAGCGTATCATGTATGCTATTAAACATAGCATTTCTTTCATAAAACATGGGATGTCAGAGTAACTAGTTCCATATTTTTTTAGTGGTATAAGTGATTTAAATTTCATTAGTGATGATTATGAATTTATTTTCATTAATTCTAGTAGTTAAGTTAATTATGTTTTTGTTGTCAATGTAGTTTATAACTTTAGTGTATCAGTTTCTTGAATGGAAGAAATTCATGTCCTGTTGGGTAGAGATACTTAATAATTAGTTCAAATAACTCAACTATAACCCATCCCATTTATTAATTTAGTTATCTTGTAGATAATTGGGATACTAATTGTTTATATATTGAATTTTGTTTTTCAATATTTATTTAATTTTGTAAACATTCGAGTTATATATAGTTTAAAATTTATATAAGATTAAAAATTATTATTAATTAGATAAATATATATATATATATATATATATTGAATTATAAAAATGAAATATTTTATTCACATATATATATATATATATTAAGAATAATATTTGAATTTTTTATTTTTTAAGTCAGTAACCACCATCCCTAACTTAGTGCATTTATTAAAAAAATAATGATTTCATGTCATGTTTATGTCAGATTCTCATGTTCAGTTATAAATTCCCATCTATATGTTTTTTTAGTGATTACAGTTCTCATAGAGCTGGTAGTGGGTTCAAATACAACACTGGTGGTATTAAGATCAATGTATTATATATCATTAGCTCTATTACTTATTTTAAGTAATTCTATGATAATAGTTCCATGAGTGTCCTATGTTTCATCATTGTCGTAATTTTCTTATATGTCAAAAATTACCTCTTTGTATTAGATTCCATTTATGGAATCCCTTCCATAATCTTTTCAGTCAATTTCATCATCATCAGTGACATCATTGTTTTAAATGCCATCAATGTGGTAAGTATTATAAACTGTAACAACTGATATCAATTATTTCAGTTTATTTTATTCTAATATTGTGTATATTGGTGTAAGTATCATATATAGTGTCAAATTTATCTCTATCTTTAGTGATAATTCTTTCGAATTTGGTGTCAATGTTGTTAGTTCCATCTTTGGAATCAGTTCTACTTGGGTTGTTATTATCTTCAGGTTCATTAGTTTCAACATTTTCATCATTGAATTTAATAGAATCACTTTCATTATTTGAAATAGATATATTAATTGAGTATGTTAAACAACTGGAATTGGTGGAATAATTTTGGTAATTACTGTCTTGTGTATTATTTTCATATATGACAATAATGGTGTTTCTGTCATTAGTGTCTTAAATAGTGTCACTTCCTTCAATGGATTTATTTTTTTGTAGATTTAATTCCCTATGTGGGTCCACTTTTCAGAACTATAAGTATAATTGGTGGAATCATTGGTTATAGTTCCCTTAGTACATGTAATATCATCAATTATATAAATGGGGATAGTTTCAATAGCTTCATCAAAAATTTTCAGTTCCGTTAGCATTCTAAACATTGTAAGTTCCAATATTATTGACATTTTTATGAGTTAACTGAAGGTTTTAAGTGAAATCAGAACCATATATTTTATTAATGATGTCAATTACTTCATTATCATTAGTTCCAACTATTCCATCGGTGTCTCCCATGCATTTAGTATGATCAAGAACCATAGGTTCATCAGTTATATTATCTTAATTTGTTTAATCAATACCATTACCTTTTAATATGAATCTACATTATCATTTACATCATTATTTTCAATGTGTTTTACACCACCCATTATTAAAATATTATTATTATTGTTTTTACCAGTGGTTTTGTAAGTGGAATCTGGTGTGTTAGTTCCCTAAAGGTTATATGTTTTGCTGCTTCCATCTATGGAGTATGTTTAGTCAATTTCATTATCAGATTCATTAGTATTTAGTTTCTTCACTGAAATTAGTTTCATTAATTCCATAATTTTCATCAATATAATTACAATTTTTATTATTTTCAGTACATTTTTATGTTTCATCATTGATTTTAATTTTAGATTTCATATCACTGATGTAGGCATCTTTAGAATCCTTAGTTCTAACAATGACATTATTAATGTCATCTTTACATTTAGTAACATCAATTTTGTTAATGGGGTAAGTATAATCATTGGTTTTAGTGAAATGAACAACATCAATACCTCAGTGGAATTATTGATATCAGTGTTCTAAATAACATTAGAGTCATTATTGTTGTCAATGTTTTCTCTTTTTTTAATTCCACATATTCCACCAGTGGTTCCATTTTTATTGATGTTTTTCGATTGTGTTTGTTACATATATACAATTAATATCTTTAGAATTTTTAATTTTATTATTCTAATCAATCTCTTTACTTTTGTTAGTGTTGATAGTTCTATTAGTATTCTTAATGATGTGATTTGAATCAATAGTTTTGGTAATAAAATTGATGTTAGTATTGATAGTGAGATGAGTACCATCAGTGTCTCTAGTGCCTTTAAAATCATCACACTCCTCAGTACTGGTAGTTCCATTATTTCTAGTAGTTTTTTCAGTGTTGTTTTTATTTTTGAATACATCAATAACTATTGGTACCAAAAACCTTTGGCCTATACACTTTTTGGTGAAGGTTCTAACACAAACCATAATAAAAAAATTACATATTAAGTTTTAGTAGAAGAGTAACTCCATTAAAAATTAATAAAATAATGTTATTTCCATGGTTTTTATTCCTACTCACAAATTAAGGGATGAAAAAATTCTTAAAAATTGTTTCCCAATCTGGTTGAATGTTAGTGAGGAACTCTTAATTGGTGTAGATGATAGATTTCACACTTATTTTGTGAGAAGTATATTATTGAATTACTATCAATTTTTAGGTTTTTTTAGAATTTTTTTGGACAATGAAGAAACCTACCATTGGAAAACATGTTGTAATGTACCATAAGTAATTTTAGGAGTTTCGATTTGACTTGTCTTTGATTCAAAAGGAACTTATCGGTCATAATTTTTGAATTTTTATGCCAGAAACTATTTCAATTAAATAGAACATGGGTATACATTCTGGAATCAATTCAGTGCTTCATGATGTATATCATAACTCAAAATGGGGAACCACCTTCACAAACAAGTCATTTATGATGTTCCGTGACTATTAAAAGAGGTAATTTATTGTCTATGAACTGTTTTCAATTGTAGCTATAGGGTGGTGATTTTATGTTCACAAAGTCACGGATCCATAAATCCTTTATTGTTTTTGGATCTAAGATGTCTACCTTTTGACCACAACATGGTGAATTCCAAAATAATTTTAATTTTTTAATGAATTGGATGGTCATTTAGTTCACACTTCATATCCCCTTTAAGAAGACATTGTCATTTTCAACTCAGTGGTGGTGATTATATACTCATTGTGTACTCCCTCTACCACCCCCCATGGTTTGTGGCTACACTATGTGAACCCATACACACTATGAAGAAACCCATTTAAGAAAGATGTGGTCTATAACAACAAATAAATAACCTATAACTACCACATTATAATAACTATAAATGGAGGAATATAATTCCAGAGATACCTTATGTTATTTAGAAGTTGTAATTGGAGTGATTAAATAAACTTTGTGAAGGATCCTCAAAATTTCCCATTCATGAAGGACACCTTTGTAAAGAAAATGAAAAAAAGGACACTTTTTGGGGAAATCCAGTGAATCCCTCTTCACAACATTAATGAAGAGAATACATCTTCATTAATTTAGAACCACGAAACCCCTTTTTGAATTGATTCATAGAAGAACCACCATGAAGAGATGGATAAAATCCAATTCAAGAAGTTCTTTTTGGAAACCCCTTCCTAAAGCTCTATTTGGATTTCCAAATGTGGATTCCCCTTTATGAATATTTATGGGGACACCCCAATACATATGCCCATTTATTAAAACCCAAGATATTAGTAATTAATTTTCCTCTATTATCTATTATTTATTTATATTGTACTGAACACAACACTAATCTAAAAAGAATAACCATATTACTATAAAATCATTTAAACTAGAGGGTATCACCTAAATATATCACATCATAATAACTATATTAATAAGTATAAAAAATAATGGCCAATTTATTATTATAAATATATATTCCTTAAAATTATATTAAAAATTATTATATATAATTAATTTTATCACTTTTAGATATTTAATATTACGAAATGAACAACATATTTGGATTAAGCAAAAAAAAATATTCATGATAATATTTTTTTTGGTTTTTACTAAAATAATTTAATTTTAGCTGGATGGTCAAAAATACTATTAAAAAATATCAGAGATTTTATAACATAAAGTTTAACTAGAAACAAATAAAACTATTTTCTTAATAAAATATATGTCTTTAATGTAGTATTATTTATATTAAAAATTAATGATTGAATTACAAACCAATATTTTATTTTTTCTTAGAGAAGTAATATTTTCTAAAAAAAATTACTATAATATAAATCCTTATTTTTAAAATTATTCTTTATAAATCGACTCAAACGAAATAGATTTATATTTTAAACTATGTGGGTAAAAATTATCTAATAATCGAATCCTTATTTTTATGCATGAATATTTGTTTCCCTTGGTTAAATATTAGTTCACCAATTAAAAAAAATTATTTTTAATGGATACTAACTTTTTTAATATTGTGTATATTGAATATTAAATAAATATTTTTTCATTTAATTCACTGATATTATTCATTATAAATATTGAAAATAACTAAAACATATTTTAATTTTTAATCAAATTTAAAGATGAATGATAACACTTACTGAGTAAAAAAACTTTTTTTATATAAACCACAATTTTCAACACATTATATGTTTTGATTTAAAAGTTATATTTCTTCAATGTAGAAAATGAATTAGTTTAACATTATCCCAAATTCCGATTTATCATGTCTAAATTGTTTAATATGGGTCATATTATATTTTTATTAATAAAATAATTACCATGAATATTTATTTAATCAAGACTAAAATAAGGTAAATGGGTAAATAATTTATCTCAATTTTTTAATAACTAAATGATATCTCACGCCTACAATGTAAATACCAAAAATATTGGATCCATTAAAATACATAATATTTTTTATAACTTATGCCACTCACTAATAAAAAATTAAAAAAACCATAATATATTAAATAGAATTATGACGAAATATATGATAAGAACTAAGAAGCTAGACAATTATTTTTTGTTTCCTTTAGAATATATCTAATTAATATGTGTTAATATTCCAAAACACTATAAAAAAATAAATTTTATTTATTTTTTACCTTTTCATAAAATAATTTAAATTTATCAACATGTATCTATTATAATATAAAATTTCATTTTTAACGACTTTAACTAAAATTTACATTGTATAAATTCATAAATATTTATTAAAGGATTGATTTTATATATAAAATATATTTTATAGAAACTTTAGAATTTTAATGATTTTATAACTGTGTGAGAATTTCATAAATGTTTAGAAAACAGTTTATGTATTAAAGTGTTGATGTAATAAATAAGATTAGGCATCTTAAAGTATTATTTGAGATTATAAATACATTTTCAAATAGTTTCAGAACTAAATAAAAATGTTTTTTTATAAAAATTGTTTTCAATATTTTCATTGAATCAATTATTTTCAAGGTGATATTTTGTTATGGATTTCCTTTAAATCATCATATATTAAAATATTAAAATAAATTGATTTTATTCCTTCATAATCATAAATAGTGATTATTTGTGTTATATTTTAATTTAATGCTAGAAAACATCAATATTTAAAAAAATATTATACATGATCAGGTGTGTTTATTTTAAAGGTAAAACATCACACAATTAGAAATTATGTATGATAAAAGTATTTTAAAAATTTCAATAATATTTTTAAAATTATTTAATTATGTTGATTTAATTTTAGTTATAAATTAATTTAAAATGTTAAAAAATACATACACTGATAA
The DNA here is from genome assembly GCA_963277665.1 of Viscum album. Lineage (NCBI taxonomy): Eukaryota > Viridiplantae > Streptophyta > Magnoliopsida > Santalales > Viscaceae > Viscum > Viscum album. The sequence continues at coordinate 1,652,586,734 of OY728121.1, read as the reverse complement.
ATAATATAATTGCTAAAAATTATTCTACTAAGGGAAATGGAAAAAACCTGTTAAAAAAATAATTTCAAATAATTGATTAAGGGGAGATTATAATTTATCTTCTCATACACATAGCGTTTTTCAATTATTATCCATTGAACCTTGAATGGTGTCAAGGATTTATTGAAACATGACAAGTGTTTCCAAAATATACCTTTTTCTATTATAAAAGGATACCACTTCCATACTTCTAAATAAAAAATTATTTATTTAATTAATCCTTTAAAATAACCCATTTTAATATCTAAACAACCCACTGCCATAAAAATAATCTCCATATCAAAAAAATTTATCCTAGCCCTTGAATTTCCAGAGGACGTGCTAATAAATATCAAATCTCGAACATAGGTATTATCTCCTTATTAAGATTTTTTAAGCTTCCTCTTTGAAATATCTTATTAACATAATAAATTTATGAAATTTGAGTATTTATAGTTTATATATCTATTTGTATGTTTGTATTTTTATATTAATTTTATTATCCAGAGTTATTAATTTCTATCCACTTATAAAAATAAAAGAACATCATTTGTGCATTGTGAGAACTACTTCCCCTACGAAGCAATGTTGGTTTTTTATTTATCACCACTAATTGATGTTATTAATTTTTATATAGATTAATAAATATTATATATGTAATATAATTTTTATTATTTATAATTTAATGAACATGTTCACCATATCTAATCTGTTGAGAAACATGAATGTTAATCAGGTGTATATATATATTACTACATATATAGTGAAATATTTTTTTTTATTATAGAAAATAATTAATAATATAATAATTTTAAAATATTGTTTAATATAATAAAATAAGAAAAATATGATAATTATTCTTTTATAATGATATTATTTCAAATGAAACACTTCCTTAACCATAATCACCAATCAAGTTAAAGTGTGATCATGATTGATTTGATTTAACCGCTAATGTGAACAATGCAATAAAATATGATTATCGATGAATATTGGAACATGAAAATAATAATATTATAATATATTATGTTAATAATTATAATTACATTATTTTTTAATATCATTTAATGAATTTTACTTAATAATCATAACATTTTTAGGAATCATACCTAAAACACGTGTTTTGTGAAATGAGTGATTTATAAATAAATTAAATTTATACATTATTTTATTTTAGATGATTTATTAATAATTATTATGGTTTTAAATAATTGATAATTAAATTAACATTAAAAAACATGGACCAATAGTTAGAGTTTTCGACAAAATATTTTCATAAATCAATATGTCTAACGACTATACTCACAACAAAAATTCGTAATTATGATTATAAAATGGAAATATATATGAGAAATGATGTTAAATAGATTTTATGTTGTATTTATAAATGAAATTTTATTATGATCAACGAGGCATTGAAACAAGGTAAGAATTTATCATAAACCATTTTTCATTCATTCAGTTATAATGGTTAATCTTGAAAAACACTCTTCTATGATGAATTATTTTGTCTTAGGATTTTATAACATAGTATTTTCAATTTCATTTATATGGATTTATAATTTTTTCTCATGGGTTATTTTTATAAGTATCATCAATATAATTATCTAGAAATTCATAATGGTTTCTTGTCTCAAAATTTATTCCCTTAAGACTTGACTGTGCTATAAACCCTATTTTATTTTCAATGATGTAAATAGATACCTATTTTAATTTATTACAATTATTATCCTATATTTCATTATATTAAATTTTATTTTAAATCTAATACCTCTAAAGGTGTTTCGATTAAAATTTTCAATTGATGTAAGAGGATTTTAGGAATCAAATATTTTTCGTTGGGTCCAAATAACTCTTCTTTGACAATAATCCATCAAAATAGGTCTATAATAACCTTAGAAAATGTAAGGGTTTATTTAAACAATATTGTATGTGGAAAACATGATCCAAGCCAATTAAATCATCCGTGATGATTATTTTTTTTGGTCGAAATATATTTTTATTAAGAATAATTCCAACATATTTTAATGGGGTTTTTCTCCATATCAATGTTTTTTACTTCTCACCAATATTCATATTCCCAAAGTGAGACATAAATTTTTTATCTCCAATGATACATTTATCTCCAATATTCATTTTACTATAAATTTTTTATTATCCTTTTCACAATGTTAGTTTTCAACAGGGTTGTTCCAAAATTATCAAATGTCCATTCACTCCATTCGAAATAAAAATTGTCATCATCTATTATACATATTGTTCTCCATTTTTTTTCCTTTTTATAGGTTTCATAATTAATTATTATTTTTACAAGTAAAATATATCCATGTATTTTTACTTTCCTTTTAGAAAATATTATTTCGTTTTAAATATTCTATTATTATTTATTCATTAAAAATTTAAAAATTTTAATGTATTTCCACTCCCCATTATTTATGACGTTATATGTTTTTATTCTCCTTTAATAATTATTTTTCTCAATGTACTAGTTTTCAAGGTATCTTCAGCAAAAAAATTTAAAAAATTTAAATCTTTCCATTAGTTGCTTATTTAAGAAAACATTATATTATGGTTTAAAAAATTCATATCTTTCCATCAACAAAAATTCTTTTCAAAGTAATTTTCACCATAATATATCAATAGATTTTGTGGAAACACTTTTATTTTAACCTATATTTACCATATAAATATTATAATTCATGAATTAATGGTTTTATTACAATATATATATATATATACATTATGATATTTTTCTTTTTGTAAAATTATATATTTTATATATTGTGATATTTTTTGTTCATGATATGAATGGTTTTTGAATTTTTAAAGAAACCCACTCAACTTACATGGGTTATTTAAGGGATGATTAATGTTTTATATTGAAGTGGAATGAAATTGTATAGTTTGTGTGATTTTTGGGACACATATAACTATCTAATTCACTAGGTAATTTCTTATATCTCTTGATATTTAAATGTTATGTGAACATGTTTGTAAGTAGTTAGGTTGACAAAGGGTAAATTTAGTAGTGTTTAGCTCTAATCAAAATTTTACCATTGAATGGGTTAGAAGGTGGCCAGGATCACAATGATAAGAAATAATAAGTTAATTTTTGTGGAAATATTCATGTTTTTTATGAAGTTATCACAATTTTTAATGAATATTTTTTAAAATATTCTACAATTTTTTGGCATACTCACATTTTCTTGGTCTTTGATATGTATTTTGAGTGAAGTCGTACTTTTAACACAACCTCAATATTATTTTTCAGATATTATGTTACTTTATCATTTTTTATTATTATTTTACCTCTTATTTATAATCATTTTTTAATATAATAATGTATTTATAATTTACTCTTTCAGGTTTATGATCCAACAATTTAATATATGATTTCCCATACTGAGTGTCTATGGTCACCCCCTAATTATGATTTTATTACCCGATTTTTTAATATGATTTTATCATTCCATATATGTAGAAATGGTTATGAAGTATCCTTATTATGGAGAAATATTCTCAAGTGTAGAAAATTATTATGTTTACTAATCTAATCTACAAGTCACTAAATCTGTAGATCATTCTGTTTTAGGGCTATTTCTGAGATGTATTATTTATATCACGAGTTAATGTATTATTTATATCATGTTTAGATTTAGTCTTTTTATTGAAAATATTATTTTTTGGTTTTAAATCTACACCCACATGTGTCACATACACATTCTCCACATAGTTCACTTAACTCATGAAACCTACACAACACCCTTGTTTTTCAATTCTTACGCCATACGTAACTCTATTTTTCCATGGAAAAATCCAATCATTTTAATAATAAAACTTGATCACACCAACACATTATAAAATTACACTCAATCCCAAAGGTAGTGATCAAAAGTATCTCTTCACACGCCCTCTCCAATGCCCATCTATGGAGTTCATATGGTTCTATGATTTCCTCGCAAGCATTAAGAAGAAACTTAACAAGGTAAGTGTTATCTGCACATTTTTTATTAAATTATTTCTTATGTTATATGACTATTTAAATTTAATTTTAAGGATTTAATTTTCTTCATAATCAATCCTTTATTAAAATTACTCAATATTAATTATATACTACCCTTCCCACTCATTAAAAATATTATACAAAAAAAATTCATTATGATATTGAAATCATTCATTGATTCTCTACCTCTTCTCTTTAGTTCCAGGACTTCCTTTATCGTTATCATGTTTATTTCCTGTTTATTATTATTCGACATGTTAATAATAAATCCGTTACTATAATAATGATATCCTCTTTAAATGATTTTGTTTTCTTAAAATGTATATTTTTTATGAGAAAAATCGATTTAAATTTCATGATCCTATATACTATATTCTAGAAAAAAAATTCATGAAAACACAGTTCATTAAAATTTAAATATTTCCCAATTTTTTTTTAATCATTTCTACGAATCATTATGAAAAATATTTATACAATGATTTTAAACGTCATGTTATACATTTTTTACATGCGTTTTAAATAAATACATTTTAAATAATTTACTGCTAATTTATTCTCAGTCTATAAAAGATTTACCTATAATGGATTTATGTTTCATGATTCTAATTCTATGGAATCTTATAATCTAGTTATTTTTTAAAAATGTTTTTATGTAATTTAATTTTATTTTTCATGTTATTTTTTAGATACAATTTGAATGTGTCATATAAAAATTTCTCATTATGTGGGTTATTTTATGATGTGTGGGTTTTTTCAAGTGGAAGACAATTGAATGGTTAATGAGATTTGTGGGATCTATATATCTCTCCCATTCTATGGGAAATATTCTATATATCAAGAGATTGAAATTCGTTTATAACATGTTAGAATGTTTCTTGGTTAACAATGGGTGAGTGTTAAAGCATTTAATATTTCCAATAATTTTACATGTGAATGGGATTATGAGTATCCATGTTTACTATGAATGTAAATTAAATTTTTGTGACATTGATTATTTCGTACATATTATCCATGGATCATGGTTTAGGCTTTCTATTTTTTTCTCATTCTATGGTAGATTTTTTATCGTTTGATATGATATGCATATAATTTATGTTTAGTGATAAAAATTATAGATTTTTGTTTTTCAATATCACATATTAGTCATTATTGATGTTTTATATTTTTTATAGTTCAAACGGTCATAGTATTTGAGATTTTATCCCTTACTAATCATTTAATGTCACCCCATTTACTGTTTTCCCAGTCCTAGTATTTGAGGTTGATTATATATCATAGAAAGAATATGAGGGGTCTAATTTATGTTTTATTATTACCTTATTCTAAAATGACTTATTTTATGTTTTTAATCACCAAAACACTAAACCTTATGGTCCTTGGGTTGTGTGAATATTTTTGGGATGTAATCGTAAAACCATGATGTAAATTTTATATTCTTTGGTGTTTATCTTTGGTCAATTCCATCAGAATAAGAGTGGGGTTTAGTTATTTTACAGACTATGATGAGAAACAATTATTAAATCCTCTTAAGAACAACCTATGTATAGGATAAAATCCCATTATATGGTAAATAAAGGATTGTGTTTTTCATTGAAATAAATCATCATTAGGATAATACAAGTGGATATGTTTTGGCATAGATTTATCTTGGGACAATAACCATGAGAAGAGTTAGTCAGGTATATCTCAACCATAATTTTTTTCATGGTGAATAGGCCTTTTGTTAATTTTTATTGACTCTACCATGGTATATTGATAGTTTAATTATCATTTTATATATGAACGATTATGAAGGAATTTATTATCATGTTATCTTGAATAGTTATGGAAAATATGATCAGGAAATAATTTGGATAATATTGATTGAAACATAGGGACCTTCTAAGGATGATATACTCAATATTTTTTGTTATTAAACATATGATCATATTTTTATTCATTATAAATTTATTAATTCAAGTATCCTTACTAAGGAATTTTATCTATCCATGATATAGATGGATGAAAAAATAAATAAGCTAATCATGTATTGAAATAAAAATATTGTGACATTCCAAATCATATGGGAACTTTATTTAGAAAAATCTTGTTATTATCTCTCGACTATCTCATATTATGAATAATAATATGAATAATTTGTATCTCCTAAACACACAAAGAAGGGAGTATCATTCTATTGAATAATTTATGCATTAGCATACTCCATAATTTAATGGGACATGAATTCCATAATTGATATGAATTGGATTAAGGAAATAGAAATGATATTTTTCATCCCTAAAATATAATAGTATGGGAAATTCATTTTGGATGTCTGTTATTTAGAGGGTAAAACTGTCTAATGGTGAAATCTCATTAGGACTAAATTTTTTAGGTTGGAATGTGATTCTATGGTGTTTGGGGATTTCAAGGGAATATTTTCCACTAAATATTTCCATCCGAATATTTACATGAAGATTTTTTGATAATTCCATCTGTAAAAAAATAATATTTGTATGTTGTATCATTTGAGGATTACTGTATAAGAAGAAAAATTAATGACTTAGAGAATATCTCTAGATATGAAAAGATTTTTTATTGAGTCCTTATTGAATTAAAACATATTCATCGAATGTCATTATATAGAAGAGAATTTGGAAGCTATGAAAATGTCCTATGATTTTTTATCAAGTTTGAAATAGAATATAGATAGCCACATGATTTTTGATAAAGGATAAGAAATATGAAGTATTATAGAAACCTTAATGAACAGTTTTCTATGTTAATAATGCTCAATTACACACAAACAAAAATTAGGTAAGAAAACACAAGGTAAATTCATTAATTGTTCTAGAAAGTGTTGTATGTTTTCTTAATTTAGCCTCGTATCTAAACATTTTATAATAAATTGAAATATTTTTTATAAAACCACTGATGAGAAATTTTCATTATATGAGGATCATCCCACTCTTCTATACTTCAATATCTAGGATTATGGGAATTATGAGAATCAATTATCAAAACCTAAAGTTTGTGAAGGGAATATATAGTAAAATCCTCTTAAATAGGGGAATATATGAGGGTATTTCCAATAAACAATGTTAAGGTAGACCACAACAACAATGTGATTAATGGGAAACTAAATCTTCCCTCTAGAAAAGTGGATTCCTTATTTTTTCTATTTCATGGGATTTAATTATATGATATATGTTTTGAAATAATATGTATTAACCACCAAAAACATTTAATAACAAGTTATCCATGAAAAAACATGGTATAATGGTAAATTAAACAAAGGGAGTTTCTTAAATTGATATTTTTCCAATGGATTAATATATAGAATATGTTTTTTTCTCCATTTTGTATAATTTTACATAATTTCATATATGGGCTATCATTCCTCATATAATTCTCATATAAACAATGGTAAAATGGAAATACCCTTCACTATCAATAATCATCTGGTTATGAAGTGCCAAATAAAGGATTTCCTTTCACATTATATATTATAACATTATATAATATGGGTCTTGATACAAATAAAATTGTGGTTCCTAACTCACATTATTATAGAGGACATCACCGTTGAGAACACGAATGTTGTGTGAAAATATGATGATATATTTATGAATTAATTTTTGGATATTTCCCTAAAACAAGTGGTTAAATTATCACTATAACTCATCCATGTAAGTTTTCTAATATCCAAAAATCACTATACAACATTTTCCATATTGAATTAGAGTAATTGATAAATAAATTTCCATAAAATCCTGAAAAGGGTTTTATACCCCAATGTTCCTTAGTAGGGGGTGCATCTATCCTCTTCATAAATAATAAATATGGATAAATGCGTCCTTTCATCAATTATAATGTTCTAAAAAAATATAGATAAAATATAAGTATACAATGACTTGTATTGATGATATATTTGATCAACAAAAAGGTGAACAATTCATTAAAAATATGGATATCTGGTCCGGATATCATCAATTGAGGGAAAATGTCAGATATTCCAAAAAATCACATTCATGAAAGGGTTTAGACATTATGAGTTTAAGAAGATGCTATTAGGGCTTACAAATTTCCCTGATTTCATTATATATCTAACTAATATACTCTTTATAAAGTACGTTGATTAATTTTTTTTAGTCTTTTATAGGTGATATCCTTATATATTTCAAAATCATGGAATATTATTAAGATTAAATACGGACTATATTGAAAACAAAAAAGGAAGGATGAAATATATTCGAAACTCAGTAAATTTGAATTAGAAGAAAAAATTATCATTAAAGGTTCATGACATCAGAATTGAGGTTATATTTTTATATCCTTCAAATACTAATGTTATCAGGGAATTCCCTAGACTAATCATTGTGAATAAAATGTGTAGTTTTATTTGGTTAGATAGATATTATCGACGCTTTTTGATAAATATATTATCGATATAAAATAGAATAAACATGTTAACCAAGAAAGGATTCATGTTACTCCTTTTCAAGAATGTGAGAAATTATTCACAGAGCACTTGAAAATGGTAGTGACTGCACAAGTTTATAAATTACCATATAGTGGAGAAGGTTTTTTAAGTTATGTTGATTTATAGTTAAAATTACTCGGTTGGGTCCACATTAAACATGTAATGTTAATTTCATGTGAATCTTAAAAAATAATTACTCATGTGAAAATTACCAAACTAATTATTTTTAATAAGTGTTGTTGATCTTTTCTTTGAAACATTGGGAAAATACCTTTATGGTGAGAAGTATTATATATACACTAACTACATGAGCATTAAATATATATTCACATAGAAAGAGTTAAACATGCATAGAATGACATGGTTAGACATAATACATTTTAAGACTACTCAATACATTTCAACTATAGAAAGGAAAAACAATGTGACTAATGCTATGAGTATAAAAGGCCATACTAGTCTATCCATAGTGAGGATTGAAAAAGACAAACCAATCATTGATTTATAGAGGATTGTTCATGAATTTTAAATGACAGTAGATAAATTTTGTCTTTCCTATATGATTACTTCCCCAATCAATTCACATGATGATCAAAGAATCCAAAAAGATGATTTTGAGCTATAGAAACATGTAACAAAGAATCTATAGTTAAAATTTTATAAAGATGGGGTCATAATGTTTGGAACCTAGATGTTTTTAAAATATATTCCATGTCAAAATAAGGTTATTTTGGATAATTTACATGTATCATCCTTCTAAATTCATATTGGATGAATATATATATATATTTATATTTATATATTTGAATAAAATAATTTTGGTCGGATAACATGAATATGGAAATCCTGGAGTATATGACATATTTTCTGGTATGTGATTAAGATAACATAAAATCACCAAAGAATAAATTTATAATGGAACCATTAAACACAAATATCATGAAATAGAAAAAAAAACACTCTATAATTCATCATAGTAGTTTAAAATCATTTAAACATTGAAATTTTATTTGAGTTTTTTTATATTTCATAAAAAAGATAGAACATTTTATTTCAACCTATGAAGATTTATCCCTTGAACAAATCACCATGTTATACATAAGGGATGTGGTTAAGCTGAATAGATTGCCATTATACATTGTTTATGATCGATATCCGATGATTACCTCAATGTTTTAGTGAAGTATTCAGAATGCATTGGATATAACGTTGATATTTACCATTGTATATCAGCCTCAAATAGATGGTCAGTTTGAGAAAATAATTAAAACAGTAGAGGATATACTATGTTCCCGTTCGATGGATTTCGGAGGATATTGGGATTAAAACACACCCATTGATGATATTTTATATAAATATATTATTCATTTTTTAATTCTAATGGAAATATATAAATATCTATGTTGGAAGAGATGTATGACCCCAACATACTTGGATGATATAGGATTGAAGAAGATAATATGTCCTGACCTTTTCCAAGAAATAATAGATAATGTTCAAACCATTTTTTTGTATAAAAAAGTGGTATGAAGTGAGTAGAATAACTGTGAAGAAAATAATAGATTGCATACTGTGTTTGATATTGGTGATAAGGTATTTTCAGGATATCTCAATAGAAATGGGTAAAGATATTTTTGAAGAAATGGAATTCAATCATTAGATACAACGGTCCCTTTGAGAGTTGTGATAATGTTTTGTCATATATTATCAAATAGAACATCCTACACACCTATAACAAGTTCATTATGTAATAAATATATAATTTGGGAGGAGTTACATACCAAATCCATCTCATTTAATAAACTCATATGTTATATAATCAGAACATGTCATATCCAATGAAGAAAAATGGAGATATTAACCGAAAGAGACAGTGTTCTGAAGAATAGGATCAAAAATCTAATAATTGATCAATATAGGAGAAATATGTTTTTGGAGTCAATATGGGATCCATAATAGGTGACTAGAGACAATTTACCTCACTTATTTTCCTCAGTGTAATAAAATCTTGGGGATAAACTTATTTGAAGGGGGTATAATGTTAAGACCCAAGATTTATGTAATTACTTTTCCTTAACTAAGTACCTTATGAGTAGATTATCTAGAAGATAACACTAAAATAAAATGGATAATTGCATTATAGTTGTTAAATTTATGGCTACTATATAAAGTAACCACATCATAAAAAATATATAAAGAAATATAATAAAATAATGCCCATTTTATAAGAAGAAATATATTTCACATAAAATCATTTTATGTGTCCCTATACCTATATTTATTTTCTCAGTTATATAAATTTAATTTGAAAAAATTGACAATTTGTTTGATAATTCCTAATAATATTGGGTCAATATGAATTTCTGGGGTTTTTTAAATAGTATTGACTTTATCTAAATTATGAAAAACACTATTATTGAAGATACACTATATTTTATAACCTAAATCATAACCTAAAACATTTGAAACATTTTTATTGACCAAATATAAGTCTTTTTTTCATTATATATTTTCAAATATCATCATTAAATTGCAAACCTGTATTTGATATTTTCGAACATAAGAAATATTTTCTCAAGTTTTATTAAAATAAATTATACATTGGTAATTTAAAAATTAATTTTTAACAATTCAATAAAATAAAATGGAGAAAAAAATTAAAATTATTGGTACTAAATTACCAAATAAAGGACACGTTATTTTTTGTCATAAAGATTAAGTTACTTTGGGTATATTTTAGTTTTCATTGTAATAATATTTTTTTTACAGAATAATTCTTTTCTAGATATTTTTTATTTGTAATATTAAATTATTATTTTCAAAATTAAGATGCTAATAATACGTTTAGACATATATTATAATTAATAAAATTTATTTTAATATTAAATCAACAATAAATACGATATTGAACACTTAATGGTTAGAATGAATTTTTTCCTACAAAAACCATTTCACCACATTATATATTTTAATTGAATAGATAATTTTAACCAATTTAGAAATTAAACTAGTTTAAATTCTCCAAAAAATTAATATTCATAGTTTTGAAATTTTGAAATATGATTCCTCTAATATTTTTAATATTTAAATTTTTTACATTGATTAATTTTTTATCAATATTAATAAGGTTTGAATGGGTAAATAAATTATCACTAATTTTTATTAATTTTATGTCATGTTGCACATTATAGATTATATATATATATATAATGTCATACCAACATGTATCACCTACCCTTTTCTACTTAATTAACCAAATCACTGAACCCACCAAACACCTAGGTGATTTCAATAATAACCCTTACCTAACTCTAGTTTTCTAGGAAAAATCCACCCTTTGTGAAATATAAAAGTTTATCACTCCCACCAATTATCTCATTAATATCCATTGAAAATTTCACCTTTTCCAAATCTCACATACCTACCATACTCTAATAACCTACCATGGAGTTCCTAAATTGTTTAGGATTCTTCTTTGTCATTAAGAATCTAAATAACAATGTAAGGGTTATCCTTATCCTCTTTTTGAAAGAACTCCTTGAATTTCTATCTATTATTTTTAATTCAAGAAGTTATTTATATTCCCACTTATTTACATGTGATTATGATACCATATGTTAATAGTCAATAATTTATTACCCTAATGATTCCCAATGTGTGAGAGACTATCTCCATTATTCCATTATAGAATCCATTTTCTATATTCTTCAGGCTGCAAAAACCGCTCCCAAATATTGCATCTTCATGTAACAAATAATAAATTCTAATATCATTCATTGTTTTCCCTATAAATGATATTTATAAAAGGTTATTTATATTAAAATTCCCATAATTGGGAAACTATTATAGTTAATATTGATATAAAAAAGGATAGAGAAAGGGAATATTAATAGAAAATCAAGGTAAGGGTTTGTTAACACAATTACCTCTAATTGAGTCATAATATACATTATTGAATGTTATAATGAAAAAATCTATATAATTATCATTATAATGAAATTATGTGACAAATATGTTTTATTTTGTGATTTATTTTGTTTTATATCCATTTAATCTTCGAGGATCATTTCATTTGTAATGTGTGATATTGAAAATTGTTAGTCGGGCAATGTTTAATGAATAAATTATTTCCATGTCCATGATACCCAAACCCACAAATTTTTTCATTTATTTTTAGATATAAATTATATTTCATCTATTTTTAACCTAGTACTTAATATTTTCACATCATAAATGGATTCGTCATCATTTTTTAAATGTTGTGGTTTTCATCAAAATTATATTTCTTTAAAAATATTTGAATCAAATTTTATTCTCTAATATTTTACCATCTATAAAAATTATACAAGATAAATATTCCTCAAAAATTATTTATTTCTATAAATATTTTTTTAAACAAAAATTTGAAACATTGTGAAAATATTTTAAATTTTATCTTACAACCCATTTTATATAATGATAAAAAAGGATTCAAAGAATCACTTTTTAAATAGTTTTCATCCAATTAATAATCAATATCTAAAGTAATTAGCCTTAATTGAGTTGGGTTTCATTATTAATGTTCTATGTCCTAATATAATTTATTTCATTTTGGGGAACAATATTTATTATTATTTTATTTTTTATATTTAATTTTAGGATGATAACATTTGAGAATTCTGTAAAAATCCAAAATTCATTCTATAAGTTATTTTTTGATATGAAAATTATTTTTTCATGTGGGACACACATTTATGGAATATATTATATTGGGGGCACATATATCCCTCCAACTCAATGGACAATGAAATATATTTCCTGAGATAGAAATTTTAAGTGAATTATTTAGCGATTAGCTCTGTTCAAAGAGGTTGAATGTTATAATGTTTAACACTACCCAAAATTTTATGTGTGAATGAGTGAGTGGGTATAAAATTTCACAATGAAAATTAATCCATTGTTTACTATTGTTCCACATTATTTCAAAAATTCCATGGATCATATTTTATGCTTCATGTTTTATTTTCTCAAGAAATTTTTAAATTGTTGTTGTTTATAGTGATATGTCTATCTTTTAATCTTATAGTTGATACTATATGATATATATTATTCAATATAATATATTATTCCTTATTCCTACATTTATAAATGTCAATCATTTATATATTATGGCCAGTGACATGTTATCATTTACTGATAATTTAACCTCACCCATTCTTATGTTTTCCCTTCTCGTGATTCGAATATGATTATGTCTAAATGAATTAATTAGAGGATGATTTTTTGTGAAATGATGTCACCTTGTAAAATAATAATTTTTATGTTTCTAGATTCCAAGAAAAAAACTGTTAGGTCCTTGGTTTTGTGAATTTTTTGGTAAGTAATAACTTAACCGTGTTATCAATGTATTATTTCTATATGTTTAACATGGCTTGATTCTCTGACTGATATTCCTATATTACAATTACATTAACCATTACATGAAACTTTTTATGGATAAAAAGATTCATTAAAGGATTATCATGACACCTCCCTATCACTAATATTTTTATTACCATTTTATTTTAATTTTTGTCATATGAAATTTTCGGAAGCATTATGCTTTTGTTAACCATTATGGATTTTGAAACCGGATATGGGTTGTCCATGGTTAGGAGTAACCATGAAGAAACCATTCATGGTGGCCTTTTATCATGAGACTTTCGTTTTTCATTATTTTAACATGGTAATATGGGTCATTTGTTTTCATAATGGAAACCATGAGTAATGGTTTTGGGGTTCAAGATGGGAATCAAAACTTCTATAGGGTTTGGAAAATTGTGCGGGTAAGTTGTGAGACACTACCAAAAAGGATTTTTTCATTTTTAAAATTTTAACCATAAAATTATATATATATATATATATATATATATATATATATATTATTCCCTCTTTACTCCTCACTACAATGCACCTCCTTAGTTGAGACAGTCCCATTGTGTGCATTCCTTCCTTCCCTAAACCTCCTCCCTTGTGTATTTTTTTAAGACTTCCTATTAATTCATGGTTGATTCTTCAAGATAAGGACTCATATTCCCCCTTCATTCCATCATCCATGTTATTTATTCAACCATAGTTATAATTTTTATTTGGATGAATTCTAGGCTCTTTAAGTTGTCTAATTTTAGATTCTGTTATTGTTTTTTTTTGTTTGTGTGGGTCCCTTCATGATTTTTTCATTATCCATAACCAAAGGTGGAAATTTTTTGAACATATTACATTGATTTTATCTTTATGTTTATTTTAACGCCACTATAGTGCATGATATAATATTTATTCTATGTTTAATTTCATTCTGTGAATTTAAAAGAACATGTTATACACATTATCGGCCAGTTTCAATTGTCAAATTGTTTTTTTTTCTCTATGAAAAAGATTATATCTAATTACACATGATTCTAAAATTTTATTATCACTTTTAATATTATTTAGAAATATAAAAATATATCTTGTGGGTTTTCATGTAACTAGAATTCATAAATTGGATTGTATTGGATTTTAAGTGATTTGAAGCCTATATCTGGACTAAAGTCACAGGAGACGTGTTAGTTTAAATATGTATTTGGATTTTCTAAAGTGATTTAAAGATTTTATAATATTTATTTAATGTTGAATAAACTTTTTAATGGGATTTTCTTAAATGAAAGGATTTATTTTAAAAATAATTATATTTTCCATATATTGAAATGATTTTTATAATGTGGTTCTTCAAATATTTTTTAAAAAGAAATTTTAAAAGGGGATAGGTGTTTTTGTGAATATAGTTCTTGGAACCAATATGTTTTTAAAAAAATTTATTTATATAAAATTTAATATTTATGATAAGTGTATGATTTCAAAATTATATTTCGATGTTTCCTACGATAAATTGCCTTTAATAGATACTTATAATGTGGATTTAATGTGGGGGTGAAAATGGCTCAGATTCTAGGGTTCTTTATGGAAGCCTAATTGGAAATTTTTTTGAAATGGTTTTACAAATGTTTAAGATCCTCTTTTATTTGTTGTTCGTTTACATTTATAGTTGTTTCTTACTACCCCATAAGAGAAGACGGGCTATGTGACCTTTAAAATTATTTATACATATTTTGGGTGATGATTTATGGTTCATCTCTATTTGAATTATCATGACTTTTCAAGGGATATTATATATGACCTATATGATGGAATCCCACAGTGAAGGCACCGAATCTACTAGAGAGTGTTATATACCTACTATGAGATGGTTAGACTAAAATGGGTAAGATACACATATCATAGGGGTCTTGTTTTTATCCTGTGGTGGATAAGGGGATCGATGGATGTTTATTTACAATTACTTTTTTGGCACTGCTAGGGATTTCTATAGGTTTAGTGTCTTGGGACCAATATGTTTAAATATTATAGTTTAAAAATAGTAATCTAGAAGTGTTTTTTTGTTAGTCAATGTTATTTACATAGCATTGTTATAAAAAATAACACCTTACTATGTCTGATGATTAATTTGAACTATTATTAGGTTCAATGGAATATATCAATAAGTATGACACATTCATTACATCATTAATGAAGGCCATTTAATTTTTTTCCATGTGGAAATAAGAAAGTGGGCATGCATAAATTTTTTAGATTATTTGCCTTGTGAAAGTATGAGTGGTCATTTATTAATTATTTTTATTGAGTGTTTGGTAGGGAAATTCGGAGAATTTATAGTAGATATATTCTTTTTGAATTTAGAAAAATATTAAGGTGGATAACACAAAAATTTATCTATCTAATTAACATCATTTTGGGTAGAGACATAACGATATGGAAGAGCTAGCTCAAAGAGCTGGCATGGTGGAACTAGGAAATCGTTTCCAACAGAGACATGTTAGAGTGATAATGGGTGAAAAGTGTGAAGTTTTGGGTAGCACATAGAGGAATTATTAGGGATGATCATGTAATCCTACCTCATGTGGTTTTTTGACGATGAAAATGATAATAAATCTTAAACAACCTCAATATATGTAGGATTTAAACTCGAACCATTTATATTCTTGTATAGATTTATCCAAACATGAATATTGAATAATGACTATTGTCGACTCCCTTGTTCCATATTTTTCTAAAAAATATGAAACAATTAGTTATTTTGTATTATAAGAATTAGAAAAAACACTATTTAAAAAAGAAGAAAATTACATTCTCTTTTATAGAAATTTATAATTATTTATTTTATTTTTTATTTATTTATAATTTTTTCTTATGGCTCTATACTAATCTACATGCATTTATAATGATTTATACCAATTAATGCTAATTATTATTAATTATTTGTATTTTGTACTAATTATTGTTAATTAGAAATGGCACAATTTTTAACATATTGACGACATCACTTTTTCCCAAAAACTCAATCCCTTGCAACTTTATACAACAGAAATGACTATGAAAAGTCTGCTTCGACATATGAATATTCATTTTTTTTTGCACGAGGATAGAGAGAAGGGATGCCTCACCGCGCTACTCGCTTTTCTTGTGTATACGAAGATTTGTGTCCATACATTAGATCATACATTTCATAGTAATTTCAGTCATAGAAGTTTTAAGGAGATGAGTCATCGAGCAAAAGAGCCTCCCTTTCATGATGGCTCACCTCCTTACAACTTTCACTGATACAAATCTATATGATAATTTTCTCTAACGTATGTCATAAAATATTTTTCATCCTGATTTCAGTGGTAGAAAGTTGCAAGGAGATATGGCATCGATCAAAAGGAATGCCTCCAATCCACTAGAAATTATTTCAGTTTATCAATGTACTTGAATTTATTCTATTTTTTAGTAATTAAAACTAATTATAACAAATTAATTCTAATTTTTACTAATTAATTCTAATTGTTACTAATTAATCCTAATTATTACTAGTTGTTACTAATTATTACTCATTCATCCGAATTCCTACTCATTCATCCCAATTATTACAATGTATTCTTAATTCATACAAATTATTCTTAGTTATTACTAATTATTCTTAATTATTACTAATTATTACTATTTATTACTAATAATTACTATTTATTAATAATTTTTAATAATTATTTCCAATTACTTCAAATTATTACTGATTATTACAAATTATAATTAATTATTCATAATTATTATTTATTATCCTTCACAATGCCTAATTATTCCTAATTATTACTAATTGTTACTAATTATTAATAACTATTACTAATTATTAATAATTATTGGTAATTAATACAAAGTTTTAATAATTAATCATAATTTTTACTAATTAATTATAATTATTACTAATTAATCCTAATTTTTTCTAATTAAACCAAATTATTTCTAAATAATCCTAATTATTACTAATTAATCCTAATTATTACTGATTAATCCTAATTTTTAACAATTAAACATAAATATTACTAATTATTACTAATTATTGATAATTATTTATAATTACTCTTAATTATTAAGAATTATTCCCAATTATTTGTTTTTATTTATAATTATTCATATTATTACTAATTATTTCTAGTTGTTACCAATTAATCCTAATTATTACCAATAAACCCGAATTATTACTAATTAATCCTAATTATTACAAATTATTACTATTTATTACTAACTATAACTAGTTATTTCTAATTATTTCTAATTATTACTAATTATTATAAATTATAACTAATTATTACTAATTATTACAATTTATGACCAATTATTACTAATTATTACTAATTATTACAATTTATAACCAATTATTAGTAATTATTACTAATTTTTACTATTTATTACAAATTATTAGAAATTATTACTTATTATTAAAATTATTTCAATTTATACTAATTATTAAATATTATTGAAAATAATTTCTCATTATTACAATTTATTACTAATTATTTCAATTTATTAAAAATTATTTCAATTTATTTCGAATGTTTTCAATTTATTACTAATTATTACAATTAATTACTAATTTTTAAAAAATATTTCTAATTAATACTAATTATTACAATTTATTACAATTTGTTACAATTTATTAATAATTATTAAGAATTATTACATTTTATTACCAATTATTACAATTTATTACTACATATTAGTAATTATTAATAATTATTAAAATTTATTATTAATTATTACTAATTATTACAATTAATTACTAATTATATTAATTCATTACTAATTATTTCAATTGATTACTAATTTCTTGCTAATTATTAATATTTATAACTAATTATTAAAATTTATTAATGATTATTACAAACAATTTCAAATTATTACTAAGTATTACTAATTATTACTAATTATTACAATTCATTACAATTGATTACAATTGATTACTAATTATTTATAATTATTACTAATTATTTCAATTTATTGTCAATTATTAGTAATTATTACTAATTATTATAATTTATTACTAATTATTACAAATTATTTGTAATTATTACTCATTATCACAATTTATTACTAATTATTTCAATTTATTACTAATTATTACAATTTATTACAATTTATTACAATTTAATATAATTTTTAATAAATTATTACAAATTATTACTAATTATTACAATTTATTACTAATTATTTACAATTAACACTTAGAAATAATTTTTCATAAAAATATATATTGAAAAAATATCTAATTATAATTTTATTTAATTGGACGTAACTAACAAATATTATAAATAATTTTAAATAAACAATATTAACTAAATAATAAAAGTAATTAAATACCTTCAAACTGAAGTTTTCGGAGTATAAAAGCCATGAATTATGTAATGATTTTAAAGTTTAAACTATGAAAAAATTTAGAAAAAAAATCAGAAGAGAGAGAGAGAGAGAGAGGTTGAGAAAGCAGTAGAATGGGAGGAAAACACATGGAGGTATATATAGGTTAGATTATTTGCGACGAGGCTATTTATAACGGTAAGCCCATCGCGAATGCCCACTGCCCACATTTATTAGAGTCGATCAAAAAAAATTATTTGCAACGATTCCCTTCGTAAAGGGTTACCTGTCGAGATAGTATTTGTGGTCGGTCAAGCATCCCATCAAAAATACTAAAATCCACTGTCGTGTATTTTTCGATGGGAATCGAAATCTGTCACAAATAACCCTACTTGAGGTTTGGTGTGAATTTGGCGCCAAACCTATTGCAATGGGTCCTAACCCCCGCCCCACCACCACGTCGCAAATATCTATTATTTGTGATGGACCGATAATCTCGTCATAAATAACCCCTTTCGATGGGTTATTTGTATTGAGCCCCTAACTCGTCACAAATAGTCATTTTCCCCATAGTACAAGAAGCCTAATAGAATAGAGAAAGGGGATCTCTATCCCCACAATGCCACATCATGCACCACCGTACAAGAATCTTGGAAGAGCGACATCACCTTGCCACTGTGCTCCACAAATGAGGGGGAAAATCTCCAAGAAATTCATCTTGAATAAACTCTCAAGAATTCATTTAGAGATCCCACATCTATCCATTGAGCTCTAAACCATGGGAGTGGAAACTCCTATGGAGGATCCACATCTATTAAAGGTCAAATATGGGTGGGATTGTTACTCCATAGATAGAGGAACCACACCCAATTTAGTATGCTGGGTTTTGTAGTGACCCATGATTAAAATACATGGATATTACATCTTTTTAGTTAAATACTCATTACAATAAACAAACATATTCATAAGAAACATAATAGTTTAGTGCATTTGGAAACATGGAACACAATTTTCTAGTCTGGTTTAAGATCCTCAATTTTTCCGAAAAATTTCTCCCCCAATTGGTTATCCTACACACAACCTTTATTAATAACCCGTGGAATGAAACCATATGAAACAGTGAGTGAAGATTCTTAGTAAAGGTAAATAAAACAAATAAGTAAGCATTAAACAAAAACAATGGTATGAAAACACGATAATAAAAGTAAAAACCATACACTACATGTAAAAGATCATACTAACGAGTCATGAAATAAAAATTGAAATATCATATGAAATGATTCATAATGTAATCGAAGGACATGATCCAAGAGATAATAAGACATGGAATCTGTGGTGGACACATAATCATAGAAAATAATTTTCAAACTATTCAAGGATCACATCCAAGACCATAATAGACGACAAAGACCATTACTAATCGAAGATCACTCCCCATTCTAGCCTGATATTATGGAACCGAGTTCACTTCCCATTCTATCCTCATATTACTAAATCATGTTCACTTCCCGTTCCATCTTGTATCACTGAACTAAGTTCACTTCCCATTCTATCCATGTATTACATTACTGGGTTCTATCCCATTCCATCCATATATTACTAAAGTATGGAAACTCCTCGTTCTAGTCATGTCAATCTCAATATAAATACAAATCATTACCTAATTAATTAGATGGATAAATTCTTTCTACCCATCACATAATAAAATCATACATATGTGTGGCAGAAGATGATTGAAAATCATCATATCATAACCAAAGAAATGAAATAGTTATCATAAACATGTTATCATTTTATAAACTATAGAAAACATATGGGTTTCATGATCATTTCATCCTAGTGTAACCCATGATAAATCGGGTTTCATAATCATTTTATCATGATGTATTACACAGAATGGTAATGGGTTTCACGAAAAAAAATAATTTTAAACAAAAACCATTCTATGAAATAATAATAATCATGTCTTGGGATTATATCCCCATTAAAGCATACAGAATAACCAAGGATCTCATATTTCAGGGATAAGGATTTTGAATTTTTAGTGGGATAATTTCTTAAGGATAACAACCTTTCCTTGAAAATAACTTTTTAAAATAGAAAACATTTTCAAAATAATTTTATTTTAAAACCACTTTGAAAAATTATAATTAATTACTTAAAAATTATTTAAATTTTTTTAGGATAATCTCTTTTTATCTTTTAAAAAACATTAAAAATATTTTTTTTAAATAACCTCGTGGACTTTTAAAGGACGATTTGAATAAAAATTAAACACATGTAATTTTTTTTTGAAAATTACTTCCCATGAAAATAAATTTCAAATAATAATACTTCCACAATATTTATAAAAAAACTATTTTTTAAAACGTATAAATGAAGCTTCATTGAATGGAGTGTTCATGGTTGTGGAAAATTAAATACATGATATATATATATATATATATTACATTGTCAATATAAGTAAAAATATCCTTGATCAGAAATTGAAAATATGATTCCTTTTGAATGTATTTTGTAAGAAGTTTTGAAAAATTTAATTTAAAAATCATTGGATAATATTAGAAAACTTTTGGAAACATTTTTAGAAAATATGTATTTGAGAGAAAACCGATTTCCAATTAAGGAGAGAAATAAAGTAGGATTTTCATAAAATAATATATTATTTACTAAAGAGTGTAAAATGGTATCATTACAGGAATATATCCTGAATAAATAAAGGATAATTAAATTCTTGGTAATTTTTGAGATATGGATAATATTACTTCATCAATTGAATCATAATCTTGAACAATTATGATAAATGATGAGGTTGTAGTAATAAACTCCTTCCACTTTGGTAACTTTGAATAAATACCCCATGAAAGGAAAAAATTATATTAATATTAAAATATCATTAAAATAAGCACATTTAGGATATAAAATTTCATAGTATCAGTATATAGACATTATAAAATAATATTGGAACAAAACATAACATGTGTTTCCAAGAATGAAAATTGAGACAAAATATATTATCGCTTTGGTAACATATAAACCATATCCCAATGAATGAGTTATCCTCAAATACATGATTAAATAAAAAATTATTTAGAATGATAATAACATAAATTTAGGGTTATTTTATACAGAACTTATAAGAAAGAGGTGGTGAATATAATATGTGACATAAAAAAGTAAAAAGCGAGATATAAATCCCTTACCTTAATTCTTTAATTCCTTAGAACATGTTCAAAATTATTTTATTATAAATATAAGTTTAGTATACATATAAAAAAACTATATTAATTTATATAATAATATAAATTAATATATTATGATATAATATTACTTTTTTTACAATTCCAAGATAATGTTATGTTTTGAGTAATAAATGTTTTGTTTTTCATAAATGTTTTGAATTGTTATTTTTGATCTTATCACATTGATCATGATTTACTAATTTATATGATGTAAACCATGTGATAAATAAATTATATATTCAGTATATATGTATTTATAATAATATATTAAACATAGAAATATTAAATGAAATACACCATTCATGAGGACAATAGGTTGTATGTACACATGAATATTGTTTCCCTTGTTATTGTAATATTGGAAGAAATAATAGTAAATTATATATATAGATGTATTATTATTATTTTATTCTCAATATTTCATATATATCTTATATTTCTATTATAGACCTCATTAATACATTCCATGTAAAGTGTGAATGATTCACAATACATTGCGAGGCGGTAGTCCGGTGTATAGAATAAAAACATTATGTTCTTTTCACAAAAAATGAAAAGCTTGAAGGTATGTATTATATTATAATAATAGAAGCATAAATAAATCATAAATATATTATATATATATCATATATCAATATAATTTACATTATTATTCCCAACCTTAAGTGGCTGAAATGGGGAAACGAATGACATTAGTTCACAAGGTGGTTGTCTTCTATACACATGAATAATGATTTTATAACCAATTTGATGGATGAGTGTGTGATTTTAGGTCATAAAATTCAATATATAAATTTAGTTATATGGAATATTATTATGTTGTTGTATAATAACTATATAAAAATAATTTATAGAGGTGGGGGGAAGATCTCAAATAAAACACTCATTTGAAAATCATTACCTCTTCTCCAGGTATCCTCCATGGGGTTGAACCAATGAATTTTTAAGATGGATTTATTTCAAAAATAATGTTTCTAAGAGAAGGGGAGGGAAGTAATAATTTTATTTCTATAGATAATTGTCTATAAAATTGTCTTCCTGGGTTTGAATAATGGGATAGAGTGGTTTCTCTTTTTATAGTTTAGGAGGCACGTCATTCTTGTAAATACTCAAAAGTATTCACTCTTGGGAGGTCAATATTACCTCAAGTTACTCAGAAACTGATAATTAATGGTTTTGTGGGATTATATAGAATATAAAAAACCCCAAAAAACATTTAAAAACACTTTACAAACATTGGGTTCCTTGACTATTAAGATTCCTTATTTTACTATGACAGTTTTTATTTATTTTAACACATTTTATAACAAAAGTAATGTATTCGTTAAGAATGTGTTAGATTTATCCTTATTAGATAACTTTTAGTCACTGATTATAAATATTATATATAATTTATATGGTATAAATCTGTTATGTGTTGTAAATTAACATTAACAGAAGCACATGTAATGCATAAAACACTACTTTAATCGTAATAGTGTTAACTAAGCTTTTTCATAATTAAAACTAAATTTATTAAATATAATAGAAAAATTGGACAATTAATTGACCTTAGTGGATATTTATTAATATTTAAATATACCTTTATAGGTGATAGTTATTTTTTAATTTTAAATCAATTAATAAAATATAATTTATTATAAAATGACATAGTGTCAATTTTGACATTATTAAATTAAATTAATTTAGAAAAATAAAGATAATTATTGAAATAGAATCCAATATGTTTAATAAAATGTTGCCTATGTATTAATATACACACAAATTGAACACAATAATTCATTCAATTAACTTCACTTTTACTGTTTTTAATATCAATTGATTTACATAATTATAAAATAAATAATTTCTACATTATATTTTCTTATAGATTTAATTTTATTATATGAACTTAAAAAATTTAAGAAAATTATAATTGTAAAATTAATCATTTAATTCTAAAATAATATTTGTAAATGATCTCTTGTAGTTTTTCCCTATTTCAAATCATTATTGAAATTAAAAGGTAGAAAGGTATATTTTTTTTTCTATTTTTATTCACTTAAATTATTATATAGTCAAATTAATGTAAAAGTGTCCCAAAAACACATAAAATTAGATAATATAGTGACAAGGTTCGAAATAATCCCCGAAAATAGATTTTTGACAAGTTATAGGGAATTATAACACCAAATATTCTTTATTTAACCACTATGTAAATTCAATTTTTCCTTAATCAATATAATTTATTATGAACCATTTTCAATAATCATTATGGTAATGAAATTATTTTTAACTTATAAGACATTATAAATTATACTATTTCTAAATATGAAATCCATTTTTTGAAATTCAATTTACCAAATTGGAAAATTTAATTTTAAATTTAATCATGCAGGAGTGATGAGAAAGAAGGTTTTTAATTTGTAAAATGTTCAATAGATTAGATTTTTTTTATATCCAATTTCAATATGAAACTGATTCCAATGACTAAAATTAGAATAATAGATGTATATTAGAACTAATTATAGATTAAAAGATATTTAAAATTTACTTTATCTATATAAATAAATCAGAATTAAAATAAGTTTTCAATTAAAATTCATTAATTTTCACATTTTATCATAAAATTAAGCTTATCATAATAATAATAAAAATTACACCAACATTATTTTGATATTACACATTCAAAAATAAATACGATTTTTTAATAATAATTTTCTATAAATTGTAAAATAAAATTTTAATTTGTGTGCACTAAACATGATTAAAACCATTGTTTTGGAAAGATATTATTTTTTAGAAACCATTTATTTTTCTTATAAATTATTCATATTTTATTTAAAATAAATAGCCAATAATAAGCATGAAAAAGTATATATTTATTCAATTTAATTCTTCTACTTATTCTTTACTTTCTAATGCCTACACGATAAATATTATATTAAATATTAATATTAATGGTATATTGTAGTATGGTAAAACTCGATATTGTGAGTCACACAAGCCAAACATAGTGTTGTGTGTACTAAAAGTTAAACTTAGAGTTTAATGTAGGTGAAACAAAAATTGGAGTTTCAAATAAAGAAATATTAACATTTTGTAGCATGAAATGAATGTTTTGAAAGAATTATAATTTATTCAAAAAATATATATGTCTTCAAAACATGGGGGGTTACATTATACCAGTGTTAAAATGAATTTCTACCTCAAAATTCATCTCAGTAAAAAATTTTGTAATATATGAGAGATACATTTATAGGATCCCACATCATAAAAATTAATTATAAAAATTACATTAAAAATGGAACGTTGGAAACATAATGGTAACCCAATTTAATTCATAACACGGTTTACACAATGGAAAACATATATGGGAAGTAAATACATGAAAAAAAAAAGATAAAACTAGCTCCCAAATATTAATGGGGAGTGATGGGGAACATGCTCACTATAAAGTTAATGACCAAAAATCCATAAAACAAATAGGCATGAAAAAGCTCATTGATACTATTAAAGAATATGATAATAAAACAATATTTTATTCAAAGATCCTTTTCCAAATGTTGTACAATTTTCATGAGAATATATACTTACTGGATTTCATCCCAATTTCACCCTTTAGTTTTTCCTAAATAAATTTCCACTTCATTTATTACTCCAATAAATTAAGGTGAAAGGATCATACAATAAAAAATATGATGAATATAAATTTCGTATATCTCTAGTTAAAAGTTAGCAATGGTTATCCAATATGGATAAATATTCATATGGAGAATCCATACATTTATCATTAAAACCGAATCCAAATTACAACCTAAACCATTCCATAAATGGATAACATTATGAACCATACAAAATATTAGATTCAAAACGTCAGAAATAAGGTTACTAAATTTCCAAAATCAACTTATCATTGAACCCCCATTTACTATACACTGGATATTGATATCCACATTCCATACATGTGAATAAATTCATCGTTTATTCTTTTAAAATATTATAATAACCTATATTACCATAAAACTCTATCTAAAACATATATTATTCCTCAACCCAAAAATAAAATCATTGATTATTGAACATATTTCATAGGTGAAAAAATGTTGTAAACTCCATTAATAATAACATGAATTAATTTTTCAACAAAACCTTTATTGGTTATATGGTCATCAATACTATCTAGTATAAATCAAAATAAATCATTTATTTATAAAAAACCATTTTATCATTATCTTGAACAAATTATGGCTTGACTTCCTTTAATCATGTTTTTTCAATAAAACCTAACTTTTCCATTAAATTAGTTTTTCTAGTCCATTAGTAAAATTTAATAGATTCATGAAAATACTTAATGAAAAAATTCAAAATATAATACATATATATTTAATGATTAATAATAAATTCAAATACATTAAAAATTTGATCATTCCACCTCTTTCTTAATCTGTTAACTACTATTCATCATTTTATTCTATAATACCACTTTTAATTCATAATTTATTCATAGTCTCATTATCATCACCAATATAACTATTACTCATACCTCTTTTCAGACTATCTTCAAAATCATTTAATTTATATTTTCTCTATTCTATTTAATTTTTTCATATCTTCAACAGTTAAGATAAACTATATCGGTAAAAACAAATCATTTATCTTCTAAATCAAAAATAATCAGAGTCCATACAATTAATTTAATAAAAATATTAAATATATTTTATAGTATTCGTGCAAGGTTTCATAATGAAAATGGTATATCTATTAAATGGAATCTCAAATCCAAAATACGAGACCATGGTTGAATCTGAGGAGAAATTTGTACCCTTGTAACAACATAAAATAGTTCAACAAGGGGTGATCATATATCTCACCTGATGGTGGAATGTTCATTGGATAACATAGATAATTAAATTAACTAATTTTTTTTATGTAAATGAAATTTCTAAAAATAAATCAACATGAATAATCCTACAGGATTATACAGCTAAACCCTATAAGGATTCTAGATCATCTTCCACTCCTTCCATTAGTTAGTCACATCAGACGACGATGTAATTTTGGATTAATGTATAATGGGACACATCATACTCAATGAATTCCTTTAATCATTGGAGTGTGTTTACTTTGATGATAAAAGATCACATTTCTAGGTAGGACTCATCAAATTTTTTATTACAAATTTTTTTATTAAATTTTTTTATTATATCAAAAACTTTTATTGATTTGTGCCAATTTCATGTCCTTGTTATGCTCCTTTGTACCGATTTGTTTTATTATTTCATGGGATTTCTAACCCCAGTTATTCCTATTCTTGATCACTGGCCAATAATTCTTGGGAATTATATTTATAACTAATTTCTTGTGAATAACTCCCTCGATTGTGTCACATTCTTAATCGGTTGGACCCCGTAGTTCCAGTTCGACATTGTCAGGTGATATTGAGAATGATTAGGACCACAGAATCATGAATGATTCATGTGTGAGGTGTAGATCAACGAATCAAGTATAGATCTAGATTTTTGAATATTTTATAGGATAATTTCTCAAATCATAGGATGAATCATATAAGGGGGAATTAATCAAAGTGTGTGTTGCGTACAATTTCGCACAAAATCTAATCTTATTTGAGTTCTTGGCCACTAGAGGGATGAAATCCATTGATCAATACTAGTTCTACAATGAATGTGTAGAAATGAAATTAATGTCAAAGAAGAATGACTAGATTTTCTGTTCATAGAGGGGATATGGGAATCTAAAAAAACATACTACACCCCATGTACCCTGATGAACACATGACATGTAGCCTATCGGCTGCAGTAACATTAGTTTCCAAAAATAATTAAGATGGCTTGGTGAGTAGTCCTCCTATACAATGTTTACATATTCCCAAGGTGGATGAGACATGTGGTGGAGCACATCAATGGGACCCCATGTGGGAGTACACAGCCAGGTTCCTAGTCTTTTACTAAAGCACAAAGACACGGGGAAAAGTACACAGACATGATGTGGTTAAAAAGCACGACCAAGCACATGGTTGGGACACCACATAGACGACTCAGACCATTTATATCCATCATAAACCATGTAACCTTACATGGTTGGTGAGCCATGTATTTATAATGACCAAACTAAGTAAAATTGTGGGATCACATGCCGGTTGGATCTAGTACACGCCATGTATCACTTGGCTCCTTTTTTGGAGACATCATGCTTCTCTATCTCCTTTATTTGGACATTGATTTTGGTCCATGAGTCCCATATCCAAGGTTTTTATTTCATTTATAGTGTTATGGTTGCTCAGGTTTTGTCTTTTGATATACAACGTGGAATGTTATGAGAAGGATTCTTTGTTAGTTGATGCTCGATGATGGATGTGAGCAAATAGGATAACCAGAGACTCCATAGTGGAACCTTCTAGCTGAGATAAGCATGTGTACTTCATTAATTTTAGAGTGTAACCCTCCTTCTAGGTAGGTAATGGGTCATCTAAAAACTCTAATTGAAAAACCCACCCATTTTAACTAGGAATGGATCAATTATAGACTTCACAGTGGAACCCTCCAGCTTGGCTGGGAATGGGTTCTCGATGTCTAGAGTTAAAACCTCCAACTGCACTAGGCATGAGTCCTCTACCACCAGTGTGGAACCCTCCTTATGGGAAGAGAATAGGTCTTCCTTCAGCTATCATAGTGTAACCCACTTGTTGGAATAGGGCATGGGTACTTTTACAAACATCCTATGTGGAACCCACCAATAAGACTATATATGTGTCTTTGATGAATTCTAGAGAAGAATCCTTAAAATGGACTGGGCATTAGTCCTATATTGAATTATATTATGGAACCATCCCACTAAGTTGGGAATGTTACATTTTCCACTGAGGGTATCCCTCATATTTTACAATAGAATGGGTCCTCTACAAAAATTTTGTGCCCACTCGACTATGTGACATAGTGATGTTGTATGACTTGGCTTGGACGATTTAATTTGTAAAGACACAAGAGATGATAGTCATCATTGATTGACTTTTGGAAATGTTAGAAGCTCTTCTTCATGGGTTTATCTAGGACATAGAGATCCCAATCCTCTCCCATTTTATATTCATTTGACTGAACACATATATATATATACATATGCATACATAACATTGTATTTGGTTACTCCCCAACTATGCATAGTGAAGACATGTGGGGTATCCCACCAGATTCCAATGTTTATATTCATGGGGTGATATGATTTGACACTCTCACTTAGGTGGTGAATATTTGATGCATAGTCATTCTACACATCAGGTTGAGCCCCCTATTCTTGGATGAGGTTACTGATTCTCTTACAAACGTTGAGCTACATCCTATTTACTATCCACAATATTTATATTCTTGATGTATCCCTAAATTCTCCCCCTTTATCAATCAAGGATTTATTCTATATATGTATCTAAACAACCCTTCATGGGATATTCATGCTAGTTTCGTTTCTTATGTAGACGATGGACATGTCGACGTGGACAACAGAGGATATTAGGGATACCTGGTACATTGTACTACATATGATGTTCAGAACATCGAGATCATGAACATGGATATCTCATTATTTTATTTCCATATATTTCATTTTGGGACATATTTATCTATTTGGAATGTATTTTTTTCCTTTACTTTCTAGTTTAAACTACCATACTCTTGTTTTTTCTAGAGGTTTTACAAGTGTGGGAATTTTCCAAGTGTTTTATATCTTTTACACCTTCTACTCTATATCTCTACATTTATATGGAAGTGTGTGTTCCTATAAGTATATAATGAATCGAATCCATATGTTTTTTATCACTTAATTGCTAGTGGCCAGCCTCTAGCCTATGAAGATGGGCTTGGGGTATTAACGGCTTGAGCCCTAGCTTTGGTCGAGTTGTGAATTTTATATGGATCAATTTCAGGAAAAATTGTCTTCAAAGATCATAAATTTAGACCATATGGTCCCAATGGTCGAATTATTTCTAGACAATATGTTTTGGAAATGTTTTGGGGCATTCTTACACAATATATTTTATATTTTACAACTGCGTAAACTCGTTTTTTCCTTAAAAGATGTAACTTATTTTTAACTCTATTCACTAATAATTAAGGTAAAAAGTTATGTTTAACTCCATAGAGATTATAAATTATTTTGATTCTGAATATGGAATAGCAGTTTCTAAATTCAATTCAATTTTTTTAAAAATTTAATTTTAAATTTATTCTCACAAGTTTGATTGGAAAACAGGGTGGTGAAAGTGAAAATGTTAAATGGTTTATATTGTTTTTATATCCAATTTATATATGAAATTGATCCTAATAACATAAATTGGATTAATAGATTGATAATTGATCTAATTATACTAAGAAACAAATTTCAATTAAAAATTAACTATGTAAATAAATTAGATGAAATGATAATTTTCAATTAAGATTCAGTATTTTCACTATTCATCAAAAAATGAAACTTCTCAGAATAATTAAAAAATTTGACTCTATGATAATATTGAAATTATGATTTGAAAAATTAATTTTATTTTTCAAAACTAATTTTATAAAATTGGTAAAATCCAATTTAGGATTATTTCTTCAAGCCACAATTAGAATATCATTTTAAAAGGGATATTATTTTTTAAAAAACATTTATTTATAATTTAAATGATTAATATATTATTTATAATCAATAGATAACTAATAATCATGTGAAAAATTTATATTATCATAATTATGTTTATCCTATTCAGTCCCTCCATTCTAATGGCTAGGAAATAACTATAACATTATATAACATTATTGATAATATATTTTAGTTCGAAAAATCTCAGAATTCTAAGTCATAGAAGCAAAAAATAGAGTTACATGTACAAGAATCAAAACATACTATATCATGTATCTCCAGATTAATTTTTTCATATAAATGAACAATTAATTGGTTTATCATACTACACCATCCATCAAAAAAATATAGTTTATTCAGAGAAAAATTCATAAAAAAATGGGGTGTTATAGTTTCCAACTCCACTAATGTAAAATATATTAGGGCACTATGACCTAGAGAGATACATGGGTTCCAAAACCTTTAGATAGTGGAACCTCACCCTAAATTATGTGGGGGTTCTGATTATAGCTATGATAATAGAATAGTGGACCCATTCCCTAGTCTGATAGGGGGTTACCAAAACTAGTAACACTCCGATGATCACACCTTATCACTACCATAAGATAAGAATCCCTACGAATATCATCTCACTTGAATCAACTCACATCATTTCTTTTATAATGAAATAATTTCCACCGTCACATTGTATATAGAAAAAAACTCAGGATAGTCTAATCATGGTCCAAAATCGATGTCTTGAAGGACATATGCAAGGTGGAAGATCAAGGGTAAAAACATTTACTAAAGGAGTATAGAAATGTCACACTAGGTACATGAAATGTATCTATGAGTGTAGAACTAATTGTGTCTCACCTTATCAAATGACATGACTCCATCTAGTTACACAATTTTTCAATTAGGGGCACACCATGTGTGGAGGCTAGTTTAGAACTTGACATGTCATCCATTTCAGACCATGTATAATAGCTCATTCTTATGTTCTAAGTGTTCTCCTATGTACGCCGGCTATGGACAAATATTTTTTTAAATACATGGTGTGTTCCTCATTATCCACAGAATTTGGGGCCACATGAGACTAATGGTGTTTACTCTCTATATAGTTTGATCCATCCACCAAGGATTTCACAACGTTTAATATAGGTGTATACTCCCTGTATGAATTTCTATAAATGGATAAGGGTCCCAAAGTGTGTGTCTCCACCACAAATTTTGTATTATTTTTCCCTACAAAGAAACCATAGCTTTCACACATTGGGGACTACACAATGTGTAGCACCCCGAGATTTTATGAAAAATATTCTTTTTTTAATTTCATTAATGTCTTGTGTTGTACGCTACACCAAAAGGAGCTTGCACAAAACGCATAATTGACTTGCCTTGCATTACACGCAATCACGACCTTCCTCGATAGCGTGTGTTGTACGCAATACCGAGTTTCACTAAAAGATATATTATTATAATATTATTATGAACTAGCCATTATGAATAGTAATACCCACTTTTTGAATTTTTTTAAATTTTATCTTTTAAAATGGACTTCATTTTTTGATTCGGAATATCAAAATTAGCTTAGGGTGAAATTTTGGCACTTTTCGGATAACGTTCATTTTCTGATGAATAGTGAAAATTACTAAATTTTAATTACGAACAGCCTTTTTAATCGAAATAATTAATAGTGATAAATTATTAATTTGAGTGGTTTTAAAGTATATTTAGAATATATTTTTACAATTTAATACAATTTTGGTCATTGGATGTAATTTCACATTTAAACCAGACATAAACAAATGTCAATCTTTTGATAGTTATTATCTCTGAAGAACACATTATTTGTTTTGAAGACGGGAAATAATTTTTAAATTAATTAATGAAATTGATATGTTTTGAATATGGTAAAATAAACATTATTTTTGAGTTCCTAATATAAAATATAGCTTAGGCCTAATTTTTGGTATTTTTCTGGAAACTTTCATTTTTTGATGAATAGTGAAACCACTAAGTGGTAGTTAAAAAAATGATTTTTTCATAAAACATAATTTTACCGCTTCTGTGAGTGGAATTTCAAAAATATGAGAGACAAGGTTGATGTAAGTATGTAAAATTTTGTTCAATGAGATGAAAATAATTTTTTGTGAATAGTACCTTTTAACTTTTTTTACCACGGTTAAAAGTAAATAGGGTAATTAAGGGTAAAAATGATATTATTGTTACCCTAACACATTTCCTAATTCTTTTGATAGGTGTAATTATACCAAAAACAATCTTAGGAATAAAATTTGACCATTTAGGCCCACTTGGATTAGATTAGGACATTTATTATTAATTTATTTAAAGAAGGGTTAAAATAGTTACAATCAATGTTTAATAAGTAAATCATTTTTAATATAGGGTTATACATAAGATAAATTCGATTATAAATATTAATTAGAAAGTTAAAAATATTTCCTACATAATCATATTTAATTTTAATTTTTAGACATTAAATAATTTAATTTATTTATGACACAATGATGATGCAATAATTATTTTATTAATGAAATATTGACGTAATTGATGTTATAAATACCCAAATAAATGTAATTTGAGACTTTTTATGAATTCCACTAATTTTCTAGGTTAATATGACAAGTTAGTATTGATTTAATTAACGTTTTTCAAACTAATCATTCTGTTATGATTTTCACAAAAATCAATTACTAAATAGTGTCAAAATTGACATAAAATAGTTTTTAAAACAAATATTATATTATTAATTGTTATTTTATTCCTAAAAATACATGGTTTGGCCAAATGACTTATATAGGTTTATATATATTAATAATAAACAACTTTGGGTTCGTTTTTCTTGTTATAGTATGTTTATTAACCTTATAGTGTAAGAACACAAAAAGACACGGTTAACGTAAAATTATCTAACTTAAAGATAAAACAAAATGATAAGGTTAAAATAGTAAAATAAACTTTTCCAAATACTATTTGATGAGTGTATTTCGACCCATATCCAACTTAGCTTCTAAATAACTCAATTTGGAGCTATTAAAAACCGAATATGACTTTATAATAAAATAATATTTTTAGTTATTCCAAAGGTGCCCCTCTCCTCCCTTATAAAAGGGCACCTCCTCCCTCTCTTACTCACACCACTTTGAACTTTCAAGATCTGCCAAACCCTGCCAAATTCTCTTATCCCCTTCCCTATAAACATCCTAGAGGTCCTGGCCTTCTTCAAATACTAATTTTAGTTCCCTAAGAGGAGGACTCAAAGAGGCGCTTCAAAGAAGAGGTAATGTATGTTACCGATTCTTTCAACTTTATTTCTTCTTCCAGTTCTTCTTCTTAGGTTGTTTCACAATGAAGTAATAACATCAGTATCACTCATATACTAATATGTTATTATAAGTATGAAACAACCCTGTTTCACCATCTATCCATCCTACGGAAAATGAAATCACCACGTGTGCGTACATACGGAATACCGTCTCTACGCCGTGGTGTAATCTATTTTCCATCACCGCCTTACTTGGATGGGTATAATGGTTCAAATAAATAACTATATATGATTATTTTAAAGTGATATTGACTCTGAAATAGTATACATACACTCCAATACAATTCCACGATCTTGGGAATGATATCATCGCTCGTGCGTACGTACGGACTACCGTCTCCACGACGCGATGAGATTCACTCTCCATGTTAACCATTCATGAATGATTATAAAGTATATATAATAAGTAATCAAGAAATATATGAAATAATAATGATATTGGATTTATGTGTATATATATGTATGTCGTCTACTTAATTCCATTCACCTCAATAAGGAAACGAAAACAGCGTTCATGCGTACCTACGACCTACCGTCTCCATGAACGATGTATTTCTTTCCATTTATTAATTTATTATATATGTATATTATGAATATATATTATATATAAATCATGTTTTATATTCTGTAATTAAGTAATCATGATCTATGTAATCATATGAATAATTACACGTTAAAACACAGACGATAAATGAAACAATTTTACCCAAAACACTCTTTAACATGGAATTTACAAATGAACGGGTAATATAAAGTAACAAGTGAACCATATATGATATCATAACAATGAGTATGATTCTGGAATAAGTCAATGACATTATTTAAGTCATTATATAGGAGGTTTGGACACTTACGAAGTAAATCAGACCTATGGTAAGGGAAAATATCATAATCTCATTTTATCCGAGATTGTTTATACTTTGGTATTTACTGGGGTGTATTTTATCATCCAAAAACATGTTTCCTAAATATGTAATTTTATTTCCATCCACCTTAAACTGTTTAAATCCAATTTTACCCTTCTGTGAGTTTTTAGTAAAAGATATGAAAGGAATATTTTGTCGTTTTTCGTACAAGGTACTTTTTGACTTTTCCCACAAAAGTATGAGAAGAATGTTTCTTTAACTTATACAGCATGAATTGATTTTTAAAACATTATTTCCAAGAATCTTTCTTTAAAAGTTTTGAAGTTTATTTTTAATCAACTTCTTTTAGTTTAAAATTGTATGACATGTTAAGAAAGGAAAATGTTTTTGAAGTAGAATGGATATTTTCCTCAAGAATGGAGTTCAAGTGGTTTATCAAAATCATTTTCCATATAAGATAATATAGGGTTCTGTTTCTATCCCTATTATTACATTGATTTGATTATGTTGTGATGGGATTATTTTTATGAATCCCTTTATCTTATATGAATTGTTTTATGATGTCATGATTCCAATTTTTATTACATGGGTTATGCTATGATGTATGGTTTATTATTTTATGGCACACATAAGAATGGTATCATTATAAGATGGGTGGGACCTATATCTCCCTCCAATGTATTGGGTAAATATTTTATATCTCATAAGATAGACATGGCTGGAATGGTAGATTAAACCGGTTCAGTTAAACAGGACTGAAACGAGGAGTGAACTCGGTTCAGAAATGGACTTTGTCCACTAAGATAATCTTGGCATGAGTCTTGACTAAAAAGAAATGATTATATATGATTATTTTTGTATTACACAAAGTTTCATGTTTTAAGTTATGATTATTGGGATTACATTTCACTACTATGATTTATCCCATGTTATGATATTATGATCTGTTTTACAGGTTAAGATTTCCAAAATTTTATGTTCTTATTAATATGATGTGATTGATATTATTTTGTTTACCCTTACTGAGCATTTGAGCTCACACTTTTATGTTTTCTTTTCCCCAGGATATAAAGAAAGGTTTTAGGTAAAAAAAGGAAGATCATTATGGGAGATGTTGAAGATCTTTCACCATGATTAGAAGATTATATTCCGAGTTTCCAAAGACACTAAAATATTGTGGTCCTTGTGTGTGCATTTTTGTTATGTAATAAGTATTCCGAAAAAGTAATGTAATGTACATGTACGTTATGCTTTGGGTATCTAATGTTGGTATCAGAGGAAAGGTTTAGTCAACCTTTGGAAACTAGGATGCGATAACTTTAGTGAGATCCCTAGAGATATTTATAAGGTATGTCTAGGGATGTCCCTATGGTTAAGTATAAGTATAGGTTATAGTCCTAGAATTATGGTAACGATATTAGATTAAACCTAAGATGTTAGATATTGAAGTTACTCCCCCTTTATTATGATTTTTTCCTCTCACACTATTATTTTTGGGTTTTAGAAAATGGCTGGAAACAAGATGATTCACGATAATGGAGGATATGATGGACAATGGAATGATATTCTTTATGAGCAACCAAATGAAATGGGATTTAGAAGTCCAAACATCATTATTATGCCGAATCAACAATCTCATAATATGATCAATAAACTCAAATTTGGTAAGTTTCCTAACTCGGCTAATAAGAGAAAGATGGAGTTTCATGATGATCATAGAGGAAAGAAAATTCAATTTCCCCTATGTAAATCATGTGGGAAGAGGCATCAAGGAGAATGATTCAAAGGAACTGGAAGATGCTTTGGGTGTGGAAAAGAAGGACACAAAGCCAGTAAGTGCAAAGGAAAAGGTTCAGTTAACACTAGGGATGAGGATAATGGTATTGATACGACATCAAGAATGGTTAAATGTTTTAAATGTGGAATGTACGGGCATTATGCAAACCAATGCCCTAAGGGAAAGTCTCATGAAGAGAATCAGTACGGTCATATGGGTAGTATTTATGTTGATGATGATTAAGAGACTACAAATGATATGTGAGATGAAAGAATTGTTGAAGCTCGATCAATGGTTTAAGAAGGTAGTGGAATTATTACATGTTTATCAAGTGTAATGTTGTATAAGTAATCTCATGGAACTATGGAATAAAGAGATATCTAAGGATTGTTACATTGTTGTATTTCCTTGTGTTTTGAAAGTGTATGAGTAATGATACCAATATCCATGAAATCTTATTCATATATTTTTGGAATGTATATGACATGCGCATAATGAAGGGATAAGGAGAAAATTAAATGTTTGATAGTATTAATGATCTCATGAATGATATAAGGAGAAGGTTATATCATGGTTTGAGTATATAGAATTTTTGGATTTTGGTTTGTGGAAAGAGTTATCTTTTGACAGCATTCATGTTTTCACTAAGGATTAATGGGAGTTCATTTTTCAAGAGAATACATGATTAAGGTATTCACTGGATTGGAATGTGACCAACAAGATATATGGGGGATAAATGATGGTATTCAAATGCTTGGTTGATGAAATTTCAAGTAATCGTTTTCCTTATACAATGAGCATAGACCGAAGTATTTTAGATAAGCCTAAAGATTAGAATGGATTATGTTGGACATAAGTTAGTATTGTATATGGATAGAACTTTTTTTGATATTATTGATGGGATGTTATAGTAATGTAGTTTTAGAAAATGGACAACCTGCAGGACGGGCGACAACCCATCACGTCGGACAAGGCTGTAGGAATCAAACCCACAACTGAAGTGCGACTGGCCTTTATCGCCTACAACTGGCCTACAGGAAGTCCCTGTTTAGTAGAAATTATTTTTATTATATTAATCAGTATGATATATGAAGTGTAAGTACATTTTAGGAACCATATATGATTAATATCACTATAGATGGACTTATGTATTTTTTGATAACTTTTCTAACCTTTTGTTTGAGACTGATGGAATGACCCATCATTCTATCACATGCTCTGCTAACACATCACGAATGACAAATTCAACTTCATTTCTTTAATAGATGAAGTGGAAATTGTCCAAAGAAAGACCAATGGTGAGAATATACCAAAATCACGAAAGTATTTCTTCTAATTCCAATTTCATCAACTTTAGGGAAATGATCTTGAAAACCAAAAATGTTGTCCTAGTGCTCTTATATCTGATGAATCAGATGGTACCTTAGATCATCACAAATTTATGGCTTTGTTATTGCTGGATTTTCCATAGCCATGTTCTCTACCACTCTCCATCAGAACATGATGGTTAGATTTCTCTTCCATATCCATATTTTCACCTATGTTCTCCTACATGGAAACCTAGTGATGAGTTAATTTTGGTAACCGTTACGTTTCATACTCTATTTTTTAAATCCAAGTTTTGGTATTCCTTTTTACTATGTGGGTTTCTATTAATGAAACTTTCGAGTCGTAAACCATTTATAACCCCGACGAATTTCGAGGGCGAAATTCATTTTAAGGGGGGTAGAATGTAACACCCCGAGATTTTATGAAAAATATTATTTTTTTATTTTCATTAATGTCTTGTGTTGTACGCTACACCAAAAGGATCTTTCACAACACACATCCTTGACTTTCCTTGCATTACACGCAATCGCGGCCTTCCTCGACAGCGTGTGTAGTATGCAATATCGAGTTTCACTAAAAGATATATTATTATAATATTATTATGAACTAGCAGTTATGAATAGTAATACCCACTTTTTGAAATTTTATAAATTTTATCATTTAAAATGGACTTCATTTTTGGATTTGTAATATCAAAATTAGCTTATGGTGAAATTTTGGTCCTTTTCGGATAACGTTCATTTTCTAATGAATAGTGAAAATTACTAAATGTTAATTAAAAACAACCTTTTTAATTGAAATAATTAATAGTGATAAATTATTAATTTGAGTGGTTTTAAAGTATATTTAGAATATATTTTTACAATTTAATACAATGTTGGTCATTGGATGTAATTTCACATTTAAACCAGACATAAACAAGTGTCAATCTTTTGATAGTTATTATCTCTGAAGAACACATTATTTGTTTTGACGACGGGAATTAATTTTTAAATTAATTAATGAAAATGATATGTTTTGAATTTGGTAAAATAAACATCATTTTTTTGTTCTTAATATCAATTATATCTTAGGCCTAATTTTTGGTATTTTTCTGGAAACTTTCATTTTTTGATGAATAGTGAAACCACTAAGTGGTAGTTAAAAAATGAATTTTTCATAAAACGTAATTTCACCGCTTTTATGAGTGGAATTTCAAAAAACTTGAGAGACACGGTTGATGTCAGTAAGTAAAATGTGGTTCAATGAGAAGAAAATAATTTTTGGTGAATAGTAATTTTTTACTTTTTTTAACTACGGTTAAAAGTAAATAGGGTAATTAAGGGTACAAATGATATTATTATTACCCTAACACATGTCCTATTTCTATTGGATAAGTGTAATTTGACCAAAAACAATCTTAGGAATACAGGTTTACCATTTAGGGCCCCTTAGATTAGATTATGACATTTATTATTAATTTATTTAAAGAAGGGTTAAAATAGTTAAAATCAAAGTTTAAAAAGTAAATAATTTTTAATATAGAGTTATTCATAAGATAAATTCGACTATAAATATTAATTAGAAATATAAAAAGATTTCCTACATAATTATATTTAATTTGTAATTTTTAGACATTAAATAATTTAATTTAATTATGACACAATGATGATGCAATAATTATTTTATTAACAAAATATTGACGTAATTGCTGTTA
This sequence comes from Viscum album, assembly GCA_963277665.1. NCBI lineage: Eukaryota > Viridiplantae > Streptophyta > Magnoliopsida > Santalales > Viscaceae > Viscum > Viscum album. The sequence goes on along the minus strand of OY728121.1, from coordinate 1,652,546,678 downwards.
TAAATACCCAAATAAATGTAATTTGAGACTTTTTATGAATTCCACTAATTTTATAGGTTAATATGACATGTTAGTATTGATTTAAGTAACGTTTTGAAAACTAATAATTATGTTATGATTTTCAGAAAATTCAATTACTAAATAGTGTCAAAATTGACATAAAATAGTTTTTAAAACAAATATTATATTATTAATTGTTATTTTATTCCTAAAAATCTATGGTTCGGCAAAATGACTTAGATAAGGTTATATATATTAATAATAAACAACTTGTGGTTCTTTTGTCTTGTTATAGTATGTTTATTAACCTTATAGTGTAAGAACACAAAAAGACACGGTAAACGTAAAATTATCTAACTTAAAGTTAAAACTAAATGATAAGGTTAAAATAGAAAACTAAACATGTAAAAATTATATTGGATGAGAGGATTTAGACCCATCCCCACCTTAGATTCGAAATAACTCAATTTGGAGCTATTAAAAAACGAACATGACTTTATAATAAAATAATATTTTTAGTTATTCTAAAGGTGCCCCTCTCCTCCCTTATAAAAAGGCACCTCCTCCCTCTCTTCCTCACACCACTTTGAGCCTTAAAGCTCGGCCAAACCCTAAAAAATTAACTTCTACCCTTCCCTAGAAACATCATATAGGTCCTGGTCATCTTCAAAGACCAATTTTAGTGCCCTAAGAGGAGGACTCAAAGAGGCGCTTCGAAGAAGAGGTGATGTCTGTTACCGATTCTTTCAACTTTATTTCTTCTTCCACTTCTTCTTCTTAGGTTGTTTCACTATGAAGTAATAATATCAGTATCACTCATATACTGATATGTTATTATAAGTATGAAACAACCCTATTGCACCCTCTATCCATCCTACGGAAAATGAAATCACCACGCGTGCGTACGTACGGAATACCGTCTCCACGCCATGGTGTAATCTATTTTCCATCACCACCTTACTTGGATGGGTATAATGGTTCAAATAAATAACTATATATGATTATTGTAATGTGATATTGATTCTGAAATAGTATACATACACTCTAATACAATTCCATGATCTTGGGAATGATATCATCGCTCGTGCGTACGTACAGACTACCGTCTCCACGACGTGATGAGATTCACTCTCCATTTTAACCATTCATGAATGATTATAAAGTATATATAATAAGTAATCATGAAAAATATGACATAATAATGATACTGGATTTATGTCTATATATATGTATGTCATCTACTTAATTCCATTCAACTCAATAAGGAAACGAAAACAACGTTCATGCGTACGTACGGCCTACCGTCTCCATGAACGATGTATTTCATTCCATTTACTAATTTATTATATATATGTATATTATGAATATATATTATATATAAATCATGTTTTATATAATGTAATTAAGTAATCATGATCTATGTAATCATATGAATAATTACTAGTCAAAACACGGACGACAAATGAAACAATTTTACCCAAAACACTCTTTTACATGGAATTTACAAAAGAACGGGTAATATAAAGTCATAAGTGAACCATATATGATATCATAACAATGAGTATGATTCTGGAATAAGTCAATTACATTATATAAATCATTATACAGGTGGTTCGGACACTTACAAAGCAAATCGGACCGAAGGTAAGGGAAAATATCACAATCTCATTTTATCCGAGATTGTTTATACTTTGGTATTTACTGGGGTGTATTTTATCATCCAAATCCATGTTTCCTCAATATGTAATATTATTTCCATCTACCTACAATTGTTTAAATCCAATTTTACCCTTCGGTGAGTTTTCAGTAAAAGATATGAAAGGAATCTTTTGTCGTTTTTTGTACGAGGTACTTTTTGACTTTTCTGACAAAAGTACGAGAAGAATGTTTTTTAACTTATACAGAATGAATGGATTTTTAAAAAATTATTTTCAAGAAGCTTCCTTTACACATTTTCAAGTTTATTTTTTAATCAAATTCTTTTAGTTTAAAATTTTATGACATGTTAAGAAAGGAAAATGTTTTTGAAGTAGAAAGGATATTTTCCTCAAGAATGGAGTTCAAGTGGTTTATCAAAATCATTTTCCATCTAAGATAATATAGGGTTATGTTTCTATCCCTATTATTACATTGATTTGATTATTTTGTGATGTAATTATTTTTATGAATTCCTTTATCTTATATGAATTGTTTTATGATGTCATGATTCCCATTTTTATTACATGGGTTATGCTATGATGTATGGTTTATGATTTTGTGGCACACATAAGAATGGTATAATTATAAGATGGGTGGGACCTATATCTCCCTACAATTAATTGGGTAAAGATTTTATATCTCATGAGATAGACATGGCTGGAACAGCAGATTAAACCGTTTTAGTGAAACAGGACTGAAACGAGGAGTGAACTCGGTTCAGAAATGGACTTTGTCCACTAAGATAGTCTTGGAAATGAGTCTTGACTAAAAAGAAATGATTCTCTATGATTATGTGTGTATGACACAAAGTTTCATGTTTTAAGTTATGATTATTGGGATTACATTTCACTACTATGATTTATCCCATGTTATGATATTATGATCTCTTTTGCAGGTTAAAATTTCCAAAATGTTATGTTCTTATGAATATGATGTGATTGATATTTCTTTTGTTTACCATTACTGAGAATTTGATCTCACCCTTTTATGTTTTGTTTTCCCCAGGATATAAAGAAAGGTTTTAGGTAAAAAAGGAAGATCATTATGGGAGATGTTGAAGATCTTTCACCACGATTAGAAGATTATATTCCGAGTTTCCAAAGACACTAAACTATTACGGTCCTTGTGTGTGTGTTTCTGTTATGTACTAAGTATTCCGCAAAAGTAATGTAATGTCCATCTACGTTAAGCTTTAGGTCTCTACACAATGTGATTTCCAACAATGCATTCCATATAGTCAGGATTTTTCTAAAACCACAATCCTTCTTATTTCATCCACTTACACTAGAACAACCCCTAATTTTTAAATTAACTACACCATGTAACATAGATCTGGGTTTGATAGAACCCCATTGTCATGGGTGTATGGATTCTAGACCCCAAAATATATTCGTGAAGCACTCCATCGTATCACTCTTCATATGCCAGAACGAATGAATAAAAACTTCCGATCTCCATCCAATCTATCCATGATTTCCAATCCCAATGAAACACACCTTGATCATACTATCCATATCTTATCTAAACCATAAAAAATATCATTTAACATATTGTTTTGATGATGATCGGTCCCCGAATATTCATCTAAAAATAAACCAAAGGTTATTCTAATGATAAACAGGCAATGAATGATGGGAGAAATGTAAAAATACGAAACATGAGTAGTGAACCACATCCATTTTTCATTTTAGTTTCAATATATTTTCATTATAATGATGAATGAATACCAAAATAAAATATAATAAATTCATAACCTTAGGAAGATAAAGTGATACCTGAAAATTGACCATCGATCCATGAATCAATCTTATTAAACTATATTGGATCATAATTTACATAGGATTAAAAAAGTATAAAAATACAAAAACCAAAATCCTACATTGCTTTCCTATAAATCACATTGGAAGAATAGTTATCCTTTATTGTTGTTGGTGACATCTATGACCTCCATTGGAATAAATGATCCCAGCAATACTTATTTATTTGACCACATTCTGTCAATGACATAATTTTATCCTCTACTGATCCTCTCAAATCCATGGGGTTATATTTATAACCTTATGTTTTTACCATTATTAGGTTTAAATAGGAGGATCCTACGACTGAAAAAATTAATAAAAAAATTTAATTAATTAATTTACTTGTCTTCGAATAATTTATCGTGAACCAAGAACTCAACAATGAATATAGTTATGTCACACCTAGGGAAATCCCAACGTTATATATTTCATTTATGACTTAAAATTCTAATATGAGACACCATTAAAGAGTTATTCCATAATTTGAGAAAATTTATTCTTGTGTTATATAATATATTTAATATTTTTAATATATTCACACTGAGGATCTATAGACCATGGAATCCCATTTATACTCAGCTTCTGGGATTAAAAATAATCAATAAAATAATCAATATTATTACATGGGAAAAAGGAGTCATTACACTAACCCAAAATTCATGGTTTTTCACTCCAAAAATAAAATACATATTAATAAGTGAGGATACCATGCTCTTAACTAGGTTTACCACTCCTAAAATATTTCTTAGAGGTTCTTGAGATGTGAAAAAAGCACCCAATGGAAACAGATTCCCTTGAATGGACTTCATTGGCTTGTTATTATACACCCCATGCTCCCAAAAAAGGTTACTCCACTATTAATATCATTCCCACCCTAGTCGATATGATTCAATGAGTCGAGCACTTGTAACCTCAGTTGTGACACATGGAATACATCAATCACCAGATCTTACTATGGTTATATGTCCAAGATGTATGAAACCTCATTAAATTAGTACAGTAACTACAAAAAGGGACTACAGAACCTAGATATAATATTCCATCCCTTCTAAAACTCCACGACCTTCGATGAGGAATGATCCCTCAAAAGACATCATATCTTTATCTAACTCTTAATTACACTATATTTAGTCCACATAGGATCCCTGAAATCTCTGAGAATTCCTCATATAACCATGGATGATCTGTACATTTCACAACCAATAGTAGAACCAACTTTAAGACCACAATAACTCTCTCCCATTTTCTCCAAATAGTATAGTGTAGAACTATAGTTTCTCCCAGACATTTCCTAAAATAGTGCTACACCGATAGTGAATAGGTAATTTGGACAATATGAAAACCCCAATTTTGGTAGATGATCCTCCCACCTATGGACCAAAAACATATTGAAATCCAAAAAAATGTTATCTAGAACCAAAATGGCCTAATATATCTATCCATCTATCCGAGTTGAAAATCAATTCTCAATCACTTCCATGTCCTATTGCTTCTTACATATTCTTCTAAACATTACATGATGTGATAATCAATGATAAAAACTATCATCAGGGTAATTCCATGAATCTGAACTACCTCCTACACACACAAGAATCCGATAATATCTAAAAATCTCTCATAGTGAATGTTTAGGAAGTAGTACAACTTGCGGAGTTAGTCTACGATCACTCAGATTCATCCACGACTTCTCACTAATTTTGGGATCATTTTCAGGAGAACAACAAGGATACCTTCCAAATTACACTTCCTTCTGAGATCCTCAAACATCACCTTATAATAGGCGAGTTGTCGGGAGATACACTTAGACACACTATATAACCCCTTTGGATACCAAAATTGGTGCCCAAGAATTCTCTTCTAAATTCACCACACATAGATGTACTTCTACGAGAAGGAAACCACCTAAACACCTCCTCTCATAGCATGATTGGTGTCATCTTCCATCCTTGAACAACTACAATGTTCTTCCAGCCCTCTAAAAACCATCAAGTACATGTCTTGCAGATATCTAGTCATGTAAGAACTCATAATCAATATCCTCATGCAGTACCTCCCAGACTCGTAGGAGAAGTGGAGGGGTAACTACCATTGACTAGAGATACCTACACCATCATTACCCACAAGGGCCAGCTATAAATTGGTTATCATCACTATCACCTAACTCAACAAAAAAAGTGAATAGAAACATCTATAATATCATCTACTACCCATACCATGACATTGGATGATTCTGAAACATTCACAACCTCAACCATTATTAGGTCCACTTTCACTCCCTTGTCTGGGAAGACATACCAAAATATGTAAAACTGCTAAAACTATAACAGATACTTCATGATATTTACAAAAACATGGTACTCTCATAGCATATCCCTAACCCTCCACAAGAATCTTTCATGATCCACCAATTAAGTAGAGTACATGATGGCTCAATCGAAGAAGAATACCATTAACTGATCCAATAAGTGTTGAAGGAAAATGTACATAATCTTAATAACACACTAATACATTCAACACAATGAAAAAGTATCACAAATAATTCAATGAAACCATAAAATATTTATAAATACATCATTATTACATCCTCCTCATAATCATGGAGTAGGCGATAACCTATCATGAGGTTAAACTGCAAGAACAACTTTTCCCCTAACTAGCAGTAGAAAAATTAAATGATTCTCAGTGGAGGATAATCCTCCCTAATTGTCACCTAATCTTGGTGACATAAATTCACACTAAACATGAATCTATGATTTTATTGCTGGGTGAAAATCACAGAGTTTTCTATCTAAACACCCTCAGTAAAACAAATCCCATACACTCTAAATTTATCCCATCACACCTTTAGCTATGAAATATATTTTTGGTAATTTGAGATGATAGGACACATCTTGTGCCATCCATGGGTGATGGTCAATTATGAAAAAAAAATCAGTGGCATGGTAATCCAAGTACATCCTTCGGGATGATTCCCTCATACCTCTCCAACACCACTAGAAACATAAAATGCTCCACATCTACTACTCCAAGGTTCATACTACCCAAATGATAAGAAGATGGTTGTATCCTAATATAAATTATCTCATCCTACTTTTTATGGTATTATTTTTCAAAATAATACGAAAAATATTGCCCATAAATCAAATATTACAACCCTCAAAGGTAATAGCCAACTAAGAATGGATGTTAGAAAACCAATATATACCAAAAAAACACAGTGTCTAACTCCCTATGTGAAATGGTTCAAAGTGAGTCTCTCTCACCTCTAGGATTCAGGTCACACAATCATTAAATGATTGTGACCACAGATACTCCATAATAGAGCCTCCAAACACAAGGGTTAAGCAAAAGATATCTACTGTTATCGCTAGGCCATGAATAGGGGTTGTAATTAGGGAAATGTGGCTTATAAATGTGTACTAAAACTACAGTTGGGGTAGGGAAGAAATATTTTGTACCTCAAACCATTGTTAAATCATTCAATTCACAAGATCCAACTGAATGAATATATCGATTCCCATGATAGTTTATTTACCACTACCAGGGGTCCCTCTGACACCATCGAAAATAAAAACCATCTTCAACACAAAAGTCAAATGAAATCATATTCCACACCTCAAAATTATCCTATTTATATGGAAATAAATCACCTATAAGTTTTTGGATCACATCACCCTAACACATCTTGGTGGGGATGGTGTCCCTTTTGATATCATTCGTGAAGTAACGATAAACATCACTAAAACAAAGTTCTAATGATGTTCCATTTAACCCTAGATAATTATCTCTTTCAGGCCCACCATTAAGAGGGTTCCTACTTAAGTGGAAAATTCACTTTATAGGTTCACATCATTCCTATACCACCAGAAAAATCGGTTATATATCATAGTAAAACCTAGGAAATCTCTATCAATGTAAATCGATAAGTGAACATAATACATGTGCCTCATCCAATCCTAAAACTAGAACTAATTGATGTTCCATGAAGAATACTAGTTGTGATAGAAATAATACAATCAGCGGGGTCCACACAACCTAGAAATCTTGAACCTCTACATCGAGCCTATCCTACAATTCCCAAGGGTTTGGCACACAAAAAACTCTGAGTAGTCTCTGTCAATTGAACTCGTGAAATGTGCTACTAATGTGTACACCATCATCATGTCTTGTTGGATCCATAAACTACTCAATATGTGTATGATCATCTGTCTGGACAACTAGAGGTCGGTCCACGAGTTTCTCCATTGGTGGCCTCACTGCTCTCTAACCACATCGAGAAAACACCTCATGACCAGGTCCCTAAAATTAGGCAAGATCAATTAATTAGTTTTCATCATGAAATTATATCAAAAACCATGATGTCTTTCATCATAGAATAATGTTGAAAATTATCAATATATACCATAGTCGAATATCATATCTGATAATTTGACTCAACTAGGACAAGGAATACAAATCCTATTCCCTGACCTACAAGACGAAGTGAACAAACTTTTTCATTGTTTCCGTAGTTCCCAAACAAAAGCTCATAGTTAGAAAATATACCAATAATAGTCCTACTATAATCCCATTTGATGCCACTCTATCATGAAATGACCCACCAAGGCCCACCTAGATATTCGTAAACTGAGTGTGACACCCTAATATTTCCTCCAATAGGCCATGGAATGGAAACAAGCACCCAGTATGAATATCACACAAATGGGAGGCCTGATCCTAAGGTACATGTACAAGGGTAAAAATATCTATAAATATTTTAAATTTTGAATGATAAATAACCCATAATTTAAATGCATATATATTAACTATTCCAGATCATAGTGCTATAAGTTGTACAACGTATATAAAAGAGCCAAATAAAATCCAACAATGAAACCATGAAAATCAAGACCTGTGAGAAACATGGGAAAAACAATCCAAAAGAATCTTATGGATCCATTTGAGGACTTTCTGGCTCTCCCTAAGCTTATACCTAGTCCAAGTCAACTTGAGACTCCAACGAAAGGTCATTCATCTTCATAATAAATGACGTGTTTGGGAAGCCCCCATACATTTATGAGTCTATACATACCTAATAGGACACCTTGAAATCACCAAATACAACAAATTAATGGATTCTAGTCAGCACATGACTATGATGGAATGTCCATCAAAATATTGTACAATAACAAAAATCATAGTACAAATATGATCAACAAGAATCCAAAAAAAGAGATAAAAATGATCTCCATATCCACAACCCAGCATCGTATGAAACCATAAGATAATCCATACAGAGGTCCCACACCAAACAACTATGCTCCATGATTTTGTGGGAACAATATCTTAGCCATGTATGTCATGTAACCTCTCAAGACTACATGTGGAGAGCCTGCACCATCCGACTACACTCGACAGTCAAAGGAGTAATGAAACAATTGGAGGATCCTCACCACCGGAGCTTGAATATGGGGGTTCTAATCAATATATTGAGTACCAATTCCCAATTTAGTATGGTGGGTTTCCAACCCTTCCAATGTTAAAGATATTGGGGTCCTTCCCCTTGGATATAGATAGTGGGTTAACAACCCCAAAGATAGTGGACCTCTGCATTATAGTATAGGGTGGTGCTAATTTTACCTCAATAAAAAGTATGAGGGACCCATTCATTAGTGTAACATGGTGGGGGGGGGGGGTCTAACCCTTCTAACACCATGATCATCACACCTGATCACCTCCATCAGGTAAATATCAATTTGATAAGATTACCACTATCATCACTTAATGTCATATCTATGATGGTTGAATAAATGATGCCATCATGTTCTACATGTTATGAAAATCATAATATACTAATCAAGGGTTTGAATCCATGTCATTAAGAAGATATATACATGGTTGAAGATTAAGGAATCCCACATTTTTGGAAGAAGTACATGAAATGTACCATGTGGTCTATAGTTTGTCTCACTATGTTTTGAACTGCCTGCATCTCACCATCTCATAAGACATGTGTCACTCCAGATACATGACATTTAAATAAGGGGTACCCAAGAAATATATTGGTGGTACCTAGAATATAGAGGTTAGTCTAGCACTCGACATTCCATCCAGTTCAACCACTGTATAATGGCCCATTTCATATGTGCTTAGTGAATTCCAATGTTCAGTTTTTGAGCCCAATTATTTTTTAATGTACATGAAATGTTCTCCACCATTCACTAAATATGGGGCCACATGGGATCCCTCAAATTCACTCCCTATACACCCTGATCTATCAATCAAGGGTTGCATGTTTTGTGACATGCCACTCAAGGATTATAACAAAACCTAGATTTAAAGACAAGTACTTATTTTACATGTTGATATGGCTGAATAAGGGTTACATGTAATGTGTAATTTACCTCCACACAGAATCCCTAGAGGCCACACATATGGGACTACATGATTTGTGTTATTGAGATTCACACTATGTAGTTGATATTTTTTTCAGATCCCTTGGATCTTCATGCATCATCCACTAATAGTACCACTGAAACTAATTACCCTAAAAACTACACTATATTACATTTATCTATGGTTGAATGAACCCCATATTAATCATCTTATGTATTATGAAAACCAAAATATGCTCATGAATCACTCCATCACCCCCTCTTCTTTGTGTTGGAACCCGTGAACAAATACAGATTTTCCTCAGATCGCTCAAAGTTCACATGTCACCCCAAAAAAAAATTGATCATACTCTACATCAAATATATGGAACCACAAAAACGAAACAACCTGTTGAAGACTATTTGTGAAATTATTGGCTCTCAGGTATTCATCGAACAATTGGCCAAAATTTATTCTAACTATTTACATGAAAATAATAGTGAGAGAAATGCACAAAACATGAACATGAGGAATAAACCTAGACCACTGTTTGAGTTGGACCCAATATATATCATGTAGAATGATGAATGATGAGATAAAATCAAATATCATTAGTTCCTAACCATATGATGGTAATGTGATACCAAAAAGTCAACCATTGATCCATGAATCAATATTATTAGAATACGTTGAACCATGTTTGACATGGGATAAAAAAACTAGGATAAAAATAGACAAAAAAGCAACATACATTTTGTTTTGATCAATCGATTATAAATAATTTTTATCCTTCATTTTCTTAGGAAGGATCTATACTTTCAATTGGAATAGATGATCTTTGAGATACTCATTAGATGGAACCTGATCCATCGATGACACAACACACTCCTCCATTGTTCCCCTCAAATCCATAGGGTTATATGGATAACCATAATTTTTACCATAATTAGTTTTAAAAAGGAGGATTCCAGGTTTGGTGGAAAATATAAATAAATGAAATTAATTAATTAACTAAATAGGCTATGAACACTTTTTCACCGAACATAGGATGCTAAAAAATGTTACTTAACACCTAGGGTCAAACCCATGTTCTATAATTAGTAGTGTCTCATAATCATCATAAAATAAATCATTTAGGATTTATTACATTATTTCAAAAAACTATGCATGTATGATATAATATATTTAATATTTTAAATTTTTATGCACTTAGGATCTCTAGGAACCGGAATCCTACATTAGCATAACGCTTGTCTTAGAAAATATTCCCCAAAATATTATAATTTTTTACATGAAAAATATTTTTTACATCTAGTTTAATCAGTATTGTTCATGGTACTATTGTTTTCAATGTTTTTACTGAAGATATTATAATCATTGTCGTTAGTGGTTCCAGTAATATAATTTTTTTCAATGACATTAGAGTCATCTGTGCTATTAATTTCATTAGTTCCATCAAATATAATTCTGTCATCATTGATGACAGTTTCATAAATAATATAACTTGAATCAATACTAACATTATCACTATTGGAATAAGGTAAATTAATTACCATTTTCATGTTAGTTTCATTAGTATTATCTATGATCCTTGTGGAATATATATTTCTAGCCATTTATATATATTTAGTGGTGATCACATATCCACAATATTCAATATATTTATTGTAATAATTAGAATTATTCTTTTTAATTTCATCTATTTCATGCATTTCATTTGTGGAATCAGTTTCAATTATGGAATATGTGTCAACAATAGCATAAATAACATCATTTTTATTAGTTTCAACCATGTTGTTAGTGTTATGAGTGTATTAATTGTCATAAATTATGTTACAACATCATATTTTTTAATTTCGTCATTTCTATTAGTGTAATAATTTTAACCACAAGTGTTTTTATAAAAACTAATTTCAATGTTGTTACATTTTTCTGTGGTATCAAAAATGTGAGAATCGATTATGTAACAACTATTTTTATGGACTTTGGTATTTTTAGTGTTGTTAGTTTCATTAATAGTGTAACCATTATTAGAGACTTCATTTGAAAAACTATTATGAGTATCTCTAGTTAAGTTAGATTCATCAGTTTCATTAGTTTCATTCGAGTAATTAGTTTCGTTAGTGGTATTAGTAGCATCACTAAAATCATCATCATTAATGATTACAATTTAAATTGTTGTGTTAGAGGCATTAGTTTATTACATTTTATCAATACTATTCATGTTTTTAGTAGTTTCAAAACCATTAGTACCATAAATGGAATTAATCTCATCAATGGAGTTAGTGTTTTCAATGGCGTCATCCCCATCAATAATTTCAATAGTGTCAATGGAATAAATTCTATTATTATATTTTGTGTATCTGATGATTTAAGTGTATTCTATGTATTTTTTTGAATTAGTGGAGTCAATTTCATTTGATATCTCAATTTACATAGCAGTTTTAGTGGTTTCAATACAACAAATTTCTTCAATCATGTAAGTTGAATCAATGGGTTTATTGTTTTTAGATTCTCCAATGTTATAATTTCATTTATTTTCATTGTGTTTCTAGTGTCGTTATAGTGAGCCATAATTTTTAGAATGGAATATTACCAATTACTATATAAATATTTATCACATAACATTATGATTAATTATAGAACCATATAAGCTTAGTGTCTTTTGAGATAATATTCAAAACCATCTTATTTCATGAATGAAGTTTAATATATCCCATAAACAATTTCACATATAGTACTTGTAACATTGTGAGTTTTTATGAATTATTCTCCTACGAATAAATTAAAATTCATAATGGTGTGAATTGCACGATACCCCACATTATTATTACTTTATATGCAACACCAATTTAATCTTGTGCTACCTGAAAGACAGAGTTTATCTTATAGTATAGACAACACTATATCAGGATTGTGTGAAACACAATACTTGATTTTTCTAAACAACAATATACTGTTAATATTATTATTTAATATGATAGTTTTTATCTTTTCATTTGAATAGAGGGGCTTAAAAGGATTAAATAAATTATGAAAATATATATTTTCGAGGTTATTATTTGTCATCAATTGATTATTAATAATTTAAGAATCATTTAACATTAAAAAGAAATTATTTTATAAATATAGTTTCGTTTCTAGATGATGGTTTAATCATGATTGGGGGACATAATTTAAAATTTAACTTTACAAACTTTTGAAAATATATTTTACAAAATAAAATTAAAATTTTAAGAATAATTTCAAAATTATCTTAGTGAGACTTTTTTGTTATTTTTATGAAAACGTTCTCTTTTTGATGAATAATTAAAAGTATTGAACTTTATTTCAAAACATCATTTTCATCTAATTTATTTATCAATATAAATTATATTTTAAAAAGGTTTTAATGTATAATTATTTCAATTATAAACAAACTAGTACAATTTATCTCATTGGATTCTTTTTTATATCGGAATTGGATATAATAACATTATATACTTTTAAACATTTTCACATTAAAAACAATCAATCTCATGATGATTATGGGATTAAATTACTATTAAAAATTTCTAATTTTTTGAATTGAAATAAAAAATTTGACTCCTTATTTAGAATTAGAATAATATATAATTTATAAAAATTAAATATAATTTTTAACTATAATGAGTAGTTAAAATAGTTAATAATAAATTATAAAAATTAAAGAAAATATGAAGTTAATTAGTCATCAATCATAGAATATAAGGTGTAATAATGACACAAAACTTGTCCAAAACCAATTATATAGAAATATTAAGACACATTTTCCAATTGGATCTTCTTTTATGAGATTTGGGACACTTTTTTGGGAATGGACCAATATAATATGTTATGTAAAGAAAAAAAACTTAGATTGTACCCTGCTTCCTTTTAATTTAAATAAATCATTGGAATCGAGAAAAAACTACAAAATATAGGTTGTAAATTTTATATTGGATGTTAAATTATTTTTTGTCATAATAATTTATTATATTTTTTTGAGATGATATTATTACCTTAAATTCTTAAGAAATTTCCACCAATTAAATATTTAGCAAATAAATAAATTAATAAAAAAAATACTAATTACATTAAAAGTAATGTAAATATAATGAATTCTTGTGTTAAATTAATATTTTTATATGAATATATCATTTTAAATCAGTTTTAACTTCATTTATTAGATTTCCCATTTTATGAGTTTTTTAATTTAAATTAAATAAAAAATTTAAAAATTTAGATTAATGTCATTTTATAATAAATGATATTTCATTAATTGATATAAAATTACTAGAAAACAAATCATATATAATGGGATTTTTAAATACTAATAAATATGAACTATGCTCCATTAATAGAGAATATTTACTTTTATAATGGATATATTGACAATAAAAAAATTTAAAACTCGTTTTACATAGTTACGGTTAATGTAGTATTTTACGCTTTAAATGCTCTCGTGTAATAGTTAATTTCGAAAAATAATAATATTTATACTTTATAAATAATATACAGTATTTATAATAATTTAGTATAAATAAAATGATCAAGATCACTCTAATTTGGACATAAAGAATAAATTACTTATGATAGAAAAATAGTTAATAGAATGAAAACCCAAAATGAAAAAATAAGGTAACTGAAGAATAGTTTTGTGTTTTAAAAAAATTATTTTAAAAGAAATGTTATTTTCCATATAAAATGCTCTAATTGTAGTTTAAAATTTTTTATCCGTCTAAGATGAAATTATTTGAAATATTTTTATGCTTTACTAAAGACATTATCCAGTGAAACCATTCTTATTCTTTCATTTAATGGTTTATTCATAATATTATATGTTTTTCATGAAACCTATTTCCCTTCCATGAGTTATGTGATGATAAAATATATATTAACCCCAATTATTTTCCTCGATTATGGTAGGATTAAATTATTATAGAAGCTATCTTTTTTCCAAAGGTTATTATATTATTACACTACTATCATACTCTTTTATTTTCGTGGGTTATGATAGGATGAATGATTATGATATTATGGGACACATATTTATGATTTCATGATGTGGAGATTTGTACCTATATATCTATCCAATTATTTATCAAAATAATTCAATACCTAATGAGATAGATAGTATTAGAACAAGGAGTGAAACCGGTTCTTTAATATAGGGTTAAATGTGAGTGAAACCGTGTTTTTACTTAGAAAATTTTACCCCCCAATATTTCATAGAATGTTATCTCTTTAAAGTAATTCAATAGTTTGCGCTACATGTTACACCGAGTTCAAGCACATCATGACCTATCAAACTAGCCTTTTAAAAAGTGGTTATGAATAGTATTAACCACATTTTTAATTTTATATATATCCTATAAAATTTTAACATTAATCTTATGCGCTTCTTGGACATAACATAAGGCCAAATTCAATTTTTTATAAAAAAGATGTTTTTTAAAAAAATAATGTTTATCCCCCTTTTAAAGGAAAACTATTTTCAAATCTAATTTTTGAATATTTTATATATTAATTTAATGAAATTAAATTTTTCTTTAGAAGAAGGACATAAAAATTTTGTTTGGATAAATTTTTGGTACATTTCGAATAACTTTCTTATTTTGATGAATAGTGAAAAATAACAAATTTTAATTGAATACATGTTTTTTAATCAAAATAAATTATAATTTTAAATTATGAATTTTAGTGGTTTAAAATTATAAATAGATTAAATTTTTATCATTTAATATAATATAGGTTATTGTATGTAATTTCACATTTAAATTGGACATAAAGACATGTCAATATTTTGACAGTTGTTTACTTCTTAAAAACCCCCTTTCTGGTATTGAAAACACGAATTAATTTTAAATTAATTAATAAAAAATCTATGTTTTAAATTCGATAAAATAGACATCACATTTTAATTTTGAATATAAAAAATATCATAGGTTGAAAATTTTTGTATTTTTCTGAAACGTTCAATTTTTTATAAATAATGAATAACACTTTGTTATTATTTGAAACCGAAATTGTATTTAAATAATTAATGTTCTTATTTAAATTTATTTTAATTTCAAAATCAATAAATAATACCAATATTATTCCAATGTAATTCATTGGTGTCATTTTATAATAAGATTAGATATATAAAATTTTATTGAACTATTTAATGTCTTGTACCCACCTTCTTGGCACATTTACAAATTTTCATAAAAAATAATTTTACCACTCCATTGAATTGAATTTCTAAAATAAGGGATACACGGTTGACATGATTATGTAAAATGTGGTTCAATAGGATGAAAATAATTTTTTGTGGATAATAGTTTTGAATTTTATTTACCATGGTTAAAATTAAATAGTGTAATTAATGGTAAATATGATATTATAATTACAATAAGACATGTCCTAATTCTATAGAATAATTGAATTTAAACCAAAACAAACTTAGGACAAAAATATGTTCCTTTTTATCCACTTGTATTAGATTAGGGTATTTATTATATTTTATTTAAAGGAGAATTAAAAGTGTTAAATTGAAATTTTAGTTACTAAACAATTTTCAATATATGGTTATACATAAGATAAAATCAACTACATATATATAATAAAAATATAATAATATTTACTACATCATGATATTTTATTTATAATTTTTAGACATTAAATAAATAAATTTATTTATCACACAATGATTATGCATTAATTACATTATTATTGAAAGTCTAAAATAATTGATGTTATAAATATTAAAATAAATGTAAATTGAGACATTTGATGTATTCCCATAAATTTTTATGTTAATATGAAATTTTAGGTAATATTAAATGAATTTATTGAAGTAATAAGGTTGTTATGACTTTCACAAAAACCAATTACTAAATAGTATCAAAATTGACAAAAATGAGTTTTTAAAACAAATAATATTTTATTAAATTATATAATAGTCCTAAAAATATATGGTTTGGAAAAAGGACATATATAATAATATATATGTCATTAATGAACCTCTTTAGTTTCTCCTGTCATTTTATATTATGTTTATTAACCATGTATTATAATAATACAAGAAGACATGGTAAAAGGTAAACTATTTAACTAAGGGTTAAATCTAAATGTTACGGTTAATATGGTGACCTAATTGGTCTAAAACCTATTGGATGAGAGAATTTAGACCCATACCTACCTTATCCTTTAAATAAATCCCTTTATAGAAATTATATTCTGAAAATTATTTTATAATAAATTAATATTTATTGCTTTTCCTAAAGTGCCCCTCACCTTTCTTATAAAAGGGAACCTCCCCTTCTCTTAAATTTGCACCTCCAAAGCCTTTTGGATCTTCCAAAACCTGCTAAATTATCCTCCCAACTACCCTAAATTCAACCTAGAGGCCTTACATTGGTTGGATATCCAACCTATGTTTCCTTTTTGTTCAAATCAAAAGGATGAACCCGAAGAAGAGGTAATTACTTCATCACCTTTTTCAAAGTTCTTTTTTTCTTCCACTTCAACATTCTTTGTAGTTTGCATATCAAAATAATAACTCAAGTACCTTCTACATACTGAGATGTTATTTAAAATATGGTATAATATTCTTCATTATTTTATCCATCATATGAATGACAAAGTAACCATACGTGATTACGTACGTCTTACCGTCTCCACGTCAGGGTGTAGTTTATTATTCAACACATCATTTTTTGGATGGGTATAATAAATATTATAATTGATGTAAATAAGAAATATAACATTTTATGATTTTTTATAACAATATACCATCCAATTACCTACAATTTCACCATTAATTGAATGATATTGTCTCTCATGCATACATACGACTTACCATCTCCACGACACGAATAGATTCATTTCCACGTTCACCATTCAAAGATGATTATAAAAATATAAATTATTAATAAGCATGTAATATATGACAATATAGTTTCAATAGAAATATATATTATAGATATATATATATTTACATATATTTCATTCATTTAATTACGTTAAATACTATATGAGAACAGAAACATCATTTATATGTACGTATGACCAACCGTCTCAATAAACAGTTTTTTCCACTTCATATATCTATCTATTATACATATTTTTAATTCTGAATATATATGATACATAAATAAGGTTTTATATTATGGATGACATTAAATCATGATATAAGTGATACGATCAATAATAACAAGTTAAAACACTTATGATAATGAAACCGCTTATTACCTGAAATGTTATTTTAGCAAAGAAATTATTATTAAATTGTTAGTATATAGTCAAAAATGTATCTTGTATGATATCATAAATATGAATATGGTTCTAATATAATTTAATAACGTACTATGGGTATTATACAAGAGGTTAAATGTACCCTCGACCAAATGAAAGTACAAGATAAGAGTTAATTCCTCAATCTCATTATTATCCGAGATTGTTTATGTGTATGTTTTCACTAAGAGATATTTATTATCCACATACATGATTCACAATATAGTTTTCAAAAGTATTATTTTTTAGGAACTATTTATCTAAAACAACATTTTAAATGGTTTAAATATTTATTCTTCTATATCATTCCCTTTAATGACCATGTTTTCAAAAAGGTTTTAAGAATTTATTTATTTGGACATGAATGTTTTAAAATGTTAATTCATTTCAAATGTTTCAAAGTTTTATGGGACACATTGATTCAAAAATTTCTGTTTAAATGTCTTCCTATGTAAATTGTGTGACTGTTAAATAATTTCAAGAAAATGGGATATAACTCTCAAAGAGTTTTATTGGTCGTTTTCAACTAGTTAAACTTCCTTTACATGATATTATTCATGATTGAGGTCTATTTATTATAATACAATGTTCTATATTGTATTGAATGAGTTATGATATGTTTGACTATGGATGTGCTGTTTTTATACAATTATTGGTTTATGGTTAATGTATTGACATTTCTTATTCTTGTTTTAGTAAGAATGTTTATGTTATGTTTCACCATTTGCATATGAGGAATTCATTGGAAATGGTATGTGACGGGTGGGGCCCGCTATAACCACTCGATGCATCGCTAGGTCCCATGAGACAAACTAGTGTCTTTGCATAAGGCCTGGACAAAATTTTTATTTTTATTTTTGGCATGAGGCCTTGACTATGTAGTTATGATGTTCGACATTATGCATTCCCATGTTATGAAATTAGTTACTAAAGGTGATTATTAGACTAGTAAAATATCAATGTGCATGGTTATATGGTAATTTTGGATTTATTTTTTCCAAATTATGTTCATGTTTATGTTTAAAAGGTTTTTGTTTTTATGAAACATATTGCCTTAGAATTTTATAGCTTATGCTAAATTATTTACCCTTACTGAGTATCTGAGATCACCCCCTTCTTATATTTTATTTTCCCATGATTCCAATAATTACATTGTGATTGATATACTTTGTTAAACTAGGGTAACAATGTCATTATTAATGAATTATTTATGTTGTGTTTTATGTTTGAGAGTGTAATTCAATGTTCAAGAATGCAATCTATTTTCAAAGACTGTTAAACTGATCAATCCTTTTTGATTTTATTCCTTGTAATCAGGTAAATGTATTAAAATAATGCACTGATTTCGGGCTTCTGGGGTTGGGGTCTTATAGTTAGTATCAGAGGAAGTTTAGAAATAACCCTGGAAATTATATTTAGATAAACAATGATTATGAAGCGTTACCCTAAGATAGAATTTGAGGATTAGTATAGAAGAACATCAAAAAATTAGGTAATGTAGATATTATGTGTGTTTTCGTTGAATTACATCCCTCTTTGGATACTACAAGTGGATGTGGTTCTGGCACAATTATACCATGGAGTGAAAACTCTACCAGGAGTTTCAGGCATGACTAAGGGTATGCTGGTACACGACAATGTTCATAACTGCACAACTAGTTTAACACTCCCGGGAGATATCCATAGGATAATTGGAATTATATTTTCAAAACCTTTTGAAGTATTTAAGATTAAATATGTTGTAAAAGACACCAGTGTTATGATTATGGGACAAGATGTGTATAAATCTTCAACTTTTTCATTGAATTTTTATAGTTTTTGGATTATAAATTATGATATTATCTAACATAGTGTATGTCATCATTTAGAAATGGCACCCAATACGAGGAATGAGAACTCTAGAAATACGTATGATCCAAAGAGTAATAAGGATCATATCTTCCATGTTCTGAATCCAAAATTTATTAGCGAAATACTCTACCACGTATCTCATCATATGAAGAAGTAGAATCATGTGTTAATAAGATAAATAAAGAATTATCTGAGTCATGTGGCTTTGAAGGGATGCAAGAAAAGAAGAGGATGTAGTAAAATAATATTGATAAAGAGAAGAAGAGAAATAATGATTTTCCCAGATGTGATAACTGTGGAAGGAATCATCTTGGTAAATGCAAGAAGAGAATGTGAGTATGTTATACGTGTGGATAAAAAGGAAAACACCGTCATGATTGCAAGGGTAAGAAAAATGTTTCAAATGTACAATGATTCATCTATAAGGAGTTGGGAAATTATGAGAATCAATGTCCAAATCATTAGAGTATTCCCCAAATGATGCTATTGTAAAATAATCAAATTAAGATATTTCCAAAAATGAAGATAAATGACTATTGTTCATATATTGTTATTAATGAATTATGTCATTTTAGTGTTTTATCAATGATGTACTAATTACATGAAGTATGGAAATAAATGAGGATTGTACTATTGTACACTTTCATTGAGGATTTGAGATTATATAGTTCTAAGAAAAATGACATAGCATCAAGTTAAAATTTTTGGAAAATAGATGGTTGAAGGAAAGATAAACCTTAATCTGGTTCTGATTCCGAGATAGTGATTTTGGAATAAGATATTATTTGATTTTGATAAATTATATTTGATATTCTTGATGTCCATGATACTAATTAATGGTTTGTTTATTCCATCATTGTTAGAGATTAATCATTTTTTGATTTAATTAGTAAATCTTGTATTCTATGTTTTACAGAACGAATAAGGAAGTACATACCTATTCAAATAAGGTTCTACAGTAATTAAGGTTGTTACCATATTTTGATTGAATACATGATGAAGTTATTTACATGTTGTTATATGATAAAACTGATCTTCATTATGTTTTGTTTACAGTCCTTATAACTTTTTTGGATTATGAGTTTAGACACAATTATTTTGGATAAGTCTAATTGTTGGAATTGAGTAAGTTGAACACTTTATATATTTTTTAGGTTAAAGTATGATTTATTGAATACTTATACATAACATTTTGATTTTAAGTAAATATTTAGAGGATTAAAAGAATAATTTCACACCTTATGATTTATCAAATGTTCTTTAGGATTAAAAAAATAATTTTTGAACATTCATTTCATGTAGTAAAGGATGAAGTGAAAATAGATCGACACACTACCAATTGACGATTAAATGATTATGAAATGTAATGAAATAAATTATGTTTACATGAGTTCTTATATTTATATTAAATTAATCCCTCTTATTCAAAAATATAAGATATCTCAAAAAATTTGTTATTCTAATACCATATGTTTTTCAGAACTAATGATACTTTAAATCATCATTGATTGATGGCTTTGAGGCCCTTAATTTGGCATTTATTGTTCAATTGTTTGAGATTGATGACCTCAATAAGTCCCTATAAATATTTACATTTTCCCTCCAATTTTGTGTCTCTAATAACCACCAATGTTTTCCTATTTAAAATCCCAATTTGGTGGTGACTTTTTCATTTCGCTTACTCTCTTATTGAAACTAAATTTTATTAACCCTATTTCCAATGTGGGATTTCCACAAATGGTATTTTCTATTTTCAACCATTTATTTTTGAATAACAATTTCAACTTGTGAGGACGCAATTTATTGAATGAGGGGAGAATGTAACACCCCCATATTTCATAGTACATTATCTCATTAAAGTAATTCAATAGCTTCTGTTACATGCAACACCGAGTTCAATCATATCACAACTTATCAATCCAGACATTTAAAAAGATGTTATGAATATTATTAACCAAACATTTAAGATTATATATACCCTATATATTATTAACATTCATATTTTTTGTTTCTTATACATAATATAAGGACAAGTTAAATTTTTTAGATTAGAGAATTATTTTCCAAAAATTCAGTTTTTCTGCCTTTTAAAGGAAAAACATTTTTAAATCCAATTTCTGAAATTTTATATATTCAATTTAATAAAATTAAATTATTCATTAGGAGAGGTATAAAAAAAATTTGGTTTGGATAAATTTTTGGTACTTTTTTGATAACATTCATATTACGATGATTAGTGAAAATACTAAATTTTAATTGAAAACTTTTTAAATCGAAATAATTTATAGTGTTAAATTATTTATTTGAGTAGTTTTATACTATAATTAGATTATATTTTTTATCATTTAATTTAATTTATGTAATTTTAGATAATTTCGTATTTAAATTTCACATAAACACATGTCAATATTTTGATAGTTTTTACTTATTAAAACTCACTTTCTGGTTTTGTCAACGGGAATTAATTTTAAATTAATTAATGAAACTTATATGTTATAAATTTGGTAAATTAGACATAATTTTTTAATTGGTAATATTTAAATTCTATTAGTGTGAGTTTATTGTTTTTTTTCTAAAAACAATCAATTTTTGTCGAATAGTGAAAACACGTCGTTATTGTTTAAAACAGACTTTTAATTTAAATAATTAATATTTTCATAAAAATTTATTTTAAATTCAAAATAGATACACAATAACTATATTAGTACAATAAAATTTATTCTTGTCGTTTCATAATAAGATTAGATATATAAAATGTTATTGAACTATTTAATGTATTTTACCCACCTTCTAGGAAAAGTTACAAATTTGCATAAAACGTAATTTTACCTCTTTTGTGAATTGAATTTAAAAAATTTGAGACTCATGGTTTACATCAGCATGTAAAACATGGTTCAATAGGATGAAAATATTGTTTGGTGAATAGTTACTTTTGAATTTTATTTACCACGATTAAAAGTAAATAGGGTAGAAAAAGAAAAAAAATATTATCATTACCATAAAACATGTCCTAATTCTATTAGATATGTTTATTTCAATAGTAATAACCCTTACGTAAAAATATTTATCCTTTATTATCCCCTTGGATTAGATTAGGACATTTATTATATTTTATTTAATGAATAGTTTAATGTGTTAAATTCTAATTTTAATAACTAAAACATTTTTAATATTGGGTTATACAAAAGATAAATTCTACTATATATATTAATTATAAAGCTAAAAAAATTCCAAAATCATGTTATTTTATTTATATTTTTTATGCATTATATAATTACATTTATTAATGACACAATGATGATGTAATAATTACCTTATTATTGAAAGACTAAAATAATTGATGTTATAAATATTAAAATAAAGGTAAAATGTGACTTTTGATGCATTCCACTTATTTTTTAATTTAATATGACATGTTAGGGTTGATACAATGAATTTTTTTTAATTTAATCATGTTGTTATGACCTTCAAGAAAACAAAATACTATATAGTGTCAAAATTGACATAATTGTGTTTTAAAACAAGTACTATTTTATTAAATTATAAAATACACCTAAAAATCAATGGTTCAGACAAAAGACTTATATAATTATAGATATTTCATTAATGAACGACTTTATCTTCTCTTATAATTTTATAGTACGTTTATTAATCATGTATTATAATAATACAAGAAGACATGGTCAAAGTTAAACTATTTAACCAAGGGTTAAATCTAAAATATAAGGTTAATATGGTGACATAAACAAGTCAAAAAAAAATTTGGTTGAGGGTATTTAGACCCATCCCCACATTATACATTATGTAAATCAATTTGCAGTTATTATATGTCAAAAATTATTTTATAATTAATTAATATTTCAAGCATTTCTTATAGTGCCCCTCACCTCTCTTATAAAAGGGAACCTCCCCTTCTCTTAAATTCACACCACCAAAGCCTTTTACCTTGACCAATACCTACTATAATATCCTCCCAACTACCCTCACATCATCATAAAATCCTTAATATGACATGAAATCCATCCTAAGGAGAAATTTTGTTCAAATCAAAAGGAAGAACCTGAAGAATAGGTAATTACTTCATCAGATCTTTCGAAGTTATTTTCTTCTTCCACTTCCACTTTCTTTGAAGTTTCCATATGAAAATAATAACTCCAGTACCTTTTACAAACTAATTTGTTATTAAAAATATGGTAAAACACATTAATTATTCTATCCATCATTTTAAGGATAAAGTCACCATACGTGTGTAGGTATGACTTACCGTCTCCACGTCTTGGTGTAGTTTATTATTCAACACTTGATTTTTTCGGATAGGTATAATAAATAGTATAATTGATGTAATTAATATATATAACATTTTAATTATTATATATATATAATATACTATAAAATTAAATTCAATTTCACTATCAATAGAATGATATTGTCGCTCGTGCGTACGTACGACTTACCGTCTCCACAACACGGTGAGATTCATTTCCAGGTTCACCATTCAACGATGATTATAAAAATATATATTATTAATAAGTATGTATTATATGACATAATAATGATACTAGAAATATATACATATATATATATATGCAAATATATTTTCATATATCTCATTCACTTACTTCATTTAAAGATGATATGAAAACAAAAATAGAATTTATGCGTACGTATGACATACAATCTCCATAAATGATGTTTTCAATTTCATATATCTATCTAATATACATATTTATAGTATAAATATATATGATACATAAATAAATTTCTATACTCTGGATGAAATTAAATAATGGTACGACTGATATGATCAAGAATAATAAGTTAAAACACGTACAATAAAGAAATCGATTATTATCTGAAATGTTATTTAAGCATAGAAATTATTTTTAAATGGGCAGTTTAATGTCATAAATAAATCATGTATGATATCATAATTATAAATATGGTTCTTTTATAATTTAATAACATTCTATGGTAATTATAAAGGAGGTTAAACTTAACCTCAACCATAGGAAAGTACATGGTAAGGGTAAATTCATCAATCTCATTATTATCTAAGATTGTTTATGTGTAATTTTTTACTATGACATATTTAATATCCATTTCCATATTTCATAAAATCATTTTCAAAATGATTAATTTTAAGGGAATATTTAACTAAAATAAAATTTTAAATGGTTTAAATATTTATTCTTCTAAATCATTCTCATTAATGACTATGTTTTCAAAATAGTTATATGAATTTATTTTTATGGACATGAATGTTTTAAAATGTTAATTAATTTCAAATGTTTCAATGTGGTATGGGAATATTTGATTCAAAAATGTCTTTTAAATGCATTCATTTCCCAATTTTGTGAGTTTTAAATGATTTCATAAAAAATGGATATTTCTCTCAAAGAGTTTTACAGATCATTTTCAACTCTGACAACATACTTTATAGGATATTATTCATGATTGTGGTTTATTTATTATAAAAACAATGTTCTATGTTGTATTTAACAAGTTGTGATATGTTTGACTATGGTTGTTATATTTTTATACCATTCATGGTTTAAAATTAATGTATTGACATTTCATATGATATTTTTAAAACGACTGTTTATGTTATGTTTCACCCTTTTCATATGAAGAATGCATTGGAATTAATAATTGATGGTTGGGGGCCGCTATTGACCATCAATGCATCAGTATGTATCATGAGAAAAATTAGTGTCTTAGCACAAGGCCATGATTTTTTTTTTATTTTTAGTCTTGGCATGAGGCCTTGACAATGTTTTTGTGATATTCGACATTATGCATTTCATCATTATGAAATTAGTTGTTTCATGTGATTATTAGACTATTATAACACCCATGTAAATGTTTATATGGTAATGTTTGATTTATTTTCAACAAATTATGTTCACGTTTATGTTTAAAAAGATGATTTTTTTATTACACATATTGCCTTAGAAGTTTATAGCTTCCGCTAAATTATTTACCCTTAATGAGCATCTGAGCTCACCCCTTTCTTATGTTTTATATTCTCAGGATTCTAAGAAGTGTATTATGATTGATATATAGGGTTAAGCTGGGGGAATAGTGTAGTTCTCAAAGGATAATTTATGTTGTGTTTTTTTGAATGTGTAATGTATCGTTCATGTATGTAATATATTTTCAATGAATGATAAACTGATCAGTCCTTTCGGACATGATTCCTTATAATCACTCCAATGTATTAAAATAATGCACCGGCTCTAGGCTTTGGGGGACGTGGAATTACAAGAAACTTTTTTCCATAGAAAAAGAATTTCTTTATTATCAAATAGACCTTACTTAAATTTCTATCTAATTGAAAACTGAAGGAGTTATATTATATAATGGTTTAAAATACTTACATAATTTATTTAATATTATTCATGTCATCCATTCCATTGATATATGATAAATATGAAAATACTTTAATAATATTTTTACCAGTTTATTGGAGTTCTGTAAAACTCAACCATGATTGTAATGAAAGATATTGAAGAAGCTCAATATTATGTGTAACATAAGACAAACATAGTGTTTCATGTATCGAAATATAATCTATGTGTTGCTTGTAGTGAAATACAAACATTATTTTTCATTAAACAAAATCCAGAGATAGTTATTTCCAAAAGAACAAGATATATTTAGTGTTGTGTGATATGAAAAATTTTAAATCCCTTGAATTAATTTATGAAAAATTATTTCACAAAATTATAGTGTGCTACATCCACTATAATATAGCCATATACATGGGTGAAGAAACCTTAATAATTTACAATGGTGTGGGAAAAACCCAATACTTTACCTAGGATTGGTCAGAACCTTTTATTTTTTAGGGTAATCCCTAAACTATACAGTGTTGTAATGTAGGATTATGAACAACATTTATAATTTACATTCAGTCAGGTTGAAGTAAAAAAGTTAGTACATTTTAATGGTGGTGTAACCATGTGATTAACCTTAATATGTAATACACTATTGTATAGATTAATAATTAAATTATAAACCAAAGTAAATACCGAAGAATTGGTTTTTAGTGTTGGGTCATTAATACTCATACCATAAAAGGAGCAGTGGAACAATGTAGCTTAGGAAATATAGTATCTGTGTATTAATTTAGACTTTGGTATTTTTTTATATTTAATATTAAACTTTTAATTATTTTAGTACATGATTATAAGAATCATGTCTTCCCACGCTACTTAAATTCATCATATTAATAAATGAATAAAATAATTTCTAGTTACTCTATGAATAAATTTTATGAACTTACTTTAACATTATCTTCATGTGTGATGTTTCTTAAAATCTTGACGTAGCCTTGTGATTCAGTTTTGATCTTAACTTATGGGATTCGTCTTTTTCTTAACATCTGAATCACTGACTTCTAAATCACATGAACTATAATACAACATAACTTCTGAATTACTTTAAATATTAGCATCAGAATACTTATGATCTTATCTTCGAAATCATAAACTTATAATATATTATATGTATGTTTTTTAGACATAATTTTTTTAACAAAATGTCACAACATTATTATTTTATCTTTGAAAACAATATGAATATATTTTCAAACATCATTATATTGTGTGTGATTTTCTAAATTTTCAAATTATATACTGTGAATTTGTTTTTATGAAAGATTGAAAATAATTACGTAATATTTGAGGCCTTTTATTCAACGAGTAATATTTTATCATTTACTAAATTTACAGATATAATATTCTTCTCTACATGTAATGTTGTTTAATTATCAATTAATCAAAACTTTTTATGTAACGATTATCTAGCTTTATTAGAATAATATACATATGGGTCATGTTCTAGGAAAACATTTTCATTAAAAAATATAAGAAACTAGAATAATAAAAGATAAATAATATTAAAAATATAATGAATGAGGAAAATTGATAGGATAATAATAATGAATTTATATAAAATATATTGGATATAGTAATTAACAAAAAATGTGATATTTTTATAGTGATAAAAAAATATTAGATAATGTGTAAAGGTTCTACTCCACACACTATACTGATATTTACCCTTTTTATACATTGGAAACATAGTCTATCTAAATATGGTTTTATAGGATAGGGTAGAAAACTTCAATATGAGAAATAAATATAAGTGACGTTTATGAAAAGATTGAAAATTTACCCTATTAATCTATATAATTATGTAAAAGAAAACTTATTATTGATCATTCATAATATTGAGATAGTCAAACAAGATTGGGGAAGATTTTTGGTGGTTCTATAAAACAAAATATTCTTATATAAGAACTTATTCATCTATTAGGTGTAACTATACACAATCATTATGCAATGTTCCACTACTAAAAGTGTAAATCATCCCACTCACCCTTTATGGATAGATCCCAATATGATAATAACAAGTCAATATAAGGAGTTAAATAATGCATGATAAATATATTATTGGGTATTTTAGGGAATAAAACACCATTTTATAAGGGAAATTGATGGCTCAAAAAGCTCAAAATCTATATATATAGTATACATAGGTGTAAAAAAATAACTTATTGGATCTCGATTTAAATAATCTTAAAAATAGTAATCATAATGATGAAATTATTGGAAAAACATACTCATAAATATATAAAGTGGAATATCAATCCTCTAATTGAACCAATTTTAATAAGGACGAACTTGATGATCATATTCCCATTCTTAAAGATAATGTCAAAGCAACCATTGATGAACACATATTAATAAACTGGAGTATAATAAAAGACCCATGAACCAATTTAATTTTTTTTCTCTAAATGATGAGGAGTAGGATCAGAATGATAAATTTATCAGGAGGAAACGAGATTTATTTTCTTGGATATACAAAGAGATTCTTGTTATAGACCCCTTAAGATTCCTTATATCACATTAGTCTTCTTAAAAAAATCTATTGCTAAAAAAAGGACATAATAAATATGTATTAAACTCATAGTTATATAGTTGAATATGAGATGGAATAAACCATTAGGGATTATCTAATTTGAAAATTAATAATTCCCAAATGACTGGTAAACTTCTTTTAAATGAATAAGAAGAATTGAAAAATTAATTTTTATATTTACTTCGAAGACCACAATAGGCACTACCAAAAGAAAAATTTCCTATTCCCAATCATGGAATTATTTAATGATATGATGAAATTATTTGAACCCCTTTACATCATGTAATAATGTTTCAAGATGAGAAAATCAATATAGATATTAATGATAAATAAACAATTAATTTTCCAGAACTCTAAGTGGTTAATTTCTCTCAATTGATTTCCATTATCTTGAAAATAATCCGGGAAACTTATCAACAATCAACGAATCAAACCTTTGAGACCCTTTTTTAAATAAATTACAGTTCTATGTGGATCATCTATTGGTGAAGAACCACTAGTTCTTTAATCACTTTTCATATTTGGAAATGATATTTTGTAGACTATGACAGAAAAAAATTAATCTATTTAAGTTCACTTTTAGATTCAAATTTGGTAAATTGTATTGTTTCATTTTCCTCTAATGATTTATTAATTTATATTAAAAAAATACTAAATGCATTATTTACATTCCTCCTCCATAGAACCAGTTATAGTTTCGATTCCTTTATGTATTCCAAACATATCATAGCTACTTTATTGTGGGTCTCACTTGAATGTTTCATCTCTTCATAATGAATTCCAAAAACTTTTTGTTACCCTAATGTAGTATACCTCATGTCCACCAAATTTAACATTACCCATATCAAGAAAACCTCTAATATGTTACATAGAATCCATGAAGGGATCACTTGGTGATATGTTTTTACAAAATAATTCGAATGGAAAACCAAAAAATGCTATATTATCATATAATACATATATTGAAAATTGGGAGCAGATATATCAATATAAATAAGAAATTTCTTGGTTTTTTCTTTGTAGTGAAAATTTTGTGCTACTATTCAAAAAATTAAAAGGTCTATCTAATCTTCCAAAACTACCCTTATAATTATATAATATGATTATTAATACTAATTGGGTGTCTAGAAGAATGGTAAATAATTATGTATCATTTTGATTTCATAATTTTCCTATAAATGGGAGACAAGGGGATAGAGTTTATAAATTTCATCGATTTTAATCCTAAATTAAAGGAATTGCCTCTAAACATATATTTTAAAATCGAATAGATCATATTCATAAATTATGTTTCTAAATTATTGGATAATAACTCTTATGGAACGTCATGAACCCCAACAAGTAAAATAACGATAGACCCCAAATTGAATAGGGGTATCCTAAGGATTGTAATCAACTATCCTTCAAGGTCAAATTTCCATATCCATTACTCCTATTAGGGGAGTGAACGAAAAAAGTGGGGGATATCATAATACAATTATAGGTCTAAACCATTCCCTGTATATCACATTCATTGATCTCATAATTAAAGGATACATGGATTGTTAATCAAAATTGTTATTAGATAATATTCCCTAAATAAAGAATAGACAAGGCTTCTCCATAATCATTATTCATAAGTGATTTCATAGTATCAAATAGAATCAATGGTATCATACATTTCATGGTAACAAATGTACCTAATGATTTATTAGAAAACATGATTACTACTATCACCGACCAAGTTTAGAGGGAAATAGTTGTATGAGTTGAAAATCAATAATTAGTGCCTCCATTATCTAACGATGAAGTTTATAGTGTTGATTAAATAACCATTCTAGAAACCTGGTTATAATTTATTCCAACAATTAATAAATTATGTAGGTGTCACTAATATTTTATTATCTTCAATCAGGGGATTTACCATAGGGTTGCGCATAAATGATATGATCCACTGATGAGCAGTGAAAATCATCTTACATAATAATATAGGTTCCCTAAAAAGATAATTTTTTTGTTGGATAATTCTTTGGTTATTTAATGGATGGAAAATTCCTTTTTAAATATAAATAATATATACACTGACCCACAAGGATCAAAAGGCATAGAATAAATTTGATAACCAACTATAATGGCCTAGTTACTTCTAGATTGGATTATGAAATATTGTTCTTTGATCACAAATAAGTGTCATGTGTTCAAGATTCATTTCAATTTCATGTATCAACCCAAAAATCTACCACATGTGACCAAGTACTCATATAAATTTTCTACATGGGGAATAGACGTTATGATCCCATGCCCTTTAGAAATATCTTGGTAATATAAGTTCATTGTTACTCGTGTCAATTTTTTAAATGGGATAAATAAAAACCACTAATGGAGTTCAAGAATAAAATCATGATAACTTTTAGTTGATATGATAATATCACTTTATTCAGTGTTCCTTAAGCTATCATCACGGAAAATGGTATTAAATTATATTCATATGAGTTTAAGACACTGTATTAAAATCATAACATTCATCTAATAACTCTTCTTGTTAGAATGCAAATTCTTATTAATAGATTGAGGTATTCAAAATGATCCCATCGAACATCCTATTGGTGAGGTTAAATAAGGATAATATGGTATAGCTAGATAATATTATTGATAAATTACATTCATATTATACTACTACGAGAACCCCTATATAGGAGACTCAATATTCAATATTATATGGGATAGAGGAATTCATTATATTTGAGATATATCTACCCATAAACCGATGAAAAATAGTCCCATGTACAACTAAATGAGATAAAAGGTTAGGATGAGAAGATTCTATAAATCCTGTATGGTCTAAATGTTCATGAGAATATAAGGGCTTGAGGCTTCAATAAAAGTGTTTGGATATAGTCAATCATTGAAAGAGAGTTGGTATAATTTAAATGGATTCCAATGATCCTAATGAGGAATCATTTAAAATGATATACCAAATGGGTGGGTACTTAGGTCATATACAAGTTCTACCCCAATGGAATATATTAATTTATCACTAAGGATATAGTGCATCTAACACTTCCATCCAATGTTATTTTTTTGGGGAACTATTTCATGTTATCCTGTATACAATAAGTCTTTATTGTAAAACAATAAACTATAAGAAAAAGTTTCATTATCTAATGATAGTGATATTCAAGAAACCTAATTAATAAATGTATTATGTTAGAAAAATATAATTTCATCTCTATCACATGTCATTATACTTCCTGATACAAAGGTTCATCCCACATGTCTTTTAAGAAACTAGGAGTGGTTCATTCATATGGTCCTATCATCTTAAATGATATCCAGATCATTATAATAGTCTATAGCTTATTATTTCATCATCGAATAATCTAAGGAATCCTGAAAATTTTCCAAATCATATTATCTAATTTTTAGATGTTTTTTTATCATCACATGGTACATAATGATTTCTGAATATGTTTTCTCAAGTCTAGCTGTAAATTTATTTCTTTTCATATTCCTATTTCATAATGTAATTTGATTCCTCAACAATTAAAACTACGTTTAGTTTGATGATTTGAAACTTGGATGATATAATTCTATGGTCTCTTTAATATGATTAATATCACTCCAAATTATTCTTATATCATCCACATCACAACCCATAAAACTGCACAACATAATGATCTACCCTTCCCAACCATTAAACTTTGTGAGAGGTTCAGTTCATATGGTTTGTTATTCTTAACAAAAACGTATAATCTATGTATGAAATTTAGTGTGAAATTAATAAAAAAATCAATAAATTTTCCAACATTGTTGTGGAAATACCCTATCCTCTCACTAGGAAACCCCTTCATACGATTTCAATTATCCTACATCTAAGATAGATTTAGGTAGACGATCTACAACCAAAAACATCATATGGCTTGATTCCTTTTATCATTGGAAATATAGTGATTCATATATACTATATATTGGGACATACCATGAAATTTAATTCCCAATTATTTTTTAGTGTGTAGGAAATCACCAATTCTCAATGGTTTCAAACTATTTTCCTAATATTAAAATGACATCACTATAATTTCTTATTCATATGAGCTAGGTTAATATAAAATAAATTTTATAATAAATTCATGTGTATTAATTTATATTATCACAAGATATGTAGTTATTTATGAATCTGTTATCTTATGCCCAATAATAAATTTATCTTCATTAAAAAACCTTTCCCTATGGATAGTCCTCCTCTCAAGACAGGTTTCCTTTAATGGATCCGCAATGGGGTGAAACTATCCAACGTAAAATACCACATCTGGATTGATTCAATCACTATAGGATATGTATTAATAACGTTAACTTTTATCTTGTTCCTATACATGAATATAAATAACCAATAGCCTTCTAAAAATGTGGCTTTAACTAATTCATGAAGATAACCCCCTTTATCACATCAGTTAATGTAGTTCAGACTTAAATAATCAACATTTCTTTTTGTCATAGAAGAATGAATGTAAACATTAAGAATCATGCCAATATATTCCTTACACTAGAATCTAAATACTTATTCACATTGGGTTGATACTCATAGTACTGAGTGAGTGAACCAGTATGTTTTCAGTTCAATCACTATGAACTAAAACTAATAGAAAGTATTTATCAAATCTATGTGAACATAATCCTTTAATAGAATTTTAGTTCAAAATCTATTACAAAAAACTAAGAGATTTTTTTAAATAATGAAAATAACATAAAACCTCAAACAACACTCTTCTCTAAACCATGACCTAAAAATATGTGTCACATATTTTTTATTTTTATATGATAATAAAAATTAGCTACAAGATAGTCTAGTATATATTAATTTAAACTATTAATATTCATTTCAGTATAAAATACAAGACAATAAATTGGGAGGAAAACGACATAAAATTTAGTCGGCCAAAAATCCTTGAATGTAATCCTATATACAAGTTTAGAAGTATCCCTCTAGGTTCAATATCCTGTATATTAGGAAAAATAATTGTCATAAATATAATTTTTAATAATTCACATAGAACTAATACTATGTCTAAGAAGAATACAATAAACACTCATTAGGGATATGTATATGGGAAAAAATTAGTGAAATATGAATCAAAGGTCACTCATAATGACATTTGACTCTTCATTCATGCTGAGTTATCTCTCATCACAATGTGTGTGTAAAACATTTAATAATGTTTCCTAAAATATACATTATTAAACTTAGAGACACATTTTTTTTCCAAACTCCATAATCTAAGAGACACACACTTCTCTGATGATAATTACTTTAAAAGAAGCACCACATAGATTTTTAAGTCTAATATGTATGAACATTAACATTAAAAAATATTTCATTCTAATCCATATTAATTTAAATTACAAGCACTCTTTTTTCAATGATATATTAATTTAAACATTAAATACACCTTTGGGGAAAGGTATCATCCCTTAAACTTTTAACACCCGTATTTCTATGTTGTATGACCCTAAAATACTAGAACCAATTTTTAAACATTGTAAAACATTAAACATTCAACACCCTTTTGTTCTAATTTGTTTGTACTAAAAAATAGCACCTATGGTCAATTTTTATAAGCTAAAACATCAACACATCATTATCCCGAAGGAATTTACTAGAATTGAGAAACAACTGGAAATAAAAATATAAAGGGGCCCAAAACTGAAAAGGTGAGAAACCCAAAAAAGTTTACATCGGAAAAAATCATATCTACTCCTTATATGAAAATAAAATAATTGTATTATGGAAAAATATAAGGTTTTAAAAAGTAAATTAGGCATAAATATCATGGGACTAAAGCTCAAATCCTAGAAAATATGATCCATTGATCACTAGGTTTAATCAACCTATGAAATGGCTATATGAATTTTTTGATGGTTACATATTATCTCTATAGTGACCTAAAATGGGAAGTATAAGTATCAAATTAGGGTTATCTAACCATTATTGAGAAATTATTTCACTATAAACCACAATTTAGGGCCCAAATTTTATTGATACTTCATAACACCTTAATATACAAATGCACGTTCCTCAGTTAATATTGAAGATTTTAGTTCACATGACATGACAATACCAATGATAGTGTATTATTCCAAGAGATACCACAATAATATTCCTTCTCCAAAAATATTTTCCTTGTTCTATAATTATTATGTAGGTTAACATGGACTTTTAATACGCACAGAAGGGAAGAATATATATCATAAGACTAAATTCCTATCTAATTGACCAAATATAGATTACGGTGATGGATTAAGTGAACATGGCTTTCCAATAACAATATTAGTGAAAAATTATGAAGGATAATCAATTATCCATACTATTTTCTTACCTTAAATTAAGAGTACGTTAAGAATAATTTACAACCAACCTACCTCAATGGGTGTAAAAAAGAGGTTATACCTTTTTACTAGTTACTCCCTAAGAACATCACAGGTTATCAATGTGAAATCAAATAAGGCTTTATTCCAGCCTCAACCAAATAATCCATTCATCACCTACTTATTTATATGATGAATAAGTGTATTTCATTATATAAAAAAGGAAATGGATTTCTATAAAAATGAATTTCATTAGAAATAGTTTTGGTATAAAAACGGGGTGTTATATCGAGAAAAATCAATTAATAGTGTCTTCTAGATTAGAAACTCTTCTATAGAGGCATCAATACGTCACTAAATATATAATTTTGTATTTGAAATTTATTATTATTAGGCCAGTAGCTTAGATACATTAGCAGTTATCCCCAAATGGTATTTTTATATGACCTCTTTCAAGGTAATCAACTTAACAAGATCTCGTTCATCCTCTAATAAATATGATCATAACCAACAAATATTTTATTTGTATTAATCAATAAAATATTTATAATAAGATACATGATTAACATGTTATCACCTAGGTGTCCCATTATATAAATTCATTGGTAATAATTGTTAATTTTTAATTTTATCATTTGGATTGACGGACTTCCATTAGTTCATGGAAATGAGAATTTTTTGAGATATTATATGATGATTTGGGTAGTTGAAACCATTGAATCCATTCTATGCGAGCTCTTAATAGATGTAAGTCATCTTTCATCCCATATAAAATAAATATTTACTTTTGGTTAATCGATGAAATATCTATTAATAACATAGCCTTACCAATGAAGTAATTAGAATAATTTATTTGTCAGATTCTATGTCTCTTACCAACAATTGTTCATATGTATAAAATATATCAACTACCTAATTCCTCTCATCAGTTACACATTCTTGAATACCTATGATATTCTAATCTAGAAGAGTATGAAAATTATGTTGAGACCATCTACTACACTCAAAGTTATTACATGGATAACTATCACCACTAAATACTGGAGTGAATTGTGAAATTAGAGTAGATATTCCAACTTCATGGTTATTTAAAATATTAGTTTCCCAATATTTTATAGATGGGAGAGTGGATGTTTTTATCCTCTACCACTATATGGTGGTTATATGACCATTAAATGTTATTATAAATGAGAAAAAATTATAACTACAAATGAAAAACATTAATTTGTTTATTATACACATGGTTAAATATTACATGTAGTCCGTTGAAATTTATACCCCAATAGAAAGGTCTATAAATTATCTTCGGGAAGGCCATCCATATCATATACACTATTTCATTCAACGATATTATCCACCACTCTAAGACCTACATTAAAATATGTCCTAGTATATATTAAACTAAAAGAGGGTGGAATTTATAAGATCCACCATGGGGGATACTCTCACGAAGGGAAGAAGAAATATGGATATTAGTACCATCTATCATCTACATGGAAATATTGTTTTATAGTCTCAATTATCTATTTATAATTGTATAATGATATTTTTTTACATATTTAAATTTAAAAATGTACAATGAAAATGAATAGGTTGTTCACTATGTATTTTACTCCCATGTATCTCACCACCCTTTGTGGGAGACACAGACACCTCGTTAAAGGATTTATTTCGAGAACCAATGGTTTGTTGGTCAATAAAAAGTTATGTGTTTCTTTACTAAAGGATTTCAACCCATGGATCAAAAAAATAAATGTGAATCATTAATTATTTCACTTTATCAAGAAGTATTCTATCAAGTGAACCGAATAAATTCTAACATGAAAATAGGATCACATCATGTGTTAGAGATAGTACATTACTAAGAGTGTTCCCGAAATATCCTCAATACATCCATCTATACACTAATATATATACATTTTAGATTGTTAATAGGTCGGTTGATGGGTTACCAAGATGATGGAATTCCCCACATAATTTTACCTCATGTGAGGGACAAATTGAGGTCTCTATGATTTTTCCTCATCCTTGATCTCAACCTATTCATCCTAATCCAATAATACTTCAATCTCCCTATAAAATTCTTCATATTATTTCTCCTAAACAAATTGATTTTATGCCTTCACTCTTATGAGAAGATTTTATATTTGAGCACATACTTCTCTATTACAATTATTAGAGAATATAAGTGCCACTAACACTAAGTCATACATGGAAACTTTATAAGGGTTAATAGAGTATATGAGGTTATTTGAAACCCTAATATGGAAAATATGTAGACATATTAACCAATTTTAATAATTATCTAGTTATATTCATGGTTGTGACCCCATCTCAATGGAGCCAATGAATTCTTGGATTCTAAATACATAGAATCATCCATGATATCCTTAGAAATATAGGAAATCATATAACCATAAATAATTTTAGAAAAATACATATACTAAATAAAAATCTATTATAGGTGATTAATTTCATGGATTACTCAGGGGAATTTCCATATAACCCACACAAAATTTGGTGATTGACTAGCTCGAGATGGTAGGATTACTGGTAATGGATGTCTAAAAAGTTTTTATATGATAACCCAATATTAATAAGTTAGAGGATACTTCTCCTCCACTATGTCCTTCTATTGATGATGTTTTTCCCTTTTTTATCAACCATTGGAAAGTAATAGTAGGCATCTAGTGAAATTTCTCTCTTATAAGAGTCTGTGTGTATGTAGTTAACCATATTCAAGCATAATATTGAAATAGGATAATGATAGTGGTAGTTGGTTATAGTGAAATCCTTTCCCCAATGTCATTCTATGTGAAAATAGTATAATTTAAATAGGAACATTTGGATATACTCTTTATTAACTAAATAATATATTAATGAATTGGGGTTCTTCAAGAACATACATAGTCTAACACATTATAATGGCACATAAGAAGTATAAATTATTAACTAATCGATAAAAGTTGTGATTACTCTATCCCCGAATGATAATAAAGACGAGTTCTTCTCATTACTCTCTTGGAATTCATCAACCAACCGGAACATTGGTATATCATAAAAAGTGATGTTATATATTTCATAGTGACTATGTATTGATATGTACTTGTCACTTGCCTTTTATATTTTTCTGACACTAATAATGTTCAGAATCAATGACTTGATGTCACAATGAGGAACACCATTAGGGTTTATCAATTCACAATCATTGATATGTGATGCTTCCAATGCATAAAAAAATAAAAATATAGCATAAATTTGAACTAAAAGTTATCCATGTATTACATAAACTATATCTATAAATAGATTAAAAAGGACTAGCACTACCAGTTTAACTGGAAGGCTACACGACAATCACACAACCATGATAAAAGTGGTGGTCAAAATACCCAAGTAAGATTCAATTTTTTGTAAAAACCTCCAACCAATGAATATTTTTATGAAAATTATTAAACAATGTTTTCTCATTACATTTGAAAGACCTAGAACCCCTCTCTACATAGAATCCATATTCAAATAAGGTATACTATGAGCCTTATTTTCTATTCCCAACCTGAGCAAGAAAACTCTCCAATATTGTTTACATTTAGTTTTTTTCCTGGGATTCCAAAAAGAGAGTGATCTACTCTAATAAAGAGATTCTAGGATAAAGATAGTCACCTCTATCTAGATCCTCATTGATATAGTTTATTGGTGTTTTCATCAACATTGAAGACTATACTATGTCTCCCCAGACACTCATCATGGGTGGAAATTCATTATATATGTCACCTAGTTTTGGTACCCTACCACACTTTTGGTTATCCCAAATGAAAATTACTACTTCTTCTTGAATAAAGGGAAATTAATAGTTTCTAGACACTAGTGACTTGTGAGTTCCTATCCCAGACCCAAATGACATTACATCACACACTGAGATGGACAATCTAAATAATATGTCCATATATCCATTAACTAATTCTAAACATTATTTCATGTTTTTATATCCATAAATGTATATTACAATTAACATAAAATGTTCCCATAGGGGGGAGGTTCCATTTATCCCTATACCCATTCATTAGATATGTAATAGAAGTGTTTAATATGATGAAATGATTTTGGATATTAGGTTATGTAGTTTTTGTTTTATATGTAATTGATTTTATATATGGATTAAGATAAAAAGTCTCACTATGGTGTCATTAATTTTAATATAGACATTAAAAACATGTTTTTCATAAGAGTGTCAGATTATAACCTAAACCATTCATTCTATAGATTTTTAGAGAAGGGTGGTAGTAACACATCATCTAGTGGGCCATAGGAATATAGATGTAATATATATGGATATAATCAATGTTCTTTATAAATTTGTGCTGATAATATTTCAATCATATGGGAAGAAATATATCTATAACTATTAAATAAATTATTATCAATTTCCCCATTAATTTATGATTATATTTGAGAAATAGGAAGAGAATAAATTATGTCCAAATCCCAAAAATAAGGTACTATAATGAAGAATAAGTATCCAAAAAGAAATAATAAAATGAATTTTTTATAAAGTATAAAATATGATAGAGTAAAAAAAATATAACCAATGATCACTGGTTCATGATAGAATAATCTATTAGAATAATCACCATGATAGAAAAAATAATAAATATTTCATTAAATATTTAAAATTTCACCAATGTTTTGCAAGTGAACTAGTTTTATTTAGTGGAAACATAGATCCAATAAAATTTCTCTCAAATTAATGTGGTCAATAAATGGTCTAGAACACACATATATATGGGTAAAAGATACCTTTCACCTTGAATTTTCTATATATATAAAAATAATATAAACAGATATTACTTATGTAATATATAACGGAAGAAACATCCAGATATAAGGTTGTGGTTGATGGATCAGCAACCAATGGAAGGAGAATTCACAAAAAGAGACTTCAAAGACATTTAGTTTTGGAAGGAACTTTTTTGAAAAGTGCCTTCCTATAATACATTTCATATATGGTTATTTAAATTAAAATTAATTATTGAAAATTATTTTTATGAAGGTTCTTTCCTAGGTAGCTCCATTCTAGAAAATCTTGGACGAAGGTTCTCTATTATATAGTGCCTTCTATTATTCTTTATAATACCACATGACCTGAATCTCATCCAATCCAATCAGCCTTGCTCTTTCCAATTACCTCTATGTTGACCATGTTCTTCTCTCCATTGTCCCCTCTCCCAATCCTAGCATCCCTCCTCTACATAACACACTCCACTCTCATCACCCAATTCCTCCCATCATCACCCCCATCAGCAAAATACTTCTATCCTATTTCATCATGAAATCGATCTACAAGTTCTGATTACTTAACATCAAACATATTGACATAGTATTGATCTTGTTTTTTGAATTTATTCTATGAAACCCATGGACATGGATGTTATTTTTTCTTCTTCATCATAATCAAATCAAGAAACTATTTTCTAGTGAAGCATAGATTTAATTTTTAAAATCCATTTTATACAACCTGTGAATGTCGATGGTCTTTATTCCAGTTTGGCATACTCTAATTGAGAACCTATTTCCCAATGAATGACCTTGTACTTCCATTCACAATACACCATTTTGCGAATCAGAATTCATGATACCCAATTAACTAATATCATTTCATGAAGATTTCCAATACATATTATTTATATTTTAAATTTTATTGATTTTTTTACTTTTATTGGAATAATATTTATTTTATGTTATATTATTTAGTTAGAATTTTGTATTTTTGTATTTTGTATTTTTTTGTATATATGAAATTGTAAATATTAAATTATCAGTGTTCAATGATTTTCATTATATTATAGTATGATTTGTGATTTTATTATAGTATTTTTATTTCATAATAATTCTATAATTTCATTATATATATATATATATTATTTAATTGTATAAAAACATTTCTCAATTAATTTGAGAATTTGTAATGAATATATTGATTGCATTGTATGAACTATATATTAATTCCATGTGCTACACAATGCCATGAACATCTACCTATATTCAAATCACTCTCCTCTCCATAACCCAATCCACCTCTTGCCACACTCAATCCATTGATCATCGATGATAACCCACCTCTACACCAATGCCATTCATGTTGTTCCACTTATCAGATGGTTCCATATACCACTACATAGCCACCAACTTATTTCTTCATCACACATTGTATCATTGGAGACATTTCCCACACACTTTCTTTGGTGTGGTATGTCAATATGTATCCAATGATTGGACCTTCATCATCACTCCTGGAATCATTCTATACATTTCCCACAAACCCTTATTTATTGTAGGACACCGGTTACCCCCCTGAGTTCAATATTGTGACCTCTAATCCATCTGTAACTCATGTAGTTCCACATTCCTTTGATTTGGGAACATGTTGGGGGATTCCACTCAGTGATTTTCCTTTCCTAGATCCAGTTGTCTTCCAATTACTTGTACAACACTTGAGTGGATGAGATATCTATTCATGTGGGGCTACTATTACCACATATGAGGAAATCACACCTAGATATGGAGGAGAGGACATCATGCCATGACCTATAGTTAAGTACACTCTAGAACCTTCCAAATGGTCTAGTTGATAAGGGAATAATATGAAAGATCAAAGGTGTGGGACTATAGGAAACTTACATACACATTGACATTGATGATTTATTTAATTAAAATTTCATTTATTTAAAAAAAAAAATTATGTATAATAATATACATTGTTTAATAATTATTGGTGCTATTTATTATTAAAATAGAAATCCAAACACTTTCGCATTTATTGAAATCGAAATTATTATTATATATAATAATATAGATTAGTTAATAACCATTAGTACTATATATATTTTTTAAAATAATATACTCACTTTCACATTTTATTGACTTGAAAATTTTAAATATGTATAATAATATATATTATTTAATAATCATTTGTGTTATTTATTATTTAAAAATGTAATCTACTGACTACTATTTTTTGTCTTTTTTGGAAAATAACACCTCAGTTTAATGTGCTCGCAGTTCATAAAACTGATATATCAGTCTATGGTTGATTTCATCTGATTTCACAGAAATTCGAGCTCATTTTTACAGATCTCCCACTATAACACGTTTTTAAAACGGGCGTTTTCTATGAACAACCTCTTTATTCCATTCGTTCACATTTCATGTTAGAGTAATGCACCATCTACTAGCACATGTAAAAAACAATATTAAAGTATATATCATAATATTTAACATAAATTGGAGACTATTTTTGTGGTTTGAAATGTCATACACACGTTTTAGGATTTTAAATTATTAATACTATGTTTTCCATATTCTGAAGAAAATGAAACCTCTATTAAATTCCTTGTTAGTTTCTAAAATTAAAAAATAAATCAGTTGTTGTTGTTGAGTGGTTTCACAGCAATGTGAGCTCATTTATCCAGCTCTGCCTCTATGGCGCTTGTTTTTAAAGACTAAATGTTTCTACGAACTCCTTATTTAGTTCTTTTGAGAACATAACACGTCAAATTGATATGATTTCTACTCATAGTAAAAAATAATAATCCTGACATAGTTTCAAGAATATGTCAATTAAATTAGAGGTCTTTTCTGTGGTTTTAACAGTAAAACAAATGTTTTAGCATTTTAAATTATTGAAACGATGTTTTGTATCATTTTTGAAATAAAACTCATCGGTTTTACGTGCCATCAGTTCCTCAAATTCAATAAACCATATACCTTTGTTTTCATGTGATTTCACTATAATCCAATCTCATTTGACTAGTTCTCCCTCTTTGGAATACGTTTTTGATGAAATACATTTTCTATGAACTCTTTATTTAGTCCATTCGAGCACATCATACGTCGGATTGACATGACATATTCTCTTACACATAAAAAATAATAAAAAGATTGGTTTCATTAGAATTAACATAAATTTGAGATTGTTTTCTATTATTTTAATAGTTAAAAAGATGTCTTATCATCTTACATTACAAAAAAGGTTTTTTCCATCCTCCTGGGTAAATGAAATATCATTACGACACATTGTCAGTTCCTCATATTCAAAAACTAATTTATCATTTTTGTGGTTTGATTTTATAGAAATATGAGCTCATTTGGCTAGCTCACCCCCTGTGGACCACATTTTTAATGACTGACATATTCTAATAACTTTTTTATTTGGTCCATTCGAGCACATAACATTTCATATTAACATTGTATCTGCAATCAGACATTTGAAATAAACCAAAATAGCTATCATAAGATTTCACATAAATTGGAGATCATTTTATAGGGTTTTCATGTAACACCCCAGGTAATTAAAGAATATGAAATTTTAATATTTATCCCTATTTGTGAATAAAATGTTATTATTAATTTAAAGGTAATTATACGCTTGATGGCTTACCCAATACGCAACAACGAGTTCCTTTGAAATCTTATGTTTCACTCTAATAATAAAATAATTTTATTTTAAATGGTAGTTAACACCTCATCGTTGTAATGACAGGAATGAACAGAATTAACTAAAAAATGAATATATATGTTTGTCAAATTTTTTTACTTTTTACAATAAATGTTAGAGGATTAAAAATGAGAATGAATCCAATTTTAAGCAGAAACATTCTAATATTCATTAAAAGGCCGATTAACCGCCTTTTGATGGAGAACCTTTTTTAAATCCACTTTTTACA
Source organism: Viscum album (assembly GCA_963277665.1). Taxonomy (NCBI): domain Eukaryota; kingdom Viridiplantae; phylum Streptophyta; class Magnoliopsida; order Santalales; family Viscaceae; genus Viscum; species Viscum album. The sequence continues at coordinate 1,652,502,709 of OY728121.1, read as the reverse complement.
ATTTTCTGTGTTATATTTGACAAAATAAAATTCTTCTTTGGAATCGGGACATCAAAATATACTTTGTGTAAATTTTTGATATTTTTCTGATAAAGTTCATTTTTTATGAATAGTGAAAAATGTTGAATTTTAATTCAAAACCTTTCTTTAATCTAATTTATTTATATTATTAGGTTGTATTGTGAATTGGTTTTAAATTTAAATTAGAATATATTTTTACCATTTAATATAATGGTGGACATTGGAATTAATATCAATATGACATTGGACATAAACAAGTGTCAATCATTTGATAGATATTGTTTCTTAGAAACACGCTATTTGATTTGACAGCGGGATTTCATTATAAAATAAATTAATGAAACTTCTATGTTATGAATTTGGTAAAATAGACATCATTTTTGAATTCGGAATATCAAATATATCTTAGGGTGTTTTTTTGGTATTTTTCTGAAAAACCTTAATTTTTGATGAATAGTGAAACCACAAAGTGGTGGTTACAAAAACTGATTTTTTGTTTAAATGGAAATTTACCACTTCTGTGATTTGAATTTCAAAAATCCAATATAAATGATTTTCATTATTAATTAAAATGTGGTTCAATGGGATGAAAATTATTTTTGATGAAAAGTAACTTTTATGTTTTATTAATCGCCATTAAAGGTAATTAGTGTGATTTAAGGTAAAAATGATATTATAATAAAATGAAAATATCTTGAAACTTGTCCTAACTCTATTGGATGAGTCATGGACGACCAAGAAAACACATGGGTCGATTTTTGGGACCCCATGGAGCCACTTGGGTAAGATAATGACATTTATGCCTTTTATTTAAAGTAAAAGTAAAAATGACATAATCATGTATTATTTTAATAAAATAATTTTTACATGGGGTTATACAAGTCATATTTTTGACTGTAAATATTCATTTGAAATATAAAAATATTTCATACATCATAGTATTTTTTTATAATTTTTGGACATTAAATAAATTAAATTATTTATGACATAATGATGATGCAGCGATTACCTCATTATTTAATGATTTAAATAAAATGAAAAGATAATGCAAAATATAAGACCTAAACATGTCAAAAACCTATTGGATGGGTGGATTTAGAACTCTTATAACCTTATCCTCAAAATACATCAATGTGGGACCTTTAAAATCCGAAACACATTTGAAAATAAAGTTACATTTTATACTTTTCCAAGAGTGCCCCTCCTCTCCTCTTATAAAAGGCCCTCCACCTATACCTCCTTACCCACACCTCTCAAGCCTTTGGCTCGGACATGATCTGAAAATTTTGTCTCTCCACATCCCTCTCCTCATCCTAGAATCCATACCTTAGGCAGGAAGCTCTTCAAGAAACCCTTTTGGTTCAAACCAACGGGAGTTACCCGATTTTAAGGTAACGTCTTCACTTGTGCTCTTTTGTTTTATTTTGCTTCTCCAACCCCCTAAACACTTTTTATTCATTTCTTTTGTAACAAAAACATTATATTAAATATTCTAGGATGTGTTTATAATAAATATTCGAGCTACACTTACACACACCTACATCTAATGGTTAAAGAACATATTGTTTCTGTGGATGGTGAATTTCTGCCTCATGAAACGATGATTGTTCAATATTCTTTTAACACCTTCAAAGGTGGACATTAATATGTCACTATATTTATATATGATATATAATATTTTTATATTTTCCTTAAGATTATTTATTTTTCATTTATGACATACCTTTATGGTTTCCATTATGGGTAAACACGATATCTTCATTTTAGGAAGTTCGGACTACTGCCCCCTCAATGTGATTTGATTCGTTAATACCATATGTGGTACGTATAAAGGATAGATTTGATGATATTATATATGTTACCATACTTGAATTATAATACTATTAAGTATCATAATGTTTTATTTCCATTAAATATGAAATAGAAATGGAAGTAGCGTTCATGCGTACGTACGACTTACTGTCTCCATGAACGATGCATTTAATTTCTTACCTCTAAATGTTATGTAATATTATAAATTCATGTATATAATGGATATATATTATATATATAATATCTAAATAACTAATATAATTCTGGATATAATGGACACTTTACCCCATGAATGAAATTGTAATTATGAAGAGTTTATTTTTGACTCAAGTAGCAATGATCGTTAAAACGACCGTTATTAACTTAAATAATTACATAGTGTTCATGACATGGTAATAAGTGATATAATAGGAATAATGAACTTGAAAAAATTTTCTTAAGAAATTATAAATTAACTCATTTTTATTATTAAGGAGATTAAAGAACAATCGAGTCAAGTCAGATACAAGGTAAGGGATCCTACCCCTCTCTTTCTTTTTAAGTACACTCTTTTATGTCATTCGTTTTAAGCTCATATTTCTTATGATTGGGATGTTATTTTATATTAATACTACTGTAATTATTATGTTCATATTATGAGAGACCTTATTTTATCTCAAAAATCCATTTTGGATGTTTTGAGTGGCGCCGTTAGGCTGCCGAATTTTTGTAAGAGATCTAACCTCTCTCCTTCTTTTTAAGTACACTCTCCTTTATGTCACTTCTTTTAAGCTCTACTTTGTTATGTTGGGGGATGTTATTTTATATTCCTATTGATTAAATTTTTCTGTTAATATGATGAGATACCCTATTTTATCTCATCTATCCATTTTTAGAAGTTTTAAGTGGCGTCATTAGGCTGTCGAGTTTTCGTAAGGGAATTTTCATCTCACTTTTATTCCCGTGAGATTTATGCTAAATTTGCCACCATTTCATTTTATTGGTATATGTACTTCCAATTATTCTAATCTTTGAGTAATATAATTTCATTTATGAGTATTTACATCAATTTTGTATTGTCCTTCTTTCATGGGGTGTATGTTTCGAATGATACCCATGTCGGTAAGGGAACCTTTCACCCTCCTCTTTTTAAAAGACTTCTTTTGTTGGATCATTTAATTTACATATAGTAATGTTGGGATGTGTTCTTATATATCCTTATTGATGTAAATTTTATGTCCAAGTGATGAGATACCATTTTTATCTCTCATCAACTCATTTTATGAATTTTGAAGTGACACCGTTAGGCTGTCGAATTTTTGCAAGGGAACTTCCTAACCCAATTTTGATTCTTCGGGATAAACTTGTACTCCTTGAATATGTCATTCTATGAATATGTGTGAATAAACTATGATTTTTTTACAATTAATATCCACTTATATTTTTTGTATTAGTTTGTCACACATAATTATGTAATTGATTTATCCTTAATCCAAGGATACCATCTTTGTAAGGGATATCGTCTCAATCTATTTTCATTGAGGCATATTTTGTTTTATACACAACTTTCTTTTATACGATGTATAAACCCCTTTGAATTCTACTTTTATTCGAAAGGAATCTTTTCTATACGAAGCACTTTACTAAATGACAAAAATTATGTTTCTTTTTAATGTACAAGGTGACAACGACCTTTCCACCGCCGCGAGTATTATTTGATCTTTGGCTTCCTCAACAAGCTGTTATTTTTTTTAAAGTAAATAAATACCATATACTCTTTTATATATTTTGGTATTGAAAATTATTTTGATAATGGATTTGTTATGTCAATATATTTAAGTGATATATTGTGCTTGAAATGTGGAAATTTTTTCTTTCCTCTATAATTGTTTTATGTAATGGTACTTGGTCATATGACGACTGGTGCCGGGAAAACCAGGAGGGGTGGTTATGATAAAACCTCCAATGCATGTGGTATGGAAGTCGGCCGTATGGCTATTCCATTAATTGATATGTGTGGAAGTCGACCGTATGGTAATTCCATTTAAGTATAGTTATGTCCCAAGTTACCATTATATGTTATGTGTTTTTTATATAGGTTTTATGGTAATCTTTTTGTTACAAAAGGGTAAGTAATGATATTTTATTCAGTGAAGAGTTTTTAATACTACATAAAGGTGAAAAGTATTACCTTGATAAAGTATACATGGTTTACTTGTTGTTTTGAAAAACTAACGGTTTTCATGCTTTATGTATTCCTTACTGAGCTTTTTATGCTCACCCCAAGTTTTTTTCTGAAATGTTTTTCACAGGACTTAATATGGAAAAGGGTCAAGGATGGGATCAAGGGAAAGTCATGATATCTAAAACATGGAACTAGACATGTTTCTTTTTAAGAGTTTTTATTTTATGGAAACTTACTAGAAGTGTCTACTTTGTAATCTTTTGAGATGTAATAGTTATGTCCTAATTATCTAAAACTATAAACCTCGAAATGATCCTCAATGTGAATTATTCATTTAATTCAATATTATGTAATGTTTAAGGCCGGGGCCTTATAGTTGGTATCAGAGGTCGGTTAAGACAACTTTAGGGATTATGAGTTTTTGTTAGACACATGGTTAGTCCCTATATCTATTATTTCAGTTAAATTCTTATTTTATAACTTTTTTCAGGTCAAGTAAAGTCAGTTATGAATGGAAGTAGGAGTATCTCAAAGGTTATTCCTATCTCTTCCTGATGACATGATTTTAATAATTATTACAAAGTCATGTTCATATGATTGTGAAGCTTTTTCTAGCATACAAATCACTTACAAGAAGTTGTTTGAGATATCAAACACCTCCACTATACCTCGTTATCATCATGGATCATGGGTTGTATTTAGACAAATATTATTTTCACAATATTCTCATATTTTCATGAAAGGTAAATATTATCAAGGTATTTACAAATATTGTTCCTTATCACAAGAATTTGAAGCATATTATGCTTTAAAAATGGTGCTGAGGAAAGAGACCCTTGCACAACCTATTTATATTTTCTTTTAAAATATAGTCTCTCAACACATACTTATGGTAATTTAAAAGGACTAATAATAGAAAGTTTCAACTCAAATTATGTCCGACTATTTTATAGAAATCATGTTTTATCAGATGTTTTGGAATTATATGTCATACATGAATATTTTCCAAAACTGTTTTTCTGTGAACACCCATATGACCCATGTTGTACAAGGTGTATTTGGATGTAGGAAGAAAATGATTTTGAAGGATCTATAAATCATTGTTGTAATGCATGGGACTTCTACCTACGTGAACAAGATGATGATGAAACCGAGTGTACTTCATGATCAAGGTATGCTGTTATTCATTTTGGGAATCTTTTTATTTTATCTTTTGGTGGTGAAATAAGACATTAAGAATTAAGATATTGAGATCGTAATGAATATGGATGAAAATGAGAGGTATAAGGAAGCTTTTGAGGTTAAAACATGTTAGGGTTATTTTTAGAGTTTTATAAAAAGCACAACACGCAGACCGTGTGACAACTCGTCGCGTCGGACAAAGCTGTGAGAATCGAACCCACAACCAAAGTGCGAATGGTATTTATCGCCTACCACTGGACTACGTGAAGTCCCTGGTTAGTATGGCTTATTCGTTTTAGTTAGATTATATTATTAATTAATTGTAAGTTGATTTTGGGTTATCTCTATAAATTATTAACCTTTCATGGAGGATATGTGATTAGGTTCATTACTTTTCAATATGAGACTTTTAGAGAAACTGATGTTATTTGGAGATAAGTGTTAATTTGTACCTTCGAAGACTATGTGACTAAATCATTAAAATATTTGGGTTTCAATCATAGTTGGGTTTACTTTGAAGAATTTTATGGATAAATGTTTATTGAATGGTCTTTGTTGAAATTTGGGGTTTGTTAGACAAATTTTGGAGATTAGGAGTAGTTTTTCTTTTTGTAAAAAAAATATCCTTTTTGTGTATTATCTGATCTCATAATAAACTTTTTTGGTTTGGTTTTGGTTGATATCTAAATACATGGGAAATATATAGTTCTTTTTTTTGGATTAGATGATTCTCTAGAAGTTGATTATAGTACTCTTAAAGTGAATAAGTCTGCCTAAATACTCATCATTTTGGGAAAGTATGAGTTTGTGTAAGAAATCTAGTAAAAGTTGAATGTCAACATGACAAGTAAGTATGTTTACTTAAGATCAAAAATAAATTCCTCAATGAAAAGTAACTTAAAACAAAAATGATGTCTATTAACTTTTCCTACTGGGGAATCTTATACCGTTTAACCCACCACAAGTTTGTGATTTCCTTGTGGTTAACTTTATCCTAAACATGTTTTCTGTCACTCTCCATCAGAACATGACCCTTTTCTTTTTCTTCCATATACATGTTTTCCTACATGGAATCCTAGTATGGGTTATCTCGAGTGAACTCCGTACTTATCTTTCTTTCTTTTAAAGAGATTTCTTTACCTACTCTTTTTCCGATGTGGGACTTTCAGTGATGTTTCCGAGCCCAATTTTAAAATTTCGTGGATGCAATTCCCAAAAGGGGGAAGGATGTAAAACCCCAGGTAAATAAATAATATGACATTTTTATATTTATCCTTATTTTTGAATAAAATTTTAATATTAATTTAAAGGGAAAGCTATGCTCGATGACTTACCAAATATGCAACAACGAGTTCCTTTGAAATCTTACATTGCACTCTAATAATAAAATAATTTTATTTTAAATGGTAGTTAACACCTAGCCGTTGTAATGACGGAAATGAACAGAACTAACTAAAAAAATGAGTATATATGTTTGTCAAATATTTTTACTTTTTACAATAAATGTTAGAGGATTAAAAATGCGAATGAATCCAATTTTAAGCGTAAACATTCTAATATTATTTAGAACGTCAATTAACCGCATTTTGATTGCGAACCACTTTTAAATCAATTTTTTTAAAATTTTATGTGTTATATTTGACAAAATAATATTATTCTTTGTAACCGAGACATCAAAATTTACTTTCTGTATATTTTTGGTATTTTTCCGATAAAGATCATTTTTTATGAATAGTAAAAAATGTTGTATTTTAATTCAAAACCTCTTTTTAATCTAATTTATTTATATGATTAGTTTGTCTTTTGAATAGGTTTTAAAGTTAAATTAGAATATATTTTTACCATTTAATCCAATGGTGGACATTGGAATTAATATCACATTGAGATTGGACATAAACGAGTGTCAATCTTTTGATAAATATTGTTTCTTAAAAACACGCTATTTGATTTGACAGCGGGATTTAATTATAAAATAAATTAATGCAACTTATATGTTATGAATTTCTTAAATTAGACATTATTTTTGAATTCGGAATATCAAATATAGCTTCGGGTGAATTTTTGTTATTTTTATGAAAAACCATAATTTTTGATAAATAGTGAAACCACAAAGTGGTAGTTACAAAAACTAATTTTTCATTTAAATGGAAATTTACCACTTATGTGATTTGAATTTAAAAAATAAAAAATAAATTATTTTCATTATTAATTAAAATGTGGTTCAATGGGATGAATATAATTTTTGATGTAAAGTAACTTTTATGTTTTATTAATCGCGATTAAATGTAATTAGTGTGATTTAAGGTAAAAATGATATTATAATAAAATGAAAATATCGTGAAACTTTTCCTAAACCTATTTGATGAGTCATTTACACCGAGAAAACCCATGGGTCGATTTGTGGCACCCAATGGATCCATTGGGGTAAGATAATGACATTTATGCCTTTTATTTAAAGTAAAAGTAAAAATGACAGAAACATGTATTGTTTTAATACAATAATTTTTACATGGGGTTATACAAGTCAGATATTTGACAATAAGTAGTCATTGGAAATCTAGAAAGATTTCCTATATCATATTAGTTTTTTTATAATTTTTTGACATTATATAAATTAAATTATTTATGACATAATGATGATGCAGCGATTACCTCATTATTTAACGATTTAAATAAAATGAAACGATAATGCAAAATCTAAGACGTACACATGTCAAAAACCTATGGGATGGGCTTATTTCGAACTCTTATAACCGTATCCTCGAAATAAATCAATTTTGGACCTTTAATATCCGAAACACATTTGAAAATAAAGTAACATTTTATTCTCTTCCAAGAGTGCCCCTCCTCTCCTCTTATAAAAGGCCACCACCTCTACCTCCTTACCCACACCTCTCAAGATTTTTGATCGGCCCTTATCTGATCATTTTGTATCTACACATCCCTATCCCCATCCTATAAACCTTACCTTAGTCAGGAAGCTCTTCAAGAAACTTTTTTGGTTCAAACCAATGGCAGTTACCCGATTTGAAGGCAACGTCTTCACTTGTGCTCTTTTGTTTTATTTTTCTTCTCCAACCCATAAAATCTTTTTATACGTTTCGTTTGTAAAAAAACTAGTATCTTCCATATACTAGGATATTTTTATAATAATTATTCGAGATACACTTACACACACCTACATCTAATGGTTAAAGAACCTACTGTTTCTATGGATGGTGAATTTCTGCCTCACGAAACGATGATTGTTCAATATTCATTTAACTCCTTCAAAGGTGGCCATTAAGATGTCACTATATTTATATATGATATATAATATTTTTATTTTTTCCTTAATCTTCTGTATTTTTCATTTATGGCATACCTTTATGGTTTCCATTATGGGAAAACGCGATATCTTCATTTTAGGAAGTGCAGACTACCACCCCCTCAAAGTGATTTGATTCATTAATACCATATGTGTTACATAAAAAGGATAGATTTAATGATATTATATATGTTAAAATAATGGAATTATAATACTATTATTTATCATTATGTTTTAATTCCATTAAATATGAAATATAAATGGAAGTAGCGTTCATGCGTACGTACGGCTTACCGTCTCCATGAACGGTGCATTTCCTTTCTTACCTCTAAATGTTTTGTAATATTATAAAAGCATGTATATAATTTATATATATATATGATATATATGATATCTACATAATTAATATAATTCTGGATATAATGGATATTTTACCCCATGAACAAAATTGTAATTATAAAATGTTTATTTTTGACTCAAGTAGCAATGATCGTTTAAACGATCGTTATTAACTTAAATAATTACATAGTGTTCATGACATGGTAATAAGTGATATAAAAGGAATAATTAACATTAAAAAGGTTCTTAATCAAGTATAAATTAAATAAAGTTTATTATTTATGAGATTAAAGAAGGATCGAGTCAAGTCGGATACATGGTAAGGGATCCTACCCCTCTCTTCCTTTTTAAGTACACTATTTTATGTCATTCCTTTTAAGATCATATTTCTTATGATTGGGATGTTATTTTATGTTACTTATAATATAATTTTTATGTTAATATTATGAGAGACCCTATTTTCTCTCATAAATCAATTTTTTATGTTTTGAGTGGCGCTGTTAGGCTGCCGAATTTTCGTAAGAGATCTAACCTCTCTCCTTCTTTTTAAGTACTCTTTGTTTTGTCACTTATTTTAAGCTTCTCTTTTTTATGTTGGGTGATGTTATTTTATATTCCTCTTGATGAAAATTTTATTTTAATATGATGAGAGACCCTATTTGATCTCATCAATCCATTTTTGGAAGTTTTCAGCGGTGTCGTTAGGCTGCCGAGTTTTCATAAGGGATTTTTCAGCTCACTTTTATTCCCGTGAGATTTATGCTACATTTGCCATCATTTCCTTTTATCGGTATATGTAATTCCCATTATTCTACTATTTGTGTAATATAATTTCGTTTATTATTATTTAAATCAATTTTTCATTGCCCTTCTTTCATGGGGTGTATGTTTCGAAAGATACCCAAGTCGGTAAGGGAACCTTTCACCCTCCTCTTTTTAAAAGACTTCTTTTGTTGGGTCTTTTAATTTACATATTGTAATGTTGGGATGTGTTCTTATATATCCTTATTGATGTAAATTTTATGTACAAGTGATGAGATACCCTTTTTATCTCTCATCAACTCATTTTCTGAATTATGAAGTGATGCCGTTAGGCTGTCGAATTTTTGCAAGGGAACTTCTTAACCCAATTTTGATTCTTCGGGATAAACTTGTACTCCTTGAATATGTCGTTCTATGAATATGTTTGAATAACCTCTGATTGTTTTACACTTAATATCCACTTATATTTTGTGTATTTGTTTGTCACACATAATTATGTATTTGATTTATCCTTAATTCAAGGATACCGTCTTTGTAAGGGACATCGTCTCAATTTCCTTTCATTGAGGAATATTTTTTTATACACAACATTCTTTTATACGGTATATAAACCCCTTTGAATTCTACTTTTATTCGAAAGTAATTTTTTTTATATGAAGATATTTACTAAATTAAAAAAATTATGTTGCTTTTTAATGTAGGTGGTGACAACGACCTTTCCGCCGCCGCGAGTATTATTTGATCTTTGGCATCCTCAACAAGCCGTTATTTTTTTTAAAAGTAAATAAATACCATATACTCTTTTATGTATTTTTTTTATTGAAAATGATTTTGATAATGGATTTTTTATGTCAATATATTTAAGTGATATATTGTGCTTGAAATGTGGAAATGTTTTCTTTCCTTTATAATTGTTTTTTGTAATGGTACTTGGACATATGACGGGTGGTGCCATGAATACCAGGATGGGTGATTACGTTATAACCTCCAATGCATTGGGTATAGAAGTCAGCCGTATGGCTATTCCATTAACTGATATGTGTGGAAGTTGACCGTATGGTTATTCCATTTATGTATATTTATGTCCCAAGTTACCTTTATATGTTATGTGTTGTTTATATGGGTTTTATGATAATATTTTGGTTACAAAAGGGTAAGTAATGATATTTAATTCAGTGAAGTGTTTTTAATACTACATAAAGGTGAAAAGTATTACTTTGATAAAGTATACATGGTTTACTTGTTGTTTTGAAAAACTAACAGTTTTCATGCTTTATGTATCCCTTACTGAGCTTTTTATGCTCACGCCATGTTTTTTGAAGAAATGTTTTTCACAAGAATTAATGTGGAATAGGGTCACGGATGGGATCAAGGGAAAGTCATTCTATCTAAAACATGGAAGTAGACATGTTTATTTTTAAGATTGTTTATTTTATGTAATCTTAGTAGAAGTCTCTACTTTGTAATCTTTTGAGATGTAATAGTTATGTTCCAATTCTCTAAAAATATAAACCATGAAAAGATCCTCAATGTGAATTATTCATTTAATTCAATATTAAGTAAGGTTTAAGGTCGAAGCCTTATATTTCATAGTTAAACTCTTGTTTTAGAGTTTTAAGTTATAGAAGCCGTGTTTTCTTTTGTCTCTAGAAAAGGAAACCATGGTTTGTTGCACCGCCTGTAACTAGAATTAAAAAATAAATCTATGGTTACATTCATGTGATTTGAAAGAAATATGATATCATTTGGCTAGCTTACCCTCTATGATAGGTATTTTTAGAGACAAACATTTTCTAAGAACTACTTACTTAGTCCCTTCAAGAAAATCACACATTGGATTGGAAGACCAACTTCTAACACATGTCAAAAATAATCCTAATATAACGTTTAAAAGATTTTATAACAATTGGAGACTATTTTTGGGTGGATTTATTAATCAAACTCATGTTTTAGCATTTTAAATTACTGAAGCTATGTTTATATCATCTCGGGTAAACGAAAACTCAGTTTGATGTGCCGTCAGATACTAAAATTCCAAAAAAATAATCCATGGTTATTTTGTATTATTTCATAGAAAATTGAGCTCATTTGAATATATTTCCCTTGTTGGATTTACACAACTTCGGATAAAACACGTAATATCTAATCCTAAAAAATCATTCATAAGATATCACATCAATTGGATATCATTTTCTACAGTTTTAAAAATAAAACACATGTTTTAGTAGTCTAAATTACTATATCAGTTTTTTACATTGTTTTGGGTAAACAACAAGTTAGTTTTACAAAATTAGTGGTCAGAAAAAATTTATAATCAATATATGGTTGTTGTCGTTTGATTTCATAGAAAATTGAGTTCATTAGTCCAAGTCACCCTCTATGGACAAAATTTTAAAAGACATACATTTTCTACAAAATTTTTTATTACTTTTAATGTAATTTAACATTGACACTAGAAAAATATAAACTATAATACCAATGTAAATGAACATTAAAAAATGAAATAAAGATATAAGAAATAGATGAAAATAATAAAAATAATAAATATAAAAACCCATAAATAATTTACATCACACATATATTATTGATTAAAAACATTACGTTTCCACTTAAAAAATTTATGCGCATAAAATATAGTATAATTAAAATCTACATGAAATTTAATAAATTGACTATGAAAATAATAATTTAATTGAAAAGAAGGAACATCAAAAAATAATAAGTAATAATAATTAATTAGCTTTTTATTATTAAACAATATGAATCATTCTTATTAAATAACAAATATATTTCAAATTATTTAAAATAATTACAACAATAATGATGAATAATGATTTAAATAATATAATTTATAATATAACAAATAAATTAGTTAATAATATAATTTAAAATAAATATTACTTAGATTTTTACAATAGATAACATAATAGTGCATAATAATAATAATAACAATTTAAAATACAATTATTAATTATTTAAAATAAACATAATATTAATATTATTAATATATAAATAAAAAATATAAAAAATAATTTTAAATATTATATACAACCAAATTATTTATGTATTCAATAAAATTAATAGTATCAAAATTAATAATTTTATTTATTATAAATAATAATTAATTAAAAATTATTGTATACACATAATTATAATTTAATAATAAATATATTTAATGATATTATTATTATATTTTATTTATGTTTCAAAAGAAAATATTAATTATTTTAATAAATAAAAAATTATTTTTAATATTAATTAATATTTTTTTATTTTTACTTTTATATTTTTATATTCAATAATAATTTATTACGAACAAAACAAATAATACAATAAATAATATTGATTACCTTTTTAATTATTATTATTTTTTAAAATATCAAACTTTATATATTATTTCTTTCATTATTTACTTCTAGAATCAGAAATTAGCAATAATCATATTTTTATTATTAGTTACATTTTCCATCACATTATTTAAAAGTAGTTGAATAATATTTAATGGTTTTGTTTCTTTTATATATATATATATACCAATTTTTTTTGGAAAAATCAAAATGGTGGGTGTTTTTATATAAGTGACATCTAGAATATTTTTTTTATAAGAAGCTTCTATTCAAAAAATTTCCATATGTAAAAATTTATTGAAAATATAACATTTATATTTAGCTCTATCATCAATAAATATTTTTACAGCGCGCCTGTTGAAAATGTAATCATCCTTCGTAGAAACCACCATGAATGGAAGAACAATATATTGGGAATTGAGTTTCCCACAATGGTATAAGGGGTATTTGGTTTTAATTAGCACTATTACAAAAAAATTCCCCAAATCCTAGAATATATTTATAAATCAAATAAAAAAATTAAAAAAGACTATAATGGTCATTATTGTGAAAGAATTATGGTCCCATTATGGAATGTAAGATTTGAGGTTCCACTAATTGATACCGTGTCCTAATGTAAAAGTCAGATCTACCATCATTGACAAATGAATAGAGCATCCATGTTAAGGTTCCACAAAGATTAAAATTGTTCTAATGAGAAAGATAGTTGTTTTAGCTGTGTCGACATCAGGCAACACCAGAACCAATGAACTGCAAGGATCATTCTGCACCAAAATTAAACTACAATCCTTCATCCACAACAACCACATGGTGTGTGAAAAATGAGGCTCCACTAATCTTCATGATCACAAACATTTACTCACCCCAACACCCCTATCATGGTATACATGGAGAATTCAGCCCTGAATAATCACCATAGAGAACTTGACCCATGTTGCCTATAAATACCATATAATAATATAAGGAGGGGAACATATTTCACTTATTCTTTCCAAACCATCTGGAAAATGAATTAAGTTCTCCCATTGAGCTAAAATATCATATTTAGTGGCTAAAAATATAACAAACCAAGCTTCATGTATGTATACATTACATCAAATTTGATGAATACATAATACATTACACAAATAGATTCTGAAAAACTATATTATTTTAGTGCCATAGGAAAGATGGAACATATACTTCTAATTTGGTGAAATATCTTCAACATCTCCCATAATATATTCCCTTTTATTTTCCTAACCTAAAACCATTCCTTATATCTGGGATAAAAGAAAACATAAGAAATGGTTAATTGTGATGATCAAAAGGGTTAAATGTCGGTGATATGTAAACATAAACATGAGCATAAAGGGTAAGATAACGTGACAATAACATTATAATTTCATCCCTTATATATCAAATGTGATAATGAATCGTAAAGATATCAAATAACATAATATATACAATCATAAAATAGATATAAGGCGTGAAATTGTATAATACACATCAATTTGTAACATTGTCAACATGTATACAATGTAATATCTTCTCTCATTAAGGACATGAAGTCAAGACCATACATAAAAATATGGACATAAAAACCAACTCAACACATAAAATTATGGACATGAAATCCAGTTCCATACATAGAATTGTGAACATGAAATCAGGTTCACATATAACATATATCCTTAATAAGTTTTATATATTTACTAAATGAATTTGGGGGAGACATAGGTCCCACCCATCTCATAATGAAATCTTTTTTATTTACTAGAAAAATATAAATCATTAATCATAAACAGAACCAAAAGAATACAATTGATTTTTAGACAACTTTATACTGTAACATACTCCAGAAAAAAAGGATTTTATAAATAGAGTAAAAATAATTAAATGATTGGAATAATTGGGATAATATACTCAAAACATAACCATATTAAATAACTTCATCTTATATGGAAAATAAATTTCATAAAACACTTGGAAATTATTTCTTGAGGAAAATATCATTTCTTCTTCAAAAATGTTTACTTTATTCAAAAGACATGAAATTTAAAATGAAAATAATATCATTGGAATTAACCTTGAAAAAAATTATGGTAATCTTAATTGAAATAATGTTTTATGAAAGTGTAAAATATATTCATGTTGTATATGTAAAAACCCATGCTTCTAATACTTTTTCAAGAAAAGAAAAAAGTACATCCTTTGGAAAGAAAAATAATTATCACTTAAAACCCTTGAAGTGAAAAGTTAAAAATGGAAAAAATGACACTAAAAAAACATACAATAACATTAAATCCATTTATGAAAACATTTTTAGAAAACCTGGGAATGGATGATAAATATTCCCCAATAGAGACTTAAAATGAATCAATCCCAAATATGGAAGAGATTATGAAATCAGTACTCATCACATTATAATCAATAATATCGTATACCCCATGTAAGAAATAATGTTTTAAGAATATGGAAATATCATAATATTATGTATAAGTCTCATAAAATAAATTCATGGTTATTATATAAAACATTTAAAAAACAAGTAGTGTATAAGACATGTGTCTCACAGAAATAAATTTGAGACATAAATCAACTACCTTAGGTCTGATTTCGTGCATCAGTGTATGAAACTATAGTATATCGGTTTAAAAAATAATATTAAACTATAAAATAATCATTATAATATATGAGATATCATGTATGATTAATTTATGTCATTATATTACCCGTTAATTTAACAATACCATGTTAAAGTAACGTTTCGGGTAATAATCGCATTGTTTATCATACATTTTTGGATATGTTTTTCAGAATATTATTACATAAAACATGATTTACATACATCAATAATGTAAAAAAGGATTTATATATCAAATATATTTAGTATATAAATACATATAATTGACATATAAGGAATATGGGACACATCATTCATAGAGACTGTATGTCGTACGTACGCATGAACGATGTTTCTGTTTTCTAAATATATTGAATGGAAGAAAGTAAATGACATATATGTATATATATATATATATATAAGATTATATAATAATTATTATTTCATTTATTTCATACTTATTCATTATTTACATTTTCATAATAATTTTAAAATGGTTGTAGTGGAGAATGAATCTCATCGCGTCGTGGAGACGGTAAGCTGCACGTACGCATGAGCAATGATATCATTCTCTTAATGGATAAATGGTACAGAATAGGATGGTATATTAATTTTATAGATTAATTATCATTACCTATACATTATTTATAAAAATTTTATTCATCATTATAATCATCCAAATAATGTAGTGATGAAAACAGTTTTCACCACGACGTGGAGATGTTAATCCCTACATACACACGCATGGTGATATTGTTTTTCATATGATGTGTAGAAGGAATAAAATGGTTATTCCATAATAATAGAAAAATATAATAATATATCATATTCTATAGTTATTAATTTTATTATGGAACAACTTTCCAAAATAAAGTTTAAGAAGAAAAGAACATCGAGAGAGTTTGTAAAATAATAACCACTTCTTCAAGTGTCTCCTTTAGATTTGCACAAAAAGACTACATGGATTCAATTTATGCACAAAAATATCATCTAGGATGAATTTATAGGTTTCTTGATGAGAAATGGGTAGGTTTGTATAGAGCCTATTTGTGTTAGAGGTGTGAATAAAAGATAAGGAGGGGTTCCTTTTTATTAGTGAGGGGAGGAGCACATTAAAATTATTAAAAGTATTAAATTAATATAAACTCAATTTCAATTAAAAATTGACCCAAAATGATTTATTTTTAATATATTATGATTTTGGCTCTAATAAACATCATCTAATTGAAGTTATATTGTTTTGGAATGTTTTTTTATCCTTAACATTTTTGTTTTAAGCTCTTTTATCTCATACCATTTTATTAAATAATTTACAGCTTGAGGATTAAAATAATTAACATAACTGGCCAAATGACAAATGAATGGGTCCCTAATTCCATTATTTTATTTATTTAAACATTTTGGTAAAATATTATATTTTATAAATTTAATTTCATTTAATTAAATATTTTATATTTTATGATATGAATTATTTAAATTTGGACGCAAATCATTACACGATTTTTTTTAATTTTTTTTAAAGGTAATGCCTTGGTCAAAGACCAAAGAAAAAAATATGTATTAAAAAGAAAAGGGATTACAAAAGTATAAAAGTTGGAATTTTCCTACAATCTCTGTCAAAATAAGGATGTAAATCAATAGGTAATGCATCCAGCCAAGTCAAGTTCTGATGCACTCTTTTATTGGAAAGGGCATCAACAACAACATTCGCTTCACGGAAGGTGTGAGTAGTAATAAAATCAATCCCACGAAGCGAATTCCGGCAGTTCATCCAGCGATTGGTAAGTGGCCAAGCAAGATGAATAACACCATTCCAGATGGCATGAACGATAGTGGTAGAGTCACTTTCAATCCAATTCTTTCTCCATCCTCTCTGTAGAGAAAATTCCATAGTATGAATGACCCCTAACATTTCGACTTCCAGAGATGAGGCCAGACCACATCCACTATAGAAGAAACCTTTGCATTGGATATCCAAGTCTCTAAAAATAGATGCATAGCTGGTAGGGCCAGGATTTCCCTTAGAGGCACAATCCACATTCACTTTAACCCAACCTGGTATCGGGGCCTGCTAGAAGACTTCGAAAGAACGCTTGTGCTTCGGAAAGATGCCTGGAACGCAGATGCGCCGAAGGATTTCAAAATCACTAATAGAGTTACTGACATGATAAAATATAAACTTGATTTCTTCGAAAAACTATATTAACCCATACTTGACATGTTAAATAAATCCATTAAATTAATATATGGAATAAAATATGTTAATTTATATTAATTTTAATATTATTAACATTATGTATTTTATTCTACCTTTAATAAATCTATTACTAAAACAGCATTGTGACACTGTTTAATATAAATATTTGAAGTATTAAAAATATAAATAAGTTATAAATGGGTAGATAAGCATTTTATATTTCAAATTATTATTTATAGCCTAATTTTTCTTCTACATTACACTATATAAAAAATTCTTTATTTTTTAAAAATATGAGGAATACATTTTAAACTTATCTTTAAATAAAAATTAATAAATTTCATTTTCATACCCAAGTGGATTAAAATGTTTCTAATTCTGTATTATGGTTTATTATGGTCTAAATCCAATCATCCAATGAAATTAGGAGTACTGCTAGTGTAATTTTATAATGTTATAATATTATTTTACCCTTATTTACCTAATTTACCCTTTAACAATTATAAGTAAAATATTAAAGTTACTATTTATGAAAAATTATTTTGATCCTATTAGCCACAAATTTTCATACTGAATAAATCTTAATATTTAATTTTTTCAAAATTCAATTCTCATATAAGTTAAAATTAAATTTACTTCTTATCCCACAGATGTGGATCAAAGGAGGGTAAAAGAGACGTTCAAAAGTTCATTAGATTTTTAAATCTAATTCAAATATAAAAATTATCACAACGAACTCCATTGGGATAATACATATGTTATTTATCTATTTTGACTTTAAAAATTAGTTTAATTAATTTTAATCATTAAAAT
Organism: Viscum album; assembly: GCA_963277665.1. NCBI lineage: Eukaryota > Viridiplantae > Streptophyta > Magnoliopsida > Santalales > Viscaceae > Viscum > Viscum album. Next base: position 1,652,484,160 of record OY728121.1, on the reverse strand, counting down.
GAGAAATAATGTTTTTATCTGTATTGTAGTATTTGTCACTATTCATCAAAGAATAACACATTTCAAAGAAATTAAAACAAATCACATTATGTAAATTTTGATACTAATAATTAAAAAAACAATATTATTTTTACAAATATAATATAATTTGTTTAAAATCTTGATTTAAAATGGATGTGTCATCAAAAGGCGGAAAAACAATATTTTTTAATATGTTTATTTTAAATGAAAAATTGGATTTGTTCGTATATCATGTTTAGAAAACATATAAAATGAGTTTTAATAATTATTTTGAATATATTAAATGTATATTTATTTAATAATATCCATTATGAGTGATTTTATGACATTATAAACTCTCTTATTTGGATTTAAATAGTTTTTCATTAAAACATTTCCGTTTATTCAAAAAGTTTTTTATTTTCATTTATAATTAATTTATTATAGAAGAATTAACAATATAAACATGTGTAGAGGAATATTTTATAATTCAGTTAATACTATTCATACATTCCATTATAATGGCTAGGTTATAAGGTAACATAACAATTTTTTTCTTAATCTAGGTCTTCTGTGAAATGAAATCAAAAAAAAGAACATGAAATTTTGTATAACACAAGCAACACGTAATATTGCATATACTGAATGCTAAACTGGTATTTATTATATAGAAATCCAATCATGGTGTAGCATATAATAGACCACATCATAAAAATTAAAAATAATCTACCTCATAAAATATCGGGGTGTTACATTATACCTCCCTTAAAATGAATTTCTGTCATGAAATTCATCTGGGTTATAAAAGATTCTATACATGAATATTTCTTTCATAGAAACAGACATTGTAAACATAATTTCTAAAATATACTTTTAAAAATAAATAATTGGAAAATAAAAGTTTTCCAAATTAGATCATGACTAGATCTCTAGGTAGGGGTGCACAAGTGAAAATTTGGGCATGACGAAAAAGTGTAAAAAAACATAGAGATTGATAAAGATCACTGATAATTAGGTAATGGGTGATCTAAAAATGTTATCAATCAAGAAAAAGTTTTCAAAATAAGTTTGAAATAAGTGATTCATATCATAGAAAATGATTATGATAAGACACCCTTTTACACCATCATCATTTTTCCTAATGTTGAATAATTTATATTAGAAGATATACATGCTTGATTTCCGGACAATCTCACCAATTTGTTGTGGCTTGATTAATTTCCTCTTCATATCTTATTCTATAAAAGTGTTTTTAATTTATCACTCTTGAAGTTTTAATAGGTTATGTTATCAATAGTTATAGGGATATGTCATTCCATATTTCTATATCAAAAAAAATTACCACAACTTATCAAATATTCATAAGTCCACCAATGTGGAGATAATACCTTATCCTAACAAAAATCATCCAGATCATAACATAATCTTTCCATAAATTAAAAACCTTATAATCCTTATGAATTCTAAAAATTCCAAACCTTTGAAAATCGGTGAATTAAATCATCTTAAACATTATCCCCCGTTTTCATAATGTATCTCTTGTTGGTCACATTCCAAAAATGTCAAAACCATCATCATGTATTCTCTTGAGTCATGTTAATAGAAAGAATTACTATATATCCCATTAAAAACATGTATCTTTCCTTTTTTCCATAGTATATTGGATATATTACTTATGAATGAAAATTTATAAACATCATCCATTATAGAATAACCCTCACATCAAAAAATCATTAATTAGTATCATCCAATTAATCATATCCAGAATAAATTTATCCCAGATAAACAAAATTTTCTCCTCATCTTAAACACATTAAGGGTAACCTTCACTTAATCAAAATATCACATCTTTCTTAAATCACTTATCTAAGATTTCATCACTATTCAACAAATCCTTTTCACTACTTAATGAAAAACATATACTGAAAATACTTATACATAATCCTTGAATTCTAAAACATATACACTTAAATCATCCAAATTTGTTATTAAACCATTACACATGATATATCATATTATTATTTCCAAAAATAGGAATCATATATTAATGTTCCTCAACCTTAATATATCCAATATTCTTAGGTTTAATGTAAAGAAGAAATCTAGAGTATCCCATACCTTTATCATGCCATTTAAAATCTATTTATCCTCATCATTAAAATCAATTATCATACGACCTTCAAGATTCTCATTATGAGATTTCAACATAGGAATTTTTCTTCGTAATTCTAATTATTTCCACATCTAAAACATTCAAGGTCGAATTTGTTCTATATAGTTTCTATCTATTTACTAAAACCAAAAAAAATGTGTGAGAAATAAATTTCAAACACTAAAAACGCATAAGTAAGATAAATAAATTACAGTATTAAAATTCTATGATATCTTAGGAATAATCCTAGGTTATCCATGATCATTACAAAAAAATTTGTATTGTAACCTATAATCAGACTTAATCATAGGACATCTCATGACATATCCTTCAAAATATCTCTTGGGATCTCAGTAATGTTTTTTCATCCTTGTTTCTAAAGTCCAACTGAATATTTTCTCTGATAGAAACTATAAATACCCAATCTTGACAAATATGGGAATTACATTTAATTTTCATAGTAATTAATACATTACATAACTAGATGTCCAAAATCAATATTAATTTAGTGCCTTTGTAATCTTGGAATATATTTTTCTAATTTGGTGAACGATCATCAGCATATCATATAAGATCTTCCCCATTAGTTTCCCTACCTAAATAATTTTTTTATATCCTATGGAAAAGAATTCATAATAAATGGTGAGATCCGAATCATAGTAAGGGTAAACAAGGGAGATATATAAAATAAAATGAGAATAATGGGTATGCGAATGTGATCATTACATTATAAGATCATTCACAACATATCAATGTGTAAAGTCCCATTCTTTTTAATTGGGTTAAAATATGAATGTTTCTGATGTTTTTGTGTTAGGAAGATTATTCTTAAAACCAAAATCTGGGTTGATGTTTAATAATTTTGGACAGTTTTAATGTTTTTATAATAGGCTTGGGGAAAGGCTCGAAGTGTTTTTGTGTAGCTCAATGGATTTTGGGAGCACTGGACCTAGTAGTGGCTTTCGTAAGGACAGAACACTATTGGTTAAACAATGAAGGTCAAAACGTGTGGGTAAGCCATGTGGGATACTCCATGTATCAAGTTGTAGATGCAAGGTCTGCATAAAGTCTATCAGACCACGCGAGTAAAACCATGCGGCCTACCCAGTTTTATGTTCCGGGTTAAATTATTTAATTATGATCAATATTGAAATTGGATTTAATTAAATGATGTGAAATGAGTGTTTTATTTAATTAAATTGTGTTTTATAGAATTTAATTAAATGGATATGAAATGGGTAATTTATTTAATTAAATTTTATTGAGAAACTTTTATTAAATAATGATGTTTTTGAGAATTTAATTATTTAAATTCAGTTAGAGATAAGTTAATTAAATGAAATGTTAAATGGAGTGTTTGGGGTTTGTCTAAGAGATGTTTAAAGTAATTGAAAATAATTATAATATGTTAGGGATTATAATTTTTATATTAAGTCTTATAATTTATTAGGGGTTTTTTTATTTATAGAGGAAATAAGAGGGAGAGGTGCATAACACCTTTGAGGGACGAACGTCACCCTCTCAGCTCTCCTGTGGGTGGTGCACCACCCTCGTCTCCCAAATCCCTCTTCAAACACCAATTTCCTACTGGTTCCTTCATCAAATATGTGAATCTTAGTGAAATTATTCCTTCTCTATTTTTGTTGTTGTTCACATCAGCCATTTCGACTTCTCCTTCACCCAGATTCTGTTTGGATGAATCCTAATTGAAGGATGGATTTGATTTCCTATTTTCTTCTAGTTTTAGGTTGTGTGAATGATGTCTTGGGACCCATTGGTCCTTATTCCAATGACCACTAGTAAATGTGATGTGGTTTATCATGAGTTGTTTCACTACATTCATATTTGGGTAAGGGTTTTTACCAGATAATTTGTTTCACGCCCTATTAATTACAAGATTATGGTGATATATGAGTCCCCGTTATATTTTTGAGTGTGTGTTTCTCCTCACTGCTCTAATTGTTGGGTTTGGTTATCGTTATTGGGTGTTGAGACCAATTATAAGTAAGTGTGAAAATTATTCTGGAAGTGTATGTTCATGAGTAGGTTGCGGTTCGAGTTAGAATTATTTGGCTCAACCATTTTCTTTAGGTAGGGCTCTAAACTATTCTTAATGAATAAAACACAGTATTTGTTTAATTACTGTTGTTAATATGTTTTACTACAAACTCTTAATGAATGGTTTATTGGTATAAAATGTTTTGTTAGATTACAAAAAATCATGTTTTTTTAAAAAAAACCCTCTAATGAAGGTTAAATTCCTTCAAGATAATAACATAATGTTTAAATTGATATATTCATTTAAATGGATAATATATTTTTTTCAATTGCCTCCCTTACTTGTGAACACACTTTTGTTAAGTGGTAATTATGAGTATTGGGTAGGATAAGTTGTGATAAATAATTGTTAATTAATTATGTGCCTTAAGAGATGAAATCGAGATAACTAATCAAGGGGATTAATTATGAATTAATGTGTGGTAAATATTGAGACAATTAATGGTGAATTAATTGCATGCTTTTATATTGAAATATAGATAATAAATTGGGTGTTTAATTATGAGATATTGAATTAGTGAATTGAGATAATTAATCAAGGGATTAATTATGATATGTTGATTTGGCATAACATGAGATAATTAATTGTGAATTATTTTTTTTCTTGAGGTTATAAAATAGATAATTAATAAGTGGATTTATTATGTGATATGGAAGTTTCTATGTTGAGATAAATAATTGCGGATTAATTATGTGACTTGAGGTCTGTTCAAGATAAGTAATTTTGAGATAATTATGATGTGTTGAAATTTGTATTGGATTATCAGTTGTGAAGAATTAATTATGTAATTATATTTGTATGATTGATTAATTAATTGATGAATTAATTATTGTAAATTATATACATAGATAATTATGGATTTAACTAAGGGATTTGTGGTGTTTCACTAATCGGAGGACTAGTAAGGGAATTGATGTGGATAATTCTTCAGGAATTAGTTATTGGGATTGGATTAATTAATTTGTTAATTAATTATTGAATTACACTTGAGTTCCACACAGGGTGTTCAAGGACGATTAAGAATGTGGGTGCTAGATATGGAATTTTTGACCTTTTGAGAGGTTGGGGTGTTAGACATGGCATTCTACCCAAATAGCGACACATGTGCTTGCGATATGTGGTTTTAGACATGGAGATATTCACAGATTGAGAATGTTGGGTGTGAGACATGAAAATCAACACCGATTGAGGATGTGGAGTGTGGGAGAAGGTGATCTACACCGATTGAGATTTGGGGTGTTTAGCATGGCATTCAACTCCGAATGAATGGAAGTGACGAATTATGAATTGAACTAGAGACATAAATTAAGCCAAAGTTAAATGTTATTGAATAAAGGTTGAGAATGGTATGAATTTTGACATGAGTCTAAGAAGGTACTACGTTATGTTGTTACATGGGGAACACTTCAGGTTCTGGCACGAGAAGAATTTAGTATTGAGGTATGGGTAACTAATGGAACCCTAGAGATATTAAATGATTAAGTAGAAAATAATTGTTAAAGTGTTAATAAGTGTTTATGATTGATTAATATGTGTCTATGATTCTTGTACATACAGTTATTCTATCTACTAACCAAAGTAGGTATAGTCGTTATGTGTCCCTTTGGATCTAGGGTGTGTTTTTGGTTATTTATTCAGTTATGTTATTGTCTTGTTGTATCTGATCATTTAATTGTTAAATTTCACTTTCTAGATTGAGCTAGACAACTGGTGGTTCCAGCCAACTGGGTTGTACATATCACACTATACACGGGCCACAATTTCACTAACCCACCTGAGTAGAATTTCTTATTTGTAGGACAATGGACTTTGACATTACTGTTGGCATATACATTGGAGTAATTAGAACTGGACTGAGCCAGAGCTCAGGATGCTCGTGGAGATTGCCCATGGGGCTTTGACTTTTTTATTTATTTTAGTACTAAGATGTACTACATGTTGGTTTTTTACTGCATTCAAATATTTATTAGCATGACATTAATGATATATATAATTTGGTGTTTTCAATTTTCATTAATCAGTTGATTATTTCTTATATCTAATTCGGTTGTTATAAGATTTTACTATTTTCACTATTTTGTACTCTGAATATGAGAGTATAATCTCTCCACTTACTATCCTTAGACCCTCGATGTGATTTGGTAGCCTCTCGTGTATGGGGAGATGCACACGAGGTCATGTGGTGACCGGTTCAACTACCAATTCGTGGGTATACTAGCTCATGATTTTAAATAAAGGGAAACATGAATGATAAGGAAATCAAATAACGTAATCAATAAGATCCTAAAATTTTAAAAAGGCATATAATTGTGGCATACATATAAACATGTTACACTGTGAACATGAATATATAGTAACATGTTCACTCATCATGGAATTGAAATTAAGCACTTGTATAAACCTATGGATATGAAAACATGGTCCACACATAAAATTATGGACATGAAAACCATGTCCTTGAATAGAATTGTGAACATGAAAATAGGTTCACACCCAACATATATACCTCATGATTTTTCCATATATACCCAATGAATTGGGGGGAGATATAGGTCCAACCCATCTCATAAGGCAATAATTCTTATTTTTCCCACAAAAATAGAAATTATTTATCATAAACATAAACTAATGAATAAATTGGGTTTCTTAAACAACATTCCCTCATAACATAATCCAGGTAAAACTACTGAATTTTACAAATATAAAAAACATAATATTATAATAATAATAATAGGGATAGTATAAATGAAACATATCCTTATTAAATAATGTCATCTTAGTTGGAAAATAATATTGATAAAACAATTGAAATTAATAATTGAGGAAAATATCAATTCTTCTTCAACAAATATTTTTTTCTTAAAACATCATTAATGTTTGAAAGTGAATAATTTCATTGAAAATTAACTTGAAAATTTTTAGTGGAATAATCATGGAAATAAGGCATTATTAAATCATAAAAAATATTCATGATGAATAAGTAAAAACCATTCTTCTCATAATTTTTCACAAAATGTAGAAAATGACCTAATTTAGAAAAAAATAAATAAATATATCATTCAATCCACGAAGTAAAATGTATAAAATTGGTAAAAATTAATTAAAAAACAATAAGATAATAGTAAAACATTTTATGAAAATATTTTTAGAAAACATGGTCATGGATGATAAATATTTCCCAATGGGGTCTTGAAATGAAACAATACCAAATTTAAATGAGACTGTGAAATCAATACTTATCAATTTATAATCAATTAAATTATATAACCCATGTAAGAATGAAAATTATAAGAATATGTATATATGATAACATTCTAAATAAGAATTATAAAATTCATTCATGGGAAGTATATAGACCACTTAAAAACAATTTTTGTATAAGACAAGAGTCTCATAAAAATAAATGGGGGACAGAAATCTCTTACCTTAGGTCTAATTTCTTACGTACTTGAATGAAACTATTATATTTTGGGTTTAAAAATATTAATCACATTTAAAATAACAGTTAAAATATTTATGAAAACATATATGATTCATTTATGACATTATATTAACCATTTTTTAACAATTATTTGTTAAAGTAACATTTTGGGTAATAATCGCTTTGTTTATCGTACATGTTTTGACTTATTATTCTAGATATTATTAATTTTATCATGATTTAAATACTTCCCGAATGTAAAAAGAAATTTATATAATAGTTATATCTAGTATATAAATACATATAATAGATAGATAAGTTAAATGGAATACACCATTCATGGATAAGTTAGGTCGTAAGTACGGATGGACGTTGTTTTTATTTTATTATTATATTGAATGGAAAGAGGGTGATGAGATATATGTACATATGTATGTATTTAGTATTACAATGTAATTATTATATCATATATTTAATTATTATTCATTATATCCATTTTCATAATTATTCTTTAATGGTTGTAGTGGAGGACGAATCTCATTATGGTGTAGAGATGATTAGTTGTTCGTACGCACGAGTGACATAATCATTACACTAATGGTAAAATTGTATGGAATTGGCTGTTATATTAATTTTACATAATAATAATAATTTCATATTAATCATTTTAATAAATTATTTTTATCATTATATCCATACAAAAATATAGTGATGAAAACAACATTACACGATGGCGTGGAGAGGGTAAGACATACTTATTCATGCATTGTGATACTGTTTTTTGTAGGATGTGTAAAAGATAAATATGGTTATCCAATTATCATAAAAACATATCATCATATATCATATTCTAGAATTATTTCTTTATTATGGAAACAACTATGTAAAAGGAAGAATAAGAAGAAAAGTACTTTGAGAGAGTTGGTAGAACAATTACCTCTTCATCACAGGTCCACTTTTGATTTGCACAAAATGACACCTTATATTGGATTTTTTCCCAAATTATGGAATCTAGGATGAAGTTTGGAAATTTTTTATGTGAAATGGTCAGATTTTTTCTGACCCAAACATTTTTAGAGGTGTGAATAAAAGATAAGGAGATGTTCATTTTTATAAGATAGGGGAGTGGCACTTTAGGAATTATAAACATTATTAAATTAATATATATTAATTTTCGATTCCAAATGGTCCAAAAATGATTTATTTAGAGGATGATATATTTTTTGTTACAAAATAATAATATTGAAAATATATATGTCAAAAATGTTTTATAATCCTTATCTTTTTGGTTTAACTCCTATTAATTATTCCCATTTTACCATGTAATTTAAATTTTGATGATTAAAATTATTACTATAACATGCCAAAAAATAAATTAACGAGTCATTAATGATATTTTTACACTAGTAAAATCTGTTTTTCAAAATATTTTTCTTTAAAAAATTTTATATCTTTGAATTAAATATTCTATATTTTAAGATATGAATTATGTCAATTTTGACAGTATTCATTACTTTAATTTCTAAAAAAATCATAACAAATTTATTACATTTATTAATTTACATTAAATAGTACCTAAAATGTCAATGTAATCCATAATTTCATGAATGGAATAAAATATAGTAAATTATATTACTTTTAAAATTATTAATATCTTATATTTGGTCCTTATTTAATGAATATATTACTACATCATCATTGTGTAAAAATTATGTTTATTTATTTAATTTATAAATATTATAAATAAATTATAACCATGTAGAAAAATATGTTATCTTTTGAATTGAAATTTATTATCTAATTAATCTTCTATATAAACTAATATTTTAAAAAATATTTACTTATTAAAAATATGAGTATTACATTTTTAACTTATCTTTAAATAAAAAAATTAAATATAATATACCTAACCAAGTTGATTAAAGATTTTATAATTTAGAATGTTTTTTATTTTGGCCAAAAACCACTCATCCAATGAAATTTGGACAACAGTTAGGGTAATTTTATACTATTATATTATTATTTTTACCCTTATTTACCTTATTTACCCTTAAACTTTGGTAAACTAAATTCTAAAGTTAATATTCATCAACAATTATATTGATCATATTAGATAAAAATACTCATACTAATTACAACCATTTATGTGTTTTTTTCTAAAATTCAATTCTCAGAATCCGTAAAATAATGATTCATACTAATCCCACAGATGTGGCTAGAAATCTGGTAAAAGAGACGTTCATAAGATCTGTAAGAGTTTTAATCAAATTTCAATATAAAAATTATCCCAATGAGCTAAATTGGATTAATAGATGTATTATTGAAATATTATGACTTTAAAAATCTTTTTAAAGTATAATAAATATTTAAATAAATAATATATTTTTACATATAATGTTGTATTTTTCACTATATATATTAAAAAATGAAAATTTTCAGAAAATATACAAAAATATTACCCTAAGTTAATTTTGAGACTCATATTTAATAGATTATGTTTATTTTGTCCAATGCAGAATAAAAACGCGTGGAGAACTCGATTTAAAATGGATATGCCATCAAAAGGTGGTAAACCTGCTTTTTTTTTGAAAAATAGTTCTTTTTGACAAAAAAATTAATTTGTTCTTATATCCTGGTTATAAAACATATAAAATGAAATTTAATCATTTTATTGAATATATTAGATATATATTTAAATAATAAAATCCATCAAAAGTGATTTTATTACTATATAAACCCAATTATTTTGATTTAAATATTGTTTTTGACAAACATTTCCCTTTTTTTTGAAAGGGTGTTATTTTCATTTATAATTAATTGATTAGAAAATAATTAATTATATAAACATGTGTATAAAATATTTTAATAATTCAGTTAATATTTTTCATACACACTATTATAATAGAGACATTAAAAGTTAACCTAATAATATATAGTTGTTCACTTAAACTCAGTTTTATTTGGAATGAAATCTACAAGAAGAGCTTGAAATTGTGTATAACACTATCCAAGCAAAATTTTGTTTATACCACATGCTAAAATGGTGTTTCATGTAACAAAATATAATCTTTCTATAACTTACAACATAAAACATAAAACAAATTGAAAATAATATTTTTCAAAATAATCTCAGGGTGTGACATTATACCCCCCTTAAAATGAATTTCCCACAAAAAAACCATCTAGGATATAAAATTATTAATACTTGAATGTTTTTTTTAAAAAACCCACATCTTAATAATTAATTCTAAAACATTAATTTTAAAATTTATAGTTGGTAAATACCAGTTTCCTAAATAAAATTATCACAAATTCTATTTGTATGAGAACATTAATAATGATTTGGTATCTGGGAAAATCATAAATAATCATAAATATTGATAAAATCACTGATCAAAAGATAATGTGTGATCCGTAGAATTTTAGAAGTCACAAAACCATAAAATAAAGGACCGTTAAATAGGTCATTGATATCATAAAAAATTATGATAATAGGATACCCTTTTACGTCATGATCCCATTTTCTAATATTGACTAGTTTATATGAGAACATATGATTAGTTGATTTCAGTAGAGTCTCACCCTTTAATTGTGCCTTGATTAATTTCCAATTCATATACTACTATAAAAAATGAAGTTGAATCTCTAGAAGAATTAAAATATCTTGTGATTCATAAATATAATGATATGTCATTCCATCTTTCCTTATAAAAAAAAGATATCACATGTTATCAAATGTACATAAGTCCACCTAAAGTGTGATAATACTTTAATCCAACAAACATCATCCAAAGTATAACATAAAAATTCCATAAATATATGACCATACAATCATGATGAAATATTAAATTCCAATTCAGTAGAAAGAGGTTAATTAAATCATATTAACATTTATCCCCTATATTCCATAAGGTATATCTTGTTAGTCGCATTCCAAAAATTTGATCACCTTTATCATTTATTCTCTTGACTTATATTAATAATAGGAATTACAATATATACCTATTGAAAACATGCATGTTTTATTATTCCAATGCTTATTGGATATATTACATAAGTCCAAAAATTTAAAAACATCATCTAGGATAGCATAAACCACACATGAACAAATCCTTAATTAGTAGTGTCCAATTAATCATATCCAACAAAAATTTATCCAATATAAAAATAGTTTTCTCCTAATCTTGAACAAATTAAGGGTTTTATTCCATTAATCAAAATATTACGTTTACTATAAATAATTTTCTTATGTCTGCATCATCATTCAACATATCCTTTTTACTCCTTAAAGAAAACATATACTAAAAATAATTATACATATTCCCTGAATTCAAAAACATACAAAAATAAATCATTCATCTTTATTCTAAAACCATTACTCCGGATCCATCAACTTATTCTTTCCAAAAATATGAATCATAACTTAAGGTTCCTCAACATTAATATAACCAGGCATCATAGATTTAATGTAAACAATAATGATAGAACATTTCATAACTTTCACATGTCATTTACAATATATATATCCTCAATAGTATAACAAATACCTGTACCACATTCATGATTCCCTTTATGATATTTCTACTTAGGAAATCAGTTTTATTAATTCCAATACTTTTCACATATAAATAATTCGTGTTTAAAAATGTTCTATCTAGTTTTTGGCTATTGAAAAAGATAAGATTGAAAATATTGAGAAATAGATATCCAAGATTAATAACACATAAGGTAAATTAATTATAATATTTTAGTCTATGATACCATAGTTTCAATCCTAGGTTATCTATGATCACTACCAGAAATTATAGGATTTTCACTTATAATTATACTTTTCATAAGGACATCCCAAAACATATCTTTTATAATATATTCAGGGATCTCACTATAGTAATTGCATCCTAGTTTCCAATGATTAACTAAACCTTCACTCTGATACAATATAAGGACCTAATCCTGACTTACATTGACATTAAATTACTTTGGTTGAATACTTTATACATCACACAAATATATTCCCAAGAACAATTTTATATTAGTACCATTGAAAACGTGGAACACATTCTTTTAATTTGGTGAAATTTCTTTGACATCACCCATAAGATCTTCCCCTTTATTTTCCTTACGTAAACCCTTTCCTTATATCTTGGGGAAAAGAAATCATATGAAAGGGTGAGGTCATATTCTCATTAAAGGTAAACAAGGGTGACACATAAACATGAACATGAGCATAATGGGTATGATAATTTGATCATAACATTAGATGATCAGGCCCAACATATCAAAAGTAAACCCGAATCATAAGAAAATAAAATAGTTTAATCCATAAGATCGCAAAATTTACATAAGTCTTGAAATTGTCGCATAAACATTGACAAGAAATGTTGTGAAAATGTATAAAAAATTAAACGGTTATCTCGTTAAGGACATAAAATTAAGACCTTGTATGACCATATGGACTTGAAAACCAGGTCCACTCATAAAATTATGGACATGAAAAAAAATTCTATACAATAAATGTGAACATGAAATCAGGTTCATGCATAAGATATATACCTCATTATTTTTCAATATTTAATAAATGTATTGGATAGAGATATAGGTATCTTGCATATCATAAAAAATCATTCTTACAAGTTCCATAAAAAGGAAAATCATTAATTATTAACATAACCCAAGGAATAAAATGGGTTTCTTTAAAAACATCCACTCATAATATAATCACGAAGAAAAATGGAATTCATAAATATTAAAGAAATAATCAAACAATATGAATAATAGGTATAGAATACATGAAACATTTCTTTATTAAATAATCTCATCTTAGATGGAAAAGAATTTTGATAAAACACATGAAACTAATTTTTGAGGAAAATATAAATTCTTATTGAAAACAAGTCTCTTTTCATATAATTCCAAAAACATTTAAAAGAATATAATTTATTTGAAAATAACCTTGAAAACATATAAGGCAAGATTCATGGAAATAAGGAATTACTGAATCATAAAAATCAATTCACAAAGTATAAGTAGAAAATATTCTTCTCTTATTTTTTTCCGAAAAAGTAAAAAATTACCTCTTTTTGAAAATGAAATTAATATTCCATTCAACCAATGAATTAAAAAGTACAAAAATGTGTAAAAAATTACATTAAAAAATTGTATCAAAATAATAAAACTTTTTATGAAAACTTTTTTAGAAAACATGGACATGAATGATAAATATTTCCCAATGGAGACTTAAAACAAAACAATAACAAATTTAAAAGGAGTTTGTGAAATCCGTGCTAATCACTATATAATAAATTGAATTATACTACTCATGTTAAAAAAACATTATAAGAATTTTGAAATATCATATTTTTCATGATTATAACAATAAAATAATTCCATGGGTAGTATATACACAACTTAAAATTCAAGTTGTGTATAAGTTCTTTATCTCACAAAAAAATGATGAGACATAAATATGTTACCTTAGGTGTGATTTCTTCAATACATGTCCAAAGATAATTTATACTGGTTTTAAAAATATTATTTAATTTTAAAATAATAATAATAATATTTTTCATATCATATGTTATTCGTTTATGACATCATATTACACACTCATTTAACAATTCAATGTTTAAATAAAGCATCGAGTAATAATTGCTTTGTTTATAATACATGTTTTAACTTATTATTCTTGATATTATTACAAAGAACATGATATAAATAATTATAGAATATAAAACATTATTTATATATCATATATATTCAGTATATAATTCATATAATATATAGATAAGTGAAATGAAATACATCATTCAAGGAGATGGTAGGACGTATGTACGCATGAACTCAGTTTCCATTTTCTTATTATATTGAGTGGAATAAAGTAAATGAAGTTTATGTTTATGTATATATATATATATATAATATTAGAGTATAATTATTAAGTAATTTATTTAATAATTATGCATAATTCAAATTTTCATAATCATTTTTAAATGGTTGTTGTAGATGATGAATCACTTCGAGTTGTGGAGGCTGTGAGTCATACGTATGCATGAGTGACGATATCAGTACATTAATTTTAAAATGGTATGTAATTGGATTGTATAATAATTATAAATTATAATTATCCTGTCATATTCATTAGTTATATTAACTATACTCATCATTATACCCATTAAAAAAATAGGGATGAAAAATAGTTTACACCACGTCGTGGAGATGGTAAGATGTACGCATGCACCCATGGTGATATTGTTTTTCATAGGATGGGAAAAATGAGGAATATGGTCATACCATAATCATAACAAAATATCATAATATATTATACGATGGAGTTATTACTTTATCATAGAAATAGATTTGTAAAAGGACGTATAAGAAGGATAGATTTTGAGAGTGTTGGTAAAACAAGTACATATTCTTTGAGTGTATAGTTTTGATTTGCAAAAAAGGTCGCTATAGATTTAATTTCCTCTAAAATAATGGCCTCTAGAATAAAGTGAGGTAATTTTGGAGCAGTAATGGGTTGTTCTTTCCCAAGCCAAATTGTAATAGTGTTGTGAATAAATGGAATGAGATGTTCCTTTTTTATAAGCGTGGTGGTACATTAAGAATTATCAAAATTAGTAAATTAATATATATTCATTTTTTAATAAAAATGGTCCCAAAAGGATTTATTTCCAATATTTTATGATTTTTGGTCTCATACCAATCATTTAATTGAAATTATAAATGTTTTTATTATCTTTTTCTCTATTTTTTTCTTTTACCAACTTTTAACTCTCACCATTTTATAAATTATTTTAAACTTTGAGGGTTAAAATAATTACAATAACATTTAAAACGTTGAATGACTCTTTAATGATATTTTTATTCCTACATAAATTTTTTTGGTTGAATATTATATTTCTAGAAATTTTATATCATTTAATTAAATATATTATATTTAAAGATATGAGTTATGTCCATTTAACACTATTCATTACTTGATTTTTAAGGAAATCATAAAAACATGATTCATTTAAAAAAATACATTAAACCATACCATAAATTTAATGTATATCATTAATAATCATGGATGGATTAAAATATTTTAAATTTTATTTAATTTAATATTTGATAATATGATGTATTATATATGTTTATTAATAAATCAATGATCTGTCATAATTATGTTTAATTTTTTAGTGTATAAAATTTAAAAATAATTTTTCATGAGGTGTATAAAAATATAATCTTTCAAAATAACATTTATAGTCTAATGGTTTTTCTATATATCCCTATTTTAAAAATAATTTCCCTTTTAAAAATGAGAGTATGAAAATTTTATTTTATCTTTAAATAAAATATAATAAATTCATATTATTACCCTTGTTGAATATGAATCTTATAATCTGTACATAAGGTTTATTTTTGTCTAAAACCACTCATCCAATTAATATAAGACATGTGTTAGAGTAATTTTATAATATTATAATATTATTTTACCTTTATTTACCTAATTTACCATTTAATCTTGGTAAATATAATACTAATGTTGCAATTCCCCATTTTTTTGATCATAATAGACTATAAATTTTATACCAATTACAACTGTTTATTTAATATTTTTCAAAATTCATTCTCATATGTTGTAAAACTATGTTTAATGCTAATACCACTAATGTTTCCAGAAGTCGGCTAAAAGTGATGACTAGAATATCAATAAAACGTTTAATTTAACTTCAAAATGAAAATTATAAAAATGTCCTAATGTTTTTTAATACATGTATTATTGATCTACTGTGAAATTAAAAAATCAGTTTAAAGAATAATAAGTTTTTAATCAAAATTTTTTTTAACTATAATGCGGTATTTTTCACTATTCATCAAAAAATAAATTTTTCAAAAAAATACCAAAAATTAACCATAAGTTTATTTTGATACTCTTATTTTAAATTATTTACTTCATGTAGTATATAATATTTTTCTTAAAATATTTAATTAAAATGGATACGCCATCCAAATGTAGAAAACTACAATTTTTCGAAAACTGCTTCTTTTATTAGAAAATATGAATTTATTCTTAAATAATGATTAGAAAACATATAAGATGAATTTTTAAAATTATATTGATTATATTACACATATGTTTCATTAATAAAATCCTTCAATATTGATTTCATTACTTTATAAAATAAATTATTTGGATTTAAATAGTTTTTTTAGAAAGTTTTCTTGTTTTATTTAATTAGAATTTTATTTTCATTTATAATTTATTGGCAACCAAATAATTAATTATATAATCATTTTTAGAGAGTATTTTCATCATTCAGTCAATAATGTTCATACCCGCCATTATAATGTCTAGGTTATTAGGTAAAATTATAATATTTATATTCTTTAAACTCTGTCTTGCATAAACTGAAATATGTAAAAATAACTTAGTTGACGCAAAAAATTGTGTTTCATATACCGCAAGAGAAATTTATGCTTTGCATATCCGAAGATATTCTAGTGTAGTGTATAACAGAAGACATCAAATAAATTAAAAAGAATCGGTCTGATAAAAATATCGATGTGTTATAATAAATCATATAATTAAACTTCATATCCCACGTTTTTCATTGATATATCACACTATTAGGTGTAATGTTGATCAATGAAGGAATAAAGGACACATATAATCTAGTGTTTCAAAATCTATTCAAACCAAGACTTTTCCATTATAGGAAATTTTGTTCTCAAATTGATTTATATTTTATCAATCCATTTGAAATATCCAAACCACCCTAAACACTTGTGTAATATTCTAAGAATGGTTATTGTATATCATGCTTCTTATGAAAATTTCCATGGAAAAGAAGATCAAGACATATGAAAAATTAAAATAATCCCTCACACATAATGACCAATTACACATAAATTCAACATCAATGGTTGATTTTTAGTAGAATCCATAACCCACCATGAAATAAAAAAGTGTAACTTTCTCATTCAAATACATCATCCTTTACCAATGGGATGTTTCCATATTTATCTTATCCACCATCCATAGAAAAAGAATTTATTCCGGTAAATTCTGATTAGGTTACCAATCTATCCTCAAACCGATTAGTAGGACCCTATCTCAATAATAATTCATAAACCTTATTCCATTTGATCAATTATATGGGTTGAATTCACAGACTTTTCCCTAGATTCTCAAAGTACCTATTGACATCCTTTTACCCAGGAAAATAAAATGATTTACCAATATCTACCAATAATCTTTTATATAATCCTAATATTTAAGTAAAGGTAAATGTGTGAACTCATATTCCTATATATGGTTATGTTTTCCATTGAATACAGGAGTCAAGTATCTTTTAATATATTTTACACCTTTTTCTATCTAATTAGATTATTTTACAGATCCAATATAATAACTAATCCTCTCCATCTCCAAAGTCCTCATTCCATGACAAGCCTTTTTTATAGACTTTCTAACACTATTATATATAGAATTAATATAAAACCTCCCTCCTTTGAAGTTCAGATTCAACATAGGCCTCAATATTTTACTATTATTTTTGATAACCCATTGATTCTACCATACTTCTATAACTAATTTCCAATTGAAAGTAGATGGGTAAATTTGTACCTATGATCTAGGGGAATACCCATTCCAAAATGGTTGTTCATGCATAAGTCTCTCAATTACCATTTATAATAACATCTCTAATAACCATCTAGCCACATAACATTAAACTACTCAGAAATGGTCTTAGTGTTGGAATTTAAATTGAATGTTAAAATAATCCTAGATAAATGACCTTTAATGGGACCATGAATGTACTTTTATCATGAACATAAAGGGTATGATGTTCCTCATTAAATAAAAAGTAAGCATCTATGAGTTTATACACTTAATTTTGATTTAAAATAAAGTAATCTCATGGGACTAATAATATATTAAATGTAACCTCAAAATTTTATTGGTGATGAGATAATATATCAACGCATCTGTGATAGGCTGATGTTATCCATCTAACCCACTGGTGATTGGTTGATGACATCCACCCATACCACAATTGAAAGGATGATTACATCCTTCTGTCACACTAGTGATTTCACCACGATATTCATCCAAATCATTAATGGTTTTATGATGACATATATCCAACCTGCTGGTGATTGGCTGATGATATCCATTATACCCATTATTGATAGGTTAAAAATGTACATCCAAAACCATTGTGAAGAAACAGAAGACCTAATTTTACCATGATGTGAACATAAAAAAAATTGAATCCTTGGATGGAACAAAAATCTAGAGTTTTCAACTGACATGAATTTAAATAGTGTTGTAATCACAAAAATGATAATATAATTTAATTTAATTTTTGAATTTATTTAATGGATTGATTGATCAAACCATTTTTAATAGGTATAAACCATGAAAATGTGGTAGATGGAGTAGAATAATATAGTATTTTTATAGGTAAGGATTTCATAAATATGACTTAAATCTATTAGAGTCCTAGACTGGCAAATAATCTCTCACATAATAATAGTTGATCCCTCATACCCTCTGTTTCAATAGATATGTTTTAGAGAATTGATAAAAAATAATTAAATGACCATATAATTTTAAATAAGAGGACCATGGATAAAGGGGAATAAAAAATCAGTGTCATATTTTTCAATAATTTAGTTAGTGGAAGTAGTTTTTTTTATGGTCTCAGGATTCTTCATTTTCATTATTTTCATTAGTGTTCTATGTAGTGTAAGTGTATTATGTGACGTTTATATTTCTAGGGTCATCAGATAATTCTTTTTTCTCAATTATATAGTGTAAGTAGTGGAATCACTTTCATCATTTGATACAATACTATTTATGTAATCATTTTGGTTAAATATATTAGTGTTTATAATAACGTTATTATTGTTATTAGTTTCAATGGAGTCAATTTCATCCCTAATTTTGGTTCCCTCCATGTCTTATGTTTTCATAGTGAATTATTTTTTAGCATCATCATTGGTGTCAATATAATCTGCGATATTAGTTGAATAATATCATAAATATCATAGCTATTGAAAATTGGGTCATTCAAATTACTGGTATTGGTGGTTTCAATGTAATTAGTGGTGTTAGTATCATTAGTGGGATCAATTGTATCATTGTCAGTAGTGGAATCCATTTTGGCATCATATGTTGCATTGTTTTCATCAGCTGAGTTAGTATTGTTAGTTTAATCAATGTCATGAGTGTCACCAGTGGAATCAGTTTCATCAATGGTGGGAGTGAAGCAAATGTCACTATTGTCATATAGGGGTAAATTTCGTTAATCCAACAAATGTATTCATTTCCATTATAGCCATGACTTCCTTCAGTAATTTTAGTGGTGTTAGTGGTTCTTGTTTCATCAGGGACAACAAGGGAATTATTGTCTTTAGTATCCTCAGTGGCATCACTGTGCTCAATATTTTCTAAAGCATCAGTTCCATCAATGGTGTCAACAATATCATTTGTATTTGTAACACCCAGAGATCTTATAAAATATTTACAAATAAATAAATATATTTCTTTGATAACATATGCTATAAAAAACACTGAGTTTAAAAAAACCATGATAAAGTATTAAAATAATATTATTTATGATAGTTATAACTTATAAATTAAATTTTACGGTATTTATAGGACTAACTACTTTGTGAAATATAGATAAATTTACTATACACTATAAATGTATTAATGAATTATAAGTAATTAAAAACTCAATTTTTTTAAAAAAATTATTTTATCATTAAAAAAAATACATTTTCATTTAAAAAATGTGTCTTTTTTGGATGAAATACAATGAATAATTTATATAACTTTTTGAAATTTTTTATAAAAAATTATCGTTATTTTTGAAAAAAAATTAAATTCCATTAAGATAAATTTTTTATAAATTTATAAAAATATTGTATTTTCAGCGAATTGTAAATAAATATTGATTTTAGTGAAAATTGTCATTAAAAAGTTTTTTTTAAATGGAATCAAATTAAAAAAATTAATTCTATTATATTTTATAAAAAAACTATAATTTCAATTTTAATTGATATAATGTTTTCATTTAGGAATAAATAAATTCAAAGATAAAAATACATTTTCCGGAAAACTATTTTTATGTGAGCAATTTTTTGTATCATAATATTTTAATTGATCGCTATTATTGAATTGAAATAATAAATTTTTTATATTAAATAATCATTTAAAAGGTTTAAAATTCATATATTATTTTTTCTAGGTTTGGGATAATAATAAATCTAGTTTATTACTTAAAATTGTAATTTTCTAAAATGTGATTTTCGTCGAATTTTTTGAAATTATTTAATTGTTAATTAATGCCAATTTTAGGTACTGAATTTAATAAAATGGATTAAATATTTGGAATCTTGAAGTTAATGTTTTTTAAACAGGGAACTATTATTTCTGGACAATATAAATAGTATAATTTATCACCTCGGTAAAGGATAAATTAGATTAATATAGGTTAAAACTAAGTGATATGGAAATATTTTACCCTCAAAATTATTGTTGTATGAGAGTAATTAAATAATTATAAACATATATTATAAATTTAGTTGATTAATGGAAATTTTTCCATAAAAATGACTTCTATATTATTTAAATCAATGAAAGTTGAAAAATATCACAATCTTAGTTTTTAGTATCCTTTATGTACACACATATGAGAAAAAACTTTTTAGGAAGAAATACTCATAGAAATTTTTTTATTGATGAAATTATATTAGTTAAGGGAATTTATTTATAATTTTTAAATATTTTACAATTACCTTATACGTTTATCCAATGCCAATAATATATGTACTCAATTAAAAAATTCAAATAAATAATTTTGAATATACTAAAAGTGATATAATTTCAGTATTTTTTTTGTTAAATAATTTTTATAGGTTAGCATGACATACTAGAATTGGCTTAATATTTTATATTTGAATTAAAATGTTATAATTATGTAGTTTTAGTCAAATTAAATGAATTGTTTCAAAATTAACATTAATGAAATTTTATGAAAATAATATTCTATAAAATTATTTCAAAATCATATATATCATTTTATAAGACAATGTTGATATTATATAGTCCAAAATGTAATACCATTTCAATTTATTAGAACATTTCACCTAATAATTAATTATTCAAACCCTTTAATATTAAAAATTAGTAAATGTAGTAAAAATTGTAATTGGTTAACAAAGGATTATTCAAAATTACAAGGTATAAAATGACACAAAAAATATATCAAATTAAATATGTTGATGGTATTAAAACCCTATAAAAATTTATATTTTATTTACTAGACATCTTGAGTAGTTTTTTAGAGTGAATTTATTATAAATTATACTCTTGGGGAAATCAAAAATTACCCCTCAACTCAATTATAATATGGAACCACCCCCTGTCACTTATTTTCACCACATTGATCCTTTTATCCCAGATAAAACTATCCAATTACCAATCCATGCACTATTTTCAAAATTATAGAGTATTTTTTCTACCCAAAAATCCAATCCTAGATCCCTTTAGAGAACATATAAAGGATTCGTTTCAAAGAATAGGTAATCACCTTGAATGATCAGTCTCTATTATACACATCATTACCTCCTAAAATCTATGATATTTTCCATTATAAAATAAATTCAGAATCCTAAATATTATTATAAATATCAAAACACCATTTTACACATTCTTTTCCATCAAATTAGAGTTAAAATTTTCATTGGGTCATAAGTACGACTTACTGTCTTTACAAGGCGATACAATTAATTTCTCATTGTCATCTCCTATAAATTGGAATTATGATTGGTATAATTTTTATATATTATATTTTTTACACAATTATACTTCATCAATTTTAATATAATATAAATCAACTTACCATATAATATTTTGGGAAATGATAACGTCTTTTGTGCGTATATGTGGACTACCACTTCCATGAAGTGATGTGATTCATTTTACATTTATATTTTACCTGGATGATAACTTGGTTGAATTTGATGATAACATATAAAATATATAATATATATGATATAATAATGATATTTTAAAAAAATAATTAATACCTTTCTTTTGTTCTATCTGTTTAAAAATTATCGCGTCGTTCATACGCAGGTACGTCTTACCATCTTCATGAATGATGTAATTAATTTTTTATATCTATATTTTATGAATTACTATAAAAAATAAATATTTTTATATAATATATTAATATAATTATTAAAACTCTATATATTATGGAACCATGATAAAAAAACAAGGATTAAACATGAAAAACAAAACAGATATCACCCAGAATAATGATTGTAACAACGAAACGTTGTAAAAAGGGTGATAAAGGTTATAAGTAAATCATATATCATTTGTTATATATTATTGTGGTGTAGTAATAGGTGTATAATAAATCTATATTTATTATACTGGTGGTTCCAATGTGTACGGTTGAATTTTGACATAAGATAATGTATTTTCATCTCACTTTTATTCTTGTGAGACACACCCCATATTTACATCTTGTTTTTATAATATGGTCTATATAATCACCATTACTGTCAATTATGATTACAATTTATTTTAGTTTATTTGGGATGTAAATATCTATATAAGGTTGTCTATTTCATGGGACTTATTATTCAAAATTTACCAAAGTGGTAAGTCGATTAATGTAAAAATATCATTGTTTATCAGGATTGATTATGATTAAGTTTTAAATGATTAAATCTTATGATATATATGTCACGAAAAAAATTAACATTCTTCTACCAAGTTTTTTTCTTGAAAATAATTTTTTAAAATTCATTTTCGTCACCTTTATCACAAAATATACTGAAAAATGATTTTTAAAGAAAATCACCTTCATTTATCACTTCAATTGAAAAAACATTTACATAAATATCTAGGTTATATAAAATTTTTTGAAAATAATTTTTTAATATTATGTTTTTATTATTGAAAAAAAATTACCAATATTTTTCTTTTTAAAAAACTATTTGAATAAAGTCTTTTTTTTTCAAATGAGGTACTTTGTGACTTTCTCGAAAAAAGTACAAAAGTAATGATTTTTTAACATATGTGACATTATTTAAATTTCCCACTATCATGAAAAAAAAATTCTTTGAGGATTACATTACAAGATTACAAGTTCATTTTAAAATTAAAATTTTTCCTTTATAATTTCACCTTTTTTAATAAGAAATTACAATAATAGAATAGTTATTTTCTTCAAAAATGTTTTGACGATATTTTAATTTTATTTCGATTCATCCAAGACATAAACCCCCGATTTGAATTATAATTTACAAGGGATATTATCCAATGATACCATACTTATACTTTCCCTATATGTTTTATGAATATGATGACACAATGTTTATAAAACCTAAATCCTTTCCAAATGTTATTCTATGATGAATGGATAAATTTTTTAGCAAACCCATTTATTTTACAAGTGTTATGTTATGATGAAATGTTTATGAAGCCCATTTATTTTCAAGGATTATAATATAATGAATGGTTTATGATGTTGTGGCGCACATATGTGAGATTTCTATTATTTAATATGACAACCCTACTTTTTATTACAACTTAAACATGATTCATTACATAAAACATCACTTGATACAATAAATAAGATCGAGAGGTTTAGTGTCTTTGGAGATTTGGATCATTACATAAAAACGTAAAACATGAAATACACCATCATTATTGAAAACTTCCTTTGCATGACAACTACATTACTTCGTACTTAGCATTGCGTGGGATAACCTGAGAACATGCATAAGAAAAGGGTGAGATATAAAGCCCAGTAAGGGAGTAAACGTGGAATAACATAAAGAGTACAATACATGTTAGATAATAGGCATATCAATAGATCATAAAAGAAACATTAACTTAAAGGTATGATAAATCATGATAATCATAACATGGAGATGTGGCATCAACACTTATCATGGAATTAGCATGAGCCAAGGCTCATTTCACATAAAGCATGAGTAAAACCTAATTGCACATGAATCACGAGTAAACCCTCATTGCACATGAATTAGAATGAGTCAACACTCATTGAACATGAAGTATCATGATACTATACTTTACCCATTTCATTGGAGCGCTATAAGGGCACACCCTTCTTAAACATTTCATTTCATGCATAAGTGTGCCACATGGATCATAAAACATGGATTCATAAAACATAATAATTTATTCCACGATAAAGGAATGTGGAATTCATAAATGAAATATTATAATCAATAAGTAAATGTGCATAAGGTGAATACCCTTGATAGAGAAATGGGCATGGTATTCACTACACAATGGCATTGGCTTAGAAAATTGGTGTTATTTCGGTAGAGTAACGGCGTGACATAAATTCATAAAAATGGTTGATGAGAGAGAAAGGGCTTCCTTATCATATTAAATGTAATGGAAATTAATGAGGTCATATAGATACATGTCCCAACAATTGAAATTGAATTTTGATTCATGATACAAAAGTATTTCTTGAATGTAAAAGAAGAGAGAGAAGTTCCTTTCGGAATTTCGGCATAGTAACGGGTGTACATGGGAGGCATTAAATGAGAGATAAAGGGGTATCCCATCATTCAAAAATAAATAGGGAAGTATGAGGGGGGTGAGAAACCATACCCCAACATTCATAATTGATATTAAAAGGCAAAACAACTTAACGAAAATTGGACAAAAATGAGAAGGGAAGAAAAAACCCTAACTTGGAAGTTTGCTTCCAAAGGCTAGAGAGAGGCTTGTGAGAGGCTTCTTGGGAGCTTGGGGAACCTTGGGAGGATTATAGAGAGATTAGGGCAGTGGTTGAACGAACTCCAAGGGATTTTAGTGAGGAGTAAGTGGGAGCTTGGGTGGGTTTATATAGGAAGGGTGATAGAATTGTTTATTATTTAGGTTTGGGTCCCCTTACATTAAATTAATCCAAAACACAAACCATCCCATGTTTTTTGCCCATGTTTAGTGGAAAAGGGAAGAGGAAAAAAATATTTTATAAGGCCCATGTCTGAACATCTTAAAATAATAAGGTTGCTTATGTGGAGGTAAGTCACACTCCCTTGGAAATTAATTTAAAAAGGCAAAGTGTTGAATATGTCATGAGGGGTCCATTAATGCTTTGAAAAGTAAGTCAAACAAACCCAAAATCACATTATTTTAATTATAAAACATATATTGTCCCAAAATGAGGATTATAGTATTTTATTACATCACCATTGGGTCATTATGATGTCATAAAACACATTATATATTTAAACGATATTTAATTTTTATCCAAAAAGTTGACTGTCTCAGAAAATTATGAAAATGTAACAGTTAGATAATTTCGACATACTGATTCCATAAATGACATTTATTTTATCTATAAAAAATTCTAAATATGTTAATTTTCACTTTTTAAATAAAAACCAACATTTATCGAAAATTCACGGGTTTTGACAGAAATGGATTTCATACCTTAATATAAAAATTTAATTGCATTCATAAAATTATAAGATCATTTATATTTAATAAAAATTAATTTAATAATAATATTATTATTTTATTAAAACACTATTTAATTCAAAAATACCTTAATTTAATAAAATATACTTCTTAATAAAATAATAACTAAAAACAGAATTTGTACATTAAAAACTATTTACAATGTATCAAAAATGACTAGAAATTATATTCATTATTATATACAAAAATAATGTACATGAACATAGTAATACTTATTTGTTACATAACCGCTTAAAACTACCGCTTAACACCTAAGGGTAAGGTGTGCGATGTTGACAGACTCTTGGGGTGGCTCGGATAACATCGCTCGAGTGGTAATCTCAATCAACTTCCACTTTTCCTATAGACGGTCCCGTTCAAGCTTGACATGGTGAAGCTCAGCTTGGGCTTGGTCAAGGGAAAAGCTCACGGATGCCACCTCTTTTCCGAGATCCGACAAATGGGCTTCGTATGGGGAAACTCTACTGGATGAGGCCATCGCTTATTTTGTCTAATTAAAATTGGATGTGTTAAAACCCTATATTTATACTAATCATATGATCACTGTTCAACGACTATATTAACAATGGTCACAATTCTTAACATAAAACCAAAGAAGTTGACATCTTATAAAAACATTTTTCATAAAGAGACATTTAACTAGATCAAGAGGGATTTTCCATTAATGAATCTTTGGGTCATTACAATATTCCCCCTTAAGAAATTTCGCCCTCGAAATTTTCCTTTTCCCACACTAAAACAAATGTGGGTAACTCAGCTTCATCATATCCCCCAATTCCCAAGTTGCTTCATCAAACTTGTGGTTTCTCCACAACACCTTGACGAGGGGCATTGTCTTATTTCGTAGAACTTTTTCTCTAAGATCTAAGATCTTCACTGGTTGCTCCTCATAAGAAAGATCATCATCCTATTATACCACCTTAGAAGAGAGTACATGTGAAGGGTCCGGTATGTACTTCCTTAAGAGGGATACATGAAAGAAATCATGTACTTTGGCCATAGTAGGTGGAAGTTCTAGTCGATAGGACACATCCCCGACACGATCAAGAATCTCGAAGGGGCCGATGTACCTTGGATTTAACATCCATTTCTTCCCAAACCCCATGACCTTCATCCATGGAGATATGTGTTGAAACACCATGTCTCCAACTTTAAACTCAAGGTCTCATCGAAGATTATCTTCATAACTCTTCTGTCGACTCTGGGCTGCCTTGATATGCTGCTGAATGGTTTTTACCTTCTCCACCATTTCCTCGACCATTTCTGGTCCAAGAAGCTTACGTTCACTGACCTCATCCCAACATGACGGTGTTCTGCACCTTTTCCCTTACAGGGCTTCATATGGTGCC
Organism: Viscum album; assembly: GCA_963277665.1. Taxonomy (NCBI): domain Eukaryota; kingdom Viridiplantae; phylum Streptophyta; class Magnoliopsida; order Santalales; family Viscaceae; genus Viscum; species Viscum album. The sequence goes on along the minus strand of OY728121.1, from coordinate 1,652,456,632 downwards.
ATTTGGATGCTCGGGTGGAAACTTTTATTATAAGAGAACTCAACCAGAGGAATATTTGCATCCCATCCTCCTTTAAAGTCCACTGATCATGCTCTCAGCATATCCTCAAGTGTTTTTATAGTCCGCTCAGATTGGCCATCAGTTTGAGGATGATAGGTCGTACTGAAGTTCAGTTCAGTATTCAGAGCATGTTGAAGACTCTTCCAAAACTTAGAGGTGAATCATGGATCTCGATAAGACCCAACAGATAGTGGTATTCCATGCAACCTTACCACTTCCCTGATATATATATGTTCCAGTTGATCCAATGAGAAATCATCCCGAATAGAAATGAAGTGTGCAGTCATTGTTAGATGATCCACAACAACCCAGATTGCATTGTTGCCTTTGTATGTCCTTGGAAGTCCGGTGACAAAGTCCATGGTGATGTTCTCCCATTTCCATTCTGGTATGGGCAATGGTTGCATCATACCCTTAAACTTCTTCCTCTTTTCCTTCACTTGCTGACACACCAGGTACTTTGATGTATATTTAGCGATCTCCTTCTTCATATTATCCCAGCAAATGTTTTCTTGGAGATCTTGATACATCTTTGTGCTCCCTGGGTGAATAGAGTAATTTGAACTATGTGTATCATCCAGAAGTTCCTTCTTCAGCTCCGGACATGATGGAACACATAGTCTTTTCCCAAACCACACAATTCCTTCTTCATTATCATTAAACTTTGAGGATTTCCCCTTTTTGAAAGATTCCACTTTTTCCTGAATTCCCAGATCATCCTTTTGAGCATCCTTTAAGCTTTCCAAAAGAGATGGTTGAACAATAATTTGTGAAGGGATTGATGATGTTCCCTTCTCTATGATTCCCATGACCATCTTCATCAAGTCTAAGAAGATTGGATCCTTGTCAATTCTCATCATTGATAGAATCATTGGATCCTTTCTACTTAAGGCATCTTCCACCTTGTTCACTTTCCCAGGGTGGTAATGTATTGAACAATCATAATCCTTGATGAGCTCTATCCATCTTCTCTGGCGCATATTAAGATCATTCTGCGTGAATATATATTTAAGACTCTTGTGGTCAGTATATATCTCACATTTGTCTCCATAGAGATAATGCCGCCAGATTTTCCAGGCAAAGATCACAGCCACCAACTCCAGATCATGCGTTGGATAGTTTCACTCATGGATTTTCAACTTCTTTGAGGCATGGGATATCACTTTATCAATCTGCATCAGCACACATCCTAATCCCTTCTTCAAAGCATCACTGAATACCACAAAAAGATCCCCACTTGTGGGTAAAGTGAGCACGGGTGCAGTGATAAGCATCCTTTTCAAATCCTTGAAGCTTTCTTTGCATTCATCACTCCAAGAAATATTTACTCCCTTTCGAGTTAGCTTGGTAAGAGGGTTGGAAAATCGTGAGAAATTTCTCACAAATCGTCGATAATATCCAGCTAACCCCAAGAAGATACAGATATCCGTTACCGATGTTGGCCTCAACCATCCCTCAATTGCATCTGTTTTGGAGGGGTCCAAAGATATCCCATTACTTGTGATGATATGGCCTAAGAATGAGACCTCCTTAAACCAGAAATCACACTTTTTGTACTTTTCATAGAGTTTCTCCTTTTGCAAAGTCTCTAGTACTTTTTTTAAATGCTCCTCATGATCCTCCGTGGTTTTGGTGTATATTAGAATATCATCTATAAAGACTACCACAAATTTGTCAAGGTAATCTATAAAGAATCTATTCATCAAGTCCATGAATATTTCTGGAGCATTAGTGAGTCCGAAAGGCATTAATATGAATTCATTGTGCCCGTACCTTGTACGAAAAGCAGTCTTGGGGGCATCTTCCTTCTTCACCCTTACTTGATAATATCCCGTCTGCAAATCCAACTAGGAGAAGTATTGTGCTCCATGCAGATGATCAAACAAGTCATCGATTCTTGGGTGAGGACACTTGTTCTTTATCGTGATTTTGTTATGTTCACGATAATCGATGCAGAGTCGTATTGACCCATCCTTCTTCTTGACGAAGAGGATTGGTGCACCCCATGGTGAAGCACTTGGGCGTATAAACCCTTTATCCATATTCTCCTGTAGTTGTTTCTTCATCTCTTCAAGCTTAAAAACAGCCAATCTATATGGAGTCTTGGATATTGGTAGCGCCCTAGGTATAAGTTCAATTTTGAACTCAGCATCTCTTCTAGGAGGAAGACCAGGCAGTTCCTCAGGAAACACTTCAGTGAATTCCCTCAAAATAGGCATTTCTTCAAGGGTGGTTTCTTCCTTGGACTCAATCATCTGAGCCGGATATGCGTGCTCATAAGGAAATAATATCAATGCTTGAGATGATGGAGCTAAAAGAGATTCATCTTCCTCCTGACACTTGTAAAGAATCGGGGGTCGATTCTCCATATGGATTGTGATTTCCCTCTCCCGGAAATTTATATTGGCTCTATATAAGGAAAGCCAATCCATACCAATAATTGCATAAAATTCCACCAGAGGGAGTATGACGAGGTTCGCCGGGAAATTCAATCCACAGATTATAACAGGGGAGGACTTATATTCATGGGATACAATGATTGCCCCATTTTCCATACTCACTGACATATTTACTTCCATGATTTGTGGTGGTGCTGGGATTGTTCTATTAAACTTTAGAGATATAAAAGAATGTGTAGAACCTGAATCAAAAAGTATGTTCTCTATTATTGAATGAATAACTAGAGTACCCGTCACCACTTCATTTTCGGGGTTCACTTCTGCAGAAGTGATGGAAAAAGCTCTTCCTTTCTATCTTGGAGGTTGTTGGTTGCCTCCAATAACCCTTGGATTAGGGCACTGATTTGAAAAATGACCTGGTTATTTGCATTTGTAGCATTGAACAATGCATTGAGGTTCGAACGGATCGTTCCTCTCCTATGTCGCAGCCGCAGGTCCTTCTTGCCGACAGTTAACAGCTAAGTGCCCTTCTCTTCCACACCTGAAGCATTTTCTCATTCCCTTAAGGCAATTTCCAGGGTTCTTCTTACCACACTTTTGGAAAGTGGGGTGATGGATCTTCTTAGCACCATTGGATTTATCGATTGGACCCCCAACATTGAAGCCCACCTTACGCTTCATGTCCCCATGATACCCCTGTGATTCTTCGATCTCCATTTCGACCTTGAGGGAACATCGGAAAATTCCCTCATAGCTGTCAAAGTCACGGATCTCTAATGCTTTCCGCAAGCTAGGTTTCAGCCCACCAAAGAAGCGGTCAACCTTCCATTCGGGGGTAATGACAAAGCCGGAAGCATATCGTCCAGGCCTTGTGAATTTTGCCTTGTACACTCCAAAAGATTCTTAATCTTTTTTTCTTTAGGGAAAGGAAGTCTCTTTCCATCATAAGCCGGATGGTACACGGAAAATATTTATCGAAAAATATCTTCTGGAAATCCTTCCATTCCAACGCCTCGATCTCCTCCTCAGGCTTCGTTTTTTTGATCAAAGCCTACCATTGATCAGCTTCACCCTCTATACGATAGGCATCCAGGAGAACCTTCTCTTATTCAGAACATTGAATGATGGAGAATATCTTTTCAATGGAGTTGATCCGTTGTTCAGCGATCGTGGGATCGGATGATCCACTAAAAGTAGAAGGCCTTTGTCTCATGAAGCTCTTGATAGAGACTTTTTCATTCATAGGGGGGGGGGGGTTGACCGTTCCTCTTGAACCATGTTTCTATTCAATGCTTGAGTTAGCTGAGAGAGAATCATGACAATTTTTGTGATTCCCGCTCCCATTAGATTGGGCATCTCATTAGTACAGTCATCACACTGATCTTCACATCAATTGTTAGCTCGAGTCCTCTTATTACTGGCCATTGGCTAGAATAAAAGGAATGTTAAGGGTAACACATAATGATTAATCGAAGGAAAAAATTTGATGACTTAAAAATAAACATTCATTTCCTTTACTCATGAGTCTATAGGCTTTAATCTAGGATTTTCATGATCTACTTTCTAACATATATTCTTAGGGGCATTTTTTCCCTTAATATGGGTTCATACTAAGATTGTGAATTTATCAAAACATATCCCCAGGGATATCATAACCAAGAGTGCAGCAAGGCCCATTGTCGTGCACCAGTTCCCGTTCGAGTCTAGCTCAAAGCAGTGTTTTCGGGTTTTACCCCTAGGATACATCTGTGCCAGAGCCGCCTCTACCTTCTCGTATCCAGACAGGGATGTATTTTTTTTGATAAACCACTTACTCAGTACTTACCAAAATGTAGGGATGTTTTTATTATACATACTCATGTCTCTAAGGCTTTACAAGGGTTTCCTAATCCCAAAAATAAATAAACCTATCCTTTGATACCAACTATGACAACCCTGATTTTTATTACAACTTAATCATGATTCATTACATAAAACTTCAATTGATACAACAAATAAGCTCGAGAGGTTTAGTGTATATGGGGATTATGATCATTACATAAAAACATAAAACATGAAATACAACATCTTTATTGAAAACTTCCTTTACATGACCACTACATTCCTTCGTACTTAGCATTGAATGGGATAACCTGAGGAAATGCATAAGAAAAGGGTGAGCTATAAAGCCCAGTAAGGGAGTACACTTGGAATAACATGAGGATTACAATACATGTTAGACAATAGGAATATAAATAGAGAATAAAAGAAACATTAACATAAAGGCATGATATATCATGATAATCATAACATGGAGATGTGGCAACAACACTTATCATGGAATTAGCATGAGCCAAGGCTCATCGCACATGGAGCATGATTAAACCCTCATTGCAAATGAAGCACGAGTAGACCCTAGTTTCACATGAATTAGCATGAGTCAACACTCATTGCACATGAAATATCATGATACTATACTTTACCCAGTGCATTGGAGCGCTATAAGGGCGCACCCTTCTTAAACATTTCATTTCATGCATAAGTGTGCACATGGATCATAAAACATGGATTCATAAAACATAATCATCTATTCCACGATAATGGAGTGTGCAATTAAAAAATGAAACTTTATAATAAATAATTAAATGTGCATAAAGTTGAATACCCTTGATGGAGAAATGGGAATGGTATTCACTACACAATGGCATTGGCATAGAAAATTGGTGTGATTTTAGCAGCGTAAAGGCGTGACATGAGAATTCATAAAACTGGTTGATGAGAGAGAAAGGGGTTCCTCATAAAATTTACATGTAATGGAAAGTAAGGAGGTAAAATAGATACATGTCCCAACAATTGAAATGGAATTTATATTCATGACACAAAAGTATTGCTTGAATGTAAAAGAAGAGAGATAAGTTCCTTTCGGAATTTCGGCATAGTAACGGGTGTACATGGGAGGCATTAAATGAGAGAGAAAGGGGTCTCCCATCATTCGAAAATAAATAGGGCAGTATGAGGGAGGTTTGAAACCATACCCCAACATTCATAATTTAAATTAAAAGGCAAAACAACTTAAAGAAAATTGGAAAAAAATGAGAAGGGAAGAAAAAACCATTACTTTGAAGTGTGCTTCCAATGGATAAAGAAAGGCTTGTGAGAGGCTTCTTGGGATCTTGGGGCACCTTGGGAGGATTCTAGAGAGAGTAGGGCAGAGGTTGGACGAACTAAAAGGTATTTTAGTGAGGAGGAAGTGGGAGCTTGGGTGGGTTTATATAGGAAAGGTGAGGGAATTCTTTATTATTTAGGTTTGGCCCCCCTTACATTAAATTAATCCAAACCACAAACCATCCCATGGGTTTTTCCTATGGTTTTTTTGAAAATGGAATAGGAAAACAATATTTTATAAGGCCCAAGTCCGAACATATTAAAATAATAAGGTGGCATATGTGGAGGTGAGTCACACTCCCATGGAAATTAATTTAAAAAGGCAACGTGTTGAATATGTCTTGAGGGGTCCATTAATGCTTTGAAAAGTGAGTCAAACAAACCCAAAAACACATTATTTTAATGATAAAACATATATTGGCAGATCATAAGGATTATGGTATTTTATTACATCACCATTGGGTCATTATGATGTCATAAACCACGTTATATATTTAAACGATATTTAATTTCTACCCAAAAATTTGACTGTCTCAGAAAATTATTAAAAATTCACCATTGGATAATTTAGACGTCCTGATTCTATAAATGACATTTATTTTATCTAAAAAAAACTTATAAATATGTTAATTTTCACTTTTAAAATAAAAACCAACATTTATCGAAAATTCATGGGTTTTGACAGAAATGGCTTTCAAACCTTAATATAAAATTTTAATTGCATTCATAAAATTATAAGATCATTTATATTTAATAAAACATAATTTAATAATAATATTATTATTTCATTAAAATATTATTTAAATCAAAAATCCATTAATTTAATAAAATAAATTTCTTAATTAAATAATAACTAAAAACACCACTTGTACTTTAAAAACTATTTACAATGTATCAAAAATGACTAGAAATAATATTCATTATTACATACAAAAATAATGTACATGAACATAGTACTACTTATTTGTTACATAACCCCTTAAAACAGCTGCATAAGACCTAAGGGTAAGGTGTTCGATGGTGACAGACTCTTGGGGTGTCTCGGATAACATCGCTCGAGTGGTAATCTCTATCAACTTCCACTTTTCCCATAGACGGTCCCATTCGAGCATGACATGGTGAAGCTAACTTTGGGCTTGGTCAAGGGTGATGCCCATGGATGCCACCTCTTTTACGAGCTCCGACAAATGGGATTCGTATTGGGCAATTATACTAGATGAGGCCATCACTTCTTTTGTCTATGTAAAATTAGATGTGTTAAAGCCCTATATTTATACTAATCATGTGATCATTGTTCAATGGCTATATTAACAACAGTAACAATTCTTAACATAAAACCCAAGAAGCTGACATCTTATAAAAAAAATTTCATTAAGAGACAGTTAACTAGATCAAGAGGGATTTTCCATTAATGAAACTTTGGGTCTTTACATTTAATGTGTGTTAACTATGCCACCCTCAAATGAATATGGTAAATTTTTCTATCTCATGGGATAAACATGGCTACAATGGGGAGTAAACCCAGATGTGTAAGGTAGGTTATCGACATTGATAGTCCTGGGATTGAACATTTACTACTATAATGGTTTGGGGAGTGAACCCATTCAAATATGTTAGTCTTGGAAGTGAGTCTTGACTACTAAGAAAATACTTTTGAATTAATTTTTTTTATGAAAGTGCCTTTTTTCAAATGAAAATTTTATACTCTCTTGGATCATATTAATGATTGATTTAAGATTCATTTCATATGAAATACCAATATTTATAACATGAAAAAAGAAAATGATATAGGATATGTAGGGTATCATTTTCAAATGTTATAGTCCTGCTCTTAGACCCTTAGGTTCAGTTTATACAGAAGTGATAATTGATATATCCATTTTTACCTTTACTAAGCATCACAACTCACCATTTATTATGTTTCCTTTCATTATATTATGAATAAATTTACAATGTATGATATGTTTATTAATGGTTCTAATTATGGATAACATTGTGGGAGACAATTTAGATCTCTTATGAACCTTTTTTCAGTATCCTTGTTTACACAGACACTAGAACTATATGATAATAACATTTATCATTATGTTATCTAATTAATATTCATCTATTAGGATATGATACCTTTGTATGAAAATCTTGGGATTCTATAGTTTTCATCACATCATAAAAGATTTTTCTTTTAGAAACAAGGATAATAAAACATTAGTAAGAACCATAGGGATTAGTCTATGTAAAAGATAACATTCTAATGTTTTTGTAAAATAATTAATGGCCTAGATTAAACCTAAGGTATCGTAAAAGAAGGTTTCATGATTTATACTTCCTTTAAATTATTTTTCATGATTACATAGTTTCCCAATAGTATTATTATTTCTCACATATGATTTTTATTTTAAAACTAGTTTTTACTGATATTATTGACACCCTTCCTTAATAGGGTCTTTAGGTCCTATTTTGATAGGTACCACCATTTTCCACATAGTAATGTGTTCCCCTCACTGGGGACCAATCATGTCCCTAAATAGGACATCTGAGTACTGATTTTCCCTATATGACAACACATGTTCTTTCTGGTGCGCTTTTTCCTCACTCTCAGACACCCTGGGATACATCACTAATGGTCACCCACCCCGATTAGTACTCCAAGACAAGAATTCTTAGATGTGTACTTTTTAAATGGTGGGATAAAAAAATAATTTTTCCCTTTATTGACTAGTGTCATATCGTTTATTCGTATAACCCTTTATCATTCTCTAGTGTTACATTTACCCCCCCATAGCACAACGTCTTCATTGTGTACCATGTTTCTAAACCCAGACAGTGCAACTGCACTTATGTTTGAGCTACTTCTCTGATACCAATGTAACAACTTGTCCCCACTGACAATATAGACATACTACCTTAACTAGAATATTAGGTACATGCTTTCTAGGTACCGCTAGTTGCCTCCCGGACACATGGACCCCTCTTTGGAAATGACCGTTTCCTCGAACAGGTCATCATACTACATATTTTCCCTATAGGCTAACAATTTTTTTTCTAGTGTTATTTGTCTTCACTCAAACACACCCAATGATAAATTCCAAAAGTTCACCCATATTGATCCCTAATCTAGGTCGACCGCACATAAATGTGATTTATTACCAGGTAGGCTCCCAAAAAAAGGTGTACCTTGTAGACATGAGTCATATCATAGTCATTTATCCCTTTATCATTCTAGGGTATTTACATTTAGTTTTATTAAATGGATGAAACACAATGGAATTGGGTAAATGGTGAAATTTGTTGTCAATGGAGTGATATTCATCCTGAGAAAAAAATTAATAAGATATTGAATTTGAAAACTTTTGACTATTCAAAATGACCTATCTTGTTATTTGATTATGAATCTCATGTTTTCTAATTTTCTTAACACCAATAATAAAATAAATACTGATTTTCATAAAGAGCATAGAGGAAATAAGATACAACATCCAACCTGCCTAGAATGTGGGAAGAAACACTCAATCAAATGTATAAAAGGATCTAGAAGATGTCTTCAGTGTTGAAAATAAATAAAACAATTAAGTAATTGATAAATAAAAATAATAAGATCATTTAACTCAATGGAGGAAAATATTTTTATCCCAAAAGTAACCTCTAAAGTAAATCATTTTAATGATTGAAAGTATTGGTATTATAAAAATCAATTTCTTTGGGGGAAACATTTCCAAGAGAATCAGAAATGTTATACAAGTAATGGTATTACCGATAATTAATAAGAGAATAAAAATGATATATGAAAGGCTTGGGATGACTTAACAATATTTTATATGTTAAGTTTATTAATAATTAATAATTTTTTTATTAATCTTAATAATTGATTCAAATTCATAATTGAGGAGAGAAGTATTGTGAAATAAGATGGTGAAGCCTAGTTAATAGTTTTTATAGGAATTGGGTTAATCGAAGTGTTTAGGTATTTTATTTTGAATATTATGTTTTATAAGTGTTATATTAATAATATTATGATTATTAAAATCGTGAAACATCTAAATATGATTCTACAATAGTTTTTATTTATGGATTTTAAAACATATTGTCAATGGTACTAATAACCAAGAAAAGTGATTTATTGTTAATGTGGTATTTTTATATAACACAAGATTAAGGTAAAATATAAAACTTAATACGTGTCTGATGATGAGTTGTAATTTTTTATTTTAGACAAATATTTCATTGAAAATGATATTATTTGTTACCTTAACATTGATTAGTGATTTCATGAAAAAGTAATTTATGTCACATTTAATGTTTTTATTACAAATTTAGATTTATGGAATAAATTCAATAGTATATTAACATATTTGAAGAATAGAGATTTTGTAATTTTTTTGGATGAATATATATTTTCATGTGAGGATAACACAAAGTTTATAGATAAAATCATCGGTTTATTACATTAAGGTTTACTATATGATAAAAGGAATAAACAACCCATTAAATGTTTTGTGTTATGGGATTTTGATGTGACTTGAAACATTTATTGGGTACTGGGATGAATGATATATTGAGGTTTAAATAAATATATGGGGTTGATATATGATTTTATGTTATGTTAATTATTGACAACTATATTATGGGATATAAATAATATTGATTGTAAAAAATTAATTCTTTAACAATGTAATAATTTTTGAGATATTTAGGGAAAAGTTAATGATGTCCTTTTAGGATAGTATCTAAATTTTATTCATCATATTTTTGTAAAGTTAACTCAATTAAAATATTATATAGTTATTTAACATGGTGATTTATGATAGTTTGGATATATTTCATTGGGTTGATGTAGCACCCCTACTCGGGTGCCACAAACTAGTTCCCCATGATGGACAGTCACATGAACTCAAGTGCACATCTTCGTATGCCATAGAATACCGACAAGTTTTTAAGGTTTAAAAATTCATTCATGGGGAGAATATATAGACTTCAATCAGAGTAATATCCCTGTATATTAATAAAGAATAGTGGATATAATAAACGTGGCAATAAACAACACAAGTATCTAGAGGTAATAAAAGTTGGAAAATACAATATTCAACTAAATGTAAAAAATTCCATGATAATTTATGTGTCTTGTGGATAAAATGAAAACTAAAAATAGATACCCCAATAACTTCCAATCAAGTCCAATTACATATCTAGTTCCTTTATCCAAGCTCCATCCCCAACTATCCATTTAATATAGGTCTTTCACACTTTAATTTTCTACCAATAATAAAGTCTATTGGGGTACAGATCAATAAGACAAAATAGGGTGTGACTAAAACTCAATATACCACCACCACCATTGTCTAATAAATTATCCAGTCCTATAATTGTGTGTGCAATTCTATATAGAAATATTATTCAAATAATATGTAAATAGTTCTCACATTTTCATTTATTATTTGTTTAACCACATTAACTCTAAGGTTCTTAAGGGCACCAAAACAAAATTCCAGCTTCCTCTAATACCAATGCCCAATTCATCCAAGGTAATATGATATCTTAATACCTTCTACGACTAATTATGGAGCCTTTTGTAATGAAATTTGATATCATATATTAATACATGTTTTGTCTCATGATGAATCTCAAAGTACTCTCATGTGAGGCATATCTCGGTTTACATTTTTTTACCATTCATTAGTTAATTTTATCTTACCATGTTACCAATTTTAACTCCATTCAGGAATGAACATGTTACCATTCAAACATCATGAAAAATAATAACGGTGTTCCCATAATTTTATTCTCCAAAATAATGAATGTGTTTCCATGTATATTTCTCAACCGAATGACAATGTTACTATTCCATTAATGATAAGTATAATGTCCATGCTACTATGTATAATTATCAATTGAATGGAAATGTTCTTTCCCCTTTACTCAAAAGTATAATTACAGTGTTACCGTGAATACATATCAACTGAATAACCATGTAACCACTCACTAATCAACTAATTAATTTCCCACAATTAAATTTCAACATAAAATACCATTTCTAACTCAAAAATTAGTTTATCACATAATAACACTTAATAAATTCACCAATTAATTAATTTATCAATTTCACTGACTAATTTAACAAATAATTAATCAATACTCACAACTAAAATCCCATAATTAATTTTCAGAATTAAATATTGCATATGCTAATCCTTGCTCTGACATCATTGTCTAGAGATCCTTTCCCTATTGGTCTAGTGCGCGGGTCAACATGGAGGTTTTGGGAGGTGTGGATCGAGTGTATTTGGTTCTCCGAGAGGGTGACGTGCCCAACATCAGAGGTTCAAATGGTTGTCATGTTCTATTTTGATGGGTTCATGGCTGTGATTTTGGATTTCTATGGTGGAGTAATGAAGATAGTGATGGTTATTGGTAGACGTTATTGTTTTTTTTTTCGGGTTATTGGCTCCAATGATGACAGTCATCAATGATGAAGATTCTTTAATCACTAGTGAGGTGAGGGTTAAGACAATGATGTTAGGGGTGGTAAGAAATGTTGTGGTGATGACATTAGGTGATGATGACAACATTAGTGATTTAGATATGTTATCTTCATTCCAGTTGTTCTGGTGCATGGTTTACAGTGGTTGTGTGATCTATGGAACCATCACTGTCGATTCTCTTTTAAAATATTAAAATATGTGTAATAATTTTGAATTGTGGATATGTGTAAAGGTGGTGTTTTTGAATTGTGGTTTTGTGTCTCGCTGCTGTGTTGGTCACATAGGTTTCCCACATTTTCCTCAAAGTGGATTTTATGAAAATATAAAAATAATTATTTGGAGGAGGAATTTATATAGTTATATATATTGTAATAATTCTATAGATTAATTATTTATGTCACAATACCTAAATTTTGTAACCCACTATCCAATTAATTATAGATTTCCACTTTTTGAATAAGTCAATTATCCACATTAATTATGTAAGTTTAGGAATCCAAATTTCTAAATAATACTAGAAATTCAAAAAAGTACACAGACATATCATTTTTATAACTATGGAAATTGAATATTAGACCACATACAGTTAGCTTATGATCCAACAATGCTTCCAATGGCCAATGCCTAGGAGGAATGTTTTTGATGGTTTCCAAGAGGTTCTTATGTCATGATTGATCAGACCAAAACCAATAAAGCAATTAACAAAGATATTTTACTACAATAGGTTGGAGAAGAAGAAAGGAAAATATTATATAAAACCATGAAGACTTACCAAGTATTGATCAAATAAATGGGATGTCTGGAAGGGGTTGTTTTCATTCCAAATTGATCTACAGAGTCTCATAGGTCAATAAGATAAGAGGTGAAGTGGGTTCTAACCAAAATCTATCGCAAAGCCACATTAAAATTATTGGCTAGTAATTTAAACGACATGTAATTCATATACACACCATGTAATGATTTTTAATGGTTCTTTCGAAAAAATAAATCACCTCATATTATTATATTTAAAACCTTTAAAAATTCATGATGTGTAATACCTGTACATAACATGTAAATGTTCTCTAGTTTAGTTTCTACTCATTTCCCCCTCAAATCCTCCCAACTAACAAGAAACTGATTTATTACTAGACACCATTAATTAATGAAATAACACATCCAAGAAATTTAAGCCATTTTCTCCCCAAAAGGCTCTCTAACCCTAAATACATCTGGTCCACTAATGCTCATAGATCTCTTTTCGATAGTTAAGAACCTAAAAATGATGGGATATTAAAATCACCCTACCTAGTATCATCTCTTCCTTAAGTTTCACTCCCAAGCATATCTAATATTCAAATTCAAAAATATTAAGCCATTGAGACTGCATATATGTTTCCCTTTCCCATGTTTCCTCTTGAAACCACCAATGTTTCCACAATTCATGAACTATCATCATGGTCTTTCCCCTCAATACATTCTCAATGTGATCTAACACAAGCATAAAATACTCCCTGAAGGACGTATCTATCTCAAGATCAAAATCATCAACCTCAATCACATGAGAAGGGGTGGGTTGATACATTAGATGTTTTGACACACAGAATACTTCTATCATAATACTATATTTCTATGGAAGCTCCATTTGATAGGCCACTATCCCAATTATCTCCACCACCTCAAAAACTCTGACAATCCTAGGTTGATTATTTCCATGCTTCCATATCCTTTGGTGAACCAACCTAGCCAAAACTCAAAAGAATACACGATCACCCACGATAAAATATAGGGATCATCTCTATATTTCATCATATTACTTATTCCTAGTATGAAATGTAGCCATTCATTTTTCAATTAGCTGAAACTACTCTGACGTCACCTATACAAGACTCAGTCCCAACAACTCTAACTCACTAGCCTCCATCATGAATAGCGGTGTTCTATAAGGCCTTCCATAATGTTCCTCATATATTGACAACAATATAGTTACCTAAAAACTATTGTCATAATAAATCTTGAATAATTCAATGTTCTTCTCCCAAGATCATCCGAACTCAAGCACACACGCCCAAAACATATCCTAAAACACTTGTATGGTGTGATTCATCTTCCTATCTGTATATGGGTGGAGAGTTGTACTCAATAATAATTCGTTGCCATTTTATTTTTCCAATCCCTACTAAAACAATGAAGTGAAATGTGAGTCATTATCTGAAATTATAGTCTATGGAATCCATTACAAATTTACTATCTCTTGCAATGAAAAATATATCAGCTACTCCACTAAAAATGTCATCTGTATAGGAAATAAGTGGGATAATTTTGTCAGTCGATCCACAACATCCCCGATAGAATCATTCTACATTGATGCCTTTGGGAGGTCCAAAACATCCCCAATATAATCATTCTAGAGTCATTTGTTGCTGACCCTGTTTAACCACCACAAGCATCTCAAACAATAAAGTCATTATCTTCTTCTTTGCAGAAGAATCCAACTATATGAGTCTCAGTTCTACTACTTAATGTATTATTAACACTATTTCACTTCCTAGGCCTATATTCTATATCCAAACCAATATAATCAATATATTCAGCCCATCTTCAATATTGAAGATTTCAAACTCTATAGGAAAATACATACCTTATGCTTTTATGGGATGTATACATTGTACATTTTTTTCTCAATGGATAATTTTTCCAACATAATAAAGAAAAAAATAATAATACTGGTAGCTCTAGGTCATGCATACGGTTGTTCCATTCACGTGGCATCAACTACCGAGACCCATACACCAAAAATCAATCTCCCTACATCAACAACACTCTAAATATGATCCCATAAGACTAGAAATACACCGTATACTTCTCACCTGGATATATTAGAATAAATATTGATGCTGATGTTAAGAGTTTCTCCAAATCCTGGGGGGCAGTTTTCACATGATTCTGAGGAGTCAAGATTTATCCCCTTTTGGGTGATGCCTGAATGTAGAACTTTGAAATAGTAAATGTTCTAGATGAACCTCCAATAATATCCACTAAACACTATAAATATATTAATATCAAACACGTTACTCGGATGATCCCAAGGAACCACTACCTGAACCTTCTCTGGGTCCACTGACACACTCTCCTCTGAGGTGATGTGTCCCAGTAAGTATACCTAATGAATAAAAATTGATACATAGACTACTTCACATATATTTGATGCTCTCCCAATGTACTCAGGATTGTGTGAAGATGTTGTTCATGATCATTTTGAGTGTTAAAGTAGACTAAGATTTCTACAACGAATGCCACCATAATCTGATCTAGGTATTAATGGAATAGTATATTCATCAATTCCATAAAAACTTCTCATGTGGTTTTCAACCTAGATGGAATTATGAGATAATCATAAATTGCATACAAGATTCAAGAAGTATACTTTGGAATATTAGATGTATGAACTGTCAGCTGATGATGACTTGATCTCATGTTTATCATCAAGAACACAAAATATCCATTCAACTATTAAAAAATATGATCAATATTTGGAGAAGAAGATATCATTTCATCAAATTCAACTGTTTCATATTTTTATAACAAAAAACAAAGTGCACCCTCATGCAATACTTTTTTTTAAAACAACACAGGTGGTCTCCTAGGGGATGTACTCGGAAGGATAAATCCCTTATCCTCTAACTCCTCTAGGTAAGTCTTCAGATCTTCATGCATGATTGGTTCCTTTATATATGGTGGAATACATACCATCTCATCCCCTAACATGAGCTAAATAATGATTTTTTGTATCTCTCTCAAGTGGAAATCCTATGAAATCTTGAGGAAACACATCTTAAAACTATTCGACAATCGGTGGAATGATATCATGTTTTACACCTCCATCATCTAGAAAAAAACTAGAATCTTGGGTCATGATCTCTTCTAGTTGATGAGTAATTATACCTACTCAGCCTATATAGACATCCCACTCCTAGTGGTTAAAATAATGATCTCCCATAGGAGACATAAAAGCCTCTCTTCTATGGGAAGAATATATGTGGGGTCGTTATGTGAATAGACAGTCCATAACTATTATTATGACAAAGCCCGACATTTTAAGAATAGTGAGATCCCATAGAAAATGATATTTCTTGATTTCAAGAGAACATCCCTAGAACATAAAGATTTCCATTTACCATACTCCCAATAGTGTTTCGGTAGTCATTACAGGTCTCACAAAATCCACCACCATGTTCAAACTATTTACAAGTTTTGAGTTTATAATGGAATGATATGAACCAGTCTAAAATGTGGTATTAGATAATATAGAATATTTTGGAATAAAACCTCTCACTTTTAGTATCCCAGCCTCTCTATCCACTAGTGTTGGCTTCACCACATGCAACTATCCTTCCTCTCTTCCTTTTGATGCTATCTGAATCCCATGAGTTTCAACAATATAGTGATATGGGAGCTCTTTCTTAGATGCACCACATCCACTACCTCTACCATATTAGAAATTATAACTCCACTTTATAGAATAATAAGGTGTAAAAGATCCCCTTCACACACCCTGACTCTATCTAGATATTGCATCACTAATTTGCTATCTCAGGTTGCTACAGAATATTTGTAGATTTCCCATCTTTACCAAATATCGGTACTCTACTAGAGTCCATATACAATGTCAAGAAAATGGCCCAACCATCCACAATGATGGATGATAAATCCATTATAATATTATTCTAATGATCCACAAATATAACAAATAAACATTCCAATGTAATATCTAATGTTCTCTTAATAGTTCTTTCTACTCTCAGATGTTTCACTTCCTGATCATCAATTATCAACTATCTATGTAGTACTAGAATCATCTTTCAGGTTTCGCTCAGCTCTGAGAGCCTGATCCACCACCTCAAAAATAATCATTAACCTAAAGGGTCTAACTTTGGACTTAATATCATACTTAATACCACCGTGAATGTGTCTCACCATAGCTATGTAATCTCCTACCACTGCTCGAGAAAAGAGATGTAGGTCAGTAAATTTTCTAGAGTAATGAATTATGGACATTCTCCCCTAAGTCAATCACATGAATTATAATACTTTCTCTTTCCTTGGAATATCCGGAGAGATGTTCTCCAGGAACCACTCTATGAACTCCTTATATAACATACCACCAGTCTGTCCAGTCCATGCCTGAATGTCCCATCAATGCATCACTGATCCATTTTTCATATAAGCCGCTAAATTGACCCTCATCTTAGTAGTATTCTCTATAGAGTCATGTATATTCTCAATGTGATCAACCCATAACTCATCTCCTTCATGAAAAACCTGTCCAATGAATGTCATATGGTGATGAGACTGAAACGCTCTAATTAGGCTAGACATGATTTTAAAAACCCACCTCGGGTCTCTCCCCACGATGTTTATGAAGCGAGCAATGTTTTCTAAAAAAATCCTCCCTTCTTCCTCACTTGACATTTCTAGTGACTCGGGTTCCATTGTTGGAATTGAATTACCATCCATAACGAAATTTCATCCCTTCAATATGCATCATCATTGTAGCATACCTCTACAATACCAAACATACATTTTAGGACTCATAAAACAACTTTATCTCATAAACATTATAGGTATAACCAAAAAAATTTATAATAACTCCTTTAAAAAATCCTCACCACATAGTAAAAAATGATTGGCTATTACTACCCTTAACCATCCTACTCCTAGTTCTTGGTTATCAATGGTATTCTCATTAATCATGTATCACATTTAGACACCCAATTATTGAAATTATTGAATCATTTTAACACATCAAATTTCATATTAGGAACCATTTTCAATTCAATTTCACAAGTAAGGGAAAATAATTTATGTTCAACCAATTTTCCCAAAAATCATTTTCTCGTGCTTTCCTAGAATGATTCATGTCCACAAAATAATCCTCAGTGCTTATAATTTTTCTTACATACTCAACTCTCATGCCATTTTGAGATTTGAGTTAACTCATAAAAAATATAAAAACCAATTTTTACATCACACAAAAATTTCATTACTAATGGTCAAATTATATCCTACTTTAACAAAAACAGTAATAACAAAAGTCCCACCCTGAGTACCTAGGGTTTCTCCCGTACATGAGTTTGCAACTCCCATGAACAATCTCATTACCCAGGATTGAATCTTCTTAGTCTCCAATCTACCTTTACCAAACTATTAGGCAAAATAAAATGAAAAAAAAACATTTGATACCACTTGGAAAATCCTGAACCAGTTGCCACACAACAGTTCCCCGAGCTAGTTGGTCACATGACCTCAAGAGTGGCTCCTCATTTTTAAGAGGCTACAAACTAGTATCAAGGGTTTGATATGTCATTAATGGGGAGACTATATCCTCATTGATCATAGTAATGCACCAACAGAAATAACAAACAGTATCATAAGAAATATATATATAAATAATAAATATAAAAACATCGTGTTAATATTGGAAATACAATATTCAAATAAAGTCAAAACATTCCGTAGTAATGTATTAGTAATGTTTCTAAATTGAAAACTGAAAATAATGGCATGGATAACTCCAAATAAGGTCTCAAGCCATGTCTGGTTCACTCAATGAATATATATCCCCATTTAGCAATATATCAAAAGTCATTTCCCCTTAACCTAACTTGAAATAATCAAGTCTATTAAGGTACCAATTAGGAAACCTAAATAGTGTGTCAGTATAACTTGGTAGTCCATAACCAACATTGTCTAAAACAATATCCAGTTATTTATTAGTACATGTCTTTATATAATATATGAAAATAAAATCCATATGTAAATTATTATCAAATTATCATTTATTATTTATTTAACCATATTAACTATTGGGTTCCCTAGGGAACCTATACCTCATTCCATCTTGAGATCATGGGGGATCTCGAAGAGTTCTAGGTAATATGATATCTTAATAATTTCATTGGCTCATGTGGGAGCCCAATATATTGAACGGTGATATAATATCTCAATACCTATTTCACCCCATGATAGTGTTCAATGTATTCTCATGTGATTCCAAATGTTGTTGTATCCTTATTACCATTCTTCAGTTCAAATTTTACTTCCCTTGTTACCCGTATTAAATCCTTGATTTAATGATCATTTTACCATTCAAGAATCAAAAAAAATATTTTTCCATTTTTCCATTATTTTATTCACAAGTATAATGAACATGTTTCCCGGAAAACTTCTTAATTGAATTACCATGTTACCACAGATTTACTCATAAGTATGATTTCTACATTAGCATGTATACTTCTTATAAGAATAACCACATTCACATTCCAATACTCCTTAGTATAATTAACTCGTTAAAATGTATACTAATCCACTAAATGACCATGTTACCTTTCCCTTATCACATAATTAATTTTCAATAATTAATTATCTACATAAAATTCCACCAGTAACTCAATAATTAGTTTATCAAAAAATATCTCATAATTAATTAACTAATTAATTAAGTTATCAAATTCAATGTATAATTTTACAAATGATTAATCAATACTAACGAATCAAACCCCATAGTTAATTTTTATAATTAATTATCTCATACTTAATCTCAATTCATCATTATTATTTTATACAATTAATTATCTATATCATTATGTAAAAATAACCTAATTAAATCGAAGGTTAACTATATCAATATAAATAGTTCAATATCTCATAATTAATCCAGCCATTAATTATCTAAGTAACAATACATAAACCTAATAATCCACTTTCCAATTAATTATCAATCTCAAATATCTAAATAAATTAATTCGCCATGTTAATTAACTCAAATTAAGACTACAAATTTATAAATAATACTCGAAATTATACAATTAGAAAAACGTATCAAGTTTATGACTGTAGGTATTGAATACTAGACCACCCACCTTTAACTGAAGATCCAAAAATGATTAAAATGTCTAAAACCCATGAGGAACAATATGGATGGTTTCTAAGTGGTTATTATATCAATATTGATCAAGAAAAAACCAAAAATTCATTTCTCCATGGGATTTTACCGTAACAAGATGGAGAATAAGGATGAGAAAGAAGAAACACAACCACAAAGACTTACCAGGGATTGATCGCATAAAATGGACATTCGTTAGTGGTTTTGGAATTCTAAATTCACATGGAGAGTCACCCTAGGTCGAGAGGATAAGAGCTTCAATGGGATCGAATAAATATCATATATACAACCACTTCAAAATTATAGGTAGGGGATTTATACAACTTGTAATTCAGTTATACCTCATGAAAAGTTTTAATGGTTTTCAAAAAAAATTCCTTGGATTATTATTTTTTTATCCGATGAAAAATTACATGACATTTATTATCCTTATAATGCTTGTAAATGTTCTTCAGTTGAGTTTAATACCTTTTCCACTTGAAATCATCTCAACTCACCGTGAAATTTTTTTAACACTTAAACCATTTATTCTCGGATTCTATTAATTCAATCAATATATATCCCTAATCTTTAGGGAACATTCTCTAACAATGGAAATATATCTCAGAATAAGACTAGGCCACTAAGGCTCAATGAAAAACACATAGATAGGGGCATAATTGAAAAATAAAGGATAATACAATTGATGAATATGTTAACCACATGATTTAAAATTAATTTATCACGAAAAATTATTTTAAAAGATCTCTATTTTTTATATTTTACGATAGAGGGTATGATATAGCATGTGTGACTAAAAAATTTCTTTAATATTGAGGTCATTATGGCAATTAAGGATTTAGAGATTAATGATTTATTTCATCATATGATGATTTATTCATTTTGGTAATTATATTACGATGTGATCACCATTTTTTGTTTTTTAAATTACTAAAGATAGGAAAATTAAGTTGATATAATGTTTTGATCCATTTGGAGATGATTTTAGTGCTCTATAAATGAAAAATTCATCTCGATTAATCCACAGTTGTTGTAAAAGGATTAATTGAGATGGAAATTGATTAAATGATGAAATTTAACATCTCATGTAAGTATATTTCCATATTTTATTATTTTAGATGGTAAATTAATGCCTCAAATCCAGGAAAATGATCCTTTGACAAAAATATTATCTTTTAACCTTCAATTACATAAATATTAATGTCTTTTGACCCCTAAATGATTCATGTTTTTGTGCTTGTTAAATTTCACATAAAATGTTCCATGCCACTCTATTAATTTCTATATTTTTACTTACCACTTATTTTCTCTCATTTAGAAACCTATTTTTTGATAACCTCTATACTTCCTTTACACTCTTTTTAAGGGGATTTATTATTTTTCCTTATATACGATGTGGGTTTTGGACAATGGAGTTTTTAAAAATCATACTTTTTATTTTTGATACCATGTTTTAAATGAAAAGACCTAATTTATTAAGGGTTGGTGGGATGAAACACCACCGATGATTTAGAAAATATTTCTCTTAAAATAATTTTATATTATTTACAAATTTTATACCATGTAACACTAAGTTTAAACAAACCATGATACATTATTAAATTAATATTATTTATATATTTATAGCCTAAATGTTAAATTGGTGGGAAAGAATATGATTAACTAATTTATGTAATATAGATAAATTTCCTACACAATATAAATATATTGATAAATTCATAGTAAATAACCATCCAATTGTTTTGTTAAATCATTTTATTGTTCATAAATATTATTTTTTCAAAAAATATATTTATTTTATTTTGTGATAAAATATAATGATAAATCATTTTATATTTTATAAATTGAACATCATTTTAAATTATAAAATTTTAAAAATATATTATAATGAATTTGTGGGAAATTTATGAAATGATTTATTTTCCATTAAATAATAAAAATAATATCGATTTTACTGAATAATGAACGCACAATGTTCCATTTAGGATTAAAATAGTTTCAATGAAAAAAATATCATATATTTTATGAAATATGATTAATTACATTTAAATCAAATTTATGATTTCATTTTTTTTTAAAAATAATAGTAAAAAATATATTTTCTTAAAAAAAATATTTTCATTCATGTAAGGTTGTTTTATCACATTAATTATTTTGATCACTAATAGTTAATTATTTTAATTATATTAATATATTATATAATTAATAAATTAGTTTATAATTAATATAATATAATTATATGCATGGGATGGGAAGAAATCAAGTTTTATGCCTAAATATAGTATTGTTTCTAAAAACTGAATTTCATGGCAATTTGAGAAAATATTTTAAAATAAATTATCATCATTTATAGGTGTAAAATTCGATAAAATTTATTCCATAATTGTAATCAGGATGTTAATATTCTAAAAAAATGCCACATTTATTTTTTTTCTCAATATGAATAGCAAAAATGGTAAAAGTTTTCATCTCGTTAAATGAAAAATAATGTTAATCTAGGTTAAAAGAAAGTTAAAAGCCAAATCTTTTTCATCCGACATTTTATTAAATGAAATAAATAATTACATTATAAAAACGTTATCAAAATTTAGTAGTTTCATAGACCTGTTTCCCAAAAAATTAATTATATATTATTTAAATCAGAGAAAGTAATAGAATGAAACTATCTTAGTTTTAATTACCCTTTAGGTGTTCACATAGGGAACACAAATTTTATTAATTAATTTTAATATTAATTTTTTTATTAATGAAATAATATTGATTATGGAAATTTATTTAAAAATTTTAGGTATTATATAATTACCTTAAAATCGTACAAAATTCAAAAACAATATTTATTCAATTAACAAAAAAATAGAATAACTAATTTTTCAAATATTAAAAGTTATATAGTTTGTGTAATTAATAGTATTGAAATAATTTTATAGGTGAATGTTATATATGTTTTAAGAAAACTATATTATACTCTAATTTGAACCCTGTCTTTATGTCTTTTATGTCAAATTAAACGAATAATGTAAAAATTGAAAATAATGACAATTTATCCAAATAATATATTTTTAATTTATATTAAAATTATAAAGATGCATAATTAACTGAATTTTGATTTTATATGGTAAAAAATTTCATAAACTGGCCATTATGGTCCATTCTTTAATTTATGTTTTAATGTTACAACCCATTATATGAAAACAATTTGTTCTCGTAATTAAAATTAATGTTGGCTAACTAAGTATTAACCAAAATGATAATGTTTAAAATGAAATAAATTATTTAATAAATTATATTATTTAATGGTATTAAAACACTATCCTACATTATATTTGAATAAAATTCCATTTTGAGACATTTTTCTTATGAATGTATTTATTATAATTTAATCTTTTGAGAAATTCAAAAAGTTCTCTTGACCTCAGTTGTAGAAGGGCTCATACACCGTCACTTATATAAACCAGATTGAGACTTATATGTAAAAAAACTACCAAATTACCTTATAAAATTACCTATATAGATTTTATAGGTTCTTCACTTCCTAAAAAACTAACCCTATATCCCTTTAGAGGATATCGAAAGGAGTCATTTGAGAGAAGCGGCAATCTCATCACCCTGCCACATTCTTTTATACTCATATTTAACTCATATTATTCTATGGTATGTATAAGAACAAACAAATTCATTATACTCTTTATTCATAAATTTTTTTATGATTATTATAAAGCAATTATAGACCATTTTTCCAATCAACTGAGAACAAAACGTTTTTCTCGTACATTCATACGTCTTACCATCCCCACAGAGTGATGAAATTATTTTTTTATGACTATATTTTATGTACGTGTTTAATTTTATATATTATATTTATTTCAATGATATAATTTTGGAATTATAATATACCATCAAACTATTTATCATTAAATTCTTTTATAAACGATAATTTCATTCATGCGTACATGTAGACTACCACCTCTATAATGTAATGAGATTTGTTTTACATTTATATTTTATATGGATGTTAATGAGGATGAATTTTATGAATATATATGACATATATGATATTAAAAATATATTTTAATTGTTAATTAATACCTTTAATTCATTATATCAATTGAAAAATAAATACAGTGTTAATGCGTGTATATAACATACCATCTTTGTGAATGGTGTAATTAATTTTTCATTATTTGAATTTTATATATGAATATAAACATGTATATGATGAATATATATTATTTTTATATCATTATTAACACTAAATAATTTATCGAATTGTGATCGATAAACGAGGACCAAAACTATTGAATGAAAAAATACCTGAAAAATAAAGCAATTATCACATGAAAGAGTGATTTTAATTACAGGTTAACAAACAAGTGAATAAAGGTTATAAATAAATCATATATGGTATTATATATATTATTATGGTTATTTAAAAGTTTTATAGAAATCAAAATTTATTTTCATGTAGGTTCTATTGTATATGAATGAATTTGGACATATGGTAGGATATTTTCATCTCACATTCATTTTTGAGAGACATATGCCATATTCACCACATATTTTTTATAAGGTTTATATACTACCAATGAATGTTTTTATTTATATTATTATAAATGTCATCGGGATTTCTATATCCATATAAATTTATGTCATTCATGGGGATTGTGACTTAAATGTTACCAATGTGGTAAGTGTTTTTATTTTACAATCTCATTATTCGTCATGATTTATTGTGATTAACTTCAAAATGATTAAATTTCAATATATATTGATTTATTGTGATTAACTTCAAAATTATTAAATTTCAATATATATATATAAAGAGACTCATGAATATTACTCTACCCTGATTAGTTATTGAATATTAATGTTTTTCATACATTTTACTCAAATTTTTTACTGAAATGACTGAAAATATGTTTTATGGAAAATCAATTAAATTTCATTCAACGATCTGATTTTTTAATTCCATAACAATGTTTTGAAAAATGATTTAAATAATGTTTTTAATATTATACTTTTATTAGTTAAAGACATTTTAATCCATATTTTACTTTTTAAAAAATGTTATTTAATGAATTATTTTTTTCATTTTTTAAAAGAGGTAATTTATGATTTTTCTAACAGAAGTATGAAACGAATGGTTTCTTTAACTTATACTGTACAAATATAATTTCCCACTATCCTGAGGAATTTTTTTATTTTAAGGTACCTTAAAAAGTTTTTAAGGTTATTTTAAAAGAAAATGATTTCCCATATAATTATTATAATTTATATAAGTGGTTTCATAAAATTTAAGGATTATTTTATTTATGAATATTTCAACGACCTTTTAATGTTATCTTTTTTAATAAAAGGCAAAAACCCTTCATTTCACTTATGATTTACTGGTGATCTGATCTAGTGATACCATACTTATTCTTTCTATTGATGTTATCAAATTTGATAATGTAATGTTTATGAAACTAATTTCTTTTCCATGGGTTATAATGTAATGAAATTATGAAATGATTTTTAAAACAAATTCTTTTATATGGGTTATTCTGTGAGGGAATGGTTATGAAACACATTTATTTTCATGGATTATTATATGATGAATGAGTTATGATCATCTGTGACATATGTATATGATTTTAATTATGAAATGGGTGATAAATATATCTCCCTATAATTTATTGTGTAATGATTAATAAATTTTTAGATAAATAGGAGTGGAATGGGGTTTGATCCTAGAACATTAATGGAAATTTTCGACTATGATAGTATTGGGAGTAAACCTTTAAACCATGGTAGTCTTGGAAATGATCCCATACTAATAAGGACATTATTTTTTATACTTATTAATTATCCACAAACATATGTATTAAATGTAATTATATCATTGACCATGCTCATTGATTTATTTATGATTAACATCTTATGAACAGCCTTGATTCATTACATGAATCAATATTATGATCAATGATATGAAGAGTATGATTTTCTAATGTTATAATAATGTTCTTATACCCTTAGGTTCATGTTATGCTCAATTGATCATTGATATCAACCTTTGTTACCCTCACTAAGCATATTATCTCACCCTTTGTTATGTTTTGTTACCCTTTGTTATTAAAAAAGTTACTAAGTATGATAATCCTAAGAATGGTAAAAGTTAAAATGAACTTAGTGGGGGAAAAAGAAGATATTTTATGAAGTAGGTGATTATGTTTCCATGTTTCCAAAGGCACATGACCAATATGTTTCTAGTATGGATCATTATGTATTGTAATGAATATTCATCTATTAAGATGTGATATACATGTATGAAAAAATTGTGTCTCTATAGTGTTACTGGATTAAATGATGTAATTTACATCAATAGTGTTAGTTAAAATAGTTTTTCTAGTATCTTTAGTCTCATTAGTGTTTTTTGTATCATTCGTACTGTCATTGGAATTAGTTTAAAGAGTTACATCAAATTTAATAGTTTTTTCTTTGTTTTCTATTTTATATATATCATATGTGAAATCAATACCGTTAATTTATTTTTTATTTCCTATGTGTTGACTATCATCAATTTCTGATGGACCATTAATGGTGTATATAGAATACTTGTTTAACTTTTTGTTGTTTCTTCGGTGTCGCTGGTGGAATTATATTCTTTACTATAATTAGTGTTATTAGTTCCTTCAATGACATTACTATCATATTTTTCAAAAATATCAGGAATTATGGTAGTGTTTTCAATGGAATTAGTGTCACCTATTATATAATGGGTGTTTATGTTGTATGTATCGGTAGTGGGATCAATATCATTAGCACCATCAATGTAATTTGTGTTGTTAGTGGGGTGGGTGTCATAATATTTTCTTGGTTTTTCTTTACCATATGTGGTTGTATTGTATTCATTGTCATTAGCATCATCAGTGTCCTCAATGACACCATTTCTCTCAATATCATAAGATTTTTCAGTTGAATTAATGTCATTAATAGTGTTTATAGAATCAATGTAATTAGTTGAATCTGTAGAGTAAACATCATGAATGTAATCACTAGAATTTGTTCCCTCATTTCAAATAGATTATTATATTTCATCAGTCTAGGGAATGGTGTTAGTATCCTCAGATATAAATTTCATCATTTTCATTAGTGGCATCTATTTCATTATTATCAACAGTGTCATTTTTTAGATTCAATAGATCCAACATCAATGTATTTTTTATCATAAATGTCTCACAAATTATTAATATCATAAGTGGTGTAAGTGACATCAGGACCACTAATGATTTTAGTTTCATAAATGGATTTAGTGAAAAAAATCATCATTGTATTCATTTTCATGAATAAAATTATTTTCAAAAGAGATGCATGTGTTACTAGTGAAATTAATATTTTAAGTGTTCTAAATTTCATTAATGGAATAAATTTCATCATTTTCATCATTTATATTAGTTGTATCAGTGTTCTTAGATTTATTAGTGGTGTCAATATTATATGTGTTTGGAAAGTATTCATAATCATCCGTGTTTTTAGTGTTTATAACACTATCATTATTTTCAGTCAAAGAAGTGTAGTCAATGGGATAAGTGATGTTAGTGTTTTAAAAGGAATCAATTTCATCTATTTCATTAGTTATATCATCGTTATTAGGGATTTTGGTGTGGTTTCATTTTTGGAACACGAACCTTTAATCAAATTAGTTGGGTTATTGTATTCGGTGTTGTTAATGGTTCAATTGGCATCAATTACATTAGTGACGTCATTACCTTTCATGTATTCATCCATTTTTTCGTTTCAGTGTCAAAATTATTGTCTTTGACATCAATGGTGTTAGTTTCATTAGTGAAATCAGTGTCAGTAATGGAATCAAAAGCATTAGTTTCATTAGTTTCATAATTGTATTTAGTTTCATCAGTGTAATCAGCCTCGTAAATGTAATCCATTTCATCGATTTAATCAGTGACATTAGTGGAACTTGTGTCTTCAATGGAATATGTTTTATATGTGTTGAAAATATTTTTAGGGTTGTCAATTTTTTTAGTATATAATGGGATCTAGACTCAGATAAAATATTATTTAACCACGATAAAATAATAAAATAATAATGTTACCTAGAATTAAATTTTATTATGAATATGCTACAATAATTTTCATCTTCTTTTACAACATATGGGAAATGAAAACATCGGTCATGCATACGTGTGGACCAACACTGCCATGAAGAGATTCATTTTTTTGGTCAATAGATAATATGGCTAGATAAAATGATGTATAAAATGAATATATAAAATACTTGTTTAAAAATTATGACTATTTAATGATATGATGTTACTTAATTTCTTACCCATTTCACCTGTTTGAAAATGATAACACTACTCATGTGTACATGCAGAATAACATCTATATAAAGCGATGTGATTCATTTTTCATATTCAAATTAAATGTCGAGTAATTATAATGAAAAGGATAAGAAAATTAATTTTATAAAATATTTAGGATTCAGTAAAAGTAAAATATTTTCTACTTTATTTATATTTTTCTCAGTAAAATAATGATAAAATCATTCATGCATACACAATTACTACTATCTCCATAAAATGATGAGATTAATATTTCAAGACTAACATAAATTGTTATGTTTAAAATTATATTTATTATATATTTATGTTAATTATAAAAATTTGAATATTATTTATGAAATTGAACCATATCCTCTTTGAACATGGCCATCACACCGATGTTGTTTTGAGGTTATAAACCAAATGACCCAAAAAGCTCAACATGAACATAACTATTTTATTTAGTTAATAAAACATTGTAAAAAATTAAATAAAAGGAATAATAATCATGAAATTATCATTCGATGGTTATTAATTAAATATTAAACATATATAATTTTTTTATTCAGGATTTAGAGAACATACAATCTTAGACAAGGCATAAGGTAACAAAGTTTCTTCTTATAAATGATTTAAAATTTTTAAAACATTTTACACTATATATTCATGTTCCTTTAACTATTTATTTTTTTCTATAATTAAGGCTTAAAATTTTGATAAATTTAATTTTGAACAATATTTTACATTGATTATGATGTTTTTAAATGGATTATTTTCAACATTTTTTATGTTTTATTTATTACTTTTTAAAAACATGTAAAACGAATATTTCTAAAATATATAGATTTACCACCTTTTCCAACCATAATTGATGTCATTAATTTTCAACCCTACTATATAAGGTACCATGTATATTCAATGAATACTATATTCCTTATAATTTTAGAATTCATTATTTTTAAGAGATTCTAAAGAAAAGTAATATTTTTCTTTATGTTTATTTGAAAATAGAAAGTGTTTTTATTATTGGATAAAATGATGTATTCATGGTTTTTTATGATGAAATGGTGTAAGATTGCAATTTTTCTTGATATGATATTTTATAATTATATATGATAATAGGTGAACCTGATATAGCTCATGAGAATGAGTTATCCAAATAGATATCTCTAATGGATTGAGAAATGATGTAGTATTTGAAGGTGAAAATGAGGGACAAAATGAGGATACTCACTCCAATAGAATTAACAAAGCATCAGTTTTTATGATATGGGATTAACATGAGTAAAAATGTGTAAGGTATATGATTCTACAGAATACCTATATTTTTTCATTCAAAAATTTATTTTATGGAAATATATTGAATTCAATAGGTATGGAAATTTTAAAAACATTTAATGTGAATGGTTTATTATTAAAAGAAATTTTTTCTTGAGATATCACATGCCTTTATATGCCCTCATAGTTTATACCATGATCAATAATAGGAGTTATGGATTTATTTCGGAAAATATTTATTTTCAGAGGTGTCATGATTATATTTAGGTACTCAATGTTTTATTGAGATAAAAGAAAAACGTAATCATGGATTTTCATGTTTTCCATTGTACTAATGAGATTATGTTATTTTTAAATCCCTTACTGACCATTTTTTTATCATCCCAAGTTTTCAAATGTTTTTCATTGGATTGAATGATGAGCATAAATTTTAGCATTTTTAATATTTCCTCTATGGATAACCATCTTAAACAAAACAAAAGTGTCATGAGTGAAACAAGGGTGTAAACATAAAGATTCAATTTTTTTGTAGAAAAAATCATTTGTTTGTTAAGATTTAAACTTTTTAAATAATTTTTTCCTAAATATCTAACACTATAAACCAAAAATATCCTAGAAATGTAATAATGATAAACTATTGTTATCAATCATATAATTAATGGTAGTTTATGTTACATGTTATTGTAATTTTTTTCATTATGGGCTTCAATGATGAAACTAGAATTTTTTTAATAGACCTATTAGTTACATAAATATAATAAATGTAATCCATGGAATCAATGTCTCTAGTTCAATTGGTTTCATAAATTATTTATGTTTTTCACTTTCATTAGTATAATTATTGATTCTAGTGTTATTAGTACCATACATATAATATATCTCATTTATGTTTTCTGTTTTGTTAGTGTGATATATATTATATGTTCCATTAGTGTTGTTATTGTAATTAGTGTAATTATAGTAATTAGTGTCTACTATGTTTTCATTTTCATCGAGGATGTTAGTGTTGGAAGTCACATAAGTGAAATTAGTGTAACTAGTATTTTTAGTGTCATGGGTGTCATATATGACATTAACATCATGAATTTTGTCAATGTTTTTAGTTATTCTAATGTAATCATTATCTTTAATTTCATCATTTTCATCATTTTCAGAATTTTTATCAATTTTATTTGTGTTTTGAGTGTCCTGGGTAATTTTTTTCCATTTTTATCATCATTTCCATTAGTTCAATTAGTTCTATCATTGTTTTCAATGATTTTATATTCATTGGTTTCATCACAATCATCATAAAATTCAGTATGATTTGTGATGATTGTTTCATTAGAATTTAAATTTTCATGAGTATCCTATGTTTCATGAGTGTCATATGATTCATTTTTTAACTCTATCCTAAATGATTTCAATGTTATAAATGTGAATAGTTCCAGATATATCCTTAGTTTTGAAAGGGTTACCAGTTTTTTTAGTTTCATCATTTTCATGACTATCATAATTGTCTTGAAAAAAGTTAACATTATCAGTAAAATTAGTGAAATAACTATCATTAGTGTAATTATATTTATTTTTTCTGGAATGTGATTCGATATTTCAATATATATAGTCTCATCACCATTTGAATTCTCATTAGGGTTGTTAATTTCATTTGTTTCATTAGTGGCGTATGTGTTTTCTATGCCTTTATTACTATCAAAATAATTAGTTCCACCAATATCACTCATAAAAACTATGTCTTTTGTGTTACAAGTGTCTTTAGTGTTAAGATTATCATCAATTTTTTTTGTTATCAGTATCATCACTATTATTTTATTTCATTGGTGTCTAATATTTTATCAGTAATTTGAGTTAAATAAGTTTATTCAATTTAATTAGTTACACAAATTATTTTTGTGTAGTCAGTGTTTTGGGTATTACTGATTTCATTAGGGTCGTTAATATATAAAGTGTTAATGTGGAAGTAGTGTTTTTAGTATCATTATTTATATCATTTGTATTAGTAATGTTAGTGTTATCAACCTATATAGGGGAATCCATGAAAATACTATCACTCTTGTGGTTAGTTCTAGAAGTGTTATCAGTGTGATCTTGGTTATTAGTTTCATTAGTTTATATAATGTTATTAATGCCTTTAATTTTTTCAATTTTTTATTCTTCCATAGTTATTTCAATTTCAACTCTATATTTATTGTTATGACTTACATCAATATCTATAGTGTCATTAGTGTTCTCAATGTCAATATTATCATCAAAAATTTCTTCCTTATCCTTTCCATTAGTGTCATTGTGTCATATGAGTCACCATTATTAGTTTTTTGGATATTGTTATCTATATCATCTATGTGACCAGTTTTATTAGTGTAATATATTTTATTAGTGTTGTGATTTTCATAAATTTTATCATCAGGATTACTATTTTCAGAGTTTATTTAGTTTAATTGTGTTTTTTAATATCTTCAACACCATTACTATCATAGTATTCATTAATGTATTGTGTGTTGACCATGTATTTCATTTGATAATTATTTTCAATTTAATTAGTATTGTGAGATAAATCAGTGTCAAGAGTTTCATTCATGTCTTGAGTTTCATCAGTTTCATATGTATCATTAGTGTCATTTGTGTCATTTGTGTCATATGTTTTTTCATTTTTTGTAGTATCATAAGTATTATTTATATCCTTATTATCTTTAATATCAACCATGTAACATCCCCAATATAGTGGCCAATATAAATGATTCCTTGATCCAGGTCATCAAATGACCTCATGTGTGCCTCCCCATATGCCATAGGCTTCTATATAGCAGTGAAGGTGTAAAGAGGGACATGTGGAGACTATAAAAACTTATCAGAGTGAACCCATAATAGAATTATCACAAAATTATAAATTAACCAACATGAAAAAAATCTATAAATCATATAACAAAACCCAATAAGTGACTATGTACCCATCCTATAACAAAATATTGAGAGGGTTCACTACATGTTAGATTGTATGAAAATATGACCCAAGATCCATAACATGTAAAAGACATTGAACCTGGACCTGAGACCGAACATAGTCCTAACCTCCTTGGTCCAACCTTTCATCCCATTCACAACCCAACACCTAGTCCCTACTATGATCATGTACCTGAAAAAGTAGCTTATACATGTGAGGTCATGTTCCATGGAACCTCGTAAATGGTGTGAGTTCAACTTAGTAGGCCACCAAAAGTGGTTTCTAACGCAATAGACTATCTATACCATGTTTATATATGTAACAAATAAAATATATAATCAAGTTAACAACAAAAAAATTTAGGTACTTATCTAATGTTCATTTTACCCATTATCTTCCACAGAGTTAACCAAAAACAACAAACTCATGTCACATTAAGTGTCTAAGCCAATGAAAATTGTGACATGCACATTTAATTACTAGGGATTTATCAAATCACCACTAATTCTTTACCTATTAGATTAAATATTCATTAAATCAATTTTAATAATTATTTCAAATTCATCCCATAGGCTATAATAATTTCCAAATTCATCTTCATCTCATGTTCAATGGGTTATGAATTTACATAATTTACACTATGACCAAACTTGATCAATTTCTATGAATTATTCAATAAACCATGTCCCTATATCACTTGGGAAAAAACATCACAACAACACATTATCCTCAAATAAAATCCGCGGTTTGGGTGGAATGAAACTATTATGGTAATATATCCTCCTTCTGCTTCCCTAATCCATTTATTTTGGGGTGGAGTTAAGAGCCTCATTCTAACTCAGCTCGTGGGAGTAGAACCTCATGTCAATACCCCCACATTAAAAAATACAGGTGCATATGCTTCATTATCCATTCACAACATATAAATTTACACAACCAATGTAAAATAACAATATAACATTCACAATTCACAATTCGTCATTACATATATCATTATTATGTTGCATTCTATAAACACATAACCAATTTCACTCCATTTCAAATTAACCCATTAACACTATACAAAACAGTCCCTTATTCATGTTATCAATTAAACTGAATAACCTTAATCAGATATAAAATCCATTTCACATTTCCCAACACAACCATTCCTTTTCAGAAACATATAGTATTATTCCTAAAATCCCCTTTATGTAAATCCTTCCACTATTCATGTTCATCAGTTAGTTCACATAAAAACTATGTTATAATTCCAACATAACTGGAATGGGAAATATCTCGCTATACCGTAGATCAACTCAATGAATATGGACCTAATTGACCCTTCAACAAAATTATTTCTTAAAATAAAATTCAACATACTTATTTTAAGACATCTTAAATAGACCGTTTAAAAAATTGACAATCCCCTTTGAAAACTAAAACATGACAAAGGGATTTAATATCCATTTCAACAGTCCAAAACAACAATTAATCCACATTCATAAAAAATAACCTTAACCATAATTCAAACCTCATATTAATTCTCTTTAGAAAGCCCCATTTGAAATTAATTTGAGGTCAAAACCACCTTTCAAAGAATTTATCAAATTTTAACATCATTTTTATAAATTACTTAAAAATTTGGTCAAATCCCAAAATATGCAATCAAATCATTTCCAAACCCTTCACCCATTTACACAAGTAGACTTATAAATTATTTCAATCAATTCTTCTACTTACCTACTCATCAATTACATGTTTACTACCCATTCTCTCTTGTAATACCCATATCTCAAGGACTACTATGTGTACTCGCCAATTACAAGGGAGTAGCTTACCCATTGGGTATCCCAAGATTTGGGATCACATCATCGATGAACCCAAATTGGTTTGTGAAGGGTCTCCCAAAAAAATATAGAGTGTAATTCACTTTTCATTACCTAATACATAAATATGGAACATGGAAACGAAATAATGAAATTATGTACACACATAACACATCTAGATAGTAGACAAAAGATTAAAGACCTCCTGCCTCGTGTCTATTGATAAATTCTAGCTTAATTTCCACCCTTTATTTGAACTCAAACAACTGATAAATCACAAACCTAAAATCCACTATAAATGTGAAGGTTTTAGTGCTTTGTAAAAATATGAAAAATTATGATGCCCCAATATAGAAAATTTATCATTGAGGAGTGCTAGAATCACCTGGATTTTTGATTCACACCCAATCACGCTCTAGATACCCATGAATCAAAGTAGAAACATCCATGGAGGTGGAGGGGGCTTTTGGTTCATCACCTATGGTATATTTGTCAAATGGGAGGATAAATCATGTGGGGATCTAAAAAGCATGAGATGAAAAAACAATACATTTTTCAAATTTTAATTGGGACCATGGTTTACCAGTACAAAAATGTAAAATAATTAAAAACAATTGCACAAGGAACTTTTTAAGGGAATTAGGGTTGCACAGTTACATAGAGAACCAACACAATTTACCAAACCATGTAGTCACTATGCACTATCCCTCTTTCAGAAATTATCACCATGTTGCCCGATTTCTTAGGGCTAGCGCATTGTTTTCACTAACTATGTTCCAAACATGGAATATGTGCTATTTTGTTACTCTTATATACTTTTCGTGTCCCTCATCCCCATAATACTTACAAAACACTTCATGAACTCAAATAAACCTTTAATTAACCATAAAATAGTGTTTAACCACAAATTTTAACAAGGACATACATTAACTAATGATTGGGATCATACAACCTCTTCATTTTATAATGACTCATCATCAAGCAGCATTCCAAGAATTTCCAGAACCATATAAGAAAAATGTCAGACCATAGACCCACCGATCAACCTTCACCTTCCATTTTTATCCACAAACTCAGTCATGCTACAAAAACTCTCAAACCTAAGAAACCTTCCTAGATCGATAAAATTTCTCTCACCATATTACAACATCACAATATGAATCTCTATGAGGAAACATCTGCTTCTACTCATCATTTCCAACAACAATATCAATATAAAGGTCTCTTTAACTCCACTAAACCGACAAATTAAAGGATACTAATTAGGCACTAATTTACCCTAGAGGAACCAACCAGAAACTCTCCTTCTGACATTCATTACAAATAATGGCCCAAGTTGCTTAGTTACATATCATCCAAAATATTTTTATTTCCTGATGGAAATACAAACGCGACATCACTGATGGAAATATCCCGATTCATGACCACATCTCTTGACCTACCCAATCCACAACTCAAATCCCAATAGCCTCATCACATTTGAGAACATTAAAATTGAAAAAAAAACACATTGTTCAGCTAAAGCAACTAACCTAAAAAAACCTAACCCAATTCCCGTCCCCAACATCATTTCACCAAGATGGATTCTACATAGGTCCATCCATCATGAACTATGGGTTATTTTATTGACATACTATTTTCCCACTATGGTACTCCGAACAATATTTTTTAACCTATCACCAACCTTTTTCCATCATTGGGAAGATCCGTATTCATAAAAGAGACTGATATAACTTCAATCCAACTATTAGAACTTTCCCAACACTATTTCCAACTCTCCATGACCCACTTCAAAGATAACACCATCATACAATATCATTCTATCTTCCCATTGAAACCACCTGCATTGGGTACCACCAATGTCCATACTATGTTAATGGTAACTACATTCTTCCTTAGATTCCATTATAATTACTGAAACATGTTTTTCCTTTCAACATTAACCTGAGGTGACTTATATCCCAAATCGTTCACTCCTTTTTTCCCTGCTAAGTTGGGCCATCCTTTGTCACCTCACTCTATTGATTCCAAACCTCCACAATTGGTAGGTCACCAAATTACCTATCCATGACTTCTTTTTCACTCAATACATACCACCATTAAAAACACACACCTAATGTATTCATCCCAAACATCTGATTAAACTTCACCATTATGAAAATCACTATTTTTCAAATTGTTTTGTTCATTACATCATTATTCAACGCATCTGATATCCCTACGGGAATCGTTAATTTCCAAAGGTACTATTCAAAAACAAATTTATCAAACCCACACTATAACACTCAATTAAGATGTAGTTTAAGGAATGTTTGGGTGTCAAACCCATAGAGACAGAGCATATGTTCTAAATTAATTAACAAAACTATAATTGAAATTATTTGGTTTGTTGTAGAAAGGGAAAAAAATTTAGGGATTGGGGTTGAAATCAATAAGGGGGAAATTATAGGTTCACTGAATTCAAGTTCATGTTTTAAGAATTCAATAATAATTGATTAATTCAGTTTTCTATGTGGGACTTGAGTCAACATGGAACCAAGGTCTTGGTATCCTGCCCTAATCCTATGATTGCACCTTTGGAATGGTCATCTACATGGTTCAATCATGAATATAAGAGCCCTAAAACCACATTTAAACATAACCGATGGATATTTCATAATGTTCATACACTAAATAATTTGATTAATTGATGAAATAATAATAAACATCCTAAAATCACAAGAAATGGTCATTCAGTTGCAAAAATAAGGAGATTGGAATTGATAAAGGATGTTTCCATAAATTGATAAAATGAATAAAGAAAAGAAATTATGTCTTAACACACATACCCTTACATCACATCACCAGGTAATAGATTGACTACTCTCTCATGATGGTAGCACATAGCATGGTTACCCAAGAAGAAATAGTGGTGATGAACGGCTCAAGATCGTCACATATGGTCTGACATACATCCCTTGGTGTTCCTTGGCTACCTTTACCCAAGAGTGTGTTGGGAGGGATCCCAATATTCTACATTTATTGGAATTATTGTCCAAAACCCACATCCCCACGTCCCTGATTTTATCCAATTCATCGATGCATACACGACGTTTACCTCGGGTACATGATGTGTACGTCAAATCTGGTTTTTCCTCTTCCGCATTGAATCTGTGGATGTTGCATTGGCTATTTGACTTTCTTCATGGTGTGTATTGACCATGAATGATGTGTACATGGATTTCATGATGCATACCGTAGTCATGACTTGTCTATTGGGGATCTATTTCACTTGAAATGGTCACAACGTGCACTTGTGGTACATGACGTGTAGCTATTGTTCATCAGTTTCTAACTCCTCTTTTCTCTCTGAAATCTGGTGGCGCGCCGCGAGAAAAGCTCGCACCGCGGAGGGTAATTAGGGTCATATTTCCTCCCCTTTTCATTATTTTTTTTTCAAAACCCTTAATTTCCTATTAGAATACATAAAATAAGTCATATTATTCCAAAATTGGCAAGATTATTGTTTTACCTAGAATGGCTTAAAGGCCTTATTTTTTTATTTATTTTTGATAACCCTCCTTTCAAGGGATAAGGTGGAACCCTTTCACAACTTATAGGCTTAGATATTACATGAATCATATGTCATAGAGAAATATATATAATCTAACTATATGGAACTACTCCATCTATCTTCTTCATCCAAATTTAATCTCTCCACCTTCACATGTCTTGTTCATCTAGGCTTCTCTTACACGCACTAGCCAGTCCCAATGGCAATTCCATACCCTCTCTTGCTGAAAAATCTGATTAGATTCTCATCTAGAGAATGCTTCTCCTCTAAATCCTGATCTCGAGTTTTCTCCTTGTATAGTTTTTCTGGTCATTAAGAACAATTTCAGGTGGCCGAAAGGACTTGAGGTGGCCCAAAGGCCTTGAGGTGGCATGATGGCCTTGAGGTGGCCTGAAGACCATCTGGTAGCCAAAAGGCCTTACTGGTCCGAAGGCCCTGGGTGCTCTGAAGGGCATGAAGGACCTGAGGAAAAAATCAATGTCTCAAGATCCTAAACAGATGAATGGTTCCATCTTCTATAGTACCGAATAATGCTTTCTAATTTAGATACTATAGTAACATTAAAATTATTTCTCCACTCATTTTAACTCGGGTCACTTGGATGAACTTGTCGAGTCCACACCAATGAGGCTAAGGCTCTTCTGCACAAGATTAATCTTTTAAATACAAAAGTCAATATACAAAAAAACTCAAATATATTTTCATGAAATACATGTATGACGTCACAGATGAACCTAATCTAATTACTTTGAGAACCAACTCAAGGCCAAATCCAGCACAAATCCCGATTAACCATCACACACAAGGGCAACCTAACAAGCCCTTCATTGATTTACCATTGGAATCTTGATGCCACCACATCCACATCATAAATTTATCCACACATACATGGCCTAAAATGATTCTCCCCACCATTAGAGTATCAATATCTCCTCCTTCCTTGATCCCTTTCAACCACTCTGGTACACGCCTTGACCACAAGACCAACAAATAACATGGAAGTGGTTGTTCATCCTTTCTTAGAACAAAAAAACTAACTATACTAGCTACCCTTTCCCTGATTCCAAGAAATACCCAATGAAATTTGTTTTAATTTTGTATATCCTAAAGAACATTCCCACAAATTACCGAAGGAGAACTCCTCCACTACATGGTTCCCATGAACATTCCACATTTTTTGTGTATCCTCCAAGATGTTTGACATCCAACCAAAACACACTGATGTCTCTAGGCCTAATTCCAAAGACTTCCTAGAAAACCTAGTATAGTTTCAATATATTGGAAATGTTCATCACTAGTGAAAGGTATTATATGATGTTATTGACGATCATCATTAAAAACTATCCACTATCATCATCACTTATCACCAAGAGGACACCTAAACCTATCGAAGGTCTCATGCTTCATGCCCCCCAATGCCTTATCCACACTTGAACAACACAATTTAAGTGATTTTATATCCAAAATCACCACCACCTCATGAACCTATACCATGTGTCTATGACCCAACATTCCACTTGGCGCCCTTATCATGACCCCACTTTAGTTATTCTTACAGGATCACTCCTACAATAAAAGATACACAATGATTCACTCCACCAATCCAAAATAAACTAGTTTCTATCACTACCAGGGTATATCAACATTGATTCCTTGGAAACACGTGAACCCCCATAAAAATCAATGAGGAAAATATCCCAATGGCATCATGCATCTCTATGAAATTACCATTAGTCAACACTTTTCAGAACCACCATGGTCTTGCACTCTCCTGAGACCAAACAAAAAACCCATCTCTAGGTAAAAAAATTGTGAATCACTCAATATTGCCCCAAAAAAACATTGTGTTCTACATTTAACACCATAAAAACAACACGATCATTCCTCTGAAGGATCATATGTTTCACATTAATGCTTATAACCAAACATAAGAACACAAGTGACTCCATGAGGAGACTCAAAGGAAGAACAATTCAACATTAACAAAACTCAATGCCACCCACTATTAATTGATTCCCCTATGAAGAATCTACACGTTATTTCACATTCCAAGGAACCTACAACATTGGGAAAACCTCCCTCAATGATAACCTCGATTTCTTAAGGTTTTTAACTCATAGCTACTACTCAAGACATATCTTCCAAATCCATTAACCCTTCCAACTAGCGCTATAGGCTAATCATGTACTATGAAACAATTCTCTATGTACCATTTCCAAGGTTCTAAATGTTTACCTATGCCAGGAACATCCCTACGCACAAACTCCCCGACCATATTATCTCATTGGTCACCCTAAAAAGTATTATAATTAGAACTCCATAGACAAGAGCTACAACAAAAAAGCATTACTAGCTCCCTCTAAAAATAACACACAAACATGAACAACCTGTTGTTAACATCGGTCATCCTGCCCCCATTCCAAACACACTGCATCTATCAAACCTAACAACCATATACTATAAATCCCACGCCAAAAATACTTTCACACATATACTAGAACCATGATTCGAGCACCCACTCTATGGCCCACAAAACCACTCCCAAATTCTTA
Organism: Viscum album; assembly: GCA_963277665.1. Classification (NCBI taxonomy): domain Eukaryota; kingdom Viridiplantae; phylum Streptophyta; class Magnoliopsida; order Santalales; family Viscaceae; genus Viscum; species Viscum album. The sequence continues at coordinate 1,652,416,182 of OY728121.1, read as the reverse complement.
ATCCACAAGAGTTACCACATTCACCTTAAAAAACATCATTACACTACATTGTTGTCAAAACCTAAAAAATATGTAATAAAAACATACCATTAACTAAAAAACCCAACTAATAACTATCCTAAATTTTGAATCATGTGGTCTCCAGACTAATTCACTCTCACTTCCCAACAAACCCGTCCACATGGTGGACAACCAACACAAGGCATATCCACCACTGGTGTCCCAAAAAGGTTCCATTATTCACACATTTTTCCATTAATAACCATACATTTTAAAAAAATGATTTAACCTTTCAAAAATTCCATTTTAAAAACCCAATAATTTACACATTCAAAAACCATATGCTATATAATCATTTCTGAAACATAAAAAAAATCAAAATGGATTTTCAAAACACATCCCCTTTACAAACTAATGGATTTAAGTTTCTCAAAATCCCATTGAAACCCACTTTTTCACACCCATTATTCTATTAAATTGCACTTTATTTTCAATTGGTTACGTATTCCAGACACAAGTCAATCATAGGAAACATACAGATGACCAGTCGGTCCAAGTGCCTATAATGATGCATGAACTCACACATCCTTTCTTTCTACGTCGGGCCAAGTGATGAAACCTCATAAATCAATAACATCACATCCATGAATTAAATATAATGTGGAAATATTAACCAACTATAAATGAAAAAACAAAATATCATTTAACACCCCGAAAAACCTAGATTTTTCCTCATACGTGGGGATGAATGCACCCAGACACAAGATCGTTACAAATTACTAAAAAGATCCAATTATCCTATGTAAAATGTCTAAATACTGAGACAAAAGTTGGACTCCTCTAATACAACATTATAATATCCCCAGCCTAGATTCCACTATAATAGGTGCCCCGAGCTTGGTCATTACATGACTTCAAATGCGCTTCCCGATATTCCAAAGGCTACTGACTAGTATCATGGGTCTAAATAGGGACATGGGGAGACTATAACTGCTTATCAGAGTGAATCCACAACATAAATAACACAAATAGATAAAAAAATCAAACAGAACAACAACATACCCCATGTAAAAAATCCCAATATGTGACCACGTTCCCATGATATAATACAATCTAGAGAGAGTAAACTACATGTCATAAATTCAGAAATAAAATACAAGCAAGAAAACTAGAAAAACATTATGAAATCATACCTGAGTCCCAAACTGGTCCTAACCTCCATGCTCCAAAGTATCATCTCATTAAAAACCAAACACCATGTCCCAAATCTCAACATGTACCTAAAAACAAGAATCATCTTCTTAGTGCCCAAGTTCCATGGTGGCCCAAGCAGGGTTTGTGTACAACTCAGTAGGACACCACAAATGGTGTATAATTAAATATCCACTTTGGACCAACTATATGCCGGTAACAGGTAAAATAGATAAACAAGGAAACAATAAAATCATTTAGGTAGTTTTATAATATTCATTTTACCCATTATGTTTCCTAGAGTCAACCAATAACAACTAACTCTTGTCACACTCAGGGTATTAGCCATGGAAAAAGGGGACATAGACATTTAACCACAAGGGATTTAACTAATCAAAACTCATACCATAACCATTATCTAAAATATTCATTTAATCCATTTTAATCATTATTTCCATTTCACCCCTTTGGATATCCTCATTTCTGAATTCATCTTCATCTCATGTTCTATTGGTTATGCAATTACATAATTTCTACTCCAGCCTATGACAGTAAATTTCCATTCATAAGGGAATAATACAAGTCCCCATATAACTAGAGATAAACAAATCACCCCAACACATTACACTCACCTCAAGAGTTAGTCTAGGTGGAAAGCAACTATTTGGGGAATAGATCCTCCACCCCTTCTCAAATGCATTCATATTGTGATGGATTTTAGAGACTCAACCAAACTCCAACCATGGGAATAAAAGCACAAGTATGTACCCTACACTACCAATCCATGTTCACATAATTCTTTATCTATTCACCACATATTCCATTTCACAGATAATTTCAATAAAAAACATAATGTTCCAAATTCATAATTCATCAATACATAAACTATTCTAATTTTGAACCCCACGAACACATTACCATTTCGAATGCATTTAAAATTAAACCATTTATACTATACCAAAAACTCTGTTATTCCATTGTATCATTTAAACAATATAAAATTAATCTCACATAAAAACCACTTCACATTTTCCAACACAAACCATAACTTTTTAAAAATATATACCGTTATCCCTAAAATCCCTTGTATGTAATGCCATCAACAATTCATGATCGTTAGTTAGTTCACATAAAAATTATGTTATAATGCCAACATAATTTTCATGGTTCATATCTCACTATCCTATAGATCAATTCAATAAATATGGTCCCAACGGACCCTTAAACAACATTATGGAAAAATAAAATTCAACATTATTATTTGAAGACAACTTGAAGCCACTCGTTAAAACATGGACCCTCCTATTTGAAATAAAAACAAGCCCAAGGACATTCATTTCCATTTCCTCCCTCCAATATAATCATTAAACCATTATCATAAAAAGGGATCCCATCCCATATTTCAAGACTCATTCTAAATCTCCATAGAATACCTTAATTTGAAATCACTTTCTGGATGGCCCATCCAATCCCATCAATTCTCACTTTCAAACATCATTTTTATCAATTACTCAAAAATCGGTTCAAATGCATAATTATTAAATCAAATAATTTCAAAACAATTCAAACATTTACAGAAGATGACTTATAAATTTATTCAATCAATCCATTCCTTTCCCTATATATCAATTACATTTTTAAAACTCTTTCTATCTCATAATACTATTATCTAAAGTTTTACTAATTTTAATCACCAATTACAAGGGTTCGACTTACACCTTTGGTAGCCCTATGTTTAGTCTCACCTCATCAAAAATACCCAATAGGGTCTGTGATGGGTCGCACATCACAATACAGGGACCAAATAACATTTCCAAACCCAATACCTCAAAATGCATCATCGGCGAAAATTAAATCCACTACATACACACATAACACATCGAGACTATGGGAAAAATAATATAGATCTACCCCTCATGTTCATTGATAAATGATTTAATAATCTTCACCCTTGATTTTATTTCAAATACCCACTAAATTTAAATACCCCGAAATTCCGTATAATATTATTTTAATTATATGAAATTATTACAAGTATTTAAAATTCGACGACACTTGATTCTGTGGCCCGAAGAGATCAGAAAGAATTTATTGAGAATTATTTAAGGTACATTCTATAAATGTGCAAGTGATATTTTAAATCTTTTTTATTAGTAATCAGATTGAAAATCCGAGGGAAACATTGAATTCGCATAACCGGGATTCTCTATGGTTAAGATTAACATCTACTGAAAAGGGTTGGACTATAAATAAAATTCTTGGACATTTTAAAATATGAATAAAATAACTATTTGAGATATTTTATTCTTCTTTAGTCATTGGGTGATGGTTGGAAGAACCACAGTGTAACGATATTCATTAAATTGAGATCATTAAATGACTTGTTCCATTGTTTGGGTAACCGCAATGTCGGTTTGATTAATAGGATCATTGATTCAGGTTCAACAATGAACCACATTAATGAATTCATCATTGAGCTCTTTAATTATTCTTGTTAATCAAAAAGTTGGTATGTGAATTCAAAACCTACATGTGGAAACTCTAATGAGACGTTGACGACTCTTCTTTCCAATGAATAATGGAGAACGAACAATGATCGTGGGAGGAACCAATCTAGAGATCGATGGGAAACAACAAATGTCAAATGAAAACAAACACAAAATTCTTTCCTTTGTCTGTAGTGTATTCCAAAGAATCTTGGTTGGTAATTTAGGTGTTTAAATGATACCTGTTTTCTGTTCATGAAAAATACAATGAACACAGATCAACCGAAGAACTGGTTTATCAGAGACTCAATCATTCTTGTGGGTGGTAGTTGTGGGGTCTTAATTAAATGTTTTTCTTAATCTAAATGATGATTTTTATTACTCCCCCATGATAAAACACTAACTAATAGGGCATGGGCCCATTAAAACAAGGGCTAGACCCTCTGCCGATGATGGATGTTATGTGTTCTTCGTCCGAGACAGAGCGATGTGGACAAAAGGTCAATCCAAAGGGATCTAATGTAGGGGAGAACTGGGAGGCCCATATGCATAGCCTGGAAGGAGAATGGAGAACCATAGTATCTCTAGTGGCCCATGGAACCATCTTTCAGTGCATCACCACCGGCGATAGCATGGACCACATGGAGAAGCAGTCACCAAAGGTGCTACAGTGGAAAGGTGTCGTGGATGGACGACTATAGCTAGTGTAAGAGGTGGCACTAGAATGAAATGTGGGAGAGTATTAGACCACTCAACTGGATGCAAACTGACCGGGTCTAGCTATCTGTTTCAAGAGATGGAGAGGCACCCCTCTAGTGCCACCAACTATGGAAAACTGGACGTCCAAAATCTTGTTCGGCTTAACAGGCCTGCATTCGTGTGGGCCTAATTCCCCATGCGGGTCAGACCCACCAGCCAGGCTAGGTCCTCTAGTCAGACTCGGTCCACATGCTAGGCCAGACCCACCTGCCTGGCCATAAACAGATAGGACCCGGACCCGATAGGCCCAGTTTCACTAATTTTGATGTTATTCGAAAACTGGGAGTCCTATTGACATGTCGTCAACATCGTGAGTACCCGAGTGATGAGGAGATCCTTTTGAGATACTCCACTTATGTTTTGGAAGATTTTTTAGTCTGGAATTTGTTGGATTGCACTCGAATCCAACTGGGTGCTATTAACCTTTTTTCCTAAGTCCTACAGACCAGGCGTCCCATTGACACGTTGTATGTCATGTTTGAAACCTTATAAAAATACGGTCCATTAGGTTATTTATTTGTGGAAATTCATGGTGGCTGAGGTACAACCCATGTGCGGGTATCCTGTGGATGACTGTCAAGTGAAGAGAGCCCCTTCAATGATAGGTAGTAGTGCGACCCTCTGTGGATCAACAATGGCATAACCCTCAATTGATCGGCATGATATAGACCCTCTGCGGATCGGCAGTAGAGAGACCCTATTGGATCAACAATTGTGTGACCCTCTATCGATCATCAGTAGTGCGACCAGACTTGGGCCAACCGTAGAATGACCCATCGAGGATCAGTGGGAGAATGAACAATTGTGGATCTGCAGTAGTGCAACCCTTCTCAGAGATGTAGTCAAGGAACCCAATAAAATAAAATGACCTTGCATACAACTAATAATATTTATTTCTATTCTCTATGTTGTATAACTGCTGTGAGCTGTCATTTACCATATGCATTGTGATTGAGATCATGCATTGTGTATTTCTCTTTGTGGAATTCTGGGAGAGCTTTAGGGGACTCGGTTTCCTACTGGGTATTGTTATACTCACCCTTGCACGGGCTTCACCCAAACCTTGATGTGTCTTGCATAGATAATGGAAATCTTGAATGAGACTTGGGGAGCACGGTCTAGATTGTTCTCAGGGGTGATTTATAGACATGTTGAGCGGTAGTGACAAAAACCAACAAGTTGTACCTACCCTTCAGGTAGGATCCTTGGTGGATGACCTTCGGAGCATGTATTTCCCTTATTGATGTACTTTATTTTTATTTGGGCTTGCATACTTGCCCCTTTTTACTTTCATTAATGACTTTTACTCTTAGTGATTGTTTTTAGTAGTGATGGTTCTTTTTCTTTTCCATTGTGTTTTAGTTGTGTGTGGTGTGCCTCGTCTGTGTGTGTTCATGTTTAAAGGAAATTCCTTCTCATTTTTTGATTTCCCCTTTCTGGTTCTATTCATGATCCCCTGGCCTTTGGATGGAAGGTTTGGGGTCATCACAGAATGGGCCCCATTGGACAGGTCCTGACAAAGTGTAATTAGAGGGTGTTCGGTTATCCCCAAAGAACTAAGAGTTTGAAAATTTTATTGGGGAAATATTGTTAAGTATCTTGAGTTAAACATTCAGTCTGGGGAGTCCACTGTTGGTGTAGCGACTTATGTATCCATACACCATAACCCTAAACTCTATTTTCTAATTTGATACAAGAAAACACTAGGTGTATGTGTCTTGAAAATGTTTTCTTTAGATCTCTTTTGAGTCATCTACCCAGGTATAACTTATTGATTGTGGAACATATATTTCTTTACAGGATTCCTACATGAAGTTAGCTATCCAGGATTCTAGTGAGAGACCACAATGATGTACTACTGAGTGATGAGACATCAGTGCGGGGCCCTCTTACAGTAGTAGCACCTCGGGGTGGTGTACCAGAAGCACCACCACCCATATGGTAGCAGTTTCCACCATCCCAACTAGCAGACAGTGCATACCGATTGAGCGTGTTGCATGATTTCCATAGATAGAGGCCTATGGGGTTTCGAGGTGAGATATATCCACATGAAGCTAAGGATTGGCTGGTGGCTTTGGCAATAGTTTTCTACTTGGTTTAGACACCAGCAGACCAGATGGTGTTCTTAGCTGCTTGTCTCATCTTGGGAACAGTATGGAGGTGGTGGAGCAAGAGGCTACAAAAACAGAAGGAGATGAATCGTACCTGGTAGGAATTCGAGAGCCTCTTCAGGGTGAAGTTCATACTAGAGACTCTATTCTCTATGCATATTTAGGACCTACTTCACATTGAGAAGGGAAGACTGACGGTGGCCTAGTACTCGGTGATATTCAATGACCTCTATCGCTACTCCAATGACATGGTATGTGACCCTTTCTTCATGGCCCAACCATTGAGTAGGGACTCCAATAGGAGATTAGAGAATCGATAATATCTTTAAACATATTCATACAGGATGGAGTTCTAGAACGAACACTATTGGTGGAGAGATTCCTAACAGAGCAGACACTGATGATGAGAGCCATCGTCGAACGACAGGAAACCGATTCATCTACTGCAGTGAGTATGTAGATGATGCAGAGGCCCAAGAGGGCCAGAACTTCTGGGGGATGACCCCAAGATATAGGGTCAGAGGTGCGGATATTTCAAGGAAGAGGAGGTTAGAAGACGATCAAACTATTCTATTCATTCAGCGGGAAGGGTCACATGGCCCACAACTGCCCAAACAGCAATACTGATAATCCACAGGTGGTTGAGGGACCTCCAAAACAATTAAATAGGTTTGATTAAGGAGGACTTTAGGGTGGTGGATATCGAAGAGGAGCAGTCTGTGCAGTAGGTGGTGGGTGACAATTTGAGTTACTACTGCCCCCACTACGAGGTGGTCCACCCCGACCTCATATAGAAGGTGGAAAGGGATGATATCAGCTTCAGGTGGAAAAGGCCTATGACCAAAATTCTCAAGAAATTATTCAATGTATGATCTGGGTCTATTCCATCCTAGATTCAGTTCTTATAAACAGCGGTTCTAGTCACTCATTCATTTCCACATCTCTCATTCAGAGCTTGGAGATTCGGGTCAAGATGTTGGTCTGATCCTTATGATTAGACACTCATACAAGAGAGGATTCAATAGTAATTCACAGGTTTCAATAGTTATATCTTACTAAAGGAGGTGAGAGTTTCATATGGGATCTCCTAGTAGCAGTGTTAAGGTCTTACGATGTCATCTTGGGTAGGGAATTATTATCCATGATCCATTCTCAGATCGACTATTTTTTTTCCCAATGTGTGGTGTGTTTTTTTGTATGGGATCATATTTTACTTCACCATTGATATGAGAACATTTTCCATAAAATATGGACTTTATCAGAGGTGGGTGCAGCCAATCTGTCATTATTAGGCTAGATTTACCATTAGTGTAGTGGATGACAGCAGTCTCAGTTATCCTATTGTGGTGGACCAGTATGCTGATGTCTTTTCTGAGGATGTTCCAGGACAACCTCATCGCAGAGAGGTAGACTTCTAAATTTACATGTACCATGGGATGACACCGATATCTACACCTTCAAATCAGATGGCCCTTGTGGGGATTCGTGAGTTGAGTTTATAGTTGGAGGACTTGCAGAGGAAGGGGTTCGAAAGGCCCAATATTTCTCCCTGGGCAGCCCCAATTTTGATTTCAAAGACAGAAGAGGGGATTTTGCGGCTTTTCATGGACTATTGGTGCCTGAACCAGGTTACTGTGATGAAAAAGTATCATCTATTGAGGATCGATGATCTCTTCGATCTGCTGAATCAATCACATTGGTTTTCAAAGATTGACCTCAGATCATGCTATCATCAGCAAAGGGTACAAGATGGGGACGTAACTAAATAGATTAAATATACATGTATGGAAACTATGAGTTCTTGGTGATTCCTTTCAGTGTAAAAAACGCCCTCGCAGTGTTCATAGGACTCGTGAACAAGATCTTCCAACCATAACTCAATCACATCATGATGGCCTTCATTGATGGAATCTTGGTGTACTCTGTGTTGGAGGAGGAGATTTCCACACATCTGAAAATAGTTCTTGATACACTGTGATAGCACAGACTTTATGGGAATCTCTCAAAGTGCTAGTTATGGATATGAAAAGTCCACATTCTTCGACACGTTATCTCAAAGCTTGGATTTGCAGAGGATCTGACAATTATAGAGGAAGTGTTTTCCTAGGAGCCACCCTGGATTATGAATGAGGTGCGGAGTTTCATGGGATTAGAAAGGTACTATAGGACATATCTAACCAAATTTTAGAGTGTATAAACACCATTTGAAGATTCGACAAAGAAGGTAAAATCCTTCGTATCGACAGAGAATTTCCAACAGAGTTTCTAGGAGCTAAGACGGAGACTGAAGAGATCCCCAATCATGTGTCTACTTGAATAGGTTGTTGGGTTTGTAGTCTGTTGCAATGAATCATGGAATAGACTAGGGCGTGTTCTGATGCAAGAGCAAGCGGTTATCACCTATGTCTCATGAAAACTGAGGAAACATGATAAGAACTACAAAACCCATGATCTGGAGTTTAGATTAGGGGTATTTGTGTCGAGGATGTGGCTGCACCACTTTATGGGTGAACAGTTTACTGTCTAAACTAATAACAAGAGTCTCAGGCACATATTCTCACAAAATTACATAAACTAGAGAAAACAGAGATGTCTGTAGTTCCTCCAGGAATATGAATTTGAGATAATATATACTCTTGGGAAAGGAAATTTAGTAGCAGATTCCCTCACCAGGAGGTCGGGTCTACAACTTCTGAGTGAGGCGACAGAATAGCTAGCCGCATTAATGATATCCTTCATGGATAGAGATGGAGTAAATTACCTCAAGTCTATGACTATCAATCCCCAACCCCATCTGTGACTTCAGAAGACATAGCATAGGGACATCGACTGTAAAGATTTATGTGCTTATATATCCTCAGGGCAGGCTCATAATAGATTTTTTATTGGTGTGGAGCATGTCATCCATTTTAGAAGAAGCACCTGGTAAATGTGACGTTTTAGGAAGATGTGTTGAGTGAGTTCCATAAATCCCCTTTGGAGGTACATCCATGTGTGGAAAAGATGTACCAAGACCTCCAACGTCAATACTGGTGGCCAAGGAAGAAAAAAGAAGTTGTGGAGTTCGTTTCACGATGCCTCACTTGTCAGCAAGTGAAGACCAAGCAACAGGTTCCAACAGACATAGTAAATCCACCAGAGGTACCAAAAAGGATGTGTGATGGTATCTCCATAGAAATCATGATGGGGTAACCATGTATGTCTACGGGCCACGTCTCTATCTAGGTGATCGTTGGCCGACTCACCATGTTGGCCCATTTTCTACCCATCCGATAGTAGGGATCAATTAAGGGATTGGGAAGCCTCTACATCCATTTGAATGTACAACAACATGATATAGCATTGAAGATCATTTCATATCATGACACTCATTTAACATCTCAATTGTGGAAGGGATTACTGGAGGCATTCAAGACTCAGTTATTCTTGAGCACCACCTATCACCCTCAGACAGATTGCAAAATTAAGCAGACCATACAAACACTTGAGGACATGCTACAGACTTCTGTACTTTATTTTGGATACAGTTGGGAGGACCACCTACCACTTGTAGAGTTCCCATACAACAACAGTTATCACTCCACCATCAGCATGAAACCATTTGAGGAATTGTATGACTGACCATAAAGATCACCTCAATGATGGACATACCCATGGGAGTCAGCCCTTATGGGTCAAAAGTTGGTACGAGATACCACTGAGAAGGTAATGATCATCCACAAGCTGATGAAAACTACATAGAGTAGACAAAAGTCAAATGCTGATAGGAGATAGAGACCCTCAGAGTTCAAGGAGGGAGACCATATCTTCCTAAGGGTCTCAACCCAATGAGGATTGCAGAGATTTGGATGGGGCAGCATGTTACCTATGAGGTTCTTTGGACCATTCCATATCCTGAAAAGAGTTGGGGATTTTGAGTATCACCTAGCTATTCCCCCTCCGATGCATCATTTGTATAATTTTTTCCATGTGTCACCGGCGAGGGGATATGTGCGCGATCTATATCACATCATCGACTTGGATGATCTAGAAATTGATGATGGGGTGACTTTTATAGAGTTCTCGGTTGAGATAGAGGATCAACATGAGCGGGTCCTTTGTGGACGTTTGATCCATCTAGTGAGGGTTTAGTGATATCCCAGGAAACTCCAAGACAGAATATAGGAGTGGGAGGCTCAGATTAATTCTCAGTACCCCCATTTGTTTACTTATCATTTTTTGTGGCTTCCTGGGATGTAAACCCCTTAGGTGGATATAATGTAAAGGCCAAGAAATTCAGTATATGTTTTTAATTATATGTAATTTTTATGAGTCAGTGAAATTCAATGGCACTTGATTCCGAGTCCTGGAGAGCCCATAACGATTTTTGAGCTTTTTTAAGGTGTGCTCAGTAAACATGCGAGTGAAATTTTCTATCTTTCGAACCGGGGATCAGATTGAAAATCCATGGGAATTATTGATATTTCAGCACCGAGACTCTCTTAGGTTATGTTTAACGTCAACATGAATGGGTTGGATGAAAAGATTATTTTTTGACATATTGGAAAAATAATAAAATAACCCTTTGAGTTATTTTATACTTCTTCATCCATTGAGTGATGGTTGGTGGAACTTCATTGTAACTATGGTCATTAAATGAAGATCATAAAATGACCTATTACTTTGTCTGGGTAACCGAAATGCTCGTGTGATTAATTGGTTCATTAATGAACAAAATTAATAAAACGATCATTGAGATCTTTAATTCATTTTGTTAATGAAAACATTAGCTTGCGAATTCACAACCTGTAGGAGAATTTTCTAATGATACACTGAAAACTCTCCCCTACAACGAATAACAACAAATGAATGGATACAATTGAATGAAATGATCCATAGATCGATAGGTGATGAAAAATGTCGAACCATAGTGAATGTAGAATTATTTCCTTCGTCCTAAATGGATTCCCCCCAACACGTGTAGGGAATTTTGTGTCCAAATTATTCCTGTTTTCTGTTACTGAAACATAATAATTATGTGGATCAACCGACTAACGGGTTTATCTGTGACTCAATTGTTCATACATGTGGTTGTTAAAATGTCTTAATTTGGGGCTTTACATAATCTAAATGATGATTGATATCACCACCATGATAAAACACTAATGTAATGGGCACATTCAAATTCAAACAAGGCTCGAACCCTCTGCCGATCATCATTATTGGTCATTCTTCGGGGGTGACCGAGCAATGTGGAGGAAAGGCGAATCCAAAGGACTCTTTGTGTAGGTGGTGACCCGAGAATATCATAGGCATAGAAGGGATGGAAAATGGACCACTGAGGCATCTGTGGTGGCCCCCGGTAGTAGCCGCCAGCACGACGACGTCAGTGACCAGCCATTGCCAGCCGCATGGAGATGCATCGCCTAAAGGGGCCATGGAATGAAGTGTGCCACGGACGAATGACCATGGCTGGTGAAAGACACGACACTGACGCACCATGTGGGAGAGGAGGGACTTTCAGTTGTGGAAAACTAGACACCAAATGTCTGGTTCAGCGTGACCAGCCCGCATCACCGTGTTTTGAGTTCTATTAGCGGGCCATACCCACCAGTCGAGATGGGTCCGCCAGCCAGGCCTAGTCTTCCAGGCTGGCCGAACCTTCCAGCCTGGCCGTCCGTGTTTAACCCCTACCATACCCAGACCTGAACGACCCCATTTCACTAATTTTGACATAACATGAAAACTCGGTGCCAAATTGATGCATTTTCTATAGAGTGAGGACCCTTATGATGAGACAAACGTTTGAAATACTCCACTTGAGTTTTGGAAGAAGTTGGAGTGTGGCCGGGTTGGAATGGACTCGAATCTTATTAAGCCCTATTTACCATTTTGCTTATATTATACAGATCGAGCGTCTGATTGACATGTCGTCTATGGCGTTGGAACCCTTTCCACAATAGGGTCCTTTAGGTTACTTCTTTGTGGAACTTAATGTCAGTTGTGGTATGAACAATGGTTTGAGGGGAATAATCATGGGAACTCAAGGGCACCAAGTGCGTGAATCCAGTGGCTGGATATCAAGTTAATAGCAACCCTCCACGGGTTGGTATGAGAGTGACCCTTCATGGATCATTAGTAGTGAGACCCTCATTGGATCAGTAATGGTGTGACCCTTCATGGATAATCATGAGAGAAACCCTCCGTGGATCGACATCAGTGAAACCCTCTATGGATCTGCAGTAATGCGACCCTTTGTGGATCACCAGTAGCACATTCCGATGTGGGATGACTATTGAGAAACCCATCAAATATCAGTAGAAGAACAACCCATTGTGGATTGGAAGGAGAGAAACCCTTATTTGATTAGTAGTCGATCCACCCACCAAAATAAAATTATTTATCTCAAGACTAATGATATTTATTCATGTTATCCATGTTGTATTCCTGGTGTGAGTTGTCTTTTAAATTATGCTTTTTGATTGAGATTATTCATTGTGGTTTTTCCTTTTTTGAATTCTGGGAGACCATCGGGGGTCTTGGGGTCCCTACTAGGTATTGTAATACTCACCCCTACGCAGGCTTCACCCACCGTTTGATGTGTCCCGTGATGACGATAGACAACTTGACTGAGACTTGGGGAGATAGGTATAAACAGTTCTCAAAGTTGATTGATTGACATGGTGAGTGGCAGCGACTACAGACGATGTGTTTTTTCTTCCCTTCTGGTAGGATCTTTGGTAGAAAAAATCCAGAGCATGTGTTTTACCATTTTTTTGTACTTTCTTATTAGTTAGGCTTGAATAATGGCCCATTTTTTACTTTCCATATTTAATTTTACTCTTAGTGGTGGTTTTTATTAGTGGTTGTACTTTTACTTATTTATTTTTTTTACTTGTCTGTGTGTGTACATTTTTAAAGACAATGCCTTCCAATTTTTTAGTTTCTCATTTCCAGTTATAATCACCAGCCCCCAGCCTATAGATGGAAAGATTGGGGTAGTCACATAATGTGACTTGAGGGATGGGTCATGAAATTAAAATCCAGTCCTAAAATCATAAGTAATGGTTATGGTTTTAGGGATTCAATAGAAGATGTGACATTTTACAATCCCTAATCCAAAAAATGGAGCAAAAATAAGTATTATAGTCACCCAGATCGTTGATTAACACCTAAACATTCTCCAAATTCCCTAGAATAAAAGGATAACCATCCATGTAGGAGAATGGGGTTGTTGTTTCAGTAGATAGGGTATAGGGGTCGAATTGGATGATAATCCATGTGGGGATATAAAAATATTGAGATGAAAAAATAGTAATTTTTTTAAATTTTAATAGGGAACACTGTTTACCCGCATGATTTTCCAAACCATGTACAAACCAAGTGAAAGACACTCTCTATGGTATGTTTGGTTGCACAGTTACCTGGATATACCCTCTTGGTATACCAAACCATGTAGTAATCGTGTGCTATCCCTATGTTTGAAATGGTCACCAAGCTACATAATTTATTGGGAATGCTACATGATTTGAACTAACCCCACTCCAAACATGTTCCTTGTTCTTTCTAGACACTCTTCTACTCTTTTCACGTATCTCACCCCAAAACACTTCAAAATATCCTCAAGAACTCAATAAATCCTTTATTAACAATAAAATATAGTTTTTTAAAAAAAATGAATTACCTTCACTAAGGATCAGGATCATACAATATATTCCATCAGTAACTTATGTTTAATTTTTATCAAGAGTGACATGAGTGTTGTGACTATCCTTAATATCCAATATTCCATCAGTTTTATTAATCTCATTATTATCATCATTCTGATTAGTGTTTCAGTATCATCGGTATCATTAATATAGTTAGAGTTAGATATGTATTTTGTGTCACCAGTGATTCCAATGTCAATATTGTAATGATTTTAACTAGTTTTTTGTGTCTTATCAGTGTCATCAGTTCAATTAAAATATTCGATTTCATAATTATCATCAATTTCATTAGTATCATAAGTATTCTAAATGTTGTATCTATCATGAGTTTCATTAGCATTTTTAGTGTCGTAATGCTATTAGTTTTATTTATGTTTCACTATTTTAAATGCCATTAGAGTCATTATTCCATCCTATATTGGGTGTATCATGAGTATTTTTTTGTGTTTCAAATTCCAATTGTTTCATCATTTTAATCTATGTCATCATTATAATTAGTTTCAATTGTTTTTTAAAAATTTTCAATAACTTATGTGTAGTGTGGATGATGTATTCATCATGGTGAGAGTTTTGAAAACTATCAATATCATCATTATTTTCATAGTCACTAATGTTATATGTTTCATTAGTGTTTTAAATTTAATTAGGGTCATTAGGGTCATTTGTATTTTTGGTTTCATTAGTTTCGTCAATTTCATTGTTGTTTCAAGTTTAATTAGTGCCATGAGTCTCTTCAATGTAATTAATTTCTTAATTTTCATCACCATTTTCAATGTCATATGTATTGTGAGTGATTTAATTGTCTCCAATGTCATTACTATCTCAACAAATAGTAAATTTTTTCATTTTAAAAACTATCACTTGTATTATTTTTTATTCAATTTTGTATGATTCATTTCTAAGATTACTATCATGAGTGTCTTTAGTGTCATCTACATTACCAATATCATTATTTCCATCAACTATGGTGTCACATTCAATAGTATCACCATTTTGTTTGTTTTATATGTAGTGTTATTATATTACAGTTTTTAGAGGAATCTATTAAATGATTATTATATATAACATTAGTTCTATTAGCTCTATTAGTGTTTTTAGTTTTTTCACTTTAATCAATGTTGTTGGTGGTATCACTTCATCATTTCCATAAGTGGAATCAGCGTCTCCAGATTCAATACTTGTGTCAATGTTGTCAGTTTTATTAGTGTAATTAGTGGTTTGGGTATTGTAATGTGAATTAGTGGTGTTAATGTTCTCAATATTATTAAATATGTTAGTAGTATTAATTTATTTAGTGTTTTTATATAAATAGTTCCATTAGTTCCCAAAGTATTTCAAGTGGAACTAGTTTTGTTAGTTTAGATAGTTTAATATATTTTATTAGTTCCATGAATAGAATATATGTTATCAATATTGTCAATGTTGATAGTTCCTTAAATTGTTTCACATTTTTAGTTCCACTAGTATCACATAAGTCATTAGTGAAATTTGTGTTGTCAATGTCTTCAATGGTAATTGTGATGTTAGTGGTTCTAGTGGTGTTAGTTTCTTTAGTTTCTTTAGTGTCATAATTGACATCAATAAAATTAGTTTCGTTCTTTTCATTATAAAATTCAGTGGAATTATTAATTTCAATGACATAATGGATTTAGTATCCTCAGTGTCATTTATTCTAGTTTCCTTGGATTATAATGTAGCGTTCATTGGATTATGATGTAATTTGATTATCAGAGTCATGTTTTATGGACACATGGATTCACTACAACAATAGTGGCATATATCAGCACTCAAAATAGGCTTCAACAGTTCTAAAAAAGCACTATAAAGCTCAGCGCTCATATAGGGGGGTCTGTTTTATCAACACTCTGAAAAGCGCTGATAAAGGTCCATTTTATCAGTGCTAAAAAAACACTGATACAGGTAAAAAAATAAATAAAATATAAAAAAAGATTTAAATAATGTGGGGAGAGATTTTAATAGTGCTTGACCCCCCCCCCCCCCCCCCTTATCAATGCTAGGAGGTCTCCCGCGCATTTCTCTTCCTCTGCATCCTCACACGCATGCACCCCTTTGTGCTTCCACCCAAACTCCAACCCGCAACCTCACCTTTTCACGGCAGCACCTTTACCACTATGCTCATTCATCTTTTCTCTATTTAATGATATATCTATTTATTTATATATATATATAGTTATAATTATTCGTATATTGATATAGATTCATATTAATATAAATATATTTATTAATATTGTAGTATACATATATTCATTCGTATATTAATATATATATATATATTAATATATATATTTTTAGTTATAATTGTTTATCCATATATTTATTTGTATGTTAATATATACTTATAAGATTATTTTTAAACAAATTAATGAAATATGTTTTTTATGTGTGTTTATAATTAAATAAATAAATACATACATACATTTATACAACACACACACACACAAAGACATATATATTTACGAATAAATACTTATATGTGTGTATTTGAAAAGCCATAGAATGTTAAAACGACCATAACATATAATCTAGATACCCATTTCAACTCCAAAACCAGTCAAATCAAAGAATATGAAACAATATTTTCTATAATATGTGGTACATGACTAAATGACATCCAGATCCGAAGTTATATTTGATTTAATTTTAACAAATCGAGGTATCCTAACTAAAAAATTATCTTTGGGAGGCCTTGTGGGCCTTTTTTGGGTTCAAAGAATGTGACCACGACTTTTCTTGGGTCACCACCATGTAGATCTTGTCACAGGCTTCGATTTGATATGCTGTAGAGCACAAACAGACACCAATATCAAAAGTTATGGCCGTTCGAAGTTTGAGTTACATTTTCCACTTATTTTAGATATTTTAATAATTTTTTTTATTTTTTGTGTCTTCAAATTGTTATTAAATAATTTTTAATCGATAATAATTTTCAAATTATTAATTAATAAAATTGTTTTAAATATTTTAAATCCATTTTCATTAAATTTCTTTTATATTAAATTTAGTAGTCTATTTATACGTATCTAACCATTATTTAAAAAATATATATTATTTTTAAATCAATAAAAATATACTTATATAACAATTATTTATTTTACATGATTTTTTTAACATAATTTTTTTTTCCGGTAGGAAAAAGTGATGATAAATCCTACCTTTATCAGCGCTACTAAAAAAATAATTTCTAAAATCGTCCCCTTTATCAGCGTTTTTTTTAGCGCTGATAAAGGTGTAGTGCTTCCCTTGCCCATTTTTGTAGTAGTGATTCCCAAGGCTCCTCAGTACAATGAATAAACTAGTACATGAAAAATAATGATGTTTAAGGAAGGGAAAACAGTAAGGACGAATGTATATATGGAAGCACTAGAACTCTTAGGCCTTATCTATGTTTCAAATTTGGCATTGATTATGGTTATGCTTTTGGTAGTCTATAATGCAAGTGGCCATTGCATAAATTTACATAACTGACTGAGATGCTATAGATTCTTGTTTCTACAAGTTCCCACTAAACCCTCAAAAGTGTATTTTTCTTCAGAAATCCAAAAAATAGAATTATTGATTGTTAGTATAATATATTTCATAAACAACAATTTTTCTATTGATATTATCCATTTAATTGGTTTCATTAGTATAATTATCCTTTTAAAAAATTCTAGTGGTGTCAGTTAAACTAGTTTAATGAATATCACATATGGAGTTAATTTCACCCATGAAATTATTATTATTTGTGGTGTCAATGTTATTTGTAGAATCAATGTCTCCAGTGTTTTTAGTGGTGTCAAGGTCATTTCTACTGTTATTTTCATTAGTACCATAAATGAATTATTAATTTTTAGTATTATGATTTTTGTGTCAATTATCAGCGTCATTAAAATCATCATTTTTCATCGGTGGTTTCATTATTATCATTTTGGACAATACTATCAACATCATCAGTGTCATCCCAAATTCCATTATTTTGAGTCTTTCAAGAGTAATCAGTGCATCCAATTTTTCTTATGGTATATATGTTATTAGTATATTTGGAGGAATTGTTGGTGTTTTATATGTTAGTATAACAAGTAGCATAAGTGAAATTGGTCGAGTCATTTCTATCAACGACTTTAGTTCTATAAAAATCATTAGGGATTCCAGTTTCATCAGTTTCATTTGTACTATCTGTGAATTCAATGTCATTAGTGATTTCAGTTTCTTCTATAATGAATTTTTCATAAGTGATGCTAGAATCATTAATGTGGAATACGTCATGATTTAAATTTGTATACTTTGTTTCATTATTGACATAAGTGCTCCTTATGTCATCAGTTTCATCAGTAATGTTTATAACATTAGTGTTGTTGGTGACATTAGTTTCACCAATAGTGTTACCAGTGTCATGATCTATAGTATCCATATTGTCATCTATGCCATACGAGTTGTTGATGGTGTTATTATAGTTTGTGGAGTTAGTATCATCAAGGGTGTAGATGTTTTCATTGTTCTAAATTTCATCACGGTCTTCATCCGATTTAGTTTCATCAATGTAATTTATGTCTTCAATATATTAAATATTATTAAGGGAGTCCTTATATTCATTGGTAGAATTTTTATCAACTATTAATTGATGTCTGAGATGTTGGTGGAGTCAATGGGGTCAGATTCATCTGCGCCATTAGTGTCCCCAATTACATTAGTTTTTCTAGTACGGATAATCATGTCATTGGTATCATTTCTGTTAGTGTCATTAATGTCGTTATTTTTAAAAGATTTTAGTTGGTTAATAGTGTCAATTTAATAATTTTAATATGTGTTATCATTTTTATTTGGGGAGTGAGGGTCTTTATTTCTATTAGTGTCTCCAATATTGTGCATTAAATGAATGTTATTAATGATGTTTGTACCATATGCAGGGATACTGAATTCTCTTCCTTGTTAAGAATTAGTGTCATTATTAGAATCAAAAACATTGATATCATCATATACACCATTTTTATGTGTTCTTTCAGTGATATTTGTACCATAATTGTAGACGGATTTATTTGTTTTATTTGGGGTGTTACTATCTTTACTATTTCCATTATCCTAAATAATACAAATGGAATTAGTATCTTAATTTGTTCCAATATTGTCAATGGAATATATTTTATAATAATTTTCAATGTCATCAGCAACATGATAGGAGTTAGTTTCATCAATGTTTCTCATGAAATTAGTAGATAAATAAAATAAATGATTTCAGTTCCATTAGTGAAATAAATTTCAAAATTATTGACATTAGTGGAATTAGTTGTGACATTTTCATCAGTGTCATTAATCTCAATAGTGGTGTATCTGGCATTGGTGATGTGAACAGAATCAGGCATGTTATTCACCTCCGTATTATCAATGGTTTCACTTTTATGTGTTTTACATTTTCATCATCATTTTTTTAATTTTATTTCAGTGCCTTTAGTGATGTCGATAAATTCATTTTTATAAGTAGAATCAATTATTTAAGTGTTATCTATGGTGTTAGTTCCATCAAATTCTTCAATTAAATAATTGGAATTAGTGTCACTAGTATCATAAGTTATTTTAAAGTCATTAGTATAGCTAGTAATGTCTATATCATAAGTCATGTTATTGGAATTAGTTTCTTTATCCCGATTAATGATGTCTCAAAATCAGTTTAGATAGCGAAAAACATGTTTTAAAAATGTGTCTATTTTGTTACTAGATTCAATGTATTTTGTTTCATAAAAATAAGAATTTTAATCGGTGGGATGAATATCATCAATGTATTTATGAATATTTGTGTTTTATGTGTCATCAGTGGACGCTATATAATAAATCGAATTAGATTAATTAGTTTCTTCAATTTTTTCAGTACCATTAATGGGGTTACAAATTTTTTCATCTTCAGTGTCATTAGTGATAAGTGTCGTATTAGTGATTTTAGTGTCATTATTTATTTTAGTATCATCTATGTCTTTAGGGTCTTCCAGGTTGTCAATATAAATAATGTATTCAGTTTATTATGTGTCTTAAATGGAGTTAGTTCTATAATTATTGTTATTATTTCAGTATTTTAAGTGTCATATATGATTCTACTCTCATCATTATTGAAATTTTCTCAAGTGGAATTAGAATAATCATTTTCATGACTGTTTCTAGTTTCATTAGTAAGTTTCTTTATATGTGTTTGTATTATATATGTCAATATCCACATTATATTGTATTAAACATCAGTGTTTTCAGTTTCATTAGTAGTGTTGATATTTTTGTTGTAATCAATTTAATTAGTTTAATAAAGAGTTTAAATTTTGTTATAAACATATATGTCTCCAGTGTAATTAGTGGTGTTATTATTCCTAGTGTAAATAATGTTTTATTTGTCTTTAATTGAATTAAAATTTTTACTGTTTTTAGTTACATTAATATCTTCAAGTCTGTCAATGATGTTTATGAAATCAATGACATAAGTGGGGTTAGTGTCATTAGCTCTTTCAATAGTTTCTCGGTCATTAATATCATCAATAAAATACATATAATTAATGTGGTCAGTGGAACTGGAATCTTTATTTTTTCAATATTTTCAATGTTTCTCATGGATTGAGTGGAATTGATATTGATAAAATTTTCAGTTTATCACACTCCCCTAGTATCATCAATTTAATCAAGGCGATATGTGTATTTTGAGTTGTAAATAGATTCAATTTCCCCAGTTCTATATTTTCATTACTTGAATATATAGATTCAGTTCTATAAATGTCATCAAGGATTTTGGTGGAATTAGTTTAATGAAGGGAGTTAGTTTTATTGGTGGTGAAAATTTTATTTCCACCATTGGAATCATAAATATTATCTATAAAATTAGTTTTTTATAGTATTTTCTTTAGAATTGGTTTCATTGATTCAACTAGTACTGTTATTGGAATCTATGGAATCTACATTATCAGTGACATCAGTTTACATAGTGGTATCCATGAATTTAGAGTTAATAATAGTGTTAGTTATTTAGTGTATTCAATCTCATCAGTGTTACTAATAATATTTGTAATATTTATTGTGTCGAACTCATAAATGGTATAAGTGGTATCAATGACTTCGGTACCATAAATTTAGTCTACAATGTCATTGTAATTGATCTCATAATGTAACCTAATTAATTAATGAAATTTTTGGTATTAGTATTTTCATGGGTGGTATTGTCATCAAGTGAATATGTGATGTTAGTTTCATTAATGAAATTAGTTTTATTAGTGGTGTTTATAGAATTCATTACATCATTGTTTTTATTTTCATAGGTTTCTTCATTGGAATATATGTCACTAATTATCTTAGTTTCATCCATATCCTCATGGGTTTTAGTGGTGATACTGCTCACCAGGTCATTAGTTTCTTCTTTGGAGTCACTCTTCTCAGTTTCCTCAATGCATTCAACGTCATAAATGAAATTAATGTGTTCAGTGACATCAATTTTATTAATTAAATTAGTGTTATCTATATCATTTGTGTGGTCATTGGCATAAGTATAAACCATTTAGTTTATATTTATAGTATCATCTATGTTATCACTTTCATCATTTTATTCAGTTATTTCATTTTCATTAGTTATGTTAGTGGGGTCAGTTACATTAGAGGAACTAGTCTCAGATGTGTTATAATTTTACTTATTTTCATCAATGGACTCATTGAAAATTCTATCATCAGTATCACTTCATATTTAATGGAATCAACATATTTAGTATTTACAATTGCATAGTGGTTTTTAGTTTCCTCAATAGTGTTAATAAATTAATTACAGTCAGTATCGTTAGTAATGTCATTTTTGTTTTTATCATCCTTTTTATCTTTGTAATATTTTTTTTCACTTCCGTCAATTAAAAATGTAATCATTTTCAAAAATAAAATCAATGTTTGTAGTTATTTTTATGTCTATAGTGAAATCAATATCTTTAGTGTCATTATTATTATGGTTTTCAATAGTGGTATCACTATTATATCAGTAAGAAGTGGTTCTAATGTCATCACTAATTAAATTTAAAATACTTAACACATTTTCAATAATTCAATATCACATGACATAAACAACACTTACAACTCTAAATATTGAAACATCACTAATAATAATAAATATAAGGAAGATAATGATTCCACTGGATATAATACCCCCACAGATAACAGAAATGATGTTGGCCCAATTGATGAGGCTAACAACATTTATAAAACTAACATAATTGATGATATTGATTTTACTAATATAATCTAACTGACTAATGCCTTTTGAAATAGTAATGGAACTTTTAGTTGTAAGAAAATTAATAATTTTCTTACTATTAATGGAATATATGAAAATGATTCCATTGATTCCATTGATTCCACTAACTCCACTGACTTCATTGGTTCCATAGACGATGAAATCACTAATAATGCTTACTTAATTGAAAAAACTAAAATAACAATTCACATAAACATTAATAACAACACTTTGGACATTGAACCATCATAATAAATGGATAATGTTGGTAGTAAAGATGAAATTGAAGGCTTGGATGATGCTATCATCTTTAATGCCATCGATGACACCGATGTACCTAATAATATTTTAAAAACTGATAATACCAATGATATTGGAAAAAATATCACCACTATGAACATTCAGACAGTATAAACCATTATTAATATTTATGTCCATGGAGAGAGTGCAGGAAATAATCCAATAATATCGACAATGAAACTGATTACACTGAATGTGACACCCCCAGCTTCCACAGTTCGTTACCCTTTGAATTATGCAATAGCTTGCGTTGTACGCAACATGGAGATTTAACACACCCCAACCAATCAAACAAGATATTATAAAAAGTAGTACCCATTTTTTGAAATTTTATAATTTTTATTTTTAAAATGGACATCATTTTTGGATTCTGAATATCAAAATTATCTTAGGGTGAATTTTTTGGTATTTTTCAGAAAGCATTCAATTTTTTATGAATAATGAAAATCAATACGTTATTATTTACAATATAATTTTTATATAAATAATTATTTATTTTATTTAAAATTATCTTATGTAGAAATATATACATAATACATATATTAGTTCAATGTAATTTATTGGAGTCATTCTATAAGAAAATTAGATGTATAAAATTTTGTTGAACTTTTTACCCTTTTTTACCCACCTTCGAGGCACATTAGCAAATTTGAATAAAACGTAATTTTACCATTTCTATGAATTGAATTTAAAAAATCCAAGACACATGGTTGATATCGATAAGTAAAATTTTGTTCAATAAGATGAAAATAATTTTTGGTGAATAGTACATTTTGACTTTTAATTACCACGGTTAAAAGTAAATAGGATAATTAATTGTACAAATGATATTATTATTACCATAACACAGGTCCTAATTCAATTGGAATAGTTTATTTCGACCAAAAACAACATTATGAATAATAAATCATCTTTTTGGTCCACTTTGAATAGATTAGGACATTTAATATTATTTTATTTAAAAATGAGTTAAAAGTTTTAAATTCAATATTTCATAACTAAAACCTTTTATATATTGGGTCACACATATGATAAATTTGACTATAAATAATAATTAGAAAGACAAATGTATTTACTAGATAATGGTAATTTATTTATAATATTTAGACATTAAATAATTAAATTTATTTGTGAAAAAATGATGATGAAATAATTACCTTTTTAATGAAATATTAAAATAATTGATATTAAAAATAACCAAATAAATGTAAATTGAGACTTTTTATGAATTAAAAGAAATTCAGAGGCTAATATTACTTGTTAGGTTTTATTGAATTAATTTTTTTAGAAGTAATAATGTTTTTAGGACTTTATAAAAAATCAGATACTAAAGAGTGTCATAATTGACAAAAATGAGTTTGTAAAACAAATACTATATTATTTAATGATATTGTAACACCCCGAGATTTTATGAAAAATATTCTTTTTAATTTCATTAATGTCTTGTGTTGTACACTACACCAAAAGGAGCTTCCACAACACATATCCTTGACTTTCCTTTCATTACACACAATCGCGACCTTCCTTGATAGCGTGTGTAGTACGCAATACCGAGTTTCACTAAACAACGATATGCTATTAAAATATTATTAAAACTAGCCGTTATGAATAGTAATAACCACTTTTTGAAATTTTGTAAATTTTATTTTTCAAAATGGACTTCATTTTTTGAATTCGGAATATCGAAATTAGCTTAGGGTGAAATTTTGTTGATTTTCGGATAACTTTCATATTTTGATGAATAGTGAAAATTACTAAATTTTAATTAAAAACAACTTTTTCAATAGAAATAATTAATAGTGATAAATTATTAATTTTAGTGTTTTTAAAGTATATTTAGAATATATTTTTTTCAATTTAATACAATGTTGGTCATTTGATGTAATTTCACATTTAAACCAGACATAAACAAGTGTAAATCTTTTGATAGTTATTATCTCTTAAGAACACGCTATTTGTTTTGACGACGGGAATTAATTTTTAAATTAGTTAATGCAACTGATATGTTTTCAATTTGGTAAAATAGAAATCATTTTTGAGTTCATAATATCAAATATAGCTTAGGCCTAATTTTTGGTATTTTTCTGAAAACTTTCAATTTTTGATGAATAGTGAAACCACTAAGTGGTAGTAAAAAAACTGAATTGTTCATAAAACATACTTTTACTGCTTCTGTGAGTGGAATCTCAAAAATCCGAGAGACACGGTTGATGTCAGTAAGTAAAATGTGGTTCAATGAGATGAAAATAATTTTTGGTGAATAGTAAATTTTACTTTTATTTACCATGGTTAAAAGTAAATAGGGTAATTAAGGGTAGAAATGATATTATTATTACCCTAACACATGTCCTAATTCTATTAGACAAGTTTAATTCGAACCATAACAAACTTAGGAATAACATATGACCATTTAGGCCCACATGGATTAGATTAGGACATTTATTATTATTTAATTCAAAGAATAGTTAAAAGAGTTAAAATCAAAGTTTATTTACTAAAACATTTTTAATATAGGGTTATACATAAGATAAATTCGATTGTAAATATTCATTAGAAAGATAAAAATATTTCCTACATAATGGTATTTTATTTGTAATTTTTAGACATTAAATAATTTAATTTATTTATGACACAACGATGATGCAGTAATTATCTTATTAATGAAATATTGACATAATTGATGTTATAAATACCCAAATAAATATAATTTTAGACTTTTTATGAATTACACTAATTTTCTAGGTTAATATGACATGTTAGTATTGATTTAATTAACTTTTTTCTAACGTATCACTCTGTTATGATTTTCACAAAAATCAATTAATAAATAGTGTCAAAATTGACATAAAATAGTTTTTAAAACAAATATTATATTATTAATTGTTATTTTATTCCTAAAAATCTATGGTTCGTCCAAATGACTTATATATGATTATATATATTCATAATAAACAACTTGGGGTTATTTTGGCTTTTTATGGTATGTTTATTAACCATATAGTGTAAGAAAACAAAAAGACATGGTAAAAGTTAAATTATTTAACTTAGAGTTAAATCTAATTTATAAGGTTAAAATAATAACCTAAACTTGTCTAAATCCTATTGGATTAGATTATGTCGACCCATCCCTACTTTAGCTTCGAAATAAGACCCTTTGGAACCATTATAAACCGAATTTTACCTTAATATAAAATAATATTTTGAGATTTTCCTAAGGTACCCCTCTCCTCCCTTATAAAATGACACCTCCTCCCTCTCTTCCTCACACAACTTTGAGCCTTCAAGCTCAGCCAATCTCTGACAAATTCTCTTATCCACTTCCCTAGAAACAACCTAGAGTTTCTGGTCTTCCTCAAAGACCAATTTTAGTGACCTAAGAGGAGGTCTCAAAGAGGCGCTTCAAAGAAGAGGTAATTTTTGTTACCGATTCTTTCAACTTTATTTCTTCTTCCACTTCTTGTTCTTAGGTTTTTTCATTATGAATTAATAACATCAGTATCACTCAGATACTGATATGTTATTATAAGTATGAAACAATAATATTTCATCATCTATCTATCCTACGGAAAACGAAATCACCGCGCGTGCGTACGTACGGAATACCGTCTCCACGCCGTGGTGTAATCTGTTTTTTCCACCAACACCTTACTTGGATGGGAATAATGGTGTAAATAATAACTATATATTATTATTATAAAGTGATATTGATTCTGAAATAGTATACATACACTCCAGTAAAGTCCCACGATCATGAGAACGATATCATCGCTCGTGCGTACGTACGGACTACCGTCTCCACAACGTGATGAGATTCATTCTCCACTTTAACCATTCGTGAATGATTATAAAGTACATATAATAAGTAATCATGAAATATATGACATAATAATGATACTGGATTTATGTGTATATATATTTATTTCATCTACTTAATTCCATTCAACTCAATAAGGAAACGAAAACAGCGTTCATGCGTACGTACGACCTACTGTCTCCATGAACGGTGTATTTCTTTCCATTTACTGATTTATTATATATATGTATATTATGAATATATATTATATATA
Source organism: Viscum album (assembly GCA_963277665.1). NCBI lineage: Eukaryota > Viridiplantae > Streptophyta > Magnoliopsida > Santalales > Viscaceae > Viscum > Viscum album. Next base: position 1,652,389,344 of record OY728121.1, on the reverse strand, counting down.
AATCATGTTTTATATTCTATAATTAAGTAATCATGGTCTAAGTAATCATATGAACAATTACAAGTTAAAACACGAACGACAAATGAGACGATTTTACCCAAAAAGATACTTTAACATTAATTTACAAAAGAACGGGTAATATAAAGTCATAAGTGAACCATATATGATATAATAACAATGAATATGATTCTTTAATAAGTCAATTACATTATTTAAATCATTATACAGGAGGTTTGGACACTTACGAAGCAAATCGGACCTAAGGTAAGGGAAATATCACAATCTCATTTTTATCTGAGATTGCTTATACTTTGGTATTTACTGGGGTGTATTTTATCATCCACATCCATGTTTCCTCAATATGTAATATTATTTCCATCCACCTACAATTTTCTAAATACATTTTTACCCTTTGGTGAGTTTATAGTAAAAGATATGAAAGGAATCTTTTATCGTTTTTCATACGAGGTACTTTTTGACTTTTCCTACAAAAGTACGAGAAGAATGTTTTTTTAACTTTTACGGCAATAATGGATTTTTAAAACATTATTTACAAGAATCTTCCTTTATAAGTTTTCATGTTTATTTTTAATCAACTTCTTTTATTATAAAACTTTATGACATGTTAAGAAAGGAAAATGTTTTTGAAGTAGAAAGGATATTTTCCTCAAGAATAGAGTTCAAGTGTTTTATCAAAATTATTTTCCATCTAAGATAATAAAGGGTTCTGTTTTTATCCCTATTATTACATTGATTTTATTATGTTGTGATGGAAATATTTTAATGAATTCCTTTATCTTATATGAATTGTTTTATGATGTCATGTTGTTTAAGAATACCATTTTTACTACATGGGTTATGCAATGATGTATGATTTATGATTTTGTGGCACACATAAGAATGGTATTATTATGAGATGGGTGGGACCTATATCTCCCTCAAATGCATTGGGTAAAGATTCTATATCTCATGAGATAGACATGGCTGGAATGGTATGTTATACCGGTTCAGTGAAACTGGACTGAAACGAGGGTGACTCGGTTCAGAAAGGGACATTGTCCACTAAGATAGTCTTGGCAATTAGTCTTGACTAACAAGAAATGATTCTCTATGATTATGTGTGTATTCCACAAAGATTCATGTTTTAAGTTATGATTATTGGGATTTCATTTCACTACTATGATTTATCCCATGTTATGAAATTATGCTCTCTTTTTCAGGTTAAGATTTCCAAAAGTTATGTTCTTATGGATATGATGTGATTGATTTTTTCTTTTTTTAGCTTTACTGAGCATTTGAGCTCACTCTTTTATGTTTTCTTTTCCCCAGGATATAAAGAAAGGTTTTAGGTAAAAAAGGGGAGGATCTTTATGGGAGATGTTGAAGATCTTTCACCACGATTAGAAGATTACGTTCTGAGTTTCCAAAGACACTAAACTATTATGACCCTTGTGTGTGTGTTTTTGTTATGTACTAAGTATTTCACAAAAGTAATGTAATGTTCATGTACGTTAAGCTTTGGGTCTCTACAGTTGGTATCAGAGGAAACGTTTAGTCAACCTTTGTAAACTAGGATGCGAGAACTTTAGTGAGATCCCTAGAGATATTTCTAAGGTATGTCTAGGGATGTCTCTAAGGTTAAGTATACGTATAGGTTATAGTCCTAGAATTGCGCTAAAGATATTAGAATTTATCCTAAGATGTTAGATATTGAGGGTACTCCCCCTTTATTATGTTGTTTTCCCTAGCATGATTTTTTCCTCTCACACTATTCTTTTTGGGTTTTGGAAAATGGCAGGAAACAAGATGATTCACGATAATGGAGGATATGATGGACAATGGAATGATATTCTTCATGAGCAACCAAATGAAATGGGATTTGGAAGTCCAAACATCATTATTATGGCGAATCAGAAATCTCATAATATGATCAATAAAGTAAAATTTGGTAAGTTTCCGGACTCGGCTAATAAGAGAAAGATGGAGTTTCATGATGATCATAGAGGAAAGAAAGTTCATTTTCCCCTATGTAAATCATGTGGGAAGAGTCATCAAGGAGAATGTTTCAAAGGATCTGGAAGATGCTTTGGGTGCGGAAAAGAAGGACACAAAGCCAGTAAGTGCAAAGGAAAAGGTTCAGTTAACACCAGGGATGAGGATAATGGTATTGCTACGACATCAACAATGGTTAAATGTTTTAAATGTGGAATGTAGAGGCATTATGAAAACCAATGCCTTAAGGGAAAGTCTCATGAAGAGAATCAGTATGGTCGTATGGGTAATATTTATGTGGATGATGATGAAGAGACTACAAATGATATATGAGTTGAAAGAATTGTTGAAGCTCAGTCAATGGTTTAAGAAGGTAGTGTAATGATTACAAGTTTATCAAGTGTAATGTTGTATAAGTAATCTCATAGTACTATGGAATAAAGAGACATCTAAGGATTGTTACACTGTTGTATTTCCTTGTGTTTTGAAAGTGTATGATTAATGGTACTAGTATCCATTAAAGGATATTCAGATATTTTTGGAATATAGATGATATGCGCATAATGAAGGGATAAGGAGAAAATTAAATGTTTGATAGTATTCATGAGCTCATGACTGATATAAGGAGAAGGTTATGTAATGGATTGAGTATATAGAATTTTTGGATTTTGGTATGTGGAAAGAGTTAACTTTTGACAGCATTCATGTTTTCACTAAGGTTTAATTGGTATTCATTTTTCAAGAGAATACATGATTAAGGTATTCACATGATTGGAATGTGACCAACAAGATATATGGAGGATAAATGATGGTATTCACATGCTTGGTTGAAGACATTTCAAGTAATAATTTTCTTTATACTATGAGCTTGGACCGAAGTATTTTAGATAAGCCTAAAGATTGGAATGGATTATGTTGAGCATAAGTTAGTATTGTTCAAGGATAAAACTTTTTTTTGATATTGTTGATGGGATGTTATAATAATGTAGTTTTAGAAAAAGGACAACCTGCAGGATGTGCGACAACCCATCGCGTCAGACAAGGCTGTGGCAATCGAACCCACAACCGAAGTGCGACTGGCCTTTATCGCCTACCACTGGCCTACAGGAAGTCCCTGTTTAGTAGAAACTATTTTTATTTTATTAAGCGGTATGATATATGAAGTATAAGTTCATTTTAGGAACCATATATGATTAATATCACTATAGAATGACTTATATATATTTAATAACTTTTGCTAACCTTTTGTTTAAGACAGATGGAATGACCCGTGATTCTATCACATGATCTGCTAACACTTCACGAATAAAAAATTCAACTTTTTTTACTTAAGAGATGAAGTTGAAATTGTTCAAGGCACGAATAACAATGAGATTTTACCAAAATAATGTAAGTATTTATTCTAATTCAAATTCTTCAACTTTAGGGAAACGATCTTTAAAACCAAAAATGTTGTCCTAGTGCTCTTATATCTGATTAATCAGATGGTACCTTAGATCGTCACAAATTTATGGATTTGTGATTGTTGGCTTTTCTATAGCCATGTTCTCTACCACTCTCCATCAGAACATGATGGTTAGATTTATCTTCCATATACATATTTTCACCAATGTGGAAACCCAGTGATTAGTTTATTTGGGTAACAGTTACGTTTCATACTTTTGTTTTTTAAATAATGGTTTTGGTATTCCTTTTTACGATGTGGGTTTCGATTAAATAAACTTTCTAATAGTAAACCATTTATAACCCCGACGAATTTCGGGGGCGAAATTCATTTTAAGGGGGGTAGAATGTAACACCCCGAGATTTTATGAAAAATGTTCTTTTTAATTTCATTAATGTCTTGTGTTATACGCTACACCAAAAGGAGCTTCCACAACATGTATCCTTGACTTTCCTTTCATTACACACAATCGCGACCTTCCTTGATAGCGTGTGTAGTACGCAATACCGAGTTTCACTAAACAACGATATGCTATTAAAATATTTTTAAAACTAGCCGTTATGAATAGTAATAACCACTTTTTGAAATTTTTGAAATTTTATTTTTCAAAATGGACTTCATTTTTGGATTCGGAATATCGAAATTAGCTTAGGGTGAAATTTTGGTGATTTTCGAATAACTTTCATATTTTGATGAATAGTGAAAATTACTAAATTTTAATTAAAAACAACTTTTTCAATCGAAATAATTAATAGTGATAAAATATTAATTTGAGTAGTTTTAATGTATATTAAGAATATAATTTTACAATTTAATACAATGTTGGTCATTGGATGTAATTTCACATTTAAACCAGACATAAACAAATGTAAATCTTTTGATAGTTCTTATCTCTTAAGAACACGCTAATTGTTTTGACGACGGGAATTAAATTTTAAATTAATTAATGCAACTGATATGTTTTGAATTTGGTAAAATAGGAATCATTTTTGAGTTCATAATATCAAATATAGCTTAGACCTAATTTTTGGTATTTTTCTGAAAACTTTCAATTTTTGATGAATAGTGAAACCACTAAGTGGTAGTAAAAAAACCTGAATTGTTCATAAAACTTAATTTTACCGCATCTGTGAGTGGAATTTCAAAAATCCGAGAGACACAGTTGATTTCAGTAAGTAAAATTTGGTTCAATGAGATGAAAAAAATTTTTGGTGAATAGTAACTTTTTACTTTTATTTACCACGGTCAAAAGTAAATAGGGTAATTAAGGGTAGAAATGATATTATTATTACCCTAACACATGTCCTAATTCTATTGGACAAATGTAATTCGACCAAAAACAAACTTAGGAATAAAATATTACCATTTAGGCCCACATGGATTAGATTAGGACATTTATTATTATTTAATTCAAAGAAGAGTTAAAAGAGTTAAAATCAAAGTTTGTTTAATAAAACATTTTTAATATAGGGTTATACATAAGATAAATTTGATTGTAAATATTAATTAGAAAGATAAAAAGATTTCCTACATAATGGTATTTTATTTGTAATTTTTTGACATTAAATAATTTAATTCATTTATGACACAACGATGATGCAGTAATTATCTTATTAATGAAATATTGACAAAATTGATGTTATAAATACCCAAATAAACATAATTTGAGACTTTTTATGAATTCCAATAATTTTCTAGGTTAATATGACATGTTATTATTGATTTAATTAACTTTTTTCTAACTTATAATTCTGTTATGATTTTCACAAAAATCAATTACTAAATAGTGTCCAAATTGACATAAAATAGTTTTTAAAACAAATATTATATTATTAATTGTTATTTTATTCCTAAAAATCTAAGGATCGGCCAAATGACTTAGATAAGATTATATATATTAATAATAAACAACTTGGGGTTCGTTTGTCTTGTTATGGTAAGCTTATTAACCATATAGTGTAAGAAAACAAAAAGACACGGTAAAAGTTAAATTATTTAACTTAGAGTTAAATCTAATTGATAAGGTTAAAATAATAACCTAAACTTGTCTAAATCCTATTGTATGAGAGGATTTCGACCCATCCCCACTTTAGCTTCGAAATAAGACCCTTTGGAACCATTATAAACCGAATTTGACCTTAATATAAAATAATATTTTGAGATTTTTCTAAGGTGCCCCTATCCTCCCTTATAAAAGGGCACCTCCTCCCTCTCTTCCTCACACAACTTTGAGCCTTCATGATAGGACAATACCTGCCAAATTCTCTTCTCCACTTCCCTAAAAACATCCTAGAGGTTCTGGTCTTCCTCAAAGACCAATTTTAGTTCCCTAAGAGATGGTCTCAAAGAGGCGCTTCAAAGAAGATGTAATTTTCGTTACCGATTCTTTCACCTTTATTTCTTCTTCCACTTCTTCTTCTTAGGTTGTTTCATTATGAATTAATAACATCAGTATCAATAATATACTGATATGTTATTATAAGTATGAAACAATCCTATTTCACCATCTATCTGTCCTACGGAAAACGAAATCACTGCGCGGGCGTACGTACGGAATACCGTCTCCACGCCGTGGTGTAATCTGTTTTTTCCACCAACACCTTATTTGGATGGGTATAATGGTGTAAATAATAACAATATATTATTATTTTAAAGTGATATTTATTCTTAAATAGTATACATACACTCCAATAAAGACACATGATCATGAGAACGATATCATCGCTCGTGCATACGTACGGACTACCGTCTCCACGACGCGATGAGATTCATTCTCCACTTTAACCATTCGTGAATGATTATAAAGTACATATAATAAGTAATCACGAAATATATGACATAATAATGATACTGTATTTATGTGTATATATATGTATTTCATCTACTTAATTCCATTCAACTCAATATGGAAACGAAAACAACGTTCATGTGTACGTACGGCCTACCGTCTCCATGAACGGTGTATTTCTTCTTATTTACTGATTTATTATATATATGTATATTATGAATATATATTATATATAAATCATGTTTTATATTCTGGAGTTAAGTAATCATGATCTAAGTAATCATATGAATAATTACAAGTTAAAACACGAACGACAAATGAGACGATTTTACCCAAAAAGCTACTTTAACATGAATTTACAAAAGAACGGGTAATATAAAGTCATAAGTGAACCATATATGATATAATAACAATGAATATGATTCTGTAATAAGTTAATGAAATTATGTAAATCATTATACAGGAGGTTCGGAAACTTACGAAGCAAATAGGACCTAAGGTAAGGGAAATATCACAATCTCATTTTTATCCGAGATTGCTTATACTTTGGTATTTACTGGGGTGTATTTTATCATCCACATCCATGTTTCCTCAATATGTAATATTATTTCCATCCACCTAAAATTTTTTAAATCCATTTTTACCCTTTGGTGAGTTTATAGTAAAAGATATGAAAGGAATCTTTTATCGTTTTTCATACGAGGTACTTTTTGACTTTTCCTACAAAAGTACGAGAAGAATGTTTTTTTAACTTTTACGGCAATAATGGATTTTTAAAACATTATTTACAAGAATCTTCCTTTATAAGTTTTCATGTTTATTTTTAATCAACTTCTTTTATTATAAAATTTTATGACATGTTAAGAAAGGAAAATGTTTTTGAAGTAGAAAGGATATTTTCCTCAAGAATAGAGTTCAAGTGTTTTATCAAAATTATTTTCCATCTAAGATAATAAAGGGTTCTGTTTTTATCCCTATTATTACATTGATTTGATTATGTTGTGATGGAAATATTTTAATGAATTCCTTTATCTTATATGAATTGTTTTATGATGTCATGTTGTTTAAGAATACCATTTTTACTACATGGGTTATGCAATGATGTATGATTTATGATTTTGTGGCACACATAAGAATGGTATCATTATGAGATGGGTGGGACCTATATCTCCCTCAAATGCATTGGGTAAAGATTCTATATCTCATGAGATAGACATGGCTGGAATGGTATGTTATACCGGTTCAGTGAAACTGGACTGAAACGAGGGTGACTCGGTTCAGAAAGGGACATTGTCCACTAAGATAGTCTTGGCAATTAGTCTTGACTAACAAGAAATGATTCTCTATGATTATGTGTGTATTCCACAAAGATTCATGTTTTAAGTTATGATTATTGGGATTTCATTTCACTACTATGATTTATCCCATGTTATGAAATTATGCTCTCTTTTTCAGGTTAAGATTTCCAAAAGTTATGTTCTTATGAATATGATGTGATTGATTTTTTCTTTTTTTAGCTTTACTGAGCATTTGAGCTCACTCTTTTATGTTTTCTTTTCCCCAGGATATAAAGAAAGGTTTTAGGTAAAAAAAAGGGGAGGATCTTTATAGGAGATGTTGAAGATCTTTCACCACGATTAGAAGATTACGTTCTGAGTTTCCAAAGACACTAAACTATTATGACCCTTGTGTGTGTGTTTTTGTTATGTACTAAGTATTTCACAAAAGTAATGTAATGTTCATGTACGTTAAGCTTTGGGTCTCTACAGTTGGTATCAGAGGAAAGGTTTAGTCAACCTTTGTAAACTAGGATGCGAGAACTTTAGTGAGATCCCTAGAGATATTTCTAAGGTATGTCTAGGGATGTCTCTAAGGTTAAGTATACGTATAGGTTATAGTCCTAGAATTGCGCTAAAGATTGGAATGGATTATGTTGGGCATAAGTTAGTATTGTTCAAGGATAAAACTTTTTTTTGATATTGTTGATGGGATGTTATAATAATGTAGTTTTAGAAAAAGGACAACCTGCAGGATGTGCGACAACCCATCGCGTCGGACAAGGCTGTGGGAATCAAACCCACAACTGAAGTGCGACTGGCCTTTATCGCCTACCACTGGCCTACAAGAAGTCCCTGTTTAGTAGAAACTAGTTTTATTTTATTAAGCGGTATGATATATGAAGTATAAGTTCATTTTAGGAACCATATATGATTAATCTCACTATAGAATGACTTATGTATATTTAATAACTTTTGCTAACCTTTTGTTTGAGACAGATGGAATGACCCGTCATTCTATCACATGATCTTCTAACACTTCACGAATAACAAATTCAACTTTATTTACTTAAGAGATAATGTGGAAATTGTTCAAGGCACGAATAACAATGAGATTTTACCAAAATAATGTAAGTATTTATTCTAATTCAAATCCTTCAACTTTAGGGAAACGATCTTGAAAACCAAAAATGTTGTCCTAGTGCTCTTATATCTGATAAATCAGATGGTACCTTAGATCATCACAAATTTATGGATTTGTGATTGTTGGGTTTTCCATAGCCATGTTCTCTTCCACTCTCCATCAGAACATGATGGTTAGATTTCTCTTCCATATACATATTTTCACATATGTGGAAACCCAGTGATTAGTTTATTTGGGTAACAGTTACGTTTCATACTTTTGTTTTTTAAAGAATGGTTTTGGAATTCCTTTTTACGATGTGGGTTTTGATTAAAGAAACTTTCTAATAGTAAACCATTTATAACCCCGACGAATTTCGGGGGCGAAATTCATTTTAAGGGGGGTAGAATTTAACACCCCGAGATTTTATGAAAAATATTCTTTTTAATTTCATTAATGTCTTGTGTTGCACGCTACACCAAAAGGAGCTTCCACAACACGTATCCTTGACTTTCCTTTCATTACACACAATCACGACCTTCCTTGATAGAGTGTTTAGTACGCAATACCGAGTTTCTCTAAACAACGATATGCTATTAAAATATTATTAAAACTAGCCGTTATGAATATTAATAACCACTTTTTGAAATTTTGTAAATTTTATTTTTCAAAATGGACTTCATTTTTGGATTTGGAATATCGAAATTAGCTTAGGGTGAAATTTTGGTGATTTTCGGATAACTTTCATATTTTGATGAATAGTGAAAATTACTAAATTTTAATTAAAAACAACTTTTTCAATCGAAATAATTAATAGTGATAAATTATTAATTTTAGTGGTTTTAAAGTATATTTATAATATATTTTTACAATTTAATACAATGTTGGTCATTGGATGTAATTTCACATTTAAACCAGACATAAACAAGTTTAAATCTTTTGATAGTTATTATCTCTTAAGAACACGCTATTTGTTTTGACGACGGGAATTAAATTTTAAATTAATTAATGCAACTGATATGTTTTTAATTTTTAAAATAGAAATCATTTTTTAGTTCATAATATCAAATATATCTTAGGCCTAATTTTTGGTATTTTTCTGAAAACTTTCAATTTTTGATGAATAGTGAAACCACTAAGTGGTAGTAAAAAAAATGAATTGTTCATAAAACTTAATTTTACCACTTCTGTGAGTGGAATTTCAAAAATCCTAGAGACACAGTTGATGTCAGTAAGTAAAATGTGGTTCAATGAGATGAAAATAATTTTTGGTTAATAGTAACTTTTTACTTTTATTTACCACGATTAAAAGTAAATAGGGTAATTAAGGGTAGAAATGATATTATTATTACCCTAACACATGTCCTAATTATATTTTACAAGTGTACTTAGACCAAAAACAAACTTAGGAATAAAATATGACCATTTAGGCCCACATTGATTAGATTAGGACATTTATTATTATTTAATTCAAAGAAGAGTTAAAAGAGTTAAAATCAAAGTCTATTTACTAAAACATTTTTAATATAGGGTTATACATAAGATAAATTCGATTGTAAATATTCATTAGAAAGATAAAAAGATTACCTACATAATGGTATTTTATTTGTAATTTTTAGACATTATATAATTTAATTTATTTATGAAACAACGATGATGTAGTAATTATCTTATTAATGAAATATTGACATAATTGATGTTATAAATACCCAAATAAATATAATTTGAGACTTTTTATGAATTAAACTAATTTTCTATATTAATATGACATGTTAGTATTTATTTAATTAACTTTTTTCTAACTTATCATTCTGTTATGATTTTCAAAAAAAATCAATTACTAAATAGTGTCAAAATTGACATAAAATAGTTTTTAAAACAAATATTATATTATTAATTGTTATTTTATTGCTAAAAATCTAAGGTTCGGCCAAATGACTTAGATAATATTATATATTTTAATAATAAACAACTTGGGGTTCTTTTGGCTTTTTATGGTAAGTCTATAAACCATATATTGTAAGAAAACAAAAAGACACAGTAAAAGTTAAATTATTTAACTTAGAGTTAAATCTAATTGATAAGGTTAAAATAATAACCTAAACTTGTCTAAATCCTATTGGATGAGAGTATTGCGACCCATCCACACTTTAGATTCGAAATAAGACCCTTTGGAACCATTATAAACCGAATTTGACCTTAATATAAAATAATATTTTGAGATTTTCCTAAGGTGCCCCTCTCCTCCCTTATAAAAGGGAACCTCCTCCCTCTCTTCCTCACACAACATTGAGCCTTCAAGCTTGGCTAATCCCTGCCAAATTATCTTCTCCACTTCCCTAAAAACATCCTAGAGGTTCTGGTCTTCCTAAAAGACAAATTTTAGTGCCCTAAGAGGAGGTCTCAAAGAGGCCCTTCAAAGAAGAGGTAATTTTCGTTACCGATTCTTTCACCTTTATTTCTTCTTCCACTTATTCTTCTTAGGTTGTATCATTATGAATTAATAACATCATCATCAATCATACACTGATATGTTATTATATGTATGAAACAATCCTATTTCACCATCTATCTATCCTATGGAAAACGAAATCACCGCGCGTGCGTACGTACGGAATACCGTCTCCACGCCGTGGTGTAATCTGTTTTTTCCACCAACACCTTACTTGGATGGGTATAATGGTGTAAATAATAACTATATATTATTATTTTAAAGTGATATTGATTCTGAAATAGTATACATACACTCCAATATAGTCCCACGATCATGAGAACGATATCATCGCTCGTGCGTACGTACGGACTACCGTCTCCACGACGCGATGAGATTCATTCTCCACGTTAACCATTCGTGAATGATTATAAAGTAAATATAATAAGTAATCATGAAATATGTGACATAATAATGATACTGGATTTATGTGTATATATATGTATTTCATCTACTTAATTCCATTCAACTCAATAAGGAAACGAAAACAGCGTTCATGCGTACGTACGGCCTACTGTCTCCATGAATGGTGTATTTCTTTCCATTTACTGATTTATTATATATATGTATATTATTAATATATATTATATATAAATCATGTTTTATATTCTGGAAATAATTAATCATGATCTGAGTAATCATATGAACAATTACAAGTTAAAACATGAATGACAAATGAGACGATTTTACCCAAAAAGCTACTTTAACATGAATTTACAAAAGAACGGGTATTATAAAGTCATAAGTGAACCATATATGATATAATAACAATGCATATGATTCTGTAATAAGTCAATGACATTATGTAAATAATTATACAGGAGGTTCGTAATCTTACGAAGCAAATCGGACCTAAGGTAAGGGAAATATCACAATCTCATTTTTATCCGAGATTGCTTATACTTTGGTATTTACTGGGGTGTATTTTATCATCCAAATCCATGTTTCCTAAATATGTAATATTATTTCCGTCCACCTAAAATTTTTTAAATCCATTTTTAACCTTTGGTGAGTTTATAGTAAAAGATATGAAAGGAATCTTTTATCGTTTTTCATACGAGTTACTTTTTGACTTTTCCAACAAAAGTACGAGAAGAATGTTTTTTTATCTTATACCGAAAGAATGGATTTTTAAAAAATTATTTCCAAGAATCTTAGTTTATAAGTTTTAATGTTTATGTTTAATCAACTTCTTTTTGTTTAAAATTTTATGACATGTTAAGAAAGGAAAATGTTTTTGAAGTAGAAAGGATATTTTCCTCAAGAATAGAGTTCAAGTGTTTTATCAAAATTATTTTCCATCTAAGATAATAAAGGGTTTTGTTTTTATCCCTATTATTACATTGATTTGATTATGTTGTGATGGAAATATTTTAATGAATTCCTTTATCTTATATGAATTGTTTTATGATGTCATGTTGTTTAAGAAACCCATTTTTACTACATGGGTTATGCAATGATGTATGATTTATGATTTTGTGGCACACATAAGAATGGTATCATTATGAGATGGGTGGGACCTATATCTCCCTCCAATTCATTGGGTAAATATTCTATATCTCATGAAATATACATGGCTGGAATGGTAGGTTATACCGGTTCAGTGAAACAGGACTGTAACGAGGGTGAATCGGTTCAGAAAGGGACTTTTTCCACTAAGATAGTCTTGGCAATGAGTCTTGACTAACAAGAAATGATTCTCTATTATTATGTGTGTATGAAACAAAGTTTCATGTTTTAAGTTATGATTATTGGGATTTCATTTCACTACTATGATTTATCCCATGTTATGAAATTATGCTCTCTTTTACAGGTTAAGATTTCCAAAAGTTATGTTCTTATGAATATGATGTGATTGATTTTTCTTTTTTTACCCTTACTGAGCATTTGAGCTCACCCTTTTATGTTTTATTTTCCCCAGGATATAAAGAAAGGTTTTAGGTAAAAAAAGGGGAGGATCTTTATGGGAGATGTTGAAGATCTTTCACCACAATTAGAAGATTGCGTTCTGAGTTTCAAAAGACAATAAACTATTACGATCCTTGTGTGTGTGTTTTTGTTATGTACTATGTATTCCACAAAAGTAATGTAATGTTCATGTACGTTATGCTTCGGGTCTCTACAGATATAATTGTCCTAAAAATATAAGGTTAGGCCAAAGGAATTATATTATAATATATATGTAATTAATTAACCACATTGGGTTTTTTTTGGAATTTTATAGTTTGTTTATAAACCATATAATTTAAAAATACCAGGAGGCATGGTAAATGTTCAACTATTTAAACAAAAATTAAATCTAAAAGAAAAGGTTAATATGTTGAACTAAACTGGTATAAAACCTATTGGTTTAGTGTTTTTAAACCCAGCCCAAGATTATCCTCGAATGAAATCATTTTTGAGCAATTATAAACCGAATATGATGGTATAACAAAATAATATTTCAAGCTTTTCCTAAAGTGACCCTCGCCACTCTTATTATATGGTAGTTCATGTTCTCTCAAAATGACACCTCCATTTCCATTTGGATCAGACAATTCCAACTCAAATAACCTTAAAACTACCCTCCCTTCTACCTAGAGGAATTACTTTGATCATAAACCCATCCTATGGAGCCCTTTTGATCAACTCAAAATTAATCACTCGAAGAAGAGGTAATAATTTCACCACTTCTATCAAAGTTATTTTCTTCTTAAACTTCTTCTTTCTTTGTTATTTACATACCAAAATAATAAATCAAGTACCTTATACATAATATGATGTTTTTATAAATATGGTACAACCATATTCATTATTCTACCCATCCTATGAATGACATGTCACTATATGTGTGTACGTACGACTTACCATCTCCACGTCGTGGTGTAGTTTCTTATATTAACACTCCATTATTTGGATGAATATAATAATGAGTATCAATGATATAAATAATAAATATAACATGTTAATTATTGTTTATATATTATATACCATCCAATTACATATGATTTCACCATCAATAGAATGATATTTTCACTCGAGTGTAGATACGGATTTCTGTCTCCATGAACGTGATGAAATTATTCCCCTTCATAACCATTCAATAATAATGTTAATATTAATATTAAAAATAATCTTTATGAACTTAATATAATTTTGGAAATTAATAAAATACATCCTATTAACAAAATGATGTCTTATGTGAACAAGAATATAAAGGAAAAGAATCAGTTAACACCCGAAACAATGATAGTACTGAAATATTATTAAAAATGCAATATTAGAAGATCATATATGATATAAAATTTATGTATGTGGTTCTTATATAATTTAATAAAAATAATTTAACTATTATAATGGAGGTTAATGTACCATCGACCAAGGAAAAGTACAAGGTAAGGGTTAATTCTACAATCTATTCATTATCTGAGAATGTTTATATGTGAGTATCTATTGGGACCTCTTTATAATCCACATCAATGTTTCTTAAAATTGTATTTCAAAACATTTTTACCATTTCCTAGAACAGTGGTTAAAGTAATTTATACCCTTGATTGAATTTTTATAATATGTCTAAAAAGGAATTTTTCTGCCTTTTTGAAAAAAAGGCCATTTGTGCCCTTTTCGACCAAATTAAGGAAAGAATGTTTTTTAACATATATGGAGAGTGTGTCTATTTTCCACCATTTTAACAACTACGAATCTTCCTTTATAAGCTTGTAATAATATTTTCAAAATAATTTTTTTCTTTAATAAATATGTGACATTTAAATAATTTCAATATAGAAAGAGGTATTTCTTTCAATTTTTTTCATTTCATCTATTTCAACATCCTTTGATGGATTTTAAACTAGTTTGAAGTTGATTTATTTTGATATAAATATTAAATATTATATTGAAGGTCTTGTGATATTTTTTACTGTGGATGTGTTATTTTCATACCATTCATGGTTAATGGATAATGTATTGACATTTCTTATGCTAGTTTTAAAAAGAATGTTTATGATAGTCTTAAACATTATCATGTCAGGAAGGAATTGCACTTAGTATGTGATGGTTGGAGCCCGTTATAGCTCCTCGATGCATCAATAGGTCTAATGAGAAAAACTAGTGTATTGGCAGAGGGCCTTGACAAATTCTTATTTTTTATCTTGGAAGAAGGTCTTGACTATGTGGTTATAAAGTCTATAATTATTCATTCCATCAATATGAAATTCACTATTGATATTGCATGTGATTATTTGACTAGGAGAATATCCATGTGAATAATAAAATGGAATTATTTGATTTATATTTTCCATATTATGCTAATTTTTAATTTTAAAAGGATTATGATTTAGTCGTATACATTGCCTTAAATGTTTTTTCTTATTTATGAATGTTTTTTCTATATTGTTATCCTTACTGAGCATATGAGCTAACCCATTTATATGTTTTATTTTTTCCAGGATGTGAAGAAGTATTTTATGGTTGACCTGTAGGGATAGGCTACGGAATATGAGTGTGTTTAAAGGGGATAAAATGTTGTTGTTGTTTTTATTTCTCTACGTAATATAAAACATATGTATGTATCTAGTACTTCCAAGGCTACTAAACTGATCAGTCTTTCGGGATTTGACCACTTGTGATCATTCCAATGATATGTTATAATTCACCGACTCAGGGTAACTCGGGTTGCGATGTTACAGTTGGTATCAGAGGAGGTTTAGTAGCCTTGGAAGTATTAGATATGTAATAATGTACTCACCTATGTAGAAATAGAACTAGAACCCGATATGTCTTATTGTGAAGTGTCTGCCAAGATTATTGATACCATAGAATAGGTGCCAAGAAACTGGATGACTCGTTTGGTGAATGTTCAATGGGGAAACCATAAGATGGAAGAGGAAACGTGGGAACCCAAGGAACATAGGATAAATAAACACCCAAATCCTTTTATGTAGTAGTATTATAGAAATTTTGAGGACGAAAATATTTGGAGGGGAGAATGTAATACCCGAATCTTTTACAACACCCTTACCTTGGAATAATGCAATAGCTTGCATTGTATGCAACATGAAGATTTAACACACCACGCCCAATCAAACTAGTCATTATGAATAGTAATACAAACTTTTTTGAAATTTTATAATTTGTATATTTGAAAATGGACTTCTTTTATGTATTCTAAATATCAAAATTAGCCTAGGGTGAATTTTTTTTATTTTTATGAAAACATTCAATTTTTTATTATTGGTGAAAAATAATACATTATAGTTTAAAATCAACTTTTTATTTAAATAATTATTTATTTTTTTAAATTTATTTTAATTCAAAATATATACTTAATACCTATATAAGTTCAATGTAATTCATTGGAGCAATTTTATAATAAAATTAGATATATAAAATTTTATTGAAATTTTTAGCGTTTTTACCCCCCTTCTAGGCATGTTTGGGAATTTTCATAAAACAAAATTTTACCGCTTTTGTGAAATGAATTTCAAAAATATGAGGCACATGTTTTATATTAGTAAGTAAAATGTCGTTCAATAAGATGAAAATAATTTTAGATGAAATAAACTTTTGACTTTTATTTACCACGTTTAAAAATAAATATTGTAATTAAAGGTAAAATGATTTTATTATTACTCTAAAACATGTCCTAATTCATTTGGATAAGTGTATTTCTTCTAAAAACAACCTTATGTATAAAATAGGATCCTTTTGTTTAACTTGGATTAGATTAAGAAATTTATTATTATTTTATTTAAAGAAGAGTTAAAAGTGTTAAATTCAAAGATTCATAACTAAAACATTTCTAATATAGGGTTACACATAATATAAATTCCACATTGTATATTAATTAGAAAGATAAAATTATTTCCTACATAATGGTATTTTATTTATAATTTTCAGAAATTATATATTTAAATTTATTTATGACACAATGATGATGCAATAATTACCTTATTAATGAAGGATTAAAATAATTGATATTATTAATATCCAAATAAATGTATATTTAGAATTTTGATGTATTCAAAGAAATTTATAGGATAATATGACATGTCAGATCCTATTAAATTGATTTTTTATTTAATCAAGTTGTTAGGACATTATCAAAAATCAAATACTAAATAGTGTCAAAATTGACATAAATGATTTTCTAAAACAAATACGATATTATTAAATTAAATAATCAACCTAAAAATCTAAGGATAAACCAATGGACTTATGGAATAATCGATATGTCATTAAAGAACAACCTAGTGTTCTCTTGGAATGTTATAGTATGTTTATTAATCATATAATATAGAAATATCAAGAGACATGGTAAAAGTTAAACTATTTAACCAAGAGTTAAATCTAAACGATAAGGTTAATATAGTGTTCTAAAATTTCCTAAAACCTATTGGATGAGAGGTTTTGTACCCATAACGAACATAGACTCTATAAAAATGATTTTAGTGCCATTATAAACTACTATGATTGTATAATAAAATAATAACTCAAGCTTTTCCTAAAGTGACCCTCACCTCTCTTATAATAGGGTACTTCCCCTTCTCTCAAAATCACATTTCCAAAGCCATATGGCTCACCCAACCCCTGCTCAAATATCCTCCCAACTAGCCTTATTTCTACCTAGAGTACATACTTATATCATAATGTCAACCTATGGATCCCTTTGGATGAACTCAAAAAGAAACACCCGAAGAAGAGATAATAATTTCACCACCTCATTCAAAGTTCGTTTCTTCTTCCACTTCCTCGTTCTTTGTTGTTTCCAAAACAAAATAATAACTCCATTACCCTATACATACTGTGATGTTATTAAAAATATGGTACAACCAAATTCATTATTCTATCCTTCTGATGAATTACATGTCACCATACGTGCGTAAGTATGGCTTACCATCTCCACATCGTGGTGAAGTTTGTTATTCAAAGACGTCATTATTTGGATGGGAATAATAATGATTATAACTGATGTAAATAATAAATATAACATTTTATTGATTCTGTATATATGATATACCATCCAATTACATATTATTTCCCCATCAAATAGAATGATATTGTCGCTCGTGTGTACATTCGTATTACCGTCTCCACGAACGTGATTAAATTCATTCCCCATCATAACAATTGAAGAATAATTTTTATTTTATAATTTTAAAATAATTTTTAAGAACTAATATAATTCTGGATATGAATAAAATAAATCATATCCATAACAATCATGTCTTACGTAATAAGGCATATAAACTAAAATGAATCGGTTAACACCTGAAACAATGATACTATTGAAATATTATTAACAAAGGAATATTAGATGATCATATAAGATATTATATTTATGTATGTGGTTCTTTTATAAATTAATAAAAATTATTTAACTATTATAAATGAGGATAACATAACCTCTACCATTGAAAAGTACAGGGTAAGGGTTAATTCTAAAATTTCTTCATTATCCATGGTTGTTTATACGTGAGTATCTACTGAGACCTCTTTATAATCCACATCCGTGTTTCTTAAAAATTCATTTCAAAACATTTTTATTATTATTTATACTATGGGTTAAAGTCATTTATACCCTTTATTTAATTTTAGTAAGATGTTTAAAAATAAATCTTTCCGTCTCTTTTCAAAAAATTTCCATTATGACCTTGTCGACCAAATTAAGGAAAGAGTGTTTTTTATCATATATGGTGGGTGAAACTATTTTCCATCATTATAACACCTTCATAGCTTCCCTTAAAATCATATAAGAATATTTCAAAAATATATGTTTTATTTTATAATTATTTAACTTTTAAATTATTTCAAAATAGAAATATGTATTTCTTTCAAATTGTTTTCATTTCATCTATGTCAACATCCTTTGATGTATTTTAAACTTATTTGAAGTTGATTTATTATGATACAAATATTCCATATTGTATTGATGGTTTTGTGATATATTTTATTTTGGATGTGTTATTTTGATACCATTCAATGTTTATGGATAAAGTATTGACATTTCGAATTCTAGTTTTAATACAAATGCTTCTGTTGTGACTAAAAATTTTCATATGAGGAATGAATTGGACTTATTAAGTGATGGGTGGAGCCCACTATAGCTCCTCGACGCATCAGTAGGTATCTTAGAGAAAAACTAGTGTCTTGGCACAAGGCCCTAAAAAATATTATTTTTCGTCTTGGCACGAGGCCTTGACTATGTGGTTATGAAATCTGGCATTATGAATTCCATCAATATAAAATTGGTTGTGGATATTTCATGTGATTATTCGTCTTGTAGAATATCCATGTGAATAAATGAATGGAATTATTTGATTTATATATTTTAAATTATGATGAAGTTTCGGTTTAAAAAGATTATTTTTTAGTCTTATACATTACCTTTAATGTTTATGCTTATTTATGAATGTTTCTTTCATATTGTTATCCTTATTGAGTATCTGAGATCACCCCTTTCTATGGATTAGTTTTCCTAGGATGTCAAGAAGTATTTTATGGTTGACCTTTTGGGATTGTCTAAAGGATATAAGTGTGTTAAAAGGGGATATAATGTTGATGTTTTTATTTTATGATGTAATGTAAAACTTATCTATTTATCTAGTACTACCAAAGCTACTAAAATGATTGGTATTTCCGGATTTGATCCCTTATGATCATACCAATGATATTAATAATGCACCGACTCTGGGTAATTGGGGTTGTGGTGTTATAGTGGGTATCCAAGGAGGTTTTTTACATACCGTGGAAGCTAATTTTAGAAAAACTCTGATTAGATAACATTAACACAAGAGAGTCTTTGAGGAATAGTATTGAAGAACTTCCAAGAATTTTTGTAATGTAGAGATTTTTTGAGTTCACCAAGCAATAAATCTCTGTATGGATATGATTAGGTAGTGTCGGCCCTAGAACAGATGTACCTCGGAGTGAAAACTCTGACAAGGAGTTTCAGGAATGACCCGATGTATCCTGGTACACGAAAACGGTCCTTACTGCACTGTTGGTTATGAAACTCTCGGGGGATATTCATAGGATAAATCACATTTTCATTACAAACTATTATGAAGGATTTATGAGTATATACCTCTTCAAAGAAAACAATTTTTCATTATGGATTATATCCATAAACTATTGAATTTATGTTAAGTGTTTTAAATGTTTGGAATTATGTATTGAAATTCATAAACTAATGTAGTGTATTCCATTATTTAGAAATGGAACCTAGTTGATTAAATAGAAACCGTATCAATGCACATAATCCATGAAAGGATTTATATCCTACCCAAGATAATTATAGTGGAGCGGCCGATGCAACAGGTGCTAATTATCTTATCCCTATATTGGGAAAACTCACTCAGGTTATCAATAACAACCTTACCTGTATGAAGAACCTTGATCCAAAGTGCAGAGGAATAATGTTAGATCGATTCATGAGGAAACCACCACCGACAATCAATGGGACTACAAATCCATTTGTAGCTATGAAATGGATAATTTCCTTCGAAAAAATATTTCATGCTCTGGGGAGTAACAAAAGGGAAAAGGTTGTCCTGGTAGTTTATCAACTCACGGGAGATGCAGATCAATGTGGGTCATTAATTCAAAACACAAAGTAGGATGAAAAAGTACCAAATATGGAATGTAGGTAGTTTAAGGATATTTTACTAGGAAAAATACTTTCCTTGTGACCATCTAGTGGATATGGAAATTCAATTTCTGTGTCTGAGACAAAAGGAGGATGAGAATGTCTCGAAGTATAAGGCTAACTTTATAAGGTTAACAATGAAAGCCACATATTATATAAGTAACCCAAGAATAATATTTTTTGATTATTTAATTTTTTAAAACCATTTCTCTATTGAGCATTAGTCTCACAATCCTTCTCATCGTAATAATATTTTATCTCATGTTCTATGCAGAGAGAAAAGGAATTCTGTAAGTCTTGTGACTTTAAAGAAATTAAAGAGAAGAAGAGACCTACAGAACACTCTAAAAATGGAAATTGGGAGAATAAGGGAAATGTTGAATTTCCATCCAATGGTAAATGTGGGAAGAAACACCCAGGTACGTTCCTGATGGAAGTGGGAGTCTGTTACAAGTGTGGTGAAAAGGGAAAACAAGGTCATGATTGCAAGGTAAAGAAAGAGGCTGCCAATTTGGAATGATATAGTTGTAGATAAAAGGGGAATTATGAAAACGAATTTCCTAAGCACCAAAGAAACTTACCTCAAGAAAAGGCCAAGGGAGAAAGGCCACGATTATGCGATCACTACTGATAAGGTGGATGCTCCAAAAGATGTGGTGGAAAGTAATTTAATTGCTTCCTAAAATTTATCCAATTCTTTATTTGATTCAAGATCATCACATGATTTCATATATTCCATGTTTCCTAATAAAATTAGATATTTCCAATTTTATTTTAAAATGGTGTTGTCAGTAAAAACTCTTAATGGAAGTATCATTGCATCAATGTTATGTGAATCAGTTACCATTAGAGCATATAGATTTTCATTATCTGTTGATCTCCCCATCAATCACATGATTGAATTTGTTATAATCCCCAGTATGGATTCTCTATCAGACCATGATGAGAAAATTTATTATGGGAAGAAGGAGGTTACACGTTTCCATGAGGATAAGGAGTACCTTATCATTAGAAAAGAAACATCGCCACTTAATTTTTATCTAGATCGACCCCTAGTAGATTTACTAAATTCAATTGTTGGGAAGGAAGAGAATGAAATTACTATGGGTGATGAAAGGAATGATCAAATAGAGGATTAACCTATTGTGCATGAATATGTTTATGTGTTTCTAGAGGATTTACTTGGACATCATTCTAAATGAGAAATTGAATTTTCCATTGATTTAATTCCTCATTCAAGGCCTGTATCGAAGACCCCTTATAGAATGACCATAGTGGAATTAGTGGAACTAAAGAAACTACTAGAGGAATTAAGTAAAAAGGGATTTATTTTCTCTAGTGTTTCTTCATGGGGAGCCCATGTTATTTTTGTAAAGAAGAAAGATGGAACTATGAGGTTGTGCATTGACTACAGGAAGATTAATGCTATAAAAACAAAGAACAAGTATCACCTACCTCGCATTGATGATTTATTTGATCAACTTCATGAAGATCAATATTTTTTAAATATTGACCTTTGACCTTGATATCATTAGTGGTGTGTGTAGAAGGAATATATTTTGAAGACAACATTTTGTACTAGGTATGGGAATTACCAGTTGACAGTAATGCCTTTTGGACTGACTAATACACCCTATATTTTCATGGATCTAATGAATAGAGTTTTCAAGGAATATCTTAATGACATTGTATTGGTATTTATTGATGATATATTGTTATACTCCAAATGCTATGAAGATCATGAATATCACTTGCACACATTTCTATATACTCTTAGAAGAAATTAATTTTACGGGATGTTCATCAAGTGTAAATTCTAGATTCAGGTGATTTTATTTCATCAACATATTGTCTCTAGGGATGGAATCTATGTTGATCCTTCAATGAACAAGGAGTTCCATGAATATCTAGCATCGACGAGTATAAATGATGCAGTTCTATTGGTTTATCGAGTTATTAACAGCATTTCGTCAAGAATTTTTACCTATTGGCTAACCCATTAACCAAGCTCTCCTGTAAAGGGTTTAATTTTTTTTTGGAAAAAAGAGTGAGATGAATTTTTTGATGAATTGACGAGAATATTAGACAATTCTCTTATATTAACTATACCAACGGGGTATGATGGGTTTGTTATTTATAGTGATTCTTCAAATAAAGGGATTCGTTGTGTCCTAAAGCAGAATGATATAGTTATTTCCTATGCATCACAACATCTAAATATTCATGAGAAAAACTATCCCACTCATGATCTTTAGTTAGAAGCTGTAATCTTTGCTTATAAAATATGTAGAAACTATCTCAATGGTGAAAATGTGATATTTATAATGATCACAAGAGTTTGAATAATATTTTACCACAAAAAGAACTCAACATGAGGGAAATGCGATGAATTGAACTACTCAAAGATTATGATTGCACTATACACTACCACTCAGGGAAGGCAATTAAGGTGGAATATGCTTTGAGCAGAAATGGTCATGGAGTTTTGAGCTAGATGAGAGTTTATAGGGATCCTATTTTCATTGATATATTAAAGATGTATATAGGTGTAACCATAGAAGGTGAAACATCAATACTTTTTCAAATGTTTTCCAAATCATCCTTACAAGAAAAGATAAAGAATTCTCAGACTAATGATGGGGAGATTCAAAAGAATATTAAATCTATGAATAATGGGATATTGCTTGACTTCATATATGAAGATGGAATTTTGAAATTTGGGAAGAGACTTTGTTCTCCCCGTATACATGATTTAAAAATATAATTGATGGATGCTTCTCATAGCTCCAATTTCTCTATACAGCCGAGTAGGACTAAGATGTATAGAGATTTGAAGGAACATTTTTGGGTGTACAACATGAGGAGATAGATTTCTAATATTGCGTCAAGATGTATGGTTTGTCAACAAGTGAATGTTGGAAGGCTACATCTAAAAGGATTCATGCTACCTCTTCCCATACCTTAGTGGAAATGGGATGATATTACGATGGACTTTGTCATGGGAGTAGAAAAGACTCCTAGAAGGAATGATGAAATATGGGTCATTGTTGATTGTCTTACCATGATAGAAAATTTTATTGCTATAATAGAAGATTTACCACTTGAAAATTTATCAAGACGTTATATTATTTATTTAGTAAGACTTCTTGGTGTACCTATATCGATTGTTTCTGATCGTGATCCCCGTTTTACATCAAGACTCTGGAAAAGGCTTCAGAAGGCCCTAGATACTGAACTTTTCTGGAGAAATGCCAACCACCGTCAAACTGATGGACAGTAAGAACAAAGTATTCAAAACATAGATGACATTTTGAGATCATTCTCACTTGAATTTGATGTTATGTGGGATCAATATTTACCAATGGTAGAATTTTCCAATAACAATATCTTTCATTCACGTATATAGATTTCACCATATGAAGTGTTATATGGAAAGAGATGTCACACTCCAACATTTTGGGATGATGTTTGTGAGAGAAAAATCATAGGCCTAGAACATGTAGGGGAAACAATGGAAAAGGTTATGATTATCCAAAACCAAATCAAAGCAGCTCAAAGTAGGAAAAAGAGCTATGCTGATAACTGAAGGAAGGATTTGGGATTTCATGTAGGAGATCATGTTTTTTTATGAAGATATCTCTATGGAAGGGTGTTATATTTTTCTGTACGAAGGGTAAATTTATTCCCATGTACATCAGACCTTTCAAAATTCTAGAATGAATTGGAGTTGTAGCTTATCATTTGGCAATGCCTTCAAGTCTCTACAAAGTTCATGATGGGTTCCACCTATCACAGTTGAGAAAATACATGCCTAACTCAACATATGTACTCACCTATGAAGAAATAGAATTGGAACCTGATCTGTCTTATTGAAAAGAGCATATCAAGATTCTTGATACCAGAGAACATGTTCTGAGAAAATAGACGACTTGTCTCATAAAAGTTTTATAGAGAAACCACAAGATTGAAGAGGTAACATGGGAACTTGAAGAACTTATGATAAAGAACCAGCTGACTCTTTTTGTGTAGTATTATTCTAGAAATTTTTAGGACAAAATTATTTGAAGGAGGGGAGGATGTAACAACCCATTCTTTCACGGTACATTTTTATTAGAATAATGCAATAGCATTCATTGTATGCAACATGAAGTTTTAACACACCATGACCAATCAAACTAGACATAATGTATAGTAATACCCAATTTTTGATATTATATAATTTTTATTTTTCAAAATTGAATTCATTTTTGGATTTAGAATAACAATATTAGCTTAGGGAAAGTTTTTGGTATGTTTATGAAAGTTTTCAATTTCTGATGAATAGTGAAAAACACTAAGCTATTGATTAAAATCATCTTTTTAATTAATTAATTAATTATTTTATTAAAAATTATTTTATTTAAAATATATTTACATAATAACTATATTAGTTCAATGTAATTCATTGGTGTAATTTTATTATAAAATATGATTTATAAAATTTTATTGAGCTTTTTACAGCCTCTCACCCACTTTATAGGCATGTCAGAAAATTTGCATAAAATGTAATTTTACCGCTTCTATTAATTTAATTTCAAAACTCTGAGACACACAGTTGATATCAGTATGAAAAATGTGGTTCAATATGATGAAAATAATTTTTTGTGAATAGTAACTTTTGACTTTATTTACCACAGTTAAAAGTAAATAGGGTAATTAAAGGTAAAAATGATATTATTACTACCCTAAAATATGTACTAATTCTATTGGATATGTGTACTTAGAATATAAGCAAACATAGGATTAAAATATGATCCTTTTGGTCCTCTTGGATTATATTTTGACATTCATTATTATTTTATTCAAAGAAGAGTTAAAAGTGTTAAATTCAACGTTTCATAACTAAAACATTTTTAATATAGGGTTAAACATAAGATAAATTAGACTATAAATATTAATTATAATTCTAAAAATATTTCCTATATGATGGTAGTTTATTTTTATATTTTATACAATAAATATTTAAATTTATTTATGACACAATGATGATGCAGTAATTACCGTATTAATGAAATATTAAAATAATTGATATCCTAAATATCCAAATCAATGTAAATTGATACTTTTGATGAGTTAAAAGAATTTTATACGTTAATATGACATTCAAGGGTTGAATAAATGATTTTTTTCGAAGTAATCACGTTGTTTGGACTTTTAAAAAAAATAACATACTAAATAGTGTCATAATTGACATAAATGAGTTTTTAAAACAAATACTATATTATTAAATGATATAAAAGTCCTGAAAATATATGGTTTATCCAAATGAATTATATAATAATATATAAGACATTAATGAACCACATGGGATTCTATTGGAATTTTATTGTATGTTTATGAACCATATAATATAAAAATACAAGGAGACATGGTAAATGCCAAACTATTTAACCAAGAGATAAATCTAAACAATTAGGTTAATATGGTGACCTAAAACTACTTGAAACCTATTGGTTGAGTGGTTATTGTCCCATAACAAACTCATCCTATAAATAAATCATTTCGGAGAAATTATTAACTGAATATGATTTTATAAAAAAAATATTTCAAGATTTTTGTAAAGTGACCCTCACCTCTCTTATAAAAAGGGAACTTCCCCTTCTCTCAACATCACAGCTCCAATCCCTTTTAGCTTGGACAAACCCCATTCAAAAATCCTCCCAAATACCCTCCCTTCGCCCTAGAGCCTTTAATTTGATATGAAAGAAAACCTATGGAGCCATTTTGATCAACACAAAACAAAACATCCAAAGAAGAGGTACTAATTTCACCACCTATTTTAAAGTTCTTTTCTTCTTCCAATTCCTATATCATTGTCATTTCCATTCCAAAATAAGGACTCATGTATCTTATACATATAGTATTGTTATTATAAATATGGAACAACTATATTCATTATTCTATCCATCCTACGAAGGAAAAGTCACCATACGTGCGTACATATGGAGTACCGTCTCCACGTCGTTCTGTAGATTGTTTTTCAAACACTTCATTATTTGGATGGGTATAACATTGAGTATAACAGATTTAAATAATAAATAAAACATGTTAATTATTATTTATATATGATATACCATCCAATTAAATACGATTTCACTATCAATAGAATGATATTGTATCTTGTGTGTATGTACGGATTACCGTCTCCAGGAACGCGATGAAATTCAATCCTCATCATAACCATTCAAGAATAATTATCATTTTATGAATAAAAATAACATTTAAAAACATAATATAATTATGGATGTGAATAAAATACATCTTATTCATAACACATAGGGACTATGAAACCACAATTATAAAGAAAAACGAATCAGTTTACACCTAAAACGATGATAATACTGAAATATTATTAACAAAGCAATATTACAAGATCATAAATGATAACATATATGATATCATACTTATGTATGCAGTTATTGTATAATTTTATAACAGTTATTTAACTAGTATACAAGAGGGTAACATACCCTCGACCAATGAAAATTACAAGGTAAGGGTTAATTCTACAATATCTTTATTATCTGAGGTTGCCTGTACATGAGTATCTACTGAGACCTCTTTATCATCTACATATGTGTTTCATAAAAATGTATTTTACTTTGTTTTAATCTTTCCTAGAATATTGGTTAAATTAATTTATTCCATTTATTTAATTTTTATAATATATATATAATGGAATATTTCTGTCATTTTCCAAAGAAGGTCATTTACGACCCTTTCGAGAAAAATTAAGGAAAGAATGTTTTTTTAACTTATACGGCTGGTGAGACTATTTTTCACCGTTATAACACTTTCAATGCATCCCTTACAAGAATATAAGAATATTTTCAAAACAAATGTTTTATTTTATATTTATTTCACTTTTAAAATAATTCAAAATAGAAAGAGGTATTTCTTTCAAAAATATTTCATTTCATATATGCAAACAACCTTTTATTGATTTTAAACTTGTTTGAAGAAGATTTATTATAATGAAAATCTTCCACCCTGTATTGATGGTTTGGTGATATGTTTGATTGTTGATGTGTTATTTTTATACCATTCATGGTTTATGGATAAATTATTGACATTACTTATGTTAGTTTAAATACGAATGTTTATGTTATGTTTATAGCTTTTCATATGAGGAATGCATTGGACTTAGTAAGTGACGGGTGGAGGCCGCTATAGCTCCTTGATGCATCGGTAGGTCTCATGAGACAAATTAATATTTTTGAACAAGGCATAGAAAAAATATTATTTGTAGTTTTGGTACGAGTCCTTGACTTTGTGGTTAGGATGTCTTGCATTATGCCTTCCATCAATATGAAATTGGATTTTGATATTGCATGTGATTATCTAACTAGTAGAATATCAATGTAAATAAGTAAATGGAATTATTTGAATTATATTTTCCCTATTATGATGATGTTTTATTTTAAAAGGATTATTTTTTATTCTTATACATTTCCTTAAATGTTTATGCTAATTTATGAAAGTTTCCTCTATATGGTTATCTGTAATGAGCATCTGAGCTCACCCCTTTCCTAGTTTTATTTTTCCCTGGATGTGAAGAAGTATTTCATAGTTGACCTATAGGGATACGTTAATGGATATAAGTGTGTTCAAATGGGGTAAAAATTTTTCGTTGTTTTTATTTCATGACATAATGTAAAACATATGTATTTATATAGTACTTACAAGGATAATAAACTGGTCGGTCTTCCAGGATTTGATCCCTTGTGATCATGCTAATGATATGTAAAAATCCACCAACTCTCGGTAACTGGGTTTGGGGAATTACATTGAATATATTGAATACACCAACACCACTACTTCGAGTTATGATTCTAACAAAACATACTCTTTAAAACCAAATAAAAAAACTGATAAATTTAATTACATTAACATCCATTATATAATTTATAATACTAATGGAATTAAAAAACAAAAATGACATGAAACTACTAACACAACTAACCCAACTAAAGGGACAAGAACCCCTAACTCTTTTGACATAATTAGTGACATTTAAAAATTTAAAAATGAAGAAACCACTAATGTTATTTGAAAACATGATACTATTTATTAATCTAAATATCAAAAAATGATACTTATTCCATTAATGAAATTATAAAGATTATTGACACATGTGAAACTGATGAGATCGATGAAGCTGATTAAACCGATGATATTTGATCCAAAAATGAAACTAATGGAACTAATTAAACTAAATAAACTAATGATATAAATTTTATTAACACAAAATAACCCATTTATAAAATTTTGGGAGTTGATTAAAATAATGAAACCAAATCCATTGATGAAACATACACCAAATATGATATTAAGATCACACCCACCATTTATTAGACCAATGGAATTGGAAAAAAAATTATTACATGATTACAAGGACACTATTGATTCCACTCATGAAATTTATTCCTTATAAAAAAGTAAAGAGTATATAAATTTAATGATAATAACATCACAAACAACACTGGAGACATCAATGACACTGAAACAACTGGAGAATCTATCATCATTGAAAAAAGTCACATCACATAAACTAAATAAACTAATTCCAATAATAGTATAAAAACATTGAATAATCAAAATATATGGATAGTATTGATTAAATAAATGATATTAAAACCATTGATTTAATTTATGGCATAAACAACACTGACTCACCCGACACCACTATTTCTGCTAACATCATTGAAGGCACAATTGAACAAGTGACATTGATTGTGATAAAAAATGGTTCCACTATTGAAACAAAAATATATAATTGAAAAAATGAATCTAAATCCACAATAAAAATAAGGGATGTTTTTGGAATCATATTAATGAAGACCCAAACACCACTAAGGACACAAAATACACGAATTTCATTAATACCCTTAAAAACACAGATTAGAGTTAAATAACTTTAAATACTAAAAACTATATTATTAATCATGAAATTATAGAAGTTGAGACAAATAACAGTAATAATGAAAATTATGACACTAGAGATCATGATGAGACTGATTCCATTGATTCCATTGACGTCACAAATGACAATAATGACACTGATGTGATTGATGAGACAGACATCACTCTTTCCACTAATAAAACTGACACTAATGACAATATCGATATCATTTATTATGCTAAAGATTATAAATAAACGAATAATTTTTATGCTACTAAATCCACTAATGTTACAGACTCCACCAATGACATTGAGGAAACTAACACCACTGCTTCCACTAAAATAATGATTCTACCAACACCACTGAAAAAACATACTCAATAAACTATTTCAATTAGTTCCATGTAACAATATAATTTTTTAATTTTTAGTACCAAAATATAATTAAATATATTATCAAAAAATGATTTTTCCACTACATAACATTAATATGATAATGCCCATAGAGTATTGTTGCATCAATACTCTATAATAGTTACCCATTATAATGAGAACCTATAAATCATATAAAAATATTCATAAATATTGTACAATGATCTAGATAATATTCATCTAATGGGACATGTATTATTTCAGAATATTAGGTATTAGGGTCTTATAAGATATCGAGCCTCTTTCTTATGAAGTTCACACTTGGTGACTACCATAAAGGGAGGTCATTGGGACAAACATATGATTATGATTTTTTTGTATTTATGTGTCATTGGATATTCCTATACATGGGTCTATTTATGCGTACATAGGCTTTAGATTATTATTAATGCTTATCATGAATCATATACTATGATGTTTGGGTGAAAACCATGATCATATATTCTACAGTGAGATTGTATTTTTTGCGTGTGTTATAATTGATGGGGAATTAATTAACTATATTGTGAAATGATTTATCAATTAAATATTTCTAGAAAAAGATATCTTTATTCCAAACATTGATATTGAATTCTCTTATTAAATATATGGTCATGGTAGTTCATTTAAGAGAACATTTTTGAATTTCAGAAAAAGATAAATAAAGCCCATCTATTAATGAGACATGTATACATCCTTGTAGATGAGATATAAAGAAAAAGAGAATAATATACATTATAGTATTCATAGGATGATTTTTTCTATGGAGTTAACTTGTTTCGCTATAAGTGAATTAAAATTTTTGTAGATGTTGGTCTTTTACATTATGTAATTTTATTTATTTCCACTAAGAAAGAGTCCTAGAGAGTGTCAATATGTGTGTCCATAATCTCATTAAAATCAAGTAAATTTATTATTAAGAATAATTAATATTATCATTATGTGGAGAAATAATTATTTATGTATTATTAATCTCATAAATATAATCATGGGATATTCGTGTTTATATTATTTGAGTTGAAATTTATCTCTTGTTTTTTATTCAGAAGGTAATAAATAAATAATTATTTATTCACATGTTTATTGAATGGATATATATATATTCATATGATTATTAAAATGAATGTTTATTAAATATTTTATTGAATTTATACTTTATTGAATAAATAATATTTCTTTCATTAAATATTTTATTATTTAATGTTTAAATAAATTACATGGAGGATTGATGGGTAGATTTAGTGGTCTGATAGAAATGATATCTTTATTAAATATAATTCAAATTAATATTAATTTATTTACATAAAAATGATATTAAAATAAGATCATATCCTAGGATATAGTATTATTATTATTATTCTATGGGGGTTTCATAGAATAAATAATTGGATTGAGGGACTTTATGAAATTATTAATTTTTAACGCTAAGTACAAAATCTAAATTGTATTATTATTATATAAGGAGACTTATTTATAATAAAAAATATCTCTATAATTGAATAAATTCCTTGTATAATAATCATTCCAATAGTCCTATCATAAATAAATAGATTATAATATAAGTCCTTATTATGATCAATGATGAATGATGGGATGATCTAGATTCCTTTTCAGTATAACTCAAAATATAATGAATTTTTTAGAGATTTGAGGAAAGATGTGGATACCCCTAGAAGAATCGTTTCAAATTTTTTTTACTCATATGATAGAAATAATATAAGAGAGGTAATGAAAATTGATCGAAATGTATTTCCATTTTGAGGTAATTATAGTATAAAATTATGTACAATATATATACAGTATAACATTTATAATTGTTTTTGGGGTTGTGTATACCATTTTATTTCTGTTTATCCATTAAAATTAATGAAAAAACTAATATATCAACCTAACCACCACTTTCACAACACCTCATAACCATTATGTGGTATTAGAGAGGTCACATTTAAATTTATCATGATTGTCATCTATTTGATCAATTTCCCTTATCTGTTTTTTTGGTATTTCATTTAAATAATTTTTTCATAATCCAAAAGTAGTGATAACCATTTTATATAAATTTTTATATGGAAAACTAAGATAAGTCATGTAAAGTGTTCTTGAAGATCCCATCTAGAGGTACCATGGTTATTGTCTACAAGAAATGGAAAGAAAAAATGTAATGATATATTACAAATCATGTAGTTATGGTATGATCTCATAAGAATAAAACCAAAAAATATCATCTCATAGTTTAATTTGATATCTGGTGTCATAACTCACTCTTTATTAACTTTAAAACCAACTAAGGATTTAATTGGGATTTTAAGGTGTTTAATCGGTGTACAAAAATAGTATCACTACATTGTTTCAACCATTTATATATTACAACAAGTCATGTGTTCATATTCATGGTCTCATTATATGTCAAGTATTGAATTCTTTGTTGTGCCCATGTGAAGTAATTGCATTTGTTGTCAATAACTTGTCATGGTGTGCCATCTGATGAAGTACATCATGAAGATTGATGATTATAGAAGCATAAAATTTGACGATTGTTGAGCTGTTCTTAAAGTCCCAAGAACTTGTATCAACTGGATACAAAGTCACAACACTTTTTGAAGACCATGCATTGTCTTCACAATGCATGAGGAGTTGAAGAAGCAAGATGATCCATTCACTACTTCTAAGTGGATGAAGTGGTTTAATGAAGTCCATGCACTATCACTTAGTGCATGTGAACATGAAGATGATCCAATTGATCTCTGATTAGATCAATAAAGAACATTGAAGATTATAAGTGATTCAGGAGTTCGATTGATGAAGATGAACCTTTTGAATTCCATATCCTAAGTGAAGATCATGTGAGAAGAAGAAATGGATGAATTCTTAAGATGAAGAAGAGAAGATAATAAGAATAGAGGAGGAGGAATTTGGCATTTTGAATTGGTATTTTTCATGGAGGAATTTGTTTTTGACAAAGTCTTATTTGTTACTTTGCCAAAAAAATTGGCCAGCCAAGGCACCTTGGGGGTTCAACCCCAAGGCATGGGCACTAGGGCACCACGCCCGGGGGAACCCGTGGGGCAAGCCAGGGCGGCAGGGCGCACACCCAAGACACCGCATGGGTGCCTGGGGCACGCCCGGAGGAGCGCGGCAGGGACGCATGAGCGCACCCGCGGGTGTCAGGAGATGCATAGTGGGCGCTAGGAGCGCGCCCGCAGGAGCAAAGTGGGCGCAGAGCGCGCCCGCAGGGAGAACACGGTGTGGGGCGACACCGTGGAGGGAGAAGATGCAACTGAGGAGTTGCGGCGGGCACTTGGGTGATAAAGCGCGGAAAAACCGCTGGAGAATTCGATGTGGGACGCGCATTTTTCACTGGGAAGGAATCCCAGCCGCACGATTCATCGCGCGCTCGATCTGGACCGCTCATCTAATCCGCCGCGCCCCCGATTTGATCCAGGCCGTCTGAGGATAATTGATCACCGCATCCAACGGCCCGGCGTCCATCTTCTACCTCGAGCCATGCCGAAGGCCACCCGCGAGCAGCCGCTGAACCAGAGCCCTCCGAGCACCAGTTTTTGAGCTCCCGGCCACCTCTGAGTAAACCGAAGCCACCCTCGTGCTCGTCTGGCCATAATGAACAGAACCATGCTTTAAAAAGATCTTGCATGCAACCAGTGGAGAATTTCGAATGAGGCCGAGGCAAACGGAGTTGCCGAGGCATCGGGGTATTCATGTTTTGCATGGGATGACCAAAACTGAGGCCGTGCATGCGTTCGAAGTTGCATGCACGTAGAGGAGAAAAACATAAATGGATCCCGCGTGAAACAGAGAATAAAAACGGGATTTGCGGATCGTTTAAAGATTTAAAAGATCCGAAGATCTCGGGATTTTGAGTTGAATCACGCGGATAGAACCGCCTCTCCTCGCCTATAAAAAGAGAGGCCTAGCCCTCGAGAAGACGCTGCTGATGCGCTGATTTTTTGAAGTCCCGTGAGCGCATCTCTCTGCCTCGCGATGTATTGAAGCCCCGCGCAAGTATCTTGCGTGGCTGAAGTCCCTTGCGCGCTGCTCCTTTGCGCGACAAGAAGAAGAGGTTGGGCTGCACCAACTTGCAAGCCCCCTCTGTGCACCGCGGCCCCCTGCGCGGCAAGCACTTGTGCAGCAGTGGCCACCCGAGGCCTTTCACGCTTTGAACTGCTTGCACCCGTGGCTTGTGCGGCCCTTGTGGCTTGAGCCTTGCGCGGCAGTGTTGAGGAGGAGGCCGCACCTTGCATCCCTTCATTTGGTTGGTGTTCGGGTGTGTGCAAGTGGAGGCCGAGACTACACATTGTGTGGGTTTAAGAATTGGAGAAGGCCGCAACCAAGTGTGTGTGCAAGACAAGTGAACAAGAAGCCGAGGCCTTTGTGTTTGTATGCCAAGTGAAGAAGAGTATACGGGTAGAGTGTGTGCACAAAGAGGAGAAGGCTGAGGACCTTTGTGCTTTGGGTGCAAAAGGAACACCACACTTTGTGTTTATAAATTGAAGAAGAAGGACAAGTCAAGTGTGTGCACTAAAAGAATGAGTAGTGTATGTGTGCACATGTGAAGAAGATCAACTTTGAGAAGAAGAGGAGTACACACTTATGTGTATGAATACAAAAGAACTGATCATTCTAAGTGATTGGGTTTTTTGGTGAGCAAGACCAACGAGATCTTTTGAAGACTGTTGAAGCTACTTGAAGTTTTGAACAACACCTTTGAAGAAGTGAAGTGGAGCCATGCTGAAGATGATGCTGTGGAGTTGGGGGGTTTAACCAACTTGTAATTGGGGGGGGGGGAAACCAATTACTGTGTAATCATCTTTTGGCATAGTGAAGAATCCGTGTTGGGGTGTGTAACCAACACGGCAAGGAGTAGGTCTTTGTACCGAACCTTGTAAATCTCTGTGTTCTGTGCTCTCATTATTACTGCACCACTAAAAGAGTAGACCTAGGCTTTAACCAGCTGCAGAGGTTGAATTGATAATCCAAAGGGAACAATTCATAAAAAGAAAAAGTTATCACTGATTCACCCCTCCCCTCTCAGTGATCACAACCGTTCCAGGCATTTCAAGTGGTATCAGAGGGAGGTTTCCTCTGTAAGGATCTACTTCTGAGAAGATGGACAATCTGAATTCTGTTAATAGTAGGGGTGTTCCTACATTCGATGGAAAGAATTACCACAGCTGGAAAAATCGGATGTTGCCTTACCTTCTATCTCTCGGCCTTGATGTTAGAAATGTAGCCTTATTTGGATTCCCTCCTCTTGCTAATGAAGCTGCTATGACACTCGATGAGAAAAGAAATATGGAAGTTGATGGTAAAGCTCAAAATGCCATTCTTATGTCACTCTCAGAAAAGGTATACACAAAAGTCATGGGACTCAAGAATGCTAAAGAAATTTGGGACAAATTGGAAAGTAGTTATGAAGGCAACATGAAAGTCAAGGAAGCCAAATTACAAATTTGGAGAAGCAAGTTTGAAGATGTCAAGATGGGAGAAGAAGAAAATATTGATGATTATTTCACAAGAGTCAATGAAATTGTCAGTAACATTCGAGGCTTTGGAGAAAAGTTGGAGGACTCCACTATTGTTAAAAAGCTAATGAGAAATTTTCCTGACAGGTTTGACCCCAAAGTCTCAGCATTAGAAGACAGAGATGATCTCTCTCTTGATGAACTACACAACATTCTCATTGCATATGAAATGAGGAAGATCCCAGTATTCAAGAAGAAGATCAAGGATGAGATGGCTTATGAGGCCATGAGACAACTCAAGATAAAAGATGACGAAGTCCTAGAATCAAGTGATACTGACAATGAAGAAAAGGATGAAGATCTCAACATGACTATTTCTCTTTTTTCTAAAAGGTTTGGAAAAACTAAATTCAGGGGAAAAGGGAAATCACCATCGAGATGTTTCAATTGCAATAACATCGGACACTTTGCTGTAAACTGCCCCAAGAAGAGATATAGTGCTCCAGAAGTTGAAGATGAGAAGTCACAAAAGAAGAAATGGAGTAGATACCCAAGAGAAGGAAACAAATCAGGTGTAAGAAAGAAAAGGTTCGTTCCAGGTGAAAGAAGAAGCTATGTAAGCAAAGAGGAAGAATCAGACTCTACTTCAGCCAATCAATCAGAAGAAGAAACGAATTTTATGGCTCATGTAGAAAAAGGGTTTGATACCTGCAGCAGTGAAGATGATGAAAGTGAACGAACAGAGATTGAATACAGATTGAAAGATGAATTAGTGGCTTGCCTTGAACAGAACACTGGACTCAAGAAAGAGAAGAGATTGTTACAAAAGTAAACCAAAAGGATGACTGAGGAGTTGGAAGAATGTATGAAGAAAGAGACAATGTACATTGATGAAATCAAGAGACACAAACTGAAGGTATCTGATCTGGACAAGATAGCAAAAGATCTTGAGGAGAAACTTCACCTCAAAGAAGAAGAGCAATCACTGACACATTCCAAGTGGATTGAAGCACAGAATAGCTTGACAAAGATGAGAGAAGACTTCAACAAGGCTGTTGAGGTCAAGGCAGAATCATCTTATGCTGGTGCTCAGAGGCAGGTCAATTTACCACTAAGTAAATCTCAAAATACATCTGTTATTTATAACAATGCAGGTTCAAAGATAAAATTGAGACAAACATGGCATGAACCAATCTGTGTAAAATCATCTTCAATGGAAGAAAGGAAATCCTCAGGAAGGACTACTCAAATCTTGGACAGAAAATTACAACATGACTCTTATCAACAACGAAGGTCAAGGTTCAGAGGCTACTGCTGGTGTTGTGGTGTGTTTGGACATAAGGCCTATGCATGCTGGTATAACATGTCTCGTCCAAACATGAGTCATGAGTCAAGGGGGAGACATCCTGAAACCCAGAGTGTTTTGTAGAAAGCATCAAAACCACCAACTCAGAACACATTTGACTGCCTGAGTGAAGCTTGTGGAAGATGTGACCAACAAGGTCATAGAGCTGATAAATGTATGACAACTCTTCCTAAACAAAAAGTCAAAGACATGAAAGGGAAAGGCATTCAAGAAACCAATGATGAAATCACATGCATTGCTGAAGTGGCTCTAAAAGCCAGCAGTAAAACCAAGTCATGGATTCTTGATAGTGGATGCTCATCCCACATGACTGGTGATACAAAAATTCTAAGCAACCTTGAAAGTCATGAGGGAGGAACCGTGGTGTTTGGAAATGATCGTTCTCTGAAAATCAAGGGAGTTGGAAAGGCTATGATTGCAACAACAAATCTAAAATCCAATGATGTGTTGTTTGTTGAAGGATTAAAGCACAACCTACTGAGTGTTAGTCAATTATGTGATGATGGACATGAGGTGTTGTTCCAGAAGGACTCATGCATCATCAAGAGCTCAAAGGATGGAAAAATCATCACTCAAGGAAGAAGAACCACTGGAAATCTATTTCAAATTGGTGATCCCATCAATTCTTGTTTTCTTAGCTCTAAAGATGAAAACAACCTCTGGCATAGAAGACTTGGCCATCTTGGTCAAAGGAGTATGAGTAAAATTCTGAAGTACAATGTTGTACGAGATCTACCCAAATTAAAGAGAGAAAGAGATGAAGTCTGCGACACATGTCAGAAGGGAAAACTGACCCATAGGTCACACAAAGGAGTTGATATCATGTCTACTAGACCTCTTGAACTCATCCATACAGACATATGTGGACCAATGAGACAGAAGTCTACAAGAGGAGATTTCTATTTTATAACCTTCATTGATGATTACACTCGGATGACCAATGTCATGTTCATGAAACACAAGTCAGAGGCAATCACGATGTTCAAGACTTTCAGAAGGCAGGCTGAGAAGGAACTGGAGCTCTGCATCAAGAAAGTAAGATCAGAAAACGGAAAAGAATATACCGGTGATGTCTTTGAAAGCTATCTGGTCAAGCATGGAATCAAACATCAATATAGTACACCATATACTCCACAACAGAATGGAGTGGTTGAACGAAAGAATCGAAGCATAGTTGAAATGGGGAGGACTATGTTAGCTGAGCATGATATCTCTAAGTTTTTCTGGAGAGAAGCAGTATGCACTGCTATACACATACAGAACAGATGTCTCCTGAGACCAGAAACACAAACGACAGCCTATGAAATGTGGTTTAACAAAAAACCAACTGTTAAATATTTCAAAGTCTTTGGCAGTCCCTGCATCATCAAGATTAAAAACATCAATCTGGGAAAGTTTGAAGAAAAAGGTGAAGAAGGAATCTTTATGGGTTACCTACCTAATGGAAGAGGCTACAGATGCTGGAATAAGAGGTTGAATAAAATGATTGACTGCAGTGATGTCATAATAATTGAAAACAACACCAAACCATACACTGTGGATGATGATGACTCAAAGAATGACACCGCCTTGGAACAGAAGAATGCAGAATTACCTGAGCCAACACCAACTGCTGGTGAGATCAACTCTGAATATACCAGTGATGAAGATGAAGGTAATGAAAATGGAAGAATAAGATACAACAAATTGAAGAAGCATGTTGACACAGAAAATGTCCTTGGAGACCTACAGTCCTCAGTAAGAACTAGAAGAAGATTGAGATTGGAAGATCAGACTGCACTAGTTTCTCAAGTTGAACCTCACACAGTGGCTGAAGCAGTTGTACATGAGGAATGGATACAAGCTATGCATGAGGAACTCAATCAAATTGAAAAGAACTCCACTTGGGATCTTGTGCCAAGGCCCAAAAATAAAAATGTTATTGGGACAAAGTGGGTGTTTAGAAACAAACTCAATGAAAAGGGAGAAGTTTCCAGAAACAAGGCCAGACTTGTATGCAAAGGATATTCACAAATGGAAGGAATCGACTTTGAGGAAACCTTTGCACCAGTTTCAAGACTGGAAACTATCAGAATGTTCTTAGCAGTTGCAGCACACAAGCAGTACAAGGTCTATCAGATGGATGTGAAATCTGCATTTCTGAATGGAGATCTTGAAGAAGAGGTGTATATTGAACAACCAGAGGGATTTTTTCTGGACAAAGATAGTAGTATGGTGTGCAGATTGAGAAAATCCTTGTATGGATTGAAGCAGGCCCCTAGAGCCTGGTACTCAAAATTGGATGGTTGTCTTAAAGACATGAAATTTGTCAAAGGAACAGTTGACAGTAACCTCTATGTCAGAGAAATGGCCAATGGTACCCTCATAGTCATTATCTATGTGGATGATATCATTTTTGCTGGTAACAAGGAAGGACTATGTGAAGAATTTGCTGAGCAGATGAAAAGAACTTTTGAAATGTCAATGCTTGGTCAAATGACATATTTTCTAGGATTTCAGGTGGAACAAAGACAAAACTCTATATTTCTTTCACAAGAAAAGTACGCAAGGGACTTAGTGAAAAGGTTTGGAATGGAAAGTTCAAAGGAAGTCTCCAAACCCATTTCTATCGGAACCAAGCTATGCAAGGATGAAGAAGGCAACAATGTTGATCAGAAAGAGTTCAGAAGAATTATTGGCAGTCTACTTTATCTCACGGCTTCAAGGCCAGATATAGCATATGCAGTGACTTTGTGTGCCAGATTACAAAGTGATCCAAAAGAATCTCATTTAACTGCAGTCAAAAGAATCCTGAGATATGTTAAAGGAACCCTCAACTATGGACTCTTATACAAACAGAGTGCAAACATACAGTTGTTGGGATTCACAGATGCTGATTGGGCTGGTGATTGCACTGATAGAAGATCCACATCTGGTGGAACCTTCTTTCTGGGAGAAGGATGTGTTAGCTGGTACAGCAAGAAACAAAATTCTGTAACATTGAGCACAGCTGAAGCAGAGTATGTGGCCGCTACACATGCATGTACTCAAATGATTTGGATGCAGGTGCAGCTAGCAGATTTGAGGATTAAAGCTGAAAATCCATTGAGGATCTTATGTGATAATCAAAGTGAAATTGGGTTGTCTAAGAATCCTATCCAACACTCCAGATCCAAGCACATTGATATAAAATATCATTTCATCAAAGAAAGGGTCGCCAGTGGAGACATCAAGCTAGACTACATTCCTACTCAAGATCAGGTGGCAGACATTTTCACCAAAGCTATGCCTACGGAAAGATTTGTTGAATTGAGGCTGAAACTTCATGTTCAGCCTTCTACTATCACTTGAGGAAGAAGAAGGTCCCTCCTTATTCCCTAAATCTTTGTATTCTTGTACTTACATGCAGGGAATTGAAGGAGATGAGTGCATCCCCTGAGGGGGAGCATTGGTACTTGAAGATGTGCAGATTCCAGAAGCTCTATACTCTGAGTATGGCTTTCATTCATCCCTTTGCATTTGTTGGCCAATATGGGGGAGAAATCATCAGGCACCCACGACATTCTCTCAGTGTGCTTCGGAGTATTGACAACCAAATACAAAGGGGGAGATTGTTGTGCCCAAGTGAAGTAATTTCATTTGTTGTCAATAACTTGTCATGGTGTGCCATCTGATGAAGTACATCTTGAAGATTGATGATTATAGAAGCATAAAATCTGACGATTGTTGAGCTGTTCTTAAAGTCCCAAGAACTTGTATCAACTGGATACAAAGTCACAACACTTTTTGAAGACCATGCATTGTCTTCACAATGCATGAGGAGTTGAAGAAGCAAGATGATCCATTCACTACTTCTAAGTGGATGAAGTGGTTTAATGAAGTCCATGCACTATCACTTAGTGCATGTGAACATGAAGATGATCCAATTGATCTCTGATTAGATCAATAAAGAACATTGAAGATTATAAGTGATTCAGGAGTTCGATTGATGAAGATGAACCTTTTGAATTCCATATCCTAAGTGAAGATCATGTGAGAAGAAGAAATGGAGGAATTCTTAAGATGAAGAAGAGAAGATAAGAAGAATAGAGGAGGAGGAATTTGGAATTTTGAATTGGTATTTTTCATGGAGGAATTTGTTTTTGACAAAGTCTTATTTGTTACTTTGCCAAAAAAATTGGCCAGCCAAGGCACCTTGGGGGTTCAACCCCAAGGCATGGGCACTAGGGCACCACGCCCGGGGGAACCCGTGGGGCGAGCCAGGGCGGCAGGGCGCACACCCAAGACACCGCATGGGTGCCTGGGGCACGCCCGGAGGAGCGCGACAGGGACGCATGAGTGCACCCGCGGGTGTCAGGAGATGCATAGGGGGCGCTAGGAGCGCGCCCGCAGGAGCAGAGTGGGCGCAGAGTGCGCCCGCAGGGAGAACACGGTGCGGGGCGACACCGTGGAGGGAGAAGATGCAACTGAGGAGTTGCGGCGGGCGCTTGGGTGATAAAGCGCGGAAAAACCGCTGGAGAATACGATGTGGGACGCGCATTTTTCACCGGGAAGGAATCCCAGCCGCCCGATTCATCGCGCGCTCGATCTGGACCGCTCATCTAATCCGCCGCGCCCCCGATTTGATCCAGGCCGTCCGAGGATAATTGATCACCGCATCCAACGGCCCGTCGTCCATCTTCTACCTCGAGCCATGCCGAAGGCCACCCGCGAGCAGCCGCTGAACCAGAGCCCTCCGAGCACCAGTTTTTGAGCTCCCGGCCACCTCTGAGTAAACCGAAGCCACCCTCGTGCTCGTCTGGCCATAATGAACAGAACCATGCTTTAAAAAGATCTTGCATGCAACCAGTGGAGAATTTCGAATGAGGCAGAGGCATACGGAGTTGCCGAGGCATCGGGGTATTCATGTTTTGCATGGGATGGCCAAAACAGAGGCCGTGCATGCGTTCGAAGTCGCATGCACGTAGAGGAGAAAAACATAAATGGATCCCGCGTGAAACAGAGAATAAAAACGGTATTTGCGGATCGTTTAAAGATTTAAAAGATCCGAAGATCTCGGGATTTTGAGTTGAATCACGCGGATAGAACCGCCTCTCCTCGCCTATAAAAAGAGAGTCCTAGCCCTCGAGAAGACGCTGCTGATGCGCTGATTGTTTGAAGTCCCGTGAGCGCATCTCTCTGCCTCGCGATGTATTGAAGCCCCGCGCAAGTATCTTGCGTGGCTGAAGTCCCTTGCGCGCTGCTCCTTTGCGCGACAAGAAGAAGAGGTTGGGCTGCACCAACTTGCAAGCCCCCTCTGTGCACCGTGGCCCCCTGCGCGGCAAGCACTTGCGCAGCAGTGGCCACCCGAGGCCTTGCGCGCTTTGAACTGCTTGCACCCGTGGCTTGCGCGGCCCTTGTGGCTTGAGCCTTGCGCGGCAGTGTTGAGGAGGAGGCCGCACCTTGCATCCCTTCATTTGGTTGGTGTTCGGGTGTGTGCAAGTGGAGGCCGAGACTACACATTGTGTGTGTTTAAGAATTGGAGAAGGCTGCAACCAAGTGTGTGTGCAAGACAAGTGAACAAGAAGCCGAGGCCTTTGTGTTTGTATGCCAAGTGAAGAAGAGTATACGGGTAGAGTGTGTGCACAAAGAGGAGAAGGCCGAGGACCTTTGTGCTTTGGGTGCAAAAGGAAGACCACACTTTGTGTTTATAAATTGAAGAAGAAGGACAAGTCAAGTGTGTGCACTAAAAGAATGAGTAGTGTATGTGTGCACATGTGAAGAAGATCAACTTTGAGAAGAAGAGGAGTACACACTTATGTGTATGAATACAAAAGAACTGATCATTCTAAGTGATTGGGTTTTTTGGTGAGCAAGACCAACGAGATCTTTTGAAGACTGTTGAAGCTACTTGAAGTTTTTAACAACACCTTTGAAGAAGTGAAGTGGAGCCATGATGAAGATGATGCTGTGGAGTTGGGGGGTTTAACCAACTTGTAATTGGGGGGGGCAACCAATTACTGTGTAATCATCTTTTGGCATAGTGAAGAATCCGTGTTGGGGGGTGTAACCAACACGGCAAGGAGTAGGTCTTTGTACCGAACCTTGTAAATCTCTGTGTTCTGTGCTCTCATTATTACTGCACCACTAAAAGAGTAGATCTAGGCTTTAACCAGCTGCAGAGGTTGAATTGATAATCCAAAGGGAACAATTCATAAAAAGAAAAAGTTATCACTGATTCACCCCTCCCCTCTCAGTGATCACAACCGATCCAGGCATTTCATTCTTTCTGAAAGATATGGCCAGACATATATTATAAAACTTATAGCTAGTTATACTCATTGTGTTACACATGAAAACCCACAAAAAATATGCATTGATTTTTAGGCACATCTTATGGGTCAACACATGGGATAATTTAATAATGAAATTGTATATATGACTTCTATCCTGATTTACATGTCATGTGATAGGTTTTATTCTTCACTAGGTACACACCAAGTGATTTTTGACTTTTAATTTTTCCATACATGCTTAATAATTAAAACTACATAAATTATAAAACTATGCAACACATAAGGGTTATTGTATAGGATATTCACTTCACACTCATCAGAAGTTGTATTTGTTAGGTTTTCAAATGTGATATAAAAACTATGATGGTTCACAATTGTAACTACATATCATGTATATCATGACATTCCATATAGACATACATGCAATGTTAGTACACAGTACACTAGAAGTACCATGCATATCAAGAGAAACATGATATGTTATGTGATAATACATATATTCTATGTATTTCATTAAATATATGTCATTAGTTTGACTCAAAAAATATATCACATGTGGACAATTCATTACATGTTGTTTAATTTATCATTTGAAAATTAAAATTAAAATTATAAAATTTATTTAAAAAATGCTGGATGATAATTCTATCATATATCAAGACATTTTTAGATATAATAATAAGATAAAAAGTTAAATAATTAAATGATTGAATAATTTTGTACTGTTAGATTATTTTTCATAATTAGAATTAATTGAAATAAATTTTTGAAATACTAAATACATAGCCACTTCATGTTTTTATTGATCATAAACATGAAAAAACTATACATCTGTTGTATTTTTTTTAATTTGACTATTTATTACATGGTTTTATGAAATAATTTATTATTAAATTAAATTTAATGCGATGTGAATCATACCACCCACATTTATTTTGAATGGGACTTTGTGTCTGATGTTTATTTTATATAACCCTAAACCCCTGGTTCCCCTCAATTAAGAGTGAGTAAAAATTTTTAATAGATAAAGTACCCATCCTGATGATATAGTCCGAGACCTGATTCTATGTGAATGAATCCAAGGAGATACACCTGAAAATAGTGAAATGATGAAACTCAATCTATGGATAAATTCCATGAGTAATTTTTCATATGGTTAAGGTATGTTTATCTAAGCTAAATAAACAAAATTTTAAAAAAATATCATG
Source organism: Viscum album (assembly GCA_963277665.1). NCBI lineage: Eukaryota > Viridiplantae > Streptophyta > Magnoliopsida > Santalales > Viscaceae > Viscum > Viscum album. The sequence goes on along the minus strand of OY728121.1, from coordinate 1,652,344,944 downwards.
ATCATATTATATTATTATTTTATGTATTCAATTAATGGTTATTTATTATGTTTTGTGATGCATTATTAATTTGGATGATTCAAAAAATCATAGAATGTAAATAAACTAATTAACATATTCAAGATAAAATAAAAAAATTTATAATTCATAAATTATTTTATCAGAAATGGTTAATTAATTATGTATATTTCATATAATATTAACTAGAATGTGGAGAATAAAATAATTAATATTTACACATAAGTTAAAAACTCAATAAATCAAAATATTAAGTTATAAAGTTCCTTCAATATTCCCTGTTTAAATGAAACTGTTGTAAAAGTGTTGGTTATGCTAATGTTTTTGGAAATATAAATTATAAGGAATTATTAAAAAAGATAACGGGTTTAAATAACCATATTTGGGTTAAGGGTAATAACCATATTCCACATAATAAAATTTGTAGATAAACGTTATGAAAATCTATGTTTAAAATTTCAGTATTAGAGAGTTTAATCAAAGGATCATGGAAATGTTATTTAATGTAGTGTGTATAAAATCCTACTTAAATGCATTTTATAAATATATGTGGTTATATACTAGGTTAATGGAAGTAAAATATGGGTCATTACCACTTGAATATTCATGTTATAAGATATTTCATATCCAATAGTTAGGGCATTGAGATTTTATAGAATAGTGAGAGACTAAAACAAGTAATGTATCAAATGAAAAATTCTAAGTAAGAAAATTTTAAAAAATCATAATTTAATTTTTTTAAAAAAATGGAATGAAAAAACAAATAAAAACATTAATTATTCATTAATATATAATGTTTCCTCATCAGTAAAAACATTCATGAGTGGTACATGTTCTTTTGCACTACACTATTATAGGAAAATTATTTTTACGTTATAGAATCCCCTATTTTAGATCAACCAACTTAATAAGTGAGTAATGGTGAAAATAAATACTACATGTGGCTTAAAGATTATGTATTATGAGTATTTTCATCATGTTTTAAGAAATTTTTGAAGAGATGAATATGAGACATAAATACAATGATTCATACACAGTGATAAAAAATCAAAAAGAACATGAAAAACATAAAAGGGTGTCTAAAGTTAAATGATATTTTTACTACACATTAGAAGTATAAACTAGGAGATGAGTACAAAACTAGTGATCTTTAATTAAATTTGTTAATATATTTTGATTAAATTTATAATTTTGTTTTATATATAGATAACAAATTATTCATTATTCCCAAATTATAATTCCCACCCTTTAGGTACCTTATAATCATTAAGAAGAAAAAATGGATAGTATAAATAAGACAATTTTTAATATTTTGAATATGCTTTACCAAGATTATAAGGATTAATGGGAACATGGTTTGTCACCCCTTAAGGTGAAATAATGAATGAACTGGTTGAAAAAATTATAATGAATTTAATGGATTCATTGCAATTTCTATCAAAGAAAAAAAATCATCAGATGGATCATAATGTACTAGAGGATATATACATTACATGAAGAATGAAAGGTTACTAGAAGAGGAATTCCATTGAATTGAATAAGAATCATGAAAAATATTACACAATGGGTAGATTCATCATTTCATGTAATATTTATAATTAATTCCTTATATATTAAATACTATAAGTGATTCACATATCTATATCCAAATGAATAAACCTTGTTAGTTCTGAATGATTTCAAGAAGGTGGGTGATTAGTAAATCAATTTAGTTAAGATCATAATGTCAATATTACCATGATGATGGATTTTCATAAAACTATTTTCTGTTATTTAGTGTTGCCAAAACAAGTATCTCAATGTCCATTTCGAAAGACAATGAGATATAATTTCATATTTGAAATGAATCTATTTTATGGAAAGTCAAAATATATTAATTGTTTAATAATAAATTATTCATTTATTTTTAATATCATTACTTAATGAAGAAGATAAAATATAAGACTTTAATACTACCTTGTTTTGAAAAGATAATTATTTTCAAGTTACAATAAATGTAATTGTCATTGATATACCCAAAAAAGAATTTATAAACTTAGAAGAAAACATTTTATGTTTTCTGACATTATAAATTATTATTTTTTATAAAAAATAAAATATTTTGAATTAAATATGATAATTCCACAAATATTCTAGGAAAAACTCTGAAAGTTATATGTGAACTATTCTAAGTTGAAGCTAGAGAGAAATTCACATATATCATGACAATATTTTATGATATTTTAGGAATGTGGAGTGGAGTTATGAGTATACATGGTAAATGATTAAAAATACTTTTCTATGGTATATAAGAGAATGCATATGAAATAATTCATCAACAATTTAATACAGAATGGATTCCTAAAATCATATTGCATTATAAGACATATTTTAATTAAGGTAGTAAAAGGAGGATCATTAGTGAAACATAATTGTATTCCATGTCTTCTATAATTCAATTAAAAAATCAACACTTAAAAAAAATATATATATATTGATAAAATAATACTCGATAATTTATAATATAAAAGAAATATATAATGTGGAATCATAGTTTCTTTTTTATGATAATTGTTCGTTATTGTTAATTTTATAATCAAACATAAATCAAGTAAATTCAAGGTGTATCTTATTTAATAATACTAAAATATACATTATATAAAATTATCCATATGAAAAAAAATTATTAAAAAATCGATTCTCTATATTTCTATAAGTGGTAATAACTGATCATTTGAGATTGTGGGAGGAATTTTGACATCAATAATTGTATGGATCTAGATGCATATGAGTTAGAATAAGAACCATGAACACCACAAGACATAGTGGGATGGATTTTTTAAGTGAAACATACAACATAAGAATCATAAAAAGAGGTGATTTATACTCATAATGTTCGGTGACATATCATTCAATGATAATAATGTATAATTTTGCTATAGTTATTTACTATATAATAACAAGTTAATATTTGAATGTTCATAAAAATAACGAAATAGAGTCCATATCCAAAAAACAAGTTATATAGATTAGTGGGTTCTCTAATAAATTTAATAGCATTTTTTGTTATTCAAGAACAAATTCGACATAAATGGTAACATTTGAACATAAATAAACAACTATTTACTGAAGACTTTGAGGAAAGTCGTGGAATATTATATGAATTCCCCTTTTCACTAGTTATCATGCTAAAACGAATTAGTATTTTAGTTTTCCTAGAACCCTATTATGATCATGAAATTTGGAAAATAGTTGTCAAGACCACCCTAATTAATGGGAACCATGTGGAAAATGAATATATAATGAAACAATATGAGATGGTGCAAAAAACTAATGCTAATAAGGTGTGAAATCTATTGAGATGCATTTATGGATTGAATTAAGGATCAAGATCATAGAATATTTAATGTTATGAATCCATAAGAGTGTTAGGTTTTATCAATAATTAATTCGAGACATTTTTTTAAAAGAGGATTATGGTAGTTATATAATTTTGAAGATAAATTTATTTATTACATATAGAAAATATATGTTACATTATATTGATAATAAAATATAAGATGAAAATATTTCTACAAGGAAGAATTATTATAGAAACCCAAGATATAGAGAGTATGATAAAGAAATATTAATATTTGGGTTTTATTAGATCATGTTATTGTAACTTAATTTTAAATGTACTGAATGATATAATATGGACCAATTCGAGATCGTTTTTTCAACCATGTCACATGTCATTAAATTTCTACAAGATGTCATGTTTAGGAACCTGAGGTAATTATAAAGATTTAAATAATTAAAAATGATTAATTATTTGAATCTATCACATTTTCCATGATATGTAATGAAATTTTATCTTGATATACATAGAAAATAAATGATAATTATAAAGAATAATTAATATAATTGCATTAGAAAATAGTCATAATTGTCCAAACTATATTTGAGAAATTTTGAATTATATGTTTTTGGTAATTAGCAAAGTTATAATGAATGTTTTCTTTTATTTTGGAACTAAAAACCCCATCCAATAAGTATATAGGAGAAAATTTGGATAAAAGAAGATTTTTTTGTGTAATGGAAGAATTATTTTTCACCCAATGTTTTAAGAGTCTATTATTGAAATCATTTCACAACCCCAATGTTATGTGCATGATAAGACATCCATGACACATATCCTAAGTCACTGTAAAAGACCATAGTTGAATTATCCACTACTATTTCACAATAAATACTTTCATATGAGTCAATGTATTATAAATATCTCTAATTTTTCTATTTCAATTGCTTGGACTTTAGATTCAAAATTTTGAGGATGCAAAATCTTTTATCTAGAAAAAACGTAACATTAATTATATAAAAAATACTATAAACAACCATTGAATCATGTATGAGATATTATTACATGAATTAATTTATATGATCCTTTAAAAGTATTATAAAGAGTTTGATATTTCCTCACACAACTCCCATCAATGAAGAACATGATTCTCACAAATGGAAAATTCCCCTCAAAAGTCATGGTTTATAACAACACTTATCTTATAAAAAAACCTATACAATGGAAGCACTTTAAATTCCTCCTCCATGATGAACACTTTTTTAAGACTTTTGGAATCTTGGGACCCACAAACACCTAATATGGATTACTTCAAGCGAACTACATATACATAATTGGTATCATAGACATTCACAACTAAGTCCATTCATCCAAGCATAAGGTGTGAAGCATCCATGCCTATTACTACAAATAAAATCTAACAATCCTACAGAAATTATTTCATTATAATATCTTTATTTTTTTTGAGCATCATGTGGGAGATTGGTGATGCATGTACATACTGGGTGAGATTCTAATGTGTGGGGAGATATGTTATTTAAATTACAACTCTAGGGTGTATTTAGAAATTATTGAGGATAACTTTCACTCCACATATGATATTTTTACGTTTATTTAAATTATAATATTGGATAGATCAAAAAAGATTGGTGTTGTGGGTGTGAGATTTTCTCAATGATCATTCCCATTAGAAAAAGGCAGAAAAAGAAAAAAGTATTTAATGAAATTATAGAAGGAAAAAAATGAGGAAATAATTATGACTATTGTTCTATCATGATCAATATTAGAATAATTGGAATGAGGATATTGATGGGAGGATGATGCACCGTGATGGCGGTGAGTATGCCTATTTTCATTGATTTTAAATTGAATATCATGTAGTGTACTAAAAGAGTATAAAAATACTTTTTCTAGAATGGTTTTATAATTTCATCACAAAAAACCCACCTCTATTCTCAGAATAAATATATCCCTAATTAAAAGTAAACATAATTAATGTGGTTTAATTTATAAAAAGTTTATATTGAGATGTCTTGTAATACCAATAATTTACTGTATATTAATGATATTGAGCATAACTACATCTTAAAATATTTCTTTAGTGATCATAGAAACATTACAATGAAAGTAAATAACAAATAACAATTTTAAATGAAATGTTGTAACATTTTGATGGGAGGAAAGAGGAATTGGAGTGAGAGTTTAATAAGAAAATTTTACTAGATATCTATAAATAATGGGTTTTTGAAATTTCTGATTTTTTAGTTAATTATATGAAACAATGAAATGGTCTGATTTTTTTTCAATTGATGACATATTTTAATTTGGATTTATTATTGAGCAATTTATTGTTTGAGGATATGAAAATGTTTATTTGAGGTGGAATTTGATAATTTTTAATAAATAATAAGTTTTTTGTATCATTTCCATTACACATTAATAGTTACATTTCCTTAAGAAAAAATTAACCCAAAAATATTCAAAGGATGAAAAACATCATTAATAGAAAATAAATATAAAATTATCAATAGAAAAATATAATAACTAAAAACCATTTATTTTTTTAAAAAAAATATTCCTCTTACATATCTACTATCAAATCATCATTTTTCAGTAAATATAATTCTTCTTTCTTTCCACCATCATCTCTAAACTTTTCCGTTAACATCCATGTCCATGTTGTGATATACCATTCTATAAAATTTTCACTCATAAGTCAAGATATATTATAAACTAGATTTATTTTCAATATCAAATGGTGAAACACTATCCAATGGGATTCACCACATCTCAATATCCACATTAGGGAAATCATAAAATAGAAATCAGGATAAATTTTCATTTAGGATCCATTGATTTTTTGTTAAAGGTCAGTGGTGATTGATGTAATCATATACTTTTAGAATATAAAAGGAAGTTTTAACTCAATAAAAAAGTTGTAAGATATTCCATTTAAACACAATGAAAACAAAACTATATTAATGCTTAAATGTTTATCAACACCCAACTAATATCATCTTTCCCATTGATTCTGATCTTGATCTTTAAATAAAAAAATTTATCAGGATAAAATCATTTTTATTTTTGTTTTATTTTTGAAATTTGTTTTCACTCTTACATATTGGAACACAAATGGATAAAATATCACACCCATAACACAAAGCATATTTAATCTCCTCATGAAACTAACTATAAATGTTTTAGAAAGATCTTTTATGTATTTAAGTTGAACATAAATAATACTCGAATACACCTCACTATAATAAATTTTATTCAAAAATGAATACAAATATAAATAATAATGTTAAAAACATCATTGCGTAAAATCAAAACATCCCATATTGAAATATTTCATCTCTTCCTATATGAAATTAACACTAAGAAATTATATGTATCACCAATCTCCGTCATGAATTTCAATAAAAAAATCATGCAATTGAACTCAAATAATTATGATGGGAAAGATAGATTATGTTTTAATATATCTCCATATCAAGGTAGTTCATGGAACTATTAGCCTAAAATAAATGTTAAATATAAGGTGTATTTTCTAAAATGTAACTAATAATATCAATTTTATATAAAAAATAATGTTATGAGGAGATATAAGTGAAAGTTCATGTATTGATGAATATCCTTTTTTCTACAATAATTAGGTTGTATAGAATATTAGGATAAAATGGATTAGTGATCCTATAAAGAATATAATTAGAAAATGTTTTAATATCACTAATGATGTGAAGTATAAGTGATCTGTTAAAAAATAAAAACATCTAGAAAATAAAATGGATTCCTAAAATCATATTTCATGGTAAATGATTAAAAATACTTTTCTATGGTATATAAGAGAATGCATATGAAATAATTCATCAACAATTTAATACAGAATGGATTCCTAAAATCATATTGCATTATAAGACATATTTTAATTAAGGTAGTAAAAGGAGGATCATTAGTGAAACATAATTGTATTCCATGTCTTCTATAATTCAATTAAAAAATCAACACTTAAAAAAATTATAGATATATTGATAAAATAATACTAGATAATTTATAATATAAAAGAAATATATTATGTGGAATCACAGTTTCTTTTTTATGATAATTGTTTGTTATTGTTAATTTTATAATAAAACATAAATCAAGTAAATTCAAGGTGTATCTTATTTAATAATACTAAAATATACATTATATGAAATTATCCATATGAAAAAAAAATTATTAAAAAAGCGATTCTCTATATTTCTATAAGTGGTAATAACTGATCATTTGAGATTGTGGGAGGAATTTTGACATCAATAATTGTAAGGATCTAGATGCATATGAGTTAGAATAAGAACCATGAACACCATAAGACATAGTGGGATGGATTTTTTAAGTGAAACATACAACATAAGAATCATAAAAAGAGGTGATTTATACTCATAATGTTCGGTGACATATCATTCAATGATAATAATGTATAATTTTGCTATAGTTATTTACTATATAATAATAAGTTAATATTTTAATGTTCATAAAAATAACGAAATAGAGTCCATATCCAAAAAACAAGTTATATAGATTTGTGGGTTCTCTAATAAATTTAATAGCATTTGTTGTTATTCAAGAACAAATTCGACATAAATGGTAACATTTGAACATAAATAAACAACTATTTACTAAAGACTTTGAGGAAAGTCATGGAATATTATATGAATTCCCCTTTTCACTAGTTATCATGCTAAAACGAATTAGTATTTTAGTTTTCCTAGAACCCTATTATGATCATGAAATTTGGAAAATAGTTGTCAAGACCACCCTAATTAATGGGAACCATGTGGAAAATAGTTGTCAAGACCACCCTAATTAACATAAAAAAATTATTATATAAAAAATTATTATTTCATTATATTATATGGGATAAGTTTTATTGGGATGAAAAATATAGAGAATAAATTTATTAGGGAGTGAATAATATTCATGTTTAGAACATGAACCTTTTCTTAGACTACCTATTAGAAAAGGTAGGATTAGAAAAAATTATTTTGAACATTGAAAATGAATCCATTAGATGTAAAATGAATATGTTTTTAGGATAATTTTGAATGAAATGTGATAATTGATTTCTGATAAAGTGAGATACATTTATATGTGAATAGGGGGGACTTTTCATTGGATTTGAAAATTAGATAAGGGGTAAAGGTAAAATCACATGAGATTTAGGAGAGGATATAATGGTGAGATATATGGGTATTAATTTAAAACCTAAAAATGACTTCTAAATGGTATATATGACATGTAAACTTGAAAATTATTGGTCAACCATTTATTTCCCATTTTTACCCCAATTAACCTTCATTAAATTTCAACCATGTTAATTATTTTTTATACATAAAATATTTAATGGATCATAATAAAAAAATTTGATTTGATAAATCTATGTTAATAATAAATTAAATAAAATTATATTTATAGGTATTTTTAAATTAAAATTTAAATTAAAATGTATAATTTATAGATAACTATTTTATTGAAAAATATCTTTTGATTCTTATAATTTTAATAACCGAATTTTATGAAAATTAATAATATAATTATTATATATATATATATTAAACATAATATTATATTAATTATTTAAAATATATAAATTTAATTTATTAAAATAAAAATTCAAAAAACAAAAAATTTAACTCAAACGGATTGTGATATTTTAAATCCAAAAATGAGATCTATTTAATTATATTATAAATACATCATTGAAATATATATGAATAAAATCTTATTATGTAATAATGAGGCAATAAAATGTAAATTATGTATTATTTTTAGGGTTATATTTGTTTCGGAAAATTGAATAATCATTGGTCTAACATAAATAGATGCTCAAAAATAATGATTACGTCCCTCCTAGGTGGTGGATGGTGAAGATGTATGTTCCTATGTGACAATAGCTGTAGAGACCTAGTTTTAAACTTCTGGGATATTACGTCATTTTATATGAATATTCAGCCCATTAAAAAAGTACTTTCCCAAGGACTGTAATAGTTTAGTGTCTTTGGAATCTTTGATCATAATATCCTAACATAGTGAAAGGTCGTAAATGATTGGCACAAATATCATACCACTTAATAATCCTACTTAAAAACCTTCGTCAAAACCAGGTAATGGGAAACATAATAAAGGGTGATCTTATATGCCTACTAAGTGTAAACAATGGAAATACATTAGCATAATATGTGCGTAAGTGTAAGAGAACATGATCATGAAGTCAGAAAATGATACAATATGTATAAAATATAATAACATTGAGTTGTAGAATAAATAGAGGATGTTTATAAATCTGAATTATAAAGAATCTAAGAACATGATCCCTGAGATCATAACATTTTCATAATAAATATACACGAGTTATTTATATTAGATTCTAACATTTTGATCACGTATAAATAGAAATAGGTTCACTCATTTGTTGAAGGAAATGAAATTAGACCTCCGTATAAACATATGGACAAGAAACCAACTCTATGGATAACATTGTGAACATGTAATCATGTTCACTAATAACACTGTGAACATATAATTAGGTTCACAAATAGGTCACTAAACCATGTGGGTGAGACACGCAACCATCCTCAGTGGATGCCCTTTACTTAATGTGGATCAGGTTCCAACTTCTTTCGAGAGCGAATCAGGTTACACATTCTTCACATTTTGGATCAAGTTATAACTTATTCACATAGTGGATAAATCATGTTGGATTTTTTACCCTCATTATATAATGATATATAAATCTTTACACAATTCATTTGAGGGATATTTATGTCACACAATCTCATAATGAAATCATACATATGTGTTCACACAGGAACATAAGAATTAATTTTATCATAACACATGAAATTAAATGGGTATCATAATAATTTAAACATATCATAACTTCTAAGAATGTGATAGGTTTCGAAATCATTTAATCATAGGATAACTCATGAAAAGAATTGGGTTTCATTGGCATATAACCTATGGAAGAAAATAGGGCTTCATAAACATCATTCCATCAGAAAAAAACCATTCAATGATAAAATATGAATGGTGAGCTTGCTTCATATTCCCAATAAGTCATGATTAACACCAAAATATGACATATTAGATATAAAATATGTTTCAATGATCATTCAAACTATTTTTTAAGGAAAAATAATTTCCTATTTGAAATCAATATTTAAAATCGTAAAATCTTGTTAAACCCATTTTCTTTGAAAATATCCTTGAATACTTATAAATAATTTTTTGAAAACCATTTAAAAAATTTATGAATCAATAAAAAATATAAGAATTATTTTCCTTGAAAATGAGTTTAAAATATAATTTATAAATTGAATTTTTAAACCTAGTTTTTGAATAAAATATATTTTCAACAGAAGAGAGAAATAAGGTGTGATTTTCATAAAAGTAGTTTCCTAATTATCCTAAGAACTTGAGAGCTAAAAAATGGTAAAATTACATGAATATATGAAGAATAACCATATGAGACGAATATTCCTGAGAATTATTGATATGTGGATTATAATATTTCATCAATAGATGCATAATCATAAAAAAATATCGATACACGATGAGATTGGATCAATAAAGTTTTAACAATTTGGTGACTTTGAATGTTAATCACCATGAATGAATAAAATTACATGAATTTTAAAATATCATTAAAATAATAAAATTCATGATATATCATGTCAAAAAGAAAATATACACACCTCATAAATGAATATTAGTGCATAACATAACATGTGTCTCAAAGAATGAAAATTGAAACAACATTCCACTATATCTTTGGTAATGTTTTACCAAAAAACCACATGATATATAAATAATAAAATTTATTTTTAAATTAAAATAATTATCATTATAAAAATCAATATATAAATACATAGGCATTAGACACCCCACGTACAAGAAATATTTTTTGAAAATGGCTCGTGCCTCATGGAAAATAAAAATGAGGCATAGATCCTTTATTACTAGAGTAACGTCAGAATCATTATATACATGAATGAATAACATCAATTAAAAGGTTAAATATCCCAAAATAAATTAAAAATGTGATATGGAATTTCATAAGGCATTATATTCCCCACATAAAAGAAACGAGTGGTGAACATGGGATGAGTCTCGCCAAAATAAAAGTGAGACTAGAAATCCCCTTACAATAAGTCATGAATCTCAACATTATTTTTCAAAGCTCCTATATATTAAATATAAGTATTTATATATCAATAATAGAACCGAATTTATAAATATAATACCATGTATTATTTTATTATGAATTTATATTACCCATTTATTATCAACTTCTTGTTAATGTTGCGTTTAAGTTAATAATAACTATGTTTTTCAATTATGTTTTTACATGTTATTGTTGATCCTCATAAAAATATCATGATTTTTAGTATTTAAATAGTGTAAAACATTGTAAAAATATCATATATACTCATTATATATGTACTTATAATAATATATAAATTATATAAATAGGAAATGAAACACACTATTCATAGAGACGGTAAGCCGTATGTATGCATGAATGATGTTTCCATTTCATATTGTATTGAAATAAATAAAAGTAAAAGATATATATATATAAACAAAATTATATGTTTTTTTTCAAATATAACACATATTTTTCTTAATCCCATCCCTAGTACATTTCATGTAATGTGTCACCGAATCACGTCGCATTGAGGAAGCTATAGTCCACATGTCCACAAATGATGTTATCTTATTCCCAAAAAATGGAAACCATGAAGTTCTGTGTTATATAATAATTAAATAGTCATAATTAAATAATAAATATAATATATATCATATATAAATATAATTCAAATCATTATTCCCAACTTTTGAAGCTAATAATGGAAGAACGGACGATATCGCTTCACAAGGCTGTAGTTTTTCGTACACACAGTTGATGTTAGTGTATTTCATTTGATGAATCTTTGTGTGGGTTTATATCATTAAATTAAAATAATATATATATATATATATTATAATGAGTTTATTATTTAATAATTTAAAAATAATAATTTAACAGGTGGAGAATGAAATGGAAAAAATTCTTAGTGAGGAACGTTATCTCTTTTTAGGGTAACTCCTTTTGGATAGATCCAATGGAAATCCTTGGATTGGTTTATAAAAAATTGATGATAATAAGATAATATGGGGGATTTTTTGAGTTTATATGGTAAGGGTTTATAATATCCAATAGTATTGAGAAATTTGAATACGTGAGGGGGTGAGTGACTTTTTATAGTGGAGGTGGAGTGACACTCTTGTAAATACAAAAAAAAGATACCTTGTAGGGAGGTATCCCTTAAATAATATGACCATAATAATGATCTAATTTGATAAAATATGTGATATATGAGAAATATTTCTATAAAAAGGTTTTTATACATGATTATTGGTCATTTTACCCCTTACGATTGAAGTTTAACTCAGAAGTATGCTTGTTTTGACCTTAATCGATATACTTAATTTAAATTATTTTCATGAATATTTTGATTAAAAACTAAGTTTAACAAGATATAAATTTTAAATTTTGACTATCTCAAATAAGGAATCAATTTTCCCAATGTCATATCACATAAGAGGTATAAATTAATTTCAAATTAATCCCATAGACAGAATGAGACAACGAGGTTTAAAGTGAAAATCTTCAAAAGTATGAAATGTTTTCATATCCAATTTAAAAGCGAAAATGGTTCCAAAGACCTAAATTTGGTTATATGATGTATTATATTTCTAAATCGATTTTGAAAACAATTAAAAATATGTTTCTAATTAAAATCTGTATTTTTCACTATTCATCAAAAAATGAAATATTAAATAAATAAAAAAAATGAACCTAAGTGTATTTTGAAGTTAAACTTTCAAAAATACAGTTTAATTTGACAAACTAATTTTTAAAATTTTTAAAAAACAATTTTAATATAGGAGCACCATTAATAGGTGGTTAAATTTCCTTTTAGAAAAATATATCTTCTTATGCATAAAATTGGATTTATTTATAAAAGATGTCAAAAAAACACAAAAATATTGTGAAATATATTACTGAATATAATATAATATATATATATATATATATATCATGATAATAATTCAACAAATTTTTTTAATTAATTTATAAAAATAGTTTTCCTGCAAATGATTTCCTATATTTTTAGAATGGTTTTATTATCATTTATATTTAATTAGCCCCAAAAGAAATTATCTCATATACATTTTTAACCCATATGTTCATAATTTAGTTTAAACTATTCATACCCACCTTTCAAAAATCCTTGGGTTAATAATAATAATATTTTAATAATAATATTAATTGTATATTTTTGTTTGGTAACACTCATTCATGATAGTAACACAATCAATTGAGGTAATACTCTAGTTTGCATAACACGAGCAGAACATATTGTTTTTATACTGAATTATATTAAAATTGTTTATTATTATATAAGATTAACTTGGTGTTTCATATTACAAATGAATTACTTGGAATATTATTCATTGAAATCTCGCAATGAAATTTTATTTATCCTAAAAAATAATTTCATTAAAACTCATGGTGTTAAATTCTATAACCCATAATGTGAATTTCTCCCTCAAAATTCGTCTGGGTCATTAAATTTTTTACATAATAATTTTTTTTCATAGAAACCCCCATTTTAAAAATGAATGCAAAAACATCCATTAAAAAAGAAATGTTAGAAATATAACAGCTAACCCAAGTAACTCATAAATAAGTTTGCACATTGGAGAACAAATATTGGAGGTGAATATTAATACTTGGAAAAAATTAAATAATATTTATAGATAGTGATTGAGGTCACTAATTAAGATCAAATTAAATATCACTTGAAATTTAGGGGGCTCAAATCTTTAAACATGTGACGATTGAAAAGAAAATGGTTTCTTAATAAATCACATTACTAGGATAAAATATATTATTTTTAAAGATCCTTTTCGAAAATAAAATGAATTTTCATTATAATATATACTTACCTTATTTCATTATCTTTTATAGGAAAAATATGACCCTTTGGTTTTTTCTTGATCAATTTCCAAATCATATCATACTCTATGAAATGAAAATGATTTTTATCCCTAAACCAGCAACGATTTAAAATATCCATAGATAGAATAATAAGTCCTCCCATATATCTTAATGTATCATAAAAAAGGATAATATATCTTTTCTAGTATGCATAAACTGTCATATGAAAAAATACATTAATCCCTAAATCCTCAACCAATGTTCAACACAAAATATTTTATTTATGGTTATCCTTTGAAACATTATGAATGATAAAAATATAAATCATTATAAATAAGGTCATTAAGATCAACATTGACCCCACATATATCATAAAGAATCTATATATTATCACATACAAAATTTTTGAATAAATTCATCATGTATTCTATTAAAACATGGTAATAACGTTAATTACCAAAAATATTTATTGAAAATATGCATTCTTATACATTCCTTACATAGAACACATATTATTGCATATATTCTTTAAATCCAAAAACACTGTAAGATACCTTAATGAAAACATAAACCACTTTTTTTTAAAAATACTTTATTTGTTATAAGGTCATCTATACTATCTAATTTACTTTTTTCATCTCAATCATATATTTATCAAAGACATCCATAATTTTCTCAACATCAGGATCACATTAAAGGTCAAATTTTATTGATCAAAATATAACCACTCCATTAAATCGCCATTCTAGTTCCTTGGAACCATTCAATATGGTTTTCAAAATCTTTAATTGAAACATATACTTCATAATTCATATAAAATAATTCTGATTTATAATATATATAATCATCAATAATCGCACTTCATTCTCAAACCATTATCCATGATTCATCATTTTATTCCTTAATACCCATTTCATAAATTGTGAAATATGAAACATGTGTTAACATTTATAAAAATCAATTTAATAATTCTTATAAACAAAAATAATTTAACAACATATAACAATCATATTTCATTCATAGTCTCCATCATCAACATAAATATCATTACCTTTATAACCTTGCTGATTTCATTCATTAAATTCACCACCAAAGGTATTGATATTCTTAATCCACATTCCTTATACATAAACCATTAAACTACTAACAATACCCCAGGGATACCAATATTCACATCCATTCCATTAACAAAAGTATTCATTTTTTCTTAGAAATTAATTACTTTGTGCCATTATTCACGACACATATTTCAGCTTCTCATTCATTTGAGACAATCCCTTGGGTTATTTGTCCCACATATTTTCATATAGAAAATTAAATCTTCATGCCTCCATTGTTACTGTCACTTCATATCATAGATAAATCTTTCATTACCTTTTTTGGAGTATGATAGATGGTTTTGGTACACATCATTAATCATGTTCCACGTAAAATGAAAAGGAATAATAAAAAATACATTACTCCAGTCATCATCCCATTTGGATGATAATAAAAAAAATTCTATCACATTCAACATTTACCTAGTTCCATATTGTTCCTGACGTTGACTAAATCTATAAAAGATATTTTGATAAATAGGTATCTTAGTAGATACCCTCATAATAGTGAAAAATCACTTTGAGCATGTATAAATTAGGACACCTAATTACTTAATCTATGACACATTAGTTTTAACATATGTTATTAATAATCATCTTCCAATTAAATAATTAATATTTGTTTGTAAATAGTTCATGAATCTCAGAATCAAATCCATTGAGAGTGTCAATCTATCTGTATCGAAAGGCCTTTTGTCGTGCACTAGTTCAGGATCATGTCTAGCTCAATATAGTGTTTTCAGGGTTGTTATCCCAATATATAGATGTTTAGATCCAAATCCACTAGTATTATCAAGGAAAGGATTTAATTACTTGGAATCCACTATCAAAATCATATACCCATATTCCAGGACATTTTCCTCAACAATGACTCATCCTTAGAAACATCCATATATATAACCTTATAAAAATACCTAGGGATCACACTAATTTTTTCTCATCCTACTTTCCAAAGTATAAAAAAACCATTCTTTTTATAACAACTATAGGGATATAAGATTAACATATAAGGATATTACGTCAGTTTAGATGAAAATTCATCACATTATAAAACTGCATGCCTTATGACCATAATAATATAGTGTTTTTTGTAAACTAGGAACACAATATTTTAACATGGTGAATGATATTCAATATATTGCACAAATATCATCTAATTTGGTAATCCTACATAAAAAACCTTTTTCTTAACATATGGGAAAGAAAAACAAGAAAAATATATATTTGATTCTTAATAAGGTTATATAAGTAAAATAAATAATCATAACATGTGTATAATGGCATTATATCACTATAATGACATTTGAAAACCGTACCATTCCTATAAAATACCAAAATCATCAGTCATGGAATAAAGAGTGTCAGTTCATAAGCTGTTAATAATAAATAAATAAAATAACATGAGTCCTAAAAGCATAACATCGATATATGTCATAAAATTTTGGTATACATATCAACTTATAACATTATGAAAATATGTAAATGGAAATAAGTCCAATCATTATTTTATGGACATGAAATCTTTCACTTGCATAAACATATGAACATTCAATGAGGTCCACACATAAAATTGTGAACAAATAATCATGTTCATGAATGTCATTGTGAACATGTTACGAGGTTCTTGTATTACATTGTGAACATGAAATCAGGTTTATGCAATAAAAGCTACACCTCTTGGGGGACACACCACAATCCCCTATGGTAGGCCTTCATTCTTAGTCGAAATGGTTTCTCCTTCTTCACATAGTAGATCAAGTTAAACCTTCTTTACATATTGGATTTGGTTAAAAATTATTCCCATGGGGGGAAAATCCTGATGACTTGTTTCCCGTTATTATCACATGAGATGTAAATTTGTAACCAATTCATTAGAATAAGATATAGGTCCCACCCATTTCATAATTAAATAAAATGTATGTGTGCACCATGATCATAAACATTCATCATATCATAACCCATTAAACTAAATGAGTAGCATAAAATTTTTGTCATATCATATCCTATAGAATAGAGAAAGGTTTTATATTCATTCCATTATATAATAACCCATGAATATAAGTGGTTTTAATAATCATATAACCGATGTAAAATAGAAAATTTTGATAAACAATATTTCATCAAATCATTAACCATTTAGAGAAAAAATATGAATGGTATCATAGGATAATATCACTAGTAAAACATGAGAACACCAAAATATGTCATCCCATAGAGAAATTTTTTTTAATCATAATTAATAATATTCTTTAGAAAAATATCATTTCCACTTAGAGAAATTATTTTTAAATCAAAAAACATTAAAAAAACCATTTTCATTAAAAATAACATTGAATACTTATAAATGAATATTTGAAAACTATTTTAATCAATTTTGGGGGCATAAAAAAAATTTCAAATCATTTTCCTTGAAAATTAGATTAAAATATAATTTGATAACATTTCTAATAACATTTTTTAAAACATATTTTTTTGGAAAAATTATTTCCAACTGAAGAATGATATAAGGTCATATTTTCTTAAAAATAGTTTCATAATTAAGATAAATACTAAAGAGTGAAAAAATAGTAAAATTACATCAATATTGCATTAATAACCACGAAATAATAATTTTAAAGATATTTTTTGAGATTCGGATTATTTTATTTCAATAATAGAAGAACTCTAATAAGAAATCCATATAAATGCTGTGATAACAGTAGTAAACTATTACCACTTTGGTAACATTGAATATTAATCTATATGAAATAATAACAATAAATAATGCATAAAAAAGACATATAAATAAGTATATTCACGATATAACATGTCAAATGGGTATTATATACACCATATAAAATAATAAAGGTGCATAACATAAGATGTGTCTCGAAGAAGGAAAATTGAGAAATAATTCACAGACCGAATTTGTAATGTTTCATCCATAAAACCCATGATATATCAATACTCATTTATAAATTTAAATACCAATAATTTTTAGTACATGAATAATAAAATACTTCAATGTTTCTTATAGAAACCTTATACAATAAATATGTGGTGAGCATGGCTTGTTTCTCATAGAAAATAAAAATGAGAGGGAAATCCCTTACTTCATGAGTAAATTTTGAATCATGATGTCCATTAAAGAATAAAACAAATTGATAGTTAAACTACCATGAAAAAATAATATATATATATATATATATCATGTCCTAGGTAAGTATATACATTACACAATATTAATGAGCTGTGAAAAAGGCTTCAGTGTCATAGAAATAAAAGTGAAAATAAAAATCAAGTTACCTTAAGTATTGTCTCTCAGTATACTTATTCAAAACACATGTATAATAAATATAGGTTCATTATAAATATTTCAATGAACCATATTAATATATATAATACAATACATGATTTTATTATTAATTTATATTACCTTTTTATTAACATTTTCTTGTTAAAGATACAGTTTTTTGTATTTACCACTTTATTTTTCGTATATCTTTTTCCATGTCTTTATTGATCGCATTAATTAGATATTAATTTAATTATTTAAATAATTTAAAAAATGATTTAAATATCATATATATTTATTATATATTTATTTATATAATTTATAATTGATATAAATAGGAAATAAAATACACCGTTTATGGAGACAATATGCAGTATATACACATGAACACTATTTCCATTTCTTGTCATATTGAAAAAACGAAATGTAAATGGTATATATATATATATATGAATTATATTATAATTATTATTTCATATAAAAAATATATTTTAATTAAAACCATCGTTAATGTGTTCTCTGAAAAGTGTGAACGAATCACAACGCTTTGAGGAGGCGGTAGTCCCATGTCCACAATATTAGTTTTCGTATTCCAAAAGAATGGAAAGAATAAAGTTATGTGTTATGTAAAAATTAAAGAATCATAAATATATCATATATATAATAAATAAAATATTTAAATATCATTTTTATAATTATTCCTCACTATGGAAGGTGATATTGTAAGGATGAATGACATCAGTTCACGAGGCGGTAGTCCGTCGTACACATGTACGATGATTTATGTATCCAATTTGATGGAAGTGTGTGTGGGTGTAGGTAATACCCATAACCAAAACTCATATCAGTATATTTAGGATACTTACTATATTTTATAATTAGTAAATAATAATAATTTAAATGGTAGATAAATAAATCAAAGAAAATTCTCATTGAAGAACACTACATCATTTTTTGGGTAACTACTTTTCGTTTGCACCAATGGACTTCATTGGTTTACCTTCTGAAAACATATAGGATTATAGGATGATATGAGGGTTGTTGGGAGTTCATTTTTGTTGTGTTTTTATTATATAAAATGTTTTATATGTGTGAATAAGTGATAGGGGTGAGCACCCATTTATAATGGAGTGGGAGTGTCATTCTTGTACAACTAAAAAATAAAACACTATTGGGAGTTATCCCTTACATCATGGGCCTAAAATAAAGAATAAAATTAGATAAAAGAGGGGATATGGTCAAAATAAAAAAGTCCCAAACATTTTGAAAATTATTCTAGGTCATTTCCCCCTTAATATTAATGTTTAACCACACAGTAAAATTGTTTTACCTTAATCGCGAAAATTTATTTTAATTAACTTTACTAATCATATTTGGTAAAAAAACCATAATAGGAATTATATATAATTATTATTAAAAATATGGAACCAATTTTTTCAAATTCCAATATCTCTAGTTTCATAAAATAATTTAAAAATAATCTCATATAAGGGACGAGACAATAGGTTTTTTAGTGTGAAAATGTTGAAAAGATTGATATAATTTTATATCCAATTTCAATGTGAAATTATCTATAATGACCTAAAGTTGATTAATTTATGTAAAATTTAAATAATTATTCATTAAGATCATTTAAAAAAAAGTAAATTAGTTATCTGAATAAATATAACAATAAAGTAGTGTGCAATTAAAATATGTTATTTTTTTTACTAATCCTTCAAATATGAAATATTTTAGAAAAAAATAACCATAAGTCAATTTTGTTGTTTCTATTTAAAAAAAAATTCCCATAATATCAAATATAATTTTTAATAGTTTATATATTTTGTTTTAAAAAACGTTTTCCATTAAAATGCGGTAAAATTTCCTTTTTGAAAAATATATATTCTTTATAAGTAAATTTGAATTTGTTCTTATATCCTATTTAAAAAACACATAGTATTAATTTTAAATATTTTATTAATATATATATATATATATATTTCATTAAAACAATTCATAAAACATGTTTAATTAATTTATAAAAATAGTTTTCCCACAAAAAATTTCATTTGTTTTAAAAATGGTTTAATTTCTTTTCTAGTTATTTTGTCACCAAAGAATTCATATTATATGCATGTGTAAAAAATATATTTGTAATTAAATTTAACATATTAATATCCACCATTCCAGTGTCCTGGGGGTAATTATTGTAATATTTTAATAATATTACTAATATTATATATTAGTTCGGTAAAGCTTAGTCCTTCGTGTAATGTATGTTATCAAGAGAACTCAACTTTATGTATAATATTAAAAAAACACAGTGTTTTTTTACAAAATAATATTCTAATTGATGTGTGTAGAAAAGTATTAACATGGGGTTTCATATTATCTAATCCAAACTTTGTGTATCATACAATGTAAGACTTAAAATAGATTTAATTGATTCAAAAAAATATATTCTAAAAAACTCTTGATTTTAAGGTAGCCCCTTTTTGAGATAGATACGTTCTATACATAACTTAAAAAACTCATATGGGTTGTCCTATGTTGGCCCATATTCACAAAAAATAATGGAACAAACATTTTCCTAGTCATGATTATATATTTATTTCATTAGCATTTCCATCTTAAGAAGGAAATATAAATCAATATTCTATAAACACCAAAAGGGTTAGAGGGGCAGGGATGGATCAAACACCCATAATTTCTTATCTGGTGGGTGATAAAATTTCCCCCACTTTAATACCTTTTTCATTTTTTTACCTAACCCTCAAAATAAATGGAAAATTGGATGGTAGCTTATTGAATGAACCATCTTAAATGGTGGACATAATGATCACCTCCAACTAGATTACACCCCATAAAAATATCTAGTATCTAACCAAACATGGGAAAGGTCCTAGTGAAGAATTATTAGATGTATACCATAAATATTAATATTTTTCTTAATTTATAGATAATATTTACCTTTGGGTTAAACTAAATTCATGGGCCACCATTTTTTTCCCAAACACTTCTTAGGATCAATGATATGATTATTATAATCCTTTGTTTTCAAAAAATCAGAATAGTAAATTCCCCATCCTACAACCAACATTCTTATGGATATTATCCATGATTTCTAGCCTAATCATAAGGTATCCATCATTTATATAATCTATAATGTTGATAGACTCATTACAAAAATCTCTTGGAAGGCATCTTCTTTAAGCTATAGAATGTGATCTGGGTGTATTTCCTGATGGACCTCCAGGAACACTACATCTATATTTATAAGCTGAATAATCCCCAAGTCCAATATTTAATTAGTAAAAAAGGGATTTATTTGAATATTTTCTGAAAAACCTCATGTTTCATCTCATTGTTCTATAGTATGGTATGGACATGGATATGTGGGGCATCATCCTCATGGGAAGAATATAATGTGAAATTGGATGTTGAATATGAGATATTGAAAGGGATATGGTATATTGAGTGTGATCGATTTTTTTTAGAAAATTGGAAGATCATTATAGGGGTTTCTTATTATATTTTTTTAGTAGATAAATAATTTGGATGAGTTTTTTGGAAGTTCGTTATTTTTTTAAGAAAAACCATTTAGTATAGAGGAAATTGGACCAATATTATTAGACTGAGATAAATAGACTTAGTAAAATGATTTTTTCTATTTTATTAATTTTAGATTACATGGGAAAGAGAGTTCACCAAAAATAATTTCATCATATAGGAACCCTATGATGACATCACCAAATAGATATGATCTGAAAGGGGAAATATGTGGTGATGATTTAGTGTCATTAGATAACAATGATCTGGTGGTGATAATTGGATTATTTTCTCATAGTTAGTGTTCATCGGCAGAATAAAGTCAATAAATTATATTTTTCCTCATGATTAGATGTGTTCATTTCCATAAATTGTTTCAATAGTATATCAAATGATCCTAGGTAAATGGGATCCTGACCACATTTCTCGGAGGTTGCTGTAACTTGTTGACAAGAAATAAATCTATATAGTGTGAGGTGGTGAGATATCATTGAATGTGTACATTTTTTTCTGGTACCGATGTTGAACAATAAAGTGTTTCTGACTCAACTTTCTTCGACTTTGTAAAGAAGAGTGGATGTGACCGAGTGTTATGTGTTCACATTTATCTCCTTAATAAATGGTGTTTGCTGTGTTCTCCGATGTACATATGACATTTTTACCAACCATATAAATATTTTTTGTTCATTTTATTTTCTATTTTGTGTGATTTATGATCGTGATATTTTTTTGTGGTGATTAAGAAGGATCTCAACCTATTTATATTTCACATTCTTAGTTAAAATAGTTAATAATCAAAAATTTATTTAGTGTCAATATGAATCTTTCCTACTAAAAAAGATATTGTGATCAGATAAACATCTATCTTGTATATGTGCTACCTAGCCAGAGTTTTTGATTGGATTGGATGGATGGTGGGCTTCCAAGGGTTCCTCATACAAAAATTTCAATCAGAGGGTACAATTGGTTCAACTTCCATTTAATTATTTATTTATCTTATCCCGTAGGAATATAAATAATTTGATTTTATTTATTTATACCTTTATTGAAAGAATGATTTTAGAGGATTGGATATTTTTTATCAAAATTCTTAATGAAAGATAAATTTATTTTGGTAGAAAGAAAATAGAGAGTCTTTTGATATGAACAGATTTGGATACAACATTATATATTAAATTTCCTAAAACTATTGAAAATGAATAAATTGAATGGTGTACATCAAGGATTTCAAAATGACTATGACGACACTATCTTATAATGTTGTGTTCAATAATAAAAATTAGAGAAATACTAGAAATGTTGTGAAATAATTGGCTGAAATGTATAAAAATTCACATTTTCATAACAAAAATCTTCGTTATGAAAATATTTTTCTGTTTATGGTTATCAGATGGATATCCTACAACCACTTATGTAAATGAATTCTATATGGTCAGATGGATTATTTAATACGTGAAGGTAACTCTCATGGATAATGATTGAGATTTTCTTCTTCTTTTATAACTTTTAGAGAGTTGTTATGTCATAGTAGTAGCTATTAGAATCTCTAGTAGGAGGGAGATACTTTTTTGATGAAATTTATAACCTGATCTTGAATGAGTATTTGAGGCTAAAGGATGTTCAAAAAACATTATTATGTTTTCTCAATGCCACTATATGGGGAAAATTAGTTCAACGAATGAACAGTTAGAAGAAGAAATATTTGAAGGATAAGTCCTATAGATGAAGATAATGGAAATAAAAGGTTTAGTTCCAACAAGTTGAATTTTTAGAAAAAGGTGAATATCAAGAACGATTAGAGTAACACTGAAGAATCAAATTTTGGATAGATATTCTTGGTTAGTAAATTGGATGAAGAATCCAACATGATACTGAGTATGGTTTATTATATACCAGAATGATTGGGAAAAGTACATATAATGGACGATGATGCTTTAGATATAGTTGGGGAATGTGAAATTGACATTCAATTGAATAATAGTATATTCATGAGTCTGAATGTTATTAGACCTATTCTTGGCCTCTTAATAAACCTCGCATTAGTGGGATTTATTTATGATTCTGTTTTGAGAATGGAATTTTTTAATGGATTTTTTAGGATCACAAGATAATCCATAGTGATTACTATTGGAGAAAATAATGGTACCATATAGTTGACCAGATGGAGTGATGATGTTACAACAATCATACTGAATTCATCATACAACCTAGTAACATTGAACTACATGTTTTTCATCCTCCGTGAGAAGTATCTTAATGTTATTGTGGTTTTGGAAATACAAGAAAAATGATCAAATGGATCATGGAATATGTGAGAGTTTTGTGTTAATAAAATAAAAAAATTTCTATCAACATTGATAGATGAAAACCAAGGAATTTAAAGCCATAAATTTCTCATTTTAAGGTTTGGGGTCTAATCCCTATTCACCATATTAAATTATCACTATACATTGTGACTTTCGTTAATGATTTCACTCGAATGTTTTGGTTTCACATCATGAATGATAAGTTTGATGCGTTTTAGTAATTTATTATGTTGATTTTTTTCGATGGGAAATATTTTAAAACAATGTTTAAATGACTATAAATAGAGAATGGTGGGTAATACACCAAAAAATCATTCATAAATTCTATATGAAGATAAGGACAAATCATTAGAAGATTTTTCTAGAAACTTGAACAAATGGAGTGTCTAAAATGTTGAATCAGACTCCAACAATGAAATCACAGAGTTTGAGTGTTCACTGAAGAATTTTGAAGTGGATTTCAAAATATTATTTGAATACAATAACATACTTCAAGAACAAAATTATAGCTTTATATATTTGACAATAATTTTCTGAGGAACATTGCTATTGTAATAATTATTTATGATGATTTACAATTGTTCTAGGAATCAATTTGGATGATTTTATTTTTCTTATTTTCCTTTATTCAAGTGTTTTTCTTCCTGGATTTGGTTATCCGTCCTCTGGGGTGGCTATTTAGTTTCCATGCATTCCTGCTCCCCAAAAGTGGGCGGCCTCCCCCACCATGGTTGATGATGTCAGCTCCTTGATCGAAATGGGAGGATGGCACGTTGATTCCTCATTACATGGATTTTCCCAGGGACATTGTTTCATAGTCCCAGTCTCCCTCATATACTTGGTTCATGTTCATGATGATTTTTCCTGTTCTCATCTTGAGGAGGGTGTCATTAAATTACACTACTTATGTTGTGACAAGGAATCTACCTACATTTAGAGATAAAAGTGAAATTGGAAATATCTATACATCGATAAACATTTGTTTAATTGGTCCCCTATAACGTATTTATCATTCTAGGTCAATTTAATATAATATATAATGCATATTAGGTGTAAAACCCGATGCATTCCATGTCCTTCAAAGGGTAATTTTTTCCATATGCGTATGACTTTTGAGAATTCTTACTATCAAAATATCAGGTAAATTGCATGAGGTAGATATTTTTATGTATGTGGTGGGGTGTTTCATATGTTTAGTTTATTATGGGGATATGTTGGTCATAGGTTTAATGTCTTGTGGGGATATTTTGGACACATGTTTATTATCTTGTGGGGAATGTTTGGTCGTAGGTTTAACATATTGTTTGTACTGGTTGGTCACATGTTTAATGTCTTGTGGGGATGGGTTGTTCATAGGTATAAAATCATTTGGTGAGACGTTAGACACATGTTTAAGATCTTGTAGAGGAATGGTGGGTTAGTTTGACTGTGTCCTTGGGGGAGATAACCACACTCCAGGGTTGTCACCATCTAGGGGGAATACATGATGATTAAATCATGGTGTTGAGGGATTGGGATTAATAATTATGGGGAGCATCCTAGGTATATAATTA
The DNA here is from genome assembly GCA_963277665.1 of Viscum album. Classification (NCBI taxonomy): domain Eukaryota; kingdom Viridiplantae; phylum Streptophyta; class Magnoliopsida; order Santalales; family Viscaceae; genus Viscum; species Viscum album. The sequence goes on along the minus strand of OY728121.1, from coordinate 1,652,318,814 downwards.
TTGAAACTCAGGGAATAATATTACTTAAATGGTGAGAATATAGGGATCAAAAACCCCGTAATTGAAAATCATAGTTAAAGGTTATATGGAAAGGAGAATCCCTACAATTTAAAATTGTGTGATAAATATGATCATGTCAGGAATGTGGTGACTACATGTGATGTTATGGGGTGTATGCAATTTGGATTATCAATGTAGGAGGATCATATAATTATTTTGGTGGCAGCTTCATCCCATGAATGGGATACATAAAATAAATGTGCATTCATTTCATTAGGTATGGATATAGTTTAACATCATGTGTTAGGGATGCATTCATGTAGATTAACGTTGTATGACTAGGATTTTGGGAAACACAGTGTAAAATTTATATCTCAAAATCATGGGGACTATGCCAAGGGAGAACATTTTTTGGGTATTGGGTAATGATACACTAGAAGTTCTCTAGAGTATGAATGGTGGAAAATTTCACTTGATGATGCCACCTTTGGGTCTTATATATCTACAAAACGTGTTATTTTGTATCAAATGAGACATGAAAACTTTTTTGGTGACTAATAACATAGGGTCCCAACATTAGTGCACCTATTCTAAGGAACAAGGGGTGATTAATCTACATTGTTCATTCCTGGAGAAGAGTGGCTAAACATTAGGGTTGATGATATCAGTTGTATGGATGATCAACACATGAATGATTCGAGATGGGGTAGGTGTATGACACCTGAGAATGGAAGATACATGAAAATATATTTTTTGGATGGAGGAATTGGTTAAGGAACCCATAGGTTTGGAGTTAAATGTTTAGTTTAACACCATAAGTGGAGTTTCACGAACCATAGTATAAAACCTAAGGACATTCCATGGATATTGTGAGGATATATGCTCAAAACATTTTTGATCGTGTGAATAATAGAGTTTAGATAAGGAGAATCATATTGCGTTCACTTACCTATACTTTTGGGGATGTGGTGTGGTGACATATCAAACATGAACCAAAAAATTTATATCCCTTGTGAGGTTAGTCAATGAAGTAATATAACCTTTGGGATCCATGGGGATGATTGAGTTGTGTTATGTTAGGATAGGGATGGTTTCCTGAAAGGGAGCTGATGCTTCTATTTTAAGAGGTCCATTCCCAAAATGGATGGGTTGTACTATATTTATAGCTAAAATAAGTGTCTATAGATGTTGAATTTTTTCTGTTTCATGAAAATCTATTGCATGCCCCTCATGACTTTTCCACTGGCGGGAGGTCATGTAATGTAGCAGTACATCGATTCCTTTCTCACAAAAATGTTTTTCACGCCAACATTAGGTTTGGGTACATTGGGAAAATTTTGAACACCACCATCTTCATTCATTTTTGGGGTGATTATAAATATCTCATGAAACATAGTCTTTCTTCACCACATTTCACATTCATGTGGGTTTCATGACAAAAATAGAGAGTTTTGTGTAATGGTATAAAGTTGTGTGCCCTTAGTCTCTATTTTATGGAATGGACCCTTTGTCTAGTTTATGTCTTATTTTAGGTAAAACCCAGATTTTGAGGTTATATATATGTTTACAATTCCTAAAAATTAAACCCTCTTAATTGGAGATAATTGGTAATCAGAAAGATGACTTATGAGGAAAATGCTAGTGCAGGGAAATTTTATTCCTTATCACAAAAATTTCATCTCGGCCCCTAAAAAATATTTATACACTCATGAAACCAATGGGGTGCCATTTATATCAATATTGTGTGGGGAATTTTTTCAATCAATAGGCATTCATGACCTATAACCTATCTCTCATGCACATGACTACTTCTTATGTGGAAAAACTAGATCCTTAAAATGCAATGTTCATGAGACATTTCAAATGAGATAGATACTTCACAAAGATGCCACTATTTTTCATCGCCCCTAGAGTTGTTTTGAGAATCTATGGAATTTGTTTGATCCAAGGAATAGTTGTGTGACCGGTCATTCACAAGTCCTCATATATCCAAGAATTGGGAAACATAATCAATCATGTTGATGCAGATCCACTGATACTTCCAAGTGGGATAAACTGATTGGGAACCCTAAAATCCCCATGGATTGGAGTATTATTTATGATAATGGGGAGTTATTTAGTTTTAAAAAAATCATAAATCTTGTATTTACTATGTTTAATTACACATATCTATAACTTTGGGTTTTTGGATGATGTGGTTGTCCTTGTTATGGAGGCCAAAACAACATGGTTTTTCTTTCCACATCATGATGAGATCAACTGGTTTGAGGTTAACACTGTTGGTCATATAGTCAAAGATCATAGAGAATCTTCTATCTACAACATATGTGTAAGAACAAGGACATTGATGGGGGAACCACCAACAAATGAATAATTCTATTCCCAATATACTTCCATCCTTCGTCCCAACATGTGAAACACCCGTATTAGATTATATTAAGATATTGATATACAATCTGGTAGATATTCACAGATGAGTGGGAATGGGGATACTGGGAGAGCATCATGTTTCAAGAGTATGTGGTAGATTTGGGTTATATCAGGTTTTATTATGTAGTGTGAACATCCTAGATCCATATTTACATCTTGAAGGAGTTACTTTCAGAGTTCCTCAACTGGTGGTCCCAAGATACGAACACCTTCCACCACCATCAGGGGGATGTGGGAATCAACATATGGGGTCTTTACCAAAATTGGTGGTTTTTCTAATTGGATAATAGTTTAATGAAATTCTCTCAATGAAAAATTTGTGGGGTACCATTGAGTAGAAACTAGTAGCAGTGTCGAACCTCATGGACCAACTAAGCTCATTATTGTCCATCTGCAACATTTTTATAAAGATATCATGTTTATGATGTGCATTATAATGACCCGAACTGGAAACCCAGAGCTCAGTGCATATTAATGTTGTGTATTTATTTATAAAAACAAACTCAACAAGTGAAGATCATTTAATACATACCAGTAACTTCTACCATTATATGTTTTAGACAATTAGGCAAACCATACATTTTTATCAGAGTTGTAAAAGAATAAAACAAAACAAAAAAATGGAATTTTATGTACTGAAACCATAGGTGAAGTAAATGCCTTCAAATAAATAAACTAGACCTATGAATAATAAATTTAAAATAATGGGTGAAAATTTATTTTTATTTATAAGGGGTTTCAGAATCTTTGATAAAATATTTTAAAATATATATTTAAAATAATTTCGAAAAAAAAATTAGAAAAATATTTTTAGACACTATATTAAATTAATTATTTATTGAAAATAATATTACACTTTTTAAAATACTTATATTATAAAATTTCATTAAAAATATTCCTTTGATTTTTATCAAAACACTATGCATGCTTCTAAAAACAAAACATCAAGGCCAATTGAACCATTCATGGCTGTCTTGGGCCAACCCACATGACCATGGATGGGTTCACTCCCCAGTTCCAAACAATATTTTAAATGTTCAGGTGCTAAATTTTATGCAATAATTTTAATCTTTATATATATATATATTTATATATATATTATTCAATGTGTTTAATTTATTAAAAATATTGAAAAAAGTGATAATAAATTTACACTTATAACTTAATTGACATAGATTTTGAAAAATTGGAGTAACTAACATTCTATAATTTTTATAAATACATCGAATCTCATTAATATTATCATATAAAACCAATTCAAAAATAGTTCTCTAGGTAAATATTATTTAATACACATGTATACACAATTAATAAAACTAATTCATGTATGAAATGTCATGTATTATATATTATGGACATATCTTATAAAAATTATGACAGTCGTGCATGTATAAAGACATTGCACACATGAAATTATAGGGATTATTAGAATTAACACATAATATGATAAGATTTATCATTTATAAATAAAAAACAAAAAATAATAATCATAAATTTATTATATTATCACATGGATATTTTACTCATAAATCAAATAAATTAATCTAATCAATTTAAAATCAAACCATTTGACGTAAAAAATTTAATGTAATTAATACAATTTCATGTAATTAATAACAAAAAAAATGTTTTTTAATATCTAAAAGTAAATTTCTTATGAAATGATTCATTAAAACATTATTTCCATGCATAAAAATTATAAAAAAAATGAATAACCACTTTTAATTATTAAGAAAAATATATATAAATATATCAATATCCATATATATAAATAATATATATATATATATATTTGTAAACCAAGAATGTTTTGATTGTTCAATATTAAAACCTTACTTGAATTTTATAAAATTAGTGGAAATAAATAAATATATACTTATGTAAATTCTAATAAAAAATTGTTCGAACATCATAGGATGTGAAAAAAATTATGATTAGATAGATATAAATACATATAAACGTATAAATCATTTAAAAATAGATTGAAAATAAATCAAACTCTTACAAGAAAGTGAGGGTAAAGAGAATTTGTGGCTAATGGACACTAAGAAAGAGTGGTATAGAGAAAAAGGAAGGAGGGAGAGAAGTGTGTGGGTGTTCTTGGGTGAAAAAACAAAAACTAAAATATTTTGGACGCAAATAAATATTTTTTTATAATCGTAAATTTTATAATCATATAATGTTTTTATATTCATCCAATTATTTTTTATTATTAAGGAAGGAAGAGCCTTGTTTTTTTTCATTACAAAAGACACCCTAAATTATGTGTATATTATATATATAAATATTAATTCCTACTTTATATAGTCTTTCATTTCAGTCAATGTTTCATTGTTTCTCTTTATTTATTTAATTATTTTCTAACCTTTTTTAGTATTTTATTCTTTGTCACGATTTATCCTTATTTTTTAAATATAACAATTATCACTTTTTATGTTTTAATTGTGTTTTATCATGTTAATTATTTCACTATTATCATCATTTCACCTTTTCTATTTGACATTCCCCCCATATAATCAATTTAAATTTTTTAATCTTTTGTATCATTTTTTAACGTGTTCAACATTTTTTCTTTCTTAATAACTCAAGTAATGTTTTTGTGGTTAACATAGTGAGATTCACGTTTTTATTTTTAAAAAATGAAAATGAATTTTTTTAATAAATAATTCAAACCATTTTAATTCTCTCTGATTCACAATCCCAATTAAAGGTAACATATAGACTAATTACCTATTTCCAAATAACATCAAAAATATATTTTATTAGAAAAATATTTTTATAAAATCAATATTTTTTTCCAGAAAAAATATATTTGTTCATTTCTGGTTTTATAAAAATAATTATGACAAATATAAATTGTTTTCCAAAATAACACTTCATTAAAAAGTAAAATAAGTATTTCTCATAATAATTACATTATAATTTTATTAGAGTATTTGAAATTTCAACACAACTATTTAATTTTAGGCTTTACTGATGTTGATATCTTATGATTATCATCTACCATATTTTTTTATAAATGTTTTATGATCAGTTTGATTTTGGATATGTTATCTTGATATCTTTCATCGTACTACTCATAATTGTTAATGATATGTTTGACAATTCAGGAATGTTATTTACATCTCATAAGTATATGTCACTTATATTTGTCCTCATTCATATGAGTAATTAATTTGACTTATTATGTGATGTGTTCAGCCATCTATATCCCATTGGGGAATTGGTAGGTCTTATGAGACAAAAAAAATGTGGACAAGGTTGAGACCCTTCACTTTTTCAGATATGGTTTTAGTTGAGGCCTTAATCATTATAACATGTCTTGGTAAAGGCGTCAATATTATTTAATATATATACCTAATTATTAATCCCCTCATTATTACTGTTTGTTATAAATCATGTGGTTGTACAACTAGTAGTATAACCATGGTTAATCATAGTGTGATTATTTATATAGAATTATTTATTTCGAATTTATTCCTATCTATTATGATCAAGATTATGTTTTAATGGAATGTGTTGTTTTACTTATTCACTATGCCTTATTTTTTATGATCCCCTATATTAATTACCATTTATTAGAATATGAGATCACCGGTTTCTAATGTTTTATTTTTTCCTAGGATATGAAGAAGAATATTTTGAATCACTTATATGGTTAATCTAAGATGATTTGGGTTTTTAAAATATAGTTGTTACATTGTTTTTATGTTCCATATGTAATGTTATGTTTTTTAATGTAATACAGATTCCAAAAATAATAAATTGATTGATCATGTGGGACTCGAGTCTTGTATCTACATGAATGTAATAAATTAAGGGTCCAACTCCGAGCTATTGGGGTTGTGTTCATTACAATTGGTATCAGAGGATGTTTACTGTTGAGCTGAGTGTGTACTCTGTATATATTTTAGACACACACACTGTCTCCTGTGTTGAACTGGAGAATACTAAATCCTCATTCCAAACTCCATAAATCATACTGTATCCAATTGAGGATAGTGGTAGAGGTCAAGTGTGACCTGAACTGCCTATGTGCTTTTGTCTTTGTTTTCCAACGAAGAAATGTGGTAGAGGTCGTAGGACCTGGATAGTATTGTACTGTTGTTAACCCCGATCTAGGGTGTGGATCAAATTTTTATTTAAATTTGAGAGGGCAAAGTCTCCACATGAGACTGAACATCTTGTTTATATATGCTATGCTTTTTAGTATATTTCAATAGTATACTACATATATCATTTATATTCTATTTCTGTTACTTTGAAATACAAATATAATTTAAAGTTACTTTGATAGTTAAATTAACAGGTGTTTATACTTTTTGTGAACCAGTAAGATAACTTCAAAATCTAATTTAATCATTTGATTAAATTTACTGATATCTAATCAATCATTAAATATCCAATTGAACATTTTCAATCTGTATAAATTCACAACAGTTTAACTTTGATTAAATTGGGGGATTTTAAGAGAAATATTTTTAACAGAAATTTTTATTGGAACTCAATTCACCCCCCTCTTGAGTGTCCACTCCGACCAACAGTTGGTATCAGAGGATTTTGTTTTTTCTAACAAAGTTTTCAAATACTCTGTTTTTCAACTGTGATTTTAGTTATATTTTAATGATCTTAAATTTCTATTAGTTCTAAATTTTATCTCATTAAATTTATTTGCTAAAATCTAGTTATAGATAATATACTAGAAGGTTCTGCTACCAACAGTCCACCTTTCATTAATGGTACAAATTATGCCCAGTGGAAACTGAAAAAGAAAAATCATTTAGAAAGTATGAGATTTGATATCTGGACTTCTATAGAAACTGAATATAAGATTCCAGCAACTATTAGAACTACCTGGGATCAAGATACTAAGATAGCTTACAATAATAATTTTAAAGCTATGAATACCATGTATTGTGCTTCGGGAGATGAAGAGTTCAATAGAATATCTGCTTGTAAAACTGCCTATGAAATATGGGATACTTTGAGTGTTTCTCATGAAGGAACAACTAATGTTAAATAAATGGGATTGAATACATATAATATTAAATATGATAATTTTAAAATGAATACTGATGAACCTATCTCTGACATGTATCTCAGGTTCAATGAGATTTTCAATACAATTATCTCTCTTAGAAGAGATGTCACTGCTAAGGAAAAAATCATGAGAATATTGATATGTCTACAAGATCGATGGAGAGGATCTTTTGTCTCAATTAGATAATCATGTGACATAGGCAAGCTACCTGTCACGGAGCTCATTGGTAAGCTTATGATGTATGAGGAAGAAATCAAGGTGAATAACGATGATGATGATGAATGTAAAAGGAATTATGTATCTTTTAAATATACTACTTTGAAGAGAAAGGACAAAGACAAAGATCAAAAACAAACTGAATTTTCAACAAGTGAAGATTCAGAAACTGACAGTGATGCTGAGATGGCTCAAATAGCCAGGAGATTCAAGAAGATCTATAGGATGGAGAAATTTTTCAGAAAATCTAACTACAAAGGAAATTATGACAACAAAGGACATTGGAAGAAGGATTGGAAAAAGCCTGACAAGAATGATGAAGTTGTCTGCTATCAATGAAAAAGGAAAGGTCACATTAAATTATACTTTCCAAAATTGTAGTTCAAAAGTAAATATGAATACAAGGAAAATATGTACAAGAAAGCCCTGAAAGCTACTTGAAGTGCTTTAGAAGAAAGCACAAGTTAATCTGATGTTTCTGATTCTGAAAAGAATCGTCTCAACATGTGCTTCATGACCAATACCACTGAGGTACCTGTTTCCCATATGTTGAATGATTTTTATTCTAGAACTGATTCTGAATCTTCAAACATGTCTAGTGAGGAACTATTTGAATATTCTAACATGCTAGAGGAAACCTGTAATGAACTTAAGGAAAAGTACAAAACCTTAAAGAAATAGAATTCTCTCACTGCTAATGTTAAATAATCCCTTAATGTAGAAAAGGAAATGAATGCTCAACTGATAAAGGAAAATACTGAACTGAAATTGTTTAAGGAGAAACTTAGAAAGGACTTAGAAAAGTTCAGAAATGGAGAAGACACTCTTACAAAAATGATAATAAAACAAGTGTCACCAAAATATACCACTAGAATAGGTTATAAACCTGGACAGAGACAACTTACTAAAACTAGATTTATTCCTAAATCTGGACAAAATTGTGCTAGTTCTAGTTCTAATAACTTATATGCCTCAACTAGTTATTCACACAGTTATAGATCAAATAGAGATTAACTTTCAAAATCCGTTGAATCTCTTAATTATATGGGACCAATAAGACAAATTTGGATACCTAAAGCTTTGTTTTCTAACCTATCGGGACCCAAGAATATCTGGGTACCAAAATCATTTTCCATCTAAATCTATTTTGTAGGAAACATGTTTGAAGAGTTAGCAAAAGAAGATATGGTACTTGGACAGTGGATGTTCAAGACATATGTGTGGTGATTAATCATGCTTCAAGAGTCTAATGAATGTTAATGGAGGCCATGTCACCTTTGGTGATAACTCTAAAGGAAAAATCATCGGCCTAGGACAGATTGGTAATAATGATTCGGTTTTTATTTCTAAAGTTTTATTTGTTGATAGAGTTAAGTATAACCTATTACGTTTTTCTCAATTATGTGATGATGGCTTTAATGTGAAATTTTAAAATGATTCATGTAATGTTTTTAACTCTAAAAATGTTTTAGTATTTTTTACCTTGAGAAATGAAAATGTTTATGTTGTTGATTTAAATTATATATCCAAACAAAAATTTACTTTCATAAATTATTTTAAAAAGGAATCTTGTCATTGGCATAGAAGATTAGGACATTAAAATATGTATTCACTTAGAAAAATGACTAGGAGTAACATAGTTAGAGACCTACCGAAACCTGAATTCCCAAATGAATTTTTTTAATCCATGTCAAAATGGAAAGCAAAATAAGGTTTCTTTTAAATAAAAGAAATAAGTCTCAACTTCTCAACCTATCGAGTTGGTTCACAGGGACTTGTTTGGACCTTCTAAAGTTTTTAGTTTAAATGGGAAGCACTATGTCTATGTCCTAGTAGATGAATTTTCTAGATATACTTGGGTATACTTCTTGGCTCACAAAAGTGAAACTTGTTCTCACTTTATTAAATACTCTAAGTCTCTAGAAAACATTAGTGTACTTAAGATTAAAACATTGAGAAGTGATCATGTCCGTGAGTTTGAAAATCATGAGTTTGTATCTTATTGCTCACATAATGGCTATAGTCGCAAAATCTCTGCCACTAGGACACCTCAACAGAATGGTGTAGTATAAAGAAGAAATATAACCCTTCAAGAAATAGTGAGAACCATGCAAAATGAGTATGACCTGCCTATTTATTTTTGGGATGAAGCTGTGAATACATCTTGTAATATTATCAATAGAGTCTTAATTAGACCTGTTCTTAAAAACACCCCTTATGAGATATGGAAAAATTAGAAACCTAAAGTTAGTTACTTCAGAGTCTATGGCTGCAATGTTTATATTCTCAATAAAAAGGATAATCTTGAAAAAATTTCTTCTAAAAGTGATGATGTAAATTTTATTGTGTATTCTTTAACTAGAAAATCCTATAGAGTCTTTAATAAAAGGACCAAATGTGTGGAAGAATATGTTCACATCATGTTTGATGAAACTGATCCACATGAACGTAAACCATATCTTGAGAATCTTGAAGAAGATTTGAGTATTCTGGACCTTTGTGATAAAACTAAAGAACCTGTAGTAAAAACATCAAGTTCTAGACATATGCTAGAATCTGCTTCTGTTTAGCACGAACCTATAGATGAACCTGAAATTTCTAGTCCTACCTTTACTAGAAAAACTAGGATTCTAAAAAAGCATCCTTTAGATATTGTTGTTGGTAATTTTGATTGAGGGACACATACTAGAGCTTCTCTAAGAAACCAGGTTGAACATCAAGCCTTTATTTCACTACTAGAACCTAAAAATGTCAATGATGCGATCAATGTTGAATTTTGGGTAAAGGATTTACAAGAAGAGTTAAATCAATTTGAAAGAAACAATGTCTGTGAATTAGTTAACAGACCCAAGGATACTTTAACAATAGGCACTATATGGGTTTTTAGAAACAAATTTGATGAATCAGGAAATATAGTTAGAAACAAAGCCAGGCTAGTTGCACAAGGATATAGTAAAGAGGAAGGTATAGACTATGAGGGATCCTTTTCACCTATAGCTAGATTAGATGCTATTAGGATTCTACTTTCCTGTGTTAGTCATCTGAATTTCACATTATATCAGATGGTTGTTAAAAGTTATTTTCTAAATGGTTTTATTGTTGAAGATGTTTTCATTGAAAAACCACCTAGATTTACTAATCCTCATTTTCCAAATCGATTTTTTAAACTTTCTAAAGATTTATATGGATTAAAACATGCTCCAAGATCTTGGTATGACAGACTTAGTAATTTTCTTATTTCAAAAAGTTTTACTAATGGGATTTCTGATCCAACTCTTTTTATTAAAATAATTTCTAAATATGTTTTAATAGTAAAAATCTATGTTGATGATATTATTTTTGGATCTTCTAAACATTCTTTATGTACTGATTATTCAAAGAGTATGCAAAATGAATTTGAAATGAGTTTAATGGGAGAACTCAAATATTTTCATGGATTTCATGTTTTCCAAAATGAAAATGGTATTATTTTGAATCAAAGTAAATATACAATGGAAATTTTAAAACGTTTTGGTTTGGATAATGTTAAGGAATGAGATACTCCTATGAGTACAGTCTGTAAATTGGAGGCATATGAAACTGGGAAACCAGTGGATCAAACTAATTACAGAGGTATGATTGGAAGCTTAAATTATATTACAACTGGTCGACCAGATATTATGTTTAGTGTTTTTATGTGTGCAAGATTTCAATATAATCCAAAAGAATCTCATTTACTTGCTATTGAATGAAATTTCATATATCTTAATCATACTATAAATTTAGGTTTTTTTTATCCCAAAAGACAATCTTCTTAATTAATCAATTATTTAGATGCTGACTTTTTTGGTTGCAAGCTAGATAGGAAGAGAAAATCTGGAACATGTCATATTTTGGGAATGTCCCTGGTATCTTGGTGTAGTAAGAAACATAACACTGTTTCATTATCTACTACTAATGAAGAATACATTGCTATAGGTAGTTGTTGTGCAATGATTTTGTGGATGAAACACACTCTTTTGGACTATGGATGTGATTTTAATCATGTTTCAATCAACTATGATAACATTAGTAACAATTAACATATCAAAGAACCCTATGTCTCACTCTAGAACCAAACACATTGATGTAAGGCAACACTTTTTGAGAGACCAATACCAAAAGGTGATATTTATCTTGAGTTTATAGGTACTGAACATGAATTAGCTGACATTTTCACCAAGACCTTAAGTTCTAAAAGATTAGAATTGATTAAAAAATAGTTGAGTATGATAGATCTATGAAACCGATCTATGAAACCGATCTGTCAAACTGATCTATGAAACCGATCTGTCAAACCGATCTGTGAAACTAATCTGTCAAACCAATCAGTGAAACCGATCAGTGAAACTGATTAGTCAAAACAATCTGCCAAATTAATTAGTGCTAAAGATTGGGTTGCATTTTTTTAAAAATCATTATTGTCTGTTTAAAACGACGTTGTTTTACTTAATCGATATTTTATTATTTTGCAACCCTAAATGATAAAAATAATGACCCATGGAAATTTCATTTTCTAAGAGACTGTTGACCTTCCATTTCCCGCCAAAATCTTTCTTCTCTTTTCTGTAACCCAAGCCTTTTGAATCATTCCAAGCCTCTCGATTGTCCCAAACCTCAGAATGGACAAGAAAAAGAGTAAGAGCAAGGAATATGATGGAACTTAAACTGTCCATTGTGCTCGAGGTGAGTCGAGCAGTACGATGCAAAGTTCTGTGAACCCGGACCCAGAAAAACGGGATGTTATAGCTGAAAAGTAAATATGTTCGGAATGGGTTTTATCAAGGAAGAATGTTCTTGTGAAATTGTTGGAAATGCAAGGTTGGAAAAATTAGTTCTGCCATATTAATCGGGTCTTTTACCTGATGCTGGTGCATGAGTTTTATTTAAACTTAAGTATTGTTTTGGATGGAATAGAGGTTGTAAGATTGTCTTCCATAGTTAAAGGGAAAAAGATTACTTTTTCATTGAAATAGTTGGATGAATGTTTGGAAGTACCTCACAATGGAAGATACGAGGACTATTCTAGTAATATTCCTCCCACAACTGATTAATTTTCTTATGAGCTAGCTCTGGAGTTACAGACTGGGAAGTCTTAATTGAGGAGGATAAATGCTTTTGAGTTGGATGGTGAGAATAGAATCCTGTTTAAATTTATTCAACATAAAATATGTTCTATAAAATTTGACTTTGTATTAGTAAATTATCAGGATGTTTTTCTGTTATTCCTCTTCTTTAATGGGGAAAAGATCAATATGTGTAGATATTCTGCTGATCATATTGCTGAGATGATAAAACCTTCAAAGAAAGCTACTAATTTTTTTTATTCTAAGAAATTTTTTGCCATGCTGAATTTCATGGGTTGTGTGGATGATGGAGATGAGTGTATCTCATCAATTAGCTTCTATTTCAAAAATGTTATTTGGAAAAGGATGAAAATAAATTGGAACCCAAGGATGATGTCTTGGGTCGCTGATGAAGAAAAGTTATATAAGTCCTTCAATCCTACTGATCACCCAATGAGACCAAAAGGGATAAGAGATCCTAGATTAAAATCTGCTGAGGAAGTGATTTATTCAGATGAAGAAGAGGAAGCTATAGTTCCTAAGGAAACTAGTGAATCCAGTAAGAAGGGAACAGAAGAATAAGAAGATGGTGATATTCTGAATGCTGATGAGGTGGCTGAATCATCCAATAATGAGAGGAGTGATCCTGATACTGTTAGTCCGAATAAAATAAGGATGGAATTTGGTTCGGCAAGGCCTCCTATCAAGTTACCATAGATCGAACCTCTTTTATATGATGAATAATAAGGTGAGAATGATGAATCAACCTATGAGGAGTATGAATCCGGAAGTACAGACAGTTCATGTGAGATATTAGTTAATGAGGATAATGATAATGGTGATGGTGATAGTAGTAGCAGTGATAGTGATAGTGGTGATGCAGATGATGCAGATGCTCGACCTATAGAAGGTCATAATGTGATCCAAGATGATCCTCAACCCCAACCAATTAGGAAATAAAATCTCCATGAGGCTGAGAGGAAAGAACAGTAAGAGACTGATAAGGATGAGGAAGTCCTTCCAGAAAATTCTAGACAACCTCAGTTTGTGAAACATATGTATCTTTCATGTAAAGCCCCATGGGAAGAACATACAGGTCTTCTTGTTTTGGGATTAGATTACCCAGAAGAATTAGAAGGTGTAGAAGTGGATCTTACATGAGTAAATGATTCTTTTAGGGCTCAATTAGTTGCAGAGTTTTTGCAAAGAGCAGATGTCAGACCTGATTCTTTGGTGTCTCATGCTAGACCTGATCCTGCAGTTGCTAAATCTGACATTGACAGATTTAAGGTTGAATTGATTCAAGCTGTTAGAGATACTATGAAAGATGAGTTATCTCATGTTCCTTCTCCTACTCCTATGAATTTATCTGAAGATGCTATGGATGATTTGGCTCAAATAGTGGCATGCATTATCAAACCAGACCGGTGCAATTATAGTGAGTCGATTGGCAGGCAAATTACCTCTTTGAGTCAAACACTCATGGATTTAGGTAGTAATTTTGTTTCTATGTCAAGAGATTTCATAACAACCATCTCTAGAATGATGGAAGTGTTAAGGAATATGATAGATCATTTGAAGAAGGTAGATTTGAGGAATTTGAAATCTGAAATCACTCAAGCTGTTCTTAGGGTGGTTCGTCAATGGTGATCAAGATCACTGGTCATGAGCTTAATACATTAAAGGATGTTGTTAGAGAAGAGCTGGCAGCGGTAGGAATGATTTTGGATTTGGATTCATAGAAAAAGATGAAAGTGCATAGTGATCATATTCATAAAATGGTGTGGTTGTATTCAACTGATGATACCAAGGCTCAAAAAGTTATTAAGGAGAAAGTGGATCATTATTTCTCTAAGATCTACACCAAACATGAGTTGAATCATCAGTTTAAAGTGTTGGATGAAAATTTGAGACTTCTTCCAGCTACCCAATCTTATAAGGCTCAACTTCAGCAGTTGGTGGATTTTACTCCTAATTTGGAAAATTTCATTCAGAATAAAGATGATTTTGAAAAGGCTATAAAAAACAGTGGAGAAGTAATTCAGGACTTCAACAATTTTCTCAAACCCTACCTTCATGTGAAATCTAAGGCCATTGTTTTTCCTATTATTGAGCCTCTTAATTCATCGGATGTTGCTCTCGTCCAGATGTCTATTTCTCACGGTCTCTCCAGTATTCAGAGAGTCTTTCAACATCCTCCTTCAGAAAGATCTTCTACTCCACATAAGGTGACCTTGGAACCCACAATTCATCTAGCTCGAGTCGTCCTGCCTCCTTTCTCCATCCGGCCAGTTCAACCTTCCACCCAGCCACCTTCTGGACCACCCATTCCTCCAACTACAAAAGGAAAATCTCCCTCTCACCCCGAGATATAACTGTATCTGTCACTTTTTGATAGGGTGTCTATTTCTTGAACGTTTCATCATTTTTGTATGTGATTTTTTTACTCATTTTCAAACCTAATTTTCCAGAGGAATCTTCTTGCTTATCTCCCATCTCTCTTCTTTTTGATAATACCAAAGGGGGAGAAATCAGTGAGATCATGCATATGAATGGGTGAACTGAATGTGCATATGAGCCCATTTTGGCTATTTACTACATGCATGCATACACAAGGGGAGAAATAATTCCTCTGTATCTCTGTGGGAATAATGATGAAAGGGTAGAATTATTTGTATTATCATAATTGTATTATATGGGGTGAATGACTCAGTTATATAAGATATGTTTGCCATTATAACCTTGTTTTATCTTTTGGAATATATTCTTTTTATTTAAGTGAGTACACTGAATGACACACTATCTTCTCTCTTCCTGTATACCATTGATTTGTGATTATCAAGAAGGGGGAGATTGTTGAACTCTCTGTGAGATGGTTATTCTAATAATCCCAAATCATTTTTTTTATTTATGACAATTTATTATTTTGTTCATATTGTTCTAAATGTGTTCAATTAGTTTAATTCAAGTTTACATATGTTTATCTATGTTATTTTATGTGTTACTGGTGACCTGGAAGTATTCTATAATCAAACAGACACTTTTTGAAAATACCATGTTTTGTCTCACCGTTAGTTATATTCTTGAGTCACCGATGAAAACGATCTCACCAAACGGCCGCACCGATAGGAAAGGTCGCACCGATAGGAACAGTCGCACCGATAGGAATGATCGCACTGATGAAGACCAGGTCACCGATGATGAACGGTTGCACCAATGATGAATGATTGCACCGATGGTGAACGGTCGCACCGATGGATATCGACAATCATGAGTCACTGATACCAATGATCAATGAGCTAATGATGAAGATTCAAAATGACTCACCGATCTCATGGCTCACCGATAGTCATGAAAACTGTTTGAATTTCTATAAACTCTTATTTAATTACAACGGTCATATTTGATGTTTTTAATGCAATTAATGATATTCAATGTTTGTTGTTGGCATGTCAGGGGACCGTAACTCGTACCTATGAAAAGCTAATCATTCACATTGCCGGATCATGTGGAATAAAAGGAAGACTGAGCTTCAGAAAAAGGACGTGTGAAAAAAGGCATAGAGATAGAATTCTTCCATGCACTTACATACATGAAAAGAAGAACACACAAGGAACTCGAAGAGGACATTGCAAGATATTCAATGAACTCTCATTCATGAAATCTAGCACTCCTGAAGAACAAACGATGAATACTAGAAATAAAATAACACACTCACTTGTGAAGAACATCATGTTGAACCACAATACTCTGTTTTTCAACAAAAATACAACATAAGGACTCAAAAGAATTGTCGCTAAATCCAACGAGTCTAGAGCTGCACTGCCAATCACTACTACTTTCTAAACGTTCATATACTCTCTCTAAGTGAATTGTTATTTACGGTTGAGCAGTGTGTGTACTCTGTATATCATTTACACACACACTGTCTCCTGTGCTGAACTGGAGGATACTAAATCCTCATTCAAAACTCCATACATCATACTGTTTCCCACTGAGGATAGTGGTAGAGGTCAAGTGTGTCCTGGAAAACCTGTGTGTTGTTGTATTTGTTTTCCCACGAACAACTATGGTAGAGGTCTTAGGACCTGGATATTATTTTAATGTTGTTAACCCGAATCAAGGGTGTGGATCAAATTTTTATATAAATTTGAGAGGACTATGTCTCTGCTTGAGACTGAACCTCTTGGTTATATCTGCTATGATTTTTAGTATAGGTCTAAAGTATACTACATATATCTTTTATATTCCTCTACTGTTACTTTGAAATGCAAATCTATTTTAATGATACATTGATAGTTAAATCAGAAAGTGTTTATACTTGATATGAACCAGTAGGTTAGCTTCAAAAGCTAATTTAATCCTGCGATTAAATTGACTGAGATATAAAAAATCTTTAAGCATCCAATTGAACATTTTCAATCTATATAAATTCACTATAGTTTAACATTGTTTAAATTGGGGGATTTTAAGACATATATTTTTAACAGAAATTTTAATTAGAACTCAATTCACCCCCTCTTGAGTGTCCACTCCGACAAATAGATTCATTTATGGTTTAAAAGCATTCCTCCGAAGGGATCTTGTTTGCCTAAAGTTCTCATCATTTGACGATATAGCCTCATGTTCTATCATGGAAGAGAGGGAATTATCTATGTCTTATTAATATAATGGAATAAAGGTGAAGATGGGGTGGTAGAGAAAATAATGGTTAAAGAGAAGAATAAAAACTGGAACTTTCCAATGTGCGACACATTTGGAAGGAAACACCTTGGATCATGCTTAAAAGTAAAATGAGTTTTCCACAAATGTTGTGGGAAAGTCCATCATGATCAAGATTTAAAAGTAACAAACAATGCTAAAAATGTTCAATTCTATTATTCTAGGGAGATGTGACACTATGCAAATGATTTTTTGAAGCGTTAAGGAATCATTCCTCGGAAAAGGAAACATGAGAATGGATATGAATATGTGATCAAAACATGTGAGGTTGATTTTGGTAATGATGTGGTTGTAGGTACATTAATCATATTATAAAATTTATCAAAACAATTATTTTATTCTGGATCATTTCATAACTTTATATCTTCCTAATTTTTATGAAAAAATAGTTCTTTCAAATTCTCCTTAATAAGGGAGTTTTCAGTCAAAACCCCTAAGGTAAGTCTCATTTCAACAAAGATATTTCAGGAGGTTCCAATTATAGTATATAAGTGTTCTTTATCTTCATATGTTATCATCATAATTATGCTAAATTTTTTTCTTAATCCTCATCCTGGGTTGGATTTCAAAATATGATGAGAAATCTATTGGAATTAGAAGTTAAAATTTTTGAGGAAGGAATAAAATACCTTATCTTTTTAATAAAAATATCACCATATAATTAGCATCTATATCAACCCATAAAGGATATAATAAATTAAATTCTTGGGTAGGAAGATAAAACCTCCTATATTTATAAGTAAATTAATATTCATATTGAATATGTACATATTGTACAACTAAATGTTGATGTATTTTCATAGGATTTACTGGGAATTCTCCTTAATCAGGAAGTTGAGTTCAATATTGATATAATTCCTATTTCTAAATCTATCTCAATGATTTTTTGTAGAATGACCATTGTGGAATTAGTATAACTTAAAAAACAACTAGATGAATTGAGTGATAATGTATTTATTTTCCCACTGTTTCTATATTGTGAGCACTTAATCCCTTTTTCATAAAAAAATGGATCCATGAAGTTGTGAATTGATTATAGTTAAATCAATGTTATTATAATAAAAAATATTCCCCTTAATATTATTAATGGTTTATTAGAAAAAATCTATAGAGATTAATAATTTTCAAAAAATTACCTTCGATATGGATACCATTAGTTGCGTGTGAGGAAGGAATATATTCCAACGATAGAATTTGAGACTAGGTAAAGACATTATGAGTTTACATTAATTCCACTTGGACTAAATAATTCACCATCAATTTTCGTGGATCTAATAAATAGAGTTTTCATGTAATATCATAATAACATTGTTGTGGAATCAACTATCAAAATCATGATATAATCCAAAATCTATTAAAACCATGAGAATCACATGAATATTATTTTGAAGAAACATAAAAGAAATGAATCAAATGGGTTGATTAGTAAGTGTGAATTTTCCAATCAATCAGTTGCTTTTCCTATCCTTATTATCTCTAAGGATGGAATCTCAGTTGATCATACAAAGACAAAGGTTTTTTTGGGAATGACCATCACTAACGTATATAACTGTGGTATGTAGTTTTATTTGGTAAGAAAGATATTTCCATCATTTCATTAAGATCATCTCCTAATTAACATTCCCATTAACTAAGCATAATCATAAAGGGGATATGTTCATATGGAAAAAGAATGTGCAAAATATTTTGAAGAATTGATGAGGATATTAGAGAATACTCTGATCCCGACTCTACAATAGGGAAATGATGGGTTTGGGATTTATAGTGATACATAAAAGAATGAAATTGGATGTGTCTTTATGAATAATTATATAGTTATTTACTATTAATAAATGTACTTAAATAATCATGAACATAACTATCCAACTCCTGATCATGACTTAGCACCTATAATATTTTCTCAAAAAATGTGGGGACACAATATCTGTGGTGAATGATGTGGTATATATACTAATCAAAAGATCTTGAAATATAACTTCTCATAGAAATACCTCAACATGAGGAATGGCATATGGCTCGAGCTACATAATTATTATGACCTTTCAAAAAACTATCACTAATGAAAAGAAAATAATGTAGCCAATGCATTTAGCATGACAGATCATGGAGTTATGAACAGGATGAGGACTTACAAGGATCATCTGTACATGGATCAAGAAAAGATGAATATAGAAATTATCACAGAGGGTGAAACATTGTTACTTTTTCAATTGGTTTCCAAAAAAAAATTAGAATGGATTTAATGTTCTCGTTATGATGATGAGAATCTTAAAATGAAAATTAAATCATTCAATTATTGAATGTTGTAAGAATTCATGTAAGATGATAGAATTATGAAATTTGGGAAAAGGAATTGACATCCCTTTATACCAGAGATAAATGGGAGTTATTAGATGATTACTATTGTTCAAATTTCTATATACACCCTTGTAGAACTAATATGTATAGAGATTTAATGGAATATTTCTTATGGGATAACATGAATCGGTATCTTGATGATTATGTATCAATATGTTTATTCTGTCAACAAGTGATGGGTAAAAGAGAACATCCTAGAGTTTTCATGCATACAAAACATTTTACAACATGGAAATAGAATTATATCACTTTGTATTTTTTCACTAGATTACCACATAATTTAAGAAAGAATGATGCAATATGGGCTAATGTTGATCGACATACCAAATTTTCACATTTCCTTGCTATAAGGGGGGAATTTCTATTAGAGTTCCTTTTATGAATCTATATTAATGATGTTGTAAGAGTTTATATAGAACCTCTCTAAATATTTTATGATCATGATCCAAGATTTAAATAGAAATTATGGGAATGTCTTCAGAAATGTTTAGACGCTGAGCTTCATTTTAGTCCTTTTAGTCACCCTCAAACTGATGGGAAATCAAAAAGTATGATCCAAACTTTAAAATACATGTTGAGATCATTCTAACATGAATTTCAAGGAATGTGGTATGATTTTTTACCTATGTTATAGTTTTCCTACAATAATAGTTTCCATTTAAAAATTCAAATGGCTCCATATAATGCATTATATTGTAATAGATTTTGTATACCAACCTGTTGGGATGAAATTGGTGAAAGGAAGCCTGTGGGCCCAAATTTTCTGGAGGAAACAACAAAAAATATAATGAGTAACAAAACCAATATCAATGAAGATCAGGGTAGAAAATTTACCTTTGATAATAATCGAAGGGATGATTTGGAATTTCAAGTGGGATATTATGTTATCTTGAATGTATTTCTAGGTAAGGGTGTTATAAGATTTAGGAGGAAAGGGTAATTGGGGACCATGTACACTGGTCCTTCTATAATTCTAGAGAGAATTGAAGATATGGATTATCATTTTCAAATTACTCTTAGCCTTTCTATAGTGAAAAGTGTATTCCATATATATTTGTTATGGAATTACATTCCAGACCAAATGCATGTCTTAACATCTAAAAAATATATTTGGAACCTAATTTATCTTACTGTGAAGAGTATATCTAGTTTTTAGACAGTAAATATCAAATTATGAGGAATGAAACTACTGAAATGGTAATTTTACTTTGGAGAAATCACAAAATTGAGGAGGATACATGGGAACCTAGGGAATTTTTGATGAATTACTATTCAAATATATTCATGAGGTGACATTTGGATAATTTTGAGGGGGAAATTTTGGTAGTAGTGTAGAATTTAATGACCTAGGATTCTATCAATGAAATTATTATTATTATTATTATTATTTAATATAGTATAAATAACAAAAAATTACTTAGAGGACATAATACAGTTCTTATAAATAAATAATGAATGATATAAGAGGGGTTTCTAGAATTTAAGAAAACAATAAATATAAAATAGTAGCATGACCTAAGGAATAGTATTATAGCCCATATGTATTATAAATTGACCAAATGAATTGTATACTCAACCATTTTTTGAATAAATAAAATTTAGAAATCTTAAAAATTAACGTGTGACATAATTATATCATAGTGTAAGTAAATGAAGGTTTTAAAATTTATTAAATAAGTGTTGTTATTTTTGTGAGATATTAATATTTAATTACAATTTATAAATAATAATTTTTTAGAAAATTCAATTTCATAAAATGTATTCATAAATAAATATTTTATTTTCTTATCATTTTAATATAATTTTATTAGAACATAGTTAATTATTTAGAGTGTTATAAAATCATATATAAATTTGAAATCTGTATTTTTCAAATAAGTGATGATTTTAATTTAAAATTAAATTTGTCATATTAATTTTTTTTCATAAGATGGACTTAATTTTCAAATTATTCATGTCTAAAAATGGTTTGGGTGAATTTTTTGGATTTTCCTAAAATACGTGACTTTTTTTTGAACAGTAAAGTAAGATAATTTATTATTAATGTTAAATGCATGAATTATTGGGTTATAGGTGACGTATAGATGATTTAAGTCCATATCCATGAACATTATTTCAATATAACTTTCTATAATTCTAAAAATGTTCATAGTCTTTATAAAAAATAATAAACAAATGAATAAAATTTTCAAAAAAACACCCCTCTCCTCTAATATAAATAACAAAGCTCACCACCCCTTCTCCTCACACCTTCCAAGCTTGGAGCCATAAAGAATTTCTACCAAATATCATTCCCGAAAACCAATACCATGTGCATATGGTATTGGCCTCATAAAAATAACAAACCCATTTTCATAATGATGTTCTAAGGGAAGGGAACACAAGAGTTAAGATCCTCTTCCTTTTCTTTTGAATTTTATTTTAAGTTCGTTTATTTTATTATTCTATCTTCCCCTCTCCTCATAAAAATATAATCATAACTCTTGTACCTTACATATACTATAATATTGTTATTCTAATTTATTAATCCATCTTCATGCCCCTTATCCACTCCATTTTATTCTATAAATTGAAACATTGTCCGTGAGGTGTTGTTTCATCACCTTAAATGATAACAGGTTTTCCTTTTCCTTAACCATCATCACAGTTCTTCATGAAACCAATTTAATGGCTAATTTTTTTTTAAAAAAAATTGATATTATAGCCCTTTTTATGCTCTGTATGGAACATATTTACATAATACTAAATGATAAAACAAAATTAGTTCATTATGATCAATAACCACCACAGTAAACAAAAAGATTATCATTAAATGTCTTATCTAATGATTCATTCCCAAACCATATATAAAAATTGTACATATAATAATTTAATGTTATTAATGTTAATAAATAAATTACAATTATAATTCTATATAATTATACCTATTTTACATGAACACCATTACTTGTAAATAAGCGAATGGATCATGAAAACCAAGGAAATGAACAGTACGGAATGATAAAATTGTATCTTATAACACCTAAAAAAGGCCACAAATTAACATAATAATATTATAAAAAATAAATTAAATGTATAATAGGTTATTAATTAATTAATTTATTGATTTAATCTTATTATCTAGTACATTAAGGTCAAGTGTAGAACACATTTTGACATAAGGAAAGGGTTTCTACCATAACCATTGTTTGTTTCTGCAGGTTATTCACTCTCTACATTTACCCCAATGTAATGGGTATTTTATATTTTTTGTAACTATTTAATATTATATATTTATTTTCTAAAACAGTATATATAGATCATTTAATTTTAATTTTATGGTAATTAAAATTTTTAGAAGATTACATTCTTAATTTTTCCCGATATGCAAGCCTAATTAAAGGGAACATCTCAATTTCTTACACATTTTCAAGTACCGTCAATAATATGTTTTAATAAACCATTATTTATCTAAAATCACTAATTATTTCATGAAAAAATATATTTTTTCATTTCTAGTTTTCTACAATGAATTACTACAAATAAAATTGATTTTCTAAAAGAACTTTTCCATACTATGTAATATGAGTGTTTCCCTGAAGAATTCATTGATAATTTTATTTTACTATTTTCATTTTTCCAAACATATTTTGAATTTTATTCATTATTTATTTTCATATAATATTATTATCTTCTACCATATTTTATTAAATGGATTATGATCGGTTTCACTATGGATGTGCATTCTTGATACCATTCCCTACGTTACTCAGAATTGTTAGTGATCATGTTTGTAGATTGGGAAATGTTATATAATTCTCATATATATATATATTGAATATATTAAACCCATTTTATCTAATAAATTAATTTTAATTACTAAGATATGGGTTGGGATAACTATATCCCCTTGATGTATCAGTATGTCTCATTAGAAAAAACAGACGTGGGCTTTCCCGTGGCCTTTCCTATTTTCTGATATGGTTTTGGCCAATTCCATAATCATTTCAAGATATTTTAAACAAGGCCTCAAAATTATTTATCATATGTATTCCATTATTAATTCCCCCATTATGATATTATTAATTGATAAATCATATTATTATTCGACTAGTAGAATAACCATGGTTATGCTTCGTGTGATTAGTTATAAGGAATTATTTTTTCTGATTTTATTCCTACCATTTTTATCTCAAGATAATGTATTAATCGAATGTGTTATTTTAATTATTCACCATTCCATATTATTTATTCTTCTACTGTATTACTTACCCTTGTAGATCATTTGATCAAAACCCTTTATTATGTTTTATTTTCCCATGGATATGAAGATGAATTTGACTAATTACTTGCAAGGTTAATCAAAGTGTTTTTGGGTTTTACAAATTAAGTGCCATCATTTTTTTCTTTTAAAGTTGTAATGCAATGTTCACATATGTAATCAAGATTACAGTACTACTAAATTTATCAATCCTTTGGAATTCAGGTCTTGTATCAATGCAAATGGAATAATGTGATACACTCGCTTCATGCTACTAGGGTTGGGGTCATTAAACCAATTATCAAGAATGGTTAGTGAGATAGTTTGGTTAGGAACCATCACCATATTCGAGCTCGTCTAGATGTGTAAGATAGTGTGGATCCAAATCACGGAAGAAGATGTGTGTGGGAGTGATTTGAGGGAATGTTTTGTTGGATTTAAACACACTCATGTTTAATCCACTACGGTTCTGAGTACATCAAGTTGGTGTATCTTTCTAGGAATGTTCAATAAATTTACTCTAATGGGAAAATCATGTTAGATTATAAGTGACAGTCAATGAATTCATGTGGTGTGGTTCGTGACCAACAACAAATGGGGGATAGGTCCTATCAGAATATTGCATAAAATATTTCATTGTTTTATGTCACACATTCTGGATGGAATGTTTTTAGTTTAACATCTTATGGTATGGATGTTAGACAAGACGTTTAAAATAATACGTTGAGGAAAAGTGATTTCTTTAGTATAAAGTCCCATATCATTGACCAGTGGGACATAAAATTTTGTTTCACATAGTTAGGATGTTTGTAGAATATTATAGCATCCTGTGACCAAGACTGATTTAGAAAAATTTTGAGTCTTGTGATTAGAAAATATATACCGATGTGAGTGAAAATACACTCTTTCAAGGTAGTATGATGTACGAACAGGGATCCTAAAGAGTGTACCGTGTAAAAGACACCATGAGGTTAGGGGATTTAATGATTTTCCCTATATTTTTCAGGGACCTATAGGTCAAATGAGAACAACCATGTTTTTTTCATGGCCTAGTGACTATTCTCGGGGGATTTTTACATCTTTCATTAATACCCTTATTTTTTCCAACATCATAGGGGTAACATAGAATTTTAAATTTTCAATTATTCTATGATTTCCCCAACATGTTTTATATCAGTTTGATCTCTATGACTCATTCATTATGAAATTTTATGGTGGTCTACATTAGACAAAAGAGAAATAGTTATTGTGGAATATGTGTGGTTTACTAGGAAAATGATTATGTTCATGATTCTTGGACCATGCCTCATAGTTTATATTCATCAAATTTGTCTCATTTGGAGAAGCATGTGTAGTGTGGTAGCATTATAAATCGGACGTGAAGAGAGGGCCCATGATACTCGATACCAATTTTTTTGGAATAATTAATGTAATAATTTATCAACAACCTATGCCTAAAAATCCAAATGATTCAGTATATGTAAACGTTTTAAGGCTCACCGTGGGGAGATGGGAAAAAACATGGCATTTGGGAGGAGAATATTTGTGCTTTGGCTTGAAATAAGAGATATAGGAATCACTATGTATCCCATGGACTGGGTAAATAAGCCACACATAGTTATGGAACATGGAATGGTAGGAGACCAATGCTGGATGGAGGTGGAACACTCTCGAGTGAGGATATGGAGATAGGTGGGGGTGTATCATTTTGACTAAGCACTAGAGGTGAGGAAACCATATAATGATTCGGGGTGACAGGGGGATAATTCAATATATTTTAATGTTGTAATGATGAGACCAATGTTGGTACTAGTTTTAGTTTGTAGATATTGGAATGAATGGGGTTGGTATCTCGGAGTCTTCACATGGAACCTGAGAGTTTGAAAACTAATGTAAATTGGAACCAACGAGTCCCTACAACCATGAAATGGGCCCAGTCTAGGATTCACAAATTTTATTTTCATGATGCTTGTTCCTAATGTTGTTACAGTTTATGTTCATGTAGAATTTACCATAGTGGGTTGGTGGAGGGTTTTTTCAGCCATCCACTGCACAACATATCATGAACATGGGGCTGAGGGGACAACAATAGGAGAATATAGTGTCACGTGATGGGAGTATTAGTAGCTTGTCTGTATATAGGGGTTTTTGGTGTCACTAGGTATCCCATGGATCTAGAAAAAGTGAATCACATAGTTTTATAATAAGTCATGGTGGGAAACTAACAATGGAAGGGTTAAATCCACTTGCGAGAGGATAAGATCAGACTTATTAGTTTCATATTTCATATACAAAGTGTCTAACTATGTTTTTTATGGTAACACATCTTAGACCAAAATGGGATGCTTATAGTTTAGAGCCATAGAAAATAGAATATGGTATTTCAAATAGTTTATGCTCATGATACATCAACTATTATAATCTAGGGTGATATATGTTGAATAAATGTGTTTAAATATGATGTGAGAAAATGGTTAGTGTGGTATATCACCAGACAAAAACTCTGGAGTGGTGGTACTGTCTCAAAGTTGTTTTTATAGAATAAATAACCACCATAATAACATTAATTGGGGTCCAAGGTTGCATAGTTCAATTAATCATTTGAAGACAATCCAGAAAAGGTTTTTGTTCATGATGCTTGGCCATGGTAGTTTATGGCCCAAATGTGTTCATGCAATAGAAAATCGTAAAAACATAATGTGAAGACAGGGTGAAATAGAAATAGTGATATATGAAGCATTTTCATGACAATTTTCATACAGTTTAAGGTCATAATTTTTATGATATGGATTATAAATATTGTCATGTTTTTTGGGATTTATAGTGTGATACATTCCATTTAGGGGACACATGTGCGTCTTATCCATGATTTTGTAAAATTCATGCATGAATAATAATACCACATGATCCATAATTACAATTTAAAGCAATTATTAGTAGGGAGTTCTTCTTTTTGTAAGGGAGAGAATGAAAATGGGTTTGAAAATATGAACTGTGAATGTTCTATTGATATCAACATTCTTACCCATCGCCTAAAAATCCAAAAGAAGATAATGAAATATGTGTTAATACTCCATCAAAACCAAGGGATGTGTAAAGGAAGGTAAATCAATATTTCCATGACCCGGTCTATGAAAATGGTTGACTGATGGTCATGAAAAACTATTTACCATGATTGAAACACTAGTTCCACAAGAATACCAATCAAGAATGTGTTGAAAAAATATGGGATCAACCATTTAATATGTTCAAAACATGGGAATAACGATATTTTATCAGGTATTCATTAATATGTGTGGAAAATATTGTAGGTAATAGATTTTGTCTAGCCACTATTTCTTTTTTGGAACTTATTAAAATTAGGAGGGAGGTGATGATCAATATAGAGGAAGGCATGAAATGTAAATGTGGGAATGTTGGGATACTCATTGGTAATTAAAATAATATGGGAGATAATTCACCATGCACTCAAACATGTAGTATGGTCAAATTAATAAGTGATTATTGAGTATGAACCCAATGGGGGAGACCTAGAAATTGGTTTTCTATTAGGTTAGGGCCAATATATGAGATCCAGATATTATTATGTATTCAATGGAAATGGGAATCAAGCCACATGTAATTATGAAATGTGGAATGGAAGATGACTATCAACACATAGGAAGTTTCCCTCCTACATGGGGGATCAAGTTATCATGCAGCTTCACGTCTTACATCATCGATGTGGACCATGAAGGTTAACATCATGCATAAATGATATTTAACACATAGTTTAACATTACATTGTGGGGACTTGTGGTTGTCAATGTTTATGTTCATATATCTTTCATCATGATGATATTGATCTAGGATCCATCAATAGATGTTAATGTTAAAGGATGGTCTTATTTGGGGCTGATGCATATAATGCACCAAGGGAGAGTGTATTTTCTCATGCTTATGAAATGGGGAATATCATATTGTCAAGTGAGGCATGTTTTTTGTATCATACATGGAATATCATCGTCATTGTATGGGGTATATAAATATTTTAACATCGTTTGAAAGGAAGGGGGTGGGTGGGGGCTTATTTATTTATCTTCTTATTCTTTCTTCGACATGTTGTGACGTAGGGGGAATATTGTCAAACTAATAGTCCATTGGAATATAAATGGAATATACACCCCAAAATGAAGTTCATGAGGACTTATTGGGGTTTTATAATGATCATTATACAAGGCACCATACACATGACACATAATTCGTACCATGAATATTTCAGGAGGCATCGTTTTATGTCACATTGGGTATAATATATTTTAAAATATTGAAATTGGGATGATGTATTATAGTTATGTTTATTCTGATTATGACATGGACATATAGTGTGGGTGGATTTTCATCACTAGCCAAAAATAATGGACCCAACAAGAATAGAGGCCATGGGGTCCTAATTAAAGTGAAGATGTTCTCAACCCAAGGGGGATTTATGGTTGGGCCCAAAGATAGGGGTATATGTTTCACTTAATAT
This sequence comes from Viscum album, assembly GCA_963277665.1. Classification (NCBI taxonomy): domain Eukaryota; kingdom Viridiplantae; phylum Streptophyta; class Magnoliopsida; order Santalales; family Viscaceae; genus Viscum; species Viscum album. The sequence continues at coordinate 1,652,290,213 of OY728121.1, read as the reverse complement.
CTAATGGAATTGAAAATCAATACAAATGTAGTTCTAGAACATGGTGTAGTGGGGGACGAATGTTAGAAAATGTGGAATCCCTTTTGGTGAGGAACCAAATCACCTTATATTTTCATGTCATGATATGGAGACATTATATGTTGTAGATTACAATTGTATAGCTCAGAATTTGGATCATCTCAGATTTTTCATATGATTTATCTCATTTTTATTACAATTCGTAAGGCCAAACATTAACATCATGTACTGATGAAATTAGGATTTATAGTAACATGTCATATATTTTAGACATTGGGTCATCTCAAATTATTCATATGAGGAATCCCATGTTTTTCACATAGGTTATCTCTAATGTTTAACATAGTTTACTGAGGAAATCATAATATACATTAATTTTTTATGACTAGGAAATTACAACTTGCAGTATAAATTATTATAGCTAAGACTATAGTTCATCTCATGTTTATCATATGAGGAATATTATGTTTATTACATTAAATAATTTTATAATTTAACGTATTAGGATGATGACTTTGTCATATAGTTCAACATTAAAGGACTAATACATTAGGAATTGTAGTTTAATTTCATACAACTATGATTATGGATTATTACATATTTTTCATATGAGGAATCCCTTTTTTATTACACATGGTAAGGCTATATTTTAACTTCATGTTTTGAGGATGTTGTCGCATAGTTAAACATTGTATTACTAGGAAATTAGTGTTTATAATTCAATTTCTAATAGATTAGACTATGTATTATTTAATATTTTTCATATGAGGTTACCCATGTTCATTACACATGGTAAAGCTACTGTATAATGTGATTTTTTTTAGATTTTTTCATAAAGTTTAACCTCATTATACTAGGATGATAGGATTCATAGTTTAAAATCATATAACTCAGAATACGGATCATTAAATATTTTACCAAATGTTAGAGAGTATTTTTCTTGAATGACTCGATCTGTCCAATTTTTCTTGTGTATTAGCAAGAAGTGTTGTTGGAACATATTTTATACTTGGAGTACAACTTATTTAACTATGTTGCTGGTATGTTGGTATCATTTACTATGATAATTGTGTGAGGAACCCAAAATGAATGGATCGTTTGGGACTTCAAAAACCTAATCAAAGACTACTATATGACTTATTTGGTAGTGATATTGAATTTATGGAACCAATTAGTGGATTCAAGGTAATCATATTCCAAGGTTGGTCAATAGAAAACAAACATCTATAACTTATGAGAAATCTTCAATCCCGAATTTTGTGCCCGAAAAACCTAGCATTGACCTATTGAATGAATTAAGGGGTTTCCTTACCCACAATGCAATATAAGAGGATTTAAAATCAATATTTTCTTATATAGGGTATTCTCAAGGGTAGGGCCATCCAAGAGGATAAATTTCATTTCCAGCTAACATATTCTCCCATGGTCAAATCTTTTTAGTGGGGGTGTTTTGTGACAGATAAATTCAATGAATAGACTCATCCAATAAGGTTTGCAATGGATTTTGTGGTGGTGGTGGGGGGGGGGGGGGTTAGGGGACCTTATATTGATGTTTTGGTTTCCAAATGATTTATTTGTTGTTATTTATCAATAAAAACTACAGGGGTGATAACACTTTGATGTGCCACATGAATAATTATGTCATCTTGTTTGGGATCTGCAAGATATATAAGATATCATCCTTCGATAAATGTATGTAGATGTTTAAATTTTCATTAATCCTCATTGTTTTCATAATTGAGCGATTCTTGGTTGTAAGATGTGTGTTAGGGGTTGTTCTAGGAGTTTGAGAGATGAAAATAGATAATTAAGAGTCTAAACAGTGTGTCGCACACGGTTGGGCACTATTAGAATAAACTATATTCCTTGTCCAGAAAATTGTGCAGTAAATGGAACCATTGGATTGTGGCTAGTTCATGGTTACCAAGTGGTTTTATGAATCATGTCTGTGCTTCTAGAAAACCTTGTGGCATGGACCCTCTTAGATAGATGGAGACACATGGTTTGGATAACTATGTGGCTAAACCATGAGGCCATTAAAAATCATGAATTTCTAGTTTTTTCCACTCTTAATTTAAGGTTTATAACCGTACTCTCTTCGAAATTCAAACTCAAATAACTATTGATTCAAAAAACCCCTCTGGACTTCCAATGTATGAATCTCCTTCCATTAATGGGATTTGAATAGAGTTTGGGTTTGAATATATGTTCTAGGTGAATCTAACACTTCTCCTTTCTAAATTTTATAGATTTCTGCTTGTAGATTATCTCCCCTTATTCTAAAACCCAAAAGCCTCACTTTTCTAGAAGATTTAATTTTGAAGATTTAATGGGGGTTTGAGTTCAAATAATGGGAACAAGGTAAGAAAGAGTTCATCAATGGACTTGAGGTAGGTGGTATTAAATTTTTGTCTTATAGTCTTGATGTTATATAAGTATATCTAATTTTTATATTTCACTTCAATGTTGCGTTTTGATGACATTAGTTAAGGAAAAATTATTTGGTAATTAGAATGAGTTTCCAAAACCTCACAAACCTCGTTGGGTCCACTACTGAAGTGAGACTGAACATAGGGCTACCCTATGGGTTTACAGAACCATTGTAATTGGTGGATAAATTGGTGAACATCGAGATAATTGATATACGAGAGTGAATAGGTTGTAAAAGTGAAATTATGTTTGTGGGATAGATTTATTGAAATGTTAATATCATGGATTATGTGATGTTCTTATGAAGTTTTATGTGCCTTAAATTGGGTGTTTGGGGGATTTGACCCGGTTATACATTTATTTGAAGAAAATGGTGCTTGAATTTGAAGAATGTTTTTAATTTTGGTTTTTACCTCAAAGTGATTTTAAAAATGGGGATTCATAAGTGTTTTGAAATTATTATTTAAATTAATGTGTGTCTCTCATTTTTTGAAAATGGTTTCATGATTATTTTGGAATTTTTGAAATTTAAATGAATGCCTCATGTAATTTTTAATATTTTCAAATCTAAAAACTTGTGTTTTGAAAAGGGTGGGTTCAAGATAATTTCAACTGTGTAATTGAATTGTGTTATTAGATATGATTTTGTACAAAAGGTATGTTGGGACCATAGAAATTGAAATGATATATGGGTTGATGAAATAGGACTCATGATGATTATGTTGTTATGTAAACATGGCTATGAAATGAACTAAGTGATGAATGTGAATATTTAGTGGCATATAATAAGGGTGTGTATGGCGTAATAGTATATGTGAGAATTAATGTTTTTGGTAAATGTAAAAAATTGTTTAATAGAAATGATTTTTTTGGTAAAGGTGATATGGATTGTGAAACATGTACATAGCAGTTAATAGCATTTCGAGGATTGGATATAGGCTCTTTCCATGGTTTCTCCAAACTGAATCTCTATGCCCACCATGATATTCCAATGGTTAGGTAGTTGGACTGAGGATTTATTCCCCTAATAAATTAAAGTGGTATTCAGTTGGATTGAGGCTCTAACATGAGGTAATGTACTTCAACTGAGGATCTAAGGTGAGGTAATGTACTTAGACTGAGGCTCCAAAGTAAGTGAATAAATATTGTTTTGTGGAATAATTTTCACCACGAGTTATGGAACATTATCCCACAAGCATAGCTTATATGATTATTATTTGTTTTTTAGAATTTGATGATTATGGATAACCCATGAAACTAATAATGATTGTGATTACTATTCCCCTATTAATAAGTGGAACAAGGATTATTTTTTATTTTTATCTTATTATTAAATTTTTATATTCATAAACTATCTGTTTAAAGTAGTTTTTGATTTATACACCATTGGTGGTGGCCTATTAAGATGTACTTACACCCTTATTATGCCTCTAAATAACTTCGATACCCAAGAAGATGCAACTTATTATCAGTTATAGTTTCAGTGGAGGGACATGATGTATGGATTTTTCATGGGTTGTTTGGTTGGAGCATGTGATATGAGGACTAGGTTGGGAATCTGGTAGGATTTCAGGATCATTTTGGTAGTTTTAGTTTTGGAAATTATTTGTTTGAATGTCTAACGTGTTAGATATTCATAATATTGTCATAGAATTTTTGATTAGGTTTTTGGTTAGCTTTTTTTATGTGACATCCATTTATGGGTCACAATGGATCTTTTATTTTGTGATATTATTTTTTCTGGAATCACTCGGATAAGAGGGTAGTGTCCCCCAACATTTATATATAGACCTGTCATGTCACGCAGATGCCTATAGTGTATGGGGAGATGCGCCTGAGATCATGTTGCGACAGAGATTGGGGCACTAGATATAGTGTCTATCATTCTAGGGAATTTATAAAGTTTTATCAGAGGGGGTTCGTTTGTCTTATAGTTTTGGAAACACTCATAGGGAGACAAGGATCTGGTCATTTCCCGGAAAGGAGCTTGTTCCTGGGTTCTTTCAACCCCACATATGAGGGAAAATCCATGTTCTAGGGGTGGGTATTGGTGTTCGTTGTTTTTCACATACAATTTGTTATCATTTCAACCGCAACTAGTGGACTTTATTGTGATATTACTAATTTATGTGGTTTTGCCTCTTGGAAAACTATAATAAGAGAGGGTGAGTTAGTTCATGCAACATGTTGGGGGAATATGATTGATAGGTCATCTTTATGTTGCATGTGATTGATTTTCCTTGGGATTCAAATGTTGCTGCTGTAATTTTCCTCTACTAGAGTTTTTCAATTGATTTTTTCTTTAATTGTGCGATAATTAAAAATCATTGAAATGTGAATTTGAAAAAAACATGGATTTTGACATGTTGGGTTAATAAAGAGGTTTCTGATTGTGTGAAATCATAGGTTTTTCAAAATTAAAAAATATGATTTTTGAATCCAATTATATAAATTGTAAAGTATAATTAAAAAGGTAATTGAGAAATATTTCGGATTTTATGGATAAAGATTGTGGTCAAAATTTGGGATTTTTTTTGTGTTTGTGTTAGTGGTTTGGGTAGTTATATTACTTTATTTTTTATTCCCTTGGTAACAAAATATGAGACCTTGATGGTTTGGACGTGCTGGTTAATGGAATACTTCTTGTTGTGACATTGGATAGTTTGTAATTTTGATGTTTTGTAATAAATATAATGATATGAATTTGGTAACAGGTGTGGTTTGAAATATTGAAAGTTGGGTTTTGGACCCATGAGTGGGTGTTTTTCTCGGGATGCATATGTACGTGTGTGAGTTTCTATGGTGTGGGAAATTTTGTGATTGGTTTCTTGGTGTGTTTGACATGGTCTGTTTGGAATGGGGGTAGGGTTGTTTATTGTGAGTAGCAGGTTTATTGAGGTTTGAGGTGTGTTTGTATTTGAAAGAGATATAATATCCTTTATTAGGCGCGACTTCTGTTTAGGGAGATGGTGTCGGTTTACTTTTTTAGTTACCCGAGAGGGTGCTCGGTCGGGGTTTTTAGTACTTTTGGGTGCATATGGAATAGGTGGGTGATTGAACATTGGAAATGGAAAACAGAGAGTGTTGTCGAGTGCAGCTTTATCCTAGAGGGAGAAGTGGAAAAGATAATGGTTTTGGAGATGCATATCTAGTTATGGATATAATTCGACATTGTTGGGAAATTTATGGTAGCCATAATGAGGGATTTCCCATGGTGGAATGATCCTATGATGTGAAGTATGAGTAGTTGTGTTAGAGGCAGTATTGGTGCACATTTGGTGCATTCAATTTTTGTAAAAGGTCATGATTATTCTTTGGTCTCCTTCTCATGAAGATATTTGAATGTTTGTGGTCGGTGGTATGGTATGTCTTGGAAGAGGTAAGGATGTTAAGAACATTGTCTTGTTTTTTATGGTGTTTGATGTAGAAGTCAACATTGGATTGGGAAGGACAAGGAGTGGGTAGTCATAATGGAGAGGAACGCATTAGTATGGATATGACCCCGGGGTGAAGGTGGTAATCTGGTTGATCTCTCAATTTTATAGTTGAGTTTTTTGAGATGAATATGGAAAATTCCCCTTGTCCAATGGGGATGATGGACCCAGAGGAATGGATAGTTGTGTAAGTGAGATCTGGGTCTACATTAGGTGATGTAAAACTCATGTGGACTAGAGTTGAGTCAGTGTATAGTCATTGGAATGTGTGAGGCCTTGATGGATTTGAGGAGGACCATATGTGGGATCATATTGGAAATACAAGATGCCATTTGCGATGGACGAACATGTGGTTTTGGAAAAAATCATATCGTATGTTGGTGTGATCATAGAGGGAAGAGTAGGTTACATGTGAGACATATTAGTTGTGGACCAGTTTTGTGGTCATTGTTTTTTTTATAAATCACCATGTCTATGATGGAATAATTTAGGTGGGTTGATGAAAATGGGGCAATAGGGAATGATGGGTCATGACCGTTAGGATGAATTTATTGAGATGGTGACGAGTTTTGGTTGGAGGTTCCCTTCGAGTCATGGTGTATAGGTGTTTATGGGAAATTGACGGGAAGGGAAGCTTGAGGTTTTCTGCTGGTTATGGTGTTATCATGGCGTAAGGTGACATCATTAAGGGATAGTTTTTTCAAGTGTTTTTCAATAACATGTTTTCTTTCATTTATCTATTTATTTTTATGCTCAATAACTTGAATACATCCCATATATGTTGACGGAGCTCTAGCATTATGCATGGATAACTAAATTTGATTTGGATGGAAATGGATCCTCTTGGGGGATACACTCAAGGAGTGATCTGTGTGGAGTCAGAGGGTGCCAGTTACACCATAAACCATTTTCATGAGAGGTCCATGGGTTGAAAAAATATTGAAAAATTCCATGAGTTCCATTCTCAGAATCCATGAACAAGTAGTGAGCGGAATTTGTGTTGTTTTTCTAGGGGAGGATAGATGTCTATGTCCATTTTTTGTGGTTTAGTTTGTGACTAGAGCACAAATTTTGGTGGTTTTAATTTCTTGAATATGTAAATAAGAATGATACTCTTAAGGTGGGTAGTGGTATGTTAGTCATGGACGTCTGGAACAGACCATTGAGTGGATGTGGTGGCAGTAGGATACCATTGATAAGCTTGTAAGGTGCATGTTTGGGTTCATTGGGGAAGGATAGGTGGGCCATAGATATAGTGGTAGACTGTGAAGCGTGAGGGATCCATTATTTACCATTTTATATACTTAATTGCATTGTTTGAATTGGATATGTGTCAGTGGGTTCTATAGAGCCGACAACAATTAGCGGAGTAGCGAATGTCGTGATTGTTAAATTTCATCGGAGGTCAGGAATTGACTCTGGTAGGTATGTACAGGAGTTGGAGTCTTGTCTTAAGTTACATGTCATTGTTTCCATGATAAGGGCTGACATGACAATAGTGGAAGTTGGGCAGCAATAGAGAGAGTTGACTGGAATGTCCAGACTCAGTTGGGCAAAAATGGGGGTAGATGTGGGGGTCTGTGGGCCACCTCCGATTAGTGTTGGAATGATACGTGTCTCCCAGTAATGGGAAGGGCGTTTTGAGGGAAGGACTGAGTAGTCCATATTTGATATGTAGGCAGTGAATTTTTGACAAAACCTAGTAGTTTCCATGAAATTTCTTAATCCTAGAGTTGGGCGGAGTCCTCAGAGATGTGTGGGTGCAGTGATTTGAAAAACACATCTAGTAGGTTGGGAAGGTGGGGTTGAGGTTCTGTTGGTCTTTTCAACCGGGGAAGTACTCGAAACTAAAAAGTGGTTGTTGTGAACTAATTCATATAGTGGGGAGAACCACAATGGTAAAATAGTTGGTTTATGATGTGACTAATATTTTGAGTTGGGTGGACTCAGGTAAGAGCCATCTTCCTGTATTGTATTTGTGATAGTTTTTGGAATGTTTTTGACTGGGTGAGTACCTTGAGATGAATGTTATGAATGGATTGTAAGATAGATGATCTAAAATCGAATCAGGTGGTTGGGCCTTAGGTTTCTGGTCAATGTAGATTAGATAATGTGGTCAAAATCTTTGTGTCCCTTCGGTGACACTGACATTGTGTCACTGTTAGAATTATAGAAAATATATTGTTTGTAAGTAAGAATTATAGACCATGTGTTTTTGGGAGGACCCGATTGAAGGTGTTCTGGATGGTTATTTTGAGTAGTGTAGTGTGTTTTCTTCATCCTTTTGTGTTGTGGATCCATGGATTCAAAGATAATTTTTTATTGTTCTTGTTTTTGGTAATGATGAGTTTGAGGTCAATGTTTCCTCAAGGAGAATCAGGTTTGTAATTTTTGAACACAATGGGGGAAATTTTTAGGGTTAAGGAAATTTTCTTAGTCACATTATTGTTATAGAATGACCGAGTTTGGGGGGAAACATGGAAGACGATGGTTAATTGGTGGGCATATGGATAAACCTTTTGGTCTTAAAGGCTCAGTAATTCATAGTGGTGCAGATTGAGGAGAGACATTATATGCTGTGGAGGTTGTAAGATCCCTAACATTTGTAATGGAATATTCATGTTTAAATATTTTTTAAATAACTTTTTTTTGTGGAGAATTTTTTGTTTCTCATGTGTAATAGGTGTTTTAGGTGTATCATGGGATTTTGGGACATGAATATTGCAAAATAAATTTGCCAACTAGTATGTATCAAACATTTGGAGCATGGTTAGTACTAACCTTGAGCCTAACCTAGGAAACCATGTGGCTTGGGGACCCTTTGGACCAAGGACATAACACAGTTACCACACGTTTTAAGATATTGTGTGTGTGTTCTTAAAAATTAGTGTTGGGTGGACCCTCGCGGATAGAGGGTTCTGTATGGTTCCTGCACATTATAGCTAACTATGAAGACAAAATATGTGGACCTTAAAAGTTGGAATTTCCAGTTTTTTTCCCTCAGGAATGCAGTATTATAACCTGATTTTCATCTCTATTCCATATCGAACATATTGGGTAGAAAATAAAACCCATCTAATCTTATATGGGATTATTCACCTTCAATTATTGGCCCTTTGGATAGAATTTGGTTGCGAATCAAAGACATGGGTGAGTCTAACACTTCTCATTGATCCATTTTCATGACGAAGGATTGTAGAATCTCTCCTCTTCATCCAAAACTCTAAATCCATCACTTTTCCCATATATTTTAATTTATTGATATAATGGGGGTTTTAGTTTTAATTAAGGTAAAAGGATAAGGAAGAATTCATCGATGGAAATGAGGTAGGAGGTCTGAATTCTTTTACTCATAGTCTGGATGTGCAATACGTGTAAGTAGTTGTGTTATTTCTCATCCAAGTTGTGTTTTGATGTATTGGGTAATGTAAGGTGATTTTGGCCTTATACTAAGGATCGAAATACCACACAAACTCTTTTGTTACCATTGGTGATGTGAGACTGATCCAAGGGCTACCATTTGAGAAAGATAAAACCATGTAAATGGTGGATAAATTAGAAAACATTGAGATAAATGAATTATTTTTGTGATTGGGATGTAAAAGTGTATTATTGGGTGTGGTAATGATTAATGGGTTAATTTAAATAGCCATAAACCAATATCTATGACTTTTCTATGCGGTTCTGAAGTGGTTCAAATGGTCTGGTTTGATTCATTGACCCGATTAAAAATTTATTGGAAGAAAATGATGTAAGAAAATAAATATTTTTTTTAAATGGAGTTGTTGACCTTAGAGTGATTTTAAAAGAGCTTTTCATAAGATATTTTAAAGGATCAATTAAATGAGAGTGTGGATCTTTTTTTTTAATTTGTTTTAGTGGGGAATTTTTTAGATTTTCAATGTTGAAGACCTATGTTTTGAAATAAGATGCTTCAAGATGATTTCAAATGAGTAATTTAATTGTGTTTTATACAAATATTGGGTTTTAAAGGTCCTTTAAGATAGTATAAATTTAAATGATAGATGGGTTGCAGAAATTGGAGCAAATATGATAAGATTGACCTGTTAAATGGTTATGAAATGAAATAAGGTATGAATTTGAATTGTTGGTGGCATATCATAAGGGTGTGTTTGGCATAATGGTAAATGGGATACTATGTTTTGTTGGTAAATGATAAATGTTTTTAATAGTTATTGTTTTTTTGGTTAAGGTTATGTGGATTATGAAGCACGTGTACACGACATAGTAGTAGTGTTGGGTTTAGGATGGAGGTACCTCCCATAAGTTGGCCAGACTGATGCTCTAGTCCCGCCAAAATATTTCATGGGGTGGGGAGTTGAACAGAGGATGTATCTCCTAATTAATTCAAGTTAAATTCACATATATTGAGGATCCAAGGTAATGTAGTCTACCTGAACTAAGGCTCCAAGGTGCGGTAATGTACATAAATTGAGGCTCCAATGCATGGGAATGAATATTTGTTTTGTGGAATGATTGTATCTATGTGTTGGGGAACATGACCCTCCATTCATAGCTCAAATAACTAACTTAGGCTATATAAAATTTTATGAAGATGGATTAACGATAGAACTAATGATGAATGAGACTAATGTGACCTATATTAATAAATGGAACTAGGTTTATTTGTCTATTTATCTTGTTTTTATTATGTATTTGCATAAAATATATTTTTAGGCTGGTTATTCATTGATACATCTTTCGTGGCGGCCTTCTAAGATGTCCTCAGACCCTTCTTGAGCCTCCATAGAACTTTTGTATATGAGAAGATGGTACTTGTTTTTAGGTACATGTTTTGGATAGGGACCAGATGTATGAACCAATAATGGGCCATTTTTTGGAGAATGGGATGTCTAGACCGAGTTGGGTGTCATGTCTTTTTTTAGATCTATTTGGTTGTTTTAGTTTGGGAAATTAATTTTATGACATCTTGACATATATGACATTATTCATATTGTTATAGGTAGTGCAGTTTGGTTTTGGGATGCATTATTTTATTTTTCATCCATTTAGGGTGCAGACTACTTCATTTATCTGTTGATATTATTTCTACTGTGGTATCACTATGATAAGAGGGTATAATGTCCACTAAGTCTATCAATATACTTGTTATACTAGTCATCATCCTCTATAATATGGGTAAGCACACTTGAGGTCATCGGGTGACCCAACATGGGGCACTAGATATAGTGGCTATAAGGGTGGGGACGTTTCTAGATATTTGGATAGGTTTTTCATGTAATTGGATAATTCATTCTATGATTTGGGACCATGATTCTCCTATGAATGGGAATTTAATTGGTCCATTAACTCTTAAGTCTGCTGGTGTAGTGGAATGATTTCCTGGTCCTAATGACATAGTCACCATTTAGGTTCATAATGAATAGATCGATGGATACCTTAACATACAAGCAGGGTATTTCAATATCTAGTCCAACATGAAACCAATAATAAGATAATAGTACTCATTCTTTTTGTCGGTATAGCCTTCCAACAATAATATTGAGTATGGTATGGTGGCTTATGTTGGAGTGATGAAGACAATCTCAAGGACCTCACTATAGAGTTTGAGTTTTTCCTACTTTCTATTAGTTAGCTATAGAAGACTCCATCAAAATGAATTTTCTTATATAGTGAAATCCAATCCATGTATATAATCTCCTCATCTAGGATGTTAACATACATTATGAGTTTCTTAGGGTCCTATGTGAAGCCATGAATTCTACCAAATATTGACTCTCAAAATAATTCTAGGGACAAACCCGATGGAATACTACTGATGAATTCATACCTAATATTCCAATCATCCTGTCAACATGTGGCATTTAGGAATATACTATAGAAGATTTATGTGGGATACAAAATGTATCTGTGCCAACTATATTTTATAGTGTTGAAAATAATATATCAACTTCTAAACTGTGAATACCAGGGTGAGGAAGCTTTACTCGTGAGGATAATATATTTCCTATGCATCGAGGAGAAAAAAATCTAAGATAATATAGACTATTTTACCTACCTTAATTTTTCTGATGGTCGAGGAGAGAACCAATGAACCATTCTAGGGTGGAAATATAATAGACAAGAGGCATCCCTAGGATGGTTGGATTCAGGACCATTGGATGAAAAATATATTTCCTAATTTTATTGAATGTCAATGAGAATTCTTCATCCCATTGGTAGATGATTCCTTTCTTCACGAGCCTTGATAATGAATTAATGTTTAAATTCATATTCACAATGAATCATTTGATATATGAAAAGATCACTTGAAGGCCTCATAACTCCTTGAGGTTTAACGGATGAGACCTATTACTGATATATTTTATTTTTATTAGATCAATCACATGGAATTTTGACATGAATATGAATCAATATAACATTATAGAGGTAACCCTTAATGAAAAATTAATTGGTTTTATTTTCTAGTGATAGGAGAATTGAATGTTAAAAACATTATCTAGATCATTTAGACAGTCCTGAAATTGGATAGATTAAATCACCAGTTAATCCACTTAGCACTCTAATGTTTTACCAAAGAGTGGTTTTAAGATATGGTGAATAGAACACATGTGAGTACCACATTCTTAAATAATAAGGCATCACCTGGTAGCCAAAGATTCCCTAGGGTGCGCGAAAGGTTGAGGATTCCACATCCTTTGGGGGGAATACATATTTTGTTATACTCAAAATATTAATCCATGAAGGATAGGTATTGGAAACTAATAATTTCCTCATTTAACATCTCTATTATCGGAATGGGAAATTCATCCATAAAAAATGGTGTTTTAGGTCCTATAATTCATTTAAAACTCTAATATTCGCATTATTTTTCCTTATTGGGACAATGTTGGCATGACACATTGGGAACTCTACCTACCTATTGAAATTTTATATGATTATCTTGTCAACATTGGGCTTGAGCATGACACTATGGAAATAGACCATCTTCTAGATTGATTTTTGAGTGCATCGTGGCCCACTGAGAGACATGGAAATGAATGAAAACCCTAGGTATTGAGCATTGTAATTTACCTATATCTCTAAGACAACACATCACAATGCTATTTCAATAAATACACATATTTCTGCTGATCCATCAGAGAGATGAATACACTAATAAAGTTTTTCATATTTTATTCATTTAAGATGAGATCCACCTGTGTCATCTCATTGACCATGTTTGAGATTCCCCCTTGAAACATTGGATAGTATCCATATAGGTACTCTTCACCATCATAATCAGTAGAATAATAGGGAGGAGGTGAATCATCAGAATCAAAGGACATGGAGTTGAACTATGTATGGTGGTACCCTCACCAAGAGATTTATGATACATGGAGACCATGGTCATATAAGATTAGGATCCAACCCTATTTGGATTTTTACCATGAGAACCACATCTCTTATCAAATAAATGTTGACCAGTGGACCTATTTTTATTTTACACTCCCTTTGGAACATGTGACTGTGTTTCATATTAGAGTTCACATGGAGGATCCCATGGTATTCCATAAGATTATTCCTTTTGGGAATAGGATGAGTGTGTCCTATAGTGACCCACACTTTATATATATTAAAATTACATAAAATTTTCCGAAATCATAAAACATTATACAAATAGATTCCCAAAGGCCATATTAGTAATATGTATTTGGAAACATGGAAACATAAACACTGGTATATAAGTGATCTATTTCATCTCCCACTAGGTTATTAAGGATTTGATCCCCTCTTAGGAAAATCATATATAAAAAAATATTCATAACTTGAGGGGAAAGAAACCTAAAAACGGGTGATCTTAGATGCTTAGTATGGGAAAAAAGGGGGATATGTATGTATAAGCATGAGAATAAGGGTACGAGAACATGATCATAAAAATATAGAATCATACCCTTCATATCAAATATCATATTCAGGAATTATAGAATAAAACAAGTATGTTCATAAAACATGAAACACGAGAAAAGAAACATAAGCCATGAAATCATAACATATGAATAAAACAAGGGATTGTGGAATAAAAATAAGAGTATATAATGATTTCAATATTATTCATGGATTTACTTTTGATAACATCTTAGTGGGCCATGTCCTATAATGAATTAGTTTCACATCCCATTCTAGCCTTGTATTAGTGAATTGAATTCACTCCCCATTCTAGTCTTGTAATACTGAACTATGTTCATTTATCATTCTAGTCCAATAATAATGAACGGATTTAATTTATCATTCAATCGATGTCTATTTAATGAGATATAAATATGTCCCCAATTCATTTGAAGGAGATATATGTACCTCCAATAACATAATTATACCATACATATATGTTCCACAAGATCATAAATAATTATACCATAACCCATGAAATTAAATGGGTTTAATAAAAATGTAATCAAGTCATATCCTATGAAAATATACAAGTTTCATAATCATTTCATCATAAACATAACCTTTGAAGAGATGTAGCTTTCAAAAGCATATAACCCATTAAAAATAACTAGGTTTTATAAACATATTTCCATCAAAACAAAATCCATTCAGAGAAAGAATATGAATAGAAATATTGAATATGTTCCCCATAAAGGAATGAGTAACATAAATTGATTTTATCTTAGATTTATATAATTTTGAAATATATTTTAAAAATATATCATGAAAAAAATATCTGTTCTATATTAAATTTTTTTAAAACATAAAAACATATGAAATCATTTTTCATTGAAATTTTTTTCGAAAAAATATTATAAATGAATTAAAAACCACAAAAAAATATTTTAAAATCTGTTTTCCTTGAAAATGTGAATCAGTTATCTTCTAAAATCATTTTTGAAAACATGTTATAAAACATGGTTTTTGAATATAATAGATTTACGATCAATGAGAGAGACTATCAAATTATACATTAAAATATTATCATTAATAAAAAAGAGTGGTAAATTGTAGTAATACTTGATGATATCATGAATAAACATAAGGGGATATAATCCATGAGGGTTCTTGAGATATGGATCATTATATTTCATCAAATAATCACAATCATTAATAATGTTTAAAAGAAATGAGAATCTTTTAATAAACACTTACCACTTGGTTACACGGGATCATACTATACATGGAAGAAAAAGAAATTAAATGAATATTATAACAACATTAAAAAATTATATTCATCATATAACAAGTAAAATGGAATTATATAAACCTCGAAAAAAAATTTATCTTCATAATAAAACATGAGTCTCAAAGAAGGATGATTAAGACAACACTGTTTGACCAGTTTGGTATGTTTTCAAACCTAAAACACGTGACATAAAGATCATGAATTGGATACATAAATACCTATAGATCAGTTATAATAATAATTTAATAATTCCATGGATAGTATACACACCACACAAAATGAATGTGTGGTGCATAAGTCATGTATCTCATAGAAATAAAAAGTGAGATGAAATCCCCTTACCTTGTTTCTTGAATCTCCTTGAAATCATTAAAAAAACATGTATAATAAAAAAAAATTTATTATACAAATATTACCAAACCATGTTATTAAATTTAATTCCATATATGGTTTTCTCATGACATTATAGTACCATTTTTTTAACAATACTATGTTAAGGATTCACTTTGAGTAATATTATCATTGTTCATCGCATGTGTCTTAATTTGAAATATATTTGGTCCTTATATTTATATCCTATAATTTAAAAAATGATATAAATATAATTTATATTCATTATATTTTTATTATAATAATATATGGAATATATATGTATCAAATTTATTACATTTTTGATGAATACGGTAAGTCGTACGTACACATGAACGTTATTTCAGTTTTTATTATCATTTTGAAAGAAAGAAGGTAAATTAAATATCTGTATATATATATGTGTATAAATATATACATTATTCAAGTAGAATTATTATATCATATATATTATATAATTTCATTAAACCCATCCTCAATACATTCCACACATTCTGTGAACGAATCACTTTTCATGGAAGGGGTGGTAGTCTACACTTCCTCAAATGAAATTATCGTATTTACACAAAAAGGAAAGTAACAAAAACTGAGTTTTAAAAGGAATAAATAAGATTAAAGGTATAAAATATATAACTTATAATATATAAAAGATATTTTCCATCATAATTTCCACCCTTAGAGGTGGTAAACGAAAAATTAGCAATCATCATTTTGTGAGTCAGTAGTGTGTTGTACACATAAACAATATGTTTGTTACCCATTAGATGGATGTGTGTCTATGTGAAGGTCTAAAACATAGAATTGAAACATAGAATTAATACATAATATAATATTTAGGAACTATTTTTGTTAAAAAATATTGTAATAATTAGGGTGGAGGATGGAGATAGAAAACAAAAGAAATGAGTTTGAGGGAAGATGTTACCTCTTAATCAGGTAACTCCTTTTGGTTTATGCCAGATGGATTTCTAGGGATTCATTATATAAAAGGGGAGTCATCTAAAAGTAATGTATAAATTTTGGGAAGTTTTATAGGATTATATTGGATGAACCTAAGTGGCATGGGAGGTGTGACGAAGAGGGAGAGGTGGAAACCTTTTATTCGGAAAAGAAAGGACACACTTGGCATTTTTGAAAACATGTTAGTTGTAGCCCCATTTTTACAAAACAAAAGTCCTAAAAACCAACCCAAATCAATAATGGATGAATTAAGGATGAATCATTTCTGTAAAATCAGTGTGGTAAATGATTCTATGCCATTTTTGTCTTACATTTATGGTTTATTCCTCAATTAAACATAATTTTACTTTAATCGATGAAATTCATTTTAAAAACATTAACGGATATTTAAAGTAAAAAACTAATTTTACATTATTGAATGTTTTAAATTATTATTATTACAAATATGGAATCCATTTATCCAAATTATGGTCACATATGTGGTGGAAATTTATTTAAAAATATTCCAGCAGTCGGGTCCACAATGAGGGGTTTTAAAGTAAAAACAATCAAAATTTGATAACTATTTATATCACATTTCAATGTGAAGTAAATATAAATGGAAAAAATTATATTAATTGATAATAATGATAAATAATTACAATTTCAATAAAATTTAAAATATTATTTACCCTTATAAATAAATTAGATGAAAATTGAGTTTTGAATTAAAATCATGGAATTTTCATTATTTATCCAAAAAAGATGCTTCACAAAAAAAGTACCAATAATTAAACCTAATATAATTTAGGATATATAAATTCAAAATGATGTTTATTTTACCAAATTAAATTTCTAAATGTGTATAAAATAAATTTTTGTTTCACAAAAGGACATGAAAAGTAGTTTGTATAAGAAACTAGTATTTTTCAACACATAAGGACTTTAAGAAATATTAAATCATTAATAATAAATATGTTTTATTAATATAAAAACGTTATTAAAAATATTTTACAAGTATTTATTATTGTTCATATTACTATTTTTAATATCTAAATTTTGATTATCTCATTTAAATAATTATAACAATAAAATGATGTTTCTTTGAAACATCTATGTTGCATATAATGCATGCCTAGTCGATGATTCATGTAACATACACCAAGTCAAATGTTCTTTGTAATGTACCACAATTTCATTGCATGTGGATGGAATTTTTGACATAGTTAATTTATAGGCATAAATTTAAATTTAATATATTCGATAAAAAGGTATATAAAATCACAAGATATTACATTCTACAACCTTTAAAATGAATTTTAAAATCAAAATTTTTCAGTAGGGTAAAAAATGATAATAATTCTACTTCATCATATCCTTAGTTTACCATGTATAATCATTTAAATGGTGATTTTATTTACAAAACCTGAATGAGTTGAGTGGTCTTATTTCATTGAACTCTCTCTCATTGGTCTATGATTTCTACTGGTTATTCTTTATAAGACAGATCCTGCTCTAGCGGTATGACCTATGATTTTAGTACATATGAAGGTTATGTTATATACATCTTCTAGAGAGATACATGTAACAATTCATGGCCTTGAGAGATATTTTTAGTAATTCCCATGAAATAGTATTTCCAAAAGATTCGATCACGAATCCCAAAGGGACTAATATAACTAGGGATTAAATTCCCTTTCTTCCTAAATCTCATAACCTTATTCTAGGGTGAGATTAATAGAAACAAATTTTCATTAACTTCAAATTATAGATCACATTAACGGTTACCAGAAAATCTATCCTATCTTCATTGAGATCTGTTGATATGATGCTGAGTGATGCTAACATTTTCAACCATTTAATTAGCAATCTCAAGTCCCAATAGATATCTTTATCCAACTTCATCCCATCATGTTGGAGCTCAACATTTCTTCCCATACAGGTATTTATAAGGTTCAGTTTGAATTTTTTATTGAAACCTATTTTTGTAAGAAAAATCAACTAAAGGAAGGTGTTAATCCAAATAACCTTCCAAGTGAAGAGAAAAAGATTTCAACATATCCTCAAAAGATTGAATTTTTTCTTTGGATAATCATATATTAGAGGATGATAAGAAGCGATGATACACATTTCTGTGTCTTGTACTTGATGAAGACTTCACCAGAACATTGAGGTGAGCCTCAGATCCTGATCTGATACCATGGAATATGGTACTCCGTGCATACTTACCAGTTCCTTAATGTAAATGTAGGAAAGTTGATCTAGATATAATTATTCTCTGCTAGTGATGATATTTGCTAACATAGTAAGGCAATCAACTACCACCCATACAACATTAAACTTTTAGAGGTTTTGGGTAGTCCAATGAAAAATTCCATAGTGATGTTGTCCCATTTCCATTTTGGTATGGGTAATCGATGAAACATTCATTTATAATTATTTTCATTCAACTAATTTTTTTTGGAATATATAGAACTGAGATACAAAATCTGCAATATCCAACTTCATTCCATCCCACAATATGTATTCCTTCATGTCCCTATACAAATTCTCACTTCTATTATTAATAGATAATGATGAAATATGAGATTCCTCTAATAGTTCATTCTTCAAATATAGTTTAAAATGAATAAATACATGATTCCAAAACCTTACCATTCAATCCTAATCAATTTTTAACTCATAAACATTTCAAACTTTTATTTCCAACTCTTCATCTTCATTTTGTGCCTCCTTAATCATCACTAGGACAGTGGGTTGAACATTTATTTGTTAAAGATATGATTCTACCCTTCCATTAGGATTTATATACCAATACTCTACAAATCCAAAAATATTGGATATGTTGTCATACTCATCGTGGATGAGATTTCATGATCCTTATGAATCAAATCATCATCCACCTTTCTTTCTTTCCCAAGGTGGTAATGTATTGAGTATACATAATTCTTCATAAACAATGAAAATATTATATGGACTTTGTTCAACTCCTTCTATGTGAATATATATTTTATAATTTTATGATCAATATATATATAACACTTTTCAACATAAACATAATGCGTATTTCTCTTTAATGTAAAAATTACCACTTCTAACTCTAAATAATGAGTAGGGTAATTTTCTCATTAATCATCAACTGTCCTAAGTATTAGACTATGACCATGATATTCTTCATAATAACACATCCCAAATCCTTTATGGATACAACACTAAATATTATAAACACTTATCCATTATAAGGTAATGTACGCACATGTGTATTAACAAGACTTCTATTGAATTACCTAAATATTTTCTCACATTCATCTAGATAGAGAAACGTGACACCATTATGAGTTAACATGGTCATAGGATTAGATTTTTGTTATAAATTATACACAAACAATCCATAATATTCATATAAAACATGAAATCTATAGATCTCAATCATTGTGGTTGGTCTAGGCTAGCATTCAATAGCCACCAAATTTTATCGACCTAATGTCATACCATCTATAGAGATTATGTGACCCAAAAATGAAACCTTCTGCAGATAAAATTCATACTTTGTAAATTTTACTTATAGATTATCAGTAGTTTATTTATTGCAGTTCTCAAGTGACAATCATGATACTCTTTTCAATTTGAATAGATAATAATATCATCAATAAAGACAACCAAAACCATTTTGTGGTAATATCTAAAAATATATTCCTTAAATCCATGATTATAATAGAGTAATTAGAAAGACCAAAAAGAATCACTATATATTTATAGTGTCCATATCTTTTACAGAATTCTGTAATGGGTATATCCTCTTTCTTGTCCATCAATTGATGATATCTAGATCAAAGGTCAATCATGGAAAAGTATTGAGCTCCATGTAGTTGATCAAAGAAGTCATCAACACATGGAATATGATACTTTTTATAAATTTTTATATTTTTCAACTCTCGATAATCAATTCATATTCACATTGGCCCATCATTATTTTTCAAAAAAAGAATAGGTTCACCCCATGGGGACACACTTGTCTGAATGAATCCCTTATCAAGTTTATTTTGGAGCTGGTTCTCCAATTCCTAATTCTCAATAAGATCCTTTCAAAAAGGAGTCCTTGAAATTGGTGTGGAAGTAGTTATGACTGAAGGAACCCGAAACAACCTAAAAGGGGAGGGGGAAATTAGGGTGTCTTATTTTTCATCGAACGTGATGGATCTGGTTCCCACATTGGTAGGAACATATTAAATATATTTAATGAGAAAGGGAAGTAAATAATCAATAACATTCAAAGAGATAACATGAAAATTTTACTTCGTTCACCACTAAGGTATAGTCTAATTATTATACACCTATAGTGTTGCGGTCAAACCAAAATCCACTAATCATCATTGTTCATGGAGTACAATATTTTAGACATAGTCACTCGGTTATCAGCACTTTTCCTTTACAATATTATCGGGATATCTCCCTACGTCCCTCATAACCATTCTCTTGAATCTCTATAGATCACTTCATAAGGGAGGATCCAAACATAGTTTATGGACTTGTAGTTCCCTTCATTTTAATTTAAGCACCCATCCTCAATTGTAGAAAGATACTCTGTTAAAGTCCTGATTTCACACTTAGATGTAATCCACCATTCCACACACTCTTATTTTGTGACCTCTTCCTCCAAGAACCGACATGCTTCCTCCATGAAGTATACTTTATCACATAGCATGTGTTCATAATAGAAAAAACTCATCCAAGAATTTCATTCCCTTTCATGGATTCTATCTCATTATTCACAACACTTCCTCTTTTTCAGACCAACTATTCTTCTTCGAAACATCCCTTCTACATAGAATATTTCCACTTCCCCAAAATCCCTATCCTTCATGAACCATTTTCATTTATGGGCAAATATTCCACGAAAATCCATTCCATGGTCCATCTCCATTTATCACATCTTCTTTTTTATAAGCTCCCTTGTAAACCTATTATTCTTCATGAGGTTTTCTTCCCATTAACGAATTTGGACTTCACCAAATTCCTCTCAGATATTGAATCAAAATATCTCTAACAAAAATATGTGACTATCCACCCTTAAATAGGAAAAAAGATATAAAAATATTTCTAATCCAATTTCCCCAACATTTTGATGAGTTAAACTCTTCACCGTGTACCATGCTCATCTCATGAACTATTTTCTGTTCACGGACTATGTATCATTGTTCATCCTTCAAAATAACCGATTCATTCCACAAATGATTCCATTTTCATCTCCTAAAATCACCACATTACTTTTACAAATGATGAGATAAAAATCTATTTTTACTGGAAATTAAGACTCATACACTAGATGTAATCTCCACGGGAATCTCATACTTATCATCACATTGATGTATAATCATAGGAAGGTTTGAAAAATCAAACGTAACTTCCCTTCCATAGAAATTGAGGTGGGATTTATGCATATAAATCAATTCCATGGATAAGATGTTGTAAAATTCAACCATAGGAAGAATGAAAATATTTTTAAGAAGCACATTACAACAAAATTCATTTAGAGATGAATCATAGACTTCATATGTAATCATCCTACCATTAGGTGTTGAAACTACTAATTCCACAGGTAAATTTTTAGGTGGAATCTTAGCACATTTACAATTTGATTTAGATATGAAAGAACAGGTTGATCTAGAATTAATTATGACATTAGCAGTTCTAGATTGGATTTTTAGTGTACATTTCATCACGTCAATGTCTTACCCCTCAACAGAAAAAGTGTTTTCAGGAGATTTCCCCTTTTCCCTCGGTATAAGAAGTTGCTGAAACCAATCATCATCACCAGAACCTTCATTTTTTATGTGGTTATAATAATTACCACTCTCCATACACTTGTAGAACGAAATCGTGGGAGGTTCATTCTTGGAATATTTATCTCCATTATCATTTTGAGCTATGTTCTTCCCATCATTTCAAGAATCAATTTCCCACTGTCCCTAATTTCTGCACTTACAACTTTTACTAGACCCCTTGTGACAAATTTATCCATATTTCATTCGAAATTTAGGGCATCCCATCTTCTATTTTCAATTGTTTTTATAGTTTCCATTCATATCGATATTTCTTTTATTTTCAAAACTGTAGGGTTGATATGTGACTCCTGCCTAAATTTAACCCTTCATTTCACAATACAAAATGTCTTCATATATTCTAATGTATCTTATTTATAACACCCCAATGAGACTTGAATTTAAGACACTAATGAACCTGTCAATATTAATTTCAGGATGGATGATAATTCAGGAAGTGTACCGCACAAGCCTCATGAAATTAGCCGCATATTTACTAAATGATTTATCATACATTTGCATCAAATCAATGAACTATTTCTCTATCATAGTATGTGTAATCATATAAATATACTTATTGAAAAATAGGTTCATGAACTCATCCCAATAAATGGATTCAATCTCATCATGTTGCCTCATATTCTTGATTACAGTATATGATTGATTTTCATTTACTTCTAATTGATAAATAGATAGAATTAATTTCTCAGGATCTAAACACAAAAGAATGAATAATATCATTTCATTAGTACTGATCCATTATATTAATAATAAGTGTATTAGAATACCCTATGAATGAAGGTGGTCACTGCCTCATGAAAGACTTAACAAAATGATGTCCCCTCGATTTCTCATCTTGAAGTCCACCATGACTGATAGCATGATAATGTTGTGTGACCATATCAATGAGTATTTTCATTCCAAATCCTATATCATTTGTTATTTCGAGAGGAATGTCCTTTCATTTTACCTTCCAGTCACCATTAACATGATTCCTTTGGGTTATAGTCACACACTAAAACCAAAATCATAAAGTAATAAACATTTGTCATATTGAGGATCGACATAATCATGAAAGGTCACTTATAATAAGTCTAAGCTATAAAACATTACTTAATATACGACCACATATGTTTATCCTAGGCTATTCATAGACAACATATATTTAAATCATTCATTATGTTTCATGAAGAGTTTGTGAATTCCCAAAGCACATACTCTGGAAGTTTCAAACTAAGTGTGTAGAAAGACGCATTGTCGCATACTAGATTAAAGTGAGTCAGGCCCGAAACCTCATGTCAAAATCATTACCCCAAGTTACATCTACTCTATATCCATTTTCACATTTAGTATCCATATATGGATTTTTTACTAGTAAACAACTCACTCTATACTTTACCAAAATTCAAGGACATTTTTGCATACATTGACTTATCCCTAGACATGTCCATATAGTTCTCAATATCTTTTTTATCATACAAAATTCCAAAGGTTAACTAAAAATTTTCTCTGATACCCAATATGGTGACCATGAATTTATATAAATGAATATTAAATAACATTTTAGAAATAATTAAAACTTTATACAATTAGATTCCCAAAACCTTATTAGTATATTGCCTTTGGAAACATGGAAACATAAACACAGGTACATTAATGAGCTTTATCATCTCCCACAAGATTCTTCTTGACTAGATCCATTCTTAGGAACATCAGATATAATACATATCCTCATAACCAGGGGTGAATGAAAACTGAAATGGGTGAGATCATATTTTTAGTAAGGGTAAAAGTGGGAGATATGTAACCATAATCAGGAGAAAAAGGGTATGATGCCATGATCATGAAATTATAAGATCACAACCAACATATCAATGATAATATAATTGAATAATGGAATAAACCATGATACTTTGTGAGACATGAACCAAAATAAAATTAATAATGGAAGCCATGAAATCAGAACATAGGATGAAAACATAGAATTGTGTATGAAAAATAAGCATATACAATGATTTATAAAGAAGTAAAGGCATTGCTACCAAGACCTACTCAGTAAACTAGGTCATTTATTGAACAAGGATGACACCTTGTCCCATCCCTTTATTATATAACCATGTTCACCCCCCATTCTTGCCTTGTATTAATAAACTAATTTCATTTCTCATTTAGACTTATACTACTAAACCAAGTTCATTTCTCATTCCATCCATGTCTGTCCGAGGACATATAAATCATTACCCAATGAATTGAAGGGAGATAATGTTCCCACCAATATCATAATAAAATTAGACATAAATTTTCCACATGGTCATAAATAATCATATCATATACCATAAAATTAAAATTGTATTATAAACATGAAATAATATTATAACATGTGTAAAAAACAAGGTTCAACATCATTTCATTATAAACATAACCAGTGATAATAATCGGGTATCTAAAGAAAATAACTCTTGAAAAAGAAATAAGTTTCATAAACATTATGTCATCAAAACATAATCCATTCTGAGAAATAATATGATTGAAACCTTGAATAATTTCCACACAAGGGCATTAGCGACACTAATAGATGTTACCAAATATGGGGAGTAATTCTTAAAGATCTTTTAAAAACATTTCTTGAGGATAATATATTTTCTACATAGAAAAAAAAAATTTTAAAACAAAAAACCTTTGGAAAATAATTTTATATTAAAATAGATTTTAAAACATAGAAAGGAATAATTAAAACTATAAAACTTTTTTAAAATCCATTTTCATTGATTTTTTTTTAAATTCCCTTTTCAAAAATAATGAAAATATTTTTCAAATCATCGTTTTTGAATACAATAGATTTCCAACCGATGAGAATGATGATTATATTTTACCTGAAAACATTATAAAAACTAAAAAAGATAGGAAAACAGTAATATTACATCAGTATATCCTTAATAAAAAATGTACAAGAAACCACATGAGTTTTCTATTGATATGGATCTTAATAATTCATAAAAAAAACCGAGTCATTAACAATCATGAAAAATGATGATATTGTTTCAAAAAACTCTTACAACTTACTTACATGCGATCAAAAACCACATATAGGAAAATTAAATTAAAATTAAAATAATTATATTCATCATATAACATTAGTGAAGGAATTATATACACTTCAAAAAATAATTTAGGTGCATAAAAAAACATGAGTCTCAAAAAATGGAAAATGAAATAAAACTACTTTATGGATTTTCTACCTTTGGAAACCTAAGCCCCATTAAATAAATATCATAAAATCATTATTTCAATAACCATACATTATTTATATTAATCCTTTAATACTTACTTGTGAATTATACACACCATAGAATATTAATGGGTGGTGAATATAGCATATAACTCATAGAAAATAAAAAGTGGTATGAAATTCCTTTACCTTGTGTCTTGTCTTTCATCATACTCATTCAAAAAACCTGTATAATAAATATAAATGTATTATATACATTTAAAATAAACATATTATTATATCTAATACCTTGTATTATTTTATGATTATTTAATATTACCTTCTTGTTAGAAATTATATTTTAAGGTTTCCATTCAGTTAATACTCTCTTTGTTCTTTGCATGTATCTTAATTTGTTATGTCATTGGTCATTATACTTATATTATGATTACGGAATGTAAAGAATAAAATAAATATCATTTATATTCATTAAATGTGTATTATAATAATCTATATAATATATATGTATGAAATGAAATAGATTGTTCATAGAGACTTTAAGTTATACGTATACATGAATGTTTTTTATTTTTATCATAATATTAAAAGAATGAAGGTAAAAAAATATGTTTATATATATCATTATTAAAGTAGTGTTATTATTTCATATATATCATATATGTTCACAAAAATCATCATTAATACATTCTATGGAGTCTGTGAATGAATCCCAACACTTTGAGGGGGCGGAAGTCCGCACTTTTTTCTCAAACAAAATTATCATATTTACAACAAATGGAATGTATGAAAGATATGTGTGGAAAAAGTAATAAATATAAATAAAGATATTAGAAATATAATATAAAATATATAAAAATATATTTTCAATCATATTGTCCATAATGACAGGAGGTAGTGGAAAAATGAACAATCGTCATTTTCTGATACGGTAGTTCGGTGTACACACAAACAATATATATGTAACCCATTAATTATAGGCATGTTTAAGTATAGTTATAAAACGTAGCATAAAAAATAATATTATATTGATGATTAATTTATTTATATTCAATAATGGAATAATGAAAGTGGAGGGTGTGGATAAATAAAATAAAAGAAAAGATCTTGAGAGAAGACATTACCACTCAATCGGGTAACTCCTTTTGGTTTGTGCCAAAATGATTCATTTGGATGATTTATGTCCAAGGGGAGGCTTATAAAAGGAATGCGGGGATGATAAAATGTGTATTGAGAATATCATGTCCTATCCAATGTAGTTTGAGATGTTTGAATAAGAGGGAGAGGTGGTGGCCTTTTATAGGGAATGGAATGGATACACTTGGCATTTTGTAAAAAATGTTAGTTGTACGCACATTTTTACATAAAAAATGTCATAGAGAACAATAATAAACTCAATAATTAAATTTAATGGCTGAATATGGGCCATAAAATTGTTTTTGGATAGGTTTTAATGTTGTTTTTGGTCTTAAATTTATGGTTTAGTCCTCATTTTAGCTTAATTTTACCTTAAACAATATAATGAATTATAATTACATTAACTAATATTTTTGGTCAAAAGATATGTTGATCATATTAGTCATTATAAATTATTATAATTCCTAATATAAAATCCATTTTCAAAATTCTAATCATATAATTGGAAGAAATTAATTTATCACCAATCCCGTTGTCGGGTCGACAATGCATGTTTTTTCAGTAAAAAAATTCAAAAAATTTCTTTGATTTTATATACAATTTAAATGTTAAATTGATCTCAATGACCAAAAATATATTAATGAATAAAAATATTATCTAATTAAACTTTTAAGCCAATTAAAAATATAATTTAACCTATTAATTATATTCGATGAAAAAGTAGTTTTGAATTAAAATACTATATTTTTCACTATTCAATCAAAAATAATGTTTCTTTGAGAAATACAAAAAAAATATAACCCTAAGATAAATTCAAAATAATAAATTTAAAAAAATATTTCTTTTCCAAAATTAAATTTCTAAATGTGTCTAAAATTAATTTTTTTTTATATTTTAAAAGACATAAAAAGTAGTTTGTTTGAGAAAATAGTATTTTTAATCATATAGGTAATATACAAAAAAAATTATATCTTTAATTATAAACATGTTTTCCTTTTATAATACAATTATAAAAAATATTTTAAAAATAGTTATTAGTGTTCATATTAGTAATTTTAACTCGTAGGTAATAATTATCTCATTTAAATAATTATAAAAATGAAATGATGTTCCCTAGAAACATAAGTGTTGAATAGAAATTATGCCAAGTTGTTGTTCAATGTAACATACTACAAGTCTATGATCCATTCATCGTACACAATGTCTATGACACATGAAAGTAAGGTTTGACCTATTTAATTCCAAGATAGTAATAAAAAATTAATCTATTAAATAAATGGTCCATAGAAATTCAGGGCGTTACATGACTCATGTAGGAGTATTTGGTAATCTAAAAGAACTAATTATTATCAGAGATGATGAAACAAATACCCATGTCTATGTTCATTGGATCCAACCAATGGATTGGAAGATTGAATCTATCTTCCAAAAATTCCCATGGTTATGGTAAATTGGATTTTAGACCATTTTGGGAATTGATGCATTTAAATTTGTAAGTATAGAGATGATTGTCGATATTTAATACTACGTAATATATATGTATTAGATATAACGAGTGGTTAAGGATGAAGGATCACCCGGAAGCACCCCTACTCAACTGTCAAGGGAATATTTGAGGTACTAATAGCATAATGAAGGGACTAGTACATATAGATGGATCTAGGGACTTCCCATCATGTCATTGTTGGTTATATACAGGGAAACCACCATAAACTCATTACATTCTACTTGTCCACCAAATTGATCCTTTAGGTGAATCTTGTAACAATATCTTTGTTCACTCATGTCGTACCATTGAATTTCCAAGTTAAAGGGATTTAGAACATATTTTTCAAAATCCATCTTATATTGAATCTTATTTGAAATGAGATTAATCCTAATACCAGTATCCACTTGGTAGAAGTTGATTTCCATATGATTGAACAAACCTATGACATACAATAGACTAATGTACCCATTTAAAATGGTGACCTCAATACTTTCTGAATAAGGTAACTAGAGTTTGGAATTATTCATGCTGGGATTCATCTAAATGATAGGCCTCATTGGTTGACACTTTACTTTTAGACTATAGTGGAATTTTTAGGAACACGATAATGGACTCATGAATCTATTTCAATAATAGGAGATCATTGAGGATCGAGAGTCTTGAATTTAAACAAGTAAGGTGCTTCAGCACATCATATTTCCATTTAAGAGGTGTGATTATGAATCCTGGGGACAACTCTACAGTAAGAATCGTTATAGGATCCATTGTAAAACTCATTGGGGCCCATATGGTATTGGCCATATTCTATTAATGGTTGGATGGTTTAGGGTGAGCACTAGATGACTGGGGTCAGGCCATGACTTTCCAAAGATGAGAATGATGTTGTGGTGGTTATGTCACATTTTTGACCAATACGGCCAGAAGTGGAGGCATTCCTTATAGATCACCCAAATAGGGTTGGGCTTATTGAAGCCTTTTGTAGGCTTTCGGTCTGGAATCAGCATCCTGAATGGTCTCTTATAGAGCACTGACTCAGACACCATAACATTTTTCATAGAACCTTATAGTACTCTAATGAAATCAATTAGTGGTACTTGATGGTACACCATCAATTTCCTCCTCACTAATCATCAGACAATGATATACCAGCATGAGGTCATTCAAATAAGCATATTATTATTCATTTTGGTAGAATACAACAGTACTAGGAGAATCATGGGGGTCTCTCCAAGTTAGGAGGAATGAATTTTCTAGTAGTTCAAGATGGTTTTATCAATAGCATAAATTTTTTTTCCCCGACATCATTAGTGAATGTTCGATAAAAAATTAGAAGGCTATGGTACCTATGAGATGTCCGGAGAGGGTATGAATACTTCAATGGGTGTTATTTTGATAATCCAAAGTTGGATAATGACATGGGTATGACAAATAGTCTTATGGTCAAGCTAGTAATTATACTTTTGAAAACCAAGTATTAGATCCTATTACCGTTTTTTGGAGTATTTCAATATCTATCATGGTCTACAGAAACATGCTCTACCTATGCCTGAACATTACCCTATGTGACTATTCCATGACCTACCTTGTTCTAGAGCAAATATTTAATGAATAAACACTATTTTATGGTATTTCCAATGACAAAATATTATCGGAAATGTTTGAAACAATTAGTGATGTTAGATTCCTTAGGAAATCAACATTATGAAATCATCAAGATTTTATTTTCCTTGTAATAGATTAATTATCCTTGGAACCACATATCCATAAAAAGTATGTATTTTCATTATACTCTTCAAAGTTAATCATAGGGTCCAATCTCTAATAGGATGTTTGGGTAACATCTTCCTGGTGAGACTACTCTTGATGAGGTTTGGGTTGGTGAGGCCTGCTCAGTTGAGATACCAGATGGTAGATTAGGTATGGGGCCTCAGTCTTAAAAAAATTGGTTGCTTCTTCCTTCAAATGTTTTCCCACAAGTTATGGAATATGTAATGATCCTGAACTTTTCTTGGTCAATTGTATGTCATCTTATATATGCTGATATCATTTAGTAAACTTTCAAAACCCACCCAATTATTTTTGTGAGACGAAGGGAGGGAACATATCATCATTGAAATTTATGATCACGTCTTTAATAGATTATCTTATGAATGACATATATTTAGTAAGTATGTGAGCCCCTTCCATCAGGAAACAATTTCAAAAACATTCTCATCGGACCTCTTATTTCATTTTTTGTGGTCAAAAATACATTTATTATGCATTGTGTAGATTAACTGGAAGAGGAAAAACTTATAGAGATCCTCCCAACTATAAAGGATACTTTATCAAGATAGATATATAAAATGGAGGCCAAATCATCCAGTGTCTAGATGAAAAAACTTATATTAGATGCCTCCAACTACTCTAAAGTCTCTAACATCTGGCCAAACAATGAGGAAATGTGGGAAATGTTATGAAATAGATCACCCATGACATTGAATACGGGAAATATCAAATTACAAAATTATAGATCTGATGAAATATAGTCTACCCCTTCTAGATACGACTCGCATGATGGTGGAATCATAGCTTTCTATCTTTCTACAGTCATATGATAGGTGATAATAACAGATATCACATAATATTTGTGAGTATTACTGGTTTCCCATGAATTTAAGGGTTTACTTTACCATGATTCATTACAATAACTGTCCCATGGATGGAAGTTACACTACTCAAGCAGGGAAGGAGGGTTATATCATGAACTTTTTATTGAACCACCAAACTAAAATGTGATTGGGTGTGTGAGACCTCCTGTATTGACTCTAGAAACTCATAAAAGGAGAGCTGGTGGCTCATCAAAATGGGATATGTGGTCCCATATGACATTATATTACTCTGGGTATTGTTTTGTGATGATATTGGTATTTAACTAATTATATCATTCATTATCCTAGATATAAGTATCCAAAAAGGTAGCTGACATAGATTCTAGAACTGATTCACCTGGGATGATATGTTTGGTAAACCCCTTTACTTTTTTTATATGTCGAAGCATAGGTTATAGTATCTCTTTGAGGGACTCTTTTGGGAAAACATATGTATCTATTGATGAGTATGGGTGCCTTCTGTAAGGACTTCTTGATACAATGTCTCCCCACAATGATTGTTTTCATAGTGACGTCTCATTTCATCATCACATTTTCTCTAATAATCCATTGGATTGAATATGAATACGTTTATATTAGCAATGGTCAGAGGAATATTTTCACTTATATGGGTTGGAAACCGTGAAAATCCAGGTTTTAACACAGAAGGGGACTAAAATGGATGAAATCACACTACCATATCCCCTGATTTTCATGTGAGAAGTTGCCTCATGCATGATTCACCATAGCACAATGAGGATCCTAAAATAGGTCCACCAATTTTTTTTGCAGTATCTATATATATCAGCATGTGACCCAAAAGGAATGATAATATGTCAACCATCCAGTACTACTGACTTATTGCCTTGATACGATCAAGGTTCCCAAGGTTGAAAAATTTGGCGATCTCAGAGGTTATTGAACTTATCCCATATATATGTAAGGATAGATGAGGCTATGATATTGGTGAGGGGTTATGGGATGGTAAAATGTATGGTCGTGACCATCATGAACAAAACTAGAAGTTTATTTGTGGTTAAAACATACAAAAATTATTCCCCTTAATCATTTTCAGGAGAATAATCATTCTCCGAATCACCCCAAGCTCCAATAGAAACTTCTCATAATTCTGAGGGTGGTATTGAAGTGAACCCTCTATATTATGATTTATTTGGAAGATGAAATTATATATAGTCCAAACATACAAAGAACATTGTGGTCTATTCTATAAGTTGTGCTATCAACATTACCATATCCATATAAGATGTGGTACCTTTAGCCTCTTGATGATCGGGATGGAAATAATCCACCTTTGACTTATATGAGATCTCATAATCAATTGAGGGCACTAATCTAATTCTCAATGTCTCTCCTACAACTAAGATAAAGTTCGAGAATGAGGAATCTTATAAAGATTGGAATGGATCCAACACAAGTCTTTTAAAGGAGGAAATAACATCCACCATGTTCTTGTATATTTATTTATATATAGATAACTTATAGAGCTCACCCCTAGATATATCCATCATAAGTCCAAGAGATTATGGCCTCAATTACTATTGTGGGGGAATTATTTCTTCAATTGATCCATCCATCACCTATGTCTCTGAGAGGTTGATGGTGACATGATTCATTCCGCGTTCCTAAAATATTTACTATGTATATTTCCTAGGATAGATCCTCTATGGTTCAAGGGGGTTTAATCCGTATATTTTATGTTTGGATCTGTGGTTGTAGTCCCTACAATAAGCGACCATCCTCCTTCCATGGGACACATCATCATGGTAGGGAACATATATTAAATGGGTAAGGAATCTATTTTGATTGGTGGTGTTGCAAAGAGGACATATGTGATAGTATTTTTCATCATTGGGTATCCCAAAATGATATCTGTTGGTGCGCCCATTAGGGAGAGTCAATCAGACCTGCCTGGTGGTTAGATAGAGTCTCCAGCCCAATCAGGTGAATATATGACCCCCATAGTGGTTGTGGGGGTTGGATGTGGTGAACCTGTGGTTCTGTGACCCATTAGAGATAATAAAGATGCATCGTGTCAGTTTGGGTTTGTAGTCCTCCCTTGGGGTCAACATCATGTGTCCAAGACTAGGACCAAAATAGAGGGTATGGGTTCCACATGTTAATTTCTGCGTTGTTAGTGTTTAAATTTTCATTAGGGTTAGGTGGGAGCCTTCTTGAGAGGCTTCCGGTTATTAGTATCCAAGGTTATAACTGAAACATCTAGTGCCTCCTTGGTGTATAGAATAAATAGGTAAGATGACTCCATAAGTATGGTCTCAAAGTTATTTTCCATTATATGGGGTGGGGGGTTATGTCTTCTATGTATTCATTATATAAAGTAGCATCAGTTGGTTGTTGATTCTTCATGGTCTTGACCATCCATATTAATGGTTGAGATGATCCCTTCATATTCATATCCACTAACCAGGGCATCGATGACCCCCCAATTGATGATCTCGGAGAGGGAGATAAAGAAAGGGAACCCAATAGATGTGTAAGACATAATATATTTGTGGAATGATAGTAGTTGTGTAGGATTTCCACAAAACAGATTCTCCTTCCCCCTTTCTATTTGTACTATTTCATTGAATAGTTTTGCAATCTTAAGTTATATATAGTACATGAAATCATACATTAGTATTTTTTTTATAAAGGTGATACCCAATGTGCACAGCATTATGCATTCCCTATAAAGTGGTGGAAGGATCCACACCGATGATATCTTAGACTAAAGATTCCCAAGGTCATTTATTTTCCCCCAGTTTAAAGAGAAATAAATTATGCATTTTTCACCATGTTTTTAGTGATTTTTAATTCCAAATATCATGAACTAGTGATATCTAAATCAGGTGCAGTTCAAATTTTCTAAACTAATCATCGTTAATGCATAACAAAATTAAATTGTCCTCAACCTTTTGTTTTCTGACAGATGATGTTGGGACTATATTTGGGTGTGATGATGTGATTTTTTTTAATATATTATATGGTAGTGATTTTCTTAAATGTATTGGGTTTACCCTCCTTCAGGGTGTCGGGTTAGTTTCCACTCATTTATAATTTCAATTTTTTGAAGGCTACCACCACCATTGTTGAAACACTACAAGCATCCAAGGTACTCTTCCTTTTGAAATAATTCAATAGCATACATTGTACGCAACACAGAGTTCAAGCGCATCACAACCTATCAAAATAGCTGTTTAAAAAAATGTTATGAATAGTATTAACCATATTTTTTGATTTTATAGATATGCCATAAAATTTTAACATTCAACTTTTTACTTTCTTAGACATCATATAAGGGTAAATTCAATTTTTCAAATAAAAAAGTATTTTAAAAACAATGTTGTTTTTTCACCTTTTAATGGTGAACCCATTTTAAATCCAATAATTAACAATTTTATTTATTAAATTTGATGAAATTAAATTATTCTATATAAGAGGGAAATAAAAATTTAGTTCCTATAAATGTTGTAGCTTTTCTGGTAACTTTAATATTTTGATGAATAGTAAAAAATAATAAATTTTAATTGAAAGCATATGTTTTAATCAAAATAATTTATAGTGTTAAATTATAGATATGTGTGATTTTAATGTTTTATTTTATTATATTTTTATCATTTAACATAATTTATTTTTTTTATAATTATTTGTACATTTTAATTGCACGTGAAAACATGTCAATCATTTGATAGTTTTTACTTTTTAAAACCAGTTTTTTGGTTTTGACAATGGGAATTAATTTTAAATTAATTTCTTGAAACTCTATGTTTTTTAATCAGAAAATATTGATACCATATTTGGAATCATAAGTTCTAAATTATTTAAATAGGTTTTATTTTTTTACATTATGAATAATAACTTTAGTAATTTTTTTATTTACCATGGTTAAAGGTTTAATCTGGTAAATAAGGGTACACAATAAAATTATGAAAATATTAAACAACCCTAACACATGTCATCATATTATTTGATGAGATATGTCATACCATGGGCTTACATGTGTCAATTTTGGGACCCCATGCAGCCACTTCGGTGTAAAAATCACATTTTATAAGAATTACTTTAATGTATATAAAAATATAAAATAATCAAGTATCTTTAACTAAATTTTTTATGGGGTCATATAATTGATATCTTCTACAATAAATATTAATTTAAAATCTAAATTAGTTTCTACATCATGATATTTTATTTATAATTTTTATAAATTAGATATTTATATTTATTTATGATACAGTGATGATGCAGTGATTACCTTATTAATGAATTATTCAAATAAATCAATATGTAAATATTAAAATAAATATAATATTACCATTTTTATGTCATCAAAGAATTATATATATTCCATTTACATATTAGGGAAAATTTAATTTCTCTTTTTCAAAGGAATTATGTGGTTATGACTTTATCAATAATAAATTACTAAATAGTGTCAAAATTGACATAAATGTGTTTTAAACAAAATACGTTATTATTAAATGATTTAAGAATAATTAAAATATAATGTTCTTCCAGATAACAAGGATAGTGATATAATGTTCCAAAATGATCCTCTTTCAGTTTTCTTGTAATTTTATACTAAATATATTAACCATGTACATTAGGACATGCTAAGAGTTAACTTAATCTACAAAGGGTTAAATCTAAAAGAAAAGGTTAATGTTATGATATATACATATATAAATATTATTGATTGATAGGATTTAGACCCATAATAATCATATCCTCTAACTAAATCAATTTTTAACTATTATAAACCGAAAATAATTTAATAATAAATTAATATTTCATGATTTATCCTAAAGTTCCCCTCACCTCTCTTATAAACGGGGACCTCCGATTCTCTTTATATCATACCTCTATGGCCTTTTGGTTCAGCCAAACCCTTCCCATTTATCCTCCCAACCTCCCCCAATTCATCTTATAGGACTAAAAATGGGCATAAATCCATCATAAGGAGCCATTTTGTTAAAATCAATGGGAAATACTAGAAGAACAGGTAATCATTTTATCCGTTCTTTCAAAATTCATTTATTCTTTTACTTCCTCTTACTAAGATGTTACCGTATTAATATAATAACTCTATAATATAATATATTATGAGATTTTTTTAATATTACGGGACAACCATATTTCCCTTTTACCCATCCTATGAAAAACAATACTGCCATGTGCGCGTATATGCGGCTTACCGTCTCCAGATCATGGTGTAAATGGGTTTTCACGTACATCTTATTAATAAGGGTATAACGATGAATATAATTGATTTAAATAATTCATATAACATTATATTTATTCTTTTAAATTCATATTCCATCCAATTCCATACCATTTTACCATTATCGAAATAATATCATTGCTCGTGCGTACGTACAACCTACCGTCTCCACGGCACGATGAGATTCATTCTCCACTTTAACCATCCATGAATAATTATAACAAATATATTATTCATAATTATGAAATATATGACACTATAAGTCTACTAAAATGATATATATATATATATATGTATGAATTTACGGAAATTTCAATCACTTACATCCATTCAATATGATAAGAAAACAAAAACATCATAATGCATATGTATAGTCTATCGTCTCCAGGAACAGTGTATTACATTTTATATACCTATATATTATATATATTTATATTATTAATATATATGATATATAAATCATATTATACACTCTTGAAGTTAGTAAATCATGAACAATGTAATATTATTAGGAATAACAAGTCAAAACACTTACAATAAAAAAAGCGACATTACTCGAAATGTTGCATTAACTTGGAAATGTTAATAAATGGGTAATATAATGTCATAAAAGAATCATATATGACATCTTAAATATTATTATTATTATATAAGTTATTACTATGTTTAAAAATATTATACAAGAGTTTCAAATATGTACGAAGAGTATTATATATAAAGTAAGGGTTAATTCGTCAATCTCATTATTATCCGATTTTTTTTATCTGTAAGTATTTGATGAGAAATATTTATCATCCATGTAAATTATTCATTAAAAAAAATTCAACAAGAATATTTAAAGGTTTTATGGAAGATTATATTTAATTATATTATCATTTTAAATGTTTTCATGATTTATTTTTCAAAATATTCTTAATTAATGTTTGTTTTCAAAATGATTTTCAGGATTTATTTATATTAACATGATTGTTTTTAAATGTTAATTACATTAAAAAAATACATAGTGTTATAGGATAGTTTGATTCGAAATATCATTTAAATGAATTCCTTTATAAACTGTGTGACTGTTAAATGATTTCATGAAAAAGGGATTTTCTCTCAAAGTGTTTTGCTGATCATTTTCAACTATATTGAAATCCTTTACTGGATATAATTATTTCTTGAGTTTGATTTATTATGAAACAATATTCTATATTGTATTGAATGAGTTATGATATGTTTTATTGTTGATGATATATTATTATAACATTCATGGTTTATGGTTAATGTATTAACATTTCATATGCTATTTTTAATATGAATGTTTATGTTATGTTTCACCATTTTCATATGAGGAATGCATTAGATATAGAAAGTGATGGGTGGGGCCTACAATGGCCCCTCGATGCATCAGTGAGTATCATGAGACAAAAAAGTGTCTTCTCACAAGGCCTTAATAGAATATTTTTGAATGGCCTTGGGACAAGGCATTGATGTAGTAGTTATTATGTCCAACATTATTCATTCCATCGTTATGAAATTATTTATAACATGCGATTATTCGACTAGTAAAATATCAATGTGAATGTTTATATGGTAATTTTGAATTATTTTTTACATTTTATGTTCATGATTATGTTTTAAAAGGATATTGTTTTTGTTATATATATTTCTTTAAAATTTTCTAGCTTCTGCTAGATTATTTACTATAATTGGGCATCTAAGCTCACATGTTTTTTATGTTTTGTTTTCCCAGGATTCCAATAAGTGTATTATTTTTGAGATTCAAGTTTAATCTTAGATAATAATGGAATTATGAAAGGATTATTTAGGTTTTGTTTTATGTTAGAAAGTGTAATGTATTATTCATGTATTCAATATATTTTCCAAGATTGCTAAACTGATTGATCCTCTTGGACTTGATTTCTTCTAATCATGGTAATGTATTAAAATAATGAACCAGGTTTTGGGGAATAGGGTCGAGGCATTACAGTTGGTATTAAAGGAATTTTAGAAACTACATTTGAAATAGATTTTGAAATCATATATTACGGATCATAACCCTAAGATACTCTTTGAGGATATGTATAGTAGAACCCCCTAGAATTTTGGCAAAGTAGGGACTACGTGGATATTTAAAGAAGTATATCACTGTATGGATACTGCATGTGGATTTGGTTCTGTAATAGATGTTCCATGTGGTGAAAACTTCGAGAAGGTGTTCTGGGCTTGACTCTCGGTGGCCTAGTACACGACAACGAGCCTTACTACACACCTGGTTTGACACTCTTAGGGGATATGCTTAGGATAACTCATATTTTCATTACAAACCATTATAAAGGATTTATTAGTAAATATGTCTTCAATAGAATCATATTTATTATTATGGATTACATATGCATAAATAATTCAATTTATGTTATGTATTTTACTAGTTTGGAATTATGCATTATGATTCGTAACCTAATATAGTGTATGACATTGTTTAGAAATGGAACATAGTGGGATAAATGTAAATCATATCCACACATGAAATCTATGTTGGGATTTCACTCATATTAATGACAATGATAGTGGAACTGGTGACACAACTTGTACTGAATAGCTTATAACCAAAATGGGACATCATACTCAGGTTAAGAATAAAAACATTACCCTTATGGGGCATATTAATCCAAAACATGGAGGATCAATTATAGACAGCTTCGTGAGACCACAAACTCAAAAATTAAATGGGAATACAAATCCTTTTGTAGCTGAGTGGTGGATAAGTTCCTTAGAGAAAATATTTCTTAAATTTGGAGGTAACGATATCGAAAATGATGTCATGGAAATTTATTGTCACTTTGGAGATGTAGATCATGGTGGTCCGTAACTAAAAACAGAATGTAGGATGAAAAAGATGGATATTTGGAATGGAGGGAATTTAAAGAACTTTTTCTAGATAAATACATTACTCGTGAACACCGAGGTGATATTGAAAGGAAAATTCTAAGCGTGATGAAAAAGTAAGAGGAGAATGTTGCAAACTACGAGGATAATGTCACAAGGATAGAAAGGCATGATAAATACTGCATAAATACACTAATATGTAAGATTTATTGATTCATTGATGTGTTAAAACCTTCCCTCTGATGGGAATTCTTCTCATAATCATTCTCATTATACGAAGATATAGTCTCATGTGCTATCAAGACAGAAAAGGAATTATCTATGTCTTTTGACATTAATTCAAAATAAGAGAAGAAGGGAACAATGTATGAAGAGACAAATAATAGAAAAAAGTGAATGATGGATTTTCCCTTATGTGATAATTTTGGGGAGAAACACTCGTGTACTTGCCTAAAAGGAATAAGAGTTTGTTACAAATGTTAAGAAAAAGGACACCGGGCTCATTATTGTAAGAGAAAGAAATAAGTTGTGATATGTTACAATTGTAATGATATGGGACAATTGGCAAACAATATTTTAAATATTCTAGGAAATATAGCTCCAAAATAGAAAATGGATCAAGGCCAAGCTTATATTGTTGCAAAAATTGATGTGGAATAATTAATGTATTTTTTTGGATTCAAGAATTATGTTCTGGTTATAAGAAGAATGTGATATATATAGGGAATGTGTTGTAGTAGTTTTTGTTTTAATTATGGTTTTAGTATGATGAAGGTAATAATATATTCATAATGTGAAAAAAATACAACATTACGTATTTTGGGGAATCTGATTTTACAATTGATATTGGAAATTTTGGGAGCTTTTAGACAGATATTGGACATAAGTATTTTGGTTAAATCTAAAGGTTATAAAGGATTATGTTTAACATTGGATAGTATTGTTAAAGGTTAAAAATGTCTTATGATTATTTTTGGAATGTTATAATACAATAGTTTTAGAAAAGGGATAACCTGCAGGTTGGGTGATAACTAATTGCGCCAGACAAAGCTGTGGGAATCGAACCCACAACCGAAGTGAAATAATGCTTTATCGCCTAAAACTAGCCTACAAGAATTCCTTGGTTTTTATAAAATAGTTTTCTTCATTTTAATGGTATATTTTTATATATCTAAACTTATACGATTGAGATAAATAGAATATTTGTTTAGTTTTATCTTCTGAAGGGAAAGATTATTTTTTGAAAGGAATTAGTTAAAGGATGAAACACTACATAAAAATTAAGTATTCTGCCTTGTGTTCATATTATATGAATAAAATTAATTTTACAACACTAGAAAAAGGATCATAAAACCACAAATTTTTTCTTAGTACTTTCTTTTACGATGAAACAAATGGTACCTTATATCATCATTGATTTATAGTGTTATAGTTGTTAACTTTATCCTGATAATATTCTCAATCACTCTCCATAAGAACATGATGTATTTTTTTCTATTCCATATCCATTTTTTCATACATGGAACCCTTTTATGTGTTATTTCAGGTATCCTTCATACTGCCTTTATTTATTTTAAAATAGATGCCTCATTAATCCAATTTTTTATGTGGGATTTCAACTAAGATATTTTGAAATTTCAAACCCCCAATTTTCAATGCTGAGAATTAATTGTTAGGATGAAATTTATTTAAGGTGGGGATAATGTAACACCCCATGTTTTTAAGGTACTCTTCCTTTTTATCTAATTCGATAGTGTGTGATGTACACAACACAGAGTTCAAGAACACCATGACCTATCAAAGTAGACATTCCAAAAGATTTTATGAATAGTATTAAACATATTTCGAATTTTATATATATCCTATATAATTTCAACATTCATATTTTTATTTTTTTAGACATAATTTCAGGAAATATTCAATTTTTTAGATAGAATAAGTATTTTTTAAAAAATGAAGTTTTTTTACTTTTCTTTGGAGAACCATTTATAATTATAATATTTGAAACTTTTATCTATAAAATATTATGAAATTAAATTCTTCTTTTTAATTAGTACATAAAAAAAAATTTTGGATAAATTTTTGGTACTTTTCTGATAACATTCATATATTTTATGAATAGTGAAAAATACAAATTTTTATTGAAAACTACCTTTTCAATGAAAATAATTTAAATTTCTAAGTTATACATATGAGTGGTTTTAAATTATAATTATATTATATTTTTATCATTTAATATAATTTAGGTCACTTGAAGTATTTTTACATTTAAATTGTACATAAAAACATGTCAATCTTTTGATAGTATTTACTTCTTAAAAACACGCCTTTTGGTTTTGGCAACGTGAATCAATTTTTAATTAATTTCCTCTAAATATATGTTTTGAATTTGTAAATATGGATTCCATATTTGGGATCATAATTACCAAATACTGTAAACTGTTACCTATTATTTTTTGGCATTATGAATAGTAACATCAGTAATTAATTTATTTATTATGGTTAAAGGGTAAATATGGTAAATAAGGGTAATCCAATAATATTATAATAATATTAAACAACCCTAAAACATGTCTTAATGCTATTGGATGAGTTATTTATGATTATGGACTACCTTGAGAAGAATTTAGGACCCCATGGAACAACGTGGGTGTAAAAATGAAATTTTATAAGAATTAATTTATAGTATAGAAAAACATAACAACAAACATGTATCTTTCACTAAATTTTTCTTATATGGTGTTATATAATTGATATATTAGACTATAAATATACATTAAAAATATAAAAATATTTCCTACATAATTATATTTTATTTATAATTTTTATA
The DNA here is from genome assembly GCA_963277665.1 of Viscum album. Lineage (NCBI taxonomy): Eukaryota > Viridiplantae > Streptophyta > Magnoliopsida > Santalales > Viscaceae > Viscum > Viscum album. The sequence goes on along the minus strand of OY728121.1, from coordinate 1,652,248,637 downwards.
CATTAGATAAATATATTTATTTATGACATAGTGATGATGTAGTGATTACCTTAGTAATGAATAGTTCAAATAAATGAATTTGTAAAGATAAAAATAAATTTATTTTGAACATTTGGATTCCATAAACGAATTTTCTAGATGACATTGACATATTAGAGATGATATAATTCATTTTTTCAAAATAATCATGTTGTTATTACATTAAGAAATATAAATTAAAAAATAGTTTCAAAATTGAATGAAATAAGTTTTTAATACTAATACTATATTATGAAATAATATAAAAATACTAAAAATATAACGTTTGGATGAATAAATTTTATAGTGATACAAATGTCATAAATTATCCACTTTTGGCTGTTGGATATTCATAGTAATGATATTAAGAATGTACAATGGGACATGGAAATAATTATGCTATTTTATAAAGGATTAAATATAAATGATAAGGTTAATTTTATGAGTTAAAAATGTATAAAACCTACTGGTTGATATTATTTAGACCCATACCTATCTTATCCTCTAAATAAATAAATTAAGAGATGTTATAGGAGGAAAATTGTTTTGTAATAAATTAATAATTCATGATTTTTTTAAAAGTGCCTCTCACCTATCTTATAAAAGGGAACCTCCATTTCTGTTTTACTCACTTATATAAAGCCATTTGGTTTGACAAAACCCTTCCCATTTCTCCCCCCAAACTCCCTATCATTATCCTAGAGTCATCTATTTGGGAATAGAGCCTTTATATCGACCCCTTTTGTTCAATGCAAAAGCAAATACTCGAAGAAGAGGTAAGCATTTTATCCCTTCATTCAATGTTCATTTCTTATTCAGCATATTTTTACTAAGTTTTTACCATACTAAAATAATAAATTTAGAATATAATATATGATTATATGTTGTTATGATAATGGTATAACCATATCCCTCTTTTTATCCAACCAATGAAAAAAATACCACCATGGGTGAGTACGTACGACTTCCCATCTCCACTCCTTGGTGTAAATTATTTTTCTTGTACACCTTATTTCTATGGGTATAAAAATGAATATAATGAATGTAAATAATAAATATAACATGATATTTCTTCTTATAAATTCATATTTCATACAATTCTAGACTCTTTTTATTAAGTAAATGATATCATTTCACGTGTATACGTACGACCCACTGTCTCCACGACGCGATGAGACTCATCTTTCACTTTAACCATATAATAATAATTAAGTATTTATATATTATTTATAATTAAAATATATATTACATAATAAGTGAACTATAATGATATATATATATATATATTAATGTACTTATATTTCATTCACTTACTTCCATTCAATACGATATGAAAATGGAATCAACATCCATGCGTACGTAAAACCTACAGTCTCCAGGAACGATGTATTCCTTTTTATATACCTATATATTATATAAATTTATATTATGAATATATATGATATATAAATGACATTATTAATTCTTTATGTAAATAAATCATGATCTATGTAATATAATTATGAATAACGAGTCAAAACACTTACGATAAACAAAGTGATATTTCATGAAATGTTGCATTAACAATGAATTGGTAATAAATGAGTGATGAAAAGTCATAAAATAATTGTATATAATATCATAAATATTTTTATGAATCTGATATATGTTAATAATTTGTTTAAAAACACTATAAAAGAGTTGCAGACATGTACGGAGAATATTGGATCAATGGTAAGGGTTAATTCTGCAATATCATTATTATCCAAGATTGTTTTTGGGTAAATATTTATTGGGACATATTTATCATCCATGTCCATGTTTCATTAAAATGTTTTCTAAAGAAATATTTTATGGTTTTAACAAAGGGTATATTTAACTATATCGTCATTTTAAATGTTTTAATAATTTATTTTCATTAACCTAATTAATCAATGTCCTTGTTTTTAGAACGATTTTCATGATTTATTTATATGGGCATGAGTGTTTTAAAATTTTAATTCCATTAAAATGTTTCAAATATTATGGGACACTATGATTCAAAAATCTATATTAAATGACTTCCTTTAAAAACTGTGTGACTTTTAAATGATTTTATGAAAATGGGTATTTCTCTAAAAAAGTTTCACCGATCATTTTCAACTATGTCAACATCCTTTGATAGATATTATTCTTGATTGGGGTAGATTTATTGTAATACCATCTTCCATTTTTTTTAATTATTTATGATATGTTTGATTGTGGATATGCTATTTTTATACAATTCATGGTTTTTTGTTAATTTTTTAGCATTTCATAATCTAGTTTAAATGCGAATGTCTATGTTATGTTTAACCCTTTTCATTTGAGGAATGAACTAGACTTAGTATGTGATGGGTGGGTCCCACTACAGCCCCTCGATATATCGGTTGGTCATATGAGAAAAACTACGGTCTTGGCCCAAGGCCTTGATAGAATATTTGTGAATGGTCTTGACATAAGGCCTTGATGTAGTAGTTATTTTGTTTGGAATTATGCATTCCCTATTTATGAAATTAGTTATCAATGTGATTGTTCAAGTAGTCGAATATCTATGTACATGTTTATATGGTAATGATTGAATTATTTTTTACATATTATGTTTAGGATTATGATTTAAAATTATTGTTTTTTTATTATACAAGTTGACTTAATAATTTATATCTTCCACTAAATTTTTTACCCTAAATGATCATCTGAGTTCACCCCTTTTGTTTTCATATCCCAGGATTCCAAAAATGTATAATTATTAATATGAATGGTTATACTTTGGGAACAATGGAATTATAAAATTAATATTTATGATTTTTTTGTTATAGAGTGTAACGTATTGTTCATGTATGGAATCTATCTTCGAAAACTACTAAACCTATCAGTCCTTCGAGATGTGGTTCTTTATAATCATGAAAATGTATTAAAATAATGCATTGACACTGGTTAACTATAGTCAGGCCATTACAATGGTTTATGATGTCAATTATTTAATCAAAATGGGAAGATGGGATGTTAGTTCCTCCTTACATGGATTTATCCATTCATCTTATTTTTTAGTTTAGATCTCCCACATATAATTGTGTTAGGTTCAGGAAGCTCATTCCCATCGCCATATTAAGGTTGATGAAGGTTAATTAGAATGAATCTCTCATGGAAGGGTAGTTACCAATGGTCCAAGGTGATGGAGACAATTGACACATCTAGACATATATAGATGTTGGTGTGTTAGGACATATAAATCATTCAAATTTCTAAGTCACGTGAATCTCATATATTAGGAATCATAGGAATATTACCCAAGTAAAACCTTGTCTTACATTGGGTAATTTGTCCCATGGGAATAATAAATATTAGGTATCTTTCCTCAAGAATCTCATGTTCTTTTCAGGAGGTGGAGATTCTTGTTCATATATTGGGTTTATCATAGGTTTATGGTATTGTGGGGGCATAGTGATCACATGTTTAGCTTCTTGTGGGGACATATTAGTCACATGATAAATTCCTTATGGGGAAATGTTGGTCATCAGTTTAACATATCGTAGTAAAAGGTTGACCATAGGTTTAATGGATTGTTTGGTCATAGGTTTTAACATCATGTGGGGTAATGTTTTCATAGCATTAATATCTTTTAGAGACACGATGGAACTGGATGAGTCATTCACATTGGGAGATGATCAATCATTGGAGTTACCTCCTCATATGGGGAAGACGTGATGATTTAATGGTGGTGTTAATAGATCGAGATTCAACCTTAGGGAGGTATTATAGGTGTGCAAGGATTGAACTATAGGTATGAATCCTTTTTACCTATATAGAGACATGGTTGAGATCCCATATTGTTTATGCTCATTGTTTAAGATAGTATTGATGGACTTGTCCAAGAAGATTAATTTTATACTATAATGAAAACCATGTTGTGAAAGGAGCAACCAAAAGGGGTTGTTGTACGATTACACATAGGTGCTTACTAGTTTCGGAGGATCATACCATGTTGGTGGTGGATGTGTCATCCCATGAGAGTCTTACATGGGTAATGTTGTAATCATTTCACAAGTTTAGAATAATGTTTCATGTCATGTGTTGTGGAAATTTTCATTTAGTTTCCCATTATAAAACTAGTACATTAGACCAATCTATTTAATATCAAAAAGATCAGACTTCATGGGTCCCACACCCCGGGAGACTATTTATAGGTAAGAGGTAGGGATCAAACATTGGGACTTTAAACCAAGAATGGTGTCCCATTTCCATTGATTATTCCACCTTTAGGGATTAAATTTCAACTAAGTGTGTGATTTTGTATTGAAAGGGTAATAAACACATCCATATTGAGGTGGTAAAAGAGGTCTTAATATTTGGGTTACTATGAATAAGATAATGGGGCTATTTAATAATACAATTTTTCCTTGGATCAAAGAGTCCAAAAAATAAAGTTGATTATTTGGTTCATGAAGAAAATATGAGCATGAATTAATCATATTGTGGAAAGTGTGGAGCACATGATAACTCAATATAAATGAAAATATATTTGGAGAAAGGAGGCATTGGGTCAGGGACCTGGTGGTTATTTCATGCATCTTTGGAGTTGTTCCTGATATTTGAGTTTCTTAAACCATGGGCTATAGCATAAGAAAATTCCCTTTATATTACAGTGGTATATTCTTATGGATTTTAGGGTCACATGATGCATGGAATTTTTCATAATCGAATCCTCTTTTAGGAACCTAACTAGACATTATGGTAATTTGTAGAAAGATATTGAATATAGATTCCAAGACAATTTAGGGGTCATATGAGGTATGTCAGGTTGGTTCTCTGCCTTTTGAGGTCTATGGGGATGCTTGAGTAGATTTATTTCATGAGAGAGTGGGATATGTAAATGAGATCTGATGTTTTAACAACAGTATTTTTATACTAAAATTATATTGTTTAATGATCTATTTATAGATTAAATGGTTGTATTAGCCCTTGAAACTCTGATTAGTTCTCTGAAGCAGCTGAACTACCCTCACAACATTATAACTTGTGGGAGGCCACATAAAGCAGTGGTTCACTGATGTCATTCTTGTTTAAAAAATATACTCACTGATGTTATAGCTATACTAATTAGGACAATGTTTCATGCCACTATATTGTTTGATATTTTTTTCATTATAGAATGTGTGGAACATGGTATTTTATCATCACCATCCATGAAAAAGTCTGTTGCACACCAAAAATAGGTAGTTGCACAAAAATGCCTAAAGTTGTACATACTAAATCCCTTAGCTCTCAAATGGTCCCTTTAGCTAGGTTGTGTGTTTATAATAGAAAAAACCCACATTCTTGGGGTTTTGAAATGTTTTTGGAAACAAAAAAGTGTCCACATGTGAACCATCTCAATGTCTTTGGATGTGTTTTATATGTTCATATCGAGGTTAAAGATTGAAATAAGTTTAAGGTGAAATCAAAAGTATTTATCCTTATCATTTATGATGATGATAACATTAGATATCACATATGGGATGGTTAATGGAATCAACCCATTATTTATCCAAGATATTTTTTTTGATGAAGAACTTCTATAGAATGGTCATAACATGACTTGTATGAATATGTGGAAAGTTCAAATATTGATGATTAGGGAGATGAGAGAGAGGTTACTATACAAACATTTAGTATGTAGTTTTTCTGGGAAAACATTATATGGTGGTAATGTAATATCAATGTTACTGGATAAAGGATTATTTTCAAACCATTAATACGTGGTTAATTTTTTGAAATAAAACTTCCAAACATTCTATAATCTGAGATACTAATATCAGATGAATGAATAATATAAAAATTTTCTCAAATGGATGAACCTGAGATTTTTCTAAGAAGACCCACTCAAATAAAAATACTTGTTTATAGGTATATATGTTATATTTTTTACTTAATTATAATGTACATAGGGGAACTCTACGTTTTATAATACGAAGCTACTCTTAGAGAATCTAAAAAGTGAGAATCATCCATGGAAGAGTAAATGAGTTCCTTAAATATAAATAAATTTGATGTTGATTCAGATTCTTGAATGAAATATATAACTTGAAATAAATTTGGTTTCCCTTTTAATAATTAAGTTTATTGAAGAATGAGTCATATAGAATAGATAGTGGTTAAGGGTTTTAAACAATATTAAATAATCATGTTCTCTATAATTTTCTCATTGTTGATAAAGAACACAACCATTCAGTTAGTGCTCAGAATTTTTAATTTTAGTGATCTACTATTTTAATGTATTAATTTAAATTTAACATTTCTTCTTTGGGATTTGTAGGAATAAATTTACAAGGTTCATTCTAAGGAGAATAAGGATTTGGATTGTAAGTTTAAATAATGTATTTATGGCATGAATAAAGCACCAAGATAGTGGAATAGAATGTGTGAAACTCTATTGTTTGAAGAAAATTTTATTCCATGTGATTTTGATAAGTATTATGTTAAAAAGAAATGGGTTTATGGAACATATCTCATATTGTTGTTTTGTGTGAATGGTATAGTGATTCTTGGTCCAGAGTTACATCAGATTGAGGAATTGAATTAGAATCTGGGAAGAATTTTTATGATTAAAAACCTTAAAAATGTTAAAAATGTCATAGGGATAAGAATTAAGAGGGGTATGGAAGTTGGATCTTTGGTCTCATCATGAATTCAATACATATTTAAATTTTTTAAAAGGATTGAAAAAACTAGTATCAATCTATTTTCAATACTACTCACTGAAAACTGAAAACTATCTAATAATCTAACACATTTAATAGGTGGAGAAGATATTGACATAGGGAATGTTACTTAAGGATTGGATATTGGTATATTTATTCATGAAATCGTTTTTTACATGACCAAATATTTATTTTATAGTAGGAGTTGTTATCTATTTCATTTAAAAACATGGTAGGAAACATTGGAAAGCTGTGAAATGGGATATTCAACACATGAAGGGTTTAAGGGATACAAAAATATATGTTGGAGATGATCATTAGTGGAATGTTTTGGAAGATAATTTTTTTTGATGAATGGGATCACAAAAATTTAATATAGGATTTACATTTACTTATAATTGGATAACAATCAGTCAGATTCCTTGGTTTAAAGAAGTTGTTAATTTTTTTATAATGGATGCACTATATGGTACAACTAATGAAGCATGGAAAGAGTTGATATAGTAGATGAACTTTATAATTGAACATGTAAGGGGATAAAATAGAATAATTTTTTTTCATGATATACAGAGAGTTATTCATCCAGCTCCAAATTCGATGTTTTATGAAATAAAAATTCCATTAACCTAAACAATCACTTTATATAATGTATGCTAGAAGATAAAGTTATGAAAATTCATAATGTTATTAGGATTTGTAATCCTTTAGATATGTTTAAAATAAATTTATTCCAATACTTTCTGAGGAAATATTGTCCCCAATTGGACTCTACTGATCAAACAGGTCAGATGTAACTATATGCATCAAACAGAGGATGCACTCAGATGGTTTGATGATGAAGGCTGGAATCCTGAACAAATTTCTATGTAAGAGATTTTTTTGATTTTTTATGTTCCATAGTTTTATCAGATCGAGCATTCTGGATTAAATACATTAGTCCGAGATTCTTAGATAGACCATATTGTTGTTATCCAATTTCATAGTTTTAGAGAAGGACTGTATGAGAGTTCACTAGATAGACTTCCATCAGATGGAAACCACCAGAATAGGTCCCAAAAAAGATATGATCAATTAGATGAATCATATGTTGAGCATAAAGTGCCATCAGATAGTGATGTTTAGATATATATCATTAGAATAATTTATCATATATGGTATTTATCAGGGTATTAAAACTTAATGCATTGGATGTTTTCATGGTGACCAAGTGTCAACGGTTGTATGAGATAGTTCAATAATGGGTTGGTGGCTTCCTTGACCAATGAGAGGATGATATCATTTCAAGGAGGTAATTTAAACTAGATCGCCAAGTAAGGATATCCATAAAGATAGTTGGTTATCTGAATTTTAATGTGTACCATTTGTGGGTTCCTATGCTTAGAAAACAATTTGTTTATAACTAAATTGTCAGTGGTTTTTTAAATAAGAGATGAAGTGAGTGAGTTTTGTGTATTCGTGTGTATCTCATTAGTGAAATATGTTTTCAATGTTTTCCCACACATATAGAACATTTTTTTGAAACATGTAAATATTTTTTATGAATTTTTATCGTTTCTTTGTGTGATGTATGCGAAATTAGTCTTATATCATATTTATGTGGGATCTCACCATATTTCTAGAGTAATAAATTTAAGGAGGTATTTAATGGATAAGAAATATTTGGTAGAATAATTGAGCATTTATAATTAGTGGGGTAAGATAATCAGACAAACATCTATCTGATGTATATGGTGAATTGCTGGTGTGTCCCTTTAAATTGTGCATGTGGTGTTTTTCTAGAAGTTCCTCTGACAACATGATTTCCATTTTAGGAATTCCATAGAAAGTTGGTTTATGAGAATGAAAGACATAAGATATTGTTTTAATGGAATTTAAAGGGTGATATGAAGAGTTATGATGGTTTATTTTTGTTTTATATAGAACAAGACAGAATAAGAAACTATTCTGAATAAGAAATGGTTGGTATTTTTAGATATTTGGATCGTTTGGGTAGATAATGATTATAAAAAATAAAAAAAATAAATTCAATTTAAATATTACCTAGGATTTTATAGATCTTATATATTAGTAGGAATAAATACATCCCTTTTCATAAGAGAAATGTTTTATGAAGAGGTGAGGAGTAGTTTTGCGGTATAGGGTTAGTGATATGAATATTAAAAACAATGAAATTATCACGAGATGATCTCAAACTATATTATATGACCAACTGATGTGTGATTAACTGTAAATTATATGTTCAATATATATGCAATTTATTTTCAAAGGCCATGAACTTCACAACATAGTGATCTAGGTTTTTTTCTGATATAGTATTTCTGGTTTTCCTTCTATACGCTTCATAGTGAAAATAGATTATGTTGTGATGCACCATTTTTTTTCATTTGTGATGGTTTTCCTTAATGTTTCTAAGTCAAGGTGCGATAGAACCCCTAAAAATTTAGTATATGTCAGTTTTATTTCCTTTTCACCTACACATCAATGGGAGTATCTTATCGCTCATTATTGAGTTTCATTGACATGTGTTTATGGCATGGTCATATTATCCTTCCATGATCTAGCATGGACACTCTAAAATCTATGTTGTCATTTTTTTTCTAGAAATGGGGGTATAGTATATTAGAGGGGGATATATTATTGAATCTATAACCCGATAATAACATCTAACTTAATCTAAAATATATAGAAATTATAATAAAAACCACACAATGTCACCTCTCAGTATGTGCTATATTTTATGTTAAGAGCTAGAAAAAATTCAAGAGAACTTCTTAAACTCTATAAAGGGAACTTATAATTTGTTGAATAGATCCACAAATAGATTGAACCATTCACCATTTAATTTTAATATTCATTAATTTTTAATTTATATATCAATATATACATGTGAAAATATATTGATCGCCATGAAAGTTCTAGAATTCCATTAATTTAATTTCAATAAAAATAATTTCAATCCTGAGTTAAAAATAATAACTTATCTCTAGGGGTGAATATTTATGGGGTGATAAACAATTAATTCATGGTATAGGTCTTCCCAATTTGTACCAACACTTTTTATGAGAATTTATTTTTATTTTTTTCAACTCATATAGTGAGGATAGTCTTTTCTTCCATTTCTATTATTCATCCATGTTAATTAAATTCATGTACAAATAAGATTGATTAAAAATATCAAGTAGTACTTATAAAGGATTCCCATAGACAAGATTTAATGTTTTTTTACAAATTGGTTTCATATATACATTTCTATATAGAAGTGTTGCATCATTATTATTATTGATCTAATCCTTCCTACTTGAGTTAACCATATTCTCCAAAATATGGTTGAACTCTCTGTTCTATTCTTACACTTTCCCATTAGTTTATGGACTATAATGGGTGATAGTATTATATATAATTATATATTTCCCTAGAAATATCCTTTGTGAGTAGTTAATTAAGTGATTTCATAGTTACTGATGTGTAATAAAGGGAATCAAAAGAGAAAAAATATATTCTTCTATAAGAATTTGACAACCTCACTTGCTGTATTATTTGATCCTTCATTAGTTTACACACATTAGGAGACATAATTCAAACATTAAATAAAATATGTGTTTCCAATGGAATTTAGTAAGTGGAACAAGAAAATAATTCCCCACACATCGAATACTTCAACTTCAAGAATCATGTATTTTGGCCCCTCATTTTTTTATTTTAATACTCTTAATCCTATATAAATGATAATATCTAGTCATGAATTCATTATAATAACTATAATGTGTGGGATAAAAGAATAAACCATGAAATATTTTGGAAATTGTTAAATATGATCTAGGCTGATCTTCAGTTTTCTGGGAATCAAATAATTCCAATCGATATCACATCTCAGATTTGGGTAAACTCCTCCAAATTAGGCTATCATCACAATGGAAGAACAAAATAAGAACATCCCTAAAATTGAATATTGGGTTTGTTTGAAATATTTTCCTTTATTGATACTAAAATAGATGTTATTGTGGAACATTTTAAAAATAATATCCAATATCATCAAACTATGGGATGGATTTCATATCATTATAAAATAGTGTTTCATATGTGAACTCATCAGTGATATTTAGTACATCCTCTCTTTCACACGTGTTATAGGATTAACCATGAAAAGTGTCACTACACCATATTATCAAAACCATTCATGTCCTTGATTATGATTGAAGATTATTAAAACAATAGGTTCAACTGAATTAGTCTGGGATTCACATGCTTCTTCTATAATAAATTATTAAGGAGGTATGATCGATATAGATAATCACCTTGGAGAGGATACTATATGATCTGAATTTATCAATTTAAAATCCCCCAATATGAATCTATTTCTCTTTATGACTTTAGTTAATGTAAGAATTATTGATTCTATGGATATCATAATATATGGGTAGAATGATATGATCAACCTGTTGCACCATTAAAACACCAATTGTGGAATCACTCACATTGCACATCAACTGAAAATCCATTTCCTAGTTCATAGAAAAATTACTCCAGTCATCTTCCAGATTACTTTTTAAATAATTGCAATCCTATTTTAATTATTAATTATTTTAACATGAAATATACTTTAAAAATATATGAGTGAGTCATAAATATATCATTTATTATTCATTGATGTTGTGGAGATAGAATCCATTATATCCAAGAAATTATTTTATCCCCATTATCTTGGTAATATTAGGAACCTCTTTTATCACCTTTTTCATTATAAGATAAACGCTAATTTATTACATTTAGATTTTATATCCATGTACAATACCTCCTTTTATAATGAATTGGAACTTCTACCAATAGATTTACAATAAATTTTCTTCATATCATTTGAGTCCTTTGTCTATATTAATCTGGTGCTCCACAAATGATCTCCCATATACATAAATGAAATCCACAAATTTCACCCATAAGTCATCCTACATATCATTGAATATTTGTAACATCCACCTTTGTAATTTAATCTGTGAATTGAACATGTCAAATGACATGTAATGTTTTGAAAATTAACCATATATTTATGTGAAGTTATTAATTGATTTATCAATCATGTTCACTTATATTTGGTTACAACTAGAGTTCCCATATATAACACCCCACCATGGGAGCCACTGAACCTGTGCCCCAAAATTGTATGACACATAGCCATAGGAATTTATCCCCATATTTTAGAGGATTATAGAAAGCTGTGAGTGTCCATAGGCAGTTCTGTAGGGAGACAATATATTCTAGTCATATTCCAGCAAAGCATAAATAAAGGATACATCATACACATAATGTCCATATAGAAAATTATTTTGATAAAGTATTTAGTAAAAACACTTGAAATATTTTAACAATTCCACATATATAACATGAAATAATCTCTAAAAGTTAGGCCATGTACAACAATACAACAAATAAATAAATGTTAAAAGGAAAAAAGTGAGAAAAACCTATAAGTATTCAGCTCTAGCCCAAGTCCTAGCTCCCAACTCAAATCCTAAACATGTAATAAAGAATCATCATTAGAGTTATTTACCTTGTCCCAAAAATCATCAAGGATTTCATCTGGAGTACCTTATGATGACCTGAATAGGGTGTGAGTATAACTCAGTAGACAACCACTAATGATGTCTAATGAAAATCCATTATTTCAATGTACATCATAATAGTGTTCAATGAATATGTGAATTTGTATGAAGAATAATAAGATGAAAAAATGAAGGAAACCTTTCAAGACCATGGACTTTAGGACATAACATGGGTCGACCAAAGCTATATTTTCCTACCATGGTATCTAAGCAAAGAGTATGTATCGTGTATTAATTTGATTGTAAGGCACACCATTGAGTAAACTATCATCTTTTTAGCTATGGAAAACCATGTGTACTGACCATAAATTCTCATCAAGAAATTCCCATGAAAATCCATTAGTAACTTCTAAACTCAAGGGAAAACCCATAATGTTTAATGGTACTAATCAATTAGAATCCATGGATCATATCAGTGAAATTATGCACCAATAGGATCAAACCAAATTCATAGAGATCATCCCAAGACATTCAACTAGGGTACCCATCATGAATCCATGTAATTTATCCATGTCCTTAAATAATTGTATACCATACATGAATCAAAGGGTGATACCCAATAGAATTTTCAACAATAATTATATGAAAAATCCACTATCACACTCATGTAATTCCATAGAATTGGGTCATATTGAAACTAATGGTGTCTTTAAACCCCAATATTCAAATGAATACCTTAATGGAATCCAATGATCATCCACAGAATTCCAACACAATTCCATTCATGAGGAATCCAGATAATTCCATCATGAAAATCTATACTCACAACTATTCCAAATATTTCAAACAATCCGATATTCCACAATTAAATTAATATAAAATTCAATAATTAAATATAATTTATTCATTTGTGTTCAATTAATATTTTCATTTAAGGATTCCATATCTATAAGCACTACCATGTCAAAGGGGTCATCCAAAGCATCCCATCATCCACATTAAATTGGTACACCGCCATGTGTAGCTCCAACAACCCCAATTAATTTGTTCATTCTTAATGTATAAGCGTAACCGACCTCATTAGTAGTTTCCCAAAACATTACCCAAACCAAAACTCTTTTTATGCCGAATGGATTTAAAATACTTCACAATGGTCTACCAAATTTTTAAATTAATAATTTACCTTAGTTGTTTGATGAGTCCGCATGAAAACAAATCTAATAACATAATAAAATGACGAGAATTTAATAGAAAATCCTAAGACCCCAAAAACTAGTTTAGATTAGTTACAATTCTAAATTATCATTATTTGGATTTAGTAGAAATATGATAATTTTTTTATGATAAAAACCCACATAAAATATTGAATTTACATAAATAATTAATGATAGATTTGGATAGAAAGTAAAAAAAAGATTGGATGCTAAAAGGCCGGTGAAGTCAACAATAACATTTTGACACTTATAAGAGAAGTGATATTAGATGAGGATTGTTAGAGAAATACTCATGAACCCAATATATAGGAGTACTAATCCCATTCAACTAGTACTACCAAAAAAGAGGGAATGATTTGAGTAAAGAAGGAAGGGTAAAGGGGTAAATGACCCTTTTCACACTTTATTGAAAAATAGTCTGAAACCAACCAGCTACCTAGTGGGTCTCACCAAATACCTGGTGGGATTATAATGGATATTCCAAACTATAAGAAGGCCATTGTCAATATATTGGTTTTCAATAGGCTAGTTGGTGGCACTGCAATGTTTAGGCTACATGTCACAAGCTCTACTTATGCCATTTGAAAACCCCTATAATCCCTAGAACCCCCTTGGATTCTTCATAAAAGTAACAATAATTATGTTTTTGAACAAATTTAAGGGTATTTACCTAAAAATATGTCTTTGGTATTAATATATACGTATAAAAAGATATCTCTCCCTAGAGCTGCACCATCAAATGTCATTTTCCTCTTCGATGAATATGTCTTTCCAATATAACCACATGTTCTTTCTCACAGACACATTTACTCTTTCACGTGACCGTGTTTCTATAAAAACTAAACAAGAAGAATATATATATAATAAATTGACACCTCCCTATACCCTACAATACAAATCAGATGTTACCCAATGGATGTATCAACCATTAGATCAACACCCCTAGCATCTATCATGTGAGATGGAATAAGAATGTATATTCGAAGCTAAGATATGTGTAATATTTCATGAAAGGAACTACATATATATGGAGAGTGACTCAAAAATCAACCAATATAACCTTCTTTAACAAATTTAATTACTTTATTTTCCTATGAACCGACATCCCTTACCTCCAAATATTATACTTCCCCAATCTAGGTGAATTTTAAAAAAACAATGCCTAATATCAAACTCAAGGTGTAGATTCCACCTATCCACATACAATTTTTTCCAACTTTATATGAAATAAATAACCGTATGATTCAATTGAACATGAAAGATCATCGCTTGAAAGAGTCATGACCCAATAATCATTACCTCTCCAACATCATTCTAATACAATGGTAAATGACATAGATTCTTATATCAAGTCTCATAAGGTTTCAGAAAAATAATATATTAAAAACTATTTTTATAGGTAAAATACTAAAGTTAAATATGTTTCTCCCATGAATAGAATAATTGTAATGCCCTGAAACCAGTAACCCAGAGTCTATGCATTATTTTAATAAATTTTTATGATTACAATAAATAAAGTCCTGTTGGATTGATCAATTTAGTAGTCTGAGAAAAAAAGATTACATTTATGAACATTACATTAGAATTTCTAAAATAAAACACAACATAAATAATATTTTCATAATTCTAATTTTCCTCTATCTTAACCCTAAATATGAATCATAATACACTTCTTTACATCCTAGGAAAAATAGAACATAAGAAAATGGTGGGATCAGAAGCTCAATAGATATTATAATATAGAGAAACTATCATAAGTAAGCGTGAACATTGAAGATAATTTATAAGACTAAACCAAAAGACTTTTAAAAATAAACTTCATCAAAATATGGAAAACATAAATCAAATAATATCATTTAATTATTCACATGTAAATTCACCTAGTCAAATAATCACATTTAATATGAATAGCTATTTTTATAATGATGGGATGCATAATGCGAAGCATCATAACCACACAATCATGGCCTCATGATAAGAATACAAAAAATATTTTATGAAGGAATTTTACTGAGACTCTAGTTTGTCTCATGAGACATACCAATGCATCGAGGTGATATACCAGGATCCACCCATCACTTACTACGTCCAATGCATTCTTTATATGAAAAGGATAAAACATAACACAAACGTTCGTATTAAAACTAAAATATGAAATGTTAATAATTTAACCATAAACCATGAATCGTATTAAAATAGCACATCCACATTAAAACATAATCTAATTCATTCAATAAGATATGGAAGATTGTATTACTGTAAATCAACCTCATTCGAGAATAATATCCAATAAAGGATGTTGATATAGTTGAAAATAATCCATAAAACTCTTTGAGAGAAATTATCATTTTCAAGAAATCATTTAAAAGAAACCCAATTTATAAAGGAAGTCATGTAAAATATATTTTTGAATCAATGTGTCCCATACCAATTTGAAAAATTTAAACTAATTTAAAACTTTAAAACAGTCATGTCTACGTAAATAAATCGTTAATATCATTTTGAAAACATGGACATTAATTAAAATATTTAGAAAAATAAATCCTTCAAAATATTTAAAATGATGATCTAGTTAAATATTACCTTCCATAATAACAGAAAATATTCATTTTTAAAATATTTCAATGAAACATGGACATAGAAGATAAATATGTCACAATATACTCTTACAGATAAAACAATCTCAAATAATAATGAGATTGAGGAAATAACTATTATATTGTACTTTCCTTTGGTTGAGGGTACATTTAACCACCATTATAATGACCATAATTTGTTATAAAATTATAACAGAACCATATTTTTGTTTATTTTATCATACTTTATTCATTTATGGATTTATTATATTCATTTAATAATAGTTTCTTTGTTAAAATAATATTTCAATTAATAATCGATTTCTCTATCGTACCTATTGTAACATGTTATTCTTGATCATATAAATTATATCATGATTTAATTGCATACAGAATATAAAAAATTATTTATTTATCATAAATATTCATAATATAAATATTTATAATATATAGATATATAAAATGTGAAACACTGTTTATGGAGATGGTAGGTCGTATATACGTTTAAACACTGTTTCTGTTTTCATATCATATTGAACAAAAGTAAGTGAATGTGACATATGTAAAAACAGACATATATATCATGTGTTATTATTATGTCATATATTACATACTTGTTAGTAGTATATATTTTTATAATCATCGTGGAATGGGGAATGTAGAAATGAATCCCATTGCGTCATGGAGAGGATAAGTCGTACGTACGCACAAGCAATGATATCATACTATTGGTGGTCCAATAGTACGTAATTGAATGGTAGATTATATATAAATAATCATTAAAATGTTATATTTTTTTATTTTAATCAATTATTATCATTATTATACCCATCCAAATAATGAAGTGATGAATAACAAACTACACCACGACCTGGAGACGGTAAGCCATACATAAGTACGTATGTTGACTTTTTCAATAATTGGATGGATTGAATAATGGATATGGTTGTGAAATATTTATTAAAAAATATAAATACATATAAGGTACTTTAGTTATTATTTCAGTATGGAATAAATCAATGAAAGTGGAATTGGAAGAAGAAAACAACTTTGCAAGAGGTGATGAAGTAATTACCTCTTCTTTGGGTTCTTCCTTTTGATTTGATCATAAGGGATCCTTATGAGGGATTATGATAACATTAAGGCCTCTAGGATGAATTGAGGGTATTCGGGAGGATATTGGTGCGTGGGTTTTTTTTGTCCAAATGGCTTTTTAAGTGTGATATTGAGAGAAGGGGAAGTACCCTTTTATAAGAGAGGTAATTGTAATTTTAGGAAAATCGTGAAATATTAATTTATTATTAAATAATTTTCGGTTAATTATGGATCAAATGTATTTAGATAGATGTTAAGGTTGGTATGGTTCTTTTTACACTCATCCAATAGGTTTTAGACATGTTTAGGTCACCATTAATCATTATCTTTTAGATTTAACTCTTAGTTAAATAGTTTAACTTTTACAATGTCTTCTTGTATTTTTTTATTACATTTTCAATAAAAATACTATAAAATTCCAAGAGAACCAAAATTGGTTCATTAATGAAATATCTAGAATTATATAATCCTTTTCACTAAACCTTATATTTAAGGAATATTATATCATTTAATAATATAGTTTTTGTTTTCAAAACTCATTTATATCAATTTTGACACTATTTAGTGTTCTGTTTTTGTGAATGTAAACAACACCTTATTAAATAAAAAAACCATTATATAAACCCTAACATGTCATTTTAACCTATAAAACTCATGTACTGCATCAAAAGATTCAATTTACAATTAATTTTATAATTATAAAACCAATTACTTTAATTATTCACTAATAATGTAATTATTACATCATCATTATGTCATAAATAAATTTAATTATTTAATGTATAGAAATTATAAATAAAATACCATGAATTAGTAAATATTTTTATATTTATAATGAATATTTATAGTTGAATTTATTTTATGTATAACCCTATATTAAAAATGGTTTAGTAATTAATCATTGAATTTAACTCTTTTAACTCTTCATTCAATAAAATAATAATAAATGTCCTAATATAATCTAAGTAGACCAAATGGATCATACTTTTTTCCTAAGGTTAATTTTGGTTGAACAAAACATATCTAATAGAATTAGGAAATGAGTTTGAGTAATTATAATAACATTTTTACCTATAATTACCTTATTTACTTTTAACCGTGGTAAATAAAATTCAAAAGTTTCGCTTGACCAAAAATTAATTTCATCATATTAAACCACCTTTTACTTATCGATTTCTATAGTGTCTCTTTTTTTCTGAAATTATATTCCTAGAAGCGGTAAAATTACATTTTATGCAAATTTGTAAATGTGCCTAGAAGGTGGGTAAAATACTTTAAACTTTTCAATAAAATTTTATACATCTAATCTTATTATAAAATGATTAAAATAAATTAAATTGAACTAATATTGTTACTATGTATATATTTTTATCTTAAAATAAATTTAAATAAAAATAATATTTATTTAAATATAAGTATGTTTTAAAAAATAACACAATGTTTTTCACTATTCATCAAAAAATTTAAATTTTCCAAAAAAATACCAAAAAATCAACTTATGATAATTTTGATATTTCGAATTCTAAAATGATATATATTTTATCAAATTAAAAACATTTTAGTTTAATTAATTAATTTAAAATTAATTTCCATTGTCAGAAGCAGAAATTGGGTATTTAAGAAGTAAAAGTTATCAAAATATTAACATGTGTTTTTGTATGATATAAATTTTAAATTACATCCAATGTTCTAAATTATATTAAATGACTAAAATATAATATAATTATTATTTTAAACAACTCAAACACATAATTTAACACTAAAAATTATTTTGAATTAAAAATTTGTTTTCAAATAAAATTTAGTATATTTCTTTATTCATTAAAATATGAAGGTTATCAGAAAAGTACCAAAAATTAATCCAAAATATATTTTTATTTCCTTATTATAGATAAGAATTTAATTTCACTAAATTTCATATATAAGAGTGTCAAATATATGACTTAAAATAAGTTCACCATTACAATGCGGTAAAATTGAATTTTTTGGAAAAATACTTCTTTTATCTGGAAAAAATGAATTTGTTCTTTTATTATGTCTAAGAAACACATTAAATGGATTCTAAAATTATATGGAGAAAATAAAATTCAAATTTTAGTTAATTATATCTATAACCGCTTTTTGAATAGCTAGTTTTGTAAGTCGTGGTGCGCTTGATCTTAGTGTTGCATGTTGTACAATCTATTGAATTACATTATTGGAGAAAACTTGTGGAACTTATAGACACATTATTGGATTGAAAGTAAAAATATATATAGGGATTTATTGAGGTCATCAATCAAAAACAAGTGAACAATAAAAGAAAAATTAACTTGATTAAATCCTTGAATTTATGATGAGTTACAATATCATTGGTTCGTCAAAAAAATATGGTATTAGGATAAATTTTTTTGGTTTTGTGATCCTATCCTTAATGTTTAAGAATTAATTTCTTCCTAGAATAAGAATAAAAAGAATACTAGACAATTAGAGTTCCATCCTTTAACTAATTTCTACAACAAAATCATCTTTCACTCCAAAAGATAATAGAACTCAAAAATATTATACTTATCATAATTGTATATAGTAAAAAATGAATTTTTAATTCATATATCAGACCATTAAAAAAACATTATACAATCCAGGACATCACGTAGGCTAGTGGTAGGTGATGCACCCTTGTCGCCCTTCGATTGCGGGTTCAAGTCTCACGGCCTTGCGGGACGTGACAGATGGTCTCCCAACCTCTAGGTTTCCCTTTTTATTACAATCCCAAAATAATATTAAGAAATTATTAATCCTTAACAAATGTATCCAATGATTAGCGTAATGCATTCCAACCTTCATACTTATCCACAATACTTCTATCCGAACTCACAGTGAAAAAGTTGCAGAGAAGGTCACATAATATACATGTGAATACCTTCATCATGTATTATCATAAAATGTGGTAGTAAAATGAATTACTATAAAACCATATTTGAATATTTATGTATTTTATTATTCCTTCTACAAAACATAGAATACAGGATGTACTCCTTAAATCCCAAAATGTTGTAATCGCCAACAGTGATGGAATAAACAAACCATTAATATATTCAAAGGTAGTAAATAATCTCAAATATAATTTATCCAAATCAGTCATATCTTATTCCAAAATCAATACCTCAATATCATGACCATATTATGTTTTATCATTCCATTATCAATTTATTTTCCATGAATATTAACTTGGTATTGAGTCACATTTCTTTGTACCACTCAGTCTCAAATATTTGATGAAATAGTACTGTAGTATAATCCGTATATAATCCATATTTATTATAACCACTACATCATTGATACAACAATAAAAAGACCTAATTCATTAATAATAATATAAGAACACTTGTTATTCCTCTTCATCTATAGTAGTATCATAACTTGATTATTATCCAACAGTATCATTTTCGGTATACTCTGATGATTGGGACATTGAATCGTGTATTGTCCCAAATCCTTGCTGGTGAAGCATAGTACATTGGAAACCTTTTTCTAACCCTTTTAATCATGTAATTTGTGTCCCTTTCTCCACACTTATAACAAAATCCCATTCCCTTTAAGCATTTACCAAGGTGATTCATTCCAAATTTATCACATATGAGAAAATCCATATTTCCCATCTACCCATTATTGATCATTCTCTCTACCATCCCATTCATCTATTACTTCCCTTAAAATCCATAGGACTCGTAGAATTATTTAGTTATCTTATTAAAACATGATACTATTTCTTCATATGATTAAATTACGTGGGAGAAAATTTACCTTCTAAATGTTGTCTTAAGTCCATGAAAGATCAGATCCTTCTTACTCTTTGGATCATGTGTTTTTATAGAGTTCTCAGTACATCTATAGGGAAGCACTTATAAATAATGGTATACAGTAGGATAGTTTATGAAATTAAATTCTAATTCTAGACTTGTAAAATACCTAACATAAATTTAATAGTTCATGTACATAATGCATAAACATAAAGAAAATTTTTTCTTTGCGGAGGGATTTACCCATAAATCGGTCTTAATGGTTTGTAAGTAAAATGTGAATTAACCTAAGCATATCACCTGAGAGTGTCGTAACCAATAGTTTAGAAAGGCATGTTGTCATGTACCAGGATACCCTGAGTCAAAACTGAAACTCCTTGTCAGAGTATTCACTTCTAGTCACATCTATGGTAGAGCTGCATCTACCTACTAGTATCTAGACAAGGATGTATTTCATGGAAAATCACAAAATCTCTACATTACCCAAATTCTATGAAGCCCTTCAATACTAATCATCAAAGTCTCTCGTAGGGTAATGCTTCAAAATCAGAATTTATCTATATCTATTTTCAAGGTTGTTTCTAAACTCCATCTCAAACCAACTGTAATGCCCTGACCCCAGTTACCCAGAGATGGTGCATTATTTAAAAAAAAATTCATAAGTACACGGAATGAAGTCCCGATGGACCAATCAGTTTAGCAGTCTTAGTAAATTGATTATATATATGATTGTTACATTACAATTTCTAAAATAAAACAAAACATAAATAATACATTGCAAATTCCATTATTCCTTTATCTTAATCCATTATATCAATCAAAATAAATTTATTCACATCCTGGGAAATATAAAACATATGAAAGGAGTGAGATCAGTTTCTCAGTAAGGATAACAATATAGCAGAAAATATCATAATTATGGAATTCATAATTTCGGACATCATAACCACATAGTCAAGGCCACATTCCAAGACTTCAAATTAGATTTTGTCAAGGGATTTTTCCAAGACACTAGTTTGTCTCATCATACCTACCGATGCATCGAGGATCTATATTGGGCTCCATTCATCACATACTTAGTCCAATTCATTCCTCATACGAAGAGGTTGAAACATAACCTAATCATTCTTTTTAAAAGTAGCATACAAAATGTTAATACTTTAACCATAATCCATGAATGGTATAAAAATAACACATCCATATTCAATCATATCCAAACACATTCAATACAATATATTATATTATATTATAGTAAATCAACCACAATAAATAATAATATCCAATAATGGATGTTGACATAGTTGAAAATAATCAATAAAACACATTGAAAGAAATTCCCTATTTTCAAGAAATCATTTGGAAGTTGCAGAATTTATAAAGAAAGGCATTTTAAACAGATTTTTGAATGAAAGTTTCCCATACCACATTGAAACTTTTTAAATAAATTAACAATTTAAAATAATCATGTCTACGTAAATAGATCCATAAAATCATTTAGAAAACATGGACTATAATTATAAGATTTAGAAAAATAAATCATTAAAAACATTTAAAATGATGATCTTGTTAAATATTACCTTCCATAAAAACCTTAAATGTCCCTTTTAGAAACAATTTAATGAAATATGGACATATATGGTAAATATGTCCCAGTGGAAACCTACAGATAAACAATCTGATATAATAATGAGATTGAGGAAATAACCCTTACCTTGTACTTTCCTTTGGTCGAGGGTACGTTTAACGTCATGTATAATTATCATAGTATTTTACAAAATTATAACAGAACCATATTAATATTTATGATATCATAATTTATTCATTTATGGATTTATACTACCCATTTAATAATAATTTAAATGTTAGAATAATATTTCTATTAATAACCGCTTTCTCTATTGTACATGTTCTAACTTGTTATTCTTGATTGTATCACTTATATCATGATATAATTACTTAAAGAATATAAATATATTATTTATAATATATATTCATAATATAAATATGTCTAATATATAGATATATGAAACAAAAAACACCGTTTATTGATATGGTAGGCCGTACATATGAATAAACATTGTTTCCATTTTAAAATCATATTGAACGAAAGTAAATGAATGAGATATATATAAATATATATATATATAAATAAATATATATATATATATTAAGTATATATTATTATGTCATTTATTAGATAGTTATTAATAATATATATTTTTATAATCATCATTGAATGGGGATCGTTGGAATGAATCTCATCGTGTCATGGAGAATGTAAGTCGTACGTACGCATGAGCGACAATATCATTCTATTGAAAGTAAAATAGTATGTAATTTGATGGTATATTATATATAAAAAATCATTAACATGATATATTTATTATTTATTTCAATTATACACATTATTATAACCATCCAAATAATGAAGTGTTGAATAAAATGCTATACCACGATGTGGAGATGGTAAGCCGTACATATGCACATATAGTGAATTTGTCATTCATAGGATGGATAGAATAATGAATATGGTTGTATAATATTTATAATAAAATATTATTATATATAAGGTACTACTGTTATTATTTTAGTATGGAAAACATCAAATAATTAGGATGTGGAAAAGAAAAGAACTTTGAAATTGGTGATGATGTAATTACCTCTTCTTCGGGTTCTTCCTTTTGATTTGATCAAAATGGATCCTTACGTTTTCATCTGATCAAATTAAGGCCTCTAGGTTTATTTGAGTGTAGTTGGGAGGATATTTTACTAGGGTATTACCGATCCAAATGGCTTTGGATGTGTGATTTTGAGAGAAGGGGAAGTACCCTCTTATAAGAGAGGTGAGGGTCACTTTAGGAAAAGCCTGAAATATTATTTTATTAGGAAATAATTTTCCGTTTATAATGGCTCCAAATCGTTTTATTTCGAGAATAAGGTCTGGATGGCAATAATTCCTCTCAACCAGTATATTTTAGATATGTTTAGATAACATATTAACCATATCTTCTAGATTTAACTCCTAGTTAAATATTTTAACTTTTACAATGTCTTCTTGTATTTTTATATTAAATTGTTAATAAACACAATATAAAATGCCAAGATAACCTAAATTGGTTCATTAATGTCATATATATCAGTATATATGTCCATTGGATGACCCTTATAATTTTAGGAATATTAGATCATTTAATAATATAGTATTTGTTTTAAAAACTCATTTATGTCCAGTTTGACACTATTTAGTTTTGTTTTTTTTTGGAAAGTCATAAAAACATAATTACTTTAGAAAATATACATTACATAAACCCTAACATGTCATATTAATTGATAAAATTATTTTATAGCATAAAAAGTCTCAATTTAAAATTATTTTGATATTTATAATATCAATTATTATAATCCATCATTGATAAAGTAATTACTACGTCATCATTGTGTCACAAATAAATTTACTTATTTAATGTCTAAAAATTATAAATAAAATACAATGATGTAGAAAATATTTTTATCTTTCAAAGGAATATTTATAGTATAATTTATCTTATATATATCCCTATATTAAAAATGGTTTAGTTATTAAACATTGAATTTAACACTTTTAACTCTTCTTTAAATAAAATAATAATAAATGTCCCAATATAATCTAAGTAGACCAAATTGATCATATTTTATTCCTAAGGATTTATTTTTTATAAATAAACTTATCCAATATAATTAGGACACTTTTTATGGTAATTATAATATCATTTTTAGCTTTAATTTCCTCATTTACTTTTAACCGCGAGAAATAAAATTCAAAAATTATTATTCACCAAAAATTATTTTCATCCTATTGAACAAAATTTTACATACTAATGTCAAAAAGTTATCTCAATTTTTGAAACTCAATTCACAGAAGTAGTAAAATTACATTTTATGCAAATTTGAAAATGTGCCTATAAGGTGGGTAAAAGACGTTAAAAAATTCAATAAAATTTTATACATCTAATCTTATTATATTATGAATCCAATGAACTAAATTGAACTAACATAAGTATTATGTATCTATTTTTTCTTTACAATAAATTTAAATAAAAATAATAATTATTTGAATAATATTCGTGTTTAAAAAATAACAAAGTGTTTTTCACTATTCATAAAACATTATACTTTTTTACAAAAATACCAAAACTTAACCCTATGATAATTTTAATATTCTTAATATAAAAATGATTTATAATTTACCAAATTAAAAACATATTATTTTCATTAATTAATTTAAAATTAATTCTTGTTGTCAAAACCAGAAAGCAGGTTTTTAAGAAGTAAAAACTATAAAAAATTGACATGTGTTAATGTACAATTTAAATGTGAAATGACATCAAATGACCTAAATTATATTAAATGATAAAAATAATTTCTAATTAAACTTTTAAACCCCCCAAATTCACAATTAAACCCTATAAAATACTTCTATTTAAAATTTTGTTTTCTATTAAAATTTATTATTTTTCTGTATTCATCAAAATTTGAAAGTTATGAGAATAATACCAGAAATTTATCCAAACTAAATTATTATGTCATTATTATAAATAAAAATTTAATTTCATTAAATTGAATATATAATAGTGTCTAATATTGGATTTGGAAAATGTTATCCATTTAAAGGTGGTAAAATTAATTTTTTTTTTAAAATACTTCTTCTATCTAAAAAATAATTGGTTATATATTATGTCTAAGAAACAGATTAAATGGATTATAAAATTATTTTCAGTATATAAAATTACAAAAGTAGTTAATACTATTCATTAAATATTTTTGAAAAGCTAGTTTGGTATGTCATGGTGTGAGCAAACTCAGTGTTGCGTGTAGCGCAAGCTATTGAATTTATTTAAAAAGACAATGTAATATGAAATATTGGGTTGTTACAAAATTTTTACAATACATGCTCCCAAAATGTCACCCAACGCATGAATTTTCCACTCAGACTTTTGATATGTTTCTGAGTGGTAGGATGTACAGAAAATCATTTTTTTGATAAAAAACATTCTGAAACATCAACCATAAAAATAAAATAATATGAGAATATATATATAAAAAGACACTTGAAGGGATTCCATGTAGCCACAAGATCTTTTATACATAAAAAAATCCTATATCATCTACTGTAATGGTATCCTAGGTCTATAGAAAATATTAATCCCTCATTATCTAATCAACGATGACCCATAAAACTACATTCCCCCACAGTGGTAACATCATAAAATTTTTTATGATGAAATCATCATATTTCTACTCTAAATTTTTTATATTATAGGAGAATAAAAGGCTATCGATACTTGTTTTTCACCTACTGATAAGTTGAGAAGTGTGTAACAAACCTTACTATCTCCTTCTTCACGTCTTACCACCATATTAGTTGATGAATTTCATTACAATATTTGGTTCATATAGTTTTCAATTCACATATATAAATTTTATATTCTTGTATTAACTTATCTTATATTCCAGTTCATGCTATAACACAACAGTGAGCATGAATAATTGTATACTCAAACATATTTTAGAGTGGTGGTAGCTCCCCATAATCAAAGATGTCCCTAAGGGATATGTGTGTTGGATCTTAAATACATCCCCTATTAGAATAATATATAAATGAAGAACCAATGGATTAGGATTACAAAAATTCTTGAAAATAGACCTCATGTACATCCAAAATCATTTCATAAAAAAGGACCATTAGTTTCCACTCATTTTAGACTCCTAAAAAACCATAGGAAATGAATTCTATCTTAGAGATTTGGTAACTATATTTCCCTTCTTTGGTGTATAGGACTGATCAATATCCAATTATACATGTACTCAATGCTCTATCATTATCCAATGTTTCAGTCCCACTGAGAAATGATGTACCTCAAACTCTTACGGTCAGTATAGACCACAAACCTATCTCTTAAAATATAGTTCCACCAGCACTTCAAGGAATACACTACTACAACTTAATCATTATTATGTATATTGTATTTCAATTCAATAGAACTCAACTACGATGAATGATATTCCACAACTCAAACCCCATACATCAGAACATTAGCGAACCTGATACCCGATGAATAACAATACACAACACACTACCTTCCTGGATTAGGATAGATTCAGATTGATGGTGAGGTTAATATCCCCTTCAACTCTAAGAATGGATTACAAAAATATATTGACTAAATTATCATTAACCCTATTTTAATTATCCCTGTTAGAGGTTCTTCCAAATAGGAAAATACCTATATATATATATATCATAAATTGTATCCTTCTAACCCTATCAATCTATGAATGTCAAAACAATTTTTCAGTTTATCTTAAAAAACCACATCTCTCGGTTTCTTGAGTCAAATATACAAGCAGGTTTTTGAAATGGTTTTCCCCCAAAGTGCACCAGATCATAAGAATAATGGATCATCAAGAGATTTAAATATAGTCCAATATTATGTAGTGTTCCCAAAATAACCTCTATGTTGTTATTGTACTTTCTCATATGATAATACACAATGATATCAACCATAAAATACCACTAGAAAAAAATAGCTAAGGATATTCAACTTTATTTATTATGTTCATAAACAGTATCGCTAAAGTATTTAGGATGAACAACATCAACTAGTATTCATAGAGGCCGTAGATTCTTCAAAAATCTGTATGTGGCATATCTGAGGGTCTCACACTACCATGGGGATTACCCAATATCAGTTAAATCTTGGATATGATACCTGAACTACTATGGTGATAAAAAAGATCATCAATATATGGTAGGGGATATCAGTTCATAATAGTTACCATATGCAACCAACGGTAATCGACACATATCCATTAAGTTCCATAAATCTTCTTGGAAATGAGGATAAGAGAACCCCATGGGGATAAACTATGGAAAATAAATACCTTGTCCTATATGTCCTCCATCTGTTTCATCAACTCATGAAGCTCTTCTAGATCTATATGATAGGGTGAAATAGAAATAGTCTCAACACCAAACACATGATCATGTTTTATCTACACCTCCATAAGAGGTGAAAATCTAAAGAATTCCTGAGGAGACACATCCAAAAAATAGTCCACCATTGGAGGGTAAGCTATGGAATGCTCCCCTATATTATCCAACATAAGGCCAATAACCAATTATAAAACCCCACCTATCTTATAATGTTCATGACATACTCGACCATCTTGCGAGTCCTACTCTACCATATAAACATAACTACTATATTTGGGTAACCTGAAGGTCAACCATCGGTGATAGAAATACCTATGATCTTTAAATGGAACCATCCAATCTGTTATTAGAATTAGTTTAGACCCTTTCATATCTAAAATTAAAATATCCCCTAGAAACCTATAACCCACGATCTCAAGAGAAGATTCTTTAAAATGATGAAATCCATTCAACTCGATTCCCATCACCATGTAAATAGAAATTACCCCACATATATACTCAGTAGAAAAAAACTTGAACATTAACAGATATGATTGATAGTGAATTCATATGTTAAATAAGGAATAATTTAAGGCCGAATCCACCATTATCATACCTATTATTATATAAGTAACAATATACTGATATGTAGGAGTATTATTCAATTCATACATATTGCATGAAACTTTGCCTTGTGATCAGGCATGACTCTGAAGTCTTTCACTAACCTTCTCCCCTGACAGACCATGACATTATAACCCCTTCCATCACCTTGATCTATGTAACCAGTAAAACTCTATCTAAATATCAGTTGTGGGGTAGAAAATCCGTCATTGAGGTATTAAATGAACCACTGTCATTGATTTCTTGTGACATAATCCTAATAAATCCCTAGGGATAACCCATCCTAAAATAAGATCAGGACCCAAATGGAAGATTCTAACAACTTTATTATTAATGAAATTATATACTTTAATGATGACATATGACCACACTATCTCTCTAGATTATCTTTCATTCACTAACATATCATGACCACCAAATTGTTACTTAATGGTACTAGATGATCCACTTCCAACATATTGTTTCCACCTATGGCCACACACCTATGTCAGAATCCTTTAAGAAATCAAGGTCATTTTCACTACCTCTAAAACTATTTTTAGGTGTAATACATTTACTATATCCTTTATCTTTATACTAAGGCCCTTTTCAAAGTGCCTCACTATAGCCAATTAATAACAATTTATATATAGGAAAAACCATTGTAACTCTATAAACCATGAAATATACTCCATGAAAAATAAACCCTATATTCCATGTGCCTGAAATCCATGTCTGTATTAGTGAACTAGGTTTCATGGGGAATGTGGATAGAGATGTGTGCCTGGAAATACTTCCAGAATGTCCCCATGTGTTGATTAACTGATATAAAAGAACCCCACCATCACCATACCCAACCTTAATTAATATAAATTTAATTAATCACCATATTCTCAGTGGGTTATTCAAATTGTTTAATATTGTTTTGTTTCATGAAGAAAAATCTTAATCTCCTGATTTCTCCCCCTAAATAAACTAATAATAGTCTAAAACTGAAACCACTTAGTCAATTTGGATATCGACTGTATATCCTGGGGCACATCTATCTCTATAGACTACATCACATAGAATAAACTCTCCCAAATTTGAGCATCCTTACCATTGACTCATCCATAGGTGGATTGAAATAATACACCTTAGATTCATACATGCCATTCCCCTTATGGATATCAACTAGTTTTTGGTGAAGAGGAATCTATCTGTAATTTCAAAAGAATTACTCATCACACATTACTATCAAACATCTTTATATTACATTTTATGTAATATTGTAATAAATATAGTCCGATAAACTCACAACATGGGTGATTTCACTATCCCCTATGTACATACACAAGGATCAATTCACACATATAAGGATACCTCACAACCTTATTCTTGGTTAAATAAGATTCAAATCACACATTATTAGGGAATACAAAATATAAGATTCTTATTGGAATATTATTTAACCAAAAATATTTTTCCATTCAATCCATGTATTATATATTAGGTGCATTTTGACCTTTATCAATTTCCTAGACCCATAAATTTTCGTGTTCTATCACCTTGGTGTTCTTAGATGATGTTTCTGTAACATTTCATAGATAAAAACACGCTTTCTGCTGTGACTATAACCCCATTTCACATCAACAAATTTTGATTCAATCTAAGATTACACAATCCCAAATAATTTTTTACTTAATGTTTAGTTATTTTTAGTTCCAACATTAATTGATATAGGAATAAACTATTTCGGTTAATGATAAAACTTTAAATATTCAAAATAATTCTTGAAAAAAGGCATCAATAAAGTAACCATAATGAGGAAATTCCATTAAATACATGACTAATATGATGAATGACACATGACCTCTTTCTACAATTCTAGAGAGTTGAAATACAATTAAACATAACTTAAAAAAACAAACACCTCACTCAAGGTGGAAATAATCTAATGGTAATAATGAATTCCATGAACGAAAATCAAAATCCCGAGAAACAAGAATTTTCCATCATGTGTATATTAGATACTCCAATGAACAATATCATTAAAATTTCACAATATACTATACCTCCTATATAGCATGCCCAAATAGTAAAATAATGAAAATAAAGTACTGAAACCATTTTTTAATGTGCATACCCTAGATCTACTAAATCTGTCCCCAACAAGATTTTTCCCATGGCCTCAAGAGTGAACTCTAATAAAAAAAGGATACAAACTAGAAGTTAGGGCCGATAAGTGGTATAGTGGGGATACTATAACCTTTGGTCAGAGTCCATAACAAAAAATTATTGAAAAACCATACACATAAAATATAGAAAGAAAAGGTTGGATCCCTAATACTAAACCGAAACACATGATATATCATAGTAATTCCACTTAAGGAACAAGAAGATATACATATATGTTAGTTCGAGTGAAATAATCCCACAAATGAAAAGAAGGAAAAAGACCAAAATACTCTAATTACCCAACATTCTGGAACTCAAGTTCTACTCCCAGCTCTAAAATCCCATCTTATCGATGTTATCAAGCATAAATACATTGTTTTTATCCTTGTACCAACTAGCATCAACAATGTAATCCTTAGTACCAAAAGAGGGCTAGAACAAGGTGTAATTATAACACAATAGGCCAAAAAATGGAATCTAATTTAAATATAGTCAATATATGTAAATAATAATGATGTTTAATAAATAAGTGAAGTAGTAAGAATATTAACAAGATGTATAAACAAAAGGAACCATGTTGAAAATTGTGTCGTATAGAGAAAACCTAGTTGTTGCACCCTCAGTTTCAAGTATGTAACCAATTTTTATGGGGTTTAAGTTTATAACATATAAAGGTTATGTTTGATAGATTTAGGTTAATTATAATAGTTTTTGGGGCTTTTCTATAGGTTCATGGTTCGGGAAAACCCTGACATATCTATAGGAAACTATGCACAATGAGAAATGGTGCTAAAGGGATGGCGCACATGATTCACACATTTTGTATAAACTGAGAGACAAACATGTAGAAACCATGAAACATGTTATTGTTGGATTTTGCATCATTGGAGCACATTTTGGAAGTCATGTGAAACATCCATGAAAGGATCATCCTTGAGGAATTATCTTAAACCTAGTTATCACATGGTTTTACTATCCATGTAACTAAATATGCATGGGTTAAAGATAATAACCTAAAATTGTGGATCTTATACATTTTTGTCTCTACCACCCTATTTTTTCCTCTTATGCATTACGAACAGAATATTAACTCTTCCTAAATGTCAGTAAATCTTATCCCATTGATCTGATGGTGATCCAAAGGGTTCTTTATGTGATTTAAATCCAGGTTATTATGGTATGCCTTTATTCTTGGTCATTATTGGTGATTTTTCTTAGATATCCTGATCTATATATATTAATTTGTTATATATACTCATATTTAGGATTAATATAATGTATTTAAGTACGAATATGATTATATTTGGTTTCATTTATTATTGGGGAAGAGATCATCATTGGGTTCATGGAGATTCAACCCATATTAATTGGTGTTTTTCATGTGGTTTAACATTATTGCCTATTTCTCGAGGCTGGTGTCTTGCCTCTAGACACTAATTTATATAACTAATTAGAATAGTTTAAAACCATTCAAATTGGTGTACATTTATTGAAATTTTTTCTCAAAAGAATTTTATAAGCCTACTGTATTTATGGATGGGGGAGTTTTGTTGAATTGTGTAATTATTATATAATTTCCATTGATAATTGATTTTTTAAATTTTTATTTACAAATCATTTCTTGGTTTGATTGATGAATTTTTTTAAAATTTTTTTATATTTAAATGGTTTTGGCATGGTTTTTTTTCATAATTTGAAGCATGTGTTCATATTTCATTTACAAGTCTTGGTTGAAATATGTAATTTTGCTCGATGTCAATGGTGTAATGGAACAAGGGATTTAATTACTTTCTGATGACTTGGTAGATCAACAAGAAACCAAACATATGTATGGAACTGTCATAATGAATCATGCATGTGTTGATGTGTGGATGGGTGGTTATGTCTATTGGAAATAAATATTCCAAAAATAGAAACATGAATTTTTTTGAATAAATGTTTTTGTTGATTTCATGAAAATATCTTTTTTGTATAGGGAAAAATGTTTTCAAAATTAGTTTTTTGGTAAACTATATCATTTTTTATATAATTTTTTAATATAAATTTTACCCTTAATGTGATAACTTGTTCTATCCTAGTTGAATGAGTAGGGAAGTCTTTAAAGAAAAATCCAACTGAGTTTTAGTACTCACCAATACATTGAAACATTAGTTATCTTGTATATGTAATTTTTTTAGACATGTGAAAAGTCAATTTATCATACATATTATGTATTACTTTGTGATACTTGGACTATTTTGGGGAATTTGGAGATTTGAAATTGTGAAGATTCGGTGTTGTGGTCGTCTTTGTGTTTTTTTTTGGTTTTGTAGTCTGATGTTGTGAACATTTTTGTTTTTTAGTCTCCCATTATGGTACTCTTTTAGTAGATTTGATATTAATGAAATGTGTGAGATGTCTTTAATTTTTATCACACACCATTTATTATTTTTTTATTTCGGGGATTTTGGTTGGATTTCTAATTTTCAAAAGGGAATATAATCCCACAAATATATTAAATCCCTCTAGCATTAATTTCCTACTTTAAGTGTCATGGGGATGTCACTTACATCCAAGAATCATCCTTCAACCTCCTAAATAAAATGATAAGGGGATGGATGTTATAAGTGGTATCAAAATGGAATTCCTTTTATGGTCCATGTAGTCATAGTTTCTTATTTTCATGTATTTGCTATTCTTTCTTAAATATTTCTTGTCTCGGGTTAGTTAAAAGGAGTAGGATTGTCAAGAAATTAAGTGGACAGATATAAAATAATTAGAAAACCTTTTTATAATGAAATTCATGTTACTAGGGATTTGGGTACAAAAGTGTTTTGGTGAAACTTATTGGATTTGGACTTTCATTGTTTTGGGTTTATCCAATGAGACGAACGTGGAATTAATTTTATAAATGACACTCCACAAGGAGTTCATATTTCATTTTAAGTAATGATATATGATTTTTTTCAATATAAATTTTATTTTTTAAAAAATGTTAATTTTTTTCCAAATTAAATACATTGAAATGAAAATGGGTGTGTTAATTTGAAATGGTTTAATTTTCAAAAGAATATTGATATTCCTAAAAAATGGTTGATCATGGTAAGGGTTGATTTTATAATGAGTTAGTGTGATAGTATTCTGTGGTAGAATATGAAAGGCAAGGGCTTTCGTTGATATGGAGGGACATTTTTGGAATTTTTTGTCACTATAGAAAATGAAACCTGCTAAGAATAATAGAAAAACCGAGGAGGAGATAAAGAGAATTTGGATTCAAATGAGCTGCAAGAAAACCTAAATATGGGTTTGATGTATAGTTTATGCATTTCAGGCACTATACATGGGGAACATGAGGGACGAGTGAAGACAAGTGGATCATTCTGTCTAGTTTCAAAAGTAGAATCCATATATTTTTGTGGTGGTTTAAACTAAAAAAGGTAGATATGTGGTTGAACATGATGAATCATATATTTTTTTCATTGTTACTCTAGAAGATTAGAAAATCAAGATGAAAATGTTTATGATGGCAGGTCTTTCACGCCAGTGGTGGGATCTAGATGTGCATGATAAATTTGATCAAGTCCTTGGTTGGGAGGATTATGAAGAATTATCAAAAGAACAGTTCTATCATCACTTGTAATGAATCCAAATCACAACAAAATTATTCATCATGAAGGAGGAAAATCATTTTGTCACATATTGGGCAGCAAAAATCATGGATTTAGTGAACTTTTCACATGAGGTTGTGGCTAGTGTGTCCTTGATAGAATTTATATTTGAATTGGTGATGAGGTTTGAGATTTATTGGAAGATTGATATTCTTTTTATTACGGATTTTAAAAATATGGTTAATAGAGTAACAATGGTTGAACGAGACAATTTTGAAGCTATGGGAAGAGGAACTATATTGATACCCATGGAAAATATTGGGAACCATAACTATGGGATCCAAATGAATAGAGACAACTATTTCCTTTGTGGGAGCATGAATCAAAATCAGATAACTGGATTAGTGAATCTTCCTCCCAGATCCATGACAAAATATAGATGTTTGCAATGTGGTTCCTTCAACTACATGAAATGAGAATGTACTACACCACCATGGTTATAACATATTTTAAATAAGTTGCTTAATAATTAACACTATTGTTGTAGTGCTCTGAGTTTAAGTGGTTGGGATACTTATCAGGTGTCACAAGGGTTGTATTCTTTGATGAGATGAGGACATCAGAGTCAACATCATCAGTAGAACAGAAAAATACATGATGATTCTAGCAACACCATGAATCCTTAGGTAGTGCAATCTCAAACTAGAAATAAAGAGAAAAGAAAAGCAACAAAGAAATTATATGGAGATGAATAGGTCATTTTGGATGAGCATTCTGCACCATAAATGGTGTGTGGAATGATTATTTTTAATTCTTCCCTTATGGATTCTTTTTTTTTTGATATGGGTGAATCCCATTGCATTATTTATTATCGTGATGTTTAATTTCTATGTTTAAAAGTTGAGATGATGGATTTTGTGATAAAGCATCAATGTATTATTGGTAAATTAAAATGTTTTCCCTTTTTGTAGATCTTCTCTAATAACTTTTGATAGAGCCAAGTTGAAATGGTATTTTTATCTATTTGAGATTGATAATTTGGATATAATCATAGGCAATAATTGGTTGACAATGTACATAGATCACATCGATTGTTATACAAGAAATTTCAATTTTGTGACTAATGATGGCATCAAGATTCTCATTTGGGGAGAATGAAATAAAAAAGGTGGCGCAATGGGCTTGTTAGAACCATCAGTTGGAATGATCACATACTTGTTTTTACTATTGTCTTAGGAATTGATGGATGAGATCGAGATGAACAGTTTTCTAGCAATTTTGGATCTGTTTCTAAATTATTTTCCAAATCATTTATCATGGTTTCATCCCATTAAAGATGTGTAATTTGTAATTAATCTCCTCATGGGGACCAATATATATCAATTCCATCATTTCATATGGGATTAACTGAATCAAGGAAATTCAAATGGCAGTTGTAATAGATGGAAAAAAAAGGGCTCATTCATCCTTTCACATCTCTGTGGGTAATACCATTATTCATTGGGAAAAATATTGATAGAACTCTAATTTTTTGTATGTATTATGAAAATATTAACTATGTTATCATAATGAAAATATATACATTTCAATGTATTAATGATTTTTTTATAAATTTATGTAAGATCAGTGGTTCTCCAAGGTTTACTTGCTATTGGGATATCACAAATTATGAATTTGGGAGTGGAATATTATGAAGAAAACATTCAGAAGAAGGCATGAGAATTTTTAATTTGTGTTATGTCATTACGTCATAAAAATTAACCATCAATCATTATGGAATTGATGAATCATATATTTAAAATATATTTTTTTATTTCATGGTGGCGTTTTTATGACATATTGGTGTATTCAAGGATAATGGATGATCATTAGAAACACCTATAATTTTTTTTGGGAATCATGAGAGTCCATTATTAATATTCCAAATTTTAAATGAGTAATTTTTTGATATAATATGTATGTTTTCTTGGACATGTAATTTCTGAAAGTGGTGTTTCAGTGGCTCTAGAGGAGATATAATCTATTATATTTTTGAAACCATTGATGAATTTATTTGAGAAACAGAGTTTTTTTGTCTAACTGGTTATTATCAACAATTTTTTAATTAATTCTCTGGACTAGCTTCTCTTATGACATTTATTAAAAATAAGAATGTTCCATTCAAATAAGATGATGAATTTCATAAATCATTTCTACATCCAAAATCTCACCTTACAATTGAAAAAATCACAATCTTTCTGAAATTAGGATAATGGAATGTGGTATACTCTGATGCTTTGGGATCAAGGCTGGGGATTGTTGTCATGAAGGAACATCATGTTTTTTCTTTTGGTTCGAGGTAGTAATTATTTCATGATAAGAATAACCCAACACATGATTTTTAGTTAGCTACAATAGTCAACTATTTGAATACAAGGCGTCATTACCAATTTGGTGAGAAATTTACTGTGTTTACGGATCAGCTGATCTTGTAACATATTTTCCAACAAATTTATTTCACTGAATGAAAATGAATATGGATTGAGTATCTCCAAATGATTGAGTTTGACTTGATTTATACACTAGGTAAATGAAATTTGGTGTATGATGCATTAAAGATAAATTCTTTATTCTCCACTGGAAAAAGAAGCTTTAGATGAGTGACAGTTGATGTTGGTATTAGATGACATGCGCTCGGAATGTGAAGACCTAGGTGATGTAACAACTTTATTTCCATATTACATGGTTCCTACTTTGGTAAAGATGGTTAAAGTGGAATAGATTATTTTTTTTAGAATGTGTTGTTATGAGTTCAAACATAGTGGTGGGTAGAACATTTAGGGATGGAAGATGGATGAGATTTCATTATTGTGGTTCCAAAATGGGATGGTCATAACTATGGGTTGTTAGGAACAAATTCATCACACATACCATCATTCATGATGGTCAATTTATCCTAGAATATAGAAGATGTATAAGGCATTTAAAGTACATTTTTTGTGTGTAAGAATAAAGAGAAATGCGGTTGATATTGTTTAGAGATGATTAAATCATCACCTAGTTAATGGATAAAATGAATGACCTATAGTTATGTTATAGTCTTCCTCTATTCAATTATGGAAATGGAAGTAGACAACTATGGATTTTTTAATATGTCCCCCAAGAACGGTTTGGAAAAATGAATCTGTATGGGTTAGAGTGGACCATCATACCATGTTGACTCGTGTATTTACTATTTTTGAATCCCATACGGTGTAGGACGTGTAATATTTATATATATATATATATATAAGAAGTGGTAATGTGATAGGGTATACAATTTTTGATTGTGACAAATAGATATCTAAGGTTTACATATCGATTCAGGAAATCCATATAGAAATACCTTAGGACTCAGTTGAATATGAGTGTGGTGTGTCATAATCATATGGATATGAAATCCAAAATCATGAAACATAATTTTAAAGACATGTTGTCATCTCATATAATGGATTATGGTTTCTCATGGGAAGAGAATGTGTCATTAGTGGAGTTCTCATATAACAATAGTTAACAACCCTCGATACAAATAGATCCTTTTGAATCATTTTATGGTTATCATTTTTGATCCTCACATTTTTGGATGGAAATAGGTGAAATGTCATTGGTTGGGACAATCCTTTTCCAAGAAACAATATAGAATTTTCAATTGATCATGAAATGGATGGAGATAACTCATATTCATCATAAATCATTTTTAGATCATTATCAACCTCAATTTTCATCTAGGGTGGGTGATCATGTGTTATTGAGGATCTCTATAAGGATTTTAAATCATCATTTTGGGTATCAGGTCAAGTTATCTACGAGGAACAGAAGCCCATTTGAGCTATTGGAATAGGTTGGTGAAGTGACATATTGCTTGGAATTTCCACCAAGGTTCAGCGTGGTGAATAATGTGTTTCATGTATCTTTGTTGATGAAGTATTAACCTGATCCTAACAATGTGATTAGATTTGATCATGTCGAACTATATCCAAATCCATCAACGGTACATATCTTGTTGTGGATTGTGGATAGTTAAGAGGAAATTTTCAGGGTAAAATCATCAATGTAGTGCAGGTTTTGTGGAAAAATGGTCATATTCGAGATGATATATGGGAATGGGAGAAATAAATAAAAGATAAATGGCCAGAACTCATTCAAAAATATGAGTGTTTTCTACTTTTTTATAATGGAAATAACAATGGTGGGGAGAAATTATCACCCATAGTTTCAAGTAAGTAACCCTTTATTTATTATTTTTATGTATGTAAATAATAAGAGTGTTGTTCAGGATTGTTTGGGAGTATTATGAGTGTTTTTGGAATATTATCCAGGTGCACAGTCGGTTCATGATTTTAGAAAATTATGTAACACCTACATGATACTATTAACAATGAGTACTACTAAAGGGTTGGTCCACATGTCGTGAATGGTTTGTCGAAACCATGTGGAATCCTACGAGAAATTGTTAAACATGATATAGTGGTCCTTTGAATGGATAGAGAACGGTTTTGAAATCATAAAAGCCAACACTGTGGGGTTTATCCTTTAAGTAGTAGCATGTTCATGTTTCAAGCATGGTTTGACTATATGTGTGAATAATTGTGCATAGTTTATAGATACGATACTAAAATTGTTGATCTCGTCCATTTTGGTCTTTAAAAACCTTGTTTTTCTACTTATGCAGCCCTAACACAATATTCTGTCTTTTTAAAGGTCTAGTAAGATTCTCCCATTCATCCGAAGGTTATCCAATGACTACTTTTGGTAATTTGAAGATTGATTCTTATAATAATAATTTGTACTCGATCGTTCATGGTTCTTTTTCTTAAATCTACATCTATATCTCTCTATTTTTCATATATTTTTACCCTTTGTGGATGGATCTAATTTATTTACAGCCAACTATGATTATATTTGTCTTGTTTTAATATAGGGTAAGCGATCTAAGGGGGGTTCATGTAGATTCAACCGAAATTCATTGGCTTATTCATAACATTAATCATTTTAAATAATTTCTTATGGTAGGTGGGTTCAATCCTAACTGATCTTTCATGAACTGATTGGATTACATTTAACATTATTAAATTGATATAAATTTATTGAAAAATTGTTGCGAAAATCATGGTGGAAACACTCTTTATTAATGATTTGTGGATTTTTGTGGAATTATAGAATTGTGGAATTATTTTAGAAAGTGATTTGATAATCAATTCTTAAAATGTTTATTTTATAATAGTTTCTTGGTTTTATTTATAGGAAAAATTCAATAAAAAGGTTTTATTATTGAAATCGTTTTGAAAGGGTTTTTTTGAATACATGGTGTTCTATGTTCAAATTTTATTTATGATGCTTGTTGGAATTATAACCATGATCTTGGTGACAAAGGTGTAATGGTGCATGGGATTATATTACCACATGATGACTTTGGTAGATAAATAATAAACTGCTCATGAGTATTGAATTTTCATATTGAAGCATGCATGTGTAGTTGTGTGGATTGGTGGATGGGTGGATATGTGTACTGAAAGGATATATTCCACAAATGGAAACATAAAATGGTGTTTAATAAGTTCTTTGGTTGAATTCATGGAAACCAATTTTGTTGTGTGGAAAACTATGTTGTTGAAAGTAGTGTGGTTTTTTAATAAGTTGTTTCCGGTTGTTTTATATAAATTTATTATAAAATGTTCTAACTAGGTATATCATATTGTCATGAGTAGGAATTCTTTTAGGGAAATCCTACTTAGTTATAGTACTCACCACTACATTGGAACATTGGTTCTTTTGAAGATATCATTTTTCGGGACATGGGAAAATGTAAGGTATAACACATCCTGATGTAATTTGTGATACTTTTACTATTTAGGAGGATTTTTATCTTAGCGCGTGTGGATATTTGTATTTTTGTCCATTAATGGGTTTTGTTGGTTCTGTAGTCTCCTGTTTTGCACTTGGATGCTTAATATTCTTCTGTTATCATACTCTTTTAGTGGGTTTGATATAAATGAATTGTATGAACTGTCTTTAATATTTATCATATATTATGCAGTGATTTATTTGGTTATTGGTTCTTGGTTGGTTGTTTTATTTTAACAATGTAAAATAACCCCTACTTTATATTGATGTCATTTAGAATATGTTTATAGACTTTGGCAATTTGGGGACATCTCTTAAGGCTGCATAACTTCTTTCTACCTCATAAATCTAATAAAAAGGGGGTGGATGTTACAATTGTCTAACCCAACCTCCATCATCCTATGCTGGTCTCAGAACAGGAAGGAAGTATCATTGATAAAATATAGTTCCAAGTTGAATCCCTAAGGGTACCACAATCTTGTAACCTATGGAAATTAATGTGGCTCAATTGGGAAGTACCTTCCCACAATTCCAAATAAAATTCATTACGTAGGCCAAAACTCAAGGGACCTCCCTTTAATTTCATTGGAATGAATATATTGTAATCCAAGGCCCACAAAATATGAATTTACCACCAATAAGATCAAGATAAATATAAGGAACTCGTACCATCTAATTAAAAAATTATACCCCTAAATAATCCATGAAATCCATCCCTAAAATTCAATTAGAGCATAAATTACCTGAATTTCATCAGGAATCTCCCAAACGCAATTCACAATAATGAATCTATATTTGCTCCAGTATCATTCTTGAGGTATTCCAAATACATTGAAACCAACAAATCCAATGGTGTCTCCACACCCTGGAATTCACATTCTTCCTCTAAAGGGATCCAAGGCATGTCCATGAAATTCCACATAGATACAATTCATGTGGGATAAATTGAATTCATCCATGGAATTACTTACTCACAACCATTTCCTAGGATTATAAAACAATTCATCATTACCCATATCAAATAATGCAAAAATTTACAACTGAATCCATGTTATCAATTTGGGTTTGTTCACATTTTTATTTAATTTATAAATAGCTAGAATATCTAACATTTTCTATAAGTCGTTCATAGTACCCCACTATCTAGATTAAATCCATTCATCAATAATAAAAAAACCCCTAAGCGCAAATTAATTAATTCATTTTATTTTTTTAAAACTAACTAAACGCTTTAACAGTTTAAATAAGGTTTTACCCAATCTAAAAAAATCCATTCGCTGTTCATGTGATTTCCATGAAATAATTAATGTAGCCCATCAATTTAATTTAATTTCTAGGTCAACATTTTGATGATTCATCATGAAAAACAAGACAATAACTCAATAAAATGGTAATAAATTAGGTTAAAATCACAAGACCACCTACCTTAGTTTATAATAGTTATGCTTTTCAAATATTGGCCTTCAATTCTGTCAAGAACAAATGAGAAATTATGTAGTTTAAAAAATCTTTTAAAATTTGGAATTTACATATAGTAAGTGGTGAGAGTGTTAGATGAAACCTAAAATAATTATTTAATTCTAGATGAGTGTTAGAATTACCAAATGACATCTCATATTATTAAAAAAATGGAGATGGATTGGTGTAGAAACATCTTGGAACCTAAGAAAGGAGATAACACCTCCCAAAATGTTGTTTCTACCCTAACTGAGGGTGGGATTCAAGTTAAGAAGCACATGGGTAAAGTTGTAAAAGACCATTTTGTACTTAAAACATAGCTAGAACCCCCCAAATATTCCGTGGATCTCATTATCTTTTCATTTGGATTAAATAAGAACTCTTGGACTATAGAGAGACCACTGGCTAGTAAGTTTTCTACAACATGTTAGTCGGTGGAACTTTATCCTTTAAACTGCATGTGCCAACCTTATTATGTGCCTCCCAAGAAAATAGGAATACCCCAAACCACATTCTACTCTTCATAAATGTTAAAATTAAAGGTTTTTGGGTAAAATAAAAAGGGTTCTAACATCAAAATATTGTAGGGATCGTACATTATCTTTGAAAAAAATAGAATTCCTACCTCACCAATATATTTAATATTTTATCCAGGAATAACATAAGAATGTGATCTTCACATATGGTTGCACTAATTCTTCTATATTACACATGATATCTCTAAAAAATAACTATTTTGGTTTTAAGAAGATCTTTTTCATTATTCTTTATCACGATTAAGCATCAATTTTTTGGAAAATCTTTGAATTGAGTTTTCTATTTAGTATTTCATATGAAAAAATAATACTTATATCCTAGAGTTCAAGAACCTCTTTCATGAAAACTTCTTTCATCAGTGGTGTGAGTATTTTTTGGGGGTTGAATTTTATTCATCCCTTATTCTTTTTTAACATTAATGGTGGATAAAAGGGGGCTGATTCCCTCAATTTAATTCATCCCATAATAATTTCTTAATTTTTTATCATTATATCAATTACAATATAGTTATATTGTTTCATAGAAAAATGTGAACTTATGATCACTAGTAGGGTGTTCTTGTATCTCAGAAATATATAAGTAAGTGTACTTGTTAGTAGATTAAATTAAAGAGTTAGAGGATTGATGATTATAGGAGTGATTTGTGGATATGATTCCATTGATAGAGGTTTTATCCATCACACTCTCTTAGGTTTAGTGATATATTTATCATCAGCTGTATACTCTTCATCATACACCATATCATAAATGTGATCAGTTATATTCTATTTCTGTTATTATTTTAATCTCATGTATGTTGGTTTTTCTTCTTCTACAAAAGTGAAAATCACATAACAATATTCTAAATCTATTTGTTACTTGAAAGTTTCACATGCTTAGAAAATACCTTTCTTCTATCTAAATATAAGGATATGTCTTCCAAGATTTAAATAGATTTCTTCCCTCACTGTTTTAAAATTTGTTCTCCCCAAAATAATGGTAAATAAACATCTTCCACTATCTCTATTATCATGTAATCAGTATGAAAAACGATTTTCCTAACTATGACAAGTAGGTATTCAAGGACCCCCTGAGTGTATTTTTGTAACCAGTAATCAAGAAACAAAAAAACATTTTTATATTTTGTTCATCTAATCCATGATTATGAAATAAAATCATTGGTATAAGTTTTAATGTGACACACATGCTGAAAAAAAAATATCAAATGCATAAGATCCAATGGTACATCGAAATAGAAAACTCTTAGATCCCTCATATTCAGTGAAACATTACATTGTATGATTGAAAAGTATACTTATCTAATGAATTTTACTCCCATATATTATAAATTTATCATATTTAACAAAAAAACTTTATCAATTTCACAAATGACATAAATTTGTAAGTGATTCAACAAAAGGAATATTTATATGAAGATTTTTAGAAATTTTTAAACACATTTTTCTCTGAGCATCCACTTTCATTGGATAGATTCTCTATATGAATGGGTGATGGGATTAATAAGGTTATAATTTTCTGTAAACATATACTTTTAAAATATATTTGATATGATATATACCACACCATTCCTTATCAATGGACTTTTTCACTATAATCATTTCTACTTTAGTTTGAGCTTTTGACATAAGACATTCCTTCCTTAGATAATATTTTTTTCCTTAGCTTTTAAATTTTATGATTTCCCCTTTTCTACCTCTAGTTTAATAGTGTGAAGGATTTCATTCCTCTATCTCTCATCCACATCACAACATCACAACTTTTTCCTCCACTATTGAGTTTTATTAAAATTTACTAGGTAGTGTACAAAGTAACAAGTTTAATAGCTTCTGCAAAATGCAATCCATTACAAGCTCTCAGTTTTGAAGTGTGGATTTTTGATTCATTAGATATGTTTTTTGGTTTATCATAATAATGTATTTAACAGTTAAACACTAATATGATCATTGAATAAATGTATGAATCATATCCTTGCATGATTTTTTTTTGGGATGTGCAAGATTTTTTTGGTTTAGAATTAATTCTACTAAATTTGGTTTTAGAGATAATTATTTATATATATATGATGAGGACATTTGAAATTTCCTTTAGGGTAGTGGATATGGTGGGTATATCGGTGGTCCTTGATTACAATTGACAATTTCCCCTCCTTGATAATTTTTTCATTTTTGTTGTGGTTTTTGGGGTTTAAATTGATATGGTTTATTATAATAACTCTAATATTACTGTTCTCTACTATTATTACTATCATTTATATAATCAAAATTCTTTTTTTCTTTAAACCTTCCATATATTCCTAATAAACATGTTGTCTATTGAGAATCCCATAAGATTCCACATGAACTATGTCTATCATTGATGATAACATGTGTGGTGGGAATAGTAATTTCACATTATAATAATCACTTTAAATATTATTTCTTTTATTTTTTTTTTTTATTTTTTTAGTGTTTTCTTCATTGAAATTCTTGATATTTAAAATTTTAAGGTATTAGTTCATGTTGAAATGTTGGCGAACGATCAACACAAATTGTACCACCAACAGTGTGAAACATGAAATCCAATGGTAGTGGATAATTTCTTATTTTATACATGATTATAATAACTATATCATCTAAAAATGTGGTTTCATGTGTGTGTCATGTAGGGGGTTCATGGTCGGTGTAGGGTTTGGAATATTATGTGGCCAATATATGAAACCAACTCAAAATTTTAGAAACATAAATATATTATCATATTGCTCCCTATTTTTAAAT
Organism: Viscum album; assembly: GCA_963277665.1. NCBI lineage: Eukaryota > Viridiplantae > Streptophyta > Magnoliopsida > Santalales > Viscaceae > Viscum > Viscum album. The sequence continues at coordinate 1,652,203,829 of OY728121.1, read as the reverse complement.
CCATATCTACACCAACTCATTTCTAATGTGCAAAACTGACCACGGAACACCATAGGTGGATTCTCTACCTTCTCCCTTGTAATTATTTTGGTTTTCCAATAACTTCTATAGATATCTATAAGGTTTGGAAACATTTCATATTTTTTCATCTCTTTTATCTTTTTAATATATTTATCATTAAATAAGGATATGTCAATCAAAAAATTGGTGTGATTTAATAAAAATTTCTCATTTCATTATTCCCTAGGGGTGATAATTCATCTTTTATCCTTCCTCTTTTCATTTTCCAAGGATTTTTTTTGTTTATTATTATTCTAGGTAGGTGCTTCCATGGTTTCCCTTTTCCAATTGAAACTATAAGATTATAACATTTTTTTAAACACATTTAATTGAAATTACATTTTTTATGTACTTATTCAAATTCATAAGATATTATATTAAGTGGGAAATGGTGTTTTATAAGAAAATGTGTCCACTTCAATGCAGTTTTACATGGGATACAATTTATTTTTTATTCAAAAATATATTTTTTTCATGCGTTTTTATATGGGTTGAATTTTTTTATGTGGTTGTATAAGTATACATTATTTTAGGATTACTAATTATATATTGATGTTGTTAACTATTTTTTATGGTTCTTATTATCTATATAGGTTTTAAAAGCGGATTTCATCTGGATTTCAAAGGTGTATTCTAATTTTCACTAGATTTAAATTAGTTTTCAATAGGAAATTTTATGTTAAATTTATAAAATAAATACTATAGGATGATTTGGTATGTTAAATGGGATTGTGAATAATATTAGTTTCTAAACTGGGTTTCAAAATAATTTTCGAAAATGATATAACTATTTTTGAATATAAAGACCCATTTGACACTTTATATGAATGATTTTAGTCCAAAATGAATGACACCCTCAATTAAATACCCATAATATATTTTTTAAATTAATTTTATGATGTATATGATTTTTTCCTTATATGAGTAAGAATTTGGGGTATTTAGTGGGGAGTGGGCGTAATGGTGGGTTGAGTTTTTTACATAGACATTTTATACCTTGTATATTAACTATTTGTGTGTGCCTGATATGGAACACATCCTTCCACGCCCTTTATTTCTTATATCAAATGTATCCTACATCTCATAGTTATATATTGACTTATAGTTACTATCTAGTCATTGTAAAAATAACAAGACCCCCCATGGTATAGTATATACTTTGGCCTTGGGGAAATGTCATCGATGTGTCTAGAAAATAGTGGTCATGTGGTAATAAATATTGACCTTCATCAACTAGATGGTATATGGTGGAACCCAAGATTGACTAAGATCATATCACAATATATTTATCTATTTTAATTAATTTGATACTCATTCCCAAAAATTATCTTTGACATATTTGACATTGATTTTTCTTTAGATGTTGTATAATTATTCAATATGTTTTATGATTCTTATTTATATCATCAATATAGTGGTCTTTTTTATATTTCTTATATATTAGTTCATTGATGATGAATTATAGTTTTTGATCTTGATTTATTTTATTATATATTTAAATGTATTTCTATTTACTTGTATTCATTTGGTTTATATTTATTTGGGTACTGAAGATTATTTCTGAAGAATATTTCTTGAAATGGTTTTAGAAGTTTTTTATAATAAAAATTATATTTATAAAAATAATGTGTTTTTTGTATTTGAAATTTTTTTTAATAAAAAGGAGTTGGGATTTTCATGTGAACTCATTTTCCTAGTTTTTTATAGAAAAATATCATAAATTAAAGAATATTAAACTAGTGTTTCTAGAATATTTCGAAAAATAAATGCATCGAATCATTAGTAAAATCCTTTTGGATTGTTTATTCTAACATCCTACTTACGCCACTCAGTTTTTGTAGACTGAGTGGTCTAATTTTTAGTTTTAGGTTTAGTTACTAGGGTAATCTAGCCTCTGGGAATCCAATATTTTCATCTCTTATAGAGTTGGTCTTATTTGAGGCTAAACTATGGCATCAGTGTTGCATAGAGATTTTGATGGGTATTTTGGATTTTATTTTATATATTGGATATATCATCTTAGATGACGTTTTTTGATTTTGGTTTTTGTCAGATGTATTATATTACTTAGTTTCATTTTCTATCTATTTTTTCTTATTTTATTACATTATATTTAAAATTTATTATCAATTTGTTGCATATATATTCAATGAATAGATGCACCATGATAAATTATGGGTTGAATTATTTTGCATCTTGTAATTTTGTTTCCAATGATAAATCAGTAAAAATAAGATCATTTTGAGGCCTAGGTGCTTGGTACTATCCCATGGGATTAAGTAACTGCATTCATGCCTTTCCATGATCCATCTTCACTACATGGATTAGTTTTATCTTAGGTTGGAAAGTAAAAAAATTGAATCAAATCATATATTATTTAGAATTTATAGGTTCTTGAAGTGATTTTGTTATTAATGATGTTAAATAGATGGGATATGGTATTATAAAAGATCCATAAGTTGGTCATGAGCATGTGCATGAGTACTACCTCTTAAGAAAAACCTTTGTTACCATGAGATTTCAAGATTTGAGTCCAAATTCTATGATTTATTTTTTGTTCTTATAGTGGTTTTTTTAGTTGAATTTATAGTGATTTTTTATTCTTTATGGAGTTTGACAAGTTTTTTTTTACATTTTCATTGAATAGTTGGAAATAATTGGAAGATCATAGTTTTCCCAAAAGTCCTAACACACCATGTGGTTCCTATGTTCATGGTTCAAGGAATCTTCTAGTATACCATTAAATGATTGGAACATGGTCTGTCAAATCTTGTGGCTCAACTATACACACCCAATAAACCCACAATATTTTTTCTTCATTCATTTTTATTTCATATTTATTTTTATCTGGTGTTATAATCAGTTTAGATGGTCTATTTTGATTTTTATGTCCACTTATTGTAATTTTTTAACTTTTGTGAATATTTCTTAATAGAAAATTGGTTTGGAAAGGGTTAGGTATTGTTTTCAAAATTTGAAAATAAGTTTTTAAAAGATAATTTTTAACATAATATGGGATACTATATTTATAAATTTATATTTTCACCCGTGTGATTTTAAGGTTTCTCTTTCATTTCCTGAATAGATCTACAAGGATTTGGTCTCTTTTATCCATTCTTTCATCTCCATTATCATGTTTTTCCATTATTATTGATATTTGATAGTTTTGGTCAAATAATTAGTGGTGTTTGGTTCTAATTTATTGTTTCGTTAGTCCCTTGTATTTATAGATTAATCTTCGAGCTTTCCTGACTTTGTTTTCAATGAATTCTTTCATATTCACATGTTATTGGTTTTTGTTTTCTTTTATGCAATTTTATAATCAAGAGAGTATATAATTTTTTAAATATATTTTTATAAAATTATTTATTCTATGTTCATATTAAAATATAAAATGGGTTTTATCAAACATTATTTGATGTTTTATGAGAAATTATTCAACATCAAAGGTGTTTTAAATGGGTTATAGAGTGGGTTTTTTAGGGAATTCATTTTTAAATTATTTTATAAGTGGTTTGTATTATTTTTATTTAGACTGATGATTATACATGTTTTTTAGAATTTACTAATTATATATTTATTTTTGTATTTATTGTATTATGGTTCCTTTGAGAAATGTTTTTTTAATAATGGATTTATCTATAGTTTTAAATTTGTTTTTTAAAATGTTACTTTATTTGACTTTAGTTATAAAATGGATGTTTAAAATGAAATTTATAAATTATGAACTACAGGAATATTTGGCACCTTAAAATTTGATTTCAATGTTATTGTGTTTTCAAATTTTTCATGAATGGATTTTTCAAATTGATATCAGTAGTCTAGAAACCCAATTAATAATTGAAACTTTATACCAATGGTTTTCTTCTAAAATACATGAAGACATCACATAAATCCAAATGGATAAATTATTGAAATCAACTCGATGATGGATAAAATTATTTCTGTTACTTATATGAGTTATAATTTGTTACTTTAGTGAGAATTTCTTGTGAGAGTGGGTTGAGGATTAACATTGGGATGTTTTTTCTTTATATTTTATTTATCATGTGTTCCTGATGTGAAACATATTCTTATTAACCCTCTATTTCCTATATCATTAAGAAACTAGGATCATATTGAGGGATTTAAATACTATTATTATATAGTAATGATGGGGCCGACATAGACCCCCTAGTTATAGGTCATTCCTATTCCATTGGGGAGTTCCACTAGTGTGATTATGATAGAGTATCTAAGAGGTTTTAGATGTGGAAATTCATATATAGGTTGATATATAGTTCTTACCGAGTATTTATATGATCATCTCACTATATTTTTACATGTTTTCCATGATTATGTACAATTTTCCTTATTATTCATGCCCCATTATGGTCTTGATTTATTTAATTTCCTATTTAAATTTCATTGTTCTTAGTCACAATAATTTTGTTTTTATTTATTTGTGGATGTTGTGTTGTTTCTAAATAATATTTTTACAATTTTTTTACAAATTTTTTTAAATGTTAAATTTATAAATTAATTTTGAATGAAAACATTAATATTTTTATTTTAGGAATCACATTGTAATAATATAAAAAATACAAAAAATATTTTAAATTAATTTTCCTATAAATTTAATAAAACCTATCATAAATTACATCACTTCTATATAATGCTTCTACAATGTTTTTGAAAATGAAATTCAATGAATCTTTATTGAAATTCTTTTAATATGTTTATTATCAAACCCTAATTACGCCAGTTGACATATATATACATTTTGATCTATTTTATAGGCTTAGGTTCTACTAATATAGATCTCTATCAACTGGTCATACATTCTTTTAGTCTCTCAAGGATGAGGGTTCATTTTTAATTTTTGATGGTGACATCAGATTTACATGGAGATTGTTATTGTGATTTTTGTTTATAATTTCAATCTTGGAAATATTAGTCATCTTGGAATTTTATTATTTGATTTATATCATATGGATTACTATAATGAGTTGAATTTTTGTTCTTTTTTTGTGTTTTTCTTCTTTCAATTGAATATTTCTACGGATGTTTATCCACAGATTTCTAAGGTATAGATACCCCAATCTGGATTCTCGATGGAATTATGAATAAAAAAATAATTCCACTATGTCCAGACAAAAAATAATACAAAAAAATGGATACAAAAAAACATCAACATATAATACAAATAGTATAATCATAAATACTTCTCATGAAGTGTGGATGAAATCAAAGGTGATTTTACCTTCCATTTATCCAAAAAAGACGGATTGGCAGTAGAGGCTTATTGAACACTAGGAATGGATATAGATACATTAGTCAAAGAGGGAGGATCTCTGATTAAGATTGGTCTGATATACTGAAATAATTCTTTTAGGGATAAATATAAAGGCTGGAAAATGTTCATTAGGATCTCTGGTTACACTAGGTCAGAAACTCTAGAGGAAAAACTTAAGGGTTTAGATGAGCTGTAACTAGTTTGGACTCCTTAGAAATTATTTCATTTCTAGAAACATATAGAATGGGTATCATAATATTAATGAAATATTTGATAATTTTTTACCTCTCATCATAGCACTGATAAAATAGTTATCTTCCATGAATATATTTTTCACCGGAGTCATGAACTTTAATTGATTCAGTATATCTTTAATGGTTTTTCTGACCAGATGCATCCATAGATTCACAATGGTACTCTTTTAGTCTCTCATTGTGGTACTCTTTTAGAAGTTTTGAAATAAATGAAATGTGTGAGTTGACTTTAATTTTTATCACACATCAGGTTTCATTTTTTTATTTGTTGGTTTTTCATTGGTTTTGTAATTTTCAAAAGTGAATATAATCCCCAAAATATATTAAAGCCCTCTAGAATTAATTTCTTATTTTTAGTGTCATGGGGATGTCACTTATATCCAAGAAACATCTTTAAAACACCTCAATAAAATGATAGGGGTGGGATGTTATAAGTGGTATCAACATGGTCTTTCTTTTATGGTCCATGTAATTATCAGTATTTTTTCTCTTGGATTTGATATTCTTTATTGTATTTTTCTTTTCTAAGGTTGGTAAAAAGGAGTAGTATTGTCAAGACCTGAAATTAATAGATTTAAAATAATTATACAACCTTTTTATAATGAGATTCATGTTACCAGGGATTTTGGTACAAAAGTGTTTTGGTGAAAATTATAGGATTTGGACTTTCATTATTAGGGGTTTGTCCAATGAGACGAACATGGAATTCATTGTATAAATGACACTCCAAATTGAGTTCATATTTCATTTTTAGTAATGATATATGATTTTGTTCACTATAAATTTTATTTTTTAAAAAAATGTTAATTTTCATTCCAAATTAAATACATTGAAATGAAAATGGGTGTGTTAATTTGAAAATGGTATAATTTTCAAAAGAAAATTGATATTCCTAAAAATGGTTGATCATGGCAAGGGTTGATTTTAGAATTCATTAGTGTGATAGTATGCTGTGGTAGAATTTGAAATTCTAGGGATTCTGTTGACAAGGAGTGACGTTTTTGGATTTTTTTTGTCAGTATAGAAAATGGAACCTGGTAAGAATCATAGAAAAAACTTGGTGGATATATAGAGAATTTGGTTTCAAATGAGCTACAAGTAAACCTACAAATGGTTTTGATGTATTGTTCGTGCATTTCAGGCACTATAAATGGGGAACATGAGGGATGAGTGAAGACAAGTTGATCATTCTGTCTAGTTTCATATGTAGATTCCATAGATTTTTTGGTGGTTTAAACTAGAAAAAGGTATATATGTGGCTGAACATGATGAATCATATCTTTGTTTTCATTGGTACACTAGAAGAATAGAAAATCAAGATGAAAACGTATATGATGGTGGGTCTTTCACACCAGTGGTGGGATCTAGATGTGCAGGATAAATTTGATCAAGGCCTTGGTTGGGAGGATTATGAAGATTTATCAAAAGAACAGTTCAATCATCACTTGTAAAGAATCCAAAGAACAACAAAATTATTCATCGTGAAGAAGGAAAATCTTTTTATCACATATTGTGAAGAAAAATTCATGAATTTAGTGCACTTTTCACATGAGGTTGTGGCTAGTGCATCCTTGAAGGAATTTATATTTGGATTGGGGATGAGGTTTGAGATTTATTGGAAGATTGTTGTTCTTTTTATTACGGATTTTAAAAATATGGTTAATAGAGCGAAAATGGATAAATGAGACAATTTTGAAGCTATGGAAAGAGGAAGTATGTTCATACCCATGGGAAATATTGGGAACCATAACTATGGGATCTAAATTAATAGGGACAACTATTTCCTTTGTGGGAGCATGAATCAAAATCAGATAACAAGATCAGTGAATCTTTCTCCCAGATCCATGACAAAACCTAGATGTTTGCAATGCGGTTCCTTCAACCACATGAAAGAGAATGTACTACACCACCATGATTATAACATATTTGAAATAAGATGGTTAATCTTTAGAACTATTTTTTGTAGTTCTCCGAGTTTAGGTGACTGGGATACTTATCAGATTTCACAAGGGTTGTTTTTATTTATGAAATGAGGACATCAGAATCAAAATCATCAATAGAATAGAGCAAGCCACGATGATTCTAGAAACACCATGAATCCTTAGGTAGTGCAATCTCAAACCAAAAATAAGTAGAAAAGTAAATCAACAAAGAAATTATATGGAAATGAATATGTTATTTTGGACGAGCAATCTGCACCATAAATGGTGTGTGGTAAGATTATTTTTAATTCTACCCTTATGCATTATTTTTCATGATACGGGTGAATCCCATTGATTTATTTATTCTCGTGATGTGGAATTTCTATGTTTAAAAGTTGAGATGATGGCTTTTGTGATAAAACATCAATGTCCATTCGGTAAATGATAATGTTGTTACCTTTTTATAGATATTCTCTAATAACTTATGATAGAGGAAAGTTGAAATGGTATTTTTATCTATTTCAGATTGATAATATTGATATAATCATAGACATGAATTGGTTGACAATGTTCATGGATCACATCAGTTGTCATACAAGAAATGTCAGTTTTGTGACTAATGATGGCATCAAGATTCTCATGTGGGGAGAATGAAATAAAAATGGTGGCGCAATGGGCTTGTTAGATCCATCAATTGGAATTATCACATACTAGTTTTTAATATTTTCTTTAGAATTGATGGATGAGATCGAGATGAACAGTTTTCTAGCAATTTTGAATCAGTTTCCAAATTATTTTCCCAATAATTTATCATGGTTTCATCCAATGAAAGATGTGGAATTTGTAATTAATCTCCTCATGGGGACCAATACTATATCAATTCCATATTTTCAGATGGGATTAACTTAATCAAGGGAATTTAAAGTGTAGTTTGAATAGATAGAGAGAAAAGGGCTCATTCGTCCTAGCACATCTGTGTTGGTAATACCATTATTCATTGGGAAAAATATTGATGGAAATATAATTTTTGTGTGTATTATATAAATATTTACCATGTTATCATAAAGAAAATATATCGATTTCAATGTATTAACTATTTTTATATCAATTTATGGTAGATCAGTGGTTCTCCAAGGTTGACTTGTTGTTGGGATATCACAAATTATGAATTTGTGAGTGGAATATTATGGAGAACACATTAAGAAGAAGGTATGATAATTTTTAATATGTGTTATGTCATTATGTCTTACAAATTCACCATCAAACATTATGGAATTGATGAATCATATATTTATAATATATTTGTTTTATTTCTTTGTGATGTTTTTGTATGACATATTAGTGTATTCAAGGACAAGGGATGATCATGAGAAACACCTAAAAAAATTGCTGGGAATCTTGAGAGGCCATTATTAATATTCCAAATAATCAATGAGTAATTTTTGGATATAATATGTATGTTTTCTTGCACATGTAATTTCTGAAAGTGGTGTTTTAGTGGCTCTGGAGGATATATAATGTATTATATTTTTGAAACCACCTATGAATTTATTTGAGAAACAGAGTTTTTTTGTCTAACTAGTTATTATAAACTATTTTTTCATTAATTCTCATGACTAGCATCTCTTATGACATTTTTGGAAAATAATAATGTTTTATTCAAATAGGATGATGAATATCATAAATCATTTATAGATATAAAATCTCACCTTACAATTGAAAAAATCACCATCTTTTAAAAAAAATAGAACGTGGTATATTGTGATGCTTTGGGATCAAGGTTGGGGTTTGTTGTCATGAAATAACATCATGTTTTTTCTTTTGTTTCAAGTTAGTAATTATTTCAAGATAAGAATAAACCAAAACAAGATTTTTAGTTAGCTACAATAATCCATGTTTTGAATAAATGGTGTCATTACCAATTTGGTGATAAATTTAATGTGTTAACAGATCAGCTAATCTTGAAACATATTTTCCAACAAATTGATTTGAATCAATGAAAATGAATATGGATTGTGTATCTCCAAATGTATTAGTTTGACTTGATTTATACACTAGGTAAATGAAATTTGGTGGATGATGCATTAAAGATAATTTTTTATTCTCCACTAGAAAAAGAATCTTTAGATGAGTGACAGTTGATGTATGTATTAGATGACATGCACTCATAATGTGAAGACCTAGGTGATGTAACAACTTTATTTCCATATTACATGGTTCCTTCTTAGGTAAACTGGTTAAAGAGGAACGTTTTTTTTCAGAATGTGTTGTTATGAGTTCAAACTTAGTGGTGGGTATAACATTTAGGGATGGAAGATGGATGGGAGTTCAGAGTTGTGGTTCTAAAAATGGATGGACATACCTATGGATTGTTAGGAACAAATTCATCACCCTTACCATCATTTATGATGGTCAATTTATCCTGGAATGTACAAGATGTATAATGTGTTTAAAGTACATTTTTTGTGTGTAATAATGAAGAGAAATGTGGTTGAGATTGTTTATAGATGATTAAATCATCACCTAGTCAAGGGTTAAAATCAATGACCTATAGTTATTTTGTAGTCTTCACCTATTCCATTATGTAAATGGAAGTATATAACTGTTGATTTTTTAACTTGTCCCCAATGAATTGTTTGGAAAAATTATTCTATATGGGTGATTGTGGACCATCATACCAGTTTGACTCATGTATTTACTATTTTTGAATCCCATGTGGTATAGGACGTGTATAAAATATATATATAAGAAGTGGTAATGTGATAGGGAATACTAGTTTTGATAGTCTCAAATAGATATCTATGGTTTACATATCTATTCAAGAAATCCATATAGAAATCTCTTGGGACTCAGTTGACTATGAGTGTGGTGTGTCATACTCATATAGATAGGAAATCCAAGATAATGAAACATAATTTTGAAGACACATTGTCATCTCATATAATGGATTATGGTTTCTCATGGGAAGAGAATGTGTCATTAGTGGAGTTCTCATATAACAATAGTTAACAACCGCCGATACAAATAGCTCCTTTTGAATCATTTTATGGTTATCATTTTTGATCCTCACATTTTTGGATGGAAATAGGTGAAACATCATAGGTTGGGACAATCCTATTCCATGAAACAATAGAGGATATTCAATTGATCATGAAATGGATGGAGACAACTCATATTCATCATAAATAATTTTTAGATCATTATCAACCATAATTTTCATTCACAGTGGGTGATCATGTGTTATTGACGATCTCAACAAGGATTTTAAATCATCATTTTGGGAAGCAGGTCAGGTTATCTACTAGTAACAGAAGCCCATTTGAGCTATTGGAACAGGTTGGTGAAGTGAAATATCTCTTGGAATTTCCACCATGGTTCAGTGTGGTGCATAATGTGTTTCATGTATCTTAGTTGAAGAAGTATTAACCAGTGCCTAATTATGGGATTAGATTTGATCATGTAGAACTATATCCAAATCCATCACTGGTACATATCTCGCTGTGGATTGTGGATAGTTAAGAGAAAATATTCATGGTAAAATCATCAATGTAGTAAGGGTTTTGTGGAAACGTGGTCATATTCAAGAAGATATATGGGAATTGGAGAAATAAATAAAATATAAATGGACAGAACTCTTTCAAAAATATGAGTGTTTTCTACTTTTTTATAATGGATTGAACAATGGTGGGGATAATCTATCGCCCCCAATTGCAAGTATGAAACAATTTATTTTTTATTTTTACGTATTTAAATAATAAAAGTGATGTTCGGGATTGTTTGGGGAACATTAGGATTGTTTTTTTAATATTATCCAGGTGCATAGTCGGTTCATGATTTTGGAAAATTGTGTAACACAGACATGATACTATGAACAATGAGTCATACTAAAGGGTAGGTGAATAGGTTGTGAATGGTTTCTCGAAACCATGTTGAATCCTTTGAGAAATTGTTAAACATGTTATAGTTGTCCTTAGCATGGATAGATAAAGGTTTTGGAATCAAAAAATCCAACCATGTGAGGTTCATCCTTTTGGCAGTAGCATGTTCATGATTCAAGCACAATTTGACTATATGTGTGACTAATCGTGCACAATTTATAGATAAGATACTAAAATGGTCAATCTCACAAATTTTGGTCTTTAAAAACCTTATTTTTCACCTTATGCAGCCCTAACACAATATTCTATCTTCCTAAAGGTCAAGGAAGATTCTCCCATTCATCTGGATGTGATCCGAAGGCTTCTTTTGGTAATTAGAATCTCGATTCTTATAATAAGAATTTGTTCTTGGTCCTTCATGGTTCTTTTTCTTAAATCTACTTCTATATCTCTCTCTTTTTCATATATTTTTACCCTTTGTGGATGGATCTAATTTATTTAATGGAAAATATGATTATATTTGTCTTGTTTTATTTTAGGGTAAGCGATCTAAGGGGGGTTCATGTAAATTCGACCTGAATTCATTGGCATATTCATAACATTAATCATTTCAATCAATTTCCTATGGTAGGTGGATTCAATCCTAACTGCTCTTGCATGAACTGATTGGATTGCAATTATCGTTATTAAATTGATTTAAATTTGTTGAGAAATTTGTTTTGAAAATCATGGTGGAAACACTCTTTAGTAATGATTTTTGGATTTTTGTGGAATCATAGAACTGTGGAATTATTTTAGAATGTGATTTGATAATCAATTCTTAAAATTTTTATTTTATAATAGTTTATTTGTTTTATTTATATAAAAAATTCAATAAAAAGGATTTATTATTGAAATCTTTTTGTAGGGTTTTTAAGAATACTTGGTGTTGTGTGTTCAAATTTCATTTATGAATCTTGTTTGAAATATAACCATGTTCTTGGTGCCAAAGGTGTAATGGCGCATGAGATTTAATTACCTCTTGATGACTTGGTAGATAAATAAGAAACTGCTCATGAGTATGGAATTTTCATAATGAACCATGCATGTGTAGTTGTGTGGATTGGTGGTTGGGTGGATATGTGTATTGAAATGATATATTCCACAAATGGAAACATTAAATGTTGTTTAATTACTTCTTTGGTAGAATTCATGGAAACCAATTTTGTTGTGTGGAAAACTATGTTGTTGAAAGTAGTGTGGTTTTTTAATAACTTTTTTCTAGTTGTTTTATATAAAATTATTATAAAATGTTCTAACCAGTTCTATCATAGTTCCAATAGTAGGAATTCTTTTTCGAAGAGCATACATAGTTATAGTACTCACCTTTACATTGGCACATTGGTTCTTTTAAAGATATCATTTTCCGGGACATGGGAAAAGGTAAGGTATAACACATATTGAAGTATTTCATGATACATTTACTATTTGGGAGGATTTTTATCTTAGCTCATGTGGATTTTTGGATTTTTGTCCATAAATGGGTTTTGTTGGTTCTATAGTCTCCCGTTGTGCACTTGGATGATTAATAGTATTCTGTTATCATACTCTTTTAGTGGGTTTGATATAAATGAATTGTGTGACTTTTCTTGAATATTTATCATGTATTATGTAGTGAATTATTTGGTTATGGGTTTTTGGTTGGTTGTTTTATTTTCACAATGTAAAATAATCCCTAATGTATATTGATGGAATTTAGAATATATTTCTAGCCTTTGGCAATTTGGGGATATCTCATAAGGCCACATAACATCCTTCTACCTCTTAAATACAATTAAAAGGGGGTGGATGTTACAATTGTCTAACCCAAACTCCATAATCCAATTCTAGTCTCAGAATAGGATGGAATTATCATTGATAAAATGTAGTTCCACGTTGAATCCCTAAGGTTACCACAATATTGTAACCTATGGAAATTAATGTTGCTCAATTGAGAATTACCTTCCCACAATTCTGAATAAAATTCATTACTCAGGCCAAAACTCAAGGGACCGCCCTTGAATTTCATTGGAATGAATATATTGTAATCCAAGGCCCATAAAAAATGAATTTCACACCAATAAGATCAAGCTAAATATAAGGAACTCATCCCATCTAATTAAAAAATTATACCCCTAAATAATCCAAGAAATCTATCTCTAAAATTCAATTAGATCATGAATTACCTGAATTTCATTTGGAATCTCCCTAAAAAAATTCACAATAATTAATCTATATTGGGTCCACTATCATTCTTTAGGTATTCCAAAGACACTGAATCCAATAAATCCAATGGTTTCTCCACAGCCTGGAATTCACGTTCTTCCTCTAAAGGGATCCAAGGCATGTCCATAAAATTCCACATAGATACAATTCATGTTGGATCAATTGAATTCATCCATATAATTACTTACTCATAACCATTTCCTAGGATTATAAAACAATTCATCATTACCCTTATCAAATAATACAAAAATTTACAGCTGAATCCAATTTATCAATTTGGGTTTGTTCACATTTTTATTTAATGTATAAATAGCTATAAAATCTACCATTTTCTATAGGTCATTATTTGTACCCCACTATCTAGATTAAATAAACTCATCAATAATTAAACACCCCTAAACCCAAATTAATTAATTCAGTTATTTTTTTTAAAACTAACTAAACTCTTTAATAGTTTAAATAATGTTTTACCAAATCAAAAAATATAATCCATTTTAGGTTCATGTGATTTCCATGAAATAATTAATGTATCCCATCAATTTAATTTAATTTCTAGGTCAACATTCCGATGGTTCATCATGAAAAACAAGATAATAACACAATAAAATGGTAATAAATTTTGGTAAAATCACAAGACCACCTACCTTAGTTTATAATAGTTACCCTTTTCAAATATTGGCCTTCAGTTCTGTCAAAAACTTATAAGAAATCATGTACTGTTCAAAATATTTGAAAACGTGGAATTTACATATAATAAAGGGTGAGTGTGTTAGATAAAATATAAAATAATGATTTATTGCTAGATGAGTGTCAGAATTACCAAATGACCTCTCATATTATGGAAAAAATGGAGTTGGATTGGTGTAGAAACATCTATGAACCCAAGAAAGGAGACAACACCTCCCACAATGTTGTTTCTACCCTAACTGAGGGTGGGATTCGAGTTAAGATGCACATGGGTAAAGGTGTAAAAGACAATTTTGTATTTAAAACATAGCTAGAAACCCCCATATATACCGTGGATCTCATTATCTTTTCATTTGGATTAAATGGGAACTCCTAGACTCTAGAGAGACCACTGGCTAGTATGTTTTCTAAAACATTTTAGTCAGTGGAACTTCAACCTTTAAACTAAAGGTTCCATCCTTCTTATGTGCCCTCCAAGAAGATAGGAATACCCCAAACCACATTCTACTCTTCATAAATGTAAAAATTAAAGGGTTTTGGATAAAATAAAATGGGATATTACATCAAAATATTGTAGGGGTCATACATTATCTAAGAAAAAAATAGAATTCCTACAAAACCAATTTTTTTAATATTTTATCCATTAATAACATAATAATGTGATATTCACTTATGGTTGCATTAATTCTTCTATATTACACATGATATCTCAATAAAATAACTATTTCGGTTTTAATAAGATCTTTTTCATTATTCTTTAGCACTATTAGGCCTCCCTTTATTGGAATAACTTTGAATTGAATTTTCTATTTAGTTTTTGGTATTGAAAAATAATACTTATATCCTAGAGATGAAGAACCTCTTTCATGAAAACTTATTTCACCAGTAGTGTGAGTATTTTTGGGGGTTGAATTTTAATCATCCCTTATTTTTTATCATTATTGGTGGATAAAATGGGACCAATTCCCTCAATTTCATTAATCTCGTAATAATTTTTTATTTTTTTTATCATTATAACAACTAGAATATAGTTATATTGTTTAATTTAAAAATGTGAACTTATGATCACTAGTAGGGTGTCCATTTTTTCCATAAATATATAAGTTTTTGTACTTGTTAGTGGATTAAATTCCAGAGTTAGTGGATTGATGATTATAGGAGTTAATTATGGATACGATTCCATTGATAGAGGTTTTATCCATCAAACTCTCTTAGGTTTATTGATATCTTTATCATCAGGTGTCTACTCTTCATCATACACCATCTCATCAATGTGACCAATTATATTTTATTTCTATTATTATTTTAATCTCATTTCTGTTGGATTTTTATCTAATACACTAGTGAAAATCACATAAATGTTTTCTAAATCTATTTGTTTCTTCGAATGTTTCAAAAGTGTAGAAAATACCTTGCTTCTATCTAAATCTAAGGATACATCTTCTATGATTTATATAGATTAGTTCCTTCACTGTTTTAAATTTTTTTATGGCCAAAATATTGGTAAATAAACATCTTCCTCTATCTCTAATATCAATTAATCAATATGAAAAACGATTTTCCTGACAATGACAAGTCGGTATTCAAGGACCCCCTGGGTGTATTTTTGTAACTAGTAAGCAAGAAACAGAAATAATTTTTTATATTTTGTTCATCTAATCCATTATTATGAAATACAATCATTGGTATAAGATTTAATGTTACACCCATGATGAAAAACAAATTCCCAAAGGCATATGATCCAATGGTACAACGAATTAGAAAACACATGGATCCCTCATATTTAGTGAAACATTACATTGTATGAATGATAAGTATACTTAATTAATGAATATTTTTCCCATATATTCTAAATTTCTCATATTTAACAAAAATAACTTTATCAATTTCACAAAAGACATAATTTTGAAAGTGATTCAACAAAAGGAATATTTATATGAAGATTTTTAGAAAAATTTCTAAACACATTTTTCACTAATCATCCACTTTAATTGGACATATCCTCTCTATGAATGGATGATGGGATTAATAGGGTTACTATTTCCGGTACACATATACTTTTACTTTATCTTTGATATGATATATTCCACACCATTCCATATCAATGGTGTTTTTCTTCTATAATCGTTTCTACTTTTGTATGAGCTTTTAACCTAACACATTCCTTCCCTTGATAATATTTTTTCCTTAGCTTATGCATTTTATGATTTTACCTTTTATACCTCCTGTTTCATAGTGTGGAGGATTTCAATCCTCTATCTCCCATCCACATCACAACATCACAGCTTTTTCCTCTACTATTGAGTTTGATTCCAATTTACTAGGTAGTGTACCAAGTAACTAGTTTAATATCTTTTAAAAAATGCACTCCATTACAAGCTCTCAGTTTTGAACAATGGATTGTTGATTCATTAGATATGTTTTTTGGTTTATCCTAAAAATGTATTTAACAGTCAAACACTAATATGATCATTGAATAAATGAATGAATCATATCATTGTATGATGTTTTTTTGGGGATGTTTAAGATTTTTTTTGGTTTAGAATTAATTCTACTAAAATTGGTTTTAGAGATAATTATTTAGATATATATGATGATAAAATTTGAAATTTCCATTACGGTAGTGGATTTGGTTGGTATATTGATGGTATTTGATTCTAATTGACATTATCCCCTCCTTAGTAATTTTTTCATTTTTATTGTGGTTGTTAGGGTTAAAATTGATTTGGTTTATTATAATAACTCTAACATTAATTTTTTCAGCTATTATTACTATCATTATTATAATCAAAGTTCTTTATGACTTTCTTCCTTCCATATACTCCTAATAATCATATTGTCTATTATGCATCCCATAAGATTCCACCTCAAATATGTCTATCATTGATGATAACATGCGTAATGGGAATAATAATTTCACGTTATAATCATCACTTTAAATATTATTTCTTTTATATATTTATTTTTATCTTTTTCAGTGTTTTCTTCATTGAAATTTATTTATATTTAAAATGTTAAGGTTTTAGTTCATGTTGAACTGTTGGGGAATGATCAACACAAATTGTAGCACCAATAGTGTGGAACATGAAATCCATTGGTAGTGGATAATTTCTTATTTTATACACGATTATAATAACTATCTCATATAAAAATGTGGTTTCATGTGTGTTTCATGTAGGGGGGTCATGGTTGGTGTAGTGTTTGGAAAACCATGTGGACAATCCAAGAAACCTACTCAAAATTTTATTAACATAAATATACTATCATACCGCTCCCTATTTTTAATTCCATAACTACTCCAACTCATAGATAATGTGAAAAACCTAAAACAGAACACCATAGGTGAATTATTCTACCTTCTCCCTTGTAATTATTTGGGTTTTCCAATAACTTCTATAAATATCTATAAGGATTGGACACATTCCATATTTTTTCATCTCTTTTTCCTTGTTAGTATATTTATCATTAAATAGATAGATGTTAATCCAAAAAATTATTCGATTTAATGACAACTTCTCATTTCATTGTTCTCTAGGGTGTGAGATTCATCTTTTATCCTCCCTCTTTTAATTTTCCAACAATTTTATTTGTTTATTATTGTTCCAGGTAGGTGCTTCCATGGTTTCCCTTTTCCCTTTGAAACTACAAGATTCTAAAATTTTATTAAACACTTTTAACTGAAATTACTTTTGTTTTGTACTTATTAAAATACATAATATCTTTTATTATGTGTGAAATTGTGTTTTATGAGAAAATGTGTCCACTTCAAGGCAGTTTTCATGGGATACAATTTATTTTTTATTCCAAATTCCATTTTTTCATGCATATTTATATGGGTTGAATATTATTATGTGGTTTTATAAGTATACAAGATTTGAGGATTTCTAATTATATATTTATGTTGTTAACTATTTTTTATGGTTCTTATTAGCTATATAGGTTTTAAAAGAGGGTTTCATCTGTATTTAAAAGGGGTATTCTAATTTTCACTAGCTTTAAATTAGTTTTCAATAGGTAATTTTATATGAAATTTATAAAATAAGTAATAAAGGATTTTTTTGGTACCTTAAATGGGATTGTGAATAATATTAGTTTTCAAAGTAGGGTTTCAAAAGGATTTTCGAAAATCATATAACTATTTTTGAATATAAAGACCCATTTGACACTTTATATAAATGATTTTAGTCCAAAATGAATGACACCCTCACATAAATACCCATAAATTAATTTTTTAAATTAATTTTATGATTTATATGATTATGTTTTTCCTTATATGAGTAATAATTTGTGGTATTTAGTGGGGAGTGGGCGTGATGATGGGTTGAGTTTTTACATAGACTTTGAATACCTTGTATATTAAATATTAGTGTGTGCCTAATATAGAAAACATCATTCCACACCCTTTATTTATTATATCAATATTATCCTACATCTCATAGTTATAGATAGAGTATAGTTACGATCTAGTCATTGTAAAAATAACTAGACCCCCCATGGTATAGTATATACATTGGCCTTGGGGAAATTTCATTGTTGTGTCTAGGAAAGAGAGGTCTTGTGGTAATAAACATTGACCTTCATCAACTGGATGGTTTATGGTGGAACCCAAGATTGACTAAGATCATATCACAATATATTTATCTATTTTCATTAATTAGATACTCTTTCCCAAAAATTTTCTTTTACGTATTTGACGTTGATTTTTCTTTAGAATTTGTATCATTATTCAATATGATTTATGATTCTTATTTATATCGTCTATATAGTGGTCTTTTTTATATTTCATATTTATTAGTTCCTTGTTGATGAATTATAGTTTTTGATCTTTCTTTATTTTATTACCTATTTAAATGTATTTATATTTACTTGTATTCATTTGGTTTATATTTATTTGGGTACAGAAGATTATTTATAAAGAATTTTTCTTGAAATTGTTTTAGAAGATGTTTATAATAAAATTTAGATTTAAAAAAATGATGATTTTTTTCGTATGTGAATACTTTTTTTTAATAAAAATGAGTTTTACTTTTCATGTGAATTCATTTTCCTATTTTTTTATAGAGAAAGAGTATAAATTAAAAAATATTAAACTAGTGTTTCTAGAGTATGTTGAAAAATGAATGCATCGAATCATTGGTAAAATCCTTTTGGATTGTTTATTCTAACATCCTACTTACACCACTCGGTTTTTGTAGACTGTGTAGAATAATTTTTAGTTTTAGGTATAGTTTCTAGGGTAATCTAGCCTATGGGAATTTTTTATTTTCATTTCTCATAGAGTTGGTCTTATTTGAGGTTAAACAATGGTATCAGTGTTTCATGGAGATTTTGATGGGTATTTTGGGTTTTATTTTTTATATTGGATATATCATCTTAGATGATGTTGTTTGCTTTTGTTTTTTGTCGGATGTATTATATTACTTTGTTTCATTTTCAATATATTTTTTCCTATTTCATTACATTATATTTAAAATTTATTATCATTTTTATGCATATATATTCAAAGAATAGATGCACCATGATAAATTATGGGTTTAAATATTTTGCATCTTGTAATTTAGTTGCCAATGATAAATAAGTACAAATAAGTTCATTTTGAGGTCCAGGTGCTTGGTACTATCCCATGGGAATAAGTAACAACCTTCATGCCTTTCTATGAGCCATCTTCAGTGCTTCGATCAGGTTTTTCTTAGGTTGGATAGTAAAATAATGGAATCAAATCATATATTATTTAGAATATATAGGTTCTTGAAGTGATTGTGTTATTTATGATGTCAAATAGATGGGATATGGTATTATAAAAGATCCATAAGTTGGTCATGAGCATGTGCATTATCACTACCTCTCTGGAAAAACCTTTGTTACCATGAGATTTCAATATTTGAGTCCAAATTATATGATTTATTTTTTTTCTTATATTTTTATTTTAAGTTGAATTGATAGTGATTTTTTATTCTTTATGTAGCTTGATAAGTGCTTTTTTTACATTTTCATTGAATAGTGGGAAATAATTGGAAGATCATAGTTTTCCCAAACGACCTAACAGACCATGTGGTTCCTATGTTCATGGTTCAATGAATCTTCTAGTAGACCGTTACATGAATGGAATATTGTCTGTAAAACCTTTTGGCTCAACCATACAAAACCAATAATCCCATAATTTTTTTTCTTGATTCATTTTTATTTCATATTTATTTTTATCTTGTGTTATAATTAGTTTAGATGGTCTATTGTGATTTTTATGTTTAGTTATTGTTATTTTCTAAATTTTGTGAATATTTCTAAATGGATAATTTATTGGGAAAGGGGTAGGGATAGTTTTGAAAATTGGAAAATATGTTATTAAAAGATAATTTTTAACATAATATGGGATACTATATATCAAAATTTATATTTTCTAAGAACATGTGATTTAAAAATTATTCACTTGTAGAATGCCATGAGTTTCAAATATGGGTTGAAAGGAAATCCTCTGAATTATAATTAAAGTGGTTATTTTTTCATAAATATATTAATCCCTTGATTTCTTGTGATATTTTGATTATAGTGGGTTTTA
Organism: Viscum album; assembly: GCA_963277665.1. Taxonomy (NCBI): domain Eukaryota; kingdom Viridiplantae; phylum Streptophyta; class Magnoliopsida; order Santalales; family Viscaceae; genus Viscum; species Viscum album. The sequence continues at coordinate 1,652,182,953 of OY728121.1, read as the reverse complement.
ATTTTATTATTTTTATTTCGATAAATTTTTTTCATATTTTATTTAGATCATAACTCCAATAAAAATATGAATACTCTATAGGATGTTTTTATCATTGATCATCCCTCCGACTATTATCTCTTAGGTCATGAATGAAATCCTATAGATATCAACAATATAAAAAAATTATCTAGAATTATAGACTAAACATCTTCTTAGTTTTTTTCTTTTCTTCAATATCACCAAGGACTTGAAGAGGAAATTGATATCTAGAGAAAATTGAAGGTGTATTTAATTCCTTAAATACTCAAAAATCCTTATGAGTATGGATGGTTTTGTAATTTTTATGGGACCACGATTATAATCATATAATATCATCATTACTATTCAGGTATATTTATTATATATTCGGAATCCATTTAGATTATTTTTATCCAGTGGAACTTTCCTAAATAAGTATATATATAGAGGGAGATAGATCATATTATCCTTCAATTGGGTGAATTGTTCGGAAAGAATATATCACCTAATTTTTTTTATTGATCCCTTACGTTTCTAATTTGATAATATATTATTTGATTATGGTTCCTTTTTTGATGGGTTTTTTCCCAGTATTGACTTATTGTTTTCTTTCATTTTATCAATATTGATTCGAGGATGTGTTTAATAAATCCATGATGGTGGAGTTTTTTTCTACAAGACATCCACGAATGGGTGGTTCCCCTATCTCTCTCGGTGACCATAAAGGTTTAACATCAATCTAGATGAAACTCAAGGATAAAACTTTGTCATGTAATCATTTTAAATTAGGATAATATTTTTAAAAAAAAATTATATGTAGATGAATTTTCTTAATTTTCACCCATATTATCAGTTTTGGAATTCTATACCCTCTTAATCAAATGTCCTAAATGATTTATATTCATTTGGATTCATAGCCTATAATAAAATGTTTAATTAGTCTGGGAATTGTAATAATATGGAATTATTATCATATCTTGGATTTCAATGATATTCAAATTATTCATATTCTAGGTACCTATTTTAATGTTCTCTCATTACCCTTTTAGTTTTCATGTTTTTAGTCCATTTTTTGTTCTTTGGGTTATTTGTCCCTTATTCCGTTTTGAATGGGATTATATATCTCTTAATGAAATTTTTTATAGTGAATTTTAATTAATAATTTGTTATATATTCATTAGTTTATTGAGGTGATTAAGTATTTGTAGAGTTCTCCCTAGATAATATCTGAGGTGGTTTCTGTGGTTCCATTTCAAAGATCTTCAAATATGATTAACACTCTATGAAAATTGGACGTTATATATTATGTAAAGGCTTATTTAATGTTTAATTTCTTTATTTATACCTTTCAAACCATCAAACTATATATTCTTCCTAAAACATTTGTGATTGTGTTGTGGGTTGGGATACAAATTTGTTTCTTTAAGGTTTTTCTTCAAATCTAGAGTAGTGTCAAATTTTATTCTATGTTTTATTTTTTTGTTTTTACCTAAGACATGGATTAAATTATTTTTGTATAAAGTTTATATAATTGATAATTTTCTCACCATAACTATAGATTGAAATATTATTTCAATTTTTTTGCTTCTTCTAATGTTATTTTTTTTATATTTCATGTATCATTTAATTTTATGATTTTAGTGAATGATGAACTATTAGCACACTATTAGTACTAATTGTAAATCCAAAAATGTAAATCTTTTAATCCTGTAATAGTGATGATTTTAATTATTTTCACATGAATTTTTTAACAATGATGTCCAACAATGTGGGAGCCCATGTTTTTTTATTATAGGGTCTATAATTAGCACACGATTTGGAAAACCATGCACCCCACATGAATTTTTTTAATGATTAAAATACTATCTTACCCCACATTTTTTTAATCTCTATACCCTATCTCATATCACTATCACATAGAACTGTCCTTGGAATACCCAAAATGTATTCTTTTTTTCTTCACCCTGGTGATTTTAAGGTTTCTCATTCATCTTCTGAACAGATCTTCAAGGCTCTGGTCTCTTTTATTCATCCATTAATCTCCATTATCATGTTTTCCATTATTATTGATATATGATAGTTTTGGTCAAATACTTAGTGGTGTTTGGTTCTTATTTCTTGTATCTTTAGTCCCTCGTATTTATAGATTCACCTTCGAGCTTTCCTCACTTTTTTTCCAAATAATTCTTTCATTTTCACATGTTATTGTTTATGTTTTCATTTTTACAATTTTCTAATCAAGATAGTAATGAATTTATTAAATATATTTTTATGAAGTTATGTATTCTTTGTTCATATCAAAATAGAAAATGGGTTTTCTTAAACAATAATTGATGTTTTATGAGAAATTATTCTACATCAATGGTTATTTACATGGGTTATAGAGGGTGTTTTCTAGAGAATCCATTTTTAAATGATTTTATACGTGGTTTGAATTATTTTTATTTAGACTGATGATTATACATGTTTTTGAGAATTTATTAATTATATATTTATTATGTTATTTATTATAATATAGTTCCTTTGAGAATTTTTTTTAATAATGGATTTATCTATAGTTTTAAATGTGTTTTTAAAATGTTACATGTTTTATAATTAGTTATAAAATGTATGTTTAAAATATAATTTATAAATTATGAACTAAAGGAATTTTTGGCACCTTAAAATTTGTTTTCAATGTTATTGTGTTTTCAAAATTTTCATGAATGGTTTTTTGAAATTGATATCAGTAGTCTAGAAACTCAATTACTAATTGAATATTTATACAAATGGTTTTCTACCAAAATACACGAAGACATCACATAAATCTGAATGGATAAATTATTGAAATCAATTTTATGATGGATAGAAATATTTCTATTACTTATATGAGTTATAATTGGGTTCTTTAGTGAGATGTTCTTGTGAGAGTGTGTTGAGGATTAACATTGGGATGTTTTTTATTTATATTTTATTTGTCTTGTGTGCATGATGTGAAACATATTTTTATTAACCCTCTATTTCCAATGTCATTGGGAAACTAGGATCATATTGAGGGATTTAAATACTATTATTATATTTTAATGATGGGGCCAACATAGACTCCCTTGGTGTAGCTCATTCCTATTCCTTAGGGGAGTTCCAGTAGTGTGATTAGGATAGAGTATCTAAGAGGTTTTAGATGTGGAACAACATTTATAAGTTGGTATATTGTTCCTACCGAGTATTTATATGATCATATCACTAGATTTTTACATGTTTTCCATGATTATGTACAATTTTCCTTATTATACATTCCATATTATGGTCTTGATTTATATAATTTCTATTTAAATGGTATTGTTCTTAGTCACATTCATTTTGTTGTTATTTATTTATGGATGTTGGGTTGTTTCTAAAAAATATTTTTTACAAATGTTTTACAAATGATTTTTTAATGTTATATTTATAATTGAATTTAGAAAGAAAAAATTACTATTTTTATTTTAGGCATCACATTGTAATAATAAAAACAAATCGAATAAATCTATTAAATGAATTTTCCTATAAATTTTAAAAAACCTATCATAAATTACATCACTTATATATAATGTTTCTACAATGTTTTTTAAAATGAAATTCAATGAATACTTTTTGAAATTATTTTATATGTCTACTATCAAACCCTAATTACTCCAGTTGACGTATATATACGTTGTGATCTATTTTATAGGCGTAATTTCTACTAATATAGATCTCTATCAAGTGGTAATACATTATATTTGTCTCTCAAGGATAGGGGTTATTTTTTAATTTTGGAAGGTGACATGAGAGTTACATGGAGATTGTGATTTTTATTTTTGTTTCTAATTTCTACCATGGAAATATTAGTCATCATGGACTTTTTTTATTAGATTTATATCATATGGATTATTATAATGAGTTGTATGTTTGTTCCTTTTTTTGTGTTTTTCTTCTTTCAATTTAATATTTCTAAGGATGTTTATCCACAGATTTCTATGGTATAGATACACCAATCCAAATTCTCAATGGAATTATGAATAAAAAGATTATTCAATTATGTCCATATAAAAAAATATTACAACAAAATAGATACAAAAAAAATCCACATATAAGACAAATAGTAAAATCATAAATACTTCTCATGAAGTGTGGATGAAATAAAAGGTGATTTTACCTTCCATTTATCCAAAAAAGAATGATCGGCAGTAGAGGCTGATTGAAATCTAGGAATCGATATAGAAACATCAGTCAGAGATGGAGGATCTCTGATAATTACTGGTCTGATATAATGAAATAATTATTTGGGAGATAACTACAAAGTTTGGAAAAGGATCATTAGGATATTTGGTTACACTAGGTCAGAAGAACTCTGAAGAAAAAAGATATTTGTTTAAATGAGCTGTAACTAGTTTGGACTCTTTAGCCATTATTTCATTTCTAGAATCATATAGAATGGGTTTCATAATATTTATGAAATATGTGATAATTTTTCCACCTCTCATCATAGCACTCAAAAAATAGTTATCTTCCATGAACATATTTTCCACAGGGGTCATGACCATTAATTGATTCAGTTTATCTTAAATGGTTTTACTGAACAGATGCATCCATAGATTCACTACCTGAAACATGAATTGAGAATTGAACTCATGAGAATTATATATCCTATAAATATAATACATTATAGCATTTTTCATTGTTTCTCTATCAGCTTTCATTTCATTCATGTTCATTATAACTATCATGTGAACTTGGTTACTATTATATCTGTTTTTTTTTTCAATATTCCCTTAGGTAGATGTGGTTCATCAACTAAATGAGTAGAAAAAGAAAACTCTTATCTCACAAAAATAATAATCAAATAACCATCAATATATGGATGGGTAACCATATATTTATAAGTTATTGAATCCATATGCTCAATACTATCAAGAATAGAATCCATACTAGTATCAAAGTTAGTTTTTATTCCCTCCAACAATGATCTCAAATACTCCTGCTCAAATTAAATTATTCCGTTATCAATGAACAATTCATAAATGTGATCCATCATTTTTGGTTAAATATGTTGTATCAATACCTAAAATAAATACATTGAATCAATTTCACTTATATTAGTGACATGAGTTTCCATATTTTTTAACAACATAGTAAAATTAGAAAGCAAAATTTATTTAATGTATTCCAAATCACCTTTGGTGACAACATCCACTAGCACTGAAGGAATAACATATGCATAAAATCTTGATGAATCAACCCTATTTAATTCTTTTATATCATCTATCTAATATTCTGTAGATCCCTTTTCATCCCATTCATCTCAAATAGCAGGTCTACCATGAGTTGGTGGAATTATAGGAAAATTATCCCCATCCTCAAACATGTGGACTATCCAACTGAAAAAGACATACATTAAGACTTGTCAACAAAGTATTCACAAATAGTAGACTAAAAATACTTTATATAACATCCATCCACACATATGATCTCTCTAAATCAACTAATATCTAAAAAATAGTATCCTCAACTTCTATCTTATAAAAAAACTGATAAAAACTTTCCGGTTATTAGACATCTATATATCATGTAATGGTGTAGAATGAACTCCATTAATAGGGGAATCGATTGGGTGACTGTCTATACCTAGATATTCTTCCCCCTTAACTAATACTTCATTTTCTTCTATAACATTTCTATGAACATATTTATCATGGATCATTTTATCTTCAGATACACAAATATCAAAAAGTGGAGAAGATATAGGTGCTTGAGGAATCTCTAAAACTTCCACTATAATGCATCCACCATGACCATCCGAACCTCTATCCATTTCACTTCAATGTCCATTTCCATTTCAATTTTCAATTCCATTATTTCCCTTATTTTCTCCTATTTCCTCTATATCTTCTTCATTTTCAAAATCATTTCTACCATTTCCATTTTCATTAAAGGATTTCGAAGAACTATTGAAATATCCCCCCTGGATATTTCTACTTCTTCTTCCTCACTTCTTTATTTTAATATTTTCCCCCTATTAAATAGAAAACAAAGAGGGATAAGAGAACCAAAAGATATATCATGGTAGTTTAGAGGTAAAACTAGTATACTACCTTCATCCACTAGAAATCATATTTCTTATTATAAGAGGTAACATCCATCTCTTCCTCACATGAATATGAAAAAACATCATCTATATTCAAGAAAGGATCCAAATGATTTTTTTGTCTAGCGGGATGATAAACTGAATTAAAATAATCATATATTCCTCCACCATCATTCACCCATTTCATCTTCTAATGATTATAAATATTCAAAATCCTTTTTCAAATAACCCTGTAAATTCAAAAACCTCTACATCTCACTACTGATTCTTCTCATTAATCGACGAGAACTTTGGCCTCTTGTATATAAAATATAATCATTGTTTAGATTATGGAATTAGATCTAAACGGAGTATTTCACATCTCCATAATGTAAAGCATTATATATCTATAATTTTTTATCATATCTTTTCTTTTTACAAGACATTGAATATGAACATATTAATATTGAATGGTATAGAAATCACATTTTAATAGAAAAATCATATGATGGAAAAATATAAAAATCATGTGACATTCTCTATATATCTTAATGAAAACTGGCCTTCCAACTATCCTAGGACCAATTAAATTTTCTAAAAAATACTCACAAACAAAAGTATCACTGCCATAAAAAATGGTTTTTTAGTCTTTTGAAACTCATTCATGAGGAAATCTAAAACATTTATCCCTCTTTGATAAGGAGAAAACCCCATGAAGTCCATTTATCATGTTTATTCACCAACTATTATTTTCAATGAAGCTTTACACAATTAATAGATAAATCTAATATACTATCCTTGGATAAAAGGAACTTTCATTAGAAAACAACCGTTTTACCCATCCCTAGGCAATTTGAAAATCGAGCAGAAAATATTCTCTTAAAAATAACAACTGATTGTGTACAAATTTTTTGGGAATTACCAATTTCATAAAAAGATCAAGGTTCATTGGATCAATAGTTCTTGAACTAAATGATTCCGCTTTCTGTTTTTTTGATGCATGTGACTCGTCCAATGAAGAAATTTTATCACACTTAAAATTATACATTGTGATCAAAGTTGAAGGTTTAGATGAATGAAAATAAGGCCAATGATTGGGAAATAAAAGGTCATGGGAAGAGATTGATGATAGGTATAAGGGAGTGGGGGAAATAAAAATTGAAAACTGTATAATTTATATCATTTTTGAATTTAGGTATTTGTATAATCAAAATATGTATATCATTTGAAAAAAATAAAATATTATATTAATAACTCGTAATGAGATTCAAAATGATGGATTAGAAAAAAACAATAAGTAAAATTTAAAATGGCATGATATTTTTAAACGATGGGTTAAACAGATAGTGTGTAATTCCATTGGTGAGTAAATCCAATGGTGAGTCATTCTCATTAGTGAGTAAAACTCAATGGTCCATAAAACTCAATGGTTGGTAAAACTCAATGGTTGGTAAAACTCAATAGTGGATAAAACTCAATTGTGGATAAAACTCAATGGTGGTTAAACTATAATTGTTGGTAAAATCCAACTCTGGGTAAACTCAAATGGTGGATTAATTCCAATAGAGAGTAAACTCCAATAGTGGGTCAACTCTAATGGTGAGTCTGAGAAAATCAATCTTATCCAAATTTAATGAGGAAAAATTCGTGTTTGATGTTGTTCATTATCACATAATTCAAAGTCTTAGTGAAAATATCATAATGTTGATGTTCTGTACCAAATTTTTCAAGAGTGATATAATCCTATTGAAAATGATATCTAAAAAAGTGATGTCTTACATCAATATTTTTTTCTTCTAGCATGAGATACAAGGTTATTTGAAATATTTATAGCACATGTACTGTCATAGTTTCTAAATACATGTACAAATTGATCTCAATAGTCTAGAAATGAGTGTTTCATCCACCAAATTTTTTCATAGTAGTTACCTGCAACTATGTATTCATCATTAAAAGTATAAAATAAAACAAAAATTTGTTTTTTACTACACCAAAAAACTAGAAACATTCCAAAAATAGGACATGTTTCAGAGGTCCCATTTCTATCTAACATACAACCATAAAAACCATTATCTAAAATCTAATTGGGTGAATTTCTTATCCTCTATGAATGAAAAATCCTAAATTGGTAGTATACATGTGCTTTTAAAAGATCATTTTAATAGAAACTGAGCATGAATATTTTGGATTTTTATGAAAATGAGGAAACATAAACATAATAAACATAATAAAATACTATCAAGTAGTTTAGTAGATAAAACATTGAATCATATCTTTGTTACCAGTTTTATCAAATACTTCCCTATATTCGTGAAGATCCAACTTACATGTGGATCTCATAGGAGTATCATGACTCTTAATATTATCCAAATTAAAATATTTTAAATTGTCTTTATTATATTTACATTGTTCTAAAATAATTCCCTATTTATTTTGAAATATATTAAAACCTAGAGAGAATTTTATTTTACCAAGTAAACTCATTTCAAATTAATTTCTCTATAATTAATGAAAAATATATACATTTATATAATAAAAATATAATACCATCTATATAAATTTTATAAACTAAAACATATTTTGAAATTGTTTTTATAAATCTTGTAAGATAAGATATATATTTTTTAAATCCTTTTGAAATAAGAAAAGAGATGATTTTATCATACCAATCTCATGGAGATTGTTTTCAACCATATTAATCTTTTGATAGTGTCAAAATATTATTTGGTAAATGGGGATTTTGATATCTGGAGGCTATTCAACAAAAATATCCTCAATAATATATTCATTTAATAATGAACGATCAACATCCATTTGATGTAGCATGAAATAGAGATGTGCTTCATAGGAAAACAACAATCTAATTTAATCAAGTTTGGATATAAGAGAAAATGTATCTCCATTGTCTACACCCTATTCATGACTATACCATTGTGTAACTAGACTTGAATTATTCCTTAAAATTTTACATGATTCATCAAGATTGTATTTAAACACCCATTTATTTTCTATTGTAAGGTGACTTTAGGTCTATCAAATTTTTTCCAAACCTTCTTTCAATCAAAAAGATTTTATTTTTCTTTCAAATCCATTACACATAATTTTTTATTTATCGAATTATTGATTTTATTATGTTCTAGTTGTGAAAGTATTGATTGATGTTGAACATGTGTTCTTAGTGAAGGCCTAGTTTTTGTACCCCTATCTAATTATACAACAAAATAATTCAAAGAATGATATCTAAGAATACTAATAAGACTATAATAAAAGGTTGGTCACCTCAGGGTCCTCTGCAAATTCAGGTTTTCGTTCAAGAAGATCCTCAAAATTGGATGATTTTTTTCATGTTTTACAAGTGAATATGAAGGTTTGTAATTTAAGTACAATTTTGATAAATCATTCATAATTTTTTTCTAAAGGGTTTTTGGTTCAGGTGAATTTCTTTCTTAAAACATTACATGGACTGACTCTTTTAATGTGTTGGTCAATATTTAAAAAACACAATAATATTTACATAATATCGAATAACAATGGAAGATTCCATCATTTCTTTTAGAGAATAACATATCAAGATTGTACATGGTTTTAAGAATAAATACTTGTCACAATAAAACTATAATGTTATTAACATTAGGATTTATAATATTTCAATGTTCATAATGAGTTTTCTTAATCACAGTTCTCATTAAAAATATATTAATTATATAGTATTGGAGTTTCACAGAATCTACCCAAAATTAGACAGGTAATTGATATTCATTATGCATTGGCGGTGATATCTCTTGAGGTGTTCTATTTATTATTTATACAACTCCATTTTGATGAGGGGTACTAATGGAAGATAATTTATGACAATAACCATTTTGTGGGAAAAAGGATAAAATGTATTTATTTTCAAACTAATATCAATGGTCACTTCTTAATGTAATAATTCTAAGTCCATGTAGGTTTTATATAGATTCATCATACAAGGAAAAATAAATACAGTCTTTACTATTATTGTCATGTCCCTATGAATCATGTTGTGAGTACCCCATACCCACCATCCATAGGCTAGGGTTTGGCGATAGCACCAGAAAGGAATATACCTAAAATGGGAATGTGTTGCCTCAAAACATGTACACACACAGACATGGCACACTATGCACAAGAAAAACACAATAGAATAATAATGGTACAACCACAAATAAAAACCACCACTGAATGTAAAATTAAGTACCGAATGTAAAGTTCCATAATACAAGTCCGAATGAAATAAAATTATATAAAAAAGGAAAAACATCTCAAAAGGTCATCGTCCAGGGACCCTACCCGAAGGCTAGGTGCATCATGTCACTGTGACTCTCCCCGTCAACGAGTCACATTCATGCACCATATGTCAATCACCTCCGAGCACCATCTATCCCTGACTCCTCAAGTCTTAGTAATGTTGTTCTTCATCTTCACAAGCCACTACATGGTGAGGGTTAATCCTGTTCAGAGGTGAGTATAACAATACTCAATAGGGACGCTGATAATCCCAAAGGCCTCTCAGTATTTAACGAAGGAAAAACCACAAAGTATGATCTCAATCACAAACCACAAAGAAAAATATAGTTCACACCAAGGATTACATTAGTAAAGAAAAATATATGATTAGTCACAAAGGCATTTCATCTTATTCAGTCAAGACGCTCTGATGCTCACACCCACAGGATCTCTCGGTGCTGACCCACATAGGATCACTCAGTGCTAACCCACACATGATCGCTTGGTGCTGACCCACACAGGATCACTCGGTGTTGACCCACACATGATTAAATAGTACTATCCCACACATGATCACTCAGTGATGACCGACATAGGATCACTCGGTGCTGACCCATAGAGGATCTCTCAGTGCTGACCCACACAGGAACGCTCAGTGCTGGTCCACAAAAGATCACTATTCATTCTTTATATCACAACCACCTACTGGATTGCAACACAAAGCACACAAGATATTAAGAGGATCTTCTCCTCAATCCATCGATCATATTTCTACTGGAATAATGTCTCACAAAGAAGAAGCTCGATGAAATTACATGTCATAATGGATCCAACACAACAGATGGTGTGTCAACCAGACACATGGTCTGTAAGTTATAGGCATTTAGGTGCCGAGGGACTGGTTGGATTCAGGTATGAACCAAGCCAGAAAAACCCCAAAATTCTCCAAAACTCACGTGATGTAGCTCAAAACGACCACCTTGTCCTAATGGTTCCAGCACCACAGATGGGTCATCGAACAAATTTCAGTTTTATGTGATATGTAGATTTAAGTGTAACAGAGCCAAAAAGGGTCAGGGTATGGTCCAACCTAGCCTGAAGGGGCCGGGCTCAGTCTGGTTCGACTGGGCCTGGTGTGGCATGCACGACCACGGGAACAGCCTGAACCACCTAGCTAGACGCGGCCTGTTGTCCCCGTAGAGGGGGTCCGCTCACCTTCTGAATAGTCAAGTCATTCAGGTCTTCGATGCAACGACACTAGTTGGCATTGCATAACCATGCGAGTCCCATTAGACCAGTATCCAATGGAACCAATGGACTTTGGGTCCACCCTCCTCCATGACTTGAAGTTGCAACCTTCCTCCTCTCTGCGATGCCATAGTGTTTCATCCTACTTCGATGCGGCCGACAAATGCCAGTCGTCCCATTGTCTACCACGGTGCCTTCGAGCGCCGCCACCACCTCACGGTCGGCGGTTGCTAGCGCCATTATTCCAATGATGCTTCTAGGGGCCACCGATGAAGCGCTGGTGGTCCAATTCCTTTTTTATTTTATTCCTAAGGGCCTCCTAGGATGGCTCCTCAACTGTACGGCCTGATGTTTCACATTTCATCCATATTACTCAGACACCTAAGAGGAACCCCACTAAACTGAGATCAGTGGAGGGTCCAAGCCTTGTTCTGTTAAGACCAATCCCTCCACATTACCGTTATTACATGGAAAGGGTTTCTTAATCATAAAAACTCTCATTAATAAACCCCACATTATCCTCCAGCATTGATGAATGAAAATAGGATCAACCCATAGGACGGTTTCTCTAGGTTTTTCATAATATTCAAGAATGAGAAAAAATGGAGGAATTTAGAATCCTTGAATAAGTTAGTAGATGATATAGATGAGGAATATGGGACAACATTCGAAAGGTGTTCATTGGTGTTTATCTCTTTCCTGTTTTAATCTTCTAAGGTGTTGAAGATCTGTTCTACATTATACGAAGTCATCACTGGCACTTCGTTAGTGGTTCCTCTAATGAGTGCATAAGAACAATACCCATTCTCTGTTTAAATAGATGGGAGGAACCAACAACATTTTATAATATTAATGTGATTCATTAATGAACCACATTTAGTGTGGCACAAAAACAACCAATGTCAAGGTTACACATCCCTGGGGTCAAATCATTGAATGACTTATTACCCCTGTGGTCCCACCACATCACTCAACAGTTACAAAAATGATAAAATAACACAGGGAGTTGTTTTAAATTTTTCTGTAAAGTCCATTTATTAAACATTTCCTCTGACCCTTTCCATTTAAAGTTATGGATTTTAACAGAATCGTGGGGATAAAAATTCAACAGTGCCTTCATATTTTTAATCAAAGCCCTCATTAAAAGGAAAATAATCATTGCCCATACTTTTACTTAACATATCTTAAAAAATATAAAAAATAAATAACATTCACCCTCGACTACACTGGTCGAGGATAGGATCCGCCTAAGAGTAAAACACCATCATGAACTCAATGATACTCCCGGATTTCCAATCCGAGTTAACATTTAGGAGTGAAAAAATGTAACAATAAAATAATTGTTACTTAATTATTTCATTTATGACCAAAACTAACTTTATTTTTTTGCCTCAGTCAACCATGGTTAGTGTCTACCTGATGAATGAATACCCACACATGCTCAGCAGTGGTTTGAAATTTTTAATCTGATTCACCGTTCGTTAGTTATAAGCATTTGAAAAATAAAAATAATTTTATTTAATTATTTTATATACGGTTATGCCATTTTTGGGTTTTCTCACAAGAGGCCTATGTCAACTAAACATAAGTCTCATATCGTAAACCTGTTATCCTAAATTCATCAACTGCAACAAATTTATAATCCAGGCCCACTGTTTATGAGTTATTTCAGTTTTTCATGCAAACCGCTCATGCCCGCTATTTAAATATTATCATTATTCGACAGATCATTCTTGGATCTCCGGACCCCAGAATCACTTTCTGTAAAATTTTACGGTCTCTAAATAATTACTTATAAATAAAAAACATTATAGATAAATTCTAGGACATTACATTCTCCCCAACATAAGGATTTACATCCCTGAAATATAAAACAATGTAAAATCAAAAAAAATGAGGGCGTTGATAATGAATCTGAGACACTCGCTCCCATGTGCTCTCCTTGAGGATACCATGATACTACCTAACTCGAATAGAGGGATCAAGATACCATGAAGAACTCACTCCTTTCAGTCTTCTATCTCCACCTGGAACTCCTTAAAAGTTTCCCCAGCATCAAAGTATAACTCACCCTAGCTGATAACGTGTGCTGAATCATGCGTGTATCACCTTAGCTGTGAATCGTGGAAATAATTATGCACCAAGTCCATATGTGGTGGAAAATATTTTCAATACTTCACCTCTCTTACTCTGCTTAGGATCTGGAATGTTCTGATGAACCTCATAGATAACTTTCTGTCTAGCCAAATATTCGGAATCATCTTTGGGGTGAGACCCATATCAAGACATGGTCTCACTTCTCGAACACCAAGGTCCTCTATATCCCTTTGTCATAAGACTTAGGCTGGCTCTGTGTAGTCTTCATCCTCTCTTGGAATATTTTCATGTTCATTGTGTTAGCCCATACCATCTTTGGACCAATAAGTGATGACTCCCCAAGGTCTTTCAAGCAAAGAGGCAATCTGCACGGTCTCCCATACAAGGCCTCAAATGGTGGAATTATAATGGTGGAGTGATATATATTTCTATATTTAAACTCCACAAATGGTAAATGATACTCCCAACTACATCCAAAATCATGGATATAAGCATAGATCACATCCTCAAACGTCAATATGGTACGCTCAGTCTGACCATCTGTTTGAGGGTGAAAGGCATCACTCAAGCGTAGCTTAGTCCCGAACAGCTACTATAATCCCTTCCACATCCAAGATGTTTGAGGTGCATCACGATCAGAGAAGATCAATGAGAGGACCCCATGAATCCTTAATATCTCTTGTATGAAGAGTAATCAGAATACCTATATTGATCCCTGGTCTCATATGGGTAGGAAGTGGGACGAATTGGTGAGTCGTTCAACGATCAACTAGATGGAATTTTGACCCCTAGACGTACATGGTATCCTTTTCATGAATTCCATGGAGATTACATCTCACTTCCCTTCAAGCACCTCATGTGGCAGAGTCAAGACTGCAGGAACCTCGTGCTCAGTATTCACTTGGTGACAAGTGAGGCATCATGAAACGAACTCTGCCACAACTTTGTTCGTCCCTAGCACCCATAACTAACATTGGGGGTCCATGAACATTTTCTCCACACTAGGATGTACCACAAAAGGGAATGTGTTGAACTCCCTAAACACCTCCCACCATAGATTCATCGGTACCATGGTTCATTCTTTGAATAGGATGACATACTCCTCACGTTCCAAAAATCCTTCAGGAGCCTGTCCTTAGGATATCTGACCACGTTGTGTCTCTCTGTCACTGCCCCCATGCTGTTCCTCCCTGACATGCTGATGATGTGGGGTGTGGATGTCATATACTTGAGGTAATCTACTCCATCACTATCCATGATGGATAATTATAACGCATCTAGCAGCTCTATCACCTCAATCAGCAAATGTAACCCAGACCTCCTGCTGAGTGTGTTTGCGACTACATTTCCCTTCCTAGGAGTGTAGACCATCTCAAAGTCATAGTCCTGGATAAACTACAGCCATCACCAATGTCTTAGGTTCTGGTCCTTATGTGAGAATATATTCCAGAGACTCTTATGATTAGAGTTCGCAGTAGACCATTTACCCAAATATACTCCCAAACCTCAGAGCTCTGTTGGAGCCATCTGATATGTAGTTGTAGATATTGGTGCCATCCTTGGGTACAATCCAATGCAGAATTACCACTCCCAACAAGGAGGTAATTCTAGATTCATATTTTGATAGAATGTTCATGAACTCTGGAACTACATTTGGAGACTAAAAACACCAAACACATGCTTCCATAAGGGTATAATTGTCTGACTCAAGAGTGATTGGATGCACCATTAGATACATGTGTTTATCCCGTGCTTCCTAGGGTTTTGTTTTTCTTGACCACGGAAAAACCCAATTCCAATGTTGAATATATACCAAAACCTTTTTCCTTAACCAAACATGTTGAGCATGATATTTTAATGACTATTCCATACCCAAACTAACATCTCAAAACCTCGACTCTTTCACCGAGAGGTTCCAACCGAAACTCTCACCTCAAGTGTCAGATCATAGTGTTGGGATAAGTGTGATTACTCAGTCTCTTCTAATAGGTATCTCCCAAGGTAAGGGTCAGGTAAACGGTTTAACTGGAAACTATAGGTCTTGAACTAGATTCATGACAATAAGGAACTATTAGTACCTATTTCTGTTAATTACAATAACTAGTTATAGACACAGACTATACCTCGAATAATTCATGGATCCATTAGGTGACACTCCTTGTCCGCATGAAGCTACTCCATTCTCCGGTCCTCTAGATACCTAAACGTGTTGGGGACCACATTGGGGTGGTAGATATAACATGTTGAAATGTACACAACCAAAAACTTCCCCTAGCTCCCCTTCCTTTTCTGATACCGTACAGATTCATTTTTCCCTATCACTTCCATTTCCTGAAACATTTTACATGTCTATGTCTCTGAGACTGATGTCGGTTTTTTGCATTCCCACTGTTGAGATTCACTCGCTGTATCTACTCAGCCAATGAATGTTCAACCACAATTATTTTCTCTAGCACCCTAACATAATTAGTAATGCACAGAGGAAAAGTGCTGGCTCAGATGTCTCTAAACACATTTCCCTTGGAAGTCATATCCTTTAAGCACTAGTCATATAATATTCCTAAAGTACTAGGAATTTTCAGTACACCATAAAAAATTCTATATTAATGACATGTAGTCCTTTCACAACTATAGAATCTCTTTGGAACACAAATCACTTATCATTTAATGGAATGATAACCACTTCTCTAAGGAAGGATCGCAAGCTCGGTCCACAGAAAAAGTCAACTCATCATAAGATAGGGGCAATATGAACCCCAACCATCTCCCTAGTGAGCCACATTGAATTCTCATAGTGAGGACAACCATATGATCTAATGGTTCCCTGGCTAGATAGGAACTCGACCACCTCCTCAAGCCAGTCCTTTGCCGCCAGGGAGTCAGGATCACCTTGCAACCATAGGGGTATCTATCACTGAAACTTGTGTAGTTTATGGATACTTTATGTGTCCTCTATTGATAGCACCGGTAGTAATTTTTGACAAATGGGAAGTGGTGTCACTGGGACACCGCCCGAAGGTACCATATCGGGAAACAATCCTTGTACTGACGCCTCGTCACACTGGGTACCATACTAATGGTTGTGCATTGGAATCCCATGTGGCTATCTGCATGATGGAATCTTGAAAGAGAATCAAGATGACCACAGTAAATAAGATATACCTTGTGAGTTCACTAAAAATAGATCAAAACAAAAACATTTCATAATCACACACAATCAGTGTTTTCGTGTATCGAGATGGAAAATAGAATTCATGGTCCTAGTGTATAGATACGTCTGCTGCTGAACCAACACTAGACTCCCTTGACTGAAATCTAAACTCAAAACACTTAACACTATTTATCCATTCAAAATATATACTCTTAGATCCTCTGGTAGAACCAACCACCCATTGATACCACTTTTTGATGACCTGTCCCCCAGCAGCCCTGCCGTTACTACCCTAATACCACTTTCCATAGGCTAGTGGCTGGCGACTAGCACCGGAAAGGCATATCCCTGAAATGGGAATGCATTGACTCAAAACAGGTACACCCATAGATAAGGAACACTACATGCAAAAAAAACATAGTGGAAGAATAATGGTAAATCCATAACTACAAACCACCATTGAGTGTAAAAGTATGTAATGAAATTAATGTTCTAGAAAACAATCCCAACTAAAATCGAAGTATAGAAAAATGGTAAAAAAGTTCATGTGGTAGGCCACCAAGGATTTCAACTGAAGGGTATGTACATCTCATCACTGCATCTCTCCATGTCAACTGGTCACCTACGTGCATTTTCTTTTAATCTTCGTGCACCGTCTATCATGACTCCTCAATACTCAATAATGTTTTCTATCATCTCCACAATACATAACATAGTGCGGGTGGAGCCTGTTCAAGGGTGATGATAACAGAATTCAATAGGGACCATAAAACCCCCAAAGGTCTCTTAGAATTCCATGAAGAAAAACCCAAAATGTATGATCTAAATCACAAAGAAAAATAAAAAATCAAAATCAAACCATGTTTAACATAATTAAATAAGTAAAAATGATTTGTTGAAAAGCTAGTTCTTATTATTCTTTCAAGAGGCTCTGCTACTGACCCACAAAGGATCACTCGATGCAGACCCACACATGATCGCTCTGTGCTGACCCAAACAGGATCGCTTGGTGTTGATCCACACAGGATCGCTCGGTGCTGACCCACAGAGGATGGCTCAGTACTGACCCACATAGAATCGCTCTGTGCTAACCCATATAGGATCGCTCAGTGATGACCCAAAAAAGAATGCTCGGTGCAAACCCACGGAGGATTTCTCGGTGTAGACCCTCACATGATCGATCGGTGTTGACCCAAATGGGATCACTATTCATTCTTCATGTCACAACTAGCTACTGGATTCCTGCACCAAGCATGCTAGATTTCAGGAGGATCTACTCATCAAAAAATCAGTCAGATTTCAACTAGCACGAAGTCACATGAATAAGTAACCCGATGAACTACTCAGTTATAACGCTTCTAATGCAATAAACATCACATCAACCAGACACCCGGTCTGTATAATATGGTCATATTAGTGTTGAGGGTCCTTTTGGATTTGAGTATGATCCAACCAAGCAAAATTCCAGCATTATCCAAAACTAGCATGTAGTATCGCTAAAGGACTTCCCCATCCTAAGGGTTCCAGAGCTACAGACTGTTTGTCAAAATAGACATCTGGTCTATGGGATATACCCATTTAAGCGTAATTGGGCCAAAAGGGTCCATATCTTTTCTGGCCTAGTTGAAATGACCCAAGCAGGGCTATAGGACCCAACACAAAGGGTTTGGGATTGGTTCAGTTCACCTGGAATAGGTCTAGCTTACTGGGCCGGGGGATCGGCCTGACCCGCTAGCCCAACGAAGGGGGTCTTCTCCCCTCCTGAATGGCTGAGCAGTTCTGGTCATTGAAGTAGTGATGTCATTGGTGCCAAACCCCCTAGACAGTCTCGGTGGACCAGTCACCTATGGATCCCACAAATCGTGGGTCCACCCTCCTCCATTGCTCAATGTGGTGGCCTTCCTCTGCGGTGTGTCGCCCTGCTATGACGCGGATAGCAAAGTCCTTACTGCCCTTTGTACATTGTGGCACCTTCGGGCACTTCCACCTTCACGCAGCCAGAAGTTTCCAGTGCCCCTATACCGGCGATGATTTCACGAACAACCGATGAAGCTCTGGTGGTCTAATTCCATTTTTTATGCGCCTACGGGCCTCCCGGGATGGCCCATACACTACGCGGCCCGAAGTATCTCCTTACCGCCATATTTCTCTATCTTCCACAAAGTACTCCACAAACCCGAGATCATCGGAGGGTCTGGGCATTGTTTATCTTGGCCCGCACCCTCCGTATTAGAATTATAATATGGAAATTATTATTTAATCATAATTAATCCCATATTAAAACCCTGCATTATCCTCCCTTGTTAAAGAAAAATATTCAGATCAACCCGTAGGATGGTTGATCAAGTTTTTTTTAACAATATTAAAGAATGGGGAAAAGGGATGAATTAATAACATAAATCCTACCTCGAATTAGTTGGTAGACGGTGCAAATGATGAAAATGTGACCTTATTCTAAGAGTGTTCATTAGTGTTCATCATTGTCAAATTTGATTCATCTAAGGCATCGAATGTCTATTCAACATTGGAGGAAGTCATCGTTGACACTTCTTTAGTGGTTCGTCTCGTTAGTGCACAAGTACAAAGACAATCTTTGTATAAATAGAAGTGAGAAAAAACCACGTTTCATGAAATTAATGGGGTTCAGTAATGAACCAAATTTAGTGTTCCATTAATACAACCGATGTCAAGGTTAAGAGACCCATGGGTCAAGTCATTGAATGACCTATTACCTCCACGGTCCCGCCAAATCACTCAATGGTTACAAAAAAGGTAAAAATTCTCATGGAGTTATTTTTTTTAATGTCCAAAAATTAACATTTTCATCCAACCCTTTCCAGTCAATGTTAAGTATCGCCTAAGAGAATTATCGCACTATGAATTCAATTTTTCGGTTAGATTTTTAATCAAATCACAGGTTTAAATGATATAAATCTCCACCCACACTTTTATTGAATGAAACATAAAAAAATTTCAACAAAAAATAACATTCACCCTCGACCCACACTAGTTGATGTTCTGATCCGCCTAAGAAAACATGACCTCACGAGATCAATGATACTCTCAGTTTTCCAATCCGTGTTACTGTTCATGTGTTAAATATTATAATAATAAATTGATTGTAAGTTAATTATAATATTTATAGCCAAAAAAATTTTCCACTGTTAGCCTGCACCGACCATGGTTTGGATCTGCCTAAGGAAATCATACCCCACGAGCTTAGTGGTGGTCTCAGATTTTTATTCCGAGTAAATGTTCATGAGTTATGGGATTTTGAAAAATAAAATAATTTTATTTAATTATATTATTTATAGTTATGCCATTTTTTTTATTTTCACATTGGAGGCCTGTGCTGAGTAAACATAAGTAGAGCCCACTGTAAACCCGCCATCCTGACCACAAAAATGCCCTTGGATTTCTAATCTAGGCACCCGTTTATGAGTGATTTCACTTTATCTATAAAACTACTGACACACGCTATTTAAATCTTAACATTATTTGACGGATCATTATGGACAATCCAGACCTCTGATTCACATTCCATCAAATTTTTCTGTCTCGAAAGAATTCCATATTATTAAAAAAAGTTATATGAATATTCCAGGACATTAAATTTGTGTGCTAAAAAAATTACCATGTATACCTTGAAAAGGAATATATATGTACATAAACATATTGATTCCCATTTAAACTAGAATATCTAGATGGAAAAAACAAGTCCATGTGAACGAATGAAAGAGGATGACAATTAGAATCATATTTCATTGATTTAAATAAAATATTTGGATGCTTCCCTTTTTGAACAGTGTTACAGACATTATCATTTTGAATTAAAGTTTTTTATGATCCCTAACTATCCTTTTCTTAGTAGGATTTCTTATTGATTGAATGTTACAGTGGACTAGTCTCTAATGCTAAATCCAAGATTCTCTTTGAAATGAAATTGAGAAAGAATAATTTTTAGAAGTCATGTTATAAATAATGACAACATAAATATTATCATATCAAAAGGTAGTGAATACTAAATAATTTTAAGAACTAAAAACACTACATGAATTGATTAAAAACATATATGAAACAAACCATCACATAATTATGAGATGGTAGGAATATTGTATTTTAAACCATAAAAAAGGATATTAAAAATTAAAACTAAGTTGGTGTTACCGATTTGGCCATGGCCAATGATCTTTCATTTATCATTGTAACCAAAGGTGACATGAACACCATCAACCTTTATAAGTTTCGTGAAACATGATTAGTCTGATGTCATGTTCTAGGGAAAACCAATTTCCAAGTACCATAGATTTCAATAGAAGATATTTATGTATCTTTCCTACAAAACAAAGCTTATACAAGAAATAATTTTGGTGATTATATTTCCTTGGGTATAGATATGTTATCAGTTATGGATTTAGGAATCCAAATTTACATAATGGATTTCCAAAATAAATATTTAATACCATTGGAAATAAAAATATTTTATTTTTTATATTTGAATTACAAATAGAAGTATAATTTCCAAATGATTACTTAGGGAAAATTTTTCCCTTAAAAACACTTCTCGGTCCAGGTTGAAATAATATAAGAACATTGTAATTAATATGAATTAGATTACCTAATATTTGAGTTAGGTTTTTAGTTCCATTTATGAATCTATCTAATTATTTCTTTAGTTTATAATTTTAAAATTTCATTTATTTATTTTCCATTAATAATTGTTCATTATTCATTTTTTTCTATTATAATATCAGTTCTAATACCATAAGATATATCTTGAATGTTATTTAGAACATTGCATTTGTATTTGACTTCATTAAAAATATCTTCATGCATATTTTATAACTAAAAAATGTAATATTTTGGAATGTCATAATCATATTGTTCATTTTCATATTGAACATAACTATGTATATGAAATAAAACATGTACTTTAGAAACATTTTTCATGAAGCACATGTTGCCTTTGTTATGATTCTTTTCACATGTTGAGTCTGAGTCACTAGAGCTATCCTTAAAGTCACTCATTATGGATTTCAAGGCATTATTATATTTTCCTTATTTTCCCTCATACTTATTCTTGTAATTCTAATTAGTACAATAATACTTAACATGTCATTTTTTTTACATTCATAAAAGATAGTATCATTTAGTGGCCATACCTTTTTGACAAATTTTTCCATGTTCCTCTCTTGTCATATATTCCTTTATAAATAAGTTTCCTAAAGATTATATTCTTCCTATTGAACATTTTAAATCTTCTTTTTTAAATGATACATTTACCCGTCCCTATTTTCAAGTGATTCTTCTTCACTAGAACATTCAATTTTTTTCCTTTTCCATTTCTTTCTGTTTTGATGCAGTTGGCCTAAATGAAATAGACATTCTCTTAAATTCATCTTCATCTTCATGATTAATTAAAATACGTTATTCATACATCATCATCATCCCAATCTATTCATTTAATGGTAGATTACAGATGTTAGAAGACTCCCTTATGGATAGTAATGTCCCTCTCCATCTCATAGGAAAAAATCATTACAGTCTCATGATTTGTTATTTATTTGACACTCGATTTAGAAAGGAGATCATGATGTTTATCTCTTTAAACATGAGATAAATTTCAGAATCATCTCATCATGTTTCATTTTAAATGTATCATATTTAATAGTAAAACAATTTATGCTCATTTTTAATAATTAGTAGTTCTTAATGTGAAATAGAAACTTTATCCTAAATTTTGAAAGCAATTCTACTATCAGATATCGTATTAAATTATTCATCTCCAGAGTTACAGTAAAGATAAATCATATATTTGAAACATTTTTTCTAATAATTTTTATTTGAATCATCCCAAGTAGATAAAGATGTTATAGGTGATTCATATGTATCCTTTATAGAATAAAAAATCTCAAAAACACATACTTTATATATGGATATTAATCATTATTTTCCACAAAACATAGTTATTATCATCATATAAAGAAGTTAGGATTCTAGAATAACCTTATTTTATATTATAAAATTATGGAATTAAATTTATAATTTATAGAAACATAATATCTTTAAAGAAAAACTGAAATCACATATGAAATTATTTTTAAAACCATTGATACTAAATGTTGGTTAGTGTGAGTGTCTCAAGAGTTGGGTGAATTTAGAACCAAATATATTTTCTTCTAGAATAGGTTTATAAAAAATTCCAAAATTTTATTAAAATATACCAAATAATCAAAATAATAGATCGATATAAGTTATGATCTTTTATTGTTTTCTCAATGATTGATTGAGTCTCAGTATTATGAAAACTATATTACCATTTTAAATCAATATAATTAACCAAAAAATTATATAAACACTAATTAAGAATAACTATCAATGTTTTGGGTGTGATTTTAGTTAAATCATATTCAGTTAAAGCATTGTAATTAAAATAAAGAAAACAAAATGCATGGGGGAATAAATACAAGAGAATTAGTCTTATGCCGATACCTAATCCACTCCACATAGAAATAACCTGATTCCAAGATTATTATATAATATATTATATTATTCATAACCTATATCAAGTGTAAAAAACAATTTGTTCTTGGCCACACAGTGATTTTTTCCCAAATACTATAGGAATAAAACAAATATACGCAATGTAGAAACATTTTCCAAAATATGTGGGTAAATAGGTGTAAATATATTTTGAGAAGATATCTATTATCTTCCAAATATAGCATAAGAGACAATGTTCAGGTTTCAAAATTGTGTAAAATAAATAATGAATGTAATTTAAAGAATATAAAAAGATAGGGAAAATAAATTATTTCAAGAAAATATTGTTGCTCAGTTTGATAAGATCTGAAGCTTATGGCTCCATGAGAGTAGCTTCTGTGGAATCTTGATTCATGTTTCTTAAAATTGTTGAGTAAAAGAGTGGTGTAAACTCTTTTCGGTGAGTTGGAAGGAAATAGTATGGTTGTTTAATGTTCTTAACGTATTGTACAGTTGGTCACTAGTATGGATTCTTCAGGAAAGGAATAATTCACATAAATGTTATTTTGATCATGAAATGTTTAATTATGGATCTATGTGTGTCTTTCTATGTCTCGGTTCTCCATTATAACTTTTTCAAGATGGTGTCTACTAATTCTATTACCAAGAGCAAGCATGAAGATTAATTCGGATCCTTTGCACCTCATACTGTATGAATGAGATATAATTTAATGCATATCTTCAAAAAAATTAATAACAATCATTAAAATAAATCATAACATTTAATTTAATAATATAGAAAATATAAATATTTAATTAAAAATAACCAAAAATAGTGGTGGTGAGTCTTCTTGAACAATGATACAATTTCTCTACATGTATTGGGGTGGAAATCAGTGAGGCTAGATGTAAGTCATCTAACCACCCAATATTGTTAATGACAATTCATCTCTTCACATTTGAAAATTTTCATTTGGATGAAAGGCCATATTCATTGGTGACTTAGGTATGGCGTTTGATATTTTAGACACTTAGCCTAAATTTCATTCTTTTTATGAGTCATACCTAATGGTAGGTGTTTTCAAAACATGATTTGTTTTTGATTCAATGGTGAGTCATCTTCTAGAAGTATGTCATTCCCATAGTTTTCCAAAAAAATATTCTTATAGTGGGACATATTTCACAGTAGGTGTATCGATTACATAGCCAATTGCCATTTTGGTGGCATCCTTAATAGAAAGTCATGTATGACAATGAGTCATTACTAGTAGTGGGTCATCATCAATAATACATATTTTTCATACATATTTCACTACTATTAATCATATTATAAAATTATACCATAAACATAAAAAAACATTAATATCATAAATAACATGATTCAGTTATCATTAAAAAATGGTTCCAATATGATATTTTAAGGGACTTTATTTCATGTATTGTTTACTTTCTCTTAGATTTCATTGATCCCCTAAAATAATTTCATGGTTGTGACACATTTATTTTCATTCATTGCTGTATTGGGGACTATTTTGAATGTGTTTAATTTTATTTTTTATATTTATTCACATCTAATTGGATATTTAAAATAAATTGGAAATCATGGTTAAAAAATAATGGTTAGATTTTTTAATTAAGTAGATTTAATATAAATGATTTTAAATGAATTTTTCAATGAAAACATGGCGTTTTTCAGGAAATTATTTAAGGGGGAACAAAATAGTAAATTTAAATTTTCTTATAATGATAGTAAACAAACTATTTCTATGTTATAAAAAGTGTTTAAATAAAATGATACTTCATTCATATATTATGAGATAAAATATTTTTGTTTTATAATTTTTACGGTTGTATGTTTTTAGAATTTTTTATAAAGAGTATGAAATTCCAAATTTATACATTATGTCTAAATAAGACATTTGTGGATTGGGTTTTTAATGTAATTTCATAGACTTCTTTATGAGATCCTGTAATGACCCATGATCTTATTAAATACTTTTCTTTAAATAAATATCATGCAATGTTCCCCGACCTGTACTCATAAAATTGACTGATTCGAGTCACTACAGGAACTCAAGATCACTTACCAGCATACTGAAGGTTGTCAACAAGTAATGAGAGTGTAATGAATATTATGGGGAAACTATAACCTTTGGAATTGTGTTAAAATAACAATGGAAATGAGACAAATAATCATCCCTAAAACTGAAGTGGAATAAAGAGTAAAAATAAAAAACCAACTAATATATATAAATCAATTCATGTCTCAATTTATTCCAATATAATTGAAATTATAAATTCATACATGTAAAATAAAAATAGACACCAAATAAAGTCACCAAAACCCCTAGTTTCAAACACTATTCTCAACCCAATCTCCAAGATCATATCATATCTAGAAATACAATAAAATCATGCCCATGTTGTAAGAAATAAATATACCCTGACACTAAATAGAAAATGAAAATGGTTTGTGTATTAATCAATATTATGAAACCCACAATATCTAAAACATATAGTATAAAAAATAGTTCATGTAATAGTACTATAAACAAGGGAATTACTCCATTAATTATTGCAGATCATCTACTAAAACATTCATCCCTTGAGCTTTGGGTTGACTGAAAGGGTCATAAAAACATACTAAATCATTGTTACAAATGTCACTATACTTGTAATATAGTGTAATAACTTGAATGAAAACCATTTATAACACATAATTTCATCTGGGATGGAGTTCCATGTGAAACCTGATATCTCATCCTTGAAGGAATTCCATGTGCAACCCAATAACAAATCAGAGATGCATTATTATTTCGAATCCAATATCTCATCTGGGAAGGATTTCCATGTCAATCCTATAGATTTTAGGTAAGAATAAAATCCACGAATATAATATAATTTTATCTAGTATGTAATTCCATGTTCATCATTTTATGTCATTTAGTGAGGAATACCATGTTCTATCCAGAATTTCAAATGTATGAATTAACTAACCAAGGAGTCATAATACAATTAAAATCCCAAGAATTCATTTATAATAAAAAAACCTATATGCCAAACATTTATTAGAGTACATATATGTTAATTAATAAATTATCCAATTACTATTCAATTACCCCATTTATAAAATTTATTCTAATAACCAAAACTAAGGAAATTTCAAATTGAAACTAAGATTAAAATTATTAAAATAACATTAAATACTTCCTTCTCACTTTTCATTTTAGATAAATTACTATTACCCTTGTAAAAATATCCATATTTCAACATTGATTTTTATAATTTCTAATTAAATTCTTTATTACTACTTTTAAGCCAAGAAATGTTCCCATAATCCAATCCTCATAGTTTAAAGGTAGTATATAATATCAATTCACATAAAAAACTAATTCACAATGTTAAAATAAAAGTGGAAAATTTCATATTAATTAAGGGGATATATTTTCATTAAATTAATGTTTTAACCTATATTCAAGGATTTCCAAACCAATTAGGTGGCTACAAGTCCCACTAAAAATGATAATGGACCCAAATAGGTCTGTTGTGAGGTCTATGCATGTGGTTCCATCAAGGCATTGGGTTACCAATTAGGATGGGTCACATTCATGGAATTAAAGTGAAATATAATGTATTTCATATACTAAATCAATGAAATTGGTGTCAAGGAGTTTTTCAAGACTACCCACCGCAAATGTAGTGATGTGAAGATAATTCATCAACATCAATGGTGGAACTAGGTTGCAATATCCTTCATTTCAAAAAATTCTAATGAACTATGTCAATATAAGACATCATCCCTGGATCTGGGTTAAAAATTATTGAATAAGAGTTCTCTCCAAATTAAAACTAAAACAACTTGAGGGAGAAAAAGAAATAAGAGGCTTACCTTCAATCTTTTGGCCCAAAAAACCATGATGCAGTAGAATATTCCTCAAGATAGAATAGAACTCCAAAAATTACTGATGTTCGTTCTTGAATTTGTGGTAACTGAGAGAGAAAAATATGATACTATTAGGGTATCATAGATAGAAAGACTATTGGACAAACCATAATCACATTGTGAATTCTAGATTCACATTATGACTCCTTAGTTTATCACAACACAAAAAAAAACTATTTTTTAAAATTTAAAGCCCCCAAAACTAGTTCATGTTGTAAATAATGTATAAAAAATCGACTTATTCCACCTAGACGGTAGTTAAATATATATATGAATTTCATGTGATCTTGACAAAAACATTCACTTTAAGAAATAAAAATTTATAGTGTGAATAGTTCTTATATCCAGACATCATCTTCTCCTCTCGTTTCTCTCCGAACACCTTTGAAATACTAATCCTTCTAGGTACAATGTCTTGATTACTTAGGCCTATATTTAAAAAAAACTAAAATAGTTTTAACCAAATTCCTAAATAGGTACATAGCTATACAAATAGATGATCATAGGAACCACCCATCATACAACAAATTATCCCCGAGATGTGCTCCAAAGCATTCCTTTGGGGGTATCAGTGAACAAGTATGGCCACTACATTCTCAAATCAAAGTCACTATACCATGTTTCCTTATTCACACACCTATGACAACAATATATTCACACTAGAGGCACTATGTTCCACCAAATATTCTTCTTAGAATGGTTCATGATGTGGATCATATTCACCTTAATGGTGGAATCAATATCTTACTCGACATCATCAATATTTATCTTGTGAGAAGGGTCTAGATAACATATCTGAAGTTGTGACACATTAAAAAAGTTTTCATGGAACTATATAATTGTGGATGGGCCAAACGACATCCCAATATACTGAACCTCTCCAATATCTAAAATTGTCTTACAAAACCTGGGAGATAGATTCCCCATTTATTGGATAAGGCATTTCCCCTACCTATGAATCACCCTACGAAAAACCTAATGATTATCCTCAAACTGATAAGGTCATCTGTGAGGGTCAATATTTAATTTCTTCTATCTCTACATGGTTACCAACATATTTTAGACCAATTTAAACATAAAAAAGTACCTTTCATGAAAGTAGGCCCAACAATCACTAACTCACCTTCCACTATCAAAAAAATAAGTGAACGATATAATTTTCCCCAAAATCCCTCAAAAGGATCCAATCGAATTTATTCCTTGATTTTTCTATTATTGGAGAAAACCAAGTGTTATAGATGACTCTCCCAGAACCATTGAAGACCAAAACAAAGGCTCATAAGAAATCCTCCAGAATCTGAATCATTCTTTCAGATTGGCAGTTCATATTAGGATGATATAATATACTAAAGAGAACCAATAATCAAAGTTTATTTTGAAGGCCTTTCTATAAATGATACATGAAACATAGATCTTTTGTATAAATGACACCCATTAGAACCTCATGTGGTTAAAATATCTATCGTATATAGGGACTACTTAGATGATCAATAGTTATGTTCTTCCTGATATGTAAGAAGTTTGTTACCTTCATTTCTCAATACATTATCTCCCAAACTGCATCATTTTCTGTGGTTTCATAGTTAATGTAGTTACAAAGTCAATTGTGACGTCATCACACTTCTCTTATGGAATGATAAAATGCTATAATAACCTGTCTTACTGCTGATTCTAGAACATTACCTTATAATAGGTTAAACATCTCACCAAAAATCCTTTTATCTCCTTCCTCATCACTAGATACCATTAATTTATATAATGGAAAAGATTTGTTTTTTTATACCAATAGGTACAACCAATTTAGAGGAAAAAAACCATCATCTATTCATCAAACAAGACTGTAGGAATCCATAGATGGATATGAATTAACTAAACATGTCATCTTCTAAGAGACCATCTTTATAGTTTCTCCCCGTTATATAAGAATTCCTTCAGATTTAAGACCTCAATATTAGATAAATTATATCTTTTGATATGGTCTGGATGTATGAGAATAATTGATGTCGATATTAGAGTCACTCACCCCTAAGAATCCTGAACATCAAAATTCATATCTACAAAGAGATTCATAAATCTTCACTCATAAAAATTCTATTTCACAACCTCTTTCTATATCATCAAACTCATTAAAATTATAATGGAGTGCACCATTCATCGATTTTATGAATGTTCAATGTCTAAATACTATTGATACTCATCCCACCTCATCTTTGGATGGATCATGTACCACATGTAAATGATATACTTGACACTCATGTGATTTTTGTATACCAAAAACATCTCTCCCAGTAGATACTACAACCAAATTATTAGGGTGTATACGAGCACTTCTAACACCATATAATGATTTAGCTAAATACTCTCATGTGGCCTCAAATATTTTCATCCATAAGAAACCAATTGATCATCATATATTAAAACATCTCAATGACTGAGACCTAATTATTTATAGTACATGTAAATTACATACCCATAATTGGTAAGTAGGAGACTTATGATGAGTTAATCATTCTATTACACTAATAAAAAGCTATATCGTAATCATATGAAGAATTAATGTTCAACGATTTATGAGTACCTGTCAACTAATAAAAGATATCATTGATGTCTGTAGGGGATATTGGTTCTTGACAGTATTCTGGTTCAGTCTCTGATAATTTACACACATGTAAAAAAGTCTCAACATACATATTAGGAAAAAACACAAGAGATCCCCAAAATGATGTTCTAGGTCGTATGATTACCATTTCCCCTATATATTCCAAATGCACATCCTACTCATGAATAACCATTGGAAACATCCAATAGGTAAGAATAGAAATTGTCTTGTCTCCTATCACAAATGTGATAGCGAACATGATATCCATCTTGAGTGGTAAGATATAAAACACTTCAGGAATGATGTTTGGAAAAAAATCCACTACTGGAGAAAAAGTACCATGATGTTTTCACCTATTATATTTAACAAGGAATACTATAATATAAAAAATATATTCTAATCTGCATTAAACAAGTCCAGTATGACCAACCTGAATATCCCATTCTCCTTAATAGTGATACATGCCTGCTTCTTGAGTTAAAATAGTAACACTTAGTTTATAATAGCCAATATGATCTTGATATATTACTCTCCAATCAATAGACAAAATTAAATCAAATCCTACCATTCTTAAAAAATAATTCTCAGAAATTAAATGGAATGCACCAATTTCATGATAACACTATTTACAACATATTATATCCTCTGAATGAACTCAAAAGTATATGTTTATGGTATTAACACCAAAGAATATCTCCACAATCATACCTAATACAACTATATAATCAGTAGATATTATGTTACATGGTTCACTTCTATAAAAAATGTGGAAGAGTATATGATACTAAAACTGTATATCTGATGGTGGAATGTATTATATAAAAATTGTTTAGAATAGTCTTTATAAAATGTATCTAACACCCCCCTCTAACATGAAATCTATTCTAAATACCTTGTGATGGTGCATTTGGAAGGTATCGTTTCTTCATCATTGGGGTTCCATATCCCTTACCATATCCTGAGTGTCTTGTGGAAGTTTGACTAATTTTATTCTAAGTAGTTGTTGATATATTATGAGACAGTGGTGCCTACCCTGACCCACATTCACCGCTATGATCTCAAAAACCTCAAAAGATGGGACACTATACCACAAGAATGAAAATATACTAAAATTTAAGGATAATGATAGTGTTTGTGTCTTACCCATCCTCCCCAACAACATTGAACCTGGTCACGTTCCTGAGAGGGATTCCCACTACATTGGATGATCTGACCACCACTACTCTCATCGTAACTATCAATGTGGTTCTTTATTTTTCCTGAAGAAGAGATCCATGATCACCTTACTGAGACATCATATCAACCACTCAGGGGGTCTTTTAGATCACTTTAATGATTAGAGATATATTCATCATGTTTTTTAATTTTATCATGTGAAAGATTTTGACCAGTGATTTTGTATAATAATGAATCCCATCCTAAAAATGCTTTCGAATGTAGGTCCCATCAGCTTCTAAGGATGAATAAAAACAGTTTTGGTTATTTAATCATCTAGAATAGTAAATAACTAATATACTCCCTTTTTATGGAGAATGAACTACCAAAAATAATCATCCCTAAATTTACCGTGAGTTTAGTTGATCAGGAATTTCACCTTTAAATGTTTCCATGCAAGGTCCAATTGCATGCCTGTTTACTCCAGGTTCTATCCCCATTTCATGGTTGGTTCTGATTGCATATAAGCAGCATGCATCACTCTCTAGACAGTGGGTTTATAGAGGTGATTAAATATTGTATCGACTAACTTGATCTAAAAATAATTATTCTGGTGGAATCCTATCTCGTTTAACATAGGTGTGGGAAATAATTAAAACTATATAATTATTTCCAACATTGAAGTTATAGTGTTATATTTATCACTCTCTAGGGATCACAACACCCATAGGAAACTATTGTGAAGATGAGCATTCATTTGGTTTATTGATGATTCAGTATGTGTAGAGTCATATTTGTCTAGAGTGTGTTGATTACCACTCTCCCGACACTCATCCCAAAGAAAATTCGGAGGAATTTTACCTTGCACAGTAAATAGGCTAATCAGATATCCGGATATACATCAAGATAAAACATTGAAGGAAAATAATATAATATATAATCACTGACTCAAGGATAATCCCCAATAGTTCGTTACAATTGAATTATATTATCATAAGAGTTCCATTCATTCTCATTAACCAAATATATCATGGTATTTATTTTAATATTTTAGATATGTAGATATACCATATGTGATAAAAATTTCCAAAGCATGAATAATGCATGTAAACATATTTTCTATTGTTACAATCATTATATATGTATACCCACTTCATTACATGCCATACCATGAGTAAAATCTAATTAAATAGTAATGTCACACAAAAAGTGTATCATGAAAGGTTAAATAACATCAAAAAGTTTACAAGAAAACAACATGAACATCAATCCCATCCTTGGGTACATGGGATTTCCCACACATACGTGTTATAATCTCCCAAAAAATAGCTCATTACCAAGACTCAAAAAATTCTAGTCTCTAATATACCATTTCCAAATATAAAAATTAATGAAAATTCTTATTCTATGATACCACGTTGTAATATTCATATCCCATTACTCCCTCACATGACTAATTGAAAAAACATATATACCTCCAAAACTCTACCCCATACTCCATAGGATGCCTACTAGTAGTGAGGGTGTAAGGAATACTCTGTGGAGAAAACATCCTCTAAAACATAGTTTCAATAATAACAGAAATAAGGTGAATAATCAACCTTAAAACATGAGAAAAATAAATAAGGAAACTAAAAAATAACAATAGTTTTAATAAATATTATCATTCTATAGTGCATTGTATACTAAATTAAAATCTTAATTCATAAAAGTTAACAGAAAATAGATACGAAATAAAGACTCAAAAAACACTGATTTTGAACCCCATGTCTAGTAATGTTTCTATGATCCAATCCCAAAAAACAATACAATAAAATCATTCTGATGATCCCTTTCCCTTGTCCCAAAATATATTAATGGAATATTGTGGGTAATAAAAAATAAAAAAACATGGTGTTAGTACAACATAGTTTCCCAATACCCATGGGTTCAAGACAATACAATTTGAATAAAATAAAACATGAAATAGTATGATAACTAGCTGTTAGCACTGAAAATAAATAATGATCCCAGAATAGTCTGTTATTCCTAAAATAAATATCATAGTCGAACTGAAGGGCCATTCTATAAATAATAGATTAAGGGTTCACAACTATAATTACATGTAACCAACTTTGATCGACAATACATAACACATAGGTCTGTGAATTGAGACGCCAAGTATCACAATTCTACAGTCCCCCAAGAGCCGTCAAACATTAAAAAAGGATCTTTGGTGTAACATTAGACATTTGTGTCCAATTGATTGTGTGTAAATATATTTACATGATAAAGGAAGTGCTTCACCATCAACTTGCATGGTCATACCACAACGACATAGGCATGGGATGTTTGAAACCTGGTTGTGGTACCATGTTGGGGTTGATCACATATTTCGAAACAATTTGGCTTAAAATGAATCCTCACTCCTACACAATTTCAAGAAGTTTTTTTGAAATAAAAATCATCATCTATGAATCTCACAAACCCCTCTACCCTGTAAATACTAAAATTCTAAAATTTCATTGTATTTAAATGGCAGTGAACCTCTATGATTGAAAAACCATGGGCCATAATGTGTCTTGGCCTATAGTTGAGATATACTTTTGATACATACCATAAGAATAATTAGTGAAACACAATAGATGATTTTGTAATGAACACCCATCTTTCATGCAACCTCAGAAGTAGTTCACATATATTCCTTTGATACATATGTATTGGCCTTATTCTAGAGCACATGACTTGTGAGACACCATTTTCATGCAGTACTATGGAGTTTCATGAAATAAAGTTCGGTTCCATATCTTAATCTCCCCTTCTATGAATGTTTTTTTCACGAATTTTGAGTTCCTAGGTGCCGTGTACCAATTTAAACTATCACATCCAAATCCCAAATTTCCATGAAACTAGTATCACCAACCCTCATGTCCACCCTCTGCATTTCATGCACGGACTATACCATTACCATGCCTTTTTATCCAATGCATTGGAACCCTAAAACATATTTCTCCTAATGGTGAAAAACATGACATTGGTACCCCTATTTTCTAGTCCTCTAAGACAATATATAGTCCATGAAACAATCAAATGTGCATGAGATTTAGATTCATAAGTCTTAAAGGAGGAATTATCACGGGATATCAATCATATTTTAGGATAAAGTGTCCATTTCTAAATCATCCTCTCCCACATGGGAATCGTCTTCCAGTATATAAGTTTTGAAAATGTCTAAGATTCATGGAATAAAACTATATACCATAACTTTATATTCATATTATATTTAAAAATAAAAAAAAAATCCACAGTAAATGATGTTACACTATAGCCTTACCATGTGTGATGAACATAGTATTACCCATGTAAAATCACCATGGGATGTCACCTTCTCCCCCACCATGGTACGATCCTCTTGCTTCTGCAATCTTCTATGTGTAAGCCTCATACGATCCATTGATGAAGCTCATTCTAGGGTGTGATCATCCTTACATTATGTTATTAAAATACATGGACTGGCCCTTTCATACATCCATAAATAGATACAATTAACTAGAACATTCTTTATCCCTTTATACTAGAAGAGTACGTAGGACACCTCCACAATGTTCAATATTGGTAACTCAAAAAATACAGGGTGCTTCCATGAGGATCAATCCTGACATATTAGCACCATAGAATCCCTAGGTACTACCTCCTTCCCCCATGTGGTAACACATTTTTTCTAATCACCTTTAGATCCAAATGAGTAATATTCATTCATATGGGAACATAATGAAAAATAGAGTGTTCTAACTATCCCTCCATGAGGAAACACTTTTTAATTACCATCAAAACCTTATGGATTGATCATATTCCTGATATACTGAAATATTAGAATCCAAACTATCCATAGAAGGCGTTAAATATGTGACCGAACTATACCAATAATATGTCAAGTGTATGACCTACATGTCCCCACAATATGTTAATCATTTTCCCCACTTAAACATAATTTCTACACTAGAAAAAAATTTGTTTCTTCATGTAATACTCCACATGTGATTACACCCAACTACTCTGTAGTCAACACATGAAGCCTTAGGTTCTATTCATAAAATAAAATGCATGAATGATTCCCTCAATTAAATTAATACTTTTCATAATCCCAACACATCCAATTCTATATTATTATACATTCACAATGTTACAATATACTATAAAAAACATTTCTACCCTATTTAGATAGAAGCATTGTAATTATCCGGTGTCCACTTTTAAATGGTATTGGGAACATGTTTCAAAAACTATTATAAAATAATTTTTGGAAGCCTAGACAAGGAGAAAAGCTCCATGGAGGATTACAAAGATGATCAAACTTAAATACCACCATCCCATTTCTTTAACGAATCCAAAAACACCAACCATACTGGTGAAGGATGAAACCCACTTTAATGTGGGAATGTGGAGAAAAACACAAGTGATAGGAACCCCCTATAGAAATTGACAAAAATTTAAATGGTGAAACATATGTGAAGACGTTATCATTTTAATTTGAAAACTAGTAACATTAGGAGAATGTCGGATTTTTGTGTCACCAGATATAGAAATTTGGCCCCAGAGATCACTAAATGAGCGGTAGGTCAAGAATGAATATATCTTGTATCTTGTGGAAGATAACATTTGGAAACCTTAGTATGTGGAATCTATAACACGGATCCTCCCTCTCCTTTAGAATGAATGGATGTTTTTGGGGAATTGGGAGTCAATTTCACTAGAACTATAATTGTGGATAATTAAATGTTCCTAATAAGACTCCGAAAATAAGATAGGGAAGATTCAATACTAATAGATTTGGGGGAAGAAGGAATGTCGGTATTAAAATATCCAATGATTTCATCCATTTCATTATAACAACTTTTTCTTTCACATGTCATAGTTGATGAGGTACATGCATGTCTGATCACACATTTTCGACTAGGGAGATATAGAAATTGATGGTGGAGATACATTTTCTAAATACACTGTAGATATCAAGGTTCAGTAGGAGTGGATCCTTCATGGGTGATCAATTTCATTGGTATGTGTCTTGTTATAGGACATGAAAATTCAGTAGAGCACATCAGAGTGAGAGGTGCACATTCATGCTTAGTACACACATCATTTTGAATAAAATATGTATTTTATTTTTTGGTATATAATGCCCAAAGGTGAGGAGAATTTAATGACATAGATTTTTCATGTACTATTTTTGGATATTATATAAATTATTTTAATGTCCAGGGGCTAATACCGCAAGCCACTATGAGGCATGGTTATCCGGAAATAAATTTTTGAAATATATTAAATATATTAAGTAGAACACAGATGAAATTTTCCGAAAAACAAGTGAAACAAATACTAAAAGGATGACGATATTAGAAATATGAGGGAACTATTGAGTACACAATGTGGGGATTACCCGAGGATCTAATTAACAGTAGCTAGCATGGGTTGTTTGTGTAAAAATAAGCAATGGTGCAGAAATGAATAAAATAACTTTAAAAATTATTTGATTTCAAATTCTTGAAAGAGGAACTTGTTATTATTTAAAAATAATATTATTTAAGAATTCTAGGATTAGTTACATAATGTAGTAGTAATTGGAAAACCCATGGAGGTACAATTGGGGAATTATCTCTGGAGATAGGATATTGGATCGTGGACTAAAGATATTTGCACCTCATATTCAAAGGATCTATCCAATGACAATAGAAAAATAAATGTTTTTATTCAGTGATTGTTTCAAATCAAGGTAAGGTGTGTATTTTATTTTTATACATATCTCTTCATTATTTCTAGAATCAATGAAGTTCAATCAATGAAAATATTGAGTCATGGTTACATTTTTATTTGGGAAGGGTTAATTTAGTTTGTTTTACAGGATAATATCATGTTTATTTGATCTATTTTTATTTTCATTATAATGAAAATGAACCAAGATCAGAATGAATATCATTCGAGGCCAATTCCACCTATCTCTTCTTATTATTTTCTCCCTCAGTTCTGTATTCTTCATGATCGTTCTTTGTTTGGACAGTGACTTGACAAATCCTAATCAATTTATAATTTGGCACCAATTTCATGGTAATACAATCTAAAATTGTAGATATGGGATTGGAGTGACATGATGTATGTTAAGGGATGGAAAAAAGATGGATTCAGTTGAAGGTGGATACCTTACATCATGTTCATTATCATTCTATAGTGCGAAATGAATAATGGACTATAAATCCATTTTAGAACATATTTAAGGTCAGAATATATGGATCCCGAGACTATGAGTATTGGGTGAGGAGATCCTTGATTATTGACGTGATTGGAGCTATATTTCAATGTGATGCTGGAGTAGGTGAACACATGAGGAAGAAGATGGGTTTTTTGAAAAACACAATACACACAGTGTGTAATATTTGATTACACGATGGATATTTCCCATTGAATGACTTGATGTGTACTTTGGGAAGTACATGGGCATGGGGTTGACTAAACGGGTAGCCTATATGCCATGTACCCCCCCAAATGGACATGAACTGATCCAAGTACATGGGCTGAGTTGTGTACTCGTACACAAGAACATGCATAAGGGATGAAGCCAGGTACCCGAACATGGGTTGACTACACATACAACCTAATGCCATGTTGTACAACATGGACATTGCATGATGATAGGGCTATATAAATAAGAATGACCCAGGGTAAAGGGTTTCAATGTGTGAATCATTCAACATGTAGTGTACTATTTTATACACGACTTGGTTCCCATGTACTCCATATGATGGAAAATTTTCATTTGGGTGCATTACCTTTATACTTTCCCTAATGTTTGGTATGGAATCATCTCATAATTCTAGGATTATGATCCCATATGTGGGACATCTTGGATTTTATCATTGAAATCCCTCCAAGAGGATCAGACTGGGATACTATATTCATCTTCAAGACCTAGGTGGAGTTCTTGGTAATTTCATGACCAACACTACATAGGCATTGATCCCTTTATTAGTGGGTTAATCCATATTGAGTTGTTTGTATCATCACATGGCCTTAGTAGTGATACTCATCTATGTATGATATTATCTTCAGAGTATCAGTGTGTTCTTTATCATGAAGGGACTTGACGAGAAGTACCTCTCAGAGGGACATCATCAATATTATAATACATAGTCGTGTGTTCTCTTAGAAGAGTGGTTTGTGGTATATTCAAGATGGAGTCATAGGTTGTTATATTATGGTTCTGACATACCTCTGGATGATGTCTCCTTGTTTAGTATATCTATAAATTATTGTTTATGTACTACATAAATAAACATGTATAGAGTTAACTATATTTCCTTTGTTGTATTGTTTGTGGTTTCAGGGTGTCGTACTGGGTATTTTAATACCCACCCCCACTTAGCCTATGCCCTAATGTGTCATGTATTATACAGATGATCGACCTTTTGAAAGAGTTTTAGGTGGATATGGACAAGATGGTTCTTATTGAGACTAGATAGACCCATGCGAGTTCCTATTTCTTTTAGATAGTAATCATAGTACATACATTTAGGTTGGGCTTGTGTTTTACTGTCTTCATGGTCAGCTTTTATTAGGACCTTTTTAATTTCTTTTAAATCAAGCCAAACTATGGTTATGTGATTTTCATGTATGTATTAATTGGTTTTCTATAGTTTTTACATTTCATATTTGTATTGGATTGGATATGAGTAAATCTATACAGGTACATAGGCTAAGGCTTCCCATGATAGTGATATTTCTTCTCCATGCTAATCACCAGACCATGGAGTATTGGAGTTGAGCATAGAGAGTACCAACATAGGACCCACTAGGATAGTTCATGATAGTCACTTACCTCACTATTAGAGTTCTTTGACTATT
This sequence comes from Viscum album, assembly GCA_963277665.1. NCBI lineage: Eukaryota > Viridiplantae > Streptophyta > Magnoliopsida > Santalales > Viscaceae > Viscum > Viscum album. The sequence goes on along the minus strand of OY728121.1, from coordinate 1,652,144,093 downwards.
TATTTCCATTCGATACCACACAAATTTTGGAAGATGATCATGCCTTCATTCAAACTGATATAACATCTCGTTGTGATCAGAAAAATAATGGCATAATTCCAATATTGTTTATATCTATTTGAAATTTACATCAGTTCATCCCCATTCTCTTTATCATCCTTAATTAACAACCCGTTCATCTTTCATTTTTGAATAGGTCCCCTGATGGTAATGTTTCTGGAACATACTTGATCACCCACATTATATGGAACACGATCCTAAATACTTCCAAGGACATTTTGACATGTATCATGTTTCAAATATGGTCAACCACCAACCCTCATTTGTGTTCCCCCATACCCAATGGAATTATAGTGGAATGTGTGATCTGAGAATGGTCAATAGTCACCCTATGTCATCATATCTCATTCTTTCTGTTCTATATTCTGGATGACCTGATTAATTCTCTCCATCACCTAGGTTTTGGAAGAATTTTACTCCCTTGGCCTCACCCCATTCCTAAATCAACAGATGTTAATAAATAAATTTATCTTTTTAAAGTGTCCAACTCTCTATCTAACACTTTTTTTTCAAGATTCTTTTAGTGGTCGATAAAAAAATTGGATCCTAGGTGTTTGAACTATATATAAAATCCACACACAAATGATCATTGTTTTGTATTTATCTTAATTCTCACATAGATAATGAATCACATGGTCTTAGGGATTTTTTGATAGTTTTCTTGTCAATATGATCAGACATATAGAAAAAAACATCTAAGAAACTGTTGTATTTTATGTAAAAAAACATCAAAAATTATGAATGGTCACCGACATGATGGGGCCTCTACTTTATTTCAATTAAACTAGTGACAAAAATTGATATTACTTACATACTAAGAACACTAAACCAACTATCCACTAACATGTGGCCTCCAGAAATTGTTTCTTAGTTTCAATCTCTATCTATTCCCCCACGACCACTAGGAGAGATTGATTAATTCAAATTTATAACCTTCCATGACCATCTTTTAACTCATCTATCTGTGATACTGCCTCTACTACCACAAAATTGACCACTATAAACTTGGCCCTTAATTGGATGATAATCTACGATTTATTGTGAAAAATGTCCATGTTACCAATTTTGTTCACTTTTATACATTTATGTTCATTTTTCATGAACACTTTTATCATGGTCCCCTCTAATTTTTCCTTATCCTATGAAATGTTAAATTCATGAATTTTCCCATGGACCACTCGATGAGATAATCACAAGAAAATTTATAGAGGTAATTTTCATCCACCACTCAATTTCCCAGTTTTAACAACTAGTGATAGAGAGATCCCTTCCATTTAACATGATTTGAATCCAATGTTTGGTTGATGAAGTTATATATGCATCACCAATCCCTAAACATGATAATTTGATTCTTCTCTAAAAAGTCAAACATTAAATATTATAATAATTCAGGTTTCACTTGATGACACTCTTGAAAATCCTCATGAATAGAGGAAATATGGTATTCTTATAGAATTATCTCATATGGAACTGTCTCTATGAAATGCTGATATCTATTCTTCTCTAAATCATCACTAGTGGTTACATATTTAAGTGATTCAAATTTATCCTCCCATAGACACATCCATGAATGTAGTGGGTTACAATCTTGGGATTGAAACTGAATCACCCTTAACGTCTAGCTCACCAATAGAGGGATTAGTTTTTATTATAGGCACCCCGACTTCCCTTGCTACATTTATTTGCAGGACATGAACTCTATAAATCATTATTTCAAATAGAATCATTTCAATATGTTTTATCTATAAATAATCCTGGAAAACATAGTTTTTAAAGGAGTAAAATCATAAAAGTTGTGAGAGTTGGAAGACATATATCCCATGGTCCTTGAAGGGGAATTCCTCAACTGGGGACACCTTAGTTATATTTGGCACCATAATGGAAAGCACTATACAATTCAATATTATCCAGATGGATTCTACGAAAACAGAAAACATGTTAATGTGATGAACCCTATAAAGGATTGAGGAAAACTAGACTTATTGAGAGTTGAGAGTCATTATAACTCTATGATTTGTGGATGTCGATAATGATTATCTTTATTTGATCTACCTCACATGGAATAGGAATTCCATTAGTATGTCGGAGTGTGGTCCCCTATTGATGACCAGGAAGGCTGGGGAATTGGAAACATCACCTTCAACATGATGTGTAAGAACCAATCCCACTAATACAATTACTGAAACCCCCTAGGTGTGATCCTTAAAAACTATTTTGGTTCTCTCTCCCCCCACAATTGTGGCCTCCTAGGACTCCCCTGGATTTCTATATATGATAAAAATCTACTTTGAAAACCATTAGAAAAAAAGAAAGTATATAGAAGGATAGAATAATAAAAAAACAATATACACATGAGTTTGGTCAATTCATCACCCTCCGGAGGAACATCCATACTCTCTCATTATCTTTCCCGGCTAGTAGAGGATTCCAAATAATCTTCATCATTAGTTCACAACGTGTCATCTCCATGGGAAGTGAAATCACAAGATTGGGTTTTAGAAGAAATATCATCTAATGGTAGCCCCCCCAAACATAACTTTAATATGATCATTGGTAGGCCCATCCACTTTTCATTGGCCTAAGAATGAATCCATCCATTCAAGATTGGAAACTTTATCATGGAATCCCATGAGGGATGTAATTCTAGAGAGTACAATTTTTAGTTTCTCATTCCCTTATCAGGTGATCCTTTTTCCTAGTTTAACCATTATCAGTGAATCAATAAACATTTTTCATTCCACCCAAAATAAAGTATAGGATTTATAGCTATAAAATGAAATAGATAACATGGCTTCTTCCACAGAACCTCCCCAATCTAGCTAATCCAAGCCCGAGAACTCTCATATTTCTCTTGTGGCTACTTCTACTAGAGCCTTACATCATTAGAGGGTGGGGATGTAGTAGACCCTGAGATTCCCCCCCCCCCATTGTTCTGTCTTGATCCCTCACATATTTATGGTCACATTTATGATCATGTTACCTTCTTCCTTAAATCTCTTGTTGTTCTCATTATAGCATGACTATCCACATGTTATGATAAAAGATTTCAACTAGGTATTCTGCTACACAATATCTAGAAAACTTCGGAGAGAGGCCAACATTGAAATTTGTTGGAAGTATCATGATAACCTCCCGTGTTCCTTTGTTCATGAACATTAACTAAATTTTATAATCGATACCTACATTCCATTCATTTTGGATCCACATGTAGACTCACCTCAATGACATCAAAATGAATTTGAACATTTAGGAAGATAGGGAAAGAGTGTACATTTCATACTAGGTTCTTATATCTATCATTGAACAAAATAATCCACCATATAAGGTCTAAAGGTTGACCCACTACTATATTTTACCCTCCATATTATGAACCATCTCTTCAAAAGGGGATTGAAAGGCTTGAAAATTGAAAATCCTAGGATTTACAATTATAATCATGAATCATTCATCATTAATATTAATTGGTCGAACCCCCAAAAATATTTAGAAAATTCCTCCTACCTACATTTAGGGGTGCATTGGTATTTGGTAATTCGTCACCCATGTTATGTGTCACGACCCATCCATAATGGAATCAGAAGAGACTATAGATGCACCATGTCATGCTTCCCCTCACAACATACCAGAGTTGGTTGTATAGCCGACCATGCACTAGGACTCCCATGTTCACCTGATTTCCAGAATCTAGGATAGATTCCCCCAATAATGTCCCAGGATAATGGAACTTACATGCATGTTTGAATAGTAACATTCAAACACTCAAGAATGTGTCGAAAATAGTAATATATATGATAATTGGATATCGATCTTTTATATTTTACCCTAATTATAGGTACTACACTTACTTCAGAATCAAAAAGTGGGACTCCAAACATCCCCTTTTCTATGCCACAAGAAAATACTTTGGTTTTCCTGAAATATTCACAACTATTACATTCAAGGGCATTCCCATCTAGGTATTTAAGTTGATGTCTATATGGAAAGGATGGTGATGCTTCAAGACCATAGTCAACTTATCCAAAATAATTTTCAATGTGATGGGAGTCTAGTATCTGTCCCCCATAGAATTAGGTGATAAAAGTAATTATTCATTGTGTAATTTCTTCAGTGGGATTCTTCTAATACATTGGAGTTCCCATGGGCTAATCCTCACCTCTCCATGATGAAGGTGGGAAATGTTGATGTCCAAGGACCACCAGATGATATGTTCTGAAAGCAGATCCTACTGAAGGTAGTTATAGAATTGGATTTTACGAACCGCATCATATAAGCTGACATGTCAATGATCAACCTCATACACATCATAAGATAAGTATACCCAACACTCCAATACATTTTTTTCAGTTAAGTTTCCATTGGATAATATGTCATAGTCCTCGTACCAACCCAAGATTTTATTCAAAATACAAGCCATAATTATTCATTCACAGTGGTCATGGACCCTTTCATCTTATAAATATTCCAATGTCACTATACACATTCTTCCACCAAGGTTTTAGACCTAAAAATCCTTAGGTTCCCTATAATGGCGACTGGATGATGTAATATTTCAATGATTATTTTCTTCATGACCTAGGTAGAAGAAATGTGCAGTGTTGACATCCATGACTAGGATAGACGCATTTTCAAAGATCCATAAATTCAAAAATGGTAGCATGATTATCCAAAATTACTACCTATGATCCTCTTGATATAGAATCAAAAACTCATTGTTCTCATAAAAAACACTCCAAAAGTGATGGATTTACGGTTTCTTGGAAAAAAATTTCTTCATGAAGTTGCAGTAGCATTGGAAATGGACTGATCAACATGGTTGTCTATTTCTAATATGATTGCGGAAAACCCAATCTTTTTGTCATGTGATGTAGCACATGTTTATGAAAATGGGTATGGGTCAAAAAATATGATAAATTCATGATAAGTGAAGGGTTTATCACACAAGTCATGTCATGTAAGAAGGGACTGATTGAATGGCATGACATATAGACTGGAATTTCATAAACATTTATAGTTACAAACATGAGAGAATTCTTATTAAACACAAAATTTAGGTGACCATTCAAGTGCCCCATCACCCTATTTATATGCATGGTATCCTTAAGGTATCCCGATCACATAAGATATTGTAAGAGAGTTACAAGAAATAGTGGAAATTCAATATTTTCTTTGGTGTTTTCCATTGGAACCAAAAATTCTAGATCTCTATTAGATCATATTATTATAGGTGGATTTTGGAATATAAAACATTTCGTGGACCTCAAAATTTCATTTTTTCCTAAAATAATCTTCTGGGTCAGATTAAAGTTCCATTCAAGTACCAATAGATCAGGGGTGCACATTTGATATTACTTATGTGAAACTTTGATATCCCATATTTATCACACTTTCATGTGAAAGGAGATGCTAAATATCATAGTTCAATAGTTCTCCATGATCCCTAAAAAATTGGAAATTGAACTTACATGTGACATCAAATATTTTTGAAAAATCTTTTTGGTGGAGCATAAGTTCCGTTGTATGTGGAAGATGACGTTTCAGCCTTAAATTACACAGTATCACCCTGTAGGGAAAGTAACGGGATGTTACCAACCTCGTTTCAATTCATAGATGGGTTTGAAGGCATATTCCAAAAATTTTGGCTATAAATATAACATACCCCCCATAAACATTAAGGACAGATCTCTTGAAGATGAAGTGTCATATCTTACATACATAAACACATCTTCCATGAAATTGTACCACTCTAAAATTACATATATTTTCCATAGTTTTGAGCATTCATGACTGAATTCCTTTTGGCCCCAATTTTTCAGGGATTATAGTTTATCCTAACACAACATCTCTTAACACATGTTGGGTGTACGGATGTGATTCCACCTTTACATAACACCAACATGCGCATGACCACAAATTTATATTTGAAATATTCCTCCAGAATATATGTAGTGGACTTAAACGAGATCTCATGTCTCCAAAAACCCCATTTTCACTTAGTACAATAGAGATATGTGAAATAACCATCGAGTGCCAAACCCAATGCCTCCTACCGAAAAACAATGTTTCATGCAAGTTGACTATTTAGGTGCTCTGTACCCATTCAAACATTCTCATATTCCCAAACATTTCAACATGTCATGTATCATCAACAATCATGTCCCCAAATATTCCTAATGAATGGACTATACTATTACCATTCCTTTTATCCAAATAATTTTCAACATAGTTCCTCTTTATTCTATGAATAGGAACAATAACATCAAAACCCATGATTTTCACACCTTCATTGTAGTATTTATGATCTAAACCACCTATAAGTTCATGTGGAGTAGATGTTTAATTCCTAGAGGCATCATCATCAAGGTAAATCAAAACTCCATCCTAGTATAGAGGCATTTTATAGATATTCTTCTCTCACTGGGGAATTATTTATCGAGATGTATTCCCCATAAAAGTCTAACTTAAATACATAAAATTTTATATCCCAATATCATAGTCATGTGATTCTAAACTACTTGCAAATTTCCTCAGTACATGTCATTTAACTGTAGCCTTACCATGTGTGAAGTAATCAAGATTCCCCATGTATAATCATCATGGGATGCCTCATTCTCCCCAAAATGGGATTATCCTCCTGATTAAGGAAATTTCCATGTGTAATACCCACACCATTCTTTCTAGATACTACTTTCACAATGTGAGAATCCATGTAACAAGATATTAAAATGCATGGAATGGTCCTATCACATGAACTAAAACTGAAGCATTGAACTTCAAGGCTTTTGACCCATATATACTTGCTAGGTGAATCAAGAACCTCCCTGATGATCAATGCTGAAAACTTAATAATACTAGGGTACCTCCATGAGATCCAATCCCAATATCCCACAAATATTAATTCCGTACATGTGATCATTTCCATCCATGGGGGAAAAAAAATTTGTTACCACACTCAAATACAAAATTTTGGTCATCATCCCCATGGGAACACAGTAAAGTCTAGAGTGTGATAATTTCCCCCGATGGTGGGAACACTATCTCATTACCTTTAAATCCTTGAGGTGTGATCATCTACCCCTTGGGAGAAAACTGAAATAGCGCCATCCAACCTATCCCCACAAAAACATAATCATATGTCCAACCTAGAATAACATGATTTTAAACATGTGAACCACCTATCCCCATAAAATATTAATACTATTTCCCACCTAGAAGGAATATCATCCAAATAAAAGAAACATGTGGTATATGTTGTAAAAAATACACGTGATTATAGAAAACTACTCTATGATTGTTATAATATGTATTAGTTTTTATTCCAAATATACCATACATGACTGATTCCCTCAAATAGAGAAATAATTTTCAAATAACCCATACAATCAACAACCATATTCGTATACAAACCTAATGATACTATCTACTATATCTGAATGTTTATACAATATAGATATAAATGAAATTCAATTAATCAAGGTCAACCTTAAGATGGCATTGGGAATAAGTTTCACAAACATGTAATAAATCATTGAAGGTTACCTAGAGTAGAAAAATATCTCCAAGGGAGAATCCCAAGAAATAAGAATAAAAAAATCCCCTTGTACCAATAGGATCAAGGATAAAAAATCATCATACTTGGTGGTGAATGATGCATTACTTTTTAAATCGATAAGGAGGGAAGAAAAAAATGTGACATGTGAAACTGATGAAAAACATAAGAAATAATAGGGTAATTAATTTATGTCATCAAATAACCCTTCCAAACATGAATCTCATGGTGTCCACATGGGGTTAGCCAAACATAATTAATCATGACATCTGATGTCTCTATCCTTGCGACATAGTATAATAATTGGAAGGAATTCCATGAATAAATTAAAATCTAATTCAGGATATAAATCCTTGTCCATCCCTATATATCATATATGAATGATCTCCATTTCAAAACTAATATGTCGTCTAGGAAGGAAATCCATGTCCAACACAATATCACATCCTAGAAGGAACACCACGTCGTACCCAATATCTCATCCAAGATGGTATTCAAAGTCCATCCTACAGTTTTCAACAAGGATGGGGAACCATGTCCAATATTTAATTTCATCTAGGAAGGAACGCTAGGGAAATCCTGTGATTTTATCATGGAATTAAATCACTGTCAATCCTAATATTTTAGTTAATAAAGAATCCCATGCAAAACCAATAATGTTATTTCGGGATGAACACCATGCCAAGACGATAATTTCATTCAAAGAAATTATCTAGCCAAAAATTCTTAGAAACACCAAAATCCCATTAACCCATATGTAATACGAAACAAAAATAGGTTTTTTTTTCAAAATAGATATCAGTCAATTGGTCAATTTTTAAATTATTTTCCATTAAACCTATTTACCAATTTTATTCGAATTATTGTACATAGAGAAATATAACTCCATACAATATCCCTCATTATTTTTATAGTTAGATCAATTTTTATTTCAAATTTCATTTAAGAAAAATTATTTTTATAGATACCATGATATACATATTTCATCCTGCCTTAATACTAATTTGAATTACATACTAGATTAAAAATTCAATGCCAATAATTTTTCACAAATCCAATCATCAAAATTAGAATGATAATATAAATATAAATTCATATACCAAACCAATTCATATTCTTAATCCAAAAAATTACTTGGTTCTAATTAATCATGGGGATCTAGGTTGATTACATTCATGTTCCAACTTCGAATTAAGGGTTGGTAGACCCCCTAGTGGTTGAAAGATTCAACATAAATTCCAAAGGTTCCAAAGATATTTGGGGGAGGACTATACACATGGTTCCATAAGGAAATGGGTTACCAATTAAGATTGATTACACTCATCCAGTGTCTATGTGGTCACACTTATTTCATATACTATAAAAAAATAGATGTTAGGTAGATGTTATGGACCCCTGACCTAAAAATCATAAAAGGAGATGAAATTCCTCAACAACCAAGGTAGAATTAGTTTCCCGCTTCCTTCCGTTCAGTTATGAAAAAAAATTCTACGAGCATAAGAACTCAAACATGAATCCGGTATTGGTCGTCCAAAACCAGGATTATCTCAAAGGGAAAACTAATAGAACAAGAAATAGATGGAAATGGATAGGATTTTCATCAATCTCTATATCAATAACATTAAAATCCAATAGAATATTTCAAAGGGTCAAATTGAAATCTAAAAATAACCTATGTGGGGGTATGAATTCAATAGAAAAGGGATTGGAAAATGTGAAAAACGTAGGGCAGAAATAATAAAAAAATATATTGACAAGCTCTTTTTAGGATGTGAATTTGGGATTCACATAATGAATCCCCAGTGTCTTACATATACCAAAAGACTTTTCGATATTTTTTTAATCCCAGAAAAGTAGTTCATTACATGAATTTTTTATATATCCATACTTCATCTTCACATCTCATTTCCATTAGACCACCTCTGAAATACAAACCCAACTAGGTATAAGATATCGATTTTTATGGTCAAAATTATTTAACGAAACAGAATAAGGATTAAAAATAAATTATAAGGAGATCATGACTAAAAATGACAATATCAAACATATTATGATTAGTGAAATTTCTTACTTATAATAAAAATATTAAAAGGAGATAAATTAATAAAATCAAATTATTATATATGATAGATATATCATGGTTTTTTAATTTATGGGTATCAATAGAATTTCCACCCTATGAAAACTATGTAAAAATATATATTAATATAATATTAATTTCGATAAAATACATGTTTTTTCTAGATATGTGTTTTTAAATTAATGTTAGTTTTTATAATATTTAAAAATTAATTTGATATAATTAACATAATTTTGGAATTCCACATTTCAAAATCATCAATAGACTATTTTTGGGTATTTTTGTAAAATAATATCTTTTTAGATTAAATTTGAAGAAATATCCATTGTGAAATATTGACATTTTATTAATTCATTAGTATATAATAAAGACCAATTTTTTATTTAGTAAAATATGTTTTAAGGAATAAATGTTTCCATTTTAAATATATTCATTAATATTTATAAAACCCATGTTTATTCTTATAAAACAATATTAATATTTTAATTACAATATAAAATTAATCAATTATTTTAATTAATTATTTTAATTGTTAATTTTTGTTTTGGATGTATTTTAAATATACTCAATTTTATTAATTTTGTAACAAATTAATATATATCATGAATATTGATATTTTTGATAATAATGGCTTACACCTAAGAAATAATATTGAGACACACCTTTACAAAAAAAGAGTTTTTATGTTATATGTGTGTTTATTTTAATATTAATATTTCTCACTAAAAAAATTTAATTAAAAAACAATAGAAAATACAAATTAGATGATTCAAATTAGTTAAAAAGGGAAATTATAATTTTTTTAGTATAATTAATTTCTAAGGGTATAAATTAATTAATTCGGTAAAATTACAAAAGGTAAAAATGATTTAATAAGAAAAAATAACCCAAAACATGTAAAAAACTTGTTTGTAAATGTAATTTTGAGGTTTTGATAAATCATAAAAACACATAACTTTTATATTTCCCCTATTTATATGAATTTTAACCATAAATAGTATCTTTGCATAATTAGAAATTTAAATGGTGTTTCTACAATTTCCTTTATCTTCACATATAATGGTATCCTTCTACAACATCATGTTACACAATTCCATTAAAATTTCATTAAAAACATTACCATTTTGATCCTATTAGAACCCCTATAATTTATTTAATCATAACTTCATGATTGCTTATGATAATCCATCCAATGTCCCGAAGTTATTCATTTTTTACTAAGTTTTGATAGGAAACTTTTCAAGGCGTGAGGTGGAACCCTTACAAGGCCCGTTGGCGTAAGTATTACATGGCCTGTAGGCCTTAGAAGAATTCATTTCCAGTATGCTTCAAACATTACAAACAACCCAGACTATCTACATGGAACCGCTCCTCCCGAGAATCTTCATCGTGAATGATCCTTTCTCATCTTCCTATAGACCTTATTCCTTATAGGTTTTCTGGTTCGCATCTGCACTTAAGGTGACACAAAGGCCTTGAGGTGGCCCAAAGGCCTTACTAGCCCGAAGCCTTGGGTGGCCTGAAGGCCTTAAAGGACTCAGGGACCAAATCGGTGTCCCGAAGGCCCAAACAGTTGAAAATTCCCAGTGGTTACAGTACCTTCTATAGTATAGAATGTTTCCCATTATAGTACCTCATACAGTACTGCACAGTTCTTGCTACAGTGCTGCTACAGTCCTGTAACAGCCCCCAGGGAATTTTTCCTCTGTCTTGATTTTATCCTAGGTCTCCTGGATGCACGGAAGAGTCCTCACCAACAGGTTTGTGCCTCATGTTCATTACTTATGTTAAGGACTCTACTTCTAAGGATATTTCTAAGAGAAAACTTAATCTCTCGACATAAGCATTTCCTCTATAATATCTTCTTCTCAGGCTTCCCCTTCCAAACATTTTATAACATCATTAATATAATATATAAACTTTAATTGATATACTAATATGTTACTATAATAAATTATATACTATAATTTATTAAATTAAATCAACTACGAAAAATAAAAGAACATCAATCACACGTTCATGAAAACTACTGACTCCATGAATCGATATCCTCTACTTTTTTATCACTATCTCTAAAGGATGGATTTAAAGATGTCAATGATTAAAAAATATGATATATATTATTTCAATATTTTAATTTCCCAATTATTTATCAATGTAATTACATTTATATAATTATTTCTCATTGTACAATCATATAATATTACATATAGAACACAATGCAAACCATATAAATAATGAATGAGTGAAATAAAAGGTATCTGTAGATGTTAAGGAACATATACTGATGAAATAATAACTTGAACTTTGAAATATTAATGTGACCCTTATGAATACTAAACTGGTCAATTGATTATAAATATCACTAATTAATGTATAAATAAAATTTATCCATCTTATATGTTACAATATATTATAATTATATCATAATATAAGTTAGTAAATATTTAAAGAAATTATTATTCAAGTGTTGGTTTTTTTGTTAGTCACGTATATATATTTAAAATTTTATGAATAATTAAATAATTTAATAGAAAAACTATTTCAATTAAATTTATTCATAAATAAGTATTTTCACATCTTATTATTGTGAGACAATTTTAAGAGACCTAATTTTTTTTCAAGTGGTAGAAAGGCATTTTAATTTTAATATTTTTATTTTTTAGGTAAATTATTATTTTTGTTAAATAAATTACATTTCTCATATTTTGAAAATTATTTTCATAAAATAGAGTTCATTTTTAAATTCTACATGTCGAAAAATGGTTTTTGTGAATAGTAAAATATTATTATTTCTAAATAAATGAATTTCTGCATCATGCTTGAGTCATAAATGATGTCATTATGATGTTATCCAAATTGGTTCTAAATCACATACTCATGGTACTATATTTTGTTTCAAATAACATCATTATTTCTTGTTTTTAGAAAAATAATAAACTAATAAATTAAATATTGAGAAAAACACACCTCTTCTCCACTATAAAAACCACCACCACTCCCCTTATTCTCTTCACTCTGCTCCAGCATTTTGGCATGGATTAATTATTCCAAAATCTCCTCCCAAGATCCTACCCATGTCCAAAAGCCTATGGTCTCATAGAAAACACAAAAACCTCACCTCTAAATAGGCTCCAAAGGAAGATATATTCAATGGGATAATTCCCCTTTTCAGTTCTTTTATTTTCATTCATGTTACATTATTTTTCATTCCTAAAATCCTTTAATCCAAAAGTTTTGATTAATCAATACATTAAATGTAATATAATTTTCTTAGGTTTAATGAAAAATTCAATATCATCTATCCTTTCTCCTCCTTTAATATTATTAATGAAAATACCATCGAGCTGTGTTAATTTGTCACATTCAAGGATGATGGGTTTTCAATTTCTATTTTCTTTATAAATTTATGTCCTGAAACTAATTTTATGGTTGATCCATGATATAAAATATGGATTATATATTATTTAATGTTATGTAATCATTTTTTTGAAATGAAATAAATTTATAATGCAAAATGAGTCTGTTGTGATCAAAAAGCCGCCAATTAACCAAAACAGTTATCATTAAGGTTTTACAAAATTATTCATATATATTCCAAATAACCAAATTAATTTTATAACCATGTAATCTATTGAATGATAAATAATAAAATATAGCTCCAATTTTGGTCAACCATTCTCATCTTTCATTTTTATTATTCCATATATATAAGTAAAGCAATCATGAAAACCAATGAAACAAACACTCCCAAAACAATGAAATTGAACCCCACAACCCATAAAAAGGTAATTAATGAAAAAGTTATGGATATAATAAAAACATTACATGTATAATACGTTTATTAATTATTTATTAATGAATTTAATTTTTTATCTAGGAAATTATGATCCAGCGAAGGACACCAACATACTTAAGGTATGGAATTCTACCCGAACCTCCATTATTCTTTTGAGTTAATCTATCTCTATTTTTTTCAAATGATGTTATCCTTAATTTATTTGTAAATATTAAAAAAATTGTTTATTATTTATAATATTTTATCATTATCCATTAATAATTCACTTGTGGGGATATATATACATATACGTGGTTCCCTTCCCAATTCTTCCAGATAATCTAGCTAGTTTTAAATGATCTTCCCGAATTATTACCCAACTTCATGTGACCTATATCCTCTATTTTAATACAAAATTATTTATATGAAATCTGTATTTTTACTATTAAATTAATCTTGTTTCACATCTAGTTTTATATTAATGATCATTCCATTTTCTATTTTAATTTCTCTTTAGTATTTTTCTTAAAACCACACTACATTGTTTTAATGCTACCATTTTGTAAATAATATTCTAACATGTTGTAACTTATATTTCAAATCATGTACCATACACTTTCTAATTTTCCCTTATTAATGTCCATATCTATTTTATTTCCTTTCTTTCATGGACACTTATATGATACACCAATTCATTAGACTTTATGATAGGATTTTGATACCCATTTTATTCTATGGGTACCCTTTTTTATATGTATGATTGATTATATATGATTCATTATGATAAAAACATAGTATTGATGATATTAAGATGGGTTCAACCAAATATCACTTCAAAGCATTTGGTAAATTTGGGTATCATGAGATGTTATGTTCAATGGTCTTGGAGGTTCGCATTGACTCGTGCTACAATGTGCAACAATCTTGGTGTAGAACCTTGATTTCGGATCCACTATGTGCACTGAGCCTTGAATTGTTCTAAATTCATGTTTTATATTGGTTAACATTTCTATGATTCCATGTTTATATGTTCGATATCTTTTTATATCATTCTTTAATGAAATCTAACACATGTGTTGATGATTTATTCTTATGTTTATTATCTTATTGGGATTTTTAGCTTATCCATTTTTTCATGATATCTGGAGGCTATCCTATGAAGATTTATGAGTTTAATATAAGTTATTACCTCTTTTGAAATATTAGTTAAATAAATATTTTATTTAGTCCTATGTTTTTAGTTTTATATACCTAGTCTTCCAAGACACTATAATTTTTTATCCTTGGATTTTAATTTGATGTTTTATTGTGCATAAAATTATATAGTGATATGTGTATATGGATATGGTCTCTATATTTGGTATCAAAAGATGGTCTTGTTATTTTTTGATATTAGGAACATATCACTCTAGTAATAACCTTAGTGATGATACTAATTATATGAAATCATCCCTAAATTTTTTGTAAGTATTTAGTAAGTGGTTTATCATGAAAGTAAATCCATGTATGGATATGAACAAGTGGGTTTATCTCTAGCATAGATGTATCTAGTGGTAAAACCTAAAAACACCTCTTTGATCCAGAATCAACTGGGAACTGGTGCATGACAATAGACCTTTCTATACTACTTCATTGACACTCTTGGGGGATATTCATTTCGTAATTTCATAAGCATAGTACAAAACATTATTATGGGAAAAAAGAAAATCACCTAAAAATATATGTTGGGATACAAATCATGTATTACCTAGAATAAAATATATGGAATCAAAAATATAGGATATACATTTCCTTTAATAATTTATTCTTTTATGTTTAAATATTACTTTTTATAAATAATATCTAAGTATTCATGACGTCTAATTTTATGTTCTATTCTTAGTTAATGTCATTAAATAGAATAACAAATTCCAATAATCAATGTGATCTATAAGGGGTATATTTCCCTAATGATATTCCTGATATTATGGGAAAGGGCATTCAAAAAATTACGATAGTACCTAGTCAGCTGGCTCAATATATTAGTAATAACTTGGATCATTTGGAAAACCCTCCTCCTCCAATGAAATAGAATGTTTCCATAGAATCCTTCATGAAGAAAATGCCTACATGTTTAGTGGATCTTATGGTCCCCTACTCACAGAACTTTGGATTAACTACATGGAGAAGATATTATCTGTCCATCATTACATAGAAGATAATAATGTCATACTGGTGGACTATCATTGTGATGTGGAAGCTAATAATTGGTGTACAAAAATAAAAAAATATGATGTACAAGGAGGAAATTGAATCCACCGATGGGGAGGAATTTTTGAATTTTTTTTCCTATCAATATGTTTCCCCAACCCTCCATTTCATGATGGAAATATAGTTCCTTGGACTAATGCAGACAGAAGGTGAGTGTATCAGGGCGTATGAAGAAAACATCACAAGGATTGCAAGATATGCCTTCATCATTGTCATGAACTCCAAATTAAATGTGGATCATATCTTTATTTGACTAAAGACAGTTCTATGAAAAGTGTTGGTGACTCAAGACCTCGACATCTATAAAGAGATTATCTGTTATGATTCCAATATTTAAATAGAGATCAAATACTCCCAATGTTCTCATGGGACCTGTAAAAAAAGTGGGAAAATGAGTCTAATATGGGTGGTTCAGAAACTAAATCACATTATGGAAAGAAGATCGAACATCCCACATATAAAAATTATGGGAAGAACCATCCTATGAACTGTCTAATGAGAACATGGTATTTCTTCAAATGTTGATGAATAAGAGATCTAGCTAAGACCAAGTGGAGGGATATAAATAATCCCACTAACGTGGTAGAAGAAAGGATGTTTCAGATAAACACTCATCCTATAGTGTAGTGTTACAAATACATGGAACTTGTGAATTATGCGATCAATTTCCCTAAGATAGTGGTTTTAAGATGCAATCAACATCATCCTATAAGGGAAAAATAAGGGATTATGCTATCACTATTATTAATGTGGATCTGGACAAGGATACCATGACAAGTACACTAGTTATTCATTCAAGAATAACAATCATACTCTTTGATTCTGGTGATCCACATTCTTTCATATCATGCATGTTTTATAGAACCATTCAGAAAACACATCCAAATATGGATATTGAGTTTATCTATGAGAACCATGAATGGAGAAATTTTTTCTTCCATGGTTTATAACTCCTCCCTCGTAATTATTTTGATACTAAACCTCCCATTAAATCTTTTCATACTTCCTTTGGTATATTTTGATGATATTTTGGGAATGGACTGACTATATTTATACAAATCATAAATTATATTTCATGGAAGGGAAATCCCTCTTCACATCCTAGAGTATCCTCTAATCCTATAAAATTATAAGGAGGAAGATGAATATCCTTCAGAATCATCATCTCAAGTGTGGATAATGTTTCCTTTTGATCAAGCGTATCTTTCTCAAATTATTGAGATAAAGGAGGTGGTACATCCCAAATATATTCTCATAGTGTGTGATTACACTGATATATTCTATAATGAGTTTCCTAGTCCTCTCCCTGATCGAGATATTGTGTTCTCAATTGAACAAATTATAGGTTACAAACCTATATCAATGAAACCTTATTGAAAGACCACTGTTGAGTTGGAATACTTTATAAGTAGTTATAAGAGAATTTGAAAATGGTTTTTATATTCCTGAGTGCTTCACAATGGGTTGTACTAGTCTTATATTTTTATTAAGAATGATGGGCCAATGCACCTATTCATTGATTATCATGAGCTCAATAAAATCGGGATAATGAGAAAGTATCTCCTGCCTTGAATAGATGACTTGTGTGATCAACTATGTAGGGATAATTATTTATCTAAGGAGGACCTTCATTCAGGATATCAACAATTAAAGATGAGGAAGGAAGATATTCCAAAAACTTCATTTCAAATGACTTATGGACAATATGAGTTCATTGTGATACCCTTCAGACTCACTAATGGTCCAGCAATTTTCATGGATCTATTGAATTGTGTCACTATATATTACCACCACAAATTTTTTATGGTCTTTATCAATGATATTATGATATAATCCAATAGAAAGGGGGAATATGAAGAGCATTTTAATACTATGATAAAGACTTTGGGAAGGGGAAAAATATAATTAAAGTACATTAATCGTTAGTATTGGATGGAGGAAGTATCATTTTTAGGGAATGTTTTCACTCTCAAAGAAATATATGTGGACCCTTCCATGATAAAAGTAAACTGAATCGATGACCATGCTAACATATGTAATGGAGATCTATAGATTCCTTTGTCTAGCTGTGTATAACCAAAGATTTGTGGATAACTTATCACAATTTTAAAACATAGTGACCAAGCTAACATGGATGGGAGTAAAGCTTGTCTGGACTCAATAATATACGGAAAGCATTACGGTGCTATGAAATTGGATTATCTCTACACCAGTACGCACACTCATGATAAATAGTGAACTATTTGTAGTGTATAGTTATTCTTCAAACAAGGGATAAGACTTGGTGTTAATTCAAAAAGATAAAGTGAGAGCCTATGCCTCAAGTCATAAAAAATCCATGAGAAATACTATTCCATGAATAATATGAAGTTCGTTGCTGTGATCTTTACATTGAAAATCTAGAGGAATTATCCTTACAGGGATAAATATGATATATATACTGATCAAAAGAGTGTTAAATATATATTCACAAAGGGGGAGATTAATATGAACTAGAAAATATGGTAAGAGATCATATAGGATTTGGACTTCTCAGTCCACTACCATCCCGGTAAGGAAAATAATGTGGCAGATTATCTTAGTAGAAAGGATCGTGTATATTTATCAATGACGAGAATTGAAAAGGATAATATCATCTTATATTTTCAAAATATAGGAATGGGAATCATTAAGGTAAGAACATCATCAATACCGTCTCAAATGATTTCTCAAGCATCCCACATGGATAAAATAAAGGATACTTAATGAAATGATGTGGATATTCAAAAAAGGGTGGAAGTTAATAGAAATGGGAAATCGTATATGTTCAAGATTGACAGGGAATAAGATGTAATATTTGGGTGATAATTATGTGTAACATTAAATTTAGAGATAACGAATGAAATTTTGAATGGTGCACATAGATCAACCTTCTCTACTCACCTAGGGAACAAATAGATGTATTGATATCTTCGAGATAAGTTATATTGGGACAATATAAAGAAGAAGATCGATGAGTATACATAATAGTTCATAGTATGTAAGAAAGTGGAGGCTGAAAGTAAAAATCATCCATGATGATATAACCACTACCCATAATAACATGGATGTGGGGGAACATTATAATGGAATTTTTCATCAGACTTCCAAGGACATAAAGGGCTATCACTGCTATATGGTTAATTGTGGATCGTATTACAAAGACATATCACATTATTGAAATTCAAGAGGACATATCATTGGATAAAATTGCATGATTATATAGAAAATAGGTGGTAAGGATGCATGGGGTATTATTACATATTGTATCTGATAGAGATTCAAGATTCACCTCGATGATCTAGAAAAGTCTCCAGCATGCTCTAATCACAAAGTTGAACTTCAACACAACCTATCATCTTCAATCTAATGGAAAATATTATCAGAATATTTAGACATTGGAATATATGTTGATAGAATGTTTTATGGAATTAAATGGAGGATGGGACTAATATCTTTCACTAGTTGAATTCTCTCACCGTTATAGTTTCCACTCCATCATCTGAATGGAACCATATGAAGCACTTTATAGGGAAAATGTCCATAGCACTGGTTTGTTGGGATGAATACAGTGTGTGTTAGTTGGTATGACTTGTAATGGTCGATGAAATGACGGAGACGGTGGAAACCATTCAGAAGCACATCAAGGCATCAAATATTAGACAAATGTGTTATGCATAAAATAATCCATGAGACCTTCAGTTCAAGGTTGGAGACATGGTATTCCTCTAAATATCTTCCTGGACTAAGGTTATGATATTTGGGATGAAAGGAAATCTAATTCCTAGGTACATCGACCCTTTAGAGGTTATTTATTGTTTCAGAGATGTTGTATATTGACTATAAATTCCGCCTACCTTGTCTAAAGTACATGATGTCTGACATGTATCCCTTGTAAGGAAGTACATACCAAATCCTACACAAGTATTGTCTTCAGAGGTGGTATAGTTGGAGAATGAAATATTTTACGAGGAGAAGCCAGTAAAGATCTTCCATAGTAGAGATAATGTTCTACTCCGCATGAATACACACATGGAAAAAATACTATGTGTGAACCATATGTAAAAAGAGGCAACATTGGAACTGGAAGAAGCAATGAATGAAAAGAACCCACACATAATTTCATCATAGAATGAAAAACAAAAATTTGAGGGAGAAATTTTCAAAGGGGGGAAAATGTAATGACCAAATGTTTTATCAATGAAATTACATTATTATAATTATGTATTGTACTATAATCATATAATATTACAAATAAAACATAATGAAAACCTTTTAAATAAAGAATGAGTGAAATAAAAGGTATCTCTTGAAGTTAAGGAATATAAAACGATGAAATAATAACATGACCATTGTAATAGTAATGTGACCCTTATTATTAGTAAACTAGAAAATTGAATTATAACCTCACAA
The DNA here is from genome assembly GCA_963277665.1 of Viscum album. Taxonomy (NCBI): domain Eukaryota; kingdom Viridiplantae; phylum Streptophyta; class Magnoliopsida; order Santalales; family Viscaceae; genus Viscum; species Viscum album. The sequence goes on along the minus strand of OY728121.1, from coordinate 1,652,123,948 downwards.
ATGAAAGTATATAAAAAATTTATCCATCATATAAGTGAAAAGATGATATAATTATATCATCTTATATGTAAATATTTTGAAAAATTATTAACATAGTGTTTTTATTTTTGAAAGTGATTTATATTTAAATAATTTTTTTTATTAATTTTATAATTTAATAGAATTTTCTTTAATAAAATGTATTTATAAAGAATTATCTTGAAAACTTACAGTTATAAGATAATTTTATGATACCCTAATTAATTTTTCAAGTGTTAGAAAATAAGTTTTATTTTTATAATTTTTTATTTTTGAAGTAAATTATTATTTTAAATATAAAATTTAATTTATCATATTTAGAATATTATTTTCATAAAATGGAGTTATAATCCTACATGTTGGAAAATGTTTGGATTGAATTTTTGGGATTTTTTAAAATACATGAATTTTTATTGTGTATAGAAAAATATGAAAATTTCTAAATAAATGAATTTATATGTCATGGTTGAGTGATCGATGATGTTATGATGATGTATGCCCAATTAGTTCAAACACACATAATCATGATAGTGTATTTAGACTCAATGATCTAAACTAGTTCTTGTCTTGAGAAAAATAAAAAAATAATGAATTAAATATTTAGAAAATACCCCCTCTGCCACTATAAAAGACCACCCTCACCCCTCTTGTCTTCACTCCTTTCAGGCCTTGTGCCTTTTATAAAATGTACTATATTCTCCTCCCAATATCCCCTTCATATCCAGTAGCCCCCGGTCTCATAAAAAGTCCAAAACCACTCCCCTAAAGTGGCTCTCAGGGAAGATATATTCAAGTGGTAAATTCCTCTTTTCATTTAATAAATTTACACTCATGGTAATTTATTTCTTTTTCATTACTCACCTCCATTAATACAAATGTTATGATAAATTTAGTAACATACATGTACTAGAATTTTTCTTATGATTATGGAATAATTCATCATCATCTCTCTTTTCCCTTCATTTTATAATAGAAATGAAAACATCATCTGAGATGTGTTAATTTAACACGTTCAAGGATGACGAGTTTTGAATCTCTATTATCATATACATTTCAAGCCATGAAACCATTTTTATGGTTTAACCTGGATATAATATATTTACTATATCTTATATGAGTTTAGATAATCTTTTTTTACATTGGGTATTAATTTATTACTAAAAATCACATCATTGGGAAAAAATCCCCAATTAAGCTAAACAACTACTAATATTGTTTTATATAATGATTCATCTCCACTACAAATAACCAAAAACAAATTATAACCATGTAATATCCGAGATGTTATCGAATAAAATATACCTCCAATTATAGACAACCATTATCATTTTAAATGTTTATCCTTAGATGTATATAAGTAAACCAATCATGAAACCCAATGGAACAATCTCTCATAAAACAATGAAATTGAACCTCCTAACCCATCCAAAAGGTCATGTGTGAAAATAATAAGTTTATAATAAATTAATTATATATATAATAAGTTATGGAATCATTATTTAATTAATTTAATCTTTTTATCCATGACATTAAGATCATATGAAGGACACAAACATACTGAATGTAAGGGATTCTACCTAAACCTCCATAACTCCATCGGGTTTCTCTATCATTATATTTACCCAAATGATGTTATATATTAATTTTATGTACATATTATAAATAAAGTGTATATGTTCCAAAATAATGTATCAAAATTCATTCATAATTATCTTTTGGGGATATACATATGTTTAAGTGGACCCCTTCTCAATTCATCCCGATAAGCTAGCCCGTTTTAAGGGAAGTTCCGAAATTCTTACACAATTTCATGTGAAATATGTCGGATGTTTTAAGACACCATTGATTTTATAAAATAATTATTTTTATTATCAAAAACTTATTTTTTTAGGGTTTTATATTAAATATCACACCCTTTTCTATTTTAAATTATCTTTATTATTTTCCATAAAAATCCACTAAAATGTAATAATGCTAAAATTTATAAAATACCCTCCATACATGATTCCACTTATTTTTGACATCACATACCATGGTATATTATTATTTTACCACATTAGTTTCCATGAATGGTTTCATTCATTTATTTTAGGGGCACTTGTATGATATGACCATTCATTATGCTTTATAATAGCATTATTATACCCATTTCATTCCTTGGGTACCCTTATGATTATGTAAACTTGATTATGTATGATTTATTATGAGGAAAAAATTTTCATGAACAAGTTTAGATGCGTGCACCAATATAGATATTCAATTCATTGTGTAAATTTGAATCTAATGAGACGTTATGTGCAACGATCTTGGCAGTTAGCCTTAACTCATGCATCCAAGTGCACGGTCATGGTGGTCAACATTGACTTGTGCCATTCTTTGTGAAAATAGCCTTGACTCATGATAATGTTATATTTCACGTTTTATAAACCGTAAAATTATTCAATGTTTATATTATCCTATATTTATATGTTATGATTCTATATGTTCCATGAATTTTTATATAATTAGGTCATGCCTTCTAACCCATGTGTTAATGATTTATTCTTATATTTATTCCCTTCTTGAGATTTTTAGCTTATCCCATTGTTCATGTTATCCCCATGTTATCCTATGAATATATATGTAAATAAAGGATGATAGGATATAATTATGAAGATTAAATATAGAAATGTTTTATTTAGTCCCATGTTTCCAGTTTTATGTTCCTAGTCTTCCAACACACTAGAATTTACAATCCTTGGCTATAATTTTGAAGTTTAATTATGATTAAAACCCTGTAATGGTATGTGTAAAAGACAAGGGTTTCTATTATTATGATTCTATTAATTAAATTTTATATCTACTATTATACCCACTAATTTTCTATGAAATGATAACATCAAACATGTGTACGTGCAAACTACTATCTCCTTGGAGTAAAATTTTTTATTTTCATCTAGCATTTTTATTATTTATAAATATATTTTAAAACCTAACACACAAACTTATTTTGATATAAATAAAATCACATAACTCATATAATAATGATATTACAACCAAATTAAAATATAATCTTGCTTATCCATTTAATTATTGGATGTTTTTTTGGGTTGGTTTTACCACCTACTTGAAGAATGATATAAAATAATATCTTGGATGACAGTGATAAATTTGTTACTGATAATATGTGGTATAATTAATAAAATAAATATTTATTAGGGAGTGGTAAATTTAATATTAAACTCATTAATTAGTATAATAATTCCCCACTCTTACAAAACACAAAAATACGATCAAAAACAATTTCATCGTTAATGATCATAGAAAAAATGTAATAGAATGAAATTTTAGAATTATAAAGAATTAAAGTGATAAATTAAATTAAATTTTATGATATATAAATGATTGAACTTATGATGATAACAAATAACATCGCCATTATTACGAAACTAGATCCAAATTATTATGATTACTCACAACCAAAAATGAAAAAGGCAACAACTAAAAAATTAACATGTAGAGAATAATTATGAATTAAATTTATAAAATGGTTTATAAATGAAAATAATTTAAAAAAAATTAAAATAGTTATCTTTTATATTGGCAGTTGGTGCACCATCATGTAAAAAAATAAATGGTAAGGGTTTCTATCTCAAATTTTCATCCCTTGTGACATTTCTTATTATAAACCATGTATTCCTTTTAAGGCTCTATATAAGTTCCGTTTAATATTTTTTATTATAAATATATCATTATTAATTATATTTAATTTTTCAATTGAAATCATATTTATCATAATTTTTTAAATTGAAAATTTATAATGTCATTTGGGGTTGGGTAATATAAATTTAATATGTTAAATTATATGATTTCTTTTTGAATTTATTCCCCTATGATCCCGAAATTTTTCATTTAAAATGATATTGCTTCTTATATCCTTAGGTAGAAATATTTTTTTAATTCAAATATAGTTTCATGATATTTTTTCATTTCTCCTTTTAAAGGAAACATTGGAGAATTTTTAAAAAGATACTTGCGACTCTAAATTTTACATCAATGATTACTAAAAAATATAAAAGTCATTGGAGATTTGGTGTTCATTTTCATATCTATATTCAAAAATATCAATCTATAATAGAGTAATGTTTCATGTTTTTTCCATCCATTTCTATTCTATTGTGATATTATTTTTTTCTGATATTTTTTATGAAAAATTATTTTATTCCCGCTACAATACTACTTAGAGATGTAATAAAATCCGATTGTATTCACATTGGATATTTATGACATGTATGTGAAATTATTTTCCTTTTAATATATTAGAAAAAAAAATTTATATTTATTTTCTATTATATATGAAAATGAAATGATGTTCATTTAAAGGTTTCTTGGAAACTGTTTTATTTATATTAGTTAATTTTGATTTTATATTGGAATGATTTTCATTTCACACGAAAAAATATGGATGGTTATGGATGGGGACCTATATCACCATACGATTAATTAGTTAAAAAATTACATCACATGATACATTTACACATGGACACAATTTGTTTTTTTTTTCAAGAGTGGATAGAAGTGTGTGAGATTTTAAGGTTATGTGCATATCAATATAATTATTTTTTCAAACTAGAATGGGTGAAAGAATGTGACTCATGAAAGTAATATTTCCTTATGTAAATGTAAATTCCATATTTGAAATATATTATCCATTATGATCATATGCTCTCATGATTCATGAATTACATTTACTTTTCTAAATTAGGATATGGGTATTGTGTTTCTTTGTTGGTATTTTATGTATTAAATTTATTATTCAATGTACTTTTTAGATCACTTATGTTTTATAATTATCACTCAATATGATATGATAATTATGTTATTCTCTTTCTTTTTTATTATCATGAATTTATCATTGATGAAATTTTAAATTACACCTATATATATAATATTTGAGTCGACCACATCTTTAATTTTAATTCCCTATTTTATGAGGATGAGTTTTACTAATGCTATATTTAAATGATGTTATTGTATGGTGAAAATAGCATGAAATGATTCCATGTATTGTAAAATAAGATGATTTTGTAGCTGGTCTCAAAAGATAGTAGACATATTTTCCCCTAGGATATTATTATTTTCATTTATGAAATATAATTTGTATAACATGTAAAAAATGTAATATAAATTCATTTGTAACATGTGTTTCTATTTTAGGTGTCAATGGAATGGTTTCATTATCTTTAGAGATTGTAGAATCCATTTTTTAGAATTAGGGTCAGAAAACCTAAGTATAAACCCTTCATATGATTCAAGGTATAGAATGATATCCTAAAACATTGATAAATTCTTAAGGATTTGGTTTTCACATCAATTAAATCCTTGATTGGATACTTTAAATAAGTTCACTAAGTGTTATAGATTGATCTAGTCTTAATCACCTCAACAATGGATGATTGAGCATTGACACAGTCATTGCACTAGTTCATGATGAAGAGACCTAAGGATGCACACTTAAACCGAATAACAAATGGGATAGTACATGGTGATTAAACTTCTAATTATGATCCACTAATAAAGATTTTATTACACCAATATGGTATGTTTAATTTTTAACAACCCATGTACTTATAAAATAATTTCCCTTCATTTTTAGAATTAAATGGTCAAATTCATTTATATTCATAATTAAAGAAGTGTTATTTATTGAAATTGAGAACATTATATGGATGGAATAGTAACATAACCTTTGGAATAGTAACATGCCCATTAAGAATAGTAATTTGTCCAATATAATACAAATGTTATCTATGATATTATAAATAAAAATTTCTTTTTTAAAGGATAAATTAATTGATGGAATTTTTTTAAGACAAAAATATTTAGTTAAAATTTTATAATTAATTTAATAACATAACATAAAATTAATTTTTAGTGAATAAATTGATATATTTTCTGATTTCTTAGGAATAAATTATAATTTTATGAAACATTTATTAATTTTTCTGTGTGTTATAAAATGAGTTATAATTTTAAAATTTTTATATTTCAAAAAAATATTGTGATTTTAATTAAAAATAAAATATAATCATATTTATAAAATTAATATCAAAAAATTGAATTCATTTTTTAATTATACACATTTTAAAAACATTGGGGAGATTTTTTTTGATTTTTTTGAAATACTTTAGTTTTTGGTGAATAGTAAAATAATGTGATTTATGGTATATATACAAAATAACTTAAATATACTATTCCATTACTCATGAATTATGTAATAACTATAATCTCAAACATATCATCATTATTTTAATATTTTTTTTAAAATTCTTAAATTATTCTTAATCTTGTGGTAAATTAATAATCTAATGAATATAACAATGAGAAAACACCACTCTCCTCCTCTATAAATACCACCCCACCTCTTATCCCCCCATATAGACACATTTTATCTTGATTAATTTCAATCCAATAACATTCCCAAGCCTCTTAAACACATCCAAGAACTTTTGGGCTAACTAAATGGAAAATCCAAGGGCCTTTAGGAGGTTCTCATTGAAGATAATTAGAGAGGTTAAAATCCCCTTTCCTTTTATTTTATTTTCTTTTCAATTATTTTTATTTTTAATACTCTCCTCACCTCCACATATCTAAGTGGAATGAAAACTCCATTAACATATATATACTGGGATTTTATCATGTTTATGAAAAAATTCATCCTCGTAATTCTTCACCTCTCCTATTTATTATAAGAAATAAAAAACATCATCTCTAATAGGTATACTTACCGACCTCATGTACGTTGTGTTTTCAATTAACATTACCGCCATAAGGGGTGGTCATAAAACCATTAACATGGATAAATAATATTTTATTATACATATTATATGTTTTATTATGTTTAAATACCAGTGTCTATACAAAATATTAATTAATAAAACCATAGTGTTGTGTAATGATAAAATTTTTCAACAAATAAACTACCATTCAAAAAAAATTATTTATCTAATGATTCATACATGTACCATATAACCATAATGATATATAGGAACATTTAATATTTTTTATGTTCATTAATGGAAATTAATTTGAATTTTTTATTTTTTCTCCCTTTAGGAAAGAAAATCCATAATAAACTAACCCTTTAAACCATGAACCATACAATTAATGCACAAGAAAAAATTAAAATAAGAAAATATTGTTTATAAATTGGTTGATATATGTTATGAAAATAACATATAAGATATTATAAATAAGAATATGGTTCTATAATTTATTAATAAAACTCTTTAAACCATTATAAAGGTGGTTTGAAAAAGTTTTATGTATGAGGAACCTGCTATAAGGGAATTCATAAACAGATTTTCTTTATTTGGGATAACCATTTACTTCATTAATTATGTGGTACTAAGATTACTTTTGAAATTAATTTTGATTATATAATGTTTTATTATGTGCATTTAGAGTGTATACACATATTCCATTATTTTTTATCAACTCTCAGTTCAAATATATGATCTTTTTAGTGAATTTTCTTTAAAAATTATTTTCTTGTTTCATTCATTTTTTAAATTTAATGATTTATATGATATAAGTATTCATTTTTTATGATTACATTTTTTTTCATGGGAATTACAAATGATAAAGGGTGGGTCATAGATCTCACACCAATTCATTGGTTATGTTAATGTTGGTGTTCAACCATATGGTTACTTCAAGTGTAACTATGATGGTTACACAACAAGGTAGTCATGGGTGTTACATCATAAGGTAGCTATGAAGGTTACAATGTAAGTTGTACGTGAGGGGTAGAAGTCAAACAATAGATATTACGATAACAATATTTAGTTAGTAACTGACCAAGTTAAATTTATGTAATTTTTTTTATTTTATGGAAATCTCACGTTTTCACAGTGTAGCTATATGATACATATTAGATGAGAAGTATGTCTCTTTTAAAATGATTACTTATGTTTATATGTATTCTTGTACAAATGATTCCATTCCAGATATTTATATGCCTCAAAATATTTTTATGCTCATCCCATATCTTAAAATATTTCTCACAAGTTTAAGGATATGTATGAGAAAATGAGAATGGAAGATGAAAGTTGTCAAGAATTTTAATGAATAGATTTCATGTTTTTTTAAATTTTTTGAATTATAAAAAATAGATATTATACTTGAATTATCCACTTTTTACTCATATGGGTTGATATGTATGAATTATTTCCTAAAATTATAAAACTATAAACTGAAAATATCTTTAGTAATGTAAAGACGTTAATTCTAAATTAATTTATTAGATTATATAATGTTTATGTTCAATTCATTATAGTTGGTATTAGAGGATGGTTTAGATAATTTTACCAGTTAGGATGATGTTAATATAATACTATAAGTTGTTTTACCTTATTTTTATATTGAAATATTAATGAATATTGAGATTTCCAAATTTATTAATATATGATATGTCTATTTAGAAAATATTTCCAAAAAAGAAAACGGGAAGCTGAAGTAGAAAGGCTTTGAGAGGATGCTATATTCAATAATTTACATCCCGGAATGGTGGGAATTCGAACATAATAGATTGTAACATTAAAGGATTAATTTATGTAAGTCTATAAAGGGCAGTGGAATCCATTAAGTATAACGACCATAGACACCATAAATGACCATGGAAATAATGAAACATTTTATAAGGCTACACCCTCCTGCTTTTAGTGGAACTACTGACCTAGTTTTGGATAAATGATGTACTAAAGACCTTGAAAATATATTCAATGTTATTGGGTGCCAATATAATGAATTTTTTAATGAATTTTTTCATTTCATAGATTAAGATGACTAGTGGTGGTAAATTTTCAAGAATATCATAGACAATGATAATATTTATTCCTTGGAATGGGAAGAATTTAAAAATATTTTCTGGGAAATGTATTTTCCTATGGTGGTTCGACATAGGATGAAAAATAAATTCCATGAATTGAAACAAAATTAAGAGGATTCAGGGGTCATGTATGAAGTAAACATTACCAGATTGTTATGGTATGCTCTAAATCATATTTGGGTTATTGATAGAAAAATCAATCAGTTTTACTTGGGACTAAATCAATGATATAAAAGGGAATTTACATCTCACGAATTCAAAAATTATGTGAGACTTTTCTAATTTTTAAGAGGGTAGAAATGGATTTTTCTAATGATAATTTGTTCTTTGACAATGACAAGAAGAAAAGGTCTAGATGAAAATTTATGGGTATGAATAAATCAAAGAATAATGAAGGTCAGAATATTTAATTTCAAGATTGTGAAATGGGTGGTAAATAGTACCCTGGGAAATGATTTAACAAAATTGGTAAGTGTTTTTTATTGAAAAAAATATATCAAACAAACATTGCATCATTTTTGAGTTGATTGTGTTTGTTGAAAAATAATGTTTTCATGGTAAATGTTCACGTTATAGAGATATTGTTAACAACCCATGGTGGAAATGAATCATGAAAAAAATAATATAAGATCTGGAGGTGGTATAAAAAAGAATAGATACATGGTGGCACCATTTTCTGATGTTTTCCAAAATTTTGGGTTCCCAAATTTGGTGTTTGGTGAGCATTGTGAAAATTGTATTTCATTGAATATCTCATCAAAATATGGAAAATTCATTAATTTATCAAATATGGGATTTATTAAGTGGTTTTTTCAATGACATGAATATTGTTGACAATGAGCTATGAAACTTCAACAAGCATTGTGAATGGAAGAGGTGAAGAGGATTGCAAGTGAGCATTGAAGCAGTGAAGATCATTACCAGAGAGCATTGTAGAAGTGGTGAAATAGAATTTATGGAACATTACATGATTATAATGAGATATGTGATCTGAAAATTACCATAGTGCTTTGTGAAATAGAGTGAATTTCGACAGAAATTTCAGAGCTGTACATTATGGACTTCCATGGAATTGACATGGCATGGAAGGTTCTAGAGTGGGTGGGAAACACCAATAAATAGGTATTTACCCCAATAGAATCATAGAGAGTTTTTATGAATAACATATATCTATTGAATCACGAAGGAGGCTCGTAGTAATAGTTTGCATTGTGAATGGAAGGAGATTAGTGGCCGCTAATCTAGCTCTGCGAAAGAGGTGTGCATTGAAAAATATTTTCTGAGCTTTGAGAATGTAGTGACCTCTGTGAAGGCTTGATATCTTGGAATAATTGTTCTATGAAAAGTAGTTTTTAATATGATGTAGTGATCTCTACGAAGAATTTTTCTCTAAGATGGTGTGTTATTTTCAAAGAGGTAGGAACATTATAATTTGTTATTTGGGATTTGAAAAATAGGGATTTTTGTGAAGCAGTGAACCTTAAAAAATTATTTCAAATGTTATTTCCATGTGTTATGTGTAAAAGGGATAATCATAAGTAGTTAAAAATTAGACTTAAATAGAGAAACTATACCCACAGGATGATTCATTCAACTGTGATAATTAAAGGACCTAAAAATCTATAAACTATGAGTGGATATTTTGAAGAATCTTTTCTCACATCAGTTGAGGGAGAAATGAGCTTTAAAATTGTGATTGTAAGTAATATTGGAGGGATAGTGAGTCAATATAGAACTTGTAAATAATATTTAACTTATTGTTTATTTGGTACATCAACACAACACTTTTGTTTCTCCTTGGATGTTTCCTAGTGAGGGTGAACCTAGTAAATTTGACGTGTCATGTTCATGATTTACTATATTATAATACTCTACCACAGGAAGGAGGGCGAAAATAGATTTGTTTAATAATAAAAAAATATCTAAAGGGGAAATTGTTTTATATATCGTAAATTGATTACGCCTTTTTTTGGGTATCTAGCCTAGTTGACCAAGCAATTGGTATCATAGGGAAAGGTTGATATCTGTGTTTCTCACTCAATGGAGGTCACCAATCATAATGGAATTCTGATCATCGAGGGGAATAATTTTTATTTATGGAAGAATCAGATGAACCACTACTTCTGATCATTGGTAATGGATGTGTTTATAGAAAAAGTGCATGATATCTTAGTCGACATCAATAGTGGTGCGTAATGAGAGGCTGAAAGAAGGGAAATGGATACATGTTCAATGGGAATCAATGATTTATGGGGATCCCTTTCCAATGCTATCTAGGGAATGGTTATGTCATAAAAAACATTTCATTCTATGTGGGAAAACCTATTTAATATATATAAAGGAGATACAAAGGTCAGAGAGGAAAAGCATCAAGTTCTATGGAACATGTATGAAGATCATTGAATGAAACCGAATGAGTCTGTTGATGTATTCTTTGATATGGTAAATTTTGTTATGGAAGACGTGCATGGTCTTGGAGAGGTAATTAAATACAAAAAGACTATGAAACACATCTTAGGGAAACTTCCACCTCAGTTAAATGTGAATGTTTTATTTTCGGAAGATAAAGATCTGAAAGAGATGACACTGGATATCTTGCACAGTAGCCTAGTATCAAATGAAATGAGAAATGATGACAAAGATGCTATGGAAAATGGGAAATATAAATATGTTCCATTCAGGGCCATGAATAATCTCACCATCAAAGACTCTCAGGAAGTAAAATAAATATGCGAGGTGATGTCATTCTTTTCTTCAAATATACAATGATGAAAAAGAATGTTCAAGGGAAAACATCCACAATCATGTTTTTGATGTGGAATTGATGGACGTCTAGAGGAAACGATCCATAATGTGTTCCATGATGATGATGTGGATGAAGTCAAAATTCCCATGAAGAAGTCCGTAACCTATATGAAAGGAATCAAATAGTTCAAGTAAAATTTATTTAAGGAAAAATATTATTTCATAAAAATTTGACAGTTCAGATGCGTCTATTTTTGAAGAGGTTCAAGAGATATAGAACTGAAAATATAATGGAGAAAATTATTTGGTCACATTTGTCATTAGTTATAAGAAAAAGGAAGAAATCGACGCTGATGAAGAAGATTAAGATGTTTAAGGAAGAGTCGATATGGAAGCTGAATTATTAGCATCATTGGAGGAGATAGATGTTTGAGAGAAAAAAATGATGAAATCCAACAAAGTGGTACACGATACAATATTCTATACACAACTTGAGGAAGAAGAAAAGTTTGAGTTGATGAATGAAATTGAAAATCCTATGTATTCAATGCCAGTGGATTCAGGAAAGATTGATGATTATAAACGTTGATTTGAAGAACAGAGAAGGGTGAATGATGGTTTGAATAACAGAGCTAAATAAAAAATAATACAACATGATTAACATGAAGAAGAAGTTGAAAATCTGCAAAGAAATGTTAAGGATGAAGGTGAAATCTTGAATGCCAATCTGAAAATGGAATAGATGATCACAAAGATGATAGAAAATTTGGATGTAATGAATAGAGGTCCAGTATAATGGAAGGAACAATCATGTTTAGATGATAAGACTGCTGTGGGGCCTGATCAAAACCAAAAATATGGTAAATTTGAAGCTAGACCGCAAGCACCCGTTTTGAGATTGAAGGATGATTTGGGAATGAAGAAGAATAAAAATACTCATAGATCCCAAGGGGAAACTAGTTTAGTAGAACTGACATATAGAAATGCACCCTATATTAGGTGTTATTGCTTTGGAAATTGGGACATTCAAAGAATGTTTATTCTATAGCCAAGATATCCAGAATGGAATACGATAAACAGTTGAAACAAAATAGAGCTCAATATTATAGAAAAACATTTGAGGGAAATTTTTTTTGGTGTAGGGTTTTGGGAACATGGCTATACCCTATACATCTATCATATATAGGAATGTCCTAAATAGGAACCCAAGAAGTTGCAAGCAGAAAACCAGAGAATCAACAAGTGAGTTGAAAATACAAAATCACTTTGCAGTACTAGAGGATGAAGCTAGACTATCATACTATTAGGAAGAACAATATTTTCAAACTACAGTGACATTGATGTCAACTACATGGATCCAAAATAAAAATAATGAGAAGGAATTGGTAGTGTAAATTACCCTTAAATAATCAGATCAATCTGGATTATGTATCATTGATAGTGGTTGCACATCTCATTTGAGAGGAAACAAGGATCTTGTAATAGGAATAAAACATAACAAAAAATGAGTTTTCACATTTGGGAATGATGAAGGACTATTTATTATTGGGTCGGGAAAGGCTAGGTTTGGGGGAAAGGACACGAGAATTGAGGATGTCTTTATAGTAGAAGGTCTTAGTCACAATTTTCATAGTGTCAGTCAACAATGTATCATAAGGTATTCTATAAGGTTTACTAAGAGGACATGTATCATTAATGGAATATATGGTTTAGTAGTTCTAAAAGGGAAGAGAACAAAGTGAAATATCTACCTTGTAAGTGGAGAAGAAGATATTTGGTTTTTGTTTAGATAATAAGAAAACATTTTTTGGCATAAATAACTAGGTTATCTTCAGCAACCATCCCTAGAAGATATAGTGATGTGTGATGCATCTAGAGACCTTCCTAATGTATCATATGATTTTACACATACCTGAAATTCTTTTCAACAAGGGAATATCATCAAAAAGGTGTATAATGAAGAGGAAAAGAATTCAATAAGAGTGATTGAATTGCTACATGCTAATGATTGTGAAACTATCTCCCCATGATCCATTGATGGTTATAGGTATTATATTATTATAAGTTATTACTATAGAAAAATGGCATGGGTATTTTTCATTTCCCATTAATATGATGTGTTTATTAGAATAAAATAATATCGGATGGAATATGAAAGGATTCATGGAGAGGAAATTCTAAAGTTTCGTACTGATAATGGTACAGAATTCACAAACTGTCAGGTGGAATACTATTTCGAGAAACATGGGACAAGGCATCATGTATCTTTAGTGAGAAAACCCCTATAGAATGGAGTTACTTAGAGGAAAAATCATATCATCAACAACATGGCCAGATTGATTATTATTGAAAAATAACAAGCAGATAAATTTTGGAAGTAAGCAGTATTGACATTGTTCTACATTTCTAACAGGGATCTGTTGTATCTGTAGGATAGAAAGACTCAAAATGATATTTTCTAAGGAAATAATCAAACAATGAATTACTTTTGAATCTTTTTAATTAATTTCTTTATTATTATAAAAGAAAAACACAATAAATTTGAGTCAGGATGTGTTGAGAGGTTATTCATTGGCTACTCAGGAAAAAGAAAAGAAAATAAATGATTTAAATAGAGGATGTAAGATTTATTTAAGATAAATTATGTAAATGAAGTGTATAATGAATAGAATATTCATCAATAGAGTGAATAGTTTTCTGATGAAAGTGATGAGGAGGAAAGAAACACTTGAAGAGCATAAGCGGAAGATGATGATTCAAAATAAGATACTGATGATGTGATAGAAGACATCAATTTTGTATCTTCTTTGAAGCCAATGAATCATGCTGAAATTGATAGGAAACAATCATAGGTGATCAGAAAACACCTATTCAAAGAAGAAAAATGATTTCATTATAGTAGGTATCTTTCTTATCTCAGGTATAGTAGAAATGTTTGGTAGATGCAGCTGAAGATGACAATTTGTCCAGGATATGAATGAAGAGCGAGACCAGGTTGAGAAGAATCAGACATGGGATATTATTTTGAGGTCGACCGATAAGAATTTCATCAAGATTAAATTGGATTTTTTACAATAATATGAATGAAGATGGTGAAGTGATTCAAAATGAAGCATGACTAGTGTGCAGAGGGTACCACCAAATAGAGGGTATTGATGTCGATGAAACATTTGAAACTATTTCAAGGCTGAAGATAATTGGATTATACTGGTCCATTTCAGTGTAATGTAATTTCAAATTGTTCAAGAGGGATGTCAAATATTCATTAATGAATGAGGATCTGGAAGAATAAGTTTATTTTGAGATCCCAGATAGTTTTTTCATTCATGAAGACGAGAACAATGCTTTTCAGTTGACGAATGTGATATATGAGTTCAAATAAACACCAAGAGCGTGGTATTCAGGACTTGATATGTATTTGAGGAATCTATGATTTTAGCATGGTGGAGTTGATTACAAATTCTATATCACCGATGAATGTAATCAGATGATGATGGTGCTAGTTTATGTCAATGAAATAGTATTTGTTGGATTAGATGAATCTTAGTGTATACTATTTTCCGAAGCCATGAAAAGTGAGTTCAAAATATCAAAGATTAGAGAGCAGATATTTTTACATGGTTTACAGGTGACATAAGGAAGGAATGACACATTAATTTCTAAATCGAAATAGGCCAAGGGAGATCTGTAAAGATATGGAATGGAAAATTACAAGGATATAAAAACTATGGTTTCTATCTGGATGAAATTATAAAAACATGATGATGAAAAGGTAGATAATATCAACGAATAAATAAATTTTTTTGGATTTTTACTTTACGTTATAGCAACAATGCCTGATATTGTGTTTAAAAAATATCGGTCATCACGATATCAAATAAATCCCATGGAAATCCACATGCATGTAGTGAAAGAAATACATCATTATATCAAAGGAACTATGGACATTGGTTTGATGTATACTAAAATATATCATTTAGATCAATCAGGATATATATATACAGATTGGAATGGATATGCAGATGATAGAAAATCAATATTAGAAGGTTGCTTCTATCTTGGTGGATTTTTTACTTCTTGGATAAGAATGAAATGATATTTCCATTCATTGAGCCCCATATAAGATGAGTTTATTCCGTCCACTCAAGCATGCACACAATTCTTGCTGATGAAGTATCAGCTCAATGTTATGGGGTTTGAGTAAACTCTCTAACTTGATTAATTGATATAATTCGAGTGATAAAAATCTTTAAAAAATCTAGTCTATCATGCAAGGATAAAAATCCTTGAGATCAAAAATCAATTTTTCAAGGAGAACGTGGAGAAAGGAAATGTGATGTTTTAGTATGTGCCTATAGAGTTATAGGTTGTGTAAATTATGAAAAAGGAATTACCTAATGATGATTTTCAGAGGCATTTTCTTGATTTAGGAGTACAGTGAACTTCTCAGAGATGGAAATGTTTTGATGTGAATCCCCCTCTCCCTGAGGTATGATGTGTTATTTTCTCAAGTTATGATTTGAGTTCATTCCAATTTTATGGACCAAAAATGATTTCCCAATGGATTTATTGAAAAAGGGGGAGATAGTGTGGCCTATTAAGGGGGATAAATTGAAGATGAGATAAATTTTCTTTTTCCCAGACATGGGTAATATCAGAAAGGTGGAGGAGTGAGATAGGGGGATAAATGAGATAGGTGTAATTTTTTAAATATATCGATGCTATAAGTGAACAATAAAAGAATTGATATCATGAAAATTGAGTTTTGAGATGAAAGAGGAAGAGTTTTATTGAAATGAATTCCAGAATTGGTTTCAGGAAAGAAGTGGTTCATTATTGGACATTTCATATTACTAATGTTTCTCACAATGATCATTTCTCATGTGGGCATATAGTATGTGTCAATAAATCATCAATATTTATTTTATTCACAAGAGGAAAATTCTAGAAGTTTTTGGAAGAAGCATTAATTATGTATCTATGGGCAGATAATATTTATGAGAAGAGTTTTCAAAAAACCCAAAGGGGGAGATTATAGGGAAGAAATTACTCAAGGTAACATTGAAGCATTTTTCGGTTGGTTGTGTTTTCTGACAAATAATTATTTCATGGTGAATTTTCAAGTTCCAGAGATATTTTTTTACAACAAGTGTTGAAAAATAATCACGAAAAAAGAATGGAATATCTTGAAGCGGTATAAAAAGAACAGATAAAGGGTGGTGCTGTTTATATGTGGTTGCCAAATTTTTTGGGTCTAAAACATGGAGTTCAGTGAGCATGGTGAAAATTGGATTTCCATGAATATCTCCTCAAAATATGAAAAAGGAATGAATTTCACATATATGGGCTACATAAAGTGGATTTCTCAAAGACCTAAATAATGTTGATGGCGATCTATGTGACATTGTTGAGCTTCAGTAATGACATAGGTGAAGAGAATTGCAAGTGCACATTTATGAGGAGAAGAGAATTACAAAAAATGATTGTGGTGGTAGAACAAAAAAACTGATAGAATGCTCTGTGATTACTATGAGCTATGTGATCCAAAAAATTTCATGGTGCTTTTCAAAACAGAGAGAATTTCAGATGAAATATTAGAGTTATGTGATTTGGTCTTACTTGGAACTGACATGGTTTGGATTTTTTTGGAGTTAGAGGGAATCACATATAAATAGGTCTCCACCCCAGAGATAACCATAAAGAGTTTTCACAGAAAACATATAGCTCTCAAATCATAAATGTGTTTCATGGAGGAAGTGTGGTTCGTGAAATAAAGGAGCTTCATGGTGGACAATCTAGCCCCAAAAAAGATGTGTTTTTTTCAAAGGCTTGCCTGGTGTTTGAGAAAGCAATGCCCTCTATAATGGCTTGAGCTATGAGAAGAATATTACTCTGTGAGGTAGTGTGCTCTGTGAAGTAGTTTTCCTTTCAAAGGTGAATTATTTTTGAAGAGGTAGAACATTGGAAAGGACTATTTGAGCTTTCCAAAATAAATATCTTTTCGAAGTAGTGAGATTTGAAAATTTATTTCAAAGGTTATTTCCCAGTGTTCAATTGAAAATAGGTATTCATTAGTTGATGAAAATTTTACTTCAACATAGAATCTACCTATAGTGGAGGATGTATTCATTAGTGATTATGAATTGACCTATGAGTCTATAAACTGGTAGTGGATCATCTGAAGATTTAGTGAGGACTTTAGTTTAGATAGAAATGAGATTTCAAATTATTATTTGTTGTAAACAAGGAGGGACATTGAATCCACTTAGAACATGTAAACTATAGTGTGATTATAGTGGATTTGGTACATTTTCCCATCACCAGGGTATACTCCTCAAACGTATCCTAGTGAGGGTGAAATAATTAAATTTTATAATCCAATGTAGGAATTTGTATTTTTTCACACTCTCTATGGGGAATGAGGGATACAAGAGATTTTCTTAATAATGAATCATTATCAGAAGGGAAATTGTTTTAATTTTTAATACCCTGATTCACCCCCTCTCAAGGTGTCTAGACTAGTGGACATAATAGATTTCAATTTGGTAACTTTGGACATATGTCCTGAGATTATAATGAAATTTATCATTAAATTAATTTTGATAATAAATTAATAATGTTTTTTTTAAATTTTTTGGAGATTGGTCATTATGAAAATACCTTTTAAAATAATGATTTGGATGATGTAAACCAGCCATATTACAACTTGAAATGTGAAGGGAGATCCACTTATACTACTTTAGAAGATGTCGAGCCCTCAAAATGGATAGATACTAGATTTAAAATGTTGATTGGATCACTGATTAATTTTTGAAGGAGACATGCGATTTTTTGGAGTTTGCATTCAGTAATTATTCAGATATCATATTAAATTGATGGAAGTGTTTTGATTGTGTTTTAAGACCATGGATAACTCCTGAGGAAGTTAGTTACTATATCATTAAACACGATTTCCATGAATATTATCATGTGTGGTATCACAATGGAGAAAAAGCTCATGTGGTGAATGACATCGATTCAGCGGAAAAGGATTGGTATGAAAATTCGGATTTTGGATCGGTTTCCTTTTGTTTGTCAAGCCGTCACCTCATGTAGACCGGTCTAAGAGGAAATTAATTCAAGAACACATTTTTTTATATTAATTATAATGATGACATTGAGAGTGTTAGAAATTTGATGGAAGATGTAAATAGTATAGTATACCAGGAATGTGAAAAAATGAGAAAACAAGTGTTTTTAATGAAATTATATCATGAGAAAATAATGTATGGGTTTAGTTTTACTACGGTCAACCATATCCTTACATTTATTAAGGATTCAATGCCTGATGATGCATGTATTCTAAAAAATGATTACATGGAATCAATGTTGGTTGAAAAATATGGATTTTCATATATTAAGATTCATTCTTTCCCAAATGATTTTTGACAATTATAGAAGGAAAATATAAATTTGATTCAGTAAAAATATTGTGGCACATTAAAATAGAAAACTAACAATGATGAAACTAAATATCACGCACCAGAGAAAGTGATGTGTCACTTACCATTAATTCCTAGACTTAGAAAAATTATATCAGAACAAATGGCATGGAATATTATATTTCAAAACGATGAATGAAATAACGATAATGATGAAATAGAGAATCCTTCAATGGGTTGGAATGGAAGAAATTTGATAGTTTAGATCATGATTTTTCATCTGAACCACAAAATGTAATATTGGCATTATCCAGTGATGGTTTCAACCAATTTTTCCAAATGCATACTGGACACAATACTTGGAATATTTCCATTCACATTAATAAAATTCCTATATGTATGTGTATGAATATGACATTTACTATCATGATTATACTGATATATTGAACTAGTGATCCTAGAAATGATATTGATATATACTTTAACCATTAATAAAGGGGTTAATGGAGCTTTGGATTGTTGGTTCACAAGCATACGATGAATTCATGAAAGATTACTTTATGTTTTGTGCAACATTATTATAAAAAATAAATGATTTCCCTACCTATAGAATGCTATCTGATTAGAGTACTAAAGAGAAATTATCCAACCTTATTTATATGAAAATTACATGATCCCTAAGACTAATGTATCAATGAACATTCAACTTCATAAGGAATCGACGATTTTGACTGAAGGATCATCCTTATAAGAAAAATTGGAGATAGATCGATAATGACATCGAGAAAAATTAGACACCTCAATGATTATCATTGAATAATATTTTTGAATAATTTAATGATTTGAATTATTGTCTTGGGAAAATTCAATCTAATAATAAAATGATAACTAATAATATTTTGAATTCTTATAGAGACTAGAGAAAGAAAATAATATTCATTGATTTGATGCATTGGTCATCACATTTATTGTGTAAATTTTCAAATGTAATCCATATCGAGAAAAATATTCATGAGATGTTACTTGCTAATATTTTAAATGTCAAGTGTAAAATAATATAATTTGAGGCCTCTTCAGGATTTTATGGATTGGGGTATAAAAGAAATACTTCATCCTGAGTTAATTGGTCAAAATAAGTGGAATGTCCATTTTTCTTGTTATTCTACCAAAAATATTGAGAAGAGAAAATTTCTTCATGTCTTGGAATTCATAAAGGTTCCTTATGATTATTCAAGTAATATTTCTAAAAGGATGAATACACATGATGTGAAACTAAAATCTCTTAAAAACCATGATTATTAGGTATTGTTACAAGAGAGGACTCATATTTCCATTTATCATTTACTTCAACATAATTTTAGAGTTTTTTATTAAGTAATTAGATATTTATCGAGACCAATGTGCCAAAAGACTGAGTAGAAGTGTCGATCAAAAATTGTATATATATGAAATAATTATTCTTTGCAACTTAGATAAAATTGTCCCACCAACATTTTTTATATGCTTGTTACCTATGACAGTGCATCTTCCAACCGAAGTTCTTTTTGGTGGTCCTGTTTCAAGTTAGTGGATGTATCCTACTAAAAGAATGATGTGTACATTTAAATATTAGGTGAAAAAAATCATCCTGAAATATGTATTTTGAAATGATATTTTTCAATTGAATACATGGATTTCTCTTCATCTTACATTGATAACGTCACTACAATTTCTAATTAGATAATGATAATTGAAGATGAGAAATATGATCACATTGATCCTACATTTCCTTCAATGCCATAAATAGGGGGGTTGTAGGGGGTATGCAGGTGGTGGGTGGGGGTGTTTTTTAATGAAATTGGAAGATCTATAGCCACTTTTTCAATCTATGGATGTAGACTTAGAGCCACAGTTTAAAACATGGATAAATCCCTATAGTCATAATTTCAAAACATGGTTATTAACCCTATCTGGGTTAAGATTCTAATGTTATTTCAAACCTTGTCTATAGGGCTTTCTTATAAACTCACCAATACTATCCATAAGTCATTAAACTGTGCAATATCCTATTGTCATGTATTTTTTTCTTACTACTATGATTCCAAACTGTGGTTATAGCATAAAGTTTTAGTAGTCTTATTTGGATCAAACACAATTCAGTGACATATTGGTAAACCCTATCAATATTTAATATTTTGATTATAATTAAGTTTTTTGACAGTGTATATGTGTTGAAAATGTGAAATTAGTGCAGGTTAACTGAAGAAGAATCCGTGGGGCCTAAAATAATTGACCTCTAATTGAGTATTATATAATGATATCAATGAAAATTTCATAGCATGCATATTAAATTTAAGGCATTCATGATTTATTTAACATTACTCCTATGTTTAAGAATAAAATGAAATTCCATAAATGATTTATTTATTTAATCTATGTTTTTACATATTAATGAATAATTTTATTGTGTGTTAATTTAATCTATATCCTCTGTTAGATATTCATTACTAAATTATATTTCAAAGTATAAATTTTAATTAAATTTTATTTATTGTATTTCTATTTTCTGTAGATATTGTCGATGACTGAATATGGTGATGAACTATGATTAAAAAATAGAGAATTGATAAATAATAAAGAAATTGTTGGAACAATTTTTGGTCAGATTTAGTAAATATCTTTTTATATTATATTTCTAAGTTTAAAAAATCATTGATGAAACATTTTATAAAATTAGAGATTATAAATTATTGAATACTGATTTAGATTTGAAAACTATGATTGATTAAGAAAAAATGTAATGAAGGTAAATTTAAAAAATGATTTAAAATTGGTTGTATGTAGTTCAATTCGTTATTAAAGTCCAATGAAAATAACATCTTCACTAGATATAAGGATTATTCTCATTATATTTAACTCAATCTATATCCTAAAACCTATAGATACCCACATATTCTATTTTAGAAGTAGATTAATAAAACTAAATTAAATTTGAAAAAATATATTTACTATTGAGTGATTATCAAAGTCTTTATATATCGTTGAATACAATGATAAATTCAAGAGTAACTATAATCAAAATATCAATATGAAAGGGAAATTTAAATATAAAATAAATTTTAGCAATCATAGATATATAAAAAAATACAAATCACTTATTAAATAGTTAAAAGTATTTCATCACTTATTATTTAACTGGTAATTAAAGTAAAAAAAATAATCAATATTGATTTTATTAAATTGGTTATTATTTTCAAAAAGATTCAGTATTTATTTTTTCCCCTAAATGTAAAGTAGAAGATGTACAATTTAACATTATCCTAGTTCAAATAATATAACGTTCCTTAGTTAATCACTTAGTAACTTCAATTAAATTAATTCCATTATAACTATTGGGGATGTTAAAATAATTTTATTCAATATTATCCACCCTAGAATAATCTGAGTTCAAGGAATAAATATTTTTACTATGAGATCACCCTTAACTAATGTATGATTCTATAAAATCAATATTTTTATATATAAACTCATAAACTGATCGTGAAACATCAAGGACATATTTTCTCATACACAATGCTATGAAAAATTAATGATTTATTTACATATTAATTTATAAAATATATTAACATATTGAATATATGAATATATAAACATTGTTTAAAAATTATTTTATAAGAATATAGACTATATTAACATCTAAATACATATATAAGTGGTTTCTAAATCCTAATCAATTTAAGTTAATTCAAAAAAAATATTTTTAAAGTGTATATATATTTATTTAGATGTTCATTTGTTTAATAAAATTATCATATAAACTATATGTATATTATGCTATAATTTTTTAAAAGATATTAACTTATAATATGAAACAAAACAATTAATGTAATATAATAACTCGTATTTTCCTGATAAATAAATTAAAATATTATCACAAAACTAAATTAACTTAATAGGACTATAAAATTAAAGAAATTTCTTTGAATAAGTTTTAAATATAGAATAAAAGATAGATGAAATAAATTATTACATACCCTTAGGTATAATTATAACATTGATGTAGTAATTTATTTAGTTGTTTGTGATCTTGAATCAGGAGAAACACATCGTATGTAAATAAGCCAAAAATTTATATTGAATGAATACTCATAATATGGATAGAACTAGCTATCACTTAATGGAGGTGTTTGGAAAAAATCCATCAATTATGTTAATGTAGATAAATTACATGTAGGTGGTTGGTAAAAACCATTCTATTTTGTTTAAATCTAAAATTTTCAAGGAATTATATGACAAAAGAACATCATTTAATGGAAATATCATTAGTGGAATGAATTGGAAATCATTATCTAGTATACCCTATATGTTTTCATGGGACACAATGATTTTTGAAACAAGAAAATATATATATTTGAAAAAAATTAATAATATAAATTTTTAAATATGAAATGAAGAGTATTATTAAATTAATATAATATATATATAATATTAAAAATGTATTGAATTTAAATAATAATATAAATATTAAAACTATATATATAAATATACATATATATATTACAAAAATATAAGAATATATTTTTCAAGATCTATATTCTGAATATATATATATACACACTATTTATACATAAAACCCAGAGGGAAACTATGGCTCATATTCTTATTCTAATCCTCCCAAAATAATCCACCAAACCATAAAATCTATAATTTAATAAATATTCAAGACCCACATTCTACCCCAATAGCAACAACCAAAAATTAAAAAATGAGAGCATATACAGGTATGAATAAGGCTTTATTTGTTGGAACATATTGAAATATTGTTGTAACACCCATCCCATGTGCTCTTCTATGAAAATAGATCCATATTTATAAATGAAAAATAATCCTTTCCCATAAATTTTTTATAATGATTTAATTAAATAATTATATTGTAATATGTATCCCAAGAAAGATTTACTACAATTACATACCAATATTCTCACGCTCATGTGGGGTTTTAGAGAATCCAAAATTAAAATCAATCCAATCATGAAATTGAAACGAAGTAGAAACAGAATACCAATCACCAAAACCATAACATGAATAAAAGGAAACTCAGTTTGGATGGAGATACATGAATGTTATAAAGAAGAATAATTATATTACCTTCCATAAAAGAGACAAAGTATTTGTAATCTGATACTCCTATTTTTTTCTTTTAAGGGAAGATTTCAAGGATTTAATTGGTTGTATTGACATAATTAATTGATAAAATCTGTTTTACCAAAATAAGAAAAATATTTTGAGAAATTTTAAGATAAATAAAAAATGAAAGTTATGAACGATATTTTAATTAATATTCAACATATGAACGAGATTTAATATATACATGCTCATGTAAATCATAGTATTTTAAAAAAAGGATCCTTTTTGAATATATAAATAATATAAATATAGTATTTTTTTCAATAAAATATATACATTTTTTCATTTATCTTTGTAAATTATCAAGAACATATATTATTAAATATTTTAATTAAAAATAATAATTGTTAAACAACATGTATGAATTATATAGAATAGATAACTAACCAAAAAATAGTAAATTATTATACATATACCATCCTAAAAATATTATTATTTCTAGGGTATATTATGACACAATAATGATACTCCACCATGGAAATATACATTCTCTGAAGAACCATACTAGTTTATCAAGAACACATCTTCATGTAAATAAAGATAACATTAAAGGGTTGTTTTAGAAAATAATATATAATATATTGTATTTATAATAGTATTTTATCCTGAATATACCTTCATGAATATTAAAATAACATAAAATACTAGTTTTCAATAAACATTATTTAAATAAATACTTGAACTTTGTTCTATATAAATAGGTTACAATTCTAAAAAAGAATTTATCATATGTGAAATGTTATATTGAATATTTTCTAGTGATTTATATAAAATATTCCCTATATATATGGAAATATTAATTTCATTTTTGTAATTTTTATTATTCTTTTTATCTCTAGGTAATAATAGTACTGTCACAAGATTGGTATGGTCAGAATGTAAATGAGAATAGAAAAAACAACTACTATCCATTGATGTAAAAATTCATTAATAAAAAAATGAAGGATATTAGTTATAAAACATTTATAGGGAACTAATTCATACAATAATAATAAAATATCATATCTTAATTTATTCAATTAACGGGAAAATATAAAACAAAAATAATTATAATTTTTTCCCTTTATCTCATGGGGGAATATAAAAAGAAACCAACATGAAAATAACATGAATCTATACATACAAGAATTCTCCAAAAACATTTTCATATAAAAATAGTATTACATAAATCTAGAATAAAATTTTATTTCATATGAAAATTCCATGGAAAATGTATAACAAATGAAAAAAATATTAAGCCTCATATAATTTATACTATGAATATAGCAACTATTAATAATTTATAATAATTAATTTAAATTTTTATATAATTCTAAAAAATAAATATATTGATATTAATTTATGGTTCACGCCCCAATTTACCCAAGAGAAGAAGGGTAGAACGGTCCTTGTAGTGTAGCTTGGGTTGTCGATTCCACAGAGACCTAAGAAGATACCTAAGATACAAAACCTAAGGGATGGATTTTTGGCTATGAAGTGGCCAACTTTGGGTTGATTTTAGATGGGTTTAAGTGAACTCTAAGATACTTAAGTGAATTCAAATTAAAAGAATGAGTTGATCCTAGGTTATCACTCGGGGTGGATTGGACGTATTTTCCTTTTAATGATTTCAATTTCTTAAATTTGAGATGGGTTCATTTAAGGAGAGAAAACAACATCATCACTTACTGTTTTAATGCCTACACCCTCTAATACTAATCACCTATACACTTGAAGGATCAAAGTTTTGAGCACTTCAAGGTAAAGGATCGTATTAGTACTTGAAGTGTGTGGCCTTAAATTCAACAAGGACGATAGAGTTTAAAAATCATCAAATAACAATCCCAATTAAAGAAGTGATTATACATTAATTAGGTGATAAATAACATCCAATCCAGCCCCTTGCTACTCCCTTGGATCAACCCATAAGTGGGTTAGCCCTCCATTGATCCCATGGTTTCAATGGAAGCGGAAAGTAGACTCATAAGGGAGAAAATGGAGAAGTAAAGAAAACAACAAAAAATAAAATGATCACTCCACCGTTGTGTGAATAATTTCACAAGGGTTGGTGTGAATAAATTCACACCTTGATCCAACGGTATCAAAGTGATATTAAGAACAACATAATAAGAGGAGAAGAAAAACTTTTATTAAGAAACTAAAGTGAATTGAACAACTTACATGTGAAAGACAAAATCGAGGCAACAAAAATGCAGCATAACATTACAATTGAACAAAGCATCCAAGATTCTCAACTCCTTTACCACCACTGCCTTAAATAGGCATTTTGGGAGCCTTGGGTCGAGCCTTCAACAGTACAAGTCATCCCACTTGAGTATGGTAGGCCTAGGGTGGTGGAAAGTTTGTGTAATTTGGAATTTTCCACATTTGACCCGAGGTGGCAGCCAGATTTCATCCACCGAACAGACGCGTCTGTATGACCTTCTAGATGGCCGAATCAGGGTGGGCCATAGAAGAATAAAATGGAGCTCCGGATGTCTGATAACCGCCTGTAAAATTTGGGTCCATTTGGAGTTTTGTATTCCGAGATATGATCAAAATGGTGGACTGTTTTTCTGGGCCGCAGAATCTGGCCCAGAATTTTATCTCTAACTTGGGCCGCCTAAATGACCAACATGGAGGCCGAATTAGCATTAACTCATGAAGCGTGATTTGTTCCTGTACATGTCTTCTATCATCCCACGAAATTTGGGATTAATTGGGCCTGTATGTTGGGCCCCACAGTCTCATCCGTGGGCTGGTGTCCAATCTGCCTTCTCCAGAATTGCTTCCTTTCATTGCCAAATATCTTCATCATCCTCTATGAATTCTCCATTGATCCCTGAATCAAACATGTTCATATTTAAGTGTAGATCAATTTCCAAAAATATCAAATTAAAATATGTAAAATTAAATTCCTTAAAATCAGATGAATCATTGGGTACTTTAAATGATGTTCAAAAATGTACCACATAATAGTGCATTTTAAGAAGGTATTACAATCATAATGTGAAATGGTGTTCAAAGTGTAAAATGCACTAAAATGGTGTTTGTGAATAACAAATAACATGAAAATTAAGTATATTAACAATGAATATTAGCCTCATTTAGTGGCTAATCACACCCCCCAACTTGAGTTTTGCTAGTCCCGAGCAAAATATATCTCATCAAAAATGAAATTCGAATTCCCTTTTCCAAAAACATTTTAATACAAAATGATCACCAAAAAACCTTATACCAAACAATCATGAAACCCATCAAAATATTTTAATACGAGATAGTTTCATAAGCAGATCCCAATCCTAAGCCCATTCCTTTGATCAAATCCATCATCATACTTCATCCAACTCAATTAGGTGTAATGATGTGTTGTGAATCACAATAGATATGGGGTTCATTTTCATTCAAGGGGGAAATCATGGAAGCGCTAGGTGGAATCACATTTAATCCTAATATGAGCATTCTTCATCCCTATTTTTTTTGATTTTTTTTTGCAATATTGCTATAGTAATTGAGATTGCAATTAATCAAATTAACCCATGTAGCAAGACTTTGCCGATGACTCCCAGACTCAAAGGCCTTAGGGCACCAAGTGAAGCCCACATACTCGGGCATCGTCTCGAGTTAACTTAATCAAAAACAAAGTCATATTACCATAAATAGAGATAGATTGAAAAACTCAGGGCTAGACAACTCTGGAGTCACGATCCCCAAGTGTCGAAAGCCTTGCATTTTATCAATCCATTGCTCTACACGCAAATTTTTATTTTTATTTTTTATTTTTTATTTTTTAATAATAATTTTTTTTTAATAATTTTTTTAAGAGTACTCATATTATTCATAAAAATAAAACCATCCTATGCTATTTATTATGGGACCCCAAAAATTCAAATTAGTACCCCACAGTCTAGAGGACGTGCATTGTGGCATTTTTTTTGGATCAAAATATAAATGATGACATATCACATTGGACAGCCACACTTCCCAAAATCTATGCTCATGAAATTATACAAGTATTAAAATCAGAATCAGGGCATGCTAAATTATTTGATATTCAGTTTCAAAGTGTGCAATGTGTATTACCATGTTCGAAGTTAAAGGAATTTTTCCTTCCATTTAATTATTTTTTTCAAATCATTCATTTTTTTTGACACGAACTCGTTTTTTATTTTATCTCCCCCCCAACTTAAAATAACATTGTCCCCAGTGTTTAATGAAAAGAAAATTTAGAAGGGGGTAGAGGTAGAGAATGAAAGTTCAAAAAGGAAATTGAAAATGAGGGTCATGGAATGAAGTCACCTGGTGGTTGAAGTTTGAAGTTCTTGCTTCTCCAATTTAGTCCTTTGATATCCATGTCGCTTGCAGAGTTCCCTAGTGGAAAAATGAAAACAAAGAAACAAAACAAAAGAATATATATATATATATATATAAGTAAAATATAAGTATATATATAAAATAAAATAAACTGATGATACATTGTCTTCTTTTTAAATTTCTGGGTAAGGTATTACTCAAGGATCACACCACGTGACACGGATGAATATGGTGCTCCCTTTTCGTACCCATCCATACATAGAATAGAAGAACAGGTCAAAAGTCTATTTTTTTTATTAAATATCAAAATTATTAAGTAATCTTATTTTAAAAATAACGATGATTCAGAAAGATTAGAAACATAAAAACCACGGGTTGCCTCCCGTGCAGCGCTTTGTTTAATGTCGTTAGCTCGACTTGAACTCTCCAACTTATCCAATACAAATTTTTAACATTTTAAGGACCCCATATTTCTCCATGTCCACTAGATTGAGATTGATTCTTTTTTTATAATTTTTGTTGTGTGAAAACCTATGTTCTAAAATGAGTGGTAAAATCCAAGGAATATCAAAAATGGTTGATCAAGTTTCCTCTGTAGTCTTTCCTAAGACATAAATGACCATTACAAATTTTTTGGTTTCAAGAGAAGAATGAGTTCCAATTGAAAGGTCATTATTATACCTTATAAAGGTATTATTTAGTGTGGAGGGAAGTACAATAATTTTGGGCTCGGTTTGGATAGGACATTTAGACACAAGTTGATATTTTGAATCCAACTCAGTTTCATTTTCCAAATTTCTCAACAAAATTGGTTCCTTTTGAATAGAATATTCAACCACAAAATTGGAAAGATCAGTGTTTGGAATAGATATAGACTCAAAGTTTATGATTTCTCCCAATGGTTCAAAGGTTGGTATTTCAGAAAATTCATCAATGGAGTTATACTTAGGAGACTCAATCCATGATGTCAAATTCTCCTCTTTTGAATCCAAAAAGTTAATTTCCTCCTGATCTAAAGTCCCTTCAAAATTTCCTTGATCCTCTTCATCTATCCCAAATCCAAATGTTGGTTCTTCAATAAATTCATGTGGGGTTTGTGTGAAACTAGACACTTCACATAAGGTTATGGAAGGGAAATTTTGTGTAGGGATGGGTTCCTCACAAGTTTTAATGCTTTGTAGTTCTAACCTCAATGATGAAACCTCAAAATTAATTATCTCCATTTGTTGACACAGTTTTTTAAGTAATGGTTGTGGATCATGATGGTAAAGGGGTTTAGACAGATGGTCTATTCCAGGAGGATAACTATGTTGTTGGAATTCCATAGGAGGATGTTCAGATTGGCCTTGTTGGGATTGGAACTCGTAATATGTTGGAATGTATTGTGGATCATATGAATAAAAACATTGTGGTTCAGTAGGTTGTTGATGATCCCACAAGTAGGAATTAGGATGGTCATTGTACATCGTACATGGGGTTGAGTGATCAAAGTAGGGATAAGTTTCCCATGTTTGGACTTGTTCAAAATTGACTTCCATAGGAGTGAGGAGTGAGAAAAGAGAAGTAGAATGAAAAAAAATGATAGTGTCTAAGATAACTTACTTAGGTCCCCGACAACGGCGCCAAAATTTGGTTCACGCCCAAATTTACCCAAGAGAAGAAGGGTAGAACGGTCCTTGTAGTGTAGCTTGGGTTGTCGATTCCACAGAGACCTAAGAAGATACCTAAGATACAAAACCTAAGGGATGGATTTCTGGCTATGATGTGGCCAACTTTGGGTTGATTTTATATGGGTTTAAGTGAACTCTAAGATACTTAAGTGAATTCAAATTAAAAGAATGAGTTGATCCTAGGTTATCACTCGGGGTGGATTGGACGTATTTTCTTTTTAATGATTTCAATTTCTTAAATTTGAGATGGGTTCATTTAAGGAGATAAAACAACATCATCACTTACTGTTTTAATGCCTACACCCTCTAATACTAATCACCTATACACTTGAAGGATCAAAGTTTTGAGCACTTCAAGGTAAAGGATCGTATTAGTACTTGAAGTGTGTGGCCTTAAATTCAACAAGGACGATGGAGTTTAAAAATCATCAAATAACAATCCCAATTAAAGAAGTGATTATACATTAATTAGGTGATAAATAACATCCAATCCAGCCCCTTGCTACTCCCTTGGATCAACCCATAAGTGGGTTAGCCCTCCATTGATCCCATGGTTTCAATGGAAGCGGAAAGTAGACTCATAAGGGAGAAAATGGAGAAGTAAAGAAAACAACAAAAAATAAAATGATCACTCCACCGTTGTGTGAATAATTTCACAAGGGTTGGTGTGAATAAATTCACACCTTGATCCAACGGTATCAAAGTGATATTAAGAACAACATAATAAGAGGAGAAGAAGAATTTTTATTAAGAAACTAAAGTGAATTGAACAACTTACATGTGAAAGACAAAATCGAGGCAACAAAAATGCAGCATAACATTACAATTGAACAAAGCATCCAAGATTCTCAACTCCTTCACCACCACTGCCTTAAATAGGCATTTTGGGAGCCTTGGGTCGAGACTTCAACAGTACAAGTCATCCCACTTGAGTATGGTAGGCCTAGGGTGGTGGAAAGTTTGTGGAATTTGGAATTTTCCACATTTGACCCGAGGTGGCAGCCAGATTTCATCCACCGAACAGACGCGTTTGTATGACCTTCTAGATGGCCGAATCATGGTGGGACATAGAAGAATAAAATGGAGCTCCGGATTGCTTCTAACCGCCTGTAAAATATGGGCCCATTTGGAGTTTTTTATTCCGAGATATGATCAAAATGGTAGACTGTTTTTCTGGGCCGCAGAATCTGGCCCAGAATTTTATCTCTAACTTGGGCCGCCTAAATGACCAACATGGAGGCCGAATTAGCATTAACTCCTGAAGAGTGATTTGTTCCTGTACATGTCTTCTATCATCCCACGAAATTTGGGATTAATTGGGCCTGTATGTTGGGCCCCACAGTCTCATCAGTGGGCTGGTGTCCAATCTGCCTTCTCCAGAATTGCTTCCTTTCATTGCCAAATATCTCCATCATCCTCTATGAATTCTCCATTGATCCCTGAATCAAACATGTTCATATTTAAGTGTAGATAAATTTCCAAAAATATCAAATTAAAATATTTAAAATTAAATTCCTTAAAATCAGATGAATCATTGGGTACTTTAAATGATGTTCAAAAATGTACCACATAATAGTGCATTTTAAGAAGGTATTACAATCATAATGTGAAATGGTGTTCAAAGTGTAAAATGCACTAAAATGGTATTTGTGAATAACAAATAACATGAAAATTAAGTATATTAACAATGAATATTAGCCTCATTTAGTGGCTAATCAATTTATAAATAATAAAAATAATAATTAAATATCACCAATTCACACATATAACATTAGATAAATAATTATAAATAGTGCAAAAATAAAATTATGAAAAAACAATATAATTGTATCAAAATAAGACATTATTGTTGGGGGGAATCATAAAATTGTATATTCATGAAAGAAATATGGTTGACTGAATGACTAAGCGCATATTATAATAAAAAACACAATTTCATTATGGATATTGAGAACAATATACTTGAAAATACAAATCCAATTATAGTCGCATATTATGGGGTACAAAAAATTTAGCATGTTACATATAATCCTTGAAAAAGCATTGTAATGATAAAACTAACATTTTATATAGATACAATTAAACAAATACCAAGAGATTGGTATTTTCCATGAGAAATCACTAACGGGGGGATTTAATATGGGATAAAATAATGGGTCAATGAGAAATCATGGGAAGAAGTGTATTATGAGGGTAGGGCTCAGTTAGTGTGATATATTAAGGAGTAGGGGTGGCTATGTCATAGGGGATGGATTCATGTGACATTGGTTGGATGTTTCTGAGGAGGAGGATCCTTAGTGGGGGTTTCATGACTATGTGAAGCCATGTCGAAGGAAGAGGATCATTGGGAGGTGGGGATGCCATGTCAGAGACATGTTGGTAGTGAGGTGGGCAGGTTTTGTGAGAACCTCATTGCGGAAGAGTCGGTGTGGTAGTTTTAGATCCATTTCATAAGGGGAGTACCAATTGGGGTTTTGTTGGCCACATGTATGGAGGAGGGTCACAGGGAGGAGGAACCATAAGGTTTGGGTTTGGTCAAGAGAAATGGGGGTGTGCACTACATGTGTAATTTTATGGTTAATGGGTACAATAAGGATAGAGAAAATATTTCTAATATTTAAAGGATGGGTGGTTCTGTTATAATATATGAATTGGTGGGTCTTCCATAACCCTTTTATTCATGGTATAATGAGTTAAAGGTAAATTGAAATATACTTATCCTAAGATATTGAATAAATTAACTAGATCAATTATTCCATTAGTAAGAATGATTATATGATTGATATGATAATGAAGATCCATGATACCAAATTTAATTCTCTACGCTTCCTATGTGATACAAATTGATCATTTGGTTAAAAATTTTATTCACATTTCTCATTATTATTGAATTACATGAATTTTATCTTATTTTAATTCATTATATCATGCTTTATGATTTATGATCCTTGTTTTTATAGGTATGAATTCCCTTATGTTATTCTTATGAACATTTGGTTTGTCATCAATCCTTATTCTCATATTATTAATAAAAATGACATTCAGTTGTTAATGCTTACGTTTACCCTTATTGATTATTAGAGATCATACATCGTATGTTTCCATATCCCAATTTAATTATTAATGACGTTAATGTTTTTTTCTAGAACGATATCATGAGTGTAGAACATTAAGGGATAATTTGAAAAATTATTATGAAATAATTAATTCTAGCAATATGAGGAAAAATGATCAATTGATGACATGGTATTTCTCATGTAATATTATTTCATAATTAAAAAAAAATATAAACCTAAAATATCATTGGGTATGAATGTGATCTAATATCTTAGTTTGATGTAATATGGTATGTATATAAAAAAATGGTCTATGATTATTGGAATCAAATAAAAAACTCTAATGATTTTGTTTTTACCACTAGATCATAGATCATGAGATTGATGATTCAATAGTCAATATCATATAATGGCTTATAGAACATTTGATTTTGGATGTTTTTTCGTGAGGATAATACAATAATTATAGATACCATCATTTTATTATAATTTTACGGTATATACAATGTTCAAAGGAATAAACACCACCTTTTTAAATTTTATGTGATGTGATTTTATGATGACTAAGAGTATTTTTGTTGAAATATATGAAAATAATACCCTTGGGTTTAGTATGTGTTTAAATGAAAGGGTCAATTGGACAGTAATTATTTTATATTTTGTTGATAGAAATTTAATGTTATTAATAAATTGTAGGGTCAAAATTATCTTTTATGGATAATTAGTTATAGATAATTTAGGAAAATGGTTATTTCATTTTTGGAAAAAATGATTTGTCATATATACAACCATGTGATTTGAATTTATTTAGTGAATATGTGACTCATGTTATTTTTCAATATGTTCACTATTTTGGGGTTATTATATGATTATGGTAAATAGAAACAATTTAAGTTATGTTGGTATTTTATTTGAGGAATAATGCTTGATATATATTTTTGAAGAATATTTTATTCTATATGGTCTTTTTTTATAAAATGATAACTATAATTTAGAGCATATATGACCAAGGAATGTATGTTTTTGGTTTAAAACATAAGTAGTGATTTATGTTTCATAGAGATAAGTTTGAAGTTCATCATAGATGTATATGTGATAAAATCATTTTCATCCTTGGATTTTAGTCTTAGTGGGGGATATTTTGAAAAAAATTTAAGAATAGTTATTTATCGAATGATTAATGATAAATGATTAGTATTTTTTCAGGATTTAGATATTATTATTAAATTTATTCGAATGATGGTATATTCAAATGTTATATTATCATACATTGTTCTAAAAAATTCGATTTTGTTTAATGCATATGACATGAGAAATAACTTTTTGTCATTTCGTAGTTCTTGTAATAAATTATATGTTTATTTTAGTTCTTCCTGCATGAAAAAGTCATTTTAGAATTTTCATTTCTTGGAGTAAGAGAGGAGATCGAATTGGGAACTGATTTAAACTTATAATAAAAGTATAAAATTTTGTTTATGGAATTGAATAAAATCTATAATTTATATTTCCATATGTTATTATTCTAGTTTCTAAAGGAATTAATAAACTATATTAAAAGGATCTGAAGTGAAAAATTTCATCTTATTACCATTATTAAGATGAGGTTATGGAATTTTTCAAACATCATTGGTTTATGGTTTTGTGGTCATTGAAATTATCATGACCTTACACTTTATTTGGAAAAATGTTCTCTATCACAAAACAACATCATTGGGGAGTTAATTTTTTAATCCATATATATATTTTACTTCCCACTAATGTTCTCCTTTTTGGGAACCTGATATTCTATTATTTTATGTAGAATTTATATTTATCTTCTGCTCATTTTGAAATGATGTTTTATTACCCATTTTTATGAAGTGGTTTTTCAACAATGGTATTTCTAAATTTTTTTTCAGGATTATATGATTTATCTTTCACTCCATAGAATTAATGAAGACAATTTTTCAAAGACATTTTATCAGGTAAGAGATAATATTATGATCATGAAATTTATTTAGATATGTGTAATGTAACAGCATGATATTTCGATATTTATATATCATTGAAATGAACATTATGATTAATATATTTTGATACATGTAACATAAAACTAAAATTAACCATGATGATTTTATTGAAATAATTTGTTACAATGAATGATAAATAGTAATTAATTATAAGGATTCAATATGAAATGCCATGATGAAAATTACAATTGAAGTAAATTCACATATATATAGAAATAGAAAAAAAAATAATGTATTTATCCTCAAGGTTCTCCATAGAGACAATAAACTTAAATTAAACTATGGAAACAAACAAAATTATTAGGAAATCAATATTAATGATGAGAGAGAAGTAAATGAATAAATTTTAGTGAATAATAGAAGTCTACTTATAGGACTATTACATGACCATTAAATATATGGAGGTTGGAAACATATATTATACATATATATATAAACATATAATATATATACCCATTTGGAAAATTTATATTCAATTTGATGGTAAAGAATATAAAATTGTTTAATGAAAAAAGAAATATGTTCAATATAACAGTTTCAATATGTATAATGTATTTTTATATTAATATAATAAATTAATCACTATTGATAAATAATTTTAATTATGTATGTATATTATATAAAAAATTTATTTAATAGAAATTACTTAAATAATTCTTATTATAAAGGAATGAGTTTAAAGTCATTTTTTACTTCAAAAATAAACATTCTTCCAAAGTGGGTTTTATTGGATTTTTTGTATCAAATAAAATAATTAAAATATACCAACATTCTAAATATTATTTTAATAAATGTATAACCTTTTTAATTCATCATTTAAAAAGTATATTATGAATAATTTTTTTTAATTAACTATATTTTTAGTTTTTGAATGGATAGAAAATACTCATGATTTTTTTAAAACTAAATTTTCATTTTCAAAAAATAAAAGGTTCAATGTTGTTTTATTTTTTTTAAATTTATACCATTTATTTTAATTTATTATAAAAAATATTATGGTATCTTTAATCAATTTAATTGTTTATTTTGGAATTAAAACCATTTAATCATAAGAATACATTTTTTTTGGAAAATAGTTTTAATAGTATTTTGTAGCTTTAATTGTTAATTAAACTCTTCCAATATTGTAAATTAATTTGATATATGTATTTAACATTTGGAATCAGAAAAAATTAATATTAAAATTTATTTTGAAATTTATTTTTTCCATCATTGATACTAAAAACAGAATAAAAATTATAATATTTAATGTTAAAACATGATTATCTGGTGTTAAACAAATGTTAAAATGGTTAAAATTAGATTAGAGAATGATTGAATCCTATTTTACGGCCATATTTATACCATATATCAAAATATTTTCATAAATGGTCCATTTTTAAACAATTTTTTCTTTATTAATACATTAAAATATTTTAAATTTTTGACAATTTCCATGTGTGTCTTCAGCCCACTTATAAAAGGACACCCATATACTATCCACTACACACATAAAGATCCATTTTTTTGAAAAAAATATCTAAATTAATAACATTATAAAATCCCATAAAATGTTCTTTATATCATAATTTTCAAATAATACCATCCATAAAGGTCAAAAGGTGAAAAGAAAAGGAGGATGTCCAAAAAAAGAGGTATAATTTTTAACCAAATGTTTGTGTTTTATTTATTATTATACATATTGAAGAAATTTTCATAACATTTTGATAAAAAAAAATATGTATCTCACATATAATTATATTATATTAATTTTATGGTTTAATATCAATCCATCTTCTTATTCATCTTATTGGAAGCAAACCCATCCATCGTGTGCATGAACGACTCGTGCTTCACTAACTGATGAAATTTGTTTTCTGTCACATCCATTCATAAATGGTTATGATTATTAATTTAATGTTTATATAAGATATTAATTTAAATTTTATAATTACATAAATAAAATATTTTATTTACATTCATACCATTACATCCATTGTAAAAGTGATAATGTTGTTCATGCATATGTGTGGATTATCACCTCCACGAAGCGATGCCATTTGGTTTTCATTTCTGCATCATTTATCTTGTATATAAGAGTGAATTTAATGTTTTAATATGATCTATATTATAAAATATTAATTATTTATAGATGAAATTATAGTAACCTTATTTACCTCATGTTCATTTGAAAAAGTAAATGTTACTTATGTATACGTACATATTATTATTTCTACATAGTAACATGATTCATTTTTAATACACTACTTACATAGATGGTTATAAATGTATAATTAATGTAAAAAATTATTATTATTATTTATAATATGTAACAATGAACACAATAAATATACCAATTTCGTTTTGAAATTATTAATTGAAAGCCCTGACAAACCTAACATGGTCTTAATAGATTAATTAGTTAATTATTTAATTTAAATAAATTAAATCATCTTCTTATTGATAAATTTATAAACTAAAAATTTTTTATTAAATAATTAAATAAATTATAAAAATATATTATATAAATGTTAATGGACATATATAGAAAATATAGACTATAGGTAAGGGGTTTCATAACTCAATTTTCTTACATTGGGTTATATCTCATCATTATTGATTATAATACAACCATATTATGTATAAAATTAAATTTGTTTGATTTATATTTTATTTAATATTTTTTGTATGGATTTAAAATATTTACATACAATCCTTACACTGATACATTTTCACTTAAATGATACAATATTTGTAATGGTTATTGATCTCATGTTTTTCTTCTTTGGGATTAATATTTATATTATTAACATATCTTCTTATCGGAGCTATATATTGTATCCAAATTCATCCCATATATATTTATTTACATATATTCATTTCAGTTTAATTTTAATTTTAGTTAATATATTTGATATAATTATGATCCAAAATTTAATAAAAGTGTAAGGATTTTTAGGAAACATTCTCATATTATTTTGGGATTGTATATGTTCAATGATCCTTTAGGTGGTATTATATGATTTTATTTATAGAAAATATCTTTTATTATCATATGGTTATGAATTTTTTTAAAATATTTTATTTTTATTGAATTCCTAATTTATCAAATAAATATAATATAGGTTATTTATAGTTGATAATTATCGTGTATGTTCTTTTAGACTTGGATTATTTCTCTTCCATATCAATGTTTTATAAAATGTTTTCAACAATGATCTTTTATAAACATAAATTATATATTTTAGTCATTTTAAATTACATTTAACTTTATTTATGAATGTTTTATAATAGAATCATTTTTAAATTGTTCATACAAAACATTTTTACTTTACCAACGTGTAAAGGAAATATATTATTTTAATAAATAGGGCTTCAAGGATTTTTTTCTCCTTGAAAAATATTTTTTCATTGAATTTTTCTTTGATTGTATCATGGTTTTTTTAAAAAAAAATTCCCAAAAAAATATTTGAAATATTAGTTTTCATAAGTAATTTTTAAATAGGGTTTGGTTATTTTCCTCATGAATGATTTTAATAATCATTTAATAGTATTTATATTCATCAATGAAAACAACAGTTACTGTTAATTATGATCCATTGGGGAAATGATTCATTGATTATATCATTACTCATTCTCTTGATGGTTTATTATTATTTCAATGGTATTATCATGGAACCCATTTCATTTTAATGGGTTAATTATGAAATGAATTAATAATGGTTATTGTTATATAGAAAGGTGAAATACAATAATTGTTTTTCTTATTCTTTTGTACCTGAGCATGATTATAGATTATTGATGGGTTGTTTTGTTAAAAACCAATGGTTTTTGGTTCTATAATAAAATAAGTATGAGTTGTTTCATTTTAAACCAAGAATGGATGGGTCTATTATAGCCCACCAATTCATTGGGTAAAAAGAGGGAGATAAACAATTATGTGGTTCTACTAAGAGATTGATAGAATTTTCCAAGCATGTTGTTCCATCTGTAATATTGATTATAATCGTTATATGATAATGATTTTACAAGATATTAGAAAATTTTCTCTATTATTCATATGATTTTATAAGGGATCCTTTGTTCAATTATTGTTTTATCATGGATCGTGATTTTTGAATTATATTACCCATGTCAAATATAAATGTGTTATGCCATGTTTATTAATTTATGATCTTTGTTTTGATAGTAATAAATTTGATTATTTTATTTTCATTCACATGTATTATTTAATCACAATTTTATTCTCATATGATACTCAATAACAGCATTTAATTTCCAATGCATATGTTTACCATTATCAAGTATTTGAGATTTCCCTTAGTATGTTTCATTTGAACTAGGTCATAATAAATGATATTAAATTATTTTTGTCTAGAAAGTTTTCACATGTAACTGATTACATGTGATAGTTTGAATACATATTTATAAAAAAAATGATAAAAATAATAAGAAAAATGACCGAATAAAGATATGGCTACATTCATGAAATATTTTTTCCAAAATATTTAAAACTATAAACCTATTTTTCGGGGTAGGTAAGTGATCAAAATTTTAAATTTAGTGATTTCTATTTTATAAGGATATAATTGATTCAAATTTATCAATATCAACAGAAAACATTTATATGTTATTTTTTATCCCCAGATTGTAGAGTACGGGTTCGAGGCTATTATTGATAAGAATGGATGATAATGTGAGTGTTTCTATATCATCATCTACTGCATTTGATAAAAGATTCAATATCATGATATATTTATCTACATAAAAAAAATTTAGTTGTTCATAGGGGTGGGTGAAATTCTGTGACTCATAAAGGTAAAACATACGCATGTATAATTATGTTGTCACATAGGAATGGGTTTATGATTGCGACACATGAAGGTAATTTTTATATATGATAATTATTGTTCTATAGTTGAATGATGTTATGAATTATGATCTTATTCTCTTATGATATGGATATTATATTTCACAGCTAAAATTTTGTGTCTTTATGTTCTTATTCCATGTCATTTCAAGATCACACTTTTTTATGTGTATTACTCATGATGATATTAATGGTATTTTATGATCATGAATTTTTTATTCTTATAAAATCATCCTTGATGAAATGTTTACTCACCCCTTACTCGGTGGTTTAGACCATCCCTTTATTATATTTTCAATACTCCGGTTATGAGTAATAATTTAAATAAATATAAATGTATATGATGTTGTTGTTGGGTGCACTTAATAAGGAATGGTCAAAAGCATTGTAAAATATATTGATTGTGCTGATAGGATCCAAGTACACTGAATCTATTAGTCCATTAGATATTATGAATATAATATATGTTATTTATTTTTTATATCATGTATATTCTATAAAATAATGTCATTTGGATCTTAGGATTATATAGGTCCTACCAAGTACACTTATATAACACCCTATATATGCATCAATGTGAGAATGTGTATACAGTTTCATTATTTCTCTTTTAAGTGACCAATTTTTCTTCTATTATTTGAGTTTTAGGTAGATCCATTCATTGATTCCTAGAACTGGGGAGTCACCATGGGTCTCTATAAGTGATATTAGAGATATTTGTATTTCATCTATTTTTTTTGTATGTTCTATCATCCTATGTTGTTTTTTATTATGTGATCCAATTGTATTAGTTTTATATGTATCATTTTTTGATATATTCCCATTTATTATTCCAGGATTTTTTTCACACACACACACACAGAGATATATATATATACATATTATAGTGATTTTATAAGGGTGTAATAGTTCTAAAAATTTTACTCATTAAACCTAGGTACTAGTTGCTAGACCATTGGGATCAAGAACACTATTAAGGCCCAGTGGAACAATAGACCATGAAACATGTTAGTAAAACAATGGAAGAATCATTATAAATTTTATTAAACAATCAGTATATCAATAGGGACCCATGATCAATAATTATCTTATTGTTATTTGGGTGTTTCATGGTAATATTAATTTAGGATTGTATTTAAAAACTAGTAGGTTACTGAAGATTGGGTGCTTGATCACCACCCTTCATGAAAAAAATTTCGTTTTCCATGAGTAGTGTGAATTGGATTTTTAATTTGGTATTTAATATTTATTATCATTAATTTTGGTTATGGTTCTCATTTTAATTGTATATGTTTCATTGGATATTTTATTTAATTTTGGGGTGAAAGTGACAAAAAGGGATTAGTGGTGTGTTGTTAGTAGGAATATCTAAATGATCTGTTCACTGAACATGTTACAAATAATGAAAATTATTTAGTAATAATTACAAGACTATACCATGGTCCATAAAACTATATGTATGAGATAATAGAGGTTCAACATCCCACTTAGATTCTTTATTTCATCCCCCTTGATTTTTGTATAACTCAAACACCTACTCAGTAATGTGAAATTAATTAAACTAGCCATATGATATGTTTATAATATGGTTTTGACTATATTTTTCCTCATTTTAGTGAAAATTAGTTTATTATTAAAAATGGATATTTTAAAAAAATTTATTTATTTGAAATTATTCGTACGAATTGTTTTTAAAATGGAATATATTTTATAGAAAAACATTGGAACAATCTTACTTTTAAATTTGTTGATTTAATCATGATACCCAAAAAGTGATATGGTTTTAAATTTTTATGATGGTTTATGTACAAAGAATTTTGAAAATGACTTATTGTTCTTTTGAAATTCGTTACATTCATTTGATGGATATGAAGCTGTCAAAGGGTATGAAACATTTTATGATAGAAACATGATTCAATATGGGAGAGGATTTCATTTTATTATTTTGAAATAATGAAATATGGATTTCAACTCATTAAAAAATAATTCCATTATATTTAATTTTGGGGAATTATTCGAAAGATTTCATGTATTAAAAATTGAATCTTTATATTTTTCCCATGATTTACCATTAGACCATTGACTTATTTTATAATGTATGATCAGGTTCGGATTATATCTTATTATTTATAAATCTCATATATCAATAGTATTTGGTAAATATGACGGTTTTATTCATCCCCATAATGGTTTTAATTGGGTTTATCTAGTGTTTTTTAGTGTACTTCATCAAAATCCTATTGGTTGGGTTTGACCGATTTGGATGGTGAGACCTAGTTGGATAGTTGAATTGGAGAGTTTTTTTTGATCATTTGGGTCTAAATTTTGGTTTATGATGATGAAAAGTATTTTGGAATTCCATTCAATGATCTTGGACCCATTGTTTTTTTGAGGAGGATTTTGTTTGATATGTCATTCAGTGTCTCTTTTGGGTTCTCTTAGGTGAACAGTGGTCACTCTGAGGTGTTTTTTACATGTTGTTATTTATGAATTATGTATAAAATTTAAATTGTGATAGAATAATTTTGACAACTATTATTGAGATTTTATTCATTTATTAGAACTAGGATGACCTAGTTGAGTGTTTTGGATGAGTAGGACATGTATATGACAATTTACAATGATGAGATGGATAGTGTAACTATAAATCAAGTAGATTTTCATATGATATAGTGACCTAGATATGAGGTACCAGTTCACCCCATACATGGAATTTCTTACCAAATTTTAAATCACACGATGTTCTCTTAATTAATGTATATTTTTAGTTTATATATTAACTTTATTTTTTATAATATGATAGTTTATATGATTGAACCATTTTATTTATAGTTGATTATTGGATGGAATACCATATTGGAATCCTGACATTTTTGGTTATTTTCTCCTTTAACGATGGTTATCTATTGCATCACCATTTCATATTATTACTAAATGGTTGGGAGAACAATATTGGTTCCCTAACTTCTTTGATCTTCTTATAGAATAGTGTTGGATTAGATCTTGTCGGAGGTTTCAGTTATATCTTAATGGATTTTGATTGAAAATTCATTGATGGATCAATCATGGTGTCATTTATTCTTAGGGTCATTGCGAGTTTTCCATGACCCCCCATCAATATTAATGATTATGTATTCTTATTTCAATTTCTTAAATTGTTTTAAGGTCATTCTAGAACGAAATTTTACTTTATATTTAATCATAA
The DNA here is from genome assembly GCA_963277665.1 of Viscum album. Taxonomy (NCBI): domain Eukaryota; kingdom Viridiplantae; phylum Streptophyta; class Magnoliopsida; order Santalales; family Viscaceae; genus Viscum; species Viscum album. The sequence continues at coordinate 1,652,080,647 of OY728121.1, read as the reverse complement.
TTTATCTTAATATTTGGTAAATTAATATTCCTAGATTATTTGGTTTGAACCATGAAAAGGACATTGTTTTTAATTCTTTGAATGGGTTTCAAACATAGTTTATGAAAACCATGTGGTCAGCATTGCACAAGTAGTTTTTCAATTCATTTTTTTGTCCCTGGTTATTCCAAATGGGTATTTAATAATTCATTCCAAAACATTTAAATATTATTAGATTTATTTTGGGACCTTTGGTATATATTTTTAATGGAGTATTACCTTTTCATGATTAGTAAAACCATTTTATAAGAATGTAAATTGGGTTTTCATTATGTTATTTTATCTCAACATATTCATTATATTATTAATAAACCATGTGTACATGCCATGAAATTATGTCATACATAGGCAGTTCCATACACACGATTGGAACTCAGTTTGGAAATACATTCGGAAAAACCATGCGGTGTTCCCAGATTTCACTTAGAATTTAATTTTCATTTATACCCCATACGATTTCTAATATTTTTCCTCCTCTTTATATCCTCTTGATCCACCAAACCAGGTGTTAATAATAGGATCGTTCTCCCTGATTTTTTCAATTTATTTGATGATCTCTATTACTTGATTTCATGTGGATTTCATGTGGTATGTTTTTATTTCTCCTCATTTTATCTTCCCCACTCTTCTCTTTTCTATATTATCTAATTTTTCTTCATCCTTTTAAACCTAACTAAAATTTATGATGATATTATGGTTTATTATATCTCTAATTATTCATATTATATTGTATACAGGTTTTTAAGGCTTCATGTTACTCAATTATATCTTCAATGCCGATGGTGAAATGTTTTTGGAATATTTTGATTAATTATTTTTGTGATTATTTGAAAATTACATAATAATTCATGAAATATATTTCATGAATGTTTTAAATTTTATATAAAATAAATGTACATGTTATACCCAAAGTGTACAAGGATATGATTAACAATGGTTCTGTAATGGTTTCAATACTTCGAATGGACTTGTCTCACACAAAAGTTTTTCAAAAATGACCCATTGGCTCTTTGAAAATGGTTAAAATGATTTTAGATAATTTTTTATAAGTATCTTTTTAATGTGGTTTTCATATAATTGAAAATAATTTCTATAAAAAGAAGTGATTTTCCATTGTTTTAAATTATTTTGAAATATTGAACCTAGATTGTGTGCTAAAGTTTATATAAAATGGGAATTTTCAATGAGTTGTTGATTCCTCAATGAATTTAAATATTTTTATTGATAAATTGATTCTGAAAAAAGATGTGAAATTATATTTCAAATAGTGTAAAATGGATTATCATCTCAGTCCTCTTTTGAAATCATATTTGGAACATTTAAATAGTTGCTTCCTAAAACATTTGGGACATTTTATTAAGCCTTGTACTATTATGAAACACATTGAGTATTGTAACACCTTGAGGGATATTGAACATTGAATTATTTTATTTGATTACTATAAATGGAATTGAAAAGGCTATTTTCATATGATGATGTAGGAGGTGAGATGAGGTTTATCTCAAATTATTTCTAATTATCGTTTATGATTAACTTGATTTCTCAGATGTCTTGTTTAATTTAATGGGAATAATAAAATTTATTAAATATCATGTAAAATTGAAACTATATTTTATGATATTTTTTTCTAGAGGTAGAAACTAAAAATGTTGATGACCCTTGAATCCTTGGTAGCATAAGACTCTTCAGATCGTTGAAGTGTGTTGTTAGTTAAATGGTACTACCGGTTATGTTAGGTTCTTATAAACCGGATTGTTGTTCATGTGTCTAGTTTAGATCATGTTACTTGACTCTGATTGAGTTTCTCATTATGAAGAGTTCCTTTTATGGTCGTTTTATACATTTCTATTTTAGGTGTAGTTTTTATTTCCTAAGGGGTATTTGATTGCATAACACAATTTATTAGTTGTGATACATTATTTAGATTCAATGTTATCTTGGTTTCAGTTGTGATTGTGTTTCATTTTATTTTTTATTTTGGGTTACAATCAAAAATCATCCTAAAATGGTTAGAAAAGTATGGTAAAAAAGGAATTGTTTTATTTTTTATTAAATTGGTGCAATGAATTTCTTTAAAATGAGTTTATTTTTTAAAATGATTGATTTTAGGAAACGATGGAATGATAAATGGAAAACGAAATATAGTTTGGTTTCAAATTAATATATACTTCCTATTTCTATATTTCAAAAGGTTTTTAAATAAAATGTGTAACCATATTTATTTTTTTGTGATAATTAAGGGAAATTTTAGAAATTTCAATGGGATATGTTATTATATTTTTTTTAAAAATCTTTTGAAATTTTTATTTTATACATTATTATCTCTCTAAAATTTTATAGACTACTTTTATAATGGAATTAAAGATACTCATTCGTGAGATATTTTTGGGAACTTCTAGCTCACACCCTGAATATGTATTGATATGCAGGTTTGTATATAGTTTCTTTGTTTATATTTTAGCTTCCTAAATCTACTGATATTATTTGAGCATAAACATGGTATATGAATTGACTAGGTGATCTGGTTAGTGATTAGAGGGTACTGGAAGTGACGTTTCTACAATTCTGGTTCCATATATTTTTCATATATGATGTTCTATCAGGAATTCATCCAAGGATGTTTATATCTGTCTTATTTTGATAATTTTATATAAGTTGTTTTTTTTGAAATATGATCATATATTATTCCATGTTTTGTGGGATTATTTATACTTTGAAAATTTTTATTATTTTGATTGTTTAGGGTTTAATCCATTCGTAAAGTGAATTATTAAAACCTAATAACTAGTTTTGATTATCTGGGGATTAGAAATGCCTCTTATATTTAATTCCATGTTGGGTTGGATAGATTTTTTGGCCATCCCAGGCTGGTTCATTACTAATCCCCCAATATTCCTCATGTTATGAATTTATAAAAAATATCCATCATCATTCTTAACTATATGAAATTAAACTATACAACCCCAAATTATATTTACTATCTGGATTTTAAATTTCACATCATGTCATCATCACAATAAGAAACTAAACTACATAATCATCATCCTCACCATAAATTGTTCCACAATGTTACTATCATCCTAACAATATGATGTTAAACTACATGATCATCATTATTTTCTCATGATGTTAAACTATATTGCATCATCCCAATCACATGAATTATAATTTTTGAGGATTTATTCCTATCTTGATAGGGAACCTTAATTTTTTGGTTACATTTGTCAATTATGACACCCTTGTTTTGGTAATTTTCACCTTTTACACAATCATCTACAACTATGGGTGGATTGATTATCATCTGAAGGAGTATAGTAATTTCAGGATCTAAAAACATGGTCCAATCTATAACAAATAACCCCATTCTAACGTAGTATTTAGGTCACTCCTTTGAATCATTTTGATCATTGTGTTCTTCTGTGCACTTAGATTATACCCATTTAGCCACATGTGTATGATCAAGCTCAGTGAAGAGAATAGACCAAAAGATACTCATGGGTTGATTCTCATTTAAAAGACACATAGTGAAACAAGAATGATTTATCTGAAGACATGTGACAATGTTTATCTTACTTTCCTTCTCTTCCCCTAAGAATGAAACTCTATATAAATCATTTGAATTTTTGATTTATTACCCCTCTCTCTTTATTATAATCATGTGTTTTTCATTTTAATGAGACATGTTTTAATTAAAATCTTTTGGACTAAAAATTAAATATGGATTGAATACTTATCCTTAAAATAAGCAGTGAAGTTTCAACCTCATGTAATGGTGTCATCTTACTTTATCGTTTCAATATATATAATAAACATTCATTGTGATACCTCCACTGGGTTACTTCATGATACCAAAAAAATAGATCGAGATACCCTTCCATGTAAATGGACCAACCTATATAACCATAAATAATTATCCATTTATCAGTCAAATTCGAGGAACCATAAGCCTTATCTCTATGAATGAAGTCTCATGACCTTAAAATTTTGGAATACATAAAAAACATGCTGTATAATTGAATTCAGATCATTATTCATGACATGATTCCTTAAACTATTTTTATATTCAAAATATAACCTAACAAGGTCTGAGTAATAAGACCCTAAAATAGAAAATACTCATGTTTTTATATCCATGGATGTATACTAGGAGAAAATTCATGTGCAATGTTATATAACCATAAACTCCATCACCTAAATGATCAAATCATCATGACTATAAACATTTTTTATATACCAAAGGTGTTGTTCACAATATCATATATTATTCACATTAACATTATGTATTCTTTGACCTTATAGGTATATAGACAAACTAGACTTTATGGCCTAAAATATACAACCTTATAATAGTGGCTTCTATTTATTTAAAATATGTGACCTTAATCCATAAATACACAAAATTCACATCATTATCCACCCTTGTGAATTATTGAAAAACAATATATTATCGATCATGTGGTGGAATTTTATTTGTCACATTGAAAAACATGTCCTACATCAATTTTTTGTATACTCTACTGATTTGATCAATCCATAATGATGCAACCATAAGAGCTGTCAATCTCTACTGGTGAATTCCTTCCTCATATAAAAACAATTCATAATAATTGAACAATCAACCCACCCCATATTCAAATGGAAACCCTAGGGTGGTAGAATCATTCCCCAATCTCCTCTTTCCTCCAACCCAAGGTATACATCCTACAAAAACCAGTATCAATGTTTTTGAACGTACCCCCTATATTTATTTTATAATTACATATTCTTTGTCTACCTACTGTACATGGTACTTTTAATGGATGATAAATCCATATAAATATGATAGTGGAGTTAATATTCTTGAACTTGGTCAATATTCGTACTTATCCTTTCTACCCTTTTTCCATCAGTACAGATTCTTTGGTTTACAACATACATATCACTCACATCATTATGTTCAAGTGGATTCCCAACACCCTTCTTTTTACCGTTATCTGCATCTTATAACTTAATAGAGTGAATCATAATTGTTGAATCACACTGACTATGTTCGCCCCACCTCTACCTGTTCCCAGATGGTAGTTGATGTTGCTTTCTAAATCCAACTCATTTATCCATTTTACATATTCTTATTTACATGAATGGTCATTTATATATCTCTTATTTATCACACTAACCATTACTCACATGATGTTATATATTTTTGGTTGATTGTTTCAATAATTTGATTGTGATACAAAATTTAAAATATGGATTTCAGGAATTTAGTAGGGTTTTTACATATAAAAAATTAAAGAGGGTCGTCCATATAGTAGAGACTATCCATTAATACCAATTTATCTTAGGTGTTCCCCAAAAATATCATAATCGATCCCATACAACCTTCTTTAAGATGATTTATTATATTGATTCATCTTGAATTGTTTCTCTAACACTTCTTAGCCGTTGTATTTAGATTATCCACTTTTATCTAGATATTGTATTGTTGAAACCTGAATACTAACACTCAAGATGATGTTTTGTCCCACTTATATTCAGGAGTGGTTAGATGAGTCCTTAGGAAAACTATCTCATCCTCATGTGTCTAAGAGTGGGACTCGAGTTAGGTCTTAATTCTTTCCCCTTTATTAATATCATTTTGAGTCTCCTAATGATCCCCCACACCGCGAGTTGGAGACTTAGTTTTGGTAGTGATGAAATGATATGTTTCAAAATGATGTCATAGAGGAAGAATCCATGAACTATCATTTAGAGTGCATGGTAGTAACAATTCCTAATCCCCACACTCACCAGCCAGTGGATGAGGCATAAAATCTAGCCCAGTGAGGTATGAGTGATATGGATTGAAATGTTTCTCGAGGAACTATTCAATATTACATTGATTAATTTAGCCACATATGGCCATGAATCAACTTAATATGTGGACGTTTCTATTCTTCGAAGGCATTTGTATTTCTACTCTTGTAGGGTTCATAATTATCTTGAAAAAAAAAGTTATATGGAAGTAGAATAATGAATTTGAATTCCCTTATATTAATAATATATATTTCATTATAGGTTATAAGAAAAATAATGATACATTTTACTGAATGTATTTTTCAATCGAAATGTCAGTCAAGCCAATGAAAATTGGATGGGACAAAAAGGTTTGTTCCTTGAAAGAAAAATTACATTGAATCCAAAAACCTAATGTTGAGAGGGGTTACTGTTTTTTGAAGATGTGTTCAGTAAATCCTATATTAATATTAATTTCTGGTAAAACATGGTTTTAATTCATCTGTAGGTGTACAAGTAGAATGTATGATGAATTAGGGAAGTGTGTGGGAATTCATGTTGGGGGATTTATGGTGACATCACATATGGATATGATTTATTCTCTAGAGGGATATTTACGGAATGATTGTTTGTTTTACAATGATCAAATTATTAGATTAGAAAGTCTAATGTAAGTATTTTATGAGTTAAAATTATTATTAGTGGAGGATAATTGGTATTTTAAATTTGTGTAAAGATTTTATGAAACTCATTGAAAGTGTTTGAAATCATTAGAGGAAATGAATGTTGTTCATGTTACATTAATTCCCCTATTAAAATCACTTCTATATAATATTATCTTCATAAAAAATCAAAATGATCCATGATTGATGTGGAATGGAAGTTGGTTGGAAAGATATGCAATGTGTATGATGATTCAAAGAACTTTAATAATACAATCTATGTTTTCTAATGGAAAGATAAATAAACTATAAGAAATTAATTATTTTGATGGATCAAATTTCTGTTTTGGAATTGATCTTCAATAGGATACAATTTTACTCTGGTTTGTAATGTCTATGGATGATGTCAATTTTTTCTTCATAGAATATAGATAAAGTAATCCCCAATGGTTTGGTTTAAATTTGATTTCATGGGTATAAAACAATGTGAACAAAATAATCAAAATATCACTAGAGCATATTTGAAACTTTTAGATTGGTTATTGGATCCACAAAGTGTTAGAGATAAGGTTGGACATAGTGGGATAAATGGGACACATATGTATTGGTTTCAATGATATGATGTTCAGTGGGAGTTAATCATGATAATGACCTCAGGATTTATATATGTTTCTAAATAAGGATTTTGTGATGATTTTTATGGATCTCATTATACCAGTTGAATCTGAGGCTTCCAAATAATAGCAATAAAAATTTTTAAGTACATTTCAACATGAATTATTCAATGGACCTAGGGAATGGAACATCTTTTTTTATTGAAATTTCAATGAATTAATGGGATTGAAACATAGTTATTTTTTAAAAAAATCATTAATGAATTGAGATGAGTTTAATTTCTTTAGTAGGAAGTCATATTTTGGTTTGGGATATCTGATGAGGGACTCATTTAGTGGGATTTACAATGACTATAATATATTTTGGGTAGAAAAACCTTCATTTTTTTAAGAGGGAGAATTAATTTTAGTTCACATGACAATAATTAATGTGTTTAATGATTTAATTTAAGGGTTTAGAGGTAAGAATAAAGATGAAATCATGTAATAATAATTAATTACTCCATGTATAATTATTTATAGATTTAGTGATCTATTGGAGTAATGTTCCGAGATATTTTTGAAGAATAGATATAATTGAATAGGTTATGGTGTTGTTTGGAAGAACCAGGTTTCACCAACTTATCGGTGCATAAATTTTGGCTAGCCAATTTGGAAGGAATGAGACTCTACTTACTGAAAAATACCACCTGCAGGATGGTGTAAGAGTACCATCTATCAGGTGTACATTTAGCAAAGAACACATTTAAGAATATTCCAGCCAACTATCTAGAGGGATATCATCGGTAATCTGGTCTATAATGATGGTATTATGATGGAAGAAGCAGCTACATATGCTTCTAGATTGAGGATATCTGGTTTATACTTGCATTGGGATATTAGATCTAATCCAATATTTATTGATGGTAAAAATTTATTAATTTTCCTCTCCCACAAATCACCCTCACTGAAATATAGAATATTCTTGAAGACATTTGAGGTTAAAAATAGATCACTAGGTGGAATTGGAAAAATGCCTTCTAAACAATTCATCAGTTCCAATGTTATATTATATCCAAATTGCTATCAAGTACTCTAATTCTCCAAGATATCACTAATCCCTTTTAGAATTTTATGTTATTGAAAATTTTTTCCCACTACCCAATCTTCTCATTCTATTATAGTCCTTATTCTTATTATATATATATAATTGAATGATTATATTAATGTGATATCTTATAGTAATTACTTCTCCTTCTATATTTATTATTTATCAATTTTTAATACCTTTATAGTGAGGGAATCACGAATTCAAAAAATAACCATTAAAAGTAAAGGGGAAATATCTCCTAGAGGATTCTATATACACCTTTTAAAAATCATTGGTTTATTATATTCCATTTCCATTATATAAACTATAAATAAAGGTAGATTTGGTATCATGGATATTATTAAATAAAAGGGTCTAATTAATTAAATCATTAATCCATTGTAGTGGTGTATTTAGGTTTACTTCATGAGCTATTTCTGAAATTTTTTACAAATGTATGAGCATTATTTACATTCTATATTCTAATTTATTTATCGCTTCTATTGTTTTTTGATCAATTTCTAAAAACATCAATATTCTTAATAGTGTTATTTAGAAATATACATTTCTTATTTTCTTCTCCTTATATAAAAAAATATAGTTTCATTATTGTTCTTCCTTATTTTATTTAATTATTTCATATGATTTTTTAAGGGAATTTCACTCTAACCCTGCTTTCCATTTTACCGACCTTAATTCTATATTTGGTATTGAATGGAATTTGTTTTTTTAATATATTTAAAAAATTATTATTTTTAAAAAATCATTAACCAGTTATTTATGAAACAATATTTTTCTAAATGTATTATTTTAATCACCTATAGTTCTCCCAAAAGACAATATACGGGCCATTAACCTTTCTTATAGTAATAATTTTTTAATTGTAAAAAATAATTTTTTATTTTCTTAGTTTTTTTTTATTTTTAGACACCTATATTTTAGATGGGAAAAAATGTTCCCTATCATTTACGACATGCAACACCAATCTGAAATGAACTATAAAATATTATTATTTGAATACGACCACTATAACACAACCATTAAATTAGAAGGTATACATAGGAATAAATTTTTATAATATATATATAAATATCATAATGAATATATATGTACTGATAAATTCATAAGAAATAATAACATTATTTTTAATCATGATATTTTATTTTTAAAAAAAATAGGTTTTATACAAAAATGTTTTTTAATGGTTTATTTGAGAAAATGTAATAATTACATTCCAGAAATTTCAAAAAATTTATTTTATATAATGAAATTAATTTTTGAAATTGTAATATTAAAATTAAATTGAGGTAAAATTTATATTTTTTCTCTAAAATTGTTGATTTTTAGTGACTAGTAAAAATTTCTGATTTTTCAAACAGTGTCATTTTTATCATTAATCAAAGTAATTTAAAAGTATCATTATATTCATGATTTTTTATTATAGTTAAAAATGAACAATGTTATTTTGAATACTTTAAGTAGATTAATTTGAACATGTATTTTTTGGAATGTATACGAATTGTTTTTCTTTCTTAAAAACACATGTTTCTATAATGGGTTTTTATGTGCATAAAATTTACGGATTATAAATAATTAACATAAAAACTAGTAAGTAAAATTGTAAATGAAATTTATAAATCATATATTTATTTATATAAATTTAAATGAATTTATTGTGGATTTCTAGTCATATAGTTTATATAATACCATCTTTTTCTTGAAAAATGCATGTTCCTGAAAATCTCATTTTCATCTGGTTTTGTGAGTTTATTTTTAATTAAATTCTTAAAATTATATTAATATAATTTTATAAAATTTATTAATTATAGTTAATAAAAATATTTAATATTAGTTAAAAATGTAAACATATCTTTTTTTCATATTTAATAGTAAAAGTATTAAAAAATAACTATCGCAAGTAAGGTTAAAATGGGGGTTTTCATGTTACATGTTCATTTTTTAAAAATAACATTAAAAAATATTATTTTTTAGAGTATAAATTAAATTTAAAATTTATAATTAATGAGACCAATTTCTCAAATACAGATCATTTTATTTTTATGATTAAATTAAATACTACCTTGGTAAAATATAGTTAATATAGTGAAAACTAAACAGTAACCTCCCATTATTGAATAGTTTTGGGTACTTATAAAATATCACTCTTTCTAAATTATAAAAGGGAAGGTCATCTACTATGTAATATACAATTAATAATATTTGTTTTGTAAAAAACATCGAAAATATATTCCATGATTCCCATAAATCTTCTTAGAATCATTGGTTTCATTATAAACCCATCTTTAGAAGGCTTTCGACGGAAACATAATGTGGTTGTTGAATGAAGAGGTATGATTCTTAAAAATGAAGTTTTTTTTAATTAAAATTAAAAATCTCTAAAATCTTATTAAAAATATTGATATAATAAAATAATTATCTATCATATACATAGTAGTTATTATTTGAGTTTTATAACTTTTATCCATCCCCTATTCCATTAAACATAGAACAAAACCATTGTTTGTGTGTATGATGTACTACCGCCTCATGAATTAATGTAATTAATTTTTCATTGTATCCTACTAAGGATGGTTATAATAATATAATTTATATATATATATATATTATAAACATTACATAAGTTTTATTCCCAATATATAATATATAGTTTAGTTTCTTACATTTCTATTTACTAAAAAATTATATCATCTTTAATGTGCACTAATTGACTACCACCTCCACAAAGAGATGTGATTCATTATTAATCACCACATCACATTAAAGATATATATCAGTGTATTTAAACAAAAAATATTGAATTTATTCTATTATGAACTTCCTAGAAAGATGAAATAATACTTAACATTTTTTTATAATGATCATTGAAAAATGAAAATGTTACAAATGTGTACGTATGATCCACATTCTCTATTACTATAATATAAATAATTTTTTCATAAAAATATATAATGATTGATTTTTAAGGAATAATTTAGGTATTAAAATTATAATTAATTAATTAATTAATTATTATTATTATTATTTAATTATTTCTTCTGTCACTATATCTATCAAACAGAATTCATTTTGGACATAGGAACCGAATATCATCAGAACGTCCTACCTAAACATAATTGATTAAGGAAATAAAAATGAAAAAATATAAAAAATATAAAAAATATAAATAAATAAAAATTTATTAATAAATTATATAATTAAAAAAGTTTATTATTTAGTATCATAAAGTACATACATGATGATTCAAACTCGACGTAAGGGATTTAAACTTAATTTTCCTTCCATGAGGAATTTTTTAACGTTTTGTGGCAAATTTTAATATATAGTGTATTTAATATCCTATAATAAATATTATAACATTAATAATTAAAATTTATATTTAATTTAATTTAAAATTCTTTTTATGTCATCTATGAGGATTTTTACTTATATTTACTTAATGAATTTAATTCTTTATGTTTGAATCTCGAATATTTTTGAGATTGTTCATATTAAAGGTTCCTTCATGGGAAATAAAATAAAAATATTTTCTTGAACAAGTTTATTTTATTATGCTATATTCATGAATTCTGTTTTCATGTTTTTTTTCATTTCCTACATCATTTAATAAATAAACAGCTTGAAATTGATTTTTTAGAAAAATAGATATTATGACTTCTTTTAATATGGAATAATTCTATTCCAAGTTTATATTTTCCAAAAAATATCTTAAAGAATGATTTTATTTTTAAATAATTATTTATTTTGGCTATATTTCCCATATTCAAATTTTATTTACAAAAAGATTTCAATGGAACATTTCTTTTATTTTTTAATCATGGTATTTTTTTCACTTTTTTCAAAAAAAAAGTTTGCAACCAATGTTTTCTTATAAAATATATAGAAGAAATTCAAATTTCAAACATCATGACCACAAAATTCAATGAATATTACATTTAATATTTCCATATATAATTTTGAAGAAAATGTTTTCTATAATATGTTGGAAGTTTTTAGATTTTAAATAAGCGATTTTAATGATAAATGTGTATTTTCCCAATCAAATATTCCATGTGGTATTTTAAATATGTTTTCATCGATGAAGAAAAACTCTTATGTTGTAGAGTAATTCTCAATTATTTAAATATTTTTGTTACATATGTACCTAAATCATTATCTATTCCATTCATGGGGAAACACATTCCATACGTTCATTTACGAAATTCATTATTTACGAAATCTCCATTCATTATGACATGAGGAATGATTATCCAAAACATTTAATTCCCTTGGTAATTATTTTTCTCATTCAATATAATTAATTTACATTTTGTGGAATACACAATTATGGACGTGTTATGATGGGTGGGACTAGATAATACTCTAATTCCTTGTGTATTGTTTTTGGTTTCATGATATGTTATATATGGGATTGAGTAAACCTATTCCATTATGGGACCCAATCCAACATGTGATATTTTTTTGGTCGTTATCCTAGACTTATGATTATTTATTGTTTTATGTTTCATTCAAATTTATTTTGTTTCCATGATCTTATGATACTATTTTTCTATTTTATTCTCCCATGTTATTACTCATGATTCTTCTATTATATGATATCATGTTATATCTTTGACTCACCCATTATGCTTCATTATTCTAATTCTTTCCTTAATGGGATTTATTGAAAAAAATTTCATTTAAATATTTCTTAGGTAATTCTATATAGTTATGGGATATCACTATGAATAATATAAATAAAGATGTTATGTTATGGTATATTTTTGATTTTTTATATACCAATTATTCCAGAGACATTAGGCCCCATGCTCATTTGGTTGTAATTATTGGATGATTATGTTAATAATAATGTAATAATTTTAGTAAAAGTCTTTGGTAATTATTGTTGGTATTAGATAATGTTCATGTTATTTTGGGAGATTATTATTAGATAAATTTATTAAAAACCCATGGATATTTTCCTATGTGTAGTAATGTATCATAAGTTTTTGTAAGGAATAGACTTTGCAGATTTCTTTAAAATACCTACATATCATGACACAAATAGTGGATGAGGTATTTGTTCATATTAATTTTGGTTTAATAAACCATAAAATTTTAGAATTTGTATATCTCATTCATCATTCATATTCACAATGAGTGTTTCCATGCTGGGAACAAGGTTTGAAACTTCTAGGGGATATTCTTGGGTTAATTCATATATTATTTATAGACTATCATGAGTGATTTTAAAATAAGATGATGATGGATGACCTAGGTCATATAAAAGGTATCATATAATGAAAAAAAATTTCATGATTTATATTTACTGTAAATGATTATTTATGATTATGATTATTTTCTCTCACATTATTTTATTTTTAGTTAATGGATGAAACTAGGGCAATGGTGATGATCATTAATTGGATAAAAATTATTGTTATTTTAGAAATGAAATGAGATGATGACTTAATTGAATGTTATTGTGATTATTCCCAATCAGTTATCATGTTATATGATTAACAACATGCACCATAACCAAATCTCATACTCACCAAGGTGGAGAAGAATGGATCACTCTAAGAGCTTGGGAGGAGGAGACCATGGTGGAAAGAAGGCTCAATTTTGATCATGTCAGAAATGTGCGATGAGAAACCCAAGATAAAGTATCAATGGAATAATAAAATATTTTTTTTGTGGAAAACAATTGTATATATCAAATAACTTCCAAATTAAAATGCAGAGTCCAATGTAGAAACACTAATTTCTTCACGGAGTTCCATTTATAGTATGTTATATTAAATATGTGGAAGATAGTCCTTAAACCGGTGTATTCCCACTACTAAAGAATTACTCCTATAACATGGAAGGATTTATGTTTCTCTAATTATTGAATATAATATATTTACTTATCAGGATTCTACAATTATATTATAGTAGTATTTCTATCAAGGGTGTTTTTAGAATAAGAATCATAAAACATCTATGAAATGTGTTATGTTTTAGAAGCGTATATGGTTTTACTATATATTTATGGTGATCCATGTTATTTGTAAAATAATTATCATATATTATTAGGGAATATACATTTTATTCGTGAGACGTTAAGAGTGATTGATTTAATTTTGATCTAAATATTATATTTTTATTGGATGAGTATGTGATCAAATTATTCAAATATTTTTATTTAAAACATATTCAAAAATATTATGATGAATATTTATTGGAATTTATTCATAAAATGATATAAATTATTGTTTGGTTATATAAAACCCAATGATTTCAATGTAATATATTTTCTATAAAGTAATCCAAAAGCTTGCGCTACACAAAACACCGAGTTCGAGCACACCATACTAGCTAAACTAGCCATTCAAAAGGGGGTTATGAATAGTATTAAATGTATTTTGAATTTCATATACTCCATATAATTTTAATGTCCATATTATGTGTTTCTTAGACATAATATAAGAACAAATTCAAACTTTCAGATAAAATTTGTATTTTTCAAAAAATTAAATTTTATAGAATTTTAATGGAGAACCATTTTTAATACATTATTTAACACTTTTATTAGATAAATAAATTTCTTCAGTAGATTTGGGGCAAAAATATTTAGTCTGGATATACCTTCCGGGATTTTTTGATAACATTCATATTTTGATGGATAGTGAAAAATACTAAATTATAATTAAAACACCAATTTCTTAATCAAAATAATATATAGTGTTAAATTTTAAATTTGAATGGTTTTGAGGTATAATTGGATTATTTTTTTCATTAAATCCAATGTTGGTCATTGGAAGTAATTTTACATTTAAATTGGACATAAACACATATAAATATTTTGATAGTTTTTACTTATCAAAAACTTGCTTTCAAATTTTGACAACGAGAATATTTGATTAAATTAATTAATAAACCTTCTATGTTTTTAATTTTTTTAAATATAAATCATTTTAGATTTTTATATATCAAAATTATATTAGATTGAATTTTTTGTATTTTTCTGAAAAATTTCAATTTTTGATGAATAGTGAAAAACACTGCGTTATTGTTTGAAACTAAATTTTTATTTAAATAATTATTTATTTTATAAAAATTCGTTTTAACAAAAAATATATACATAATAACTATATAAATTAAATGTAATTATTTGGATTCATTTTATAATAAGATTAGATGTATAATATTTTATTGAACTTTTTACCGTCTTTTACCCACATTCTAGGCACATTTGAAAATTTGCATAATATAAAATTTTACTACTTCTATGGATTGAATTTCAAAAATACAAGAGACACAGTTGACATCAGAATGTAAAATTTGGATAAATATGATGGTAATATTTTTTTTGAATAGAAACTTTTGAATTTTAATTACCAAAATTAAAAGTAAATACGTTAATTAGTTGTCAAAATAATATTATAATTACTCTAACACGTGTCCTAATTCTATTTTATAAGTGTTTGTCGACCAAAATAAACCTTAGAAATAAAATATTATCCTTTTGATCCACTTTTATTAGATTAGGGCATTTATTATTATGTTATTTAAAGAAGAGTTAAAAGGGTAAAAATTCAATTTTCCATAACTAAAAATTTTTTTATATAGGGTTATGCGTAAGATAAATTAGACTATAAATATTTAATGGATAGATAAAAAAATTCATACATAATTTTATTTTATTTATAATTTTTAGACATTCAATAATTAAATTTATTTATGACATAATGATAATTCCGTAATTACCTAATTAATAAATGAATAAAATAATCGATATTATAAATATTAAACTAAATGTAAATTGAGACTTTTGAGGCATTACACGAAGTTAATAAGTTAATATGACATTTTAGGGTCTATTTAATGTTTTTTTTGAAGTAATCAAGTTGATATGACTTTAACAAAAACCAAATACCAAATAGTGTCAAAATTGACATAATTGCGTTTTAAAATAAAATACTATTTTATTAAATTATATATTATCAAAAAAAATCTATAGTTTGTCCATAGTAATTATATAATGATTTATATGCAATTATCATTAAACATGGGGTTCTCTTGGCATTTTATAGTATTTTTATTACCCATATAATAATAAAATACAAGAGACATTGTAAATTTAAAAGTTTTTAACTAAGAGATAAATCTAAAATATACGTATAATATGGAGACCTAAACCTATCTAATTCCTATTGATTGAGATGTTTTCTACCCATCCCCACATTCTCATCTAAGTAAATCCATTTGGAGAAATTAGAAACCAAACAAAATTATAATAAAATAATATTTAACATTTTCCTAAAGTGACTGTCACCTCTATTATAAAAGGGAACTTCCTATTCTCTTAATTTCACACCACCAAATCCATTTGGATCGGTCAAAACCATCTCAATTTTCCACATAACAACACTCACTTCATTCTAGAAGACTTCTTTTGATCATAAAGAAAACCTATGTAGCCCTTTTGATCAAATCAAAAGGAAACACCCGAAGAAGTGGTAATAATTTCGTCATTTTTTTCAATGTTATATACTTATTCCAATTCCTCTTTATTTTTTTTCCATACCAAAAAAATAACTCTAGTACCTTATACATACAGTTATGTTATTATAAATTTGGTAAAACCGTATTCATTATTCAATTCATCCTATTAATGATAAAGTCTTCATACGTGTGTACGTACGGTTGTTATTCAACACATCATTATTTTGATGGGTATAATAATTATGTTTAATTGATTTAAAAAATATATAAGTTGTTAAAAATTCTGTATATATGATATAACATCCAATTATATATGATTTCACCTTCAATTGAGTGATATTTTTGCTCGTGCGTATTTACGGATTACCATCTCCACAAACTTGAGGAGATTAATTCCCCATCGTAACCATTGAAGAATAATTTTAATTTTAGGATTATAAATAATATTTGATAACTTAATATAATTATGGATATGAATCAAATGAAACCTATCCATAAGAAACATTACCTACATTACAAATCATATAAAGGAAACCGATTCAGTTAACACTCTAAACAATGATGCTACTAAAATATTATTAACAAAGAAATATTAGAAGATCATATATGATATCATATTTATGTATGTGGTTCTTTTATAATTTATTAACATTTATTTATCTATTATATAAGCGGTTAAATCACCCTTTACTAAGGAAATGTACTAGGTGTGGGGTTTTCATCTCACTTTTTATTCCCATGAGATTCATGCTATGTTTGAAACTATTTGAATTTGTATGGCCTATGTGCTTCCCATGATTGTATTATTCATGTAATATAATTTAATTTATGGGTATTTACATATTCATTTTATGATCCTTCAACAATGGGGTGTATGTTTCTTATGATACCGAATCTGTAAGGGAATTTATAATTTCAATTTCTACTCATTGGGTTTTACGCAAACACCATTGATTGTCTTACTCCAATATTGTGTGTGAAATCACTATTTATTTATTTATGTAGTAATTTACACTCCTTTTAGTGTGGATATACATTTTATACACATAATAAGTCTATTGATAAATTCTCATGTAATCGATATGAACTTGATAAGAGTAATCTTAGCTCAATCACTATTCCCTGATTCAAACATCCAAGTCATTGGGGATATTTTTACAAAAATATGTGTGAATTTTCTCTGATTGATTTACACTGAATATCTAATCATATTGAGTGTATTTGTATTTGTCACAAATAATTATGTCATTGATTTATCCATAACCTAAGGATACTATCTTTTTATGTGATTTCATCTCATTTTACATTCCATTGAGACTTCTTAGTTGTTATTCGCCAATTAACATTAATATGGTGTATATACTCTCATTTGACATATTTTATCATGAAACTCTTTAATATCATGATATTATAAATATTTTATTAATTTTTTTCCTAAATTATTTGTATTCAAGAATCTTTCATTTGGTTAGGAACACTTTTACAGAAATATAGTTTTAAATGTTTTAAAGGATTATTATTTTAAATCATTCTCATTAATTTCAATGTTTTAAAAATTGGTTTTAGGATTTATTTATATGGACATTAATGTTTTAAAATTAAAAATCATTTCAAAATATTCATGGTGGTATGGGAACCATTGTTTCAAAAATCTCTTTTATACGAATTCTTTGATAAATAGTGCGACTTTTAAATGTTTCCAAGAAAAAAGGGATATTTCTCTCAAATTATTGTACTGATTTTTTTTTTCATTTATTTCAATATCCTTCATTGTCTTTTATTCATGATACATATTAATTTAATATAATACAAACTTCAATATGGTATTGAATGAGTTTTGTTTGGCTGTGGATGTGCTCTTTTTATACCATTCATGGTTTGTGGTTAAAGTATTGACATTTATTATTCTATTTTTAATATGAATGTTTAAATTATTTTTCAACCAGTTCAAACGAGGAGTGAACTTATCATAGTATGTGATGGGTGAATCCCTCTATAGCTCCTCGATGCATCGGTAGGTCTCGTTAGACATACTAGTGTCTAGGAGCAAGGCTTTGACAAAATCTTATTTGTATTCTTGGCATGAGGGCTTGACTATTTGGTTATGATGTCCAAAATTATGCATTCCATAATTATAAAATTTACTATTGATAGTATATGTGATTGTTCAACCAGTAAATAATCTATGTGAATAAGTAAATGGAATTATTTGGTTTATCTTTTCCATATTATGCTGAAGTTTATTTTTAAAAGGCATGTATTCTAGTCTTATACATTGTCTTAAAGGTTTTTTCTCTTTTATGATAGTTTTCGCTATGTTGTTATCCTTACTGAGCATATAATCTCACAAATTTATTATGTTCTATTTTACCTAGAGTTCAAAGAATTATATTATGATTAACCTGGAGGAATAGCCTAAGGGATATAAGAGTGTTAAAAGGTGATACAATGTTTTTATTTTATTTCATAATGTAATGTAGAACTTATGTATGTAGCTTGAACTTCGAGGGCTACTAAACAAATCGGTATTTTGGGACATGATTCCATGTATCATGAAAATTTTATTTAATAATGCACCAAGTTTGGGTAACATGGGTCAGGGTGTTACAGTTGGTATCAGAGGAAGTTTATTACATACCATGGAATCTAGATTTAGAAAAACCATGATTAGAAAACACTACCAGATGATAGAATTTGAGTATTAGTATATATGAACATCCAAAAAAATTTGTAATATAAATATTATGTTGTGTTTCCATGAAATACATCCTATCTGGATACGAGTAGGTAGAGATGGCTCTGGCACAGATGAACCAAGGTGTGAATACTCTGACAAAAAGATTCGGGTTTGATCTTGGGTATCTTTGTACACAACAACGAGCCTTGATTCACTATTGGTAATGAAAATCCTAGGGTATATGCGTAAGATAATTCAAATTTTCATTACAAACTACTTTGAATTATTTTAAAATACGATGAGAATAAAAAATATTTTTTATTCCTAAAGTGTTTTAGATTGATTATAAGGTGTCACGATATTCTCTAAATGATTTTATGACTCACGCTATGCATTCTTGTGTTAGTCAATTGATGGATTCCAAGGAAGTTATAGTAACATTGGACATGATGTAGAAGGTTGTTACGATGATAGAAATGGGAAATCAAATGGAATATTGATTGGTGTAAAATATATCGTGTTCATTCCATAGCAGGTTTCCCAAGAAATCATCAACAATATATACATTTACCTACTCCCAATCTCAACAATGAAGATAAAGGTAGACAATGATAAGATCTCTATCATTGGAAGATGTGGATAAAGGAAATATCAATTTCCATAATTCCAGAAATGTGTAAAAAGACACCTAGGAAATTGTCTCAATGGAATAATGAAATTATTTATGTGTTGGAGATATGGAAATAAAGAAAATAATTGCTGAAGAAAATGAAGAGTACAATGGATGAAAAAATTATCCTATGAACCTAATTACAGTCATTTTCCATAAATGTAATGGAACTTGACATTACACTAGTCAATTCCCTATTATATATAATTTCTTCTTGGTAAAGGAAGAACCTATGTGGAAATAAATGGATGAAGAAATTATTAAAAGTATTAATGATCTTTTTCTATGAGATTACTTTGGTATAATATTCACTTGCATGTGTAACCATGTAGTTGGTTATGTAAATATTCAATTTGAGGAAGAATTATCTTTTATTTTGTGGATATAGTGATAAAAAACCATTTTGGTTTTTATGTTCATTGAATTTGAGGTAATTAGAGGTTATGAATTTTTGGGATGAAAATGAGAGGTATGACATTACATTGGTGGTAAAATTATTTTATGGTTATTTAGAAGAATTTGTCTCATTTTGGGAATGTTATAAAACATGGTTTTTGAAAAAGTAAAAAATGCAGGCTGTGTGACAACCCGCCGCGTTAGACAATGCTACGGGAGTCGAACCCAAAACCAGAGTGTGATTGGGATTTATCTCAATCCATCAGACTATGTGAAGTCCCTGGTTCATGTGACTAATTATTTTTAGTTAAATGATTATATTGATAAATAATAAGATGATTTGGGATCTTATGTTTTATCAAATGGATATCATTAGTATAGGAAAATGTTTTGGTTATTAAGTGATAAATGTTATTTTGAATATGTATGCTCTGTTGGGAACACTATATGCCTAAGAAAAATATTGTACTTTGGAATTTTATTTGAGGAGTAATGATGGTTTTTTTTATTTTGGAATAATCTATGTTTTTCATATAAATTCAGATTATTAATGGAAATGAATAACCTTTCATAGAGAATATGTGATTTTCTGAATTATAATTATGTATGAGACTTTAAGAGTAGTTGATGTTTTTTGGAGATAAATGTTAAGATTTACTATGAAATGTGATGTGATTAAATTCATCTGAGTTTTGGATTTCAATCTTAGTTGGTAAAATATTGAAGGATTTTAAAGACAATTTTTTACTAAATGGTCTTTACAGAACTTTGGGTATTGTTTGATCTGGTTTGGAAGTTAAGATTAGTATTTCTTGTTATAAAGGATTATCCATTTTGGGGATCATTTGATCTTGTAGTAACCATTTGGTTTTGGTTAATCTCTAATGAAAAGAGAAATATATAGTACACCCTTTTCGTATTATGTGATTATCTAGAAGTTGATTCTAGCACTTTAGGTGTCACAAAGACATCTAGAATACTCATCGAATGGAGAATATACGAGTTAATGGTTGAAATTTATTGAAGGATGAAACTAAACATAAAAAGTAATTATATCTCATTATATTCTTAGTCAATCTCATGAATAAATTCATCATCTTTATGAAATGGATCTTCAAACAAAAAATGTTGTCCGTTTACTTTTCCTAATTGGAAACTAATGACCATTTTACCCATCACAAGATTGTCGTTTTCTTATTTTTAACATTCTCCTGATCATGATATATATAACTCACCATCAGAATTTGACACATAGTTTATCTTCTATATCCATGTTTTATTACATGGAGTCCCAATATGCGTTATCTCAGGTAACCTTTGTACTTTTCTTTCTTTCTATTAAGGTGGTAGTTTTATTGACTCTTTTTCTAATGTGGGACTTTTAATGATGTTCCCAAGTTCAATTTAAAAATTGATAAGATGCTATTTAGATTTGGGGGGATGAATTTAACACACCAATATTTTATAGTATGTTATTTTATTTAAAGTAATTCAATATCATGTGCGTTATTCATCATCAAGATCGAGCGCTCCACAACTTACGAAACTAGTCTTTATAAAAGCTGTTATGAATTTTATTAACTGCATTTTGAATTTTATATACTCCATATAATTTTAACATCCATATTATGTGTTTCTTAGACATAATATAAAAACAGATTTATTTTTTAGATAAACAATTTATTTTTCAATAAATGTAATTTTACCACCTTTTAAAGGAGAACTATTTTTAAATCCAATATTTGACACTAATTTGACGAAATAAACTTCTTATTTATAAGAGGGAGATAAAAATTTAGTTTGGATAAATTTTCGGTTCTTTTCTGATAGCTTTCATATTTTGATGAATAGTGAAAAATAATAAATTTTAATTAAAAACATCTTTTATAATAAAAATAATTCGTAGAGTTAAATTATATATTTTAATGGTTTTGAGGTATAATTAGATTTTATTTATATCATTTAGTATAATTTTGGACATTGGATGTAATTTTACATTTAAATTGGACATAAACACATATCAATGTTTTGATAGTTTATACTTCTCAAAAACCCGCTTTCTTGTTTTGACAATGGGAATATTTTTTAAAATTAATTAATAAACAATTTATGTTCTTAATTAAGTGAAATATCCATTATTTTTTAATTTTAAATATCAATATTATCATAGTGTTGTGTTTTGTTATTTTTTTTGAAAACATTCTATTTTTGATGAATTATTAAAAACATTGAATTATTGTTTAAAATAGAATTTTTATTTAAATAATTTTTTATATTATTTAAATTTATTTTTTGTATAAATAGATACATGATACCTATATAAATTCAATGCAATTCATTAGATTTATTTTATAATATGATTAGATGTATAAAATTTTATTGGACTTTTTACCATCTCTTACCCACCTTCTAGGAACATTTGAAAATTTTCCTAAAACATAATATTTCAAATTATGTGGATTGAATTTCAAAAATACATAAGATATGGTTGACATCGGTAAGTAAAATTTTGTTCAATCTGATGAAAAAAATTTTTGGTGAATAGTAACATTTGAATTCTATTTATCACGGTTAAGAGTAAATAGGGAAATTAATGGTAAAAATGATATTATAATTATCCTAACACATATAATAATTCTATTTTATAAGTTTATTTTAACCAAAATCAAAATTAGTAATAAAATAAGATCCTTTTGATCAATTGGGACTAGATTAGAACATTTATTATTATTTTATTTAAAGAAGAGTTAAAAGTGTAAAATTCAATGTTTAATAACTAACCTATTTTTAATATAGGCTTTTATATAAGATATATTCGACAATAAATATTCATTAGAGAGATAAATTTATTTCCTAAATCATTATAATTTATTTATTATTTCTAGACTTTAAATTGTTAAATTTATTAATGACACAATGATGATGCAGTAATTCAGTAATTAATGAAAGATTTAAATATTGATATTATAAATATTAAATTAAATGTAAATTGAGACTTCTGAGGAATTAAAATAATTTTCTTCCTTAATATGACATGTTAGTGTTTATTTAATGAATTTTTTTCTAAGTAATCAAGTTGAAATGACTTTACGAAAAACCAAATACAAAATAGTGTAAAAATTGACATAATTGAGTTTTTAAATCAAATACTATTTAATTAAATTACATAAAAGTCCTAAAGATATATGGTTCAGAAAAAGGACTTATATAATGTTAAATATTTTATTAATAAACAATATGGGGTTCTATGGATAGTTTATTGTGTTATTATGAACCATATAATATAAAAATAAAAATAAACATGGTAAATGTCAAACTATTTAACTAAGAATTAAATCTAAACTATATGGTTAATATTTTGACTAAACCGGTATAAATCCTATTTGATGAGATTTTTTAGACACATACCCAGAGTAGACATGAAATAAATCCATTTTGAGCCATTAAAAACAGAAAATGAATTTATAATAAAATAATATTACATTCTTTTTCTAAAATGACATTCACCTATCTTATAAAAGGGAACTTCCCCTTCTTTTAATTTTACACCTCCAAATCCATTTGAATCGGCCAAAACCCTCCCAAATATCCTCCCAACTACTTTATATTAATTCTAGATGCATTAATTTGATTATAAAACCATCCTAACGATCCATTTTTATCAAATTAAAAGGAAGCACCCGAAGAAGAGGAAATAATTTCATCACCTATTTCGTAGTTATCTTTTTCTTCCAGTTCCTATTTTTTTGTTTTATTCCATACCAAAATAATAACTTTAGTAACATATATACAATTTGATGTTATTATAAATATGTTACAACCATATGAATTATCCTATCCATCATATGAATGAAAAAGTCACCATATGTGCATACCTTCGGCTTACCATCTCTACATCGTGGTGTAGTTGTTATTCAACAATTTGTTATATGGATCGGTATAATAATGATCTATAATTGATGTAAATAATAAATATAAAAAGTTAATTATTCTGTATATATGATATAACATCTAATTATATATGATTTCAACTTCAATTGAATTATATTGTCGTTACTGTGTACATATAGATTACGGTCCCCAAAAACGTGATAAGATTCATTCCCTATCATAACCAATCAAGAATAATTTTTATTTTATGATTATAATTTTTTTTGAGAACTTAATATATTTCTGTATGTGAATCAAATATGTCCTATTCATAACATACATTACTTACATAACAAAACATATAATGGAAAACGAATCAGTTAACACTTGAAACAATGATACTACGAAAATATTATTAACAATGTAATATTATAATATCATATATGATATCATATTTATGTTTTTTTCTTATATTATAATTTAATAACTATGATTTAAATATTATACAGGAGGTTAAATTTCTCTAAGATAAGTAAAATTACAAGGTAATCGTGTCCATCCCACTTTTTATTCCCGTGAGATTCAGGCTATGTTTTCCATTATATCATTTTGTGTGGTTTATGTACTTACAATGATTATATTTTTTGGGAAATATAATTTAATTTAGGGGTATTTACATATTCATTTTATGATCCTTCTTCCATGGGGTGTATTTATTGTATGTTACCAAATCCGTAAGGGAATTTCAAATTTCAATTTCCACTCATTTAATTTTACGCAAACATCATTGATTTTTTTACTCCATGATTATGTGTGAAGTAACTATTTATTTATTTATTTAGTAATTTACAATACCCTTTTTGTGGATATACTTTTGATACACATAATAACTCCATTGATAAATTCTCATTTCATCGATATGAACTTGATAAGAGTAATCAAAACTCAATTTCCATTCATTTAGTTAAACATACATGTTTTTGGTGTTGTTTTTACAAGAAGATGTGGGAATTTCCTATGACTTATTTAAACTAAATATCCAATCATATTTAGTGCATTTATATATTTCACAAAAAATTATTTCATTGATTTATCTTTAACCTAAGGATATAATATTTATAATGGATTTCATCTCAATTTACATTCCATTGAGATTTCTTTGTTGTTATGTGACAATTCAATTTTATATGAAGTATGTACTATCTCTTTACATATTATATAATTAAACAATTTATTCTAATGATATTATATTGTTTTATTACTTTTACTCCACAATAATTTGTATTCAAGCATCTTTCATTTGGTTAAGAACTCTAACTAAAATGTTGTTTTCAATGTTTTAAAGCTTTATTCTTATAAATCATTCTAATTAATGTCCATGATTTAAAAATATTTTTGAGGATTTATTGATATGGTTATTAATTATTTAATATTAAAATTCCTTTCAAATTATTCAAATTGGTATGGGACACATTGATTCAAAAATCTATTTCGAACAAATTCTTTGATAAATAGTGTGATTTTTAAATGTTTTCAAGAAAAATGGGATATTTTTATTGAATAGTTTTACTAATTATTTTCATCTATTTAAATATCCTCCATTTTATTTTATTCTTGATACCCATTGATTTATTATAATACAATCTTTCATGTTTTATTGAATGATTTATGTTAGACTGTGGATGTGCTCTTTTTATACCATTCATGGTTTGTGGTTAATGTATTGACATTTCATATGCTAGTTTTAATACGAATGTATTTATTATGTTTCAACCTTTCATATGAGGAGTGAATTTGTGTTAGTTTGGGATGGATGGAGCCTACTATAGCTCCTGGATGCATTATTATGTCTCATGAGACAAACTAGTGTCTTAACCCAAAGCCTTGAACAAATATTATTTTTAGTGTTGGAAGAGGCCTTGACTATGTGGTTATGATGTCCGAAATTATGCATTTCATAATTATGAAATTGGATATTGATATTATAGATGAATATACAACTATTAGAATATCCATGTGAATAATTAAATGGTATTATTTAGTTTATCTTTTTCATATTTGGCTGAAGTTTATGTTTAAAAGGCTTGTGTTTTTGTCTTATAGAATGCCTTAAATGTTTATGATTTTTTATGATAGTTTCCATTATATTGTTATCCATACAGAGAATATTAGATCACCCCTTTATTATGTTTTATTTTTCCCATGATGCAAAGAATTATTTTACAACTAACCTTCACAGAGAGGCTAAATGATATAAGATCATTCAAATGGGACACAATGTCGTTTTTTTTATTTCATGATGTAATGTAGAACTTATGTATGTATCTAGTACATCCAAGGCTACTAAACTGATCGGTATTTTGGGACATGATTCCTTGTTTCCGACCAATATTATGTAATAATGCATCAACTCAGGGTAACTAGGGTCAGGGCGTTACAAGTTATTATTTTTTAGGTATTAGAGATTAATGTTCCATTTCATGATATATTGATTTGTTCATTTTGGGAATTATCATACCTTATTCTAATTTTTTTATTAATCTATAACGATATGTGGAATATCTTTTAATAATTTTGTAGATTATATGATATATTATAATGTAAATTCAATTATTTAGGAATAAGAAAATTGATCTAAAATACCCATAGATTGTTGTGAACGGTTAGATTCTGGTGTAAATTGAATATATTATGAAATTTATCTTATCAAGTATTTAAAGACCCGGAAATTTCAAGGAATTTTTTTCATAAATTCTTGTGAATTTTATGAGTCCTCATTTGATGACGGTGTGCGATTCCGAGTCCCGGGGTGCCCGTAATGACCCGTCGATGTTTTGTTAATCTTAAATTAACGTGTGTATGCATTTTTCCTGAAAAAGTGGAATAACTCTTAAACGGTTACTCAGATCAGAAATCTGAGGCCACCGTTGCACACAGGATGGTGGGTTTACCCTAGGAATTACTTATGATTATTCGGTGAGGGCCTCCTGTGAGAAAACCCGAAATGGCATAACCGTAAATAAAATAATTAAATAAAGTTATTTTATTTTTCAAATTCTTATAACTCACAAACGAAAAATCAGATTAAAAATCTGATACAACCACTAAACTCATGATGGTGAGCTTTCTTTAAGAAGATACTAACTTGGGTCGGCAAGGGCCATCATAGAAAGTTAGTTTTTGACCGCAAATAAAATAATTAAGTGACAATTATTTTATTGTAAAATTCATAAATTTTAAATAGTAACATTGATTGGAAATATGAGGGTACCGTTAGATTTTTTGGGTCCTGTTTCACTTAGGTAGAGCCTAACCTCGACCATAGTGGGCCTAGGGTGGCTGTTAATAATTTTCCAAACTTTTTTTCAGGTACATTTAGTAAACGCGCGAGCGGCGTTTTATATATTTTAAACAGGTTCTCAGAATTGAAATCTAAGGGCACCATTGAACTCATAGCATCGATGATTTCTTAGTGACACATTCACCGTAGTTGCGTTTTGATGTGAGCGGAATATAGTTTTTAGAGAATTTTAATTAAATTGAATAAAAATAAAGTGTTAACTTTATTTTTATAAAAGTGGTTCAAACCACTAAGCCATGGTTAGAGGTGGGGCCCATAAACACTTAACCTCCATTGGGTGGATAATTAAGGTGGGGGCCACCCATGCATATAACCCCCTTTACACCCCATATAATTGGTGAAACCTTTAATCTTATATGGTTTAATTTTGGCCAACTCTCTTATTTTAATTGAAGACTTTTGAACTTCCCTCATTGTGGTGCCAACCCACCCAATTAATTGTTTGAGCTTATTCAAATAATTAATTTTTACCAAGGAAATTCATTATGCCAACATTAAAATAAGTGATATATTATATGTTATTTGGGTTGGCATAATTTCTTTTGGTGGAACCATTGGGGGAGGAGGAAGAATGTTGGAGAACATCATTCTCCCCACGAAGAACACGAATAAAGTCTTTTCTCTTCATCGAATAACGACAACGCCATCTTATTCATTCTTCACCACTTATCAACAGAGGCAAGAAATAGAGAAGACGTCGCTGGTGAAGAATGTAACCAATGATGATGTCACCTCTGAACGCTCATCCACCAACGACGAGTACACACTTTCCTTTCCGACACATGAGCGTGAGAATTGGGAGTGCATGACGAACGCAGAAATCGACGAATCGACATCCTTCTTTTTTTTCGAGATCGTCAACGGAACGACGCCGACTCCCCACGACTCTGTCATCGAACACCGACAAGCGATGTAGGGGGTTGTTTTGAGTTATCTATAATTCCGAACTTCGTCATTCTAATTACAGAATGTGAATTGGAAACAATTAACGACAAAAAGAAGAGGGTTCGGGATACACAAACACGGCCCAAACCTCCCCCATACATGTTGTTTTTATTAGCGATGGAGGCGAAGTTGGAATAGTGTGGTTTTTTCACACTGCGCCGGAAGAAAGGAGGCCATGGCCATGTAGGCCATGGTGGTCGGAAGAGGCAGCGACGACCGAAGACCGTGGAAACCGAAGGCCACGACTAGGCCGGGCAGTGGTGGTGGAGTATCAGCTCTGTTGCGCCAGTTGCGTGGAAGACACTGTGAGCTGCTCAGATGAACCAAACCAGCCGACCGCCTACTGGCTGACATGGAGGACCACGGTGCCGCTTGGCGCCGCACTGCGGAGAAGACAGCGGCCCGCAACTGCATGCCGCTTGGAGGGCAAACCCGCTAGCCGCCTACCGGACGAGCTGAAGAAACCATGGCGCCACGTGGGAGGAACAACAGCCCATGGTGCAGGCCTCTCGTTCCAGATAGAACCCGCCGTCTTCGGCCTACCTGGCAGGGGGAGGCGGTGCTGCTCGTTGCCATCGGGTGAATGGGACCGACCCGCCTCGCGAGCCGGGTCCGCAGGTGGGTCGCGCCCCACCAGGTCGAGCTGACCCCCAGCCGGGTCGAACCCTCTAAACACGGCCGGGCTGACCCCACAACTGGTTCGGACCTGCCGATCCGGGTCGGGCTGACCCGCCAGCCCACCGATCATGACGGACTGGGCCCGACTTCGTTTAATCCCGAATATCTTCAAGACCGCACATCCAAACAATGCACCGTCTGCGGTACTTGGACCCTCACGATGAGGCGGTCCTTTTTGATACATGATGTTATTAATATTTTCATGAATTATTATATACTCCCTTTACTTATTTTATATGAAATGTGCATAATTTGTGTGAAATATTAATGTTTTAATACTAATTATAATTTTTGCGCATTTTTAGAAGTAGTCCAATTTAGTCAGTTTAGTATTTTAATTATAACTATCACTATACTGATTCAAATTGTGTGGTTCATGTTTTTTAGGATTCTTCATTAAATATAAAACATTTCTTTAGAAGGTACCATGAGAAAATTCTGTTATTTGAAGGGTCATATGGTCCTCACAATAAAGACCAGTGAATCTGTGAAGAAACTGGACTATTCATGAAGATTGATTTACTGGGATAAATACAGAATTCAAAATTCCATTATTCTCCACCATAACCTTAGGGACAATATAATTCTCCTTGGATAAAAATTTCATGGCCCAAATCCAAACACAAGAGGCCCAACATATGAGATGAAGTCCTTCCCACCATTCTGTCTGAGAAATAAAATCAGTATAGTATTAATGACACATCTCATGATGTAAGCATCCAATCAAGTTGAGATTTTTCATTTTCAAAGTGGAGATATAGGAGGCTGAATTTATTTAATAAATCATTCAGATTTTAAGGAATATTTCTATTCAAAAACCCTTTCGCATTTTGGACTTCAAAAAGACTGGATTGAAATGGACAGATTAAAATTGTATAATCAACGGCCATAACGTTCGCTACATTTTTCCAAATGACTCAAAATTTTGAGAGTAGTCGGCCAAATTTATTATCTACAACCTTAATGAAGTATATTTCTCACTTTTTGGCTTTCAGAATAGAAAACATGGTGGTGAATGTTGTGGGAATGATTGGGAATGCAAACAGTCCACCCCTTGGGCTATAAATACTCTCATCATCTCTCATTGAGAGGGGATGGCATTTCAGAAGAGAGGAGATCATATTGGCACGACCAAAGCTTTTCCAATGTATTGGGAGGACCTGCCACACTCATGTTTTCACTTGAGAGACCTTTCCTCCTCTATTTGTTTTTTCACTTACTTTTGTGTTCTTCGTTTTTGTAATCTTGTAAGTCTCTTTATTTGTAATTCTATTTCAATGCAAGTTACTTCTTCAATATCTCTTATTCTCATCCATCGTCTGTAGTTTAATATTTATGTTCTTAAAATAATTTAAATTTAGTTGAATCCCCTTCCATTCTTATTTTTTCTCATTCAATCTAAAATCCATTTTTAATTTTCTTCATCGTTTGTGTGTGTGTTCGGCGCACTACTCTTATCTTGTCCCTTTCTTTTTATTATCTTTATAATTCATCATCACAAACATATATTACCATATTAATAACCATATTAATGTTTGAGTAAATCTCTCATTTTGGTGAGTTTTAATTTAGGTATGTTAAACGATTGATAGATTTCGCTCGATGAGTATTCATTGAATTAACATTGTGTGTGTTGGACTTAGCATGTCATTGATTAATGACTTGTTTTGTTTAAAATGTTGTTCAAATGGATTATTGGAACCATAAATACACTACCATAAACAATATATGATCAATATTATAACCCTAAGATAAGTTAAGGCTTGGATTATAGCCTTAACACTTGGGAATTCAAATCAACATCAACATGTGACATGGGTGTTAATTTAAATGAAATATAAAGCAAAGCTCAAGGATATCACAAGATTAACTAACCTAATGATGAACTCATCCCAATAATTATCAATTTGTTAAATCAATCATAATCAATTAGTCATTTTAATTAAGCTCTAAAAAAAACCCCGCAATAATAATTCAATCAACTAAAAACCAATGACTATTTCAAAGTATCATCGCTAAGGATTTGACCTGAGTGTTGTTATACACATTAGCAGAGCACTGGAACATTGACTGGTCGATAGGTGACAATCGTCCATGAATTTCAAATGGCGCCGTTTCTAGGGATGGTGCTTTATGTAGTCATTAGTTTCTGGTTATTGTAAAAAAAACAAAATTTTTAAACAAAAATTGAAAAAAACACAAAGAAAAACCAGTCTTCTCATAAAAATCATAAATGAAAAATAAACAAAGAAAAACCCATATTCCTCTTCAAAAATATCTCTGAATGACCCGTAGCCTCCTAAAAAATCCCTCGGATTTTTTTGACCCTAAAATTGAGCAAACACTTCTCCAACTTTGGTGGAACATAAGAGATAATCAAATAATTCAAGAACCAGTCCTTGTTCAACCAATTAAATTAGATATGGCCAATAATATAGAACAAACACTTAATAAACTCACTGCCCCTGATATGAATTACCAACCTCTTGGTATTCAATATCAAAACATAGTGGCTAACTTCGAACTCAAATCTGGTATGATTCATCTTCTTCCTCATTTCCACAGGCTAGCCGGTGAGGATCCACATCTCCACCTTAAAGAGTTTCAAGTAGTGTGATCTACCATGAAGCCTCAAGGTGTTTCTGAAGAACAAATCAAGCTTCGAACATTCCCTTTATCCCTAGCTGACACTGATAATTCATGGCTCTACTACCTTCCTCCTGGTTCCATAACCACATAGAATGACATGAAGCGACTCTTCTTAGAGAAATTATTTCATGCTTCCCGTACTGCTTCTATCCGAAAAGAAATAAGTGGTATCTATCAATTCCCAATTGAATCACTCCATGAGTACTAGGAGAGGTTTAAAAAGCATGTGGAAACCTACCCACACCACCAAATTCCTGACCAACTCTTGATTCAATACTTTTATGAGGGATTATTGGATCTGGAGAGAACTCTCAATGATGTCGCAAGTGGCGGTTCTCTTGTTGATAAAACTCTTGAAGCCGCAAGAGATCTCATAATTAACATGTCTACAAACACACAACAATTAAATAATTGAGCACATGATCAAGTCAAACAAGCCCATGATAATGAATCAATTGAGCCGAACAAGATGACATAGTGGATGGGTGAACATACAGGTCTTGTGTGACAGCTAGCTATGGCTACCAAATCTCCAACCTCGTCTTCTCCACAATCAATGTTTCCTGGACTAGTCAAAAACTATGGAATCTGAAACTCTCCATCTCATCCAACTGACACATTTCCACAACTTCAAGAGGATCAATCTGATTCATCTGGACCAATTTAGCTCAATGCAGCATATCCTCAGCGGAACACCAATCCTCAACTATCAGCTCAGTTTGATATAAACTTCAACCAACCTCACTCTGATCCCTTCTCTTCTTCCTATAACAAATTCCTTAGGTATGGTAATCCCATATATCATCTCCCTTAATTACCTCCTCAAAATCCAAACCAGTTCCAATATGGTCAAGGTGTTGGTAACTTCCAATAACCATATCATTTTCTTCCTCAAGCCAGAAGAACATTGAAACCCAATTTGGTCAACTTGCATCCCAACATAGTCAGCGGCAACCATGGGAATGTGCAGTGGAGGATCTTTCCTCATTCACTTGTTCAAGCCGCAAGAACATTGAAACCAAAATTGGTCAACTTGAATCCCACCTAAGTCAGCAGCAACCATCCAATTATTCCCAACACCCATCTCAACCATTACCCAACCCCAAGGGTAATGTATGTGCAATTACACATAGATCAGGAAAGAAAATTGCTATGACTCAAGATAAGTCCTCAAACCCTACTTTGAATGTTGACCTAGAAAATGAAAATAAAACAAATCTTGAAAAGGATCCTGAAACAATTCCCTCATCTCCTTCAATTCCACTTAAGAATCCAATTCCTTTTCCACAAGCTATTTCTAATCCAACGAAGTCCTTTGAAGTTGATCCTAAAATGCTCGACATGTTTAGACGTGTTGAAGTCAAAATTCCTCTCTTATATGACACCAAACAAATTCGTAAGTATGCCATGTTTCTTAAGGAATTGTGAACCCACAAAAGGAAACTTAGGACCTTTGAAAATTTTTCCACCCACCAGTCTATTCCCCTAAAGTGCAAAGATCCAGGGAACTTTACAGTTACATTCCAAATTTGAAGTTCCAACTTTGATGATTCAATCATAGACCTAGGATCCTCAATTAATGTCATGCCCAAATCTATATTCTCCAACCCTGGTCAATGTCCCTTACATCCCACATGTGTTTTCATTCATTTATCCAATCAAAGAACAACCAGTCTTGAGGGAATAATTGAGGATGTAATTGTTCGAGTAAATGATCGCATCTTCCTAGATGATTTCTATGTCCTTGACATGGAAGGTGAGACAAACTCTTCTCAATCTCCACTAATTGGAGGAAGATAGTTCCTCATGATAGCTAGAACCAAAATTGATGTCCATTCTGGCATCTTACCCTTGGAATTTGGTGACCAACTGGTCAAGTTCAACATTTTCCAAGCCATGCGAAACCCATCTGAGGATCACTCTCCATTCCCAATCCATGCTTCTGAGGACACTTCTAAGTGTCAATCGAACCCCAATCCACCATGTTCTTCATGTTCTAATGACAAAAGACCGTGTGAAATATGCACTAGGATTAACCAAGTCATATATGGTGAAGGTGATGTGGACCTTTCATTAATAGGCTCCATCAATTTAGAGGATCTTGAAAACTCTCTTGAATCCCGTCTCAAATATGATCAAAACTACTCCACCTTGGATGGTATTGGGAAAAATGAATCTGAAGTAACTGAATTCCCATCCTCCATTTCTAAGTTTCTTAAACAAAAAATGAATGATGAGACTAATTTTAAACCCCTTCCTGAACACCTGAAATATTCCTTCCTCTTCCATGATCACTCATATCCTGTCATTATCTCTACCACACTTAATGAAACCAAGGAGTACAAACATGCTCATGTGTTAGAGAAAAACAAAAAGGCCTTAGGTTGGACCCTATATGTCATACCAGGAATAAAACCTGCCTTTTGCATGCATCACATCCATCTTGAGGAGTCATCAAAACCAACTAGACAACCACAAAGAAGACTCAATCCACTAATACTTGTGGTAGTTAGGGAAGAGATAACCAAGCTTCTTCAAGACGATATTATCTACCCAATTTCTGATTGTGAATGGGTTAGTCCAATTCATGTTGTACCTTAGAATGGTGGGATAACTATTGTCACAAATGAACATGGGGAGGTAGTCAAAACTCAAGTGAAGAAAAAATGTCGTGTGTTCATCAACTATAGAAAATTGAATGTTGAAACCCGAAAAGATCACTACCCTCTTCCATTCTTTGATCAAATGATAGAACAATTATCCAAAAAGTCTCACTATTTCTTTCTTGATAGATACACTGGCTACTTCCAAATCCCAATCACACATCAGGACCAAGAAAAGACTACTTTCACATGCCCCATTGGAACATATGCATATAGAAGAATGCCTATTGGGATTTGTAATTCTCTTGCAACATTCCAGAGGTGTATGATGAGTATCTTTTCAGAAATCATTGAACACTGCATAGAAGTCTTCATGGATGACTTCACCATTTATGGTGAGTCATTTGAGTCATTCTTGCATTCACACTCTCTAGTCCATAAAAAGGGTGTCAAGTGTAACCTTGTGTTAAATTTTGAAAAATGTCACTTCATGGTTGAAAATGGGATTGTTCTAGGGCACATAGTTTCAAAAGATGGTATTGAAGTCGATCTTGTCAAAATTAAAGTGATCCAATCACTTCCTGAACCCAAGAATATTTGAGACATCCGTTCATTAATCGGTCATGCCAGTTTCTATCAGTGATTCATCCATAACTTCAGTACAATTTCCCTCCCACTCACTCGTTTTCTCCAAAATGATGTCACATTACATTTTGATTAGGTTTTCAAGAGATCCTTCATTGAACTGAAAATTTCTCTTACATCTTCCCCAATAATCCAACCCCTAGATTGGTCCTTACCCTTTGAATTAATGTGTGATGCTTCTAATAGAGCTGTTGGGTCTGTTCTTGGTCAATGAAGAGAAAGGATTCCTCAATTCATCTCTTATGCCTCAAAGAAATTGGATGAAACTCAATATCACTACACTGTCACTGAAAAAGTAATTTTAGTAGTTGTTTTTGCCTTAGATAAATTCCGGCCCTATCTCTTAGGTTCCAAAATCATCATCTTTACAGACCATTCTTCTATAAAGTTATTACTTAAGAAAATTGCTTCTGTACCGAGGCTAATAATATTGATCCTAATGCTCAAAGATTTTGACCTTGAAATAAAATATAGACAAGGAAAAGAAAACCCTACGGCAGATCACTTGAATAGAATTTCTAATTCTTCTCATTCTGAAATCATCGATCCTGAATTCCCCATTGAGAATCTTTCATCACTTACTCCATTGTTACCATAGGATTCCCCAATTGTAAATTACTTTGTTTCTGGTGTTTTTCGTGAAATTTTTTCAAAAGAACAGAAAATGAAGTTGAAATGTGATTCAAAACAATATTTTTTGGAAGAAAATAAACATTTGAAAACTGGGGCAGATATGGTAATTATGAGATGTATTGATAAAGATAAACATTCCTATATTTTATAATTCTGTCACTCGATGCCTGGTGGTGGTCACTTTGGACCGCAAAGGACCTCCCAAAAGGACCTAGACTCTGGATTCTTCTGGCCCTCACTCTTCAAGGACTCACATGAGTTCTGTCAATCATGTCCCACTTTCCAAAATTTTGGCACAATTTCAAAGAGAAATTAAATTCCAGAAAATACTTTAATTTTCTATGAGATCTTCGATGTTTGGGGTATCGATTTCATGGAACCATTTCCCCCTTCCAATGGACTCTCATACATCATTCTTGCAGTTGATTATGTTTCTATGTGGGTCGAGGCTAAACCCACTAGAACGGATCTTTCACATACTGTTAGTGAGTTCCTAAAGACACACATCTTCCATAGATTTGGCACACCTTTTGCCCTGATAAGTGACTTCGGAACCCGTTTTTGTAATAAAACCATAAAATATATATTGAAAAATAATGGGGTTGTTCATAAAACTTCAACTGAAAATCATCTCAAAAAAATGGAATGGATGAACTTTCTAAAAGAGAAGTGAAAAGAGTGCTTGAGAGAATTGTAAAACCCACTAGAAAAGACTGACCTGAAAGACTTGGTGAAGCACTTTGGTCTTATCGAACTACATATAAAACACTCATTGGGATGTCTCCTTTTAGTCTAGTTTTTGGTAAAGCATGTCATCTACCAGTTTAAATCTATCATAAGTCTTTTTGGGCTGTTAAAACCTATAATTTTGATTCTGAAAAATCTGGTGAAGAAATATTGTTGAAATTGGCTGAACTGGGGGAGCTTCGACTTGAATCCTATGAGAATTCCAATATGTACAAAGAGAAGGATAAGCTACTCCATGAAAATAAATTCCTTAGAAAGGTATTTCATGAAGGTGAAAAGGTAATTCTCTTCAATTCTAGATTTTGGCTTCACCCAGGTAAGCATAATTCTCATTGTGAAGGTCCTTTTTTTATTACTAATGTTTACCCATTTGGTGCATTGAAAGTCCAAGACCTATATTCCAAAAGGACATTCACGGTTAATGGACACTGGTAAAAGCATCACCATGAGAGGATGCACAATCCTGGATCAACATTGAATTCCACTAGATCCCCAACATCTCTAGCCGACCTACCACTAGATGGAGATGGCGACCCGCAAAACCCTTACTAGGGAGCACCACATTCCCTTTAACTCTCTCTCTATCTCTTTCTCTTTCTACCTCTTTCTTCTTCTTCCTCTCTCTTTATTTTTTTACCAATTTTTTTATCAAAAACTTTCTTTATCACTTTCTCTTTTGTGTGGGTTTATCTTTATAAAAAACAAAAATAAAAACCTAAAAGACAAAAAAAAACAAAAAAAAACAATCAGTTAAAAAAATATAGAAAAAACAATAGAGTCATTCTTACTAACCATCGAGTTTTGAAATTTTTTCCAACCATTTTGGGGAGTTAGCAGACAAGATTTCATCTCAAAAATTTTGAATTTTCATCATGACTTTGGATAACGAATTTTTTGTCAAAATTAAAAAAATTTGAATGCTCAATTTTTGATTTGGAAAATGCTTTTTTCGAACCGTGAGTAACAACATTTGAGTTCATGCCAAGGCCACATATGGCCATCTTTTCAAAATGTTTGTTTCACCCCCATTCTTGAGTATTGAGTTTGTGGTCCTTCGAGCTGAATTTCCTACCTTAGTGTGCATTAATATGCTAGAGGCATTTTCTGAACAACATGAGAATCACAATATCCTATTTGCCCCCCATTTCCCATACATTAATTCTCTTTTTGAAATCCCCTTCGAGCCTATGAAAACCTTTTCTTTTAGAGCCACATTATAAGCCCAATACCTTTTCCCACCCAATATAAACATGGATTTTCATTGCAATTTTTTTTGAAATTTAAGTGTAGGGGGAATGGATTTCATTGTTTGGGTACCCTATTTTTGATTTTCAACAATTTATCATCTACTTTAGGGAAATCATCTATTTAAGTATAGGGGAGAGGTTTTCATTCAGTGTTTTTTGGGGAATTTAGGGTACTTTCATTTGTGTAATTTTGTAAATGTTATTTACAAGTGTTCAAAACAAATCAAAAACAAATCAAAAACAAATCAAAAAAATAATAATTGGGTTGTTTCTTGGGTAGGTAAAAAATAACTCTTCCTCAACTTTTGATCTTTTTATAACTATTACAATTAGTGACGTGAGGAGATCAATCATGGGTTGGGATATGAGTGTGAGATCTTTTCCAAGTTCAACTTTTGAAAAAAAGAAAAAAAGGAAAAAAAGAACACTTGACTTATATTCTTATTAGGAGAAGTTTTGTGTTTTGTAAATATTATATCTTCTCATTAACTTCATATTTTATTCCTCTATTATTTCTTTATTCACACAATCATTCCCTTGTAAATATTTTTTTAATTTCCTTCCATGTTTTATTTCCAAAAAATGTGCATTGTTTTTTCTTTGTTGGTATTTTAACCCTCTTCTTCTCTATCTTGGACATTATATTCCTACCTTCCCATAGCCATAGAAAAACCCCTTAAAAATACCTCTTGATTCATTTTCACTTTGGATAGGTATTGGAAGCTGAGAGCTCTTTTCAAACTCTATGATTTTCACTTTTGGTTGGTGAAAGAGTGAACCTCCACAAATGAATTTTATCATCTTGAGAGGTGTGAGTTTTGTGTGTCCACATTTTCCATTTCTAAATTTTAGCATGAAAAAATGAAATAGTTTTGGAACATTGTTTTTGTAACAACTTGTTGTGGATTTCAAAATGAATGAGTGAAATAGTATAAACCTCCCTTGATTGAAGAAAACAAAATTTTAATATTTGTTGGTGAGTGAAAAAGATTTTTTCAGGTTTTTATATTTGATTCACATGAGGACATTCACAAAACTATGTGTGAGGGATTTTATGTTGTTAATATATGTATTACTTATTATATACTCCCTTTACTTATTTTATATGAAATGTGCATAATTTGTGTGAAATATTAATGTTTTAATATTAATTATAATTTTTGAGCATTGTTATAAGTAGTCCAATTGAGTCAGTTTACTGTCTTAATTATAACTATAACTACACTGAAAAAAATTGTGTGGTTTTTGTTTTGTAGGATTTCACTTTAAATATAAAACATTTTTTCAGACGGAGCCATGAGCCAATTCTGTCATTTGAATGGTCATATGGTCCTCACAATCTAGACCAAAGAATATGTGGAGAAACTGGACTATTCATAATGATTGATTTAATGGGCTAAATACAGAAGTCGAAATTCCATTATTATCCACCATGTTTCGGGGTACAATTTATGGCGTCTTGGATAAAAATTTCAAGTCCCAAATTCGAACACAAGGGGCCCATCATATGAGTTGAAGTCCAGCCCACCATTCTGTCCGAGAAATAAAATCAGTAAAGTTTTAATGACATATCTCATGATGTAAGCATCCCATAAAGTTTATATTTTTCATCGTGAAAGAGGAAATATAGGAGGCCGACTTTGTTGAAGAAATCATTAGGATTTGAAGTCATCTTCCTATTTAAAAACCCTTTCACATTTTGGACTTCAAAAATAATGGATTGAAATGGATAGATTAAAATTGTTTAGTCAACTAGACATAAAATTCGTTACAGTTTTCCAAATGACTCCAAATTTTGAGAGTAATCGGAAAAATTTATTATCTACAACCTATAAGAAGGATATTTCTCAAGATTCGGCTGTCAGAATATCCAACATGGAGATGCAAGTGGAGGGACATATTGGGAATGCAAACAGTCCACTCCTTGGGCTATAAATACTCTGCCCTTCTCTCCTTGAGAGGGGTTGACATATCAGAAGAGATAAGATCATATTTTCATGAATAAAGCTTTTCCAATGTCATGGGATGACTTTCCATGCCCATGTTTTCACTTTAGAGACCTTTCCTCCCCTCTTTTTTCACTTACTTTCGTGTTCTTCGTTTTTGTAATCTTGTATGTCTCGTTCTTTGTAATTCTATTTTAATGCATGTTATTTCTTCAATATCTCTTATTCTCATCCAAAATCTATATTATAATATTTATGTTCTTAAAATGGTTTAAATTCAGTGGAATCCCCTTCCCTTCTTTTTCTTCCTCATTCAATCGAAAATATGTTTTTAATTTTCTTAATCGTTTGTGTATGTGTTCGGTGCACTACTCTTATCTTGTCCCTTTCTTTTTCTTATCTTTATAATTCATCATCATAAACATATATTTCTAGATTAATAACCATCCTAATGTCTCAGTAAATCTCTCACTGGGGTGAGTTTTAATTTAGGTATGTCAATCGATTGAGAGCTTTCACTCGATGAGTATTCATTAAATTAACATTTTATATGTTTGAATTAACATGTCATGGATTAATGAATTGTTTTTTTAACGTGTGGTTTCCATGGGTTATTGGAACCATAAATACACTATCATAAACAAGATAAGATCATGATTAGAACCCTATGTTATGTTAAGGCTTGGATTAAAGCCTTAACACTTGGGAATTCAAATCAACATCAACTTGTGACATGAGTGTTAATTTAAATGCAATATAAAGAAAATCTCAAGGATATCACAATCATAAATAATCTAATGATGAACTCACCCCAATAATTATCAATTTGTTAAATCAATCATAATCAATTTGTCATTTCAATTAAGCTCTGCAAACAATCCCCCCAATGAGAATACAATCAAATAAACCCAAAAGAATATTTCAAAGTATCATCGGCGAGGATTCGACCCGAGTGCTGCTATACACATTAGTGGACCACCAGAACTTTGACCGGTAGATAGGTGACAATCTTCCAAGAATTTGAATATTATAATTATGTTTTGGAAAACATTGGAAAAATTTCCGGGTTTGGAACGAGCGTAAATCCAACCCGACCCCTAGAATGGAAAATCCAATAACTCTCAGACCGGGCGTGCGATTAACGCACCGTCTATTGCATTGGCTTCCTTTTGATGAGACAGAACATTGGGATATATCAAATAAAAACTTAATTATACTTGATGTATCCACCCCTTGACTCGAGGAGCGGACCCACCCAGAAATGAGCATGCTGTGTGTGGGAACCCTAGAGCTGGCTACGACGACTACCGTACTGGAATCCTCTATGGGTTTGATGACGACAACAACTATACCAGAATTTATGTGGGTTAGACATTTTTGACAGAGTAGATGGTCATGTATACTGTGTGGGTGTGATAGCATAGATGAATCAGTGACTACATATGATCAACTATATAACTATAAAATAGATGGCATGAATCCCGTGTGGGTCCGACAGCCTAGACGAGATAGATGGCCTGTATCCTGTTTGTGTCAGATATCTTAGATTAGATAGATGCCCTGTATCCTATGTGGGTCCATCAACATAGATGAGATAGTTGGTCTTGTATCATGTGTGGGTCAGACAGCTTACCTGGTCCTGTATCCTGTGTGGGACCGACAACTTCGATGATCTTGTGGCTACATCTGATCATCTATATCTCTCTACAATTATGGAATACCTGTGTGAGTTGTTTTATTTACTTCAACCAATATCATCATGGTGATTGACCTGAATACCTTTATGGAATTTTTTGTTCTTGGGATCGATAGTTGGAGCCAAAATGATATTGGTATCTTAGGTTTACGTATGGGCATATACCTAAGTAGGGTTGGTTGATACTTCATGATTGTATCTTTTTTCATTGTCTATCCTTATTGGATATTGTGAGACCTTGCGGGTATCGGGGTTAGTACTAAGTATCGTTATACTCAACCCTTCACGGGCTATGCCTACACCTCGTTGTGTTGGAGGTAGACGATGGACATAGATGATGGATTCCAGGAGCACCACGACTGGACGGTACCCGGAGGTGGACCTTACGACGAGTCGGCATACAGAAGAGACTGACGGACGGGAGTGAGGAGGTGGCCATCTGTACCTACCCATCAAGTAGGAACCCTAGAGGACGATCCATGATCTACTCTTTACTTTCATCTATTCTACCCTTTTACTTGTACTTATTTTTTAGTTGGGTTTGTATGCTGGCCCATTTACTTTCCAGCACACTCTTTTGTATTCAGTTTTACTTAGTGATTACTTCTTGTTTTGTACTCTATTGTGTTTATTTACTTTTATAAAGGAAATTCCTTCCCAGTATAGGGATTTACGCCTTTGGTTCTAGTCTCTAGCCCCTGGCTTATTTAATGAGGGCTTTGGTTAGTCATGGAATGAGCCCCGAGGATGGGTCGTGACAAATTGGTATCAGAGGAGTTGGTTCTACTGTAGAACATAAGATTCTGATCTGTCTATCTGTGAAGCAACAGTGTTAAGAGTATTGAGTGCGGGTTTTCAGTCCTGGGAGTCCAATGTTGGTGTGGCAGCCGACGTATCCACACACAAGGCCCTGACCTCTGATTTATGACTCAGTGCACGAAAACACTGATTGCATGTGTGTTTCAAGAGTTCCCTTTGTGGTCTCTTGGACTCAGCTCACTAGGTAAAACTTATTGACCATGGCACACCAGTTCCTTATCATGATTTCACTTCGAAGACAAGCAACTAGGGTTCGCAAGAGAGTACACGATGACGGTCCATCGAGAAATGAGGCTGTAGTTCATGGCACTTTTTACTATGTTGGCACCTTCGGGTGGTGTACCAGCAGCACCGCCAACCCGTAGGCAGCAGATGCCACCAGCCGTACTAGCAGACGGTGCACACCGACAGAGCACAATGCAAGAGTTCTAGTAGCAGAGGCCTCTAATGTTATGAGCCGAGATAGATTCCCATGCAGTAGAAGACTTGCTAGAGGTGATTAATGGAGCTTTCCGCCTAGTTGAGACACTAGTAGAGAAGATGTTGATCTTAGCTACTAATTTTTGTTTAGTAAATGACCATGAGGATGGTCCACATAGTGATAAGGATTCGTTACTTGGTCCTTTTTCTGATATGGTACATTCGGGCAGTGTGCCAACAATATCAGAGCCTGTTGGTCAGCATTTACAATTGGCGGTACCAGTAGAGGACACTTTTATGCTTATTAACTTAAACGTGTTTCAGCATCAGATGCCCCTCAGGTACCAGGGTGAGCCCGACTCACTAGTGGATGAAGACTTTATTGAGGAGGTGGCTGAGAGTTCTCTAGAACTTATATAGCTTCGTCAGGACGACATGTCGGTAGCTCAGTATTCCTCGAGGCATACCCATCGTCCCGGGTACTCGATGAATACAATATGATCAATGCTTTGGGGGTCGGACTGCTGAATGATGTTTTTTAAAGGATATCTGAGAAATCACTTTTCCTCTATGAATTCCTACTTATTCTAGGGACTAGAGAGAACCATTGTTGTTGAATGTTCTTTGGCTGAATGGATACAGCTATTGAATGTTAGTAG
Organism: Viscum album; assembly: GCA_963277665.1. Lineage (NCBI taxonomy): Eukaryota > Viridiplantae > Streptophyta > Magnoliopsida > Santalales > Viscaceae > Viscum > Viscum album. Next base: position 1,652,037,361 of record OY728121.1, on the reverse strand, counting down.
TGGGAAGCAGGGAACTGACGCCAGTCTCAGAGAAATGGGTGTGTAAAATGTTTCAAGAATAGGAAGGGTTAAGGATAAATGAATCTGTAGAGTAGAAGATGAGGAAGCATAGCTTGGATGGTAGCATGTGGTGTTGTACATTTCGAATTGTTACAACCACCCGCCTTTGTTGTCCCCTCTAGGCTCATGGAATAGGAGGGTAGGAGAAAAGAGTTGCTGCATGAAGTCATGGAGTGTGACCCAAAGGCTCTAGGAATGATATGAGGTATGGTTGTGTATACTACTAGATTCCATATCAACATACATAGATACAAATATTTCCCTTTCTTCCACGAATCTTGTCTCAAACATTGAGATTCCGGTTAAACCGTTGACTTGACCCTCACGTCTAGAGACACCTTTGGGAGGATAATTGATAATCACACTTACACCGATGGTGTGATCTAACCATTGAGGGGAGAGTTTTGTTTGGAACCTATTAGTGACAGCGTCAAGGCCTTACGACGTTAGTTTTGGTATGGACTGGGCAACCACAGTTCTTTCACAAATTGACTATATTATGCAAAAAGGTTATGTTTTACCTACAATGTTGGGATGGAGTTTTCCTTGGTCTGTGAAAAGGAAACCCCATGCAGTACAGGATGGAATCATGAATAAGAGGGTTCAATCGATCACTCATGAGTAAGCCAGAGATACCATTGTGTCAGACTTCTCTAGAGTTGCAACACCACTTTGTGAATAGACGAAGAAGGGGAAACCATTCTTGTGGTTCGAGAGATGCCAGCAGAGATTTCAGGAGCTGAGGTAGAGGTTGAATAGTGCTCCCATCTTGAGGCTTCCAGAGGAAGGTGTAGATTATGTGGTCTACTGCAATGCATTAGTGAACAGACTTTGGTGTGGCCTGATGTATAAGTGAGTAGTGAATGTGTATGGTTCACAGCAGTTGAGACAGCAGGAGCAGAAAAACACTACCCATGACCCGGAGTTAGCAGTTGTGATCTTCGCCTTAAAGATGCGGTGCCACTATCTGATTGGAGATCATTTTACAGTATAATCTGAACACCAGAGTCTCAGGTATATCTTCTTGCAGAAGGACCTGAACCATAGATAGCGGCGATGACTTGAGTTCCTCCAGGAATATGACTTCGAGATAGTCTATACTCTTGGGAAGGGGAACGTTGTGGCGGATGCACTCTGCATGAGACTGGTTTTCAGCTGCTAGGAGAGGGGACGAAGTAGCTGGCCAGATTGTAGATATCCATTGTGGATAGAGAAGGTACAACCTATCTACAGTCTCTTAAAGTCACTCCTCCACTTCTTCAGTGAGTCAAGGAGATGCAGCAAGGGGACTCTGACTACGAGACGCAAAATGTTCATATATCCACAGGGCAGGAACCTAATGGATTTTTTGAAGGAGGGGAGCATGTCATCCTCTTCAGGGGACATACCATGGTACTAGTTGCACTTTAGGATGAGGTGTTGAGGTAGTTATACACTTCCTCCTATAATGGTACATCCTTGAGTGGTGAAGATGTATCAGGACCTTCGATGACAGCACCGGTGGCCAAGTATGAAGAAGGCTGTAGCAGAGTTTGTCTCACAGTGCCTCGCTTGTCCACAAATTAAGGCAGAGCACCAGGTACCAGCTGGCTTGGTTCATCCCATAGAGGTCCCGGAGTGGAAGTGGGATGAGATATCCATATACTTCGTGACCGGTCTCCCACGAACATCCAGGGGTCATGACTCGATATGTGTGATCATCGACCCACTCACCAAGTCGGCCCACTTCCTACAAACCAGATATGGTAGAAGCTACCACGAAGATGGTGCAGATAATCCAAGAGCAGAAGAAGACTGCACATAGTAGGCAGATGTCCTATGCTGATAAGAGACAGAGACCAGTGTAGTTCAATGATGCCGACAATGTCTTTCTACAATCTAACCTTGACGAGGTCTACAAAGATTTCGCAAAGGTGGCAAGATATCTCCGCAATTCATCGGAAAACTCCAGGTCCTCAATAGGGTAGGAGAGGTGGCGTAATTCTTGGTCGTTCCACGTCAGTTGCACCGGGTGCATGACGTCTTCCACGTATCTTAGTTCAGGAGATACGTGCACGACCCATCCCACATCATCGACCACGGGGAGCTAGATATCGTTGACGGGGTGACTTTCACAGAATTTCTAGTGGTGATTGAGGATCGACAAGAGTGGGTCCTTTGTGGATAGTTTGTTTTTATGGCAGGAACCTCCCGGAGAGCACATGGGAGTGAGAGACTTAGATGCGTGCTCATTACCCCCTTTTGTTTCCCCAGTGTGTGTTGTAGCTTTACGAGGACGAAAATCCCTATGGTGGGGTAATGTAAAGGCCTGGAAATTTCCAGGAATATTTTTTTTTAAATTATTGGAATTTTACGAGTCTGCAGTTTCTGACGGCACGTGATTCCGAGGACCTGAGTTCCCATAATGATCCGTCAAAGTTTTGTTCAACTTTAAATAACGTGCGTATGCAGTTTTCCTGAAAAAGTGGAATAACTCTTAAACGGTTACACAAATTAGAAATCTGAGGCCACCATTCTGCTTAGGATGGCAGGTTAACCCTAGGCATGACTTATGTTTAGTCGGTGCAAACCACCTTTGAGAAAACATTAAAATTCCATAACTGTAAGTAGAATAATTAAATAAAGTTATTTTATCTTTCAAATTCTTATAACTTAAAAACGGTAACTCGGATTAAAAATCTGATAACACCGCTAAACTCTTGATGGTATGATTTCTTTAACAAGATACTAACTTGGGTCAGCGAGGGCCACCAGAGAAATTTTGTTTTTGGCTGCAAATAAAATAATTAAGTGACAATTATTTTATTGTAAAATTAAAAAAATTTAAACTGTAACTCAAATTGGAAATATGTGGGTACCATTGGGTTCATTAGGCCGTGTTTCACCAAGGCAGAGACTAAACTCAACTGCAGTGGGTCTAGGGTGGCTGTTAATAATTATCCAAATTTTTTCGGGTACGTTCAATAAATGTGTGAGCAGCGTTTTATACCTTTTGAACTAGTGGTCATAATCGAAATCCGACGGCAACGTTAACTCGCAGCGTCAGTGATTTCTTAGTGAAACCTTCACTGCAGTTGCATTCTGATGTGATTGGAAGATAGTTTTTGGGGGATTTTAATTAAACTGAATAAAAATAAAGTGTTAACCTTATTTTTATTAAGGTGGTTAAAACCACCATGCGGTGTATAGTGTTGGGGCCCACCCACACTTAACCTCCTTTGCGGATATAATTAAGGTGGGGGCCACCCGAGCATCTAAGCCCTTTAACACCCAATTTATGTAGTGAAACCTTTAAACTTCCATGGTTTAATTTTTACCAACTCTATTCTTTTAATTGAAGACTCTTGAACTACCCTCTTTGTGATGAAAACCCACCAAATTTATTGATTGAGCTCATTAAATTAATTAATTTTAACCATTTAAATTCATTATACCAACATTATAATAAAGGATAGCATTTATGTTATATTGGTTGGCATAATTTGTTCTGGTGGAACCTTTGGGGGAGGAGGAAGAATGTTGGAGAACATCATTCTCCCTTAGAGGAACATGAAGAACGTCTTTTCTCTCCACCGAAGAACGACGAAACCAACTTATTCCTTCTTCACCTTTCTTCAACCGAGGCATGCAATGGAGAAGACATCGCCCATGAAGAAAGTCACCAATGATGATGTCACCTACGGACGCTCGCCCGCCTGGTTCACGCCCAAATTTACCCAAGAGAAGAAGGGTAGAACGGTCCTTGTAGTGTAGCTTGGGTTGTCGATTCCACAGAGACCTAAGAAGATACCTAAGATACACAACCTAAGGGATGGATTTTTGGCTATGAAGTGGCCAACTTTGGATTGATTTTATATGGTTTTAAGTGAACTCTAAGATACTTAAGTGAATTCAAATTAAAAGAATGAGTTGATCTTAGGTTATCACTCTGGGTGGATTGGACGTATTTTCTTTTTAATGATTTCAAATTCTTAAATTTGAGATGGTTTCATTTAAGGAGATAAAACAACATCATCACTTACTGGTTTAATGCCTACACCCTCTAATACTAATCACCTATACACTTGAAGGATCAAAGTTTTGAGCACTTCAAGGTAAAGGATCGTATTAGTACTTGAAGTGTGTGTCCTTAAATTCAACAAGGACGATGGAGTTTAAAAATCATCAAATAAAAATCCCAATTAAAGAAGTGATTATACATTAATTAGGTGATAAATAACATCCAATCCATCCCCTTGCTACTCCCTTGGATCAACCCATAAGTGGGTTAGCCCTCCATTGATCTCATGGTTTCAATGGAAGTGGAAAGTAGACTCATAAGGGAGGAAATGGAGAAGTAAAGAAAACAACAAAAATAAAATGATCACTCCACCATTGTGTGAATAATTTCACAAGGGTTGGTGTGAATAAATTCACACCTTGATCCAACGGTATCAAAGTGATATTAAGAACAATAGAATAAGAGTAGAAGAAGAACTTTTATTAAGAAACTAAAGTGAATTGAACAACTTACATGTGAAAGACAAAATTGAGGCAACAAAAATGCAGCATAACATTACAATTGAACAAAGCATCCAAGATTCTCAACTCCTTCACCACCACTGCCTTAAATAGGCATTTTGGGAGCCTTGGGTCGAGCCTTCAACATTACAAGTCATCCCACTTGAGTATGGTAGGCCTAGGGTGGTGGAAAGTTTGTGGAATTTGGAATTTTCCACATTTGACCCGAGGTGGCAGTCAGATTTCATCCACCGAACGGACGCGTTTGTATGACCTTCTAGATGGCCGAATCAGGGTGGGCCATAGAAGATTAAAATGGAGCTCCGGATGTCTGATAACCGCCTGTAAAAGTTGGGCCCATTTGGAGTTTTGTATTCAGAGATATGATCAAAATGGTGGACTGTTTTTCTGGGCCGCAGAATCTGGCCCAGAATTTTATCTCTAACTTGGGCCGCCTAAATGACCAACATGGAGGCCGAATTAGCATTACCTCCTGAAGAGTGATTTGTTCCTGTACATGTCTTCTATCATCCCACTAAATTTGGGATTAATTGGGCCTGTATGTTGGGCCCCACAGTCTCATCAGTGGGCTGGTGTCCAATCTGCCTTCTCCAGAATTGCTTCCTTTCATTGCCAAATATCTCCATCATCCTCTATGAATTCTCCATTGATCCCTGAATCAAATATGTTCATATTTAAGTGTAGATAAATTTCCAAAAATATCAAATTAAAATATGTAAAATTAAATTCCTTAAAATCAGATGAATCATTGGGTACTTTAAATGATGTTCAAAAATGTACCACATAATAGTGCATTTTAAGAAGGTATTACAATCATAATGTGAAATGGTGTTCAAAGTGTAAAATGCACTAAAATGGTGTTTGTGAATAACAAATAACATGAAAATTAAGTATATTAACAATGAATATTAGCCTCATTTAGTGGCTAATCACACCCCCCAACTTGAGTTTTGCTAGTCCCGAGCAAAATATATCTCATCAAAAATGAAATTCGAATTCCCTTTTCCAAAAACATTTTAATACAAAATGATCACCAAAAAACCTTATACCAAACAATCATGAAACCATCAAAATATTTTAATACGAGATAGTTTCATAAGAAGATCCCAATCCCAAGCCCATTCCTTTGATCAAATCCATCATCATACTTCATCCAACTCAATTAGGTGTAATGATGTGTTGTGAATCACAATAGATATGGGGTTCATTTTCATTCAAGGGGGAAATCATGGAAGCGCTAGGTGGAATCACATTTAATCCTAATATGAGCATTCTTCATCCCTATTTTTTTTGATTTTTTTTTTGCAATATTGCTATAGTAATTGAGATTGCAATTAATCAAATTAACCCATGTAGCAAGACTTTGCCGATGACTCCCAGACTCAAAGGCCTTAGGGCACCAAGTGAAGCCCACATACTCGGGCATCATCTCGAGTTAACTTAATCAAAAACAAAGTCATATTACCATAAATAGAGATAGATTGAAAAACTCAGGGCTAGACAACTCTGGAGTCACGATCCCCAAGTGCCGAAAGCCTCGCATTTTATCAATCCATTGCTCTACACGCAAATTTTTATTTTTATTTTTTATTTTTTATTTTTTAATAATAATTTTTTTTTAATAATTTTTTTAAGAGTACTCATATTATTCATAAAAATAAAACCATCCTATGCTATTTATTATGGGACCCCAAAAATTAAAATTAGTACCCCACAGTCTAGAGGACGTGCATTGTGGCATTTTTTTTTGGATGAAAATATAAATGATGACATATCACATTGGACAGCCACACTTCCCAAAATCTATGCTCATGAAATTATACAAGGATTAAAATCAGAATCAGGGCATGCTAAATTATTTGATATTCAGTTTCAAAGTGTGCAATGTGTATTACCATGTTCGAAGTTAAAGGAATTTTTCCTTCCATTTAATTATTTTTTCAAATCATTCATTTTTTTTGACACGAACTTGTTTTTTATTTTATCTCCCCCCCAACTTAAAATAACATTGTCCCCAGTGTTTAAAGAAAAGAAAATTTAGAAGGGGGTAGGGGTAGAGAATGAAAGTTCAAAAAGGAAATTGAAAATGAGGGTCATGGAATGAAGTCACCTGGTGGTTGAAGTTTGAAGTTCTTGCTTCTCCAATTTAGTCCTTTGATATCCATGTCGCTTGCAGAGTTCCCTAGTGGAAAAATGAAAACAAAGAAACAAAACAAAAGAATATATATATATATATATATAAGTAAAATATAAGTATATATATAAAATAAAATAAACTGATGATACATTGTCTTCTTTTTAAATTTCTGGGTAAGGTATTACTCAAGGATCACACCACGTGACACGGATGAATATGGTGCTCCCCTTTCGTACCCATCCATACATAGAATAGAAGAACAGGTCAAAAGTCTATTTTTTTATTAAATATCAAAATTAGTAAGTAATCTTATTTTAAAAATAAAGATGATTCAGAAAGATTAGAAATATAAAAACCACGGGTTGCCTCCCGTGCAGCGCTTTGTTTAATGTCGTTAGCTCGACTTGAACTCTCCAACTTATCCAATACCAATTTTTAACATTTTAAGGACCCCATATTTCTCCATGTCCACTAGATTGAGATTGATTCTTTTTTTATAATTTTTGTTGTGTGAAAACCTATGTTCTAAAATGAGTGGTAAAATCCAAGGAATATCAAAAATGGTTGATCCAGTTTCCTCTGTAGTCTTTCCTAAGACATAAATGACCATTACAAATTTTTTGGTTTCAAGAGAAGAATGAGTTCCAATTGAAAGGTCATTATTATACCTTATAAAGGTATTATTTAGTGAGGAGGGAAGTACAATAATTTTGGGCTCGGTTTGGATAGGACATTTAGACACAAGTTGATATTTTGAATCCAACTCAGTTTCATTTTCCAAATTTCTCAACTAAATTGGTTCCTTTTGAATAGAATATTCAACCACAAAATTGGAAAGATCAGTGTTTGGAATAGATATAGACTCAAAGTTTATGATTTCTCCCAATGGTTCAAAGGTTGGTGTTTTTGAAAATTCATCAATGGAGTTATACTTAGGAGACTCAATCCATGATGTCAAATTCTCCTCTTTTGAATCCAAAAAGTTAATTTACTCCTGATCTAAAGTCCCTTCAAAATTTCCTTGATCCTCTTCATCTATCCCAAATCCAAATGTTGGTTCTTCAATAAATTCATGTGGGGTTTGTGTGAAACTAGACACTTCACATAAGGTTATGGAAGGGAAATTTTGTGTAGGGATGGGTTCCTCACAAGTTTTAATGCTTTGTAGTTCTAACCTCAATGATGAAACCTCAAAATTAATTATCTCCATTTGTTGACACAGTTTTTTAAGTAATGGTTGTGGATCATGATGGTAAAGGGGTTTAGACAGATGGTCTATTCCAGGAGGATAACTATGTTGTTGGAATTCCATAGGAGGATGTTCAGATTGGCCTTGTTGGGATTGGAACTCATAATATGTTGGAATGTATTGTGGATCATATGAATAAAAACATTGTGGTTCAGTAGGTTGTTGATGATCCCACAAGTAGGAATTAGGATGGTCATTGTACATCGTACATGGGGTTGAGTGATCAAAGTAGGGATAAGTTTCCCATGTTTGGACTTGTTCAAAATTGACTTCCATAGGAGTGAGGAGTGAGAAAAGAGAAGTAGAATGAAAAAAAATGATAGTGTCTAAGATAACTTACTTAGGTCCCCGGCAACGGCGCCAAAATTTGGTTCACGACCAAATTTACCCAAGAGAAGAAGGGTAGAACGGTCCTTGTAGTGTAGCTTGGGTTGTCGATTCCACAGAGACCTAAGAAGATACCTAAGATACACAACCTAAGGGTTGGATTTTTGGCTATGAAGTGGACAACTTTGGATTTATTTTATATGGTTTTAAGTGAACTCTAAGATACTTAAGTGAATTCAAATTAAAAGAATGAGTTGATCTTAGGTTATCACTCGGGGTGGATTGGACGTATTTTCTTTTTAATGATTTCAAATTCTTAAATTTGAGATGGTTTCATTTAAGGAGATAAAACAACATCATCACTTACTGGTTTAATGCCTACACCCTCTAATACTAATCACCTATTCACTTGAAGGATCAAAGTTTTGAGCACTTCAAGGTAAAGGATCGTATTAGTACTTGAAGTGTGTGGCCTTAAATTCAACAAGGACGATGGAGTTTAAAAATCATCAAATAAAAATCCCAATTAAAGAAGTGATTATACATTAATTAGGTGATAAATAACATCCAATCCATCCCCTTGCTACTCCCTTGGATCAACCCATAAGTGGGTTAGCCCTCCATTGATCTCATGGTTTCAATGGAAGCGGAAAGTAGACTCATAAGGGAGGAAATGGAGAAGTAAAGAAAACAACAAAAATAAAATGATCACTCCACCATTGTGTGAATAATTTCACAAGGGTTGGTGTGAATAAATTCACACCTTGATCCAACGGTATCAAAGTGATATTAAGAACAATAGAATAAGAGTAGAAGAAGAACTTTTATTAAGAAACTAAAGTGAATTGAACAACTTACATGTGAAAGACAAAATTGAGGCAACAAAAATGCAGCATAACATTACAATTGAACAAAGCATCCAAGATTCTCAACTCCTTCACCACCACTGCCTTAAATAGGCATTTTGGGAGCCTTGGGTCGAGCCTTCAACAGTACAAGTCATCCCACTTGAGTATGGTAGGCCTAGGGTGGTGGAAAGTTTGTGGAATTTGGAATTTTCCACATTTGACCCGAGGTGGCAGCCAGATTTCATCCACCGAACAGACGCGTTTGTATGACCTTCTAGATGGCCGAATCAGGGTGGGCCATAGAAGAATAAAATGGAGCTCCGGATGTCTGCTAACCGCCTGTAAAATTTGGGCCCATTTGGAGTTTTTTATTCCGAGATATGATCAAAATGGTGGACTGTTTTTCTTGGCCGCAGAATCTGGCCCAGAATTTTATCTCTAACTTGGGCCGCCTAAATGACCAACATGGAGGCCGAATTAGCATTAACTCCTGAAGAGTGATTTGTTCCTGTACATCGCTTCTATCATCCCACGAAATTTGGGATTAATTGGGCCTGTATGTTGGGCCCCACAGTCTCATCAGTGGGCTGGTGTCCAATCTGCCTTCTCCAGAATTGCTTCCTTTCATTGACAAATATCTCCATCATCCTCTATGAATTCTCCATTGATCCCTGAATCAAACATGTTCATATTTAAGTGTAGATCAATTTCCAAAAATATCAAATTAAAATATGTAAAATTAAATTCCTTAAAATCAGATGAATCATTGGGTACTTTAAATGATGTTAAAAAATGTACCACATAATAGTGCATTTTAAGAAGGTATTACAATCATAATGTGAAATGGTGTTCAAAGTGTAAAATGCACTAAAATGGTGTTTGTGAATAACAAATAACATGAAAATTAAGTATATTAACAATGAATATTAGCCTCATTTAGTGGCTAATCACCGCCAACGACGAGTACCAACTTTCCTTTCTGACGCATGAGGGTGAGAATATGGAGTGCACGAAGAACGCGGCAATCAACGTATCGACATCCTTCTTTTTTTTTTTGAGATCGTCAATAGAACGAAGCCAACTCCCCATGAATCCATCATCGAACACCGAAAAGTGAGGCAGGGGGTTGTTTTGAGTTGTCTATAATTCCGAACATCGTCGATCTAATTAAGGAATGTGAATTTCTAACTGTTAACGACATAACGAGGAAGGTTCGGGCCTAAAGAACATGGATTGAACCTCCCCCATAATTGTTGGTTTTATTAGAGATGGAGGCAGAGCTAGAATGGTGTGGTTCAATTGCATCGTGCCGGAGGACGGTGGCCAAGGCCATATAGGGCACGACGGTTGGAAGATGTGGTGATTACCGAATTTTGCGGAAACCGAAGGTCACGGCCAGGATGGACTGCAGCGGTGGAAGACCGGCTCCATTGCGCCAGCCGCGTGGTTGAAATCACATGCCGCTCAGACAAACTGAACAATCTAGACACCTACCGGCCAGGTTGGAGGACCGCGACACCGTTTGGCTCCACGTAGCGGAGAAGATTGCGACCCGCAACCGCGGGCCGCTCTGCGGGCAAACCGGCCGGCTACCTGCCTGCCGAGATGAGGAAACTATGGTGCTGTTTGGTGCCTCATCGGGGGAATAGTGGCCCACTGTGTTGGGTGCTCGCGACAGATAGAACCAGCTGGCTTCGGCCGGCCGGGCAGGGAGAGGCGGCACCACTCGATGTCTCCGGGCGAACCAGAACGGCCCGCTCTGCGGGCCGTGTCCCCAGGTGGTTTGTGCCCCACCGGGCCGATCCGAACCCCAAGCTGGTCAGACATGCCCTACCGGGTTGGGCCGACCCCCCAGCCGAGTCAGACCCGTCGAACTGGGTCGGGCCGACCCACCAGCCCACTGGACATGGTGGACCGGGCCCGACGTCACTTAATCACGAAAATCTTCAAGACCGCGCGTCTGAACGACGCGCTGTCTGCGAAACGGGGACCCTCACGATGAGGTGATCCTTTTGCGATAATCTATGTGAGTTTTGGATAGCTTTGGATAATGGCCAGGTTTGGAAGGAGCGTGAATCCAACCAGGCCCCTAGAATAGAAAAGCCAATAACTCTCAGATCGGGCATCTGATTGACGCACCGTCTGTTGCGTTGGGTTCCTTTTGATGAGATAGAACTTTTGGATACATCAACTCAATACTTCGTGATATTTGATGTATTGACCCCTTGACTCGAGGAGCGGGCCCTCCCAGAATCAAGCGTGCTGTGTGCGGGAACCCTAGAGCTTGCTGCGATGACTACCGTACTAGAACCCTCCGTGGGTTCGACGACGACGACGACTGTACCAGAATCCTATGTGGGTTTGACAATTCTGCCCGAGTAGCTGGTCCTGTATCCTATGTGGTTCTAACAGCTTAGATGAATCACTGACTACATATGATAATCAATTTTACTCTAAAATAGCTGGGATGTATCCTGTATGGGTCCGACAACTTAGGCGAGATAACTAGCATGCATCCTGTGTGGGTCCGACAGCTTAGACGAGATAGATGGAATGTATCTTGTGTGGGTCCAACAGCTTAGAAGAGATAGTTGGTCCTATATGTTGTGTGGGTATGACATCTTAGCTGGTCCTGTATCCTGTGTGGGGATCACGTCTCAGATGATCCAGTGGATACATCTGATCATCTATATCTCTCTACAACTGTGGCATAACTGTGTGAGCTAATTCATGTATTTCAACCAATATCATTGTGGTCATTGACCTTACTACCTTTGTGGAATGGTTTGTTCTTGGGATTAAGAGTTAGAGAAAGACTGAGATAGGTAACATAGGTATATATTTGGGAATATACCAAAGTAGGGGTGGTTGATACTTCGTGATTGTATCATTCTTCTTTGTTTATCCTTAGTAGATATTGTGAGACCTTGTAGGTCTAGGGATTCTACTAAGTATCCTTATACTCATCCCTTCATGGGCTATGCACGCACCTCGTTGTGCTCGATTCAGACGACAGACAACACTGACGGAGGCTAAGAGCGCCACGATTGGACGGTACTCGGAGGTGGGCCTTGTGACGAGTCAGCATACGGAGGATATTGACAAACGTGAGTGTTGAGGTAGCCATCTGTACCTACCCTTAAGGTAGGAAACCCGGAGGACGATCCAGGAGTTGCTCTTTTTTTCAATTGTTGTCCCTTTTTACTTTTACTTGTTGTTCATTTGGGTTTTTATATTGGCACATTTAATTTCCCTCACACTCTTTTGTATTCAGTTTTACTTAGTCTTTACTTCCTGTTGCATACTATACTATGTTTGTTTACTTTTATAAAGGCAATGCCTTCTAAGCTTATGGATTTATGCCTTCGGTGCTAGTCGCCAACCCCTAGCCTATGGAAGGCAGTCTTGGGGTTGTCCTGGAATGGGCCCCAAGGATGGGTCGTGAAAAATTACGTATATTTTGTATTATATTAGTATAGATGGTAAAATAATTCCCAAAACATGTGAAAATAATCTCAATAGAAAATTGAATCCATTGCCATGCATTTTTTTATTAATTGAATGTATTTTACAAACCTCATTTTTTATGGTTTTATGGTCATTGACATTATCAGGATAGTTAATGTTCTTATCATCGAGGATCTCTTTCACTCTACATAATTATATTTTCATTATGATTTTCTTCCATGTCCATATTTTAACATCCCAACAATTTTATCTTATTTGGTAACATATTTATATGTTATTCCATATGACCTTCATATATAGTTTTCTCTCTTATCAAGACGAATTGTTATTAACCCTTTTTTATGAAGTGAACTATCAAGAAATGAATTTTAAAATGTTAAACAACTGATTAAATAAATCAAGATCAAATTGAAAGGATTAAATTTATTAAATGTGTTGATAAAATTCCACCCAAATATTATAAAAATAATACTATGTTCAATAACATATATGAGATTCCACACCTAGCCTAAATGAACCACGAAATATAACTATTTAAATATTACCTTTATAACCAGGCAGTTAAATTTTTGGGTATGAATAGGTTTAAATTATTAATAAAATATATTTAAAGAACTTAATAAACAACACATTATTGATAAACAAATAGGATATAAGAACTCAATTTTTAGTAAAGGCGTTTTATTCCATAAAAAATACATTTTCTTTATACTATTTTTATTTTTGTGAGAAAATATTTTAACTAACTTATGTAACATTTATAAAGAGTAATTAATAAAATAATTTTTATTTTTTAAATATAGATATCAAAATTATATTTGGTTCATATTTTGGTAATTTTATAAAACAATTTAATATTTAATGAATATTTAAAATTTATGATTTCTCATATAATTTTATTTATTTTAAATAAATCATATGATTTAAAAGTCCAATTATAATTTAAATATATTATTAATGTTAAACATGAAATATTTTATTTAGAATAAGTTATTTATTTTCCTTTTAATTATCAATTTTGAGTATTTTAGTATATGATTATTTTTCATCTTAAAAACATTTTTACCAACAAACTATTTTTAATTGAAAAAAACAATAAATTCTAATGAATTACAAACACTGTTATTTATACCTTATGTAGAAACTTTATGTAGTGATGTATATTTTTTGAAAACTATTCATGGAATTTTATTCATTTATTGGCACTGGGATGGACCTTGGTGAGTGTTTTGGGTGAGTATGAAATGTATAGAACCATTTATAATGATGAAATGGACAGTGTCACTATAAATATTGTAGAGTTTCATATTATATGGTGACCTATATATACGGTCCTAGTTCGCCCCATCCACTGATTTTTTTTACCAAATGTTATATCACATGATGTTCCCTTAATTAATGTATATTTTTAGTTTCAATATACCTTGTATTTTTTTTGAATGTGATATTTTTTATGATTGAACCTTATTATTTCTGGTTATTTCTTGTATGGAATATCCTATTGGAATTGTGATTTTTTGGGATCTTTTATCCTTTTACGGTAGTTATCTATTGCGTCACCATTTTAGATTATTACTAAATGGAGGGGAGATCCATTTTGGTTTCCTAAAATCTTTGATCTTATTATATAATAGTTGTGGATTAGATCTTGTGGGAGGTTTTAATTTTTCATTATGGATTTTTATTGAAAATTAATTGATGGATAAATCATGGTGTTATTTATTCTTATAGTCATTGTGAGTTTTCCATGACCCCCATCAATATTAGTGATTTGGTTTTGTTTTTTCCATTACTTAATCTATTTTAGATGTCATTTTAGGGGAAATTTTACTTTATATTTAATCTTAATTTATCTTAATATTTGGTAAATTAGGATTCCAATATTGTTTGGTTTGAAACAAGAAAAATACTTTGTTTTTATTTCTATGAATGGGTTTCAAACATTGTTTATTAAAAGAATGTGGTCACCATTTTAAAAGTAGTTTTTCTATTCATTTTTTAGTCTATGGTTAGTCCAAAGGGGTATTCAATAAATCATTCCAAAAGATGTTAATATTTTTAGAAACTGTGTGGGACCTTTGGTATATATTTTTAATAGAGTATGACTTTTTCACGATTAGTAAAACCTTGTTACAATAATTGAAAATTTGTTTTCATTTTATTATTTTAGCTCTACATAGATTTCCTATTATTAATAAACCATCTATACATGCCCTGTAATTGTGGAATACATAGGCAGTTCCATACACATGGTTGGATGTCGGTTTAGAAATACATCTGGAAAAACCTTGCGTTGTTCCCAAATTTCACATAAAATTTAATTTTCATTTATACCCTACATGATTTATAATATTTTCCCTCCCCTTTATCTCGTCTTGATCTACCAAACCAGGGGAACTCATAGGATCATCCTCCCTTATTCTTCCATTTATTCGATGCTCTCCATTTTTTTATTTCATCTAGATTTCATGTGATATGTTTTTATTTCTCCTCCATTTATCTTCCCCTCTCATCCTTTTTCCACATTCATAGATATTTTTCCCTATTTTTAAACCTAAATACTATTTAGGATGATATTAGAGTTTAGTATGGTTCTAATTATTGGTATTATTGTGTAAAGGGGTTTTAGGGATTTTCTATACTCAGTTACATATAAAATGACGATGGTGACATGTTTTGGAAGAGTTTTGATTATTTTTTTGTGTTTTTTTATATTACATAATAATTCCTCAAATTAATTTCATGAATGTTTTCAATTTTATTATGAAAATAATGTACTTGATATACCCAATGTGTGCATGGATATGATTAACAATGGTTCAGTAAACAATTTTAATACTCTGAATAGACTTTTCACATGCGAAATGATTTCCAAAATGACTCATTGGCTCTTTGAAAAGGGATTAATTATTTTTAAATTTTATTTTTAATTATATATTTTTTAATTTGGTTTTCATATAAATTAAAATAAAATTTATAAAAATAAGTTATTTTTCCATTTTTGAAATTAATTTGATATGTTGAACCTAGATTGTGTGATGAAAATTATTTAAAAGTTGATTTTTCAAAGAGTTGCTGATTCCCCAGTGAATTTAAAATTTTGGTTTGATAAATGTATTCTAAAAAGATATTTCAATTGATATTTCAAATAGTTTAAAAGGGATTATCATCCTAGTTCTATTTTGAAATCCTATTTCGAATATCTAAAGAGTTTTTATCTATAGCATTTGAGTCAATATATTGAGCCCTGTATGATTTTGATTCACACCGAGTATTTTAACCCCTTGAAGGATATTAAAATTTTCATAATTTTATTTGATTAAAATGCATGGATTTGAAAAGGATATTTTCTTATGATGATGTAGGAGGTGAGACGAGTTTTATCTCAAATGATTTAAAATTAGCCTTTATGCAAAGATTGATTTCTCAACTGTCTTGGTTAATTTAATCGGAATACTAACATTTGTTAAATAACATGTATATTTGAAACTATAGTTTATCATTTGGTTAACTATTTGGTAGAAACTAAAGATGTTAATTTCCCCTGAATCCATGGTAGCATAAACCTCTTGGGATCATTGTAGGGTCTAGTTAGTTAAACGGTACTACCGAGTAAGGAAGGTTCTTATAGATTGGATTAGGGTTTATATGTCTAGTTTAGATCATGTTACTTGAGTCTGATAGTGTTTCCCATTATGAAAAGATCCTTCTAATGTCATGTTAAACTATTCAATTTTAGGGGTGATTTTCATTTTCCTAGGGGTATTTGATCACATAACACCATTTATTAGTTGTAATATAGTATTTTGATTTAATGATATATTGATTTCAGTTGTGATTTTGATTCATTTAATTTTTTATTTTCGATTACAATAAAACTTATTACTAAAATGGTACAGAATGTGTGGTAAAAAATAAAAGGGTTTTTAATTTATTAAATAGGTGTAATTAATTTTTTTTAAATGAGATTATTTTAGATAATGTTGGATTTTAGTAAACAATTGAATTATAAAATAAAAATAATATTTAGTTTTGTTTCTAATGAATTTAGAATCCCTCTATCTATATTTCAATATGTTATTAAATAAAATGTGTAAACATCCTTATTTGTTTGTGAAAATCGAAGGGCATTTTAGAAATTTCAATGTGGTATGTTATTATATTTCTTTTAAAAATCTTGTTGAAATGTTATTTTATTCATTATGTTCTCACTAGATTTTTATAGATGTCTTTTCTAAAGGAATTATAGATACACCTTCACGAGAACATTTTGGGAAATTCCATCTCACACCCCAAATATGAATTGATATGCATGTTTATAGGAAGTTTCATTTTTTATAATTTCGGTTCCTAGTTTTATTGATGTTATTTGAGATTGAACATTGTCTATTGATGGACTAGGTGATGTGGTTAGTGATTGGAGGGCACTGGAAGTGATGTTTCTACTATTAAAGTTTGATAAATTTTTCATATATGATGTTGTATCTGCTTTTCAACATAGGATGCTTATATGTAACTTATTTTGTTGATTTTATATAATCTGTTTCTTTTTTGGATGGATGATAATATATTATTCTATGTTTTGTTGGATTATTTTTCCATTTCCAATTCTTATTATAGTGAGTTTTTAGTGTTTAATCCATGACTAAAATTGAATTCTTGAAACCTAGGTACCAGTTTCCAACATCTAGGGATCATAAAATCATTTTATAAATATTTCCAATCTAGGATGGATTATTTTTTGTCCATCCCAGTATGGTTCATTACAAATCCACCAATATTCCTCAATGTATGAATTTATAATAAATATCCCTCAGCAGACTTAACTATATGAAAATAAACTGTACAACCCCAAATTATATTACCTACTTGGATTTCAAAATTCACATGATGTAATCCTCACAATTAGACACTAAACTACATAATCATCATCCTCACCATAATGTTTTCAACAATATTTGTATCTTCATTACCATTTGATGTTAAACTGCATGATCATCATTGTTTTCTCATGATGTTAAACCATATAGAATCCTCTCAATAACATGAATTATAATTTAGTGAGGATTTATTCCAAGATTGAGAGGGAACCCTACATTTTAGTTTCATTGGCCAATTACGACACCCTTCTTTTGGTTTCGTTCACCTTTTCCACAATCATCTAGAACTACGGTTAGATTTATTATCATCCAAAGGGATGCATATTAATTTCATGATCTAAAATCATTGTCCAATCTATAAGAAATAACCCTATTAAATTATAGTGTTTGGGTCACTCCATTGACTCATTTTTATCATTGGGTTCTTCCATGCACTTAGATTACACCCATTTATCACCACATGTATGATCAAGCCCAATGAAGAGAATAAACCAAAATCTATTCATGGATTGACTCCCATTTACAATACACGAAGTGAAACATGGATGATTTCTCCCAAGATGTGTTACTATGTTGATCTTATTTCACTTCTTTACCCATAGGGTTGAAACTCTATATGAATAATGTAAAATTTTGATATATTTTCCCAATATATTTATAAAAAACTTGTGTTTTAATATTTTTATTAGCCATATATTAATTGAAAGATTTTTTTTATGAATTAAATATGGATTGAATACTTATCCCTATAATAAGCAGTGACGTTTGAATATCCTATATTGGTATCATATAACAATATCATATCAATATATATCATAAACATGAATGGTGATACCTCCATTGGGTTACATCATGATACCAAAAAATGAGATCGAGATACCCTTCTAAGTAGATAGTCAAACCAATATAACCATAAATTATTGTGCCCTTATCAGTATAATTCGTGTAAACATAATCCCCATCCCCATGATTGAAGAATCATGACCATAAAATCTTTTCATCTATACTAAAGATGATGTATATTTTTATTCGGATAATTATACATGACTCGTTTCCATAACCTATTTCTATATGCATCATATAACCAAAAAAAGGTCTGAGTTATAAAACCCTTAAATAGTAGAAAATCATGATTTTATTTCCATTAACATAACTATGAAAAAATAAATATTAAATGTTATATGACCATAAACTCCATCACCAGCATGGTCAATTCATGATGACCTTAAACATTTTTAATCCTCCCATGGGTTTGATCACAATATCATATAAGATTCCCATTAACATTAAGGATTCGTTGAACTTATAGATATTTAAACAACCTTGCATTTATGGTCTAAGATATTCAACCTTATAATAGTGGCTTCCATTTGTTAAAAATATGTGACCTTAATATAAAAATACACAAAATACATAATGATTTAAACATAAGTGTTCTCAATATCTACTTGATAATACCTCCCTCATATAAACAAAAAAGATTTATTAATATTTGAATAACCATCCCATTATATTATTAAATATATTACCCTATGGTGATGGAATATTTCTCAAATATCATCTTTCCTTCAACATAGGGTACACATTCAACAATAACTGGTATGAGTATTTTTGAACGGACCCCCTATATTAATTTCATAATTTCATATTCTTTATTGGCTTCCAAAACATTGTTCATGTCATGAAAGATGAATCTATATAAATATGATAGTGGAATCGATATTTTGAACATGGTTAATAGTCATATTTATCCTACGTAGACATTTTTAATTCATTTTAGATTCATGGGTTTACAACATAAATTTCACTCAAATATTTTTATTCATGTGGAATCCCAACACCCATATTTTTCCCCAAATTTTTATCTTATAACACAATAGAGTGAATCAGACTTGTTGGATCACACTAATTAAGTTCACCCCACATATGTGGGTTCCTTGATTGTTGTTGATGTGGCTTTGTAACTCAAACTCTTTTATCCCGTTTACATATTATCTTTTACCATATATTGACTTTTACTTATCTCTTTTTTATCACATTGACCATTACTCACATTATCGTATTGAATTTTGGTTGACTCTTTCATTAATTTGATTGACATACTAAATGTGAAATATGGAGTTCAAATATTTAGTAGTTTTTCTACATAGAAAAAATTAAAGAGGGTTATCAATAAATTAGAGACTATCCTTTAATACCAAATTATATTAGGTGGTTCCTCACCCATCACCTAATCAATCGCATACTTCCTTTTCTAAGAGGATTTAATATGTTGATTCATCTTGGATGGTTTTGTTATCAATTTTCAGCCTATGGATTTAGTATAGACACTTTCATCTAGACATTTTCTTGTTGATCCCTGAATGCTACAACTCAAGATGATGTTTCTTCCCACTTATATTTAGTAGTTGTTAGAAAAGTTCATATGAATATTATATCCTCTTCATGTGTCTATGAGTTGGACTAGAGTTAGATCTAAATTCGCACACCTTCAATAATATCATTTGGAGTCTCCTAATGATCCACCACACCACAAGATGGAGACATATTTGGGGAGTGTTGAAATAATATTATTCAAAATGATGTCACCTAGGAAAGAATCCATGGACCATCATGTAGAGTGTACAGTAACACTAATTCCTAATCCCCATACACACCAGCCAATGGATAAGGAATCCAATCTAGCCCAATGAGGTTTGAGTTATGAGGATTCAAATGTTTCTCAAGGAACTATTCTATATTACATAGTGTAATTTAGCAACATATGGGCATGAATCAACATAATCATTAAACATGGGCTCATACCTGAGTATTTTGGAATGATGTATGAATGATGTTCTATTGGGATTGGTGTGATAATTGATTTCTAGGTTAAATGTTAATGCTCAAGATAATTAGTTCCAAGAAGAAACACTTGAATGAACCTGGATGAAGAATGTACACCAACATTATGTAATACTATGTTGGGATAGTAGAGGTTGAATACCTATAATTTCAATAGTAGGGATGATTAGTTCACTATATGTAACAATGTTAGTTTAATAAAACATCAATGTGAGACTCAACGTGTCATGTCATCTCCAAAATTATTGATATATGAGTTTATACGATACAAAAAAATGGATGTTTGAGATTAAGTATGATGGGGAAGATCATCTGATGAATATAATTGGAGAGTCTATATTTTTCTAGTTGAATTCAATGAGGCCGATGGAATTGGTTTATTTTGGTAGTTTAATAGAATTCTAGAGTAGGTGATGCAAGTGTATAAGATTATTAATTCCATGAAACAAAATGGAAATACATAGAATCCTTTCCTCACATATAGGTAAAATTAATATTCATAAAATGTATTAGAGTGACGTGGAAATTATGTTCACAATTCAATGGGTGATGGATGTTAAAGTAAGGAGTGATATAGAAAATTTAATGTTTTTTGTTCGAATAGAATATTAACTAAAATAGTAAAATGGGGTTGTTAATTGGGTAACTATATGGGACAAATATATTAGTTATATTAGTCTCAAATTTCAATGGGACTAAAAAACTATATTATTATTGATAATGGTTCGCATGGGTCCTAACCCAATTATTTTTAAGAATGATAATCATGGGAGAATCCTAGTTCTGATGGATGGAATTAAAAAGGTGTAATTATAGGTGGATAAACACAATAAAATACAATTGTGATAGTTGAAATTCCCTTATGATGATTTACCGGTGGTAAATCGTAAAGAGATTACATTATACACCTATATCCCCAACATGGGGTTTTAGATCCTCATTTTAGTTCTTGGTGGTGGAGCATGGTTTCTATGTGTTTGATTGTGTATTAATCAATGAAATGGAAGGATTCCACATGAATATGAAATGATATTATAATGATTACTTGATTTCAATTTTATTATGAATACAATAATTCATAATTTCATTCTGTTATTGGTTATATTTAGTGAGTATTTAGAAGAATAATGGGTTCTCATGGTCATGTGGTCAATTAGGTTTCCATAAAAATGTCTTTGGAAAATGGTGATGGTGCCAGATGTGTTACATAGATATCAAAAGTCTAATTGAATGATATGTGTCTTGTGGTATGTTCCATTCATTGTGTACCATTATGGAATATGGTGTAAGAAAAAAATAATTTATATAGAATATTAGGATCTCTTATAAATATCAAATTTTTTTGTGAGTTCATGTCTCAAATTAACAGTGTTGAAATGGACTATAAACTAGTTCAATGATAAGGTTGATGACATTAACATTCTTGGAAGATGTAGGTATTGTTAGTCTTGTAGAGTTAATAATTATTTTGAAAAAATAAATCATATGGAAGTAGTATAATGAATTCCAATTACCTTATATTAATATTATATAATTCAATATAGGATATATGAAAACAATGTTACTTTTTACTGAATGGATTTTTCATATGAAAAGTCGGTCAATCCAAGGAAACTTTATTGTGACCAAAATGTTTGTTTCTAGAAAAAAAATTACATTAAATCAAAAAAACCTACATTTGATAGGGGTGGCGATTTTTTTCACAATGAGATCACTAAATCCTATATTGAGATGATTTTATGGTAAAATAGGGTCCAAATTCATCTGTAGATGGACATATAGAATGTATGATGAATTGGGGATGTCTATGGGAATTCAGGTTTGGGGGATTCATGGTGACATCACATATAGATATGATTCATTCTCTAGTGGGATATTTATTTAATGAGTATTTGTTTTACATGGATCATATTACCAGATGATGAAGTATAAGGTGAGTATTTCATGAGTTCAAATGAATGTAAGTGGAGTAAGGTAGATATCTTCAATTTATGTATGGATTTTATGAAACTCCATGATAGTGATTGAAATAATTAGAGGAAATGATTGTTTTTCATGTTACATTTATTTCTAAAATAGAAATACCATCTATAAAAATTTATCTTCATCAAAAAATAAAAATGTACCATGATTCATGTGGACTAGAATTTGGGTGGAAATATATTCAATGTGTATTAAGAGTCAAATAATTGTAATACTACCTAATATGTTTTATAATTCCAAGATGACTAAACTATAAACTAATAAATTCAGTTTCATGGATCTAATTTTTTTATTTGTATAGATCTTCAATAGGATATAATTGTAATTTGGTATTTAAAGTCTATTTATTATGTTAATTCTTTCTTCATTGAATCTAGATAAATGAATCCCCCATGTTTTAGTGTAAATTTGTTTTCATGGGTTTAAAATTACATGAAAAATATCATCAAAATATCACTAGATAATAGGAGGACATTTTAGTTTGGTTATCGGACCCTCAAAGGGTTAGAGATAAGGTTGGGAATAATGGGATAAAGGGGCCACATATGTATTGGTTAAATTAATATTATGTTTAGTGGGATTTAATCATACTAATGACATTAGAGTTTCTATAAGATTCTAAATAAGGATTTTGTGATGATTTTTATGGATATCATTATACTAGCAGAATACGATGTTTCTAAATCTTAGTGATCAAAATTTATAAGTACATTTCATCATGAATTATTAAATGGTCCTAGGGTATGGAGAAACATTTTTATTGTAATTTCAATGAATCCATGGAATTGAAACATGGTTGATTTTCTTAAAAAAATAACATGGAGGAATTTAAATGATTTTCAATTATTTAGAAGGAAGTCATATTTTGGTTCTGGATATAAAGGGAGGGACTCTTCTAGTGGGATCTAGAATGATGATAAGATATTTTGAGTATAGAAACATTCAGTTTTTTACGAGGGAGAATAAATGTTGGTTGATGTGGAAATCATTAATGTGATTCACGATTTTATTTAAGGGCTTAGAGGTTGGAATATAGATGAAATCATGTTATAAAAATGAATTAATAATTGTATAAATATTTACAGATTTAGTGATCTCATGGAGTAAAGGTCCTTGATATTTTTGAAGAATAGATGAAATTTAGGAGGTTATGGAGCTCTTTGGAAAAATATAGGCTTCAATGGATTATCGATGAACTCTGTCTGGCTAGCTAATTTGGGATGAAGAAGACTACACTAATTGAAAAATACCACATACAAGATGTGGTAGTAGAACCAGCTATCCATTGTACATTTAAAAAGGTACAAATTAATGAATATTCCAACCAACCATCTAGAGAGAGGTCATCCGTCATTTGGTGTGTCCTGATGGTTTTATGACTGAAGAAGAAGCCACATAGACTTCCTGATTGAGAATATCTAGTATCTACTTGCAATGGGATATTTGATCTGATCCAATACTTAATGATGGTAAAAAGGTATTAATTATTCCCTCCCTCAAATCAACCTCGATGAAATCTAGAATATTCTTAAACCATTTTATTGTTGAAAATATATCTTTGGGTGGAATTGGAAAAAATGCCATCAAAACCATTCTTTAGTGCCAATGTTCTATGATTTCCGAATTTATATCAAGTCCTCTAATTTTACAAGATATCTGAAATCCCTTTTAGAGTGTTATGTTTATGTAAAAATATTCCCACTACACAATATTCTCATTATACTATAGTCCTTATACTTATTATATTAATATAATAGAATGATTATATTAATGTGATTTCTTATTATAATTACCTGTCCATCTATATTACTTATTTATCAATTGTCAATACCATTAATAGTAGTGACTCTGGAATTCTTGAAATAAACATTAAAAGGAAATGGGAAATATATCCTAGAGGATTCTAGATATACCTTCTAAAAATAATTGGGTTATTGTATTCCATTTTCATTATATAAACTATAAATAAAGTGAGCATTAGAATCTTGGCAATTATTAAATTCAGAGGACTAATAAAATAAATCGTCAATCTGTTGTGGTGGTAGATGTATGGGTACTTCTTGAGCCATTTCAGAGCCTTGTTACAAATGTATGGGATTTATATACATTCCATATTTTAATTTATTTATCGCTTCCATTGATTTTTTGATCAATCTTTGAAACTATCAATATTAATAATAGTGTTAATTATAAATATCATTTTCTCATATTATTCTTCTTATACATAAAAAATACAATTTCAGTAATGCACATTCCACTTTTATTTAGTTATTCCATTTGATTTTTTAAAGGGAATTTCACTTCAAACTCGCTTTCTATTTTACCCACATATATTCAATATTTGGTATCAAAGGGTAATTGTTTTTTTCATACTCTTTAAAAAAACTATTTATTCAAAATCATTAAACACTTTATCATGAAACAATTTTTTTCTAAATGTATTAATTTAAACACCAATAGTTCTATTAACAGACAATTTATGGGCCATTATCCTTTCCAATTGTAATAATGATGGTAATTAGAAAATGTATTTTTAGTTTTCTTAGATTTTTTTAGACCCCTATATTTTAAAAGGAAAAATAGGTTCCATAGCATATACGATCTAAAACACCAATCCGAAACGAAACATAAAATATTAATATTTGAATACAATAACTATAGCAGAACCATTAATCTTGAAGCTATAAATAAGATTAACATTTTATGAAATATTTATAAGTATCATACTCAATATATATGTACTGATAAATTGATAGGAAATAAAAAATTAATTTTTAATGATGTTATTTTATTCTTTAAAAAAATAGTATTTATTAAAAAATGATTTTTATAGGATTATTTGAGAAAATGTTATAATTACATTCCAGAAATTTAATATAATGTATTTGATATACTGAAATTTGTTTTTGAAAGTGTAAAATTAAAATTAAATTATGGTAAAATTTATTGTTTTTTATGAAATAGCTGATTTTTAGTGAATAGTTAAAATTACAGATTTTTCAAACAGTGTCATTATTTCATTAAATAATGTAATTTGAATGTATAATTATCTTTAAGATTTTTTTATTAAAGATAATTATGAACCATTTTATTTCAAAAAATTCAATTATATTCATTTTTTATTTTATTTTTATGGATGGTATAAGTAGTTTATTTTCATTCATAAAAACAAAGGTCCCTGTAATGTGTTTTTAGGGGCATAAAATTTACCCATTATAATTAATTTAATTAAAAACTAGTATGGAAATATTTAAATGAAATTTAAAAATTATATATTTATTTATATGATTTTAAATTCATGTAATGACAATTTCTAGTCATTATGTTAATATAATACCATATATTTCTTAAAAAATTCATGTTCTTGAAAATACCATATTCTTTATCTTTTGTGAGTTTATTTTTTAATAAAATTATTCCAATTATTTTTATATAATATGATAAAATTGATTCCATATAGTTAATAAACATAATTAATATTATTTAAAAATTTCAAAATATTTTTTCCCATATTGAATAGTAAAAATAATAAAAAAATAACTGCCTCGTGTATGGTTAAAAGGGGGGTCACGTTACTTGTTCATGTATTAAAAATAACATTAAAAATTGTTATTTTTTAAATTATATATTAAATTTCATATTTATAATTGATGAGTCCAATTCATGAAAGAAAAATCATTTCATTTTTAGCATTAAATGATATATTAACTAGGTAAAATCTAGTTACTATGGTGAAAACTAAAATGGTATAATTGAGTAACCATATTGGAAATGGGAATAAAATGTTTAAAACATGTCTATTTATTAGTAATGGAAGTGTTTATTGACCTTTTTTCCCCTACATCATGATTTATAAATTAATTACACACATTCATTAATATTGACCACTAATTATTGAATATTTTTGGGTACATAAAAGTTGTCAATCTTTCTAACTTAAAAAAGAGAAACTCATTCACTATGTACTATACAATTTAGAATTATTTTTCTATAAATTAATTCTAATATATATTCCTTGATTCCATTAAAACTTCATAAGATAATTGGTTTGATTATAAATGCATCTTAGGATGTCTTTTGGTGCAAAAATAATCTGGCTGTTGAATGAAAAGGTATCATTATTAACATATAATTTTTCAATTTAATCTTTAAAATCCATAAACTGTTACTAAAAAATGATGATATAATAAAATAATTATCTATAATTTACATAGATGTTATTATATGTGTTTTATAACTTTTATTCATCTCATTTTCTATGAAATAGGAAACAAAACCATTGTTTGTGTGTAGGTTGTACTACCGCCTCACGAACAAATATAATTCATTTTCAGTTATATCCTCTGAAGGATGGTTATACTAGTGGAATTAATTTATATATATTTGATAATCATCACATATATTTCATTCCCAATATATGATATATCATTTAGTTTCTTACCTTTCTATTTACTGAAAAATTAGAACATCGTTAATACGTACTTGTTGACTACCACATCCACAAAGTGATGTGATTCATTATTCATCACCACATCACATAAAAGAAATATATAAGTGTTTTTAAACAAATAATATTTAATTTATGATATTATGAACATCCTAGAAAGATGAAATACTACTTTACTTCTTTCAATAATGATCATTGAAAAATGAAAATGTTACTAATACGTACATATGACCTTCATTCCCTATTACTATAATATAATGACCTATTATGTAAAAATATATAATGATTATTTTTTAAAATAATATTTTATGTATTAAAAATAAAATTATTTCTTCATTATTATTATTATTGTTATTGTTGTTTAATTATTTCTTCTATCAACACATCCATCCTACTAAAGTCATTCTTGACATATAAATCGAATATCAACTGAAAGTCCAACCTAAACATAATTGATTAAGAAAATGAAAATGAAAATTAAATAACAACTATAAAAAATATAAAAATTAAAATTTATCTTATCAAATTATATAATTATAAAAATATTATTATTTATTATGATAAAGTACATACATGATGATTCGAACCCGAGGTGACAGATTTAAACATAATTTTCCTACATTGACGAATTTTTTAATGTTATGTGACTAATTTTTTAATATATTGTATATAATAACCTATAGTAATAAATATAAAATTAATAATGGAATTTTTTTATTTTAATTTAAAATTAATTTAATGTCATATATGAGTATTTTTAATTGAATGTAACCAAAGATGTAAATGTGTTATGTTACAATCTTTATTCTTTCTGAGGTTTTTCATATTAAAGGTTCCATCATGGGAAATAAAATAAAAATATTTACTTAAACCAACTATATATTATTATCCTGTATTCGTGAATTATATTTTCTTTTTTTCTTTAAATTCCTCTCTCATTTAATAAATAAACATCGTGATATTTATTTGTAAGAAAAATAGATATTATGACTTCATTAAATATGGAATCATTCTATTCGATGTTTATATTTACCAAAATATATCTTAAAGAATGTTTTACGTATATAATGATTTATAAATAATTTTTTGTCATATATTACTTTTTTTACATCATGTTTTGAATGGAATATTTATTTCATTTTCTAGTCGAGGTATTTTTTTCATTTTTTCACAAAAATTTTGAAATGAATGTTTTCTTTTATGTTATATGGAAGAAATTGAAATTTCAATCATACTCACCACTAAATTCAATGAAGATTACTTTAAATATTTCTATTTCTCATTTCGAATAAATTGTTTTCTATAATATGTTATAAATATTTAGATTTTAAATAAGTGATTTCAAGGTTAAAATTGTATTTTCCTCATTGAATATTCCATGTGGTCTTTTAAAAATGTTTTCTTCGATGATGAAAAACTCATAGGTTATAGACTACTTCTCAATTATTTAAATTTTTCTATTACATATGCACCTAACAGATTATCTATTCCATTCATAGGAAAGAACATTCCATTTTATCATTTATGAAATTCATTTTTTATGAAATATCTATTGATTATGAAATGAGGCAAGATTATCTACAATATTTAATTCCCTGGGAAATTATTTTTCTCATACCATATTAGTAATTTTATTTTTTTTAATACATAATCATGTATGTTCGAGGATGAGTGGGACTAGATAACACTCTATTTCATTGTTTAGTATTTTTGGATTCATGAGATGTTCTATATGGGATTGAGTAAACCTATTCGATTAGGGGACATTATCCACCATGTGATATTTTCTTGGTCATTATCATAGACTTATGATTATGTATTTTTTATGCAGCTTTCTAATTTATTATGTTACCATGATCTTATGATACCAGTTTTTTGTGTTATTCTACAATGTTATTAATCATGATACTTCTCTTTAATGATGTAATGTTATAACATTTTCTCACACAATATACTTCCTTGTTCTATTTGTTTCTTTAATTGGCTTTATTGAAAAACATTTCTTTTATATATTTCTTAGGTAATCCTATGTTGTTATTGGATATCACTATGAATAATTTAATTCAATATGTTCTGTTTTGGTTTCTTTTGGATGTTTTATATCACAAATATTTTAAATAAACTAGGCCTTATGATATTTTTGTTGTTATTTTTGGATGGTTATGTTAAAAATAATATAATAATTTTTGTAATAGTCATGGGTAATTATTGTTGGTATTAGAGAAAGTAAAAGTTATTTTGGGAGATTATAATTAGATAAATTTAATTAAAAACCATGGAGAAATGTATATGTATATGATAATATCATAAGTTTTTGTAAGGAATAGACTATGTGGATTTCATGAAATATATACATATCATGACACAAAGAGTGGATAAGGTTTTGGTTCACATTAATTTTGGTGTAATAACCTATAAAAGAGTTGGATTTTTATATCTCATTCATCATTCATATTCACAATGAGTGATTCCATGCTGTGAACTAGGTTTGAAACTCCTGGGGGATATTTTTGGGTTAATTCATTTATTATTCATAGACCATCATGAATGATTTTAGAATAAGACGACGATGGATGACCTAGGTCAATTTTAGCGTATCATAGATTGAATTTTTTCATGATTTTGATTCTCTATAAATGATTCTTCATGAATATAATTATTTTTTCATACATTATGGTTTTTAGTTTTATTTATTGGCCCAAACTAGTAGGAATGATGTTAATGATTAATTTGATAGAAATTATGGTTATTTTAGAAATAAAATGGGATGATGAATGAATTGAAAGTTATTGTGATTATTCCCAATCAGTTACCATGATATATGATTAACAACCTGTACCATTACCAAATCTCATACTCACCAAGGTTGTGTATGATGGATTATTCTAAGAGCTTGGGAGGAGGAGGCCATGGTGAAAAAAGCCTTAATTTCTATCATGGTAGAAATGTGGGTTGAAAACCCAAGATAAAACATCAATGGAATAATAAACTTTTTTCAATTTGTAAATTTTTTTTATATATCAACAAAAATTTAACTAAAAAAGAAGGGTCTAATATAGGAAAGTAAATTTCATCATTGAGTTCCACTTATAGATTTTTTATTAAATGTGGGTAGCATAGTCATTATCCCAGTCTATTCCCACTTCTAAAAGATTACTCCAATAAAATGGAAGGATTTATGATACAAAAAATATTAAATTGAATGTATTTACTTATTTTGAGTATACAATTATGTTGTAGTAGTATTTCTTTCAGGGGAGTTTTGGTTATAAGAATCATAAAAAATCAAAGGAATGTCTCACTTTTTTGAAAGCATATATGGTTTTTCTGTATATTTATGGCGATCTAGGTTATTTATTAAATAATTATTATATATTATTATGGAATATGAATTTTATTTAGGAGACTTTATGAGTGATTTTTTTATTTTTATCTAAATAATATAATTATATCGGATGAGTATGTGATCAAATTATTCAAATATTTTTCTTTAAAAATTATTCAAACATATTTTGTTGAATCTTTGGGCTAGCTTTTCATAAAATTATATAATTTATTATTTTTTTATTTTATTTGAGGTAATTGAGAATAATTATCCATTTAATGATATAATGGATTGTTCATTTTGGGAATTATCTTACGTTGTGCTAAATGTTTTGGTTTTGAGTAATGTATAATGAAAAGTGGAAAATCATTTAATCTTTTGGTCGCTCATATGATACATTAAAAGGTAACTTATATGCTTCAAGAAAAAGAAAATTCTTCTATAATTCCCATATATTGAAAAAATTGTTATATTTCTATGTAAATTAATTAAATAATGAAATTAAACTTATCAAGTATGTATATTTTTTATGCTACTAGTCTAGATGGTAAAATAATTCCCCAAATATGGGAAATGGATTTTGATAGAAAATAGTTTCCCTTAATAATAATTTTTTATGAATTGATGGTATTTTACAAACCTCTTTGGTTTATGGTTTTTTTGTCATTAACATTACCATGGTAGCTCACTTTTTTATCCTTGAGGATCTATGTCACTGTAAAAACTGATTTTTCTATAATAATTTTCATGATTGTTTATATTTTAGCTTCCCAATATTTTTATCTTATTTGGTAACCTATTTAGGTGTTATTATATATAATCATCATACATACTTTTCAATGTTATCAAGATGAATTTTTATTATCCCTTTTAATGAAGATAACTATCATGAATATAATTTTCAAATGTGGAACCAATGATTAACTAAATCTAGATCAAATTGAAAAGAATAAATTTATTAAATGGGATGAATGTTTTTCTCCGAATTATTTTAAAAATAAAAATATGTTCAACAACATATAT
Source organism: Viscum album (assembly GCA_963277665.1). Taxonomy (NCBI): domain Eukaryota; kingdom Viridiplantae; phylum Streptophyta; class Magnoliopsida; order Santalales; family Viscaceae; genus Viscum; species Viscum album. The sequence goes on along the minus strand of OY728121.1, from coordinate 1,652,006,249 downwards.
GAGATTCCACAATGAGCCTAAATGAAACAAGAAATATAACTATTTGAATATATCCTTTCTAACCATGCCGCTAAATTTTTGAGTTTTAATATGTTTAAATTATTAATGAAATATATTAAAAGAAACTACTAAATGAATCATTATTGTTAAACTAATAGGATATAAGAACTCAATTTTTTGTATAGACATTTTATTCCTTAAAAAATACATTTTTATCATAATATTTCTAATATTTTTTTGAGAAAATATTTTTATTTACCTATAGAACATTTACAATGAGTATTTTATAAAATAATTTACATTTTTTAATCTTGATATTAAAGCAATATTTGAGGGATATTTTGGGAATTTTATAAAATAATATAATTTTTAGTGAATATTTAAAATTACTAATTTCTCATATAATATAATTTATTTTAAATAAATCATATAATTTAAAAGCCTGATTTTATTTTAAATATAGATTTTTCGTTAAACATGAAATATTTTCTTTATAATAATTTATTTATTTTCTTTTTAATCAAAAATTATCAGTATTTTAGTATATGTTTATTTTTATGCATAAAAAATTGTTTTCTTCAAAATATTATTAATTACATAAAAACATTCTATATTAATTAATTAAAATAAACTATCATAAGGAAATATTAATGTAAATTTATAGATACAACTTGAACATAATTGATTAAGTAAATATATTTTACATGGGAATAAATGAAATAAGAAGAGTAATTATTTTGAAAAAAGATCCTACAATAATAATAAATTAACATAATTTTTTTTATTGATAATGATAAAATCCGTATATGACTATTCAAACTCAGTATAATGGATTGTGTCACAATTTCCCTTCATCAAAACATATTTTAATATTATGAAGATTTTTTATTTTATATAGTATATGTTCTTTCAACTTCAAACATTATATCAGGATTCCTTAAAAAATCACTTCATATTAATTTGAAATTCATTTTACTTCATCAAATAGAATTTTATTTGAAGGTTACCAAAGTGGTAAAGACCTTATGTTCCTATTTCATTTAATTTCAAGTTTATATATGTTCCTGATTTCATTAGGGGAAATAATATTAAGTAATATTATTGAAATAAGTTAATTTTTATTTTCTCTAGACCCTAATTTTATTTAGTTTTTTAGTTTCCATTTCATCCCATATTTATTAATCAAACATATAGAATGTTGTTATAGGTAATACAGATCGTATATCTTCATTAGATCCAGATTCTTTCTATTCAATGTCTTTATTTTCCATAAAATGTTTTAAATTTTTGTACAATAATTTAATGATTTATTAAATTCATCATCAACTATTTTTATTTTTTTACAATTGGTTTAAAATAAATCATTCTATCATTTTGCGAGAATGGTAATTTTCTACTTGTTAAAAAAATGTGAAAGTAATTTTTTCTTTTGACTTATATGTTTTGAATATAATTTCTAAATTTCATGACTGATCAATTTTTTGAATATTCCATTGGTTGTTTCCATGATTATTTCCAGAGATTTTTTTAATATAATTCTTGATCTTTTTATATTTTAAAGAAAATATATCATAGTGGAAAATGTATTTTTATCATGTAGTATTAGATTTGTTCTTTTATAGATGTTTTCATAAACTATTAAAATGATTTATATGATATATTTATTCTATATTCTGTATATATGTCTCTTATATATATTCCTAGATCATTATCCCTTCAATTTTGGGGGCTCATACAGGCTATAGAATCATTTATCAAATGCCTTCTTTTGGAAATATAATTTTACTATGACATGAGGCAATATTATTGAACCAATTTCTTTCCATTGGTAAATATTTTGTTTTTACATTTGTAATTATTTCATATTTGTGAAAAACAAATGCATGTAAATATTATGATGGGTGAACCCATGTAGTGGTCCCACAAATAGTGTATTTTTTGTATCAATATATATTATAATTGTGATTGGGGAGTAAAACTAATATATTATAGTACTTTATCGACCATGTGATGTTGCCTTGAATTTTAGCATTTAAATATGATTATGTCATTTTATATTTTTCTTCAACATTTACTACGTTTCCATGATCTATTTATACCATGTTATTTTATATATTTATTCAATGTGATTACTTATAATACTTATCTTTTATGATAATATGTTATACCTTTGAAATAGATGTCATGTTTCCATATAAGATTTATTCCATTATAAAGATTTATAGCTTACTCAGGATATTAGGTATTCCCTAGTTTATCATATACAGTTATAGGAACACACTAAGGAGAATAAAAAAAATTAGGTTCTTTTGGATGTTTTAGGTAACTATACATCCAAGTACCATTAGCCTCATGGTATAACGGTTGTAATTATTAGATGGTTTTGTAAATGAACGTGTAATATTTTTCTTAATAGGATTATGTCATTGTAGTATTCTTATTGGGAATATAGTTCAACATAGTCAATCATATCAATCTTATGAAAAAGATCAATTAAATATTTTTGATATTTATGCATTTTAATTTAATGATAAAGTTATTAAGACCATGCATTATGGTTAAATAAAAAATGAATTTACAATAATTTATACATGAAAAATTGCTCAAGTAATTTGGAAAATCCATGTAGTATCTCAAATTGTAATGATAAGAATTTAAATGATACTATAATAGACATGTTTAGAAAAAAAATTTGAGAGTTTCTTTACATATCCCAGTGAATCTATTACTGAATTTATTACACTATTAAATAGAATTTGTAATGATTAATAGGAACAAAGTGATTTTTTTGTACAGAATCATTTGTTAAGAAAATATTGATGGTTTTAAGATGAAATTAGGAATATAATTTCACTTAGATACAAGAATATAATGAAATTAAAAAAATTGTGGGTTTAGGGCTAATTGGAACCCTAAGGACATATGATATCACTATGAAAAGGAAACAAAAAAAGAGGAATGGAGGTTAAAAGAAACTAAAAAGTGAATATCATTATGGAAATCAATGAAATCACATTAGAGAGTATTATAGAGATATATAAAATTTTGAATAAGGTAAAAAATTAGATGAATAATAAAATATATTCTGAGCACTTAAAAATGGAAAATCATGAAATTGATGTTACTAAATCTAGTTGTATGAATATTGTACATATCAAGCTATATTATCCCTTGAACAAAATATCTAGTGAAAATAATCAATATAATAAGGAACTAAATTTTCTGACTTGGAGTGATAGAGTGGATATAAATTCAATATATTAATTATGTGATGAAACTCCCAAGTTCCGCATTTCTTGTATTTAGGTCTGTAAATAAGTAAATTTGGTATTCTTCATTTCTCACTTTTCTACACCATTTACATATTATTTAGTATATAGAGATCTTATTTATGCAATAGATCAAATTTAAAATGGAAATTAATTTTTTTTATTATTTATAGACCATAAAACGAATTATATTATTTCTTATTATTGAAAAGGATCAACTTTTAAAAGAAAATTATTAATTGGTTTTTAAAATAACAGATCATCAGAATATTTAAAATCTTGAATCTTATATTAATGATCTTAAAAATAATCATTCTTTATTCAAACATAGTTTTTAATATTTAAAATTGGTTTTGGGGTCTCAATCTGTCATTAAATATAAATGGTGAATTTGATTTTCAAAAGAATATAGATTTTCCAAAAATTCTTACAATACAATTTTTGAAAAGAAGAAATTAAAAAAAAATTAAATATTATAATAAATTTATTCATCTTTTATATAAATGTAATTATAAAATTTATAAATATGGTTAAAAATAAATCAATTTTAATTTTACATTTCTAATTGGAACAAATTTATTTGAAAAAAATTGATACCTATTTTTTATTTGCTAATTTATCTGGCCTATGATATGTGTAGTGAAAGCTAATTTTTTCATTATATTTTTTAGAAAAATTTTAAATGTTGGAAATTTAAATAGTATATGTATAGGAGCGCGCAGGGAACTTGTCTGGTGATCCTTATGAATTCAATCATCTTGAATATTTTTTTGCAGGACGTTTGACATTTATAGATTATTAGAAATATAAAATCACATGTATTAGTATGATTGGTTTCTCTTATAATAAATTAATTAAAAATGATTTATTTAGAAATATCATGAAGCATAATATATTATGTATTATTAAAGTTTCAGATAGTGGTTTTATATTTTATTTTAAAATAGAATTTTAATATGTTATTAATTGTAAAGGAAAAGATTTCTTTACGAATTTTTATTTTCAAAATGTTTGTTTAATAGATTAAAATTTAATTTTCAAGTCACTATGTTACATACATATGTTTAAAAGGTAATTAATCATGTATTTGGAATCAATTCCTAGGCCATTGTAACATTCTCTCTTTTAATAAACTCAATTGTAACTTACTAGTAGAAGATTTTCCAAAACTATTTTTCAATGAAAACATTGATTTGGAACCTTTATAACATGGAATGAAAAAATCATCCATTTAATATTATAGGAATGATTCCTCTTTTAAATATATATATATAGGTTACATGAACTCTATATACAAGATCATATTGCTAAATTTAGAGTTAAAAAATACACCTTAGTAATTATCAATGATTATACGTTATTTACATGGGTTTTCTTATTTATACATAAAAATGAGGAAATTAATGGATTTATAAAAATTTAAAGGAATTTAAAAAATTGAACAAGTCTATAAAAAAATTCTCATTATAAGTTACCATGGTGGATAATTCTGTCACAGAAACATTGATGTGTTTTGTGCTTCTCAAATATATCATCACTCCTTATATTATCCTAGAACAACTGAACAGAATGGGTTATTAAAAAAATGAAATATGACCCTCAATAAAATGGATTGGACTCACCTGAATTATTATATAATTAATCAATAATGTTTTATAGAGTTTTCAATAACTATTTCTTGATACTTAAATGTATCCCATTTGACCCATCCATGGAAAAACCCCTTACGAACATTGGAAATAAAATATTCCTAAAGCTGGTTTTATTAATATTTTTTATGTAAATATTTTATCTTTAATATCATGTATAATCTTGGAATGTATGATCACAAATATATTGGAGGTATCTTTTGGGTATTAAAACTATATTAAAGCCCACCGAGTTATCAATAAGGGGAGTAAGACCATATAAGGGTCAATTTACAAAAAAATTGATGATTATATTTCCAAAAAAAACATAAAATTAATGTTGATGTTGAAAAAACCTAGTATAACCATGCCTAAAACACAATATTGTAATTTAATATAATATATTCAATGAACCCTACAACTCATTTACATAAGTACAGGTTTAAATCTATAGAAAATAACATTGATAATTTCTTTAAGGAATTACAGTTCAAAAGTTAAATTAGAAGTTCATTCTTGAATGAGGTCTAGAGTCTTGATTATTTCTCTCCCCATGATCCAACTTCAATTAATGAATATATTAATGATGAGAATTCATTACATTACATAATATATTAGTTTGACTAATATCAAAGAAATAATTACAATACTATGATGGAAGAAATAAATAATAATCTTATTTTTAGAAGAAATGGTATTTTTGAAAACCAAATGAATGAACAAGGAAATATATTCTAAAACATGGATCAAAATGTTTATAAAGGATATAATAAAGAAAAATTCATTAATTATGGTAAAATATTTGATCCTATATCACAGTTATAATCCATTATTATCATGGGGAATTCACCATTAATATGAATTTTAATCTTTTTCAAATGGATGTTAAAACTTATTTTCTAAATGGATTTACATCCAAAAATATTATTTACATAAACAACATAGTTTCTAAAATCATAAATTACCAAATTATGTGTTTATTTCAATGAAATATCTTTTTGGTTTAAAAGGAATCCTTTCAATATTGGTATGAATGGTTTATAAAATTTATTTTATCTAATTATTTCAAAATAAGAAATTAAAATTCACCACTTTTTATAAAACATATTTGAAATTATTTATAAATTTTTCAAATTTATGTTGGATTTTTTTTCATAAGCTAAGAAAAAATTTATAATGAATATTTAATGTAATGAATAATGAATATGAAATGTGTTTTTTTGGAGAATTAAAATTCTTCCATGGTTCTCAAATTTCAAAAAAATCTATTTGAACATTAATAAAACAATGTAAAAAACACCAATGAAAATATATATAAGATTAAATAGATATGGTTGTGTAAATTAGAACACCTATGTATACAACATGTAATATAATATTGGATGAAGCTGATAAAATAGCTAATAATAATATTTATTGAAGTATAATTGGAATTCTACTTTAATTTACTATGAAAATGGTAGACATAATGTTCAGTGTATTCCATTTCACTCATTTTTAATCAAATCTAATGGAGTCACATTTAAACTACCACAAAAATATTTTCTGATATATTCAAGGAACTAAATACCTATGATTATTTTACTAAATGGAAACTATTATTGAACATACTCATTTTCTGATGTTGATTTTTGTGGTTTTCAACTAGATAATAAATTTACTACAGATGATTTACATATGTTAGGAATATCCCTTATCTCATGGATTATTTTGAAGAAATACTATGCTTCTATTTCTAAATCATATATGGAATATTTATCTATTTGGAGTTGTTTTTTACATGTTATATAGAATAAACATAATCTATTAGTACATCAGATTACATAATTTATTATCCCTATTATATGTGAAAAATTAGTGTGATTTTTATCTATGAAAAAATATATCCAATAATATCTAATAGTGAATATTAATTTGAGACACCACATTCTTTGAGATCAATAGTAAAAATCTGATATTACTCTTGACATTGTTTCCACCAACATTCAACTTGGGGATATATTCACTAATCCTATTCCCCTTGATCAGTTTTAGTTTTTTAAATGTGATTTGGGTATAATTGTATTGTGAAACTTATATCATAACATTTTCAAGATTCATAATTTTTCAATTTGTTACGAAGTTTTCAAATTACATTCCAAAAAGGTCATTAAATAAAAATATATATTTCCATCATTTCATAATGTTGAAATTTCAAGTGGCTGTGATACTCCAAGGAAAATAATAAATCTATGATATAATGTTTTGGATGAGGATATAATGTAGGTGCAAGTAGACATTATTTTTACATTAAAATAAGATGGTTTGATTTTTAATCTAATATTCACTATAAACAATGGTAGGAGGCCTTTACCACACACCTAATATGAAACTGAAAGTTAATTTTATTTGGTTTATAAACATATTAATTCATAAACATTGATAGTTGAATTTAATATAAAAATATTTTATTATTTATATAGTTTTGTTTATTTGGATCCTTATACATTAATTTATTTATTTAAGGGGGAGATATTCTTTTTAATAGTATAAATAATCCTAAAAGAGACTTTCATTTTTATAAATTATTTTTAAATGTCTTCATTAACTATTAAGAAATTAAGAAAATTAATTTTTATAGTTTTACTAGTCTCTTAGGATTTATTTCAAATTGAAAAATCATTATTTTCTTATATCTATAGCTTTATTGAAAATTTCCGTTCATTTTGTTAACATTTAAAAACTAACATTTCATCACAATCAAAATATAATTAATGAAGAAAAAAATATTTATACATTTTATTTTTCATATTTAATCTAAACCCATCGATGAATCCTTTTTGGTAATCTCTGTGGGGGAGAAATCATTATCATACTATTATTAGAATCTCAGTAATGATAAAGGTAATATTTATTTTTAGGGAGAAATATTATTGTTATAGGGTTTGAAATGATGTTTTTGTTAGTCATACAAGAGAAATTATTTGTTAATTTTTCAATGATATATATCTTGGTCAAAATAAATTATTAATATTATTTTTTATACTTGTAATACTCATGTTTTATAAAAAATTTAATCAGTTTTTTGGGATTATCAATTAGGGGATATAGTTGTTCATTCCACCTAAATCATATTTATTGATATGAATACTCATTAATGTATTTAATAATTTTATTTAGGTGTTTTCATATAAAATTGATTATGGTCAAAAGTAAGAATTTTCAAAAAATAATTGTATTAGTCTTGATGCACTTAGCAGCCACATAGAGTAAATTTCCCAAATAATCTAGAAGAAAGTATATAAGTGACGATTCCATAGTGATGTTTTTACAAGTGAATGAAGCTTTATATAACTCGTTCAAAAAAACTATATATATATTCTGGTGATAAAAAATGCCTCCCCTTGAAGTATGAGTAGATCATCCAACTAGAAAAAATGTACAGAAGTACCCCTTGAAGAAACTTATCACCAGACATCTAGTGGGTTCTATTGGTTTTTAGATAGAAAAAAATCAACATTGACTACATGGTATAGAAAATAGGTATTCTATTAGACTAGGACAACAAATCCAAAAAAACAATTAATGATGGGAAAAGTTAATTATTTTTCATATTCCTTGGCTTCATTTCCCCACATGAATTCCATATTTTATGGAATCTTTTTTAGGATATGGATATACTTATTTGTGTCCTATACGTCATACATTCACATATATTCTAAAATGAAAATGTGATATTATTTCCGAATTTCTCTAATGTGATCTCATTTTCCAAGTGTGATATCACCCCATAAATTGTGTTATCTTGTGTTAAAAATATTCTCACTCCATTTCTTCTAATTATCAATTCATTATTCATTATATATTTTAAGAGAATCATGTCATGTTTAATTTGGATTCTTTTATTAGTCCTATATTCATTCTATCTGTCTTATTTATTTGTCATCACATCCAATAATTTGTGGGATTTTGTTTTTATTTCTATAACCCTTAAAAGACATGGAATAATTTCCCATTGATGTTTATAAATATACTCATTAAAAATATTGGTGTTATGGTATTCAAGTTTCTTAGTACAACCTAAAGTAAAAGGAGATTTGGTATCTTGGATAAAATTAAAGATGAGGGAATGATGAATTAATTATTTAATCAATTAGGGTTTTATATTTAGGGGATCTTCATGATATATTTCTTATCTTCATTACCAACATTTATTGATTATTTAATTTATTTATTTTTATGTATTTATCAACTTAGCTCACATAGTTGACTAATTTTTTTGGTTATAAATATGATTAATCAATTTATTTAATAATTTATCATTATTATATGCTTTATCTTATATAAACATATATAGTTTTACTTCTTCACAATAATAAATGTTTTAATAATTTCCATTTATTTTTCTAAATGGAAATTAACACCTATTACAATTTTACCCCATGAAAACATATAATTTAATAGGAATCTTATAAAACTATTATTATTGGGTATCTACATTAAATATTTGGGAGAACCTAAATAATTATTGAATTCCATGTTTAGGTAGCATAAGTTACTTCAATTTACTTTTATTAGGTGGATGGGCGAGTTCATCAGTAGCCACAAAAAAAATTGAATATGTGTTTGATGATACCTTTATGGATTAAAGTTAGTGGAAGACAACTGGATAAATGATTTACATTGATATATAATAGTGGATGTCCAATTGAAGGAATTTTGGAGAGGATCATTTCATTCATGTTCTTTAGGATTTATTATTCATTATTGGAATGAAATGAGGTGGTAAGAAGTGTGACTTTTAGGAAGTTGAAAATATTTTTGGATGAAGTGATGTAATTAGTTACATCCATATGTTCTACTAAAAATGATGGAAAGATATGGATGTGTTTACACTTATGTATGGTGATGGTATATGTCATTGATATTAGATTGAAATGGAGATAACATTAAATATTCATTAGTTACGTGTATTATGATAAATGGGCGATACATGTAATCAATAATTTATAATTCCAACACAATTTCATCTATAATAGTAGAATGGTAGGGATGACTGGAGGACCAATTCATACCACTATATAAGTGTTATTACTCCAAAGTTGTAATGATATTAAAAAACTACATTTTAACTAATAGAGGAATTATTGAAGTTTTGCTAGAAGGTGGTCAGGTATTAAATTGGAGAAAACTATCTCACATACAGGTTTTATTGGTTATAATACAAAATATTGGAGACCAGAAGGAGGTAAAATGGATGATAAAATCGTTAATGTGTTGTTGATAATTCATCCAGTGTTCTATATAGGGTTTTTAGAATTAGACAATCCATGTTAAATATATGCACTCATTTTCTGATTGAACTAAGGAGATGTAGAAATTATCCTAAAGAATTAGGAAATAATTTTAGAACTAGGTAGTCATCAAATACATTGTTTTCATACTTATTTATTTCATGGGATTGTTCATCATGTACATACATCCTTGTTTGTTGGTCATAATGATGATTGTGTGGTCGTAGGAAGCATGGGTGAAGGAAAATTCAATGTAGTATTTTGGGTGTCTAGTATCCACAATTTTGGTTTTCAAAGTCATCATGAGGTTTTATAGAGGGAAGATACATCTCAAGGTTGATGTTCCACATTATTGGATTAAGGAAAGAAGAAAAATATTTTGGTAAAAAACTATTACATCATCACGAAAATTTTCATCCTCTGGATACACCTCTAATGTGTTGGGCTCAAATGTGTGATGACGAAATGGATCACTAGCTTCCTCCCCTGTGGGTAGTGGATTAAAAATCAAAATGATGATTGGTTCTTCCTTAATAACCTTCATCTTTAGATATGTATCTATTTTTAAGGATTGGTTAGTCTAAATTTCAGGAGTATAGATAGATTCAAGTTCCCACACTACATTGGAATTCATTAGGTAGATGGGTGTCTTCTTCAAACCCTTTGGAGTGAAATAATATTGTTCCTATACTGTGGAAAAAATTACCTCATGAATATTTCTATTTGTATATTCTTTTAGGGATAATATTTTATGATACTCTTATAATCCTAATGAATGTTATTTGTTGGATTAATATGCATATTTTACAAATGGAATAATAATTTTGTATGATATGAATGTCAATAATATTTTAATATAAGATGGGAATATATCGTTAATGATTCATGATATGTGGAATTTTCTAATATAATATGTTATGACTGGCATGTGATATTTACTGTAGAAGTAGTATAATCCTTCCACATAAATTTTCAAATGGTTTCTTCTGGTTTAATCCATTATAAATAAATTAAAAGTGGAATGTATATCCATTGAATGAGTTTAATGGATCCACACTAATAATAATTCATTCAATGGTGGAATTGGATTACACTTGATACAACAACATATTATCAATTCAATCAAACATGCTGATGATGCATACATAAGGGAATGGATTCAATTTTTGTTTTGGTGGATATTATCATCAATTTAATGAAAATATTTCTATAATATCTCTTCTTCTTGGTATTTTGTTCATTGATTCTCATTAAATTCATCAACACACCTATAGAAATTCAAGAATAATCCACATACAAACATACATCAACTAGGCAATGTAATCCCTAAATCTATTAGAGAGTTTATTTCCATCTTCATTGTTATCATGAAGACAAATCCCAAGAATATAGAGGCTATTTCCTTCATGATATATGAATATTATCATATATTTAACATTTCAAATTTAATCCATGACGATTTATTGATCATTTGTATGTGGTGTCTCTAATATGTATGATCATAAGATAATCCATTTAAACCTATCAGCTTTATCAAAAATATTTTCTTAAAATATTAAATATGTTTAACTAAATATTTTATTTTGAAAAAATTTAATATCATAATGATTTTACAATTTATCAAAATATATTATATTCTATATTCTTCTATTATGAATTGTCATATAATATTATAGAGATATAACGTAAATAATAATATATCATTAACATGTTATTTTTTATATATCACATGTTCTAATATGAAATATTATAATCCTCATTTGAATTACGTTTTTCATGATAAAAGATACTCATAACATAATTTTGATAGCATCCATATCAATAAATATTATTATCTCAATAAAATATCACTAATTGTATGCGGAATATTTGTTTAATATTATATAATGGGATGTTATGTCATAAAATATGCTTTCAATGGTGGTGTGGATGAATCTACTATGATTTTTATATTATCATTGATAATAAGATTATCTTTTATAAAATATGACATTCATAAAATTTTATATTTTTTATATTTTTATGAAATCAAATATTATTTGATAATTTTTTATAATATATATGTGTTAGGAACTGTAAACTAATTTTTTCATGTCTGAAAAAGATATGAGAAGTTTATATTGAATTCTTATGTTTTGGAAATTAAATAAATTGTTTATTTATTTTTTATAATTCTTTAATATTATTGTTATTTAAATTTTTTAGGAAATGTAAAATTTGTTCATGCATAAATTTATTTTGATAAATTACAACAAGGAGAATGATCCGTATATATCATTATTATTAGGAATATGTATGATACAGTTTCTATCTACCTTATGTTTGGTTTAATATTTTTAAGACAATATTGAAAGTAGTTTTTGAAAATATTTTGCGTATATTATAATTTAGATATAACATGAATTGAATTTTCCCTTTAGTAAAGTGTCTGTAGGGAGAGAAAAAATGGGTCAGACTGCCCTTTGGCTTGGAGTATATTTCATGATCTTGAGTGGTAAGGGGATGTATATCTCCCACTATGAGCATACTCATATAGAATTTTTAAATCTCATAAACCATAAGACATTACATGAAGAGTTTATGTATTTTAATATTTAGATGCATTGTAATATGAATAAGTATTTTTATCTTCTTTTGTTTGGTGAGTAACACAAACTTGTGGGTTGTGTAAATAATCACACATTCATATAGTGTGGTCACATTCATATGGTTATTGAAATATGGATTCTAAATCCAAATTATTATAGGAATACACAAAAAATGGAATAAAATAGTGGAAGATAAATATTTTATGAAATATCATAGTTATGAATTTAATATGTAGATTATATATATTAATCTAGTGAGGCATAAATTGAAACCCCTCTAAATAATAGTTTTGATATTCATTCCAAAAAAAAACTTTCGAAGACCTCGATCATTCAGTAAGAGTGACCTTAACCGTTTGGTGATAATGGAGTATCTGGTCCAAGGGAATCATATATTGAGCTGACATTAACCATTAGGTTCCTAGTTATTGTAATTTTTTAAGGTAACACTGGATAGGAATCCCTAACCATTAAGATATTAGTTGAATTGTTTTGGGTTTATCCTTATGATCGATTTTGATGAGGAGTTGTCCAATTAGCTTTCCAAACGTATTATACAATACTGTTGGATATTATTTATACGATAAATAGTCATCGATTATTTACATTATTAAATTTTTCATTCATGCTAATATTCAAATCTTGGATTAGTAAATAGTTTTGATGTATGTGTTATTTTTTCTAGTGGGCTATGTTTTATTAAAATTCAATGATTAAAAAGATATAAAATATGATCGTCACCCATATATATGTATATTTTTTAATATAGATTTATTCATGATAATCATATTGAGATCACATATAGGATTATCCCACAAATCATCAAGAGATTGATGCCTATGTATGACAACTGTTTTCAATGATAATCATCAAAATAATATGAATGTGAATGTTGAAGAGGTTAATTAAAAAATCTCTGACTCATGGGTATTAGATACTATCTATGTTTCATACATTTTTGTTTCAGGGAATAGTCATAGAAATTTAAAGGGATGAGAATGTGATTAGTAGACAATTGTTCCAATAATGGAAAAGGATTTGCTACATTAGAGGTTGGTATATATGAGCAGAAATTTCCATGTTGATTAAATCTAGAATTTATGAGATGTTTTTATGTTCTCACCATAAATAGAAATTTTATTTTAATATATTGTTGGAAACAATGGATTCTATTTCACTACTACGAACATAAATTATTCAATATATATTAATGATATTTTTTATTGAATATATAAAATAATAAACAGTTCTTATAGTCTAGATATGTATAACTTATAAATAAAATTCAAAATATGATGATCATGATGGCTTCTAATCCCATATAAACTTTTTCATTGTTTCCATTGTAATATAAATGGTAAAAAAACTCATTGACCCCATAGTGATGGTTTGTTGGAATAATTAGACTATGAATTTTTTTAACATTATGGGTAATGTTTATTTGGAATGATAACCAAGTAACCACATAATTGGAATGGTGAAACGGATAGTGGACTATAAGATCATATACATAGTGTTGTATGTTGACCAGTGATTAATCGTGAAAGTAGTGGGTTTAGTTACATACATACATTTACTATTTTCTTTAGTCGATATAGATATGTGTTTATAATGAATTACAAGATTGAAAAATTTAAAAACCTCAATGAGTTCCTTAAAAAATATCACAATCAACTGGGAAAAGGTTATAAGATTATTCAATTGAATAATAGTTGTTAATAATTTAGAAAGAAATTAATGGATCATATGAGGAATTTATGGAATTGTTTCATAACACACACATTATTAAATTAAAAATGAATGGCATTCCTAAAATGAGTAATTATACATTATTAGATAGATGATGGCACAATTTGACATTCATTTACTGTTTTATGTTTATGCTATGGAGGATATTATATTATTACTATAATGTAATCTATATTAATAAGTCAGAAAGAGACCATATAATATATTCCCTGAAAAACATACAATTTTTTCTTTTATAATTGTTTATTAAAACAAATAATTCATTTGAAATTTGGATTTTGATTAGATTGACTTCAAATATGAAATGTTCTTTTTTTTTCAAATAGACTTTGTGATATAATTTCTATAATCCTACTAAAAAAATGTGTTTCTAGATTTATTCAGTGTTTTCTGTAAGAAGAATAAAACAATTCATCAAATTAGGGGGTGTAATGTTAATCTTAAGGTTGTTAAAAAATACAAATAATAAATTTTCATTAGATGGAAGTCGATCTAGTTCCACAAAGTGTTAGGGAAGAGTAAGAAATAGGAGCTAAAAAAACAATTGGGGTATGATAAGAATCATAAAAAGTTTATTTGATATGGATTTCAAACAACTAATAGTGATGAAGTAATGTTCATTTGATATGAGGATAATGACTATTTGTATTCTATTTGAGAGTCTTGATTCTATGAATTGTGAAATTTATTAGAATCTAAAATTTCCTCCTTGTACTCTAACAATGCTCAGATTATAGTGGATTCACATGATGGTGTGAGACAGATTGGGTGATTGTGGGTTTTCCATAATAAAATTTACATGGATGGTTGATTATATACTTATAAAAAATTCTCTGTAAAAAAATATCACATCATAATTCATGTTATTTACTTGGAACATACCTTTTAACATGTTGTGATGATAATTTTCATCAATATATTTTCCCCATAGAAAACTATATTGATTATTAATTATATCACATAGATATGAAAACCACATTCCATAATGATAGTTTTTTTCATGTTTGTGTATGTGATATAGACCAGGGGTCTTATTGATCCTAATGAAAATGCTAATATATTCAAGTTACAACAGTATATATGGATTTAAACAATATAGTTGGAGTAAGAATTAGTCGTTTGATGATGTACCCAAAGAGTTTGATGTCATAAAAAAGGTGGATGATTCATGTGAGTATAACTATATTATAAGGAGAATCATAATGTTTCTATTACTGCATTTAGATGACCTAGTACTGATGGGAAATGAAATCTAAAACTTCACATAAATTAGTTGTGTCTAAAAAACAGTTTTCAATGAAAGACATTGGCATAGAAGCAATCATACCAGGTATATAAATATATAGAGATAGAACTAAGAGGTTTCTTATGCCGATTCAAAACACATATATTGAAAATGTTCTAAATAGGTTTCACATAGATAAGACAATAAATGTAATGACCCTAAATTATTAAATTAAAATTACGTTCTTATAAATATTTCATATAGTATAATCCCATAAAATCACATTGAGAACACAATACATGCTTTATAAATGATGAGTGAACTAAATGAAATGTAAATCTAGAATTTAATGAACCTGTAATTATTAAGTATTAACTTGAACATTGGAATAGTAATGTGGCCCTTATGAATAGTAAATTGGCCAATTTAATAGTAACCTCACCAATTATAGTATAAATAAAATTTATCCATCATATAAGTTACGATATTATATAATTATATAATAGTATGTGTAAATAAAAATTTATAAATTATTAAATAAGTGTTGGTATTTTTGTAATTCATAAAAATTTAATTACAATTTTATGACCACTTTAATAATTTAAAAGAAAATTAGATTACATAAAATTTATTCATAAAATATTATTTTTTTCATTTTGTGTTTTTAAGATAATTTTATGAGAGCTTAGTTAATTTTTAAAAGTGATATATAATCAGTAATTATTTAAAATTTGTAATTTCTTTTCTAAATTATGATTTTAGGTAAAAATTAAATTTCTCAGATTTAGGTAATTAATTTAAAAACATAGATTCCATTTTTCAATTCTACACATTTTATAATAGTTTGGGTGAGTTTTTTTAATTTTTCTGAAATACTTGAATTGTTTATGAATAGTAAAATAAAATAATTTATAGTGTATATAAATTATAAATTAAATAAACTATTAATTGAGTGATGAATGATACATGCATGAATTTTTTAAAATCACATTATCTAATTACATTATTTAGTCACAAGAATCAATACTATTACCTATCTTGAGAAAAATAATTAACGAATGTATTAAATAATGATAAAACACCCCTCTCCTACACTATAAACACCACCTCTACTCGTCACTCCTCTAAATCCTTGAGAAATGTCCAAATTATTCTAAAATATCTTCCCAATACCCTCCCTCGTGTCAATGAGAATTTAGTCTTAATAAAATACCAAAAGCAATTCCCAAAGGAGGTTCTCATGAAGAAGGAATCAAAAGGTAAAACCCTTTTCCGTTTCTGTTAATTTTATTTCACATTAATTTTTTCATTTTCACTTTTCAACTGCAATCATCCAATTTATATGATAGCTATAGTACCTTATATATACTAGAATTTTTTTATTCTAATTTAATAATTCGTCATTATCTCTATTTCCCCATCCTTTTTGGGGATATAAATGGTTTTAAAAGGATCCCTCCTCAATTCTTCCCAATAAGGAAGCTCGATTTAAGGTAACTTACTAAATTCATACCCAACCTAAAGTTCACTCTATGATCTATTTTAAAAAACCATTATTTTTCTAATATCACTCATTCTATTATGAAAATGTTATTGGTCTACTTGTTGTTTTATATAAAATATTTTTCCATTTACTTCTATAAATTCTTATTTATATTTTCATTAAACCACACTAAAATTATTTAATTATAATGTTTCTTAAATACTATATTTATATGTTATCACTTTATTTTGAATTCATGAATAAGGATATATGACAATTTTACTTTATTATTTTCCATGTATGATTTAATTTCATTATTCCATGTACTATTTTATGATACACCCATGTATTATGCTCAATGACATGATTATCAAACCCTATTTTTTACATGGGTAACCCTTACGATTATGTTTGATTACTTATATATTATTATTCATGTGTAAAACATATTCATGAACAATTTAAGATGGGTGTTCCTAGATATAACTCCAATTAATTGGTTAATATTTATTTTCATGAGACGTTTTGTGTAACAATACTGGTGGTTTACCTTGACTTGTGGTCCACCATTTGAGTTGAGAATTTAATAATGCTCCTCTATGTGCAATAAGAAAGGAATAATGATAATTTCATTCTTTATGTTAATTCCATAGTATTTTGATTTCTTGATTATATAGTCCCATTTTCTATTATTTATTATTCCTTATATTTAATAATGTTCCTTGACTTTTTATATTATTATCTTATGCCTTCTATCCCATGTGACATGCTTTAGTTTTCTTTTTATTCACTTACAGGGATATTTAGACCATCCCTTTATTCTTGTTATCCCAAGGTTATTTTATGTCTATGTAAGGGTTCAAAATAAGTTATCAGCTCTTTATAATGATTAAATAAATATTTTATTTTTTATTCAAGTTGTTTATTTATGTACCTAATCTCCAAGACAGTAGACATTGTGATTCAAGGATTGTAATTTGATGTTTAATTATGTTTAAAAAGAATAGGGTTTTGTGTTCATATTAGAGGAGTATTTTAGTTATTTTTTATGCTTTGGAATATAACACTTTAGTAATAACACTAGGGATAAGACTATGTGTGGTAAAATATCCCTAAATTTGGTTATGTATAGAGTATTCAATATATCAAAAAAATAAAACAATGTCTAGAAACTACAAGTGGAAATTGTTTTGGCACATATTTTCCATGGAGTGAAAACTCTAACACGGTGTTCTAAGCCTAACTCAGGATAACATAGTATTTTTTAAAAATAAATATTGTCCACCTGGTTTGGTGCCCCCAGGGGATATTCTTTAGTAAATTAATAATCTCCTTAAAAAATTATTATTGGAATAATGAAAATACCCCTATAAATATATGTAAAGAAACATATCATGGATAACCTATATTTAATCCTAGGTACTAAAAAGTTAGGGTATAATTTTCATTTAAAAGATTCTCCATTTAGTTTTAATGTTTCCATTTTTATGTTTATTAGCTATGTACTCAAGCCCCCAAATTGATTTTGGTTTTTCTTAGATAATGTTTGGAAATAGAAGAATGTCTTCCAATAATAAATGAGGTAGAGAATGTGATGCTTTCCCTATTGATATACCAAATATGATGGAAGCGAGTGAAAAAAATTTGAATGTATTTTCTTCCCTATATCATGTTATGAATAATAACATGAATCATGTGGAAATTTATCATTATCTAAAGAATTATAACATTGCTATGGAATCTTACATGCAACAATGGCCTCCAATGTTTAATGTCTCTTTTGATAAAATTCTAACAAAATAGTGGATTTACTCCATTGAAAATATATTTTATGTCTTGTAATTCTCTATAGAATAAAAATTTGTGCTCGAGGTCTATCGTTTTTATGGGGAAGATGATCAATGGGGGACATAGATAGAAAATTAGATATCCTTAGATAAATTGATTCTAAGTATTGGGATGAATTCAATAAAAATATTTCTAATAATATTATCCCAAATCCCTCCATCTCAAAATGGAAACAGATTTCCTTAGACATAAGAACAATTAATAAGATTCTAACGGGGAATATGAAAAATTCATTATAAGTCTTTCAAGATACACCTCTGGCTTAGTCATGAACACCAAAATCATGGTGGATCACTTCATTAGTATACTAAAGCCGAATATAGGAAAATAATTGGTGATTTGAGACTTCTATGGTTATAAAGATATTTCCCATTTTTTCCTCAAGGTTGAAATTGAGATTAGTGAGTCTTAATGATCTAGTGGTGCTGGTGAAAAAAAGTGGAAAATGGAGGGTAATATGGTTGAATTCCACTAACCTAAAAGAAAAAAGGATGGCTAATATAAATTCTTATCCATTAATGTAGTATTCCAACTCTAAGAAACATGGAAATTTTAAAAACCAATTCTCTAATATGAGGGTTGTTAGAGGCAACCAACAAAAACATCCAAGGAAATAAGGAAGGGTTTATTCTATCACAACTACAGAGGTGGAGATAGATAATGATGTGGTGAAATGTAAGCTGGTTATTCATTGAAGAGTAGTGAAAGTACTATTTGACTATAGTTCTACATATTATATCATATCATGTATTTTAGTATAACTATTCCAACACCACTTCAAAATTTGGATGTTGGATTATCTATGAGAACACAAAATAGGGAAATTATTTTGTCCAAATTATGTAACTCCCCCATTACTAATTGTTGTAGAATGAATTTCATAGAAAATATGGCCATAATTATTTTGTTAGAGTTTGATACTATATTAGTGATGGACTAACTTTCTTTATAAAAAGACAACATAAAATATTGGGAAACAGAGATCACTCTTATCATCCAAAAGAATCCTAAAATTCATTAAAAGTTTAATTGAGAAGATTATTCTCTTTTAGAATCATCATATCAAGTTCTGTTGTTACTCCCTAAGGAGAATACATATCACTCTCTATTGATTGAGACAACAAAGATAATCATTCCCAAATACATGCCCATCATGAGGGTTTACGATAATGTATTCCCTAAAGAACATCATGGACTTCCTTCGGATCAAGGGGATGAGTTCACAACTGAACATATTCCTAGATCTACCCCTATATTAATGACACCATATAGAATGTCCACCATTGAGTTGGAAGAGCTAAAGAAGCGGTTACGGGAGAATCTAGACAAGGGTCTGTTATGCCCGAGTGCTTCACTATGGGGTTAACAAATCCTCTTGTTCAGGAAGAATAATAAATCAATGATCATATGCATTGATTATCGTGATCTCCATAAAATCATAATAAATAACAAGTATCCCATTCCTCGCATAGATTAATTATTCAAAAGTCATATGGGGACAGTTATTTCTCTAAGGTGGACCTTCTTTTGGGATATCAGTAAATAAAAATATGGAATGAATATATTTCATAGAATTCCATTAGAACAAGGTGTAGACAATATTAATTCATACTGATTCCTTTTGGAATCACGAATCCTCCCACAATATTCATGGACAAAATTAATAGTGTCTATATGATTTACCTTAGAAAATTTGTGGTATTAATTATCGATGATATTATAATATATTCCTTTATAAATGAGGAACATGAAGATAATTTGAAAACATAGTTGCATACATTGTAAAGGGAGATACTCTATGAAATGTACCATAAATGTGTGTTCTATATGGACTAAATTTCATTCTTGGTAAATAATACCACCATAAATGGAAAATATGGGGACCTATGAAAGAAAATAGAAATCAAAGAGTTTCACATCAAACTTCTATAATAGAGATCGATAGATTCCTTGGTCTAGGTTGGTGTTAAAAAATATTTGTGAAGAACTTTTCTGGATTTTCAAACCGAATAAAAAATCGAGAAATGATGGGAGTGATGTTTTTCTGGATTCAAGAAAGCGAGGAAATAATTAAGGATCTCAAAGAATGTCTTATCAGTGTGCCAATACTCACACTCCCGACAAGTGGAGGAAAAATTGTGGTTTACATTAATGTTAAAATTCCTTAGTTTCATACTGATGAAAAAGGATAAAGTGATATCCTACAACCCATGGAAATTAAGAATTCATGATCAAAACTATCCTACTCAAGATCTAGAGTTGGCGAATGTGATCTTCACCTTTAAAATATGGAGGCATTATCTCTATCTATTGAAGTGTGAGAAATATATTGATCAAAAGGGTCTGAAATATAAATTCACAGTGAACGATCTCAATATAATCTAGAGAATATTGTTAGATCTCATCATGGATTACGACTTCTCAATCCACTACTATACTAGTAAGAAAAAAAGGTGCAGATTCTCTCTGTAGAAGTAATTATATATCATAATCAATGTTGATAATTTAGATGGATCCAATATTCTAAGAGTTACAATGGATGTACATGGGAATAATCAAAGGGAGACATCAACAATAGATTCGAAAATGATTACTCAACAATCAATTGTAGATAAAATAAATAATTCCCATTGAAATGATGTGTAAATTAATAAAAAGATGGATGTTATGAAGAATAGGAAATCCTATGAGTTCATAATTAGTGTGGAATGAGTTATACGATTTTGGTCCTGACTATGTGTACAATCCAATCCAGATATAAAGAAGGAGGTTCTAAATGATGCAAATTGCTCAACCTTCTCTATTCACATAGGGAGCACAAAGAGGTATCGACATCTTTGGGAGAATGTAAGGTGGTAAAATATGAAATTGAATATCTCTAAATATACCACATTGTTCGTGGTATGTTAGTGTGTGAAGGATGAAAATAAAAAGCCTAAAGGGATGTTATGACCATTACCCATACCAACATGGATATAGGAAATCTTAATTGTGGTGTTTTTCTCTAAAAATCAAAAGACATCCAAAGGAAACAATTCTAGAAGGGTTATTATGGATCATCTTACAAAGATATCTCACTTTATCATAATTCGAGATAACTTCTCTCATTATCAAATTACCGGGGTATACATCAAATTAGTTGTTAGGATAAATGGAGTAATAGTACCATTTTTTTGTGATTGAGATCTGATATTCACCACCATGTTTAGGAAAGTTCTCCAATATTCATTGAACACTAATCTAAACATCGATATGGTCTATATTCCTCAAACTAATGTCCATTATGATCAAACTATTTAGACAATGGTATAAATTTTTAGAGTGTGGTCAATGAACATCAAAGAAGGATGAGACCAGTATCTACCACTGGTTATGTTCTCTTACAACTATAGTTTCCACTTGATCATATAAATGGCCCCATATGAATCCATTTATAGGAAAATATGTTTAACACCTACATGATCGAAATGGGTTAGTGATTTTAACCAGCTGCTATAAGGTCACAACATTAATCCTTACATAATCTTGAGTTTTGATCAAGAATTTACATTCATTCACATTGGGAAACTTTTTGGTATTATAGTTTTAAAGAATTAGAACAATAAATATTACATTACATCTCAAAAATTATCAAGTACAAACATCTACTCTATCAAATATTTTCATAATAATAATACTTCATAAATAAAACAAGTATTATTTTCTGTAAAAAATCTTCTTGATTTCTTCATTTCTCTTTTCCTTCCTTATACCCTACGAATAAAATTTCAAAAACATGGGGTGAGTGTATAAATGACCAGTAAGGGATATAAAATAAAGAAATAAAACATTATTACATTAATATTTACTAATCAATGAAATCATACTTTTTACTCATAAAACATAAGACTTTTAACATACCTCATCAATCATAAGATTTATGAATAACTCATAGAAATCATAAATCGTAAATGTAAATTATGGCATCCGTAACATAATTACATTGTATCTTTCACTAATACATATGGATTAACCATCAAGGTTTTGTTTGGAATACCCTTCAGAACATATTCCTTAAATCTCATAGGATAAACCATAATGTTGACCTCTGTTACATTACCAAATGCATTGGAGAGTGATCCCAGGCGCCCCTAACCTAGGTTTATCATGGAACCACCCATATTTGGTTTATCATGTAACCACCAATAAAATTTCTGAGTACTAATACATAATCATAACATATAAAATATTGCAATTATCAACATTTCAATAATCAGTCACAAGAAATCAATTCTAGATACCGAAATATTTAATACATTTTGAAAACTATTTAATATTTTTAATTTAAATTCTTTTTGAATCAAAGTGTTCCATAACAATTTGAAACATGTAATGGAATTAAAATTTTAAAAAATTAGTGTCTATATAAATTAATATTTAAAACCAATTAAAAAATGTGGACATCAATGGGAAATATTTATAAGATCAAATCATTAAAACATTTAAAGCAATGTTTTAGTCAAAGAGTCCATTACTGCATAAAAAATACGTGAATAA
Source organism: Viscum album (assembly GCA_963277665.1). Taxonomy (NCBI): domain Eukaryota; kingdom Viridiplantae; phylum Streptophyta; class Magnoliopsida; order Santalales; family Viscaceae; genus Viscum; species Viscum album. Next base: position 1,651,982,650 of record OY728121.1, on the reverse strand, counting down.
AAAAAAATCCAACATTAATAATAAATATAACTTATAATATAATGATAATTATGAGAATCATGATATAATATGTCAAATGGTAGTACATACACCATAAAAAAGTTAATTGTTTCATAGAAACAAATAAGAAGAAAATAGAAAGTAAATTGAATTGAAATCCCTTACAAAGATTGTATCATCAAATTATTGATAAATAAATGACCTAATTATGTGTTAAAAATATAAATACAACAATATTAGACGATATTTAGTGTAAAATATTATAATTCATTAACACATATTCTTGGAAAAAATAACCAAGGACATAGATATTTAACTCAATTAATGCGAACTGAGTTAAGATTTCCCAAATAGTTATTCCATAAATGATGTAAAATTTTATCATTAGGGTGATTATGTGTTGAAAAATTATATCAAAACAAATTCAAGAGGGTATTTAAACATAAATAAATAAACAGTGACTCCGCAAATAATCATTGAATGATATAATCAATGAAGTATGCATAGAAACCAATGAGTGGAAATTGAGTTTAGAATTTCCCTTACAAATATTATCTTGTTAATCACATACATCAATTATAGGTATTCAATATAAGAATCCAAATAGAAAATATAAATAAATAACATTATATCAAAATTAATTTCACACATAATAATTGCATGGCATAATCATGAAGTAGATGATCAACCCAAAGAATGGAAAATGGGTTTAGAAGTTCCCTTACAATGTTTGTATAAATGAAGTAAAAATTTATCAATGTGTTTACTATGTATAGAAATAGTATATTCACAAAAAAAGGAAGTGGAAATTATAACAATGAAAAAAAAAATTGAATCCAAACATAATAGTGTCCTAATATAATCAATGTAGAATGCATAAAACCAATGAGAGTAAATTGTGTTAAGAAATTCCCTTACCTTGAATTTGACTTGTCCCGTTCGTTCTTTAATTTATAGAATATGAATATTAGGTTAATTTATTCATAATTTATATCATTATTCAATTTTAATAATAATTTTATATCACTTATTTCTATGTTTTTTCAACTTATTAATTTTTGGAGTTCATATCGATCATTTTGTCGATGTTCGATACTTGAGACAAAAATGAACATGTTTTGATGTAAATTGTCCATGTGGTCAAAATTCCATCACCTCTAGAATATTATTCATGATTTAAGTAACCTATATATCTATTATATATGTTTTTATAATAGTTCATACCATTTTTAGATAATAAATTAAATACATCGTTCATGGTGACGATAGGCCATACGTACGCATGAACACTACTTTCATTTCATTTTCACATTAAATGAATGAAAAATAAATGATACATAGGTATATTTATTTCAATTATAATATATATATATATATTATATTTTACCTGAGTTCATTAATTCAATCCTTTATATGTTCCATGCATGGCATGAACAAGTTATATAACTTTGAGGGGGCGGGGGTCTACACATCCTCAAATGAAATTATCATATTTACATATTATGGAAAGTATAAAGGTATGTATTAAATGAAAATTACAAAAGAATAGAGACAAGATAAATATAATATATGTCATATATAAATACAGTTCTATCATAATGGCCACTATAAGAGGTGGTATGAGACAATTCAATAATCATCTCTTTGTGAGGCAATAGTTCGTCGTACACAGAAACAATATGTTCATATCCAATATATTGATGTGTTTGTAAGTGTAGTTAGAATACTTTTCAAAAGAACATCCTAGTATAAATAAGATTCAAGTATTATTTTCTAATAAATTAATGATTTAAATAACATATATATCCAATATATGTGTATTTATTATATTCCATAACATATGGAGTTATGAAATGAATTTCACCGTTCATGGAGATGGTAAGCCGTACGTATGCATGAACCCAACTTTAATTTCTTTGTCTTATTAATGGAATGAAAACTAAATTATACACTAGTATATATTATTTCTAATATAGTATATAAATTACATATGTTATATATGTTCTTTAATGATATGATTTATACATTTCATATGTGGCATGAATGAGTCCAATCATATTGAGGGGGAGGTAGTCCGCACTTTCTCAAATTAAATTATCGTATTTACACATTATTGAGATCATAAAGGTATGTTATAAATAAAAATTAAAGAATAATAGAGCTAAAACTAATATAATATATATCATATATTAATAAATTTCCTTCATAATTTCCATAGTGATAGGTGGTAGATGAAATTTGAACAATCATCATTTTGTGAGGAAGTAGTTCACCGTACACATAAAAATTATATTTGTATCCATTAAATAGAGGTGTGTGTATGTTTACTTATAATAATTCTCAAAAATAAAATCCTAGTATATTTTGGGTACTATTGGTGTTGTTAAATTAAATAATAAGAATATCATAGGAAGCGGAGAAGCTTAATAATGGAAATGAACTTGGGAGAAGACATTACCTCAAAATTGGGTAACATCTTTTGATTTGAGACAGATGGTTATCTTGAATTTCCTTCATTACAAGTTAATTATACTAGGAAAAAATTAGGGATATTACGAGAATATTTGATCAGACATTTGATGCGCCATTTTTCATGAGAGGTGTGAGTGTCTGGGTAGAGGTGGTGGCCTTTATAAGAGGGAGGAGGGGCACTTTAGGAATGTCTAGAAATATTATTTTATTATAAATTCAATTTCTATTAAAAATGGTCCAAAACATTATTAGTTCTAATAAATGGTTATTTTTGTTCTAATAACCATCATCTAATAATTTTTAGACAAGTTTCAAATATTTTTTATCCTTAACTTCTTAGCTTAACCCTTATTTTACCCTTTTTAATCTTATAGTGATATCATGTTATTTACACAATATGGGTTAATGTAATTACCATATCATGTAAATAGATTGAGAAAAGTCATTTATGAAATTTCTTGACTTATATTATCCATTTTTCCAAATATTATATTTTTAGGAATTAAATATCATTTAATGAACTATTTTATATTTTAAGTTCTGAATTTTGTCAATTTTAGAAACTATTCATAGTTAACTTTGTTAAAAAATTTGTAAAATTATTATTCATTCAAAAAAACATTGACTCATTACAAATATTTCATATTAACCATTAAATTTTATTTATGACATTAATTATGTCAAATAATAGTTATTTTAATTTTTTAATATCATTTATTTGAATCCTTTATCAATGAGGCAATCATTACATCATCATTGTGTCATAAATAAAATAATTTATTTATTTTCTATAAATTATAAATAAAATAAAAGTATAGAGGAAATATTTTTAGATTTATAGTTACCATTTATATTCAAATAGATATGTTATATAACCCAATATTATAATTTTTTAGTAAAAGATACAAGTTTATGTTATATTTGTCTTTACATTAAATTAATTCATATAACATGTCATTATCACACCCAAGTGGATCCATTGGGTCCCAAAATTTACCCAAGGATACCCAAGGTTGGAAAATATTACATCCAATAGGATTATGAAATGTGATAGGGTAGTTTAATGTTATTTAAATATTATTTTTTTACTCTTATTTACAAGATTTATCATTTAACAATGGTAAATAAAATAATTACTGGGTTTATTATTCATAATGTCTAAAAATAAAAGTTACCTATTTAAAAAAATTGGAAATTATGATTCCAAATATAGAATCTATTTTTCCAAATTCAATAAATAGAAATAGAAGAAATTATGTTTAAATTAATTCATGTTGTCAAAACTCAAAGACGATTTTTATGAAGTAATGACTATCATAATATGGACATGTATTTTTGTATAATATCAATGTGAAATACAAAAAATGAGAATAAATGGATTAAATTAAAAAACCAAAACCAAATTACACTTTAAAAACAGTTAAAAGTACAATCCATCTATATAAATAAATGTGATGAAAAGGAAATTTTGAATTAAAATGCATTATTTTTTACTATTTATTAAAAAATGAATTTCATTAGACTAATTCCAAAATTCCATCCAATTTTTTTTATGTCCCTATTATCAATAATATGGATTAGTTTTCAAATATGAAATATATGTTTTCAAAAATAAATTTAAAATGAGTTCTCCCACAAAAGGTGATAATACAGCATTTTTAGAAAAATACATCTTTTATCAAAAAAATATAATTTGTTCTTATATCATTTATAAAAAACATAGAAGATTAATTTAAAACATTAAATTTAATATATAATATATGTTTTTCATTAATTAAAATTCCATGAAAAGTGATATGATTTTATATACAGAATTATATTCTTTTAGATAGGTATTCATAAAAACTCATCATTTATATTATATTGTTTTTGTTTCTATTTATAATAATTTAGAAAACCAAGGATTAATTATTGAAAATTTTTTAAACCATATTACATAATTTAGTTGATTCTATTCATTCTATCCATTCCAATGTCTTGGCGTTAACTACCATTTAAAATAATAATAATAATAATTTATTATTTATCTGTATAATTAATTGTTGTGTGAAATGTAAGATTTCATAAAATCCATCGTTGTGTGTCGAGTACGCAATCAGAAAATGTTTCCCTATTATTGTAAAATTAATATATTATTCATAAATATTAAAATAAATGATAATTTATTATTTTATAAATACCAAGGTCATTACATCATTCCCCACTTTTGGAAATTATTTTCTTGCAATTTTAAAATTGGGCTCAGAAACATCCTTGAAAAAAACAAATTAGAAAGAGGGTCAATAAAAATATCACTTTAAAATAAATAATGAGAAGTTAAAAGTTCTCCCTTGGTAACAAATACATAGATTCCATATAAGAAAACGTGGATATGGAAGAAAAACTAACCATCTTGTTCTGATAGAGAGTGATAGAAAATATGATCTGGACAAAGTTATCAATCTTAAAACCAGAAATTTGTGATGGGTTAAATGGTATTAGATTCCCAAGTATGAAAAGTTAACTGAAAACATATTTGATGGTCATTTTCATAATGTTGAGGAAATTAATTATGAGTTTCAATTTGAACATAAGAAAATACCGTTACATGCCATGTAATGTTTCTTCCATTAATAAATATCTAACACAAACTCATCATTTATCCAAATAGTGAGTATTAATAATGACTTGGTCACACCTAAATAACAATAATAAATTTCTATAGTATATTATAATCTGAAAAATAGGAACTATATATTTCGCATATCATTAGACATTAAACCATAACCATAAGGGTTAAAAAAGTCCAGATAATCGCAAAAAAAGAATATCCCTTTATAAAAATAAATACTAATCTTAATCTCAAAATTTCCCCAAAAAGCCAAATTTCAACAAATACCATTCATTAAACTATTTTCATTAAAATATTCAAAATTTATCTAAATTAAAATTAAAACCCAAAATTTAGAATGATTTCATTATAATGTCTTCCCCGATAAATCGTAACATTTTTCTCCAATTAACATTGACTATGCTTGAAGTCTCATATTTAAAATTAATCAACCTAATCACTTATTCTATATGATATGTTAATTATTTAAATAAATAACCTAAATCCACATATGTCCACATTAAAAACATAGATTCATCCAAAATAAAATTCAACCATTACTCCTCAAATGAAATCCTATAGTATTCTATTTTACATAGGCATATAGTGTTCCCAAATGAGTTAACATCTTTAAAAATAACATTTATTATTTAATAAAAAAATTATTTTCCTATAATAAAGATATATATTTCATAAGACATAATTTCCAAAAATATATTTATCATTGATCAATAAAATTATTTAACTAAAAATAATAATTCAAACTAACCAAGGACTTACCATAGGCCAATGGTAGGTGGTGAACCCATATCACCCTTCAGTTTCAGGGTTGATTCCTGCTACCTTTCCAAATGTGACGGGTTTTCACCCATCATGTGGCTTTTCAATTTTTATAAAACTCAAGAATAACCTAACCATGTTTTATCCTCAGTGGTTTCCTTATAATTCTCATTTTCAACCAATATCATAATGAGCACAAAATCTTATTTCATGAAGTCTCATATATATTGTAATATTTTTATTTCACCTTCATATGATAAAATAAAACTATCCCAAATAGAATGATCACCATACATTGATCATGGTATCCACATGGTTTCATTGTTATCTTGTTCATGTTGATAGAAGTTACTTGCATTTCAACAATGATTTACGGATCCTTCAAAATCCTTTTATTCCATTATCCAAATAAAACTTCTATATCTTGGGTTATACAGGTGTTCACAGAAAAATAGTTTCATAAAACAATCATTTATGAGATATAATTTCAAAAAACATTATAAAACATGATTTTTATAAAACAATCATAACAAGTTTGATTTGAAAAATTCAATCAATGGTCCTTTCAAAATAATATATGTATGTGTTGAGAGACTATAGTTTAAAGTTATATATAAATAGTTTTCATGAGGGTCTCATTCTTCGTTACCATTTTCAAAATCATAATATTAATCAAAATCATGAGATATGGTAAAATATTTGAAAATGCCTTTATAATATTTACCTTTCGTGAAAATATGAAACTATTGAGAAAATAGGATTTGATTAAATAAAAACCATGATCCACGATAATATCTAGGTATAGTGAATCTTTTGGTTATCTCAAACAAGTTATTTCAAGTGAGTTTTATATTTCAATGTTTTCACAATCATCTAAACATGACTTTGAAATAATTTTTGCAAGCATGTCATCAGAGAGGGATATGAATGCAGTTTGGGATTCTCTTCTTCCCATTTGTAACTGACATTACTTGATCTAAAAAAGTTATATAATATGGATTTAAATGAATGAATAGATAGAAATTCTAAAAATTTGGTTATCTGAAACTCTTGATCCAAAAATTTGTCTAAACCCTTCCTTGGATACCAAGTATAAGGACCCAGCATTAAACCGTACATATTCTTGAGTTTTTATCTAGAATTTACTTTCTTTCACAGTGAAGATAAATTCTGGTTTAGAGTTTAATTTAATTAGGCCATAACTATTACATTACAACCCAAAAATTAAAAATTAGACACTTTTACTCTAACCAATTTTCTCACCAAAATAAAACTCAATAAATATAACAAAAATTAGTTTCTACATAAAAATATTCATCAATCCTTCCATTATCTTATATATTTTTATACCATGTTGAAAACATTTCAAAAACATGGTATGATCATAAAAAGCACTATATGGGATATAAAATAATGAAATAAATCATTAGTCCATGAAAAAAATAAAAAATCAATGAAATCAAAATATTTACTCATAAAACATAAGCTCTTTAACATACCTCTGGAAAATCATAAGATTTATGAATAACTGTTAGAAATCATTAATCCTAAATTCAACATGTGGCATTCACAACATACATACATTATAGATTTCACATACACATAGGGATTAACCTTCATGGAAATGTTTCTAATACCCATCATAGTTTATTCCCTAAATCTCAAAGGATAAACCTTATCATTTAACTCTATCACATTACTTGATGCATTCGTGAGCGATCATGGGCTCACCAACCAAATGTTTATCATGAAACCACCCATATTTGGGTTATCATGTTACAACCCATAACATTTCCATGTACCATTACATAATTATAACACATAAAATATTGACATTTTCAACATTTCACTCTCCAATATCATGAAATCATTTCATGATATTTAAATATTCAGTCCATTTAAAAAATTTAATAAACTTATTTTTTGGAATAAAGTTGTTTCATACCACTTTGAAACATTTAATGGAATTAAACTTTTAAAAAAAATAATGTTTTTATAATTAAATACTCAAAATAAATATAAAATATGGACATTAATGAGAAATATTTAGATGATTAAATCTTTTAAACATTTAAAAAGTTGTTTTAGTTAAATAGTCTCTTACCACATGAGAAAATACATGAATAAAATTAACTAAAGAATAAAATTAAAATAATATTATTATATCATGAGAAAAAGGAGATTAATGATATAATATGACAAATAAATTATATAGATTACATAAAAGTGATTTGGTGCATAACAACAAAATAAGTCTCAATGGAATGTAACCTGAGATGAAATCCATTACCATGATCGTATCCTTAGATTAAGGATAAATAAATGAAATAATTATGTGTGAAAAATATAAATACACCCACTATAAGGGGATTTTTTGTGTAAAAAAATCATAGTTAATTCACACATATTGTTGTAAAAACAAAACCAATTACATTGATATTTAACATAATGAATGCGAATTGAGTTCTGATTTCACTTACAATGTTCGTATAAATGATGTAAAAATTTATCAATGTGGTGATTATGTGTAGAAATAGTATATCCACACAAATGGAAGTGGAAACTAAAACATAAATAAATAAAATATTATTCCCCACATAATCTTTGAATAATATAACCAACTAATTATTGGTATAACCCAATGAGTGGAAATTGGCTTTAAAAATTCCCTTATAATAATAATTTATTTTAATAAAATAGATCAATTTTATTTATTATCTATATATATCCATAAATAAAGTATAAATAAAAGGTAATATATCAAAATTCATTTTTCGTACAATCATATCACGACATAATCAAGAATTAAAAGATCAACCCATAGAATGGAAATATGGTTAAGAAGTTCCCTTAAAATGTTCATATAAATGACGTAAGAATTTATCACTATAGTGATTATGTCTATAAAATGTATATCCACACAATGGGAAGATGAAATTATAACATTAATAGATAAATAGTGATTCTTCATATAATCTTTGAATAATATAATCAATGAAGAATGTTTAATCCTCGAAGAGAGATAATTGAGTTTAGAAATTTTATTACGTTGAATCTGACTTGTCACGTTCATTCATTAATTTATTGAATAATAAAAATAGGTTATATTTATAATTTAGTCAGAACCTTTCTCATATTTAACATTTACTTTAAATCAATTATTACTATGTTTGAACAACTAGTTCATTTTTTGAGATGATATAAGACATTTTGTCGATGATCGATACTTGAGTCGAAAATGATCTTCTTTTGATATAAATTGTCCATGTGGTCAAAATTTCATCATCTATTTAATATTATTCAGGATTTAAATTTCATTTATATCTATTATATATGTATTTAGAATTTTCAATAACATTTTTAGATATGAAATGAAATGCACCATTCATGGAGGAGGTAGGCCATACGTACGCATGGACGCTACTTTCATTTCATTTTAATATTAAAAGAATGAAAAATAAATGTTATATAGGTATATTGTAATTCTAGTAATATATAAATATTATATATGTTAAATAAGGTCATTAAATCCATCCTTTATTTGTACCATGTATGGCATGAATGAGTCATATCACATTGAGGGGGCGGTGGTCCGCACATTCTGAAATTAATTTATTATATTTACACAATAGGGAAAGAATAACAGTATGTTGTAATTAAAAATTACAGATGAATAAAGATAAAATAAATAAAATATATCTCATATATAAATATATTTCCATATTAATGGCCATCATTATAGGTGTAATCTGATAATTGAACAATCATCTTTTCGTGAGGTAGTAGTTCGTCGTACACAGAATCAGTATGTGCGAATCAATTAGATGGAGGTGTGTATAAGTGTAGTTTGGATACTTATAAAAAACAGCCTAGTATATTGAGGATACTTGTTTTTTATGTAATCAAATAATAATAAGAATATATGGACTGGAGATGGAAAATAAAGGAAAGAACCTAAGAGAACACATTAGCTCAAAATCGGCTAACCTCTTTTGATTTGTTCCAAAAGGCTTCCTTGAGTTTCCTTCATCACAACGTGAGGCTTTTAGAGGTAATTATGGGGTTTTTGGAGCTTATATGTGAAATATATGGATGATCCAAGGGGATTTAGAGGTGTGACTATGTGGGTAGAGGTGTTGGCCTCTTAAAAGAGGGAAGATGGGCTCTTTTGGAATGTCTTGAAATATTATTTTATTATAAATTCAATTTTGATTAAAAAAATTTAAAAACATATTAAATTTGAACATTATATGTTTATGGTTCGAATACCCATAATCAAATGATTTTTTGCCATGTTTTGAATATTTATTATCCTCTTCGTTTTGGAATAACCATTAATTTACACTTTTTAATGTTATGTTGGTATCACATTATTTACACATTGTGGGATAATATAATTACCATATCCTATCACACAACCCAAAAAAAGTAATTCATGACATATTTGGACTTAAATTAACATTTTCTGGGAATAATATATTTTCAGGAAGTTAATATCATTTAATAAACTATTTTATATTTTATGTTATGAATTATGTCAATTTTGGATAATATTCATACATGACATTTTTTAGAAATTATTAACAACTTTATTCCTTATAAAAAATCATTTAATCAATAATAAAATGTCATATTACCATATATACTTTTTAGAACATCAATTATGATAAAAAATATTTATTTAAATATTTATAAATTCATTAATTTGAATTCATTATTAATGAAGCAATCATTTATCATCATTATGTCATAAATTATATAATTTAACTATTTTATAAAAAAAATTTAAAAAAATAAAATGATTTAGGAAATATTTTTAGATTTATAATGACTATTTATAGTAAAATAAATCAATTATATAACCATAAATTAAATATTTTTCTTTAAAAGATACAAGTTAATGATATATTTCGCTTCACTTTAAATTAATTTGTATATCATGTTGTTATCACACCCATGTGGCTCTATGGGGTCCCAAAATCGACCCAGGGATTCACATGGTCTGAAATATATCATCTAATAGGATTAGGACACATTTTAGGGTAGTTTATTATTATTATAATATTATTTTATTACTCTTATTGACCCAATTTAACCATTTACAGTTAATACAATAATTTATGAAGTTACTATTCATAATGTCTAAAAATAAAAGGTATATATTTATAAAATTTGGAAAATATGATTCCGAATTTGGAATTAGTTTTTCCAAATTCAAAACAACAAATTTAAAGAAATGAATATAAAATTAATTCCCATTTTCAAAACCAAAAAATTATTTGTAAGAAGTAAAATCTATCAAAATATTGACATGTTTTTATGTCTAATTTCAAATTGAAATTACATAAAATGATACTAAATGGATTAAATAATAAAAACATAATAAAATAACACTTTAAAACCAATTAAAATTACAATCTAACTATATAAATATATGTGGTGAAAAGGGAGTTCTAAATTAAAATGCAGTATTTTTGACTATTCATTAAAACATGAATTTTATTTGAAAAATACCAAAATTTCATCCAATGTAAATTTTGATGTCTTGTTTCTAAATAAGAAGTTTTGTTTTTCAAATATAAAATATAAGGGATTCAAAAACTAAATTCGAAAATGGTTCTCCATCAAAAGGAAGAAAAACAACATTTTTAGAAAAATACTTCTTTTATTCGAAAAAATAAATTTGATCTAATATCATATCTATAAAACATATAATATAAACAAAAAACATAACATATAATAAATAACATACTTTTTTTAAAATTACTATCCATGAAGAGTGATATTATTTTATAAAAAAAATTATTCTCTTTTAAATAGGTTTTCATATAAACGCATCCTTTATATTAAATATGTTTTATTTCCATTTCTAATAAATTTGGTAACCAATGAATAATTATTCAAAAAGATTTAAACCATATTTAATAATTCAATTTATACTATTCATTCTCACAATTACAATGGCTATTCCTTAGCTACCATTTAAAATCATTATAATTTTTTTGTATTATTTTTCTGTATAACACAATGTTGTGTGAAACATAAGACTTCAGAGAAACTGATTGTTGCATGTTGAATATTCTATCATTAATAGAATACCCATTAATATAAAAACAATATATTATTCATAAATATTAATAGCAATTAAAAATTATTATTCTATAAATACCTAGATCATTTCATCATTCCCCCCTTTTAAAAAATGTATCCCCATAATTTCAAAATTGGGCTCAGAATCTTCATTGAAAAACCCCCATCGGAAAAATAATCAAAAAAATGCTCTCTTTGAAATAATTAAAGTGAAGTATAAAGGTATCCAGAGATAACACATAATTTTATTAGAGGTAGGAATACATGGATATGGATGAAAAACTAACCATTTTGTTCTGATGGAGGGTGAGAGAAATTATTATCAGGAGAAAGTTACCAATATGAAAATGAAAAAAAAAATTATGTGTTAAATGGTCATGGATTCCCCAGTAGGAAAAGTAAAATGAAAACAATTTTGAAGGTCCATTATATAATCATTACGAAATTATTAATGAACAGGACTAAGAAAAAAAGGAAGCATACTTACTTTTCAAGTAGAGTTTTATCCTTTAATAAATATATACCACAAACACATCTTTTCTCAAAATGATGAGTATTGAAGATGAATTGGTCACACCTGATGTACTAGAATAAAATTCTAAAGAAATTAATAATTCCAAAAGGATGATTCATATATTTTCCATTTTTTTAGACATCAACACTAAACCAAAACAGTTTAAAAAGATCAGACAATCCCAAAAAGAATTGTCTTTTATATAAAGAAATAATACTCTTAATCTAAAAAAATTCAACTAAAAATACATAAAGTTCAACAAAGATCATTCAATAAACAATTGTCCTTCAAATTCATCAAAAAAATGCAAACAAAAATTCAAACAAAAAATTCAGAAATATTTGATCACAATGTCTTCCCCGATATAGCATAACATTTATCTTCAAATAACATTAACTACTCATAATGTCTCAACTTTAAAAGTAAATAACATAGTCACATATTCTATATGATATTTTAATAATTTACCAAAATAACCTAAATATCTATATTCCCATAATACAAAGAATATATTCAACCAAAATAAAATTCATGAATTACTCATGAAATGAAGAATGATTGTATTCTATTTTTCCTGGGAATATTGTGTTCCTAAAGGAGAAAAACTCTTACAATATAACATTTATCGCTTAATCACCAAATCATTTTACAATAATAGGGATATCCTTTGGATAAAACATTAGCTCCCAACATCTACTTATTATTGATCCATAAAATCATTTAACTAAAAATAATTAATAATACTAACTAGGTACTACACATAGGCATGTTCTAGGAGATGCTCCCATATCGCCCTTCGGTTGTGGGTTTGAATCCTATGGCCTTTCTGGAAGTTACATGTTATCACCCATCTTGTGGATTTTTATTTTTTATAAAACTCGAAACATAACCCTACCACGATTTAACAAAAAATGGCCATCTTATAAATATCAATTTCATCCCAACTCATAATGGTCGCAGCAACTTTATTCATTTTGTCTGACCTATGTTGGAATTTTTTATTTTACCAACATATGATAAAATAAAACTATTACCAATAGAAAGAATATCATACCTTTATCAGGGTGTCTACCTCATTTCATCTTCATATTTTTTTACGTAGATAGATGTTTCATGCATTTCAAAAATGATTTAGTGACCCATCAAAATCATTTACTTCCTTTATCCAAATACACCTTGTATAACATTGTTCATATGGGTGTTCACAAAAAAATAGTTTCAGAAAATAATCATGTTTGACATATACATTAAAAACATCTGATAAAACTTTTTTGTATAAATCAGTCGAATAAAGTCTGAGTTTAACCTACCAATCAATAATTCTTTTAAAATACCCCATTTATGTGATGAAAGAATATATTTTAATAGAAAATATTAATACGTTGTAAAAAGGTATCCTTCTTCCTTTCCATTTTGAAATTCATAATATGATTCAAAATATTGGGATAATTCAAAATAATTAAAAATGCCTTGATAATTTTTACCTTTCTTGAAAATAAGAAAATATTGGGAAAATATGATTTGATTAAATATTTCCCCTGAGCCACGATGGTATTGAGGTATAGTGTAGGTGTTTAATATCTCAAACAACTGGTTAAAAATGAGATGTATGTTAGTATAATTTTCACAATCATATGTACATGACTTTGTAACAATTACTACAAGCATTTCATGAGGAATACATAGGAATTTGTTTTATATCTTCTTCCTTCCATTTGTAAACTACCTTTCTTGATCATAAAAAGTAATAAAATATAGAAATAAGTGAAAAAAGAAAAAAAAGACATACCATGTGGTTATTTAAAAAATACTAATCCCAATATTTGTCTAAACATTAACTTTAATCCCAAATATAAGTCCCTAGAATTAAACCCTACATATTATTGATTTTTGATCATGCATTTACTTTCATTCACATTAAGGATCTTTTCAAGATATGATTTTTTTAGAATTAGTCCATAACTATTACATTACTTCTCAAAAATTACAAAGTAGACACTTCCCCTCTATCCATGTTTTTTCCAATAATAAAACAACTTAAATAAAACAAGAATTATTTTCTTGATAAAAATAATCCTGAATAATTATTTTCTCTTATCCTTCCTTATACCCACTAATTTTTTTTTTCAAAAACACGGTATAAAAATAGAATTCCTAGTATGGGATACAATATAAGGAAAGAAAAAATTAGTCCATGAATACATACAAATTAATGAAATCATACTTTTTACACCTAAAACATAATCTCTTTATCATACATCATGAAATCATAATATTTCTGAATAACTTATAGATATTATAAATCATATAGGAAACTTGTGGAATCCATAACATGCTTAAATTTTAGCTTTCAAAACCAAATAAGGAGTAACCTTCATGGTTACATTTGGGACACCAATTATAGTATATTCCCTAAATCACTTACAAGAAACCTTAACATTTATCTCCATAACGTCCCCCAATGCATTAGAGAGATATCATGGGCTAAATCACCCTAGGATTATCACGAAACCACCCATATTTTTTTAACATGTAACAACCTTTCAAATGTCCAAGTACCATTACATAATAATTACACATAACATATTGAAAATATCCACATTTCACTCATCAATGAAAAGAAATCAACTCAAGAAATTGAAATATTCAATCCATTTACAAAACCAATATTAAAAATTTAACAAAAAAAATTTTTTAATATATTTTTTTCATACAAAAATTATGATTTAAAAGAAATATATTTTAAAACATTAATGGATATAAAATTCAATACATAAAACCAAATTGAAAACATGGAAATTAATGGGAATGGTTTATAAGATTAAATATTTAAACCATTTAATATGTGTTTTATTTTACGAGTCCCTTACCAGCTGATATAATACTTGAATAAAAATAATTAAACAATGAGATTTATAAAAATATATAATATAATGAGAATATTATGATTCAGGATATAATATTTCAAATGGAAGTACATAAAACACATAAAAGTGAATTGGTTAATAAAAACAAATAAGTCACAACAAAATATAAATTATGTATGAAACCCTTATGAAGATTGTATCCATAGATTAATTATACATAAATGACATAATTATGAGTGAAAAACATAAATACACCCAATATAAGAGGGTATTCAGTGAAAAAAATTATAGGCATTCACACATATTTTTTGAAAAACAAAACCAATGACATGGATATTTACCTCAATAAATGTGAATTGAGTTAAGATTTCCCTTACAAAGTTCTCATAAATGACGTTAAAATTTATAAATTGGGTGATTATGTGTCAAAATAATAATTCCAAAAAAATTGATGTGTAAACTAAAACCTAAATAAATAAAAAGTGATATCACGCATAATCTTGGTATTACTTAATCAACAAAGTAGGCATAAAACCCATTAAGTGGAAATTGTGTTTAGAAATTATATTACAAATATAAATTTTTTAATAAAATTGATAAATTATGTGTATTCAATATAAATACCCATAAATAAAGTATAAACACAAGGTAATATATCAAAATTCATTTCTCACATAATCATAGCACAACATAATCAACAAGTAGAAGATCAACCTAAAGAATGGAAATTGGGTTAAGAAGTTCCCTTGCAAAGTTAATATAAATGACGTATGAATTTAAAAATGGGGTGACTATGTGAAGTAAATATATATTCAAACAATTTAATGTGGAAATTACAAAATTAATAAATAAATAGTTATTACACATATAATCAGGGCATAATATAATCAATCAATTATGTGTAAAACCTAATGAGAGGAAATTGAGTTTAGAAATAACCTTACCTAGAATCCGAGTTGTCACGTTTTTTCTATAATTTTATGAATAATAATCATATGATAATTTATAATTTCTTAATATACTTTTTTATGTTTAATATTCAGTATATATCACATATAACCTTTTTAAAAACTAGTTAATTATTTGACTTTATATCGAACAAATTGTTAGTGTTCCATACTTGAGTTGTAAATGAAATTGTGTTGATGTAAATTGTTAATGTGGTAAAAAATCCATCACCTATATAATATTATTAATGATTTCAATATCATATATATACAGTTTATATGTATTTATAATATTTCATAACTATTTTAGATAATAAATTGAATGCAATGTTCATGGAGATGGTTGGTCGAACGTATGCATGAACACTGCTTTTATTTCATTATCTTATTAATTGAATGAAAAATAAATGATACAAAGGTATATTTTAATTCAATTAATATATATATATATATATTATATTATATATTTTAAATATTTTCATTAACTCTATCCTTTACATGTTCTATGCAAGGCATGAATGAGTCATATAACATTGAGGGGCGGTGGTCCACACTTCCTCAAATGAAATTATCATATTTACAAATTATGGAATGCATTAAGGTATAGTTTAAATAAAAATTATATAAGATTAGAGATAAAATAAATATAATATATATCATATATTAATACACTTATATCATAATATCCACCATGAGAGGTAGTAGGAGAAAATATAACAATAATCGTTTTGAGAGGCAGTAGTTCACCATACACAGAAATATTATGTTCATATTCATTAGATGGATGTGTGTGTGTGTGTAGTTTGAATAATTCTCATAAGAACATCGTATTATATTGAGGACTGGTATTTTTAGGTAATAAAATAATAAGAATATCATAGAAATAGGATAAGTGAAATAAAGGAAAGGAACATGAGAGAAGATGTTACCTCAAAATTGGGTAATTTTCTTTTGATTTGTGACAAAAGGCTTTCTTGAATTGACTTCTGCACAGGATAGGTATTCTAGGAATAAAGTAGGGATGATGAGAGATTATTTGAGTATAATTTTTTCAAGACAAGGTTCTTGAGAGATGAGAGTATGTGTGTATAGGTGGTGGCCTTTTATAAAAGGGAGGAGGGGCACTTTAAGAAAGCATTCAAATATTATTTTATTACAAATTAAATTTAAATTTAATAAGGTCAAAAACATTTATAATTAGAAAATATGATGATTTAGGATCCAATACTCATCATATAATAATGATTAGACTATTTTTTATATTTTGTAATCCTTATCATTTTGGATTAACCATTATTTTACCGATTTTAATCTTACAGTGATATGACATTATTTATACATTGTTGGTTAATGTAATTTCCATATCATGTAAAATGAAAAAAAATTTAAGAAATAGTTGGACTTATATTAATAATTTTTTTGAATATTATATTTCTATGTTTTTAATATCATTTAATAAAGTATTTTATATATTAAGTTATTAATTATGTCAATTTTGGACACTCTTCATACTTGACTTTTAATTACAAATTCATAACAACTGGATTCATTCTAAAAAAAATTAATCAATAATAACATGTCATATACAACTATATAAATCATGGTTCAAATTTATTATGTCAAATAATATTTATTTTAATATTTATAAGATTATATACTTGAATACTTTATTAATAAAGAAATCACTCCATTTTCATTGTGTCATAAATAAAATTATTTATATAATTTCTAAAAAATATAAATAAAATACCATGATGTATAAACTATTTTTATATTTAAAATAAATATTTATATTCAAATATATCATTTATATATCCCTATATTAAATTTTTTTAGTAAAACACACATGTTTATGTTATCTTTCTCTTTACTTTAAATTAATTCTTATAACAAGTCATTATCACTCCCATGTGGCTCTATGGGGGCCCAAAATCGACCGAAGGATTCCCATGGTCTAAAATATCTCATATAATATTATTAGGAAATGTGTTAGGGTAGTTTAATATTATTATAATATTAATTTTTTACTCTTATTGACCAGATTTACCCTTTATCCATGGTAAATAAAATTACTACAGAAGTTCCTTTTCATATTGTATAAAAAATAAATGCAAATTATTTATACAATTTTGGATCTTATGATTCAAAATATGGATTCCATTTTTCCAAATTCAAAACATATAATTGATGGACATCAATTTAAAATTAATTAATGTTGTCATGACCATAATGTAGGTTTTTAAGATGTAAAAAATATCCAAATATTAACATGTGTTTATGTATAATTTAAATGTTAAATTACATCCAATGATCATAAATGTATTAAATGACTATAAAAATAAGAAAATTACACTTTAAAACTAATTAAAATTATAATATAACTATATAAATAAATGAGACGATAAGGAAGTTTTGAATTAAAATGTATTATTTTCACTATTCATTAAAAGATGATTTTTATTAGAAAAATTATAAAAACTCATAAAATGTAAATTTTTATGTCCCTATTATAAATAAGAATCTTATTTTGTAAAATATAACATCTAATGGTGTCCAAAACTAAATTTAAAATAGGTTCTCCATCAAAAGGTAGTAAAACTATATATTTAGAAAAAAAACATCTTTTATCTGAAAAATTACATTTTTTCTTATTTCAAATCTAGAAAACATATAAGATCAATTTTAAAAATTAAATTGATTATATAAAATTAATTTTTCATAAAATAAAAAACCATTAAGGATGATATGATTTTATAAAAACAATTATTCACTTTTAAATAGACTATCATAAAACAATTCCTTTATATTCAAATGGTTTTTATTTCCATTTACAATAAATTTTCTAACCAATGAATCATTGTTTAAATTTTTTTAAAAAACATTTAATAATTCAGATTATAATATTCATTATCACCATTCAAATTTCTAGGTGTTAACTACCATTTAAAATTATAATAATATTATTGTGTTATTTTTTTGTGTAACTCAATGTTGAATGAAACGTAAGATTTCAGAGAAACATGTTGTGGAGTTTCAAGTACACTATTTTAAAAAGATTCAAAATTAATAACAAATAAATATATTATTCCATAATATTAATTAAAATTATAAATTATTATTCTCTAAATACGTGGTTCTTTACAACTAAGACCTGAAATGGTTGAAGAAAGTTTGGATAATGTGAAAACCATTTAGCAGTACATCAAGGCTTCCCAAATTAAACAATAGAGTAATGGATAAAATCATCAATGAGAACGTGGGATTAAATTTAGAGACATATTAACACTCCTAATATATCTATGGAATAAGTTCATATGATTTGGGAAGAAGGGGAAGCTAAGTACTAGGTACATCAGCCCATTCAAGATTCTTGATCTTGTAAGAGTTGTGGAGTATCAACTATAACTTCCTCATACAATTTTTATTGTATAATATATAATCCATGTATCCCTATTAATTAATTACATTATAGATACTTTACAAGTAATTACGTTATAGGTGGCATAATTGGATAATGGACTTTCTTACAAGGTGTATCCAGTGAAGATCTTATGTCGTAGAGATAGTGTTTTATACAATAAGACTACTCACCTGGTCAATGTACTATAAAAGATCTATATGTACGAAGATACAACATGGGAACTGGATGTTGTACGGGTGGAAAATTACCCACATCTATTTTTATCTTGGAATTTAAAACAAAATGTCTAAGGGGAAATTTTTTCAGGGGAAAAGAATTTAATGACCATGAATTCATTCAATAGAAATTCTCTTCTAATAAATATGTCATACAGTATAATCACATAAAATCAAATTGAGAATAAAATACAGGCTTTATATATTTTTAAGGAATGATATTAGAAGAATTTCTATAACTTAAGGATCTCATACTGATGAAATAGTAACATACTTGTTGGAATAGTAATGGGACCCTTAAGAATAGAAAATTTACCAATTAAATAGTAACCTCCCCAATGATAGTATAAATAATATTTATCAATGAATAATGTTTATAAAAATTCTTCCCAAATATCCTCACCTAACCTAGGTCTATGAGATTATGGTATTAATGTAAGACCAAAAACAATTCCCCAAGGAGGTTATGAAGAAGAAGGAAAGAAAAGGTTAAACCTTCTTCCATTTCTTATTTTTTTTCAATTCCTTTCATTTATTTTCACTCCACACGACCAATTATCTACATAGTATGATAACTATAATAAATTACATATATATGATTTTGTTTAAGATAGTTTAATAATTCATAATCATATCTATTCAACCATCTTTTAATACTAAAAATAAAAATATCGTTCATGAAGTATTAATTTATCGAATTCAAGGGAGATGAAGTATTCAATTTACATTACCGTATTCAAGGATGGTTATGAAGACATCATTATGGTTGATCAATATTGTAATATATTTATTTACCTTATTAAATTTTATGAATCATTTTTTATACATGATATTAATTTATAAAACAAAATGAGTTTCCTGTGATCCAAAACCGCCAAAATATACCCAACCGGTTATCATTAACTCTTTATCCAATGATTCACCCTCATTCAATAAAAATGATATATAAGGAAAATTAAACACATGTATGAACATTAATAATATATAAGTTCAATTATTGGTAATTTCCCCATGTTATGCAACCTTTCATACATATATACAAGTCAACTAATCATGGGATCCAAATAAAACCAACTCTACCAAATGATGAAGTTGAATCTATTAACCCATCAAAAAGGTAATAATTGAACATAAAAAAGTAATATTAAATCAAATACATGTAGAAATGTTACATTTGTTATTAAAAAATTTATAGAATTTGATTATCCGTGACATTAAGATCATTTGAAGAACATATTTAGACTTAAGGTAATAGATTCAACCAAACCTCAATTATTCATCTGGGTTACACATTATCTCTTTATACCCAAATAAAATTATATTTTATATTTATTAGAATATTTTAAATGTTGGGTATACATTCAAATATCTTTCATCTAGATATCTATCCTTTTTTTGAGATATAATTGGTTTTAAAAGGATCCCAACACAATTCTTCCCGATAAGCAAGCTCAACTTAAGGGAACATCCCGGAGTCATACCCAACATCAAGTGCACTCTATGATATGTTTGAAACCATAATTTTTTTATAAAATAAAAATTTAATTATGGAATCATTATTCATTCAATTGTAGTTCTATACAATACTTTATTACCTTTAATATTTTAAACTCTCTTTAATATTTCCTTTAAATGGCACTAAATTGATTTAATTGTAATTTTAATCAGATAATCTATTTATAGGTTATCACATCATTTTAACATCAATGACAAATATATATTCCTTGTTTATTTTATTATTTTCTATGTATGATTTAATTTGTTGGATTTATAGACACTTTTATGATCATCCCATTTACTATACATTATGATGTAATTTTCATACCCAATTATTTCCACGTGTAACCCTTATGTTTATTTTTGATTTCTTGTGAATGATTCTTTATGTGGAAAAATATATTCAAGAACATGTTATGATGACTAAACCTAGAGATCACTTAAATTCATTTGGTATTGTATAGTATTATGATACGTTATGTGCAACAGTCTTGGTGGTTAGCCTTGAATTATGGTCTACGTGTAATAGTCTGGGTGATTAGCGATGACTGAGGCTCCTCTATGTGCAATGAGCCTTGACTCTTTCTCCTCTATGTGAAAATTTCCCTGAATCTTGATAATTACATGTTTTATGTTTCTAAAAAAAATTATGACTCTATGATTATATGGTATAATGTTTTAAATGTTATGATTTCTTTTGTGTAATCATGTTCCATGTATTTTTATATTATTATGTTACGCCTTCTAACCCATGTTCTGTGAATAAAAAATACTAAAAATAAAAATGAAAATAATAATATAAGAAATTAAAATATAGATATTTATGTTTCATTTTGATAAATTATATAAAATATTGAAAAATTATCATTACTTTATAAATTTAAAATGATAAAATGAATTTATTTTATTTAAAAAAAAATTTACTGAATAAAAAAATAAAAAGATAAATCATAAAAAAAGGAAAAGTCGAAAAGTTTATTTTCTTTTTAAAAAAATTACAAAATCTAATAAAAATACCTTCATAAAACAATAAACAAAAAATTGAAAAATTATAAATAAAATAAATAATACGAAAATATAAAAAATACAAATAAACCTAATTATAATTAAAAAAATTATAAATCCAAATAAAATTAAATGATATAATGAAATTGTAATGTTAAAAAATGTTTTATGAATTTTAGTAAAATAAATTAAAAAAATATTGATTTGAAAAACATAAATAAAAAAGAATATTTTAAATAAAAATATATTTAAAAACATCAAGATGATGAATTTTTAACTAAAAATGAATATATTAGTTTTTTATCTTGCATTTAAATAATTATAAAAAATCAGGAAAATATCTAGTCTATTTAAATAATTAAATAAATAAAAATAACAAAAGAAAATAATAATGAAACTGATGACATTGAAGGTAATGATGACATTTACATACTGATGATTCAAGTGAGATTAATGATATTTATTATAAAGATGACACTGTTGAAAATAACACAATTGAAGCCATTAGAAACATTGAAGGTAGTGATATTAAGATGGATACGTATTACACTTACAATAATAATTATAGAGATAATAGTAAGATCAATAAAAACTC
Organism: Viscum album; assembly: GCA_963277665.1. NCBI lineage: Eukaryota > Viridiplantae > Streptophyta > Magnoliopsida > Santalales > Viscaceae > Viscum > Viscum album. The sequence goes on along the minus strand of OY728121.1, from coordinate 1,651,959,657 downwards.
TATCCCTAATAATAACACTATCCACACATATGATATAGATGACATGGATGAAATTGGTGGAATAAATAAGACTTATGATAGTGATAATGGTGACGGCACTGAAGACATTACTGATATTCATGCCTTAAACACTAGCGCCACTAAAGAAATTGAGAAAAATGACACCACTGGAAATTCTGATAAAATGATATAATTGAATACATTTATGACTCTAACACCGATTAATAGACATAATTCACTAATGAACATAATGCCACTAATGACATTGACAATTAAAATGACACTAACAACATTGACCAAGTTGTCACCACTAGAAAAACAAACCACATTATTGACACTGCTAACAATGGTGACACTTTCACAAATAATGGTATTTAAAATAGTTCCACAACAAAATATAAAAATGAATGTAAAGACAGAAACAAATTTACAACAATAATAAAACTGGAACCACTATAGAAAAAAATGTCATTGATGAAACTGATGGGTCTTATAACACTGATTACACCTCCGCATAAATATTTTTATGTTGCACCATAGTTTACCAATGCTAAAAAAATTTGATAAAGTGTAGTGACAAGTTTATTTTATAAGTGGTTTTTTAGAAATGATAATGGTACCCCATTTTCAATGTTTTTAGTACTATTAATTAGATCCCCTTTATCAGTGCATTTTGTGTATCTCTGATAATGAGGCGTATTTATCTGCTCTTTTTTAAAAGTGCTGATAATTTATTTATTTCAATAAAATTATAATACATAAAAATAATATGTCAATATATAAATATATTTATATTGAAATAATTATAATATATAAATATATTAAATATGATTAAGATAAGGCTAAATGGATATTTACACTTAATATATAATACATTTAGTGAAACTTCCATTTGAATTTTTTTTAAAAATTAATTAATTTATAATATTTTATTTATTATCTAGTAATATTTATTTAATGAATATTTTAAGTGACAAAAAAATTAATGAAATATCCAAAATATGTTGTAGAGGTAACTAAAACATAATACATGCATAACTTTTGATCCGACTTTCGGTTGGAGCTCCACCATGTATCAACTCAATACTTGTGAAAATCTCTACACACTAATGAAATTGGGGACCCCTTACCTTATTTTATATGCCCCAAAAATGCTCATAAGATTTTCAAACTTATGTTTTTAGTCGAGGTATCAAAATTTGTTAACATTAAATTGACTATAATCCTCGTCTAAGGGGGTCATTTTTTCCATTTTTAGTGGGTCTTGAATTTACTCACAAGACATACATTCATATTGTTATTATAGTTTAGAAATTTTATCGTTTTTTATAATTTAGTTTTATTTATAATCAAATATATAAAAATATATTTTCATTTTGTATATATGCACATAAAAAATTGGATTTTATAAATATATATGTAAAAATATTTATGTTTAAATGAAATTTCAAATTATATAAACCATATCTATATAAAAAATAATTTCTGTTTTATTTAAAATATTTTTTTTTGAATATATATATAATTAATGTATTTATATTATTGATATATGTATAAATATATTTATGTGTGTTGAGAAAGAAATATACATTTATCTATTCATTATAATATATTTATATAATTATTAATATATAATATTTGTTATTAAATATGAATATGTATAATAATATTTATATATTAATCATATATATAAATACATGAATGTATGTACGTCTGTAGGTATTTATGTATTTATAAACACGGACACACAAAAAACATATTCTACATATGTATTTAAATATATATATAATAATATTTATAAATATATGGACAGAAAATATATATAGATATATAGATATATCATAAGATATGGAATAAAATGATTTGGGGGGGACAAGGTGTAGGATTATTCGGGGGAGGTCAATGCTTTGAAACCCAATAAAGGAACGGGCGCACACGATGGGGTGATGCATGTCCCTAGAACTTTTGAAGGGGAGGAGGGTGGGGGATTACTAGAGATATAGAGAGTAAAATATCACATTTATAAGGGGGATCGGTCACTAATAAAAGGTAATAGGACCCTCCATCTGATATGAAATTTAGTTTCTTTTATTAACTTTTATTAGTTCTTAATTACCTGTGATAAAAGGGTCCCTCTTTAAATAGTTCTAATGTCTATAAATCTTTCTAAAACTATAAATTATATTTTTTACAATGATAAATGTATAATATTTATTAGGGTAGTTCTAATGGTGTTGAAGACAACGAGGCCATAAATGAAATATATTATATACATGAAACATAGAATTTAGATGAAACTAATTTCACTGAAACATTCAGGATACTAATGGTACTAATGGCACTTGTAATAATAATTATGCTACTTCTATTTCAATTAATAATGGTAAAATAATAAATAATGACACTTATGTCCCAGAAAATATCAATTTATTTCATTACATTATGGCCAATGATGACACTAACGACAATTATAGAACTAACAATGTTAAAAATTAGGATGGTTGTGACACCACTAATTTCACTGAAATAATTAACATCCCCGATGATATAAATGAAACTAATGTCACTTATGAGACAGAAAACACTAATAAAAATGAATATCTTGATGGTATGTATGATATAGATAACACCAATTTCACTGAGGCAACTAGGGATACTAATACCACTAATGCCACTAATGTTAATTATTGTAATCACCCAATTAACCACAATGGCCGCTGAAGACATTCAAACTACTAATGAATCTAATAGTAAGAACAATGTTAATTGCACAAACTACATCAATGATGCTAAAGACACTAAAACTAATGAATGCAATGTGGAAATTGGAATCACTAATAACATGGCTTCCATTGAGAACACTAATGGCACTAGTATAACTAACACCATTAATTCCACAAAAGGTAGTGATTTTTTTGACACTATTGATTCCATTACTGTCACATAATTCACTTGTTATATTAACTCCAATAAAACAAAAGAAACCAATTTTTGAATTCAAGAAACCAATTCAATTAACACAATCATAATAAAGACATGTCTGAAAATGATGCAACTCTTGAAACAAATACAACTTATGAAGTTGAAAAAAATTGACGAACCAAATGACTTTTTATTTATATTGAAATAATGTACAACACTTACACCAAAAATATTTCAAATGATATAAAACCACTAATTAATTTTACGATATAGTTTTCATTAATATAATAGACTCCACTAATGTAACACCATAAGATTTCATAGTAAGATATTTTCTATAAATTAATTAATTAGCTTGTGCTACACACAACACCGAGTTCGAGTGCACCAAGAAATTCCAATCTAGCTATTCAGAAAGAAGATATTAATAGTATTAAATGAATTTTGAATTTTATATACTCCACATAATTTTATAATCCATATTATTTGTTTCTTATTCATAATATAAAAACAAATTCATTTTTTAGATAAAAGAAATATTTTTCAAAAAAAATGAAATTAAATAACCTTTTCATGGGAGACATTTTTTAAAACCAATATTTGACACTTTAGTATATTCAATTTAATGAAATTATATTCTTCATTAGAATATTGATATAAAAAGATATTTGGGAAATTTTTTTGTGCATTTCTAATAACTTTCATATTTTGCTGAATACTGAAAAATACTAAATTTTATTTGAAAACAACATTTTTAATCAAAATAATTTATTTTGAAAAATTAGGCATTTGAATTTTTTGAAAGTATAATTAGATTATATTTTTCTCATTTAATAAAATTTAGTTCATTATAATTAATTTCACATTTATATTTGACATAAACACATCTCAATCTTTTGATTGTTTTTACTTTTTAAAAACCCCGCTTTTCAGTTATGACATCAGGAATTAATTTTAAATTAATTATTCCAACATTAATGTTTTTAATTTGGTAAAATATAATTCAATTTTGAATTAGGAATATCAAAATTACCTTAGGGTAATTATATGTTATTTTTCCAAAAACATTCAATTTTTGATGAAAAATGAAAAACACAATGTTATTGTTTAAAACCGGCTTTTTATTTAAATAATTGTTTATTTTATTTAAATTTAATTTAAGTCAATATATATATATATAATACCTATATATGTTCAATTTAATTCATTATATTAATTTTATAATAAAATAAGATTTATAATGTTTTATTGCACTTTTTACTGTGTTTTACCCGTCTTCTTGGAGAATTTTCAAATTTTCATAAAAGATAATTTTACCACTTCTATGAATTGAATTACAAAAAAGAGATACACGGTTAATATTATTATGTAAAATGTGGTTCCATAAGATGAAAATAATTTTTGGTGAATACTAACTTTGGACTTTTATTTACCACGGTTAAAAGTAAATATGTTAATTAAAGTTAAAAATGATAGTATAATTACCCTAACACATGTCCTAATTCTATGGGATATGTGTAATTAGAAAAAAAACCTTTGGAATAAAATATTATCTTTTAGGTCCATATATATTATATGATCACATTTATTATTTTTTTATTAAAAGAAGAGTTAAAAGTGTTTAATTCAACATTTAATAACTAAAATATTTTTAATATAGGGTTACACATAAAATAAATTAGACTATAAATATTCTTTAAAAATATAAAAATATTTTCTACATAATGTGTTCTTATTTATAATTATTTGACATTAAATAACATAATTTATTTATGACACAATGATGATGTAATAATTTCATTATTAATGAAATATTAATATAATAGATATTATAAATATCCAAATAAATATAAATTGAGACTTATGATGAATTCCACTAATAGTATAGGTTGATATTCCATTTTTGGGTTTATTAAATAAATTTTATTCGAATTGATAATGTTTTTATGGTTTCAAAAAAATAAAATACTAAAAAGTTTCAAAATTTACATAATTGAGTTTTTAAAAACAACACTATATTGTTAATTGATATAATATTCCTCAAATTAAAGGATCTGCCAAAGGGCTTATATAAGGTTATATATATTAATAATGAACCAAAAGGGGTTCTATTGGCTTGATATAGTGTGTTTATTAACCATATAATACAAAAATACAAAGAGACATGGTAAATGTCAAACTGTTTAACTAAGAGTTAATTATAAACGATAAGGTTAATATGGTGATCTAAACCCATATAAAACCGATTTGATGATTTTTTTTGAACCATACCCAACATAGATTAGAAATAAATCATTTCAGAGAAATTTTAAACTGAAAAGTATTTTACTATAAAATAATATTCCTAGCATTTCGTAAACTGACCCTCGCCTATTATATAAAAGGGTACTTACCCTTCTCTTAATTTTACACATCCAAAGCAATTTGGATCGGCCAAACCATGACAAAATATCTTCCCAACATCCCATAATGCAACCTATATTCTTTACATTAATCATATGACCAACCTATGGAGCACTTTTGATCAACTCAAAAGGAAACACCCGAAAAAGTGGTAATAATTTCACCACCCTCTTTCACGTTGTTTTCTTCTTCATCATCCTCTTTATTTTTTGGTTCAATACCAAAATAATAAATCTCGTACCATCTACATACTGTTATGTTATTATAAATATGGTACAACTGTAATAATTATTCTATCCATTCTATCAATGAAAAAGTCACCATATGTGTGTATGTACGACTTACTGTCTCCACGTCATGGTGTAGTTTGTTATTAAAACACATCATTATTTTTATGGGTATAATAATGAGTATAACTAATGTGAGTAATAAAAATAACATTTTAATGATCTTTTAATTATGATAAACCATCCAATTACATACGATTTCACAATCAATATAATGGTATTGTCGCTCGTGCATACGTACAGATTATCGTTTCCACGAACACGATGAGATTCATTCCCCATCGTAATCATTACATAATAATTTTTATTTTATGATTAAAAATAAATTTTAAGATCATAATTTCATTCTGAATATGAATAAAATATATCCTATAAATAACAAACATGACTTACGTAACAAAACTTATAAATAAATAATGAATCAGTTAACAACCAAAACAATGATACTATTGAAATATCATTAACAAATCAATATTATAAGATCATATATGATATCATATTTATGTATTTGGTTACAGAATAATTTAATAACAATGATTTAACCATTATACAATAATTTAACCTACCCTTTACTAAGGTAATGTACAAGTTATGTGGGTTTTCATCTCACTTTTATTCCCATGAGATTCATACTATATTTTCCACTATTACCTTTTGTGTGGTGTATGTACCACCCAAGATTGTATTTTTTGCTTAATATACTTTAATTAATGGGTATTTACATCATAATTGGATGATTCTTCTTTCATGGGGTGTATGTTTCATATGTTACCTAATCAGTAAGGGAATTTCAAATTTCAATTTCAACTCAATCGGTTTTATGCAAACTACATTGATAATTTTACTCCAAGATTATCTATGAAATCACAATTAATTTACTTATGAAGTAAGATAAACTCCCTTTTATGTGGTTAAAATTTTGATACACAGAATCACTCATTTATAAATTCTAAAGCCTTCGATACAAACGTGATAAGAGTAATTGCAACTCAATTTCTATTCATTGAGTTAAACATCCAAGTCATTGGTGTTGTTTTTAAATGGATATGTGTGAATGTAATATGATTTATTTACACTGAATATCCAATAATATTGAGTGTATATATATTTTTAACACATAATTATGTCATTTATTTATACTTAACCTATGGATACGGTCTTTATAATGGAATTCATCTCATCTTACATTCCATTGAGTCTTCTTTGTTATAATGAACCAATTCACTTTTATTTGTTGTATATACTGTAATTTGATATAGTATATCCTGAATCCCATTATTATCATGATATTATAATGTTTTTATTACCTCAAGTATTTTTATTCATGCATATCTCATTTGGTAAGGAACTCTAACTATAATATCATTTTAAATGTTTTAAATTTTTATTCTTCTAAATATTTCTCAATAATGTTCATGTTTTAAAAATGGATTCAAGGTTTTATTCATATGGAAATTAATGTTTTCAAATTGAAATTACTTTTAAATGTTTCAAACTAGTATGGTAAAATTTTATTCAAAAATCTATTTTTAAACAGCTTCTTGATAAATAGTGAGTCATTTAAATGTTATCATAAAAAGGGATATTTCTCTCAATGTTTTTCACTGATAATTTTGAACTATTTCAACATCAATTAAGGGATATTATTCTTGATCGAGGTTTATTTTTTATGATACAAATGATTGATACTATATTGAAGGTTTTATTATTGTTTTAACTGTGTATGGGTTATTTTTATACCATTCATGGTTTCTTAATAAAGTATTGACATTTCATATTCTAGTTTTAATACGAATGTTTATGTTATGTTTATACAATTTCATAAGATGAATCCATTGGACATAGTAAGTGACGGGTGGAGCCCGCTATAGCTCTTCAATGCATCGGTAGGTCTCATGATAAAAACTAGTGCCTTGGCACAAGGCCTTGACAAAATATTATTTGTAGTATTGGCACAAGTCCTTGACTATGTGGTTAAGAAGTCTGAAATTATGAATTATATCATTATGAAATTGGATATTGATATTACATGGGATTATTCGACTAGTAGAATATCTAGATGAATAAGTAAATGGAATTATTTTATTTTTCATTGCCATATTATACTGATGTTTAAGTTTAAAAGTCTTCTGTTCTAGTTTTATTATTTCCCTTAAATGATTATTCTTATTTATGAAACTTTCTACTGTATTGTTATCCTTACTGATCATGTGAGCTCACACCTTTATTATATTTAATTTTTTCTAATATTCAAAGAAATATATTAATATTAACCTACAAGAATAGGCTAATGTATATAGGAGTGTTCAAAGGGGATACAATTTTGTTTTTTTATTTCACGATGTAATGTAAAACATATTTATATATCTAGTTATTCCAAGGTTACTAACCTGATCTATCATTGGGGACTTGGTTTCTTGTATCACGCCAATGTTAGGAAATAATTCATCGATTATGGGTAACTGAGGTCGGGGCATTACAGATGGTATACGTGTATGTTTAGTACAAACCCTGGTAGCTAGATTTAGAAAAAACTCTAATTTGGAAACACTATCCTATGATAGAATTTGAGGATTAGTATAGAAGAACATCCAAAAAATTTGGTAATGTTAATATTATGTGGGTTTTCTAAGAAATACATCAATGTTTGGATACGAGCATGTAGAGGCATATATAGAACCAAACTTTTCTTATATTACTATTACATCATTTTAAAGATAAAAAAATAATTGTATTACACATAGAAGATCCAATGGTTTAGTGTCTTTGGAAAACTAGGACCATTAAAAACTTTTACAACATAAATCATAAACAATCATTTAATTCCATTTTCAATAGCTTATTATTGGAAATTTCCCTCGCCTTAGTACATGTAGTCACGTAAAGATATACATCAAAAAAGGGGTTAGCTAAAATCCCTGTAAGAGGATAAATAAGAACAATATAGCATGGCATGAGCATATTAATAACAAAGGAAAATAATCATGAGAATTATCATTAATAAGAGACTAGAAATGTGGCAATGCATGAAAAACCTTGTCTTAGTGGTTAACTACCAAAAATAATTTCCAACAAAGATAGAATATTATCCACATCATTTCACATTTACTCATGAGATTCACCAAATTACCCAATGCATTGGGGAACTGTATAATTCCAGGCGCATCCATCATATTGAAACATTCATATTGTGCTATATCATTTCGGGCGCACCCGTCACATCATAACATTATCATTTATCATGAATGCCAAAATTATCATATAAATAAATTACATAACTAAACAATGAAAAGTAATGCGTTTCATCTCATAACAACACATTCATAATCATTGGGTCCCCAAAAGAATGAGGTAATCACATACATGTTAGAAGAACTGTCAATCTTAAATGAGAAGTAAAAGGTGTGTTCTTGAAAGACGAGTTCTTTTGGACAACATTTTGTTTGTCATAAATACCAATGACAAACAATTATATCCCAAAAAACGAAAGAAAATGATGAAAAATGATTTCTTTAGAAGTAACTATATCAAAAATGGAGTGAAAGAGGGAGAAACCGAAGGAAGAAAATTGTGTTCGAGATTTTCACCTTACCGTGTATTCGAACCCTTCCTTCTCGTTAATGTCCTGTATAATAACATTACATTCATTAAATAAAAATTATATAACATTTTATACATGAATAGGTATCATTTTGGTTTAATTATGATATTTTATGGGCCTTCTGATAAGTTAATGAGTTTAAAAACATTGTTCGTGAATGTTCGTTTTTATGGTTTCTCTTAACTGGTTCACCTGTATTCATAAATTGAAGTTCGGGTAGAACATGGGTAAACATCCAAAACTGATATTACATGTTATTAATGACATTATATATTTAAAATGATCTTATAATGGGTTATATTATATACCATGTGGATGAATCATTAGATAAAAATTAAATGATGATTGTTTGGGTTAATTTGGGCAGTTTTTCGATCACAACAAACTTGTTTTAATTTATCACTTAGAAATATGTACATAAGTCAGTTCCAGAACATTAAATAGGAAATAATACACATAACATATTCTGGTTCAACCATAAAAATTGTTTCATGACCAGATATGAGGGTAGAAATGGAATATGTAAACATGTCGTTCATCAAGATGATAAATTAACACCGCACAGACAACGTTCCATTTAATAAAATAAAAGGAAGAGGGAAATGGGTTGGATGATATAATATCACATTAGTATCATTAAATTTCATTATATTCATGATACTATAGTTATCGTACCATTTCGACAAATACAGGTGGGGAGAGAATAAGAAAAGAACACGAAATTGAAAGGGAATTAAAGTAGAAGGGGAGAAATTACATCTTGAATCCTCCTCCTGAGATCCTCCTTAAGGTGTCTACGATTGTTCTTTTGGGGAGACCAGTATCGCTTGGACATGGGGGAGAGTATAGAGAATATTTTTGGAAAGATTTTATACCAGTATTCATGCTTGAGAGGAGTGAAGAAATGAGGGTGTGAAGGGCGGTATTTATAGTTTAGGGGAGAGGGGGTTTTTTAATATAAAATACATTATTTTTTTATTTCCCTATAAGACAAGTAATAGTGAGTCTTGCATGAACAAGAATATTAATTTTATAATTTATTCTGGAGCCAAGTGGGATTACATCAGATGAACATCATACCTGACCCTATAATTAGCTTATTTAGCATATTTTGTAAATTATTGTATTTCACTATTCATCAAAGAATTCGTGTATTTCAGAAAAATCCCAAAATTTCACCCCAACCATTTTTCAACATGTAGAATCCAAAAATGAAGTCCATTTTTCAAAAATAATTTTCTAAATATGATTAATTTAATATTTAATTAAAATCGTAATTTATTATTAAAAAACCAGTTTTAAAACATTCATTATCTTATTCTAAAATATAGGTATATCAAACAATCACTTGAATATTTTTTTTATACTATAATAGGTGAGGATACTATTCATTAGGGTAGATCAATATACATAAGGGTATGTTACTATTCATAAGTTTAGGTTACTATTCACCAAAAAAATATTTTTGTTTCATTATACACCAAAAATCATCTTAAACACAACTGTGAATGCCAGATTTTAAAATTCCCAATACAGAAGTGACAAATATATTTCTAAAGGTCACTGAGCACTTATTAGTTCATTATGTTGTGTTTTCATGTGATTTTATGACCTAATTACAAGAAGTAAATTTCCATTGAAAAACTTTGGGTTGTTACATTCTTCCCCCTTATGAAATTTCTCCCCTGAAATTTCACTTTACACAAACAGGTGAGGGTACTTCTCCTTCATCGCCTCCTATGGTTCTCAAGTTTCATCCTCAAACATATGGTTCCTCCATAGTAGTTTAAGAATATGAGTTGTCTTGTTTCATTGGACCATATCTCTCTGACCCATAATCTCTACTAGTTGTTCCTCATAAGAGAGATCATCTTCCAGCTATACCAACTCTGAGTTTAGTACATGTGAGGGGTCTGATATGTAGATCCTCATGGGTGATATGTGAAACACATCATGAATTTTAGCCATATTTGATGGATGTTCAATTTGATAGGCCACAACTTTTATGTGGTCAAAGATCATAAAGTGGCCAATTTACCTTGGTCTTAGCTACCCTTTATTTCCAATCCGCATGACTCTCATCCAAGGTGATATTCACAGGAAGACTTTATCTCCAATGTCGAACTCCAAGTACCTTATATGTTTTTTAGTATTGATCTTTTTCTGACTCTAAGAAGATTTTATATGTTTCTTGATGAATTGAACATTCTCTGTCATCTCTTGAACAAGATCCGGTCCAAGTATCTTTATTTCTCCAACTTCATCCCAAAAGGTTGTAGTTCTACAAAACATCCCATAAAGAGCTTTATATGGAGCCATATGAATACATAAGTGTAAGATATTGTTTTATTATAACTCAATTAATGGGAGATGCTATTCACATCCACCTTTGAATTCTAGAGATCATGCTCATAGCATATCTTCAAGCTTCTGAATAGTCCTTTCAGATTGGCCATTAGTTTGGGGGTGATAGGTCAGGCTGAAATTTAATTTAGTACTCAATTCATGTTGAAGGATCCTCCAAAATTTAGATTTGAACCTTGGATAATGGTCAGAGAAGATTGAGAGTGGAACATTGTGCAGTCTAACCACTTCCTTAACATATATCGTTTCATGCTAGTCAAGTGAGAGATCTTCCCGTATATCGATAAAATGGGAAGTCTTTGTGAGTCGGTCAACCACAACTGATACTGCATTATTTCCCTTCGATGTCTTCGAGACACCCATGACAATGTCCATAGTAACATTTTCCCATTTCCATATGGGTATAGGCAACAGCTGCATCATCCATTTGGACATTGGTCAATCTGTTTTCACTTGATGACATACCAAGAACCTTGATATATATTCCACAATATCCTTCTTCATTTTATCCCACAAGAAGTGTTCATGAAGATCACCCAACATCTTGGTACTCCCAAGATGGATAGAGAATATTGAGTTATGTGAATTTTCCAATATCTCCTTCTTTATCTCAGGTGATGAAGGCACACAAAGGCGTGTTACAAACTGAATCACACCATCATCATCGATATGGAACTCTTTCAATTTCCCTTCCTTAACTGCATTCACCATCTTTTGTATATCTACATCATCACTTTGTGCTTATTTAATCTTCTCTTAGATGGATGGTTGTGAAATCATTTGGGAAAGGTACGATGTATCCTCTGCCCTTATGATTTCCAAATCCATCCTTTTCATTTATAAGAAGATAGGGTCTTCCTCAATCTGTAACATGGATAGAGTAGAGGGTACTTTTCTACATAGATCATTATCCACCTTGTTCGCCTTTACAGGATGGTAGTGAATAGAGCAATCATAATCCATTATTATCTCTAACCATTTCCTTTGACGCCTATTGAGCACCTTTTGTGTGAATATATACATTAGTCTCTTGTGGTTAGTGTATATGTCACACTTCTCACCATAAAGTTAGTGCCACCTGATTTTCAAGGATAAAATCACGGCAGCCAGATATAGATCATGCGTCTGGTAGTTCTTCTCATGGATCTTTACCTGTCGTGAGGCGTAGGCTATCACATTATCATTTTTACTAAGTAAAAAACCCATGAATTTCTATGAAGCATCACTGTATATCACAGAACATTCTCCAATTTTTGGTTGTGTGAGTATATGTGCATTGATCAGCCTTCTCTTTGGCTCCTTGAAGCTTCAGTCTCATTATTCCATCAAGACATACTTTACCCCATTCCTTGTTAACATAGTTAGTGGGCATGACAATCATGAGAAGTTTCTCACAAAACATCTGTAGTACCCAACTAATCCATGAGAACTATGGATTTTTGTGACACTAGAGGGCTTGGGACATTCGTCAACCACCTTTGTCTTTGAAGGATCCACATAAACTCTCTCACCTGTGATCAGATGTCCCAAGAACGTGACTTGGTTCATCCAAAAGTCACACTTACTAAACATTGTGTACAACTTATCCTTTCTCAATGCCGCAAACACAATTCTTAGATGTTCTTCATGTTCCTTTTTTATCTGGGAGTAGATGAGAATATCATCAATAAACACTACCAAAAAAATTTCAACGTAATGTTTAAGGAATCTATTCATCAAATCCATGAATATTGGAGGGTCATTAGTATGTCCGAAGGGCATCACCAAAAACCCATAGTACCCACACCTTGTTTGGAAGGCAGTATATTGAATATCTTTCTTATTCACCTTTACTTGATGGTATCCAGAATGAAGATCCACCATTGATAAGTATTGAGATTCTCGTAACTGGTAAAACAATTCATCAATACTTGGGATAGGATACTTTTTCTTTATGGTGATCTTGTTGTGTTCCCGATAATCGATACACAGCCGTATTGTTCCATCCTTCTTCTTCATAAAGAGTACTCGTGTACCCCAAGGTGATGCACTAGGGCTTATGGACCCTTTGTCCGGATGCTCTTGCAGGTGCTTATTTAACTCCTCCAATTCAACTTGATCCATCCTATAGGGACACTTTGAGATATGAGTAGCTTCGGGTATGAGTTCAATTGAGAACTCTAACTCATGATTCGGGGGAATTCTGGGTAACTCTCCGGGAAATACATCTTTGTATTCCCTTATGTAGAGCATTTCTACAAGGATGGAACTATCCTTTTACCTAACCATTAGGGAGTGGTATGCTTCTTCGTAGGTAATTAAAATCTACACAGATAAAGGACTTTTTAATGGATATTTATGATCTTCATTTCATTTTTAGAAGAGCATTGGATGGTTTCAAATATGAAAAGATATTTCATTTTCTTGATAGTTGATATGTGATCTATATAAAGAGATCCAATCCATTACCATTATAGCATCAGATTATACCAAGGGATGTATTATGAGATTTTCCAGAATAATCCTCCCACATATGCCAATAGGAGTAGAGTAAAACACTTGGGTTGAAATGATTGCACCACTTGGTATTTTTACAGATATCTCTATATAAAGGTTTCCAGACATTGATTCTATATTTCATGAAAACTTGGAATATATAAATGAATTCGTAGAACTAGAATCAAATAATTCTTTTTCCATTCTTGAGTGAATAGGAAGTGAACATTGTATGACTTCATTATCTTGCTCCACTTCTGCAGTAGTGATGGCATAAGCCTTACCTTGTTCCTTTGGCTTTGGTGGCTGTTGATGCTAATTACCCTCAAGAACTCAAGGTTTAGTGCACTGGATTACAAAGTGCCCTAGCTCCCTGCAATTGTAGACTATAACCATGAGTGTTTCTATCCTTTCATCAGCTGCATTCTCTTTCTTTTCAGGTCTTTTCGACACTCTTGAGAATAATGTACTTCTTTCCCACACATGATGCATTTACCCGTCCCTTTGAGGCAGTTCCCATGGTGCAACATCCCACATTATTGGCATGTGGGTCTTTGCGTTTTATTCCCACCTTTATCATTAGATCAATCGTCTTGAAACTCCATCTTTTGTTTCTTATCACCATAGCTGTGGGACCATTCTAAAAACTCCATCTCCACTTTGAGAGCACACCAAACAACTTCTTCATAACTCCCAATGTCTCAAATTAGAATATCCTTTCGAAGGTGTGGGTTTAATCCACTGAAGAATATATCAATTTTACTATCATTGTAGATAACAAAACCCAAATCTTACCTTGGAAGCCTCGTGAAATCCACTTCATAGGTTGTGACAGATTCTCCTTCTTTTTTCATGAGCTCTATGAATTCTCTCTCCATCTTCATACACAGAGTTCTTGGGAAATACATCTTAAGAAACAATATCTTATTGTCTTCCCATTCTATCTCTTAAATTTCCTCCCTTGTCTTGGTGTTCATAATCAAATATCACCATTTATCGGCTTCCCTGTCTAGACAATAAACGACTAGGGTGACATTCTCAGTCTCAGAATAGTGAATAATAGAAAAGATCTTCTCCATGGTGTTGACCCACTATTCCGCAGTTAGTAGATCATAAGATCCACTAAACATCGGTGGTAATTTCCACATAAAACATTTGATACCCAGTTTTCTCCTATTTGGTGAAGGAGTACATTCCCCATTATTATGGTTATTGTTCATAACATGAGATAATTGTGTAATCATAACCATGAAGATCTAAACTCCACCTCCCAAATAATTGGGGATGTTGTTTGGGAAATCATTGCATTGTCCCTCACACGAGTTGTTGGCTTGATTTCTCTTAGTTCCCCCCATTTTCTAACATAGAAAATGTTAGAAAAAAACATACGTAAACAATTCATGAATAAATAACATATTAATTTGCACAATTTATACTAAAAGAATAACATGTGGGATCCCAATGTAATTATTCTTGTCCGCCTATTTAAACTTAGTCTCATGCTAGATGTTTTCTCTAAGGTTTACTAATCCTAATTCCCAAATTAACTAAACCTTGTATTTGATACCATCTATAGAGACCCAACATTTTATTAAATTACCATTACATCATTTTTAATATAAACAACATAATATTATTACAGATAGATGATCCAGCAGTTTAGTGTCTTGGGAAAACTAATACCATTCATAACTTTTACAACATAAATCATAAACAATCATTTAATTCCTTCTTCACTAGATTATTATTGTAACTTTCCCACTCCTTAGTACATGTAGTCACCGGAGGATGTATATCAAAAATGGGGTGATCCAAAATCCCAATAAGAGGATAGATAAGAAAAATATATCATGGGGTGATCAAATTCAAAACATTTCCAAAGAATCCTGAAAGGAAGCATTTATTGGAGACTCGAAATGTGGAAATGCATGAAAAATCATGTCTTAGTGGTGGACTACCACACATAATTTTGAAAAAATCTAGGATCTTGTCGAAATCATTTAAAATTTACTCATGAGATTCATTACTTTACCCAATGCATTGAAGCACTGTATAATTCCAGGCACACCTGTCACATTGAAACATTCATATTATTCTATATAATTCTGGTTGCACTCGTCACATCATAACATTATCATTTGTCATGAATTTCAAAATGATCATATAACAAAATGAACATAAATAACCCATGAAAATTAATCGGTTTCATCTCAAAAGAACAATTTCATAATAATTGGGATCCCACAAGAAAGAGGGAATAACATACATGTTACAAGAACATTCAACCATGAATGAGAAGTAAAAGGTGTGTTCTTGAAAGAAGTGTTCTTTTGGAAAACATTGGGTTTGTCATAAATACTAGTGAAAAACATGTATATCTCAGAATAGGAAATAAAATGATGAAAAAGGAATTTTTAGGAGTTACCATTTCAAAAATGGACTGAATGATGGAGAATCCGAAGGATGGAAATTGGGATCAAGATTTTCCCCTTACCATGTATCTGAACGCTTCCTTCTCTTTAATTTCTTATATAATAACTTATATTCATTAATTAAAAATTACTGAATATTTAATACATTAATAGGGGTAATTTTGGTTTCACAATGTTATTTTATGGGTCTTTGGATAAGTTAATGGGTTTAAAAGAATTGTTCTGGAATGTTCGTTTTTATTGATTTTCATGAGTAGTTCACTTGTATTCATAAATTGATGTTTGGGTAGGACATGGGTAAACATCCAAAACTGATATTTCATGTTATTAATGACATTATAGAATATAAAATGGTCTTATAATGAGTTATATAATTTACTATGTGGATTAATAAGTAGATAAAAATAAAATGATTATTGTTTAGGTTAATTTGGGCGGTTTGTCGATCACAACGAACTTGTTTTAATTTACCACTTAGTAATACGTACATAAGTCAGTTCTAGAATGTTAAATAGGACATAACACATACAACATATTCTGGTTCAACTATAAATTTTTTTCATTAGCAGATCTAAATGTAGAAATGGAAGACGTAAACATGTACTTCTTGAAGGTTATAAATTAACACCTCATGAACAACATTCTCTTTAATAAAATAAAAGGAATATGGAAATGGGTTGGATGATATAATTTCCCTTTAGTATCATAACATTCCCGTATATTCATTATACCAGAGTTACCATGCCATCTGTACAATGATATTTGGGGATAGAATAACAAAAGAACTTGAAATTGATATTGAATTAATGATGAAGAAGGAGAGAAATTACCTCTTGAATCCTCCTCTTGGGATCCTCCTTAAGGGCACTAAGATTGGTCTTTTGATGAGACAAGAAGCTCTTGGATGTGGGGGAGGGGATAGGGAAGATGTTTTGGAAGATTTTAGGCAATGATTAAATCTTGATAGGTTTGAGGAAATGACTATGTCAAGGGTGGTATTTATTGTGGAGGGGAGTGGTGTTTCCTTAATATAAAATTCATTAGTTTATTATTTCCCCTCAAGATAAGGAATAGTGAGTCATGCATGACCATGAATAGTAGTTTTATAATTTAATCCCGAACCAAGTAGGATTACATCAGTTGAACATCACACATGACCCTATAATTATCTTATTTTTATTTTTTGTAAAATATGGTATTTCACTATTCATAAAAAAATTCAAGTATTTCAGAAAAATACATAAATATCATCCCAACTATTTTTCTACATGTAGAATCCAAAAATTAAGTTCATATTTCAGAAGTAATTTTCTAAATATTATTAAATTAATGTTTATCTAAAATCATAATTTGTTATTAAAAAACTACTTTTAAAACATTTATTTACTTATTCTAAAATATAGGCACATCAAACTTTCACTTGAATATTATTTTTATACAATCATAGGAAATTTTACTATTCATTAAGGTATATAACTATTCATAAGGGTATCAAAATATTCATATGGGTATGTTACTATTCACGAAATCATATTTTAGTTTTCTCTGACTCCATAAATCATCTTGAACACTACCGTGTATGCCAGATTTTCAAAAATTCGCAATACATAAGAGTCAAGCTTATTTTTAAAGGTTAATTAGAACTTAGTAGTTCATTATGTTGTGTTTTAATGTGATTTTATGACATAATTATAATAAGTAAATTTACATTGAAAAACATTGGGTCCTTACAAGCCGGCTCTGGCACAGATGTACATAGGAGTGAAAACTCCAACAAGGAGTTTCAGGCTTGACCTGGGGTATCCTGTAACATGATAATAGGCCTTGTTGCACTCTTAGTTATGACACTACTAGGAGATATTCATAGGATAATTGACATTATCATTACAAACCAATTTTAATGATTTTAATATATTATGATAATAAATATCTTTTTTTAATCATATGGTTTTTTTAATTTCAAATTAAGGTGTTATGATATTCTCTAAATTATTTTATGACTCACACTATTCTTTCTTGTGTTAGTCGATGGCTAGATTCCAAGTAAGTCATAGTAACATTGAACATAATGTACAATGTGGTCATGATGGTGGAAATGGTCAAAAATGGAAATTTGATAGGTGTAAAAGATATCGTGTTCATGCAGAATCAATTTTCCAAAAATATGATAAATAACATATATATTAACCAAATCGTAGACTCAAAAAATAAGAGAAATGCGGTGAATGATAAGAGCTTTAGCAGTGGAGACCATGGAGAAAAGAAAGCTCAATTACATCATGATGGAAATGTGGAAGGAGACACCTAGGAAAGTGTCTAAATGGAACAATGAAATGCATTATGTTTTGGAAAGGACATAAAGTAAACAATTTCTAAGGAAAAATTAAGTGTAATATAGAAGAGAATAAAAATGATCCCAATAATCCTTTTATAGTCATTTTCCAAAAATTTAGGGGACCAGGGAACTACCTGAGAGAATTCTCTATACTATAGGATAACCTCTTGGTCAAATTATTCTATGTTTAGGGTTTCGATATTATTTTGAATTATATTGAAGTATTTTGAAGACAATTTTTTATTGAATGGTATTTATTGAATTTTCTGTATTGTTGGTTTAATTTTACAAATTAAGAATAGTATTTATCTATCTAAAGTATTTACCTTTTGGGGGATTATCTAATCTTGTACTAACCATTTTGGTTTTTTTAATCTCTAATGACTATATAAATTTATATTTTGTCCTTTGAGGATCATGTGATTATCTAGATGTTTATTCTAGCGCATCTGGTGTGACAATGTCATCTTGAATACTCGTCATCTAAAAAAAGACGAGTTAGTGGTAAAAATTTATTAAAGGGTGAAACACTACATAAAAAGTAAGTATATAATTTCATGTTCTTAGATAATCTCATAAATAAATTCCCCAAAATTAGGAAATGAAACATAAAACAAAAAACATTGCCTTTTTAATTTTCCTACTGGGAAACTAATGACCATTTATCTCATCACATGTTTTTGGTTTTCTTGTTTCTCTTGATCATGTTTTCTATCACTCTCTATCAGAACTGGACACTTAGTTTATCATCCAAATCCATGTTTTCCAATATGGAATCCAAGTATGGGTTATCTCAGGTGACCTTTTCACATCTCTTTCTTTCTTTTAATTTTATAGTTTTATTGATAATTTTTTTTCGATATGGGGCATTCAATGAAGTTTCCAAGCCCAATTTTAAAATTGTGAGGATGTAATTTCAAATAGGGGGTAAAAAATTAACCCCCCAAGATTGCATAGTGAGATATTTTCTTTAAATTAATTAAATAGCTTGCGCTACACGCAACACCGAGTTCGAGTGCACCATGACATTCCAAAATAGCCCTTCAAAAAGTGGTTATGAAAATTATTAACTAAATTTGGGATTTTATATACTCCATTTAATTTTAGAGTCCGTATTTTGTGTTTCTTGGATAGAATATAAGAACAAATTCATTTTTTCAGATGAAATAATTATTTTTCAAAAAAATGAAATTTTACCACCTTTTAATGGATAAACCTTTTTAAAATCAATATTTGAAAATTATATACTTTCAATTTATGGAAATAAAATTCTTATATAGAATAGGGATGTAAAAATATATTTTGGATAAATTTTTGGTACTTTTCTGATAACATTCTAATTTTGATGGATACTGAAAATACTAAATTTTAATTGAAAACAAAATTTTAAATCAATATAATTTATAGTGAATAATTATAAATTTTAATGGTTTTAAGTATAATTAGATTATATTTTTATCATTTAATAAAATTTAGGTCATTATAAGCAATTTCACATTTAAATTTGATATAAACACATGTCAATCATTTCATAGTTTTTACTTTTTTAAAAACCTGCTTTACGGTTTTGACAACATGAAGTAATTTTAAATTAATTAATGCAAATTCTATGTTTTTAATTTGGTAAAATAGAATCCATTTTTTAATTTGGAATATCAAAAATCTCTTAGGGTATATTTTTGGTATTTTTCTGAATACGTTCAATTTTTAACGAATAGTGAAATACAATGCGTTATTGTTTAAAACCAACTTTTTTTATTTAAATCATTATTTAATTTATATAAATTTATTTTAAGTATATATATATATAATTCCTAAATAATTTCAATGTAATTCATTAGAGTCATTTTATAATAAAATTAGATGTATAAAATTTTATTGAACTTTTTAGCGACTGTTATCCATCTTTTTGGAGCATTTACAAATTTTCATAAAATATAATTTTTCTGCCTCTGTGAATTTAATTTCAAAAAACCAAGAGGCGCATTTAATATCAATAAGTAAAATTTGGTTCAATAAGATGAAAATACTTTTTGGGGAATAATTACTTTTGACTTTTATTTACCACGGTTAAAAGGAAATAGAGTAATTAAAGGTAAAAATGACAATATAATTACCCTAACACATGAATTAATTCTATTTAATAAGTTTAATTCGACCAAAACCAAACTTGGAAATAAAATATTATTCTTTAGGCCCACTTTTATTATATTAGTACATTTATTATTATTTTATTTAAAGATCTGTTAAAATTGTTAAATTCAATGTTTAATTTCTAAACCATTTTTAATACAGTGTTTCCCAAAAGATAAATTCAACTATATATATTAATTATAAAGATAAAATTATTTCTTATATAATGGAATTTTATTTAAACTTTTTACAAATTAAATAATTTAATTTATTTAGGACATAATGATAATACATTAATTACCTTATCAATGAAATATAAAAATAATTGATATTATAAATATCCAAATAAATGTAAATTGAGACATCTGTTGAATTACACCAATTTTATAGGTCAATATTACATGTTAGTTTTGAATAAATAAATTTTATTGTAAGTTATAAAGTTTCTATGGCTATCAAAAAAAATAAATAATAAATAGTGTCAAAATTGACATAATTGTGTTTCTAAAAAAATACTATATTAATAATTGATAGAATATTCCTAAAAATATACGTTTTGGATGAAGTAATTTTATATAGTTATATATATTAATAATGAACCAATTGGGGTTCACATGGGTTTGTATATTTTGTTTATTTACCATATAATATAAAAATAATAAGAGACATGGTAAATGTCAAACTATTTAACTAAGAGTTAAATCTAAAAGATAAGGTTAATATGGTGACCTACAACTTTTTTAAAACCTATTGGTTGAAAGTTTATTGAACCATCCTCACCTTCTCATCGAAATAAAGAACTTTGGATCCATTAGAAACCGAAAATTATTTTATTATAAAATAATATTTCAAGCTTTTCCAAAATTGACCCTTACCTCCCTTATAAAAGGGTGCTTCCCCTTCTCTTAATTTCACACCTCAAAAGCCATTTGGATCGGCCAAAACATGACCAAATATCTTACCAACATACCTAAAATCATCCTAGAGGATTAACATTTATCATAAATAAATCTTATGGAGCCCTTTGGATCAACTCAAAAGGATACACCTGTAGAAGAGGTAATAATTTCACCACACTATTTCATGTTATTTTCTTCTTCCAATTCCTCTTTCTTTTTTTTACATACCAAAATAATAAATCCAGTTTTTTCTACATAATTTGATGTTAATATAAAAATGTTACAACCATATTCATTACTCTATCCATCCAATCAATGTCAAAGTTATCATACATGTGTACGTACGACTTACCGTATCAAGGCTATGGTGTAGTTTGTTATTCAATAACATCATTATTTTGATGGGTAAAATAATTAGTATAATTGATGTAAATAATAAAAATAACATGTTAATGACTCTTTTTATATTATAAACCATCAAATTAAATACGATTTCTCTCTCAATATAATGATATTGTTGTTCGTGCCTACGTACGACTTTCCATCTCCACGAACACGATGATATTTGTTCCCCATCATAATAATTCAAGAATAATTTTAATTTTATGATTAAAAATAATTTTTAAGAACATAATATCATTCTAGATATGAATAAAATACATCCTATACATAATAAACATGACTTACATAATAAAAAAAATAAAGGAATATTAATCAGTTAACAACCAAAACAATGATACTACTGAAATATCAATAACAAAGAAATATTAGAAGATCATATATGATATCGTATTTATGTATTTGGTTCTTTTATAATTTAATAAAAATTATTTAACTATTATATATGTGGTTAAACTAACCTTTATTAAATAAATTTTCAAGGTAAGGGGTTTTCATCTCAATTTTATTCCCGTGAGATTCATGGTATATTTTCCACTAATACCTTTTGTGTGGTGCATGTACTTCCCATGATTGTATTGTTTGCGTAATATACTTTAATTTATGGGTATTTAAATCATCATTGGATGATCCTTCTTTCATGGGTTATAGGTTTTGTATTTTACCCAATTGGTAAGGGAATATCAAATATCAATTTCCACTCATTCAGTCGTACGCAAAATTCATTGATTAATTTACTCCATGATTATGTGTGAAATCACTATTTATTATCTTATGTAGTCTTTTAAACTCCCCTTTGTTTGGATATAATAATGATACACACAATCACTCTATTTATAATTTCTCAAGTCATTGATATAATCTTGATAAGAGTAATTTTATCTCAATTTCTATCATTGAGTGAAAAATCCAAGTCATTGGTGTTGTTTTCAAAAAAAATACATTTGAATGTCCTCTGATTTACTTACATAGAATATACAATCATATTGAGTGTATTTATATTTTTCACAGATAATTATGTCATTGATTATTCCTTAACATATGGATATTGTCTTTATAAAGGAATTCATCTCAAACTAAAAACCATTGAAAATTCTATGATTTTATGCACTAATTCACTTTTATTTTGTTTATATATTATATTTTGATATAGTATATCAAGAATCACTTTATTCTCATGATATTAGAATGTTTTTATTAGCTAAATTATTTTGATTCAAGTGTCCCTCATTTGGTTTGGAATTCTAACTAAAATATCATTTTAAATGTTTTAAAATTTATTATTCTAAATCATTCCCATTAATGTTCTTTTTTTAAAAATTAGCTTAAGGTTTTATTTATATGGACATTAATGTTTTAAAATTTAAATTCCATTTAAATGATTCAGAGTGTTATGGGAAACTTTGATTTAAACATCTATTTTAAATATCTTCTTGATAAATAGTGATACATTTAAATGTTTTCATGAAAAAGGGATATTTATCTCAAATATTTTTACTTATCATTTTAAACTATGTCAAAATACATTACAGGATAATATTTTTGATCGAGGTTGATTTATTATGATACAAATATTTCATATTTTATTGAAGGTTTTGTGATATGTTTGACTATGGATGTGTTATTTTTATACCAATCATGGCTTATGGATAAAGTATTGACATTTCATATGCTTTTTTTAATACAAATGTTTTTGTTATGTTTAAACTGTTTCATATGAAGAATGAATTAGACATATTATGTGATGGGTGGAGCCCGATATAGCTCTTCAATGCGTCAATAGGTCTCATGAGACAAACTAGTGTCTTGGCACAATGCCTTGGAAAAATCTTATTTGTAGTCTTGGAACCAGGACTTGACTATGTGGTTATGATGTCTGGCATTATACATTCTATCATTATGAAATTGGATATTAATATTAGATATGGTTATTCGATTAGTAGAATATCCATGTGAATAAGTGAATGAAATTATTTGATTTATCTTTTCCATATTAGGTTGATATTTATTTTTAATAGACTTGTGTTATAGTCTTATACATTGCCTTAGATGTTTATTCTTATTTAAGACACTTTCTGTTATATTGTAATCCGTACTGAGCATCTGAGCTCACCCTTTTTTTATTTTTTACCTTTCCTAGGATGTACAGAAGTATATTATGATTAACCTTCATGAATAGGCTAAGGGATATAAGAGTGTTCAAATGGGACACAATTATGTTTCTTTATTTCATGATGAAATGTAAAACTAATGTATGTATCTAGTACTTCCCAGGATACTAAACTGATCGGACATTCGGGACAAGATTCCTTGTATCATGCCAATGTTATGTAATAATGCAGCAATTCTGGTTAACTATGGTCTGGGCATTACAACTAATGTCAATGATGATACTGATGTCGCTAATTCCAATAAAAACATGAGATACTACTGATACTAATTTCATGAATATATGACATTAACACCACTAAATCCATTGAAAAAAGTAATTACATCGAAGTTTGTAGCACCCTGGAATTATAATTTTTTATTACATTTAAATATGTCTATGTGTTTGATAGCTTACATCCATACACAATGATGAACATAAATGAAATAGTGATATATTTATATAAAAATATAAATACTAACTATGAATGTTAAAACCTATCTATTGAAGAATTAGGAATTAATTATAAAAATACATTATAAAATCTTTATATATACAAAAAAAAGGAAACTTGTAATATAAGTAAAATTCAATATGTATAGCTAAATTTTTTAATTCGATCATTATATGCTTAAAAATGAATTTTTATAAATATTTCTTTTTTATGAGATATGAATTTATATTTCAATAAAATTATAATTATTAATGATAAAATATGTATTATAGTAATAATTTATAAAGAATAATTTAATTGGTAAATACTGGAAAATATGAATGAGAATGGTAAATATTCTAAAAAAGTGTTTTCCATATATTTTTTTCATTTTACACACTGTTTTATTTAAAAAATAAAAGTTTAAATCCTAGATTTTAAATCGTCAAAAAATAACAGCATATTTATATTTATAATAACAATATAATATTAATTATTATTATTATTTTTCTAAATTGATTTTTAGTGAATAGTGAAAAATACTAATTCAACAAATAACATGAATTATATGACATTATTAGTATAAAATATATTATTGTGAATTACATTACGAGTTTTATAAGAAAAAATAGGTATTTTAATTATAGAATTTTTTAGGAAATTTTTTTCCATCTATACTATTTATAACATTCTTATGTTTTTTAGAGATTCATTTATATATTTCCCATATAAAGGATTTTAGGACACCTAATTCTTATGAATCCCATCCCCTATATTATAATGAAAAATATCATATGTGAAATTTTTATAAGGATACCATGTTTTAATGAATTATTTGGGATAATAAATAATCATTATAGACTAACATGTTTTACAAATAATGAAAAAATGTTTATTTGATAAAATGATCAAGGGAAGTGTTAGTTATTATTTTTTAATTATTCTATAATGTAACAAACCTGAAAATATAATTTGTATATAAGTGATGCAATAATCATTAGCGATTTTTTAATAAGAATTACAATATCCATGATTTTACAACTACTATTAAGGAGAGTAAATAAATTAAATATTTATGGAACCAGATCCATGAGTTCATGTTTGGGGTTTCATAGTTGTTATCAATGTTAAAGAATATAAAAAAATAACACATTAAGATGGTTTTGTGGAATATTTTTTGGATTATATGCTATGTATGGTCACAATTTCAAAGGTATATATAACACTTTTTAATAGTATATGATTTAATGAAAATTGAACAATGAACATTTTATTTTTTTGATTATGATGATAAAACATTAGTGAAAACCCATTGATAAGTCTGTATATTAGATAATATCATGATGATTTGGTAAACTAGAGACTAAATTTTTTTCATAGAAATACATCCCTATCTGGATACTGGTATGTGGATGCAGCTGTGGTACAGATATACCTAGGGGTAAACACTAATAAAGTATGGTGGGTCATTAAATCAATTATAATTGTAATGCTTGATGAATGGTACTACAACTAAACACATGATTAAGAAACTTTTGGGTGATCTTATTTGAGTAATAAAATTTTCTTTATGAACCATTTTGAAGTATTTTATAATGATCATCACTAATTAGGTAAGATAAAAAAATAGAAAAATGATCATGTCTAACCAATGATTAAATGGGGAAAGATATGTTGATCTGAAGGTATAATATGTTAAAAATGAATGATTCATAAATGATGAAATATATGGATTGATTTATTTATATTCATATTTTATATATTATCATAACAAATTTTTTTAGTATTTTATTTGAAAAGGATCAAAATGATAATCATGAGAAATATATGAATCACTAAACCACTGTATTATGACCAAATAAGGTAGAATACTTAAACTGTTAATAATTTTAGTATATTATTGTTAGGAATGAATAAGTGAGTTTCTTAGTGATACCTATGTTAGTGTGGTAGATATCATAATAAAAATATATTCTTGACACTCTTATCTTTTTTAATTAATGATTTGATATTTTTAGATGGAATTTTGGTATATTCTAATTGTTATTGATGATTATTTGAAAAATATAATGATAGTTATATATTAAGTTTTAATTACTAGTTTGTAAACCATATATAAATGGTTTCAATGGCCTTAAGAAATGATTTTATATTGAGTTCATATTTTTGGAGATAACTTTTGAAGAAAAAAGTTTGAGGAATGAATAATTTTTTGGTTTTTTATTGTCTTCATATAGAGATAAGAATTGGCATATTGATTTTAAAAATTTGATTTAACTAGTATAATTAAAATTGGGATTGATGATAAATCTTGATAATTCTGTAAATTTTTTCTAATTTTTAGGATTATAATATTTATATACTACCTTGTGATTGTGAAGTAGTAGTTAAAGATTATGATTTTTTATTGATGAATATATAACACAACTATGTTTATTAACATGGATATTCACAAAGTTTATGGAATGGAATGTTACAGAGAACTTATGATTATATTATATACATGTCTGGGTATAATATTGTAGGGATGATTTTTTTTAGGAAATTTATGTAACTTCATATAGCCTATGAGAGTTTTGTAGGTGTCATATTAGAGGTTATAACCTTAATAGTGAATATATTAAGAATACCCTCATCTAATTTATTTAATTGGTAATAATTAAAATTTTGAGTATACATTTTATCTAATGGGGAAAATGTTACACCCCAACTTTATAATCTATGGTAAAAATTAAATAAGTTTATTTGTTATATAGTTGGATCAATATAGAACAATGAAAAAATGAAACTTTTATATATTTACATTAAAATATGTATATTATGAATAATCAATTAAACCTATCTATTTAATTAGAATGAATCAATAAGATGAATTTATTTATGAAATATATATATATAATGAAAAAAACCATCTTTGAATTTGAATGGAATTAAATTGGTAAAACTAAAATGTCAAATATGAGCATTTTCTACCTAGAAACATTTTTTTTATAAATACAATCATTATATGATATTGGTAATTATATTTCAAGAAAATAATTACTAATGATGTTAAAATACATTTTGATATAAAAAAATTCCCTAATGAAATTTTAATTAGTAATGTATATGAAATATGAATGATAAAAATTATTATACTAAAAATTAATTTTCTTATCTTAAAAGTATTAATTATATCCAATAATTTTGTTTAAAATATGACATTTTGAAATCTATAATTTTAATTTGAAAAATTAAAATAAATTTTTTTATCAATAATAATATAATCTTAAGATTTATATTTCTATTTTTCTAAAAAATGTTTAGTTAAATAGTGAAAAACACTGATTTGATAAATACCATGACATTCATGAAATTATTTGTATATAAATATAGATCAAAAATATATAAAACCCTTTAAAAGAAAAAATATTTATTTTAAATGTGTCTTTAAAATTTTATAAATTTTTCTTTTAAATTACAAACTCATGTTTTATATTTTCTTACATAAGTAATATTTTCTAATAATTTATTATAAGTATATTAATAATTATTATATTAAATTTAAATTTTTGAAAATTTAAAAACATAATTAAAATGAATAAATTTAATATAGATAATCAATAGGTAATTATTATATATTAAGTATATCATTATTTTTATGAATAATCATCATATTTCATTAGGTAAAAACTAGTCGTCGCATTAGAAGCTATAATTTTTAAAGTAATAATTAAATGGAAAATAGGATGAAACATTATAATAACATATCTATAATTAAGTTTATGAGGTGTTTTATGAAATTATCTCTCCCCCATTAAATTATTTCTCTATTTTGGATCCACTGAAAATTGTTAACACGTGTTTCCCTTATATTAATTTGATATATTTACAAAAATTTCCATTCTCAAAAAGATTAATTGGGGCCTTTGAATACCTACTAAAGGCACTCCGAAAACTTCATTTCTTCCTCAAAAAATATTGTTTTTACCTATAAAAATATTTCACTCACTTGAGCTTCTGGTTACAAGATATTGGCCTTTGACATATATTCTCGTGCGATCTTCCATGAAAATTTCTAAGTGATCAATGTGAGTAATACTTTTTACAAAACACATATATATTTTCAATAAAAAATTTCAAATACTTATTTAATTACATTATTAATATTTATAAAATTATTTTTCCTGATATGGGAATGATAATTTATCACATTTTCCTTTTTTTTAATAAAAATGAAACAGTGATTCTTGCATTTTGTGGACTACTAGCTCCATGACATAACATGTTATGTTCTCCTAATCCTAATTAAACTATAGGAATTAATGGGTAATATAATAAATAATAATTATTTTTATATAATTCTTATCATTATCAAACATTGAACACTATTAATCATTTCACACATTCAATGAAAAATCTAATCACTTACCATGTGTGATTTGGGACTACCACCTCAACAGAATGCTCGATTTTAGTTTTTATTTTCAACATAACCACAGATTTATGATCACTAGGATGATATTAAAGGATAAATATTACATTTTTTATATCATTTAGTTAATTATTTGGAAAATTTTATAACATATAAAGGATGTGGTACAAAACTTTTATCATAAATTCAATCATTTAGAATGATAAAAATAAAATTAAAATGAACCCTTATTTCTATGTAAAGGATTCATTTAAATTCTATCTTATTTATATTTTTTATCACTAATATATATCACACTAATAATAACCAAACAATACCATTATTCTTATAGTATAATAATATTATAACAAAACCACAATACAATCATCCATAAATCACCATATCTTCATTTTTTGGTTGATTTAACCACCTACACGAACAATACTATGAATTTATATCAGGAATGAAAATTGAGAAATAATATAATAGTATAATTTGATATAAATATATAAATAATTATTATTTATTTATCGTTAGGTTTCAACAATATTTAAAACATTAATTTAAGAACCTTCCATTTAATAAGAATCACTGGAAGATGGTCATTATCAATTTCATCATCCTCATTTGTAAAATAAAATTTTATGGAATTATATTATAACCATTATAACTAGCATGGAACATATATTCCATTACATTTTTTTATCCTGGAATAATGATTTTTTTTTAACATTAATAAATACCGACAATATTTTTATGAAACTATTTGAATGTGAGAATAACTACATGCGGTTGATGGTGAAAATACTTAAAAACTAACTATTATTTATACATATATATTGATTGAAAAATAAATTAATAAATGGATATAGTAATGAATAAGGATCATGGGTATTTATTTAAATAACTTAATTTAATAATTTAAAATTTTATGTGGATGAGAATAGTGGATCATAAAAAATGTAAGCATTCCAATTTAAAATTCACATCTTTTAGATATGATTTATATAATGAAAATATTTCCTTTTATGAGGTTAATATATTTCATATATGATATATCATAACCTGAATTATATTTATTTATGGAATTTTTGGTTCATTTATAATCCCACTCTTTTTATCTAATTTGAGTAAATTGTTACTCCAGACACATGTTTTTCTTGCCTCAATTATGATTTTGACTTATTACACGATCTACGCTAGGATTTCTTATTCTGATTTTCAATTGATTTAATTTATCCTAAATTTTATATTTATTACTTCCTTTTAATTAATGGGAATAATTTACACAGATCTTGTTCTTTTCTTTAACTGTCATTTGAATCATGTGTTAACCCAAGCGTATGTGTTTTTGGTAATTCAGTCTTTTTATTGAGTTATAATCCATCACTAGAATATATTTAATATAATATGTGTACATTTTTCCAATTGATTATATTATGTATTATTCTCACGTGGTAGAAATATTTAACATGTAAACTTATTTTTAAATATTTCATTATTAATGGATTATGTTTCCACTAAGGGAAATTGTTGTCAGAAATCTCATTTCATTGAGTATTAATGTTTCATCTTGAGCAATGATAAACGTTTTGTCAGTTCCCCCACCCTATGATTTTATTATGAGTAATTTTAAGATAATATTTTTGGAAATTTATTTTTCAATACAATTGGTTGTTTTGTTACTCTTCTTACAATGTGAGTTTTAAACAATGTATTTTTAAAATAATTAAAAGTGTTTTTCCTCTCACGTTAATTTTTTTTATTCCTATCCACATTAATCAAGATAAAATTTAGGTCATTTTAGGGCATTGTTATTGGAGAGTATTTTTAAATGTAAATTATTTCAATGTCTCTCATGTTACTTTTTCAAAAGTTACCTTTCATAGCCATATGAAAAATCTTATTTTATGTCAATGTTAAAAATTATTTTTAATAGTTTGTTTAAGTTTTCAATTGAATTTCAATAAAAATTTTAAAAAGGATATACCATAATGGGTTTTTTGGTTCATGATTTATCTTCAAATATATATATTTTTATATATATATATATATATATGTATGTATAATTTTTTTCCAGGATTGAATATGTGGTACTAGTCAATTTAAATCATTATCATTTTTATATATACCATTTGAAGAAATGTTTTTTGGGTGTTTTTAATTTATTTAGATTCCCTCCTATAATTCATTTATTTCATTGGGTATATGTTCTTTTGAAGGCATAATTTTTTATTCTTTTTATTCCTTATGATCATGTTATTCCATCAATAGAATAAATTTAATCTCATTAACCTATATAAAGATAATATATCATTTTATAAATTCATATTGGAGGAAGATCACCTATAATTAACACTTATTTATTATCATGGGGCAAATTATTATGGTTTGGTATGTTGGTATTCCAATATAAATGATTATTGGAATGTTTTCTATGTATTTTTTAACCATACACCTTTATTTGGAAGTGATATGATCATGTTACCCATTTCATTGACATGGAATTCTATTTCATATTCGTGAAGATTAATGATTTCTAATGCTTTTTCATTATGTATTAAAATTATCAATCATTCACTATATGGATAACCATAATGTATTTGGTAAGAGGTTCTTTATATAATGTTTTAAAATGAATTGTTAACTATTATAGTTAATTAATTGGAAGTAATTAGGTGATAGGGCCTAGATTATTATATCCCCTTGAGGAATTGATAGGTCTCATGAGATAAAAAAAGTTTGTTTTTGGTGTATACCTCTTCTCAAAATATAATGGTTTCTTGTAATAAGTCATAGAAAACATGTTTTTGATATCTTACATTATGCATTACATAAGTATGAGATTAATATTATTGATATATATGTTTTCATTTGTTATCATAGATATAACATGATATCGATGTCATTTGATTATGACAGTATTCGTATTATATATTTCTGCCATATTATATACAACATACATAGGTTTTTATAGGTTAAGTTATATATTTCCCATTATAGGAATTTGATATCACCATTTTCTTTTGTATACATTCATTATGTTGTAAATAAAATTAGTACATGTGACATTTATAAATATTTAAAACACTTCAAATATGTTTTTTATAGAATTTAAGGGCTCGTTATAAATTAAGTAGAATCATATATAATGAAAACGAGTTAGTTTGATACAATGAACACATGATTTTTTGTTATTATTTTTTCCCAATTCTACATTCTATAAATCTAAAATTTTATTTTTTATTTATGTGATATAAAAATTTTAATTCATTTTATATTTAAATATGGTTGTATTATATATTTTACAGTTGGTATAAATGTGAGTATATAATGTACTAGTTTATGGAACCTGATATTGGAGTGCATGTCTGGGGCGCCACAAATGCACTGACGATGCTAATGAAACTGAAAAAATTGACAATAAGGATGTCACTAATAACATATATAACACATAGTGAATTAATGACATTAGAAATACTTATGTAAATGAAAACACCAATGGTAAAAGTAACATGTATGTGAATAACTCTATTGAGGCCATATATGTCATTGGTGATTCAAACACCACTGAAAATACAGATGGATCAGACCCCACCAACAACAATGCTTTCGTTCACTCCACTAATTCAATACAACATGGGGTCACCTGTTTCTCTTCTGATGAAACATATGGAAAATAAAAATTGATGGAACTGACAACACTAAAAACATTAACAATACCAATTGATTTGGTAACCCTTACATAACAAACTCTAGTGAAGGTAGTGTCGCACTAACAACACCAATGTAACTAATTAAACAAGTTAAAATAATGTTAAAATATGTAATAACACTAGTGATGACATTGATGCTTCCACCAATACTGGTGACACTAATGCCACTGATTCCACTCACAATACCAACATAATTTATAATAAAAAATTTGGTAATTTCACTTACATGATTAAAATTTTGAATTCCACTTAAAAAAATAATACAATTATTGACATTGATGGAACCAACAAAAATTATGTCACCATCGACATAGATGAAACTAGAATTACTTGTGGAAATATTTCCAATCATGGAAAAAAATGAAACTAATTACCCATATGACACATATTCCATTAAATAAACTTATAGTAAATATGATACAAATGTTATCTAATTCATCGATGATAAATAACACCATTGATCCAACTAGTTCCACTAGAAATATTGGATATGATCATAGATCTGATAATACTAATGAAAATAATGGAGTAAATGGAACGAAAAAAATTTATATCATTAACACCATAGAAAAAAATACTAAAATAGTTAACACTGACAACACTAATTAAACAGACATAACCAATGTCATCTATACTACTAACAACATAGTAAGCACTGACTTCATTGATGTAACTAATAAAACCAATACCAATAATGAATCTAAGACCCCATATATCACTAATGAAATTGAGGATATTGATATCACATATGTCATTGATTTTACTAATTCAACTAATACTAGTTATGTTAAGGAAGTCAATAACAGTATTAATGATATTGATATTATTAATTCCTATGATGACATAAATTTCCCTTACCGCACTTGATGAACTGTCACAATTTATGGAACTGATTCCACTAAAAAGGATGAAAAAACAAAAGAAAATGGATCTATTAAAAAACATAAATACAAAATATAAACAATAATAAAATAATACATCTATGACGTTGATATTAATAAATTCACTAATTCTTCTAATATTTCATATAATACTAAAACCACTGATAAAAAAACTACCATTGATAATATCGATGACAAAGATACACAAAAACCATTGATGAAATTCAGGGAACTAACAAATCTGATTCCAATAATAACACTAATTATATGCATTCCACTTATAATACCAATTCCAGATTAACTTTTGATGGAATTGAGATCACTAAAATCAATGAAACAAATGGTGAAACATATGCAAATAAAAAACACCAATACATATGATGGATCATTAATGTCATATGATAGTAAATATGATGATGAAATTGAATAGACCTAAGAATTTTACACATTGAGAACAATAGATACATTGAAACTACTATCACCATTAATGGAAGTAATTATATTAAAAGGAAATATGATACATACACCACTGATACCCCTAAAGATATTGATGGTACTAAAGACTCTAATTTAATTGATAGTACTTGAACTACTAATGAAATTAAGGCTATTAATTCCTCTAATTAAAATAAAAACATAATTGATAATGAGTCTACTAAAAAAATATCACCATAAATTGAATTTATGGTATAGAAGATAGAGAGTTTACTAACAACAATGATGGAATTTAAGGAAGTGGTGGCATTCAAAACAAATATTAAATTGTCAATATTGAGGCCAATTAGGGAATTAATATTATTAATTATACCTATGGGATGGTAGTAACACTTCCAAAAACGTTGGAAACACTAATTAAACTAATATCACTTATAAAATTTTTGTTACTGATTAAACTAATTCCACTAAGGATACATATTCTATTGAATACACTAATATCACTAGTGGTTTTATGGAATAAAAAATATAATACAATTGGAATCACTGATGAAATTGATAACTCAAATTCTATGTATTATATTTATAAAATAAAATATATAACCACCGCAAATCTAAGTAATGAAACTAAACTAACAAATATACTACTAACATTAACACCATTGATCCCACTAATGTACTTTGAACATTGGTAGACTTATCAAAACTGATGGTATGGATGCCCCTAATCTTGAAAATACTTGTCCTTATTACACATTAATTCATTATTTATTACAAAGGAACCCACATAATTTACCCATGAAAATTGACAAGACTAGCGTGTTTGGGTAATTAGGTACCTTAAATAAAACCTTACAATAGGGGTACATCAGCTTTATTGAAAACATCCAAAACATTATCAAATTATTCAATTATTCATTAAACTTCATTGTATAACATGGGGATATACAAAAGAAATGGGTGAGGTATAATTCCTAGGAAGGGAAAAATAATATAACAAGAAGAAATTATAACATGTTGGGAAATAGGTATTTTCGTGGGAGACAAAAGGGTTGAGAATCCTAAAGAAGAATAATAAGGCATGATACAACATTATAACATAAAGAAATTATTGTATTGTTGGAACAAAATTAAACATCACATCATAACAATGAGTGAAGTTTAACCATCAATAAAAAATAAAATAATTTTCAAAGGAAACCCTATTATGCACCAATCCTAAAATATCATTAGGATAAATTATTAAACAATTCAATAGAGTGATAACTCGACGCACCCATCATAATCATATCATGTACTTTCATAAATGTTCCAAATAAATAATATTTAAATTTATATATATAAAAGAAAACATTTCATCACATTTATTCCAATGATAATTTAGTTTTGATAGCACATAATTAATATCCAAAAAAATGAAGTAAAAGTTCATAATGGCTAACACCATTGATATTAAATGGAAACTGGTATTCATTACATAATTGGATGGGACAGAAAATCACAGTGAAATTTCAACATTATAACAGGGAAACAAAATTATTCATGGGAGGGACTACTGATAGTGAAAGAGGTATCTCATCATTTATAATTCATAACTATTGTAAGGGTTATAAAGTATAACATATCATGCCATTTTGAATTTTAGAAATAAGGAATGAGATAATGAATATTCTTGAAAAAAAAGTGAAGGATAGAATACCTTACCTAGAGAGGGTGATTACAAAAGCATGATAGGGTATTCTTGAGAGATTGGGGAAACATGGGAAGACACCTTAGAGGGTAAGTAAGATTTATTATGTGCTTTATGTGTTTTTAGTGAAGTGGAAGGGAGAGAATTAGTGGTTTTATATAGGAAGAGAGAGTGGGGATCTTTATTATTTATGAAACATAGGTTTTGAATCTATATAATAATATAATCAAAAGAAAAAACAATCCTATGGTTTTAGAAAAAAATTTCTACCAAAGATGAGTGGTTTTAGAGATTTTTTAATGAAAATGGATTAAATAATTAAAATATTGCACTTAGTGATGTCGAAGTGAGTCATGTTCTTAATGAACATTTTTAAAACCTTACTATAATATATATGTTTTAGAGGATTCATAAAAGAAATAATAAAATTAATCAAATAACCTCAAAAACTCTAATTTAAATTAGAAACATATATTTTGTTGTGAATCCCTTTTATAGCATTTATTACATCACTTTTAGGTTGTTATGATGTTATAATACACACCATATATATATATATATACCATATTTATTTTACCGAAAAATTATACTATCTACAAAAATTCTAAAAAATTCACCATGGGATAATATCAACAAACTAATTAAAAATTAATATTTATTTTTAAAAAAATTAAATATTTTAATTTTCAATTTTAAAAAATAATCGATATTTATTAGGAAATGTTGTGTCTTTTGTAACTAAAAATGTTCAAACACTTATAAAAATTACATTTGACATCATAAAATATATATTATAATTTAAATTTAATAATTATTATTTAATAATAATATTTTATTCAAATATTATTTATTTTAAAAATCCATTAACTCATCAAAACAAATCTCTTAATTTAAATTAAATCAAAAAATACACATTTTATCTTGTTCTATCAAAATTAAACTAATTTATAAAGTAACATCAATATGAGGAAAATATATTAATTATTTTATATAATATAGATATTCAAATTATAAGGGTCTTGATAGATAACCATTTATTACAGAAGAAAACACCGTAAGGGTATGGTGTGCCATGGTGATATATTCATTGGGTTTTTTGGAGTACATGGTTTGATATGTGACTTAATTGAGTTTGAAAATCCCTCGTAAACAGTTTTGCAAGAGATTTAGTTGTCGAATCTCAGTATGGGATTGGTAAAGGGTTAACCCAACAGATGATATATCCTTCACAAGCTCATATAAATGAGCTTCATATTGTACAACGTTATTTTTCGATGCCATTTTTTCTTTTGTCTGTGACAATTGGATTTATCAAAACAATAAATTTATACTAATCATATTATTATTATTTAATGGCTATATTATCAAAATATATGATTCAAAATGGTATTTTAAATTTGATAGGATCTAATAAATATGAATATATCTACCTCAAAATTTTTAGTTCACACCCTAAAATTGATGAGGGTAATTTGGTTTCATCACCTCCTTCTACCACCACATTACATCTTGAAACATGTGGTTTATCCACAACACTTTCACCAAGTGAATTTCCTTATTTTTTATAACTTTATCTCTATGATTCATGATCATCACTGAATTCCACTCAAAAAATGATCGTTATCCAATGTTACCACCTCTATATTCAGTATATGTAAGGGGTCTAGTTTGTACATCTTTAATAGGGATACATGAAAAACATCATGTTGTTGATATATGATAGGTGGTAGTACTATTCCGTAGGGAACCACATTGATCTGATCAATGATACCAAAGGGGCAGATGTATCAATGACTAAAAATTCCCTTCTTAGGAAATATCATGAATTTATTCTATGGAGATATGAAGAGTAATCACTGATTTCTAACTTCAACACCTATTTATCATCAACTATGGTCAATATAGCTCTTCTGTCAAATCAGTGAAGCCCTGATGTGTTTTTGAATAGTCTTGTCCTTTTCCACCATTTACTAATCCATTTTAGGAACACAACTATTTGTGTTCACCATCACCATTCCATCATTTATGTGTTCTACACCTCTACCCATTAATGGATTTATGTGAATCCATTTCTATTATTAGGTGTAAATTATTATTGTATGATCACTAAATCAATTTAATAAGTTTAACCCATTATCCTCTGATGTCCATTGAGAATGATCTTAATATGTTCTCGAGGTACTAGATAGTCCACTCAGATTGGACATCAGTTTGAGGGTGATAATTTGTGCTCTTATTGGACATAGATTTTAGATTATGTTGGAGATTTTTTCCAAACATGGAGGTAAATCTCAGATAGTGATCGGATACAATTGATAGTGGTGTTCCAGGAACCCTAAACTCTTCTCTAATGTGTATCCTTTCGAGTTGATCATTTGAGAAGTCCTCATGAATTGAAATTAATTGAGAAAAAATTGCAAGATGATCAACCATATACCATATAGATTAATTTAATCTTCATTAATTTGAAAGAATAGTGAAAATTTCCATGGTTATGTTTTCCAATTTCGTATAGGTATTTGTAAGGGTTTCATCGTACCCTTCTATTTGTTCAATTCATGTTTCACATGCTGACATAAATGACACCTTGATTTATATTTTTTTATCTTATTATTTATACTATCCCACCAACAGATCTATCAAAGATCTCGATACATATTATTACCCACTAAATGGATGTAGAAGGTTAAGCTATTTTCAAAATCTATCTTCTCATTCATTAACATAGTATTTTAATTTACAAATAGTTCTAACCCAAATCATATAACTCTCTCTTAACTAGTTTTTATCTCATAGTATTTTCTTTTCCATATAGCTTCTTCCTTCTTCTGAATCTCCACATCATCTCATTGAGCATCCATTGACTTCTCCAGAAGTGATGGTTGAGAAATCATTTATGAAAGGATTAATGATGATCCTTAATTTATGAATCCCATTTCCATACTATTCATGTCAAATATGATCATATACTTATCAACTCTCATCAATGAAAAAATTTAGGGATTCTTTTTTACTTGAAGAATATTTCACATTATTTTATTTCATATGGTTATTGTGGATTGAGAAGTCAAAGTCCATGATTTTCTATAACCATATTTTCTTGTGAATATTTATCTATTTTTGTGTGAATATAAACTCTAGGCTCTTATGATCAATATATATTTCACACTTCTCCCCAAATTCACATTGAACCCATATTTTCTTTTCCAAAATTACTATACCCAACTCCAAATCATTCCTTGGTTATTTTTATTCATTATCCTTCAATTTCATTGAGGCATAGGCTATCACATGGTAATTATTAATTAGTACATTTCCTAATCTCTTTATCGAATCATCATTCTACACAACAAAAAGTTCCCTGATTATGGGTAACATATGTTCTTGTATAGTGATACGTATGATTTTCAAAACCATGATGCATATTAAAATTAATTTTTCTAAAAACACTTGAATACCTTATGAGAAATCATAGTTAGTGGGTTCTACAATCTTGAGATATTTCCCAAAAATAACCATAGTACATAGAAATTCTAGAGAAAATATAAATTTCCATCAAAGTGGATGGTCTTGTAAATCCATTAATTTCATATTTCTTTGAAGGGTATATAGATATCTCATTGATTAGGATAATATACCCCAATGATTATAATTCTTTCAACCAAAATACAAACATGATGCACATTTCAAAATGATTATCCTTTCATAAGGACTTTATAAAAGTGCTAAAAATATCCTCAGGATCCTCATTTATATTGGAGTATATTAGAATATATTTTATAAATATTATTGATAATTTTTTTATGTAACCTATAATGACATTATTCATCAATTCCATGAAGATTTATGGCGCTTTATAGATTCTGAATATAATTACAATAAACTAATATTTCTTATACCTAGAGTGGAAAGCATGAATGTGTATGTCCTCCTTCCTCACCCTTACTTGATAATACTCCAACCAATATTTCACCTTGGAGAGTTATTAGAAACCACATAGATTATTGAAAAAATCATCAATCTATGTCAGAGGATACTTATTCTTCATCTCGATCATGTTTAGGTCATAATGATAAAGGAAAAGGCGCGTTGACCCATATTTCTTATTGACGAATAGAACTAGTGAACCCAAAGGTAAAGAACCTTGGAAAATTCTAAATTTATTACTTTTATCCTATAATTCTTTAATCATATCCATAGGTTCCACAAGATCCATTATATATGATGTTTTGGTTAATGTAAAGGCCTTATATATAAGCTCGATTACAAATTAAACCTATTAGATAAGACTAATACTATAAAGTTGTTTAAGAAACACATCAATGTGTTCCCTCGTTATGGGAATG
The DNA here is from genome assembly GCA_963277665.1 of Viscum album. Classification (NCBI taxonomy): domain Eukaryota; kingdom Viridiplantae; phylum Streptophyta; class Magnoliopsida; order Santalales; family Viscaceae; genus Viscum; species Viscum album. Next base: position 1,651,919,364 of record OY728121.1, on the reverse strand, counting down.
TCATTAAATAGGAGCATCTCCTTAGACTCAATCATTAGAGATAGATGCAATTTATCATGGGAAAATAATATTCAAGATGGGGATGTTAGTTATAATTAAAACTCATCCGTATACATAAGATTGAATATAAATGAAGGAATATTCGTGATACGATGATATGTTCCCTTTTCATGTCCATTTTCATTGTATTTATATATGGAAATCCAATAAATACCCAAATGTTCATAAAATATCACTAAAGGGAGTATCAAAATGGTTACAGGTATTTGAGCTGAAAAATATTGAAAGGGGAGATGAAATATAGTTGGGATTAAATAATTTCTCAATTTTCAATTTCACCAATAGGTTTACGTACATGTAGTATAGTGGAGTTTGAATAGTTCAACTAAAATTTCATGATATGAAGGAATGCCTATAACCAGAATCAAATATTACATTTACTATTCATTAATGAATAATTAGAATACCTATCACTACTTCATTTTCGGTATCCACTTTAGTAGTTATGAGGGAATAAGCTTGCCCTTACTCCCATAGAGGTTGTTGGTTTTGAATGTATCCAACAATCCTTGTCATTGCGATGTGGTTTTCATTATTAAATTTTACCTTACAGTTGAAACATTAGAAAATAAGTTAATGGTAGACTGGAGAATTCCTCTATTCTATTACATTGTTGAGTTCCTCCCATTTAAAAACGTTTCTCAGCACCCTACATTTCTATAACTAATAAATTTCCTCTTCCTCCGTAGTAAATTCATTGTGTGGTTTGTTCCATAATTTTGACAAGTGGGATGATGAAATTTCATAAAACGGTTATAATTATCCATAATAAAATAAGAATTAAACTGCACTTTCTATTTATTATCCCTATGGGACCCATGATATTCCATTATACACATTTTGACTTTGATGGGACACAAGAAAATTTTCCCATAGATATCAAATTCTTGGATCTCTAAGGACATTCAGAGACTCAGTTCTTCCCAACAAAGAATAGGTAAAATTTTCATTCATGGATAATGACAAAACAAGAGGTGTATCATGTATGTATTGAGATGGTTTCCTCATAAACATTTATTTATTCTTTTAATTTCTTCTTAAGGAAAAGTAAATGTCATTCCATTTTAATTTTGAGAGAATGGAAAACATTTTTCAAATTTTTCCCAATAATTACATCATCCCCATTGCTTGATAACTTCCTAAGGATTTGTATTTTTGATCAATATAAACCATTGATCAGTATCTATATCCATATGAATATAATACAGTATAACCATCTCCTTTTCGAAACATTGAGTGATGGAGAATATATTCTCAATAGAGTGATTCTCTTGAAATATGATCAAGGGATCAGATTATCCATTTACGATTGGTGTCATTTTTCATAGGAAATTCTCAATTGAAGCTTTATATTTATTATTGGTATTTGGGTGTTCCACATGAATTATGTGTTTTTTCCTAATCAAAGTCAATAGAGAGATTATCATCACAATTTCTAAGATTCCTTTTCCCACTGGGGTGGGATTAAAATTTGGGTGGTTATAACATTTCCCTTCATAAATTGTTGTTTAATAGGTTCTTTTTATTTTTAAACATTGGATAGAATAATGGGAAACCTAGAAATGATTATATATAAACCATACAACTCATCAATAGTAATACAATAACACTAAATGACTAAATTATAAATTATATTTATTCCTTAACTTATGAATTTCTAGGCATTAAAATATGGTATCGATGATCTATTTCTAAACATAGAACAGGATTAAAATTATATTTTTATTAATAATGGTTAATTATGTTATTTCTAATTTACCAAATAATATATCATTGGAGTTTCCAACTAGGTGTGAATGAAGGCATGTTGTGTGCACTAGATCTCAATCATGTCTAGCTCAATGCGATGTTTTCAGGTGTTATCCCATGGTACAACTATTCCAGAGCCACACCAACTTGTAGTATCTATACAAGGGTGTATTTTCATGGAAAAAACATACTCTATACATTAAAAAAACAGTGAGGTTTTCTTAGGTATATTATCACCCCTATGGATTTTTCTATATTTTTCTAATCCTAATCTATAAAATAACTAAACATTTCTATGATATCAACTATGAAAACCATTGTATTTATTAACATTAATTAATTATTTATTACCATGTGATACACATAATAAATGAAAAAATATAGATAATTCTAGAGTCATTTTGTTTTTTGGTACACTACATAATAACATATAATAACGGGATATATTAGCTTTATTGAAAACATCTTTAATGAGATCACATTATTCCATTGTTCTTAAAAATGCATGCTATAACAAAGGGACAAAATAACAAATGGGAGAGATGTAAAACCAAAAATGGAAATAAAAATGAAAATTATGAACAATGTATTTCATGTTAAATAATAGGAATTTCAATGGGACATAAAATGGTTGAGAAACATAAGCGTGGAAAACGAATCATGTTATAAGATGTTAACAAAAAGGCAACATGGAAATTTGGGAAAAAAATAAAATTTTAATAAGAAGGATATGTATAGTTTAAAAACCAAGACAACCTTATATAATGTGCTCAGTATAGCCTCCCACACACCATAAATGACATATCATGATACAAAAACATTACCCAATGCATTAGAGTGTTATCTAGGTGCACCAGTCATTATCACAATATGAACATGCAAAAGTGTTCCACATATATAATATAAATAGGAAAATATTTCATTATATTTAATCCCATGATATTGGGATTATAAATAAATATATTCAAGTCCCCAATCTATGAAGAATTATTTCATAAAGGTGAACACCCTGGATAGGAAATGGGTATCAGTATTCACTCTACAATTGTTTGGAATGGAAAATTGTATTGACATTTTTTGTAGCATAATTGGGGAACATAAATATTCATGTGAAGGATTAATGGGAGTAAAAGTTATATATCAAAATTTATAAATAATATAATCATTAATGGGGTTATGAAATAACATATGCCATCATTAGTAATTGGATATAGAAGGCAGTTGATAATGAAGATGCTTGAATAAATAGGAGAGGGAGACAATCCCTTACCATGAGAGGGGGATTCCAAAATTTTTATATGGGCTTCTTGAGAGCATCAAATAACATTTAGGGGACTATAAAGTGTTTAGGTAAGCTTAATAACATGATCCAAGGACTTTTAATGAGGATTACGGGGGCTATTGGATAGTATTATGTTGGAATAGAGAGGAGATTTCATTATTAATTTCCAAACATAGATTTTGGACAATTTATAATAAAGAAATAAAAACCAAAAACAAAACAATGTATTTTACACATGGTATCTTCCAAATAGGAATTTTTTACATAATTATTTATTTCCATGTGGCTAATGTATAACAATATTTCTCTTAGTGATGTCAATGTGAGTAATCTTCATAATGAAATGATTTTGAAACAATAAATTATATTATTATTTTTGGAGGTGCATAAAAGATTTATCACATTAAAAAAATTACCTTGATATAAATTAATTTAAAAAGGAAAAATATATTTTTATGATAATTCCTTTTATATAATATATTACATCACTTTTCCTCATTATGTTGTCATAACACACACCACATATTTATAATGTTATTATTTTTTATTCAAAAAATCGACCATCATTTAACATTATGAAAAATTAACCATTATATAGCTTTGATGTGTTTATTAAAAAAATAATAATAATTTTATAAAAATAATTTCCAAAATAATTTAATTTTTACATTTAAAAAAAATATTTATTTATTAAAGAATGTTATATTTTTTAATATAATAGTTTTCAAACCCTTATAAAAATTTCATTTGACATAAAAAAATTTATATTATCGATTACCTATAATAATAACAGTTTAATAATATTATTTTCTTAATATAATATTTATTTCATAAATTTATTAATTTTTTAAAATAAATTTCTTAATTGAAATTAAATATCCCCAAAAAATACAATTTATATATTATCATACCAAAATCAAAATCATTTATAATGTAAGAACAATTAGATGAATATGTATTTATTATTCTATTCAAAACACATATTCATATTATTTGGGACTTGATACATAACCCTTTTTTACACCAGAAAATATCATGAGGTTAAGGTGTGTGATGGTGATATTTTCACAGAGGGGTTCGACATACATGGTTTCTGTTGTGTTCTCAATGAGCTAAAATTATTCCAAAATTGTTTAAATTGATATTTTATTGTTTAATCTCATCCTAGGCTCGGTCAGGGGGAAATAATAGTGATGTTATCTCTCTTAAAAGATTAAATAAAAGTACTTCTATGGGTATGATCCAAATATTTGAGGCAATCAATTCCATTTTCTGTATCAATTAGATTTATCAGAAACATATATTTATTGTAATCATATAATCAATATTCAGTGGATATTTTATCAATGTTTATGATCTATAATAGTATTTTAAATCTGATATGATATAAAAAAACAAAAAAAGATTATGCATTTTCTATAATTGTAATATGGAATTTAGATCATGCACAAATGGAATTTTATTTATAATCTTTTGGGTCATTATAAAAAAGTATCTCATTCCCTTAACTGTGTTTATTCATCTTAGTAAACATGTCATAGAAACCCCAAATTCCATTGAAGGCACTAACATCATTGATGAAAATAATTACACAAATGTCTCTTATGCCAGTAATGATACCATATAAAAAAATAAAATAAATTCTGATGATTCTAAAGATGCCACTAATTCCACTATGTAAATTAAAGACACTAATGGAATTTACTCCATAGAAGACCCTGAAATCACAGGCACCACTACTGACACATATGATGGTAACAATACCAAATACATGTGTGATAGTGATGAAGCAAGATTCTTAAATTACCCTGATGACACTAAAAAATTAACATCGATTATGATAATAGTAATACTAATGAATAGAATGTCTTTAATAGAACTGAAGAAACTAATTCTCCTGAAACCTCTGATGTCCCTAACACTCATGGTGTAACTAATTACATAAACATCATATACACCATGGAGGTAACATAGAACATTGAATCCAAACAAAAAATAATTCCATTTTATATAATAAAATCACTAATGCCATTAAGAAAATTAAAATCATTCATTCCACTTATTCATTTGAAGACAATGAGTCTAAGGATTAATCTAATGACACTAAAGAAACTAGCGAATCTAACCGAACTAATAATAATGACCTAATTTATTCCAAACACAACACTATTGAAACTAATATCTTGGATTTCAGGGATGATATATTTTTCACTGACATTACTAAGGGAGAAGACACCACTAAAATCGTTAATAACCTTTACAACCATTATTCCACAATAATAATAGAAAAAATAGTTACCAAAAATATCATTGACACCATATAAAACATTGATAATAGTAATGACATGGATGACACCAAATGGATGAATGTGACAAAATTAAAAATATTTATACCACTGATTTTATTAACGACACATATACAACTAATATTATAAATTATAAAGGAAACTCTATTTTAACTGATAAAATTGAGGGAATGGATTATATTGATTCTAATAACACCTCTAATGACTTTGAAACTTCTAATGACATTTATTTCGTGGATTATATATAAAAAATAATTTTATCAAATAATATGATTCTACAGATGCAATAGATAATAATAACATGAAAAAATCCACTAATGGCACTGATTCAATTGATGACATTGACATTGTAAGTGGTATTGATGGAATTGATGAAACTATAAGCATTGACGACACAAATTACACTGAATCAATTGATGATAGTGGCTATTCTAATGTCAATGATTACAATGATTCCACTAAAAAAATTCAAAATACGTATATAACTACTTCCATTGATATCACTCATGAAACTGAATCCATTCATGGAACTAATGGAAATGAAAAAAATTTAACCACTCATTAAAATAATTATATTATTGAAATTTTATTTCTAAACTAAAAAACACTCTTGATTCCATAGATTCAATTTACTATTGTAATGCCACTCATGAAAATAACATCATCATAGACACAAATGTCTCTTAAGAATATAAATCACGAGTGTAATGAATTATATTGGTTTCAATGTCCATACAATTATTACTAACACCATTGAAAAAAATGTGCTTAATAATAACATTTATGATTTTGATAAAAATTTACAAATGTTTTTAAAAAATAAACTACTGAATCTTACACAACTGACTCTACAAAAGTAACTTTTGTTGTTGACAAAAATAATAGAAATAATTAATCTATCAAGATTAATTTTTGGGGTTTTTTCTATATAACCAAATTATTTATAATTTGTTATTAACTATAAATTAATATTGTTTAATATCAATAAAGTAATAAAAATATCATTATTTATTCACTATGGGACATTGATTGTGATAATATCCTTAGATTACTAGTATCTCTGAAAGGCCTTGGTTGTTCCCTACTATGATGAGAAACTTGAGGTGATGAATTAGTATTACAAATCATATTATTTATGGAATATTAAATAATTTTATTGAAAAATATTGTACATGTAATTAGGGGTATTAGACTAATAAGACAAGAAAACTTCTTATTTTATAGTTTTCCATCTGTAATCTCTAAGATAATATGTTATCTAACATACACACTAATAGATATAAAACATGTTTTATATGTAATTGGACATTCCTATTTGATAGCTAGTATTATTAGGCATAGTCTTTATATTATAATTCATTCAAGTCATGAGTTTATTACATTGATTTAATGTTGAATAAGATGATTAAATATGTTTTTTGAATAGTAGGATATATTGTAGGAATCATTAATGGTATGTAATTAACGACTATGTCAAGTTATGATTTTCCACTACTGTTTTTAATGGATTTTTATGTGGCACTGACCCAAAAATGTGAAAATATGATTATTTGACTCATTAAAATGTTGCATTTCACTTAATTTCCTTAATAATTAAGGGTTAGAGTCTAATAAAATTTAAAAAAAACATTTAACTAAAAATTCCTTGTATATTTCAACTAATAAAAATATTTACACAATATATAAAAAAATTATTGCTTACTACGTCTTCATTATATCTTACTATATCATTACGTAAGGTACACATCAATAAAATTTATAATTTTCATATCATTATATCATTGGGAAATTTAATCCTAAGACAAGAATTAAATGATATGCTTATTGAGGGTATGTATAAGTGATAAAAAATAAATATCATAAGTGAAAATAGGATCAGAATATGTGCACAATTGAGAAACAAAAGAAAATCATTCACAATATAAAATAAATGTGTAACCAAATATATTTATTAAATTACATGGTATGTAACCTTCATTCAAGATAAAAGTTCTAATGGAATTTACAATATATAGATAAATGGTATAAAATTATTTTAATAATCCCCCTAATCAATCAATGTATGTCATTTAGGTGAACACCCTTTAATTAAAGTAATAAAAAACATGTTATTTACATACAATAGGAAATGGATGAAAAATTATGGTTATACATCGAATAGTAATTGTTAATACAATGGAAGTAGTGGATTATTTCCCTTTTATAGATTTAATGTTTCTAATTTTTGAAAGAATCTTTAAATAATCACCTAGTAGATAATTATATTTGATTCTGAAAATCATGATGTAAAGGATCATTTTTCCAAAAAATCATTTCTAAACAAAATTAAATGAATAATGGTAAAATAATTTAAATTATAAAAACATTAATCACATGAATGATGATTTCAAAAGATGGAAAATATGATTATGTGAACCCCGTTGAAAAATAAGTTACTTTTTCTATATTTTAAATATTTTATATGTATTAAATTCACCAATTAATTTTGAAAAATTATTTAAAAAATGGTGGTATTGAAATTTTATAGATATATTAAAAACATAGGGTTTAAGAAATATCAAATAATATTGTCTTCGAAATAAATAATAAATTAAAAAAATTTCGAAAAAAGAAATATTTCACTAATATATTTTCATGTCCTGTGATTTAAACTGGGTTTGAATATGAAGGTTTCTGTTTGTTTTTGTTTATCGAGGGGTTGATTTTAAAACCCAGCCCTAAAACATTATTTAGAGTGTTGTAACAATTAAATGTGTTTTTGGACTTGTGATTATACCCAATAATTCTCATGGGTGTACTGATAAGTTTCAGGAGCATAGGATCCAGAAAAGTCCACATAAATGGATCTACACAGGATGTGCATGGTTGTAGTCGAACCTGTGCAGCTTACCCTATTTAATATTTGAATTTTTTTATTAAATATTGAGGAATGATAGATTTTTGTTTAAATAGATGATTTTTTTTGATAATAATAATAATATTATTTTTATTATGGGGTCATAAATTATTTGGAACTTAAAATAATTTAATTGCAATATTATTGGAGTGTATCATTTATGTTAAAATATTTTAATTGGATGATTAATGAGGTGTAATAGTTATGTGATATTAATCTGGAATTTTTATATCTCAATGAACTGTTTTTTAAATGAGGAGATTCAGATATAATGGGGACGCGTTTAATTAAATAAGGAGTTTCTGAATTAATAAAGAAGTATTTTTATTTAATAAATGACATGGGGTTTATCTAAGGATGAGTAAAAATAATAATGAAATTATTATAATTATAGTCTTATGATTATAATAATAATTATTAATTATGGTTTTTATTATTAATATTAAGAATAGTAATAATAGAATTTGGAGTTTTTAATTAAATACACAGAAAAGGGGTATTTAATTAATTGTTGTGAAATAGTGGTTTCATTTAATTAAATAGAGTTAAATGAAATTTAATTTAAATGTATGTACTAGGGATTTGGAGGTTATTAATGAATGGTAATATTAAGTGGTAATATTAAATGTGGAATAAATGCGGAGTTCGATTTAATTTAATTAAATTCAATTTAACGAGAAATTTATTTAATTTTGCGGAAATGTAGGTCTTTTTCTTAAAATTAATGGTTAAAAAATCATTTATTCATTGTGATGTTCTTGTATTATTTTACTAAATCATGTTGGATTAATTGAATAAATAAATAAGTCATATTTTTTATTTAATTAAATTTTCTTGTTAACAATTTAATTATTTAGATGTGATAATGATGTATTGGGTTGTACCTAATTAGGGTGTAAAATAAATAATTATAAGTATAATATAAATGTTATTATTATTATTTTTATTATATTAAGTCAATTAGTTTAATAGGGTATTAAATAGATGGTTAAGGGAGGTGATTGAAAGTAGGAGGCGCACTGCATGAGCAGGGAGACCCAAACGAGGCACCCTATGAGTCGCGCTAAACTCCTTCATCCAGACTCCTCTCTGCACATAGAATCCTTCTGGTGTCATCATGAGTCTTGTCCACCACGTCAAGGTGAGTCCTTCTGTGTATCTTTCATGATTCACATCAACCATCTAGCTCCTCAATCTCACTGTTTTCTCAACTGAAACTCAATGGCATAGTATTAATTGGGTTTACTCGTTTTGTCGGTTCTGGGGTTGTGCAATAGGGCCCCTTTGGCCCGTTCTTCCTTTTTATGACTTCCAACGCCAAGGGAGAAGTGTTTAGGTTCAGTTTCGGTTCATTCCCGCCATATTCAGGTAAGTGTTTAAACCCGTTATTTGGATTCTTACCCCATGATTTGGATTCTTATGGTGTTATGTGTTACGGTTTATATTTTGGGTGTGTGTTAGTCCCTACAAGACTATATATGGGTTCCAGTTAATTATGTGTATGGGAGACTACATGCCAATTGAAACTATTTCCCACCAAGTAAATCAATGGGTTGTGTATTCAAAATGGTTCCACCCTGAGGTAGGGTTCAAAATCTTTATCAATTTATTTATGAAAACTATATAACTTATTTAATGAAATTCAGAATGAGAGTTTCCTTGATTAGGTAACTATTAAGTTTTCATAACACGTTTAATAAATATAATCTTCTGGTTAGTGGTAATGTCATATCATGCTTGCGGTGGTTTGGTCTTTTCAGATGTCTTTTTTCTTGTGCTGATAGATATTTTTTTCAATTAAATACAATTTTTTTAAATAGAATTATATTCACATTGAAATTGAGTATAAAAAACATAGATAACATTGAGGCATTTTTTATTTAAAACCTCGTATTGTCGTGTCACCCACCAGATGCATTTCCAATTAATAAATACAAATTATATGGTCAGAATTTAGACTAATGGATTCCATTTTTTGAATTAGAATAAATTATAATTTCTAATAATAAAAAGTATGTTTTTTAGGAAAAATATTAGTCAATGTAATTAAAATTTACTACAACAATTAATGTTTAATTAAACATAACAAGGGACTAAAACATAACCATAAGGCCCATAAAAGCCTACAACATTAATCGAGAGCTATTTTATTATAATATATAAACTATATACTCTATTTTATTGAATTGGGGCCATTATTGGATACAAATTAATCATGAAAAATGTGTGATGAATTCAATTTTCAAAATATTACCAGAGTGCCACAACTCCTCCACTATAAATGGCCACCACTTATCCCCATTCCTCACAACTCCGAAAACTCAAAATTTCACACATTATCTTCCAAAAGAACGTTCCAAAATCCATCCCTTATACCTTTAATCCTCCCTTATTGAATAAATCCTTCCATGGATACTTTTCTATACAAACTAAAAGGTGCGAACAAATTTGTAAGGCAACAATTTCAAATGATCTAATTTCAATCATTTTCTCCAAAAAACCTTAAATTATTTGTAAATCATGATTAAATAATGAAACCAGTACTATAAATATATTGTGAATTTTTAATTAATATTTATAGAAAAAATTAAATAGACCTTCATCAAGTAGGTGACAAACATTCTAATTATGTTAATAGTGAACTACCACCTCACAAAATGTTGATTGTCCGTTCTTCCTTTTCCACCTCTCATGATCGATATTATGATAAGAGATATATTTATATATTTAATATATGATATTTATTATGTAATTAATCTTATTCAAATCTTTTACACATATCATTGTACTTTCCATTTTTTTCAATAATAACACCATTTTTGGAAGTATAGACTACCACCCCCCCAAGTGTTGTGATTAGTTCATATGATAAATTTAATGTATAAAAGATATCTCTAATGAAAAATATGAGAATAAAAAAATTCAATATTATATTCATTAAATAATTACCTTTAATTAAATATATTATATTCCATATTTTTTATTATCCTTTCACACACTTAAAAAGTTATAATGCTATTTGTGTACGTGTAGACTACCGCTACCTCGACAGGTTGTTATTCATTTTCAATCCTAATAATTAAAAATTTAGTATATAAGATTAAATAATATGGTAGTTAAGATATAATTATGATTATTTGAATATATTATGTTAATTAACGTTTTTCTATAACAAAAATATACAAATAATAACGTTACTCATGCGTACTTACGACCTATCGTCTTCATGATTGTAATGTGTATCAAATTTGCATAACCATGTATAATGATTGTATCTAAAATAAAAATTTATGTATAAATATTATAATTATGAAAAAAAATTCAATAGTTGTTATATAATGACACGTTGACCATAGTTGACCATCCAAAGTTGTTTACAATATATAAATCTAATTTGGTCTAAACACCCAATGTAAACATAATTGTTTAAGTAGTTGTACACCACATGGTAATAAGATGAATATTAGTAATTATAAACATGAAAAAGTTTATAAATAAAGAATAAAATTTTCATGTTTTTATTATATATGATGTTAATTGACGTTCACCCGAAAGGATAATCATGGTTGGGGATTTTCATCTCACATTTTTCATATATGTGTTAAATGTTATGTTAACCATTTAATTATTTTGTGTAGTGTATATACCACCCATTTTTTATATTATATCATAAATTAATTTACCTTCTTTTTATTTATAACATTGATTTAATATTATTCATTTATGAGGCATAATGTTTTAAGTGTTTCATAGTGGTTTTCGGCACATAGGAATGTTTAATGATTATTTTCATCCACACAAGCATTAACGATATTTCAGTGGTATTCCCATTCAAGTAAATTCGATGAATGTTGTTCAATAAAGACATTAATTTTATCACATCTACTAATACATGTCCATTTTCAATTATTAGAACCATTTCCCACGTTTTGGTACTAAATATGATTTTGAATATATTTTCCAAATAACCCAAGTTTGTTTCAAAGTTTATTCATAGAACCTATTTTGTTATAAAAACCATGTTTTCTTCAATTATTTTCTATTTTTTAAATTTTTCTAATAAAGTTTTACCATTTTTTATTTTAATATTTTTTTCAAAACAACCTTTTTGTCTCTTTCTGAAAAGATATTTTTTCCAAACCATTTTACCAAGAAAAATGAATTTTCTTTTTCCACATATTAAAATTACAGATTTCCCCATCGTTATTTGATGGAAGATTCATTTGCATTTCCAAATGGTTAATTTTTAGGAAAATAATTTTGAAACTGATTTACAAAAAAACATTATTTTCAAATTGATTTAAAAAACTAATGGATATTTTCATTATGAATTATTTCAATATATATTTTTATATTATTTCAATTCATCATCAACAACAACCCATTATTTGTACTCCACATGGGATTTTTCTATATTGATACCATCATTTTTCTTTATTTGGATTGTTTATTATTGAATTTTTCAAGGACTGTATTCACATTCAATTCATTAAATCATTTTTATTCCATATGAAAAATTCAATATCCTATGATCATAGAACATTTAATTTCCGCTAACTATTTATTTAATTTATCATTGATATTATTATTACCTAAACCATATCCCATTTTACAAAATATGTATACTTTAACTTTTATTTTATTATTTTGGGAAATATTCATAATTTAATATTCATGATTCATTATAGGTATTTTATATGGTATGTTATTTATTATCATTATTCGATAAGAATAATGTTTTGTACAAGTAATTAAAGGTGGATCCTAGAATTTATTTATATCCATGATGAATTGATAGGGTCTCTTGAGAAAAATATGTTTTGAAAAATAAATGGGTTTCTATATTTTGTTTTATACCATGTTGTGCAAGTTATTGATGGTATATTATTTCATGTTCCTTATACAAGACATCCATTTAGAAATAATTTCATTCATATTTGTTTATGTTATTATTCATCCATGATATTTTGTATTCATAAATCTATTGATACATTTCCTTTTTAGTTCATTAATTAAATGAAATGTTTTTTAGTTTCATACCTTTACATGTTTATTTATCATTATCGCGTTATTTGAATGGAATGTGTTTATAGTAATGACCTTGAAATATTGTGTATAAACATACCTCTTAGTTTATTGATTATATGGAATGTGAGTGCAGTTATTTACCTTGTCATAATTAGGATTCTCATTAATTCATTATTGATTCCACTATATTTTTCCCTTATTGAGCAACTAATCACACACTAATTATTTTTCTTTCACTATTAATCCAAGAATAGTACTAATAATGATATTAATGGATAATATATATCTAATAAATTTATTATTATTGACATTAATTATTTATAATGAAGATTAAATTGTGGGTTATTTAGTGTATTATATTCACATGTATATATCTTCTTTACCAAGACTAAAAAAATCTCAGTCATTTGAGATTTAATTCCATGTAATCATGCTAATGTTATTGATAGCAGAAATTGGATCAGGGAATTCTAGGCTTGGGTAGCTATACACAAAGTCCTTTTATACAACCCCCTTGTAAACCAAACTAAAATTCATTATGCCGTAACTTTGATCAATATTTTGAAACTCCGTGACTATATAGTGCCCTTGTATATCTTTAACCATTGAATTACAAAAAAATACAATGGTACCCTATGTTGATAAATTTCTCACATAAGGGAGGTGAATTTCCATTTTTGTTCCCAGAATGTGAAGGAAATCAAGATAATATCCACAGTTTGATCATGGGATAAAAAAATTGGTTTCCTTAAGAATGGATCACTAAACCACACAATAGATTTACTAATGGGGTCATATTACAGGTATATTTACATAGTTTTTGATCTCATGTAGGTAATGGTTCCTATCATATAGCCCACTCTAAGTAGTTTTAGTATTGATAGTATTTAAAGAAGGTCAGTTTCATGCAATTGATTGAATTACTATTTTTGATATCATGTAGGGTGGAATGAATTGATAAAAAAATTATGATCAGTAATTCCTTTTCTAGAGTATGATTTAATAGAAGGAAAAATTAGTAATAATAAATTTAAACCTAGGAATATTGATGGGGTAAATAATATATTCAAATGTTTGAATGAAGGATGATGGAATGATGACTAGTGGTACAGGGTTTACCAATAGTAATGGCTGAAACCAATTCCAAAATATCTGGTAAATATATCATGATATCAAGGGGGATATTTCCATTAGTACCATAACATCAACCATGGGTTAATTCACAAGAATTAAGCTATTATTATTTTCACCATGAAGTCATAGTGATGACTCTTCAGATTAGACTATCCATATTACCAACATTTCAATGAAGGGAGAATTGAATAGGGGTATATAAAGGTTATTAGATTCAAAGACATGTTTGTTGGGTTTTATATGATTCACAATCAAATATATGATGTAGGTTTGGATGAAGATGTGATTTTCAATTGGATTCATACCATTCCATGTCTATTCCATCATGTAATAGACATAATATTCTGTCTTGAGGAATGAACCTTTATTGAATAGGAGTTTCATTTAAACATCATATGATATAGAGAAAGACCCAAAATGTAATGGGGGTATCTTGGTCATTATCTATGTAGATTATGATCTTATAAGATGGACCATGAACAATTTAGTTTTAGTTAATAATGTGTAGACACCACATCATGTAGTTTTCTCTCATATGACTAAGACCACTAGGGTCTAATGTGTATTGTCGTATAACACTGACCAAGGGTTGAAAATGTTTTTGAGTGATTATCATTGGATATGTGGGATTTTCACAATGTGTAACAATCTATGGGAAGTTAGGTCTTCGTAAGAATTGCATACTTAGAAATAAAAGGGAACTAGAATATCATGTAAAAATCCTTCTTGGCCAATGGGTATAATATAGGACTATGAAAAATTGAGGGTATTTTAATCCACATGAATCTTTCGGTTATGGAATTTCAAAATAATATCCTAAGAATATATGAGTCAATTGGAAATGAAAAATATTGGGAGTATGTCTATCATTAGAAATAGAATAATCTAGTGTCACATAGAATCATAATATCACTTATGGTGTTATGGGGGAACATTACATTAGGAAAGAAACTTCTTATTGGGTTTAATTCAATATCAATGAAGAAATTATATTTTCACCAACAATTCATAGAAAGGTTCCTTCATATTAGCCAGTCATTGGTACCGATATAGATAGAAGCGAGTACCATGATGAATGACTCAAGGTTGTGGTATTCCAAGTGAAATATTTTGACACCAGGAATTAGTTGGAATTAACTAAGATATCAGATACATGATGTTGGTTCATCATGAACATGTTTATTCTAAAATACGTTGAGAAACCCAACGTTACACAAATTTGTATTGAACATATATTTGAATGAAGGGTAATACACGAAATAATTGAGCAGACAATCACTGAAATGGATTATAAACTCAACATGAAGACCATAATTCATGTGGATTAATATCATGCAACAATGTATTCAGTGATACATAGTTTATGTTCATGTGATGAGGAACTAATAGGAATGGTTTAACATAATAAGATAAATAATCCATTCTCTGTAGGGTATGGGATGTTTGATCCAACAATCACAACATATCCTATAAAATTAGGAATAAATATACATGTAGTTCTTGAAAATTACCTTTTCAAAATCGATTAATAGGAGAAGATAAATTTGGAATCAATTTAGGGAATGGGTATATATTTAGATGAAAGACCCCAAAACAACAAGGGTAAAGGGTGTGTTATCATAACATCTCATTCCAATGTAAAATATTGTGGATTTCCCTATAATATGCGGTCTAGGAATAACTATAAAACCCAGAGTAGAATGAATTAATAAAAATATGGTTATTTAAAGAAACTAACCCCATAGATATGGGTCAATGAATAATTTTCAAGGGACCCAATGTTGTTGAGGAAAAAACCAAACACTTAGACTGAATTATTTATGGTGGTGGCATCATTCTAGTGATAGGGTAGATTTCATAGGGAACCAGAGTGGGTAAACCATTTTTTATTACTTATCCAAATAGATTCTTAACCATAAAACTATATACAATAGTAATCCTACTTTGATATGGATCATAGGTGGGATAGGTAAAATAGTTGTGTCTAATCACTAAGACGTAAAAGGTGGATCCTAAAATAATAAGGGAATATAAACAATAAGTATTTTTTAATGTTTTGTGCATTTTATTTTATTACAATAATAAACATGGAAATATAGTTTAACAACTTTTAGTGAGACAATAAACTTTTATGTTTAAAGTCAGGATTGTTTGACTATGATCACATATAGTTCAACATCAAGTGATCATGAAATATACAATGAAATTTAACATCATATATTAAGGGAATTTTTTTTCATGAAACTATGCAATGTAATTCCTGAGGAAATGTGTAATCAATTATTGGGGTCTGTGACAAGCAATACTGACTGAAAAGTAACATTTTTATTGATTTCAAAAATTCCCTGTATAAAAAAACCCAAAAAACTCTCATGGAAGTCAAAAATAATGTAAACTGAGAGCATAATTGACTAAAAAATTGATCCCCTACTTCAGAAAAGTCTCCAAGGTAATGAAAGAAAACATATCTTGGTTCTATGATGACATAGAAGTCAAAAACTCTGCAACTATATTCCCCTCCCTCCATGTATGGGAAACCTCTACATGACTGCCCAATAGTGCCTGACATCTCTTGATAATATAAGAAATGTTCCAATGAATATTCCCATTTCCTGTCAAAGCATTACACAAGACCATAGAATCAGTCTCTGCTATCCGTAGCTCGATATTCTGCTGATTACAGATCTCCAAACCAGAATCCATTGCCCTAGCATCCATATGCAGCGCATCGATGGCTCCATATTCAGCTATAAAACCAGATAAGAACGAACCCAACATATCCCACATGACCCCACCCCCTTGAATCACCCCCATGATAAGAGAACCTTAAGTATTAAGCTTCAATCCCTACCTTTTCACCAACCATCGAACCCATGTTCCCTGCTTTGGAAAACCCGCAATGTGGTCGCGTACAAGATACAAAAAAAGCAGACTCAGTGAAGGTGCTGCTTTGGATTCCAGACATAGACGAAGCAAATACAAAACACTATTTTTTATTTTGAATAAAATACTGACCTTAGAAGACCTACCTTGATTATGGAACATCGCATTCCAAGCCTTCCAAATAATCCAGAAACCAACCACCAGAAAAACCATCTTGGCCTTCATCTCATTTCCATGAGTGTTCGTGCCCCTGAACTAGGAATTAAAGAATTTATCTTTCACCTCACCAAACTCATCCCAACCAAAAAACATTCCAAAAACCATCCAGATACCTCTATCCCATTCACTCCCATAAAACATGTAACCCACTGATTTAGTATGAGATGACCTCCTACACCAACACCTAGAATACATATTAACACCCATGTGTTGCAAATTTTCATCAGTAAGTAATGCTTTGTTCCATACACACCAAAAAAGAAAGTTAAATTTAGAGGGATTCTCTTTGCACCACAAAGTCACTCCCTAGGGGTCATCATTTGTGATGACCCTTGTCACATGAATGAAATCCTTAATAGAAAAAATGCCCGAAGATGAACCTGTAAAAACAATTTTATCAGAGTCATCACTAGTGACAATATTCTTGAAAACAGTAAACTAAGTCTCATCCAGAACAACCTGAATAGAACAGGGATTGAAACTAGCCTCACTGAAGGACATGACCAGAGTAGGACATACTGGAAAAATCAACCAACCATCCCCCCAATCATGCTTCCAAAAATTTATATTCCCTGTTCCCACTAACCACCGAGAATGACGACGAAAAATCTCCATCAGTGGCTGAATCAACTTCCAAATCATGGAAGAAATGGATCTCCGATCACAAAAATTTTGACCATACATGTCTTACATAGTCCTACTCCAAAGAGATCATCCTTCAAAATCATCCCATGAAATCCTTGCATGTAGCCCCTACATTTTTGAAAAAACACTCGTCAGGTTAATACCCCCTTTAGAGGGAGGTCCTTCCAAACATCTCCCTAATGCCCAATGATGACTGCCTTCCATCTTCCCATCCCAAATAAAGGACACCATAATCTTGTCCAATTTTTCAATCACACTTTTATGCATCTTCAAAGTAGACATAATATACATGGTAATTGAGACCAATACAATATTCACT
This sequence comes from Viscum album, assembly GCA_963277665.1. Lineage (NCBI taxonomy): Eukaryota > Viridiplantae > Streptophyta > Magnoliopsida > Santalales > Viscaceae > Viscum > Viscum album. The sequence continues at coordinate 1,651,900,843 of OY728121.1, read as the reverse complement.
AAAGTGATATGACCACTGAAGGATAGAAACCTATTTTTCCAGTTCAAAATTATTTTAGAAATCTTGATTATGATTTTATCTAAATGATTTACCCTAAGAGATGATTTTTGAATCTTCTTAAATAGGAATATGATTAAAAATAGATTTATTTCACGTGATTAGGATGTGTATAAGGTTGGTTTAATTTCTTTCAAAAAAGTTATTCTTTAGACATGACTCACTTGGAAGTATTATTTTCTATTTGAATGAGGAAGACTCATATTCATATTCTTCATGTATTATTATTTTGTAAATCTATCACACATTCATCCATCTTATTCTAGATAAAATCCTTGAAGAAAAATAATATCATCATTTTATTTATTAAAAATTGATGACAAGGGAAATAATATGTATAATCCTTATGGACATCAATTGTGGGATTCCAGAACCTTAAATGTTTTAGAAGGTCATTCCCTATTGGAAATTTGATGTATGTACCCCCATTATTAGATGTAATGGAATTGATCTTTTTTTGTCTCTTACTAAGTGATGGTAGCCATGACTCTTTCACACAGGTTAGGTGTTTTTTCTAGGTTTATGAAATGAGTGATGTGGCGATTATGGTGTGGATTTGTACAATATACCCTTATCTACATTCTTCTATATTAAATCCTAAAATTAGAAACAATTATGGAATTTATTGCATAGAAATTTATGGTGGGATAATTTATTGGAATGATCAGTAAAATCCACCTAATCAGGTATCTCACAAACATAATTCAAAATGGGATATGAAAAATATTTCGATACATGTTCCTATTAAAAGAAATATACCTTTTTTAAAATTTCATCATTAAATTGATTAAAATTGTACTTCAAATTCCTATAAAATCATTATATACTAAAATGGTCATGTGGATGAATTTTTAATTTAGAAGGAATATATATTATATTGATCAATTTTGTGGAATTTTTTGAAGCACAAGAGGCCATGAAAACTGATGATGTCTTTCCTATATTAGAGAACTATAAATGCATGTGAAATATTGTAGAAACCAATGATATAATGAAATGAAAATAATTTACCCAATAAGGGGTATAAATATTAAAATTATCCTAGATCAGTGGGATATGGGACATTACGGCATGGGGGAACTCTATTATAATATGTTGCAATTTATCGTTGGGTAAAATGTCCTTGAAGAAATTAAATCACTATTCCCTGAAGATGTTCAATTTCATTTTGAAGATAATAAATTTTTTCTTTTTTAGAGAAGACCTTATCACCTTTTAGGGTGATAATAAAGATGAAGAGATGACACCATTTCTTTTTTCAATGGTAGGATGAGTGGATGATGGTGAGAGTCTGAGTATGATCCTCTATGATTGGATCTGTTGTTGACATTAGGAAAATGATATATCACCATTGTTATATAAGGAATCCAAAGGGTTGATAATACCTCATTTAAAGGAATATATGTTATCACTAATAAATTCCATACAAACTATTGGAGTATAGGTCAATAACCCAATATGCACTTGATATATTTAAAAATTATATAATCATCATCATTATGAAAGAACTCATCACAACCATTATGAAATTAAATAGACCTGGTCGAAACCATATTGATGGTGATATTGAGGAATCAGTTATCCACATTAGTGGAGTATTCCATTTGGTGGGTCATTTCACAATATATTATTGGGAAGTATGGGGCCCATTGTAAAATTTAGTGGGATGGTGCCCAATGTAACGTTTGGTGTTATGAAATTGGATTTACTATTTGGTTGGGAAATATTTGATGTACCAGTTTGTGGGATCAAACCATATATACCATTCAATGGTACATAACCAATTACTATTCAATTTCACTATTATAAAGGATGGTGGAAACATATTCCACATGTTCCTTGGGATCATCCAATGAAACATGAACATTTCGGGCATCTTTTTCAGAACATCATTGATCAAGAATCATTACTACATCATATATCCCAACATATCATTGTAGGAGAAGTAATTAGGATTATCATCCTTCCCTAATTCATTATACATCCAAACCATTGGATAAATGGATATGTTATTCTCCATATAAGAGATGAAGTATCCCAGGATGAGATCATTTTTAAAAGAACAAAATATATTCTTTATGTGTTCAAGGTACCATCACTTAAACCATTTTGGTTTTAAAGACATAATAACTATTTATAATTTCACTAGATTCTTTATCTGTGAAGGTGGTCCCTGATATGCTATTTCATTTTTCAATAAAATGAACCCTCTTTACATTGTGCTATTTCTGCAAACAACCAAAAAAAACCAATGCACCTCAAGGGGATGAGAATTGAAGATGAAACATTCAGTAGGTTCTCAAAATAGATCAATATTATCAATTCATGGGGATTTTTATATAAAATGAGTACATAATATCATTCCACAAATTATATTAAATCAATTAATCTATCATCCCTTTTCTTCTTAAATCGAGAGAGGTCCCTGATTGTTTATTAATAAGTATAGAGTTGAATTGGATGTGGAATTATTGTCATATGACTTCACAATATACAATAGAATTAAATGTGAGGTTAATGATTGTTGTAATAACTGGGTCTTCTAGGGTCTAAACCAAGAATATGAGTTGGAAAGCTAATTTTTTTAGTTCTCTATATTGGGAAACACATAGATGATAAATGAATGGGGGCCTAGTTGAAATATTATATTTCATCGAATTTCCTAACACATGGGTCCATAATGTTCGATAAGGGAGGGGTCTAATCTACTAACTCATGATATGATTTCCTATCCAGTTTTATCACAAAATTCCACCCTTCAAATGAAAATACCCATGCAATTATGGAATACAACGATTATTTGGATAACCACATCATATTTAATATTGAATGACTATCCTGAATGAGTAGATAATATCTTCCATGTGGTTGGAAAATATGGAAATGAATTATCATTATATAAAAATGGTTTGATTCATTTTATCTCAATTCAATGTGGTTGATTGATTATAACATTGTGACTTTACTACTATCCTCCCATTGATGAGGGTCAGTTAGTTGAGGCATGGATGATTTAACCTATTGAACATACTCAATAGTTTAATTACACTAAGAAAATAAAAATTGATCTAATAAAATTCTACTATAATAAAATTTACATGAGAAATATTCAATGTTTCTATGATGGGGTCAACATGGTATATTTGTGGGTATGGGTGAATATGGACACACCAATCACCATTTTTATAGTATCATTATTAACTTCATATTTTAGTCCAATAGTGTTGACACCTACTAATGTGACACAATCAAAGAGAGGTATAGATTACCATGGAGGAGAATCAGTAATCATGTTTTTTTTTCATATCACTAGATGACATAATAAGTTAATTCTGGTTTAAAAATGGTAAAATTTATCCTCTACATGTTAGACAATGTTTTCCATGGTATTTTTCTATTAGTGATGCTAGTTGTGATGATGTATAAAGAATATAACTAATGGTAATGTGGGTTTGGCTAGGGGATTCTTTCAAGATACACTAACCAGACACAAGGGTATTTGTAATGGTTGGGAAATGGTATTTATCAGGAGATATAGTGCTTGTATTCCTATGAAAGGATCTCCATTTGGATGTATGACTATGAATAATTAGGACATGAACCAACTTATTTATTGATCATGGGTTTTGGAATGGGTGATAACTACTATTGTGAATATGATATCCCCTAAATAAATTTTAGGAAGATTTATAGTAAAAGTGAGCATACAATTCCACTTCCATATGATAATAACTGCAGGTATATCCATGTTTTGAGTAATGACCCCTGAGACAGTTGGGTTTGGGTATACAAGTCACCTTATATTTGTCAACATATCATGGGTGAGATGGCTAGTAGTGTTTCATCGCCTTAAGTAATTAAAAAGTTACATAAAAAGTTGGGATAATTGTTTTGAGATGGTACTCATGGGAATAAACATCCACCAACTTCCGCTGGAAGCATGAGGTTCGTGAAGACATGTGTTAGAGATGTGAGAGGAATTCCACATAGATGTGTAATGTAGTAAGGGGTGTCCTTTGGGATCCTTCTTCTAGATGTCCTTGGAATTTATTTAATCATATATAGATTCTATTTTTATTTTATGTATCCATATAAAACATATAAGAAACAAAAAAAAGAATATCATAAATTCTCTTTCATATATAAGAGTGAATAGTAGATCAATCACTATCATTTTAAATGAATGGAAAAGTGTCCCTTCATCATATGTGATGGTCTTGGTATAATTAAAATATTCACATCTAGTTTAGTATTTTTTTTCTAATGGATTTTACACCCACACTCATTGAGTCGAATTAGACCACATTTTTGGAGGTAGGTTGTCACTAGGTGTATACAGGTGATATCTTATAAAACGGTCCATTCAAGTTGTTCAATGTTTGGTATCAACACATGATTTTTTGAGGAATGAATTTTTTCTATGGGAATATTTTATATATTTATTAAATGTTCATGTACCCATTCCAAATATCAGTATGGAACTAGTTACCCCTAGTATAATGATATGATCAAACCTATGTGCGAGTGTGCCAAAATACATGTATTACAAACTAAAATCATTCTCTTATAAGTTATTGATTATTTTATTACAAACAATAACTATGAAATATAGATTTTATAACCATATCATGATGTAAGTGGTATTTTGGATGTTGGATTGAATATCAATTGGGATTCCAATGTATCTTGTGGTATTATAAATCAAAACCCAGATAAAATTGTTGAATGTATAAGGGCGAAAATTACATTTGGATCAGACCTTATGGATGCATAATATGTATCCTGATAATAAAATCAATAATAGGAAAAATAATTCAAAATAGGAAGGACTATGTGTTATAAGGTGTGTGAAAACAATGGAATGAATGGTGATTTTTCGTTGTGGCTACCCAAAGATTCCTAACCAAGGATATAGACCATTCCATAAATGTATCATGGGTAAATAAATCCCACTAATAAGTAGAAAATATTTTTGGGATTATATCTTAGAATGAGACCTATAATGTCGGGGGTACTTTCATCCTGCTAATGGAATGATCATCGTAAATATTTAGGCCCACAAGATTCATGTGCATTGTGAGACATAATATAAAAAATAGATCATTTACATTTACCTGAGATGAACCATTTTATTTAAAATGGAAATTAAAACTAAGTATAGCCAAGTTATATACTTATTTCATAAAGGGGTGATGATATGTGATAAAGTGGTTCATATAAATTATGTTCATTCATATACATTTAATAGTCTGGGAGTTTGAAGAAGATGTTTTTTGGGGATTATATATAGGAAGCAACCCATATACAATTATGTGGAGCATATCGACTCAAGATTTTATATAACCACTATGATTATATCAATTGAAGTAAAATGAAGAAAACCATATGAATATATGGAATAATAATAAATAATTAAATTAGAAAGGATAATAAGGACTTATTTCCTAATTTATATTAAAATATTGGAACCATCTTAAGTCAAATCAATTCTTTTAAAGAAAACTAAGTCCATATATATAGTTTATTAACCTATTAGTGATGTTTTGTAGAAAAATAGGGCATTAAAGTACCTAAAAATTGGATTTAAGTATTTGAGACGCTTTTGTATGTTATTTTTAAAACTCGTGGCCTACTCATGGAAGGATGTTCTCACTACCACAACACCAGATTGGGAACTTTTTTGAGGAATCTCCAACCCTCAGTGTGTGAGAAGTACAGAGGTACTTGTAAATCCCATTTCCTTCCCATTATAGAATGGAAATATATTTCTACTGAAAGTATACTTATGTTATTAATGTGAGTATCATAACATGACTTCTTCACACAAGTGACAAGAAATAACATTTTTAATTCCAATGGACAGCAAGAAATATTCATAATTATATCCTATAGAACCCAATGGGATGAAAATTTACTTCTTCCATCATATCATTGAGAATCCATCAAATTAAATTGAGGTTCATATAATTTTCAAATGAATTTATAGAAGTAAATAATTTATAATTATATATTTTATCATAACATGATTAAAACATGGAAAATAAAGGAGCATCCAAATATAATGGTAGACTTTTTAGGTAAATACTTCTAAAAAATGACAATAAATCATATGGTAATTACACTGTACATATAATGGGTATACTGTCAAGTAAATAATCTCCTTAATCAATCTATGTATGTATTCTAGGTGAACACCCTTCAATCAAAGCAAAAAAAATCAGGTATTCATATAGGAAATAAAGTGGAGGAAAAATTAGGGTCATACAGAAAAGATGAATAGGAAATAAAAGGTATGTGATAGATCATTTACCTTATAGATATTTAATTTTATTTATTACTGAAAAAATTGTTAAATAATAAATACTTAGATTGTATAATATTATTTTTAAAGACATATTGAGAATGATCCTTTTTCCATGAAAATAATTTTAAATTAAGTGCTTAGAATATTGGTTTGATAATTTATATTTTGAAATCCAGAATCATGGAAAGAAGTCTCAAATGATGGAAAATATTTTCCTATTAAAATGTTTTATAAATAATTTTATTTTCATTTTTTATAGAATGTTTATGTTATAAATTCACTTTATTCTGTTGAAAATTAATTTCAAAAAATATTTGAAATAAAAAATTTGTGATACATTAATACATTACTGGTTTATATACATAAAAATGTGAATTATTAGAAAAAAAATTAATATTTTATAAATTAAACATGGAGTGGATGATAAGAACATTTTCCATTATATTTAAACCCTTTTAATATTTTCAATCACCTTTATAGAAATCCCATATGTTAAATTTGGAGACATAATCATTTGAAAATAGTTCATGTTATGTAAGTGGATGAAAATAAAAAAACTTAATTTGAGTTCCCGGAAAGGGTAGAAAATATTTGTTCGATAGAAAATATAAACATGGATAAAGAGATTCTAGGGAAATAATGGAAGTTATAACTAAAATATTTTACTTTTATTTATAAAAAAATTACTCAAATAGGTTGTTATTGAATAGGATATGTAATTTTCCTTTACAAAAAGAGGAGATTCTATATAAAATAGGACAAATTTAAAGATCAAGATAATATTTAAAAGTATATTCTTGTAAGAAATACTATGATGAAACGTATCTAAAATTGGGTCAATGAAACCCTAAAGATAATATAATTTTTTTAATGAGAACCGCTTAATGGATATTATTTAAAATGAATCATTAAATAAAACTAAAACTGATTATACCGTAGTAAAAAATATTAATGGTTAAATTGGTAAACTATTATAATTAAATCATTGTAAATAATAAGATATTTATCTCATTAAATTAAATTTGAGAAAATAATTTTTTACCTTGATTCATGAATTTCACTAAACTGCTTGAATCAAATGTATAACCAAATTAACTCTCTAAATCACTTAAATCAAAACTGTATTCGTATAAATAATATTTATATATTTCATTTATAATTATTTTTTACATGTTTATTAGTTTTTTATTATCTATTTTCAATATTGGGTATTAGTAATATTGATCAATTTATACTACTTCGAAAACTAATGTCTTATTATTTATTATACCACCAAACATAATAATTAATATATAATTCAAGGAAATTTAATAGATATATAATATTTATTTTTAATTATTTTATTTCTTTACATCATATTTGTAGTTATATATCATCAAAATTGAATCATTTTTGGCTTATTTTTGTAACACTAGTGACCAAAAAATTATTTTAAAAATATTTAAAATACATAATATGAACATTAAAAAAACATGAAAACACATGATTTTATTTTTATATTTTAATTATATAAAAAATTAAATTTCCATAGTAATCCAATTTAGTTTTTCATATCGTTCTTCATGTAGGTCCTTACACCTACCTAAACATGAACATGCCATAATTAGATGGTTTAGTGGTTAAGAAATATTTTATATTGAATTGGTATAATTTTAAAATATTAAATTCGATATTAGTTATATATGTTAAGGTTTTAAACACTAATTTATGAGTTTTGTATAATTAATTAATATGAAGATAAAAATGTAAAAATGATACATTGTTGAAGAGGTATTCATCACAATGAACACTTAACATTTTCATTTCCCAAAAAATTGTAAGAAATATAGGTGGGTTATAATGATTTTCAACATAATATTAATTATTATATTATTTATTTCAAATTTTTTATTAATTTATATAATTATAAGTATTGAAGATAGGAATTTGTAAAAAAAATAGAAGACGGTGCATTGTGGAATCATTTGTTCTAAAAAATGTGTGATCAAAGTTATTTTTTTCAATATAGATTTGAATGAATAAACAATTATTGGTAAATTTATATTATAATAATTAAGTTTATAATTGAATTCTATTTATTTATATTTTGATTTATATTGTATTTTTGGAATATAATTATTATGTCGAAACAGATAACTGTTAAATATTACCATCGTTGGGACTATGAATATTCTGTTGAATTTCTTCTTGAAAAGGAAGGCCATAAGAGACTTATTGAGAATAGTGGATTTATTAAATGAAATGGGAATATATTATAGGTAATATTTTAAGGGTTTAAAGGAACTTTTTATGGGTATTTTTAACTTTTATAGTGTGGATGTTATACCCTTTTATAAGTGAAGAAAAAGTCACTTTTTGGGACACCCATTATTTTATAGTAATAAAATTCATCTATTCAAGGATCAATGGTTAAAAAATTAGAAATAAAATAATTTTGGGTGATATTGGATTGAGGAATACTCATAAAATTATTTCCACTTCTGTTTTATGATTCTCTGATATCATTTACCCTTTTATTTTTTCATTTAACTATCTTTGGTTTTACAAGGGTATCTAGTTTTTATAGATATATATTAAATATTACTAACTATATAAGATAACACCAATTAAATTTCCTATTTTATTAAAAAAACATAATCTCCCTTTAATATAAATCAATTATATAAATAATAAAAAATTAAATTAAAAATTAATATATTTTATAGGTAGAAAAACTATTGTTCTGTGGAAATTTTTTTTTTTCAAAATTATATGTTCTTAATATTCATTAAAATTGATAACAAATAAAATATATGTCATAATATTTATAAATTTTGATAAAAATTATAATTATATTCATCATTTATGACATATTAACATCACATTTTTAATAAAAATAATCTCTAATAATCTGGGTTATTATCATTTATAATAGAAATATATTTTTTTTATAAAAATGAAATTCAAAATTTTAAGTGAATATTTATATTTTTAAATAAACTATAAAATAAATTTTTGTATATTAAATTTATGTAAGTGGTAAAATCTAATTTTAAATAAATGGGTTTGAAAATTGTTTTTTGTGTGCAATTATATACATGTTTTGAGAGTTTTAAACCCATGTTAACAAGTTCAAAAAAATATTTCTAAATGATTTTTAAAACTTATTTAATAAATATATTTTATATAAAATGGTTTCATAATATTTTTCAATATTATATTTTAAATATAATTTTGTAAAAGTAATATTTTATAGAAAAATAATCCTTTTCATTTTTCAGCATAAAATAAATAAATAATAAAATTCTAAACAATAAACCCTAAGATAATTATTAGATGAATAGTTTTAAAATTATTTTCATTTTAAAATTTTAAAATTATTAAAATAATATTTATTTGATTCAAAAGAAAGTAAAATATTTAATGAAAAATTTCCATTATTAAAAACTTCCATTCTAAATCTCTCTGTTGTTTTAATGCTAATTTGAAATAATTTATAACTAATTATTATTTCTATATACCCTTGATTTTATTCATTTTTTAATCTTTTTATCTAATATGTCACAGGTTATTTCATGTTTTTCTAACAATAAGGTATTAAAACAATATTCATCTAAAAAAATACATTGGGAAATTTCGGGACGTAATATGTTGTCTCATGCCACTTCATGGAAATGAAAGTGATTGATCTGGTCCATGCCCATGGTTGTTTAAAATTTTCAAGTTCATTTCAATAAATTCAATAAAATATATTTTAGGCATATGGTTTGATGATACAATCATGGCAGTTGGCTTGATTCAGATATCAAGAGAATGGGATGATTAGAAATGGTATGCGTTTGAAAGAGGTATCACTTGCTTTAAGAAAACATATTTTCCTTATAGAAATGGGACCAACATATGGGGACCATTTTATTTCAATGTAGAGAACCAAATAGATATAAATTTAAAAATATTAGTTTATTTTAGAATAATGATAAATTAATTTCTTTATAAAGACATTAATCTTTTTTAATTAAATAATGATTTGAGAAAGTATTTTTTTTAAAAGGTCACACTTTTCAGGGTTTATTATATATTTTTAAGAGTAATGAGCCATGTTAATGGATCATGATCTATCACATGAAATTTAATTAATTCACCAGTGATTGGTGAAATATTTTTTATGCATAAAACACATTTACATAGTAATTCATCATGTTTTTTACCGATTTAATAGGATCATTTATTTCAAGACCATAAGGAAAATTCATTAAAGTAAAACAAAATTATTTGAGATTATTTTTAAGAAAAATATATCTTCAAAACAACTTTTCCTTAATTTTGAGAGGGTTTCTCTCCTCTCATCCCTTCTCTAAGCTTTCGACATCCCGATATACCTATAAATTTTTTTTCCACATTTTGGGATCGATCAGGTTTTCTTTTTGATATTATACGATGATTGAACATTATTATATATTTTTTGCTAGAACCAATGGATATAAGTAAAAAAATCTTGTAGATGTGGTTCATATGTGCATCATATATAGGGAATATACTTTGGTGTCAAAAAGATACAATGATCCAAAGAATAATGAATGTCACAAGAATCATGACGTTACACCATGGTACCACTTAGGTTTTGTTTTCAAAATGATTTTAATTTTCATGTGACCATTAGGTGGAATCTGTTATTATAATACAATATCATGTAATTACTGTTATATTCAATTTTAAATATGATTAATCATACACAGTTTCATGCTTCTAATATATACCTTATTCCGTAAATGGTATTAAAGTAATTGTGAAATTATTTATATCAAGAATTACAATTACAAATTCAAAAATATGTAATAAATTGTTGATATGATCATTATTCTACTATATATATATCGATAATAGTTTTTATGAATAGTTTATGATATATTATGACTTTATAGAAATTTTAAAATTAAAAAATGAAATTAGAATAATATATATATATTCATACATGGCTAAAGGGGTGTTGTGTGTAGGGGGTGTTTTCCATGCATAGGAATGGATAAGTATAAGAAAAAATTATTTTATTCAAAAAATGATGATGGGAACACCTGTACTGTATAGGTGGGCATAGAATAGGCCCCTGATTCATTGTTGGAGTTTCCATTTTAGAACCACCTATATGTGTGGTTTAATGAATTATTTTTAAAAATAACACATCTTTTATAAAATTATTGGTAGCCATTATGCACCTACAAGATGTGGTTTCCCCGCGCTATGTGGAAACTCTGCACCCATTCGGGCTTCTCTCCCAAATGCGGCCCAAGAGGGCCCTAGTTTCATTTCATAGACCCGTTTTTGGTGAAAATGATCCAAAAGAATCATATACATTTTTTACACATTATATTTAATTGTATGGAATTTTAGAAAATTATTTCTGTTGTCAGTGAATATATTGATAATTAATAAAAAAATAAATGCATGTTTAATTAATTAAAAATATCATCAAGTTGAATTTTAAAAAATCTAATTTTTTTTATGAAATTTTATTTCATGTCGGATGATTGTGATCTTAGACCAATGAGTTTGTGGTTAGTTAATTATTTATTTAATTTAATTATTTCAATTTTACCCTTAAATGTTATTATTATTTATTCATATGAAAATAGATGTATCATTTCTCCATATTTAGATGTATAATTTACTTTATATCCAAATTTTACTGATAAAATATAATTCCCACAAATCAATTTCCCATCATTATTGTCTTATTATATATTATAAAGTCATAGTAGTTTGGGATGATTTGGTTTGAGTCGAGATCCTGGGCTGAATGAGAAAACTAAATTTTTTTGAGGGCGATCAGAACTATTATATGAGCTGAGATAAATCAAATGGTATTCCCAAATGGTCTAGATTTATCTATTTTCTAATCAATGGATCATCTAAATGACAATATCTATTGATCATGTCAACATTTATTAATTTTATATTTCACGGTTACCAATATGTGGGTGTTATATGGCCACATAACATATTTAGAAACAATATATAGATAAAAATGTGTGATTTCATGCGGAACGATTTTATTTATTCTCAATTAATGGTTTTTTGGTGATCAAACAGTAACAATAATTATAAATTGAATTAACTTTCAAATTTCAAGATAACTAAATTGATTATGCATAACATTTATTATTATGAAATGGATAAGTAATTATCTTGAATTAAAATAATATTAATGAGTATGTAAATATATGAAATAAAGACTAGAAACATGTGTGGTATAAAAATATGTCAAGTAAATATAATTCAATTATAGCCTTACATTAAATTAGTTAAAAATGAATACATATTTAAAATTTATTTTTTAGATAATGTAATGGTGCATTAAATTACCTTTGATTATTGAACATGAGTTTTTAGTTGACATAATAGTGTTCACATCAAGGGATTACTACCAAAGATGAACATGGGGTAAGTTGGAGAAATGTGTTAAGTAAATATGATTCCACTATTTTATGATAGGGGAGTTCATTCCAAGGATCAATTAGATCGGAGTTAATGTAGTTGGAATGATATTCATAGCGATATTCATTCAAAAAGAATTTTAGGAATAATTTTTCATAATGATACGGGAAATATTAATTTTTTCACATAAATTTTTTGAATGATATGATATTATTAATCCTATTGTTAGGGATATTTGGGATTGAATAAAATAGTAGGAGAATAATACATTGAATTTATTATATCAAATTTTGGACCTAATGATAATTTATTAAAGTAATAATTTAATATTTTTTATAGAAAATGGATTGTAACATGATATCAACATTACCACGATGACCTATTTTAGAGTTGGATAACCATCTCACTAATGTGAGAATCCCAATGTGGTATAAGTGATTTTATGTTGTACTATTCTACGTGTGGACATATTATAATATGGAGTCCCATGTTTCTATGTCACTTGTAAACGATTCTAGTGGGTTGGAAATAAAATAACAGATAAAACACTTAGATGATTCAAAAAATGATAAGTGTCTAATGCTATCATCCATGTCATGTGAGCTCTAGAATCTTCATGAGGAAATGGATTCATATAGAATGAAATTTCATTTCCTAGATCATTTTCATGATAATAAATATGATATCTAAAATTCACTATTCATGTGCAAGCATCGAGATATTACACCACCTGGCAATAGGTATCCAAGATGATAAAACACATAGAGAGCTTGAAAATATTCCAATTTACAATTCCAAATGTGTTGTGAATAGATCACATTTTATCTGAAAATCATTAGCTTATCATGTTTTATTATGAACTATAATAAGATAATTAGTGATATATTTCCCGAATAATACCTCATATTAATTCCATGAGTAGATAAGAACATGTGGTGTGAACAATCAAATGTCATTATAGTGAATAAAATAAATAACAAGGTAAAGGTCCTTAATACATGCACCTAGTTAAAGGGTCCTAAAAATAAATCTTCAAAGAAGATGAATATCCTATGTAACGTGATGTAGAAAGGTAGAGTAGTTTTTTCATGTGAAATACAAGGCCACCGTAATAAGAACATCACCCAGTTGAGGAAGAAATGGAAGTCTTCCTATTAATTCATTATCTTTTTCAATATTTCAAAATCTCCTCGTTGGGTTATATATTTTTATATTAGTGATCACACAAAAACACACAAAAACATATATATATATATATATACTGGAATCAAGTATATTGGAAAATATTTATAGATCCTTGGTGGATTTTCGAGTTGACAATGGGGCTAGATTAGTTTCCTTTTCTTCTGGAGATTACCAACTCACATTTCGAATAAGAATGGACTTGTTTTTGAAGAGTTTTTATTAAGTGCCTAGTGTAAATGATAAAAATTTTATTAATATCCCTTTTATATATTGATCATTTTATTTTCAAATTATTAAATAAAAATATATAGGTCAATAATGATAACATAGGTTATAGTATGTAATATTTATATAGATTTATATAAGTATTTTAATATTAAAACAATGTGTAAGAAATTGATAACAAATCCATTGAAAAAAACTAATATAACATCTACATGTGGAATCATTAAGTTTGTAATGTTAATGATAAGCACTTGAAAACCATCTATAAAGATCATATTTTAGACACATTTAAAAACCCCCATGATATATATATCTCTTTTTCATGAGGAAATGTGACCAAAAATCCATTTTTAGGAAAGAGTCCAAATGAACAAAGTCTTCTAGAATTTTTGTCCACTGCTTTTTGTGTACACTTTATAGTAGAATATATAGGTGGTTAGTCTTAGTAGAATAATTTTAATAATTGTTTGAGTACATATGGTTATTTTTAATTGAATATGCGCAATTCAGAATCATAAATGAAATTTATAAATTCAAGAATAAAGTGGATAAACAACTCAATAATATGATAACAATAATTTGGAAAAATTTAAGTTGAAAATATATTAATGAAGTGGTAAAAAACTATTTATAATATTATAGGGTTTATCTCAACTCAGTAGAGGAAGGGTGTTATTGAGAGTAGAAAATACACCTTATTACACATGGTTGGGTCAATGATGAGTCATACATATCATTTATTATAAGTTTGATCAATATGAATTTAATTCTATAGAATATACACTAAACTGTAAGCCAAATATGGAAGAAAATAATATTCTAATTTAGCTTTTAGTGTAAATAAACTTGTGATGTTTCATAGCCATATATGGAGCTTTGAAAATTTTTTAAGGACACATTTTCCAATCAAAAGTCACCCTGGACCTCAAAGTGAATTTTGATTGTATTTCTAATTGAAACAAGAAGATATTATCTATATAAACCGTCATAGAAGATGTTTGTAGGAAAAATAAAGGGCATAATATTTTAAAGAGATCATATAATCAAATGATAGTGTGGATGAGTGGTTTACATCAATGAAGATAATTAATGCAATATAGAAGAGTTGGTAGATGAACAAATTTGATGAGACCCTATGGAAGGGGTTTTTCAAGAGACACAAGTATAACATAGGAGAACTAGAGAGTTTTTATAACAATATATAAATGGTTTTAGAGTCAACAATTATGTATAATTATTATTATTTGATAATGAATAACATGTATCACATATGTAAGATGTAAGTATATTTTAAGATAAAATATGGAAAATAGTTAATAATCATGATATATATTTAATGTATCATAACCAATTTTTGTTTTCATTCAATCCTCCATATGATGTTAATATTGTTGGGTGAAAATTATTATTCAACTAGAATCTAGACCAGGAAGGTAATGTTAGTACCTATAAATAAGGGATGGTGGCTAAATGGTTTCATAAATGCGAAGTCATATATTATATAAAACAATATTCCTTAGTTTTAATGTTTAAATACTTTTAAAATATTCATTCCATATCATCTTTATATGATTATGAAATTTGGAAAATGCATACCATGACAACATTTCCTAGTGGTATCCTTTTAAAATATATATATATTACAGAACTATAAGATTTTGTGACCCTAATGGACCGAAATATGTTATGAAATTTGTATAGAAACATTTATGTATTGAATAAAGCATTAGGATCATTGAAATGTTAGTATCATGTCACAATAAGAGGGGATGGTTTCATATATAATGAATTCAAGTCAGTTGTCTATAATTGGTTTTTTATAAGTGTAGTCGTTTCATTGTAGATTATTTCGATGAAATATTACTAATTGTAAATGAGAATCATGTCATAAAATTTATTAAGGTGGGGTTAAATAAATTATTCATCAATGAATGACTTAGTTGAATTAGCTTATATTGGAGAGATCAAGATCATTCATGATAGATCTAATAGGCTGCTTGGGCTAATCCATGGTATATACAATAATTATATTATAATGGTATTATACATGGAACAATCTAATATAAGAATAGTTATAGTGTCCCATGGTGTAAATTTACCTAAGAAATGGTTCCTTAGATATAACAATAGAAAAAGTGAGAGGATTAATATAATACCTTATGAATTTGTGATAGGTTACATCTTATGTGTGATTATAAATACTATGTTTTATGTTTCATTCACTTTGAGAATTGGGATAAAATATAAAAAATCCCCATGAGAACAATATGGGACTATTGTTAAGGTCGTCCTTAATTATCTGAGGCTTACTGGGCATCTGATTATAATTGTTATATGATATTACGATCTATTAATTAGTGGATATACATATTTGTGTTTTCGAATATATTTTTATGATTCAAAATCATATTCAGGAAGTGTTATCTCCCTTAATTTATGATTTGTGAGCTGGAGAAGATCAAAGAATCCATTGTTCACTGATTTTATAGTGTATTTTGTGTATATTTTGAATTTTTATGTTGTTATATGAGGATTTTTTATTTGAAAGATCATTTAGGAGCTCAATTTACACAAAATAAATAAATATGAAATCTAAATTTATTGTGACAATATTTCCATAGCAGTTCATTGCAAAGAGCCCATATCACACCAGTTGATAACGTACACACTGGGAAAGTATCACCTCTTGATGGATTTTTCTCCAGGGGTGAGGTTATAGTAACGTGAGATTCCATGTAGGATAGTATATTATATATATTGAATACATTATTATCTTTGAATAAGTATGAACATCATGTTATATCTATTCAACTGAGAGTGGTTTGAGGATGTCTATATTATAAGTGTGAGATTATTGGTGTTGGTTCCATAAATACAAAATTCAAATAGATTATTATTACTTATATAAAAGATTCATTAAAATTAATTATTTTCATATAACATTATTATTTTTCTACTACATGATATTCAATTTGATAGCATCCTTATTTTATTAGTTTCACGGAAAGGTCACAACAATTACAATTTATGATGAGAAACATTAGGTGTTTTTCTAGTATCCTTAAAAATATATTATATGGATGGACGAAATAATTTTATTGGACACATATGATATAGTATATTAGAGGTAGGAGTCGAATAATATATTATGGCTTCTTTTCATATTGTTTACCATTGATAATCTCTATGAGAGGAGGATATGAGAAGTAATCTTACAATAGAAATTCTACAAGTTTTATTTGTTATTTGATATTCTTTTTTTTGAACATGTGAAATTATAATTTTCCTTGATATTATATTTAATATTTATTATAGTCAATTAATATTATGTATTGATGAAAATTATGATGACATATGCTCATGGTGATGTGGGATACATTTGGTGCATCATGGATCGAATTCCATTAATGAATTAGTAAAGATAATAATTTTCACCTTAGAATTTAATGGATGTTGATGTCTCTAAGCCATTAATATTAATGGATTAGACTAATTATGTCCATTTATATACTATTTTATAACTAACATGTTCGTATGAGATTTTTATCATATTGAATGATGACAGAAGTGCTACAAAATACATTATTGAGTCATTTATACAAGGGGGTTATTTTACACAAAAAGATTCTACAATAGGTATTCATTACTTTGTCATATCATAGAATCTTTTGGTTACATCATGCGTTTCTAGATACAACTCTTAGTCTGATAGTTAGGCCCCCTATAATCGATATGGGGGCCTATATGGTCACACACAAAATATTATACACAGACTCCACCAATTCAGTTCAATTGGAGTTTATGAAACAATTGTCCTTAGATATGGGGAGCAGCGGATGTCCAAGTGAATAATAAAAATTTAATTAATTCAATTATATTATTTCATTTTATAAAAATTAGAATTATTTTTTTTCATGGTATTCACAGGTTTATAAAATTATAAAATTGAATTTACGAAAATATTATTTTTTGAATAGACATTGAATTGTTCATTGTTTATTAAATAAATGTGGGAGGGATGTAGTGGTTAAATTACTCAATATTCATAAAATGACAATAAATTATTCCATCAGTGATTGGTGAAATTATTATGACATGTAAACCACTTTAACAATATTAATTTTTGTGGTTTTGCATTGTTTAAGATGTTTCATATTTCTATGCACATAAGATAAATTTTGGAAAATAAAACCAAACTATAAAAGGTTATTTTAATGAAATTAATTCAATTCCATGAATTTTTCACAAATTTGAGAGTTTCTACAGTCTACTCCCTCATAACTATCATATAGAGAGATAATGACCAAGAAAATATTGATCCATGTCTGTGGATTGATCATATGATATTTTTTTATCATATGGTCATTAAATTTTTTTTATCTTCCACACCACAACATAGGAATTGAATAATTTTGTTCATGAATCTCCGATACAAGTTCTTAATATCTAGAGTCCGTATAATGTTTTTCTATTGAGATTTGATTTTATAAATAAGTTCGATTATCCCTAGGATCGTGAAGTTCAATAAATGATCCATATTGGTTTTATTTTCATACATATAATAATTTTGCTGATATTCATTTCATGAATTGTAAATCAAAATAGAAAATAAATTAACATATCATAGATTATATGTTAAATAAGTAAAAAATCACTCTTTTTTGAGATTCTACTATGTTCCATGTTCTTCAACAAATGATACTTATTCTCTAACAATACTGACATCAATGATACCGTTAACTCAACTTATAGAATAGAAGGAATGGAAACCACTACTGTGGATGATTCAACTAAAGAAACTGATGCCACTGAGGATAATTTCCTCACTAAACCCACTTAATTCACAACATCCCCTAATTATTTAAGCAACATTGAATCTAGGGATACCACTAATTTAAAATTTCCCACTAAATCAATTGATGATAATAAATAATCTAATGTTGTTACTGACATTTATGACATTAATGAATCTATCCACTCTGATGTCACTAATTGTATTAATGCCAAAAAAATTACTAATTAATCTTATAATGTTCTTGTAACTAATGAAAATAAAAAAATTGATCTAATATGAACCATTTATGGCATTTATTCCAATAAAACTAGAAAATAAATTGACAGTAATTACACTACTAACATTGAGACATAACTAATTCTACTAGGAAAAAAGATTGTATGTATTTTATGGGTGTTAATAATTTATATAATTTCTCTAACACCACCAACAATAATGATATCAGGAATATTGTTGGTAGAATTGTAAAATTAATACAAAATATAGAACATGATAAACTGATCTCATTATGGAATTGAAATAGTGATGCCACTAATGACACTGGTTCTGTTGATGAACTGATATATCTACAAAAAAACCACTAATTCAACTAATGGAACAAATTATAGTCACAAAACTAAAACAATATAAGTTATTAAAATATATAATAAAACTAATTCCATTAACATTACTATGAATAATATTACCAAATATAATACTCCTAAAAATGATACCACTGACAATATTGATGACAAAGGTCTAATTATTACTACTAACACCACTAATCATGCTAACACATAGAAAGAACTGAAATCACCAAAGAAAATAATACCACTAAAACTACAAATGATGTAGATGTGAAATATGATAGTAATTAATGTAATGAAACTATCACCACTAACAAAAAAATATTATTTATTAAAATAATGACATAAAAAACATCATAGGAAATTACTTTATTGATGATAATGATGAAACAAATCAATCTAAAAAACAAAATAAATATATTCCATTAAAAAATTCCCATTAAAAGTATGACAACACAAATGAAATTGATTCTAATAATGTATTCTAGGAAAGTAAAAACATTAATGAAACTAACTAAATTGATTCCAAATTAATAAAATTCATTATTAGAGAAAATAATATTATATATACTACTAGTGGGATTACGAAAAGTTTTTCCGTTGAAGAAATTAAAATCAATGATGTTAAAAATAACCCTACACACATCAGTGCCACTAATGTCACCAATTCTATTGATGAGACTAATGATATTGAATTCACTAACAACACTATCACCACTGATGTTTCGGTCTGCAATGTCAAAATAATTGACAATGAAATTTTTTACAATTTTAATATAAATAATTCCCTAGACACGAATAGAGGGGATAATTTCATTGATGGATCTAACACTTCCTATAAAACTCACACAAATAATAAAAATAATAATAATAGTGTAACTCTTTTCATTAATGAAATTGAAAAACATAATGAGAATAATTAAACAGAGAATACATTTTTCAATGATTCCACTAATGTAATTGAAAACAATAATGAAACTCAATCGACTATTATAGTCAATGACACTAAGACCATTGTAAAAACTAGTTTTTTTGAAAACCAAATTTCCACTAAAGACACAAAAAACAATTACACCACTATCAATAATAAAATGCATTATGTTATGGATACCTTAAAGACCTCAAATTGTATAGATACCATATAAGTCACCAAATCCATTTTAACCAGTGATAAAAATGATGACACTATCAAACTTGAAAACACTCAATAATCTACAAATCTGAGAGAAGTAATGATATTAATGAATCATAATTTACTAAGGAAATTGAATTCATTGATGTCACTGGATCCATAAATAGCATTTATGCCCCTAAATACATTGAAACCACTAACGAAAATGATGAAACATACCACTCTAACATTACTGATATGAGAAATAAAACATATACCATTAATAATATGGACTAGCTTCCTAATACCACTGACACAGATGACATTAATACCACTGATGAAATTAAATCCTCTAACAACAATGAAATTATTATTGAAAATCTGAAAACTACACACCCATTACACTGATTATAATTTAAATAATAAACTAATGACTATTATGACTTATAATCAGATGATAATAGTTATGAAATTGACAAATTTAATTATTTATATGAGACTAAATAAACTAAAAAGACTAACAACATTACTAGTGGAATTAGTTTTATAAGAGTATTAAGTGGAATCAATTTCATTTATAACATTAAGGGTGTTACCATAATAAATTATTTTAGTGTATTTATTTCTATAAACGTTAGAAATATGATTAGTGGTGTTTTTACCATAATATTTTTTATGTGTCGATAGTGTTTCATGTAACATTAGTGTTTCCAATTTCATCAGCATTGTCGAAATATTTTTCATAAATTCAAGTTCCATCAATGTAGTTTTTATTATCAATATATTATGACTAATTAATGGAATCAATGCTATTATTTTTATCACTATTGTTTGTTTCATTATTTATACCATTGTTATTAGTTGTGTCAATATCATTAGTATCATTATGTTTTCATCAATATCATCGGTGGAATTAGTGGAATAAGTTTTAGTAGTGGAATCATTACTAGCAGTGTCCTCCATGGTTTCATTATCATAAATATTGTACGTATCATCAGTTTCTTCATAGTATATAGTGCATTTAGTGTGGTCTATAATGTAAATCCCCATGATTGTTGTACATGGACATTAAATTACATTTGCAGAATACATAATAAATTTGACAAATAGACCCCCTAAGACCGTATTACTTTACTGACTTTGGAAACATCGACCAAATTTCTCTAATTTGTTGAAAGATCTTCAACATCTCTCAAAAACATCTTCCCCTTTATATCCACTAACTAAAACCTTTTTTATAACTAGCGTAGAATAACGATTAGAAAAAGGGAGAGATCAGAATCTTAATAAGGTAAAACAAAGGATACTTTTAAACATGATCAAGAGCATATGGGTAAGATAACATGATAATGAAAATTTTATATAATACCATACATATAAAAGATCATAAACATGAATAATGGAATAAATATTGGAAATTTATAAAACATGAATCAATAAATAATAAATAACATGATTCATAAAAAACTACTATAGGAATAAAAAGGTAATTGTGGAAGACACATAAGAATATAATAATAGATTCCATAGTAGTCGATGAATTACTGACAATTCTATCTTGTTAGTATGGGTTAAATTTTGATACCATCATGGTAGTCATGGTTCACTCCCATAACCATATTTTTAATCATGGTACATTTCCATAACCATCGTGTAGGACTAGGTTCTTCATGTCTATCACATGAGATATAAATCATTTCCCAATGAATTAGAAGGAAATATAGGTCACAACCATCTCAAAATGAAATCATTCTTATGTGTTCTAGAAAAACATAAATCATTCATCATAGAATAACACAATGTGTAAAATGGATTTCATAAACATCATTCCATCAGAACATAAACCATGTAGAACAAATGGATTTCATAAATTGTTTTACATAATAAAAAAATAAAACTGATGAATAATTGGGACTATATAATTTAATAAAAAAATATTAAATATTTCATTCTTATATGGAATATAATTTTGATAAAACACATGAAATTAATTCTTGAGGAAAATAACCCTTCTTCTTGAATTTGTTTCTTTTAATAAAACACCGTGAAATTTACGAAGAAAATTGTTTCTTTGAAAATAATCATAAAATAGTATGAGGGGAGCCTCATGGAAATAAGGAATTATGAAAGAGTAAATTTTTTTTGTCCTATAAGTGAATTTTTTTCTACTCATGCTTTTTAGGAAGAGTCAAAAAGTACCTCATATCAAAATTGATAAAAATTTCGTCAATACTGGATAATAAAAATTCACCAATGGGTATAATTGAATTTAAATTTTTTTATAAGAATATAAATACCATTAAATATTTATGATGAACTCTCATGGGCTGTAAATATATCCTAGAGAATTCTTATTTGTAAATAATCTCAGATAAAACGAGACTGTATGATTATCCCTTTTCGTAGGCCCGATTTCATTCGTATGTGTCTGAAAACCCTATATAGTGGTTTTAAACATATTAATAACTTGTAACAGAACCATAATAATATTTATGATTCCATATATGTTCCATTATATATTTTATATTTCCTTTTAATTTAATAATTCCATGTTAAGGTAATGTGTTACGTAATAATCGGTTTGTTTATCAAACATGTCTGGACTTGTTTTTTTATATTATTACATAGATCTTGATTTATTCACATAGAGAATGTAATAAATGATTTATATATCATATATATTCATTATATAAAAATATATAATATACATATATATATTATATAGATAATTGAAATGGAATACACCGTTCATGGGGATGTTATGTCATGTGTACGCATGAACCCCATTTCCTTTTTCTTACTTTATGGAATTGGAGAAAGTAAATGAATAATATATATATATATATATATATATTAAAATTAAAATTTAACTTATTTAATTATTTTTTTATAAATACATTATTGTCATTGTTTGATGGTTCACATGGATAATGAATCTTATTGCATCATGGAGATGATAATATGTACGTACACACGGACGATTGTATAATATTCTTAATGTTTCAATGGTGTGGAATTTGATGTTATATTATTTATATATAATCATTAAAATTCCATATTTTTTTATTTAAAACCTATATATTCATCATTATACCCTTCGAAATAAAATATTTAAGAAAAATAGTTTACACCATAACATGGAGACGGTAAGTCACACACACACACATGGTCATATTGTTTTTTGTAGGAAAGGAAAAAATGTGTATTGTTTTTATTACATAATAATTTTAAAATATAAGAATATAATAGATACTGGTGTTATTACTTTAGTTTGGAAAAACATAAGAAAATGATGTAAAACAGTTACCTCATCTTAGAGTGTATCCTTTTTATTTGCATAAAAGGACTCCTTAGGGAATAATTATTCCCAATTTAATTCATATAGGATGAATTAATGGATGTTTTAAGGAGAAATTGGTTGGGTTTGGTTGAACCAAAAGGATTAGATGTGTGAAAAAATTGCATGTAGATGTGATCTTTTCTAAGCGGTTAGAGGAGAACTTTAGGAACTCCAAAACGATTAAATTATTATAAATATATTTTTGATTTTAAATTTCTCCAATATGATTTATTTGGAATTTTATATGAGTATGATTCGAAATCCACTCAATTAATGAAATTAAGACTTGTTTTGGTCAAGAAAATTAACATTATATTTTGGCATTAACCTTTAGTTAAACAATTTAACTCTTACCATGAGAACATATCTTCATTCAATATTAGGTTAATATAGTTACTATAACTTTTGAAAAGTGCCCCAATTAGGCCATTAATTATATATTTAACATTATCCTAGTAATTTTCCCAAAATATATTTTTTTATTAATTTTTTTATCATTTTATAAAATAATATTTATATTAGAATATCATTTATGTAAATTTTTTTAGTATTTATTATTTGAATTTTTTATAAAATAATAAAAATATTATTTCTTCAAAAAAACTACATTAATGTATCCCTAACATGTCATAGTATTCCAAAAAACATTTGTGTGGCATCAAATATTTCAAATGCTATTTAGTTTAATATTATTATTATCATTTGCTTTATTTTTCCTTTAATAAATCAATTATAGCACCATCAATGTGTCACCATTTAAATTATTAAAATGTTTTATAAAATTATAAATAATTATCCATGATTTAAATAAAAAATATATCTTTTAATGAATATTTATGTCAAATGTATATTACATATAAACCAATATAAAAAATGACTTAGTTACTAATATTATGTGTATAATATTTTTAACATATCTTTAAATAAAACATAATAGAAGTCATATTCATGCCCATGTGGTTTAAAAAGATTAGAGTTTCTACAAATGGTTGATTTTGGATGAAACCCACTCATCCAATGAAATTACTAAAAGTGTTTGGGTAATTTTATAATAATATAATTATTTTTTACCCTTATTTACATGATTTACTCTTTAACCATGTTAAATAAAATACTAAAGTAACTATTAATTTTAATTATTTTGATTATTTTAGACAAAAACATTCATACTAATTAAAAATGTGTATGCCATTTTTCAAAATTCAATTCACTAAAGTAGTAAAATAATATTTAATTCTAATCCCATAGATATCGGTTGAATGCAGGTAAATGAGACATTCTAATGTTCATTAATTTTCTTAATCTAATTACAATATAAAAATTATCCCAGTGAACTGAATTTTATTAATAAATGTACTATTAATTTATTTTTCTTTCAAAATCATTTTAAAAATATTATATATTCAAATGAAAATCACATTTTTTAATTACGATGCAGTATTTTTCACTATTTATCAAAAGTGAAACTTCACCAAAAAATACTAAAAATTTACCATAAGATAATTTTTCCACGTCAATTAAAAAATAATTTTTATTTTATAAAAATAATTTTCTATGAGTTTCTAAAATGAATTTTAATTTTCATCATGAAAACATTTCATTTGAGAAAATAGTAGATTCAAACATGTAAATACATTACCAAATAAAAATATATTTTTTATTATCAAAACCATTATAATAAAATTTAAGAATTAGTTTTTAATATTCATATTATAAGTTTATTAGTTATGTTATATCTATCTTATATAAATAATTATAATAGTAACGCATTGTTTCACAGAAACATGGTGTTGTGTTTCATGCAATCCAATTCAATGTTGTGTGTAGTGAATTTATCCCATGGTGTTGTGTATAATGTAATCCAAAAATAGTGATTTTATATAATAAATAAAATCTATATAAATTTTTTCAAGAAGTGATAATATCAAAATATTTAATTAATTTGAAAAACAAATTCATAAAATCTAGGGGTTACATTCTACCCCCATAAAATGAGTCTCTCCCTTAAAATTTTCATGGGTTTTGAGTGATTTAATACTTGAATTTTCCTTTCATAGAAAATAACATTATAAAAATAAATTCGAAAACATCCAATACAAAGGAATAGTTGGAATATAATAGTTACTAATGTAACACATTACTAGGATTCCACATTCGAGAGCATAGGTGAAGATTTGGGTACGAAGGAAAAGCATAAAAATCATAAAGATTGATAAAAATCAATGATCAAAAGAAAGTGGCTGATCTAGAGAAAATTATCAATCAAAAAACCAAAATCAAAAGAAGAATGAATGTGGTAATTTATATCATTGAAAATGATGATAATAAGACTCCCATTTACATCATCATTATTTTCTTAATGTAGAATAACAATTAAGAGAAAATATATATACTTGATATATGAATAACTTCCCACTTTTGATATACTATATCAATTTAGGCGTCAACTAATATTCTTCCAAATTGGGTTTAAATTTTCATTTCTAATGCATTTAGAGATCATTATATCCATAAATAAACATATGGGTCATTCCATCTATATTTATCACAACAAAAAAGTTTATCACATGTTATCAAATATGAATAAATCCACCTATGCTGATATTATACTTTAATTTCACAAAAATAACTGATGTTTGAAAAAAAAATTCCGTACATTGATAGTACCAAAATCCATCAAAATGTATAAAATCCAAAAAATAATAAATAAAAACACTAAATTGGATTAAACATTATCTACATTATATCATAAGGTAGTTCATGGTTTTGGAATTCCAAACATGTGAATTCTATAATCAGGTATGAAGTGCCCAGTGGATCATGTGGGTACAATGAGAGGGGGGTGAATTAGTGTACACATGTCCTTTCTAGGTTTCCAATAATTTTATAACCCATTTATAAATCTAACCTCTTCAATTGTTAGAGTGAATGGATATTTTCTATTAACAATCACAATTATAACACATGAATGAAAGAATGTAAATGATGAAAAGAATATAATATTTTTACAAGGTTCACAACCTATGTGGGTGACTACAACCTTACAGTGTTTGGGATTATCTAAGACATATATTTTCTGGTATGAATAAATTATAAATTACAAGTGGTTTGGATATATATTATCTTTCCATTGTGGTTATGTAAAAGCCGTTTTCCAAATTATACTGGCATGAAACCAATGTTATTAATATTGGAATCCCCCTTGTTTTAAAAAAACACACCCTAAACGCAATGAGAAAGATCACAAGATATTCTATATGTCACTGCCATAGAGAATTTGATTTTCCACTTTGAGCTTCTGAATATAAACTGATCCTTCCATTACTCACTTCAATTGAAACTAAAAAACTACCACTAAAATTAATCAATAACAATTTTTTCATGTTGTCTTTATATATTATTGAATTGTAGAAGACGATTCTTCTAATTCAACTCATTTTTTTATCACGATGTACAAGTAAATATTCTTCAATACACTAAAATTTGAATTCTAATATAATTATTTAACATAAATTTCAAAAACTCAATTCATAGTTTCCATGCAAGGTATATTGCATGTATCTCATGATTGTGAAATTCAATAAATAGTCCATTTCATTTTATTCATTATTTCATGTGTATAAATTAAAATTAGATGTATTCACTGCACTACCTTATTACATGTATTTCACACACTCTTTCTTCATAGTTATGTTGAGTATTGTAACCATATTAAAATTATTAATAGTGTATGAACTCAAATGGATGAATTCACACTATTCAGCAGCCTTCAATAATGAGATGCTCACTACCTTCAATACTTCATGTACTATTGAATGATGCATTTACACACACTGAACACTTTCCAATCATCACATACACATTTTTATGAACACACTCACTATCTATAATACATGAATGGAGACCTGAAAACACAGACTTCCCTTTTGTGCACATCTCTTTCATACACAATATTCATTTAATAATCATTGATGAATAATGCATTCATCATGTATCATGCGTCATACAAACTCTTATGCTCATTATTCTATCATGAAATACACTATGTCATTGTGTGTTATTCCTTTTTACACTAGAATCTCACATAGACCCCTGGATTCGTATTATTTTTATGCAATTAAAACAATATATTGTAAACTTATCCTTCATGCATCATATAATCACCATGATGTTTTCCAGAATTCTCAAACATGTCACACAAATCAAATATGCATCAATACCCATTGAGAAACAAAATTATTCATTTCCTAGCAGTTGTTACTATTATCCATGAAAGAAGTATAATATTTGTTAGTGTATCTCAATTCATGGATTACTTTTCAGAACCATGTTCTATGCAAGATAAACAAGTGTTTATGTCAAAAGCAGTCACATCGCAACCTACTTCACATAAGCACAATATTCAAGGGTTTTTCTCCTCACAAGACACTAGTTTCATGGACCTCTATTTAACTATAAAAATCCCATATATACCCTCGTATGTGTGATAAGAAACTACATTAAAATGATCAAAAAGAAATATTTATATGAAAAAATCAAAGACGAATAACTCCAAAAGTCAAGGAGAATTATTCAATTTCATCAGATCTTTCATTGACTGCCTTGTGTCATGAAATATCATTGTCTTAAAAATAATTTCATTTTATCATCAAAATGATTCATAAGATGATATTGATAATCATGGAATATTTAGGGTGGTCAATCGATGATGAAAACATTCAGATCTAATATTGGTCAACATCACTCATATAGATCCCTTTTGATGAATGAATCTAAACTAAGGTTGAAGAGAAACCTAGATGTATATCGAATGCTACAACAAAGATGATCAGATGGTGAAGATCGGTAGATTTACTATCAATGTTACAATGGAGTTTCCAATGCACTGAATATTCTCTATTGATGATTTCTAGAGAAGACATAGTCCAACAATTGATCTGACGACTACAATTAAAATTGATAACATCGCACAAATGGTAGTTCATTTGTATATATCAATTGATTTTTTAAATGTGTTGAACTTAGATAAACGAATTAGATTTCCCACCTGATCCCGATATCTACCAAATGATATAAAAAATATCTGGGCGGGGAATACATGCATTTAAGCCATCAACGAAACTGTTCTTGTCCTCATGCGAAAAATCATGATACCTCTGGCGATCACTGATTTTAGACCTATTAGCCTCAGTAAAATAGCTTATAATATCTTCTCAAATATCCTCTTAAATCGGCTACGCCCTTGTCTTCCTGATATTATCTCTGAAAACCAGAGTTCCATCCTTGCCAAGATACTGATCGATGATAATTAAATTGTGGTCCATGAAGTGTTCCACTCTATGATAACACCATCCACCACGAAAAGACGAACCATGGCTGAAAAACTGGATATGACCAAAGCCTATGATAAAGTGGAATGGCATTTCCTTAGAGTCGTGATGCTGAAAATGGGTTTTTTTACTTAATGGAAAGAAATATTCATGCACTGCATCTCGACCATCTCTTTCAGAATCATGGTCAATGGGGAGCTCACCCGATGATTATCCCCAACCCGAGGCATGTGCTAGGGAGATCCCATCTCCCCCTTTCTCTTCATCTTGGTGCTTGTTGTTTTTTCTAACCTTATTTCCAGGGATGCATCCTCTAATTCTATTCATGGGGAAACGTTATGTCGCGAGATCCCCCTAGTGTTGCATCTCTTCTTCACCGACGACTGCATTCTTTTCTATAGAGGAACTATAAATGAATTCTAGGTGATCATCCATGCGATCCAGTAGTATGAGAGGGCGTCCGGACAGTCTATCAATCACAGAAAATCAGAAATATTCTTCAGCGCAGGGGTGCCTAATTGCAAGAGAGATGAACTTTGTGCATCATCAGGCATCCATATCGTCGATAAACACTATAATTATCTTGGGAAACCCATGGTGATTGGCTGGTCCAAAAAAGAAATCTTTGCATCTCTGGTGGACAGGATTGAGAAAAAAATTTCAAGGATGGACCCCAAAAAGAATTTCCAAAGTAGGAAAAGAAACCCTTATTAAAGCTATCATCCAGTCTATCCCCATCTATTTTATGCCCCTATTTAAGATCCTGACGTCCATCGTCAACCCGATCCACTAACGCACTGCCAACTTCTGGTGGGGGAAAAATGATGGAAGGAATATAGCCCACTGGATGGCCAGTGAGAAACTCTGCAAACCCAAATCGGAGGGTGGGATGGGATTCTGGAATCTTTTTCTCTTCAATTATGCACTGTTTTCCAAGAAAGGAAGGGGCCTTAATAACCGTCCATCATCTCTCGGTGCACGGGTACTCCAAGCTATGTACTTTCCCCATATGGACTTCCATGTTTCCTATCATGGCCCCCTGTCCTAGCTTCCTCTGGAGAAGAATTTGGGGGGCCCGAAATCTCATGGAAAAAGGGATGGACTGGAGGATTGGGAATGGCTCATCTATCGACATCTGGACCGATCACTAGATGATCGATAAGGATGGTATGCAGGCTACATCCCCCGCCTAACTCGGTCTTAAAGAGGCCAAAGTTAGCTGCATCCTTTCAGACCAGGTACCAGGGTGGTGTGTGGAAAGGATCCATGAATGGTTTAACGAAATAGACCATAGAATTATCTTGAGCATCCCTTGGGTCTCAAATGCAGTCCCGAACCATCTATTCTAGACCAATGACATATCGTGCGACTACATGGTGAGATATGGTTATAGACTATCTCTTGGAAACCACTCTGTCGACTAAGAAGAGGGACCATGGAAGTCTCTTTGGATGATCGAAGTCCCCCAAAAAATTCAACAATTTTGGTTGCAGGTGTGCACGGGAACCCTACCTACCATGAGCCTTCTCGTTTACCGACATATGTCCAGTGACGATTCCTTCCCTTTCTTCCCAGATATTCAAAAAACTCATTTTCATGCCATCATTCACTGCTCGGGAGCTAATGAAATTTGGAATAAATGGGGTCTGACTTCAGATGCTTCACTGGACATTGCCTCTGACCTCTACTATATTTTGTTGTGTTGGTGATCCTCTATCTCATCCAATAATGTAAGTTCACTTTGCACCATGGACTGAATCATTTGGGTTCAGTGTAATGATTTTGTTTTTCACCATGTTCATAAACCTCCCGAATTCAGGTTGCACGGGCTATTTCATGGATTGAGTGATGGAAGGACCACAAAGGACACTTTATTCCAGGTTTAACCACCTCATGTTCCCTCATTGTAATCCCCCAATGAATGGATTATTAATCTAAATGTGGATGTGTCTCTCCCTAAGGATGGGCTTGTTGCTCTCGCTCTCTTGGCCCGAAATCTTCTGTGGAAAATAATTGCTACAAAATATGAATCACTTCATGCCTTCTGGGAACCTACAGTAGCTGAGGCCTCTTCTATACTTGCAGGTATGATGCTCTCTATGAAACGTAGATGGGATGATATCATCATTGAGTCTGACTAACTCACAATAATCGATGCTATTAATCACAATGACGGTGGACTCCAGTCATTTGGATTCATCATTAGGAGAATTCGCTCGCTTCACCAAGGCTTCTCTAATTGCACCTTCTCCTTTACCAAAATGGAAGGAAACAATGCATCCCATCAGCTAGCGGCCTCAGGCCCCTTCGATGACCATCATCTCTAGGTGGACAATTTCCCTTCATGGCTTTGCATATGTATTTATGCTGATCTTTGTCACTTTTGTTATCTGTCCCTTATTTTAAAAAAAAATAACTACAACATCCATCAATGATTTTGGTTACTATTTTATTCTAGGAATGCCCCAATAATGCACCCCTCATATACTACCTCTAAACTTCTTCAATTATTATATGCACTACCCAATACTCTCAAATCCAATACTTCCAATTTTAAATAAATATTCACTATGAAAAATAATTTGTTTACATTGTTATAATATTTCCTCATAGGAAAAAAATTCAATTCCTCTTAGTTTGTAATTCAGTTATAAATTCCAATTCATCCAATGTTGAAAAAACTATAAGAATTGCGGATGAAAAATGTTTGTAAAATTTCATACCTATACAAAAATCAACAAATTTAAATTTTATTCACCTAAAAAAACATATTCAAATTAAAATAGCATTTCAAATTTAATAATTCTCTATAATGATTCAATAGCAGAACCTCAACCTCTAATTAATGTCATGGTGTCTTTTTGTAAAACATCACATACCCTTTTTATATATCTTCACATTTACATTTTATCAATAAACTATAATGACAAAAAAATACAATAAAAATATCACTTTAAACTATTTGGGCTCTTCAGTCTCCCCTTTTGGATTTGTTGTCAATACCTATTATAGCTTCAATGCCAATGTTTTTTTCTCCCCATTAATAGACAATAAAACCCAAGATACATGTATCCGTATGAATTTATCTCATCAAATTCAATAAATGTTGGATTTTTCTTCTTATACCGTCAATCATAATGAAAAAAATGGAAAGCATTGCCTTTTATAAAGCAATGAGACATTAATTAATATACTCTACGTCTATGTGAGAAAACCTAGAGTGGAAAAAAATAGAAATCAATCTAGTCATCAAATCTATCAATAATATTTTTAAATAGGGAATTCAACATTAAAACCTTATTTCAAGGGATTTTCAGAAGAATATAAAACTAATATCTGACATTAAACCACAAAAATATGATTTAATTAATTTCACAACAAGAATTAACATCCCCTTTATCCATGCATTTTTCTCTTATCATCAAATTATAAATTTCTCTTCGTCTAAATCACAATTTTTCTTCATATAGATATAGTAAAAAATTCATCTTTAATGACAAGATTCAATTTCAAGTATTTGAAATCATCAAATAAATCTCTTACAGTAACTTCAAATATTCAATGAAACAAGTAACGAGATTTAACTTTGGTAGTTATTCAAAATTTTTTCCCTTAGAGGGATGCTCTTCATCCATGATCTTCATTGTGAATGAATTTATTCAATAATGATGTTCAATAACAATTTTAATATCAATTGAAATAATGAACTAATAGTTTGTTAAAGATACGAATACTATATAATATTTTCATATTACTAAAATCTCTTGGACTCCCCATAAATATATGACTCACCTTCAATTCCATTTATAAAAAATAAACAAACCCAAAATATATATGGGAATAATGTGGTTAATTAATGAATTTTTTAGTCAGATCCATAGGGATGAGATATATATTTCAAACTAGATACTCCTTTCAATTTTTCTCTAGATTCACAAAATTTAATTATGCTTTATCCTTCTTTAACATTACAATGATTGTCATTTAAGGGGATCATAGTATCCTTGATTTATTCATCTAATAACTTATATGGAATTGGATTATTCACATTAGAAATTAGTGCAAATTCATTCATTTATTCATGATCCATCTTTTTATCCAATTCTAACTGCTATGTCCATATGACTAAGAATTCTTTTGTTATATTCCCAAATATCTTCTTAATTTTAGACTCCTTCTTCAAATAATATTTTTTAACAAAATAACCCAATGGAGATTATCCATTGTTATTCAGTAGGTATATTTTTTCAGGAATCCATATCATACATTTATCAGTAATATATGTAGACATTTTCCCCCTTCTACACAAAAATTCAGTAATCACTAGGTTATCCTTTTTAGACAACCTCTCATGAAATTTGAGTTTTTATTTTGTATTTTCATGTAGAAAATCGATCATTTCATTTGATATTGATGTTATGTTTTTTATTCTACATCCACTTGATTTCAATAGTATTGATGTTTGTGGAATGTTTTTAAATTCTAGGACATGGCCTTGTTTTCGACAGTATAATAACATCTTCATAGGAGTTAAATTCACATAATCATTTTTCTTGGGTGTAGCATGCATCATAGTTTTCATGAAATTATTCTCTTTGTTATATCCTAAGGAATATTTTTCTGCATTGGTTCTTCACCGAAGAATTTGATACTGTTGTTTATACATATCAATATATGCATACTGCATGTTTGGAACATACCTGCACTCATTATAATTATGACTTACTTTTTTTCGAAAATCAAATAATTATTCAAAAAAGTCCAATCTGTTATAGATAAATAGATTCATCTTCGTTGGTGAATTATACTTCAAGTTTACTAGAATACTATTCATATCGGATTAGATCCCCCTTAACATTGTCCTTTTTTAATTATTATGTATAGATATATTATTCCAACAGTAAATATCCCAATGCCTAGATTTTAAAAAAGACCAAAAATATACCACAAAACATGATTTATTTTTCTGAGATAATACGTGGAATGTATTGAAATCTTGTTGCATTTGGATAATATGATTATTCTTCTGAGATATTTTTGAGGAACAATCACTCATACTTTTCTTCATGTACACATTTGATGACATGGTGGATTTATCATCAATCCTAATTACCCATGTATGTCCAAAATTAATTTTGAAAACATGAGTAGTAAATGAATCAGTAATAGTGCAAACAAAATCTTCCAGATCAAGGGATACTCGAGTCAATGAGCTTCCATCAGATTTATCATTAGATAATATCATTATCTTCATTCTACTTCAATGAGTCTTGTCAAAAATCAGACTATTCTTAGAGTTACTATTTCTAGATTTTCCAATCTCAACATTTTTTGATAATTTATTGTGAATGTTCTCATGATTTCTGAAAATGATTTCCAACTCATGATATTTCAAATGTAGAGAATTTTTATGGTCTTCAAGTTATTTTACCAAACCATCACATTATTTCGGTGAACAGTTTAATTGTTTTTCTATAAGATTTTTCAAATTAAATTCCCCTTAAAGACACTTAAAATTTAGGAAATGATTCTCATATTCAATAGCATTCAATATTTAAACCAATTGAATCTTTAATTTTTAATCTTGATCATCATGAATTTGACTTACACCCGATATAGAATTATTCATCTCATTAATTCTCTTTATCTTAACCTCTATTTGGATTCATTAACATTCATATAGGTTCTGTGTAGTTTCTACTTTTCATGAATTAATTATTTATAT
This sequence comes from Viscum album, assembly GCA_963277665.1. NCBI lineage: Eukaryota > Viridiplantae > Streptophyta > Magnoliopsida > Santalales > Viscaceae > Viscum > Viscum album. The sequence goes on along the minus strand of OY728121.1, from coordinate 1,651,865,794 downwards.
ACTATATTATTCATATCCCTCTTAGAAATAATCCTTTTTAATTAATCTTCAATCAACCTATGTCATTCTTTAAAATAAAGTATATATTATTACTTTGATTTTTTATATTGGATTAACATCACATCATTTTCCTTGAATTTCAATTTAGAATCCTTAATATTCATGAAAGTATTATGAGATTCTCCATGTATATGTATCATCTTATTAAAAACCTTATCAATTGATTATTTCTGACACACATTTCTTGGTAATTTTTCTTTATATAGGAGAAATTTTCATTTCAATGTGATACTATTTCCTCTTTGGAGTCAATAATTTGTGAGAGATGTTTACATATTTGACACATATTTTCTAAGGATTTCTCTGTATCATAATCATACCTTTCATGCTGAAACATTTCATCATATAGTCCTTTTATAATTTAAATATATATGTGACAACATAAATAGGATAATTCTTCAGATATATTATGACCTCTGAATAATAATCACTGATTGATTCTATATACTTTTCTTCATCACCACTTGAATAATACTCATCAGAATGATATTTTTCAAATGATTTAAAAGAAATTTATGAGAGACTACCATTCTGACTACATTAAATTTGTGACCTAGCCTCTATCTTATTCAAATTTTCTTTCAATTTTCATGCCGTTTTCTTCTATCTGTTCATCAGGTTTTTTTGGATAAGCCTTTTTAATGACACTAATAGATATAATAACTGAAACTTCAAAAAAACTGGGCTCTTTTACATATTCAAAAATAAACATACACATCATATAAATCAAATAAAATCAACTAGGAAAACAATATATACCCAATCAGGTGTAACTTATGATATAATACCAATTGAAGTACCACGTGGATCATGCAGGTACACTTTGTAAGGAGAAATACAGTGTACACAAGTTTTTCAAATTTTTATTTTCATTTCTCTAACCACCATTTAAATTCAACCTCTACACATGATAGATTTAATGGATCATTCTAGTTAATAAGAAAAATTATAACTCATGAATGAAAAAAGTAAATTATGCCCAAAACATAGTATTATTACAAGGTTCGACCCTGGTGTGGGTGACTGCGTCCTTTCTATGTTCAGGATGATCTGAGACACAAATTTTCAACTATGAATCAATGAACAATTATAAGTGGGTTGGTCATATATTATCGTGCAACGATTATGGGATGGTATGAACCATTTCCCAATTTATATTGGCATCCCCATAGTGTTATTTATACTGTAATATCGCTAGTTTAAAACAAAAAGAACACAACAACAAATATGAAAATATATTCAAGATGTCACTATAACTCAAAAGTTTATCTTCCTCTTATATCCGTTGAATATAAAATAATTATGCACTTTCTCAGTTCAACTGAAACTCAACAAATTAAACTAAAAATAAACAATAACAGTGTGTAAAAGTTGGTTCGGTATACTATTTATTTGTAGTGGATTATACTTCCAATTCATCTCACAACGATATCAAATTGTACAACTAAATATTCTCCAATACACTGCATGTTCACATCTAAAATAATTCCTCAGATTAAATCTCCATAACTCAATTCATACTATTCATGCAATGTATATTCAATTTATCTTATTTTAGTAAAATTAAATGAATAATAATTTTATTTTAAGGCATTATATTATTTTTATAAATGCACATCTAATGTTTCACTACACTTCCTTATTGAATGTATTTCACTTAATTCCTCTTCATTGTTCCTTTGTGAATTTTAACCCTATTGAATTATTAATAGTGTAAAAACTCCACTGTATGAATTCACATTATTATGTACACTTAAATATATGAGATTGTCACTACATTCAATACTTACACTCAACTATTGTATAATTCATGCACTAACACTGAAACCCTTCTCAACATCACAATCACTTTGTATGCACACACTCATAGTCCATACTAATTGCATGCTAACCCCAAAACACACACATCCCTTTTGTGAACTTCTCTTTCATACACAATATTCATATAATCTTCATCCATTCATATTCCATTCTTCATGTATCATGATTCATATAGACCCTCGGCTCATTATTCTATCGCACAAGATACAATGTCGTTATGTGTTCTTCTTTTGTGCACAAGAATGTCACACTACCTCTTAGATTAATAGTATTTTTTTGTAATTCAAAAAATCCATGGTACATTTATCCTTCATGAATCATTATCCTTAAAATATGTTATGGGGAATAATCAATCAGTTCACAGAAATTATCTATGATTTAATGGACTTCATGCAATAGTTTAATACATGGCCTTGCGGTTCTTACTATTCTTCGAAAAAGACAAAGGATATTGAAAATTGTATCGCACTTCATGAATGATTTCAAGGAACCATGTTATTCACGAGACAAACAAGTACGAGAATCACAATTAGTCTTCTTAGGACCTTCTCTACATAATGATAATCTTCACAAATCCTTCTCCTCCAAAAACACTAGTTTCACATACCTCTATTTCTCTCTCAAACTCCCACATATACTCTCTGATTATTGATAAGAAACTAAATGAAAATGATCCATATAAATATATCTATAGACACACCTCAACATATAATAACTCTAAAAATTGGGAGAACTATTAAATTTAATCAACTGTTTCATTCACTACCTCATGTTGGTAAATATCACCATCTTCAAAATAATAGCATTTTATGTAAATTTCATTTATTCACAGTGATCTTTATATAATCATGAACATGTTTCAGAAAATGATTTTGATCATCATGGATTTTTCATAATGATGAATTGATGAAGATAATGTTCATATCAATGTTTGGCTGACATCACTCATGGAGATCCCCTTTGACAAACGAATGCAATCTGAGGATGAGCAGAAACTCGGATGGAAATAGAGTGCTGTGAAAAAAGAAGATCAGACGGTGAATCTCAGGAGCTCAAATTTCAAAATTTTAAAGGAGGTTCTAAAAAACAAAAGATTATAGAATGAGGTTTTATGTAGAATATATATTCCAACACTTAATCAGAAGACACATAAGAAAAATGAGACGATCGCAGGTCTGGAATTTCATTCAGACAAATCTATCAATTTTCTAAAATATTAGAACTGAGCTAAGAGAATCGGATTCCCCAGATAAAATAGATTGATTTCACGGCTAATATTTTTTCATGGATAAAATATTTGGTTCCCACATAAGAAATACATTCAAATTTATGCTCCCTCATATTAAATACAAAAAATTCCTTAAACAAGATTGGTTACTACGTCATAATGGAACCACCCCGTGCCTACAATCCCTTGTGATATATTGCCACCAGCTCCACCCATTCAGGTACCCTTATGGACATGCACCTACACTCATTGACATTTACAAATTTTTATATGAAATACCTAATACACTAAATGCTAATACTTCTATCCTTCTAAATATATTCAATATGAGAAATAATTTTTTGTGATTATAATTTTTTTAATGCAAAAAAACTCAACTCCTCTCCGTTTGGAATTCAATGATAAATTGAAATTCAACCCCATTTTCTAAAAACAGTGTCTATAACTAGTGAAATAATTTTTTATAACTACTGACCAGTTCATCAATCGCCACTCTTCATTATGATTCATATGAAGCAACCTCTTAAAATTTATATAACATTTCCTATTTAATAACTCTGTATATTAGTTCAATGACATAACCTCAAACGTTTTTTAATGTCATGTTGAATTTTTATAGAACATAAAATTGTCTTTTTATATAATATCACATTTATTTTTTAACAAATAATTGTAGTTAAAACAATTACTACACCAATATCACATTAAAGAAATTGGGTACTTTAATGTATTCTCTTGAAATATATAAATTACCTAAATTACCATACATCCTTATTGAAAATATGCATTTCACATTATTCTTAAGTCCAAAATGATGTAAAATACATCCATGATAGAATAACCCACATGATAAAAAATCCTTATTCAGTTCCAAGGTTACTAGTATCATTTAATTTATTTATTCAAATATAACATATCTTTATCCAAATATCATTATCTCAACATCATCCTCATATTAAGGGTTATCCTTCCCTTAATAATTTTTTTTCCAAGAAATCATTAAATAACCTCAATCACTTTTCTTGTTTATTAGTACCATTCATCATATTCTATTAAACCCTCATGTATAAACTATAGTGGACAAATTCATATGTGTTTCCTTATTCGATAACACTATAAAATTACTTCTAAAACATTATTCTTGAATTCCAATACTTAAACACTAAATCATTCCACCACTTCATTGCCATACATGACATCGTCAATAGTGATCACAATCAATTTTTATTTCCTTTATCCTTGAGATTTTTCTAACATCGATCTTCTATAATAAACCTTAGATTAGTGTACTATTTAACATAATGAACATTCTCTTGAAACTTGTAGCACTAAAGCGGGGGAGGTGCATTCGGTATGACTTTCTATTTATTCACATTGTTAGCTAAATTCTTCCCATCACTTCAGCACTCAAATGCCCGATGAACATTCTCTTTGAACCTAAAAAATTTATTATGCCCCTTAAGACTATTCACTCCATGATTTTTCCAACACTTGTGTAATAATTAATGGCTCCTTTTTTTCTCTTAATGGTTTTTAGAATTCCCTTTAAACATCATTTTCTTTTTCTTGTCTAATCCAAGAGATTATTTCATGACTCCAACCCCAATATCCAAATTGATTTCCCAACACACAGTCTCTTCATATCTACTAATATCTATTATCTAGATTTTAATCCACTGATGACCCTATCAACATTAATTTCGTTTCGGCTAATAATTCCAGAAGCATAACTCAATAGTCTTGTAAAATTCGCTTCATAGGTTCCAACAGATTCATCATCACATTGAATTAAATCATGATATTCCTTCTCGATTTTCAAACATAGATTTGGAGGAATGTACTTCTAGAAGAAATAGTTCTTCAACCTATTGAAATCCATGGACTAAATTTCATTTTCCACCCTTTATTCTTGATTATAGAATAACAATGGTCTGCCTGACCTTTTAACCGACAAAAAAACCGAATTATTTTCTCCTGTTATGAACATTGGTGAATAGAAAATATCATTTTAGTGGTATTGTTCCATTGTTCGGCAACAAGTGTATCAAATGACCAACCTAATGATGGTGGGAATTTCTTTATGAAGGACTCAATAGAAGTTTCTTCTATCCATTTTTATTAGAAAGATAAACATGATTCATAACATGAGAATTCTTGGTGATCATAGAAATGATATTTTTCATTCCAAATCCCATATTATTCTATTGCATTATTGGATAGACATTCCATTATTCATCACAATTACCATTAAGGTCATTCCATCAGGTTCTAGTTATTGACTAAAAAATATTATGAAAATATTATAATAATAATGAACCGCATAATCAATAGAAGTCACTAGTAGGGTGTCTAACATATGAAACAGTCTTTAAAATATGACACTACTAGTTAGTCCTAGATTATTCAAAGCCAACATCAGTTTAAATCCTTCAAAATTGTTCATGAATATTTTTTTAATTTCAAAAGTATATCCCCTAGGAGTGTCAGAATAGATGTATACTAAAGCTTATTATCGTGTACCAAGTTATGCTCAAGTAAAATATGATGCACCTTGTTAGATTTGTTACTCCTAGTTACATTTCTCCCATAGCCACATCAACGTGTTTTATCCAAATAGGGATGTCCTTCAATGAAATCACATACTCTATAATTTACCAAAATTCAATTTCATTTATCAAAAAATTAACCTATCCTTAGACATATCCTTAGGAACATCCATTGAAATATCCTTATAAATATCTATAGGTATCTGAATAATGTTTTCACATCCTATGTTCAAAGGAAAACTAAACCTTGACTTTGATAGAAACAATATAGCCACATTCTTGATGTACATAGACATTACAATAGTTATATGGATTACATAATACATTACACAAATAGAATCCCAAATACCATACTAGTTTAGTGAAATTGGAAACATAGAACACATTATTATAATTTGTGGAAATACCTTCAAAATGTACCATAAATATCTTCCCCTTTAGTACCCCTAACTAAAACCAATCATTATAACCTAGGGAAATAAAAACATAAGAAAAAGTGTGAGAATAGATTCTCAGTCAGGGTAAACAATTGAGAGATGTAAAAATAATCATGCGAAAAATGGTATGCGAACATGATAATGAAAATTGGATATCATACCCTACATATTAAAGATAATAAACACGATACATGGTGTAAATATGGGTAGTAAATAAAAAATGAATCATTAAGAAATAAATAAAATTACCATGAATGAAAAACATAGGAATAAAACATTGAATTGTCGAAAACACAAAAGAATATAATAATTATTTCCAAAGTAGTAAAGTCATTGCATACAAGGCCATCATGGTGGTATGGTTTCACTTCCCATAAAATCATGGTAGTCATGGTTCCCTCCCATAACCATCACGGATGTCATTGTTCACTCCCATAACCATTATGGCGGACAAGGTCCTTTCTTTCTATCTCATGAGATTTAAATCATTACCCAATTAATTATAGGCATGTATAGGTTCGACCAATCTCAAAATCAAATTATTATTACATGTTCAACAAAAACATACATCATTTCTCTTTTCATAAACTAATGACTATAATAGGGTTTTAGACATCATTCTATCAAAACATAAACCATGTAAAACAAATAGATTTCATAAACATAATTCCATAATAAATAAAACACAACAGTAAGAATAAAAGTGAGAGTATTTTTGAAACATAACCCTATTAAAAATTTCTATCATATATGAAATACACTTTTGATAAAACACTTGTAATTAATTCTTGAGGAAGATATAATTTTTCTACAAAAAAATTATTTTATTAAAACACCATGAAATTTAAAAAGAAAATACATATATTTGAAAATGAAATTGAAAACATATAAGGGAATATTCATGGAAATAAGGTGTTATTAAAAAATAAATATCTTTTCATGCAATATATGTTTAAAAAAAATCTCGTACATTTTTCGGAAGAGTGAAAAACTGTCGAGTATCGAAATGGATAAAAGATTCCTTTCATACTATTTCATAAAAATTAACCAATGGGTAAAATTAACATTGAACAATTGAATAATAATCGAAATAATATTAAATTTTTTTGAAATGTTGACATGGGTGATTAATATATCCCAATAAATACTAATGTAAAAATAATATTGGAAAAAATAATATTTCATGATTATCTCTTACCTTTGTTCCGATTTATTTCGTATGTGTCTAAAAATAATATATAGTTGTTTTAATAATATTATTTACTTTTAACATAACTATAGTAATATTTGTGATATCATATATGACTCATTTATGACTTTATTACACTTTTATATAATAATTCAATGTTAATGAAATATTTTGTGTAATAATCGCTTTGTTTATAGTATGAGTTATGACTTGTTATTTATTGATCTTATTGCATATATCAACATTTACATACTTCCCAAATGTAAAACATGATTTATATATCATATATATTCATTATAAAACATTATATAAATATATATAATGTAAATATATATAATAGATAGATGAATTAAATGGAATACACCATTCAAGGAGATTGTAGGTCATATGTGTGCATGAACATTGTTTCCATTTTGTTATAGTATTGAATGGAATTATGTAAATGAAATAAATATATATAATTCCATTAGTATTATTATTTCATATATATCATTACTATTTATTATATATACATTATAATCATTATTGAATGGTTAATGTGGAGAATGAATCTCATCACATCGTGGAGATGGTAAGTCATACATATACACGAGCGATAATATCATTCCCTTAACGGTTTAATGGTATAGAATTGGATGTTATATTAATTATATGGAATATTTATCATGTAATATTCATTATTTAAATCCTTTTAATCTTATTTATATCCTTCAAAAAAAATTATTTATGAAAATCAATTTACACCCAAGGGTGGAGATGATAAGTTGTACATAACCACAGATGGTGATATTTTTTTCATAGGATGGATAAAGGGTTAATATGTCTGTATCATAATAACAAAAACATATAAAAATATATTATATGATATGTTTGTTCATTTAGTTTTGAAACAACTTAAGAAATGGATATAGAAGAAGAAAATAACATTGAAAGAGTTCGTAAAACAATTAGCTCATCTTTGGGTGTCTCCTTTTGATTTTGAGAGTAGGACTCAATTGGGTTTAATTATTACCAAAGTATAGACTCTATGATGAAGTTATCTAGGTTATTAGGAGAAATGGGAAGTGTTTGTCCAACACAAAAGGCATTATTGGTGTGAATAAAAGAGAATTATATGCCCTCTTTTATAATAGGTGGGGATTTCACTTTAGGAAAATCCAAAACTGTTAATTTATTATAATTTTATTTTCGATTTAAAATAGATCCACTGTGAGTTATTTAAAATTATATATTAGGATGGGTAGAAAAGCCTCATCCAAAGATTTTTTTACATGTTTAGGTCACAAAATTAACCTTATCTTTTTGCTCTAACTCTCAGTTAAAAAATTTAACTCTAAATGTGACAACTTTTATTTTTACAATATGTAGTTAATTTTGTTACCATAAAATTCCAAACGTAACCCAATTCTATCATTTATGATATATTTTACATTTGTATAGTTCTTTGGAAAAAAGAAATATTTATCTTTATTTTTTTAAATTTAATAATATTTTATTTATATTAAAAACACATTTCTATTAATTTTGAAAGTATTTATTATTTGAAATTTTATAAAATCCTAAAAAAAATTGATTTTGATCAAAAAATTCTAGTATGGACTAAAATATTTAAAATTATTTTTAGTTTAATATTAATAATATTATTATTTTTTATTCTTCCTTTCATAAATCAATTAATATGTGATCATTATGTAACCATTTAATTTAATTATATATTTTATAAAATTATAAATAAATCTACATTATATATATTAACATTTTAGATCTCTAATTAATATTTATAGATTATTTTATCTTATTTATAAACATATTTTAAAAATATTTTTGATATTAAAATTAAGTGTATGAAATTTTTAACTCATCTTCAAATAAAACATAATACAAATAATATTCTTACACATGTTGATTAGAAATTTAATATTTTTGTCCTAAGGTTTATTTTGGTCAATTCTCACTTATATAATTAATTTAGTACTAGTGTTAGGGTAATTATAGAATATAATATTATTATTTGTAGCTTCATTAACGTTATTTACCCTATAATCGTGGTTAATAAAATACAAATTTTATTATTCACCTAAAAATATTTTGATCATGTTAAAAAATAATTTCAATAATTATTAAAATAATTTATGTTTGTTTTTAACAATTTAATTTATAGAGGTGGTAAAATTACTTTTAATATTATTCCAATAAATGTGTCTAGAAGGAAGTTAAAAGAGAGGCTTAAGAGATCAAAATTTTTTATTTTATTTTCTGTCTAAAAATTATCCCAATGAACTAAATTGTATCAATACATGTATTATTAATATATTTGGACTTAAAAATAATTTTAAAAATAATAATTACTTAAACTAAAAGCACATTTTTTAACTACGATATAGTAATTTTCACAATTAATCAAAAAATGAAACTTCATAGAAAAATAATGAAAATTCTTCCTATGTTAATTTTTTCATTCATAATTCAAAAATAATGTTTATTTGATCATAATAAATTTCTAGGAGTGTGTAATATTAAATATATTATTTATCATGAAATGTATTTCATTGGAGGAAATTGAGGTTTTAAATAGATGAATACTTTACCAAAGATTATATATTTCATTATCAAAACCATTATAAATAATATTTAAAAAGTAGTTACTACTACGCATATTAAAATTTTAATTTCTTGGTTATAAATATATTATTTAAAGAATTATAATTGTAATGTGTTGATTAACAGAAACTCGGTGTTTCGTGTAACACAAGCCAAGTCGGTGTTGCATGTAGTGCATGTTTCCATAGGTGTTGTGTATAAAATATTCCAAACGTAGTGATTTTATATAATAATAAATCCAAATTTTGGGTTCTGTGAAGTGAAAATAACAAATAATTAAATTTATTCAAAAAGAAATTATAAAATACTCACTATGTTACAAGTATTCCGATTGATGTTTGTGTCACATATTTTATATATGGTGTAAGTGTGGTTAGTTTTATCAATTAAATAATAAATAGTACCATATATAGTGTTGTCAGTTTTGATATTGATTCTAGGGTAATGAGCTTCCCTAATGTAATTATAGGCATTAGTCTTGTTTTTGATTGTAGTTTTATTAGTGAAATCATATTAATCAATTATTTAGATTTTTCTATTATAATTTTACCTTATATATCATCAATGGTTTATGTGTGTTAAATGTCAAAAATGTTGTTATTGGATTATGTTTTATTATTGACATGAGTTTCATCAACGTATATAATTTCATTAGTCGTTTATGTAGAATTGGATTCATTAGTGGAATTAGTTGTCTTAGTAGAATCAATGTCATTATGGATGATTATGGTTATTTTACCTTCAATTAAATTACATCTTTCTATGGTATCATTGTTAATAGTGAAATCAGTCGGGTTAGTGGCATTAGTTTCATTAGTAATGTGAGTTGTATCAGATTCATTATTTTTCATAGTATCTTGTGTGAGGTTAAAATCAATAGTGGAATTAATGGGATTAAAATAATTAGTAATAATTGTGGTATTGGTATCATTAGTACAATAAATATTCCCAGTGTCATTCATGTATTATGTGTTATAAATTCCATTAGTGCTTTTAAGAGTGTTAATGAAGGTAGTGACATAAATGGAGTTCTCAATGTTAGAGGAGCCAGGTGTTCAAGTAGTATCAACAGAGTTACTTTTTTATGTAGCTTTAGTGTCATCAGATCCAATAGTTTCAATAGTGGTGTTATTATAATCATTTTTATGATGTTTATAGAGTCATTGATCACATCAATTTAATCAGTTCCATCAGCACTATCTATTTGGTTCATGTTATTATTTTCTATAGACACATTAGTGTCTTTAATATCATAATTAAATTCATTATTGTCAATGGAATCATTGTAAGTAGTGTCTATAGTAGAAGAAGTGTTATATCTACCATTTGTGGTGTCATTTTCGATAGTGGAATATGGTACATTGGTGTCATAAATATTGTTACTGTTATTGATCCGTAAATTTTAAATAATCCTTAAATGTATCTAGTTACATTATGGATATAAAATTTGTTAGTTTTTTCAATTCCGCCAATGATTTCATTATCAAAAGTATCATAAGGGTTGTTAATAGAAAGACTATCATCAATGGTGTTATCTTATTTTGTGTAAATAATAACATCAATCTGATCAGTTTCATATGTTCCATTAGTAGCATCAGTCTATTATGTTTTTCCGTTTTTATTAATATTTTAATGTTCATTAGTGTTATTGATGATGTCAATACATTCATTTGTTCCATTTTCACCAGTGTTGTAACTTTAATAAATTAATTCAAATGTGGTAGTATCATTAGTGGAATTACTTTCATAATCATCATCGGTGGTGTTTCAATGATTAGTCTTTGAAGTTTCATAATTTATATTTTCGTCTATAGCATTGTATATTTCCTCATTATTTGCAGTTTTAATAGTTTCATAAATTTCATTGTTGGTGTTAGTTTCATTAGTGGTTTAAGTGTTCTAAATTTCACCATTTTTAAGTGGTATTAGTTGCATATATGTTGTATGTTGTGTTAGAGAAATCAAAATCATAACTGGAAGCAGTCAAATTAGTGAAATAGATGGTGTTAATTGAGTATGGTTTTTCAGTTTCGTTGGTGATATTTGTAGACATAGTGTCATCATATTCATCTGTGGTTGATGTTTCTTCAGTAGTGTTGGTGTTGTAAGTGTCATCTATTTTTCATCAGTTTTAGTTTTGTTTGTAATTTTTTTGTGATATTAAAATAAAAGTAATTAATAAAATTAGTTTCATAATAGAGTTAGTGGTGTTAGTGTCATTAGTGGAGACAGTGGTGTGTGTAACATCTGTGTTGTCAGTTTTGTTGGTAATATTCGTTGAGCCATTGACTTTGTTAGCATTGGTTTCAACAAAATCATTAATGGTGTTTATTATATAAATATTATTAGTATATTTGATTATGTTTTTGGAATATATCCCATCATTAGGGTAAGTAGTATCAATGAAACAAAGGTTTCTAATATGGTCAGTCGATTATATGATATAAGTGGAATCATTTCTGTATATTTTCTAATGGGGATAATAGTTTAATTACACTCACTTATATATGTACCATCATTATGGTTAGTGGAATTAGTGAGGTTTATTTCAATAGTGATGTCAATTATATCAGTTCAATTAATTCATTCTATGTTTTCAGTGTTTTTGGTGAATTAGTATCATCAAAGTTGTTAATATAAATATGTTAATAAATTACTCTATTTCATTCACAATGTTATTTCAAAAAATGTCGTGGGTGGCCTCAATGGATTCAATGATATTAAAAAACCTAGTTTCATTACTTCCATTGGTTCCATCAGGGGGTTATGGATATTATTTTCATTTGCAGAATCAATTTCAGTAGATTCATCATTGGAGAAAATATCATTGATATTGTTAGTGTCTTTTGAAGTTTCAATGAAATCCGTGGAATTTTTGTAGTCAATGGCATTAATTAAATCAATGTTTCCACTAAAATTAATTGGATCAGTAGAATCAATGGTGTTATTGGTGATAGTTTAATCCAATTAAATATACACTTTAGTGGAATTTGTTTCATCAATATCATTAATTAGATCCGTTTCATGAAAGCTATAAATTCCATCAGTGATTTTGAATGGTGTTACTGTTGTTAGTAATGATAGAGGAACATCTGTTTGTAGTAACATAAATTGTGGAAGTTTCATTTTTTATGTCAATGTCATTATTGTAATGTATATAATTTGTGATATTAGTGTTACTATTGTCATCATTATCAGAATTTATGCCACAATTATTTGTTTAGTTAGTGTTTTGTGAAAAAATTATATTCAATATCACTAGTTTCTACAATAATGTTATTTTCATCCGCATGATTTTGGTCATCCATTTCATGAGTGTCAACATAATTTTCATTTTTTTAGTTTCATTATATTCCTTTGGATCTTGAGTGTCATAAGTGTCATCGATGTTTTCTATTTTATTAGTTTCATTAGTTTTGTGAGTGTCATGAGTATTATGTGTAACATCGGTGTTATCATTTTAAATGATGTTGTCATGGTCTTTAGTCTCTACAGTGTTTATAGTGACCTCCGTTTCATTAGTTTCATTAATATTCATAGTATATTTAATTTCAACATAATTTTAGTATCATAAGTCTAATGACTGTAATGTGTGTCATCAATTTATTTAATTTCAACTATCTACAGTTTGATGTTGATTTCATATATGTAAATAGTGTCAAAAGTTTCATAACTCTTTCTAAACTTATTAGCACAATTAGCTTATTTTCAATTCTATGACTATGAAAATATCATATAATATAGTATGAGTCATCATGGTCATTAGTTTTGTTACTATCATAGGGGACATTAGTGTTTTATGTTTTTCTAGCATTATGATTATCATCGGTATCATTTATGATTTTATTCTCATAATCTCATTAATGAAATTAATATGATCCAATTTATTAGTATCTCAAGTGTTTTTAGTGTTTTCAGTTTCAATATTGTAATTAATTAAATCAATGTCTCTAGTATCTATAGTGATTTCAATTCCATGAGTTTAATATATGTATTGGGTGTCATCATTGTCTTTAGTGGCATCCAATTCATCACCACCATCTGTTTCGTTAGTATCAACTATGTCATCAGGGATATCAATGTCATTAGTTTTCCGTGTGGTGGATGGGTATTCAATACCATTAGTTCCATAAATTCATTCAATATTATAGTTTCATGTGTTTTTTCAATGTTATTTGTGTCTTCATTATGATAAGAATCAATTTTGTTTTCAGTTCCATTAGTGTAACATCCCAGGTAAATAAAGAATATCAAATTTCTATATTTATTAATATTTGTGAATTGAATATTAATTTTCCATTTAATAGGATTATATGTTGGATGGCGTACCTGACATGCAACAATGGGTCTCTCTGAAAATATCATGTTGCACATAAGGTCAAGTCATACTGAAAAATAATAATATATTATTATTTTAAATGGTAGTTAATGCCTAGCCATTGTATTGCCAGGAAGGAATAGAAATAACTATAATATGATTATATATCTTTTTTAAAGATTTTTACATTTATGAAATAAATATTAGAGTCTTCAAATGTTATGGATTCCAATTTTATGAATAAATACTCCAATATTAATTAAAAGGTTTACTTACCACCTATTTAAGGAGAACCTTTTTCTGATAAGGTTCATTTTTCAATGAATAGGGAAAATAGTCCATTTTAATTAAAAACTGCCTTTTAATATAATTTATATATGTGGTTACATTAACCTTTTAATTAGTTATAATTTATAATTTGATTATATGTTTAACATTTATTCAAATTTTGGTCATTGGAAGTAAATTCATTTTGAAATTGAATATAAACCAGTTTCAATCTTTTGATAGTTATTATTTCTTAAAAAATATTTTTGGTTTTGAAAACATGAATTATTCTTAAATTAATATCTGGAACTTCGGTGTTTTGAATTTGGAAATATGGTTCCAAAATATTTAATCAGGAGGTAAAAATAATGTGAATATGTATCTTTTATTTTTAGACATTATGAATATTTACATCAGTAAATATTTTATATACCCTGGTTGAAGGGTAAATCTGGTAAATAAGGGTTAAAATATTATTATAATAAATATTAAATTACCCATACACTTGTCCTAACCCTATTTTATGATATATTTCAGGTCAATGGTATCCTTGGGTCGATTTTGGGACCCCATGGAGCGACATGGAAGTGATAATTACACTTTATACTAATTAATTTAATGTAATGTAAAAAGTAATATAAATATATATATTTTAGTACAACAATTGTATATGGGGTTATATAAGTGATCTCTTCGACTATAAGTATTAATTAGAAAAAAAATTATTTCCTAAAACATGATATTTTTTTATAATTTTTTGACATTAAATAAATGAATTTAATTACGACACAACAGTGATGTTGTAATTGCTTCATTAATAATAGATTCAAATAAATGATATTATAAATATATAAATAAATTTATTTTGAATCTTTGTATTCAGTCCACTAATTTTAGGGACAATAATGACTTTTTATATTTTAATTAATGAAGTTTGTTCCAAATAATTATGTTGTTACATATTTTTTAAGAAGTCTTGATGTGAATAATTTTTAAATTGATATAAAAATGTTTTTAAAACCATTAATATTTTATTAATGATAAAACAGTCCAAAAAACAATGATTGGGAAAAATTACTTATATAATGTCGTAAATGACCCATTTTGGGTCTCTAGGGTTTTATAGTAAATATATAAACCATATAGTATGAATATATAAGAGGACATTATAAATGTTAAATAAGTTAACAAAGGGTTAAATAAAAAAATATAAGGATTAAAAAATATTCAAAACCCATCAAATTCTTATTAGATGATTTTATTTCTACTTATATTCACCTTATCTTAGAATTAAATATGTTTTGGTCATTTTGAAGCTGAAAAAAGTGTATAATAAAATAATACTTTCGAATATTCCTAAGGAGCCCCTCCTTACTCTTATAAAATGCCACCACCTCTAACCCATTACACACACCTCTCATGCCCCTTGTATAATCCAAACTCTACTCCAAGAAGATCCCAACTCAGTCTCTTCTTCCTAGAATCCTTAATATAGGGAGAACACACATCCAAAATTCCATTTGGTTCAACACAAAGGGAGTTACCCAATTTAAAGGTAATGGATTCTCTCAAATTATTTTCTTTTATTTTCATTCTCTAAACCCCTAAAATCACTTTATTCCATTATATTTATATAAATAATTGTATCCTAAATATACTGGGATGTTTTATGAGATTTAATCTAACTACACTTCCACACACCTCCATCTAATGGATACAGACATTCTTTATCTGTGGACGTCAAGCTACTGCCTCACGAAAGGACGATTCGTCAAATATATCCTACCACCTATCATTGTGGAAATTAAGTTGGAATGATACTTATATGTTATATATTATATATATTTTGTCCCCATGATTCTATATTTTTAATTTATATTTTACCTTTATGTTTTCTATAATTGATAAATATGAAAATTTCATTTGAGGAAGTGCGGACTACCGCCCCCTTAATGTGATATGACTCATTCATTCCATAAATAGATCTCATAATGTATGGATTTAATGAAATTATAAATGATATTATACTGTAATTATATTATACTTATGTATAATTATGTTTTAATTCTATTAAATATTAAATAGAAATAAAAGTAGCATTAATGCGTACGTACGACATACCGTCTCCATGAACGGTGCATTCCATTTTTATCTCCAAATGCTATGTAATATTGCAAATATATATATACATGATATATATAATATATATGATATCTAAATCATGAATAAAATTATGGAGATAATTTAATTTTGACCACATGGAGAACATGTAATTATAAGAAGTTCATTTTTGACTCATGTACCAAATATCGAAAAAACAGTCTCTATTAACTCAAATGATTACGTAATGGTTATAAAGAGATAATAATTGAGATAAAAGGAATAATAAACATGAAAAAGGTTCTTAAACATGTATAAATAGAATTTAGTTTATTGTTTATGAGATTAATGAACGAATGAGTCTAGTCGGACATGAGGTAAGGAAACTTCTTAACCCAATTTCCATTATTTGGGTAGATCTAATACTTCATGATTATTTCTGTAAATGATTATGTGATAAATAAATTTTTATGTCCTATATTTTATTTATACATTACTTATTTTAACTTATAGTTAATACACACAATCAATCTATTTTATTTACAAAACGAACTTTGTAAGGGACTTCTTCTCAATCTCCTTTCATTAAGGCATATCTTGATATTGTGAACCTTTATTTTCCTATAAGTTATTTATACTAAAATTTGACATATTATATCATGAATATATATATTCTCATGATTTTATAAATTTTGTTTAATGTTATTGTTTAATTATTTTTATTCATGTATTTCCTAAGGTGGTAATGGAGTCTTAAAATAAAACATTATTTTAAATGTTTTAAAGATATATTTTTTCTAAATATTTATCATTAATGTCCATGTTTTCAAAAAATTTCTAAGGATTTATTTATAAGGACATTAATTTTTTTAAATGATAATTCCTATAAATGTTTTTAAGTGGTATGGGAAACTTTGATTCAAAAAACTCTTTATTAAACGTTTTTAACGATTGTGGAAATGTATTGAATATTTCAATATCTACAAATGATATACTGTGATTAAAATGTGGAAATGTTATCCATCCTTAATTATTTTTTTATAGGATATGAATATATTATGGTTCTTGGGAATTGTTTACAAATACAGGTGGTTACATGAAAACCTAGGGAGGGTGAGCCCGAGATAGCTCTCTAATGTAATGGGTCACATGACAGAAGAAAACATTACTATTTCTCCTAAGAGATTTAGTGAATATAATGTGATGGGTATACCAATGTAACTCCTTATCTAGCTGTAAAAGCTAAAAGTTTCATTTGATATGGATTCCACATGTTACCATTATGATTTATTATTTCTATGTGTTATTCTCAAATCCTATGATTTCATGAGGAATGTTAAAGAGCTTATGGTTTTTATGAAATTGATGGAATATGGTTTCCATTATTTGTTTTATAACCCATACACTGATTTCAATAATCATTCCATTTTTTTGAAATTATTTTCAAAAGGAATAAGTAGGGGGAATGAAATGAAGAATTTATGAATATTTATATCCAGAAAAAAAATTCTTTTATGATTTTTTATTTAATGAAAAAATGGATACCAAGTAGAAGTCTATACATTGAAATATTTGAGATGTAATATAATAGTTATGGCCTGATTATATAAAAATCTAAACCTGAAAAGATCCTCAACGTGAATTCTTGAAATAACTCAAGATTATGTAACATTAGGATGGAGCCTTATATATGGTATCAGAGGACAGTTTAGATAACTTTAGAGATTAGAGTTTTATTTAATCATAAGTCAAAAAACCATAATGGATAGCATATTATAAAGAGTCAGAGTTATTTTAGAGAAATTTAAGGGTATTAAGATAACATGAATAAGTATATCATAGTTTTTACCCTCCTCATAAGATATTTTATGATGATTTTTATGATATACTCACACTGACATTTTTGGTTTTAGTAAATGGCTGGATCTAACAGGCACCATAATAACAATGGATGTGAAGAAAAATGTGAAGGTATTATGAATATGAAATTAAATGAAATTGGAGATTAAATGATAACTCTTATGGTTATTCTCAACCAAATATCAGGGGTCATGATTTACCATCTAAGCCATGGTGATTTTTATAAGGCATTGTATATGCGTGAAACAAATCCCAATGGATGTTCAGGTAATAATCACAAAGGTAAGTATATTAAAAAACATATGAGTAAAGGATGTGAAAATAAACACCTAGGAAAATACTTCAATGGGACGGGAAGATACGATAGATGTGGTAATGATGTTCATAAAGTAAGAAACTACCATCAAAAAAGGAATCATCTAGTTGACTCTAGGAAAAAGAAATAAGTTCTTTTAAATGATCAATTGAATGTTTTAAATGTGGTGTGAATGGTCATTATACAAATATATGTCATATAAAGAAGGTTAATTAATGGTATCATCAATACAGTACAAATATATGTTTACCGATACATAATTTAATTCCAATTGTGGATGAAAAAACTAAAAGTGATCAATTAACGGTATGGATTATTTCATAGATGATGTTTTGACATTATTGAATATTAGGATATGATTCATGATTTTGTTTGTAGGAAAGAAGTATTACAGAATAAGTTTGGAAATAATGGTTAATGGATCATTAATAACATTGAATGATTAATAAGTCTACGTATAAGGGATTCAATAGTTATGCTTGATTTGAGGATGATAAAATGCATAAACTTATTATGTCTTCTTTGATGATGTTATTACTTTGGAAGACTTTTCTAGTATGTTTAATATTTATGTTTGATATGTGAAAATGTAATCATAGGAAGAATTATCCTTTCATTTGTGGATATAGTTCTAAAGAACCATTTTGGTCTATAAGATCCTTGAATTTGAGGTCATTATAGATTTTTACTTTTTTGGGATGAAAATGCGAGGTATGAGATAACATTTGTGGTTAAAATATGTTATTGTTATTTTTGAGGAATTTATCTCATTTTTTCAAATTTCATAAAATTATATAGTTTTTGAAAATGGACAACACGCAGACCGTGTGACAACTCATCACATCAGACAAAGAAACAAGAATCAAACCCACAACGAAAGTGTGATTGGGATTTAACACCCACAACTAGACTATGTGTAGTCCCTAGTTAGTATGACTAACTCTTTTTAGTTAGATGATTTTATGGATCGAGAAAAAGTTGAATTTTGGAACTTATATTTTATCAAATCGATTTCCTTTGTATAGGAAAATAATTTGGTGATTTAGAGATAAAGGTAATTTTGGAAGACATTATTTATTTTGGGAACACTATATGCTTGCGGAAAATAGAATAAAATGGGATCTCATTTGTTGAGTTATAGTTGAAATTTTATTTTTGGAAGAATCTATTTTTTTTACTGTGGACGTATATCAATTTGGGTTATTTACAGAAATTATTAACCATTCATATAGAATATGCGATTTGGTTAATAACCCTGCAGTGTGAGACTTTAAGAGATGTCGATGTTATTTGGAGATTTATGTTAAGATTTTCTGTGGAAGACAATGTGATTAAATCCTTCCAAGTTTTCATTTTCAATCTTAGATTGGGTTACATTGAATAATTTTAAGGATAGTTGTTTATTGAATGGTCATTGATGAACTTTGGGTATTGTTTGTCAAATTTTGGGGATTAAGAGTAGTATTTATTTTTAATTAGTATTTTCCATTTATGAGGATTATCTGATCATCTACTAACCGTTTTGGTTTTGGTTAATGTCTAAGGACAAGGGAAATATATTGTTCAACTTTTTGGGCTATGTGATTCTCTACAAGTTAATTCTAGCACTTTTGGTGAGGCCAAGTCATCTTGAATACTATTTTTTTGGAGAAAAGATGAGTTTTCGGTAGAAACGTATTAATGGATGAAACTCTACATGAAGAGTAAATATATTTCCTTATGTCCTTTGTCAATCTCATAAATATTTTCATCCAAAATTATTAAATGAAACTTAAAACATAAATGTTGTATGTTTACATTTCCTACTAGGAAACCAATGACTGTATAACCTATCACGTGTTTGTGTTTTTCTTGGGGTTAACTTTCTCCTGGCCAGGTATTCTATCACTCTCCATCAAAACATGACACATAGTTTCTCCTCCATATCCATGTTTTCCTGGAATCCTTGTATGGGTTATCTCAGCTGACAGTTTTTACTTATCTTTTTTATTATTTTTATATGATAGTTTTATTGGATCTTTTTCTTATGTGGGACATTCAATGAAGTTTGTGAGCCCAATTTCAAAATTGTGTGGACATAATTTCCAAAAGGGGGGAAAGATGTAACATCCTAGGTAAGTAAAGAATATGACATTTTAATACTTATTAATATTTGTAAATTAAATATTAATTTTAATTTAAGGGGGATTCTATGTTCCATGGCGTACTTGGCACAGAAAATTGTGTTTCTATGAAAGTCTCATGTTGCACATAATACTGATTCATACTCAAAAACAATAATATATTATTATTTTAAATGGTTGTTAACGCCTAGATTTTGAATTTGAGGGAATGAATATAACTAAAAACAACAAGATTATACATGTTTTTTAACTGTTTTTTAATTTTTCCAATAAAAGTTAGAGGCTGAAAATGGAATGAATCCAATTTTAGGCATTCATATTCTAATATTATTTAAAAAGATGACTTAACGCCATTTCATGGAGAACCTGTTTTAAAAATTGTTTTTTACTATTTTATGTACTCTATTAAAAAATAAAATACTTCTTTATAATCCTAACATTAGTATTTACTCTAGGTAAAATTTTGGAATTTTTTGGATAAAGTTCATTTTTAATGAATAGTGAAAATTGCTGCATTTTAATTCAAAACTGTCTTTTAGCCTAATTTATTTATATGGTTACATTGAAATTTAAATTGGTTATAAATTTTAATTTGATTATATTTTTACCATTTAATACAATTTTTGTAATTGGACGTAACTTCACATTGAAATTGACGATAAACTTGTGTCAATATTTTGATAGTTATTATTTCTTAAAAAACGTTTTTTGGTTGTGAAAATGATAATTAATTTAAAATATATTTATGACACTTATATGATTTGAATTTGTAAAAATTGATTTCATTTTTGGAATGGGAGGTCCAAATTGTGTAATTAGATAAATTTTATTTCTAGAAATTATGAATATTCACTTCAGTAAATATTTTATTTACCATGGTTAAATAGTAAATTTGGAAAATAAGGGTAAAAAATATATTATAACAATATTAAATTACCTTTAATATTCTACCAACCCTATTGGAAGAGATATTTCCAACCAAGGACATCCTTGGGTCGATTTTGGGACCCCATGGATCCACATTGAAGTAATAATGATACTATATATTAATTAATTCAACGTAAAGAAAAAAGTAACCTAAACATATATCTTTTATTAAACATTTTTATATGGGGTTATATAAGTGATATCATCGACTATAAATATTCATTTTAAATATAAAAATAGTTCCTACAATATGGTAGTTTATTTATAAATACTTTACATTAAATAAATAAATATAATTTTGAAACAATGGTGATGTTGTAATTGCATCATGAATAACAGATTCAAATAAATGATATTAAAAAAATTAAAATAAATTTATTTTGAAACTTTTTATGCCATCAACGAATTTTTGGGATAATAATGAATTTTTTTTATTTGAATTAGTTAAGGTTGTCCGAAATAATCAATTATATATATATATTTTTAAACGTCCTGATATGAAAAATTTATAAATTGACATAAATGAGTTTTAAAAACAATTAATATTTAATTAAATGATAAAATAATCCTAAAAAATATGATTCTACAAAATTACATGAATATTTTCATAAATGATCTATTTTGGGTCACTTTTCATTTATAGTAAATATAGTACCAATATAATATGAATATATAAGAGGGCATGGTAAACGTTAAATAAGTTAACAAAGGGTTAAATAAAAAAAGAAAAGGATTACAAAATTTCCGAAACCAGCCCAATTCTTATTGGATGATTTTATTCCAACATATATTCATCTTTCCATTGAATTAAATATTTTTTTCACCTTTTAAAACCTAAAATAATTTTATAATATAATACTACTTTCATACTTTTCTAGAGAGCCTCTCCTCTCTCTTATAAAAGGCCAACACATCTAACCCATTACACACACCTCCCAAGCCCCTTGGCTTGTCCAAACTCCACTCCACGATGCTCTCAAAATCCATATCTTCACCCTATAAGCCTTAAATTTCATATAAGGCATATAAAAAAAATCCTTTTTTTTTCAAACCAAAATGAGTTACCCAATTTAAAGGTAAAATCCTCTCTCAAGTTCTTTTCGTTTATTTTCCTTCTCTATCCACCGAAACTCTCTTCATTACATTCATATATAACAAAATCAATATCCTAAATATTTTAGAATTTCTTTATGATATTAATTTGAACTATATTTCCACAAACTGTCATCTAATGGATACAAACATACTGTTTCAGTGGACGATAAACTACTGCCTCGTGAAACGATGATTGTTCAATTATCTCCTACCACATCTCATGGTGGCCTTTAATATGTAATTGTACATATATGCGATATATATTATTTTTATATTTTCTGTATTCTTATATATTTTTCATTTATATTATACCTTTATGGTTTCTACAATGGATAAATATGATAATTTAATTAGAGGATGTGTGGACTACCTCCCCCTCAAAGTGATATGACTTTTTCATGCCATACATGGAATGTATAAAGGAATGATGTAAAGAATTTATATATTTTATCAGACTTTAATTATAATATAACTTTGTATCATTATGATTTTATTCCATTAAATATGAAATATAAATGAAAGTAATGTCTATGCGTATGTACGACTTACCGTCTCCATGAACGGTGCATTTCATTTCTTATCTCCAAATGTTATGTAATATTATAAATAAATATATATATATATATATATATGAGATATATATGATATATATGATATATAAATAATGAATATAATTATGGAGATAATGGGCTTTGGATGACATGGATAACTTGTAATTGTAAAAAGTTCATTTTTGACTCAACAACCAAATATTGACAAAACAACCATTATTAACAAAAATGATTATGTAATATTTATAATGTGGTAATAAGTTATATAAAAGGAAAAATATACTTGAAAAAAGTTCATAAACAAGTAGAAATTAACATTATATTATTATTCATGAGATTAAAGAATGAAGAAGTCTAGTCAGACACGGGGTAAGGGAACTTCTTAACCCTATTTCCATTCATTGGGTTGATCTTCTACTTCATGATTTCTTCATGATATGATTATCTGATAAATAAAATTTTATTTCCTATATTGTATTTATAAATTAATTTTTGTACATATAGTGTATACACATAATCAATCTATTTTATTTACAAAATGATATTTGAAAGGGACTTTATCTCAATCTCCTTTCATTGAGGCATATCTTGATATTATGCACCATTATTATCCTATAAGGTGTATATAATTACTATTTACATATTATATCCTGAATATCCTTATTCTAATGATATTATATGTTTTTTTGTTTTTGTGTAATTATTTTTATTGAAGTACTGTTTTACGTGGTAATAGACTTTATAACTGAAGCATTGATTAAAATGTTTTAAAGATATAATTTTTCTAAATATTTCTCATTAATTTCCTTATTTTAGAAATATTTATAACGATTTATTTGTATATACAATAATGTTTTAAAATGTTAATTCCTATAAAACCTTCAATATGGTATTAGAAACATTGATTCCGAAATATCTCTATTAAATGTTTTAAACGGTTTTGGAAATGAATTTAATATTTCAATATCTTTAAATGATATACGACAATTAAAATGTGGAAATTCTATCTATCCATTATTCTTGTTTTATGTGTTATTATTATGTTATGTTTCATAGGAATGTTTTACGAATATGGGTGGTTCCATGATAAACATAGTGTGGGTATGCCTGAGATGGCTCTCTAATGAATTGGGTAACATGATGAAGGTAAATGTTAATGTTTCTTCTAAGAGATTTGGGGAATTTATTTTGATGGAAATTCAAATGTAACTCCCTTTGTAGTTCAGAATTCTACAATGTATGTTTAATATGGACAAACATGTTACCTTTAGGATTTTTGATTTCTCTGTCTTATTAATAAATCAGATGATTTCATGAGGTATGTTAAAGAGAATATGTTTTGTATTTATTAATATACTAATGTTTTATTTCATTATTTTATAACCCTTACTGAGATTTTTATCATCATTTCTTGTTTTTGAAATGTTTTTCATAGATAATAAGGTAGTATCAATGAAACAAACAATTTGTGAAGATTTATATAATGAAAAAAATGTATTTTATGAGTTTTTATTTTATGAAAAAAATTGATAATCAGTAGAAGTGTCTACTTTGTCATTTTGAGACATGTTATAATAGTTATGGCCTAATTCTATAAAACTCTAAACCTAAAAATATCCTAAATGTGAATTCTTGATTAAACTCAAGAATAATTAATGTTTAAGTTAGGGTCCTTATAGATGGTGTTATATGTCGGTTTCGATAACATTAGAGGATAGTCTGTTATTTAAGCATCAGTGACATACCCATAATGGTTTGCATATTATAAATATTACCAGTTGTTTAAGATAAATTTAATGGGTTTAAGATAAAATGAATATGTATATCTTTGTGTTTACCTTCATCATAATATATTATATGATTATTTTACTGAAATAATAATACTGAACTTTTTGGTTTTAGTAAATGGATGGATCTAGAAAGTTCTATAGTAAAAATGGATTTGAATAAATCCTTGAAGGTATTCTAAATAAGAAACCAAATGAAATTAAAGCTTCAATGATAAAACTTTTGGTTATTCTCAAAAAAAATATCTGGAGTCATGATTGACCGCCTGAACCATGATTATTTTTATAAGGAATCGTATATGTGAAAAAAAATCCATATGGAAGTTCAGGTAATAATCATAAAGGTATGTATATTCAAAAACCTATGTGTCATGGATTTTGAATGAAACAACGTGAAAATGATTCAAAGGGACTAAGAGATTCTATAGATGTTGTAATGAATGTAATAAAGAAAGAACCTTCCATCGAAAAAGGAATCATCCAGTTGACTCTATGAAAGGGAAAGAAGTTCTTTCCAATGGATCAATTGAATGTTTTAAATGTGGTGTTCATGGTCCTTATTCTAATTTTTTTCCTTTGAAGAAGGCTCATTAATAGGATCACCAGGACTATAAAAATATATGCTCACCTATACCTAATTAAATTTCAATTGCTTATGAGGAAACTAAAAATGACCAATGAAAGGTATGTATTTTTACTTAGCTAATGTTTTGACATTATTTATTATTAGGATAAGATTCATCTATTTTTATAGGAAATAAATATTATTGATTAAGTTAGGAATGAATGGTTAATGGATCATGAAGAAAATGTAATGAGTAAGAAGTATACATATAAGGGATTCAAGGGTTATGCTAGACTTTTGGGTGATGAAATGCATAGAAGTATTAAGACTCTTTTGATCATGGGATTACATTGGAAGGAATTTTCTAGAATCAGTAAACATTAAGATTGATATGTGAATATTTTATTCAATGAATAATTATATTTTCATTTTTCTATATAGTTATAAAAAACCATTTGGGTTTATATGATCATTAAATTTTAGGTAATTATAGGCTATTACTTTTTGGGGATGAAAATGTGAGGTATGAGATAACATTTGTGGTTAAAATATGTTATGTTTATTTTTGAGCAATTTATATCATTTTTGGGAATGTTATAAAATTATATAGTTTTTGATAAAGGACAATATGAAGACTGTGTGGCAACCCGTTGTGTCGGACCATGCTGTGGGAATCAAACCCACAACCAAAGTGTGATTGGGTTTTATCACCTACCACAGGATTACGTGAAGTCACTAGTTAGTATTACTAATACTTTTTAGTTAGATAACTTTATAGAGCTAGAGTAAGTTGATTATGGGAACTTATATTTTATAAAATGGATATAGTTTTTATTGGAAAATTATTTGATGATTAAGTGATAATGGTTATTTTGTTAGATGTTCTCTCTTTTGATAACACTATATCCTTAGAGAAAATAGAATACTTTGGGATCTCATTTGTGGAGTAATGGTTAATATTTTATTTTGTAAGAATCTATTTTTTATTGTGGACATATAGAAATTTGGATTATTTCTAGAGATGATTAACCTTTCACAGAGAATATGTGATTAGGTTAGTTTCCTATCAGTATAAGACTATAAGAGTAGTTGATGTAATTTG
This sequence comes from Viscum album, assembly GCA_963277665.1. NCBI lineage: Eukaryota > Viridiplantae > Streptophyta > Magnoliopsida > Santalales > Viscaceae > Viscum > Viscum album. Next base: position 1,651,838,901 of record OY728121.1, on the reverse strand, counting down.
GAGATAAATCTTAAGATTTACTGTGGAAGAAAATGTGATTAAATCCTTCTGAGTTTTCAGTAGCAATCTTAGTTTTGGTTAATTTGAATAATTTTAAGGAAATTTGTTTACTAAACGGTATTTTCGGAATTTTGGGTAATTTTTTTGGATTTTGGGTATTATGATTAGTATTTCATTGTATAAAGTATTTTACTTTTTTGGGGATTATCTGATCTTGTACTAACCATTCTGGTCTTGGTTAATGTCAAAAGATAAGGGAATTTTGTAGTTTATATTTTTTTGGATTATGTGATTCCCTAGAAGTTAGTTCTAGAAATTTAGGTCTGACCATGTCATCTTTGATACTCATCATATAGAGAAAATATGAGTTTTTTGTATAATCATATTAAAGGATGAAACTCTACATGAAATGTAAGTATATTTCTTAATGTCCTTAGCCAATAACATTAATAAATTCTCTAACTTTACAAAATAAAACATAAAGAAAAAACGTTTTCTATTTACTTTTCTTATTAGGAATCCAAAACCGCTTTACAAGTCACAGGTTTGTGGTTTTCTAGTGGTTACCTTTCTCCTCATGATGTTTTCTATCAATCTCCACCAGAACATGAAAGTTAGTTTCACTTTCAAATCCATGTTTTCATATAATCATAATACAGGTTATCTCAGGTGAACTATTCACTTCACTTTTATTATTTTAATTTGATAGTTTTATTAACTCTTTTTTAGATGTGGGACATTCAATGTTGTCTCCGAGCCCAATTTTAAAACTGCGAGGAAAAATTATCTAAGAGGGGGGGAAGGATGTAACATCCCAGGAAAATAAATAATAACAAATTCTCATATATATTAATATTTATTAATTAAATAGTAATTTTAATTTAAAGGGTATTCTTTGGTCGATGGCATACCTTACACACAATAATGGGTTTCTCCAAATATCTCATGTTTCACAAAAGGAATATTCACGTTGAAAAATAATAATATAATATTATTTTAAATGGTAGTTAATGCCTTGCCATTGTATTGGTGGAAATTAATAGAACTAAATACAATATGATTATCAATTTTTGTTAAATGTTTTTAAAATTATCCAATAAATGGTAGTGGCTTAAAATATGAAAGAATCCAATTTTAAGCATAAATACTCCTAAATTTTTTAAAATGTCCACATGCCACCTTTTAGTTGAGATCCCATTTTAAATCTAATTTTGTCACCTTTTTATATTATATTTGACAAAATAATATTCTTCTTTAGAATTAGGTCATCAAAATATACTTTTGGAAAAATTTTGGTATTTTTCTGATAAAGATCTTTTTTAAATGAATAGTGAAAAAATATTTCATTTTATTTAAAAAATGAATTTTAATATAATATATTTATATGGATAAATTTACCATTTAATTGGTTTTTAAGTATAATTATATTGTATTTTTACAATTAAATATAATTTCAGTAATTTTAAGTAATTCCACTTTGAAAATGACCATAAACAATTGTCAATCTTTTGATAATTATTATTTTTTAAAAACACTTTTTTTTTGTTTTGACAACGGGAATTAATTTTAAATTAATTTCTTCTATTTCTGTATATTGAATTTGGAAAAATGAATTCCATAATTGGAATCAGTAATTATACATTTTCTAAATATGTAAATTGTATTTTTAGCCATTATGAATATTTACTTATGTAAATATTTTATTAACCACGGTTAAAGGGTAAATATAGAAAATAATGGTGAAAATATTATTATAATAATATTAAATTATCCTTACACTTTTCCTAACACTATTGGATGTGATATTTCTGATGAATGGAATCATAGGGTCTATTTCGGAACCCCTTGGAGCCACTTGAGATTGATAATGACACTTTATATTTATTAAATTACAGTAAAGACAAAAGTAACACAAACAAATATCTTTTAGTAAAAAAAATTTATATGGGGTTATATAAGTGCTCCCTTCAAATATATGTATTAATTTTAAATCTAAATATATTTCTTACAATATGGTATTTTATTTATAATTTTTAGACATTAGATAAATAAATTTAATGATGAAACAATGATGATACAATAATTACTTCATTGATAAATGTTTCAAATAAATGATATTATAAATATTAAAATAAATGTATTTTGAAACTTTTTCTAACATACAAGAATTTTATGGATAATAATGAACTTTTAACTTTGAATAAATAAAGGTTTTTCTAAAAAATCAAGTTGTTATAAATTTTTTTAAAATTCTAGATATGAATATTTTATAAATTGAGATAAATGAGTTTGTAAAAAAATAAATATTTCATTAAATTATAAAATATTCCTAAAAATCCATGATTCTTCCATATGACATAAATATTGTCATAAATTATCAATTTTGGGTATCCTAGAATTTTATAGTAAATATATTAACGATATTGTATGAATATAAAAGAGGACATGGAAAACATTTAATAAGTTAACGAATGGTTAAATAAAAAAAGATAAGGATTAAAAAATATAAAAAACCTGTCCTATTTTATTGTATGATTTTATTTCGACATATATAAACCTTATCATCAATTTAAATTTGTTTTGGAACTTTTTAAATTTAAAATAATTTTATAATAAAATAATACATTCAAACATTCCTAATGAGACACTCCGACCTCTTATAAAAGGCCACCACATCTATCCAATTACACACACCTATCAAGCCCCTTTACTCATCCAAAATCTTCTCCAAGAAGCTCCAAAAATCCTTCTCTTTCACCAATATTCCTTATCTTAGCCACAAGGCACTTCATGAATTCCCTTTGATTCAAACAAAAGGGAGTTTCCCAATTTAAAGGTAACATCTTCTCTCAAGTTCTTTTCTTTTATATTTCTTCTCTAACCCCATAAACTATCATTATTAAATTATTTTATAAAGACACCAGTATCATTAATATAATAGGATGTTTTTATGATATGGATTCGAAATACACTTCAACACACTTCCATATAATGGATACGAACTTACTGTTTCTTGCGGACGAGAAACTATTTCCTCATGAAACAATGATTGTTCAGTTATCTCCTACTGCATCTCATGGTGGCCATTAAGATGGAACTGTACAATTATGTGATATATATTATATATATATTGTCTCTAGGTTTCTATATTTTACCATTATATTATACGTTTATGATTTCTATAATGGATTAATACAATAATTTCGTTTGAGGAATTCCGGACTACCGCCCCCTCCAAGAGATAGGACTCGTTTATGCCATACATGGAACGTATAAAGGAAGGACTTAATTAAATTATATATGATATAAAACTGGAATTATAATAAACCTATGTATCATTATTTTTTTATTCTCTTAAATATGAAATAGAAATGAAAGCAGTGTCCATGCATACGTACGGCTTGCCGTCTCCATGAATGGTGCATTTCATTTCTTATCTCCAAATGTTATGTACTATTATAAATACACATATATATAGGCTATATATGATTTATATGATATCTAACTCTTGAATATAATTCTGGAGATAATGTACTATTGACCAGATGGAAAACTTTTAATTATAAGGAGTTCATTTTTGACTCAAGTACCAAATATCGACAAAATGACCGTTATTAAATCAAATGATTATGTAATGTTTATAATGTGGTAATAAGTGATATAAAAGGAATAATAAACACTATAATGTTTATAAAACATGTACAAATCAACATTAGTTTATTATTCAGGATATTAAGGAACGAGTGACTCATGTCGGGCACAATGTAAGGGAACTTCATAACCCAATTTATATTATTTTGGTTAATATTCTACTTCGTGATTATTTTGTGATATGAGTATGTTTGGAATAATTTTTGATGTCCTATATTGTATTTATATATTACTTTTGTGTACATATAGTGAATACACATAATCAATCAATTTTATTTTCAAAATTATCATTGTAAGGGACTTCGTCTCAATCGCCTTTCAGTGAGGCATATCTCGATATTGTGCAACTTTATTATCATATATGGTGTATATACATAGATTTGACATATTATATCATTAATATCTTTATTCTCATGATATTATAAGTTTTTAATGTTAGTTTTTAATTATTTTTATTCATGTAAATTTTCAAGTGGCAACAGACTTGTTAACTAAAACATTGATTAATATGTTTTAAAGATATAATTTTTCGAAATATTTCTCATTAATGTCCATGTTTTCAAACTATTTATAAGGATTTATTTGTATGGAAATTAATTTTTTAAAATGGTAATTCCTATATAAGTATCCATGTGGTATGGGACACTATAATTCAAAAATATCTTCATTAAGTGTTTTAAATGGTTTTGGAAATGGATTGAATATTTCAATATAATGAAATGATATACTATGATTAATATGTTTAAATTTTATCAATACTTTATGCTTGTTTTTATTTGTTATGATTTTGTTATGGTTCATTGAATGTTTTTACAAATATGGGTGGTTCGGTGATAAACTGAGGGCACGTGAGCCCGAGATAGCAATCCAATGAATTGGGTAACGTGACAGAGGCAAAAGTTAATGTTTCTCTTAAGAGATTTATAGAACATGCTAGGATTGTTATTCCAAGATAAAATTATATTAGATAAAATTTATGGTTAAAATATGTTATGATTATTTTTGATGAATTTATTTCATTTCTTTTAATTTTATAAAATTATATAGTTTTCGAAAAAGGACATCATGAAGAACGCATGACAACACATCACGTCGGACAAAGCTGCAGGAATCGAACCCACAACCAAAGTGTGATTGGGATTTATCACCTACCACTGGACTATGTGAAGTCCCAAGATAGTATGACTAACTATTTTTAGTTAAATGATTCTATCTATCCAAAATAAGTTGATTTTGGGAACTTATGTTTTATCAAATGGATATCCTTAGTATCAGAAAATGATTTGGATATTAAGTGATAAAAGATAATTTGGAAGATATTCTCTCTTTTGGGAACACTATATGGTTAAGGAAAATATAATTCTATGGGATCTCATTTGTGGAGTAATAGATGAAATATTATTTTGGAATAATATATGTTTTTATAGCGGATATAAATCAATTTGGTTTATTTATATAAATTATTAATCTTTCATAGATAATATGTGATTATGTTAATTACTCTTCAGTATGAGACATTAAGAGTAGTTGATGTTATTTGGGGATAAATTTTATAATTTAAAGTGGAAGAGTATGTGATTAAATCTTTTTTAGTTTTTGGGTTCCAATCATTATTTGGTTAACTTTTACGATTTTTACGGGAATTTGTTTATTTAATGGTCTTTTCTAAACTCTGGTTATTGTTTTTCATATTTTGGGGAATACGATTAGTATTTCTTTTTATAATGTATTATCCTTTTTTCAGAATTATCTAATCTTTAAACAATTATATTGGTGTTTGGTAATATCTAAAGACATGGGAAATATATAGTTCACTATTTTTGTATTATTTGATTCTATAGAAGTTAATTCTTGCACTTTTGGTGTGAAAAATTATTCTTTAATTCTAATCATTTAGAGAAAAGCTGTGTTTTTTGTAGAGACATAATAAAGGATGAAACTCTACTTGAAAAGTTAGTATATTTTTTATGTCCTTAGTCAAACTCAAAAATAAATTCTCCTACCTTAAAAAATGAAACTTAAAACAGAAACATTTTCTATTTACTTTTCCTTCTAGGAAACCAATGACCATTTAACCTATTATAAATTTGTGGTTCTTTGGTGGATAACATTTTGCAGATCCTGTTTTCTATCACTCTCCATCAGAACCTGACACATAGTTTCTCTTTCATATCCATGTTTTCATGGAATCCGAGTATGGGTTATCTCTGGCGACCTTTCTACTTCTCTTTCTTTATTCTAAAGTGATTGTTTTATTGGATCTTTTTCCAATGTGGAACATTAAATTATGTTTCTGAGCCCAATTTTAAAATTCCGAGGACACAATTTCCAAATGTGGGGAAGGATGTAATGTCCTAGGTAAATGAAGAATATGAAATTTTTATATTTATTAATATTTGTTAATTAAATATTAATGTAAATTTAAATTTGATTCTATGTTCGATGGCGTACCTGCCACGCAACAATGGGTTTCTCTCAAAATCTCATGTTGCACATAAGCATGAGTCATACATAAATATAATAATATAATATTCTTTTAAATAGTTGTTAATGCATATTCATTGTATTGGCAGGAATTAATAGAACTACCAAAAATAATATTATACATGTTTGTTAAATGTAATTACATTTATCCAATAAATGAAAGAGTTTTAAAATGTGAATGAATCAAATTTTAGGAATACATACTATAATATTCTTTAAAAGGTCGACTTACAACCATTTTATGGAGAGCCCTTTATAAATATAATTTTTGGCCCACCTTTTGTTCTATTCGACAAAATTAAATTCTTCTTTAGAATCAGGGAAACAACATTTACTTTGGGTAAAATTTTTGTATTTTTCAGATAATTTTCATTTTAATAAATAGTGAAAAATACTTCATTTAAATCCAAAACTGCCATTTAATATAATTTATTTATATTGTTACAATAAAATTTTATTTTATTTTCATTTTTAATTAGATTATATTATTACCATTTAATCAAATTTTGATAATTGGAAGTAATGTTACTTTGAAATTGAACGTAAACAAGTGTCAATATTTTGATTGTTATTATTTCTTTAAAACACACCTTTTGGTATTGACAATGGGAATAAATTTTAAACTAATCATTTCCATTTTTTATTTTTAATTTTTTAAAAAAAAATCCATATTTAGAATCAAGAGGTCCAAATTTGTAGATTAGAAACTTTTATTTTTAGACAACATGAATATTTACTTTAGTAGAAATTTTATTTACCATTGGTAAATGGTAAATCTGGTATATAAGGGTGAAAATAATATTATAATAAAATTAATTTACCTGTAAAGCATTCATAAGCCTATTTTATGAGATATTTACAACCAAGTTTATCCTTGGGTCTATTTTTGGACCCCATGGAATAACATGGTGGTAACAATGACACATTATATTAATTAATTTAAAGTAATGACAAAATTTATAGAAACAAATATCTTTTAGTAAAAAATATTATTTGGGGTTATATAAGTGATATCTTTGACTATAAATATTAATTTCAAATCTAACAATATTTACTACAATATGGTTTTTTATTTTTTATTTTTATACATTAAATAATTAAACTTAATTATGACACAATGGTGATGCAGTACTTTCTTCATTAATAAATGATTCAAATAAAAGATATTATAAATATTGAAATAATTTTATTTTGGAACATTTTATTCCCTCGATGAATTTTACGGATAATAAATAGTTTTTTATCTTTTAATTAATGATGGTTGATCAAAATATATATAGTTTCATATATTTTTTTAAAAGTCTTGATATGAATAATTTATAAATTGACATAAATGAGTTTTTAAATCAAATAATATTTTACTAAATGATAAAATAATCCTAAAAATATAATATTTGGCCAAATGACGTAACAAATGTCATAAATGATACATTTTTGGTCTCCTATCATTTTATAGTAAATATATTTACCATATAGTATGAATATATAAGAGGACATGGTAAAGGTTAAATAAGTTAACAAAGGGTTAAATAAAAAATGTTAAGGATTATAAAATATCTGAAACCTATCCAATTCATATTGGATGGTTTTATTAAAACGTATATGCACGTCAAAATATAATTAAATATTTTTTTGACATTTTGGACCAGAAAATAATTTTATAACAATATTATACTTTCAAACATTCCTAAAATCCCCTCCTACATCTTATAAAAGCCCACCACCTCTAACCCATTACACTCACCTCTCAAGCCACCTGGTTCATACAAACTCAAATCCAAGAAGCTCCAATAATCCATTTATTCCACATAGAAGTCTTATATTAGGAAGTAGGCACTTCAAGAAAGCATTTTGGATTAAACCAAAAGGAGTTACCCAATTTGAAGGTAACATCTTCTCTCAAGTTATTTTATTTTACTTTCCTTATAGAACCCCATAAACTCTATTTATTCCATTATTTTATAACAAAAAAAGTATCCTACATATACTAAGATTTTTTTATGAGAATTATTCATACTAAACTTCCTCACACCTCCATCTAATGGATACAAACATACTGTTTCTGTGGACAGAAAACTACTACATCACGAAACGATGATTGTTCAACTACCTCTTACTGCCTCTAATGGTGGCCATTAAGATGGAAGTGTACTTATATGTGATATATATTATAATTATATTGTCTCTATTCTTATATTTTTCATTTATATTATACATTTACAGTTTCCATAATTGATAAATACGATAATTTTATTTCAGGAAGTACGGACTACCGCCCCCTCAAAGTGATATGACCCGTTCATTCCGTACGAGGAATGTATAAAGGATGGATTTAATGAAATTATATATGATATCAAACTTGAATTATATTATACATATGTATAATTATTTTTTCATTCCATTAAATATGAAATAGAAATGGAAGTAGCATTCATTGTACATACGGCTTACTGTCTCTATTAATGGTAAATTTTATTTCTTATCACCAAATTTTATGTACAATAACAAATACACATATATACTAGATATATGTGATATATATGATATCTAAATCATGAATATAATTCTGGAGATAATTGAATTTTGACAACATGTACAACTTGTAATTATAAGTAGTTTATTTTGTATTCAAGTACCAGATATCGATAAAATGGCAATTATTAACTCAAATGATTATGTAATGTTTATAACCTTGTTATAAGTTATATAAAAGGAATAATATAATTGAAAAAAGATTTGAAACAAGTATTAATTAACTTTATTTTATTATTTAGGAGAATAAAGAATGAACGAGTCTATTCAGACACGAGGTAAGGGAACTTCTTAACCCAATTTACATTCTTTGGGTTGATCTACTACTTGTTGATTATTTCGTGATATGATTATGTGATAAATAACATTTTATGTCATATATTTTATTTACAAATTACTTTTGTGTACTTATAGTTAATACACATAATCAATCTATTTTATTTACAAAACGATCTTTTTAAGGGACTTCATCTCAATCTTCTTTCATTGAGGCATATCCTGAAATTGTGCACCTTTATTATCCTATTAGGTGTATATACTGTCCCCTAACATATTATATCGTGAATCTTCATATTATCATGATATTATAAGATTTTTAATGTTACTATTTAATTATTTTTTTCCATGTATTTTTCCAAGTGGTAATAGACTCTTTAACTAAAACAATTTTATAAATGTTTTCAATATATATTTTTTTCTAAATATTTCTCATTAATGTCCATGTTTTCAAAATGTATCTAAGGATTTATTTATTTTGACTTCAATGTTTTAAAATGATAATTTCTAAAAAAAATCTATGTGGGATGGGAAACATTGTTTCAAAAATATATTTAATAAATGATTTTGGAAATTGATTAAATATTTCAATATCTTGAAATTAAATACATTGATTAAAATGTGGAAATGTTATCTTTCCTTTATTATTGTTTTATTAGTTATGATTACATAATGGTTCTTGGTTATTGTATACGAATACGGGTGGTTCCATGATAAAATTAGGGTGGGTGAGCCCGAGATATCTCTCCAATGCATTGGGTAACGTGACATAGGTAAAAGTTAATGTTCCTCCTAAAAGATTTAAGGAATATAATATGATGGGTATTCCAACATAACTCCCTTTTTATCAGTGAAAGATACAATGTATGTTTGATATGGATGCCACAAGTTACTTTTGAGATTTATGATTTCTATTTCTTATTTATAAATCTTATGATTTCAAGAGGTATGTTAAAGAGCTTATGTTTGGTATGTATTAATGTACATATGTTTTTTTTCACTATTTTATAACCCTTACTGATCTTTTTAAGAAAATCTAAATTATTTGAAATTTTCTTCACACGAAAGAAGTCGTGGTGAAATAAAGTAAGAATTCAGGAAGATTTTTATCCAGAAAATAATTTTTTTCTTTTAAGAGTTTTTATTTTATGAAAAAATTGACACTGAGTAAAAGTATCAACATTTTAATATTTGAGATGCAATGTAATTGTTATGGCCTAATTTTCTAAATATCTAAACCTGAAAAGATCATCAATTGGAATTCATGACTTAAATCATGATTTTGTAAATTTTAAGGATGGGGCATTATAATCAGTGTTAACACTCTCATCAATTTATCTCATGTCTTAAATATATTAAGAAATATCTGTGTCACTATTATAATAATTATGTTCATTTATTCATGGTTATTAGTGTGTTATGTTTCGATAATTTCTTTGGGGTTGTTATTGTGGTTAGTGTATTTATTTTCATCAATATCATTACTATAAATGATATCATAATTATCAAGAATACCATTAGTATTTAAAGTTTTATAAACATTTTTCACATCATCAACATAAATAGTGTCCCCAATATCATTATTTTCATTAATTTTATCAATATTTTCATTGAAATTAGTGTAGTCAGTGTCATAAGTTTCATTATTAGTAGTGTCAATAGTGTCGTATATATAATTATTTCCTATAGTATTCTTAGTGTCATCTTTATTGCGCATTTCGTGAGTTTCATAAACTTTATTTGTATATTTAGAGTTGTTAGACTATTGAATGTATTTATTTTCTTCAATAATATAATATTTTTAATTTTTATTTATTTTAACATTATAATTAATTATATTTTTGTTATAATTTATTTCAGTATCATCGATTTATTTTGTGTTATAATCATCATAAAGGTCTCTAGTATCATGAGTGTCTTCAGTTTGATGAGTGTAATTAGTGACATAACTATTTCCAATTTCATACGTATCCTAAATTTCACTAGTTCCATTTTTTTCATCGATTGTTTTAGTATTGTTTGATGGGATTTATTGTGGGAAGTTATCTTATTAACATGAAAACATATGCAAGAACATTATTTTAAGACTTATCCTCTACATAAAAAATTATATATATATATATATATATATCACATAAGAGAAATCATTAATTTATATCCAAGGTTGTAACAACCAAAAATTTTAGGAAATATTTTTTTTTAAAAATTATTCTTTTTAATATCTTCCAATACATAGAACATATTGTTCTAGTGAACCTCGAGATAAAATATATATTACTATTTAACATTTCCATAATGACCTGGCCATTAATATTGGTTACGTGAATATGAATAAACACAAATTAAATATCTTGTATAATGTATTTGTATAAGGAAAACATGATGATAGTAATGTAAATAATTTTTATTAGAGTCACTATTTGTTTTAAAAATTATATTTTAATAAAAGAATGATTTTATTTCTTCTAGGGAATAATAGTAAAAGTATTTTTTATAATATTTTTTAAAATTTAATTTAATAAATTAAAATTTATTTTCAAATCAATATTTAAAGATTATATTATGAGACATTTTTTTTCTAGAATTATTTTTTATTGAATAGTCAAAAATAACAGTTTTTTTTAAATATGAAATTTCATTTAAATAATATATAAGGTAAAATTTGGTATTATAATGGTTTTATTTTTAAAATTAGTTCAATTATATTATAATTAAACCAATATATTTCATTTAAAAAATTGAAATTCAATATAGAAACTTTTAAATATTTCAAAATTGTTTTCTATGGAAAACCATGTTTTTTTCGTGGTTGTGGGGTTTTCTATGGAAAATCGTATTCCTTATAATGAACCATATTTATCCTTTTATCATGAGAAAAAACATGTTTATAGTTTATTCAGTTCTAAAATTCCATGTTAGTCCTCTCTCCACTAATAAAAGGCCACCACATCTCCTCACGTTTTCTCAATAAAAAAACTTATTGGTTTGAAAAATACCTTAAATTTTGACTTCATTAATTCCCTATAATCATTATATAATCCATGTTTTAATCATAAATCCATCATAGATTTGCTTTTATGCAAACATGTAGATGTTTTGAAAGGAAGTGGTAACATCATTAACAAAGCGGTTTCTTCCCATTCTCCTTCCACCTTATTCAAATATTATTAAACCTTTGTGATGTAATAACCACAGCATATACCATATAATAAGATGATTTTATGTCATGGAAATGACCAAAACAATATTCCTATCCCTAAAATTTGAAATCATACTATTGATCACGAGTGCGTGGGAATGCCGCCTCCTGAACTAAGGTAAATCATTTTCCATCACCACATCTTACAGATGGATATTATGTTGTATATAAAGATTATATTCTATATTTATGATATAATTATACTTCTATAATATTTATATCACATGAATATTTTCATTTATATAAGACCCCAAGATTTTATGAATTATATTTTAGAGTAAATTAAATTTCATTGATACCTTGTGCTACATGAAAAATTTAGTTTAGCTTCCAATACACAGGACATCATTTTTTTAAAATCTATAATATGTTATTAATAATTTTATTTTAACATGACCGTTATAACCTAATAAGAAATCATAGAGTTATAAATTATAATAACTAATTTTTAAATATTAATTTTAATGGTTTTATCAAATGAATACATTTTGATTAAAAGAATATTATTTTTAGAAATGTCTTTATATGTTCTGGAAATACATTGTAAAAAAATATTTTAAATCATTTTTTGAACGAATAATAACATAAAATTTTCACAATTTTATAATATTTATTTTAAAATATGAACATAATTTTATAAATAAAAATTTCGAAATCATCTTTGACTTATGTTTTGAGAATTTTCTGAAACTATAAATTTTTTTGTGGATAGTGGAAAATACTAGTTGAAAATTAATTCTCCATTTTAGATTCTAAAAACATCCAAATTGTCTTAATATTTCATTAAAATTAATTTTACTTCAATTACATTTTTATTAATACAAATTATATCATTTAAAAATAATATATATTGAATATGTATATTAAAAAATTCAATACATATGAAAATTTTTCCTTTGGAAAACCACATTCTCATCGTGTTTGGGGGTTTAATTTTAAATTAAATTATGCCAATTTGTTGAATTGAATTTTGAAAAGGAACCAATAGTTTGAATAATAATATGGTATATTTTATATTAAGACCAAATTCAATTCTTATCATTATGATTAGTAAAAAAACTAAAAATTTATTCTCAAGGTTAAAGAAAATATGGGATTAATGGTGGGTTAAAAAAGGATAGGGGTAAAAATGACCCAAAAAATATACCAAAATAATTGAATGGATGCATTTAGAATGTAAGACCTATATGTTTTTAAAATGACTGATTTTTTACCTTTTTGAAATATTAAAATCTGGGTATACTTTATTATTGAACAAATACAATGTGGGTTCTCTCTCGAACATTAAAAATGCCAAAAACTCTCCTATCTTAGTAACACATCCCAAAAAATATTTTTTCCAATTAGTACCCAAATACCTTAATTAAATCCCTCTATCATAGTAGAAGCATTATTTTGATCAATAATGTCTCCAATGAAGGATTTTTGTTCAAACCTAAAGAGGTTACCCAATGAAGAGGTAATGTTATTCAGAAATCATTTTTATTTCATTTTTTACTCCACATATGTAATATCCTATATATAATCATTATATTTGGAAGGTGTTGGAACATTAATATGCCCTAGGTGACATCCCATGGAAACTAAAGTCTACTAATAAATTACAAGGGCTTCATAAACCGTCGGTGGGTGATTTTCCATTTGAAAATAAAACTACCAAACCTAGAATACCATAAATAAACAACTACTATATAGTGTATAAGAATAATATAATAAAACTAAAGGAATAATCGACCAATAAAAATGGAAAATAAAACCATATAACTTATTAGAGTAAAAAGAAGATACCAAATCTAACAACACCAAGACAACTATGACATCCAGTAGAAACTTCCATAAAGTTCCAAGATCCAACTCAATAGTACATACCCAAGGAATCATGATGAATCACTAAAGAATTTAGATACCTTTAATTTACATATTTATTGATATTCAATATATTCAAATTCACCAGAGTTCCCCTAATGTGGGTGATTATAAATCACAATATGATTTCCCCAATGACTTCCCTACTTGGGCCACTATGATAAAATATGTTAGCACATTTATATAAAATATTTTTTAAAAAATTAAAGTAGTTTATATCAGTGATGAAACCATTTTCAAAACAAAAATATATTTATCTTCAAAGTAACCAAACTAGTCTCTAAATTTCACATTTTAATTTGGCACACCCTGTACAAGATCAAAACACACCCACTCTTTCATTCTCTGAATAAAGATCCATACACCTGAGAAATCACAAATTGGTCTACTAAGTCATCACAAGGTACCCATATCTCATGTTACCAATGTATCATTACCATTCTATAGGGTAACATCATTGTACCCTAATGGTAAACACCCCTAATCCAGGGTCACATAAACCAAATGGAATCACACCAATAATGTATGCCGAATAAAATGTAAACCCAAAAATTCCATGTCATTTAAACAAAATAATTATTTAATTGATTTTTTTATTATATCTTTCCCGAATCAAAAACATAGTCAATTTTAAAATCATAATTTTAAAATTCTGAAACCAATTTCACTTTCCACAAAATAACCAATTTCTAAAATAACATAATCCATTATTAAAGACTATTTCCATAATGTTTCTCATATAAATTTCACAATGAATTTCATGAAATTCCATCAATTTTATATTAATAATTCATGCTATAAATAATATTAGGCGAGACTGAAGCCACCAACCAAAATAATTAGGCAAATACCAAGAACATAAACAATTCTTCAACAAACATGTCTGTGATCATCCAAAACATGCCTTAGATCTTATTCCATATCCTCCAAACAACTATATATCATCATGATTGGACTCAAAGAACATGAATATATCCCCAAAGGGATATTTACATGAATCCAAGGGAGGGAAGAATTATAAAACTAATGAAAACTACCTTGACCAAGAACATAACATGGAATCTAGACTCCAATGCATTCAAATTCTCCAAAAGATCTATCCTTAAACAAGTGGAAACATTTATCCAGCCATTTGAGGACGTTCCAATCATGTTAAGGTTAGATTATGGGAAGAATGAGGGTTAAATGTGCAAAAGTGAGTTAGAAACACAAATTATTGATCTTTTTTTAATGAAATAGTATTAGGGTATATGGTTAGGAAAACTTTATGAAATACCATGATTTATATAATTCATCCAAAAACTCAATGAATGTTTGGATAACATGGTTAGAAAAACCATGAACTGACTATCATATACCCCTCTTTTCAACATCACATGATTTATCCTATTTGTTTGGATGGTTTTGCTAAACCATTCACCTAATTGTACACCTACTCAGTTCCAACTACTTCAGTTGCACATGTTTCTTGGAAGGTGTTTCAAATTTTTTTCAACTATGTTCATACAGTCCACCTCCCAAAAATCCCAAAAAACATGACAAAAAATATTCTAATCCTTCCCAAACATAACTCCAAAACATTATATACATAAAATAAATATACAAAGGGTTAATTACATGAAATCGAGGGTGAAACATTCTCCCCATCATTGTACATTCCATCATAAAAAAATTATTATACCACCATTTTTATAAAAGGGTTCAAGACAAATCTAAACCATTTACTTCTCATGTTCCAAAATATCATACTAAATATTACTATGTTGGCATAAAACATGCACTAGAATGATGGGTTTTTCACCCAAAACATTCTATTTTTGATCCACAATCCGCAATGGCACATAGTAAAAATGTATCATATGAATCTAGGTCAACATGATTCCATAGGATCAAATGGTCAAGGTCAAGATGATAAATCATTAATTGAGATACATGAAACACATTATTCACTTAATTGAACATTCATGGAAAATACCGTCGATATTCCACCTCATCGTCCCATTAAAGTATCTTAGAAGGGCATATATATTAAGGATATGACATGAATTTCTTTCCAAAACAATGATTCCATGTTTAGAGAGATTCTTAAGAACTCATGACCACTTAACTCAAATAAAATTGGCCATCAATGACGACCAAACTAATTTTTTTGAATAATTCATTCCATATCCATCATCCTCCTAATCAATTTAATCTTTTTTATTGTCTCTTAAAAAAAATGGTCTATGTAGCTATGTCTCAAAAGTTTCCACTCAATATAGTAGAGTTAGACAAGGATTACAATGAAATGAATAAAAAGGATCAATATGTATCTATTGTTGATAATTGTTGTTATAAATTACACTACTAATAATTTTTGATCTGACCAACAACCGGAAAAATAAATTAAAAAGTCTCTAAAAATATCTTCCAATGATTATTTTATCCTTCAGATTGTCTATATGAGAGTGGATGTTATAATGTGCTCATATTCAACTGAGTCCCAAGGGTTTTTTTGTATTGATATATAAGAACGGGATATGAATTAAATGAATATCAAATAGATAAAATTGAAACTGGTATGTCAGGACTCTTTAAAGATGCTAATAAATAGATTTTAGAAGTGTAATCTACAATACGATGGTCATGAATAAGGATGAAGTTGGTTGACATTTTGAGATGATCCACTATCACCCAAATGTAATCGTATATCCTAACCTTATTTGGGAGAAATTTCACAAATATTATTGCTATATTCTCGAGTTTCCAAATGAGAATAGGTAAATATATAAACATTCCAATTTTCCACTTATTCTCATCTGTAACCTACTGATAGGTGAAGAATCTAAAAAAACTCATCCAAATTCATTTTCATCCCATCCAACCAAAAAAAATTAGTTCATTATACATCATTTGTATCATAGGATGAATAACCCATGTCAAATGGTTATATCATGAACATGTTTTTATAACATGAAAATTGTATGAGTAATTGATCTCCAAACCAAAAAAATTGAACTCCCATCTAGTCAGCATCCCTCAATGGTCTCCCCCCATGGAGTTTTGACCTAAATTCAACGCATTCATAAATATATATATGTTACTCTTTAACCTTAAAAATAATTTTGGAATAAAATAAACCAGAATAAAAAGTTCCATAGTACCACAGTCTTCACAATAAAACTGCATATATGTTATCAGCGACCTCAAATTCCACTATCCTGAATCCTCATTTAGAAACTGAATATATATCTTTTTTGAATAATAAATCTTTGAAAAAAGTTACTTTTCCTAGTGTATAAATCATGTAAAATTCAAACATTTGAGGATAATACATGAATAATATTTTTTGTAGATTCAATTATATTTAGTAGAAAATGTGTTTCAAACTATTATATTCAATAAACATTGGAATTTTCTCCCCAAAGAAACAATGATGTCATTTCTTCAACTAATGGAAAAAATATATAATTATAAATCATGTGATGGGTAATTATTCTCATGAAAACATAACTTATATGAGCCATAAGAAACAATATGATCACCCTGCATGAGAACACATACCAAACCAAATCTTGAAGAATCAAAATACACCACATAGCCCTGTTAGGATTCTAAAAATAAAATATCAATGTTTTTTTAAGGATAACATTATGATATAGAAAATGAATCTGAAATTCATCATTTAATAGAAATGGAATACCTTTCTGTAAAAATTTATCATTTGTGAATATAGTTGTGAAATGTCACGAAAAAAACATCGATAATAACCATCATAGAGAAGGAAAATACGTATCTAAAAAAATACTTAGAGGTGACCAAGACATCAAAACCTCTATATTTTTTGTATCTACAGAAAAACTGATTTTGTAATGCCCCAACCCCAGAATCCCAGAGTCAGTGTATTATTATGTATCATTGGCATGATAAAAAAATATCAAGTCTCGAAAGACTGATTAGATTAGTAGCCTTGGAAATACTAGATACATTAATAATGTTTACATTATATCATAAAATGGAAAAGTACAAAAAATAGTTTCCATAGAAAACACTGAGATCCAATAGATTATCCATGTAGGTTAGTGATAATATAATTCTTCTAATCCTGGGAAAAAATAAAACATAGAAATGGGTTAGATCAGATGCTCAGTAAGGATAAAAATATTGAGAAACCATTCATAAATAAGAATAGACATTGAATGAAATATATAAGACTAAAACAAATTACATTTAAACATGAACTTCATAATAATATGGCACAGATAAAATCAAAATAATTCCATTTACTTACTCACATATATATTCTACTAGTCGAATAATCAAATGCAATATCAATAGCTACTTTCATAATTATGGAATGCATAATGTCAGACTTTTATAACCACATTGTCAAGGCCTTGTGCCAATACTCCAAATAAGATTTTGTGAAGGCATTTTTCAAAGACACTAGTTTTTTTTAATTAGACCTATCGATGCATCATGAAGCTATAGCGGGTTTCACCCATCACATATTATGTCCAATTCATTCCACAATTGAAAAGGTTTAAACATAACATAAACATTCCTATTAAAAAATGCATAAAAAATGTCAATAATTTATCCATAAACCATGAATGATGTAAAAATAACACATCCATAGTCAAACATATCACAAAACCATCAATACAATACAGATGTTTTGTATCATAATAAATCAACTTCAAATAATCTTAAAATCCATCAATGGATGTTGACATAGATGCAATCAAAACCTTTTATTAGAGAAATATCTCTTTCTATTTTGAATTAATTTAAGAAAACATTAATTTTGAAAATATTCTAATAAGATTATAATGGAATCTTCAATGATTTTATAATGTCTGAAAATAGCCGCACACGCCGTAAAAGTTAAAAAAACATTCTTACCTTAATTTTGTCAAAAATGTTATAAAATAACTTGTTTAGAAAAAAACAGAAAGATTCCTTTCAAAATATATAATTTCAAATAAAGGTGTAAATGAATTTACCCCATTTTCTAGTAAATAGTAATAATTTTTTGAAATACAATTTTAAGAAACATGGACGTAGATGATAAAGAGGTCCCAGTAGATAATTACAGATAAACAGTATTAAATAATAAAAAGATTGTGAAATTAACCCCTAATTTATACTTTTCCTTGGTCGAGGGTAGGTTATCCTCCTATATAATTGTGACAAAATTGTTATTAAATTATACAAGAATCATATACATTAATATGATAGAATATATGAACTTTTAACATTTCCTGGTTAACAATATCTTAGTATTATCCTCATTGGGGGTGTTAACTGATTCGTTTTCCATTGTATATTTTATTATGTATGTAATGTTTGTTATGGATAGGATGTATCATATTCATATTCATAATGATATTAACTCTTTAAACATTATTTTTAATCATAAAATAAATATTATTCTTGAATGGATACAATGGGGAATGAATCTCATCACGTTTGTGGAGACGGTAATCCGTACGTACGCATGAGAAAAATTACCATTTTATTGATATTAAAATAATATATAATTGGATGGTATAATATATATAAAGAATCATTATCATGTTTTATTTATTATTTAAATCAATTACACATCATTATTATACCCTCCAAATAATAATTTATTGAATAACAATTACACCACGACGCAGAGACAGTAAGCCATATGTATGAACGTATGATTACATGTCATTCAGAGGTTGGATAGAATAATGAATATGGTTGTAACATATTTATAATATCTTCACAGTATATAGAAGATACTGGAGTTATTAATTTAGAATGTAAATAACAAATAAAGTGGAAATGGAAGAAGAATGGAACTTGAAAGAGGAGATGAAATATTTACATCTTCTTCGGGTTCTTCCTTTTGATTTGATCAAAAGGGATGCATAAGATGGTATAATGATTTAAAAAGTAATCTAGTATTATGAGAGTATAGTTGAGAGGATATTTGGGAAGGGGTTGGCCGAGAAATATTGCTTTGATGGTGTGAATTAGAGAGAAGGCGAAGGACCCTTTTATAAGAGTGGTGTTGGACCCCTTGGAAAAGCTTGAAATATTATTTTATAATAAAATAATTTTTGTTTTATAATGGCTCAAAAATGAATTATTTAAATTATAATGTGGGTATGGGTCGAACAAAACTCAAAAAATAGGATTTAGGGAGGTTTGGGTCTCTATATTAACTTTATTCTTTATATTTAACTATTAGTTAAGAAGTTTGACATTTACCACGTCTCTTTGTATTTTTATATTATATGGTTAATAAACATAAAATATACTTCCAATAGAACCCAAAGAGTTTAATTAATGATTCAGATATCATTATATATTTCTTTTGGCCGATCCTTATATTTTTTGGAATATAATATCAATTAATAATATAATATTTGTTTTAAAAACTCTTTTTTGTCACTTTTGAAACTATTTGGTATTTTGTTTATTATGAATTTATAATAGCATTATTACTTCGAAAAAAATTCATCTAACCAACCCTATAATGTCATCTTAACCTAGAAAATTTATGTAATTCATAAAAACTCTCAAATTATATTTTTTTGGATATTTATAATATCCATTATTTTTATATTTCATTAATTAGGTAATTACAGCATCATCATTGTATCACAAATAAATTAAATTATTTAATATATAAAAAATTTAAATAAAATAGCAAAATTTATATAAAAATCTATTTATCTTTCTAATGAATATTTATTCTTGAATTTATATTATGTGTAACCCTATATTATAAATGTTTTAGTTATTAAACATTGAATTTAAAACTTTTAACTCATCTTTGAATTAAATAATAATACAGGTCCTAATCTAATAAAAGTGGAAGTAAAGGACCATATTTCATTCCAAATGTTTTTTGGATGAATTAAACATATCCAATAGAATTAGGACATGTGTTAGGGTAATGATAATTACATTTTTACCTTTAATTACCCTACTTACTTTTGACAGTGGTAAATAAAAGTAAAATGATACTACTGACCAAAGATTATTTTCATCTTATGGAACCACGTTTTACTTACTGATATCAACCATGTCACTCGTATTTTCGAAATTAAACTCACAAAAGTGGTAAAATTTTGTTTTTTGTAAATTTGAAAATGCTCCTAAAAGGTGCGTAAAAGACGGTAAAACGTTCAATAAAATTTTTATATATTTAAAATCATAATAAACCGACTCCAATGAATTAAATTGAACTTTTATATCCATTATGTATTTTTTTCTACCTAAAATAAAATAAATAATAATTTAAATAAAATTTCATGTTTTAAACTATAACTCAGTGTTTTTCATTATTCATCTAAAATTTAATTATTTAATAAAAATACCAAAAATCCACCCTAAGATAATTTCGATATTCCGAATCCAAAAATGATGTCCATTTTGAAAGATAAAATTTAAGAAATTTTAAAAAAGTGGTTTTATTATTCATAACGGCTAGTTAGATTGGTTGTGGTGTGTTAGAACTCGAAGTTACGTACAACACACGCTATTTTATTATTCAAAAAGAAGTGTACCATGGAAGATTGGGGTGTTACATTCTCCCCTCCTTCAAATAATTTCATTCTTGAAATTTCTAGAATATTACTGCATAAAAATACATGGGTGGTTCTTCATCATAATTTCCTCAGGTTCCCACATTTCCTCTTCTATCTTATGGTTTCTACATAGAACATTTACCGGACGATTCGTCCGATTTCTCAGCACTTGTTCTCTTGTATCAAGAACCTCGATTGGCTTTTCGCAATAAGATAGACCAGGTTGTAGTTCTAATTCCTCATAGGTGAGTACATGCATTGGGTCAGGCATGTATTCTCTCAATAGTGATACATGGAATACACCATCAACTTTGGAAAGACTTTGTGGCATTGAAAAAAAGTAAGCGACAACCCTAATTGGATCTAGAATATCAAAAGGACTGATGTACCTGGGACTCAATTTTCCCTTCTTACCGAAACGTATAACACCCTTCTAATGAAATACCTTCATGAAAACATGGTCTTCTACCTCATATTCCAAATCCTTCATTCGATTATCGTCATAGATATTCTTCCTACATTGAGATGATTTGATGTGGGTTTGGATTACCTTTACCATTTCTATTGTTTCCTCCACATGTTCTAGGCCTATGAGTTTTCTTTCACCAACTTCATCCCAACAGGTTGGTGTGTGACATCTCTTTCCATATAACGCTTCATATACTTCCATCCGAATACTTAAATAGAAGATATTATTATAGGAAAATTCTACTATAGGTAAATATCAATCTCACATACTTTGAAAGTCATGTGAGCATGATCTCCATATGTATTCTATGTCTTGAATAGTCCATTCTCATTGTCCAACAGTTTGAGGGTGGTATGTTGTACTCAAACAAAGTTTAGTAATCAGGGTTTCTGAAGAATTTTCTAGAATCTTGATGTAATCCTGGTATCATAATCAGAAATAATAGATTGTGGTACTCCATGAATTCTTACAACTTTATTAATATATATTCTTTCTAAACGTTCAAGTGGTAAATATTCTCTTATAGAATGAAAATTTTCTGACATGGTAAGATGATCTACAATGACCCATATTACATCATTCCTTCTAGGATTATTTGGTAGTACCATGAAAAAGTTCATCATAATATTATCCCATTTCCACTAAGGTATGGGAAGAGATTACAAGACTTCTCCAGGTTGTTGCCTTTCAGCTTTAACTTGTTGAAAAACAATACATACTGACACAAAATCAGCAATCTCCCACTTTTTTTGCCCCACCAAAAATGTTCATTTAAATATCTATATATTTTGGTGCTACCATGGTGTATAGAGAAATTAGAGATATGAGAATCATCTAAAATATCCCTTTTTAGATTAGGTATATTAGGAACACAATGTCTCTTCCCAAATTTCAAAATCCCATCTTTAGATATGAAGTCGATCAATCTCCCATCGTTCACAGATATAATATTCTTTTTAAATTCCTCATCATCAGCCTGAGTACTTTTTATCCTTCCAAGTAAATATGGTTTGGAAACCATTTCAAAAAGCATTGATGTTTCACCTTCAACGGTTATTCCCAAATCCATATTAACTATATCCATGAAAATAGGATCCCATTCAACTCTCAACTTTTTCAAAACTCCATGATCATTTATACTTAAAGCATATGCAACCATATTTTCCTTCCCCGAGTGGTAGATTATAGTGAAATAATAATCATTGAGTAGTACAAGCCATCACCTTTCCCACATGTTGATTTATTTTTGTGAGAAAATATACCTCAAACTATTGTGATCAGTATAAATCTCACATTTTTCACCATAGAGAAAATGTATCCATATCATCAAATAAAAGATTACATCTGCTAACTAATTATCATGAGTAGGATATTTTTTCTAATTAAATTTTAGGTTTTGTGATGCATAGGAAATAACCATATCATTCTGCATAAGGACAAAACCAAGTCCTTTCATTGATGCAACACTATAAATTACAAACCCATCATTCCCCATTGGTAGAGTCAATATAGGGGCATTGATAATATTCTCATAAACTATCCAAAAAACTCTTCACAATCTTTCGTAAAAACAAATTTCACCCCTTTACATGTTAGATTGGTTAATGGGTTAGCCAACTGGGAAAAAATCTGGACGAAACGTCGATAATAACCTGTTAAACCAATAAAACTGCTTACCTTAGTTATACTTTTCAGTGCTGGCCATTCTTCGAATTCCTTGTTCATATAAGGATCAATATAGATTCTATCCACAGAGACAATGTGTCCAAGAAAATAAATCTCATGAACTCAAAATTCACACTTGTTATGCTTCCCATATAATTTGTTTCTTCTAAGAGTCTTCAAGATAATGCACAAGTGATTTTCATGATATTCATATCATTTGGAGTATACTAAGATATCTTCAATAAATAACACTAAAAAGTCATCATGACATTTCTTGAAAACTATATTCATTAGATCCATGAAGATAGAGGGTGTGTTAGTCAATACAAAAGGCATTACTGTAAACTCATAATTCTCATACATGGTTCGAAATGTTGTTTTTGGAATTCCATTCTTCTTCACACACAACGGATGATATCCAGATCGAAGGTCAATCATTGAAAATTATTGAGCTCCATGAAGTTGGTCCAATAAATCATCAATGCGAGGTAGGGGATACTTTTTTATTATTATTATGGAATTGATCTCCCAGTAGTCGATGCACAACCACAAAGATCCATCTATATTCTTAACAAAAATGATAGGAGTTCCCCATGGAGAAACATTACGGTGAATAAATCACTTATTACATAATTCCTCTAGTTGTTTCTTTAGTTCCACTACTTCCATAGTGGCAATTCTATAAGGGGTATTCGATATGGTCCTTGGACCAAGAATTAAATCAATGGAAAACTCAATTTCTCATTTTGGAGGTTGTCCAGGTAAGTCTTTTAGAAACACATCAACATATACTTTCGCAATATGTGAGTCCTCTATTTGAACATTCCTTTCCTCACCCACAGTTATTTCATTCTCTTCCTCCCCAATAGTTGAATTTAGTTGATCTACTATGGGTGGATATAGATAAGAGTTAGGTGGTGGAATTTATACTATAAAGATAAGGTACTACATATCATCATAAAAAAGTGTAACAACTTTCTTCTTACAATAAATTTTTTCATCATGGTCTGAATGCCAATCCATACTGAGGATTATATCAAATTCAATCAAGGGTATGATGATGAAATCAGTAGATAATGGAAATTTATATGCCCTAATGGGGACTTAGTAAAAAAACATTGTTTCAATGATAATTCCCTTACAAGTTTTGACTGACAACTCCCTTGTTCAGTAAAATTTTAAATATCTAATTTTCCTAGCTAAATGGGGTGATATGAAACAAATGCGATGATCCAAAATCAAATAAAGAATTTGATAAACTTGAATAAACAATTAAATTACATGCCACTAAATCTTTCGGTGCATCAACCACAACAGTAGTGATAGCATAATCTTGGTCTTGAACCCTTGGCCTTTTTTGAGGTAAGTTCCCATGACTCTTAGGACATTCATTTGCATAATTCCCCCTTTATACAAAATTGTAGCATTCAATATCGATAGCCTCTTTCATCCCCTTTCAATCACGAGAATGGTGTCATTTTTCACCACATTTGAAATAGACTCTCATTACCTTCAGGAATGTACCGAGGTGTTTCT
Source organism: Viscum album (assembly GCA_963277665.1). Taxonomy (NCBI): domain Eukaryota; kingdom Viridiplantae; phylum Streptophyta; class Magnoliopsida; order Santalales; family Viscaceae; genus Viscum; species Viscum album. The sequence continues at coordinate 1,651,813,670 of OY728121.1, read as the reverse complement.
TCCCACATTTACTACGGGATGGATATTCAACATTTCCTTTCTTCCTCTTATTTCCATTTCTAGAGTGTTTAGCAGATCTCTTCTTCTTTTTCTTTTCATTAAAGTCATAAGACATGGAATTTAATTTTCTGTCATGATAGCACATGAGACAATTTCTTTGTACAACGAGAAGGATTGTGAGACTAATTCTCAACGGATAAATGGTTTTAAACCATCAATGAAACGATCAATCTTACTTCATGGGTTAGATATATAATATGCAGCATTCCCCGCTAAACTTGTCATGTTATCTTCAAACATTGCGACATTCTCATCCTCATTTTTCCTCAGGCTCAGAAATTGTCATTCCATATCCACTCGATGGTCATGAAGAAAGTATTTTTATAAGAAAATTTCTTTAAACTCCCTCCATTAAATATTTGATACTTCTTCATATTCCTTTTTGTTTTGAATAAATGACCATCATTGATCAGCATCTTCAGTGAGGTGGTAAACTTCCATGACAACTTTTTCCCTTTCACTACTTCCCACGACATGGAATATTTTATCTAAAGAATTTATCCATTACTCAGCCACTAACAGATTTGTAATCACATTTAATGTTGTTGTTTGTAACCTCATGAAGCAATCTAACATTGATCCTCCATGCTGTGGATCAGGGTCCTCCATACGAGTAATGTTATTATTCATAACCTAAGTGAGTTATCCCATTATGGTGATTAGCTGATCAGCACCAGTTGAATCACCAGCTCTACTATAATTATCTTTAGTAGGATGGAAATATATAAATAGAGTGAGTGCATTTATATTATTTCCATTCCATCCACTAGGCGCCATTTCTAAACAATGGAATAAACTAGATTAGTTTATGAATCGCAATACATGAATCCAAACTTGTAAAACACTAAACATAAATTTAAATGTTTAGGGATATAATACATAATCATAAACAAAATTATTTGATGAATTATATAATCATAAACCCTTCATACTGTTTTTTAATAAAAATGAGAATTATCCTAAGAATATCCCTAGGGAGTGTCGTAACCAAGAGTGCTGCAAGGCCCATTGCTGTCCACCAGTTCTCGTTCAAGTCTAGCTCAATGCGATGTTTTTAGTTTTTACCCCTAGGTCCATCTATGGAAGAACCGCCTCTACCTGCTCATATCCATATAGGGATGTATTTCTTGGAAATCTCACAAAATCTCTACAAGAAAAAAATTCTAGGAAGTTATTCTATACTATTCCTCAAATGTAACACCCCAAGATTTCATAGTGTGTTATTTCTTAAAAATAATTCAATAACTTGCACTACACGCAACACCGAGTTCAATCACACCATTAAAAGAGGTCATGAATAGTATTAACTACATTTTGAACTTTATATAATCCTTATAATTTTAGAATCCCTATTATGAGTTTCTTAGTCATAATGCAAGAACAGATTCATTTTCAGTATTTCACTTTTATCAACATCTAATAGTGAAACCTTTTTAAATACAATATTTTAAACTTTTTGACTAAATGGGGACATCAAAAATTTAAAATGAAACACCCCAAGCTTCCATGGTACGTTTCCCTTTGAATAATGTGATAGCGTGTGTTGTACGCAACACCGAGTTCTAACACACCATAACCAATCAAACTAGCCGTTATAAATAGTAATACCTACTTTTTGAAAATATATATATTTTATATTTCAAAATGGACATCATTTTTGGATTCAGAATATCGAATTTAGCCTAAGGTGAAATTTTGGTACTTTTCGGATAACTTTCATATTTTGATGAATAGTGAAAATTACTAAATTTTAATTAAAAACAACTTTTTTAATCAAAATAATTAATAGTGATAAATTATGAATTTGAGTGGTTTTAAAGTATATTTAGAATATATTTTTACAATTTAATATAATGTTGGTCATTAGACATAATTTTACAATTAAACCGAACATAAACAAGTGTCAATCTTTTGATAGTTATTATCTCTTAAAAACACGCTTTTTGTTTTGACAGCGGGAATTAATTTTAAATTAATTTCTGCCACTTCTGTGTTTTGAATTTAGAAAAATGGATTCCATATTTGGAATCAGGATGTTCAAATTGTGTAAATAGGTAACTTTTATTTTTAGACATTTTGAATAATTACTGCGGTAAATATTTTATTTACCATGGTTAATGGTAAATACGATAAATAAGGGTTAAAAAATAAAATTATAATAATATTAAATTACCCTAAAACGTGTCTTAACCCTATATTTTGATACATGATCGACCATGGGAATCTTTGGGTCTATTTTGGGACCCCATGGATCCACTTGTAAGTGATAATGACACTTTATTTTAATTTAGTTAAAATGAATACAAAAATGACACAAGCATATATCTTTTAGAACAACAATTGTTACATATGGTTATATATGTTGGATTTTAGATTATAAATATTCATTAGAAATCTGAAAAGATTTCCTACATAATGATATTTTATTTATAATTTTTAGACATTAAATAATTTATTTTATATATGACACAATGATGATGCAGTAATTACTATAATAGTGAAAAATTAAAATAATTGATATTAAAAATACCCAAATAAATATAATATGAAACTTTTAATGAATTAAACTAATTTTCTAGGATAACATGATATATTATGATTGATTTAATTGACTTTTTTTGAAGTAATCAATCTGTTATGAGTTTCACAAAAATCAACTATTGAATAGTGTCAAAATTGACATAAAAGAGTTCTTAAACAAATATTATATTATTAATTGATATTAAATTACTAAAAATCTAAGGTTCGGCCAAGATACTTATATCATGATAGGTTCATCATTAATGTACCACTTGGGGGTCGCTTGGATGTATATAGTAAGTTTATTAACCATATTATATAAAAATACAAAGAGACATTGTAAAAGTGAAACTAATTAACTTAGAGTAAATACTTAAAGATAAGGTTAATATAAGTACCCAAACCTGTCTAAATTCTATTGGTTGAGTGATTTTCGACCTATAACCACCTTAAACTTTGAATAATCAACTTTGGAGCTATTAGAAACCGAATATGAATTTATTATAAATTAATATTTCTAGCTTTTCCAAAGCTGCCCCTCACCCCTCTTATAAAAGGGCACTCCTCCTTCTCATTTATTCACACCTTCAAAGCCTTTTGGTTCGTCCAAACTCTGACCAAATACTCTCCCAACATCCATCACTACAACCTAGAGGCCTTATTTTGATCAGAAAGCCAACCTATGGAGCCCTTTTGATAAAATCAAAAGGAAGAACCCGAAGAAGAGGTAATGATTTCACCACCCTTCTCCAAGCTCATTTCTTCTTCCACTTCTTCTTCCTTTGTTCTTACCATTCTAAAATAATAACTCAAGTATCTCACATATACTGTGATGTTATTATAAATATGGTACAATCATATTCAGTATTCTATCCACCCTTTGAATAACATGTCACCATACGTGCGTACGTACGGCTTACCGTCTCCACGTCGTGGTGTAATTGTTATTCAATATAATATTATTTGGATGGGTATAATAATGATGTGTAACTCATGTAAATAATAAATATAACATGTTAATGATTCTGTATATATGATATACCATCAATTTATATATTATTTTAATATCAAAAAAATGATATTGTCACTCGTGCGTACGTAAGGACTACCGTCTCCACGAACGCGATGAGATTCATTCTCCATCGTATCCATTCAAGTATAATTATCATTTGATGATATAAAAATGATGTTTAAGGACTGGATATCATTCTGGATATGAATAAGATACAAAAACCATGTCTTATGTAACAAAACATATAAAAGAAAATGAGTAAGTTAACTCCCGAAACGACGATAATTCTAATATATTATTAACAAATCAATGTTAAAAGATCATATATGATATCATATTATTATATATGATTCTTGTATAATTTAATAACAACTATTTCACCATTATACAGGAGGTTAACCTACCCCAACCAAGGAAAAGTACAAGGTAAGGGTTTACTTTACAACCTCTTCATTATCCAAGGTTGTTTATACGTAATAATCTACTGGGATCTCTTTATCATCCACATCCATGTTTCTTAAAAATGCATTTCAAAACATTTTTACTATTTACTAGAATATGAGTTAAAGTCATTTATACCCTTTTTTGACTTTTATAAGTGGTTTATAAAGGAATCTTTCGGTCGTTTTCAAAACAAGGTCCTTTTTAACCTTTTCGACAGAATTAAGGTAAGAATGTTTTTTAACTTATACGGCGGGTGCGGCTATTTTCCGCCGTTATAAAATCTTCAAAGATTCCCTTACAAGCTTATAAGAATATTTTCAAAGAAAATGTTTTATTTTATATGGATCTTAAATTATTTCAAAATAAAAAGTGATATTTCTTTAAAAAGAATTTTGATTTCATCTATGTCAACATCCTTTGATGGATTTTAAGATTATTTGAAGTTGATTTATTATGATACAAAACTTCTATATTGTATTGAAGGTTTTGTGATATGTTTGACTGTGGATGTGCTATTTTTATACCATTCATAGTTTATGGTGAAAGTATTGACATTTCATATGCTAGTTTTAATATGAATGTTTATGTTATGTTTAAACCTTTTCATATGGGAATGCATTGGACTTAATATGTGACGGGTGGAGCCCGCTATAGCTCCTCGATGCATCGGTAGGTCTAATGAGACAAACTAGTGTCTTGGCACAAGGCCTTGACAAAATCTTATTTGTAGTCTTGGCACGAGGCCTTGGCAATGTGGTTATGATAGTCTGGCATTATGCATTCCAACATTATGAAAGTGGTTATTGATTTTTTCATGTGATTATTCGATTAGTAGAATATCCATGTGAATAAGTAAATGGAATTATTTCATTTTATTTATGCCATACCATGTTGAAAGTTCATGTTTGAAAGGATTTTGTTTTAGTTATACATTGCCTTAAAAGTTTATTCTTATTTATAAAAGTTTCCGCTATATTGTTATCCTTACTGGACATTTGAGCTCACCCCTTTTCTATGTTTTATTTTTCCCAGGAAGTGAAGATGTAAGTTATGAATGACCTGCAGGGATATTATGAGGGGATTATAGTGTGGACTGTGGAAACATTATGTTGTTGTAGTAGTTTTTCATTTTATGATGTAATCTAAAACTTATGAATATATCTAGTGTTTCCAAGGCTACTAAACCAATCGGTCTTTCGAGATTTGATCTTTCTTGTGATCATGCCAATGTTATGTAATAATGCACCGACTCTAGGCAACTAGGGTCGGGGCGTTACAGTTGGTATCAGAGGAAGTTTAGTACAAACCTTGGAATCTAGATTTAGATAAACTCTGATTAGAGCACGTAGACCTAAGATTAACTTTGAGGATTAGTATAGAAGAACTTCCTAGAATTTTGGTATTGTAGAGATTTTGTGAGTTTTCCGAGCAATACATCCCTGTCTGGATACGAGCAGGTAGAGGCGGCTCTGGCAAAGATGTACCTAGGGGTAAAACCCGAAAACACCTCTTTGAGCTAGACTCGAACGGGAACTGGTGCACGACAATGGGCCTTGCTGCACTCTTGTTTATGACACTCCCGGGGGATATGCTTAGGATAACTCTCATTTTCTTTACAAATCATTTTGAAGGGATTATGAGTATATACTTCCTCAAAGAAAACATTCTTATGATTATGGATTATATCCATAAATAGTTCAATTTATGTTAAGTGTTTTATAAGTATGGGATTATGTATTTTGATTCATAAACTGATCTAGTGTATGCCATTGTTTAGAAATGGCGCCCAGTAGAAGGAATGAGAACTCCAGAAATGCACATGATCCAAAGAGAAGGAAGGATCATATCTTTCATGGTCTTATGCTAGAATTTATAAGAGAAATAGTCTCCCATGTATTATCATCATATGAAGAAATAATATCATGTGTTGATAAGATAAGTAAAGAGTTTACTGAGTCCTATGGCTTTGAAGGGAAGCAAGAGAAGAAAAGGATGGAAGAGAGAAAGATGGATAAAAGTAAGAGGGAAACGAAGAATTTTCCCATATGTGGTAACTGTGGAAAGACACACCCTGGAACTTGCCTGAAAGGAATGGGAGTTTGTTATAAGTGTGGAGGAAAAGGGCACAAAGTATGTGACTGCAAGGGTAAGAAAATGGTTTCAAATGTACAATGCTTCATTTGCAAGGAGTTTGGACACTACGCGAACCTATGTCCAAGTCATCAGACTATGCCGCAAATGATGTTATTGGATAATAATCATGTTATGATACTACCACAGATGAAGAGGGATGATTAGAGTTCTTATGTTGATTATGTCAATTGAGTGTTGTATCAACAATGTACTTGTTACAATAATCATGGAGTATATAAGGATTGTACTGCAGTACTATTTCATTAAGGACTTGAGATTGTGTGGAACAAATAAAAGTGACTCAATAGCAGGATAAATTTTTGGAAAATATATGGTTGAGAGAATGATAAATCATAATATAGTTCTGATACTGAGGTAGTGATTTTGGAATAATATGTGATTGTTTTGGATAAATTATATTGGATATTCTTGACTACCTTGGAACTGATTAATGATTTGTATATTCCATCATTGTTGGGGTTTAAAACATTTTTGGATTAATGAAGTATATCCAGCATTCTATATGGAATAAGGGAGCATGAATGTAATCAATAAGGAATATGGTAATACATGATGAAGGTATTCATATTCTATTACGGGGTAAAAAGGATCTATATTATGTTTACCTTCCTTATAAATGTTGGACTGTGAGTTTAGACAGAAGTATTTTGGATAGTTCTAGTTTGGATTATTTTGGATTGCCATAAAAGGACAACCCGGAGGTCGGGCGGCAACCCGTCGCGTCCGGCAAGGCTGCGAGACTTGAACCCGCAACCGAAGGGCGACAAGGGTGTATCACCTACCACTGTCCCACGAGATGTCCTGAATTAAATAATGTAGTTTTTTTAAAAGATCTGGTAGATGAATTATAATTCATTTATTTTGGAACCCTGTACGAATAGTATAAATAGAAAAAAAAAATTTACGTTATATTATCTTTTAGAATGAAAGATGAGTTTGTGGTAGAAATTTATGAATGGGTAAAATTCTAATTATAAAGTAAGTATATCTCCTTATTATCTTATCCAATCTCATAAATAAATTCCTCAACATTATTAATAGAAACATAGAACAAAAATGTTGTCCTAGATGGTACCTTAAATCATCACAAATTTATGGCTTTGGGATTGTTGGCCTTTTCATAGACATGTTCTCTACCACTCTTCATAAGATAATTGATGGTTAGATTTCTCTTCCATATCCATATTTTCCTACATGGAACCCTAGTATGTGTTATTTTCGGTAATCTTCATACTTTCCACTCTTTATTTTAAATAGAGGCCTCATTAATTCATTTTTCGATGTGGGATTTCAACTAAGATATTTTGAAATGTCCAAAATGTGTTGTCCCAATATCATATATTTTGTTGAACCGATGGTACTTCAAATCATCATGGATTGATGAGTTTAAGGACCTCAATTTTATACTTGTTTGTGATTGATGACCTCAATCACTACCTATAAATATTTACGTTTTTCCTCCAATTATATGTCTCTAATTGCCACCAATGTTCTCCTAATCGAGATCATAATTTGGTGGTGACCCTTTAATTTTTCTTTTCTTCATATTAAGACTAAATTTTAGTAACCCAATTTCCGATGGGGGTTTTCCCACAAATATATTTTCTACTTTCAACCTTTTATTTTTGAAGAACAATTTCAAATTGCGAGGACGCAATTTATTGAAGGAGGGGAGAATGTAACACCCCAAGATTTCATAGTGTGTTATTTCTTAAAAATAATTCAATAACTTGCACTACACGCAACACAGAGTTCAATCACACCATTAAAAGAGGTCATGAATAGTATTAACTACATTTTGAACTTTATATAATCCTTATAATTTTAGAATCCCTATTATGAGTTTCTTAGTCATAATGCAAGAACAGATTCATTTTCAGTATTTCACTTTTATCAACTTCTAATAGTGAAACCTTTTTAAATACAATATTTTAAACTTTTTGACTAAATGGGGACATCAAAAATTTAAAATGAAACAACCCAAGCTTCCACGGTATGTTTCCCTTTGAATAATGTGATAGCGTGTGTTGTACGCAACACCGAGTTCTAACACACCATAACCAATCAAACTAGCCGTTATAAATAGTAATACCTAATTTTTGAATATATATATATTTTATATTTCAAAATGTACTTCATTTTTGGATTCGGAATATCTAATTTAGCCTAAGGTGAAATTTTGGTACTTTTCGGATAACTTTCATATTTTGATGAATAGTGAAAATTACTAAATTTTAATTAAAAACAACTTTTTTAATCAAAATAATTAATAGTGATAAATTATGAATTTGAGTGGTTTTAAAGTATATTTAGAATATATTTTTACAATTTAATATAATGTTGGTCATTAGACATAATTTTACAATTAAACCGAACATAAACAAGTGTCAATTTTTTGATAGTTATTATCTCTTAAAAACACGCTTTTTGTTTTGACAGCGGGAATTAATTTTAAATTAATTTCTGCCACTTATTCGATTTGAATTAAGTAAAATTTATTCCATATTTGGAATCAGGATGTTCAAATTGTGTAAATAGGTAACTTTTATTTTTAGACATTTTGAATAATTACTGCGGTAAATATTTTATTTACCATGGTTAAGGGTAAATCCGGTAAATAAGGGTTAAAAAATAATATTATAATAATACTAAATTGCCCTAAAACGTGTCTTAACCCTATTGGTTGATACATGTTCGACCATGGGAATCTTTGGGTCTATTTTGGGACCCCATGGATCCACTTGTAAGTGATAATGACACTTTATTTTAATTTAGTTAAAATGAATACAAAAACGACACAAGCATATATCTTTTAGAACAACAATTGTTAGATATGGTTATATATGTTGGATTTTAGATTATAAATATTCATTAGAAAGCTAAAAAGATTTCCTACATAATGATATTTTATTTATAATTTTTAGACATTAAATAATTTATTTTATATATGACACAATGATGATGAAGTAATTACTATAATAGTGAAAAATTAAAATAATTGATATTACAAATACCCAAATAAATATAATATGAAACTTTTAATGAATTAAACTAATTTTATAGGATAATATGATATATTAGGATTGATTTAATTGACTTTGTTAGAAGTAATCAATCTGTTATGAGTTTAACACAAATCAACTATTGAATACTGTCAAAATTGACATAAAAGAGTTCTTAAACAAATATTATATTATTAATTGATAGTAAATTCCTAAAAATTTAAGGTTCGGCCAAGAGACTTATATCATGATAGGTTCATCATTAATGTACCACTTGGGGGTCGATTGGATGTATATAGTAAGTTTATTAACCATATTATATAAAAATACAAAGAGACATTGTAAAAGTGAAACTAATTAACTTAGAGTTAATACTTAATGATAAGGTTAATATAAGTACCCAAACCTGTCTAAATTCTATTGGTTGAGTGGTTTTCGACATATCCCCACCTTAAACTTTGAATAATCAACTTTGGAGCCATTAGAAACCGAATATTAATTTATTATAAATTAATATTTCTAGCTTTTCCAAAGGTGCCCCTCACCCCTCTTATAAAAGGGCACTCCTCCTTCTCATTTCTTCACACCTTCAAAGCCTTTTGGTTCGGCCAAAATCTGCCCAAATACTCTCCCAACATCTCTCACTACAACCTAGAGGCCTTAGTTTGATCCGAAAGCCAACCTAAGGAGCCCTTTTGATCAAATCAAAAGAAGAACCCGAAGAAGAGGTAATGATTTCACCACCCTTCTGCAAGCTCATTTCTTCTTCCACTTCTTCTTCCTTTGTTCATACCATTCTAAAATAATAACTCCAGTATCTCACATATACTGTGATGTTATTATAAATATGGTACAATCATATTCAGTATTCTATCCACCCTTTGAATAACATGTCACCATACGTGCGTACGTACGGCTTACCGTCTCCACGTCGTGGTGTAATTGTTATTCAATATAATATTATTTGGATGGGTATAATAATGATGTGTAACTCATGTAAATAATAAATATAACATGTTAATGATTCTGTATATATGATATAACATCCATTTATATATTATTTTAATATCAAAAGAATGATATTGTCGCTCGTGCGTACGTACGGACTACCGTTTCCACGAACGCGATGAGATTCATTCTCCATCGTATCCATTCAAGTATAATTATCATTTGATGATTTAAAAATGATGTTTAAGGACTGGATATCATTCTGGATATGAATAAGATACAACAACCATGGCTTATGTAACAAAACATATAAAAGAAAATGAGTAAGTTAACTCCCGAAACGACGATAATTCTAAGATATTATTAACAAATCAATGTTAAAAGATCATATATGATATCATATTATTATATATGATTCTTGTATAATTTAATAACAACTATTTCACCATTATACAGGAGGTTAACCTACCCCAACCAAGGAAAAGTACAATGTAAGGGTTTACTTTACAACCTCTTCATTATCCAAGGTTGTTTATACGTAATAATCTACTTGGATCTCTTTATCATCCACATCCATGTTTCTTAAAAATGCATTTCAAAACATTTTTACTATTTACTAGAATATGAGTTAAAGTCATTTATACCCTTTTTGACTATTATAAGTGGTTTATAAAGGAATCTTTCGGTCGTTTTCAAAACAAGGTCCTTTTTAACCTTTTCGACAGAATTAAGGTAAGAATGTTTTTTAACTTATACGGCGGGTGCGGCTATTTTCCGCCGTTATAAAATCTTCAAAGATTCCCTTACAAGATTATAAGAATATTTTCAAAGAAAATGTTTTATTTTATATGGATCTTAAATTATTTCAAAATAAAAGGAGATATTTCTTTAAAAAGAATTTTGATTTCATCTATGTCAACATCCTTTGATGGATTTTAAGATTATTTGAAGTTGATTTATTATGATACAAAACTTCTATATTGTATTGAAGGTTTTGTGATATGTTTGACTATGGATGTGCTATTTTTATAACATTCATAGTTTATGGTGAAATTATTGACATTTCATATGCTAGTTTTAATATGAATGTTTATGTTATGTTTAAACCTTTTCATATGGGAATGCATTGGACTTAATATGTGACGGGTGGAGCCCGCTATAGCTCCTCGATGCATCGACAGGTCTCATGAGACAAACTAGTGTCTTGGCACAAGGCCTTGACAAAATCTTATTTGTAGTCTTGGCACGAGGCCTTGGCTATGTGGTTATGATAGTCTGGCATTATGCGTTCCAACATTATGAAAGTGGTTATTGATGTTTGCATGTGATTATTCGATTAGTAGAATATCCATGTGAATAAGTAAATGGCATTATTTCATTTTATTTATGACATACCATGTTTAAAGTTCATGTTTGAAAGGATTTTGTTTTAGTTATACATTGCCTTAAAAGTTTATTCTTATTTATAAAAGTTTCCGCTATATTGTTATCCTTACTAGGCATTTGAGCTCACCCCTTTTCTATGTTTTATTTTTCCCAGGAAGTGAAGATGTAAGTTATGAATGACCTGCAGGGATATTATGAGGGGATTATAGTGTGGACTGTGGAAACATTATGTTGTTGTAGTAGTTTTTCATTTTATGATGTAATGTAAAACTTATGAATATATCTAGTGTTTCCAAGGCTACTAAACCAATCGGTCTTTCGAGATTTGATCTTTCTTGTGATCATGCCAATGTTATGTAATAATGCACCGACTCTAGGCAACTAGGGTCGGGGCGTTACATCAAAGCCTATCTTAGGGCTATCTGCTTTAATCAGAGTTTATCTAAATCTACTTTCCAAGGTTTGTACTAAACATCCTATGATACCAATTGTAACGCCTTGGCCCCATAAGCCAAGAGTCGGTGCATTATTAAGTATCATTTTCATGATCAAAAAATATCATGTCTCGAAAGACCGATTAGTTTAGTAGCCTTGGAAATACTAGATACATTCATAAGGTTTAAATTACATCATTAAATGGAAAACTACAACAACATAGTTTCAATAGACAACACTAAGATCTCATAGACTATCCCTACAGGTCAGTCAGAATATACCTCTTCGCATCCTGGGAAAAAAATAAAACATTGAAAGGGGTGAGATCATATGCTCAGTAAGGATAAAAATATAGTGGAAACTTTCATAAATAAGTATAATAATTTAAGGAAATGTATAAGACTAAAACAAAATCCTTTTAAACATGAACATCAGAATAATATGGAAAAGATAAGATTAAAATAATTCTATTTTCTTACTCAAATGGATATTCTACTATTCGAATAATCAAATTAAATATCAACAACCACTTTCATAATGATGGAATTCATAATTCCAGCAATTCATATCCACATAGTCAAGGCCTTGTGCCAAGACTATAGATAATATTTTGTCAAAGCATTGTGACAAGACACTAATTTGTCCCATGAGACCAACCGATGCATCGAGAACCTATAGTGGCCTCCACCCGTCACATACTATGTCCAATGCATTCCTTATATGAAAAGGTTTAAACATAACATTAACATTCATATTAAAACTATCATATGAAATGTAAATAATTTATCTATAAACCATGAATGGTGTAAAAATAACACATCCATTTTCAAACATATCACCAAACCATCAATACAATATGGATGTTTTGTATCATAATAAATCAACTTCAAATAACCTTAAAATCCATCCAATGATGATGACATTGATGAAATCAAATCATTTTTAGAGAAATATCTCTTTCTATTTTGAAATAATTTATGAAAAGTATTATTCTGAAAATATTATAATATTCTTTTATGGGAAGCTTTAATGATGTTATAATGGTGGAAAATAGCTGCACCCGCCGTATAAGTTAAAAAAATTCTTACCTTAATTTTGTCGAAAAGGTCATAAAGTACCTTGTTTGGAAAATGAAAGAAACATTAATTTCAAAACATATAAGGTCAAATAAGGATATAAAGGACATTAAACCATTGTCTAGTAAATATTAAAAATGTCTTGAAATACATTTTTAAGAAACCGAGATGTGGATGTTAAAGAGGCCCCATTAGATAATTACATATAAACAACATCAGATAATAAAGAGATTGTGAAATTAACCCTTACCTTGTACTTTTCCTTGGTCGAGGGTTGTATAAACTCCGGTATAATGGTAAAAAAATTGTTATTAAATTATACAATAATCATATACATTAATATGATATCATATATGATCTTTTAAAATTTCATTGTTAATAATCTCTTAGTATTATCATCGTTTTGAGTGTTAACTGATTCATTTTCCATTATATCATTTGTTACATAAGTAATGTTTTTTATGGATAGGGTGTATCTTATTCATATTAAGAGTGATATTAAGACATTAAACATTATTTTTAATCCTCTAATGAAAACTAGTCTTGAATGGAGAGAATGAGGAATGAATCTCAACACGTTCATGGAGATGGTAATCCGTACGTACGCACAAGATGAAATATCATTCTTTTGATATTAAAATAATATATAATTGTGTCGTATATCATATATAAAGAATCATTATCATGTTACATTTATTATTTATATCAATTAAACATCATTATTATACCCATCTAAATAAAAATATTTTGAATAACAATTACACCACGACATGGAGACTGTAAGTCGTACGTACACACGTATGGTGACATGTCATTCAATGGATGGATATAATAAAGAATATGGTTGTAACATATTTATAATAACATAATAGAATATAGAAGATACTGGAGTTGTTATTTTAGAATAGAAACAACAATGAAAGAGGAAGTTGAAGAAGAAAGGAAGTTGAAAGAGGTGATGAAATAATTACCTCTTCTTCAGGTTTTCCATTTTTATTTGATCAAAAGGGATCAATAGGATGTATTTATGACTTAAGTAAGGCCTCTAGGATGAAGGGATGACATTTGAGAGGGTATTTGGGTAGTGTTTGGCCGAGCTAAATGGCTTTGAAGGTGTGAATTATAGAGAATGGTATGTTCCCTTTTATAAAAGGGGTGACGGGAACCTTAGGAAAATATATAAATACTATTTTATAATTAAATACTTTTCGGTTTCTAATGAAACAAAAATGAATTATTTAGAGGCTAAGGTAGGTATGGGTCTAAAACCACTCAAACCATAGTTTTTAGACTAGTTTGGGTCACTATATTAAATTTATCTTTTAGATTTAACTCTTAGTTATATTGTTTGACATTTACCATGTCTCTTGGTATTTTTATATGATATGGTTAATAAACTTACTATATACTTCCAAGAAAACCACAAGTGGTTCACTAATGATACACCTATCATTATTTAAGTCTTTTTCTTGAACCTTATATTTTTAGTAATAGAATATAAATTCATAATATAATATTTGCTTTAAAAACTCTTTTATATCAAATTTGAGACTATTTGGCATTATGTTTTTTTCTAAATTCATAACATCAATATTACATAGAAAAAAATTCAACTAACCAACCCAAACAAGTCTTATTTACCTAAAAAATTATTGTAATTCATAAAACGTCTCAAATTACATTTATTTGGAAATTTATAATATCAATTATTTTAATATTTAATTAATTAGGTAATTACTGCATCATCATTGTGTCATAAATAAATTAAATTATTTAATTCCTAAAAAATATAAATAGAACACTTAAATGTAGGATATATTTTTAACTTTATAATGAATATTTATAGTGGAATTTAGCTTATGTGTAATGCTATATTAAAAGTGTTTTAGTTATTAAATGTTTAATTTAACACTTTTAACTCTTCTTTTATTATATAATAATAAATGTCCTAATCTTAACCAAGTGGATCTCAAGGATCATATTTTATTCCTAACATTGTATTTGGTTGAAATAAACTTATCCAATATAATTAATAAATGTTTTAGTGTAATAATAACATCATTTTTACCCTTAATTATCCTATTTATTTTTAGCCGTGGAAAATAAAAGTGAAAAGTAACTATTCACCAAAATTTATTTTCATCTTATATAACAAAATTTTACTTAAATATATCAACCGTGTCTCTTAGATTTTTGAAATTCAACTCATAAAGTCAATAAAATCAGGTTTTTTGTAAATTTTCAAATGCTTCTAAGTGGTGGGTAAAAGACGGAAATAAGTTCAATAAAATTTTTATATATCTAAAATTATTATAAACTGACTCAAATAAATTAAATTGAACTTATATAGGTATTATGTATCTATTTTGACCTAAAATAAAATAAATAATTATTTAAAAAATATGTTTTTAATCAATAACTCAGTGTTTTTCACTATTCATCAAATAATCAATGTTTTTAGAAAAATACCAAAAATTCACCATAAGCTAATTTTGATATTCCGAATCCAAAAATGAAGTCCATTTTGAGTGATAAAATTTATAAAATTTCAAAAATTGGGCATTACTATTCATAACATCTTTTTTGATTGGTTGTGGTGTGTTAGAACACGAAGTTGCGTAAAACAGACACTATTGTATAATTTAAAAACAAGTGTACCTTGGAAGTATGGGGTGTTACAGATTTCAGAGAAAATAATTCCTCGGAAACATAATTCAAGTATCCACAAATCACAGATTGAATGTTTTGCCTAAAAAGTATGATCTCATAAGATTTCTAACACTTTCATCAATTGATTCTCATTCTTATCCTTTTTTCATGAATACACCAATTTGTCATCCACAAACACCCCAACAAAAATATCTGTATAGATTTGAAATATCTGATTCATAAAATCTATAAATATTATTATTGAATTCATAATACATAAATGTATAACTACATACCCATAATGATTATATCTTCTCATGAAAGAGGTATTTTTAATATCCTCTTTTCGAAGTGGTAGTTGGTGATATCTCAAAAGCAATTATATTTTAGAGAACCATTGGGATCCATTTAACTTGTCGAACATATCATCAATGTGTGGAATATTATACTGATTAATTATCACAACTTCATTAATCTTATGACAATCCACACATAGCCGAAGAGTATCATCTTTTTTTTTTGAAAAACAAAACTGGTGATTCCCACAGAGACATGCTCAGATAAATAAACACTTTTCATTCTAGATCATAAAACTACACTTACAATTCACTATTTTTTATTGGTTCCACACAACATGGTGGAATTAATAAAGTAATATTCCCATGTAAAATAATAATAGTAAATTACACTTAACTTATAGGAGTAAAACCTATGCATTATTTTTTGTAAAATATTAGGAAAATGATCAACAATTACTGAAAACCCATTATACTTGATTTACTCCACCGATTCCAAGGAAAAATATAACAAATGGTATGATATTTTTACATTTTTTTGTATCAATATTCCCTTTTCACCCCATTTACAATTCATTCACCTCAAAAGAGATGCTTGATTCCATCCTCATTTCCAAAAAAACCTTTTGGAATAAATGTTGATGTGATATTATTTCACAGTCGAGTTTATTTTCCCTGTTTTGTTATAGTATACATTGTTAATTTCTAGTTTTCTCTTGAGTTTCATTATTTTGGGAAAAACAATGAGTTTTGGGGATTTTTTTCAATTTCACAATTTATGAACAAAGTTAAGGGGAAACCATAAATTTCCTTCAAAATGAGTATCTTTTCAATTCATTTTATTTTTTCATAGATTATGTGAAATGGGTAGAACATGTTTTGGTTATAATCATTCTACTTCTAGGAGTAACCACGTGGGGACTTGGGTATACCAAAATGATGCTACACAACATATTCATGGTATGTCCAAACCATATGTAAAGCCTGAACGTGGTTCTAAAATTTTTCATAGAACCGAGATTCAAGGATAGAAAATGGGTTCCCAAACCTTGATACCAACTATGTGGGTTTCCTATGAGTCTAGAAATGGATCATAGATTGGTTTGAAATTTCCCAAACTGTGCATCTAAACCTTTCTTTGTGCAAAAATCCTTTAGAAATATATTTTTACCCTTTTACGCTGTTGAATTTGAACACCAAAACTACCTATTTTATCTTGTTCTGGATCATGTGGACATTATAGGCTCCTCCTATCTCCATCACAACTCCCACCTCCCTCCATGGTGAATCCATGTGTATTTTTTCATGTTTCAATGGTGATTTCTCAAGGTAATGACATTGTATCATCTTCTTCATCATTATTATTTATTTTTCTAATGAGTTCCTATTGTCCAATGTTTTTGTTAGTCTAGGTGTCTTGATTATTGGGTCCTAAATTAGTTTTTTTTCTTCATAATGTTCTCTTAGAGTGTTATTCCCTTGTGGGTCCCTCTTAGAGTTGATATAGGTTTCCATTGTCTAGGAACGTGTGGTTTGAGGTAGGTTTTCTTAGGCATTCAACATTGAATTTAAGGAATCATTGATTTCACACTTTTTTCACCTTGTTTTCAACATGATTTGTGATGTATAAATTTTAGATTAGTTTTTTGATGTGAGATGAAGTGATTTCTTAAACATATTGAGTTCTATGGAATTATTTTTCTGAACCTCGTACATCAAGTGTTCGAAAAAATGCCATGTTTTTTTATAATATATTTCTCGTTTCTAAAGTATGGTTTTACATTGTAAATGTTTCATAGTTTTTATATGGTGATTTGGGATTCTCAAATGGTTTTCTAAATGGTTTTGGGATTATAAATTGTGTTTTTGATCCGTTTCTGGAAACAATTTATCACTCAAATATTGTAGATGGCCCAATTTATACTTTTGAATTTTATTTTTTAGAAAAATCCCCTTTTGGTGTTATATTTTCCAGGTTTATATAAAAGGAAATGGGTGGTACCTAGAATGGGAATACCTGGTGAACTGATTTTCAGAAGGCGAGAGATTTATCCTTTGAGTGGTGTTCATGGGTGTGGCTAAGGTGTGTTTCTTGTGTCCCTTCTTTTCAATATATGGTTTCTTGTTTATCATTCTCTTTCCCAACCCAAATTTAGATATTACATGTGAAACTTGAATATCATGGGGAATATCCAATAATACATGATGTACTAGTTTAGGTTTATACTTTGGATAGATGCCGATTTGTATGGAAACACTCTTCATTGGGGATGATGCTGATCGATTACACCAGGTAGGGTATGAGTTAGTATGTGGTATGTTAATTACATAAAGCTCACCAATATGATAGATTCGGTTCAGTATGCTTTAGATTCCCCAATATTCGCTTTGGTATACACATGATTCTAAAACACATATTTAACAATGTTGGATAATTTAACTACCACAACTAATTTGGTTATGTGCATTATGTCTTCCAGTTCCCTGATAGTGTGATTATTTCATCATTATCTATAATGTGTCTTTTGATTAAAGAGAATGCTTTATTTTTATAATGGATATTATATGGATCGTTTTCAAAAAAAAATCCCACTATATTTTATTTTGGCTATGTCCACTAGGCTAGATACCCTGGGAGGAGAGGATGAATTAGGGTATAAATGATTCTGTTCTTCTTTTGTTGTTAGAAAAAACCATCTTCTCTATACTTCTCATGGAAAAGTTTTAATAAACCTTAATTCATGCACATGAAATTGAAATTTTTACATGGTTCACCCTCACTAGGGTATGTCCAAGGAGCATACAATGGCAGTGTGTCGATGTACCAATTCTACTATAAGTGCAATGTTGTTTACAAGTTTGAAGCGGACTCATTGTCCCTCCTGGTCTACAACCACTCATAATTTGCAAACTCAATGCTCTCTCAACTGAAGTGAGCTCACTACTTCAGAATAACTAGTCATAGTTTATAGGCCTATAGGTCTTTTCATTATCACTAATGAATACATCCTCCACTATATGTAGATACTCTAATGAAGTCTAAATATCATCCATTGATGAATACCCCATTTCCACTAGACACTGAGCAAGAAACCTTGGGAAGTACCTTCGCAAAGCACCCAACTTCTCTAAGCTCCCAATTTCGTAATTCTCAATCACACCTTCACAAAGTCCCTACCTTTTCATGAAACTCAAGTCTTCATAAATCTTAGGTCGTCATGGAGCTCAAGTTGTCAGAGAGAAAATTCCCTCCCAAAACTCACTGAGCCAACGTATAGCACCAGAATTTCATGAGGCTATAATATCTTCCATGAAGATCTTATTTCACGAAGTATTTTGTCTTTTCAAACCACCTTCGCAAACCGAGAGCAAAATTTTTTCTTCGAAAACTCTCTTCTTCTCTCGAGGGGGTCGAGGTCTATTTATAGGTGATTCCACCAACCCTCAAACCTTCCGCGTGAATTCAATGCCACAACATCTCAAATCGTGATGCTCTGAAGTTCCTTCCAAAATTCACTCAAAATCGTGAAGCACAACGACAATTTACCAATCATGGAGTTCGTCATAATCGCGGAGAATTCTGTCCATTACTTCATGCCGCTACCGCAAATCTTTACTCGTAATGACCTTCACCACCGCAATGATCTTCAATGATTCTGTTCGTGAAAATTATCATAATCATGAAGAATCACCGTGAACATTTCTCAGGTCTTTGCGAAATCCAAACCATGAAGCCTATATTCACAAAACTTTTTCCTTTTTTCATATTTTCATGAGATCATCAAGGAAATCCATATTTTGTGATGCTCACCAAAATCCAAATTTTTGACCCCAAAAATTTGGAAAACACTTGAAAATAGAGCCACCTTGTATATGCTCATTTATATCACCTCTAGATCATCCATTCCTTTGTCATGGTTCTTTGTTAACATTGATTATCTACAATATCTTTGGAACATGAATATTCAATATGGAAACCTGCTTTGTCAACAAACAAAATCAAACCAAAAATGCTGCAATGTTACCTTGTGGGATTTTTCCCAACAATACCCCCTATGGGTTTGTTGACAACACTTCTCAGAATGTTTTTCTGAAGTTCATTACCTGTCATCTAATGAACCTTCCAAATATGTATCCTTATATCCTAAGAACTCTGATTGATATTTATCACTGTATATAAAGTTGAAATCCATTTTTCCCTTGATATATCGATGTATTCTTTTTTACTGATGGCATGTGGCTTTCCTTGGGATTTCTTTGATATCGCACTGCTTGTCATGTTGTGAAAAAAATATCAGGTCCCATCAAAATTAGGTACCATAAACTCTCAATAATCTTCTTGTATTCTCTGATATTATCTGCCTTCCAATTATCATATTTCGATTATTTCATCCTAGTTGAAAATAGAGTGTTCATCTCCATGTATTTTTTCATTCCAAATCTTCTCAGAACCTCCCTGGAATATTTTGATTGTGAAGTGAATGTGTCATTTCACCCTTGTGTCACCTATAATCCAATTAAAATGGTCAGCTCACCAATCATAGACATCTCGAACTCATGTTTCATGAATTCGGAAAACTGCCCGAACTGTGCTTTTTCTGATCTTCCAAATATTATGTCATCAACATAAAATAGCACCATCACCCTTTGATAACTTTTTTTATATAAATAGGTATTTCAATCAACTCCCCACACTGGAATCCAAGATTCATCAAGTATTGATCAAGCATTGAGTACCATGCTCTTGGTGCATGTTTCAGCCCATACAATGCATTCTTCAGTCTGAAAACCTTGTTCTCAAGATCATGAATGAGAAAACCATTTGGCTTCTTAGTATAAATCTCTTCATCTAGAACCCCATTCAAAAATGACAATTTTACTTTCAACTAGAAAGCATTGAACATCGTTTTCACTGCAATGGCTAGAAATAAACTGATTGTCTCCAATCTTGCAACCTGTGAAAATGCCTCAACAACATCTATTCCCTCTATCTGGTAGTATCCTTCGAACACGAGTCATGATTTGTTCCAAATCATTGTTCCATATTCATTCATCTTGTTTCAATAGACCTATTCAGTTTCGATGACATTCTTGTCTACTGGCCTTGAAACAATCTTCCATGTCTGATTTTTCTCAATCTGATCAAGCTCTTCATTCATTGCGTGAACCCAGTTTTCATCTTTAGCTGCGTCAGCGAAGCATTTCGGATCAACCTGAGATAGGATTGATGTATGCTACTGTGATTTCATTCTTTTAGTCTGAACTAGAGATGATTGATCACCAATGATATTTTTCATGTCAATTTTTACTTGACTCTTTGGCTATTGTGCAGATATGGATTTTACTTCCTCCTGATCATCTTCAGTATCTTCTTCTGAATCAACATCATCCACTTCTGCTCCCCCTGTGGTTTTTTCTTCCTCATCACTGTCATCGAGAAATTGTTCACTACACTGTTGATTGATCTCCACATTATCCACTATAGTGACATCATTTCTCTCAACTACATTTCCCAGTCTTTTGCTAAAGAATTTATATGCATTTCTTTTTTCCAGAGTAGCCAATGAATATCCCCTCATCTCCTCGTGACTCCTATTTCCTCTGCTTTTCTATGTTGCGGATAAATAATGTACTTCCATTAATTTGAAAGTATTTCAATATTGGATTCTTTCCATTCCACATCTCGTATGGAGTCTTTCTTGCATTCGGACACAACAGAGCCCTGGTAGAAATGTAGACTGATGCCAAAATGGCTTCCTTCCAAAATTTCTCTGTTAAGTTTTTTTCAATGCGCATCGTTCTTTCCATGTTGGTGATGATACGATTTCTCTTATCAAGAACTCCTTTCTATTGGGGGGGTTCTCACTGAGGAAACGTGATGCCTTATCCCATTGTTTCAAGATAGATTTCCAGATGACTGTTTGGGAATTCCATACAATTTTCAGTACCAAGATTCAAAATTTTATTTCTAATCATCCTTTCACACTCCCTTCGGTACTGTTTTAAGCAGCTCAAAACATCCAACATATGAGAAATAAAAAATATCAATGCCATTATTCTATAATTATCAATGAAAAGAATATAATACCTCTTTCCGACAATTTCTCTTGGTGGGATAGACCCACAAACATCAACATGGACTAATTAGAGCACTCTTATTGAGTTATTTTCCTTTACATTATACATCTTGCTGATGATCATACCTTGTTGGAATGCTTCAAACAGTTGAGTAAGATTACATAATAGCTTAAGAAGGTCTCTTTCTGCATCACACTTTACCAAATCTTCTAGGGATGGTTAGCATAGATGACCAAGTCATTTATGCCCCAACATGTTTTCTTCCTCTTGGGACAAAAAGCACATATCTTCTTCTCCACTTACTAGGTAGAGGTTTCCTTTTTTTCATTTTCCCTATAGAACCACTACCTTGTCTCTTCCTTTTACAAAAAACATCTTCTTAGTAAGCCTTATAGAATTTCTTGTGTCACATATTTGACAGATGCAGAGAAAATTGTGACGGAGGCCTTCTTCTGCTAAGACATTAGCATGTCTCATCTCTTTTCCCCCAAAAATAGCCTTTCCTAAGCCAATAATTTTCAAGCCTCCATCGTTTCCAAATATGAAAACTCCTTCTTTTTCATATTTTACACCTGTACCCACATCCTTTTTTCCGGTCATGTTATATGTGCAAACAATTTCAAGGATTCACACAGCAGAGTGATCTGATGCTTTTAGGGAAATTTCTTCTACGACTACCTTCTCATCCTTGTTCTTCTTGGTCCATATTTTTTCATTGACACTCATCATGGATTGAGACATCTATTCTTTCTCAGAGTATGATGGACCAACATCCTTTTCCAAAGCTATAAATCAAATTTGTGTCTTCAAATCACTTGTTGGTTCATTTATCTTTTGATTGCGAACACTTTGATTTGGCTTTGCCATGGTCCTCTATATGGTCAATGTGTTGTACCTAGACATAGGTCAAAATCCATCGCACCAAAAAAAAAATCCATGGAAATATGTTCTGGAAAATCGTTCATTGTTTGGATGCCACCACTTTACTTTATCCTTTAGATATCTCTTGGATATGGAACACACATAGTGTGAAGGTCCCATATTTATAGAATAATAACACTTGATATAAAGTGTATTCCTTCATGTCACTTCTATACTATGAGTTTTCTCTTGGGAACAATGAATATTTTAATTCTAATTTGTTCCCAAATCAACCATCAATCTCGGATTGGGTTCTTGCAGTACGACTTCAATTTTAACAGCATAATGTTTTTGATCAAGCCCCCCATCGACCTTAGATTCTGAACATAATTTATCCTTCCTTTTTGCTAAAACATTATTTTCCACTTTCAGCTTCTCGGCTTTTTGAGTGATTTTCTTTCCTGATGTCCCAACAAGGGTCAAATGTTTTTCTTGATCATTAACCATTTTCCAAAAACCGAAAAATTCCCCTTCATGTTATTTAATATGCATGGTTTGATCATTCATTGGGTATTGCTAGCCATTGTTCTCCCTTTTCTCTTCTCCAATATTGATTTTATACTAACTAACTGATTCTGAGTCCTCTGGTGTTGATGACTTGGGATTCACAATTACTTCCATCAACTCAGACTTCTTTTCTTCCTGCTGCTTCAGATAGAGTTTGGCATCACGAACCACTTTGTTTGATTTCATTGTTTTGGCTCTCCAAACATCTATCCCCTCAAGAGCATCCCCAAACATAGCTTTCATATCTATTATTCCTTCAACTTCTTCTTCTCATCATCGCCATCAGTTTCATTATTCTCCTGAGAACTACTAACAACTATAACCATAGCATTTTATCAACGATCTTTGCAGTTCTCTATCTCTTCAACCTTCTGATCCTCAGACTCGTCTGAACTATCACATTCTTTTGAAATATGTTTTTCCCTCTTAAAGACTTTTCTCTTTAACTGTTTCTTGAATTTCCCATAGGATGAAAACTTAATCCTGGGAATTTTAATTTCATAGACATCATTATCTTCTTGGAACATTTTCTAGCAACTTTCCACAAGATCTCTAACCATTCCTCATAGAAAACAAGAATGTGGAAGTTTCCCTTTAAACATTACATTTACTCTTAAAAGGTTTGAGGAGAGGAATGACATCACCTCATCTGTCTCTTCTTCTTCCAAAGAATCTACAATGGTGAGCTTCTTCATGACCTTGAACGCCGTATCTTTGGATTTACCCTTTTCCACAGCATCGTTATCATCATTTCTCATTTCATATGAAACAAGTGTGTTGTGTAGGTTATCCAATGTCAGCTCTTTCAGGTGTTTATCTTCCAAAACTAAATCTTTTGGATTGAACCAAGGTGGATGTTTCCTCAAGATGAGATTAAAAATCATAATTTCTTTAATAACATCCCCCAGACCTCACATGTCCTCCAATACTACATTTACCCTGTCAAAGAATGCATCAATAGATTCGTTCGAGTTCATTCTCAGATCATCATACTTGTCCAACAACACTTGCTGCTTCACTTCTCAAACCTTTGTATCACCTTAATATGTGTTCATCTTTTCCCACGTAGAATGTGATGTTTTTCATTACATCACCTTGGTATATATAGCATTGGATAGGGATTCCCCTAAAGCATTGATTCCCTTTGTGTCAGCATCCCATTCTCATTCCTCAGCTTCTGATAGTGCACCACTATTAATATCAGATGTTGTACTGTGCATTGCCATTGTAAACACATCCATTCCAAAATATCAGAAGTAGTGTTGCATCTGATTCGTCCATATATGAAAATTTTTCTTATCAAAGATCAGAATCCCTTTATAATTGATGACCTCCATTTGAGAGAGAAACGAATATCATCTTTTCCCTCTGATACCAATTTTTAGGTCGACTAAAATAGATACCCTGTGGGGGGGGGGGTAAATCAGGGTATACCAGATTAAAATAACTTCCCCATCTGATATTGTTTTATTATTAGAAAAACCCCTCTTCTCCCCCCTTTCTGTTGGAGAGTATGATTAAACCTTAAATCATGCATAAGACACATGAATTTTCACCTGGTTCACCCTCACTGGGATACATAAAAAGAGAATACACTGGAATTTTTCCGATGTACCAATTCCACAATAAGCGCACTACTGTTTACAAGTGTGAAGCGGACTCATTGTCCCTCCTATTATACATCCACTCAAAATTTGAGAACTCACAGCTCTCTCAACTGAAGTGATCTCACAACTTCTTCAGAATATACACTCACAATTTATAGACTTGTAGGTATCTTCAAAATCTCTAATTAATGCATCCTCCACTATATGTAGATGATATATTGAAGTCCAAATTTCATCCACTGATGAATACCCATTTCCACTAAACACTGAGCAAAATCCTTTGGGAATTACCCTCGCAAATCACCCAATTTCATGAAGCTCCCAATTTCACAAAGCTCAAACTATCCTTCCTGAAGTCCCTAACATTGCGTGAAGCATAATCCTTCGCAAAGATTAGGCGATCACGGAGCTCAAATAATCACAGAGAAACTTTTCTCAGGAAGCTCATTGAACCTAAGCGGAGCACACGACTTTTGCAGGGCTAGAATAGCCACTGCGAAGCTCTTCTTTTGCGAAGCACACTATCTTCACGAACCAAATTCGTAAACCGAGAGCAATTGATTTACCCCAAATAATCTCTTCTTCTCCCAAGGGGGTCGAGGTATATTTATAGTTGATTCCACCGACCCTTGAAAAATCCGCACAATTTCAATGCCACGTCATCTCAAATTGTGATGCTCTAATGTTGTAGCTGAAATTACCTCAAAATCATGAATCACAAATTCAATTTTCCGATCATGGTTCCCATCGTAATTGTGGAGAATTCTGCAAATTACTTCACACCACAACCATGAAGCTCCATTGAAAATTCCCCTCACCACCGCAATACTCTTCAACGATTCCATTTTCAAAGCATTTCGTAATCGATAAGAATCATAGTAAAAAAAATTCATGTCTTCAAGAAATCCAATCCATGAATATTATCTTCGCTGAACTCTTGCCTTTGACATATTTTGATGAGATCTTCAAGGAAATCCATATTTCACGATGCTCACCGAAATCAAAATTTTGGACCCCAAAAAATTGGAAAACACTGGAAAACGATGCCACCTTGTATCTATTCTTTTAAATCACCTATAGATCGTCCATTCCTTTGACATGGTTCAATTACAACATGGATTGTCAACATCATCTCTAGAACTTCACAATTCACCATAGAAACCTGCTTTGTCCACAAACACAATCAACCCAAAAATGCTTCAATGTTACCTTGAGCGATTTTTTCCCAACAATCTCCCCCATTGGGTTTGTTGACAATTCTTCTCAGAATGATTTTCTGCACGCTGATTCCTCACTGACTCTCCTTAAATCATCAACCATCCTTCACCTCTTGCAATTCAGATAGAGACCTAATATTCACTCACCACATACTCAAATCCCCAAATGAGAAATTCTCGGCATGAGAAACAAGAGTAGTATGAAAAGTTCATCAATGAATAAATTCATTTTAGAAACCATCTGTTGACACCAAACTAATACCAATTTCCAAATTGATACCAATTGTGGATTGTTGGATCCTTTCTCACACCATTCCAACTTCACTCTTCTTCTTTTATCATGATCCTTAGCTATCATGATATCTAATCTTTGATTAATCCCTTCTTGCATCATTAGATTTAATAAAATCCCCCTATATTATTGCTCCCTCTATCTTGATGCTCAACCATCTTCTCCCCATAGCATACTTGATTTATGAAATAGCCACACTGTCTCCCCCTTGAACAATCACTATTTTATCCCCCTATGTCTATGAACCCAAAGGGCACTCCTTTGCTATCTATAACAGGGTAAAAACACATATTAGTAATTTTGGTAAAAACACGTCATACCTCAAGGAGAGGGTGTGTGTGTCCCACATCAACACTTTTTCAAGTGTGGTGAGTCGACTAGACTCCCGGATCCAATCGATGCCTCTCAAATACTTCTTTGGGTAAGGCCTTCATCATAATGTTTGGAACCTATAGTTCTGTAGGCACATAATCCAACTTTATGATTCCCTGCTCAAACTTCTCCTTTATAAAATGATACATTATCTCAATTTTCATTGTATTTGAGTGATGGATGTTATTTTTGCTATGATTTATAGCTCTTGAGTAATCACACTGCATTCTGATCGAAGATTTCACTTCAACTCCCATATCATCAAGCTGTATCTTCATCCACAATAAATGTGTGCATTCATGACTGGAAGCAATATAGTTCTATTCTATAGTGCTTAATGAAATGAAATCGTGATTATTTCTTAGCCAAGTAATACATAGTCCTTCAATATTGAAAGAACCTTCTGACGTTGATTTCATGTCTTCTTCATGAACCTACCCAATCTGCATCAGTATATACCAATAACTATGAAGGAGATTTATCACTATATATCAAGACAAAATCCACTATGCCCATGATATACCGAAGTATTATTTTTACTGGAAGCATGTGACTTTCCTTGAGATTGCTTTGATATCATACTGTTTGGAATCTGGTAGAAACAATATCATGTCTCATGGTGGTCAGGTACAGTAAACCCCCAATAATATGCCTGTATTCTGTGATGTTAACATCCTTTCCATTATCATCTTTGGATAATTTCATCGTGGTTAAAATTGGAGTCTTTATCTCCGTGAAATTTTCCATTCCAATTCTTCTCAGAACCTACTTCGCATATTTGAATTGAGAAATGAATGTGACATCCCATCCTTGTGTAACATGTAAACCAAAGGGAAAAGGTCATCTCACCAATCATAGACATCTCATACTCATGTTTCGTGAATTTGGAATACTGTCTATAGTGTTCTTCGTCTGATCCGCCAAATATTATGTCATCGAGAAAAACCAAAACCATCATTCTTTGATTACTATTTTTGTTCAAATTGTCATTGTAATCAACTCCCCCACACTAGAAACCAAGATTCTTCAAGTACATATCAAGCCTTGAGTACCATGCTCTTGGGGCTTGTTTCATCCCATACAACGACTTCTTCAGCCTGCAAACCTTGTTCTCATCCACATGAATGAGATAACCATCTGGATGCTCAATATACACCACTTCCCCCAGAACCAGATTCAAATATGTATATTTTACATCCATCTAGAAAACATTGAACATCCACTACACTACAATGGCTAGATGTAATCTTATAGTCTTCAGTCTTGAAACTAGTGAAATGTTCTCCTCAACATCTATTTCCTCTATCTGGGAGTATCCTTTTCACACCAATCGTTCTTTGTTCCAAATCACTATTCCATATTCATTCATCTTGTTGCTATCTTGATAACATTCTTTTCTGCTGGCCTTGAAACAATATCCCACGTCTGAATCTTCTCAATATGATGAAGCTCTTTGTTCATTGCGTGAACTCAATATTCATCTTCAGCTGCATCAGCGAAGCATTTCTGCTCAACCTGAGATATGAACGATGTCTTCTACTGTGATTTAAATCTTCTTTTATAAACTGGAGTTGACTGATCAACAATGATATTCTGTCCTCCAATTTCTACTTGACTCTTTGGATGTTGTGCATATACAGATTTTAGATCCTCATTCTCATCATCAGTATCTTTTTCAGAATCAACATCATCCACTTATGCTCCCCCTACATTGCTTTCTTCCACACCACTCTCATCAATTAATTGTTCCATGTGCTGTTGAATATTCTCCTCATTATGCACTACAATGACTTCATTGGTCATAACTACTTTTCCTAGCATTTTTTTAATGTATTTATATGCCTTTATTTTTCCTTGGTATCCAAGGATTATCCCCTCCTTTTCTCGTGACTCATATTTCCTATGTTTTTCCTTGTTGAGGATAAAGCACTTACTCCCAAATAGTAGAAAGTATTTCAATGTTGGATTCCTTATATACAACATCTTGAATGGAGTCTTTCCTTCCTTCAGACACAACAGAGCCCTGTAAGAAATGTAGTCTGATGTCAAAACTGCTTCCTTCCAAAATTTCTCTCATAGGTCTTTTTCAATGATCATCATTCTAGCCATGTTGTTGATGATATGATTTCTCCTTCCAACCACTCCATTCTATTGGGTAGTTCTCAATGAGTAAACATGATTCCTTATCCAATGTTTCTCGAGATAGCCTTCCACCTGACTATTTTTGAATTCCATACCATTGTCAGTACAATGATTCAAAATTTTATGTCCAAGCATCCTTTCACACTCTCTCTGGTGATGTTTTAAGCAGCTGAACACATCCGACTTATGTGAAATAAAAAATACCCATTCCATTCTGCTATATTCAACAATGAAAAGAATATATTACCTCTTTCCGTCAACTTCTCTTGGTGTGATAGGCCCACAAACATAAGCATTCACCTACTTGAGCACTCTTGTTGACTCCTTTTCCTTTTACTTTTACGTTTTTTGATGATCTTTCCTTATTGAAATGCATCACACTTGTTAGTACGATCATGTGATAGCTTCAGAAGGTCTCTTGTTGAATCACACTTTACCAGATCTTCTAGAGATGGTTGGTATAGATGACAAAATCGTTTATGCCAGAGCTTGTTTTATACCTCTCTAAATAGAAAGCACATATCTTCTTCTCCACTTACCAGGTAATGATTTCCTTTTGTTCTTCAACCCTATATAACCACTTCCCCCATATCATCCTTTTACAATACACATATTTTTGGTAAACCTTATAGAATGTCCTAAGTGAAATATTTGGCTAACGCTGGGAAAATTGTGACTTAGGCCTTATACTACTAAGACATCAACACATATCATATCTTTCCCCCCAAACAAAGCCTTTTCTTGAGCCAATAATCTTTAGGCCTTCATTGTTTCCAAACTTGAATACTCCTTATTTAACATATTTTATGCATGTAACATGATCCTTATTTCCTATCATGTGAGATGTGCAACAGCTTCCAATGATCCACACACCCGAGCAATCTGATACTTTTAGAGAAATTTCTTCCACCACTGCCTTCTCATCCTTCTTCTTCATGGTCTATATTTTTTCCTTGAGACTTGGCATGGATTGTGACTTATGTTATTTATTAGAGTTTGACAGACCAAGTTCATCTTGAAAAGCTAAAAATCGATTTCTTGTTTCAACTCACTTTTTGGAACATTGATTTTATTCTTTTGGACAGTTTGATTCTACATTGGCATAGTCCTCTGTTTGGTCAAAGTGCAGTACCTATCAGTGTTCCCAAATCCTCTGCACAAAAAATAGTGTTCTTTGAAATATGTTCTTGAAAACCATTCTTTATTTGGCTTCCACCTCTGTTTTTGTGCCCTTTAATATCACTTGGTTATTGAACACACATAGTGATAATAACCCATCTTTACACTACAATAACACCAGATGTAAGGTGTATTTCATCATGTCACTTCTGCACAACATGTTTCCTCTTAAGATATATGAATATTCTAATTCATCTATGTTCCCAATTAAACCGTCAATATCAGAGTGGGTGCTTACAGTCTGACTTCCATTTGCACAACTTATTGTTTTTGATGAAGCCCCCCATCGGCCTTAGCATCTATACATTATTGATGCTTTATTTCTGGTGTACCATTATTTTTCACTTTCATTTCATAGCATCCAGAGAGATCTACTTTCATAACATCCTAGTAAGAGTCAAAATTTTTCTTGATCCTAAACCTTTGTCATTAAACCGATAAATCCTCCTTCAAGTTACTTAATACGCTTGATTTGATCATTCCTTGTGTTATTCAAGCCATCGATCTCCCTTTTATATTCTTAACTCTTGATTTTATACTTACTAACTGATTCAGAGTCCTCTTGTGTTGATGACTTGAGTTTCTCAATTTCATCTATAAACATAGACTTATCTTCTTCCTTCTACTGCATATAGAGTTTGGAGTTACAAACAACATTGTTCGATATCTTTTTTATTGATCTCCAATAATTTATCTCCTCAAGAGTAGCCTCGAACTCAGATTTCATATCTATTATTCCTTAAACTTCTTCTTCTTCTTCATAACCATTGGTTTCTTTATTCTCCTAAGGACTACCAACAACTGCCACCACAGCATTTTCTCTACGCTCTCGGCAGTTCTCTATCTCTTCAACCACTTCAACCTCAGACTTTTCCAAACTATCAAATTCTATTGAAAGAAGGTTTTTTACTCTCAAATTAATTTCCCTTGAACTATTTCTTGCCTTTCCCATTGGATGAAGACCACTTTTTTTGAATTTCAATTTTATCGACATCATCATCCTCTTGGAACTTTTTTGGGCACCATTTCGCAAGATGTCCAACCTTTCCACATCTTAAACAAGAAAGTGTACGTTTCCCTTTAAACATTCCTTTTCCTCTTTGAAGGTTTGAGGAGAGGAATTACATCACCTCATATATCTCATATTTTTCATGAGAATATTCAATGGGGAGATTCTTCATGGCCTTGAATGCTAACTCTTTGGATTTACCATTTTCCAAAACTTCGTAATAATCATTTCTAATTTCATATGCAACAAGGGTGTAGAGTAGATTATCCAATGTCAGATCTTTCGTGTATTTATATACCAAAACTGAAACATTCGGATTGAACCAAGGTGTAAGTTTCTTCAATATGTGATTCACAATCTTTAGGTCTTCAATAACATCCCCAAGACCTCTCATATCCTCCACTTTGACATTTACCCTGTCATAGAATGCATCATCAGATTCATTCTGGTTCATTCATAGATCTTCGTACTTGTTCCACAACACTTGCAACATCGCTTCTCTAAATATTTTATCACCTTCATATATGTTCAACAGCGGTTCAAAAATAGAATGTGATGTTTTTAATGACATCAACTTCGTATATATAGCATTGTATATGGATCCCTCAAAAACATTTATTCCCTTTCTGTTAGTATCCTATTCTCTTTGCTCATCTTCTGATAGTGCACCACTATTAATATCAGTTGTGATACCATGCATACCTACTGTAAACACATCCATTCCCAAATATCGGAAGTAGTGTCGCATCCGATTCTTCCATAGGTGGAAATTGATCCCATCGAAGATCGGAATCCCTTTATGATTTATGTCCACCATTTAAGAGTGAAACTTATAACAACCTTTCCCTATAATAACAATTGTTTAATCCACTAGGCTAGATACCCTGAGAGGGCGGTGAATCAGGGTATGACAGAATAAAACAACTGCCCATTCTGATCTTTTTTTTTCTATTAGACAATACCCTCTTCTCTCTCATTCCCGTTGTAGAGTATGAATAAACTTCATAGCATGCACATGACACTACAATTTTAACCTTGCTCACCTTCACTGGGCTACATCCAAGGAACATACAATGGTTGTGTGTCAATGTACCAATTCAACTATAAGCACACTGTTTTTTACAAGTTTGAAGTGGAATCACTATCCCTCCTAGTTTACAACCACCCACAATTTGAGAACTCACTGCTCTCCCTACTTATGTGAGCTCACTGCTTCTTCCAAAGATCCACTCATAGTTTATAGAATATTAGGTCTCTTCATTATCACTAATGATTACATCCTCCAATATATGTATATTATCTATTGAATTCCAAATTCAATCCCCGGATGGATACCCATTTTCCATTAAACACTATACAACATCCTTTGGGATGTTCCTTCACAAAACACCCTACTTCGTGAAGCTCCCAATTTCCCAAAATTCAAAAAATCCCTCATGAAGTCCCTGAATTTTGCGATGCTCAAGCCTTCGCAAAGCATTGGTCATGATGGAGATTAAGTCATCGTAGAGCGACTTCCCTCACAAAGCTCACTAAGCCAACACAGAGCACCTGACTTTCACGAGGCTAGAATAGCCACCATGAATCTCTTCTTTCGGGAATCACACTGTCTTCACGAACCACCTTCGTGAACTGAGAGCAAAATATTTTCATTGAAAATGATCCTCTTCTCCCTAGGGGGTCGAGGTCTATTTATAGGTGATTCCATCGACCCTCAAACCTTCCTCGCGAAGTCAATTCTACATTATCTCAAATCACGAAGCTACGAAGTTCTTATCAAAATTCACTCAAAATCGCGGACCACCACGACAATTTTCTGATCACTGAGATCTTTTTCATGGTAGAGAATTCCATCAATTACTTTGTGCCACGGTAGTGAAGCTTCACTCGCAATGACCTTCACCACCACAATGCTCTCCAATGCTTCCATTCATGAAGATTGTTGTAATCATGAAGAATCACTATCAACATTTTTTATGTCTTCGCGAAATCCAATACATGAATCATATCTTCATGAAACTCACGTCTTTTCCATATTTTGATAATATCTTCAAGGAAACCCATATTTCACAATGCTCGCCAAACTCCCAATTTTGGTTCCCAAACATTTCAAAAACTCTATAAAATGGCTCGACCTTGTTTCTAATCATTTATAGAGACTTTATATCATCCATTCCATTTGCATGGTTCTTTGTCAAGATGGAATGTCAATAAAATTTTTCGATCTTTACAATTCACCCTGGAAACATTTTTTTCAACAAACACAATCAACCCAAAAATTCTACAATTTTACCTTAAGGGATTTATGCCCAACAATTTTTTGTCTATATTTTGATCATTTATCTTAAAGGATCAAGCCTTTTCTTTTTTAAAACCCATTTTAAAAACAGTGGGAAATGGAAAATTATTTTTTTAAATATAATTGTGTGTAAATCCTATGGTTTTCTATTTTATTTAAAACAAGAAGATGGTTAATATTTTATTTAATGTAAATTATTAGTGAATAAATTACTTGTGAATGTTAACTATGTTTTAATACTCACTCCCATAATTTTATTAATTTTTTATCCATAGATTCAGGTTCCTTGTTGGTTATGATCATTATGGAGTGAATTTGGGATTATTGTTTGGTGAGTGACCCTCAGGGTAACACATAGATTCATTGGATGTCAGGTTCATCATGGTTTCATTTCCATTTTCTATTTAGTTACTCAATTGGATATTTTTTATATTATTTTATTTATATATTTATTTTCATTGTTCATATTTATTAATATTGGGGGATATATTTCATCTATCTCTTGTTGATGCCCTTGATTCTTGTTGCCACCCCATTGTGATTGTGAATATGCCTTGGGGATGTTGTGGGCCAACTCTAGTGACTAGTTGTAGTTCGACCATGGTTGGTTCATAAAAAATAATATCAGATGATAGTTTTTTTAATTAACCATGAATTAAGAGACCACTGTTTTATTTGGGCTGTCAAGGTAGAAGGAGTAGGACTTTTGGAGCTTTTTTAATATGTAGAAAACTATTTTGTCCAACACATTCTATTTCAAAACATCGGATTCCATGGGAATTTGGGTTTTGATTTTTTTTCTTTGAGTTTTGTATTGCATAATGAAAATATCAGAGTAGGAGTAGTGGTTTTTTATGATATCAAAGGGCTTGGAAAGAAATTTGTATCCCGAGGAAATGGTAATAAATGAATCTATGTAGATGTGGTGTGATTTTAATGTGTCTTCCAAACATATGGTTATGTCCCCGATTATAACCCTTCCTCTATACCAATTTATCCTTGGTCTTTATAATTTCATAATTTATTTAAAACCCATTTACTGGATTACAAAACCATATTTCTAATTTCTATGTTTTGGTTTTATTGAAGTGAAAAATGAGTTATCCAATTCTTTTGACAAAAGTCATAGAAAAAAGGATTTCTTGAAAATTAATTTTGGTAAAATGATAACTGGATTATGGAAATTAGATTTCTATAATTTACAACATGTGATGTATGAAAGAGAATATTTGTACTTCTAGAATTGAAATTATTTTAAGAAATGGAATGGTTTTGGAAAATGTTTTAGGGTATTTTGGAAAAATATTGTGAAATTTTATTTGGGAAGTAAACTATGAATTTGAGACCTAGGAGGATTTTTTTTAAAAAAAAATTGTAATATCATATTTTGACATCAGGTATTCTAATGGGATATCATATATATGTATTTGTGTGAGTAAATGGATCATTGGTGGTAAGAGCGAATGGGAACCCAAGAATTCTTGATAATATAAACACGGGAGGCTCCATTGAATACCATTGGTGAGTGTGGATATTATCAAGATTTTTTTGCTTTATCAAACCATATTTAAAAAAAGGAAATTGTATTTTTTATAAGTGGTTGTTGTATAGAACATCTTTTTTATGAGATATAAATTTTTTGAGGTTCTTTGTGTTTTATTTCTTGATGGTGAGTTGGTTTTGAATAACTTTTTTCTTTTTTATTTAGTGTGTTCCCCCACTAATGATTCCATGGATGTTAAAGGTGAATCTACAGGTGGTACACCATTTGAAGACCCTCTATTTGATCAACCTAAATAACTTATCCTAGAGTTTGAAAAGATGAAATATCCTCTTTTTTATGGTTAGAAAAATACTTTTAAAGAAGATGATTGTTTGAAAAAAAACCCTAAAGAATCATCTAATTCCATGATTTTCATGAGTATTGAATGGTTCTGTTAGATACCTTTATGCACTTAGATCTGAGATAGAAGTGGTGAATGTCATTCATTAGGAACAATCCATTGGGAGACCTCTCTTGGAAATTCATAGAGGATTCATTCAATAGACATTTCTTCTCTAAGTCCGTGAAGGTGGCTAAGGTGATATAGATGTTCCACCTTCCAAAAAGGGGATGGATGATTGTTGGATTTCATCGATAAATTTTTTTGGATCTGGACCAATATATTATATAGTTATATAAGGAAAAAACAATGAAGGATTGAAATTTTGAGAATGTGATTCATCCGGATCATCAGTTGAAAGTTTTATAATTTGATAAAATAATATTATTCAATGAGGGGAGGGGATTTTTTCGTTAATTCAGTGTTGGAAGTGGTGTTCACGTGAGAAAATCATTCTTCAGTCTGTGGAGGTATAAATGTGAATTCTAGAATAGAGGATGGGAATCAGCTTGATGCTGAGTATGATAGTGGTGTAATTAAGAGGCAAATTGTTCTTTTGTCAGCTTCTTTTAGGCACAAAACCATGGTGTGTCGTTAATGAATCAATTTTGATCTCAAGAAGACATCATATCCATGATCTGGAAATTACTATCATTCTTATAGTCATTTATTCCATCGTTATAAATTCTATAAGGGTGTTTCGTGGAAAAAGATCGGAGCAAAATCCACTCACTCAAAGAAGGGGTGGTTCAATTAAATAATTCTGGTTCTGGAGAATGTTCTATTTTAGGGGTTCATGTAATTTTTTATTCATTATAGTGTTTTCATCTTATGATATTAAAATTGGATGAAATGAAGTTGGTGTTGTGAAACATTTGAGAATCTATAATTTAATGCAAACAAATTTATGGAAATTATGAATCTCATTACATTGGTGTCACTACAAAAAACCCTAATTAGTGTTGTTTTTTTATTCGAGATCTTTAAAAAAATATCTAATTCCTTTGTTGAGTTTTCTCAAAAACATCACCAAGTGCATTGTTTCTAATTTTTAAACACTTCTAAATATTGATAATTTAGCAATGTTTATAAACACCCATAATTAGATACATTTTTAAATTTCTCTAAATTAGAAAAGATTAAAAATGTCGTTATTTAGTGAGATCTCCAATACGAATGATTATAGAAAATTTTGTAAAATAAAAATTTTAAATTACCGTTGTTTATAGTTTTTAATTTGTAGAGGTATAAAATTTACCTACATTTTGAAGAAATTTCGAAAAATGAAACATCAATTACTATTGTTTCTAGAAATGTTTTGTATTTTTTATTGAAATTTAATTTTTATATCACAATAAATTTGTTTGAAAGATGAATTTTTTCGAACATTATATTTTTTTATAATAAAAAATATTGTCTAGTCCTCTACACAATACCCCCTTCCCCATATCTAGTACCCTAACACCCATCACCCCGCCTCCAGTAACCCCTATTCCCTCGTCCAACAAATTTATATGTTCCCATCCCATCCAACTCTCTACTAATGTTTCCAACAAGTACCTACTGTCCCTATCCTCAATTTCCAACCCAAACATGACCCCTAAGATTGCTTACCCAACCCACCTACACCAACACACAATGAATAAATTAATCCAAAAGGATTTGAAATCCTAACCACTTCCTTCAGGATGAAACTAGCTTCCAACTCACCCATTCGATTTATTCATCATTATATATATATATATATATGATTATATTATAAATATATGGGTGTTTAAATTTATTGGTTATAAATATTTTTATTCTTATATATTATATAATTGTTTGTGTTTATGTTTTATATTATATATATATATGTAAATATATATATATATATATATGTGTGTGTGTGTATTAAATATATATTGTATATTCATATTAGTATATATATATAATTATCCATGTTCTAAAATGTTGGTACAAATGTCACTAATTTTGTCACATTTTCATAAAAACATGACTCTATTTAAAAAACATTAACTGTATTATGTAATATATACACACACACACACACACAAACATTAAAGTAATTAAAATTTTGTATTATATATATATTTATATATATTAATATATTAATATATTAATATACACATATTAATATATATGCTTATATTTTATATTTTATATTTTATGTATATACATATATATGTTAATAATATAATGTATTTATATATATGTTTACATTTTATATTATATATAATAGTTTATATTATATATACATATGTATTTATATTTTATGTTTATATATATATATTATATATATATTTATGTTTTATATTATATATATCTGTTGATATTTTATGTCTATTTATATTATATATACATAGAGGGGTTTATATTTTATGTTTATTTGTAGGTTTATATTATAATATATATATATATATATATATGTTTATATTTTATATATGTTTGATTTTGTATTATATATATATGGTCATATATATATATTTATGTTTTATGATTATATTAATATATATGTTTTTATATATACACATTTATATATATATATGAATATGTATATGTGTGTGTGGGTATATAAATATATATAATTATAATTATATATATATATATATTCAATTATTCAAATTTTAAAAAACTTGTAAAAATGACACTAAAATAACAATATTTTATTAAAAACGTGACTAAATTTATAATTTATATGTGTTTATATGTATATATATGTTAAACCCACACAGACCGACATATATATATATTTATATATATATAAACACAGTCACATACACATATATATTATGAAATAAATAAATAACCAAATAAACATGGATACTTATATACATATATCAAAATATTTATTTAAATCATTAAAGGGAAATGAGACATATAAATATACATATTTTTAGCTATGTTTCCAAAAAAATCATTAACATAACATTGATTCCTTAATAACGTGGCTACATTAGGGATGTCTCATTAAAATGTAGCTTATTTAGCCCCATTTATCATATAATGTTGCAAATTTACTGTTGATTTTCATAAAATGTCACTAATTTAGTGATTTTTTCATGAATCATCAATAATTTTATCAATGTTTTTTTAGAAAACATTGATATTTTCACGAATTTTTTCATAAAATGTTTCTAATTTAGCAACATTATCTTGAAATATCGCTAATTAAGGGTGTTTTCACAAAATGTCGCTAATTTAGATATGTTTTTCATGAAACAACGTTAAATTTTCGATGTTTGATTGAAACATTGGTAAAAAAGGTCTACATATTACCATTTTTCTACGGTGTGTCTCGTTGAGCATCATGTTTGTTTGGTTCCTTCTATGGTTCCTTTTCAGAAATTAATAGTTTTATGTTTGATGTATGGTGGATGGTATTGTTTGGGCACCCGATTAGAATTATAATATGGTGGGGAGTCCATCATGGCCTCTCGTGTGGACTGATGTATTCCCCTATTTCCTATCTTGTTCCTTTCCTTTTTCCTCTAAGGAGTTATTAGATGGTTAGTCTTATCCATAGAGGTCATCTAGCCCAAAGTTTTCCCATTCATATGGTTAATGTTAGGCTCTTGGAGTAGGCCTAATGGTTGTCGTTGGGAAAGGTTGCATGGATATTGGTTTTGAATTTTGGCCATCCTTTTAAAAGTAGTTGATGTCAATGGTTTGTTTTTGGTATAGGCATAAGTATTCATCCTAGTGGTGGTTAAGGTTACTTTTGGTTTGAGAAAAAGTAATCATTCAGTTGTGTGAACAATTATGATTAATTCAATCAACTGGATACACTGAGGATATCTAAGGGAAAAAAGAATAACGGTTGGTATAATTGTCACCCCATAGTTTTTAGTTTGTTATTTTATATCGTATTTCCTTTTTTGATTTTTTTTCTATTGTGTTTCAGGATTATTGGATAAAAATTTGTAGTTCTTGGGTGTTTTTTTTCTATTGCACTGTTTTTGTGAATGGTAAAGGGGAAACTGTATGAGTCTTTGTGGTTCATTCTATTTTCAAATAATTTAATTACTGAAGGGTTTTTTCGAAGGTATTACAAAATCATGTTCAAACAATAAAGCTCCTAATAGTAAGTGTTTGGGTCCTTGGGTGTCCCTAGATGTGGGCGCATAAGTTGAGTGTGGTTAGTCCAAACCATGTGCTAATCATGCACATGGTTCTCTAATTTTTATTAAAACCAAACCTCTTGGTTTGGTAATGGTTTCCCACTCTATAAAAACTAACAATGGTAGTGTCCTGTCAGTCCATTATGGGAAACATGGTTGGAACATAGTTTTACAATCCACGCTGCTAAACTGTTCGCAATGAACAGATCTATTAAGATGGATTTTAACAATTTTACCCACTAAAATATTTACCTCAAACACCCTATTCCTACGCTATTTAGATCGTGTGACTTTTGGAGGTTTATCCTCTCTTTATCAACCCTACAACAACCTTCATTGGTGATTCAATGTCGGTTTATTCAATGTTTGGGGGTGATTTCTCAAAGTAATATCATCCTCTCATCTTACATTTTTTTTGTCTTCTTGGTACCTCTTATCCCTTTGTTCTGTTTGTCTTGTGATCATATTTCTTGGGATAAATTTTAGGTAATTCATCTTTTTAATGTTATCTTTGAGTTTTCATTCCTTGTTTGACCCATGGGGAGTTGACTCATGTTTCCATTGTCCATGAACTTGTGGTTTGAAGTAGCTTCCTTTATGAATCGGCCATGGAATTTTAATAATCATTAATTTCATTCCTTTGACACCTTTTTTCATATAAATTATTGATGTATTGTTTTCAGTGTAAATGTTTGATGTGAAATTAAATTATTTCCCCATCACTTTGAGTTGTAAGGAATTTTTTACTAAGCCTCACATTCTAAGTGTTTGAAAAAATTCTCGGTTGGCCATTACATGTTATTTTTTCTTCCTAAATTATAGTTATCTAGAGGAATAAAACCATTTTAAAATGTATGGTTTATTATTTGGATTTTATTGGACCAAAAACACATTCTATATTTCATGGGGACCTTTCATAGATAGAATAATAAGTTAGAACACATCTTGTATAGGTTTACGATCATAATATGTCTAGTGACCCCTTATTATATACATGTTCTTCATTGGGGAAGATACCCCTTGATTTGTCCGATAATGGTAAGACCAAGCCTAAGGGGTATCTATTGAATTTGGAATAAAAATATGATGGATCATTTTTATTATGTTCTAGATATCAACCTGAGATCCTAGGTATCCCCAGGTTCCCCTGACAATTATTTATTTATGGTTGATAGTTTGGGGGCACACCTGATTCTGTTATGTGTATGTTGTCTTCCATTTCAATAGTTATGTGATTATTGGTTCCCAATCAATGAGGTGTCTTCTTATAAAAGTGAATGTTTGGGTTTTGTTATGATTTTCACAAGGAAGGTCTTGGAAAATAAATTTCCACTCTCTTTTATTTCCTTTATCTCCCTTTTTCACATTTTTTTAAATTCTATTTCATTTTTTGTTTAAAATACTATTTTAAATGAATGGGTAATGGAAAATTATTTTTTATAGATAAATTTGACTAAATCCTATGATTATTGATTGTATTTAAAACATTAATTTAGTGAAACTTTTATTTTAAAGAAATTATTAGTTAATAGATTACTTAAGAACAACTACGGTGTATTAATACTATTGCATATTCATTAATTCTTGTTTTTAGCCTTAGGATAAGGTTCCATCTTATTTTTCCCTTCATGGAGTGATTTTGGGTTATTGTTCTGGTCATTGACCCTCATAGTCCCCTAGAGATTTTATGGTTGTCACGTTTAGCATTAATTTTTTTCGTTTGTGTTTAGTTTATTTAATAGAAGTTTGTATATATTATTATGATTCTATGTTTATGTTTTGTACTCATGTTTAATTTTATTGTGATAAATCATTCCATTCATATATCATTGATATCCTTGTAATTTTTCATGATATCGTTAGAATTTCTCACCACCTTGGAGTGATTAGGAATTCCCCTCGATCATGTCATCGACTTTCTCAGGTTACAAGTTCATGGTCGACCTGAGTTTCTTCGTGATAGCTTTTGAGATTGTCAAAAAAATCCATACCCATTATTATGTTATAGATATACATATCAAAAATAGGGAAATCACAACTCAATTAAGCTCCATCTATAGTTATGGGACATGCCTTAGAAATAAGGGCTCTACATTTTCATTGATGAAAAATATTTTTATTGAAAATATCTTGAATAATGGTAGAATTCAAATTAATTTTACCTATCTTGATTGACGGCCCTAACTAATCATCCACAATAACTTCCTCATCTTGATAAAATTTATTAATCACTATTCGTTTTCATTAGTACCAAATTCATATTGTAGGGGTTTGGGATTCATTGATTTTCTAGAATCACCATAGCTTCCTAGATTCGATTGACAAAAATTATTCTACTTCCATCATCCAATCGAAGTGTACAATGTCATGAAATCATGAGATTTTCCTCTAGAACCTGAACATGTACACCGTGATAATAACATAAAACGTACACAATCTGGTCACAATAATGGAATACCCTAGGTGGTTTTATACAATCCTAATCATGTGATCAAACTAAATGCATTGAAAACATATATACATTATCTTTATTTTAGGAGGATGATTCACCGATTTAGAAATCTAATTCTGATTCATTCCACTACCTAGGAAATTGGTGTCCCTATTATACTAATTGCCAATATAATATTTTCCAACATTTTAAATAGGTGTCAACCATATTAATCTACCTATTATTCAAATTATGTCTCTTTATTCAACCATATCTCTATGGAATATCCCTATATTATCAATTTTAAAAACAATTACAACCATTGTGTGAATCATTGGTCTCAACGACAATTAAAAAATTAATACCTTCAAGGATTCACTTACAGCAACATCCTTTAGAAAATTGGCTAAATTATCAACCATATAAGCATACTATATCACTGAGGGATTTTATTTCCTCTAGCTAAAAATGTAAATTATTATTGAAATTATGAATTTCCGAGGATTGAATTTTCTATTGAACAATTATTCAAAATCCTCCCATTAAATTCCTTTTTCCAATTTATCCAGAAATGTTAAATCCCATGACTAGCGTGCATGACCTTATAATATGTATGTTTGAAAATCGACATTTTGTTTAGCTGGCATGCATTTGAAATTATGTAATAAATTCATCATGTTCAGCCACACCTCTTCTTTTTCATGTTCTAAATCATCCTGAATGATGTTTCAATTCTACTTTTCAAACTGAATATAATGGTTCACATAACTTGGTTCATGATTCATGTTCCTTCTATCCACTTTCTAAAAAGCTTCGACAATACTCTGAACCACCTATTGGTTCACATGTGGTTCAGGTTCAACAATATACTCAATAGAATCTTCCATTTATTTCTTATTTTCCTTTTAGGTTCCATTTTCTATAACCTCAAGAAAACAACCTAAGACTTAATATATAGAAACTAAATTTTTAATAATTTGATGCTTTTTATATTATATGTATCACCGTAATGATTTCCCCAATTCAATATTTTTTCATATTCAAATCAATTTTTATAAAATTATACATGATTTTGATAATAAAACCATTTTTAACTCTTTTAAAAAAACATTTTCTCCAAATCTTAAAATAATTGTAAAAATTAATATTTAAATCTTAATAGGAAATAATTTATATCAATGCATGCCATGATAATCTCATCAGCTGGAATAATGATGATTGAGTTATAAATCCTCGAAGAGTCTCAAAACCCTCATGTACCCAACTCTCTAGTAACATGATGTTAAACAAAAATAGATTATCTATTCGTCTTTATTCTCTGTATTTTAAATTCTAAATATCATACACTATGCCACCCACCAAACTCAAGACTTAACCTGAATGATTTTCAACTCTAGGAATGAACAAACTAATACCATTTGTAACATCCCAACTCTCCTCATTGGTTTGGGAATGTGGTGGAACATTAATAGGACTTAGGTGACAACCCCAAGTCATAAAAGACAGTTAATTAATGACATGATATTCTTCACCATTTTGGAGATGATTTTCCCTTTGAAAAAAAATCCATACAAAGATTACTCAACTAAAAATAGGCCTTAAACAGCACTGACCTTTATCAGAGATGAAAAAAATCACCAGTAAACAATACCCGTTTTCAGATTTTTTATACCAATAATAACTCTCCCAAATAAATTTAATTAATTCGATAAATTAAAAACACAGATCAGTTTATTTAATATAGATAATAACATATTTATTAATTAAATAATTATTAATAAAAAT
This sequence comes from Viscum album, assembly GCA_963277665.1. Taxonomy (NCBI): domain Eukaryota; kingdom Viridiplantae; phylum Streptophyta; class Magnoliopsida; order Santalales; family Viscaceae; genus Viscum; species Viscum album. The sequence continues at coordinate 1,651,769,845 of OY728121.1, read as the reverse complement.
TAATAAACTGATTATAATCTATATAAATTATATATACTAATAAATGTTTGGTATTGAATATATAGATATATATAAAATTAAACCCATAAAAATAAAAAATAATTATATTAAGAAAAATATTTAATATTTTTTTAATTATATAATTATTCATAATATTGATAAATAATATATATTAAATATTTTATTAAATAAATAATTATTCATAGTATTAATAAATAGTATATAATTAATATTTATATATATATATATGAATGTATACTAATATTATTTGTATAATAAACAATAATTTTGTTTTATAATTATTAGTCAAATATTTAGTGAAGAATGGTTTATAATTAAAAATAAATACGAATTAAGAATACAAACTAATTGTATCGAGTAATAGAAATAATTGAATGTTGTTTGATTCTGCAATTTAACATATATATCAGATGTATGTTATATTAATTTTACATACATATAAATAATTAATGGATTTTTATATAAAACGCACATAAGATAATATTTATGTAATTAATGAAATATTATATAGAAAACACACACTGAATTTTTATGTAGTTTTTTAAATTTTTTTATATATTTTAGAATTTTATTATAACATGATACATTTAGTGTATCACATATTCAATTGGTAAATTTTATTTAATTATTTTTAATTTTATTACAGTTACGCATTAATTAATTTTTAATATAATTTATCTTCATTTTTTGAATTTAAACAATTTCTATTATTTATTTACATATAATTATTTAATATGATTTAAAATTTCAATTTGTAATCATCATTATTTCAATATATATCCTTATTTTCTTGAAAAATTTATATTTAATTAATTCAATTTATCCAATATTTCTATATTGTAATTGTCTTCTCAATTTTAATTATTCAATTTCACTCATTTTTAACAAGAATGGACTAACGATTTGATATTCATTAATAATGGTAAAAAAGTTTTAAAAATAAATAGTTATAGGTAAATATATCTATATATGTACATTTACTACAATTATATATTTATAATTATAAATAAATAAATTTTATTTTATTAAATATTTTAGTTTTAATTAAAAATAAATAATTTTATATATTTAAATAATTAACAAATTATAATAAATTTATTTAAATAATGAATATATTTAGTATTATATATATATATATATCAAATATATATATATATATATATAATTGTAAAAATTTATATAATGATATATATTATTTTAAGAAGTATTTATATAATTATAAATATATAATTATATATTTAAATAATTAATAAATTATAATAAATATATCTAAAAACTAAAAATATTTATTATATATATATATATATATATTTATATTTATATATAATTATATGAATATATTTATATATAATTATATGAATATATTTATATATTTGTTTATTTGTAATTATAAATACATATCATTTATCAGCTTTTATGTTTAAGCACTGTTAAGGATGGATTTTATCATCACTTTTTAAGCAATGATAATGATTCCTTTTATAAATTATTTTTAATTTAGTGCTGACAAAAAATAAGGTTTATACATTTTTTTGGGAGTGTAAATAAAATTATCTTGATCAATATAAAGAACACTATCTAGTCGCGAACTAATAATGATATTTGATGTATTCCATAGAAGGAACCTTCTTCCAGTGCACCTCTTCTTCAAATCCTAGCACAAATAAATGCCAAAATCAATGCTCGAACAATTTCAGAGTTTGAATCCAATGATCGAATGATTTCATTTTATGGTGATAGCCTTAATTTCTCTTAGATGATTAATATATTTTATACAAGGTATACTATTTTCCCCTCCTCCTCAATCATTGATTTACTTATTGATGATATCTATTTGATTTTTTTTCATCATTATTTATTTTATTAAAAAAACTATTTATTCTCACACTATATTATGATAAATTCTTACCCCTCCCAATTTATCTTGATTATGATAGATATTGATGAAAATATATAAAATGGATTCGTGACATTGGTCATGTACAATGGGGTTCGCTACATTCATTCTGCCTGATGGATATGGATTCCAAGCGTAATTATAGTTAATTGAGGGATGTCTCCTACAATTGAGAATAGAAAATACTAGTCCTAATGCACATGTGATAGTAATTCACTAGTTACTAAGATGGGATAAATTGTCATATGTTGGCTAGGTGAATGATATTGATAATTTCTATAGAGTGATAATGATGTTGGTAAAACATATTAAGAAAACAATTGAACACATATATTGAAAATACCACAAGGATTGATCATGGTTTATGATTGTTATGTATTGATTATCTTATATTTTCCTTACTGTAGTTATTTTGTTTGAATCAATTTTCCAAATCCCCTATATTTATTATTTTTTCAAAAAAATATATACAATACCATAAATATAATAAAGTTGTTTGAATACTGAGTGATACGAAAAAAAATATTTAAGGAAATGACCATGACTATCAGCTATGCAATACTAATGAGCAGGATAAAGAGTAGATTTACATTTTACCTAATATAAAATATGTTGATCCGTAAATATAATCCCACAAAAAATTCATAGATATTTGAATCCCTCACAGGTTGAATGATGGATATCAAATACATATAATCAAAAATTTATTGGATTGTTCCAATATCATATTTATAAAACGTTATCTGAAAATATGAATTCAATTACCAAACCACTTAGATGTGTATAAAGGGGAAAAAATGAAAAATTTGTATCATGGAATGGTTTCATAATCAATGATTATATTCTCTAAACTAAAGAACATGATGACTATAGTATAATGAAAAATAGTCTTTTTACTCTTGTGTTGGAAGAGATGTACAAATCTTGTTCCAAGTATAGAAATATAATTTATGAAAATATTACATATTCCTCCATTATCGAATTTATATATGAGTTTTATTAGACAACATTTTTGGTGCTGATTTACCTTTGCAAATGGTAGAAAATATGATGGTAGTGAAAGTTGATGAAGTGGCCTTCATGAAGGTGAATTTAATTATGTATATTTAAATAGACGATCCATTCCTAATGGCATAAAATTCAATGCAATAATATAATTTCTGAGGTCCCACAAACAATAATTGATAGATTGTTCTGATTATGACTAAATAAAATTTCAGATCAGATGAAAAATCAATTGAGGATGTCCATTTCATTGGGAGTTCATAATCTTTTCATACCTGTCCTAATGTTGATAATGTCTTGTAAATTATAGGGAACAAAAAGTAGGGTATTTATATTCACTATAGAGGACCAAATCCCCAAAATCAATAAAAATAATAATTATAGTTCAATGAGAATGTAAAGTTGTTATTTAATATACAATGTTTTCCTCATAATATTGTCTGTTCTATACTCTATTAAAATAATAAAAAACAAATTTTTGACTACTCATGAAGAAAATTTATTCTTCATATTATGATGCTACAAATCCCGTGTAATTATTGACTATAAGGAGGGAATCACTTTAAAAATATTTAAAGGTAATGTTATGATATTCTGTCTCTATTTTACCAAAAAAAATTATGTAATAAAAAATTGATTTAATTTTCATTATTTCTTACATAGTTTGTTTATATCAGAAGGCTTATATCAATCTTTCATACCTTTCTTCACTCAATGAATTATAAAATTATTCTCCTTAAAAACATTTTTCAGCACTGTAGTGTTGGAAAATTTTACTTTCCTTCAAATTCCCTTCCAATTCCCTTGCCTGAAGAGGAATGACCCAACCTCTACTCAATGAAAAATGTAATATTGATGTATTCGTAGTAAAATCAATTTACATTTAATGAATTTATTGTTTCATATCTATGATTAATATATTTATTTTTAGTTTTACTCTCATAATAATTATTTCTTATACTAGTGGATTTTTTTTGGATTGGTGGTTGTTTTTTCAAATATGCTCAAACATGTGTGTGATTGAACTTCGAGGCTATAACTGAGAAAATGAAAATAATGTAATGGGTCAATAATGAATACCCCTATCATGGAAATTAGAATTCCTAATATTTATTTAATTTATATTTTCATCATTTTATATATTATTATTAAATGAATTTACTTATCATTTTATTTAATATTTGTTTATTATTTTTCACAGACCCCTTGGGAAGTCATATTTTCACAGTTATTTTATTTTTTATTATTTTCTCACATATCTCATTCCTTTTTACATAATAACATCCACAAACATCTTATCGCTCCAATCATTTTTAGCCATGTAGTGTTTGCATTTATCACATTCCTTGAAGTTCCCTCCATTTCCTTTTTAGGAAGAGAAATGATGTTCTCTATGCTAAATCACATAGTTAATCATGATGTTTTCATAGTAAAATAATTATCCATTGAATTTATATATTATTTAACATTAATGATTAATTTATCTATTTTTAATATTACCCACATAATAATTTTTTTTCATATAATGGTGGGTTCTTTTTCTTTGAGTTAGGGAGGTTTCTTCAAGGCTCCTCATGCCTGGGAGAGCATAGTCATTGAGGCTATAACTAAGACAATGAAATCAAAGAAATGGTTTAAGAATGTATGAAAAATAATGAAAAGGGGAATCCCTACTAAATATTTATTTATATTTGTCATCATTTTATCTATTATTTGTAAGATAATTTCTACAGCATTTTTATCTAATAATTATTTATTTTTTTCAAAAATCTTTTGAGAGGTCATATTTTGATTTCAATTATCTAAAACAACAAGAAAAAGTGATAACATGTTCCTTTTTTCCAATTTTACCATTATTTACATTTCCTTTCTCTTTTAAACAACCAACACTGCATATTAAGTAAACATTCTTAGACAAAAAACCTTTTTCAGTAAAAATCATGGGTTGAATATTCACTACTGGAAGTTAAAAAATTAAATCCAATAAAATGGATGGTGAAATTGGATTTTTGTGATTTTTTTGAGACTTTCAGACCGGTTGGAATCATTCAAACATAAATCCCACAAACAGTGAGACCGGAAAGACTCAAATTAAACATTTTTATTTAAAATTGATATTATATTTAGAAAAAAAATTCAACTCACATACTCAAAACCTAGAAAATAGGTTTTTATTGTCTTAATATTTTATTAAAATGACCCATATTTTGTTTTTTATATATTGTAATAATCTTCACCATAATCTGACACATGATGTTCCATGTATGAATCAAAGAGTCTCGTATCAGTTTAAAAAATAAAATTTTATTTCCAAAACATTCAATCAATGAAAACATAGAATAGACAATAATGTTTTTTTATAATTTAGGAAAATATTTCATACGTCATTTATGACATTGAGAAATTAGTCTCACATCAAATCTATGAATGATGTGATCGGTTTGACTCAAATTTTATCTTTTAATTTAAAATAGGCATTCATTTTAGTGAAAAAGTCAACCAATATGTTAAAAACTAATTTAAAAAACTCACACTATTTTGATTCATTATAAAAATGATCCATAATTGATTGGTAGATTTTAAGAATTGGCCTCACCACAATTAGATACATGTTTTTTCCAGTATAACTCATTGTGTCTTTTATCATATAAAAATTGAAATTTTACCTCAAAAAGTTTCACTCCCTAAAAACTAAGAAAACATGATCATATTGACATGAAAATTAATTTAAACATATCATTTGTCATTTGTGACATGTTTTAATCAGCCACACATCATACCAACAAAATATGTGACCAGTATGACTCAAATTTCATGTTTCCATTATTAAATGACATTTTTGTAAAAAAAAGAATAGTGACACACTCAAAAATGAGAAAAAAATTTCTTATTGTTTTGATAATTTCGGAAAATAACTCAAAATTCATTTAGTGAATGTTTGATTCAACATCACCTAAATATTATTCATGGTGTGACTAGTATGAATCTATGTTCATATTTTTATTTAAAATGTCAACTAATTTTTGTAAATAATAAAAATGACATACTCAAAACCGATAAGACACATTCATAAATTTTGATAATTTATTATTTTTTAAAATATTTAATTTTATCATTTATAAATAATATGAACCTTAATATGATATAATATGTTCCAAATATGAATCAAAGTGTCCATTAAAAGTTTAAATATTACTTCTTAGTTAAAAAGTGATGCTCACTAAAAACCAGTAAATTTGTTCTGATTATCTTGATAATTTATTAAAAATTGATAATTAATATTTTAAAAGTAAGAATCAGTATCCCATCATCCATACACGCAATGTTACATGTAAGACTCAATTTGTGTGCATCAAATTTGATATGACATTTTACTAAAATATGGAAATGACGTACTCAAAACTATGAAAAAATAATCAGATTACTTTGATAATTTATGAAACCAATATATATATCATTTGAGATATGTAGGAATTATACTCACCTCAATACAATGCTTGGTGTGACTCGTATGAATCCATGGGTATATTTTTTTTAAAAAAACACATTAATTTTATAAAAAGATCAAACTGACAACCTCAAAACTGAGAAAATGAATTTGGATTATTTTGATACATTAATAAAATATTTTTTATGCCATTTTAGATGTTTTGGAATCATCCTCTGCACAACCTCATACAATATGTGACAAGTATTATTAAATGTGTCTTTTATGTGTTTAAAGTTGAGATTTGATTTCAAAATGTGTCACTCACTGAAAATTGAGAAAACATGATCAGATTGTCTTCGTATTTTAGGAATTAAATTAATAAGTCATTTTTTATTTGTATGAATCATTATCTAGAAAGAGAATACCCAATGTGTAATGTACTAATGAATTTGTGTTTATTTATTTTAAAATTATATTTCAGAAAAAAATCATGTGATGTACAAAAAAATGAAAAAACACATTAAAATTGTTGTGATACAATAGTAAAATTATACTTCATTCATCTGGTATGTGTAAGAATCAACTGGACCTCAATATGATGCATGATGTGACTGGTATGACTATATTTCTGTCTTTTTATTTAAAATAGACATTAATTTTAGTAAAAAAAATTTAACATAATAAAAACAATTTAAATTCATTCATATTATTTTGATACATTAAGATAATGATTCAGAATTTTTTTTAAGAATCATCATCTCTTCAATCTGATACATGATGTGTCTGGAATGACTCAATGTATGTATTATTAGTTTAAAATTGAAATTTTAATTCAAAAATTTTCACTCAAAAAAATCAATAAAACACACTCGTATTGTCTTTATATTTTTGGGAACGATTCATAAGCCATTTTTGATGTGTTGGAATCAGTCTCATGATAGTATGATGCATGGTGTGGCAGGTATGACTCCAAGGGAATAAATTTATTTAAAATTGAAATTAATTTTTGTATAAAAGTCAATTAACATAATCAAAATTTAGAAAATACATTCATATTGTTTTGATATATGAGGTGAAAAAAATCCATATTTCATTTATGACGTGTATGAATCAACCGCGTCATAATCCAATACATGATGTACCCGGTATGACTCAAAAAGTCAGTTATCTATTTGAAATTGACCTTTTGGATAAAAATGTTTCAATAAAATAAAACTTAGAAAATCCCCTTAAATTGTCTAGATTATTTTTTTAAATGATTAATAAGTCATTTATGATATGTAGGAATCATTATCATGTCAAATGAACACATGATGTGACCTTTGTGACTCAATACGTTTGTTTCCAGTTAAAAATTATATTTTATTAAAAAATTCAAGTGACATATTCAAAACTGAGAAATCGTTTTGTATTTATTGATACCTAGTACAATGATCCAAAAGTCATGTGGGGAAAGTGTGAAGTATCCTCACCCCAGTCAGATGCAAGGGGTTACAGATAGGACTCCATGAGTATCTTTTTATTTAAAATTTATATTAACTTTAGTAAAAAAGAAAACTGACATACTCAAAATCTAGAAAAAGAATTCATATTTATTTGAAACATTATTTAAATGATCTATAATTCATTTTTGACATGTAGGAATCAGCCTCATCTCAACTTGATAAATGATGCGACCGAAAATACTCAATGTTCCCGTTGTCATTTTAAAATTGACATTTCAGTTACAAAATTACCACTCACATAAAACTAATAAAACACTGATAGATTGCATTTAAAATTTAGGAAAAAAAATCACAATTCATTTATTAATTGTAGTAATTATTCTCACATCAAACTGAAAAATGATGTGACATGTATGTCTCAGATTGCATGTTTCCACTTCAAAATGTTGTTTTAGTAAAAAAGACAAGTGATATACACACAAATGGGAAAAACAATTAGATTGTTTTTATACCTTATGAAAAAGTACTATATGTTATTTATTAAAATATGTAATACGTCAAACCCCAATCCAATACATGGTGTTATCAGTATGACTCAAAGTAATAATTTTTATTTAAAATTCACATCGACATTTGAAAGAATGATATGTAACATACTCAAAATTGAGAAAAAATCATATTGATTTGATACATTTGAATTTTTTTTGAAAAGTCATTTTTGAAATTTTGGAATCAACCTCACCTCATCCATATACTCTATGTTACTAGTTTGGCTCAAATTGTATATTAATAGTTTAAAATTGGTATTTTAGTTCAAAAAGTTTCAATCAATGAAAATAGAGAAAACATAGTCATATTTTTTATAATTTGGGAGAATTATTCTTTAGTCCTTTTGATATGTATGAATCTATCTCCCATTATTTTATAACATTATATGACCGATATGACTCAATTTCTATTTCTCTTATTTAAATTTTCATTTTACTAAAAAAGACCAGCAATATACTCCAAACTATGAAAACATATTCGGATTGTTTTAATACTTTATGAAAATTATCCAGATGTCATTTGGGATGTGTAAGAATCAACATCACCTCCATCCTACACATGGTGTGACATATATATCCATCAAATTGTTTCTTTTCAATATATAAGTGTTATTTTTTCATTAAACATGCATCACATTTCCATAAAATGAGAAAAAAGAAAAGATCGTTTTCTCATCATTATATCATCTTTTATTTATTAAATTTTCCTATCATTTTTATCATATACTTATTTAGATATCTTTCATATTGATAATTTTTGTAGATGAAAAAGAAATGGTTTGATATGAAAGAATCAACCACAACTCAAGATGATAAACAAAGTTCCCAGAATGACTCAATATTTAGTTTGAAATTAACACATTCTATTAATTTATTTATTTATGATTTTACGTAACATATGAATTGTTTTCTTATTCTAGTTCATTATTTTTCATGAGATGGGGTTTTTTGTTCAGCAATAAATTTTTTCAGGGTTAGAATCAATAGATGAATGATCTATGATGTTTTTGATTGTATGTTATAATTTTTAGAGATGTTATTTTATAAAACAGTGTTTGAAAAGTAAATAATATAGTGTTTTTTCATGTATTTGTTTTTAAATCTTATTTCATTTAATGTTTGAATTGGTAATTGATTGTTTAAATATATGGTGGTGTTTTTGATGCTGCAATGTGATTTTATAGCACACTACATCATACCTATTTATCAACAATAATTAAAACTGGATTAAGGGTATCCATTAGCAATTATTTTAAAATCTTTAATAAAGGACCCCTATATTTTTTCAATTTTAGTGCTATTAAATGGAAAGGGATTTTAATCTTTTTTTGGAAGTCAGTTCTTCTCGAGAGCTGATAAACACCATTTCATGCGCTATTATAGGCATATTTTGTAGTTTTATTACCATATCAAAACAAACACAAAATCATGCTTGAGAAAATTATAATACAACTGAAATTAATACCATCCAACAAAAAATACAAATTAAAACCATTAACTATATTAGAGTAAAAATTGGAAACCAAAACCAACAACTCAATGAAAACCAAGACATCCAACAGAAACACCCAACATGATCTATGATCCAACTCAATATTCCACTCATATTATATAACGATTCACTACTAATGAAAAAGGACACCATTCCTTTTCCTATTTACTCACATAAAATATATACAAACAGACCAATATTCCCTAGAATGGGGTGAGTATAGAAATTATTACAATTTACCCAATGACATTCATACTCACTCTAATAGGATAGATCATGTTATTACATTTATATAAATTTTTTTTAATAAATTTAATGAAGATTATATCAAATTTGAAACCATTTTCCAATCCAAAACAACATTTCATTTAATGAAACCAAACATGTCTTTAAACTATTTAACCTTTTAATTTGGAAACCACAATACACGATAAACACACACCCACACTTTCATGCTCCTGTGATACTTCTATACACAATAGAATTACCTCATCGATCAAACAAGTAGTATCAAGGTTACAATATCTCTAGTTCCCCATTGAAGCACACCACTTCCAAAGTGTCTCATCATTGAACCCTAATGGTGAACATCCCTTATATAGGGTCATGTAAATGAAATTAACTCTAGCCGACCATGTGTCTAAAATAACATTTAAAACCAGAAATTCCAATCTATTTTAATAAAATAATTCTTTTATTAAAAACCTTATCCAGTTAATTTTAACTGCATCAAACCGAACATCAATTTTTTTATCATCATATTAACATTATGAATCCAATTCCTCTTTCCACAATCATCCAATTTCCCAAATTTTATAATCTACCACTAAATAGTGTATTAATAAATATTTTCACATAAATTTCACAATTAATTTTGAATAAATTATGAAAATTTGAGGTCAATAAATTATGTAATAACTAGTATTAGATTTGAGTGAAGTAACCCCCCTCACATCATAGGTGATAATGAGGATTGATAGGAATTATCCAAAAAAATTCTTTAAATCATCCAATCCCATATATTGATCTTGTTTACTACCTTAAAAAAAGCCATATATCATAATTATTGGAATAAAAAATAAGGATATATACCAAAAATACTAGATCCATTAATCCAAGAGAGGTAATAAGATGTAAACAAAGTAAAACCACTATGAACAAGTACTTGTTATGGAATTTGGCCTTAAATGCTCCAATATTCCCCAACAGATTACTCCCAGTTCTAGGGGAATGATTTTTCCTTCCATGGGAGGATGTTTAAATCATTTTAGGGTTATACTAAGGGAAAAATGCTGGTATAAGTGGATAAAATTTTTTACATCTAAAAAATTCAGATATTTTTTTAACGCTGCAGTCGGGTGCATGTTTAGGAAAGTTTTGCGCTAAATATGCATTAGCCACTGCCTCCAAAAACCAATCGTATTATCAGATCACATGGTTAAAAAAACATGTGCCAAAAAAATCTATACTCCTTAATCCAACATGAAAAGGTTTCTCATAGGTTTCTGTATAGTTTTTCCAATGCGTGTTCCTGACCATGCTCATACCCAGTGCAAATATTTTCAATTTCATGGTTTTTTTGAATGAGTTTCATGGTTTATACTAACCACGATCAAACCATAAACCTTCAAAAAACCCCCCTAAAATTCCCAAACTCCTCCAATAATTTCCAAACATTTCATAAATACATTATATGTTTAAAATACATAAATAAAGGGATAATTTCTCATAAATGGGGTTGTTATAGCCTCATCTAAATATTATTAAACGATTATAATAAAAAAACATCAGTATATTAAATTTTATAAGATGTTACTATACTATGGGATTAACATAAATCCATATCCTTTTCCAGAAAATGGGAAATGATAATGCTGATCATCTGTACATTAGACTACTACCTCATCATGCGATGTGATTCATTTTTAACTAACACATTACCTAGAAGGAAATTAGTGTTAATTTAATGACTATTTGTTATATATATATATATATCATAAAAATTATTATTTAATTGTACTATATTATTTACCTTCACTTCATTTCATCCATTTAGAAAATGTAAACAAAATTCATATAGACTTATGACCCACCACCTCCATGAATCATGTATTTCATATTCGACGTCTAAATATTAAAAATTATTCTAAATACATATATAATTAATATATGAGATATTTATACTATTGTTAAAATTATTTATATGATTTATCCATGATCAATGTAAGTGGACCAAATATCCAAAAATCAAAACATACAAAAAAACAATTTAGTTTTTACCCACAACATTTCCTAACCTTGAATTTTCAATAACTAGTTAATAAAAATTAATAAGTAAATAAAATATTATAATTTAATTTTCACTATGGTTTTTTAATACCTTTTTAACATGGTTATATTTATTATACATTAGGTTCAGATGTGTAAGAAGGATGTTGAGACTTATAGTAAGAGATTTTTTATCTCAATTTTTCTTTGATTCTTCCATACATTGTGTTAGGGACCTATATTATTTTACAATTTTTATATATTGATAATTTGATATGTAATATCATGAATTTATTTTTCTCATGATATTTTTTATTTTATTTAATGTTATTAGTTCATGGGTTATATGATTCAATGTTACCAATGTGGTATGGGCTCTACGATACTATCACATAGTTTATATATATTGATTATGTCTATACTTATGATAATGAAGTGTTATGATACATAAATCATGAAACTCATTACTTTTATTCTAATAATGGTATACCAGGTGAATACATGTCTTCCATTAATTTTCGATGTAATGTCCCAGATTTTTGTAGATGTATTGACAGTTATGATACTATTCGTAACCTCTGGATTTAGGTTAATAGTAGTCTCTATTGGCCAAGGAGTTGTTACGAAATGTATGGGGATAATTAAAATCTTTAAGATCTTGTTTTTTGAGAGGCATATTGAGATGCATAGTTAGTGCTTACTATATAACTAAACTTTTTGGGGGTTCATAGTGCATAATAGGGGGCCATATGGCTTTGATAAAAAATGTTCCCTAGGCCACATGGTATTTGGTTTTTATTAGACAAGTAAAATATCATTTTCACATCAGATATAATGTTTTATCAAAACCATGTACATGGCCCATGTGATGGGGTTCATTAGGTAGTATATTCGACATGGATTGTACATGGTTTGGCTAATCCTATGGCCAAACAATGTGATGCTCTAATAAAGATAAAATTACCCCTTTTCACTTAAAATTTTATAAACCCTCACTGTATTATTTTCTCCTCAGATGGAAATCTCATACCTTTCTTGAATCACTCACCCATGCCTAGGCTTGGATTTTTTGTTTCTCCCCCATACTTGCTCAGGATCAACAACCATTGATCATGTTGGATCAATCTTGGTAATATCTTCAGTCATCTTAAATTATTCTTTTATTTATCTATCATTATATCGTTCCATATGATTGCGAAATTGTATGCCCTGTTTTCATGAAACTTTTCCATTTTGGGGATTTCACTCATTCTAACTAAATTCAAGGGATGATACTAGATGAGGACTTTACCATAGGTTTATGATAGGTGGTATAGTCATTTTCCCTCAATTTATAGTTTCATTTTAATTTTCACTATTGTACCACTCATTGGAATTCCCAATATCACTTAAATATTTCATTATTAATTTAATTAAATGTTATTAACGGGACCCTCTAAACCCATTCAACAATGCCTCGAGGCATTTTCCTCAGCTTGAGAAACATATTTGGTTGTTCCCCTATGCAAAGGCTTAAGAGCCTTATCCATTGGAAATTAGTTTATCATGTATTAATTGTGGTATATGAATTAACTTTTATTAAATGTATGTGAATAGTAATCCTATAAGAAAATTATAGTATAAATGCTTAGTCAATATTCTTTATTCCATAGATGTAATTTTAAGAAATAAAATAATATGAAAAATTAATAGAAATGATTAGGGGTATGGTATGAGTTACTGATAACATTAAACATCCAATCACAATAAGCTAACGATGATTCATGGGTCCTACATTTGTGTAACCATAGACAATCTCAAAATGATTTATAATTCGAAACTATATATTATATTAAATATTTTGGGAGTGATAGGTGGATCTTTTTTAATAATTTCACTGTATGGACCCACCAGGATGGTCATTTTATTTCCCATTAGGGATATTGATTACCTAGGAAAGATACATTTTATTTGATCAGTGGGTCATATGGTTACACCAACCACAAGTGATTCTTGGTCTCCTATCTTGTACACATAGGATGGAGTTAAAGGGACATGATTTACAACACACAAAGTGTGATACTTTAGATTCCATTATGTATCTACATGGATAGAAGCTTATGGTGTTGGGTATTTGTAGTGATCCTGGTGTGATACTTGAGTGACTTTATACAGTTCTTCTTAGACGGTTCAAGGATGAAACTTATTTAAATTATATAGGTACCATAAATATAATTCCTAGAATTACAATATTTTAAATCAAATGATGATTATACTAATACAAATAACATACTTGGGTTTAGTCAGTACATGATCATTTCATTATTATAGGATCATTAATCATTGCATCATGTATTCCATGGAACTTTGAAAACCCCATGTTATATCTATACATGTTTAATTCAATTAATAGATGTCCATCATAGACTCAATCATGTATTGTTGGTCAGGTATCCCTTAAAGGACATGATTTAATGTATTCACTTATTAATTACCTAGAATATTTTGTGTACTTATACACTGCTCATTTTATATACAACCAATATCATTATATAAAAATAATTTGGTGACCTACTAGATATATCTCACAAAATTCTTCAACCTCCCATGGTACCCAATAATACTTCATGATTTCTAGTGTAATTAAAGAGAGACATCATACTTCTATTGTTATTTTTGAGTATTGGGATGGAGTATAGGAGTAGAGGGCTGAGACTATTCCCATGATTCTATTAGTGGTAGTTTTTTGGTATTTTATTCCTTTTTTAGAATGTTTTATATTCCTTCTCTCTATATCCCATGTACTTAATTTTTTAAAACTTCTAGAAATGATCATACTTTTTTACCTATTTGTGATCAATCCTATACCTGTTTTTTTATCTGGAGGTCTTATTATTCCACTTCTTCTTATCAATTACTGCCTCAACAATTTCAATGTATTATTTACCACTATTCTATAATATGACCAACATGACATAGTCTCCCCTTGAACACGCCCTACGACCTCAATGATAGTCAGCAGCCTCTAGCATATGGGGAGGTGTGCATGAGGTCTTATGGCCAACTGTCTCAGGGCACCACTTAGGGGATTCTATGGTGGGATTATATAAAGTGGTATCAGATGATATTTTTGACTTTCTTATTTCTATTTGGGTATTAGACATGAAACTTTGAATGTGTCAAAATTTGGTAATAATCATATTCCTAGGAGTTTCTAACCCACATATAGGGTATATCCAAATTACCTGGGATGTGTTATGGTTGATATTGGTTTGATACTATTATAGTAGAAATGATTTTAGTATTGGGTGAAACACATGAATTATGATGTAATTATTACTAATATATTTATTATACATTTTCTTTTTCCGGATCATTTTACAACAGTTAATTATCATCTAATGAGTTATTATAGGTACGTTATGACATATATTCCATGAATTATCCAATTCCATATTTATATTACTATACTGATTTCCTCTATTCATATGATTTTTGTGAGGGAATTGATTATTATATATGTAAATGTGATAACCTTTCATATAGGGACAACATAATAATTGTAATTACTACTCCTAGATCAATATAAATGGAATATTCCCTTGTATATTGATGATGCTGACTTAATTAACCAATTATCCCATGTTTGAGACCTGAAATATCTGAAATTTTAGTTAATTTAATTACATGAATTCCAATTGTAATCTATGAAATAGGTACATCCATAAATATGTAATAACAATTCATTTAATAATATAAATTTATAAGACTAGTTATATTTGGAAACTTGATGTAATGGTTAGATCAAACATACTTGACATACCAAAAACCATTTATAAATAGTATAGTATTTTGTAAATTTGTGATGCTGATGAAAATAATTGGATGGTGATATAAATGTACTTAATAAATGATTAATAAATCAAATAAATTTAAAATTTAAAAAAATTGGTATCATTTAATATGGATTCAGATTACACGGTAAAGGGTTTTTTTCTCTTTACCATGCAATTGACACTCCATATAACTAAACCTCTACTATGTGACCTGATTCTATGATGTTGACCTGCTCTGACCATAGTTGTGGGTAGTAGGTAGTGTCTCCTATGATCAGTTGTGATTTTTATTATAACCTGGACCTGGAATTAGAAGCCTAATGAGGGGATTGTCTTGTTTATGGGAAGGCTTTATACTGATTCGTTCTTGTTTTTGATGTTTCCAATATATAGTTAAATATTATTTTATGTCTGTATTTGGATATTGTAGAGCTATTCCACTATGATTTCCTCGATCTATGCATTAGGAGGGTGGTGATGACCAGACTTTGGAGGTGGTGTCCCCTAAGCCAATTGTATTACCTCTTGTAGTTAAACCTGAGGAACATCCATTTGATCTTTCATTGGGCACCAATGATTGGATTCATGATTTTTTTTTCACTTCATGAATTCAATTTAAATGTATCAGTTACCTACTCCCCTATGGTAGAGTTGATGCAAAAACTCCATTAGCAAAATTCTCTCTCCATTTTAGGGAATGGTTGTCCATAGCCTCTATAATCATGGATGGAGACTATGTTCTCCAACATTAATCCTTTTGACACCCCTCTAATGTGAATGTTAAATCTTGCTACCTATTTATTACACGACTCAACCAAGAATTGGTGGGATGTCATAGCTTAGGCTTTTTTCCATGGGGGTCTAGGAGGACTTCCATATTTCCTTTAATTACTATTTCTTTCAAAAGTGGTGTTATGTTAGTGATGGATTATTTGACTCATTTCCCTGATCTTCATTTTTATTTACTGATATTAACTTTTTACGAGTTGATGAATGTGAGACCATTTTAGGATGAGCTTGGGTACACCATTAGATCATAGGTAAAGGTATTTTTGGCTAACCACCACTTTAGAGAGCGTAAACAAGGACCTCATTTATATGAGTAACTTGAGGGAATCTGGTAGTGTCAGTCAACAAAGTTTATTATCCATGAAGTGAGGCAATATGTCTAGAGGCATGAAATTCTAAATTTTGTCCACAAAGAATGAATCAAAACTCATATTAAATGCATAGATTTCCATGTGAAGTTCCACTAGTGTAGTAGGACTAGACAATATAATCACCAATGTATGTTGTGCCCGATCATGTGTCGATCTCTTTTTAGGTGGGGTTTTCTTTTGCCATTATGACTAACATTACCTCGTGTTCATAGTGATATGGGATATGTACCAACATCATATAAAAGTTCATGATCTATTCCTCTATATTTGGATGTGAGATATGTTATTATGGACAATTTGGATAATTAGGTGGTCATAGATGGGGTAATCATACATTATAGGTTCTATTCTAGTAGATCAAACTAGCTAAATTCATTCTAGGTTCATCATAGGGTCTCGGATTAGGACATATCTTTGATGTGCATCTACACATGAGGAACAAATTCAATGTAATTATATAGTTTTAGGTACAATTATATTATCCTCTACTTTAGAGACTTATTTAATTGATATAGGTTCATCACACGATTTTATATCTGTTGTAATTATGGGATTTATGGTCCTAGAGAGAGAGTACTTATTTGGTGTAATGACAGTCGACACACTATTAGGGGTTTTATCAGGGAGTACACACTAGTGCATAGACAAATCCCTTGATATAGGTTGGTACCAATTCTTGTGTATTTTTTTCCTTGACATGATTGACTAAAACATCATTCTTTAGATGGAATAGTTGATTCCATAGCATTTCCCATGTTCATTTCTATCTCCATATGGAGTATTTTTCATTACATAAAGAACATTATTAAGTTAATAAGGCATTATGGGATGTAAATTTTGTTTTAGATAGACCTGAGCATTGTGGTATGGGTGAAGTGACAACCCTGATGGCTAGTATCTTTTTGAGCGATTGGTGAACACAATGTACAGAATACCCCCTTGTGGTAGATTTTTCCCTGGTTCTCTTCCATGATGACTTATCTAGATTAACTCATATGATTGTGATATAATTCACCTTTTATATAGTTATTAGAGTAATTCCTATTTCAATTCATCCTTAAAATATGGCACTAACAGAGCCTTAGGAACACAAGAAGAAGCTGGAAGAATCAGAAGCTATTAGCTTTATATTCCCCAATGTGTCCCTATTGGGATCACCTATCTCTTTCACCATAAATGTTGATTGTAACATTAGATTCTGAATGGATTCCCATGGTTAATCCAACTTATGGACTAGAATAGGTCTCCATCGACTCTTATTGGTGACCACTTTAACTAGCACAAAGGAGTGGCAGTTTTCCCCAAGATCGATTTGAGGTTAGTATATCATTAGGTGTGTCTGAGGTCAACGGAAAAATTGTATACAATGGTTCTTAATATAATGGGATTTTATGTATATATGGTTTTGTTTTTCATGCTTAGGAATATGCCAACATTTTTTATGGATCATATGAATCATGTTTTCCACCCATATTTGGATTCATTTGTGGTTGTCTTCCGGGATAACATCATGGTGTATTCATATACTCATCATGCCCAATCTAAAAAACATTATATCATGATGAATACATTGATAGAGCACCAACTATATTATAACCTTTCCAAATGACACTTTTTATTGATAAGGATCACCTCTAAGGTCCTATAATTGCAGACGTAGGAGTATTAGTTCATCCAAAGAATGTGTTAGGAATGGTTTTAGGGGAGAATCCCAAGTGTTTCTATGATGTACACTATTTCATGAGAATGTATCATTATTAAATAAAATTTCATTTAGTAATTTTCCACAATATAAGTAAAACATAATGGTCTGACAAATAAGAGTGTATTGTTCTTGAAACTTTAATCCAATGAAAAACCATTCAAGATTTGAAAGGGAGACAGAATTCAGTGTCAATCTAGATTCTAATGGAGTTGACAAAGAGATACACTATTTATTGTGATGCTTTAGGAATCAGGAATGGAGTAGTTGTGATACATGGAGAATAGGATGCAACGCATGTGTTTCGCTAGTTGAGATCTCAATACTGGAATTACCATATGCATGACCTTGGGTTTTTAGATGAGGTACATGTTTATTGTTATTGGAGACATTATTTTTTGGGGGAGAGATTATTTGGATACATATATTATAAATGTATCAAATATATTTCTACAAAATTTGAATTGAATATTAGGAAAGGTAGGTGGGTTTAATAACTTTTATAATTTGACTTTATAATTTCTTATACACATGAGAATGGAATTGTTTTGGATGATGTACTAACCCGAAATATTCAGACACAAGATTTCAATGAGGATTGTAGTTAGTGAATGTTGGTGGATATGTTTTCTAAGATGCGCCAAGATGTTCAAAAGTGTTATGGGAAACATGATTTAGAAAATTTAGAAGTGATATAATCCATTATAAAATGGGTAAAGATGAGATAACATTGAGATCATGGGGGCATTTTCCAGAGGGAAGGTGTCTCATGTGAGAATCCCTATCATAATTAGGTTGTTTGTGTGAATGTGATCCTGAACATTTATGGATACCTATAATGTCTGTTGACATATGGGAAGAGTTGGTTCTAGAATCTTAGTTCTATGTTAGGGCATTACAAATTTGTATTATTGAGAGATATCAATTCATATGTCATCTTTATTGCTGGTTGCATTTTAAGAGGAAGACTCCAAGTTTTATAATTATGTGTTCCACCTATTAGCAGGTGAATCCGTAAAACTGACAACCTACATGAAATCTATATTATCTTTCCATTAATGAGTGGAATGAGAATGAAATCACTTTGGATTTTAGGATTGGTTTGCAGAGATCCCATCGAGGAAGTGATTTGGTATTGGTGATTATAAATAGGCTAACCAAGGTTACAAACTTTTTTCACTATCCATGAGACCTTCTTAGTTAATAATATTTGGAGGATTTATATTTGGTAGATTTTGTGCCTTCATGGTGTTCCCCATTCTATCATATTGGACCAAGAAACTTGATCTACCTAACTTTTCATGAATGGTTTGCAAATAGAAATCCGATCCTAGGTGCTACTGAGTCAACATAACAGACTTATATTTTTAGGTAGTTTGACCAGATGATACATGTGTTAGAGGTCATGATTCAGGATTTCACCCTTTATTTCTGAGGTACATGGGACAAAAAATTACCTCTAATGGAGTTTTCGTATAATAACATCATTCAATAAATGATTCAGTCGGATCCTTATGAAACCCTTTGGGGTTGGTCCTTCCATTCATCCCTATGATGGTTAGAGGCATGTGAGGAATCTCTACTAGGTCCTCATCTCATTAAAAATACATTAGATAAGGGTCAAATGTTTCAAAAATGTATATTTATTTCATATTCTATATATAGGACTTATAAAAATAATTATTGATGACCTATATAGTTTAGGGATCAAAATTGGGTCTTTCTATGATGATTTCCTAGATTGGGTCATATATGAATATAGAGATGGGAAAAGTGACCACCACATTACATTAGGTCATTCAGGGTCATAGAGGGTGTTTCAGAAGTAGCATACCGATTAGAGTATCAATAGTTGAACCATTCCATGAATATAATATTCCAGGTATCAAAACCTTTATATTATCACTTCGACTTGTCTCATTAATTTGATTCCAAGGATATAGATTTGGAGGTAGATTCATCATTTGAAGAGCATATGACTTGTACCATTGATCGTAGAATGATGGATATCCGAGGTTGGTTAGTTCAACTATTCTTAGTGCTGCGGTAGTATTTCTGTGTATAGGATGAGAACTGGTAGTGATAGGATGATATTTTTTTCTCAGTGGTAGAACTTTTTGTAGACAATTCTTCACCACTGGAAAAAGTTCAACTCGGTGATGAATTATTTTATAAAGGGGATGTAGAAACATTTTACATTTTTTATAGAGGTAAAGACAATTGTGCAAAGATCAATATTCCTCTATGTATTTTAATAGTGTGATCTAATGTCTATGTGTGTTTTATAAGTTTCTGGGACTCATTTGGATCCCAGAGCTCTGGTTTTTGGAGTGGTAGATGAGTTTCACAGTTGGAACACTATTTGTGCTAATCGTGTGAATCATATGATCGTGGGATATTAGTGAAAAGTCGGGGGAGCATGGCAGTGATGTTTATATGAGACAAGTCATAAAGGAATTTATCATGGATTTTTCATTTTCAGTCATGTCGTAAATCTATCCCATGTGAGGGGGTTCCCTGGGATAAAGACACCACATTGTTCGCACATGGATTTTCCAAACATCTGTCCAAACTAGACAATCTTGAAATGTGGGTAAAATTTCCCATTTCCTATTATAATGTTTTAAACCTTCACCCCCTACTTTTATCCTCCACCTAAAAATACCTATCTCAAATGATGTTCTCTCCAAACCCTATGCTACAGTTTTCCATTTTTCATCATCCTGATATCAAAATCGAACATCGTCCTTGTCAATGGATTTATCGAACTAAGTTCTACGATCATCATTCTTCCTTACATCATTAATATTTCAACATTTTGTCCTATTTTTTTAAGCTCATATACCATATCTTTAGTGAATTTGTATTTTTTGGATATTTACCCATTTCAGGATCGATTTAATAACTGATAAAGGATGCAAAGAGTAATACGAGATTAAGGTAGGTGGTCTAGTTCATTTTCCTCGATGTGTGGTTTCCTTTTGTTATTCACTATTATTCAACATGTTATACATCCAAACATGACATGTATATTATTTATTTAATTATATTAAGGGTTATTATTATGTGTAATGAGACAGTATATTTCCACGAGATAATGTCATATAACATTAACCTCAACTTGATCCACCCCTTTGGGTGTTCTATTTATTAATGTCTTCAGATCCTTATGGTTTGGAAGGAGTTTATAAAATATTGATTGGGTTATAAGAATTACCATATACTGAATGTATTGGAATAACAAATTCTATTAGGGAAATGATATTCCATTTTATTAGACCATAGGAATTTTTCCTTAGATTGAATTGAATTAATTAAATGAATTAGTTTACAAGATAAAACATCATGGGGGTATTATATGAGTTAGTTATAACTATAGACTTCACTTCACTTCAATATGAGGGTGAAAAAAGGGTAACATGTTAAGGAAACCTGGGATACCGTCATCTTGAATTATAATTAGAAACTATATATGATTTTAAATATGTTAGGACCAATACATGGATAATTATTATAGATATTATTGGATGGGATCATTGGGTGGGGCATTTACATACCCATGAACAACACCAGTTCCTTAGGAATTATACCGTGGAATGGCATGGTGGGTGATCTGGTTACACCACCCACACTTTATACATGTGTCCATATGTGGTACACATGGGATGGGATTAGAGGGTCATGATTTAGCCCACACTAAGAGTCATACATGGGGTTCCATTACCGATTGCACTGAAATGACTCTTATGGTGGTGGGTATCTGTAGTTTTCCGTGTGGAATTATTGGGTTCCTCTATAGAATTATACATGGATGGTCCCATGATGGTTCGTATTTAAATTATAGTGGCACCTTCTATATAATTCAAAAAATACTAATTTATTAAATCAAAGGATGCATATGCCAAGATAAATAACATGATTGGGTTCGGTCTATACATGATTCTTTCATTTTACACCCTAATCTATCTCCCTTACATGTATTCCATGTATAATTAAAAAACCCCATATTGTATGTATACTTTTTTGAAATCTAATCAATTATTTCCAGTTCAGGAAAATGCAGTTAGTGTCAGTTGGATATCTGATGTGGATATTTTTTTGGTGTATTTCACTATTTATTTCATTTAATTTTTTATTTAGCTTCACACATATTACTTTAACACAACCATATTTTACATTTACACATCCCACACACAACTCAAGAAACCCTTGTCACCTTAGATGTCTTCATGATTATAGGTATATATAATGGAAAGCATCCAAATTACAATTATTGATTTTGAGTATTGGGATAGAGTATGGGAGTAGAGGATGAAAAAAATTTCGTGATTCTAGTACTTTAATTTTTTGGTCCTTTTATCATTTTCTCAGTATGTTGTATATTCATGTTACCATATACCTATTGTATTAAAAAAATATATCTACTAGACATGATCGTTATAATTTTTGTATCTATTTATGATTCAGCTTCCACATATTTATTTATTTTTATAGTTTATTATTCCACTGCTAATTATCTATTACTAATTAAGATATTTCAATATTATTTAATGATTTTATACACTCTAACCAAGAATAAATAGTTTCCCCATGAAAAAAATCTAGTCCCTCGCTATTAGTCGTAATCCTCTAACATATAGGGAGGTACACATGATTTCGTCCGAATAACCTTCTCAATGAACCACTTAGTGGATTATGGGTGGGACAATACATTCCATAATTTATGTAATCAGGAGTTAAAAATAAAGGATTTAATAAAAATCATCTTTATTCATCTCTTCGATTAAAACCCTTATTTCCTTCCATATCCTTGTTTTCAATAACTTTTTTATAAA
This sequence comes from Viscum album, assembly GCA_963277665.1. Lineage (NCBI taxonomy): Eukaryota > Viridiplantae > Streptophyta > Magnoliopsida > Santalales > Viscaceae > Viscum > Viscum album. The sequence continues at coordinate 1,651,746,227 of OY728121.1, read as the reverse complement.
ATTATTTGTCATTATACAAATGATATTTTAAACAAATTATTACCCATGATGAACTTTTTGGAAAGTGTTTTAAATGTAATATTCATGATGTTTTTGTAGAACCATTAGATTTAAAAAAAATTAAAATAAATTTTATTATTTCAATGTTTTGTATTACAAAAAGCACCAAGATTATATTGTGTTACACACAACAATAATTTTATTTTATGTTTCACATAACACTGAGTTAAACTTTCATAACATTCTACAATGGGTTGTAATTATGCATTCCATATTATTGAAATATTATTATTATTTAATATGATAGCTTTCACCTAGCCATTGGAATAACGAGTGTGATTTAGGTTGAAAAAATTATAAAAATATTAGTTTTAAAAAAGTATAGAAAAATAATTCTTGGTTCCAAATAAGTTAGATATGAAAGTAAAATTTGTTTGAAAATAATTTATATCTTTTTCTAAAAAGCCTATTTTTTAAAAACACACAATTTATATATAAGAATAAAATGTATGTTGGTGATTTTTTTAAATTAAATGTATATATTATATATTAAATCAAATTTTAAAAATTTATTAATCTGTTTTCTAGATGAGAGATATAAATAAATAAAATTTTCTACTTAAAAATATAACATTTCTAAAAAGAAGGTTTGTCGCCTTAGGTGGACTTATTTTGAAATTTATTTTTGACACTATTAGAAAATGTATTTTAAAATATAATGTTCATTTTTAAAATAATCATATAAAAATAATATTTAGGTATTCAATTTCTATTTTCACATACTCAATAGTGAATAAATCTGTTAGTGATGTTGTGTTTACACATTGGCAATGTTGTACTATTTTTTCTAGTTCTATTTTTTATGGATGTATTGGTTTTCAGTTTGGGGTTGTCTTACTATAAGGTGGGGTTGATTTTGTGACATTCCTCTGCTTAACTATTCCCTTGAATCAAATTCCAATGCCCATGTATGAGTAAATATGATGTGATGCTTCTTAATGAGTTCTTTAGAGGTGTATTTTTATGGCTAACGACATTTCATGAGGAGGAACTGGAGTGATATTTTTCTCTTTCATCTCTCTCTTTGATATTCCCAACAACGATGGAAAACAATGTGTTTATAAGGGTTGATTTTTCTCCCCTCATGAGGGTACATTTCTAATATTCTAGTGGTTTCTATGGGTTGGTAGATTTATTAGTGTTGATGTGAAAGTGGAATGGTTAGGTTTCTTCTCGTGATTTTATTACGCCATTATATCTTCCAGTTTCGATAATTATCCATTCTGGATTCTTTTTTCTTATGAACAAAATGGTTAAACCATTTAATTATATAAAATTAAAAGTGTGCTACACAAATCACTTATTAAATGCCACTCCTATCCTATCCTCTTCATGCATTCAAAAACTATTGGTTTATCCAAGACCTAACCAAATAAATTATTTAATTCATTCATATTATCATGAAATCATAATTTGTAAATAAAACTAACATAAGATTGATTTTGGGGAAATCCAAATGTAGTTTTCTTATGAAGAGGTGACGTACATAACCAAGTGTTTTATTTTAATTATTCCTCCACCTCCTAAAATTATTATTAAAATGTGGGGATCTATTAAAATAAATATATTAAATATAATGAGTTGTTTTTATGTTAATTTAATATCCTAAATCCTTACCCTCTTCCATCCAATTAGTTATGAAATCATTATTCGTATGTACTGTGGACAGCCACCATACCCACTGAGGTCATTCAGTTTTTCATTACCACAACACAAGACTAGATATAAGGATGGAAATAATATTTATATATTATATTTCAGAATTTTATATAAATATAGAATTATTATATCACAAATAACTTCTTAAGTAACATTATGTGGTAATTCGATAATGTCTCTCCTATGTGTGACAGACTAACGCTCCGGGAAACGATGTGATTCATTAATTGATTCTTTTGATGGTAATGAAGATGGTTTTAATGAAAATTTAAGATATATATGACATAAAAATTATTTAAAAAATTATAATATATTATTTACATTATCTTATTTTAGTACATATAGAAAATACAAATAGCCTTTAGGTGTACATACGACCAACTGTCACTATGAACATTATATTTCATTTACTATCTATAACTTTTAAGGATCACACTAAATAAATGTATACTGAATATAAATGATATTTATATAATATATATAATTTTATATGTCATTTTACATGATAAATGTAATATGTCAAAAAAAATATCAAAACATACAAGAAAAACAATGTAGTTATTTCCCAAAACTTGACTCTAACATGGAATTGTTTATAAACGAATAATAAAAGGTCATAAGAAAATATTATATGGTATTCTGTATATAATTATGGTTCATTAATAAATATATTATTAACTTATATTTTGTATATACGAGGCTGGTGCATGTTTAATGGAAATTCAGAAATATGGCAAGGGACTTCCATCTATCTTTTATTTTTATGGGAGACATATTCCACATTCATCATGTGTAACATTAATATGGTTAATATACTTCCCATAAATGTATTGTATTATGATTATCATAAAATTTATGAAGATTTACATTTCCATTTTAGAATATCTCATTCATTGGTTTTATGGTTCAAAAGATACCAACATGGTTTGGGATATTTTGTCTCAAATTCCATTCTTTGGTACATAAGTTATGTTATACACATATCAACCTCAATGATGTTTTTATATTGATAATTTGAATTCTTTTATCATTAATATATTTATTTTAATCATATTATAACATAAATTTAATGTTATTATTTTATTGATATCAAAATTCTATGTTACAAATGTGGGTATAGTTTTATGTTACAATCTCATCGTTTATGAGGATTGTTTAGGATTATGACTAAAATAATGAATTCTTATTATCAATCTCTCTATAATTTAATAAATTTATATTCTGTTATATTTATTTAACTATAAATATTGTTTTTCTATAACATTCATCTGTTTATGGTCTCAATAGTTAAAAATAATGTTTTTTTTAAAATGTCTTTAGTTTTCTCATAGGTCAAAATCACATTTATTTCTAAAACCATGATTTCTATTTTATTATAAAAAATGTTTTTAAAATTCATAAAATGAATTATTAAATAATTTTCTATGTATATTATTCTTTTCAAATATTTTTAATGCAATCTTCTTGTCATTTTCAAAATAATACTTTTTTATCTGTAACTAAAATATAAAAAGAATAATTATTTTCTCATGTTGGACATGAATGAAATTTTTGACCATCGTAAACAAATCATTATTTCAAAGATTCATTTATATGATAAAAATATTATATGAAATTAAATATATCCCCTTAATTTTTTAGGAATTTTTATTTTGAGAAAGTCATTTTTGTAATTGAATGGATATTTTCATCAAGAAATGTTTTAAATGATTTTTAAATATTACCAAAGAAATGGTCCATGTGATATTTCAATATCATTTTCCATTATAGATGACATTCCATGATGTTACTTATGAATTAATTATATAAAATCTAATGATACCTGAAATATTATTTCTAAACGTGGTTAATTTTTATGTTCATTAAATACTGATGAATCCTTTTTATTTTTCATGGGTAATTTTATGGGGAATTGATGAAATGTTTCTAAATCCTGTTTTCTTTACATGTTTATGATGGGATTAGGTGATGCATGTTTTGTGATCTTATGAGACACATATATATGATTTTAATTATGTAACTGGTGGTACCATTATCTCCCTCAAATGAAATAGTTAAAAATTAATATCTTATGAGAAAAAAATTGGTAATATTTTGATTGGATTTATCCACTAGGGTAAACAGGTGTGTCTAGATCCACTATGGGAAATCTGTACATTTTGATCCATAATGGGAAATAGGTGATAATTCTTAATCCCCTATGAATATGGTATATGTAGTTAACCTTTATATACGAATTTTATTTCTATAAGTATGATGGTTCCACACTTTAATGAAAAGAAATTTTGGTTAATGAATAATTTATGATAATTTATCACTTTTATGATCCATTTTATGTGAAATGATAACGTTTTAATCAAGTTCTCATGTTTATGATCTATGAAATGTTGGGTCTGAACATACTATGTTATTTTCATTCTAACAATCAGTATACTTATTTATCGATTTCATATTATTATAAATATATATATTATGTTTACCATTACCTTGCATCTAATCTCACCTTAACATATGTTTCCTTCAATAGATGTTGAAGAATGGTTTTGTTAGGGTATACCTTAGAGGATTAATATTTTAGATGAACTATACGAGATATTTTTAAGATATTTTATGAATTTTAAAGATTGTATTTCTAGTCTCCAAATACATTAAAATATTTAATTACTTAGTGGATTGTTTATGAAATGTATTGAATATTCATAAAAAAGGATGTGATATTTATGTAATAAAATCAAGGGTCTTTATAGATTTCTAAAAAAGACTAGTTCAGATTTTATGAAAATTTGAAAGGAAGACTTGTTTTAAAATGTCTTCTATGAACATAATTTTTCTCCATCATTAATACTCAATGTTGTATGGATTTATTTTATATGTTTATATGTTTATTTTCATTGAATTAATTTCAAAATTATTATATTAATTTTTACTAATGTTCAAAATGGAAATAATATTTTCCTTTAGAAATGATATAAATTATTTTTAGGGAATATTTTATATTTTTTCACGGTTATTTTCAAAGAAAGTGATTTTGAAAATGGTTTATGTTTTAACAAAGTGTTTTTTCAAAATGGAAGGGATATATTCTTCATGAATTTTTCCATGTAATCTTTCAAAATAATTTTTCATCTTAGATAAAATATTTTTATGTTACATAGGATTAATTGGGTATATGATAAACTGATACCATCCTTATTATTTATAAGGGATTGTAATATCTATGTTGATGAAATTGTTATGAAATCCATTTTTTCATTAGTTATGTAATAGTGATTTAATGAATTTTTTAAGAAACATGTTTTAATTTTCTGAGTTATGATATGATGATATGATTAATGTTTTATGATCTTACGATAAAAATAAGTATGATTTTAATTACATGATTGGTGGGACCTATATCTCCCTCAACATAATAGTGTAATGTTTTATATCTCATGATATAATAATGGGAAACAAGTCAATGAGATTTATCCACTATGGGAAACATTTGTGTTAGGATACAATATGAAAGGCAAGTGTATCCTTGTCCATATTAAGAATCATGTGATAATCAATAATCAAATATATTGATAATCCTGGTAGATAACATTTACATATGAAATGGATTTCTATATTTATGTTGGTGACACACATTTATTACATTATTTGATGATTCATGATATATTTATAATGATTGCTCAATATTATGGGATATATTTTATGAAATGATAATTTTCTATGCCATGAATCATGTTTATGATCTATGATTTGTTGGTTATGAACGTAATAAATAATTCTCATGACAATATACCCTTATTATAATATATGAATTCATATGATCATATATTGATATCTCCTATTTTGACCATTACTGAGCATAAATTCTCACAATTTCTAATTTTTCCCTCAGATGGTTATAAATAATGGTTAGGCTAGGGTATCCCAAAGATGAGTACTATGTGAGAAGTTCATTGTTGGCGATGTTGATTATTTTTAAATAATTAATAAATTTCTCTTTATATTCTCCAAAGGAACTGAAATGTAATGGTATTTTCTTTTGTGTTTAGAAAGTGTATAGAATATTCATCTAAAGAGATGTGATATTTATGTATGAAAATATTGAGTCCATATAGTTGGTGTCTTATTAAAAGAGTAGTTAACCATTAGAAATTATTATGAGAAAGGTTTACTGAGATCACTGGGTATATTTATATAGATATATCAATAGATATTTTTAAGGATTAGTCAATGTATAGGAATATGTCCTGGAATATTGTTAAAGGATAGAGCTAGGGTTTCAACGAAATTACATCATAGTCTGGATTCTACCGGTGGATGTGGCTATGGAACAGTGGTACCATGGTGTAACAACTCTGGAAAGGGTGCATTGATCTGGAATTTATCATCACTAAGTGCACAATAAAGGGCCTTATTGCACTCATGGTTTGACACTCCTAGTGTATATGTTATTGAAATTCAAAAAAAAATTATGAACAGTAATATAATATTTTAATAATGGCCTTGAATGACATTGGTGTCATTAATTAAAATGATCATTTCATGATTTAGTCATCATATACATGACTTTTTTGAATTATTTGGTTTTCCATTATTTGTTTCTCATAGTATGATTTTTAATTTACATTCAATGGATAGAACCTGAATGAACTATATCAATACTAAATGCAGTGGAAAATTAAATATTTGTCCAACTAATACAAAAAATTCTATGAGAGTTGGTATGATGAAATATTTATCCTATCTCACTCATATTTTTTTGTGAAAAGAACCAAGATGAGATTAAAAATGATCAAATGTGGGAATAAAATATTGTTTAATACTTTATGAGACAACATCCACCTCCTTTATTGGGTATTTATATCCACAAAGAGCAGTGTAATAAATCTTCACAACTAGAATGATATTTTATATTCTTTAGTGCTCGAAAAATGATAAGGTTATCTTAGAAATTTATCATTTGGAAGGTGAAGTGGATCAATGGTTTAACCTTATTAATAATTTGATTCCTGAGGAAGATATTGAATAACTTGAATGAGACAAGTGTGGAAGGTTATTTTTTAGTAATTACTTCCACAATATATATATATAAAATGAAGGAGATGGAACTCCATGATCATTAGAATAAGGATTTTTAATATATTGGTACTTATGAAGGAAATTTTACCATGATTTCATGGTATACATTTGGTTTAATCATATATAAAAAAACGAATTTTGTCGATTCTTTGGTTTCTTAAAATCATTTCTCTAGAAGATATTAAATATAAGAGTATTTACTATATAGGATGAAATGATACCTTGTGCACTCATAGTAGAAAGAAAAATTTTAGATTCCCACCATTCCAATGGATTTTATATGAAAAGGAAGATCGATTCATATAAAAAGTCATATATATTTGATTGTGAAATGATATTTTATCCATCTACATGTCAAATATGTGGAAAGAATCATCAAGGAAATTATTTTCATAGAAATTGAAGGTGATTTAAATGTGGAAATGTTTGATATAAAGACTCTTAATTTGAAAATGTGTTTAATGGGTGAGTTAATGCAGCAAAATATATGAGGATTCAAAATAATACATGACACATGCTCTAATTTCTCAAATGAAATAATATTTGGAATTATTCCAAAAAGATATTAAATTATAAGGTATTTGGCTATTTGTTTCAGTAAAATCCTAAGGAAAAATAAAAAAAGAAATAACATGTCATCTTATCTTATGATGTGTTGTATAATAATTAAATGTTTAAAAGTACACTTATCATACACTATTTGAATACTAATGCCTTTTTTGATTATGTCTTAACCAACTCGTTTATATCTATATAATTTTTATAAGGTATTGAATTACCAGCTCGAATACTAGATATTGAGTTAGTTTTGAAAAAACCAAATGGTTTAATGGTCATATCAAAAGTACATGGTTCCTTAGTGATTGTTATTTGTGGGAATGTGATTCCTAAAAATCATGTGATTAATCCTTTAGTATAATTTGATTTGATTGTAGGCATGGATTTGACATATTTATATGGAGCCCATATTAATTTTTGATGAATGGAATTCCAATTTCATGTTTTAAATGAACTCATTGACATTAATCATTATAAGGTCAAGTATAAACTTTTTTCAAAATTACTTCAACCATGTGAGTTTTAGTTTTTATCCCTGAATGCTATTTTTCATGGATGGTTGCAAGATACCTAAAATCAATGACATTCCTTTTATTTTGGATTTTATTGACTTCATCCCAGAGTAATTTCCTTTCAAACATCTGAGTCTTGATGTTATATTCATAATAGAACACATATATGGGGTTACACCTATTTTGAACACTCTATATAGAATAACCCGAACTAATATGAAATAATTAAATAATAAACTCTATGTTAATCTTGATATGGTATTTATACACCCATGTGCATCATCATGCATTTAAAATGTTCTTTATATTAAAAATAAATTTGAGTCAATGTGTATTTACATTGATCATCAAGAACATAACAAGATCACTATCAAGAACAAGTATCCTTACCTTGAATCGATAAATTTCATCATCAATTTTGGAGAGAATAATATTTTTCCAAGATTGATCTTTAATTTGGGTACCATTAGTTGAGGAAAAAATGATAAGACATTACCAATATACCCATACATACAAGTTATGGGTACAATTAATTTATAGTGAGTCTGTTTAGTCTTACAAATTCCCCTACAATCATCATTTATTTAGTGAATAAAATCTTTAGAGATTACCTTTACTATTTTGTGGTAGTATTTAAAGATTACATTCTAATATAATCAATTTGAATTTAAGAGAATCAATAAGATTTTAGTGTTTCTATAAAGACCCTAATAAATAAAAACTTGTATGAAAAAATTTACGATGTGTGATTTTTTGAATTGTAAAGATTCATTTTTGGGATATATAATATCAGGTAATGGTATTTCAATGGATCCTACAAATAAATATGTTATAAAATGTAGGACCAGAGTAGAAATGATGACCAAGATGCATAAAATTCATCAATTTTTTGGATATTATCATCTCTTTATGGATATTTTTGCAAATATTTATAACCCACTCACTATATAAAGTCTAAAATTATTTATGTTCAGTTATATAGATGATTGTGTGGAAAATTTAAATGAAATGAATAGAATATAAGTTAGGGAACTTATACATACATTAACCTATTGTGGAGATGGATTTATATATTTAGTGATGTGTAAATAAAGGTTAAATGTTGTGATTTTATGAATAATGATGTGGTTATATCTCAGGACTCATGAAAATTGGTAGTTCATGAAAGAAATTTCACAATCCATGTTTTAGAGTTTTCTACATTATTTTTTATATCAAAAAAGTGGAGGAATTATCATTATAGATAAATGTGTCAGATATATTCAGAGTACAAAAATATAAATTACATATTCATATAGTAGGATATGAATACACAATAAAATATTTAGTTAGAGATAATTAAATATTATGACTACATAATACATTTCCACCCTGGGAAGGTGAACAAGGTAGACGATGATTTGATTTGAAAGGATTGTGAATGATTAACCCTGAAGTGGATCACTAAATATCTATTATTTATTTATTTTCAAATTATGGATACAGATATATTAATGGAATGACTAATATATTATATTTCTCAATTGAGTGTTCTTCTATCTATCCACATGATTATTAAAGACGCACTGACAGATAATGTGGTTCTACAAAAGAAGGAGAGAAATCTTCATATTTTTAAACATGGCTTTGATGAAATGATATAGCTCAATAACATTGTATGTGTTTAAATTATATTTTTTTTTGATGAAGGTGGAATTAACCAAATATCATAATTCTTCATTAATTATATATCCTTGTAAAAAAATATATAGATATATTTTAATGATTATTTATGGCGGGATGTCATGGAGTGAGATATTATAGAGTTTGTATCCTGGTGTTTGGTATGTAACAAATTGAAATATGAGAAACTAAAGTATAAGATAATGATACAACCATTACCCATGCCATAATGGAAGTGGGTAAACATTAACATGGATTTATGTGTGTGGATCCCCAGTAAATCTAAAGGGAATAATGTTATTTTGGTTTTCATTGACCACCTTAAAAATAAACTCACATATTAACCATTAGAGGATAATTATATCATGACAAACATGCCATAATATCCGTATTTATGTGGTTATATTTCATGGATTACTACTGTCTATTTTATCTGATAGGGTTTTTAGGATTACCACAAAAATATGGGGAATTATTTAATAATATCTAGATAAAAAGTAATGTTTTACCAGGGTATATCATCTTCAGATAGATATTAAATTTAAGAGAATAATTTAAACCCTATAGTAATTATTGATATATTATAATGTGGTTTTCGATGGTGTTTGGGATTAACCGCATCTTGTATATGATTTTTCTTATAACCATACATCTCACACAATATTTAGATATATATTTTTGAATGGATTTATTGAAAAAGTGTAAAATAAAATTTTATTGAATGGAGTTAGAGTAATAATGATATTCGGGTGTGAACTAGCTAATGAGATGGACGAAAAAGTCATTTCCATTCACTAACACAGCTAGTAATCTCATAGTGTTGACAATCACCACATGATCTGGAATTTGAATTTGGTGACCAGGTCTTCCTGTGAATATATCCATCGAATAATATTTTGATGTTTCGAAACAAAATTCAGCCCTATGAACATTAGTCCTTATGGGGTTCTTAAAAGTATCGATATTGTAGATTATTTTTGGATCTACCACTAAACATATTCATGATGTCTTCCATGTATCTCTCATGAGTAAGTACATAACTGCTTTATCACATATATTGAAATCATAGGTAATAAATCTATATCGAGATATTTCTTATTAAAAAAATATAGAGGAGATTCAATATTTCATGAAGAATTTTTTATGGAACAAGATACCGGTAGTTAATTTTTGGAGGTGAAACCACCAGTTTAAAGAAATATGGAAACTAGTGGAAAAGATATGGCATAATTATCCTTTTTTTTCTTTGAGAGTGATGAAATTATATGGATAAATTCAATATAAGCTGGTTATAATTTAATAGCCTTTTTTAGGAATTATTATTTTTTGAATAATTTAAATTTCAATGATATCTTTCGTTACAGTAAAGACTTAGTTTAGCATGAGTTACATGAGAAACCGTGTTTAACCAAATCCTTTTATATTATTAATATTATCATTTAAAGATGATTTTTATGACATATCTATTAAAAATATAGGTATTAATAGTAAAAAACAATTTTAATTATTATTTATTGGGGGTTTATATGAAGAATACATATTGATAAAAAGTTATTAATTATTAGAAAATTAATTAAATGTATTAAAAATACTATTTTTTGAATAGTGATTTTATTTAATTACATGAATAAATTATTAAAGTATTTTTAACCAATTTTATAAAAAATATTTTAAAAAATAAATTATTTTCTTGAATCTACATTTCAAAAGTATCTTAGAGTGAAGATTATGAAAAGCTAATTTTTTTGTGCATAATTAAAAATAATATTTTTTAATATGTATTGTCTTTCTGTTTACAGCTTTAAAAACATAAAAAGTGATTTAATATGGGTTTAAAATTATTATTATATCAATTATATGTTAATTAATACAATTTAGATCATTTTAATAAATTATATATTGAATTGAGACCTAATTATGTTTTATTCTAATGAAATGTTTCACTTTTGATACTAACTTCATCATCTACGAGTTTAATTTTAATCTAAATTATAACACATATATGAATTTAATTTTGAATAATTGATAAATTTTTTATTGATAATAATAATAAATAATTTCTAACAAGGTCTACATAATCCTTGGCTATTATGAATAGTAAAAGCAGAAAAAATTAATTACGACAATTGATGTTGAAATGGGTTTATCGGGTGTTAAACTCAAAATATGAGTGTTAAAAATGAAACGAAAAATTGTCCAAACCCAATTATAAGGACTTATATCTTCCTTTTAAACAATAATATTTGATAATGAACAATTTTTTTGATTGTCTTATATATCATAAATGTGGTCCCATTTTTTTCAAAAATACCAATTGTGCTCCTTCAGCAATTATAAAAGGACACCCCATGTACACTCCTCTTCAAAAATCCAAAAAAAAATTGTATTATCCAATTATATCTCAAATAGATTCATTAATTACATTATATATTACTTGGCGCATTTTTTTTTAAAAAATCCATTGTTTTAATTCTTTTATTGAAAACCTAATGAGGTTACTAAAAGAAGAGGTATCATTTTTCAATGTGTGTATTTTTATTATTACTTATTGTGATTTCATCAAATATATTTAAATAATGATAATATGATAAAAAAATATTAAAGATAATTATATTTTATTATATTTAATTATACTATATTAGTGATCAATATACATCTTCTATTCCATGAAGTGGGAGATGATAATGTCACTTGTTGGTATTGTAGACTATCTCCTCACGAAGCGGTGTGATTTATTTTTCAATAACATATTTCATGGAAGGAAATTATGGTAAATTTTTTGCATATAATTGTTAAATATGAAATATAAAATATTCTTTAAGGTGAATATATTGTTTAAATTTGTATCAATTCATCTTTTGATAAATTTTAATCAACATTCACGTGTATATATGATCTACTATTTCGATGAATGATGTATTTTATTTTTTTATCTCTAACATCAATAGATTAAAATAAATAAATATCTAGTGAATATATATAATATTTATATCATGTTTAAGAATTTAAATATTATTTAAACATGATCATATTAGGATAATCTAAAATACAAAATCAAAACATACACCAAAAATTGTGCATCTATTACTAAAAATGTGACATTAACATTGAATTTCTAATAAACTCATAATGAAAAGTAACAAGTAAATAATATATGGTAAGATCCTATGAGTATGGTTCTATAATGAACATATAATAAAATTATATTTATTGTTTAATATTTTTTAACATGTTCTAATGATGTTAATAAATGAGGTAATGTATTTTTTTTCTTAATTTGTCTTCATTGGGTTATACGTTAGTCTATGCACCCATAATATTTTATGAGGTGTATATAAGACCAATTTGAAATGTAATATCATGAATATATTTATTATTCTATTATTCTAATTTTAATATTTATATTATTTCATGGGGTATAGTATTAAATGTTATCACATAGTACGGGATTTACGATACAATCACATTTTTTTCATATTTTTTTATGTTCCTTCTTTTGATGATAAAATAATTTCCTAAATATTTCAAGAAAATCATAAATTTTATCATCTTATAGTTATTTTATTACAACTCTTATTTTACCTTGATTTTCCACACATTATGTTCTCAAGTGTTCAAATGAATGTATTTAAGAATGAGAATTTTTATTTCCCCTATCAATTGAACGCCCTTTTTCTTCATTCGTATGCATGTTACTTATTTTTTTCAAAAATTATTTTTCCTCCTATAAAGGATATAATAGAGAAATTATTTTCATTTTTAGATTTTATCAATGTGATTAAAAATAAATCTTCTTGACATTTTCCAAAAAATTCATATTTGTCTTTTATAGAAAATGTTCATGAAATAATTATTCTAACATGTGACACAGGAACAAAAATTTATTCCACAACGACCACATAATGTTTTAATGATTCCATTATATGTATCAAATTTTATTTTTAAATTTATTTATTAAAAAATAAAAATATGAATATGTATTGATTTTAAAAATATAAAGGACTTTTTCATGAATAATTTTTTTAAATTAACCATGATATATGATTTTGTTATCTATGATAGATCCTTAATTTTATGACACAATAATATGTTTCAAGAGTGATTTATGATAATTTTTCAATTGTTTTTTTAATGAAAAAGATTTATTCTATGAAACCTGTTTACGATCTTTGACATGTTGGGTACGAATTTCGTTTGTTAAGATCATGATCATATTCCATTATGCTTATCCTAGGCTTTTATATGATCGTATATTGGTATCTACTTTTTTACCCTTTCTGATCATCTTATATCATCATTTCTTATGTTTCCTTCCAAATTTTATGATGAATGGTTTATATAGCGTATTCTTAATACGTGTAATATGGGAAAATATATTTTTCATAGATGTTGAACATCATTCATGAAATAAGAATATTTTGATTCTAGTATACCATGAAACTGAAATAATATGGTCCAAGGGTATGTGTTTATAAAATTTATTGAATATAAATATAAATATATTTAATATTTTTTTTGAAAATAATATGTACTTATACATTCTATTCCATAGGCAATACAATAACATCGCTCGTGTATAAAGTGGACTACCTACTCCTAAAGAGATGTGATACATTTTTCTCTAACACTTTACATGGATGGTAACCGAGGATAAAATTAATCACATAATTTTATATATTTGAAATCATAATGGATCTATATTGGAGATATTATATTTATCTTCCATTGTATCAATATATTGAGAAAATGGAATCCATGTTAATGTGTATAGAAAACTTACCATATCCTCGAATGTTGTAACTTATTTTATAAAACTAACATTAATGGAATACTCTAAATACATATATGATAAAAATACATTACATTTACATCATAGTTAAAATTAGTGATATTATGGAACCCTGATCATTCAATATGATCAAAAATAAAAAATAAAAAAACACATGAAATATGAAGTATTTTTTAATTGAAATGTGATTTTGACATTAAATTATTGATAAAATGATAATAATAATTCATAATTATATAATATATGTAACCTTATGATCTAATAAAATTTGTATTAAAATTATATTAGTTATATTTCAGGTTCAAATGTGTATGAATTAAGTCAATAAATCCTATAATGGATCTTGTCTCAATTTTTCTTCTTGTGGACATGCGTTATGTTATACACATATATAATTTTAATAAGAGTATATACAACCCTATACATATGTAAAATAATGAATTTATTTATTCTTATGATATTTTATGTCTCATTTATCATTATTCATTCATGGGAATTATGATTCAATGTCTTCAATGTGGTAAAAATTATACAATAAATATTATAGTTTAACCTGATTGCATATAATTATGCCTATGTTAATGTAATATTATGATCCAAATTTCATGAAACTAATGAATTTTATTCTCCAATGGATATGTCATGGAAATAAATGTTTTACCTTTATTTCCTTCTATATATGTACCCAGGAGTTCAAAATAATATTTTTATAAAAAATATATTTTATTACAATCTTCGTTCTAAAATGATTTTTCTTCGATATACATGTTCTAAAAAATGTATTATATATTTTTTTACTAATAACTCGTTATTGTATAAATTTACTTTTATACTTGTTTTAATTTTTTTAAATATGTATAAATAGAATATTCTAGTAATTTTATGAAGGAGGTTCCTTTCAATTTACCGAAGTTATTAATGTTATCTTTATTTTAATGTATCGGACATGAAAATAATTTTTATCCTTCTTGATCTAAAAATTTTTTAATAACACAATTAAATGTTTCAAATATTATATTTAAATACAATTTTTCCATTAGTATTGTGGTCATTTTTATATTTTAGAGTAGTGTTTTCAAAATAGAAATGATATTTCCCAAAATAATGTTTTAAATTATTTTGATGTAATTTATATTTATCAATGAAAAGAACCATTTGTGTTGTGTTTGGTTCAATGGGGATATGATCTAGATGTACCATCCTTATTCTTTCTTTTGACGGTTTATGATTATTAATAAGATTTGTTAATAAACATCATTTATTTTCCATGTGTTATGATATGATAAAATATATGTGAATCCCAATTTTTTTCCATGGGATTTAGTATGTTTTAATTCTACAAAACCCATTTCCTTGCAAGGATTTTAATATTATCAATGTGTTATAATCATCTAGAATACATTAGTATGATTTTCATTCTAGAATGGGTGTAAAAATATATCCCTCTAATAAATTGGGTAAATGTTGAAATGTCATGACAGAAATAGGACTAGAATGGGGAGCGAACACATTATAGAAGGGAAACATTCCATTATGATAGAATTAGTAGTGAAACATAACTACTACGATGGTTTTGTGAGTGAAATCCATCCACTATATTGGTATTTTAAATGAGACTTTACTACTATTGAAATGATCATCAATTCTTATGTTTATTCCACAATTCATGATTTTAGATAAATGTTAGGATCTCATAGATCTTCTGATTTGATATCCTTATGATTCTTCTCATAATAAATTCAAATATTTATTCTATTACTCATGATTCTGATCAATTATTTGTAGGATATGGTTTTCATATGATATGATATTTTACTGATACAATTATTATCATGTTATGTTTACGTTTTTTCTTTAATTGCCCTTACTGAACATTGGAGCTAACCCTTTTTTATGTTTCCTCTACCCATGTTATGATGATAGGTATAATTTTTTATATGTATAATATTTGTTATATTTATGATCAACTTATTGGTATATAATGTAAAAATCTTAGATTTCAATTGTTTTTAATTTCTAGTTTATAACTGCATTACACCATTATTATAACATCCTAGGTAAATAAATAATATGATGTTTTCATATTTATTAATATTTTTTAATTAAATAATAATTTTACATTAAAAGGGATGCTATGTTTGATGTATTACCTGACACACAACAATGTTATTCTCCAAAAATCTCATGTTGCACATAAGACTTAATCATATAGAAAAATAATAATATAATATTATTCTAAATGGTAGTTAACACCAAGATTATGTGTTATAAGGAATGAATAGAACTAACTATAATATGATTATTATTGATTGTTAATTTTTTTAATTTATCTAATAAAATATAGAGGCTTATAATGTGAATGAATCCAATTTTAATAATAAATACTCTAATATTCTTTAAAATGTCAACGTACAACCTTTTGATGGATCACCATTTTTAAAATCTAGTTTTCCAATTTTGTAGGTTCTATTTGAAAATATAAAATTATTCTTTAGAATCAGGTCATCAGAATTTACTTTGGGTAAAATTTTTGTATTTTACTGATATGGATCATTTTTTAATGAATAGTGAAAATACAACAATTAAATTCAAAACTACCTTTTAATCTAATTTATTTATATAGTTAAATTTATCTTTTAATTATTTTGAAAGTTTAATTAAATTATATTTTTACTATTTAATCCAATGTGGTAAAGTTGATGTAATTTCACATTGAAATTGAATATAAACAAGTGTCAATCTTGGGATACTTATTATTTTTAAAAACACGTTTTTTGGTTTTTACAACGAGAATTAATTTTAAATTAAATTCTTCCACTTCTGTGTTTTAAATTTAAAAATATGGATTCCATATTTTGTATCAGGAGGTCAAAATTGTTTAAATATTTATCTTTTTTTATACATTATGAATATTTACATCTTTAAATATGTTATTTACCATGGTTAATGGGTAAATCTGGTAAATAAGTTTGAAAAATAATATTATAATAATAATAAATTACCTATACACTTGTCCTAACCCAATTGGATGACATATGTCTGACCAATGGCATCTTTGGGTCGATTTTAGGAGCCCATGGATCCACTTGGGAGCGATAATGACACATTATATTAATTAATTTAAAGTGAATTCAAAAGTAACCTAGACATATATCTTTTAGTAAAACAATTGTATATGGGGTTATATAAGTGATAATGTCATGAACCAAATTTGGTCGCCATCAAATCGGCACCAAACCTGGATCATGGAAAGGCCTGAAGAGTGTTCCATATCCCCACAGGCTGGCACAAGTTCCCGGGTATCATAAAAATTCATTTGGGAATGATTTACCCGAGTTTGGATTCATAAAATAACCAAAAACAAACAATTATCCAAATCTAAACAATTATGCCAAACAAGACATAATAAAATTCAGAACTGAGTATATGGGATTAAAAAATACAGAAGAAGTCCAAAGGTGTATAAATGTAGTAGAAAAACATCCCAATAGACTCCACATAACAAGGGGTCA
Source organism: Viscum album (assembly GCA_963277665.1). Classification (NCBI taxonomy): domain Eukaryota; kingdom Viridiplantae; phylum Streptophyta; class Magnoliopsida; order Santalales; family Viscaceae; genus Viscum; species Viscum album. Next base: position 1,651,728,402 of record OY728121.1, on the reverse strand, counting down.
TCACCCACAAGTCGTCTCCACAACACCACGCCATTGAGAGAAAATTGCAACTCGAACCGCCATCTCCCAAGGCCTTGCCTTTTCCTGTTTCAAACATGATCAAGTCTACATACACCCAAAGGAGTAATTAGGGTGTGAGACTATGCCCAAAAAAATCACCCAAGGATTCCAAGTCATAGGCATTATAAAATAAAAATCACGCGAGAGTTATAAACAGAAAATGGTAGCATTTATTTATAAAAGTGAAACTTTGAAATGAAAATAACATTCAATGGGTATAACATTAAAAAATGTGTGAATGATAATAAAACATGAAAGCTACTGGTTTTCAAATAAAAAAATACCCTATGGAAAAGATAAATATCAAAAAGGCCACGAGCACCAAACATAGGAACACCCCTAGGAACTAGTTAGTTGTGAGCCACAAGCACATCGTACCTCGGTGAATGTAACCAAAATAAAATTAGTTCTCAAGAACGGGAGACTATTATGGAGCATACCCATAACCTAGTGGTCTCCAATCATCTCAATTATATTTATCTTAGTGTTATCCATGTCATACTTGCTAAGTGAACCATGTTCAAAACCCCTCCGTTCACTAGCGTACTAGTACACGTTGGCCCACCTAGTTACTTGAGTTTCCCGTATTGTGCTCAAATAGTTACCACATGCTACAAAAATCAATTTTATCATATAAATGTCAGTTCGGACCAAACACAATCAAAACAGTAGCTACACATTCTTTGAACCTTTTATATAACTCAATAAACCAAATTTAATTTCCATAAAACAATTTCAGGAAAAGTAATCAAATTTTGCACATTAAATTCATCTAAAATCCCACATTTAAAACCCTTTGGAGGCCAATATTATACCAAAACAGAAATTTCAGCATGAAAACATTTTTATAAATCCAATCCATGAATTTTAAAACAACACCAAGAGGCACAACATGGGTTGCACATGTAAAACACCCATTTTCACATAAAATTGGCACTTAAAAATCAACTGCTTTGAAAATGATACCCAAATCAATTTTTGCAATAAAAATAATGAAGGAGGAACATAATGGAAATATAAATACAGAAAGACAACTCATTCTACCATAACTACATATGGAATCACCTACCAAAAGATTCAAAACCCCGAAATCCTTGTGCGTCACTTCAACCGCACCTTCGCCGCACCACAAGGGAGGAAGATTGAACCTAAAACCAGAGTATTGGAACAAGAAACTCACAACTATAACCGTAATTATTTTGACCTAGCTTCTGTACATTTGGGGATTCAATAAAAAAAGAAGAAACCATAAGAAAAAGGGAGGAGGAAGGGAACCAACTTACTTGAGAAATCTGGACATTTTTTTGGAGCTGGAGAAGTTCGGCCCTACTTCGCGATGAATCTGAGCTTCAAAGAGGGGAAAACGAAGAGTGGTGTGCAGCTGGGTTCAGTGGGAACATTTTAGAGGTGGAATCACTGAAAAAAGATAAAAAAATGAATATTTTATGAATGAATTAAAAAACATTTTAAAACTAGAAATGGGCTTTCTGGTTGGCCCCACACCTAAATTGATCACCCAAATCCAAGATTCTAATGATTTTTAAGGGGCCCAAATTTCATTGGTGGTTTTAATAGTTAAATGAAGGTCATTTTGGAAGTTTAATGGGTGAAAAAGGTTGACAAACTAAGGGGTTATTAAAGAAAAAACATTATTTTTAAACCTAGAAATGAGCTCTCGTGTTGGGAAAAATTTTGAAAACCCACCATTTCCTTCATAAATGCATGGAAAACCCCCCAAAACAATGAAATAATGTAAATTTAATGAAAAATAACTTTAAAATATGTCATTTATGTGAAAATTCTCTCCACCATGATGGACTTTCCGCCATGGAATGTCAACCCGATGTTTGATTGGAAAACAGGTCCGGGTACTCTTCCTTAACCCACGACTTTCGCTTCCATGTCTTGTGTGTATCACTCCCATGCTGCCATAGAACCTGGAATAATGGAATAGAGTTTCCTCGAAGTATCTTCTCTTGGGAGTCCACTATTTTCACTGGCCTCTCAACAACAGACAAGTCAGGCTCTATATCAAGTTCCTCCCAACTCAACACATGGGACAGATCCGGGTTTTATTTCTTCAACTGGGAGATGTGGAAGACATCATGGAAGGACGTTAACTGAGAAGGTAAGGCCAACCTATATGCCACCTTTCCAATATTCTCGGTGATCTCAAAGGGCCCGACAAACCACGACATCAGCTTACCTTGCTTCCCCGATCGATGATAGCCCAGACGAAGGGCCACTTTCAAGAATACCCTGTCACCCACAGAAAACTCTAGGTCTCGACGCCTCTGGTAAGCATAAGATTTATGATGACTCTGAACTATCAATAAGCTCTTCCTGATCAACTTCAACTTCTTAGAAGTCTCCTGCACAAGGCTTTTCCCCAACAGTGAAGTCTCTCTAACCTCATCCCATCATAGGGGGACCAACATGGCCGACCATAGAGCGCCTAAAAAGGGGCCATTTGAATAGAGGATTGGTAACTGTTATTATAAGAAAACTCAAACAATACCAAATGGCTATCCCAAGAACCTCCAAAGTCCAGGACACATGCACAAAGAATTTCCTCCAAAATCTGATTCGCCCGCTCTGTCTGACCATCCGTCTGAGGGTGGTATGTCGTGCTCATATAATGTGATACCCCAAGGCCTTCTAAAGGCCTTCCCAAAATCGAGAAGTGAATCAGGGGTCTCTATCTGAGAAAACTGCTGATGGTACACCATGGAGTCTCACCACTTCCTGAAGATTCAAATGGCCCAACTCATCCAATTTAGTTGTATCTTTTATCGGAATGAAGTGGGACGATTCAGTCAGATGATCAATCACCACCCAAATGACATTCTTACCCTAATGTTTACGATGTAAGCCAACAATTATGTCCATGGTGACCTCGTCCCACTTCTAGGTTGGAATGGGTAGTGGTTGGAGCAAACCAGAAGGATTTGGTGCTCTGCCTTTACCAGCTGGCATGTGTAGAATCTCGAAACAAATTCTGCAATGTCTCGTCTCATACTAGGCCACCAAAACTGCCAACAGACATCATAATACATCTTAGTGGCACATTGATGGATAGCCCGCCGATACTGGTGGCTATCCAACATCACCACCTTCCGCAAAGATAACCGTACTACTGAACAGACCTTAAATCACAAGATGACCTCAGGAGTTGATGAACAAAAAGAGGATGTCTCCCCACCATGAAGAAACTGCTTCAACCGCTGACAAAGCTCATCACTAGGTTGTTCCCGCTGAATCAACTCCAATAGCGAAGGAGTCAACTGGGCGCTTACCAAGAATGCCCCTCCACTGTGTTCCCCAATCTCCACATTCATCTTAGAAAAGAGCCTCATCAATGACCACTCATTACTGGACTTCCTCAAAGCTTACACTGGAACCCTTCTGCTCAAGGCGTCATCCACTACATTACCCTTGCTTGGGGTATAGACAATGTCAAAGTCAAAACCCTTTAAGTACTCGATCCAGGGACGCTACCGTAAGTTGATGTCCTTCTGTGAGAAGATATAAGACAAGATTTTGTGATCAGAGTAGACCACAAACTTATTCCCAAAGAGGTAGTGACGCCATGTCATCAATTCCTGCATCACCACTGCTAATTCCAAGTCATGGGTTGGGTAGTTCTTTTCATGTGGTAGAAGTTGGCAAGAGTCGTACACGACCACGTGACCATCCTACATAAGCAAGCACCCAAGACCCATACCTGAAGCATCACAATAAACCACATATCCCTTCCTAGACTCTGGTAAAATCATCATAGGTGTTGGTGTCAACCTCCGCTTCAACTCATCAAAGGATTCTTAACACTGGGGGCTCCATTCAAACTTCACCTCTTTCCAGGTGAGTGTGGTCATGGGGGAGGCGAGCTACGAGAAGTGTCAGACAAAGCACCTGTAATAACCTTCCAGGCCAATAAAACTCCTGATCTCAAACACATTTCTCGGTTCTTCCAATGAAATTTTTGCACTAATCTTCTCAGGATCCACAAAAACCCCATCTTCTGAGACGACATGCCCCAGAAACATCACATCACTGATCTAGAATGTGCACTTCGAGAGTTTGGCACACAGGCGATGGTCCTGCAAGGTGCTCAAAATGACCCGCATGTCACGACCCGTCCTCGGGGCCCATGCCGTGACTACCCCAAGCCCGCCTTCCATAGGCCAGGGGCTGGAGACTAGAACTAAGGCGTAATTTCCAGTAAAAAGGGAAGGCATTGGCTTTGTAAATTAAACAAACACCATAGAGCAAGGAAGCAGAATTACACACTAAGTAAAAACTGGATACAACAGTATGTGCGGAAAATTAAGTGGTCCAGTATACAAACCCAAACTGAAAGTAAAGTACAACTGGAATGGGAAAACACCAAATGAATGTAAAGCCGTAGCCTTGAGCCGTCCACTGGAAGTCCACCTGAAGGGTGGGTAAAGATAGCCTCCACAGCTCCTCGGGTCCAGTCATCCACTCCAAGAACACCCCACCCTGTGATCCACCTCTGGGTACCGACCTGCTCCTCGTGCCTCAACCACGATCAGCGATGTCTGTCATCTGCAACCAACACAACGTTGTGCGGCCATAGCACGCGCATGGGTGAGTATAAGCTACTAAGTAGGGACCCCGAGACCCCTGACGGTCTCCCAGAATCCACAAAGGATAATCCACAAAGGAAAGATACAAACATGAAGTAACATCTGACACTAATTAGGTATATGCCCATACATACACCTAAGTCATCAATTCTCATTCGGCTCCAACATCCGAGCTCAAGTACAACCCAGTCCACACAGAAAAACATAACGTAATCCACACAGGATATCAAGTCAATCTAATCGAAGATAAGGATTGAAAGTCAAGATTCAGCTCACACAGGTATACTTCTACGTATGATGATTGAGATGATCATATGTAGCCACTGATTCATCTAAGCCGTCGGACCCACATATAATCAATAGGTACTAACCCCCACAATGACCCATAAAAGATTGATAGGTAACTAACCCCCTCAATGACCCACACAGGATCGGACCCACACAGGATCTGTAGCCGCTGGCCCACATAGGACCGCTGAGCACTGACCCACACAGGATCTGACCCACACAGGATCGGTAGAAGTGATCCACGTAGGATCGCTGAATGTTGTAGTCATCACCGTTGAATCCATGAAGGATTTATGTACAATCATCATCGTCGTCGCAGTCACAGCCAGCTCTAGGGTTCCCGCAAATAGCAAACTCATTCAGGAGGGTCCGCTCCACGAGATGAAGGGTTGATACATCAACTGACTCATAGTCCAGAGTTGATGTACCCAAAAGTTTTGTATCGTCAATAGGAACTCAACGTGATAGACGGCGCGTCGATCGGACGCCTGGTCTGAGAGTTATTGGCTTTTTCGTTCCAGGGGCCCGGTTGGTGTTTAAGTCAAAACCAACCCGACCATAATCCAACTACGTCCAATACTCGAGTGGAGTACATCAAAAGGCCCGTCTCACTTAGAGGAATCCATCAAATTCAACGACCCGTAAATCAGATGTTCGGAGCTCAAGTTATAAGTGTTTCCGCTCCGAGGGCCCGGTTGGTTTCGTGTACAAACCAACCCGGCTGAACCCAAAGTACTCCGAAACCATGAGTGTGTTATATCAAAACGACCGGCTCGTTCCAAGGATCACATCTCCACTGACGGTGTGTCGATCGGAGATCTGCAACCCTATTTATGGGAAAAAGACCGTGAGAGGTTCGGAAGTGGGGGTTTCGGGCCCGGACCGACCCGACCTGAGACCCCCTGGGTCGGCCCGAACCGGTTCGACCCGAACCGGGTCCGGGTCCGGCCCTCTTGGGAGCAGTCTTGCCCGGCTGGTGCGGCCCGGTCGCTAGGTGGCTCAGCCGTTTCGGCCGAGCGGATGGGGGGGGGGGAGGCGTTTCCCCCCGGTTTCGTAACCGCGACCCCCATGATGGGGGGCCACTCCTGCTGGCCAACCGGGGGTCGTAACCCCCGGCTCCTCCCTTGACCGGCTGGCCTGGTCTGGCCGGACGGATGATTCGGCCAGGGGACCGGCGCTGGATGGTCCCCCTGCTCTGACGCCGGGGCCCGGAACTGGCCACCGGTCCATGCTTCGCTGCAGCCTTAGCCACAGCCTTGGTTCGTCCGTCGTGGCGCGACAACGTCACGCCCCTCTACCGCGGCCCCGCTCCGGCCATGGTGTCTTCAGGTTTTTTCGGCGCGGCGCAATGGCGATGCGCATCCTTGCCGCTCGGACCCGCGTGTTGTTATGGCACCACGACACTTTCCTTTGAACCATAATCAGCAAAAATGATAAGGGAGGAGGGTTGGTCGTGTTTGTGCGGTCTGGCCCCCTCCCGTTAATCGATAGCAAGCGGTCCAATTGAACGAGTAATATCGATGGAAGAAAATAACGAATACCATCAATAATAAAATCCCCCTACCTCATGTGTAGTTTGAATGGAGGTTCGTCATGGAAATAACCTTCGCGGAAGAAGGCGTCGCGGAAAGAGAATCGTCGCGTCGCGGAGAAATGATTCATCGGCGTCGCGTCGTCGGTCTCCAAGGATCCGGCGTTCTTGTTGACCTTCGTCGGAGGTTGGCATTCTTCGTGTTCTTCACGTTCTTCATCAAAGAATAAGAATATCTTCAAGCCCCTCCGATTTTCTCCAAATCCTCTCAATGCAACAAGTTCCAACCAAAATAAAATAAGTACTTCACTTATTTTATTAACATGACTTAAGTATTTGAATTTAAAACATTCAAATTAAACTCACCTATTTAATTAACAAAAGTTATCAAATTAATGGTGAGTTGAAGGACTTAGGGAATATGAAGGGGTGCGGTTCGTGTGGGAACCACCACCCTCATAACCTCCCATGGGAAGTTGGGTGGTTTCCCCCAACTTCCACTAAATGGTTTTAACAACATAGAAAGAAAAAATAAAAATTGTTGCTAAATTTTTATTTTTAACTTCCACAATATTTAACAACTCCTCACGTTTAAACAAAACTCCAGAAAAGTTGTTTCTAAGCAATTACCGGCGCTGCAAATCTTTCGGTGCCCTCGTAATTCGATTTCGAGCACCGGTTCAAAAGTTAGAAAAAAACCCGCTCGTTCGTTCACTGAACGTACCCGAGCAAAACTTTGGATAGAAATTTCAGGCACACCGGGCCTCGGAATCAAGTGCCGTCAGAAACCGAATTCTTGTAAAATCCCAAATAAAATTAAGAAAAAAATTCCCTTGAATTTTATGGATCTTTACATTACTCCCACCTCAGGGGTTTACATCCTCGTAAAGATACATCAAAAACTAGGGAAACAAATGTGGGTACTGGGCACACATCTGAGCCTCCCTCTCCCATGTTCTCTCTTGGAGGTTCCCTTGCTGCCATCTGATGCGCACTAGAGGAATCGACCGTCCACGTAGGACCTTCTCCTTTCGATCCTCAATCTCCAGCGAGACCTCTGCAAAAGTCTCCCCATCATCAATGTCCATTTCCCCATGGTCAGTGATATGCGTCGGGTCATGCACGCATCTCCTGAACTGGGATACGTGGAAAACGTCGTGCACCCGGTGCAACTGAGGTGGTAGATCCAGGTGTTAAGCCACCTCACCAATCCTGCTGAGGACCTGGAATGGTCCGATGAAGCGCGGAGATAACTTGACTCGTCGGCCAAATCTCTGTATTCCACGTCGAGGTGAGACCCACAAGAAGACATGGTCACCATCCTCGAACTCCAGTGGCCTCCGCCTCCTATCAGCATAAGACTTCTACCGGCTCTGAGCTATCCTCATCCTCTCCTGGATGACCTAGACCTTCTCTGTCGTGCCCTGGACCATCTCTGGTCCGACAAGTGCTGACTCCCCAGGGTCTTCCCAGCATAGAGGAGACCTACAAGGTCGGTCGTACAACACCTCTTATGGTGCCATCCCGATGGTGTAGTGGTAGCTGTTGTTGTACGTGAACTCCACCAAGGGTAGGTGGTCCTTCCAGCTGCAACCAATGTCTAGGACACATGAGGGGAGAATTTCCTCGAGAGTCTGAATGGTCATCTCCGTCTGACCATCTGTCTGAGGGTGAAAGGCGCTGCTCAGACGTAGCTGCGTCCCGAATGCCTCCTGCAACCCATTCCAAATCCTGGAAGTAATGTGAGCATCTCTAGCATAGATCATAGATGATGTCACATCATGAAGCCATACAAACTCCTGAACATAGAGACATCCCAAGCTCTCCACTAATCCCTACTCTCTGATGGGTAAGAAGTGAGGCGACATGGTGAGTCGGTCGACAATCACCCAAATAGGGTCGTGACCTCTGGAAGTGCATGGAAGTCCGGTCATGAAGTCCATAGATATGCCATCCCATTTCCACTCCGGAACCTCCAAAGGATGTACCAAGCCTGCTGGTACCTGGTGCTCTGCCTTCACCTGCTGGCAGGTGAGACTTTGAGAAACGAACTTTTCCACATCCTTCTTCATGCCCGGACACCAGTGCTGTCATCTGAGATCCTGGTACATCATCTCCACTCCAGGATGTACCGCCAAAGGGGAAGTGTGAAACTCTCTCATTACCTCCTCCCGTAAAGCATCTGGTACCAAGGTAGATCCTCTTAAAAGGACGCCATGCTCTCCTCCAAAGGAGAAACCATCAGGTGCATGTCCTGATGATATCTGTGCCCGTCGCGTCTCATAGTCGGTGTCCCCACATTGTGCCTCTCTGACCCAGTGTAGTAGTGGAGGAGTGATTGTGAGTGAATGAAGAAAGGATACTCCATCTCTATCCACGAAGGATATCTGCAAAGTGGCTAGCTGCTCTGTTGCCTCCCCAAGTAGTTGAATGTTCGTCCTCCTGCTGAGAGCTTCGGCTACCACATTCCCCATTCTAGGAGTATAGACTATGTCAAAGTCATAGTCCTGGAGGAACTCGAGCCATCACCGTTGTGTCAGGTTCAGGTACTTCTACGAGAAGATGTACCTGAGACTTTGGTGGTCAGAATAGAATGTAAAGTGCTCGCCCATCAGATAGTGTCGCCACATCTTCAGAGGGAAGACCACTGCTTCTAACTCCAGGTCATGGGTAGTTTAGTTCTGTTCATGTTGCCTCAAATGATGTGATCTGTAGGCAATCACGGCCTGATCCTACATCAGGACACATCCGAGTCTGGTCCCTGATGCATCACAGTAAACTATGTACCCAACTCCCTCCTCTGGTAGTCTCAAGATAGGCGCGCTGGTCAATCGCTGTCTCATCTCCTATAAGATCTACTGACATCTGCTTAACCCCACAAAGGGTTTCCCCTTCTTCGTCAAAGCCGAGAGTGGTCCCGCAAATCTGGAGAAGTATGGAATAAATCGTCAGTAGTACCCAGCTAGTCCCAAGAAACTCTGCACCTTCGTCACGCTCCTGGGTGGCTCCCAAGTTAATACTGCCTTGATCTTCGCAGGGTCCACCGCAACTCCCGCCTCAGAGATGACGTTTCCTATGAAGTGGACCTCGCGTATCCAGAACTGACACATAGAGAGCTTACCATAAAGATGGTTCTCTTGGAGTGTGTCCAGTACAACCCTCAAGTGGTAGGCGTGCTCCTCCTTAGTCGTCGAGTAAATCAAAATGTCTTTGATGAAGACCACGACAAATCGATCGAGGTATGGCTGAATGATCCTGTTCATGAGGTCCATGAACATTGCTGTATCATTGGTTACGCCAAATGGCATAACCAAGAACTCATAGTGGACATACCGAAAACGGAAGGCAGTCTTCTACACGTCCTCGTCCCGAACTCTGAGCTGGTGATATCCTGACCTGAGGTCTATCTTCGAGAACCACCGTGCTCCCTTGAGATGATTGAAGAGGTCTTCAATCCTCGGTAGCGGATAATTGTTCTTCACAGTCACCTGGTTCAGGCGACGATATTCGACACAAAGTCTCAAGCTCCCGTCTGCCTTCTTGGTGAACAATATCGGGGAAGCCCATGGTGAAACACTGGGTCAGTTAAATCCCTTGTCGTGCAAGTCCTCCAACTGTACTCGTAGCACTCAAAGCTCAGTGGGAGCCATCTGATATGATATGGTTGATATCGGGGTTGTCCCGGGGTAAATATCAATATGAAAGTCTACCTCTCTGCGTGGAGGTAGTCCTAGAACGTCGTCGGGGACAACGTCCGCATACTGATCCACCACTGCAGGAAAACTAGGACACCGCACGTCAACTACTCCTAGGATGAGGCTAGCCAACTGATGAGTGATGGGTTGTCCTCTCCTCTGAGAGAGTCCATCCTATGTTGCGAAGGATCCCTTCTCACCGGTGAAGGTGAACCTTCTCCCGTCGATGCGTACACACTGCACTATGCGCCTAATACAATCAATCTGAGCATGGACTCTAGATAACCAATCCATGCCCAAGATGACGTCGTAATGCCTCGACGCCACTACACGAATATCCCAGCCGAATCTCTCGCCTCCTAAAGTAATCTCACACTGCCAGCACCAGTGCGTAATCATCGAGTCTTCTCCCGTAGGAGTCTCTAGCCATAAGGATCGAGCCAACGGCTCTGTCGGAATCTCTGAGATCCAAAAGAGGGCAGCAGCTATGAAAGAATGACTCGCTCATGTGTCTATAAGAACTAAAGAAAGGGTGGAATAGACATAGATAGTACCTCGATTCATCTCGGGCGTGCCGTGGTCGTAGGCCTCCACAGCCTAAAGTTGTGCCTGTCTCTTCCCACCAGCTCAATGTGGTCGGGGTGGACCTCCAGGCGGTGGTGGTGGTAGAGCCTCAAAGCGTCGCCCACCACCTGCTGCTCGGCCAGCTTCTCTGCCTCGTCCGCCTACTCCCTGCGGATCACCACGACCAACCCTCTGCCTCTACCTGGGTGGTCCCTCAACCATCTGCTTCTTCTCAGTATGGAGGGTCGGGCAGTCATGAGCCATGTGGCCCTGCCCGCTGCAAGCGTAGCACTGTCTGCCTCTCAAAAGACTGTCTCCGCGCTGTGTGCCCCACACCCATGAGCCAGTGTCCTGAGGTCGTCTTCCTGAGTTTCCAGTCTTCCTGGACCCATGAGTCATCCGTTGACTGCCTGCTACAGAAGACTCTTCTATGTACCACCTTGTGGTAGGTCTCGCTACTGATGTAGGCTCCGCAAGGAAGCTCTCGATCAGAAGGGCTCACTCCAGTACCCCTTCCTATATCAGAATGCTAAGGGAGATCAGCGATGCCCTAATCTCATGCCTCAATCCCTGCTCAAAGGTCCAGGCCTGGAGGAATGGGTCCCTTACCATGTCTGTCGAATAGCGCGAGAGATCTATAAATCTCTCTGAGTACTGGGCGACCGTCAAGTAGCCCTGCTGCAGCTGTAGAAGCTCCTGGATGCGTACCGCACGGAGGGTGGCTGGGACGAACTCCGAGCGGAAGAGGATCTCAATGTCCGTCCAGAGGAGAGATGCCTCGTCGTGCACCTGGAGCATCAAGCTCCACCATCTGTCTGCTGCCGCATGCAGGAGTCTCACTGTGAGGATCACCATGAGGTCTGCTGGTGTCCTCACTAACTTGAAAACTCTTACAACTGCCTCCAGACAATCCTCAGCAGCATAGGGGTCTGTCTCCCCGTGGAACCTGGGCGGTCGATGACACTAAAACTCATGCAGTGCACTAAGGTGATGTGCATCGTCAGCGTCTGGGGCTGGTAGCATCGGTGGCTTGGGGGGTAGACGTACTGACAGTGCCTCTGCTGTCAAAGGGCCCTATACCGAGGCCTCGTCGCTCAGTGGGATGTCGTCATGCACAAAGTTCGGAACCCTAGCTGGCTGCCGTTTTGGGGCCATCCTGAAATGAAAAAGGTGTACCACAGTCAAACAATATACCTTGTGAGCTAACATAAAGTAATCACAAAGAAAACTTGAAAAACACATGCAATAAAATTTTTCGTGCATTAAGTCGGAAATCAGAAGTCAGGGTCCTAGTCTACAGATACGTCGGCTGGCACACCAACACTGGAATCCCTGGACTGATAACCACACTCAATACTCTCAGCACAATTTCTTCACATAGAAAAAGACCAGAGTCATGAGTTCTGTGGTAGAACCGAACTCCTCTGATACCAATTTGTCACAACCCGTCCTTGGGGCCTGTGTCGTGACTACCCCAAGCCCGCCATCCATTGGCCAGGGGCTGGAGACTAGCACCAAGGCGTAATTTCCGGTAAAAAGGGAAGGCATTTCCTTTGTAAAGTAAACAAACACCATAGAGCAAGCAAGAAGAAGTAAACACTAAGTAAAAAATGGGTACAACAGTAAGTGCGGAAAAGTAAGTGGGCCAGTATACAAACCCAAACTGAAAGTATAGTATAACTGGAAAGGGAAAACAGCAACTGAAAGTAAGTTCGTAGCCTCGAGCCGTCCACTGGAAGTCCCTACTGAAGGGTGGGTACAGATAGCCTCCACAGATCCTCGGGTCCAGCCGTCCGCTTCGAGTATGCCCCTCCCAGTGATCCACCTCCGGGTACCGACCTGCTCCTTGTGCCTCAACCACGATCAGCGCTGTCCGTTGTCTGCAACCAACACAATGTAGTGCGGGCATAGCTCGTGCAAGGGAAAGTATAAGCTACTCAGTAGGGACCTCGAGACCCCCGAAGGTCTCCTAGAATCCACAAAGGATAATCCACAAAGGAAAGATACAAACATGAAGTAACATCTGGCACTACTTAGGTATATGCCCATACATATACCTATGTAATGAATTCTCATTCGGCTCCAACATCCGAGCTCAAGTACAACGTAGTCCACACAAGAAAACATAACACAATCCACATAGGATATCTAGTAAATCTTATGGAAGATAAGGATTGAAAGTCAAGATTCATCTCACACATGTATACTTCTTCGTAAGACGATATAGATGGTCATATGTAGTCACTAATTTATCTAAGCCGTCGGACCCACATAGGATCGATATGTACTAACCCCCGCAATGACCCACAAGGATTGATAGGTAACTAACCCCTGCAATGACCCACACATGATCGGACAATGCATATAACATAACTAATAATATGAGAAATTATATAAAAATCCCAAATAATTTTTAAGCATGTAACCACTTACCTCAAGTTTCGAAAATTACATAAATTGGTGGTAAATCATAACCACGCCACTAAGGAATCCTATAAAAAAATATCAAACCATAAACATCAAGATCAAACCCTAATTAACATTATACAATCTAAACATGTCACCAAATCCAATAGAGATGTGATACCCTAAGAAGGAAGGTGCCCCTAAAAATATTACTAAATAAAGAGATAAGGGACTTACTTGGTGAATAATTTAGAAAACACACCAAAAAAAGAAGAAAATTGGAATCTAATGGATAAAAAGGGATGGGGGAGGCACCTGGGTATGAGATTCATAAATGGGAATGAAAATTGTTTACATGGGGTTAAATCATGAGAGGATACAAATTTCATTTTAAAATTGTACTGACATAGGCATAACACACGACTTTCCTACATGGTTTCCCAAACTGTGTGCAAAACATTCACCCATCATTATCTAAGAGGGAAAAGCCTCATGGTTTTCCAATATGTCCTACAAACCATGTGATAATCGTGTGGTTCACCTCTATGAGGAAACGTGACATGGCCACATAGTTTCATTTGGATGGTCTCACAGTTTGAAAAATAGAACCCCTACAATGTGCCTTAGGATATGAACCCAAAATCATAATTTTTTAACAAAACTCAATGGGGAAACCAATGGGAAAGAACTAAACTAAAAATTAACACAAGAATATATCCAAATGAAAAAATAGATTTGACAGTTATCCCCCCCATGAAAATATTCCTCCACCAAAATTTCATCCAAAAGAAGGATATGAGAATAGAAATAAATAATCTCATTAAATCCAATATTTATGCTCCCAAGTCTCATGTACATAATTATTGTTCTACCAAATAACTCTTACCTATATAATATATTTCCCATGAATCACTTTCTCTCGAGAATCTAAATCCTCACTAGCCATTAAAAGACCAAAAAATCTATCTCCAACTATTACTCGTTCAATTCATCACATTATATGGATTTTGGTTATACATTTTTAGCAGGGATATGTTGAATAAATCATGAATTAACCTCAACTATGATGGAAAATATAAATTTTATTCCACCTTATCAACCCACTCAGTAATCTAAAATTATCTGACATACCTCCGTATTATCTTCCCTCATTACCCAAATAACGATGGTCCATGTGAGGTGATAGTTTTAAGACACTCGATCACCCATGGAAAACACCAATGCTTTTTTTCACTGATTGACATAAGAACTATATTGAATCTATTATGTTCCAATGTTCTCCCAAATAAACATTATTTTATCTAATTTCTCATTCAATGTTCCTGGTCCCAACAAGGATGCATCACCCACCTCATCCCAACAGAAAGGTGACTTAAAAAGGTGACCATAAAGCTCCCCAAAAGGAGCCATTAAAATAGATGATTTGTAACTATTTTTAAATTAAAACTTAACCAATTCCAAATGGATATTCCATACCCCACAAAAATAAATGATGCATCCATGGATCATGTCTCCATAATTTTTTTAGCATGCTCCATCTGACCATATATTTGAGGAGTGTATGCCATAATCAAATTTTCATGTGACCTCATTTCCTTTTTGAGTCCTTGCTAGAATTATGAGGTAAAACACGTGTACTGGTCCCAAAAAACTACCGATAGAACACCATGAATCCCCACAAACACCTGAGCATATAACTAACACAACTCATATAATTTCACTAAATCTATGGTTTTGAAAAAATGGATCATTTAGTCAAGTTATTATCCACTACACAAAATCAAATTCATTACTAGAGGAGAATGAAGTAATCTAAAAATAAAATCCATGGAAATATCGTCCCACTACTAAGTATAAATAAGTAGAAGTTGTAGAAAACTAGTGCTTATTGGGTGGAATGATTTGACCTGTTGACATGTATAACATCGTGATACGATTTCATATATGTTCTGCCTCATACCTGGCCATCAGAACTACTGACACACATCATAGTACATCTTGTTAGAATGAAGATAGGAAAACCACCTATAATGGTGGATATCCTACACCACCACATTCATCATTGACAATTTCACCACAAATATACCTTTAAAGCAAAAATCTCCCACAGGATACAATGACCAATCACAGGGTGTCTCACTCCCATAATGAAATTGCATTTAATGCTGAAAAAATACATAATTAGACTTCTATTGGTGAAATAATTATAGGAGAGAGGGTGTAACCTATATTGTAGCCAAGAACACACCTCCACTGTGCTCCTTGATCTCTCGGTATATGTGAGAAAATTCCCCTCATCAAATTCCACTTCTTATTTCATTTCCTCAACACTTTTACTGAAACTTATCCTACTCAAATCATCCCCTAAAACAGTTTCTTTTATTGGGGAATATATGATATAATAATTGAACCCCTGAAGGTACTCAACCCAATGACATTTCTAAAAAATAAATCCTTCTTGGAAAAAATAATGGATATTCTCTTATGATTATAATAAAAAAAATCTCCCCAAAAAGATAATGGTGCCACCTCTTCATGGAATGTATCACAGAAGATAATTCCGAGTCATGGGTCAGATGGTTCTAATCATCTGGTTAGAGTTGACGAGGACCATAGGGCACCACAATATCATTCTGCATTATAACACAACCATTAATGCAACCAAGGCATCAAAATAGACCACATATCCCTTCCCAGATTCTGGAATGATCATGATAGAAGCAGTGGTCAGCCACCGCTTATTCTTCTCAAAGGACGCTTGGAATATAGAACATTATTCAAACATCACCCATTTCCGAGTGAGAGATATCATGGATAAAGAAAGACAAGATAAGTCTCGAATGAACCTCCTATAATACCCTACTATACCCAAAAACCTCATAATTTGAAAAACATTATTTGGGTTCTCTGAAGACATTACATTATATATTTTCTTGGGGTTCATCGAAACCCCTGATTCCGACACCACAGGACCCAAAAACATAACCTCCTTAATGTAGAAGGATCATTTAGAAAATTTGGCATAGAGAAGATGATCTCAAAGAGTTCACAACATGATCTGAAAATGTCTCCCATTGTCCTCCTCAAATCTAGAATAAACTATGTTGTCATCCATGAATTCCATAAAAATTGAGTTGACATTGTAGAGACCCGAAGCTTGACGTACATTGACATTACATTACATTTGCGGAATACTTAGTACATAACAAAAACACACACACAAGGATCGTAATAGTTTAGTGTCTTTGGAAACTCGGAATATAATCCTCTAATCCTGGTGAAAGATCTTCAACATCTCCCATAAAGATCTTCCTTTTTATTATACCTAAAACTTTTCTTTATATCCTAGGGAAAAGAAAACATAAAAGGGTGAGCTCAAATGCTCAGTAAGGGTAAACAAAAGAAATATCAATCACATCATATACATAAGCACATAACTTTTGGAAATCTTAACCTTAAAAAGAGATCATAATTTCATAACCTGGGATAACTCATGGTAGTGAAATGTAATCACAATAATCATAACATAAAACATTAAACTTTGTGTCATACACACATAATAATAGAGAATAATTTCTTTTTAGTCAAGACTCATTTCCAAGACTATCTTAGTGGACAAAGTCCCTTTCTGAACCGAGTCACCCTCGTTTCAGCCCTGTTTTACTGAACCGATATAACCTACCATTCCAGCCATGTTTATCTCATGAGATATAAAATCTTTATCCAATGAATTGGAGGGATATATTGGTCCCACCCATCTCATAATGATACTATTCTTATGTGTGCCACAAAATCATAAATCATACATCATTTCATAACCCATGTAATAAAAATGGGAATCTTAAACATCGTGACATCATAAAACAATTCATATAAGATAAATGAATTCATAAAAATATAATTCCATCACAATATAATCAAATCAATGTAATAATAGTGATAAAAATAGAACCCTTTATTATCTTATATGAAAAAATAATTTTGATAAAACACTTGAACTCCATTCTTGAGGAAAATATCCTTTCTGCTTAAAAAAAACACTTTTTCTTTCTTAACATGTCGTACAATTACAAACTAAAAGATGTTGATTAAAAATAAACATGAAAACTTGTAAAAGAAGCTTCATTGAAATAATGTTTTAAAAATCCATTTATGCCGTATAAGTTAAAAGAAACATTCTGCTCGTACTTTTGTCGGAAAGTCAAAAAGTACCTCGTACGAAAAAACGACAAAATATTCCTTTCATACCCTTTACTAAAAACTCACCGAAGGGTAAAATTGGATTTAAACAATTGTAGGTGTATGGAAATAAAATTACATATTGAAGAAACATGTATGTGGATGATAAAATACACACCAGTAAATACCAAAGTATAAACAATCTCGGATAAAAATGAGATTGTGATATTTCCCTTACCTTATGTCCGATTTGCTTCGTAAGTGTCCAAACCTCCTGTATAATGATTTAAATAATGTCATTGACTTATTACAGAATCATATTCATTGTTATGATATCATATATGGTTCACTTATGACTTTATATTACCCGTTCTTTTGTAAATTCCATGTTAAAGAGCGTTTTGGGTAAAATTGTTTCATTTGTCGTCCGTGTTTTGACTTGTAATTATTCATATGATTACTTAGATCATGATTACATAATTACAGAATATAAAACATGATTTATATACATATATATTCAGAATATACATATATATAATAAATCAGTAAATGGAATGAAATACACCATTCATGGAGATGGTAGGTCGTACGTACGCATGAACGCTGTTTTCGTTTCCTTATTGAGTTGAACAGAATTAAGTAGATGAAATTCATATATATACACATAAATCCAGTATCATTATTATGTCATATATTTCATGATTACTTTTTATATATACTTTATAATCATTCATGAATGGTTAAAGTGGAGAATGAATCTCATCGTGTCGTGGAGACCGTAGTCCATACGTACGCACGAGCGATGATATCGTTCTCATGATCATGGGACTGTATTGGAGTGTATTTATACTATTTCATAATCAATATAACTTTAAAATAATAATATATAGTTATTATTTACACCATTATACCCATCCAAGTAAGGTGGTGGTGGAAAATAGATTTCACCACTGCGTGGAGACAGTATTCTGTACGTACGCACGCGTGGTGATTTCGTTTTCCGTAGGATGGATAGATGGTGAAATAGGATTTTTTAATACATATAATAACATTTCAGTATATGAGTGATACTGATGTTATTACTTCATAATGAAACAACCAAAGAAGAAGAAGTGGAAGAAGAATTAAAGGTGAAAGAATCGGTAACGGAAATTACCTCTTCTTTGAAGCGCCTCTTTGAGACCTCCTCTTAGGGCACTAAAATTAGTCTTTGAGGAAGACCAGAACCTCTAGGATGTTTCTAGGGAAGTGGAGAAGAGAATTTGTCAGGGGTTGGCCGAGCTTGAAGGCTCAATGTTGTGTGAGGAAGAGAGGGAGGAGGTGTCCTTTTATAAGGGAGGAGAGGGGCACCTTTGGAATAACTAAAAATATTATTTTATTATATCATCAAGATCGGTTTTAAATAGCTCCAAATTGATATATTTAGAGGCTAAGGTGGGGATGGGTCGAAATACTCTCATCCAATATAATTTATACATGTTTAGGTTCCTATTTTAACCTTATCATTTAGATTTAACATTAAGTTAAATAATTTTACTTTTACCGAGTCTTCATATGTTCTTATAATATAAGGTTAATAAACTTACTATAAGAAGCCAAACGAACCCCAAATTGTTTATTATTAATATATATAACCTTATCTAAGTCATTTGGCCAATCCTTAGATTTTTATGAATAAAATAACAATTAATAATATAATATTTGTTTTAAAAACTATTTTATGTCAATTTTGACACTATTTAGTAATTGATTTTTGTGAAAATCATAAAAGAATTATAATTACAAAAAAAGTTAATTAAATCAACAATAACATGTCATATTAACCATGAAAATTAGTGTAAGTCATAAAAAGTCTCAAATTATATTTATTTGAGTATTTATAACATCAATGATGTCAATATTTCATTAATAAGATAATTACTGCATCATTATTGTGTCATAAATAAATTAAATTATTTAATGTCTAAAAATTACAAATAAATTACCATTATGTAGTAAATCTTTTTATTATTTTAATTAATATTTACAATCTAATTTATCTTATGTATAACCCTATATTAAAATTTTTTTAGTAAATAAACATTGATTTTAACTCTTTTAACTCTTCTTTGAATTAAATAATAATAAATGTCCTAATCTAATCCAAGTGGGCCTAAATGGTAATATTTTATTCCTATGCTTGTTTTTGGTCGAATTAAACTTATCCAATAGAATTTGAACATGTTTTAGGGTAATAATAATATCATTTTTACCCTTAATTACCCTATTTACTTTTAACCATGGTAAATAAAAGTAAAAAGTTATTATTCACCAAAAATTATTTTCATCTCATTGAACCACATTTTACTTACTGACATTAACCGTGTCTATCAGATTTTTGAAATTCCAGTCACAGAATCTGTAAAATTAAGTTTTATGAAAAATTCAGTTTTTTTTAACTACCACTTAGTGGTTTCACTATTCATCAAAAATTGAATGTTTTCAGAAAAATACCAAAAATTAGGCCTAATCTATATTTGATATTATGAACTCAAAAATGATTTCTATTTTACCAAATTCAAAACATATCAGTTTCATTAATTAATTTAAAAATTAATTCCCATCTTCAAAACAAAAGGCATGTTTTTAAGAGATAATAACTATCAAAAGATTGACACTTGTTTATAACTGGTTTAAATGTGAAATTACATCCAATGACCAACATTGTATTAAATTGTAAAAATATATTCTAAATATACTTTAAAACCACTAAAATTAATAATTTATCACTATTAATTATTTCTATTGAAAAAGTTGTTTTTAATTAAAATTAAGTAATTTCCACTATTCATCAAAATATGAAAGTTATTCGAAAATTACCAAAATTTCACCATAAGCTCATTTCGATATTCCGAATCCAAAAATGAAGTCTATTTTGAAAATTAAAAATTTCAAAATTTCAAAAAGTGGTTATTACTATTCATAATGTCTAGTTTTAATAATATTTTAATAGCATATCGTTGTTTAGTGAAACTCGGTATTGCGTACTACACACGCTATCGAGGAAGGTCATGATTGCGTGTAATACAAGGCAAGTCAAGGATGCGTGTTGAGAAAGCTCCTTTTGATGTAGCGTACAACACAAGATATTAATAAAATTAAAAAGAATATTTTTCATAAAATCACGGGGTGTTACATTCTACCCCCCTTAAAATGAATTTCGCCCTCGAAATTCGTTGGGGTTATAAATGGTTTACTATTTGAAAGTTTCTTTAATCGAAACCCACATCGTAAAAAGTAATACCAAAACAAATCCTTAAAAACAATAGTATGAAACATAACGGTTACCCAAATAAACTAATCACTGGGTTTCCACATAGGTGAAAATATGGATATGGAAGAGAAATCTAACCATCATGTTCTGATGGAGAGTGGTAGAGAACATGGCTATTGAAAAACTAGCAATCACAAATCCATAAATTTGTGACGATATAAGTTACCATCTGATTAATCAGATATAAGAGCACTAGGACAACATTTTTGGTTTTCAAGAACGTTTCCCTAAAGTTGAAGAATTTGAAGTAGAATAAATACTTACTTTATTTTGGTTCAATCTCACTGTTGTTCGTGCCATGAACAATTTCCACTTCATCTCTTAAATAAATGAAGTTGAATTTGTTATTCGTGAAGTGTTAGTATGACAGGTCATTCCATCTGTCTCAAACAAAAGGTTTGCAAAAGTTATTAAATATACATAAGTCATTCTATAGTGAGATTAATCATATATGGTTCATAAAATGGACTTATACTTCATATATCATACTTCTTAATAAAATAAAACTAGTTACTACTAAACAGGGACTTCTTGTAGGCCAGTGGTAGGTGATAAAGGCCAGTCGCACTTCGGTTGTGGGTTCGATTCCCACGGCCTTGTCCGATGCGATGGGCTGCCGCCCGTCCTGCAGGTTGTCCTTTTTCTAAAACTATATTACTATAACATCCCATCAATAATATCGAAAAACTTATATCCTTAAACAATATTATCTTATGTCCAACATAATCCATTCCAATCTTTAGGCTTATCCATAATACTGCAGTCCACTCTCATAATATAGTGAAAACAATTACCAGAGATTTAATACCATCGTTGGTCCCCATTATCATAAGATATGTCTTGTTGGTCACATTCCAATCATGTGAATACCTTAATCATGTATTCTCTTGAAAAATTAATACCAATTAAACCTTAGTGAAAACATGAATGCTGTCAAAAGTTAACTCTTTCCACATACCAAAATCCAAAAATTCTATATACTCAAACCATGATATCACTTAGTCCTTATATCAATCATGAGCTCATGAATACTGTCAAACATTTCATTTTTTCTTTATCACTTCATTATGCGCATATCATCCACTTTCCAAAAAAATATGTGAATAACCTTTCATTGTTACTCATACCATTCATCATAAACATTCAAAACATAAGGAAAGACAACAGTGTAACAATCCTTAGATGTCTTTTTATTCTATAGTACAACATTACACTTGATAAACATGTAATCCTTCCACTACCTTCTTAAACCATTGACTGAGCTTCAACAATTCTTTCATCTCACATATCATTTGTAGTCTCTTCATCATCATCAACAAAAATACTACCCATATGACCATACCGATTCTCTTCATGAGACATTCCCTTAGGGCATTGGTTTTCATAATGCCCATACATTCCACATTTAAAACATTTAACAATTGTTGATGTCGTAGCAACACCATTAACCTCATCCATGGTGTTAACTGAAACTTTTCCATTGCACTTACTGGGTTTGTTTCCTTCTTTTCCACACCCAAAGCATCTTCCAGTTCCTTTAAAACATTCTCCATGATGCCTCTTCCCACATGATTTACATAGGGTAAATTGAACTTTCTTTCCTCTATGATCATCATGAAACTCCATCTTTCTCTTATTAGCCGAGCCAGGAAACTTACCAAATTTTACGTTATTGATCATATTATGAGATTGATGATTCGTCAAAATAATGATGTTTGGACTTCCAAATCCCATTTCATTTGATTTCTTATGAATAATATCATTCCATTGTCCATCATATCCTCCATTATCATGAATCATCTTGTTTCCAGCCATTCTCTAAAACCCAAAAAGAATAGTGTGAGATGCAAAAATCATGCTAGGGAAAACAACATTATAAAGGGGGAGTATCCTCAATATCTAACTTCTTAGGTTAAATTCTAAGATTGTTAGCGCAATTCTAGGACTATAACCTATACGTATACTTAACGTTAGGGACATCCCTAGACATACCTTAGAAATATCTCTAGGGATCTCACTAATGTTTTCGCATCCTAGTTTCCAAAGTTGACTAAACCTTTTCTCTGATACCAACTGTAGAGACCCGAGGCTTGACGTACATTGACATTACATTACATTTGCGGAATACTTAGTACATAACAAAAACACACACACAAGGATCGTAATAGTTTAGTGTCTTTGGAAACTCGGAATATAATCCTCTAATCCTGGTGAAAGATCTTCAACATCTCCCATAAAGATCTTCCTTTTTATTATACCTAAAACCTTTCTTTATATCCTAGGTAAAATAAAACATTAAAGGGTGAGCTCAAATGCTCAGTAAGGGTAAACAAAAGAAATATCAATCACATCATATACATAAGCACATAACTTTTGAAAATCATAACCTGTAAAAGAGATCATAATTTCATAACCTGGGATAACTCATGGCAGTGAAATATAATCAAAATAATCATAACGTAAAACACTATACTTTGTGACATACACACATAATCATAGAGAATCATTTCTTGTTAGTCAAGACTCATTGCTAAGAATATCTTAGTGGACAAAGTCCCTTTCTGAACCGAGTCACCCTCGTTTCAGTCCTGTTTCACTGAACCGGTATAACCTACCATTCCAGCCATGTTTATCTCATGAGATATAAAATCTTTACCCAATGCATTGGAGGGATATATTGGTCCCACACATCTCATAATGATACCATTCTTATGTGTGCCACAAAATCATAAATCATACATCAGTTCATAACCCATGTAATAAAAATGGGAATCTTAAACATCGTGACATCATAAAACAATTCATATAAGATAAATGAATTCATAAAAATATAATTCCATCACAACATAATCAAATAAATGTAATAATAGGGATAAAAACAGAACCCTTTATTATGATAGATGGAAAATAATTTTGATAAAACACTTGAACTCCATTCTTGAGGAAAATATCCTATCTGCTTAAAAAAACACTTTTCCTTTCTTAACATGTCGTACAATTACAAACTAAAATAAGTTGATTAAAAATAAACATGAAAACTTGTAAAAGAAGCTTCATTGAAATAATTTTTTAAAAATCCATTCATGTCGTATAAGTTAAAAGAAACATTCTTCTCGTACTTTTGTCAGAAAGTCAAAAAGTACCTCGTACGAAAAAACGACAAAAGATTCCTTTCATATCCATTACTAAAAACTCACCGAAGGGTAAAATTGGATTTAAACAATTGTAGGTGGATGGAAATAAAATTACATATTGAAGAAACATGTATGTGGATGATAAAATACACACCAGTAAATACCAAAGTATAAACAATCTCGGATAAAAATGAGATTACGATATTTCCCTTACCTTAGGTCTGATTTGCTTCGTAAGTGTCTGAACCTCCTATATAATGATTTAAATAATGTCATTGACTTATTACAGAATCATATTAATTGTTATGATATCATATATGTTTCACTTATGTCTTTATATTACCCGTTCTTTTGTAAATTCCATGTTAAAGAGCGTTTTGGGTAAAATTGTTTCATTTGTCGTCTGTGTTTTGACTTGTAATTATTCATATGATTACTTAGATCATGATTCCATAATTCCAGAATATAAAACATGATTTATATATATATATATTCAGAATATACATATATATAATAAATCAGTAAATGGAAAGGAATACACCGTTCATGGAGACGGTAGGCCGTACGTACGCCTGAACGCTGTTTTCATTTCCTTATTGAGTTGAATGGAATTAAGTAGATGACATTCATATATATACACATAAATCCAGTATAATTATTATGTCATATATTTCATGATTACTTATTATATATACTTTATAATCATTCATGAATGGTTAAAGTGGAGAATGAATCTCATCACGTCGTGGAGACGGTAGTCCGTACGTACGCACAAGCGATGATATCGTTCTCATGATCATGGGACTGTATTGGAGTGTATGTATACTATTTCAGAATCAATATCACATTAAAATAATAATATATAGTTATTATTTACACCATTATACCCATCCAAGTAAGGTGGTGGTGGAAAATAGATTTCACCACGGCGTGGAGACGGTATTTCGTACGTACGCACGCGCGGTGATTTCGTTTTCCGTAGGATGGATAGATGGTGAAATAGGATTGTTTAATACTTATAATAACATATAAGTATATGAGTGATACTGATGTTATTACTTCATAATGAAACAACCTAAGAAGAAGAAGTGGAAGAAGAAATAAAGGTGAAAGAATCGGTAAGAGAAATTACCTCTTCTTTGATGCGCCTCTTTGAGACCTCCTCTTAGGGAAATAAAATTGGTCTTTGAGGAAGACCAGAACCACTAGGATGTTTCTAGGGAAGTGGAGAAGATAATTTGGCAGGGTTTGGCCGAGCATGAAGGCTCAATGTTGTGTGAGGAAGAGAGGGAGGAGGTGTCCTTTTATAAGGGAGGAGAGGGGCACCTTTGGAATAACTAAAAATATTATTTTATTATAAAGTGAATTTCGGTTTTAAATAGCTCCAAATTGATTTATTTAGAGGCTAAGGTGGGGATGGGTCGAAATCCTCTCATACAATAGAATTTAGACAAGTTTAGGTTCCTATTTTAACCTTATCATTTAGATTTAACATTAAGTTAAATAATTTTACTTTTACCGTGTCTTCTTGTGTTCTTATACTATAAAGTTAATAAACTTACTATAAGAAGCCAAACGAACCCCAAATTGTTTATTATTAATATATATAACCTTATATAAGTCATTTGGCCTAACCTTATATTTTTAGGAATAAAATAACAATTAATAATATAAAATTTCTTTTAAAAACTATTTTATGTCAATTTTGACACTATTTAGTAATTGATTTTTGTGAAAATCATAACCGAATGATAAGTTCGAACAATGTTAATTAAATCAACAATGACATGTCATATTAACCTAGAAAATTAGTTTAAGTCATAAAAAGTCTCAAATTATATTTATTTGAGTATTTATAACATCAATTATGTCAATATTTCATTAATAAGATAATTACTGCATCATCGTTGTGTCATAAATAAATTAAATTATTTAATGTCTAAAAATTACAAATAAATTACCATTATGTAGTAAATATTTTTAGATTTCTAATGAATATTTACAATCGAATTTATCTTATGTATAACCCTATACTACAAATGTTTTAGTAAATAAACATTGATTTTAACTCTTTTAACTCTTCTTTGAATTAAATAATAATAAATGTCATAATCTAATCCAAGTGGGCCTAAATGGTCATATTTTATTCCTAAGCTTGTTTTTGGTCGAATTACACTTATCCAATAGAATTTGGACATGGGTTAGGGTAATAATAATATCATTTTTACCCTTAATTACCCTATTTACTTTTAACTGTGGTAAATAAAAGTAAAAAGTTACTATTCACCAAAAAATTATTTTCATCTCATTGAACAACATTTTACATACTAACATCAACCGTGTCTCTCGGATTTTTGAAATTCCACTCACATAAGCGGTAAAATTCAGTTTTATGAAAAATTCAGTTTTTTTAACTACCACTTAGTGGTTTCACTATTCATCAAAAATTGACAGTTTTCAGAAAAATACCAAAAATTAGGCCTAAGATATATTTGATATTATGAACTCAAAAATGATTTCTATTTTACCAAATTAAAAACATATCAGTTGCATTAATTAATTTAAAAATTAATTACCGTCTTCAAAACAAAAGACGTGTTTTTAAGAGATAATAACTATCAAAAGATTGACACTTGTTTATAACTGGTTTAATTGTAAAATTACATCCAATGACCAACATTGTATTAAATTGTAAAAATATATTTTAAATATACTTTAAAACCACTAAAATTAATAATTTATCACTATTAATTATTTCGATTGAAAAAGTTGTTTTTAATTAAAATTTAGTAATTTCCACTATTCATCACAATATGAAAGTTATCTGAAAATTACCAAAATTTCACCCTAAGCTAATTTCGATATTCCGAATCCAAAAATGAAGTCCATTTTGAAAATTAAAATTTACAAAATTTCAAAAAGTGGTTATTACTATTCATAAAGGCTAGTTTTAATAATATTTTAATAGCATATCGTTGTTTTGTGAAACTCGGTATTGCGTACTACTCATGCTATCGAGGAAGGTCGCGATTGAGTGTAATACAAGGTAAGTCAAGGATGTGTGTTGAGCAAGCTCCTTTTGGTGTAGCATATAACACAAGACATTAATGAAATTAAAAAGAATATTTTTCATAAAATCATGGGGTGTTACATTCTACCACCCTTAAAATGAATTTTTCCCTCGAAATTCGTCGGGGTTATAAATGATTTACTATTCGAAATTTTCTTTAATCAAAACCCACATCGTAAAAAGGAATACCAAAACCAATCCCTAAAAACAAAAGTATGAAACGTAACGGTTACCCAAATAAACTAATCACTGGGTTTCCACATAGGTGAAAATATGGATATCGAAGAGAAATCTATCCATCATGTTCTGATGGAGAGTGGTAGAGAACATGGCTATGGAAAAGCTAGCAATCACAAATCCATAAATTTGTGACGATCTAAGGTACCATCTGATTAATCAAATATAAGAGCACTAGGACAACATTTTTGGTTTTCAAGATCGTTTCCCTAAAGTTGAAGAATTTGAATTAGAATAAATACTTATTTTATTTTGGTACAATCTCACTGTTGTTCGTGCCTTGAACAATTTCCACTTCATCTCTTAAATAAATGAAGTTGAATTTGTTATTTGTGAAGTGTTAGTATGACAGGTCATTCCATCTATCTCAAACAAAAGTTTTGCAAAAGTTATTAAATATGCATAAGTCATTCTATTGTGAGATTAATAATATATGGTTCCTAAAATGGACTTATACTTCATATATCATACTGCTTAATAAAATAAAACTAGTTTCTCTAAACAGGGACTTCCTGTAGGCCAGTGGTAGGCGATAAAGGCCAGTCGCACTTCGGTTGTGGGTTCGATTCCCACGGCCTTGTCCGACGCGATGGGTTGTCGCCCGTCCTGTAGGTTGTCCTTTTTCTAAAACTATATTACTATAACATCCCATCAATAATATCGAAAAACTTCTATCCTTAAACAATACTATCTTATTTCCAACATAATCCATTCCAATCTTTAGGCTTATCCCTAATACTACAGTCCACTCTCATAATATAGTGAAAACAATTACCAGAGATTTAATACCTTCGTTGATCCCCATATATCATAAGATATGTCTTGTTGGTCACATTCCAATCATCTGAATACCTTAATCATGTATTCTCTTGAAAAATGAATACCAATTAAACCTTAGTGAAAACATGAATGCTGTCAAAAGTTAACTCTTTCCACATACCAAAATCCAAAAATTCTATATACTCAAACCATGATATCACTTAGTCCTTCTATCAATCATGAGATCATGAATACTGTCAAACATTTCATTTTTTCTTTATCACTTCATTATGCGCATATCATCCACTTTCCAAAAAAATATCTGAATAAACTTTCATTGTTACTCATACCATTCATCAGAAACTTTCTAAACTTAAGGAAAGACAACAGTGTAACAATCCTTAGATGTCTTTTTATTCTATAGTACAACATTACACTTGATAAACATGTAATCATTCCACTACCTTCTCAAACCATTGGTCGAGTTTCAACAATTCTTTCATCTCACATATCATTTGTAGTCTCTTCATCATCATCAACAAAAATACTACCCATACGACCATACTGATTCTCTTCATGAGACATTCCCTTAGGGAATTGGTTTGCATAATGCCCGTACATTCCACATTTAAAACATTTAACCATTGTTGATGTCATAGCAACACCATTAACCTCATCCATGGTGTTAACTGAAACTTTTCTATTGCACTTACTGGCTTTGTGTCCTTCTTTTCCACACCCAAAGCATCTTCCAGTTCCTTTGAAACACTCTCCTTGATTCCTCTTCCCACATGATTTACATAGGGGAAATTGAACTTTATTTCCTCTATGATCATCATGAAACTCCACCTTTCTCTTATTAGCCAAGTCAGGAAACTTACCAAATTTTACTTTATTGATCATATTATGAGATTACTGATTCGGCATAATAATGATGTCTGGACTTCCAAATCCCATTTCATTTGATTGGTTTTGAAGAATATCATTCCATTGTCCATCATATCCTCCATTATCGTGAATCATCTTGTTTCCAGCCATTTTCTAAAACCCAAAAAGAATAGTGTGAGATGCAATAATCATGGTAGGGAAAAAACATTATAAAGGGGGAGTATCCTCAATATCTAACTTATTAGGTTAAATTCTAATAACGTTAGCGCAATTCTAGGACTATAACCTATACGTATACTTAACCTTAGGGACATCCCTAGACATACCTTAGAAATATCTCTAGGGATCTCACTAATGTTTTCGCATCCTAGTTTCCAAAGGTTGACTAAACCTTTCCTCTGATACCAACTGTAGAGACCTGAAGCTTGACGTACATTGAAATTACATTACATTTGCGTAATACTTAGTACATAACAAAAACAGACACACAAGGATCGTAATAGTTTAGTGTCTTTGGAAACTCGGAATATAATCCTCTAATCCTGGTGAAAGATCTTCAACATCTCCCATAAAGATCGTCCTTTTTATTATACCTAAAACCGTTCTTTATATCCTGTGGAAAAGAAAACATAAAAGGTTGAGCTCAAATTCTTAGTAAGGGTAAACAAAAGAAATATCAATCACATCATATACATAAGCACATAACTTTTGGAAATCGTTACCTGTAAAAGAGATCATAATTTCATAACCTGGGATAACTCATGGCAGTGAAATGTAATCACAATAATCATAACTTAAAACATTAAACTTTTTGGCATCCACACATAATCATAGAGAATCATTTCTTGTTAGTCAAGACTCATTTTCAAGACTATCTTAGTGAACAAAGTCCCTTTCTGAACTGAGTCACCCTCGTTTCAGTCCTGTTTCACTGAACCGGTATAACCTACCATTACAGCCATGTTTATCTCATGAGATATAAAATCTTTACCCAATGCATTGGAGGGAGATATTGGTCCCACCCATCTCATAATGATACCATTCTTATGTGTGCCACAAAATCATAAATCATACAACATTTCATAACCCATGTAATAAAAATGGGAATCTTAAACACCGTGACATCATAAAACAATTCATATAAGATAAATGAATTCATAAAAATATAATTCCATCACAAAATAATCAAATCAATGTAATAATAGGGATAAAAACAAAACCCTTTATTATTTTAGATGGAAAATAATTTTGATAAAACACTTGAACTCCATTCATGAGGAAAATATCCTTTCTGCTTCAAAAAAACACTTTTCCTTTCTTAACATGTCGTACAATTACAAACTAAAAGAAGTTGATTAAAAATAAACTTGAAAACTTGTAAAATAAGCTTCTTTGAAATAATGTTTTAAAAATCCATTCATGCCGTATAAGTTAAAAGAAACATTCTTCTCGTACTTTTGTCGGAAAGTCAAAAATTACCTCGTACGAAAAAACGACAAAAGATTCCTTTCATATCCTTTACTAAAAACTCACCGAAGGGTAAAATTGGATTTAAAAAATTGTAGGTGGATGGAAATAAAATTACATATTGAAGAAACATGTATGTGGATGATAAAATACACACTAGTAAATACCAAAGTATAAACAATCTTAGATAAAAATGAGATTGTGATATTTCCCTTACCTTAGGTCCGATTTGCTTCGTAAGTGTCCGAACCTCCTGTATAATGATATAAATAATGTCATTTAATTATTACAGAATCATATTCATTGTTATGATATCATATATGGTTCACTTATGACTTTATATAACCCGTTCTTTTGTAAATTCCATGTTAAAGAGTGTTTTGGGTAATATTGTTTCATTTGTCATCCTTGTTTTGACTTGTAATTATTCATATGATTACTTAGATCATGATTGCTTAATTCCAGAATATAAAAAATTATTTATATATATATATATTCAGAATATACATATATATAATAAATCAGTAAATGGAAAGAAATACTCTGTTCATGGAGACGGTAGGTCGTACGTACGCATGAACGCTGTTTTTGTTTCCTTATTGAGTTGAGCGGAATTAAGTAGATGACATTCATATATATACACATAAATCCGGTATCATTATTATGTCATATATTTCAAGATTACTTATTATATATACTTTATAATCATTCATGAATGGTTAAAGTGGAGAATAAATCTCATCGCGTCGTGGAGACGGTAGTCCGTACGTACGCACGAACGATGATATCGTTCTCATGATCGTGGTACTATATTGGAGTGTATGTATACTATTTCAGAATCAATCTCAGTTTAAAATAATAATATATAGTTATTATTTACACCATTATACCCATCCAAGTAAGGTGGTGGTGGAAAATAGATTTCACTACGGCGTGGAGACGGTATTTCGTACGTACGCACGCGCGGTGATTTCGTTTTCCGTAGGATGGATAGATGGTGATATAGGATTGTTTAATACTTATAATAACATATCGGTATATGAGTGATACTGATGTTATTACTTCATAATGAAACAACCTAAGAAGAAGAAGTGGAAGAAGAAATAAAGGTGAAATAATCGGTAACGGAAATTACCTCTTCTTTGAAGCGCCTCTTTGAGACCTCCTCTTAGGGCACTAAAATTGGTCTTTGAGGAAGACCAGAACCTCTACGATGTTTCTAGGGAAGTGGAGAAGAGAATTTGGCAGGGGTTGGCCGAGCTTGAAGGCTCAATGTTTTTTGAGGAAGAGAGGGAGGAGGTGTCCTTTTATAAGGGAGGAGAGGGGCCCTTTGGAATAACTAAAAATATTATTTTATTATAAAGTCAAGTTCGTTTTTAAATAGCTACAAATTGATTTATTTATAGGCTAAGGTGGGGATGGGTCGAAATCCTCTCATAAAATATAATTTAGACAAGTTTAGGTTCCTATTTTAACCATATCATTTAGATTTAACATTAAGTTAAATAATTTTACTTTTACCGTGTCTTCTTGTGTTATTATACTATAAGGTTAATAAACTTACTATAGGAAGCCCAAAAAACCCCAAATTGTTTATTATTAATATATATAAGATTATATAAGTCATTTGGCAGAACCATAGATTTTTAGGAATAAAATAACAATTAATAATATAATATATTTTTTAAAAACTATTTTATGTCAATTTTGACACTATTTAGTAATTTATTTTTGTGAAAATCATAACAGAATGATAAGTTCAAAAAAAGTTAATTAAATCAACAATAACATGTCATATCAACCTATAAAATTAGTTTAAGTCATAAAAAGTCTCAAATTATAATTATTTGAGTATTTATAACATCAATTATGTCAATATTTCATTAATAAGATAATTATTGCATCATCGTTGTGTCATAAATAAATTAAATTATTTAATGTCTAAAAATTAAAAATAAATTACCATTATGTAGTAAATCTTTTTATATTTCTAATGAATATTTACAATCGAATTTATCTTATGTATAACCCTATATTAAAAATGTTTTAGTAAATAAACATTGATTTTATCTCTTTTAACTCTTCTTTGAATTAAATAATAATAAATGTCCTAATCTAATCCATGTGGGCCTAAATGGTCATATTTTATTCCTAAGCTTGTTATTGGTCGAATTACACATATCCAATAGAATTTGGACATGTTTTAGGATAATAATAATATCATTTTTACCCTTAATTACCCTATTTACTTTTAACCGTGGTAAATAAAAGTAAAAAGTTACTATTCACCAAAAATTATTTTCATCTCATTGAACCACATTTTACTTACTGACATCAACCGTGTCTCTCGGATTTTTGAAATTCCACTCACAGAAGTGGTAAAATTAACTTTTATGGAAAATTCAGTTTTTTTAACTAACACTTAGTGGTTTCACTATTCATCAAAAATTGAAAGTTTTCAGAAAAATACCAAAAATTAGGCCTAAGCTATATTTGATATTATGAACTCAAAAATGATTTCTATTTTACCAAATTCAAAACATTTCAGTTGCATTAATTAATTTAAAAATTAATTCCCGTCTTCAAAACAAAAGGCCCGTTTTTAAGAGATAATAACTATCAAAAGATTGACACTTGTTTATAACTGGTTTAAATGTGAAATTACATCCAAGGACCAACATTGTATTAAATTGTAAAAATATATTCTAAATATACTTTTAAACCAATAAAATTAATAATTTATCACTATTAATTATTTCTATTGAAAAAGTTGTTTTTAATTAAAATTTAGTAATTTCCACTATTCATCAAAATATGAAAGTTATCCGAAAATTACATAAATTTAACCCTAAGCTAATTTCTATATTCCGAATCCAAAAATGAAGTCAATTTTGAAAATTAAAATTTAAAAAATTTCAAAAAGTGGTTATTACTATTCATAACGGTTAGTTTTAATAATTTTTTAATAGCATATCGTTGTTTAGTGAAACTTGGTATTGCGTACTACACACGCTATCGAGGAAGGTCACGATTGCGTGTAATACAAGGCAAGTCAAGGATGCGTGTTGAGAAAGCTCCTTTTGGTGTAGCGTACAACACAAGACATTAATGAAATTGAAAAGAATATTTTTCATAAAATCACGGGGTGTTACAGACATACTGATGGAACACCCTGTTCATAAGATCCACAAATACCGTTTGAAAATCTGTCAACCCAAAAGGCAAGAAAAGATACTCAAAATGGACATACCTACATGATATGTTCCTTTTTAGAATATCCTTCTCTCTAACTCTGATTTGTCGATGCCCAGAACAAAGATATATATTATAGAACAATTATTCCACCATGAGCTAATAAAAAATTTCATAAATTGTAGGAATGAGATACTTGTTCATAATTATCAACTTAGTTAAATTTTGGTAATCTTCTCACAATTGGAGAGATCCATCGACCTTCATTTTAAATTGAAATGGGGTGGTCCAAGTAAAGACACTCTAGTAAATGAATCCTTTGGTTTCAAAATTTTCCATCTATATATTTAATTCCCTCATCTAGGTTGGGACATATGTTATAGGGAAGGTGATATTGGGTGTGTTATCAGCACTAATAAATATCGAACTCCACATCCTGCTCTAGAGGAAGACCTGAGAAATAATCTGGAAACACCTCTTGGAACTCAACCACCATAGGAGGTAATCTATACTCATGAGAAAACCATCATACTCCAGTGTGAGTGAAAATAATGAAAAAATGTTTTTTCAAAATTCTGGATGTGGAGGACTATCACAACCTGACTAAGGATCCCATTCACTATGAAAATCCTATATACTACAATTATGTTCAACAAAACCCACTCCCACCTATAGAAATTGATAGTATCCTAAAAATTCACCATCAAATCCATATTGAGGATTCCATCAATGAAGTCCATTTCAATAATAAGAAAATACCATTCTAGATCAACCATTGATATGATGAGTTCACAACACAGTCACCGGCGACCGTTCTCTCACTTCTTACCACGAATTGTTACCCACTCTATTGCATATAACATATTTTTAATTGGTAACATTAACACATCAACAAGGTTGGAATAATGGAATGATACTAAAACACTCGTATAAAACAATAATACAGCTAAGGACGATGCAGTAAAAATAGTACCTTGGATTGTCGCTAGTCCCACCTCAATTCCCACTAGTGTTGGATCCAAAACATGAATATGTTTCATCTCTGCTAGATACTATGAATGAAAATGGGTGTGCCATTCTACACTAAAATGAATCCTCCCAGAAGATGATATAGTACTACAACCATGGCCACCAAACTGAGAACCATATATCCTAGATGCTTCTTACTAGGATGAAATTCCACCTGATGCTACAGATCCCACACCATTCTGATAAGAATTTGTGCCCCTAAAAAATTCTTCAAGTGTCCCAAATATCTGCAATGATGGAATGATCAGTGTGGGGTTGGAAATATCGGCCAAAAAATGCCCCAGATTCCCACAATGATGGCACAAAACTCATCCATCATTTGAAACAACA
Source organism: Viscum album (assembly GCA_963277665.1). Lineage (NCBI taxonomy): Eukaryota > Viridiplantae > Streptophyta > Magnoliopsida > Santalales > Viscaceae > Viscum > Viscum album. The sequence goes on along the minus strand of OY728121.1, from coordinate 1,651,693,650 downwards.
AATGATGACAGTGGGGAAGGATGACCTGAGCTACAACCTCCCTTCCACTCCAGCTCATCCTTCCCTCTCTCATTCTAAGACGAACTACCACTTCCCACTAATAACCATGATCTAGGGAAATTATACTTTCCCTTCCAATGAATTTCTACCATCATGGAATTATTGACCACCTCAGTGTAGTTAATCATATTAAACAAAATAACATGAGAATAAATATATGGCCATAGACATAAACATTACATAATCTTGAATTAAGAAAACAATTCACACTGTGATCTATTAAGGATTGGGGATTTAGATAATTAAGTTTCAACCTATACAAAACATCATGAATATTACATGTAGATACTTCTACACATTTTCAATTTTTTCATAAAATAAAAATACTTTTATGAAGAGAAACATGTTTAGTTCCAGATATTACACACAATGACTTTTATATGATCCCAAACTCAATCTTATTCAACCATATGTCTTGTAAATAACATTTAAAAATCTTTGTATGAGAATAAAAAGATCAGTAAGGGTTACACAAAGAAGGAAAACTGTTATTTTTTTAAACAACATGTAAACTATGAATACTTAATCATAGAATAAAACTTGTCATCATAAAGAAGTAGCAAAATCATTTCACGGAATACATGCTCATTTCATACCATTTTTAATAGAAATATTACAATAAATCCCCTAGAGAAAAACATATAACATATAAAGTTATTTTGGGATAAAATCATACATTAAAGTAATAACTATATGGTTGACTTCCACATAATCATTCTTACAAATGGGATGGACAAAAGGATAAATTCAATACACAATGAATTGGAGGTTATAATTTAACAACCCTTCCTTGGTTTTTCAAAAAACCTCCTATCATTTCATTTATCACCTATCCACCTGTCAAATATCCAAGTACCATTATATTATCATCACGCATAAAAGATCTATATTTCAATAAAAAAATTCATTTTCAATCACAAGAACTAATTTCATGATATTGAAATTGTGAATCCACTTTGAAATCCATTTTCAATATTAAAATATGTAAAAGGGTAAATGGTATTTATTTTTCATTTAAATACCTTTTGACTTGTTATGGAATCCAAAATTTAAATAATGCTCACGGTGAAGGAATGGTCTTTGTCACCGCATACGTTAAAATAAAACATTCACTTTTTCATATAGTACAACTCTACTTAAGAATATATTACCTTTGAATAAAATTAAAATTAAAATGGGTTACACATCATATAAATTATTGTCTTTTATAAATCAAAATATGCTTCAAATAAAAAAGGTTGTGACAATGTCCATTACCTCGTGTCCGACTTAACTTGTTTGTTCATTAATTTCTTGAATAATAAACATATGTTAATTTTAGACAGGAAACAAAACCTTTTTCAATTTTATTATTTCTTTTATATCACTTACTACATTACGATAAAAATTTGTTAATTAATTGAGTTCATATCCGACATTTTTACAATGTTAGGAACATGGGTCAAAAATGAACTTCTTATAAAGATAAATTCTCCTTGACTTCAAAATTACATTAACTCGATAATGATATTCAGGATTTAGAAATCATATATATCATATATATCATATATGTTCAGTATATATATATTAATAATAGTCCATAGAATTTGGATATGATAAATGAAAGGCATCGTTCCGGTAGACGGTAATCCATACGTACACATGAACACTACTTTATTTTCATTTTCATATTTAAAGGAATTAAAAATAAATTATAAATAGGAATATTATAATTAATGTAAAATATCTATGTTTTATATGTTACGTATGTTAATTAATTACATCCTATATTCATTCCTTGTATATCATGAATGAGTCATATCACATTGAGTGGGGGGTATTCCGCACTTCCTCAAATGAATGTATCATATTTATAAAACATTAAAAGCATAAAGGAATTATGTAAATGAGAATTATTGAAGAATATAGAAAAAATTAATATAATTAATATCATATATAAGTACATTTCCATCATAATTTCCACCATGAGAGGTGGTATGAGAATATTTGACAATCATTATTTCATTAGGTAGTAGTTCACCATCAACAGAAAGACTATGTTCTATACCCATTAGATGGAGGTGCGTGTATGTCTATTTATAAAAATTTTAATAACAACAACATTGTATATTAAAGATAGTACTGTATTTATATAAAAAACTAATAATAACATCATAATAATTGGAGAAGGAAGGATAATGGAAAGGAGCTTGAGAAAAGATGTTACCTCAAATCAGGTAACTCCATTTGATTTTTGGTAAAAGGACTTATTGAATTGCCTTCTCCCTAAGGGAAGGATTTAATAAGGAATATAGGGATGTTGGGATCATATGTGGGTAGAGGGTGGATGATCCATGGGGTATTTAGAGGTGTGTTTAATGGGTTATAGTTGGTATCTTTTTATAAGAGGGAGGAGGGGAACTTAAGGTATATCTCTAATTATTAATTTATTATAAATTCTATTTTGAGTATAAATGATTCCAAATTTAGCTAGTTCAAATATAATATGAATATATGGATAAAAAAATCATACAATTAGAATTAGATAGGTTTTGGATACTTTTTAATCCTTATCTTTTTTAACCATTTTTTTACTCTTATAGTTTTATCAATCATTTAACACCATTAGAATAAAACTTGTTACCAAAAATGAAAAATATCCAATTAAAGAGTCAAAAATAAAATTTTAGAATTTTTATAACTTTTTGGATGAGTCATATATTTTTTTGTTATTTTATCATATTTAATAAAACATTTTATATTTTAAAATATGTATTATGTCAATTTTGTCACTATTCATATCTTGAATTTTTTAATTCCATAACAACTTGATTGATTCAAAAAAACATCATTTATACAAAGATAACATGTAACAAGAATCCAAATTTTTTTTGGAAGACATCAAAATAAACAAATTACATTTATTTTAACATTTATAATATAATTTTTAATCATTTATAAATGATTCAATCAATAAATCAACATTGTGTCATAATTAAATTTAATAATTTAATCTTAAAAAATTATAAATAAAATACCATGATTTAGAAAATAATTTTATCTTTCTAATTAATATTTTTAGTCCAAATGATATCTTATATAACCCCATAGAAAATGTTTTTTACCAAAAGATGCATGGTTAGGCTATATTTTCCTGAACATTAAATTTAAAAAAAAAGTAAATGACATTTTCACACAAAAGTGGCTCCATGGGGTCCTAATGTTGACCCAAGGATGCCCATTTTCGGATATATCTCATCCAATAGGATTTGGATATGTGGTAGGAAAATTTAATATTATTATAATATTATGTTTGACCCTTATTTACCAGATTTACCCTTTAGCCATGGTAAATAAAATATTTAGGGAAGTTACTATTCATAATGTGTAAAAATGAAAGATATATATTTACATATTTTGGACCACATGATTCATAATATGGAATCCTTTTTTTTCAAATTCAAAACACATAAGTTACAAAAATTAATTTAAAATTAGATCATGTTGTCAAAACCAAAAAGCATGTGTTTTAGAAGTAAAAACTACTAAAATATTTCCATGTGTTTATATCCAATTAAAAAGAAATATTAATTCCAATGACTATAATTTTATTAAATGGAAAAGGAAAACCTAATTAATCATTAATAACAATTAAAAATATAATCTTACCATATAAATAAATCAGATGAAAAGACAGTTTTGACATAAAATGCAGTATTTTTCACTACTCATTAAAAAATGAACGTATTAGAAAAATACCAAAAAATAACTCAAATAAAATTTTGGTTTCCGCATCTAAATAAAAGTTTAATTTTTTAAATGGAAAATATAAAAGTGTCAAAACATAGGTTTCAAAGGGGTTTTCCATCAAAAGTTGAGAAAACTATATTTAAAAAATATTAGATTATGTATGCTTAAAATTGGATTCATTGACATTTTATGCCTCTAAATTTTATTGGATAAATTAAAAAATATTTAACATGTTTAATAATAATATGGTTAGTTCTGTTCATTTCTACCAATACCATTTCTAGGAGTTAACTACAATTTTAAATAATATTATTATGTTATTAATATATTTCTATGTATGACTCAACCTTGTATACAAAATAAGATTTCAGATATTCCCATTGATGTGTGTCAGGTACACCATCAATCATAACATCCCCTTTAATGTAAAATTAATATTTAATTCAATCATTTTAATATATATTAAAATACTATATTCTTTATTTACCTAGGATGTTACATCCCCCCTATAGGAAATTACATCCTCACAATTTTATTGACTTTTCAAATAAGTAGGGGTATTTATCCCTCATAGATTTTTCGGATTCATATGTTTCCTCTTCAAGCATATGTTTTTTCACAAAACCATTACCTTATAAATAAAGTTATTCTACCACACATTATATCTTTGGTCAAGAATTTGGTCCGGTTGTTCCTCATAAGAATGATTCCCTTCAAACTGAACTACCTATGGACTCAAAACATGAGATGGATCTGGAATATGCTTTCTCAATATAGAAACATGTAAAACATTCTATACTTGGGGTAAACAAGGAGGTCAATCCATTCTTTAAGACACCTATCTAACTTTCTCTGGGATTCATAGGTTCTAATGAACCTTGGACTCGTCTTTCCCGTGTTAACAAAACACATAACACTTTTCCGAGGAGAAAAATTGAGATAGACTTGATCACCTACCTCAAAAGATATATCCTTCCTCTGATTATCCGCACAACTTTTCTGCCGACTTTGTGCTGTCCTCATGTTCTTCTGAACAAACTGAAGGTTTTCTTCTATCTCTTCTAAAAATTATTGTCCCATAAACATTTATTCACATTATTCAACACACAAAGTTGCGGTTTGACAGTGATTTCTATATAATTCATAAAATGGATCCATATGTATACTGGAATGAAAACTGTTATTATATTAATACTGAAGAAATGAAAGATGTTGGACCAAACATCCCTAGAAATCCATTGAAGAAGCACATAGCATATCTTCCAAAGTATGATTTTTTCCCTAAACTCCTATCTGTGTGAGGATTAAAAGCTTTACAAAAATTTAATATAGTACCCCAAGACTTGTAAAGTCCTTTCCTATAGGTATAAGTGATCCTTGGATCACAATCAGATAGAATGGAGAGGGGAACTCCATGTTACCTGATAATCTCTTTAACATAAAAACGCGAAGGTTGATCTAGAGGTAGAGTATCTCCAATAGGATGGAAATTTGAAGATTTATTCAATCGATCAACAATAAACAAGTTTTCAATATTACATCATGATGTCTTCATTAATCCCACAATAATGTCCTGGATATATTTTCCCATTTCCACTCTGGCACCGATAAAGTCTAAATAATCCCTATCGTTAACTACCGCTCTACTTTAAAATGTTGAGAAGTCAAACACTTCATAGTAAATTTAGCCATATCTCTTTTCATTCCACCCCACCAGTAATACTCTCGATGAACTTTTTACATCTGGGAAATTCTAGGATGAATTGAAAATGAATAACTATGTGCTTAAGATAACTAATCTTTCTTTAACTCTGAATCACAAGGCACACATAGTCTCTTTGCATACTTCAAAATACCTTTATTATCAATGTTAAATTCATGCAACTTACCCTTCTGACACCACTTTACATTTTTTTGGCAAGTCACTCTCTTCTTTCAGTGCTTTCTTAAGTATTTTTGATAAAGATGATTTCACTGACCCTTGAAACAAAACAGAGTAATTTCCAACACCAAAAACTTCTATGAAAAGTTCATCAAATCGTTAATCTAAATATCTTGTTACAAATGTAAAATGGTTAATGTAGCTTTACTTTTTCCACTCAAATAATGGAAAACTTTATTTCCTTTTCCTGGATTGTAATGAATCATGAAATCACAATCATTGATGAAATCCATCCATCTACTATGTCTCTTGTTCAATTATATATGAGTGAATATATACTTCAATCATTTGTGATCATTATATATTTCATAAATTATTCCATAAAAATGATGCCTTAAAATTTATTATGAAAAACAACGGAAGCTATTTCCAAATCATGTGTAAGGTAGTTTAACTCATGAGCATTCAAAAAAAGTGAAACATAACCAATTAACTGATCATTCTACATTAGGACACACCCCTGTCTTTTCAATTAAGCATCATTGTATATAACAAACTCACCATTTCTATATAGTAATTTCAATGCTAGAGAAATAAAAAATCTTCTTTTCAAATCATAAAAAACAATCACCACATTCTTTTGTTTAGATAATCATAACTTTTTTTGAGTTAACTTATTCAGTGGGCTAGATAATCATTCAATATTTTCAACAAAACATATTTAATATCCTCCAAAACCATGAAAACTACAAGTTTTAGTTATATTTGTAGGTCTTGGAAATTCATCAACAATGTTTTTTAGTAGGATCAACAACTATGCCATTTTATAACACAATACGACAACAGAATGAAATTTCATGTAACCAAAACTCAAACTTTCTGAATTTCCCATTAAATCTCATTTCATTTACAGTTTGAAAGAAAACTCTTAAATGACTTTCATTTTCCTATTTACTTTTTTAATATATAAAAATTTCCTCAATAAACACAACCAAAAACTTATCCATGAAGTCATGGAAAATTATATTCATAAGATCCATAAATACATCAGGTGAATTGGTTAACCAGAAAGTCATAACTTCATATTGATAATGTCCATATCTAGAACTAAACGTAGTCTTTAGAATGTCTTCTTCCTTTTCTTTCAACTGATTGTCCCCCGACCTCAATTCAATCTTTGAAAAATACTGAGCTCCCTAGATCTAATCAAACAAGTCCTATATATGAGTAAAAGGACACTTGTTCATAATAATGATATTATTAAAGGATCTAGTATCAATGAAAAGTCTCATTGAACTATTTTTCATATTAACAAACAAGACAAGAGCACCCCACTATGATGTGCAATGTTGAATGATACTTTTATCTAAGAACTCCTACAATTGTTTCATTAACTCAAAAAGTTTAATTTGAGCCATTCGATAATGGGGTTTTGAAATTAGATTAGCATAATGAATGAAGTAAATAGTAAATTCCACATCCCAATTAGGTATAATACCAGGAAACTCATCAGAAAAAACATCAAGATACTCATTTACTACTGGAACATCATTAATCTGAACTGTTCCATTGGTTTCTGCAATATCTTCAAGGTAACACTCATTTCAATCATTCACTAGTTTCTCAGAGTCCTAATGTGTTATCAGAGATAAAGGTTCATTGTTTTACAGAATCCAAATGTGTTTCTGAAAAGAAACATCTTGAGATCTACATTCAATCATAGCATGGTAAATAGAAACCAATCCATTCCCAAAATAACATCAAAAACTACTAGAGGAAAAAAAATAAGGTTTGTAGGTAAATTCATTCCAAAAATAAGAATTCGAAGATTCTTATAATTTCATATTGCCTCTACATTTCCACAAGGTGTTTTTACCATATGTTATGGATTCATTTCTTAAGGTGGAATTCTAAATTTACCAAAAAATTCCCCAGAAATAAACAAATAGTAGATCCTGAATCAAACACATTGAAGTATTATGAAAAATCTAACAAATTAACTAATACCACATAATTTGATGTTCCCACATCAACTGTAGTTGTATAAAAATATTTTTTTCCCACCATTTTTCTTTTGATCTATCATGTTTCCACCTAGGGTAACCATCTATGGACACACATTGACATAATGTCACAACTCATTGAAACTAAAACATCATACCACTGTATTTTCATTTCCTTCATGATCATATTCCGTACAGTTACGAGAAATATGACTAGTCTTACAACATTAGAAGCACTTTCCAGATTTTAAGATATATTCTCCAGGATTATTTTTACCACACATCTCACAAGTTGAAAAATTATTTTTCTTACCTCCATTATTTTTATGAATTTTTTCCATTTTTTTACCAACAAGAAAGATTCTTTTTATTACTCTCTTATAACACCTGATCATCGGAATACTCCATTTATACCTTCTCGGAACAAATGACAAGTTTCTCATAGCTTTTTAAATCAAGAGAGACTAATTATCTTCGATATCGATGATTTTGTCCTAAGTGAAATTTATTTATGTTACAATCATGATATCTGATAAAATTTGGAGAATACCTTGCTAGCCGAGTGAACCTTTCTTCCTATGAAGCCACTAACTCATCTTTCTACCTCATTTACATGAATTATTTTTACATCCTATGTCAAACCACCATTGGAATAATTTTCTCAAGAAAAATACCTTTCAATTACTCTATACAATGAGTGTCAATATCCTTACTGTGCCTGATATTTTTAACCATGGACCAGCACTGATCTAATTCTCCTTAAAAATGGTAAACATCAAGACTAAACTTATGATTAGATTTAAAGCTCATGACATCGAAAGTATTTTCCATTTCTTTTATCAACCCTTCATCTTGAATAGGTTCAGATGATATTCTGAATGAATAGGGATATTGCCTCATGAAATTCTCAACTATAGAAATATTCCACTATGGTTGATTTGGTGGATCTTGTGCATGGATACCACCACCATTTAAAGCATGATTCAACTGTTCCTTCACTACATCAAACTGTTGAGTTCTGATTCTGAAAATATCATGTTACAAATTTAGAATGTTGTTTTCTTCTTGATGTTATTTCATCATAGTTTCCATGTTTCCTAAGCAAAAAACCTCTCTGAACATAGAATTATCATAGGTGAAGCAACATGGTTACCTTAAAATGCTATATCATTTCAATATTACCATAAAGTAAAAATCATTTATGGATATTCTATTTGAAAAATTAAAACTCCTAATGTTATCAAAAGCGACAACTGATACCATCTATAAGTCCCCATACCTAAACATTACGTAATCATGAATTATGTTAATAGTTAACATTGAAAATAATTTCAGGTTTAAATATTTAGAGAAATAGGTCATAACTTATAAAAAACTTCTTAAATATTACATGTAGAAACCTCTACTGAGTATCCATTTTTTCATAAAATTAAAACTCATAAAAGAAAAGAAACATGTTTAGTTCCATGTTTTAAACAACATGACTATTCCTTGGTCCCATCCATGACCCTATTCCACCTTATGTCATATGAAAATCATTTCAAAATATTGGGATGAGAAAAAAGAACTCAGTAAGGGATACACAACGATGCAAATATGTCATTTTTCAAAACAACATGTAAACCATGAATTCTTAATTATAAAGTAATACTTATCAACTTAAATAATTATCATAAACACTTTACTAAATATAAGCTCATTTATTACCATTTTTGTAACCATAAAATTACCATAAATCCTATATAAAATTATATATATCATATAATGATAACTTAGGACATAATTATACTCAAATGAAATAAACATCCGATCGACTTCCACTAATCATTCTTACAAATGGAATATCCATATATCCAACTTCCATAACTAATACATTATAGGTTATAATGTAAAAAACAACCCTTGGTTTATCACAGATCCACAATTCATTTGGTTTATCAAGTAACCACCTATCAAATGTCAAAATACAATTATATAATAATTATGCATAAAAGATCAACATTTCAATCATAAAAGCTTCATTTGAAACCAGAAGAATATTAATTTAAAGGTACTGAAATACTAAATCAACATTAAAAACCATTTTCTATACCAAAATATGTAAAAAAGATAAATTTTATTTATTCTCCATGTAAATACATGTTGTATTGTTATGGAATCCAAATTTCAAATAATGCTCGCAGGGGGGGAAGGACATTGTCACCGCGAACATTAAAACGAAACATCCCCTTTGTCATTTAGTAAAATTATACAAAGAAAAATATTCCCTTTTAATTAAATTAAACATAAAAGGGGTTGGTACACTACATAGAATAATTTATTGTAAATATCAAAATATTCCTCAAAGAAAGCATATTTAGACAAAGTCCCTTACCACGTGTCTGACTTGTCTCGTTCATTATTTAATTTCATGATTAATAAACATAAGATAATTTATAATTTCATTAGAACCATTTTCAGATTAATTATTCCTTTTATGTCACTAATTAACTTTCTATAACATTTATTTAATTATTTGTGTTCATATCAGACATTTGGTCGATGTTCGGAACATGAGTTAAAAATTTACTTGTTATAATTATATATTGTCCATGTGGTCAAAAATTAATTATATACAGAATGATATTCATGATTTGTATATCATATATTTCGTATATATCTTGTATTTATGTATTTATAATAGTCCGTAAAATTTGGATATAAGAAATGAAATTCCCTATTCAGGGATATGGTAAGTTGTACATACACATTAACACTACTTTCATTTATTTTTCATATTTAAAGGAATGAAAAATAAGTTACACATAGTTATATTATAATTATAGTATAATATATATGATATATATGTTAAATATGTCTATCAATTCTATTTTTATATTTCTCATGTATAGCATGAACGTGTCATATAACTTTCAGGGGGCGATAGTCCGCACTTCCTGGAATGAAATTATCGTATTTGTACTACCTAAAAAGTGAAGAGGTATGATCTAAATGATAATTACATAAGGATAGAGATAAAATATATAAAATAAATATCATATATAATTACAGTTCCATCATAATGGCCACCATGAGAGGTGGTCGGATAATATTGAACAGTCATTATTTCATGAGGAGTTGTTCATCATCCACCGAAACAGTATGTTCTATACCCATTAGACGGAGGCGTGTGTAAGTGTAGCTCAAATAATTCTCATAAAAACAACATATTATATTGATGATACTGATTTTTTTAATAAAAAAAATAATAATAATAGAATTGCGAGTCCATAGGGAAAAATAATAGAATAGAATTTGAATGAAGAATTTCCCTCAAATCATGAAACTCTTTTTTATTTATTCTAAAAGACCATCTTAAATTTTTTTCTGCCTATGGGAAGGCTTATAGGAATAATATAGGGATGTAGGGAGCTGATTTGGATATATTTAAGATGATCTAATGGGGCTTGATAGGTGTGTGTTATGGGTCAGATTTGGTGTCCTTTTATAGGATGGAGGATGGGAACTTAAGGAATATCTTGAATAATTATTTTATTATAAATTATATTTCGAGTATAAATGATTCCAAATTAAGGTAGTTATAAAATAAAATGAATATTTGCGGAAATAAATTCATCAAATAAGTATTAAATATTTTTGGTATATTTTCTAATCCTTATATATTTTATTTAACCCTTTTTTACACTTACCATTTTATCAATAATTTAACACTTCGAGAATCAAGATAGTTAATAAAATAAGACAAATATGAAATTAAGTAGTAAATAATAATAATTTAGACTTATTACATCTATTTGGATGAATCTTATATTTTTTTAATTATATTTTATTTAGTAAAATATTTTATAATTTAAAATATAAATTATGTCAATTTTGATTTTATCCATATCATTACTAATTTAAAAATCCATAACAACTAGATTGTTTTGAAAAAAATCATTAATGAAGATATAAAATTGACTATAATCCCTAAAATTCTCTGATGGCTTCAAAATAACCAAATTACATTTATTTTAACATTTATAATATCATTTATTTGAATCCTTTATTAAAGAATTAGTCTTTGCATCGTCAATGTGTCATTATTAAATTTATTTATTTAATCACTGAAAATTAAAAATAAAATACCATAATTTAGGAAATATTATTATATTTCAAATGAATATTTATAGTCCAAAATATAACTTATATAAAGACATATAAAAATTGTTTTACAATAAGATACTTGTTTAGGTTATATTTTCTTTAAGATTAAATTAAAAGTAATTAAATGTAATTTTCACACAAAAGACTCTCCATGGGGTCCTAAAATCGCCCAAATTATTCCCGTAGATAGATATATCTCATCCAATTGTATAATGGACAATTTTAGTGTAAGTTAATAAAATAATAATATTATTTTTTACCATTATTGAGCAGATTTAACATTTTACAATTGTAAATAAAATATTTACTAAAGTTAATATACATAATGTCTAAAAATAATAGTTACCTATTTTAAAAATTTATACCTCATAATTGCAAATATGGATTCAATTTTTCAAAATTGAAAGAACATTACTAGTATAAATAAATTTAAAAAAAATTTCCATTGTCAAAACCAAAAAACATGTCTTTAAGAAGAAAAACTACCAAAATATTGATATGTATTTGTGTCAAATTTAAAACTGAAATTACTTATAATTACAAAAGTTGGATTAAATGGTAAAAATATAATATAATTACTCCTTAGAACAAATTAAAAATATAATTTACCCTTATAAATAAATCAAATGAAAATATAGTATTGACTTAAAATGCAGTATTTTGATGAATTCAATAAAAAATGGACATTATCAGAAAAATAGAAAAAATTTAACCAAAGTATGTTTTGTTGTCATGATTCTAAATAAAAGTTTATTTTGTCTAAGAGAACATATAATATTGATGAAAAATCTATTTAAATGGGGATCTGCATCAAAAGGAGGTATAACTACTTTTTAAACATATTAGAGTATTTATACATAAAATTGGAATAATTCTCATTGTAATCCTCTAAATTTTATTATATTAATGAAAAATAAATTAAAAAAATATATAATCCTAACATGGTTAGTTCTATTCATTCCCGAAAAAACAAAAACTATGCGTTAACTACCCTTTAAAATTTTAATATTATATTATTATTATTTTTCTCTGTATGACTCGGCCTTGTGTGCAATGTAAGATTTCGAAGAAACCCATTGTTGTGGGTCGGGTATGCCATGGAACTTTGGATAAACATTACAGAAAAATTAATATTTAATTCAAAAATATTAATAAATATGAAAATTTGATATTATTTTTTTACCTAGGATGTTACAATATATATATTATTGAACCCCCTTTTGAATATCTAATCCTTCATCTAATCATTATAAATGATCTCACGTATGTACCGTACCAAAACTGAAATGTGATTTGGATACTCCATCAATTATTTTGTTTTTAAAAAAATTGGCTTTTTGGGTATTTGATAACCATACAAATAGATCCAAAATTCAGCCACACTTAGAACACAAATTTCAGCTTGAAAAATTCAAATTCAAAATTCAAAATAACCTCCATCTTCTTGCTCGAGACACGCACTCGTACTTGCCTCGGGCCACACACCATCATCCCTACATCGCCGACCAAACACCGCCATCGTCATCAATAATCAGAGTTCAAACCACCATCAACGACACCGCTGAATACCACTGGATCTGATAACCAGCACTCACATCCTCAACGTTATCAAACATTATCAAAGAAAACAGGAGCCTTCACAATGAAGCAAGAGCAAAGGAATGAGAACCTAATGGCCACGACGAAGATTGTCCCTATGGACCCCAATGCCGACGGCCGACAATGTTAATAGAAACAAACATCATGGGATCCAAAAATATGCCCCAAAAACACCCACCTATGGAATAAATGAATAACCCTAGAGAAAACCATAAAACTAGAGACATCGTCCGACCCAGAACACACCAGGAAACCAACAGCCGCATGTTCACATATCCCAAAATCTCAATGAAATCACCATAGCAGATCCGACTGGGAAAGGCACTGAGAAATCTTGAGGCCAGAGCATGGATTGAGCGACCGAAAGCTCCAATCATCAGGAACCATGATTGGACAAAGATAGAGGGCCACCCGAAGATTCGAGAGAACACTGAGGATCACATCGTGAAGAAAACCCACATTGAAAACAACATTGGAAAGGCGATGCCAGAGAAGAAACAGTTGGGCACAACAGGGAGCGGGATGGAACCCACAGACCTCTCACGGTAGGGAGAAGCAACGAAGGGAGGATAAAAAGGATGGAGAGGGTTAGACAACGCTAGAGAGCCTACGATCAAGCCTCCCCCCTCCTATCATTCACTAAGAGAAAACCCTTGAACCGATAGAGGAGGGAGAGCTGTCGCTCAGAGGATTTGGTGAAAAATAATTAAGGAGATTTATTTGGATACTCCATTACTTTCTTGTCTCCCTATGGATGATCTGTGATCTTTCAGTAACTAGTGAAATCCAATACCATGGGATAGTCATATTAGTGGAAGAATATAATGATATATTTTAACCTCATCTTCCTGTTCTTCCATGTTGGAAACACTATGTCCGACCATCATCAACTGGGACCTTCCAACAAGGATGGAGCACATTTAATCCAAATAATCTGAGAAAATTAGAGAATTTCAGAAATCATCTATTTCTTATATATCCACTCCTCTTCTTTCTATGGTTCCAAATTGCCACTAAATTAAGGAGGGCTGTTATTGAGAAACTCCCAAACCATATCACTACCAGGACATGGTTCAGATTGTATAACTAGAGCAAGGCCACAACCCACTCCTTATCCATTGTCCTGGATATCCATGACCATAGATTCCACTAATCTCTAATCAGTTGGTGAGGGAGAACTCTCTTCATCATCTTCCCATGGATGTAGAATAATTCTATGCGAAGTCATCATTCTAAAAGAATACATAGTCATAATGAGTATAATGACCCATACTTTACATACATTTTTAATACTTCAAAATTGAAGCACACTTATTACAACATATAACAAAACCGTTAAAGGACCGTATAGGTATAGTGTCTTTGGAAATTGGGAAACATAAACAACTGGTTCATAAAGCATCTACATTCTTTCCCATTTCTTTCATCATATCTAGAGTCCCTTTTGGCATATCCTACTTAATAACCTTCTTCCTGACACGGGGAAAGAAAAAATACAAAAGGGTGAGCTCAAATGCTCAGTAACGGTAAACAAAATAAATATCAATCACATCATATTCATAAGAACATAACATTTTGGAAATCATAACCTACAAAAGGGATCATAATTTCATGACATTGGATAAATCATAGTAGTGAAATTCAATCCCAATAATCATAACTTAAAACGTGAATCATTGTGGAATACACACATATTCATATAGAATCATTTCTTAGTAGACAAGACTCATTTCCAAGACTGTATTAGCAGACAAAGTCCATTTCTAAACCGAGTTCACTCCTCGTTTCAGTCCTATTTTACTGAACCGGTTTAACCTGTCGTTCCATCCATCTCTATCTCATGAGATATAAATCCTTACCCAATGCATTGTAGGGAGATATAGGTCCCACCCATCTCATAATTAAACCATTCTTAAGTGTGCCACAAAATCATAAATCATACATCATAGCATAACCCCTGAAATAAAAATATGATTCTTAGACTTCATGACATCATAAAACAATTCATATAAGATAAAGGAATTCATAAAAATAATTCCATCACAACATAATCAAATCAATGTAATAATAGGGATAGAAACAGAACTTTATATTATCTTAGATTGAAAATAATTTTGATAAAACACTTGAACTCCATTCTTGAGGAAAGTATCCTTTCTACTTCAAAAACATTTTCCATTCTTGACATGTTATACAATTTTAAACTAAAAGATGTTGATTAAAAATAAAGTTGAAAACATGTAAAGGATGCTTCTTGGAAATAATGTTTTAAAAATCCATCCATGCCTTATATGTTAAAAAAACATTCTTCTCGTACTTTTGTCAGAAAAGTAAAAAATTACCTCGTACGAAAAATGACAAAATATTCCTTTCATATCTTTTACTAAAAGTCACCGAAGGGTAAAATGGGATTTAAAAAATTTTAGATGGATGGAAATAATATTACATATTGAGGAAACATGGATGTGGATGATAAAATACACCCCAGTAAATACCAAAGTATAAACAATCTCGGATAAAAATGAGATTGTGATATTTTCCCTTACATTAGGTCTGATTTGCTTCGTAAGTGTCCGAACCTCCTGTATAATGATTTAAATAATGTCATTGACTTATTCCAGAATCATACTAATTGTTATGATATCATATATCGCCATATTATTAGCTTCTTATTAGTAATATTTCATTGCTACTTGTTATTTTGGTGTTTATTACATTTTGTTCTCATGCGTGTTTTGTCAAATAAATTCTTATTGATCTCTTTAGGTTGTAGATAACTCATTTCCAGAATGTTATTAGTTTAATATATATCATATTCATTCATTAAATTCATTTATATAATCATTATGCAATGAATATCATGTAGAATGAGTCACATCACATCGTGGAGACGGTATTCCGTACGTATGCACGAGCGATGATACCATTCCCATGATCGTGGAATTGTATTGGTGTGTATGAATACTATTTCAGAATCAATATAAATTTATAATAATCATATATAGTTATTATTTACACCATTATACCCATCCAAGTAAGGTGGTGGTGGAAAATAGATTACACCACGACATGGAGACGGCATTGCGTACGTACGAACACACGGTGATTTCATTTTCCATAGGATGGATAGATGGTGAAATAGAATTGTTTAATACATATAATAACATACCAGTATATGAGTGATACTGGTGTTATTACTTCATAATGAAACAACTAATGAAGAAGAAGTGGAAGAATAAATAAAGTTGAATGATTCGGTAAAGGACATTACCTCTTCTTTGAAGCGGCTCTTTGAGACATCCTCTTAGGGCACTAAAATTGGTCTTCGAAAAAGACCAGGACCTCTAGGATTTTTCTAGGGAGGTGGTGAAGAAAATATTTCCGGGGTTTTACTAGCATGAATGCTCAAAGTGTTGTGAGGAAGAGAGGGAGGAGGTGCCCTTTTATAAGGGAGGAGAGGGGCACCTTTGGAAAAACTAAAAATATTATTTTATTATAAAGTCATATTCAGGTATTAATAGATCCGAATTGATTTATTTAGAAGATAAGGTAGGGATGGGTAGAAATACTCACATCAAATATAATTTAGACATGTTTAGGTATCTATTTTAACCTTATCATTTAGATTTTACTTTATGTTAGATAATTTAACTTTTACAATGTCTTCTTGTTTTCTTACACTATATGGTTAATAAACATACTATAAAAAGCCAAACGAACCCCAAGTTGTTTATTTTTAATATCTATAACCTTATATAAGTCATTTGTCCGAACAAAAGTTTTTTTGGAATAAAATAACAATTAATAATATAATATTTGTTTTAAACACAATTTTAAGTAAATTTTGACACTATTTGGTAATTGATTTTTTTTAAAAAACATAACCGAAATATTAGTTCGAAATAATTTAATTAAACCAATAATAACTTATCATATTAACATAGAAAATTATTGTAATTCATAAAAAGTCTCAAATTACATTTATTTAGGTATTTATAACATCAATTATGTTAATATTTTATTAATAAGATAATTACTGCATCATCATTGTGTCATAAATAAATTAAATAATTTAATGTCTAAAAATTATAAATAAATTACCATAATGTAGGAAATCGTATCATCTTTCTAATGAATATTTATAGTAGAATTTATCTTATTTATAACACTATATTAAATATGATTTACTTATTTAAATTTGGTTTTAACTATTTTAGCCCTTCTTTAAATAAATTAATATTAAATGTCCTGATCTAATCCATGTGGGCCTAAATGGTCATATTTTATTCCTAAGGTTTTTTTGGTCTAATTACACTTATCCAATAGAATTATTACATGTTTTAGGGTAATAATATTATTATTTTTACCCTTAATTAACCTATTTACTTTTAATCATGGCAAAAAAGTAAACAGTTACTATTCACTGAAAATTAGTTTCATCTAATTGAACCACATTTTAGTCCTTGATATTAACCGTGTCTCTCGGATTTTCAAAATTACACTCACAGAAGCAGTAAAATTAGGTTTTATGTTAATTTGGAAATTCTCCTATGAGGTGGGTAAAAGACGGTGAAAAGTTCAATAAAATTTTTATATATCTAAAATTATTCTAAAATGACTCCAATGAATTGCATTGAACATATATAGGTATTATTAATCAATTTTGACCTAAAATAAATATAAATAAAATAAATAATTATTTAAATAAAAAATCGGTTTTTAAATAGTAACATAGTGTTTTCACTATTCATCAAAAATTGAATGTTTTCAAAAAAATACCAAAATTTTACCCGAGGCTATTTTCGAAATTCCGAATCCAAAAATGAAGTCCAATTTTAATGATAAAATTTATAAAATTTCAAAAAGTGGTTATTACTATTCATAATAGCTAGTTTATATAACATGTAGTTGTTTAACGAAACTTGGTATTGCGTACAACACACACTATGGTGGAAAGTCCCGATTGCGTGTAATGCAAGCCAAGTTAGGGATTCATGTTGTGAAAGATCCTTTTGGTGTAGCGTACAACACATGGCATTAATGAAATTAAAAAGTATATTTTTCATAAAATCATGGGGTGTTACATTCTACCCCCGTTAAAATGAATTTCGCCCTCGAAATTCGTCGGGGGTTATAAATGGTTTACTACTAGAAATTTTCTTTAATAGAAACCCACATCGTAAAAAGGAATACCAAAACTTGGATTTAAAAACTGATGTATGAAACATAATGGTTACCCAAATTAACTAATCATTGTGTTTCCACATAAGAGAACATAGGTGAAAGTATGGATATGGAAGAGAAATCTAACCGTCATTTTCTGATGGAGAGTGGTTGATAACATGGATATGAAAACACCAACAACCACAAAGCCATATATTTGTGACGATCTAGGGTACCATTTGATTCATCATATATAAGGGAACTATGAAAACATTTTTGGTTTTCAAGATCATTTCCCTAAAGTTGAAGAATAGAAATTAGAATAAATACTTACATTATTTTGGTATAATCTCACAGTTGTTCGGGCCTTGAACAATTCCCACTACATCTATTTAAGAAATGAAGTTGAATTTGTCTTTCGTGAAATTTTAGTAGATCATGTGATAGAATGATAGGTCATTTCATCTATCACAAACATAAGCTAGAAAAAGTAGTATACATAATTCCATCTATGGTGAGATTAATCATATATGGTTCCAAAATAGACTTATACATAATCTATCATCCTTTATAATAAGATGAATCTAGTTTCTACTAACCAGGGACTTCCTGTAGGCCGATGGTAGGAAATAAAGGCATGTCTCCCTTCGATTGTGTGTTCGATTCCCATAGCCTTGTATGACGTGACGGGTTGTCGCCCATTCTGCAGGTTGTCCTTTTTTTTCTCTAAAAATACAATACTAACTTATGTCCAATATAATCCATTCCAATCTTAAGGCTTATCCATAATATTGCAGTCTATTCTCATATTATTGTGAAAACAATTACTAGAGATTTTATATAACAAGCATGTTAATATCATCGTTGATCCCCATATATCATAAGATATGTCTTGTTGTTCACATTCCAAACTTTCTAAGGCTTTAATCATGTATTCTCTTGAAAAATGAATACCCATTGAGTCTTAGTGAAAACCTGAGTGCTGTAAAAAGTTAACTCCTTCCACATACCAAAACCCCAAAATTCTATATACTCAAACCATGATATAACTATTTCATTATATCAGTCATGAGCTCATGAATACTGTCAAACATTTCATTTTTCTCCTTGTCCCTTCATTATGCGCATGTCATATTCTTTCCAAAAATATCTCAATCACTTTCCATGGTTACCGGTACCATAAAATTATCTAAAACCACAATAGACCAATTCATAAATATTCCAATATTCCATGATACTATATACAACTTTATTTTGGAATCCCATTACATAAACAATTAATCATTCCACCACATCATTTTCATATTCAACATCTCCAATAGTGATTGCATGTGACTTCCCTTTGTCCTTTTCCTTAAGTGGTTTCTCATGTCGATCATCGTTATCAATTGGATTGGGGAATTGAATAGAATAATGCCCCATTTCATTTCACTTGAAGTATTGAAGTGTTGGTGGTGCGTTCTCTATAGTCTATTCTTTATTCACATCATTAGCAACCCTTTTCCCATTACCTCGACACTCACCTGCTCGATGACCATATTTTCCACACTTAAAACATTTTTTATTCCTTTTAAGACAATCTAAACCATTCTTTTTTCCACACTTTGAGCATAAGGAAACATTCATCTACTTTTCACCATTATTCTGAGATTTCTCCTTGAACTCCATCTTTCGTTTCTTGTAAAAACCATGAGATGGATATGTAACACCAACTTCAATTTCTACCCTGATAACACAACTCACAATTTCTTCATATCTACTGAAATCTCTTATAGCTAATGCGCATCTAAGATTTGGTTTTAAGCCACTGAAGAATCGATCAACTTTACTTTCAGGTTGGATGATAAATCCATATGCATACCTTGCAAGCCTGGTAAAATTCGCTTCGTATATACCAACAGATTCATCATCCTTTTTCTTTAGTTCAAAAAATTCCTTCTCCATATTTTTTCAAAGAATACGAGGGAAGTACATATTGAAAAATAATTTATTGAACTCGTCCCATTCCATGGACTAAATTTCATCTATTGGCCTCGTATTCTTGATAAGATTCTACCATTGATCAGCTTTACCTTCCAAACGATATACTTCTAAGATGAATTTATCATGTTCAGAACATTGAAGAACTGAAAATATCCTTTCAGTGGTATAGATCCATTGTTCAGCGACAAGTGGATCAGAAGACCCACTGAAAGAAGGTGGACGTTTCTTCATGAAGGACTCAATTGAATATTGTTCCCTTCTCTGCACATTAGGATGTCCAGAATGATTCATAGCTTGTGTAAGTATAGAAATAATATTTTTCACTCCATATCCCATAAAATTTGTTTGTTCAGGAGGAAAATCATTGCATTGTACATTACATTGATCAACACGGTTCCTTTGGGTTCCATCCATCGTCTAAAACCAAAAAGAACAATGTGAGAGGTTAAAATCATGCTAGAGAAAAAAACATAATAAAGGGGGAGTACTTTCAATATATAAAATCATAGGGTTAATTCTAAGATCGTTACCATAATTATAGGACTATAACCTATAATTATATTTAACCTTAGGGACATCCCTAGACATACCATAGAAATATATCCAGGGATCTCACTAAAGTTCTCGCATTCTAGTTTCCAAAGGTCGACTAAACCATTCCTCTGATACAAACTATAATGACCCATACTTTACATACATTGTTAATAATTCAAAATTGAAGCATACTTATTACAAAATATAACAAAACCTTGAAAGGACCCTATAGGTATAGTGTCTTTGGAAACTGGGAGACATAAAAAACTGGTTCATAAAGCATCTACATTGTCTCCCATTTATTTCATCATATCTAGAGTCCCTTTTGGCATGTACTACTTAATAACCTTATTCCAGACCTGGGGAATGAAAACATACAAAAGGGTGAGCTCAAATGCTCAGTAAGGGTAAACAAAAGAAATATCAATCACATCATATTCATAAGAACATAACATTTTGGAAATCACGACCTGTAAAAGAGATCATAATTTCATGACATGGGATAAATCATAGTAGTGAAATGTAATCCCAATAATCATAACATAAAACATGAAACTTTGTGGCATACACACATAATCATATAGAATCATTTTTTATTAGTCAAGACTCATTTCCAAGACTATCTTAGCAGACAAAGTCCATTTCTGAACCGAGTTCACTCCACATTTCAGTCCTGTTTTACTGAACCAGTTTAACCTGCCGTTCCAGCCATGTCTATCTCCTGAGATATAAATCTTTACCTAATGCATCGGAGGGAGATATAGGTCCCACCCATCTCACAATGAAACCATTCTTATGTGTGCCACAAAATCCTAAATCATACATCATAGAATAACCCATGAAATAAAAATGGGATTCTTAGACATCATGACATCATAAAACAATTCATATAAGATAAAGAAATTCATAAAAATAATTCCATCACAACATAATCAAATCAATGTAATAATAGGGATAGAAACAGAACCCTATATTATCTTAGATGGAAAATAATTTTGATAAAACACTTGAAGTCCATTCTTGAAGAAAATATCATTTCTACTTCAAAAACATTTTCCTTTCTTAACATGTCATTCAGTTTTACACTAAAATAAGTTGACTAAAAATAAGATTGAAAACTTGTAAAGGAATATTCTTGGAAGTAATGTTTTAAAAATCCATTCATTCCGTATAAGTTAAAAAACATTCTTTTCGTACTTTTTTCGAAAATGTCAAAAAGTACCTCGTACAAAAAACGACAAAAGATTCCTTTAATATATTTTACTGAAACTCACCGAAGGGTAAAATTGGATTTAAACAATTTTAGGTGGATGGAAATAGTATTAAATATCGAGGAAACATGGATGTGGATGATAAAATACACCCCAATAAATACCAAAGTATAAACAATCTCAGATAAAAATGACATTGTGATATTTTCCCTTACCTTAGGTACGATTTGCTTCATAAGTGTCTGATCCTCCTGTATAATAATTTAAATAATGTCATTGACTTATTCCATAATCATACTAATTGTTATGATATCATATATGGCCTTATTCTTATCTTATTATTAGTAATATTTCATTGCTACTTGTTATTCGGCTGTTTATTACTTTTTGTTTTTAGGGGTGTTTTGTTGAATAAATTATTATTGTTCTCTTTAGGTTATAGACACCTCATTTACAGAATGGTATTAGTGTAATATATATCATATTCATTCATTAAATTCATTTATATAATCATTATGAAATGAAGATCATGTAGAACGAGTTGCATCACATCATGGAGACGGTATTCCGTACATACGCACGAGCGATTATATCGTTCCCATGATCGTGGAATTGTATTGGAGTGTATTAATACTATTTAAGAATCAATATAACTTTTAAATAATCATATATAGTTATTATTTACACCATTATACCCATCCAAGTATGTTTGTGGTGGAAAATATATTACACGACACCATGGAGACGGTATTCCTTACGTACGCACGCGCAGTGATTTCATTTTCCGGAGGATGGATAGATGGTGAAATAGGGTTGTTTCATACTTATAAAAACATAATAGAATATGAGTGATACTTATTTTATTACTTCATAATGAAACAACTAATGAAGAAGAAGTGGAACATGAAATAAATATGAAAGAATCGGTAACGAACATTACCTCTTCTTTGAAGCGCCTCTTTGAGACCTCCTCTTAGGGCACTAAAATTGGTCTTTGAAGAATACCAGGACCTCTAGGATGTTTCTATGGAACTGAATAAGAGAATTTTTCATGGTTTGGCCGAGAGTGAAGGCTCAATGTGATGTGAGAAAGAGAGGGAGGGGTACCCTTTTATACGGGAGGAGAGGGGCACCTTTGGAAATACTAAAAATATTACTTAATTATAAAGTAATATTCGGGTTTTAATTCCTCCAAATTGATTTATTTCTAATATAAGGTGGGGATGGGTCTAAATCCTCTCATCCAATATAATTTAGACAAGTTTTGGTATCTATTTTAACCTCATCATTTAGATTTAACTTTAAGTTAGATAATTTAACTTTTACCGTGTCTTCTTGTTTTCTTACACTATAAAGTTAATAAACTAACTATAACAAGCCAAAAGAACCCCAGGTTGTTTATTATTAATATATATAACCTTATATAAGTAATTTTGACTAACCTTATATTTTTAAAAAATAAAATAACAATTATTAATATAATATTTGTCTTAAAAACAATTTTATGTCAATTTTGACACTATTTGGTAATTCATTTTTGTGAAAATGATAACAGAAATATTAGTTTGAAAAAATTTCATTAAATAAATAATAATATATCATATTAACATATAAAATTATTTTAATTAATAAAAAGTCTAAAATTACAATTATTTGGGTATTTATAACATCAATTATGTTAATATTTCATTAATAAGATAATTACTGCATCATCATTGTGTCATAAATAAATTAAATTATTTAATGTCTAAAAATTATAAATAAAATACCATTGTGTAGGAAATCTTTTTATATTTCTAAGGAATATTTATAGTCGAATTTATCTTATGTATAACCCTATATTAAAAATGATTTACTAATTTAAATTTGATTTTAACTATTTTAACCCTTCTTTAAATAAACTAATATTTAATGTCCTAATCTAATCCATGTGGGCCTAAATTGTCATATTGTATTCCTAAGGTTGTTTTGGGTCTAATTAAACTTATCAAATATAATTAGGACATGTGTTAGGGTAATAATAATATTATTTTTACACTTAATTACCCTATTTACTTTTAACCGTGGTAAAAAAAGTAAAAAGTTACTATTCACCAAAAATTATTTTCATCTCATTGAACAAAATTTTAGACCTTGATATTAACCGTGTCTCTCGGATTTTCAAAATTACACTCATAGAAGCGGTAAAATTAGGTTTTATATGAATTTGGAAATTCTCCTAGGAGGTGGGTAAAAGACGGTGAAAAGTTCAATAAAATTTTTATATATCTAAAATTATTATAAAATGACTCCAATGAATTGAATTGAACTTATATAGGTATTATGTATCAATTTTGACCTAAAATTAATTTAAATAAAATAACAAATTATTTAAATAAAAAATCGGTTTTTAAATAGTAACCAAGTGTTTTCACTATTCATCAAAAATTGAATGTTTTTAGAAAAATACCAAAATTTCACCCTAGGCTAATTTCGATGTTCCAAATACAAAAATGAAGTCCATTTTGAATGATAAAATTTATAAAATTTCAAAAAGTGTGTATTACTATTCATAACGGCTAGTTTATATAACATATCATTGTTTAGCGAAACTCGGTATTTCGTACAACACACGCTATCATGGATGGTCGTGATTGCATGTAATGAAAGCCATGTCAGGGATGCGTGCTATGCATGCTCCTTTAGGTGTATCGTACAAAAAAAGACATTACTGAAATTTAAGAGAATATTTTTCATAAAATCTAGGGGTGTTACAATGAAAACCGTCAATACAACCATTATGAAAAAATTCAAAAAAATATCAAACACATGCAAGACTAAAAAACATAAAAAAATGAATCATGATAAAGGAAAAAGAAATAAAACCCTTTTACTCTGACCTAGTGTCCATATACAGTCAGCGTCCTATATGTCTGTTCTAGGAGTGATGTTATACGAAATACCTACAACACATGGAGTCCCAAGATCTATCACAAGGTGTGCTGGCAAGAAACCCTTCTAGAAACCAGGACCTCAATCCCTAATATTTTTAATTCTTGTCTTTTAGAAACACCAAAAAATAAATTGACCCAAAAGAGTGTAACATCATTTGATTACATTTTTCATGAACCAATCTAATGTTACATCCAACCTAACTCCCGAAACAGTCCCTAGCATGTCACAAATGGCATTCCCTATACCCATGGGTTTCCAAATAGTTTTTGGGTATCATAATGTCCATTTTTAATGGTTTACCCAATTTTAATAAGTATAAATAATCAAGAGAAATAAATAAAAAATGAAAAATATCCAAATCCAAACATATCATAACAGGTTTCAGAATAAAGGTTTACCACTTCAATAAAAATCCAAAAGAGATACAAAAACATTGAAACAAAAAAACTATCCCAAAACCAATATATAACAAGAGATACTTATCCATGAATCCACCACCACCAACAATACCTACCTCACGAAAACCGCTAGTATACCAAACCACAATATCCATACAACATTCCTTTACCTGAATCAAATTTAACAATTTATACATACACCTAAAGTTGTTTGTAGGTTGTCAGACACATCCCAGTAGTATGCCACACAATAAATGAAATTCCATGACAAAACATTATACGAAAAATTATCATGTATATCTTATAAGAAATAAAATTTAGAAACATTTTTATATAAAAAATGTTAATGGGAAAGGTGGTATTCTTTTGAAATAATCAAAAAATCCATCATATGATGATTGTACGAATGATATCACAAAAGAGAACTAAGTCATAGGATATCCAAATATGAACTATCTATTGTGGAACACTGGTTACCTCATAACTCTATGAAACGTGGTATACTGAACACACTGATATTCTTCCTCATTCGTCAGACAGTAGACTATAATCTATCCAGAATTATTGATGTCCACAATCATCATAGTTTAGTCTATGTTGTATCATCAATCAATCTAGAATGAACCAAGAATTATCTCCACTAATACTACTAAAATACTAGTCCTAGTCTCCCCATATAGTCACCTAGGATTTCCATTGATCTAAATTTCCATTTACATTCAATATATGTGTCACCACATTCCAATGCACATACAAGAAATGTGAAAACAAAAATTAATCCACAATTTCTCACAACAAAAACCTATTTATATTTCACATATAAACCAATTAAACATTAATAAATTATTCACACCACATTCACAATTTATTAAATCACTAGAAAATTTTAAAAATAGCATTTAAGAAGAACAATAATGAAACACACTTGAAATAAAAATAAGTTTAGAATACAACTTTCAAACAATGAAAATATTAAAACATTTAAAAAAATATTTCATACCTCATAAAAAATGTATAAAATACAACCAAAAATCATTCCCATCATTTTAGAATCTCCAAATAATTATTAATCGTGAATCCTCCTACCACAAGTGTAAAAAAGTCAAGAATTCACTACTAAAACACATACACTACACCAAGGTCTCATATAAAGTAATTATTTAACCATAAACCTCCAAATAGAACCCTAATGAACATTACCCAACACTAAATTGGTAACCAATTTATTTGAGATGTTAAACCCCAAGAAATAATGAGAGAAAACATATAAATGGGGAAGAAATCAAGAGATGAGGGACTTACATAAGGAATCATTTAGAAACCGCACCAAAATCACCAAAAAATTGGGGGTTCAAGGGATAATGAGGGCTAGGGGTAGTGCCTCAGGATGTGAATCCAAAATTGGAAAAAATGGAAGATTTACAGTTCAATCCCATGAGGACACAAAATGTCATTTTTCTAATTTTTAATGACCTGGGCATGACACATGATTTGACAACACAGTTTTCTAGACTGTGTAGAAACCATGTGCCTCTAACTTTCTAATAGTGACAAAACACATGGTATTATCACATAGCCTACAAACCATCTACCAACCATGCATTTCACCTCGAGCCAATAATGTCACATGGCTTCATAGTTTCTAGGGTAAGGCCATATAGTTTTACAAATGATGCACCAACCATGCACCACATGTTTTGAAGCCCAAAATAGAAATTTTACAGCAAAAGTCATGTGGAAACCCCATGGATAAGAACTATTGAGAAAATAAAAAAAATAATACCTAATAATGAAAAAATTTAAGTGAAAATGCATCTAAAAAATCTGAAGGAAGGAGAAAAATCCTAGCATTCCAAATTGAATGATGAACCATATATCCAAGTGAATATTAAAGAGGTGTAGATGGATTATATAAAGCTATAGAATAATGTATGAAATTTTCAGGAGTTTAACCATGTCTAGGATGGAATAATATGGCTTGGGAACTATGTATATGTTCCACCCATACTATATTCGGAGAAGGTTTTGTAAGAGGAGGCCCACAATTCATTATTCCATACTCATCATAGTTGTATGAATATTCATAGATACATGAAAGAGTATTTCTGGTCGTTGGGAGATATAACAATATCACAAAATTATTATCTCAATTCATGGTGTGTTGGGAATTTAACACTAACAGAAAAAAGTTTAATGGGATTATACATCCAATACCCATACCTGAATTGATATGGTAAAACAACACCATGGAATTTATCATTTGACACCCCAAAATGTATAAGGGGAATAATTAAATAAGGATTGTAGTATATTTACATACAATGTCAGTAGACATCAAAAATATCAGAGAAAATATACCTTTATAAAAACATTCCATGATATAAATTAATTATGTGTCAAGGTTACATGGAGTACCAAATTATATTGTGTCTGATTGGGATTTAAGGTCAACCTCTATGTTTTTGAGAAGTCTTCGACAATATCTTGATACATATTTGAATTTCCAAAATATATATCATCCATAGATAGATGGTCAATAAGAGGGGAAAATTAAAACCCTAGAGGATTTGTTGAGATCTTATTAATAGGATTTAAATGTTTATTGGGATCAACACCATCCTCTAGTTTTCATTTCATTCAGTAATATATTTTACATGAGTATTCATATTAATCCATATTATTTCAACTCTATAAAGCATCATATATCGAACCTGATGGAATTAAGATAGATAATTAAATCTATTAGGACATAAACTACCTTGTGATATGGAATAAATGTTTAGATTAATTCAATAACACATAGTGGAATCATAAAGATTGAAGAAAAAGGATGTTGACAATCATCAATGTGATATGGAATTTGAAGTTGCTGATAAGTGATTTCTATATATATCTATAGGGTTAAAGGTAATGAAATTTGGAATAAAGGGAAAAATAATTCCATTGTATATCTTCCCTTCAAAATTATTGATTTTATTTGGATGGTATTCTATCAATTGGAACTTCCCCAGACCTCTATCAAATCCATTGTGTGTTCCATGTATATCTCTTGAGTAATTAAATATATAAACCTTTATATATAATGAACATATATGAGAGGAAAATGGAGAAATTTACTCTTATAAGGATCTAATAGTTGATATTCTGGATTATAGAGAGAATGTTATATGAAACAAGACCACTCATGTGGTCAATGTTTGTTGGTTAAACCACTAGTTTGAGGAAGCAATGTGGGAACATAAGGATTTAATGAGGACGAAATAAATCTCAGTTTCATATACCAAAATGAAAAAATTATAAGAAAAAAATTATTTCAATGAAGGTAGAATGTAACACCCAGATATTTTAGGAAATAAATATTTTTATTAAATTTTAATTTCCTTCATAACAAGCACCACATGCAGCATTGAGTTCTAATGAAGCACAAAATAATATTAACATTACAATTCAACATAGATGTAATAGCATATATGTCAAACGTATATATATTAATAGGAATTAAATCAATTTAAATATTAATTATAAATTATTTAGATGAAGAAATCATTTTGAAAAATAATTAATTAATTATTTATCACATTTTTATGTGTTTAGGAAAGTATATTTTCTAATAAAAATTCATTTATTACTTTTTGTGAAAAAATAATAATAGTATTTCTAAAAAAAATATTTTTTTAAAAAAATGAACCTAATTTTTGGAGGAAACCAATGAAAATTAGTTTTGTGTGAATTTTTGGGTTTCTTTTCAGAAAATATTACTTTTTCTATGAATACTGAGAAATAGTAGTTTTTATTGAAAACATTCATTTCGTTCAAAAATTCTAAAAGTATAATTTTTCTTTTAAAACGGGTTTAAAAGTATAATTATCTCAATTATATTATAATTAGAAGTATATAAATCACATTTATATTAAATTTTTATTCAAGGCGTTTTAACTATTATGTAATTTCTTTTTGGAAAACCTTTTTTTTCCGCATCTGCTGTTTAAATGATAAAATAAATTCTACAAATTGTGTGAACTCACTTCGAAAAAATGTATCAATTGGTTTATAATTATAAATAATATTTTAATAATTCGAAATAAATTTTTTACCATAATTAATAGTGGATAAATAAAAAAATTATTTACCGTAGTTAATTTAAAAATAGGTTTACCAGGTGGCTAAAATAATATGATAAGGGAGAAAAAGAAATAGAAACACGTCAAAATCCCATTTTATGGACATATTTAGATGTTATGTATAAAATATATAATGAATTTTCGATTTTTTATCCTTTTATCATTTGAAAAACAAGGAAACACTTGATTATTTTCAAAAATTCCATGTATGTCCTCTCTCTTCATTTAAAAGGCCACCGACTATCATCATGTATTTACACATAAAACCCACATTGGGTCTTCCAATAACTATATAAATCACTTCTTTATATACCTACCATCATCATTTAATTGATTCATTGAATAGAAATTGAAGAGGCTACAGGTCGTCACAGCCCTCAAAATTACATTTATTACTCTTACACTAGCATAGTGGTCCAGGGTCGATCCACAAAGAAGGCAGATAAGTAAATTCTATGGATTTTAATTTTAAACCCCCACTTTTTTCAGCAGTGGGGAAAACATCTTCTTACTTTTCATTATTATTATTATTATTTAAAAGATGTAGTGCAACAAGATGAGGTAACACTTTTCTTTCAAAGTAACTAAATCATAAACTACAAAGCTGAAAAGATAAAGAAATATAGCAGACTAATATTAAGTATCGAACAACAAAGAAGCTAATATCAACAGTTTTCTTGGGAATTCCAAAAATGATGGTTTAAAGGATAACTCTCCACTAAATTTAATTGAATCTCACCTTAAAAATTGGCAGAAATATCTTCCTCACCAGAAGACAAATCGAATAGAAGTATGACATTTACAGTTTGACACTCTAAAGAACATCGACTGTTTAAATTTTGAAAAATAATACAGTTGAAGATAAAATCGCCATAAAACACCAACTATTGTGACGTTAAATCACTATTAAAAAGATGATCGAGTTCATTCTCACAGATTGAACTTGAAAATATGAATTTTTTTAGAGAATGTACAGTGTGAACAGCTAACATGATCATAAAAATTGATCTCGCCAATCAATTCTGATGTCAGAAAAGAATTAAGTGAAGAATATAATGAATAAACCATCAAAACATAAAATTTGTAAGTTAATCAATTCAGCCTATGATAATGGTGAAATATAGCATTGAAAACATCCAAAAACAGAGTACAAGAATTAAGGACAGAGGGATGAAGTAATCCCCTAGTACCGCTCTGCTCTCGGGCTCCATGGTCTTCTGCTCATCTCCAGTGCAGCTCCTGGGAGTCTCTGATCCCACCTAAATGAGAGTCCTTGGATCTTCTCTCCAATGTGTGTTCATGGAGTGAAAAATTAGAGTCCCCCATAAATTCCACTTCATTCTCTGCTTTTGTATCCACCATCTCATATTGCATGTCACCGCTTGCCTTCCACCGACATTAAGTTTCCTTCACGAGCACACCGCACACGTGCGTTTTTCCATGACATGCACGTCATGCAAGAATTTCCTTGTAAATAACTATTTTTGAGTTAGTTAGATGAATATGTGCATGTTTAGTCCCTTCAATGAACCTATAATGTTAGAACAGAAAAACAAATAAATATTTCAACATCAAAAGATTACTTTTATAAACAAATGTTAAAAGTAACATTAAATAATTATTAGTTATTATTTTAATTATTATTGCTAATCAATATTCTTAGTTACATGTTATTATTTATTAATTTATTTAATTATGAAAGATACAAATTAATAATTAGATTAATTTAATAGTTAAGTATTTATTAAATCATTAAATTAATAATATTAGTATTTAATTTTTTGAAGATTTATGTTATTAATATTATTACTTTAGGTTTATCATATTTAAATAGTTTTATTAAAAAATTTACAATATATAAAATTATAAATTATTATTATAATTCTTAATTATTTTATTCAAAAAGAAGTTAATTTATAATTATTATATTCATTAATGTTTTAAGTTAAACTTATTTATTTTGACTTAAATTTATAAGTTATTATTATTATTTTAGTTTTAATAATAAGTTTATTATTTTATTGGTTTTATTATTCTTTTTTTTTATTATTTAAGTAATTTTATATTATAATTAAGCTCAGACTCTCCCTTCAGAGACCAGCAGGCGACGGAAAACCAAAGCCACGTCGGATCCTTCCTTCATCACCGACGATCCCAACTCCTCCTTGGCCTAGCAAATCCTCTCCTATAATCTCCCCGCAAAAAGAATCACCTTGGACAACAACATGTTCAGCTTCAGTTGCTTCTATTTGCGAACCAGCGTGCTGAACTCCTCAACTGCAGCTCATGCAACGGCAGCTTGGACAACAGATCTTCTTAGCCTCATCTCCGGAGGAACTATTTTTCGGATTCGCCTCCTCATCCTCGCTACGACATCAACCCATTGGGCAGACACCTCCAGCGGCCACACGCACTGGCCTCCAACAGAAGGCACAAGGGAAATGGTTGGATTCTCTTATATTCTTGATCTATGTTCAGCTGCGGTAAAAGAACCTCTTCACGTAGCATTGCATGCAAGGATGTAGTGTGTCCCTCCCTCAAGCAGTGTCTCATGTTGGTGGGATGACACAGCTTTAATCCAACTAATATCTTGCTCGTGATGTCATCTAGGAGGCATGTCTCTTAAAACAAGAAAGCAACAAGCGAGATTCTTCAATGGTGCAACATACTCCATACGTCTACCAGCTCTGCCACACCCTCCATTGGCGGAAAAAACCTGGCACTAGAAGCAGCAATGGATCTCATCCATTGGTTGGAGAGAATGTCCGTGAGATGAATCACAGTGCATGAGGCTTGTGGTGACACAGTTTAAGGAAGAGAAGGAAATGGTGGAAAGATGATGGTTTGATGTGGCACCGTAAAAGGAATACGATACATAGAAACCAATTTGTGAAATGTGGTGAGACCATGAGTAGGATTAAGAGAGTCGTGGTGAGACTGTAAAAAAGCTGTTACAGTGCAATGGTTTATGGTGCTTCCGTGAGAAAGGTCACGGGGTGATAGTGAAGAGTCCAGTGGTGAACCGCTGGACAGTTAAATGGAACCGGTGGCAATGGTTACGGTGCCATGGGTTACTGTGAGACTGTTAAGAGGGGTAGCGACACAGTGATACCGTAAGAGACACGGTACATCCGTGACAGGGGTAACCTGAAAATTAAATAGACAACATAAAATAAAATAAATTGAAACATAAAAAAAACTGAATGTAATAACTAATAATAACTAAACGGTTATTAAAACCAATGAAAATAATCATTCCCATAAACTTAAATAAACTTCTAAAACCAAATTAACTTAAGTTAAATTATTAATAACCTCAATTATTAAAATTTAAATTGCTACTAAATTAAAACTAAAATAATTTGCATCTAATTAATTAATGATTAAAGTAAAATTAAACATTTATATATCAAATTAAAATTACTTAAATTATATACTTTAACAGATTAAATTAATTGAATGTAGACAGATAATAATTAAATTATTAAACCTTTATGATAATTAATGTAATTTTAAATAAAAGACATAATAATTGAGGTCAGTCTATAATCTTTTATTTTAATTAATGAATTATTTAAATAAATATATTAATTATGTAATATTATTTAATTTAAAAAACATGAAATGTTATATTAATAGTACATTAATTATGTGCATAAGAAGACTGAATTAATTAATTAATGTTAAATTATCATTTAAGAAGAAAAAAACAACAATCTAAATAAATAGTTATTAGTCTTTAAAATTAAAGTATGAAATAAATTATTAATTTTAAAGATTATAATACAATATTATTTATAGAAATTGATTAATTATTAACGTTAATAATAAAAAAACAAAGGAACCATTATTTATTAAAAATTATTTAAATAAGTAATTAAATTGATAAAAAAAATTATTTAAAAGATGTGACAAAACATGTGTTTTTAAGGCCACATCAAATTCCCCCACATATAAGCATTTTTTTCCCTCAAATAATCCCATGTTTTATTATCATTGAAAACAAAAGTATGATATTCATGATTTTGATCAAAATGTAACATGTCCTGAAAATTGAAACAAAGGACAGTAACATGTCAATAGGTTTTAAAAATAAATTTCTCAAATGAATCTTTCTTAGAACAAATACTCAATGGTAGTCGAGAGAGTAATAAATCAATTAGAATGAAATGTGATGCCTCATATGTTATAATACATAGTGACTAACATCAATCCAGACATAAGTCAAAGGTTCGAGGGTGAAAAAACATAAAATTTATGTGGAATTAAGAACATAACCAG
This sequence comes from Viscum album, assembly GCA_963277665.1. Lineage (NCBI taxonomy): Eukaryota > Viridiplantae > Streptophyta > Magnoliopsida > Santalales > Viscaceae > Viscum > Viscum album. The sequence continues at coordinate 1,651,659,606 of OY728121.1, read as the reverse complement.
AATAACCTTGTACTTTGACTCATCCCCTAGGTTTCAAAGAAAAAATAATTTTTTTGTGAACACCTTAATGATACAAAACTAAATGACTTCGATATAAACTAGTTGACCCCTTCTTCATCGGGCGTTCATCCTTCTCCTCACCATATGAGCTCATTTTTTACCCTAGACACTTTATTTATTTTTCGCATGCCATGTTTCATTGTGCTAAGAACTTTGCAATGCACTTATTCAAGGTGTACAGAGGGCTTATAGTAATCAGAAACGCACCCAGTACGTAGGGTCTCAGAGACCCACCGTGGGATCCCAGATGCCCAAATTACTCTAGTTACAAAAGATTTATATAAAATTCATTTACATTGGCTCATTAAGATGATTACTTTAAAAAAATAACAAAGAAGTGTGTCCCTTGGGTTTAATTCAACCTTCCAGTTCCAAGAGTTACAATCATAATTCTATAAACAAGAATACCCATATCACCTTCATTAGTAGATCCTAAACCAGAATTTTCATCAAGTCACTAAGTAAGATCACTCAGAAATCATCCATTATCACTAATTTCAGATTCAAAAAAACACACAACTGCTAGCAAGAAACTTATCCTAAGGAAAGACCTAATTGAGTACAATGTAAAGGATAAAATTATGCAAGAATTTTGAAAACATTGACCAATTTTTATACAAAAACATTAAAATTTTAGTGGGAATTGATGGGCCTACATTAATTCATAGTTAATCATAGTCATGAATTGACCCCCTCCCCCACACTTAAAACCCAACCTTGTACCCAAAGTTGACTCTTAAATATGGAGAAGATCAATTAAACAATTAATTTTCAAAACAGATTTTCAATTAAGTAGATATATGACATGTATAAACGGTCTCATTGAAGTTCAAAAATATTGTTTGCTATAATGAATAAATAATTAGCAGGTTCAGTTACAAGTACATTCATTATCATTTAAGTCCAGTGACACAGATTTTCAATTCAACTTCAAACAAGACATGCAACTTATGGGTGAAGAGTGGATAGGGTGTAACATTTTAACAATGTTTGATTCAAATGGGTGTTCAATAAAACATAAAAATGCATGATAAACACCTTATAGACTAATTAGTTCCAATGAAAAACAAAAATACCAGCAAACATGTTCCCCCCACACTTAATTTCTAGCAGTGGTTGATTTTAACAATTATGAAATTCAATTTTTTCAGCAAGAGGCACCTGGAAAATTTTTAATCTAAGCTGTGCCATGCAGAAAAATTACATTCCAATACGTGCATGATTTTAAACATATGTAGAAATCTAAAAATTCAGTAGAAAGACCTGTAGAAGAATTTTATATAGTAAAATGGAGAATAATTTTCTGTACACATGTAGTCGAATTTATTATACAAGCAGAATTTTTTTCGTTATGTAGAACATTCCAAGAAAGAAAAACATGTAGTGGATTTTTCTCTCTCAAAGAATTAAAAAGAAAAAAAATGAAAAAACAATAACAGTAAGAAACTTCCTGGACTAGATCTTTTCAATAATCATTTAGCATGGTAATTTCACACCTTAAATGACATAGCAGCAGCATCCTAAAAACATAAACCATGTAAACAATGAACAAAAATCCAGAAGAGAAAGAGCATACAGAAAGAAGCAAAGCATCATTTTATTCTACACAAAACAATAAACAGATGATTACAAAGAATGAACATGGGTTGACTCCCATGAAGCACTAAATTTAATGTCTTTAGTTAGACTTTATTTAATTACAATTATTTATTTATTAACAATAAAAACCACTGGTTTCCTCCCATGCAGCGCAAGGTTTATAGTCCCCAGCCGGACTCACCTAGCAACTAACCATAGTCCGTAAGTGGATGTGGTTTCCTTAATAGTAACACCATATATGTTTGGATCATTTGTTTCTAACAGAAAATTGAATTATGTGGGCATCAAGACTTAACACAACTGAAACTAAACTCTCATAGCCTGAATTAACCCATATGTTGCAACATTTAACAATTGTGGGTATAGTCTTGTCCACATACAGAATAAGTTCAGAAATTTCAAGATTTAAATACTCATGAAGGGAAAACATAGATCTAGGTGCTTAAAAGGGTATATCATTGAACTCTGAGCTGTCTCTCTTAAACTCACCACCAACAGATTCAAATTCAAGGGTGATTTTGGGTGAATACTGAATAATATGTGGAAGAAAAGATTAAATAGAGTGCTAAAAAGAATCATGTACAATGGAACTCAATTCTAATTCTTCTTCTAGACTACAATCAGTATCATGAGAAAGCTCAACACCCTTAAAAGATGAGGATGAACGTGACAGACTAAAAAGATAATTTATTATATCACAAACAGATTCAGGACTAACAATGTTGTAAATCCCTTCCAAAAGATCTGCATCTGTTAACTCACATTGAACATCTACCGCTTCTATAAAGTCAATTCTTCCTAGATCAAGTGTGTGCTCAACCTCTCTTTCAAGTTCCAGTTCAAATGTCTCACTTTCTAAAACCATGTTTGTAGTGTGTTATAAAAAATGATTTTCTGGGGAAGAAATGTTCAATTCAGCTTCAATAAAGTCATGTTCAAGATTGATAAAATTAAAATATTCTTCCCCATATATATCAATAATGTTTTCTATTTCATTGCACAATGTTTTAGAAAAGTTATCACTATGAAAATAGAATAATGAGAACTCATCAGTTAGCATGTCTTCAAATAGCATTCCCTTTTTCTCATCATCCAAGAATAATTTAGAAATTATTGGGTTTCAAGTTTCAAAACATAGAAGGGTGTTTATTAGCTCAGATTCAAATATTTGAGTTTCTGTGAATTCCATCTTAAGGTTCTCTTCCAATGTGTACCCAATATCAAGTTGACGCTCACTGTTTAAAATTCTAGAAATTTTGGGTGAAGAATTATTAACTATCAAATTTTCATCTTCTAATTTATCTTCAACCCAAGTGTCTTCATTCTCAAAACATCTAAAACAGTGATTTTTCTCAAAATAAGGGATGATGTAAAGAACTGGACAATCTTTTTCAATCTATTTCAATTCAGTTGCAAAATTGACCAACTCAACACCATTAAATATCTTTTTGGGATTTTCAATGTTGTTGTCTTGAATTTTTGAGTTTGTTATATAAAAATTAAGTCTAATGGAATATGATTTTTCAAATAGAATGGGTTCTTAGCCATTTTCACTGTCACATTCCTCTTCTATTTGATTTTCAAATCTTTTAAAGACATTTTATTTTTCATTTTCTTCAAGTTATTCTTCTTCATTAACCCTTTGTTATAATTCCAAGATCATGTTTTCCAATCTTTTCATTCTTTGATCTCTCTCTTGAGAATCTATAAGTTGAATTTGATGAGTTTTAGTTAACCAATTGTTAATTAGTTCCACCCTATCCTCCAGTTTAGAATCAATTAGATCAATTTTAGCTAGGGTGTTAGGACTAAATTCAATGTTTTGATTTTATTCAATGTGATGGTACTATTGTGGCTAGTTATGAACAAAATGCCAAGACGTATGTCCATAATATCGATAACAAACACAGTGTGGTACTAATTCATCAATTTTTTAAAATTTTCAGATTAAACAACACACTAAATGTCAAGATGAATCTAAAAAAGCAACACAAGTAGCAAATGTTCACAGTATTGTTTTTATTTTTTTAGATTTTTATTATTTATTTTTGTGTTTTTAATTAATTTTAATCCTTAGATTCTCAGTGCGTGCTTTCCCTGGCAATGAAGCCAAATTTGTAATAGGCTGGAGGTCTTCACAGCCCTCAAAATAACATTTATTACTCATACACTAGCACAGTAGTGCAGGGTCAATGCATAGAGAAGGCAGATAAGTAAATTCTATGGATTTGAATTTTAAACCCCCACTGTTGTCAGTAGTGGGGAAACCATATTCTTACTTTTAATTATTATTATTATTATTAATTAAATGATGTAGTGCAACAAGATGAGGTAACACGTTTTTTTTCAAAGTAAGTAAATCTTAAACTACAAAGTAGAAAAGATAAGGAAATATAGCGGACTAATATTAAGTAGCAATCGACAAAGGAGCTAAGATCAATAGTTTTTTCAAGAATTCCAAACCTGATGGTTTAATGGATAACCATCCAATAAATTTAACTAAATCACACCTTAAAAATTGGCTGGAATATCTTCCTCAACAGAACACAAATTGAACAGAAGTATGAATTTTAGAGTTCACCACTCTAAAGATCATCAACAGTTTAAATTTTGAAAAAGAATATTGTTGAAGTTAAAATCACTATTGAACTCCAACTATTATGACATTAAAGCATCATTAAAAATACGATCAAGGTCATTCTCGCTGATTGAACTTGAAAATATTAATTTTATAAAGAATATAAGGTGTGAACAATTTACATGATCATAAAAATTGATCTCGCCGATCAATTCTTATGTTAGAAAAGAATTAATTGAAGAATATAATGAATAAACCAAAAAAGTATAAAATTCCAGATTTAATAAATTCATCCTATGATCATGAAGAAATTTAGCATTGAAAACATCCAAAAACAAAGTAAAATAATTAAGGACATAGGGATGAAGTTCTCCCCAAGTACTGCTCTGCTCTCGGGCTCCTTGGTCTTCTGCTCATCTTCAGTGCTACTCCTGGGAGTCTCTGCTCCCGCCTGAATGAGAGTTCGTGGACCTGCTCTCCAATGTGTGTTCGTGGAATGAAAAATGTGATTCCCCCCTAAATTCTTATTCTTTCTCTACTTTTGTATCCACCGTATTGTACTAAATGTCACCGCTTGCCTTCCACCGACATTAAGTTTCCTTCACGAGCACACTGCACATGTGCGTTTTTTCGCGACAGACACGTCGCTCTAGAAACTCCCTCATAACTAACTACCGGAGAGTAAGTTAGATGAATATGGATGTGTTTTAGTTCTTTGAAGGAACCTACAATGTTAGAACAGAAAAAAAAATAATTATTTCAATGTCAAAAGATTGCTTTTATAAACAAATATTAAAAGTAACATTAAATAATTATTAATTATTATTTTAATTAATATTGCTAATCAATATTCTTAGTTACATGTTATTATTAATTAATTTATTTAATTATGAAAGAGATTAATTAATATTTATATTAAATTAATAGTTAAGTATTTATAAATCATTAAATTAATAATATTAGTATTTAATTTTTTTAAAGCTTTATGTTTTAAATATTATTACTTTAGGTTTATCATATTAAAATGGTTTTATTTAAATTTTTACAATCTATTAAATTATAAATTATTGTTGTAATTCATAATTATTTTATTTTAAAAGAAGTTAATTTATAATTATTATATTCAATAATGTATTAGGTTAATCTTATTTATTTTGACTTAAATTTATAATTTATTAGTATTATTTTAGTTTTAATAATACGTTTATTCTTTTATTTGTTTTATTATTCATTCTATTGATATTATTTATGTAAAGTTATATTATAATTAAGCTTATCCCCCACCCCAATCTCAACGCAAGGGGGCGGGGGGTTCTCCATCCTCCCAAAGACACCGCCTTCATCCAGCGAAACAGTTCGGACTCTCCCTACAGATACTAGCAGGCGACGGCAAAACAAAAACATTTCTGATCTTTACATCATCACCGATGAACCCAACTACTCCATGGCACCGCGGATCCTCTCCTCTAATCTCCTCAAAAGCATTTTCACCTTGTATAATAACATGTTCAGCTTCAGTTTCGGCTATTCGCGAACCAGCATGCTGAACTCCTCAACTCCAGCTCTTGCAGCGGCGACATGGACAACAGATCTTCTCGACCTCGTCTCTAGAGGAACACTTCTTCGGAATCACCTTCTCATCTTTGCTACGACTTCAACCCATCGGGCAGACTCCTCCATCGGTGACACACACTTGCCTCCAGCAGAAGGCGCAAGAGCAATCGTTGGATTCTCATCTGTTCTTGATCTATGTTCAGCTGCAGCAGAAGACCCTCATCGCAGAGCATTGCATGCAAGGATGTAGTGTGGCCCTCCCTCAAGCAGTGGCTCCTATAGGTGGGACGACGCAACTCTGATCCAACGAATATCTTTCTCGTTATGTAATCTCATAGGCAGGTTTCATCAACCAGAAATCAGCGATAATGATTCTTCAATGGTCCAATGTACTCCATACGTCAACCAGCTCAGCCACACCCTCTATCCGCGAAAAAAAACTAGTAGTAGAAGTAGCAATGGATCTCATCCCGTTGCTGGAGAGAAAGTCTGTGAGATAAATCATAGTATGTGAGGATTGCGGTGACACAGTTTAGGGAAGAGATGAAAATGGTGGAAAGATGATGGTTTGATGTGGCACTGTAAAAGGAATATAGTACGTGGAAACCAGTGTGTCAAAAGTGGTGATACCTTGAGAAGTATTAAGAGAGTCACAGTGAGACTGTAAAGAAGCGGTTACGGTGCAATGTTTTACGATGCGTCCATGAGAAAGGTCACGGTGAGACAGTGAAGAGTCCAGTGGTGAACTGGGGAGACAGTTAAATGGAACCGGTGGAAAAGGTTACGGTGCCATGGCTTACTGTGAGACCGTTAAGAGGGGCAGCGACATGGTGAGACCGTAAGTGACACGGTGCATCTGTGAAAGGGGTAACCTACAAATTATACAGACAAAATAAATTAAATTCAATTAAAACTTAAAGAAAACTGAATGTAATAACTAATAATAACAAAAAGGTAATTAAAACCAAAGCAAATAAAGTTACTTATAAAATTAAATAAAATTTTAAAACCAAATTAACATAAGTGAAATTATTTATTACTTCAATTAGTTAAATTTAAATTGATACTAAATTAAAACAAAAATTAAAAAACATCTAACTAATTAAAGATTAAAGTAAAATTAAACATTTATATAACAATGTAAAATTACTTAAATTAGTTAATTTAACAGATTAAATTAATTTAAAGTGGACAGATAATAATTAAATTATTAAACCATTATGATAATTAATTTAATTTTAAATAAAATACATAAAAATTGAGGTGATCCTATACACTTTTTTAATTAATGAATTATTAAAATACATCTATTAATTAGGTTATAATATTTAATTTAAAAAAACATGAAATTTTATATTAAGAGTACATTAATTATGTTCAGAAGCAGACTTAATTATATAATTAATGATAAATAATCATTTAAGCAGACAAAAACAACAATCTAAATAAATAGTTATTAGTATATAAAATTAAAGTAAGAAATAAATTAATTATTTTAATGCTTATAATACACTATTATTTATAAAAGTCAATTAATTATTAAATATAATAATAAAAATACAAATGAACCATTATTTAATAAAAAGTACTAAAATAAGTAATTATATTGATAAAAATTGATTAAAAAGATGTGGAAAAACATGTGTTTTTAAGGCCACATCGAATATCTATCCAGAATAGATTTTGGTTAATGCCCTATGAAGTTATCTGCAGAATATGTAATGTCCCGAAAAGAGTGTTCTGTATAAGTTCTCCTTTCACCTTGATAATATCTTATTAAATAATGATTATATAATAAAAATTGGGAATTAATTATAATAATATGTTTTTATGATAATATAATTACCTTCAACAATATTTTCCTCCATCAAATGACAAATAAACCTAATGATCATGTTTATGTCGGTCCACCACCTCCTTAACCAATGTAATTATTTTTTGATGACCATGTATTATGGATAGATAAAATGATGACTAAATAGATTATATATTATAATTATAATATAAGTATAGTTAGGTAATTATTATATCACATATACCTCCAAAATTTCCATTCGATAGGGAATATGATAATTGTGCACATATATAAAGAAGAGTAGTGCCTCACGAAGTGATCTGATTAGATTTTCACTAATAATTTTTATGGATGTTGATAAAGGATAAATTTAAAGAATTGAAGATATATATATATATGAATAAATAATTAATTTATTAAGTTTATGTATTATTTACCTTTCCTTCTTTTGATCCATCATGAAAATTGATACATCGTTCATGTGAACATATGACATACCATATCCATGTAGAGTCTCGCTCATTTTATATATATATCATTGATGGACTACGATAAATACATCTATAATGAATCAAAATGAAATTTAAATAATTTTCAAAATTATATATATTATGGAAGAATTATTAAATTAAAATGACCAACAATTAAAAATGAAAACATACATGAAAAATGATTTAGTAATTTACGAAAACGTGAAATTAATATGTAATTATTGATATAAAGATAATAAAAAATAATAACTAATCATATATGGAATGTTACATATGAGTATAGCTCTGTAATATATTTATAATGAACATGTATTTATTATAATTGGGATTATAGGATGCATGATACAATTCAAGACATAAGGTAAGGGATTTTTGTCTCAATTTATCTTCATAGGGACATAAATTTTGTTATCCACTGATCATCATTTATGAGGATTATATAAAGATCATTTTATTGACTGTATTTTTAATTAATTAATTATAATTTTATTTTTAATTTAATTTAATTCTAGCATGGGTCTTAGGATTCCATAATACCAAAGTGGCATGGGTTTTATGATATAATCTCATAATTTAATACGATTGTTTATGTTTATTCATTTTATGATGATATATTATGATCTATATATCAATAAAAACAATAATTTTATTCTTATATGGTTATGTCATGATTATACATTTTTCCTTTCATTTTAGTCTCATTATTTTCCCAATAGTTCAAATGAATGTTTTTAAGAAAATATATTTTTATATTTTTCTATTTGGGGAAAAATTAATTTCCTACCATATCCTTGTTTTTCCATAATGTTTTAATTATATTTACAAATTTCAGCTAATGTTGTTTATATTCATTTATATAAAAAATCGTATTTCACAACTTTTTAAAATTAATCTTCTTGTCATATTTCCAATAGGTTACTTTGTACTTTTACTAAAATTATGAATGGCATATTTTTTTTCAAGTGTAAAACATGAATTGAATGTTCTTCCACATCACACACTCAATTAATTAAGGAATACATTAAAATAATACAATATTATTTTCGATGACAATTTTTTCATTAAAATATGGGATGTTTTTATTTTTTAAGTACATGTTCCCAAAACGGAATGGATATTTTACTGAATAATTTATTAATTATTTCTTATGAAATTTCTATTCATCAACGACAACAAACTTTAGTGTTACATATGTTTTACTAGGGATATAATCTTGTTTTACAATAATTATTATTTCTCTTGATGGTTTATTGTTATGATTAATTGATGTTTGTCAAACCAATTCCTTTTCCACCGGTTATTCTATGATGACATGTATATGAAACCCATTTATTTTCTATATGTTATGCTATGATAGGATGCTTACGAAACACATTTATTTTAATGCGTCCTACTATGATGAATGTTATATTATCATCTAAAACACATTTTTATGATTTTAATTATGAGATAGGTGGGACTTATATCTATCTCAAATTTTTTTGTTAAATATTGAAATCTCCTGAGATATACCAGACTGGAATGAGGAGAGAACCATGTGCAGTAATGGACATTTTCATCTTTGATAGTCTTTGGAGTCATACTGAATAATATGATGATTTTGGTAGTGAAACCATTATAATATTATATCATATTCCATGGAACATTACTAGCATGTATATTAATTTTTATTATTATGTTCATGCCACAATTTCATTTTTTATATTAATTTTATGCTCTCATTGATATTGTTATTTGATTTACATATGATTCATGTCTTATAGACTAGAAATAATTTTTTCAGGACTCGTGATTTTTATCTTTGATATATAGTGTATGGCTTTCATTATTTCTGACCATGTTCACATACCCTGATTCATCTTTTATGTTTACATATTTCCTGTGTTCACAATTACTAAGCATATGATCTCATCCATTATTGTGTTTCTTCACCCTAGGTTAATAAGATAGTAATTACATGTGATTTTTTTATCAATGGTGATAGTTTTGTAGATATATGTGGGAGATGATATATAACACTTACTAATTAGTTTCACATGTTTCTACATTTCCAAAGGCACTATACATTTACGATCCTCATACATGTGTTTGTGAAATTTAATAAATGATCATAACAAAGATGTAATATAAATGTGAAAATAATGGGTTTTTATTTATGAAAACCCTAATATTTATTATAAATAAATTAATTAATTATTACTTAAATGCAAACATAATATAATTAATATGATCAATATTCCTGGGTTCTATGGGAATTAGGTATTTATATAACAACTTAAAATAATAAATACATAATCTATATTGAAATCCTCATTAAAATGTTCATAAAATTATTTTTTACTTAAAATATCATGGGATAACCTGAGGGAAAACATAAGAAAGGGGTGTTACATAAATCCTAGTAAGGGAATAATAATGGAATGACATGAAGGGAATAATTCATATTAGATAGTAGTCATATCAATAGGACATAAAAAGGTTATAATAAAAAACATGGACAACGAGGCATGATATATTATGATAACATAAAGGGAACTATATAAATGTGTAAACAACATAAAAAAGGTACATTATAAACACTGGTCAATGATAAATGCAATTAAATCATGATAGAAAAAAGTACCATAAAGGAATATGGTTGACTCCCTATCCAAACATGACATCTTATGATCCTAAACATTACCAAATTCATTAGAGAAGTATATAAATTTTGATATACCCCACAAAATAATTTCAATCTCTTGATGAAGTGTTCTATATATATCAAACAACAAAAATTGATTCATTATCATGTTTTTTATCACTACCACGGAGTGTGGAACACATACATGTAACTCTCATGTCAATGATGTATATGTGTATAAAGGAGAACTCCATTGATAAAAAAATTTATGGTATTCAATAAAAAAATGTTTTTTTCATGATAAATTGTGGTGGAATTTTGGGTTGTGTAAGAGTGTAGCATAAAAATTTATAAAATTTGGTTCTGAGAGAGAGATGGGTGTATTGATGAAAATTAATTATTTGGGAAGTAATGGGTAAATAAAAATATATATCATAACATTACGTATTGGAAATGGAAGGCAAAAGGTAACAAGGAATCGTTAATAAAGAGGAGAATGGGAGTATCCTTTACCTTCAGAGTGTGACACCAAATATTTGGCAGTAGCTTCTTGAAATATTGGGGGAATATTTAGAGGAATATAGAGAGTGTATAAAAGATGAAATATTTGATAAAATGATTTGTTTTAAAGATAAATTTGGTAATTGGTGGGATTATATAGGGAATGAGTGGGGAATTATTTATCATTTATCATACTTAGGTTCTGGATTGTATATAATCAAATAATCAAAAAAATCTAATTTCGTAAAAAAAATTCATAAAAAATGGATTTTTTTTAATTATTTTATAATTAATTTTCTAAATTAATAAAATAATACCCATGATTATTTTTATGTCAGTAATAATATTAAGGAAATGACTTTAAAACCCCTAAAATATATTACTGCTTTTAGAGGATTCACAATCAATTCATTAATATAAAAAAATAAAAATTAAATAACAATATTTTAAATGTAAAAAATATATTTGTTCATGTATACACATTATATTAATTAAGAAATCATTTTTGTGTCTATATTTTTTCATAATACACACATTATATTTATACGGTATTTAATTTTTACCTAAAAATTCAATTTATTGAGAAAATTATAGATAATTCAACATTTTTTAATTTTGAAATTATGTTTCCAAAAATAATATTATTTTTATGAAAAATATTTTCTATAAATTTTTATTTTTACTTTGAAAATAATAATCCACATTTATTGATAAATTTATGGACTTGTTTGACAATAACAGTTTTCAAAACATTATAAAATTTACATTTTACTTCATAAAATTATATGATCATTTATATTTGATAAAAAATATTTCATAATAGTGTTTTAATAAAATATAATTTATTTCCAAAAGATATTAATTCGTCAAAATAATCTATTAATTGAAATTTAATACTAATGAAAAATATCATTTGTGTTTTAATGTATAAAAATCAAAATCATTTATTTAGCGACTATAAGAGGAAAATATAAAAATTAATCAATTGAAAATAAAATATACATATTCATATTATTATCGAATTGATAAATACCCTTTTAATACAATAAGAAATTCCCTAAGGGTAATGTGTGTGACGATGAGACTTTCACGTGGTGGTTTAACATACTTGGTTTGGGACATGATCTTGATGAGCATGAAATTATCGTATAAATTGCTTCAATCATGATTAATTTTTGGGATATCATATTGGGATTATTAAAGCCAAAATCCCAGAGATTCTATCTCAATCAAAAGATCCAATAAATGGGCTTTATATGGTATGATCATATTGGTTGAGGCCATCACATCCTTTTTCTATGTCATTTTGATTTGTTGAAATCCTATATTGATACTAATAATGTGAACACTTTTAAATGGATCTATTTTTAATGGAAATGATTCATAATAGTATTTTAAATATGATATAATGATACCAAATAAGTGTATTAATTTTCTAAATCCATAACACATAATAAAACATTTGAATAAATCAAAAAGTTAAATTTTATTTATAACATTTTTGGTCATTACAATAATTCCCCCTTTATCAATTTTTCCCTAGAAATTATCACATCACACACTGAAATAGATTATTGTAACTCTATTTCATCAGCTCATCTAGTTCCCATGTCTATCCATCGATCCTTTGGTTTCTCTACAGTACTTTGACCAGGTGCATTGCCTTATTTAGTAGAAATTTGTCTTTGTGATCAAATATATGCATTGGCTTCACTTTATAGGGAATGTCATTATACAATGATACCACATCTTTATTGAGTACATGTGAGAGTTATGGTATGAAATTCCTCAATATAGATACATGGAATACATCATGTACATATGATAGGTTAGGTGGGAGTTCTAGTTGATTGGCTATCGCTCTGATGCAATCTTGGATCTCCAAGGGGATGATGTATCTTGGACTACGATTTCCCATCATCACAAATCTCATCAATTTATTCCATGGATATGTGCATAAGAATACCATATACCCAACATCATTCTAAATGTATCCTTGATAACTTTCAGTATATCTCTTCTTTTGACTCTGAGCATGATTGATGTGCTCAGAATGGCCCTAAACTTTCACATAATTTCACTAACAATTTCGCGACCAAGCATTTTTCGTTCTCAAACGACATCCCAACATGTAGATGTTATTCATCTCTTACCATATAGGTCTTTAAAGGGGGAGGAACATTTTGGATGACCATGTCTAAACTGTTGTTGTATTATAACTCAACCGGAGGTAGATTTTTGTCACATCCCCCATTGATGTCCACACAACATGCTCTAAAAATTTATTCTAGTATGGTAATAGTTTCTTTATACTAGAACTCATTTTGAATATTACGGGCCATAATAAAATTTATCTTAGAGATTACATAATTTTTGATAATTTTCTAGTACTTGGAGGTATATCCAAAATCATTATTGGATACAATCGATAATGGTACTCCATGTTTCATCACATCTTCTTTGATGCATATCAGTGTACGATTGTCGACTGAAATGTCCTCTTGAATAGAAATAAAGATATATTTAGTTGTAATATAATCAACAAAAACACATATTTCATTGTTTCTTCTATATTACTTTCGAATTTCAGTGAAAATACCCATAATGATGTTTTCCCACTTCCATATTAGTATGGATAATGGTCTTATCATCCACATAGAATTTTCTTTTTCGTATTCACTTGATGATATACATGGAACAATGATGTATATTCAATGATCTCCTTCATATTGTCCCACCAATTGTTATTTCAGAGATCTTAATAATCCTTTGTGTTCCTTGGGTAAATAGATAAGGTTGAGATATGTGACTTATTCAGAATCTCTTTCTTTATATCTTGATGAGGTGGATCAAATAGTCATTATGAAATTATTACGACTCCTTCCTCGTCAATTTTTAACTATGGGGATTTCTATTTTTTAATAGCATCTACCTTTTTCAAAATTTCCAAATCATATTATTGAGAATCCTATATATTTTCCTACAAATATGATTGAGAATTATTTTCTGAAATGTTCAATTATGATCCTTCTATAATTATCTCATGTCCATATTTTTCAATTCTAAGAGGATTGTACCACTATCAATTCTCAATAATGTTAGTATTGTTGGATAATTTATACTTATATAGTTATTCAATATATTTACCTTACCATGATGGTAGTGTATTGAGAATACATAGTCTATAATCATCTATAAACATCCTCACATAGACATATTCATTTCTTTCTATGTAAATATATACATGAGACTTTCTGTGATCCGTATATATGTCATACTTATACCAAAATAGGTAATTCTTCTAGATTTTAAACATAAAGATCACTAAAACTATTTATATATGTTGATATGGGTAGTTCTATTCGGGAAAATTCATTTTCTATGAAGCATAGGCTATCACATTTTCATTTTTCATTAATAGAAAACCTAGTACATTCTTAAAATCATCATTGATTACCACAAATATTTCTCCACTTGGGGGTAGTGTAAGTACTAGTGCAGTGATGAGCCTCTTTTTCAACATGATGAAGCTATATTCACATTCATAAATCGAAAAAAAATGAATCCCTTCTTTGTTATCTTGGTTAGTGGGTTTTAAAATCATGTGAAATTTCTAAAAAATCGCCAATTATACCATGATAATCTAAGTTAACTATAAATATCTATCAAAGATGATGTCCCCAACCATCATTCAATTGCTTATGCTTTGAAGGGTCCAATGAAATATCATTCCTTGTGATGATATGACCCAATAATGATACTTCCATTAATCAGAGCTCACAATTTATGTACGTTTCCTAAAAGATATCCTTTCATAAGGTCTTTAGCATAGTGCACAGATGCTCTTCATTCTCCTCCATGCATTTAGATTATATTAAATTTTCATCTATAAATAAAACCAAAAAAAATCAAGATAATACACAGAGACTATATTTATAAAATAAATGATTATTAGTGGATAATGTTTTAGTTCTAATGGAATAAAAATGAACTCACAGTGATTGTACATTATATGGAAATCATTCTTGGGGATATCGTGCTTCACCCTAACATGGTAATATATGAACCACAGATCCACCTTTGAGAGGTATTATTCTCCTCATAGTAGATCGAAAAAGTCATAAATATATGGAATAGAATACATTTTCATTATCTTTATCTTGTTAATATAATGATTATAAAAATAAATGTTCATTGACTCATCCTTCATCTTGTTGAAGAGTTTTGGAAAACCCCATGGTGAAATACTTGGGCATATGAACCCTTTATCCAGATTCTCCTATTCTAGTTTCATTAGCTCCTCATGTTCCAAGACAACATTTCTATATAGAGTCTTGGTTTATTAAAACTCCATATGTATATGCTCGATTTAGAATTCGTCCAAACATCTTGGAGTAAAACTAGACAATTTCTAGGGAAAAACATCAACATATTCGCTTAGAATGGGCATGACTTCAAGGATTATTGTTTCCCTAGACCAAATCATTGGATCCATATATTATTACTCTTAGATAAGTAATATCTATTCTTCATATGTTGGTGCTAAATAAGATTCATCCTTCTCCTTGAACTTTTATAGAATTAGAGTATGATTCTCTATAAAAAGTGTGATTTTCATTGTGTAGAAATTTATGTTTTCTCTATATAGGGAAATCCTATCGATACCCATTATTATATAAAATTCTACTAAATGTAGTATGATAATGTTCTCGGGGATGTTTAGTACCCAAATATTGATATAGGAGTAACTATATATTCTTGATGTATTAACTTTCCAATTTTCAATTTTCAACAATAACTCTACTTCCATCATTTTTTGTGGTGTTTCAATAGATCTACTAAATGTTCATGATATAATGGAATGTGTAGAACCAAAATCCAAATGTATGCTTTATATTAATGTTATAATAATTATGATTCCTATCTCCACATTCGTGTCACGATAAACCTCCATAGTTTTCATGGAAAAAGGTAACCCTTAATGCCTTGGAGTTTGTCAGTTGTCTCTGAAACCCCTTGGTTTAGTGAACTAGTTTGCATTCTTCCCTGGATACTAATATTTTAAGAAATTAAAATTGAACTGAAGGTTAACCGGTGCATTTCATTACTCCATCAAATTTGTGAATATCTCCAATAGGCAACCACATTATAGTCACCCTTCCATCCCTCACCTAAATCATTTAATCATCACCTTTACGAAATTTCCTGGGTGATTATTTTCACACCCTTCGAAAGATGGAAATTGTAATTTCATGGCACAATTATATTTCCCATCATATCACTACAATTAACCTCTACTTTCTTCTTCTTATATCCATGATATTATTGAGATATGATGACCTCCATTACAACTTTCAGGTCACATCAGACAATTTTATCATAGCTATCAATGTCTCTAATCATTGGCGGATTTCATAGACTATGTTTTATCCCACAAAAAGCCATTAACATTTAATTTTGGGGTAATGAAAAATTAGATTGTGTATTGTGAAAATATTATGATATTTTCTTAATAAGCCCCCAGATATTCATTATATTTTTTCTTTAAGGTAGGAAAATATTTTTCCATTTTAATTCACTGTGTGCATGGAAAGTATTCAACATAAAACATTATTTGGAATTCCTTCCACCCCATTACATTGATCTCTTCCACATGTTTTTTATTTTGGATCAACGTACAAAATTGAAAATATTCTATATCCATATGATAAATATTATGTTGAAGATTCTACTACTCATAAAATTAAATTATGTAGAATATATTTTAAATGGAATTGATCAAATATTCCATGATTAAGGGATTTAATGATCCATTGAATGTCAGAGGAAATTGTCTCATAATGGCCTCAATAATTTATTTTTCTATTATAGGGGGGTATTGTAAGACTCCCCTAATATATGGATCTATTCATAACCTCGATCAGATAAGAAAGAATCATCATTATGTTCTCGATTCCTGTTCTTATTTGGTTTGGAATGCTGTTGGTGGAATCATCAAATTTCCCATCATAATGGGGATTTTTAACAAAATTCCTCTTATTTATGGTCATCTATTAGAGTATAATTAAAATTAGGGATATGTAATTTTACACTATTTAACACCTAATTCAGAATCCAATTTCATTGATGTTATAACTTATAAATTGCAATCTTTTCATTATGAACTTATAGTCTCCAATTTTTTTATCCATAATATATTTCCCAAAATATATAATTATTAATATTTTTACCTCAGTAATATTTTATAAATAGATTATAAATTTACCAAATAATATCCACTAGAGTATCAAAATAGGTGTACAAGAAGGACTATTTTCGTGGATCACTTCTCAGTTGAGTCTAGCTCAATGTGGTGTTTTTTGGATTTACCCCTATGTATATATGTTCTAGAGAAATATCCACTTATATTATCTCGACAGGGATGTATTATCATGATATAAAACTTATTGTATACATACATTAATTTAGGAATTCATTTTTATAATTACTGTCAAACCAGTGGATTTTACTAGAGTATTCAAATCCTAATCCCTGAAGTTACTAAACATTTCCTATGACACCAAGTATCATAAACCTACTCTTTATTACCCATTAAATCATGATTTATTACATAAATGAAAACATAATACTACCAAATAGAAAAATAATTATAGTGTATTTGTGAATTAGGTTCATTATGTAAAAACTTCAAACAAGGAATACATCATCATTATTGAAAACTGCCTTAACATGTTTATAATATTCCTTTGTACTTAAAAATTAATCAGATAAACATAAGATTGTGTTGAGATATAAATACTAGTAAGGGAATAAACATAGAATAACATGAAGATAATAATAAATTTTAGTCAATAGTCATATATATGGTACATAAAAGGGTTATAACAATGTGGCCTGATATATCATGATAACAAAATGGAAACATGGGAAATATGAGAACAAATTAAAACCATGTATCATAAACATTGGTAATGGATAACTACCATGATATCATGATAGAAAAATTATGATAAAGGAATAATCATTACTCTATATCACAATATGATGTATCATGAAACTAAAAATTACACAATTCATTGGATTTCTATATAATTATGAGTGCACTCGCAACTTTCATTTAATTCTATGTCTTAAGGGTGCCACATAGTTAATACAATGTGGATTCATTCATCATCATATTTTTTCTGTGATAATGTTGTGTGGAATAATTTATGTACTTCCAAAGTCAAATACATATATGTGTATTACTATGAACACCATTTATAGAAAATGAGTATGCTATCCACTAGACAATTATTTTGGAATTGAAAATCACGGCAAAATTTCAGCATCATGATAATGTCACATAAAAATTCAAAAAAAATATGATGATTGTGATTTGGGTATATAATAATTTTTTAATGGAATTAGATGTAATAGGTAAATTTAAATACATATCCCAACTTTATTAATTGGAAATGTAATGAATATGATAATAAAGAAACATTAAAAATAAAAAGAATGAAAGGATCCCTTACCTTGAGAGTGAGACTCCAAATGGTTGAGTGGAACTTCTTGGGAGAATAAGGGTTACTTGGAAAGACTCTATAGATAGTAGGTAAGTGTATGGGAATGACTAAAGGTTTTTTAGTGAAGGTAAATTCTATCTAGGGTTGTTTTATATAGGAAATTAGTGGGGAATTTTGATCATTTCTAAAACATAATTTATGAAGTCTATATGATTAAATAACCAAAACCACAATCCATAAGATGTTTTTCGCCAATGGTTTCTGAAAATTTTGAGTGGTATTTATGATTTTATATGGTAAATTTATGAACATAATAAAATATTACTTTTTCTGATGGTGATGTGAGTCATACTGTTAGTGAAATGAATTTATAAACTGTAAATATATTAATAGGTTTAGAGGATTCAAAAAGTTTTATAAAATTAATCAAATAAAAATAAAACAACAAAATCATAAATTGAAATCATATATTTGGTTGGTTAAACCAGTTATAGTAATTATTACAACACCTTTGGTTATTATGATATAATAAGACATGTTGTATATTGATATTGTATTTATTTTTTACTCAAAAATACTACTCTCTTAGAATATTATGAAAAAATGACAGTTTGATAATTTTGACGTTATAATTCCAAAAACAATACTAACATTATCAAAGTTATTTTCTAAATATTTTAATTTTTTCTTTTTAAAATAATAATCAAAATTTATTGAGAAATGATAGTTTTTTTGACAACAAATGTTTATGTACCCTTATAAAAAATAAATTTGACTTCATAAAAATTTTAGGTTTATTTATATTTGATAAAAATTATTTTATAAAAATATTTTTCTAAAATATAATTTATATTGAAAATATATTAATTAAAAAAAATAAAATTTCATAATTGAAATTGAATACTAATGAAAAATACTGTTTGTGTTTTATTTTATAAAATTAAAAAACATTTATAAAGTAATGATAAGAAGAAAATATGAACATTAATCTATTGAAAAATAAAATATAAATATTCATATTATTATGGTCTTGATACATATCCCTTTAATGTAATAAAAAAATCCATGATAGTAATGTGTGTTATGGTGATACTATCATGGGGTGGTTCAGCGTACATGGTTTGTGTTGTGATATCGATGTGCTTACAAATATCCCATAAACAGTTTAAAAGATGCATAATTTAATGGTACTCTTCTTGGTAATGGTCAGGGGAAAATCCTAGAGATACTATCTCCCTTTGATGTTTTGATAAATGGGCTTCATAGGGTATGATCCAACAGGTTGGGTTCATCACTTCTGTTTTTTATGTCAAATGGATTTGTTAAAACCATATATTTATACTAATAATTTTATCACTATTTATTTACAATTTTATCAATGGTAATGATGCTTAATGGTTATTAAATTGGATAAAAGAGGACCAATGTTGTGCATGTGCTTTCTATAAACCTTATACATTATATGATATTTATATAAATCAACCAAGGGTAATTTTATTTATATGATTATGGTTTGTTGCAATATTAATGTAGTATCCTCCATACATTTCATGTTATTGTATAATTATTGATTTAGTTCTCTAAATATAACAACAATATCCCCATCCATTTATGGTTTACTCTGGTTGACAGATCAAGTTTTTTATCTAGAACTCTCAAATGATGAAGGGGTGTTAGTTCCTTTATAGAGAAGTTCCGAACATATTTTCCATAGATAATAGAGATACTGAATTTTTTAATGAATATGATCATCCAAATCACCATAAAAAATTACACCAATAGGAGGGATCTCATCAATTTTATTCGCCTTATGCCATTCCACTTTTAAGGTAAAAAATATTCAAACATATTCAACACATCAAATGATTTTATTCCTATTAGTATATCCATTAACCTTTTAAATGGATATTTATACCAATTTTAATCCATTCAAAATGGATAAAACAAAAGAAGCCATCTAAAAGATATCATGGTGGTAGTTCATGCCGAATAAACCAACAATATTGAGTACAATATATTCTCATGTTCTTTGTTAAGGATGTACTAGTATGCACATATTTTTATGATATATGCTTCAAAATAATATAATTTTATGTGAACACCAAAAAATATCAAACAATCAATGAGATCCTTAGGGAATTAATGAAATACTTCACACTTATATTTGAATCCATCCAAAAATTATTTCAAATTGGCATTCCTTAAGATCTGCCCATTTTGGAAATAATTCTTTTTTAGAAACATAATCATTATCCAAGGGAATAACTTTGTGATCATACATTCCAATTTAGTGTTGAAAATATATGAAATAATTTTTTCATGGTTGTGTTAAATGGGAGACCTATATAATCTAAAGTTAATATTGGGTTTTTTTATCTCCATGAAACATAGTCATAACACTATATGAATATTTCCCCAAAAATGTATATCATTTACATCATATATAAATTTATATAATCCTTTTATCCATAATATCATGTCATCATTAGGCATGGAACATGTCAATCTGTAATATTCTAACTCCTCTATTAATAATTCATAGAAATAAATTGAAAATGTTGAGGAATACCTAACATGTAATTTTTATAATATATGAGAACATCACATGTCTCCCATCCATGTTTCTAAACACATCTTATGTTACTCAACTAAGCATGTTCCTGAAAATCCTAAAACCAATTAAATAATGGACTAAATGTATTGACTGATCATATATGGGAAAAAATACAATATTGGATTCACTCCAACTGCTGAAATGATCAATAATATACCAAACCTCCACATATTTAGCTAAGATTCATTTGACTTTCTTGTGAATGATGTCAATGTATAATGGTTTGGATACCAGGGATCTCACTAACCATTGTTTAGGGTTGATTTATTATAAGTTTGTACCCCCAAAGTATATTGATGACTATATGAAAATCTATGAGATGTACATGTGTGGATAACTATAAATAATAACTCACTTATTTTAAAATATTAATATATTCTTCTTATCTCATATAATACACTTATTAATTCTTATATGAATATATTCATGATCAAAATGAAATTTCATCAAACCCCATTATATTATTAGATGATCATTGATTTGGAAAAATTCATTGTCATAAATTGAATGCATATCAGCGATTGAACATTTATTTAACGAATAATGAAATAAACATGAATCAATAACAATGGGTGGTTAAAATTGTTATAAAATCAAGATACATATACAAACATTAAAACCAATTTCTCATGTTTATAACACATATATAATCTACAGGGTTGTCATGTTATTACTACGGAAATGGTTTCCTCCATATATCTAAAATTTTAAATTCCGCATCCCCATAAAATATATTTACATCTCCCATTTCATTGATATCTTTTCAAAGATTGGGATTTTGAAGGATGTGTTTCCCCTATTGGTGAGACAATGGTTCCTTTTCATAGGATATGGATCCATTATTTTCCCATTAAATCTTGGTATCTCCTTCTATTCTAGGAACCACCCCATGATTAGATTTGTACTTATTTATCCAAATAACATCTTTATAGTATTTTATGTATCTATGTACATTGAATCTATTTTAATGTATTTTAACAATGGATTGTTTGGAACTCTTAAATGAAATTTCTCTATCATTTAGGAAAAAATACAAAACATTTATTGATATATCATTTCATATTTTTAAGTTTTAAATCTATCCTTAATGTGATCTTTTACAAAGACCTGATCATGTAAATTATGAAATAAGAATAAATCCTTTGTCCTACTAAAGAACATAAGAGTGTTATTCATAACCATCAAATGAAAATCACCAGGATTTTATTGGTATCTATTATTTATGATCAATGTAACTGATATTACGTCTATTAAGCAACATGGTATACATGATCAATCCTATGGAGGATGAATAAGTTAACCTATCAGTTATTTCTAACTTTTTAGAAGGATCTTAGTTCATTCAATGATTCATTACCTACAATAAAAGTAATTACCCTTTCTTTATGTTCTCCTTGATAGTCTACATTATAAATTTAATAATATTTATATTTATACTCAGTCTAAGACATCAATTATATTTATATTTATAGATTTTCATACCTAATATGCAAACAACTTCACCCAAAAAAATAATTCTCCCATAAACTTGACTATGTAATAATGTATCATTCATATTTTTATTGAAACCAAAATAATTTATTAGATCATCATACCATATATTCCAAATCCAAAAATCATTGTTCAATTAATAAATGGATCATTACATAATTTATACGATAATAGTTTCATTTGGAACTTTATGACCATTGGGTTGTGTTATAGACACGTCATTGACAAAATCATCATTAAGGAAATTTGTTTTTATATCCATTTGATATATCTTATTACATAAATATTTTTATATAAATATTTATCTGAATAGAATTTGTAGACACAATAGATGAAAAGGATTATTCATCGTTAATTATATGAGTATTTATATCCTTCAACCACCATACAAGACTTATAAGTACACACACTAACATAAATTTTTATTACCTTATGAAAAACCTAGTTCAATACTAAACGCATTACACATTTTTGAGTGTCTTCCTTCTTTTAAAGTTGGTTAGTGGACATGGAGTCCATTTATGATTCCATGGAATCCATGCATTCCATCAAACAAACTCGCTATAAAGTGACGGTAAGTGGTTGGATAATCTCTTATGACAATTACCACTTTAACCTTTTCTATAATAAACCCATATGTAAATAGATCTTGATGAATCCTAAAATTCTTTCATGGTTATTATGTATCTTGAGTTGGTTGTTCTCCTACAACTATTTTTGGAACCATATCAACATACTTATCAATAGAATTTCTAATTTATAGGTATTTAACTTATCTATGATCAAAATCCCTCCCACTAACTCCACAATTTATAAATTAATTCTAAAAAATATTATAAACTTTGATAAAAATAAAATTGTGATCAGTATGGGTATTGAAATAATAATTATCCATATCGCGGATTCATAATCCATTTATTATATTGCCACTACCAAAGTCCATGCCATTATTATATATAGATCGAATTTTTATCTTAATAGAGAATAGAAATATCTTGTTTTTAAAACAATATATAGTAATAAAATTAAAATCTATAGTGGAAACATAATATAAATTATGAAAATATAATATTAATCCACTTGTTAAAGTCAAATATTAATTGTAAAATTTTAATACAGTAATTGTTTCACCATTACTATCATGAAGATCTACAACAACCTTCATTAATTTTTATTAGCTAGGAATTTGTTTTTGTTAAAAAAATGGATAATAAAATAAATATTTAATACCTATGATCCATAGTGGGTGGGGTTAATCTCTATAAATTTCACATTTATAGGATTATTATGCTTCACCTAGAGAATAATTCTCATCCTTTGATAAAAATTACAAAATATTTTACTATCCATAAATATAAGTGATATGAATATGATTATTGGGTAGTATTCCCCAATATATTAAAAATATATATCCATGACTGATTATCATTTTTTTTTACTTTTCATAATGGACTTTCCATGAATGTTCACCCATAAATAAGATAACTCCTGACATCATATTATTTTGTGATACAAGATCCATATTTTAATATGTAACAAGTCATAATTGGTATTACTCTATCAAATTAGTTACATATGTATGTTATCATCCCAATTGAGAAAATTATTATTATTGGATATTTGATTAGGAAACCGATTCCCCATATTATTCATAGAGAAAAAATAAAAATTATTATACTTATAACCTTCCAAAGGGTTCCCAATCTAATTCATGACAAATTAAATACCAGTAATAGAATAAAAAAATTAAATAAAGAGCCACAATGATTTGTTATAGCCTATATAAGGATGATACACTATCTACTTTTACGTTCTTTCCTTACTCAAAATAATCAAGGGGCACCCTAATTTAGAAGAACCTACCCGGTAATATGATGAATATATTGACCTACGTTACATTGGATGGAATATCATACTTAGTATTTGAAGGACTTTTTTATTTTAAATGTCTCACCAATTTAATATATACTATATTCATATTAAATTTATAACTATTGAATATTTGTAAATATTTCATTCTTCATGATTTATTCTTTTATTTATCTATGATTTTAAAAATATAGTTTTAGAATCATTAATTTTTACATCAAATGAATTTAATGAAACAACATTTACAACTCTTCCCATAATCCAGAAGTTATTTTTATTCACCCAAAGTAGATAAAAAGATTTTATACATTCAAAAATGTACCACATGTATATGATATGAGAACAATTCATATAAATTTATATGGTTATTTGAAATTTTAAATCATTACATTGGTAAGACTTGCGGCATAAATAGTCAAATCCTGCCTTTCTATAATAATTCAAACACCACCGTTACAATTAGACGCCTGACCCAATGTCCCTCTATCTGAGGATACATTACTCAAAATATAATTAAATACACACCATCAAAATTACCTAATATGCCAAAACTATATTGAATAAATATTCCGAATAAGAAAACACTAAATATCAAACTAAGGTCATGGCAGATCAAAAAATAGATCATATGGAGTCACACCTATCATGAAATGGAAGTCTATAGTTTTTATATGAAATTTATCATTTTAATTGTATCATACCCAATATTCATATTTATTAATCAATTTACTAAATAACAATATCAAATGAATTTAGACAATCAATAATCATCTTAATTATATTCTAAAACATTAGAACCAAACTTGAACATTTTATATTTAATTCAAAATTTTAAAATCTAGTTTTTTAAATTCAAAAAATTATTATTTATAAAAATAATGTGAAATAAATTAAATTCAATTGATTTTTTAATATTAAATTTTTTTATAAAACATGAAATTATTGTTTTGGATGCCTTCCATTGGGGTGTGCCTCGTCATGCTATATGTTGGATGCTAGCTGATGGTTATAATGTACCCTGTATTCTTTCCTTCCAAAGGTGGAAGACATCCATCACTTATTAGAGAATTTATCTCTTTGATTGAAACAAGTTGATGGGATGTTGGTTCCTATTTCAATGGATTCCTCCTAAGAATTTGTCTCATAATCAATGTCACCCTCATAGATTAAGATGTTGTTCATGAAAATCATTCCTAGTTCCATCTCTTTTTGTACTCCAATTAAGTATTCTTCTTATATTAGGACATTCCAAAGGGTCATGTCAGGGATGAAACCTTTGTTCAGTAGAGTAGTAAAAAATGAGGCATCTGTGGAAGGTCTTGATGCTAGAACACAGAAACACATGTATTTTCCCACATCATAGGGAATATTAGGGGAACAGAAACCAGAGGCTTCTGGCATCAGTTGAGGGGTATCTTATGCAAGAGGAATCTCCATGAGTATTTCCTCTGCTTCTCATGTTTAGAACAGGAATATGGAGATTTTAACATCTTGCATAGACAGACCAAACAGTACAGAACAATTAAAAGCATAAATCTGATTAGCACATCCCTACGAGGGATCACCTAGAAGTTTTACCAGAGGATGGATTGAGATGCCCAATGTCGGCATACCTAGGAGTGGTGTTTCCCACAAAGGGAAAGATTTCAAACCATGCAGGATGATCTTCACACCACCATGGGAAAATCATAAATGATGTGCGCCGAAAAATGGGAAACCAAGATTTAACATTGGTTGGGATTAAACCTAAGGGAGTCTTCCAATATACCCTAAAACCATCATAAAAAACATTGTTTGAAGGGGTGGTTTAGAGATTACACATTTATATCCTCCCAGGTGCTGAAAAAATTGAAATTGGATCGATGGGGTTCATGAATGGTCAGCTTCCTTGGTTGATATCATGAGTTCACTAGGATGTGGCCTCTCTAAAGAAATTAGGATTGAAATGGAGGAAGTGTTGAAGGATGCGGATGGGATAGAACATATGTAAAGATAAAGATGATGGGATTAGACTTCATGGAGGTTTCTTGTGTATCCTAGTGACTATGAATAAATGTCCATGTTATTTTGTTCCGTGATGTGACAAATAAGGAGGTATCCCCCAGAAAATGGAGTGCATGGATAGAGACCCAAATGAAATATTCCCCTGGGTTTTGTCATGATCATCCCTAAACAAAAAATATCAAAGGAATGACCAGGATGGGAAATGGATGATGGGATTAAAACATAGGGAGGCTTCATATGTATTTTATGGTAGACAATAAAATCTCCTGTAGTTCAGGATGGGGAATATAATTGGGTTCCAAAAAATGGACAACCACCCAGAGACACGTAAGGGTCTTATGCGGTGTTATCTACCCTTTAAAGAGGGAAACTCTTGGTTGGACGAGAACGGTGAAGTGTGGGGCTTATGCATGGTTATATTCCCTTGTAGATGAGAACACTTCTATGGAAGGATCTTGGATATGTGTCCCAAAAAGGGATGATGATACATCTTGAAGGTTTATTTCGAGAACGTAGCACTGGGGATTACCTTGGATTGGGGTTTGAGCCTTAGAGAGGCGTCCTACATACTCGAAAAGGATCAAGAACTACATTTTTTTGAAGTAGATCATGACATATAGCTTCACTTCATTAATGAAGAAGGTTAACTGACATGATGCAGTCTGGACTGATGGGTGATAAGGAGTGATGTGATTAAACATCGAAAAGTCATCTGAAATACCCTTTTTAGAATATAGGTATCAATTTCCAGGTAGTTTAGTATGTGTAGTTTAACTTCACAATGGATGGTGGGTGTTGCGGGTAGGGGGGGTGGAATCCAGGTATACAAAAAGGATGGAAACACAGAGGTGTTCCTATGGAATACACATGGTTAATGTCCCTTAATTTGTTAGAAACTCTTAGTGGGAAGAGCATGGTGAATTGTCCGGAGGATGTATGGTTACCTACCCATGTGGATTAGAATACATCAAAGGATACATCCAAGAGATGTGTCCCAAAAAATGATGATGTCACATTAGGTATGTAAATCCAAAAAAATGGAGGACTAGGGTTTAACTTTAATTGGGTATGAACCTCAGAGAAGCATCCTAAAATCCCAAAGGAATCAAAACCCACATAATTAAGAAGGAGAATAGAGATTTTTACTTTACAACATGAATGATCTAGTGGAACTGATGTGAAGTAGTAGGGATATATGGGTTATGTGGAGTGATGAGCTTTAACATCAAAGAGTATTCCTATGTACTTTATATAGAAGACATGGGTAAAAGTAAACATCGTTTAGTACATGTACTTTAACACCATGTAGGACGAGAGGGCATGGAATTTGGGAATGCATAATAGATGAAAAACTGGAGATGCTCCAAGGGCCTACACATGTTTATTGGCCCATAGAGGATTACATGGTCACTACATACTCTATACCAGTGTGATTCATGCTCAGTTTAATAGACAAGAGGCAGCAACAAATCTGATGATCATGTCACGAATAGTACAGCCACGAGGGATTCTATGGGGTTTAGACAATGTATTTGGCCCATGGTGAAGGAGATTGGGACATTCTCTAGGAGGGAGTTCTGAGAATGTTATTCAGGGATTATATAGATATTCTCTGGGATGCGTATTGTGTCAAAGCGTAGAGGGAGTCAGAATGAAGATGAAAATGTAGGAAGGAAATGGTTCCCAATTTCATCACCTCTATAATCCTCTTAGGCCTTCCACACATGTGGGAACACAAAAATTAAAATAGTGTGTTGGGTAAAAGGGTAATTTTTATTTTAATGTCATGTGGCTCAAATGATGAGGACTCACTCCTCATCCATTAGACATACATAACAAGCACCAAAACCTCACTTGGGGATGGGAAGTCACATGAAATGCTCTCTAGGAGTGATGTAGAGGAGTGTTAAATTAAGGGTCCCATGTTATCATGGTTATGTGAAGAAGAAACACCCCTTAGTGTACATATGAGAAGAATCATCTAGTATGGAAACAAAATATGAATCACCCCTTGATGGACCACAAAATAACATCATACAATTCTGGAGGACTGCACACGAGAGGGGCACTTAATGTAGAAGGACTTTCTAGGAGGTACTTCACGATGCAGTGTTGATTTGTAGAGAGGAGGAGACTCAGGAAGAAAGGTGTTTTACAATGTACGGTGAAAACAATTTCCGTGAAGGGAGGACATTTGTGATGATTGGGGACCCATACGAGGCATTGAGTATAAATGTTCTTGGAGGGTGATTCATGAAGGAAGAATCATTCATGATGTCTCGAGTAGCCAAAAGGGATTCATAACATTACAATGGCCACAAGACTTCACAATGGTAATCACTACATAAAGAGCAGGTAAATCCTAATAAAGGGAAATCTAGATCAGAGTTCCTAAATACCACAGGAGATATATTTTTTCACTAGTTTGTAGAGAAGAGGGAAAACCATGAAATGAAAATTCATACTGATAATGAATCGGGTACATATCTTTTAGGGTGGGGTTGAACAAAAAATTTATATGCACTGGGTAGCGCAATGCTCAGAGGTGCGCTATGAAGTAACTTTTACCATGTAATCAGAGGTGATTCTATCAGACTCACAAAGCCTTCTGTCACTACTCCATGCTCTTAACAATGATCTTAAGACTTCCATAGGTGACCGTTAGTGCTTCAAAATTGTCTTGGATGTGTCCTTATACCAATTTCATGCCAATCATGGGGGTGAATTTCAGGGCAATGGAGCTTCACAAGGAATTCCCTTTAGTTATTTTCTGGGATTACTATAGTCTGAAATGGTTTTAGATTTCCTCGATTCATGTTGGGCATGGATTTCTGTGCCCAAAAATGTTCCCCCACCCCTCAGAATGAGAACCAATGGAAACGATGGTCATATTTTGATGGTAGATCCCATGAAAACCTATATATCGTGGAGATGTATAGTGATGAGGGAACATAGAGTGCAGGTGAGATCACTGCAATGCTTGTGAAAACTGAAGGATCCACAAATATCACATGTTCATCATCAATAAATTCAATATGAGGGACCACATTATCTATATATCATATCCCTGAACATAATCTATGGCTTTTAAATAATTATTATCCATCAACCCCACTAATGTTCTTTGAGAAAGGGGTTCCTCAGATCAGTGCTTTGTGAATTACTCTTAGAGAACCCGTGCACTGTGATCATTTGTAACTCAGTGAATCCAACCATGTACTTGAAGCTATATGATCATCTTCTCTATGATAGTGCTTCATGAACTGTTTTCACGATCATATAAGTAGAACAAATAAAGTCTCAGAAAAAATGGCCAAACAAGGAGTCACTCAAGAATTACATGCAGATTCCTCTCGAAGGGAGGGCATGATTAAAAGTTCCATGCTCGGGGATTGTGTTCGGATTCATTCTTACTAGTAGTCTTTGGTGGTGCTATTGTTGGAAGTGAAAAAAGGATTAACCACTCGGTAATATATATTTTTTTTATTTATTAGGATAGAGGGATGAATTGTTTTCCCAAAGATAGTAGGGATGAATCAACTTACTACTTCAGAGGAACGTCATGTCAATATAGTTGGTTCATAGCATCCGATGGCCATACATGGAAGGAACTTACGCCAATCACCCTTTAAAACCCTGTCAATGATGTTAATTGGGAATCATTGCAACCAAAGGCATATCCACTGTAATATGAAACCATCTTCAATGTGGGATTATATAACCCTATGTAAGGGTGGACAGATCATTGGGACCTACACTAGGAAACAATTTCACTAATGAATGGTCTTGGGATGATTGGTTATGTGCATATTATCTGGAATTTGGAGTAGAAATAAGGTAATTAGGCCTGTATGAGTCCATGTGGGATTCTAAATTCCACGTCTATGAATAGAAACACATAATTCCATAACTGTTGAGTAGGTCATATTCATTGAATAACATATTCCATTTTCACCATGGTAAGATCGAAATCTGCCTTTGGGACCTCCACCATATTTCATTGATTCCAATTATGAGGAAAATTTATGAAGAATTACCCCATGTAGAGAATACAAGGGAGGATTCAGAGTAGATTCCATTGCTGGATAATCGACTGATGCACCTAGTGGTGGGTGAAGATAAACAATCAGTGAGGGATGTCCACTTCAAGAAGTGGTTTAGTCATTTCAGGAATATCCATTCAGATCATCATTCTGAGGGAGAGGAGGCACCAATGTAACTTCCTATGAGGCCACATACCTACCCTAGAGGGTCTTGATGCATCAAGGATGGTTCTTACTAGTTAATCCTAGAGTAAAACCAATGGAAGTTGTGGGGGTACAATGTTAACATAGATCATCAATTGATGGATATGTTGGATGGGTTTATCTCCACACTCATTTAAAAATGGAAGTTTCTTATCAACTATGTTCCCATTCATTCATAACTGATAACATTAATTATTGAGGACATGATGGCGATGGGGGAGCAGGCCAAACTTGGGTTAGCATTGTGGGAAAATCTATATAAGTTGCATTGCAACATCAGTGAGGGAAATAATCCACAATGCATATGTAGACCGTTCCAAATTCTGTAATATTGGGTGGAAGAACACATGAGGGAATACTAATATCCAATCCACATTTCCCCTCTCATTTCATAGATTCGATCAACCTCCAAAACATGGTGGGAAGTTTCCCAATATCACTGAACTCGCCAGTGATGTTGAACCTTGTTTGGGGGTGGATAAATTCAATATTAATCTGTTCCCACTAAGAATGGGATTATTCACCAATGGTGGAAAGGGATCCATTGGTAATCGGTCTTATATCCTAATCATTATAGGAGGAGTTATAATGGAATTGAGAGATTGTGAGGCTATCTGTAAGACATATACCCCCATAACATTGTGATGATGTTCCAGTATCTACAGAGTTTAAACCCAAAATTTTACCTAGGGGTACACCATTAGGATCACCTATGTGTCACGAGGCTGATTTGTCTCAGGTTCACATGGGAATATGGGATAATCCAGCAAAATCTAGCTCTACCTACCACTACATACAGGCTCGTTGATGAGTTTGTGAATATGTTGGAGGCACAAAACCATGGAGATATATTGATGCAATGAACTACCCATGTGGACGATGGGGTGCCTCCTCAACACTAGGTTCTGCGTCAGATAGTGTCAAGAGAATGTCATAGTGCAAGGGATGATGCAAATCATTGTGGAAGAGCTGTAGAAGAATCTTGGAGAATAATTCCAATGACTGCAATGGATAGAATTTAAATTCATACTATATTAGCAGGCCCAGTGGACCCTGTTAGGAAAAACCAGAACGTATGGAGGCCATCAAGGGGGTTCCACGCAATACATGCCCAAACACCTGGGATATGACTACCTTGAGTGGAAATAACTCAAGTCACTATCTACATGGAGTATTGGGAAGCATATGAAATTTACAAGAAATTATTTAGTCCTCCCAAAATGTTTTAATTTGTTAATCATTTTGGGAAAAAACATCAGGGATGGATTTTTTTAATCTCAGATAGAGGGGGGAAATATGTGGGTGATATGGAGGACATAGTGAACTCCTAGGGTACCCCTATCTAATAATGGTTTGGGTGAATGAATTTCATAACCGAATATTTACACCACAACTATCTACTGCTGAGATGGTAGAGTTATTCCCACTATTGTGGGATTAGAAGGGACTTGCGGATGACAATAGAGGAAGCACTCTAGAGGAAGGAGGGGTTGTGGTTTCAGAGCTGGGAGAATTCACTAAAAACCTTTAGTTAAGATCTAATCCATTTCATTATGATATGATATTACTCACGTTACCTAGTTTTTTCAACTAAACATTCATTTTTGTTATGTAGAGTAATGTTTCATATAAAATACCCATTCCCATGTGATAACAGACATAGAGGGGAAATATTCAGGGCCAGTGTCTAGAATGATGGTGAGCATAGGGCCTAAAAGGGTTGTGGAAACAGAACTAGACAAAAAAGAATCTTCAAATACACAAATCATATACTGGGGGTCACGTATTGGGATCTCAAAAAAAACATGAGGTCATGAGAAACTATTGGATCTCTTTAAGCACTATTCCTCACAAAGTCATAACTATTGTCCACCCATCTAAGCCAACTGACACTGTCCTAATCTAAACAGTCATTCAAGAAGTGGGTTTACTATTAGTGAGAATGGATGTTGGTCCCATAGATACTTTCTTGTTGGGAATGATAATTGACATTGGATAATGTGGTTGAGAAAAAAACACCACAATAATCACAGGTGGGAGTAGAACCATTGGCAGGGTGGATCTAGAACATATCAATGTGGGATCCAGAGATGAAGATCAACCACACATCATTGAAATGAGCCCATATTATGGATTTCTAGCAGAGGATCCTACTACTAAACTCCTTCATGTATTCCCAGAATATGAACCCCTTTACCTAGAGGAGATGGATGAGGCAAATTCTTAATTGGTGGACAGTCATGTTGTCTTTCGCTGGTCACAGAAGATGATCACACACATATTTTGACAACATCCCAAAACCATAGTGGATAATTGGAATGGTACAAAATTTCCCTCATCTAAAAGACCTATGCGGTGGACAGAGAGATGCATGAGCCCCACATATTCTCATCAGGGATTACCTTGCTGATAATGTATGGGAGAGTGACCATAGTTGAAGTGTCTCATAGTAGTGGATGAATTTTGTCAGTATTCTTAATATTTAGGAAGACTAATAAAGAATCCAATATATATACATGTGGATGAACGAGCAATATTTTTCCTCCAACACCCAATCAGAACTCATATTGTGACTACATGTCCATTTGACAAAATCCAAAGAGAAGATGGGGTGAGAATCTTGTGATGTGGATTATATCCGAGCTGGGAAAGATCGAGTAAAAATCTGGGCTGATGAACTTTAACCCATATTTATGGAGGTTGGAAGGGATCTAAGAAGAAAATAGAAAATCTCAGATGCTACATGCCAAAGAGAGTCAGAGCAAAGATGCTATGTCGAAGGGGCCAATCCATAGGGACTTTTTTTGATGAACTCACAAACAAAATTTCATTCTTACTTTCTTATTTAGACAATGTCCATGAAAATGGTGTCATTTTTTTATTACTATATCTTAGTCGAAGTTGTTCAAGAAATAATTATCAATCCCTAATCTTATATGGGTCACACTGAATGTGAGAAACATGAGGGGACTACAAAAATATTCATATTTGATATGAGAGTGCCAACAAATCTTTTCACAATCAGCACCTGACTGACTAACCAAAGTATTTGGGATGAGATATGGGGTTGTGAAAAGATAATCGGGTTGTAAAATCGTCAAAAATTTCTTCCCCAATATGATCTAGTGCACAATATGATTGACACCAAGGGTATTGAATGAATTTTTACAAAGGGAAACGTGATGTGTTAATCATGACCCCCAAAATTCAAAACACTGTAATGGTGACATGACGATGGTGGAAAACTATTGACCGTAATTGAAACAGAACATATATATCATGTAAGCCAAAAATGGGGACAAATATATAAGGGAAAAGCACTGAACAAAATCGAAAATAGTGGACCAAACTAGAAATTTTAACAGATGACTTCCAGAACGTTGGCCCAAGATGGAAATCAAGCCAAGAAGCTGAGCATCCATGAAACTTGGGGTCCCTTTGGATGTGAAATATGATGAGGATACAAATAAATGGCACATAAATTATTGATAAAGAGTGATGGTATGTTTTAATGGAGTCCAAAACATTGAAAAATATGCCACTATGACAAAACCACATTAGGTGGATTTATTGGTCCGAATCAGGATGAATCATACTTCCAGAATGAACTTCTCTAGTAGGCCTAGAATGATTTTTCATTTCACATAATTCTAATGAGGGAAATATATATGTATATTAACATTTTACGATGATAACAACACAAAGAATAGTTTAAATTCATATGATCAGGACGTTGAACATAGTTTAAGGTCATTCTGATAGGACCCTGGATGATTGTTTAATGTAATGTTACATAGACTACGGGATCCTAGTTTATGTTCAAAGATTATGGATCATTGTTTAGGACAAAGGTCCAGTGAGGGTAATGAACCCCAGGATGGTCCCATAGTGAAATTCATGGATGTTTTTATGTATCCTGCAACGGAAGGAATCAAGATTCTCATTGTTCTTGAAGGTCATGTAGTTTAAAATCGTGTGATTAGGATGAATGTTGCGATGTAGTTTAGTGTCATAGGGCTAGAACATGTGCACACAAAAGAGAAATGTGTGGTGTTCTACACATCCTGACGTGAATGAGGACTAAGGATGTCCACACCACAGAACAAATTATCAAAGGGTAACCCATGTAAAATTGGATGAAATGGGAATTCAAAATTATGTGGATGGGCTCAGGGATAAGATGTAAAAATGTGTCAATGTATCCGATAAGGGTAGGAATAAATCCTTATGTAGTTTTGTTAATGTCTTGTAGTTTAACATCACACATTAAAGAAGAATATGAGGGAATGTTCTTTCTCAGGAGACACATAACGTAGCCATTGAAAACCCTACATGAATGTGGACCAAAGGATCTCAATAAACACATCAAAAAATCCCTTGAAAACACAGACATAGTTTAATGTCATGATTCTAGGACTTTGGGACCTAGACTACCAGTTTAAGGTCATAATGTTCAGACCGATGAAGTGTGGTTATTCCATGCTAGTATAAACCATATCATAACCCCTAATCCCATGTGGTCCAGGGTCAATGTGGGAAAAAATGATAGATATGATATTTACAACACACTGAAGTACATAGTAGGGGAACAAGGGTGTGGAGTCCAGGATGACCCCACGATGTTGGCATGCCCACTCAACGCACAAAGGGGTGTGAAGGGATGACATCGAGGTTATTGAAGTTACATCTTGATATAAGGATGTGTGAAAGAATGTGAATATAGATAAAAATATTTGGGATGATATGGGGGTTCCTAAATGAGGAAGGATAACAATTGATCATATTTTAAACACTGTATCCATATCATATGACCAAGGGTAGGAACAATCAATAGAGTTTCGACTGCTAAACATATTTGAAAAGTATGGATTAGCTCAAAAAATTTATTAAGATCATATGTGTCATTTGACCAGAATTGTAGGTGAGCCCGGAGGCTGAGCATCCATACCTTTTGGGGTCATTTTGGATTTGAAAGATGACAGAGAACAGAATAAAGGGAACACAATGCGTGGAGGTAGAATGAGAGGATTAACATAAAGAATCCAACACTCTATGTCACATAGAGAGTATATCTAATCACATTAATGAGGGAAAAAGTGATCATAGGATCAAATTCAGGTAAGGTGACTTGAGAGGATGAGTGA
Source organism: Viscum album (assembly GCA_963277665.1). Taxonomy (NCBI): domain Eukaryota; kingdom Viridiplantae; phylum Streptophyta; class Magnoliopsida; order Santalales; family Viscaceae; genus Viscum; species Viscum album. The sequence continues at coordinate 1,651,623,528 of OY728121.1, read as the reverse complement.
AAGAAACAAAATAGGGTTGGAAAACCATGGGTTGGGTATGAAGAGAAAACTTTTGGGTGTTCCTATGTATCCAGTGGTGGCAAGAATCAACCCATACATAGTTCTTGTAATTCTATTCTGTTTAACATCATGTTGTAAGGGAGAAGGACATATTTGTTTAATGACATAGAGCCAGGACTGTGGAAATTATTTTAATGCATTGCGCTTGGTCTAAATACAACACTCAGTTTCAAGGAATACCCAACACACAGGAAGAAAGATGTGTCATGAACGAGGCCATAGAAGGCTCATGTGTTGTATACACACCTATGAAAAATATGGTCTAGAGGGATGAAATACGGTTGAGGAACCTGTGGATGTACCCAAATACAAAATTACCATCCATCACTACATATCCCATAAGATGGTAATCAAGACACATATAGTTCTTCAGTAAGAAACTAGTTAGAAACAAATTATAGTGGGGGAAACCCTCTCTAGTGGTGAAGAGGATGAAACATCACTTATTTATCATGGTGTATATTGAACTCATTCCTGGTATAGTTGCATTTTAACATCATTTTTTTGAGGATGAATCAATGTGAAATAACCTTGAGGTTTAACCTAATATCAAGGATCTAGTAATCACTATGTATCCCAGAAGGATGGGAATAAATCCATACATAGCTCACGATGGAATTTTTCCAGTGTAGGTCAATACCATGCACAAAGAGAGGAGACATTTGATATTTTTTGATTTTGATTTTGTTTTTTTGAGTGACCAGACTAGGATGCAATTTATGGGACTCGCTTTGATAGTCAAACCATGTGTAGGTCTCGAGAATTCTCATGATGGTTGATCGGTTTAAAAGGTGATTCCCTGTAAAATGAGAACACCATAATGCGGTGTTGTTTTCCAATGTGAAACCATGATGATGATTTCGTAGTTTATGGATATTTGACATGATGAAACCATGTAATTTAAGTATAGGCAGTCAGGATCCAATAGTTTATTGTCTCGAGTGATGAGGTGGCCTAATTTGGTGTCATATTTCATATATTCAAATAAATATTTTTTTTATGTTCATAGAACTCAGACCATGAGGTTGCAAAATTTTTTATTAGAGTATAACCCTACAAAGAATCCTAAGCGTATAAGATCCATGATTGGTGTGGAAAATAATGTGTGATGTCATGATTTCCCCATCAGAGTGCACAATATGGGAAAGGAAGTGTTGGGTGGTAAAAACCATCCACGCCAACATACCAACTCCACATGCGTGGATGTGTGGAAGAACAACACCAAGGGAATTTGATATCAACAAGGACATGAAAGGGTGGGAAATGTGAATCACGACATATGATATTTGGGACATAGTGGGATGGAATAATGATCGATAATGAACGATGACCAAATTGAAGGCAAAAAATCCATATCGTGTAACCTGAGATGGAAAAAGAAAAATGAGGATCGACCACTAACCATATTTGAATCATGAGACATGAATCAAAATGGAATTCCAAATCCTCTGGGGCATTGGCCCATGATGGTAGGGGGTCCATAAGTCCAAGAATCCAAACCCATAAAGGGGCCCTTCAGATGTGAACTATGATGAATTCTTAAATAAGGGGACACATGAATCATGGAAATGATGTTAGGGGAATGTCATTATAGATTCCAACATTTCAGATCTTGTACCATCTCACATTCGTGAATTCTGATAGGTAACATCCATAGGTAGGATAAGACCCATCCTCAAGAACAATGATTCTAAGGGGAGTTATGAATAGTTTAAGGTTCAGGTATCTCAGACGTGAAGAATTAGGTTTATGGTCATAGAGTATGGACTACAGATGTATATTTTAATGTCATTATTGTGGGACATACCTGTGTAGTTTAACATCATGTGTTGTGGTTCAAAATTTCATGTGTTTCATCACTAGGTGACTAAAGAAAAGGGATTCCAAAAGTGGAAACATTTAGTTTAGTAAATATCAAATTTTTAATGAGTAACAAGGAGGCCTCAACCCTAACACACATTCACAAAGGGATTCCAAGTCCAAAAGGGACCAAAATGGGTGAATTGGAAATTCTACGACTAGGCTCGTGGAAAAGTCTCTTGATTGTCACTACATTTCATTCCATGGAAGGAATATAGGTACAATTGGTTCATGGATTCCATGAAGTTTGACATCATGTGTTCTGAATAAACTAGAAGTTTATCATAATGTGGGATGAAAGGAGAACTTCCCATTTAAATTCATGTAGAAAGGACCATAAATAGAACCCAATTTATTGTCTTACGGGAAAGGCACATCGTTTTAGCACCATGAGGTACAAAAAGATATTAGTTATAAGGTCATAGAACTATAACCCTAAGGGATGTCAGAATGGGAATGAAAGGACGATGAACCTAAGGATTGACCTAAAGAAAAAATGTTCTGGAATTCCTACATATCATGTGGGTGTAGGAATCATGCCACAGATAGTTCTTGGATGTTTTTCAGTTTAACATCATGCGGTAAGGATGAAATATGGGATGAAGTTTTTATGGGATAGGGGCGCATGGTGTATCCCTTTAAAGCTAAATGGAATAAGGACCAATGTGGCCCCAACTACAACACGTTCTCATAGAAGGAACATAAGTTTGTAATACTATGAATAGGAGAATGTTGGGCTAGACACAAAGTCAAAATCTGTGAGTGTTCTTAAATATCATTTGATTGAAGGAATAAATCAATACATAGTTCGTGGAGGAGTTTCAGTTTAATTTTATGTGGTAGAGATGAATGAAAATTTTAATGTATTGTTGGATGGGGAATTTTAACATCTTGTATGACAAAGGTGCTCAATAGTTTTATGTCATGCACCTCTAACAAGGTCGAGTAGTTTAACATCATGCAGGGAAATGTTGATCACAGTTTTATGTCATAGATCTCAGACCAAGAAAAGGAATGTGTTTTTAGTTTTCTATTTATCAGCCTCCAATAAGAAAACTCACTCAAGAGAAGTGCATCTTGAGGAACATAGCATTGGTGGGAGAATTAATCTGCTCTCCCTCAATAGTTACCAATGATTATGCACTGATGGGATAAACCATGTGAATGATGTAGGGTCCTTCCAATTTGGGATCCAAATTTAGTGTATTCATACCAATTATCATAGGAATCCAACGATCCAATACCATTTGATCATGTAGGAAGGAGAAAAGATAAAATTTCATGTTGATTATTTAGATTCCTTGTTCTGGTGCCTCTCGAGGTTGTCCAAAGATTGGATCCTATTATAATCATGGGATTATAGCTCATCCTAAAAGACTTCTGATATCTTTTTGGATATTTTCTGATCATATAAATCCATGCAGAGCTACAAAAACTAAATCTCGATGGGAAAGATGGCCTACATTCCATACATAAGGGAATATGGGGTCACCTGGGTAGAATTGTGCAGCGTTGTCCCATAAGCCCATAGAGTGTTCGGGATCTTGTTTGACTAACTCTTCTTATTTTGACCAGCCATGTTATGTAAAATGTTTTAGAGGGTCTTTTTAAAAGCCTTTATCTACATATTTTATTGTGCATAGTAACAATATGTGTGCTAATACTAGATGTTTTACATAGCGTACCATTTCTTCAGCTTGACTACCAATAAATTAGAGCTATTATCAGGGAGAAGGGAGTTAGGGACTCAGAATCGATGGTGGATGTTGGAGGTCAACATATAATGGATAGAATGGGATGTTAATTTTTTTAATTGAATCTCTTCTCTCCTCTTGGAGATGAATTATATTTACGTTATAATGAATCTCTACTAGTGAGTTGTTGCAGGTGGATATGGTCTAACAACATTGAGTCCCTTGATAGAAGATGCCTAAGAATACATTGTACTATAGAGGTTCATTGGAAATTGAGGCAAAAAAATTGACATGGATCTATCATTTTTGAGACTTCTTGAAGAACTCAATTCAATCATGAACCACAGTGGGCCCGAAGTATTCAAAACATCATATATGGTGGAAGAGTTTTGACCCTTACTGATGGGATCCACCTAAAACCAAATGGTCTTCCTACATTACCTACTAAATCTTGTCTCCATACAATATATAGAGGAGTAATCCATTGTACCCACATTTTTAGTGGATCTATTCAAGGATGGGACTACTTAGAAGGGGGAACAGCACTGTATGCCGATAGATTCACATGAGTTTGGTTCTTTCTGTTAGGTTATTTCCATGATTTAGGTACTCCAAAAAATGATTTTTCCAACATGGTGTATCCTCTTCTATAGTAGGGTGCCTGAGGGTCTTGGAGTGGAAGCATTAGTAGTAAGATAGTTTACCAACTTTCTATTATCATCCTTCGGATTGATAAGAGTAATGACCCTTGGATGCACCACATGTATAATCATATCATCATGTTCAATATATGTGAGAGACGAAAAAGGGATGGAAAATATGTTTTCCCTACCATTCTAGGACCATGGAAGATTATTTTCTTCAGGTCAAGAAGAGATCTCATCCATAAGCTGGTGAGCACGCTCTAACAAGGGAATGAGCCCCAGTTTCCTGTTGATATAGTCACTGTTGATCTTCTTAATGGAAAATTCATAGTCCCACCAAACATGTATGTGGGGAAAATAAATCTTGATGGCCCACTAGATACTATTAATGAAAGACATATACCTTTCATATTTATTGGTGGAACCTTATGACTACAATAACAAATAAGGAAAAATATCTTGTGTAGGAATGATGAAGATGAATCCTAGGCCTAGAGTGTTAAGCTTGGGATCATTGAGCATTTTAACATTGGGAATACATGTGGAACCCTCAATGTTCATCATCTAATAAGGAATAACATGATCCACTGAGAAGATGGGCTCGTCTAGGAAATAAAGATCTAGGGACTGTTTTGTGGGAGTTGGATGGACGGATAGAGAATCTTCTAATGTCTGACCCTTCAAACCATTATGAGGAATAAACCTGATGTTGAATTACTCAATGAAAACTACTCACCAAGATATATGGATAGTCCTAATGGGGTGATTGATAATTTACTTTAGTGGATCCCAATGGGAAAATAGAAATATCTCATGGTGCTACTGATAACACCGCAACTTCTACACTCCAAAGACCAGTGTGAGGCAGCTCTTCCCAACAGTAGAATATATGATCACTATGTCAAGAAGAAAGTAGATGAGGTTACAGAAACTATTATTTTCCCCAATATTGTTAATTTGAGCTAGAAGAGTGTTGAGGGGTAATTTCCGAGTGGCAACATGAAGTACTAGAAGCTTTCCAGAGATGGGTGGTATCATGACCAGAGGATGTTACAGTTACTACTTGATCTCCTCAAAAGAGGTCTATAACTCTTCATAGAAATGACATACAACAACTTTCATCATGATTTGGGGGAAGGGCATACAATTGATGGCTAGATTTTAATGAATCAACATATCTTGGATAAGTGTCATTGAAAACCATGGAGCTCCCAATGGTTTCCTAGACAAGGAATCTGACTGATTGGAATGATCATCATCGAGTCAATCTCAACGCCTCTATATTAGAAGACGATGCAGAAAAACTTTCCTAATCTAACCCTGAAGGTACACATCAAGGGGTTCATCATTAGATGGCAGGAAAAGTGGAAGACAAATACATTCTCACGATCATTGTGATTTTCTTGACGTTGGTAGGACCTATCCACAAAATCTTCCACATATAATTCAAAAATTATCCCAATGATCATTGTAAATATGAGGGGAATAACACACTAATAGGTGGATCCTATATTCATCAAATCAAAAGTCATTACCTGATAAAAAATGATATCTTGTAGTGATCTGATGGTGGTTAATTCTTCATTCTCTATGCCTAATAAGATTTGATTATACCCATAATATCCATCATTAATGATGAGAGACAAAGATATTGTAGTGGATTCAATCAAAAACTCTATAATAGTAAGTAGAAAATCATACAATATAGAGTAAATATTGAAGTCTCAAATGTTGATGTAGACTCTAATATATCTATTCTTTTTTCTAATATAGATGATATTGACCAACCATCATGGATTATAAACATCATTGATGTTGTTTGATTTTATGATATTATGATCTTCAGCCATATCCAAGGAACCATGAGAAGGATTATTCTTTTAAGGAGGCTACTTGAACCTACAATGTCTTACCAAGAGGACAAGGAGGTGGACGTTGACATGATGATCATGTCCTGACATCTTTTTTATCCCCATGATGCCTAAAAAAACACACATACAGCTACTGTTCTTCATTAGGAACAACTTCTCTAATCAATTTTGGCCTTAGGTGAACCTAGGTACTTAGATTCACTTGTACCAAATCATCGAATGTGGTGGATACACCTTCATCAAACACAAGAGGAACATCCTCCAAACCCACTTCATGGTCTACAAAGAGAGATTCATCAGTTGGGGGGTTAATCTTCTGAGATAGTTGACCCAGAAGAAATGATGGTGCCAACCAAGTCAGTGGTGGAATCTTAATTAGGTGACCCTTGTACTACTAAAACCTAGTTAAAAAAAGATTTTGATCAAATCCCATTAGGGCTTTGAATTAGGGGTGCACGTTTAATAATTTCAAATTAGTAGTGTGTCAGATTGATTCAGTTCAACCTATATCGGAATAACAAGAAAGTATTCCATATTTATATTACCATGGTGTGATCATAGAAATTCCTAATGGGGGTGAGGTGCTATAGAATAACTAATTCCTGATTAGGGTAGAAGTATGAGGTGATCATCCAGTGCTCCTAGTACCTAGGAATTTGCTTCTCTCTCTTTCCTGAGAAAACTGATCATTGTCCCAAATTTGGTATTCTGGCCTCCAACTGGTGAATCAGGAGGATGAAGCCATCATCCTAGTCTATCCACAGGTAAAAATATTTTGTAGTATGCTCAACCTCATTTGATTGAATCTATTTGTCCTTTCATATTTTGTATTCGGTGTCTAAATAGTAGGCATCAAAACTGGTAAAGAGATACGTTTCACCTTGTAGAAATCCCCCATGACCATTAAGGGATTACATGATGCATTGGTGCTGAGATTATGGAACTACATCCTATTGGTGGAGATAGGGTCAACCCATTTGTCCATTGTAGATGGTTTCTTTCGAGATGACCATGAACTCGGTACTAAAAACAAAGCCCTAGAATTGAGTTTTTAGGAGGATCATTCCATTAACTTTTTCACTATATTGTCATATACTTTAATTATCATTTCATAAGAATCCATATTTTCTTCAGAAAATCCTAGATTACAGAGTTTCTAGGTCAGGATAAGATTAATGATAAAACTGGTGTCCAAAATACAATGGTGGATCTCAATGTCATTGAACTGACCAATGATGTATAACTAGTTGATATGGCCCTATAGGGCATAATTATCATCTTATATAGTGAATGAGATGATTAAATGGAATTCTACATGGTCAAATTGTTCATCATAGAGGTTATTTGGGGCCATTATTATATTTCAAATTTGTGGGGGATTCTAAATGCCTCAACAAGGGCTTTATGCAAATCTTTGGATAGGAGGAGTGTTTCGACGATTGAGATATTTACATGAATGATGGAGAGGCTCTTAAGAACATCATAATTTGGATATAGGTGCAAATTTCTACCAGGAGGAATCTTCTCTGTGGAATATGGTATGACAAGCATAGTTGGTCATACTAGTAGATTCTAGAAATTCCTAGGGATATCCCACTACTGACTATATTAATTATGTAAAATGACTTCCAGCTATTTGTTGGATGACCATGGTATTGGAATTACTAGATGAGGATGATCAAAATGTAGTCAAGGAGTTTATTCTACATCGAGTAGCACAAACAATAGTTGGAATGAATCTGATGAGATTGAATGAGAGGATTGTGGATGTTGAGTTCTACATTGAGCCTAATGTCTAGTATCTGTGGTAGCATGGCTTGGATGCATGCACTATCAAGATCATTATGATGGTCCACATCTCCATGGTTATGCTGATAATGGTATCAACTAGGGACATTTAGAGGATCTTCCTAGTGCTCTTCATCACTCGAGACTATTTAAGAGTCAACCTGCTTGACGATATTCAATGAGGCATATTCCTAGTCCTCACTTGATGAATCCCCCAATACAAGGTTGATTGTTGGGAAATACCCATTTATGGGGGTATAAAGTCACCGAGAGTGCAGGATAGCTTCGGAACCAACGGTGGGATTTTATTTCCCATAATCCTTTAGTGCTTCCTCATATGAGAAGATGGAGGTTATGTTGGGTTTGAAACAACAGTAGTTGGGGAAGGTGTGGTGAACTCCCAGGGCTCATGATGATTCAAATGGGAACACATGATACATTTCATTTAAGAAAAATCCTTATGAGCCCTCAAGTCTCCATACTTCTAAGACCAGTGGTTGGAGACCTTTTTCAATCCATCCTCACTATTATTATGAGGATTCAAAGAAAAAACACCACCAAAGTTAGGTTCAGGCCCATATGATTATATTCTTTTCAGCCTGGTGATGGATCCAATTCATGAAAACATATAACTTCTTAAGAGTATGTACAAGGAATTGGTGTTAGGGAAAATGGTTGGGGTGATCAGTGTGATCAGTCTCCTAGGGCCTCATATATTATATAAACCAGTGGATTTCCTGATTTAGGGAACATCCTAAATATACAAGGACCTGAGACTCTACAAAATAATGTGTCTAGTATCTCCTTTACAGAATATGGTACGTGGTATCATGATGAGGTGGTGGAACCTAATTATCTCATTTGGGTGGTGGTAGAGCATTAAACGCGGAACCTACTAATTTTGATGTAGGAAATGTCGAGCCAAGGGTTATGGCCCTTGGTAAAACGATGGAGGTGGATCTAATGAAAAAAAACTCTAGAGGATTGGGGGCCTCCACCTGTTCATCAACAATAGACTAATCATTGGCAGCTCTTCTTGAAGGAGATGTGAGAGGCAAGAAGAATGCCTACATGGATTTATTATAGGATTACTCTTGGCACTGAGCCTTGTCAACAAAATCAAAAAATACAACTGGGATTTTTTGCGAGATGAGGGAGGGAACATGTTCATCCTTCACATTACCCACACACATTTTCAGTAGTTACTCCCGAGATATAGGCATAGCGAGTGAATACGTGACAAAATTTTACTATGGAGAAAATTTTGTGATGCTCTCATCGAGTCTCAACTTACCATAGAAGATGTCAGCAATACAAGTCTTCAAGTGGTGGAGATGAACTGATAATCAGACTGTCCTTGAAGATCCTCACATCAATCTATAGACCTAATTGTTTACTAGTTGTACTAGTGAAATGTTGGCCTTTCCAGTGTCTTCATGAAGAACCAGAGCATTGTGGATTCCAACAATAATGGAGTACCTATTATGGGTCCACATACTTAGATAAAATGAGTTGGATTCTACCATGGGTCTCCCATCCCATTGAAGGGGGATAAATTTAGATTCCTAAAATATTTGGGCACTGGCATATCATCTACCCCTGAAGGATACATATTACCGTCAGTTTGGATTACCACATATTGAGTTTGATGGGACTTATGGTGAGAAATGAGACGGACCAATGGGTTATGCTTGCAGGGATTCTGTTTATGTTTTGGATTCCTAAACACCAATGTTTTTGAAGTCACATCAACATGATATACAGGCTCAGTGACTCGTGGATCATCTAGCGGAACAAATCAATGAGATTCTAGAGGATTTTCATGTAGGCAATCAAGAGTAATAACCTGAAGAGTGACATGAGGATGATTATGATGAAGCTCATGGGGATTTTGTGATGTATACCATGGTTGTTTGTTAGAAACTCTGGCCTATCCCATATGACATGGGAAGGTTTTTCAATATCACTAGAATAAAAATCACTAGGGGAAGGGTTGTTCCTGCCATTTCTACCCAAGTATAGGACAGTTGAGATCATTCTGAGGAACACCATTATCTGGAAATTGTTCCGCGACCCATTCGACTAGGATCTCGTCAATGATGCTTTTCTATTTACTGAGTTGTTGAATCACCATGGTATCTCTAGGATCATCTTCCATATAATACACTAAAATAGATAGGTCATATGAATTAAAGTTCCAAGAGTTTCTTTTTCCCTTATTGGGGTCCTGACCAAGAGGTAATTACTCGACATGTTATGCAAGTCCATGCACGTGTCTTTGTCAGTGAGTGAAAGCACCTGGGGGTTCCAACACAAGTTCCTTCATCCTTGGGTGATGGTTCTCTTCAATGCGTCATATATTTTCAAGCTTATCTATTAGATAATACAATTTTAGTATGACAACACATGTTGGAATATCATCAATATTACCAAGAAAATATGAGTGCGGAAACATCAGTCTAAAATGAAGAGCAACATACTACCCCCATCCATGAATCCAGATGTGTGGATATGCCTCCTTAAAAAATTGTCAGAGAACAGTAGAGTTTTGAACAAATTATTATTGGATTGTCCAATGTTAACAAGGAAATGTAGGGTTATGATCCACAAGAAGAACGAATAACTCATCCACGAGACACTACTGACTGATATTGTTTTAATGCTCTTGGCTCTTTGGATATGACAACCAATGATGAAAATGATAGAGATACATAGTTTGTAGGGTTTATTAGAGACACATGAATTATTCATGGTAGAGGGAATCTAGAATGCCGATGTATGGAGTTTCAATTAGGAATAACATCTCATGAAAGTGATCTACCATGAGAATATCCCACAAATTTCTCCCATAAAAAGATGGATTCGGGGCTTGGATTCCCCATTATTCAACATGGGATGCTGAGGAATCGGAAAGGACACTGATATAGACTACTGGGGTTGTGGGATGGCTGGTGGAGAAAATGAGGCGCATGATGATAGACTGCCACTCATTAGATCACCTTTGGTGGATGAAACCGACTAAGCCATCACATTCTTGTGCGATGGGGGATCAACCACTATTCCTGTGTTAGAGCGTCAATCATTGGTGATGGATCAGGCTGGTGCTCGACATCTAACAAACCACCAAACAACTCTTTATTATCTCATGTTGAGGCAGTGATTGAATTTGGAGGGGAAATATAACACTACATGATAAGAGCCTGAAGGGTGGCCAAATCACCCTCCTCCCGCATGTACCAGTAGAGGGATACATAGATCTGGGGCATCTTAATGTCAAGGATGAGGAAGAAAAAAAACCAATTTAATTCCATGTAACATGAAATAGAGGATTAAGGTGAGGGTTCCATCATCGAGTATCAATAAACATTATACTCTGAAAATTAGATGAAATTGACCACAATCTAGCATTGTGCTATTTTATTCCTTTGGCAGTGACAGTTCCCTGTCCTACCCCGAGACGTTTCTATAGGGAAATGTAAATTTTTAATAAGGGGATGAACTCTACACTGGTTATCAATGTAGTGGGGAGTACCAACAATTTGATACAATGTGGTCCATGGGGAACCTAAGCATATACCAAACAGAACATAGGGGGAAACTCCATTCTGGTTTCTCAACATGCTTGGAGGGCCACCATGGTAGGGAGTGAGGGAGAGGGGAGGGCCTCTCCTAGAGCAGGCTAGATCATATGGATAACAACCATGATGATTAGTGATTGATAAAGAAGGATATTCACTTTAGTTAATTTCTTCAATATGGAGGGCCTCCACATGAGTTGGTGAAAATGTGACGAAGACTTTCTCATTGATAATATAAAATATTGGAAAAATATCCATGGTAGGGATCATGGGAATATGGAGTACCTATATATTGGGTGTCAACAAGATGGAGAGGGCCTCCAATTGGATTTATTCTACTGAATGGGGAGGACCTTCATGCTGATCTGGGGAGTTAGGAGGACCACCAATATCATTGATAATAGTATAGAGAGGTCCTTTGTTCTAACCTTCATCATCATTGGTCAGCCCATGATGACTATTTCTTGTCTTGACAATCAAAATTGTCTTACCAGCCCTCCTATGGGGAGGTTGGGGTATCAATACCTATTAATCATAGCATTTAAACTAATCAATATCAATAGTGATATAATTATATTCATCTATTGTAGCATGATCCACTGAATATATTCAAGATGACGCCCCCAACAGGTGTCTGCCTGATCCTTTGACCATTGTTAGTGTTGCATTAGTAGGTCCAGGAACAGATGTGTAATGGTGTAGACCATATTTTACCCATCTTGAGGGACCAGATGGTATCATTAACACTGCCTGGAAGGAGCCCCCCTCTATAGCTCCGATGTCGTGGTCATTTCGAAGATCACTCGAACATCCCAAACCTCATCGATAAAGGATAATAAGTCGTAATAGAATTTTAGGAAGAGGTTTCCGAAATGATTGGATGTTGGAGTGAGTAGAAGAAGCTCCCTACATGACCCTTGGCAGAATCAATGATGATGAGGCACATATGCCCCCAAATCATTGCAGGCCATATCCATCATTAGGATGAAGCCTCCTATTCGTACCGTAGGATAAGAGTGTTAATCACCCTTCTCTAGATAATTTTTTACAGTGGGACATGGAATGAGATCTAGATTGATTCAGTTTTTTGGATGAAATCAGGGGGGAGGGGGAGCCATGAAGAAATCCCATATTGGTATTCCATGTGCCCCTTTATCTATGAGTGGGAGGTAACTAATTTCTTGCAGGTGAATCTTGGGTCCTGATAATAAGGAAGATTCAGCCCATATTATAGAGATTAGGAACGTAATTCCCAATGCCACAACATTTTTTAGACTTCTACAGCTAGAGAGATATATCCATGATTAAAATTACATAGATCGGAATGCCCATTGATTAACTGCCCCAAAATTCTAGTGACATCTACTCTAGGCCCACTATTTTATTTTCGGGACCATGTAGAGGATTGTCGGATCTGACGGAATGCTTATTTAATGATGTGTCAAAATCTACAAATCCCCATATATTGGAGAAATGATTCACAAAAAGTTCACCATTTTCTGTTTCTAATGCTTTCCAACAGGGTGCACCTCATCCTGCTGTGTGTCAGATGTTGGATGATGGTCGCATTGTGCTGGACATTCCTACTTTCCCAAGGTAGGAGACATCCATCACTTCTCAATGATTTTTTATACATAATCAAAATGGGATGATGGGATTTTGGTTACTATTTACATGGATTCCTCAATAGATATTATCACTTAGTTCGAGACTCCCTCATTGACTAAGACATTGTTTGTGAAAATCGTTCTCGGAGCCATCTCTTTGTGGAAGTTGGTTAATTATACTGCTTCTGTCAGGACATTCCAAAGGATCTCGTCAGGGAATCAACCATCTGTCAGAAGAGTAGTCACAGTAAGACGTCTATGGAATGTCTTGATTCTTGAACACTGAAACACATGTATTCTCCATCATCAGTGGTCTAATCAAGGGTATATGAACCTGAGGATTCCCACGTCAATCACAGGGTATCTTATGCTATATGAATGTCTTGACACTAGTACTCTAGATCACCTATATTCTTCCTCATCATAGAAATTATCAAAGGTATAGAATCTCAAGGAATCCCATTGTGGTGGTGGGGTATCTTATGCCAGAGGCCTGTCTCTAAGGTTTTCCTCAGATTCTAATGTTTATCATGGGGCATACAATGAGTTTAACATCTTCTAGAGATGGATCTGAATGATCATAACACTAAAAATATTTGATCACATTAGCACATCCCTAGGATGGATCATCCATAATGTTTACCATATGGATATATCGAAATTCCCAAAGTGTTCGGACCCAAGAGTGGTGTGTCCCACTGAGGGGAAGATTTCACACAATGAAGGATGATCTGGACACCAAAAAGGGAAGATAAAAAAATATTGTCCCCAAAAAGGGGTACCCAAAGGTTTACTAGAGGATGGGATTGAAACTTATGTATGCTTCATACACACATGAAATTTATCAAAAACGACATAGTTCAAATGGGTGGTTTGGGGGTTACATGTGGATAGCTTCAAAGGCTCCACAAAAAGTAGCAATTGGATGGATGGGGCTTCTGCATGATTAGATACCTGAGTGGATGTCATGAGTTCACCTTGATGTGTAATCCTAGATAAAATCAGGATGTATATGGGGGAAGTGTCGAAGGATGATGATGAGATGAAAATTATCTGAAGATGAAAATGATGGTATTGAACCTCAGATTGTTTTTCTCCATATCTTGTTGTCTGGGAATCAGTTTCCATATAGTTACATGGGGAGATGAGACACCTAAAGAGGTGGATTTGAATTAATGGAGTGCATGGATTAGGGACCATTGGAAATGGAACCCTCTAGTTAGGGCACGATCCTCCCAAAACAAAAAAAAAGGCTCAATGGAAATACCAAGATGTGAAATGGATGATGGTCTTGAACCTCAAGGAGGCTTCCTACATATCATGGTTCATGGGAATTAATCTCCACATATATTAGGATGGGGGCATAGAATTGGGGATTAAAGAAATGATATAATCCCATAGACGTGGTCGGGGATTAGGCATGGTTGTCATCCCTTCACTAGAGGGAAACTATTGGTTTGAGGAGAATGGTGAAGAGCAGGTCTTATGCATGGTTAGCCTCCCATGTAGATCAGAACACCTTAATGGATGGATCCAAGAGATGTGTCCCCAAAAGGGATGATGCACATTAGGAAGATACATCCTAAAAAGGGAGCATCAGGGTTTACTATTGATAGGGGTTGAATCTGAGAGAGGCATCTTACATACTGGGAATGGATCAAAACCCATGTAGTTTGGAAGGAGAAAGTGGCTTGATGTTTAATGTCATGTATGATTAAGGTGAAATGATGTGAATTTGTTGGGATAGATGGGTGATGGAGAGTGATGAAATTGATACTCAAAGAGGCTTCCATCATTCCCTATTTAGAGGTTAGGGATCAAAGTCTTCATAGTTTAGTACGTTCAGTGTAATATCATTCTAGATGAGGGGGGGGGATCGAGGCATACACAAAGGATGGAAACTCAGAGATGTTCTCGGTGATTACACATGGTTTCCAATCCCTCACAATATGGACACTCTAGGTTGGAGGAGGATTGTGAACTATGGTAATTATGCATGAATATCAGTCCATGTCTATTAGAACACCACAATTGAGGGATCCATGAGATGTGTCCCAAAAGCTAATATGTCACATCAGGAAGGTACATTACATGAATGTAGAAACATGGTTTACTGTGGATTGGGGTTGAACCTTAGCGAGGAATCCTACATACCTAAATTGTATCAAACCCCCACTTAGTTAGGAAGTTGAAAGGGGAATGGATTTTAACGTCCTAGAAGATGAAGGTGAATTGATGTGAAGTAATCAGGAAAGATGGGTGATTGGGAGTTATTAGATTAAATTTCAAATAGGCTTCTTACGTACCCTTTTTAGAAGATAAGGATCAATGTCAAATTAATTCAGTACATGTAGTTTAACATCATGCAGGATGAAGGGGTGCATTGAATCATGACGTACACAAAGGATGAATACCAATAGATGCTCTAGGGGATTATACATGGATAGAAACCCATAGAGTATGTCACAGTTGATGCTTACACTACGATCACGTTAGTCTTTCTTAGTGTGAGAAACACGAGTCAATAACCAAAATCATGATAATTTCAATAAAGGTGCATCCACAAGGGATGGTTTTGGGATTACACATGGTTAGTAGCCCATAGATATGGATATCGAGACTCACTCTAGGAGGGAGGCCCGTGAAGGTGGTTTGGGGATTATATGGAGATTACATGGGATGCAAATGGAAACAAATCATAGAGGGAGTTATAAGGTGGATTAAAAAGGAAGGGAGTGAAATGTTCCCTATCTCATCCCCTCTCTAGTCTTCTTAGGCCTTACAAACCGGCCAAAACACACAGTTTAATGTCATGTGTTGAGGAGAAAGATAATTGAGAATTTAATTTCTTTCATCTTAGATAATGTGTACACACTCCCCAACCATTTTACATACATAACTTATACCACCCCCACACATAGGGAAGGTAAAGAAAAAGAAATGCATGAGGGGAGTGATTTGGAGGATTGGTAAAATAAGGGGCCCACATTAACCTATCTATGAGAAGAAGAAACATCCCTTAGCATACCTATGTGAATAATTATCAGGTAGGGAAATATAACATGAAGGACATCTCGAGGGATCATGAAATCACTTCATAAAAGCCTGGATGACTTTACAAGAGAGGGTATTTCAAATCAAAAGTAATTTCTTAGAGGGGATTATAGATAATATTATTATTCTCGAAGAGGAGGAGCTTTAGAAATGAAGGTGTTTCATGAATTAATTAAAAAAATTGTCTCAATGAAGGGAGTAGCTTCATGGTGTTTTGTGAACCATTCAATGCATAGGGTATAAATGTTCATGGAGTGAGCATCATGAAAGCTGAATGATCCAAAAAGTACCAAGTGACCAAAATTGACTCCTTCCATTGTGATGGATCTAGGGCTTCTCGATGGGAACCCCTAATTAAAGTGGAGGTAAATAAGAATGAAGGTAAAGCTAGTCTACAGTGCTTAAATACCCTGGATGATGCATTTTATCAATGTTTCATGGAGCAAAGGGACCATCAGAAAATGATACCACATAATGTGAATGGATTGGGAAGAAATCCTATGGGGTGGGGTAGAGTGGCATATTTATAGGCACTATGTATCGTAATTCACTGAGGCAATCCATGAAGGAAATTTCACTTCACGATAGAGGTGGTTCCATAGAACTTGCAGTGCCATCTGTCAATACTTCATATAAGTCGTGGTGCTCAATGGACTCTCAGAGGAGACCATCAGTGCTTCACAGTGGTCATGGAGGTGTCTATCTACATGTTTCACATCATTCATGGTGGTAAAGGTCTAGGAGATGGGGATTCATGATGTAGACCCTTTAGTGGTTTTTTGGGGTTTAATTTTGTCCCAAATAGTTTCAGTTTCCCTCGATTCATATTGGTAACATATTTTTATGCCCACAATTATGTTAACATTCAATGTAATTTCGTGTTGGAGACCTATAACGTGTTTTATTATAATGTAGCATTACTAAAATGTGTCAAAGATCACATTACATGGACAATAAAAGGAATATAAGGTATAATCCTTAAAATAAGTTGACACTCAATATTTTTTTATATAATCAAAAAATAGGGCTCTATTATTCTTGGTGTGGACACATGATACGTTAACCCTTAACATGTAATGGACCAAGACTCCACATTACATTAATTGTTTAACATAATTTTGTGTTCAAAGTTAATATTCCATTCTATTAATAACATAATATCACATTATATTTAAGGATACATTTTCACATAAATGTATCCTCAAATTAGTCTTGAGATCGCATTAATGCTAAATAATGTCTCAAATGGGAGAACTAGTGAATACATTTTAGAAAAACATATCCTCGTGTAAAAAACATAACGTTACGTTGACACTCTACATAATATCAATTTTGAAATTCCATTTATTTTCCAAAATCTTATTATCATTTTAAAATTATTAAATAAGAAATGTTAAATTTTTAGTGAATATTACTCTGACACCATTGTTTTGTTCGAAATAGAATCCCTCATATGGACACATTTAATGTTTTATCCATATGATCATATCAAAGAACATAATTACCGAAAAAATTGGGATATGAAACTATTTTAATTGTAAAGGGTTCCCCTGTGTGGAAGGACACAATACTTTATTTCTCTTGCATGCAAGTTTATACAAGTTTCATAACCTTTTTCACTATTATCTGAATTCACTGAAGGGTTTTTGGTGGATCATTTTATGAACATGGTAGTGGAAGAAAACCCATATCAGTATGATATATCATCAATAAAATAAATATTAAATATATATATGTATGAATAAAATATACAAAAGAACACATGGATATATGATGTGGTATCCTCCACCGATATCTTCTTACAGGAGAATACATAACGTAGATCACTAATGGAGAGGATGGGGGATTACAACAGTGACTAGATAATAGTTCCAAACTCATGAAATCTTTAAAATAGAATGGGATGTATTATATTTATAAATATGTGATTTATGAAATTACATTATTGAAGGTAGATATAGAAAATGTTTTATAAATATGATGATCAGAACCACAACTACACACACCATACACCAATAGGAGTGATCACATCCATTTTATAGGCCTCCACAACACTGAGATTTTAATTAAAAATCATAGCATTTATATTTAGTACATAAAATATATTTCTTAATGTTATTAAAAATATTATTAAATGTCCCAAAACATTTTTTTCATTATAAAAATAAATTTTTCCATTCTTCTGCATCATTATTTCGAGTTGATCAATTATTGGGTTGAGATTTTGGAATATTTTATAGGATTATGAAAAACAAAATTTGTGCTTTAATTTTTTAGCCAAAATGACAACACCATTATCATAGTGTTTTTCTTGGTGTTCCTAGTGTAAATAAAAGTATTGTAAAAATCATTCTAATCATTTTGATATTGACATGGATCAAAGATTGAATTTTATTGGCTAAAATATATTGGGAAGCCTCACCAAAACATTATGGAATCAATGTTGTGTAAAAAATAGTATAAAGTTATCCAACATGTCGAAGCCCATGAAATTTTATCAATAATGGTTCAAGAACTTCCACGACCATGAATAGGTATTGATGAATGTTGTTTCATCTTTAGAAATAGTTGAAACTAATGAATCACTTTCCTCTCTTAACGAAAATTGACATAACTAAATGTATAAATGTAGAAGGTTTAAATGTGGGGTGTTAATGAATTTAGTAATAAATTCCAAAACCATATATCAATTGAGTCAATGATCTTTTTATATTGGTTCCCTGATTTGGGAGACCTTCCATGTGTTTTAGGTAATTTATTTAGGAAAACCACTTAGAGAAGCAGTGATCAAGGGCGTTTCTTCGTTATTATTTAGGAATGGTTTATCAATGGCATCCTCTCAGCCTTCATTATTTATTTATTTGGTTTTATTTTATTCAGTGAAGGACATTGGTGTGTCTTCGTTTTTGGATGAATTTTCCTCACATCATTATTATTTGATCAAGGAATGATGCCTCTATGGATTTGACGATGATGCCTTATGTCATCAAGTGAGGTAATCCATAATTAGTCTATCAAAAAAAATCATTATATTTATGTAAACTATACTAATTCTCAATAGTGTTCTCATGGTGATTTTTCCTCTTATCACTATTCAATAAAGAACGTTTATTATTCTCTCAACTGATCTCAAATTTTAACTATATAAATAGACATCATTGGGTTAGTGTCATTCTAGTTGTTATCTTGTTATTCTATTTTTCATTATCTAGAATTCATATTAGTTTATGTAGAGATATATATATGAGTTACTAGATGGGGATATTGATCCTGTAGTTGTAAACATTTATTTTTGGAAATAAAACCCCTGACAAACCCAGCTTTTGATATTGAAAACCCTGAGGTATGAATTTCATTACCTTTTGGAAATCATTTATACACTTGTTAGTATTGTCTGATTCATGTGCTGGCTAGAATTTTTGTTCTATATTTATATTATTTATTATGGGTGTGTGTGTTATCCTGATACCCATATATGAATATTGTTTCTATGAATAATGTCTGAGTATCTTGTTTCTACGAATGAAGGTCATCACATGTTGTTATTTTTACTACCAATTTCAAAGGATGGTATGCTATTATTTCAATGTATGCTTCACTTTTGAAAGTATTTTTTTAGTATTAATTTTGACATGATTGGTGTAATTTAGTATTGTGGTATCCCCTTAGAGAGGGTGTGTACTCGACATACAATGATGGTGGTGGTGGATCCAAAAGTGGTGAGACCATGTTATTCGTGTACCCAATCCCATAACTTGATGCTCTAAGGATACAGAGTAATAATCCCTGACTTGATTCCAAATATATTTCGAGTATGTTTTCAATTCGATGTCTCTTGGATATTACATATCATGTTCTTTACACTTGTGTATTTTTTTGTTGCATTTGAAATCCACACAATATTCCATACAATATGGAAATGATGTAGGTATTGTTGGGGATCATGATGTCTTGGTTAAAACATGGGATATATCTACGTGATTTTTTATTTTTTTCACATCATTTTTTATCTTGGAACACAACTATTATAAATTTTCATATTTTTATGGATACATTAGTTGTGTAATTATTGTTTTTATTACTCACACCATGCATGGAAATATTAATATAGGTGAAAAAATCATGTATATAGATCGATTAAGGGGAATGGGTCCAGTGGTATATAGATGACTCATGGAGAATAGATTTGGGGGTGGGATGAGGAAAGAAAACCAATGATATATCGGGTGTCATATTTATTTATTACACACTTCTACTTATTCTCTGCTAAGGCTGGAAACAGCAGGAGGCATGTTTTTTTATCTTTATTTATTATATTGTCTATATTGGATGTGATATTAAATTGCTATTTTTTAACTTCCACACTTTACAATGGTTAATAAATATTTTATTTTAATAATTACATGATATTGAGGGTATATTATATACACTGATGAACATCATACACTGGTTTCTTGTCAGAATCCTATTTTATATGGGGAGGCAAGAATGTGGTCTTGTGACTCTCTAACACAGACTAGAAAGGTTATATCCTGGTGTCCCCAAATAGTATCAGATCAGGTTTCTTATATTTTTTTAGTCTAACATAGGATATGTTAGAAATGATATAACTATTTGGGACTCGACTATATAATCTTCCTTATTCTTGGACAACCCAAGTTTAATAAACATTAACTTAATAGCTAATATGATTAATGTAACTATTTTATTGGTTTTTATTGATTTTAAGAATCGTGAGTTGGAATATAGGATCACATGTCATCTATAGACCCATCATTGATCTCTATATTTTTATATTAATTTATTTTTTTGAATTTTTATAAGGGTTTGCGATAAAATCTTATTCCATATTGAGTGATATATCTATTAATCATACTATTGTTATATGTATATAATTTAATTAATTAGAAACGCTAGAGCATCGTAGTATAATTATATATATATTATCATGAATAACACGAAGAAATAAATAACTATAATTATTTTGTGGAAGGATAGACTTTGGGTTATGGGTATCCCCTAGGTAAATCATTGTATGATCTCATAAAAAAATTGATATTTTCCATAAATATTTTAAATGGATTCCTTTTTGTTATATAAGATTTCTACTAAAAATTAATAATGAGAATGACAGTTGTCGAGGGTTAAGGTGTCCATGTTAGGGTTGATTCCCGTATTCAGCCACATTTTATGCACGAGGGTTCAGTAGAGAATGATCACACTCATGTAATCATAGAAAATTTAGTAGTCCCACCATGGTAGGAAACCTTCCTACTTTATCCTATCCAATGAAGAGGGTGTTGAGGTCCATGGTAGATTATATCAGCTTCATACGACTCTGGCATCATAAATCCTATCAGGGAATTCATGAACAAACAGATGATAAATACATGATATAAATCATCAGTGTTGTATTCTACCACCAGGAGACACTTGAGAAAATTAATTAAAATTTGGATACATTCATGATACAATAACCCATCAGGATGTGGTGGAGAAAAACGGAACACGACTGCAGGCATGAGGTTCTCACCTAAGAGACATTTAAGAACCTTTTCTTCGGGGATCTGTTCCCCAACATGCTTGATCTGATCCAAGAGAAGGATTTCATTGAGCTAACACAAGGATCCATGACAATATATTCTATCTCCACTCATATTGTAGAGAACCATCCTTTTTATCCTCTCTTGTATGGAAGTGAGGCCCTGAAGGAAATGATGTTCAATATCAAAATTCATCCGAAAATTAGAAAACATTTTCAGAGTTTCAACCTAGCGATATACATTAATGTTCTATAAATGCCCTTTACTATTAATAAGGTTCT
Source organism: Viscum album (assembly GCA_963277665.1). Lineage (NCBI taxonomy): Eukaryota > Viridiplantae > Streptophyta > Magnoliopsida > Santalales > Viscaceae > Viscum > Viscum album. Next base: position 1,651,601,548 of record OY728121.1, on the reverse strand, counting down.
AGAGAAGGAACAAGTACTTTTTTTCATCCACTTTTTTTGTACATAATCAATTCGACCTCTTACCACTACAATGAAAATATCCTTTGGTAGTAGGTGGGGGAAGGGTAGAGATCTGTATTAGAGTGGTAGTTTGTTAGTGTAGCATAGTAAATATTCATTATACCCCTTAAGAGGAGGTCTATAATGTTTCCAATATGAAAGGGTTGTTCATTATCACCTATTCTACAAAATACATTATAGTATGTTACAGTTGTGTGTGATGAAATTGTGTCTTCATGGGTTTTTGACTCGGTATTTGATGATGAGTTTTCATAGTGGTATTGGGTGAAGATGATATATATACAATAGATATGTATGTGGTCCTCAACAGTAGGTTTTGATTATTATGACTCAAAAAACACATGCATATCAAGTACAGGGTCATAGAGTTAAATATTTTCATGTTTATGCAGTGGATAAGACTCAAGAAGTTAATGGTTAAAGACAGTCAACAATACGAGGTACAATTTTTATCACCTATAATTTGTTTATTTCCTTGTTTGATATCATTTTTTATAATTCATTCATATCCACACATGTTTTTTTGACTTGAATTACCAATCATGTTGTATTCTATGTCACATTCTATTTATACATGATTTATCTTGAACATTGACCATGTTTAGTGATTCTTATAGTGTCATATTGTCATTGATGGTTATAGAAAAATGTGTTAATTCATGATTTTGGAGATTAAGATCTTTAATGAAATTATTGGTATAGACTATTTAACTAGATTCCAGGATCATAGTGATTTTTATCGGATAAGGGTACCATTTACTTTACATAAGGGATAGGTTTATGATGACTGAGTAATAGAGAATATAGTTTGTAGAGATAGTCTAGAGTTGAGTTTTTTTTGGGATTATAACCATGTTTACTGTAGGATTGGATGTTTCATTAGGATCAATAGAATACCCTTTATATTCTACTCTTGTCGTGGATCTCTATTTCAAATTCATCCCATATGGTGTAACATGACATTCCCTTGATAGAGGAGTTGACTTTGAGATAGATCTTGTGTCATGTCCATATTGGATGAGATATTCCATAAATCTGTATATATATATATATATGATGAAAATAATTATTTTCATGCATGATATATTGATAATAATGAATTAATTAATATATAGTTCACGTTACATCCATTAATCAAATGAATAAAAAATCATAAGTATAATAATATTCATATGGTTCAACCCACTTAAAGCTATTGCTGATTTTAAAATTAAATGAAAATTTCATCTGTTGAGGGTTATACATTCATGAGATGAATTTATTGGTCATGGAATTTACTATAGAATTACAAATGAATTTGTAAATGTTTTAGTAGTCAAAGAGTTTCATTTACATGCTATACATAAAGGAGCATCATACAATGGGGTGTGTGTGGATACCATCATTCTTGGCTGAACCACCCTAAAACAAAATGTATCTTCATCCTTATTCATTTTTATTTATATATTAAATCATATCATTGGAGTAAGTTAAATCATGCATTTACTACATGTGATTCATTCAAGATGTGGGAATACCATGCAGGATCGATATTTTTCCCCTTTAGTGATTTTAATAAAACCCAATTGATGGTGCATATGAATCATTTTCTTCAATGGTTGAATGTACATATTTTTATAGTGTTCTTAATTTAGAGTATTTATGTATAGTTTCATATGTTCATTCATGAAGATCATCAAAACATGGTTTTTATCACTTCATATTATACTAATAATTATTATTAGAGTCATTTTAAAATCTTCAATTGTATTACATCATTCAAATATTATATTATTGAATTTATTCCAAAAAATAATTTGAAAAAAACAAAGTATCATGTTTTTGGTTTCACAAAAATTTACAAAAAATGATTACCCTAATGAAAAGGGGATATTTTAGGGTATCGAAAGACCTAGTGTTATGAAGATGAAATGCGTAAAGGTATCATGGATATTACCTATTGATGAGTGCTCACGTAAAGGTAACACGTGTGTTAATTTTATGATAAGGGGTTCACTAAATGGTAAAAATATCATTCCTTATGGTACAAAAGGTTAAGAATGATTTTCATAATGTGACATAAATTCAAGAATTGTTGTGACCTCACACAAACAATGATCATGAAAAATAATTTTTTGATTTACCTTCACAAAGAAGGGTATATATAAATTTCAAAGAAGGTAACCATTTTGTAGAAAGTTCTACATAATGGTAATCCTCATGTTCCTTTACAAAACATGGTGTACATAAGTGTAACCCATGTATTACCTTTACACACCATAAGAAAATTTAATGTTACCCTTATATATATAATTTTTTTACATATGGTTCTCCAATTCTATCTATACAAGAAGGCTCAAGAGATGATTACCATTACACGGAGTGTCTGTATAAATTTATTATGAAGATCTAATTACAAATAATATTGTAATTGAATTTGGGTAAAAATTATAGATTCTAAAATTTATATAAAATTTCATTAATGACATTAATGTGTTGTAAAATATTTATAAAATATTAAAAATGTTATTATTTGATAATTAATTTCATAAAATTTTTATAAATTAATTAAATATAAAAAGTATGATTAAATAATTATTTTTAATCATTTTATTCCCAATTATTAAAAGTTAATATTTGTAATTCATTTTACAAAATTATATGGAATGATGAATAATAAATAAATAGTACAGTTTATTGAAAAATAAAAATTTATAATTTATAAGGATTTCTAAAAAATTAAAAAACCCCATAATATGCAATATTCATATTTAAATTATGAATTGTTCATTTTTAGTAAATTTTAAATTGTTCAAATTGATGGGGCCTTATTTGGTTAATATTTAGGCCACATCAAAAGGTGATTTGATGATGTAAATCATCAAGTATTAAATAATAATTCAGTATATTCTTGAAATATTATGTAACATGTTTACATAATAGAAATGGGATTATAAATTTTTAATAATTCAAAAAATATCATGTAAATTACATAATATTTTAAGATGAAAAAATTCATTTTGAAAATCTTATAAAGGGTTTATATTCAAAAATATAAAATTTCCATAATGTTAATTAAGAAATTATAAAAGTATTTATAGTTATATTTTACTCAGGAATTGTTCATATATGTTTATCGCTTGTTCAAATTTAATAATTTTTCATTTATTTAAAAGGTTATTTCCAACTATATCCATTTTTAGTAAATTGTTTAATAAATTTTAATATTATGCTTACTTTAGACTAATTTTTTAATACTTCATATAAGATGGATCATCACATTACATTTTAGGAACGAATCTAAAATGAATTTAGATTTTCATCAACGTTGACCTTAGTGTTAAAGTAATGTTAAGAACTTGAAATTAGTTTTTGAATAATCTTATTCATATATTTTTTTTATGGTGAAATTGATTCTTTCTTGGGTAATGTATACCCACACAGAGGGACATCGGTTCAGACTACCTACCTATATAGGGGATTATTCCTTATCTAGGAAGGAAAATGGGGTCTTTTATCTATCACTCCTTACATACTCATGAGGATCACTCTATTCCTTTAAAGGAAGTGTATATGTAACTTATGTATACAATTTAAATGTTTTTTAATAAGTACAATTGAAATATATTTTCAGTATATAACACATATATTGTGGATGTATATAGGGTTTCACATCAATGTGGTTTTAATATATTGGTTAGTGGAGGGAATACGATTCAAAAATAAATTAATAGAACAATGAGATATGAAAGGGAATAAAATGATATAATATGGTGAGTATAAGTCCCCTTCAAATATTAATTGGTATATTCCTTCCAAAACAACAATTTTCATACCCTCAATCATCCAACAAGGTATTTTTTACCAATGTTGGGTACCCATGGTTTTCCCTTGGTTTTATAATTTTTATTGTTTTATTTGGGTAAAAATTATCTCAGAATCAATAAATGTTACGATATCAGAGGAATATAGTTGATTTTATCCATAAGATGTTTCGAATCATGGGTTTTCCACAGAGCTATCAACGAATCATATATTCAATTATTAGGATGAATAACTACCTAAATAATTATGTTGTGAGATGAATGATAAATTTAACAAATTTATTATTTGAATATGGATATTTTCATAATGGATGATATTGATTTTATAAATGTGACATCATTTTAGTGAGTGACAATTTAGGAAAATTAATTTTATAGGGATAGTAATAAATGACAATAATTTGATAAAAAAATTGTTTTAGAAAAATATAATCATCATCCTCAATAATTACATTATGATCAATCCTTGAAAAGGGATTATTAATGCATGCTACTCCTAAGACATTTTATTTAGTAAATGTTATTTGGGAATATTAGTATTTTACGAAATGTTCTTATGGAAAATTTAATGCCTATCAAGAATACCTACCCTTGTAACCAATTGTTGAAATTGTTCAACAAGTGACTCCAAATGGTTACGGAAGCATATAGTGATTGACATAAGGTGTCTATCGAATTAGATTCTAAATTTCCAAACCCATCTTATGTTCCCCCTCATGTTCTCAATATGAATGGGTACGTCTTATAATATTCTGTATGAGTAAATATATTAAATTAGTTGATAAGAGTAAAGGATTCCTTAAATGTATATTTATTATAAATTAAATTATGTTATTATGATAGATATATGATAAATATTATTCTATTTGAATTTATATATATATATATATATAATTTAGGAAGTTGAGGAATATTTATATTTTAAAGGTTTCATTCTTTTAGTGGGTCAAAGAGTTCCTTTGATGATAACATGAATACTCAATCTTGGAAAAACATATTAAAATATGTGTATTATCTCACTATTATTTTGCTATGAGAATTAATGAATAGTTCTCTAAATGAAATGATATCGATGTTTTCTATTTACATGGATTAATATTTGTTTAATTATATGACATACTTTGTAGGTAAACTAAAAATGGCTTGTTCTAGATAGGAAATTATCCTATTCTCATAAGTTGAACTGATCAAAAAATATATTCGAATTCAAATAATGTATCCCAATATTATTCACATTCTATGAAAAGATGAACATTTCATATGGTTTTGGTATTCATGTAAATTATAGATATTTCATAATAGAAATAGTTAAAAATGAAGAGGAAAAATTAATCGAAATGTTTTACAATGTTTTTTAAATAATCAAATCAATTTCATTAAATCGATGGTTTCTAAATAAAGTGAAATAACATTTCCATATGATGGGATTATCTAAAATACCTGAAGGAGTTTGGAAAAGTACATGGAATTTACTTTTCAGGTATGGGTGATATAGATTTTAATACATTATTTTTGAGAGATATATAACGTTGAATATATATTTTCAAAAGTGTTGTAATTATTTAGGCGTTCAAAATAAAGGAAAAATTTGATCAAACATTTACTTAAAATTCAAGAGAAGAGGTAAATAGTTAATACATAGATTATTTTAATATGAATGATGTTATCAAACTGAAATGAATCTATATAAAAAAATAGTATATTCATTTTTTTTCACTTCTGTGGTAATATAAGATGTTCTATAACAACTAGTATTTATAAAGATATATGATATTGTGGAATAAATACCCATTGTTTTGGATTCATCAGTTTATATAAAAATATTGAAGTGAAAATTTATACAAAAGTGTTTTATATAGGATAAAATTTGAATCCAAATATTTGTTAAAATGTGTGTGAATGTTTTTCTACCACACTTCTATGATATATTTTAATAAATAATTATGTTCATATTAAGAGGGTTAAAAAACATAGAATACCATATATTGTATAGACACTTTTTTGTCCTAGTAAGACATTCAAAAAAACACATACAAACACTCACACACACGATCACACACACAATCACACACACACACACACGGATATATATATATATATATATATGGATCTAGGAACTGAGATAATGTTCCATTCTGAGGCCAGGTGTGTGTGAAATTAATTTTCTAAAAATATTAAAATTATATAATATTATACATATGATATATTTAAAGAAAATATGATAACTCTTAATCATAGTCTCGAATCAAATTATTGAGACCTAAATTGAGTTCAGAATGTGATGTCTAACCATGGAGGAGCCAAAAATACATCGGTGATGGGCATTAAGATAAAATTGGATGCTGGAAGGTGATTCTAGTTTTATAAATAAACAATTTAATTTATTTGACTAAATATAATAATTTTTATTTAAAATATAAATATATAGTTATGTAAGGATCTATAGGGTTAGCTGCATAACCCTGGGATCTATATGCAATGAATTCGTCCCCCTCATTGGAAAATTGGATTCTGATGAGGAAGAACCTCAATATCCTAGAAGATCGAGATGTAGCGAAAAAAACAATTCCTCACAATTATTTGTGAGGATAGTATTGGATGGAGAAATATCCAAAACCATATACGAATCATCATTTGTGGATATCACCTGAATTGATTAATCTATTGGGCATGATCATTATCTTTCATTGATTTTCCTCATTTTCCATACTATTCATGAACCCAAGTACAAATTTAATTTGATTATTTATTTTCTCTCAACAAATCATCCAAATTGTATCCATTAGACAAGGAATCTTGGAAAATTGTTGTTAAACTTGTGTTCTTGTTCCTTTTTACCTTTTTTATTCTTATTAGTCATCATTGGACCTTGGGTTAGCGATTTTACTTTCCATGTGGGACCTCCCTCGACCAGACCCCTGGAATCACAATATAATCACATGGGATGAATAGAAAATCAAATCATGGAAGTATACGTAGTTCTTTTGGTTAATAGGTGTTCATTTTTTTTTGAAATGGAATACAAATAGGGGGTGGTGAAATAAATGTTTCATGCATGATTTGTGCGATAAGTGACGAACCAAAAAAAATTCCCGACCACCACATATTCAAAAATGATGAACATTGGAAATATAGTTTGATTAAGGGAGGTTCGAAGGCATGATACTATGAAATGGAATTATATGTGGATATTTTGGAGAGGATATGACTTTATGGAAAACTCCTGACTACACGTCATGTAGTCTGAAGAGCACATGATGTGTCGAGCATTCGATATGGTGACTAGGGTTTTGGACGAGTTAAGTATAACAAACCATGTGGGATCCATAAAAACATGGTTATATGCTTCTAAAGACCATATGTGTACTATGGGAGTACATTAGAACATGCACGGCTGGGCACTCGACCAATGAACAATGGAACAACATGAGGGGATGATCTAATAAAATACATATAAACCTTGAGTAGATTTCGCATGTCATGTATTCCACCTATATGTCTTGTACATCTACCAGAGTAAGGAACCGTTTTACTTAGAGGATACAATTAAGAGGAATAGAGGGGCCACATGACCAGTGGGTCCTCTACACACTATGTACACCGTCTTCTGTTCTAGAGAAACTGCAATATTTTGTATCGCCTTCACATGGACTCAGATTTTGGATTTTCTATAGAATAACCAAAGTGTACTACTATGTATAATATAATGGCGGTGTTTGTGGATTATTTTGAGATATGAATATGGATTTTTTTAGTGGGAAACTTTTTTATGTGATGGTTGATGAGGAAAATGATCGAGCATGATCAGTAGGGACATCAGAGATGAACCTTCTATATGGAATGGGCATGGATAATCTACCTATCTAGGGAGTGTCTCTATCATAATAAGAAAATAATGGATCCTCTATCAATCATTATAGTGGTACCCACCTACTGGGATAGGTCATGGGCCCTCTACATATCCAACGGGTTCCACCCACATGTTGATTATTGGTATGGGCCCTCAACTATGAAAGTGGCATCCTCATGCGGGGTATAGAAGGGTCAACTGTCTATATCTGAGTGGGACTATCCTGCTGGTTTGGGAATGGGTCCTCTACTAACTATTTTTGTGGAACCCTCTTGCTAGGTTGGGAATTGGTCCGATATTAACCATTTGAGTGGAATCATCCTATTGAGCTATGTATGGTTCCTCTACCAATTACATGATAGGAACACTCCTACAGAGTTAGGGAATAGGAACTTAGTCATTAGAGTGGCCCCTCATGTTGGGTATGGGCTGGGTACTCTATTTATTATTCAGTAGAACCCTCCTATTATATGAGGTCATTATTCCAATAAATAGGTATTTTTATCCTTGATTATGCAAAAAAAAATTTATTTTATGGATAAACATGGATATTTATGATTGGAAGAGGTGTGGGATGCTATGAATAATTGATGGACTCTTGGAATAGAAAAATAGTTTATTGGGAAGGAATATGAGTTTGGGATCCCCTCTCACTCTCATTTTCCATTTTTTGGTTTCAACATATATATATTTGTATCTATGTTGTTATAATTTTTCTCTATTTCCTTGGGCTTAGATGACTACAATATATTTATTCCTATCATGTCTCTTTGAAATCCCCCAATAGATTAGGTTGTGTCCTACTATGTAAGTATATACTCACCCAACATGAGATTTTATATCATGTGTTATATCTTATGAAGATGACGGATATGTCAGTGGTTTTTAAAGAATATAATAGGGCAACTAGGTACATTATACTATGTATGGTGGTTGGAGCTTGAAGATTAGGAGATGGGATATCTCTGTACAATTACATTATATTTTTTTAGAATGGGAAATTTTTATGGTTGGACATATATTTCCCCCATTAAATTTAGTTTTCACTATCGTGCTCGTGTAAAACTTATAGGTTTTTCATAGAGGTGGTTGAATTGTATATTGTGCATATTTTTATTATTATTACCCATAAATTTTTCATCAGTATGATCTAGTGTGTACATAAAGGTAAATTATGAAAACGACTCCCATGTTAGATATTCCATTCAACACTTACAACCAGCCCTTGTCCATTGGAGGTGGGCATGGTGTAGATACAGATTGATCCTCTTTGGGTCGGGTCATGACATATTTGAATCAATAGTTGTTAAATAGTTGAGATGGTGTTTTTGGTAGTCCCCTTATGTGGATTTTGTGGGGATTTTTGGAAATAAAGTTGAAGTATCTCGAGTACCAATCATAGGCTAGTGAACCTAGTGTTGGTTTCAAATCCAACATATCCATTCAATTGGAGCTTTAATACCTTCTTGTGGACATGGAGTACTAAAAAATTTCTTACATAGATCAAATGGTACATGCATCATATATGATTGAGAGATTTGAAATTATTTCTTGTGCGAGATCCATAATATATATATATATATGTGTTAATATTTTTTTCACCATGGTACCTCATGATGAAATTCTAATGATTCATCCATGATGATAGCCAACCAGGTTACTGGTTTCAAATCATGATGATAATCCAATGTGCGATGAGGCCTATAATCAGGTTCCATCCATTGAGATCCTTCCTCGAGGTGGATAGTTCGAAACAACCCCCTTCGTTTATAAGCTTATCATACAAGCAATGTAGGATAATTATGCATGTATTCATAGTGCACTCCATGAGTTCCAGCACTATAGGATGTTGAGGTTCCTTGGTGAGCTAGATCCCCATGAAGAGAATCATTGAATAGAGTTGACGGTCCCCATTTTCATGATTATCAAGACACCAATAGATCTGGTGGTCACACTAGAAGCTACTAGTTTACATAGAGTATCTAGGTGCCAGTGGATTTTTGGTACACAAATGCATGATGGGTCGATAGCCTCATGACATGACTTCTATCATTTGTTTGGTGGGGAGTAATACCCCAAGTGATTTTTCATGGTTCAGATTTAGGAAGCTATTAATCAATTGTAGGGATTCAAGAAAATGGATGATTATACAATGTGGTTTGTGGACCATACTTGGTAAAACCATGACATGATCTGTGATGGTTTCTTCTGAAAAGGGAAGATTGAATAGGGGATCTATAAAGTGATTTGTGCCCTTGTGGTACCCTTATTCATTCCAAAAAATGTTGGAGAGTTCGTTATGGAAAATTTGATGAATAACTTATTGTTAGAGGCATGCAAAGAAGCTAGTTATTGTAGTGTGCATCACAAGGTTGTGTCATCTAAAAGAGAAAATAGCTGCTAGTTAACAGGATCTTGGTATATGAAATTTTTCAAGGATCAGTCTTGGGAAGATGTTAAGGGACATCATAGAGGACTAGGGAATCTATGATAGTATAATTTCTATGATTTGTATTGGGGATATCACTTGGTGTCTGACAACTGGCCCAAACATTATGAGGACCTCACGAAAATTGTCAACAGACCTCCACAATAGAGGTAACACTATAATCAGAGATCACCAAGGATAGGGGAAGGAGTACCCCCGGGAGGAAGAACTAATAAAGGTGTAGGTGGTGGTATTGGAGTATAGGATGTGGGAGGTTGAAAAATCTATGAGATCATTACAACACAAACATTAGCCATCCCATATTAGACATAATGAGCTGGTAGTCAGTGCCGTGGAAGGCTATAGATGATGGTGTCTTGTGACCCAATGACACATGAGATGATTGGTGGTAAGTTACAGGTTAATTATAATTTTTATTCAGTATTAGTAGACACATGGTAATGTCATTTATTCATCTATTTAGTCATGGTGTGAGAGTTGGATCTCCTAGTTTAGGTTCTTTCCCAGATTCATTTCCTTGAGGTTCTTACTGAGAACACTTCTTCTATATCATCTCTCTTTTGATAGTGCGATCTATATCGTGGTAGATATTGGTTCACATGGAATCATTTTGTCATAATGATTGAAACCTATGGTTTCATCTTGTTCAAGGATTTTTTCCATGGATCGATCCCATATTGATTTTCATGACAGATGATTCTGATGACTTCAAAATGGTGGGATTTGATTTTACATAATAACCTCGATAGATCTTATGGAAGGTTAAGTGGGTTCTGAGATAATGATTTTGAATCCCATCACCCATAAGTTGGTGATTGTATCTTTTGATATAGAATTATCTTTTGGAATTTGGAATCCTTTAATTATAGAGGAATCCATGGATGTCTTCTCCAAGTATGTTCTGGGTCATCCTATGAGGTATGAGATGGATTTTTGAATCAAATTAAATCTTGAGGCCTCTCTAATATACTCAATAGAAAATCATAAGGCCCCATCCGAGCTCTAGGAGTTGAAGTTGTAGTTAGAGACCCCTCTAGATAAGACTTTCATCATTCCTCGTTTGTCCCCATGGTATGATCCATTGTTTTTTATAAAAAAATCGAATGGGATCATACAATTATAAATATATTATCATAAACTACATCAGGACACAAGAAATAAAATGTACCATTTTACTAGGATTAACATTCTCTTTGACTAGTTTCTAGATGGGACATGGTTCTTTAAGTTGTACACCAATTCCAGCTACCACACGTTCGGTGTTTAGAATGATGATATTCTAAATTCAGAATTCTGAAGTTTCTATGGAAACTATTATTTCCCGGTGATTCCATTTACTGTGATGAATTCACATTCTGTTTTTATGGATTTGGTTAGCCATATCATTTATATGTACTTCCCCTAAGGTTTTTTTATTTATTAATGGAATACTCATATAATATGAGACAGAGGATAAGAATGCATAGCACTTGAGGACAATCCTATAATTTCATTGAGAGCATTAGATATATGGTACTCCATTCAAGTTAAATTTTTGGATTCATGATATTCACTTTCTGGGGCATGTAATTTCTATGGATAGTCAACCTATGGACCAAAAAAATAATGGTGTAATGATTTCATGGGATCCACCCTAGAGTGTGTTAGAGGTACGAAGTATTCATGGCTTAGTGAGTTAAAATTGAGTTCTTAGAAGAATGAAATATTATTAAACCCCCCTTGACTGACCTACCCTGAAAAGGTAAGCCTCTTACCTAAACTGGGTAGTGAAAGTGGGATTTTGAGGATTTGAGGTTGAGGTTAATGATTGATTCTGTTTTGAGACTACTGGAGGTGGGTGTGGAGTATATAGTGTATTGTGATGCCATTAGAATAGGGATATACTATGTGTTAATGTAGATATAGGTAGTTATTGAATACAAGTCAATGATATTGAGACCCCACAAGAAAAAAAATACAAGACTCATAATCTAGAGACAAAAGTAGTAGTCTTATCCCTAAGGATGTGGATAAATTATCTTCTAGGATATCACTTTGTGGTTTAATTAGACTATCAGAGTCTCACGTAAGTCTTACCATTTATGGACTTCAACCTGAGACAATAGTGCTGGTTAGAGTTCCTAGATGAAAATAACATATAAATAGTCTATATAATAGGGAAGGGAATCATGTTTTCCTATTCCCTTAATAAAAAGTCCTAGACTTGTTTTGTTTAGGAGGTTTTTGAGTAGTTGGATTTCTTTTAGTTGACATCAGATGTGTAAGAGGGTCTTGTTTTTCCTCATTGATGGTGTTGATTCCTTTGATCCATCAACATGTGAGAGAAACACATTTGGGATACACTGACTCAGAGGACCATCATGAACATATATCTACAAGAGATGGACCCTATGGTTTTTATGGTGCGAATCACATCATCCTTTTCTAGGGATGGAAGGCGGTCCCTATCAATATATGGTAGGAGATAGTTCAAGAGATCCTCAAATCTTCTTTAGATGTACATTGTGGTAGGGGAATATGTTCAATGTACTTGAATGATTGTCTTGGTGGGCCAAAAATAGATGGTGCCAGACCGATTTAATCTCATGGTTTATCACCTGTTAGCAGGTGAAGGTTGAGAACTAGGTTCTGATTGGTTATTTATAGCCTCTTGAGATCCCAGAGTAGAAATGGGATGAAATATCCATGGAACTCGTTAAAGGGATTCCATGTATTGTGAAGGGACATTATTCCATCATGGAGTTATCTGACTAAATAAATAATTCTTCACACATCCTCTCATTCCAAGAGGAGAGTTAACTGGATATTTTTTATGGAACATATACATAAAGTACATTTTTCACCTTCATCGTGTGCCAACAACCATTATCTACGACCATGATGTGTGGTTGAAGTCATTTTCGGGGAGAGGACAATGAGAGGAATTCATAACCCATATTTGGATAAGTACATTTCACAACAGACAAATGGGAAATCGAGGGTACTATCCAGGTGTTGGGGGGGGGATAAAAATGGATTTTGTTTTAGACATTGAAGGAAGCTTCGAGGATCAATTTATCATATTTGAGTTTTTTACACCGATATATACCTCTCTACTATCATAATTCCACATTTTGAGTCCCTATACGAGTGACCTTGTAGGTCATCCTTGTACTCTATATAGATCGGCACGTGGTCTCTTATGGATCTAATGATGGTGTTGGTAATGAATAAGAATGTCCAGGTCATCCATGAGAATCAATTCCATCCCAGAGACGACATGAAACTTATTTATATTGACATCATTGAGCCTTGGAGTTCAATTAGAAGACCAAAATTTCAAGAGATTCTCCCGATGAAGAGGATTGTGGAGGTTTATCCATGGATGGATGTTATCCCAGTGGTTTGTCAGGATGTTTGATATCTTCTATAGGGTTGATGAGGTTTCATACGGCCTTCCCCAACCCCCATAGTTGTAGAGTGTGCACATCCTCTTCCATGTTTATTACCTAGGGAAATATGTTCAGGAACCCATACACAATATTTTCTTTGTAAATATAGATATAGTTGATGGATAAATTTTTTTAGAGAAGTTGGGGGTGATCAAGGATTGATAGGAGTGCACCTTTCATGGACAGACAATTCACATAGTTCGCATGTTGTAGTAGCACAAAAACATTTCAAAGAACTCATAGGATTATGAGATTTAAATGGGGTGTAGATACCCAATGCATGACGTACATAGACATTACATTACTTTTGTAGAATATCTAATACATAACAAAAACAGACACCAAAGGACCTTAATGGTTTGTTGTCTTTGGAAACTCAAAATATAATCTTATAATCTTGGTTAAAGATCATCAAAATATCCCATAAATATATTTCTTTTTTTTAACCTAAAACCTTTCTTTGTATCCTGTGGAAAAGAAAACAAATAATTGGTGAGATCAAATGCTCAGTAAGGGAAAAAATGGAGAGAATAAAACATACCATATACATTTGAAATTAAAAACATGAACATAATGTTTAAACATCAAAAGCATGAGAAATGACATAAAACATGGCAGTACATAAGGCATAGATCATAATGGAACATCAAAAATGATAAAATAACTTGTGAATAAAAAATGAAATTGTGGCAACCATTTAGAACATGTTATGATCTCCATATTTTCCAAGGCATTGCTGCCAAGACCATCTTAGTGGACAATGTCTCTTTCGGAATCGAGTTCACTCCTCGTTCCAGTCTTGTATTACTGAACCAGTTTAACTTTCCATTCCATCCATGTCTATCTCACGAGATATAAATCTTTACCCAATGCATTAGAGGGAGATATAGGTCCCACCCATCTCATAATGAAATAATTCTTACTTGTGGCACAAAATATACTTAAAACATTCATCATAACCAAAAGAATTAAATGGGTTTCATAAACATTATCCCATCATCACATAATACATATAAAAAAATGGATATTTCATCATAATGAAACTGAAACCATGTAAATAGTAGATAAATTAATCTTGAAACATACACATATGATATAATGTCATCTTAGATGGAAAATGGTTTTGATAAAACACTTCAAATTAATTATTTATGAAAATATCCTTTCTTCTTCAAAATAATTTTCTTTTCACAAACTTCCATGAAATTTTTAATGAAAAGAATTTTTTTAAAAAAGTCATAAAATCTTGTAGATTAAGCGTCATGAAAATGAGGCGTTATGAAACCGTAAAAATATATTCATTCCGCATAAGTTAAAAATAACATTATTCTCGTACTTTTGTCGGAAAAGTCAAAAAGATCCTCGTATGGTAAACAAAAAAAATGAATCCTTACATTACTTGTAGTAAAAGTAAAAAGGGGTAAAATGGATATTAAAAATACATGAAAACATTTTTATAAAACATGGGCAGGGATGATAACATTAACCCCAGTAAATACTTACGAATAACAATCTCGGATAAGAACGAGATTGGAATAGTTATCCCTTACCTTAGGTCCGATATGCTTCGTACGTATCCAAACCTACTGTACAATGATTTAAATAATGTCATTGACTTATTATAGAATCATATTCATTGTTATGATATCATATATGGTTCACATATGACTTTATATTACCCGTTCTTTCGTAAATCCATGTCAAAGCAATGTTTTGGGTAAAATTGTTTCATTTATTGTACAGTTTCGACTTGTTGTTCTTTATATTATTACTTATATCATAATTTCCATAAATTAATAATGTAAAACATGATTTATATATAATAAATATTCAGCATATACATATATATGATAGATTGATAAATGGAATGAAATACACCGTTCATGGAGATTGTAACTCGTACGTACGCATGAACGTTGTTTTCGTTTCCTTATTGAATTGAATGGAATTAAGTAGATGAAATAAACACACACACATATATATAAAGTATCATTATTATATCATATATCTCATTATTATTCATTATATATACTTTATAATCATTCATGAATGGTTAACATGGAAAACGAATCTCAATGCGTCGTGGAGACGGTAGTCCATACGTACGCACGAGCGATGATATCATTCCCATGATCATGGAATTGTATTGAAGAAAATGTATAATATTTAAAAATAAATATCAATTTACAATAATCATACACAGTTATTTATTTACACCATTATACAAATCCATGTAAGGTGGTGGTCGAAAATAGATTACACCACGGCGTGGAGACAGTATTCCGTACGTACGCACGCGCGGTGATTTCGTTTTCCATAGGATGGATAAAAGGTGAAATAGGGTTGTTTCATATTTATAATAACATATAAGTATATATGTAATATTGATTTAATTACTTTATAATGATACAACTAATGAAGAAGAAGTAGAAGAAGAAAGAAACCTGAGAGAATCGGATGAAGAGATTACCTCTTCTTCGACGCACATCCTTTAAGCCTTCTCTTAAGGAAGTAGAGTGGGACTTTTGAGAAGACACGAACCTCCATTATGTTTCTAGGGAAGTGGAGAAGATAAATGGGCAGGTTTTGTCCGAGATTCAAGGCTCAAAAGGGACTTAAGAGAAGTGGGAAGGGGTTCCCTTTTTATAAGGGAGGAGAGGGGCATCTTTTGAAATCTTAAAAATATTAATTTATAATAAATCTAAACCCTCTTAAAGACCTCCAAAAATGACTCATAGTAGAATATTATATTAGATGAGTTTGTAATCTCATCAACTAATCAAATTTAGACATGTAGGGAATTTATTTTAAACATTATCAACTTGATTTATCCTTATTTAATCTATTAAACTTTATATGGGGTAATAAGATTCTAAATATTAAATTGTTATAAATAATTACTTATGTTCTGTGAATTATCCATAATTAGATAATTTATGAAATTTTAGACTATATAAAGTTCAATTTATAATTTTTAAATATTTTTGTTATTTTTAAACAATTTAATAATATGTTATTTTTATAAAATAACAATAGTGTCAATTTTGACACTATACATTTAATTGAATTTACATTAAATCCACACAGACGATATATTCAAACTAAAATATTTAATAGGTTCCTAAAATGTCCTAATTATGTATAAAATTAGCTTATCTCATTAAATAGTTCATATAATATTTATTTTACTATTTGTAAAACCATTTATTTGATATTTCTCTTAATAAAATAATTACTACAACATTTTTGTATAATTATTAAATATACTTATTTGTTGCCTAAAAATTAAACCTATAATACTAGGATGAAGATAAACTTTATATCTTTCATAATAATACATTTAGTCTGATTTATCATCTAAAATATCCAAATTTTAAAATGTTATATTTATTATATTTTGAAGGTGACAACTTTGACATCATATAATATAAAATAATATATGTGTCGTAGTCACTTTTATAAGACTAAAAACGGTCATATATTCGGTAATTGGATGATTATGGTGTATATGTACATTACCAATAAGTTTTTATCAGGTTTGTGGACCCTTTAATATTTATTAATATTTCAATAAACACAATATTTTTTTTCCAAATCAATAATTTCTGCATCATTAATGTATAAGCTAATAAGGTAGTTAAATAACTCTTAAAAATTACAAATAAATTACCATGATAAAGAAAAAAATGTTATCTTTCAAATGAGTTTTTATAACGGAATTTATATTCTGTAAAACCTTATGTTAAAAATAATTTAATTATTAAAGATTGAGTGAGACATATTTCACTTTCCATTAAATAAAATAAACTAAAGGTCTTAATCATATTTAAGTGGGTTCTAATGGATTCCATTTCGACCGAAATATGACTTAGGACGAAATATAATCATCCAATTGTATTAATACAACTGTTAGGGTAATTTTAGAATATTATATTTACCCTTAGTTACTTGATTTACCATTAACGATGGTAAATAAAATTTACCATAGTTATTATTCATAATACCCAAAAAATAAAAAGTAGTCTATTAATATAATTTGGACACACTGATTCCAAATATGGAATCCATTTTTCCAAATTCAGTACACAGATGTTGCAAAAAATAAATTAATATTAATCCCGTTGTCGAAAGAAAACGAGTTTTTGTTTAAAACAGTACAAAAGATTGAATTGATTTATCCTACGAATTCAATGTAAAATCAATTCTAATGACATAAATTATTTTAAATGGTAAAAATATATTCTATTTATTCTTTAAAAACATTAAATATTATAATTTAACCACATAAATTATTACGATGAAAAATAGTAGTTTTGAATTAAAATATAGCATGTTTTTACTATTCATTAAAATATGAGAGTTATCAGAATAATAATAAAAATTTATCCAAGGTAAAATTTTATATCCTTATTCCAAAGAATAATTTTATTTTGTAAAATTGAACTTATAAACATTCCAAAAACTATATTTAATGTGAGTTCTCCATCAAAAGGTGGAAAACTGCAATTTTTTAAAAATACTTATTTTACCCGAAAAATTTATTTTATTCTCATACCATGTTCTATAAATTGTGTAAGATGAATTATAATGTTATGAAATTCCAAATGTATATACTACTATTCATTACTGCTAGTTCATAATAATATTATAACAGTATATCATCATTTAGTGAAACCTGGTATGGCATACAACACACGCTATCAAGGAAGGTCACGATTGTGTGTAATGAATGCCAAGTCAAGGTTGTGTGTAGTGAAAGAATCCTTTGTTGTTGTGTATAAGAAAATAAAACCATATTTCATTTATACATTGAATATATATATATATACTATCAATGTTGCGTATAATAACAACTATCTAACTAACATGAAATTGTGTGTAACATGATCCAAGAATAGTGTTGCCTATTCAACAAGCAAATACGGTGTTGCGTATAGCGCAAGATAATCTTGGTGTCGAATAAAACAGAAGATATGAATGAAATTAAAAAGAATATATATCTTATAATTTCTCAGGATGTTACATTTTACCACCCTTAAAATGAATTTCACCCTCGAAATTCGCCGTGGTTATAAATTGTTTACTACTTGAAAGTTTCGTTAATATAAACCCACATCGCAACAAGGAATACCAAAACATAACGTTAAAAACTAATTTCTGAAACATAATAGTAACCCAAATTAACTAATCACTGGGTTTCCACATAGGATAACATAGGTGAAAATATAGATATGGAAGAGAAATCTAACCAGCAAGTTATGATGGAGAGTTATAGAGGACATGGCTATGATAATGCCAATAGACACAAAGCCATAAAATTGAGATGATCTAAGGGACCATCTGAATTATCAGATATGAGGGAACTAGGAAAAAAAATTTGGTTTCCAAGATCATATCACTAAAGTTTATTAATTAAAAGAAATACTAACATGATTTTGGTACAATCTCACTCTTGGTCGTTCCGTGGACAATTTCCACTTCATCTTCTAAAGAAATGAAGATGAATTTGCATTCGTGAGGTGTTAGAAGATCATGTTATAGAATGATGGGTCATTCCATCTATCTGAATCAAATGGTTATAAAAAGTTATCAAATATACATAATTCCATATATAGTGAGATTAATCAGATATGGTTCCTAAAATGGACTTATACTTCATATATCATACCATTTAATAAATTAAAACTAATTTATAATAACCAGGGACTTCCTGTAGGCCAGTGTCAGGATATAAAGGCCTGTCACACTTCAGTTATGGGTTCGATTCCCACTTCCTTGTCCGACGCGATGGGTTGTCTCCCATCCTGCAGGTTGTCCTTTTCAAAAACTACATTATTATAACATCCCATAACTAATATTGAAAAAAGTTCTAGCCTTAGACAATACTAATTTATTTCCAACATAGTCCATTCCAATCATTAGTATTATCCAAAATACTTATGTCCAAGCTCATAGTATAAAGAAAACAATTACTAGAAATGTCATTCTACCGGACATGTGAATACCATCATTTATCCGCCATATATCATACGATATATCTTTTTGGTCACATTCCAAACATGTGAATACCTTAATCATGTATTCTATTGAAAAATTAATACCCGTTGAACCTTAGTGAAAACTAGATTTCTATCCAAAGTTAACTCTTTCCACATACCAAAATCCCAAAATTTCGATATACTAAATCCATGATATCACTTTATCCTTATATCAGTCATGAGCTCATGAATACTATCATACATATTATTTTCTCCTTATCCCTTATTTATGCGCATATCATCTACTTTCCAAAAAATATTCAAATAACCTTTCATGGTTAGTGGTACCATTCAACTTATACTATCAAATACTTAGGAAAACAATGGTGTAACGATCCTTAGATGTGTCTTTATTCCATAGTACCGTTACCTATACCACATAACTCTTGATAAACATAAATAAATCCTCTACCTTCTTAAACCAATGACTCAGCTTCATCGTTTATTTCATCTCATATATCATTTGTAGTCTCTTCATCATCATCAACATAAATACTACCCATATGACCATGCTGATTCTCTTCATAAAATTTTCCCTTAGAGCATTGGTTTGCACAATGCCCGAACATTCCACATTTAAAACATTTAACCATTGTTGATGTCTTAGAAATACCATTATCCTTGACCATTGTGTTAACTGAACCTTTTCCTTTGCAATTATTGGCTTCGTGTCCTTCTATTCCTCACCCAAAGCATCTTTCAGTTCCTTTGAAACATTCTCCCTGATGCCTCTTCCCACATGATTTACATGAAGGAAACTGAACTTTCTTTCCTCTATGATCATCATTAAACTCCATCTTTCTCTTATTAGCTAAGTCAGGAAACTTACCATAGTTGAGATTATTGATCATATTATGATATTTATGATTAGGAATAATAACGATATGTGGACCTCCAGATACAATTTCATTTAGTTGCTCATGAATAATATCATTCCATTTTTTATCATATCCTCTATTATCGTGAATCTTCCTATTTCCAGCCATTTTCCTAGACCCAAAAAAATATTGTGAGTGGAAAAAATCATAATCAAGGGGGAGTAACATCAATATCTAACATCATAGGTTTAATTCTAATATCGTCACCGGAATTCTAGGACTATAACCTATACTAGTAATTAACCTTATAGACATCCCTAGACATACCTTATAAATATCTATAGGTATTTCACTAAACTTTTTTCATCCTAGTTTCCAAAGGATGACTAAACCATTCCTCTAATACCAACATTAGAGACCCAAATCTTGACGTACATATACATTACATTACTTTTGTGGAATATCTAATACATAACAAAAGCATACATCAAAGGACCGTAATGGTTTATTGTCTTTGGAAACATGGAATAAAATCTTCTAATATTGGTGAACGATCTTCAACATCTCCCATACATATCTTCCTTTTTTTACCTAAAACCTTTCTTTATATCCTGGGGAAAAGAAAACATATAAAGGGTGAGATCAAATTCTCTGTAAGGGTAAACATGGAGAGAATAAAACAAACCATATACATTTGAACTTAAAAACATAAACAAAAAGTTTAAACATCAAAAGATTGAGAAATGACATAAAACATGGAAGTACATAAGGCATAGATCATAATGTAACAACAATCATGATAAAATAGCCTGTGAATAAAACATGAAATTATGGAATCCATTAAGCACATGTTATGATTTCCATATTTTCCAAGGCATTGCTGCCAAGACAATCTTAGTATACAAAGTCCCTTTCTGAATCGAGTTCACTCCTCGTTCAAGTCCTGTATTACTGAACCGTTTTAACTTGCCATTCCAGCCATGTATATCTCATGAGATATAAATATTTACCCAATTCATTATAGGGTGATATATATCCCACCCATCTCGTAATGAAATCATTATTACTTGTTCCACAAAATATACTTAAAACATTCATCATAACCCAAAGAATTAAATGGGTTTCATAAAAATCATCCCATCATCACAGAATCTATATAAAACGAATGGATGCTTCATCATAAGAGAAGTGAAACCATGTAAATCATAGAGACATTATACATGAAACATACACATATGAAATAATGTCATCTTAGATGGAAAATGGTTTTGATAAAACACTTTAAATGAATTCTTGAGGAAAATATCATTTCTTCATCAAAATAATTTTATTTTCACAAAATTCCATGAAATTTTAAAAGAAAATTATTTTTTTTAAAATAGTCATAAAATATTGTAGAGTATGCTTCATGAAAATGAGGCGTTATGAAACAGTACAAATCTGTTCACGCCACATAAGATAAAAATAAAATTCTTCTCGTACTTTTGTCGGAAAAGTCAAAAAGTACCTCGTTTGGTAAACAAAAAAAATATTCTTTACATTCCAAGTAGTAAAAGTAAAATGGATAAAAAGGACATTAAACATACATGAAAACATTTTTATAAAACATGGTCATTGATGATAATAATAACCCCAGTAAATACTTACGAATAACAATATCAGATAAGAACGAGATTGGAATAGTTATCCCTTACCTTAGGTACGATATGCTTTGTACGTATCCAAAACTCCTGTATAATGATTTAAATAATGTCATTGACTTATTATAGAATCATATTCATTGTTATGATATCATATATGGTTCACTTATTACTTTATATTACCATTTCTTTTGTAAATCCATGTTAAAGCGGCGTTTTGGGTAAAATCGTTTCATTTATCGTACGTGTTTCGACTTGTTGTTCTTGATATAATTACTTTTATCCTTATTTCCATAATTTCAGAATGTAAAACATGATTTATATATAATAAATATTCAGAATATAAATATATATGATAGATTTATAAATGGAATGAAATACACCGTTCATAGAGATGGTGGGCCGAACGTACGCATGAACACTGTTTTCGTTTCTTATTGAATTGAATGGAATTAATTAGATGATATATATATATACATACATAAATCCAGTATCATTATTATGTCATATATCTCATTATTATTCATTATATATAATTTGTAATCATTTATGAATGGTTAACTTGGAGAATTAATCTCATCGCGTCATGGATACGGTAGTCCGTACGTACGCACGAGCGATGATATCATTCCCATGATCACGGAATTGTATTGAAGCATATTTATAACATTTCAGAATGAATATCACTTTAAAAAAATAATATATAGTTATTTATTTACACCATTATACCCATCCAAGTAATTTGGTGTTTGAAAACAGATTACACCACGGCGTGGAGACGGTATTCCGTACGTATGCACACGCGGTGACTTCATTTTCCGTAGGATGGATAGAAGGTGAAATAGTGTTATTTCATATATATAATAAAATATAAGTATATAATCAATACTGATTTTATTACTTTATAATTATATAAATAAAGAAGAAGATGTAGAAGAAGAAAGAAACATGAGAGAATCGGAAGAAGAGATTACCTCTTCTTCGACCCACATCTTTTAAGCCTTCTCTTAAGGAAGTAGAGTTGGTCTTTTGAGAAGACCCGAACCAACATAATGTTTCTAGGGAAGTGTAGAAGAGAAAAGTTCTGGGGTTGGCCAATATTCAAGGCTCAAAAGGGTGTGAAGGGAAGTGGTAAGGGGTTAATTTTTTATAAGGGAGGAGAAGGGAACCTTTGGAAATCGTAAAAATGTTAATTTATAATAAATATAAACCCACTTAAAAACCCCAAAAAATGAGTTATATTAAATGATTATAGGATATAAGGTTGTAATTTCATCAACAAATAAATTGTATAAAGGTAGGGTATTTATTTTAAACATTATCAACTTGATTTATCCTTATTTAATCTATTAAATTTTATTTGTGGTAATAAGATTCTAAATATTAAATTTTTATACATAATAACTTATGTGCTGTGAATTATATATAATTAGATAACTTATGACATTTTAAACTATGTAAATTTAAATTTATAATTTCTAAATATTTTTGTGATTTTTAAACAATTTAATAATGTGTTATTTTTATAAAATAACTATAGTGTCAATTTTGACACTATTCATTTATTTGAATTTTAATAAAATCCACAAAGACGATATAGTCGAAATAAAATATTTAATAGGTTCCTAAAATGTCATAGTAATCTATAAAATTATTGGTGAACATTAAATAGTTCATATAATATTTATTTTACTATTTGTAAAACCATTTATTTGATATTTCTATTAATAAAATAACTACTACAACATTTTTGTATAATTATTAACTAAAATTATTTGTTGCATAAAAATTAAAAATAAAATACTAGGATGAAGATAACTTTTATTTATTTCATAATAAAACATTTAGTCGGATTTATCTTCTAAAACACCCAAATTTTAAAATGTTATATTTATTAAATTATGAAGATGACAACTTTGAAATCATATAAAATAAAATAATTTAAGTGTCATAATCCCTTTTATAAGACTCCAAACGGTCATATATTCTATAATTGGATTATTATGGTGTAGATATAAATTAAAAATAAGTTTTTATCTGGTTTTGGAGCCATTTAAAATGTATTAATATTTCTATAAAAATAATATTACTGATTTTGTTTCTAAATAAATAATTTCTGCATCATTAATGTATAAGCTAATAAGGTAATTAAATAACTATTAAAAATTACAAATAAATTACCATGATAAAGAAAAAAATTTTAGCTTTCAAATTAGTATTTATAAAATAATTTATATTCTGTATAACCTTATATTAAAAATACTTTAATTATTAAAGTTTGAGTGAGATATATTTCACTTTCCTTTAAATAAAATAAACTAAAGGTCCTAATCACATCAAAGTGGTTTCTAATGGATTCCATTTCGACCCAAATATGAATTAGGACAAAATATAATAATCCAATTGTATTAAGACAAGTGTTAGGGTAATTTTATAATATTATATTTACCCTTATTTACCTGATTTACCTTTACTGATGGTAAATTAAATTTACCGTAGTTACTATTCATAATGCCCAAAAATATAAAGTAGTCTATTAATTTAATTTGGAACCACTGATTCCAAATATGGAATCCATTTTTCCAAATTCAATACATAAAATTTGCAAAAATTAAATTTAATTTAATCCCATTGTCGAAAGAAAACGGGTTTTTGTTTAAAACATTGCAAAAGATTGAATTGATTTAACCTACGAATTCAATGTAAAATCTATACTAATAATAGAAATTATATTAAATGATAAAAATATATTATATATATAATTTAAAACCATTAAATATTATAATTTAACCACAATATTTATTACGATGAAAAAATTTGTTTTAAATTAAAATATATCGTGTTTTTACTAATCATTAAAATATGAAAGTTATCGGAATAATATGAAAAATTTATCCAAGGTAAAATTTTATATCCTGATTCAAAAGAATAATTTTATTTTGTAAAAGTGAACTTATAATAATGTCAAAAACTAGATTTAATGTGGGTGCGCCATCAAAAGGCGGCAAAACTGCTATTTTTGAAAAATACTTATTTTACCCAAAAAATTCATTTTTTTCACAAACCATGTTCTATAAATTTTGAAAGACGAATTATAATGTTATAAAATTTAAAATTTAGATACTAATATTCATAACTTCTAGTTCATAATAATATTATATCAATATATCGTCGTTTAGTGCAACCCAGTATTGTGTACAACACACGCTATCGAAGAAGGTCGCAATTGCGTGTAATGCAAGCCAAGTCAAGGTTGCGTGTAGTGAAAGACTCCTTTGTTGTTCCGTATAACAAAATAAAACCATATTTCATTTATAAATTGAATATATATATATATATATACACTCAATGTTGCGTAGAATAACAACAATAAAACAAACTTGAAATTGTGTGTAACACGATCCAAGAATACTGTTGCGTATACAGCAAGAAAATACGGTGTTGCGTATAGCGCAAGATATTCTTTGTGTAGCGTGCAACAGAAGAGATTAATGAAATTAAAAAGAATATATATCTTATAAAATCATGGGGTGTTACATGAAGCCTCTATATCATGAGATTTATGTTTAGTTTTAATTTTTTCGGATGAAAATATTAATGTTTGGAATGATGTAGAGACCTTTTTTCCTTTTAATACATTGATGTATAAAAATTTATATTTTCTAAGATAGACATTGGTACACTGTGTGATTCGAAGAAACGGTGTGCCTGAAAATAATTTTACAAAAATATTAAATATATTTTAATCATGATTATCATATTTATTAAATAAAATGTAAAAACTCATAAATAGAATCACAGATCATAAATTTAAGACCCTGTATAAGTCTTGAATGTGATGTATACTCTAGGTGTGACCTAATACATATTGGCTCTTGGTGTACAAATAAGTGCAGCCATGAGTGGATTCATTTAGTTAAATAATTAAATAATTATATATATATAAATAATTATATTACATAATTTTTATGTTTTTAATATATAATTAATTCCGGATCTATACAGTTTGCGACAAAACCTTGGGAAAATTGTGCATAGGTTTTTACCTCTATTTGTCAAAACACATTTTAAAAATGATGACCTCTCAATCAGGTTAGATTGAGATGAAACGACTAAAAATATTCCTCTTTGTTATTGGTGAGAACTTTATTTGATGACGAATGATAAAAAAATAGGTAGGTCATTTGATTAAACTATTGAGCATGATTATTCTATTTCTTTGTTCTCCATCAATTAAAATAGTATTCGTGTTCCCATGGTCAAATTTTATTTGATTAATCAAATATTTCTAACACTATATCACCATAATTTTATCTATTTTAAATGAGATATTTTCCAATAGTTTAAAAAAAATTATTATTCCATTTTATCTTTCTTTATTCATGTTACTGATCATTAGAAAAAGGGGTCCCAATTCATTATTTTTAGGTGTGATTGGGCCTGATAAAACCCCCGAATTTATAATGGAATCACATTAAAACAATAGAACTTCTAATTAGGGATGAATTTATAGGCCATGTGGGTTAAGGGTGATAGTTTTATTGAAATGGAATCCAAATTTGGGAAGGCATGACAATTGTTTCTAGTGCAGTTTATGCTGGAAGCAATGAACCAAAAGGAAATAAATTTCCAGTGACCAGATTTTCAGAAACAATGAAAATAGTCATGATCATTCGATTTTGGGTGGTTCAATGGTAATATATAATGAAAAATCCTCATATCAAGATATCTATGAAGATATCAAACATTCTAGAATAATCTCAAATACACGCCATGTAGTCCAAAGAACACATGGTATGTTTGGCCCTGCCTATTGTATCTAGGGTTTCAGGATGAGTTATGTAGGAGTTTCCTTATGGGATTCCCACACACAATATTATACAATGAAGGAAACCCAACACGAGAGTGCACATTCATGGGCATGGACATGCACATGACCAAGCTATAATAATAATTCCCAAGGGACATCTCTAGGAGAACATGAATCGATCACGAGTTCCATGGACACAATGTGTAGTCTAAATTAATGTTATATAATTCTACATGAGTAAAAATAAGTATGAGAGAAATGAAATGACTATGATAAATTGTAGCACAACACACTGTGTGGGCCCATATATGTTGTGTACCCCTTATTCCCCTTCTAGAAAACTACATTCATTCAAATATTCACTGACAATACCCATATTTTTGACCACTAGTAACCTATCACTTTTGAGTATTCATGTTTAACAAAATGACAGCCTATATAGGGGATTTTGAGATATGATGTGAGATGTTATATGTTGGACAGGTCTTTAGGTGATGGTTGACGATGGTAGTGAATGGGTAAGATCACAAGTGTCTTTAGAGTGGAACCATCCATCTGGGTTGGGAATACGTACTCAACCTATCAATATTGTGCACCCTTCTATACGTCAGGGAATGGATCCTCTATCAAATTTCATAGTGACACACTCCTATAGATATTATGAATGGTCATTATATCTATCCTCCTAGTGGAACTCACATATGGAGTCAGGGAAAGGTTCCTGAAAACTGAGGGTGGAACCCTCCTGCTGGGAAGGGAATCATCATCTATCTTATACCCAAGAGGAACCATCATGCTAGGCTATGAATGTGTCATTTAAAAAATATTAGTGTTTCACCCTCTAGATGTTCTATGAATAGGGATATTACTAACCATTAGAGATTAACCCTCTATTTGGGATGGGCATGGGTTCTTTTCTGATTACATGATTAGAATCGTCATATGGAGTAAGGGCATGGGTCCTCATCCATCAGAGTGGAACCCTCCTATTGGGTATTGAATGGGTACTCTATCTATTTTTTATTGGAACCCTTATGTTATTCCATTCAATGATTCCTATACTTTTAGATCGTGCCCCTAGAGTATGTGACACAATGGTGAGTTGTTTCATCACTTGGATTTTCTATTAGGAAAATGCAAAAGATTCTGGGAAAATTTTATGGACTCTTAGAATTGATGGACCTATTTCTTAGGCTGGCCTATGTGATAGAGACCCCCTTTCACTCTAATTTTGAAATCTTTGGTCTGATATGCATATATATTTGTATCTATGTTATTTGATTTGTATTATATTTATTTGGGTTGAGATTTATATTACCTATCTATAACTATCGCGTCTCTTACTGCTCCCTAGCAAGATTTTAAATATATTTACTAGGAATGTATATACTCACCCTTCGTGGGATTTTCCCTATCTATAACTATTGTGTCTCTTACTGCTCCCTAGATAGCTATTGAGGAGATATACTGGGAATGTATATACTCACCCTTCAAGGGATTTTCCCACATGCATCTTATATTATGAAGATGATGGATAGTTTGATGGTGACTATAGAAGTGCTTATGGATACTAGGTGCATTAAACTACGTACGACAGTCAGAGATTGGAGATCAGGATTTGGGAACTCTCGACGATTTTACATTCCGTTTTTTTAGATTGGGAAACATTTCAGGCCGGCCATGTATTTTTCCCTTTAATTCTAGTTATCATTATAATAATCTTGTAAACCCTAGAGGATTTAAAAATTCATGGTTTTAGTCTTGATATTTCATCTTTTTATTGTAATTACTTTTTAGATTTGCATTAAGATGGTCGGTTGTGTGTGTATATTTGTATTAGGAAAAGGCCTTCAATGTTATATATTCATTTTGGTGCTTGTATCCAACATCTAGCATATGAAGGTGGGATTTGTGTAGTTTCATTTGAAGACACGTTGGGTCTAGTCATGACATTTAGGATATGAATATAATATTTTATTTTTTAGATTTTCCTACTAAATTGAAATAAATTTTATTTGTATAAAAATATTTTTTGTATCATAGAAATATATTTTTTAATTGTTATATTTTCTAAGAGGCTTGTGGGACTATGTTTGGACGTAGAGAAGATCAATGACTACACAAAAATGATAACACTGATATTAAGTAAAATTGTTTTCCACATAACTTCTTATAATGCTAGGGACATGTGAGGGAAATGAAAATTTTAATGTGGAAGATTTAACTACCTTTTATTACATGGATATCGATTTTACATCAGTTTAAGATAAATTATTTCAGAACAAATATTCTAAAATATTATAGGATATTTAATGATTAAAAATTTTAAAACACACATGTAGTTATCATGAATGAGAAAGACAATATATCTTCAATGATTACACTGGTTTAAATAAAAAAGTTAATTAAAATTGTTATCCAAAAATATATTATGTTATAGTGTTAAAGTGAATTGATTATAGTTACATTAGATAACACAACAATGTTATTGTCATTTTATCCCAGATGATTTTTGGATGATCATTAAAAAATAATTAAAGGAAAATGATTGATGCAATTTGATAATAAGGATGAATATTAAGAGCATTAAAAGAGATCCAAGTTTACAACATAATCCGACATCATAGAAATTATTGTTCTGATGTTATGAATTTTGACTTTTTTCAAAGTGAAAAAATAGGAATATAATTCTTATCTCCTTTCATTATTAAAATTATATAACATGATAGATGTTTCTGAATAATCAATTTCTTTATATATTTCTATAGATGGTCACATAGAGATGTGATGTGGTCACTTTGAGATATTAAATTGATAACATATCCTGTATGGGGTTAACAAAACCCTAAAAATTTAGAAAACATAAGCATCATCTATTAGATTATAATATATGTTATACAAAACCAATGATTATATTGGATTAGTTATGTATTATTAAAATAGATTATAATTATTAATATATTCCATTTAATTGAATGTTACAATTTATCTTTTTTCATGTTTCCTAAATAAATTTATATATAGAAATATATTTTGTGATGTTAAATCATAATAAACTACTAAAAGTTTGACATTGATTTTATCCTTAACCAATGATCGTCATGGAGTATTATAGGTTAACAGTTATTTTGGAGGTTAGAATGAGTATGATTCCTATCAATACATATAGAATAATCTCATGAGGAACAATAGAAACATGATAGTCTTTGTGTACACTAGATTTCGTAATATGTATACCATTTAAATGGTGATACAATGATTTCATTGGTATATTAGTAGTTCATAGATAATATTTGATTCCCCACAACTAGAGGCTGGAAGGATAATAAAAATGATAACCCTTATACATTGATATCCCAGCTTCTGAATGTCAACAAAAAAACATATATAATAAAGGTGTGGTTGGGTATGTTGTTGACCATGTCTTCTGTTGGAGCGTAAAAAATATGTTACTTTTTCTTCTCACATAACAAGTATGAAATCTTATAACATGATTGAGATAGAGTACTAGACTATATGGTTTCACCTACATATTATATAACTATTTGGATAATGGAATTGTGTTGTTCGGATCTATAATGATAAATAACATGTGATGTATTTATCAATCAGATTAGTCGGCACTCAGAGAGTTATGAGAAAATGAATTGGCTATATGGGGATGATATATTCTCTATCCCATGGTAAGTTGATGTCTTGTAAAAAGACAAAATATGGATATTCATGATCTCATATGATGCAAAAAAGTGGTCAAACGTTTAGAGATACTTGTGTTCGATAGAGATCACATAGCGACCCAAATCAAGCAAGCCTGATGTTAGTGTATACTACCATTACATTGGATTTGTTAGAAAGAATTAATTACCTATGTACTAAAGTTTTAAGTAGTCTATTTAAAAAAAAATATACATAATAATTGCTTTAGAAATTAATACACTAAATAAAACATAATTTTTTCTCTTTTGTGGAAAATAACTAATTTCACATAGTGTATCCTTTCATGTCATTTTATTTAAAATAATGGGAATCCTAAGGAAAAAAATATCATAAGGGTGATCTCAATTACTCAGTATGAGAAAAGTATAATGGTAGCAATAATTAATTAACGATAATAATAATCACGATAAGGTATATAATTGAACACACATAACATATGATAAATAAAATAAATTGATAAAAAAAATATATAGGAATAAATGAAATTACAAGCCATTAAATTAGATTGATAAGGATAAAATAAATATATAAATGTAATAAATAGAAAAAACATACCAATTAATCTATAAAATGGGAAATGAAATGGGTCCATAAATATGTCGACCAAAAATATCCTGGATAAATAATAAATTAATCTAAATGTGGGAAATTATTTTTGGACGACATCTGTCTTTGGTACATGTTACAATTATTGTCATGGAAATTCACAAAAAAACTTATTATTTCGGGTAAAGCCTCATCTAATTTGGTAGAATAATTCATCTCATGAGACTAATGATGCATCATGGGGATGTTTATATCCTGTCCCCAACCATGTTGTACCAATCCAATGAATTAATCATATATTAAATAATTGATTTACTTAATAAAATTTGTGCCTTATAAAATATCCCTTTTGACTGAATGATACAAATTTATCAACAATTTCATAGTAAATCTAATAATTATCAATGTGAACACCAAATATAAAATTATATTCTTTTTAGTCAAATATAATATCTATTTCATGAAAATATGTATATTTAGGACAAATGTAATGTAACGTAAAAATGATCATAATGATATTATTTTTTCAAGATATTTTTAAAAATCCCAAAATAAAGTGATATTGAAATGGTATTCATTAAACACATTTTTGCGGAAAATAATTTTTAAACATTCCAATTTTCCCATACCACGTTGAAAAAATTGAATCATAATACCCCCGATGAAATTAAATTAAAATAATATTTTTTACCACTAATATATTAACGCTTGATAATATAATATATCAAAAGGTGTATTAAAAACACCACAAAATATGTAAGTGGTGAATAAGTCTTAAATCTCACAGAAGTAAAAAGTTAGATGAGTATCCTATACCTTATCCTTTCTTTTTGTGGTTTGTTTTTAATAATGTATAGTGGTTTAAAAAAATTTAATAATTTATAAGAGAATGACACTCATATTTATGATGTCCTATATGATCTTTTTATAATATCTTATTACTCATTACTAATATTTTCATTTTCTCACTATTTTGATTGTTAATTGCCTCATTTCTCGAGTATGTTTGGAATTGTTACATTTATTCATATTAATTATATTTTGGTTTAATAATATCAATAATGTAAAAAATATTTAAATAAAATCTATATTCAATATATATTCCTTTAAAATAATCCATAATATTTAGAGGTAATAAATGAAATGTTTTGTTCATGGAGACGGTAGACAGTATGTATACATGAACACTAATATCATTTTTATCATATTACAAGAATTAATGGTTAATGATATATATGTATATATATAAATTCATTCTAGTTACTGCATAATATATATTTCATATATGTCACATAATTTTACTAAAACCATCTTTATGTGTTCCATGTATAGTGTCAAATAATCAAATTGCTTTGAGGGGCAGTAGTCCACACACACACAAATGATGTTATCATATTTTCAAAAAATACATAGAATAAGGTTATGTGTAATATAAAAAGTATATTAGAATTAATAAATTATAAATATAATCTTAAAAAATCATTTCCATCACAATTCCCAGCATCATAGGTAGTAATGGAAAAGTGAACAATCAATTTTTAATGAGGTGGTAGTTTTCCATATGCATAAATGATTGGTTCGTTACCCATTAGATGGATGTGCGTGTAAGATCGATTATAAACCATAACATAAAAACATACAAGTTTATTGGGGATACTTATGTTA
Source organism: Viscum album (assembly GCA_963277665.1). NCBI lineage: Eukaryota > Viridiplantae > Streptophyta > Magnoliopsida > Santalales > Viscaceae > Viscum > Viscum album. The sequence goes on along the minus strand of OY728121.1, from coordinate 1,651,568,721 downwards.
TTATATAATGTTGGAATAATAATATTTTAGGGGTCGAAAATATGAAAAATATTAATGATATAGAAGAAGGATATTACCTCTTCATTGGGTAACTCCTTTTGGATTTCAGTAATGGGAATACTTAGAGGGATTTAAAACCAAGGTGAGAACTCTATATTGAGAAGAGGGATGTTGAGGATAAATTATGGTAAATTAACGGTTTTGAAAAATGTCCTGATATGTGTTAAGATGTTGGAGGGATGAGTTTCATTTTTATTGTGGAAGTGGAGTGGTATTTATGTATATTTTTTTGAAAAGGAATTCCACACACGTTTTTCCTATGAAACATGGATCCAATAATTATTTGGAGATGATAAAATGTTGTATAGGGTCCAAATATGGACATTCAATGGATTTTTCACAAACTTCTAAGTCAGTTTTTCCCATATTTTTAATGTTTACACCGTTTTAAAGCTAATTTCCCTCTTAATCGTGGTAATTAATATTAATCACATTCAATACACTTTTTTGTAAAATACTAAGTCTAAATCATTATAAATTATAAATAATTATGATTAAAAATATCTAATCTGTTTTTACAAATTCTAATCACATAATTGGAATAAATTATTTTAAAATTAACCCCGTAGACGGGATTACAATGTAGGTATTAAAAGAAAAAATGTCCAGAATATTTCTATATTAGTTTTCAATTTCAAAGTGAAATTTAATCAAATGACATAAATTGGATTTGTTTTTGTATAATTTATATATTTGGTAATTAAAACTATGTTATTATATAATTTATACTTTTCAGTAAATTATATGAAAATGGAGTTTTGAATTAAAATTCATTATTCTTTTACTATTCTTCAAAAATGTAATTTCTTAAAAATATATATAAAATATACCCTAACATAAATTTTATGAATATATTTCAAAATTATTATTCATTTTATCTTATTAAATTCATAAAGAATTAAAAATATAGATTTAATATAGGACTATAATTAAATACCTAAATATTATCTTTATAAATATATAGGTTTTTATGAGTAATACAAGGCTTATTCTGGTATTATTCTTATTAAATCTATTAGACGAATATAAAAACATTATTGAATATGTAACATATATATATAATTAATATAAGTCCCTTATTGTGATTAATATAGTTTTTATGATAAAATACATTTTTTGTAATATAACTTGTTTTCTATAAAACCATTTTATTCATATTCAACTGGTTCTTATGTTAATTCGTAAATAATTTGTAACCATCGAATTCATTTTATAATTTTTTAAAAAATATATTTTCATAATTTAGTTAACAAAATTTATAACCATTAATCAAATGGATAAGTTAAGTCATCCTATATTATATGAAATTATTTTAATATTATATTATTGTTCGATAAATCTCAATCTTGCATGAAACACAAGTAATCAAAGAAACCCATTGTTCTGTACGAAACACAAAAACTCAGTATCACAATCATTGAAGGAAATATTTAGTTAATTTATAATACAAATTATATTGTATATTTTTTGTATATTTTGTTCCCTTAAATGCTTTGTGTTTCATTTCTTTCACATTATCGAATAGAATGTTTTTATTTGGTAATTTAATGGTGTTACATTCTCCCCACCATAATTAAATGGCTTCTTATCAATTTAATATTGATTTTTATAATATATTGGTTGATATTTTATATATCTAAATCACATATCATTTGTAGGGTATGTAAAAAATCATATATAAAATATAGAATGAGATCTAAAAAAGGACACATGGTATGGAAAATAACTTGTCCACTATGTAGAATGACATTATTGGAATGTAATGATACATACATGGAGGAAAGGTATAAATATTTATAGGAAGTGATAGAGGTCATAAATCACCAATATGTGAATGATAATGGGGATATTTAAGGCCTTAATTCCATAAATATTTTATTATTTAAAACTCCATTGGTTAAACTAAAATTTAGGTATTGGGACAACAAATTTTATTTTAATATAATATTCCCAATGTTTTGGAATTGTTTTTTAACCAAGAATATTAGGAAATATAATAACCATATATATTTCTATAAATGAAATTATATCCTTTGGTTTTTCATTCATCAATTCCCAATTCATCAATTAATTCATGAAATGGATATCAAAAAATAAACATTGCTGGTTAAAGCACTAAATTACACAGATAACATGTCTTAAGCCCAATAAAGAGGGAAAAGTAAAAATATTTGTCTCTGACTATTATCTAATGTAAATATGGTTAATAAATTGAAATTAAAACCTAAAAATTTAAACTACTAGTCCATTATTAATATTTATTCATAAATGTTTTTAACACAAAATAATTACAAATTTACCAGAGCATCACATAGGCCAGTGGTAGGAGAAAAACATTATCGTCCTTCAGACATAAATTCATCTCCTACAACCTATCTGGTGTTGATGGGTGGTCACCTATAATATTTTTTTTCCTTTGGTAAAACCATATTAATATAATTTAAAAAATAACTACGATATTAATCCTTGAAATAATGTTAATCACAATATATTTTTTTAATGATTATTTTTAATACTACCTTAATTAATAAAAAGATCAACTATTTTATTTCAACATAGGTTCTTCCTTGAGGCGTGTCAAACCTTGTGGACAGTAAGGCTAGTTGTTGTATACCATATGAAGTTGTGTCAGGCTGGATGCACCTTGTCAGAGTTTTCACCACCATGTACATCTCTTCTTGAACCATGTCATCTTTTATTATCCATAAGGATGTATTTCTATGAATACACACATTATATCTAACTTACCAAAATTTCAGTATATCCTTTTCCAATTATCCTCAAATTGTACCGTTAGGTCTACGTTTTCTTATCCATGTTTTCCTAAATCTTATTCCCATGGTTTCTAATAAAATTATTTTAATACCAATTATAGAGAAACGGCCCCAGAAATCCCATATCCAATGCCTAATATCATTATATTAGCATAATGAAAAGGAATAAAATCCCAAAATATGAATGGTATTGGGAGTCTTTGTATGCAAGATACATACATAATTCTTGTATTTCAAATTGATACCCTAAATAAAACTACATTTTTTTTTCTCATCTTCTATAAATATATTATTACATCTCAAATATCCTTACATATATTTCTTAGTAAAATAATGGGAATTCTAGGGAAATAATATAAAATAAGGGTGATCTAAAATTATCAGTATGGGTAATGTATAGTAGAAACAATAAATAATTAATGAGAATAATCATCATGGTAAAGTAAATAAATGAGCATGCATTCCATACATCCAATAAAATAAAAATAATGAACAGTAAAAACATAATAAATTAAAACACATGAAATTTAAATAACTATATAAGGAAAAATAAATATGGAATGGTTGGAAACTAAAAAAACATTCCATTTAATCAATAAAATGAGAATACAATTCATCTGTTTATATGTCAATAAAAAATATATTTGATTAATAATAAATTAATATAAATGATGGAATATATTATTTTAAACATTACATGCTTCTTAGGTATATAATACCTTTACATTCAGGACCCTTCACATGAAAATTTAGAATATCATGTAAAAACCCTTTAAATTTGCCCAACTAGTTCATCTCCTGAAACAACTGATTTATTGAGTAGCTGTCTATAAATGGTCCATTCTCATGCTTTAATTGTCCAGAGCAATACATTTAAATTGGTTAAAAGATTTAACTCATGAAAAACGTTCCTTATAAAATATCCTCATTGAATAAAATATACAGATTTATCAACAATTCCCCAACTAATAAAATTAATGAAATTATTAACAACATAAGTAAAATTGAATAATTATTTAAAAATAAAAAATTCCATTTCATGAGAGTATGGATCTTTATGAAAAAAGTAATGTATCATAAAAATAATGATTATAATTTTTATTTTTTCAATATAAAGTTAAATATCCTATATAATGTGTGTTTTCAATGGTAACCCTTAAACACATTATTGATGAAAATATTCTTTAAACATTTTAAGGTGTCACATACCACATTAAAAAAAATTTAATTATAATAAACATTAAGGGATAAAAATAAGATAATGGTTTTCATAAAATTAATTTTAAATGAGTTTATGATATATTATAAAAATGGGGTATTAGACAGATGACCCAAAATTAGCAATCGGTAAATATGACATTGGTCGAACAGATGTAAACTGTGAAATGAAAATCCCTTTCCATAACAATAATTTCACTATGTGGTACCTAAAATCATGTAAAATTGTATAAAATCTATTAATAATATTAATACAACCATAATAATATTGATTATATCATATATGATCTTATTTTAAAATCATATTACATGTTTTTCAACAGTGTTTCAATTTTTTTACTATTTTTTGCTTTAATTTCCTGGTTTCTCGACTATGTTTTGAGTTTTTTACTTATTTTATATTTTAACTAGATCATGGTTTCATAATATAAGGAATATAAACCATGATTTAAATATCACATATAATCAGTATATATATATTTAGAATAATCCATAATACATGGATATAAGAAATGAAATGCATTGTTCATGGAGATGGTAGTCCATATGTACGCATGAACACTAATTTAATTTCATTATATTAATAAAATAATTATAATTAAATGATATATATGTATATTATAATTCCTACATCATATCAATGACATATATGTAACATATGTTTGTTGAAACCATCCTTTATATGTTCCATGTATAGTGTCAACGAATCACATCGCTTTGAAGGGGAAATATCCTCACTATCACACACTATGTTTGCATATCTAAAAAATAGAAATCATATGGGTATGAGTATTATGAAAATAAAATATTAATAAAAAAATTATAAATATAATATATATAAAATAAAAATATCATGACCAACATAATTCCTATAATGAGAGGCGTTAATGAAAAAACAAACAATCAACATTTCAGGGGGTGGTAGTTCGCCATACACATAAATGGGAGGTTTGTTATCTATTAGATGAATTTATATGAATGTTCAGGTATAACACATAAAATTAAAATATAAGAGTATATTTAGGATAAATTTTTATTGTATAATATTTAAATAATAATATTTTACGGGGAGGAGAATGAATATAAAACTATATATTTAGAGGAAGGATGTTACCTATTTTTTTGCGTAAATCCATTTGTTTTCCACAAAATAGATTACTTGGATGAATTAATTCCCAAGGCTAGATGTCTATGTTGAGAGTAGGTTTTTTTATGATCTATTTGAGTTGATATATTTATAGAAAAAGGGATTTAGTGGTGTGATGAAGTTGGATGGATGAGTTCCATTTTATAGTGGAGGAGGAGTTTCCTTCCACTAAATTTCTGGAAACGGAATTCCGCCCACGATTTTACAATGAAATTGTCTCCAATAATGGTAAAAAGCATATAAAAGAGATTATATGTTAACAATTTGGACATATAATGGATTTTTTATAAGGTTTTAGGTCTTTTAAACCTTATTTTTATGGTTTACTCCATTGTTAACTAAATTTTCCACTTAATCTATAGAAATAATTTTAATCAGTTTCACTAATATATTTAGTAAAAATTATAATTATAAATTATTAGAAATTTGATATAATTATTATTAAAAAAATTTAACCCATTTTTACAACTTATAATTACTTAAGTGGGATAAATTATTTTAATATCAATCTAGTAGATGAGAAGATAAATCGAGTTATTATAGTAAAAATGATCCAAAGTTAGTAATGATTTTATTTTTGATTTCAAAAAAAATTCGATTCCAATGAACTATATGTAATTATTTAATATATAATTGTTAAAAATTTAATTTTAAAATATATTAATATATAATTTATCACAGTAAATAAATTATATAAAATAGTGGTATTAAGTTAAAATTTAGTATTTTTTTACTATTCATCATGAAAATAAACATCATGGAAAAATACAGAAATTTTATCCTAACTTAATTTTTATATTTTGAAATAAAAAATGAATATTATTTTCAATATTATATTCATAAAATTTCCAATTCATATTTAATTTAGGTGCGCCATTAAAAGTTGGTACAATTTCCTTTATAAAAATATATGTTTATATACATAATATTGTGTTTATTCTTATATTATTCCTATAAAATATATTGGATCAATAAAAAATGTTTTATTGAAGATATAACGTATATATAATTAATATATCTCCCTAATTTAATTTAATATAATTTTTTAGTTTAAAATAGAAATTTGGGCATAAATGTTTTTTCAAAAGAATATTTCATTTATATTCAGTCGGTTCTTATATTCATTTCTAATTATTTTGGAACAAATGAATTCAATTTATATTTTTTAAACCGTATATTATCATATGTTAGTTAATACAATTCATCAACTCTTATATAATGGCTATGTTATGTCATATTATATTAAATAAAAATATTTTAATATTATATTATTGTTCGTTAAATCTCGGTATTCGTGTAACAAAAGGCATCCATGAAACATGTTACTATATGTGACACCTGATAACATATTATCCCATCAATTTTAAGATAGATTTAATTTAGTTTTAATATTAATTATATTTTAAGCTCTTGGTAAATTATATTCCTTTAAGTGCTTATTTTTTCATGTCCTAAAGGTTATCAATTAAAATGTTCATATTATAGAATTTTGGGGTGTTACATATCATGCCATATCTATTTACATTTTTTTTAGTATCAATTCATTGATAGATGATAATATGTTCTTACTTATATTGATATGAAGATCCATAAATTATTTAAAATATTTGACAGCCCCATGGGGTTACACATTGTCATTGACTGAATTGGGAAGATGTTTGACTCTGAGAGATACTCTAAAATTGTTTTAGAGTTAATATGTGCATGTTTTGGGTGGGTATTAACAAGTTATTTCATATATTGTGATTAAATGTTGAAATTAATGATATTTTTCCAGATGTGTTTTGTATGATATCCAAAATTATTTATATATATGGATTCACAAGACATTGTATAAAGTTGAATAAATGGTGAAATGGTACAATGTCTATGAGGATATAACGAAATAGGGATATTGAAGGAGATATTCCCAAAACGCATGAATATTTCTATAAATATATTTCATGAAAATTATGATTTTCATCAACGGTATATTGGGATATAATAATGAAATTATATTTCCTTCATGCCATTACTTTTAATATAATGAATAAATGAATATAAAGTACATTAATATTCACATGGTTCAAAATACATAAATTTATAAATTATTATTACGTCACATGAAATTTCATTAGGGAGTGGATTTTTGATTCATGATATAAATGCATTGGCCCTAGAATTATCTCATGAGTTGTAAATGCATGAGTAAATGAAGTAGCAATTATAGAGTGTCTTCAATATGATATATATAGAGGAACTTATATTTGATGGTTGGTGTGTGGTTATCATAGTGGAAGGAAAGACATTCTATAACCTATATCTCCCTTCATCCTGCTTTTAGAACATATGAAGATGTTATCATATCATTGGAGTATGTAAAATCCTACATGTATGACATGTGATTCATTTGAACCATGGATACATCATAGAGGCATGATAATCCATCGAAATTATTGATCCTCATTTAAAAATATGAATATGAAGATGTCAAAATGTAATATTTGGTGTATGGTATACATATTTATAGTGTTCTTCATTTCCAATAATTATACAGATTGTGATATTATCTTACATAGAGGTCCTAATAACATTTTTTTATCAAACCCTAATTATTTGGTAATTTTTATTAGTCTCATTTAAAACCCATAATAGAAAACATTTTGATGCCTCTGTTTAATATGATGATTTCATATTTTAAGAAATTGAAGGTGTTGTTTGAGGACATATAGATGATGGGATTTTTTTGTCCATGTAATTCACAATGCGGTGTACCAGTCTTGTTCCCTGAAAAGGTGCATGGTAGTATTTAACAATGAATAGATTAACAGAAGTCAAACATGATAATGATGAATAAAATATATACATTTCTTATTATCAATGATATATTTGATCAATTATATGAATCATAGGGGATTCTATTAGATTTAACATAGGTTGGGATACTTGCAGTTGTTGGTTTGAGTGGAATAAATCCAATGGGGTTTTGGAGAATGTGTGGGAAATATGAGTACATGGTGGGGTCTTTTGAATATATGAATAAAGTGAAAGTATCTATTTCACTTTTTTAACAAAGTTATTCCACCTTATCTTACACATTAAACATGGTTTTCATTAAATAAATCCTTATATACTCTTAGAATCTAGAGCATCATTCATGAAATCATGATATACTATCAAGTAAATATTGATAAAATCATATTTATATCAATCTTCCAGTGTGTAATTTATTTATTTAAGGGGTAAAATTCATGGGCCATGGGGTTTTTGAGATTGATATATTATTTTACTCTAAGAATGTCATGGTAGGGATGTGTTATACATGTCCCTAGAACATGCTTGAGATAAAAAGATTTTTGGATTTAGTAGGATACTGCCACCATTTTTCCATTGAATTGTCTCATTTATCTACTCCCATAACTACCATGGAGATGAATATAATATATTTTTAGCGATCAAACCAATTTTAATAGTCATTTTTGTATGTAATAGGTGGTTGTATTCAACTCTATTGTTGATACATTTAGATCCAGGGAGTATATTTGATATATTTTGTAATGCATCATGTGTCAGTTTTGGATACATATACATGTACAGGGAGAATGTAGTAGCTTATAGGTCATATCATCTATGACCTCATAAGTATAAATTTTCTACCAATGATGATGAAATGGAATCCATGGTTCCCATAATAATGTGTTAGTGATACTATTTCTTCAACAAGGGGGTTTTTATAAGATCACATGATCCATCTCTATAACTTCACACAACATGATTCTAATCTGAGGTATAGGTACATTGTTGAGTATCTAAAAACTTTTATCATTGAGATGAAAAATAATAAGGAAATGGCCTTAAAAATTTAATTCTCCTGAGTTTTATATAAAAAATTCATTCTTCGATTTTTTTTGTATCATCACAGTATTGATTATTATATGTTTATTCCATCACTATTAAATTAAAAAATATTTCATCACAATTAGTAGACTTCATCTTAGTATCGTTTTTCTGAGTCAAAAAACATGTATGATATAAAATGTATTCTATTCATTACACATTATCACATTTTTTATCAGGACCTCATCCTTTTCTATAATAATCCATAAAACATTTTGAAAATAGTTTTAAAACATGGGATGAGCACAAAAAATTCAGTAAAAGACATGTAAAAATAAAGAAAGAAACTATTTAGTCAAAAAATTCTAATAAAAATTGGGATTTTTAAAATATTATTTATGCTAAAAATAAAAATTTCATTACACAATAAATCAAATTATCCACCTAAATATTTTTAAAAGTCATTTCAATAGAAAATTAAAGTAAAAAAACTCAATATGTTTTTTATTACAATATTGAAAGTCACTTAATAAATTTTCATAAAAAGATTTATTTCAACCTTAAGAAGAAGAATATACATTACTTTAAAAATAATCTCATTAAATTACCTTGATAAATCAACTAATTTTTTTAAAAATCCATAGAAAACATAAATAAATAATTTTGGTAACTTAGGAAAAAAATTAATGGTACTTTTATAGTCACTCTTATAAGTAGAATCACTGATATGGTCGACTTCTAACAAAATATTACCAAATTATTTAGAGGGATGTTACATACCCAACACTCAATGGATTATAATACAACCACCAACCCTTGGTTTATAATGTAACCAACCATTATAATAAAAAATTTCCATGAACCATAACATAATCATAATAAATAAAATTATTCAATTTTTAACACTTCACTCATAAAAACCATTCCTTCATTAGTATGAAAACATATCCAGATAATGAAATATCCACTCCATTAACTTTTTGAAGATAATAGAAAAAGTAAAATTGGGATTCCATTAATTAGAACATGAAATCTTGTAATTAAATTAAAAAATAAAACATTTTGATAGTGAGAGGAAAAACGATTGACATCATATAAATTATAATAGAACACTCCTTTTTTCTTTTTTTTTTAAAATGTTCAGAATAAAATTTTAAAATAACTACTTTTTAAAACCATTAAATGTATGTAAAAAGTGAAATAAAATTAACGTTATATTTTATTTATGTCTATATAAATAAATATGAAATGGGTTTTTATATTAATTATATTGATTAAAATTATTTAGAGAATAAATCCTTAAAAAATTAAAATAATTTCTAAAAGTAAAGTGTTCTTTACCAAGAGTTGGAATCCACATTTAGATTCCTTATCAAACTAAATAAAAGTATAAAATAAATTATTTACTTTATTATTAAATTTTTTCATGCTTATTATGGCATATATGATGACATATTCAATTATTAATCAATGATGTTGACAACAAACATTTTTAAGATATTGGTATCACATGTGAAAAATGACTTCGATAGGTTGGTTATGGTAATGGGGTCATTATTCCACCACCAATAGAATAATTATAATGAAATAATTTTCATTTTTATTCAAAAATTTCACTTCTAAATGCAATCATGATAAGTTTTTATGAAAAATGAACTACGTTACAATCAAGAGGATGATATATCATATGTACGCATGAGTTACATTTTTATTATCCAACGAAAATGATAGAAATAAGGTAATTATTATTTTATATTTACATAGTGATAATTATATCATAAATATAATACGATATATATATATATATAATTCATGAGGTGTGGTGCTAAAAGATAAAACATATCTCTTTATGGAGATGGTAATTCATAATTATGAATAAATGACATTATACATTTTTAAAGGGTGGAGAGGTGTTAAATTAGATGAAACATTATATTTCCAAAAAGATAAAAATATCTGGAATATTATATATATATATATATATATATTAAATTCATCATCATAACCATCCATGAGTGGTGGTTATTGAAAATTAATTACATTGTTTCGTGAGGGTCTAGTACTCTGTACACATGATTAATGGTTTCATTTAACATTTATAGGAAGAATGATATGTATATAACTTATTATAATAAAATAAAAACTTATAAATCTATGTTATATTCTGTTTTTATTATTTCATTCTTTTAGGTTAAGATCTTAATGAGGTATAAGAAGAAATAACATGAAAATTCATGGTTAAGATGTATTCCTCTTCTTCATAATACCACATTTGGATTATACCTAAAGCATTCATAGATTGGATTTGTGATCATAAAATTCCAGTTTGAAGTAGGGACGAATATTAGAATGTTATTTTTGTTTTTATTGTTTCATATTTGTTTATATGAAATGAAAAGAGGAGACAAGGCTCCCTTTTATAATGAAAGGGGGACAAATTTGGGAATTTTTTAACGTAATATATTATTAAAATTTAATTTTAAAATTTTAATATATCAACATGGATATAATTGAAGATAATATTTTTTTTATTTTAAATCCTCGAATACAATAATTATTGGATGATTTTAGATGATTTATTCATCCCTGTCTTTTCTACACCACGTTAAACCCTTTTTCCGACAACTTGGATAACAATGTTTTTAATATTCATGGGTCATGGTAATTAATATAAAAGGAATATTGGACTATAATTAGAACTTGTTTTATGTTTAAAACAATATTAAAATAAAATTTATTAATATATGATTTTTTGAATTTTAAATTATTTAATAAAAGATAATTTATTATAAAATATTATTAATGTCATTTTGGGAACAGATTATTTAATTTTAATTTTAAAACCAGTAAGAAAATAATGGAATTTGAATATAATTTTTCCTCACAAACCAAACTTTTTATATTTATCTAAATTCTTTTTGTAAAATAAAAATTCATCAAAATTACATTACATTTAATTATTTAGGGTCATTTTTCATATATTTCAAAAAACATAATAACTATTGGGTAAAAGTTGAATAATATTTTGATAGTATTATTTCATCACTAAATATTAGAAATATGTTACCATGCTCAAAAAATTTCAATATTGAAAATGAACATTTAGAAATGAAAATGTGTTGTTTTGACCCCTATCACAAAATACTATAGTTTTTAATAGAAATAAAGTCTCATTTGTTACATAATTATTTATTTAGTTTTATAAAGGTCAAAACCAAATAAATATGGAATCATGTTTCCATATTTTTAAATAATGAAATGTAATGATGAAACTACACTCATAAAATAGGATATATTCAATTATTGTGTTGTCCATATCAAATTATTTTTATCATTAATTACCTGATTTACCCATATTGTGGTGATGATTATTTACTATGGTTACTATTCAACATAAATAAATCTAAATGGGACCTATTTAAAAAAAATAATATCATGATTCAAAATTTGAAATTTTTTATTCATTATTAAATTTTCATGATAAGAATATATTTATTTAATATTAAAACCAAAAAATTGATGAATTTTGTTATGAATTTTTTATGTATAAAAATGGTTGTATAAACAATAAACCAAATAATTGACTATTGTGAACATAATTAGATTATTAATAACTTTATATAACTACTGTTTACTTGATATCAATTAAAAAAATTAAATTTTTTAAAAATATAGATTTTAATAAAAATCATTATTTTTCACAATTCGTTGAAAAATATATATTTTTTGCAAAATAGAAAATAATATATCGAAGATAATTTTAAAATGATTATTTTTGAAATTATATCATTTTTATGAAATAATGTTTTTAAATGTTAACGAAATTAATTATAATATTCCATTAAAAATAAATGAACCCATTTTTGAAGAAAATGTAATATTGAAAAATATAATGAATTTATTGAAAATTGAGTTGTTTTTCCATATAATTAAGCAATATATTTGTATTGATTATAAAATTTACATGTATTTCATAATTTGGATAATTATATTTGTTCCCTCCAATACAACGACTATTTTATAATGATCACTATAAAATAATAATATTTTGTTGTTCAATTAAACATAGTGTTTTTTGTTTTATACGATATTGAACATATTGTCCTCCTTTAAGAATCATGGGATTTTACACCTATGTACAACGTAAATATTATTCCCTTGAATATTCTCGTATTCATAAGATGGAAGTATCACTTGATATTACTGGTAGAACATTTGAGGATGATTGCCACATGATCTCCACGTTGGATTGCTAGGGGAGGGATGCTTATGAGTAAAAGGGGTATGTATCTTGTTCCCCCAAATTGATCATATCATATCTTGTAGAATATGTGATGAGTGGTTAGAAATCTAACCCTGAGTGTACTATGATATAGGAACAGATAGACATAGTTGAATCATTACCTAGGAGATATTGGCTGGCCATGATGGGATCCATATATATTGGAGAGTTGATGTCCATACATCTATATGGGAAGATAAGATGATGAAAATCCATGAATATAAGTGAACAATTCATCATGGAGTGATAAATATATATTACGAATTCAAGAGGCAGTTCTAGTATCTATGGATAAATAGGAACATTGATGGTTTCATTTTCCAATGCCTTACCTCCTAGAGGAATTAAGTTGTTCACCTATACCCTTGTGGTTCTCTCCTTCAACTCCCAATTCTAATATAAAAGTGGGAGGAAACCATAATGAAATTTGTGATAGGGTTACCCAGGACCCCAAAAGTACATAATAATGTATTGAATAATTTCTATCAAAATATGAAATTATATAATTTCTTAAAGATATATGATACTTGTTAGTGGTTGAGTTAGAAAATCAATATGTCTGATAGATATTACAAAAACATGGTGACCTGTAGAGTAAAATATCATACCAAGATAAAAAATTTGAATCATGGTTTTGTAAATTTCAATAGAATTATTTGGTGACCCTATTCAAAATTAATATATTATATCATCCATATACCAATGGAATGTCAATGAAGAAAATTCATATCCTTTAAGGATGCACCATTGGATTGTTTTTGAGAATTCAATGGAGATTGCGATGATCACCTAGATATGTTTGAGTTCTCAGGAAACCATAGATATTATGATTCAGTCCATATGGAACCAAATTAGTATATATATTTTATCCCATATCTATCACCTCTTTTTTGGCATGATCCTGGTGAAGAAAAAGTTGTGGGGCCTTTTATTTTACAAGAGACTAATGAGAGTTTTTAGGTGATTTTGAAGTTGTTGATCATAGGTCAGAGCCACCAGATAATGTATGATAACCATATGAGGATACCTTTAATGTTTTTTTAGATGATTGTGTTTTTTTATAGTGGTTTATTTATGTGGCCTCCAATAGTTTAGGAAGCAAGATTAAATAATTCCATGCTTTTTTGGACACTTCATGATCACTGAGCAGGTTGGTAAAATAGGGTACAATATGGATCTTCATTCTCACAATCATGGAATTAAAAACATGTCTCACTTGTCTCAACTATTGAGGTATATGACCCGTCCAATTAATTTCATCTTCTATTAGGAAATTTATTTAGATCTAGATACATCATTAGGGGAGTTACCAATAGGAGTTAAATAATTGAGGGAGAATTCTTTGTGGGGGAAGAGGTTACCACTTATCCAGATCATACAGTTGCATGAAAGATCAAGAAGGATACATGGTAGTGGGAATGAGATGTTATATCACAATGGCCTGATTTTTTAGTGATAACACTAGATATGTATCTCAAGGATTATAATCATTAGAGGGGGATAATATTTAGAGGGGGATATAATAATGTCCTAGAACATTTTTTTCAAAATGAAAATCCATGTTTTCCTTCTTCTCATTGCTGGTGTTGAGTTAATCCATTCTTGGGTGGATCCTAGGAGGATTGGGGTATCTTGTAAATTCTTATATGTGGTTTTTATTTATTTTTGGTGAGAAATTTGAACACTATAAACATAGTACAGATTTTGGTGTTCCCTCAACGTAAAATCATAAATTAAATTGATTCCCATGTTCTTGTCCGTCGTGGTAGAGTATGAGCTGGATTATATTAGGAAAAAACGTTCTAGGATGCCTCGCCATTTTATGGTGGATCGTATGATGTTAGTAAAATGTCCTAGTTTAATCTAACATGTTATAAGACACAAAATTTCATCACGGTGAGTTAAAAAACAAAAAATCCATGGATATCCCACGATGTAAGACATTTCAGTTTCATAAATTATGTAAAAAAATTAATTCAATGCCCTTTCTTCAATGACCATGACCGAACAAATAGGGGAACATGTGGGGTCTAATTTTTGTTTCATAATGATGTTGATAATCATTTTCAAATGATATTTTAATTTATTTAACTCTCACTCCCTATTGATTCCTATAATTTTATGTCGATCTATAAAATTTGGGGTAAAGATTTGGGAAACCCACTTAATGAAGATACTAACATGTGTGTTTTTCCTAGTTTTTGATCACTGTTTGATCAAGGTTCTTATTTAATCATTATTCATTAATTCTTCCAAAATTTATGGATTCAGTGATAGTTCTCAATGAGCCATCTATTTTAGGTAAATTTAATTCTTCCATCTTATTTAGTCATAGAATTATGTCGTCATAGCTTATACGATGGTTCATTTTTTATTTAGTGAGTTAATCCAATTTTGGGTGTATCAACTTTTTAGTTTCATATGAATCTAATAATAATTACCAATAATATTGGAAGTAATTTGAAACCTATTTCTGATGATCTCAATGAAAGATAATATAAAACATATATAACAATATTAATAAAGATATACTTCACATTTCTATGTACCTTACACCAAACAATCCACTATATCATATTTGAACTGCATTACAAGTGTCACGACCCCCTCCCCACAAAGTGTACCCCACCAGGGCCAGCAATGTGAGAAGGGAGATAATGACCCCCGAGTCCCGCCTCCAGTAGGCCCCGGGTTGGCGACTAGCACCGAGGGTATAATACACACACTAATGGGAGGCATTACCCTCTAAGAGAACACAAGAAAAAGAGAGAGATAGAATAGACTCCAATCAACTCCAAATAAGAACTGAAATATAAAACGGAAACCAAGTACATTAATGAAATGTCATGCAAAAGTACTACAACTGAAAGGGAAATCTAAAAGTACCCAAAAGAAAGAAAAACGGCAGCGACCACAAGCCCGCACAGCTCCTCCTCCAACCGCAAGCTAGTAGTAACCAGCTTGATCTCCAACCTCCTCCAAGTGAACTGAAAAACAGTTTATATGTCCATAGGGTGAGTATAACAGTATACTCAGTAGGATCCTCCCCAAGACTCTCGTGCAAAAGTAAAGAAAGCATACTAAAGCCCAGTGAACAACAAGTGAAACTAACTCGTTATTTAAACAGGTATAATATGTTCCCAACCTCACCATGGCTACTCTCACCAAGTAACGCATACAAGAATATAGAATATAGTAAATAATATCAAGGGTACCCTGCTACTACTTCCCCACTGGTTTGCCGCTCTGCCCCAACGACATACGTCATGTGCATCTCTCTCCAAAGGCTTGCCCGCAGACACCTGGGCTAAGCTCCACAATCTGCACCTCGTGCACCACAAAGGATTGCCCATAGACACCTGGGCGAAGCACCACACCGTCCACACAACCAAAGTAACCAGGTAGTTTCCGGGAGCCACCATAGATCGTATAACGTGTATCATACGTCGATTATTATTCCTCAAGCCATCACAGCCCATACGCCGAGTAAGGATCCTCAAGCCATCACAGCCTATACACGTTACACCTATAGTATTCCATAGGATACTATATCCAGAGTATATGTGTGTGAAATAACCACAAGCCATTACATCCCTCTACACACATATATGGGTAAAACTAACCACTGTGCCTACCAGCATAAGGATCTACCAAGAGAAGAGAGCGGGGCCAAAGGGGGTAGTCAGCCATTCAACCTCCCATCAGAATGTTGGGGAAAACACCCCCCCAGGGCTCAGAATCCCCAGGGTGTCAGTTGCCCTTACCGACAGGGTGGAGTAGCGTATAGAAACACAAAAAGTACAGAATATATAAGTAACTCACATCCACACTATGGGCATTACCTAGTCTTAGATACAACTGCAGCTAACGTCTCTCAGACTCCAGGCTGCTACTTCTAAGACTAGGTATCCTATAAGCACACAAACAATAAAGAGCTTTATTAGATTACTCCATTCTCATTTATCAGTTCCACTGTACATTAATTAATTCTTTAAACATTAATTAAGAAAGAAGAATTCCACATTAAACTGAAATGGCATCACTTTCAAAAACAACTGCTCCTTTTGAAGATTCGCATCACCTTTAAATTCCAGCATCTCCATCCCCATGGATTTTCACCATTTAATCAAACATTCATTATAGAATTACTTTTCCACATTCCCAGGCATTCTAGAAAAACATCCTATGCTTCTAAACACAAAGGAGGCTCAACACTGTGAGTAGATATACTACCAGTCGAGTCTTTGCCGCCTATAGAAAGAGCTTAGACCCATCCTCCATCGAGAGGCTAAACACGGAAAGCACGTGGCATACCCCGCGTGTCTTCGCCTCCTTCGGAAAGAGGGTAAGCAAGACCAGCTGCCTTGAGAAGTGGGGAAAAGTAAAGCAGATAAGCAACCAAACCAAACCACCAACATCAAACCATCACATTCATCTCATACCATCACCCTTGGTGTCCTCCCCGACACCCATATGAATAAACCGATGCATATCGCCACACTACGTGTCATCCGCTGCCACACCCACAAGTCTCCATGCCTCCACATATCACAACAGCCATCCAGGCTCACATCACAGCACAAGCAGCAGGAAAACAAACATCACAAAGTGGGCTCTCGGCCCTTTAACAAACAAGAGGGTAACTCAGAACCCTTTTAGAAATTCCCACATAATCTGTTCTCTAATCCATATTTAATTAACAGACTTGTTATTCATAGGTTACAATCATGGATACCTAATCAGTAAGCTATCACAATTTAAATAACCATGCTTACTTCCCTAATTTGATTATCCTCAAATTAGAACAACTACAACAACAACAATAACCAGATTAATTTACATGCCTCTTTATCTTTAGCCAATTAATTAACAATTAATTCCGGCTTTACGTTCATTATCAATTTCTATCATGAACGAACAACAAATCAAAGAAAACATAGATATCACTATATCTAGGAAAACATGAGGCAAACCGTTATCACGGTATAAAGCAACAGCATGCGATCAACCAATTCTTTTAATCCGATTCAAGTATTTAATTAGGTCAATTTCATTGTGATCCAAAGAGATAAATCATGCTAATTCTACGATTGCACAGATACAATTAGAGGAGCCATGAATCCCCTACCTCGAAGAGTTCTTGACGTCCTTTATCCACACAACGGGTCACAGTCCTCTTCTCCTCACGATAGCTGCATCAACCAGAGGATGCCACGGTACGACAGTACCAACCAACCCCAAGAAAACCCATTAGAACCATGGAGATTACATGCTAATATGGAAGGAAGAATAAGAGAAGGTGATCCCCGAAGGAACGATGATAAAACATACCTTATATCGAAGAACGATCGACACAACTTGGTTGTATCAACAGAGCGGAACTGATCTGAGTAACGTTTGATTGTGAAACTCCTACGAGAATGATTGCAAGGTTCTAGCGTCTCGTAGATGAGAACCAGGAGGAAGAACAACGAAGAATGATATCTCGTTCCTTTTAAAAAAAATTAGAGAGGCGACAGTTTAAGATCCGGTTTATTCTCCATTAAAAACGGATCGCATTAACCCACGCGGTTTGACCAAGTAAAAACATCCCGGCCTTAGGAATAATTAATATAGGATTTATGGCCTTTGAATCGGCCTTAAAGTCCTTAAAATAAGGTTTTAAAAGTATTTTACGTCAAAGAAAACGTCAAATTTGCGAAGCTGGAAACACTGTTCACATACACAAAATTTGGCAAAGTATGGAATCAGTAGCTCTTATGGAGTCTGGAAACACTGTTCATTCGTGAAATTTGGAAAACTATGGAATCGGTAGCTCTTATGAAGTCTGGAAACACTGTTCATTCGTGAAAATTGGCAAAGTATGGAATCAGTAGCTCTTATGAAGTCTGTAAACACTGTTCACAGAACTAAAAAAATTGGCAAAGGAAAGAAAAGCTCACTGATACAGCCTTACCGATAGAAACACAAGTCTACTGATAGATCCTCACTGATAGAAGTTCACCGATAGGACCTCACCGATAGAAACACTGTTCACTGAACCTCACCGATAGAAGTCCACTGATAGAACCTCACCGATAGAAACATTGTTCACAGAACTTCACCGATAGAAGTCCACCGATAGAACCTCACCGATAGAAACACTGTTCACAGAACTAAAAATTTGGCAAAGTGTTAGCCGAGCTACTGCTGGAATGCGGCTACCAGTATACCGAGCTATCAGTATGCCGTGGCTACCGATAAACCCAGCTACCGGTTGGATGCGGCTACCGGTAGACCGAGCTACCGGTAATCAGCAGCTACCGGTAGACCGAGCTACCGGTAGGCAGCAGCTGGGGGATAAGTCACCTTGTCCTCCCGGAACACCTCCAACACCACATTTTCACAAAGTAATGGACCAGGGAGGTCTGGGCCATTACATTAGATACCTCTCAAAACATTCTCATCCTCGAGAATTAAAAACCAACCCAGAAGAAAAGAGGGTTCTGAACAACCACCCCATAAGATACCTCTCAGGGGAAAACCACCATGAGTTGTTCAAAAGCTGGAACAAAACTACGACATCCGAGAGTATGGAAACAAATAATCCATAACCAAACAATTCAAACATAACATCACATCAAAGGTACATAAATAAAACATGAAATGTCTAACCATAAAGGAAACGTCATTACATGGAAAGAGTTAAACATTAAACAACTCTGGGTACTGAGCACGTATCTGTGACTCACGCTCCCAGGTACTCTCCTCCATGCCACCGTGTCGCCACAGGACACGAACTAAGGGGATAGAATGCCCACGCAACACCTTCTCCTTGTGGTCTTGGATCTCCACAGGTCGCTCCTCGAAGGTTGCATCATCGTCAATATCGATCTCTCACCAATCGATAACATGAGATTCATCATGAAGATAATGTCGGAGCTGTGATACATGGAAAACATCATGTATCTGACTCATCTGAGGGGGCAGTGCTACTCGATACGCCACAGATCCAACACGAGCTAACACCTCGAAAGGCCCAACAAACCGGGGAGAATGCTTACTTCCACGACCAAACCTTCGCTTCCCACGACGGGGAGTCACCTTTAGAAACACATGATCCCCAACATTAAACTCTAATGGTCTCCTTCTTTGATCATCATATGATTTCTGATGATCCTGTGCTGTCTTCATCCTCTCACGAATCACCTGAACCATCTCTGTTGTATTCTGCACTAGTTCTGGTCCGAGAATTGCCGACTCTCTGACCCCAGTCTAGCACAACGGAGAACGGCATGGCCAGCCATACAAGGCTTCAAACGGCACCATACCGATGGTAGAGTGAAAACTATTATTGTAAGCGAACTCTACCAAGGGTAAGTGCTTCACCTATGAACCTCCAAAATCAAGAACACAAGAGCGCAACATGTCTTCAAGAGTCTGGATGGTTCGCTCTGTCTGACCATCTGTTTGAGGATGAAAAGCAGTGCTAAGGCATAGTTGAGATCCAAAAGCATGTTTAAGACCTCTCCACACCCTAGAGGTAAAATGAGGATCTCGATCAGAAATGATCGTCCTAGGTACTCCGTGAAGCCTCACCACCTCCTCCAGATACTGCCTCGACAAAACGTCCACTGAGCTCGACTCCTTGATTGCTATGAAGTGGGCCGATTTAGTTAAACGATCCACTACCACCCATATAGCATCATGTCCTCCCGGAGCTCGAGGTAAACCTATAACAAAGTCCATTGAGATGTCCTCCCACTGCCACTGAAGAATCTCTAAGTGCTGGAGAAGACCACCAGGAACACGGTGTTCAGCCTTCACCTTCTGGCAGACTAAACATCGAGACACATATTCTGCAACTGAACGCTTCAGCCCAGGCCACCAAAACTGACTCTTCAAGGATCAGTACATCTTCGTCACACTAGGATGTACCGCCAAGGGTGAACTATGGAACTCTCGGAGAACGGTCTTGCGCATCGCCAAGGGAACAAAAAGCCTACCATGATACATCACTCGGTGTTGTTCATCCTCCGACCAACCATTAGGGGCCTCACCACATACAACTCTGTCTCTCCAAACTTCCACCTCTAGATCACCCAACTGAGACTCTTCCACCTTATACATTAGGGATGACTGCACCGTCATCTAGAAAAGACAACCTCTTCCCCCAACTTCTCCTATATCAAGATGTAAAGATGATAGCTCTTTCATCACACTCCAAGAATCAA
Organism: Viscum album; assembly: GCA_963277665.1. Classification (NCBI taxonomy): domain Eukaryota; kingdom Viridiplantae; phylum Streptophyta; class Magnoliopsida; order Santalales; family Viscaceae; genus Viscum; species Viscum album. The sequence continues at coordinate 1,651,547,211 of OY728121.1, read as the reverse complement.
CAGATTCACGCACAACATCACTACGTGACTTTCAGCTCAGTGCATCAGCAACAACATTTCCCTTCCCAGGTGTATATGATATTTCGAAGTCGTATTCCTGCAAGAACTCCATCCACCGACGCTGCCTCAAGTTTAAGTCCCGCTGAGAGAAAACATACCTCAAACTCTTATGATCGGTGAAAACCACAAAGCGCTCGCCAATGAGGTAATGTCTCCACAACTTTAGAGCAAACACCACGGCTGCCAACTCAAGATCATGGGTGGCATAGTTGCGTTCATGGGGACGCAACTGCCGAGACCCATAAGAAACAACGGACCTCTGCTGCATGAGAACACAGCCTAGCCCCAGATGTGAAGCATCATAGAAAACGTCAAACTGGACTCCCTCCGCTGGAAGACAAAGGACTGGAGCACTTACCAACTTCTACTTTAGATACTCGAAAGCTGTCTGACACTGATCAGTCCATATGAACTCTTGATCCTTCCTGGTCAAAGCTATCAGAGGAGTCGCAACTCGGGAGAAATTAGCCACAAACCTCCTGTAATAGCCTGCGAGACCAAGGAAACTTTGCACCTCTGACACGGTCTTGGGGGCTGGCCAAGACACCACTGCTTCTATATTCGAAGGATCCACAGCTACTCCCTGTTGGGACACAACATGTCCCAAGAAACGAACTTCTTGAGCCCAGAACTCACACTTGGACAACTTCCCAAACAACCGATGTTGGCGAAGAACTCCCAAAACGGCTCGTAGATGCTCTGCATGCTCCTCTTCATATGTGGAGTACACAAGGATTTCGTCGATGAAAACCACAACAAACTTGTCCAGGAATTCACGGAACACAGCATTCATCAACCCCATGGAAACAGCTGAAGCATTATTCATGCCGAATGGCATTACAACAAACTCATAATGCCCATGGCGACAACGGAAAGTAGTCTTCGGGATATCCTCATCCTTTACACGCATCTGGTGATATCCTGACCGCAAGCCTATCTTTGAAAACCAACTTGCACCCTTCAGTTGATCGAATAGGTCATCAATCCGCGGGAGAGGATAATGGTTCTTTATTGTCACTTTGTTTAAGCGATGATAATCGACGCACAACCGCAAACTGCCATCAGCCTTTTTCACAAACAAAACCGGTGCACCCCACGGTGACACACTTGGCCGAAAAAAACCACACTGCAACAGACCGTCGAGCTGAATACGTAGCTCTTGTAACTCAGAAGGGGCCATCCTATACGGAGACATAGAGATAGGAGACGCTCCTGGCTGTAGCTCGATCCCAAACTCGATCTCTCGTCGAGGGGGTAAGGATATAACCTCTTCTAGAAAGACATCAGGGTACTCCTCTACGACCCTAGGAAATGCCAATTGTTGAACCTCTGAAGAACTCCGCATCATCCCAGCCATCATGGATGATAAGGATGAAACTCGTCTATGACTCATCCGATGATCTCTCTCACCAACAAACACTACTTCCTCTCCATCTTCATCAAAGAAAACGACGTTTTTCCTGTAGCAATCCACAATAGCCTGCACCGAATACAACCAATCCATGCCGAGGAAGACATCATATGGTTTTATTCGTAAACATAGGAAATCTCCCCAATAGAGGTGATGCCCCAACACTAGCTCACAGTCTCTACATACTTCAAACAAGCTAGCTCGACCTCCAACTGGCATAGTCAATGCCAAGGGCACTGGAAGCCTCTCTACCTCAAGTCCCAAAGCGTGGACAAGGGTAGGGGATATAAAGGAGTGTTTCGCTCCTGAATCAAACAATGCATACACCAAGGTAGAAAACAAGCAAAGGGTACCTCGGACGACGTCTGGCTCGCCTGGGGCTGGCAACGCTAGAGCATGAAGCTGACCACGACCACTTCCACGGCCTCTCTGACCCTGATGACGACCACCACCATGGCCGCGCTCTGCTCTCTGAGGACGGGGAGCGTCATGGGGCTATCCTCTGCCAGCTCCATCTACCCTCGGGTGATCTAAAGCTGGTGCAACCTGCTGCTGCTGCCTCGGCTGGAACTGCCTCAACGGAGGAACCTGGAGTGGAGCGCCTGGTGCACGATGACTGCTCTGAAAAGTCGGGCACTCCCGCTGCTGATGAACACGTCCATCACAAGAAAAACAAGCGCCTGATCCCTTGGAATAGGCCTGAGAGTTGCTGCCTTCGGAGAAACGAGATGGGAAGGGCTGGGACCTACCCCCAGGTGAACGGAAACTCTTCTGCCCGGAAAACCGGGAACCCCGGACCACAGCTCTGCTTCGTGAGGAATCATGACGATTCCTCTCTCGTGACGATCCGGTCCTGGTCAAAGTCCTCTCAACAACCTCTGCCCTCGCCAGCACCTCAAGATATGTCTTCAGCATAAATGGGGTGACCTGGCGCTGGATCTCTGGACGCAAAGCCTCCTCGAAATGCCTCGCCCTGGCCTTCTCATCTGGTAACAGGTCTGAAGCATATCATAGAAGGTTCCTGAAACGGATTCCAAACTCTCGAACACTGGAGCTCCCCTGTCGAAGGGTAAGAAGCTCCTGGCGACTGGACGCCTTCGCAGTCGATGAAAGAAACTCGACTCTAAACCTGTCTCGAAACTCCTCCCATGAGATCGCTGACTCCTCACGATACCCGAGGAACAAGAACCACCACTGTCTCGCTGCTCCATGCAACATCGTCACAACCAAGGACACCCAGTGTTCCTTCCGAGCACGAATCGAACTGAAGCCTATCTCGACCTCCTCCAACCAGTCTTCTGTGACTGCATCTGAAACGGAGCCCTCGTACTTCTGTAGACTATGGCGCTGAAACTCTCATAGTGTCTTCCTCCAAGTGTCATCATCGTCAACCTCTACTCGGCGGCGATCTGCTGGAACAGCCTGCTGGGCACCTTCTGCGCAAACCTGACGAGGACGTCGACCTGGAGCCATACCTGTAAAATAACAACTGTTAGAGCTCTTATGCCTGGAATATGGAAGACTCAACATTAATTAATTAATTATTTTGTTTTATTAATTTTAGGTTACCTATCCCAAGGTCTACCCATTCAAACACAGGCGCAAATAATAATGATGCATGACCCTTTCCTAGGTCTCTACCCTGCAACCAGTATCACTTTGTTTAGTAGCCACCGTAAACATAAAGGTCCGTGCAACGGATCATAGGGGGCCCTGAACGCCTATGTCTCTACTGGTCTCTAGTGTTTACCCCACTTGATAAACATGAATGACACCGTTGCCCTACCATCCCATGCATCCTCACCTGTGCCTAACTCCAAACTCCATCCTATCCCTCAACCAGACCTCTAATACCACTCTGTCATGACCACCTCCCCACAAAGTGTACCCCTCCAGGGCCGGCAATGTGAGAAGGGAGATAATGACCCCCCAAGTCCCGCCTCCAGTAGGCCCCGGGTTGGCGACTAGCACCGAGGGTATAATACACACACTAATGGGAGGCATTACCCTCTAAGAGAACACAAGAAAAAGAGAGAGATAGAATAGACTCCAATTAACTCCAACTCAAAACTGAAATATAAAAAGAAAACCAAGTACATATATGAAATGTCATGCAAAAGTACTACAACTGAAAGGGAAAACTAAAAGTACCCAAAAGAAAGAAAAACTGCAGCGACCACATGCCCGAACAGCTCCTCCTCCAACCGCAAGCTAGTAGTAACCAGCTTGATATCCAACCTGCTCCAAGTGACCTGAAAAACAATTTATATGTACATAGGGTGAGTATAACAGTATACTCAGTAGGATCCTCCCCAAGACTCTCGTGCAAAAGTAAAGAAAGCATACTAAAGCCCAGTGAACAACAAGTGAAACTAACTCGTTATCTAAACAGGTATACTATGTTCCCAACCTCACCATGGCTACTCTCACCAAGTAACGCATACAAGAATATATCATATAGTAAATAATATCAAGGGTACCCCGCTACTACTTCCCCACTGGTTTTCCGCTTTTCCCCAACGACATACGTCATGTGAATCTCTCTCCAAAGGCTTGCCCGCAGACACCTGGGCTAAGCTCCACAATCTGCACCTCGTGCACCACAAAGGATTGCCCGCAGACACCTGGGCGAAGCACCACACCGTCCTCACAACCAAAGTAACCAGGTAGTTTCCGGGAGCCACCATAGCTCGTATAACGTGTATCATACGTCGAGTATTATTCCTCAAGCCATCACAGCCCATACGCCGAGTAAGGATCCTCAAGCCATCACAACCTATACACGTTACACCTATAGTATTCCATAGGATACTATATCCAGAGTATATGTTTGTGAAATATCCACAAGCCATTACAGCCCTCTACACACATATATGGGTAAAACTAACCACTGTGCCTACCAGCACAAGGATCTACCAAGAGAAAAGAGCGGGGCCAAAGGGGGTAGTCATCCATTCATCCTCCCATCAGAATGTTGGGGAAAACACCCCCCAGGGCTCAGAATCCCCGGGGTGTCAGTTGCCCTTACCGACAGGGTGGAGTAGCGTATAGAAACACAAAAAGTACAGAATATATAAGTAACTCACATCCACACTATGGGCATTACCTAGTCTTAGATACAACTGCAGCTAAAGTCTCTCATACTCCAGGGTACTACTTCTAAGACTAGGTATCCTATAAGCACACAAACAATAAAGAGCTTTATTAGATTACTCCATTCTCATTTATCAGTTCCACTGTACATTAATTAATTCTTTAAACATTAATTAAGAATGAAGAATTCCACATTAAACTGAAATGGAATCACTTTCAAAAACAACTGCTTCTTTTTAAGATTCACATCACCTTTAAATTCCAGCATCTCCATCCCCATGGATTTTCACCATTTAATCAAACATTCATTATAGAATTACTTTTCCACATTCCCAGGCATTCTAGAAAAACATCATATGCTTCTAAACACAAAGGAGGCTCAACACGGTGAGTAGATATACTACCCATCAAGTCTTTGCCGCCTATAGAAATAGCTTAGACCCATCCTCCATCGAGAGGCTAAACACGGAAAGCACGTGGCATACCCCGCGTGTCTTCGCCTCCTTCGAAAAGAGGGTAAGCAAGACCAGCTTCCTTGAACAGTGGCGAAAAGTAAAGCAGATAAGCAACCAAACCAAACCACCAACATCAAACCATCACATTCATCTCATACCATCACCCTTGGTGTCCTCCCCGACACCCATATGCATAAACCGATGCATCTCGCCACACTAGGCGTCATCCGCTGCCACAACCACAAGTCTCCATGCCTCCACATATCACAACAACCATCCAGGCTCACATCAAAGCACATGCAGTAGGAAAACACACATCACAAAGTGGGCTCTCGGCCCTTTTACAAACAAGAGGGTAACTCAGAACCCTTTTAGAAATTCCCACATAATCTGTTCTCTAATCCATATTGAATTAACAGACTTTTTATTCATAGGTTCCAATCCTAGATACCTAATCAGTAAGCTATCATAATTTAAATAACCATGCTTACTTCCCTAATTTGATTATCCTCAAATTAGAACAACTACAACAACAGCAATAACCAGATTAATTTACATGCCTCTTTATCTTTATCCAATTAATTAAAAATTAATTCCAGCTTTACGTTCATTATCAATTTCTATCATGAACGAACAACAAATCAAAGAAAACATAGATATCACTATATCTAGGAAAACATGAGGCAAAACATTATCACGGTATAAAGCAACAACATGCGATCAACCAATTCTTTTAATCCGGTTCAAGTATTTAATTAGGTCAATTTCATTGTGATCCAAAGAGATAAATCATGCTAATTCTACGATTGCACATATACAATTAGAGGAGCCATGAATCCCCTACCTCGAAGAGTTCTTGACATCCTTTATCCACACAACGGGTCACAGTCCTCTTCTCCTCACGATAGCTGCATCCACCAGAGGATGCCACGGTACGACAGTACCAACCAACCCCAAGAAAACCCATTAGAACCATGGAGATTAAATGCTAATTTGGAAGGAAGAACATGAGAAGGTGATCCCCGAAGGAACGATGATAAAACATACCTTATATTGAAGAACGATCGACACAACTTGGTTGCATCAACAGAGTGGAACTGATCTGAGTAACGCTTGATTGTGAAACTCCTACGAGAATGATTGCAAGGTTCAAGCGTCTCGTAGATGAGAACCAGGAGGAAGAACAACGAAGAATGATATCTCGTTCCTTTTAAAAAAAATTAGAGAGGCGACAGTTTAAGATCTGGTTTATTCTCCATTAAAAACGGATCGTATTAACCCACGCGGTTTGACCAAGTAAAAACATCCCGGCCTTAGGAATAATTAATATAGGATTTACGGCCTTTGAATTGGCCTTAAAGTCCTTAAAATAAGGTTTTAAAAGTATTTTACGTCAAAGAAAACATCAAATTTGCGAAGTTGGAAACACTGTTCACATACTAAATATTTGGCAAAGTATGGAATCGGAAGCTCTTATGGAGTCTGGAAACACTGTTCATTCGTGAAATTTGGCAAAGTATGGAATCAGTAGCTCTTATGAAGTCGGGAAACACTGTTCATTCGTGAAAATTGGCAAAGTATGGAATCGGTAGCTCTTATGAAGTCTGGAAACACTGTTCACAGATCTAAAAAAATTGGCAAAGGAAAGAAAAGCTCACCGATAGAGCCTTACCGATAGAAACACAAGTCTACTGATAGATCCTCACTGATAGAAGTTCATCGATAGGACCTCACCGATAGAAACACTGTTCACTGAACCTCACCGATAGAAGTCCACTGATAGAACCTCACCGATAGAAACACTGTTCACAGAACTTCACCGATAGAAGTCCACCGATAGAACCTCACCGATAGAAACACTGTTTACAGAACTAGAAATTTGGAAAAGTGTTAGCCGAGATACTGCTGGACTGCGGCTACCAGTATACCGAGCTATCAGTATGCTGTGGCTACCGGTAAACCCAGCTACCGGTAGGATGCGTCTACCTGTAGACCGAGCTACCAGTAATCAGCAGCTACCGGTAGACCGAGCTACCGGTAATCAGCAGCTACCGGTAGACCGAGCTACCGGTAGGCAGCAGCTACCGGTAGACCGATCTACCGGTAGGCAGCAGCTACCGGTAGACCGAGCTACCTGTAATAAGCAGCTACCGTTAGACCGAGCTACCGGTAATCAGCAGCTACCGGTAGACCGAGCTACCGGTAGGCAGCAGCTGGGGGATAAGTCACCTTGTCCTCCCGGAACACCTCCAACACCACATTTTCACAAAGTAATGGACCAGGGACGTCCAAGCCATTACAACATGGGTTTGAGAAAGATCACCAAAGTGGAAAACAAAAGAATACCACAATGATTTAAACACAATTCAAAATGATCAAATATCATAAATGTAGCATTATCCATTCTCCCATGATCTGATAACATATCAATATTCTAAAAAATCATAAGAAGAAAGAGTCCAATGTTTTCCAAGGGGTTTAGAAACGAATAATGGAATTACCCACACACAACCAATACAAATAGATGATAAATATGAAATAATGGATACTCCTTGATTATCATATGACCTATTCATGTGATAAAACTTGTTAATAAATTCAATAGATAGGATATGTATCAAATAAATTAAATTGATTTTCCCGAATGGTTCACTTAATGAAACAATACAAAAAATTATATATAATATGGGAGAAAAATAAATGATAAAAGGATATTATTTTTTCTTCATGTTGCAAGGACTGATATACTATGAATGAAAATAATAATTTACATGAAAAATAAAAAATCCTATATATATTAGCCTTTAGATCATTTCACATTAAATGTTCCACATTCACAAATGTAATACCACTTACAAAAACATTAATATTAACTCTGAAATAATTTTATTGAATCATTCCTAGTTAAACTCAATCAAAATTTTGTCATCCATAGTGTGTGACCCATCATTCATTATAAAATTGAAATAAAATATGAATCTCTTGATCCATATATGTAATAAATTATAATCCTATGGAAAAAATACATTCTAATCATGTAATAAAGTGATAGGGATTTATGTCTTTCAAAAAACTATATTTTTGTACCTGTGTCCAAAAATCTTCATCATATGAAAATTCAAATTCTCATATGTTATCTTTTTCTAATTCATAGAGTTACCTTGGGTAAAAGAACATGTCAATCCTATATATTCAACTCATTTGGCCTCTATTATCATAGTTTATACTAAAATTTTCATTGAATATATCACATGTCATTTATCCTTCAGGATAATCACAATAAATGTCTCTTCTCTATATAGATATATATATTTTCTATGTGTTTCCACACTCTCAAATAATCTATCTCAATTGAGGTCCTTGTTGTTATCCTCATCATATGATAAGAAAATCCAATATTGGTTATTCTCAAACTAATAACATGATTAGAAACATATCGATCCAACCCCATATTATCTATGTCAATACGAATACTTTCTTAATTATGTTATCAATTTATTATGGTTATCATGATTTTTAGAGTTCAATTATTTTTTAATGTGGACTAAAATATGACCCATTCGCAACACTTATACAAATAATATCCCAATAGAACCCTATATTGTATATATATAGTGGGTTATCTAGTACATAAAAGAATCCTATTTATTTTTTTATTCATGATCATATTTTATATATCTACAAAAGAATCATATTCAATATAACATTAAAGTATCATCATATACTATAATACTTCACAATGAACATCAGTTAAGGATAAACATATTCATACATTTAGTGGTCAGTTATAATTTCTCATCATGAAATGTATATCTAAATATACATTTATGTATCCAGTGTGAATGGTTGATAAAATGGATGAAACTCTTAATATGATTCAATTTTGTATTCATGGTCTCAATAATAAATTTTAATAAAACAAACATATGCACTGATTTTTCATATCATATGTGTCAAACTACTAGATCAATCACACATTTGCAACACTTTCTTGTTTTTAACAAAATATATTATAGTGATATTTAGGAATTATATTCATAACATGCCAACATTATGGACATATTCAATCTTCTTAACTTTACAACATCAAATGTTACGATCTCAACACCTGTTTTTACTTATAATTCTTTATAAGTTATTAATCATTATTAGATCCATGTTCCATTATATATTCACAATGAAATTATGTAAATACATAAATTTTATTTTATTAATACATCATAATGATCATAAGATACTATGTAAAATACACATAAAATATAAACTACTACAATATTTAATTTATTAAATTATAAATTCTTTATGTCTAAATGTACACCCACTAGAATATTAGGAATTATATTCTATTCACAATATCATTCTAAGATAAAAAAGAAATAATGTTAAGAAGTAATATTTATTTCATTTTTATTAAGAATATATAACACATAAACTATATCATATATGATATTTTATATTTTTGGAAAATTATAATTTGGATTGAATATATTAATAAAAATATATGAGGTATTAATAAACATTAATAATTATTTTTTTTTAAATTTAACTGTTATTAACATTCTATAGAGTTCAAAAAAAACCTTTAGGCTTTTCCTAGAAGATCAAATTATGTTAAATTATTACTCTTCCATTATGATAACTCTAATTTCAATGAGATTATCTGCATTATTCAATATAAATTGGTGGTCTTTTTAAACAAAATTTATTCATATAGTTTTTACTTTTACCTACTTGTAATCTCTGTATAACACATTTGAATGTAAAAATCATATTCCTTGTTCATATATATTATCAACATTCAATGAATATCAGGTAATATTTTTTAGAATTCAATAATATTCTCACTAAAATTATATAGTTGAAATTGGGAAAAATTTAGATACTATGAAAAGGAATTTTATTATACACTTAAATATTGTTATAGAAGTAAATAAAATCATAAATATGTGTATCAAAAACACCATATATCATTTTTTAAGAAAAAATTATTTTCATTCTCTTTTATGAGAAAAATGAGATAAATCATTAATTTACCCATTTATATTCAGGACATGAGTGGAGACTAAGATTCCATTGGTAATTATGTAGTAATTATGAAGAAACCATAAATTAATCACTGTATAATTCAATAATAATCTATATTTAATTATTAAAAATTGCAACAATTCGATACAAAGTATGGAAATATTCTAGCACATTTAATACATCCCCAAAAACATTTCTTAAATTACAAATGTTTATAAAAATATTTTATTAAGACAACTGTATAACTAGTAGATTACATTATGATTATCCTTATCAAATATTCATAAAAAATTTATTTTTATGGTAAGGATGATACATTTGAATCATATGTTTTTATTAGATGAGTATCATATATTATTAACCATTTTATTAGAACTTTTATTATAAGGGATCACACTAAAATAATGAACCCCTCTCAAAAAACCATCATATCCATTTGTAGTCCAAAATCCTAATTTCCCTAAGAAATGAGTCAACTATGGTGTATCTCACACCACATATTTTTCTAGGTAGTTAACCATCCCAATCATATCATATATTCCTCTTTAATAGTTTATTAGGAAATAACTTTTTCAAGACATTGTATAGATAAAACCAACATTATTCCTCCAGTAACCTTATATTGATTGGAGATATCATCTTGTCTACCACAATAAAACTTTTAAAGAAAGTATAAAAAAGGAAATTACATGGTCACCCAGTTATGTCTTGACATACCAAATTATGATTCAGTGTAACCCATCCATTCTTTAAATACTCTATGTAAACTAGGGGAACCCACATATGATATGGGAATATTATTTCAATGATCAATTTCTAGAAATGTTTACATCTGTAATGAATATCACATTGAACCTTGAAATATTATCTAATTTTATTTTCATTATGTATTTATTCTTCTCTTATTTTAGAATGGAATCCAATTCCCTCCGCCAATCTAATTGGTTCAAACCATATTTTTGTGCCTATTTTTACACAACAGATATGTTTTTGTTACTCTAAAAAATAAGTTATGTATATTCATACATATCAGAATCAATGAATTGAGGATGATTTCAACCTATCAACCATTACAATTTTTATTTATCTAATATAATTCTTATAGTAGTAATAATGATTAATCATTGTCGAATGTACTATATTTTAGGGACAATTGTTATTTAATAATTTTAATAGGTGTATTGTTTGTATACCTTTGGTGAAAGGATTTATTGTGGTTGATAAAATTGTGTTTAAAATTTATCAATTATACTGGTGGGATCATCATTTTGGGTGTACCTTTATGATATCATTGAGTTTTTTACAACATTTTATTACATTAAAACACACATCACATGTTGATTTTGATTTGAATCCCATATTGTTTTAATTAATCCATACCATAAAAAGGGTTCTAGTAGTTATAAATTCTAATGGATGGATGCTTAAATATTTTATTACCCCTTGTTTATTTTTGGTTCCAATAATCCATGTAATAATCGTATCAAACTAAACACATCATTAATCGATAACATAATTTTTTAACATAAAAAATACTTAATTATAGAAAGATAAATGAATGAAATATGACAATCACATAATAAAATAAATAATCATCCCAATTAGATCATTAATCAAACATTTTTTTTTGATTAAAAACGTTTTTTATGATTTTTAGGGTGAGGAGTTAAAAATAGAAGAAAATGTATGGGTCAATAAAAGAGTAGTACACCAAACACAAATAATAACAATAAAGAGAAGTTACAAAATGACATTGGATTGAATGAGAACATAAAGGTGGGATATAGTTCTACAAAAAGTAAATATATTTTAAGAAATTAGTAAAAATATAAAGAATGATTATTGGGAAAGGATTATTTATTTTTTAAAACTTTCATTACATGAAATTGAAATGAAAAAAACTTACACAATTACAATTGAAATAAATCATAAACATACAAGAAAATAAAATTAGAGGTGTGGTATATATTATAGATAAACATGTGTAGAAAGTACATACATATCTTCTTAAAATAAAAATTAATTAAAATTATCCTCCTTGTGTGTGGGAGTTCCCACTACGTCAATTTAGAAGAGTATAATGTATTTATAACCCATGGAGGAGAACTGTTTTCATTCCGAAGCTACCCATCATGTTGGGATGAAAATTACAAAATTTAAACAATCAAATACTGAGAAATATTATTCTTCAATGATATATATATATATATATAATAATTTTTCAAACACAATTGCTTGATTATATAACTTTTGGAGACAATTCTTTTCATGTTTTATTAAACAAAATGCAGATATCTAGTTTCATGACATATTTTTTATATCAACCATATGAGTGTTATTATGGATTGGAATATGCCTCCAAGATTAAAACAATGCATCTATATGTTTGTGAAACTCATTTTTTAATTTATTCCCAAAAACAATTCACCTTAATTTGACTTTTTCATTGTTATAATGGTGACAAATTATGGGTTGTACTCAAATCAGAAATAAAATTATGGGGTGAAATTTTATTCATCACTATAAAAACGTATTGATTGTTTACATTGATAAAATATTTATAAATGATGTTTCTATATTTACATTATAATATTATGGATATTAATAAAATTAGGTATATTTTATTTTTCATATAAATTTAATCTTCCTAAATGGCATAGTTTTCATTACAAATTCGGTGGACCTTCTAGTATGGTTTGTATGGAACATTATAAGGCCAAATTATCCAATTCCCTATTGAAATTATTTGTATTAATTTGAATTGGAAGTAATAATAAAAAATAATCACATAATTTTAATAATCATATTGAATGATATGATCAAAATAGTAAACTTAAATGAATATGGATTAATTCCAAAAATGCTTACAAATTAAATTTAATATTAAAACAAATGGTATATCGCACAAATTATGAAATTTCCAAAATGTATTATTGATGGATTTTTATATAAAAGTTATAAATAAATTAATAACATAAATTTCCAACTCATAGTCAAGTTCATGACCTCCGGAAGAATAAATAAAAAATGATAACAAAATTATTTTCACTCACCAATAAATATTAAAATTTTATTTTCTTCAATCTGTGGAGGCCAAGAATTTTTCATTCAACTATAATTAATTCTTAAAAAATGTTTCATTATATTCATATTTCAAATAAATCATTTTTAATGTTCAAAATTTTAATTTAAAAATGTGTGCACTCAAAACTCAGTCCCCTCACGATGTATAAAGTTAATCATAGAAGATCACTCAATCTCCCCCAAAAGTGAATATCATATTTTTTGTCGGAACTATCTTCATAAAGTACATAATAAAAAATATTGAAGAATAAATTATCCTTTTCGGCTGGTTTCATATGAATTGGGATTATATGAATATTATTTTCAAAATAGTGGAAAAGAGGGGGAAACCACCAACATGGAAAAAGAAATGCATAATTTTTCAAATGTGGTAGGGAAATAAATTAAAGAAAATTTTCACAAGGAATAAAATGTGTCAATAAAGAAAATAGTGATATATAATTATAATATACTGAAATGTTGAAATATATTCAAAACATAGAACTTATCCTAATGACAAAAGAAAATTTGACCTAAGTGTTCTTTTTTTTCTTTTTTCCTTTTTTGGATGTTTTAGTTGGAAAAAAGCTCACACTAATCTCCTAAAACATGATTTTATCTTCAAAAAACAAATAATAATTCTTATAAATAAATTAATAGTTAATGAATATATATTATTGACCCTCCCAACACACAACATTATTTTTAATATTTTATTTGATTTTTCATTTTTTAACGTATTTCTATAATTTTTTTACAAAAGGATATCAAAATAAATCCATTCACAATAGAAAATTAATAAAATCCTATCCCCAAAAATTAAACGGTATTTTCCCTGAATTAAATATTTACATATTGATAGTCAAGGAAAGGATTACCTAATTGAAATATATTCTAACCAAACATAAAATTTAATAAAACATGAACTCAAAATCGTTGTAGATATTGGGTAGGATACATTTTTAGTCTTGTAATTATTCTATAAAAAAGTTCACATATGATCAAAGGGGATTTCAAATGAAGTATAAATGTAAGGGTAATAGGAGCCTATTTTTCATTTTTTATTTATTTGTGGCTTTAAATAAGAATTATGTATCATATTAATGCACAAAAATGTTGGAAATTCAGATTAATGTTCCAAAATTTGAAGACTCAAAAATCGGGGATGAAAACACACAACATGAATATATTTTCTGAGGTTACATTGGCCTAAACATTAACATTGTTACTCATTGTTTATGGAAAACATTTTCTTATAAAACATCCGATATTCAAACCACATTGTCCCTAAAAAGATTATTTATCCATTCTCATGATTGAAATACAAGATATTTGAGAAAAGAATAATTCTATTGAATCCCAAAATTGTTGAAAATGTATAAAATTATAATAGTGGGTAATTATGAATCATTTTTTTTATTTTTTTAATTATACACCCAAAAAACAGTACCTCAAAATGAATTAAATGTATGATGATAAAAAGTGAAAATAAATTTAGAGAGATGGTTAGAATTGGATAGGAAGAATAAGAAAGATAGAGAAATAGAGATAAGGATAAATATGGGAGGAGTATGATAAAGATGGAATTAAACGGAATGTGGATCCCCCTGGTGTGGAATTAGTTGGTCTTTATATCCATCATATGGTGAGTCTACTCTAGTATTTAGGGATCCTTTTAAAGTTGATGTGGTTCCAATGTTGTGTTTATTTTCATGGTGATGGTTTAAATGATGTCCAATAACTATGAATATACTTTTGGAAGAAGAGTCATTCACATTCACTATAAAAAATGTGTAAAAATTATTAACAATAAAAGGAAATTTCCATTGATAATTATTCATAATTATGGGAATATGAAATCATGAATGGTATAGAATAACCTTTTCAATTTTTTAAAATACATTTTTTATGATTTTTTTGTCTTGGTTTGACTTAGATTAATATTTTTAGAGTTTGGAATTAATAAAATATTTAAGTCAAAGATCATCTAATTTATTAAAATAAAATATTCCCTATTCAATATCTTATTTACACAAAGAATATAATTTTTATCATCCAAAAATGAATTGCATTTAATTTCAAATGATATATGAAATGGTTTACCAAAAACATTGAAAAAACGTGTCATCATAATCTGGGTATTATAGGTAGTTCGATAAGCCCAAAGCTCTTCACTATGTCTTTTAAGTTGGTCGTTTCATGTGGGATTAAGAATTAAATAATTCACTCTTTTCACTTTCCATTGTAATGATGGGAAAATCCATTTTTGGGGGTTATATATAGTTTATATTTTATAAAAACCCCAATTTTTTCTCAAATTGGACTACATAGATTGATTACATAAAATGTCTCTAAAGTCACTTACCAAGGCACACTGAGTTCTAAATTGATGGGAGATATATGTTTTTAGGTACTCACTAATAGTACTCACAATATAATTTTTGTGTGGTTTTCCATGACCTACCTATAAACCCAGTTGACCTTAAGAATAATGCATAATAATCCATCTTACATATGGAAGGGTCTAAAAAAATCTGTTACAAAAACATCAAATATCACATAGAATATTAAGTATTTTGGGGAATTTAATTTATTTGGAAAATTTTTACATAAATTTGGATAGGGGTACTAGATTGAAATAACTCTTTTAAGACCTTGAAGAGTGATGTCCAGAAGAATATATATTATTGGACATTTTTGGACATTCATTATCGTTACAAGTGTTCACATCCATGAATTAAGAGGAAAAAGTCCAAGATGGAGAAATTTTAATCTTCATCAATATATATACTTATCACCATATCATCCCAATTATTTTAATGTTTATTATCATCCAAAAATTAGTATTTAAATTCACTTTTCAGTTTCATTTTTTGTAATTTTTATGGAAGAAATTATTAACCACGTAATTTATTGTTGGTTCATACCATGGTAGTTTACAGTGAGATGTGGTAGATGAGAGGTTCATATTGGAAAATTTAGGATCAATGATTTCTAAATGCGAATAATTACAAATAATACATAGGTGATCTACCAAAGTATTTTATTTTTTTCTTTTATATTTAATCTTATTGTAAAATACAAGGAGCATGAGGATACATCTTATTATCCATGGTTTGGAATCACTTATCTTTTGTATGAAATTTAAAATTGATTGATATTTAACTATTATGATTTTGGAACCTCAGAGATAGGTCCCTAATTTTCCATGTGAAAAAACAAGAGTTATATCTTTGTTTTTGGTGATAGTCTTATGATATTTATTATCGTCCAATTTTTTTGAGACATAATATATTAAACGAGTGATATGTTATCTTATTTGAGGAAGTATATCTAAAATGGAACTATAAAAAGAATCCAAATTCAATTCAAAGGGTATGGACCAATATAGGAGTTGGATTATTGGTGAAGATGTAAGAATAAAATGGAGTCAACAAAGGTTCTCTTGAAAGACTCATTGAAATTTAATGTCACATCATTCTGGAGTATCCTTGTGAGTAGGTGGTAAATAAAAATGATTTTCTAGATGAATCACTTATAAAAACTGGAAATCCCATGAAATGGTTATAAGTATACAACTGATTTGGGTTTAGTAAGTGATTATATCATATATATGTTAGCCTAATCAAATTCAACATGATGTAGATAAATTAAGTGATCTATACCAATACCATTAGTAACAATGAAGTGACATTTCTCAAAATTAAACAGAAGTTTAAATTGGACACACTTTTTTATGACCAAAGAGAGAGAGATTGAAATTAAGATTCATATTAGTCAATATAAACGGTATTCTAATCCATGAAGGCCTTTATGTAATGCTTAATGAATTTAGAAATGATACTCATCCATCACCTCTAAAATTTTATATGAATATTTGAATGGTAAAACTTCATTTTTCTATATGTGTTTTATCAAAAGGGGAAATTGAATATAGTCATTTCATGGTATAGATGATCAATTGGGATTTGTATGTAGCCAGTATATCCATCAGTAAAGCTATAATGTTACATTATGGATAATATTTCAAGTATTTGATCAAGGAAATGAATAGTGTAGTGATATTATCATGTTTCTACATTTAATTTTTCATATTATATGTATGTATACCATTTGTTTCTCACTAATGTTGGACCAGTTCTTTATATTCATTTTAGAAAATAGTTATCCCTCCCTTCTAATGGTCCAATTGAATCAAAATTCCCATTTAATATATAATGGTGGGTATATATTACCAACTTGATGAATCTTGGTAATCTATTATATAAAGTCCACATGTATGAGTGGATTGAGTCTTCATTGTGGTTCAATGATTTTTATTATGAGTCCACTATATTTATATGATACATTGATAGGTCACGGTTGATAACTAGTATAACTGTTATGGTTCTACTTATCATCTTTTATTCCTACAACACCTGAATAATGTTGGACTCCATAGTATCAATAAGTTTAGAATCTATAATTACATTTTAAGAGAGTTCATTGAAAATTAATGCATTCAACATGTGTGAATATGGGAGTTTAGATTAGATTCATCCTTTATTTATGGTCAAGATAACTTATAAATAGTGGAGGGGCTTTGAGTTGGTTTTGATTCATTTTCCCCATTGTTATCCAAGGTGGAGTTATAGATATCATAGGTGAGATGTTATTATAGAGAGTTCTCATGATCCGTTAGATAGATGTAGTTTATGAATTAAAGGTCAACTTTATCTTCTCCATTTATGTATTTTTTAATCAATAATATAATTTCAAAAAATACTCTCTCAATATAACCTAAATAACATGATAGAACTTGGATTAATCAACTCTAATATGTTTAATTAGAAACATGTATATAGACTGAATATTTATCCATTGATGGGTATTTAATTGATTAAAAAATGTTATATATGACAAATTGGTCACCATATTCTATAGATAAGATACCTGCATTGACATGAATTTTAGTTCTATATGTAATTATGAATGTTCATCAGAGATTCAGAGGTCATTAAGTAGAATATGGTTCAACATATATTATAATGACATATAAATTAGTTGTGAATATAAGAAAATTGATTCGAAGATAGACAACCTTGATTATTCTCTAATGTATGGTACTTCTTCAATTAGATAAAATAATTACTAATCATATTGGGTTCAAGGTAGCTAATAAATGTTTGGAGAATATAGATTTGAGAATGACATATATCGAGGTGCTTATGTATATGAGTGCATCATGAAATTTTATCTCCTTGTTTTTGATGGAACCATATATGTCCCATGATCTTTTAGATTCATAAAAAATTAATATTTAGTTGAAACATTTTCAATGGTCCAAAATTGTCTCTTATAGCGTATGATTTTTTTGGTGGAATCCAATACAATAAATATTGACATCAACACGTCTAAACATGTTGAAAATTTCATAATCTTGATCAAAATTATACATTGATTTTGAGATGGATAGAGGAAAATACATTGGGTTTCATATAGTGGTGGAAGTATGTGAGGTTGTGGATTAATTTTATTTTTATGGCCTTTTTTCCTTTTCCATCTCAATAGTTAAATGGTATAAAATTTCATTCCACTTCGTAGTGAAATTACCCTTATATAACCCTATGTGATAGAGAATCATTGAGGTTAAATTTTGTAAATATTGGATATTTGTTACTATATTTTGTGGGGAGTAAGTTTTCCAAATATATTTTCATTATTTATAGGATAAAAATGTTGAAGGAGGAGATTAATTCCACAAAACCATCCCTTGGTTCCATAAAATAAGTGGTGTGCCTGAAATTTGGATTACCATTATTTTGTTTATTTGTGAAAATTAATTTATTTGTTTGTGAACTGTGAAGGATTAATAGAATTGTGGAAAAAGGAGGATCCACACTTATCAATCAATGTGGTGGAAGAAATGGGTATGGTTGTTGGATGACACATACACATTTACTATATTGGGATTGGTTTAGATTTTGAGGAGGTAGTTGTGGGGTTGGTTGACTGGATTAAAATACCTCATGCTTGGATTTTTCTTCCATCATTGGATTTTCGTAGAGGAAAAGGGATCATAGTTAGATTAGATGGATTTTATAACAAACTAACTTAGTTATTGAGGATTGGAATTCCACTGGGAAAATGTTATGTTGAGATCTATTAGACTACAAGAATCCGAGGAATAATCTTGAAGTTGTGGGACTCTATTGGTCAAATGATATGGTGAGATTCAGAATCTATTGTTTTTTATAGGTATGGAGAACTATGATTGGAGAAAATATTTGGTTGGTTATTTGGAAGCTAAAACATGTTGTCTCATAAAACTAATAATATAACTCATCTATATGTCCATCTTTTTTGACTTAATTAATATATTCTCTTGAAATTCTTTGACATGATAATGTGCTTGAGTATGGAATTATTTCATTTTTTCTACCATTATTCTTTTGAGTTATTATTCATATTCTAGAGTTTTATTGATAGGGGCACCACTTTATTCACCACATAAAAGAGTTCACCTCATAGATAATAACAACATGTATAAATATTTGATTAAGATTTGGTGTGGGATATTGTGGGGTGGGAATGTTTCCATATTATTTTGAACTGTTTACAGTACTCGTGGAGTGATTAGTTGAGGGGAATTTAGGGATACCAGTAATTTTATTTTTGATAGATGCAGTTTCATAATTGAAAAATATTTTATCTAAGAATAGACATGTCAGTCATCTTGGTAGATCAAACCACTGTGAATGGATTGATGGGAAGATGGTGACCATAAAAAGATATCCCATGCGTGTAAGGAAAAATATGAATCAATCATGATTTGAGTTAAAAATCAAAAACACTATTTGAATATTGAATATCAAGGGGTCGGTAATTCATATATGGGTATGGATTCAAACATGGTTTCCCTTATGGTTGGATATATCAAGAAAAAATGGAATAGAAATGAAATATTCTGGATCTCCTTGATTATCCCTAGCATCCTTCTAAGGAATGAAAATATTTCACAAGATTTTTGGGATAAAAATCGAAGGGATTATTTTAGAGTCTATGAGGGATTCACAACTTTTTTTATGTTGGGATGAAGGAGGTGTTTTTTTGTTATTTACTATACAATACTTTTAATGGGAATGATATTTTTTAATTTTATTTTTATGTCCTTTTGGTTTTTTATTTATATTAAATGAATTTAGTGAAACCAACTACAAATTTCACCATCTAAGTCAACAGTGATATTTTATATTTGGATGATAATATTATATCAACTATGAATGGTTCTAGTGTTATTATAAAATGTTTATAGAATCACTCAGGTATAATCCTAGATTATGGTACTATATTTTGGAGTCAATTTTTTTTAAATGGTGGATATTTTTTGAGATATTACAAGATATTATTTATTAATGTTAATGAATTTATATTAAAATTTTAATAATTATTTGTTGGATTTTTTCATTGTGGATGTATTTTAATGATAACATTGAGCTTTTTACATCATTTCATTAAATTAAAATCATATTCAAAATATGACATCTCTCATAATTCCCAATTTCTTTGGATTTAATACTTGAATTAACAAGGGGTCTAATCATTATAAAGTATCATTTTTGGAAGGTTCAAATTTTCATAAAATGATTTTCGTATTTTTGGTTTCAATAATCTCATAAATCCACATGTTTAATAGAACATGTCACTAATCCATAACATATTTTTTACATATACAAAATAATTCAAATAATGATATATGAGTGAAATATATCTATCATTTAGCATACCCAAATTATGAATCACAGCAATGATGGATTTACCAGTCCATTTATTTTGGTTAATAGTGTAGTTTGTAATTTCTAGGGTGATGAGTTAAACATATAATAACAATAATGGGACAAGATGAGATTTGTTGATAGAACATAAACACGAATGATGAATAAATGTAAAACAATCACATTATATTGAATGTGACTTTGTAGGACAGAGGGAGTTCTATGAGAATTGAATTTATTTACAAAATTTTATAATAAATATATATAATTTTTATTGAGAAAGAATTTTATATTACAGAAAAAATTAATTACATGTAATTAAAATGAAAAAAAACTTAAAAGTTTAAAATTGAAAACAAATGAAAATGAACATGAAATGAAAACTGTAAGAGTGGAATATATTATGGAAAAATGCATTTGTAAAAACATTACAAAATATTATAAAATATATAATACTAAAAGTTCAATCCATATAGTTCTGATGTTCCAATAATTCCAATTATGAGTTGGGAATATATTTATAGCCTAAGATGGTGGACTATTTTATTTGGAAAAAATCACATCAATTTAGATCGATCATTTGACCATTATGTAAATTGAATCACATGAATTTTTCTCTTTAAATTTCATATATACGGAAGTGAAAATTTTAACATCTAAATATGGCTATTATTGGTCTTCTGGAGCAAATGATGTGGATTTTTTACTGAAAAATCTGTAGCTGACATGTATTATCCATGATTTTTGGTTGTCTTGATTATGAATAAGATTTATGATAAGAAGACACATTATTATTGAAACCATTTGTTCTAAAATGTTTTAATGAAAAAAAGTTACATTATATTAAAAAAATATTAGATCAATTTTCTTATTTTATAAGGCTAAAATTCAATAATTATGAGATTTACTCAAATATGGGATAGAACAGTGGGAAAAAATTTATGCATTGATTGGGCCACTTATTTTTTGGTTTGGGACATCAAATTTCTATCCAAAATATTAATTTATATTCTAGATAACAGTATATATTTTTATAATTTTTTTACTTCTAGATTGAACATAGAAATTAAATATTCATAGATGGTATATATTTCCCCACATATTTTGTGTCGCTTCATACATTGTCTATATGGCTCTTTATATGGCCAAATTATCCCAATTTTAATATGAATTAATTATCTATATTTTAAATTTAAACACAAAAAAAAGATTAAATTTTTCTGGATCATTGTATTTAATGATATGATTAAAATATAAATTTGACCTCAATCTGGATTAATTATATCAATGATCATAAATTATATTTTATATTTCAAAATTAGAATTTCACACTAATTATGAAATTATAATTGAAAAACAGTAATGATAGTAGATAGAACGGTTACTTATAAATGAATAACATCAATAAATTATATAAGTAAGGTACCATAAAACATAACGTAATAGTTTTTAATTTTATGAGATTAATTGTATCTACATGAGTAGGCCCCCTGTGATAGATAAACAACCCTATTCGGTAGCCTAGAAAAATCAAAAGACTGCCGGTAGGTAGGTGGTCTATCCCAAAGTCCCTCTACCTGTCGATATATTACACATGACATAATTAAAATAATCAAATATCTAAAAGAGAATATTTATAAACTATATTTAACAACTATATTCATTTTAATAACATCATTTTAAAAATGATGTCCATGTAGATTAAAAAAGTAAATTCCTTATAGAGGCATTCATAGTAGGTAATTAAATGATATATCTAGAATATATATTATAATTTAACTAAATATACTAAATATTCAAATTTATTGAACAATTTACTAAACTTCAATATATTATAAGACAACTTATTAAATAAACGTGATGATAAAATATTTAATCATGAAATAATTTTTTTGGGTAATTCATAAAAAAATTTAATTATAAAAATATTATAATTTATATTTTTAACATTTAGAAAATTGTATAATTTTGAATATTAAAATTTTGTATACATCCAAATATGAATTTATTCATATTCACATCAAATTTATTTTATAAAATCCTTATATTCAGACCAATACGAACTCTTTCACATTTATAATTATATAAAATTTTAATCATAAATATATAATACCATATGAATTATAAAAACATTATAAAACAAATTATACTATAAAAAAATTTACTTTATCTAAATATCAGATACATAAGAATTATTTAATCATATATCATATCAATCATTAAAACACTTACGATGCAGCAGAAAAAAAATCCATAAAATGCCTTTTTTGATAAATTGAGAATAATTATTTGTGAACAATTACTAATAGAAATACCGAATTTCATATTTTAAAAATATTTTACAATTTTTAAGTCATTATTAAATAATCATTATTTTTATAATTAAACACTTTATTTTCAAATCATAATTAACAACATATAATTTAAACAAGTGTTTCAAATAATTATATTTCATTTTTAAGAAAAATAAATTTACAATAAACCATTATTTAATTATGTATTAAGAATTTAAAATTACTTGATTACTTTTTTGACCATCTATAAATTAAATATACCCAAAATTCATTTTATAATGATTTATAAACATTTTATAATCCAATAAAACCATTTTATATGTTAAAAATAAATTCTAATAAGTTATATGTTTACCGTTACATAGGAATCCATTCTTATGTAATGGTATTCTCACATTTCCCATACCAAATATCTCTATAAGGGTAATATGAAAATGGAGCCACAGTGTAAATGTAATTTATCAGTTACAAATTCGTACCCACATTTCTAGTGAGTGTATGTTTCTGGTTACCATTACTTGGAATTGTGAAAAACTCAGCAACATTTTGATAGAGTCTAGGTACCCTGATATGAGAATTTATAAAACCTATAATACCAATATATGTAAGTTTAATCTATAATATACCCTCACGTAATACCTTTACATAAAAATATTCTTATAAGTTACTTTATAAATTGCCTTTATGTGTAACATTCATGTAATGGCGAACCTCATGATTCCTTACTTGTATAAGGGCAATAAAGAGAGACCTTTACACATGCCATATTCTTTATGCATATGTAATTCCTTGGGTACCTTTACACGACAAATATTTTTAAATTATAACCTCGATTACCCTTACGTAACAAAATTTTATAAACACTACTACCTTCTTGAAACCCTATTTTTATATAATGTTAATTTGTGATGATCCTTATGAAGAAAATTGTACAGAAGGGTGATGATTGGTTACTCTAAATAATCTCAGATTAATAAGGATAAGGTGTTGGTTTAATTTACTTAGACTAGATATTTATGGGGAAACCCATATATGAAATAAAATCACCAAGTATAAGGAACTTTTATTCTATTTTTTAATTCTCTAATTCATTTCATCACCTTTTTCATAAAACAGAAACATAGATCACTCTAAAACCATTTTTAGGATTCATATGAATATTTTATCAATTATATTAAGTACTGGAAAAAATTAAAAACAGGTTTCTATATATGTTCATGAAAAATAATATGTGACATTTATGATAATTTAAATTCAGAAATACAATAATCTCTGTATATCAATCAATAAATAACACACTACATCTTCTTTGAAAACCATTTCACAGGTTTGAAAGATATCATAAAAGTTACAATAAATGATTCAACATCCATCGATATCCATAGGGTAAATTAATATTATTTCATATATTCATGATTACCAATCCTCCAATTATGTTCTCTCATGTCGGCATGAAAATTATGAATAAGTAACAAAGCAATGGATTCATAGAGGTTTGACTAGGTATAATAGAATTCCCCATATAATATAATCACATGGATGAAATATAATGGACAATTAAACATTGTCCTTGATTATCCTATCATTTAATCATGCAATAAGACAAATGAATAAATAATCGGGTTGATTCATGTATCATATACATGAATGTGATTCCATCTAAACATTTCAACTCCTATAAAAGAATAATAATTGATAGCTAATATGAGAGAATAATAAATGGTAAAACATTATAATTTTTTCATAAAGTTGGATTGACTGATATATTGTGCATGCAAATCATAGTATTCATGAAATACAAAACTATCTATAAATCATATATTTACAAAAGGATTTAGGCCATATGACATTAATCAAAAACCATATTTTAGATCGACAACATTCTATAATGCCCAGATAGTGTAATCTTAGTGAGTTCTTCTATTGTCACTATCTAAGAGAGAAATTTTACTATTCATTCAACTACGATCAAATTATGCCATTGTTGGTAGACATCATTGGTGTATGTATTTTTCTATCCTATGTCATGTTATTCTATGTTTCATGCTCTAGAGACCAATTTAGTTTATATAAAATTGTTTCTTGGTGTTATGGAATGTGTGCTTCTTATGATTGGTGTGTGAATATGGTTCAAGTGATAAAAAACATGAAAAATCATGACATTGATGTTGAATATCATGAAGTAGGAAGTTACTTACATTTTCAGGCTCTCACACCCACTTGTTTCTTTAGTATGATTCAAATGTTTTCATGGGTTTTTATTTTAGATTGAATTGATTTCTTTTGGAGAGGTGTGTTTCCATAACACCAATATATGATACATTTTTTTCAAATATAGTTTTAGAGTAACTCATTACCATGATTGATTATAATTATATGTTGTTGTGTGTTGTTACCACATTATAATGATGTTATTTTATGAATTATATTTATTTTTTACCCTATTATGTGTGTTACCACTCCATTAGGTGATTTTTATTCTTACTCATGATATGTGGATTGTCATGTTATGGTTACTTATTATTGTGGAGTGAACAAAACCGGCGATGATCGAAAATGTAGATCATAAGGGTAGGATCATGATAGCCTTATGGCATGACCAGAAACTCGATGTTGTGAGGATACTAGGTAACAACCTTGAATTCAAGGCATTATGGATTCCAATTAACACATTGACGGAATTTTGCGAGAATATAGAGTAATTTGTTCACCATCAATGTGTTTTTGGGGCCACATCTAATGAATATATTAATTTCCTTTTTGTATAGAGTTGAAGCTAGTGTGTTCGAGTCTCCTAGTGACATGGATAGCATATATGGGGTATTTATGTGATTTTTATTCGTTTTTATGTTTTTATTGAAATATTTTACTACACTTTTTATACATGTTCTAATAGGTTAATGGTGCATTTTTGGTGTCTTATTGTGTTTTATTTTTGACACACTACATGTGATCCTCTATGTGTGTTAAAACATATTTCATGGGCTACCAAAAAAGAGAAAGGTTCCCTTGGAATACAACTGACTCATAGAGGATAGAGATGTTGTTTGGACTATGATTGAATCCGAATAATTTATACCATGTTTCATTCAATTATTTCCTTCATATACTTATAATTTTAACAGTCTTCCCACGGTTTGAGATAAGATTAATTATCATTATTTTTTTAAAAATTTTCTTCCTTCTGTTATTACATTGTGATTATTTATATTTTTCATTTTTCTGTGATTATTATATTATGCTAATATTTTTTGTGAAAGAACATCATACTTTTGTTATAGTATCCCCACTTATGAACATCAGATACTCACTGCTTGTTGGTAGACTCCTATTCATGGAGAAGTACACCTGAGGTCATGTAAATCTCCAATATATACATGGAATTTTGGTTTATGGTGCAAAAAATATACAATATTTAATGGACATCAAGAGAGTATTTCTTCAATTGATAAAGGATTATCTAAACAAACCATGTCTGATATGTCATGGTAAATGTTCTAGCCAAATGCACACACTATAGTGGATATAATGTTGCCTTGGTTTCGTACATAATGTTTTTTAGTAATAACATATCGTTAATATATATTCATCACATACATATAATCTGATTTTACATCCAACATTTTTAGTGTAACATGTTATTTTTTTATTTCACTACCTCCATATATGTTTTCAATGCCATCAGTATCCTCACCTCAATCTATGTGGAACGTGAAAAGATTATCATTAGTGTAGGTAATATATTCATAGGAACTAGATTTATCAATTCTATAATTAGCATCAATATAATTAGTCAATATTGTACCATTACTATTGTTACATTTGTCAATGTCATCCATTCCATTTGTTTCTTTAGGGTCAGTAGTTTCATGAATATCATCAATATCATGACTGTGATTAGTTCCATAATTGTCTTCAATATTATAAGTATCATAATAATCATCAGTTTCTTCCTTATCCTGGGTTTCATGAGTGTCATTATCATCAATAATGTCATTAATATTATCAATTTCATGAGTTTTTTTTGTTTTTAAAAACTTTTACATTATATTTTATGTCATATATAATGTGAGTCTCGTTAGTTTTGTTTGTATAGTGGGTTTCATCATTGTCATTAGTTTTAAAAATTTTATTAGTTTCATCATTATAAAAAGATTAATATATATAATATATATAATTATATATTATTATTGTCATGTTAGTATTGTCATGGTAGTAATTTTACCAGTATCATGAGTGTAGGGAGTGTCGTCTATGTTATTAGTGTTATTAGTGTCATCACTATTATCAATTTAAATAGTTTAATCAACAACATTTATCATTTTCATGTCTTTATTGTTTTCAAAATAAATAGTGAAATTCCTTTTCTACATGTTATGGTATTCAATTTTATTAGGGTCATCCGTGTATTTAGTGTAATTACTATTATTATTGTCATTATTGTTGTCAGTTTCTCATGTTTTGTTAGCGATGTCGGTACCATCCACTTATTAAATATCTCTATATTATATAGTATTATTTGGATCACATCTATTACCATTTTCAATATTCTTTTTATGAAATTTTACTTCACCAATTTTAGCAGAACCATTACATTTAATAGTGTCTTATATGTAATCTTATCGATGCGATTATATTAATTTTATAGTTTCAATAATGTTTTCATTAAATATTTTCTCCCTGCTGCTTTTAGTTTCATTATTGGAATATTTGAAGTCTATATTAAAGTGGAATCCATGTTGTTATTGTCCTTAAGGATTTTAGTTTTGGTAGTTCCTTCATTTTCATTTATATTTTAATTATCATAATCCCCATCAGTTTTCTTGTAGCATCAATGGAATCAATAGCATGTTTTTATCAGTATAGTTATGATTGTTCTTTTAAATAGTGGAATTAATGGCATAAGTCTCATAATTTGTGTTAGTGGATTCAATTACATAAATATCAATAGGTTCATTTGTACATTTAGTTATGTTTGAATTTTTTGTGTTATTATTCTTATTAATTACAGTAAAATTTACATGTCACCAAAGACATATGTTTTTATATTTTAATTTCTAACATTAATTTAATAAATTATTTTTCTATTAAAACCATTTTATAGGTTGAAAGTGGCCATATTTTTGTTAAATGTCTTATCATCACTATGTTTTTTTTTCATTAGAGTCATTAGAGGCATTAGTGTCCCCAGTTGAATCAATGATGTAATCGGCACAAGTGAAATTAGTGGTATTTGGGTTTCTAGTGGATGTAATGGATTCAATTTAATTATGTCTTTGTGGCCATATATAACATCAATGGAATAATTGTTATTAGTTTTATTAGTCCCTTTAGTGGAACTAGTGGGGTTTGTTTCTCTGGTGTCTTTAATGATGTAATATCTATTTTTGGTTGTTATTTCCTCAATATTGTTAATAATTTTTTTCGAATTAGTATTGTTTTTATATTCAATTTAATAATAATCACCAAAGTCGTCAATGTTATTATATTTTTCAGTTTCACGAGTGGCACAAGTTATTTTAGTATTTCTAGTGGAATTTGTGGAACCAATTTAATATATAAAATTAGTGGAGTATGTTTTATCAATATAATCATTTTTTTTTGTCGATTCAGTGACATAAATAGCATCAATATATCTACTAGATTCTATGATATTATAGTTTTTTGTGGAATTAATATTTTTTATATCATTAGATTTCTTCATATTAAAAATATTATTATTATTTTTATCATTGTTAATGGAAATCATGTAATCAGTGATTCCATTTTCAGTATTGTTTTCCATGAAATCAATATCATCAATATCATCCATTATTTTATATTTTTGTGTGGTCTAAAATTAATTTTTAGCTAACAGCGTAGAACTCCAATCCTTTTGGATGACAAATTATATGGTGACTTAATAATGTGAGGATGTATTATAACATTTTTCTAGATATGTTCCATTTTATGTTTAATCAAATATCTATATGATTATCTTTTAGACAAGGTTTTGAAGAATATTTGGACATGGATCATGGTGGCTAGGATATAACCCATGGGTTTGATCTGTGATTTTTATTCTTTTGTGTGTGTTTATTTTAATTATGGAATTCTCTTGTTATGTATGTCCACATTTGTTAAGGGAACATTTTTGGACTATGTTTTATTACTCGCACATTACATGAGAATCATGAAATGCATTCAAAAATCATTAATTGGGATCTAATAAAGGGAATGTGGCTTAGAAAATATTAGTTGGTCAGAGAGCATAGAGATGTTTGTGGGAGCGACACACACTCTGAAGGATTTATAAATCATTTTGTTTATTAACTAACTTATTTTAATTATAATTTATTAGGATTTAAATTATGGGAGAATAATTTATTTATCTTTTCATTATATATGATTTTAGATCAATGTGTATTTACATTGTAATTATTTTTTTTATGAATGTTTCCCTGACTATTTCATTATATTTATTTTTATGGTGCATGAAACTGATACATTGGGTATTGTATCCAAATATAAGGACTTTGAACCCTCACTACATGTTGGTATCCACTTGTGTAAATGGAGGTACAATTGATTTCATCTAGCTATCAATCTAAAACATGATAGTTTGGGTCATGATGTGACACATTAAACATATTTAATGGAAATTCTCCCAATTTTTCTTCTATTGGTAATATATTATATAAATAAACTATTGGTGAGATATTGTATCCAAAGGGCCAATAAAATGAACAAATTATAATGGTTTTCATGTAGCATGGGTTATTTTGTAAGGATGTATTCGTAACAACATATCCCTAATCTATATGAATCACATAGTTATATTTTAGGTTTACTTCTAAAATTCATAGTGTAACAAGTTCTTTCTATTTCATGATTTCCATATATGTTCTCAATGCCAATATTATCATAACATTAATCATAATTGAGAGTTCTATGAGTGTCAAGAGTCCTCATAATATCCTTAGGGTCATTAGTTTTAACTGTTTTATCAGTGTGATTAGTGACATTTTTCTATTTTGTATCATTTTTACTTTCTTAGTTGACAGTGTCATACATTGCATCTATTTATTCAGCATCATTTATGTCATGAATGTTATCAATTTTCTATCTTTTATCAGTTCATTTTTATTATAAGTTTTTTTTCTATTATTAGTATCATCATAATCATCGTGGTCATCAGTATCAAGACTATCCTCAGTGCCAAGTGCATTAAGAGTTTCATTACTATTTTTAATGACTTATGTGTTGTTATTTTTTTATTATTACATTATAATTAGTGTTATTTATAATTTCATTATCATTAGTGTCATTTTTATTATGAGTTTCATCAGTATCTTTAGTTTAATCTATTTCATTAGAATCAACATTATAAAAAAATTATAAATATAATTTATATCATTATTTATTATCATTTTATGGTATGTAGTTTCATGTTAGTAGTGTGAATAGTATCATGAGTGTTGTGATTTTCATAGGCGTTATTTGTGTCGTCAGTGTAAATTGTGTGATCAATGTAGTTTTTATTATAACATTATATCGTGTAACAAATTTCATTTTTTATTTTCATTTCATTAGTTTCATCATCAACATCATTTATGTTTTTTCATAATGTTATCATAGTTGTTTTCTTACTGTATTTAATGTATTCAATGTAATTAATTTTTCTACCAACATCACAGTTATCAGTGTCACATGTTTTTAATGTTACAATATTACCATCATTGTTTTAAATACCTCTAGTGTATTATGTTTCATTAGGATCATCCATATCACCATTATCACTATTGTGTTTAGTATTTTATATGTATTCAATGACATAATTATCATTAATACCATCAATGTATTTGATGTCATCATTGTCTTGTGTGTCATATAATTTTCCTATGTCATCAGTTTTATCATTATAATATCTACCATCAGTGTTTTTAGTTTCATTATTTGAATTAGTTTACTCAATTTTATAGTGGAATCAGTGTTGTTAGTGTCATTGAGGCATTTTTTTGAGTTCCTTTGGTTTCATCAATATTTTCATTATCATAAGGCCCTTAAGTTCATCACTAATACCATTATAATTATTTTATTTAGTAATATAAGTGTTGTTAGTGTTGTTATTATATTTTGTGTAATTATTAGTGTAAATCTAATCATTGATTTTTGTGGTGTCGAATTCAAAAATATCATAAGGTTCATTAGTATTGTTAGTGAAATTAGTGATTTTTGTATCATTAGTTTCATAAATGATATTAGTGTTGTTAGTGGAAGAAATTATATATGTTTTTTCTATTCATTATCGTCAATTATATTAATGGATTTTTTGTTTCAACTTTTTTCCAGGATGATAACAGCCTTAATTTGTTCAAATTTCTTATTGTCACTAGGGTCTATTGTGTTATTATAGCCATTAGTGGTCTTAGTGCCCCTAGTAGGATCAATTATATCTGAGGAATAAGAGAAATAAATGGGGTAAGGGTTGTTATTGAAATTAATATAGCCATTTTTTCTTCAGAGGTTTTGTTGTCATCCCCATCATCAATAGAATAAATTTTCATAATTTCATTAGTTCCATATGTGGAATCACTATTGTTAGTGTCTTTAATGTCAATAATAATCTCAGTTTCTTCTGTGTTGGTATTTTTATACGTTTTTTAATAATTATAGTAGAATATATATTGTTTTTTTGAGAAAATAAAATCTTAGTCATCAGTAGAACTCAACGAAATTAGAGTTTTTAGTTTCACAAGTAGCACAAATGGTATTTGGGATTATGGTGTCATTAGTGGAACCATTTTAATCTATAACATTCGTGGATTTAGCAACCTCAGCAGAATAATTATGTTTAGTGGTGTTAGTGAAATAAATAACATAAATATAACTAGTTGAATCTATGGAAATAATTTATTTATTGTAGTTATTGTTATCTAAATCATTATTTTCATTATCATTATTGGAATTATAATTGTGGTTAACATTTTTAATGGAATCTAGATCATTGGGGTGTCATTTTTACCTAGTTTGTTATCCGATATCAATATCATCAATCTCATAATTTATTTTAGGATTTTTAATATTTTTAATGTCAATTTGGAATCATTACTGTCAATTTTGATAGTATTCAGAGTGTAACTTTTGCAATTAGTGCCATTATCGTCTTTTGATCCATCAGTGTAGTGTGGTTTGTCTGTGTCATTTATTGAGTTACTGGAACCCATGCAATAAGTTTTATTAGTCCCCAATGTATCAATAGTGTCATTATATTTATTGTCTTAATTAGATTCTTCAATTATGTAAATTGAAATAGCTTTTTAAGTGACATTAGTTACATCAATATCATCAACAATATTAGTGTTTTTGGTGTGTAAGCATTGTTAATTACACTAGATGACTCTATATCATTATTATTATTTTTAACATAAGTATCATCAATATCAACATAAAAATTAATGTTGTCAATGGTGATTCTGTCTCTAGTGAAATTAGTAGAATCAACATCCAAAATATCATTAGTGTTTTCCATGGAATTAGTTTTTTTATTGTGCCAATATCTCTATGGTATCATTACCATCATAGTAGTCAACAATTTTAGTACTTTAAAATACTCTAGTATCTTTAGGGAAATTATGCCCATTAGTGTCATAAGTTGTTGAATATAATCAATGGTTTTATGAGAGTCATTGGAATCTATTTTTC
This sequence comes from Viscum album, assembly GCA_963277665.1. Classification (NCBI taxonomy): domain Eukaryota; kingdom Viridiplantae; phylum Streptophyta; class Magnoliopsida; order Santalales; family Viscaceae; genus Viscum; species Viscum album. The sequence continues at coordinate 1,651,514,372 of OY728121.1, read as the reverse complement.
TTGAGTCTTTTGAGATGTTAATCCCCTGGAAAAATCATTGTGGTCCATTCGATTAGTGTATGCAGTAGATCATATATTGTAAGTAGTTTTAGATACATTAGTGATATTAATACTTTAATGATTCATTTTATTTGGGGATTTGATTGTCATTGATATAATTAGATTCATTAGTGGGTCACTCTAATATGTGTCTTCTATAATTTCAGTGGTATAAGTTTCATTAATAGCATCAAAGTCATCTTTCTCTGAGTATCACTTATTTATTTTGGGTATAAAGTGTCATAATAATCAGTAGTGGTGTTAGTGTACTTAGTGTTTTTTATATTACAACTATCATATTTGTTTTCATTTTCGTATTTATAGTCATTTTCATAAATAGAATTAGTATACTCAGTTTCATTATTGTTTCTAGCCATGTATGTATTGTTTGTGGGTTTAGTGACATAATTGATGTTAGTTTCATATATAGAATCAGTATCCATGAGTTCTCCACCGTCATCAATTTCTCCATTATCATCATTGTAATTTTTATTATTATTATCATAAAATTCATCAATATAATGATCTGATTCAATATAAATAGTAATTTTAGTGTCAGTAGTAAATTCATTATTGTTAACTTTTTTAGTAGCATTATGGTTTTTAGTAAATTAAATGTATTAGTGTTGTTAATGGACTAGGTTTATTAATTTTATCATTATTTTAAGTGGAATCAATATCTATAGTTGTATTTGTGTCATCAATTTTTTATATAGTGTCATTGAAATTAGATTCTATAGTTTTTTACATATTATTAGTTTGATCAATAGTTTTAGTACAAACAATGACTTCTCTTACAACAATTTCATGTGTTGTGTTAGTTGAATCCATATCATTAGTGTCTTTAGTTTATTCATTTTTTTCAATTTCAATAGTATTTCCAATATAATTATTTTCATTAATATTTTAGTGTCATTAGTGAAATATATTAAATCAGTTACAAATTTTTCATAATTCTCAATAGTGGAAACAGTTTTATTAGGGTAATTAGTTTTGTTTTATTGTGATAATTTCTTATGAATACTTATTATCACCAGTATCAATCATATCATTAAAATTTTAAGGGTTTTTAGTGATGTTTTTGTCTTCATGGTTATCAAGGATATCACTAGAATAAATTGAGGGATACAGTGTTGATAGAGACATTCGGATTTTAGTGTCATTGGCAGTGTCAATGTTTCCATTTTCATCAGTTTCATCGGTATCATTTATCACTTCATTAACATTTTTGGGTTCAATTTCATTAGTGTCATTTGTAACATCAACGATGTTAGTGTCATGACTTCCATCTAAGTATTATATCATGCAAATTTATTTAGTCATATCCTATCATCATTTCAATTTATTTAATAAGTGGAATTAGTTTCATTAGTGGAATCTGAATCATTTGTGGTGTTTAATCATTAATGATTTAAGATGATTTAGAGTATTAAATAGAGACTATTTCATTAGTGTCATTTACATCATCAGTATTGGAAGTGGTAGTTTCTTCATTGTGATTAGAGGCATCATAGTTATATGGCGAGTTAGTGAAATTACTATAAAAAGGGTTATAGTATTTTTATTGGTTCTAGTGTTGTCAATTTTTTCATTGGTGAACTAATAATAAATGATTTTAATTGTGGTATAGTCATCAATGAAATAATTGTTTTTATTTGAAATTATGTAATCACATCATCATTCTTGTAAGTGAAATTTGTAACATATGTTTTTTTAGTGTTGTAAGTGTTATATATATTGTAATTGTGATAATTTCCATCAAAACATTTAGTTTTATTAGTTTTGTGAGTGTGGTTAGTGGTATTAGTGGTATTTGTATTTTAAATTTTATTAGTTTCCTCAATATCATCGGTGTCCGGAAAAAATCTAGTGACATTAGTTCTATTTATGTCATGAGTAGTATGTGTATCTTAAGTGTTCATAGTTTTACATGTTTTGTAAATTTAATCGATGGAATCAATGTTGATAGAGGTTTGAAACCCATAAATAAAGTCAATTTTTAGAGTAATTATTTTGGTCAGTATCATATTTCTTATCAATTTAAATATTTTGTTCAATATACTTAGTGTCACATGTGGTATCATTATTTTATATGATTTTTATGTTGTTAGAAAAATAAATGACATTTTTATTTGTTTCAATAATGGTATCATCCTATTAAATTTAGCTAGATGTTTTATTATCCCTTCATGTCATATTGATTAAACTAAAAAAACAAATGATAATAACAATACTGATGATACTAACACCATATAAAGTGGACATACTAAAAAAAGTAACACCAAAGAAGACACAGATTCTACTTATGACATTATCAATACTAAAAAACAGAAAACACTGAAACCATTTATGAAAATTATATAAATTTATTATATGAAATCAATAAACATACTAAATGAAATGAACATAAATACAAGATTGAATACACTAACAACAACAATGAAATTGAAAAATGAAATTGAACAAAAAAACCAACACTATTATGGGTATAAAAAATATTTTTGACATTGAAACCACTAATTGAATACACTAGAATGAAGCCCCATATTCTAAATTTGAGGACAGAAAAAATGTTTTCACAACACTGAAATAACTTATAAAATTGACATTACTAATATAACTGATGATAATGATTATAAATAAGACATTGATTCCCCTGATTCCGAAAGTGGACCAGAATTTAGTTACGACAATGATATCATTGGGGATATTGACATTATTAATGGCGTTGATACCACTAATGACACTGAACGACACATACACCATTCATAACATATATGCATCTCAAGGAATAGATGATAATGGTACCATATATAAAATTGATGAAATTTATTCCCCTAATGACAACCAAGAACTAAATGAAAATAAATAAACCAACAACACTAACACCACATAAGACTTGGAAGATAGAAATACTATTGTAACCTTATAAGTTATAGGAAAATATAATATCAATGTGATCGCTTATGAAATCAATGAAACTGAATCCACTAATAACATCGAAAACCACAATGACATGGAAACTGAGGGGTTTTAGTGGATCATCATATGATGATAATAGTTTCTGAAATCCAAATTATGAGTGATATATCATCAATAAAACAACATTACATGGTGAAAAAGCATAATATTGTTTATGTAAAATGAAACAAGATCTATCTCTATCCAACATGAATGAGTTTTCAATATAAATATGATAAATAAGTATCCCTTAGACTCTTTTACCCATAGGTGGTACACCATCCCCAATAATCCTTATTCATAACGAGAGGACCCATTAAAATGAAAAATTTAACTCATGGATTGAGAAATGAATATTTACCATTAGGAAGATGTGGACAGGAATATGCACTCACATCATATATCGTAATCCCATTGTACACTATTATAGGGGATAATGGTGGAATCTCAAAACCTCTAATGATATGGATATGCCAAAATCTATGATATTCATCACTTGAATATCACTTTTTACAAATCAAGAGACATCATAAAATAAGATATCCCAGTTTTAGTGTCATTTTAATAATATCTGACATCCACTAAAATCTCATAAAATAATTATACAAAGCTTCATAACACATTGTGAATCCATATAAACTATTTTGGATAACGTTTTTCAAAATCTATTCATTCTCGAACAAAAACATCATGTAATATTTAATACATATTGTGATGAAAAAATACATGACCATATAGGCCTTTCAAGTGTGGAAACAAAACATGAAATTATGATTTCATTGATGTAACTTATTAGTGGTGTTTGGAATTGAAATAGTTCTATTAAAAAAGCAAATGGTCCAAGTGTGATCTCAACCAAACATACTCATATCTACATATTAACATGTCTACAACAAGATGTATCATATATATTATTGGTATACCAATATAGTAATTTTTTTTTCATATCATCGATTTACCCCAGACATGGAACATGTCAATCGAGTGTAGTCTATCCCAAAAAACTACATAGAAGATGATATTCTTGATGGGTATTTTAGGATAAAAATATGTTCCCTCACAATTCAAAGTGTGAAAGAAGGTTTTTACAATGGAAAAAAATTTCCATCATGAGAAATAATTTTTGGTGATGGGTATTTTCAAAGGAATATATTTCCATCTAATATGGTAATCACACCACTACATTGGAAATGGTGGGAAAGGGTTATTTCCGATGGTCTTCATCAATCAATCCTAAATGTGATGGTGTAAATATTTTATATGATGGAAATTTTAATCCATAATTATAAGATTGTTTGTAGGGTTATTTGTGGGGGTGATTTTTTTTCAAAAATTGTTTTCAGATGGGAGTAAAAGTTTTATATAGTGTGAATGAGTTGTGGCATATTTGGAGTTTATCATAAATACCTATCAGAAATTTGTGATTCTATAATAAAAACCATTCAACAAATAGTTAATTTTTATGAATTATCGATAAAAAATTAACTAATTTCAATAAAAATGGATATAAATATCATTTCACCCCTCCTCCCCAATGTTTCTTTATTCACTAATTCTCCCCCATTGGATCTCTCACAAATTTTTAAATTCCTGGAGAAGATATTTTGAAATTATAGATTATTTATTAACAATTCAATAATCCCTAAGGTATTTTCTAAATTTTATCAAACATTGATTGACTATATTACTATTATTCCGTTATTATATTTATTGTAAATTAGTAACAATTATTCATAATTAGTATTAAATTTCAAAATTCAGGAATAATTTTAAAAAAAAATATAAAAAAATATTAATAATTTCAATTAATTTTAAAAACTAGAAATTATTCGTTTAAATTTGAAATAATTGGCTGTGGATTTTAAAAAATAGAAAAAAACACAACAATTTTTAAAAATTTACAACATTTAGTAATAATTTATAATAATTTCTTAATAATTCTAAGTAATTATAATTAATTCACAATAATTATGAATAACTTCTAAATATTATTCTTTATTTGAAAAAAATATGAATAATTACTTATATTTATATATAATTATAAAATATAGAAAAACTATTAAAAATAACATATAATAACTAATAATTAAAAATAATTAATAAAAATTTGGAAGAACTTGTAAAAAATTGGAATTATTTGTAAAAAATAAAAATAATTTATAAAAATTATTAATAACTTCTAAAAACGATCAATAATAAAATAAGTGATAATTTTAATTCATTTAAAATCATTGGTAATAATTATTATTAATTATTATAACATATTAAAATGCTAAACATTTGTGATAATTAGTAATAAATAGTTATTTTTATAAATATTATTAAAAAATTACAAGAATTACTAAAATATTTAAGTAAATATAAATAAATATAAATAATTTATAAAAATTATAAATAGTTCAAAAAACATTAGATAAAATTAGTAATAAATAGAAATAATTATGAATAATTTGGAATAATTTGAAAACAATTATTAAAAGTTAGGAAAAATTGAAAAAAATGTAAATAATTAGTAATATGCTCAAAAGGATTAAAATAATTTTTAAAAAATTAGTAAATCATAATAATAACTATGAATAATTACTAATAATGAATGGTTATTATTTATAATTTGAAAAAATTAGTAATAATTAGGTAGTAGTAATCATTAACAATTATTATGAATAATTAGTAAAAATTATGAATACTTTATAGGAATTAGTTATAAATTTTTATAATTTGTAATAATTAGTACTAATTTTCAATAAGTACAAATAATTAGATATATTTATAGATAATGACGAATAATTATTAAAAAACTTTAATAATTGTGAATAATAATCAATAATTCTATATAACAAGAAATAATTAGAATTTATTGGTTAATATTAATTTAAATATGGAATGATTAGGTATATTTATGATAATGTGGAATAATTTGAATGAAATAGTAATATTTTTTTATAATTAGAAATTATTAATAATAAATTTAAATAATCCAATATAATTATGAATAATTCGGAAATATTTGTTATAATAAAGAATAATATTCAATAATTTTTAATAATATTTTTTTGGAGAACATAATAAAAATTAGATGCAATTATGTTTAACAAAAAATAATTAAAAAATGAAAAAATATGGAATAAATAAGTCTAACTGGCCATAATTACAAATATATAGGAATAATTAGAAATAATTAGACCAAGAATTAAAAAACCCATTCATTCCTTTATATAATATTAATTAGAAGTCATATTTGTTATAATATTATACTGATCATGCGTAGAGAGTAGGGAGCACATTGTTAGTAGGTGGAACATAAAAAGACAGCTAGAAAAGAACCGTCCATAAGAGGAGATGTGGCAGGAGAAGTAACATCATTAGCATGAGAAGATGATAGAATAAATGTAATGAATAACACATGTTTTATGGATCATGTGTAACAACCCCATATCTGGTAGGTCGGTGTCGAAGTCTAATTTATTACATTTTCAGGACATAAATGGTATTACATTGACAATGATCAAATAGTTAACATTCCTATAAGAACCATATATATACACTCTTCACAATTTACATTTTAATAAAAATATCATAAATTTTTTGAATGTAATATATTATTTATACGCGAACTCATTCAAATATTACTTATTTATATAATAGCGAAAGGAAATAAAATAAGATAAGGATAAAATGTTCAATAAGGGTTAATTTCAATAAAATATATCATGATTGAATAATTAGTATTCAATATAGAAATGTAAATAACTAAAAACACATTCATTTTAATTAATAACTTGACCAAGAAATACATTTGCGGATAATATCAATGCAACAATCTCAGAGAAAAAAATTACTTATATCTAAAAAAAGAAAATGATTGATATTGGATTTCATGAACTCAGAGATCATGGTTTCTTTACTATAAAGGAATTATACCATGATATTTTAATTGATGGGTAGGTATACAAGAAAACCCAATTTGTTAAGGATAACAAATTGGTTTGTCTCATGAGACCTATCGATGCATCGAGGGGCTATCTATAACTTTTCCCCACCCATCATTGTATTCCCAACACATTCCTCGCATATTTAATGATAAATATAATTCATAAACAAAATTCAATATCAAAAGATACCTATATCGAGAAATTAATATAGAAAATAATGACTTCTTTGTTAAATCAAATAATGTTCATAGAAAAACACTATTTGTTGAAATAGTATGTGGTTTCAGAAATAATCATATCCATGATTAATATAATATGTATATTTAAATGAAACAGAATTACCAATGATCCCAACAATGATAATGTTTTAAGAGAAATTTAATAACACAAAAATTAAGAAGATATAAAATATCACCTTTAATTCATTATAAATAAAATGTTGGTAATAAAATGATTTCATTTAGTAAAATAATGAATGTGGAAGATAAATATTAAAAATAAGATCCATTAAAGAAATTTCCTAGTAAAACCATTAAAAAGATATAGAGAATGTAAACTATTATACAATAATTAATGGCCTAAATGAATCTATTTGAAGCCTATATGTTAAAAAGAAACATTCCTTTTAAATTTGTTAAATGAAATTTTAAAATGACCCATTCAGAAAAAACATCAAATATTTATTTTAATTATTTTAATATGATTAATATAATATTAAATATCAGTAATAAATCTTTTGAGTGAATTAAAAGGTCTTTTGTAAATTAATTCTTAAAAATATGGAAATGGATGAAAAATATACATGATTAAAGGAAATATAATATCATTATTTACATTAAAATTTTATTTGTTTAGTTCATGTTCTGAGGAGAGTAAATATTGGAAGGAAATATATATTTTTTGAATATATTTGGGATCAGAATATAGAAAGTAATTTATAAAGGATAGATTATAATATCCCATGAATGTAAATAACAAAAATCACAAAAATTGAATTGTAAAAGTGATTCTTACTTATTTGGAATCTTTTAAATGGTAATACCTTTATATAATTGTATATTTAATCGTCATGAATAAGAAATTATTAATTTTTAATACATTAAATTTGTTTTATATACACCCCCTATAAATAATTTGTTCATATTATGAAATATGACTCAATTGTGTTGATATTGTGATGGAATTCATTTTAATGATCAAATCAATGATGTGATAATTAATCATTATAGTGATTACCCGTAAAAAATGTAAATACAAAAAATTGATAATAAAAAGAATAAAATAATATATCATTTCAAACATATTCATGGGAAAATTCACTCAATGATGTATAAGTATATCCCAATATATAAAAATTGAGTTATGATACCCCTAATACAATGCTTCTATTTTCATGAAAATTGTTTATTCTTATGTATAATGGCTTAAAATATATTATTAATTTATAAAAAACCATATTAATATTTATAATATCATATATGATAAAATTATAACATATTATCAACTTTTCATCAATATTATTTCTTTATAATCATTGTTTTCCATGTTAACTACATAGTTTTCTTGATGAATGTTTCATCACTAGTGTTGTGGTTCTTGTTCATAGGTCATAAATTCATCATTTCTAAATAAATTTTATTTATGTATAATATCTATTTATTATTTAAATATTATTATCATTCTTCAATAGTGGAGATAGAAAAAATAATTGTGTCGTTCCAAGATTCAATATGTCATACGTATGAAACAATGATATTTTGATACATCCAAAGATGGAACAAATGATATGTAAAAAATAATTAATCACTATAAAATTATTATTATATAATATATATAATATATATTCATTAAATTTATCTTTATTAATATTCATATAAAATTAAAATATAAAATGAATGGCATTGTTTTGTGGATGCAGAAGTCCACATGTACGCACAAATGGTATTACTATTTGAGAAAAGATACAAAGTTGAGAAGTTAAATAATATATTATATTTTAAGAACCAATATTATTTTTTAAATATCATATATACTCATTTTTCCATATTTATAACCATCTATGTTTGTAGGTCATGAAAAATGAATTTCTTCTCTACATGGTAATGGTAGTCATATATATGAACGTGTGTTGTTTTTTATTTAAATGGGATCTAAAAGTGGAGAAGTTTTTATCATAATCATAATAACATTTATTTATATTTACGATTCTTGATTTTTTATTTTATGATTTTCAAAATAGATTAATAGGATGCTGAAGAAGAAATAAACATGAAAAAGTCCTTAAATATGATTACCACTTATTTGGTAGACGACCTTTAGATCCATTCTTAATTACCATTGGAATTATATTTTGTGAAGAAAATAACATCCAATTCATTTATAGATATCGTGATATGAGAATTGGGTAGGGTTCGGTTTACCCATGTAGCTTAATGTAGTGTAATGTATATATGGGGGTGTCCTTTTATAATTATGGTATGAGGGAAACCTATAATTTTTTAACGTTTTAAAATATTATTAATTAAAATTATTTGGAAAATGGATCTAAAATGATTCATATTATAAGGTGATAATGGTATGGCATAAGTGAAACTAATAAATCAGGTTTAATGAATTGTTTAGATCATTATAACACTAATATTTCTGTTTAACCACTTCGATTACAATTTTAAAAGTTTACCATGGTAAAAAATATTTTAATCTTAAAGTGATATAATTTTATTTATTAGAAAATTATTGATACATAAATTTATAAGGAATAATATTTTAGAACATTCATAATCCTAATTTTCCTATTTAATCATTTTAATGTTTTATAAATAATTTGATATCATAATATTTTTTATAAAACAACATTAATGACATTTTTGATGGTATCCCTTTAATTTGACATGAAAAGAATAATGATAAAGATTGAATTATAATATGAAATATATAAATATAAATTATACATTATTATTAACCGTAATATTTATTTTATTCCATTATTAAAAAAATATATATTGATTTTGATTTCTTTTAAGTCACGAATGTTGATTTTTCTACTCCTTTTAGAATCACTCTGTCATCATTGTGTATTTTTTTATGATAATTATATCTTTAAATAAATTATAAGAAAATAAAAATAAAAATAATAAATTAAAATTTTTCGAAATAAATTATTTTATTTATTAATAAAATATTCTAAGCCCTATATGAACATATAATATAAATTAACAGTAGTATTGGGTCATTTTAGAAATTTCATTTATTAAATCAATATAAACCTCATTATCAATGTAAAATAGAACCAAAATTCTATATATTATTATTTGAAAAATATATAGTCATATTTATAACATAAAATGAAATAATGGAACATTTTGGTTTAATTCAAAACCTTATCTCAATGTGTTATCCATGTTTTTTCAATTTTACCATTACCGAGTTTACACATTTTTTCCACGGTTCCATCTCAAAAATAAAAAAATTAAAGGTTCATATTTACCACATATGAACCTGCTGATTCAAAAAATATTTTTTTCTATTCAATATTAAATTACTATAAGAATAATATTTCAAATGTAATATAAATTCTAAAAAGATCACAAACAAATGTTTATCTAAAAATCATCTTTTTGGAGAAAAAGTAACTTATCTGAAAACGATGAATATTGATAATTAAAATAAAATTAATTAGATTTATTAAAATAGTATGGGTTAATGTAACTCAAATTAAAAATTAAGAAAAAATTAATTATTATTATATATTACAATATTTAATGGAAATAATTGGTAGTATTTTAAAATTTAGTTTTCTTCAATGACGGATCAACCTTTTTAGAAAAATATAGAAAATTCAAAAAATATATAATTTTTTATATCTTTACATTAAAAATTAAATTAATTTACATTAATTATATCTATTAATTTGGTAATAATTAATTATAATTCTAGTGCATAAAATTCATGAAACCCCATTTTATAGAGAACAAATTTGTGAGGTATAAAATGAATTTACTAAAAATTGAAAACATTTTTATTAGGAATCAAAGAATTATATATTAGCGCTACACATATTTTTATATTTTTAATTCTTATTCATTCCCACAAATAATATTACTCAGTTATAATTATCACATTAAATAATAATTTTTGAATATCATATCACAGTTCATTTAAATATTGTTGATTCATGTTAACAAAGGTATAAAGAATATTAGTCTAGATCTTCATTGATTTAGATTCATCCTGAATTAAAAAAAATTATCCTTCAAATTTATTCATAGTCACCAGAGGATCAATATTTGAAAATAAAATTGTTGCAAAAACACATGGTATATTGGGATAATAAGAGTTCTTTTTATAAAGGGTATGCGGGAAGGATAAATTTAAAATGAAATAACATATAATCAGTTTCTTAGATAAAGAAGAGATTGGGGGAAAGATAAAATTTAGACACAAAGGATAAAAATAACTTCCAAGGACTAATAGAGAGTGATAAGGAACATGTTCTCTATAAATTCCATGACTAGAAAATGATAAATCGTTGAGGGGTGAAAGACCATAAATTCACTAAAAATGAAGTTAAAAGGATAAAATTTTAATTTCAAGACCATTTACCATGTTGAGAGGGTAATTTACAATCATGATAGAGAATTTGAGAAAATTTACTTACTTGAGTTCTTTCTAATTCTTAATAAAAATTTCCTCCTCTGGATGTGCTTTGATGAATTTACACTTCACCTCTTATTCTGTGAAAAGAATATTGATGATGAATTTTTCATGATGAAAGCACTAAAATAAAATTTTAAGAGATCATAATTTAAAAAAAAAATATTTCGTTATTTATATAAATATTTAACAAAACTAAAATAATTACCTGAAGTTATCTACAGAGGATAAATATAATACATTAATCCCTAAAATAGAAATATTAACCCAAAAAGGTTCATACTAATCCATTCCATTAGTATTGAACATTAAGAAACATCCAAAAATATGTCTATTAAAAATCAAAACACAACAATAAAAATGATTTGATCAAAAATTTATCATGATATAACATATGTGGATCATAATGTAACATACTAGACCTGTGAATACCTTCATCATATATAATCGTAAAATATACTAATTACTTAAGTCACTATAAAACCATAATGAAATAATATATGTTTCAGAAAATAAAAAAATATTTATTCATAAAATAAAATCACATACTATTGATTATGTCCCATAAATCCCAAAAAGTATTCCGACATCATGAAATATGAAAAAAAAAATCTTTTGACTTCATCAAATTAAAAATAAATTTAATTATTACAAATTCTATCCTATTTACTTATCCCATTTCAATCAACTCTATATCCAAAATAATCATTATTAACTCATCATCAGGAAATAATGATTTAACATGTATAATTCCCATGTTATCCACATTTATGAAATTGATCCTAATTTAACCCTTAATATAAGTATTCATATCCCTCCATCAAATTCCTCATTTTCTCTCATCATTATCTTACTTTATGCCTGATGTTTTTACAAATAAAATAACTTATCATTCCTCAAGGGAATTTCTCAATGTCCTTATGTCCATACACTTGAAATGCATAATACTAAATCATCATTAAAATTTGGTATATATAAAAATACATTGTTTTATTATTAGGGGTCTTAGGGAACACACTCGGGATGATATTTCTAGCAATATACAAACATTGATTGTTAGGATAAATCATAAGGTTTTACCATTTAACTACCTTTTTTTGTTTCACATTAGGAAAATCATTCCTTTTCCCCCATATTCACCATTGACATAGATCCTTCAATACACATCAATTGAATAAAACCATATTGAATAGTACAAGGAAAAATATTCATTGTGTGAGGCCATAAAATAATGAAAATCATTTATAGGATGTATAAACCATGAAATCTTATTTTCAATCCAATAATCTATATTATTAACATATGTCATCCATACATGTCATCTATTCAAATCCACATAATGATTCATAAAAAAAATATTTCAACCCATGCATACACCCCCAGTATTTCAAAAAATGTGTACATTATAGGCATACCCACAGTACAATATAATGAATGTCAAGATTTACTCGACCATCTCTTTAGGGGTCACTACCCCTAGATTCATATATTATAAAACCAAATCAAAATATATATTCTAAAAGATTATATATTTATCAGAAAAAAATATAATCATTTGATTAAATAAAAAATTATGAATGTTTCCTCGGATTAAACACTTATTCAATGTCTCTAATAGGTTTATGTTCCCTAATAAATATTTTCCTAAATATATTTCCAAATGATTCTACTAAAACTAATCTAATACCAACTATAAAAATTTGCAACAATGGTACCATAGTGTCGATATCCACTATATCACATTGAATTAAGATACCCAGGATCACATTTCTAAGGATTGATCTCTTTAGTAGTCTTGAATAACAAGATACAAAGAGGATCCACATTTTACAATAAAAATAATATATAAAAAAACTAGTGAAGGTAAAATATAAATCATCCATTAACACATTCAATTATTTGTTATTCATATCCTAGTGAAAGGGAAAATATAAGGCCAAGTTAAAATGTTTTATAAGGCTTATGTAAAACTTAATATATATTGAGTACATAACCCATAATCAATATGGCATGAAATATAATAGAAAACACATAACATTCAATCTTTAACATGAGTGCGAAATAAAATTAAGGAAAATATCAAAATAGTAATCTTGGTGTTGGTCAGAGTGGGAAACTCCATAAGGGGGGCTAAATTGGGTTTCAAATTAAAATTTTCTATTAAAAAAATTGAATAAAAATTCCAATTAATTTATAAAATAATACCAATATGACTAATATAATTCAAGTTTATAATTGTATCATTAAAAAAATATTCATAGATGGATGATCAAAACTCAGTTAAAATGTTAATAAAAATATCTAAATTTTATAATATTTATAATTGTATAAAACATATTATATAAAACCAAAATCATAGATAATTATACAAGTTGTGGTTTGAAATTGAAATTGAAAACTAACATTGATATTAAAAAACAATGAATTACAAAATAGAAAAACACAAAATAGAATAAAATGAAAGGTTAAGTATCATAGATGTTTGTAGTCCTCACCAATTGAAAATCAACCAAATCATTGTAAATTAATAAAATATAAATTGATCCACACACTAGATCATGTTTTATACAAAACGGTTCACAAGTCTCTCTAGGCTATACATACTTCCATCTAGTGTTCTATGTGGGAAATTAAAATTATAACAGCTACATGTCGGATGTTCGGTCCATGTGACCACTTACTCAATTAATAATCATTATGAATATAATAATAATAATGATAGAGAGTGTGTACATAAATATCTTGTTCAATGCATGAGCTAGTGTTCTGAAGACATACAATATCAAATCCCACCCAGCTCAAAAATGTACGAACAATGAATTAAGATATGATAGAGTATCTTATTTTCAATAAAATGTAGTTCTATTATTCATTAGGTTATTATTCTATTCTATATATCATATTTATATTTATTAATTATGTTGAAAAACACTCATATGTTCACTGATTTTTCATTGATTTTCATGTGAGGAGAGAATGATATTGATGTTTGAAAGAGAGGATTAGTTCATAGTTTTGTTTTTTTTTAATCATGATATCTTTATGTCATACTTCCCATCAATTTTTTATATATTTATTAAACTATAAAACTATAATATTTGTACAAAATGATCCTTTTAAAAATCATAATAGGATATCCACATTCATTGGAATGAAATCCAGGTTCAAAAAATAAATTTTAACAACTTTTATTTCTAAATAGAAGATTAGTTGAATTATTGTATTTAATTATATAATAATTATTTTCTGACATGTTATTTTTATGTTTTCAGCATCCACATCCATGGTCACATTAATAATTTGTGAGAAATCTAGTTGGATTCCCTTTATGAAGAATTTTAGATCACATGAACTTGTAGCCGAGTAGTTTAAATTACAATCAATCTTCTTATACTAATGGTTGATCATGTGATCATATGGTCAATCACCTATTACTTGTGGTTGATCAGTTAAAATGAAAATCAATCACTTAATACATATTATCAACGACCTTATACTTTTTCAACCTGAACAACATCGTTGAACATTTACTTCCTCCAATGAACGGTTGATTGTAAATCAAAAAGTTTTCAATCCATCAACATTTGAGATTTTGGAAATATACATTGTCAATTCCAAATACAATTTCCATTGATAAATTCTTCTATGTTCTATCCAACCTTACTTATAGTTGATACATCTATTTTTAAAATACATGTCATGGTCACTTGAGACTTATATTTTATTCTCTTTTTTTAATTCAATTTATTGAGTTTTCCATATATCCTCTATTGTCGATCAAATAGTCATACAGTCAATGCCTCGATCATGTGGTCGATCTGGTTCTTCGTATAATTTCTATTACTCAGACTTATAATCAATTAAATGTATGAAGAAACATCACATTTAATTGAAGATATAAAATAATTTCTTTTTTTAGAAATAAATAGTTATCTTACATAAAATGTAATATTGGATGAAAAGAATATAAAAATTATTTGAGAATATAAATATAAGTAATTACTGTAATTATCATACATTGTATACATTTTTAATAATCAAAAATAATTTCATAAATATCTATATGAAAATATTGAATATGAAGAATTAAATATTAAAATCTACTGTTAATATTAATCAAAAAAGGATTATCATGACCAATTTATTAATTTGAAATATTTTAATTATATTCCATACATTTATACACCCTTTAGGATATAAATTTTTTAATAATGTTGGTATATTTATGTGTTAATGAATATAATATAATTAATAAAACAATGGTACAATGGAATAAAATAAAATAAATAGATATTTCATTAATTGAAAAAAATTAGGTTCCCTTATAGTTTCAACAACAACAAAAATCACTCTAACTATATGTGAAGGAGATAACTCTTCTCTTATAGGTTTCACCTCACTTATAACCTCATGAATATGAGATACACCGATACTCTATTTATATGCACGACTTTGTTACTCAGTTTTATCTATAGTAGGTGAAGAATAATTTTCATCAAGAAAAATAATTATCCTCAAAATCCTCATCAAGTTTCAAATCATAATAAATGGTATCACCTGGTCAAGTATGATTTTAGATTAAATTGATTTTATAAAATCATCTTTCCTCAAAATTTATCCCCATCCTTTCCAGGTATTAAATAAGATTATCTTCTATAGTAAAGTGGTCTTATTTAAATAGAAAACACGATAATAAATATATATTGGTACTCCAAGAATAATTTATCTTTTAGGTTCACAAATTATAGAAAAATGCATTTTTAATTGAAGAGTATTGAATATCATCAACGGTTTTATAATGTATAACATATTCCACACAAATAATTTAAGAAGAATGATTTTAAATCCAACATAAATAATGTTTAGAATGAAAATTATCCTGATAACTTATTGAGCTAATGTATCTCCTTTTTGGGAATATAGAGTTCTGAATAAACATTATTAACAACCTACACTCTTCACTAATCTAATTTTAATGAAGTCTCTAATTGGTTCAGTCATCTGTAAAATCTTCCAGTTCATTCCCAAAATCAAATTTGTGACAGTTTATATGAGATAATGTATTATATTTTCAATAATCTCTATGATGTATAACTCTTAAAAAACCATCCCAAATGATTGAAGTTATAACACACTCATGATCATCAATAAAATTCCTAATCACATATACTTCTTCAACAGATTCAAAAACAATATTGAGGTAAAACACGTTTACTAGGAATGAATAGAAGGGGATATTTTCATCCAAGAACCAACATGTCCTTCTTTGATAAAGAATTAATATTTATTCCAAGTAACAACTGATCCTGAACCATTAGGTTTTTATTTCACATTATTTAATTACATTACATGAATGAAAATGTATATTAGTACGGTTGAATGATTTTTATGAACTGACCTCTAGGACTATATATTATTTCAGATCATCTTCAAAGAAAAATATCTTCATTTATACAACATAATATTGATATTTATGATTATAGAATAAAGTAATTTTGTGATGAATGGTCTGAAAGGGGGATGAAATGAGGGTTTGGTTCAAATTAGAAGGCAGTGTGGTGTTTCCAATTCTATTTTAAATTTAATTCATTTATGTATTTTTAGAATAGTAAAGAAAGGGAAGGATGATGTATATATTAAAAATATTTTTAAATCCAAATGATATATTTGGAGAAAATAACTAAGAGAATACATTATATATTAGAAAAAAATTTATAAAAATACTAAAATAAAACAATAATTATTTTTTAATTAAAATAATATTACTTAAATAATATTTTATATTATTTAATCTATATTATTTTAGTGGATTTATCAAAATATTAGAAATATTATTTAATTATCTTAATAATTTTAAAGTGATATATCTTTTAGGTTATTTTCTCTCAACAAGTGACGTTGTATATCAATGGGTTTAATATTAGATTAAGATACATTTTTAGACATTTTAATAGAACTTTTATTATTAGAATTTATATGTTGATCTTTAAATAATATCATCAACATAATTTGGAACAATTAAAAATTAATTATAAATTTCTTTAATAAATAAATTACTATCATTGAAAAAAGTTGTAAAACCATTTAATGTTATGATCATATAATACTGACCTCTAGATGCTTGTTATGAAAAATATTTTTTTTTTATATGAACACCTGATTTGAAAAGGAGGGATTTGAAGTCCATGGGGTATTTCTAATAAAACATAATCATCTATATATTAATTTAATAAGGAACTCTTGAAATGTGTTTGATGTAATTTGAAATTCATATTCTATACATAGGGAAGTACAATAATAATGGATTTATGTCAAACTAATTTTTTAAATTTAGCATCATTGTCAATACCCTACATATGAATATATCCATGTGTTTGAACTGTAGATTTAATTCTAAATTTATATTTAAAATCATAAAACTAGTTCCTAAAAACACATTTTATCAAATTGATGATAATTTTTTAGGCCATTCAACTATTTTTTAGAATTGTTTTTAATAAAAATTATTAATTATACTTACATATAAATTAGAAAAAAATACTTATTTATTTAAACAATTATATTATTAGGTTTATGTTTTCAAAAAATTATTGATTTTCAACATAGTGTTTAAGATATTTTCTACTATGAGTTCCATTATCTAGATCTCCATCTACAAACTCTAAGGGATGGCCTCTATGAATCATAATGGATATAGGAATATAATTACATAGTAGTTAATTTTCATTGTTATGTTATATTTTTAATAGTTATTTGAATTTAGGTCATTTTTCTACAATAGATTTCATATAACCATCATTAGGATTGGTTGAGGTGCCAATATTCATGTTTGAAATATCATCCTTATAGCTTTATAAAGTGATCTTGAGATAATGTGGACATATTTCATCAAATTATACATGTATCGATTCTTCCAAGATATTAACTATTTTATTGGATACTCTATATGATTTAATGGTGGTAAAATAACTGGGGAAATTATGTTATCACATTTGGATGAAAATTTAGATAAATTATCTTTTTCATTGAGAAGAAATGAATTCTATGAAAAATCTCTAACGTAATTTACTTTTGGTTTTCATCCATTTGAAATATCATATTTATTTTTCATTAGAAGTTGTATAATGGGAACCATATTGATAATATAGAATGTTTTATTCATAGATTCTTCAAAAAAATAAATATGTATGCCATACTCATTTATCATTATCCAAATAATCACATCAAGAGTTTTACTTATTCATTTTAAAATTTTATTATATTGTGGATTCCATGGAGAAGAAAAATGTAGTTATATTGATTTTTTTTCAAATATTTATTAAAAATATTTATTGATTATATCATGGCCCTGATCACTCCTTGATGTCTTAATAGTAAGTTAACTTTAATCTTCTATAGATTTTTCATTTTTTGAAAAATATGAACAAGATTAACATTTTTGAGCTAAAAACAATACCAATGTGTATATAGAAATATCATTTATAAGAGTAGAAACAAAGTGCTACCCATTTATGCTATAAACACTATAATGTATGATCATGTCAATGTGAACCAACTCTAGGGGTTGAGAGAGTGAAATATTTATTTTCATTGAAAGAGATCTTCAGTTGTTTCCCTTTTTGACATGGGTTGAAGACTATTGACTTTGGGAATTATTGTTTAGTAAGATCATTAAAAAATCAATTCCTAATGACAATTATAATATATTGAAGGTTTTATATGACTTGTATCCTTATACATAAACAATATATTTTTTTAAATTCTATCAAATGAGAAATAGATTGATAAAATACAAATAAAAAACTATATCATAAGTATAATCATAACAAAAAAAGTAAAGAAACAATATTATAATAAAAATTTTAAATGAAGAAATATAAAATTTTACATTATTAAAATCATAAAAAAAATCTATATTGGTATGAATATTTTACTTAATACATTAAAAATAAGAGTTCAGAAATTAAAACCATGATAGGATTTTTAATTTGACTATGTACAATTATTTTTCCATTGGTGTATTAACCAAATGTTATATGTCCACAATTCACCATGATATGGTTCATAAAACATGAGTAGTCCTCCATCATGATTCTATGACATCCATTATTTATATATGATAATTTCTTCCCAGTACTATTAATGAAGGTAACCTATATACAATATTATGAGAACTAAATTTTTGACACATAATTTCCTATATCCATAAATTGTAGTAAGAAAATATTTTTGAATCTGACGATATTTAAACATTTTTCCATAAACATAATTTGTAACTTTTGACAGGAACATTTTTTATGTCTATATTAAAAAATTATAATATATTTATATGAATTAAATATAGGAAAAAATTTATTCTTATATATTCACCTTCGACCAGGAAGCTAACCAATTCCCGCGACATACATGGATTTGTGTTATTTTCTAAGAATCCTAGTCACAGTTTCATTACCATTTCTATGACTTTATAAACCCTTATTTTTAATATGATTGTAAATTTTGGGTTCATTTATTTGTTTCAATAATTAGGAATTACTTTATTTTTTATAAAGTAAATTTATATTTAAAATGAGTAGAAATGACATGCATCTTATTTAAAAATTTATATTTCTCTCTATGTTAATTGAATGGTTATTACAATATATTATATTACACAAAAACAATTTCATACCAAATCATCAATGTTTTTAGTTTCATAATTATTTTAAATATTAATAGGTTTTGGGGAAATAATATTTTACTTTTAACACTGTATGCTTCAAAAATAATCATTCCCTTTATCATTTTTAAAAATAATTTGAAAATATACATTTCAAAAAAATCTAATGATTCCACAAAAACAATTTAAATAGTAAATAAAAATATAAAATTACATTAATAAATATTTTGAGTGAATATAAAGTAATTTTTTCAAACAATTTTGAAAAAATATGGATATAGAAGAAAAATGCATTCGATTAAGAGAGAAAAAAGACAATATTATATTTTTAAAAATATTTTCTTGATTTAAATAAAAAAATGTGATAACACATAACAAAATAATTATAATCATTAAATGTACAGAATATAATAAACTCAATTTACATTTTATGTTTATATTATATTATTCCTCCAATGAAGGGAAGATTAATTCTAAAAAAATGTGATTGCCAAATAAATTAATTCATATTTGATACCATTTAAATTGTAAACCCATAAATGAGTAAAAAATAATTGTAACATTAATATTTATTAAAAAATAAATATTATTATTAAATTAAAAAAAATTAGTATTTACATTATATAAAATAAATAATGTGAATATTATAAAAAATGAAAAAATGGAGTTGAAATTGAGATGGGATCCCTTACAGTGATCGTATAAATGATGTGTGAATTAATAATTGAATTGAATATATATAAAACATAAAAATAAAAAAAATGGATAAAAAACATAAAGCTATATGATGTCATTTCACACATAATTGTGTCCTACCATTTTCAATTAAGTTGAAGTATAACCTAATGAATGAAAATTGAGGTATGAAACACATTACCGCATGCTTCCACTTTTTTTAACAGAGTATAATCTTTAGTATATGGTTTTTATATATTTTTTAGTAATTAATAAAAATACCATATTAATATTTATAATATCACATAAGATACACTTATAACTTATTATCACTCATTAGTCTTGAATCATTCTTTATTCTCACTGTTTCTGGTGTTAAATTCCTATTTTTTCTAATGAATGTTCTATAAAAAATGATAAAGTTCTTATCTATATTTTTTATTTTAATCATATATGAAATTGTGTTAATGGTTTAAATTTAATATTTATTCATTCAATAATTTATTATAACCAATATTTAATGGTGGATATATAAAAAAATATTTTGACTTTTCATGTAGATGGTAGGTTATACATAAAAATGGATGATGGTTTCACATATCAAGAGACAAAATAAATGAATGGTAAATAATAATTCACATCTATATGAATTATTATTATATCGTATATATCAAATGAATTTATAAAATATATACTTATTATAATCCATGAAAATTGGAAATGAAAAAAAAATCAAATCGCTTCATAGAAGTGGTAGTCAACATGTATGCACAAGTGTAATTAAATTTTTTGAAAATATTAATATTTTTATTGGTAAATGATATTTTATATATTTATTTAAAATATTATGTCATAAATATAATATATAATTATTACATACATTTTTATTACCGTACAAATAAAATGGTGATGCAAAAAAATTACATCGTTACATTGAGACGATAAGCCATACATATGCACGAATGATGTTTACATTTTACATATGAAGGAAAAGTGATGGAAAATATTTTTTTGATTAGAATAATAATATCTAAGAATTTTTATGACACTATAGTTATTATTTTAGGATGTTTACAATAGATTTAGTGGAATGTAAATAATAAATAAACGTAAAAGAGTCAGAAAAATATGATTACCTCTTCTTAGTAGATTTCTTTTAAGTCCCTTATTAAGGACCCTTGATATTGTATTATATGAAGATAAGATCCTATAATTCAGGGATATTTATAGATATTACATTATCAGGGATTTATTGATCTAGGTTTCTTATAGTGTCTTAAGTGGCGTGTTGGATTTTAGTGTAATTATACCATTACTAAAAATTAAAAATACGTTGAAATAATAAAATTAATATTTTAAACATAAATTTTTATATTCATTCGTAGAATATAATACACCCTACGTTAACATATAAAATAAATTAAAATCAATGGAGTGAAATTTTTGATTTTTCCCTGCTAAGAATACGATAAACACCATAATAAGGGGAAAAAGATCCAAAATCCCATCAATTCGAATTTGGGGTGTATATTTTAAAATGTATCTAATATAATTAAAAAATGGAATGTGTTGTGATTATTTTGATAGCTTATCTCATAGTTTTAATTTTTTTACTCATTTTACCATTACCAAGGTGATAATTTTTTACCATTGTAACTATTCAAAGTGACATAAAATAAAAGAAACCTTTAATTCAAATTTGAACATCATCATTAAAAGTATGATATATATTTTTCATGACTAAACTTATATAATTATTATAAATCAATATTAATATAAATATATAAAATGAATTTTTTTAAAAAAATTAATTTTTAATAATAAAAATCTACTTATGTCAAAATATTGAATATTATAGAGTCAAATAAATTAAATACGATTATTCTAAATAAATAGTATATATGAATATTTAATACCAAAAAATAATATTATGGTAATTTTAAAATACTTAAATTAATGAAAATAATTTAATGTTTTTGAAAATTTTGTATTTTCACTATTAACTACAAAATCAATCATTTCAAAAAAATACAAATATTTATCCTTTAGATAATATTTATATGATTATTTAAATAAGAATACTAATTTCATAAATATTCATATATTAAAAAGAAAAAAATAAGTATAATTCGATTAAAAATTTATTACAAACCATTATTAAAGAAAACATATATTTGAAGTATAAAATATTTTTTTTAAAAAATTCACTTATTATTTATTATTGATCAATATATTTTATAAAAGCATTATAAATATTTTTCAAAATGGGTTTAATCATTTTAATACACATTAATCTAATGAAATTGAGATAATTTTGACTATAAATAATAACATTTTAATTGTATATTGTGGTTTGCTTAATTCTTAGAGTTTCATGTCAAGAAAGTTATAAAGAGTACGATTCTAAATTTTGGTTTTGTAACATGAAGTTAAGTCAACCTGACCCTCCAAATAATCCCCAACCCCAAAATGATTATTTGATATTATGTTGATAACCATATTTTATTTTTATGAATTATTATCTTATAATAAATGGTTATATATATTTTTATTTTATTTATTCATTATTTTATTTTGATTATTTATTTTCCAACAAAAATAAATTTATTATTATTAAATTTTATATTTTATAATTTATATAATTTATATAATTTATATTTTTATATGATGGGATTAACTCTGTATCCTAGAAAGGTGTAACTGATGGACTTTTTTTCTATCTCCAAAAAATATTTTGATAGGTATCTAGTTCTATCACAAATATTAATAATGTTTTTACAGAATATAATTAATAAATTCATTAGTGGCATGATAAAAATATATTTCATAAAAAATTCTTCCTTTAGATCAAAAAATAAAACCAGTTACATCATCATTTTATTCCATGGGTAATTATAAATGGATCTCTATCACAACATCGATTTTGTGATGGGATTCTATCACAAATTACCCAACATAAAAAATTACTATTTCATACATTCATGATTCAGTAAAATGTTATGAGCCATAATTTGAATACATCAGATGAAATTATTCTAGTATATGAGCACGACCCATTTCCATCATCCAATTACAAAAGCACTTCACATGCCTGTCAACTAATAATTGTCATGAATTCATTCATTCTAATCAAATCCAATGCTTATATGTACTTACTCGTCACATTTGTAGGAAAACCCAATTTGGTACATCACTAACTGGTGACATGATCTAAAATATATCCAACCAAATAGTGATATATAATCTATATGTATTTGAAATGAATGGTATAACATTATGAAGGTTCTCAAGATAGGTTTCTCCCCACCCTCAGTTAATGGAGATGTAAGACCAGAATAGATCTCATGGTATTTCAATGAACATATTATCTTTCATGTGATATACATTGAAAACATAGTCTATATTTTAAGTGTTTACTTATTTCAAAATTAATAAATTCTATGTTTCACATATAGTATTCATAATATCATGTATAATATTATAGTCATTCTAATAATAAAATAACATCACATATCATGATACCCTTACATGATATAAAATTATATATAACTCAACACATTACTTTAGGAGGTTATTTATCATTTCAAATCAATAAAAATACCTAGTAACCATGAGAAAATGATCGTTTTGAGATAAAAGTATTTATAACATGATACATTTTATATAATTAATTTCAATTATGAATACCCAATAAATATAAATAATCACCTTTACAATATATAATAAATTATAAACTACCTGATATGTAATACTTTTTTCAATATTAGGTGTATTTTTAAACTCATTCCATCTCTATTTAATTTCGTCCACGTCAATATGTGATCAAATAATTGGACCCTTAGTCCAAAAAATTAGTGACTAACATATATGAAGCATAATAATTTAAATAATGATTTTATGTAGAAATCATATTACTAGTGTTCAACTAGTTAAATGTGTATTGATTCTTTAATTTTTAATCATCATATTTTATGATATTGAAAAATTATAATGTCAACATATAAATCTGTTTATGTTCATCATCATCATTATTACAACCGTTTCCATAAAAATGTTTCCCTTATCATATTTTTATAAATAATGTATCTATTAAAATGAATAATTCAAAAAACTACCAAAAACATTTAGTATATAAAGTAAAAATAAAATTTTATTATAACTAGAATAGTATTTTATTATCTAACTTTGAACTTACATTAGTCTAAACATACTCCCACTAGAAACTTAATAACTATATTCTCTTTATAAGATCAAGAAATGAAATACAAACTCATTTGTGTTTAGGAAATAGCTATTGTTTAATGTTTATATAATATTAAAAAATAGTTATTTACATCTCATAGGTGGTATTATATATGTTTTAAAAAATATATTTTGATGATAAGAAAATATCATTTAAAATATATGACAGTAATTGGTGGAATGAATTACATTCCTCATATTTTAGTAAATATCATGAAAAACATTTTTACCCAAGATACATTGTTTTTATCCTTCTCTCATATTAAATAATGTTATTGAATTTATGAAAAAAACTCTCTTTATTGAATATAAGATCTCAATTTTTTATAAAAACATTATTTTAATAATAAAAATTTTCTTATCATAATAGATAAATGAGATAATTATACACATACATTATGAAACTTTAATTGTAGATTGATATAATCTTTTATATTAAATTATTTTATGTATCAATTCATTAAATCTTTAATTGTTTGAAAACTAAAATATATATAAATTCTTTCATATTTTTTAATTCCTATACATCTAAAAAAATCCTAATATATACATTTTGTATCACATACCTCTCAATTTGATTTAATAAATTTAAATAACATTGATACATGACATGTACATTCTATGGAATTTATCAAACCTCTTCAAATATTTATATAATTTCATAATATATAATCATTATACCATATCCCATATAATTTCTTTTGGTTTCAATTATATTTAATATATACTACAAAATCATTTCTATAGTTTTTAACTAAATTTTTTTCATCCATATCTATCATTTAGCCGTTTTTATTTTCAATAATCCACTAAAGCCTAAAAATATCATCCCTAGTTCATATATTAGAACCCTTTGATAGTATCAAGAATAGTTTTCATGAACTCATTGAAAATTTTGGATTATATTCAATTTATTAAAATAGAATTAATTCTATAACCATTAAAAGAATTTCCAAATATCTACATTATTATTTGAACTCTAAATCATATTGAATATATGAGAAGAAACAAAAATTCTATTATAAATTTTTAATATAATTTTATTTAAACATTTTTAATATAATGTTATTATTC
Source organism: Viscum album (assembly GCA_963277665.1). NCBI lineage: Eukaryota > Viridiplantae > Streptophyta > Magnoliopsida > Santalales > Viscaceae > Viscum > Viscum album. The sequence continues at coordinate 1,651,488,137 of OY728121.1, read as the reverse complement.
TCATAAGAATCAATATTAATATGTTGAAAATAATTAATAGATTGTTATCTATGAAGGTATTTATCTTAACCATTTAAATTCTCTTAAGAAAATTTCATCAGATTATTGTATTAAAATGTGATTATATTAATCATCCCATTTTTAGTGGTTATTGTAAATATTTTGTTTGATGATGATGTTTTCATATATCTACAGAAAAACATTTTATCAAATGAGTATCACTCTTTACAAATATTCAATAAATATATTTAACAAACATTCATCAAGTAAAATGATGACCCCTTTTAAGGGACATCATATCGATTGGTTGGATACGATTTTTATTGTATTATAAATAATAAATTTCTATTATATAATTAATCCATGAATATATATAGAGGAAAACTATTTCCAATCATAACATATAAAATTCATGCATAGATGAGTGGATATATTTTTACGAAAATGCATCATGTGGATTCACTGAACATGGATTCTATGGTTTCATAGCGGTCTGATTTTCACATTTATGTGTAACCAAAATAAAATACCATGAATAAAACACAAAATAGTTAGGGTAGCATCACTACTTAATTTCCAGTAAGAATATAATTAATAGAGACTTGATGGTTAGGTTCACCCATATCGAAATATCATCGCCTTAAAAATTACCATTATTTTTGGAATCTATCACATAGTATTTTGATGGATATTTAATTCTCTCAAGTATCAAAATTTATTCCCATAAATATTTATAGAAAATGTTTGGGTGGTTTTTTTAATTTATTTTTGAATACTATTTCTTCGACCAAAATTATATTCTCAAACCATAGTAATGACTAAATCATTATAGAACCCCTTATCTATGTAACTCGCCCAAAATTAGAAGACAATCATATTTACAAATATAAAAATGAATCCCAATAATATTCAACATGATAAATTCATATATTATTTTCTAATTATATTAAATTAAAAATCTCTATATGAGTAATCCTATAGTAATTGGGAGAAAACCACACTCTTATAGAACACAACATTAGCATACATGAAAGTGGAATGTCTGACCCAAACGTCTTTCTACATAGGGATACATTACCCCAAAGAGATCTTAAATATATAATAACTCTAATACCAAACTTTTTTAACCTATATTCCAAAACTAAACTCATGGTGATATCTTCGACTACAAACTGATGTGAAGATAGAATAAAAAAATTAATTTTCATATATTTTATTTAACTCCTTATATGCATGTATGCTAAAACATACATAGTTTAACAACATTAAACAAAAAAATACCAATATTCATAATATAATAAAATTTTCTTTATGAATAATGTAGTTAATAACGTGAAAATAAATAAAAACAATAATATATTTAAACATCATATAAATATTTATTATTATTTCATAAAATTCTTTAAAAATATTAAATTATAATTGATCTAAATTTATTGAAAATAAATAAATTTTAATATTATCAATTTATATTCACTTATAAATATGAACCCTTTCATATTAGACAAATTATTGAATTTACGTTAAATATATATTATTACATTAAATATAAACATTTAAATCATTAATTCTACTCTGTAAACATTTTACATAACCCAAATGTAAAATATATGTATTATTATCTGTATTATGATTAAATAAATCATCAGAATTCATTTTGATGTGTTTAAAATTATTTATTCAAATAAGACCATCAATTTGAAAAATTCATAAATTTTAATATAATATCATTTATAATAACATTTTATTGTAATTTATAAATAGTATATAAATCCATCATATAATTTCAATATAAACACTTCATTAAAAAAATCAATGTCATTACATAGATGTTTCACTTATTTAATAAAATTAATGCGCTTATTACATCTATAACTCTTATATCCAATGAAATTTTTGTTATCACTTTTTTTCGTCATTGCGTGATTTGAAATTTATATTTATAAACATACCTTTGAAATTAACCATATATAATATATATATTCTATAAACAAATTATATATATTAATATAAAGGAACAATCAATTAAATAATAATTTTATTTATTTTCCAAGCATGATATATATATGAACATTTCATATTTAATTAAGGAATAAAATTTTTCAATTTATAAATTTGAAAACCTATAATTGACAAAAAATCTATTCATGATAAATAATTCTATATAAAATTTTAAATTTAATTATTTTAGATTGTATCATATATTAAATGTGATACGGTAATTATCATTTGTAATCTACAACTTCAATAGACAGAGCCCTTACATTTTATTTCTAAAAAAAGAATGGATTTTATGTATGGTGTAACACATAAATAAGATTATCATAGAAACCATACATATCAAGTATCCTATACGTAAGACAATTTCTCACCGAAAGGAAAAATTCTTACACATAGTAAATTTATAAGGTAAAAGCCTATCATAATATATGATATATGATATAATTATTATTAGGATCAGATACACTAATTTTAATCCAATTGATGAAACCCATATGTATTCAGAATCCCACACATTCTTCATTAAATTAGTAATATAACATGTTTCTTTTTCAATTAATATGACTATAATATCATTCATATGTTTTTGATGATAATAAAATGATCATTGCTGAGGAAAAAACCCTAAAATATGCCCCATAAATCATAAATGAAACAATATATAGTGATGAACATAAAACATAAACTTGATTACCTAAAACATAGAAAGAATCATCACAATCAAACTTTTAGATGTTTTTTTTTGGAGATAACTGAGAAAAAAACCCTTAGTCTCTTTCCTCCATAGGTAGTACACCTGACAATAGAATTTATATTCATAATTAAAGGGCTCATGAATGCTAATGGGGTGTTATCATCTTCACCTCAATGATAAATAGAGAAATTGATAAAGAGTTCTTAGAGTACGGTATTGAAGATCCACATGTACCCAATAAGTTGATAGTATCCCTTTACATAAGATAACATAATAATAGAATATAATTGAGAATCAGTTGTCGACAATTGAAACCCAGTATACATTAAACTAATGTGTTATTTTTGATTTTATATTGTTTAAATGCTACAAATGAACAGTAAATCAATAAACTAATTGAACCATTTATTCATAACTAAAGATATAGCACTTGTAAGACATGGAAGTGGTACTGTACTCACATCCCATATCATAATCTCATCATAAACAACAATAGAGGCCAAAAGTGTAATCCCAATGCCTCTTATGATATGGATATATTGTAATCAATTATATCCATCACATGCATATCACATGTTACAAATAACGTGATATCATACTTTCTGATGCCTATATTTTTCTTCTTTTCCGACCTAAAAAAATTCAACCACGAATAAAAATAATTCTATAGAAATAATTTAATACTTTGATGGAACTAATGATAGTGATGGAAAAGGTTCCACTATTTCTATTGATAATAATGATGAAAAAAATTAAATAGAAGCCAACAACTCCAATGATGGAAATTACGATGTTGATGATGTTGATTACACTAAAAATGTTGATGAAACTGATGATACTAATACAATTAAAAATACTGATTCCTTTGATGATATTGTTGGAACTAACAAAAAATAAGAAATTAATGACATGGTTCCCAAGGAACCCCTAATTACATGGAAACCACTAATTCCACTAATTTCACTAACAATATTACCACCATCAATAACACTAAAACCACTCCCACTTGGGATGAAAGTTATACTAATAAGTAAACTGATATCACTAAAACAATTGATTCCATTAATGTTATTAATTTCACTGAAATCCTAGATGGAACTATTGAGATAGAGGATACTGATGCCAAAAAGAATACCAATTCCAAAAATTTAATTGAAAAAGCTCATGAAACTGTATAAACTAATATTAATAACAACACTGATATGACTAAATCAAATTATTCTACTAGGGTAATATATGAAACTAAATACACTAATAAAATACAAGATTCTAACAACCTAAATTACATAAATAACACAAAAAATAATAATGAAAATAAAAAATATATTGATCTAACACCTGGATTCCATTGACACTACTTTTTTCAAAAACAAACTGATTCCATATGGGAACTTGAAAATATATAAAAACAAACTATCAAATGCATCACCAACAACACTGATGGAATCTAATGACCCAAAATTTTATTAATGTAAATTTATCTAGACCTAATTAAAAGTATTTTTCTGTAAAATTGTTATATATAATATTCATTTCCTTGGTTTTATGTTTTTTATTTTAATATAATTTTATGTAATGTTATCATTTCTAATAATTCTGTTTGAACAGTGATCAAATTATTAGTATAAATATTAACCATTAAAAAATACAATTTACTCAGAAAAAGAAACGAATAGCCTCATCCAGTAGAATTTCTCTATACGAAGCCCGGTTTTTAGAGCATAGAACGGAGTTAGAGTCCTTGGGCATCGATCTTGACTAAGCCCAAGCTGATCTTCATCATTTCATGCTTTAACAGAACCACATTTGGGCAATGTGCAATCTAATAAGGATTACCACCTGAGAAATGTTTTCTGATCCTTACCAAGAGTATGAAACCATCACAAACCATACCATTAGGACTTATGTAGGTGTTATAATGCGTAATGTAATAAAGAACTAGAACAATGATTATGTATATTTTTTTAATAGAATAAATAATATAAATTCATTTTAATATTGTTACCTTATAAATAGTTCTTAAATCACAAATAGTAATTTTTAGTTAGAATTCAACCAATAAATCGATTTCTATGAATTGATTTATTTTTGAATTAAATAATAGTTTAAAAAAATATTATTACTAAATTAGTTTTTATTATATAAAAATGCACATATTATTTTTCTGAATACAAAGGTAATTTTTAGTATTGTTTGAATAACATTTTTTTCATAACCCATTAATGTTCGTTAAATGTCAGTTTTTATTTTAAAAGTAAATATTAAAAAAATTATGAAATTATTCAGATCAAATGAATATTATTTTTGGAATCATGATGTTGAAATTAACTAACAGAGAATTTTTCAGAATTTTCTGAGATAATCGAATTTTTTGATAATAATCAAATATCTTTTAAATATTAATGCGTTTTTAAAATCATAATGTTCCAATAGTGATTTAATAAAATAGTATAAAAACTATGTTCAACAAATATGTGTTTTATATTTAAAATAATTTGATTTCAGAATTTTTTGATTAATTTTATCGTGCCTTAGTGGACCCTCTAAGACATATAAAACATTTTATCATTTGAAAATGAATTCCTTGGGAGTGTGAATCACCTCAACCTAAGAAAGCCTAATATTTTAATAATTTATTCCATTGGAATTATAAAATATAATTTTCCACTACCCTTTGGAAAAAATCATGGGAAAACCATTGGTCGGATTGTGGTTTTCATTAGTTTAACGTGTAGTGTCCAAAACCTAAATAATAAAGGATTCCCTCCATTTTCCTATATAAACCCACCCAATATCAAACATCTAATCACTCAAAAACCTTGGGGCGCGTCCCTACCCTTCCCTACTATCTCTAAAATTATCCCATGGCACCCCATAGTACCATGGAGCTTCCCTCAAGCCCCTCCCAAGCCTTTTGGATCACACTAGAAAGTAAGGGATTTATACTTTTCTCATTTTTGTCCAAATTTCATTATGTTGTTATGATCGTAATATTTTCAATTAGAAATTTTGGGGTATGATTTTTTACCTCACCAATAATTCCCACTTTATGTTTGAATGATAAGGGACCGATTTCTTTTTCATTAAATCATCCCATGTACATCTATAACCATTCTGTATGGGATTTCTCTCCCCTCTTTTACATTCAATAAATTATTTTGTATTATGTATATAAATTCCCTTAAATTGGTTGGTACATGTATCTATATGACCCCTGTACTACCCATTTCATGTAAATTTGATGAGAAACCCTATTATTTCTCATTAACCATTTTTATGATTTTTTATATCACATAGATATGCTACCGAAATAGCACTGTGATTTTCCGGGACAAAGTAATTGTGTAGTCAATACAAAGAACATTTCTCTATAAAGAGTATTCCTCTTTATGATCTTTTACTTATTTATAATAGAGTTTCATGCATGAATTCCAAATTTCATTAACGTTGAATAAAAAATTATGTTTAATGAATCCATGTTCTATGATCCATGTCGAACACTTATCTATGTAATGAAATGATTATGTATGGTGTGCCCTAATAGTTCTCCAATGGTTTGTGTAATGATTATTATCATGATATGTCAAGTGAAATGATTTTTTACTCATGATATATGTGTAATGATTCATTGATGATGCTAATATCATATTAAATGTTGTTGTTGCATTTTTCATGTTATGATAATCATGATATATAATTCCTTTCTGTTCATGTTTTTATATTGCACTATTGATATGTTATTTCCTTACACATACAATATTATTCAGGTTATTCCTTGTATACTCCCTTACTGGGATTTATAGATCATCCTTTTCTTGTTTATGTCCTCAAGATATCCCATGCAATGTGAAGTATGAATGAATGTGTGTGGTCATGTAAAAGAAGTTTTCAATAAAGATTTTTATTTCATGTTTAAGTTGTTATCTAATGATCCAAATCCCTATAGACACCAGATGTATTGATCTTCTATGTTTTATCAAGTGAATATTTTATGTAATAAATTATGTTCATTTGTGAAATAAATAGTATGTTTGTTATATGGAATTGACGACAATTATTCCACTAATGACATTGAAAGCACTTAAAACCCCAACTACATTATAAGAAATTTTGGAAATGATTCAAATCACACTATTAAAGATATTTAATACCTTGCTGAAAATGATGAAATGGATTATAGTTTGGGAACTAATTATATTTGATATCCTTGATGAAACAAGTAGCACACATAATGTTGATTGCACTAAAAAATAGTTTTAATTAACACTATTGGAGGAACTAATTTCACTAGTGACACAAATTAAACTAATGATAATAATACCACTAATTTATGAGATACCATCGATTATATAGGTGAATGTAATTCCCTTATAACATAAATTTAAATGACAATACTAATGATAATGTTGACACTAGAACCATTATTTCCAGAAAATATTGATTCCATCGAAACCCCTGAAAAAACTAGTTACACTAGACCCATATACAATACAAATGACAATGATATCCTAGATGACATTGAAGACACTATCACTACTAATGAAACTAAAAATCGTGAATACCCCAATGATGGTTTCTATACTAGTTACATTTGTTTCAACATTGAAACTAACACAACTAATGGAATTGGAGACACTAACTTGTATAATAGAAATAAAACAACACTTTCTACTAATGTAATTCAAATTAAGGAAACTCTAGACACCAAATATTCGAATAATGATACTCATGCCAGGGAATATAATGACTTAACTACCATTTAATCCACTAAGAAAAATATGTTCTTTTAAACTAATGATACCAATGAAAAAAATGATTCTACTAATAAGATTAATGATACTGACATAAATATGATAGTGAATATACTAACACCATAGACTCTACTATGGAAAAGTATATTACTAATGATATTAATATTAATAATGATACTAACACCATAACCATTAATGTAATCATTGACATATTTTTGGAAACTTATTTTTATAACACCATTAGAAACACTAAAAAATAGATGTTTAAGATGAATATTTTGAAGATAATGACATTGATTAAATTTACTCAACTAAAACTATTTAAAACCCAATTTAAAATGATACAAATTAAAATACTCTCAACACTGACACCAATAAATCCATAAAATACATTGATGATACTAGTTCTATTGATGAAGTGTTCAAACAAAATTATCAAATTTGATGGAACTTATAGTAGTGGTGAAATAGATGATCCCAAAAAATAATTCTGAAAAATAATTCCACAAACACCAATAATGACAGACAAACCATTAATAATACATATTACATTGATGACACTGATGATAATGATATCACATATGACATTAAATACATTTATTCCAATAATCATCTCGTAGATATTTATTCCACTAAAAAATGATGACCCGACCACCACAAATCATGTTGACACCTCTAATGATAATGATAGAATTGAAACTATTAATTCCAATAACAACTTTTAAAACACTAACATGATTCAAAAATTTGAAAAAATTGATAAAATATTTAACACCAACAAAATTTTACAAATTAACACGAGTAAAACAATATACACTATATATGGCATTTTTATGCAAAAAAACACTAAATCCACTAATTATACATATTTCACTAATGAAATTGTGATTAAATGGGAAATTAATGATCCTGGGGATACTACTGATATAATGATAATAAAAAAACTATTACACCAATTAAAATAATTCTAATAATGAAATAGAAAACAAAATTATATAGAAAATAATTTTGAATCCAATGAATATAATAACAGAGATGGTTTTGATTCCATTAACAATGAAAAAATAAATTACACCAAATTCATGATGACATTACGTAAATTATCACTATAAATAGTATTTATTAATCTAATAATATTTGAATAATTGATGTAATTTATTTTATAAGTATTAATAATAATAATAATAATTACTTTTATTCTATATAGGAATCTGATGCCACAAGAACCACTGATGAAATTAAAAACAATAATAAAACTAACAACACTTACTCCACTAATTATACCAATGACATGGATGGGAATTAGAAAACTAACACCAATGTTCAAACTCATGAAATTTATGCCCGCGATTCCCCAGAAAAAATTGAAGACACCCATGATACATATAACATTTTCTCCACTAAAAAATATGATTTAGGTGCCACAAATTCCACTTATGACACTGGTGATACTACTAACATTGACAACATTGATGCTACTAAAAGAACATATTGTACTAACAGAAAAAACAAAATTAACGCCACGGATTTTACTGACATTACTAAATATTCATCAAAGAGTAATGGATTTGACAACAAATATGATACTAAATTGATTTATTCCACTAACTACACTAACGCCGCTGATTCCATTGATTATAATGATTCAATTGATGAAAAAAATTTGATAATAAAATAAATAATACACATATTAAAGATTCCATAAAGGATACTCCGACTACCCATGCCCCTTATTTGACATACAAAATCTAGAAAACACATACCACATATGACATAAATTTAATTAGTGATCCTAATGGAATTAAAGATACTGAGGGTTCTGAAGATCTAATGGAACAATATTTACATTCATCCATATGGTATGAATTATATGGCATTGATGGAACATATTACACTGGTGATACGATCACCACTAACAACACTCAAAACACTAAAGACACTCAAAAAATTGATGAAACACAATACCAATATCACTAACATAACTAATTCATTTGAAAATATAAATGACCTAGATTACACGTACAGTTTGAAAAATACTAATGATATAAATGATATTGATTCCACTTAAGGAACTGCTGAAACTAATAATATTTATGATATCAGTATCAATGATAAAAAATAGGAAGTTGATTCCAATGATGACACTAATACCTATAACAAAGCGGATGATGTTAACTACACTAGAAAACTGTTGGAACTAACAAAAAATATAAGAGTGATGTCACTAAAGATAGTAATAATATTTTTTCTATTAATGACAATAATTAAATTGATGATAATGAAATACGGATTCCATATATTACAGAGAAGAAAAAAATAAAATTAACACCACTAAGGGCCCTGATGAAGATATTTCAATGGATATCCTTGAAGACACTTGCACTAATAATTACATTGAATTATTTGAAATGAAGGATACAAATGACATTACAAAGAACACATACAAAATTTTCGACACTAAATTCACTAAAGACACTAATAATTCGAACACCAGTAACTCCACTTATAGTATTAAAACACTTATGATGTAATTTACACTATCTTTAGTGGTGAATTTGATTCAAAAAATAAAATATATTCCCCAAAAGACACCAACAACATTGTTGATATAGATGATACTTATAACACTAGTTCCACTAACCACATGCTCTATTGAAACCACCATTGACATTGAATCAATTCAAATAATAGAAAGAATTAGATGAAAAAAATAACATATAAACCTTATATAAATAATGGGATAAAAACACTATTGGAATATATTATAATGATTATATTAATTCCACTAATAGAACTAAAGAAACTAACACTAGTGATGGTACAAAAACCACCAATGCCACTTATAAAACTAAAAACACTAACTTCACCAAAACTTCCTATACAAGTGATGTCTTGAATATCTCTAAAAACATATAAATACCAGATTTCACTGAAACCACTGACTTCAAAAATACAACTTACACCATAAATAACACTAAACATACTGATTCAAAAAATTACAGTTATGGAACTGATGGAATATACTCCACTAACATAAATACCACCACAAGGTCCAATGAAAACACTAATGAAACCATTACCACTAATTACATTGACACCGTTAATAAATAAAATAGAACTAATGGATCTAATGCCAAAATAATTCTAAAATAAATATTATCATAAATTGAAAATATGGCATACTATTGATGCAACTAATTACATTTGATCTAAGAGAAAATTTATGTAACCAATTCGATTGAAGACACTAAGGATAATTTTGTTACCTCCTCGACCATAGTATACTAGAATTGGTTCATAAAATTATTATATTGGAACTGATATAAGATTATAATATAAAAGTACTAATAAGTTTTCTATTTTTGGAAACCATATTACATACATGAACCATACATTACATTTTAAATCATAACGTCTAACATCGAAAGTATTTTTGAGAACAACATTATTATCCTAGATTAACCCTACATATAAATCAGAGTAAACATCTTGTAATACTAGGAAAAATAAGACATAACTAAGTGGTGATCATAGGTTCTCAGTAAGTGTAATCACACAATGAATGGTATTATGAATAATAATAATAATCATTATGTCATGGTGCATAACTAAAACACAAGCTACTGAAACATAAACATGAGAATAATATGGAATGAAAAAAATAAAAATAAAATAATTCAATGTCTAAAATCACGTGGATATTCTTATAATCAAATAAGGACATTAAATATTAATAAATAATCGCATAATGATATAATTCATATTGTCAATCATCCTGAACATAATATCAAGGATTTAGAAAAACACCATACATTAATGGGAAAGAAATAGCCAAAACCAAAATTAGTTTTGTCTCATGAGACCTATCGATGCATCTATGGGTTAGAACATGATCCTCCCATCAATTATTAAGACTAATTTATTCATCATAAAAAGGGTTAAACATAACGAACATGGATATTCATATTGAAAAACTAGTCTAAAAATTAATAATACTTCGACCATAACCAATGAATGGTATAAAAATAACTCATAAATTATAAAAATGAGCATCAAAACTTAAATAAAAGTGTGGTAGATTGAATTTAAGATATCAACCTCAATCATACAAAAGATCCTACAATGGATTTTGACATAGGTGAAAATATTATCTTAAAATTGATAAAAATTTCTTGACAGAAATAAAAACGTTTAATTTGAATTAATTTACTTTAAAGGTTGATTTTTTTGTTAGAAAAAATTTTGATTTAAAGGAGTATTGAAAACAGGTAAATGATGATTCAATAGATTAATATGTAATGATGTTAGATAAATATACTCGTTCCATATAATTTCAAAAATAACTTCTCATGTATTATTGTCGAAAAATTACTAATGTACATTATTTTGAAAATAACCAAACGAATCAATTCATACCATTTTATAAAAATTAAAAAAATAAATACTTTTCAAAATTCAAATAGAATTGTAAAAATATTTCAGAATTTTTTTAAGAATCTGTAATATGAGTGATAAATATTCTCTAGTAGATACTTATGTATAAACACCTGATAATAATGAGACTGTAATGTTAAACCTAACATTATAATTTAATTTAGTTAAATTTACTTTATCTTCATATAAAATGGTTTAAAAAAAGTTATAAATTTGTACTGAAACCATATGTGTAGTTTGGATATCGTATACGATCTTCCGATATCATTTTTTTAATAATATTTTGTTATTACCCTTATTTTGGTTGTTTACTACTTCATTTCCCTATACATGTTTTCCCATATAAGTCCTATTTATAATTCATGGGATATATATCATTCATATAGATAATGATATTAATTTCATAGATATTATATTTACTCATTATATAATTCATTAAAATCATTCATAATTGGTTAAGGTAGAAAATGAATCTCATCTCGTCTTTGAGACAGTAAGTCGTACTTATGCATGTTCAATGACATCATCTCGTAAATGGTGAAAGGGTAAGGAATAAGAATGTAACATAATTAAAATGAATAAATAAATGGTCATATATATTATTTATATCAATTATTTACATCATTATATCCATAAAAAATGTGGTGATGAATAAAAAATTACACCACAGTGTGGAGATGACTAGTCCTACTTATGCACACACGGTGCTTTTGTTTTTTATACGAAGGATTAATCATGGAAAATGATTTTCCCGAAATCATAATAATAAATAAAAAATAAATGATTCTTTATTTATTACAATCTAACAAAAAAATATATAAATAAGACGTTGAAGAATAAAAGAACATGTATTTGTTAGTATAATCGATTACCTCCTCTTCGGTGGACATCAAGAAGGTCTCTTCTAAGATTATATAGGGTTCATTTTTTTTGGGAGAATAGAACATATATAACATGGATGAATAATATTAGAGTATAAATTTTTTGACTTAGTCAATCTATAAGTCTTAATGTGGCATGATGAAAGGAGGGAGGAGGTTCCATTTTATAATTGAGGTGATGGGAACCTTTGGAAAAAAACAAAATATAAATTAATTTTGAAATTGGAATTTTTAAAAAATGACTTCTTTTTAAAATAGGATGATTATTGGTTTAAATACAGTCATCCAATGAATATTATACATGTCATGATTATTTTGGTAATCTATATGGTTTTTTGAACACTTTTTATCCCTTTGACACTTATCCGGATATAGTGTATGTTAATCTTTGAGGGAACATATAATTTCAATAAAATAAAAAAAGACTAATAAATGAGTCATTTATGACATATTTAACTTCATAAGTATTATTTTGTTGAATTTTATATTTTTATGAATTTTATATTATTTAATGAAATATTATTTATCTTAAAATATTATTAGTGTAAATTTTGACATTATTCATTATAAAATATTTACAAAATATCATAAAAACATTATATTTTCAGATAAACTCCTTTAAATCATCAATAATATTTCAATATATCATATAAAATACATGGATGAAACTAATTTTCTTAATTATATTTATTTGGATATTTTTCTTATCATTTATTTGCTTCTTCCATTAATTAAAAAATTACTCCATCATCACTACGTCACCAATTTGGGTAATTATTTTATAACTAGTAGTTGTAAATAAATTATCATGATTTATATAGAAAACATTATTTTTCCATATAATGTATATTTTTAATCATATCCATTATATAAACTCATATGAAAAATATTTTTCATATTAAAAACAAACATATGAAAAAATTTACTTCCCCTTGAATATAATATTAATAAGGTTATATTGTAATAAAAAAGTGTATACATAGTCACATAACCAATTCATTAATGCCTCTGAATGCATACTAATCATGAAATTAATCTAAGACAAGTTTTAGGGTTATTTTAGAATATTTATAATATAATTTTTCCCTTAATTACTCGATTACCCTAAATCGTTGTAATTAAAATATTAAAAAATTTACTATTTATATTCCTAAATATTAAAAAAAACCCTATGTAAATAATTTTCCCCCACAAATTCTAAATATGGAATCTATTTTTAAAATTCATAACATATAATTTTTATTAATTAATTTAAAATTAATCTCGTTGTCCTAATTTGAAATAAGGTTTTTTAAAGTAAAAATTTACATAATATTTTAATGTTTATATATAAATATTCATTGTAAAATTGATTCCAATGACTTAAATTTAATAAAACGATTATAAAGTAGTTTAATTTCACTTTAAAAACAGATAAAAATATAATTTAACACTATAGATTATTGCACTGAAATTCTATTTTCAATTAAAATGCCATATTTTACCAATATTCCTCCAAACATGAAACTTATCAGAAAAATAAAAGGAATTAAACCAATGTAAAATATTATATTCCTCATTAATAATGTATGTTTATTTTTTAAAATAGAATATATAAAAGTTTAAAATCTTTGATTTAAAATATGTTCTTCATTAAAATGAGGTAAAACAACTTTAATAAAAATATAGGTTTTCTTTGTTAATTTTAGGATTGTTCATAATAATTCCCTTAAAATATACTATATGAATTTAAAAAAATGGATATAAAAAATATTAATAAAATATATAAATACTCTAAATGTGTATGACTTTTATTAACTAAAAACAAAACTAAATTTTGTTTTGTTTAACCCCATTGTTGAATGAATTATTATCTATAAAAAAAGTAAATATATTATAAAAATAAAATATAGTAATCTCTTTAGGTGATACATTTTTACCTCCTACAAAAAATATGAACCTTGAAATTTTAGGGGTGTTATAATATAAAATTATATGGACAGTTCCCCTTCATAGATTCCACTAGTTCTCATGTTGCTTATTCTATTTTGTGATTTATCCAGAGCACCTTTACCAGCTGAGTTGTTTAATTTCTAACCACTTGTTATCTAGTTATATAATATCAAATACCAAGAAGGGTTCATCAAAAAATGAATTGGGAGGCTCCAACTGTATTTCTCTCAGATGTTAGCACATCCACTAGGTCAGTCATGTATATCAATTGCAGAGATATATGGTATAAATGTTATACTTCTGAGAGATATAGTGGAATTACCAAACGATGAGACAAAAATACAACCATTTCAAGAATATCAAAGGGTCTGATGTACCTGGGACTTGGATTCCCTTTCTTACATAAACTGATAACACACATCAATGGATATACTTTTAGGAAAACATAATCGTCTACTTGGAACTCTAAATCATTCCTCTAATTATCAGCAAAAATATTTTTCCTAATTTGAGATTCATTATTATTAGCCTGAATAGAATTTAACTTTTTTCCCTCTTTTCAACCCATTCCAGGCCTACAAGTTTCTTTCTGCCAGCATTATCCTAGAAATCAAAATACGGAATCCTATTTCCATATAATTATTCATATGACTCCATTTGTATAATTTAATAGAAAATATTAGTTTAGGAAAACTTTATCAATGGATGGTATTAATAGAACATACCATTAAAATCGAGTGAACATGATCTTATAATGTCCTCCATTTTTTATATTATTCATTCATACTATCCATCAGTTTGAGGATGGAAATTAGTTATCAAATGAAGCTTAGTAATTTGTGCACTTTTTAGATACTTCTATCTTTTTGTTGCAGAACAACAACCTAATTCAGAAAAAATTGATAGTGGATCACCAAAAATAATTTCAAAAATATAATTATTGATCCTTTCTTATAATACAAGAGGTAAATATTCTCTTACGGAATGAAAATATGATGATATTGTAAGGTCTTCAACAACAATCCATTTCGAATCATTCCTTCTAGGATCCCATTGTAATAATGTGATAAAAAATATAGTAATTTCTTCTCATTTCCACATTGGAATATGAATAGTTTGTAGGACACCAGTAGGATGAAACCTCACAACATTCACTTTTTGAAAAACCAATCATCTGGACACATAATAAGTAATTTCCCACTTTATGTTATCCCACTAAAACTTCCCCTTCATGTACCCATACGTCTTGTTTTAAACATAGTGTATGAAGAAATTTGAGCTATGAATATAATACAATAGTTTTATTTTTTTCTCTGTTATAGATTGAAAAAATATCATCTTTCCTAATTTTATAACACCATCATCACCAACATTGTCTGCATACTTTACTTCATTCACACATTCTATATTCTTTTAAAGGTTCCAATCATTAGATTTTGGAATTCATTATCTTTTCTACTAAATATGGTTTTCAATAATTTGAAAAAATATTGGTGTCTATCAATTATTATAAATTACCGTATCTATATATACTAGATCTATGATCATAGTATATTTCTCAATATGTATTTTGGTAAGAACTCCCTGATCTATCCTAGTAAATGCAAATTATACACTATCTTCCTTCCCATTGAGTTAGTGCATCGAAATAATTATGTCATTTTCATCATTAAATTGATAGTTTTTTCACAAGGTAAAAATAAGATGTTATGTAAGAAATGCTATCTTAAGAGATTCAAAGGATTGGATAAGGTCATACATCATCTACTTCATTTTGATCTATTTAAATATTGTATTTTCTGTATCATTTTGACGAATGAAATGTAGACAAAAATGAAAAAAAATTAGGATCCATCATATTATAATTTAGAGCATTGGATTGATGGAATATATATTATAAAAACAAAAACATATAATTATATTAAAAATACTGAATTAGAAACATTTAAATTTTATAATTTGTTTAAATTTACTATGAATGCCTTATGTTCTTTATGTTGGATATGAAAACATGATGCTGTTACAAAAATTATATCTATTAAATTAGTTTGTGGAATGTTTAATAGTTGTTTAAAATTAATATTTTCTTTTATTAAATCATTGTTACAATATGAAAATAAATTACCTATATGTTGTTAACCAAAATGGCCTGAAGGCCTTATTTTTTAAATTTTTGATAACCCCCTATCAAGGTAAGAGGGGGAACCATTATAAGGCCCCTAGGATTATAGATTACATTAAACGTAGTACATAGGAAATATATATAATATACTTGGAACACCTCCTCCCAGGTTATTCATTATAATATCAAATATCCACATTCGCATGGTTGTTCGGCCATGCTTCTTGTGAAAGCATAGGCTGCTCCCTATGGAAATTAAATACCCACTTTTTCTGAGAAATCATCTTATATTTTTCTACGGTGAATCCACCTACTCAGTATCCCCATATTGAGTCTACACCTTTTAGAGTCTGGGAGATCATTTAAGCACAATTGCAGGTGCCCTAAAGGCTTTGAGGAGGCCTGAAGGCCTTGTGGTGGCCCAAAGGCCATGAGGTGGCTCGAATGTCTTACTGGACTAAAGGCCTTGGGTACCTCGAAGACCTTAATAGACCCGAGGCCAAATCCAGCGAAACGAAAGAAGAAATAGATGAATAATTCTAGTTGCTATATTACTGAACAGTACTGCTACAATACCCAGAATATGGCGTCATTTTTTATATGATATATTCCGGTTCAACAGACTTCATTGTATATTATGTTGGTCGTAAATCAGTAGATAATAATCCGACATGTGGTGAATCATGGTATATTATTGTTCCATAAGAAATGCCCAAATTTCACATTAACCAATTAAGGTATTTTCAAATTAATACTCATTTATAGTGTCTATATAAGTCTCAAAACACAACTACTTTCTTGAAATGGAATTAACATTATTTTATTCAATAAAATTTTTAATCACCCTTGAAAAGGTGATACATGGAATCACCTTGATAATATGCATCCTTATTTTTCATGACAACCTAATAAGATACGTATGAATATTTAGGATAATGATTTTTGTAAATTGGGTGATTAGACTAGTAATTAATCTTGTTGGATTGCTTTCACAACTATACCAAACATAACAATTTGGATGAAAAATATAAAACAATATATATTTTTTTGAAATATTAATTATAGAATATCCAAATAATAATATTGATGTATATTTGAATCATCTAAATGGTGAGTTAGTTTTATTTAGGAACGAGTTGAAACTCTACATGATATATTTACATATTAGAATATTACACTGAAGGTTGAATTAATGTGTACAGTCATGGAGTTTCATGTGCATGGTATGTTATGTGGATGTCATAAACATTGTATAAAATCATGTAAGTGTTTTAAGGATTAGAACAAAGAATTTTTACTTACATATATGGTGAATAAAATAATTTTTTGAATTTTGGTTTTTATTTGAAGGGATATCATCAAAAAGAAAATGAAGATCGATTTTAAGGAATAATAGAAGAAATAATTGAGTTATGTTATCATGGACCAAATTATTTAACAATGTATAAAAATTAGTGGTTTTATGCTAATCAAGGATTTTGAGTTCATCCATGACATGAAATCATTGAAATTAAATATAATTGACTAGTTAACTCGAATGAACCATTTACATTCAGACACTAGAAAATTAAATATGTTTTCGTAAATAATTGTACTATTTCAAGAGATTTAAATGGCTCATGGAGAGTTACAAAAAGACAATATTTGTGAAATAATTTCTCGAAAGAGAAGTTGGTTTTATGGAAGTGAAAAATATCATAATTTTTATAAAAGAACCCTAACTATCTATATTAATTGATAAGGAATAAACATTAATGATGAAACCCCCTAGATAAGGGTCTATGAAATTTATAATATTAATGAGATAATAATTAATGATGAAACATAACGATATGTGGAAGTTAATAATAATAATGAGGAAGATGCAGAAATTTTCATCGATGAAGGTATGGGTGAAGATGACGAATGGAATATTATATTTAAAAATTTATTGGTTTTTTATATTTAATATCTATATAAACAATTATTTATATGTTTTATTGTTTGTTTTATATGGTTGGAGCATGCGCTGATAATCTATTATATTCCCTCACTAATTCTAGTATTTTTTTATATTTGGAAACCTTATTAAAAAAAATTATAGGTAATAATATCATATAATTAATGGTATTTATTAGTTTTTTATAGTATATATATGTATTAAAAAAATATATGTAGGATTTATGTATTCTAGTATTTAGTTACAGGTAATTATTATTTTATGGTATCTATCAGATTTTTATATTTCAAATGTGTATTAATAATTATTTATAGTAATATAATTTATATATTGTAATATTAATTACATATTAATATTTGATATATTTATGAACAAATTTTTTATATGTATAATTTTTTATTTCATTTTGTTATTTTTTATATTTGATATCTGTATTATCAATTTTTACAAGTATGATTGTTTACATTAGAAGGTCATAGATTCTCCCTATGATCTATTAAATTCTATCATTAATGTCGAGCTTTCCGATTATGATCTGGATTCATATAACTTGTAAAATGTTTCTATAACACTGTCTATTAGTAGGGATAATGCCTTTCTAGATTGGGGATTCATTTCCATGTTCATGAAATACATCCATCTCATGATTTTTATCCTCACTTATATAGGCATGTTTAATATTTTTTATTTACTTTATATTATGTTATATAATTAATATGGACAATAATATTTTGTTTTTTTCATTTTTTTTAATTTATCTATAGGGATGGATTCTAAAATATAATGGAATTATTGTTCAATGAAATGGGTTTCATGGGATTAGGTTCCCATTGTTGTGACGAATCAGATGTTTGACCGATGGATTGTAAAATAGTAAATAATATATTTTAATTAAAAATTGTTTTATTATAATTATTTTAATTGTATTATAGAATTTTTATTATCTTATCAATGCTAGAGTGAGTAATCCTATGTAAAATTCATGAAAAATGTTTATATTGGAATGTTTTTTCTATTTTTACAAAACCTAGAAAAATATATCCATGGATAGGGATTCCATTATTGTTTTTGAACAATCTTGACTCTTTTATGGATATTACTATTTCTATTCTCATAAAGGGGATGGATTGTGATCCTACTTTAAAACTGGGATTTATTATCATATGTCATGATTTTGTGGTCCGAACTCAGGAGGAAGGAGGACACACAAAAGGATTGGAGATATAAATTTTGTACACATTGATGAAATATTATAGAAGTATTAATTATTAAAATTATATATATACTTTTAATTTAAATTATTTTAAATATAATAAAGTATTCAAAACACCCATACATTATGGAATTTAATATTTACAAGAATATTTACATGGATCCCCTTATAGGATATCTAGTTTACAACAGAAAACATCATATTGTGTTTAGTAAAATTTCCAAAATTTTAATGATATAAATTTAACTCATATTTTAATATAGAATTATATATGATGGAGACATATGAAACTATATATTACAATTCATAAGATAATAAAGAAGAGAGTTAAGAAAATTATACTTCCATTTTAGGATTTGATGGGGGGGTGGATATAGGTTAATAAACATGTTGTTGAGATAAGTCTTTTGACAGGTATTGGATCATGATTTACAATGAATATTTATTATGGAACTTATATGATATAATAAGTCATATAGAAGGGAGTTCATAAATATTTTTCATCATCTTCACTACAAATTATGAATATGGGTTTCAAGATAAGGATGAGATGATACAATAGATATGGAGAAGCAAGAGGAAGACTGTATTATGAAACATTACCTATATTTTCATATGGTGGATTATATTTGATGACATAAAAGTGGTGTTGGTATAATGTTTTCTCACCCTAAACATTTATGTGATCTTCTTCCCCTTCTATCAGTTTATCTTTAAATTATTTATTAATGTTATATATTTTACTTTGATAAACCTATATTTTGTGAAATAATATAATAATTATATTCATGTTTTTATTAAAATTAATTTGTTTTCTAATTAAAAATATTTCGGTTATTAATTTTTATAAATATTTTTTATTAATTAAGTTAATTATGAAAGTCTAAAAACCAAATAAATTTAATAATTTTTTTTCATTATTTGTTATAGGAATCACCATAAGATGCAAATATTTATATTTATAGTAGTCTATCATAAGTAATTTATTAAAAAAATTATCAGACATAATATCAATGGTAATTAGATCCCATTATAAATAATTTTTTTTCAATACACCATAAAAAATAAATATATTTATGACTATGTATTCACTGACTGGTTTTTTTATGAATTTCAATCATTAATGACATTTATTGATTATAATTTGTCAAAAAATCCATCAAAAAACATAAACCTCCAGTTATGATTGAGCATTCATACAAATATCACAAAAATGTTTTTTTTGAATATGAATTATAAAAAATAAAAGTTGATTGAATTCCTATATTGAATCAATATGAATAAAAATCTATAGAGAGGAAATCCATGATATGATTAATTTCCAGAATTTCATTTATAGTAAATAAGTAGAAGAGGAAGGATGGATGGATTAAACATTCTGGAAAAGGAAATGTTCATAAGTGTAGTTTTGTGATTAGATTAAATTATCAAATTGATGTTATCAACAAAAAATTATGTGAAATAAATATTATTAATTTCCTATATAATATATCGATGCTTATGTTTTTCTCTCAATATTTGTTATATTTCAAAGAATAAAGATGTTTCTTGATGTTCGTTAACACCAACTTTAGATGAATTTCGAAAAAAAATATCTTTCAAAAAAAATTCACATTTTTTGAAAATTATCTGAAATAATTGAGAAGTAATCTAGTGAAATTCAATTTACTGGGATATTTTATTTTAGAATTTTCCTTAGTGGGAAAACAAATTTCTGTATCTACACAATGTTATGAAATTAATATAATATAATTGGATGTAAATCTATGGGAAATGATGTTTTATTAAACTATTATATTCCGATTTAATGCTATAACAAGGAATATTTTGTGTGAATATGAGTTTCCAGCCAATCCGTTTGAAGAAGAGAAACATGGATGATTTCCAAATAATAGAGAATAAGTTGATAGTGTTCGATTTATTTTTAACTGAGATGAAGATGATTGTACATTATATATAACATAACTCATTAGATAGAGAATCATTGGTTGATGTCAATTAATGGAGTTATTTGAACATATTAGGGATGAGTGAAGCACATTTAAGATACTTAGGTGGAGACCATCATATGAAGACCAACAAACATAGGTTACAAGATAGTGTCATTTGAGGAAATTATTATAATGATGTTTTTCATATAAATTATGAATGATAATGATGTTTGTACAATAACGAAGGTTATTTAATTTGAAAATAGAGGAAGTTTAGATATTTCTAAAGTTATCCAAAAGGAAGAAAGATATTATAGTTAGTAGGGTATAAAAAGTATAAAAAAGGCTCGTTGCTAGGTTATATAACTAGAAATGAAGAAAGCTGATATGAGAATGGAAGATGAGAGTATAACCAACTATAGAGTAATATTTAATACTTGGTTTTAGAACCAGGGTTATCTATAATAATGAATATATTTGTGTTGAACTAGTTTCATTATGTGCCATTTGAATCATGTAAATCTATAAATTCAATCTCTATTTCTCTGAATAACCAACATTGAAATGTTTATGTATTTTTACCAATCCCTGATAATGTCATGTTTGGTACTATATATTTAGTGTGTTTTTTTAAAATGCGGTGGTTGAGTTTTATATTTTTTTGTACTGTAACTCTTATATGTTTTCAAGGGATGAGAAAGTTTTCATTAAAATTGTAGAATCATTCTTATAAAATAAAAAAGTTACCACTGATTCACCCCTTTTAATGTTCATAATATTGATACAAGGGGACAATAGTAATCTCATACCATTTCAAAAAAAGAGATTTTTGAGGGGTCACCACCCCATTAAAAGTTGAATATCATCCTTTACCTATTAAAAACCCATGGATATTAACACATTTGAAATTTACATTACATATTTCCACACAAAAAATGATCCTTTATACCCAAGTATACATTTGTGATACTAGGGTGTAAAAATAAATTTGAGCTATTGGATTCATCAAATAATTCCATTTTAATCTTAAAAATAGATGGATTTTATATCCTTTTTCTAAATTTAAATAAACCTTTTTATAGACTGTGTTTTAAAATATATTATGTGTTTTATGACATCATAATGACAAAATAGGGATGTAAAAAATACTATAAGCCTTATTTTCGTCCAATATATGTTTTAACATTAAAATAATGTGATTCATGGTTTGTTTGACTTATTTTAAAAATCATTAATGGACCCTTCAAGGATTATTAAACATATTGTCTTTTCAAATTGATTTCCTTGGGAGAGTGACTCACCTCCACATAAAAAGCCCCAATATTTTAAGAATTTCAGACTTTGGACTTATAAAATATTGTTTTACCGTTCCTTTTTCCATAAAAAGTGGGAAAAAACCATGGGATGGATTGTTTTTTGGATTAGATTAATGTGATGTGTCCCAAACCTAAATAATTAAAAATTCCCTCACCTTTACCATATAATCCCACCCAAGCTCCCACTTTCTCCTCATTAAAATAATTTTTAGTTCATCCCATATCTGCACTAATCTCTCTAGAATCCTCCCAAGATTCCCCAATATCACTGTAAGCCTCTCTAAAGCCTCTCTTCAGCCTTTAGAAGCACATTTCCATGTAAGGGTTTTTTCTTCTGTTCTCATTTTGGTCCAGTGTTCTCTAAATTGTTATGCCCTTATAATTTCATTTAAAAATGAGGGGGTATTATTTCTCACCTCCAACATATTGTCTTATTTATGTTTGAATTATGAAAGACCCCTTTCTCTCTCAATAAATGCCTCTCATGTAAAAATGTTACTTTTCTGAAATTCCGAAAGGAATTTATCTCTCCTCATATGCATTCATGCAATTATTTTGTATCGTGAATCTAAATTCCATTACAATTATTGGAACATGTATCTATATTACCCCCATAATTTCCATTTCATGTAAATATTATGAGACAACCCTTTATCTCTCATCAACTATTTTTATTAATTCTTACGTCACGTCATTACGCTACCAAAATTGTACTGATTTTCCTAACCAATGTCATTGTGTAGTGAATACCATGCCCATTTCTATATCAAGGGTACTCACCTTGATGAAAATTTTCATATTGATTAAAGTGTTTCATGTATTTATTCCACATCCCTTTAACTTGGAATAACTTATGATGTTATATGAATCCATGATATATGTTCCATGTGGCACACTTATGCATGAAATGAAATGTTTAAGAATGGTGCGTCATTATAGCCCTCCAATGCATTGGATAAAGTATAGTATCATGATAAGTCATGTGTAATGGCTGTACACTCATTCTAATTCATGTTCAATGAGGTTTTACATGTGATTCATGGGTAATGGGGATTTACTCATGCTCCATGTGCAATGGGCCTTGGCTCGTGCTAATTCCATGTTAAGTGTTGTTGCCACATTTCCGTGTTTTGATTATAAGGATTTATCATGCCTTTATGATTATTCTTCTCTAGTGCTATATTGATATGCCTATTGTCAAACGTGTTTTGTATTCCCCATGTTATTACATTATTATTCCCTCACTAGGCTTTATAGCTCACCCTTTTCTGATGCATGTCCTTAGGTTATCCTTGCAATGCTAATTATGAGGGAATGTATTCGTCATGTAAAGGAAGTTTTCTATAAAGATATTATATTTTCTATTTTAGGTTATTATATAATGATCATAAGCACCAAATAAACTATACCTATCGATCTTATATATTGTATCAAGTGATGATTATGCAATAAATTATGTTTAATTGTGTAATAAATGATCAGAGCTTTCATAGTTGGTATCAGAGGATATGTTTAGTTATTTTTGGGATTAGGCTATGAAAACCATAGTGAAGCCTTAGAGACAAGACTAAGTATAATAAAACATTCCTATGTTTTGTTGAGTATTGAGTAAGTGTTTTATCATGAAAATACATCCATGTTTGGATACAAACAGGTAGAGGCGGCTCTGGCACAGATGTATCCTAGGGGTAAAACTCGAAAACACCACAATGAGCTAGAATGAAATGGGAACTGGTACATGGAAATGGGCCTTTCATAAATATTGGTTATGACACTCATGGGGGATATGCTTTGTTAAATTCCCAAGCTTAGTATGAACCATTATTAAGGGACAAAAAAATTCTCTACGAATATATGTTATAAAGTAGATCATGGATAACATAGATTGAAGGAAATAGATTTATATGTTATGGAAATAAAAGATATTTATAAGTCATCAATATTGTCCTTGGATTTCCATTTCTGTGTTACCTCTAACTTGACTTTTATTCCAGCCAATGGTCGGTAATTGGAGGACTCGGGCTAATAACTGATGTGAAGATCAATGTGATTATTGTACTGATGAGATACCCAATCCAATGGGAGTGGGAATCACGAACATTGGCATGATTATCTCTCAAATAACCTGTGATTTAAATAGAAACATGGGTCAAGAGGAACGTTCAACACCCCCCCCCCCCTTGAAGATAGAACAAGTCACTATTGGGAGCTTCATGAGACAAAGGCCTCCTACTTTTAATGGATCATCTGATCCCTCAATCGCTGAACAATCGATCAACTCCATTGAAAAGATCTTCTCCATTTTTCAATGTCA
Source organism: Viscum album (assembly GCA_963277665.1). Lineage (NCBI taxonomy): Eukaryota > Viridiplantae > Streptophyta > Magnoliopsida > Santalales > Viscaceae > Viscum > Viscum album. The sequence continues at coordinate 1,651,462,609 of OY728121.1, read as the reverse complement.
TGAACAAGATAAGGACCTCCTGGATTCTTATCGTATGGAGGGTGAAGCTGATCAATTGTGGAAATTGATAAAAAATACAAAGCCTGAGGACTATATTGAGGCGTTGGAATGGATGGATTTCCAGAATATGTATTTCGATAAATATATTCTGCACACCCTCCAGCTTAAAATGGAAAGATACTTCCTTGCCTTCAAGAAAAAAGATGATGAATCTATTGGAGCAGGTGAGGAAAACATTCCAGGGATTGCCTGATATGCATCCGAATTTTTCGTTACCCCCGAATACAATGTTGAACGCTTCTTTGGTGTGCTGAAACCTAGAATGTGAAAAGTGCTAGCGATCCGTGACTTCGACAGCTATGTGGAAATTGTCCGATGTGCCCTCAAGGTTGAAATAGAGGTCAGATAATCTCAGGGGTATCATGGGGATATGAAGCATAAGGTGGAATTAAAAGTTGGCATTCTGATGGATAAATCCAATGGTGCAATGAAGATCTAGCACCCCACTTTAGAAATGTGCAGAAATGAGCCCCCTGTAAATTTCCTGAAGGGGACGAGGAAATGTTTTCGGTGTGTAAGAAAAGGGAACCTAGCTGTTAACTGTCGATAAGAAAAACCTGTGGCTATAACAGAGGAGAGGAACTCTTCATTAGAACCTCAACTCATTTTTCATTGCTACAACTACAAATAACCATGGCATCTTTAAAATCTGTTCCCTATTTCAAGGGTTTTTAGAGGAATCCAACAACGTCCATGGCAGCAAGGGAGATATTTTTCCATCACTACGGTTTAAATGAACCCTGACAACAAAGTGGTGATAGGTATGGTAGTTATTCATTCAGGAATAGTGAATGTACATTTTGATTCTGGTTCTACACATTATTTTATATCTCAATTGATTAGTAGAACAATCCCAGCACCACCACAAATCATGGAAGTATAGATATCAGTGAGTATGAAAAATGGGGCAATCATTTCATCCCATGAATATAACTCCTCCCCTATCATAATTTGTGGATTGAACATCCCAATGAACCTCATCATACTCTCTATATTGGAATTTGATTCAATTATTGGAATGGATTGGATTTCCATATATAGAGCCAACTTAATTTTTCATGAGATTGAAATCACTCTCCATGTGGAGAATCGACCCCCGATTATTTACGAGTTTAAGGTGAAAGAAGAATATTCTTTAGCTCCATCATCTCAAGCACGGATATTACATCTCTACGATCACGTGTATCTGGCTCAGATGATTGAGTCAAGGGAGGAAACCATCCTAGAAGACATGCCTATTGTGAAGGAATTCACTAAAGTGTTTCCCTTGAAATTTCACGGTCTTCCTCCTAGAAGAGATGTTGAATTCTCAATTGAACATATACCTGGGGTGATTTAAATATCCAAGACTCTGTATAGAATGGCTGATGTGGAGTTTGATGAGCTGAAGAAACAAAAACAGGAGACTCTGGATAATGGTTTTTACACCCAAGTGATTCACTATGGGGTGCACCAGTCCTCTTCGTCAAGAAGAAATATGGGTCAATGCTCCTTTGCATCGATTATCGTGAGCTTAAAAAAATCACGATAAAGAACACATATCCTCTCTAATGAATTGATGACTTATTATATCATCTTCATGGATCACAATACTTCTCCAAGGGGGATTTGTAGTCGAGATATTATCAAGTAAGGGACAATTGGGAAGATATCCCCAAGACTACTTTTCGTACAAGAAACGGGCACCATGAATTCATAGTAATGCCTTTCAGACTAACTAAGGATCCAGAAATCTTCATGGACATGATGAATAGAGTCTTTAGATATTACCTCGACAAATTTGTGGTAGTCTTTAGAAATGATATTCTGAAATACTACAAAACCAAGGTTGATCATGAGGAGAATACGAGAACAATACTAGAGACCTTGCGTAAGGAGAATCTCTATGCGAAGTAAAAAAGTTTGAGTTCTGGTTGAAGGAGGTCTCATTCTTGGGCCATATCATCACAAACAATGGGATATGTGCTGATCCCTTCAAAACAGATTCAATTGAGGGATGGTTGAGCAAAACATCTATAACAGATATCCGTAGCTTGTTGGGGTTAGCTGGATATTATCGATGATTTGTGAGAAATTTATCATGACTTTCCTATCCTCATACCAAGCTAACATTGAAGGGAGTAAAGTTTTTTTTGGAGTGATGAATGCGAAGAATGCTTCAAATAGTTGAAAATGAAGCTTATCACTGCACTCGTGCTCACTTTACCCATATGTGAATAACATTTTTTTGGTATTGACTAATGATAATATGAATGGGATAGGATGTGTGTTGATGTAAAATAGAAATGTCATGGCCTATGATTCATGGAAATTGAATTTTCATGAACAGAACTATCCAACACCTAACCACGAGTTAGCTGCAGTGATATTCACATCGATAATTACGAAGCATAATCTTTTTGGGGAGAAGTGAGAAATATATTCATACCCCAAAAGCCTCATGTATATATTCACACAGAAAGAGTTGAACATGTACCAATGAAGATGGTTAGATCTGATCAAAGACTATGACTACTCAATCCATTACCACCTTGAGAAAGTGAACAAGGTCACTGATGCCCTAAGTAGAAGGACCCATAGATTCTATCATTTATGAGAATTGAAAAGGATCCAATCTTCCTATATTTGATGAAGTTGGAAATTGGAATCAAAAAGAAGGGAACAACATCAATTCTTTCACAAATGATTGCTCAACCGTCACTTTTGGATAGGACAAAAGATGCTCAAAAAGATGATTTGGGAATTCAAAAAAAGTGGAAGCTATCAGAAAATGGAAATCCTCAGAGTTTAATGTTAATGAAGAAGGAATTATGAGATTTGGGAAATGACTATGCGTTCTATCATGTTTGGATCTGAAGAATTAACTTTTGGATGATGCACATAGTTAAAATTTCTCTATTCACCCAGGAAACACAAAGATATATCGATATCTCACAGATTATTATTGGTGTGATAATATGAAGAATCAGATCGCTGAATATACATCGAAGTGCTTGGTTTTTTGGTATGTGAAGGAAGAGAGGTAGAAGTATAAGGGGATGATGAAAAAATTTCCCATACTAGAATGGAGATGGGAGAACATTACCATGGACTTTGTCACCAGACCTCTGAAGACATAAAAAGGAAACAGTGCCATCTCGTTTGTTGAGAATTTTCATACAAAGTCTGCACACATCATTGCTATTCGGGATGATTTATCATGGGATCAACTGGCACAGATATATATCAGAGAAGTTGTAAGGATTCATGGAGTACCACTATCTATTGTGTCCGATCAAGATCCAAGATTCACATTTATGTTTTGGAAGAGTCTTCAACATGCTCTAAATACTGAACTGAACTTCAGTACGGCCTATCATCCTCAAAATTATGGCCAATACGAGTGGACTATCCAAACACTTGATGAAATGTTGAGATTGTGCTCAATGGAGTTTAAAGTAGTACGGGATCAACATCTTTTTATGGTTGAGTTGTCTAATAATAACAGTTTCTACTAGAGCATCCAAATGAAACCATATGAATCCCTTTATTGAAAAATTAGCAGAACACCGGCATGTTGGGATGTGGTCGGTGAGCGTAATCTACTTAGACCAGAAATGGTCGAAGAAATGGTGGAGAAGGAGAAAACCATTCTGTAGCATATCAAGGAAGCACAGTGTCGATAGAAGAGTTATGCAGATAACCGTCGATGAGACCTTGAATTTAAAGTAGGATACATGGTATTTCTATGCATATCTCCATGGAAGAAGTTCATGATATTTGGAAAGAAAGGGAAGTTAATTCCAAGGTACATCAGCCCCTTAGAGATACTTGATTGTCTTTTGGATGCGGCCAATCGACTAACACTTCCTCCTACCATGGCCAAATTAAATGATGTCTTTCATGTGTCCCTCTTAATGAAGTAAATACCGGACCCTTCACATGTCCTCTCTTTAGAGGTGGTATAGTTAGAGGATGATCTTTCTTATGAGGAGAAACCAGGGAAGATCTTAGATCATAGAGAAAAAGTTCTACGAAATAAAACACTGACCCTCACCATGATGATGTGGAGAAACCACATGTTTGATGAAGCGATGTGTGAAACAGAGGAAATGATGAAGTAGAGTTACCCACATCGGTTTTAGTGTGGGAAAAGAAAATATCAAGGGAGAATTTTTTAAGGGGGGAAGTTTGTAACCACTCAAACATTCATCTATGGAACTCCCTCTTGATCTACTTAAATGTATCTTTATATAAAAATTTTATATTAAATTTCTTCTTATTTGGTTTTATGTTATGAATTCTTACCATTTCTAATATAGTTGTTGAACAGTGATAACATGATTAGTATAAATATAGGGCTTTAAAAAAATCCAATTTTATCAAACAAAGGATGTGATGACCTCATCCAGTAGACGTGCCCCAAACGAAGACCATTTTTTGGAGATCAAAAAGGATATGATGTCATTGGGATTCACACTTTTCCAATCCCAAGAAGATCTTGAATATGTTAAGCACGAGTGGGACTGCCTATGAGAGAAATAGAAGTTGATAGAGATTACCACCTGAGCAATGTTATCCAATCCACCCAAGAGTCTGTCACCATCGAACACCTAATTCTTCGGTCTTATGTGGGTGTGATAAGAGGTTCTACACTAAGACCTTATCACTTAGGTTTTGTACATTATTTTTATATATAATAATGAATATACTTTCCTTTTATTATTGTTACCTTGTAAATAGTTTTTAATGCACAAATAATGCTTTTAGTTAATGTTCAACTAATAAATATATCATGAGGAATTAATGGATTTTTTAATTAAATTATATTTTAATAAATTATTATTATTATTAAAAAATTATTTTTATTCAATATAAATTATTTTCTAGTTTTGTGAATGAAATTGAAATTTTCATCAGGGGTTGAAAGCCATTTTTGTCAGAACCCATGAATTTTGTGATAAATGTCGGTTTTTATTTTAAAAGTGAAAATTAACATATTTATAAAATTATTCAGATAAAAGGAATATTATTTATGGAATAAGGACATAAAATATATACAATGGTGAATTTTTCATAATTTTCTGAGATAGTAAAATTTTTGGGTTAAAATTAAATACCTTTTAAATATATTATGTGTATTATGACATCATAATGACCTAATAGTGATGTAATAAAATAATTTAAGCCTTATGTTCGACAAATATATGTTTTACCATTAATGTAATGTGATTTTGGGTTTTTTTACTTATTTTACAATGAATTAATGCACCCTTCAAGGTTTTTTAATCATCTTGTCTTTTTAAATTGTTTTCCATGGGAGTGTGACTCACCTACACATAAGCAACCACATTATTTTAATTCGTTGTGACTTTGGACTTATAAAATATTTTTTTCGACTTCCCATTTCAAAAAACCATGGGATAAAACAATGTGATGGTTTGTGGTTTGGATTAGATTCATGTGAGGTGTCCCAAACCTAAATAATAAACAATTCTCTCACATTTCCTATATAAATCCACACAAGCTCCCACTATCTCCTCACTCAAATACTTTTAAGTTAATACAAACTCTGCCATACTCTCTCTAGAATCCTTCCATGGTTACTCAATCTCCCAAGAAGCCTCCCTCAAGCCTCTCTCAAGCCATTGGGAGCACACTTCTAAGTAAGGGTTTTTTCTTCCTTCCTCATTTTTGTCCAATAATCATTAAATTGTTATGCCCTTTTAATTTAAATTATAAATGTTTGGGTATAGTATTGAACCTTGACCATATAGTTCTCTTTAGGTTTGACTTATGATAGACCACTTTATGTCTCAATAAATTTCTCTCATGTACACCCGTTACTATGATGGAATTCTGAAAGAAATTTTGTTCTCCTCACATAAATTCAAGAAATTCTTTATATCATGAATATAAATTCTATTACAATTGTTGGGACATATATCTATATGAATCCCTTACTTTCCAATTTAGGTATATATTATGGGACACCCATTTCTCTCTCATCAAACATTTTTATGAATTCTTATGTCATGCCAATATGGTGCCAAAATTGCACCAATTTTCCAATCCAATGTCATTGTGTAGTGAATACCATGCTCATTTGTCTATCATGGGTATTCAAATTATAAACATTTACATGTTTTTTAAAGATTTTAATATAGTTATTCTACTTTCCTTTATTATGGAATAAATGATGATGTTTTATGAATCCATGTTATATGATCCATGTGGCACACTTTTGCATGAAATGAAATGTTTAAGGAGGGTAAACCCTTATAACTCTCCATTGCATTGGGTAAAGTATAGTATCATGGTATGTCATGTGAAAGGGGTTTATACTCATAATAATTCAAGTGGAAATAGGTTTTACTCGTCCTTCATTTGAAAGGGGGATTTACTCATGCTCCATGACCAATGAGCCTTGGCTCATGATAATTCTAGGCTAAGTGTTGTCGCCACATTTCCATGTTATGATTATCATGCGTTATCATGAATTTATGTTTATACTTTTCTTGTTCTCTATTTATATTCTTATTGTCTAACATGTATTTTATTTCTCATGTTATTCCATGATAATTCCATTGCTGGGCATTATAGCTCATAATTTTATTATGCATGTCCTCAGGTTATCCTATGAAATACTAAGTAGGAGGGAATTTAGTGGTCATGTAAAGGATGTTTTCAATAAAGAAGATGTATTTCATGTTTTAGGTTATTATGTACTGATCCAAAACCCCAAATACACTATACCTCTTGATCTTCTATATTGTATCAAGGAAAGATTATGTAATAAATTATGTACAATTGTGTCATAAAAGATCAGTGTTTTCATTATTTTAGTTGAAACTAATGACATCACTTGTTTTTAGTATATATATTTTCCAATAAATAATAGATTGTTCGATATCATTATTTTCACTCACTAGAGAGGAGGTAGGGATACACTATTAAAATTAAAATAGCCATATTTAAAAAATATTAAAATAAAATATAAAATATCAAAATAAGATATCATATATTTAAATTATTTTAATTATAAAAATGGTAGGAAACCGTATTTGAAAAACTTATGTTTACGAAGTAGATTTTAAAGAGAATATTTTTATCTTTATATATTTTATTTTATATAAAAATTAAAATATATATATGTGTTTTAAATTTATTTATATAAAATTAAATTTTTATATAATATTTAATATAAAAATTTACCAACTATAAATTTTTGAAATTTTTATGAAAATATAGATTTTTAGTAAAACTGTTGTTTTTATGAAAATTATTAATTTCTTGAAGATATCATTAGATAAGAATGACCTAGACATTCATGAAACTATTTAAGTGATCCACTATGAAATTTTTGAATAAAATTATAGACTTTTATATATTATTTGAACTTAGATTACTCATGTCGATTATTTTCAGAACTAAAGTAAATGTTCACATGAATATATAAAATTATTTTATAATGTAAGGTAATTACTTAATTACCCATCCTTTCACTTATAAAAGAAAACACACTCATTATTTTTACACTAATCCATTCGAATTGATTTTTGAATATAGGAATACTTTTTAAATATGTAACAATATCCCATGAAACTTAGCTTTTTTCCTCCCATAATTATGATAATTCCATCATTTAAGAGGAAAATTCCATGGAAAATCAAAGTGGGTGAATTAAGTATTACATTCCCCTTGGGTAATATTTTTTAATTTTACTCATCCTATTCTTTCCTAAATTTTTTAATATAATTAATTCTGTATCATAAATATAATTCAATGGCCTTATATTAATGTAACATCAATTATTAATTTATTTTGTTGAATAAACAAGGAACAAATATTTAATGATCATGTGTATGTGCGGACTACCGCCTTCACGATATGATGAATTTCGTTAGTCCAAACCACATAGAAGAGGTGGTATAAATAATGGGTTTGATGAATAATTATGTTTTTATGTAACTTATATAATTCTTAAAGGAACAATTATTACATTTACCATCATCCCATTCATTCATTTTGGAATGAGATCGTTTCTCAGGAACATGTGCTGACAACAGCCTCCATGAATGGCATGTATTATTTTACACTACCAAATAACGTGGATAGACCAAATATTTTAATTAATGAAATAATAATATTATAATAAATTACTAGAATTATTATTTTTTAATTTTTCATATACTAATACCACATCCATCAATTGGGAAATGGTATTCTTAATCTTGCATATGTATGGACAAAAACCTCTACAAATTATGATTTTGATTTTTCCGAACCACCAATAATTAATGGTATTAAGAATAGATTGTTTGGAGATATATGATATATACTACCGATATAATATTCTTTAAAAGGTATATTAACAATATTTTTTTACAAATTATTACTCATTTAATAATTACGACACACTTTTTTGGTTAATATACCACCTACTTTAGCAATGTTATAATGTTTATATAGAGAATGATTATGTAATGGTATATAAAATTAATGAAATATAATAATAATATATGATATGTATTGTAATTTTTGTGGAGTTATTATATTAATATATGAACATGTTATTAATATAACATCTCAGCCCACTAAAACATTTTTGAAACAAGTTTGTACCAACATCATATTCAAGAGTCAAAATTCAAATTCAAATTTGTTTCAATTGAAAAAATATAAATAATAATGGAATATATATTAAATAAAAATTGGTAATGTATTAAATATTAAATTGATATAAAATATCAATAATCAACATATATATCACAAGTCATTCGTATGATAATTAAAAGTCATTACACTATACATTAAAAATAAACTGTAATGAAAAAATATATTCGTAGAAAATAATTATAAATTTTTTATAATAAAGTGCTATAGATATGAATAATGTTCTAAAATATATGATTAATATAGTTATGGGTGTTTTTCATTAATGTATATTTTTATTAACAATGCAATGAAATAATGTAAGTGTTTTTTATCTCAACCTCCCTTTTTTAGGCATGTTTTACTTTGTGCAGCAATTAACTATTAAATGGGGTTAATGTTTCCAAATTTCTATATAGTAATAAAATAGACATTATTAATTATGTTTTAGATTAATTTTTCTTTATATTTATCCTTAAATGTTTTGGATGAAAATTTTACTTGAGTCATAATTTTTCTCCATACTGAAGTCCTTTTTCCCATGAGTCATGAAATATCTTCTTAATATTAAAATTACAAGTCCCTTTTTCATAAATTTATCATTTAATATTCGATATTTTATTTTTAAATGATGATATTAGTTATTTTTCTAGATATACTACCCTTTAATGAATCATTTCTTCATATAGAAGGACTATATTGACAAAAATAACTAGTATAAGTTATAATGAATAATATTATTACATGTCCAGGTTTTACCTATATAAAATATGATCTATAAAAAAAATTCAACTGTAGTTACATGAAATTTTCACTTCACCATTTTTTAAATAAATGTTTTATTATATTTTTTTACAATGTGGGGTTTATATAACCTTTTTAAATTATTTTGATCTTTTTATCACATGGATAGTTTTTAGAAAATATTTCCCTTTCATTTAATGTAATAAATAGTTTAAAAAATTTCCCACAAAGAATATTTTAATTTTATTTTCAACTATGTTTACTTTATATTATATTGTTCTAAAAAAAATATCTTCACCATTTTACACATATGTGGTTTTTAATGGAAGGAATCCATTTTACGCATTCCCATGCGAATATATCATTTCACCAACACTATCATTTCTTTATTGAATTATTCTCTATCTTATCATGTTTTCAAAAATTAATATATAATTGTCTTGATCTATTTAAATATTCCATTATTAATATTTTCAAAGGATGAGGTAAATATTTTTATCGAATGAATGTTCATAATTCTTCTGTCATTGTTCTTAATCTCTTTTTTAATCTTGATCAATATTTTTCTCCAAATGATTCCATCAACGTTATTAGTCTAAATTGATTATGAAATTCTATTTTATATATCTGGTATGATCCATCACTACATTTTTATTTCATAATAATTAATTTTTTATAGGCATGATTTTCTACAAAATCCATTCCTAAATGAAATAATTTGTTCTATTAATAAATTATATGGAATTCAACTAGATTCATAATAGAAAGATTTATTGGGTATATTTTTATATAACAATATATGGAATTCATATATTGTTTAAATAATAATTGGGCAATCATCATTATTAATTTTTATTTAACTAGGATGATGAAAATTTTCATTGGATATCAAATTACCTCACATGGGTTATCATTCAATATATATTAATGAAATATTTTATAGGGTAAGACTTGAAAAATATATAAAACCCAATTTAATTAAGGGCTTGTGTGTTATGTTGATTAAAAAAATTGAGAAAATATTTATATTACATTAATTATGTTGTTGGTGGATAAATATTATATAGACCTCCAATTCTTTGGGTAATTTTTTATCTCATGATATATCATGGTGTGTTGGATGTTACATTAGAAAACAGTGGTTCTTGTATAGTTAGAATAGAAATATATGTTAAATTGACTAGAACGGGATCCCTAATTTATTCTTCTGATGTTAGGATTATATTTTCCCTACATTCCCATGATTCCATGCTCTTATGTTATAATCATTTTTTAATCCAAGTAGATATGATATATTCTTATTATTTAATAATTTAATTCTTATTATATTCCTCATTATAATATCATGTTATGCCTAGTGTCTCTAATTTTAATATATATTTCTATGATTAACTTTATAGTGCATTTTATCAATTCCTTTATTATGATTCAATTTCCCTGGGTAATGAAGAATAATTATACGTATGGTTTGTATATAGGACTATTTTATGTTGGGAAATTAAATGACTTATAGTGGACTTATTATCTTCTAATATATTAGATAAAAAGTGTCCATTTTATTATAATACATAATAAGTATTAGTCATTGATTTGTATTTATTATAATAAACTCCAAAATAAAATGATCATATATTTTAAATGTAAAAAATATATTTTAATACTAAAAGTGTATCAAATCTGGTATAGTATGTTATGTGTTTTAGACACTAGATCTAAGATCCTGGGTCAGGGGGTGCGGGTTACAGTCGGTACCATTACCATTCTTAGATAACATTATAGGTTAAGATGCAAATATTAGATGATTAATTAATATTTACAAATGAAATAAGGGGTTGATGAATAAAGGGTGATCATAGATTGAATGGTATATATAATTTAGTAGGTTTGTAGTATTGAAATTTATATATTATTTGGGATTAAGATACGAGAACCATAGTGGAAACCCAAATTATAACTTCAAGTAAAGGAGAACCTCATAAAATCTTGGTAAATTATATACTACGTTGTTTTCGTTGAAATTAAATCCCTTCTTGGATAGTCAAAAGATAATGGGGATTTTCAACATATTAATCATGGAGTAAACCCCCAAAAACGGTTGGTTTGTTATATCATGATCATTATTCTATTGAATGGTTAATGGTCCCTTACTACACAACTATCCATACTATCCGAGTGGATATGTTTGGGTTTATTAAAATTATCTTTAAAACACATTATTGTTTATTTGAACCTATGAATTTATCAATTATAACTATATTAGAGACCCTAATAGTAAAATGACCTTAGATGATGTAGATTAAAACTAATGTGTCATAAGTTAGGATATAAACATCATTAATGAATCATTTCTTATAAGATCACAAATTCACATTTCACATTTATACATTTATGTATTACAATTAAAATAACCTATTTTTATATAACATATAATGTGGTGTGTAAAAAATATAATAATGGATGAAATGGAAAATGCAGAGACAGTCTGGTCCGTCAAATGTTTTTGTAAAAATAAATGCTATTATAAATATTATTTTTATGTCAGATAGAATATTAAAAAATATCACTAATTATATGAACATAGTAAAAGTAAAATACACAATAAATAAATGAATAATGAAGTGTCAAGAAATATTATGTGATGGAAAAAATGAAAGAAAACATTTCATTTTTCAATATGTCAATAATCTGGGATGAAACATACTCCAAAATGTATTAATGTAACTAAATTTTTTATATGTGTTGAAAAAGAGGGAATAATTAATCTAGATTTCAAGGGAAAAAGAAGCATTATTTTAACCTAATTAGGGGAAAATATATTTCTTCTATTTTCACATAAGATATTAATATCCAATTTTTATTTGAATATTTATAGAAATTCATGTATACCCTTGGGAAATAAATAAATATTTTATTTTTAAAGAAACTATGAGTAAAAAATTATTAAAGTAGTATAGAATGTAATATAATGAGATTTAAGCGTGTATATTTCTCCTATAAATAATATTGAGTTCTATATCATTCTTCATTTTCACTAAAATCAAAGATGTGAAAAATTATTAAATTTAAATTATAATCCTCAAGAGAACAATATTTTGAAATATTATATTTATGTGATATAATATATTAATATTATTTAATTAATAAAATTATTATGAAATAATATTTGAAACACGAAATTTTTTTGAATTGATTTTTAAATAATAGTTTTTTATCGTTTTATTTTTTAATTTCTAATATAAATTAAATAGGTAACTTCTATAAAATGATATAGGTATAAAAACATTCTTTTTTAATATATATTTTCAAAATTCATATAGTATAATTTTTATGGTATTTTCTGAAAATATTAATTTTCCAAAGAATATGCAGTTTTTACTAATGTTTTAATTTTCATGCCTATATCAATAAATAATAATGACCTAAAAGGATTTTATTCGATTTAAGTGATCGTGTATTAAATTTAATATTATCATTATTTGAACTTTAATACTAAGGTACAACAATTTTATAACTATATTAAAATTCCACTTTAATAAAAATAATTGTTTTATGATTTTACATTAAATTAAAAAAATTAAAAAAATATGTTCTCGATTGATATTAAAATAACATTAACATAATTTTATTTATAATAAATATAATTATGTGATTAATTTTTTTTCACATTTATACTTTCATCTAACAGAAGAATTTGGTTCTTAATACGCAATTATATAAAAAATTATTTTCATCATTATGGAGTTTACAATAAAATTAGAATTTATTAATAATAATAATTTTTATTGATAAACATAATATAATATCATGGATTATAATACTAAATTTAATTTTTAATATAAAATATTTATAAAAAAATCTTATAAATTAACATGGGTGAATGTAAATGTTGCATTGGAAAATATATGCATGGATATTGTCAAAAGAGAATGAACAACCCATAAATCAATAAAATATGTCCCAACAATGTGTGACATGGAGGTGTTTCGGCCATATTATGTTCCATAATACATATTATCTAATTTTTGGGTTTACAGAACAAGGCTAGTGTAAATGAATTCTTCAATAATTCAAGATAATTCCAAAACTACCATTACCTTCACATAGAAAAGAACATACCTGCACTGCTTATTTACACATCCATGTATTAGTATTTTTAGTTAAAATTTGAAATTGTGTCATTATATAACCCTATCCCATGATCCATATACTTTTCCATAACAAATTATCCAAATATTTTCTTTCTGAGGATAATTCTATGGAAAATTATTGTTCACATCAAAATTGTTACTCTCCATTTAGTCCATGTTTTTAATTTTACTCAACCTAATATCAACTATATTTTTAATTATAACTTATTAAGTAACATAAATATATTTAAATTCAGTTATATCAATTTAAAACAAATTATTCATTCATTATATATCCTTGTCTAAGAAAAAAATGAATCAATCATGAGTACATGCAGACTCCCGCCATCACAGCACGATATGGTTCAATTTTCTACACCACCTCTTAAAAGTGGTATCAATAATAGTTATGATGAATAAGTTTTTAAAATTAAATATTATTATATATACCATCATTCCATCTATTATTTAAATTATTATATTGGTAACCATTCATTTGTGCAAACTACAACCTCTATGGTAAAAGAGTATTATTTCACTTAACCACCTAACAAGGGTGGACATAAAAATTAAATTAATTAGTTAATATATTTATTATTATATTATTTTAATTCATAAATGAAAAATATACATATACAATCACTCTGTCTATCAATTGGGAATTGGATATGCTAATCGTGTGTACGTGCAGACTACCACCTCCATGAATAATTAATTTCATTTTCCTATAGCACCCACAATTAAGGGATATAATAATTGATTTGATGGATTTGTATGATATATATTAAATTAATAATATTATTCATATTTTATATAGATATTTTTTAATACCACATTCTTAGTCATTTAATTAATATGGAATGATTGTTTGGGTTTGTTTACCATGTTCTTGAGCAATGTTGTAATGTTTATATAGGGAATTATTAAATAATGTTATATAATATTACTGACATATAACAACAAGGAATTAAATACTTTTTAAAGGTTCCAGATTTGTAATATTAACATGAAAACATGTCAATAATATCTCATATCCATTACTTAAAATACCCCCCAAAAAAGTTTTTCACCGTCTTCAACATTAAGAGTCATAAATTAAAAAAAATAATTGTAGAAAAATGTAAAATTATAAAAATTAAATGAATATTTATTATAAATACATTTTTTTAGTGATGAATTATTAAATATTTATAAATGATCATGGATCATCACTAACATTATAAAACATGTCCAAGAAAAATAAAAGGGTTATCACTCGATATTAAAAATAAATAATAATGAACCACTTATTATTAATAAATAATAATATATAAAGTATAAAAAGGGTTATAGAGATTAATATGGGCTTCAAATAGATTATTAAGAAATTATTTATTATTTTAAAATTAGTTATATTGTGATCAACTATGTGGGGGCAATATTGTAAATGATTTTTCTCAATCTCCCTTCATCAAGACGTAGTTTACATTATTCACCACTTAACTATTATATATGAAAAATTCATACCATTTTAAACATTTTGGTGAAATATACATTATTCATGGCACTTTTGGTTCATTATTAAATATATTTATCCCTCAATGAATTTGATAAAAATGCTACTCATTTTGTAATTTTTTTCATGACCCATGTTTTTTTTCTTATGAGTAGTGACATATATTCGTGCTTTTTTTATTTCATTTATTTTTTATATAATTATATTTTCAAGTGGTATATTTAATTTTTCATTAAAGATATTAATTCTATTGATTAATATCTACCCTTTTATGAGATTCTTCCTAAAAAGGTAAATATCTTGATTAGGATAAGAATTATAATTTTTTAGTGATATTATTCTTCCATATCCAAATTTTACTTAAAAAACGTTTTATCTATATCCCAAATAAGTCTCATATCTAGTGAAATTATTGTTTCTCATAATTATTTTGAAAATAATGTTTTATTAAACTTTTTAAAATGTGGGTTTTTAAAAATAATATTAAATGATTTATAACATTGTCAATATGGATAATATTCAAAAAAACATTTTATTTTCATGTAATGTTATGAATTACTTTAAAAGTATTCTAAAAAGATTTTTTGATGTTATTTTAAACTAAATTGAATTCATTTGTAAATTTATTAAAATACAATCATATCAACTATTTACATATGGGTCATTCTATATGGATGGAATCCATTTTACATGTCTTCTTGTGAATGTATCTTGTTATCACCATTGTAATTTTATATGAGACAAACACTATAATATTTAATATTTTCAAAATGGAAATTATTATTCCCATGGACTAATAAAATATTGAATTTTAAATATTTTCATAGGACAAGGTATGTCATTATTTTCAAATAAAATTTCAAAAAATATCTAAGATTCTGTTTCATCTATGTTGTATTATTTATTAAGGGTATTCTTTAAATGATTCCATCCACATTATGAGTTATGATAGATTAGAAAATTCACATTTGAGTTTGTGATATGATCTAAAAATAATTTTTGTTTTCCTAATCATCCATTTTTATAGGCATTATTTACTTCCAATTTGTTTCCTCTATGAATGTCTTATATTATATTACATGGTTGAGTGGTGTTAACCTAGATTTATAATACATGAATTGAATGGGGTTGTTTTTGTCAAAACTATATAAAAATTTACAATATAGTGAAATTACCATATTCATAATAATCTTTTTTTATTAATATAACTATAATTATGATTAAATTTATTTGATACCCATATCGATTCAATGGGTTTATCATTTCATGTCTATTGATGCACGCAATAATGATTTCTTATAGAAGAAAATTAAATATATATAATCAAATTTATTTCCTTGGTGTTTTTGAAATGTTGGTTGAAACCATGTGTGAAACATATGTATGATTTTAAATATTTGATGGTTGGTCCAATAATTATATTTCCCCCTACTTCATTGGTTAATATTTAGATCACTTGTTATATCATGGTGTGTTTGTAGTGAGTATATCCTACAATGGTGTATTGAATGTTATCCTAGAATTATATATTATCTTAACAAGGTAGGGAGCCTCGAATTATTCTTATGAAATATTGTTTATGTTTAATCGGCATTCAAATTATTATATTCTCTTATGTTTTGATATTTTTTATCCATTTCCATAATATATAATCTTTTTCATCCAAGCAATCATTTTTCTAATCATCAACATTTTGATATCATTTTATGGCTCATGTATCTTATTTTATGATTTATTATTATGCTTACCCTAACTACGTGTTTGATAATACACATTATTATGTTCCATTTCCCTAGGTTATTATGGAATGTAATACGTATGGATTATATAGAGAGGAAACTTATATTGAGACTTTATGGGACTTATTAAATACCTATTTGGACATATTAGTTTCTCATATAGTGGATAAAAAGTGTTCATTTGATTAGAAGAGATGTTATTTATTATTTAGTGATTTTTAATAATTCTATAAGATTCTATACAAAAAGTTCACTGGATTGTAAATGTGATAAATATATTTTGGTCTTAGATGTGAATCAAATATAGTGTTAAGTATTGTGGTTTCTATACTAGATCAAGGAAAATTTTCCCAATGTGTGAAAAAAATGGAATGACGTTTCCTACTCCATTCATGAACATCCTTTTTTCTTTCCTAGGGTGGGTTTTTATTGATAAATAATATCCCTTGAGTTGGTATATTCAATTCCTCCACCTCATCATAATCACTTTTTATGATAAGATTTATTTCTATCATTTTTATTCCATTTATATCTCACATCGTTAACTATATATATAATGACTACAAATATTCATGTCAAATATTATGGCCACCAAATCAAGAAAATGGGTTGGATTATTCAATAATTATATAATAAATTACATTGATACACAACCATCTTATCTATTATTCTATATTTTTATGAATCATTGTTCATTATTAAATGTTTCACTATATATCCCAAAAATGTACCATATAGATTGTAATGTCAAAATCAATTAGTTAACCAATATCCAAATTAGTTTTTCACAACTTTCTTTAAATTATTCTGAAGATATGATCATATCCACTTTATATTTTTAATCACGGTTGATGGGTTAGATAATTTGGAAAAAGAATTAACAATGCATTGATATTAACCTCATAATTCATTGAAACTATGTATATTAAATTCCTATCTATGTATGCCTTTTTATTAAATCCATTATCATTGAAGGGTCAACTGCTTTCCCATCATTGGATAGAATTTTGACATGAAATGAAACATTTACATGTTATAATTCACACATAATAAATTTTCCATATTTTTACATTCCATTGAGAGTTTAATTATTGATTATCAGTTAGATCTTAGGATCTTTATTTCTATACTAGTATTCCAATATATTATTAAAAATACCACAATGAAATTATCAACATAACATTTGAAAAATTATTTCATCAGATCCATTAAAATATATGGTCAATTAATCAATCCAAAGGGAAATACTATCAGCTCATACTTTCCATAACCTATGGGAAATGTTGTCTTGGGATTATATTCTTACCTTACTCATAATTGATGATAACAAGAATGATGGAAAATCATTGAAAAATATTGACCTCCATTATGTTAATAAAATAGGTAACCAATTAAAAAAGGATTATATTTGTTCATTATAATAATGAAATTGATTTCCTTAAAACTATTACAAATCCTTATAGACCAATCCTTATTCATAAAAAAATAACATGGGTACCTAAGGAAAACACTAGACTGAATGATTCCCTTATTTCAAAAATATTGTATTTCTTCTTCTGCTCAATTGTTTCTACTATGGTAGTTTTGTACGAAGTTTTATATACTGATTACCAATAGATATTTGTTCTATTTTATATTTTAAATCATGCTCGGGTGTATTTCTAGATAAGACTTCAAGAAACATGTCAATGTATTCATAAAAAGTAGTTAAATATTTTATCATAATGTTACATTTCCCATCCATAGGTTGTGTTTACAATTTCCTCCCATATATTAATTAAGTAGAGATAATAGGTGTGGTTCTAGACATGATTTAAAATATGTAGCCTCCATTAAAAAGGTAAGGGATTCCATGTCTCTATTACTAATTGAAATCTCCATATCTTTGAAATAGATTTCCACATTATCATTTTCAATCCAATCCATACAGTGAAATATATCAATGTCAATCATATGTATAATTACCAATTTATCAAATTGGGTACACATAAAAATTATAATGGGAACTAAATAAAATATCCTTTTTGAAGAAATATTTTCACATGGTTTTATGATTTAAAAATCCCTTCCTAAGGTTTTTTTTGAATATAAATAAATTTAATTAGAAATCATGGAAAATATATAAGAGTGTATATATTTACTATAAAATAAATAAGTCGAAAATAATGAGATTACATTTAACATACATACCAAAACATATTTAAGAACATTGAATTCTACTATCATTATCACTTATTTTCCCCCCTTATCCTCTTCTATCATAGGTTCATCTGATTATTGGGAATTTCATTTAATAATGCCCCTTAAAATTATAGGTGAATAACATTGTAATATTGGCTTCATTATTTACCATGAATTCATTAGCCATATGGCCTTAATATCTATACTTGTAACCAATTCCCACTCACATTTATCATTAATAGTGATCATTCATTCGAAAATTGTCACACTATTGTAATCTCGTAATTCCTTTTTATCATTAATGTATTAAATTATCCAGGGTTCTCATGAAACCTCTTTTATTCATTAAATACAATGAAGATATAAAAAGATAAAAAATCATTCTCTATCAAGATGGATCATGGTAATATATTATCATATGGTGAAGAATTTTTGGAATCCAATAACTATTGAAGATTGTGTATAGTTCTATCAATGAAATGGATAATATCTCATTGCAAATTACCCCCGAAATCCATTTCGTACATTATATATCATGTAAAGTAGGACTCATATTTAGAAACAATTTCCTCATCCTTATACATTAGGTGGAGGAACATCTTCTCCATTACATCTCATGACCCTCGACGAGAATATTTCATGAATAATATCACTTTGAAATGTATATATTCCATAATTTCAATTTAGTATTACCATTTTTATTCGAGATCAATTAACACCATAGATCAATTTCTCCCTTAAAACTATATACTTATACATCGTTGTTTCCCCTTTCATTACTTCATAATGATTTGTATATCTTTTCATGGTACATGATCCATTTTTTAGAAACTAATGTATTTCAGGTTCCATTCAAAAAGGAACATTTTTTTAATAAAAGTGATCCATCATAGGTTAATAATGTCATGTAAAAATAGGTTTCCTTATTTAAATTATTATAAAAGTCATAATATGAGATAATTTCCCCAATATGTACATGAACTACTCAGATCCAAAACCAGTTTTATTAATATTTTCATATAGGAAATCCCTAAATTGATAATGGGTATTAATATGAGTTCCCATTATTATTATAGGAACCGTTAATAAAAAATGGAAGACACATAATTAGCTCTTAAAATCATAAATATTGATCCATAATATAAAAATACCTAAAATTTGATAATCATTATAGGGGATTATCTTAATTTTCAGGATAAATATGTTTTTCTGAAATCTAGTTCCCAGGGGTTCTAATAAAATTCCTTTGAAACAAACTATATTAACCCTGAATTTATTAATATAGGTCTAGTGTTTGCTTATTTAATTTAGGACCAAATGTCGTGGATCACTTTATGATTGGTAAATAATTTAAGTTATCATGGTATACTGGATATATAAAATATTTATATTCTAAATCGGATAAATAAAACATAGAATGATAATGTTTATTGCATCATTAATGAACGTTATTTGATTACTTCCTCATATCTTATAGAATGTAAATCATTATAAAGGGTTTACTCATACTCTCAATAAGTAAAATTTTAAAATATAAGATTTCATGTGTATATAAGGAATAACTATATTGTAGATTGAATAATGAATACATATTCCATTTAATAATTAAGTGTAGCATGAAATGAATACATGAATGAAATGAGACACATGTATAATGTTAACAAATATCATAATTAAAGAAATGCATAACTTTGGATATTCATGGTCTTATTGTCATGGCCTTATTCCAATACATCACAAATCTTATCATCAAATCATTATGTCAATACACATTTAATAACTAGGTTGGGAAAACCAAATACAAAACTAATAAAGCATTGTTATTATTTTGTCTCGTGAGATATATTGATGCATTGAGGGGCCATATATGACCCATCTCCACCAATCACTTACATATCCCTTATTTATCCCTCATATATTAAATGTGATATATGAAACATAATTAAAATTCATTATCAATAAATAAATATTAGTTTTGAATCAATATTATGGAACCTTAATATTTTTATTGTAAATAAAATAAATTTACTTTTAAAATGTCTTCAAATAATATAGTATATCGAAATATTATACAATAATGAAAATAAAAAATATTATAAATGATATTGAGGACGTCCCCAATAATGGACATATAGAAATGAATGAGAAAAATAATGTCTAATTAATAATAGAGTGTGATAGATATCTTGATCATAAGAAAGTAAATTTACTCAAAAGGGTATAACTAATAAATTAGAAGTGGATGACCTAAGATTATAAATCCCTTAGAAATAAATGGTTGAAATAAAGGAATCTATTTTGAAAATTTGAGAGGAAAATGGAACTGAATCGTAGAAATTGAATTTCTTTAATTCTGTTGAAACATTGCATTAAAAATGTTGTTATTATTCATTCATAATTTTTTTTCAACCTTTTATAAAATAAATACTTTTTATTATAAAAATCCAAAATTTACAGAATAATTTAAAATTTATTTATTTTTAAAAAACTCAGGAAACATTTATTGGAATCTAAATTGGGAATAATAGACATGGATGTAATATACCATAATAATATCATTGTAATTAACCTTATTAATGTTATTTAATATAGTATGAATCTCATAAAATCACTTAAATAATACAATAAAAATTTTATAAAAGAATAATGAAAAAAGAGGGATTTCAAAATGTTAAGAAACCTATACTAGGGGAATAGTCACTAGATCGTTAGAATAGTAATGGTACCATTAATAAGAGTAATATGACCCAAAAAAGTAAATTAAATTTTAAAAGTATAAATTAAAATTTTATATCTTATAAATGAAAATAATATATATTTTATCTTGATATAAGAAACTTAATGTTTTCTAAATAATAAAATACGTATTTGTATTTTTTATGTTATAAATATTTGATTAAATTTTTATAATAAATTTAATTATTTAAAATAAAATTTTCTATATAAAATAGAATAATAAATTAATATTTTTCTGTCTTTTTATTATATGATAAATTTTCCAGACCATTAGTAATTTTTTAAAGTGTTGTAAAATCAATTATAATTTACAAATTTGTATTTTTTAAATAAATGATCATTTTATTAAAAAATTTATTTATATAAAATGGAGTACATATTTTAATTATACCAATTTAAAAAATGTATGGGTGAATTTTATAAATTTTTATAAAAATAGATGATTTTTTTTTGCGAAGAGTGAAATAAAAAAATTTACGGTATCTAACAAAAACATGATTTATTGAGTAATAGATGATGTATGGATGATGTAAGACCATAATCTAAAAATATACTACATTATTTTAATATATTTTCTGATAATTGTAAAAATATTCATAATCTAGTGCCAAAATATTAAACAAATGAATAAAATATTCAAAAAAACCTCTCTCCTCCACTATAAATATCACCCCCACCACCTCCACTCCTCATGCCTTAAAGGCTTTGAGACAAGTACAATTTATACAAAATAATATTCACATGCCCCTACCCCACTTTTATGTGTATTTTTTATCTATAAAAGACAAAAACCAATCTCATTATAGAGGTTATTATTGAGTATAATTCGAGATGTTAAACCATCTTTCTTATCTATTATTTTCATTTAAATTTATATTCAATTATTATCATCCCATCACCTCCCCAATACAATGTTAAATGATAAATCCATTATATTTTAAATACTTTAATGTTATTTTTTCAATGGAAAATCCACCATAATGTCCCTTATCCTTATCCTTTTATATTAAAGATGAAAACATCGTATGAGAGGTGACGATTTATCTCATTTGTGGACGACATGTTTTCATTTTTCAATTAATACTTAATAGATGGTCAAAAAACCCTTTTTATCATAAAAATAGATTATTATATATTCATTTAAACTTATATTATGTTCTTCAAAAAATATATATGAAAATATTAATTAATAAAAAAACTAGTTCGTGATGATCGAAAAACCACTAAAATGATCTAAAACGTTATCATTAACATTTTATCAAATGAATCATCCTTATAGCTGGAAAAAAAATTATATATAACACCACATACTATTATATATTTTCTTTAATAAAATATATTTTCTACTCTATAGAATTAATTCTATTTTACATGATCTTCTATATTCGTGTACAAGTAAACTGGTCACGAACTCTAAGGAAACGAACACTCTTGAACAAAAAAATTTAATCTCATAACTCAAAAAAGGCAATAAATGAACTTAATATAAAAATAACAAATTCAATAAAATTTTAATAGGATCTGATTTAATTTATAAATAAATTAAATTTCATTATACATTATATTATGTGGAAGTGAAGAAAACATTCGGACAAAATATAAGGGTTTCTTCTCAAACCACTATTTTCATTTGGGTTATTTTGTATCCATCTTTACACCAATGTAATTTATTATTATTATTATATAATTCTTCTAAATTGAATTAATATGTTCTAAAATCATGTATCCTGGTCATTTAATATTTCATTTATGCATAAATACATGTTTTATAAGGTTCCCTTCTCAATTTTTATCAATATGAAATCATGATTAAAGAGAACTTCTCATTTTCACCCATTTTAAAGTAACATACAAAATATATCATATGAAATTGATAATTTTATAAAATAAAAAAATTAAAAAAAACTATATTTTTTAATTTTTGTTTTATAGATACATTTTTAACAAATAGAAATGATTCTTTCAAACACACTATTCTTTTCAATGTAAAAAAGTTTATTTCTATTAGAAATTACTGAAGGATTTTATTATATTTCTTTCGCAAATTTCAAAACCTCTATTTAATATTATTATATATTTGTATTGGTCTCCTATTTTTATAATTAATAATATTTTATTAAATGGTTAATGAAAAATTAGACTATGGATGTACTATCTTGATACAATTCACCACTACTCAGAATGGATAGTGGTTATGTTTATAGATTGGGGAATGTTATTTAATTTTTAAATATACTTGTCTTATATGTTTAACCCCATTCATATGTGAAATACATTGAAATTTATATGTTAATGTTTTAGCCCGCTATATCCCTTCAATGAATCAGTAAGTCCCATAAAACCAATAGAAATGGATTTCATAGAGGCCTTAACCATTTATTTTTAGATATATTTGAAAACGCCTCAACATAATATTTATGATGTCCAACATTATATATTAAATCATTATGATATTTTAAATTGATAAATCATTTTATTATTCGACTAGTATAATATCCATATATTTGTTTCATTTGATTATTTACATGGGATTATTTATTTATATTTTATTCTGGACATATTAAGTTCAAGATTATATTAAATTTGAATATGTTTTAATTATTCACCTTTCCTTATTGTATATGTTTATTATATATTCCATTGTATTTATGAACCTCACTGAGAATCCAATATCTTCTATTTATTATGTAATATTTTACCTTAGGATACAATTTTGAATATTAGGAATGACATGATATGATAATATTGGACTAGTCAATGTTAATAATGATGATTCTGTGTTGTTTTTGCATTAAATTTTTAATTAAAAACTTTTGTTTGTATTAATTTTTATGAAAACATATAATCTCTTAATTCCTTTGGGATTTTAAAACTTTTTCATAGATCTAATGTAATAAATTAAGGCATTGTCTCTGTGATATTGATATTGGGATCTTTATAGTTATTATTAGAGGATTTTTGGTAGAAATCCTGGAAAATTGATTTAGAAAAAATTGATTAGGGAAAAATACTAAGATTTATTTGCAGTATAAATATATATTGACATCCTATAATTTTGATAAAGTATATATTATTTGGGTCTTCCTAGAAAAACATATTTGTTTGGATACAACAAGTGGAGGTCATCCTGACACTGATGTACCTCAGGTTAACAACTCTAAAATGTTGTCCCATGCTTAACATGGGGTAACCTGGTACATAAAAATGGGCCTTACTGCACACATGGTTTGATACATCTTGGTGGTATTATTTTGTAAATTCAAATATTATTTCAAAAACATTAATAATTATTTAAAAGTAAATATGTCCCTAAATAAACCATGCTTATGATAATGAGATTTTCTATGCCTTAATATATAATTTATGATAGGTCCTTCTAGAGTTAGAAATTATAAAATATGATTAATAATCTAATTGAAAGTATTCTATTATTTAGAAATGGAACCTGGTTGAAATAATGAAATTGTCTCAATTTGTGTATCTAATGTGGAGATTTCACTTCTCATAAGGATAATGATGATGGTATTGGAGCTGCGATAGGTGAAGAGAAACATATAACTATATTGAGAAAATTGATTGAGTTTATGAATAATATCCTTACCCAAATGGCGAATACAAATCCACAATGTTAAGGAAAAATGTTTTACCGATTCACTATAAAAAAACATCCTACACTCAATGGGAATATATACCAATTTGTAGGTGATCAATGGATATGTTCCTTAGAGAATATATTTCTCACATTGTGAAGTAATGAATGTGAGATAGTTATCATTGATGTTAATAATCTCTTCGGAGATGCAGATCAGTGGTGGATGTTAATTAAAAACACAAATAAAGAGGAAGAAATTTTAAATATGGAATGAAAATATTTTAATAAAATTTTATTTGAATATTATTTCCCTCGCGAACAACGAGTAGATATTGAGAGATAATTATTGATTCCTAAACTGAAAGTCAGAGAAAATGTTTCCAAGTGTAAAGATATTTTTATAACATTATCATCTTATTCTACAGAAAACATAAGTAATCCAAGGATCAATATTGATCTATTTTTTATGGGTTAAAAAAATTCATCCAAAGGGAACTATTCTCCAAAAAATTCACGACACATAAACATATAGACTCATGTGTCATCAAGATAGAGAAATAATTATCCAATACATTTTAATTTATGGGAATAAAATGGATGAAGAGTGTGTTAGGGGAATTAATTGATAATAGGAAGAATAAAAAAGGTAATTTAATAAAGTTCAATACATGTGGAAGGAAAAACCTTGATGCCAACCTAAAAGGTAAAGGAGTCCATTACTACTATATAAAAAATTCCACAACACCCATTATTGTAATTGAACACCTTATATACCAATGAATGATAATATGATTTTAGTGAGATAGTAAAATATGGATATTATTTACTCCAGTATCAAGGAAACATTCTCAAAAAAGACTATGGGAGTAAGGCCAAGATTAAGCGATTATAACTGTCGAGGTTAGAATTCCTAATGATGTGGTGGTATGTACTTTAATAATTTACTCAAAATTATCTAGTTCTTTATTTGATTCTAGATCATCACATTGTTATAGATATTTCTTGTTTTCTAATAACAATTGATATTTCCACTTTGATTTAAAAATTGATGTTTTATTCAAACCTCTTAAGGTAAGTATCATTGCAAAAACAAAATTGTGTCAGTCAAATGTATGCCACATAAATGTTCCTTTGATGAAACCCATGTAATAATACATAAGTTTGATTTTGATATAATTCTTAATATGGATTAGATTTCAAAATATGATGTGAAAATATATTTATTAAGAAGGAAGATACAATTTTTGAGGATAATATAGAATCCCTTATCTTTAGATACAAAAAATTATCATCTGGTTCATATCTAGATACATCCCATATAGTCCGACTGAATGAAATTCTTGTGGAGGAACATAAAACATTCTATATTGATGTGGACAAAAATATTTAAAAGGAGGATGTACCTATTTTTCAATAATAAAATGATATATTTCCGTAGGATTTACCTTGACGTCATCCAGAGTGTGAAATTATGTTTTCTATCTATATAATCCATGACGCTAGGTCAATAACCAGAAATACTTACTGAATGGCCACGATGGAATTAGTGGAACTGAAGATACAACTAGAGGAGCAGAGTAATTACAGATTTTTTCACCCTGGTGTTTCCTAATGGGGAACCTTCGTTATCTATTTCTTGAAGAAATATGGATCTATGAGGTTATGGATTGATTATAGATATATAAATGATATTAGAAGAAAAAAATATCCTCTACCATTCATTGATGAATTATTTGATCAAATTCATGGAGTTAAATATTTTTTGATGTAATTCCTTCATTCATGATATCTTAAATTGTGTGTAAATAATGATTATATTTCAAAGAAATATTTTTGAATAAGTTATAGACATTGTGAGTATACATTAATTCCATTTGTACCGAACAAGGCACTATATAACTTCATGGATATTATGAATGGAGTTTTCATTGAATATTAGGATGATTTTTTTTGGTATTTAATGATGAAATCAAGGTATAACCCAAAGTCATGAAGACCGTGATAATAACATGTAGATTGTTCTAAAGACTCATATGTGAAAAGTATTATATGGGATGTTTAAAAATAGTGAATTTTGGATTCAATCAATTTCTTTTCATGGTGATATTGTCTCTATGGATGGAATGTTAGATTATAGTATGAAGATAATTGTGGTTCATGAATGGACTACACCAACGATCATAACCGAGTTATGATGTTTTATTAGTTTAGAAGGTTACTATCAGCAGTTAATTCAGAATTGTTTTTTATTTCCTAACCCGTTATCCAAGCTTACTCATAAAGTTGATATGTTCATATTGAAAAAAGAATGTGAAGAATTTTTTTAATAATTTACGAGGATATTAGAGAATGCTCGAATATTGACTCCTTATTTGGGAGATGGTGGATTTGTGGTTTGTAGTGGTACATCCAATAAATGACATGAATGCATCTTAATCTATAATGATTATGTTATTATATATGTATCATGGAAGTTAAAAACACATGAATATAAATTTCATACTCAAGATATTGAATTACCAACCATAATATTTGGTCTGAAAATATGGACACACTATCTCTATAGAGAAATCTTCAAGATATATATAGATTATAAAAGAATGGAGTATATCTTTTCATAGAAATAAATCAGCATTAGGAAAAGATGATTTTTTTATCTACATAAGGATTATGATTTGTCTATAAACTATCTATGAGGGAAGGAAAATAAGGTAGTTGATGCATTGAGTATAAAGGATCATGTTTTTCTAAAAAAATGAGGATTTATATGTATCTTATGTTCATGAATATTTTGAATATAGATATGGGAATTATCATGGAAGGTGAAACATCAATAATTATTCAATTGGTTTCCCATCCATCTTTATTGGACATGAATAAAATTTATCAGCTTGAAGATGGAAATATTCGAAGGAGACATAATGTTGTGAATGTTGGTATGTTGGCAGTCATCATGTATGATGACAGAATTATCAAATTTGGGAAGACGCATTTAGTTACCTCTATACTCTATCGAAAAAGGGTGTTATTGAATTATTCTTATTTCTCATATTGTTTAAAAACCATGGTAGATCTAATATTAATAGATATTTTATGTAATATTTCTAGTGGGTAATATAAAGAATAAAATTACAGATTATGTATCAAGATGTTTAGTGTGTCAATAGCTGAAGGCTAAAAGACAAAATCATAGAGGAATCATGCAACCTATTAAAATTACTACATGAAACTAAGAGGATATTACTATATATTATTCAATATATTTCAAAAAACTACATGAAATAATGATTCAATATGTTTAATTGTTCACTGATATACCAAATATGCACATTTACCCACTATAACTGTAGATGTTTCACTATAGAACCCTGAATGAATGTATATCAATGATGTTTAAAGACAACATTGAGCACCTATTTAATTTTTTTCTGATTATGATAATAAATTTACATTTAAAATATCGGTAATTATGAAGAAATATTTCATACCAATCATCATTTAAGTACTTCTTATCACCCAAAAACAGACAGGCAGTTATGAAGGACAATCAAAACATTAAAAGACAAGTTGAGATCATTTTCACTCCATATTCAAGGTATGTAGTTTTTGTATTTTCCTTTGAGGTAACTTTCTTACAACGACAGTTTCCATTCATGTATTATAATGGAACCATATAGAGAATTTTATTGAAAGAGATATCATTCCCAAACATATTTGGATGAGTTTTTCTAAATTAAGCATTTAGGAATAGAGCTCATCACATAAACAAGAAGAATAATGTAGGAAAATTAACTTTTATGATAACTATAATGGTGATATAGGGTTTCAATTTTGATATCATGTTTTTATGAATGTATCTCAATTGAAGTGTGTCACAAGGTTTACTAAAAATGGAAATCGATCCCCAGTTAGATCAGACCTTTGAAATTATAGAGAGAACTACAAATGAAACTTAAGGTTTGGTAATAAAACCTGGGCTTTCAAATGTTAATTATGTTTTCCAAAACTCTTATTTAGTGAAATACATGTCAGAACCAATTCATGATTCCTCTTGTGAATAAATAGAATTGGAACCTGATTATTCTAAATGTGAAAAACCTATATAGAATATAAACATTAGAGATTATTTTTTGAGGAATCAAAAAACTCATCTTGTGAAGGTACATTGGAAAAATCATAAAATCTATGAGATGACATGGAGGCCAGAGGAAGTTATGATGATGAACTACCAAAACATTTTCATATGGTGACATTCTGAAAATTTCGAAGACATAATTTTTATAGGAGGGGAGAATGTAAGGACCCAAAATTCTACCAAGGAAATTTCCCTTATTGTAGTTGTCTTATATATTATGAATCAAGAACAATCATACATAGAATACAATAAAAAACAATATAAATTTATAATGAATGAAATAAGAGGTATTTATTAAGGTTAAAGAACTCATACCAATAGAATAGTTACTTAACCTTAGGAATAGTAATGAGACTATTGGGAATATTATTATGACCGATATAATAGAAACATAACCTATAAAAGAATAAATAAAATTTTCCTATCTTCTAAATTAAAATAGTATATATTTATATCTTGATATAAGTTATAAAATGTTTTTCATACAATAATTTATGTGTCTGTATTTTTGTAACTCATAAATATTTAATTATGATTTTATAATTTATATAATGAATTAACATTAATTTATTTTCATAAAATAGATTCCTAAATTAAAAATATGTTTACATACTAATATAATATAATTTTATGATACCATAATTAATTTTAAATTTGATATAAAATCAGTTATAATTTTTAAGTATGTATTTTTAAATTAAATGAAGATATTATTTAAAAATTATATTTATCGTATTTTTGAAAATTATTTTCAAAAAATATTGTTCCTTTTTAAATTATAGAAATTTAATAACGGTTATGGTTAAATTTTGAGATGTTACTAACATAGTTGAATTTTGATGAATAGTAAAATACGGTAATTTATAATATTTATCAAAAAAATATATTATTGTGTCATAGAAGTTGCATGGATTATGTACGGCCAAAATATCCAACTATACATAATTATTTTAATAGATTTGGTGATAATTATAAATCAATTCATAGTCTTCTTCAAAAATAACAAAAAAATGAATAAAATTCTGAAAAACACCTTTCTTCACCGATATAAATACCACAACTCACCACGTCCTTTCCTCACACCTTACAAGATTTGAGCCTTTCTGAATTCGAGACCAATTGTCATGAACCAGATCTGGTCGCCACCATTAACGGCACCAAAACCCGGCCCATGGAAAGGCCCGAAGGGCGTTCCCTATCCCCACGGGCTGGCACAAGTTCCCAGGTATCAAAAAAATATGGTTTGGGAATGATTTACCTGAGTATGAAAGCATAAATTATAAAAAAACAATCAATAATTAAAATCTGAAATTTCCATGCCAAACAATTCTTAACAAAACCAGATCTGAATACATTTTTTTAAAGACACTAAAAGAGGTCCAAATACAAATAATTACAATATCAAGACATCCCCAATGACTCCACATGACAAGGGGGGGGGGGTCATCACCCACAAGCCTTATCCATAACTCCGCCCCAGCGATAGGGACTAACACCCTGATCCGCCATCACCCTTAGCCTTCTCTTTACCTGAGTCCAGCATAAAAAGGTCTACATACACCCAAGGGGTGTAAGTAGGGTGTGAGCCTAATACCAATAGTATACCACCCAATGATTCCAAATAGAATGCAATATAATGTGAAAAAGCGCACAGTTTTAATATGCAAAGAAAAGAATTTCTAAAATCTAAGAAATGAAACATTCAATTGATAACAGTTTTTAAGCTGAAATTTTCAGAATGTTCACACATTTAAATAGACATGTGAGATACTGTAAATTACTCCCAAAACACCCCACAACAAGGTTAAATACCACAAATCCAATGAGCACCAAAATCGGGAACACCCCTAGGCAACTAGATAGTCTTGGTTCCTATGTACCTCATACCTCGGTGTAATGTATCCAAGTCACAATCATTTCTCGTGCATGAGACACTAGTAGAGAATATACCCATAACCTAGTGGTCCCCATATATCATCCACATAGTTTAGTTAGAGTTGTCGTTATCCATTTTCTCAGTGAAAGATGAACACAACCCGTCCGGTCCACTAGCCGTACTAGTACATATTCTCCCACCTAAGTACCCAGGATTCCCCTTTTGTGTTCAAACAATTTCAGAAAACAACCCACATCCTTTTGAATATAAAATATCACTACAAGTCACAAACAAACAGGATAGTAGCTACACAAATTTTATCCCATTTAAAACACACAATAAAATATTTTGATTTTCAATAAAACAACGTCCCAAAATATCACGTTGTTTTGCACCCAAAGCTCTTTAAAATATCAAATTTTCACACTATGTGAACACTTGTAAGCCATAAAAACAAAATTTCAGTTTAATACCCTTTAATTAAACCAACAATTCAGTTATGGGACTTCCCAATGTGAACCAAGAAGTTATATCTTTTAAAAACCACAATTTTCACACAAACATGGCACTTAAAGCCCATTTTCTTCCCAAGCACCATTTAAACAAACATTTGCAGAAACAACCAAAAATAATAAACATTAAAAACATGATTTCAGTCCTAATATAGTTCAATAAAATC
Organism: Viscum album; assembly: GCA_963277665.1. Taxonomy (NCBI): domain Eukaryota; kingdom Viridiplantae; phylum Streptophyta; class Magnoliopsida; order Santalales; family Viscaceae; genus Viscum; species Viscum album. Next base: position 1,651,430,611 of record OY728121.1, on the reverse strand, counting down.
TACAAGGTAATTATAGGTCAGCCCAATATGAACCAATAAAAGATTTGTATGAGAAACCCCCAATTTCACCAAAACTTGGAACTTAAAATTCATTTGAAATATAAGTGAAACTAAAACCAATTTTTACAGAAACATTAAAATGAAATAAAAATTAAAATACCATGAACACAGCAAGATAATTCACAAAAATTGCATGCACAATGGAATCACCTACCAATGTAAATAAAAACCCATGAATCTCCGTGCGAAAATCAAATCGCACCCCCGCCACACCAAAAGAGAGCTAGATAAAACCTAAAACAACAATATTTGGCCCAAAAAAAATCCAAAGATAAGCCCTATGTTCGAAAAACTAGTTTCTGGACATTAGGAATATCAATGATAAGTGATGAAACCCTATGAACAATGAATGAAACCCACACTAATTTGAAAGAGGAAAGAAAAGGACTCATTTACTTGATGTATCTTGAAGTAATCACTCCAAAACACTAGAATATGAAATATAAAATATCCAAAATTCCGGGTTCATTCGAACAAGATTAATTAGGTAATTTAGGAACTAGAATGGGGGAAAAATATTGGGAATTGTGTGATTTATGAAAAAAAGACTTTACCACTTCAAATATGGACGATTTGAGGAATCCTATGATTCTTGGCACCAAATTGCGATTATCCAGAGCTCCAAAGAGGGGTGAGAGAGTTCGGACGCGCATCTGGGTTAAATGGGCTTGGGTGATACTTGTAATTACCAAAAAATCCCAAATATTTAATATGTTATAACATAATAAAAATTCATTTTTATAACAGGAATTGGGCTTTTGGGCAGGCCTAACCCCTTAGATAAAAACCCAAATAAACCATGGTTATGGATTTCTAAAGGCTCCAAATTGACTTTTTTGTGTTAATAGGTTAGGGGAGGCCAAGTATGAATTTGAATGGGTGAAAAATGTTGAAAAATGGAAATGTTATAAAATAAAAAAAATTATTTTTGAATCTGGAATTGGCCTCACGGTTTGGCCCAATTGATGAAAACTCATCTATTCCTCTATAAAATCTAGGGAAACCCCCAAAACAAAGCAAGTATGTCAATTAAATGAAAAAAACCTTTAAAATCTGTCAGGTATGGGACAATTATCCCCTCAATGAAAGACTTTCCTCCCAGGAAATTCAACATGAAGCTTTGTTGGAAAACCAGAATGGGTACTCTTCCCCGACCCATGACGTTCACTCCTATGTCTCATGTGTATCATTCCCATTCTACCATAGAACCCTGACTAATGGAATAGACATCCCTTAAAGTATCTTCTCCTGGGTGTCCACTATTTTCACCGGCCTCTCAACAATAGAAAATTCAGTCTCTATCTCCAATTCTTCCCAACTCAACACATGGGATGGATCCGGGTTGAATTTCATCAACTGAGAGACATGGAAGACATCATGGATGGACGTCAACTGACAAGGTAAGGCCAACCTGTATGCCACTTTGCCAATATGCTCGGTGATATCAAAGGGCCCGACATACCATGGCATCATCTTACCTTGCGTCCCCAATCGACGATGGCCCAGACGAGGGGCCAATATTAAGAATATCCTGTCACCCACATAAAACTCTTGGTCTTGACACCTCTGGTCGGCATAAGATTTATGACAACTCTGAGCTATTAATAAGCGATGCCTGATCAACTTGACCTTCTCAGAAGTCTCCTGCACAAGGCTTGACCCCAACAGTGAAGTCTCTCCTACCTCAGCCCAACATAGTAGGGGCCGACATGGACGACCATAGAGCGCCACAAAAGGGTCAATTCGAAATGAGGATTGGTAAATATTATTATAAGAAAACTCAACCAATCCCAAATGTCTATCCCAAGAACCTCCAAAGTACATGACACATGCATGAAGCATGTCCTCCAAAATATGATTCACCCGCTCTGTCCGACCATCCGTCTGAGGGTGGTATGTTGTGCTCATCTTAATCTGAGACCCCAAGGCCTTATGAAGGCCTTCCCAAAATCGAGAAGTGAAGTGGGGGTCTATATCTTAGAAAACAGGTGTTGGTACAATATGTAGTCTCACCACTTCCTAAAGATACAAATGGCCCAACTCATCCACTTTAGTTGTATCTTTTATCAGAATGAAGTGTCCTGATATGGTCAGACGATCATTCACCACCCAATTGGTATTCATACCCTGAGGTGTACGAGGTAAGCCAACAATGATGTCCATGGTGACCTTGTCCCACTTATAGGTAGGAATGGGTAGTGGTTGGAGCAAACCAGAAGGCCTTTGGTGCTCTTCATTCACCTGCTGACATGTTTAGAATATTGAAACAATGTCCTCTATGTCCCATCTCATACCAGGCCACAAAAACTGCCGAGAGACAACATAATAAATCTTAGTGGCACCTGGATGGACAGCCCACTTAGACTGGTGGCTATCATGCATCACCACCTTCCCCAGAGATAATGGCACTACTGAACGGCCCTTGAAGCACAAGATTCCCTCGGGAGACGAAGACCAATCAGAGGATGTCTCCCCACCATGATGAAACTGCTTAGACCACTGACAAATAACATCACTAGGCTGTTCCTGCTAAATCAACTCCAATAGATAATGAGCCAACTTGACTCTCCCCAAGAATTCCCCTCCACTGTGTTCCCTAGTTTCTACATGCCTCTATGAAAAGAGCCCCATCAATGTCCACTCATCACTAGACTTCCTCAAAGCATGCACTGGAACTATTTTGATCGAAGCGTGAGCCACCACATTACCCTTTCCTGGGGTATAGAAAATGTCAATGTTGAACCCCTACAAGTACTCGATCTAGCGACACTGGCTCAAGTTGTGTTCCTTCTGTGAGAAGATATAGGCTATGATTTTGTGATCAGAGTAGACCACAAACTTCTCCCAAAAGAGGTAGTGACACCATGTTTTCAAATCATGCATCACTGCTGCCAACTCCAAGTCATGGGTAGGGTAGTTCTTTTCGTGTGGTCAGATTTGGCGAGAGCCATAAGCCACCACATGATCATCCTTCATAAGTACGCACCCAAGACCCATACTCGAAGCATAATAATAAACCACATACCCCTTCCTGGACTGAGGAAAAATCATCACGTGGGTGGTTTTCAACCGCCTCTTCCGCTCCTCGAATGATGCCTGACATTCTGGACCCCATAGAAACATCACCTTTTTTCGGGTGAGCGCAGTCATCGGTGATACAAGCCGAGAGAAATCTAAAAAACATTCCCTGTAATAACCAGCCAGGCCAAGGAAACTCCTGATCTTGAACACATCTTTCAGCTGCTCCCATGACATAACCGCACTAATATTATCAGGGTCCACTGAAACCCCTTGCTCAGAGATCACATGCCCCATACATCTCACATCCCTTATCCAAAAATTGCAATTTAACAACTTTTCATAGAGGAGGTGATCTCGTAATTTTACCAAAATGATCCTCAAGTAATGTTCGTGGTCCTCCTCAGATCTAGAGTATACCATAATGTCAGCCATGAACACCACAACAAAGGAATCAAGATACTGATGGAACACCCTATTTATAAGTGCCATAAAGACTGCTGGAGCATTGGTCAATCCAAAGGGCATGGTCAAATACTCAATGTGGTCGTACCTACTTCGGAAGGCTATGTTCGGGATATCTGACTCCTTCACCATGAGTTGATGATACCCTGAACACATGTCTATCTTTGAGAACCAATTTTACCCCTTAAACTGATCAAACAAATCATCTATTCTTGGAAAAGGGTATTTTTTTTAATTGTTATCTTATTCAGCTTTCAGTAGTCAATGAACAACCGATGGGATCCATCAGCCTTTTTACAGACAACATAGGAGTGGCGCAAGGAGAGACGCTCGGGAGAATGAATCCTTTGGATTCTAAGTCATTCAGCTGTATCTTTAATCCCCTCAGCTCAGTTGGGGACATGCGATAAGAGGGAAGAGATATTGGCTGGGTTCCCAGCACCAGATCAATCGAAAACTCCACATCCCGCTCTAGGGGAAAACCTGAAAAATTATCTGAGAATACCTATGGAAACTCATTCACTACATGTGGTAGTACACCTTCAGGGTAAATACCATCCTCTAGCATGAGAAAAGATAACTGGAAGATGAAACTTCCCAACTCTGGTAGTGGAGGCCCTACGCGAACTGACCAAAGATCCCATTCTCCACAAAAAACTTGACGACTCCCATCTTGTACCGTGAAACTCGCATGCCGTCTGTAGCAATAGATGTGTTCCTATAAGTGTACTATCGAATCCATGCCAAGTATTATGTTAATAAGTTCCATATCTAGAACCATGAGGTCCCACTCCATCTCATACCCTAACATGGAACGCGCACACGAGGGGCACCTCAGGCCCTGCTCATTTTTCTTTCCCATTGGTGTCACCAACTCCATCGCAAAAGACATCAACATAGTTGGAAAAGTAAGCATGTCCACAAAATGGGCAGAAATGAACGAAACAGAGGAACCGGTATCAAAAACGGAAGTAGCTATAGAAGATGCGATCAAAACAGTACCTCGAATTGTCCACGATCCCGCCGTTGATTATGCTGGTTCCTGGTCCACTACATGGAGATGTCTAGTATCTGCCTGAGGACGACCGCTAGTCTGTGGAAGTTCCCTAAACTGGATCATCCTTGAATATGTTCTAGAACTACCACCATGACCATCAAATTGAGATCCCCCAGTCCTCGACGGCTCGAACTGTGTTGTCACTCCTCTTGAAGCCACTGAGCCTGCCCCACTTGGGAGTGGACGTACCACATCGCAGAAGTGCTGCAAATGCCCCATACGTCCACACTAGTAGAAAGGATTTGGAGGAATTGGACATGCTGGCCGGATATTCCTGGGCTTCCCACATTGGTGGCACATTACTGATCTCACATCAGAAGCCGCATAAGAATGCTTCCTAGAAGAGTGGCCTGAACCGCCCCCTCCATTCTTCACATGAACCTCCCGCTTCCTTTTCTTCTATGAGGGGCTACCACTGCCCACTGTTGATAATGAACCATAGAAACCAGACCTGCCTTTACTGTCAATCTCCACCATGCACACCCAATCAAGGACCTCAGCATAGGTCCTCAGCTTAAACAAGAACACCTGGGAGTATATCTCCGGTCGCAAGCCTTTCTCAAACCTCTAGGCCTTCGCCTGCTCATTAGAGACAATTTGTGGAGCATACCTAACCAACTCAGTGAAATGGTTGGAATACCCCATCACTGATAGATTCCCCTGAACAAGTTCAATGAACTCTCTAGACCTAGCATATTCCAATACCTCTGGGAAGTACTATTCATTGAAGATAGCCTTGAAATCACCCATGCGCATCTGCTCATTCTTCCCATCCTGAAGCATTGACTCCCACCACTTACGGCTAGGACCCTCTACCAGAAAAGAGGCACACTTCACCTTGATCTCATTTGGGTTTTCCAGGAACTCAAACATACGCTCGATCTTCTCGATCCATTCTTCTGCATCATGGGGTTTTGAGCTACCTCGGAATGTAGGAGGATTGTTTTTCAGAAACACATGTGCATTATCTTTTCTAGGACCTATCTCTTCTACCCTAACAAGAATAGGAGTAGGAGATGGTCCCTTTCCCAAAGCTTGGATAGCCCGAGCCATAGCCTCCATGAGCCTCTGATCAATCGGTGTGGGAGAACTCTCTCCAGATTCCTCTTGTAGGCGCGTGGGAGTTCTGTAGGGAGGAATGTTGCTACAAAATGAAATAGTCACAAAACAATAGTCAATGAAAAAATTCTGAAAATTTTAATCAAATACATCACATGTAAATAAACTAAACACATTCCAATAAAAAATGAAACAACTAATCCACATCCGCCTGATATCCACATGTGGTCTGCAGCCCACATGTCTCACCTGGAAGTGAAGTCAATACATAAATTCCAACATCCCCTAGTGACTCAAGGTCAGATATGAGAGGTGTAGGACAGGCACCCTACTCACAACCAAAACCCTGAGCCCCGATAGTCCTAGCTTTTTTCTATCCCGACACATCCAAAAATAACAATATAACCCAAAAACCTTAACCTACTCTGATACCATTTTTTCACGAACCGGATCTGGTTTCCACCATTAACGGCACCAAACCCATCCCATGAAAAGGCCCGAAGGGCATTCCCTATCCCCATGAGTTGGAACAAGTGCCTGGTATCAAAACAAAATCTGGTTTGGGAATGATTTACCCAAGTATGAAATCATAAAACATAAAAAACAATCACTAATTAGAATCTGAAATTTCCTTGATAAACAATTCATAACAAAACCATATCTGAATACATTTGTTTAGAGACACTAGAAGAGGTCAAAATACAAATAATTACAATGGAAATTCATCCCCAAGGACTCCAAATGACAAGGGGGGTCATCACCCACAACCCTTCTCCATAACTCTGCCCCAGCGATGGGGACTAACACCCTGAACTGCCATCACCCTTAGCCTTCCCTTTACCTGATTCAAGACTAAGATGGTTCACTTACACACAATGGGTGTAAGTAGGTTGTGAGACTATGCCCAATAGGATACCACCCAATGATTCCAAATAGAATGCAATATAATGTGAAAAAGAAAACAGTTTTAATATGTAAAGAAAAGTAGTTATAAAATCTACGAAATGCAACTTTCAATTGATAACAGTTTTCAAGCTAAAATTTTTAGAATGTTCACATATTTAAATTTACATGTGAGATACTGCAAAGTAATGCCAAAAATACCCCACAACAAGGGTAAATACCAAAAATCCAATGAGGACCAAAACTGGGAACATCCCTAGGAAACTAGATAGTCTCAGGCCATATGTACCTCATACCTCGGTGTAAAGTATCCAAGTCACAATCCTTTCCCGTGCACGAGCCACTAGTAGGGAACATAACCATAACCTAGTGGCCCCCAAATATCATCCAAATAGTTTAGTTAGAGTATTCGTTATCCATTTTCTCAGTGAAATAGGGAGACAACCCATCCAGTCCACTAGCCGTACTAGTACATATCTGCCCACCTAAGTACCCGAGATTCCCCTTTGGTGCTCAAACAATTTCAGAAAAAAACACACATCCTATTTCAAATAAAATATCACTACTAGTCACAATCAAATAGTACAGTAGCTACACACATTTTATACCATTTAAAACACATAATAAAATATTTTGATTTTTAATAAAACATACTCTCAAAATATCACGTTGTTTTGCACCCAAAGCTCTTTAAAATGTCCACTTTGCACACTATGTGAACACTTGTAAGCCATAAAAACAAAATTTCAGTTCAATACCAATCAATGAAACAAAAAATTCAATTATGGGGCAGCCCAATGTGAACCATGAAGTTATATCTTTTAAAAACCAAAATTTTCACACAATCATGGCACTTAAAGCTCATTTGATTCCCAAAAACCATTTTAACAATCTTTCGTAGCAACAACCAAAAAGAATAAACATTAAAAACAGTATTCTCAGTCCTAATAAAGTTCAATAAAATCAACTAGGTAATTATCAGTCATCCCAATATGAACCAATAAAAGATTTGTATGAAAAATCCCCAATTTCACCAAAACATGGAACATAAATTAATTTTCATTATAAATGAAACTAAAACCAATTTTTACAGAAACATTCAAATGCAATAAACATTAAAATACCATGAACACAGAAAGATAATTCACAAAAATTGCATGCACAATGTAATCTCCTTCTAAAGAAACAAAAACCCTTGAATATCCGTGAGAAAATCAACCCCCCCCCCCCCCCCCGCCGCACCAAGAGAGACCTATATCAATCCTAAAACAACAAGAATTGGCCAAAAATCCCAACGTTAAACCCTAGGTTCGAAAAACTAGTTTATGGACATTAGGAAACCGAATGATAAGTGAATAAACCCTAAGAACAATTAATTAAACCCAAAGTAATTTGAAAGAGGAAAAAAGGACTCATTAACTTGAAGTATCTTGAAGTAATCACTCCAAAAAACTAGTAGCTAAAATTTAAAATATCCAAAATTCAGCGTTCGTTTGAAAAAGATTTATTGCGTCATTTAGGAACTGGAATGGAGGAAAAATATTGATAATTGATTGAGTTATTAATGAAAGACTTTACCTCTTCAAATATGGACGATTTGAGGAATCCAATGATATTTGGGACCAAATAGTCATTATCCCGAGCTCCAAAGAGTGGTGAGAGAGTTTAGACACGCTTCTGGGTTCAATGGGCTTGGGTGAGACTCAGAATCAATGAAAAACCCCAAATATTTAATATGTTATAACATAATGAAAATTCATTTTCAAAACGGGAATTGAAATTTCGGGCAGGCCCAACCCCTTAGAGAAAAACCCAAATAAACCATGGTTATGGATTTCTAAAGGCTCCAAATTGACTTTGTGGTGTTAATAGGTCAGGGGAGGCCAAGTTGGAATTTTAATGGATGAAAAATGTTGAAAAATTAAAATATTATAAAAGAAAAAAAATTATTTTTCAATCTGGAATTGGGCTCACGGTTTGGCCCAATTTATGAAAACTCATCCATTCCTCTATAAAATCTAGGGAAACCCCCAAAACAAAGCAAGGATGTAAATTAAATGAAAAATAAATTTAAAATAATTCATGTATGTGACACTAATCATCTTCCCATTACCCATACACTGATTTAGGATCTTTTGGTATCAACAAAATACAAAAAACAATCCTCTTAAAAACGTTCTCAAGGAGGAGAATTCAAGAGGTAATACCCCATTTTTTCATTTATTTTCATTTTAAATTTATATTCATTTTTTATCCTTACCTGACATACCCTATACAATGTGACATGGTAAATCCAATATATTTTATATAATATAATTTTATTTTGTCAATTAATAATACAATATCATGTTTTTACCAATATTCCATTTATTTAAAAGATTATAATAAAGTCTATGTGGTGAGGATTTACTACCTTCATAGATGACGAGTTTTCTTTTTTCAATTATGTCATTATGTATTAACATAGAACCATTTTTTTGGTTAATATAGATTATTATATATGTATTAAACATTATTTAAGGTTCTAGAATCAATATATATACATAATGATTACAAATAAAATAAAAAAAATTTGTGACAATTTGAAAAAACAATAAAATGATCTGAATGATTGTCATTAATGTCTTTATAAAGAATCCACCCCATATATAGAATAAAAATAATATATATAACCTTGTAATATTATTTAAATTCATTAATAACATATAATTTAAATTCTAGAAAATTAATTCCCAATGACATGATCTGCTATGTAAGTGTAAAATTAAACCAACCATGAAAACCAAGGGAATGAACAGTCCCAAACAATGAAATTGAATCTCAAATCACAAAAAAAATGTCATAAATGAACATAATAAAATTATTCCAAATTTAATACATTGTTATGAGGTTATTAATTATATTATTAATAAATCTAATTCCATTATCTTCGAAAATATTTTCCAGTGAAAAACACTTTCATACATAAGGTAAGGGTATCTTCCTGAACCTCCATTTTCATTCAGGTTATGATTTCTACCTTGTTAAAAAAATATTATTATTCATTATTTTTATATTCATTTTAAAAATATTTTTATACATTTCATTTTCATGTATCCAGATCAATTAATCATACTTTTTTTGGGAATAAAATGTTTTACAAGGCTCCCTTCCAAATTCTTCCAGATACTGATTCCCGATTAAACAGAACCTCTCAATTTATTACCCATTTTCATCTACCATCCATAATCTAATATAAGAATTCTTTATTTATGAGAAATCACGTCTTTGTTCCTAAATTTTTTTTTTCAATTCTGGGTTTCTGCAAACAATTTTGAAAAATAAAAATGATATTTTCAAAAGAACTTATCATTCAAATGTAATAAAGGGTATTTCACTGAAGAATTCATCATTGATATTATAAAACTACTTTCATAAATTTCAAATCCTTAGTTGAATATTATGATTTATTAATATTGATATCTTATTTATTGAAATGTAATAAAGGGTATTTCGCTGAAGAATTCATCACTGATATTATGAAACTACTTTCATATATTTCAAATCCTCAGTTGAATGTTATGAATTATTAATATTGATATCTTATTATTATCAACTACCATATTTTATTAAATGTTTAATGATCAGTTTGACTATAAATATTCTATCTTGATACAATTCACCATACTACTCAGAATGGTTAGTAAAAATGTTAATAGAATGCAGAAAGTAATTTTAATGTCATAAGTATATATTTTTTATATTTAACCATGTTTATAAGAATAATTAATTATACTGAGTATGTGATGGGCATGGCCTGCTATAGCCCCTCTAAACATTGATATTTTACTTGATCCAAAGAAATGAATTTAGCTAAGGCCTTAACCATTTATTTTTAGATGTATTGGTTGAGACATCGATGGTATTTTAATAAAGTATCCATGTATGAATTCACTCATTTTGAAATTTGGAATTAATAAATAATGTGATTATTTAACTAGTTTAATATCTACGGTTATTTTTCATGTGATTATTTATATTGAATAGTTTAGTCGCGTTTTTTTCATTCCTTACTATTATTGATATTGTTCTTTATTTTCATGTGTTTTATTTATTTACCTTTCATTATTTTTTATTTCATTGATTGATTATACTATATTTCCTAACATTATTAATCAAATGAGATTACCCCATTCTTATTTTTGATTTTTTCCTTGGGATGGAAAGATGTATATTTTGAATCACTTGTAGGGATAATCATAGAGTTATGGATGTCACCAATGATATTTCTATATTTTATCTCCATTCTTGTTATAAAGTTAAATTTATGATTTAATATGGTTATCCAAAACTAAATAACTCATGAATCCTTTAGGATGTGATAAATCGGTCATAGTAGTGAGGTAATAAATTAAGGAACCAAGTCCAGGAAAATGAGGCTGACGTCTTTACAAATGCAGGTAGGGAAACATCTTTACACCATATACATTAAAATAAACAATATATTCATGATACTATAAAAAATGACTTGTTCAAAAAAATTTAAAAATGCTCCATTTATATATTTGAAATGAAATTCAAATTAATTATACTAATTCCTTAGTTAAGAATTTAGGAATACATAAAAACTTCAAAGATTTTTTTTAAAACATTGATTTGGATGAAAAATATTCTCAATAAAAAATTTGAAATACGGTTTGTTTTTTTTTCAGATAATTCATTTTATATTTTTTTTAGAAAAGTGAGGAATTGTTGGAAGAAAAATAGGAAACCTCATAAATAATGAGATAAGATTAATATAGTTGTTTTTAGAAGGTAAATATCATATAATTCATCCATCTTAAATATCCCTGTGAATAATCCCGATTAAAAATAATATTGTTATATAATCCATTTCATATTTTAAAAATTTTCAACAATATCATTTAAAAAGATAAAATTTCAATTAAATATTTAAATTCTGTGAAGAAATTATTATTCATGACATAATATTTCAATTTTTTAGTTTTTAATATATATAAAAAAAGTAGTTTCAATTTATAAAATATGTCTCAATATATTGGAATAGACATTAATAAAATATACATTTCTTTTCTTCATGGTTGTTCTTGTTATTTTAAGAACATGGGTTTTCCATTAGGTTAGTGATATTTCTTTTTTCAGTTTTTACTTATGAAATTGGGGGAAAATAAGTTGAGGGGATGGCTATAAGCCTATTAAATGACATTATTGCGAACTAAACACCATGTACTAATATTTACACACTGTGTATGGAAGGCTAAATGCCATGAAATCCCTATACACGACCATATAATGGTCGATGACGAATGTGTACATAGGTGGCATGTACTCTCAAGTACACACAATTTACTATATTAAATGATTAAATCACTAAGTAACATCGTTTTTTTTTTGTTATATGGAAAGAAGGTTCATCGGGGTTCAAAAACAACCGAATGAAGAGCTATTTTCCTCATCGAATGATTATCCAAACCCCGATTCCTTCAACTTCAGTTGTGTTTCCACCCAATTAGTGATCTCATGATTCCTCTTGAACCTTTTTTCCTGATCTCTTCTATAGATTTAATTATTTATGGTCAATCATTTATACCAAATTTTTATATTTTCTATGTTTTAGGGAAAATGAATGCCCTACATTGGATGCGTACAATCGTTTTACGACCAGGTATGTGTTCTTGTTCATTTTTCACAATGATTGGTTGTTTATATGTGTCGTATTTCTTTTCTCCAATGTTTATAGTGTAAACATGAATTTGAAATGTTTTTTTAATAATGATGATTAGTTCATGAATTTAATTAAAGTAACCCTGAATGAACTTTTTGGATTGATTTAGGGCCACGTCATGGGTGTATTCCCTTGGAATGGGTGTTTACTAATTTTTTTTGCAAAGGATTCCTTTGAGGGAAACCATTTTTTAACATTTTAATGGCCCATAAATTATGTGTAACTTTTTTTAATTGATGTTGAATTATTTCAAGACCAGACGCTCTGACGACACCGAATTATGTGGCGCGGTGAGCCCAGAAGAGAAATTTGATGTTTTTTTGGTCATTAAAATAAATTTCTGAGAGGGTTTTTATAACATTTGGACTACTGATCAGATCAAAAATATGAGGGTACCGTTAAACTCTAAATGGTGGGATTTTCCTAGAATGGACCTAACCTTGACCGACATGGGATAAGGGGAAAAGTTAATTTTTTGAATTTTTTATGAAAATGTTAAAAATAAATTATTCTTGTTTTATTTTGTTTATATGAATTTTCAAACCATTGCAGGAAAACAATGCATAAAAAATGAAACAAAAAACATCGTTTCATAAATGAAATAGTGTAACGACTTCGTAATTGAACGTAACTGAAATTTTGTTTAACGTTTCATCACTTAATGGTCATGTAAACAATTCAAGATTGTTGGAACAATCCTGGTTCTGCTCTAAAGATCAGTCAGGTGACGAAGAAGAACAAAAATGACTATCAAACAATGTATCATGGAGTGATGAATGGATGATGCATTATTCATCCACCCTTCTAAGGGACCATCGTTAATGAACTATTTACATAGGTTGGGGTTTTCTTTATGCTTGAGTTTTCCCTCTTAATCATTCTAGAACAATGAACGTGAGTCAACCCATAAATAGGTTGATCCACATATCATATGTTCTTAATGGTGGGTGTTTTTCATGGGTATTTCAAATGGATTGGTTATTATCTGATAGAATTGAAATCCTAGTCCTCCATATTTAATGAAAATCTAGTACAGAGGGCGCAGGCTGAATCAAACAAGGTGTCAGCCCTTCCTCCATGTGTGTCCTTTCTGTTCGAAACTCCATGTTAAAGGATAAGAATATTGAAGTCCGTATAAGGGAGGGTAGTACCCCATGAGGGATGGAGGAATAGACGGTATGAGGAATAGACCACCAGAAGGAATGTTGTAGCTCACTCAGGCCTTGACAGGGTGGTAGGATCCACCGACCTCTGTTTCCGCTGCGAGCGATGGGCGGATGCAGCCACCTATCCGTATCAGAGGAACCTAGGGCGCGGCACATCGCTGTGTCACCTCCAACAAGGCATCAATCAAAGGACCACAACAGAGGAGGTTTCCCCACAAATTTCTAGTGGGGAAGGAGGGCAGACGTTACATCTGGCTGCTTCCAGTAAAGGCAGAGGTCTTCCCGCCTTGGGTGAATCTGGAAGGGTGTGGGCGGACCCAATGGGTCATTCCTGATCTGGGTTGGGTTGGACCCGTGTCAGAGCAGACAGAGCCTTGACCGACCTCTCATTGGAAAATTAGGCATATATTTCAAACTGTGTGTCTGATTGATAAGTTGTTTGTGGTGTTGTAACCCTACCAATGAGTCTGGTATTTTGGGATTCTATAAGGATAATTTCATGGTAGGTGAAATATTAAAATTGTCTCTAAGAATATATTATCTCGAAATCAAACTCACTACATGCGGGAATCATGTGGCTAGCTGACTCCCGAAGAGTAGAGACCATGTGTGGATTACTTCCAAGAAACCATGTGTGGATATGCTCCTAGAGACCGAGTGTAGATCAGATTTGATCAACCTAGTGTGGATTAGATCCTAGCGACCCTATGTGGATTAACTCCTAGCGACCCTGTATAGATCTTCTCTGGTGACCCTATGTGGATCATCTCTCACTGATACTGTGTGGATCACCTTCTAGATAACCTTTGTGGATAATATCAAATATACCCATTTTGGATCATCTATAAGTGGATCTTTGGGACCCAAAAAACCCACAGTACTCATCTAGGATTAGTACCTCAACAGTCCAAGGTGTTCAGTATTATGACTGATAGTATTTCCTTTCATACAGTAGATTATACCAGGTGTGAGATGTCTTATTTAGTGATCATGTATCCTGGTTTTCGTTGCTTATTTTTTTGCAGTCATTACTTGTGTTTGGGGTACCTAATGAGTATTTTGATACTCACCCATTAACGGGCATCACCCTCACGATTGGGTCTGGTGCAATTGACCGATGAATTGGTGGAGGATTTGGTGGCCCAGGACCTGAAGGTGCCCATTGAGATTAGGCAGGCATGACATGCTTCTACAACATCTGGTAGAAACACTATACATACCACTAAGGTAGCATTTTCAGCATATGGATTTCAATCAACCTCATATTTTCTCTGGTTGTACTTGTCTTTTGTTGGGTTTGTATTTTGGACCATTTACCTTCAGTTCTACCTTTACACATAGTGTTTCTTTTGTAGCATGCATATTATCTTTTCCAATTAATGTGGGGTGTGGTTGTATGTGTGTGTACTGGTACATTAGAAAATTTCTCTCACTTGTAGTTTTACACCTTCATCACTAGTCTCTAACCCCTATACCGTGGGAGGCGGGATTGGGGGAGTCAAGGTAAGGGCCATGAGGGATGTGTTTTGACATATTTGTATCAGATGTGGTTGTTTCTACCGCAAAGTTTGGGAGTGTGTTGTTATTGTTTTTGTGTGATAGTGTTAAATGTTTTGTGTGCAACATCCAGATTAAGGGAGTCTAGTGTTGGTGTAGTGGCTAACGTAGCCACACACCAGGACCCAGAATTCTTCTTTTTCGCTCTATAAATGAATACACTGCTTGCAAGAAACATATAGGAATTATGTGTTTCCTCATGTAATTTTTCAATTAGATTAAGATCACAATGTATAATTTATTTACTATTGTGCATATTGATATGTTTTAGGATGCCTCCAAATAGAAAGACAACAAGGATTCTGATACGTGGTCCTGAGGATATCTCGCCTTGCAATGAGGCTTTGGTTAAAGGACCAATACTAGATATGGCCCCACAAAGTGGATTACATGAGTTAATACATCCTGTTGTTTAGTATCTACATTCATTATTCCCATTAGATCATGCACATCTACTCAGTGACTGACATGATATTCCAAGAACTCCCAGGTTCAGGGTGGAGACAGATCCTGAGGTCGTTGAGGACTGACTGGATGTGGTGATGTAGGTCATCCGTATAGTGAGGATGCCTCTTGACCATATGGAGATCATAGTTGTAAATCATCTTCATGGATTGGCAGGGAGATGATGGATTTTGTCCATTCAGACTCATGATGAGGTGACCCTCTCCTTGGTGGATTTTGAGTGGTTTTTCAGGTGGTGTTCTTCCAAATGATGTCACACTCAATGCACATACAAGCAATCATTCACCTATAGCAAGGAAGTATGTCAGTGGCTGAGTACCCCATGAGGATTAAATACCTCTACGTCTACTATATGGACATTATATTTTAACCCTTCTTCAAATCCCCGATATTGGAGCTGGGACTCCGATGGGTAATCAGGTATCTAGAATTTCCCTCATTACCCCCACTCAGACTAGAGTGCTAGAGAGATGTCATCTAGTAGAGATCTCCCTCACATGGTGGGAATCGATAATGGGATATAACACTGGGTGAAAGGAAGTGGATTCATCCATGGTAGGTAGACGAACAATGAAACAGAGATACAAGTGGGAAAGATTATCTTGAGTGTAAACCCATGAATTACGATCGGTGGTGGAAGGCCTGCATGGTTGTGGATTTCAGAAGAGGAACAAGGCATGCTACTCATGTAGTGTGAATGGAATCATGGATTGTTACTACACGACCTCTTGTAAAGATTATTATAAGAGGTTGAAGGACCACCTAGGTAGAGGCATAGGTTTGAGTGAGGAGGTTCGCATGGCAGAGGATGTGGCAGGGGAGTAAGTCGAGATGAAGGTAGTGGCGAAGGTTTGTGGTACTACCACAACCAGCAACCATAGGTGGTCCAACCTGACCTCAGGATGAAGGTGGACAAGGGCGAGCTTAGCTTCAGGTAGTGTAGGCATGTGACCATGATGCTTGGGTGATGATTAGAGATTTTATCTATGTCTTATCCACTTTAGAAGAAATTCTTATAGACAAATGTGCTAGTCAGTATTTCCTTTCCACAGACCTATATTGAGGCTCATCGACTCGGGTGGAGCCTTTGGCTCAACCCTTATGATTAAAGACTCATATGGGATGTGATTCAATTATTACACCTTAATTTAGGAAGTGGGATATTCCTCATGGAGGCTAGCTCTTTGGTTGGGATCTACTAGTTGTGGAATAGAGGTCTTACAACGTCATCTTGTTAGTGGACTGGTTATCCATAGTGCATGCTTAGATCAACGATATTTGGTGTAGAGTGAGGATTGTCTACGAATATGGGACCAATTTTTCCTTCACCGGTGGGAAGAGAATTCTTGAAGAGTATGACAGACTTCCTCCGAGTAGGGTGCAGCTGATCGCTCACCAATAGGATAGCCTCACCCTGGGTGTTATGGAAAAAAAGAGTTTGAGCATTACAGTAGTAGTGGATGATTATGATTATTTCCTTCCTGAGAATGTTCTAGTACTTTCTCTTCATAGGCAGGTAGACTCCTATGAGGGATGATGGGATCATGAGGTTATGAATGGACTTGTGGCACCTGAACCAGATGAACATGATGAATAAATATCCACTACTAATAAATGATGACCTCTTCGTCCAGCCAAATAGATCGAGGTGGTTCTTAAAGATCGACCTCGGGTCTAGCTATCATCAGATATAGGTACGAGATGAGTATTTACCGAAGAAATCCTTGAAATTTCTATATGTCCACTACGATTTCATTGTGATACCCTTCTACATTACCAATTCCCTAGCATTGTTAATGGTACTTTTTTACATGATCCTCTAGACTTACCTCAATCTCTTTGGGGTGGTCTTAATTGATGACATCCTGGTGTACTTGGGGTCAAAAGAAGAGCATGGAACACTCCTACGGATTTTCAGAGATACACCCTAAGAGTACAAAATTTATGGGAAGCTCTCAAAGTGCTAGTTTTGGATTTAGGAGTTCCTCTTTTTGGGACACATGATCTAAAAAGGATGAAGTTAGAGTGGATCCGGTGAATATAGAGGCAATGCATTCTTGAGAGCCACCTAGTAGCGTTAATGAGTTGTAGTGTTTCTTGAGGTTGGATGGAATCTTGCATAGGTTCATGCCCATCTTTTACAGAGTTGAATCACCCTTATCGGGCAAGAAAAGTAAGGGGAAACCCTTCGTGTGGACATTGATGTTCTAGAAGAGGTTCCAGGAGTTGAGGCGGTTACTGATGATGGCCCCCACAATGAGATTACCAGAAGATGTAATTGGGTATGTAGTATTCTATGATGTATCAATGTAACACACGAGTCTTTTATGAAAAATATTTTGTTTTTATGTTATATAAATCCTCAAAGGAATCTTTCACTACACACAACACTAGCATGGCTTGCTTTACATGCAATCGCGACCTTCTTCGATAGCATGCATCGTACGCAATATCGAGATTCTCTAAACAAGGATATACTATTAAAATATTATTAAAACTAGCCGTTATGAATAGTAACACCCACTTTTTTAAATTTTTTAAATTTTATTTTTCAAAATGGACTTCATTTTTGGATTCTAAATAACGAAATTATCCTGGGGTGAAATTTTGGTATTTTTCTGAAAACTTTAAATTTTGGATAAATAGTGAAAATCCTAGGTTACTATTTAAAAACTGACATTATATTTAAATAATTATTAATTTTATTTAAATTTATTTTCGGTCAAAATTGATATATAATACCTATAAAAGTTCAATGCAATTCATTGGATTTATTTTATAATAGTTTTAGATATAAAAATATTTTATCGAACTTTTCACCGTCTTTTACCCACCTCCTAGGAGAATTTTTAAATTTTCATAAAACATAATTTTACCACTTCTGTGAGTGGAAGTTTAAAAATATAAGAGACGCAGTTAATATCAAGAACTAAAATGTGGTTCAATGAGATGAAAATAATTTTTGGTGAATAGTAACTTTTTTCTTTTTTTTACCACGGTTAAAAGTAAATAGGGTAATTAAGGGTGAAAATTAAATTATTATTACCCTAACACATGTCCTAATTCTATTGGATATGTGTAATTTGACCAAAAAGAACCTTAAAAATAAAATATGACCATTTAGGCCCACATAGATTAGATTAGGACATTTATTATTAATTTATTTAAAGAAGGGTTAAAATAGTTAAAATCCAAATTTAATACTAAATCATTTTTAATATAGGTCTATACATAAGATAAATTAGAATATAAATATTAATTATAAATATACAAATATTTCTTATATAATGGTATTTTATTTGTAATTTTTAGACATCAAATAATTTAATTTATTTATATCACAATGATGATGCAGTAATTATATTGTTAATGAAATATTGACATAATTGATGTTATAAATACCCAAATAAATGTAATTTTGACTTTTTATGAATTAAAATAATTTTATACGTTAATATCAAATGTTATTATTGATTAAATTAACTCTTTTAACTAATCTTTCTGTTATGATTTTCACAAAAATCAATTACCAAATATTGTCAAAATTGACATAAAATAGTTATTAAAACAAATATTTTATTATTAATTGTTATTTTATTCATAAAAATATAAGGTTCGGTAAAATGACTTAGATAAGGTTATATATATTAATAATAAACAACTTGGGGTTCGTTTGGCTTATTATAGTAAGTTTATTAACCGTATATTGTAAGAAAACAAGAAGACACGGTAAAAGTTAAATTATCTATCTTAAAGTTAAATCTAAATGATAAGGTTAAAATAGAAATCTAAACTTGTCTAAATTATATTGGATGAGATTATTTCGACCCATATCCACCTTAGCTATGAAATAAATAAATTTGGAGCTATTAAAAACCGAATATGAATTTGTAATAAAATAATATTTTTAGTTTTTTCAAAGGTGCCCCTCTCCTCTTTTATAAAAGGGAACCTCCTCCCTCTCTTCCTCACACCACTATGAGAATTAAATCTCATCAAACCCCTAAACAATTATCTTCTCCACTTCCCTAGAAACATCATAGAGGTCTTGGTCTTCTTAAAATACCAATTTTAGTGCCTCAAAAGGAGGTCTCAAAGAGGCACTTCAAAGAAGAGGTAATGCCCATTATCGACTTTTTCAACTTCATTTCTTCTTACACTTATTCTTATTTAGTTGTTTCATTATGAATTAATAACATCAGTATCACTCATATACTATTATGTTATTATAATAATGAAACAACCCTATTTCACCATCAATCCATCCTACGGAAAATGAAATCACCGCGCGTGCGTAAGTACGGAATACCATCTCCACGTCAGTGGTGTAATCTATTTTACACCACCACCCTACTTGGATGGTAATAATGATGTAAATAATTACTATATATGTTTATATTAAAGTGACATTGATTCTGAAATAGTATACATACACTCCCATACAATTCCTCGATCATGGGAATGTTATCATCGCTCATGCGTACGCACGGAATGCCGTCTCCACGATGTGATGCGACTCGTTCTACATGATCTTAATTGAATAATGACTTTATAAATGAATTGAATGAATTAATATTATATATATTACACTAATAAAATTCTGGAAATTAGGTATCTATAACCTAAAAATAAGAATTAGAATTTATTTGACAAAACACGCATAAGAACAAAAAGTAATAAACACCTGAATAACAAGTATTAATGAAATATTACTAATAAGAAGCTATGAATATAACCATATATGATATCATAAAAATAATTATTAATGTGCAATAAGTCAATAACATTATTTAAATCATTATACATGAGGTTCGGACAGTTATGAATCAAATCGGACCTCAGTTAAGGGAAAATCTCACAATCTCAATTTTTATCCGAGATTGTTTATTCTTACGTATTTACTGGGGAATATTTATCATCCAAATCTATGTTTCCTAAATATTTAATATTATTTCCATCCACCTAAAATTGTTTAAATCCAATTTTATCCTTCGGTGGGTTTTTAGTAAAAGATATGAAAGGAACCTTTTGTCGTTTTTCGTACGAGGTACTTTCTGACTTTTCCATCCAAAGTAATGGAATAATGTTTTTTAACTTATACGGCATGAATGGATTTTTAGAACATTATTTCCATGAAGCTTCCTTTACAAGTTTTCATGTTTATTTTTAATCATCTTCTTTTAGTTCAAAATTATATGACAAGTTAAGAAAGGAAAATGTTTTTGAAGTAGAAAGGATATTTTCCTCGAGAATGGAGTTCAAGTGTTTTATCAAATTTATTTTCCATCTAAGATAATATAGGGTTCTGTTTCTATCCACATTTTTAAATTTACTTGATTATGTTATGATGTAATTCTTTTTTTGATGTCCTTTTATCTTATATGGATTATTTTATGATGACATGATGTTTAAGATTCCCATTTTTATTACATGGGTTATGCTATGATGTAGGATTTATGATTTAGTAGAACACATAAGAATGGATTCATTATGAGATGGGTGGGACCTATATCTCCCTCCAATGAACTGGGTAAAGATTTATATCTCATGAGATAGACATGGCTGGAATGGCATGTTAAACCGGTTCAGTGAAACAGGACTGAAACGAGGAGTGAACTCAGTTCAGAAATGGACTTTGTCCTCTAAGATAGTCTTGTCTATGAGTCTTGACTACTAAGAAATGATTATCTATGATTATGTGTGTATCCCACAATGTTTCATGTTTTATGTTATGATTATTGGGACTACATTTCAATACTATGATTTATCCCATGTTACGAAATTATGATTTCTTTTGCAGGTTAATATTTTCAAAATGTTATGTTCTTTTGAATATGATGTGATTGGTTTTTCTTTTGTTTACCCTTACTTTGCGTTTGAGCTTAGCCTTTGTATGTTTACTTTCCCCAGGTCATGAAGAAGGTTATTTAGTAGGATATTCCAAAAGGGACTTTAGATATGATGAAATAAATGGGAGACAATGTTGATGCTTGACGAACTAGTTGTTTATGTTTCCCAGTTTCTAAAGACACTATAACTATACAGTCCTTTCATGGTTTTGTTATATGATGTAATAAGTGTACTTAAATAATGAATTATTAACAATCTATGTAATGTATGAGTCATTATAGTTGGTATCAGAGGAAATGTATAGTCATCCTTTGGAAACTAGGATGTGAAAGCCTTAGTAAGAACCCTAATGTTATGTCTAAGCATAGAACACAATCATAGTGTTTTTGAAATGGCCATGAACAACCTATGATAAGACCTTATGTGTGAAATTTTATTCTTGAATATGTGGTTTTCCTATTATAATTAGTGTTTCTCACAGTATTCTTCTTGGTTTTAGTCAATGGATGGAACCCGAAGGAACGGTGTTAATGCGGAATGTGACGGGCAATGCATTGATTGTCCCCATGAGCAACCAAACGTTATGGGAGCTGGAATGAAAAATCTTGTAGCCATGATGACACAACTTTCTCAAAATATGAATCATACAGTACTTACAAACGAGAAAAGGAAGGATAAACATTTTGTGGAATCCTTCATGAGGCAGCATCCACATTCATTCAGCGTGTCTTCTGATCCATTAGTGGCTAAACAGAGGATCAGTACCACTGAAAAGATATTTTCAGTTTATCAATGTTCTGAACATGATAAAGTCATCTTAGTAGTGTATCGTTTGGAAGGTGATGCTGATCAATGGTGGAATATTATAAAGAATACAATGCAAAGGGATGAAATTGAGTCCATGGAATGGAAAGAGTTCAATAACTTATTTTCAATAAGTATTTCCCTCGTATTCTTAGAACAAAGATGGAGAAGGCATTTCTTGGACTGAAGAAAAAGGATGATGAATCCGTTGGTACCTATGAAGAAAATTTTACAAGACTTTCAAGGTACTCTTCTGGGATTATTATCCAACCTGAGAGTAAGATCGGTCAATTCTTTAGTGGCTTAAAACCAATTCTTCGAAGGGCATTAGACAAAAGGGACTTCAATAGTTACGAGGAAATCGTTTGATGTGCTCTTGAGGTTGAGATGGATATTGGAGTAACCCATCAGTCATATGGGTTTGATAAGAAGAGGAAAATTGTATTCAGAGGAAAATCTAAAGACCACACTAAAAATAAGATGATTTTTCCCTTATGATCAAAGTGTGGAAATAAACATGGATGAAATTGTCTTAAGGGGACAAGAAAATGTTATAAGTGTAGAAAAGAAGGTCATCGGGCAATTTAATGTCGAAATAATGGGAAGAAGATGTCTAATGAGGTAAAAAATGGAAGGGATACACAGAATGAACCTACTATACTTCAATGTTTCAAGTGCAAGGATATGGGGCTTTATGCCAATCAATGGCCAAATCCAAGGGTTGCTGATGTTGATCGACGCCAACAAACTCTTAAGGACAAAGAAAAAGGAAAGTCACATGCAATTACCATCAGCGATGTGGAGTACGATAATGAAGTGGTGAAAGGTACACATACCATCCACTCTAAAGTAGCAAATGTTTTATTTGATTCTTGATCCACCCACTCTTTTATTACTGAAAAATTTTCTAAGGGTATCACCATATTACCTAAACAATTAGATGATGAGTAAGCTGTGACAACTCCTAATGGCACAATAGTCGCATCAAAAGTTTATAATTCTTCTTTGATTGATGTTTGTGGGAAAGTGCTTCCTTCAAATCTTGTGATCCTTCCTATAGTGGAATTTTATGTAATTATTGGCATGGATTGGATTTCTTTATATGGAGCTCATATCAATTTCCAAATAAGGGAAGTCACATTTCATATTCTAGATCAATCTATGATCGTCTATCGATGCATGGATGAACATAACCTTCCAGTGGAAATTTCTTCCATCTTATGGATCTTGATTCCACTAAATTAAGGTTATATATCTCAAATGGTTGGAGAGAAACTCAAGATTAAGAATATTCCCATTGTACGGGAGTTTGATGATGTCTTTCTACAGGAATTACCGGGTCTTCCACAAAATCTTGAAGTTGATTTTTCAATAGAACTCATACCGGGTGCTTTACCTATTTTAAAGACACCTTATAGAATAACCCCAATTGAGTTGCAGGAATTGATGAAGCAACCCCAATATAATCTTGATAAGGGATTCACATTCCCTAGTGCGTCACATCGGGGAGCACCTGTTCTTTTTTTAAGAAGAAAGATGGATCAATGAGACTCCGCATTGATTATCGAGAACTTAACAAGATCACTACCAAGAAAAAATATCCTCTCCCATGCATTGATGAATTATTTGACCAACTACATGGAGCTCAATACTTTTCCATGATTGATCTTCATTCAGGGTATCATCAATTAAGGGTAAAAGGGAGGATATACAAAAGATTGATTTTTGTTCAAGGTATGGACACTATGAATTTATAGTGATGCCATTTGGTCTTACTAATGCCCCTGCTATCTTCATGGATCTGATGAATAGAGTCTTTAGAGACTATCTTGATCAGTTTGTGGTAGTATTTATAAATGATATTCTTGTCTATTCAATGAGAAAAGAAGAACATGAAGATCACTTGAGAATTGTATTGAAGACCCTAAGAAAGGAGAAGCTTTATGCCAAATTTACCAAGTGTGAATTTTGGCTTCAAAAAGTTGCATTCTTGGGTCACATAATCTCAAAAGTGGGGATATCTGTGGATCCAGCAAAAATAGAGGTTATCGAATGATGGCCGAGACCAACAACAGTAACTGAGATCTGACGTTTTCTTGGTTTGGCTGGTTATTATTGACGTTTTGTGAAAGATTTTTCATAATTATCTAATCCACTCACCAAGTTGACTCGAAATGGAGTTAAGTTCGTATGGACAGAGGAATGTGAAGAGAATTTCAAGGAGTTGAAAAAAAGGTTATCCAGTGAACCTGCGCTCACACTGCCTTGTAGTGGAGAAAGGTTTGTGATCTACAGTGATGCATCCAAGAAGGGACTGGGGTGTGTTCTTATGAAAAATTATATGATGATAGCTTATGCCTCACGAAAGTTGAAAATCCACGATGAAAATCACCCAAATCACGATTTGGAGTTAGCTGTGGTAATCTTTGCATTAATGACTTGGAGGCATTATCTTTATGGAGAAAGGTGTGATATTTATACGGATCATAAAATATTAAAGTATATTTTCACACAAAAGGAGATGAATATTCACCAAAGAAGATGGTTGGAGCTAATTAAGGATTATGACTGCTCAATTCATTACCACCCTGAGAAAGAAAACAAGGTGGAAGACGCATTAAGTCGACAAGACCATGCCAGTTTATCCATGATGAGGATCACAAAAGATCCAATATGTATGGATTTACAAAGGATGGATCTTGGAATTATAATGGAAGGGGAAAAAACATATCTTTCTCAAATGAATGTTCAACCATGTATACATGTGAAGATCAAATAGGCACAGAAAGAAGATTTAGAGTTACAATAGAAGGTGAGAAATGTTCCTGAATTCAACCATGATTGTGATGGGATAATAAAGTTCAGGAATCAGGTTTGTGTTCCTCCCATACCAGAATTAAAGAAGGAGGTGCTGGATGAAACTTATAGTTCTTCAATCTCTATTCATCCATGAAGCATGAAGATGTATAGGGACTTGAAAGAGTACTTTTGGTGGGATGGCATGATAAGAGATGTTGTTGAATATGTCTCTTGATGCTTGGTTTGTCAGCAAGATAAAGCTGAGAGACAGAAGTCTAAGGGGATGATACTACCATTACCCATACCCGAATGGAAATGGGAAAAAATCACTATGGACTTTGTCACCGGACGTCCAAAAACATCCAAAGGAAATAATGCTATCTGGGTCATAGTTGATCGTCTTACAAAGTATTCGCACTTCATTGCTATTAGAGAGGATTTCTCTCTAGATCAGATTGTCAGGATATATGTAAAGGAAGTGGTAAGATTTCATGGAGTACCACTTTCCATTATATCTGATCGGGATCCGAGATTTACCTCGAAGATCTGGCGAAATCTTTAGCATGCTCTAGATACATAATTGAGTTTCAGCACTACTTATCATCCTCAGACAGACGGTCAGTCTGAGAGGACAATTCAAACTCTAGAAGATATGTTGAGAGCTTGCTCTATGGATTTCAAAGGTGGTTGGGATCAACACTTACCTATGGTTGAATTTTCTTATAATAATATCTTTCACTCCAGTATTCAGATGGCTCCTTATGAAGCCCTCTATGTAATGAAATGCAGAACTCCAACTTGTTGGGATGTTGTTGGGGAAAGAAAGCTATTAGGACCTGATCTTGTTGATGAAATGGCAGAAATGGTCAGATCTAGTCAACAACACATAAGAGAAGCTCAAAGTCGACAGAAAAGATATGAAGAAACCCGAAGAAAAGGACTATAGTTTTATGTGGTTGATAAAGTGTTCTTACAAATATTTCCTTGGAAGAGAGTTATGAGATTTGGAAAGAAGGGGAAGCTGAGCCCTAGATATATCGATCCTTTCGAAATATTGGATCATGTTGGGAATGTAGCTTACTGATTGGAGATTCCACTTAATCTCTCCCAAGTTCACGATGTATTCTATGTATCTATCCTGAGAAAGTACATACATAATCCTTCACATGTACTCAGCTCAGAAGTTGTACCGCTGGAACAAGATCTTTCTTATGAAGAACAGTCGATAGAGATTCTCGATCGTAGAGAAAAAGTCCTACGGAACAAGACAACTTTATTGGTGAATGTTTTATGGAGGAACCACCAATTAGAAGAAGCTACATGGGAGATTGAGGATATGACGAGGGAGAGGTATCCTCATCTATTTGTTACAAAGTGATGAATTTCACAGGCGAAATACATTTTAAGGGGGGTAGAATGTAACACCTGAGACTTTTATGAGAAATATTTTGTTTTTATTTTATATAAATCATAAAAGGAATATTTTACTACACACAACACTAGCTTGGCTTGCTTTACACGCAATCACGACCTTCCTCGATATCTGTCATCGTACACAATACCGAGTTTCACTAAACAATGATATGCTATTAAAAGATTATTAAAACTAGCCGATATGAATAGTAATACCCACTTTTTGAAATTTTGAAAATTTTATTTTTCAAAATGGACTTCATTTTTGGATTTTCAATATCGAAATTAGCCTACGGTGAAATTTTGGTATTTTTCTGAAAACATTCAATTTTGTATGAATAGTGAAAACACTTGGTTACTATTTAAAAACCGACTTTTTATTTAAATAATTATTTATTTTATTTAAATTTATTTTATGTCAAAATTGATACATAATACCTATATATGTTAATTGAAATTCATTCGAGTCATTTTATAATAATTTTAGATATATAAAAATTTTATCGAACTTTTCACCATCTTTTACCCACCTCCTAGGAGAATTTACAAATTTTCATAAAACAAAATTTTACCGCTTCTGTGAGTGGAATTTCGACAATCCGAGAGACATGGTCAATATCAAGGACTGAAATGTGGTTCAATGAGATGAAAATAATTTTTGGTGAATAGTAACTTTTTACTTTTTTTACCATGGTCAAATGTAAATAGGGTAATTAAGGGTAAAAAGAATATTATTATTACCCTAAAACATGTCCTAATTAAATTGGATAAGTGTAATTCGACAAAAAATAACCTTAGGAATAAACTATGACCATTTAGGCCCACATGGATTAGATTAGGACATTTATTATTAATTTATTTAAAGAAGAGTTAAAATAGTTAAAATCAAAATTTAATAACTAAATCATTTTTAATATATGGTTATCAATTTGATAAATTCGACTATAAATATTCATTAGTAATATAAAAAGATATCCTATATAATGGTATTTTATTTGTAATTTTTAGACCTCAAATAATTTAATTTATTTATGACACAATGATGATGTAGTAATTATATTATTAATGAAATATTGACATAATTGATGTTATAAATACCAAAATAAATGTAATTTTAGACTTTTTATGAATTCCAATAATTTTATATGTTAATATGACATGTTAGTATTGATTTAATTAACTTTTTTAGAACTAATATTTCTGTTCTGATTTTCACAAAAATGAATTACCAAATAGTGTCATAATTGACATAAAATAGTATTTAAAACAAATATTATATTATTAATTGGTATTTTATTCCTAAAAATCTATAGTTCGGATAAATGACTTAGTTAAGGTTATATATATTAATAACAAACAACTTGGGGTTCGTTTTTCTTTTTATAGTACGTTTATTAACCTTATAGTGTAAGAAAACAAGAAGACACGGTAAAAGTTAAATTATCTAACTTAAAGTTAAATCTTAATGATAAGATTAAAATAGAAATCTAAACTTTTCTAAATTCTATTGGATGAGATTATTTCGACCCATCCCTACCTTATCTTAGAAATAAATCATTTTGGAGCTATTAGAAACCGAATATGACTTTATAATAAAATAATATTTTTAGTTTTTCCAAAGGTGCCTCTCTCCTCTCTTATAAAAAGGCACCTCCTCCCTCTCTTCCTCACACCACTTTGAGCCTTCAAGCTCAGACTACCCCTGCCAAATTCTCTTCTCCAATTCCCTAGAAACATCTTAGAGGTCATGATCCTCTTCAAAGACAAATTTTAGTACCCTAAAAGGAGGTCTCAAAGAGGCCCTTCAAAGAAGAGGTAATGTTCGTTATCGATTCTTTCTACTTTATTTCTTCTTCCAATTATTCTTCTTTTTTTGTTTTATTATGAAGTAATAACATTAGTATCACTCATATACTGATATGTTATTATAAGTATGAAACAACCATATTTAACCATCTATCAATACTACGGAAAATGAAATCACCGCGCGTGCATACGTACGGAATACCGTCTCCACGTCGTGGTGTAATCTATTTTCCACGACCACCGTACTTGGATGGATATAATGGGGTAAAGAATAACTATATATGATTATTTTATAGTGATATTGATTCTGAAATAGTATACATACACTCCCATACAATTCCACGATCATGAGAATGATATCATCGCTCGTGCATTCGTACGGAATACCGTCTCCACGATGTGATGTGACTCGTTATACATGATATTAATTTCATAATAATTATATAAATTAATTGAATGAATTAATATGATATATATTACAATAATAACATTCTGGAAATTAGGTATCTATAACCCAAAAATTATTATAAGAATTTATTCGACAAAACATGCATCAGAACAAAAAGTTATAAACACCTGAATAACAAGTAGTAATGAAATATTACTAATAAGAAGCTAAAAATATAACCATATATGATGTCATAAAAATAATTATGAATCTAGAAAAAGTCAATAACATTATTTAAATCATTATACAGGAGGTTCAGACACATACGAAGCAAATCGAACCTAAGGTAAGTGAAAATCTCACAATCTCAATTTTTATCCAATATTTTTTATTCTTCTGTATTTACTGGGGAATATTTATCATCCACATCCATGTTTACTCAATATGTAATATTATTTCCATCCACCTACAATTTTTTAAATCCAATTTCACCCTTCTGTGAGTTTTTAGTAAAAGATATGAAAGGTATCTTTTGTCGTTTTTCGTACGAGGTACTTTTTGACTTTTCCCGCCAAAGTATGGGAAGAATGTTTTTTTAACTTATACGGAATGAATGGATTTTTAGAACATTTTTTCAATGAAGCTTCCTTTACATGTTTTCAAGTTTATTATTAATCAACTTATTTTAGTTCAAAATTATATGACATGTTAAGAAAGGAAAATGTTTTTGAAGTAGAAAGGATATTTTCCTCAAGAATGGAGTTCAAGTGTTTTATAAAAATTATTTTCCATATAAGATAGTATAGGGTTATGTTTCTGTCCCTATTTTTACATTTATTTGATGATGTTATGATGGAATTATTATTATTATGTCCTTTTATCTTATATGGATTATGTTATGATAGCATGATGTTTAAGATTCCCATTTTTATTACATGGGTTTTCCTATGATGTATGATTTATGATTTTGTGGAACACATAGGAATGGATTCATTATGAGATGGGTGGGACCTATATCTCCCTCCAATGCATTGGGTAATGATTTATATCTCATGAGGTAGACATGGCTGGAACGACAGGTTAAACCGGTTCAGTGAAACAGGACTGAAACGAGGAGTGAACTCGGTCCAGAAATGGACTTTGTCCGCTAAGATAGTCTTGGCTATGAATCTTGACTACTAAGAAATGATTCTATATGATTATGTGTGTATGCCACAATGTTTCATGTTTTCTGTTATGATTATTTTGATTACATTTCTCTACTATGATTTATCCCATGTTTTGAAATTAATATTTCTATTGCAGGTTAATATTTACACAGTGTTATGTTCTTATGAATATGATGTGATTGGTTTTTCTTTTATTTACCCTTACTGAGCATTTGAGATCACCCCTTGTATGTTTTCTTTCCCCAGGTCAGGAAGAAGGTTATTAAGTAGGATATACCAGAAGGGACTCTAGATATGATGAAATAAATGGGAGACAATGTAGATACTTTGTGAACCATTAGTTTATGTTTCCCAATTTCTAAAGACACTATACCTATACGGTCCTTTCATGGTTTTTTTGCATTTTGTAATAAGTGTAGTTCAATTTTGATGTATTAACAATTTATGTAAAGTATGGGTCATTATAATCAAAGACTAGACTGGGTTGTGTCCAGATATAGGAGTTAATAGTGATCACATATGAATCACAGTAGTTGAGACAGCTTGAGAAGAACATCACGACCCAAGACCTGGAGTAAGAAGTAGTGGTCTTTACCTTGAATATGTGGTGGAAGAACATGATGGGAGAATAGTTTACAGTATTATCTAACTTGAAGAGTCTCTATTATATCTTTTCCAAAAAGGATGTGAACTTGAGGAAGTAGTGATGACTGGAGTTCTTCCAATACTATGCCTTCGAGATATTTAATACTCATGGGAAGGGGAACGTTGTGGCAGATCCGATTTCCAGCTACTGAGTGAGGCAACATAGATTCTAACCAAAATTCAAATATCCTTCATTTATGATGATGTAAGAACCTACCATAAATTGATAACTACCACTCCCCCACACTAACAGCGAGTTAGGAAGGAACATCTTTTAGATGTTGACTGTGTGGCCTGATGTGCTTAGTTATCATTAGGATAGGATCCTTATGTATTTTAAATAGGATGAGAGCACTTAATCCTATTTAGAGGGTTCACTGTACTACTTGTGGTGTTGTGGGAGTAGTTCTTTAGTGAGTTCCATACATCCCCTTTGGCAGTAAATCTAGGGGTGGTGATGATGTGTCATGACCTCTGACATCATACTGGTGGCCATAGAAGAAGATACTGGTGGTAGAGATTGATTTACGGTGACTCACTTGTCAACATGTGAAGGCAGACCATCAGGTTCCTATAGGAATGGAACAAGCACATGATGTACCAGAGTGGAAGTGATATTTTGTCTCAACAGACTTTGTGATTGGATTATCACACACATCCAAGGGCCTTGATTCTATCAAGGTGTTACTTAACCGACTCAACAAGTTGGATCAATTCCTACCCAGCCGGGAGATGGGATCATTAGAGGGATTGTGACACCTATACATCAAGGATATAATGTGGCTTAATGGGTTTCCTTCAACGATATCCTTAGAATGTGATGTTCTCTTCACATCCCGGTTGTGGAGGGGATTACAAGAGATGTTCGGGACTCACCTACGCTTGATCACAGATTTTAACCCACATACTAATGGTCTTGTAGAGTAGACCATACGTACCCTAAATCACATGCATCATGCTTGTGTCCTTTATTTTGAATGTAGTTGGGATGAACACCTAAAACCTGTGGAGTTTTCATATAAAAACCGTTACCACCCCACTATTGGCATGGCATCGTTCGAGGCATTGTATTGGAGGCATAATAAGTAACTACTATATTAGATAGACCTAGGGGAATCAGAACAAATGGGTCCAAATTTGTTATGGGCTACCACTTAGTAGGTATAGGTCATCTTGGAGTAGATGTGGCATGCACATAGCAGGTAAAGATCTAATGCGGATAAGATAGTAAGACCCATGGAATTATAGGAGGGAGAAAATGTGTTCCATCCTGTCTCACCCCAACAGGGATTATAGAGTTTTGGCATGGGCGACAAGTTATCTCTAGGTTCAATAGAACTTTTAAGATTCTGAGTTGAGTTGGCGAGGTCACATACCACCTTGATCTTCTCCCATAAATGCACTAGGTTCACAATTTTTTCTATGTGTTGTAGATGAGGAGGTACGTGCATGATCCATCACACATCATTGAATGGGGCGAGATGGACATTGTTGATGCGGCGATTTTTGTGGAGTTCCCGGTAGTAATAGAGGATAGACAAGAGAAGGTCATTCATGGGAGGTCTAA
This sequence comes from Viscum album, assembly GCA_963277665.1. Lineage (NCBI taxonomy): Eukaryota > Viridiplantae > Streptophyta > Magnoliopsida > Santalales > Viscaceae > Viscum > Viscum album. The sequence goes on along the minus strand of OY728121.1, from coordinate 1,651,398,695 downwards.
TCATATGTTGTACATTTGGTGGCATCATAAGAATCTCCATGAGAGAAATTGGGAGTCGGAGGCTCATATTCGTTCTTAGTACCAATATTGTTTTTTTCGGTATTTGTTGGGATTTTGGGGATGTAAATCCCTATGGTAGGGAGAATGTAATGTCCCTGAAATTCATTGTAATTTTTTTAAAATTATATGGAATTATTTTGAGACCAGACGCCCTGATGACACCTCATTCCAAGGCCCCTAGAATAAAATTTTTATCTTTTTTAGTTCATTTATATAATCATGAGATCAGGTTTTTATTATTTTTAGATCCGTCCTCGGATCAACAATCTGAGGGCACCATGGAACTCATAACAGTGGGATTCTGATATAATGGAATTAACCATGATAGGTTTGAGTCTCGGTAAAAATTTATTTTCTGAGTTTTTTAAATAAAAAGATTATATTTATAATCTTCTTTTATTTTGTAATTATAAATTTCCAAACCCTTGTAGAAAAAAGATGTATAATAGAATGAATCTAGAAATGATATTTCATAAATAAAACTACAAAATATATTTGTAAGAAAATTTAATTGAAATGTTGTTCACGTTTCATTCTTTAATGGTAGAGAAAACAGCGTAGGATTGTTGGCACAATCCGGGTTCTTCTCTGATATTCTGGTGGGTGATAATGTTGAAGACCAATGACCTCCACACAACGAACCGTGGAGCAATAAACGATAGACGCATTCTTCTTCCACCATTTGAGCGGATCATCATCAACGAATGAGAAACTCAGGTATGGGTTTTCATTGTGCTCTAGTTTTACCTATTCTTCAATCTAAAACTATGAATGCGGATCAACCCACGAACAAGATTATCTGTGGATCTTGGGTTATTGTGGAAGGGTGTTTCTTATAGGATTTGAACCATGATTCGTTATTATCTGATAGAGTTGTAATCAAAAACCTCCCCAAGTGTTAAAACCCTAATACGTAGGGGGTGGCCCGACATGATCAAGGCATGCAAACCTCCTTCTTGTGCATTCTTTGTGGAAGAATCTCATAGTTGTAAAAAAAGCAGTTTAATAGCCGTGATAGGCAAGGAGGTACTCCATGGAGTTTGGATGCATAGAAGGTGTGAAGAATGGACAACCTATGTGGACCCGGTGGTCTGCGGAAGTACCAACTAGTGACCTCCGGTAGTTTCCCATAATGGCAGCCATAGGCGGGTGGCAGCGTGCCCCGACGACATGCCATAAGTAACGTCGCATCTAGATCGGGCCACAGCGGTGTGGCAAGAGCCACCAGATTCAATGCCGGTGGTTGGAAGTGGGAGGATTCTTCCACCTAGCCATCTCAGAGGCACCACAAGCATGAAAAAATTCTGCTCACATGCATCAAGGTCTTAGCCAAAGGACCGTGACAGAGCAGTTGGCCCTACAGATGACCCATGGGGAAAGACGTCTAATGTGGATTAGGGCAGCGTGCCAGCCAGGTAGAAGTAAACCCACCCTTGGAGGCGCTAGAAGGGTTCAGGATGCCCTAGTGGGTTGGGTCGGATCGATGATAGGTTGTAGAAGGGTCATGTTCGTGGACCCTAGGCCGGGCTAGGTTGGTCCAACTACTCGGATGAAAATTGGACCCAACCAACCTGTCATCAGAAAATAGACCATATCATTCAAACAAGGGGTTTTATTGAAGAGTAATTCTTGGAATTATAACCCTTATAATGAAGTTGTTATTTTGGAATAATCTATGGATACTTTAATGGAATTATAAATACAATGATTGGATTGAGGATTAGATTCTTCTGAAATGATGCGAGCTTCATGAGGGAATCCTAAGGCTGGCTAAGAAACATCGAACAATAGCCTACTGTGGATCATCTCCATGTGACCCAGTGTGGATCAACTCCCAAAGACCATGTCTGGATCAGATCACAATAACCCTATGTGGATCCACTCCTACTAACCCTCTGTGGATCAGCTTCGAGTTACCCTAGGTGGATCAGCTATGAGCGACCCTCTATGGGTCAAATATGAGTGACCCTATGTGGATTAGCTCCTAGTGATCTTGTATGAATAAAATACATTATATCCAATTTAGATCAGATACATGTGGCTCTGTGTGACCTAGAAATACCATAGTACTCATCTGGGATGAGTACCACAACAGGACAAGGTTTTTTGTATTACTATTGATAGCTTTACATTCTCTACTTTAGATTATACCTAGTGTGAGCTATATTGTTATGTGATCATTCTTTGGGGTTTCATTTTGGGAATTTCATTATGGTGTTTCATTGTGGTTAGGGTCCGTAATGAGTATTTTTTACTCACCCCTCCATGGGTTTCGGCCTCACATGTTGTGTCTTGTGCAGACGATAGATGACTTAGCAGAGGACATAGTGGCCCAGGACCAGGCAGGGCCAAGTGAGATCAAGCGAGCAGGATGTGCATCTGGGGATTTTATTAGCTACTCTATACATACCCATCATTTGGGGTTTTTAGATGATGACTTTCCATCGATCTCATACTTTCTCTGTTTATAGTTTTCTTTTATTGGGTTTGTATTTTTCCCCATTTACTTTCATTTGTACCATTACACTAAATGGTTGATTTTTAGCATGCATATTTTCTTTTCCAATTTTCTTGGGATCTGGTAGTATGTTTCTGGGAAAAGGTACACATGAAAGTTCCTCCCACATTTTGGTTGATGCCTTCAGAGTTAGTTCCCAACCCCAAGCCTTTGGGAGGTAGGCTTGGGGGAGTCACACACGTGGCTCAGGGGATGTGTCATGTAAACCTTATTGGGTTGTTATACAAGAATTACATTTATAATGGAATTTAAATTGTGGAATATTCTGAATGATTTTATTGAGGGTGTTTTAGATAAGTGATTCCCCATTGCCCCATGATATTATAATTATCGTTTAAGACGTGTGATAAATTAATTCACTTCTTGGTTGATATGTGTGATTCCCATGGGAGTTGTTATATTATTACCATGTAATATTGAAATTTACATGTGATGAAATATTTTGACATTTTGAGATAATTTTTTATGCATTTGGGAAGGGATATGTTATGCCAATGAGAAAAAAATTGTTACTCATATGGGTGAGGAGTTGTAATGCTTTTGGGTGAGTATTTGTTAGGAATATAGGAAGTGATTTGGTTACTCCCATGGGTAGGATTTTTCTATTCCTACATGATATATGTTGAATAGATTATTGAAATTGAATGATATATAATGAATCTTCCAATCCAAAAAAACAAGCATGGAATTGGCCTTCGCATTATTCTTTTAGATGGCCTTTTGAGGTATCTGTTGAGTATTCTTTATATGAGGGATTGAAGGGATTAGTCCAGATATTGAGACCCTCATAAAATTCAATGTAATTGAATGGAATAACTAAGATAATGAATGAAAGTAGAAAACATGACTTGTAGTATGGTCTACTTGTGAGTGCTTCATAGTTTACAGATTTTTCTATTATTATACTACTTGTTTCTCATGTTCACTAACAGATAGGCATAGATCTATTGCGGTTTCCTACTGGGATTTATTTATACAACCATTATTGGGTCATTCATTGTACCCAAAATGATTGTTTTATTGTCGGTTTCGATTTGGGAAAGAACTCTTATACAGGTACTTGAGACGTTGTTCAGTAGTCAGGGAGTATGGGATCAATTAAAGTCTTCTAACGCTTTTTATATTCCTCTGTTTATTATTCTATTGGATTATATATTGTAGATTCTAGTAGTGTACCTGTTTTTGCTATTTTTTTAGAACATAACATGATGCATTATCATTTTCATTGAATGACGCTTTGTAATTTATCTTTTTAGTCTTCTAGTTTTATTATTGTTATATGATAATTATTAATTTCGCTATTGTACCTTATTATTATAATTTGTTAAACTCATCTAGAGAGGTAATAGTATCTCCTCTATAATAACCTAGTCCCTCACTTCCTGTCAGTAGCCTCTGGAATTTGTCGAAATGTGCTTGAGTCCAGGTGGCCAAATGGGTACGAGACTCTAGTTGAGTGGCATTCGCATACAAGAAGTTACAATGTGGAGTCAGAGATGTTTTATTTTCTAGTTTGTCTTAGTGTTTATTTAAATTATAATGGGATAATATGGAAATGGTTTTTGGTAATTAGATATTCGTTGGAGTATCTACCCCATGTACTGTAAAAGGCCAAATTACCAAAAATTGAATTGTGATTTTTTGATTTTGAGCTATTAAAGTTGACTCGAATTCGCTGTTTGGTGAAACACTTGTTTTTTCACACTTATTATTGATAAAATTTTGGTTCTATTTTGCTCTAACTTAATGATATTAGGGTATTTAGTCTCATGCATCATATAAAAACATGTTATAAATCACATGCCATGAATTTTTTCCATGCCATGTAGAGATCATTTCTGATTTCATGATCTCGTGATAGATGTTGTTATTGACATGCTTGTTATTGTGATAGGTACCATGAAATATATGCCTTTTATTGTGATAGGTGTATCAGTACGTGTTATTATTGAATTTTATGTATGCCAAACTTTTGTCGCTGAGGTGTATGGTGCCTCTTGCATGAAAATTTGGTTGACCAAGTTCATGCCATGGGATAAAAATTGTGGTTTTATATGCAATCTATGGATGCTAAGCTTCGATTCTTGGGAAGAATGGCCCCCAATAAATGTAATTTGGAATATTGTTTCTTTATTTTTCAAAAGAAGGGTTCTTGCAGATGTTTCTAAGGATTACCATCTGGAAACCCATACAACACGACATGTGGTACAATGAACGCACCCTATGTGTTTGTCTGTTCAGCAAGATATAAATTTTCATAATACACACCATGTAATAGGAGTATAAGCTGTGTGGTAATTTCCCGTGTATCTTCCCATGTGAGAAACATCATGGGTTATTTTTTTTTGAGTGGATCAAGCATTGTACCATCATTATATCATGTGTAGTTTTATATTGGAATATACTGTGTGTGTCTAGAAATGTAGAAGTACCTAAACAAGATGGAGAACATGAGTACGCATTGTGTGTTGGGATGAATCACTGTGTATCTAGGATGTCTAAATAACCAAGGAAGATGGAGTTAATCATCCATGCGAGAGTTTAAGGGGACATGTTGTGTATAGTTCCTACACGCCATGTACATGGGGTGTTTACATGAAATGGTCGATATGATTGCACGACTATTTAAGGTCTTATGTGTACATGATGTGCCTGTTTCTTACACACCTTATACTCATCCTTTGTAATAAAATTAGTTTTTTATTCTTTTATTTAGTTATTTCACTCTAAATATACATACCATGACGAATAAAAATTATATGGGTGTGTATGTTCTGGACTTTACAGATTAAATATTCCATTATGACCACCTATTGTCTGCCAGGAGAGTGGAAAAGAGCATACCACCATGGTGGTGGGCCATGGACTACCAGTGGATCCTCCAGATACTCCATTCCATGAAACATCAATTTTATTAGACACATGGTCCAATGAACAGTTCCATGAAGGCTTCATGAGGTTTATAAATACCTTATTGGGACTACATCAGGCTGCCATGTCTATGGAAGAATTGACATGAGTATTTCAACAGTAGCATCTACGTATGTTCTCAGGGGATGGTGGACCACATTATATAGACTCATGACAAGAGTCCATGATTACAATCTTCGAGCATCTGGAGATGCATCAGAAGAGGTGGTTTAAGCATCCAAAATATATGATTCATGATTCAATCAAGAGGTTGTCAGATATCATCACATAGACAGAGCTCATCGGAACATGGTTTGGAGATATTTTCATATAGTCATTTATGAATACTGTTTCTCTGAGATGCGGAGGTCCGAAAGAGCTCGGGAGTTCATGCATATATTGTAGGGTGCTATTTTAGTGATGTCCTACTCTTCCATTTAACTAACCATAAGAGATTCACACATATTCTGATTGGTGAGGACACATCGAGGGCTAGACAATTTTAGGATGGTCTTAGGTACAACATTGGATTGTAGGTGAGTTTTTTCAGGTTGCCTTCTATATATTCAATCACGAATGAAGAACTGATTACCGAGGGTAATGTTTGGGAAGCTGGGGGAGTAAGAAATTGTGGTACAAGATTGAGATATGTTACTCTCTCAATAGGTACCATGAAGTGTTGTATGAATATTTCTTGTGGTTATAAAAGATGTTATAATGTTTAATTCAGTACCCAGGAATGGTGGTATCATTGTGGAAGAGTAGGGCATATAACAACGTAGTACCCGATGGACCCAGTCGATTGCTGAGCTAGCGGCATGATGGGCAATCTACCATGCTACAGTAGGGAGTTCCCAATGTCCTATATTGAGATTGGCTATATAACGACTCCAATTCAAGATCAGGGTCATCAGATTCTCACCAGTCATGAAATTGTAATACATCAGTCTACTCAGGCCGCTGTGGTTTTCAAGGCCATGGTAGCTAGACTCCAGGTTTCCAGAGACAACATAGTGGATCAATATAGGGTGTCTAGGTAGTGTCATAGGGCCAAAGTATAGGGAATATATTTTCAATGTAGAAGACCCATCAAGCATATGATCTCAGGCCTTCTAATATCATAGGTATTATTCTAGTTTTCCCAGTTTTATCTTCACTACAATTTGATCAGGGGGTTCACGTAGTTTTATATATGTTGCCATTATAGGTATCCATGGGCTCTGAGTCTTCTCTTTTGAAGATTTAATGATGCTAGAAACTTCTTTAGGGATATGGACGGAAGGTCGGGGTGCGTGTAAGGAGTTCCTCTTGATGTTGGTGGGTTTCACTACTTTTTGGATGTCAAGGTAATAGGAATTACATTCTTTGATGTCATACTCAAAATAGACTGGACTATACCTTTCACGTATTTATTGATTTCTATTGAAGTAGGGTGATTTTTACATCCCCCTGAGGTGGTTTGTCTCTATACAAGGGAGAGTTGGATGTCTAGGAAAACTAAGATATACCTTAGTAATTTTGGTTGAGTAGGAAGACAACATAGATTTCTAGTTTATTTCTGTATGACTGGGGAACAGATTAGATATATTTCTTTAAATGGGTTGATTGTTTTAGGGATATTTTCCCATGTGAATTTTCTGGTTTACCTCTGGAGAGGGAAGTGGAGTTCATGATCGAGCTAGTGCTAGGAGTTTCACTAGTATCCATTCCTCCGTACAAGATGGGTATATCAGACCTACATGACCTCAATAGGATGCAATAGAATTTTGAGGGCAATGGGATTATTCAACCCAATACTTCTTCATGGGGTTCGCCAGTACCTCTTTCAAAAAAAGGTGTATGTTAGCCTCAATCTAGGGTTGGATTATCGAAAAACTGAACCAGATGATGGTTAAAAAAATATATACATTACCAAGGTTAGATGGCATGTTTAATGAAATTCATGGAGCCTAAGTGTTCTAAAAAATCTACTTAAGATCAGGATATCACTAGGTATGTGTTTGATATTCATACACACATTATACCACATTTTCTAGCAGGTAAGTTCTGTACGAGTATGTGGATATGCCATTCAGTCTTATGAACATGCCCATGATCTTTAAGGAACTGATGAACGAAGTGTTCCATCATTAAATTTATTACATTATGGTGGGTTTTGTGGATGATATCTTGGTATATTATCAAAATTTACACAACCATTCCATCCATATTAATATCATTTTGATGACACTGATAAGGGATCATTTATATGCTATGCTCTCAAATTTCCACTTCTGGATGGATCTAATTCACTTCTTAGGTCACGTCATCTTTGAGACAGGAGTACCAGCGGACATTGAGAATGTGGGACTAGTAGTTACCTAGTAGAAGCCCAAGAATTCCATTGGGTTTCATAGTTTTCAAGGGAAATCTGGTTATGTCAATCATATTTGTACATGACCTCTCATGCTTATTATCCCCTGATGGCATGATTTAAAAATAAGGATGTGAAGTATGTATGGTAGGATTCTTAAGAGAAGGACATTCAGAAGCTGAAAGGGATATTAATAATGACACCAATACTAGTTTTTCTAGAGCAAGGAAGGAATTACACTATGTACTATGATGCTTCAGGTATCTGGTTGAGTGCACTGATTATGCCTGGGGTTTAAGTTTTTGTGTTTGAGTATCAGTAGTTGAGGTGAAAATAGAATAACTATATGATGCACAATATCAATTTATCAATGATTGTTTATGAATTACAATAATGGAGAAATTACTAATTAGGGTAGTGTTTTTTAGTGTTCATGGAACACAAAAGACATAAATACATCATTACTCAGTGAGATATAAATTTGAGGTAGTGAATGCGGGATGATTATAATCAGTCTTTCCATATTGATCTTACCTACATTCCTAGATATGAATATGTTGTGGCATATAAACTGAGCAGGTTTAATCACATGCTGATAGTGTTGGATTCCAGTAGATATTTTTATCTAATGGTGTTGTTCTCTAAGATTCACTTTGATGTGCATGACAGTCAAGGACATACATTCCTTCATTATTTAGCTATGTCATAAACCCTCTTGGACAGACTGAGGTTGATATGACTATCAAATTATGAAGGACTGGTCCTGTGGGAGAGTGTACCAAGTGAGGATCCACCTCTTGGTTGGATGGTAGGTGAGGATGATATTTTTAATATCCATGGATGTTTATTTGTTACACTGGATATACGTGAGGAGTTTATATAAGAGATTCATGAAATAGATTGTGGTGTACATAATAGAGTAACCATGATATATGGTGACGTGTTCCATCTGTACTGGTGGCCTAGTATGAAGAGGCATGTGGCTTGATTTGTGACAAGGTGTTCCACCTATCAGTAGGTGAAGGCCGGAATCAGTTGCCGGCTCTGATTTTACATCAGTTACTTATTATGTAGTGGAAATAAGATGATTTTGTGATGGATTTCATGAAGGGTTTACAGATGTTTCCCCGAGTTAATGATGCAATGTGGGGGTGGCTGAAAGACTTATTTAGGTCGCTCACTTCTTTCAAATCAAGAGTCCTTCGGTGTTGATGGGATTAGGAAGATGTGTATTCATGATGTGGTATGACAACATGTGTCCCTCATTCTATCATTTCAGATAGGTATTACTTCATTATGTTTCATTTATGGAAACATTATTAGAGGGTTTTGGGTACATAGTTTCTAATGAGAACAACATACCACCCCCAAACATATGGCTAGTCAGAGCGAACAAGACAGCTGCTAGAGGACATACTACGAGCATTCATTATAGACTTTGGGGGATGTTGGGAGAAGCAAATTACCCTGGATGAATTTTCATAAAATAATAGTTTTATGGTGACTACAATAATTGATCATTACGATGCTCCTTATTGTAGGCCATGTCGACCACCCATGTGATAGATGGAGACGAGTGAGACAGCTTAACCCGGACCACGCATCATGTATGTATAGTAGATTTTGAAATGTATGGAATCTACAATGATTTTTGAAAAATCTTATACCGATCACCACAGATGCCCCATAGAGTTCTTTGTCATGGATTTTCATTTCTTGCAAGTTTCACTAAGGTTGGGACAAAAGATAACTAGAAGATAGGCTATGCTTTCTACATGATACATCGGTCCAGTTGAGATTTTGGAAATGGTCAGGTCAATTTCTTATCAATTGCAGTTACCACATAGGTATATTGTTATTCATGACATATTCCATGATTTACAGTTACAAGGTTACTTTTCGGACGTGTCTCACACCTTTCAGTCTGAGTATGTTGAGTAACAAGAAGTTGGGTCCTTTGAGAAGAATCCCATTAATATTGTGGATCATAGAATTAAGGTTCTCTATGGCCGATCATTTCATTTGGTACACGAGTTATGGAAGGATGGTTTAGTGCAGGATGAGACATGGGAGAGGGATAATGAGGTAAGATCATAGTGGCCAAATTTGTTCTCAGATATTTCTTCACAACCCTTGTAAGGGAAATTGAGGGACGAATTGCTTTAAGGAGAGAGTTTTGTATGAGCATGGTACTTCCTTTGAGGCATGGATATTTCCATTTCAGTATGTACTTATAAAAATTGGGGAAAATATGCCATGGGGCTAGCTATACGGCTGTTAGATGATGTGACTAGGAACTAAAATTCATGTACTTATAAATACATGTCGTGTATGGAAGGCTACTCTCTATTTAATCTTGGTGCACAACCACGTAATGTTCGGGAAAGAATTTGTATGGACACACCATGTAGTCTCATATACATTCCATGTATTTTTTTATTGATTAAATTGAGAATTATCATCATTTTTCATCATATGGAAAAAATTCTTGTCTGGATTCATGAACAGAATAGTTTAAAGCTATTTTCCTCCCTAATTTATCATTTGAACCCTAGTTTATTCATCGTTGGTTACATAAGAAACCGATAAGTGGGATCTCTGTTCCTCTTGATTCTTTCTTCCAAATTTCGTCTCCTAATCTAGTTATTTAATGTTGAGAATTTATACATGTTTTTTTGATCTACTCCATTCTTGGCCGAATCAATGCCAAATACTAGACAAGGTGAGTCATACTATGACGCGGTAGGTGTTCTCGTTCTTTTCACATAATGTTATGTTGTTTATATGTTCCATATTTCCATTCCCCAATGATTAGTGTGTAACATTGAATTTTAATTCACCTTTTTGTCTTATAATGATGATTAGGTCATGAATTAATTTAAAATAAGAATAATTGAGCTTCTTGGTATGATTTAGGGCCACCACATTGGTGTATTACCTCAGAATGGTAGTTTATGTCTATTTGGATGAGGTTTCCTTTGAGGCATACCTTATTTTACATTATTATGTTGTTAAGAAACAATTAATTTCATAATGTAATTTCAATTGTTATAATTTCTGATTTGTTTGATTCAGGGGGTTTGAGATTAGTTATTTCCCCATTCCCCCATGAAAATACAATTATAATTTAATCCTTGTGACTATTTAATTCACTCATTGCTTGATACGTGTGATGGCCAAGTGAGTTGTTGTATGTTAACCATGTAATAGTGAAATTTCCATATGTTGTTTAATATGACGAAATGTTGATTTTCCAGTATTGTCCCTAATTGGTTTTTTATTCCAATAGTTGGGGATTTGTTAAGAATTTGGGAAACAATATGTAATTCCTAATGGAAAAGATTTGTTAGACCAATGGGTGAGGAGTTATTACGCCTGTGGGAAAGGATTTGTTAGGCCTGAGGGCAAGGATTTGGTTATTACATGGTAGGGTTTTTCTACTCCTATGAGAATGATACTAAATAGATTTTTGAAATAGATTTATAAATTAAGAATCTTCTTAGAAAAAGAACACAGTTGGATTTAGTCTTCACTTTATTCAATTAGATCTCATTTTTAGGTATCTATGTAGTATTATTTATACGACGGATTTATGGGATTATGCCGGATCATGAGACCATTATAAAATTTAATGTAATTGATTGGTTGAACAAAACATAATGATTGAAAAAGGAAAACATGACTTGAATGATGGTCAATTATTGAGTGCTTCTTAGTTTACTACTTTTACTTTTTGTACACTAATTGTTGTAGATGTTCACTAACAGATAGACATAGATCATTGGTGGTTTCCTACTCGGATTTATTTCTCACACCCTATTGGTGTCATGCTATGGTCCAAATAATATATTATTGTAGGTGATGATAAGGGAAATCTCCCTTGTACACATACCTGAGATGTTTTTTGGAGTAGTATTACAAGTGATCCTGCAGGGGCTTATGATCCTTCATAGTTTCCTTTGTTTTTTTGATAAAATATGGGGGATTCTTGCAATGTACCAGTTTTGGAAATTTTCATAGAACATAACATGATGCATCATCATTTGTATTGAATAGTACTTGGTTATTTATTTTTCTAGTCTTATGTTGTTTATTTTAGTTATATGATGTTTATTGATTCCAATATTGTACAAAATAATTTTTTTGTGTAACACACTTCCAATGAGGAAATAGTTTACCCACTATCATGACATAGTCCCTCAGTGCCAGTCAGTAGCCTCCTAAATTTGAGGAAATATGCTGGATTCCATGTGGCCAACCGTGTACACGGCACCACTTCATGTGTAATCCAAATATATGATTTTATAGTTATATCCCGTTGAATAATTTAATTAAATTTACCCAATATGTTATTAATAAACTTTTTCCTATTCAATCAGTTTCTAAGGTCCCTTTATGCAACATATTAGCTTAGGTACAACAATATCTAGTACCATGAGATGGTTCAACATATAACCTCACACATTCCTCCCCCATTCACAAAAGTATTTCTATTAGCAATGAGTGACTAATGGATCTTGTGGAGAGACAATTACCTCTTAACCATAGTAAACCAACAGTAAATATGCAATTAAACCTTAACATGAAATTATGAAAAACACCACAAATGATCCCATTCCACATTCCCAGAAGGAGTAAATACACATAAACCAATGTGGTAAAATATTTAATTTCCCTATAGTCATGTGCGGAAAAAACCAAAAATAAGGAATGCTAAAAAATACCAAAAATGAGTCCAAACATTTTTTTGGTTCCCTATTCCTTTATCCATCCCATATCAAAGATCTTCCATATGTCCTTTTCCTTTATCTTATCATGCGGTCATTAATTCTACTTCTGTGCACTATAGAAGCATGAGTAGGGGTGAATAAAAATCAGTAGTCAACCACTAATGATATCCAAAAAATTATCCATACGAATAAATTAGTATTCATAAGTGAAAATAATAATAAATAAGACTGTCAAAATAATAACTTTTCCTATTAAATATTATTCATTGTATTCCTGGGCCTTGTGTTCCAATGTGAAACCCAAAAACACAACACATCTAACATATGAAATCATTTATAACATTGATTTAAAAATGTAGAATGCTGTATTAGTTTATATATCCAGATCATGTTTATAAATTATTATCATAGAGTATCATTATGACATACTAAACCATAAAAAACTTCAGTGGAGCCTCGAGAGTCAGTCGATCCGAACCAATGGGATAAGAGACTCAGTCTGAAAACCTAGAAATTCCAATTATAATTTATTGTTTTTTTGGAAATCTATGACCATTTTTACAAACCATTCCAATAACGGTGTATCAAATCATTTATCATATATCTATGGTTAATCACACTCAACTCTTACCTCAATTATATAACAAGAAAAATCATCATTTAATAATAATACAATTATTTCCACCTATTTTATGTCTTTTAACCACAAGAACAATAATTTTTAATCCTTCATCACATTTACCAATTTTCAAGCAATAAAACATTTAAAACATTCTTGTAAATCCAAATACCATTTTAAAACATTAAATAACAACTAATAAATTTTATATTATATTAATTGCATATAACCTTCATTTAATTATTTAAAAATTCTATTCTCCTATCAAAGGGAGTGGATTGCCCCATGGGTGCCCATAAATATGGTCTAATTATCCTCAAAAGATCAAATGGGGATCATGATGGGTCCATCATATCATTTTGACACACAGTTTACCATTTAATACCATAGATAAATATTAATGGAGTACTAAAACCAATTAACAAACACATACATAAAAATTAACGAATCCAGAATATGCGATATAATTATAGAACACCAACCTCAAGTACATTGATGAACAATTGATTAAAATTATCTATTTTTTTAAACCCAAGAATCCTCTAAATCCAAAATAGTAAATTTAATTGAAAATAATTTCTTATATTATTCCAATGGTGATAAAGAGTATTACAAATCCTATTCCAAATAATTGGGGAAATTTTCATGTTAGAAACAATTGAATCTTCGATTCTCAATAAATAATATAATGAACAAATAATAATTGTATTTGAATGATCCTTGGATGAGGGGTAATATCTTTGTTCAGTACTCATGATTTTGGGGTAGGAGAGGTGAAGAAAATAGCTTAAGAACCCATAATCACAAAGGGATAAAAATGGGAATTCCCTCTTTTTATTGAGGCAAAAATTCTTTCCACGTAGTTGAAAAACCATGAACCAACAATGAACCACCCTTTATCCAAGAGGAGACATATGTGGAATTGTAACAGAGGAGTCCAACATAGGTTTCCATGAAATATGGAGGCAATGAGATTATATCTTTAAAAAACAAAAATTCCATGGTTCCCCTCTGTAAATACCCGTAAAAATTCAAGGAAATTTTTATTCATAATTCTCTACGGAATTTTACAAAGACGCTGTTTCTGACGGCATGTGATTTCGAGGCCCGGTGTGCCCGGAATCATTTTCCGAAGTTTGGCTCGGGTACGTTCAGTGAACGAACGGGCGGGTTTTTCTAACTTTTGAACTGGTGCTCAGAATCGAATTCTGAGGGCACCGATGGAATCACAGTGCCGGTAATTTCTTAGAAACGCCTCTTCCAGAGTTGTGTTTGCTCAGGTCTGGTTTTTAATTTTTGTGTTTAAGTTAAGAAATAAAATAAAGTTGTGCGACAACTTTTTTTATTTCACTTAAAGCCACTTAAAAGCCACTTAAAGCCACATGAGCTTTGTTAAAGTGGAAAGGGTGAAATCCAAAATATCCTACCCTCTTGGTAGGATATTTGTGAGGTGGGTCCTGCACGAGCCCCACCGTTTCATTTCCCCTAAGTAACGCACCTGCGAAAACCCCTCTTTAATGAAAGTCAACTAGTGCGTTCTCTAAAACTCTTAATGCTCCTATTAAATGGACAGTTCAGTCATTACCGTTAATTCACCGAATTAATGGTTCATTTCTTAACTTGTTTTTCAAATTGTTGGCATGTTAATAAAATAAGGCCAACACCCTTTTTGTGGACATGTTGCTTTTTGAGAGGATTTTGAGAGACTGTATCTTCATCCTCCTTCGCGAAGAACGCGAATAAACGCGAAGAACGCGAAGAATTCCGACCATCGACGAAAGGCGACGAAGAATGCCGAACCCTCAGAGATCGACGATGAGATGCCCTGTACCGCAACGCCGACGATCCTCCTCCCGCGATGTTCTTCTGTGTCAATCCTTCCTCGCGACAATCTTCGATCAACACCGATTGAGGTAGGGGTTTATGGATCTTTTTAAATTTACATTGTGGATTTTTATCCTTAACATGGATTTAATTCGTGAAATTAAATCTGTGTGTTTTCCTTAACCCTCGGAGATCGTCGACGCGACGCCGTGTTCTATGACGATGTGACGCCCCTCCGCGACGCGACGATCCTCTTCTCCCGCGATGATCAATTCCGCAAAGAACTCTCGTTCAATGACTACGACAGGGTAGAAGTTTTAAATTATTTAAATCTTGTGATTTATTCCTGCGTTGTTTGATTAAAAAATTGTTGAGCGACTTTTTAAACCGCTAACTCGGTGGGTGCAGACTAACAAACAATTCTGAACCCACCGCCCATTTCGTTCTTGGTGTGCGCAACAGAGAACGTCGTCAAAATCAGCCGCACGGGCGATGTAAGGTCCTCGCAGTGAAGTACGAACCCCGGGAGGTCTTTTGGCGAAGACGACAAGGAATTCCGACCACCGGAACTCATCCGGTGGTCCGCGGAGCAACCCGCCGGCGCGCCATGCTGGCACGGTGGCGCCGGCGGTGGGAGGCGGCGGCGCCCGGCGCGCCGCCGAGGAGAACTGCCGCGGTGGCGGCCGACAGACCCGCGACCGCGCGGGTCCGGAGAGAGACGGGACGCGGCCGGCTGCCGCGTCCGCTGGCAAGGGCGGCTCCATGCGGGGCTGCGGTTCTCTCAAGAGAGGGCAACACGCCCCCCGCACCGCTCGGCCGAGCCGACCCCTGGTGGTCGGGCCGGGCCGGCCCGGTCGGACCCGGACCCTGGTCGGGTCAACCCAGGGGGGGTTGGGCCGGGTCGGTCCGGGCCCAGACCCCCTGTTTTCAGAAATTTTCAAACTTTTTCCCATATCATAAGCTGCGAGCCTCCAATCGACGCTCCATCAACGGCGATGCGATCCATGGATCGAGGCGGTCATTTCGGTATATCACACTCAAGGTTTCAGAATACTTTGGGTTCAGCCGGGTTGGTTCGTACAAAAACCAACCGGGCCCTCGGAACGGAAATGCTCATATCTTGAGCTTTGGACGTACGATTGATGTACCGTCGACTTTGTTGGATTCCTTTTAGTGAGACGGATCTTTTGGCTTACTCTGCCCGAGGATTGGACAGATGTGGAGTACGGTCGGGTTGGTTTTTCCTTAAAAACCAACCGGGCCCCTGGAACGAAAAATCCAATAACTCTCAGACCGGGCGTCCGATTGACGCGCCATCTGCGACGTTGAGTTCCTGTTGACGATACGAAACTTTTGGATACATCAAATATGTACTATGTGTCAGTTGATGTATCAACCTCTCGGCTCATGGAGCAGACCCTCCCGAACGAGATTGTTGTGTGCGGAAACCCTAGTGCTGGCGGCGACGACGACGACTGTGCAGAGATCCTCAGTGGATTGGAGGACGACTGTGCAGAGATCCTCAGTGGATTCGATGATGAATGTTCAGAGATCGTCAGTGGATTCGACGAGGACTACAGCACTCAGCGATCCTTTGTGGGTCAGTGCTACCGATCCTATGTGGGTCCGATCCTGTGTGGGTCAGCGCTTAGCGGACCTGTGTGGGCCAGCGCCTACAGATCCTATGTGGGTCCGATCCTGTGTCGGTCTTTGCGAGGGTTAGTTACCTATCGATCCTTTGTGGGTCCGATGCTGTTTGGGTCATTGCGGGGGTTAGTAACCTATTGATCCTTTGTGGGTCAGATCCTTTGTGGGTCATTGCGGGGGTTAGTACCTATCAATTCATTGTGGGTCCAACAACTTAGATGAATATGTGGCAATATATGGTCATCTTTATCGTCATATGAAGTAGTATACCTATGTGAGCTGAATCCTGTTTTGCTTCCCTTTGTGGATTGTGTTGTGCTATCCTGTGTGGATTTACGTTTTTCTTTCCTGTGTGGGCTGGGTTGTACTTGGTCTCGGATGTTGGAGCCGAACGCGAATTGATGACTTAGGTATATGTATGGGAATATACCTAAGCTGTGTCGGATGTTACTTCATGATTGTATCATTCATTTGTCGATGCTGGGATACCTTCGGGGGTCTCGGGGTCCCTACTGAGTAGCTTATACTCACGCCTGCACGGGCTATGCTCGCATTACGTTGTGTTGGTTGCAGACGACGGACAGCGCTGATCGTGGTTGAGGCTTGCGGATTAGGACGGTACCTAGAGGTGGACCTCTGGGTGGGACGTACGCGGAGTGGTCGGCTGGACCCGAGGAGCAGTGGAGGCTATCTGTACCCACCCTTCAGGTTGAATTTCCATTGGATAGCTCGACGTTTTGGCTTTACTTTTCAGTTGCTATTTTCCCTTTCCAGTTGTACTTTACTTTCAGTTTGAGTTTGTATACTGCCCCACTTACTTTTCTGCACTTACTGTTGTACCAGTTTTTACATAGTGATTACATCTGCCTGCTTGCTCTATGGTGTTTGTGGTTTACTTTACAAAGGAAATGCCTTCGCTTTTACTGAGATTTATGCCTTGGTGCTAGTCTCCAGCCCCTGACTTTGGAAGGCGGTCTTGGGGTAGTCACGACACAGGCCCCGAGGACGGGTCGTGACAAATTGGTATCAAAGTGAGGTTCAGTTCTACGGCAGAACTCAAGACTCTGGTCTTTTTCTATGTGAAGAAATAGTGTTTAGCGTATTGGGTGTGGTTATCAGTCCAGGGAGTCCAGTGTTGGTGCGGCGGCCGACCTATCCATACACCAGGACCCTGACTTCTTATTTCCGACTTAATGCACGAAAGAATTGATTGCGTGTGTATTTCAAGTTTTATTTGTTATTACTTTGTGTCATCTCACCAGGTATATTGTTCTGACCGTGGCGCATCTGTTTCCTTTTTTAGGATGGCCCCACAATAGCATCCAGCTAGGGTTCCGAGAGTTGAGCGTGACGACAGCACACCGAGCGACGGGGCCTCCGTGCAGGGCCTTTTGACAGTAGAGCAACCGACGGTACTTTTACCCGCCGAGCCACAGATGCTTCCATCACCAGCCGCTGATGATGCACGTCGCCTTAGTGCACTGCATGAGTTCCAGTGCCAGCGACCGCCCAGAATCCACGGGGAGACGGACCCCCAGGAAGCCGAGGACTGGCTGGAGGCAGTGGTTCGAGTTTTCCAGTTAGTGAGGACAGCAGAAGACCTCATGGTGATCCTCGCAGCGAGCCTACTGCACGCGGCAGCTGGACGATGGTGGAGCTTGATGCACTAGGTGCACGATGAGGCATCTCTTCACTGGACAGACTTTGAGAGCCTCTTCCACCTAGAGTTCTTCCTAGCCACCCTCCGTGCGGTGCACATCCAGGAGTTTCTTCAGCTGCTGTAGGGCAGCTTGACGGTCGCCCAGTACTCGGCAAGATTTACTGATCTCTCACGCTACTCGACAGACATGGTACGGGACCCATTCTTCCGGGCCCGGACTTTTGAGCAGGGGTTGAGACATGATATCAGGGCATCACTGATCTCCCTCTGCATTCCGACCTAGGCAGGATTAGTGGAGCGAGCCCTTTTTATCGAGAGCTTTCTTGCTGAGCCTTCTCCAGCGGCAAGACCTACCGCGGGGCGGCACGTAGCAGAGTCTTCTACAGTAGGCAGCCAACAGATGAATCATGGGTCCAGGAAGACCAGACCCTCACGCAGACGTCCTCAGGACACTGGATCAGCAGTGTGGGGGACACAGCGTGGATCCAATCTTTCGAGAGGGAGACAGTGCTATACATGTGGAGGGCAGGGCCACATGGCTCGTGACTGCATGAACCACCATGCCGAGGAGCAGCAGATGGTTTAGGGGCCACCCAGGCATAGGCAGAGGGTCAACTGTGGCGGTCCGAAGGGAGAAGGCGGATGAGGTAGAGGAGATGGATGAGCAGCAAGTGGTGGGCGACACTTTGGGGCTCTACCACCACCACCACCAAGAGGTCCACCCCGACCACAGGGAGATGGAAGGCGGAGATAGGCACAGCTCCAGGAAGCGGAGGCCTATGACCACGGCGCGCCCGAGATGATTCAAGGTACTATCTGTGTCTATTACACACTTGCTTCAGTTCTTATAGACATAGGATCGAGTCACTCATTCATAGTTGATACCCTTGTTCAGAGCTTGGAGATTCTGACAGAGCAGTTGTCTAGATCCTTACGTCTAGAGACTCCTACGGGAGAAGACTCGACGATTGAGTACTGGTGCCGGCAGTGTGATCTCACTCTAGGAGGTGATAGCTTTGGCTGGGATCTTCTTGTAGCAGCGTCGAGGCCTTACAATGTCATCTTGGGCATGGATTGGTTATCTACAGTCCATGCACGGATTGACTGTATTAGGCACAAGGTGCGATGTGTACGCACCGACGGGAGCAATTTCACCTTCACCGGCGAGAAGGGAGCATTCGCAGCACAATATGGACTCTCGCAGAGGAGAGGACAAACCATCACTCATCAGTTGGCTAGCCTCATCCTAGGAGCAGTTGACGTGCAGAGTCTTAGTTTTCCTACAGTGGTGGATCAGTATGCGGACGTCTTTCCCAACGACGTTCCAGGGCTACCTCCTCATAGAGAGGTAGGATTTCGTATTTTCCAGCACCCCAGGATAGCCTCGATATCGACTCCAGCGTATCGGATGGCCCCCGCTGAGCATCGAGAGCTACGAGTACAATTGGAGGACTTGCAGGGTAAGGGATTCATACGACCCAGTGTTTCACCCCGGGATTCCCCGATATTGTTTGCCAAGAAGGCGGACGGGAGCTTGCGACTTTGTGTCGACTATCGTCACCTGAACCAAGTGACAGTGAGGAAAAATTATCTGATACCAAGGATTGATGACCTCTTCGATTAGCTCAATGGAGAACGGTGGTTCTCAAAGATAGACCTCAGGTCAGGCTATCATCAGCTCAGAGTTCGGGACGAGGACATACAGAAGACGGCCTTCAGATGTCAGTATGACCACTATGA
Organism: Viscum album; assembly: GCA_963277665.1. Classification (NCBI taxonomy): domain Eukaryota; kingdom Viridiplantae; phylum Streptophyta; class Magnoliopsida; order Santalales; family Viscaceae; genus Viscum; species Viscum album. Next base: position 1,651,378,634 of record OY728121.1, on the reverse strand, counting down.
GTTCTTGGTTATGCCATTCGGCATAACCACTACTCCAGCGGTGTTCATGGGCCTCATGAACATGATCTTTCATCCATACCTCAATCTATTTGTCATGGTCTTCATCGACGACATTTTGATTTACTCGACGACTGAGGAAGAGCATGCCTACCAATTACGGGTTGTACTAGACACACTTCGAGAGCACCAGCTTTATGGAAAGTTCTCTAAGTGTCAGTTCTGGATACATGAGGTCCACTTATTGGGACATGTCATCTCTAAGGAGGGATTTGTGGTGGATCCTTCAATGATCCAGGCAGTGCTAGCTAGGGAGCCACCCAAGAGCGTGATGGAGGTGCGGAGTTTCTTGGGACAAGCTGCATACTATTGGAGATTTGTGCCAGACTTATCCAGAGTTGCGGCACCACTATCAGCTCTTACGAAGAAGGGGAAACCCTTTGTGTGGTCAGACAGATGTCAGTAGAGCTTTCAGGAGCTGAGACAGAGATTGACCAGCGCCCTTATCTTGAGGTTGCCTGAGGAGGGAGTAGGGTACGTAGTCTACTGCGATGCATCAGGGACCGGACTCGGATGTGTCCAGATGCAGGAGCGGGCAATGATCGCCTATGGATCACGTCAGTTGTGGCCACATATAAGAACTACACTACCCATGACCTGGAGTTAGTAGTAGGGGAATTTGCTCCGAAGACATGGAAGCACTATCTGATGGGCAAGCGCTTTACAGTCTTTTCTGACCATCAGAGTCTCAGGTACATCCTCTCTCAGAAGGACCTGAACCTGAGACAGTGGCGATGGCTCGAGTTCCTCCAGGACTATGACTTTGAGATAGTCTATACTCCTGGGAAGGGGAACATGGTATTCAATGCTCTCAGCAGGAGGACAGGCATTCAGCTACTCGAGGAGGCGACAGAGCAGCTAGACGCTTTGAGGATATCCTTTGTGGATAGAGATGGAGCCTCTTTCCTTCAGTCACTCACAGTCTCTCCTCCACTACTACAGCGGGTCAAAGATGCACAACGTGGGGACGCTGACTATGAGATGCGGCGTGCACAAATATCCTCAGGACATGCAACTGATGGTTTATCCATTGGAGTAGATCACGACGTCCTTTTCAGAGGACGTACCTTGGTACCAGTTGCATTACGGGAGGAGGTGCTGGGAGAGTTTCACACTTCTCCTTTGGCAGTACATCCTGGAGTGGCGAAGATGTACCAGGATCTTAGACAATAGCATTGGTGGCCGGGCATGAAGAAGGTTGTGGCGGAGCTTGTTTCTCGATGCCTCACCTTCCAGCAGGAGAAGGCATAGCATCAGGTACCATCAGGCTTGGTATAGCCCTTGGATGTCCTGGAGTGGAAGTGGGACGAGATATCTATGGACTTCGTGACTGGGCTTCCACGCACTTCCAGAGGTCACGAATCCATCTGGGTGATTGTCGACCGACTCACCAAGTCGGCACACTTCTTACCCATCAGAGAGAAGGGCTCAGTGGAGAGCTTGGGACGCCTCTACATTCAGGAGATTGTACGGCTTCACTGTGTGCCATCATCTATCATCTCCGATCGAGATTCTCGCTTTACTTCCCGGCTTTGTAAGGGGTTGCAAGAGGCGTTCGGGATGCAGCTACGTCTGAGCACCGCCTTTCACCCTCAAACGGATGGTCAGACGGAGAGGACCATTCAGAATCTCAAGGACATGCTCCGCGCATGTGTCCTCGACTTTGGTCGTAGTTGGGAGTACCACCTACCCATGGTGGAGTTTGTGTACAACAATAGCTACCACTCCACCATCAGGATGAAACCATACGAGGCATTGTATAGCAGACCTTGCAGATCTCCTTTGTGCTGGAAAGACCCAGGGGAGTCAGCACTTGTGGGACTAGAGATGGTCTGGGCCATGACAGAGAAGGTCCAGGTCATCCAGGAGCGGATGAGGACATCTCAGATCCGGAAAAAGTCATATGCTGACATGAGGTGGAGGCCACTAGAGTTCGAGGATGTCGACGACATCTTCTTGCGTGTCTCACCTCGATGTGGATTAAAGAGATTTGGCGGAGGCGGTAAGTTGTCTTCACGCTTCATCGGACCATTCCATGTCCTCAGCAGGATTGGCGAGGTGGCTTATCGCTTGGCTCTACCACCTCAGTTGCACCGGGTGCACGACGTCTTCCACGTATCTCAGCTGAGGAGATTCGTGCATAACCCGATGCACATCATGGACCATGGGGAGCTAGACATTGATGATGGGGTGAATTTTGCGGAGGTCCTAGTGGAGATCGAGGATCGACAGGAGTGGGTCCTACGTGGACAATCGATTCCTCTAGTGCACCTCAGATAGCAGCACGAGAACCTCCAGGAGAGCACTTGGGAGCGGGAGGCTGATATGCGTGCTCAGTACCCACATTTGTTTCCCTAGTTTCTGATGTATCATTACGGGGACGTAAAGCCCTAAGCTGGGAGTGATGTAAAGACCATTAAAAATTCAAAGAAAATTTTTCTCTTAATTTTCTTTGGAATTTTACAAGAACGTTGTTTCTGACGGCACGTGATTCCGAGGCCCGGTGTGCCCGGAATCGTTTTCCGAAGTTTGGCTCGGGTACGTTCAGTGAACGAACGAGCGGGTTTTTCTAACTTATGAACGGGTACTCGGAATAGAATTCGGAGGGCACCGATGGAATCGCAGCGCTAGTAATTGCTTTGAAATGCCTTTTCCAGAGTTGCGTTTGCTCAAGTGTGGTTTTTAATTTTTGGGGTTATGTTAAGAAATAAAATAAAGTGGTGCGACAACTTTTTTTTTATTTCAATTAAAGCCACTTAAATGACACTTAAACCCACTTGAGCTATGTTGAATCGGATAGGGTTCAATCCAAAATATCCTACCCACTTGGTAGGATATTTGTGAGGTGGGGCCCGTACGAGCCCCACCGTTTCTTTTCCCCTAAGTAACGCACCCGCGAAAACCCCTCTTTAATGAAAGTCAACTGGTGCGTTTTCTAAAACTCTTAATGGTCATATTAAATGGATAGTTAAGTCGTTACCATTAATTCACCGAATTATTGGTTCGTTTCTTAACCTGTTTTTCAAATTGTTGTCATGTTAATAAAATAAGGCCAACACCATTTTTGTTGACAGGTTGCTTGTTGAGAGGATTTGGAGAGACTGTATCTTCATCCTCCTTCATGAAGAACACGAAGAATGTGATGAACGCGAAGAAGACGAAGAACGCCGACCATCGATGAAAGGCGACGAAGAACGCCGAACCCTCAGAGATCGACGACGCGACACCGTGTAACGCGACGCCGACGATCCTCCTCCCGCAACGTTCTTTTGCGACAATCCTTCCCCGCGACAATCTTTGATCAACACCTATTGAGGTAGGGGATTATAGATATTTTTAAATTTCCTTTGCGGATTTTTATCCTTAACATGGACTTAATTCGTGAAAATAAATCTGTGTGTTTTACTTAACCCCTGGAGATCGTCGACGCGACGCCCTGTTCCACGGCGACGCGATGCCCTTCCGCGACGCGACGATCCCCTTCTCCCGCGACGATCAATTCTGCGAAGAACTCACGTTCGACGACTATGATGAGGTATGGGTTTTAAATTATTTATATCTTGTGATTTATACCTACGGAATTTTATTAAAAAATTGTTTAAAGAATTTTTAAACCACTAACGCGGTGGGTGCGGACTAACAAACAAGTCCAAACCCACCGCCCCTTTTGTTCTTGGTGTGCGAAACGACGAACATCGACAAAATCAGCCGCACAGGTGATGTAAGGTCCTCGCAGTGATGGACGGACCCCTAGAGGACTTTTGGCGAAGACGGAAAGGAATTCCGACCACTGGAACTCGTCCAGGGGTCCGCGGAGCAACCCGCCGGCGCGCCACGACGGCACGGCAGCGCAGGCGGCGGGAGGCGGTGGCGCCCGGCGCCCCGCCGAGGAGAACTGCCGCGGCTGAAGCCTCAGCGGCGGCCGACAGACCCCCAACCACGTAGGTCCGGCGAGAGACGGGATGCGGCCAGCTGCCGCGTCTGCTGGCAAGGGCGGCCCCACACGGGGCCATGGTTCTCTCATGCGGGGGCAGCACGCCCCCCCCCCCCCCCCCGCGGCGCTCGGCCGTAACCTGCCGAGCCGACCCCTGGAGGTCGGGCCGCACCTGCGTCGGCCGGTCCGGGTCGTGCCCAGGCCAGGCTGGGCCACACAGGGCGGGCCGAGCCGCACCGACCGGGTCAGACCTGGACCCGGTTCGGGACGACCCAGGGGGGTAGGGCCAGGTCGGTCCGGGCCCAGGCCCCACGTTTTCGAACCTTTTAGAACTTTTGCCAGTATCTTGAGCTACGAGCCTGCGATCAACGTGTCGTTAGTGGAGATGCGACCCTTTGATCGAGGCGGTCATTTTAGTATATCACACTCAAGGTTTCGGAATACCTTGGGTTCATCCAGGTTGGTTCGTACACGAAACCAACCAGGCCCTCGGAGCGGAAACACTCATAACATGAGCTTCAGACGTCCAATTGATGTACCATCGACTTTTTTGGATTCCTCTTAGTGGTACATATCTTTTGTCTTACTTCGCGCAATGTTTGGACGCAGTTGGAGTATGGTCGGGTTGGTTTTTCCTTAAAAACCAACCTAGATCCTGGAACGAAAAATCCAATAACTCTGAGACTGGGCGTCCGATTGACGAGCCGTCTGAGACGTTGAGTTCATGTTGACGATACGGAACATTTTAATACATCAACTCTAGACTATGTGTTAGTTGATGTATCCGCCTCTCGTCTTGTGGAGCAGACCCACCCAAACGAGCTTGCGGTGTGCGGAAACCCTAGTGTTGGCTGCGACGATGACGACGACTGTGCAGAGATCCTCAGTGGATTCGACGACGACTATGCAAAGATCCTCAGTGGATTCGACGACGACTGTGTAGTGATCCTAAATGGATTTGATGCTGACTACATCACTCAGCGATCCTTTGTGGGTCAGTGCTACAGATCCTGTGTGGGTCTGATCCTGTGTGGGTCAGCACTCAGCAGTCCTGTGTGGGCCAGAGCCTACTGATCCTGTGTGGGTCTGATCCTGTGTGGGTCTTTGCGGGGGTTAGTTACCTATCGATACTTTGTGGGTCAGATCCTTTGTGGGTCATTGCGGGGGTTAGTTACCTATCGATCCTTTGTGGGTCATTGCGGGGGTTAGTACCTATCGATCCTTTGTGGGTCTGACGGCTTAGATGAATCAGTGGCAATATCTGGTCATTTTTATAGTCATATGAAGTTGTATACCTGTGTGAGATGAATCCTGTTTTGATTTCCTTTGTAGATTGTGTTGTGCTATCCTGTGTGGATTTACGTTTTTCTTTCCTGTGTGGGCTAGGATGTACTTGGGCTCAGATGTTGGAGCCGAACGAGAATTGATGACTTAGGTATATGTATGGGCATATACCTAAGCAGTGTCGGAAGATACTTCGTGATTGTATCTTTCCTTTGTGGATTATCCTTTATGGATTCTGGGAGACCATCGGGGGTCTCCAGGTCCCTACTGAGTAGCTTATACTCACCCCTGCACGGGCTATACCCGCACTACGTTGTGTTGGTTGCAGACGACGGACATCACTAATCGTGGTTGAGGCTTGCGGAGCAGGACGGTACCTGGAGGTGGACCACTGGGTGGGACGTACTCGGAGCGGTCGGCTGGACCCGAGGAGCAGTGGAGGATATCTGTACCCACCCTTCAGGTGGAATTTCCAGTGGACAGCTCGACGTTGCGGCTTTACTATTCAGTTGTTGTTTTCCCTTTACAGTTGTACTTTACTTTCAGTTTGGGTTTGTATACTGGCCCACATACTTTTCTGCACTTACTGTTGTACCGATTTTTAGTTAGTGTTTACTTCTTCCTTCTTGCTCTGTGGTGTTTTTGGTTTACTTTACAAAGTCAATGCCTTCCCTTTTACCAGGATTTACGCTTTGGTGCTAGTCGCCAGCCCCTGGCCTTTGGAAGGTGGGCTTGGGGTAGTCACGGCACGGGCCACAAGAATGGCTCGTGACACCCTCATTTTTTTCATACCATATACCCTCCCACTACACATTGCACAACATAGGAAAATGGTTAGTACTAACTGTGGACCAACCATTCAACCTTAATAGTATAGAAACTTTTCTTTAATTTTTGTGTCCCGAAACCTCCGTACATCCCTAATCCGACTCATTTTCATGGAAAATTTTCATTAACCATTATAAATGGAATGAAAAAAATATGTAAACAAGGATTCACCTCTATGAAAGGTCAGGATCCTAAATTCTTTCTACAATATAACTACTCATACTCGATCTTCACTCCCAAGAATTATGAATATTTCTAGGAAAATTGGTCACGACAGATTTCTCATATATCCTCCTCTATATTGAATGTTTCCTCTCTAATTTTACCATGATACCATATAAATCAGTTCAGTGACATAGTCCTACCCTAAAAAAGTTACAACATTAATCGACAACATGATCAGATGCCCCTTAAAATTTCCCTCAATCTCATTCTCCATATCATCAACATTGATGAAATGATATGGGATGGCATGATACTAATGAATATTTTACTCAGGAAATGCACCATGCGTGACACTATAACACATTGGAAGATCCATTCAAAAAATCATCAATCAGATCCCTTTGGCAATATAGAATTAACCATAATACATGGGAATCAACTTGACTTGTTTTCAAATCAGACAATGAATCATCCTTGGAGACACATAGTGAAGCTCAAATTCTATGTACATAAACATTGGAGGTCAAGGAACATGATCAAAAAAGTTTCTGGTCTTCTATATTCCATAACCATGTACTTCTAAATCAGTTGAACCTATTTGATGTATCTGAAATGAGACTTTGTCCCAAAAACCGTGATTCCCCCACATCCACAAAACCTAAGAGAGATCTACTTGGCCTATAATAGAGCACATCATATAGCTCCATCTGATTAGACTTATGATAACTGTTGTTATATAAATACTCAAATATCACTATTTTCTTCTCCCATTTCGACTAAAGTCTAAAACACATGCCCAAAACATATCTTAAAACACCTAAATATTATGTTTTAATTTCTCCTCTCTCTGTAGGTGACATGGAATACTCAAAAAACACTAGGTTACCAAGAACCATTTTTAACCCATTCATAAGACATGATATACATTTCAGATCATGATATAAATTAATACACTATGGTTCCCTATGAAATGCTACCATATCATGGATATAAAAGTCACCCAACAAGTCAATAGTGAATGTATCCTAAATTGGAATGAAATTATATACCATATTCAAGAGATCCACAATCACCCAAATTGAATGATTCTTATTTGGTATTCTTCATATACCTTCCAAAAAATCAACGGTAACAACGTCCGACATCTATTCCGAAATTGGAAATGAGTGTAAAAAACCACCATGTCATGGATGCTCATTCTTGACTAGAAAATAGGTATAAAAACACTAAAATACATGCAATATACCTTATTATTCCAATCCACCAATACTATATACGAAGATCGTGATACAATTTTGTCATATCTAGGTTGAACCGTCCACTTAAAATATATAAACTCACAGATAATATCTTCCCATAATCATATATGAACATGAATGTTTCCAAAAAATATAATAACTTTGTCCTCATCCATATTACTATTATAATGTTTCTCTGCTCTTCTAAAACTATTTTTCAAGGACTTGAATTTTGATTCCTCATTTAACCTTTTATATACCTGATTCTAAAGAGAGGTGTATGTTGGATAAGGACATGAGTTTTATCCTCTCATGGTCCTCCTGAAAACCTATATGCATCTCATCAAAGAAATACATCATCTTCTATATTGAACTATACTACCAAACTACATCAGTCTGTTCCTTTTTGCTCAATTAATCTACAACTCAATTTCCTTCACCATATGTAAAATATAAAAAATTATTGATAGACTACATACATTCAACCCATCTTGAGTTTTAATGATTAACCTCACACTTGGAAAATACATACATATATAATTTATGGTCAGAATAATCAATAAAATTCTCACAAAAAAGGTAATGCTTCCAGCATTTCAATGCATAAACTAAAACAAATAATTCAAGATCATGGGTAGGATAGTTATATTCAGGTGCCCTCAACAACCATGATCCATACTCCATGACTCGATATCTTGTTGTAAAAACCTATCCTAGTACAATCCTAGATGTGTCACAATTAAATTTATATTCCTTAACGAGATAGGTTATGATCAATATAAGTGTAGTGGTCTGGAAATTCAATATCCCCTGAATATCACTCTCAAATTATTCAGACTACTGAAACCATAAAATCCATTCAGCAAAGCATAAAAGTGGCACAAACAAGAGATAAAATTCTCAGATTAAACATCAATAATAACCTTCCAACCCCATAAAGCATCTAATATCCATAAATTTTTGGGCATCACCCAATAAAAATATCATAAACCTTATATAGGCCCATTGACACACCATACTTTGAGATACATTGTCGATTAAAATTTTGGTCACACGGATATCATGGAATATAGTAGGTACTCTATTTGTTTATTCTAGATGATTATAATATATGTGTTATGATCGTCATGATTCTTGGAGTACACAATTATTTCACCTATAAAGAAAATCAAAAACATATACAGATACAGGTGAATGATTCGGTTCATCATGTGAATAAAATAGAATGTGTGTTGGTCATCCCAAGAGGCATTAGGATGAACTCGTATAAACCATACCTACTTTTTTAATATTTTTTTGGTATAAAATACGTTATCAACACGATCTTATCATACCATTACCTCAGATAATTTTTTTTGAACCTAGAAGAAACTTTCATCTTGTCTGAAAGAAATCCATACATGTAAGATGATATGAATTCATGATTCTCATCTAACTCAAAATGGATTAATATATAAAAAATGTATGTTTATATCATTATTATTAAAAAGATTAAAATATATCCCCATGGTTAAATATTCCGATGGATAAATCATTATTATATGATTCCCCATTATGTGTTTTAATCTTTTGATGTTTTTCTTGAACCATTCTTTATAGATTAATACAAAATTCCTTATCTGCATGCATAAACTCAATCCTGAAATATAGATCTCTATTAAGAGGAATCCATGAGAAGTCTATATGAAACATGTATTCAATCCGATCCACCACTTTAATAATGTTATTTTTTCCACTACCTGATTATCTAGAAATTGAATCAAAACATGGGGTATGAGATCACATGGTTATCTATGAACTATCCCTGAATGTCTATCCAAAATATCTGATTCCCTTGAGGGATATAAATTTCACCTTCAAGAGATGTGAAAAACACTAAAAATGATAACATTCAATGTGTATATGTTATGTAACCCACCGATCCATACATAGTATCATATCAAAACCCATCATCTCAAGAATGTTAAAGTCCCAAAGTAGATGATGCCAACCAAACAAGAGGGAACAATCCTAAAAATTATAGATATATTTGGATGGTACTCTTAATGGTGTTTCAGCATACATAAATGCCCATATATATTCCAATACTAGACACAAAACATAATCCAACTAAGAAGATGTAATAGAATGTGAGGTTCATATATCAAATTATGCACTAGATATAAATGAAAAAATAACAATCATACCTCGAATGGATGATTGTCAAGCCTCACCACCACTATGTGTATGATGAATTTAATGATGATAACCTCCAATTAATCCATCGACTCTTGTCTACATCCCTAGTTACACACTAGAATTATGATATGGATGATTTTGTCCTCAAATACCAATTTCGCTACCCCAAACTGCATGGCTTGTAGAAATCAGACATCCTTCATTGTATGGGGTAGTACACCCTCCCTTCACTCTACATCGGTCTTGTTCCCATATTACTACCTAGATAACGAGGGTTCCTACCAAATTTTTTTTCATGTGCCATTCTAAATCATCCTTGATACTCAATTGGTGGCCAGGGACACTGTCCACACATGTGTCATGTCCTTTGGAATAGATAGAAGAACACACGATCGATACCCTAAGAGGCTAGTCCCCTATCCAAAATTCTTATTATACCACATACCTTATAGAAACCATAAAAATAATGATTCCAACTATTTTTTTCATTACCAGTGGTTCATCAAACTAAAAAGGTCACCCTACCATTAGAATTCTCCTTCATGATCCCTCCAAAATAAGATCATATTCTACCACCTCATAAATATTAATTAAATTGAATATATTTACTTGGGTGGCATGATCTTGGAGCTATTTCAGACCTAAAAATGACTTCTAATAGATGCATCATCCCCTAAAAATGTTGGAAAAAATTGTCTCAAGTTAGTGAACTAGACACTATATCCATCATGTATATAGTCTATGAGTAAAGATCATACATTACTCATTGCGCTTTTGTATCAGAGTCTCTAGATAGAAAGGTTCCGGAAACATTTCTAGGAAATCCTTCTACATCACACCATATACCTAGTTGGTTTAAAATCTATTGTCCCACCTACACTTCACCATTGATAACAAAATAAATTCTTTTAACATGATCCATTTTTGAGGTGGAACCTTTTTGTTGTCCAAAATCATCTAGATAGAATCTATAAAATATACAACTTTCTCAGGTAAAACATCTCAATAAAATGTTGATGGATGTGGTAGCCAAAACTCCCTTGTAATGTAAAACATACTTAGTGTTTCCCTCCCTAAGTCTTTCTCCATGAACTATATAAAAATATATATGTTCTCAGGGAACTAATCTTCCTGTATGACCCAGAATCAAGGAGGGAACTTTTCACACCGTCATAGGTTCATTCTCTATGATGTCCTCCTATCACCCATCTATTAATAATAATCATGGATAAATATATCAACAATTTGAAACACACATATCAAAAAACATAACACAAGGTTTCCACAATTACAAAATAGAGGGATTTCTACCATCCAATAGCAACCCACTCAACATACACATCCCCAATGGATATAGTAACATCATGAACACTTCCCCCTACCATCACTATCATGGTCCACTGAAAACATTGGGTAACCTGAATCTCAATTTCTAACATTATGTTATACAACATACTAACCATTTCATTTATCATCATTTAATTATTTAATAGGTACATATTTCTCCATATGAATTATTTTTTTACAATTCAATTTAATAATTTACATTTTACAGTTTTTTTTATCTTTATTGGGAATTAGTTCATTAAAATTATAATTAAACAAAAAATAATTTTATCTCTCATATATCTCATGCATTTACCCATGTGTTCCAATCATGATTCATGTCACATAAATTTTTTTTTCTTATAATGATCCATGCATACAGATTCTCCAACTATTCTTGACCACAAGAAAAATCAATTAAAACAATATCATCACACAGAAAGTGTATCAAACAATGTAAAATAACATTCATCTATAGTAATAAACATTAAGAATAATAATCCCCAAACAAGGTATATGGGTATTTTTGTGTACAAGGGTTAAATATTACTAAGCATGAGCTCATGAACATGGCCTAACTCAACTTGATTCATATCTACCATTCTCAAATAATAATGAAATAGAAAAAAAATCCTTTATGATACAAAATATTAACGACTTGTCCCAAGGGCCACTATTGTAACGCCCCGACCCCAGTTACCCAGAGTCGGTGCATTATTACATAACATTGGCATGATCACAAGAAAGATCAAATCTCGAAAGACCGATTGGTTTAGTAGCCTTGGAAACACTAGATATATTCATAAGTTTTACATTACATCATTAAACGAAAGAATACTACAACAACATATTTTCTCCATAATCCATACTCATATCCCCACATAATATCCCTGCAGGTCATTCATAACTTACTTCTTCACTTCCTGGGAAAAATGAAACATAGAAAAGGGGTGAGCTGAAATTCCCAGTAAGGATAACAATATAGCGGAAACTTTCATAAATAAGAATAAACTTTTAAGGCAATGTATAACTAAAACAAAAGCCTTTCAAACATGAACTTTCAACATGGTATGGCATAAATAAAATGAAATAATGCCATTTACTTATTCACATGGATATTCTACTAATCGAATAATCACATGAAAAAATCAATAACCACTTTCATAATGTTGGAATGCATAATGCCAGACTATCATAACCACATAGTCAAGGCCTCGTGCCAAGACTACAAATAAGATTTTGTCAAGGCCTTGTGCCAAGACACTAGTTTGTCTCATGAGACCTACCGATGCATCGAGGAGCTATAGCGGGCTCCACCCGTCACATATTAAGTCCAATGCATTCCCATATGAAAAGGTTTAAACATAACATAAACATTCGTATTAAAACTAGCATACGAAATGTCAATACTTTCACCATAAACTTTGAATGTTATAAAAATAGAACATCAACAGTCAAAAATGTCACAAAACCTTCAATACAATATAGAAGTTTTGTATCATAATAAATCATCTTCAAATAAGCTTAAAATTCATCAAAGGATGTTGACATAGATGAAATCAAAACTATTTGATAGAAATATCTCCTTTTTTGAAATCATTTAAAAGTCACAAATTTATAAAGGAAGTAGTTAAAAAGAGATTTTTGAATCAAAGTGTCCCATACCACTTTGAAAAGGAATTAAAATTTTTAAAAACATTCATGTCCATATAAATAAATCCTTAAAAACCACTTTGAAGACATTAATTAAAAAGATTTATAAAGATAAATCTTTAAAACATTTAAAATTCTGATTTTGATAAAGAGTACCTTTCTGAAATTCTTAAATTATTTATTTTGAAATCATTTAAAAGTCACATAATTATAAAATAAAACATTTACTTTGAAAATATCCTTGTAAGCTTGTAAGGGAAGCTTTGACGATTTTATAACGGCGGTAAATAGCTACACCTGCCGTATAAGTTTAAAAAAAACATTCTTACCTTAAATTTGTCAAAAGGTAAAAAGTGCCTTGTTTGGAAAATGATGGAAATATTCCTTTAAAAACACATAAGGGTATAAATTACTATAACCCATATTATTTGTAAATAGTAAAAATGTTTTGAAATACATTTCTAAGTAACATGGATGTGGATGATAAAAAAATCCCAGTAGATAATTATGTATAAACAACCTCGGATAATGAAGAGATTGAGAAATAAACCCTTACCTTGTACTTTTCCTTGGTTGGGGTAGGTTAACCTCCTGTATAATGGTGAAATAGTTGTTATTAAATTATACAAGAATCATATATAATAATATGATATCATATATGATCTTTTAACATTGATTTGTTAATAATATCTTAGTATTATCATTATATCGGGTGTTAACTTACTTGTTTTCTTTTATATGTTTTGTTACGTAAGACATGTTTGTAAAGGATAGGTTGTATATTATTCATATCCAGAATGATATCAAGTCCTTAAACATCATTTTTAAATCATCAAATGATAATTATACTTGAATGGATACGATGGAGAATGAATCTTATCGCGTTTGTGGAGACGGTAGTCCGTACGTACGCACGAGCGACAATATCATTCTTTTGATATTAAAATAATATATAAATGGATGGTATATCATATATAAAGAATCATTAACATGTTATATTTATTATTTACATGAGTTACACATCATTATTATACCCATCCAAATAATAATATATTGAATAACAATTACACCACGACGTGGAGACGGTAAGCCGTACGTATGCACGTATGGTGACATGTTATTCAAAGGGTGGATAGAATACTGAATATGGTTGTACCATATTTATAATAACATCACAGTATATGTACGATACTGGAGTTATTATTTTAGAATGGTAAGAACAAAGAAAGAGGAAGTGGAAGAAGAAAGGAACTTGGAGAAGGGTGGTGAAATCATTACCTCTTCTTCGGGTTCTTCCTTTTGATTTGATCAAAAGGGCTCCTTAGGTTGGCTTTCTGATCAAACTAAGGCCTCTAGGTTGTAGTGAGGGATGTTGGGAGAGTATTTGGGCAGAGTTTGGCCGATCCAAAAGGCTTTTAAGGTGTGAATAAATGAGAAGGAGGAGTGCCCTTTTATAAGAGGGGTGAGGGGCACCTTTGGAAAAGCTAGAAATATTAATTTATAATAAATTCATATTCGGTTTACAATGGCTCCAAAGTTGACTATTAAAAGGATAAGGTGGGGATAGGTCGAAAACCACTAAACCAATAGAATTTAGACAGGTTTGGGTACTTATATTAACCTTATCTTTAAGTATTAACTCTAAGTTAATTAGTTTCACTTTTACAATGTCTCTTTGTATTTTTATATAATATGGTTAATAAACAAACTATATACATCCAAGCGACCCTCAAGTGGTCCATTAATGATGAACCTATCATGATATAAGTCTCTTGGCCGAACCTTAGATTTTTATGAATTTAATATGAATTAATAATATAATATTTGTTTTAAGAACTCTTTTATGTCAATTTTGACACTATTCAATAGTTGATTTTTTTGAAACTCATAACAGATTGATTACTTCGAAAAAAGTCAATTAAATCAATCCTAATATATCATATTATCCTATAAAATTAGTTTAATTCATTAAAAGTTTCATATTATATTTATTTGGGTATTTATAATATCAATTATTTTAATTTTTCACTATTATAGTAATTACTGCATCATCATTGTGTCATATATAAAATAAATTATTTAATGTCTAAAAATTATAAATAAAATATCATAATGTAGGAACTCTTTTTATCTTTCTAATTAATATTTATAATCTAAATGCCAACATACATAACCCTATGTAACAATTGTTGTTCTAAAAGATATATGCTTGTGTCCTTTTTGTATTCATTTTAACTAAATTAAAATAAAGTGTCATTATCACTTACAAGTGGATCCATGGGGTCCCAAAATAGACCCAAAGATGCTCATGGTCGACCATGTATCAACCAATATGTTTAAGACACGTTTTAGGGTAATTTAGTATTATTATAATATTATTTTTTAACCCTTATTTACCGGATTTAGCCTTAACCATGGTAAATAAAATATTTACCGCAGTAATTATTCAAAATGTCTAAAAATAAAAGTTACCTATTTACACAATTTGAACATCTTGATTCAAAATATGGAATCAATTTTCCTAAAATCAAAACACAGAAGTGGCAGAAATTAATTTAAAATTAATTCCCGCTGTCAAAACAAAAAGCGTGTTTTTAAGAGATAATAACTATCAAAAGATTGACACTTGTTTATGTTCGGTTTAATTGTAAAATTATGTCCAATGACCAACATTATATTAAATATTAAAAATATATTCTAAATATACTTTAAAACCACTCAAATTCATAATTTATCACTATTAATTATTTTGATTAAAAAAGTTGTTTTTAATTAAAATTTAGTAATTTTCACTATTTATCAAAATATGAAAGTTATCCGAAAAGTACCAAAATTTCACCTTAGGCTAAATTTGATATTCCGAATCCAAAAATGAAGTCCATTTTAAAATATAAAATATATATAACTTTAAAAAGTAAGTATTACTATTCATAACAGCTAGTTTGATTGGTTACGGTGTGTTAGAACTCGAAGTTGCGTACAACACACGCTACTGTTTTATTCAAAGGAAAGTGTACCGTGGAAGCTTGGGATGTTTAATTTTAAATTTTTTGATGTCTCCATTTAGTCAAAAAGTTTAAAATATTGTATTTAAAAAGGTTTCACTATCAAAAGTTGATAAAAGTGCAATACTGAAAATTAATCTGTTCTTGCATTATGACTAAGAAACTCATAATATGGATTCTAAAATTATAAGGATTATATAAAGTTTAAAATTTAGTTAATACTATTCATGACCTCTTTTAATGGCTTTTTTTTGGTAAGTCATGGTTCAATTGAACTCAGTGTTGCGTGTAGTGAATGTTATTGAATTATTTTGAAGAAATAACACACTATGAAATCTTGGGGTGTTACATTCTCCCCTCCTTCAATAAATTGCGTCCTCGCAATTTGAAATTGTTCATCAAAAATAAAAGGTTGAAAGTAGAAAATATATTTGTGGGAAAACCCACATAGGAAATTGGGTTACTAAAATTTAGTCTTAATATGAGGAAAAGAGAAATCAAAGGGTCACCACCAAATTATGATCTCGATTAGGAGAACATTGGTGGAAATTAGAGACATATAATTGGAGGAAAAACGTAAATATTTATGGGTAGTGATTGAGGTCGTCAATAACAAACAAGTGTATAATTGAGGTCCTTAAATTCATCAATCCATGATGATTTGAAATACCATCGGTTCAACAAAACATAGGGTATTAGGATAACACATTTTTGACGTTTCAAAATATCTTAGTTTAAATCCCACATCGAAAAATGAATTAATGAGGCCTCTATTTAAAATAAAGAGTGGAAAGTATGAAGATTACCGAAAATAACACATACTAGGGTTCCATGTAGGAATATATGGATATGGAAGAGAAATCTAACCATCAATTATCTGATGGAGAGTGGTAGAGAACATGGCTATGAAAAGGCCAACAATCCCAAAGCCATAAATTAGTGATGATTTAAGGTACCATCTAGGACAACATTTTTGTTCTAAGTTTCTTTTCTTAATATTGAGGAATTTATTTATGAGATTGGCTAAGATCATAAGGAGATATACTTACTTTATAATTAGAGTTTTGTCCATTAATAAATTTCTACCATAAACACATCTTTCACTCGTAAAAAAATTATATTTATACTATTCGTACAGGGTTCCAAAATAAAGAAATTTATAATTCATCTACCAGATCTTTTAAAAAAAACTACATTATTTAATCCAGGACATCTCTGGGGCCAGTGGTAGGTGATACACCCTTGTCGCCCTTCGGTTGCGGGTTCGAGTCTCGCAGCCTTGCCGGACGCGACAGGTTGCCGCCCGACCTCCGGGTTGTCATTTTATGGAAATCCAAAATAATCCAAACTAGAACTATCCAAAATACTTCTATCCAAACTCACAGTCCAACATTTAAAAGGAAGGTAAAAATAATATAGATCCTTTTTACCCTGTAATAGCATATGAATACCTTCATCATGTATTACCATATTTCTTATTGATTACATTCATGTTCCCTTATTCCATATAGAATGCTGGATATACTTCATTAATCCAAAAAAATTTTAAACCCCAACAATGATGGAATATACAAATCATTAATCAGCTTCAAGGTAGTCAATAATATCCAATATAATTTATCCAAATCAATCATGTATTATTCTAAAATCACCACCTCGGTATCTGAACCATATTATGGTTTATCTTTCTCTCAACCATATATTTTCCAAACATTTAACCTGCTACTGAGTCACTTTTCTTTGTTCCACACCATCTCAAGTCCTTAATGAAATAGTACTGCAGTACAATCCTTATATACTCCATAATTATTATAACAAGTACATTGTTGATACAACACTCAATTGATATAATCAACATAATAAATCTAATCATTCCTCTTAATCTGTGGTAGTATCATAACTTGATTATTATCCAATAGCATCATTTGCGGCATAGTTTGATGACTGGGACATAGGTTCGCGTAGTGTCCAAACTCCTTGCAAATGAAGCATTGTACATTTAAAACCATTTTCTTACCCTTGCAGTCATGTACTTTGTGCCCTTTTCCTCCACACTTATAACAAACTCTCATTCCTTTCAGGCAAGTTCCAGGGTGTTTCTTTCCACAGTTACCACATATGGGAAATTCTTCTTTTCCCTCTTCCCTTTATCCATCTTTCTCTCTTCCATCCTTTTATTCTCTTGCTTCCCTTCAAAGCCATAGGACTTAGTAAACTCTTTACATATCTTATCAACACATGATATTATTTTTTCATATGATGATAATACATGGGAGACTATTTCTCTTATAAATTCTAGCTTAAGACCATGAAAGATATGATCCTTCCTTCTCTTTGAATCATATGTATTTCTGGAGTTCTCATTCCTTCTACTGGGCGCCATTTCTATACCATGGCATAAACTAGATCAGTTTATGAATCAAAACACATAATCCCATACTTATAAAACACTTAACATAAATTGAACTATTTATGGATATAATCCATAATCATAAAAATGTTTTCTTTGAGGAAGTATATACTCATAAACCCTTCATAATGATTTGTAAAGAAAATGAGAGTTATCCTAAGCATATCCCTCGGGAGTGTCGTAACCAAGAGTGTAGCAAGGCCCGTTGTCGTGCACCAGTTCCCGTTCGAGTCTAGCTCAAAGCGGTGTTTTCGGGTTTTACCCCTAGGTACATCTGTTCCAGAGCCGCCTCTACCTGCTCGTATCCAGACAGGGATTTATTGCTCGGAAAACTCACAAAATCTCTACAATACCAAAATTCTAGGAAGTTCTTCTATACTAAACCTCAAAGTTCATCTTAGGTCTACGTGCTCAAATCAAAGTTTATCTAAATCTAGCTTCCAAGGTTTGTACTAAACTTCCTCTGATACCAACTGTAACGCCCCGACCCCAGTTACCCAGAGTCGGTGCATTATTACATAACATTGGCATGATCACAAGAAAGATCAAATCTCGAAAGACCGATTGGTTTAGTAGCCTTGGAAACACTAGATATATTCATAAGTTTTACATTACATCATTAAACGAAAGACTACTACAACAACATATTGTCTCCATAATCCATACTCATATCCCCACATAATATCCCTACAGGTCATTCATAACTTACTTCTTCACTTCCTGGGAAAAATGAAACATAGAAAAGGGGTGAGCTCAAATGCCCAGTAAGGATAACAATATAGCGGAAACATTCATAAATAAGAATAAACATTTAAGGAAATGTATAACTAAAACAAAATCCTTTCAAACATAAACTTTCAACATGGTATGGCATAAATAAAATGAAATAATGCCATTACTTATTCACATGGATATTCTACTAATCGAATAATCACATGCAAAAATCAATAACCACTTTCATAATGTTGGAATGCATAATGCCAGACTATCATAACCACATAGTCAAGGCCTCGTTCCAAGAATACAAATAAGATTTTGTCAAGGCCTTGTGCCAAGACACTAGTTTGTCTCATGAGACCTACCGATGCATCAAGGAGCTATAGCGGGCTCCACCCGTCACATATTAAGTCCAATGCATTCCCATATGAAAAGGTTTAAACATAACATAAACATTCGTATTCAAACTATCATTCGAAATGTCAAATACTTTCACCATAAACTATGAATGTTATAAAAATAGAACATCCACAGTCAAAAATGTCACAAAACCTTCAATACAATATAGAAGTTTTGTATCATAATAAATCATCTTCAAATAAGCTTAAAATTCATCAAAGGATGTTGACATAGATGAAATCAAAACTATTTGAGAGAAATATCTCCTTTTTTGAAATCATTTAAAAGTCACACATTTATAAAGGAAGTAATTAAAAAGAGATTTTTGAATCAAAGTGTCCCATACCACTTTGAAACTTCTGAAAGGAATTAAAATTTTTAAAAACATTCATGTCCATATAAATAAATCCTTAAAAACCATTTGGAAGATATTAATTAAAAAGATTTATAAAGATAAATCTTTAAAACATTTAAAATTTTGATTTTGATAAAGAGTACCTTTCTGAAATTCTTAAATTATTTATTTTGAAATCATTTAAAAGTCACATAATTATAAAATAAAACATTTACTATGAAAATATCCTTTAAGCTTGTAAGGGAAGCTTTGACGATTTTATAACGGCGGTAAATAGCTACACCTGCCGTATAAGTTTTAAAAAAACATTCTTACCTTAAATTTGTCAAAAGGTAAAAAGTGCCTTGTTTGGAAAACGATGGAAATATTCCTTTAAAAACACATAAGGGTATAAATTACTATAAACCATATTCTTTGTAAATAGTAAAAATGTTTTGAAATACATTTCTAAGTAACATGGATGTGGATGATAAAGAAATCCCAGTAGATAATTATGTATAAACAACCTCGGATAATGAAGAGATTGCGAAATAAACCCTTACCTTGTACTTTTCCATGGTTGGGGTAGATTAACCTACTGTATAATGGTGAAATAGTTGTTATTAAATTATACAAGAATCATATATAATTATATGATATCATATATGATCTTTTAACATTGATTTGTTAATAATATCTTAGTATTATCCTTATATCGGGTGTTAACTTACTTGTTTTCTTTTATATGTTTTGTTATGTAAGACATGTTTGTAAAGGATAGGTTGTATATTATTCATATCCAGAATGATATCAAGTCCTTAAACATCATTTTTAAATCATCAAATGATAATTATACTTGAATGGATACGATGGAGAATGAATCTCATCGCGTTCGTGGAGATGGTAGTCCGTACGTACGCACAAGCGACAATATCATTTTTTTGATATTAAAATAATATATAAATGGATGGTATATCATATATACAGAATCATTAACATGTTATATTTATTATTTACATGAGTTACACATCATTATTATACCCATCCAAATAATAATATATTGAATACCAATTACACCACGACGTGGAGACGGTAAGCCGTACGTATGCACGTATGGTGACATGTTATTCAAAGGGTGGATAGAATACTGAATATGGTTGTACCATATTTATAATAACATCAATGTATATGTAAGATACTGGAGTTATTATTTTAGAATGGTAAGAACAAAGAAAGAGGAAGTGGAAGAAGAAAGGAACTTGGAGAAGGGTGGTGAAATCATTACCTCTTCTTCGGGTTCTTCCTTTTGATTTGATCAAAAGGGCTCCTTAGGTTGGCTTTCGGATCAAAATAAGGCCTCTAGGTTGTAGTTTGGGATGTTGGGAGAGTATTTTGGCAGAGTTTGGCCGAACCAAAAGGCTTTGAAGGTGTGAAGAAATGAGAAGGAGGAGTGCCCTTTTATAAGAGGGGTGAGGGGCACCTTTGGAAAAGTTAGAAATATTAATTTATAATAAATTCATATTCGGTTTAAAATGGCTCCAAAGTTGACTATTCATAGGCTAAGGTGGGGATAGGTCGAAAACCACTCAACCAATAGAATTTAGACAGGTTTGGGTACTTATATTAACCTTATCTTTAAGTATTAACTCTAAGTTAATTAGTTTCACTTTTACAATGTCTCTTTGTATTTTTATATAATATGGTTAATAAACTTACTATATACATCCAAGCGACCCCCAAGTGGTCCATTAATGATGAAACTATCATGATATAAGTCTCTTGGCCGAACCGTAGATTTTTAGGAATTTAATATCAATTAATAATATAATATTTGTTTTAAGAACTCTTTTATGTCAATTTTGACTCTATTCAATAGTTGATTTTTTTGAAACTCATAACAGATTGATTACTTCAAAAAAAGTCAATTAAATCAATACTAATATATCCTATTATCCTAGAAAATTAGTTTAATTCATTAAAAGTTTCATATTATATTTAATTGGGTATTTATAATATCAATTATTTTAATTTTTCACTATTATAGTAATTACTGCATCATCATTGTGTCATATATAAAATATATTATTTAATGTCTAAAAATTATAAATAAACTATAATTATGTAGAAAATCTTTTTGTCTTTCTAATGAATATTTATAATCTAAAATCCAACATATATAACCCTATGTAACAATTGTTGTTCTAAAAGATATATGCTTGTGTCATTTTTGTATTCATTTTAACTAAATTAAAATAAAGTGTCATTATCACTTACAAGTGGATCCATGGGGTCCCAAAATAGACCCAAAGATGCTAATGGTCGACCATGTATCAAACAATAGGTTTAAGACATGTTTTAGGGTAATTTAGTATTATTATAATATTATTTTTTAACCCTTATTTACCGGATTTACCCTTAACCATGGTAAATAAAATATTTACCGCAGTAATTATTCAAAATGTCTAAAAATAAAAGTTACCTATTTACACAATTTGAACATCCTGATTCCAAATATGGAATCCATTTTCCTAAATTCAAAACACAGAAGTGGCAGAAATTAATTTAAAATTAATTCCCGCTGTCAAAACAAAAAGCGTGTTTTTAAGAGATAATAACTATCAAAAGATTGACACTTGTTTATGTTCGG
This sequence comes from Viscum album, assembly GCA_963277665.1. Classification (NCBI taxonomy): domain Eukaryota; kingdom Viridiplantae; phylum Streptophyta; class Magnoliopsida; order Santalales; family Viscaceae; genus Viscum; species Viscum album. Next base: position 1,651,356,459 of record OY728121.1, on the reverse strand, counting down.
TTTAATTGTAATATTATGTCCAATGACCAACATTATATTAAATATTAAAAATATATTCTAAATATACTTTAAAACCACTAAAATTCATAATTTATCACTATTAATTATTTTGATTAAAAAAGTTGTTTTTAATTAAAATTTAGTAATTTTCACTATTCATCAAAATCTGAAAGTTATCCGAAAAGTACCAAAATTTCACCTTAGGATAAATTTGATATTCCGAATCCAAAAATTAAGTCCATTTTAAAATATAAAATATATATAACTTCAAAAAGTAGGTATTACTATTCATAACAGCTAGTTTGATTGGTTACGGTGTGTTAGAACTCGAAGTTGCGTACAACACACGCTACTGTTTTATTCAAAGGAAAGCGTACCGTGGAAGCTTGGGATGTTTCATTTTAAATTTTTTGATGTCTCCATTTAGTCAAAAAGTTTAAAATATTGTATTTAAAAATGTTTCACTATCAAAAGTTGATAAAAGTGCAATACTGAAAATGAATCTGTTCTTGCATTATGACTAAGAAACTCATAATATGGATTCTAAAATTATAAGGATTATATAAAGTTTAAAATTTAGTTAATACTATTCATGACCTCTTTTAATGGCTTTTTTTTGGTAAGTCATGGTTCAATTGAACTCAGTGTTGCGTGTAGTGCAAGTTATTGAATTATTTTGAAGAAATAACACACTATGAACTCTTGGGGTGTTACAACTATATCCTCTTCACAGATACAATTCTACGTATAACCTTAATGAGGACTCCCATTATGCAAGAGTCAGCCGACAAGAAGATAGTGTCTAATAGATCGTGGGTGGAGACTATGCCCTCCATACAAGAGTAAAAAATATCCAAAACCAAATTAAAATTCTATATGAAATAATAATATACAACAAGAACATCATATAACACATTTCAAATTTGAGAATGTAATCGCCAAAACAAATAGTATAATAGTTCATGTCAGTAGTGTCATGTACCACAGAAAAACCAAAATAATTCATGTCATAGAATCCCTAAAATGGGTTCCAACATCATTCTTGGTTACCTCATCCATGTTCCATTCTATGGAAACCACCTACTATAGGTCTCCTTCACAAAACAGTTACTATAACCATGTAGTCTACTTATTTACCGAATGTTTGGTCGGGTAGGGAGTTAATACATCTTAGTAGGACACAAACAAAAATGTATACAAAAAATTCAATTTGAATAAAAGAATATTTAGAAGTTAAAATAATAATAAATAAAAGGTTGAAAATAATCATTTTTCACATTAGAAATTATTCATTAGATTTGGATCATGGGTTCCATCAAGACATCAAAATATTCAACCCACCATGGCCTATTCTGGAGAAATAAACTATAAATTAATCAGTCATAGCAATTTATATCATATGGTAATTCTTTAATAAGTTCAATTTAAAATGGTAAATTGGAACATTAGTCTTGTTATCCATCTTAGGTCTATAGTGTATGGGCTTGAAACATCATTCTAGTATCCCAAAATATATAATACAATATTGGAGCCTAGAGAATTAGTATATCCTGACCCAAGGGAGATGATACCAATTAAAACATATCAACCATAACATTTATCGTTTATTCTACTTTTCATATTCATTGAAATTTTTAAAAAACCTTCTCAATAAAGTATATCCTCTTCATTTATCACATTTGTGTGGTTCATCAGATTTAGCTCCTTTCTGAATTACATCACTTTACCATTTCATCATTTAACCACGATAATTTTTTTACCCATATCAAGTCATTTAACCAAAAGTTTATTCCCCTTTAACCATTCATCACAGTTACCCCATTTCAATACATAAGTCATTTAACTCATTTAGGTTAATCTAAATAACCTTTTTACACAATTTCATCATAACAACATCATTTCAATTTGATTAATGAAAAAAACACTTCATTTCATCATTTTACATTTAAATTATCTTATTCAAGGGAGTAGATCACCCCTTAGGTGAACATAAGTCAATCCAAATCATCCTCACCAGATTTAATGGTGGTCTTTAAGGGTCCATCAAATAATTTAGACACACAATATAACATTTCCAACCAAATCTATAAATTCAAAACATAATGAAATAAAATAATGACCACATACCGAAATATGAATTCATCATGAATATAGTTCATAATTAGATACCACATTCCTCAGTTTTTGTTGGATAACATTCACTTATTCATATTCATTGGCTTGAACTCAAACAAACATCAATTCCCAAAAATTATAATCTATTGTAAAATAAGGGTCTAGATTCATATTAAGGACCTGAAAAATTATAAAATGTATATTATCGAAAATATAGTGAATATGAGGTTGATAGTAAATGTGTTCTTCAATTATCACCCAAAATTTCTTCAAACAACTCCAAACTGGGTGAGAATGTTCTTTGGAAGAGGGGGAGTCTCCCAGTTCATCACTAAAGCTACTGGAGGAGGAGGGGGGAAGAAAATTTTGTAAGAATACCTAAATCTGAAGGCGGGGGGGGGGGGGGGGGGTTGGTGGTGAACTCAATATTTTAATAAGGTTAGTTTTTTATTAACCAAACATTGATCACCCTTTAACCAAGAGGTGGTATTGGTCACATGGTCTTCATAAAAACCTGCATGGTTTTCCAAAATATACAGAAGTTGTGTGCTTTGATTTGTCTAAAACCACATGGTTTCTTGGATACCCTACCATTGCTAATCAACTGTAAGACCTCTCACTACAAAATAAATAGTTAAGAATTTTTTTTACTATTAACCATGTACCAACATTATTTCATGCACATTATATATTATTTTCTTCCATTTTCATGTCCCAGCCCCCCAGGGAACCCCTGGGACCCCATATTTTCTCAAGAAACATTTCATTTAACAATATTGATTGAAGCAAATAAAAATTTAAACTAGGAAATAACACATAAAAATTTACAGATCCTATAATTTATAATTATTTTAATTTCATTCATTGTATTGTTTATGTTTATGTCGTCATCTTAATTATGTTTAGTCAAATGTTACAAAACAACTTCGATATGGTGACAACAATAAAATATATCATGAAATGTATCTATCCTCTCAAGAATGTTAATAATTTCATGAAGATAATTTTTATTCAATAGATACATTTTTATATTCATCAATCCTTGATGTTAATTGAAAAATGAATCATATAACTTCATAGTGGTGGTAATACACACGTATGTATGAATGATGTTATCATTTTCCAGGAGATGGTAGGTTAAAATGGTAGATGATCTATTACATTAAAATAATATTGTTTAGTATTATATGTATATGTATATTCATTAATTGTATCATTATAATTTTTCATGTGATTAGGTGATGAAAAAAAAATTACAATGTTACCTAGAAATGGTAGGTTTCACGTATACATTAGTGATGATTTCATATTCCATAGGATATAAATAGAGATCAAAAATAGATGTAAAAATATGATAAAAAATATCGGGTTTGTAAATATATTTATTAAATTTTGTATAAATTTTTATTTGTGATTTTTAGGAGTATTAGCAAGTAAGTATCCTAAAAAAGAATAGTAAGAATATATATATATTCCATTGGAAATATTCTTGTTATAATAACTTAATCCTTCATAAAGTGGACTTTGGGTGAAAAATAACCTCTAGGATGACATAATGAAATTTTTTATGGTTTCTGGGTAGGTATTGGTCCTGATATGTGGCTTAATAAGTGTGAATTAAAGAGGAGAGGATGTTCTAATTTATAAGTGTGGTGTGTGGGAAATTAGTAAATACCAAAATATTATTACATAATATACCACTACCTCATGTTATGTGGCCCCAAATTTCCAATTATTGTATGATGTGAAGGGTAATTTGGTAATCCTATAGAAAAATGTGATTTAATCTTGTATTTGTGTTATCTTTAAGCATTATTGCTTTATTTTATCAATTTGAACTCATTTTACTCTTAATCAATATGAAATATATTTAATATCGTTACTATTCATTATGGGAAAAATATGATGAACTCATTACTATTATTATTAATGATTATTAATAATATGTAAACCGTTTTACATGAATCATTTTTTCTATGTCATGGAAACTACTTATAGTATGTTTTAACAAAATAATGTAAAAAACGTTTTAAAAAAATTATGTTTTAAAAATATGATTTTATTGAAAAATAAAGTACAATATTGATTCAAAAATAGTTAATTGGATTATTTTTAATAACAAGATACATGTTTTAATTTAATAAATATAGAAATAAAAAATTACATTTTTAATCTTTTATTAAATGAGAATAACCAAATATAGTTCTTTTTACAATTACATTATTGTATAGATTTCCAAAATCATAAATATTGATGTCTAATTTCAGTATTAATTTTTTTTATAAATATTATATATATATATTGTAAATATTTATTTTATAAAAATTAAATTCATTATTACATCATAAAAAATTCATAAAAGTTATAGTATTTATAAAATATGTATTTATCACTCTTCACCAAAAATTGTCTTTTTATAAAAAATCTCAAAACTTGACGCTACAAAAATATTAACATATTGTATTCATAAATTAGATTAATTTATTAAAATTCAAATAAAATTGGGTAATTATAGATTTAATCACATTCTTATGTAAATCATTGTGAATTATTTTTTTGTTTCTATTGGAATGAAATGTTTTCTTACGATAAATTAAGCTCAGGTGTTATATGAAATTACAAAAATGTGGGGTAGACTAGAATAACCCTTTATGAACTACCCAGTTATTATGGATATAAATTTTTATATAAAAGAAATTCAGTATTATTTTTTCATCACGAAATTATTTCATAAGTATTCATTATGGTACCTTTATGTCCAAATGAACTCAAATATTTCCAGAGGATTGAAACATGGGGACTGTGATTACATGACTATGGACATTCCCCGCCTTCCTAGCTTGATGCTGATGGATAATAAGGTGGTCTCTCCACCCACCCACTATAGGTGAGGGACCACCACCATCATTCAAAGGGGCTCGACCATGACCCTTTTCCCTGTTCTCAAATGTTGATTTCAATCCTTCATTCCATCCAATCACACTTAGACCTAATGTCCGTATCTGTTTGATGGCTTCCCATAACTGTCTCCCTTGCCTTCATAGATCACTGATGCTTTTATTTACTAAATCCAACACTGATGTATGTATTATAACAATTACTTCTATCTTTTTATATTTTTTACAATGTTATTTTTTTCATGGTTTTAATAGCGAAATTCTATAGTGGGTCTCTAAAGTAATAAGAACAGTATGATTTTGTTATCTTATTAGTGTAAAATAGTGCATGGAAGGTCAAGTTCTCCAAGAATCTACAATGGTTATTGGTTCTTCATATACATATGGACTTACGATTTCCATTTGAAAAAAAATTACCTACCATGAAATTTTGGGTTCTCATCTGTAGACCCCTACTACCCTTCCAAAATCCATCCATTATTCATATGTTAGGGAATATTGATGGTTCATATCTGTGTTCAGATAGTGAATTTTTGTCATTTTTTCACCCAATTTATCATTGAATATGTGTGGAAGTCGATTTTCCCATATATCCAACAATTTTAGTTAGGATTAATGTTGGAGATGATTTTCTCTACAAGAAACTCTTATTTATTGAGTTAAGGATTGATTACTATTCATCATGTAATAAAATAGTCCAACTTATGGAAGTGTGTAGTTCTGGGACCATGTAAATATTTTAATATATGGATGCAGGATTGTAAATGAATGGTAAGGGTTTCTTTCCTAGTACAGGTGAAGGTATAAAAGAGAATGTCCAAAGTGGTGTTGTAACTAAGATAATTATCTACTCGGGGGTTATGTAGGTATAATATTAAGAGGGTGGGGAGTCAATAGGTATTTAATTACATACTGGACTCATAGAATAAATATCGACTAAGGATTCCAACATACAAAAGTACGCTTGAGCATTACATCCGGATCTAAAATTTGTTAACAAATATGAAAAATTTAAATATGAAATGGAGGAGATGAGTGAAATGAGAATATGGAGATTAAAAGAAATATTTTTATAGAGACATAAAATGTGGATGTATTGGTAGAGTGATATGTTGTTAAATATAACGATTTTAGGTGGGAAACATGTGGAAAGATGAATTGGCCTATATAAATAGTGGAGACATCAGGGGTTAGGTGAAGGTAACAATAAGAGTAAGATTGAGAAGAACAATTCTGAGTTTTAAAAATTGTAATCAATTTGAATATCTAGTGTTTGAAGGCCCAATATAAGAACTATGAGATGTATTATAATTTTGAATGGGCAACCAAATAATAATTACAATGAATATCTTTTCGGACAATAAATTATTTTTTGGGTCAGATTCATAGAATGATATATGAATCCATGTTTCAGTGAAAAATGGTGATGAAGTGTATGAACGAGGAATATATAGCCCAAGGATGAATAAAGAGTATAAAGGATAAATGGATTTAAGGAACTGGGTTTTGGTATTGGTACATAAGTCTGAAGGATGAAATGACTTCACTTAGTTACCCCAGAATATGGAAACAAGGCCCTCTATAAGAAACAAGGCTATGAGTGAACACTTGTCTAATGATAAGGAAGATAAGAGGAGTTCAATTATTCAGAGTGAAAGTCTGTTAGTTTATGATGGGGAGCCCAATGAATTATAATAGTGTGGTGGTGTGATGGTATATTTGATTCATCAAAAGGTAGTATCAAATAGTAAGGTGATGTCAACAGAGGAGGGTGAGGAAACAAAAGAATGGGAGCTCATCGTTCACTCCATTGAAGAAATCCCAGAGGAGTAATTGGATATCCCTTATAAATATTAAGTTTTCAACAGTGTGGTTTTGAGGATGGTTCATCTAACACTAATGTAGAACAATGAGTATGGATCATAAAATAGAATTACATTTTTAAATTTGGATTCTATAAAAATAATTTCATTGTGGAAGAGTTTATCAGAACATTGGACAAGATGACCGAAACATTTTTAGGGCTCATCATGGATTATCTAAAAATTAATTCCATTGATCTCTTATATATGATTTACTGAGGTATGGTTTTTAGTATACATAAACATTATTTTAATGATACATTTATTTCTTTGGAGGTTGGATGATTTCATTTTCTGAACATCAAATGTTTCCCATTGTTTCTATAAATGCGATTTACTTCATAAAAAGTACACTTTCAGTCAAGTCAAATTTATTATTTACCATAAACTAGTGTCCAACTGAAAGAGAAAATATTTCTATGACCTTTAATGTCACCCCTCCTACATAAAGTTAAATATAAAATTTTCATATATCTATTTATCAATTATGAAATAAATTTTAATATTTATAATATTTTTTAAAAAAATAATCAAGGTTATTTTTGGAATATTTTAAATATATAAATAATATATAAATTAATTATTTTATGATTGTTTACAATTAATTATAAAAATGATTATGAAACATTTATTTTTTAACTATTAATATTATTTAATATTAATATTAGAAATACCTTTTAATCTAATTATATTGAATGACTTATGATTTATAAATAAACGTTATTTTTATACAAATGAAACGTATAATTTATAATGAATTTATAAATTACATAAATAAGGCTAAAATATAAAATTATTATATTTAATATTATAAATTAATCATAATTAATTAATTATAATTATTCAAATTTAAGTGTGTTATTATTAATATCATTTAATCCACAAATATGGGTCTGATCAATGATTTAAAAATGGAATAAATAATATTAAGTACTTGATATTTAGAATATTTAAAATGTTTATATTATGGAAATGGGATTATAAATTTTTTTAAAATTCTATCAAATATTTAAAATTTAATACCATGAAAATTTTAATGTTATAAGATCATATTGAAGTGAATATATAGAGTTATACTCATAGTTATAGAATATCCAAAAAGTACTAAAAAAGTATTAACATTATGTTTTAATTTATTTATTAATTGTTCACAAATGTTTATCTCAGGTTTAAAAATGCCTTAAATACATATTATGAATGATAATTAATTTTGTTTTTCATCAACCATAAAATCAATTATTAATTTATGTAATGAATTTGATTTTAGTTTTTGAATATTTTTTTCTCATATTAGTTTTTAGAGTTATAGTGAATTGAATTCTATCATTTGTAATGTCTCTTGTGGTAGAAGGACTTGTGGTCATAGAACCTACCTACCAAGAGGCTTATTCTATGTCTAGAATGTTTAAAATGATTGGTATATATAAATTAGATCTTATCTGTATGGAGCCTTTGAATATCTTATAACTCCATTCCTTTATAGGAAATGTTCACGTACCTTATATAACACCCTCAAAGTGATACTTTTGGATCTGGTGGTAAAATCATAATATATACAATTATGGATTTCATATCCATAAAAATGACTAAATTATATAAATATAAAATATATTACATGAAAATGAATTATTGGATCACATACACACAAAAATACCTTTTAGGTTTACAGTTTTAGATAATTTAGAAAAAGTATTTAATGAAAATACCCATTTTTTCTTGTGATCAATTATCCTTAAATAACTAGATTTTCTTATTCTTAAATAATTCATAAATATATAATATAAAAATCATCACACAAGAATACATTCTATACCAAAATAATTTAACATAATTCTTTAAAACATTAGAAAATTCAAATATAATACGAGCGAGATCAAATGACCAGTAAGGGTAAACATATGAATTAACAACTGAATTTCATTATTGAGTATAAGGGAATGATGAAATAATCAATGTTTATGATCATAACATTATATAATTTGTTACCATTAAAACATGGATCATAAATCACGAAACATGGGAAAAATATTTTACATAATAAAATATACATATCAGTCAACAATTATGAGCCATGTGAAAACAATCTGTAAATAAATTATCCATTAGAAACTAAAACGAAGAATGTAAATTTTTTTTTGGAATATTTGAACATTATTATCATTATCACTCTTAAAATAACTCTTATTAATTGAATAAACTACCTATTAAACTCCATTATCCATTTAGTAGATAAAAATAAATCATTAAATCATTATCTTTACACAATGAATTGGAGTGCTATTACGGGACTATCGATCCTTTGTTAAAAATGTAACCACCCATACATGGTTTATAACAAAAAAAATCTACATTAGTTAATAATATAATCTCTGAGAAAACATATTTATATATTTTCTAGTATTATATATTGTTAAAAACAATTAAAATAATTTAATTTTAAATGTAGAAAACCCATTGTCCATTCATATATAGATTTACCCATAGAAATAAAAACACCCCAATGATAATATCCTTTGAAAAATCATAATTATTATATGTATAAAATATGTATGGTATAATAAGATCATAACCAAAATTAATAATATGTAACATCAAGGATTTTTAATGAATTGAAATACCAACAAATGATCATTAATAACTTTCCTGAAAAAAAACACCCTTTCTACTTTGGAAATATATTTTATGAACTAGTTTTTTTAAAAAAAATTACAAATAAAATCAATGAAAAAAACATGTAATCCATCAAAGGAATCTTCAATGAAATAAATATTACATATGGTTAAAAAATATGGTAATTTGTTTATTTTAAAATAAAACATTCCTTTCACACTTTGGTAAGGAATGATAAAATGTTTTGTATCCACAATGTTAAAATTATTCCATTTCAAATCCTAAATAATTGGTGTCCCTGATAAATTTTAATGTACTTATGAAATCATTTAATTTTGACAATTCAAATTGTTGAAATCATTTCTAAAAATAATTATATGAATGGGAATTATCCCTATCTAAAATAAGAATCAATATATATATCACATTGAGACAACATTCTTGATGATTCTTCAACCAACCAGGGTAGAAAAAAAGTAAACCTATAAAACACATTAAAATAATGAGAGTAAAAAAATATATTTAATATAAAATTAAATATAATATCATCCATCATAAAAGAAACATTGAACATATATAATATTGAAATACGATGAGATTTTATCATTAAAATCCATAAATTTTTAGAAACATATAGATCAAAAGAAGTTATTTATTTTGACCACGGTCAAAGTACTTATGATTAATAATAAATATAATATTAATGCTCTAATTAATATAATTTTTATACATTATGTATACTTTTATAACCATAAAGGTAAGGCGGTTATGAATAATTACTTCTGTTATAACACAGTGATGTTGGTTTGTATGTATTCATGTGAAACATTTCTATTTTACAACAAACAAGAGGGAAAGTAGGTATATTTATATTTATATTTACATAAATATGATTATATAATTTATATAATAATATCTCTGTAAATAATTTTATATTGACCATCAACATGAGATGATGATTAAAAAATGAATCACATTGCTTTAAATAGGTTGTAATCCACACATACGGATGAAGAACATTATCATTCATCAATATATTGAATGGAAAGAAACTAATTGATATATTTTATCTATATAATGATAATTATATGATGAATATCATACAAACAAATTATATACATCTTTAAAACTAGTTTTGAGAAGTGGTGATCAAAATTGATTTACATTAGTTTGTGAGGTGGTAATATTACGTACACGTGATTGATAGTTTCATTTAATATTTGATGACGAAGGATACAGATGAAATTAAATAAATTAACATAATAAAATATAAATTTATGGGAATAATTTATGTTTTTAATAATAATTATTATATGCATTTTTCAGGTGGTATAATGAGAAATTACATTGAAAACATTAAGTGAAATTTTTTACAAATTCTTCAGAAAACCTATTTTTCTTTAATCCCTAATCAATATTGGGATGTTATTATAAAGAGAATAATACCTATATGACTTGGATTGGAATTTTAGTAATCTATTTAGGAAGGTATTTTTGGAACTAAATGGCTTGTGTTGTGTGGAATGAAGAAGATAGGGGGAGTCCTTTTATAAATGGGGAAGAAGACAAGCATAAAATTATTCTAAAGATTTAAAAATATGAATGTATTAATCATGAAAAATGGTTCCCAAATAGACAATTTCATAATATGATATTATGTAGATCAGAAAGATGGCTATAAAATATTATTTATAATTTTTTATAAGTCATTTTAACTCTCATCACTTTAATATAACACTCCTGGTAAACATGTTTTAACCTTAATAGCAATAACTATTTTTTAATTTTTTTTCAATTTTATTTATGACCAAAATTTAAATTGATATTATTAAATAATATTATTTATTCATATTCCAAAAAAGGAATCCTTTTAATGATATTCAATTCATAAAACTTGTGGAATTTATTATATATTTAAACCCATAAACCAAGATGATATGTTGTTTTTTTATAGAAAATGATTACTTATGTACAAATATTTTTATTCCAAAATCAAGAAAAAAATTAATATTAAACATTAATTAAATTATAAATAATTTAAACACTTGAATTTTATATTTATTTTTTAGATTATTATTTCTATTTTCTTGAAATAAAAATACATTTTTGAATAAAAATCATATTTTTTCACTATTAAATTGAAAAATAATTAATTTTAGGTAACACTACCAGATTAAACCAAACGTAATTAAGACATGCTGAATTATAATATTATATCAAAAAAATTTAAATCATAATAAATGAAATTGGCATAAATTAATTATATTATCAGTACACAAAATTCAATAAAAACTATTTTTGGAGAATATTTTGAAATCGTCATTATAATGAGATTTATGATGTTCTGTTATGATTCCAGATTTTTTTTCTATGAAATTTTTTTTATGATGACTTTATTAAGAGTATTCTATTTGGTTCATAATATTTACTTCTCTAGTAGTTTCATTATCCAATGACACTTTCCATTCATCCGATATTATCTCAAACAGTATAACCTACTTTTATTTTCAATAATAATTCCATTAAATCTTCTTCAATTATTTTTTATATTCACATTAAGATTTTTTGTATAATTATCATCCCTTCGATGACGCCTTCTTCATTGGTTTCACTTTATTTCTGATGTTGTTTATCTCAATAAATTTATTTTATTTAACATTGTTTCCATATAAAAATACTTCTGTAAAAAAATACATTATCCATCTGGTTATGACAACAACACTATAACACTCACCACATTAAACGACGACTCCCCTGATAGGACATATGTAAAATTCCAATAAATAAAAAAAATTATATTATTCATATTTATTAATACTTATGAATTAGATAGTGATTTTACTTTAATAAGGCCTTTATGTACTATAGTGTATCTGACACACAATAACAGGTATATCTGAAATCCTATATTGCACAAAGACTATGTTTTACCAAAAAATAATATATCAATAATATTATTATATTAAATTGTTGTTATCACATAGGTATTGTATTGGATGAAATGAACCAAACTAACTATATTAATTTTACTCATGTTTATTCAATATTTTTACTTTCTTATAATAAATTTAGGAGGCTTAAAATGAGAATAAATCTAATTTTAAGAAAAAAATACCATAAATTTTTTTTTAAAGATATATTTACCATCTTTTATAGAGAAAAAATTTTATAAATATTTTTATTCACTTTTATTTGATCTATTTGACAATAAAACATCCTCATTGGAAGAGGGACAACAAAATTTACTTGGGTTTATTTTTGGTATATTTATGAAAAGATTCAAATTTTATGGAATAGTGAAAATATTACATTTTAATTCAAAACAAACTTTTCAACTAATTTATTTATATCGGTATATTATCCTATAAAATGGTTTTGAGGACTAATTATATGATGTTTTTATTAGTAAATACTATCCATTTCATTTTATTCAATTTCAAATAAAAATTCAAAAGAAAAACTATGTGAACATTTTAACATTTTACATAAATAACATGTTTTCTTGATCTATCTATGATATTAGCATTCAATTTAATTAACCAATTCGATGAATTGAAATTTTAAAAATGAAAATACTTGTCAATAATAACTATAAATATTTTGATTTAATATGATGAAAATAATATTTGTTAAATTGTAAATATGGTATTTTATTTACCACTATTAATGTTAAATAGTGCAATTAAAGGATAAATTAATATTATAATATTATAAAATTACTATAAAAATTCTACTATTATTATAAAATGTGTTATTATCGATCTTGGAAATCATTGGGATACAATTGTGACATTTATAATCCAATGGGGTTTGTTTATTAAATTTATTACATTTAATTTAAAAAAGCAGCAAAGAAGTCATAAATACTATTCTTATTAACAAACAAGTATAATATGTTGTTATAGAAGTTCTATATTAGACTACGAGTAGTTAATAAATATATAAAAATATTACCTAAATCATGGGAAATTATTGTAATTTTTTTAAAATAAGTAATTAAATTCAATAGTGACACAAAGATGATGCATTAATAGAATTATTAAAGAATGAATCTAATAAATGATATTAATAATAATAATAATAATTAATTTGAAATATTTTCTACCATCCAAAACGTTTATGGATAAATTTTACATGTTATATATGAGTTAACGTATTTTTTTAAGGAATAAATTTGTTATGATGTTTTCGAATAAGTTAAGTAATAGATATTTTCAAAATTCACATAATTCATAACATAAAATATGTAATATCTAAATTACTGACATAAAATTAATACGATTTTTTTAAAAAAATTATATAAGTACAAATAATTTATTAATGAATCAACCATATTTCAATTTACAAGATTTGGTAACTATTTTATCTCTCAATGTGTAAATTAGTTGATAAAACAATAAAAGTTAAAATGGATAAAACAAAAATATAATGACTAAAAATTCTTCAATACTTATATAATTCTTATTTAATGATAATATTTCGACCCATAGTAATCATACCATCTATCAAAATAATTTATTACCCATTTTCAGTCAAAAATAAATTTATATTGAATTATTAATTTTAATAATTCTAAAATGTCTATCCCTTCTCCTATAAAAAGACACCAATTCTTATCTATCCATGACACATGAAATACCTTTTGTTGGGAAAATAACTACCCAAAACCATTCCAATTATCCATCCACATAATATTTAACACTTATTTTAGTCATAAACCCCTCTTTATATGAGTTAAAGAATTTTGAATGGTGCTCATCCGAAAGAAAGAAAATGTTTTTATTTTAGTATTTCTATTATACTTCTTCTTAAAAATAATTCATATATTATTCCTCCAAAATGAAATAATATCTAAATTGTACTAAATATAATTATATTTTATTATATAAATATCATCACCTAAATCCATATCCACTTCTATTATATGGGATATGAATTAATCATTCATGCATACATGTGAACTATCACTACCACGAACCGATATAATTCATTTTCATAACTCTATCTAATGATGGTTTATTAAGATGGAATTAATGATCATATTTTATATCCATGACATAATAATCATTATATGACAATAATATATCAATTATGTTCTCACTTTTCTTGACCATAAAAATGATAACATCACATACATGTGACCAATCACCTCGACGAAGCTATGTGACTCGTTTTAATTAATTACATCATTTGTATGATATATAAAAGTATATTTATAATATTATTATGTTATTAATGATATTATGATCACTATTTAAATATTAAATATTTCATACCTTTTTTGTATAATGATCATTAAAAAATAGAAAACATTATTCACGTGTACATCCAGTTTACCGTCATCATGAATATAACGTTGTTTATTTTTCATAACCGTACATAATGGTTTGAATAAAATGTATAATTTATTTATATATTTTTTAATAATTTCATGAATATTATTATTGAGGTATGTTTATTAGGACCCCATGGACTGTTTACATCACAGCGTGTTCTTCTTCGACTTAAGAACTGAATATTGACAAAACATATGATATAAACATAAATAATAATGAAATTGTTATAAAAAGATAATAAGTGATATAAAAGGGATTATGAAAACGAAAAATGTTCTCAAGAAAGAATAAATTAATCTTATTTTATTATTTAGGAATAATACGGAACATATATGTTGAATCTAACTCATGGTTAGGGACGTCATCTCAATATTCGGTCATTGACGAATATTTTGATGTCATACACCACCTTCTTTAAAAATATTTATTAACAAAACCATTTTATTTTAATTCATTCTAAGGTTTTCAAATGGAAACTATTTATATGAATTGTTTTAATTTCATTAAAAAAATACAAAAGTAATATTTTTTAATGCATTTCATTACAACGACTTCTCCTCATCCATTATCGTTATATGATATTTTTATTCCTCTAAAATCCTTTATGTTTTTAAAATTGAAATGAAATACCTAAATCCGTTTTTGATATTTTTCTATTAAAAATTTATTCGAAAATGGATTGAATATAAAATATATTGAAATTATTTATTGTGATTAAAAAGAGAATTTTATGAGTGAAATATTGATAATTGCAATATTTCATGTGTTATGATTATATAATGGAACATAGTCAATTGACATGTGGTTATGTGATGAACCAAATATGGGTGGTTAAGTGATATACCAATGATGGGTGGTATTGTGATAGACAATGTATGGGTGGTTACATTATATCCCCCAATTTATTATATATTGATGTTATCCATATGTTTATACCATTTGTAAGAGTGATATGTGTGGAAGTAAACCGTATGGTTATTCCATTTAAGTATGATTTATTTCCAAGTTACATTCATATGTTATATGTTTTTTCTATGTGTTTTATGGTAATATTTTTATTAAAAAATAAGTAAGAAAGGATCTTATATTTAGTAAAGTGTATTTACAACTTCTTGGAGGTGAAATATTTTAGTTTATGATGAAATATTCATGGTTTACTTGCTTTCAGAAGACTACCAGTTTTCATTCATTATTTATCACTTACTGAGATTTTTATGATCATACATAATTTTAAATGTTTTTCATATGATTTTATTGAGAATAGTATAATGTATGGGATCAAGGGAATGTTATGATGTTTAATCATAAAATGTAACCATGTTTCATTTTTTAAGATTTTGTTTCTCGATAGAAATTGATAATTATTTAAAGAGTCTACATTGTCATTTTTTAGTTGTTTTGTATGAGTGATTTCCTAATTAATTAAATCTATATACGTGAAATTATCCTCAATATGAAATGATTTCAATTTATTGAAAAAATTAAATATTACGTAATGTTTAACACTAGAGCCTTATAGTTGGTAATAGAGGAATGTTTAGATAAATTTTGGAGTTAGAGTATTGTTAATAGAATACCCATAACTAATTTTTAATTTATGTTCAAATTGAAATGTTATAAAATTTTAAGATTATAGTGTTTCTTTGTTTGTGATATATTTTTTCATAATGGTTTTGGGTTGAGGAAATATGATAGATATACTTGGAAGGCATATAGAGGGAAAGAGTGTTAAAAATCAACATAATGAGATAGTAAAAATAAGAAATGAAATTTTAGTTGCAGTGATGGATCAATCAACTCAGGGGATAAATAGTGATAATTTCCATGCAAGATATCAACTTCATCAACTGGATAGGAATATATTGGTAGGGAAGAATTTCGTGAGGCAATATCCCCCATCATGTTGAGGATAATCAAACCCTGTGCTAGCTGAAGGGTGAATTAAATAGCCATAAGAGATATCTGATTCAACGGGGGTGTTCAGACAATCAAAAAATTCGTATTTCTAATTTTCATTTTGAAGGCAAAGATGATCAATACTGGTCAATAACTAAAAATATCTGAGGAAGTGAAGAAATTTTTGCCATGAATTGTGATGAATTTAAGAATATCATCATTGAAAACATTTTTCCTAAGGATGTTTGAATTAGGATGGAAAAGAAATCCGTGGAATTGAGAAAATTGGAGGACGATCATATGGAATCATATAATGAAAATTTCACCCATTTATTAATGTACACCAAAAAATTTATCCATGAAATTAATAGAAAGATAAATATGTTTTATACAGGATTTTCATTGAAATATTAAAGGGATTTAGCTTCTCATGATTTCAAAATTTATGAGAAACTAGTTTGATGTGCTGATGAGGTAGAAATGTATTTTGATGATTATAATTTATTTTATATGAGAAAGTAAAATAAGTGATCCAATTGGAAGGAAATTGGAAATCTTTAATCAAAGAATATTGGAGGTACGAAAACTAAATTCTCAATTTTGTGAGAAGAGTGGAAAAAAACATCATGATGAATATCCCTCAATGTTTGGTAAGTGCTTATGATGTTTTAATACTAGTTATATTTCCCAAGAATGTAAGGGATATGATCATGAAAGAAATTAAAAGTCCATGGTAAGATGTTTTAGTTTAAATGATTTAGGGAATTATGTCAATGTGCTTCCAAATATGATTACACATGGAGGAAATCCATGAGATCCAAATAATAATGGGGTAGAAAATTAATTTTATAATACTACGGTTTATGTGGGTCCCACAAATGATGTGGTGATAGGATTGTTATGGGATTTTTCTACATTTGACAACATTTTATTTTTCTATGGATCTTAACATTCATTCATTTTTATGATAATTTCAAATAAATTTGAAATATCGCATATTAAATTTGATGTAGAACATTTGGTAAAACCTATGCTTGGAATTAATAATGAAACAATGATTTATGGGATTCATCATATTTTCATTTGTGGGATGGTGTTTCCGTCAAATCTTGTTGAATTTCAAAAAGCGGAATTTGATATCATTTTTAGTATGGATTGGAATTATATTTATCAAGATAAAATAAATTGAAAAGACAATAATGTTTTATTCAATGATTTTATTCTGTTTATAACATACAATTAAGCTCAGATATTTACTAAATATGTTAGAGAATGTTATCATGCTCTTGTTGATGAAAAGAAAGAATAAATATTGATTAGAGACATCTAGTAGTTAATGAATTTACATATGTTTTTCTGGATGAATTATAAGGCCCCAGCCTTAAACCTTACTTAATCTTGAGTTATTACAATATTACACATTGAGGATCTTTTCGGGTTTAGAGTTTTAGAGAATTAGATCATAAAACTTTCATTACATTCCAAATATAAACAAAGTGGTTACATAAAGATAGTATTCTTCATTCCCATCAAAGGAAACATATTTAAAATAAAACATGGATTCATTCTTGACACTTCTTTGACACTATCATCATATCATGTACCTTTCCCTTGACCTGTGAAAACATTTCAAAAAAACTTGGGACGAGCATAAAAAGCTCAGTATGGGTTATAAAAAATATGGAAAGGAAACATGGGTACATATGTACATAAGGATGAGATCATACTTTACCCATAAAACATAAGCACTTTAACATACCTCATCAAATCAGGAATAAATCATTGAAATCATAAGACATAAAGGTAACTTGAGGCATTCATAACATTCTTACGTAGGGAGTATCCCTCTTGGTTACATTTGGAATACCCATCACAGTATATTCCCTAAATCTCTTCGGAGAATCCTTAACGTTTCACTCCTTCGCGTTACCCAATGCATTGGAGAGCTATATCGGGCTCACCCGCCCTTAGTTTATCACAGAACCACCCGTCTTCATAATCATGCCCAAGAACCATAACATAATTCATATCACATAAAACATGCATAAAGGAAACATAACATATCCACCTTTCAATCAAAAGATATCAATACAACACATTGATATAAAAACATTATGAAAACCATTTTCAATACCAAAATAAACGAAAAGTAAAACATGGTATTTATTTTTCTTTTAAAAAGAAGGTATGGCTTGTAGAGGAAGCCAAAACTCAAATAATGGTCACGACGGCGGAGAAGTCGTTGTCGCCGCATACGTACGAAAAAAACATTCCCTTTTGTCGTTTAGTAAACGCTTCGTATAAAAAAGATTCCTTTTTAATAAACATAAAAGTCAAAGGGGTTTATCCACCGTATAAAAGAAAGTTGTGTATAAAATAAAATATGCCTCAATGAAAGGAGATTGAGACGAAGTCCCATATCTCGTATCCGACTTGACCCCACCGTACTTTAATCTCCTGAATAATAAACATGAGTTAATCTCTACTTGCTTATGAATCATTTTAAAGTTCATTATTCCTTTTATACCATGTTATTAACATCATGTAATCAGTTAAGTTAATAATGTTCATTTTGTCGGTATTTGGTTCTTAAGTCAAAAATAGACTTCTTACACATACATGTTGTTAATTTGGTCATAGGTTCGTTATATCCAGAATAATATTAATGATTTGGATAACATATATATCATATATATTCATCATATACATGTATTTATAATATTATATCACATTTAGAGGTAAGAAATGAAATGCACCGTTCATGGAGACGGTAAGCCGTACGTACGCATGAACGCTACTTCCATTTCTATTTCATATTTTCCGGAATGGAATCATAATGATATAAGAGTATATTATAATTCCAGTATAATAACATATATAATATCATTAACTTTATCCTTTACACATCCCACATATGGTATTAACGAATCAAATCACTTTCATGGGCGGTAGTCCGCACTTCCTAAAATGAAGATATCGTGTTTACCCATAATGGAATCCATAAAGGTATGCCCAAAATGAAAAAAACCGAAGCTTAAGGAAAACATAAACATATTATATATCATATATAAAAATAGTGACATCATAATGGCCACCTTTGAAGGTGTTAAATGAGTATTGAACAATCATCGTTTCGGGAGGAAGAATTTCGCCATCCACGGAAACCGTATGTTCTTTAACCATTTGATGTAGATGTGTGAGAGTGTAGCTCAAATAAATATTATAACAACATCCTTGTATATTGAATATACTGGTGTTGTTACAAAATAAGTAAATAAAAAGAGTTTAGGGGGTTGGAGAAGCAAAATAAAACAAATGAACATGAGAGAATGAATTACCTTTAAAAGTGTAACTCCTTTTGATTTGATCCTAAAGGCTTCTTTTGAAAGGATTCTGCCCAACCGGAATCCTCTAGGATGAGGATAGGGATGTGGATATAGTAAATGGGAAGGGTTTGGACGAGCCAAAGTCTTGAGGAGTGTGTGAAATGAGGTAGAGGTGGGGGCCTTTTATAAGAGGAGAGGAGGGGCACTTTTGGAATGTAAAGAAATATTACTTTATTTGAAAATGTGTTTCGGTTTTAAAAGGTCCCACATTGATATACTTCGTGGATAAGGTGATAAGGGTTCTAAATCCACTCATCCAATTGGTTTTGGACATGTGTAGTTCATAGATTTTACATTATCTTTCCATTTTATTTAAATCGTCAAATAATGATGTCATCGCTGCATCATTATTATGTCAAAAATAATTTAATTTATTTAATGTCTAAAAATCATAAAAAAAATACTATGATGTAGGAAATCTTTTTATATTTCCAATGACTATTTATAATAAAAAATATTATCTTTATAACCCCATGTAAAAATTGTTTTCGTAAAACATTTTATGTTTGTGTCATTTTTACTTTTACATTAAATAAAAAGTTATTTATGTCATTTACCAACCAAAATGTCTCCATGGGGTCCCCAAGTTGACCCATGGCTTGTATTGGTCGGCCATGACACAACCAATAAGGTTGGGACATGTGTCTAGGTCATTTCATATTATTAAAGCATTATTTATACCTTAAACTACACTAATTACCACTAATCGCGATTAAAAACTTAATAAGTTACTATTCACCAAAAAATTATTTTAATCTCATTGAACCACATTTTACTTCTTAATGACAACCATGTATGTCAGATTTTCAAAATTCAATACACAATGATGGCAAAATTTTATTTAAACGGAAAATCAGTCTTTATAAGTACCACTTAGTGGTTTCACTATTCATCAAAAATTGAAGTTTTTCAGAAAATTACCAAAAATTCACCCTAAGCTATATTTGATATTCCGAATTCAAAAATGAAGTCTATTTTACAAAATTCAAATCATATAAGTCACATTAATTAATTTAATAATTAATTCCCACTGCCAGAGCAAATAGCGTGTTTTTACAAAACAATAAGTATCAAAAGATTGACAACAGTTTAAGTCTAATTTCAAAGTGAAATTGATTCCAATGACCACCATTGGATAAAATGGTAAAAATATATTCTAATTTAACTTCAAAAACAATTCAAAACATAATCTAATCATATAAATAAATTAGATTAAAAAGCAGTTTTGATGTAAAATGCAGTATTTTTCACTATTGATTAAAAAATGAACATTGTCAGAAAAATACCAAAAATTCACACAAGGTAAATTTTGATGTCCCAATCATAAAGGATAAGTTTATTTTGACAAACATAGTTTATAAAATTGTCAAAATATTGATTCAAAAATGGTTTGCCATCAAAAGGCAGTAAAAGAATCTTTTAAGAATATTAGTGTATTCCATGCATAAGATTGTATTTATTTTCATTTTAAGCCTCTATAACACTATCTTAATCATTAATAGACATAGATAAAAATATCTATTATTAATTACTTACATGGGATTTTATATCCTCCCCCCCTTTAAAAAATTGCGTCCCTGCAATTTATTTACTTATCGAATAAATGGGGGTACTTATCCCTCATTGCTTTTTCAGATTCCCATGTGGCCTCTTCAATCATGTGGTTTTTCCAAAAAAACCTTTACCTGCTTAATCACATTATTCCATAACACTTGCTCCATGTGGTCAAAAATCTGGACCGGTTGTTCCTCATAAGATAGGTTCTCTTCCAGTTGAACTACCTATGGACTCAAAACATGAGATGGATCTGGCATATACTTTCTCAACATCGAAAGGTGAAAAACAATGTGTACCTGAGATAAACTCGGAGGTAAAGCCACTCGGTATGCAACTGATCCAACTCTCTCCAGAATTTCGTATGGTCCAATGAACCTTGGACTTAGCTTTCCTTTCTTACCAAATCTCATCACACTTTTCCAAGGAGAAACCTTGAGAAAAACATGATCACCTACCTCAAAAGATAGATCCCTCCTCCGGTTATCCGCATAACTCTTCTGCCTCCTCTGAGCTGTTCTCATGTGTTTCTGAATCAGCTGAACTTTTTCTGCCATCTCTTCTACCAATTCTGGTCCCATCAACTTCCTTTCACCCACTTCATCCCAGAAAGCTGGAGTTCGACACCGCTTCCCATATAATGCCTGAAATGGTGCCATCTGTATACTGGAATGGAAACTGTTATTATATGAAAATTCAACCAAAGAATGATGTTGGTCCCAACTTCCCTGATAATCCATAGAACAAGCTCGTAGCATATCCTCCAATGTCTGAATTGTTCGTTCTGAATGCCCATCTGATTGAGGATGAAAAGCTGTACTAAAATTTAATTCAGTACCCAACAACTTCTGAAGGCTTTTCCAAAAGTTAGAAGTAAACCTGGGATCACGATCTGATACAATGGAGAGAGGAACTCCATGTAACCTGACTATTTCTTTAAGATACAAACGGGAAAGTTGATCAAGAGAGAAAGTATCTCGTATATCATGGAAATGAACATATTTGGTCAAGCGATCAACAATAACCCAGATTGCATTATTACCTCGAGATGTCTTCGGTAATCCAACAACAAATTCCATGGATATATTCTCCCATTTCCACTCTGGCACTGGTAAAGGCTGAAGCATCCCTTTCGGTAACTGCCGCTCTTCTTTAACCTGCTGACAAGTCAAACAATTCACAGTAAAATCAGCAATATCTCTTTTCATTCCATCCCACCAGTAATACTCCTGCAGATCTCTATACATCTTAGTACTGCCCGGATGAACTGAAAACGGAGAACTATGAGCTTCACATAACAACTCTCTCTTTAACTGTGAATCACACGACACACATAATCTCTTCCCAAATCTCAAAACACAATCATTATCAATGTTCAATTCAGGCAACTTACCTTTCTGAACCAGCTCTACCGTTTTCTGCAACTCACTGTCTTGCTTCTGTGCTTGCTTGATTCTATCTGATAGAGATGATCTCACTGATACCTGAAACAAAACAGAAGGACTTCCTGCACCAACAACTTCTATTCCAAAGTTCATCAAATCATTAACCAAAGGATCACGTTCCAACCACAACATTGTTAATGAAGCATTACTTTTTCGACTCAAAGCATCATCCACTTTATTTGCTTTTCCCGGATGGTAATGAATTGTACAATCATAATCCTTGATTAATTCTATCCATCTCCTCTGTCTCATGTGTAACTCTTTCTGAGTGAATATATACTTTAAACTTTTTTGATCGGTATATATTTCACACATTACTCCATACAAATGATGCCTCCAAATTTTTAATGCAAAAACAACAACAGCTAATTCCAAATCATGTGTAGGGTAATTTACCTCATGAGTTTTCAACTGTCGTGAAGCATAAGAAATTACCTGATCATTCTACATTAGGACGCAACCAAGTCCTTTCAATGAAGCATCACTGTATATAACAAACTCACCATTCCTGGAAGGTAGTGCCAAAACTAGAGCATTCACCAATCCTCTTTTCAATTCCTGAAAACAATCATCACATTCTTTTGTCCAGATAAACTTAACACCCTTCCGAGTTAGCTTAGTCATTGGACTAGATAACCATGAAAAATTTCTAACAAACCTTCGGTAATATCCCGCCAAACCAAGGAAGCTATGAATCTCGGTTACATTTGTGGGTCTTGGCCATTCTTCCACAACTTTTGTTTTTGCAGGATCAACAGTTATTCCATCTTTAGAAACAATGTGACCAAGGAAAGAAATTTGTTGCAACCAGAACTCACACTTGCTGAATTTCCCATACAGTTTCTTTTATTTTAAGGTTTTCAAGATAACCCTTAAATGTCTTTCATGCTCCTATTTACTTATAGAAAACACCAAAATATCATCAATGAAAACCACCACAAACTTATCCAAGAACTCATGGAAAATTCTATTCATTAAATCCATGAATACAACAGGTGCATTGGTTAGCCCAAAAGGCATTACTACAAATTCATAATGGCCATATCTCGTACGGAACGCGGTCTTCGGAATATCTGCCTCCTTTACATTCAGCTGATGGTACCCCGATCTCAAGTCAATTTTTCAAAAAAACTGAGCTCCCTGGAGCTAATCAAACAAATCATCGATATGAGGCAAATGATATTTGTTCTTAACAGTGATATTATTCAAGGCTCTATAATCAATGCAAATTCTCATAGAACCATCTTTCTTTTTAACAAATAAAACAGGAGCACCCCATGGTGATGTGCTAGGTCTAATGAAACCTTTCTCTAATAAATCTTGCAATTCCTCCTTTGACTCTAAAAGTTCAATTTGTGCCATTCGATAAGGGGGTTTTGAAATTGGCTTAGCATCAGGAACTAAGTCAACAGTAAACTCAACTTCCCGATCTGGTATTATTCTAGGCAACTCATCAGGAAAAACATCAGGATACTCATTTACCACTGGCACATCATTAATCTGAACAGTTCCTTTATTTTCAACGACGTGTGCAAGGAAACATTCATTTCCATATTTTACAAGTTTCTCGGCCTCTTGATATGTTATCAAAAGTAAGGGTTCATTCTTGTAAACAAACTGAAAGTCTTTCTGAAAAGAAACTTCTTTAGCACTACATTCAATCTTAGCATGGTAAATAGAGAGCCAATCCATACCCAGGATAACATCAAACTCAACTAGAGGTAGAACAATAAGGTTTTCAAGTAGGTTCTTTCCAAAGATAAGGATAGGAAGATTCTTATAAATTCTTTTCGCCTCGACATTTACGCCAGGTGTTTTAACCAAAAGTTCAGGAGTCATTTCTTGAGATGGTATTCCCATTTTACTAGAAAAGGTTTCAGAGATGAAAGAATGTGTAGACCCCAAATCAAACAACACACTGGCATAATCTGAAAAAACAAACAAAGTACCTGATACCACTTCATTTGATGGCCCGACACCTGCTGAAGTAGTTTCAAAGGATTTCACCACCCCTTTCTACTTGTAGTCTAACTGCTTCCCATCACTCAAGCTCTTTTTCGGACACTCGTTTGCATAGTGACCCATCTCATTGCACTTATAACATTTCACTAACTGTAAATCAAATTTGTTCTTACCTTCACCTTGATCTTTTTCAGTGAAATCACGAGCCTTATGTCCCATCTTACCACATCGGTAGCACTTTCCAGAATTCAGAAGACATTCCCTAACATGCCTTTTGCCACATTTATCACAAACTGGAAACTTAGTTCTCTTACCATCAGACTTTTTTGAAGAATTCTTACGTTTCTCCTGCCACCTCGGTCTCTTCTTCTGCTGGTTGTTATAGAAAACTTGGTCATCCGAAAACTCCATTTCCACCTTCTCAGCACATCGAACAAGCTTGTCATAACTTTTAAACTCACGAGAAGCTAATGCCCTTCGATATATTGGCATTAATCCTGAGTAAAAATGTTTGATTTTACTATCAAGGTCTCGGATAAAATTTGGAGCAGACCTTTCCAATCGAGTGAACCGTTCTTCATAGGCAGCAACTGAGTCTTCCTCTTGCCTCAATTCCAAGAATTTCTTTTCCATCCTAAGTCGAACAGCCTAAGGAAAATACTTCTCAAGAAACATACCTTTGAATTCATCCCAGTCAAGAGCATCAATCTCATCAGCGTCCCTGATATTTTTAACCATAGACCACCACTGATCTGCTTCACCCTCCAAACGGTAAATAGCAAGACTAACCTTTTGATTGTCTAAACACCCCATGACATCAAAAATCTTCTCCAGTGCTTTAATCCACCCTTCAGCTAGAATAGGGTCAGATGATCCTCTGAATGATGGTGGATGTTGCCTCATGAAATGTTCCACCACTGACATGTTCCTCTGCAGTTGGTCTGGCTGATCTCGTGTATGGATACCACCGCCATTTATCGCTTGAGTCAACTGCGCCATTACTGCAAAAAACTGTTCAGTTCCAATTCCGACCATTTCAGGATGCTGATTCGGAAGGTTATTTCCTTCTGTATGCCTTCCTAGCACTGCTTCCCTGTTTCCTCTGCGGAAAACCATTCTGAACAAACATGTCTTAGATGAAGCAACATGGTAATCTTTAAATGCTATATCATTTCGAAAAAAAAATTCTTTGGATAATCATTTAATAGAAATCTAACTCCTAAAGTTATGTAAACCGACCTTTGATACCAACTATAAGGCCCCAGCCTTAAACCTTACTTAATATTGAGTTATTACAAGATTACACATTGAGGATCTTTTCAGGTTTAGAGTTTTAGAGAATTAGATCATAAAACTTGCATTACATTCCACATATAAACAAAGTGGTTACAAAAAGATAGTATTCTTCATTCCCATCAAAGGAAACATATTTAAAATAAAACATGGATTCATTCTTGAAACTTCCTTGACACTATCATCATATCATGTACCTTTCCCTTGACCTGTGAAAACATTTCAAAAAAACATGGGATGAGCATAAAAAGCTCAGTATGGGTTATAAAAAATATGGAAAGGAAACATGGGTACATATGTACATAAGGATGAGATCATACTTTACCCATAAAACATAATCACTTTAACATACCTCATCAAATCATGAATAAAGCATAGAAATCATAAGACATAAAGGTAACTTGAGGCATTCATAACATTCTTACGTAGGGAGTAACCCTCTTGGTTACATTTGGAATATCCATCACAGTATATTCCCAAAATCTCTTCAGAGAAACCTTAACGTTTCACTCCTTCGCGTTACCCATTGCATTGGAGAGCTATATCGGGCTCACCCGCCCTTAGTTTATCACAGAACCACCCGTCTTCATAATAATTCCCAAGAACCATAACATAATTCATATCACATAAAACATGCATAAAGGAAACATAACATATCCACCTTTCAATCACAAGATATCAATACAACACATTGATATAAAAACATTATGAAAACCATTTTCAATACCAAAATAAAAGAAAAGTAAAACATGGTATTTATTTTTCTTTTAAAAAGAAGGAATGGCTTATAGAGGAAGCCGAAACTCAAATAACGGTCACGACGGCGGAGAAGACATTGTCGCCGCATACGTACGACAAAAACATTCCCTTTTGTCGTTTAGTAAACGCTTAGTATAAAAAAGATTCCTTTTGAATAAACGTAAAAGTCAAAGGGGTTTATACACCGTATAAAATAAAGTTGTGTATAAAATAAAATATGCCTCAATGAAAGGAGATTGAGACGAAGTCCCATACCTCGTATCCGACTTGACCCGACCGTTCTTTAATCTCCTGAATAATAAACCTGAGTTAATCTCTACTTGCTTATGAATCTTTTTGAAGTTCATTATTCCTTTTATACCATGTTATGAACATCATGTAATCAGTTAAGTTAATAATGTTCATTTTGTCGGTATTTGGTTCCTAAGTCAAAAATAGACTTCTTACACTTACATGTTGTTAATTTGGTCATAGGTTCGTTATATCCAGAATTATATTAATGATTTGTATAACATATATATCATATATATTCATCATATACATGTATTTATAATATTACATCACATTTAGAGGTAAGAAATGAAATGCACCGTTCATGGAGACGGTAAGCCGTACGTACGCATGAACGCTACTTCCATTTCTATTTCATATTTTCCGGAATGGAATCATAATGATATAAGAGTATATTATAATTCCAATATAATAACATATATAATATCATTAACTTTATCCTTTACACATCCCACATATGGTATTAACGAATCAAGTCACTTTCAGGGGGCGGTAGTCCGCACTTCCTAAAATGAAGATATCGTCTTTACCCATAATGGAAACCATAAAGGTATTCCCAAAATGAAAAAAACAGAATCTTAAGAAAAACATAAACATATAATATATCATATATAAAAATAGTGACATCATAATGGCCACCTTTGAAGGTGTTAAATGAGTATTGAATAATCATCATTTCGGGAGGCAGAATTTCACCATCCACGGAAACCGTATGTTCTTTAACCATTTGATGTAGTTGTGTGAGAGTGTAGCTCAAATAAATGTTATAACAACATCCTTTTATATTGAAGATACTGGTGTTGTTACAAAATAAGTAAATAAAAAGAGTTTATGGGGTTGGAGAAGCAAAATAAAACAAATGAACATGAGAGAATGAATTACCTTTAAAAGTGTAACTCCTTTTGATTTGAGCCTAAAGGCTTCCATTGAAAGGATTATTCCCAAAGGGAATCCTCTAGGATGAGGAGAGGGATGTGGAGATAGTAAATGGGCAGGGGTTGGCCGAGCCAAAGGCTTGAGGAGTGTGTGAAATGAGGTAGAGGTGGGGGCCTTTTATAAGAGGAGAGGAGGGGCACTTTTGGAAAGTAAAGAAGTATTACTTTATTTGAAAATGTGTTTCGGTTTTAAAAGGTACCACATTGATATAATTAGTGGATAAGGTGATAATGGTTATAAATCCACTCATACAATTGGTTTTTGACATGTGTAGTTCATAGATTTTACATTATCTTTCCATTTTATTTAAATCGTCAAATAATGATGTCATCGCTGGATCATTATTATGTCATAAATAATTTAATTTATTTAATGTCTAAAAATCATAAAAAAACTACTATGATGTAGGAAATATTTTTATCTTTCCAATGACTATTTATAATAAAAAATCCTATCTTTATAACCCCATGTAAAAATTGTTTTCGTAAAACATATTATGTTTGTGTCATTTTTACTTTTACATTAAATAAAAAGTTATTTATGTCATTTCCCAACCACAATGTCTCCATGGGGTCCCCAAGTTTACCCATGGCTTGTCTTGGTCGTCCATGACACAACCAATATGTTTGGGACATGTTTCTAGGTCATTTCATATTATTAAAGCATTATTTATACCTTAAACTACACTAATTACCACTAATCGCGATTAAAAACTTAATAAGTTACTATTCACCAAAAAATTATTTTAATCTCATTGAACCACATTTTACTTCTTAATGACAACCATGTATGTCGGAATTTCAAAATTAAATACACAAAGATGGAAAAATTTTATTTAAACAGAAAATCAGTCTTTATATGTACCACTTAGTGGTTTCACTATTCATCAAAAATTGAAGTTTTTCAGAAAATTACCAAAAATTCACCCTAAGATATATTTGATATTCCGAATTCAAAAATGAATTCTATTTTAAAAAATTCAAATCATATAAGTCACATTAATTAATTTATTAATAAATTCCTACTGCCAGAGCAAATAGCGTGTTTTTACAAAACAATAAGTATCAAAAGATTGACACCAGTTTAAGTCTAATTTCAAAGTGAAATTGATTCCAATGACCACCATTGGATAAAATGGTAAAAATATATTCTAATTTCACTTCAAAACCAATTCAAAACATAATCTAATCATATAAATAAATTAGATTAAAAAGCCGTTTTGATGTAAAATGCAGTATTTTTCACTATTCATTAAAAAATGAACATTGTCAGAAAAATACCAAAAATTCACACAAGGTAAATTTTGATGTCCCAATCATAAAGGATAAGTTTATTTTGACAAACATAGTTTATAAAATTGTCAAAATATAGATTCAAAAATGGTTTTCCATCAAAAGATAGTAAAACAATCTTTTAAGAATATTAGTGTAATCCATGCATAAGATTGAATTTATTTTTATTTTAAGACTCTATAACACTATCTTAATCATTAATAGACATAGATAAAAATATCTATTATTCATTACTTACTTGGGATGTTACATGAATTAACTTATGTTGTTCTGGACTGGGAGGCGGAATTTATATTTGATTTACATCCATTTCCAAATCATATTTCTTAACCCCCTAATCTAATGGCTTAAAGAAGAATTGGATTAATTGAGAAAATAGTGGAAACTATTTTTTGATAAATGGTTCATTCGACCTAAAACATCACTTTGGGGTTCTTAAATTTTCTTTATGATAATGAAATATGGATCTATGAGACATTGTGTTGATTACAAAGGCTTTAATAACATAACTAACAAGAACAATTATTAATTGCCTTATTTGGATTATTTGTTTAATTAGCTCTTAGCATAGTAATTTTTTTTTCTGATTGAGTCATGGTTCGTGTACCATCAACTGAATGTGAAGGAGGATGACATTACAACAATAATGTTTCAAATGAGATATGATCGTTATGATTTTATAGTTATTCCAATGGGGATATCTAATTCCCTAGATGTATTTATTAATCTCATGAATGGAGTCTTTCATCAGTTTTTGGATTAATTTCCTAATGTTTTATAGATGAAATTTTGGTATAGTCGAAATTCATGAGGATCATGAATGTAAATTAATTTTTTCATTGAAAACCTTAAATTACAAGAAACTATATGAAAATTTTATTAATAATGAATTTTTGTTAGAAAAACATTCATTACGTGACCATATTTTTTCAAAATATGGTAAACTATTGACCCTTTTAAACAAAAGGTATTGAAGAGTGACCTTAACCAACCAATATCACATAGATTTAAAGTTTACATGGATTACTAGGATATTAACAAATATTTTTTGAATATTTATCTCTGGTATCTAGCCCACTCACTATGTTACTATATAAAGAGTTATGTTCAACTAGAAATAAAATGTGATGATAGATTTCATGTACTAGAAAAATATTTTTAAATGCTGCAGTATCAGACCTACGTTCTTTGAATAGTGAATTTGTTATCTACAGTGATTATTAATTTAATCAACATAGTTTTTCCCAATGTAGAATTATAATCTAACGACTTATGCTTCATGCTTGTTGAAAACTGCTGATATAAATTGCCCTACAGATGATTTGGAATTATATGTTGTTGTTTTTTCATTTAAAACTCGGAGACATCATTTTATGTTGTAAAGTGTGATATTAATACAAATAAAAAAAATTAAGAATATATCCATAGAAAAATAATAGAATATGGGATAGAGGGGAAAGATGGAATTAATCAAGAATTATGATTTCATAATTCATTTCCATCTAGGAGATGTAAATAAAGTGGGATATTTCATTAGTTTAAAAAGTAATGCTATAATAACCATGCTATGTTTAGGAGAAGATCATGGGTTAATTATTTGATAAATTTTGTATTGGAAGTTATTGGTACAAGAAAAAAATCCTTTTTGTTTCTGGTGTTAGTGAAATCAATTGAATCAGATAGAATTATGCAACCACTGAAGATTGATAGTGAGTAGCAGAAAGGTATAATTGGTTCAGATGGGTATGTTTACTGAATTTTACAATGATAAATATCATCTTTTGGGGTTTGAAATATATTATGTGTGAATTGATATTCATTTTTGAAATATTATTTATATTGGAAACTCATAGTTATCCAATTTTATTTCAACCAGAGATCACTATGATGGAAGGAGATCATCAAGAGTATTACTAGTGGAAGAGAATGAAAAAATATATTTCTAACTTTACTCTGAGGTGTTTGATTTTTTAGTTGGTTATAGTAGTGTAATATTTTATAAAAGTGATGCTTTTTCCTTTTCTAGAATTAGAGTGTAAATGGGAAAATATAAAAATTGATTTCATAGTGTTATTACATAAAACATCCAAATTTAACTATGGGATCTGGGATATTGTTGATCGACTGACGAAATCTTTTCATTTTTAATGGATTAAAATGATGTTGTGATAAGAATTATACTTTGGTTTAGTTTTCAAGTAATAATAGTTTTCATTCCTGTATACAGATAGAACTATGGAAGAAATATATAGAAAGGGTTGTTAGGCTCCAGCTTTTTGGGATATCGATGGTTAAAGAAAATTGTTGGGATCTGAATTGGTAGAGTAAATGGAAGATAATTTTGAGTCAATTAAAATACACAAAGGGAAAATACAGAGAATGTTAAAAATTTATGAAAATAATGAGAGGAAATATCATTCGTTTGAGGTAAGGGATCATGTCTTTTCTCAATGATTCCCAATGGAGAAATGTGAAACCTTTTGGTAAAAAGGGGTTGTTTAGGCCATGGTTTAATGGGACCTATAAAATACTCAATAAAGGTGGATAATTTTCATATTGAGTGTCTTTACCTATATGTATTTCAAAATTACACAATGGTTTTAATTTTTCAATTTAATGATTGTATATTCCGAATCCATCTCATTTTTTAGTCGAACAATGGTTTAGTTGGAAAAAAATCATTCTAATAAAAAACTACCCATCCAGATTCTTAACCATAGATAGAATGTGTTGTGAAATATGGTGATTCTTTTTAAGGCTCTGTGGAAAACCATATGGTTGAGGAGGCACCAAGGGAATCTTAAAATCAAATGAGGGTGAGTTACCCCAACTAGACTGATAAGTCTATAAAATTGTAAGGATGAAATTTCAGAAATGGGGAAGGATGTAACATCTCATGAAAGTATAGAAGAGGTTCTTTTCATATTTATTAATAATTATTAATTATATACAGATTTTACATTAATAAGTACACTATTTCTGATAATGTTCTTAGCACACAACAATGTTTTTCCCTTAAATCTGACATTGTAGAAAACAAAGAGTAATACGGAAAATTAATATATTATTAATGTTATTACTTTTAATATATTTTTCCACCAATCCATTATATATTTGAAAATTAATATAACTATCTATATAAGGTTTATAAAAGATTATACAATATTCAATATTTCTTTCAATAATTTTTAGGGGCTTTAAAATTGAATAAAACCAATTTTGTGCATAAAATACTCTAATATTTTTAAAAAGGAAATATTACCACCATTTGATGGAGAACCCCTTATAAATCTGATTTTTGTACCTTTTATAAGTTTTATTTGACACATTAACTTATTATTTTGAAGCGGGACATCAAAATTTACTTTGGATGATGTTTCAGTATTTTTTTGATAAAATTCATATTTTACGAATAGTGAAAAATAATGAATTTTAATTCAAACAGCCTTTCCTTATAATTTATTTATACTGTTAGATTATCTTATAACAAGGATTTAAGATATAATTAGTTGATTTTTTTTCATAATATAATATTTTGTTCATTGGATTTAATTATAAATTTAATTTAAAAAGAAAAACTAGGTGAACTTTTGAACAGTTTACATAAAGAAGTTTTTTTCTTGATCGGTCATCGGGATTAACATTAAATTAATTTAACCAATATTTTAAATTTAATTTTAAAAAAAATAATTTTTTTATAACTTTGAAAAAATAGGTTTAATTGGATCGATACTATTTGCGGTGAATTGTAAATTTGGTATTTTATTTACCATGATTAAAGTTAAATAGTGTAATTAAAGGATAAAAAATTATAAAATATATAAAAATACCCTAAATATTTTTCTAATATTTTTTAATGAGTTATTGTCGTCTATAACCTTCAATGGTCCAAAAGGTAGTCCTTTTTATTACAAAAGGGTGTTATTATGAAATTGGTGGCATTTAATTAAAAATACAGGAAAATATGTCATAAATATGTTTCTTATTACTAAACCAATTTTAATATGGTGTTATATAAGTTCCATATTTGACTATTAATACTCCATAGATATAAAACAGTTTCCTACATCATGGAAATTTATTTATAAATTTTATGAAATAAATAATTAAATTAAAGAGTGACAAAAAAATTTAGCTGTAATAGATTTTTTAAAGATTGAATGAAATAAATGATATTAATAATATATCTCTTGGAGGCTTGTTACAAAGTGGATGCAATGTACAAAGAACCTTATGAGTCTTAACATCATCATCACTCATGTTTATCGGAGGTCGAATATGGTTGTGGATGGACTCTCTAATATGGGAGTTGGTATGCCTTTTACCTGGTTAGATTCAAATCCTGTTGTCCTACTCCCTCATTATGAGGATGATTGTAATATATCCTGGTGTTTTCTTCTCTTGTAACATTATTTTCATTTATGAATATTATCCTTGGCCTTTTGGTCAGGGGGCCTTTAAAAAAATGATATTAATAATACTAAAATAAATATAATTTGTAATATTTTATGCCACCTATGAATATTTTGTATGACTTGGACATGTTATAAATGAGTTTATTTATTTTTTCTATGAAATAATGTTGTTAAATGTTTTATTAAAAATTCAGCTAATAAATAGTGTACAAAGTGACATAATTTATAACATAAAATTTTAAGTATCTTATTAAATGATGGAAATTTATAAAAATTGAAAAATTAACCCACAAATCAATATATGTCAAAAAATTAATTAATTATTTATTCATTGGTAATTTTTTCTTATATGGTAATTATTTTATCTCTCAAAGTGGAAATTACATGATAATATAGTAAGAGTTAAAATGATTAAAACAAAAGTATATTGATTAAAAATTAAGAAAAACAAGATTAATTCCCATTGTATAATTATAATTCGATACATACTATATCTATCATATAACTAGATAGGTTTGGACCCATTTGGAGTAAAATATTAATTAATATTAATTTAATACTTTTAATAATTCCATGGGTGCCCATCCCATCTTCAATAAAAAGGCACAGTTTCCTCTATATTCCTTACACTTCAAAAAACATTGTGTTTGGATAATACCTAACCAAAACCCTTCCTTGAATCCATCCACACATTCTTAAATGATTATTTTAGGCCGAACACCCTCCTTTGATGTGTTAATGTGTTATCAAATGTTCTCATCTGAAGTAAATTTAATGGTTTTATTTATGAATTTATGTTTCATTTCTTATTTAACATCCACAAAATACGATTATTCCAAGATGATATAATAACTCTAGTATCATCATTATACTAAGATGTTATTATGTTAATATTATCTTCTAGATCTATCTATAAATCCATTAAATGGGAATGTAATTTATCGTTCATCCATATGTGTGAACTATCACCTCAACAAACTGATATAATTGTTTCTCCCTAAACATCTCTCAAGAGGGTTTATAAATATGTTATTGATGTTCATATTTGATATTGACGACATAAAAATCATTATATGAAAATAAAATATCAATTATGTTATTAAATTCCATGATCATAAAAATTATAACGTGATTCTTGCGTATATATGAACTATCCCCTCCACGAACTGATGTGAAGCATTTTTATTCATTACATCAATTTTAGGATATATATATTTATATTAATGATATTAATATGATATTAATAGAGTTATGATAATCTAGATAGTTAAAATAATATGTACCTTCTTTCTATAATGGTCAATGAAAAATGGAATACGATTCTCTTGTGTACATACGATTTACCATCTCCATGAATATAACACTGTTCATTTTTCATAAACATACATCATGGATTTATTTAAAAGAAACTTTTTTGTATAAAAATGGTTATAATTTAATGAATATTATTTTTTTTAATAAATAATTTTGACCACATGGACTAGTGACATCAAACCATGTTATTTTTTAACCCATGTACCGAATATCGACAAAATGTCTAACATGAACATAAATAGTTATGTAATTGTTATAACATGATAAAATGTGATATTAAATGAATAATTAACATGAAAAGTTGTTCTTATGATTTTTTATTTTAAACTATAATTATTATTCATGAAGAAAAAGGATCATAGTTGATGAATCAATCTCAATATAAGTGACTTCGTCTCAATCTCAATTCATTAAGGAATATTTTGATGTTATACACCATATTGTTTTATAGGTAGTATAATAAAACCATTATACTTTTAATTTATTCCATGGTTATAAAAATGATTCGTTTTAAAAAATAATTTTAAATTCCTTAAAAATTACAAGTGATATGTTTTTCAAATGTGGTGATAATGAATTCTCCAACGCCGTAACTTTTATTTTATATTTGGATTCCTATATAGGCCTTATAGTTTTTAAAATGGAAAAGAAGTCGCTTATTCCCTTAATAGTTATTTTGGTATAGAAAATTTCATTGAAAGTGGATTGATTATTTAAATATATTTAAATGATTTCATGTGATTTGAAATGAACTTTTTTGGGGGAAATATTGATAATTGCAATATTTTATGTGTTATGATTGTATAATAGTACAAATAAATTTCATGGGTGGTTACATTATAAATCAATGGGGGGTGGTTACGTGATAAACAAAAGATGGGTGGTTCTATGATAAACCAATGATGATTGGTAAAGTTATATTCAGTGAAGTTTATTTTCTACTCCTTAAAGGTTAAAAGTATTACATTTTGGTAAATTATTCATAGTTTATAGGTTTTTACATCTCTAATAGTTTTCCTTATTTTTGTATCCCTTATTGAGTTTTTTATTCTCATCTCATATTTTGGAAATAAATTTACACGATTTAATGGAGAATAAGGTCATGGATATGATCAAGGAAAATATAGGATGTATAAATATGCTAAAAAACCATGTTTCTATTTAAAAGATTTTTTTAATGAAAACATGGATTTTTAGTGAAATATTCTACTTCATAATTTTTATGTTTTTATGTTTGAGTTATTGCCTAATTCTATAAATATATAAATATGAAAAGATATGCAATGTGAAATAAATTCAAATTATTAACATTACTAATGATTATATAATTTTTAATGATGATTCCTTATATCATACACTTTTTAATAGTTTTCATAAACACATAAATATCATTTCATACAAAACATCAACTAGAACATCAAATTTTATAGAAAAATGTGTGTTTTTATAGGTTATTTATCAAATTGAATTATGTTACCTTTTAAATATTCATAATTTTTCCTTCAAAATGGCCATAAATTTATTTAATCTTACAATATAATCTTATATATTTACTCATACTTATAAACATTGATTTTACCCTTAGGTATCTGATGACCGATTGAAGGAAAAACACTGTAAATGTAAAAACACACATGCTTTTAAAGAATATTATTTAGATAAATTCATCCTTGGATAGTCTATTAATCTATATTTAACATAGTATGTCTACTAAGATTTTTAATTATCACCCTAAAACATCAAATATCCGCAACGACATTTTCTCACTATGTATAGAGTCTATCTGCAAAATTAATACTAGAACCCTTTGTATGGTGATCTTCTAGGGGATTCTATGTCTAGAAATATTGACCCCCCATTGAATAAAACATCGATAATGAAATTTTCAAGTTTTTGGAAACATTAATATAATCATGGAATCATCCATCCTTTTAAAAAAAATTCTTTTATTGTTTTGAAGAAACATTCCAACCACCATCAGCAACTTCATAATAAAAAATTTCAAAATATTTATAAAATATTAGATAAATATTAAAAAAATGACACCATAATATATTTCAAATAAGTATAAAACATTTTTATTAAATTATCACAATGGATCATTAATCTCCCCCTTTTTATTTTTTCTAAACATTTTTCATAAATAATTAAGTAGTTTCCACTTTCAACAAATAATTTTTTATCAACTCTATTATCTATTTTATTTATAAAAAACAACATTGACCTTAATGAATGTCATGACACCACTCTACATAATAATGTAAAAATTTTAATAGAGTTTCATCCCATATTGAAATAAATTTTATGGCCATGATAAAATAAACCCCCTTATATGATAACCACAACTTTTCGATCTTTAATATAGATATTTGTAAACCATATTTAAATGTTGAACATACTATCACTTTTGGAAACCAAATCCAAAGAATAATTGGCGTACGTATATTAATAAAGTAATTTATAATTTTTTTAGGATTATGATTTATTTCATACCTTAATTTTACAAATCATCCCCTTACTACGAATTTGGTGAAAATATCTTCTATTTTATATTTTTTTGAAATATAGTCTATCATTACCATGTAGACAAGAAAATATCTATTTTATGAAGTGATAATTATTATCAAACTGTTTTAATATCAAATATGGTAAAATGTTTTTGGATAGATATATGTTAATTGTCTTATCATAAAATATCTTCAATATTTTTCAAACCTACACTCTCAAATCATAAGGTTGAAAAGCCACCCAAACCATTTGAAAGAAACCGTGGAGAGAGGAAGTATATAATTTTTAAAATTTAGTCAACATAAAATTTTCTAATATTCTACAACACAAACATTTTCCCAATAAAAATATTCTTTGAGGTTTTCATTTTTTATCATTTTAATTTTTAAACTAATCAGAATTAGTGAGTGAACGAAATTTTGTGTCACAAATTATTTTATAAAACATGACTAATGAATATATTCCTTTAATATAACTAACTCCTCATTTTTCTAATAGAATACATGATTCCTTTCAATCGTCAATATATATTTCACCCAATGTAATAGTATTAGCAATGTAGGGCCATGATTCTGTATGAAAGACAAAGCTTTATATAAACTTCTCTGAGTTTTTCTAATTCACACTATTAAAAACTTCATCATTACTTATCATCATACAAAAAAATGGTATTTTAAACATGTTTGGAATATTACCTGATTTGTTTAGTGACTCTATGTAATATTTATATTTTAGTAGATTCTTTTATCATTACTTCTATTGAACATGTAATCCAAGAATGAATGTAGACTCTTCAAGCATTGAAATTTCAATTCTTCATCATTTAAAAAAACTCTTTAAAATCATTTTCACAATCACCTAAAAAAATTACATTGTCATTATAACTAATTAACAAAAGAGTACTGGTCTCACTATAATAAAATTCATAATTCTATTAAAATTTACATTATAAAAATGCATAATTTTCGAATAATATCATGTCTGGAGATCGATGTACAATGATCTTATTTCAAACTATACAAATATTTATTCCCCAACATACCATGGTTCCATATTTATAAATTAAGAATCGAATAAGTTTATTAATATACAATTAATATAAAATTTCATGATTTAATCGATCTGTATTGACATCCAATTGAGATGTTTTGTAACATAGATGTGCAGCAACTGCCAAGGGAATTTTTATAGCATCCATTCTTCATACAAGGGAAAGGGTTTATTCAAAATCAACAAATTCAACAAGTGAGTAACCCTTCCTAATAATTATTTCCTAGTTTCATTAAATTTTAATGTGTTTATTCATCATTTCTCTGAACACAAAATATTTCATAAAATATTTAATCCGACTATTTTTTGTTCATGTTACCAATTATCATTTTAATTAATCATATCTAAAACAGCAGTCATAGTTTGTAAACACTATATAGATTCAAAATTACTTTTTTACTAATTCAGATTCAACTAGTGAGATGTGAGATTTATAATTCCCTCATATCATTTTCCTTCTATTCAAAGAATTTTCTCTCTTAATTCAAAATATTTCATCAGATTCATCTTGTGTCTATATGGTTTGAAATTTTAGATATTTTCATGATTTCTCTCTTTCCAAATAACATGATTTATAAGTCTCACATTAATTATTTTTTGTATCAAATTCATCTTTACAATTTCATTCATATCTGATGTCATTAATTCATCTTCCATTAAATTTTTAGAATAATTTGCTAAGAAATATTCATTTTAAATTACTTCCATATCATATTAATAATTAAACATTAGTTAATTTTTATTCAATTATTTATAACATATTCTATTAGATTATTATTAAATGAAAATTCATTAATCGTATTATTCATGAATAATATCACTATTATAGAAAAACTAATATATGATTTATACCTAAATAGAAGTAATAATACCTTATCACCAGAACAACATATGATGTTAATATTCATCCATCACACATATCATCATTTCTTGTATGCTTCTATATTTACATTCCGCTAATCCATTTTGTAA
Source organism: Viscum album (assembly GCA_963277665.1). Lineage (NCBI taxonomy): Eukaryota > Viridiplantae > Streptophyta > Magnoliopsida > Santalales > Viscaceae > Viscum > Viscum album. Next base: position 1,651,316,566 of record OY728121.1, on the reverse strand, counting down.
ATAAGTATGTGGAGAACTATATTTGATTCTATCTCAATGATTCTTATGAAATTATTTTGAAGAATTTATTATGAACTAATTTTTAAATATAGTTCATATATTCAGTATATAAACATTCCATTCTTTTTAAAATTTCATTTTGAAAATTATAATCTTTTGTATTACCAAAACTTTAAGAAATTATGTTTTTGTTCTTCTATGTGAGGTCCTTAATAAAATTGATAACGTTAAAATAAAATTTTAATGATTTATTTATCATATACTAATAAATATTAGAGTGTATAATCTCATGTGGTATGGTGGATAAGATTTTAAAATTACAATTCCTTTCACTAACCATATTCCTTGTTATACGTGTTATAAAAACATTGTCTTATTTCATTTTTTTGTGATGGTAGATTTATTATAAGATCAATATTAAGATTTATGTTTTGATTTTCTGGTCAATGAATCCCATGTATTTGATTTAACACTTTATTATCACCGTTAGTCATTACGTGACTTGTGTTACATGTTTCTATAATCTGAAAAATATTTATATTGGTTCATTATACATAAGTTATTTTTTCCATATTTCTTGTTTATGGTTATACTATAATATGATGAAAACGAGAATTGCCATTCCAATATCAAAATATTAGAGAACAATCACTATGTTGTTATTGATCCGATAAATATATAAAACTAATTTTTATTTCATTTTTTGAGATTCAATATTAGTGGTTCAAATAATTATTACTTGAATGGAAATACCATATATAAAGGTAAATGATCTGTATTTCTTTAGAAAATGGACCAGATTTGACATATCATACAAAAAAATAAACATACAACAAATATGGTATTATATTGGAGAATTTTATGAATATTTTGATTTTGTATTTCATTGTTTTTATAAATTAAGAAACATACTTTCTTTTCATCCACTATATCTCACACTTAGTTCCTGAAAATTTACCTGGGAAGAAATTTTATAACAAATTCTATATGACTTGTTCCCATATATACCACCACTCTACTATTATCTATTGAATCATGATCATATATAGATGTTTAATTTTTCCTTATATAATTTTTTAGAGGTTTGTAATTTGTTTCTATATAATAAACTCAATATCGTGGGAATTTTTTTTACAAATATTATTTTCATATTTTATTGATATTATGGATTTATCACAACCTTTCCCAACCCAATGTTACACATTTTTTTCCTCAGACCAATATTTTTAGAATGTTTCAGTGATAATTTAACTTTAGTGGGTGGAGGTTTCACTTTATTCTTGGGATGACATTTCTCTCCATCTTGAGATATATATACTTTTACAGATGAGGATTTGTTGATATTTTTATTCATATTTTTTAAATTAATTTCATCCTAATGAAATATAGATGAATTTTTATTAACCTCATTTTTAGAAGAAATATTTATAGTAATGTATTCCTCTATAATTACTCATTCTATAAATATAAGTTAATGGTTATTAATGATTTCATCATATACATCATATATAAGAACATTATACTTTCTAATATTATTTTTCACTCCTACGTTCTTCATCATTGTAATATAGTTGTTTAATTTTTTTGGTGTTCTCAATACATTTTATAGGTTTTTATCTGAGATGATATTCTATATATGCTTCTCCACATTTTTCTCCTTCACTATTTAAGGAAACTTCCTCCTTCTAAAAATTAACAATTAATGATATGAACATCTAATAATTTTAAAATTCATAAAAATTTTCATTAGAATATTCATTTACAAATTTATTAATCAATATAATTCGTTTGTTTCCTGAAAACAATTTTTTTTTGCAGAATTATTCCTCTTCAATGAAATTGTTTCTACAAATATTCAACCAAGGATCATCTATAGAATAATATTCACATTATCCAACATTATTCATAGGATAGATAAAAAATATTGGTCAAATACACAACACAAAAAATATTTATATTGGTGTTTTCAAGAATACTTTTCTCTATATCATAAATAATTTTTATGGATAAGATATATTTTTTTCATTCACTTAATAATATTATATATATTCCAAATCCATTAGGCCATCAGACTCAATATCATTTATTTTTCATATTTATCAAAGCCTCAAAATCCAGTTCATCCATGTTTTTATTTTTACTGATTGTGATTTTCTCATCATATAAGAAAAAAGAAAATTATGTAATTAAACTAGAAGTATATATTATTTATCTTATAAATAAAAGGTTTTGGAATCAAACTAAATATTTAATTATCTCATGATTTTTTTTAACATTGGTAGAATATTATCGGACATATATGAATCATACAACAATGAACAAATCATCACTAATATTTGAAAAGTACTCATAAATAATTCCATAATATGTTATTCTTATATATTTGACCATACGAGACCATATTTTTATCTTTTCCCCATTCACTATGATACTTCATTTCAAAACGAATTAATATTTTTCTAAATATTAATTATTTACTTAAAATCACATAATTTCCATAAAATAATATTTCTTAAATAGGGAATTAAAGTATAATTTGTATCATTCTCATCTAATATAATTTTTATTATATTAGTAAATTTTGTAGGATAATTTTTTCAATGGTTTTAAAACAAACACTTAATGCATAAACAACCTCATTAACAAGCGATAAGGAACATGATATCATTATTTTCAAAACATTGATTTTCTTCATTAAAATTATGGATATCTATATTGTTCACTGAGTTGATATTTTCATTTATAAGGATTTAAAAGGGGATACACAACTATGATACAACTATAGTTACATAGGAAAATTGGAACAACATAAATATGGGTGGTGTTTTATTTTTTGGTCAGGTTTTTATAATTTATTCTCAATTAGAAATTACCCCATGAATCATGAAACAATTATTATCCTTTTCTACCTTTCATAAAAAATCACAAAAATAAAATTAATATAATATAAATAAGTCATGATACCATTAAATTTTTCTACCTTATTGTGAGAATATAGTGACCCCAGATTAACATATCTGGATAGTATTTGTTTTTGAATTAATATTCATCAAATTTCACAAAATGTGCATGAGGAACATAATAGTTTAGTTTCTTTAAAAACATGGAAAAAATATTCCAGTATTTTGAATGAAATTAAAATTTTTCCCGAAATATCATCCTCTTTTAATTCCTCATACATAAATATTTTCTTTATAACCCAGTGAAATGAAATATAAGAAAAATTTGTCTTGGATAATCATTACGGATAAATAAAAGAGACATTTAGACATAAAATAACATATAGTATTTGAAAACATTTTTAAAATATTTGAAAACCACACCCTGCATATCAAAGATAATAATCACGAGTCATTAAATAATTTTTGGCTGCTTATAATACATGAGTCATTCTGGAATCATAGGGCATAAGCCATTAGATCATAAGACAAGGAATATGTGTGATATACATAGGAATGGATAATCATTTCCCTACAATTTAATGCTCTCTTCCAAGTCCATCAGTGAAGGAAAAGTCATCTACTGTACTGGGATTAATCCTTGTTCATGCCCTGGATTACTGAATTAGGTTACATCCTATTCCAAGCATGTATTACTGATCTAGGTTCACTTCCCAATCTATCCCTATATTTCTGAACTATGTTCACTTCCCATTCCATTCTTGTATTACTAAACCAGGTTCAATCCCATTCTATCCCAATATTATTGAACTGATTTCATTCCTCATTCAAGTCTTATCTATGTCATGAGGTATAAAAATATTCACCCTTTTTATTAGAGGGAGATAAAGGTCCTAGCCTTCACATAGTGAAATATTAAATAAATTTTCTACATCATCCCAAACATTCATCGTATGATTTCCCATGATATTATCCAATTATACCATCCATATTTATTCATTAAATGGGTTATGATTATGGTGATTTTATTTTTATGAAAACAGAAACTTTTCCTTGGGTTAGTCCTTGATAAATAGATGACTATTTAATGAAAATATTTATTTTCATTAATTCTATTATTATGAATTTTTTGGGATCTTGTGTCACACCTATAATTGGTATTAATTATGTAATGTTTTTATGTTAAAATACGAATGGTTTTTTTATAAATGAGTATGGTGGTCACATTACAAAAAATGGAAGGTGGGACCTATATATCTATCCAATTAATTAGGTAAATATTTATACATAAAAAAATAATAATATGAAAGAATTCAACGTGCTTGATCAACATTATGAAAAATTCTGATGGTCATGATACAAATGGGGAAACAGGATAATGGGATTAATCCTCTGTGGGACATATGTGATGAGGCCTAATATACAATATTTTATGGCCTTGGTAGATATTATTTTCAATTGAAAATTCTTCTATACCAATGTTTGTGTAACACATCTATTTCCATTGATTATAATTCGTGATTTATTATGATTTCATAGTCTTATGAATCATTAATTGATGAAGGATGGTTATTTATTCTATGAAAATTTTTTATAAAATGTGTCAGGTTAGGTATGAACATTAAAGGTTATGTTCATGATATCATACCCTTGTTCTTATCATGTTCTATCGTAGGATCAAAGAATGATATCTAAATTTTTTACCCATGCTGTGAATCTAGTCTCACTATTTCTTATTTTTCCATTCCAAAGGTTATGAAGACATGTTTTTTAGGGTATGTTTATAAAGAGTAATAAATGGGATGTTCTCCACGATAGATGTTGAAAATCACTCATTGAATATGATGATTATGTAACTAATAACCAAAAGAATTAAACCCTTACAGTCATTGGTCATGTATTTTTGAAATGTATGGAATATTTATATAAAATGATATGATACCTTTGTATTAGAATCATGGTTCATTATACTATTGACTATGAGTGCATTTTTTATGTGGTGGTTTGGGACAATTCATAGAGTACATGGATGATTATGAAATTATAAACGAATTAACGAAAAATTGAGGTTGTTTTTTAATGAATATAATATGAATATTAAATACATGAGAAAATAAGAAAATAATTAGTATTTTTCGCCGAACATGACTTAGAGGAAATAATTTTTAATCCCCAATATAAAATTAAATATTATTAATTAATAGATAAATAATTATTACTAAAATTAATGCATAAATGATTTTGATATGTAGACCTTAATACCAAAATATGATATTCCATTATCACATTAGAAGAATATGATAATAAGGAATGATAGTTACATATATTGTTTTTTTGATCCATATATATATGATTTATTTTTATGATTTCATATCCTACCCCAACCATATTGGTAGAGTAACTGACACCTAGTGGACATTAGGAGGGTGTTTTACCTAGCATCATGCTTGGTAATAAATGGAAGGCTAAAAACATCTAATAACCCCTATATAAAGTCATATTAGATTAAGTACCCATATAAAAAATGGTTATCATTCCATTTATTTTTTTCATGGGATGTAATGGGATGTGGTAACTTTACTAACATGTCTCTTTTTTTACAGTATCATAATTGTAAATATAGTCATTTAGGGTAACATGTGTGATGGATTAATGTATACTACACATCATATGGGATATAGTGGCTCCGAGAAACTACATTTTTCTACATAGAGATGTTTTTTGGGTGATAGGATGATGTGATTCACGAGTTGGATGGTATATTAGCCCATGTGAGATTTGGGATTCTTAAATTTTCTCCAAGTGTCTGTGCTGGCTTGTGGAGAGAGATTGATTAATGAATATGATGTTGGGGAAGAGAAGAAATCAATTGTGGAAGTGGTTTCATGGTAAATATTTTTTTATTATATTAAATTATCTCTTTTATGTGATATGTTCGCATAGATAGCGTTGGGGAGTAGGGGAATACAACAGTAAACCTATCTTTGTGTTTGGTCTATTTCATTTGTTTACTAACATAGATTTAATATATTTCAAATATTTAGTTAGAGTTTTCTAGGAGGATCCTACAGACAATACCTGTTTTTATCATCTTATAGATATATAAACAATTTTTCATCTTACATGGATCTAGTTGGTGAATTAGTTGTACTATTTTATTTCTTAGAGTAATTTAGGGGTTGTTTGAGAATAATGGTAGCTGCATAGGAATTATTTTAGTGTTTTTAGTTTCTTTAGGTGTACGAAATTTTAAACATTTCAAGTATTAGGATTGAATAATATTTTTTATAAGATGTTTTTGTTTAGTAGTAGTTAACATATTATCACTTTCATATAGAATATAAGAGGGTAATGGCTCTCGTCTCTGTTTATTTTATGACATAATTTATATTTCCCAACCGATGACTTATTGGAGGTAGGATTTTACGAATAATTATCTATCTTTACTCTTTATCATCCTGAGATTTTTACATATGGTGGATGGGGACAAGAAATTGATGAACTCTTATATAAATACTTATGAAATTATATATCATTTTTTAAAGACAATTTATAATATTTTTTCTTTAAAATGTTATAATGTTATGGATCATTATAGCCACTTAGGGTTGTTCGATAATCATCTCCAAAATTTCTTTGGTATGTTTATCATATTCAAACCAGTCTTCCAAATTGGTCAATGATATATTTAATTTCATATATTTAAGGTTTTTATAATTTTTTTGAACATTTTTTTATAAATATCAATATATTCCGTAAAATAGTTTCATGTTTTAAGATGTCCCCTTGTACACATATTTTTTTATGGTTATAATTAAAATTAAAATTTATTTTTAGAATCATTTAAAATCAATTTATCTTTAAATAATATTAATGATGTCATAAATATAATATTTACTTGTTTAATCCACATTAATAATTAACCATGTTATGAGATTATATATATTTTACTACATCATCCATATAGGGGATTATTACCATCCATGATGGTATGAATGTTACAAGAAACTATATAAATGGATTTTATGAGATATGTATTTATATAAAACTTATTATAATAAAAATCTTTCATAATATATGATTTATATAATGTTTATGATAATTAAAATTGAAATTATCAAGAACCTATGAAAGGGAATTTAATGGTGTTAGAAGTAGAAAACATACATTATCATTTTGACTGGAATCCAATATACAATACCTTAATCCTCCAAATATTATAATATTTGTGAGACTCAAACATCAAGCACATTTAAAAATATTTTTGGTGGTAATTTGGCAATTTTTTTATTGAAATATTTATTTTCAAATAGAATATAAATTTGTATAGAAGAATAGAATTTATTAATGTGGAGAGGGAAATTTTATGAAATAATTTAATGGTGATTTTATATTCCCATTAACTTAAGTACTATACATTCCAAAATAGGGAAACATTAACACTTTAATGCCCTAATTTATTTTTTAGTTATAAAAGAAGTTGTATATAACTTCCATGTATAAGTTTCTTAATGAATTAATACATATGATTTTACACTTACCATACTTATCCTTTTTACCATATTTTAAAATTAAATTACAATCTCAAAATTACGTCCCAAAGATAGTTTAGAAATCCTAATTAAAAATATTAAATCCATTTTTTAAGAATAAGATTCTATATATCATCATTTTCATTTTAAAATATTATCCTTATTTTTTAAAACATACAACTTTTTTGACATGACCATATTTTTTAACCATTTGAAAAATTACACCAAATTAAATAAAAATATATAATTACATATAAAAAATTTCATTATTTAATTTTCTAAAAAAGTCTTTCAAAATATCAAATCATTCAATATTTTTTTATTTGAAATAAAACATTTATTTTTCATAAACATACAATCATGGTTTCTTAATGATAAATATATATATTTTCATATATAAGTGTCCAATTTAGTTAACTTAATTCATAATATATATATATATTATTTCACAAGATTCCAGTTTTTTTAATTCCAACAACTAGGTTAATATTGGGAAAAATAGATTTACTATTACTATGGATATATTCTAAAATATCATCAATTATTATTAATCTTCTAAATACATCATATTTTATTCATTCATTATTCACTTCAATTCAATTCAAGGTTATATTTTTCATTTTAAAAATATCAAATACCAAGATAACGTTTTTGTATCCTTTCTTATAGTTTTTTTGGAGGTGTTATAATATTATGTGGAAAAAGTTATCCCACATTTCATTTTTTATTAATTTTTTTTCAATGTAATTATTCAATGTATCTTTATATATTTATTTGGTATATGTTTCCCCCACATTTAATTTTGCAAATTAATATAACCAATTTTTTAATTTTTTTATTATGTGGTTCATGTTTATTATATTTTTAATAAAAAAAATTCTTATTTACGTAGAATATTATCTCAAATTATAGGATGTTACAAAGTGATTATTATATCTGTATATGCTTATCTATCATGTAACACCCTAAAATTTTGTGAAATATTTTTTCATATAAATTTAATTTTTAGACTTTTTCAATAAATGAAACAAAAATATTAACATGTGTTATAAGAGAAATTTTGTTTAGCTTCTATTATATGTTGCACTCAGTTTAAATGAAATGTGACATACTATTAAAATTTTATTATTTAAATTTATAGTTATCATCTTACTATTGGAATGGAGGGTATATATAGGCTAATATAAATTACATAAATTATATATTTACAAATTCATATAAAAATAATTATTTTTTCACAATTTAATTTAATTTCCAATATGATCTATTTTCAAATAAATGAAATCTTAGTCTAAAAAACTATTCTTATGCACACAAACACAATTTACATCATGAAATTAAAAAAATCACTTTTGGCGAATGGGTTTAAATAAATTTTTATATTATATATTCAATTAAATTGTTAACATTCATAAAATTTGTTTACTAGATTAGATATTTGAATAAATAGAATTTTGTGCTTAAAACTATTTTTTTATACAAAATATTTTTTCCACCCTTTTCACCATTTTTTAATTTTTTTTTCAATTTTAGAAAACAAGTTCTGATGAAATAAATTTTTTTTGAATTCATCATATAAAACTAAATCTAGGGTTCAATTTAGGAATTTTCTAAAAATATGATTTTTTATGAATAGTAAAAAATACATGTTCTTTTTCAAAAGTACGTTTTCATTTAATGGTATATTTATAATACAATGTATTATTAATTTTTTTTTTATCATTAAATATATTATATATAATTAAATAAAATTTATCTCATTGTATGATCATTTATATTAAATTTTGATATTAAATCTATGTAAAAAATATAAAAAGATCCTATTTGAAAACTCGATTACCCACTGATATTTCAGGATTATTTATAAATAATAATTTTCCTCTAATATAAATGAAATTTAGAAAAATGGATTCCTTATTTTAAATAATAACAATTTATATTATACAATAATATTCAATTAATTATTTACCATACTAAATATTAAAAATTGGAAAAATTATTTACCACGGTTAAGGTAAATATTGTTTTACGGGGTTTAAAACTGTAAAGATAAGAATTAACAAGGACCTAGATGTTTGAAACACCTATTTTATAGAACAATTTAGACCTTATATGTTATATTCTCAATAATGGCCCATTTTTTACTATTTCTTCTGTGGAAAAAATGTATACTTATTTTTCTTGTAAACATAATTGGTGTTACACTCACCTCACTTATAAAAGCCCTATACCTATGATCTCAACTTCAAACTTTTAATACACATTGGTTCATCCAATAATATCCCAAATGACATCATCAAATTACTCCTCTCATCATATAAACCATATATTGTGCATAAATCCAATGTATTAAGGATTTTGGTATAAACATAATGTGGTTACCTGAATAAGATGTAACAGTATTCAATGTGTGTTTTAATTTTATTTCATCATTTTCATACTTAAATTATTATTAAATAAATATCATATAATAAAAACTATAAATAAAATAAATTAATGTTTTTTATATGATCGGTAAAATATAAAACCATCTCTATTTCTATTAGATGGGTTATGAAAACATCTTTTTGTGTACGGGGGACTACTGCCTCATGAGAAGATTTGATTTATTTTTCTTCTAAAACACTATGGGATGGATATAATTATTGATTAAATTAATAAATATTATTTTTTTATAATATTATACTTCAACAATTATTTTATCATGAAAAACATATATATTTGAATTTTGCGGGAATATGATAATGTCGCTCATGTGTATGGCAGACTACCACCATATGATGTAATGAAAATAAATGATGATTTATATTGAAGGTAATACGGATATGTTAACAAAATATTATATATATATATATAGATTAAAAATGATTCTATAATTAAAAAATATTATTTTTCATTCTTTCTTTCAGTGTGATGTGAAATTGGAGACAATATTCATGCACACGTATAACCTACCAGCTCCAAAATGGTGTATTTTGTTTTCCATCTCTAAATTTTAAGCAATACTATATATACAGATTTAAAAAATAATTATTATAGTAATATCATGGTTAATTATTTGGATATTATAAAAACATGATAAAAATTACAAGACAAAAAACATAAAAAGTCAAAACATGCACGAAAAACAAGGAAATTATTACCTGAAACATGACATTAAAATGGAATTATTAATAGATATATAATAAAAGGTCACATATAAAAAAATATTTCATAGGATACCTATTTTTATTGGTTTAAAATTGATTTATAATAAACATATATTTATCGTATAGAATGTGTTAACATGTATTAATGAAGTTAGTAATTTTAGTAATGGGGTTTTGTCTTAATTTTAAATTATTGAGACATATTCCATAATCAGCATGTATATTATTTACATGTTGTATATACTGAAATGTATTTATGTTATGATTCTAAATTTTTTGATGATTTTAATATCCATTTTAGGATCATTATTTTAACGGTTTTATAATTTAATAGTTATCTAAGTAGTTAGAGATTTCATTTAACTATTTTCCTTTTTTGAGTCATATGTTATGTTATGCACCTACCCTGATCCATTGAGGTGTATATAATATAATTTTTTCATGTACTATAATGATTTTATTTAATATCATGCTTTTTAATGTTTTATTTAATGTCATTAATTCATTTAGTTAATAATTAAATTTCACTAAAGCTGTAAAAAAGAGTCTGTATGTTTCTTATTTTTTGTCGGGATTGTTTATAACATTGTTTCTCATGTTAAAATATATTCATCAATATGTCTAGAAAATGATGAATTTTCTTCTATTCAAGTTATATCATGAGAATACATGTTTCACAAAAATTTACCCTCTTTATTTACTCAAGATTTCAAATGAATGTTTTTAATAATAATAATCTTTACTTCTCTCTTCCATCGAAAAAAATATATCTTCCAAAACATGTTCTCTATAATGGATTCAATTTTTTTAATGTTTTTCAAAATGAATAATAAAATAAATTTTTACAAATTTTTTACTTTTTACACAAAAAATGAAACGAATAATCATGTTGTTTCCGAATAATTCCCATTTTTCTTTTACCACAAAATTGGAAGGTAATTCTTGTTTTAATGTCTATGACAAGAATAGAATCTCATGTCGTTATGAAAATAATTTGTATTTCAAAAACCTTTTTATTTTTACTATCTTATTTTATAATTAAAGGATTTTCAAAAATTATAAAGTTTAATTTTGTTCATTAATAATAGATATTTTCCTCAAGAAATTTTATAAATGAATTTGAATGATTAATTTATATGGTTCGAAGTTTATTTTCCAGGAAAAGGATAAATAAAAATCATTATAATTTTTTGATAGAAATAGTGATTTTCAAGGAAATTGGTTTCCTCATGAAATATTCAATGTATCTTTTTAAAATCATTTTATATCTACAATGATTCCCATTGATGTTACTTATTCCATACTGGGTATTTTATCTAAGGTACTATTCATATAATTTCTATGAATGGTTTATGCATATGAGGACATGATGTTTATGAAGATGATTTCACTTCTAACAGTTAAACCATAATTAAATACATATGAAACTGACTTATTTTAAATGGTTATACTAGAATAAAATTATGAACCCTATCTATTTTCTATTTGTTATAAAATGAAAATTTTTTAATGATACAAAGTTCATTTCATTTGTTACGATATGATGAATGTTTTATGAACATGTGTCACATCTACATATAAATTTCCATTATGTTATTTGTGGGGCTTATAGCTTTCACTAATGGTTTGCGAAATCATTATATATTATCATAAAATAATTGGAGAAAAGTCAATGGGCTTGATTGACTATGGGATATAGTTACATCCAAATCCACTATGGGAAACAAGTGTCTCTAGATCCATAATGGGAAATAAATGATATGTCTAGATACTATAATTTTATGGTATTATTAGTTTACCATGATATATTAAATGATTTTATTATATTCACAATAGATCCACACATTTATGAAATTATATTTTGGTTAATGATTAATTTAATATTTTTGACAACTCTTACAAGACATGTTTTCAAAAGAGATAATATACTTTGATAGAAATATTGTTTTGGATCAATGGAAGGTTGTATAGAAACTTAATAAGTGATATTGATAATCAAATAAAATTTTGATCTATTACGATTTATTATTATTTTATAATGACATATCATATATTTACCGATACTAAGAACCTAATCTCACAATATCTTATGTTTCCTTCACAAGGCTATGAAGAATGTATTAGTTATGGAATGCAAAATATCAGTTCAATGTGAGAATATATTTTTGAGATATGTTGAAGATTTTTCACCAAATTATAATGTTATGTATATTGTGTCCAAATAAACTAATGTATTATGGTCTTTTACTGTTTTTTTGTGTTATTTATTGAATATTCATCTAAAAAGATGTAATATCCATATATGAAAATATGAGGTCTCTATATTTTCTATCACAGGAATGATATAAATTAATTTTGTAAACATTGATGACAATCCCTTAGTAAAATAACAAGGAAGATTTCTAAGGTTATCTTTATGGAGATCTGTAATGATATGTCAAATATGATTCAATATATAGGAAAACTTCTTATAATATTGTTAAAGGATTGAGAATGTGGCTTCAATGAAATTTCAACCCTATTTGGATTCTACAGGTGGATGAACCTTTGGAATATAGGTTCCTATATTTAATAACAAAATAAAATAGATTGAGCTATAAATGATCAAAAAATAGTGCATTATAATGGGATATACAATATACATGGTTTAACACTATTGTGTTATATGAATTATAAATTCAAAAACAATTTATGAACCATCCTGAATGATTTAAATAGGTTATTACAATGAATCTTCTTGGGTAAATATGTGGTGTCATAGATTAAAATTATGTTATCAAGATTTGAAAATATTATATGTGATTTTCAAGATTATTGTGTTTCACACTATGATTAGTTTTTCTCAAAGTTATATTTTTGTTTTACTATAAAGAGGGAACCAAAAAAAGTTATTATGGTTTAATGTTATAGACAATATGTTGATAAAAATACGAATGGGATGATGAATGGAGTAATGTATATTGTGATCATGCCTAATCAGTTATCATGCTACACAATAAAAAATGTTCCCCTTAACCAACTCTCGGACTCACGAAATAAGAGAACAATAAGGTTTTCTAATTATTATGGTGGTATAGACTATGGAATAATGAATATTAATTTATATTCATGTCAATGTTGTAGAAATAATGAATCAATGGAATTTTTCATATGCATGAGAAAATTTTTGGGTGTGGAAATGAATGATAGAAATCATATAATTGAAAAAAAGTATAGTTTTTTAATTAAATGGTTGAAATAATGGTCTTCATGTGGTATTATCAATTTTTGAAATATTGGAATCTAGAATATATGGGATTGATGAAAATATATTTATTATGGGGAAAGGTCATAATGATAATTAGAAAGGTTGAATGAGTATTTTATTTGTCGTTGATGATGTACAGACTATGAATGACATATGCAAGGAATGTGGTAATAATGAATAAGATAGTAAAGCTTAGTTAATGGCCAAAGGATGAGGTGGAATAATATATGTGTTTTTTATTGGTATTATAAATTCCTTTTATATGAATCATAATATGTATATGGTTTATGAAGAATTTTATCATTATCTATTTTTAATAATATTTTTTATGGTATTGATGAAAGAGAATTGTATTAACAACAATGTGTTATTTTATGGAAAACACATTATTGTAGAATGATTACCCTGAATAAATTCTTGATGTTGAAAATATGTTTTTTAGTTGTATAATGAGTTTATTGATATATATAAGTTAAATTGGATAGTTTTTATGACCTTGAAATTGATTAATGATTTGTGCGCAAAGTGTTTTATGGTATCATTGATGGAATTTACTAAATTATTAAATTTATGAATATATTCAATAATACATGTTTTTATATAAGGAATGGATAGGAATGTATTTTTAAAATAAGGTTTTATGGTAATTCAATTTATTAACATTATTAAAGAGAATTCATGATAAAGGAATTCATATTTTTGTTAAGTGACAATCAAGATATACATTATGATATATGGTTGATTAATGTTAAGTTGATCTTAAATATAAATATTTAATTTTGTAAGTGTAATAAGGGTACCCATTAAGGAAAATATTTATGTTGATCATTGGGTGTGATTTTATAATTAACCTATTACTTATCCATGTAAATATTTATCTATATTGGACAACCATCAGTAACAATTTCTTATCTATCAAGAGATATATGGAAAGGTATAACATACTATTATATATATTGTGATATTCCAGTGCTTCAAGACTATTAAAATTTGACATCAATTAATGGGTTAAGAGATGAAGTGAAAACTAATTAAAGGATTAGAAATGGATGAAATTTTTCATAAAGTACAATGGAAGACTATGACCAAGTTATATCAATCCCTGTGAAATTCTTAATCATATGAAGATTATATCTTACAGATGGGAAAATCCACCAAATCTATCTCAGGTCAAATATGTGTTACATTCATCTCTCTTAATAAAGATAAACCCTAATCCATGACATGTATTGAAATAAGAGGTAATAGTGCTAGATTATAATATTTACAAGGTGAATCAACTGGTACATCTTCTAAATCAAATAGGGGTTGTTCTAAATAGAAGAAAAATTACTTAGTCAATGACATGTGGTGAAACCACTTGATTGATGATGCAACGTAAGAAAATGAGTATGTAATGGGGAACTATTATCCTCGTTTTATAGTACAAAAGTTACGAAATTGAATGCTTAAATTTATTTAATAATTGAAAGAGAATAACACTCAAAGAGATTATAAAATATTTTTTGTCTAATAAATTTAATCTTATCAATAATGTTCACTTCACGTATCCCCATGATTTTCTGGTGTTACACACATCACTGAGTTTTTCATGAGTTTCCTACAACAATGAGTTTACACAAAATGTAACATAATATAAAAAATATTATTTAAATATATAGTTATAACATAGCCATTGGAATGGTGAGTACTGTAGCATCATGTTACCAGTATTTATATTAATATTTACCCAACTTATTAATTATTCATTTCCTATGACTTGTTTAGGGGTTCTTAAGGAGGAATTTGGCGAATTTTGGAGTCTTTTTAGGTTGTACATGGTTGGCGCATAGTCTCCCAAAACAATGCACTATCCTAGTGCAAACCATATAGCCCAGGATAGTGGGGGTGTTCATTGTGGATAAATGGTTTGATAAACTATGTGACCCTATATTATAAACCATCCAGCCCATTATATTGGTGCACAATTAGGCTTCATAGTTTTTCTAAGAGTGTTTCCTTGAATAACCAACCATGTTTTTTTGGGACTTTTTAATTTCAAAATAATTAAAAAAAATCACTAAACCCATTTTTAGGCCCTTATCCACCCCATGTCGGGCTACAATGATTTCATAGGTGTTTGAAGTTATCAATAACCAATTTTTTATTCTCCAAAACCATTCCTTCGGTGGATCAAATCATGGAGGAACCCACTCAATATCATCCTAGTTTTTGATTATCCTCTCCAATATTCTATAACGCTCTCTCATTATATCCTCCATAACGACTGTTAGATTGGCATGTTGTTTATCGATGTGAGATCTATTCAATTTAATATTTATTCATTATTTTATTTATTAATCCCTCCTTCCAATGATCTTCATGGGAAAATATCATTGTGTGTGTTGTGTTTCGGAATTCTATGATTATAGGTATCTGGCGGCCTTTAAATTTCTACATATATTTAAACATGATTTTATTTATTTTATTCAAATTGGATTCAAATGTTTTATGAAATACCCAATAGAAGAAAAATTTGAATAGTTATTGGTATTGTCTTGTAATTTTGGGAAGAACATCCAATTCCATTGGAATAGGAATTTGGGGAGAATTTTTAAATAGATGAATTGGTTAGAGAATTGTATTATGAAAAAATAATTTATATTTAAATGATAAAATCATATGATGGCTGTTTTTTTTGAGATTTCATAAAATTATGAAAACCCCATGTTTTGGTCTGAAATTGATTTTTCATTTTGGAACTGAAAGTTCATCAATCGATGAATATTCCACTATTGATTAAATGATTGTAAAAATTAGTGATTAGTAGTTAGTGGGATATTTTCAACAAGAATATGAGTTTTATTAATTCTTAGAAATGGATTGACAATGAAAATTCTAACAAAAATCATGTTAGGAATATCTTAACAGCAATGGGATGTTGATAAGTCATATTCAGCCTGAGCATGGGGGATATGTGTACACATATTATCTGGATCACTAATATGATAAGTGAGAGGATCTTATAACTAGAAAATAACATACCCAAGTGAATATGACAATGGTTCTTGGAATGATTATTTTGATATATATTCAATTGATTATGCAATGTTTTAGTCATTATAGTTGACTTATATAAATATATTTACATAAATTTTCTGTATACGGTATGTTTTTTTGTTTTAATTGACATATAATATAAATAAAGTTTTTTAAAATATTAAATTTTAATTCGATGCCTGGTCTTATTATAATTGAAATAATGATTTCTTTTATTAATAGGATATATTTTTATGCAATAATTTGTGATAGTCGAATAGTATTTTTGGATAAATCCAAACAATTTCCTTTGTATGTTTATTTCATTATTTATACCTGCTCTGAACAAAGGGAATGTGCTACATGGAGGTGGTTGAAATTCTTAAACCTTTAATATTTTTGTTATTTCTAATTTGGTTCATCTTATTTCATCTTTCTTGAGGATATGTAATTTGATGATGTACTATTTAGATTTTTTATACCTATTTTGTTTCTCGTATATTCTCCCTAGGTTTTTGAGTATACTAACTTGTTTCTTTTATCATACACTATTTATGTAAAGAATAAATTCCTACATTTTTATATTATAATGCCTTGTGCTAGTCACCAATCAATGGGAGTCATGAATACCCATTGGGATACATCAATTCGAAATTAGGTATCAGTGTACCAGGGTATCCATGATATTTCAAGATAATGTGTTATCAAATGTGCAGGTTTAACATCTATCCTTGGTGTTATTATGATGTTTTGGAAACTCTTGTCGAGTCTTTAGAGGTAGTCGTGACTGAGTACCTGGACAGATCTCACAGTAATTATACTTAAGTCTCCATGGGTTGTTTTGTAAAACCCTATTTATGAATATAATGATATTATTATATTATTTTCCATTATTTTTATATGGATAGGTTCAAATAAATATATTTTATTCTTTATATGATGGTATTTATTTTCCCATTTCTCTTGTTTGATTTTATAAAGTAGGAAATCTTCTAATTTCATCCTTTTTTTAATTTTATTTAGAATTATTTGTTTTTCAAGGATATGTGTGAATACTACATAAGAGATAGATGTTGCTCAAACAAAATGGGAAAATAATCATGTGGATTAGAATATGGGAGAGTTTATTATGTGTACTGTCCAAGCTCTGGGATATGCTCATACACTAATTCCAATTGAGGCTCTAGTTGTGGAACCATAGATGGATGAATCTCAGAATCATGGTTAGGTGTTCCTTCACTACAATGCACCATTGTTCCAAGGATCAAATGGCCCCCATATGGTTTATGATTCCTAGAGTATGATATACAATTTGATTGAGTTCTTGGAAATTATAGATTTGATCAACGTGGAAGGTGCCAACATCATGTTAAAAGTACCTAACAGGATATGGCAAGACTTGATAGTGATGGAAAAGAATCATAAGTGTTTATAGTTCAATGATAATAACATTATTTTCGCTGACCTATTATGTCTACTGTTTATTTTTATGGCTTAGGATATTACATTTTTCAATATCGATAACGGTGATAGGACCAATACAAATTATGAAAACCACATTTATGGGCCTGTTCACATTTCACCAGAGATTTTATTGAATGAGATGATAAAGTTTCATTTGTTTAAGATGAGTCGTCATCTAGATATTCCTTCTTAGAACATAATAATAAATTTAAATTCTTATACAGATGTGATGGATAAGGATTTTATGGTTTATATTGACATGGAAATTATGTTATTGTTAAATGGAGTTTGTTGTTTTATTGGTGACAGTTCTTGGAATTCATATAAATTAAAGAGAAATTTTGATGACTCTAGAAGTTTATCTCGAAAACTAGGTTCATCTACACATCCTTCAGTGCCTATAAGGGGACCTTAAACATGCTTCCATTAAATAAATCCTTCAAATTAAAAATAGGTTATCACTAAGGCATTCAAGATTTTCAACTCCTATGTATTTTTATGAAACATGTAGAAATTGTGTAGTGTTTTTATTCAATAATTATGATTGTGGTCTCATGAGAACCAAATAGTACTAACATTCAATTAGATATATCAAGAAAAAGGGGTTCCATCCAAATTAATCACAAATAAATATTCTTCACTTATTGAAAGATTTAATTAAGAAATTGAATGCTGGTGCAATGACTTTGATAGGTACAATCATCGTATCTCCACCATTAGTGAGTTCTTTATTTGATACTGGGGAGTCTTGATTTATTTCAACTTGTATTGTGTACATGTTAAATAATTCTATTGATATTTTTTTATGTTATATATATTACTACAAGTCACATATATAGGGGGAGCAGGGTCTTTGTTTTCCTTCTTGTGTGTTTTATTTATTAGATATTGGGCTCAAATTGGATATTCTAGTTCGAAAAATGAACCATATTAGTGTCATTTTTTGGATAGATTGACTCATTTCTAAAAATATTGAATTTATTATTTTCATCAACGAGTCTCCTTTACATAACCTAATGGGGTGTTTAATATTATTTTGGGTGAATTATACCTATGTTCAAGTAAAGTCATACTTTCTTAATTAGAGTTGTGGATTTTAATATTTGGGATTTATTTTTATTTAGATAAATAATATTTGAGAGTTTATCCCCCTCTAGTTTTCCTTTAGCATCCTAATGTTTTTACTTTCGACTTCTCTAGTTTTAAACTGATATGATTGGTAGAGTTTTAAATTATGTTACTACATGGAACAAATCTTGTATCTACACCATCTTACCATAGGAAACTAGTTGAAATGAAATTGTTGGAGGGTCAGCTGGATGATATATTAGAGAAAGGATTTATTTTCACAAGTGTGATACCTTGGGCAATGCAATGCTCATTACTAATAATGTTGATCCAACACTTCACTATTGTGTTTATTACCAGGAACTCAAATTAGTATGGCTAAATAAAAAGTATCAATTTACATGGATTTATGATATTTTTGAATAGTTTAAAGGGTAAAATAGTTTCTTAATGATTGAAAATTGATCTGGTTAATACTATTTGATAATAAAAGAATATAGAATTCATAAAAATCCCATCTCGAGCATTCATAGATATTAAAAATATCTTGTTATGAAATTGTTTCTAACCAATACTAGATCATTAATATAGATTTGATGAAAAAAATCTTCCCTGCGTATCATGATATGTTCTTATTGGTATTTTTGGTTGTAATTCTGTTTTACTCTAAGTCTAAGAAGGATCATGCACACAATCTCAGATTAGTTCTATAATTTATTAAATATAAACTAATTTTTCCATCATATAAAAATTTTATTTTTTTATTTGGTACGTGATGCTCTTGGGACATGTGTTCTTATAAAATTTTATCTTATATTAACACATGATTTTTTTTCAAGATTCAATGATTATTGGGATAATTAGTGTATTATATCTAGTTTACAATGTATTTCTCAATGTTGTATTATCTGAGGACTTATTTCACCCAAATGGGGGTGAGGTTTAATTTGGTGGATAAATGTCATAGTTTTTTTTCATGATCTAAATCATATTTTTAATTCTCTATTGGTGTTGAATATTCCAAAGGTAATTTAGAGATAGGATGTCATCTAGGATGCATCCTGATAGGCTATGTGATGTGTTCTTATGTATGGAGATCATGTTGAATCCTACTGATATTAGTATGTTAGGCCACACAAGAAGAGTTATCCAACCCATGATCCAAAAAATACATTTAGGATACATGCACTTTTGTGTTAAAAAAATTACATATTTAATTAATGTTATCATATGTTTTCCTAAAATAATATCATGAGTTATATTTTATTACAAAATGATTTGAATCTATTAAAAATAAATTGCAGGGAGTACTGGAAATAATATTTTAGGAATCGTCTATTCTCCAGGAGAATGAATATTGTTGTAGTTTCTTAGAGGATGAATTTGCGACCTATGTTATGAATGAATCGTTGGAGGAATGGATATTGATGGATCATGTTTTATAGTTTTGTATAAATGTTTTTGAAACAATGGATGCAGATTTATTGGAATGTGGGCAGTCGACCGATGATCTTCATGAGATGATTGAGTTGGAACAATAGTTTGATTTAGAATTTAATTATGTTAGGAACTCTCATTTGGGTGGGAAGATAATTTTTTTTGGTAATTCTCCACATGTGGTACTATATACTTTTGAAACTGGTTTATTGTACAATTTTATGTGAGAAAAGTTGTGTTAGGGAATTTCCTTAATTCATTGTTAGCTATAAACCTAGGAAGAACAAAAAAATTTATGACTTAAGGAATCGATTCTTGGGGCTATTTATAAGGTGGGAAATATAACACCTTGTTTTACATAACATTACATAACAATAGGTCATGATCATGCCTAATATGCCTTTGAAAATTCTTGTTCCTATTAAAATGTTGACATAGATGTGATATGAGATATCTATCATATTTTATGTTAGGATTCCATCTACCCTGAGGAATAGTAATGTGATATGGGTTATGGTCCAATGGATGACCAAATCAACTCATAGGATAAACATTCGATATAATGAAAATCTAATGTGTTTGGAAATATATAATGGAAATAAATTGGTCATTTTCGTGGAATCTATTCATCTATAATCTCTGATAGGGATCCCCATTTTACTTAATTCCTGTATAGAGGACTCTATGATGAATTGGGATATTAGGTTTATGTGAGAATAGAATACCATCCACAAATGGATATCTATATAGTGAGGGATATACAGAATATTAAAGATATGATTCATGTCTTTATCCTCTATTTAGGGGGTTCTTGAAACAAAAATTTGGGAGTTGATGTGTTTTCATATATAAATAGTTAACAGACTGGGATCAAAATGGGTCCTTTTGAAGAAATTTAAATCATCATTGTGTTAGTAGGAAATTAGTGAATGTTACTTGGTTAGATTGAGATTTGATGGGGTGAAATTAGAAGAGATTTATTTGATTCATTAGTGAATGGTGATGGAACATAGATGGTATAAATCTTATGTTGATATTCATCTTAGATCATTGGTGTTATTAGTTGGTGAAAAATTGTTTTTGAATGTTTCAACACTTTTTGGTTGTTGATAGCTTGGGTGGTGAGGGAAGATTTCACATTATTTTGTACAACCATTGTGTTTTTTGAGTAGGTTGGAAAGGGGATTACCATTTATCAATTTTTCCATAGATAACATGGATACAAACCATATTTTAACAATCTTAGCTTCAGAAGTATCTTTCTGATCTATCTCATGTTCTGAGCTTGAGTGATCACGACTTTGAGGCAAAATTATAGATGACTGACCACCCACTCTAGATAGTGAATTAGGAGATAATCAAATTTTGGGGGGGGGGGATGATATTTTTGGTACATTTTCTATAGAAACATGGTTCTGATGAACACAATACTTGGGATCATGATGAATTGATGAGAGATTAGTTGCATCATATATTCAATATGTAAATTTCTTGATAAGCTATCTAGGAAAATAATTTCTATGGTGTGCAGGTCGTAACATCATGTTAAAAAATAGTGTATGTTCTCCTTGAACCACCTATTGATAATTCCTTGGTTTGGACTAGTTTATTAGTTTATTGGGTAAAATTTATTCATAATTGGAGGCTCTTTTGGTTATCCACAGTAGGAAATGATTTAATCAAACCATGAACCCTACTAGTTTTCCATGAAATCTATTCTAGTTGGGGTTTACATGATTCTCGCACATTTTGGAAAATTATGTTCTGGCCTAGTAGAATTAATGACACCCATTTGAGTGGTACACAGTTATGGTACACATTTTTTTTCTAAAAGTATGGCCCTACAATGATAACCAGGAATACAAGACATCAATTATTAAAAAAAATATATAAAAAAGTACGGGAAAACATATTTATATCGATGCTCTACCAATATCACTATCAATTAGTTACCTAGGACTTAGAGGCTCATGATAACCAATTTTGGATCCTCCAAACCCATTTCTTTTTAGATTGATTCATAGAGGTCATCATTCGATCTATTCCATTTAAGATAATCTCTTCTCAATTTTTCTATCCCTCTTTCACTTCCACACCTCCATAATATATTCTATATCATTATTTTATTGATGGATATAAACAATAGTTAAATTAATCATGATACTAGATTAAATATCCAGATCAACTTTTTTGTATTTATTCATTAGAAATCACATTGCATGTGTCATTAATTATGACTCCATGATTAATGGTATGTGGTTATGTTTGATATTCACAAAATAACATGTCCCTAATTTTCTTAATTTTATTTAAATTTCAAATAAATTAAATTATTAATACCCTTATTTTAGATAATTTATTATTATTATTGGAATTCGAATTGAATTTTTAGACAAAACTATATTTCAAATGGAATTGGTATTTTGGGTGAGATTTGAAATTGATGGATTGATTTGAGAATTTTTTTGAGGAATGAGGAATAAATGAAATTGATAAATACAAATTATTATTTGTATTTTTAAATAAGTATGAATTGACGAAAACCTGATGTTTTTGTTTTGAAATGAATTGAAATATTGGAGTGGAAAAAAATTAATCGATGAATTTCAAACTATTGATTGAATGCTTTTGAACATGCGAGACTTGTTATTTTTTTTGGTTATTTTGAAATAGAACTCCAAGATAATAATTCCATAGAATTTGATTTATGATAACAACTCTACCAAAAATATGTTTAGGAAGATATTATCCATGATGGGATGTAAATGTGTCATATTTGGCTTGATCTGTATAGATGTGTGTGTGTGTAGTTTTGTCATCACTGATTTGAGATGTGTCAAGATCCTATAACTACAATCAATCATATCATAAGGAAGATGACCATGTCACTTTCTATTATTATTTTGATATATATTCTATTAATTGTGGAAATATTTTACACATTCCATTTAATTTATGTAAACTGATTTATATATAGTTTTTATTTATTCCATTAATGAAATTATTTCCATAATTTTTGAATGAATGCATTTTCTTATTTTAAAAAATAAAATTTACACCCATTACATATTTTATTATATATGTTCTTGATCATTTGTGATTGGACTGATGTCTCTAGTGATACACTTGATTTTATCTTTCATGACGTTAAGAACATTAATGATGTACTGTTTTGGGTTTTGGATATACCTATCTGGTTTCTGGTACATTCAACTGATACAGTATTGATTATACTCACTTGTTTCTTTTATCATAGACTATTTATTTTTATTTTTCCACTATCTTAGGAAAAAATATTTTTCTGTTGAAAAACGTATTTTAGTTCAATAATATAAAATAATAACATTCACTGACTTATTTTATTTGATTTTTTATGTTATATAATCTATAAATTACTTAATATTCATGTTTTTATATTTTTATAGTCATGAAAAGAATTAATCCAATTTGATTCTTGAAAACATTTTTTTCAAAAAAATATAGAATTGCATACATTTTCAAAATAATTTTAAAATTATTTATTTCCCACTATATGAAAAAAACATTTAAACATTATTTTTTAAGTTATCATATCAGAATGTTCTTCTGGGGAATTTTGGGGAGATTTTTCAAGGACTCATTTTCTAAAAAATATTAAAAAATACTAGTTTTTATTTAAAACATCAATTTTTGATGAAAGAATTTATAATGAAGATTTTTAATTATAAATGATTTCAAATGATTAATTAATTAAATTAATAATAAATTTATTAAATTTATTTCTTTTTAAATACAATAGATATGAATTTTTATATAAAAACTTTTCAAACATTCAAGTATTTTTCTCTTTTAAAACATGTTTTCTTGTCGCATGAGTCGGTTTAATTTTTTTTAAAAAAAATCAATTCCATGAATTTAATTTTTGAAAATAGAAATATATATTTTGAATTATCACAATGTGTATTTTATAATTTGGACAACATATTTTTTTCTATATTTATTATAAAAATAGAAATAATTATTTCCCAAGGTTAAGGTAAATATGAGTTTACTAGGGGATAAAATAAACAAGTGAAGGATAAAATTGGGCCAAAACATTTCAACAAACTTTTAATGAATATTTCATCTTTATATATTATATTATCAATAGTGTTCAATTTTGGATCATTGTGTCATGTAAAAAATATCAGAAATTTTTTTAAAAAAAAATTCCAAGTGGGCCACTCACCACACATA
The DNA here is from genome assembly GCA_963277665.1 of Viscum album. NCBI lineage: Eukaryota > Viridiplantae > Streptophyta > Magnoliopsida > Santalales > Viscaceae > Viscum > Viscum album. The sequence goes on along the minus strand of OY728121.1, from coordinate 1,651,291,536 downwards.
TAATGACCGCCCATATCTTCACCTATTCACACTTTTAAGACCCATGGGATTATAAAATACCAATAAAAATAACTTCAAAATTTCCTTAATATCATACAAGATGCATTATTTGGGGCAGAAAAAAAATCTAGAATGGATTTTGGTGGGAAACTAAAGACGTTACCAAAATAATAGATAATGTTCTTTAACAAGAATTGTTATTTTATATCAACCTAAACCAACAAAAATTCTTATTTATTCATGTTGATATAATAACCTAAAAATATTATATGTAATTATATATTGTTATGTTAATGTAATTAGTCACAACTATCTCAACTTCCATCAATTGGGTTACAAAATAATCATTCTTTCTTAAGAAAAACTATCGCCTCACGAACCATTGTTGTTAATTTTTCCATTACCAACTATCAATGTAATATATTATGATATATCAAATATTTATATATTATATTTTTGATATTATTATAATTATATAATTATTATATTACATATTTATTCATACTTTACATTACTTTGGAATATGATAACATTGCTCTTGTGTGTGACAGACTACGTCCTCAAAAATCAATATGATTAATTCACACTTTAAATGGAAGGAAATACAATTCTAATTAATGAAAATATATGATTTATATGACCTGAAATGTTTTCTTGAATTTAAATATATTAGTTATATTTAATTAATTCAATCCATTGAAAAAATGGACACAACATTCATGCGTATGAATTCCCCACCATCTCAATTAACTTTGTATTACAATATATATATATATTATATACTAATATAAATACATATATAATAAATATATATGATATTTCTATCATGTAGAAATTACATATATAATGAAACTATGATTAAATTATGAGGTGCAAAAAATATGAAATGAAAACATACACAAAAAAATAATTTAGATATTGCCTAAACAGAACATTAACATGGAATTTTTGATAAACATATAATAAATGGTCATAATTAAATCATATATGCTAGGATACATATGACTAAGGTTTATTAATATAATTATAACTATATTATATTTATTATACATGTGGTTCTAATTTTAACATAGGATTTCAGGACATAAGGTAAGGGATTTAGGTGTCACTTTTTACTTCTCTAAGACACATTATATATTCACCACCAATTTATATAATATATAATATATAATTGAAATGAATTTATTTTATTATAACTCACATAATGATTATTGGTAATTACATATCCATTTTTTGTCTATCAATATTGGTTTTCATGGTGAAAATTTTACCAAACTAATAAGGGAATTTTTTGTTTAAATTTTATCCTTTGAGTTTTATGTTATGTTATGCACCAATATTCTATTATGAGTGTTCAAAAAAAAAATTTTACATTTAATTTATCAATTTATTTTTTATAATTATTTTTATGGTTTATTTAATTATTTTCCATCATCATTAAAAACATTTCAATGTTACAAAAGCGGTAATTATTTTTTGTGGCAATCCCATTATTCATCAGGATTGTTAAGGATTGTGTTTATAAATAAAAATAATTATGATCCATACCTTATTGATATAATGACATTTATAATCCTATTTTTATTAAATGATAATACATATTTCCCTTAATATTCATCTTTATAGGTGTTTAGGATTTTATAATAATGTTTTTTAAAAAATTATATATTTCTCTCATTATGGGGAATACATTTTTGTCCAAAACAATGTTTTCTAAAAAAAATTCAAAAAAGATTTTAAAACATTCCAATTTATTTATTAAATAAATTTTAACACTTTATTGTTTTTTTACAAAAATAATGAAATGGAATATTCATGTTGTTTTCTAAACTGTGATAATTAATCTTATAATAGAAATGTGAATGGAATAAATTATTTAATGATCATTACATCAACAAAATTTACAACTTTCATGACCATTATAATATTATACGATTTCTTTATATAGGTACTAGGTTATTTTTAATGAAAATTTAAAAAATATAGTAATTATATAATATGTAATTTTCATATTTATTAATATTTATTAATTAGTAATTAATTTTAAATTAATTAGAATGTTATGTAAAACAGTGTACCCAACACACAAAAATGGGTTTCTCGGAAATCTTTGGATTCATAGAAGACTAAGTTATATTAAAAAATAATAAATTGTTAAGATTTTTATTTTTATTTGTAGCTATATATTAATTATATTGTTGGTGGGAAAGAACAAAACATACTATTTTATGTTTATAATTATTTATTAAAGGTTTTTACATTTTACCTATAAATTTTATGGGTCTAAAAAAGAATAAATCCAATATTAGGAATAAAAGATCTAATATTTTTTTGAAAGGTAGTTTTATAGCCTTTTAATGAAGACCAATTTTTAAATATAGTTTTAACAACTTTATATTTTCTATTTGAAAAAAATATTATTAATTGATATATTTATATGAAAATTTAGTTTGGATAAATTTTTAGTATGTTTCAAATATCTTTCATATTTTATTGAATTATGAAAAATAGTGAATTTTAGTTCAAAAATATTTCTCATATAATTTATTTTTATTTATATAATATCAATTTAATGGATTTTAAATATATATAGACTATTTTTTATAATTTAATCCTTTTTAGATCCTTGCAATACAATTCAAATTGAAAATAGAAATAAAAACATTATAATAATTTGAATGTTTCACTATAAAAACATTCTTTTTAGTTTTTCCTGCATAAATAATATTAAATATAATTTTAAAAATTTTGTGAATTGAATTTGGAAAAATGGATTCCATTTTATTTATTTATTGTGTCTTAATTAGGTAGAATTTTCAATTTAATTTTGAGTTATAAAAATTTTTCCATGGTAGAAAAATTATTTACCGTAGTAAAATAAAATTTTTACATGGTTTAAAATTAAATGATAAAAGATTAACATACCGAAAAACTAAAAAATTTAAATTTTGTTTTAGGTGTGTCTCTACCATAACTATCCAATGAAACATCAAATAATAGAACAAGTCATGGAATGTGATTCCACTGCTATATTGTATTCTTTTAATATAAAATAATCAATTAATTAAACACATGAACCCACATCTCCTCAAGTATAAATACCACGGATCCACCACCCTATTTCATCCCTCAATTCCTTGAAGCCCCCAAAATCTCTAAAAAATATCTCCTCCTCACTCTCTACATGTCCATGTGCTTACCGTCTCACCAAAAGACAGAATCCAAGGTCCTCAAGGGTCTTTTAAGGATGGAATATTCAATAGGTAATTTTCTAAAACTATCTTTCTTAATTTCTATAATTTTTATACCTTATCCAAACCTCCTTCAACCATAAATGAATGATAACTCCATAATAATGTTAATAATAGATTTTTATATAGCTAATGTAATATCTCATTTCTATTTCATTTCTCACCTCCTCATATTCAATGAAATTAAATTGGTGTCCACATTATAACTGTTAATCACCTCCTTGTATAATTTTTTTGTTCCTTCTCCATTTCCTCCTTCATGGGTGGTCATAAAAGTATTTTTCAGGTTAAAAAATTAATATATTTTTATTAAAAGCTATTTCATATTATTGAAATGTTATATTAATCATACCATCATTCTTTCCATATTGTTGTTATATGATAACTTAATGTGGGGGCGTGTGGACTACCGCCTCCTCAAAATGATGTGATTTGTTCACACATAGAATGTATTAAATATTTTTTTAAATATATTTTATATAAATGAAATATTAAATATAGTTTAAATATTTTATATATGTATAAATATTTTTTTTGCATTTCATCTGATTTCTATCTTTCTATACAACATGAAAAAATGAAAATCGCGTTCATGTGAACATTTGGCCTACCTTATCTAGGAACGGTGCTATTAGATTTTATTAATACATTATTATAAAAACATATATAAGGAATATATAAAATACGTAAATCATGTTTTATATATAGGAGGAAATTTACTTATGACAGTATGTACATTTGTTATCATATAATGTTCATTTTCGACTCATGTAGCGTATGTCGACAACAAGTAAGACATGAACTAAAATAACTATATAATTTTCATAAAATTTTATGAAGTAATATAAAATGAATAATAAAACTGAATTTTTTTATAAATAAAATAAATATTAACATATGATTATTATTATTGAAGATAAATTACATTCGATACAAGTCATACTCAAGGTAAGGGAATTTCTTAACCCAATTTCCATTCATTGGGTTAAACATGAAATTATAGATTATGTTTTGATATGATTATTTGAGAAATATATGTTTGATATTGTATCCTATATTTATTATTTATTTCTGTTTAATTGTAGAGAATACACATAATCAGTCAATTTGATTAATTAAATGGTTATTCTATGGGACTGCATCTCAATCTACTTTCATTGAGGAAAATCATGCTATTTTACACCTTAATTATCCTATAAGGGGTATATACGAGCCTTATGACATTTTATATTATGAATTAATATATTTTAATCATATTAAATTTTTTAAATGTTATTCATTACTCATTTTTATTCAACTATTTGTCAAGTGGTAAGCTACTCCTTAATAAAAACATCATTTAAAATATTATAACAATTTATTCTTTTAAATATTTATCATTTATTTCCATGTTTGAAAAATGGTTTTAAAGGATTTATTTATATACATGAATTTTTTTAAATGTTAGTTTCAAAACAAAATTCAATGTGGTATAGTACACATTGATTTTAAAATAATTTTCTAAAATTTTTATATGTGTTTCAAAATTCGACTGATTATTTCAATAACGTGGAATGTTTTATTTAACATTTATGTCAGGATCCAAATTTATAGATTTCATGTTGGTATTAATTTTTTGATGATTACATTACATTTGTAAAATTTTATTTAAAAATAATGTGTAATCATATATGATTGTGGGGATTTATAAATAAAATGATATGTGATTTCAAAGTAGAAATATTATTTTTCCATTTTCTTTAAATTAAGTGTAATAATTATATTTTATTTCATGGATATTTATTATTTATATTCGTGGTTATGTGATAAACTAAAAATGGATGAGCCTATGTGATCTCTCCAATTTATTGGTTAATGAGACAGTGATAGACGATAGTGTTTATCCTAAGCGATTTTGGGAATATACTTTGATGTGTATTATAATTATAACCACAATGGTCACTCACTATATAGATATTAAATATAGAATGCAATAATGATATGGATTTTACATGTTTTTCATTATGATTTATGTTTTATAATAATTATTTTCTGTAATCTTGTTATTTCATGAGGTATGTTAAAGTGCATATGTTTTCATGGGTGAAAATAATGATTTTGTGGAAATGTTTTATAGAGCTTAAAATATTCATGGACTAAGGGTTTAATTCCTTATTTTTTATCCATACCTAAGATTTTTGTGTTCATCCTATGTTTTAGAATATTTTTTAAATTGGGTATATGTATGAGTAAGATAAATGATGAAGTCAAGAAGGTTTTCATAAAGAATATAAAGCATGTTTTATTTTAAATATTTTAAATTTTTCAAATGTATTAATAATGATTTAGTAGTAAATTTTTTATGATAATGGGATGTAAATTATAAATTATGGCCTAATTCACTAAAAATATAAACCTAAAGTAATCATCAATTAAAATTCTTGATTTAACTCAAGATTTGTGTAGGGCTTAAGGCTGGGTCCATAAAAAAATTATTTTTCAAATGAATTATTGTTTACTTTTTTTGATATCATATATGTTATTTTCCTTAATAAATGTTTTAAGGTGTTTTTAAATATACATTTTTATGTTTCAAGGTTTATTTTCAAAAAAAATATTTTAAATTATTAATAATTTTTTAGTTCTAAAAAGTTATATTTTAATAAATTTTATTTTCATCTAAATATCATCCAATTGTGTTTTTAAAATCATTTTCCATAAATGAAGAAACTTTTAATGATGATAATAACATTCTAGGGATATCATAAAAATATACAATTATTATTATAATTTTGAATGGTTTGTATATATGATGAAAGCATTCTTAGGAAAACAATTTCTCTTCTTGGGGGTTATCCCATAAGGAAATAATTATGATACACTATATTTTATTGGGTTTTACTATAATGAAATGATAAAATCATTATGAAACATAAAACTTTTTTACCATTTATGATATGATGAAATGTTTCTGAAACATATTTCATTACAAAGGTCATTTTATTATGAATATTTAATGATATTTTGTTACACATATACTGGATTTTCATTATGTTATAGGTGGGACCTATATAATCCTAGAATAAATTGTGTGAGAAATTATATCTAGTTGACATAAAAATTGGAAATAAGTCGATGGGCATGATCCACTATGGGAAATAGGTGTGTCCTATTCCACTATGGGAAACAGGTGCATCCGGTTCCATAATGGGGAACATTTGAAAAGTCATCATCTTCTATGTTGATTGTCATGTTAATTTACCATTACATATGAAATAATTTTTTATTTTTATGGGGGTTCCTCACTATTATGAACGATCATATAACTAATGATATATTTATGATGATTTATAACTATTATGGGCCACTAATTCCAACATGATAAAAGTTTTACCCGGAATCATGATTTTGATCAATTATAGGTAGGTTATGACCTTATTAAGTTATGTTCATGATCAAATATCCATATTATTATCTTATGATTTCATGTGATTGTAGATTGATATATCATAAGTTTAGGAATACTAAGAAGTTGATCTATCCCTTACTTATCATCCTTTCCTATGTTATAAAAAAATGGGTATGTACTATATACTTAAGGGGAGTACTATGTTATATGTTATTTGTGGGATATGTTAAATATATTTTCTCAAATAAAAAAAATGTGTGTCCAGACTCCCAAGATACTAAAATATTACAGTCCTAATGTGTTTGTGTTTGGGAAATGTATTAAATATTCTTCAAATATGATGTGATATATATGTAAAAAATAATGGGCCTCTATTTGTGCTTTTTGTAAATTTAAAGAATCAATTTTTATCATACACGATGGTAAGCATTGCAATTTATAAAATTAACATTTTAGTTTCACTTCTTCAAATTTTTTTTATTTTAATGATTTAATTACACTTTATGGTCTGTCCAAAAAAATTTTATATGAACATAACAATGAAATGGAATAATTAATGAGAACGTGAAATCAACACAATCCATCCCTACTCCAATAGGATAGTTAAACAATGATTGATCCATTGGTATTCCCAACCCACTATTCAAATTTTTTATTTTATAATAGATGTTTCTCAAATAATGGAGGATGGAATAAAACATCTCATATATCCAACAATCCCAACTTTAGTGGTGATTAAGCATATAGTTTTAGTTAAAATATTATTGGGGATGCGCCAGACTGTCTTTAATGGGGAATTTTTACAACAACCAAGGAGTTGTGTATTCTTATGGTTAGAGTCCCCTATACCATAGGACCCCAAATATATTCCCCATTTGATATTTGTGGCTCAACCACTCAATTTAAATCATTCTTATGGAGTATAATTGATATTAACTCGAAATTAACATTCATGATAAATATCATACCCAATCATTACAGAAGCATATATATGTGGAATGAATTACTAATTTAGTATTTAAAATATAGATAATTTAAAAAAACCTATGTGAAAAAATATTATGTCATATCATGTGAAAATTACATTGAGGCTGATTAGGCCTAATATTTATATTACATGGAAGAAGATGATATTCCTAGTTTAGGTTTCACATCACTCAATGTTGATAATATATACATTGAATTTATATAGGGGAAAAATGGAAAATAAAATGATAATAAAGGATAATATATTTGAATCTTAACATTTATAAATAATCATAATGTTCGAGTTTGTACCCATAATTAGTGGTAATCATACGATATGTGATCTACACCAAGAATTTCATCGAAAAAAATCATGGTGAGATTGTACCATAAACAAATCACAATCCATGTACAAATCCAATTCCAACTCAGTGCCCATGGATTTTATCATCCTTCTATAATAATGACTATCCCAAAATTAATCAGAGGTATTAACATTATACTATATTAATGTATAGTTTCTTAAATTAAATATAAAAACTAGGTAATATTTTTACACTATGCTCTCAATACCTGCATTAGATTTCCATATTCAATAAAATGAAATCACCTTATATAGATATTCATAGTCATGTAATTAGGATAATGTAATTCCACATCCCATATCCATTTTTTATATTTATAGTTTTTTTTGGTAATACACACTACATGGGAAAAAATATAAATTTATTTTGGAATGAATTATTAAGATATCTCCATAATGATTAAAAAAATATGGGAAATGGTGGAATAAATGTCAAGATATAGAGGAATCCAAGGATTTGGGATATACACCATTTCAAACATAGATTATTTTTTACCCAAGGTGGGTGTATTTAACTCCTCCACAACCCTCCATTAAGATTCTTAAATTTTCATGATCAGTGATAAAAGAGATTAATAATATGACCATATTCAATTAATTTCTAGGTTATGTCAATTTTTATAACCCCAAAACAAAAACAAGACATGGAGATCATGTGTCGAGTATATAATCTTAAGGGTTCCTTTTGAAAAGGGTCACACATGAACTATTTGAACCCACTTTGATGGGGTAGAATTATTGAAAACCATTAATTCTTAATTTCACTAAAAAGTAACTATTTACATATATTAATATTAATAAAAAGAACTTTTTATCCATATAGAATAATAATCATTGAAAAATTTTTTGGAAAATAGATTTTTATATGGTCCATTATTGAAAATGTGAAGCAAAATCCTTGTAATGATCTAGTTAAATCAAAGATCAATCTTCTATTTAGAATAATCATAAGGATTAAAAATTAGTAGATAATTTTTTTCAACCCATGGTAAAAATTGTTTCTCTTTACATGTTTAACATTATCCCATAAAAAAAGATATATAATAAAAAATCAAAACAAAAATAGAGTTATACTGTGTTTTATAACCCCGTGTTGTAATTTTTAATTCATCCAATTATTATTCTTATTCTATATATTATTTTTCACCTTCATTAATATAAAACATTATAGATACTTTAATAACAAAAAGAATAATTCTATTTTATTCATTTTCTATACACCTACACACTAAAATGTTGTCTAAAAATTTATCACTTCAAAAATAAATTCTTACAAAAAGATTACACCATAAATTTCACATCTACTAATTAATAATACATAACATCCATAAAATATATCAAATACTTATATAAAACATTGTATATTATTTTTATTCATATTGGATATGTAGATTAACCCATTCCTGAACTATGTGCACCACATCATCAAAAACACATATTCATGAATTTGTTTAGAGTGTGACTCAAAATATAGAAAAATGATCCTTACATTCATTTAACATTAAATATAATAAAATAATAACCTATAAATTTACCTCTAACCATGATAATATTCCATTTAATTTATCCCTTGAAATCCCTATTGTGGAAATAATATTAACTCAATAAATTGTGCAGATGATATAAATTCTAACACCAAATTATTGTGAAATGATTTTTAATATTTTACTCCTACATAGATTAATTTTTTCTTCTAAAAAATACTCATTGATGTGTCATATTTTTATTCACAACACAATAAAAATCCAATATTCAGTATTACTCTCATATAATCTCAATATATTTGTATGTATAAAATGATGTACTATGGATAGATACTTCATAGAACAACCTCATTTCAGTAATTCCAGTTGAACCCCTCATTAAGGATTATCATAGAATGATTTTTTTATATCCCAAAATTATCTTAGATTTTTATTTTATTCTAATACATGTTTTATTCATTCTAAATTGAGTGTGAAATAAATTTTATAGTACATGTATCAAATTAAAATAGTATATAGAAATCGGGTATAATATTAGTAAACATGTAACATGTTCTAAATTACATGTATATTGTTGACATAACTAGTGATTATTTAGTAGTAAATTGTTTACATATTGACATTATATAAATTCTATTTTAAATATAATATTATATTATATTATTAAAAAGAATTAAATTAATTTCATAAAATTCCATTAATTTATAAAAATTTTGTTATGATTTATATTTTTTTACAAAACTATATAATTGTGAAGAATTAAATAAGTACAATTTATTTATAAAAAAATAAATTATTTTTATATATTTAAATAAAATAAAACAGTTAATAAAATAGTTATGGTGAGAAAACAAATGATTCATGTGAAAAGAAATATGCTTCATATAATAATAATTTATATATGTTATATTTTTTTAATTGAAATAAATACCTTATATTTAAAATTTATTTAAAGAAGGATTATTGTTTATACGAGTAAAAAAATTAAGACACGCATATTAATTTATTTTTAATATAATATTTGAAAATATAATATCATTTAATCTAAAAAATAATTTTTTTGAAGATTTGTTTCTATATGATGTGTATTTTTTACATAAATATCAATTAATGATAACTATTTTATAATTATTTTAAGTATTTTCTTAATATTTAAATTTATGTCAACAACATTTTAATGGTTATTTGTTGGTATGATAAAAGTATAATTGCATTTTTATGAATCAAAATATTTTTTTAATATGAATTATGTTTTCTTATATTTAAATTATTTTTTAGAAAAATTAAAAATTTAATATAATAATATTGAATCCATATAAATAATTATAACCTAAATTTTTATCTAATATGTCTTATTTAATTTTTATGCAGAAAAATAAATTACAGTGGTAAAATTTGTTCAGCAAGGTACTGAGTAAATTGGAATAAAAATTTATATAGTTCCTCAATTGATAACAAATATCTATAACATATCAATTAAAATTAATTACATGATAAAAATTGAACTATATTACATCCTTTACGATTTTGTATTGGAATCCTAGGGAATGTTTAGGATTATATAATAATGAATGGTTATTTGTGATAATGCTACTCTTCCGAACATATAAATATACCCCTACACACCCTTTCTAAACCATAGGTAAAATCGGATTTTCTAACTACATTATTCCATATTACTCAAGAATCTCGTTAAACATTTTATATCCCATATTATCATGATTATTCCCCAAATACCTCAAAACATTGAAGGGGTTTTAGAGAAGAAAAGATTTACTATTTATAAGTAATGACTTCTTTTCCATATTTTTTCATTTTACATTTATTAAAAACTAATCAATATTATGATAAATGTCATTAAAAACATACTAAATGATATAGATTACTTTTATAATGATATTATTTTAGAAAAATCATTTAATAATCATACATAATATTTTATTATAACATTTTTTTGAATATCTCATTTTTACCACCCACATAGAAAATGTTATAATTTTATTTCATTGATGTTTATGAAATGAAAATTTCATTTATGGTATTATAAAAATATTTAAATTATTTTGATGGTTCAATAATTGGGATTTTAATGTTTAATAGATTATTTAAATAAAAACTACCTTCTATTAAAAATTAAAAAAATAAAGCTCATTAAAAATTTCATCATTAAAAAAGATTCATGAAACTCTCCTGGATTATAAATTAAACAAAAAAATGTCATTAAAAATTTAATATTACAGTACCCTGATTATTTTAAATATTTTTGACTCTATTATAAAAAATGTTTATTATGATCATTTTACTGAAACATACAATAAATTATTATAACTATAATGTACGGATAATTATTTTAAAATATGAATAACTAATAATTGTGTTATATATGAATAACAAAATACTTATATGAAGGGAAATATTTATAAATAACTTTTTGATATATATAATTAAATGGTTTATACTATTTATATCAAAGGATATTGCACCTCTAACCAATAGGGAATTCAACGTAATGGGTTCTCATGACACTATATTTATTTATTATGCTTTCATCATTTATTAATTAATAGGTTTATATATGTTTGTTATATTCCTAATTTTCACTATCTTATAATGAATTTTAATATTTCTCAAGAGAAATTAAAATTAATTTTAAAAAAAATTCATTGATAAACCACATTGTTTATAAAACATTTATGTTGTTAATAATAAGTCCAATACTCTATATTGGGAATTTATCATCCTTAACAATATTTTATCATTATATACAAATTTTCATCTCTTATGTTTAATACTAAATAGGTATTATCTAATTAACCCATAATATTTCTCCTTATCACTATTTAATTATAATAGTAATAACAATTGTTCTAATCAATTTGGGTATTTTTAAATCTATCAAAAGAGATAAAAAATGTATTTAATTCAATTACCAAATCATATTATTCACGATTCATCATCCTTATATTTATTTCATTTTCAATGATAATTTAAATATTATTATTAATAAATATATTTTTTCAATGTTATCATACCACCCAATTAAAATGTTTTTCTAATTGAATTATAAAATAATATTTACAATAACATCATAAATGGTTTTTGAAGATTATATTTATGATTTTTTAAGTAATTTTACTCGTTGTCCTCAAAATATATATTTCTTATGTATTCATCTGACATGAATCACACTATAAATTATCTTGTGATGAAAATATTTGGATTGATTTAATTTTTGATATCATGTAATTTAATTATTAATTACATTTCAGGTTATTCTGATTTAAAATTTTTGGTAGCCCAAATTATTTCCATGGTGTTTTCATGATAAGACGTGTTATTGATTTTTTATGGAACATATACGTAAGGTTTATTATTATGGGATGGGTTTTTCCAACATTTCCACAAATTAATTAGAATATATTTATTGCCAAATGTAATTTTTATGGTACATGAGTTGCCATACATGATCTACTAAGGGATGATGTTAGTGTCGCATAATCCACTATATTATGGGATACATGTATTGAATCATGACCCACTATTTTATGATGTCCTTTGAGTTTAACTATGAAATATGTAATTAAATATACTCTTATTTTTGTGATTCATTCCTATGATATGATTCTATGGTTTAGGAATAATTTATAACGCTTCCATTCCATTGTATATATGTTATTCTTCCATTATAATCCTTTCGTAGCCTTTTGTTCTTATACTAATACCTTTTTTATCATACCATGTTATTAATTATTATAATCCTATAATACTTTTAATTAGTTATTTTTCCCTAATAATAATTTATCACATTGAAGTGATACGACCCTTTATGACCCACAATCATCATTTTCTCTTATTGGTTGTTTAAAAAAATATGTGGTTTTTTTCAGGTCATCTCAATTCATATTAGAGTTATATTTTTTTTGGATATTAACATGTTTATATTAGAAGAATAAAACATATAGAATTTTTTTTTGGAAGAATGAGATATATTATAAACATGTAGTGTTATAATTTGAGTGAAATTATAGTTAGATGAATTTAAAATTTCATTATATTATACTTCTTATGTATCAATTTCATATGTTTTATAACACTGAGTTTATTATATATCATCAAAAAAATTAGTTTTAGTTTTAATTTGGGAATGGGATCATGAAAATTAACATAGTAATGGTATGTCCCATAAATTCATATGTCTTTTAACCATATATATAATAATATTTGGTATAAATATTCATGAGTAACTAAAATATTAGTATATTTTTATTATAAAAGAAAATATGAATTTCATATTTATTTATCAGTTATTTTGGTTGACATTTCATTATGAATTTTAAATTTAGTCATTTATATCTTTTCGATACACTCGAATACATTCTTTAGCAGGAGATAATTAAAATTTAATGTGTGAAATTTATTTATGGAGGGGGGGTTATATAACATTCCTAAATTTAAAAAAAATTATTTCCCTTTGTTATATATTTTCTTCATTCGAAATTGAATCTAAAATAAATAATATAAGATATTAATCAAATTAAATGGGTGTATACACATGAATTATAATTATGATAATCATATTTCTAGTTCACAGATAATTGTAGGTGTTACATATAAGTACATTTCATGTAGATGTTAAATATACATATAAAAATTACAAATAATCTATTTCTAATAATATAAATTACTTCCGAATAGAAAAATGTACTAATACATTTGATATAATTCCTTTAATTATATCAATTTTTTTGTTATACAATATATGTTATTGTCAAAATTATCACATTTAAAAAATAGTTATAAAAAATATATTGAAAAAATATAAATAATTATTTGTAATATGTGTAAATAGAATATAGTAAATAAGAATGTAATTATAAATAATAAAAATTTATTTATTCTAGTCTGATGTTATATGTCGTATCTTAAAACATTATTTTTTTATATATTATTTGTTATTATTAAAATATAAATTTATCACATTTAAGAAAATTATTTAATAAAATTATTTTTTTATAAGAATGAAAAATATATAAATATGTATTAACATATTATTAATTGGTTATATAATATTATAATATTAGTTAATGTTAAAAAGAATAATTTTCAACGACCTATTTTTAGATGCCATATATTTATTCCTAATATATTAAATTGAAACTATTTTAGAAGGAATTTATTGAAATTTATATTATATATATTTAAATATTATTCATTTTCATTTAATGATTATTAATTGGTTGCATAGAATAATATATGAATTTTAATGCATAAATGCACATATTTATAAAAAACATATACCAATTATGTTCTTAATTAAAATAAATTCATAACTATTATAAAATGAGTAAAATAGAATTTATTTCATATTTTTAATGAAAATTTATAATTTAGAAAATCATTTAAAATTAATTTATGGGTTTAAAAAATTTCGATGGTCATTATAAGTTACATTAAATAATGTGTAAAATGAGATAAATTTTTATAGTAATGCCTAAAAGGGATAAAACATCTCCATAAAATCTCAATTAAATTTATATATATAATAAATCATAATATACCTACCATGATAATTTTAGATTATCTTCCACGTAAAACATAGTGGGATTACAGAATGCAGAATATTTATTGGAAAAAATGTCAATCCTCTTCATTTATAAAAGGTACACTACACCACCATTTATAAAACACAACTAAAATTTTAAATCCTCCTTATAACATACAATATATACATACCTAATGATCCTATTTTCTTTTTATGCATTGCTTTCAATTTGATTCCCAAAAAACATGAAAACAATGTTGGTTTCCAATAGAAGATACAATTTATTCATTGTATGTAATTGATTCATATTGTAATCTATCAATTATAATATTCTTATATTGAAAAAAAGTTATGATTTTTTTACATTATTAACATATTTAGGGTAGTTTAATAAATTTTTAAGTTGATATTTTAGTTAAATAGTTTCATAATAATAATCATATATTCCTTAAAACATTTTTATTTTTGGGTTTTTTTTACATATCACCTGGATGAAAATATAAAATATTATATTTGATGGAAATAAAAATTTAATTACTTTTAATATTTGAAATTTATAAGTAAAAAATGGGTTCCTTATAGTTATTTAATGGTGGTATTAACATTTATCTGAGTATTAATATAACTACTAAATTTTAATAAATATTATTAAAAAAACTTTCTAAGGATATCATCACTACAAAATGGTCCTTAAACTACCATGTAAAGAATCTTGAACGTAATTACATATTAATATAATTGTTAAAAATTAAATTTAATATTTTATTGATTTTGAACTCATTAGAATGGAATTATAACCATGACCACAATACTAGAACATAAAATAACCAATTGAAACTACTAACTACTGATGATCCATACAATCTAATAAGTAATAACTGATTATAAATTAATATAAAATATGTATATGATGGATAATAAAAATTAATTTGGTTTTACAATATATTATCTATTAGGTAGTTTTTACTTAAATAGTTTTTATAAAATGACCATCAAAGCATGAACCAAATATATGGGTTTTCTTGACACAATTTATGGTCCATGAATCATAAAAATTATCCCTTTAAAATTAAATTATATTATTTTCATTTATATGATTTCTATATTTAGTATTATACTATATTATTAATCTAAAGAATCAAAATTTTTAATTCATGAATTTTTTGTTTTTTAATAACTTAATTTATATAAATATGAAATTTATTATAATAATTAACAACCTCTATATTGGTCATTTTTTATCAATATCAATATACTTCATTTCCATAAAAAAATTTAATATTGTGTTTTTAAATATAAATTTGTATTCTCTTATATACTATTTGTATTACAGTTTTTATATTTTTAATTTATAAATTTTAAATTATGTTTACCAATATAGGTTTTATTTAAATCTATAAATAGAAAATGATATGGTATTTACATTTTACTCTATCGACATTTCATCTTATTTATATTTTTTATCGTTCCACTACTAGGAATTACTTTAAAAAATTATTTTTTTGATTGTATCTTATCAACCATTGAATATTATTTTGATTTTGAATTATATTTTTTGTGATAATATTAAAATGGATTTATGAAAATTAACATTATCAATTTCAATGCATATTCATCTATATCTCAAAAATTAAAATCTTTTATGGAGTTCTGTTTCATAAATTACCTTATATATTATCTTTAAATAAACATAATTTTTTATAGCTAGATTTTTTTAATCATATTTTCTAATTCTTCATGAATTTTTATTGAAATAACATTTGAGAATATTTTGTAACACATCATATTTCTATTATTCATGCTTGTTAATGAGAAGGAAATATTTTGTATACAATATATCTATATATTGTTTGTAATAATATGTTTCATGGTTTATATATAGTTGAATAATTCATTGGCTAATGTTTTATATCTCTTGATATTATTATGATACAAGTGTATTCACTCTTGATCCACTATAGGACATAGGTAGTGATTAATGATATGCTATCTCGTTATATTAATGAAATGATTCCAAAACAACAAATTTATGATGGATTTGGTGGTCATAAAAAATATGTTTTGATTTATATTCTTATGTTTTTGCCTCATTTAAATTTTTTATTTCTATAACGTACCATTATTTTACTATGTATGTTTATATAAAATAAAAAAATTTGTTTATTAGATGTTTTGACATGAAAAAATAAACATAAAAATACCCTAATAAATTTTATTTATATAAACTATTACATTTAAATATTAATTTTATTAAATTATTATAATGTAGTATTAAAATTATTAAAAATTTATATGCGGAATAAAACCCTAATTAAAAAAAATGATCACACACAGGAAATCATTATCATCTTTTATTTTCATGAAAATATTCAACACAATTTAAACTATTGTAATAAGGAAACGATTTATAAAAATTATAGAAATGATGAGATAGAATTCAATGAATAGAATGAATGGTTCTATAAATGTATTTATGATAAAAAATGTGAATTAAACCTGACTATTTTATATATGATCACTGAAAATAAAGTTGTAGATTATATGGACATTTTAAAATTATAGTTGGATATATGGTCATTTGTTATCCCAATATTTATGTCATGTCATGAAATAATAAAATTTTAAACAATTTTTGAGTGAAAAATATCATATTAAATTAATGCATCTTATAATTAGAATATATTTCAAAATATATCAAATTATTAGTATTAAATTTGTTAAAAAATGATATTTTTAATTTATTAAAATTTAAAAAATATTTTAAATTAATGTTTCAATGAAATAAATTGGTTTGAAAATGAATAATTAATTATATTAAGATGAAGTTATAATTATTGAATATTGAAACATTATATTTCACAAAGAATAATTTTTTAATTTTGTTATATTTTTATATTAGTAAATTACATTGTAAATGTAACACCCCATTCTTCGATGGTACATCTACCGCTGAATAATTCATTACCATGCATTGTATACAACTTGGATTTTTAGCACACCACGACCAATCAAACTAGCCATTATAAATAGTAATAACCACATTTTGTAATTTTATAAATTTTTTTCAAAATTTACTTCATTTTGGAATTCTAAATACTGAAATTAGCTTAGGGTGAATTTGTGGTACTTTTCTAAAAACATTCAATTTTTGATGAATAGTGAAAATACTAAATTTTAATTAAAAAACAACTTTTTTAATCAAAATAATTTATTGTGTTAAATTATACATTTGAATGGTTTTAAAATATCTTTATATTATATTTTTTTATTTTAATATAATTTAGGTCATTTAATGTAATTTCAAATTTAAACTAGACATAAACAAGTGTCTATCTTTGGATAGTTATTTTTTGTGAAAATATGTTTTTTTTACAATATGAATTAATTTTAAATTAATGTCAGCAACTTCGGTGTTTTTAATTTGGAAAAATAGATTCCAAATTTTTAATCAAGTGTTAAAAATTGTGTAAATAGGTAAATTTTATTTTTAGACATTGTGAATAATTACTTCGGTAAATATTTTATATTTCATGGTTAAAGGCTAGATCTGGTAAATAAGGGTAAAAAATAATATTATAATAATATTAAATTACCCTTAAAGGTTTCCTATTACTATTGGATTATACATGACAGACCTTGGAAATCCTTGGGGAGATTTTGGGACCCAATAGAGCCACATGAGTCTGATAATGACACTTTATATTTATTAATTTAAAGTAAAGAAAAAATGACAAAAACATATATCATTTTGTAAAAAAAAATTATTGGTTTATATAAGTTCTATATTAGAATATAAATAGTCATTAGAAATAAAAAAAGATTTAATATATAATTTTATTTTATTTATAATTTTTGACATTAAATAATTCAATTTATTTATGACACGATGGTGATGTTGTAATTACCTTGTTAATAAAAGAATCAAATAAATGGTATTATAAATATAAACAAAAAAATAATTTCATCATTTTTATGACATCCAAGAATTTTATAGTTGAATATGAAATGTTAGTGTTGATTCAATGAATTTGGTTCTAAGTAATCAAGTTGTTTTGATTTTCACAAAAACTAAATACTAAATATTGTCAAAATTGACATAAATGAGTTTTTAAAACAAATATTATATTATTAAAATATATAATAGCACAAAAAATATAAGGTTCATCCAAAGAGAATATATAATTATATTTATATCAATAATGAACAACATTTGGTTCTCTTGTTATTTCATAGTGTGTTTATTAAGAAATTATTATAATAATATAAGAATACATGGTAAAAGATAAACAATTTATCTAAGAGTTAAATGTAAAAGATAAGGATAAAATGATGACCCAAACATGTCTAAGACCTATTGGTTGAGATTTTTTAGACCCATAACAAACATATCTTATAAATAAATAATTTTGGATCCATTAGAATCCGAAAATGATTTTATTATAAAATAATATTTCAATCTTTTCCTAAGATTCCCCTCAACTTTCTTATAAAGGGCTACTTTCCCTTCTCTCAAAATCACATCTCCAAATACATTTGGCTCGAAAAAACCTGAGAAAAATATCCTCCCAATTTTCCTAAATTCAACTAATAGGACCTAGTTTGATCAGAAACAACACATAAAGATCCCTTTTGATCAACTCAAAAGGAAACACCTGAATAAGAGGTAATAATTTCACCACTCTATTTCAAGTTTTTTCTTTTTCCACTTTCTCTTTTTTTGTTTCCATTATAAAATAATAACTCCCATATATTCTATATGATGTGATGTTCTTATAAAAATGGTTCAACCATATTCATTACTATATCCATCATATGAATGTGATAGTCACAATACGTGCTTTCGTATGGATTACCGTCTCCACGTTGTTGTGTAGTTTTTTAGCCAAACACGTCATTATTTGGATGGGTATAATAATGATTATAAATGATGTAAATAATAAATATAACATTTTAATGATTATGAATATATAATATACCATCCAATTAAATATGATTTCACCATCAATATATTGATATTATCACTCGTGCGTACGTATAGATTACAGTCTCCACGAATATGATGAGATTCATTCCCCATCATAATCATTCAAGATTAATTTTAATTTTATGATTCAAAATAATGGTTAAGAACTTTATATCATTATGGATATTAATAAAATACATCTTATTCATAACAAACATGGCTTACGTAGCTGAAAATATTTAGGAAATTGGATCATTTAACACCCGAAACGATGATACTACTGAAATTTTATTAATAAAGAAATAATAAAGTATCATATATGAGAATATATTTATGTATATAGTTATTGGATAATTAAATAAAATTGTTTTAACTATTATAAATGAGGTTAACATACCATTGACTATGGAAAAGTACAAGGCAATGGTTAATTTCACAATCTCATTTTTATCTGAGGTTGTTTTTTTGTTAGTATCTATAGGGACCTATTTATCATCCACATCCGCATCTTCCTAAAAATGTAATTAAAAATATTTTTACTATTTACTATACTATGGGTTATATTCATGTATATGTTTATTTTACCATATATGTTTTGAAAGGAATCTTTCCGTCATTTTCCAAACAAGGTACTTTCTAACCTTTTCAACTGAATTTAGGTAATAATGCCTTTTTTATAATTATACATTGGGTGTGGCTATTTTCGGACATTATATCATCGTCGAACCATCCCATACAAGCTTAAAAAATAATTTTATAATTGATGTTTCTTTTATAATTATATGACTTTTAAATGATTTCGAAATAGAAAGATATATTTCTCTAAAAAAGTTTTTTATTTCATTTATGTCAACATCCTTGGATGGATTTTAAGCTGGTTCGAAGGTGATTTATTATAATAAAAAATTCCAGATATTATTGAAGGTTTTATGATATGTTTAACTAGGGATGTGTTATTTTTACACCATTCATGGTTTATGGATAATGTATTGACATTTCATATGCATGTTTTGAAAAGAATGTTTATGTAATGTTTAAACCCATTCATATGAGGAATGCATTGGACTCAGTAAGTGACAGGTGGAGCCTGCTATAGCTCCTCAATGCATCAGTAGGTCTCATGAGACAAGCTAGTGTTTTGCACAATTTCTTGAAAAAATTTTATTTGTAGTCTTGTCATAAGGCCCAAAATCTGTGGTTATGATGTCTGGCATTATGCATTCCATTATTATGAAAGTGGATATTGATATTTCTTGTGTTTATCCAACTAGTAGACTTCCCATGTAATTAAGTAAATGTTATTATTTGATTTTAACTTTTCCATATTATGATGACGTTTAACTTCAAAAGGATTTTGTTTTAGTCATATACATTGCCTTAAATTTTTAAGATTATTTATAATAGTTTACTCTATATTGTTATCCTTATTGAGCATCTAAGAACACCCCTTTATATGTTTTATTTTTCCCATGATGTGAAGAGGAATTTATTTGTTGACCTTCAAGGATAGTCTAAGGATATAAGTGTGTTCAAAAGGTGAAAAGATTTTGTTGACACTTTTATTTCATGATTCAATGTAAAATTTATTATTGTATCTAGGACTTCCAAAGCTACTAAAA
Organism: Viscum album; assembly: GCA_963277665.1. NCBI lineage: Eukaryota > Viridiplantae > Streptophyta > Magnoliopsida > Santalales > Viscaceae > Viscum > Viscum album. The sequence continues at coordinate 1,651,269,959 of OY728121.1, read as the reverse complement.
CGATCGGTCTTTCGAGACATGATTCCAAGTATCAAGCCAATGTTATGTAATAATGCACCAACTCCGAGTAACTGTGGTTGGGGCGTTATACTTATTATCAGAGTAAGTTTAGTACAAACCTTGAAAGGTAGATTTTGAAAAACTCTTGTTATAAAACATTACTCTAAGATAGACTTCGAGGATTAGTAACGAAGTGCATCCTTGCATTTTGTTAATGTAGAGATTTTTTGAGTTATATAATAAATACATCCCTATCTAGAAATGAGTAGGTAGAGGTTGTTCTGTCACATATGTACCTAGAGTAAAAACTAGAAATCATCACTTTGAGCTAGACTCGAATAAAAACTAGTGCACAACAACGGGCCTTGCTGCACTTTTGGTTACGACACTCCTAGGGGATATGCTTTCGATAATTATCATTTTATTTACAAACCATTATGAAGGTATTATGAGTATATACTTTCTCAAAGATATTTTTTTTATTATGGATTATATTTATAAACTGTTCTATTTATGTTAACTGTTTTACTTGTTTGGAATTATATTTTGTGATTCAGAAACTCTTCTAGTGTATGCCATTTTTTAAAAATGGAACCTATGGGAAGGAATGGAAATTGTATCAACCTATATAATCCAGGTAGGGATTTCCCCCCTACACAACATAATTACAGTGGAGCTAGTGATACAATTGGTGTTGATCAGCTAATCACCATTCTGGGACAACTCACTCTGGTAATGAATAATAACTATACCCGTATGGAGCACCCAGATAAAAAATGTGGGGGATACATGTTAGACCTATTTATGAGGAAACTACCAAAAAAATTCAATGGGATTATAAATCCATTAGTAGATGAAAAATGGATATGTTCCTTAGAGAAAATATATCATGCATATGGGAGAAGAGAAAGGGAAAAAGCTGTCAGGGAAGTTTATCGCCTCACAAGAGATACAGATGAATGGTGGTCATTAATAAAAAACACAAAGGAAGATGAATAATTAAAAAACATGGAATGAAGGGAATTAGAATATAATTTCATAGAAAAATACGTTCCTCGTGACAATCGAATAGATATGAAATGAAAATTTGTGAGTCTGAGGAAAAAGGTGGACGATAATGTTGTAATTTATGGGGATAAAATTACATGGTTAGCATGGACTGGAACAAATTATATATGTAACCCAAGGATTGAGATTGATCAATTCGTTTATGGGTTTATTTCACTTCCCCGCCGAGAAATAGTCTGACAATCCTTCCCATCATACGAAGATATTGCTTCACGCACTATCAAGACAGAAAGGGAATTCTCTATGTTTTTCGACTTCAAAGAAAATAAAGAGAAAAATATATCTTCTGAAAACATTAGATGTTGAATAAAGTGTAATAAGGGAAATTTTGAATATCCATTATGTGGTAAATGTTGGATGAAACACCCTGGTACTTTCCTAGAGGGAATGGGAGTCTGTTACAAGTGTGTTGAAAAAGGCCACCAAGCTTGTGATTGCAAGTGGGAGAAAGAGGATTTCAATTTCGAATGGTATAATTATACAGAAAAGGGAAATTATGAAAATGAATGTCCTAAGCACCAAGGGACCATAACTCTGAAAAATCCATGGTAGAAAGGCCAATCTTATGTGATCACTACTGCTTAGTTTGAAGCTCCGAAAGACGTGTTGGTAGGTAATTTAATGGTTTCCTCATGTTTAGCCAATGATTTATTTGATTCTGGATCATCGAATTGTTTCATATCTTCATATTTTGCTACGAAAATTAGATATTTTCAATTTTACTTAACAAGATAGTTGTCAGTCAAAACGATTAAGGGAAGTATTATCAAAACAATGTTTTTGGAATCAGTTCCAATTATTGAATATAAATGTTCTTTACCTGCTGATCTTATCATCATCCCCATGATTGAAGTTTATTTAATCCTTTTTATGGATTGTATTTTGGACCATGAGGAAAAATTTATTGTAAGAAGAAGGAGGTTACAATTTTAAATGATGATAAAGAGTAACTTATCTGAAGTGCCCAGATCAGTGTGAATCACTAAGAGTGGGAGGGGGTGAATCAGTGATCGCTTAAAACTTTTTACTAATTGATTCTTTATCAATTAAACCTCTATGGCTAGTTAAAGCCTCGATCCACTCTTCTTGTATCTCTCAGACTTTCCTCGAGTGATGCAGTAAATGTAAAGGCACATGACACAAGGACTTACAAGGTTCAGCACTAAAGGCCTACGTCCTTGCCATGTTGGTTATACACCCCAACATGGTTTCTTCCATTATAATCTGTTAGTATTACAATGGTCGATACAGAGTCCCACTGTATCCCTCCTGAGTCCCACAGGAGGGTCTTTATACTACATCCCACAGTGTTATCAGAGTCCCACTGGCGTGCTCCAGAATCCCACTGAAGACTTCTTCCACCCTGAGTCTCACAGGGGGCTTCTCCTGGCTCCTCGAGTCACACGAGTAGCTCTTCTTCACTTTAAGCCTCTTGAAATATCTTCAGCAGTCTGGGATAAAGACAGCTGGCCTTGCTCTGTACCTCTGCTCACTTGTGATGAACAGGTCTTCTCGTCTTACTCAGTCTTTATCCCTTCTTCTAAGGATGACCTGGCCTCTCTCTTCAAGAATTTTCAACAGCCTCTGATAAGGTCTGTTGGTCTTGCTCACAGCTTCTGATAACTTTTGTTGATCAGGATCTTCTCAATCACTGAAATCTCAGACAACTGATATTTCTAACATCAGTCTGGCTTCAGTCTGACTTCACATCAACTTCATGCACTGAGTTCATGGCAACTCTTCTTCCTCATGCTCTGACTACATGGCTTCTCAAAATCTTCTTCAAGAACATTCATTCTTGGTCAACTCAGATGCACACAACCAGATTTGAGCTTGTTCACGTGTGCACGTGCATGCATGCATGCATGCACTCCCCTTCCCTTCTTCATGGTGTGATAAACCCAATATGGTGTAATCTCCTTAAGCACACACACCACCTCATCCTTCACACACTTTATACAATTTGATTACACACTTGAATGTGTGTTATACTTTAGTGTGAGGGTCCTTCTTCTTCCTTCTTCTAAATGTTAACACTTTTAGTGCACACACTAGGTTCGGCCTTCTTGTCTCTTTGAAAACACTTGTTTCACTTTTTCACAAACATGATCTTGACCTCTTCTTTGTTTATTAAACACACACACACCTTAAGTGTTCTTTTAGTTTTTTCTTAAAAGTGTGCACCCACAAGGCTACGGCCTTCTTCCGTTGCACACCCACTGCCCGTAGGGTGTTCTCCTACTTTGCACACACGGGGTGTGTTGTGGCCTTCTTCTTCTTGCACACACAAAAATGTCTCGGCCTTCCTCCTTCACTTTGCACACACACTGCCAATATAAAGGCACGCGAGTGCTTGGTGCGGCCTCTCCTCTACTCCATTGTCGCGCAGGTGCACAAGGCACATGAGCCGTGCAAGGCCTCGGGTGCAAGGCAGCCGTGCAAGGCTCAACCAACCGCGGGGTGCGCAAGTGATGCGGCCTCGGGTCGTGCAATCCTCAAGAGTGCAAGAGCACCTTGGGTGTGCAATCTTCTCCTGTCACGCAAGTATGCGGGTAGGGAGAGCTCTTCCTGTCGCATAAGTGATGGGCGCAGGGGACCTTCGGGCCTCGGGTGGCACCGGGACTTCATCCGCCCAAGTGTGCGCTAGGCTTCTACTTTGCGAGGCACAAAGGCACTCACGGGACTTCTCCCGAATTTTTCAGCAAACAATTCTATGTCTTGGGTGCTCCTTTTATAGGCAGAGGAATCCTCAAAACATCCGCGGGATATAAATCCTGAACCACCGATATTTTCAGTTCTTTGAGAATCTTTAAACGTGGGCCGAGAATCTCTTTTCCTTCTCTCTATTCACACGCGAGTTCTTTCTTCTTTATTTTTCTCCTCCACGTGCATCCTACTTAGAACGCATGCACGGCCTTCGTCTAAGGACGATCCATGCAAAATATTAACCCCGTGGCCTCGGCATATTCTTTTGCCTCAGCCGAACTCAAAATGCTCCCCTCATTGCATTCATGCATATTTTTATGCATGTACGTGTTCAGTGTGGCCAGACGAATCGGATGGACGCCTTAGCTCCTTCAGAGGTGGTCGGGAACTCGATTTGGCTTGCTCGGAGGGCCACTGGTTCAGGCGGCGTTGTGGGAGGTGCCTCGGACGAGCTCGAGGTATAGGATAACTTGCGGGCCGTTGGATCGGGCAATTGAAAGACATCGGACGACCGCGATCAGAAGATCTCGCGCGGGATGCGATGAGCGGCTATGATCAGCCACACGATTGGCTGGGCGGCCAGGATCTATTCCGCGGAAAAATCACGCGTCCCACATCGAAACGAAGCGCGGTTTTTCCGCGGCTTATCAACCAGGAGCTCTCCGCTACTCCTCAGTTGAACTTCTCCCTCCACTGTGTCGCTCCGCACCGTGTTATCTCTGCGGGCGCGCTCTTGCGCCCACCCCTGCCACTCGGGCGCGCCACTGGTGCCCACTATGAACACACGGGCGCGCTATGCGCTCACGCTGCATGGGCTTCATCACCGCGTGGCCTCGGGGCTTATACACGGCCCCGGCCTCTCTCATGCTGATCCCATGGGATCCCCTTGGGTGTGGTGACCTAGTCCCACATGTGCCTTGGGTTGAACCCTTAAGGCTGGCCCTTGGTGGCTTATTTTTGCCTGAGTATAGAACAAGTCCTTTGTTTAAAAACAAAGTGACCAAGTTCAAATGCCAAATGCCACATCTTCCTCTAATCCATTCTCCCTTCTTCATTTCTTCTCTTCACTTATTGTTAAGAATTCCTCCATTCCTCGTAAATATTTAATCTTCACTTAGGAGTGACATTCCCGAAGGTTCATCTTCAACCGAAGCTCCTGAATCAAATAATTCTTCAAGGTTCTTCATTGATCCAACCAGAGATCAAGTTGGATCAACTTCTAATTCACCATGCACTAAGTGATTGTGCATGGACTTCATTAAACCACTTCATCCACTTAGAACATGTGGATGGATCATCTTCAACTCCTCATGCATTGTGAAGACAATGCATGGTCTTCTAACATTGTTGTCACATTGTATCCACTTGATACAGGTTCTTTGAACTTAAAGACCAGTTCAACAATCGTCTGATGTAATGATGATGCTCCATAATCATCCATTCTTCAAGTGGTGTAACTTAGTATCATCTTGATACAAGTATTGAAACATTAAGATCAGTTCTACAATCGTCTGATATACACATGGATGAATGTTTCAACCATAAACACTTATGCCACTTAGTGAATCTCCTAAGTGACATTCATCTTAACACAATGGCCATCCTCCATTTATCACCAACACCATCATAGCCTTTGTCATTCACATATTGACTCTCCTTGACATCCATTCATTCTTTGACATCTTCTAATCAACAACATACCTTATTGACAACAAATGCAACACAGTGCACTTCATTATCTTTTGAGTTGAAATGTCACCACCTGATTCTTATGTAGAACTACCCTAGTAGATCTAATAAATTAATTTATTGTGGAGTAAGAGAATAAAATAACAATGGGAGAGGAAAATAATATTAAAATAAAGGATGTAACTATAGTTCAAGAATATGTTGATTTTTTATAGAGTATTTAAGTGGACATCCTCCACGGATAGAAATTGAGTTTTCCATTTATTTAATTCCCGATTCAAGTCCTTATCGAAGACCCCTTATATAATGGCCCCTGTGGAATTAGTGGGACTAAAAAACATCTTTTTGAATTCAATAATTAGGGATTTATTTTCCCTAGGGATTCTCAATAGTGATCCCCTATTAATTTTGTTAATAAATAGATGTATATATGAGGTTGTGCATTGACAAAAGGGAGATCAATACTATAACAATAAAGAACAAGTATCCCCTACCTCGCATTGATGATTTATTCGACCAACTTCATGGAGCTCAATATTATTCAAATATTGACCTTAGATGTGGATATCAGTAGTTGTTTTTTATGAAGGAAGACATTGTGAAAACAACATTTCGAACCAGGTATGAGCATTATGAGTTTATATTAATGAATTTTGGATTGAATAATTCACCCTATGTCTTCATGGATCTAATGAATAGAGGTTCCAAGGAATATCTTGATTAATTTGTAGTGGTATTTACTGATCATATTTTAGTATACTCAAAAGCTACTAAGATCATGAAAATCCATTGCACATTATCCTCAGTACACTTAAAAGAAATGAATTTTATTGAAAATTTATAATGTTTAATTTCTGGCATCAGAAGATTTCTACTCTTGGCCATATTGTCTCTACAGATGGAATCTCTATTGATCCTTCAATGAAAAAGGAAATCCATGAATGTTCAGCACCAGCGAGTATAGCTAAGGTACACTATTTTATTGTTTAGCAGGTTATTATCGGAATTTTGTCTAGAATTGTTCCTGATTGGCTAACCCATTAACAAAGATCACTCATAAAAGGGTTTAATTTGTTTGGACAAAAGACTGTTAAGAATGTTTTGAAGAACTGGATAGATGTTTAGATAATTCTCATATCATGACTCTACCATCGGGGAATGATGGGTTTTTTATTTATAGTGTTTCTTCATAGAAATCATGTAGTTGTGTACTTATTCTGAATGAATGTGTTTTTTCTTATGCATCACAGTAGCTAAAAATTCTTGAGAAAAACCATCCTACTCATGATCTTGATTTTACAACAATAATCGTTGCACTGAAGATATGGAGACACTATCTCTATTGTGAAAAATGTGAGATTTTTATTGATCACAAGAGTATTAAGTATATTTTATTACAAAAAGAACTCAACATGAAGAAAAGGTGATTTCTTGAACTGCTCATGGATTATGATTTCAATATACACTACCACCTGATGAAGGAAAATAAAGAGGTAGATGCTTTTAGTTGAAAGTATCTTGGTGTTTTGAACAAGATGTGAGTTGAAAGGGATCCTATTTTCTTGGATATAGTAATGATGGATATGTGAATAACCATCGAAGGTGAAACATCACTACTTTTCAAAAAGGTGGCCAAACCATCTTTACTAAAAATGATAAACAGTTCAAAAACTGATGAAGAGGAGTTTTTATAGATGATTAAAGCTGTGAATGATGGCAGATTGTGTGCCATCATATATGAAGATGGAATTTGGAAATTTTTTAAGAGACATTAGGTTCCTAACATACCTAATCTAAAAATGGAATTGTTAGATACTGGTCATAGCTCCAATTTTACTATACACCCTAGGATCACCTAGATGTATAGATATTTGAGATAACATTTTTTGTGGGAAATCATGAAGAGTGAGATTTCTTATTTTGTGTCAAGATACATGGTTTTTCAACAAGTGAAAGCTGGAAGGAAACATCATAGAAGAATCATAAAAGCTCTTCACATACCTATGTGGAAATGGGATAATATTATGATGGACTTTGGCATGGGGCTACCAAAGAATCCTAGAAGGAATGATGTAATACGGGTCCTTGTAGATATTCTTACCAAGTAAGCACATTTTCTGGCTATAAGAGAAGATTTACCACTTTAACGTATGGAATGACTATATATGAACTATGTTTTAAGACTTCATGGAGTACCACTACTGATTGGTTTTGATAGTGATCCCCATGTTACATCAAAATTCTAGAAAAGTTTATAGATATCCCTGGATACTGAACGTTGTTTGAGCACTACCTACCACACTCAAACCTATGGACAATCAAAATGGACTATTAATACCTTTGAAGACATGTTGAGATTTTTCATGCTTGACTTTCAAGGTATTTGGGATCCATATTTACCTCTAGTAGAATATTTCTATAACAATATATTCCAATAAAGTATTCAGATGGAAACAAATGATGCATTATATAGATATAGATTTAGAACACCATCATGATGGGATGATGTTGGTGAAAGAAAACTCGTAGGCCCAGAACTTGTTGGGAAACAGTGTAAAAAGTGAAGATTATCCAAACCCAAATCAAAGTAGCTCAAAGTAGTCAAAAGAGATATGTCGATAACTGAAGGAAGGATTTAGAATTTCATATAGAGGATCATGTTTTCATGAAGGTATCTCCATGGAAGGTTGTTATATGTTTCAGTATGATGTGTAAATTGAGTCATAGGTATGTGAGACCTTTGAAAATTATAGAACAAATTGTATTTATATCATATCACTTGACAATGCCTCCAAGTCTCTCCAAAGTTCATGATGTGTTCAACATATAACTATTGTGAAAATACATGTTTGACCCAACGCATGTACTAACCTCTGAGGAAATTTAACTAGAAATTGATCTATCATATTTTGATGAGCCTGTCAAAATTCATGATACTAGAAAACAAGTGTTGAGAAACCGTATGACTTTTCTGGTAATATATCTATGGAGAATCTATAAGATGGAAGAAGAAACGTGGGAACCTATGGAACGTATGATAATGTACCACCAGAATCTTTTTATGCAGTAATATTATAAAAATTTATATGAGGAAATAATTTTAAGGAAGAGAGAATATAAGACCCCAAGCTTCTATGGTACCTTTGAATAAAACAGTAGCTTGCTTTGTATGCGACATAGAATTTTAACACATCACGACCAATCAAACTAGAAATTATAAATTGTAACAACAAATTTTTGAAATTTTTGAAATTTTATTTTTCAAAATGGACTACATTTTTGAATTCGGAATATAGAAATTATATTAGGGTGAATTTTTGGTAATTTTATGAAAACATTAAATTTTTTATGAATAGTGAAAAAAATACTAAATTTTAATTAAAAACATCTTTTTTAATCAAAATAATTTATAAAGTTAAATTATACATTTGGGTGGTTCTAAAGTATCAATAGAAAATATTTTTATCATTTAATATAATTTAGGCCATAGTATGTAATTCCACATTTAAACTAGACATAAACATTTTTCAATCTTTTGATAGTTATTATTCATAAAAGAAGCTTTTTTATTGACAACAAGAAATTAATATTATATTAATTTCTGCCACTTCTGTGTATTGAATTTTGAAAAATTGATTCAATACTTGGAATCATGAGGTCCAATTTTCGTAAATACGTAACTTTTACTTTTAGACATTCTGATTAAACATTTCTGTAAATTTTTTTATTTACCAAGGTTAAAGGGTAAATCCGATAAATAAGGGTAAAAAATAATATTATAATAATTTTAAATTACCCAAAAATGGGTTATATTCCTATTGGTTGATACATGTCCGACCATGGTCATCCTTGGGTCTATTTTAAGACCCCATGGAGCCACCTGAGAGTGACAATGACACTTTATATTACTTAATTTAATGTAATGACAAAAATGACATAAACATATATATTTTAGTAGACCTATTTATAAATGGGGTTATATAAGTTATCATTTATAATTTAAATTTTAATTTGAAAGATAAAACTATTTAATATACTATTTTTTTATTTAAAAATTTTAGACATTATATAATTAAATATATTTATCACACAATGGTGATGAAATAATTATATTATTACTGAAAGAATCAAATAAATTTTATTATAAATTTTAAAATATATATAATTTCCTAGTTTTTATGGAACACACGAATTTTAGAGGTTAATATGACATTTTAGGGTTAATTAAATGCATTTGTTTTTATGTAATCATGTTGGGATGACTTTCACAAAAACAAAATACTAAATTGTGTCAAAATTTACATAAATGAGTTTTTAAAAGAAATATTATATTATTAAATTATATAATAGTCCTAAAAATATAATTTTTTCCAAATAACATTTATAATTATAGTTATATCATTATTTAACCACTTTAGGTTCTCTTTTCAATTTATAGTGTGTTTATTAACCAATTATTAAAAGAATACAAGAATGCATTGTAAAAGATAAACTATTAAACTAATAATTAAATCTAAAAGATAAGGTTAGTATGGTGACCAAAAACTATCTAAAACCTATTTGTTGAGAGGCTTTTGACCCATACCAAACTTATCCTCGAAATAAATTATTTTGGAGCCATTAGAAACTAAAATTACTTTCTTATAAAATAATATTCCAATCTTTTATTATGTTTCCCCTCACCTCTCTTATAAAAAGGGAACTTCACCTTCTCTCAAAATCACAACTCCAATGTCATTTGGATCGGCCAACCACTTCCCTTATATCCTCAAAATATTCATTCACATAAACATGTTTTCTATAGTTTTATCAGAAAGACAACTTAAGTAGCCCTTTTGATCAACTCAAAAGGAAACACCCGAAGAAGACGTTATAATTTTACCACCCTCTTTCAAGTTCTTTTTTTTCCTCCACTTCCTCTTTATTTGTTGTTTCCATTATAAAATTATAACTACAATATAATTTATATACTCTGGGGTTATTATAAAAACTGTACAACCATATTCATTTTTCAATCCATCTTATGAATGAAAAAGTCACCATACGTGCGTACGTATGGCTTACCCTCTACACATCATGGTGTAGTTTGTTATTCAAACACTTTATTATATAGATGTTTATAATAATGAGTAAAAGTGATGTAAAATAAATATAACTAGTTAATTATTATGTATATATGATATACTATGCAATTACATACGATTTCACCATCAATATAATGATATTGTCACTAGTGCATACGTACAAATTACCTTCTCCACGAATGAGATGAGATTCAATCCCAATCGTAATCATTGATGAATAATTTTCTTTTTAGGATTAAAAATAAATTTTAAGAACTATATATAGTTCTAGATATTAATTAAATACATCATATCCAAAAAAAATATGTCTTACATAACCAAGCATATCAAGGAAACAGATCAGTTAACACCCGAAACGCTTATACTACTGAAATATTATTAACAAAGAAATATTAGAGGATCTTATATGATATCACATTTATGTATATAGATATTCGATAATATGATAACAATGTTTTAATTATTATACAGGAGGTTAACAAAACATATTCTAATGAAATGTACAATGTAAGGGTTAATTTCACAATCTCTTTATTATCCGTGGTTGTTTTTACGTAAGTATCTTCTGTGACCTATTTATCATCCTCAGCTGTGTTTTCATAAAAATGTAATTCAAAACATTTTTACTATTAACTATACTATGTGTTAAATTCATTTATACCATTATTTTACAACATATTTTTTAAAGCGATCATTTCATCATTTTCTAAACAAGGTACCTTATGACCTTTTCGAAAAAATTAAGGTAAGAATATCTTTTTTTAACATATACGACGGGTGTGGATATTTTCCACCATAATATCATTGTCGAAACATCCCCTAATAAATTATAAGACTATTTTAAAAGAAAATGTATTCTTTCATAATTATATGACTTTTAAAGGATTTCAAAATAGAAAGAGATATTTCTGTAAAAATGTTTTGATATCATCCTTGTCAACATCTTTAGATAGATATTAAGCTTGTTTGAAGTTTATTTGTTATTATACAGAACATCCATATTGTATTAAAGGTTTTTTGATATGTTTGACTATGGATGTGTTATTTTAAAACCATTCATGTTTATGGATAATGTATTGACATTTCGTATGCTAGTATTAATAAAAAATTTTATGTTATGTTTATACGATTTCATATGGGTAATGCATTAGACATCGTATATGACGGGTGGAGTCTTCTATAGCTCCTTGATGCATCGGTAGGTCTCATGAGAAAAACTAGTGTCTTGGTACAAGGAATTGACAAAATTATATTTCTAGTCATGGATCAAGCCAAGACTATGTGGTTATGAAGTCCATCATTATACATTCCATCATTATGAAAGCAGCTATTGGTATTTCATGTGATTATTTGACTAGTTGAATATACACGTGATTAATTAAATAGAATTATATGATTTTATTGATGCAATATTATTATGAATTATATGTTTAAAAGGCTTTTTTATGTCTTATACATTGCCTTAAATGTTTATGCTTATTTATGAAAGTGTCCACTATATTGTTATTCTTACTGAACATCTAAGCACACCCTTTTTTATATTTTAATTTTCCCAGGTTTTGATGAAGTATTTAATGGATGACATACAAGGATAGGCTAAGGACAATAATGTGTGGAAAAGGGGAAATTTTTTTTGATGTTTTTATTTCGTGATGTAATGTAAAACTCAAGAATATATTTAGTACTTCAAAGAAAACTAAACTAATCTATCTTTCGAGACATGATTCCTTGTATCATTCCAATGTTTTGTAAAAATTAACTGACATTCGGTAACTTCGGTCAGGGCATTACAGAAAAATTTTATATTAATATTCAAATTTAATGAATAAATATATAAATAATATATTAATTCTTATTTAATTGGATATTGATATGAAATTGAATTAAGAACCCATAATTCTAAAAAATTATTTTCCTATAATTTCTAATTTATTCATTAATTTATACATTTAAAATGCGTAATTAAAATATTTAAAAAGGTAAATAGATTAAATAATCCCAAAATTTAAAATAAGAAAATCTAAATTATGGATGGAAGTTAATAACATTTTAGGAATAAAATATTTGATTATGTGGAACAAATTTTTTAAATATGAAAATTTGAAAATTTTTTATATGGAGTGAATCTAAGAGATAAAGACATGAAATATAATGAATCCTAGTCAATAAGGTATTTATTGAAGGATATTCACAACAAATATTTATTTTTTGGCGACTGTGTATCGATTTTAATTTCACAATGAAAACCTTACAACGTATGAAATTAAAATTCGTAAAAATGCCCCATGAAAATAACCTATGAATGGAACCCTCCTATAACCCTCCAACATATTCCAAAATATATAGTTATATATTTAATATCAACCTATATCTCCTATATAATAACCATATTATAAACATTATTGATTATGGTCTGTAAAGTAAGCCAAAATCATTCACTACCAATGAACCTATGTCTAGAATGAGTGAATCTGTCAAAAATATATCTAAGATCATCTATAACATTTTAAATTTCCTTCTCATAGACTATAATTATAAATATTATTCTGTATTGTGATGAAATTATATTAATTTAATTATTCTTTTAATTAAAATTTACTATTGTTAAATAACACTAAAATCTTACACATTCACCAATATATCATGTTCTTTTATCTGCTAGTTCAATCATCTACAAGACTAGTGTTGTACCAAAATCCTAATTTTCACCATGAATATGATTCATTATAAAAATAATACTAATATATAATCTTTCATATTAATATATTTCATGAATATAGTTTAAGAGGTATTACACCAAAATCGATGATTAACATTACATATCTCATTTTTAACAGTAAATTACCAAAAAATAATCATTACAGATTCCATTATAATAAAATATACACATATTTTCAATCAATGTAATATTTAACAGAATAAAACATTGTAAAAAAATGATTCGTTTACCTTGATTAGTTTTTGAATAAATCACATGGTGTTAATAAAAATTTATTCGCATCTCCACTATGAACCATGTAGGAAAAAATAAAAATAACTAGCATAATAGGATGGAAATAAATAATTACTAAATAATATTTCTATAATGAATGATTATAATTAATGAATATGAAGGTTATTAAAGTAAATAATTTTAAAAAAATATGTTATTAATATGTTCATTTTTGTTATATATGATGTTAATTTGTTTCTATGGATGTTGGGAGGAATGGTAACAATTTCCTTACAAATATCATTATGAAATCATGATTTATTATATTTGAACATAATTATGGGGAAATTATATATAATTCTCCATAATAGCCATCAATCATTTTTCTCTGCTATTAATTCATTGTTTTTACATGAATTATTTATCATTTTTCATTTCATTGATTTATAACTTATCTGAGTGATTATTGAAATTTTAAAACTCATTCTCTTATCTGTTCATTTGGTAATTACTCTTAACCAGGTATATATGATTTTTTTGTCATTTTCTATTTCTCAACATATATTATTTCATTTATTATATTTCATTAAACATTAATTTAATTATAAAAATTAAAAACATTTTTAATTTTTCATAATGTTTGTTATATGTAAACATCGACTCTATATAGAAAAATGTTAAAATAGTAATAAAATGTTAACACATTTTGAATGATACCATTTCCAGTTTTTTAAAACAATTTTTCATAATTTTTTATAGTTTTTTTTAATGATTTTACAAATTAATATATATTATAAATTTTTGGGAAATTTTTCATTTTGAAAAATATTTATTATAATAAAAGGGTATTGGTTTTTCTTCAATGCAATATTATTTTTCTCTTATAAAATGGGATTTTTTATTTTTCATCATCTAATAATGTTTCTTATATTTCACAGTAGTTTTAATCCAATGATACCTTCTACCTCTTTTTTCTAGATGTGTTCTTATCATTATGTTTTTGAATTTTCATGATACACATTTTTTCATGTTTAAATTAAGATACGATAGAATTACGATTGTGTTCAGGATAATATGGCAAACATGTGTATGGTTTATCATTAAATGATTAGTTGGTTAATTATATCCCTGTAATTAATTAAGTATTGTTATATATCTAAATAGAACATTATGTTTTAAGGGTGGTTTTCCCACACTCTCTATTTTAATTTATTAAAATGGTTTTCCGAAGTACAAAATGTTATAGAATGTGGATGGTTACTGCAAGTCCACTATTTTTTGGAAGGTCTCCATCGTATCCAATAGTATTGTGATTGAATATGTAGATATACTTAAAAAGTATTATGGTATTAATTTATATATTTATTAAACATTCTTCAATTAAATGCTTTAATTTTTTCCTCTTTTGGTACATGATTATTAAGACATATATCCAAGATCTTATTGAATCTTGTATTATGGTATACTAATAGATTTAAGCCATGACTCATGTTTTTATTAGAAATTTTTTAATACATCCGATTATTTTAGGTTCATTACATGCACCTTGGGGATTTTCAAATATTAAAATTCTTATCTTTTGCTCATTTATTTTCTTGAAATATTGAATCTTATTATTTCCCTCACTGAGAATCTATGACAACCCTATAATATGATTCCATTTTTCAGGTTATGAAGGATAATATTATGTATGATATGACAAAACACCTTGCATGTGGGAAAAATAGAAGTTATAGATGTTTAAAGTGTTTCAAAATAAGTATCATGTCTGATTAATATTCTATAAAATTAAAAAATTAGTTGTTGGGGTGAAATTTATTATGAGATGAAATGGATATTCAGGTAATAAAATTATATATATATATATATGTATATTGTGATCAGCTGGACACTTTTTTCATTGAGATGATATTTTATTTTTATTTTTATTTAGGTATAAAGGATATGGGAATTAAAAAACACTATTAATAACCAAATGTAATGTAGTATTAACTTATAATTATATAGGATGAAATAAAGGTGTCAAAATTTCATACATCATAGGATATATTCTATTTTTATTTGATTTATCACTGTAATTACAATTTCTGGATAATCACCCAAACCATTTTCAATTTTTTTTCAATGTCTATATCTATGAGAAAATGTGTACATGATGGTTGTGGGGAATATTGAAATGATGGACACAATGATCAACCATGTGGTATGGGAGCTGGAGTGAAAATTATTATGTACATGACCACTCTCACGATCCAAGCTAGGATCCCATCCAACCTGACACCCGACCTTATCTATGGCAAGGGATAAAGGGAGTTCACTATCCCTATTGGATGGATACTAGATCATGGGAACCAAAAATTATATTTAGGAATTATTTATCCCATAAAAATCAAACATAAAAACCAACAAAAATATTGCATCACATCATCACCAATAACTATAACAAAATTAAATAAATCCATAATGGTTAAATAGTTTACACCTTCAACCAAAAACAAAAAATACAAACAAGGGGAGGGGAAAAAACTATACACCCAACCTCCATGAAACAAGATAATCAACAACCTCATAAGACCTATACTAACTCCAACCAATGTGAAACCACTAGTAACTGAATCCACCACCACCACCACTGAAAAGCATTCATTTATCTTTATCAAACATAGTATGGCCAACATACAATATAGGGTGTATATAGGGTGTTATCCAATGAACAGTAGGATATTAAAAATTTATATTTCATGCTATAACATTATTTTAATAATAAAAATGTTTATTTTATAAAATTGATATAAAAATTTAAATAAAAATTTCGTTGAACGTAAAAATGGAAATAAAATATTACATGAAACCAAATGAAAATAATAACATCACATGAAATCCATGAGTAATACCCTATGCACTAGTCCTATTAGGTACCTAGGATCCTCTCAACTGAATGATAAGAACAAACCAAAACCAGAAACATCCTAATTTATTATCCACTAGATGGGAATGGTAACCTATAGTCTAGGGGTATCTTATCATCATCATATATTTAGTTAGAATTTTACTGTCAATCATACATGAGGAACCATTCCTTATCCCCATAGGAAAACTCAGTGTGTTGGACATAGTCTACCAACCTAGATACATAGGATTACATTAGTCCTAGTTTCATTTACTGTGTCACATGAACCCCTTATTACATAGAAACATAACCAATAAAGAAAAAAATATGAAACAAATTGAATTTCATTAGGTGAAATCCATTACAATCCCTTACACACAACAAACCCATTGGAAAAAATGATATTATCCACCAAAAAAATCCATAGAACCCATTTTTGAAACATTATAGGCATACTGAAATAACCAAATAATGTTAACTTATGGAACCACCTACACTTCACAATGATCATTCCGGAATCTGGTTTAAATAACCAAACACTCTACAATGAGATACTATTAGGAATGTAAACATCATAATCATCAAGATCAAGGCCAATAAAATAGCTAATCTAACATTATGGAAAAAAATATACTAGTGAAGATATAACCCAAGAATTAAGAGGTAGTAGACAAATAAGGAAGAGGAAAACTAGATAGGAAAGGAATATATATGGTGTTCTTGAAGCTTCGACACCAATTCCGTAGCACAATTAAATACCAAGGGAGAGAAGATGAAGGGGAGGCATTCATATGGTTTAGAATCATGAATATAGTGAGTAAGGTTTTTTAGGGTATTAAAATCAATGAGGTAAAAGATAAAAATAATTTTTTTAGGTTCTACAAATTCCGTATAGTTTATCCACATGACATTCAAAACTATGTTCCAATAATGTAGATCCTTTATCTGAGTGAAAAAGAGGTGACAATGATTTTTAGTGGTTGGTGAATTCCCACTAAGTTAGTCATTCATCGCAGACCTTGCCACTGTCCTAGGAAAATGGTTAGCCCACATGCTCATGCGGTTGGCCAGGTTTCATGGACAGTTCCACTCTCAAGGGTTCATGACTTCCCCTAGGATATCACATAGTTTTTATCAACTCTGTCCCAACTATGATCCACATTTTTCAAGTCCAAAAATCATTATTTTCAATATAAAAACTAATTAAATCCATGATATAAATATAAGACTAAAAATAAAATATATAATACCTTAATATAAAACACATTTGTGAAAATTCAATCCCCCATGAGAAATTTCCCTCCTTGTAAAGTATAACATAAGTAAGATCATAAAAAATGGGTATCGCTCCTCAACCTTGGAAATCCACTAAAATTTCTTTTGTTCATCATTATCATGCTTCCGTTGAACTGAAGCCAATGATATGCACTCCCCCCCCCAGTATATTTTCCCTTGGTAACCCATAATCCATACATTTCATTCAAACACACACAACCCATGTTACATCTCCAATTCTTCCCAGTTTAGTCCCTGATATGGTTTTGGATTATACTTCATCAATGGTGATACATGGAAAATATTATGGGTTGATGTCAGATGATATAGAAAATCTAGAAGGCCCTCCACCTTACCCAAACTCTCAGTAACCTCAAAGGATGTGACATACTTCAGTGTTGGATTCCCTTGGACACTCGGATGATGGGGAACGAAGTGGGGTGCCCCCCTTTGAAACACTTAATAACCCACAAATAATTCAAAGGCTCATCACTACAAGTTGTAAAAATACCTATGGAATCTCTGTTCCTTCTGAATAAAGATCCTGATTAACTGGGCCTTATTGGATGACACCTATATAAGGATCAGTCCCAACAACAATGTCTCACCCATAACTTCCAAATAAAAATGTGACCAACATGAAAAACAATAAATTAACTAAAAGGGAATATTTTTGGACTTTTGGATGATTTCTCTATATGTTTACATGAACAAAATAAAATGGTTGTCCCATGAGCCTCTAAAATCTAACGCCCATTCCCTCAGTATATCATGCATGATCTAGTTGGACCACTCTATCTTACCATCTATTTGTTGATGGAATATTGTACTGAGCATAACCTATAACCCCATTTACTACTATATGCCTTCCTAGAACCAATATGTAAAAGGGGATACATATCTAAAAGAATATCTAATGGAACACCATGAAGCATCACTATCTCATGAACCAAAATTTTACCCATATCATCCACTTTAGCCATGTCCTTGATTAGAATGAAACAATCTTATTTTGTCTAACCTTCAATCCCCAATCCCGTGGCACTCCATTCATAGGGTGTACGATACAAACTAAAGATAAAATCCATGGTGACCTCATCTAACATCGAGGTAGGAATGGTTAGGGGATAAGGAAAACTAGACGGCCTTTTGTGCTCAACTTTAACTTACCAACAAGTATAAAACCAGGATACAAATTCATATATAACCCATCAATTACATAGAAAACATAACTAAAAATTCCCATCATGTTAAATAATATATGTAACAATATGAATGAACCATTTTGACAAGTGAATATAATACATTACTATCTTTCATAGTTATAGTGGCACCACAACAAAGACCTTCAAACATAAAACTCCCTCATAAAAAATTTACCAACTATTGGGAAACTCCCCCGTATTTAGAAACTACAAAGACTACTTGTTTGTCTTATCACAAGGTTTATCAACCTGAAAAGTTTCCATATGTTATGGTGTTACTAGAAAACTATTCATGAACATCAATACACTATTTTACATAGCGTTAGATGTATTAGTGATAAAACTCCCGTCAAATTCCACTCGTTACTGGACTTCATAACTGATTGCATTACAATTTTCATGCTCAAATGAATTTTGTCTGAATTAAAATTTCATTTTTTATAGACAATATTGAAATTGAAACATTAATGTTACTGGACCCAATGGTACTACATCATATTCAATCATCCTGATAATAAATTTTATCCAACATCTTATTATCTGAGTTGACTAAAAGTGTATCCCCAATGTGATAGTGATGCAGCGACATCAAGGAATGTATCACTACTGATAATTCCATATCATGGGTGGGGTTGTTATTTTAATGTGTTATGAGTTTAATAGAACCATAAACCACCACATGGTTGTCCTATATTATCCCACACCCAAGACCTACACTTTTAGCATCACAGTAGACCATATATCTTTTTCCATATTTTTGAATGATCAAAACAAGGGTTGTGTTCATCATCCACACATGCTCATCAAAGGATGATAGACATTCCGAGCACTAGTAAAACCATACCCCTTATAGGGTACGTTCATTCATGGGATATATAAAATGAAATAGATATCAAATAAACTGCCTATTATAACCAGCAATGTCCATAATGATTTTGATCTCAATGAAGTTCCCAGAGTAATACCAGCACAACAATGAAAAGGTCTTATGTGGGACCACTAAAACCTAATGTTACATAATAACATGGACCTTGAACACCACATCTATAATCTTGAATGAATAAATGGGGATATTTATATTTAGACAAGGATCATGTAGAGTGACTAAAACAATTCTTATGTACTACTCGTAATCTTACATTGTCCTGGAGTAGTCAATGATATCATTCACAAACACCCCAGTGATGGAATATAGGTATTGATGGAACACAGAATTCATATGGTCTATGAAGACTCATAATGAATTTTTTTAACCCAACACTTATGGTGAAATTCTAAATGAGTTCATACATGGTGTGGAATACTTTTTCAGAACAACCACCTCTCTAACACCATTATGTTGATACCCAAAACACAATTAGAACACGGAGAACCACCTTTCCCTTTTTTTCTGATCAAATTGGTCATAAAGGTATAGAAATAGGTATTTAATCTTGACTGTTAAAAATATTTAACTTTTTTTTATTTATACACAACTAAATAGAACCATCATCTTTCATTACAAAAAGAAATGGGGAAGCATAATGTGAGATAATTGGGAAAATGAATATATGGGATTCATAATCATCATTTAATATATTTAATTCCATAAAATCATTTGGGGATATAAAATATATGGGAATGGGTACCGGCTATGTAAATATCATAAAATCAATGGTTAAATCCACATCCTACATCGAGGTAAAAATGAATAAATCATATGAAAATACCTCCGGGAACTCATACACCAAGGTAGGTAATCCATCCTCAACCCATTTGGCTTCATACTCAAACATGAGAAATGAGACATAAAAATTAATATTCTAAAATCTAGAAGTAGAGAACATAAATGTTATGACTAAATATCCCATTCACCTTTTAAAACCGTGGTACATTCTTTAGGTTCCAAAAAACGTACCAGATGTAGAAAATAAATCTATGAGCCCATTGAAACGCAGCATCCAATCCATGCTCATAATCACATAAAATTGATCAATCTCCATGAACAAGAAATCAGATTTTAACTCAACCCCTTGAAGAGTTAGATAACATGATGGAAACCTAAAAACCTATTGTCTCTTTGTTATAGGCAGTGTTACTAACTCTAGGGAATACAATTAAACCTCTATAGGAATTTTTTTAAATACACAAGAGAGGTTGAGATAAATTTTTTAAAATCACCCATATAAAATAAGGATATAGATATGGGTGATTCAATATCATCTATACCTAGAACTATCACTGATAGGTCATCTGATTCCACAGACACTTGGCCCATGTCCTGTAAAAGATTTGTATCTTCTTGTCTAGATAATGAAATAGGTTTTGTGACTTTTCTCAAAGATAAAAATTTATATCAGTAGATCCATCCCAACCTTGACGATATCCAAATTGATAACCCACGTTACTAGATTTTCCTTTTTGGGATTACATTCCCCTATAATCTTCTGGACAAGAACCACCATGATATGGGTGTGCATCATTACAAAAATGCTAAAGGATCACATTAATTCAACATTGATAGAAATGTCTCTGTGGGGATTAAAACATTGTACTCATATTCCCCATACTTCTATAATGTTTTCAGAAGACGTATCCGACATTATATTCAACTGATGAATAGGTTCATGAAGAATGGCCTCAGAAATGACCTCCAAGCTTCTCTTTCTCATCATGCCTCCTGTTATTTTTTGACAATCTAATTCTTCCATTACAAATAGTAATAACACCCCTAGAGAAAACAATCTTTAGGGAATGATCTCTCTCTACCAATAGGGATTGATTCACTATCTCAGAGTATGTACCCTACCTAAACATGATGGTTGGGGATCGAATATATGGTCTCAACCCGATTTCAAATGGTTGAGATTTTTTTTTCATTATAAACTTCCTTATTTGTAAACCTAACCAACTCTATAAACTGACTGGAATACCAAAACACATTCTGATCCCCTGGTGGAGATATATATAATCTCTAGCCTTAGAAAAGAACGTCTTCTTAGTGAAATATTATTCATTAATGATGACCATGAAAACATTCTAACCCATATGATCATGTTACCCATACTGGACCATTGATTCCCCTCTTCTCAAACTAAGTGCTTCCAACAAGAATGAAACATTTTTAACATTAATCACCTCAAGAGTATCTCAAAACCCAAAAAAATCATGAGCTTCTTGACCCAATAGTCTACCTCATGGGGATCCTTGATACCGTGAAATGATCAGGGATGTTCCTTTGGAACTCTTGAGCCATCTAATTTTCTAGACCATTTTCAGATTCCATTTCATTTGAAGGACTAGATACTGCTCCATAATTTAATTCATAGAAAACTAGATCCCCTGATTCTACTATTAAATGATCATCTTGTGATAGAGAACTCTCTCTATCATATTCCCAAATTTTCACAGGCAGTCAAGAAGGAGGAATCTAGATAAATCCATCAAAAAAAATGAAACCATCAATAGATCTTCCAATATGATTTCAGAAATGACAAAACTCAAATTAAACACCTATATGAATCAAAAACAAGGCCATAACAAGAACAATAACATGTAAAACTTCACCACCCTTTAATGGTGTCTATGCATAGTATGCAGCCTATATATCTCACAATGAAACTAATTCAATACAAATCTCAAACATCCCATGGCGATTTGAGGCATGTCCCGAGGTTTTTTGGCTACAAACACCACTCACAACCCAAAACACATTGCCCAAAAGTCCAAACTCCAATCTATCCCAACTCTCCACAAATATCATGACACTAATAAAGGGAATGACCCCCTATGATAAAATTTTATCACTAACCAACCCTAGATAACATCCAAACAGACACCCTTCCCATTCCATGGAATGACCATAAGGGTGTTCTCAATCCCCCATGGGATGGAAATTAGTTCTTGGAATCAATTATATCATTTTGGAATTATTTATCCCATAATAATCAGCAATAACAAACCCAAAAAACACATACATCAAAACACAACCAATTACTAAAATAGAATGAAATACTACTATTATAGTATTAGGGTTTAGAACATAATCAAAACACAAAATACCAAAATGAGGAGAGGGACACAACATTACACATAAACTCCACGTATCAAGTGGGTAAACACCCCGTTTACACCTCCACCAATCATAACCATAGGGGAAGAACAAGAAACTAGTTCAACCATCACCACCATGAAACAAATTTCCTTTTTCCAAGGTTAAACATAACAAGGTATACAAACACCAGAGTGTGTATGTAGGGATTGAGAGAAATCTCGGAAGTATATCACCATAAAATATTCCATGATAAAACAATATAACACAAATATACAAGCTAGTTTTATAAAAATTAAATTTAATATGAGAAGGAAACATTTTTTTTAATATTTAATAGTGAAAGAAAATATAACAGAAATCTGAAAAATAATTATAGAATCACATGAGCACCATGGGTAATACCAAATGCACTATAGTTATTGGGGTTTAAGAATCCTCATACCTTGGTGATATAAATGTACCAAAACCCAGATCATCCTCATGAACAAGCTACTATACTGGAATCAAGTTCCAAGGTCTAGTGTTCTCTAATTGTCATCAAATGTTTTGTTAGTGTGATTGCATCAATCCTGGTTTACAAATTGGGTTGTGGCCTTACCAAACCTCATAGAATACTAGAACTAGTCATCCCAACATGAAAAATTTGGATTCCATTGTGCTTAGTTTCATATTCTATTCCACATGAACCACATGTTACATATATATACACCCAACAATAGAAACAAACATGTAAAAACACCATTTCCAATAGGAAATCCACCTTTAAAACCCAAAATCACACCAAAACCATTTGTGAACATGATTCACATCACCCGAAAAATATTTACACCCAAATTATGAAACATAAGAAGCATAAAAAAACTATTAAACAAAGTTAAAGCATGGAACTAATTACCTTTCAGTTCGAAATTTCCAGATACTGGTAGAAATCATGATCCACACAACATAGAGACCCTAATAATGAAATAAATCATTCTATTATCCAATATAAAATGAAAAGGATCATGGTTGAAGCCATATTAGGAAAACAAATCTGTAGGAGATGAGAGAAACAATGAAATGAGTGAGAGGAGACCAAGTAGATGGAAAACAATACAACTGAGGATTAATTGAAGTGTCCTTAAAGGGTACACATACAATACACTAAAGGATTGAATAAAATGGGTTAGTAGAAGAAGGGGACGTGAGTCTTGGGATAAAAATACTGAATGGAGTGAGTTCCGGTCATAAAATTCAATGTGAAAAATGGGAAACCGGGTATTTTTAATTTTATTAATTAGTCATATGGTTTAGATTCATGGTTTTCCAAATCAATAAATAAAGGTGGGAAAACTTTATTCAAGGGGGAAAAGGGTACATCGATTAATGTTGGATGGTAAATAATCTTATTGGTGACCATGTTCCTCATATTGGGCCACTAACATGGTTTCATGATATTCCTGCACACCCATGCGATTGGCTATCTTTCAAGGACTATGCCACTATCCAAGATGCACAAGATCCTCTTGGAAGACACAATTTTATATTAATCATGCACCAACCATGTTCCACCATCTATTGGTGAAAAAATAATTTTTTTTTGAAAAACCATTAAATAAAATGGATTAATATATATATGAAAATTGTAAAAATAATACAACAAAATTAATCCACAGATGTTACAATCACCCAACTCTCCCATTCAATGAATAAAAACATTAATCACGATGAACACCCATAAAAACTATTGATGGAAAGAGTATTCATTGAGAAATTGATGAAGAAAACATCACACTCTATTAGAGTGTTTTATATCCCACTTATTACAAAGAAAATAATCAACACTGCAAAAATATTATTCTCTATTCTCCAACCTTAGGAGAATGAATTATTTTGTAGATATTTCAAAAGGTGAGGCAAAAAAATGGTCTATCTTTAATAATACATGTAAATAGGATGAAATCATAACAATTTACTCGAATGAGATTAATATTATAATTATTGTTATATACTTTCCCCACAATCATCATAATAAAATTGATAATGAATTAATGCAGTGGAAATAAAACATGGATGAAAAAATTGGAACATAAGATGAAAAGATCACGAGAAATTTGAAGTATACATCTCATATTTTTCACAACCCTTGATAGAAAAATAAATTATTTATTATTGAATTAAAACAAGGTCTTTAAATGAAATTATCTATAAAGTAATTTTGTAGATATGAATATGTTTTTCTGAAATTAGAAACTCCCATTATTCTTAATGTATTTGGGAATATAAGGGAGAACCAAATTTTAATTGAATATTAATTGATTATATCTATATGAGAATTAAAATTTATCTTCTTATACGTGAAAAATGTGTTATAAATCTTGGGTAAATTATCTAAAAAGTATATGGAAATGGAACATGTGTCCAAGAGATGTACATAAATGATATAAATGAAAATGTTATTTGATAAGGATCAATAATGATATGAATGAATAAATATAACAACATATACACCACACACCCTTCAATGTAAACAGGTTCACCAATATAGGGGTCAATGATAACAATCAAAATGAATGATCTCATAATAGAAGGGGGAAAGGGAAATATTATTCAATCAGAACAATTAATGTTGGTCACGAAAATGAGTTGGAATGATGTACTAAAATAATCCACTATAGAATTTTAAATATCTTATATTATCATTTATCTAAATAATTTTTTATTTATAGTACTCTTTAAATGATTTAAAAATAACTACCCTTGGGGAATGATATTTATATATTGATGAAAAATAAAAAGTTAATATTCCAATATTCTAATGTATATAATACCTATCTAAGAGAATTTGGTCGGAATGTGATCCCCATAAATTATATTTTTCAATATTCTACTCAATTTATTGTGATTTTGGATCGCATATTAATTTCAGGTGGAGGGAAGCAAAATTTAATGTCCTGAATCTACTTATGAATATGTATCAAAGCAATGTTGGTTAATATATCTCTATAGAAATTAAATACATTATATATAACTTAATACCCTATCATGATGGTTATTTAGTATAAATAGTTTTCATAAAACATCATCATGAAGTGACTTCAATCGTATAATAATATGACACTATATTTTTAAAAATGAATCTTGGTCTTCCCAATGATTTTGAAGTTTATTTTTCATCATTACTCATTCAAGGTAAAATTCCAATATCAAATACACCTAATAGAATGATGCCTTTTGAATTAGATGAGTTAAAGAAATAATCCAATTACAATTGGGATATTGATTTCATATTACCATGGGCCTCACAAAGAGGTTCACTTGTATTATTTATAATGATGAATAACAAATAAACGTATATCATTATTGATTGTAAACAACTAAATTAAATAAGTCAATAACTAGTATACACTAAAAAGTATTAATTCCTTTTTTGACAATGTGTGAGGGGGTCAATAACTCTTATATATTGAAAATTTATCTTAACATCACCAATTAAGGGTTAAAAATATGATGTACCCAATATAGCTTTTCATATATGACACGGGTACTATGAGTCCATAGAGATTCTCTTGATACTCATAAATTTCCAAAATATATTCATCGATATGAGGAATATAGCCTTTAGATATTAACTATACCTTTTTATTCTAACCCTTATTGTTGAAATAATCATATGTTTCAGTATAAATTAATAGTGTGAAAATCATTTGTGGAATGTGTTATAAACCATGACAAAATATATATTTTATTAAAAATTAAAAAATCGGAATTTTTTCGAGATAAATTGTCAATATTGGGTCGTGTTGTCACATATTATGTTATATCAATTGTCCTATCAATGGTATATGTGATTAAAAAATAGACAAGACCAAATATAAAATAGTGTCATGTTATGTTTTTGAATTTATTGATACTGTTGATGCAATGTGATAATTTTTCAAAAGTTTCAAATCTAGAAACCATGTTAACCCTATAAGACCCATGAAATTATAATACATTAGAGTTATGTAGTACTTTTATACATAAAATTTATGAATAATGAACCAAATTATTATTAAAATATTATTATTGTAAAATATTCATTGAATTAGTCAATACAATTAGAAGAAACCATATTGTAAAATTAGTACCCTATTTTGTGGTAAAAATTATATAAATATATAACTCTCAATTTAATAAGCCATATCACATATATTCTTGTAAATATAAAATTTAGTAATTTATAGAAAATTAATTGGTATTTTTAACCCCTATGTATTTATAAACATTATCTAATATATCTATATAACTATAAATAATAAGTTTTAATAAAAAAAATGAATTTTAATAAAAAAACTCTTTATATTCCTAATGTAAAGCCCTAGAATTCAAATATAAGAACATTATATTGATAGAATGTATGACACGCTACACCCATAACGTAATGGAAAATAATATGATGAGGCATTATAATATAATTACTATTTTAAATAAACTCTATCTCTGATATGACATATAGTGAATAAAATATAGAGCTATCATACATTAGATGCAAAAAGTATTTCTTCGATAGCCTGCCTTATATGAAATACCATGTATATATGATAAACATATATTATTAAAATATTATTATTTAATGTAGTAAGATATGACCTAGGAATTAAATTAGCTGTTGTGATTAGGGTAAACTTACTAATAAAACCATATTTTTTAAAAAATATATGATGATATATTTTGTTACAAATTAATTTGAAATGAATATAAACACAAATTAAATATAAATAATATTTTCATTCTCCCAACAATGGATTTTATTAATATATTTAATTCATTAAAATTATTGAATGAAATTAATAAAATATATACATTTTATATTCTATGAAATAATTTTTATATTTATAAATTTTATTTAATAGAAATAATATGAGGAAAAACTCAATTTCCCATATGAAAACCTATATTTAAATCCAATTTTATAGAATTTAATTTAGAACCATTATTAAACAATAATTATGTAATTTTTATAAATTTTAATTGTCAAAATAATCTTCCTTTTTGAAATAATACCATAAAAATTTTCATAGGGTGATTTTTTGGTGTTTTTTGGGAGGTTTCATTTTTTGAGGACTTGTGAAAAATATTGATTTTTAATTCATAAACTACCTTTTAACCTAATTTAATAATAATAATAAACTGTATATTTGTTGGTTTGAAATTATAATTATATAAATTATACTTAAATTAATCCAATTTATATTCTTGTAATTATTTCCACTATGAAATTGTATAAAAAACATAATAATATTATGAACATTTTAACTAGAAAAACCCACAATATCATTCTTCCTGTGGGATTTAGTTTAAATAAATTTATACAACTTATGTGATTTTAATTTTTTAAAATTTATTCCCTTTTTTAATAAGAATAATTTTTATTTTATAATAGGTTAAAATTTGTTTTTTTCAAAAATAATTAATGAAATTAATAAAAATTATTTATAGTGATTAATAATAATATTAGCTAAAGAATGTACTAAGCCTTAAAAATGATTGCCAAAATGACCTACAAACTTCTCCAAAATTAATTATATGTCTATATTTCTCCACTATAATACATTTTGAATTATTTTTTTTATTGGATCCACCTGACATGGTAAAGAAGTGGTTGAAATTCCCCATCCAAAATTTTACAAGAATACCACTTGTCCTTCACTATAAAAGAACTCACCCCTCCAAATTATTCAAAACTATCAATGAAATTATATCAATAAAATATAATAAAATAAGCTACAAAACCCATCCCATCAACCTAGATTCCACATCTTGGGATAAATTCCAACCAACGGTGTCATTGGATATAAACCAGATAGAGTTTCCTGAATATGAAGTAACTTCCATCTATGTCCACCTTCATATTATTTCATTATCTAACAAGTCTAATATTATTATTAAATTATCATATAATATGATACATATAATTAATATAATTAGTCTTTCTTATTATAAGGGTTCTACCTACAATTATAAAAATATCAATCATTTTGCTTACAAATATGCTGTAAACCACCTTATGAAATGATGATTGGTGATTCTTAAACAACTATAATGGTGAGAATTATGATGGAAAATATATTTTTATATGTTATATATGTTATTTTTATTATATTTTCACTTCATTAGTACTTATACAACACGTTCCATTTTACAGGGATACAATAACATCATTTGTGGATGTGTGGAATACCACCCCATCAAAATGATGTGATTCATTACTAAAATACATGGAATTAATAAATAAAGTTTATAATAAAACTATACCAAGTGTATTAAATAACCATTTTACTAATTATAATATAATAAAATATCATCTACTTCCATCCCTTTAATACAATAAACAAATTAATTTATAGTTTTGAATACATATGGCCTACCATCTCTATTAAAGTTGCACTTCATTTCTAATCTACATATATTATGTATTATTATCAACACATATATACATAATATTTTTTATAATTAAACCATTTTTCGCATCCTATAGATGAAAAATCATGATCAGGTCAAAAATAAAACACATAATTAGTGAAGACATACTCGAAAAAACTAGGTAATTAACTCCTAAAATAGTTAAAATAATGAAAAATTGATACAAAATGATTAATGATATATTATTATAAGAAAAAATATATATTTAATAATATGATTATTGTTATTTTATAGGTTAGTTTAATTATTAAAACCATTATACAAGTCATTAATGGAAGTTAACATAACTGTAATTGTATGGTAAGTGATTTTCATATCACTTTTTACAACGTTGAGATAAATGTAATATTAACCACTTACTAATTTTTCTAGTGTATATAATACCCATTTTAATATATTATATAATTATTTATATTATTTTCATGTTATTTTTTGTTCTATTTGTAATTATTTCAAATATGGGGTTTTGAGCTTTAAGAAACCACGTGGTAGAGAAATTTCATACCCTAATTTAGTTACATTTTGTTATATTACTTCCTTGTTTTTGTAAATATTCTATGATTATGTGTATAATTAATTCGAATATATATTTATGTATTGAATCGTTATTTAGATTTATTTTAATTTGATACACCTAATTAATTCATTAGTTAATTGTAAATACAATCATATGACCATTTTCAGGGTCTATTTTACAATCTCATTCCAATCGAGATTTCACACTCATGATATTCCATTATATGAATTTGTATTGATCATTTTTCAATAAAACATATAATATTATTATCCTTGGATTATTAATGACCATTTTCATAAAATTGTACCATTTTTACACTCCTTAGTACTCAAAGGCTCTTATAAATGTTTTTTTAAAAACCCAATATCTTTTATATCTTTAGTTAGAGAATGTGTTTTCTTCTAAAACCCTTTTTTTAAATTGTATGGAAAAATGAATTATCATTCCCAATATAGTTTTTATAGAAATTTTTAAACATTTTTTTATTTTAATTTTTTTTTCAAAGGAATATTCATTTCACGTTTCGAACAAGATGATTTTATATCCCTCTTACTTTGAAAAAGAATATTATTTTTACCTTGTATATAATGTATCTAATTACCCAAAATAATTTCATTAAGGAATAATTTTCATGTTTAAAATGATAATTTTAAAATAAATTATTATAATATTGATTTCCAATGATAATGATTTCAAATTGTTTTCAAATTTTAGATGATATTTTGAAGAAGAATGTTTTTGAAAAATTTTTATATAGTATTCCCATTGATCAGTGACAAAAAAATTATTTTTACTCAACATGGGATATGGTTAGTTGATTCAATCCTTATTCTTCTTATGGGTGGTTTTTTATTTATTTAACCAATGATAGTGTTATCATTAAATTACTTGATTTATTTTTGTAGCCCCCAGAAAATATTCAGTTTTTGATGATCATTTAATATCGAATTTCACCTAATAAGACATATCATTAATCATCGATAAGTTCATTTCCTAATTCGTATACAATTTTCACATATCGTATTTATATTTAATGATATTTGATTTACTTGGTAAATATTTATAAATATATAAACTTTTAAAAATACATATATCTGATAAGGCACATTATTTTTGAACTAAATCGATTATTAGATAAGTGAGGAATGATTTGGACATGAAATAAATGGGGTGGGGACCATTAATTGTAATCCTCTAGATACAACAATAGTCTCATGATATGAAATTAGTGGAAAAAATCCTTTGATTTTGTTTCCATGATGGAAATATAGGTTTCTACCCATTTATTTAAAATGTCCTATGAATGGTCTTAAAATTAGTATGCAATACCATCATATGAATGGTCTTCATGGAAACGTTTTCATCTTATTATGTTACATGATGTCCAATATTTAAGAATTTCCTTCATTAATATTGAGAATTTTTTTTTCAATGATATCATCACAATGAAACAATAAAGGGATGAAATTCATTCACATTTTATTGATTAAAGGTCATGAGTTTTTAGTTTCATAGATCGAAATACTTATTTTTCCTTGTCCAATTAAATTAATGGCATGTGTTTTATATTATTTAAATTTCCTATA
The DNA here is from genome assembly GCA_963277665.1 of Viscum album. NCBI lineage: Eukaryota > Viridiplantae > Streptophyta > Magnoliopsida > Santalales > Viscaceae > Viscum > Viscum album. The sequence goes on along the minus strand of OY728121.1, from coordinate 1,651,238,530 downwards.
GTTAATTCCCTTTATATTTTAATAATTACGTGTAATTTGTGTCCAGTTATTCACCATTCCATAATGATTATTCTCATTGATTAATTATTATTTTTTCCATACATAACCATTAATGATAATTTTTGATAATGATTATTTTATTTCCTTTCCCTAGATTCACTAAAGTCTACCATGATTGATTTTATGTGATATTAAAAATGAAATAATGTTATCTTCAATAAAATATATTGTAGTTTTTTATTCATTTGTAATAGTAGAATCACGTATGAATATAGTTTAACAATACTACTAAATTGTTTAGTCCCATTGGAAATGATTTAATTGTATCATATGCCAATGTAATGGTAGTTGAAACTATATGTAGTCTTGTTGTTGTCAGGTAGCTATATTTTTATCTGATCAAGATTAGTATAAACCTTGGGTACAAGATTTAAGTAAAAATAGGTTAGAGAAAATGAACATGTGGTAGACTATTTGGATAAGTATATATGAACATCCTATAATTTTGGTAACGGAGATACTATGTGGGTATTCCTATAAATAAATCCACTTATGAGTAGTGAAAGTGGATTTTATTCTAGAATCATTGTACCAAGGGGAAACAACTCAAAAATATGTGTCTAGCCTAATGTGAGATTTACCTGATACAAAAAAGTAGGCCTACTAGGGACCAGGTTGGCTACTCATGAGGTATATTCATTGGATAATTATAATTTTTATTATGAACTATTATGATTTATTTTTATATATATTTAAAATGAATCACCTAGGTTAATCCACATACCAAGGAATGACATTTGTTGAAATAAAACAGATGAAATGTATTTGTATTTGTGTTTTATTGAAATCCTTGGTCAAAAGGCAATTTATTGACAAACCATATTTCTATAATGTCTATCAAATTTATTTTCTAAATTATATTAATATGGAAATAGAACAGAAAAACATGTAGACCAGGTGACAACGCATCAATTCCAGAACAGTCGTGAGATAAGAACCCATGACAAAATGATGATAAGGGTTTTATGATCACAACATAACTACATAATTTCCTCGTTAATATTTTACTTTTTTATTTAAAAACATTTTTGTAAAAATTGTAATGATGAACCAGTAGTGTGACTTTTTTAGTTTTAAAGAATAATTTATTTACAATATTTATTTTTTCGGAATATTTAGAGACAAATAGTTTGAATTTTCACACTTTTATAGACCATATGATATATTAAATGTGTGCTTTAGTTCTTCAATGAAAAAAGTAAATTTATTGATTTCCATTTCATGACATAATGGATTAATTTTAATTTGATTAAAGAAAAAAAGGACTAATTTTTTAATATGAATATATAAATTAAGTATATTTCCTTATATTCTTAGTCAATAAGAGAATTCCACAACATTTTGAAATGTATCTTAAAATAAAATATTTTCTTAATACCCTAAATTATTTAAAACTGGTGGTCTTTCAAATCGTCACGTATCTAGGTATTTTAGGTACTCAGCATTAAACTGATCATTCACATATTTTTGATTTGTGAACACAATCAATCCTTAAAAATATTTTCCATTTTTCCTCTTTTCCCAAATTTTCACCTTGTAATAATGTTATCCTACACAGAGGAAAGGTTATTTGATAGTCTATTTGAACATTGCACTTCTCATTCTCTCTAATTAAGAGCATTTTTATTAACTATTCTCATTATTAGGGACTAAAAAATTTCCAAAAATCAAACACTATAATTCCATGATCATGTTTAAATTGTGATAATATAATTCAATTAAGGTGGAGAGAATTTAACACCCTAAAATTATAATGTAAGAAAATTTATTTGATATCAGGTATAACATGAAACACCAAACCAGTAAGTGGAATATAATATCCTAACAGCAAACAATACAATTACTATATTAAATAAATTCAATCTATTATATTGGTTTAATGGATTCAATACTGAGTTATCTTGCATTACACACATTAATGATTCTCTTATGTTGTTTTTGTTACACACAAGGTAATGTTTTACGGAGTAAAAATATGTTATAAAAATATTATTATTTCTTATAAAAATATATAAACAAGATTTTAAATTAGTTGTTGTGAATAATATTATCTAAATTATTAATATATATTTTTTAAAAAGATATAAAATTATTTTATCCTTACCAATTAATTATAAATTAATATAAAAACCAATGGAATATATATGAAATATTTTTAGGCTCCCGTACGATTTTTTTAATAATAAATTAAATTAATTAATATTACTTAATAATATAAAATTAATATATCTGTTATATATTAAATGAAATATTTTTTATATTCGATGGATTGATTTTAAAGGCATAAGATGTTATCATACCCAATTTCACACATAAAAACCTATATTTCCATATAACTAGTTCTAAAGCATTGTAGTGGCTATACTATTTTAAATATAAATATAGGAATAATTATCAATTTTCTATATCAAAATAAAATAAATTATTGATATATAAAAATAAAAAACATATTTGGGTGATTTTTTTTTAATTTCCAAAGAAGATACTTTTTTCAGGGGATAATAAAAAAAATCAACAACTCAAAATTATTTATTCATAATAGAATAACTACTTTGATAAAATTTAGGGTGTCCTAAAATGGTGGATTCTAATATAATTTCCCCTAGAAACTTCCAAATATCCTAGGGGAAGAGAGCCAAGACTAGAGTAATAAATACATGGAAAATAACAGCAGACTCTTGAGGCAAAAGAGTCAGAGGATTGATTATCTTCACACTAAGGGAGAACATAGGTTGTACTATCACTAATCAAAGCATTTAAATTTAAGATAATATATGAAATTTTCCAAGGCACATTGATTTGACCATACATGGAGTTTACCTTTATTGCAGAGTAATTTTTCATTGATGATAGATCAATATTTTACCTTACGCACATTTACATCCCTTCATGTAGGGAAGTCGCTTCCAAGATAAGAGAATCACCAGGAAAATGTGAAGTACTAAAGGTTATAATCATTGAACCAAACGGATCATAAATAATTCATCCTCTGTGAAAAAACCCTCATAAGTAAGACCCAATGACATTGAGTTTGAATCCACTAGTTTAAGGGATCCAACAGATCCAGTGACCTTGGGTGGGATCATGTTTCCTAGATGATGAGAGATTATAATTGTGATTGATATCCTGGATAGAGGGATGACATTATATATATTTAATAGGAGGCACCATATCATCCACTTTACATTTAGTTTGTGACACCAATAAATGACACGAGCAGACAATTCCTTCATGATGGTCTATGGTTGTAGTACCCCCTGTTTCTGGTATGCCACCATTACAAGATGATTTTTATTTATGGTTGAAGGGTTGGGGAGTTAGGTAAACTTCCATTATGTTTTGGGGGGCAAAGTAGATGTGCATGGGTTACACATGTTTTCTCTAAACATTGGAGATATCCTAGGAGAAATCATGAACATATGCAGTTTTGAGGAAGTAGCAATAGAATGGGTAGATCATTGTTATGGAGACCATGAGAGGTAGACGTGTTGGGGTTTATTTATGGTAGCACAAATGTACAACTAGCACAAGTTTTTTCTAACGGTGCTATTTAACTGTGTGTAGTGGAAAAGTAGTATCCTATTATTAGGATCTTACTCGTGTTTTATTCTAATTGCTCATTTTCTGCTAAAAGTTATAATATGACACTTATCTTTATATATAGTGGGGAAACTCACCCAAGTTTTTTGGAACTAATCTAGAGACATCCCTAGGCAAATTCAAGCTCGATTCCCATGATATGTGACGTTCTTCACCATTCTTATTTCATTTATTATCTACTTAGATCAACTTCTCCTCTCTTCATTCATTTTTAGATCAATGTCTGTTCTGGTGAGATCTATGTTGGGGGATTCCAACTGTGATGAGATATTTTTTAATTGGTGGTGGGATTAGTGACCTAAGGGCGCTTCTCTGGAGTTTCAACCTGGTTGTGAGACCATTATTCATTCCTTGTTAATTATTAATAAATTCATTGAGGTAGGAAACATATCAATTGACACATTTTGATAGAATTGATTGTATTAGTTTAAATTTTTTATTTCAATGTAATTGAATTTGAAAATCCAGGAACGAATATTATCAGGTGATGATTTAAGGTTTTTTGTAACATTGTGTGATCTGGGTGAAGTGTTGTGCCCTGTGATTTAGTTTCATGAAAATAAAATGGTGATTTAAAAATATGGATATTCTAGAATTAAAAAATGGATTGATGGAAATGGGGTTTTCAATAAAAAAGGTATTTTATTGAAATGGGTTGGCATTGAAGTGTTTTTAAGGGAAATGGTTTCCAATAAGATGTGATTTTTATTGAATCGGTTTTTTAGAATGATCCATTGGGATACATGGTGTATGTGTTTATGTTGTGTTTATCGAAATTAGTTGAAATATGACCTTATTCTTAGTGCCAAAGGGTTAATGTAAAAATGAATATAATTAACTTGTGATGACTTGGTAGATCAATTAGAAACCATACATGAGTATGGAACTTTCATCACGTATAATGCATGCTTAGTTATGTGGATGTGTGGAATGGATTTGGTATTCCAAAGAAATATTGAGAATTGGTTTTAAAGCATTTTTTAGTTATTTTTTTATAAAAACAACTTTCTAGAAAATTGGCCTTTATTTAACTTTTATTCTTGGTCATTAATCATTTTGGAACATCATTTATATGTAGTTATAAACTATTCTGAGAAATTGATTAATATAAACTCTTTTATGTAAATGTTTCTAACTCTTATATCATAGTGTATTGAGTAGGGATGTATTTGGTGAAAAAATATTGAGTGTTACACAAACACATGCTTTGGAACATTGGTTCTTTTTCAGATACTATCTTCTAGGATATGGGAAAAGCTAATTTATCACATGCTTTTAGCATCCCCTCGTGATATTTGGGTTGTTTAGTGATTTTTGATATTGGAGCATGTAGATCGTGGAGTCTTGTAGTAATTTTGGAGACATTATTTGTTCATCCTCTATTTAGTTTGTTATTTTTTTCATTCACTATTTCACACATTGGAGTGGTTTTGATATGAATATAGTAGTTTTGTTGTCTTTATTTTTTTCATGCATCATTTAGTGAACAATTTGGTTATCATTTTTTGGTTTAGTGGATTATTTATTGAAGTGGAAATCATCCCCCACATGTATTTGAAATCCTTTAGAATTTTCTTCTAGAAATTGGAATCTTGGGGATTTCTCTTAAATCATAGTTATGATTTGTGGTACTTTAAAGATAATGGGAATAAGCATGACATTACAAATGGTATTAGATTCTTTGGTCGATTCCTAATAAGTAGTTTTCAGTTTCAACATCTTGGTCACGATACATACTTATTTATTACTTGGGTTGTGATATTATAATGGAGTGGGATTTTCAGGACATGAAATGTAGAGAATAAAAGGATATAGCTAACCCATTTATGTTTAACTTCAAATTACTAGGGATTCTGGTAAATAAGTATTTGGCAGACACTTATAGAATAATGGAATATGATTTTCATGGGTTTTTGAAATGAGACATGCATGAAATACATAGTATATAAATTAATTCCCACATTTATTTCATATTTATCTTGAATTAATGATTTATGGTTTGTGAAAATGTGAATTTTTTTTTGAAAATGCTGATATTCAATTCAAATGAATGACTTTGGAAAATTGAATGATTGATGTTTTTGGAATGCGTGTGGATTTTCAAAAGTAAGAATGGTTTTTCAAAAGAAGGGAGAAAGTGGTGAAGAATATTTTGGAAACATCGGATGTAATAGAATTTGAAATTATATACCATTAATTTCAAGGGGTTCAGATTCACCAAATTGTTCCATGTTTAAAAAATGGAACCCTGTAGGTATCATAGAAACCAACCTGATGAATCTACTAGGAATGTGGTTTCAATTTTTCTATAAATGAACTAAGAGGATGATCAATGTATTGTTCCAGTGTTTCAAGTCCTGGGAATAGGGAAATGGAGGGATGACCAAAGGCATGTAGATTATTCCATCGAGTTCATGAAGTAGAATCCACCAATATTTTGGGGTGATTCTGGATAGTAGAACGCGGAGGTGGGGATAAATAGAATGAATCATATCTTTGATTTCGTTATAACACCATCAAAGTGTATAGTAATAATGTCCATATATATTCTCAAGGATATTCCATGCAAGTGGTGGGAACTAGTTCAGTAGGGAAAAAGAGGACCAATTCCCTTCTTTGTAGGATTTGGAGGAATTGTATTACAATAAATTACATCATCATGCATTTTTTATCCATGGGATGACATACTTATTTACTATGAAGTAAGATAATCCATAATTCTTGGAATATGTGGATAAATTCACGTATTTAGTATGTTTTTCACCCAAACATGTAGCGAGTGCATATTTGAAGGCACACATCTTGGATCTGGGCTAAGGTAAGGAATTTGATCGAAGAATTTGGTGCTCTGTATTATGGATTATAATGAGAAAGTTAATTGAAAAATAGTGGAAGAATGGGAAATCATAGTAGATATGTAAGGAGAATGTATGATGATACCTATATTAAAATGTGGGAACTCAAATGCTGGATGAAACCAGAAGAGAGACACCTACTTCCAAGGTTGAAGAAAAACTTAGAATTAGGCAGTTGGATCAGTAAATCATCCTCCTCTACCAAAGATCCACGAGGGATGATACCAATTTGATACCATTGACCTAATGAAGCTTGAATTTAAAACTACATAAAGAGTATTGCATAACATAATTAATATGGGACATCTTAATAATATTTTCATTGTGCCATGAGTAGAGGCTCTCGAGACACTTCTCAAGTGTCGTAAGCATCGTATGCTTTGACAGAGGAAGGGTAGAATAATCATACTCAATAATAGAGCAGATCTAGCTAGGTTTATTCTATGAATACCATAACTCCTCAGAACGGGAAATCACAACAATGTAATAATGAGCAGTGTGCATTGACAACACAGTTGTATGGAGGTAGGGAAATGATTTTCGATGATTATCCAAGACCATCTACATTGAGTGTTATGATTATTTCTAATTCAACCATTTTTCATGTACTATTTGATACTCTTTTATTTTATTCCTTAATTACTTATCATGTTGTTGAGTTTCTATTCTAAAAAATGGAAATGATGCCTTTTGTGTTAAAACTACAAACTCGTATTTGTGAAAGAGATTTCCAAGCATTTGGGTATATAGAATGTTATATAACAGTTGATGGATCAGAGTTAAAATCCGAATTATCAATGTTGGAGATGGATGTCTATGATTTAATCGTAGTTATGTATTGGATGAAAATTATCAAAGCTCAAATTGGCTATTATATGAAGATAGTTAGAGTCATGACTGAGGATTGCAGCGAGCTTCTCTTTAGATGCGAGAAGGTTGTAAGGAAAGGTGCAACAGTCTTGTTGGAACCAATAGTGGAAAACATCTATTATCAGTTTGTAGCATTGACATTGGCATCAATGAAAATGATCGGAGAATATATTTTTCTAACTATTATGGATCAATTTTCTTATATATTTCATAGTAATTTCATAGGTTTAACACCTCAAAGATAAGTCCAGTTTACGATTAATATCTTTCTAGAGACCAGTCCTATTTCCCTTCGATCATATTAGATGTCACAAAAGGAAATATGAGAATTTAATTTTCGTTTTTGAGTAACATGATAGAAATGGTTTCATTCAACCAAATACATCTCCATTGGTTGCACAAGTCTTGGTCGTCAAAAAATCACATGAAAATCTAAGGCTGTCTATGGATTACCAAAAGCTTAACTGAGTTATGATAAAGAATCGGTATCCACTTCCACACATTGATGATCTGTTTAATCATATGAGGGGAGCTTAGTGGTTATCTAAAATTTACTTTTGATCAGGATAACATCAATTGTGATATTGGAAGGAAGATATTCTGAAGACATCCTTTTGAAGCATATATGGAAACTACAAATATGTAGTAATGCCTTTTAGTCTCACTAATTAACTAGTGGTCATTATGTAATTGATGTATAAGATACCTTAGTGATATTTAGATTGTTTTTTTGGAGTTTGCAGATGAAATATTGGTGTATTCATGCACAAGGTCTGAGCATGAACAACACATGATGAAAATGTTGATAGTCTTGAGAGACCATCATTTCTATGATAAACTATCAAAGAGTGATTTTTTTATATAGTAGGTACTCTTTCTTGGAAATGTAATTTACAGACTATGTGATTTAGTGGAAACAGAAAAGATATAGGTATTTATCCTTTGGAAACCACTAAATAAAGTCATTGAGATTTTAATTTTTCGTAGTTTAACTTGCTACTACGAATGCTTTGTGTGTCACTTCTCAAAACATGCTTCAGCAATGAAAACTATGAAAAATATGAATTCTCCATTATAATAGACTGAGGAATTCCCGAAGTCTTTTGAAGAGATGAATTATTGACATACATCATCACCCATCTTGATTTTTCGAGTATCAGGAAAGGGGTATGTGGTGTACATTGATGCTTCCAGATCAAGGTTAGGATGTGTTCTCTTTCAAGGAGTCCATGTTGTTTCTTATGGTTCATGGTAACTGAGGGTGCATTAGAAGAAACATTATTTAGAATTTTTTGTGGTCATACATGTTTTGAAAACGTGGATAAATTATCTCTTTGGTGGGAAACACACTATGTTTATTGATCATAATATATTGAAACACATTCTCTAAAAGAGAGATTTAAATCAGATGAAAAGTAAATGGATGTATTATCTCTATATGTTTAACATTAACTTGTTGTTTACATCGAGAAAAGGGAATTTAGTGGTAGATGCATTGATCAGACAGTCATATGCTCTGTTGGTGAAAGAAGCTTCATATGAATGGCAATTGATGTTGATAAATTTCAAAACGCATGTGGATTTTCAAAAATGAGGGGATGTTGTGGTGTTCATTTTATGTACTCTAATTCATGATGTGGTAAATATGGTCTAAGAGGTAAAACATTTGATGCATAATGACTAGATATGAGTTCAATACTCAATTGTTGGGAGACCATTAAGTGTTGGAACATTGATGGGAGTACAATTTTTTTTTTCAATTATTGGTTGCTTGTTCCTATTAATTGTTAGTATCAAATCATTAATTCTTACCACCATTCAAGATGGTTTTTACATCCACGAACACAAAATATTTATAAGGAATTGAATGGGTAGTTTTTGTGGACAAGTATGATGGAAGGTGGCTAAGTTTGGGATGCGCTGCATAGAATTTTAGTAGGTTAAAGAACAACATCAGATACAAGCAGGTATGTTATAGGCTTAACTGATTCATGTGTTGAAATGAGAAAAGATAGTTATGGATATTGTTACATGTATCAAATGAATAGACCGGAAACTTGATTCCAAATGGGTGATAGTGGAAGGGATTTCCAATTCAACTCATTTGATTCCAAGTTGTTAAACTCATACGGTGGATAATCTGTCCAAAATCTATATCCAAGATTTGGTAAAGAGACATGGATTACTAGTTTTGATCATTTAAGATATGGACTTGAGGGTTGCATCACATTTCTATAAATCGTTATAAAAATCCTCTAGGACTCAACTGACTAAGAGTAGGATGTATCACAATCACGTGGATGGGCCATCAAAAAGGATTATAAAGAGATCGTAAGACATGTTGTGGGTTTTTGTTATAGGTTTTTGTGGATTATGGGAAGAGTACATACCCATAGTGTAGTTATCGTATAATAACAACTACCCATCCTCAATACATGTGGCTCAAATCAAAGCATTGTATGGGAATATTTGTTGTTGAAAACTATGTTGGGTGGAAATAGGAGAGACTTCACTTGTCGTTCCTAGTCATGTTTGAGAAACAACGGATAAGAATAAGTTGATTAGAAAGAGGATGGAGGTATCTTTGAGATGTCAGAAATCATATGTGGATCATCCTCAAATACCATTATCATTCATGGTGATTTATCATGTGTTCCTGGGGAAATCTTCAAGGCACAGGCATCTTAATTTTGGATTGCAGGGAAAGATATTTCATCGATATATTATCCCTTTTGAGATATAGTAATTGGCTGGAAAGGTGGAATATTGGTTGGAATATCCCCCACAGTTCAGTTTAGTGCATAATGTGTTCCACATATCTTAGTTGAAGTAGTTTCATCCTGATCATGGCCATGTGATCATATGGGATCATGTAGACCTAGAGCTAGATGATTTTATGGTATATATCCCAGTGCAAGTTGCGGATAGGAAAGAGAAATTCATAGATAGAAAATTTTTCATTCTAGTCTTGGTTTTATGTAAACATGGTCATACTGAGGAAGAGACATTGGAATGTGAGAAGGAAATGAAGTATCTAGAGTTTTAACTATTCTGGGTAGTGAGGGTTTTGTACTTTGATATGATATAAAGACCAATGGTGTGGGGAATTTAATACCCCCATTTTATGTTATCTAACCCTTAATTTTTGTTTTTATATATGGGTGATGATTGGGAGCGTTGGGTAAATTTTCAATATGTTATTGGGGATAATGTAGATGTGCATGGTTTGTGCACAGTTTGTCTAAACCATGAAAATATCACAGGGGAAACCATTAACATTTATAGTTTTGAGGTAGCATCATTTGACAGGGTTTAATCATGGTTAGAGAGACCATGTGAGGAGGCCATTCATGGGTGTTATTAAGGCAGTAGCTAACACGCGGTTAACGAACGGCTTCTCTAATCATGTGCTGGGAAAAAGTAAGATCATATTTTTTAGGATCATACTTGTTTTTATACTACTTTCTATTTTTCCCCTAAATGGACCATTTTCAATATTTCACTCCATTAAATGTTGGGGAACCTCTCCCAAGAGTTTTGGATCCAATCTGTATCCCTCCGTTGGTGTTTTCAAGCACCATTATCACGATAAGTGATGTTCTTCACCGTTCTTGTCTTGTTTCAAATATCTACTTAGTTATACTTCTACTCTCCACTTTATTTTTCATATATATTTCTTTTATGGTTATATGTATGTTTGGGGATGCCAAATATGATGATATTTTGGTTCTTTGTTGGTAGGAAAATAGATCTAACGCTTTTTTGGGGTGTTTCAACCATGTTGTGTGAGTGTTCTTCATCCCTTATAGGAAATTTTCAAATTCATCGAGGTAGGAGGCTTCTATCTTGACTCATCTGGAAATAATTGAATACCTTAGTTTCAAATTGGTTTATCTGAAAAGAATGGATTTCTAAAATTAGGGAATAAATATTTTCTAATGACGATTTGTGGTTTTCGGTAAAATTGTGTGATCTTAGTGAAGTGTTGTGAAAAGTGATTTGGTTTCTTTAATTATAAAAGGCCATTTTAAATTATTGGTTTTTTGTAATTTATAAATGGTTTTTTGGAAAAGGGGTTTTTAATGAAAATGGTGTTTTATATAAATCATTGGGAATTGAAATGGTTTTGAAGGAAATGGTTTTCAATAAAATGGTATTTTTGTTGAATGAGATTTTTTGCATAATCCTTGGTCATACGTGATGTGTGTGTTCATGTTGTATTTTCAGGAAATTGTTAAAATATGACCATGTGCTCAGTGATAAAGGGTAAATGGAACATGTGATATAATTACCTTGTGACAACTTGGTAGATAGACGAGAAACCAGTCATGAGAATGGAACTGTCATTGCGTAACATACATGGTTTTTTTGCGGATGTGAGGAACAGATTGGTTATTCCCATGGAATATTGAGAATTTGTTTTATATTTTTATTTAGCTATTTCTTAAGAAAAATAACTTACTACAAATTTGGTTTTAATTACTATTTTTTGATGTGTTATAAATTGTTTCGGAACCTTGTGTATATGTAGTTACAATCTACTAGTGAAATGTTTCATTAATGTTTTTTTATGTAACTGTAGAAAACTCTTATATCATATTTTCCTTGGTAGGGAAGTCATTTACGAAATCCTATTGAGTGTTATACTGACTCCTACATTGGTACATTGGTTCTTTTGTAGATGATAACTTCTCGGAAGTGGGAAAAGTTGATTTTCACATGTTTTAGAACCAACTTGTAATAATTGGGATATTCGGTGATTTTGGAGCATATATCTTATGGACCATGATGTATTCTGGTCCTTTTGGATTCATTATTTCTTCATACACTATTTCCATTGATAATTTTTTAGTCTTCCACTGTTTCACACTTTGGAGTGATTTTTATTTGAACAAAGTAGTTGTGGTGTCTTGCTTTGGTTCATGCATCATTTCTTGAATTGTTTGGCAATGGATTGTTGGTTAAGTGGTTTATTACATAAAGGGTATATCATACAGAAGATGTATTTGAAACCCATTGGCATTTATTTCTAGCTTTTAGAGTCTTGGGGATGTCTCTTAAGGCCTAGTAAGGATTTGTTGTCTTCTCAAGCAACTGGGAATTAACGGGTCATTACAGTGAAACTTGCCTCTTATAAATACAATTAAATACCTTCTAATATTATCAACCACACATTATTCTCATGTTAATTTACTGTAACACCTTTGAACAAGTGGTTGAGAAACTGAGCGATGCTGGAGACATGGGGCTCGATGCCATAAAATTTTCAAAACACCATCCAAATAGCGGTAGCTCAATTGACATAAAATAAATTATGGGAATTTGTCTCTTTGTGTGTGTGTGTGTGGGGGGGGGGGGTTCTAAAAGTAAGTGAACCATGTTGTGACCTATATTACATTATAGTTAATTTCCTCATCCTTGGTGAGATTGTGGTTTTGGATATGACAAATCATACAATTATATTTCATAGGAATATCATTGCACCGAAGGATACTACCCCATGTATCTTATACCTTGTTTGCATGCATGAGCTGATGACAAGACATTGTATATAATCTGAATAAAATATAATATCTAATAATATCTAAAATATTCAACTAAGTTTTTCCCCAAAACTATTAGTGAATGTAATTCAAATTAATTACATTGATTATGTGTAAAAGTATCTTAACAAGGGACTAAACATTGAACATACAATCCATAATGACCTTTACACTTGTAAAAAATCAATAAGATGTTCATATTTTTTCCCTGTATGACTATGTATATAATTTGGTTAATTTTTGAATCCACATGACAAGGGAAGAGAATGGTTGAAATTTACTTTTCAATATTTTACAAGAATTCCACTCCTCCTCCACTATAAAAATAATCCATCCCCTACAATTTTTTTACAAATCTAAATCCATTTTCGTCCCCTATTATATGACATGATAAGATTGTAAAATCCTTCCCCTTAACCTAGAATCCTCAAAATTGGAATATATCCTACCAATGATGTCTATTGGTATAAAAATGATAGTTGAGAATGAGTTTCCATTATTCAACGAACACATTCAATTTATTTTATTCTCCTCCAACTCAAATACTCTTATTGAATTATTATATAAAAACCTCAATATAATAAATATAATGATATATATTTATTATAAGGTTTATGACTAAACTAACATTCACTTATGTCAAATGTGTAATAAACTCGTTGTTTGTGTGTACGAAGGACTACTGGCTTGCGACGCGATGATTATTCATTCTTCCTTTACTACCTCTCGTGGTGGAAATTATGGCAGACACAATATTTATATATTTAGTATTTTATAATTATAATTTATTTTTACATATTTAATTCTTATATTAAACATAAATTCTTGTGTTCCATTTTTTGAGGGTGCAATAACATCGTTAGAGGAAGTGTGGACTACCGTATTCTCAAAAAAAATGTGATTTGTTCAGACTATACATGGAATGTATAAAGAATGGTTTAAATAAACCTATGAGGAATATATGATATAAATATTATAATTTAATTATTATAAACACATATATCATATACTTTTCATTTTATTAATATGGGAAAGAACTCTAAGTAAAATTCATGTATTCGTACAACCTAACATCTATATGAACTGTGCATTTTATTTCATATCTCCAAATATTTTGGATTATTATAAATACCTATATAATTAATATATATGATAAATAAATTATTTTTTAAATATTTTATATCATGATATCATGATTGATGTAATTTGAAATAAATAACAAGTCAAAACAAATTCGAAAAACTAGGCAATTAATACCCAAAATATTGAAAGTAATGAAATAAAGTTAACAAATATGTATAGAGGTATTATAAAAAGATAATATATGAAATTATGAATATTAATATGTTTTTTTAATTAGAAATAATTTTTTAAACCATTATACAGTTTTTTAATTTATGTTCAATCAAATGGACATTCAAGGTAAGGTAGTTTCATCTCACTTTTTACATCATTAAGATAAATTTAAATAACATAACTTACATCTTTTGTGTGGTGTATCTACTTCTAATTTTTAGAAATTGTATCATAAATTATTTTATGTTCATGTTGTTGTTATTTTCAATTCGAATTATTTCATCTAATTGGATTTGAACTTAAATTTATCAAGTGGTAGGGAAATTTCAAAACCCAATTCCTTTACATTTTGTTATATTACTTCCTTATTGTCGTTAAAATTATATGATTATGTGAATAATGAATTTTAATATATAATGATTTATTTACAATTATTTATATTTGTTAACATTTGATACACATAATCAATTCATTCAATAATTCTCTCATCAATAGTTGGACCATTTTATGGGTTTATCTCATAATCTCATTATAATTGTTATTACAGATTCATGAAATATATAAAAAGTATTTATATGCTCATTGTAATGCCACAACCACAGTTATCCAGAGTCGGTCCATTATTACATATCATTGGCATGATCACAAGGGATCAAATCCTGAAAGACCGATCATTTTAGTTGCCTTGGACGTAATAGATACGTACATAAGTTTTACAATATATCATGAAATGAAAAAAAAACAACAACATCATATCCCCTTTGAACAAACTTATACCCTTTATCCTATCCCTATAGATCAACCATAAAATAATTATTCACTTTCTGGGAAAAATAAAACATAGAAAAGGGAGAGCACATATGATCACTATGGATAAAAATATTTCAGAATCTTTCATAAATTAGAATAAACAGTTAAGGTAGTGTATAAGACTAAAATGTAAGCCTTTTAAAATTAAACTTCATCATAATATAGAAAATATAAATCAAATAATTCAATTTACATATTCTGATGGTTATTCTTCTAGTTGAATAATCACATGCAATATCAATATCCAATTTCATATTTCTGGAATGGATAATTCCAAACATCATAACCACAATGTCAAGACATCGTTCCAAGACTATAAATAAGACTTTCTCAAGGTCTTCTTCCAAGACACTAGTTTGTCTTTTGAGACCTACTGATGCATCGAGGAGCTATATCAGGCTCCACCCATCGCTTACTAAGTTTAATTAAATCCTCATATGAAAAGGAATAAACGTAACATAAATGTTCATATTAAAACTAGCATAATAAATGTCAATACACTATCCATAAACCATGAATGGTATAAAAAATACACATCCATATTCAAACTTAACCAAAAACCTCTAATAAAATATGGATGATTTGAATTATAATAAATAAACTTCAAACAAGTTTAAAATCCATCAATAGAAGTTGACATAGATGAAAAGAAAACAATTTGAATAAAATATATTTTTCTATTTTGAAATAATTTAAAAGTGACCAAATTATAAAAGAAATAATTTATTTTAAAAATATTCTTATATTCATTTATGGGAAGATTTGAAGGTGTTATAGTGATGGATAATATCCATAACCACCGTATATGTTTAAAAAAAATTCATTCCTTAATTATGTCAAAAAGGTCGTAAAGCACATTGTTTGGAAAATGACAGAATGATTCCTTTATTAACATGTTATGAAAAGTAAATCAAGGGTATATATGACTTTAAAAGATATTATAGTAAATAGTAAAAATGATTTGAAATACATTTTTAGGAAACACAGATGTGGATTATAAAGAGGCCCCTGTACATACTCACGTATAAACAACCTCAGATAATGAAGATATTATAGAATGTACCCTTACCTTGTACTTTTACTTTGTCGGGGAAAATAAAACTCATATATAATAGTTAAATAATTGTTGTTATACTATTAAATAACCCCATACATAAATATGATTTCATATATGATCTTTTAATATTTCTTTTTTTATAATATTTCAGTAGTATCATCATTACATGTGATAACTGATTCGTTTTCCATTATATGCTTGGTTATGTAATCCATGATTGAAATCGATAGGATGTATTGTATTCATATCCAGTTTTATATTATGTTCTTAAACATTATTATTAATCATAAAATGAAATTTATTCTTGAATAGTTATGATGGGGAATGAATTTAATTGCGTTCGTGAAGATGGCAATCCGTACATACACACGAGTGACAATATCATTCTATTGACTGTGAAATCATATATAATTGGTTGCTATATCATATATACAGATTAATTAACATGTTATATTTAATATTTACATTAGTTATACTCATTATTATACTCATCCAAATAATTAAGTGCTGGAATAACAAACTACATCACGAAGTGGAGATGGTAAGCCGTACACACGCACGTATGGAGACTTTTTATTCATATGATGGATAGAATAATGAATATGGATGCACCAAATTTATACTAACATCACAGTATGTATAACGTAATGGATTTTTTATTTTGGTACGGAAACAACAAAGAAAGTGGAAGTGGAAGAATAAATGAACTTCAGAAGAGGTCGTTAAATTGTTGCCACTTCATCGGGTGTTTCCTTTTGAGTTGATCAAAAGGGATAGAAAGGTTGGAATACAGATCAATGTAAGGCCCCTATGTCTAAGGGAGGGTATTTTTGAGGATATTTGTGGTAGGGATGGCTGAGAAAAATGGCTTTGGAGTTGTGATTTGGATAGAAGGGGAAGTACCTTTTATAAGAGAGGTGTAGGTTACTTTAGGAAAAGCATGAAATATTATTTTATTATATAGTAATATTTTGTTTATAATGGATCCAAAATGATTTATTTCAAAGATATGTTGAGGTTGGTTCGATAAAATTTCAACCAATAGGTTTTAGACTGGTTTAGGTCACAATGTTAAATTTATTTTTTAGATTTAACTATTCGTTAAATTGATTAACATTTAGCATGTATCCTTGAATTGTTATATTATATGGTTAATAAACTAAATAAAAAATTACAAGAGAACTAAAGCTGGTTCATTAATGTTATATCTATTATTTTATAAGTCCATTGGAAAAACCTTATATTTTTAGGACAATTATATGATTTAATAATATAGTATTTTTTTTTAAATCTCATTTATGTCAATTTTGAAACTATATTGTATCTGGTTTTTGTTAAAGTAATAAAAACTGATTACATTGAACATAATTCATTTAATCAAACCAAATATGTCATATTATCATATAAAATTATTGTAATTATTCAAAAGTCTCAGTTTACATTTCTTTGGATATTTATAATATCAATTATTTTAATCTTTCATTAATAAGGTAATTACTTCATCATCATTGTGTCAAAAATAAATTTAATTATTTACCTTCTCAAAATAATAATAATAAATATTTATGTAAGAATTTTTTTTGATTTCTAATTAATATTTATAATCAAATTTATCTTATTTTGAACCATATATTAAAAACAATGTAGTTATGAATCTTTGAATTTAACACTTTTCACTCTTCTTTAAATATAATAAAAAGAAATGTTCAAATCTAGTCCAAGTGGACCAAAAGGATCCTATTTTATTTATATGGTTGTTTTTTGTCGAAATACACTTATCCAATAGAAATATGACATATGTTAGGGTAATAATAATATCATTTTAATCTTTAATTACCCTATTTACTTTTAACCATGGTAAATAAAAGCCAAACGTTACTATTCACCAAAAATTATTTTCATCTTATTGATCGAAATTTTACTTACTAATATCAACCGTGTGTCTCAGATTTTTGAAATTCAATTCACAGATCTGGTAAAATTACGTTTTATGAAAAAAAATTAACGTGCCTAGAAGGTTGGTAAAAGACGTTAAAAAGTTCAATATAATTTTATACATCAAATTTTATTATAAAATGACTCCAATGAATTAAATTGATCTAACATATGTATTATGTATATATTTTGACATAAAATAAATACAAATGAAATAAATAATTATTTAAATAATAAGTTTATTTTAAACAATAACAGTGTTTTTCACTATTCATCAAAAATTGACTATTTTCAGAAAAATACAAAAAATTCAACCTAAGCTAATATTTATATTCTAAATTCATAAATGATGTCAATTTTGAAAAATAAAAATTATAAAATTTCAAAAAGTGGGTATAACTATTCATATCGACAAGTTTGATTGGTTGTGGTGTGTTAAAACTCCATGTTGGGAACAACACAAACTATTGCATTATTCAATGGGAAACGTACCGTGGAAGCTTGGGATGTTCCATTCTCCCCTCCTTAAAATAATATCATCCTCAAAATTTCTAGAATACCCCTACACAAAATGATTCAGGTGGATCTTCATCATATGTTCCATGGGTTCTCACATTCCCTTTTCTACCTTATATTTTCTCCATAAAACTTTTACCAGACGAGTTCTCCGTTTTCTAAACACTAGTTCTCTATTATCATGAATCTTTACAGGTGCTTCACAATACAACAGATCATGTTCTTATTCTATTTCATCATAGGTGAGTACATGGGCTGGGTCAGACATTTATTTTCTCAACAAAGATATGTGCAACACATCATTAACTATAGAGAGACTTAAGGATATTTCCCAACGATAAGCTACAAATCCATTTCGTTATAGAATTTAAAAAGTTCTGATGTACCTGGGACTCAATTTACCCTTCTTACAAGAATTTATAACACCCTTCCATGGAGATACATTCAAGAAAACATGATCTCCTGCTTGAAATTTCAATTCATTCATTCGGTTATCGGGATAACACTTTTGCCTACATTGATATCCTTTGATGTGGGTATGGAAAATCATCAACTTTTCCATTGTTCCCTCGACATGTTCTGGGCCTATAATTTTTCTTTCACCAACATCATCCCAACAAATTGTTGTGAGACATCTATTTCTGTATAACTCTTCATATGGTTCCATCTGAATACTTGAATGAAAGCTATTGTTATACGAAAATTATACTAGAGGTAAATATTAATCCCATATATCTTGAAAGTCAAGTGAGGAAAATATCAACATTTCTTATAAGGTTTGAATAGTATGTTTGGATTGCCTATCAATTTTATCATGGTAGGTAGTGCTCAAATGAACATCAATATCTAGGTCATTCAGAAGGATTTTTGAGAATCTCGATGTAAAACGGGGATCACGATCAGAAATAATCAATAGGGGTAAACCATGAAATTTTACAACATGTTTAATTTTTTTTCATGCTAATATTTCAATTGGTAAATCTTCTCTTATAGAAAGAAAATGTGCTGACTTCTTATGATGATCAATAATGACCCATATTGCATCATTTCTCATAGGTTTATCTGGTAGTCCCATGACAATGTCCTTTGTAATTTCATCCCATTTCCACTTAGGTATGGGATGATGTTACATGACTTCTCTTGGATGTTTCCTTCTAGATTTCACTTGTTGAAAAACCATACAACTTGACACATAATCAAGAATCACTCTCGTTATATTGTCCCACAAAAAATGTTCCTATAAATCTATATACATATTAGAGCTACCAGGGTGTATATAGAAATTGGTGCTTTGAGTATCATACAAAAATTCCGTTTTTAGATCAGCTATATCAGGAACAAAAAATATCTACCCAAATTTCAATATTCCATATTCATATATGAAGTCACTCAATCTCCCATCATTCAGAACTTTAATCATATTTTTAAACTCCTCATCATCAGTTCGACAAATCATTATACTCTCTAGTAAATATGGATTGGAAACTATTTGAAAATTTATTGATGTTTCACCTTCCATGGTTATCCCCATATCCAACATTACCAGATCCCTGAATATATGATCCCTATCAACTCTCAAATTTTTCAAAACTCTACGATCCTCTCTACTAAAAGCATCTTTCTCCTAATTTTCCTTCCACAGGTGGATGTGTATAGGGAAATAATAATTCTTTAGTAGTTCAAGCCATCAACTTTTCCTCATGTAGAGTTCATCTTCTGAGAAAATATATTTCAAACTCTTGTGGTCAGTATAAATCTCAAATTTTTTCCAATAGAGATAGTGTCTCAAAATTTTCAGAGAAACGATTACAACTGCTAACTCAATATCATGAGTGGGATTGTTTTTCCCATGAATTTTTAGCTGTCGAGATATATAGGAAATTACTCTATCATTATGCATATAGACACAACCATGTATTTCTTTGAAGCATCACTATAAATAACCAACCCATCATTCCCCAATGGTAGAGTGAATATAGTATCATTGACTAATATTCACTTAAGTTCTAAAAAACATTCTCCACACTCTTTTTTCCAAAAAAAAAAAATTAACCTCTTGAAGTGTGATATTGGTTAATGGGTTTGCCTATCGAGAAAAATTCTGTACGAAATGCTGATAATATCCTACAAAACCAATAAATATGTATACATCAGTTTTAATCATCGGTGTTGGCCATTCATGGATTGCCTTGGTCTTTGATGTATCAATAGAGATTATATACTTAGGCATAATATGGCCTTGAAATGAAATCTCTAGAAGATAGAATTCGCACTTTCTGAACAACCCATTTAATTCATGTCTTCTAAGAGTCATTATAATAGAGCGTAAGCGATTTTCATGATCTACGTAGGTTTTTGAGTATACTAAGAAATCATTAATAAATACAACGAAAAATTCATCAAGATATTACTTGTAAACTCTATTAATTGGATCCATGATGACAGAGGGTGCATTAGTCAGTCCAAAAGGCATTACTATAAACTCCTAATGCCCATACCTGGTACAAAATGTTGTCTTCAGAACACCTTCCTTATTCACACAAAACTAATGATAACCTGATTGACGGTTACTCATTGAAAAATATTGAGCTCCCATATTTTGATCTAATAAATCATCAAAGTGAGTTAGGGGATACTTGTTCGTTATGATTATAACATCGATCTCCTTGTAGTCAATGCACATCCTCATAGATCCATCGTTCTTCTTAACAAAAAGACCATGGGCTCCACATGGAGAAACAATAGGGAGAAAAAATCATTTATTATTCAATTCCTCTAGTTTATTCTTTAGTTCCTCTAATTCCATAGTGGATATTCTATAATGGATCTTAGATATGGGCCTTGAACAAGGAATTGAATCAAGGGAAAACTCAATTTATCATTCTGGAGGAAGTCTAGGTAAATCCTCTGGAAACACATCAACCAATTCTTGCACAATAGGTACATATTGTATTTGAAAATTACATTCCTCACCCATAGTTATTTCATTATCAACCTTCCCAATAATGGAATTTATTAGAGCTAATGGGGGTGGTTCTAGAAAATAATCAGATGGTGATGTTTCTTCTCTAAAGATAAGGTACCCCTTATCATCATCGAAAACGGTAACCTCATTCTTCTTACAATAAATATTTACATAATGGTTCTAATTCAAATCCATACTGAGGATTATATCAGACTCAATCATGACTATAAAGAGGAGATTTGTAGATAAATAAAATCTATATGCCCTAATGGGAACTAATTCAAAACAAATTTTGGAAATGATACTCCCCTTAGGAGTTTGGACTGAGAACTCCCTTGTTAAATAAAATTGGAAATATCTAATTTTCATAGAATTCTAGGAAGATATGAAACAATGGGATGATCCAACATCAAATAAATCATTGGTTAAATTGGAGGAAACCATTAAATTACCTTCCATCACATATTTCAGAGCATCAACCTTAGCAGTAGTGATCGCGTATGCTTGGCCATTCTCCCTTGGACTTTTTTGAGTTATGTTTCCATGGTTATTAGGAAATTAATTTTTATAATTATAGTTTTATCTACAATTTTATCATTGAACAATGATAGCCTCATTATTTCCTTTACAATACGAAGATTGGTGGCCTTTTTCACCACACTTTTAATAGGCTCACATTCCCTTCATAAAAGTACCAGGGTGTTTCTTCCGACATTTACTACGGAATGGATATTCATCTTTTCCCTTCTTCCCCTTATTTTAATTTCCATAGTGTTCATAAGATATCTTCTTCTATAGCATTGCATTAAATTTGCAAGACCTAGTGAATTTATTTTCTATCATTATAGAACATGAGACAATATCTTAGTATGATTAGAAGAATTGTGAAACTAAGGCTCAATGGAGATATGGTTTCAACCGATCAAATAATCGATCAATATTACTCCATGGGTTATGTATATAGTCTAATGCATGCCTTTCTAATGATGTAATGTTAGCCTCATACATTGCAACATTATCATCCTCTTTTTTCCTCAATCATAGAAATTTTCATTCCATATCCGCTCGATGGTCACAAGGAAATAAATTTTCTAGGAATATATCTTTAAACTCCCTCCACTAAATATTTTATTATTCTTCATTCTCCTTTATATTTTGAATTAATGACCACCATTTATCTGTATCTCCATAGAGGTGATAAATTGACATGACATCTTTTTCCCTTTCTATACTCCCC
Organism: Viscum album; assembly: GCA_963277665.1. Taxonomy (NCBI): domain Eukaryota; kingdom Viridiplantae; phylum Streptophyta; class Magnoliopsida; order Santalales; family Viscaceae; genus Viscum; species Viscum album. The sequence goes on along the minus strand of OY728121.1, from coordinate 1,651,215,786 downwards.
AATGCAAGAATTATTTTTTCTATGGAACTTATCCATTTCTTAGCTACAAATGGATTTGAAGTCCCATTGAACATTGGTGGTTGTTGCCTCATAAATCGGTCTAACATTAATTCTGTACATTGTGGATCAGGGTGCTCCATACGTGTAAAGTTATTATTCATAACCTGGGTGATTTTTCCCAGTATGGGGATAAGTTGATCAGTACCAGTTGCATCACTAGCTCCACTATAATTATCATCAGTAGGAGTGAAATCCTTACATAAATATCATGTATTGATATGGTTTCCATTACTTCCACTATGTGATATTTCTAAACAATGGCAAACACATGATTATTTTATGAATCGCAGTACATAATTCCAAACATGTAAAACACATAACAAAAATTTAACAATTTATGGATATAATCCATATTCATAAACATGTTTTCGTTGAGAATGTATAAACTCATAAATAATTCATAATGGTTTCTAATGAAAATGTAAATTATCCTAACCATACCCCCCTGGAATGTTATAACCAAGAGTGCAGAAAGGCCCTATGTCGTGTACCAGGATACCCCATGTCATACTAGAAACTCTTTTCCAGAGTTTTCACTCCTAGGTACATCTGTACCATGGCCACCTCTACCAGATTATATCCATATAGGGATGTTTTGTTTGGAAAAGTCACAAAATCTCTACATTACCAACATTTTTTATAGTTCTTCTATACTAATATTCAATGTCTATCTTAGGGTATTTTTCTCTAATTGGTGTTTTTCAAAACCTAAAATCTGAGGATTGTACTAAACATCCCTTGATACCAACTGTAACGGCACAACCCCAGTTAACTCGAGTCGGTGCATTAAGACATATCATTATCATGATCACAAGGGATAACATCCCAAAAGACGAATAAGTTTACTATCCTAATAAGTACTTGATACATATATAAGTTTTACATTACATCATGAAACAAAAAAAAAAATTATCCCATTTAAACAAAAATATATCCCTTATCCTATCTTCATAATTCAGCCATAAATAATTCTTCACATCCTAGGAAAAATAATGCATATAAAGGGGTGAGCTCAGATGCTCAGTATGGATAACAATATAGCTGAAACATTTATAAATAACAATAAACATTTAAGGAAATGTATAAGACTAAAACATAATCCTTTTAAACATAATATTCAGCCAAATATGGAAAATATTAAAAAAAATAGTCCCATTTAAATATTCACATGGATATTAAATATGTTGAATAACCACTTGCAATATCAATAGAAAATTTCATATAAATGGATTGCATAATGTCATACATCATAACCCCATAGTCAAGGCCTCATTCCAAGACTACAAATAAAATTTTTTCAAGGCCTTGTGACAAGACACTAGTTTGTCTTATGAGACCTACCGATTTATTGATGACATATAGCCATCTTCACTTGTCACTTACTAAGTCCAAAGTATTCATCATATAAAAAGGTTTAAATATAACATAAACATTCATATTAAAACTAGCATATGAAATGTCAATACATTATCCATAAGGCTTGAATGGTATAAAAATAACACATCCACAATCAAACATATCATACAACCATCAATAAAATATAGATGATTTGTATAAAAATAAATTAACTTCCAATATGTTTCAAATCATTCAAAGGATGTTGACATAGATGAAATGAAAACTATTTGAAATAAATACCTCTATCTATTTTGAAATCATTACAAATTCACATGATTATGAAAGAAAATATTTAATTTGAAAATATTCCTATAATCTTGTAATGGAATCTTCGAAGGTGTTATAATGGTGGAAAATAGTTGCACTCGCCCTATAAGTTAGAAAAACATTCCATCCTTAATTTTGTCGAAATGGTTGTAAAGGACCTTTTTTTGAAAACTACGGAATGATTCCTTTATTAACATATTATAAATATTCTATCGATGGTATAAATTAATTTAACCCATAGTCTAGGAAATAGGAAATATGTTTTGAAATACATTTTTTACGAAACACGGATGTGGATGATAACGAGGTCCCAATAGATACTCACGTATAAACAACCCATGATAATGAAGATATTGTAGAATTAACACTTACATTGTTCGTTTCCTTGGTCGAGGGTACGTTATACTCTTATATTATTGTTAAATAATTTTTATTTAATTATAAAAGAATCACATACATAAATATGATATCATAGATGATTTTATAATATTTCTTTGTAAATAACATTTCTGTAGAATCATCATTTCGGGTGTTAACTATTTCATTTTCCATTATATAAATTGTTATGTAAGACATGTTTGTTATAGATAAGATGTATTTTATTCATATACTTAATAAAATTATGTTAATAAACATTAATTTTAATCATAAAATGAAAATTATTGTTTAATGGTTCTGATGGGGATTGAATTTCATCACGTTCGTGGAGACGGTAATTCGTCCATACACACGAGTGACATTATCATTCTTTTGATGGTGAAATCGTATGTAATTGGATGGTTTATCATATATACAGAATCCTTAACATGTTATATTTGATATTTAAATTAGTTACACTCATTATCATACCCATCCAAATGATGATGTTTTTGAATAACAAACTACACCACGATGTGGAGACGGTAAACTGTACGTATACACGTATGGTGACATGTCATTTATAAGATGGATTTAATAATAAATATGGTTGTAAAATATTTATAATAACATAATTTTATTTATAATGTAATTTATTTTGTATTTTTCTGTGGGAAATACAATGAAAGAGGAAGTGTAAGAAGAAGAAAACTTTGAAAGAGGTTGTGATATTATTACATCTTCTTCGGGTGTTTTCTTTTGAGTTGATCAAAATAGCTCTTTTGGATGGATTTATGATCATTGTAGGGACCCTAGGTAGACGAGAGGGTTTTCAGAAAGATATTTTAGTAGGGTTTGGCCGAGAAAAATGGATTTGGAGGTGTGATTTAGAGATAAGGGGAAGTACCATTTTATAAGGGAGGTGAGGATCACTTATGGAATAGCTTGAAATATTATTTTATTATACAATCATATTCAGTTTAAAATTGCTAAAAAATGATTTATTTAGAGGATATGGTGGATATGAGTCTAAAAACTCTCAACCAATATGTTTTACACAAGTTTAGGTCAACTTAGTAACCATATCTTACTGATTTAAATCATGATTGAATAGTTTATCATTTACCATGTCTCCTTGTATTTTTATACTATATGGTTAATGAATATACTATAAAATTCCAATAGGACCCCATGCATTTCATTGATTACATATATATTATTATATAAGTCCTTTTCACTATTATATCATTTAATAATATAGTATTTGTTTTAAAAACTCATTTTTGTCAATTTTGACACTATTTCGTATACGATTTTTGTTAAAGTCATAACAATAAGAATGCCTCAATAAATAATAATTAAATCGAACCTAAATTTTCATATTAACGTCTAAAATTCATTAAATTCTTCAAAAGTCTCAATTTACATTTATTTGGATATTTATAATATCAATTATTTTAATATTTCATTAATAAGGTTATTAGTGCATAATCGTTGTGTCAAAAATGAATTTAATTATTTTATGTCTAAAAATTATTGATAAAATACCCTTATGTAGAAATATATTTTTAGCTTTATAATGAATATTTATAGTCAAATTTATCTTATTTTTTACCCTTAATTAAAAAAATATTAGTTATGAATCTTTCAATTTTACACTTTTAACTCTTCTTTAAATAAAATAATAATAAATGTCCTCATCTAAACCAAGTTGACCAAAAGGGTAATATTTTATTTTCAAGGATTCTTTGGGTCAAAATAAAATTATCCAATAGAATTAGGACGTGTTTTAGGGAAATAATAATATCATTGTTACCATTAATTACCCGATTTACTTTTACCTATGGTAAATAAAATCAAATATTACTATTCATCAAAAATTATTTTCATCTAATTGAACCAAATTTTACTTACTAATATCAACCATGTGTCTCAGATTTTTTAAATTCAATTCACAGAAGCGGTACAATTATGTTTTATGCAAATTCGCTAACCTGCCTAGAAGGTGGGTAAAATATGTAAAAAGTTTAATAAAATTTTATACATCTAATTTGAAAATAAAATGACTTCAATAAATTAAATTAAACTAAAAGAGGAATTATGTATTTAATTAGACCTAAATAAATTTAAATAAAATAAATAATTATATAAATTAAAATTCGATTTTAAAAAATAATGTAGTGTTTTTAACAATTCATCAAAAATCGAACGTTTTCAGAAAAATACAAAAAATTCACCATATGATATTTTTGATATTCCAAATGCAATAATAAGGACTATTTTTAAAAATAAATATTATAACATTTTAAAAAGAGTTATTTACTATTCAAAACAGCTAGTTTTAATTTTCGTGGTGTGTTAAAACTCCATATTGCATATAACAAAAGCTATTGCCTTATTCAAAGGGAAACATACCGTGGTAGCTTGGGGTGTGACAATCATTGTAAAATAAAATCATTCATTTTAATCCTCTCAGTTTTTAAAGAGACTTTTCATATAATAATGACATTTCTTCCAATCATTAGTTTTGGAAATATGTTTTAAATTTTTTTAAGAAAACCCAACTATATTTCCCTCATTAGTCATACAAAAAAATTTTCTTCTAAAAACCATAATTTCTAAAAAGGATTAAAAAAAGATATTACCTTCACAAGATACTTTATTAATGAAATTTTTCCCTAATTTTCTTGGAAATTAGTTTTCAATGTAATCATATGAATTTCAAAATAACAAAATTTAGTATAATTTTCGTTAAAATGTATTTTTATTTTATTTACATTCATAAATGAAAAAATAACTTAATTTTTACTCCATCTGTGGTATGTTTTATTGATGACATCTTTATTGTTATTTTTTATGGTTTTTTATATTACCTACTATAGAATTTACATTCACTTCTTTGATTCATTTTTGTAGTCTCCTTGAAATATTAAATTTCTTATGATCTTGAAATTTTAATTTTCTCTAATTAATTAGATCATTTATCATGTATATTTTTATTTCCAAATATATATATCATTTTTTAATATAGTGTTTAATTTCATTTTTTTATTTACATGGGAAATATTGATAAATACTTATCATTTTCACAAAATAAATTTTTCATAAGGGACGATTTTTTGAAATAAATATATTATTTGATATATGAGGAAATATTCAAAAATTAATGACATCATTTGAGGACCATTTAATTTAACCCACTTAATGCATCAATTGTTTCATGAGGAAAAATAACTTTGTGACAAACCCTTTCAGTTTTTTTTTCTATGTGAATAGATGTATTTTTACTCATAAATATAAATTTTCTTTTGATATGTCTTAATAGTAGTATGCTAAACCATATTATGAATAGACTTTATTGTAAAGGAATCATGATCCAATGAAAAACGATGTCCAAAAACGAAGAATTTCCTTCATTAATATTCATCATGTATCATCCACTAGTTTTCAGCATGACAAAGTCGATAGATGCATTCCATTCAATGATATTTATTAAATAGAATGTTTTTTATATTATTAAATTTTCATATATATATTTACATTTATAATTATTTAAATTGAATTTATTTTTTTTAATTTACCTTTGTATAGGATTTATTCACTTCATTCCCAGATTGATGATTACCTGGCATGTGTGTTATGTTATTTACCTTTCCATAATAATTATTGTCAATAATTCATTATTTATTCATTTATACATAACCCATATATTTAATTTTACCTCACCCTTATGTTGTTTCATTTCCATATAATTCAATAACATAAAATAAGAATAATATTCATAGATATCCTTGATGGAAGAATGTTGTCCTAGAAAATATTATGTTGTTATTTGTGTATTCAATTTTAATACAAGAACCATAGATCTATGTATATTATAAAGTCTAACAAACTACATGGTCCTTTGGGATGAGATTTACTTGTATCTTTTCCCATTTTTATAGTAGTAGACCCTAACTCTGAACTTTATGGTGTTGAGTCAATATACCTAATGTTTTCTTATATTAAAATTAATTTCTATCAATTCTAGAAATTGATTCTAATTAAATGATTTTTATATTTATGTAAACATATTATAATTTTATAACTGTTCTTTTCATAACTCAAATATAAAAATATGCTACCATGTTTTGTATTATGAATAATGGTAAAATATATAATTTTCAATTAAAATATTTAATATTCACTATTTAATTGTTATACACGTATTTCCAATTGATATTTTTTAGATAATATATTTAATCTATTATATATATTCATATTTCAAAATAAAAAAATAAATTTAATTAATTCTTTATATAAAATTATTTTAATAAGAAGCATGGGATAAAAAATAATTTTCCTCATCTAAATTTCACAACTCTCAAAAAATTATATTCATACCCAACACCTACTATAAAATTCCAAGGAGAATTCCCCAATTTCACCTATAAAGGGTTATCACTTCCACCCACTTAAACAAATACTTCCATACAGAAAAGACATTTAACCATGACCCATATTACCACTTTTAGAGTCCACTTATACATTTTTATCACCTTTTTCTTAGGGAAGTTTGTAAATCCTCCACTAGGATAATGAATTTCGAGAAAAGACTTATTTCCTTAACATAATAAGACCCATTCTTTATCATAATTTCTATTTAAATTTAATTCAGACACAACAAAATATAATATAAATATATTAATATAGTGATTTAATAATCATTATAACATATATATTTTATTTTATTTATGGAAGATCCTATATTTAGACTCTTCCAATCAATTTAAAAAAGGAAAATTTGGTCATGTTTTGTGTAAATTCCCCCCCCCCCCTTCAAAGATGTGGTCAATTTTTAGTATCCACCATACATGTATATTTTCATGTGACATTTATTGAATAAATAAAAAATTTAAATCCTTAAATATTAATATAATATAAATAAATATATCACGTATTTCTATTTTTAGATAATTGAAAATGTCCCTCATTAGTACAAGTAGACTACCACCTCCAAGAAAAACATTTTTTATTTTACATCACTTCCTTAAATTATTTTCTATAAAAGTTTACATAGTGATTAAATATTATATTTGCAACACGAATATTTTTTTTACAATATGATCCAATTTTTAGCTCCCCCCTCCCTTCAATGAAAAATGAAAACATTGTCTATGTATGTGTAGAATACAATCTCAATAGAGTGATGTAGTTAATTTTTCATAACCAACACATAATAATGTTCTTGATAAATTAATTAATTATTAAATATGAACATGGTATGTATATAATATTTTTATCAATAAAGTCAACATTAATATAAAACTCATTAATGAGGAGAACAAGATTCATTTGGTAAAAATTACTTAAACTAGATCCTTACCAATTTAATCCTTAGAAATAATAACTAAATATATCATGCAATGAAACTAAAAAATTAAATATAATTAAATATAATATATTTTATAACCTTCAATTATATAGTAATGATAAAATTTGTATAAAATATAAATGAGTGAAATTGATAAAATGATACAAATAAGAAATAATCAAGGATACATACCCCAGATGATTGAAACAAACAATAACTAGATATTGAACATATAATAAATGAAAATAAATAATGATTAACAAGGATAATTGATTTGAATAATCATATTAAATAATATATTAATATTTATATGTTTATTATACATGAGGTCAAATCTCTTTTATGGAAGTCTATAATTAAGGTATGTGTTTTTTTATCAATATCCATTTATTCATGAATTATTTATTTTATTAACTCATTTTTATTACATGTTTTAAATAATAAAACTTGAACTATAATATATTAAAAAGTTTCCTATTATATGTAAAAAACATCTTTTTATTCTATACGTTACGGTTCAAATTGATTAATTTTTTACTTAACATGTTAGGGTTTACTAATCTCAATGTCCATTCATTGAGATAGGTTCTTTATTAACAATATTAATTATTTATGTAGTGTATATATACTTCCAAAACATTATATTTAACTTTATCCATCATTAAATTCATTTTATTTAAAATCATTGTTAATTTGTTACCCTATGATTGAATCAAATTTAAAACCGAGAAATTTCATAATCATATCTCAACTAAAATTATATCTCATTGCAAAATGATTCGTATTATGGGCATATTTCCTTTTCTATGATTTATATACTATAAGATTGACATATTGTATGATTAAAATAATTATTTTCATGGAATTTATAATTCAATATCCCTTTCTCTCTTTGACATTCATTCAATTAAAATGTCCCCAAAGTCATAGTTTTTTATAACACATTTTATATTCATTGGGTTGTGTTAGTTATTATAGAAAATTATTATTATAGGTATAGGAAATTCATTATACTTACTAAATTATATTATAAATAAAATTTTAATACTGTCGATTTATAATGGATTCCCATGAATACCTTTTTTATGATTTGTTAAATACATTATTCTTATTTTATTGTTTCTATGCCTAAAAAATATGAGACTTTGTTGATGATAGTCTATATTCTCTTTATATTTTTTTAATCCCAATCTATATTCTGTCATTCTATAAATATTTATTACTTCTTATTTTTAAATATAAATATTTATTATCTCATGTTATGATCATATATCTCTTTACATATATTCCAAATAATGTTTTATTAGATTTAATTTGGTGGGTAATTTTTGTAATAGATTTTTCCAATAATTAATATCCATTACAATTAATGTTAAAATATTATACCATAATTAACATATTTATTATGAATTAAAATTATGTATCATAAATTTTAAATTTTTATGAATTATTTTATTGCATTTTAAGAATGATTTTATGTACTATTTTTAATTTTTTATAATGATATCATAATTTTATCTTTATACGAAAATGTTAACATATTTTATATAAGATATTTTTTGTAGGATCACTTTAATTTTCCACAAAAAGTTCCAAAATTCATATCCCCTTTATTGTTATTTTACCTGGATATCTCTTTAAATCCTCTTATATTTTTTTTGTGGTTGAAATCATCGTATAAAAATATCCAATTCATAGACCCTTCTAATGTGGTACCATTATATGTTGTCACTCAAATATAGATGATTACCAACTAAGTAAAAATTCTATAAATATTCACATGTTTCCCTATGTGTATTCTCTATTGATATTATCAACCTTATTTCTCATGATGACATATGATAATGTTATTCTATTTTTATAGTTATGAGGCACCAAAATGTCATTGTATTCTTATTATAAAAGGAATTTTTTCGAATTCCATTTCTAGATGATTTTGTGTTTTATATTTATTCATTTCCTTTATGTATTAAATGAATTTTAATTAACTAAGTAATGGGTGAGTCCCAAAGTAATATATCCCCTCGATGAATTACTAGGTTCCATGGGAAAAAGATGTTTTTTATGCCTACCCATTTATTAAAATGTTTTGTCTATGATATTGATGGTATGATAAGTATTTCATAACTATAGACATGTTTTTACCATTAAAATTTCAAACATTATTCATTTCACCATCATTGAATTAGTTTTTTTATCCATGTGATTAATTATATTTTATTTTCATCAATTTATTAATTACATGATAATGTGATTACTACTATGGAATTATTTGATTATTATATATTCATTAAATATTTATTTACACCAAAATTATTCATGTATTTTTTCTAAAATATTCAACACTTAACTGGTCCTTTGATCTCATGCTTAGTATTCATTCATCTCCACTGGATTAAACAGATCATTATTAAATATGAAATTAATATATTTTTATAATGTGTGGACAATATTATTGATTATGTTGATGAATTAGTGTTAAAAAATATATTCATGTTATATTAGAAAAATTTATTATTGGATGAGGAATATATAGGTTTTTTAGTTTTATTTCTCTAAAAACACTATAAAAATTTTAAAATAAATTGTCTTTTGAGTCTATGTGTGAAATTTTTTTTGAAGTTATTATAATTATGTATGTTTATGTTTGGTTATCATCCCATTATTCCAATTAAGGTATGTAATATATGTTTCTATTCCCACTATATTTGCGGATTTATAGTCTACGAAATCAAATTAGATATCAAATAAGGTTTTACATATCATTAGATCTTATAAAGAATAAATGATTAAATTAAAGATGTATTGTCATATATATTTGGGTTTTTATGAAAACATAAATATTTCATAGGGGTATATATTTTTATGTTTTATTTTGATTGGTATGTTGTTTTACATTATTTAGAGATACAGATCGTGTTAATTTATAATTCAATAGGATAAATAATTTTTGTTGGTATGGATATAGTTATAAGGATGCTGATAAATTTCTTATTATATTTTTGGAATAAAATACAATAGTAAAACCTGAGATGATATGTTTAAAAAATTGAAAAATCCCTATTGGAATGGTAAATAAATATTTTTTTGGATTCTAGAAATGATAACCATATATTTATTTTAAAATGTGGATTTTGCCTCTTGAAAAGATACACTATGGGGTAAGACCTAGGAAAATATAGTTCGGTATTGACTAAATCTTTTCCTAGTGCACAAAAAGTTGGTCATACTACACTCCAATGTATCTTATCTCAATAAATATGATTTTGATGATTTATTCTCTATTTTTGAACTATTATGAAGGGTTCGAATATATATTTAGGAAATTTTTTATGTGATACATAAATAGATAGATTATAAAAAATAATAAAAAAATGACTATGGGTAACTTCAGATAAAATAATGGTTTAAATGATGGTGTGATTGAAAAGGCATCTTAAGATTGATTATTCCTATTTACATCATTTTTTACTCTTATTTTTTTGGATATTTCCATCGGTATTTTAGTTTTATTATTTATATGGTACCAATATATGTAAAATAACGATATTAAAGGGATGGATTTGGAAACCCAAAAGAATTATAAAATGTTACAGAAAAATATATGGGACAAATGATTGATAATTGAAATGGATACATATTATAATAAAAAATATATGTTTCCAAAAATATATAATAATATAAGGTTTATGTTATATCTAGATCCATGTAAATTTAATGCATACCCATTGATTCATTAACTATGGAATAATTATTAAAAATTGTGACGACCTAATTTATTTTGGGGTGTATAATGTAACACCCCAAGAATTATAATACCTTATAGGATTGAAATTATATTTTACATGAAATAATGAATGAAGATATAAAAATTTATTGATTAAATATCATCATAGTATCATATCTATTGAAATAGATTCTATAAATACATGAATCCTTATTATTAAATCAATACTGTATACAATGGTTATGATTATATAAATATATAACTATCAATGTGAAAAAATATTTCAGATATATTTTTTAAAATTTGAACCTTATAGTTTTATATAAATGAAATGGATATTTTTAATATAAATTCATTTAGAAATCCATTAAATATAGTAGAATGCATAAATAATAATTTTAGTATTTAAAAATTAATTTTACTCAAAAAATATTCAAAAGTGTTATGGGACAACATAGAAATTTTAATTTCTATCAACACAAGAAATTATGTATTATGAATTTATTTTAATTTTTTTATTGTCATTTGATATTTTTATAAAATATCCATTGTTTATGTTAATATAAGTTTTTTCACCAATGTATGTATTAAATAACATTATAAAATATTAATTTTTTTATGAATTTTTCTTAAAAATAGTTGTTAATTTTTTGTAACTAGAATAATTAATTTACATTAAATAGTTAATATATTGTTAATTTCTCAATATAAATATTGATTAACACATTGTTTATTAGTAGTTTCTATGAAATTAGGTAAAGTACAGTTATATAAATATGTATTTTACAATATAAACATATTTTCTATATGTTATGAATTTAAAATTCAATGTAAAATAAATCATACATAGAAACTAATTGATATTAAATGGATTCAAAATTCAATATAATAACATTTATATTTTGTACCATGTGTCATATAATATCATTATTTAAAAAAATTACAGTCATAAATTTTTAATAAGGATTATTAATGGTAATAATGAGTATCATAATGTGGCTCAAATTTGAAACAATAAAAATTAAAATATTCATTATAAAATATATTTACTACGTTATAATGTCAAATATACATTTATCACCAATAATTACTCAACTTAATCCCATTACATTCATGAAATTCCACTCTTACCACTCACCTACAATTTAATTATGTGGAAAAGCCCCTATTTTCACCTATAATAGAAGCTGAATTCCTCCCACTTCAATCCACAATCATAGATCGAAATTAACTCAAACCATTTTATATTTAACATCACCTAGTCTATATTCCATATTTATCATCCAAATACGCAATGAAGAATCCTAATATCCTTTTTCCATGTATTCATTCTAAAGAAGACTTATGACCCCTATATGAGTATTAAACACACTATAACTTTTCTATTATATAATTCTAATCCACCATTCTCAAAAAAATATTCTGTAAAAAATAATATAATTAAATAATTATCATCATTATTATCATATATTATTATAATTATGGTACAATCATGATCTATCATATTCCAAACTATTAGAAGATTTAACATATCACTCATGTTATGTGTGGTCGGTAGCCTCTAACAATAAAGTGTTTCTTTTTCAAATCTATCATACATGGATGGTCTAAATTGAAAATTAAATCGATAAATAAAATATGTATACAATTATTAAAATTATAAAATACAGAACATTTTATAATATATTTTCAATCTAATAAAAAAATAAAATTTCATCTCTATGTACGTGAAGTTTACTGCCTCCATGAATTATGTGTTGAATTTTTAATCACCTTCGTTAAAGGGTCAATTAAAAAATTTATATGATAATAAAATATTATTATTACATAATGATTGATATTCATATTATTTTATCCATTTTCTACAACTATCAAATTCAATGAAAAATAAAAATATTTTATATTTGTACATGCGAGCTACCACTTCCATGGAATAGTGTAGTTCATTTTCACAACAACCATAAATATATGGTTCTAAGAATATAAATAAATAATTAATATTATATTAATATTTACATAATGTTTTCTAATATATTATATTATTAATTTAATAAATAATTATTATGTCCCCATCGAATCAAAAATAATTATCCATACTCCCTCATCATAGATTTCATCAACACAAACAGTAACAAAAGAATTCATCGAATAAAACGGAAAATAATAAATATGTGGGTAAAGTCTATTATGGTTACTCCAAAAATCTATGTATTGAAAACAAAATTATCAACTAACAAGGAATAAAATATATTTAATAAATATTATGTAAAAATCAAGGATACTAATAGCATGTGATGAAAATAAAAAAGAAATAGCTAATGTCCATGTAGTGAATGATTATATATCAATATTAAACCCACAATTTGTATAAATATGGTTATATAAAAGTTATCAAGTTTTTTATTTTTTTGTACTAGAGATCCAAACAGCTTTTGGAATACCAAAATAAATGTAATTTCTTTTTTTCTCGATTTCCATTCATTGATATGTGGTTCATATTATAAAGACTTTTTTATATTTGGAAACTAATTCCCCTTAATGTAAAATATCTTATATATTTTTATTATTATTGTTAATGTCACTTCCATTAATATATCTCTTATCTATTATAGTGAAAAATATGTTACCTAAAATCTAATGGTTTTCCATATAATTTTTAATTCCTTGTGAAATGTGTTATATTCCCCACTATTCATTATTTGGTATATATTTACTACACCATTACTATATTTTACCATATATTTCATTTAAATAATATTATTAAAATTTTATATGACGTTATTTCATTGAATTACTTCTAATTTAAATGTTACAGGAGCTAGAAAGTTTTTTTTGTAAAAATTATATTTTTGGTGATAAAAACAATTATATAAAACTATTTTATTATATGGTGTATATACTACCTCATTGAAGCAATATATCATGAATCTATTTATTTTTATATTATTTATTATTCAGTGCCCTGTTCTCAATTTATAATGAATTTGATTAAATTATTAAAAATTGATAAGGGTTTTGTTATCTCAATTTTCATTCACCAAGTTATGTTTGTTATTTCTAAATTATATTAAAATATGTTGGGAAAATTATACCTTATTATTAAATTATTTAATACATCATGTTTCATTTCTATATATTATAATTGTTTCTTATCAACTTTTTTATGAATTATTACATCAATTATTCTTTTTTAAGGATTATATTTATCATAAATATGAAACATCGATCTGATGAATACATTTCCACATTGATGATAATATCCCTTCCAAATTCAAATTACAATTTTCAAAAAAAATACATTATTTATTTTTATATAAAAAGAAATTTTATATCATGTAAACTTCTTAATTCTCTATAACGGTGTTCAAAATATTTATTTATTTTTCATTTTCTGATGTAGGTTTTTGGTCAAGTATTTCATAAATAAATAATATATTTTTCATTTCATGTACATATATGTTTTCATAAACTCCACATTTCCTATCAAAAACAAATTTTCTCTTATATGGTTTCATATTTGAGAATTAATTTAATGTGGTGTTAATATATCATGATATATTGTTGAAATTTATTTTTTAATGTTCCCTTAACATCATATTTCAATGAATATTATAGGATAATTTTAAAAAAATCACTTCTATTATATAAGTTTTATTAATATTTCTAATTCCTATGTCCTTTGGTTTCATTTTCCATAAATTACCATATAAAATATCTTACAGTTTTAGGGGGTTGAACTAACCGTATTGGAAGACCCAAATTTAGATCCCATAGTACGTGGAACCATTAAAATGTGTTCTCTTTATAATACTGTTGTTAATATATTTAGAAATCATTAATAATTATTTATTGTTAACTGAAGATATTCTGTAATGGAAAAAATCTATATTCATTCTCTGGGTGGCATATTTTTTTATATTCTATCGGTTTAGTGGGGATAATATTGAGTACTGGTGTGTATTTTATTCCAACGTAGATATTTATTTACATATATGAAATTTTTTTATTAGTAGTATATTTTTCATTCATATATTTAATTATATTTACTAGTTATGTTAATTAATGGTCCCATAGTAATATAGCCCCTGGATTGTTTTATAGCTCCCATGAGAAAAACAATTTTTTGAATTTTGTGCATGTATTTTCATTAATTACAATATATTTTGTATAATATTGTTTTTAATTCAATGATGCATTTTATGAGGTAATTATGATAATATTAATATTCTATTATGTATGTATTTCACCACAATGGAATCAATTATTATTTTTCATAGTATTGTGTTTTTATAACTTTCAATGATTGATTTAATTCTCATGTGATATGTTAAATTATATTATTATTTTATTTTAAATTATTAACATATCTATTTAAATCATTTATTAGATTTTATGTATTCTTCTAATGATAACCACATAATCATAATTTGATCTCAAAATATTTATGTTAACATTTCCCATTATGTTGAATAAATCTATTACATATGAAATTTCTGTATGAGTGTCATGTCTAGAGGATTTTGTGGGATATATTAAATACATAGTGTTAAAATCAATTCTATATATAATGGGAAAAATTTCCATTGTATGGAAAATATATGGTTTCTAATGGTAATTTGTTTTCTCATAACTCGTTAAAACACTAAACCTAAAACGTCCTTGGAGCGTATGTAACTAAATAATTTTTTATTGTAATTATGAATGGTTATTTTTGAGTCACATTAACTTATTTTAATGTCAATTGTAAACTATATGTTCATTAGTAATGTATTAATATGGTGTGGTTTTGATGAATCAACGAAATATGAAGGGATATAAGTTAAATAGGAAAGATGAGGGTAAATAGAGTTTCAAGGATTACAAGAGATGATATAAAAATACACTTGTACAAACAAATAACCTATAGTGGTGAATATTATATAATAAATTGTTATATCATAATGATTTATTGGGATGTTTCCTCGAGAATAATGATATGGTGTAATCATACATGACACATTAATTAAATATAAACAAGATATTTTTCATAATTGAATATATATAGATTTAAATAGTAATATTTCCAATGAAGATATGTAGACATTATCTTAATAGTGAAAAGTGTGAAATATGTAATAATAAAAATTAATTAGTGTATATAAACATAACTAATTAATTTAATATGAATCAAATATTATTTTTATAGTAGATAAAGGACTATGATTCATTGATACATTATAACATTGTTTTGGGAATCAAGGTGGATGGTGCATAAAGATATAGACCGTTCTACTATATCCAAGGTGTGGACTGAAGGAGACCTAATACAAATGAAATCTAAAATGATTGTTCATGAAATAATTTTTTAATGTGATAAATTTTATCATTACCAAATCATAGATCAACCACCCATCTTTCTAAATACTAAGGTGGAAATAAAAATGGTTATAGAGCTATAAGGATAGTAATGAATATTTTAGAGTACAACATTGAAAAAATGGAACTAAATTATTTCATAAATGAATACTTTTTCATAAATAATGTTTTATATAAAACTGAAATTAGAGGATTACCATATATAAATATTAACTATCTATACTTGCATCATATATATATATATATATCTCTAAGAAAACATTTCATGGGGGAAAACAAGAAGAGTTAAATTATATATTATATATCTCAATGCATGTTATGCTTGTATTTTAAGGAAGAAATAAAAATGTTTAATTTTAAAGGGAGACCATTATTTATAAATCAATGTAAACTACATAATATAAACATGGATTTTATTTCCAAATACACCAGATATTTAAAGGTCATAATTCAATTTGGTTTATATTTTATCGTCGTAGAGTGTCATCAACATTTATTTTTATTCCAGAATATTTCACACTAAATAGAATGACCATTATGTATATAAATAAATTTTATGACTTCTTGGAGTATTAATATATATTCCATATTAATATATATATATATATATATTCTACCTTAAATTTATAGATATTTTCATTAATTTATTTTTATAAAAATATAATCTTATCAATGCTTATCATCCATAGACCAAAGTTTAATCGTAAAAGACCATTCAAAATCTAGAGTATATGATGATATATTATTTAATTTATTTTAAATAATTTTTTTTATAAAATATATTCCAAACTAGAGTTCTCATATAATATTAATTTCTATTCGAGCGTTTATGTCATCACTATAATGACTTCTATGATTATAAATTGTGAAAATTCGTTGAAATTTTATATTTTTATACTTTATTTTATTAGTCAAATTATAATGATTTATACTATCTGTTAACATCGTAAAAGTTTTTTAACCACATACCTGGTTTTAGAATAGATTTTTTACCCCATGAAAAATGTTTGGTGTAATTATGAGTCATCCAACATTTAGTGGAATAATTAATATTTAATTAATTAAAGAGAAATTATTAAAATGAGTCTGAATAGTGATATAATTTAATTATATGACCATATTGAGACTCTGACTTAGAGGATAACTTTGGAAAGGTAATTCTTTCATAGGTGAGGAACAAACCATTACATGGTACCAAACCTGTGTGAGAGAATCATTTTCATTTAGTTATTATATTATATTTATATAATTCCATTTTCATGTTTTATTTTACTCCTCCCTCTGGAAGTTTTCAATATATACCACCCATGAATAGTTGGGAGATAATGGGTTGAATAGAAGTATTTTTAGAGGTGTTTTCATAGTTGAGCTTATCAGGACCCGGGTTGGAGATTTGTGGTTGAGTAGGGAGGATCTCAGAGTGAATCTTGAGGTGTGTAAACCTAGTGGCATATCATATTTAAGGTTTTAAAAATAAATCCTAATTGAATAATTGGGTTTATATTTAATTCCATTTTAATTTTCTTTCATAATATTGTGTGAGCCCTCGTGGGTTGATTTTGGAAGAATCGGATATTTTTACCAATTTTAGTGTTTTTCCATTTTGAAAAATAAAATAAAAACAATTATAGTTCATGAGAACACACCACATGTTCATCAGATTATGAGTTTAGTTGAATATAATTACTAAATTTTGTGTTTGTGTGTGTCAGGACACACTATGTACATAAAAATCATGGCGTGGTTATGTACTCATCTAGACACCCTATGTCCAGATCTTTGTCAGGAATAGTTAACAAACATACAATGTGCGAGGTAACCGAACAGTGTCCGTGTATGGTGCATGACCAAAAATAATTTGTGGTACATGGATATGGACATCAGATGGAACCCCATTTTAGTCACACATAATAATAGTGTAGTGCATTCCATATTCTTATGGAAGATAATTCAAGGTTATCTAGAGGTATACAAAAATTGTTAATTATTGTGGGTACATGTCATGTATAGAAGGTGCACACTTTTCAATTACTTTTTTTTCTAAATTATCCAATTTTAAATCCTTTCATAAGTATTGGTCTAGTTATTATTAGATTCTGATTGATTTTATAAATAGATCGTGTGACATCTTGGTTCCATAGTTCAGTAATTTCTTGAGAATTGTTTTGATCGTTCATTGATTTGGTAATTCATTGGGGGCCATTTCATGTGTTTTTTAAACAAAATTTAAGTCATGGTGTTTTGAATTCATAGGGTATGGTTAAGATAAACTAAGTGGTGTGCCCCGAAAAACCATGAACACCGTTATGGTGCTCTGGAAGGGGTTTCACGATCTATAAAAACCATGAGACCAACCATACAAACTATGAAGCTTCAGAAAGAGGGGTTAGTATGGTTGTTGACTGATTTGTTTATTCGTGTGTCCACATCCATCACCCTATTCAGAAGTCTAGTAGTTGTTCATTGTTAAGGGGTGCAATTAATCCCATCCATGTTTACCCTATCACATACCATGAGAACTAATTTCTATTTCCCCCAAAATATATTTAAAAATAGCAAGAGCCCCATTTATGATACCTAACACACCCCATTCAACCAAAATCTATTTTACTTACTTTTTGAGTATCTCTATAGGATTGTTTGGAACTCTAACCCCTTATTATTGTGAATAAAATATCCAATGATCTCCATCAATATTATTTTAGTATGTGAATCTCATTTTGTGTGCTTTCATGAAATATAGTATTACCTCCATAAAATTTGATATATCAACATATTTTTGGAGGATATTATATATGTTCTAATGTATAATCATTCTATGAAGGATTTATTAATCTTATACACATTTATTCTTTATTGATTGATCTATCAACATGAGTTTTGTTATTTTTTAAATGATTAAAGGTAGATAGTTCCATAATTTTTTAACCCTTTTTTAAAACCCTGATATACATTATTGATATGAAATGTGTTTTTAAACTATTCTAAAACCTATATTTTATTTGAGTAATGATGGATTGTAAAAATAGCATGGAAATTTTTTTAAAAAAATCATATCACTAGAATTATAATTTTCGAGTGGATTTTAGATAATATATGGATTGGTTTAGGAGTTTATTTTATGAAATGTTTTTATGTTAAACATTTATATAAATTGATAAAATTAATATATGAGACAAAAATGAATTTAATGATGAAAACCCATGGTTGTGTTTTCTTATGAGAAAGTCATGTTGATAATTAATATTATTAATTTTTATTTAAATTTATTTGAAAATAGTGGTTTATTGATTTATTGTTTCATATGTAATCTTTTGTAGTTAGTTGGTTATTAGGAAAATCATTATCAGAAATTGAATCCCTAGAAATGTATAGATGGTTATAACACTAACTAGATCTATTTTAGAATGTTTTCTCTTGATGATTCATTAATTAGGTTCTGATAAATTTTCCATATATCTTTATCTTGGGGTTGAATGAACATATATACTGGGTTTTTCATCTAAATGAGAGGTGTGGTGATCCTATTACAAGAAGAAAATGTGGTACATGTATTTTTATAAATAGTGATTTATGATTAATGATTTGATTATCTGTGTCATTGATTATATACCTCTTTAATCATAACATATGATTTATATAAGTGTTTTTATATAGAATTTTTATTTAATCCATTTTTGATATATCGTTCATAAATTTATTTGAAATTCATGTTTGTTTTAAAATATGTAAATTCCTCTCCAAACATTGTTTTTTCATTTTAATGAAAAACTAGTTTATTATATGGTATTAAATTGGAACATATTTTAAGAAGATACTATCTTATTTACCTCACATTTTACCTTTTCCATCATGTGTTGGTAGATTATATTTTAATAGGTCTAGTATAAAAGGATTTCCAACATCGAGGTAGTGGATGTTCTTGATCCTTGGGATTTAGAGTGATGGTCATGATTAGTAGAGATGTGGTCCCTTAGTTAATGGTATTTATAATAATTTATCTTATGAGATGTGGTGTCCTTAATGATATAATTTTTTGTGTTTTTTTCATGTTTTATTCTGGTTTAATATCTATGTGGGGTGTTGAATATATTATCATGTGTACTTTGAATTCCACTATTTTATGTCAAAAAAATTATCACAAGAATCTCACATGATGGAATGAACTATTTTTAACCCATGGGGATTCATAATTACCTTAATTCCATGTATTATTTGGCTCATGTATTGTGCAAAACTTTATCTGGGATGGTTGGTGGTAAATTGGTATCAGAGATATCTGGTGAATCATTCCATGAAGTTGGTATTCATTGTGGGTTGACTTTGTAGATAAGAGGTTGTGTTTTTAGGACTCATGAGGTTTTAGAGAGATATTTACTTTCCATATCTCATTGTAAAGATAATTAATTCAAAATTTTATGGAAAAAATGTCCTTCAGGGTTATATGATTTGATTCATGTCTTTTTTGTGTTGATCTTGGTGTTTTGAAATATGTGTAAATCATAATTCGGCTTTTTATTTGTGTATCATTAATGATTTTTAGTACCATCTAAAGATTTTATGTAGTGTCAGGCCTCCTACAACACATTTGAATACCCCAAATGAGGATATACTAGTGAACCAAGTTGTGTAAATCCTCTAGTGTATTTGAATCTTCTTTATAATGTGGTCTGTTTTTTCCATCATATGGGATAGATACCCTCTCTCATTCCCAATTGGGATCCAGTTGTGAAACCATTAATGAATGAATATCTAAATCATGATCAAGAGTTTATTCACTAGAAACTGTCATCATTTTGAGCCTCTAATGATCCTCAAGAGGCTAATGATTAGATTAAAAATATTGACCTATTTATTGATTTCTTGGAAACTTATAATTGGTTTATAGTGAATTGAATTACATTTAAGATTCATAGAACAAGTAGAAGATGGTATGAATCAATGGTGATGGCAAATAAGAATTAGGGATTAAAGTTTAATGATTTTATAATTATTTTTATTGATTAGTTCCATTAATGGTTGAGGTTTTTGTATAATTCCATTGAATATCAGATGCTCCGGAATTGTTAAATGATTGTGAAATATAATAGAATTTTTTTCTGGTCTTGTTTAGTTTCTTCTTGAAGTGGTGATTAATGAGAAAAAGTGGATCCAAGTAATGATATGGGTCATACATATTAAATTTCTTCCCCAATTTTCATTTTGAAGATCACTTATTATTATGATGTGATCAATACATCATATATTTTTGTGCTGAACATGGTTGGTATGTTAGGGTAGAAGATAGTTCATGTTTACCCCAATACTAGTATTCTGAGTCTCTTTAAAAGGAATAGATTGTGTAATGTTTCACAGGGATGATATTAAATGAAGAATTGTTTAGATGACATAATGTTATTAGAATAGGCCTTTTGATAAGATTTCAGTGTGGAATGGTAGAGTATTCGAAATTGGATTTTGATTAAGAACCTCAAACATGTATTTCATGTTGTCTATTACGTCACTAATAGATATTATATAATATAATTTATGATATTTAAAAAGGAATGATATCATCATCACCAAAATGTTCTACAATGCATTCATATTATTATGTAATTGAGCGGTTCCAACCACGATTTTCTACAATAATGCTTTTTCATGTAGTGAAAGTGTATTTTGATGAAGTTGTTGTGGGTCTAAAAACAATGATAGGTACCAATACAATAGCATCATCTTTAGTGACTAATTTATTTCTTACTCATTCATCTTTATCATTTATATCAACTCTTATTTTCAACATCATATATCTTGCTATGGATATTTTTTCTTGTGTGATGGATATTACTTCCTCTTTAGAATGAATGGAGGGTAGTGTATCTATTGTCGAGGTTATTTCATCTCTCCTATAGATATTAAGATTCCATGAAATTTCATATATCTTAAAATGGAACCTCTTGACGCAATTATATAAATGGTTTGAAAAACTGTGCGTAAAGATGAAATTGACTTCTATCTTTAGCGGGATTCCTTCACTATTCCTAGTGGGTTGTTTCATGTCATTCATGGAGAAAGGGACCATTTGTTGAGTAGAACCAGAGATCCTTTTTTGAATATCGAATGGTAATATTGGAGTTTCATTTTTAAATTGTGATATATTATTTGAGTGATGATCTTTCTCATTTTTTCATTTAGTTTTTTTATGTTTTTCCTTGTAAATTTTATTATTTTCCACTGGTAACAGAGGTGGTAAATTCAATTTATTAAGTACCTCTTACTTATCCAGTGTATTATAAATCTTAAAATATCATCATAGTAGAGTTGATAGATATAAAATATCATGTAGTTTATCTACAAGATAATGTATTTATACACCCTTCGGTGTCATCCTGGGTAGAACCTTATCTCTTTCTGAACAATGTAATGGTACACCTAACCTATGAGTTAATTATAGGAAACTCATTCGAGTTATGGTAAAAAAATCTATTTCCATGTATTAATGATATTTTTCCCTGTTTAATGGGTTAATGTGGTTCTCAATGATTGTTCCTCGATCTGGTTATCACCTGATGATAATTAATGAATATGACATTTAGATGAAATTCATTATGAGTATGTAGGGACATTATGAGTATCTTGTTATGAAATGTGGTCTATGAAATGATCCAATAATTTTTATGTCTTTTATTAAATGGATATTCAAAAATTATAATGATTCATTCATTGTAGTCTCTGGGTATTACATAAATGTTTACTTTATATTTATTATGGATCATGTGAATCATTTTAGAGAAGCTCTATAATTCTTGGAGAAATACTAATGTTATGAAAAGATTAGATTGTGTAATTTTCAAGATATGGGAAGTGATTTTATTAGTTCACATTGTTTTACATACTATTTTAGTTGATCTTGAGCAGCTAAAGGTGGTTATGACATAGGGCCACAATTTAATGATTTTGTAATATAGTGGTCCATGAGTATGGAGTGGTATTACCCTATGTTCATTAATGTTTTCCTGAATCTAGTTTCCCAGATGACCATTGTCACTCAGAAAAGAGTTAAATTCTAGTGGCATGTGTAATCTCATAGTTATTTTGATGAGATGAAATTCATTTTTACTTTTACACTATTGTTGACCTTCTAATTGATAGACATGGATATGTGGCCTATTGGGACCTGTCATGTTCATATTTGGGAAATTTCCTTAGGAACGGTAACCATATGGTATCATACTGGTCCCAAAAACATATGCAAAAAAATAAGAATATCGACCCAGGATATCCAGATTTCATCCTGAATGCATGCTATTATTAGTTTGTGACTACATATTATTATAGGACGTGTTTTCTTTTATTCATAACTCAATGACTAGAGTAATATACCCTGTCAAAAATATTTGAACCAGTTACATGGGTTTTGGTTAGAGTAACCACATTATTATTCTTTGCCATTACCGAATCCCTTGGTAAGTAGAAGGTCATCAACAATTAATTAGCAAGAAGTTTCCAACCTAGGCCATGAAGGAATATTTATAATAGTGTAATATTATATATCTGTTTTGATAGATTAATTTGGATGTTTTACGAAAATTTTACAAATATATTCCTTTAATGTTTTATGTTTACCTCCACTATTCTCATGATGAATCTATAGGAGATGAAACATGATGTTGGATTATGTGGAATTTTGGACACTCATTATGGTGGGGAAAACATTGGTGAGTGGTCAGTCTACAAAAATGGAATCCTGTGTTTCCAGAAAGATAACATTGTACCATTACCTGTGAGCAAGGATGTTGTAAGAGATTTCTATAATTCCATTTCAGTGTTCCTCCCCAAACCAAAAAGATGGACAATGAAATGAGAAAATTATTTTAGGTTTCTGAATATGATATGAGACACCACTAACATTGAATATTACATTAATACCTTACAATCATTAAATTCTATGAACCATTAACCTTTGATATTTCTACAGGCACATCCAAGGGTGACAAGGAAGTGGGGTGATATTTATATAGATGTGGTCATTTGGATTCTACGTACCCACTATGGAAGTAATTTTCTATGGGGACTGATCATTAAAATGAACTAATCAATTCAATTTATGACTATTATTGTTTCATAAAATCTTGATGATTTTGTAAATTTCTATAAAAATAGAATGTTTTTCTTTATATATTTCATTCCTCTATAGATTCTTGATAGGCATCCCCAATTTAATTCTCATTCTGTTAAGATCCCCCAAGATAAAATGGGATATAAGGTATATCTGATTGTGGAATATCACATGTACATGTAAAGAGTGATAGAAAGAGATATATAGATAGTGGATAATCTATTATGTGCTTTAATTCTTGTCTTTGGTGAAGGATGTGATTCTCATTTTGGAAAGGTGGAATTTTCCCACAACATCAATTTATTGTCCTCAATAAGAATAGGTCATTTTGAGGACTTTTAGTTAAAACCTTGTAACTATACATTTTATTAGCGAAACATTGGTGAGGCTCCCTTAGTTGGAGTCAGGTAGGTCCAAGTGATGACAATGAAAATTAAATTGATTGTTCAGATTATGGTGATGAAGGAGAGATACAATAAAACTTATAATAAACATCATTGTTGAAAGATTGAGTTTATATTTTTTGTATAGATATTCTTAATAGTTTCACCTCTGTTATCTCATATATGGATGAGAAACAAAGAAAATTACACCAATATATGTGGGTACTTTTGAGATTATTTTTTTAGAAGGGAATGCAGATTACATTTTATCTCTTTAAACATTGTTGTTTTTGATCCATAGTTTGTTTCATATATCAAATATCAGGATGTATCTTTCATACCCTTCTAATGGATTGAAATGGGAAGATCTTGATGTTGAACCCTATATATCCATGACTAATTATCCAGTTAGGATTTTCGATTCTATGAAATAGGTTCTTTTGGGGAAGATGAAACATTTGGTACATTTTCTATGTATTCGTGATTTTGATGTTCATGAGACATGACAACCTGATGAATTTATAAGATATAATGGTATTCCTAGATTTGATATTGAAACGTCTTGATAAGCTATGAATTTAGAAAATGTTTATTTGGGGATACGGTAACATCCCATTATATATTTTAAGTATTCATCAAGTTTATTTTTTTATCATCATATTATTGGTTCATTGATTAGGGTTCATTTTTTTAGTTTTTTTTTGAAAACTTTTTAGGGCATGGGGATATGCATGGTTTTTTACAATTGTGGAAAATAGTGCTATTTGAACAAGAAAACCTTGTGTTAGGTTCTTCGTCTCGTGAATGGGGAGAAAATTTAACATATACCTTGTGTCTACCATTCCATACTATACACCCAAGGAGGTAGGGGGTTTTCATGGTTGGAAAGTGATTAATTTGACTATTCTTCAAAACCATGAATCACTTATAGATATGTATAAAGTTAAAATAGTTACAGTTTATAGTTACTACTAACCATGAATCCTCTAGAGAAAATATTATGTGATGGTTTTTAATCCCATGAAAATTTAATTTAAAATCTCATGAACCCAATTTATGATTAGAAACCCCACCTATTCTACCAAAACATGTTATCCATGAATTTTTATATTATTTCGAATATTTATTTTCTATGTAACTCATTATTATCGTGAATAAGTGTTATTGGTATCTCATTTGAACACCATCCAATAATTAAATATCCTTTCGTTTTCTTCCTCTGTTCCCCTACACTAAATTTCTTTTCTAGTGGTATATTTTAATCTTGTTTATGGATATAATATATGTTTTTATGGATCGTGATTCTGGTTAAATTTACATATCTCAAATGAATTTATTATTTTTTTGGAAATTCTCATTGAGGGAGTTGTGTTTTTTTGTTTTAGATATTAATGGTTTCTTCTTCCATAAATATTAACCATTTATGTATAACAATTATTTTTATTATTGATTTGAAATGAGAATTTATATTATTTTAAAACCTAGTTTTTGTATTACTGATGAATCATTTTTAAAAGGGGTGGAAATTGTGAAATCCCCTAATTTCAATAGACTTGTAATTTTTTTGTGGATTTCAAAAAATTCATTCCTTGATTTTGAATTTTATTTGGTGAAATAATTGGATGTTCAACTATGAGATAAATTTATTAAATTCAAATATGATTTAATAACACATTAATGGATAAAAATCTATGATTTTGATTGGAAATGAGAAAGAAATATTGAATACTATAACTGTGAAATTTAATTTTTAATTGATTTGAAATGATTTAGTTTTCCATAGATCAATTATTGATTGATTAATTTACATGTAATAATGGGTAGTTTGTAACATCTCAGAATAGAAATAAAGTAATATAACTCCCTAGAAATTGATTGATGATAAACACACAAACTAAATATTATTCCACATTATTTATACCGATGGGTCCCCTAATTGGGTGTTAATATATTATCCATATGGCATGAGATAGGGGTAGTGTGAAACCATATCATGATCATTGTTAATGAATCAATTCTTTCAAAACCTAATTATCAAAAGCTAATGTACTATTCAGTTTTTGTATATAGTTATTTGTTATGGTTCATTTGATTATTCATTCCACTGACTGTAGAACTATATTATTCATGTAAAATTCTATAAATTTATATATATTTAAATCCTTCATTTTTTCGTATTTTGGTTTATCCTCTATCATTATATTTTAAATCATGATTTTATGAAAATATATAAATACCATTCAATTCCTTATTTATTTACATAGAAATAAACAATGTTTTATTATAATAGTAATTTTTATGGAACACATATGTAGATTCTAGTAGAATATTTATAAAACTCTATAACATTTTATTTGGTAATTTTTAGATTATGTTTCTTCATATCCAAGAATAGTGAAAGTGCAACTTGGAGCTGGTAGATGTTATTGAAACTTGGGACATAGAGAGATGGTGGTGAATAGTGAATATTTTATCCAATTATTATATAAGATGTCTATGATTTTTAACTTCTTAGATATTGTTTCCATAATTATATATTGTTCTTTATTTTTTTTCTTATTTTATTCTAGTACTTTCTACTTGAGTAGTGTTGAGTAAACCGACATGTTACATTTAACATAGACTATTTAAAAAAAATTGTTCCCACATGACTCATGCATGATACAAGGATCCATTAACCGACCTGTGGGAATTGGGAACACCCATAAATAAATGTAATGGTTGGTTTGGGTAACAGTATAACAGGATATCCATGATGGTTCGTGATAGATAATGATGGAGGAATATTTTTGGTAGGGAGAGTCTATCAAGATAGTATTTGGTATTGGGTGATATTTCATTGGAGGATTTTGATGAAGTATTCATTTAGAATCCACAAATGGTGTGTGATATGTGAGGACAATATGGGGGTTGTGATCTTTATTGAATAATTTGATTATGAATGAACTGTCGGTTATGTTCGATGTTCATTAAGATAGATCTCAGTATTTATAATCAATTAGTATCTATGAGGGGACCTGGATTGTCCACAAATTTTTAGACTAGTTTCTCAATTTTTGATATATTGATGTTTACATCTTATGTCTATGGATTAGCCAGGTTGGTGCATTCCGGATAGGTTGACATCATGGGATAGTGAGAATAATTGGGTGCCATCGAGTAAAAATTGAGAAGATTCTAATGGACTCCCTTGGATTCATTCATGGATGGTTCCTAATCAAGGATAACAAAATTCCCTTTCACACATTATAATCCATTTGGATTACCATACAGGATCATTTTTGATCAAGGATCATGATTTGTCATTGAGGGATTATTTGATATCATTCTCATGGTAGGCATGTCTTACGGTTTTAATGTTATATAGGAGAACCTCATTGGGTTTCATGTTATATAGTTTTGGATTCCTTTTTTATTCAAGTGATTTTCTAGGAAGTTTTGGGTTTTTGTGTATCCCATTGAAAATTATTGTTTCAGGTTTTCCAATGTTTTGAGCAGGATATGATCTATGAGACGAAGTGTTCCACATGATTTAAAAAACATGAGTTAGTGTTAATATTGTTTAATTTTTACTACCATAAATTGAGACCATAGAATATAGATACTTGTGGTGAGATATAATAGGATTCATTCTTATGTTTTAGGGAAATTGTGAGACTTGAGAATTATTAACAATTAGATAGTTCGATTTGATTATTTTGTATCACATAAATTTTTTTGAGAGTTTATTTACACATTCTTTATGGAGTTTCTTGGAGTTTTTTAGGTAGTTGAAACTTTGGATTAGATTAATTATGGGTACATATGATATGAAATATAATAGGGAATTGGCCATAAATTTTATCTAAATCAATCATCTATTATATAGATATTTTTATAATTAAATACAGAGATAAATAAGGATATATGGGAATGAAGGTTCCCCTATGCCATAAAATATTATCCCGCTTTGGGTTAGGAGACCGTGAAATTGAGGGTTTTGTAAAGAAATAATGGGGGAATTTCTATTCCTTGATTTTATAATTTATTGACACAAATAGTTCAAAAATATTATATAGTTATTTACTTGTTCCCTGAATTTTTTTAGAGTTCATGCCTTTATTTTAGAACATTCCATTAGAGTTCTAGAGTTGGTTCGATTTTCATATTGTCATTTGGACAGCAGTGTTGTGATATAAGTGTTTGATATTCATGGATGTCCTGTTTTTGTAAATTTTATAGCACATATTTGGATTTGGGGGATTTGACTAATTCCATGAGGAAGGGTGATCTATGTTTTAGAGTTCCTCTAGTGTGGTAAAAGTGGGTAAGATTTGCATTAAGAGTAAATAATAAACCTGAGTCATGCTAGGTTTTCAATAATGTTTGAAACCATTTTATTTATTATTATTTATAAGCAATCCCACCTATTATTAGTTTTCAACTAGGTTTGGAATATAACTTTTTCATTCATTTATTATGACAGAAGATTATAGGTTCATCGTTAGTGGTGGACTATTGAGATTTATATCTCAGCCATTATATATACACATTGGATTTCCAATATAATTTTTTGGATTTAGTATGATCATATGTTTTACAAAGGATATTTTTGACACAACATGGTTTCTAATCAATTGGAGCATCTCTTGTGGAATTTTTTTTTTGAGCTGGAGAACTTTGAAAATTGTTGAGAAGGTGAATGCACTTCAATGTGTTGTAGAATGTAGGTCCCTGTGAAATTTTTTAAATTTAAATTTATATTTTTTATGTGATCTTCTCGGTGGGAGATAATTTGAATTATTAGGATTATTTTTAGTCTATGTGTCAATATATCATATAAAATTTAGTTATAATATGCTTCTACTATAGTTATTCACTGCATTATTTGATGTTTACATTACATATGTGTTTGTTTTATTAAGATTGATATTCTACAATGAACAAAGGGTGTAGAGTCCCCAATATAGAACTATACTTTTCATTCATATATATTACATAAAAAATATGAATATTGATTTCATTTTACATAATCATTCTAAAGAACACTAAAGGATTAGTTACATGGGAGAAGAGATATTCAATATTTATAAATGTTCAATTATCTAAATTATCTATAATAAATATCTTCCATTTTTGTAATCCTCTTATACATACCTAATATAGATCCTTTCTTCATTAACTGGTGAAAGGAACCATAAGAATGGGTGATATCATATGTTTAGTAAGGGTAAAAAATTATATATTAGTGATCACATTGAAATAACCCGAGTATAAGTGTATAAAAACATGGGATTATCATCTGATATCCATAACCAATATAAAAAATATAAAAAACATGAGTTAATTCATAAATCGTGGAGTTTTTTAGGAGTTAAATCATAAAAAAATCAATGAAAATAATCTATGAGAAAATAAAATTTTCATGAAATAGATTTTTGGAATACACATATGAATATAAAATCTTATGTCGTGGTTCCCCACCCTAACATTCATAATATGTTTTTCCTTATATAACAACCCATGTACCTACTTTAGTCTTGGAAAAAACTCATATGTACCATATTTGGGTCATTAGATAACCTCATTTATACCGAATTTTGATATTAGAATACCTTCTTATGTACATTCTGGTTTTTGGATTAGAATATCCACCAATATCCCATATTTTATTGGGCTTTGGATAACCACCCATATTCCCTTTATTTCATACATGGAATAAACTTCCATGTAACCTATTTTTGTTCTAGGGAAAACCTCCCATGTAACCTCTATGGCCATATAATATTAATCATTACCCAAATCATTCATGTTATATATTAGTCCAACACATCACATAATCCACATATTTGTGCACAACAAATTCATCAAAATATACCCCTTGACAAAATAAATGGGTTTTATACACATTTAATCATATCATAACCTGAGGTAAATAAACATGTTTTATAATTATTTCATCATAGCATAACCTGTGGAAATTAAATAGTTTTCCTAAACATCTCTCCACCCTAATCATAATCAGAAACAATCCATAGAAAGAATATGAATTGTACCATTAGGTCAAATCACTAGTATAATAAAATCAAAACCAAATGTTATTTTCATTGAAGAATTAAAAATCCAAAAAATATCATTAAAACATTCTTGAGGAAGAATTTATTTCCATTTTTAAATTAAGTATTTTTAATTTAGTAATTTTAAATATATTAGGGAAAATTTTATTTGATAAAAAATAGAAAATATTTAAATAAATATTCAAATAATTTAGTGTTCATTATAGGGTATAATTATATATCAGGTCAAAACCTTAATAATTATTCTATTCAAATTTTTGGGAAAAAATACAAAACATCCACATTAAGGAAATGAAAAGACAATTCTTTTTATGAAATTTTGTAATTTATAAAATATGGTTAAATTTTATTTAATAAATCATTGTTGAATAAGAATAAAATATTTTAAAAGAAATTTTGAATACATCGACATGGATGGAAATGGATTTCTGACTGAATCTAAAAATAAATTATTTTTCTGTAGAAATTTAATTTTAGATCCTTGAGTACATTAAGAGTGGTAAATGAAACATAATAATGTATTCTAATTAAATAACCAAAGGGGGATGAAAATACATGATTTTAATGCGAGATATATTATATGATTTCATCATCATAAATAATTAAAAAACAACCCTGATAATTAATAAAGTTTTACCATAATACACATATGAATTTTGTAACATTGGAATAATTTTTACCATGAAATGAAACATTACATTGATATTTATATCAAATAATTTAATGATAATAACTATAATGTATATTCATGGGATGTATATACACCATATTGAAGAGTCATGATGTATATAATGTTTGTATCCCATTGAATGAAAAGTTAGATAAAAAAATTAGATATATTGGGTATCTTATAAATCAGAAACCCCATTAAAGAATAACATAATATTAAATTTTAAATATCATAAAAATAATTTTATTCATGATATAACATTTTAATGGTTACATGTGTATCCCCCATAAAATAAATGGGTGTCAAATATGGTATAAGTCTCCTTGAAAAAAACTGATACTTGAAATACCACACCTCATAACTCAACATTCATTTTATACATTATAAATTCTACAATATTAAATATTCGATTATTACAAAAATATTATAGTTACATAATCATAAGTATCATACAATAAATACTTTATTTATAACTTTTTATTAATAGTTTATAATTTTTTTATTAAAATCTCAATAGAGGTAATTACTACTTCACTTTTCACGTATATTTTTGTTTCGTATTTTTGATTATTTTACATTGATAATGGTTACATTATTTACATAAAGATAAATATGACTTCAATATAATATTTATAAATTATATATATATATATATATATATATATATATTTGTCCATAAAAATAGGAGATAATCAAATTAATCACAACTTTAATGGAGATGGAACTCCATACGTACACATTAACAATTTTTCTATTTTCTCAACATATCGAATGAAAGGAAGGTAATTAATAATCCAAATTTCCAGAATAATATTTCTGTGATATATATTATATATAATAATTAAATATATCATTATTAACATCCTTTTAAAAATAAAACGTAAAACATATCACTTCACTTCGTAGAGGCGGGAGACCACACATATGCATGAGGGATATTATTAATTTATAATAGATCGGAAGGTAAGAATGAAGATTTTATATTATAATTATATGATAATAATTATTTCAAAAATTTATATAAATATCTTAAATTCATAATTTTATCTATCCATGAGAGGTAATAATGGAAAATGAATGACATCGGTTCCTGATGCGGTACTCAACCATACACAAGAACAACAGTTTGGATTTATATTTACTAGAAAAAAAGATATATATAGTTCAGGAAATTAAAATATTAATATAAAATTATGTTTTATATAATAATATTTTTAAATAATAAAATATAATTTATGTTTTATTCTTGTATAATAACAAATAAAATGAAAAAAAGTGGTTATGAACTATACCTATTCATCGGAGAGATTCTTTAGGTGTACAAATATATCTTTAATTGGAGGTTTTATTGATAAAAATGAAGCCTCTATGATGTTTGGAGGGATGTATAGAATTTTTATGTTCCAGTATTGGCTAAACCATAAGGATGTTTACGTTTTTTGAAGAAATGAGTCGATAGAACCTTTTATATGTTGGGAAAGGAACCCACTTGGAAACTACTTGTAAATTTCCCGAAAGAGTCCTAAATGATAGTCATTACCCCAAACAATCTCCCTAATGACCATATATAAAAAAATAGTATAGTATATTATTTATTTATTTGTATTATATATGATTTTATAGGTTTTATTAAAAAAATATTTCTATATTTTGTTAAGTCACTGGTGAAGTTTTCTTAACATTAACCATGGTAACCAATTGTCACTGCATTCACTATTAATTATTAAAAAAATATTATTTGGACCCCATAAAATAATAATAATAATAATGCCAATATAGAATCAATTTTTAGTAAATTAATTCAAATAATATTTATAATTTAATTTAAAATAAATCCTGTAGAAGCGACTTAAAATTTTTTTCTGAAGAATAATGTTTCAAATGGTTAAGAAGATTTTATTTCAAATGTAAACATAAAATTGATTAAAATGAAAAAAATTTGATTCCTAATAATATTATTCAACAATTATTAATTAAAAAAAGGATAATGATGTAACATTGTAAATACTAAATTAGAAATGTAGTTTTAAATATAAATCTATATTTTTTTCAATATTAATAAACAACATTTATTTCTTTTAAATATATCAAAATTATCTATACGATAATTGTACTATCATTTTTCAAAAATGATTTTTTTTCTCGAATTAATTTTCTAAAATTGGACATAAATATATTTATCATTTTTTCTCAATATGCAATGAAATAAAATTTATATGAAATTTATTTTCGACGTATATATATGTTATTTCAAAAATTACGTACATATTAATCAATATATTATCTTAATATAAAACCATTAAACCTAAATTTAAAAATATGATAATTCATATTCTTACAACCATTTTTAAAAGATATTTTTAAATGATATTGATTAAATAATAATATTTAAAGTATATTGTTGTTTTCAAAAACACGGTGTCATGTGTAATAAACGCTACTGAAAAATACATATCTATTTGAAAAAAATTATAAAATATTATGGTTGTAAATTCTACCCATAAAAAGGAATGTATCCCTTGAAATTCCATCACATGAATAAAATAAACTGAGGATACTTATGCCTCATCATATCCTCATGTTCTCTAATATGTTTCTAACATTGGTGGTTTCATCTCAAATCATTGATAAGGTGAGTCATATTTTTTCAAAGTAATATATATATACATATATGATATAGAATCTCCATAGGCAATTTATAATTTCAAATTTGATGATCTAGTGGTATGATATCAAAATTTATTACTCATAAAGGGTCAGTTATATATTTCTTCCTTAGAGATAAATGGACCACATTATGGATATAACATAAGTTTCACAATTTTTACGAGCAATAAAACGATTTCCCTTATCGATCAATAGTATCCAAGTAAAAAATAAACCTAGGTATCTACTTTTATTTAATCTTAAATCTTATAAAATTATTCCATAGAGAAATTAATTGAATCCCATTCTGAACAACTTCAAATTCAAGATCACATCAATGATTATAATATCTAAATTTCTATCGACTTTGTTTATCCTGAATGTCTTCCAGAATATCTATTACATTCTCCACCATTTATTCATTTAGATCATATCAGAACAACATTCATTTTCCAACTTCATCATAAAAAATTATATATCTACACATGTTCACATAGTGGTATTCATAAGGAGCCATGATGTAACTTAAATATATATATCAATTCCATTTTGATGAGTTCACGGATACATCATGAAAAATATCATATCCAAATCAGATACAATAGAATATGATACACTATGTAGCCTCACCACTTATTTAAAATATATTATTTTAATTAAATCAAGAGATAAATATTCTTTTTAATGTATTATGTTTGTTTTCATTAAAAGAATATCGACTCGAACCTATAAATAATTGTTCCCTATAAATTCATTATGGAGTTTAATGAAAAATTCAAGGGTAATGATTCCCCATTTCCATTCTGATATGAGTAATTGTTGTAATATACCAATAGAATATATTTTATCATAAATAATATTATAATATACCATCCATATATATAAAAAATTTTCAATTACTCTCTTTATTGCATTCAACTTGAAAATTTATTTTTTATCTAAGTATGAATTTTTACATCCCATATTAATAGATAATGAGAAAATATTTTCTTCCTCTAATAGGTACATCCAAAATTATAGTATGTATGTATAAAATAAATTTGTACATAACCTTATCATTGAGTCACAATTAATGATAGATTATGGACCACCTCTAGTCTTATTCTACTACTCTATATATCCTTTCTTCCACTATTTAATCTTCCCTATTATATATGATTTAATAAAAAATTTATAACAATATGTTTGATCACATTTTTCGTTCATTCCATTCCAATACTTGGGAAATCCATATGTACATGGAATTTTTTTATTCTTATCATATATAAGATAGAATAACTTTTTTGACTCAAATTATATGTTATCGTGTTCTCTTTTAAAGGGTGGAAATGTATTGAGATATCATAATCTTCATTTAACTCCAACCATCATATATCCGACATGTTTTAATAATTCTAAGTGAATATATTATTAAAATATTATGATACGTATATATATCACACCATTCTTTACAAAGATAATTTCAATATTTCATTAGAGAAAAATTTAAATTAAATAACCCCAAATATTTATTTTTTTAATATCCATGGAAATGATGAAATTAGAAGAGGCATAGTGTTTCACCATATCATTATTCCTAATCAAGTATCAGAATACCATATTTAATGAATCAATAAAAATTTAAAAACTGTTACCCACTGTACGGTAATTTCTTCCTAGGATTTCCAAATAAAATTTATCGATACAATAGAACTTGTCTCCCTTGTATGTTAACATAATTATTAGATTGGTCAAGCATAATAAATTTTCAAAAAATACTAATTTGAATCCCTCTGAAAAATAAAACTTTTTTTCTTAGTTATAGTTGTATTTTTTCTCCAAAGATCTATAGATTCTTTCATTAATGGATCCACAAATATACACTCCATTGAGATTATATAACCCCATAAAGTAACATTTTCAACAAATTCCACACTCTGGAAATATTACAAAAATGGTTCAATTCCTTATAGTCTTTATTACAATTCTCAAGTGATCTTCCTGATCTTCCATGATCTATGAATAGATAATAATATCATCAATAAATACCTCCATAATTAAACCAATATAATTTATAATTTTTAAATTCATCAAATATGTGAATATCATAGTGTAATTAGTAACAATAAATGAAATGAGTATATATTCATAGATTCTATAGCTTATATGAATTATTTCCATGGGGTATATCATCCCTATTGACCCTCAATTTGAGATATCCATAGTGAAAGTCAATCATAGAAAAGTAGTGATATTTGAGAGTTTGATCAAAAATGTAATCAATATAAGGTAAAAGATATTTATTGATTATTTTATTCTTGTTAAACACCCAATTATCATTGTAGATTCACATAAATAAATCATTATTCTGAACAAAAATAAGAGGTTCACCCTATGGCAGCACAGTAGGATGAATACAGATTTTTTCATAATTCCCACAGAGTTTCTTCTTTATTTATTTTAAGTAAATTTGGTTCATTTTATATATTCACATTAATATAGGTGCAACAGAAAGTTTGAGTTTAATTGAATATTCAACATCATGATTCAGCAGAAGACTATGTAACTCATTTTTAAAGATATCATGAAATATCCGTACAATATAATATCATAGATGATGAGTTTATCCAAAAACACAAATGATAAAAACCCATTTTTATCAATAATCAAGTCCCATGATACCGATTTGACTTCCCTGGGATTTTGATACTTATCATGACATGATAGACGATAATAGATCGGTTTGCTACAACAAACATGATTAACCTTCCCCTGAATGTGATGTGGGATTCACACCATGAAAGGTCATATAATACTTCTATGACATAAAATTCAACTAGAGTTAGGATAATAATTTTTTATGAAAAGAAATTACCACAAACATCAGTTATGGAAGAATCATCATTGTGAGATATGGTCATAAAACCCTTTTGGGGTTTTAATGCAAATTAAACATCAAATTTATTTTGAATGGGAATAAAAAATTTAAAATATTTTTCATGATATAATTCATTTTATATAACTAATGTCAATTAATAATCTCTAATATTTGATCATACATATCTCCACCTAGTCATTGTTATTATATCTTCAGTCCGATAGTAAAACTGAAATTGTCATCATGCCCACTAGGAATCATTGATCTTTGTGATCAATAAATCATTAAATTTAAAAATCACGACACCTAATATTCAATATGTCAAACCTTAATATCACCATAGGTCACTCATGGTCATCAACTATTAAAATCCTTCATTATGGATTGTATATAGATTCGGAATTTTCTAGGCATATTCCACAAGAGTTTCAAACTATGTGTACAGAAAGGCTCTTTATCCTACAGTTTTTGATGGTTCATTCAATTACTAATGATCCATTTTCAATTTTATTACACAAAAGTAACTCTATTAAAATAAATATACACATTATGTCCCAAAAAATTGTTTTTTCTAGGAAAACCCCAATCCCTTCATTTTAATAACACATTATTTTGTGCAATTCAAAGAATTATAGTAAGGGTTTTTATTAAGGTTTTCACATCCCGGTTTAAAATGATTAACTAAAAAATTCATCTATTACTAAATATAGTGACCTATGATTTACAATCATACTTTTACCATCAATTTAGAAGGAAAATAATTTCAGTATATATAAACAGATTTCAGAACCAAATTAGTTTAGTAGAATTGGTGACAAGATAATAATTTTTTTATTTATGGAATGATATTCATCATCTCCCAAAAAAATAATCCCACAATGTATTATTCTTATACATACACTACAAAAAACAATTCATCATAACCAAGGGGATTTTAATCTAATAAAGCGCTCGCATCGATTCTCAATAATTTTAAAAAAGGTAGATCTTCATTATCAAATTGGAAAAACATGTTAATAAAAGTATTTGGTCATGATCTTAAAATAATAAAATGATAAACTACATAAAATAGATCACAATCACGAGTCATGGAATAATTCATGGATGTTCGCAATATATGAATCATAAAGGAAACAAATAACATTATACAAGATAACATGACATTTGAATAAGACATATATTTTGGGGATTTATATAATCATAAGAAATGTTTTCTCATTGATTACCATTATAATATTCCAAACATGTTAGGATTGGGATATCAACATATGTACCTTCTTTAGGATTGGGATATCCTCTACTGTAATCCGTTTTATTCATGGTCTAACCACATGTGTCCCCTTATTTGGTATTGTTATAACCTATTTTGTATATTATTTTGGGACTAGTATAACCGCTAAAGTACCCTATTATTTCCGGTTTATGATAACTTCCCTTGTACCCTCTTGTTTCGGTTTGGTGATAACCTCCCATGTAACCTATTTTATGGGCATTGAATAACATTCGGTATACCCTTTATTCTCATAGAATATTAATGATTACAAAATTATTATATAGGGAAATAAATCAAAAAACACAATATATTCCACACATTTTTTCCATAATATCATAAAAAAATAATCATTTAATAACCCATTAAAAACTAATGTGATTCATATAAATTTCAACATACAATATCACATTGAAATGAAATAGGATTAATAAAAATGTAATCATAAAAAATGTTTAAATTAAATCTATTTAATAATAAAATTTTCATAATAATCAGAAATATTTGTCTGGTTGGGAAATAATACTGATGGTACCTTTGGAAAATCTCCCCATTCAAACATAATAAACATCGTATGATATTATCAATTATGAACAATAATTCAATAAAAAATAATTATAAAGATCAGGATGAAAATATTCATTCCATTTTTAAATAACATATTAAAATTATATAAAGTTACCAAATATCATGGAAAACATATAATATGAAATTAAAATTGAAAATATGTAAATTAGATTGATATAATTGAGTGTTCATGAAGGGGGGTTTTTATTCTTATCCCAAACATGGTAAAACAATTATTCCTTTCGTATTTTCGCTAAAAATTCAAAATTAATGAATTTTGGAAAATTCAATAAGATTCATTTTAAAAAATATTAAAGACATTTATTCATGCGTCAAAATTTCATTATAAATAATTTATTAATTGTAAAAATATCCTATAATACATTTTTAGAAAACATGGTTAAGGGCGAAAAATGATTTTTTGAAAAAAGAGTGAAATAAAGACATTTTTTAACAACCAAGACCCCATTATCCCAGAGCTGGTGCACGAAACAAACATAGTGGCCTAAAATAAAAATAATCACATCCTAAATGACCAAATGGTTTTGTAATCATGGTAAAGTAGATCCATAAATGAGTCTTGAATTATAATTTTATACACAAATTAAAACACTTTACAGTTTATGTGAATAAATTTATTCTAACTAATGTATCCATGTATATCCATCATTGAAAGCCCCATGTAATCATTGGGCTAAGAAACAAAAATGACATATAGCTCAAATTATCTGTATGGTTTAAGTATAGTTGATGAGATCATGAATCAATAAGAATGGTCAACATGAAAATGTAAATAACTGAACAAACATTCCATTTTAATAAATATAATTCCTTAATAGATATGGTATAATCAATATGTATAAGAAAATAACTGAAACCCCATTTAATTTAATGAATAAATTGATAATAGAAGGAAACCATAGATAAAGAAATTTAGAAAATATCATGTTTAATAAAAACTAAACATTAAGGAAGGATATTCATAGTTATTGGATATCATGTTTGCTGATAACATGGTGTATTTAACATAAAGATCTAACCACAAGGTAATTTGAAACATGATGTTTAAAAAAATGACTTCTCTTAAGAATGATTAAAAAAATTATTCAAGGAAGTAAATATCAAAACAATCCTTGGAAAAAATAATCACATCAATTCTATTGAAAGAAAAAGTATGGTGTTAATATATTTTATTCTCATTGGAGTATGAATAATGGGTAGTTTTCATTCATGATTAGGTATACAATAAAATTATTTTCAAAAATTATATGGATGAAAATAACCTCTTAAAAATTTAAATTATTTAGAAAATAATTTTCTTAGAAAAAAACATATTTGATCATTTCCCTTATAAATTATTTTGAAAATTTTCATAGCAATCTTAAAAAATTTGAATGTCATTTCGATGGGTAATTCCGTACATGTGATAAAAAACAATCATTTTTCGCATTAAAAGGTATAGAAAAGTGGAATGTTAAGAAAGAGAAAATATGTTTCTCTTGCAAAAAAATTATTTAAAAATGTTTAAATATTTATTTTAATAAATTGTTTTTTAATGTTTATGTTTAATTTTTTTAAAAACATTTTTCGAAAATGATGTTTTTAAAGAAAACTTATATCCGACCAAATATAGAAATGAAATCGGATATTAATAAAACATATTATTAGTAATTTTAAGTAACAAAGAGAAGTATAAATTTTACTATGAGTTGAAAAAGATAATTAAAAACCATCAGTTATAAAATGGAATTTCTTACTAAATAATTATCAAATAATTTCCTTTAATAGAAATTCAATAATAAAAAATCTCAATTAGATAGTGATTGTGAAATAAAAACTTAAAATTACTATATCATTGAAGTCGTAATTAATAATTGAAAATATTATGTGTATCAACAACAAATAAATGTAAAAAATAGTAAAAATAAAAAAATATATATTCAGAAGTCATTATACACATAGTAATAAAATATCAATGAAAATGAAGAAGTGATAGAACACTATCAAATGAAATTGGGTTATGAAATTTATTTACAAATTGGTAAAATTATATCCATTTCCACTTAGATGAAATAATTCAAATAGTAACATAAAATAACAATAATAAGGAAATATTTAATATAATAAAATTAGAAGGTGAATAATATAAATCATATAATATAAATTAGGTGCAAAGCAATAAAAGTTTCCTTATAGTAATCAAATTATGAAGAAAACCCTTTCCTTATGCTTCCTTTTGGATGAACGTATATTAACCACATATATAGTGGTTTTAAACATGTTATTAACATATTTAATAACCATATCAAAATTTTCTAATCATTTATGATCCATTTATAACATCTTATCACACCTTCATTAATAATGTCTCATTATTTTCATTGTTTCTGGTGTTAATAGCCTTGTTTTATCATGTGTTTTTTTTGAGTCTTTCAGTTATTAGACATATTTTATTGCTATATATTATAGAAAATAATTATCATAAAATAATTTCTATAAATATATATTAATTATACTATTATAATTGATAATTAATTAATTTAATGGAAAATGAAGTACGTTATGATCATGGAGACAGTACCTCATAAGTACGCATGTGTTACATTTTAATATTTTAAATTATCCTTATGGATAAAGGGTAAATAAAATTTTACCATTAAAGGATTATCATATGATTATTAACAATTTATTAGGTACTTATATATGTTATTCATGTTGTTTTTTGAGGAACAGAGAGTCACATAGCTTCATGACCCCGGTAGTCCACACGTACATGAACGATGTAATCATATTTAATTAGTTGAAAAGGTGGAACATAAAATGATATATTATCTTCTAATAATGATTAATTTTTCATAATTATCATAATTTATTTATTTATATCACATATTAACACTAACATTGTCTTTATGATCGTTCATGTGATGCGTTAGTGAATGACAAATCACATTTCTTCGCGATGCGGTTGTCTGTCGTACACACAAGTGACGTTATCATATATCGTATAGAATTTAAAGAGAAATGATATATATGATACAGTGACTCAAGAGAAATAAATATATTATTACTATAAAAAATATAATTTATATCCACCATCATCCCCAACCTTGTGATGTTGAAGTGAAAAAATTAATAACATTAGTTTACAAGGTGGTAGTCTGTATTATGGACGAATGAGGATTTTATAACACTTTAGACGGAAGTGGATATTTTTCAATGTCCTGAATTTATTTTTAAAACATCTAATTATATTAAATATATTGATTAAATGTATATCATAAAGGTATAATAAAAAATTTAGTCGGTGGGAAAAAGATGTAAAATAAAGAAGCTCGTTGAACTATATTATCTCTTCTTCGGGTACCCTCCATAGGTTATCACTAATGACCATATAGGTTTTATTTTATTACCAATGTATGTTTTTCAAGAATATGGGAGGAAATATTTGGATTTATTATTTTAGTTAAATTGTGAACCTATTGGTTTTGACGGTGCTAATATAGGAGAAGAGGGATGGCCTTTTATAAGTGGGGTGAGTGGAACACTTCCACTTTTTTGAAAGGTTGAATATAAGGCCCCAGCCTTAAACCTTACTTAATCTTGAGTTATTACAAGATTACACATTGAGGATCTTTTCAGGTTTAGAGTTTTAGAGAATTAGATAATGAAACTTGCATTACATTCCACATTTAAACAAAGTGGTTACATAAAAGACAATATCTGTTCTTCCCATCAACGGAAACATATTTTAAATAAAACACGGATTCTTTCTTGACACATCCTTGACACTATCATCACATCATGTACCATTCCCTTGACCTATGAAAAACATTTCAAAAACATGGGATGAGCATAAAAAGCTCAGTAAGGGTTATAAAAATATGGAAAGGAAACATGAGTTCATATATACATAAGAATGAAATCATACTTTACCCATAAAACATAGGCACTTTAACATACCTCATCAAACCATGAATAAATCACAGAAATCATTATACAAAAAGGTAACTTGAGTTATTCATAACATTTTTACGTAGGGAGTAACCCTCTTGGTTACGTTTGGAATACCCATCACAGTATATTCCCTAAATCTCTTCAGAGAAACCTTAACGTTTCACTCCTTCGCGTTACCCAATGCATTGGAGAGCTATATCGGGCTCACCCGCCCTTAGTCTATCATGGAACCACCCGTCTTCATAATAATGCCCAAGAACCTCAACATAATCGTATCACATAAAACAAGCATAAAGGAAACATAACATTTCCACTTTTCAATCACAAGATATCAATACATCACATTGATATAAAAACATTATGAAAACCATTTTCAATACCAAAATAAATGAAAATTAAAACATGGTATTTATTTTTCTTTTAAAAAAAGTATGGCATGTAGAGGAAGCCAAAACTCAAATAATGGTCACGGCGGTGGAGAAGTCGTTGTCGACGCATACGTACGAAAAAAACATTCCCTTTTGTCTTTTAGTAAACACTTCGTATAAAAAAAAGATTCCTTTTGAATAAATGTAAAAGTCAAAGGGGTTTATACACCGTATAAAAGAAGGTTGTGTATAAAACAAAATATGTCTCCACGAAAGGAGATTGAGATGAAGTCCCATACAACTTTGAAGCTTTTAACATTTTAAAAAATTAATATCCATATAAATAAATCCTTAAAACCATTTTTAAAACATTGATATTAATAAGAACAAATAATTAAAACATTTAAAGTGATACTCTGGTTAAAGGGGTTTTACCAAAATTAATGACAATTGAATACAATAATTGAGGAATAACATTTAATCAGAACTTTATAATATCATGAGAATAAATGGAATCATGATATAATATTACAAAGGAAAGTATATACACCATATATGAGTGAATTGGTGCATAACAACAATGAAGTCTCAATAGAGATGTAAAATGTGATGAAATCCATTATAAAGAAGGTATCCTTAAATTAAGGATAAATAAATCTCAAAATTATGTGTGACAAATATAAATACACCCAATATAATTGTACATTAAGTGTAAAACAATAAAAGGTCATTCACACATATTCAAAGGATGACATATTCAATAACTACATGTTGAACCCAAAGAAATCGAAATTGGGTTAAAAAGATCCCTTGGTAAAATTCGACAGCCTAACGGCGTCACTTCAAGAATTCAGAAAACAAGTTGATGAGAGATAAAAAGGGAATCTCATCACTTGGAAATAAAATTTACATCAATTAGGATATAGAATAATATATCCCAACAAAATAGTATGTGAATTAAAAGACATAACAAATGAAGTCTTTTAAAAAGAGGAGGGTGAAAGGTTCCCTTACCGACTTGGGTAACTTTCGAAAAGTACACCCCATTGAAGAAGTGTCATACAATGAATATGTAAATACCCAAAAATGGAATTATATTACAAAAGTAGGGTAATAATGTTCAGTACATAAACCACTCAAAGGAAATTGTGGCAAATGTAGCATAAATCTCACGGGAATAAAAGTGAGATGAAAAATCTCTTACGAAAACTCGGCAGCCTA
Organism: Viscum album; assembly: GCA_963277665.1. Classification (NCBI taxonomy): domain Eukaryota; kingdom Viridiplantae; phylum Streptophyta; class Magnoliopsida; order Santalales; family Viscaceae; genus Viscum; species Viscum album. The sequence goes on along the minus strand of OY728121.1, from coordinate 1,651,171,179 downwards.
ACGGTGCCACTTAAAAATTCCAAAATGGATTGATGAGAGGAAATAGGGTCTCTCATCACATCAAAATAAAGTTTACAGAAAGATGAATATAAAAGAACATCCCCCAACCTAACAAAGAGGATCTTAAAAGAAGTCACATAAAGGAGAGTACATAAAAAGAAAGAGAGAGGTTAGATCTCTTACGAAAATTCGGCAGCCTAAGGGCGCCACTCAAAACATCCAAAATGGATTGATGAGAGAGAATAGGGTCTCTCATAATATTTACATAAAAATTACAGTAAGATTAATATAAAATAACATCCCAATCACAAGAAATATGAGCTTTAATGGAATTACATAAAAGAGTGTACTTAAAAAGAAAGAGAGGAGTAGGATCCCTTACCTCGGGTCCGACTTGACTCGATCATTCTTTAACGTCCTGAATAATAAACTTGAGTTAATTTCCACTTTATTAAGAACCTTTTTCTAGTTCATTATTCCTTTTAGATCACTTATTGTCATGTTATAAATATTATGTAATCATTTAAGTTAATAATGTTTGTTTTGTCGATATTTGGTTCTTAAGTCGAAAGTGGACTTCTTACAATTACATGTTGTTCGTGTGGTCAACGGTTCTTTATATCCAGAATGACATTCCTGATTTGGATAGAATATATATCATATATATCCATAATATAAATGTATTTATAATATTACATAATCATTTAGAGGTAAGAAATGAAATGCACCGTTCATGGAGACGGTAAGCTGTACGTACGCATGAACGCTACTTTCATTTCTTTGTCATATTAATGGAATTAAAACTAAATGAGAGGTATGTATATTTTAATTACAGAATTATATTCATCATTTAGATGTATCATTCATCATATATATACATTATATACATGTACTTATAATAGTACATTACATTTGGGGATAAGAAATGAAATGCACCATTCATGGAGACGGTAAGCCGTACGTATGCATGAACGCTACATTCATTTCTATCTCATAATTTAATGGAAATAAATAATAATGATATATAGGTATATTATAATTCCAGTATAACATCATATATAATAACATTAAATCCATCCTTTATACGTCCCAGGTATGGCATTAACGAATCACATCAATTTGAGGGGGTGGTAGTCCGCACTTCCTAAAATTAAGATATCGTGTATACCCATAATGGAAGCCATAAAGGTAAGCCACAAATGAAAAATACAGAAGCTTAATTAAAACATAAAAATATTATATATCATATATAAATATAGTGACTTCTTAATGGCCACCTTTGAAGGTGTTATATGAGTGTTGAACAATCATCGTTTCGTGAGGCAGAAATTCGCCATCCACGAAAACAGTATGTTCTTTAACCATTAGATGTAGGAGTGTGTAAGTGTAGCTCGAATAATTATTATAACAACATCCTAGTATATTTAAGATAGTGGAGTTGTTAAAAAAGAAATGAATAAAAAGAGTTTAGGGGGTTGGAGTGGCAAAATAAAACAAAAGGACTCAAGTGAACACATTACCTTAAAATCGGGTAACTCCCTTTGGTTTGATCTCAAAGGCTTCTGTGGGAAGACTTCTGCCCAAATTGAGGCTTCAAGGAGTAATATAGGGATGTGGAGAGACAAAATGGGCAGGGTTTGGCCGAGCCAAAGGCTTTGGGGGTGTGGGTAAGGAGGTAAAGGTGGGGGCCTTTTATAAGAGGAGAGGAGGGGCACTCTTGGAATGTAAGCAAATGTTACTTTATTTGAAAATGGTATTCGGATTTAGGAGGTCCCAAATTTATGTGTTTTGAGGGTAAGGTGATAAGGGTTCGATATCCACTCAACTAATAGGTTTTTGACATGTTTAGGTCTTAGATATTACATTATCTTTCCATTTTATTTAAATCGTTAAATAATGAGGTCATCGCTGCATCATCATGATGTCATAAATAAATTAATTTATTTAATGTCTAAAAATTATAAAAAAAATACTATGATGTAGGAATTCTTTTTAGCTTTCCAATTAATATTTATAGTCAAAAATATTATTTGTATTACCCCATGTAAAAATTGTTTTAGTAAAACATTTCATGTTTGTCTCATTTTTTCTTTAACTTTAAATAAAACGATATTAATGTCATTTTCCAACCAAAGTGGCTTCATGGGGTCCCCAAGTTTACCCATGGGTTTTCTTTGTCGTCCATGACACATCCAATGAGGTTAGGACATGTTTCAAGTTCATTTCATATTATTAAAACATTATTCTTACCTTAAGCTACACTAATTACCTCAAATCGCGATTAAAAACTTAATAAGTTACTATTCATAAAAAAAAATTATTTTAATCCCATTGAAGTACATTTTACTTCTTAATGACAACCATGTATGTCATATTTTTGAAATTCAAAGCACAAAGGTGGCAAAATTTCATTTAAATGGAAACTCAGTTTTTATAAGTACCACTTAGTGGTTTCACTATTCATCAAAAATTGAAGTTTTTCAGAAAATTAACAAAAATTCACCCTAAGCTATATTTGATATTCCGAATTCAAAAATGAAGTCTATTTTAAAAAATTCAAAACAAATTAGTCACATTAATTAATTTAATAATTAATTCCCGCTGTCAGAGCAAATAGCGTGTTTTTATGAAACAATAAGTATCAAAAGATTAACACTAGATTAAGTCTGATTTGAAAGTGAAATTAATTCCAACAACCACTATTGGATTTATTGGTAAAAATATATTCGAATTTCAATTTAAAACAGATTCAAAATATAATCTATTCATATAAATAAATTAGATTAAAAAGAGGTTTTGAATTAAAATAAAACATTATACACTATTCATTAAAAAAATGAACTTTATCAGAAAGATACCAAAAATTTACACAAAGTAAATTTTTATGTCCCAATTCTTAAGAAGAGTTTTATTTGGTCCAAAAGAAAATATAAGAGTGAACAAAACTATATTTAATGACGGTTCACCATCAAAAGGCGATAAGTGAACCTTTAGTGAAAACAATGGCATATACGCCTAAAATTGAATTCTTTCCATATTTTAAGCCTTTATCCTTTATTGGATAAATGTAAAAACATTTAAAAAAAATATAATCATATTTTAGTTATTTCTATCCATTCCCGCCAAAAAAACAGCTACATGTTAACTACCATTTAAAATAATATTATTTTATTATTAGAGGGCAACGTAAGATTCCCAAGAAACTCGTTGTTGCGTGTTGGGTACGCCATCGAGCATAGCGTCCCCTTTAAAGTCATATTAATATTTTATTCACAAATATGGATAAATATGAAAATGTCATATTCTTTATTTACCTGGGGTGTTACATCCTTCCCCCCTTTTGGGAATTGCGTCCTCGCAATTTTAAAATTGGGCTTGGAAACATCCTTGAAAGTCCCACATCGGAAGAAGAGTCTGTAAAACAATCACTTTAAAATAAATAAAGATAAGTACAAAGGTCACACGAGTTAACCCATACTAGGATTCCACGTATGAAAACATGGACATGGAGGAGAAAACATAGGGTCATGTTCTAATGAAGAGTGATAGAAAACATGTTTAGGAGAAAGTTAACCATGATAAAATCACAAACATGTGATAGGTTATACGGTATTCAATTCCCCAGTAGTAAAAGTTAATAGAAAACATTTTTGTTTTAAGATACTTTTTATTAGGGAATTTATTCATAAGGAAACATAATCACTTATCATGTTTACTTTTAACTTTTATTATATTCCTTACACAAACTCATATTTTCTCCAAAAGGCGAGTATTTAGGAAGACTTGTTCACATTAAGAGTACTATAATCAACTTTTAGAGAATCACCTAATCCACAAAAGAGAACTATATACTTCTCATTTCTTTATACTTTAACCAAAACCAAAACCAAAAAGGCTAGTACAAGATCAGATAATCCAGAAAAGGATAACCCTTTATAAAAAGAAAATCCATTCTTAACCTCCAAAATTTGTCCAACAAAACCCAAAGTTCAACGAGGACCATTAGATAAACAATTTGTCCATAAAAATCTTCAAAGTAAACCAATATAAGATTGAAACCCAAATATTTGAAAGATTTATTCACATAGTCTTCCATGTTAAATCATAACATTTATCTCCAAACAACATCAGTTTCTCCTAAAGTCTCGTATTGAAAAGTAATTAACATAATCACATATCCTCCATGATAGGTTAATAATTTTCATAAATAACCCAAAATCAACTTACTCTTAATTCATAAAATCATATAACTAGAAAGAATCAGTCAAACTAACCATGGACTTCACGTAGTCCAGTGGTAGGCGATAAATACCAGTCGCACTTTGGTTGTGGGTTCGATTCCCGCAGCATTGTCTGACGCGACGGGTTGTCACATGGTCTGCGTGTTGTCATTTTTCCAAAGCTATATATTTCTCAACATATTTCCCAAAACGAGATAAAATCTTCAAAAATAAACATAACATATTTTAACCTCAAGTTTATCTCAGGCCTTTCATTTTCCATCATAACATATACTAACCCATAATTACCTCAAAAGTAAGGATCATATAAACCCTAATGGTTACCTTTTTAATTATTACCTGAACTTCCACATCGATTGGACATCTCGTACATGATGAATTATAGAACATACCAAGGTTCAAGTGGTTGATCATGACTCCTTGATAGTTTGATTAGAACAACCACGAGTTTCCTCATTGAATACCCCATTTCATCGAGTCTCTTAATCAGAGAACCACCATAGTTTCCTTCAAACCAATTGTCACTTTGGTGCATGCGAGATCCAGCCATTCACCAAAAACAGAAATGTCAGTGTGAGTATATCAACAATACCATCATGTACTAATGGGGAAGGTAAACACTAAAATATACTTACTCATTCACTTTATCTAAAACTAGGACTCTTTCTGAAATCCTATCCATTATGGTAATGTCACTTATGATTTGAGAATACCCTAACTTCTAAAGTTATCTAAACCAACCTTTGATACCAACTATAAGGCCCCAGCCTTAAACCTTACTTAATCTTGAGTTATTACAAGATTACACATTGAGGATCTTTTCAGGTTTAGAGTTTTAGAGAATTAGATCATGAAACTTGCATTACATTCCACATTTAAACAAAGTGGTTACATAAAAGACAATATCCATTCTTCCCATCAACGGAAACATATTTAAAATAAAACATGGATTCTTTCTTGACACATCCTTGACACTATCATCACATCATGTACCTTTCCCTTGACCTGTGAAAAACATTTCAAAAACATGGGATGAGCATAAAAAGCTCAGTAAGGGTTATAAAAATATGGAAAGGAAACATGAGTTCATATATACCTAATAATGAAATCATACTTTACCCATAAAACATAGTAACTTTAACATACCTCATCAAACCATGAATAAATCATAGAAATCATAAGACATAAAGGTAACTTGAGGCATTCATAACATTCTTACATAGGGAGTAACCCTCTTGGTTACGTTTGGAATACCCATCACAGTATATTCCCTAAATCTCTTCGGAGAAACCTTAACGTTTCACTCCTTCGCGTTACCCAATGCATTGGAGAGCTCTATCGGGCGCACCCGCCCTTAGTCTATCACGGAACCACCCGTCTTCATAATAATGCCCAAGAACCTCAACAAAATCGTATCACATAAAACATGCATAAAGGAAACATAACATTTCCACCTTTCAATCACAATATATCAATACAACACATTGATATAAAAACATTATGAAAACCATTTTCAATACCAAAAGAAAAGAAAAGTAAAACATGGTATTTATTTTTCATTTAAAAAAAGTATGGCTTGTAGAGGAAACTGAAACTCAAATAATGGTCACGGCGGCGGAGAAGTCATTGTCGCCACATACGTATGAAAAAAAACATTCCCTTTTTTCGTTTAGTAAACAATTCATATAAAAAATATTCTTTTTGAATAAACGTAAAAGTCAAAGGGGTTTATACACCGTATAAAAGAAGGTTGTGTATAAATCAAAATATGCCTCAATGAAAGGAGATTGAGACGAAGTCCCATACCACCTTGAAGCTTTTAACATTTTAAACCATTAATATACATATAAATAAATCCTTGAAACCATTTTGAAAACATGGATATTAATAAGAAAAAATAATTAAAACATTTAAAGTGATATTTTTGTTAAAGGGGTTTTACCAAAATTAGTGACACTTGAATACAATAATTGAGGAATAACATTTAATCAGAACTATATAATATCATGAGAATAAATGGATTCATGATATAATATTCCAAAGGACAGTATATACACCATATATGAGTGAATTGGTGCATAACAACAATGAAGTCTCAATAGAGATGTAAAATGTGATGAAATCCCTTATAAAGAAGGTATCCTTAAATTAAGGATAAATCAATCTCAATATTATGTGTGAAAAATATAAATACACGTATTATAATAGTAAATTAAGTGTAAAACAATAAATTTTCATTCACACATATTCAAAGTATGACATATTCAATAACTACATGTTGAACCCAAAGAAATCGAAATTGGGTTAAAAAGTTCCCTTGGTAAAATTCGACAGCCTAACGGCATCACTTCAAGAATTCAGAAAATGAGTTGATGAGAGATAAAAAGGGAATCTCATCACTTGGAAATAAAATTTACATAAATCAGGCTATAGAAGACCATATCCAAAAATAATAGTATTTGAATTAAAAGGCATAACAAATGAAGTCTTTTAAAAAGAAGAGGGTAAAAGGTTCCCTTACCGACTTGGTAACGTTCGAAAAGTACACCCCATAGAAGAAGTGTCATACAATGAATATGTAAATACCCATAAATGTAATTATATTAAAAAATGAGTGTAATAATGGTCATTACATAAACCAATCAATGGATATTTTGGCAAATGTAGCATAAATCTCACGGAATAAAAGTGAGATGAAAAATCTATTACGAAAACTCGGCAGCCTAACGGCGCCACTTAAAACATCCAAAATGGATTGATGAGAGGAAATATGGTTTCTAATCACATCAACATAAATTTTACAGAAAGAGGAATATAAAATAACATCCCCCAACATAACAAATAGGAGCTTAAAAGAAGTGACACAAAGGAGAGTACTTAAAAAGAAAGAGAGAGTTTAGATCTCTTACGAAAATTCGGCAGCCTAACGGCGCCACTCAAAACATTTAAAATGGATTGATGAGAGAGAATAGGGTCTCTCATCATATGTACATAAAAGTTACAGTAATATTAAATGTAAAAGAACATCCCAATCACAAGAAATATGAGCTTTAAAGTAATGACATAAAAGAGTGTACTTAAAAAGAAAGAGAGGAGTAGGATCCCTTACCTCGGGTCCGACTTGACTCGATCATTCTTTAACATCCTGAATAATAAACTTGAGTTAATTTCCACTTTATTTAGAACCTTTTTCTAGTTCATTATTCCTTTTATATCACTTATTGTCATGTTATAAACATTATGTAATCATTTATGTTAAGAATGTTTGTTTTGTCGATATTTGGTTCTTAAGTCGAAAGTTAACTTCTTACAATTACATGTTGTTCGTGTGGTCAAAGGTTGTTTATATCCAGAATGAAATTCCTGATTTGGATAGCATATATATCATATATATCCAGCATATACATGTATTTATAATATTACATAATCATTTAGAGGTAAGAAATGAAATGCACCGTTCATGGAGATGGTATGCCGTATGTACGCATTAACGCTACTTTCATTTCCTTGTCATATTAATGGAATTAAAACTAAATGAGAGGTATGTATATTTTAATTCCAGAATTATATTCATCATTTAGATGTATCATTCATCATATATATCCATTATATACATGTACTTATAATAGTACATTACATTTGGGGATAAGAAATGAAATGCACCGTTCATGGAGACGGTAAGCCGTAATTACGCATGAACGCTACTTTCATTTGTATCTCATACTTTAATGGAATGAAATAATAATGATATATAGGTATGTTATAATTCCAGTATAACATCATATATAATAACATTAAATCCATCCATTATACGTCCCACATATGGCATTAACGAATCACATCACTTTGAGGGGGCGGTAGTCCGCACTTCCTAAAATGAAGATATCGCGTATACCCATAATGGAAGCCATAAAGGTAAGACACAAATGAAAAATAAATAATCTTAAGTAAAACAAAAAAATATTATATATAATATATAAATATAATGACATCTTAATGGCCACCTTTGAAGGTGTTATATGAGTGTTGAACAATCATCGTTTCGTGAGGCAGAAATTCGCCATCCACGGAAACAATATGTTCTTTAACCATTAGATGTAGGTGTGTGTAAGTATATCTCGAATAATTATTATAACAACATCCTATTATATTGAAGATACTGGAGTTGTTACAAAAGAAATGAATAAAAAGAGTTTAGGGGGTTGGAGGGGCAAAATAAAACAAAAGGACTCAAGTGAACACATTACCTTAAAATCGTGTAACTCCCTTTGGTTTGAGCTCAAAGGATTCCTTGTGAAGACTTCTGCCCAAAGTGAGGCTTCAAGGAGTAATAGAGGGAAGTTGAGAGACAAAATGTGCAGGGGTTGGTAGAGCCAAAGGCTTTGGGGGTGTGGGTAAGGAGGTAGAGGTGGGGGCCTTTTATAAGAGGAGAGGAGGGGCACTCTTGGAAAGTAAGCAAATGTTACATTATTTGAAAATGGTATTCGGATTTAGGAGGACCCACATTGATGTGTTTCTAGGATAAGGTTATAAGGGTTATAAATCCACTCATCCAATAGGTTTTGGACATGTGTAGGTCTTAGATATTACATTATCATTCCATTTTATTTAAATTTTTAAATAAGGAGGTTATCGCTGCATCATCATGATGTCATAAATAATTTAATTTATTTAATGTCTAAAAATTATAAAAAAAATACTATGATGTAGGAAATATTTTCATATTTCCAATTAATATTTATAGTCAAAAATATGATTTGTATAACCCCATGTAAATTTTTTTTTAGAAAAACATTTCTTGTTTGTCTCATTTTTACTTTAACTTTAAATAAAAAGATATTAATGTCATTTTCCAACCAAAGTGGCTTCATGGGGTCCCCAAGTTGACCCATGGGTTTTATTGGACGGCCATGACACATCCAATGAGTTTAGGACATGTTTAAAGTTCATTTCATATTATTAAAACATTATTTTTTCTTTAAACTACACTAATTACCTCTAATAGCGATTAAAAACTTAATAAGTTACTATTCACCAAAAAATTATTTTAATCCCATTGAACAACATTAAACTTCTTAATGACAACCATGTATGTCGGATTTTTGAAATTCAAAACACAAAGGTTGCAAAATTTCATTTAAACGGAAAATCAGTTTTTATAAGTACTACTTTGTGGTTTCACTGTTCATCAAAAATTGATGTTTTTCAGAAAATTACAAAAAATTCACCCTAAGAAATATTTGATATTCCGAATTAAAAAATGAAGTCTATTTTACAAAATTCAAATCATATTAGTCACATTAATTAATTTAATAATTAATTACCGTTGTCAGAGGAAATAGCGTGTTTTTATGAAACAATAAGTATCAAAAGATTGACACTAGATTAAGTCTGATTTCAAAGTAAAATTAATTTCAATGACCACTATTGGATTTAATGGTAAAAATATATTCTAATTTCAATTTAAAACCAATTCAAAATATAATCTAATAATATAAATAAATTAGATTAAAAAGAGGTATTGAATTAAAATACAACATTTTACACTATTCATTAAAAAATGAACTTTCTCAGAAAGATACCAAAAATTTACACAAAGTAAATTTTGATGTCCCAATTATTAAGAAGAGTTTTATTTGGTCCAAAATAAAGTATAAGAGTGAACAAAAATATAATTAATGACAGTTCGCCATCAAAAGGCGATAAGTGAACCTTTAGTGAAAACTAGGGCATATACGCCTAAAATTGAATTCTTTCCGTATTTTAAGCCATTATCCATTATTGGATGACCGTTAAAACATTTAAAAACATATATAATCATATATTAGTTATTTCTATCCATTCCCGCCAATACAACGACTACATGTTAACTACCATTTAAAATAATATTATTTTATTATTAGAGAGCAACGTAAGATTCCCAAGAAACTCGTTGTTGCGTGTTGGGTACGCCATCGAGCATAGCGTCCCCTTTAAAGTCATATTAATATTTTATTCAAAAATATGTATAAATATGAAAATGTCATATTCTTTATTTACCTGGGGTGTTACAGTGAATTCTATCCATGTTTTGTTAAAGTATTCAGTACCATATATTCTTCTATTAAAAATAATATTAGGGATATGGTCAGAAATGTGTCATAAAATGTGGTTGAACATGTATCTAGGTCATTTTTATTTTTCATTTTAATATTTAATGCCATGTTAAACTAATTTTTACCTTAATTGTTGTAATAAATTTTAATTGTTTTCACTAGTCAATCTGGTAAAAAATTATGTTTGTAATTTTTATGAATTATAAATTATTCATATTTGAAATACATTATTATTTTAGAAATAAAATTCATAGAATTGGGAAAAAATTAATATAAAACTATTCCCATAAACATCATGGGAAAAAAAATTTATAGTGAAACAATTCAAATGTTTCTAATGTTTTATATCTAATTTCAATATTAAAGTAATTGAAATGTGGTAAATTCTATTAATTGATATATAATTTTACAATTTGGAATTTAAGAAAAATTATAAATATAATTAAAAATTATAAATATAATGAACCAATATTGACATACATTAACATTACATAACATTAGTGGAATACTTTAAAAATTATAGAAACAAACACTTAAAGACTATAATTAGTCAAATGCCTTTAGAAACATGAAAAAATATTCAATGGTATATTAGTGGAGCTATATTATCTGTTAATATGTTCATCATTACTATAATCCATCTTAAAAAAATCATACATAATACAAAAATTCATAATTAGGGGAAGGAAACAAAAAAAGGGTGATCTCATATGCTCAATAAGGGCAAACAAGGGATACCTGAAAGAGAAAACAACAGACTAGGGATATGATAATGTGATCATAACATTAGAGGATCATATCGAGTATATCAAAGATCATATGAACGAATAATTTAATATCTCTTAGAAGTTCATAAGACATGAATTAAATAGAAATGAAGAACCTAATAAATGAAATCATAACATAGGAATAAGACATGGAACAGTTGCATTCATAAAAAAGATAAATCATTACAAATAAGTAAGGATGTGTGGATAGAAATTATAATGGAACATTATTGGAACTCCACCAACTAGGTAGGATACACCACCATACCCATTTATAGTCATTTATTTGAGAGGTACCATGTTTCCCTATATTCTGATAGTGGATCAGGTTTCCCCATAATCCCATGGTGTACTGGGTTTCCCCATATTCCATATTTATAGTGACTACACCTATATGGTGTGACACACCACCATACATAGTAGTAATATGTTCCTTGTAAGGTATTGGGTTTCCCTAATTTTCCCATAGTGGATCTTGGCTGTTAACTTTATTTCCATCATTATCTAATGAGATATAAATTTTAACCCAATTCAGTGGAAGGGGATATAGGTCCCACCTATCTCAAAATAAAATCATCCATACATTTGAACTAGATTGTAAAATTTTCATCATATGGTGACCTAAAAAATGAGATGGACTTCATTAACATTATATCATAACCCATGAAATGAGATGGGTACCATAACAATTTAATCATATCATAACATATTGAAAGGAGATATGTTACATAACAACTTTATGCCAAAATAACCCATGAAAATAACACTACTGGAAAATTTCCCCATACCCTTGGTTTCAAACTATGGGAATAGCCCATCAAACCATGGGTATAGGCTATTCTAATGGTTTGATAAACTATGGGCTCATGAGGCATCAGTATTTCCCTATAACCATAGTTTTGATGAAACCGTGGGTATAACTTAATGAAATTTCATCATACCCACGGATCTGGTAAATTGTGGGTATACAAATATATATATGGTTTACAGAACTGCAGGTATACATTTTTAGAGCAGATATTATATAACCAAGGTTATGTAAAATGAGAGTACAGAATGGTTTCTTCACAGCACACGTATCCACAGTTCAACAAACAGCGGGAATATATAATTTTTTGGTAGTGAATAATGTAAAATTGAACTACATACCATTGGAGATGCGCGATAAAAGAGAAAGGGGTCACCCACACCCCACTTACCACCCATCCCCACCTACACCCTCTCCCCCCTCCTCACAACCCCCTTCCCCATTCCCCCTTCACTCCCACCACAACCTACACATTGCCTCTCCTGCCCCCTTCACCCCAACTACCCCCATTACCCAATGCCCCCACCCCCCTACACCCAACCCTAGCCCCACCCCCTGCACCCAGTCCCCCTCCCCCTCCACCCAGCCCCCCTGCACCCAATCCCCCCTCCCCCTTCACCCAGTCCCCCTTCACCCAACCGCACCACCTATGAAAAAAGGAGATGTTATCTAGTACAAAATTTCTATTTATATTATTTGATTATATAATTGATCAAATTTAATTGGTATTTCATTTATCAAAAACCTTATTGTCAAATTTTTGGGTCAATAGTGGGATGGTAGTTAACTACACAATCATGTAGTGGCCATTGGGTAGCATGATGGAGGACTCTAGTTAACATATTCCTACTGGTTTGTCTGAGAAAAAGATATTGGATCCTCTATAAAACAAACATAGGGGTATCATGTACCTAATAATTTTGAATCGTATATATGGTGGGTTTGTGTTGTATTTTCAAAGTGAGGAGACATAGGACTTTTAGGCCCTCCATTTCTTTCCTACCAATGGTTTTCCAAAATTTTTTAGCTAAATTTGGGGAATAATATCCAATACCACCTTTAATCTTCCACCTATTACATTTATTGATATGAGGGGGTGTTTTAATCACCCTTATGGGTGTGTTCCTTCACCTCCCCCTATATATATTCCCCCCATTTTCGACATACAAATTGTTAGAATCTCCATATAGAATTTTATGTCATATTCCATTAGAAATTGGTATAATTATTTAAGGATAATGTATATTTTTTGTGTACTCTATTGGGGATGTAAAAGTAATACAAATGAAACTACTTTCATAAAATGATAATAGATTTATTCCACTAGGTGTATTTTCATGGAATTTTTATATTTGAGAAGAAATTTGTGATTTTTAGTCTGTTTGTTAACTATAATTATGGTTATAAGAATTTCAAAATCAAAGAATGAGTCTATTATACAATATTTTATATGTTTTCAATGTTTCAATATTTTTATGTGAGTTTTCAACAATATTTTTTATTCGATTAGATTATTCAATTCACTAGATTTTGTTTATAATTTATTAGTGTGTTATTGAGGCCAATAATATGAGATCATTATCCTTATGATGCTCGATTGGATTTTAAATGAGGAATACACTAGGGTAGAAAATATATGGATACTGGAATATCCAAAAAGGTTGTCCCTTTAATAATTAATTATATAATTGAACAAATGTGCATTTATTTTTTCTTCGTCCCGAAATACACCCAAAGAGGTGGTGAATTAGAGTTAACTAATTTATTCATTTCTTTATAAAATATTGGATCTTGTATTTTAATTGGAAATGTATATGTGAGTATTATTGTCAAACATAAATAAATATATAAATTTAAAGATAATGTGCATGGAATATAACATGATTCACCTAAAAAGGGAATATCCAATTAGTGCCTATCAATGATGTGTTGTTATGTAAATTAACTAAGACTTAACTAGTATTCTATTTCAAAATTATGAAGAGATTTTTACTCATCCATGGTCTATAACCTATTCCTTCCATTTAAGCACTTCTTTTAAAATAGAAAAATGTAGATTTGACATAGTGGATGATGTTATAAAATTTTCAAAAAATATAAGTAACAAAAATCAATGGGGGTGTTATTTTATAATGCTTTAATTTTTCATTTTCAGGTCATTAAGAATATACATTCTAGTGTCTTCTTATATTCCATTCCATTAATAAATAACTATTTTATTTCACTAATATAATTCCCTATAATTAATATCCCACTATTCTAGGTTGTATGTTTCATACCCTCTATTATGAATAACATAAATCATCTTATCCAGAATATATTAAATTTAAAATTTGATATTCAAATTTTAATAACTAACCAAATTCTAATCCTTTCATTTTTTAAATTATATCTTCTCCAAAATATATAATCTCTATATAATTATAATTATGAATTATAGGAATTAGATGTAACATCCAAACCCTTTATAAATTGATACATCAATAATTATATTAGAAATCTTGAGAAACCTAATTATTTGGATTATAATATCCATTATAAAGTGGATAGGATTTTATAATTTAATTTTATTCATAATTACTATATGATATGGAGCCAAAAAAATAATTATGGGGAATAATTTATTGACTCACTATCCATTCCATGATGTAAATGGTGAAAGTGTTGTTGACACCTATTGACTCAAAATATTATTTTATTTTTTTCAGTATGTAAAATCCATTCCCACCACAGAAAAGACTAATGTTTTGGAATAGAAACTTATTGACAAAAAAATATGTAATCTTCTATATTTAATTTGATCTAATAAATACACACCCTCTACAATATAATAACAATATTCTTCAAAGATAAATATATATCATTTGGACTAAATTGTAGTAAATGACTACAACGTCCACGTAATCAATTCTCTATCACTACTAGAATTATTCATACCATCAGTAAATTAATATCCTCATCCACCATAATGATGAAATGGAAAATTTTAACCATTCCTTGGAATGAGAAAATACCATTCACTATAATAACAACGTTTCTCTATAGTTTCCCTAAAATATCATACTAGTATAACCTATATCAAATACATCAAATATTCAATGTCCTTTAGAAGACCAAAATAACTAATAAAAATGATAACTATTAAAATAAAAAAAAATCCACACCGATTATTCCAATATTCTCCCCATATTAGTTTTCATGGAAATTCAAAAAATTATGATTACTATCCCTTAGTTATGTTTCCACATCGTCAATAATACAAAATGGGCCCAAAAATATTCTCATCCATCTAAAATAAAAAGAAATCTCATTAATAAATTCTATAAGGCTATCTGAAACCACGCTCGATGTATGAATTATTTTAATTAATTATTAATACAATATGCTAAATGTATTATATGATAATCCCATATCCTTACAAAGTCTACCAAGATAATATCTCTCATTTTTTATTAACACCCATTAAAAAAATTATCCAACAACAATACAGAAATATCAGATATATAATTAGGTATATTTTATAGAGGGGTTTGTCTGGGTCTTCTAGTTTGAAAAAATAGTTTAAACTCCATGCTTCAATGAATGTCTTTGATATAAAAGAACAAATGTTGGTTTTGTTATTATATTGGTAACATGATCTAGAGTTCCAATGAATTATAGATTCACAACATATTTCACCAATTTATCAAATATGAAACCATATTTGATCTCAATATTCTTCATGTGATAATATTTAATATGATTTTTGTACAATCCAGAAGCACTTCATTGTTGTGTGGTGGCTCAACACATCAAATGAGGTGGTTAAATTTTGTAAAAAAAACTTTTTTTTAAATAGAACTTATTTATGGGTTTTAATTGAAATTATTAATATTATCATTAAACCTAACCAAAATCAGAAATTTATATATCATCAACATGATAATTTTACTTGGATAGCCAAAAAAAGTATACTGTATAGGGTACAAAACAACGATGTGTTGATATGAAAATTAATTCCTACTTTACTATTACAAGATTACATCATTAAGAATATTTCAATAAACATCAAAGGTCCATAAACCATTTCTATCACCCACACATTTATTTTTATTGGTTAAAAATAATGATATGACATGCAGGTCAATTTTATTAATGTTTCATAAAAAATAAGTAACTCTGACCAACATGGGTGTTCTTTTATAGTTCTCTAAATTTTCATTTACAGATCATCAATAATATGCACAAAAGGTTCTTTTTTTTAAATTTAATTAATATATATTTCAATTGGATAAAAATAGACTAATTATTGATCTTAAAAATCTTGTTATTCTTTATTATATATATGTTACCCTATATCTCTTAAAATTGAAATCCCCTTAACCAGATTTCATTAAATTTCAAATTTATAATTCAAACTGTAATAGCTGTCAAACTTTTTATCATTCCAAAATATCTTTTTCATCATATCCCAATCATGTCGATGACATATAATTTGAAAAACGCTGATTATGATGTCAATGTAACTGTCAAACCCATCATAAATGGACACATCTGCAATTATGTTAGATTTTAGAAAACCAATTTTACCAGGCATAAGACCATGATTGGTTTGAAAAAGTAGTTTTAACTAATCAATTTCTCTATTATTATGTGATAAATAACATTGAAAACCATTCTTATAATAAAATTCATTGAATCACCACAAATTTAATAGACTAAACAAAATCATCTGTATAAACACCAATACACAAAATGAAGTGTTGTATAACATTGTAAATGAAAAAGAAATCGCATACCAAGATGTCGTAGTTAGGGGCAGGGAGGTGGATGTCGGGATGGAACGTTGCTTGAGATGGGGGAATTTGAGGTCCAGGTGAAGGCCAGGAGGAGAAGGAGCCGAGAGGGGAAGTGGCTGGAAGAGATGGAGCCGAGATGGGGGAGGGGACATCGCCGGAGCTGGGGGCAGGGAGGCGGAGGCTATGATGTTGAGGCAGAGGGGAAAGTTGAATGGTCGAGGTTTTGAGCGGAAGCGATGTTGGAAGGGTAAGACTGGGGAGGGGAGGAGATGTTCAGGATGTGATGGTCAGATGGCCGAGAGGAGGTGGTCGTTGAAGGGGGAGAGGTTTGAAATGCGGAGGTCTGATGGTCTGGAAGAGGTAGTCGAGGAGGGGAGGATAGGGATGGGAGGTAATGGTTTAGGAAGCGATGGTTCAAGAATGGAGTGTGAAGGAAGAGAAAAGGAGGAGCATGCGTTATGGAAGAGGGAGGAGGAGCGTGATGGAAGAGGGGAATTAGGTATTGATTAACAATGGTTTTAATAAAATGGTTGGAATAGATGATAAGAAACACATATCCAAAATGTTCTTCTAAACCATGGGGATAGATGCATGGGGAAAACCCCTCTTTCCCGTAGTGGAAGCACGAATCTAAATCACATAACCCAAAGAAGAGAAATGAGTGTCAGAAGCATGATTCCATAAAAACATAAACAATTAAATATATAATATGAATGGAACATTTGGATAATTTCTTACATGGGAATGATTAACATTAACAGATTTAATAATGGGTTGATAATTACTTGCAAAAATATTTTAAAAACACTTCAAGATGGAAATATAAAATTATATTTGAAAAATATTCTATGAAAAATAAATTATTTTAAATAAAATTATTTGAAAATAATTAAAACATATAAAGAACGATTGAAATCATTTTTAAATTTCATTAAAATACTTTATATAATCATCAAAACTTTTTTAAAACCATTATCTTTGAAAATACATTGAAAACATATAAAGTAATCTCCAAAACAATTTAAAAAATAATTTTAAAATTATATTCAAAATATATAATGAATTGTTGAAAAAAATTTGAAAATAATTTCCTTGAAATCATATAAAATAATATTACAATTTATTTTGATACAATTTCATATAAAATTAATTGAAATTTTATAAATAAGTCTTGAAAAGATTTAAAATACATTTTTAATCATAAATCATTTTTGAAAACCTTTTTCATGGAAATCAACATTTATGATAAAAATTGTCTAGAATATTATGAAAAAAATTACTTAAAAATAAACATGTATAATTAAAATATAATCTTCAAGTAATTCATTGTCATGATTGTAGGCTTGTCCATACATGATTAAAATACCATTTTTACCTTTAAAGTGGAGAAAAGTGACTTGATTGGAAAATGATGTGAAGATTCTGTAAAAAATTGATTTAGAAAAGGTAAAAAATGTGTCATAATTTCCTTGAAAATCATAGGATTAAAGTAAAAAAAATTTCAAAACATTTTTATAAATCATTGTTTTTAATGAACAAATATTTTCGACCAAAAAGAGAGATAGTCCATGGTTTTCACAAAAAATTTATTAGGTATATTAGGTAAAAAGTAGTTGATAAAAATTCTACCATTGCAAGGATATAACAATTAAAATATAGGCGTAAATAAAATTCATGATATCTCTTGATATATTAATAATAACATTTCACCAATGGATGCATAATCATAAACAATCATGAAAAATTATGAGATTACAACAATATACTGTTACCATGTTGGTAACATTAATTCAGCAATGAAAAAAATACATTGAACATAAATTATAATTAAAGTTACATGATTCATTATATATCATTTCAAAAGTAAATATATACCTCTCATAGATGAGTAATGTTTCAGGACCTGATATATGTCTCAATGATGGAATATTGAGACAAATATACTTTATCGATTTGATACCTTCTGAAATAAAACCCCCCATGAAATAAAAATAATAAAATGGATATGTTAATGACCATAAAAATAAATAAAAAAATTATATAATAAATCCATTAAAATTATACATATGAAAAAAAATTGTGTGGGTATTAAAACATGTTTCTCATCGAAATAAAAAAGTGAGATTAAATCCCCTTACATTGTGTCTTGACTCTCATCGTACACATTCAAGAATCCAATAAAAAAAATTTATGTTTATTATACATATATTAATAAACCTTATTTTCATATTTAATACCATATATGTATTCATTATGACATTATATTAGTTGTTTATTAATGATTTAATGTTAATGTTACTCTTCGTGTAATATTCGCGTTGTTTTTTACTCGTTCTGTAATTTGATATCTATTTTTTCCTTATAGATATATCATTATTTATATAATTTAAAACATGATATAAATTTAATTTACATATAGTTAATGATTATTATAATAATATATATAATATATAATTATGAAATTGAATACACTATTCATGGAGATGGAAGGTCGTACATACGCAGGAAGGATGCTTCTGTTTTATTGACGTATTCAAGGAAATAATGTTAATGATATATATACATATATATATATATACGTATATAATATCATTATATTAGAATTATTATATCATATATATCATATCCTTTTACTAAACATATCCTTAATACATCTCATTTTTTTGTGAAATAATCACATCGATTTGAGAGGGTGGTAAAGGACACTTCCGCAAATGAAATTATCGTATTTGCACAAGATTGAAAGCATAATGGTATCTTATAAATAAACATTTAAAATTTTTAAAGAAATTATAAACATCAAATATTTCTTATATAAATAGATCTTTTATCATAATGTCTACTATGAGAGTCGGTAATGGAAAAATGAACAATCATCATTTCATTAAGAAATAGTTCTATATACCCATAAATACTATGATCGTAACTCATTAGATGGATGTGTCTATAATTTATGTTAGAAAACATATCATAAAAACGTCCTATTATATTAAGGATACTGTTTTTAACATTATAATGAAATAACAAGAGTATAAGAAGTGGATAATTGAAAAAAATAAAGGAGCATGAGCGAAGGTGTTGCCTCTTAATCGGGTAACCCCTTTCTGATTTCCCCAAAGTGATTTAATGGAAGATGTGATGCCAAAATGGAGTCTTCAAGGAGAATTTTAGAGTTTTTTGGAAGTATTCTAGGAATATCTTTCTTGATCCTCCGTGGTATGTGTTTTTTGAGGAAGTGGGAGAGTTGGTGGGCCTTTATAGAAAATGGAAATTACACACATTGAATTTTTAAAACATGTTAGTTTTACACACATTTATTCCTAAGAAACCTAACTAACAAGCACAAAAAATCAATAATTGATGGTCTATGTAAAAACTATAGTCATTAAATCATTGTTGGATATGTTTATAGATCATTTATCGACATAAGTTAATGGTTTTTCCCTTATTAAGCTTAATTATATATTAATCACTATAATTTATTATAACTGTATTCACAAAAAATATCGATAAAAAATTAATTTGACCTTATTATACATTATATATTATTCAGATTCCAAATAATGTATCATTTTTTCAAATTAGAATCACCTATACGAATGGGACAACACTGCGAGTTTTTAATGAAAAAACATCCAAATACTTCATTATTTTTTATAAAAAATTTCAAATAGAAAGGGATTAGAATAAAAAAAATAGTATGATTTTATAAAAATATGACCAAATTAGAATTTTAAAACAATTTTAAATATAATTTGGTGTGATAAAAAAATTATAAAAAAAGATGTTATGAATTTAAATCCAATATTTTTACTATTCATAAAAAATTATACATTATAAAAAATTATACTAACCTAATTTTATTGTATAGATTTATAAAATATGTTTATTTTGAAATACTAATTCTAAAAATATTCCAAAAATTGTACTTAAAATTATTCCTCCATTTGATGGTGGTAGAACTACCTTTATAAAAATATATTGTTTTAAGCATAAAATATGGTTTGTTTTTATCTTATGTATATCAAATAAATTGGATGAATATAAAAATATTTGAATTAATATATATAATATTTACAACATGAATATCAATCACTAATTATAATTAATTTAATTTTTCATGGAAATCCACTATTGTGGGCATAAAAATAAAAATACACCTTTTATATTCCATTGGATCATATATTTTCATTTAAAAATAATGGTAAAATATAAATTCATATTATATTTATTTAAAAAATATAATTTCATAAATTATTTAGGAAATTTTATAACCTTTAATTTAATGGTTCAGTTATATATATTTATATTAAATTCAAATACTTTTGTAATATAACATTGTTTGGTAAAATTCGGATATCCATGTTACACAAGACATAATGGAATGTCAATATTGATTGTAATGTACACTAACAACAGTGTTTCGAGTAGAACATTATAAACATTATGATGCGTGTAGTGCAAAAATAACTTGGTGTTGTGTATAACTGAAGATAAACATAGAGATTTAATATATATAAAAACTATTTTCGGTGTTGCGTGAAATGGTAAATATCAAAAATATTTCATTAATTTGAAATAAATAACAAAACTCTTAAGTAGTTAAAATATACCCCACTTAAAATTAATTACTCCCAAGAAATTTATTTGGGAAAGTAATGTTTTAATACATTATTTTTCCTTTCATAGAAAACCACATCATAAAAATGAACATAAAAACATCCTTTAAAAAAGATCATTGGAACCATAACAGTTACCCAAAGTAACACATATCTGGGTTTCATCATTGGAGAAAATATTTAAAAAGTGAAAACATTGACATGGAAGATATATATAACAATAATGTTCTGGAGTACTGTTGTAGAGAACATAGTGAGGATAATGTTTATAATCACAAACCCAATATCTGCAATTATCTAGGGGACACTTTGATTCATTGGAAAATAAGGTACTTGAATAACCTTTTTGGTTACACGATTTTTTCCCCAGGGATGATTATTTTTCATGAGAATATGCACTTACATTATTTCATTACCTTTCATAAGTAAAATCTCTCTATTTGGTCACATCGTGATGAATTTCCAAATCAACTCTTTATCAAAAAATGTAAGGTGAAATTTTCATTATTGAATCACTAAAAACTAATGAGATACCTGATAAGTCATCCCATATCACTTAAGACATCATCAAAAAAATTATATTTGGTTATCAAATTTGCATAAATCCTCATGTGATGAGATAATACATCAATTTCATAAAATTCATCTGATGTTTAACTCAATCATCCCTCAAATTAATTGCCGTATAACCCTTGTAAATGATGATAAAACAATAATTTAGAAATAATGACCCTAGATAAACTTAATAGTGATCCCCGTATATCAAAAATTATCTTTTGGTTGTCACATTCCAAACAGGTGAATAGAATCTTCATATATTCTAATGAGACATTTTAATAATCAGAATTACCAGAAGTACATTTTGAAAACATGAATGGTTATTTAATCCAAATGTCAGTAGATATATTCCTTAAATACTAGAAGTACTATAATTAATCTAAGATGACAAGGATTAATTTTTCCATAAATCAATAATAAATTATAGATTAATCAGTTATATATAGTTTACTTATCCAAATCAATAAATGCTTTTTCTACAATAAACAAAATTTTCATGACATCTTGATCAAATTAAGGGTTAACTTCCCTAAATGAAAATATGAATTTTTAATTCTTTATCGCTATTAAAAAAATAACCTTTCATTCATTACTGATAAATTATACTGAACATAATTACATATTTCATGATTAATATAACATAATCATTGAATCCTAATACATAAATACTGCATTCATACAACGTTATTCTTAAACCATTACTCAAGATTCATCAAATTATTTTATAATAATTCTTTCCTATAATATGAAATATAAATCATGACTTAATGTTCATAAAATATAATATAATCATGTTTATTGGGTTTAATTGAATCTATACTAAAAGAACATTATAGAAAATAAACATTACATTTGTTTCATCTATGTCTTCATAAGAATAACCAATACTTAGACCACATTACTAGTTATCATTATTGGTTATCCATATGTGAAATCGATTTTAGTAATTCCCATACTTTCCACATCAAAAAAATCAATGTTAAAAATGTTCCTTATAGTTATCTGTATTGACTAAAACTATAAAGCATCAGGTGACAACCACATATCATAGATGATAACCACATAATCATTAGAAATTTCATATATGATGACTATATTTGGAAATATTACTTAATATATGATATCCTTGGTTTATCCAAGGTTATTCATATGAAATATCAATTTAAATTCTTCGTGATGGTTCATGAAGATTTTGTGAATTTAAAAATCATATCCCTTAAGAGTGTCGAACCATGAGCAAGGTAAGGCCCATTTTCATGTACCCGGATACACCAAATCAATTCTGACCCACCTTTTTTTAGTTGTTACTCCTAGGTAAATCTATGCAAGAACCAAATACACTTATAGTATCTATAAATGGATGTTTTTCTAGGAAACTACTCATTATATAATTTTCCATAAATTGTAGATAATTTCTAAACCATTAACTAATCTGTATACTTATCCATAGATAAATCCCTAGATATATCCAAAAAAGTATACCTATTGATCTAACTATTACATTATCATCCATGTTTTTTAAGTATGACTAACCATTTTCTAGTATACCATCTATGACCACCCATTCCGGATATACATTAACATTACAAGATTTTTTCAGAATACATTAATCAATATATATATATACACTCCCAAATACCACAATGGGTCTATTTCATATGTAAACATGGATAGAAAAAGATTAATACATTACTGAGCTACATTACCTCAAATATGTTCTTCATGATAGGAATACATCTTAGAAACAATATAATTAATATATATATTCATTACATGGGGTAGGAAACATTAAAAATGTGTTCTCAGATGCTCAATAAGTGTAATCAAGGGATAAATGTAAGAATAAACACGAGAATAAATGTATCTAAATGTGATCATAACATTAAGAGATCATACCCAGTGAATAGACAATTATAAACCTAAATAATTTCATAGATCATGGCAGTTCATAAGACATGAATCACACAGAAATAAATAACATAATCCATGGGATCATAACATTAGAATAAGGCCTGAAATTATTGAATGCAGAAACATGTGATATCATTCCCTTTATTTCAGATTAATTGATATAACTTACCAAGGAAATCTATGGGAACATCACCAATTGGGAGTGACACACCACCATCCCCAGTCATAGTCCTTTCCATTAATGGGATTGGGTTTCCATAACATTCCTTTGTATATCTAGTTTCCCCATCATAGCAAAGTGAATCTGGTTTCACCATATTTCCTCATGGTGGTTACAACACCTACGGGGAGGAACACACTAACTTTACTTGTCGTAGTCCTTCCCTTGTAATGGACTAGGTTTCCCCATCTTCCTATAGTGGATCATGACTATTTACATGATTCTCAACATTATCCCATTATATATAAATATTTTCCCAATTAATTGGATGGAAATATATGTCCCAAACATCTTGTAATTAAATCATTCATACTGTTAGACAAGATACTAAAACCATAATCATATTAGGACCCATAAAAAGAGATGTGTTCCAAAAACATCATATCATAACCCATGAATTGAAATGGGTATCATTAACATTTAATCCCAAAAAAATATACAAATAATATATAGGTTTCATAATCATATCATTAAATAATAACTCTTCAATAGAAACAGGATTCAAAATCATATAACTCATCAAAGAATAACGGGTGTCACAAGCACTATTTTATCAAAACATAAAATATTTAATAAGGAATATGAATGGTACCATTGGTTATATTCCTACATGTCTGTGAGTAATATCAAAGGATTCCATTTTAGATGGAAAATATTATGGAAATGTAATTTATAAAAATTCCTTAAGGGACATATCATTTATTCATTCAAAAAGGCTATTTAAAACCAATAAGCTTTTAAAAAACTTTTTTTATCAAATACATGAAAACATATAATTAATTATTGAAATAAATTTGAAATCCTTTTTTCAGGAAAATATATAAAATTATATTGAAAACATTTTGAAAAACTCTTTTTTGAAAAAAAATTCATAACATATAACGGTGCCATGAAAGAATTTTAAAAATAGTTTCCCTCTGAAATCATTTTTGATAATGTATATATGAATAATTATAATGTTATAAAATTATTTTTTATATTATAAAATATAAAAAAAATTATTTTTTAAAAAAAAAATCATTGAAAAAATTTTCAAAACATATAATGAAGTCTTGAATGTGATTAATTTTTATATAAATAAAAATTTTATGAAAATAATTTTCAATGAAAAAAATTTAAAAAATTGTATTTAAAAAAAATTTATAAAAAATTTTATTAAAAATATACATGTTAAATTACAATCTAATCTTCAATTAAATGATTTTTGTGAGGGCGGGTATGTCCGTACATGTCGACCATTCCTTTTTTTACCTTAAAAGTTCATATAAGCGACTTGATCATAAAATGACAAGAAGATTACATCATTAAAAATTTTTTAAATGGTATAATATGGGAAAAATGTCCTTTAACATCATAGGATAAAATTTATAAATTTTGTTAGTCATTTTTGGAAATAACACTTTTGAAGGAAAATAGATTTAACACTGAAAGCAGAGATAAAGCCATATTTTCTTAAAATCAAATTTTTATGAATCTTAAGTTGAAACGAGTGTAAATGTGTACAATTACACAGATATGAAAATCATATTTAGAGGGTAAACATATTCATTATATTTCATGAGATATGGATAATAACATATCATCAATTGAATCATAATAATAAACAATCTCATTAAATGATGAGATTGTAACAATAAATTGTTACTATTTTGGTAACATTAATTATTGTTTCAAAAAATACAATACATGAAATATAAAACATAGTGAAATAAATATTATTAGTTATATAATATATAAAAATTCATTATATTGAACTCATATATATGTTTAGGTGAATGACATGGAATATGTATTGAAGAAGGCTGATTGAGACAATGTTACTGTACAGATTTGGTAAACTATGAAACAAAACTCCTATGAAATAAAATTAATCAAAATTATATTTAAATAATCATAAATTAATGTATATGAATCCTATATTACATCCATTGGTATTATACACACCACAAAAAAACGAGTGGTGGTTAATTCATGTATTTCCTGGAAAAAACTGAGATGAAATCTCCTTACCTTATGTGTTGACACTCTTCGTACCCATTCAAAATTATAGTATAATAAATTTAATTTCAATATAGATATCTTCTAAACAGATCTAATTTTATCTGGTATCATATATGGTTTTATTATAACATTATATTACCCTGTTATTTTACAATTTCATTTTAGAGATACACTTCATGTAATATTCACATTGTTTTTTGCTTGTTCCTTAATTTGTCATATCTTTGGTCCTTATACATGTATTATGATTTAAAAAAAAAATTAAACCATGCTATAAAGATAATTTATATCCATTGTATTTTTATTATAATAATCTATATAATATATATGTTGGAAATGTAACATTCCTTTCATGGGGACAGTAGGTCGTATGTACGCATGAATACTACTTCTGTATTATTGATGTGTTGAACCAAATAAAGTAAATAAAACATATATATCTGTATATATGTATATAACATCATTAATGTATAATTATTATTTAATATATATCATATAGGTTTACTAATCATATCCTTAATAATTTCCATGTATGATTTTAATGAATCACTTCGGTTTTAGGGGCAGTAGTCCACATTAAATCAAAAGAAATTATTTTATTTACACATGATATAAAAAATAAGGGGTTTTTATAAATAAAAATTAAAAAATTAAAAATAAATTATAAAATTAAATATATCATATATAAATATAATTTACATTATAATTTCGACCATGAGATGCGGTAAAGGAAAAAATAAACAATCATTATTTCGTGATGCAGTAGATCACGTTACACATTAAAAATACGTTGGTTATCTATTAAATGTTGGTATGTGAAATTTTATGTAGAAAAATTATCATAAAATCATAATAATATATTTATGATAATTTTTTTATATATATTAATTTAATAATAATAGTTTAGGAAGTGGATTAATGTAAATAAATTAAAGGAGCTTGTGAGAGTGTGTTACTTTTTAATCAGGTAACTCCACCTTGTTTTCCTGAAAGGTATTACATTGAAGACATTCTAAAAAATGTAGGATTAAAAGTTGAATGAAGGGTTTTTGTATGTGTATTGCGTAGATATTGTGTTAAACTAAATGTTTTGAGAGGTGTGAGGAAGTGGGAGTGGTGGTGGCCTTTAATAGGGAAGGGAACTGACACACTTGGAGTTTTTTAAAAAAGTTAGGTGTGGAAACGATTTTAATTTAACAAATTAAGAAATACATAAAAAATAAATAATAGAAGTTTTATGGGTGAAATATGGCCATCCAATGGGTTTTCAACAAGTACATAGGTCTTTTGGGATCTTATGTTTAAGGTTTATTCCCTTGTTAATCTTAATTTGTCTTAATCAGGATTATTAATTTTAACAACATTCTCTAATTATTTGGGTAAAAAATTATTTTGATCATTATATACAACATAATTAATTTTTATTAAAAAATGGAATACATTTTTTCAGATTACAAGCACATATTTAGAAATTATTAATTTAAAATTCATCCTATAGATGGGACGACACAATGGGGTTTTATAGTAATAACTCCCAAATTATGTCTATATTTGTTTTTCCTAATATCAAAGTAAAATGTTATATAATGACTATAATTTGATTAATTGAAAAAAATATTATATAATTAAAATATTAAAACAATTTAAATATAAATTTATCCTTATTAAAAAATTATATGACAAAAGGTTTTGAATTAATATTCAATATTTTTAAATATTCATTAAAATATTAAACGTTACAAAAAATACTAAAAATAACTTCCCAATATAAATTTTTTGTTTACATTTAAAATATTAGTTTTATTTTGAAATATTAAATCTAAAAAAATTCCAAAAAATTTATTTAAAATGGGCACACCATTAAAAGGTAATAAAACTACCTATATAACAATAATGTGTTTTAAGCATAAAATCTGGTTTGTCCATATCTTATGACTATCAAAACTATTGGATGAATATCAAAATTGTTCAATTGAAAATATAACATATATATTAAATTAATATTACACACCAATTTTAATTAATTTAATTTATTAAGATAAAACACTTTTGGGAGCATAACAATAAAAATATATCCTTTATATTGAATCAGTTATTATTTTTAAATTTCTATGTAATTATTATACTATCAATTCATATTATATTCTTATAAAGCATATATTTTGATAAGTTTTTTAATAAAATTACTATCTTTTAATTTAAGGGATAGGTTATATCTTGTTGTATTAAATAAAAATATTTTAATAATATAAAAATGTTCAGTAAAACATGGTCATGCGTGTTAAGCAAGCTATCGAGGAAATTCAATATTGCTTGTAATTTATTATAAGGCCCCAGCCTTAAAAATTACTTAATAATGAGATATTTCACGAATACACCTTGAGGATCTTTTCAGGTTTAGAGTTTTAGAGAATTAGATCATAAAACATGCATTACATTCCACATTTAATCAAAGTGGTTACATAAAAGACAGTTTTCATTTTTCCCATCAACGGAAACATATTTAAAATAAAACATGGATTATTTCTTGACACTTCCTTGACACTATCATCATATCATGTACCCTTACCTTGACCTGTGAAAAACATTTCAAAAACATGAGATGAGCATAAAAAAGCTCAGTAAGAGATATAAAAATATGGAAAGGAAACATGAAAACATATATACACAAGAATCAATTAAATCATACTCTACTCATTAAACATAAGCACATTAACATACCTCATCAAATCATGAATAAATCATAGAAATCATAAGACATAAACGTAACTTGAGGCATTCATAACATTTTTACGTAGGGAGTAACCCTCTTGGTTACATTTGGAATACCCATCACAGTATATTCCCTAAATCTCTTATGAGAAACCTTAATGTTTAACTCCTTCACATTACCCAATGCATTGTAGATCAATATCGGGCTCACCCGCCCTTAGTTTATCATTGAACCACTCGTCTTCATAATAATGCCCAAGAACCATATCATAATCATATCACATAAAACATGCATAATGGAAACATAACATTTCCACTTTTCAATCAAAAGATATCAATACAACACATTGATATAAAAACATTATGAAAACCATTTTCAATTCCAAAATAAAAGAAAAGTAAAACTGGGTATTTATTTTTCTTTTAAAAAAATGTAAGGCTTGTAGAGGAAGCCGAAACTCAAATAATGGTCACGGCAGCGAAGAAGTCATTGTCGTCGCATACGTATGACAAAACATTCCCTTTTGTCGTTTAGTAAAATGCTTCGTATAAAAAAATATTCTTTTTGGATAAATGTAAAAGTCAAAGGGGTTTATACACCGTATAAATGAAGCTTGTATATAAAACAAAATATGCCTCAATGAAAGGAGATTGAGACGAAGTCCCATACCTCGGGTCTGACTTGACTCGATCGTTCTTTAACCTCCTGAATAATAAACTTGAGTTAATTTTTACTTTATTACGAACCTTTTTCAACTTCATTATTCCTTTATATCACTTATTACCATGTCATGAACACTATGTAATTATTTAAGTTAATAACAGTCGTTCTAACGATCATTGGTAATTGAGTAAAAAATATGCTCCTTATAATTACATGTTGTTCATGTATCCATTATATACAGAGTTATACTCATGATGTAGATATCATATATATAATATATATCTAGTATATGTATGCATTTATAATATAACATAATGTTTAGAGGTAAGAAAAGAAATGCACCGTTCGTGGAGACGGTAAGCCGTACGTACGCATGAACGCTACTTTCATTTTTATTTCGTATTTTATGGAAAAGAATCATAATGATATAAAGGTATATTATAATTAAATTATAATATAATTTATAATATCATTAATTACATCCTTTATACATCCCACATATGGCATTAACGAATCAAATCACTTTGAGGGGGCGGTAGGCCGCACTTCCTAAAATGAAGATATCGCGTTTACCCATAATATAAACCATAAAGGTAAGCCATAAATGAAAAATAAATAAGATTAAGTAAAACATAAACATATTATATATCATATATAAATAAAGTGTCTTCTTAATGGCCAACTTTGAAGGTGTTAAATGAATATTGAACATTCATCATTTTGTGAGGCAGAAATTCACCATCCACGGAAACAGTATGTTCTTTAACCATTAGATGTAGGTGTGTGTAAGTGTTTCTCTAATAATTATTATAACAATATCCTAGTATATGGAAGATACTGTTGTTGTTACAAAAGAAATTAATAAAAAGAGTTTAGGGGGTTGGAGAAGAAAAATAAAACATAAGAACGCAAGAGAAAACACTACCTTTAAAACGGGTAACTCTTTTTGATTTGAGCTCAAAGGCTTCCTTGGGAAGACTTCTGCCCAAATTGAGGCTTCAAGGAGTAAGAGAGAGATGTGGAGAGATAAAATTGTCAGGGTTTGGATGAGCCAAAGGCTTTGGAATTGTGGGTAAGGTGGGAGAGGTGGGGGCCTTTTATAAGAGGACAGGAGGGGCACTCTTGGAAAGTTAAGAAAAGATACTTTTTTATAAAATGATTTTCGGATAAAACAGGTCGCAAAATTAAATATTTCGAGGATAAGGTTCTAAGAGTTCTAAATACACCCATAAAATTGGGTTTTGACATGTGTAGGTCTTAGATTTTACATTATCTTTTCATTTTATTTAAATCGTTAAATAATGAGGTAATCGCTGCATCCTCATGGTGTCATAATTAATTTAATTTATATAATGTCTAAAAATTATAAAAAAACTACTATGATGTAGGAAAGATTTTTAGCTTTCCAGTGACTATTTATAGTCAAAAATCGGACTTGTATAACCCCATTTAAAAATTATTTTAGTAAAACAACTCATGTTTGTGTCGTTTTTATTTTAACTTTAAATAAAAAGTTATTAATGTCATTTTCCTACCAATGTGTTTCCATGGGGTCCCCAAGTCGACCCATGGATTGTCTTGGTCGGCCATGACAAATCAAATAAAGGTAGGACATGTTTCAAGTTCATTTCATATTATTAATACATTATTCTTACCTTAAATTACACTAATTACCTCTAATTGTGATTAAAAACTTAAAAGTTACTCTTCACCAAAAAATTATTTTAATCCCATTGAACAACATTTTACTTCTTAATGACAACCATTTCTGTCAGATTTTTGAAATTAAAAACACAGAGGTGGTAAAATTTGATTTAAACGAAAAATCAATTTTTTAAGTACCACTTAGTGGTTTCACTATTCATTAAAAATTGAAGTTTTTCAGAAAAATACCAAAACTTCACCCTAAGATATATTTGATAATCCAAATTCATAAATTATGTCTATTTTACAAAATTCTTAATATATAAGTTACATTAATTAATTTAATAATCAATTCCCACTGTCCGAGAAAATAACGTGTTTTTATGAAACAATAAGTATCAAATGATTGACACTAGTTTAAGTCCAATTTCAAAGTGAAATTAATTCCAATGACCACCATTGGATTAAATAGTAAAAATATATTCTAATTTCACTTTAAAACCAATTAAAAATATAATATAATCATATAAACAAATTATATTTAAAAGAGGTTTTGAATTAAAATACAACATTTTAACTATTCATTAAAAAAACATTATCAGAAAAATACCAGAAATTTATACAAAGTAAATTTCACTGTCCCAATCATAAAGAATAAGATTATTTTGACAAATATAGCTTATAAAATTTTCAAAATATAGATTTAAAAATAGTTTTCCATCAAAAGGAAATTAAACAATCTTTTAAAAATATTAGTGTATTCCATGCTTATGATTGGATTTATTCTCATTTTAAGCCTCTAAAACACTAACTAATTCATTAATAAACATAGATAAAAATATCTATTATTCATTACTTACTTGGGATGTTACATTATTCCCCCCTTTTGGGAATTGCGTCCTCGCAATATTATTCACTTATTAATATAAGTGGGGGTATTTATCCCTCATAGCATTTTCAGGTTCCCATGTTGCCTTTTCAACCATATGGATTTTCCACAAAAACATTACCTGGTGAATTAACTTATACCGCAACACTTGATCTCTACGATCAAGTATCTGGTCTGGTTGTTCTTCATAAGATAGATTATCTTCCAGATGAACTACCTCTGGACTCAAAACATGAGATGGATCTGGCATGTACTTTCTCAAAATCGAAACATGAAAAACACGGTGTACCTGAGATAAACTCGGAGGTAGGTAAGCTACTGATCCAACTCTCTCCAGAATTTCATATTGTCCAATGAACCTTGGACTCAGCTTTCCTTTCATACCAAATCGCATCACACTTTTCCATGGAGAAACTTTGAGATAGACATGATCACCTACCTCGAAAGATAGATCCTTCCTCCAGTTATCCGCATAACTCTTCTTCCTGCTCTGATCTGTTCTCATATGTTTCTGAATCAACTGATCTTTTTCTGTCATCTCTTCTACCAATTCTGGTCCAATCAACTTCCTTTCACCCATATCATCCCAGAAAGCTGGAGTTCGACACCGCTTCCAATATAATGCCTCAAATGGTTCCATCTGTATACTGGAATGAAAGCTGTTATTATAAGAACACTCAACCAAAGAAAGATGATTGTCCCAACATCCCTGAAAATCCAACGAACAAGAACGTATC
This sequence comes from Viscum album, assembly GCA_963277665.1. Taxonomy (NCBI): domain Eukaryota; kingdom Viridiplantae; phylum Streptophyta; class Magnoliopsida; order Santalales; family Viscaceae; genus Viscum; species Viscum album. Next base: position 1,651,138,535 of record OY728121.1, on the reverse strand, counting down.
ATATCCTCCAAAGTCTGAATCATTCTTTCTAACCGCCCATCTGATTGGGGATGAAAAGCTGTACTAAAATTTAATTCAGTACCCAATGACTTCTGAAGGCCTTTCCAAAAGTTAGAAGTGATCCTGGGATCACGGTGAGATACAATGGATAGAGGAAATCTATGTGACATGAGTATCTCTTTAATATACAAACGGGAATGTTGATCTAGGGAAAAAGTATCTCTTATAACAAGGAAATGAGCAGATTTAGTCAAGAGATCAACAATAACCCATATTGCATTATTACCTAGAGGTCTCTTCAGCAATCCCACAACGAAGTCAATGGATATATTCTCCCATTTCCACTCTGGCACTGCTAAAGGCTGAAGCATCCCTTTCTGTAACGGCCTCTATCATTTAACCTGTTGACAATTCAAACACTTCACAGTAAAATTAGCAATATCTCTTTTCATTCCATACCACCAGTAATACTCCCGCAGATCTCTGTACATCTTAGTACTGCCAGGATGAACTGAAAATTGAGAACTAGGAGATTCACATAACAACTCTCTCTTCAACTATGAATCACAAGGCACACAGAATCTCTTACCAAATCTCAAAACACAATCATTATCAATGTTGAATTCAGGAAACATACCCTTCTGAACCAGCTCTACCTTTTTCTGAAACTCACTATCTTGCTTTTGTGCTTGCTTGATCTTGTCTGATAGAGAAGATTTCATGGATACATGAAACAAAATAGAAGAACATCCTGCACCAAAAACTTCTATTCCAATGGTCATCAAATCCTTAACCAAAGTATCACATTCCAAATTAAACATTGTTAAGGAAGAATTACTTTTTTGACTCAAAGAATCGTCCACTTTATTTGCTTTTCCCGGATGGTAATGAATTGTACAATCATAATCCTTGATTAATTCTAGCCATCTCCTTTGTCTCATGTTCAATTCTTTCTGAGTGAATATATACATTAAACTTTTGTGATTTGTATATATTTCACACTTTACTCCATACAAATGATGCCTCCAAATTTTTAAAGTGAAAACAAAAGCAGCTAATTCCAAATCATATGTAGGGTAATTTACCTCATGAGTTTTCAACTGTCATGAAGCATAAGCAATTACCTGATCATACTACATTAAGATGCAACCAAGTCCTTTTAATGAAGAATCACTATAGATAACAAACATCCCATTCCTGGAAGGTAGTGCCAAAACTGGAGCATTCACCAATCTTCTTTTCAATTCCTGAAAACAATCATCACATTCTATTGTCCAGATAAACATAACACCCTTTCGAGTTAGCTTAGTCATTGGACTAGATAACCGTGAAAAATTTCTAACAAACCTTCGGTAATAGCCTTCCAAACCGAGGAAAATATGAATCTTAGTTACATTTGTGGGTCTTGGCCATTCTTCAACAACCATTGTTTTTGTAGGATCAACAGTTATCCCATCTTTAGAAACAATGTGACCAAGGAATGAAATTTGTTGAAACCAAAACTGACACTTTCTGAATTTACCATACCATTTCTTTTATTTAAAGGTTTTCAAAATAACCCTTAAATGTCTTTAATTCTCCTATTTACTTTTAGAAAACACCAAAATATCATCAATGAAAACCACCACAAACTTATCCAAGAACTCATGGAAAATTTTATTCATTAACTCCATTAATACAGCAGGTGCATTGGTTAGCCCAAAAGGCATTCCTACAAATCATAATGGCCATATCTGGTTCGAAACGCGGTCTTCGGAATATCTGATTCCTTTAAATTCAACTGATGGTACCCCGATCTCAGGTCAATCTTTGAAAAAAACTGGGCTCCCTGGAGCTGATCAAACAAATCAACGATATGAGGAAAAGGATATTTGTTCTTAACAGTGATGTTATTCAAGGCTCTATAATCAATGAAAAGTCTCATTGAACTATCTTTCTTTTTAACAAATAAAACAAGAGCACCCCATGGTAATGTGCTAGGTTGAATGAAACCGTTCTCTAATAAATCTTGCAATTTCTCTTTCAACTCTAAAAGTTAAATTTGAGCCATTCGATAAGGAGGTTTTGAAAAGCATTAGGAACTAAGTCAACAATAAATTCAACTTCCTGATCTTGTATTATTCCAGGAAACACATCATGAAAAACATTAGGATACTCATTTACCATGGGCACATCATTAATATGAACTGTTCCTTTGTTTTCAACGATGTGTGAAAGGTAACATTAATTTCCATATTCTACATGTTTATTGGCCTCTTGATAAGTTATCAACAGTAAGGGTTCATTCTTGTACACAAACTAAAAATATTTCTGAAAAGAAACTTCTTTAGCTGTATAGTCAATCTTATCATGGTAAATACAGAGCCAATCCATAACCAGGATAACATCAAACTCTACTAGAGGTAAAAAAATAAGGTTCTCAAGTAGGTTCTTTCCACGGATAAAGATAGGAAGATTCTTATAAATTCTTTTTTCCTCAACATTTCCCCAAGTTGTTTTTACCAAAAGTTCAGGAGTCATTTTTTGAGATGGTATTCCCATTTTACTAGAAATGGTTTCAGAGATGAAAGAATGTGTATACCCCGAATCAAATAACACACTGGCATAATCTGAAAGAACAAACAATGTACCTGATAAAACTTCATTTGATGGCCCGACATCTGCTGAAGTAGTTGAAAATGATTTCACCACCCCTTTCTGCTTGTATTCTAACTACTTCCCATCACTCGAGCTCTTTGTTGGACACTCATTTTCATAGTGACCCATCTCATTGCACTTAAAACATTCCACTAACTGCAAATCAAATTTGGACTACCATCACCTTGATCTTTTTCATTGCAATCACGAGCCTTATGTCCCATCTTACCACATCGGTAGCACTTTCTAGAATTCAAATGACATTCCCCAGCATTCCTTTTCCCACATTTATCACAAACTAGAAACTTAGTTTTCTTACCATCAGACCTTTTTGAAGAATTCTTCCCTTTCTCCTGCCATCTCGGTCTCTTCTTCTGTTGGTTGTTATAGAACACTTGATCATCAGAAAACTCCATTTCCACCTTCTCAGCACATCGAACAAGATTTTCATAACTTTTGAACTCACGAGAAGCTAAAGCCCTTCGGTATTTTGGCTTTATTCCTGAGTAAAAATGATTGATATTAATATCAAGGTATCGGATAAAATTTGAAGCATACATTTCAAATCGAGTGAACCTCTCTTCATAGGCAGCCACTGAATCTTCCTCTTTCCTCAATTCCAGGAATTTTTTTTCCATCCTAAGTCGAACTGCATTATGAAAATACTTCTCAAGAAACATACCTTTGAATTGATCCCAGTCGAGAGCATCAATCTCATCAGCGTCCCCGATAATTGTAACCATCGACCACCACTGATCTGCTTCACCCTCCAAACTGTAAATATAAAGACTAACCTTTTGATTGTCTGAACACCCCATGACATCGAAAATCTTCTCCAGTGCTTTAATCCACCCTTCAGCTAACACAGGGTCAGATGATCCTCTGAATGATGGGGGATGTTGCCTCATGAAATGTTCCACCCCTGACATGTTCTTCTGCAGTTGATCTGGCTGATCTTGTGCATCGATACCACCACCATTTATCGCATGAGTCAACTGCGCCATTACTGCAACAAACTGTTCAGTTCCAATTCCGACCATCTCAGGATGCTGATTCGGAAGATTATTTCCTTCTGTATGCCTTCCTAGAACTACTTCCCTGTTTCCTCTACGGAAAACCAATCTGAACAAACATGTCATAGATGAAGAAACATGGTAATTTTAAAATTCTATATCATATAAATTTTAACCATAATTTTTTTTGGATAATCATTTAATATAATTCTAACTCCTGAAGTTATCTAAACTGACCTCTGATACCAACTATAAGGCCCTAGCATTAAACATTTCTTAATCCTGAGATATTTCATGAATACATCTTGAGGATCTTTTCTGGTTTAGAGTTTTAGAGAATTAGATCATAAAACATGCATTACATTCCACATTTAAACAATGTGGTTACATAAAAGATAGTATTCATTTTTCCCATCAACGGAAACATATTTAAAATAAAACATGGATTCTTTCTTGACACTTCCCTGACACTATCATCATATCATGTACCCCTCCCTTGACCTGTGAAAAACATTTAAAAAACATGGTATGAGCATAAAAATTCTCAGTAAGGGATATAAAAATATGGAAAGGAAACATGAGTACATGTATACACAAGAATAAATGAAATCATACTCTACTCATTTAACATAATCACTTTAACATACCTCATCATATCATGAATAAATCATAGAAATCATAAGACATAAAGGTAACTTGAGGCATTCATAACATTCTTACATAGGGATTAACCCTCTTTGTTACGTTTGGAATACCCATCATAGTATATTCCCTAAATTTCTTCGGAGAAACCTTAACTTTTAACTCTTTCGCATTACCCAATGCATTAGAGAGGTATATCAGGCTCACCCGCCCTTAGTTTATCATGGAACCACCCGTCTTTATAATAATGGCCAAGAACCATAACATAATCATATCACATAAAACATGCATAAAGGAAACATAACATTTCCACTTTTCAATCACAAGATATCAATCCAACACATTGATTTAAAAACATTATGAAAACCATTTTCAAAACCCAAATAAAAGAAAATAAAACACGGTATTTATTTTTCTTCTAAAAAATGTATGGTTTGTAGAGGAATCCGAAACTCATATAATGGTCACGGCGGCGGAGAAGTCGTTGTCGCCACATACGTATGAAAAAAACATTCCCTTTTGTCGATTAGTAAAATGCTTCATATAAAAAAAGATTCCTTTTGGATAAAAGTAAAATTCAAAGTGGATTATACACCATATAAAAGAAGGTTGTGTACAAAACAAAATATGCCTCAATGAAAGGAGATTGAGACGAAGTCCCGTACCTCAGGTCCGACATGACTCGATCGTTCTTTAAACACCTGAATAATAAACATGTGTTAATTTATACTTGCTTAAGAACCTTTTTAAAGTTCATTATTCCTTTTATATCACTTATTACCATGTCATGAACACTATTTAATTATTTAACTTAATATCGGTCGTTTTAATGATCATTAGTACTTGACTAATAAAATATGCTCCTTATAATTACATGTTGTTCAGGTATCCATTATATCCATAGTTATACTCATGATGTAGATATAATATATATCATATATAACCAGTATATACATGCATTTATAATATTACATAACGTTTAGAGGTAATAAATGAAACGCATCGTTCATGGAGACGGTAAGCCATACGTACGCATGAAATCTACTTTCATTTTTATTTTGTATTTTATGGAATTGAGACATAATGACATAAAGGTATATTATAATTACATTATAATATCATATATAATATCATTAATTACATCCTTTATACGTCCCACATATGGCATTAACGAATCAAATCACTTTGAGGGGGCGGTAGTCCGCACTTCCTAAAATGAAGATATCACGTTTACCCATAATGGAAACCATAAAGGTATTCCATCAATGCAAAATACAGAAGATTATGTAAAACATAAACATTTAATATATCATATGTAAATATAGTGTCTTCTTAATGGCCACCTTTGAAGGTGTTAAAAGAATATTGAACAATCATCGTTTCGTGAGGCATAAATTCGCCATCCACGGAAATAGTGTGTTCTTTAACCTTTAGATGTAGGTGTGTGTAATTTTAGCTAGAATAATTAATATAAAAACATCCTAGTATATAGAAGATACTTGTTTTGTTACAAAAGAAATGAATAAAAAGAGTTTAGGGGGTTGGATAAGCAAAATAAAACATAAGAACACAAGAGAAAACACTACCTTTAAAATGGGTAACTCTTTTTGATTTGAGCTTAAAGGCTTCCTTGGGAAGACTTATGCCCAAAGTGAGGCTTTAAAGAGTAGTAGAGGGATGTGGAGAGACCCAATGGGCATGGGTTGGCCGATCCAAAGGCTTTTTATGTGTGGGTATGGTGGTAGAGGCGGGGGCCTTTTATAAGAGGAGAGGAGGGGCACTCTTGGAAAGTTAAGAAAAGATACATTGTTATAAAATGGTTTTCGGATAAAAAAGGTCCCACAATAATATATTTCGAGTATAAGGTGATAATAGTTCGAAATCCACACATCCAATAGTTTTTTTACATGTGTAGGTTTTAGAATTTACATTATCTTTTCATTTTATTTAAATCATTAAATAATGAGGTAATCGTTGCATCATCATGGTGTCATAAATAAAATACATTATTTAATGTCTAAAAATTGTAAAACAAATAATATGATGTAGGAAATATTTTGAGCTTTCCAATGACTATTTATCGTCAAAAATATTACTTTTATAACCCCATTTAAACATTGTTTTAGTAAAACAACTCATGTTTGTGTCATTTTTATTTTAACTTTAAATAAAAAGATATTAATTCCATTTTCATACCAATGTGGCTCCACGGGGTCCCCAAGTCGACCCATGGATTGTCGTGGTCGGCCAGTACACATCCAATAAGGTTAGTACATGTTTCAAGTTCATTTCATTTTGTTAAAACATTATTCTTACCTTAAATTACTCTAATTACATCTAATCGCGATTAAAAACATAAAAGTTACTATCCCCCAAAAAATTATTTTAATCTCATTGAACCACATTCTACTTATTAATAAAAACCATGTATGTATGATTTTTGAAATTAAAAACACAGAGGTTGAATATTTTCATTTAAACAAAAAATCAGTATTTTAAGTACCACTTAGTGGTTTCACTATTCATAAAAAATTGAAGTTATTCAGAAAAATACCAAAACTTCACCCTAAGCTATATTTGATATTCCAAATTCAAAAATGATGTCTATTTTACAAAATTCAAAACATATAACTTACATTAATTAATTTAATAACTAATTCTCGCTGTCAGAGAAAATAGCGTGTTTTTATGAAACAATAAGTATCAAAAGATTGACACTAGTTTAAGTCCAATTTCCAAGTGAAATTAATTCCAATGACCACCATTGGATTAAATGGTAAAAATATATTATAATTTCACTTTAAAACCAATTAAAAAGATAATATAATAATATAAAAAATTTATATTAAAAAGAGGTTTTGAATTAAAATACAAAATGTTTCACTATTCATTAAAAACATTATCAGAAAAATACCATAAATTTATCCAAAGTAAATTCCAATGTCCCAATCATAAATAATAAGTTTATTTTGACAAACATAGCTTATAAAGTTGTCAAAAGATAGATTTAAAAATATTTTTCCATCAAAAGGCAGTAAAACAATCTTTTAAAAATTTTAGTGTATTCCATGCTTAAGATTGGATTTATTCTAATTTTAATCATCTAAAACACTATCTAATTCATTAATAGACATAGATAAAAATTTCCATTATTCATTAATTACTTGGGATGTTAGATTAATGAAAACCTTGATTTTCAATGTAGTGAATTATTAATATTATGTTGTGTTTCAAGCATGATTTACATAGTGTTGTGTATAACACAATCCAAACATAATGATTTTATATATAGAGAATACAATTTTTAGTGTTTCATACTATGATAAATATCACGAACATTAAATTAATTATATTTTATACAAAATCATATGGTGTTATAATAAATTATTTATATTAAAATGCATATATAAATATAAATCATGTATTGTCACTATTAATCAAAACTTGAATCTTCTCCAAAAAATGGAAAAAATATCCATATTATAGTGTTGGTATTTTAAAAAAATGATGTGTTCCTTGTATAATAATTCTAATGGTGGAAAAATTTAACAACAAATTTTGTGCACCGTGCATGATTAAACCATTTGTTTGGAAAAAATAACTATTTTTCCCCAAAAAAATTATTTATATTTTTCATGAAATTTATTATTATTATTATTATATATAATGAATAGTTATCCAATAATTGGGTGAAAGTGATATATTTTCATTCCATAGTAAATTAATTTGATACCCACCATTATGAAAGCTAGGAAATAACAATTATTTTAAATAATAATATTAATAGTTTATTTTTTCCATTAAATCTGAGTCTTCCATATAACCCAAGCGGCCGAAGAAAAATATTGTTGTGTGTAATGAAAGATAAACTCAGTGTATCATTCATTGAGATCTATAGAATTTATTTAATTTATTTAAAATAGAATATATATCATAACATTTTAGTATATTGTATTCCTTTGTATGATTAATGTTGTGTGTCCTGTATTTTGTCGAATAAAATGTGGTTCATTTATAATTGCATAGTGTCACATTCTTCACACAATAAATAAATTATTTTCTCACAATTTAATCTTGATCTACATAATAATGGGTTTTAAATTTGGAAATACCATTTTTGAAAAACCCACAATGTAATAGAGTTAATAAAAAATACCTTTATTAAGAGACAAAGGGATGTACACATTTCTTATGGAATAACAAAAATATTGGTTTCAATGTAGGACAACATTGGTGGAAGCTATAGATATGGACAATGAGAAAGACAATAAATATTTACAAATATTGATTGAGGAAATTGATCACAAAAAAGTGTATGATCAATTGAAATTGGAGGGCCTCAACTACATAAACCTATAATGATTTAACATACCATATATTTGACATAAACGAATGTATTAGGACATTTTTTTATCTCAATACCATTTTCCTAATGTTATGTAATTCGTTTTCTACCTATGAATATAGGGAAATATACTTACTCAATATATATTTTAATTTCATATTAAAAATTTAATCCTTTTGATATGTTTAAATACATTTATATTTCATCCCTTAATTCAATATATGGATATCCAAACAATGATTTTTTCGTAAAGCTCTCAAATTAAATTTTTAAGGGATCATAAGATCCATAAAAAGACTGAAAATTCTTTCATTATGGCTATAAGTATTTTAAAAAACAATTTTGGGTAATATATTAATATATAAACCTCAAAAATAAAACTATTGGTTCTTTATTAATAATTATTTTTCAAATTATTTAACTAAAAAATTTCATATTAAAATTGTCATTACCTCGGATAGTCGTAGGTGGAAAACCCTTATCGTCCTTCGGGAATGGGTTCATGCCCCAGTACCTTTAATGATATGATGGGTTGTCACATAGTATAGGGTTATTCGTTTAACAATATATATAATTTCTATATAGTTTCTCAAAAGGTGATAGACATCCTTGAAATAAATATAATCATTAAATAACATTATTTAATGGTTTCCAACACAACCAAATTTTTTCAATGATGTTTAATAATCTTAGTTTGTTATATTTAAAATTTTATTAATGATCATATTAACCCTAATGTCTATAAATAAATTTTAAATTATATATATATATATTGTAAATTCTTTATTCCTACAATATATTTTCACTAAAACATATTCTATGACAATTGGTTTAATTACTATAAAATTATCCCACAATATCTTTAAACTAAATCGAATCATACTTTATATAGTAGGAAAATATATAGTTTAGAACATGAAATTATGACCAATATTAATATCATTAAACAAATAGGGTATACATAACACTTAATTAAATGAATAAATATATGATTATATGTAAATAACAATATTTTTAATGATTCCTATAACAAAAATAATATTGTTAAAAATACTTCAACAATTTAATTCTTAATTCCCAATAACCAGATACTTCATCCATTTTATTTCAACAAATGTCCTTCACGGGCATAAATATTGGCTTACATCACTCATTTATTTCATATATTTAAATTTTTCATGGTGGTTTTTCAGGAAAATTTGAATTGTCCTAAGAATATCCTCCGGGAGTGTTAAATAAGATTCCCAATAACGCCCACTATCGAGCACTAGGTAATTCTCCATTTAGGCATGATGTTCCTTTTTTAGAGTTATTAATCCTAGTTACCTCTATTATATAACCAATTGTACTTGTAGTATGTATAAATGGGTGTATTTACTTGAAATACCAGATAATCTCTACCTCACCAAAACAATAGGATTTTTGTCACGCCCGGTTAATTTTTCATGTCATGGTTTTCATCCGGTTCATTGAAAATATTTATCCTTTATTGGGTGTTGGATGAGATTAATTTTGAGTATTAAGGTACCACATATTTCTAATCACCTTAATTTGGGATCCTTATTTCTTGGATAAAAGGGTGGTTATTTCATGATTTGGGCCAACCGTGAGCCCATTTCAAATTTTAAAAACCAAATTTTATTATTTTATAACTCCTTTGTTTTTCAAAAAATTTGCACCCATTAAAATTCATAAATTTCCTACACTGACATATGAAATCCATCATATCATTTTTTACCCCTTAAGAATTCATAATCATGGTGAATTTGGGTTACTTATTTAGGTAATGGGCCAACCCATGTGCCCATTTCCAGTTAAAAAAAAACATTTTTTATTTTATATAATTTTCATTTTTTAATATTTTTTAGTGATTCCACCTCTTCTTCAAATCCAAAATACATATCATCACCCAGAATACCGATTTTACCTCGTTGGAGCTCATTTGTATTGCATATTTGGGAGAATGCTCTCAGGTTTAATCAAAGGGTCCAGAATTTGGAAGGTAAATTATTTCATCAATAAATCATTACAGTCTTACTCTTTATCCAATTAATAATCATTACCTAGTTTTCCAGATATTATGATACTCTCCAAAACGTTTCATGCCATTACCTTTTCTCAATGGGTGCATATATAATGGAAGACGAGTTTTCAATTTGAAAAGGTGAGATTCATTATCCTTTCTCCTCCCTCTTCTTCCTCCTTTCATTATTTCTTGTTTTTATAATCTCCACTAGTCATGATCGACCAAGGGTTCTATTATCCTGTTATTTTTATGGGGTTTTTATTTGTTTGCTGCTGGTCATCATAGATTTAGGGTTTATAAACCCTTGGATGGTAATATTTTGTGTGTGTTTCCATTACACCAAGGATTTTAGGTAGAATATCCCTTGAACATGCCTTTATCATTTCAGTTTCATCATTTTTTTATTTTTGAAATCTTATATATGATTCTTATTTTTTCCATCCAATAGATAATATTCTTGGTGTAAAAATGGTTGTTTAAGCATTGTTTTGTGAAAGGTAGAGTTGTTTTGTCAAAAAAATGCACACTGAGTGTTGGTTTGAATGTTCTGCAACATTTCACAAGTGTATTGTGAGGTTTAAAACCTGGTTTATGGTATTTTAAACATGTAATAGTAGATTAATAAAATATGGCATGAAATGTGTGTTTTATTCCTTTCCAAGTTCTTAAAATAAATTGTTTTGTTCGAAAAGGGCATGTCATGTGTTCGGTAAATTGTCTGGCTGGAGTTTATGTGTGATGCATGATTTAATCATTATTTGTTTAGATTTATAAATGAATTAGAAGAAGTATAAATGGATTTTTGGGTGATTGTATGGCTTTATAATTTGGATTTTGTTTTACAAACAAATGGGTTTTGGTTTACAACATGTTTTTTCCCGAGTTGTTGGAGAATGGCCCATTTCACATCCTTATGAAAATTGTTGTGTTTTTAATATGTAAAATGAGAGTTTTATGAGACTTTAGAATGTGTTTTTAAATTGTAAATTGTCTGTATAATCCTCCTTATTAAAATTCACATGCTTACCTTGCTCAAATGATAGTTTTTAGAAAGGCATAATGGCCCGTTTGGCATAGTTCTTTGTAAAAATGGGTTCAATCTGCATTTCATGTTCTATCTTTTGGGGCCATTTTGTGGTCCATGAAAGTGATTTATAAATTTGTTTTTGGGATGAAAATATGGTTTTTTGTTATTGATGCGTTTATGACCTTAAAAGAGCATTTTTTGAATGGATTTTACGTGTAATGACTCATTATAGTCCTTAAAATTGTTTTTCGAAGCATTTTAGTGGTTTATTGATTTGTGAAATAAATGTGAAGCATGTTTACAGGATGTTTGTGTGTTTATTATTTTTTAATTGAATTTTGATTTGAATAGTATATTTTATAATATATGTAACTTGATTAAGCACTAAAGAAAAATCTGAGGTATCTAGGTGGGATGATGTGTACTAGTATACTAGTGATCCTGTGGGGTTTGGCCCATGTTTTACGTATCATGTTTGAGGATGACAAAACTAACTAAACTATGATGAAGATGATGTTTGTGGACCAATATTTTATGGGTATGCTCCCTTTTAGTGAATCATGTGCATGATAATGGATATTTATTATGGTTACTTTCATGGAGATATGAGGTACCTGGGGCTCACATCTAACTAGTTCCAATGGGAGTTCCCGTGAGTTGTGATCATTGCCTATTTTGAACTCACCGTCAGAATACAGTGTGTTTGGTTGATTAATTCCTCTGTTTTTGTTATTTATTTAAATTTTTAAATTATTTAAATCAGTTCCCTTGAAAACTATTTTCATTTTGAAGTTTCACCTATTTGAAAATGGATACTATCATTTTTGTTTATAAAACATGCATGTTTTTGTTTCGTAAATTTTTATAGCATGGTAACTCATTTGGAAAACATAAAATTATATTTGTTTATAAAAATTTAAATTGGTGTTTGTTTTATTTTAAAGGATGTGAATTTGTAATATAATATATGGCTAACCTACTGAGTTTAAATACTCATGCCTATAGTCTTCTCCTAAATTTAGACATGTGCAGGTTCAATCTTGTGTTCAATTGCTTGGGAAACGTGTGATCATTATGTTAGACATTGACTAGCTTGGTCACATGTAGTTAGTTGTTATTAGGTTTGGTCAATTGAGTTTTCAGTTTAGTTGTACATTTATTTTCTTGTACAAATATTGTTCAGTTCAATTTTAATATAAATATATTTTGTGTTTTCCATTTCATCCCATTGATTGTTTAATTGTCTATATAAGGGAAAAATCATTCCTTGGAGTACTCTATTAATTCCCTTGGTTCTTGTCACCATCCCGAGATAATCGGGAATGCCTCTCAGGACTTGTCGTGGGCTGGCCCTTGTGACCGGTTCAGGGTCAACTCGGGCTAGTTCGTGACAAAATTGTATGAGAAGAGGTCAGCTCTTAGCAAAACATTTTCTAGAGGTCCATTGTTATTTGGGGGATGTCAAGGTGGAAAATGTAGTGTTTTGGTAATTCAGGGGTATATAAAGGAAGAGCTTCACGAACTCTTGATCGTTCTGATCCTCGCGTTTCCACGGGTTGTTTGTTTTATTAGGTTCCTTTGTTCTTGTTCATTATTTTGATGTTGGGATATGACCAGGGGAGTATGACTAACGGCCTTCGTGAGCTCATAGGGCTGGGAAAGCCATGTGGAGCTGGGGTATGGTCCTAATAAGTCTCTTAGTGTTGTTGTTTTGTTTGACATATGGCTGCCAACTATTTGGTCTAGTCACCCACCGACACTGGTTCCTTTTTCGTGGTTTCCTAGACCTTTTGTGAATTCCGAGTTTTTGTTTTGAAAATACATACATGAGAATTATAGAAATGGGTTTTAATGTAAGGATTGCATTTTTAAATGGGGAATAGGGGTTTTCAGAAATTAAATATAAGAATAGTTTTGGAATGTTGTGTGATTTAAAAATTTGTTGGGGGATGTGTAAATGATTTAACACGATTGGATTTTCCCTAATGTAAACTTCTGGTTTGTTGAAATAAACGGTTTTGAAAGTGTGGGTACTTTTAAAGTAATTATGAATCATTGTTTTAAATGGGATTTTTTGGCCTTTAGAAAAGTGTTTTAATATGATTAATTGGTTTTGGAAATGTGGTTTTGAGCAGCTACTTTTTTTCTAGAATGGGGTTTTTGAATTTAGGGTTGTCAGATTATGAAAAGAGTACTTGCTGATTTTTTTAAATGGGAGAGGGGTATTTGGAATAAAATGATTGTTTTTTGAAGTTATATTAAATTAAATTTATTTTTATAATCAAATGGTTCTTGATGAAGCGTGGCTTGTCTTGTGAAATTTGAAAATGGTTTCTGATATAATGGTTAATGTTCCTTTGGACGGTACAGAATTGTTTTTTTAATGACGATGTTTGGTTATTTCATTCAGTGTTTTCATGGGTTATCACATGAATGTTTTTGTGGATATATTGATAAATGGTTGGTATGGCATGGTATTTGAGTGCTTGTGGTGGCATGTAAATTTTACTGTTAGTGAGACTTGATGAAATACCATTGGTTAATGTGTAAAACAACCTTGTTAGTTTTTTTTCTCAAAATTGTTTTGAGCTGAATAATGATCATGTTTATTATGAACCGGCGGTTCTGTGGAGGGTTTATCCTATGTCTTAGATGTCTTGTCTATTTGGAATGATTCATTATGATCTAGAAGTCATACTCTTGTTGCATCTTGAGATGGGATATTGTTGGTGGCTTGGTTTTGGTGCAATGTTTTGTGGGTTTCTAAAGATTTGTTGGATGTTGTGATGTGTCCACAGATGGTTCTCCATTGGCATGTGTTCCAGTTAATCAACTTAAAGAATTGTTTCAAATGTTAAATACACCTCTTAGAATGATACCTCAGCATGTTTTTTGAAATAGAGAGCTATTTGGGCTCTATTTAATGTGTATTCCCTTTTATGGTGATATTCTGGGTGGTATATTAGTTGTGCTTGGTGATGTTTAGTGGGTGTTTTTTTACTTGTTCATTCTGTTCCTCATTCGAATTAAGATTAAAATTATTGTTTTGTATCTCCATGCTATTTTTTGGATAAAAATGTAATGTTGGGGAAGATAGTTTCATGGTTTCTCTTGATCTGTTGTTTCTTCCTAGGAGTGTTATGTGATATTGTGTGGAACAAAAGAATAAATTACATGTTGGGGATTATCAAATCCTAACTGTAAGTCAAGATATGTTTCATCCCTTAGAGCTCCAGCCATAAGTTTCTGAGAGAAGTTGGCGCATAGTCAGGAGTCCTAGGACTATGGGTAGTATTTCAAAGATCATACCTATACCATTTTAGTGAGATAGTTACCTAGTTTCATATTTCTCATTGTCTTTATGATATGGTGCCATTCCCTCCCCTCCAAAATTGGTGGGTGTTTGGATCTATCTAGAGAGCGTTGGCCTAATTCTGGAAGCCCCCATTTGAGACTGGGTTGCTTAAATGTTGATGTTGGGTTCCTCTCAAAATGGGTTGATAGGTTGTTGTAGGAGAGTTCGGGTGGGATTTTGTGATTGTGGCCCAATTCTAGCTCATGTTGAATTATTGTTTGTTCTTTTCCAGTTGGGTTCTAATGGTGGGGAGACCCACCCTAGGTCACATTGATTTTTCCTCATAAGACCTTATCTAGTGCAAGTTATTTCTTAATAGTGGCGATTCCATACCGTAATCCACTCGAATCATGTGTTTTCTTGATTTCTCTTTGGTTTTAGTGATTTATTGGTTTATTGGTAGAATTCCCAACAATCAGGATCTTAGTTTGGTTGTGGACGTACTGACTCGATCTTTCGGTTGATTCAAAGGAAGTGGTTGAGAGTTAGTGTTTTAGTTGAGGTAAGAGGATTAAGTTCCATTAATGGTTTATGTTGTGTAATTTTATTAAAATTTTGGACCATATAGATAAATAATCCTTAGTTTTTGATCAATCATGTGGAATGTGCTATGTCTTTCTGGGGGCGGAAAGCTTTAATGGTGGGGAGAATTGTCACACTAGTTTTTTTCTTTTCATGTCATGGTTTTGATCTAGTTCATTCAAAATCCCAATCCATTTATTGTGTGTTGGGTGAGATTAATTTTGAGTATTGAACTACCATATATGTCTAAACCCCTTAATTTGGGTTCCTCGATTATTTTAAAGGAGTTTTTGACAATGTGTGTTTATTTAATGATTTGGGCCAACCGTGAGCCCATTTACAGTTTAAAAAAAAATTATCTTTTATAACTACTTTTTTTCAACATTTTGAACCTATTAAACTTCATGCATTTCCCCATCGACATATTTGAACTACCATATAATTTTGGACCCCATAAGAATTCACAATCATGGTGTATTTGTGTAACTTATTTAGGTAATGGGCAAGCCAATGGGCCCATTTCCATTTTTTTAAAATAATAATATGATTATTTTATATCATTTTCCTTTTTTAATTGTTGTCAGTGATTCTACCTCCTACTCAAAGAAAAAATATCTATACTCACCCCTATTATCTATTTTACCACTTTTGAGCTCATTTTAATCGCCTATTTGGGAGAAAGTTCTCAAGATTCCACAAAGAGTTCAGAATTGAGAAGGTAAATTCTCTCATCCATAAATCATTCCATTCATACTCTTTTTCGCACAAATATTCATTCCATAGTTCTTCCATATCATAGAACACTCACCAAGATGTTTTAATCCATTATGTTTTCTATGTGGGTGATGATCTAATGGAAAATGAAGAATTTTCAAGTAGGAAAGGTGAGATTTCTTCCCCATTCTCCTCCCTCTTCTTCCTCTTTTCATTATTTCATGGTTTTATAATCACCAATAGTCATGATAGCCCAAGGGATCTATTATAGTATGAATATTTATGTTGTTTCTGTTCATTTCGTGCATTTCATCAATGTTTTAGGGTTTATAAACCCTAGTATGGTGATATTGGGTGTGTGTTTCCATTACGCCATGGATTTGAGGTTTAAATGTCCAGCTATCATTCGCAACTATTTTGTGAGGTTTAAAACCAGTTAAATGGTATTTTAAACTTTTTACAGTAGATATAATAAAATATGGCATGAAATTGGTGTTTTATTAATTTTTATGTACTTAAAATAAATTGTTTTGTTTAAAAAGTTCATGTTAGGTGTTCGGTAAATTACACTGTTGACTATTATGCATGATTTAAAAACTATTTGGTTGGATGTATAAATAAATTTGAAGAATAATAAATGGTATTTTTTGGTCCTTATATGGCTTTCTAATTTGGATTTGGATTTACAATCAAATGGTTTTTGGTTTACAACTTCTTTTGGCCTGAGTTGTTGGAAAATGTCCTGTTTCACATCCTTATGAAAATGGTTGTCTTTTGAATATGAAACATGAGTATTTTAAGATATTTATGAATATTTTTTGTAGTTGTAAATGGGGTTTAAACAACCCATTAATAAAATTTAAATGCTTACCTTTCTCAAAAGTTATTTTTGAGAAAGGCTAAAAGGCATGTTTGGCATTGTTTTTGTAAAAATGGTTTCCATATTTATTTCGTGTTCTATCTTTTGGGTCCATTTTATAGTCCATTAAAGTGATAAATAAATTTTTTATGGGGATTCCAAATCTGGTTTATTATGTTATTTATGGGTTACTTTTATTAAAAGCTCAATTTTTAATGGGTTTTATGTTCAAGGCCTCGTTATAATCTTTAGAATTGTTTTACATAACTTTTTTGTGGTTTAATGATTCATGAAAGAAATGTGAAGTATGTTTGCAGGATGTTTGTGTGTTTATGTTTTGGTAATGTAATTTTGTTGTGAATATATAATTTGATAATATTTTTAACTTAATTGATCACTAAATGGAATCCAGGGTATCTAGGTGGGTGGACATGTACTAGTATGCAACTGATCCCATGGGGTTTAGCCCCTGTTTCACGTAGCAAGTTTGATGATTAAAAAATTAACTAAACTATGATTATAATTTTGTTGGGGGACCACTATATTATGGGTATAATCCCTAATATTGGATCATGTGCACAAGAATGGTTGTTTTTTATGGTTACATTCACTGAGATGCGAGGTACCTGGGGCACACAACTTACTAGTTCTAGGGGTGTTCCCGTGAATTGTGCTCAATGGATATTTTTTACTCACAATGGACATACAGTGTTTATGGTTGATGTATTTATTAGTTTTTCTTATTTATGTAAAATTTTAAATTATTTAAATCAGCCCTCTTGAAAAATATTTTCATTTTGAAGTTACAGCTATTTGAAAAATTTTACTAGCATTCTTGTTTATAAAACATAGAAGTTTTTTCCTGGTAATTATTTTATAGAATGGGACCTCATTTTGAAAACATACCTTAATATTGGTATGTAAAACATTAAATTGATGATTCTTTTATTTTAAATAATGTGCATTGGGAGTATAATATTTGGCTAACCGACTGAGTTTTAATAGTCACACCTATACTCTTCTCCTATTTTTAGCCTTGTGTAGGGTTCATCATGAGTTCGATCACCTTGGGTGACTTGTAATCATTATATTGGAGAGTGAAAATAATTGTACCATGGAGTTATTTGGTTTTCAGGTTTGTTCAATCGAGTTGTTGGTTTAGTTGTACATTTAGTTTCTTTTACAAATAATTTTTAGTTCAGTTTTTATATAAATGTATTTTGGGAAGTCCATTTATTTACGCAGTTTGTTTGATTGTTTATATATTGGAGAAATTGTTCCCATGTGTACTCTATTCATGAACTTGGTGCTTTTCGCCATCCTGGGAGGATCAGGAATGCCTCTCAAGACTTATCATGCACTGTCCATTGTGACCGGTTCAGGGTCGACATGGGCTGGTTCGTGACAATGTTAAACTACATGTATCCTCAAAGTCCATCATAGGGTTATTTTCCCTAATATATGATTTCCAAAATCTTGTTCCCATATATTATACTAATCTTATACTAATCACAACTCTATATAACCCAAACCTAGAATATAAGAGACAATTCATTCTTTTATTATATTGAATTAAGATACAAATAATCATATATTAAAGGAATGAAGAGTTTAGTAGTATAGGTAAACAAAATATATAAATGAGTTATATCTTACAATTGAATACAAAAATTACAACATTTTTTTGAGAATAACTTTATTCCATCCAATGTATCCATATATATCATCCATAGTAGTAATCATTAAATATCGGGGAATGAAAACAAAATATTGGGGCGCTCAAATTCTCAGCATGGTTTAATTACTGTAGAAGAAATCAAGTATCAATAAGTACAATCTAAATGTAAATGTATATAACTAAAAAATCCTTCTAAAGAACTTATCATCTTGAATTTAAAATAATTAATCAATATTTAAAGGTACATAAATGAATTGTTTTATTTTAATCCATATATTGATAATGAATTGCATCAATCAATAAGATCATATCGAATATATCATGAATAATGAAAACTAAATCCGATTGAAGGAAATTTCTAATAATTATATTTCATTTATACCAAGAACATGATATATTTTCAATTAATATATATCATCAACAAGGTTTAAATTTTTTTTTAAAAACCCTATAATTTATGACAATACCATTAAAAATAAACATACTATAAAGATATATCATCCATAGAGTTTAAAATTTATTTTTTTTCTTACATGATTGTTTTGAGGAAAACTAATTTTGTCTCATGGAACTACGGATTTATAGAGAAGGTTTCATTTACTATTCCAAAACCCATGTATTTAATTTCCAAATAAATCCCCATATATACCATAAAGGATTTAATTCCAGAAAGTATAATATTATGAATTATCTATATTATGTAGGAGAGATTTATTTATCAATATTAACCCTGTTAAAAAATAAAATTTAATGTCATCACCATTTGTAAAAATTGAATAAAATATAGGGAAAAAATATCCATGACGAAAATATGGATAATTTGGGGATATTTATTGTTTAATGATCCTATGAAAGTGGATAATTTAAGGGGAAGTTAGTGAATAATAGAATTACACGAGGAATTGAATGTCAATAATATTCATTTTGAAAATAATCATATTCCTTCAAAAAAGAATAAGGATTGTAATAATATAACTTATATGAATTAGAATAAAAATAATGGGGTGTAGTTAATGATGTATATAAATACAATAATAAATATCATTAAAAGGTTCTTGAGAAATAATTTCTTTTCATTTTGAAAGAAAATTAGAAAATTATTTACATCAAAAATAAATTTTAATGAAAACATTAAAAAAAATGCAATATTGAAAGGTAATCATTAAATAAATGGTGGTCATTTGGGCATTTATTTTTTTTACATCCCTTAACTAAAATTCCATTTGAATGTTAAAAAGGTTAGAAAACAGCCTTGTTAGGAATGTGAAAATATTATTTGTTTAGAATAATATTTTAACCGAAAATTGGATGAAATTTATTTCAATTAAAAAATTAAGAGGTTAAGCATATTTATTTAAAACATTTATTAGAAAACATGGTTTTAGAAGAAAATATATTTCTACCAAATGAAAGAAATCATGCCAGATTTTAATAAACCAATTTCTAAAAACATTTATGTCTCGAGGAGTGGAAAAAATGGTACTATCAGTTGAAAAATAAAATTAACAACCATATTATAATAAAAAATTATTTATTAATTAAAAAATGATCAAATAATATCCATTAATGTATATTCATGATTGAACAATAGTGATTAAAATGAGATTTTGAAATAAACATTTAAAATGATCATAACATAGATGATAGAAATTTACAAATTAATCTATTATATATATCAAATAAAAAAAATTAAATACATTGAAAAAAATTATTTATATAAATAATCATATAATATCAATGAAATCAGAGAGGTAGTAAAACCCAATAGAAAGCAATTGAATTATGAAATGTCATTACCAATTGGTTGTATTAAATTAAAATCACATTAGATGAAATAATTCAATTAGAAAATAAAGTAACATTAATAATGAATTTCTAATTATATTACCTTTTATTAGGGAAATATATCCACTATATAAAATAAATTACATGTAGAACAATATAATATTCCTTACTAAAATAAAATTAAGATAAGACACCTTAACATGTGCTTCATTTGGGTTGCAAAAGCTTCAAAATCATGTATATAAGTTGAAATTTTTTAATAAATTATTAAATAACCATATTAATAAATATGATATCATATATAATCCTGTTATAATTTCTTATCATCACTTTGTTAATAATAATTTATTATTTTCGTTGTTTTGCGTGTTAATTTCCTTGTTTTCATAAGCATGTTTTGGTATGAATTCTCTAGTTTATATGTATACAGTGTAGTAGAATAATCTAAATAATAATAATAATGAAATATTAATCATATTTATACATTAATTATACATTTATAATTAGTCATTAATGGTCTTTATGGAAAATGACCACGTTATGATTATGAATACTCTAGGTTGTACGTGAACATTAGTAACATTTTACATTTCCAATGATAATTTTGAAATTGAGATAAGTAAAATTTTACACATCAAGGGCAATAATAATATCTTAAAAACTATATTATATACTTATATCTATATTTAAGTTGTTTATGTCACGACCCTTCCCCCGGGCCCGTGCTGCGACTACCCCAAACCCGCCTTCCATAGGCCAGGGTTTGGCGACTGGCACCAAAGAATATTCCCAAATACTGGGAAGGAATTTCCTTATAACCTGTAAACTCACACAACCAATCAAAAAGAAAGATACAAGAACCGACAACAATATAGTAAAATAGAGTGTGTATAGTAAGAAAATGGGGCCAGATTACTAGCCCAAATGGAAAGTACAAGAAACTAAAAGTACAAATAAACTAAAACAGATCATGTGATCACCCGCCAAGGATCCAACCTGAAGGGTAGGTACAGATCTCGAACGGTCATCTCTCAAGTATGCCTCATCTAAGGTCCACCTCTCAGAATCCTCCAGTCCTAGAACTCTCTTCCTCAGTTAGCGATTTTTGGTGTCTGCACCAGACACAACGAGGTGTGGGCATAGCCTGTGTAGTGGTGAGTATAAAGATACTCAGTAAGGACCATGAGATACTCAAGGTCTCACAAAAACGACCTTGGATAAACCAAAATGCATGTAATAGAGTGAAAAAACTACTTTTCTATATTCCCATACATATATCTATGTTATAAAGTATACCAATCTCAATCATGAGGAAACACAGAGTCCAACTAAAAAGCACAATGCTCAACAATTCCATAAAGGGAGAAACACCATGAAGGTAAGTACCACACAAGTACACCAGACCAATGAATACCACAAGGGTACTAACTCATCTCACACTAGGTATAACTTATATAGAGTAGTATAGATGATTAGTCAAAGGCTAGATCATCTTATTCTGTTAAAAGCCTCTGCTGCTGACCCACACAGGATCGCTAGGTGTGGATCGACACCGGATCGCTCGGTGCTGACCCAAAAAGGATTTCTTGGTGCTGACCCACACATGATTTCTCGGTGTTGTCCCACCCTGGATCACAAGGTGCTGACCCACACAGGATAGCTCGGTGCTGACCCACAGAGGATCACTCTTCATTCTTCACGTCACAGCTAGATACAGGGTTCCCGCACTATGATCACTCGTCTCCAAAGGGGTCCTCTCCACAATCCACTGTTCGATACTCTAATTTCCACGAATTATTATGAAGATGTATATCAAAGAACCACCAGGAAATAGGGGTCTCAACACAATAGATGGTGTGTCAATCAGACGCTCAGTCGGTGAGTTATTAGGCTTTTAGTCCCGAGGGACTGGTTTGATTCGTGCTCAATCCAACCCGACTGTACTCTAACTTTATCCAAATATCTAGGGGGTATACTCAAAGGGACCACCTCGCTCCATGGTTTCCAGCACCACTGGCGGGTTGTCAATCGGACACCTGGTGCCAATGTTATGGTCGGTAGAGCGAAAAGTTCGATGTTGGACTAAGTTTTGTCCGACCCAGTCAGACCGGACTGGCCCACTAGGTCCGGCCCAACCTGCTGGGTCCAGTCTGGCCGCGCTGGGCGGCCTCAACTACACTGGGCGGTGCAGAGGCAGCTTAGGCGGCGCGAGGTCACAATAGCTGTGAGGGGACGGCGAGGGTCGCGGGGGGCTGCGAGGCCGCATAGTGGTAAGGATCATGGGGTTCGTGAGGGTGTCACAAGGATTTGATGGACCGTGATGGACACAAGGCGGCAAGGCCGCAGGGCACCATGGATGGTCGCGTGGAGGCGAGGCCATGTGGGCCATGAGGCTGTGGGATGTCGAGGCCACGGGGGGGCCATTGGGTGGTGAGGCCGCGGACGGTGCAAAGTCGCAGAGCAGCGGGGGCCGTAGATGGTGCTAGGTCGTGGGGAAGCGGGGTCCACGTGTGGCATGAGACTGCGGGGTGGCGGTGGTCGCAGATGGAGGATGCCACAGATGGCTCGAGGCTATCGGGCCAGGGAGGCCACGGGGGGTGCAAGGTCGTGGGGCAGTGTAGGCCGTGGGTAGTGGAGGTCGTGGGCCGCGCGGCGGCGACAGGGCGGTGTCATTGTGCCGACTCCTTCGTCACGACCAGTGGTGTTGTCAGCCACCATTCTGGTGCCCCACTGATTTTGGTTGTTGTCCTCCTCCATCGCGAATAACACATAAAAAATGATGAATGATGGAGGGGATAGTCCATGTATGTTTTTCCCACACCCTCAGCATTAGAGCGGTAGCCAGAGGCTCAACATAAAACATGAATGAAGAACATCAAATTCCACAACCCTCGACAATTATTATTCTGAAACGAGTAGAAAAAGAAATCATTCGTGAATCAACTAGTTGCAATGTATATCCACGTTCTTCATTTAGAAGATAATAACATGGTAATCTCTAATCAGACATAATAAAAACCCGACCTTGATTGTTTTTTATGTTGGAACAAGAAAGAAGTCAAAGAAGGATAAGGGATTTCCAATAATAATCACTTCCAAAACTGTGCTTCGATGTCGGCCTTGTGTGTCTTCCCCTTCTGTGATTTCTAAAGAACATTGTTCAATGACGTTCTTTGTTTGGGAACATTCTCCCTCCAAGGAACTTCTTTTCCAACCAAAAATCTTCCCCCAAAAAGAGGTTCCAATATAATTAAATTAAGTAGATTAATTATGTTGGCACGTTGGCATAATTAATTGAATATGTTGGCATAGGATATGCTGTGAAAATTGCACTGCAGCCTGAAAATTGCACAGTAGCCTCTAATGATGTCCATTCTTCTCCATTCCAATTACTATACCTGCAATAACAAACTTAGACATACATAAAGAGAACGAATTCATACACATATAATATATAATGCATTCATGAACTATAAACATCCAGAATGAAATCATAATTCATAATGTAATTATAAACATACATAATAGATTTAGAATTCAATTTAAAATTTAGATGACAATTAAATGTGGAATCCGGAATTCAATTAATAAATGAATACATATATAATTTAATTATAAATTATCAATAAAATACATAAAAAACTGAATAAGTATCAACAAAATATGAATACGTTTGTTCAGTTTTTCGTATACCAGTTGTTTTTACTAAAAATGATGTCCATTTTAAAAAAAATACAAACACTTGGAGTGATAGCGGCCACACCATGCCTCGAATTGAGGCAGGGTTGACTCTTAAAAATTACATATGACCCTTGGATCCTTGTCCTAAATTATAATATGATTCTGAAAGTGTTTGGTCAGTTTTCTGAATGTCAGTTAGTGTTTTCACTTAAAATGTTGTTCATTTCAAAAATAGAGACACTTTGAGTGGTGCTGGACACACCATGCCCGGATTAAGGTAGGGTTAACTCGTACAGGTCAAATATGACTCATTTATCGTTGTGCTAATGTTTAAACAAATTCAAAATGAGTTTGGTCAGCTTTCCGTATGCCAGTAGTTGTTTTCAATTAAAATGTTGTCCATTTCAAATAAACATGAGACACTTTGAGTCGTGCCAGCCAAACCATGCCTCGGATTGAGGAAAAGTTGACTCGTACAAATCATATATGACTCATGGATAGTTTTCCTAATGTTTCAACAGAATCTGTATTCTTTTGTTTGGTTTTTCGTATGTAATTTGTTGTTTTCACTTAAAATGATGTCCTTTTCAAACAAAGGAGAGATACTTTGAGTGATTTTGGCCACACTGCGCCTCAGATTGAGGCAAGGTTGACTCTTACATATCACATATGACCCAGGGATCATTTTCCTAAAGTTTCAACATAATAAGAATCCATTTGGTCAGTTTTCTGTATTCTAGTTGTACTTATCACTTAAAATGTTGTCCATTTCAAATAAAACTGAGACACATAGAGTTGTGCCGGACACACTGCGACTTATATTTAGGAAGGTTTGAATCGTAAAAATCACATATAACCCATGGATCATAGTCCTAAAGATTCAATGGAATCCAAATGTGTTTGGTTTGTTTTTCATATATCAGTTGTTGTTTTCACTTAAAATGATGTCCATTTTAAACAAAAGAGAGACACTTTGAGTGGTTCCAGCCACACTGTACCTCATCACGATGCGGAGTTGACTTGTACTCATCACTTATGACACATGTATCATTTTCCTAAAACATAAACATATTCAGAATTCATTTGGTAGGTTTTCCGTATGTCAGTTGTTGTTTTCACTTAAAATGTTGTTCATTTCAAAAAAAAATGAGACACTTTGAGTGGTGTCGGTCACAACATGCCTCAGATTAAGGTAGGGCTGACTCATACACGTCCCATATGACTAATTTATTATTTTTCTAAACTTTCAACACATTTAGAATGCATTTGGTTAGTTTTCCGTTTGCAAGTAATTGTTTTCAATTAAAATGATGTCCATTTCAAATAAATGTGAGACACTTTGAGTCATGCCGGCTACACCAGGCCTCAGATTGAGGTGGGGTTGACTCATACACGTCACATATGACCCATGGATCATTTTACTAAAGTTTCAATGGAGATTTAATGCATTTGTCGGTTTTCGGTATGCCAATTATTGTTTTCACTTAAAATGAAGTCCATTTTAAAAGAAAGAGAGACACATTGAGTGGTTTCGGCCACACCGTTCCTTGTATTGAGGTGGGGTTAACTTGTACAAATGAAAAAATAATCATGGATCATTTTACTAAAGGTTCAATAGAATGCAGATGTTTTTGGTCAATTTTTTGTATGTCAGTTGTTGTTTTTACTGAAAATGAAGTCCATTTTAAACTAAAGAGAGACACTTTGATTTGTGTCGGCTACACTGTGCCTCGGATTGAAGAGGGGTTGACTCGTACTTGTCACAAATGACCCATGAAACATTTTCCTTATGTTTCAACATAATAAAAAAGAGTTTGGTTAGTTTTCCATATGTCAGTTGTTGTTTTTACTTAAAATGTTATCCATTTCAAATAAAAGTGAGACACTTTGAGTGGTGGCGGCCACACTGAGCCCTGGATTGAGGCAAAATTGACTCAATCATGGGAAAATTTACCCATGGATTGTTGTTATAAAGTAGCAATACAATTTGAATATATTTGGTCGGTTTTCCGTATGCTAATTGTAATTTAAAATTAAAATGTTGTCCATTTCAAATAAAACTGAGATAGTTCGAGGGGTACCGGCCACACCGGCTTTTGGATTGAGGTGGGGTTGACTTGTACATGACACATATGACCCATAAGAAATTTGTTCAAATGTTTCAGCGGAATCAGAATGCATTTGGTTAGCTTTTCGTATGTCAGTTGTCATTTTCACTTTAAATGATGTCCATTTTAAACAAAAGAGAGACACTTTGAGTGGTGCCTGCCACACCGCACCTTAGATTGAAGAAGGGTTGACTTGTACACATCACATATGACTGATGGATCATTTTCCTAAAGCATCAACACATTCCGAATGCGTTTGGTGGGTTTTCCATATGTCAGTTGTTGTTTTCACATAAAATGTTGTCCATTTAATAAAAACAAACAAACTTAGAGTGATATCGGCCACACCGCTCCACCGATTGAGGTGGGGTTGACTCTTATACGTCAAATATGATAGATGGATCGTTTTGATAATTTTTCAATAGAATCTGAATGCTATTTTTTGGTTTTTTGTATTCTAGTTGTTCTTTTCACTTAAAATCCTAACCATTTTAAACAAGAATGACATAGTTAGAGTGCTATCGGCCACATAGTGCCTCAAATTGAGGCAGAGTTTACTCATAAACGTCACATATGACCCATGTATTGTTTTCCTAATTTTTCAATAGAATCCAAATGCGTTTGATTGGTTTTTTGTATGTCATTTATTGTTTTCAATTAAAATGAAGTCCATTTTAAAAGAAAGAGAGACACTTTGAGTGGTTCCAGCCACACTATGCCTCGTATTGAGGTGGGGTTGACTCCTACAGGTGAAAAATGACCCATGGAACGTTTTCCTAATGTTTCAATATAAACTGAATGCGTTTGGTCATTTTTCCCTATGTCAGTTGTTGTTTTCAGTTATAATATTTTCCATTTCAAATAAAAGTGAGACACTTTGGGTAGTGGTGGCCACACCGAGCCTCAGATTGAGGTGAAATTGACACATACATGGAGAAATTACCCATGGATAATTTTTATAATGTATAAATACAATCTGAATATGTTTGGTCAATGTTCCGAATGATAATTGTAATTTTCAATTACAATGTTGTCCATTTTAAATAAAATTGTGACAGTTCAAGGGGTAGCGGCCACACTGGCCCTCGGATCAAGGCAGGGTTGACTTGTACACATCACATATGACCCATGGATATTTTTCCTCAATTATCAATGGATTCTACATGAGTTTGTTCAGTTTTCCGTATGTCAGTTGATGTTTTCACTTAAAATAATGTCCATTTTAAACAAAAGAGAGACACTTTGAGTGGTGCCATCCACACCGCACCTCAGATTGAGGCGAGGATGACTCGTACACATCACATATGACCCATGTAAAATTTTACTAAAGCATAAACACATTCAAAATGTGTTCGGTTGGTTTCCGTATGTCAGTTGTTGTTTACACATAAAATGTTGTCCATTTTAAAAAAATAGAGATGCATAGAGTGATATCAGCCCCACAACTCCTCATATTGAGGTGGGGTTGACTTGTATAAATCACATATGACAAATGTATCGGTGTTCTAAAGTATAAATAGAATCCTAATCCATTTGATCAGTTTTCCATATGCTAGTTTTTCTTTTCACTTAAAATCTTATCCAATTTAAACAAAGGAGACACAATTAGAGTGCTATCAGCCACACTAAGCCTCGAGTTTTAGGCATGACTGACTCTTACTGGTCATATATGACACATGGATCATTTTTCTTACGTTTCAACAGAATCCGAATGTGTTTGATCAGTTTTACATATGTCATTTATTTTTTTCACTTAAAATTAAGTCCATTTTAAAGGAAAGAGAGACACTTTGAGTGGTTCCAACCACACCATGCCTCAGATTGAGGTGGGGTTGACTCTTTTATTTCAAAAATGACCCATGAATCGTTGTCCTAAAGGTTCAATCGAATCCTAATGTGTTTGGTCAGTTTTATGTATGTCAGTTGTTGTTTTCACTTAAAATTAAGTCCATTTTATACTAAAGAAAAAAAATTTGAGTCGTGCTGGACACACCGCGCCTCAGATTTAGGTGGGGTTGACTCGTTCACATCACAAATGTCTCATGGATAGTTTTACTAATGTTTCAATAGAATATGAATGCCTTTGGTCAGTTTTTCGTATGTCAGTTGTTGTTTTAACTTAAATGTTTTCCATTTAAAATAAAAGTGAGACACTTTGAGTTATGGTGGCCACACTGAGCCTAGAATTGAGGCATGGTTGACTCATACATGGGAAAAATTTCCCATTGATCATTGTGCTAAAGTATCAATACAATATGAATATGTGTGGTTAGTTTTCCATATGCTAGTTGTAATTTTCAATTAAAATGATGTCAATTTCAAATAAAACTGAGACAGTTCGAGTGGTACCAGCCACACCCGCCATTTTATTGAGTTTTTTTTACTCTTATACGTCACATATGACCCATGGATCATTTTCTTAATGTTTCAAAGCAATATGAATGCATTTGGTTGGTTTTCCATATGACATTTATTGTTTTCACTTAAAATGAAGTCCATTTTAAACGGAAGAGAGACACTTTGAGTGGTTCCAGCCACATTGTGCCTCAAATTGAGGTAGGGTTGACTTGTACACGTCATATATGACCCAAAAATCATTTTCCTAAAGCATAAAATCATTATGAATGCGTTTGAATGGTTTTCCATATGTCAGTTGTTGTTTTCACTTAAAATGTTGTCCATTTAAAAAAAAGGAGACACTTAGAATGATATCAGACACACCACAGCTCAGATTGAGGCGGCGTTGACTCGTATACGTCACATATGACAGATCTATCGTTTTTCTAATGTATCAATAGAATCCGAATGCGTTTGGCTATTTTTTCCTATGCCATTTTTTCTTTTCACTTAAAATCCTGCCCATTTTAAACAAATGAGACACAATTAGAGAGATATTGGCCACACCGAGCCTCGTATTGAGGCCGAGATGACTCGTACATGTCACATATGACCCATGGAATCTTATCCTAAAGTTTCAATAGAATCAGAATGCGTTTGGTCAGTTTTTTGTATGTCATTTTTTGTTTTCACTTAAAATGAAGTCCATTTTAAATGAAAGAAAGAAACTTTGAGTGATAACAGCCACACCATGCCTCGGATTGAGGCAGGGATGACTCATATACATCACATATGACAGATTTATAGTTTTTCTAAAGTATCAACAGAGTCCGAATGTGTTTGGTCAGTTTTCTGTATGCCATTTGTTCTTTTCACATAAAATCATGTCCATTTTTAAATAAAGAGACACATTTAGAGTGCTATCGTCCATGCTAGGCCACAGATTGAGGTGACTTTGACTCGTACAAGTCCCAAATGACACATGTATCATTGTTCTAAATTATCAACGCAATCTGAATCCGTTTGGATGGATTTTATTATGCTTGTTGTTTTTAGATAAAATGATATCCATTTTTAAAAAAGTGATACAGTTTGAGTAGTTACGACCCCACCAGGGCTCAGATTGAGGCAGGATTTACTCTTACACATCACATATGTCACATGGATCATTTTCCTAATGTTATAATAGAATCCAAATGCATTTTCAGTTTTATGTATGGCAGTTGTTGTTTTCAATTAAAATGATGTGCATTTTAAGAAAAAGAGAGACATTTTGAGTGGTCCCAGCCACACCGCGCCTCGGATTGAGCTGGGGTTGACTCGTACACATCACATATGACTCAAGGATCGTTTTCCTAAAGTATCAATAGAATATGAATGCTTTTGTTCTTTTTTTCTTATGGCAGTTCTTGTTTTCACTTAAAATGATGTCAATTTTAAACATAAGATAGACACTTTGAGTGGTGTCGTCCATACCGCACCTTGGATTTAGGCATTCTTGCTTGCCAAGTATCTCACATAGGGGACTACGTATTACCTGTGGCATGGTATTACCATCTTCCAAAATAGACATGTCCTCGGTTTATCTCCAATGAAACAAATATCACTAATGAGTAATAGAAACCATCCTGGTAGACCTCACCTGGATTCCAAACCATACATCCTAAAATTTCAATCCTAAATTCCCATATCATGAAGAGTCCATCCATGAGTCCTTAACATGTAACCCATGTATTATCCTAAAAATTTAAAAGTAAGCCAAATCAAACAAGGAATAATTCACATAACATAGAGAATATACAGCAAGGATTTGTATTAAATTTAAATCATGTAATCACATGAATTTGATGAGAATGAGATAATAAGCTTACCAAGACATTCATATAGTTCAAGAAATCTGAAATCCGTCTTCTGCACACCCCCATCTTGTAATCTGAGCTGGTGATAGCCTGATCTGAGGTTAATCTTCGAGAACCACTGTGCTCCCTTCAATTGATCAAAGAGGTCATCAATCCCCAGAAGTGGGTACTTGTTCTTCAGTGTCACCAGGTTCAAGAACTGATAGTCATCATAATGTCTCAAGCTCCTATCCGCCTTCTTGGAAAACAATATCGGGACTGCCCAAGGAGAAACACTAGGTCGAATGAATCCCTTCCCCTATAAGTCCTCTAGTTGTACCCACAACTCATGAATCTCTACCGGATCCATCAGATATTCTAGTGTAGATATCGGTGCTAGCCTGGGGTACAAGACAATGTAGAATTCCACCTCTCTGCGAGGAGGTATACTCTAACATAATTAGGGAAGACGTCCACGTACTGGTCCACCAATATAGGAAAACTCAGACTCACCACATCATCTGCTCTAAGGGTAAGGCTAGCCAACTGATGAGTGATCGACTGCACTCTCCTCCGGGTAAGTCCATCCTGTGATGCAAAGGCTCCTATCTCACCGGTGAAGGTAAACCTGGTCCCATCCATGTGGACAGACCACACTTTACACCTAATACAGTCTATCTAAGCATGGAATGTAGATAATCAGTCCATACACATGATGATGTCATAAGGCCTCGACGATTCGACTAGTAGATCCCTGTTATAGCTCTCCCCTCCTAGAGTAAGCTCACACTATCGAAACCTGTGAGTAATCATCAAATATTCTCCATTAGGGTTCTCTAGCCCTAAGGATTGAGCCAACGACTATGTCAAAATATCCGAGCTCCAAATGAGGGTAGTGGTAATAAATGAACAATTGGCACCTGTGTCTATAAGTTCTGCATCTAAGGTATATTAGTAAAATATTGAACATCATATCATCTCCAGAGCCCCATGGTTGTTGGATTCAGCTGCCTGTAGCTGAGATCGACCCTATACACCTACTCCATGTGGTTTGGGTGGACCACCTTGTAGTGGCGGTAGTAACATCTCAAAATGTCACCCACCGCCAGCAGCACGACCAGCTCCTCTGCCACACCCCCCTTCTCCTTGCGGACCTCCTCGATCGAACCTCAGTCTCTGCCTATGAGGTCCCTCGACCATCTTCTAATCATCTGTATTGAGGTTTGGAGAATCACGAGCCATGTGAAACTGCACTCCGCATGTGAAACACTTCCTATTCCTGGCATGATATACTCTGTCTGAGGTGCCCCGCATAACCGACTCCGAATCATGCAGTCGTCCACCTATTTGTCTTGTCCTCTTGAACCTCTGCAACATCTATCTGCTTCCAACTATATAAGACTCCGTTATGTGATGACTGGTGTTGGGTCTCACTGTTGGGGAATTCTCATCAAGTAAACTCTCCTCTAAGAGGGATCTCTCTAACACCTCTACCTGCATCCGGATGCTAAGAGAAATCATTGAAAATATGATCTCCCGTCTGAGTCCTGGCTCAAAAGATTGTTCCCTGATGAATGAGTCCTGAACCATATTTGTGGAGTAGCATGAGAGGTCAGTGAACCTCATTGAGTATTATGTTATAGTCATGATGACCAAGTACAGATGAAGAAGCTCTTGTATGTGCACTGTTTGAAGAGTCGATGAAACAATCTCTGGATGAAACTGGCCCTTGATGACTTCCCTGAGAAACATCACCTCATTGTGAGCATAGAGCATCACGCTCCACCATATTCATGCTACTGCATATAGAAGACTGGAAGCAAGGATCACCATGAGATCGGCTGGTGTCACTACCAGTCAGAAGACTCCCACCTCGGCCTCCAGCCAATCCTGAGCCACCTGTGGGTCCATCTCTCCACTGAACCTGGGTGGCCTCTGGCACTGGACCACATGCAATGTGCTCAAGCAGCATGCACCCTCAGTTGTTGGGGCTAGTGGAATCAGTTTCAGAGAGGGTAATGGTACCATTGGCGCCTCTACAGGAAGTGGGCCCTGCACCGAGCCCTCGTCACTTGGTGTGCTATTAGTGCGTACGATACCCAGAACCCTACCTGGATGTCTACGTAGAGGAATCCTGAAAAGAAACTGGTGTTCCATGGTCACTATGTTATACCTGGTGAGATGAATCTAAATATTACAAAGAAAAATATTGAAAACACACATGTAATCTATGTTTTCGTGCACTAAGTCAGAAAATAGAAGTTTGGGTACTGGTGTAGAGATACGTCAGCTACTGCACCAACACTGGATTCCCTAAACTGATAACCACAGTCACTATACATAACACTATTGCAATTAAAAAATAATGATCAGAGTCCAATGTTCTATGGTAGAACCGACTCCCCTTATACAAATTGTCATGACTCATCCCCCGGGGCCCGTGCCATGACTGCCCCATGCCCTCCTTCCATAGGAGATAGGATGGCAACTAGCACCAAAGGCGTATTCCTTAAAATTGGGAAGACATTGACTTTATAACCTATAATCTCACACAACCAAGAAAACATTAAGACAAAAAACCAAAAACAATATTTTAAAATTGATCTAGTACTGTAAGAAAAAGGGACCAGAATACAAGCACAATAGAAAAGTAAAAGAAAATGAAAGTACAAATAAACTAAAACAACTATAATGATCACCAGCCAAGGATCCTACCTGAAGGGTAGGCATAGCTCTGGAATGGTCGTCTCTATGGTATGCCTCCTCTAGGGTCCACCTTCGAGTTACCTCTAGTCCTGGTACTCTCGTCCTTAGTCAGTGATCACTATTGGAAATGGGGTCTTTCCCAACGGTTCTGAACCATTGGGAAAGCCTGCAGAACCATCGGTATATGTTATACCAACAGTTTTCAATCCATAGGGAAGTAAGATGTTTGGAAAACATATACCAATGGTTTAAAAATAAAAATTGGTATAGGATATTAAAATTATCCTATGCCAACAGTTTTCACAACCGTTGGCATAAGTTTTACGAATGGTTTACACAAAACTGTCGGTAAAACTGAGGAAATCAACTCTTTCCCATCGGTTTTTAACCCATTGGGAAGGGTTTTTTCCAATGGTTCTCAATAAACTATTTGTAAAAAAATCACAAAAAAACCTTTCCCAATGATTTTAAACTATTTGGGAATGGTTTTAACCAATGGTTAGAAGCCTATGCCAACAGTTTGAAACCGTTGGCATAGGCTATGCTATGAAAATTGCACTGCAGCCTGCAATTTTCACAGTAGCTTCTGATGATGTCCATTCTGCTCCTTTCCAATTACTGTACCTGCAATAACAAACTAAGACATACATATAGAGAACAAAATCATACACATTTAACAAATAATGCATTCTCGAACTATACACATCCAAAATTAAATCATAATTCATAACGTAATTATAAACATACATAATTGATTTAGAATTTAATTTAAAATTTAGATGACAATTAAATTTGGAATCTGGAATTCAATTCATAATTGAATACATAAATAATATAATTATCAATTATCAACAAAATATAAATAAAACTGAATAAGTATCAACAGAATCCGAATATGTTTGTTCGATTTTTCGTGTACAGGTTGTTTTTACAAAAAAATATGTCCATTTTAAACCAAATACATACACTTGGAGTGATACCGGCCACACCATGCCTCTAATTGAGGAGGGGTTGAATATTAAACATTAATTATGACCCATGGATCATTTTCCTAAAGTATAAACATATTCTAAATGTGTATGGTCTATTTTCTGTATGTCACTTGTTGTTTTCACTTAAAATGTTGTTCATTTAAAAAAAATGAGACACTTTGAGTGGTGTCGACCACACCATGCCTCAGATTAAGGTGGGGTTAACTAGTACACGTCACATATGACTGATTTATCATTGTGATAATGTTTCAACCAATTCATAATGTGTTTGGTCAGTTTTCCGTATGCCAGTAGTTTTTTTCAATTAAAATGTTGTCTATTTCAAATAATCATGAGACAGTTTGAGTCGTTCTGGCCACACCATGCCTCAGATTTAGGCGGGGTTGACTTGTACACATCACATATTACTCATGGATCGTTGTCCTAAATTTTCAACTCAATCCGAATGCGTTTGGTTGGTTTTCCATATGTCAGTTATTGTTTTAACATAAAAAGACATCCTTTTCAAAAAAAAGAGAGATACATTGAGTGATTCCGGCCACACCGCACCTCAGATTGAGGTGAGGAAGACTCATACACATCACATATCAACCATGGATCATTTGCCTAATGTTTCAGCAGAATATGAATGCGTTTGGTCAGTTTTCTGTACGCCAGTTGTACTTTTCACTTAAAATGTTGTCCATTTCAAATAAAAGTGAGCCACTTCTAGTTGTTTCGGCCACACTACACCTCAGATTTAGTCAAGGATGGCTTGTAAACATCACATATAACCCATGGATAGTTTTCCTAATGATTCAATGGAATCTGAATGCGTTTTGTCAGTTTTATGAATATTATTTGTTGTTTTCACTGAGAATTATGTTAATTTTAAAAAAAAGAGAGACACTTTGAGTGGTGCCAGCCACACCGCACCTTGGCATGATGCGGGGTTGACATTAAAACATCATATATGACCCTCATATCATTTTCATAAATCATAAACACATTCAGAATGCGTTTGGTTGGTTTTCGTATGTTAGTTGTTATTTTCACTTAAAATGTTATTCATTTCAAAAAAAAGGGACACTTTGAGTGGTGTAGGTCACACCATGCCTTAGATTAAGGTATGGTTGACTCATACATGTCAAATATGACCCATTTATTTTTGTGATAAACTTCATACTCATTATAAATGCGTTTGGTCGGTTTTTCGTATTCCAGCAGTGGTTTTCAATTACAATGTTTTCCATTTCAAATAAATGTGAGACACTTTGAGTGGTTCTGCCACACCAGGCCTCAAATTGAGACGGGTTGACTCGTACACATCACATATGACCCATGGATCATTTTACTAATGTTTTAACAGAATCTGAATGGATTTTTTGGTTTTCTGTATATCATTTATTGTTTTCACTTAAAATGAAGTTCATTTTAAAAAATGATATACACATTGAGTGGTTCCGGCCACACCATGCCTCAGATTGAGGCGGGGTGGACTCGTACACATCAAAAATGACCCATGGATCGTTGTTCTAATGGTTCAATAGAATCCAATAGTGTTTGCTCAGTTTTCCATATGTCAATTTTTGTTTTCACTTAAAATGATGTCCATTTTAAACTAAATAGAGACACTTTGAGTGGTGCTGGCCACATCGTGCCTCAGAATGAGGCGGGGTTGACTCGTAAACATCTAAAATGACCCATGAAACGTCATACTAATGTTTTAATAGAATCCAAATGTGTTTCATCAGTTTTCCATATGTCAGTTGTTGTTTTCACGTAAAATGTTTTCCATTTAAAATAAAAGTGAGACACTTTGAGTGTTGGCGGCCACACCAAGCCTCAGACTGAGGCGCGATTGACTCGTACATGGAAAAAATTACCCATGTATCTTTTTTCTAAAGTATCAATACAATCTGAATATGTTTGGTTGGTTTTCCATATGCTAATTTTAATTTTAAATTAAAATTTTGTGCATTGCAAATAAAAATGAGACAGTTCGAGGGGTACCTGCCACACCAGCCCTCAGATTGAGGTAGGGTTGACTTTTACATGTCACAAAAAATTAATGGATAATATTCCTATAGTTTCAACAGAATATGAATGCATTTGGTCAGTTTTTTGTATGTCAGTTGTCGTTTTCACTTAAAATGATGTCCATTTTATACAAAAGAGAGACACTTTGAGTGGTTCCGGCCACACCACACCTCAGATTGAGATAGGGTTGACTTTTACACATCACATATGACCGATGTATCATTTTCCTAATACACAAACATATTCATAATTCATTTGGTTGGTTTTCCGTATGTCAATTGTGGTTTTCACTTAAAATGTTGTCCAATTAATCAAAAGAGAGACACTTACAGTGATACCAGCCACAAAATGCCTCAGATTAAGGTGGGGCTGACTCGTATATGTCACATATGACAGATGGATCATTCTTCTAAAGTATCAATAGTATCAATATGTGTTTGTTTGTTTTCTCGTATGCTAGATGTTCTTTTCACTTAAACTCCCATCCATTTTTAAAAAAATGACACAGCTAGAGAGCTATCGGCCACACCGAGCCTCAGATTGAGGTAGGGTTGGAACTTACACATCACATATGACTCATGTATTGTTTTACTAATGTTTCATCAGAATCCTAATTCGTTTGATCAGTTTTCTATATGTCATTTATTGTTTTCACTTAAAAGGAAGACCATTTTAAACGAAATAGATACACTTTGAGTGGTTCCAGCCACACCATGCCTCATATTGAGGAGGGGTTGACTCGTACAGTTCACAAATGACCCATGGAAATTTTTCCTAATGTTTTAATAGAATCTGAATGCGTTTGGTCACTTTTCTGTTTGTCAGTTGTTGTTTTCAGTTAAAATGTTTTCCATTTCAAATAAAACTGAGACACTTTGAGTGGTGGCAGCCACACCGAGCCTCAGATTGAGGCGCGATTGACTCATACAGTGAAAAAAGTACCCATGGATCGTTTTTATAAAGTATCAATACAATCTGAATAAATTTGGTCTTTATTTTGTATGCTAATTGTAATTTTCAATTAAAATGTTTTCCATTTCAAATAAAACTGAGACAGTTCATGGGGTACCGGCCACACCGGCCCTCGGTTCGAGGTGGGGTTGACTTTGTACACGTCACATATGACCCATGTATAATTTTACTAATGTTTCAATGGAATCCGAATGCATTTTGTCATTTTTTTCGTATGCAAGTTGTTGTTTTCACATAAAATGATGTCCATTTTAAACAAAAGAGAGACACTTTGAGTGGTGCTGGAAACACTGCACCTCAAATTGATGTGGGGTTGACTCGTACACATCGCATATGTCCCATGGATCATTGTCCTAAAGCATAAACACATTACGAATGAGTTTGGTTGGTGTTCCGTATGTCAGTTGTTGTTTTCATTAAAAATGTCATCCATTTAAAAAAAACAGTGACACTTAGAGTGATACCGGCTACACCGCTCATCAGATTGAGGTGGGGTTGACTCATATACATCAAAAATGACAGATGTATTGTTGTTCTAAAGTATCAACAGAATCCAAATGCATTTGTTCTATTTTCCATATGCTATTTTTTCTTTTCACTTAAAATCCTATCCATTTTAAACAAAAGAGACACAGTTAGAGTGCTATAGGCCAAACCGAGCCTCAGATTTTAGTTAGGGTTGACTCGTACATGTCACATATGACACATGTATCGTTTTCCTAATGTTTCAACAGAATCTGAATGTGTTTGATCAGTTTTCCATATATCATTTATTGTTTTCACTTAAAATGAGGTCCATTTTAATCGAAAGAGTGATCTTTGAGTGGCGTCGACCACACTGTGCCTCGGATTGAGGTAGGGTTGACTCATTCACGTCAAAAATGACCCATGGATTGTTTTCCTAAATTTTCAATAGAATCCGAATGCCTTTGGATAGTTTTTTTTATATTAGTTGTCTTCACTTAAAATGAAGTCCATTTTAAACTAAAGAGAGACACTTTGAGTGGTGTCAGTGACACCGTGCCTCAGATTGAGGCGGGGTTGACTCGTACATATCACAAATAACACATGGATCGTTTTCCTAATGATTCAATAGAATCTGAATGCCTTTGGTTAGTTTTTCGTATGTCAGTTTTTGTTTTCACATAAAATGTTATCCATTTCAAATAAAAGTGAGACACTTTGAGTAGTGGCAGCCACACTGGGCCTCGTATTGAGGTGTGGTTGATTCATACACGGGAAAAATGGCCCATGGATCTTTGTTCTAATGTATCAATACAATTTGAATACGTTTGGATGGTTATCCATATGCTAGTTGTAATTTTGAATTAAAATGTTGTCCATTTCAAATAAAACTGAGACAGTTCGAGTGGTACCGGCCACACTGGCCCTCTTATTGAGTTTTGGTTGACTCTTACACATCACATATGAACCAAAAATTATTTTCCTAAAGTTTAAATGCAATATGAATTCATTTGGTTGGTTTTACGTGTGTCATTTATTGTTTTCACTTTAAATGAAGTCCATTTTAAATGAAAGAGAGACACATTGAGTGTTTCCGGCCACACCGCGCCTCATATTGAGGCAAGGTTGACTCGTACACGTCACATATGAAACTTGGATCGTTTTACTAAAGCACCAACTCATTTTGAATGCATTTGGTTGGTTTTCTGTATGTCATTTGTTGTTTTGGCTTAAAATATTGTCCATTTTTTAAAGAAGGGGACACTTAGACTGATACCAGCCACATTGTGCCTCAGATTGAGGTGGGGTTGACTCGTATATGTCACATAAGATAGATGAATTGTTGTGATAAAGTATCAATAGAATCTGAATTCATTTGTTATGTTTATCATATGCCAGTTGATATTTTCACTTAAAATCATGTCCATTTTAAACAGAAGAGACACAGTTAGAGAGATATTGGCCACACCGAGCCTTGTATTAAGGAAAGGTTGACTCGTACACATCACATATGACCCATGTATTGTTTTCCTATTGTTTAAACAGAATCCGAATTCGTTTGTTCGGTTTTCCGTATGTTATTTATTGTATTCACATAAAATGAAGTCCATTTTAAATGAAAGAGAGACACTTATAGTGATACCGACCACACCACACCTCGTATTGAGGAAGGGTTGATTCATATACATCACATATGACATATGGATCGTTTTGATAAAGTATCAATAGAATCTGAATGTGTTTGGTCAGTTTTCTGTATGCCAGTTGTTCTTTTCACTTAAAATTATGTCCATTTTAAACAAAAGAGACATATTTATAGTGCTATCAGCCACACCGGGCCTCAGATTGAGGTGGAGTTGACTCGTACACGTCCCAAATGATGCATGGATCATTTTGCTAAATTTTCAACACAATTTGAATCCGTTTGTCTTGTTTTTCATATGCTACCTATTTTGACTTAAAATGATGTCCATTTTAAACAAAAGTGATACTATTTGAGGGGTACCAGCCACACCAGGCCTCGGATAGATGCGCGGTTGACTCGTACACGTCACATATGTCACATGGATCATTTTCATAATGATTCAATAGAATCTAAATGCATTGTTCAGTTTTCCGTATTGCATTTGTTGTTTTCACATAAAATCATGTGCATATTAAGAAAAAGAGAGTCATTTTGAGTGGTTTCGGCCACACCGTGCCTCTGATTGAGGTGGGGTTGACTCGTACACATCACATATGACTCATCGATCGTTTTCCTAAAGCATCAACCTAATAAGAATGATTTTAATCTTTTTTCTGTATGGTAGTTTTTGTTTTCACTTAAAATGATGTCCATTTTAAACCTAAGAGAGTCACTTTGAGTGGTGTCGACCACACTGCACGTCGGATTTAGGCGGCCTTTCGAACCAAGTATCCCACGTAGGGGACCAGGTATCACCTGTGGCATGGTATTACCAACTTCAAAAATAGACATGTCCTTGGTTTATCTCAAATAGAACCAATATCACTCATGAGTTATAGAAAGCATCTTGGTAGCCCTCACCTGGAAACCAAAGCACACATCTTAGAATTTCAAGTCTAAATTCCCAAAGCATGAAGAGTCCGTACTTGATTCCTTAACATGTAACCCATATCTTATCCTAACAATTTACAAGTAATCCAAATCAAACAAGACATAATTCACATAACATGGAGAATGTACAACAAGGATTTGTATTCAAATTAAAGCATGTAATCACATTCATTTCATGAGCATGAGATAATAAGCTTACCAAGACATACATATAATTCAAGACATACAAAAATGGAATAATCCTAAATAACATTTCATTACAAGAGAAATAAAAAAAGTCATGTGAAATCAAAAATCCTACATTTACATATCTTCCATGAGGTATAACTTTTAATCAACTTGTAATAGTTGTTTTCATAAGGAATACGAGTCTCATTTATTCACATATATAGTGGTAAAAAAGGAAAATGTTATTCATGTCTGGGGGGATGTATGGGGGGCTGTTCGGGGTCCAAGGAGGAGGGTGGGGTTGTTCGGGGGGCTGTTCGGGGTCTAGGGAGGAGGGTGGGGGGCTGTCTGGGGGCTGTTCGGGGGGCTCTCTAGGGTCCAAGGAGGAGAGTGGGGGGATTTCTAGGGGGATATCTAGGTACCAACGTTTAATTTTATAAATAATAGACAAAAACATTTATTTTCCAACAAGGACACATAATGTTTAGACAAAAAAAATTATTTTTAAATTTGAGATTAATATTAATGTATATCAATGAGGTCAACATTACTGAATTAAACTTGTGACTTATCTAACATTTTTATGGATGTCTACACATGATAGGATGTCTAGTGAAAAGCACCCCAGCCTCATAAAAGTGAGTATTGTCCAATAAGGACACATAATATACACCATACAATGAGAACCATATTTAATTGACCCAAAAGTTATATTTGTACAGTCATCTTGGGGGAAGGGGAATATATGATCCTGGTTAATTGATGAATTCAAAATCTCATATTCCATATGTTGGATGCTATCTAAGGTAAGAAATCATGGGAATATGGGTATACATCATTCAATTTCTTACATGCTAGTGAGAATGAAGGCTTGAATTAATGACCTGAGTTCACTAATTAAATGAGGGTAGAGGTTGCATAGGCTGTGTTAACCGAATGATTAAATAAGGGTAGAGGTTTCATATACTATGCATGGTGGGGGACTCTCAGTCAATTTATAAACTAAAATAAATTCCAATCTTAGGTATCAATAAGAAACATCAGCATCAAAATAAACTCCAAATAAAAAAGGACTAAAAACATCAAACACATCAAGAATTCACTTCTATGCATGGTTTATCCACATGTTTATCACTAATTATATGCCTTAATCATGAACCACCTCTAAAGCTCTTAGGTTTAACCATCAAACATATAATATCCCCCATGATCACTATATTACGTAACACCAATAGGTAAATATGTCAAAATATCTATAAAAAAACTCATTAATAGGCTCAAAACATAAATATAATCTTGAACTAACCATGGAATCTCTTTCAAAACACATTCCCAAACACCAGTTATCTCATGTGTGACTAAATAAAAATCATAGTCACATAACAAGTGTACTATAACAAAATACATTACACAAGCCTTATTAAAAAAATTCCTATTTTAATAAGACACTTTCCTCAAGATTAAATCATTTCTGAAATATCTTTCAAAATCCATTTTAAATAATAAAATTCCTTTGATTATTTTTATCTAATTTTTTGAGTATTCTTAAGGAACCTCTATTTGGAATAGTCACATTATATCCCCAATTACCACATCAAACCATTGAAAACAACTATCAGGGGACAATCATCAACCACAAATAACAAAACATGAAATTAAAAAAAATAAACCAAATGTGATATAGAATTTAATGTTACGTAAAGAGAAATGAGATTAAATAGAGACAACAACCTCATAAATGGTTCCAAAAAATATCTTTTGTTTAAAACGACCAATAATAGGAAGGGTAATTCCACATAAACCTAATCCCTAACAAAAAAAATCTGAATCCCCAATTAAAAAACATAAGTCTTTACAACACCGAATTTTGGGTTTCCACATTCAATAAAAATGGGTAAATATGTAAGAGAAGTGGAAAATGAGCACGAAGTCATAATGATTTGGACTTATCCCATCTAACCTTGTTGGGGAGTCTCAGTCGATTTGATGGAGG
The DNA here is from genome assembly GCA_963277665.1 of Viscum album. Taxonomy (NCBI): domain Eukaryota; kingdom Viridiplantae; phylum Streptophyta; class Magnoliopsida; order Santalales; family Viscaceae; genus Viscum; species Viscum album. Next base: position 1,651,096,078 of record OY728121.1, on the reverse strand, counting down.
TTCACTGGGGGCACGTGTGGGGGCATCTGCAAATTGGGGGAGAACTAGAGAATGTAGGCACATCTGCTTGATTTTGCTACAATTTTGGGGATCTTTTCCCACAGGTTTTTAAATACCGTTGGTAGATAGAGCAGCCTCTGAAGATTTCCCAACAGATATATTCAAACCATTGTGAAATCATCACATATCTCAACCTTTACCAACAGTTTGATGAAACTGTTGGTATAGGTCTTCTATTCCAACGGTTTCGATGAAACATTGTTATAGGAGCATTGGGAAACCCAAATTTCCAATAGTGGACATCCGTCGTCTGTACCATACACAATGAGGTGCTGGAATAGCCCATGCAGGGTTGAGTATAATGATAATTAGTAGGGACCCCGAGACCCTAACTGTTTCATAAAATCCACCATGTATAAACCAAATATCATGTAATCTAGTGACAACCCAACTTAGGTATATTTCCATACAATGTACCTAAGTTATCAAGTATACCCATTTCATTCGTGAGGAAACACAGAGTCCAACTCAGAATCCCAAAGCTCAATTGTTCCACAAAGGGAGGATCACCACGATGGTTAGTAACACATAGGTACACCACATAGTAGAATACCACAAAGTAACTAACTCAGCTCACTCCAGGTATAACTAAAGTAGTTAAGTACAAATAATTAGTCAAAGGATAGATCATCTTTTTCTTTTAAGAGGCTATGCTGCTGACCCACATAGGATCGTTAGGTGGTGACCCACACAGTATCCCTTAGTGCTGACTGAGATAAGATTGTTTGGTACTGAGATACATAGGATCTCTTGGTGCCGACCCACACAGGATCGCTATGTGCATACCCACATAGGATTGCTCAGTGCTAACTCACACAGGATCGCTCTTCATTCTTCACGTCACAGCCTGCTACAGGGTTCCCAAACTATGCTCGCATTTCTCCTAGAGGATCCCCTCCACATGCCACTGGTCGATACTCTAAATACCACACAGTCTCATGAGGAAGTATTTCAAAGTACCTCCACGTCATAGGGGCTTCAACGCAAACGATGGTTCGTCAATCAGACGCCCCGGTCTCTGAGTTATTAGTATTTTAGTCTCAAGGTCCTGGTTGGATTCCTGCTCGATCTAACCCGAATGTACTCCAACATTATCCAAATCTCAAGTGGGGTATGAAAAAAGGGACCATCTCACTCCAAGGTTTCCAGTGTTGCTGGCTGGTCGTCAATCGAACCCCTGGTGCCAATGTTATGGCCGGTAGAGCTAAAAGTTCGAAGTTGTCCATGGTCTGGTCCTACCTGGACCGACCTATCCAGGGCTGACCCGAACCTATTGGGGTTGACCCAGCCCATCTCGCGTTGGGCGCCCCAGCCCACTTAGGGTGGCGTGGAGGCCGCAAGGCTGCATAGTCCATGAGAGGGGCCACGGGGCGGTGAGGCTGCGAGGGGCCGTGAGGACGCAGGGCGGCGAGGCCCATGAGGCGGCGAGGCCGCAGGTTATCAAGGAGGGCCATGTGGGGGCGAGGTCGAGGGGGTCATGAGGCCATGAGATGGGGAGGCCACCGGGGGGCGTAGAAGTCCATGCGGAGGCACACAACCACAATGCAGCGGGTACCGTGAATGGAAGCAAGACATGGGGTGGCGGAGGCCGCAGGTGGCACGTGTCCTTGGGGGCGTTGGAGGCCGCAGGCGGCAGAGGACACCGACGGCGCGAGGCCGCGGAACTGCGCCGTTTTGTTGTCTCCGTCGTCATGGCCTGCGGTGGTGCCGGCCTCCGTTGTCATGACCCGCCGAGGTTGGTTTCAGTCCTCCTCCATCATGAAGAACACAACAAAAATGAAAAACAGGGGAGGGGTCGGGGCATGTTTGTTTGGCCTGCACCCTTCGCGTTAGAGTGGTAGCAAGAGGCTCACCATAAACCTTGATTGAAGAACGTCAAACTCTACAACCCACGTTAATGATTATTCCCAAAACCAAAGAAAAAGAAATCATCTACGGATCAACTAGTTATAGAGTTGATCCACATTCTATGTTTAGAAGGGAAGAACATAGGAATATATAATCACAGATAATAAAAACCCTACCTCGATTATTCATTGATGTTGGCACAAGAAAAAAGTTGAAGAAGGCGAAGAGGGTTCCAACGATCGTCGCTTCATAAACCACGCATCGATGTCAGGCTCTTACATCGTCCTCTTCCTTGATTTCTGAAGAACATTCTTCGATGGCGTTCTTCATTGGAGAACATTCTCCCACCAAGGAACATCTTTACCAACAACAAATACTCCCCAAAAATGTGGTTCCAATATAATTTAATTAAATAGATTAATTATGTTGGCATGTTGTCATAATTAATTTGTACATTTAATTCTACCACATTGGAAAAATTAATTGGACCAATTAATGAATGTTGTTTGAAAAATTTAACGTAGCGGAGTTTTGAGGTTTTCACTCATTAAGGGGGGATCAGGTGGTCCCCAACTCTAAATTCAAATTGGGAGGTTAGTTTAGGTGGTCCCCACACGTTAACAATCACATGGGAATTTTACGCTCTGGTTGTCCCCACCAAATTAACCCATGTTGAGGGTTTCTAAAATAAAAATGTTAGACATTTTTATTTTATTTTATTCATTCACAAAAAGCACAAAAATTAACATTCACTCTCAAACCACTACAGTCGAGGTGAAGGTCTCTATAAGAAAATATCGGCGCTGCAAGTTCAATGATGTTCTCAGATTTCAATTCAAAGAAACGGTTCAAGTGATAAAAAAACCAGCTCACACGTTTACTGAACCTGCCCGAAAAAACGTTCAGAAATTCATTCAGGGCACTCTGGGCCTCAGAATCACAGACCATCAGTTTTTGCGGACATGTAAAATTCCCATATATTAAAAAAATTAACTGTAATTTTCCTTGTCTTTACAGTTTATTGACGAAGAGTGACTCACCTCACATAATCAAGGCGGTCGTCCACACATACATTAACGACATTATCGTATTTCATTGAGTAAAAAAATAAAAATATTAAATGAAATATTATATTAAAATAATGATATATATTACATGAATGTAATAATTATTTGATATATATCACATATAATCATTAAATTTATCATTATCACATTCCAAGTGGAGTGTTTGTGAAAGAAGAATCAAATTACCTTGTGTGGCAGTAGTCTGTGGTACACATGATTGATGTTATCGTATCTCCAATGGAACGAAAGGGAAAAATATATATCTGATATTGTGACTCCAAAGGTATAATTATTTTATAATAATTACATATATAATTTATACCCATCGACATTAAAAATCATGTGATTTGGAAATGGAAAAATGACTGACATCACTTCGTGAGGAGGTAGTCTGTCGTTGAAATGAAAGACCATTTCATAACCGATTTGATGGAAGTGGATATTTTTTAGGTCAGTATATTATTTTAAAAAAATCCCAATTTATTTACTATAATGAGTTCATTATATCACCATGGTATAATAAAAACTAATTTAAGAGGATAAATAATTAAAATAAAGAATCTCATTGAATATCATTACCTATAGTTTAGGTATCCTCATTAACATTGAAAAACAATCCTTCCAAGGATGGAGTTATATCTTTTAGAACCTCCTTGTGTGGTGACTGTTTAGAAATTCCATATCTAAATGATCAAAATCCATGATTATTTAGAACTAATTATTTATTTATTTTATGATTGCATTTTTGTATGGAAAGACTAATTTTATGATAATTCAGATAATTGCTGAGATGATTCAATTCCAGGTATGCTTCACAATTGAGGGTGACCTACCACCAGATTTGTTACCACTATAAGAGTCACCTCAAACCTTGTTACCAACAAGGATTCAACAATATAAAAATTACTCCAATTTATATAGAATCAATATATGTTCCAATTAGACTCTAATTCACTGTTGGACTCTAAGTCACTGCAATCCTAAGGTACTCCTAGTATGTGTTACCACCAGATACTAACTCACTGCCAACTACTTTTTACTAGTGTAGTCTAAGGAATTTTATATGAATTTCGCAAAGGATATGTATATTCTGGGATATTTTGACCAACTCATAATTAAATCTGTCATATATGATCAAATGATTGTGGATCTCCTTCTACTATTGCTGTTATATCTATGGGATGAACCATATCTCTATCTAACATTATAGACAACATTAATTGAATTATATGTCTATTTAAAATTGTTAAATGAAATTTATTAATATTTACAATCACCCAGATTCATCTTCTATAATGATCAAGGTGAAAAAATCAGAAGTTCCATTATATAGATTGGATAAAATACCATCATAGATCAATTAAAGCACCGATATATTACTACGATCCTCTAATCTACAAAAAGAGACTAAAAGAACATCTCTAACTCCTCACCAAAGATGATATGAGAAAATTGAACATTACAAACATACCAGACTGAGAATCACATGAATATTTATTTCTATTTTTGTTTATTTTATTTATTCTTTTTATTATGTTGTTACTCTTCTATCAGACACAAATTTTCAACTACATCTAATTTGAGATTACATCTTATTCTATAATTTCATTACATCTAATATCCCACGGTGTTTCTAGAAGATGTCCTTTTGGCGAATGAGCTATCTTTACATCACATGTATAATTTTGGACGAGGCTCTTTATCCGAGAACCCTTATAACTATTTTTTGTTTACCTGATCTGGGTTTTGGATCTAATTGATTATTATTATAATTTATGGGGAAGTTGTTGATTTAAGAGTGGAGGGGAATGAGAATCATCTTGAGACTGAACCTCTTTTTTATTCCACTATGTTTTGTTTTTTTGTTTTATTCCTATATCCTAGATTAATTTTATTCTATAAACCAAACTGTTTCACTGATAATTAATCTTATCTACTGTTTAAATTTTGTTTTTCCTATGTAAATTGATTTGAAAAGCTATTTTAATTATAAAATTTATTTTACCTATGACATAATCACTAATTGAGAAATATTTTAACATGATAGATCATATATGAATATTCTATTTTGATAAATTAGACCATTTTTTAATTAATTGAAATTTATTTCAACATTATTTTTAACAGAAATTATATTGGGAACTCAATTCACCCCCTCTTGAGCTACTCACTATAAACAATATTTGGTATCAAAGAATTTTTTAATTATATTTTCAACTCTAATTTTTAGATATATTATAAATTTCTAAAATTATTTTCAATTATAAATTTTAGTTTTTCAGGGATAATATATAAGAAGGATCTGCTACCCATAGAACTCATTATTTTAATGGTATAAATTATGATTAATAGAAAATAAAAATGAAAATTAATTTATAAAAAATGGTTTTTTTGTGTTTCTAGTGTCACACCCAGATTCCTAATTCCATGCTTTGTTTTAACTCTTCTATTTGTTATTAGTTTTTTATTGGTTTCCAGGCATCCGAGGTTTTAATTTGGTGTCTCGGTTGTTCATTATATAAATCATTAGTCTTGGATTCCTTGGATGGTATTTGGGATTGTCATTTCTTGATGAGAATTTCTAAGGAAAAGTTTTCTTGGAATTAAATTTGTGACACTACATGTGGCACCATTTGTGGGGTCTGTTTATGGAGGTGGATTCATCATGATTTGTGCCAAACTGTGATATCATTTCAAGATTTAAAAACCAAATTTGATTCCTTTTGTAACTACTTCATTTTTCATCAATTTTTCACCCATTCCAATTCCAAATTGGCCTCACCTGACATATTCAAACCACCATATCCATTTGGACTCCTTAGGAACTCATTGTCATGTTGGATTTGGAGGATTTATTCATACATTGGGACAACCCGTGATCCCATTTCTAGATTTAATGAAATAATTCATTTTTATTATATCACATTCATTTTTTAAAAATTTTATGTCATTCCACCTCTCACTTGAGTAAAAACCCTAGGCGAACCCCCATGTTCCATTTCTCCACTTTGGGGTTCATCTGCATTGTGGATTATGGAAAATTACATCAAGGATTCTCAAATCGTCTAGATTTGAAAAATTAATTTGATTCATTCACAAATAATTCATTTTTACTCATTCCCCCATTTTAATCCCCACATGACCTGATCGTCCTTATTCTATCCTTCCTTTCAATTTTTGATTCATTGTGATTAAAATCTTGGTGTATATGGGCTGATTTCATCAGTGTTTCTTAGGCAAGTTAATTCCTCTATTGTTCCTTACATTTCCATTGGGTTTATCCCATCCATCATGGTTTTTCAAATTTACAGAAAATAGGGTTTCGTTATTGGGGGTTTTATTTTGTTTTTTTGGTCAAATCATTTGGTTTTCGAGTTTTTTCACACCATTGTTGTACATCAGTGGTGCAGATGAAGTTTCAAAAAATATTTGGGGTTTCTCGCATCTTTGGTTGGTGATTCAATGTGTAAAATTTATGATGTGTTAACATTATTTATTTATTTATTTTTAATGTTTGTAATATTATTTTGTCGTTTAAAACCCATTTTTGGTTGAATTTGATAACTATTTAGTTTTAAAGTTGGTTTTTTCTTGAAAATGTGTGTTTTCATGTATAACTTTTGTGGTGTCGATTAGGGTTTGTTATGGTTCATGAATTTTTTTATTAAATGTTACTAGGGAAGAAAAATAGGGTTTGGTGTTATATTTTGATGAATTTGATTTTTTTAAAAAGTAGTTTTGATCGAATTAATGTGAAATTATAGGTTATACTTCATGGTATCATTTTAGAAATATTTTAAATGGTTCATTATTTTATATATGAGGCCAAATCATGTTAGATGAATTTTCTTTTTACAATTATGTTTTTGATATGGTCCATTTGTTTGTGAAGGGTCTTTTATGTGATTTGTACCATCTTGGAAATGTTTTATAAAAATTTGTAATGGATTTATTGAATTGTGATAGATATAAGAAACATGTTTCAGGCTGTTTTAGTGTGAGTGTGATATGAAAATGAATGTGAATGAAAAAGTGGACTATGTGGCATGTTTGTGATATTTTGGGTCTGTGTGTGTGATTTTGAAATGGAATTATCTTGTTGAAATTGTATTTTTTATGATTTAAAACTTGATCTATCATAAAGGGTGAAACTCGTGTATCTTGGTGGGATGAAGAGTGCTAGTATGATAGTAATCGGAAGTGGTTTCATCCCTCTTTCACGTTCAAATTTTGATGATGAAAAAACTAACTATACTATTTTGATTATGTTCGGGAAAACTAGGTTATGGGTATTTTCCCTACTAGTAACTCATGTATGAGAACATATATTTGTTATGGTTACTTTCCACCAAGATACGAGGTAACTGGGGCCCACAACAAGCTAGTTCCTAGGGGTGCTCCTGTTACTAGAGGTCATTAATTATTTTTTATTCACCATCAGTATATTATATGTTTGGATGTAAAATTATGTAGCATGTAAAATTTCTTTAATAGTTTTTGTTCATTAAATTTTCTCTTTTAAAAAATATTTTCATTTGTAGTAGCATCCTATAAAAGATTTTACTACAATTTATTTTTTATATAATCTTGCATGTTTTTGTCATTAAATTTATATCACATAGAATCTCTTTGCGTGGTATATTACTGGGATCAGGCTCACACATTACATACACCATTGTGTGAATGTATACATGGCAGTTTTTTTGATGTTTTTGGAAAATATTTTAGAACAAGTGGTTTGGGTTGTTGGCTTCAATTCCTGGAGCGGTGTTATAGAGTACGCTTCGGATGATGGAAAATTTATATGTGGTGGTACATGAGTTGTTTTTACTAATAATATTTAATTTTTTACCACTTTTAATTTGTCTTAAACCATGTATTTTAGTTCATAATTTTTTAAAGGGTTTATGGATTAAATTTGTAGGGCCAATTAATTCATTATGGTTTGGTTGTTTAATGCTTCCAAATTCTGGTAAATCATTCCCAAATGCTTATTTATCATACCCGGAAAATTCTTCCAAACCATTTAGATGGATAATGCCCTTCAATACATGAAAAATACTCGGTCATGTACTATATTTGATGGATATGAGATTTGTTTTGTGACCAAATGCTATATTTTGTGGTTTTTGCTTTTGGTTCATGATATTTTGGGAATGAGTCTTGGTATGTCAAGGCTAGGATTGTCATAAAATAGTGTTCTAGATACGAATAAGGTGCCTATATAGCACACCTAAATTATTAACATGAGTTACCAGGTGGTGTCGAGTTTCATCTATATGTTTTTGTTCCTGTGGTTTTTCATTATTTGGGAAATAAGATTAGTGTTAGTCAATGGTCTCAGTTAGTTCGTAAGGCTTGGAAAACCATGTCGAACTGAATATATTATCCTAGAAAACTATTTACGATATTAGTGTGATAGGTGTACGGATTCTAAAAATATATCCATGTCACCCATCGACACTACCTTTCCGTTTAATCCTTCAGTATCATTATGGGTTTTGGAAAACCAATCTAGAAAGATCTTGATTGAAGGTTATGGAAACAATATTTTTAAATGGATATGGTATTGATTAAATGGGGTTGAGTTTATTGGAAGTGTATTTTCATAATTTGAACATTTGTTTCTGAAATTAATTTTTCTGAATGTGTAAGCTATGGTATGTAGGCTTCTTCAAATATTGTTTTAAATGGAATTTTAATGTGGGAATGGTGTTATTTTCAAAGGGATTAAAAATAGGTTTTGAGAATCTTAATGAATGAGGTTTTTTTTGAAATGTTGATTTTCATGAAATGGTATTTGTGTTAGATGATATATGATATTTTATAATAACTTCATTATTATTCAAAAACATGATGGTTTTGAAAAACAAGATGATTTTAAGGTGGGTTTTGAAATTCAATTTTTAGTGAATGAAATGTTTTTGTTTTGAAAAGTGCAATGAACATTTATTTGATCCTTATTGTTCTCATGGATGACAACATTCGTTGGTTATATGTATGTAAAGGATGATTAAATACATGTATGGGTTATATGTATGGTAAATTTGTTGAGTTCCCTAGTTTGAATGAGGTGGGTGCTTTTGGAGACAAGAAAATATGCATGTTTGAGGCCTATGAGATACCATTGGTGAATACACTCACCGCCGACCATATTTACATTCAATTAGATTATTGTTTTGAAAAATTTTATGTTCTGACAATTTTTTTAGGGCGGGGAGTCATATTTATTTTTTAAAATGTTGTGGTGGGGTGAATTGAGTTCGAGAACCCCTCTATATTGAACGATGTTTTGAGTTTTTGTTTTGTCAGTACGTGTGGTTGAAATATTGATTGGTGTCCCGTTGTTAGAAATGTTTCGAGAAACCATTGGGGTTTCTCCTGTCATGTGTTTGGTTCTAGTTTGTTGTATGTTTTTACCAAAGTACCTCCATGGTTGTGTCAGAGTCTTTTCTAGTTGGCTAGGGTACACCCCCATAAAGAGTTAATTCACTATTGATGAGAGGATGGGTGATTTGATGTTGGAAGATCCTCTAGTTTATCACCATAATTACATTATTTTTTAGAATTGGATATTCTCTTTACACCTCTTATTTGTCAATTAGATGTATACTCGTGTTGTAGGAGATTGGGATGGAAGGATGAAATACACCATGTCCCCCTACGTTTCTTAAACTGTCAAAGGTAAAGTTTAACACATTTATTCTTATTGGTTCTATCCGGAAGTGGTGAAGGGGAATCCTAGTGGGAATGTTTAATTTATTTTGGGGTTTTTTGTGTAGAATGATTTCCTAAAAGTCCCTTTGGTCTTTCATCAGTCTTGTTGAGGCATGAGATGATGTTATCCATCCATGGGGAAAATCTACTCATTGGAGCCCATAATGGTCACTTGTAGCAATATCATGTTAATTGGAACTATTTTCATGGTTCCACTCTGGATAACAACTTTGTGACTTTCAAGAGTCATTTGTTGGTGTGTCTTGTTGTGTTTCATTGGATTTTATTTTAAAAGGTATATGTTTTGGAATGTTTTGAGGGATTGTTCATAAATGAAATCATGTTTCTATTATAAGAATTATGGATTATGTATTCTCAGTGAAGAAGTATTATACGTGTTTTCCATCTATTGTTACTTTTAAGGGTGGAATCGATGATGCATGTCAATCTTCAAAGTCAATGATTGGGTAAAGGATTCTTCTTCGAGCTAGAGAATTTTGATGGTGATGTCATGATTAACATCATACAGTAGTGTAGAATATTCATAAAATATAAGGGCTCCATCAATAGGGCTCAGGTAGAAGCTTTTCATGTTTTCAAGAAATATCCATGGTTGTAAGGGATCTTGAATCAACTAATGTATCTAGTGAGGTAGGTGGAGACAGTTTCATGTTTTGATGTGGTGGATTCAATTCATGTGGTCCCAGTTAGTGAATAGGGGCATGAGGACCCTATACCTCAGGGTTGTAATTCTTGTTGGTGGTGATGCCCCTCTTTTTTATGTGGATGTGAGGTGGTCTTATTATCTCAAATCTAGTTCATTAACCCTTGCGGGTGCAAGTATCATTATGGTTTTTCATCTATGAATATCCTTGTAGGCTGTTTTAGATATTGAGTTTTTTTGGACTCATTCAAGGACAGAAATTTTAATGGGTGTGATGTACCATATTGTTTATTTTTTTGTTCTGATTTTTAGTTGATCAACCCCCCTTGCGATGGGGATTAGGTCTTATGTGGTCTTTTTTCATGTAGAAAAATTCTAGTTTGTTAAGATAGTTGTTTCTTATAGGTGGGATAACCCCAACGTGTCTTATGATGGGGGGTCTATTCGGGCCTCCCCCTGTTGGTGTCTCGGTTCTCTCTCGGGAAATTAAGATGGATCATTTTGTGGGGAGTCCATTCAGGACACACGATATCAGTGAATCAGTTATGTCCTAAGTGATGGCTTAGTAGTGGGCAGTCTCATTGAAAGGTACCTTACCACGAATTTATTCTTAAGTAAACAATGGGTTTGGAGCACGACCAATAGTTTTTTGGATGTATGGTTATGGTAACATTGATTGTTTCATGATAATGGTGTAAATCGTTGTTGTTGGCAGTATCTCTTAAATTTTTTGATCAACATGAGGTGTTTTGGCCTTCTGGGGGTGGAAAAAACATTGGAATAGATTCCATCCAGGCATATCGGTTGACCATTTTTTGTTATATGGAATTATTGTGGCTTCCCTATGCTAGAAAGCTTAGTGGTGGGGATAATTTTGACACTACGATTTTCAATTTCATTCTTTTTTTCGAATCTTTTATTGGTTATACGTTTTCTCTTGGTTTCCAGGTGTTCTAGGGTTATATTTGGTGTCTCGGGTGTTCTTGATCTAATCCATTAGTCTTAGATGACATGGATTGTATTTGGAAATGAATTTTTAATTGGGGAGGTATTAGGATGAGGTGGATTGGAATTGAATTTGTGAAACTACTAGTGGTAGATTTTTTGGGAATGTTATTTCTATGGTTTCTTTAAGATTTATGACAATCCATGAACACATTTCCAAATTTGACTAAAAACATGTTTCATTTATAAATCCTTCCTTTTTAAAACATTTTTCATGCATTATACTTGCCACTTGACATCACATGACCTATTAAAACCACAATATCCATTTGGACCCCTTAGTAAGTCATAATATAGGTGGATTTGGGTGATTTACTTAGGTATTGGGCCATTCCATAAGCCCATTTTGGGATTTAAGGAAATGATATATTTATTTCTATGTCATTCATTTAAAAAAATTTATTCATTCCACCTCTGAAACAATTAAAAAACCCTTGGTGAACCCCTATTTTAAATTTCACCTCTTTAGAGATCATCTTCATTATTTATTATGTATAATTTCCCGAAGGATTATCATATCTTACAAATTTTTAAAGGGAACTTTTTTCTTTCCAAAATCCTATATTTTTGTACTCCTTTCCACCCATTTCAGACTACAATTGACCTACTCACCCTTATTTTAAATTTCCTTTCAATTTTTTAGCTTGTATATCTATCTATTGATGTATTTGGGGTGATGTCTTCAATGTTTATCATGTATTATAATTCCTATATTGTTCATTATGTTCCCATAGGGTTTCTCAAATCCTTCTTGATGTCCCAAATGTCAGGAAAATATGGTTTCGTACATAGTGTTTTATTTTGTGTTGCTTTGTCAAATCATGTTCTTTTATGTCCATTTTCACTCCCTTGTGGTGCAGTGGAGGTGCGGTTGATATGATGCACAATGATTTGGGGTTTTTGAATTCATTGGTAGGTGATTGCATGTTTAAGGGTTTATAGATCTGTTAGAATGCTTGATTTAATTATTTATCATATTCCTAATATGTTTTTTGTCAAAAAAAACAATTTTTGGTAGAATTGGTAATGTGTTTACTTTTAAAGGTGTTTTTTTATCTAAAATGTGTTTTTTTCATGTGTTACTTTTGTGGAATCGATTGGGGTTGTTTTATGGTTCATTAAATGTTTTTATTAAATGGTGTCAGGGCTAAAACATCTGGTTTACTGTGATATAAGAATTAATTTTTTTAAAAATAGGGTTTTTTATATATTTTTTATGGTCAATTCTTTGTTATACTACTTGGAATTGATTTAGGAATATTTTATAAGGTTCCATGGTTTATATTAGAGGCTCTATCTCATTTGTACAATGTTTTGGTAGGAGTGTGTTTTTGAAATCACCCATTTTGTTGTAAAAATGATATTATGTGATGTGCACCATCTTCAAAATGTTTTATAGTATTGCGTAAAATATTTATTGAATTTTGAAAGAGATAGGAAACAGGTTTTGGGCAGTTTTGGTCTGTGTATGATGATAGAATGAATTTGAATGGAGAATGGGATTATGTGACATGGGTGTGGGATGTTTGGTTTGACTGTGACTTGGAAATTGAATTTTCATGTGAAATGGTATTTTGTAAGATGTGGAACTTGATCAAGAATATAGGGGGAAACCTTGGTATCTAGGGCGGCAGATGTGAACAAGTATTCTAGTGATCCGGAGTTGTTTCGTCCCTATTTCACATAGAATGTTTGAAGATGAAAACACAAAAAAAAACTATGATGTTGTTGGGGACCACTAGGTTATCGGAATGATCCCTACTAGTGGCCCATACATGAGAAGATGTATTTTTTCTGGTTACATTCCATCGAGATATGAGGTTCCTGGGGCCCATAGATAGCTAGTTCCTAGGGGTGTTCCCATCATTTTTGGAAACTGATTATTTTTTAATCACCATCAAAATATGGTGTTTTTATATAGAAAATTTAGTATTATGTACATTTTCATTAAGTTTTTTTTGTTCAATAATGTTTCTCTTTTAAAAATGGGTTTTATTTAAAGATTCAATCATTAAAAAATTATTATTGTCATTTATTGTTTATAATAACATGAATGGTTTTTTTATAAAATGTTTATCACATGGAATTGCATTGGGTGGCATCTTACTAGGCTTAGGCATACACCCTACTTACAACTTTGTGTGTAAGTAGAATTTTTAATGTCTTTCAAATGTTTGGGAAAAGCATTAAAATTGGTGGTTTGGGTTGTTAGTTTCCATTATTGGTGTGGTGTTTTGGATATAGCTTGTTGATTATGGAACCTTTCCATGTGGTGGTACATCAATTTTTTGCCTCTAATTTTGAGTTTTTTTCCAATTTTGGGTTTTTCTAAAATCATGTATTTTAGTTCTAAATCTTATTAATGCCATTTTTGGATAACATTTTCAGGTTCAGTTTGTTTAATAGTTTTGGTTTTTTAATGATTATAAATTTGGTTGAATCATTCCCAAAAACTTATTTATTATACCCATGGCCTTGAGAAAATGCGTGGGGATAGTGAACTCCCTTCAAGCCTTTCCATGGACTGAGTGATGTGCCAGTGTGGTTGGAGACCATATCATATTCATAAAATTGATTGTAATAGATGATCAATAAGAAATACCATAAACTACTAGAATTATGTGGAGTGATACTACAAAAATTACATAGAGTAATACGTGTAACATTATGGATGGTTTTTTTGTGAATTGGGTGATGATTTATTTAATACAATTTCATAACAATAATATGTCTTTGATTTATGGGATACCATTTCTGTTTCGGAGTAAGGGACATCAATTTTTAGTGAAATGAGACTAATCACATATACGATCAAGTATGATACCTTTAAAATAAAATCTGATGAAACTGTTTCTGATATGTATCTGAGGTTTAATGAAATATTGAATTCCATGCATTCCCTGAGGAATCAAGTGATAGAAAATGATCATGTGATGAGAGTACATATATTCTCACTGGATAGATAGAGGTGTACATATATATCAATTAGATAATCATGTTATTTGATTAAAAAATTGTTCACGGAATTGATAAGAAAAAATATTATGTATGAAGAAGAGGATAATGTCAAAAATTATATTGATGAAAATGATTCCAAAATGAAATTAGTAGCCTTCAATACTACAACCATTAAAAAAATAAATGATAAAATATGTAACTACTAGTGACGAAGAATCTATTAATGATAGTGAGTAAGAGATGGCCCATATGGCCAAATTATTCAAGAACATCTATAGAAAAAATAGGCTCTTTGAGAAATAAAATTTTATAAGAAATTATGAAAATAATGGAAAGTAGAAAAAGAATCCGAAAATGGATAACAATCAAAATGATATTACCTACTATAAATGTAATAGGAAAGGACACATTAAATCGTACTATCAAAAATTTAAATATAAAAATAAATATGAGGATAAGGGAAAAAGATTCCAGAAATACATGAAATAAACATGGAGTGACACTGAAGATAGCTTGAGTGATTTAGACACTAGTCAAGAAGATATGCATGAGAGGAAAAAGATGAGATTTTTATACAGAAAATAAGAGTTACCCAATATCCATCATTCTTCTCATACTAATATTCAAAACATTTCTAAAAATGAATATAATTATGATATTTTGGAAATCAAGAAAAATGGATATTTTTATAATTAATGAAACATTCTAAAATATACCATTCATGAACTAAATGACAAACATAATTCAGATGAGATATATCAAGTGTTGATAGTAAATATTAAAACCAACCATACTTTTTAAAAGGTGAAAATTTATAAATTATTGTAAAAGAAAAATGAAATAAAATTTTCAAATGATTAGTTAATTGAATAAATAGATTGAATTACCAATAGTAAGAAAAAATTAACATAATTAATGTGAATAAATGATTCTACCAAATATATAATAGGCAAAACTTATCAACTAGGATAGTGAGGAATTATGAAAACTATATTTACGTACATTACCTATTCTAAAAATTCATATAATGCTACTACATACTCAAGTAGATTTAATAATGTATTTATTTTGGAAAGATAACAATATGTTAATAATAACCAAATTAAGAAATAATAGGTTCCATCATATCCTATTAAAAAAATAACAGTACCAAATAAGATTCAAGTACCAAAATCATTTTTAGCATAAACATTTTATTATGAGGACTAATTAAAATCCTAAAGAAAAAGCCAATGTTATCTGGATAGTGGATGTTCAATACATATTTATGGTGATTACTAAATATTCAAGAATTTTATCAATATTAATGGTTTTCATATCCCTTTTAGAGATAATGTAGATAAAAAATAATCTTTCATTTGAAAATAAGTAATTCTAATTCAGTACTAATTTCTATAGTTTTATATATTGATAATTTAAAATATATTCCGCCTAGAAATTATTAATTATATGATAATGGATTTTGTGAAAAATTTGAGACCAATTTCTGTCATGTTTTTTATGATAATTTTTTCATTGTTACAAATTTAACAAATTATAATATTTATTATACTTATTACATTATTTATATTCAAAAAATGTTTCATGATTAAGTTACTTTAAAAAGGAATCTGTTTTTGGAATAAGATCTGAGTAAATTTAAATATTTATTCACTTGAAAATATAACATGGAAATGATTTGTAAGATATATTCTAATGCATGAATAATCAAATGATAGTGTATTTTATCCCTTCCAAAAAGGGAAACTTCATATGATTTCCATTGAATCTAAAATGGATGTTTCAACTTATCATGCTCGAGATATATTTTAAATAAAATTATTTAAACCTTTTAGAGTTTATAGTTTAAATATGATATATTTTGTCTAGGTCTTGGTACATGACTTCTCAGGATACACATGAGTATTCTTTCTAGGTCATAAAAGTGAAGCATATTAATTTTTTTTAATTATTCTGAATCTGTATAAAATCATAGTGGACAAATGATTAAGAGCTTAATATGTGACCATGATTATGATATTTAAAACCAAGCTTTTGAATCATTTTTTTCTCAAAATGGTTATAATATTAATTTTTATTCTCCTAGGACAAAAAAAACAAAATGGTGTGGTTGAAATAATGAAAACAACTCTTCAATATATAATACAATTTTTTCTAATTCAGTATCACTTGTCTTCTTTATGGAAGAGTCTATTAAAATAACCTGTTATACTATAAATATATTAGTGATGTAACCTCTCATAAAAAACACATTTTGAGTTTTTTGGAACAATAGAAAACCAAAGGATAATTATTTCAGAGTTTTTGGTTACAAAAAAATATATTCAAATATACAGAGGATAATCAAGAAAATTTTATTCCATGAGTGATGAAGGAATTTTTATTGGATATCAAACTTCAAGAAAATATTATAGAGTATCTAATAAGATATAAAAAAGGGAATGAATCTTCACATTAAATTTCATGAAACAGATTCCAATAAACCAAAATTTATTCAATAGGACCTTGAGGATTAAATTTCAGCTCTAAATATTTATTCTAAAACATCTAAAAATTATGCTAAATAAATTGTAATTTTACTGAGTGAACTGCCAGATCCAAAACCTAAAGATGATCTCAAGACAACCATACCCTCTTTTTAAAAAACTATTGAGACTATTAAAAAACCACCCTTAATATGATATAATAGTGATACTAGGTTGGGGGTATGAAAACTAGACCTTCCATTATAAATAAAATTGACCACCTTTCTCTCTTGTCACAACTTAAGCCTAAGACTGTTGATGATTCCATCAATAATGAATTATGGGTAATTTCTATGAAAGAGGAACATCATGAATTTGATTGAAACATTACTTGGGGGCATGTTGATAGGAATAAAGATACCTTAACTATTGTCATTAAATGGGAGTTTATTATTAATGTTGATATGTTTTGAACTATAGTAAGAAACAAAGAAATATTATCTGCACAAGGTTATAATCAAAAAGATTTTATTGATTATGAATAATATTTAGAATGTGTTACTAGTTTTGAAGTCATTAGGATGATACCTTCCTATGACACAAATTTATATTTAAATCTATATCAAATGGATGTTAAACATTCATTCATAAATTGACTTAAAATTGAGGATATTTTTGTTGAAAACCCCACTGGATTTCAAAATTCACATTTTCTAAGTCATTTTTATCTATTATCAAAATAACTAAACGGTTCAAAACTGCTCCATATACTTTTTATATTGGCATACCTCATTTCATATTTCAATTTTTATTCAAAATGTATATATGATCCAACTCATTTTATAAAATTAATTTCAAAATATTTTTTAAAAATATAAATATACATGGATGATATTATATTTTGATCTACTAATGATTTCACATGTAATGATTTCTCAAGACTCATGCAAAAATAATTTGAAATATGTTTAGTGGGTGAACATAAATTCTTTTTTGGATTTTATGTTTTTTGAAACTAATAAAAAATCATTTTAAATCATAGTAAAAATATTAAATATATTTTAACGTTTTTTGTCTTAGACATCACTAAAAGAAGTGATACTCCAATGTGTACCACATATAAACAAGATCTTGGTGATTCTAGGAAATCAGTAGGTCAATCTAGTTATAGAGGTACTATTGGATGTCTATTGTATTTAGCTGCTATTCAATATGATATTGTGTTTAGTGTGTCTATGTATTCTCACATTCAAGAAAATCCTAAAGTGTCACACATGATTTCTAAAAAAATAAATTTTAAATAACTCAAATATACACTATTTTTGGATTTTTGAATCCTAAAAGAAAATTTTTTGTTTTAGTTATTTATTTATAGACTGATTTTAGATGTAGTAAGATATATAAAAAAGAACATCAGGAACTTGTGATCTTTTATGAAAATCTATATTATCATGGTTTAGTTGGAAAAAAATTTAGTTTCATTATCTACTATTGAAGCCAAATAATTAGCTGCATTGAATCTGATGTGCACAACTCTTGTGGATGAAACATACTTCACTAGTCATTAGATACCAATTTGTATATGGGTTTAAAAATTTTGAGCAGAAAGGTGCGATAATTTTATTAACAAATCTTATATATTACTCTAGAACTAATAAAATTATTGTGAGACATCACTTTTGAGATATCATGATAAAAAGATGATTTAAATTTAAGATTTATTGGAATTAAACATATTCATGATGATATCTTCAAAAATCCTTTGATTTCCGAAATATTAAAATACATAATACATGAATTAGGAATGATATGTCTTGGATGATGAGTCAGTATTAATGAGTCACCATTGATGATTCACCAATCCTAATCATTTCTCTAATTTAAATTTTAATGTCTAGTATTGAATTTATTATTATTTCGAATCCATAAATGAAATAATTAATTGAATTAACCTAATTGATTCCTATTACCCTAAATCCTTGTAAATATTAATCCACTTCCTTCATCTCATACCACTCATCAGTCATTATTTTCTTGTTCTACCAGAACTCTCATCTGATGAGAATGGCTACTATGAAATGAAAAGCATAGTCGAATACAATAGGGTTGAGGCAATCCCAGAAAAACAATGTTTCTACTGGCATGTCATTTTTTTTTCATGAAACCCTCATTTTGAAAAACAGGTTTTCGAAAGAGAAAATGAAATCGATGAGCAATGGATTCTAACTAGAAATATGCTACTATTAATGGTTGTAAAAATAAGAAAGGGATGAACTGGTTCATATCAAATCATTATGTGTATTACCTAAGGTTGGTATACATTTTCTATCATAATTCTATGATTATTTTCATTCAGAAAAATATTTAAATAAGAAGTCTCATTAAAGAAGAATAGTTTTCATTATCTTAAAGGGAATGGTAAAGGTGTCTAAAAGTACCTCAAAAAAGATTATATTAGTGTTTTCAAGGAATTATTCCTCGTTACAGTGAACTATTCAATTATAAAAAGTCTATTCTGTAACTTATATGAGATGGTACACTAGGGAGACCAAAAAATGATGCACTCGAGGGTGAGTGTAAAATAAAGTTTATGTTTTTCCAATATGTACTATTTTCTAGAAAAGAAGATTTTAATACTATAAAATATTAAGATTTTTACTTCGTGTTCATGATTAAACAATGGAAAAATCATTTTTTTAAGATTTATTATGATCTATTTTTATAAAATGTGGAAGAAAAGTTCATGATAAAACTCTTTGATATACATTATGGTGTTGACTACCATATTGTATACAAAGGTTTTTTTAAGATTGTGATGAAGTAGAATATAAGTATGGTGGTATTTTCTATCTGATATATTTTTAATAATGGTAGAAGTGAAGTGGAATCACAAGAAGAAGTGTACTTTAAGAGATAATGAAAAATTTAATATGAATTCAACCCTATTGATCAACCAATGAGCCCTTGATGACATGAAGGATCCTAGTCAAAATCCCTATGATTTAGTAGATTACTCTGATGATACAGATAGTGATAAAGTTGAGAAGGATGAGGAAGAAAGAGAAGAATATGAATTGTAAGTAGAAGTGATGATTGATCTGGATATTCCAAAATATCCTCCTAAAGTTTCTATTGGATCTGCCAATCCACCCAGTTATCAACCAAACGAATAATCACTTTTACATGAAAATGATTTTGAAGAAATTGATGTATTTAGGGAGGTACAGTTTAGGATATCTTACTCTATAAAAACATTTGAAAAAAATTATAGCCTAAATAAAATTGATAAAAATGATTCTATGGAAGTATATGGTGATTTGGGGCATGAAAAATCAAAAGAAAAAATGTGGATAATGCGGATAATAATGCTAGAGATAATGATGATGGACCTGATCATAGATATAATCATAAAAATGGTTATAATAGTGGAAATTATAGTAATGGATATTATCATGATGTCCATGATCAAGATTTTGATCAGAAACATCTTAAATCATGAGTATTATCATGTTCTACTAAGGATATCAATATAAATATAAAGAAATGACTACTAATCCACTTATTTATATAGCTTATATGTAGGGTTCTAGTCTATGGAAGAAGTATCCAAAACCTTTTAATCTTATATATCTAATGCATATCGTAGTTTCAAGGGATCTCATCATACTAGAAAGCCTCACACCCACATTTTATACAGAATCAACGACTTATATAACTAAAATTTATGAAACTCCACTAATTCTCAAAGAATAGTTTATCATTCCATATAAAATACTATAAGATAGTGATTTTGAAGAGAGGTAAAATTATCTTAGTTATGATGGAATTGGAATTTACAATATTGACTCAGATGATGATGAAATTGAAAATACTATCATGAGAAAAGGATCCTTAGTTGATAAAATTGACCTTACTAGTGAGTTTCAACCATTTGTCCCAATGGAAATAAATATCCAGTATGAGGTAGTCATGCCAAATAAAAATAGATATCATACTTATATTACTCTTCTAATTCATCCTGATGTTGTACGAATTATTGAAATAGAATCTTTTCAAAGATGAAGAAATTATGAATTGAAACCCTTGATAGGAAATTTATTTCAAAGCATAGAAATTTCTGAAGCATTCAATAATCTCCAGCTACTAGACTTAGGGAAAAAAGTACTAGATATTTTATTGAAATTTTTATATTTCATTTACAACTAAATAATCAATTTCACATTAAATAACAACATGTGGAAGATCATAGATTATCAAATAAAGTGAATGTTTCAATGTCTTTGTATAGGAAAGGATATATTCTTTCATAGAAATTTTTATTTCTATTACTGAGAAATTGAACATTTTTTTTACTATGTTTACAAACACTGCACCTCATCCTATTTTTGTCCCAATTGATAGATATATTATCAAACATATTATCTGGGAAGATCTTAAAACTGCTTTAGGTGATTTGTAACACATGAAAAAAATTAAGGTAGATACATATTCATTGATATAATGTTATTAATATGATAATATAATATTGTATTAATCTTAGAAATTATAAGGAAATCACCATGAAATCCATCAATTACAATTATCCTTGAATTTATAAAAACCATGAGATGTGTGATAATTTAAAATTCCTAGTTGAGAACTCAAGGTTTCTAATAATCATGATTTCGTTTAAAGAAAAAGTGAATCAAATGAATGTTCTCTCACCGATTTTTTAAATATTAATTGAAGAAAAAATAATTTCATTAGGTCTATGTAAAGGGGTGGAAATATAATTATGGATTTTATCAATCTCACAAATACCTTCATAAATGTTCATAGTACAACTATAATATTAAGAAATCCAATTATAGGGATAAATTTTCATTCAACTACAACCCTAGATCCTGTTATATATATAAATACCGTGAAAATATAGTCATATGGTCTTCTTCCACTTATATATCTACCAATTTTTTTATAACATGCTGAATAAATTCATCACCTCAAACTATTTTTCTCATGATCCACTTAATTTTACATCAATTATTCCTTATGTTACCACCTATGCTACATATTTGACTACTACATAATCCTTTCAAGAAAAATTCAAGGATAATTATAGGGACAAAGGAAAGTTAAAATCAAACGAAAAATTTACAAAGATCCCTCAATTTAACTAAAATCGGGAATTTTATTAGATATTTTCTTTTATAGAGATCATATAGAGGCTTGGGCTTGACATACATTTATATTAAATCATTTTAGATGAATATTATGAACCGTATAAAAATATATTCTTGAGGATAGAATATAAAATTTTCTTCGGAATCATGGAAAAAAATCATCTATCCTAGTGAAGGATCTTCAAAATCTACAATAAAAATATCCAAATAAAGTACTTATAGCTAATACCATTATTTATGACGTTTGGAAATAAAACACAATAAAGAGGTGAGCTAAAATTCTCATTACGGGTAAATAAGGGAGATATGTATGCATAATCATTAGCATAAGGGTATAAGACCATTATCGTGAAAATGGAAAGTCACACCCTATATATCAGAGATCATATACATGAATAATGGAATAAATAATAGTAGTTCGTAAGTCATGAATCATTAGGAGATAAATAGAATAAAACATGAAAGCATTTACTATGAATAAAACCTAGAATTGTTGGAGACACACATATATATATAATATGATTTACATAGTAGCCAATGCATCACTTCCAAGAATAACTTGTTAGTATGGGTTCACACCATATACCATATTGGTAGTCATGGTTCACTCCCACTTCCATATTGGTATCACGAGTTCTATATTAGTACCATCTTGGTAGTCATGGTTCACTCTCATGACCATCTTAGTTGTCAAGGTTCATTCCTAAGACCATCTTATTCTATCTCATGAGATATAAATATTTACCAAATGCATTGGAGAGAGATATAGGTCCCACTAATATGATAGTTAAATCATGCACACATATTCCAAAAAAATCATAAACCATCATATCATAACCCATGAAATAAAATGAGTATCATAAACAAGTAAACATGTTATAACTAGTGGGAAAAGATAGAGGTTTCATAACTATGTCATATAAACAATAATCCACAAAATATAAACTAATATCATAAACATATAACTCATGAAAGGAAATTTAATTCATAAACAAATAACTCATGAAAGATAATTGGATTTGATAAAAATATAACCCATGAAAGAGAAATGAATTTCGTAAACATATAACTCATGAAAAAGAAATGAATTTGATAACGACCATGACATTAAAAAATAACTCATTCTTAGAAATAATAGGAATTGAACCTTTTGATCATTTCCTATAAGGTAATTATTAACATAAACAAATTACATCATAAATAGAAAATAAATTTTAAATATCAATCAAAAACGTTTCTTGAGAAAAAAATAACTTTTGTATTTGAAATATTATTTTTAATACATATAACCATTTAAAAAAAAATTCAGTGAAAATACCTTGAAAACATATAAAAAATACTCGAAATCATTTAGAAACACTTCTTCCATAAAATGTTTTCAAATAAATATCAATAAATGTTAAAAGCAATTATCTTTGAAAAAACATTTGAAACTTAATAAGATTTCACGAAATTTTTGGAAGAAATGTTATTTGAAATCATTTAAATGATGCATGATTTTTTTTCAAAAACACTTTAAATGAAAATAATTTGGAATCATTATGAAATCAAATATTCATAAAAATTTATAAAATAGGTTTGAAAACATTTTGAAAATAAATCCTCTTAATTTACATGTAAAAACATTTTCTTAAAAAAATTCCTTTTGAAATTGAAATTGAGGCTTTAATGAAATGGCGACGGGTAAATCTATACGTGTCATATGATATAAATAGAACATTCAATTTTCTTGGTAAAAAGGATATAAATATCATTTTTAGGAAAGAAACAAGATGATACCATTGAAAATATTGGTAAAATACAAAAATGGAAAAACATTATTTAAAATATTATATCATTATAGTACAATATTATTTGAAAACATTTTTGGAAAACATATTTTTTATGGAACACAAATCTTTGACCGATGAGAGGGTAAAGTCAAATATTCTTAAAAATATTTTATACCAAGGAGTGGAATAATTGGTACCAGTATATGAAAAAATAATTACTGACCAATGAAAAAAAATATTCATGAATTATCATGAGATAGAGAATATATTATTTCATCAAAGGAATCATAAACATAAACATTCTCAAAATACGATGTGATTATTTCAATAAAATATCATAACTTGGTAACTTGGGATCATAAAATCCATGTAAAAATTTGAAAAAAAATGAAACATAAAATAGAATGAAAAGATGGAAATTCATTATATACCATGTAAAATGGTATTATATACACCTATAATGAATATATAGGTATATAAAAAACACAAATCACCAAAATGGAAAATTGGGAAAAACTATTTTATCGATTTAGAAACATTGAAAAAATAATCCCCATGAATGATTGGTAATGTAATGCATATGATAAAACCAATAAAATTAAATATGTGATAAAAATAATATAATAATGGGAAGTACATACACCACACATATTTAAGGAATGGGGAACATAACATATATCTCACGAAAATAAAAAGTGGGATGAAATCCCCTTACCTTTCGTCTTAGATCTCATCATACTCATCAAGACATATGGAAAAATAAATACAATTTTGTTATAAATATTTTATAAAACTATATTATTATATATAATACCATATATGGTATTATTATGACAATATATCACTGTCTTGTTAACTATATTATTTTATGGTTTCACTTTGGGTGATATTCGCTTTATTCTTCACAAGTGTCTTAAGTTGTTTTATCTTTGGCCCTTATACATATATAATCATTTATATAATGTAAAAAATGAAATAAATATCTATTATATAGAGTATATTGTTATTATATCAATCTATAGAATATATAATTATGAAACAGAATACACCATTCAAGGAGACGGTAGGTCATACATATGTGTGAATTCTACTTACATTTAATTGTCATCTTGAATGAAAAAAGGAACAATAATATATATATATATATATATATATATAATTATTAAATTACTTTTATGACAACATATATATAATATATATTAACTATTAACATCATTAATAAAATCCATATAGATAATGAAATAATCATATCACTTTTTGGGGGTGGTAGTCCACACTTCTACATAATAAATTATCTTATTAAAACAAAATCGAATGTAAAAATATTTGTGTTTTAAAAAGTAATAAAAATATTAAACAAATAATAAATATAATATATTAAATATATATATAGATTTTAAATTATAATTTCCACAATGATAGGTGGAAATTAAAAATTGAACAATCATTATTTTGTGGGGTGGTAGTTCTCCGCACAAAAAAACAGTATGTTTGTTTCTTATTAGAAGGAGGATTGTGTATGTTTAGGTAGAATACATAGCATAAAAACAAAAAAGTATATAGATGATAATTTTTTGTTATAATATATTGTAATAATGTTAGTGGAGGGGTGGATATTGAAAATAAAAGAAATGATCTTGAGAGAAGATGTTTCATCTTAATTGGTTAACTCATTCTGGTTTGTCGAAAAAGGATTCTTTGTATTTCCTTCGTCTAAAGGGATGTTCTAGGATGAAGAGAGTAATTTTGAGTCATGGATTGGGATGATCATGGATGAACCTAATATTTTTGATAGGTGTGAGGATGTGGGATAGGTGGTGGCCTTTTATATGGAAGGAAAAAGACTCACTTGGATTTTTTGAAGGCATGTTTTGTGTACACAAGTTCTTATCTAAAAATAATAATCTCAAAACCTAAATCATGAATTGATGTTTTATGGATTAAATATGCATATAAAATGGAGTTTGGATAAACATATTGGTCATTTGTGACCTTATTATTAATTTTTAATCACTTATTATGCTTAATTTTTCCTTAATCATTATGATTAATTATAATCACATTTACCAAAACAAATTGCAAGAAAAATTAATTTTAGATTACTAGACTATAAATATTATATTGATTACAATGTATTATGTTAGTTTTTATAAATTCAATCCAAATAAGTGAACAAATTATTATTAATGTAAATCTCATAAATGGGATGAAATTAGCGGTCTTTAAGGTAGAAAGAAGTTCAAATGTCTATTATGTTGTTATAATCAATTTCTATGTGAAATTTATTCTAATTAAATTAATATTATTAATTGATCTATATTTTCTATAATGTTACTATAAATAAAATTTAAAATATTATTTAACATTAATAATTTTTTAAATGTAATGTCAGTTTTTATCTAAAAAGTAGTATTTCCTAATATTTATCAAAAAATGATGTTTCATATAAAATTTCCAGAAATTGACTCATATTTAATTTCTGCATTATAAATTAATAAATGATGTAAATTGTAACATACCATGTATATATAGAATAATAACTTTTCTAATATATTAATATTTTTTAATTTTGTAATAATTTTATTTTAAAGGGGACACTGTCTACAATAGTGTACCTGACACACAACAACTAGGTTTTTCCATAATCTTATATTGTACACAACATTATGTTATACCGAAATATAATACAATGATAATATTATAATTTTAAATGGAAATTAATTCCTAGATTTTTTATTAGTGTGAAAAAACATAATTAACTATATTATGATGTTACATAATTTTTAAATCTTTTAACATTTATCCAATATATTTTAGATTCTTAAAATGAGAATGAATCCAATTTTAAGCACAAAATACTCGAATATTTTTTTAAATTTCGTTTTAAAATCATTGGATGATTAAAAATTTAAAATATAGTTATGTTCACTTTTATATTTTATATTTTATAAAATTAACTTTTTATTTTGAAGACGGACATCAAAATTTACTTTGGTGGAAAATTTGAAAAATTTCTGATAAAATCTATATTTTTATGAGTTGTGAAAAGTACTCTTTTTTAATGCAATTTTTTTTTTCAAAAAAATTATATATATAGTTATATTGTCCTTTTAGATTATCTGAATTTTAATTGTATAATTTTTTTATCATTTAATTCAATAATTGTAATTAGAAGTAATTTTACATTTAAATTGGACATAAAAACATATAAAACGTTTGATAGTTTTTACTTCATAGAAACATGCTTTCACATTTCGTCAATAGAAAATAATTTTATATTAATTTATTAATCTTCATAGTTTTGAATTTGGAATAATTTATTCTGTATTTCTAATCATAACATCAAATGTTTTTACATAATAACATTTTATTTGTTCTTATTATGAATAGTAACTTCAGTAATTTTTTTTACCATGGTTAAAGGGTAAATTAGGTAAGTAATAGAAAAAATTAATATTATAATATTATAAAACTACCCTAGAAAATGTACTATTTCTATTTTATGAGATATATCTGGCCATGGACACCCATGGGTCTATCTTAGGACACAATGTATCCACATGGGTGTGATAATGACCTTTTAAAATATTAATATTTTTGAAAAGGAAAATATAACATAAACATGTTTATACTAAGTGAAAAGTTTTAATTTGGTTAATATAAATGATCTATTCAAAAAAAGTAGTCATTTTATATGTAAAAAAACCTCCTACATCATGGAATTTTATTTATAATTTTGGGAATTAAATAAATAAGTTTATTTGTGACACAATAATGATATTGTGATATCATTATTAATTAAACAATCATATAAATGGTATTATAATTTTAAAATAAATGTAATTTTAACATTTTTATGCCATAAAAGAATTTTTTAGAGGATATTGACATATGAGGAATTAGAAAATTCCTTTTTTAAAATGAATAATTTTGTTATGAATTTACCAAAAATCAACTACTAAACAATGTCAAAATTGGCCAGAATGAATTTTTAAAACAAATACTTTTTTATCAAGTGATATAATACAACAAAAAATCTATTATTCGGCTAACTAAATAATATAATGTTAAAAAATTTATTATTTTTCAAATTTTTGTTTCATTGACATTTTATATTAACTGTAGTAACCATATATTATGAAAATATAAAAAGGCATGGTAAGAGTTAATGTTTTCAATTAAGGTTCAACTCTAAAATATAAGGTTATTATTTTGACCAAAAAATTTATAAAACCTTATGGATTTGTATATTTTTACCCGTACTCATAATTTACATAAAAGTTACCACATTTTAAATATAATAATTCTAAAATCCATCTATAATAAAATAATATCTGATGACATTTATAAAGTGCCCCTCCTCCCTCTTATAAAAGGATACCACCTCTACCCAGTTGCTCACACCTCTCAATCCCCCTTACATGACAAAATTATGCTAAAGTAACCTCCAATAATCCCTCCTTTACTCCTAGAATTCTCAAAATTGGCATAAGGAAACTCAAATAATCTTTTTGACTCAAATCAAAAGGCATTACCTGATTTAGAGGTAAAGTCTTCTCTTAAGCTCTATTCATTTATTTTACTTCTCCCCCATAAATTTTTTTATTCCATTATTTTATAATATCACCATGACTATAAATATACTATTATGTTGATATGATAAGGCCTCGACCTACACTCACACACACTTACATCTAAAGTATATAGAACATATTGTTTTTGTGTATGACTGATTACTGCCTCAAGAAATGATACTGTTTAATTTTCTCCTAATACCTCTCATGGTGGCCATTTTTATGGAACATAACTTATATAACACATTGAATATATATATATATATATTCCCAATACATTTTTAATTTTTATTTACAACATACATTAATGCTTTTCATGTGGTGTAAATATGATAATATCATTGGAAGAACTATCGAGCACCACCCCCTCAATGTTACATAACTCATTCATTCCATAAATATAATGTATAAAGGTTGGTGTTAATTAAATTAGGAAAAATATTTAACAATTATATTATATTGAATTAAAATATACATATTTATCATTTATTTTTCGTTCATTTAAAATGACAATGAAATGAAATTAGCGTTCGTGTGTACGTACAACCTACTGTCTCCATGGACGGTGAATTTCATTTCATATCACCAAATTATATGGTTTATAATGACTATATATATATATGATGTTTTTATTTTATTTAAATCATGAAGATAATTATGGATATTATGGAATTATGACCATATGGACAATTTGCAATTATAATAGGTTCATTTTTGACTCATGTATCGAACAAAAGACAAACTACCGATATGAACTAAAATAATTAAATAATTGTAATAAAAATGAAATATGTGATATGAAATGAATATTAAACTTTGAAAATATTATTAATAAAGTTGAAATTAACCTATATTTAATATTCAGGTAATTAAATAATGAACGAGACAAGCTAGACTCAAGGTATGGGTCATCGTCTCAATTTCTATTCATTGTGGCATATCTTGATAATATGTACCTTTATTATGTATAAGGTGTATTTACTAACATGATGAAATCTAAAAAAAATATTTTATCTATAATTGTTTTATTTACTAAAACATTGAGAATAATATTTAAATTTTCAATGTGGTATTGGACACTTTGATTCAAATTCTTCATTTATAAATTTATAAAATTGGTTTTTAAAAATGGATTGGTTCTCTTATGAATGGAAATGAAATTTTATGAGTGACATTCTGAAAATTTCATTAATCTGTGCATTAGTGCATGGAAATATAATATGTGATCTCAACATAGCATAAATGAAGGATTGATCCCCATTATAGCTCATGGGTGAGCTCGATATAGCTTATATGAAGGGTGAGGCATATTAAAGCTCTATAATTCATTAGGTATTGTGGAGATGGAAGTCATCCATATGGTTATTCCATTAGTAAGAGTGATTGTAAGAGCGATATGGTAATTATGTCCAAAGGAACCTATGTTATTTCTTAATGCTTTCTAATTATTTTTTAAGAAAATTTTTTAATTGGTTTTGATGTTTTCACAGGAAAATTGCTTTTCTTTACATCCCTTAAAAATATTTTTTTTCATCCTATGATTTAATATTTTTTCACGGGTCTTAATATTTTTAAGGACCATTAAGATTCTATGATTAATGGGCTGAATAAGCTTCATTAAATTAAATAATTTTTTATTTCAAAAGGCTTTCATTTTGAGAAAAAATGGATGCTAAGTATAAGATTCCAGTTATAACATATGAGTTAACTATGTAACAGTTTTTTCATAATTATCCTAAACTCTAATATTAATGGATCCAAAAATTTGGATTCTAGTTCAAAATATACTAGGCAAAGATGTGTTTATGGTTGGGTTCGTATAATTGGTATCAAAGGATGGTTTAGATAACTTTAGATGTTAGTTTGTTTACTTATGGGTTAGAGATATCATAATGGGTTTATAATTTTAAGGTATATCATAAGTTCAATGTCCCAAAACCCCTTTTTAGGCTTTATGATCTATAATATTAAGGTGACTAACAGTATTTTTGATGACATTCACCTTTGAGGAAACTATGGCTTAATAATTTTTGGTATGCAGTATGTAAGGTATTAGATAACCATTGAGGTTAAAATATTTTATGGTTATTTTTTGAGGAGTTACTCTCATTTTTTGGAATGTTATAAACATATATTAATTTTGAAAATGGACAACACGCAAACTGTGTGAAAACTTGTCATATCGGAAAAATCAGCTGGAATCGAACCCATACCCGAAGTGGGACTAGGATTTATCCCCAACCACTGGCCTACATTAAGTACATAGTTATTATGACTTTTTCATACTAGTTATATTATTTTATGTATCCAGAATAAGTGGATTTTGTAAACATAAATTTTATCTAATAGATATACTTGGTATACAACTGTGATTTGGTGATTATGTGATAAATTCTTTTTTGGAAGATGTTTTTTCATTTGGTAACATGGATAAGAGAATACTATGGTATTTCATTTGAAGGGCATGGATGATTTTTTTAAGAATCAATGTTTTTATTGAGGACATAGGGGATTTTGGTTATTTATGGGAATGATCAACCTATCATGGAGATTATTTTATTAGGTTAATTACTTATTTTATGATACTTTATGATTATTCGATGTTATTTGTAGATAAATGTTAAAATTCATCTTTGAAGAATATGTGATCAATTCCTTCTAAAATTTGGGTTTTGAACTTAGTTTATGTTATTTGACGAATTATAAGGAATTTCTTTTATTTAATGGTTGTTTTTGAACTTTTGGTTTTGTTTGTTGAATTTTTGAGATTAATAGTAGTCCTTCTCCATATATGGTATTTTTCTTATTTAGGGATTATATGATCTGGTAATAATATTTTTGGTTTTATTTAATTTCTAATAACAATGGAAATATATTGTTCATCTATTTTGGATTATCAAATTTACTAGAAGTTGAATCTTGTTCTTTGGGGTTTACCAAGTCATCTTAAGTACTCATTTTCTGGGGAAAATATATGTTTTTGGTAGATATTTATTAAAGGATGAAACATTACTTTACAAGTAAGTATGTTTTCTTATGTTCATAGTCAAGATCACATGTATGTTCCTCAACCTTATGAAAACGATATTAAAATAATAAATGTTTTCCATTTACTTTTCCAACTAGGAAATTAAATACTATTTAACACATCACAAGTTTATGATTTTCTTGTTGTTATATTTTTCCTGATCATGTTTTCTATCACTCTCAATTAGAAAAAGATGGTTAGTTTTCCTTCCATATCTATATTTTCCTACATGGAATCATAGTATATGTTATCTAAGATTGTCACGACCTGTCCTCGGGGCCCGTGCCGTGACTACCCCAAGCCCGCCTTCCATAGGCCTGGGGCTGGCGACTAACACCAAGGCGTAATTGCTGGTAAAAAGGGAAGGAATTGCCTTTGTAAGGTAAACAAACACCACAGAGCAAGAAAGCAGAAGTAAACACTAAGTAAAAACAGTGTACAACAGTAAGTGCAGAAAATTAAGTGGGCAATTATACAAACCCAAACTGAAAGTAAAGTACAACTGGAAAGGGAAAACAACAGTTGAAAGTAAAGCCGCAGCCTCGAGCCGTCCACATGAATTCCCATATGAAGGGTGGGTACATATATCCTCCTTATCCCCTTGGGTCCAGTCGTCCGCTCCGAGTACGCCCCGCCCAGTGGTCCACCTCCGGGTACCGACTTGCTCCACGTACATCAACGACGATCAGGGTTGTCCGTCGTCTGCAACCAATACAATGTAGTGCGGGCATAGCCCATGCAGGGGTGAGTATAAGCTACTCAGTAGGGACCCCGAGACCCCCGAAGGTCTTCCATAATCCACAATGGAAAATCCAAAAAGGAAAGATACAATCACGAAGTAACATCCAACACTACATAGGTATATGCCCATACATATACCTAAGTCATCAATTCACGTTTGGCTTTAACATCCGAGCCCATGTACAACCCAGTCCACACAAGAAAATAAAACCACATCCACACAGGAAAGCATAACGTAATCCACACAGGATATCAAGTAAATCTTATCGAAGATAAGGATTGAAGATCAAGACTCAGCTCACACAGGTATACTTCTTCATATGACGATAGAGATAATCAGATGTAGCCACTGATTCATCTAAGCCGTCGGACCCACAAAGGATCGATAGGTACTAACCCCCGCAATGACCCACAAAGGATCTGACCCACACGATCGATAGGTAACTAACCCCCACAATGACCTACAAAGGATATGACCCACACAGAATCGATAGATAAATAACCCCCGAAATGACCCACAAAGGATCTGACCCACACAGGATCGATAGGTAACTGACCCCCGCAATGACCCACAAAGGATCGGACCCACACAGGATCTATAGGCGCTGGCCCACACAGGACCGCTGAGTGCAGACCCACACAGGATCTGACCCACACATGATCGGTAGCACTGATCCATGTAGGATCCCTGAGTGCTGTAGTCGTTTCCGTCGAATCCACGAGGGATTTCTGCACACTCGTAATCGTCGTCGTAGTCGCAGCCAGCTCTAGGGTTCCCGCACACAACAAGATCATTCGGCAGGGTCCGCTCAATGATCCGAGGGGATGATACATACACTGACACACAGAGTTGATGTATCCAAATGTTCCGTATCGTCAACAGGAACTCAACGTCACAGACGGCGTGTCAATCAAATGCCCGGTCTGAGAGTTATTGGCTTTTTTCGTCCTAGGGGCCCGGTTGGTATTTAAGGACAAACCCACTCGACCGTACTCCCACTACGTCCAAACCTGGAGTGGAGTAAGCCAAAATTTCCGCCTCACTATGAGAAATCCAACAATGTCAACGGCACATCAAACAGATGTCCGGAGTTCAAGTTATAAGCGTTTCCGCTCCGGGGGCCCGGTTGGTTTCGTGTTCTAACCAACCCGGACGAACCCAATGTACTCTGAAACCTTGAGTGTAATATACCAAAACTACTGTCCCGATCCAAGGATCACATATTTACTTATGGTGCATCGATCGGAGGTCTGCCGCCCATGTTATGGGAAAAAGACCGTAACACTCCGGTATTAGGCGGTTCGGGCCAGTCCGACCCGGCCCGGAATCCCCTGGGTCGGCCCGAACTAGGTCGACCAGACCTGGGTCCGGGTCCGGCCCGCATGGGCGTGGCCTGGCCCTACCTGGACGCAGCCTGGCCCGGCCTGGGCACGGCCCGACCTGGCGGTTCGGTCGGGCGGCTCGGCCCGGTGCACTGGCGCTTTCCATGCGGCCGCGCAAAGGGGCGCCACCCCCTTGAATGAAACTGCGGCCCCACGTGGGGCCGCCCCATGCCAACGGACGCGTCCGAGTGCCGTGTCCCGCCTCCCCTCGGTCCCGCACGGTCGCGGGACTAGTGCCCTGCCGTCGTGGCTTCAGTCGCGGTGGCTCTTCTCGGAGGCGCGTCGGTGGAGTGTTCCGGGGAGCACCGGACGAGCTCTGGTGGTCGGTTTTGCCTGTCGTCTTCGCCAATGGCCCCCTCGGGACCGGTTCTTCACTGCGAAGACCTCAAAATTCTCGTGCGGCCTGCTTCATCGTCACCCACCAATCCGCACACCAAGAACGAAGAGGTGGTGGGTTCGAACTTGTTCGTTGGTCCGCACCCACCGCCATTAGCGGTTTAAAAACGCTTCCGACAATTTTTAAACACATTCCGAGGATATGAAACACAAAGATTTAATTGAACCAAAACCCCTCCCTCAAGCATCGTCGAGCGAGGGTTTGTCACGGAATTACATGTCGTGGAAGAAGGCATCAGGGAAGGGGGATCATAACATCGCAGAGAATGGATTCATCGGTGTCGCGTCATCGATCTCCAAGGATCCGGCGTTCTTGTCAACCTTCGTCGGTGGTCGGCATTCTTCGCATTCATCGCGTTCTTCGCGTTCTTCGCGTTCTTCGTCGAGGAGGAAGTATTTCAAGAAACTGAGTGAATTCTATCCATCCATTCACAACCCAACCCCTTTAACAAAATAAGAGTCATCTTATTTTATTAACACACAAGTCAACGATTGAATTTCATAAAGAATTGAAAGGATCAATTAACTGAATTAATTGAGGAGTTTTAAACTTCCCAATTAATGAGGCATTCATTAACCAGAATAAATTCAAGGGTTGACTTCATTAATAGGGGGTGAAGGTGCGTTACATAATTAAAGGAGGGCGTTTAGGAAGAAAGGAAACGACAGGGCTTGTGTGGGCCCCACCTCACAAATATCCTACCAAGTGGGTAGGATATTGTGGGTCCCACATAATCCACTTAACCTAAGTTGATCAAAATAAAATAAAAATCGGTTTCACCACTTTTATTTTATTCCTTAACATCACCCCAAAAATTAAAAAACACACCCGAGAAAACGCAACTCCGGAAAAGGTGTTTCTAAGCAATTACCAGCGTTGCGATTTCATCGGTTCCCTTAGAATTCGATTCCGAGCACCGGTTCAAAAGTTAGAAAAACCCACTCGTTCGTTCACTGAACGTACCCGAGC
This sequence comes from Viscum album, assembly GCA_963277665.1. Taxonomy (NCBI): domain Eukaryota; kingdom Viridiplantae; phylum Streptophyta; class Magnoliopsida; order Santalales; family Viscaceae; genus Viscum; species Viscum album. The sequence goes on along the minus strand of OY728121.1, from coordinate 1,651,061,268 downwards.
TAAACTTCAGAAAAAGGTTCCGGGCACACTGGGCCTCATAATTAGGGGCTGTCCGAAACTGCGTTCTTGTAAAATTCCCAAGAAAATTAAGAAAAACATTTCCTTGAATTTTACGGGTATTTACATGGGTGACCATTATACATCTCACTATTTCTTTTAATGTGATATTTTTATTTACTCTTTTTTCGATGTGTAATTTGAGATGATGTTTCCAAACCCAATTTTAAAATTACTTGGACACAATTTCCAAACAGGTGGAATGATGTAACATCCAACGTATTTATAGAATAATATGTTTTCATATCAAATTAAAATTTTTGAATTTTGAATTTATTTTATTTTAAAGGTGATACTATATATGATAACATTTTCAACACGAAACAAATGGTTTCTCCAAAATCTTACATTGTACACAATAATGAGTCATACCAAAAAATAATACAACAATAATATTATTATTTGAATTGGTAGTTAATGTCTATCCATTGTATTGGACAGAATTAATATAATTAACCACATTATGATATTATATATTTTAAAAAAAATCATTTATCCAATGAATTTTAGAGGCTTAAAATTAGAATGAATCCATTTTAAATTTAAAATACTCTAATTTTTTAGAAGGTTGATATACCACTGTTAGATGGAGAACCCATTTTAAATCTAGTTTTTTCCACTTTAATAAGTTATATTTGATATCCTAGACTTATTTTTTAGAATAACCATATCAAAATTAACATTTTTTTAAATTTTGGTAATTTTCTGATAAAATCCATATATTTATGAACAGTGAAAAATACTTCATTTTAAATCAAAAGCACATTTTCTTAAAATTTATTTTTATTGTAAAATTGTAATATTAATTTGTTTCAAAGTGTAATTGGATTATGTTTTTATTATTTAATACAATTAGATTTAATGTAATTAATTTCACATTTAAATTGGATAAAAAAAGATGTCAATCTTTAGAGAGTTTATTTTTCTTAAAAACCTGCTTTCTAGTTTTGACAATGGGAAATAATATTAAATGATGTACTAAAACATCTATTATTTGAATTGGAAAAATTATTCCATACATTTAATCAAATGGTCCAAAATTTTTAAATAGGTACCTTTTATTTTTCGACCTTATGAATAATGACTACATTAATTATTTTTATTTACCACGGATAAAGGTTAAATCAGGGGAATAAGTGTAAAAATAGTATTATATTAATATAAAGCTAGCCTAAAACATGTATTATTTCTATTAGATGAGATATATCAGACCATGGGCATCCTTGGGTCTATTTTAGGAACCCATTTAGCTACTTGGGTGTGATAATGACATTTTATAATAGTTATATTAAAGAAAAGGGAAATATAACATAAACATATATCTTATAACTAAATATTTTTTAATTCGCCTTATATATATGATCTATTAAATATAAATAGTCATTAGAAAGATAAATATATTTAATTAATCATTATATTTTATTTATAATTTTATGGCCTTAAATAAAAAAATTTATTAATGACACATTAATGATACAATGTTAGGCATATTACTGAATGATTAAAATAACTAATATTAAAAGAATTAATATGTAATTAATATGAATTTTTTTCCAACCTCATAAAATATAGATGTTGAAATTGACATGTGAGGGATTATTTAATACATTTTTAATAGAATTATGTTTGTATGAATTTCCAAAAATTAACTACTAAAAATTGTCAAAATAGACATAAATTAGTTTTAAAAAAATAATATTTTATTAAATAATATAATAGTTCTAAAAATATATGATTATTCCAAATAACGTATATAATGCTAAAATTTTAATTAATGATCCACTTGTTGTTCTATTTTCATTTTATAGTAACAATATTAACCATATATTATGAGAATACAAGAAGATATGTTAAGAGTGATTGTTTTCAACTAAGGGTTGAAGCTAAAAGATAAGGTTAATTTTGTAACCTAAACATCTCAATAACAAATTGGTTAAGTGTATATTGACCCATTTTCATATTTTAATTTAAATGTATCACTTTTTAACTATAATAATTTGAAAATCAATTTACAATAAAATAATATTTCAGCACATTCCTAAAGTGACCCTCCTCCCTCTTATAAATGGCCACCACCTCTACCCACTTACTCACACATATCAAAAACCATAAATGGTCCCAAATATACTCAAATAAGATCCCAAAATCCATCTCTTAATCCTAGAAGCATAAACGTGGTCCCAAGGCCACTCGAAGAAGAATTGTGTATCAAATCAAAAGGATCTACTTGATTTAGACCCAATATCTTCTCTCAAGCTCCTTTCAGGTATTTTCCTTACCCACCCCTTACACCTTTTTTATTAAATTATTTAATAAAAAACCCAGTACAATAAATTTAATATTATGTTTTTATGATATGGTTTCAACCTATACATACACACACATCCATCTGAATTACATAGAAGACATTGTTTATAGGTATGACGAACTACTACCTCAATAAATGATAATTATTCAATATTCTCTTACAACCTATAATAGTGTAAATTATTATTGAACAATATTTATATATGATATATATTGTAATTATAATGTCTCTATATTTTTTTGATTTTATTTTGAACATACCTTTAGGGTTTTGATGTAGTGGAAATATGATAATTTAATTTGAGAAAATGTGGAATACCGCGCCCTCAATGTGATATAACTCATTAATTACATAATTGGAATTTATAAAGGATGGTGTTAATGAATCATTGTAAAATATATATCATTGATATAATATTTTTAGTTAAAATATACCTATTTATCATTTAGTTTTCATTTGTTTAAAAATAAAATGAAATGAATGTAGCGTCCATGCGTACGTATGGCCTACCGTCTCCATAAATGATGCATTTAATTTCTTATCCCTAAATCACAGGGATTATTATAACTAAAAATATATATGATACATACATTTAATAATAAAATTATTATGAATCTATAAATTAATTAATTAGGACCATATGGATTATTTTAATCATAACATGATCATTTTTTACTCATGTATTGAACATCAAAACAACTACTTATATGAACTCAAATAATTAACTATTTGTTATAAAATGGTAATAAGTGATATACAATTAATATAAAACGTGAAAATTTTTATTATCAAAGTATAAATTAACCAATGTTTATTATTCAAAAATTTATAAACGAACAAGACAAGTCAGACTCAAGGTAAGGGATTACGTCTCAATATCATTTCATTGAATCAAGTCTAAACAATATGAACCTTTATTGTTTTATAATGTGCATATACAAACATAATAACTTTTTATAATAGTATTTGATCTATACTAATGTTATTTACATAATCCTTGAGATTAAAATTAATGTTCAAAGTGGATGGGATACTTTGATTCAAAAATATATTTTTCTAACTTCATTAAATAGGTTTTTGAAGATGGATTGATTGTATTATCAATGAAAGTGATATTTTATGAGGAATGTTGAAAATTTCAATAATTTTTCATTGGTACATTGACACTTAATGGGTTAGCTCGATATAGCTTATATGAATGGATGATTCCCATTATAGATCATGGTTGAGCCCGATATAGCTAACATTAAGGGTATAGCCCCATTATATCCCATGATGGAAGGGTGATCTTGATATCGCTTATACAATTGATGGGCCCCCTTATAGATCTCCAATTCATTGGGTATTTAAAAGATGAATTAAATTATATGGTTATTCCATTTTTAATAGATAATGTAAAATGGATATGCTAATGATGAATCAATGAACATATTTGATTTTTCAACTCTTGCAAATGAGTTTTGAAGACTATATTTTTAATAGGTTTTCATGTTTTTTCTAGACATGAAATTTAATTTTTTATGTCCCTTAATATGATTTTTGTTCTTATCCCATTTTTTGAAATATTTTTCATGGTTCGTAATACTTGTAAGTAAAAAAATGATGATATTATAAATATATTGAATAAGTGTCTTATAAATAATTCATGTTTTATTTTAAAAGGGTTTCCTTTTGTGAAAAAATGTATACAAGGTTTTTGTTTCCACAGGTAACGTATGAGTTTACTATATAAGATTTTACCCTAATTATGTAAAACTCTAAATTTAAAATACCATCTAATGTGAATTCTTGTTTCAAAACACTTGAATAATATTAGTTTAAGGATGAGTCCTTATAGTTGTAATCAAAGGATAATTTAGACAAATATGTATATTATGATGTTTTCTTATGGGTTATGGGTATCATCATGGGTTTATAATTATCTAGTATATAATAAGTTCTATATCCAAGAAACCCATTTTGAGGCTTTGTGATTTGGAATATTAAGGAGACTAATGGTATTTTTGACGACATTGATCTTTAATAAAATTATAGGTTTTTAATTATTGGGATGAAAAATGAGAGTTATGAGATAACATTTGATGTTAAAATATGTGATAGTTTTTTTTGTTGATTTTATCTAATTTTGGGTAAAGTATTAAAATTATATATTTTTTTAAAATGGAAAACAGATAGACCAGGTGTATGCACATCACGTTTGATAAGGCTACCGGAATCGAACCCACAACTGAAGTGTGACTCGGATTTATCTCAAACCACTAGCCTACATGATGTATCTAGTTAGTATGACATATTCTTTTTAGTTAATTTTTTTTATATATCCAGAAAATGATGACTTTGGGATATTATGTTTTATCAAATTGACATCCTTAGTTTAGGAAAATAATTTATTGATTAAGTTATAAATGTGATTATTGAAGACGTTCTGTTTTTTAGGAATGGGAAAAATAGACTAATATAGGATTTCAATTGAATATTAATGGATAAATATTATTTTAGAATAAAATATTTTTTTTATTTTTAACATATCGTGATATTGGTTATTTAGGGAGATGAATAACCTAGTATAGAGAAAACGTTACTATATAAATTATTTAATGTATGATACTTTAAGAGTAATCAATGTTAATTAGAGATAAATGTGAATATTTATCATGAAATACTATGTTATAAAATCCTTTTGAATTTTATGATTTGATATTATTTTAGATTATTTTGAAAAAAATAAAGGGAAATTTTTATTGAATGGTGTTTGTAGAACATTAGGTATTGTTTGTTGAATATTGGAGATTAAAAGTATCCCTTCTCTTTATATAGGAATATTAATCTTTGGGGATAATATGAACTTTTACCAACCATTTTGATTATGGTAACTGTCTAAATATATGGTAAGTATAGAGTTCATATTTTTGGATTATGCGATTCTCTAGATGTTTATTCTAGCATTTCAGGTTTTACCAATTCATTTACAATTCTCATTATTTGTAGAAAAAATGAGGTTGTGGTAGATATTTATTAAAGGGGAAACTCTACATGATAGGTAAGTTTGTATCCTTATATTCATAGTAAAGATCATAAATAAATTCCATCGCACTATGAGAAGGATTTTAAAAAAACATCTTCCATTTATTTTTCCTACTTAGAAATCACAGACCATTTATGAAATTACATATTTATGGTTTTCTATTTGTTACCATTCTCTTGAACAAGTTTTATATCACTATCCATCAGAACAAGATGCTTAGTTTTAATCCATATCTATTTTTTCTTTCAGGGAATCCTAGTATGTTTTTTCTCCAGTGACCATTTTACTTCTCATTATTTTTTTAAAGAGATTGTTTTGATGACACTTTTTCTATTTTGGTATTTTAAATTATGTTTCCATGCCCAATTTTAAAATAACGAGGTTGCAATTCCCAAACTGGGAAATGATGTATCATCCTAGGTATTTATAGAATAATACATTTTCATATCTACTAATATTTTTTAATTTAATATTACATTTATTTTAAATGGAAAAATATGTACGATTGCATACCCGACATGAAATAATGGATATCTCTGTAATCTAACATTGCACACAACACAGAGTTATAATGAAAAATAATACAACAATAAAAATATATTTTTAAATAGATTTTAATGTCTTGAAATGTAATAGGTTGTAATGATAATAATTTACAATATTATTATTTTAATTTTTTTTAAATATTTTTACATTTTTTCAGTGAATTTTAGAGGCTTAAAATGAAAATGAATCCAATTTTATGCATAAAATACTCTAATATTTTTTAAAAAGTTGTTTCATCACCATTTAATGGAGAACCCTTTTCAAATCTCATTTTTTCACATTTGTCTGTTTTATTTGATAAAATAATCTTTTTCTTCAGAATCGATACATAAAAATATTTTTCGGTTGAAATTTTGGTGTTTTTCTGATAAAATACATATTTTATGAATAGTGAAAAAAACTACATTTTAATTCAAAACTTTCTTTTAATAAAATATATTTATATTTTACATTTAATTTGTTTTAAAATGTAATTGGATTAAGTATTTATCTTTCCATCCAATTATGGTCATTGGATGTTATTTAAATTTTTTATTGGACATAAACACATGCCAATATTTTGATAGTTTTTACTTATTTAAAACCTGCTTTCTGGTTTTGAAAATGGGAATTAATATTAAATTACATACTTTATATTTTGTGTTTTTAACATAGAAAAAATTATTACATGTTTTGAATCACAAGGTTCAAATATGTAAATAGGTACTTTTTCTTTTTGGACATTATGAAGAGTAACATCACTAATTATTTTTAATTACTATGGTAAAATGGAAAATATGGTAAATAAGGGTAAAATTTTGAATTATAATAATATAAAACAACCTTAAAACATGTCTTATTCCAATTTGAAGAGATATAGAAGTAAATGGGAATTAATGGGTAGATTTTAGGGCCCCATGGATCCCCTTGGGTGTGATAACTAACTTCTATAAAATTTATTTTCAAGAAAATGGAAATATAACATAAACATGTATCTCCTAACAAAAAAAATTTAAATTGGTTAATATAAATGATATAATTTATTATAAATATTCATTAAAAATTGAATATTATTTCCATAATCATTGAATATTATTTATAATTTTTAGGCATTATATTAAAAAATTTATTTGTGACATAATGATGATGAAATGATAAACTTATTAATGAATGAATCAAATAAGTTTATAAATATTAAAATAAATGTAATTTCATTATTTTTATTCCATAAAGGAAAAATTTTGATGAAACATACATTTTTTGGAAGTGTTAATTGTTTTGGATCAAAGGAATTATATTTTTATGATGTTAAAAAAATCTACTACTAAATAGTGTGAAAATTGACATAAATGAGTTTTTAAAACTAATATTATTTTATTAAATGATATAATGGTCCTAAAATTATATGATTCCTCCAAATAACTTATATAATATTGTAACTATCATTATTAACCATCATGTGGCTATATTGGAAGTTTATAGTAACAATAGTAACCTTATATTATGAAAATTCAAGAACACATGGTAAGAGTTAATGATTCAAACTAAGCGTTAATGATACAAGATAAGGTTATTTTTGTCACCAAAAAATGTCTAAAACATATTGGTTGTGAGTGTTTAGACTCATAACAATCTTATACAATAAAAGTATTACATTTTAACTAATATAATTCTAAATTAAATTTATAATAATATAACCTTTCATGACATTCCTAAAGTGACACCCCCTCTAATAAGAGGCCACCACTACTACCAACATAATCACAAATTCAATGCCACTTGGATCACCCAGATTATATTCAAATGATCTCCCATAATACCTACCATACTCCTAGAATCCTTAACATGGTTATAAGACATATTAATGAATCCTTTTGACTGAAAACAAAAGGAGTTACATGATTTAGAATTAACATCTATTCTCAAGATCCTTTCATTTTTTTCTCCACACCTAAACTCTCTTAAAAACATTATGTTATAAAAAAACCAGTATAATAAATATAATATTATTTTATTATGATAATGTATAGACCTAGAATTTCACACACCTCCATCTAATGGATAAATAATATATTGTTTTGATGTTCGGTGAACTACCGCCTCATTAAATAATGGTTGTTCAATTTTCTCATACCACCTCTCATGGTGTCCATTATGATCGAACTCTATTTATATATGAAATATATTATACATATATTGTCTCTATAATTATATAATTTTTAGTTAGAAAATTCCTTTTTTCTTTTCATTTTTTTGTAAAAATGATAATTTTTATTTGTGGAAGTGTGGACTACCACCGACTCAATGTGATATGACTCATTCATTCCATTAAGAGAATGCATAAAGGGTGGTGTTAATGAACCTATGTAACATATATGACATAGAAATTATAATATAATTATAATATACCTATTCATAATTTTTTTCATTCATTTAAATTGACAATGATATGAAATTATCATTCATGTGTATGTACGACCAGCTGTCTCCATGAATGTTGAATTTTATTTATTGTCACCAAATGATATGTATTATTATAAATATATATATATATATATATGATATTTATATATTTTTAAATCATGAATATAATTCTTAAGAAGATTTAATTATGACCATATGGAAAATTTTTAATCATAACAAGTTCATTTTTTACTCTAGTATCGAACATCGATAAAACGTCTGATGTAAACTCTAATAATAAACAAATATTTATAACAAGGTAATAAGTTATATAAAATTAGAATTAATATTAAAAAATGTTTAGAGGAAAGTATAAATGAACCAATGATTATTATTCATGAAATTTATGAATGAACCAAACAAGTCAGACTCAAGGTAAGGGACTTCATCTGAATCTACATTCATCTAGGGGTATCTTGATTTAATGTATCATTTTTATCTTATAAGGTTTATATAAAATCCTTTTGACATGTCATATCCTGAATTAATATAGTATCCGGATATTTTATGTTCTATTAAATGATATTATTTAATGATTCTTATTCAAATGATTCTCAAGTGGTAAAGGTTATTTTAACTAAAAACAACATTTTATTGTTTTTATGATTTCTTCTTATAAAATAGTTCTATTTTTTGTTAAGGTTTTCAAAATGGTTTTATGGGAATTTTTTTTGTGAATAAACGTTTTAAATATCAATTATGACATTTATTTTAAATGTTTAATTGTTGTGTGGGGCACTTTTATTAAAAATTATATATTATAATTATTTAAATTGGGATCTAAAAATTTATTGGTAGTTATATGTATGGAAATGAAATTTTATGAGTGACATGCTTAAAATATCAATATTTTATGCATTGGTACATTGAAATTTAATGGGTGATCCTGATATTTCTTATAAGAAGTTTTGAGACCCATTGTAGCTCTCTTATGATCCCGATATTTCTTATATGAAGGGTTAACCCCATTATAGATCATGAAGGATGGGTGAGCCCAATATAGCTTATACAAAGGGTGAGGCCCAATATATCATTCAAATTCAGTGGGTGTTTGAGAGATGGATATTTACTACATGGTTATACTATTTCTATGAGTGAATGCATGAGTGATATAGTAATGATGTCCGAAGTAACCTATGTGACTTTTCAATTTTTTCTAACGAGTTTTTAAGAAATTGATTGTAATGGTTTTGCATGTTTTCAAGGGAGTAACAAATTACATTATTTATGTCCCTTACTGAGCTTTTTGTGCTCATCCAATATTTTTAAATTTTTTCACATTTCATATGATTGGTATGGATGAATAAGATACTATGATGAATGTATTGAGGAAGTGCCATGAAAAACTCCATTTTTTATTTTAAAATGGTTTCCTTTTGTGAAAAAATGGATACTGAGTATAAGTTTCCATTACAAACGAATATCCTTACTATGTAAGAGTTTTTCATAATTCTATAAAATAGTAAACATAAAATACCCTTTAATGTGAATTCTTGTTCAAAATACAATGTAATAAGATATGTTTATGGTTGGGTCCTAATATTTGTTATATAAAATTTATATCTATATGTGTCTGAATTAATTTTTTTTCATTTAAGGAGATGAATTATTGTTCGTAGTATTTTCATTTATATAATGAAATTTCAAAAATTATATCTTTCATTATCAATATGTTTCATTTATATAAAACAATTATAAACATTATTAAAAAAATTGTTTTTTAATATTCATATCAGAATGTTTAATAGATATGTTATAAATATATCAATAAAAAAATATTATAAAATGATGTTTCATAGAAACTTGAATGTTGTGTATAACATATTCCAAGTCCGTGATCTCAGTAGTGAAAGAATTGTTTCTATTCCAAGTATCATAATCCAAGATGGTGTCTTATGAATGGATTGTTTGACGTAGTTTTTTATTAAATAGATATATATATATATAATTAACTATTTATAGTTTCACATTAAATGAAAAATATCAAAAAAATTAGTTAATTTAAAAAATAATAATTCACATAATCTTCTTTTGTTACATTATACCCCATTTAAATTGATTTCTCAATTGAAATTAACCTAGGTTATCAAAGGATTAACACATGGATGATTCATTCATATAAACACACATTATAAAAATAAGTACTAAAACATTCCTTAAAAATGGAATGTTGGGACCACTACTATTACCCAATGCAACATATAACTAGGTTTCACATAGGAGAACATAGGTTGTGAGGGAATGATAGAGATTGAGGAAATGTATAAATATTTATAAGGAGTTATTGATGTTATCAATAAAAAACATGTGAATGAGAAAATAAAAATTGATGGCCTCAAATTCATAAATCTGTGATTTTTTATAAAACCATCAGATCAACGAAAAATATTTTATTAGGGAAAGACATTTTCATTTTCATGCTATCATAATGTTGAGTAATTATTATATTGACAAATAATATAACGAAATATACATAATTGATATATTTCTATAAACAAAATTTCATTATTTATTTATGATTTTATCAAATTATAATTCATCCATTACTTTATTTAATGGATGTATATAAATTAAATTTGATACTTGATGTGATAAAATTAAATTTCATTATATCTTACGGCCCACAAGTGAATGAAAAACATAAATAATTACTTATAAATATTCTTCAAAATATTCATGTTTAATATATAAATTTTTAAACATAAAAAGTAACAATATTGTTTCATCATAAATATTTACTCATTAAAAGTAATTATACAATAACCAGGACATAACATGGGCTAGTGGTCAGAGTGAAACCATTATCTTCCTTTGGTTATAGGTTTAAGACTTGTGGAATTGCTGGAATTCATTGGTTTTAACATGAAACACATGACACCCTATTCTATGACCACAATAATATAATATACAAGATATGGTGGATATACTTCAAATAAGGATAACCACCGAACAACCTTTTAACCAAGGTTTTCTATACAAACTGAGTGCATAAATACATCCATTAAACATTAAATTAAACTTATCATTAATGGTTAACCTTATAACCCTTCAGAAATATGAAAATCCAAAACATAAGAAATAATTTCACAAAATAATCTTAACATTGATCTCCCATATTTCATAAATTAGATCATTATTTTCACATTCCAAACATGTGAATCCCAACACGGTACATTCTCTTGGAGAATAATAACATCCCTAATTAATATAAATCCTATCGGAAAGCATTCACGATTCATTCATTCATAAATTACTTGATATATTGCACAAATCAAAGAAGTTTTAAACTTCATTCATTATAGATTTAAAAACATTTCATCATTTCCTCATTTAATTACATGGTAATATGTACCATAAAATTTACATATTCATAACAACATTATCCTAACATAAAGAACATATTAAGGGTTATCTTTCCTTAGTAAAAATATATACTTCTCATTAAATCACTTCACTAATGCCTCGAGAACATTCAATAAAAACACGTAAATACTGATCAAAAACCATAAGTTAAATGATCCTTGTATATTTTATCATTTATATAACATAATATTTTACTCAAAATACAATCAAAATTTGATTATTCGACTTAATACTTAGGTCATTAACAAGGCTACCTCATCTTACTACACAACACCTCATTTGTTTCGCATTTCATCTATAGTCTCTTTATCTTCAAAAATATAACCATAACTAACACCACTTTTCTAGTTCCCATTATGAGCTTTGATCTTGGGACATTGAGTTTCATAATGATTTTTTATTTCACACATAATACACTTAACCGTTGATAATTTCCTAGAGAGGACAATATTCTTATCCATTTCATTATTTTAACTCTACAATTTTCACTAACAGTCACTTTTTTTGAGACAATTTTTTCCACATTCAAGACACTTTTTTGTTCCAATTAGTCATTCACATAGGTGGAACTTTCAAAATTCTTCACAAACAAGAAAATAAATATTCTTTCCCTCACATTATCTAATAATCTTTATCTTAGTGAACTAATACATTCTCATCCTTGGTCAATCCTAGAGTTGGATAAGGGATTTGTTGTTAATGATATTCTCTGAAGAAAGATCAGGAATGATAGAAAAATATTTCACTTGTGCGATCATCCCACTTAATTTATCATTAGTAAATTATCCATCACATTGAACATGAATATAGTTCCTATTATATTACCAACATTGACTGAAACGACAAGAACATTGTGTGCATTACACATCAAACAGGAGAACCCACAAAGTCATGAAAACATTTAAATATTTAATTTCTATATCATGACACCTTCCAAAATATTCTACACCCTAGGGTCTTCATAGGTTATTCATAAAGAAATTATATTTAAATATTTCATTATGGTTTAAGAAGAGTTTCTGAATTCTAGAAGAATATATACTGGGAGTATCAAACTAGGTCTGTAAGAAGGCCCATTGTCAAGTACCAGTTACCAAATGTCAGTCCTGGAATAGCTGTCCTATGTTTTAATCCCTAGGTACATCTATTCTAGACCCCCATCTAATTTTTATTCTATATTGGTATGAATTTATAGGAAACCACTCACTCTATCATTTAACAAAATTCTAGTACATTTTCTTAAATATTACTTCAATATTATACTTATCCTATATTAAATATATGGACATATTATTAGAAATATTCCAAGGGATCTCACTAATGTTTTATCATACTATTTTATAATGGATGACTAAACCTTTCCTTTGATATATTCTATAGTCACCTAGTACTGACATAGAAGGATAATACATCATTTTAGATGACTATTAAGTATAATAAAGAACATATTCCTGCGGACTGTAATAGTTTAAAGTGTCCTCGGAGGCATGGAAACAAAATTTTCTAACATGGTAAAAGATATTAAACAAATCACATAAAGATATCCACCTACAGAACTTCTACCTAAAGTCATAAATAATAACCTAAGGATAGGAAATATAAGATAGGTGTGTCCTCAATTTCATAGTAAGGGTAAATAAGGGATACATGTAAGCATAATCATGAGAATAAGGGTATGATAAAATGATAATGAAAATTAAATATCACACCCTATATATTGAATATCATATAAATAAATCATGGAATAATGAATGGAAGTTCATAATCTATGAATCATAAGAAGATAATGAACATAATCAATTACAGTATATCATATGAATAAGAAATGGAATTGTTGTAATAAAACATATACCATTATTTCCATAGTATCCAATGCATCACTTCCAAGACCATTTTGGTTTTATTGGTTCACTCACTAGACCATTTGGATTCCATGGTTCCCACACCCCATATCCATTATAGAAGGATGATTTCAATTCTCATACAATCTTGGTAATCCTGGTTTACTCCCATGGCCATCTTAGTAGTCAAGGATAATTCCCAAGACCATATAAGTGTATCTCATGAGATATAAATTATTAACCAATTCAATGTAGGGAGATATAAGTTCCAAACACATCATAGTGAAATCATATATACATTTTCTATATAATGAAAAACAATCATATCACAAAACAAGAAACAAATTGGGAATAATAATCATGTAAAAATTTCATAATCTGTGAAAAAGATATAAGATTCATAACCATTTCATCTAAACCATCTCTGTTGAAAGTAAAATAAATTCATAAAAATATAAATGGTGAAAGTTTAATGAATTTGATAAACATATAACCCATGAATGAGAAATGGATTTCAGAAGCATTTAACCCATGAAAGTTAAAAATATTTCATAAACATAAAACTCATGAAAGGGAAAACTGTTTTATAAAAACCATGACATTAAGAATTATTCGTTCATTAAAATAATATTAATGAAACCTTCTAATCAATTCCTAGAAGGGAATGTGAAACATCGATGTATGTCTTCTTATATGGATAATAATTTTGAAATATTATTCAAAATCATTTCTTAAGGAAAATATCTTTTCTTATTTTAAAATTTTATTTTTAATACACAAATCTCTTTCAAAATCATTTTCTTATAAAATACTTTGAAAAAATAAAAACAAGTATTGAAATCATTTTGAAAACCATTTTTGTTGAATTGTAATAAAATAAACTTCTAATTATTTTAAAACCCCTTTTTTTAAACATTGGAGACTTATAATAAAAAACATTAAAATGTATTGAAAATATTTTTATTTCAAAACATATGAATGTTTATTAAATTTTTTTGAAAACAATTTATTATTTTGTACTTTAAAAAATAAAAAAGGATAGAAACAATTTGAAAACAATTTTCCTTGAACAGATATAAACGAAGTTTGAAAACAATTTGTAAACATCTTTTTTTGAAAATAAATTTTGAAAATGTTTTTATAATAATTAACCTTTTGAAAATGAAAAGGGAAGCTTTAATTAAATGATGATAGAAAAATATTTACAAGCCATACATAGTATAAAGAACATTTTTTTTCACTATAAAAAGGTTATAAGAATGCCATGTTATGAAAGTGACAACAATACTACTTATAAAATGTTGGTGAAATAGAAAAGGGTAAAAATTTATTTTAAATATTATAGTATAAGGTTACAGTATTCTTGTATACTGTTTTTTGACGATTTGGTTTGGATGAAACACATATTTATGATCAAAGGGAGTTTATCACCAAGCATTCCTAAGAATACATTCTTAACTAAATTATCTACCATATAGTAGAAGAAATGTTACCAATATATATATATATATATAATTTGTAAATATTGAGAAAAAAATTCATGAATTTTCTTGAGATATGGTTGATATAATTTCATCAAAGAAAGAATAAACATAAATAATATTAAAAAGTGAATATATTGTTTCAATAAAATCATAAAATTTGGTAACATGGAATTATACTCTACATTTAAGAAATTGAAATTACATGAATAAAAAAATATCAATAAAATAATATAATTAATCATATAACACGTATAATTTACTTATATACACCTTTAAATATAATTTACATGTATATCAATACACAATTCTCAAAGAAGGAAAATTGCGACAAAACTATTTTCCTGATTTAGTATCTTTCTAAAATAAAAATGCATGGAAAAAAGGAAATAATATGTATTTTTTAATAACAAAAAATTATGCATAATATATAAATAATACAATCATGGGTAGTATTTACACAACAGAAACGGAATTAGTGGTCAACAAATATATTATCTTGCGTAAATAAAAAATTTAGATGAAATCCCCTTACCTTGTGTGTTGACTTTTGTCGTACTCATTGAAACTGCCTGTGTAATAAATATAAAATTATTATAAATATATTATAAATCCTTATTATTATATATAATACTATATATGTTTTTATTATGAACATATATTACCAGCTTATTACTATCCTATGTTATGTTTTCACTTTGGGTAATATTTGCTATATTCTTCACATGTGTCTTGATTGGTTATATATTTGGACCTTATACATATATAAGGATATAAATAATGTAAAACATGATAAAATATAATGAATATATATTATATGGTTATTATAATAATCTGTGTAATATATAAGTATGGAATGAATACATAGTTCCTTGAGATGGTATGTTGTATATAGGCATAAACACTATCCCATTTAATTGTCGTGTTGTAAGCCAAAAAATAAATGAAATATATGTATATATATCTCCATAATATTAGTTTTATGATAACATATATTTTATATATTTTAAAAAATATATATTATTAATACAATCCATCTAGTGTATGAATGTATTATATCGCATAGAGGGGGTGATAGTCCACACATTCTCATACCAAATTATCATATTAACCGAAAATTGAAAGCATAAATACATGGGTTGGAAAAAAGAAATATAGAAGTATAAATAAATTATAAATATAATATATGACATATATAAATAGTGTTTATATCATTTTACCATCTTTATAGGTGGTTTGTAATAATTCAACAATCGGCGTTTTGTGTGGCGGTAGTTCGTCATACACATAAACAGTTTGTTCGTACCCCTTAGATGAAGGAGAGAGTAAGTGCATGTCAAATAATTAGCATAAAAAATAATATAATTTTTAGGATAATAGTGTTGTTATAGAATATTATTATAAATATAATGGACGGGTTGAGAAGGAAAATGAAATTATAGAGCTTGAGAGAAGTTGTTACCTCTTAATCAGGTAAACTCCTTTCCGATTGACCGAAAAGGATTCCTTGGACATCCTTATACCCAAGGGAAGTATTTTATGGAAAATATGGGGAATTTGGGGTGTTAATTGGGAAGGTATTTTCCACACCTAATATGTCTGATAGGTGAGAGAATGTGGGAGCGGTGGTGGCCTTTTGTAGGGAAGGGAAATGACACACATGGAATTTTTGAAAAAAATGTTAGATGTGCACATGTTATTACAAAAAAATAGTCATAAAAAACCTAATTAATAAATAATGGAAGGTTAATATCTCAAATATATCAATATAATGGATTTTTTGAATTTTTATAGGTCATTTGGCCCAATAAGATTACGGTTTACTCTCTAATTAAGCTTCATTTGGCCTTATTTGTTTTGATTAATTTTAATCACTGTTAGGAATATTTTTTGTCAAATTTTATGTTAATATTATTAGAATAAAAATATTACACTGATTAAAATGGTGCATGTCGTTTTTTATAATTTCAATTTATAGATGCTTAATAATTAAGAATAATTTTAATCCTGTAAATGGGATGAAAAGATGGATTTTAAGGTAAAAACTAGATAAAAAATTATTATATTTTTTATTAAATATCAACGTGAAGTTGATTATAATGAAATTATTTTTTTAATAATATTATAAAATTTCTCATGTAACTTAAAACAAATTTAAAATATAATTTATGATTAATACTTATTTAAATCAAAAGCCATTGTTTTATTAAAAATGATGAATTTTTCACTGTTTATCAAAAAATCATGTTTCACAAAAAAAATCCAAATATTAACCCAAAGATAATTAAATCATTATATATTAACAATGGTATTTTATTTTATCAAATAAAATTTATATATTTTTTTTAAAATTATCTTTATTTTTCTCAAATATGGACTTTAATTTTAGTTCTCAGTATTTTTAAAAATATAAGGACTTTTCCAAAAATTATATCATTCATTTTCAGTATGTTTTATTTACATAAAACAAATATATATTTTTCTGAAATGTATTTATTAATATTCATTTCACTATGTTTAACTGCTAGTTTATAATTATATCATTAATAAAATATAACGAATTAAATCTTAAAAAAACTCAGTGTTGTGTGAAATATAAGCCAATTCGGTGTTCTGGGTCATTCTATCCATTTCGATATTGTGTGATGAACAAGCCATATTGTTATTTCATGTAGCGCAATCAATGTTATTTTTTTGTGAATGGAATGTGTCTCAAATTTGTTTACTATATATATAAAGACCAATATTCAGTTTCACGTGAAATGAAAAATATTAAAATGAAAAATTATTTCGAAAAAAATAAATCAATAAATATCATGATGTTACATTCTAACCCCCATTATATTAAATTTTCAATTGAAATTAATATTGTAACACCCCATGCTTCCCCGGCATGCTTCTCTTTGAATAATACAGTAGTGTGTGTCGTACGCAACTTCGAGATTCTAACACACTGCGACCAATCAAACTAGCCGTTATGAATAGTAATACCCACTTTTTGAAATTTTATAAATTTAATCTCTCAAAATGGAATTATTTTTTGGATTCGAAATATCACATTTATCCTAGGGTGAAATTTTGGTACTTTTTGGATAACTTTTATATATTGATGAATAGTGAACATTACTAAATTTTAATTAAAAAAAACATTTTAAATCAAAATAATTAATAGCGAAAAATTATGAATTTGAGTGGTTTTAAAGTATATTTATGATATATTTTTACCATATAATACAATTTTGTCCAGTGGACATAATTTCACATTAAATGCGGACATAATGAAGTGTCAATCTTTGGATAGTTAATATCTCTTAAAAACGTGATTTTTGTATTAACAACGAGAATTTATTTTAAATTAATTTATTCCACTATTGTGTTTTGAATTTATAAAAATGGATTCCATATTTAGAATAAGGATGTAAAAATTATGTAAATAGGCATCTTTTATTTTTATACATTTTAAATAATTACTTCGGTAAATATTTTATTTACCCTGGTTAAAGGGTAAATCAAGTAAGTAAGGGTAAAAAATAATATTATATTTAAAATATATTACCCTAAAAACGTGTCCTAACCTTATTTATGGATACATGTCCGACCATGGGCTTCTTCGGGTCGATTTTGGGACCCCATGGAGCCACTTGTTGGTAATAGGGACACTTTATATTAATTATGTTAAAGTAAATATACAAATGACATAAGCATATATCTTGTAGAAAAAAACATTATATAGAGTTATATATAAGATCAATTCGATTTTAAATATTAATTAGAAATATAAAAATATTTCCTACATAATGGTATTTTATTTATAAGTTTTAGACATTAAATAATTTAATTTATTTATGACACAATGGGGATTTAGTAATTTATTAATTAATGAAATATTGAAATAATTGATATTATAAATATCCAAATAAATGTTATATAAGACTTTTTTTGAATTCCACTGTTTTTATATATTAATATGAGATATTAATATTCATTTCATTAAGTTTTATAAAAGTAATCATTCTGTTATGATTTTTACCAAAATCAAATACCAAATAGTGTCAAAATTGACATAAAAGTATTTTTAAAACAAATATTATATTATTAATTGATATTCAATTCCTAAAAATATAAGGTTTGGAAAGAGACTTATATCATGATATTTGTATCATAAATGGACCACTTGGGGGTCTCTTGGATGTATATGGCATGGTTATTATCTATATAATAAAAAAAATACAAAGTGACATGGTAAATGTCAATCTAATTAACTAGGAGTTAAAACTAAAAGAGATGATTAATATAATGACCAAAACCTGTATATAATCTATTGGTTGAATGGATTTAGACCTATACCCACCTTAGAATTTGAATAATCCTCATTGTATCCATTAGAAACCAAATATGAATTTATTATAAAATAATACTTTATGTTTTTTCTAAAGAGCCCCTCCTCCCCCTTATAAAATGACACCACTTCTAACAAATTCTTTACACCATCAAAACCTTTTGGTTCGGCCATACACTACCCAAATATTCTCTCAACTTCCCTAAATTAATCCTAGATTCCTTAGTTGGATCAGAAATCCCACCTAAGGAGCCCTTTTGATCAAATCAAAAGGAAGAACCTGAAGAAGTGGTAATGTTTTCACCACCCTTTTTCAATTCCTTTCATCTTCAACTTATTCTTTCTTTTTTATTCCCATTATAAAATAAAAACACCAGTATCTTCAATATAATGTGATGTTATTATAAATATGGTACAACCATATTCAGTATTCTATCCATCCTTTGAATGACATGTCACCATACGTGCGTACGTACAGCTTACCGTCTCCACGTCATGGTGTAACTGTTATTCAAAACATTATTATTTGGATGGGTATAATATTGATGTGTAATTCATATAAATAATAAATATAACATGATAATGATTCATTATATATGATATAATATACAATTATATATTATTTTAATATCAAAAGAGTGATATTTTCGCTCGTGCGTATGTACAGACTACCGTCTCCGTGAACGCAATGAGATTCATTCCCCATCGTATCCATTCAAGTATAATTCTCATTTGATGATTAAATATTATGTTAATGTACTTGATATAATTCTCGATATGAATAAGATACAACCTATACATAATAAACACTGCTAATGTAACAACACATATAAAAGAAAATGAGTTAGTTAACACCCGAAACAACGATAGTACTAATATATTATTAACAAAGAAATGTTAAAAGATCATATATGATATCATATTAATGTATATGATTCTTGTATAATTTAGTAACAACTATTTCACCATTATACAGGATGTTAACATACCCTCAACCAAGTAAAAGTACAAGGTAATGGGTTTTCATCTCACTCTTTATTCTCGTGAGATTCATGCCATATTGCCGCTATTACCTTTTATGTGGTGCGTGTACTTCCCATAATTGTATTCTTTATGTAATAAACATTAATTTATGTGTATTTACATATTCATTGTATGATACCTATTTCATGGGGAGTATGTTTCATAATATACCAAATTGATAAGGGTTTATTTCACAATCTCTTCACTATCCGAGGTTGCTTATACATAATTATCTACTGGGAACTCTTTATCATCCAGATCCATGTTTCTTAGAAATGTATTTCAAAACATTCTTACTATTTTATTGAATATGAGTTAAATTCATTTATACCCTTGTTTGAAATTTTATATGAAATTTATAATGGAATCTTTTCGTCGTTTTCCAAACAAGGTCCTTTCTATCCTTTTCGACAGAATTAAGTTATGAATGTCTTTTTTAACTTATACGGCGGGTGCGGCTATTTTCCGCCATTGTAAAATCGTCTAAGATTCCCTTAAAAGCATATAAGAATATTTTCAATATAAATGTTTTATTTTATAATTATATGACTTTTAAATGATTTCAAATAAATATATATTTCTCTCAAATAGTTTTGATTTCCTCTATTTCAACATCCTTTGATTGATTTTAAACATATTTGAAGTTTATTATTATGATACAAAACTTCCATATTGTATTGATGGTTTTGTGATATGTTTGACTGTGGATTTGTTTTTTATACCATTCAAAGTTTATGGACAAAGTATTGACATTTCGTATGCTAGTTTTAATACGAATGTTTATGTTATGTTTAAACATGTTCATATGAGGAATGCATGTGACATAATATGTGACGGTTGGAGCCAGCTATAGTTCTTCTATGCATCAGTAGGTCTAATGAGACAAACTAGTGTCTTGGCACAAGGATTTGAAAACATCTTATTTGTAGTCTTGGCACGAGCCTTGAATATGTGGTTACAATAGTCTGGCATTATGCATTCCATCATTATGAAAGTGGTTATTGATATTGCATGTGATTATTCGACTAGTAGAATATCCATGTGAATAAGTAAATGGAATTATCTCATTTTGACTTTCCCATATTATGATGACGTTCATGTTTAAAAGGATTTGTATTAGGTATACATTTCCTTAAATGTTTATGCTTATTTATGAAAGTTTTCTCTATATTGTTAACCTTACTGAGCATCTAAGCTCACCCATTTCAATGTTTTATTTTTACCAGGATGCGAATAAGTAATTTATGAATGATCTGCCGGGATAGTATGAGGGGATATGAAGACAAGATGTTTTTGTAGTAGTTTTCACATTATGATGTAATGAAAACTTTATGAATGTATCTATTTATTCCAAGGATACTAAACTAATCGGTCTTTAGAGACTTGGTCTTTTGTGATAATGCAAATATTATGTAATAATGCACCGTATCTAGGTAACTAGGGTTAGGTCAATACAGTTGGTATCAGATGATGTTTAGTACTAACCTTGGAATCTAGATTAAGATAAACTCTGATTAGAACACATAGCCCTAAGATATACTTGGAGGATGAGTATAGAAGAACTTCCTAGAATTTTCATATTGTTGATATTTTTTGAGTTTTCTGAGAAATACATCCATGTCTAGATACGAGCAGGTCGAGGCGGCTCTGGCACAGATGTACCTAGGGGTAAAACCTGAAAACACCACTTTGAGCTAGAATCGAACGGGAATGGGTGCATGCCAACAGGCCTTGCTGCACTCTAGGTTATGACACTACTAGGGGATATGCTTAGGATAATTCTCATTTTCATTACAAACCATTATGAAGGGTTTATGAGTATATACATCCTCAAAGAAAACATTTTTTTGGTTATGGATTATATCCATAAATAGTTCAATTTACGTTAAGTGTTTTACAAGTATGGAATTATGTATTTTGATTCATAAACTGATCTAGTATATTCCATTGTTTAGAAATGGCGCCTAGTGGAATAAATGGAAACTCTATCAATATACGCACTCCATATATGGATTTCCCCCCTGCTCAAGATAATTATATTAGAGTTGGTGATGAAACTGGTGCTGATCACCATATCACTATACTGGGACAACTCACTCAGTTTATGAATAATAACCTTACCCGTATGGAGCACCCTGATCCATTGCGTGGAGGATCAATGTTAGATCGCTTCATGAGGCAACAACCACCAACATTCAATGGGAGTACAAATCTATTGGTAGCTAAAAAATGGATATGTTCCATAGAGAAAATATTTTAGGATTTTGGAGTACTGAAAGGATCATGGTAGTTAACTGCCTCACTGGAGATGCTAATCAATGATGTCCATTTATTCAAAACACAAAGGAAGATGATAAAGTATGAAATATGAAACGGAGGGAGTTCAAAGATCTATTTTTAGAAAAGTAA
The DNA here is from genome assembly GCA_963277665.1 of Viscum album. Classification (NCBI taxonomy): domain Eukaryota; kingdom Viridiplantae; phylum Streptophyta; class Magnoliopsida; order Santalales; family Viscaceae; genus Viscum; species Viscum album. Next base: position 1,651,038,434 of record OY728121.1, on the reverse strand, counting down.
TTTCCTCGTGACCATCAAGGAGATATGGAAAGGAAACTTCTGAGACTAAGACAAAAGGAAGATGAGAATGTCACAAATTATGAGGCTAATTTACAAGGTTAGAAAGGTATGATGGAGATTATATACGTAACCCAAGAAGTAAAAATTATAATTTCTTTGATGGGTTAAAACCATTTCTCCATAGAGCATTAGTCTCACAATCCTTCTTGTTGTACGAAGACAATGTCTCATGTTCTATCAAGACATAAAAGGAATTCTCTAAGTCTTATAACTTTAAAGAAAAGCAAGAGAAGAAGAGATCTTCTGGTCAATCTGGGAATGGAAATAAGGGGACAAAGAGAAAAGTTGAATATCAATCTTGCAGTAAATGTGGGAAGAAACACCCTAGTAATTTTTTGAAGGGAATGGGAGTCTGTTACAAGTGTGGTGAAAAAGGCCACCAAGCTCGTGATTTCAAGGGGAAGAAAGAAGCTACTGATGTTCACTGCTACAACTATAGGGAAATGGGACATTATGAAAATGAATGTTCTAAGCCTGAGGGAACTTACTTACGAAAAGGACAAGGGATCAAGGCCAAGCTTATTCTATAACTACTGCAGAGGAAGAGTATCCGAAAGACGTGGTGGCAGGTAATTTAATGGTTTCCTCAAGTTTAGAAAATGAATTATTTGATTCTGGATCATCATATTGTTTCATATCATCCCAGTTTCCAAAGAAAATTAGATATTTAAAATTTGATTTAACAAGGGAGTTGTCAGTTAAAACTATTAAGGGAAGTATCATTGCAATAATGTTTTCTGAATTAGTCCCCATTAGATCACATAAATGTTCTTTATTTGTTGATCTCATCATCATACCTATGATTGTGTTTTATTTAATCCTCGATATGGATTGGCTTTCGGACCATGATGTGAAGATTTATTGTAAGAACAATGAGGTTACGATTTTTGATGATGATGATAAGTAACACCTTATCTTTAGATGAGAATCATCACCACCTACTTCTTATCAATATCCACCCCCATTATCTCAACTAAATTCAATTATTGGGGAGGAAGAGAATGAAATGACTGTGGGTGTGGAAAGTCATGTTCCAATAGAGGATGTAACTATTGTGAATGAATATGTAGATGTGTTTCCAGAATATTTACGTAGACATCATCCATAATGAGAAGTTGAGTTTCCCATTGACTTAATTCGTGGATCAAGGACTATATCGAAGACCACTTATAGAATGGACACTGTGGAATTAGTTGAACTAAAGAAACAACTAGAGGAATTTATTAATAATGGATTTATTCTCCCTAGTGTTTTTCCATGGGGATCCCCTGTTCTTTTTGTTAAAAAAAGAAGGATCTATGAGGTTATGTATCGACTACAGGGAAATCAATGATATTAGAATAAAGAACAAGTATCCCCTAACTCGCATTGATGATTTATTTGACAAACTACGTGGACCGCAATACTTTTCAAAGATTGAACTTCGATCTGCATACCATCAGTTATGTGTGAAGAAGGAATACATTCTAAAGACAGAATTTCGAACCAGGTACGAGTATTATGAGTTTACAATAATGCATTTTGGGCTGACTAATGCACACTCTGTATTCATGGATCTAACAAATAGAGTTTTCAAGGAATATCTCGATAATTTTTTGGTGGTATTTATTGATGATATCTTGGTATACTCCAAACGCAATGAAGATCATGAAAATCACTTGCACATTATCCTGAAGATTCTGAGAAGACATGAATTATATGGGATGTTTAGTACATGTGAATTCTAGATTCAGGAGATTTCTTTACTTGGCCATATTGTCTGTAAAGATCGAATATTTGTTGATCTTTCTAAGACCAAGTTAATCCATGAATGGAATGCACTGATGAGTATAACTGAGGTACGCAGTTTTATTGGCTCAGCAGGTTATTATCGGCGTTTCGTCCAGAACTTTTCCCGATTTGATAACCCATTAATGAAGCTCACAAGAAAAGGTGTTCAATTTGTTTGGACCAAAGAGTGTGAATAATGTTTTGAAGAACTGAAGAGTAGATTAGTCAATGAACCAATATTGACTATACCATCAGGGAATGATGGTTTCATTATTTATAGTGATGCATCGAATAAATGACATGGTCGTTTCCTTATGCAGAATGATAGGGTTATTGTCTATGCATAACGACAGCTGAAAATTCATGCGAAGAACTATCCTTCTCATGATCTTGAGTTAGAAGCTGTAATATTTTCTATGAATATTTGGAGACACTATCTCTATGGTGAAAAATGTGAGATTTATAATGATCACAAGAGTTTGAAGTATATTTTCTCACAGAAAGAACTCAACATCAGGTAAATGAGATTGCTTGAACTAATCAAGGATTATGATTGCACGATACACTACCACCCAGGGAAGGAAAATAAGGTGGCAGATTCTTTGAGTAGAAAAGATCATGGAGTTTTGAACATGATGATAATTGAAAGGGATCCTATTTTAATGGATCTTGTAATGTTGGATATGGTAATCACCATGGAAGGTGAAACATCAATGCTTTTCCAAATGGTTTCCAAACAATCTTTACTAAAAAGGATTAAGAGTTCTCAGACCAATGATGAAGAATTCAAAAAGAAGATTAAATCAGTGAATGATGGGAGATTGAGTGACTTTGTGTATGAAGATGGAATTTTGAAATTAAGGAAGAGACTTTGTGTTCCCGATATAACTGATCTAAAAAGGGAATTGTTGGACAATTCTCATTGTTCCAATTTATCTATACACCATGGGAGCACCATAATGTATATAGATTTGAAGGAACATTTTTTGTGGGACAACATGAAGAGGGATATTTCTTATTATGGTTCAAGATTTACTGTTTGTCAACAAGTAAAAGCTTGAAGGAAATAGCATGGAGGAGTCATGCAACCTATTCCCATATATGAGTGGAAATGGGATAATATTATGATGGCCTTTGTCACAGGGCTACCAAAGAATCCTAGAAGGAACGATGAATATGGGTTATTGTGATCGTCTTACCAAGTCAACACATTTTCTTGCTATAAGAGAATATATACCACTAGAACGTCTAGCAATACTATATATTAATTCATGGAGTAACCCTATCAATTGTTTCTGATCATGATCCCCATTTTACTTCATGATTCTGGGAAAGTCTTCACAAAGCCCTGGATACTGAACTTCATTTGAGTAATGCCTACCACCCTCAAACAGATGGACAATCAGAATGGACTATTCAAACCTTAGAAGACATGTTGAGATCCTTCTCACTTGATATTCAGGGTATGTGGGATCAATTTTTACCTCTGTTTGAGTTTTCATATAACAATATCTTCCATTCAAGTATTCAGATGGCACCAGATGAAGCATTATACGGAAAGAGATGTCGCACACCAACCTTTTGGGTCGATGTTGGTGAAAGAAAACTCGTAGGTCCAGAACTGGGGGAGGAAACAATAGAAAAGGTAATGGTAATCCAAAACCACATCAAAGTAGCTCAAAGTAGGCATAAGAGGTATGCCGATAATTAAAGGAAGTATTTAAAATTTCAGGTAGGATATAATGTTTTCTTGAAGGTATCTCCAGGGAAGGGAGTTATACATTTCGGTAAGAAGGGAAAATTGAACCAGGTACATTGGACCATTCGAAATTCTAGAACAAATTGGGGTTGTAGCATACGGTTTGGTAATGCCGCCAAGTCTCTCCAAAGTTCACAATGTCTTCCACGTATCAGTGTTGAAGAAATACAGGCCTGACCCAACACATGTACCCACTTACGAGGAATTAGAACTCGAACTTGATCTGTCTTATTGAGAAGATCCCGCCAGGATTCTTGATATGAGAGAACAAGTGCTGAGAAATCAGACGACTCGTCTAGTAAAAGATCTATGGAGGAACCATAATATGGAAGAGGCAATGTGGGAACCCGAGGAAGTTATGATGAAGAACCAACAGAGTCTTTTCATGCGGTATTCTTCTAGAAATGTTGATGACAAAATTATTTGTAGGGTAGAATGTAAAACCCCAAGCTTCCATGGTATGCTTCTCTTTGAATAATACAGGAGCGTGTGTTGTACGCATATTCGAGATTCTAACACACCGCGACCAATCAAACTAACCGTTATGAATAGTAATACCCACTTTTTGAAATTTTATAAATTTTATCTCTCAAAATGGAATTCATTTTTGGATTTGGAATATCGATTTTATCCTAGGGTGAAATTTTGGTACTTTTCGGACAACTTTTATATTTTGATGAATAGTGAAAATTACTAAATTTTAATTAAAAACAATTTTTTTAATAAAAATAATTAATAGTGATAAATTATTAATTTGAGTTATTTTAATGTATATTTATAATATATTATTACCATAAAATACAATTTTGGTCATTGGACATAATTTCACATTTAAACTAGACATAAACAAGTGTCAATCATTTGATAGTTATTATCTCTTAAAAACACTCTTTTTGTTTTAACAACGGGAATTAATTTTAAATTAATTTCGGCTACTTCTGTGTTTTGAATTTAGAAAAAGTGATTCCATATTTACAATCATAAGTCCCAAATTGTGTAAATATGTAGCTTTTATTTTTAGAAATTTTGAATAATTACTTCGGTAAATATTTTACTTACCATGGTTATAGGGTAAATCCGGTAAATAAGGGTAAACAAATAATAATATAATAATAAAAAATTACCCTAAAACGTGTCTTAACCTTATTTTTGGATATATTTCCGACCATGGACATCTTTGGGTCGATTTTGGGACCCCATGGAGCCACTTGATGGTGATAGGGACACGTTATATTAATTAAGTTTAAGTAAATACAAAAATGACTTAATCATATATCTTTTAGAAAAAAATTATATAGAGTTATACATAAGATCAATTCGACTGTAAATTATAATAAGAAATCTAAGAAGATTTCCTACATAATGGTATTTTATTTATAATTTTTAGACATTAAATAATTTAATTTATTTAGGACACAATGGTGATGTAGTAATTTCCTAATTAATGAGATATTAAAATAATTGATATAATAAATATCCAAATAAATGTAATATAAGACTTTTTATGAATTACACTATTTTAATCGGTTAATATGACATGTTATTATTCATTTAATAATTTTTTTTCGATGTAATCATGCTGTTATGAGTTTCATAGAAAATCAAATACCAAATAGTGTCAAAATTGACAAAAAAGTATTTTTAAACAAATATTATATTATTAATAGATATTTTATTCCTAAAAAATTAATGTTCGGCCAAGAGACTTATATCATGATAGGTTTATCCTTAATGGACCACTTGGGGGTCTCTTTGATGTATATTGTATGTTTATTAACTATATAACATAAAAATACAAAGTGACATGGTAAATGTCAATCTAATTAAATAAGAGTTCAAACTAAAAGATAAGGCTAATATAATGACCAAAACCTGTATAAAATATATAGGATTAAATTATTTTTAGAAATCCCCACCTTAGACTTTGAATAGTCCAATTTTGATCCATTAGAAACCTAATATGAATTTATTATAAAATAATACTTTATGTTTTTCCCAAAGAGCCCCCCCCCTTATAAAAGGACACCACTTCTAACCAATTCTTAACACCTTCAAAGCCTTTTGGATCGGCCAAAACCTACCCATATATTCTCTCAACATCACTCACTTAAACATAGAGGCCTTCTTTTGATCAGAAAGACAGACTAAGAAGCTTATTTGATCAAATCAAAAGGAAGAACCTGAAGAAGAGGTAATGTTTTCACCACCCTTTTTCATGTTCCTTTCTTCTTCAACTTCTTATATCATTGTTATTTCCATTCTAAAATAATTACTCTTGTATATTTAATATACTGTGATGTTATTATAAATATGGTACAACCATATTCAGTATTCTATCCAGCCTTTGAATGACATGTCACCATACGTGCGTACATACGGCTTACCGTATCCACGTCATGGTGTAATTGATATTCAAAACAATATTATTTTTATGGGTATAATAATGATGTTTAATTCATGTAAATAATAAATATAAAATGTTAATGATTCTGTATATATAATATACTATCCAATTTTATATTAATTTAATATCAAAAGTGTGTTATTGTCGCTCATGCGTACGTACGGACTACAATCTCCATGAACGCGATGAGATTCATTCACCATCGTATCCATTCAAGTATAATTCTAATTTTATGATTAAAAATAATGTTATATGACTTTATATCATTCTTTACATGAATAAGATACAACCTATCCATAACAAACATGGCTTATGTAACAAAACATATAAAAGAAAATGAGTAAGTTAACCCCCGAAACGACGACAGTACTAAGATATTATTAACAATAAAATGTTAAAAGATCATATTTGATATCATATTAATTTATATGATTTTTGAATAATTTAATAACAAATATTTCACCATTATAATGGAGGTTAACCCACCCTTAACCAATGAAAACTACATGGTAATGTGTTTTCATCTCACTCTTTATTCTCGGGAGATTCATTCCATATTGCCACTATTACCTTTTGGGTGGTGTGTGTACTGCCCATAATTGTATTCTTTGTGTAATAAGCTTTAATTTATGTGTATTTACATATTCATTGAATGATACCTCCTTCATGGGGTGTATGTTTCATAATATACCAAATTGGTAAGGGTTTATTTCACAATCTCTTCGTTATCCAATATTGTTTATATGTAACTATCTACTGGGACATCATTATCATCCACATCCATGTTTCTTAAAAACGTATTTCAAAACATTCTTACTATTTTATAGAATGTGGGTTAAAGTAATTTATAACATTTTTTGACTTTTTATATGAAATTTATAAAGAAATCATTCCGTCATTTTCCAAACAAGGTCCTTTTTAACCTTTTGGACAGAATTAAGGTAATAATGTCTTTTTTAAATTATATAGAGGGTGCAGATATTTTTTGTCGTTATAAAATCATTGAATTAGGGTAAGAATTTATTTGTTAAACTTGTTCATATGAGGAATGCATTGGACATAATATGTGATGGGTGGAGCCCACTATAGCTCATCGATGCATCAGTAGGTCTAATTAGACAAACTAGTGTCTTGGCATAATGCCTTGAAAAAATCATGTTTTTAGTCATGGAACGAGGCCTTGACTATGTGGTTATGATAGTCTGGCATTATGAATTCCATCATTATGAAATTGGTTATTGATATTTCAAGTGATTATTCTATTATTATAATATTAATGTGAATAAGTAAATTGCATTACTTCATTTTAGATTTTCTATATTATGTTGGAAGTTCATGTTTAAAAGGGTTTAGTTTTAGTTATACATTGCCTTAAATGTTTATGCTTATTTATGATATTTTCCTCTATATTGTTATCCTTACTGAGCATCCGAGCTCACCCCTTTCAATGTTTAATTTTTCCCAAGATGTGAGAAGTAATTTATAAATGACCAGTAGGGATAGTATGAGGGGATATGAAGATAAGATGTTGTTGTAGTAGTTTTCACTTTATGATTTAATGAAAACATTATGAATGTATCTAGTTATTCCAAAGCTACTAAACTAATCTGTCTTTAGAGAATTGAGCTTTTGTGATCATTCGAATATTATGTTATAATGCACAGAATCTGTGTAACTAGTTTTGGGGTGTTACACATATGGTTTATAAAATGTTAAATACATGATTTTTTTCATTCATATAAACCCATTTCATAAAAATGACTACAAAAACATCCTTTAAAATTTGATGTTTTGAACCACAATGTTTTCATAAAATAACATATAACTATGTTTCCCTTTAAAATTACATAGGTTAGGAGTGAATATTTGAAACTGAGTAAAATAGTAAATATTTATATGGATTGATTGATGTCATCAATCACAAAAAAATTGAATGACTATAACGAAGTTTAGGGCCTCAAAATCATAAATTTGTGATGATTTAAAAGGCCATCAGTTCTCCAAAAATTATGGTATTAGGATAAAAAATATTCTATTGATTATTTTCCTAATGTTGAGTAATTATTTCATTGAACAACAAGATATGTAAATATTCTTACTTGAAATATTTATATATATGAAATTTCATTATTTATTTTGGATTTTATCAATTTATAATAAATCCATTAAATTTTTTAATAGATATTTATAAATTATCTTTGATGTTTGTGCTAAAATATAATTTTACCCTCACTTAAATACCCTAATAGAATGAACGGAAAAACTATTTATATATACCAATTCCTAAAAACCAACATGGTTAATACATTAATCTTTAAACTGAAAAAATAACACTATTGTTTCATCGTTTATAATTATTCACCAAAAATGAAAATACATTAACCATGAAATAACATAGGCCTGTCGTAAGTGTCAAAACCTTTTATTCCTATAGTCGCGATTTCAAGACCCACAGCCTGGAAGAAATTAATTTGTTGTCAGCCAACATACATGATGTCGTTTTTATAAAACTGTAGTAATATAATTTCAAAAATGTTAGGGAAATCCTGTAAATAATATTAATAAATAAATATCCTTTTAACCATGTTTTTTTAATAAAAACACCTTTCATAAATACGTCCTCTTTAGTTTAACAAATAATTTTCATGAATGGTTATCCCTATAACTGTTCTGAATGATGAAAACTAAAATCTATAGAAGGAAAGTCATGAAATAATCATATCATTGATCCCCTATATATCACATTGTAGCTCTTGGTTTTCACCTTCCAATCATGTGAATACCCTAGTGGTAAATTCTATAATAACATTATAACAACTACAATTACTATCATTCCTTCCAGAAAACATGCATGCTTCCTTATTCCGTAGATTACGTGATATATTCAATAAATCCAAGAATTTGTAAACATCACCCATGATAAAATGAACTAAATGTCAACATGTACTTAATTGGTTCAAAGGTAATCAGTATCATCGACTTATAATAATTTCTAATAACATTATCGTGACATAAATTACATATTATGGTTTACCTTCCATTAGTCAAAATATCACCTTATAATTAAATTACATCACAGGATAATTCATTATAAACTATAAAGAAATAATTGAAACATGTAAGTAGAATAATACTTGCATATTTTATCTTTTATATAACCTAATTTTTGACACCATAGACATAAAAAAAATTATTGTTCCACTTCATCATTATTCCATTAACAAGGATACCTCATCTTATTACATAATACCTCTTTCCTTTCACATTTCATTTGTAGTCTCTTCATTACCATTAATGTAACCATTACTCACTCCAACTTTTGGTTCCCTTTATGATCTTTCATCTCGTTACATTGAGTTTCCTAATGAACACTTAATTCACTTCGAAAATGCTAAAAAAATTGATGATATCTTAGGGATTCCAGCATTCTCAACGATTTCATTAACTGAAAGCATCATTATCCCTTAAAGTAACTTTCATTGTGTCCTTATATTCAATGGTATAAACATCTTATTGTTCAACTAAGTCATTGAGTTAAGTTATTGTTTCTATATTACCTATAAAAAGGAAATCGAATATTCTATCCTTGGTGGTCACCATTACCTAGACTCTCTAAGACATCATTTTTCCCTTGGTGAGATTATGTGTAGGTTAAGGAAGAGGTTTTTAACCATGTAATGTGAAAATATATTTGGAATTATCAAAAAATATTTCACTCTAGTGATCATCCCACTTGACTACTCATCATAAAGTGTTCCATCACATTCTACCTTAACCATGTTCCATATTATTCCTACCATTGACTAAAAATAGAATCACAGTGTCATCATTACATATCACTGCAGAAAACAACACATTCATGACCATATTTACTTATAGGATCTCAAAATCATGACACCATCCTTAGTCCGTGACACACTAGGATAATCATATAGTAATCATAGACAACATATATTTAAATTATTCATGGTGTCTCATGAATTTTTTTTAATTCACAAAGTATATCCCTCAGGAGTGTCAAAAAAGATGTGCAGTAAGGGTCATTGTCATGTAAAACATTACCCATATTTAGGCCCAAAATATCATGTCATTGTTGTTAACACTAGTTACATCTGTTCCAGATCCATGTCCAATTATAATATCCATATATAGATTTATTTATAGGAAACCACTAACTAAACCCTTTACCAAATTTCAATGACCTTTTCCTGTACATTAACGTATCCTTATACATATCCTTATAGATATCTCTATAAATATCCATTTAAATATACCTAGTGATCTCACTGATATTTTATTATATTCTTTTCCGAAGGATTACTAATCCTTAACTTTTATACCAACTATAGAGACACAGGCATGAAATACATTGATATTTCAATATTTTATATGAATATTCAATTCTTTGAAAAAATACATGACTGATTACTATAATAATTTAGTATCCTTTCCCTCATGGAATCAAAATTATATATCCTAGTGAAAAATAATCAGAATCTCCCATAAATTCCTCCAATATTAGTACTTCTACCAAAAATCATTCTTCATATCCTATGAAAAGGAAACATAAGAAATGGGTAAGCTCAAATGCATAGTATGGATAAAAAAGGAAGATATGTAAGAATAATCATTAGATTAAGGGTATGATAACATGATAATCAAATTAAACGATCACACCCTGCATATAAAGTATCATATACATGAATCATGGAATAAATATTGGCATTTCATAAGGCATGACTCATAAGGAGTAAACAACATAAACAATTAAAGCATAACATAGTAATAATATATGTAATTGTTGGAGACACATAAACATATAATATGATTTCCATAGTATACAAGGCTACACTTCCACCACCACATTAGTAGTATGGGTTCCATACCCATACCATATTTTTAGTCTTGGTTCACTCCCATTACCATTTTAGTAACATATGATCATTCATTATAACATCTTGGTAGTAATGTTTCACTACCATGGACATCTACTGGTCAAAGTTCATTTCAAATACCATCATAGTATATCTCATTAGATATAAATACTTCCCCAATTAATTATTGGGAGATATAAGTCCCACCCATCTCATAGTGAAATCATACAAACATGCTCAAAAAAATCATAAACAATCATATCATAACACATGAAATTATATGGGTTTAATAAACATGTAAACCCATGATAACCTATTAATAAAGATACATGTCACATAACAAGTTATCAAAACAATAAACCAATAAAGATACAAGTATTTCATAAACATATAACTCATGAAAAGGAAAGAAATTCCATAAAAATATAACCCATTTAAGAGAGATGAATATGATAATTATATAACCCATGAATGGAAAACAAGCTTCATAAAGACCAACACATTATGTTTAACCCATTACTAGAAATAATATGTATAGAAACATTAAATAATTTCACATAAGGGAATTTGTAATATCAATATATCTTATCATAGATGAATTTTTTTAAAAAATATCCATCAAAATTGTTTCTTGAGGAATGTATCCTTTATTCATTTAAAAATTATTTTTAATACATAAAACAATTTGAAAATATTTTTCATAGAAAATACAGTAAAAACATATAAAGTAGACATGAATTCTTTTTGAAAATATTTTTCAATTAAATATTATGAAATAATCCTCATATATTATAAAAAAAAATTTCTTTAAAAATAGTTTGGAAATTTTTAATGAAATATTGAATTTTTTGATATTTTTTTATTTAAAAACATATGTAAGATACTTGAATTGTTTTTCAAACCCATTTCATTGAAGATAATTTGAATAAATATAAATAAGGATGTATATGGTTTTGAAAACAATTTCCTTGAAAACTTATAAAAGATGTTTGAAAATTTTATGAAAATAATTTTCCTTGAAAATTAGTGTTAAAAAAAAATCATAAAAATTAAAATATTAAAAATTAAAATAATTCTTCAAATAAATGATTGAATTTAAATCTATACATTTCATACGTGGTAAAAACAAATTTCTGTTTACATTTTAAAAAGTTAAGAAAAATTCCTTGTTCGTATTGAGAAGAGATTTTTCCTTTCTTAATATTGGTAAATAAAAACTGGTTAATAATTTATCATAATTATTAAATAATAATTATAAAATATTATTGGAAATATTTTTTAAAAGCATGGTTTTGAAGGAACACAGAATTCCAACTGAAGAGTGGGTAAAGTCAAAAAATCATAAAAACTAATTCATAACTATCTAATTTGCTGAAGAAATGATGAAATTTTACTAATATATGAATAAATATATAATAACTATTTGTGAGTAGAATTCATGAATTTTATTTAGGGATGGATCATATTATTTCATTAAATAATGTATAAAAATAAAAATCTCCAAAAGAGATGAGATTGTTTCGATAAACTCTTATAAAATGGTAACATGGGATCACAGTCACCATGTACGAAAATTAAATTATGTGAAACATAAAATATCATTTAATAAAGTAAATTCATGATATTTCATGTAACATTTTCCTATATACACCTAGACAGATAATTTAATTATGTAACAAAATAGAAGCCTCAAAGAAGGAAAATTGAGGCGAACCTATTTTTATGATTTGGTAACTTTTGAAACATAAACCACATGAAATAAAGTTCATAAAATTCATTTGGGAATACACATAAATTTAATTATACGATACATATAATAAAATCATTGGTATTTTATACACCACACAAAAGGATGGAGTGGTGATCATAGCATGTATCTCATGGAAATAAAAAGTTATATTAAATCCCCTTACCCTTGTGTCTTGACTACCATCATACTCATTAAAACAAACTATTTAATAAATATAAAATTATTAAAATTATTTTACAGACCAAAATTAATATATATTACTTCATATAGGTTTATTATGTCCTTATATTATAATAATTTTAATTGGGCTTTGTTAACATTTCACTTTGTGTAATACTTGATTTATTCATTACATGTGTCTGAATTCGTTATATCTTCGCTCCATAGACTAATATAATGATTTCTATATTGGGAAAATTTGTAATAATAACATTTATATACATTATATGGTTATTATCATAAAATATAAAATCTATAATTGTGAAATATAATACACCTTTCATTGAGACGTTAGGCCATATGTACGCATGAATGCTATTGCCATTAAATTGTCTTGTCGAAAGATAAAAAGTAAAAGGAATATATGTAGATATATATAATTATTAAATTATCTGTATGATATCATATATATCATATATATTCAGTATAACCATCCTTAATACAATCCATGTAGTTTATGAATGAATCATATCCTTTTAAGAGGGCGGTAGCCTAAAAATCCTCCAACTAAATAATTATATCATGCCAAAATGGAAATTAAAAAAGGATATTTTTGAAAAATGAAATAAATAATACTAAATACCTCATATAAATATTATATAAAATACATAAATATAGTGTCCATAATAATTTAAACCATGAAAGGTAGGGCGGAATAATAGAACAATCATCGTTTTGTAAGGCGCTAGTCCGTCGTACACATAAGCTATATGATCGTTTCCAATTAGATGAATGAGTTTGTAATTGTTGGTCAAATACATAGAATAATTAAATAATATTATATTGATCAGACTAGTGATTTTATATAATATTGTAATAAATAGAGTGGAGGGTGATGGATAATGATAGTAAAAGAAAGTAGCCTGAGAGAAGGTGTTGCCTCTTAATTAGGTAACTCCTTTTGGTTTGGTCCAAAAGGAATCCATTGATTAACTTAATCCTAGGGAATAGATTCAAGTGAAAGGATAGGAATATTTATAAGGGTATTGGGTAGAATGTGTCTGAGCATAATAGGTTTTACATGTGTGAGGATTTGGGAGACATGGTGGCCTTTTATAGGGAAGGAAGAGGAATCACTTGGAATTTTAGTAAACAAGTTAGGCGTACACCAATTATTACCTATGATAACTCATACCAACAAAAATAAATCAATAATTTATATTTTATAGACAACATAATTCAATCCCATTGGTTTTTGAAAAATGGTTAGGTCATTTTTTTACCTATGATTAAGGTTTAGTCCCTAATTAATCTTAATTTTACCTTAAATCATTATGATTAATTTTAATCACTTTTACAAATATTTTTGGTAAAAAACTAGGTTTTCTTTATTATAATATAAATTTTATAATTATTTCAATGGTATAAGTTAGTTTTTTAAAAATAAATTAATAGAATAATAATAATTATGATCAATGTTAATCCTACTAGTTTGATGAAATTACATGGTTTTTAAGTGGAAACATGTTCCAAAAATTATTATGCTTGTATATTCAATTTGAAACTGAAAATTATTATAATAATTTATATTGTAATAATATATCTATAATTTATATAATTGTACATTCTAAAAAATTTAAAATATAATTTAACAATAATAATTATTTAATTGAAATTGGAGTTCTTAAATAAAAAAGCATTATTTATCATTTTTTTATCAAAAAATGTTGTTTCTTGGAAAAATTAGAAAAAAAATAACTCTCTGATAATAATAACATTATAAACTAATAAATAGAGTTTATTTTATAAAAATACGTTTTTATATTTTTATTTAATTAATTTTATTTTTTTCATAGATGGTACCAAAGTGTAGTTCACTGTATTTTTGAACATTTAAGGACATAAACAAAAAATATATACTTCGTTATCTAAATTTTTTATTCCTATAAAACCATTATAAACAATATGAAAAAAATATTTATTAATATTCATATCATTATGTTTAATAGATAGGTTATAACTATATCATTTTAAAAAACATAACAAAATGATTCTTTGAAGAATCTTGGTCTTGCACGTAACATAATCCAAGTCGTTGTGGTGGGTAGTGCAAGCCATGTTGGTATTGGATGTAGTGAAAGCCTATTCAGTATTAAAAGTAAAAAAATACATGTTAGTCATGTATGGAAGAAATATTTTACTAACTATTTTAAATTATATATATATATATATATAGTGAAAAATTTACGGTGTCATGAGAAATGAAAAACATATAAAAGTTAAATCAATTCAGAAAATAATAATTCAAAAATTCCTAAGCTATTAAAAATCTTTTAATTATACTCTATCATTTTTTGATAACTATAAGGAATAATTTTTGGATTATATTACATGAAATATCATAGTTTTCTTCTCATTTATTTTTATTTCATTATGTTATTGATATTCATAGAGGGTCAGATAAAATGAGAATTTATTTTATTACATGGAAAGAACATAAAATTTTCAATATACATTGACATGTAGAATATATTTTCATGAATTTAATCTTTATTTTTTATATCACACTTATACCATTTGAAATGATAAGTAGTTTTTTTACAAAAATATGTGTCTAATAATCTATGTTTACTTATATAGTAGATTCATTATAAAATTACAAGTTTTATTCTATTCAAAAAGGGGGAGAATGTTTGAACCTCGTTATGTGGAGGAGGATTATACATTCCTTATTTTAATGATCTAAAAACATCATTATTTTAATATATATGATTTATATTTTGTCTGATATAATTTCATATGGTATGTCATTTTTTATGAAAACTCAGGTATGTTCTTTGATGAGTCACTATCACGTAGGAGCCAGCACTATGGGTGAGCTACATCCAGATTTGTTACCACCAGTAGAGTCAAATACAAACTTTTTACATTCAAGGATTCACTAGTTGACTTATAATCATCATGGAGCTATGTCAGGACCAAGAATGATTAGACTTTGAGTCACCATGAGCCTAAGACAGCACTAAAATTAGCTACGAGTAGATACTGAGAAACTGCCAGTATCATTTTACCATCGTTGTCCCTGGACATTGAATTGAATGGATCAATTGATATTTCTTTTGAAGGATAATTTCACTAAGTCTTTAAGACTTAATTAAATATGATCTAATGATTTTGTATCTCCTTCTACCATTACATGTTTATCAATTGGAGGAACCATCTTTATGTCTAACTCTCCCCAGAATATTTATTAAGTGATAAATCTATGGAAAATTTTTCAATCGAATATATGAATCAGTAAAATCTCACTGATTAATCCGATATGAAGATCAATGAAAAATATTCTGAACTTCCATTATAGAGATTGATTGAGATTCCGACATAGATAAATCAAATCACATATATATTCCTACAAACCTCTATTCTAGTTTAATTTTCAAGAATTAAAGATCGAAGTAATCACCATTTGTAATATAATGAATTTGGAAATTTCGGACGTACTAGTCTAAGCATCACTTCATTCTTAATTACACGTGCTATTGGTTTCATTTCATCTTGAGCGGTGTGTTATCACACTATTATCAAACAAAAATTTCTCTTGAATTTAACTGGTGAATACTTGTTATTCTCAATATTATTTACATCTTATTTCCCAAAGTGTTTTTTAAGAGTTCATTATATGGCAATTTTTAATTCACATGTATAACAGTGAAATATTATTTTTAGCCTAGATTGCTTTTAACTGTTGTTGGTTTAACTAATCCAAGTTTTTGATTTACCTGATTATCACTATAATCCATGTAGAAAAAGGTTATTTTTGAAGTGGAGTGGATTAATTATCACCTTCTGTCTTAAAAATTGGTTAATTATATTATTTTGATTTGTTTTTTTCCATAACCCATATTTTTTAATCTATAACCGAAACAACTACATTGATAATTAATCTTATCTACTATTTATATTTTCTTTTGTATATGAAAATTGATTTAAAAATATAAGTACATTCTAAAAATTATTTTAATAGAGATATAATCACCCTTTCAGAAAAATTATAAAATTAAAAATCTTATACTGATAATCTATTTTGATTAATTGTCTAGTTTTTTTATTTAAGGGGCTTTTATTTCTATATTATTTTTAATAGAAATTTTATTTGCAAGTCATTTCATCCCATCCTGAGTTCCTCACTCCGACCAAAAATATCTAGGATAAGGGTTCCCAAGTGAAGTGAGGAATTTTGCGAAGTTATTGGGGGGAATCTATATTTGGAAGCAATTTGTTTTCACAGTGTGAAGAGAGGAGTTGAGTGGATGGGCTTTTATAACTTACGTCAGTGGAACATGTGTAATTTTTTGAATGTGTGGATTCCATTAACATTTTTTCCATGTTAACAGGACTCAATAATCATCATTTATCGATCATAGAATGAATATTTTATAAATAATAACTTCCAATGGTTGTTGGAAAAGTTTCAACGTCATTTTCCTCTTTAGTTTAATGTTTAATCCCACAATAAAATCATTTTTACATTAAATATAGTAATAAAATGAAACTGTTTTGACAAAATAATCTAGTTAAAAATTATATTGTCCATATTAGACATTATGAATTATTATTATTCCATACATGGAATAAATTTTGTCATATTGAAACAAATAATAAACAAATTAATTAAAAATTAATCTTGTAAACATACTGAGAAAGTAATGTTTTAAAGTTAAAATTTTCAAATGATAACGTTTTTTATATATATAAATTCTATATTAAAATGATTAAAAATACTTAAATTATATATACACATATATATAAATGGACTATTGCGACATTAAGACAAAATGAAAATATAAATTATCATTATAAATTATATAAATGAAAAGTCAGTTGTAAGGTAAAATCCAGTATTTTTCCCTATTCATAAACAAATAAATTTCTCAATAAAATACCGAAAATTCCACCTAAGATAATATGGGAATTAAATTTGGAATAATGAATTTTATTTTTCCATATAAATTTCTAAAAAAGGTAAAACATAATTCAAATAATGTTCTACAATCATTATTAAAAGGTAATTTGGAAAAAAAATTCTTTATCCCAAAACATTTATTCTTCATTAAAATTATTCTTATTATTATTTTTAATAAATAGATAAAAATTAAAATTTTAACTATATATTTTTATAGTATATATAATAGTTTTCATATATTCCATTTAAATTGAATGTCAATAACTATTAAATTAAAAAATAATATTTATAGTATATTATTGTTTCGGAAAACATGATGATGTGTGTAACTAGATCTATCAAAGAATCTTTTTGTTACATATAACATAATCTAAACAAAATTTTGATTTCATTGAGAGATATATAATGTATTAAATTAAATTAAAATATAAAATATGCTGTAAATTTATAGAATGTAATATTACTTGCTATTCATGATGTTGTGTTTTCTACACACTATCAAATAAAATGATATTCTTTTACATTTTCAAGTCGTTAAATTATTCAGGGAAAAATGAATTTTATTTTATTGATTAAATAATGACAGTGATCATAATGGAAACCATGAATTCCATATAAATAAATAGTCAATAAAAATATTCATGATTTTTTAGAGAATAATCATAATATTTCATTATCACAACATATTCA
This sequence comes from Viscum album, assembly GCA_963277665.1. Classification (NCBI taxonomy): domain Eukaryota; kingdom Viridiplantae; phylum Streptophyta; class Magnoliopsida; order Santalales; family Viscaceae; genus Viscum; species Viscum album. The sequence goes on along the minus strand of OY728121.1, from coordinate 1,651,020,005 downwards.
TAAATAACCCTAATAAACTATGTGGATGTAAAATAATTCTTTTATAACATTGGTATCCTTTCAATAGTAATCCCAAAGAAATAAAAAATAAATTGATATTTATATAAAATAAGTATCTAATAATTATAATAATACATTTATGGTATGTCAATACACCTCACAAAAAAGGGCTTTATACGTCATGTGTCCACATTAAATAATTGTGATAAAAAAATCTATTAACAGTATGCAAACATTCGAATCGTTGTCACCAAAAATGAATAAAATAAAATGTAAAATTATATATCATGAATAGAAATATATTTAATTTTTAACATTCACGTGGGGTTTTATATACACCAGAAAAAATAAACAAGCGGAGAATATGGAATATATCACCGAGAAATAAAAGTGATACTAGAAAGTGAGTACGTCAAGTCTCAAATTTCATCTTATAAATAGAGAATCCTATTTAATAATTATAGGTATAATATAATTATATTTATGAAACATTTTAATTTGTATCATCCCATATATAATTTTATTATAACTTTTTATAACCCATTTATTAGCAATTGTTTTATAAAATCATGTTACATGTAATTGATAATTCGTTTCACTCCTATGTTTTGTTTGGGAGGATTTGGTTATTTTATTTTGATCCAGGATCCATAATGTAATAAATTTTTACCAGGATATAAATTTCATAAATATTAATTTTACATTTATTTAAAATCATCCATTAAAAATAGTGATGGAAAAATTAATCACAACATTCCTAGTGGTCATAGGGCATACGCACATATTAACATTGTTTTCATTTTTTTGACTAATGTAAAAAAATAAAAGTAAAAAATATTAATGAATTACATAATATTATTTATATAATATATGTAATATATATTCCTTATATATATATATATCTTTATTACTATCCATGTCAAAATAAACTGCAAAACAAATCACCTCTCTTAGTGGAGGCGGTTTCCCACATGTACGCATGAGGGAATTTATCGATTTCCAAAATATTGGAATGTATGAAGGTAGATGATATCTAATAATTACAAAATTATAATTATGTTATCAATATCATATAAATATGTTAAATTCATAAATATATCCATCAGTGCGTGGTGGTGTGGGAAAATTGATAACATCACTTCACGATATTATATTCTGCCAAACCCATTATCAACATTTTTATTTCCCATTTGATTGAAGAATATAAGGGTAAAGGTTATTCGATTAACATAATAAAATATTATTATATTTAAAATAATTATATATTAAATATTTATTTTTTAAAGATTATTTTAATTTCATAGGATAAAAAATATTCTATTGATTATTTTCCTAATGTTGAGTAATTATTTCATTGAACAACAAGATATGTAAATATTCTTACTTGAAATATTTATATAAATGAAATTTCATTATTTATTTTGGATTTTATCAATTTCTAATAAATCCATTAAATTTTTTAATAGATATTTATAAATTATCTTTGATGTTTGTGCTAAAATATAATTTTACCCTCACTTAAATACCCTATTTGAATGAAGGGAAAAACTATTTATATATACCAATTCCTAAAAACCAACATGGTTAATACATTAATCTTTAAACTGAAAAAATAACACTATTGTTTCATCGTATATAATTATTCACCAAAAATGAAAATACATTAACCATGAAATCATATAGGCCTGTCGTAGGTGTCAAAACCTTTTATTCCTATAGTCGCGATTTCAAGACCCACAGCCTGGAAGAAATTAATTTGTTGTCAGCCAACAAACATGATGTCGTTTTTCTAAAACTGCAGTAATACAATTTCAAAAATGTTAGGTAAATCCTATAAATAAGATTAATAAATAAATATCCTTTTAACCGTGTTTTTTTTAATAAAAACACCTTTCATAAATATGTCCTCTTTAGTTTAACAAATAATTTTCATGAATGGTTATCCCTATAACTGTTCTGAATGATGAAAACAAAAATCTATAGAAAGAAAGTCATGAAATAATCATATCATTGATCCCGTATATATCACATTGTAGCTCTTCCTTGTCACCTTCCAATCATGTCAATACCCTAGTGGTAAATTCTATAATAACATTATAACAACTACAATTACCATCATTCCTTCCAGAAAACATGCATGCTTCCTTATTCCGAAGATTACGTGATATATTCAATAAATCCAAGAATTTGTAAACATCACGCATGATAAAATGAACTAAATGTCAACATGTCCTTAATTGGTTCAAAGGTAATCAGTATCGTCCACTTATAATAATTTCTAATAACATTATCGTGAAATAAATTACATATTATGGTTTACCTTCCATTAGTCAAAATATCACCTTATAATTAAATTACATCACATGATAATTCATTGTAAACTATAAAGAAATAATTGAAACATGTAAGTAGAATAATCCTTGCATATTTTATCTTTTATATAACCTAATTTTTGACACCATAGACATAAAAAAAATTATTGTTCCACTTCATCATTATTCCATTTACAAGGATACCTCATCTTATTAAATAATATCTCTTTCATTTCAAATTTCATTTGTAGTCTCTTCATCACCATTAATGTAACCATTACTCACTCCAACTTTTGGTTCCCTTTATGATCTTTCATCTTGTTACATTTAGTTTCCTAATGAACACCTAATTCAATTCGAAAATGCTAAAAAATTGATGATATCTTAGGGATTCCAGCATTCTCAACTATTTCATTAACTGAAAGCATCATTATCCCTTATAGTCACTTTCACTGTGTAATTATATTCAATGGTAAAAACATCTTATTATTCAACTAAGTCACTTAGTTAAGTTATTGTTTCTATATTCCCTATAAAAAGGAAATCGAATATTCTATCCATGGTGGTCACCATTACCCACACTCTCTAAGACATCCTTTTTCCCTTGGTGAGATTATGTGTAGGTTAAGGAAGAGGTTTTTAACCATGTAATGTGAAAATATATTTGGAATTATCATAAAATATTTCACTCTAGTGATCATCCCACTTGACTACTCATCATAAAGTGTTCCATCACATTCTACCTTAATCATGTTCCATATTATTCCTACTATTGACTAAAAATTGAATCACAGTGTCATCATTACATATCACTGCAGAAAACTACACATTCATGACCATGTTTACTTATAGGATCTCAAAATCATGACACCATCCTTAGTCTGTGACACCCTAGGATAATCCTATAGTAATCATAGACAACATATATTTAAATTATTCATGGTGTCTCATGAATTTTTTTTAATTCACAAAGCATATCCCTCGGGAGTGTCAAAAAAGATGTGCAGTAAGGGTCATTGTCTTGTAAAACATTACCCATATTTAGGCCCAAAATATCATGTCATTGTTGTTAACACTAGTTACATCTGTTCCAGATCCATGTCCAATTATAATATCCATATATAGATTTATTTATAGGAAACCACTAACTAAACCCTTTACCAAATTTCAATGACCTTTTCCTGAACATTAACATATCCTTATACATATCCTTATAGATATCTCTATAAATATCCATTTAAATATACCTAGTGATCTCACTGATATTTTATCATATTCTTTTCTGAATGCTTACTAATCCTTAACTTTTATACCAACTATAGAGACACAGGCATGAAACAAATTGATATTTCAATATTTTATATGAATATTCAATTCTTTGAAAAAATACATGACTGATTACTATAATAATTTAGTATCCTTGCCCTCATGGAATCAAAATTATATATCCTAGTGAAAAATAATCAGAATCTCCAATAAATTCCTCCAACATTAGTACTTCTAGCAAAAATCATTCTTCATATCCTATGAAAAGGAAACATAAGAAATGGGTAAGCATAAATGCATAGTATGGATAAAAAAGGAATATATGTAAGAATAATCATTAGAATAAGGGTATGATAACATGATAATCAAATTAAACGATCACACCCTGCATATAAAGTATCATATACATGAATCATGGAATAAATATTGGCATTTCATAAGGCATGACTCATAAGGAGTAAACAACATAAACAATTAAAGCATAACATAGTAATAATATATGTAATTGTTGGAGAAACATAAACATATAATATGATTTCCATAGTATACAAGGCTACACTTCCATCACCACATTATTAGTATGGGTTCCATACCCATACCATGTTTTTAGTCTTGGTTCACTCCCATTACCATTTTAGTAACATATGATCATTCATTATAACATCTTGGTAGTAATGTTTCACTACCATGGACATCTACTGGTCAAAGTTCATTTCAAATACCATCATAGTATATCTCATTAGATATAAATACTTACCCAATTCATTATTGGGAGATATAAGTCCCACCCATCTCATAGTGAAATCATACAAACATGCGCAAAAAAATCATAAACTATCATATCATAACACATGAAATTATATGGGTTTAATAAACATGTAAACCCATGATAACCTATGAATAAAGATACATGTCACATAACAAGTTATCAAAACAATAAACCATTAAAGATACAAGTATTTCATAAACATATAACTCATGAAAAGGAAACAAATTCCATAAAAATATAACCCATTTAAGAGAGATGAATTTCATAATTATATAACCCATGAATGGAAAACAAGCTTCATAAAGACCAATACATTATGTTTAACCCATTACTAGAAATAATATGCATAGAAACATTAGATAATTTCATATAAGGGAATGTGTAATATCAATATATCTCATCATAGATGAATTTTTTTTAAAAATATCCATCAAAAATGTTTCTTGAGGAATGTATCCTTTATTCATTTCAAAATTATTTTTATTACATAAAACAATTTGAAAAAAAATTTCATAGAAAATACACTAAAAACATATAAAGTATACATGATTTCTTTTTGAAAATATTTCTCAATTAAATATTATGAAATAATCCTCATATATTTTAAAAAAAAGATTCTTTAAAAATAGTTTGGAAATTTTTAATGAAATATTGAATTTTTTTGATATTTTTTTATTTAAAAACATATGAAAGATACTTGAATTGTTTTTAAAACCCATTAAATTGAAGATAATTTGAATAAATATAAATAAGGATGTATATGGTTTTGATAACAATTTCCTTGAAAACTTATAAAAGATGTTTCAAAATTTTCTAAAAATAATTTTCCTTGAAAATTACTGTTAAAAAAATCATAAAAATAAAAATTTTAAAAATTAAAATAATTCTTCAAATAAATGATGGAATTTAAATCTATACATTTCATACGCGGTAAAAACAAATTTTTGTTTACAATTTAAAAAGTTAAGAAAAATTCCTTGTTCGTATTGAGAAGAGGTTTTTCCTTTCTTAATATTGGTAAATAAAAACTGGTTATTAATTTATCATAATTATTAAATAATAATTATAAAATATTATTGGAAATATTTTTTAAAAGCATGGTTTAGAAGGAACACAGAATTCCAACCGAAGAGTGGGTAAAGTCAAAATATCATAAAAACTAATTCATAACTATCTAATTTGCCGAAGAATTGATTAAATTTTACTAATATATGAATAAATATATAATAACAATTTGTGAGTAGAATTCATGAATTTTATTTAGGGATGGATCATATTATTTCATTAAATAATGTATAAACATAAAAATCTCCAAAAGCAATGAGATTGTTTCGATAAACTCTTATAAAATGGTAACATGGGATCACCGTCACCAAGTAAGAAAATTAAATTATGTGAAACATAAAATATCATTAAATAAAGTAAATTCATGATATTTCATGTAAAATTTTCCTATATACACCTAGAAAGATAATTTAATTATGTAACAAAATAGAAGCATCAAAGAAGGAAAATTGAGGCGAACCTATTTTTATGATTTGGTAACTTTTGAAACATAAACCACATGAAATAAAGTTCATAAAATTCATTTGTGAATACACATAAATTTAATTATACGATACATATAATAAAATCATTGGTATTTTATACACCACACAAAAGGATGGAGTGGTGATCATAGCATGTATCTCATGGAAATAAAAATTTATATTAAATCCCCTTACCCTTTTGTCTTGACTACCATCATAATCATTAAAACAAACTATTTAATAAATATAAAATTATTAAAATTATTTTATAGACCAAAATTAATATATATAATACTTCATATAGGTTTATTATGTCCTTATATTATAATAATTTTAATTGGGTTATGTTAACATTTCACTTTGTGTAATACTTGATTTATTGATTGCATGTGTCTGAATTTGTTATATCTTCGCTCCATAGACTAATATAATGATTTCTATATTGGGAAAAATTGTAATAATAACATTTATATACATTATATGGGTATTATCGTAAAATATAAAATCTATAATTGTGAAATATAATACACCTTTCATTGAGACGGTAGGCCATATGTACGCATGAATGCTATTGCCATTAAATTGTCTTGTCGAAAGATAAAAATTAAAAGGAATATATGTAGATATATATAATTATTAAATTATCTATATGATGTCATATATATCATATATATTCAGTATAACCATCCTTAATACAATCCATGTAGTTTATGAATGAATCATATCCTTTTAAGAGGGTGGTAGCCTAAAAATCCTCCAACTAAATAATTATATCATCCCAAAATGGAAATTAAAAAAGGATATTTTTGAAAATTGAAATAAATAATACTAAATACCTCATATATATATTATATAAAATACATAAATATAGTGTCCATAATAATTTAAACCATGAAAGGTAGGGCGGAATAATAGAACAATCATCGTTTTGTAAGGCGCTAGTCCGTCGTACACATAAGCTATATGATCGTTTCCAATTAGATGAATGAGTTTGTAAGTGTTGGTCATATACATAGAATAATTAAATAATATTATATTGAGGATACTAGTGATTTTATATAATATTGTAATAAATAGAGTGGAGGGTGATGGATAATGATAGTAAAATAAAGTAGCCTGAGAGAAGGTGTTGCCTCTTAATTAGGTAACTCCTTTTGGTTTGGTCCAAAAGGCATCCGTTGATTAACTTAATCCTAGGGAATAGATTCAAGTAAAAGGATAGGAATATTTATAAGGGTATTGGGTAGAATGTGTCTAAGAATAATAGGTTTTACATGTGTGAGCATGTGGGAGACATGGTGGCCTTTTATAGGGAAGGAAGAGGACTCACTTGGAATTTTAGTAAACAAGTAAGGTGTACACCAATTATTACCTATGATAACTCATACCAACAAAAATAAATCAATAATTTCTATTTTATAGACAACATAATTCAATCACATTTGTTTTTGAAAAATGGTTAGGTCATTTTTCTACCTATGATTAAGGTTTACTCCCTAATTAATCTTAATTTTACCTTAAATCATTATGATTAATTTTAATAACTTTTACAAATATTTTTGTTAAAAAACTAGGTTTTCTTTATTATAATATAAATTTTATAATTATTTTAATGGTATAAGTTTGTTTTTTAAAAATAAATTAATAGAATAATAATAATTAAGATCAATGTTAATCCTACTAGTTTGATGAAATTACATGGTTTTTAAGTGGAAACATGTTCCAAAAATTATTATGCTTGTATATTCAATTTGAAACTGAAAATTATTATAATAATTTATATTGTAATAATACATCTATAATTTATATAATTTTACATTCTAAAAAATTTAAAATAAAATTTAACACTAATAATTATTTAATTGAAATTGGAGTTCTTAAATAAAAAAGCATTATTTATCAATATTTATCAAAAAATGTTGTTTCTTGGAAAAATTAGAAAAAAAATAACTCTCTGATAATAATAACATTATAAATTAATAAATAGAGTTTATTTTATAAAAATATTTTTTATATTTTTATTTAATTAATTTTATTTTTTTCATAGATGGTCCCAAAGTGTAGTTCACTGTATTTTTGAACATTTAAGGACATAAACAAAAAAAAATATACTTCGTTATGTAATTTTTTTTTATTCCTATAAAACCATTATAAACAATATGAAAAAAATATTTATTAATATTCATATCACTATGTTTAATAGATAGGTTATAACTATATCATTTTAAAAAACATAACAAAATGATTCTTTGAAGAATCATGGTCTTGCATGTAACATAATCCAAGTCGATGTGGTGGGTAGTGCAAGCCATGTTGGTATTGCATGTAGTGAAAGCCTATTCTGTATTAAAAGTAAAAAAATACATGTTAGTCATGTATGGAAGAAATATTTTACTAACTATTTTAAATTATATATATATATATAGTGAACAATTTATGGTGTTATGTGAAATGAAAAATATATAATAGTTAAATCAATTCAGAAAATAATAATTCAAAAATTCCTAAGCTATTAAAAATCTTTTAATTATACTATATCACTTTTGATAACTATAAGGAATAATTTTTGGATTATATTACATGAAATATCATAGTTTTCTTCTCATTTATATTTATTTCATTATGTTATTGATATTCATAGAGGGTCAGATAAAATGAGAATTTATTTTATTACATGGAAAGAACATAAAATTTTCAATATACATTGACATGTAGAATATATTTTCATGAATTTAATCTTTATTTTTTATATCACACTTATACCATTTGAAATGATATGTAGTTTTTTTACAAAAATATGTGTCTAATAATCTATTTTTACTTATATAGTAGATTCATTATAAAATTAAAAGTTTTATTCTATTCAAAAAGGGGGAGAATGTTTGAACCTCGTTATGTGGAGGAGGATTATAAATTCCTTATTTTAATGATCTAAAAACATCATTATTTTAATCTATATGATTTATATGTTGTCTGATATAATTTCATATGGTATGTCATTTTTTATGAAAACTCGGGTATGTTCTTTGATGAGTCACTATCAGGTAGGAGTCACCACTATGGGTGAGCTACATCCAGATTTGTGACCACCAGTAGAGTCAAATATAACCTTTTTACATTCAAGGATTCACTAGTTGACTTATAATCATCATGGAGCTATGTCAGGACCAACAACGATTAGACTCTGAGTCACCACGAGCCTAAGACGACACTAAAATTAGCTACGAGTAGATACTGAGACACTGCCAGTATCATTTTACCATTGTTGTCCCTGGACATTGAATTGAATGGATCAATTGATATTTCATTTGAAGGATAATTTCACTAAGTCTTTAAGACTTAATTAAATATGATCTAATGATTTTGTATCTCCTTCTACCATTACATGTTTATCAATTGGAGGAACCATCTCTATGTCTAACTCTCCCCAGAATATTTATGAAGTGATAAATCTATGGAAAATTTTTCAATCGAATATATGAATCAGTAAAATCTCACTGATTAATCTGATATGAAGATCAATGAAAAATATTCTGAACTTCCATTATAGAGATTGATTGAGATTCCGACATAGATAAATCAAATCACATATATATTTTTACAAACCTCTATTCTTTTTTAATTTTCAAGAATTAAAGATCGAAGTAATCACCATTTGTAATATAATGAATTTGGAAATTTCGGACGTACTAGTCTAAGTATCACTTCATTCTTAATTACACGTGCTATTGGTTTCATTTCATCTTGAGCGGTGTGTTATCACACTATTATCAAACAAAAATTTCTCTTGAATGTAACTGGTGAATACTTGTTATTCTCAATATTATTTACATCTTATTTCCCAAAGTGTTTTTTAGGAGTTCATTATATGGTAATTTTTAGTTCACATGTATAATACTGAAATATTATTTTTAGCCTAGATAGCTTTTAACTTTTGTTGGTTTAACTAATCCATGTTTTTGATTTACCTGATTATCACTATAATCCATGTAAAAAAATGTGATTTTTGAAGTGGAGTGGATTAATTATCACCTTGTGTCTTAAAAATCGGTTAATTATATTCTTTTGATTTTTTTTTTCCATAACCCATATTTTTTAATCTATATCCGAAACAATTACATTTATAATTAATCTTATCTACTATTTATATTTACTTTTGTATATGAAAATTGATTTAAAAATATAAGTACATTCTAAACATTATTTTAATAGAGATATAATCACCCTTTCAGAAAAATTATAAAATTAAAAATCTTATATTGATCATCTATTTTGATTAATTGTCTAGTTTGTTTATTTAAGGGGCTTTTATTTCTATATTATTTTTAATAGAAATTTTATTTGGAAGTCATTTCATCCCATCCTGAGTTCCTCACTCCGACCAAAAATAACTAGGATAAGGGTTCCCAAGTGAAGTGAGGAATTTTGGGAAGTTATTGGGGGGAATCTATATTTGGAAGCAATTTGTTTTCACATTGTGAAGAGAGGAGTTGAGTGGATGGGCTTTTATAACTTACGTGAGTGGAACATGTGTAATTTTTTGAATGTGTGGATTCCATTAACATTTTTTCCATGTTAACAGGACTCAATAATCATCATTTATCGATCATAGAATGAATATTTTATAAATAATAACTTCCAATGTTTATTGGAAAAGTTTCAACGTCATTTTCCTCTTTAGTCTAATGTTTAATCCCACAATAAAATAATTTATACATTAAATATAGTAATAAAATGAAACTGTTTTGACAATATAATCTGGTTAAAAATTATATTGTCCATATTAGACATTATGAATTATTATTATTCCATACATGGAATAAATTTTGTCATATTGAAACAAATAATAAAAAAATTAATTAAAAATTAATCTTGTAAACATACTGAGAAAGTAATGTTTTAAAGTTAAAATTTACAAATGTCAACGTTGTTTTCATATATAAATTTTATATTAAATTGAATAAAAATACTTATATTATATATACACATATATGTAAATGGACTATTGAGAAATTAAGACAAAATGAAAATATAAATTATCATTATAAATTATATAAATGAAAAGTCAGTTGTAAGGTAAAATCCAGTATTTTTCCCTATTCATAAAAAAAGAAATTTCTCAATAAAATACCGAAAATTCCACCTAAGATAATATTGGAATTAAATTTGGAATAATTAATTTTATTTTTCCATATAAATTTCTAAAAAAGGTAAAACATAATTCAAATAATGTTCTACAATCATGATTAAAAGTTAATTTGGGAAAAAAATTCTTTATCCCAAAACATTTATTCTTCATTAAAATTATTCTTATTATTATTTTTAATAAATAGATAAAAATTAAAATTTTAACTATATATTTTTATAGTATATATAATAGTTTTCATATATTCCATTTAAATTGAATGTCAATAACTATTAAATTAAAAAATAATATTTATAGTATATTATTGTTTCGGAAAACATGATGATGTGTGTAACTAGATCTATCAAAGAATCTTTTTGTTACATATAACACAATCTAAACAAAATTTTGATTTCATTGAGAGATATATAATGTATTAAATTTAATTAAAATATAAAATATGCTGTAAATTTATATAATGTAATATTACTTTCTATTCTTGATGTTGTGTTTTCTACACACTATCAAATAAAATGGTATTCTTTTACATTTTCAAGTCGTTAAATTATTCAGGGAAAAATGGATTTTATTTTATTGATTAAATAATGACAGTGATCATAATGGAAACCATGAATTCCATATAAATAAATAGTCAATAAAAATATTCATGATTTTTTAGAGAATAATCATAATATTTCATTATCACAAAATATTCATAAATAACCCTAATAAACTATGTGGATGTAAAATAATTCCTTTATAACATTGGTATCCTTTCAATAGTAATCCCAAAGAAATAAAAAATATATTGATATTTATATAACATAAGTATCTAATAATTATAATAATACATTTATGGTATGTCAATACACCTCACAAAAAAAGGTCTTTATACGTCATGTGTCCACATTAAATAATTGTGATAAAAAAATCTATTAACAGTATGCTAACATTCGAATCGTAGTCACCAAAAATGAATATAATAAAATGTAAAATTATATATCCTGAATAGAAATATATTTAATTTTTAACATTCATGTGGGGTTTTATATACACCAAATAAAATAAATAAGCGGAGAATATGGAATATATCACCGAGAAATAAAAGTGATACTAGAAAGTGAGTACGTCAAGTCTCAAATTTCATCTTATAAATAGAGAATCCTATTTAATAAATATAGGTATAATATAATTATATTTATGAAAAATTTTAATTTGCATCATCCCATATATAATTTTATTGTAACTTTTTATAACCCATTTATTAGCAATTGTTTTATAAAATCATGATACATGTAATTGATAATTCATTTCACTCCTATGTTTTGTTTGGGAGGATTTGGTTATTTTATTTTGATCCAGGATCCACAATGTAATAAATTTTTACCCGGATATAAATTTCATAAATATTAATTTTACATTTATTTAAAATCATCCATTAAAAATAGTGATTGAAAAATTAATCACAACATTCCTAGTGGTCATAGGGTATACACACATATTAACATTGTTTTCATTTTTTTGACTAATGTAAAAAAATATATTAAAAAATATTAATGAATTACATAATATTATTTATATAATATATATAATAAATATTCCTTATATATATATATATCTTTATTACTATCCATGTCAAAATAAACTGCAAAACAAATCACCTCTCTTAGTGGAGGCGGTTTCCCACAAGTACGCATGAGGAAATTTATCGATTTCCAAAATATTGGAATGTATGAAGGTAGATGATATCTAATAATTACAAAATTATAATTATGTTATCAATATCATATAAATATATTAAATTCATAAATATATCCATCAGTGCGTGGTGGTGTGGGAAAATTGATAACATCACTTCACGATATTATATTCTACCATACACATTATCAACATTTTTATTTCCCATTTGATTGTAGAATATAAGGGTAAAGGTTATTCGATTAACATAATAAATTATTATTATATTTAAAATAATTATATATTAAATATTTATTTTTTAATGATTATTTTAATTTCTTATAAGATGAAATATTATTAAAATTATTGTTTAAGGTTCATACCTCTTCTTCATAGACCCCATTAGGTTTACACATAATTATTTCATAAGAGGGGTTCCTAATAAAAAATAATTCCTATCGAATATGGGGAGGGATGTAAAGAATTTATTTTTCTATGATTGTACTGGACAATAATATTCTTTTATTTTGGTCAAGAGAGGAGATGCGAGTCTCTTTTATAAGTGGGGACGGGGACCCACATGGTAAGTACATGGAAATTTCTCAAATGAAATCAAATTCATAGTGTAAATAGGGAGAAAAATTCTTAGAAATTTAAATATATTCATAATTTGGATAGAATCATTTTGAAATATGGCCTAAAAATTGGACACATACAATTTTAATTGGGAATATCACCCATTTCTTTCGGGTTTTCCCGTCAGTAATCTGATTTTAACCAAATTCAAAGTAACTTATTAATAATTTATAAACTATTAATTTTGGAAAAAAATTATGTTGAAATCATTTAATAATAATAACTATTCTGATGAAAAATATTTAATCAATTTTACCAAAATAAATTTACAAATGTGCATTAATGTAATTTAAAATGAATCCCATAAATTTAATGATAAATGGTTTCACAATAAAATGAATCCCAGTGTATAACAAGTTTATATATCAAAATAAAACTCAAAATTTTTTAAAACAAAATATATTGGAATAAAATTTTAAAATTTTTAGCAACTTATCATTTTAAATATTTTTAAAATATTTTAAAATTTCTCATATACGTTTAATATAATGTTATTATTCTATACGAATCTGTAATTTTCTACTCTTTGAAAAAATAATATTTTCGAAAAAATATAATAAATTCACTCTAAGATATTTTTTATGATGAATTAAAAAATGAATTGTTTCTAAAATAAATTTTCTAATGGTGAAAAAGAGTAATTTTATTATTTTTTTCCTAATAGGAAATGAAAATAATTTTGTTAGGAAATGTGTTTTTAAAATTTATAAAAAGTTTTCTAAAAATTAAGTATCTATTTATCAGGATGTATTATTTATCTAAAACTACTATACTTAATTTTTATTATTGGATTATTCATATGCATAAACTCAAAATTAATAGCTACATTATTACAGACATGAATTTTTAATAATTATAATAGTAAATTTTGGTTTGAAAATACTCATAGATATGTGTAATTAAATATTTCATCGAAAATAAATCTATTTGAAAAAAAATATTTCATAAAATATCTTGGTGTTGTATCCCCAATGTACACTATAATGACCCACTTCATGATTCGATTACATATATCATATGTAGAGGAACTCATGAGTCTTTATAGGATGCCGTATTATGTGACTTGTCTTGGTTTCCCATATTGGATAATTGTAGAAGCATTTGAGGATAAGTATTGTAATGGGTTTCAAACACTCAAATGGGGGAAATATGATAGAGTGAATTATATCATATCATTGGTTATTTCTCATGAATTGATATTAAATATTCAAACCATTTAACATCTCATAAAAGTAAAATCATTTCAAGTAAATAGCAATGTTGATAATTTCTATCAAAATCTCGAGCTTTGATGGTAGGTACATGTTCTTACTCTGAGTATCATAATGTATAGGGATCATGATATTCAAGAAGAAGCAATGTTTATTCTTGGATACATTTTCCCTTATTAAATCCTTGATCTTATAGGGATAGTATCATATCATATTTATTTTCAACCTAACATCTCCCACATCCATGATATGTTCCATGAATCAATTTTTAGAATGTACATAATTGAACCTTCATATGTACTAAAATAAAAAAATTTAAAATTTGAGAATGTTATCTTTTATGGGGAACAACCTATAGAAACAATGGATTGTTGGTATAAAGCACTACGAAATAGTACCACTAACATTGTTTAAATCATATGGGGAAAACACGTGTTTGGTGTTGTTGTATGTGATACTAAAGATATGATGAGGTAGAAATAACTTTGTTTATTTTAATTAAATGATTATAATTTCAAAGGAAAATATCATTTTTGAGGGTCTAGATTGTTATAAAACTGAAATATTTTACTTTTTATTTTTTGTAAAAAATTAAAAAATGTGATGAATATCATATTTAACATGAAAACCCATACCAAAACCATCATTGACACATTTTATTAGTAGAAAATATTAAAATTAATGATTACTGATAATAAGTTTTAGAATGAAAAATAAAACATCATTAATTAAATAAAATTATGAATAAAATGAATATTATATAATGAACTACAATAATGAGATATTTATATTCATAGTTAGTGTTGAAAATTGTTAATTTTTTTAAAAAAATTATAAAAAAGATTTTGAAATAGAAGAAAAATAAACATGTCTAAATAAATATAAATTAATAGGTTAAATGATTATTAGATTTTATTCATGACAATATATGTGAATAAATGTTGACGTTTTATATAGGATCATTGAAAATAAGGTTATTGGAAAAATATCCATGGGATATATGGCTATTGGAAAGGTGATCAGTTGATATATTATAATCAATTAGGTTGAATGGTTCTATAATGTGAATAAAAATAATATAATGAAATTATTTTTGGTAATAAATCAAATAAGATATTATTAAATTAAAATATTTTCTTTTATGAATATATATTTTAGGTTTTATATATTAGTATTATAATAATTTAGTAAGAATAATTTGATTTATTTCTATAATAAGTAGATATAATTTCATACCAATGTATTAATGAAAATAAATGGGTTTTATACTAATAATTAATTTTAATTTTTCTGATTATTAATACTCAGTATAAAATATTACATTTCTTAATGAACTATTTTTTATATAATGTATTTTTATTATATCACATTAAATTCATCAGTTATAAATGATTAATACAATTTAATAATTCAATATTTTGAAAATATATTTACAATAATTTAATTTCGAATTAATGTGAAATATTTTTATCAATAAATATTGTTTAAAAAGTAATCCTTTAATAAAAGTATCTTAAATATATATATATATATATATATATATTATTATCATATACAACATAAGTTTCTTTTAATATTTAGAATATAAATTAGATTTAATATAGAAATATTTTTTAGTCATCATGTTTATATCAGGTGAGTTGGAAAATTTCATTTTTATGCATAAAAATATTTATTGAGATAAAATATTAGTCCATTTGGTACGGGTAATATAAATTAAAAATGGCTTATCACAGTGTTAAAGAGTTAAAATAAAATAAAAACTTTTCTATAAATTTTATGCAAAAGGGTATTAATGAGCCATATCCATTATTTTTCCAATATTTATCTATTTTTTTTCTAAATTGACTTCCAAACTCTTTATAGACTGAATATTTATGGAAATGCCAATCATAACTCATGTATTATAGAGTGTGTCATATACCATTTCTGAACAACTCGGTTTATCATGTTACAACTTGTATCTATATATATTTAATCTATAAATAATCCATATTCAACAAATTATATATTTTTTCCGGATGGAAGTATAAATCCTTAATCATATATGATGTATTATCAAGAAGGAGTGTATTGATCAAGTAAGTATCTATGTTCTTCTCATGAAATTTCAATTACCTTCACATATTTACTATTTATAAATATTATAATCCATGATTATGTGGTAATATAAAAATAATAAATCTTTTTAGAAGATGATTTTAAAATTATATTACTCTAAACTCTTACTCATTCATAAATATAAAATGTTCTTATTTTGGGTGGTTCAACTGCATATAAAAAACGATATTTTACCAACATCATCATTTTCCCTATGAATAAGTATCAATAAATTAATATTTTCATTATATGATGTTAAATATTAATATATTTTATTAATATGTTTCTCTGATGAATATATTAAAATTATTGATAAATATTATACTACTCAATGTTATTGTAAATTTACTAAAAAAATTCTATTTTTGATTCCATTATAGGAAAAAATACCAAATGGGACTAAATTAGTCTTTTGAGTTATATGATTCCACTACCCTTATCTATCTACTGATAATCAATATGGTATCAAGTATTTATAAATGACATATCTATTATGAAACATTATAAAATAATCAAAATGAAAAACATCTTGTAATAAAGATAAACAACAAATGACTAATATTTGTGTAATAAAAGGCCAAAAATTATGATAATAAAATATGATCAAAATAAAAGGTTCTTAAATTAGATAATTATATTTTAATAATTATTAAATAATAATGTATATCACTTTCATGGATGTCATGATTAAAGTTAATAGTTTCTTTACAAATCCCATTTTTTAAATTTAAATTGTTTTCATTTGAACATAAATATGGATAAATTATTTGTTATACCATATATAAAAAACTGTCTTCTTCTCCTATAGTAATAAAATTTTAATAATTTATTCTTGAAATTTTCCTTTCAATTATATCATAACATATCCAAAGTGACACTTTTAAGAAAAATTGATCTTTTCTCATCCTTTTTATTGTGATTTTTTTCCTTTACGTCAATATTCATTTTTTATGGAAATAATTATCTTTAATTGTATGGTGACATAATGAATATTTAAATTAAATTAACTTTATTACCATAATAATTCTTAATTTATCATTTTTTTTCTAGAAAATTGACACTTTTACAATGTGTTAAATGAATCTTCCTTTTGGACACTTTCTACAAGAATGATTTGTCATGCTTTTTTTCCCTTTTTTCAAATAAGTATTATAATGAAATTTTACCTGGTTTTATAATTATATATCATTTACCATAGTTTTTGAAATTATTTATTTTAAAATAAATACTATCAAATAAATAAGGTTATTTCTTATTCTTTTCAATGCAATTTCCAAATACCGTTATAAAAAATTTTAATATATATTGGTATATTTTTATTTTATTATTCTCAAAGATGTATAAAAATTAATAATACCATTAACAATATTTTACTGCTTATATTAGGATCATTTTATATTGACTTTTTAACGATACCGATATTATTCATGGTTTAATTATTTTGTGATTGAATTATGAATTTTTTTTTGTTCTAGCGGGACACATATGTAAGGATTATCATAACATGATTGGTGGATAAATTGTTCTCAAGAAATGTTTTGTTACTATTTTCTATGTCATGATATCATTATGTGATAAGGGTAGCATTCCCATGGCGGCAATGTTTAGGGATATATGTGGTATATTTAAATAGACATTGTTATTGTATAATGGTGGTTATCCCAATTCCATTATGTTATAATAAGGTAGTTAGCCTAACCTCATATTATGTAAATGTATTGGATTTTATTACTGATATATATTATGATATATATATTTTTTATTCTAAATTAATTTGTTGTGATGTGAACATATATTATTATCTCAAGGGTCATTATTCATTATTCATATTTCAAAAATCACATGACATTGTTTCTTATTTTATAATAAAAGTTTTATTCCTTTAATATTGATTTATAAAATTTTCTTTATTTTTATCTTATGTTATGTATATGCACCTTGATTTTGTTCTCAACCCCAAATTCTCATCATATGCATAATCATATTCATGATTTATTTCTCACATATTTACCTTTATTGTGCATATGATCTCCACCTTTTTTCAATCTCTAAGTTAAAATGGAGAATATCAAAAAGTATACATCTAATATTGTACTGTTCAATAATTAAATTTTTTAGAGATGATGAAAATATTGTGATATAAGTTTTTTATGTGCCTAATGTCCAAATAAAATAACTTGTTCGATTTTTGGGTGTGATTTATTATTAAATAATTTAAATATTCATATATATTTATTTAATAATTTTTATGGTTCTATAATGTAGCTGTATAGAACCATGATTGACATACATGGACATTACATCACCTTTTATTAAAACTTAATAAATTTCACAAAATGATTCTGAAAGAACTTATTAGTCTAGTTAATTAAAAACATGGAACACATTCTTCTAGTTTTTTAATGATCTTCAAAATCTCGGATAATGAAATTTCCATTTAGTTTTATTTTATAAAACCATTCATTATGTCTTTTAGAAAATAAAACGTATGAAAAGGGTGAGCTAAAATGTTGAGTAAGCGAAACCATGGAAAATATCAAACAAAAATAGAACATAATAATGTAAAACGTGAACATAACTTTTGAAAATGATACTGTGTATTAAAAATATTAAAAAATAGCATCATGGAATACATCTGCGAAGTTTATAAGGAATAAATCATAAAAGAACATTATCCTTGAGAAAATAACTATGGCAGAAAACTAGGAATTTTGGAAAAAACATAATCGTAGAAAATAATTTCCAGATTATGTAAGGATAATTTCTAAGACCACCATAGCAGAAAAAGACCATCATGGAACCAAGTTCACTACTCTTTCTGTCCTATATTTTTGAACCAGATTTACTTTTAATTCTAGACCTTTCTATCTCATGAGATATAAACCATTAACCAATGAATTATGGGGAGATATAGGTCCCACCCATCTCTTAAAAAAACAATTCTTATTTGTTCCTAAAAATCATAAATCATTCATTATAGAGTAACAAAAAGAATAAAATAGTTTTCTTAAACATCATTATTCCATAAAATAATCCCTGTAAAAAATAGATTTCTGACATATAAGTCTATAATAAACATTAAAAACCCATATTAATCATAGGAATTTAATAATTTATACCTAACCTAGTTAAATAATTCCATCTAATATGGAAAAAAAATTCATAGTTGAAATTACAGGCTGAG
This sequence comes from Viscum album, assembly GCA_963277665.1. Taxonomy (NCBI): domain Eukaryota; kingdom Viridiplantae; phylum Streptophyta; class Magnoliopsida; order Santalales; family Viscaceae; genus Viscum; species Viscum album. Next base: position 1,651,000,196 of record OY728121.1, on the reverse strand, counting down.
GAAAATATCTTTTCTTCTTCGAATTTTTTTTCCGAAAATGCCAATGAATCTTTAAAGAAAAGAATTTATTTGAAACTAACCTTGAAATATTATAAAGTAATATTCATGTAAATATTTTGTTATAAAAATTTTAAAAAAATCTTGACATATTTGTTAAAATACATATTTTTTAAACAGTCAAAATGTACCTTATTTGGAAAATGAATCAAATATCCATTTCAAACCATGTAGTAAAAAGTTCAAAATAGGTAAAAATGTATCTAAATATCCATATAATATTATTAAAACAATTTATTGAATAATTTTTATAAAACAAAGACATTAATGATAAATATACCCTTGTAAATACTTTGGTATAAAAAATCTCAAATAATAATAAGATCGTGAAATTATCCCTTACCAATTTATAATGATTCAAATTATATTCTTAAATTACAATAAATTGTATATTAATATTATAACATACATAATAATAATCATAAAAATATTAACGTGTAGAATAAAAACCACTCAATGTAAATAAGTGGTGTATAAGGCATATGTCCCACATAAATAAATGTGAAACAAAATAATCCCTTATATTTGTTCTGATATCCTTTGTACATGTTAGAACCTCCTGTATGGGGGTTTATATAATGCCCTTGATTTATTCCAGAATAAAAATAATTCATATGATATCAAATATGATCATGTTCTCATTTATTCATTTTCAATATTAGTACTCATCCATCGGGTATTAACTGCATTATTTCCATAGGCATGTTTCATCAGATAAGTTCTTTTAACTATTCATAGATTATAGTTATATAATTTCTAAAAGGATATTAATATAATATATAACATATCTATCTATTCAATTAATTTATAAAACCATTATTTATGGATATCATGTTGAATGTAGTGCCTCACATCGTGGAGACAATTGGACGTATGTACGCAAGAGAGATGATATCATTCCCATAATTAATAAATGGTTTGGATATTGATGTTATATATTTAGTTATAGAATACATATAATTTTATAATATTAATGTATGTGTATTATTTCCATCACTATACCCATCCATGTAATGTTGTATTGAAAACCATATTACCCCACAATGTGGAGATAGTAAGGCATACGTACGAACGCGTGACGAATTTTTTAAAATGTTGGATAGATGGTGGAATACGGTGGTCCCACAATCATAATAAAATCCCAAAATATATTGGAAACTGTACTTGTTAAATTATAATGTAATCTACTCATAATGATTAAGTATAAGAAGAAATAATTTTTAAAGAATATATAGAGGAGATTACATTTTCTTCGACGTTCTCCCTCTAGAACTCCTCTTAAAATAACTATAGTTGGTCTTTTAAGAAGACCAGAACTCCTAGAATATAACTAGGTTAGTTTATAAATCAATATGGTCATAGGATGGTCGAGAATGAAGGCTAGACCCGATGTGATGTGGTGAGGTAGGAGGTTCCCTTTTATAATTGAGGGGACTGACACTTTAGGAAGCTCAAAAAATATTTAGTTAAAATAACCCCCCAAAAATACACGAACCTCAAAAATATCCTTTTTTAGAACATGAGATGAGACAATTTTTTAATCTTATCATCCAATAATTTTTAAACATGTTTTTATTTCATTTTAAATCATATAAATTATTTTTACACATAACTATAGTCTTTTAATTTTAACTATGTAAACAATTTGATCAATAATAAAGTAGTGTAAATTTTACATATTTGACTTCAATAATACCATTAATAAAAAATATAAAATATTTTAGAGAAAAAATTAATTATATGAAATCTTGTAAATTTTTTATTTTTTTTAAATAATTTAATAAAACATTATTTTTTATAAAAAAATAATTGTGTTATTTTTACACAATTCATTTTATATTTTTTTAAAAAAATATCAAGATAAGATTTTAACCTCAAAAAACAATTTTTTATATCTATATGTGGTGAATATAATATTTTAAATATTTTGGATATATTAAATAACTAAAATTATATTTATTTTAAAATTTTTATTAACAATAATTTGACATTTACATTAATAAAATAATTACTACATCTATTCTGTTTAATTATTTGATATATATATTTGTTTGGTAAAATAGTAAAATAGGATAATATAATGAAGATAAGTCCTATATATTTCAATATAATACTTATTTTTGAATATATCACCTAGAAATTCCTACATTAATAAATGTTATATGTATTAAAACATGAATGTGAAAACGTTAATATCACATAAAATAAAATATTATAAGAGTCATAATATTTTCTTTATGTATTGAAATGGTAAATTACTCAACCCATAGAAGCTAATGGTCTAGATATACATGAAAAATCAAATTTGGGAATGTTTTTTGTTCTTTTAATGGTTATTATAATTTTAATAAAAATCGTATTGTTGATTTTTCATCAATTAAATAATTTTTGTATCATCAATGTATAATCTTTTAAGTTAATTTTTTATTTCATAAATATTAAAAATAAATTACGATGGTAAATAAAATAAATTTATATTCCAAATGAGTATTTATAATCATATTTATATCCTATATCACTTTATTTTAAAAATGATAAATTTATGAAAATTTGAGTAAGACATATTAAACTTTTCTTTAACAAAAATCTATTAATTGTCCTATTCTCATCCAAGTGGCTTCCAAAGGGTATTTTTTCAACCATAGAATGGTTTTGGTCTAAAATAACTTATCGATTCAAAATATTACATGTACTATGGTAATTTTAATAAAATATATTTAACTTTAAATTCCTGATTTACTTTTTTACCATATTAATAATAATTATTGAAGTTTCTATTCATGATGCATAAAAATGAAAGAATTTTGTTTTAAAGATTTGGACCTAATGATTCCATATATTGAATCCATTTTTAATAATTCAAAACATAGAAGTTGGAGTAATTAATTTAAAATTAATCCTGTTTTCAGAAATAAAAACACCTTTTAAATGTTAAAACATTGAAAATGATTGAAATGTTTTTATATAAATATTAAATGTTAAATTAATTAAAATGACATAAATTATAATGGCCGATAAAAATATATTCTATTAATAATTTAAAAACATCAAATGATACAATATTACCATATAATTTTTTTTGTGAAAAAAAATTCAATTAAAATTTATTGTATTTTTTCTGTTCATCAAAACAAGAATGTAATAAGAAAAATATCAAAAAATAATCAAAAGTAAATTGTTATATCTCACATAAAATGAATATGTTTTTATGGGAGTTTCAATGGATATTAATTGTATCTTTAATATCCTGGTATCCCTGAGATTTTAGATACTCAAACCTCATGGTCTTAACCACGATCCCACATAAATGATATTTGGAAACAATTATTCCTTTAAAATAGGATCTCACTCTTCAAATCTTGGATCTCTTATTACTATTGTCTTTTTCATTTCCCCTTGGAGTGCCCGGAACCTTTCTCCCAAGATGAGGCTTGTGCCTATTCTAGATCGTTCTGCTTTTCATTCATGGAGTTTCCTACTGCTTGTGTGATCCCATGTTCATAGTGTGGGGAGGAACATCAAACTTTTATCATCCATGGTAAGGATTTCATTTGCTTCCCATTAATTATGAATCATGGGGCGGGTATAATAACAAATCCTTATGATGAACGACTGAGATCTATTCATAAATGATAAATAAATAGGAGTTGAATATGATTAATAGATAACATAGGTAAATAAAACAACAGATACTGAGTGGGTTGTTGTTGATTACAGTTTCATTATCTTTGTTCGTGGTGTAATTTTTTTCAGAATTTTCCTTGTATAAATCATGGTCATTTGTGGTCATTTTTGTGTATCGGGGATGTTCTATTTTTTATGATGTTTTGATGTACATATTTAACAAAAAATCTGATTAATGACTTAAACTATGTTTTGTAAATGGATTCCCCGTGATAAAACATATTGTTTGATCACCCTAGTTATGTTAAAGTGAAATTAAGTAATCTCTATTAGTTAAATCTAATTATAAGCACATCACATTGATAGTTACGGTTGAGTTCTAGGTTCTATTGAATTGTGTGACCTTGTGTGAGTTTTGTGGTGTTTTTGTTGGGAGCATTGTTATGGATACTATGTTAGACAAAGGATTATGTTCAAGGGAAAGAGTTTGGTATGTGTATACATTAGGGATGCGAGAATTTTTTGTGAGTTGGGAATTGAGAGGTGTGATAGAATCTCAGTCTAAGAAATGGATTGATTGTGGAATGGATGAACTTATAGGAAGCTGAACTACCTATGTTGTGTAATGATTAAGGAGAGATGTTAGGTAGTGGGATTGTGGTGTGGGTATTTGCTTTTATGCACTACGAATTTATATGGGAATTTTTGGGTAACGAGCTATGGATTAGGGTTGTGAGAGAAAGATTGTTTTTTATATTTTTGAAGAATGATTGTTGGACATTTTATAAGAGGTTTGTATAAAGAGTGGAGGTTGTTGTAGTGGACTGTAAATATAGTTTTGTGTTGTTGAGTAGTGGGATTGAAGTTTGGTTTTTTACTTGTTGTTTTGATATGGTTATGTTTTTTAGTTTTCCATTAGTGTTGGAAAATTTAAAATGAACATCCTTGTCAATATATGTAATGAAATTTAATTGGAAGATGGTTGGGTTCTGTTTTTACCTTTTGGTTTTTGTGTAGTTTTTCATGTAGAGGTAGCAGGAAGCATGGTTTTGAGTGGGATGGTAGTTTGTTTGGAAACCAATAGGTTAGGTTGATTGTTTTTAATCATATATATATATATATATATTACATTTCGTTTTGATTTCAACATGCACCCATCCCTTTTTGAGTGCTATGTGGAGAACACATTCATTCCATAGGGGAGGATGTATTTTTGATCGTCGGGTGCGAGGATCGATGGCTGGTTACTAACATTCCTCCTAAAACCCTCTTCCATGATCTTGCCTCTCAGGCATACTTGGGAGGGATTTCATGGATTCAGGAATACCACAGTCCAAGATCCATAGGGTGAGAGTTTCTTTTGGATGATATTGCAAGGTTTCAACATGAGAAGTTGAGTTCCCGTGTTTCTTTTGGATGAGGCCCAGGTGTCTGTGGGAAGGATTTTGTGTTCATGTGGACTGAGTGTCTATGGGCTGGAGAGTGTGTGGTTTTTGGCCTAGGTGTGGCCAGGTGGGTAGTGGTAGTGGGACTGTGTATGGTATAAGAGTTGGCCACAATACTTTATCTATTAGGAATGAGTTTTTAACCTATGGTAAAGTGGTGCGTGCTACCTCAATATCAATGTGCATATACTTATAATTTATGTGACATGCGTTACATGTGTGAGTGTTCCATGGTGAGGATGGGCTGGTTATTATTCCTTGATATGTGTGTGTGTTTCTTCTATTTTCCCATATGGGAATTGGTATGTTTCCCCCACAATTGAAAAGGTAGATTTAGTTTCCCTACAGAGTAGACTCATATTATAACTATGCATATATTAAACTATTTTTAGGATTCCAAGAGGACTTTGAGGACAGTTCTATACTTTACTAGCTCAGGTGTCATGATAGTTGATGTTTATTCTTAGTTTCTTTCTTTTGGTTCTTTACTTTGGAATTTTTGTTTAACTTTTAATCATCTTTACTTTTGGAAATCCATGTTGGAATTTATTTTTTCATTAGGTTTTAAATTAGGTTTTTTGAGTTGATTTGAATTTATCGTCTTATCTCCCAATCATGTTCAATAAAAATGGCAATTCCATCCATTTTATCATGATATTTTATACCCTTGGTTCTATTTTCATCTTCGGGTCAAATCTAAAGTGGGACTAAGTGGACATTATCTCTCTTTATATGTGAGGAGGGAAGGTTCAGTAAGTTTAATGTTCCTGCTTGCATCTTGGATAGTGTGGATTGTGATGGAATAGTATCAGAGGGTTGGTTATTGACAGAATGGATGGATTTTAGATTTTGGCATAGTGAGGACTTCCTAGGATGGTACGAAAACTGTTTTAGGAAATCATGGTGCACGAGATAGTCATGGGAAGACTGTATAGGGAACATGATTTTAGGGCCCCCAATGATCTAATCCAAGGACACTGGACCAACCAAAAGAAAATGTGAGGTGAGACAGACTGTAGGGTACATACCCTAGGAGACATATATGAATCATACTTAACTTGTTTTTTTATGTCTTCAGTGTTTTGGGATTTTTAATAAATGGAGATTTAAATCCAAATTAAAATAAAATTTCCACACTACATGTTGTTCCAAGTTCCTTGATTACCTTTTTTTTCTATGGAACCTGGATATCTTCATTGTGGGGTACGAATAGTGAAGGATGAGAAGGTTGAACTAATTGATCAACTGAGGGCTGATCAAGGGGAGGAAGATGACCAGGGGATGAAGACACGACGTCCCTTATAGTGTAAGATATTTGGGATGTACGTGGGAGAAATATTAGAAATGGAAACAGAATATTGGAATTAGGAGCTGGTGATTAATTTTAGCTTGATCTCGACCTTGATAGTGTTCTAGGTTCCTCCGAAAGTGAGATTTATGAGAGGAATAATGCATCAGTGGTGGACACTTTACCTCTGGGAGATGAAGAAGATAGAGGTTTAGTGGGATAGCTTTGAAAGGGAGTTCTAGGAATAATTCCTTTTTTCCATGATTAAGGATAAGAATAAGTAGGATCTACTCTTCCTCGAATAGTGGAGTTTGTTGGTGAGGGAATATGGGATCATGATCAAGGATCTACTACAATTCACACCAGATCTCTTCTAGGATGAGGGGTCCCATGTGAGATGCTTAGAAGAGGCACTATGAACTTCGCTTTAGTATGTTTTTACTGTTTTCTCCATACCAACGTGCCAAGGGGGTTATAATAATGATGAAGTAGTGTAATGGATACACAAAGTGGGAGGTGGGACACGATTGGTTAGCCAATAATTTTTGTAGAAGGGTAATGACTTCAGAATCTAGTCTCTGGAATCAGGGCCATCTAGGTTTTGGAAAGTGGAGAGTAGCCCTAAGTAGTTGTAGTTTCAATCTCGTGGTCCTCCACCATTCATTTTAAGCTCGAGACCATGGTGCTTTATCTATAGATGATATGGAAATCATTGGAATGAGTTCCCATATTGAGCTATGTACATTGAGGGAGGGGAGGCCCAACACCCACCACAAAAGAAGCAACTACCATTTAGAACTTATAGAAACATGGGTAGCGATCTCCAACTCCACTGAGGGTAGACGGTACTTGGGGAGGCCGACCCTAGGTTTCTCCCATGGGACCTCAGATACGGTGCGGTTGGGGAGTCGGTAAACAACATAGAGGTAGAGGATACTGGTGTGGGAATTTTCATGACACAGAGGTAGCGGTTCTGGCTGGGATAGGGGATGTTCGAGGTATGATTAGTCTATTTAGTACTATGGTCTATGAATTGATTGACTTGGAAGCCCTGTAGTCCATTTTTTCACCCTTCCATTCCCATTCTTTGGGACAAGACATAGTGATACTTCTCATCACCCTGGTGTTGGGTATACCAGTTGGATGTTTGAAAAGCCTTTTTGATGTTTATTGAGGATGTAGACTAATGTTGGGGCCACATCAATCCAGTTGGGATCTTCATCTAATACAGATACAACCATGAAATGTCATCCTAGATATCAAATGGTTGTTTTCTATTCCTGCAATTATCAACTACTTCTAAAAAAGAGTCTAATTCACAAATGTGGGAGGCCAGTGCATAACTTCTGATGGAGAGTAGAGTTATCAAGAGGGAATCTTATGTATGGAGAATCTTCTTTCCTTATTGGTCGAGTTATCAATGGAATTATTAGATCCAAAGATGGTGGATCTTCTGAGGGTTTTCATTGAGTTCCTAGATTTCTTCCCTGAAGAGGATGTATCTCAACCCCCATGACGTGACGTTGATTTCAGAATAGACTTGCAACCCATTTCCCATCCGATTATGATGGATCCATATCGAATGGTTCCCTATGAGTTGCGAAGGTTGTGGATTTAGGTTGTATACATGATAAAGAAGGGTTTAATCCAGACATGTGTGTCATAGGGGGTTCTCTAGTCTTGTTCGTAATGAAAGAGGATGGTGGTCTGAGGCTGTGTATAGACTATCGAAGGTGGAATCAGGTAACGGTCAAAAACGGTTACCTAGTTACAATGATTGACGATCTTTTTGACCATTTTAAGTGATAAATTTATTTCCCTAAGATCTAACTCTGGTTTGGATATCCCTAGTAGAGGGTAAAGGTGGTTGAACTCAAGATAATTTATTTTAGGTGTTTCTATGAGATCTTCAAGTTCACGGTCATTCCCTTTGGTGTCACTAATGCCCTAGGTGTGTTCATGGGGCACATCAAATCTATTTTCTATAAGTACCTGGACCGGCTCATCCTCATGTTTATCAATGAAATCCAGATCTACTCAAGGTCAGTGGAGGAGCATCTTTCGCATCTGAGGACTATCTTAGAGGTCCTCTAGCAGCACCAGCTCTATGTAATGTTGTCCAAGTGCATGTTATGTACACAAGAAATGAAATTACTTGGACATGTGGTGTCACAGAAGGGGATATAAATGGACCCATCAAAGGCCGAATAGGTTGTTTCTTGGGTATCTCAAAAGGATGTTATAGAGATTCATATCATCCCCTGTCTGACATGATATTACAAGAGGTTGTACCTAACTTCTCTTGAGTTTATGGTCTTTTAAAATATTTGACTAGAAAGGGGTAGAAATTCATGTGGAGCGAGTACTGTCAAGAAGCCTTCAGGTATCTGAAGGGGAAGTTATTTAGTGCTCTACTGCAAGGGTTTCTAGAGGAAGGTGTAATGTTTAAGGTGTTCTTGGATGCTTCTGGTCTGGGTTTGGGGTGTCTGCTAATGTAGAAGTCAGGTGTGATTTTTTATGGGTCTAGGTAATTATTTCCATGAAAACATAATTATTCCATTGATGACCTGAAACATTTAGTTTACATTTTCTTTATGAATTTGTAGTGACATTAACTCATTGTGGAATGCGTAGTGGTCTTCATAGATCATAATAGGTTGAGGTATATCTTCTCCTAGTGAAACCTGAGCTTGCAGAAATAGAGGAGGATAGAGTTTATCTACGACTATGAAATTGATATCTCATAAATTTCATGAAAGGGGATTGTTGTGGCAGATTATTTGATAAGGAATTCACACAAAGTGGTAGATCAGGATTCCAAGGATGCTAGGAAGGAAATGGAGGATTTGGTATCTTTGTGTCTAGTTGTGAGAGAAGACAGTGGTGTTCATTGTCTATTATAAATTATAGGGTTTTATACCTTGGTGAGGAAGGTGGAGGATTCTTAGTGGGAGACCTAGACACTATAGTGATGCGTGATCGTGCTAACAAAGGTGATGCTTTGGAGGGATGGTCAAGATAAAGTTAGAATCAGATGCTAGTTCTTGAGAATTTGTTTGTCCCAGTAACATTGTGTGATGGAGTTCTCCATGAAATCAATACCTCACCCCTTGCAGTACATTTAAGAGTTTCCAAGATGTACTGAGGCATAAGGGAATAGTTTTGGGGGCTTGGGGTGAATCGGGAAGTGGTGGTGTTTGTGGCAAGGTGCCTAGTGTGTCAGTAGGTGAAGGTTGAACATTATGTTACTGAAAGTCTGATGCATCCTTTAGATATCCCCGATTATAAGTGGGATGAAATCTCGATGGATTTCTTCACAAGGCTACCCATTGCTCAGGGAGGAAGTGATGCTATATGGGTAGTAGGGGATCAATTGACGAAATTAGCTCACTTATTGGAAATCAAGGTGTCCGACGCAGTGGATGCCTTTGCATAGAGGGATGATGTTGAAGTGGTATGAAATCATGTAGTTCCAAGATCCATAATCTAAAATTGAGATGTGTGATTTACCACATGGGTCTAGATGGGGTTGAGTCATGATTTTGGAACTCAGTTACACATTATCACATCTTTCCACCCTTAAATTTTAGGGAACATGGAGAGGACCATTCATAAATTGGTGTATATTTTGTGAGTGTGGGTTCTGAACATCAGAGGATTGTGGATACGACACTATTACCAAGTAGAGTTATCTTACGATAATTGTTATCACAATACTATTGGCATGGAATCATTCAAAGCTTTGTATAGAAGACTGTGTCATTCACACATTTTCTAGAAGGAGGATAGGGGGTAAGTGTTCGTGGCCAAGTGGTGGGGAAGAGCACGATGAAGAAGTTTTATCATGTGTGGGAAATGATGAAGGTGGATCAAGACAAGAAGAAGTTGTATTCATATCAATGGATGAGGCCTTTGGATATTGAGGTTGGGGACCATGTGTTCATAATGGCCTCCCCTCAGCAAGGACAGTGGAGGTTTAGAAGAGGGAGAATGGAATCTCCTAGGTTCATCGGGCCTTTATAAGTGTTTAGAAGAGTTTAAAATGTGGAATATCATATGGAATTTCCACCGTAGTTGGAAATGATCCATGATGTATTCCATTCCTCTTAGATCCATCGGTATCTACATTATGACACCCACATCCTAGACTAGAGAGAGTTGGATGTCAAGGACAACATGAAATTCATGGAGATCCTAGTACGAATCATGAATTGAAAGGAGAAGGTTTTTCATGGGAAGAACATTCCTTTGGTTCATGTGTTATGGAGGCATGGTGGCCTTGAGGAGTGTACTTTAGAGTGAGAGGCACAAATGTGTGCCCAGTACCAAGAGTTGTTTGGAGATTTATAATCTTTTATTGCTTTTGTGCTTTTCTTGTGATGTAATTATCTATCTTCTTTACTTTGAGGTGAGATGTACCCTTGAACATGTTTTTGAAAACTCTTAATGTGTTGGATGGGAGGACCTCATCCCAATCAAGACTCATTAATGAGGATGTGATTAAACCCTTTCGAGTGAGCCAGTTCAACCCAAAGTAGATAGTACAATGACAAGGAGAAAGGAGCTCCCTAATCCATGTGTTAGGACAACATGACCATTGGTTTTTTGTGTGATTTATTGGGGCAGTGGAACCTTAGTTTATCTTCAGTTTTCCAGTAGATTGATTTTAAATTTTCATTACAATATGTTGAGGTTTTATCTCCATGATTTTAAACAACATAAGGTGGTTTTTCCATGAGATCAATCTTACGGGGTGGTTGTTCAGACTCCTATTCCTCCTCAATTGCTTCTATAATTCTCGGGGACAAGAATAGTTTGAGAGGTTTTTGATGTAATGACCCAAATTTTTCTTGAGCCATTCTATTTATAAAGTTCGTTGTTTGGGTGAGATTGGGGGCCATAATGATTTTTTTCTAAGAGTTTACCAAAAACATGGTTCTATAAAAATGTCGCACCATCACAATCATACTATACACAGTCAAAGTAGTCATATTCGCACTAGTCACAGTCACCCTATCACAGTCGCACTGTCAAAGACACAAAGTCATGGTTTCCCAAAATGGTGGCACAGTCACGGTTTCACCAAAATGGTGGAACCATAACGGTGGGACACCAAAAATGTGGAATAGTAAATACGGCACACTGAAATAGTTGAACCATTATGGTGGAACCATAAAGGCACAACATTTCAATGGTGGAATATTAATGGTGGAAGTGTGAGGTACCACACTTAAATGGTGTCTCACCCTTTTTCAATTTCTTCCAGTTTCCTGAGTTTTTCTAGTTTCTCCCCTCTAACATCTTATTTGACTTAAACCAAGTTTCAAACCATTAATTATAATTTTAAAGGGAGTTTCAAAGGATATTATTTATATATTTAATATCCATACATCTTTTCAATTTTAGATCCCCAAACCATGTGGTCTTTACCACGATCCTGCATAAATGACTTTTGGAAACCGTTCTTCCATTGAAATAGGATCTCACCCTTCAAATATGGTATCTTCCCTTCCCTTTTTGTTTTTCATTTTCACTTAGTGCACCTAGATACTTCCTCCATATAAGTGTCATGAAACTATTCTGGATCCCTTATTATTAGATTTCATGGAGTTTGCTGCCGCTCGCACGATCCCCTATTCTTGGGGCGAGTATGAACTTTGATCTTTGAACATCCAAGGTAAAATTTCATTAGATTCTCTTTAATTCGGCATCATTTTAGGCATGTATAATAATGAATCATTATGAGGAATGTTTGATTAAATTTCTTAAAACGGGAAATATATAATAATTTAATAATATCAATAGATAGAACTACTACAAAATTAATGGGCATTGAGTGGGTTGTAGTTTATTGCTATTTTAATCTGTTATCGTTGTTCATATTATAATTTTTTATGGATGTTTTCCTTTTGGAAATAATGGTTGTTGGTGGTATTTGTTTTTTATTATTTATGTTATGGTTCTTATTTTGTTTTAATGTACATATATAACATGAAATCTGATTAATCACGTAAAATCGATTAAATAAATTGATGCCCCAAGATCAAACATATTGTGGGATCATCTCGGTTATGTTAATGTCGATTTAAAGAACCATTGAATGTTAAATCTGAATATATACAAATCATGTTTATATGTTTGGATGGGTGATGTGTTATGTCGAATTGTGTGACCATCTGTGAATTCTGTGGGGCTACTGTTGGGAGCATGGATGTGGGTACAGGGATGGATAGAGGAGTTGGTTCTAGGAGAAGTGTATGGTATGTGTGTCCAGAAGGGTTGTGGGTATTTTACATGGGTTAGTACATGATAGGTGTGGTAAAACCTCAGTCTGAGATATTTATTGAATGTGGAATGGATGAACTTGTAGGTAGCTAAACTGCACATGTTGTGTTGTGGTCGCGGAGTGACGATTGAAAGTGGGACTTCTGTGTGGTTATGAGTTTATATGCAGTGAGACTGCATCTGGGAATTGTTTGGTATTGGTATAAATAGATGAGTTCTGATAAAAGGATTATGTTTCATAATATTTGAGGAATGATTATTGTAGATGACTCAACATGTGTCTAGGAAGAGTTGGGGTTTGTGTATTGGACTGTAAATCTATTTTTGTGTTATTGTATTGTGGGACTGCAGTTTGGTTTTTCTTGCTGTTTTGTTATCGTTATGGCAGGTTGTTTCCCAGTAGTGATGGAATTATTAAACGAACCCCTAATTTAACATTTCTATCATAGTATAATGGGATGGTAGTTGGGTTGGGTTTTTACCTTGTGTTTGTTGTGTGGTTTTTCATATAAAGGTTCCAACAATTGTAGTATGAAGTGGGATGGCCGTTTTTTGGAAACCCATAGGTTGGTATGATTGTTTTCTTACCTATATATATAAATATTGTAGTTCCTTCTTATATCTATATGAACCCCACTCTTTTTGAGCACTACATACTGAACACCTACATTCCAGAGGGGAGGTTGTCCTTCCCAACATAATTGTGGGATGATGGATGGGTGATTACTGACTTTCTTCCTTTCACCCTCTTTCAGGAATATGTCTCTTGGGCATACTCGATAAGGCTATAATGTCTTGAGGATTACCATAGTCAAAAATCCTTCAAGAAAGATTTTTGTTGATGATAGTCCTATTTTCTACCTCATATGTTGTGTTCCCTATTGTGTTCAGGAAGTGTCTCATGTGTCTGCAGGTGGGTTTGTTTGTTTTTGTGGCCAATGTGTCTTCTGGCATGATTGTGTTCGGTATATGGCCTAGGTGTGAGCATAAGAGTGGTGGCTGTGGGACTGCAAATGGGAAGGGAGGTGCCATCAAGATGTTAGACATTAGGAATTATATGTTAACATATGGGAAAGTTGTGTGACGTACCTAAATATCGATGTGTTTATACTACTACTGTACATGAATTTACTTGGGAGAGTGTGCCATGGTGAGGTTGGGTTGGTTAGTATTCCATGGAAGGTGCTTTAGGTTCTTCTATTTTCTCACAGGGCCATTAGTATGTTTTCCCTAATTGTTATTTTGTCACTTTAGTTTCCCAATTTAGTATACCAGTATGCTCACCCTACGTATATAAAACTGTATTCATGTTTCTAGGAGGACATTGAGTACCATGCTAGACATTACTAGCTCGAACATCTGGATAGTTTCTGTTTATTCTAAATTTATTCATTTGGTAATTTACTATAGAATATTCACTATACATGGTATCATATTTACTTTTGGACATGCACGTGGGAATGATTTGTTGATTTACATTTACTCATGGTATTTGGAATTGTTTAGGATTTACAATCTTATATCCTGATATTGTTCAATAAAAAGGGAAATGCCTTCCATTTTTTCATGGGATTATATACCCATGGTGATAGTTTCTACTATTGGCCCTATTGAATGTGGGAATCAGGGGTAATTATCTCTATTTCTAGTTGAGGAAGGAAGCGTCTAGCAGTTGTTTGTTTCTTCCCTCATATTGGAGAAGGTGGTTCAGGACATGAACTGTGATATACTATTAATATATTATTATTAAATGTGATTGTTATCACACATCTCTTAGATGGGTTAGTATGAATAAAAAAAATGAATTTATCAAAAATCTGATTGTTTATAAATGTATAAAATCAATTCCTTAGTTATCATTTGAATATAAATTAATATTTAATTCAATTTAATTTAAAGGAATTTTTTTCTTAGAATGTTTTTAATGCGCGTAATGTGGATTTTATTTCTTAAAAATTAATTCATCCAATTTTGGTGAATTTTTAATGATTTTTTTATAATATATTCAATAAAATATTTTATCATTCATCAAAATTTATCACAATTCATTGGTTAAGAATAAATATAGTTTTATTTTTAATAATATTTTTATAAAATGTGGTTTCATCACATTATGTACACATGTTTTAAAATTAATTTTTTAGTGAGAAGTCCCCAAAAATCTATGAGTCGATGTCTACTAACCTTAAATAATCTTTGAATACAAGTAAATCTCATATCAAAGAACTGAATAGTTTGGGTGTCTTAGTAAACTATATACATATATGTGTCATGTATTGAAAATGAACACACACATTACAACACAATTTTTTTGGATAATAACTTATTTTCATCTAGTGATCATTTCTTATCATTGTTACTACACTTCTTATATTCCCATGGAAAGAAAAAAATAAATTTGATCGCAAATGTTGATTAATAGGTAAATATAATAGAATAAAAAAGGTGTCAATGAGATTCATCAATATTGAATGGAAAATTACTAAAGACACATTCCACGTAATAAATAAACACAATGAATAAAAAATATAGAAGTCTAATAATTGAACACTAATTCCATTGAAATTACTAGATAATTCATATTCAATATGTTGAGGAAATAACTAAAAAATATGTTTTTAATCAATGATATTATAATGAAATGATTAAATATATAAAACCAATCAAAATACCACAAGGATAAGAATAAATTAATATAAATGATGGAAATTAATAATTTTTGGATTCATGGTTTCCTTGGTACATGGTACCATTACTGTCAAGAGCCTTCAAAAGACATTTTATAACATACTAACTAAAAATCTATTAACATAGGTGTAACACCTAGAGTTTTTGGGAACATTATTTCTTTAAATAAATTAATTTTCATTTATGTTATGAATTTGAGGATAAATTACTCCAAACATTATTTATATTCTATACCATGTTTTTCTTTTACAACATGCATCATCAACATGGCTTATATTACCAATAAAATTGAATTTTAATGAAACTACATTGTGTTATTATAAATATTTTAACAAGATAGTTATAAAATAGTTGTTAAACATAGTAATATGAATTGTAATAGCTAATTTTAAATATTATTTAGCATTGTTTGAATAGATAAGTTATAATGGCAATAATATATATAATTTTTAGTAAATTCTTCTTATGTTTGAAAATTTTATTTTCAAAAAAGATATGCATTTTATATCATTTTTTGAAAAACAATAAATTTAATTTTAGAAAATTTTATATATTTAATATGATAATGTGTACATAATATTTTAATTCATAGTTCAAAAATTAACTTACTATGAATAGGTGGGATTTTTCTAACAGACCAAATTTTTTAATGAATATTGAACCATAATGAATTTTAATTCAAAACTAATTTTTCTTCTAATTTTTTATATAATTAAATCGTATTTAAAGTATTATATAAAAAAAATCAAAAAAATCATATATTAATCAAATTTAGGATATTGGAAGAATTTCTATATTTAATTTAGAAAAATAATATTAATGAACATTTGAACATTCTCACATTAAAACCTACTTTCTCACCGTGTTTGTGGGATTAAACTTAAACATAATATGACTGATTTTGAGAATTTAATTAATAAAAATGAAAAAAACGTTTTAATTATTATAATATTAATATTATAATAAGATAACATTAATTTGTTACCACAAAAATATGTGAAAATGATTAATGTTAATTATAGCTATTAAGGTAAAATAAGGATTATCAAAAAACATTACCATAATCATAATGTTGAAAATGACCTTGAAACATGTCCAAAACCAATGTTATGTCCATATTGGGTCCATAAATCTTATATTATTTATGTTGGTTTTCCTTTTATCCCTTTTAATGGTCAAAACGTGGCTACACATAACTTGTTTTCAAAAATTCAAACCGTGTCCTCTCCCTCACTTATAAAAGGCCACCACCTCCCCCCCTTCATCACACCTCTTAAACAATTAGTTTTTTCTAATATATACCAAATTTAAATCCTAAAATCATAATATATCTAATTATAGAATATGTTTTGGTTGAAATAACACTAAGGATGTTATTTTGTGAAAAAGGAAATGTAGTTTCACGAAGAAGAGTTAACATTATTTATCATGATCCTTTATTTTATTTTCATCCTATAAAACCAAATTTCATTTTATTAAATCATTATTTGATAAAATATTATCATAAATATAAATTTAATTTTTTACTTTATGGATTTGACCAAATATTTGGAACAATTCCATCTAATTGGTAACGAACATAGCATTCTTGTGTGTAGCTAACTACAGCCTCGCAAAACAATGTTGTTAATGTTTTTCCTTTACCACTTATCAGAGTTTGGAAGAGTGAGTAAATCTATATTATTATATGTTATATATGATATTTATGATGTATTTATGCTTCTATAATTATTATATATCATGTACCTTCATACAATATATTTTTTGGAATATGATAATTTCTTTTGGGGATGTGTGCACTATCGCCCTCTTAAAGCATTGTTATTCGTTCACTCCTCAAATCGATTGTATTAAGGATTAATTTATAGAAATTGAATGATATATAAAAAAATATTAATTTTAATATAAAAAATATATATCATTTAATTACTTTTATTCAATATGATAATAAAACGGAAACAATATTCATGTGTACGTACAACTTATTGCCTCTATTAATGGTGCATTACATTACATAAAAAATATTTTATAGATTATTTAAAAAAATATATTTATTATATTTATATAGTTTTTATACAGTATTTACATAGTAAAATCCTAATATATATAAGAGGTTAAATAATAACGTGTAAAATCATATATAAACAATAACATAGATATCACTCGAAATATTCCATAAACGTGGAGTTGTTAACAACAAATTAATATAAATTCATAACCAAATAATATATAGTATTATATATAACAATATGGGTTATCACATATGTATAATAAAAATATATTTTTTATGAAAAAGGATAGAACATGTATGGATAATTTCAAAACATAAGGTCTGAGAATTTCGTCTCACTTATTAATTTCATGAGATGCATGCCTTATTCACCACTCAATTCATTTGTGTGGTGTTTATACTTCCCAATAATGTATTATATAATTTTAATTTTTAAAGTAATATTTACATAAATATCCATTTTTTGTTTCTTTATTTCATGGGGTTTACGCTTCAAATGTTACAAAATCGGTAATGTATTTTTTCTCAATTTTATTTCTTTGATACAAATTCAATGTTATATACCAATAATTGTCTATGACTTCTATATACTACATTTTAAATGTTTTATCATTAATATAATTATTATATTTATAATTAATGATGCATTTAAAGTTATTATTTCCATTTTATTATTATTCAATGTTACTGAAGTGTTAATGGTTTATTGCTAAAATCACATAGTTTCTAATGATTATTTATGATTATTCTTCCACATATTAAATATTATGATACATTTCTCAAGAAATCATATGATTTTTATTACCCTTTGGTTATTAGTATTATATTAATATAATGGTACCATTTTTACACTCTTTTATAGTTATGATAATTAATAAAGTCTATTTATAAAATATGAAGCTATTTCTCTTTTGGACTATAAATATGTGTTCCATCAGATCCATTTTTTCTAAATATTTTTTAAAAAAATGTTTTAATGATATACATTGTTTTTTAATGGAATTTATTACATATATATTACGTTTTGATAAAAAAAATTAAAAATTTATTACATGTCTTTTTCAAATAAATACACATTTCAAATCATTTATAGCATAAAATGAATGTTTGGTGGGTATGGAATTACAAATATTTAAAATTGTTAATTAATTGAATCTTTATTTTTATTTTTACAAGATAATTCTATAACAAAACATTTTTCCACATATTATGGAAATTTATTGATTATAAAATGAATTTTAAAGGAAAAGGCTTTTGAAAAAAGTTTTTTATATACAAAATGGTTTAATATTTTTGATATTTATATACTATATTTCAAATAAAAAGGTATTTCAAAATTTTTTCAAAATTACATATATGTTTTCAAGGAAAATATTGTACAATATGTTTTCTGGTATACATTAGATGTTTAATTTTATTTAAATAATGTTTCTAAAAACACATTATGTATTAGAATGTTTTTTTTTCTAAAGAAAAAAAAGTTATATTACTTATGAAATGTTTTACATTTAATTTATATTAATTATTTGTAAAAATTATTTTGGAAACATATTTTATGAATAATATTTTAAAATAAAATTTATTTTCACTAAGTCACACAACATGTTAAAATTCATGATCATTCTCCCTGTAATAGGGATTCCATTGAATTTTTTTTAGGATTTGTTAGATATATGATAACCAATTATTTTTCATCTTCGTAATTGAATGATTTATGTTATAATGGATTAATGTTTATGAAACCCATTAATCTTCAATGGTTTATTCCACGATAAATTATCATGATAGTATTTTATTATTAATAGGTTAAACCATGGTAAATTATTATGAATCCCACTATCATTCATGTTTTATTCTATGATGATATTATTATTAAACTTATATATATATATATATTCAAATGTTTATGTTATGATTAAATTTTTTATACCCATTTCATTTCATTGGATATTATGTGATGCTTATGAAGCCAATCTTTTTTTACGGATCTTGAAATGATAAAGGTTTTTTAATGTTGTTGAACTCGTATCTATGATTTTATTATGAGATATGTGGGACCTATATATCCCTCCAATTAATTGGGTAAAAATTTATATCTCATTAGATAATGGTGGGAATCAAGTCAATGGGATTGATCTACTTTAGGAACTTACAGAAAAATGATCCATTACTAGGAAATGACCATGACTGTGGATGGTGGATGGTCCTACATAGTTGGTGTTGTCCCCTTTAATATGGGAAGATGTGGAAACCAAATCCACTTTGGGATGATGGGGAAACCCAATACACTCTAGGAAGATGTGAAAACCTGATCCCATACTAGGAAAGTCTTATTAATAGGGTTAATGTTGTGTCCCACAAAGTATGTTTAGTTCTAGTGAAGTTCCCTAATATTTTATAGTAATGTGTCATGAATTATAAGGAATAATATAACATGTTTATGTGTATTCCAAAATTCCTGGTCAAACTACTCTTTTTTTCCTTCATGGATTATGATAGTGATTTGATTATGATTTATGTCTTATGAACTAAAAATATTTATCAAATGATTCTTGTTAAAGATATTTGATATGAATGGATTGATATTCTAATTCCACGATCACATTCTCATACCCTTATGATCTAATTTATGCATACATATCTTCCATGTTTACCCATATCGAGAATCCATGATTTCCCATTTTGATGTTTTTATTCCCTAGGATATGAGGATATGTAATATGTATGATGTTTATAAAAAGGTTTCACGTCATGAAGGACACAGTTGGAGATAATGTATTTCACTTATGTACTAGTGTTTTTGTTCCCATGTTTCAAATATAAATAAACAAACACACTCTCTAGGGATCTATTTGTGCAATGTTTTAATTATTCTAAAAAATGATGTAATTTTTATGTACATTTATAAATAATATATAGTTGGTTATAGTTTGATTTTTTAGTTATCATTTTCAATCTACGAAGATAAAACATTAGTGAAATCATTAGAGATATTTATAAGGATATTTCTTGGGTGTCTTTAAGGATATGTCAAAGGGTAAAGTAATGTTTAGGAAAATGTACTCGATTCTTTATAAATGAGATAGTGAGTAGTTTCATAGAATTATATCATTATATGGATACTACATGTTGTAATTTATCTCATATAAATAAACCGTGGGGTAGAAACTCAAACAAGGGTCATCAGGCTTGACTTGAGGTTAACCAAGTACAAAATAATGGTCATTGCTACACACCTAGTTTGACGCACCTAGGGGATATTATTTGGACATAAAAAAATTAATTATGAACCATTATAATGGATTTAAATATATATTTTATGTTTATAACTTATGAAAACCCAGATGTGTCATAGATTAAAAAATGTATTATAATTTAGTCTTCCTATAATCAATTTTCATGATTATGCAGTTCCTCACTATTATAATTTTTTCATACTCAATGCTTTCTTGTATTAGTCAATGGATTGAACCATAAGTAACATGGTTAACATTGAATGAGAAATCCAATTTTTTGCTGAGAATTTAAATGTAATGGTCACTACTATAAAGGATGTTTTAATCTTTCATAGTCAATTTTTTTGGGAACATGATTAACATTATGTACCTTAACTAACTCTCAGACTACCGATGGAAAATATGGTTGGATTTTTCTAAGAGTTCAGTTAATAAGGACCATGAACCAAAGAAGATTCATTTAACTCTGTGTTAATACATTGGAATTATTTTCCTAATTCAATGTATTAGTGGAACAAGAATATTGTTTGACTATATTAAATAAATTCAAAATAAAGTATCTAAATTCTAAAGAAGAAGGGTTAGGTTAATGAAATGGATGGTTTTATTGGAATCCATTAAAAATCATCAATGCACAAGTGATTTAAGTTTGGAATTAATGTTCATTTTCAAAATAAACGTACCAAGTGGATATCTCATGAACAGAATCAATAAGGTGTTTTTAGTAATAGTTATATAGTCAATGAATATGAATGTACAAATGAAATGTGAACGGAAAGATGAATTATGAAATATAATGATTTTTCCTTATTATATCATATTTATTAAGTGTAATACTATATGTTTTAACATATTTGGGGTTACAAATTAAGTTATATAAATGGTGAAATACACAAGAATTGTAAAGTTTATGTTACTATCTTTGGATATAGTCATTTATATCGAATGATCCTAAAGTAATAAAATAGTGATATAATAGAAATGAAACATTTTGACTTAGGGAATATAACTATTAATTTGTTACCTAGGTTACGATAAAGTTTTTTCAATTAATATATGTTTGATATGTATAATTAAATTGGACGGTGATGATTACCTTGGATAAAATTAATGACTTATTCTAATGTGGTAATGCTATCATAGATGATGTTTGCAACATTTTTTTATTTAAGGAATATATCCAATATACATTGGAATAAAGAAACATGCATGTTTTCAATAACTAATTGTTGTAAATTATGTTGGTACCATGTTTTAGGGTAAAAAATGATAAATGTATTCACATGAATGTTATGTGAAAATAATGAGCTTCATTATGATATATGGGGGTTCATTGGTAACTTCTTTTACATAATCTTATTTACATTTTTTATATAGTTCTGGACTTTCATATTACTTATTGGTTATAAAGATAAGCATTTACTTAATGGTTTTTATGAAACATTGGATACATTTTTATTTTTTGAAGTATTATATCAACATTTGATGATTTTTTCATAATAGATAACATTTGATAACATTTTTTTGTGATAGAAATGGATATAATGAAATGTCATTCTATTCATCGATCTCATAATATCTTAATGATTATAGAATGAAAAAATCACAACAATTTATTAAATGTATTGATTATGTGGATTTTTATAATTTAAACATAAAAGTTCTAGTTTTCTTGAAGTCATATAAGTATATATTTCCATGTAAATTATTCAACTTTACTAAAAATATATCAAAATAATTTTTTTTCATAATACCTATTTTTTTTGTAATCGATGGCCTCTTAAATAATCACATATTTATGAACATGAGGCCCCAAATTTTCTATTTATCATTTACAATTTTAATTTATGTCCTCAATCAATTTGTAAAAATATGTATTCTTTCAATTATATCCATGTTTTCACTTCCCACCTATGTTCTCCTATGTGGAATCCCAGATAATTGTTACTTTGGTTAACCGTTGTGTTTCTAATCATATATTTTTTAAATTACAATGTATTATTATTTTTTACAATTTAGGTTTCTATGAATGAGGCATTAAATTATTAATCCAGTGATAAAATAGGTGAATTTCACTGGAGAAATAAATTTTAAGGGGTATATAATATTACACCTCGACTTTTGGAAAATCTTTTTTTCCTAAAAAAAATTAATTTTCACTGATTTAATACATTTTATACAATACTTTTTGAAGCATTTTATATATGATATAACATGTTATGCATTCACTACACGCAACACCGACTAGGATTTCTTTACACGCAACACTGGATTTTTATGAAACAACATTTTATAATTGAAATTATTTAAGTGGGATAATTATAAAATATCCGTATAACATATTAATATAAAAAATAATAAAAAATTTAAATATAATTTATGAATTTTCTATATAGACAAATAAGATAGATAATAAGAAATACAATTTCTAGTAATTTCTTTATATGTTTGAAAATATTATTTTCTTAAAAGAAATGCTTTTTAAGTCCTTCTATGAAATATAATATAAATGATTTTAGACACACATTGAAATATAAATTGATAAATTAAAATATTCTTTTTAATTAATAATGTCAAAAATATATTATGCTGATTTGTTTGTATTTTTTTTGAAATATCAGTTTGGAATGAATAGTGAAAAAATACTAAATTTTAATTCATAATTACTTTTTCATCTAATTTATTTATATAGTAAAATTTTATTTTAAGATAGTTATAAAGTCAAAATAGATACATTAGGAATATATTAATTCAATATTGGTTTTTTAATAGTTTCTATTTTTAATTTAGATATAAAATCTTATTGAACTTTTGAATATTCTGACTTTAAAAAACATGTTTCCTGCCATGGTTGTGGGATTAGCATTAAAAATAATTTTCCACATCAATGAATTCAATTTAAAAAAAACATACAGAAATAGTTTTAATAGTTATAATAAAAATATTATAATATGATATACTAAATATGTTTCTAAAATAAATATTGATTAGGATTAAAATTAATTAGAAAAGTTAAGGTAAAAATAATCTTAACAAAGAACTAAACAAATATTTAAGGGCCTTGGTGACATTGAAACATGTCAAAAACCCCATTATATTACAATATATCTACAATTCAACATCTAGTATTGAGTTTTTAGGGTTTTTAATGACTTTTTAATGGAACAAATCGGTAATCCTAACTTGTTTTAAAAAAATTTATGTGTGTCCCCTCCCTCCCTTATAAAAGACGACCACCTATCCCCATTATTCACACCTATAGAACCACATATTTTATTAAAATATATGGAAAATTAAATTCTGAAAATCCCTCCATTACTCCTACAATCAACCATTTTGGAATAAATCCATCCAAGGATACCATGTTATGTAATGTAAAAGGAGTTACCAAATAAGGATGTAATATTCTTCGTTAAGATTATTTATTTTATTTTCTTTATCCACCACCAGAATTTATCTTATTGAATTTTTATATATTAAAACCATTATCCTCATTATTCTATGTATCATTATTATAAGGGTTCGACCTTCACTAACATGTACTTCTATCTAAATGGTAATTAACATACCGTTTTTTTATATCGAGAAATACCGCCTCACAAAATGATGTTGTTTCTTTTTTCCACTACCACCTATAATGGTTGTAAATTATGAAGAAAAATAAAATTATTATATGTTATATATGAAATATTTTTATTTTTTAAAACTTCTAGAATTATTATATAATTCATACCTGGAATATTCCAATTTTTTGAAAGTATGATAATCTCATTTGCAGATGTGTGGACTACAGACTCCCCAAAGCGAAGAGATTCATTCACACCAAATATTTAATGTATTAAATATGCATTTAGAAAAATTATATGATATATATGAATTAATAAGTATTCTATGATTAATATATATATATATGTCATTTACTTTCATTCCTTCAATTACAAAATTGATTAGATACAACATTTATGCGTAAGTAGGGCTTACCATCTCCATGAATTGTGTATTCCATTTCATACATATATATTATATAAGTTTTTATAAATAAATTTATACTGAATATATTTTATATTTAAACCATTTTTCATTCTTTAAATAAGTAAATCATGATCTACTTAAGTGGATCCAGAATAAAAATTCAAAACATATACGAAAGACATATCAGATATGACCCATAATGTAACAATAACATGGAGTTTTTAATAAATTGAAATTATAATGTCCTAAAAAAATAATATTTGGTATTTTATAAAATAAAGTGGTTATATCATATATTTATAATAAACTGATATTTATTATACAAAAGGATAGAATTTGTATATATAATGTCATGACATAAGGTAACAGAATTTCATCATACACTTTTACCCATAGGATACATGCCTTATTAACCACCCAATTAGTTATTGTGGTGTGTATACATTTCATGTAATTATTCAATTGTTATTATACATTATTTTATTTTTATTTACAGATCTATTTTTTATCTTCATTTCTTGGGGTTTATGTTTCCATGGTTACCAAATCTGTAATGTAATTTTTTCTCACATTTCCTTTAGTGAGACGCATGTCATGTTATACACCTATACTATCCGATTATATATATATTATTCCATTGTAATGTTTTATGATGAGTATCCTTAATTTAATTATATTTTTATATTCATGTAATTTTATCATTTCCAATGTATTATGATTTAATGTTACTAAAGTGGAAATGTTTTATTGCTAGAATCTAATCATTTATCAATATCGTTTATAAGTATGCATCCAGGGATAAAATATTATGATCCATATCTCATGAAATCCCATTAAAGATAAAAAACAATGTTTATTCAGTTTATATTCATGTAATGGTACCAATTTTCTACTCTTTGATTCTTAAGATAATTAAGATAATATTTTTATGAAAATATAATGTCTATTTTCATTAAGTCCTAAATATGTGTACATTAATATCTGTGTTATCTAAAATTAATTGAAAAATTGTTTTACTATTATCATATTACGATTAATGTAAATTTATACCCATGTTTTACCTTTTCATAAAATGGTTTTAAAAAGAATCAACTTGTCATTTCAGGTCAAGGAACTTTTCTTAACTTTTAAGGTGAAAAATGAATGTTTAGAATGTATTGAATTTCCCACCATCATGACGAGAAGTACCATGATGACTAGATTGTATGTTAAAAAGGTTATTTTTAAGGAATTTTTTTCATAATTATCTTTAAATTTTTTTATTTTAAAATGTTTTCAATGAAAAATGTTTTTCTAAAATAATTTATGTTTACAAAATGATTTAAACATTTAAATTCTTTATATATATGTTTTAAAAGAAAATGTTCTTTGAAATGTTTTCACACATATTTTATAATATTTCAAAGAAAAAGGTTTCAAAATGGATTTCATTGTTTCATTATATGCATCAATGTATTTATAAAGGTAAATTTTTAAAAAACATTCTTTTTTTAGAAAGTTTTTTTTCAATGTGGAAAAATTATTATCCTCAATTAATATATTAAATGAAATTAAATGAATTATTTATAAGATAATTATTTATTGAAATGGTTTTATGACATAGTTTTTAACAGTATTGGTTTTAATAAGATATAGTCCATGTGAACATTTAAATACTTCTCCATCATAGAGGGAGTTCTTTGATAAAATTAATGCTTTATTTGGGACAGGTTACTATAATATCATTCATAATTTTACTTTAATGGTATATATATTGTTGGATTGATGATTTGGAAACCCATTTATCTTCAATGGTTCATTCCTCAATAAATTATTATGAAACCTGTTTCTTTTAAACTGGTAAAATGATGATATATTATTGTTAAACAACTTCATTTAGAGGGTTCTTATATGATGAAATTAATATTAAATCTATATATTTTCCATATTTGTTGATATTATTAAATTTTTATGATACACAATTGATTTCATGGAATATTAGGTGACTTTTATTGGACCCTTCCCTTTTTTATGGGTCATGATTTGTTGCATGTTTTGTTATCATTTCGCACATTTATGTATTATTTTATTTTGAGATGTGTGTGGCCTATATTACCATCAAATGCATTGGGTAGATATTTTTATTTATTAAATAATTATGGGAATCAAGTTGACTAGATAGATCCACTATAGTAATATGTGGAACCAGATCCATTACAAGGAAAAGACGTCGACTGGGGACGGTGGTCTGCCCCACCCCCCATTGGAGTAGTCCCCATGAGTATGGGAATATGGGAAAAACTGATACACTTTGGAAACATGGAGAAACCCTATCCCTGATAATGAAATCACTACAACTAGGGATAGTGGTCTGTCCCACAAATTATGTTTATTCCTTATGATGTTCCTTGATATGTTTTAGATATGTGACTTGACTTATGGGGAATGAGGTTATAAGTTTAGTTGTATTCCAAAATTCTTTTCCATTCTCTAATTTTTTGATTTCATTTATTATGCTCTTTAGCTCCTTAGGATTCATGTTTTATGAACTACAAAATATTATTTCATGATTACTATTTATAGTCTCTAATACAAACGGAATGATCTTTTAATTCCCTAATCACTTTCACATAACCTTATGTACATTTTTATGCTGACAAATCTCCCCTGTTTACCCTTACCGAGCATCTGATATCAGAGCATTTTGTGTTTCCATAACCCATGTTGTGAGGATATGTATTATTTATGATGTTTATATAATGGGTGTTATTCATGAGGAATATAGTGGGAGATTTTTTATCTCACTTACGTAAATGTGTATATATTTCCATATTTTAAAAGACGTGATACTAATAAATTCTTTAGATGACTATTTTTAACATTTTATGTTTTCTGAAAATTTGACATAATGTCTATATATATGAAGATGAAGTTTTTATATTAGTACATCAAATTTATTGATCACATCAGACTATCTCTCCATCGAGGGGCTATCTATAAGTCGAACCCACCGATGGTTTACTAATATAAATCATTCTTCATATATAGAATAATCGATTTAATTCTAGAATAATGTGCCTTATCAAATATCCACATTGAGTAAAGGATACTGATTTTCCAATGTTTACCTAGTTTATCCAATAACTATCACGTAATCATTATATTTAAAAATGTTATACATTTTTGGAAATAATTATATCTGTTATAAATTGTATGGATATTTATTCGAAATTCAATGTTCAATGGTCATAGAAAATTGAATATTTCAAGGGGGCTAAAAAATTGAATATTGGACGTGAATTCACATACTATAATTGTCCAAATAAATCATAAAAAATCAGTAGAAAGTAAAAGGATGGTATCAAAAAAATATCACATGTGGATAATTGATAATGGGTTGTAGTCATTAATGAATATAAATACAATTAGAATATATATTGAATACATTCTTGAGGAAGAAATCCATTTCATATTGAATATTTTCTAGAAAATAAAAATGAAAATTATTCTATTTAAAAATTAAACTTTTAAAAATGAAATTTAATATTTGAATAAATGATGTAAGGTAAATATGTTAACATCATATTAGGAAAAAAGAACATTCTTTCATTAAAGGAAAAAATCTTAGGAATGTTCCTTTTCTAGAAATAGATAAGAATATTCCTTTTAAAACGATTGTAAAAGACACAAAAGTTAAATATATCATTAATAAATCATTTTTCAATGGTTAAAAAAATATAAAACATTATTTGAAAACATGATGTATATAAAAAATAGGTTCCACGACAATAGATGCAAATAATGTCAGGTCTTCTAAAAAACATTTTGAGTACCACATTGTGGAAAAATTGTTTTAATTCTTGAAAAAGTATATTAATATCTATAGTAGAATAAAATTAAAATGTTTTATTTATCAATTATAGAATAATTTCCTCTAATGGAAATTCAAGTGCATGAAATATTGAACAGAATGATATTATGAAGTAAACCCCTGTAAATTCCATAATATTAATGTGGTAATCAATCAAAAACAAAATTATGTCTGAAAATATAAAATCCACTAAAGAGATTTACATAAATTATTATATAGTAAAAATTTATTTCAAACATAATAAGTGAATATTAATGATACTGAGGATATTATATGACCTAAGAAGAAGACATTTTTTGGGAAATTCCATTCCTCATTGTAATACTAAATTAAAATTCTCAAACTTGATATAATTCAAATTGGAAATCAAAATACCATTAATATAAAATATTTTATCAAATAACTTTTAAAAAATATCATTTAATAGACCACTAAAATTAATTATGCGGAAAATATAACATTTATCTCATGGATGTAAAATGTGAGGAGAAATCCCCTTTATAAGAATTTCCTTAAAAGTTAATGTCCACTAAAATCATGTATAATGGTCTTAAGCATGTACCTGACTTATTCCGTAACCATAATCATATTTATTATATCATATATGATCTCCTTATAATATACTTTTAACCATTTGTTAATAATGCTTCATTATTTTGACTGTTTTGAGTGTTAATTATCTAGTTTTTCAAGTGTGTTTTGAAATGTTATTCGTTGTTCCTATAAATTATGCCAATATATCATCATAAAAAAATTATAAATTTTTATTTAATTATCCTATATTTTCATTATATTTATTTCTATAATGAAGAATATTATTTGGAGAGAGGAAATGAAAAACACTGTTTATGGAGATGGTATAACATACGTAAACATGAATTCTACTTCAACTTCTATGTCATATTCTAATGAACGAAAAGTATATGAAATATATGATTATAAAAAATCTAGTATCATATTAATGTCATATATTCCAGATTTTGTTTATTAAAATCAAATTTTAATACATTTCATGTATATTGTGAATGAATTACATCAATTTGTGGAGGTGATAGTCTAGACATCTACAAACAATGTTATCGTATTCCAAAAAAATGGGAAGACTGCTTTTATGAATTATATAAGAAATAAATAAGCATAAAAACAGAATAAATATCATATAGATCATATTTAAACTATAAATAAATCACTATTAAAACCTTTAATGGTCGTAAATGGTAGAATTATTGACATTAGTATGTGATGCGGAAATCCTCTAAAAATATGAATGATGATTTTGTTTCATATTTTATGATTTTTTTTTGAAATTATATGTCTAAAAATTACAATAAAAAATATAATTATATATATTATATCGAGGTTATTATAAAATCATGATTTTTGAATATTTGAGTATTGGTTAAGGAAATAAAATTAAAGTGATCATTTAAGAGTGTCACCTCATTTTCGTGTAACTCCTTTGGGTTTATAAAAAAATACCCCCATGGATAGCCTTATTGAAAAATTTAGTATTCTAGGATTAGGGGATGTATTTTGGGAATTTATTTTGGCTTACATTTTGTGATACAAAGTTCATTATTTGTTTAGATAAGTTCTAGTGGAATTTCATTTTTATAATGGAGGACAAGTGATATTCTTGTTAATTTTTTAAAAGGGAATTCCACCCATGTTTTTTTCACTGTGAAGTGCCTCAAATAAAAGGAAAATTTATATAAAATGGAGGATATGGTAGAAATATGAACATCAAATTTCTTATGTACAAGTATCTAGGTCATTTTGGGCCTTAATATTAATGTATACCCCATTCGTATGTTAAGTTTTCTCGTGATCACTATAATGAAATTTAATCATGTTAAATAATATTTTGTTAAAAAACATAGATGACCCTATTAGATATTATAACTTATATGATTCAAAAAATGGTATCTTTATTTCTAAATTCCAATCACTTAAGTGATATAAGGTAATTTAAATTTTGTATTATAAAGGCGATGATAATGCGTTTTAAAAAAAATATTAAAATATTGAAATTGTTTCATATTAAATTTCAATTTTAAATTGATTATAACGTTATAATTTGGATTAAATTATGTATAATTTATCTAATGAATCATTTAATCCAATAATATATATTATATAGCCCTAAAAATAATTAATAAAAAAGCAGTTAGGATTTTAAAATCATTCTTTTTCACTATTCATCAAAAATTTAAACTCACTTAATCATAGAAAATATTAACCCTAATTAAATTTTTAATTTTTTTATTTCAAAAATAATTAATATTTTTACATATAAGACTTATAAATGTCCTAAAAATTTTATTTAAAATTGGTTCTCTATTAAAATAAGAAAAACATCCATTAGAAAAAATATAGGGTTTAATGTGTAATATTGGGCTCTCTATCATCTTATGACTATAAAATATATTATAAGAATATCAAAATATTTGATTGGATATAAAACATATATTATAATATTTTATGTAATATTATTCATAATCTATAATTTAATTCCTTTGTTATACCATATTATATTAAATTATAATGTATTTCAATATATTGTTTCCTAGAGAAACATGGTCTTTAATGTAATGCATGTTATTGAAGATAGTCATTATTTCGTGTGTAGAATGATAACACGTGGTTTCATTATTTGGAAGATATATAATATTTTAAATATATTTATATTATTATTTATAATATGAATTATCAAAAGGTAATATGTAATGAAATCAAAATTAGTCATTTAGAATTTTTGAGGTGTTTCATTCTCCCTAACTTAAATAAATTATGTACATATAATTTAAACATGATTTTTGTAAAAACCGTTTTTTATACTTTTTAGGATTAAATCCCACATCATGAGTATAATTCGTAAAACAACCTCTAGAAAAGTGATAATGGGATGTGAGAAATTTTCACGGAATGCCATATAACTAGGCCTCAAAATATGAGAACATCAATAGAAAGTGAAGATACATACGTGTAGAAACAAATGAATACTTATAGGGACTGATTGAGGTTAGCAATAAAAAACATGTTAATGATCAATTTAATGTTTAGGGACTCAAATCAATAAATCAATAATTACTTTAAATACCATCATTTCAACAAAAACATACTTATTATAACTACATTGTATTTTGAGAATATTTTTATTAATGATGGGAAATTATTTCATTGAGAAAGAATATAATGAAATAAAATTACTTGTTGTATTTATATTGGAATAATTTAATCCTTTGGTTTTTCTTTGATATATTTCAAATTAATCCATTTACTATTGGAAAATAATATCCATAAATGAATTTGATTTTTGAATGAACTAATATAGACATTTAACAGATGTTAAGTACCATAAAAGAGTTACATGTATAACTATTTGAAATTAACAATTATCCAAGGAAAATATGTTTAATAAATTAATCTATAAACCTAAAAAATTGCACTATAAGTTCATAATTAATATTTATTCATTATCCTATTTAACTAAAATCAATAAAATATTAAAAAGGGAATTTTGTAGGTTTGTGGGTAGTAGAAGCCCTTTCCATCATTCAATAATGGGTTTATAGCTCACAAACTTTCAATGTTTGATGGGATATCAAATATCATACAATTTTTCCATTTCTAAAACCAGATAGATATAATTTCTAAAATAAATATGATAGACATCCTTTAAATTTAGTAATAAAATAAACATTTTACTATAGTTTTCAGTAGAAAATCAATTAATAAATACTACATTTATTTTATTTCCATATAGGTCCTTCCTTGTTATGAGGTTTAACATAGTACATTCATTATCATTATCTATTCAAATCACATATAAATGATTTTAATGAAAATATGATTTATCATATGAATATCCCCCAGGAGTGTCAAATCATGTTTGGAGTAAGTCCAATTTTTTTGAACTAGGTTACGCTAAAGATATGCATGTCACACCTATCATAGTTTTCCCAACTTGGTACATTTCTGTCAGAAACACACCCAATTGTAGTAACTCGATAAGGATTTATTTGTATTAAGATCCAAATAATATATACCTTACAAAAAGTATAGAATATTCTTCTATAATTATCATACAATTTTATGTCTGAGTTAGGATCTCTAAACAATGTTTTCTTAAATATATATCCAAAGGCTTCTACTAAACATAATATAATACAAACTATAGTGACATGAACCCAGAAATCAAAAATCAAAAATAAAAAATTGTTATTAGAAATTGGATGAATACCATGGTATGTGGGGGTGAATTAGGGTATGGAATAGTAAAACAAATTCCCCTTTAATCTTGTCTTATTGTTAAAAAACATTCATCTCTATCTTTTCTATACAAATTTATGAGAAAAAGTAAAATCATGAAAGATATACATCAATTTTACATGGTTCACCCTAATAGGGTTATGTCCATAGATCATAAAATGGAAATGTGTACATGT
The DNA here is from genome assembly GCA_963277665.1 of Viscum album. Taxonomy (NCBI): domain Eukaryota; kingdom Viridiplantae; phylum Streptophyta; class Magnoliopsida; order Santalales; family Viscaceae; genus Viscum; species Viscum album. The sequence goes on along the minus strand of OY728121.1, from coordinate 1,650,967,292 downwards.
AACAAATCTACTAAAATGCACTATTGTTTCAAATTTTGAAGTGGACTCACTATCCCTTGTAATTTATCATGAATTACAACTAGAAATCTCACTTGTATCTCAACTGAATTATAATCAATGATCTTTTAGAAGAATCCACTTTGACCAAATGAATCAATATGTTTGACACCTCATTTTTTGAATCATTATTTTTCACTTTTATCAATTTGATAAATACCCCTTTACCACAGAATTATTGGGTATCTTTTATTCTATGTTCTAGCTTTGTCTTTCCTGCAAGAACCACTATTAATTTTCATGAAATAGTTGAGTTTCAGTGTATAAATCCCAATCTCCCCTCACTATTGTTTGGTAACCTACTATATGAAAATTTAATTCTATGTGTGGACCTATATTTATATGAATCTCCCCTTCTGAAAAAATCTTACGCAATTTGGATCTTTCTATTTTTTCTATGGATCGAGCTATCCAACTAAGGGGTAGCTGCTAATTTATAGAAATTTCCAACCATACATTATGGATTATCTCCATCCATCCACTTTGAATGAATCACTTACCCAATCATAGAATACAATCTTTGACGCCTCATTTTTGTTTTTACTATCTTTTTCTAAAATCAATTTATTTTTATTTCATGGGTGATCACAACTTGATCTATGTCACATAAGCTTTTCATTCATGAAATTTCTGATCCATCACACAAATCGTCCCATTTACATAATTTTAAGATATGATCCAGAATCATTACATGCATATAAATTTTTTATTCACCATCACCTGAGTGGGAAACATCCTATTCCAAAAACAAATTTTTACATACTCCAAATTGTAGACACAATAATTGGGAAAAATATGTGTAATGACAACACCTTATATAAAAATCATTATATACCACCACTAGAGAAGCCATTCCTTTGTCTTGTATCTTTTTCAACAATCCCGTTCAATAATCTCTCAATCACTCCACAACTATACATGGAAACCTACTTCCTAAAATAAAAAAATCAACCAAATAATCTACAATTTAATCGTGATATATTTTCCTTGAAAAATATCAATATATATGAATAATATATAAGTAAATGGAATCTCTAAGGAACTAATAATTTATCAATCCTGGTAAAATCGATATATATATTATTATTGTATTATGAATGAAAAAATCATTATAACATATTTTTCTCAATAATAACTTTATTCCATGTATCCAATCCATAAGCCATCCTTAGTACGATTTTTGGATTCCTATAGAATTGAGGAAAAATAAGGGTGAGATAAAATTATCATTAATGGTTATTAATAGAAGAATCAAAAATTAATCAATGATAATATTCAATATGGAATTGTAAATAACTTAACACACATGATATGTAATAAATAAACTAATTGGATAAGTATTATGGAAAAAAATTGAAATCACATGACATTCAAATAACTAGATATGAATTAATCAATATATAATGTTAAGTTCTATAACACATTAAATTTATTAAATTAACTGACAATGAAATGCATCAATATATTATTTAATAGTAAATATCTAATATCTTATAATTATAGAACCAAAAATATTTAAATGCTGAACTACTGGACTCAATTATCCTATGTACATGATACCATTACTGTGATGAACATTAACAAGATGTCTTATAACTTACTAGGTGAAAAAAATCACAATCTTAGGATATCCAATAGATTAATCCCATGAGACAACTGATGCATCAAGGGGAAATTAATAACGGGCACCACCCATGTCGTACAAATCCAATGTATTCCTCATATATCGAATAATCTATTTCATTAATAAACAATGTACCATATCCAATATATGGATTGAGTAATAGATGATTATTAATTAATATCCCCCTAGTAAATTAAATAACATTCATGTACATACCATATGTAAAAATTCTATAATGTTTATGCAATAAGCATATCAATGGAAATTGATATAGATATTTAGGGGAAATTTAATTTATATGATCATAGGAAATTTAATATTACATCAGGGATATCAAGGGAATCATTAAAGTTAATCTCAACAATCCTCTTGTCAAAATCATTCATAATCTATACAGTGAAAGAATAAGGAAAATATCAGTAATGAATATGCTAATTGGATTCAGGATAAATGATTTTTTCATTGATGAATTGAAATACTATTAGAATATATTTTGAAAACATTCATAAGGAAAATATCAATGGAATTTTTAAAAAACATTGAAATTAATTTCCATAAAAAAATATAAATCCATTTTATCTAAAAATTGACCTATTAAACATTCAAGGGAATTCTCGAAGAAATGATATAGGGTAAATTCATAATGGATATACATGATAAAAAGACTAATACTATTTCTTGGTAAAATGGATAGAACAGTGCCTCATTCCAAAGGCGATAAGATGATTCCTTAGAAGAAGTTATTACAAAACAAAACTATAATAATGTATTTACAAAATCATTTTTTAATAGTTATAATAATTTTTGAAAACCATTTCAGAAAATAATGTTTTTAGATAAAAATTGGTTCTCAGACTAAAGAGGGAAATAGAGTTGAGTTTTCTAAAAAACATGCATAAGACATTATAATTACCAAATATTTAGAGAATGGTAATAATACATTAAAATGTAATGAATAACAATAGGATAAGAAAATTAAACAGTTTATTTAGCAATGGACAAATAATTCCCTCTGATGGAAATCTACTTGTATGAAATCTCAATCAAAATGAGATTGTGAATTAAAAAATGGAAACATTAATTATGTTGATCTGAGAATAAACAAAAATTTGGAATATTTATGTCAAATTTAAATACTCAACATATAAGTGGATGAAAAAAATTTAGAGTAGAAATTTATTACACACATAATATTTTAATATATTGAATAATGAATATGTAATATAACCCAAAGTAAATATATTTTGGATATGGATTTATTTTCCTCTTGGTAACCCTTATGTAAAATCCCTTTACATGAGATAATTCAAATTGAAACTAAAAATACCATGAATATAAAATAATTCATTATATAATATATCTATATGGTAATTTCATACATCACCTAAAATAAGTCTGTGGTGAATATAACATTTATCTCAAGGATATAAAAAAGTGAGATGAAAATCACATACCTTATATTTACATTAAGATGAAATCTATTTTACATCATGTGTAGTGGTTTAAAACACAAAAAAACATGTTATAGAACCATAATAATATTAATAATTTCATATATTATCTTTTTATAATATCTTATTACCTGTTTCATAATAGCATTTCATTATTTTCACTATTTTTGGGGTTAATTGGCTAGTTTTTCTAGTATGTTTTGACATGTTACTTATTTTCATATTAATTATATCGGGATTTTATCATCTAATTAATGATAAAATTATTTTATTAGAATATATATTAATTATAATTTTTTTATATTAAATATTATTTTTGTTATAGAAAAGGAAAATCAGCGTTCATAGAGATGGTAGAGCGTACTTACGCCTGAACGATACATTCATTTCCATATTTTACATTAAATATTATAAATTAACTTATATATATGTATATTATAATTAAAATTTAATTTTTATGTCACATATGTTATATATATTTATTAAAATAATCCTTAACACATTTCATGTATAGTGTTGATGAATCACATCGCTTTTAGGATGTTGTAGTGCACATGTCCAAAAAAATGTTGTTATCGTTTTACCATGAAATTTAAATAAAGAAGGTATGAGTTATATAGGAATTAAATAAAAATAAATACAACATAAATTTTATATATATAATATATAATCTATTAATAAATAATTATTATATCCTTTAATAGTCATTAATGGTAGAAATATCGATATTTGTTTGTGAGGCGGTAGTTCATCGAACACACAAACAATGATTACGTATCCCATTTAGTGGATGTGTGTCAATGAGTAGGTTGAAATTATATAATAAAAAAATATAATCATATTTAATATATTAGGGTTATTATATAATAATTATATAATAATATTTCAGCGGGTGGAAATGGAAATAAAATGAATGTGATCATTGAAGGGTGTGACCTCATTTTCGAGTAACTGCTTTTGGTTTATACCAAAAAACATCAAGGGATTTCATTTTACCCCAATATTGGAATCTAATATTAGGGGAGGGATTTATGGAAATTATTTTTTATACAATTTTTTATATAAATTTCATGAGATGTTCGAAAAGGTGGGAGGCTGAGTTATTTTTTATATTGGAGGAGAGGCATTCTGTTAAATTATTTAAAAGGGAATTTCACCCACATTTTCCCAATTTAATATGGATCCCATAATGTTAAAAATTAGATCTAATGGAATATTCGGTTGAAATATTAGCATAAAATTCAGTTTGTACATGATTATAGTACATTTTAGCCAATATGTTTATGGTTTAGTCCATTATTAAGGTAATTGTTCTCTTAATCACTATAATTAATTATAATCACATTTAGTAGAATTTCATTTGAATACGAATTTGACATTTTTAGAAATTATAAAATTGTTTAACTCTAGATATAGAATCATTTTTTCAAATTCAAAACACATTGATGGAAAAAATTAATTTAATATTAATCTCATAAATGGGATGAAGAAATATGATTTTTATTGTAAAAATGTTCAAAAGATTAAAATATTTTAATATCCATTTTTAATTTAAAATTAATTTCAATGATATAAATTGTAATTATTTATTTATTATTTATCTAATTTAACTGTAACACTAATAAGAATATTTTTTATACTTATATATAAATTAGAGGAAAAAGAAGTATTAAATAAAAATTCATTATTTTTTACTATTATTCAAAATATGAATACCAAAAAATATATGAAAATTTAACCCAAATATAATTTTTATGTTACTATTTTAAAAATAAATTTTATTTGGACATATGAAATTTATTAGAGTTCCAAATTTGGATTTAAAAATGGTTCCCAATTAAAAGACAACAAACTTGCCTTAAGGAAAAAAATATATTTTATGCTTAATATTGTGTTTTGTCTTATAATATGAAAAAAAAATTTATGAATTAAAAAATATTTCAATGGATCGTTATTATATATATATTCTCATATTTTTTTAATTTTATTTATAACTACTAATTCAATTGTTCAATTATATCTTACTATATTAAATAATATTTTTTTAACAATATGTTATTGTTCTTTAAAACTCGATCGTGCATGTATAGAAAGTAATTGATGGAAGAATTAATTGTGTGAGATGAAACCAAAATTAGTGTCGTCTTTATTTAAATTAATATAATATATTAAATTTAACTAAGATATTGAATATACCTCAATGATTCGAGAGTGTATATACTTTCAATTAAAAGCCACTCTTTTAGAATGTTCAGAAGTTACTTATTTTTTCCACATTTATGAAATGTATTTATAAAATATAACTTTATTTTGTTATAGATAGTTAAATTTTATATTACTGTTAATTTTATTAATTTTATATGAATATTTTTTTAATTAATAGGTAAAATATATTTATCATTTAATTATCATTTTTAAACAATTTTAAATGATTTATTTTGTTTTAAAATTTAATATGAAATTAATATTATTAAAATTATTTAATTATTAGTCTTATTTATATTACCCTAATTAATTATATGAGTAAATTTGGTATAAAATCATTATATAGTATGAAAACATTTTCATTGGAATATTGATTTTTTATAATTTAAACGATTTAATTTTTAATAAAATTCTTATATATTTATAGGAATTTTATTTTATAAATTATATCACATACTTGGAATCATTTTAATTAATATTAAATATTATTGAGAGCTATTTTTAAATAATTAATATTAAAATCGATAAAAAAAATTAGTTACCATGTTTTAGGTTAAAACATGCATAATAGATGTCAAAGTCAAAATAATTTAATGAAAATTACCGATAATCATTATAAAACCCAAATTTATGGTTTTATATCAACCTAAAACTTATAAAATAATAATATTATACATTTTGGAACCTTGTTTCTATGAAAAAATTGCCATTATTTTAAATCATAATAAATTTACAATTATTTCACTAACCTCAATTATTAAAGGACATAACCTCTAGTATCCTCTCCATAATTGAAGAAACTTTTACCACAAAATAATTAACAAATTACCTTCCTATAATCCTTCATAAATACCTAGAGTCCCTTTTAAAAAACCATCATATTAATGATTTAGCTGTATACCTAATATGGTTGTCTGAATAAGAGGTATATTTCTTAATAGTGCATTTTTATTTTATTAATTCTCCTAACCCCTAAAAATATTATTAAAAATGATTCAATTATAAAAAATACATGTAAAATATAGGTTTATTTTGTACATTTAATTTAATAACATAAATCCATATCCCCAATTGCCAAATTGGAAAATAAATTGTTGATCGTGTCTCTGGTAGAATCCCTCCTTGCGAACCAATGTAGTTAATTTCCAATCACATCCTCTCATATCTAGATATAATAATTTATTTAAAATATATATAATATATTTTTGATGAAATTAAAATTATTTATTTATAATTCCACAATTTCCATCATATCATCTAATTCATTAGAAAACAACAATGATGCATAAGTGTACGGGTATACTACCACCCTTTGGAGTGATGTGATTCATTTTAATTTTTTTTTAAATGGGTTGTAAGATGTATATAATTATTAATTTATATTATTTATATGATAAAAAAAGTATTCTGTAATGATTAATTATTAAATACCTTTCATTTATTCTGTCCATCGAAAAATAAAAATTGTTTTCAGTCATATGTATGCACTACCATCTCTTTGAATGATGTAATTCATTTGTATATATATAAATTTTTTTAATTACATTAAATATTTATGTAATGACTTTATATTATATTTATATAAGAAATAAAATTCTATTTTTCATGTAATAATGATACAATTATAAGTACTAGTTCTACAGAACCGAAACATACCTAGAAAATGAAGTTGTTATCATCCAGAATAGTGATTTCAATAAATAAGTATTAATAAAAATGTGGTAAATAGTTATAAATAAATAATTTATGGTATGATATATATGATTATATTTCATGAAAATTTTTATAATAAAACTATATATATTATATAGGTGATGCTAATTTTCACAAATAAATTCAATATATTAGGAATGTGATTTATGTTTCAAACCAATTTTTAGTCAAAAATCATTATACATGAATTTAAATTGAGGAAATTATATAATCCTTATATGATAAATATATTTACTTTTTATTATTATACTGTTATTTTTTAAGAAAACATTATTTACTTTCATTTTTATCATCATAATTACCCAAGATCCTGAAAGACTGTTTTAGGTAAAAAAATTATTATACATTGTTATTCATGTGGGAGTGACTCTCTTCCATATCCATGTTTTCTATAAATATTTTCAATATTATATTGAAAATTTAATAAATATTGTTTAATTTATTTTTATCCAAATTTTAATTTTTACAAAATGTTTTAAATTGTATAATATTTTCATTTTCACATTGAGTAACTTTTTTTCTTTTTATGAAAGTATATAAGGTTTGTTTTATTTTAACTTCTATGACATGAACTAAATATACAATAATTAATGAATCTAAATGATTTGAATATTAAATTATATGTCTCCATAATTCTCAGCAATTTAAATATTTTCAAAAATATTATGAAATCTTCTAGATTCAATGAATTTATTTAAAAATGGAAATTTATTTTTCTAGAAGAATGTTTTTAATGAGTTTTTATTTATTTATATCATTCAATGAAAATGACCTTTTATGATGATTATGTTTATATTTGGATATGATCCAAAGATACAATACATAATATTTTTATATGTTTTCTATTATTATGATTTTGAAATTTTTATAATGCTCATTTTTTCCCTGGTGTTATACTTTTATGGATAGATGGATTGTTTATGTGAACCTTTTTCTTTGAAAAGGTTATTATATGATAATAAAATTAATGATATTACCACAAAAATTTGTATATTTTTAATTATGTGTTTTGAGGGATTATCATTATATATCCCTCTAAATAATTTGGAAAATATTTGTATCTCATGATATTATTAGGTGATGCGTGACAATGTTATTAATTAACTATGGGAACAAAGTAAATGTTCTTCAACCAAAATAGGACTCTAGTGGTGAAGCCTGTTTAATTATCATATGTGAAATTAGTAGGTTTTCCAAATCCACTTTGATTTTATTTTCTTAGTTGTTAACAACGATATAATAAATAATTTTTATAGTCACATTATTATCAGACTTTTTTGACATAAAATTACGGTTCATGATATATTTGTGATGATTTCCCAATATTATGATTCATTTATTTTTAAATTAATATTTTTTATTAAATTACTCATGTTTATGATCATTAATTGATTGGTTAAAAATATTTTATATTTTAGTGTTGGTCTCATACCCATATGATTATATTTTGATTTCATAGGATTATTCACTAAAATCGTCCTTGTGTACCTAGACTAAGAATCCGAGATCACCAATTACCTTGTTTCCTTTAACAAGGTTATAATGAAAAAGTTTTATTATGGTATGTCAATGAAGAGTACTAAATGGGAAGATATTTGAGAATTTTTTTTGAAGATAATTCATCAAATAAAAATATTTTGAACCAATTTTTTAAATAAACTAATATATTATGTACCTCTAGTGTGTATTTTAGAAATATATTCGATATTAATATATAAATATTCAATATATATGATTCAAAATTAAATGTAATTATATTTGGTATTGGAGTAGGTTTTAGTCCATAATCTGACATTATGGATAAAAAATTTTCTAAAAACCATGGGTATATGTCTGAATATATAATGATATCCTAATGTTTTCTTAAATAGGTGATATTGTTGTTTTTATAACACTACATATTTTTCATGATTATAAAAGTGGATATGTATTTGGAAGAATTGAATCTTGGGTTTTAAATAATGAAATATTTTTTTTGAGAATATCTCAACCATCATTCTTGGGAATGGTGATTATAACCTTCCTATGAACTAAGTTTGACCTTCCTCGGGAATATAATTGGGTTAATTAAAATTTTCATCATTAACCATTATGTGGGATTTAAGAAATTAATGATAGTGGATGACCTACGATAATTCTAATATTTAATAAGATGAAAATAATATTTCTTTATTTTAAATATCCAAAATTTTGTTGTTATAATGGTTTCCCACAATGAATATTGTTTCAAAGACTTTTTATTTTTTGGTTTTAGTCAATCAATGGAACTACAATACATTGTTCTACCAATGAAGTTTACGAAAATAAAAATATTTGTCCACCTAAGACATCAAATTAAATGAGGTATATGAATAATTTTATTACTATGCTCATGAACCTTTCTTCGGATACAAATCATAATGAGATTCCAAATGATAAGTGGAGAGAAAATTTTTTTAGTGTTTTTTGATGTAAAATACATGTTATTTTAATAATTTTATTATATAATATTTACTTCATAAGGGATAAACATCATTCTAAAAATATTTTCCATTCTCTAGTGATAAAAATATTAAATAGTTTTCGTAGATGTTTATCATTTGGAGTACAAAATGGTTCAATGGTGGAACCTTATTAAGAATATGATATGATAAATATAAATTTACTTAATAAAATGGGATTAGTATAAGGGTATTTTTTTGTTTACATTCCTCATATTCTATGTATAATGACTGAGATGGATTTACTAGAATATAAGAAAATGGAGAATGAATCCATTTTTACAAATATGGAATATTAAACCTGACATTAAAGGTATGATTTTGGATTATTCATTTCCCAGAATGGAAAAATTGATTTATTATTTAGTGGAATAAAACCATGTATCTATATGATGATAGATACTACATTCAGTAGTAAAATTGAATAAATCATTTAATGTGAACTCAATGTAGAAATGGAAATTTTATATTCACGCCATTTACAGAATTTTGATATAAAATTAATGATTGAGACTCATGAAACTCAGAAAAAGTCACTTGGTGGAATTAAATTGAATGCATATACATGCCTGGTTTTTGAGAAGAAATATCAGGGTAATTTAATGATTTTGTAACAGGATTTTATTTAAATATGTAAATGTGTGTCACAAATCCCATGAATGTAAAAATGAAATGAATGAACCGCTTATGTAAATAGAAAAAATGAAAAATTCCATCTGATTCACCAATCATGTCCTCATCTCCAAATGAAAAGAGTATAGAAATTATCCCAACATGTTCCTAAATAAAACAATTTATTATGATTAATGGTGTAAATAACCTCTTAATCTCAAAGAAAAATAGATATATAGTGTGTTTAGAACTATCGAAGTGGGTTATAAGAATGATTTCACACAAAGTAAATATTGTACCAACTATATAATAACTAATGTCTTATATGAATCTTCCTCTACCCACTTATATATATCTATGTAATTTTCAAATGGTAGAGAAATAATATCTCAAATATTAAATATATCATGATAGGTGAAAAATATGTATTGTTTGATGGTCACATCTCATGTCTATTAGTCCATACTGATTTATGTTTTTATGAAATTTTATCAGGAAAATATATTGATTCTCCCATTAGTTGAATTTTATATAAACATTGTAATATAATATAATTCATTAAATTAAGCCAAATCAACTGCTGGAGAAGGTAGGTATCTATCCATATTTCAAATTAACACATGATAATTTAACAATGCGAAGATAAATACAATCAACAAATTGAGAATACATCTATCAATTGGGTATTAATTATTATCCATGAAGGATATTTATCTGATATGGTTGGGGAGAAACTCATCATACAATATGTGCCTATTGTTTTGCTAATTTTGAATGACTTTCTAAATTTATTTTATATCCTTCCTCTGTGTCATGAATTTGAGTTTTCAATAATAACCGAACCTTGTGTAACACATGTTTTATATAAATAATATATAGTGACACAAATTAATATGGAATAATTGATGAACAAAATCTAATAGAATCTTGACAAGTGATTTATTTGGCTATATTCAGCACCTAGGGTTTCCATTTTTCATTATCTTAAAAAGGGATATATATATATATATATATATATATGAAACACTTAATTTTTATCTTGAAATTAAAAATATCAATATCAAAACATCTGTCCCTTACCCCTTATAAATTATTTTATTTATAAATTATAAGGATCTGAATACTATTATTAGAATGATAATTGATCTTGGTACTATCAACTGAGGATCAAATGTGAAGGTATACCCCAGAAAATATTTTATATGAGTATTGGATAATATGAATTTATAGTGATCCAATTGGTCTTAAAGATTCCCTTTCTATATAAAATTACATTATTAATAGAGTCATCAAATATTACCATAATAATTTTTTTCAGTTTTCATAGATGATATTATTTTATAGAAAAATGAAATAAAAAAGAATGATAAAAAATTGAGAATTTGACTAATGATGTTTAACAAGGATGATCTATACGAAAAATATATCATGTTTGATTTTTTTTCATCATAATGATTCATTTTGGGGTCATAAAATTTCATGTGAAGGTATTTTGGTGGATCCTTAAATGATTGTTTTAATTGTGAAATAGATCAGACTGACTTTGGTTTTTGAGATTTATACTTTTCTTAGTATTTAATGAAATTATTGATTAATATTGGAAAATTTCACATTATTTTCTAATCTAATAACTCGGTAAACTCAGAAGGGATATAAATACCTTTAGAAAAATCAATGTGAGGAACATTACAAGAATTTGACAAGAAGGTTATTCAGTGAAACTATAATTAATCTACCCTTCATTATGGAAATATTTTTAATATATATTGAATCACTGAATAATTTCTTATCGTGAATTCTAATTAATATTGGTATGGAGATAGCTTATTCCTCATGAATATTTATGGGTTAGGAGTGAAATTACTCAACTCATTATTTGAAGTTTGTTGAGGTAATTTTCAAATTGATGATAAAAAATAATTGTCTTTATAGATTAATTTGTGATATATATACTCCTAATATAATATATATAGTTGTTTTCACTTGAAAAGTGGTGAATATAAGCAAGGGGATATGGTTAGATCAAAAAATTGGTTATTACTACTCAATACATGACCATAATCTGAATGTGATCAAGGAGGTTTAGGCCTTGAGAAGAGTTCATAAAACTAGATTATATATGATAAGGATCACAAAAGATACAATATTTTGATATTTAAAACAGATTTATCTGAAAATTGTGAAGAATGTTGAGAAGTATTATCTTTCCCAAATTAATATTAAACCATATAAATATATATGAATTAAAGGGGAAAATTAATATGTAATGCTATAATAGATAGTTGGAAATGTCCATGAGTTCAACCTTAATTGTAATGGAATGATAATGCCTAGAAAATTTGTATGTGTCACATACATACATAGTTTGAGTATGATCTATTATATGAAACTCATATTTCATAATTCACTCTTCATCCTACAAATATGAATATTTATATATGAATAAATATGTGTTTCATGAGGGACACCATTGGAGGGGATATTGAAAAATATGTATCCTAGTACTTGATATGCTATCAAGTCATGTCTTAGAAGAAGAAATCTTATGGTATGTAATAATAATTACCCATACCAAAAAAGAAATGGGATGACATTACAACATAATATATCATTGGACTCATGAAATCATATAGATTCATTGTGTTATCTGGGTAATTTGAAATCACATTGTGAAGTCGGGAAACATCCTGGATGCCATAAAATACTTATTTCATGATCAAATATCCTAAATTTATATTAAGGAAGTGTTAATGGTTCATGTTTTACAACATCCTATAGTATCATATTAGGATATGTGGTTTACCAATAATTTATGGTGAAGACTTTAGTAGGATATGGTTATGTAGTTATGTTCTTTCACTTCTAACTGTCATTATAATGATTGTCAGTAAAAATAATTATTCAGTCCATATGGGATATTTGAAGGTCACATTCATTAGAATTAGAAGGCCATTATGATCAACAACTTCTTCTAATGAACATTAAAAAACTATTTTCACTCGAGAATTTAAATAGAACCATATGAAGCCATAAATGTGAAGAAGTGTAGAAATATAATGTGTCTGAATGAAGTTTGTTTAATAAATTTATTATGTCCTATGATTCTGGTGAAATTTTAGAGATTTTTAGATTCATTCAAAAATAGAACATAGAAGAAAAATATTAATCTAATTGTTATTATGACAAAATCACGAACATATGGAGTTTAAATTTACTGGTAAGGTATTTCTTTATATTTATCCATGAAATAATATCCAGAGACATAGGATGAATGGAAAAATGACTAACATGATTATTTTTACTTATGTAATCCTTATCATTTATGGTTGGTATTTTAGATGTTGGTAAATCCACTGAATCTCTGTCATGTTCATAATGTGTTCTTTGAATCTTCCCTAGGGAAAGAACATTCCTCAAAATCACTATGTAAATGATTTAGAGTTCAAAACACATCATAAAGATATCTCTTATGAGGAACCACATGACTAGATTCTATAATATATAAATTAGGTTATATAAAATGATACAACTCTACTAGTAAAAGCTTTCTAGAAAACTACCAATTGTAGTAAGAAATATGGGAACCTGAGGATATGAAGAAGAAAAAGTGTTCTCAGTTGTTTAAATTATTGTAATGAAATTTTTAGGGAAATTATCTTTTTTTGGGGGTTATAATGTTACGCCACTATAATTTAGGATGAATCTTTTTCAAAAAAAATTATTTTCTTTGATTGGTTATGTGACACAAAACATCAAATTTAAAAAAAATGTGATATAATATTAAAATATTATAATTTTCTATGATAGTTTGCTCAATGAAATATTATTTTTTTGTATGAAAATTACAAACAATTTTTTAAAAAAATATGTTTTATACATGTATAAAATAAAATCATTAGCTATCAGATTATTAGAAATGAAAATAAAACTTTTTTTAAGGAAAAATAAATATTTTTCACAAAATTGCAATTTATGGGTGAAATGAATTTCTTATATAAATAATTTTAATTAGTAAATTTTGTTAAATAGTTTAAATAAAATTAATTTATAAAAAATTCAACTAAAAACATCCAATTTATCTAATCTTTTTTCATGGATTGATATTAAAATGAAAATTATTTATGCATAAAAATGTATTCTTTTCATACATGTTATTATGTTATGTTTTTTCCCTTCATCCTATTGTAGTAAATATATTTAAATAAATAACCTTCATTTTTCAAATAAAATTTTAATAATTATCTTATAGTGTGTTTTTTATAATATAATGAAATGAAATTTTTTAAATGAATAATGAAAAAATATTATTTTTATTAAAAGTGAATTTTCAATTAATGAATTTAGACACATCTATTTAAAAATATAGTTATAAAATAATAATTTGTTTAATTATCCTATTATTAATGCAATTTATAACACTTCAATTGATTTACTATTAAATGTTGATAGAAAAAACATTTTATACTTAAGAAAACATTATCTCTGGAGAACAATATTTTTACCCTTTTGATAATTAAATTTAAATTAAATTATTGTAGTTATGTGTGATTAATTTGGTAAATTTTATTCAATATTTGGAATCATAATGAATAATTTTATGTAACAAAATTATCATAATTTTTTGACAAAATTTATAGAAAAATCATTAAAATACTTTTGTTACAATGTTTGTTGTTAAAACATGATTACCTGGGGTTAAACTCAACTAATAATGGTATCAATGACTCATAAATGGATTAAAAATAATTGGATAGTTGTATAATGATATTAAACTTATCACCTCCTAATATGATACATTTTTATCCTTTCTCCAAATAATGTTACATGACATTGTTCTAATGATTTGGAAAATTACAAGTATCCCACTCACCCGAATTATATATACAATTCCCATTTCCCCTCATATCAATACATCAAAAGAATTTTGGTTCAAAAAATCCCATAAAGTCCATTAATTGAATCCATATCAATTATATATGGACCTATACTTGATAAAAAATCCTTCTAAGAAAAGGATATAGGTAAACACCTAATGAGGTTTTCCGGATAAGAGGTACAATTCTTAACTATACACTTTAATTGTACATATTCTTATAAATCATTAAAATATACTTATAATATGATTAAAAAATGAAACAAGTAACATATATATTAGTACAGGTTATTTGTTAAAATTATTAACCCATGTCCATCTCCTTTTACATAAAATGGAAAAAAAATCATTCAAACATGAGGATGATGATCTACCACCTCAAGAACCGATGTAATTAGTTTTTCCATAAATAACTCTCAGTATTGAAAAAAATGAAGAATTTAAATTATATTTATGATATTTATGGAATAATTATTCTTTTTCAATTTTAATATCATATCAACCATTTTACCCTCATATATGTGGTAATATTATAACGTCTCATAAGCATACATGGGGACTATAACCTCTAATAAGTTACGTGATTCATTTTTCATTTAAATTTTATGTGGGTGGTAATCAGGATGGATTTAATTAATATTTATCATTTATATTATATAAAAATTATTAATTAAAATTTAATTTACATTTACTATTTGTTCTCTATCCGTTGATAAATGAAAATATCAATCTTCCATACTTATGGCTTACCATCTCTATGAATGAGAAAATAATTTTTTATAAATAACATGCATCGAGGACACTAAGTCTATATAAAATGAATATATATATTATTTATATCATTATTAATATTTGATTCATGATGAGAACTAGATAAAATTATTATTAATATAAATATATTGAACCAAAACACACATGGAAAACAAAGCATTTATCGCCAAAGGTAGTGATTTTAATAAAGAATTATTTATAAACATCCAATAAAAGGATATAAGAATATAATGTAGGGTATTAAAGGTATTATTATGGTTCTATAATACATTTATAATAATCATATTAGTATTATACATGATTTTTAAAAGTGTATAAAAAAATTCAAGATATAAGTAAATGATTTATGTTTCAATCCTATTTTTAATTTGGGTTTTATACATTAATTTCCTTTGAGGAAATTTTATGATACTTATCTGATGTATATCCTTCTAAATTATTATCCTTGATTTTATTATTGAGAGAAAAAAAATACATTTTTACGCAATTTATTTTCATAATTAATGAAAATATGTTTTAAGTAAAATAGACTATATTATTCTCTATGGTCATGAATATTTCTCTTATGTATCCTTGTTTCCTAAAAAATAAATTATAATTTTAAAAGTCAGCAATTATTATTAACATCAGTTTTTACCCTTTTCTGCTTTGAAAATTTGATTTAAATTTTATCTCGAGTTTATTTTATAAAAATGGTCTGTTTTACACATTACATTAATTTGAAAGGGTTTTTTATATGTACGACGTGATCATTATTAACAATAATCATGATATAATTTTTATTTGAAAATTTACTTACATGTTTCCATAGTACATTAAATTATAATTATTTCCTTAATATTTTTTAACGGATTATATTTTAATGATTTAATTTCATTGTGGAAACCTTATCTTCATCGAGAATGGTTTTAATGATATTTTTCTGGTATTTATATTCAGTAATGACAATAATATTTTTAATTTATTATGTTTATATAGTGATATAATCCAGTGCAACCATATTATTATTTATTTACAGGAATAATGATTCAGAATATGATATTTTTATTAAACCCATTTATTTTATTGGTGATATACATTGATGGATTGATGAAATATTTATGAAATAGGGTTTGTTTATTAGGGTTGTATTATAGTGACAAGATTAATGATCTTATGTAACACATATTTATGGATTTCATTCTGTGATGTGTTTTCATTGAATTATATATACCTCCAATGAATTGGATAATTACTTATATCTCATAAGATAATTATGGGATGTAGATCATTGTTTTTTATACACTATGGGAATCATAAACATTTTCTTGGTCCAATATGGGATGTATATGGTGATTCCAGGTCCTTTTTTATTTCAAAAATGGGTTGGGATTCCTAATCCACATTGGTTTTATTATCATTGATCATAAATAATTAAAATGAAATTTTTTCAATAATTATGATGGTACCAGACATTTATGGCATAAACATATGATTCATTACTAACTTAGGATGGGTTTTCACTATAAATATTGATCTATTTTTAATTGAGAAATATTTATTCCATGACACATGTTAGTGATCTTTGATAGATTGTGTATGAACATTTTACGTTATGGTCATGATATCATAAACTTAATAATATATTATGATTTAATATGATAATCCATTAATATATCTCATGTTCTCTGTTACTAGGAATCTATTCTCACTATTTCATACTTTTCCTTTCCCATGGTTTGGAATATTAATTATGAGTTGGGTAAGTGTACGAAGAGTTCTAAAGAGGAAGACCATTGGGGGGATGTTAATGATCTATCAGGAAATAAGATGATTGCTAACCTCATACCCAAATACATTATTCATATATTATCCTCCTACGTGAATATAGAAAATATCTTTAATATTAATCTTAAAATATATAAAATTTATTCATGAAAATGAGAGATTTATATACTAAAAATATTATCAAAATGTATATTTATGATTATATTAGATAGAAAAATATTGTATCCACACAACCAAGACCATTCTGTTATTTTTCTATTCATATTTGGTAATGAGTAATTATTTTGGGTTAAATTTCAACTACTCAATTTGTACTGGTTTAGCATTATGGGATTCCAAAAATTATGGTTGAATTTTATTCCAACAGATTTGGTGATTCCACTGAGGATTCACTCTATTGTCAGCAAGAAAATTCATTCCACATTATAAATGAAAATGTGTGGGATTATCAAGGGTTTTCATAACTTACTTTCAAATAATGGGTTTCTTACACAATTTATGAGTTAATAAACAAATTAGTTTCAATGAAAACTAATGATATAAAATGACAAGTCGAGTCATGAATCATGATGAGAAGGATTATTATATAGATTTTTTGAAATAACAATAGGATGTGTTTTTCTAGGATCAATATATTGTTATTAAGAGTATATCCCCATGTTTTGGAATCCCACCACATGGGATCAACCACTCACCTATATGGATAAAAATAGGTTACATAAATTATGCATCCTACACATAGATCTCTTATTGAAGTTGGAGTTCAAAATTTTATAATGGAATATTTCAGTAGACATTTTCATTAGAAAAAATTGATTTTCAATGATTTCCACATTATAAAAAAGGATTGGAATATAATATTATTTTTTATCTGAATATTTATAATCAATATTTCTCAATGAAGGAAAAAGGAAATCCAAATAAAAAATTTATAAATGATGATATTTGAATTAATATTATGTAAAATTAATCTAAATGTGATAAAATGATGAAGTAACCTAATGAAAAGAAACCTAGAAAATTTAGAATCCCATGGGTGAATTTATATATATATTTTCACTTAATTCTAGGAAATATAGTGTCTACATACCAACAAAAAATTCAAACCGCCATTATTCTATTTATTTGAATGAAAATAAGGTAACATATATATGACTTGGTAATAAAATATTTCTAGAATCAACATCACATCATCAATATGTTATAGTTTTTACATAATTATCAAAATGTATCTTGTATATAAACATACTAAAATTTATCTTATGATCTATTTCTAGGAATTTAGAATATTTTATAGTTCAGAATTGCTCCCTTGATTTTTATCAAATGATATTTAGTAAAATATAATACATTATTACACTATTGAATATATTTTAATTACTATTACACTATCATATTCATTTCATCATTATGAGTTCTCTTAGAAGCCTCATCGATTAAAAAATTCATATTAAAAAACTGATGATGAATGGAGTCATGTTCTAATGGGACATTGATTTTAGGAATTTTTCCATAATCTCATGTAATATCACATGATTCCCATAATTTTAATTTTATATGTTCATGTTAAACTCATTATTATATATTAATATAATATATATTGATATGAATTTTCCCTCAATTCCTAGAGAAATTATGAAGGAATATAGGATATCCATTAGCACCTCACTAAAACTATGATGGAAATTGAGAGTTGATAGAATAATATCAAAATATATTCATGGAATTTATTTCTATAGTGTTGAAGAATCATATTTATATACAAGATTATCATATATACTTAATTTAACATATGGAAGGACTTGAATTAATCCCATGTAAATAAATTTAAATTGTATAATTATCTGGGTAGGTTTTTATTTCATAAAAATGTGATATCATATTTCTATATCAAAATGTTTTCAAATAAATATTTTTGAAAAAATATTTGGTACTGAATCCCTCTCTATGAGATACATTAGTGGACATATCCCTCCAAATTTATGATGTTTTCTCCATTATTGAAGAAACCAAAATGTGTTAAATTATTTTTAATTGAATGTTTTGATGTCCAAATGAAAAGTTAATGGAGGATCTTAGAAACAATAAAGATGGTTTGGGGAATGCTTTCAATTCCCCAGTATGTAAACCTCTACCATTATTATTTTTCCATTTTAAATGGTGGAAAAATATGGGGGAATAATAACACACCCTTTTTAAGTCCCTATCAATGGTCATGAATTATTATTTTCTTATAATACATCACATGTGACAAATATCGGGAGTTCAAAAAGATCAATGTAGAATATGACATCAAAAAATGAGGATCATGTTCCACTTCATGATTATGTATGGGATTTTATATCTCAATTAATATCAAATTCGGTGTTCCCTTTTGAATAATGTTTGAAAATTCCATTTCAAATACCATGTATAATCTGGCCATATTTATTGTAATTTAATGTTGTATGGTTTCCGAAATTCAATGAAATTCCTCTATAAACAAGGCTACAATAGGGTCATTCTCAAATATTTTTATGGATAAGATATCCTCACTATTATATAGTATTTCCATGAATACACTATGGAATAAATTAAATGAAATACTCTTCCTTTTATTAAATAATAATTCATGTATATTTATGATCATCAATGATACAAGACTACAAGGATTTCCCAAATAACTATCATTCCATTTAGATACATGCTGTCAACATCCCTCAAATTATGGCGTAATTATAAAAAGGTACATCAATTGGTAATTAAAAATCTAGAATGATCACTAGATTTATATTGATAATTAATATCTATATATAATAATACTTTCTTCATTTCATCTAAGAAGATGAACCTATATATAAAGTGAAATATTGATTCTAATCCATTATCTGACTATCACATAGTGAAAAATATAGAAATATTAGAATGCAATAATACTCTATCAAATATAAATTAAAAAATATAAAATAATGAAAAAAATATGCAGGCCTTAAATTATCCATTAAACTATATGAATATCTCACCACTACTTGTAATGCCACTCAAAAAACACCGCATAACTTTTGAATGTGGTTAAGGTAGTTATTTCTTTTGATGATCAATTTTATCCACTATAGATACCTATTTGTGATCATTTAATTAAATATAAATGATATTAGATATATATTGATAAATTATAATAGAATTTGAATAACAATTTACACACATTACAATACCTGGAATTATTAAGAATTGGTTATCCTGGGTGTTTAATAGAGAGGTTCAACACCACCCTTTAAACAAATGAGAATTGAGGGTCGACTTAGGAATGAAAATGTTATAAAAAAAGACACATTTAATGATGGAAATTCAATTAATAAATACTGTATATTAATGTGTCTTACTCTCTAATTACCCAATATTAAGATCATATCACATATCCTTATAATAAAACGTTTTTTAAGAAATTTTTTTTATATTCACACAAGGATGTAAAACATGCACATTGTAATACTATAAACTATATTCCATATGGTTTCCACCACAATTAATTAAATAACATGAAGTAAATATCCTTATCACAATACTATTGAAATGTAATGTATACAAAATTTCTTTTTGGCCCTAAACATATTAGAGTAATCAATCCCACATGACATGGTCTCCTAATATAACAACATCATCAATATATGTGTATCAAGTGTATATACTTCCTAATTTAGGTTGGGATTTTAAAATTTTCATTCAATGGTGAATCCTATAATTATCCTTTTTATATAATTATATGTTCTTTAGTTTAAATTATCATATGATACATATCAATGTATTTAAAACCTATCTTGGAAAAATATAGTACATGTTTTTTTCATTAAAATATTCTTTTCACCATAGTGGAATAACAAGAAATTATACATATAAATTATTGAGACTCTTATAATCTCATGGAGGTATGCATTATCTATAATATACTATATCAAAGTGAAAGAGTTAGATCTATCTAGACAATCTTATTATAAAACATAATGTGGATTTATTTCAATTATAACATAATATGTATTTAAAGTTACATCACCCAAAATTGATCATGCTATAATCCCATATTTTCACATATATATTATTCCATAATGATGGTGATAGTTATCATAAATAGTCATTAGTTTTTATCATATGATTATATTAATGAATAAATCCTTCATGAAAATAAATTTTCCCAAGTGTATAATTGAGATACAAACTAATACCCCCACTTCCCTTTCATATTCTAATATTCAGTGATTTGTAAATCAATTAAATTAAAACTAAAAAAAAATTCTCTCCCTTCCCACAATCCAAGAATTTGGGATTCTAATTGACATTAATATTTATTCCTAGTAATAAAATTATAAAATTATATACCTTTTCAGAGTTTGACACTATATGTGATATGGAAAATCATTTCATGAATTATGGGTATTATAAATTTTTATTAGGACTCACCCCTATAAACCTAGATGTGGATAAAATTTCCCCACTACAAAACATCATGTTTTTTGCAGAGCATCCATATCTCCTAAAAATATTTTTTTGAATTAATTTCTCAAAGTGAAAATAGTGTGATCTTGACCATTTGTCATGAATCCACTGAAGATTTATATTTTACATTTAACTATATTCAAATACATTTTGGTAACCTGATCTGAGAATAATTTAGATCAAGATATTTTGATTTACTTTTTTCATTACCTTACCATATACCATACACAATAGATTGACTCTTTGAATTACAAAAAATATTCAATGGTTAATTGTAATAATTATATCATTTTATAAGTGATCCCTACGGAATGGTGACTATATTTTGGCATCACATTCATCCCACATAAAATTGACCCAGGGAATGTTTTTTTCCAAAATTAAACATCTATAAACCCCATATACCTACATAAAAATATGTTAACGACACATTATTAAAATATGATCACTGGAAATTCTATGCATGTCTATTCAGTGGTAAAATAATGGACCCATCATTCTAATGGCATTACCATTTATCCAAATTTGCATGTTATCAACTCATCTTCAAATTATTCCAATACATTAATCTATAATATATATTAAAAATAACCCCCTATTAAAATATCTAATAACATTTTTGATTGTACAACCATAATTTGGTTGGAGGAATTAATATAAAGAATATTTCTTATACCAGTACTATTCTCACCGTTATTGTTAGGCTAGTGGTCCATTTTCTATAATATTAGTAACCTCACTTTTGATGCCAACTCTAGTACCTTAAAAATGAGTACAATTATAAACCTATAAATATTATGATATGAAATAAAATTATTTAGGATTATTTATACATTCATTATATGAATTAAATTGAGTTTATTACACCTCCAACTATGGATATGAGACCACACTTTTGGTCAATGTGGTATGATCTTAAGTGTTTTCCAGCATTTATAGCAATGATATATGACCAAAATATATAATTCCCCTCATGTATAATTTTTAAGTCAATCTATTTTTATAAAATGTTAGAAATGGCTCGTCATCATGAAATCACAAAAATGGATGTATAATAAAAAGATGAGTCTTATGTCACTAAAATATTTTATCAAATATATTAGGAATATTATAGAGTGAAAAATAATAAAAAGAAAAAATCCTACATGAGATAAATTTTTTAACATTACATGAAAAAAATACAAACTAAGTCTATAAGTCAAGGAAAAAGTAAGAGATTATTTCTATTTCTTGCATATTTTTATATAATAATTTTCCTTCCAAATAAAATTTGAAATAATTTTCAAGAACATAAACCCTTTCTAATATTTAACTCACAATTATAAATACCCTTTTTTTATTCCCATTATATATATCCATTGTTTCTATCTTTTCAAAATGAGATAACTTTGGATTATAGTGATGGAACAAGAATTTATAGAAATAATTAGTATATATGTACCAAGGGAAAATATTATAGGAAATAAACCCGATTAGACGCTTATTCTAATAGATTACCATTATCATGTTGTGAAATAACACACATTTCATATATTTCTATTCAATACAATTTTTAATGAACATATTCTATAAGATAAAGGGTTGATGAAGTCTTTTTTTCACAAAAAAAAATAATTTTAGAATATGATTTACAAGAATTTTGTTAAATAAAATGATATAACGATTCAACATTAATTGTATTACCCAATGAGTTTTTACAATTCATTAAACAATATTGAAATCATAAAAGTTACAAAAAATATCAATTTCTAGATTATGAAGGATTTCATTGAGCATAGATGGTGGAAAATCAAAAATGTAGAATCTATTCCTATTTGTCAAAAAATGGAAACAAGTACTGTGAGTTTTTGAAAAATTACCAATGATGATATATGAACAATAATTAATTATTAACTTGTCATCAAATATTAGACTGATTTTTAATCCAATCATCTTCATTAAGATATAGTTTTATGAATCTTGAAATATAATAATTTTATACACTATTTCAATCCTTAAGTAGTATTGGATGCTCATCTAATTTATCCTTAACTTTATAAATCTCTTGATGGTGGTTTATTTCGAATTCCATTTACTCCTAAATTATATATATTTAATTTACTATCACTATAGATTTAATTTATTTCATTCTCATTTTTTTATCTATGATCATTATATATTGGATTATGGATTTCATTATAGTGATGTTTGATTGTAGAGTTTATGATTTCTCACACATGCCTGATAATTTTTTTATAGTAGCATAGATTTCTGGGTATTTGAAGACACTAAAAAAATGACTAAGATGTGATATTGTTTGAACAACTATTATAATATCCCATTAGTGTGTGTTTTCAGAATTTATATCTAGTTTTCATTGAAAATAGTTGTGACAAACTTATCTAAAGAAAATAGGACTCAGGATCTAAATCACGGTCAACTATTTTGTAATAAATATAATATGAATCCAAAAAGCATAGGGTAATTCTAATTTCAATTTTTTTAAATACATCATGTCTATAATAATTTGTATATTAATTTTATCCTTTTGAAAAAAATCAATCTCTTCAATCTATGGAATAATACATACATTTTATCTATATAATATAATTATGTGTTAGTAAATTAATGAATTTGTGAATAAAAAAAATATTATTCACCACAAAACGTAGATACATTCAATTATACATCATTCATTACACTATAATAGTTTCTAATGAAAATATATTAATACATCGTAACAGATTTTAAAATTTTCTCATTAGTTTTTTTAATGGTGATGATATTTCTTTTATCTATCATGTCATATGTTTTTCAAATTAGTGTACACTCTTGAGGTAAACCCGTCTCAAAATATTTAATAAAAATTCCTACTTTTCATGGGATATCTACTCCTAAAAAATATGTTTATTAATAGAAATTTAAACTCATAAATTAGTCAGATCTATATATTATCAATCAAAAAATATTTTGTTAAATAATACTATATAAAAAGTTGTTATAATTTATATTTATGTTGGAATATAACAAAAAATGTTATATAAGAATCATTGAGTCAAAAAGTATTACATTCTTACATGGGAATATTAAAAAAATTATACTCCTCAAGAGATAAAGAGTGATCATATGTTGATGCCTAAAATATTTCTTTTACCCATTTCGCCACAATTACAAGCATTACAATCTCTATGTGATCAATTTTTTAAATGACAAAAGAAATCATAATTATACTTCATAAATGTGATTAAGAATATGATCATAATTTCTTCCTATTAATTAATGTATCTATCATGAAAATCCTAACCTAATATCTTATCAACTATATTTGGAGACATCAAATATGTGTCAAACATTCCCTCCCATTAAAAGGGCCAATCTACAATTTTTCATAGGGATTCATCTTAAACCAATATGACCACCTTCTTAGCAACATGAGAACTGACCTTAGCAATAAAAACCTCTTCAATCATAGTTCCTTTTTTAGATAATGGTATATTCCATTATATATGCAATTCATATATTTCATCACTGTGTGGGATTATATTATCCCAATAATTCTCTTCATCCTATCAAATTAGTACTTAATTTACAATGATTAAAATTAAAATATAATATCATGGACTTGAGATAATAAATGGATTTTTGGTGGTGAGGTGGGTACAATTTCTAAAAGAGGGGTTCATTATACAATTTTATCTGTTATGGAGCCTCATTATACTATGAGCATGGCATGTTGAATTCCTACATTGAGAAGGTAGATATTGTATTCAGAAAGAATAATGATATAAATGAAAAAAAAAGAATATATATATTCAATTTTAAAAAAAAAATAACTTATGAGGATATGTGTTTCTAACGGAAAATCACAGTTAGGAATTCTGAAATGATTTTGTGTGATATCATGTTAAATTTGAGAGTCATTCTAAAAATAATGGAATATACCTAATTAGTATGGAACAATCACTTCGATATCATTAATACATTTATGTGGTGGGAAAATATCATTAATATAGTCTCCACACATTTTAGAAAAACTATTTGTGTTCCTATCATTTTAAACAAGGCTATATTGTTCGAATACTTTTTTTATTCACCCCTATATATAATGTGAAAATTAAATATGTCATTTTTAGAGTAAAATATTAGCGGAATAATTACAAAGTGAATTATTTATCAATATAAATTTTGGGATATAGATATCATTATATTACTCATTAGTTGAATAATTTATAGTCTAATTATCCATTCAATGTTCCATCATTATTTTATGTGTTCTATATAGGTTCCTTTTCATTGAAAACATTGATAATCATATTTAACTCCCTTAGATAAATGTCAACCTCAATTGTGTTTTATTCTATTATTTCCATGGTTTATATTAGTGGACCCCTTTTGATTACAAATTTATTGAGTGTTCACACAACCATGAAGTAAATCCCATAAGTCCCCTGGTATATTCATGATTGTCATGATATCTAAATTTCTTTAATCTACAGGTAGTCCAGATAGAAATTAATATGATATTCCATATCACTAAAAATGTACTTTTGATAATTTATATCGAGTTTCTTACCTAACACATATCCTTTATTTAGAGGATCACCTTGTTTACTTTGACTAGATCATAAAATCTCAAGCTCATGTTGTGTTTTATCATCAATTGGGATGCACTAAGATGGAAAAAATGACACGATTTTACTTTAATATACTCTTCAATAATATATCATTTCTTCTAAGGATTTTTTATGATCAGCGTACCCAAAAGGATAGATGAGTTATCAAAAACATTGGGGACCTTCTTTACCTTTATGTTTTAATTCTAGAAGGAGATACATATTTATTAATATTCATAAATTAATTAGATACCAACATATTGTGAAGTATATTTTAAATTAACATGTTCATTATTTGGAATTATCAATATTGGTTGTTATTTAGTAACTATGGGGTTTTTCTCCAATATCTCATCAAAGAATGGTTTCAATACTTTTCTTCAAATTCTACAAAATTTTCATGTTAATATGTATTATATAAAATCTGAAAAAACAATTTTCATAGTATTTTTACATTGATGAAATGAATCAACATATAAACATCATGTTTTATCACACATTATAAACCCATGGTCTCTGTCATTAATTTTAATAGTATGTACTTCCCTATGTCAAATGAAATTAAACTATTCTAATATTATAATATTTTTGATGCCTATATTATAGTAAATATTATGGTTTATAACTTTATATATTGTTCTAATATGAGTCATATTCCATCTGCATGGGTTTTTACCATGTTATATAATATATATTTCCTAAAATGTGATATCATCTACCACAAAATTTACATAATTTTCAAAAAAAATATTACCTGGGGATTTTCTGTGACATATATACAATAATTATTATTTTTCATTTAAATGTATTAATATTTTGAGATAAAAATAATTCCATCATAAAACATAGATAGTATTTCCAATCGTCTTGACCTCACATATGAATATGAATTGTAGATGGGAAATATGTACCAACATAGAATCATAGCATGGAATCTATAAAGACAAACCTTTGGGGTTTGTTTTAATCATATCCAAATCACCCAAACATATCCAATTGAAATTAAATATATTACTCACTTAGGGCCCATATTTTTACAAGGTGGGGGATCCATTTGGGTGCTATAATGTTTACTAATAATTATTCATAACGAATAAAAATCATTCATGTACTATGGACTATGTCCCAATATTGATTTGGATCTGTATTGAAAAAATTTCATTTCCCCATTTTATAATTGTGTTTTACAGGGTTTACATATAAATACATAGGTTAATAATATGAAATATGAATTATATTGTCATGAACCATCCCCTAGGGCTCGTATTGTGACTACCCCAAGCCATCCATCAATAGGCCAAGGGATGGTGACTTGCACCATGTAGGTATATCCCAAAAGGGAAGGAATTTGTTTTAAACCTCTACACATTTAAAAATATAATACTATGGGATGAAAACAAAAAGTAAACCAAATCTATAGATGAGACAACTACTTAGATTAAATTGTAAACTGAATGTACAAAGGGTGAGAATACAAGCCCCAATACACAATGGAATGTAAAACATCCACGGTTGGTCAGCTCGAGACCCTACATGATGGGTAGGTGAAGGGTAACTACCTCTAATTGTTGATTTATGCATGTCCAACCCACCTCACTGAGCACCCCCCGAGTCTTGGACATCCAAGGTCTCCATCGACGTGTCAATCACCTGCATGAGAAACAACACATGCCGGAGAATCCCGTGTAGGGGTGAGTAACACAATACTCAGTGGGGACCGCAAACCCCACGGGAAATGCCACAAAGCAAGACCAAAATGAAAACCCATAGTGTAAATATAAAAATGTAAAGACAGTTCACACCAGGTATAACTCAATATATATAATGTACGATTATCAGTTGCCATGTTGAATCATTTTGTACTACTAAGAGACTCATCCTTGATGTGTCACTAAGGATTGCTTGGCTACTTGACCATTGATGTCATATCCTCTACGACACCACTAATGACTGTTGGGATACTAGGCCACTATGTTCTACTCATCTACAAGACCAGTGAGGTCTACTCAGCTACTAGATCAATGAGGCCCGTTAAGGTAGAAGACCATTGAGTTCTATTACACTGGTGGACCAATGAGATCTCCTCAACTACTGGTCCACGGAGTTCCCTCCATCTACTTGACTACTAAAGACCTCTCAGATATTGTACCACTGAGATCCTTTTTGTTACAGGGCCACCGAGGTACCGCTGGTCATACCCATCGTGTCATATCTAGATATAGGATTCCTGCTCCCCAATGTGCTTGATTTGAAGAGAATCTACTCCCCAATTCATATGTTGTATCTTGAATTCCACGAAATCCCATATTGAATATACCCAAAGGACCATCTCGTTGCAAGTGTCTGAACACCATAGGAAACCTGCCAATTAGATGCACAATCTA
This sequence comes from Viscum album, assembly GCA_963277665.1. NCBI lineage: Eukaryota > Viridiplantae > Streptophyta > Magnoliopsida > Santalales > Viscaceae > Viscum > Viscum album. The sequence continues at coordinate 1,650,938,293 of OY728121.1, read as the reverse complement.
ATATATATATTGGTGTTTTAGTAAATAGGGGCCAGTTGTGTATAGGAGCTCTCCAACATGGTCAAACCAAACCGACCAACTCGGCCTAGGGGTCCCATATCACCCAACCTGGTTCAGAGACCAATCCTGACCTTGTTGGATCTAGGCTGGCCCTATCTGGCCATGCCCAGTGGCGAGGCCCATTGGACCATGCTAGAGTCGGCCCAGTTCAGTAGTGGGTTTATCCCACTGGGTTTCCTAGTGACCTAGTCCCCATCCTTCACTATGTTCTGACTTAGTCAGACCAATTGATTTTCTGTCGGGTTGCACAATGGACCAGTTTCTTATCTAGGATGGCTGGTACGGGGGCCGATTCTCCTCCAACCTCGGGCTGCCTAGCAGCCCAGTTCACTCCATCAGCCCGACCTACATCAATGGTCTGGCATGATTCTAACCCAGACACTACACTAGCATCTAGTTTAGAATGTCGTGTGGTCAGATGAGGCCGACTTCCCCCCTTTGCACGCTGTCCAACATCGACTGTGTGACCGCACACGCCACGACCCACTCTGACCGACACATCACCCGATCGGTGCCCCCATGCACTGCCACATCCCCAATTTGTCATGGATTTCACCACCTCAGTGCACCAATAGGGTGGTCCACCTCCCGCCCATGGCCTCCGGCAGCGGTAGTCTCCTCCACGAGCAACCTAACTAGCTCTGATGGTCCTTTCTTCGATTAAGAGGTTCTGTTATGATCCTCGTGTTGTTTCCTTCACATCCTTCTATCCCAAGTCATCTCACCATTGATATGAGTGTCATTTCATGTTTGGAACATCCCTAAAATAATCTGATGGAACCATGAGAGTCCATCTTTGAAGAATAGAAAAGGAATAACATATCACAAAAAACATGCCATGTGAAAAACATTGGCCTTGATCATTTTGCCTTCATTCATCGTGTTATAAAAATTTGATATTTCAAATAGTCAGATGTTATATCCCCCTTTCATTAATTTCTGCACCCCAAAATCCTATCTCGTATATAAGATCGGTCCACAGGTAAACCTGTTCATTGGTTGGCCCACGTTTGTTGCAATAAACAAAGAACAGGGAAAGGAAATATTCACTATGAATTAAACAAACCCCTACCTAGGAAAAAGGAAATTAATTGAGGATGACATCCCATTATCTTATGTTGACCACTTGTTTTTAATCCACTCTCCAATGGTGTCGTTGCCGCTTTCCGATTATTCGGTCTTCATTGTGGGATCAATTTCATTTGTCCTACGTCAGAGGATTTACAGGGTTGTTTGACATCGTTGAATTCTTGTTTCATTTTTTTTAAGGAAGACGCTATGCACATTGAATTTTCATTAAACCAATTCATTAATGAGGTTAATTAATTGATTAAGAGTCACCTATTTATAGTTTAATGATTAAGATTAATAATAAAATAATATTTTTAATTTATATTATTTTTATTCTGAAAGTCTCGAAAACTATATTTTTAAATTGACCCACGTCGGTCTATGTTATTCCCTTCCTTAGTGAGTCCTGAAACTCTGAGTTCAACATTTAAATTATATTTTTGATCCAGGAACCCTTTTTTATGTTATAAAACCCCTATAACATGGTTATCTAATGAACATTAAAAATAGTTTGAAAATAAATTTCGACCACTCCAGGACACTAAATTAGGCATTGTCTTAGTGTCTGGTTTGGAAATAATCCCATTTAATTTTGAAAAAAACATGGATTTTGGGCTTTTACATTACCCCCCACATTAATGTCTTTACTTCTTCGTAATCCAAAACAATTGCTAAAAAATAATGGGGGGTACTAAGAAGGTATTTGAGACTCCTACCCCAATGTTCTCACTGTGAGATTCCTATGATGAAAATGAACACACACATGTTGAAATGGTCGTCTATGAAGGATCATGTCCTGTTGATCCTCTATCTCAAGTGGTTACTCTTCGAATGTTTCACCTTCGTCAATCAGTAGCTCACCAGGGTCGATGATGATATATTGGTTGTGCATGTATCTCCTTAGTTGGGATATATGGAAGACTTAATTCACCTATATAACTGTGGACATAGGTCCAATTGGTATGCCACCTCACCCAATTTACGCTATATTAGGAATGTTCAAACGAACCTATAGGATATCTTTCTTCCAAAAACAAATTTATATATCCCTCATTGAGAAGATACCCACAGGAATATATTATCCCCCTCCTTGAACTCCACAGGACTCCTTCACCTATCAGCATTGGACTTCTGTTGGCTCTATGCAGTCTTCATCTACTCTCAGATGATCTACACATTCTCAGTGAAAACATGTGCCATCTCTGGGAAAATGAGTATTGACTCCCCTTGGTCTATCCAGCATAACGGTGACCTGAATGGTCATCCCTACAGTGCCTCGAATTGTTCCATACCGATGGTGGATTTATCTATTGTTCTACAAAAACTCAACCAGTGGTAGGTAGTCCTCCCAACTGGGACAAAAAACAACAATGTAATAATGAAGAATTCCCACCAATGTCTGTGTGGTCCACTATGTCTGACCATCTATTAATGGGTCAAGGGTTGTGGTTATGTGGACCTGAGTCCCAAATGCCACCTACAATCCATTCCATAACTAGGAAGCAAAGCATGGATCAAAATTTGATACTATCATTGATGGGAATCCATGGAGTCAATCTATCAAATGTATGTAGATGCATACCTAGATCTATACTGAAGTCGGTCTTCAGATGGGTAGGAAGTGGGCCAACATAGTGAGTTTATCTAAGATCACATAGATCATATTGTTACCCCTAGATGTACATGGTATGATTATCACAGATTCCAATGATATACCATACCACTTCCACTATAGTAACCTTGAGAGGTTGTGGCAAACCCGATGGAACAAGGTGCTTAGCCATCACACGCTGACAAGTGAGACATCTAGAGACAAAATCTTCCACTGCCTTCCTCATCACTTACCACAAGTACTAACATCAGATGTCATGGTACATATTCACCAACATGGATTTTCCACTAAAGTGGATGTATAATATTCCCTCAACACCTACTCCTCCAACGCCATGGGAACTATGATGTATCCCATGAAAAGGATTGTCTACTCCCCACCATTCGAATCATCGGCTGGGGCACGTCATTTTGGAATATGGTGACAAGTAGTCTCACTACTTGAATCTCCATGATGTGCATCCTTGACTTTTTATAAGAGTGGAAGGGAAACTACCATCAAATGTAAAAAATATGAATTGTCTCTATCCATCAAGGATATCTAATGTGAGGCCAACTATTTTGAGGCCTTGTTAAGTATTTGCGAACTCGATATCCAATTGAGAACATCGAACCCCATGTTTACCTTTTTATAAGTATAGAATATCTCATATTCATAGTCCTAGAGGATATCGAGCCTACGTTGTTGTCATATATATAGATCCTTCTGATAAATGATATACTTTAGACTCTTATGGTCAGAGTAGATGATGAATCGTTTTCCCATAAGGTAGTGTCTCTACACCTTCAATGTGAAGACTACCTCTTCTAGTTCAAGGTCATGAGTTGCATAGTATTTCTCATTCATTATCAATTGTCTTGATCCATAAGCAATCATTGATTTCCCATGAATCAGGACAAAACCAAGAGTAGTTCATGATGCATCCCAGAACACCACGTAGTCGGTGCCCTCTTTTGGCATCCTTTAGATAGGGGCACTCGTCAAGCACTGCCTCAGCTACGGATAGCATTCCTAAAAACATTTTTTCCAAGAGGAGGGTTTCTCTTCTTTTTCAGTGCCATCCCGGGGGCTTCCACACTGGTGAAATTGGGTCAGAACCTCTGATAGTACCCATCCATCCCAAGGAAAATCCACACCTCAATAATTCTCTTAGGTGGCTCCCATGAAATAACCGCATCGATCTTCACTAGATCCAACACAACAATTGCATCTAGATGATACGTACAAGGATGTAGACCATTCGTATAAATAACTCACATATTGAGAGATTTCTATAAATATTGTGCTCTCATAGTGTGTCTAGAACCATCATCAGGTGTATCGTGTGTTTCTCCTCGTGGATTTTGAATACCCTAATCCTTCATCAATGTATTCCACTAGAAACTGTTCAATGTATGGATAGAATATCATGTTCCTAAGTCCCATGATCATATGTTGGGGCTTTTTCAGGAATAACGACATCACTAAGCACTTGTAGTGGCTATAGTGACATCCTAACATCGTCTTCGAGATTTCCTTATATTATTCTCGAAAATGGTGATAGATTTACTAGAGATCTATCTTCCAGAACCATCTCACTCCATTCAGCTAATATAAGTGGTATTAAATCCTCAATAGAGGATATTTTCTCTTCCCTGTTACCTAGTTTATACACTGAATGTCCCCACATAGCCTCACGCTTTTGTCTCCTTATAGGAAAAAAATACCAGTGTAATACAATGTGAAATGAAAGAACTTATAAACCCATTCCTCTACAAGTCCTCCAACTATACACTCAAATCCCAGATCTCAATATACTCCATCAGATATGAAGGTATACAAAACAGGGTCGTCCCACAGTATAGATCAAGGAAAAAGTCTTCCTCTCTATGAGAAGGTAGTCCTAGAACATCTTCTGGAAATATGTCTTTGTACTCATCCACCACTGTAGGAATCATTGGAGTCCCCTCATCCACTTCAACTACGGTCTAGCTATATAACTGATGAGTTATCAGCTACACCCTCTTATGGGCTAGTGGCTCCAACATCACTTTGTTTTCCATCTCACTTACAATGGAAACTGGTTCCCATATTTGGAGACACAACACACCATGCGCTAAACCAGTTGATCTGAGCATGAACTACTGATAGATGGTCCTTACCCAAAATGACGTCTTAATGTCTCAATGCCGCAACTATGATATCCCAGTAGAAACTCTTCCCTCGATGAGTAAGGTCACACATTCAACACCAACCTATTATCATAAAACCCCCTCTCGTTGGAGTCACTAGTCACAAAGATCAATCCAACAACTCGATCAGAATCTTCATGCTCCAAAAAATGATTTTGGAAATGAATGATTGATATGGGCCTATGTCTATAATAACTATAGCTAATGTGTCGAAGACAAAGATCGTATCTCGTATCATCTCTAAGATGTCGGGACCATAGTAATCAATTACTTGAAGCTGATCCTGCTACGGCCCACCTTCTCATGTATCTCGTGGTGGAAAACCATGGAGTGGTGATGGTATTACCTCATACCCATTCCTTTCTCTTGGCACTCGTCCCTTTCCTCTACAGCATTCTACACATGTCTAACTTTCATGTTATTGTCATTATCACTACCTCAACGATCCCTCAACCAACTGTTGATCCTATGGATTGTAATTCAGGCAATCCTGAGACATGTTCCCCTTCATGATAGATGCATAGCATAATCTACTCCTATTATTACCCCCTCTTCCATCGGAGCCTCATATCAGTGAACCAGATTCTATGGAAATCCATTAAAATCTATGGCTTTTTTGGGCCTTTGCATCATCTATTAGATTCCCTCCATTGATGACTAACCCACCTGTCGCCAAGTGCTACATCTCATTGTCAGTGCCTTATCTGTGAAGAATCTATGTACTAGTTTATCTCTCTCTAGAACCCTTGTCTATATAAGTATGATTAGGTAAATAATCGATTCATTGATCTCTTTTCAGAGTCCCAACTCAATGTTTTGGGCCCTGAGGATAGGGCCCCATAGCAGATCCGTAGAGTAATGAAAGAGGTCTATGAACCTCACATAGTACTTTGCCACTGTGATGATTCCTTTTTGTAGGTGAAGATATTCTTGTATGCATAGTGCGAAAAATGTCATGGGGAAGAGATCCTCCTTAATAATACAATCTAAGTTAGACTAGGTGAGAGTTTCCACCTCATTCGTCTGGATCGTCAAACTCCACCATCTCATTGTCAATCCCCATAGAAGGCTCACAGCCAGATCTTCTATCTGGTCAATTAGCATCCTCACTAAATGGAAGAATCATATCACCGTATCCTTCAAATACTCAGTGACTGGAGGATCTGCCTCTCCCTTGACTCTGGGAGGTCTCTATATCTGGAACTCATGTAAGGCACTGAGTGTACGTGCATCCTCTACCGATAATGTTAGTAGTGGCTATCGAAAAATGGGTGGTGGTAAAGCTGGGATACAACATGAAGGTTCCATCTAGGAAAAAATATGTGTCCTGAAGCCTCATCACATTCTAGACCATCCTCGTGGTCACACACTGCAATCATAGTATGCTGCCTACGTAGAGGCATCCCAAAAGAGATCTAGATGAATCCTGATTTGTAGATTTTACCTTGTGAGCTGACTCTTGGTCAAAATGACTATGAGAAAACATTAAAAGACACATGAAATAATTGTTTTCATATACCATGTCGGAAATCATAATTCAAGGTCACATTGAATGGATATAAGGGTCAATGTACAAACACTAGACTCTCAATCCAGAAATAAAGATTATAAGCACTTAACATATTTTACCAATGAAAATTTACAGACTTTTATTTCATTTTAATAATTGACCATTATTTGATACCACTTTCCACAACCCATACCCCAAGGCATGTGTCGTGACTACCCCAAACTTGTCTTCGATAGGATCGAGGCAAGGGACTAGTACTAAGTAGGAATATCCAAAAATTGAAGGCATTGCCTTTAAAGTTGTATACATGAACAATGCTCAAACTGCAGAAAGTAAACACAAATTAAACCATTACATTCACTAAGAAGACTACTGAGAGTACAATGCAAACTAAAAGTACGAGGGGCCAGAATACTATCCCAAAACAATGAAGGAATGTACAAAATTTCATGGTTCATCCTCTTGAGAACCTACTTGAAGGGTAAGTGAAGGGTAGCTACCTATATACTTCGACATTTCCCAGTTTTTCCTGCATAACTGATCACCACCTAGCCCAAAAACACCATGGTCTCTTTTGATGTTTTGATCACCTACACGAGACATGATTTGTGTAAGAATAGCTGGTCTAGGGATGAGTAAACCAATACTCTGTAGGGAACCCAACCTAAAATGGAAAGAACACAATGAAAGACCACATAAGAAAACCACAATGCAATGAACAAAAATCCAAGATATATCATAACAAGTATAACTAAAATTATAAAATCTTATATTATCAGTCAGAAATATGAATCCTCTTGTACAGCTAAGGGACTCATCCCTTACGAGTCACTGAGGTTTTCTCAGCTGTTGGACCAGTAAGATCTGCTTAGCTACTAGACCATTGAGGTCTGCAGGGATATTGGACCACTGAGTTCCACTCATGTACTACACTATTAAGGTCTTCTCATATATTGTAAAAATGAGGTCCACTCCACTTCAAGACCATAGATTTCCACTACGGTACTAGACCATTAAGGTTCGCTCAGCTACTGGACCACTGAGGTCTGCCCAGATATGGGACCACTGAAGTCTTCTTGGCTACTAGACCACCAAGCTCTTCTCTGCTACTAGGCCATTTATTTCACACTCCTCATATCCTTAATGTTACAACCAGCCATTGGATTCCTACTCTCAAGTGAGATTGATTCATGGAGAATATAATCCTCATGCAATCAGTCATATCTCAACTACCTCAAAATAACACACTTAGAGTATACCCGAAGGATAGCCCCGTCATAGGGGTCCCCGTGCTGTAGACCATGTTTCTATTGGATGCCTGGTCTGAATAATATTGGTGATTTAGTAAAATGGGGTTGGTTGTGTCTAGGACTGATATAATGTTTTTGGATCGACCTAACCAACCTGGCCCAGGGGTCTTGCACATCCAATCCTGGTAAGGTTGAACTACTCGACCCGGTTGGGTCTAAGATTATCCGGTCCAGAAAAGCCCAGTGGACATTCCCATTTGGCCTTACTGGACCTGACCATGTTAGGTCGTGGTTCTAGAAAACTATGTTTCCTAGTGACCTAGTTTGTATCCTCCATCCCGGCCCCACTTTGTCATACTGGTTGTTTTCTAGTCGATCCAAACAACGGCCCGATTTCATATCTAACCCGGCCCTCATGCTTGTCTATCTTGGGTCTAGCCCAAACGCATCCACTGGAACCTAGTTCATGAATCCACATGGCTGATTGAGGCCGGCCATCTCGCTTATAAACACGGTCCAGCGTGGACCGTGTGCTAGTGAATGTTATGGCTTTCTAGGTAGGACACTCTGACTGACGCATCACCCGACCGACACACCCATCCTGCAGCACTGCGACCCCAACATGCCGGGACATTCATCATCTTAGTACGCAGTTGGAGAGGACAAACTCTCCCTAGTGGTCTCCTACTCGAGCCAACAAACTTTCTTTGGTGGGCTGTTCATATATCTGGAGGGTGTGCTATGATCCTCGTGTCCCCACTTTCATTGTCATGTATCCCAAGTCACCTTGTCGTTTATATGGGGGTCTGACTATGTTCAGATCCTTCGGGAAAAAATTTGATGTGGCCATGGGGGTCCGTCGGTGAAGAACACATGGGGAATAGGGAATCACAAGAAATAACCAAAGTAATGAAAGTTTTCCTTGTTTTTTTGCTTTTGTTCGTCAAGATATAAAAAGGGGAGATATCAAACTATGGTATATACCCCTTTCTTATATTTTTTCAATCCAAAATATCATCCCACATATGCGATCGATCCAAGGGTCAACATGTTCATGTTATAATCAAAATTCATCATGCAAAACAAAGAACGAAGAAAGGAAATAATTCAATTAGAATAAAACAATCCCCAAACAGGGAAAAAGGATATTGGTCAAGGAGGACTGTCCTTCATCATTCGTCGATCTCTAGTCCCAAATATGCTCTATAAGGGTGCCTTAACTGCTTTCTGATTCACCAACATTCGTTGTTGGAGAGGTTTTCTTCTTTGTTCATTAATGAAATTCCATGTTTGTTTGTGAACCATTAATTTCTATTTAATTAATGAAGGAAGACCACTTTTCATTGTAGCATCACCACACAAATTCATTAATGAGGTACACTAATGGATTAAATTTTTCCTCGTCGGTGCGTAATGATGAAGAGAAATAATAAAATAACTTTTTATGTTCTTTTGTTATTCTTCTCAAAGTCCAAATAAATATCTATTTTCGGTCAACTAGTGCCAGTCAATGTCAGGCCCTTTCTAGGTGAATCCTGATTCTCTGAGTTCAATGGTGCTCTATTATTTTTGATCAGTGAACCAGTTTAAATGTATGAAAAAACCCGATCAAAAGATTATTTAATGAACATTAAAAATAGTTCAAAAATACATTCCAGCAACTCTAGGAATCACAATCTAGTTTGGTCTCAGAATAGGGCGTCTATATAATCCCATTTTATTTTCAAAAGAAAATCATGGAATTCAAGAGTATTACATATACATTTTATATAACTAATTTTTCAAAATTTTCATTATCTTATTAATTAAATTTATAATATTATATTTTTTGAAATAAAATTTATGACTGATTTTAATGTTTTTAAATTTAATAACATATTAGTGATATTTGAGGGATCATATATAATACATAAAATGGTTTCTGCAATTTTATATTCTTTACATATGATTATGGTAGGAGACCATTGTAATATTTTTTTGAGGTATTGAATACACCACCTCACCATTTTTCAATTTTATGAAATATGAGATGGTGTTCTCATCCCAAGGGTTGTTTCAATATCCCCTATGAGTATGTTGGGCCAATAAGACTCCTCAAAATATGGCCCATAGTCCATGATTTCCAATATAAATCCTTGAAACCATGCCATGGAGTCCAAAATACCCACACGATGAACCCTATTGATATTTACAAATCCAAAAAGTGTTCTATAGTGAAACATGAAAATTTAATTTAAATATATTTAAAATTACATATGCTACCCAGGAAATAATTATCATAAAATTTGTCCCTTATACCTCTAATTCATAATCGTATGTTTCTCCTATACACCTCTTGTTAAGGTAATATTTAAAAGGGTATTTCAAAAAATAACAAGGATGTAACATTTATGTAACGCCCCGACCCCAGTTACCCAGAGTTGGTGCATTATTTCGTAACATTGCCATGATCACAAAAGATCATGTCTCGAATGACCGATTTGTTTAGTAGCCTTGGAAACACTAGATACATTCATAAGTCCTACATTACATCATAAAGTAAAACAAAACTACAACAACATCTTTTCTTCATATCCCCTCATACTATCCTTGATAGTCATTCATAATATAATTTTTTACATCCTGGAGAAATTAAAACATTGGAAGGGGTGATCTTAGATGCTCAGTAGGGATAACAATATAGCGGAAGCTTTCATAAATAAACTTTAACATTTAAGAAAATGTATAACTAAAACAAAAGACTTTTAAACTTAAAATTAAACATAATATGGAAAAAATAAAATGAATTAATGCCATTTACATATTCACATGGATATTTTACTAGTCTAATAATCATGTGCAATATCAATAACCACTTTCATAATGATGGAATGGAAAATTCCAGACTATCATAACCACATAGCCAAGGCCTCATGCCAAGACTACAAATAAGATTTTGTCAAGGCCTCGTGCCAACACACTAGTTTGTCTCATGAGACCTACCGAGGCATCGATGAGATATAGCAGGCTCCACCCATAACTTATTAAGTCCAATTAATTATTCATATGAATAGGTTTAAACATATCATAAACAATAACATAATCGTATCACATAAAACATGCATAAATGAAACATAAAATTTCCACATTTCAACCACAAGATATCAATAAAAGACAATGATATAATAAAAACATTATCAAAACCATTTTCAACACCAAAATAAATCAAAATTAAAAATTAGTATTTATTTTTCATTTAAAAAAATTTTATGGCTTGTAGAGGAATCCGAAACTCAAATAATGGTCACGGCGGTAGAGAAGTCGTTGTCGCCGCATACTTACGACAAAAAACATTCCCTTTTGTCATTTAGTATAATGATTTGTATAAAAATGATTCCTTTTGAATAAATATAAAAGTAAAAAGGGGTTTATGCACCGTATAAAAGAATGTTTTGTATAAAAAAATATGTGCCTAAATGAAAGGAGATTGAGACGAATTCCCTTACATCGTGTCCGACTTGACTCAACCTTTCTTTAACCTCCTGATTAATAAACTAGAGTTCATTTATAATTTCTTAATAACCATTAACAAGTTTACTACTCCTTTTATATCACTTATTACCATGTTATGAACATTATGTAATTATTTATGTTAATAACGGTCGTTTTGTCGATCTTTGGTACTTGAGTCAAAAATAAACATCTTGTGATTACAAGTTGTTCATGTGGTAAAATATCCATTATATCCAGAATTATATTCATGATTTAAATATCATATATATCATATATATCCATTATATACATTCATTCATTATATTACGTAACATTTAGAGGTAGGAAATGAAATGCACCGTACATGGATGCGGTAAGTCGTACGTACGCATGAATGCTACATTCATTTATATTTTGTATTTAATGGAATGAAATCATAATGATATGCAGGTGTATTATAATTCTAGTATAATATCATATATAATATCATTTACTCCATCCTTTATACGTCCCATATATGGCATTAACGATTCAAATCACATTGAGGGGGTGGTAGTCCGCACTTCCTATAATGAAATTATCGCATTTACCCATAATGGAAATCATAAAGGTATGACCTAATTGAGAAATACAGAAGCGTACAGAAAACATAAACATAATATATATCATATATATAAATATTTTCATCTTAATGGCCACCATGATAGGTGTTAAAATAATATTGAACAATCATCGTTTTGTGAGGCAGAAATTCGCCAACCACAGAAACAGTATGTTCTTTAACCATTAGATGAATGTGTGTGTAAGTGTAAATAAAATAATTCTCATAAAAACATCCTAGTATATTGAAGATACTGGTGTTTTTACAAAATAAAGGAATAAAAAGAGTATAAGATGTTGGAGAGGCAAAATAAAAAAAATAACATAGGAGAAGACGTTACCTTAAAATAGGGTAACTCTTGTTGATTTGAGACAAAGGCTTCCTTGGGAAGACATCTTCCCAAAGTGAGTCTTCTAGGAGTAATATAGGGAAGTTGAGAGAGTATTTGGGCAGAGGTTGATCGATCCAAATGGAATTTAATGTGTGAATAATGTGGTAGTGTTTGGGGCCTTTCATAAGAGGATCGGAGGGGCACTCTTGCAAAGTCATGAAATGTTACATTAATATGAAATGCTTTTCGGATTTTAAAGATCCCACAATGGTATATTTAGAGGATAAGGTGATAAGGGTCATAAATATAATCATCCAACAGGTTTTTTACATGTGTATATCTTAGATTTTACATTATATTTTAATTTTATTTAAATCGTTAATTAATGAGGTAATCGTTGCATCATCATGACGTCATGAAAATTTTAATTTATTTAATGTATAAAAATTATATAAAAAATATCATGATTTAGGAAATCGTTTTAGATTTCCAAAGAATATTTATATTTGAAAAGTTAAATTATATAACCCCATGTAATATTTTTTTAGTAAAACAACACATGTTTGTGACAATTTTATTTTTACATTAAATAAAACATTATTAATGTCATTTTCTTACCAAAGTGGCTCCATGTGGTCCCCAAGTTGACCCATGGATATTCTTGGTCGTCCATGACTAAACCAATAATTGTAAGACAAGTGTCAAGATATTTTCATATTTTTATAATATCATATTTACCTTAAATTTCACAAATAACCTTTAATCGTGATTAATAAAACTTAAAAGTTACTATTCACCAAAAAATTATTTTAATCACATTGAACCAAATTTTACTTCATAATTACAACCATGTTTGTAGGATTTTTTAAAATCAAATCACAGAAGTGCTAATGTTTCATTTACATGAAAAATTAGTTTTTAAACTACCACTTAGTGGTTTCACTATTCATCAAAAATTGTTGTTTTTCAGAAAAATACCATAAATTCACCATATGATATAATTGATATTCTGAATTCAAAAATGGTGACTATTTTAAAAAATTCAAAACATATAATTTGCATTAATTAATTTTCTAATTAATTCCTGTTGTCAAAACAAATAGTGTGTTTTTAAGAAACAATATCAATCAAAATATTGACAATTGTTTATGTCCAATTTCAAATTGAAGTTAATTATAATGACCACCATTGGATAAAATTAAAATTATACATTAAAACCACTCAACATAATAATTTGTCACTATTAATTATTTTTATTAAAAAATTTATTTTTAAAATATAGTAATTTTCAATATTCATCAAAATATAAAAGTTATCCGAAAAGTTCCAAAATTTCACCCTTAGCTAAATTTGATATTCCGAATCCAAAAATGAAGTCCATTTTGAAAGATAAAATTTATAAAATTTCTAAAATTAGGTATTACTATTCATTATGGCTACTTTTAATGGTTGTGTTCTGTGTTAGAACTCGATGATGCGTACAACACACGCTACTGTTTTATTCAAAGAGAAGCGTACCATGGAAGCTTGGGGTGTTAAATTCTCCACTCCATAAAATAATTTAGTCCTCGGAATTTCTTATAATATCACTGTATAAAAATACTCGGGTGATTCTTCATCATAAGTTCCTCAGGTTCCCATGTTGCCTCTTACATCTTATGGTTTCTCCATAGAACTTTTACCAAACGAGTCGTTCGGTTTCTCAGCACTTGTTCTCTTGTATCAAGAATCCTGACTGGCTCTTTGCAATAAGACAGATCGGGTTCCAGTCCTAATTCATCATAAGTGAGTACATGTGTTGGGTCAGGCATGTATTTTCTCAACAGTGATACGTGGAATACATCGTAAACTTTGGAGAGATATGGCGGCATTGCCAAACGGTAAGATACATCTCCAATTCGTTCTAGAATTTCGAAGGGTCTGATTTACCTGGGAATCAATTTTCCCTTCTTACCAAAACATATAACTGCCTTCCATGGTGATACCTTCAAGAAAACATTATCTCCTACCTTAAATTCCAACTCCTTCCTTCAGTTTTCAGCATAGCTCTTCTTCCTACTTTGAGCTGCTTTGATGTGGTTATGTATTACCTTTAACTTTTCCATTGTTTCTTACACCAGTTCTGGGCCTACAAGTTTTCATTCAACAAAGTCATCCCAACAGGTTGGTGTGCGACATCTCTTTCCATATAACTCTTTATATGGTGCCATCCTAATACTTGAATGAAATCTATTTTTATAGGAAAATTCTACCAGAGGTATATATTGATCCCCATACCCTGAAAGTCAAGTGAGCATGATCTCAACATGTCTTCTAAGGTTTTAATAGTTCGTTTTGATTGTCCATATGTTTGAGGGTTGTAAGCAGTGCTCAAACGAATTTCAGTATCCAAGGCCTTCTGATGACTTTTCTAGAATCATTATGTAAAACCGGGATCATGATCCGAGACAATCGACAGGGGTACATCATGAAGTCTCACAACTTCATTAATATATAGTATTTCTAGACGTTCAAGTGATAGATCTTCTCTTACCGCAAGAAAATGTGCTGACGTCATGAGACTATCAACAATGACCCATATTGCGACATTCTTTCTAGGAGTCTTTGGTAGTCCCATGACAAAGTCCATCGTAATATTATCCCATTTCCACTTAGGTATGGGAAGAGGTTGCAACACTCCACCAGACAGTTGCCTTCCACCTTTCACTTGTTGAAAAACCATACATCTTGGCACAAAATCAGCAATATCCCTCTTCATGTTGTCCCACAAAAAATTTCCCTTTAAATCTCTATACATTTTGGTGCTCCCAAGGTGTATAGATAAATTGGTACTATGAGAATCATCCAACAATTCCCTCATTAAATCTTGTATATCGGGAACACAAAGACTCCTCCAAAATTTCAAAATTCAATCTTCACACACAAAGTCACTCAATCTCCCATCATTCAAAACTTTAATCTTCTTTTTCAACTCTTCATCATCGGCATGATAACACTTTATCCTTTCTAGTAATGATGGTTTGGAAACCATTTGAAAAGGTTTTGATGTTTCACCCTCCTTGGTGATTCCCGTATCCATCTTTACTAGATCCATGAAAATATGATCCCTTTCCACTCTCATCATGTTGAAAACGCCATAATTTTTTCTACTCAAAGCATATGTAACCTTATTTTCCATCCTCGGGTGGTAGTGTATCATGCAATAATAATCCTTGAGTAGTTCAAGCCATCACCTTTGCCTCATGTTGAGTTCTTTTTGTGAGAAAATATATTTCAAACTCTTGTGATCGGTATATATCTCAAATTTTTCACCATAGAGATAATGTATCCATATATTAAAGGATAATATTACAACAGCTAACTCGAGATCATGAGTAGGATAGTTCTGCTCATGAATATTTTGCTGTCATGATGCATAGAAAAATAACACAATAATTCTGAATAAGGACACAACCAAGTCCATTCATTGATGCATCACTATAAATAATGAACCCATCATTCCCTAATGGTAGAGTCAATATAGGGGAATTGAATAATCTTCTCTTCAGTTCTTCAAAACATTCTTCACACTCTTTTTTACAGACAAATTTAACCCCTTTGAGTGTGAGCTTCATTAATGGGATATCCAATCGGGCAAAATTCTGGACAAAACGTCGATAATAACCTGCCAAACCAATAAAGCTGTGTACCTCAGTTATACTCATTGGTGCTGGACATTCTTGGATTTCCTTGGTCTTAGAAGGATCAACAGAAATTCCATCTTTAGAGAGAATATGGCCAAGAAAAGAAATCTCCTGAAGCCAGAATTCAAACTTTCTAAACGTCTCATATAGTTCATTCCTTATAAGAGTCTTCAAGATAATGCACTAGTGATTTTCATGATCTTCATAGATTTTGGAGTATACCAAGATATCATCAATAAATACCACCACAAAATATTCAAGATATTCCATGATAATTCTATTAATTAGATCCATGAATACAGAGGGTGAATTAGCCAATCCAAACGACATTACTGCAAACTCATAATGCTTGTACCTTGTTCGAAATGTTGTCTTTGGAATGTCTTCCTTCTTCACACACAAATGATGGTATCCAGATTGAAGGTCAATCTTTGAAAAGTATTTAGATCCATGTAGTTGGTCAAATAAATCATCAATGTGAGGTAGGGGATACATGTTCTTTATTGTTATAGAATTGATCTCCCTGTAGTCAACACACATCCTCATAGATCCATCTTTCTTCTTAACAAAAAGGACAGGGGATCCCCATTGAGAAACACTAGGGAAATTAAATCCCTTATTACTCAATTCCTCTAGTTGTTTCTTTAGTTCAACTAATTCGACGGTGGCCATTCTATAAGGGGTCTTCGATATAGTCCTTGATCCAGGAATTAAATCAATGGAAAACTCAACTTCTCGTTCTGGAGGATGTCGAGGAAAATCTTCCGAAAACACATCTACATATTCTTTCACAATAGGTATATCCTCTATTTGAACATTCCTTTCCTCGCCCTTAGTCATTTCATTCTCTTCCTCCACAATAATTTAATTTAGTTGAGCTACTGAGGGTGGATATAAAAAAGATATAGGTGGTGACGATTCTGCTCTAAAAATAAGGTGTTCCTTATCATCATTATCAAAAATCATAACCTCCTTCTTCTTACAATAAATCATTGAATCATAGTCTGAAATCCAATCCATACTGAGGATTATATAAAACTCAATCCTAGGTATGACAATGAGATCAGTGGATAAACACCATTTATGTGCTCTAATGGGGACTGATTCATAAAACATTGTTGCAATGATACTTCCCTTCGGAGTTTGAATGACAATTATCTTGTTAAATCAAATTGGAAATATCTAATTTTCTTAGAAAAGTGGGAAGATATAAAACAATGCAATGATCCAGAATCAAAAAATGCATTTTCTAAACTTGAGGAAACCATTAAATTACCTACCCCCACGTCTTTCAGAGCTTCAACCTCAGCAGTAGTGATAGCATAAGCTTGGCCTTTATCCCAGGGCCTCTTCTGAGGTAAGTTCCCCTGACTCTTAGTTCATTACTTTGCATAATGTCCCATCTCTATGCAATTATAGCATTCCACATTGACAACAACTCTCTTTCCCTTGCAATCATGATCTTGGTGGCCTTTTTCACCACACTTGTAACAGACTCCCATTCCCTTCAAGCAAGTATCGGGGTGTTTCTTCCCACATTTACTGGAAGACTGATACTCAACTTTTTTCCTTCTTCCCCTTATTTCCATTTCCATATTGATCAGAAGATTTATTCTTTTCTTTCTTTTCTTTAATGTCATAAGAGTTAGAGAATTCATTTTCCGTCTTGATAGAACATGAGACAATATCTTCGTACGATGAGAAGGTTTGTGAGACTAATGCTTGATGGAGAAATGGTTTTAACCCATCAAAGAAATGATCAATCTTACTTATTGGGTTATGTATATAATCTGGAGCATGCCTCGCTAACCTTGTAATGCTAGCCTCATACTTTGTGACAATCTCATCCTCCTTCCACCTCAGACTCAAAAATTGCCTTTCCATATCTTCTCGATGGTCATGTGGAAAGTATTTCTCTAAGAAAATTTCCTTAAAATCCCCCCATTCCATACTTGATTCTTCTTCATCTTCTTTTGTGTTTTGAATCATCGACCACCATTGATCGGCATCTCCAGTGAGGTGGTAAACTGCCATGACAACCTTTTCCCTTTCGCTAATCACTAGGGCATGGAATATATTCTCCAAGGAGTTTATCCATTTCTCAGATACTAAAGGATTTTTACCCCCATTAAATGTTGGTGTTTGTTTCCTCATGAAGCGGTCTAACATTGATCCTCGACGTTGCAGATCAGTGTGCTCCATATGAGTAAGGTTATTATTCATAACCTAAGTGAATTGTCCCCGTATGGTAATAAGTTGATCAGCATCAGTTGTATCTCCAGCTCCACTATAATTATATTGAGCAGGATGGCAATACCTACATGGAGTGCATGCATTGATACGGTTTCCATTCCACCCACTATGATCCATTTCTAAACAATGGCATAAACTAGATTAGTTTATGAATCAAAATTCATAATTACAAACTTGAAAAACACTTAACATAAATTAAACTATTTATGGATATATTCCATAATCTCAAAAAAGATTCTTTGAAGAATATATAATCATAACCTTTTATGGTTGATTGTAAATAAAATGAGAATTATCCTAAGCATATCCCCTGGGAGTGTCATAACCAAGAGTGCAGTAAGGCTCGTTGTCGTGCAGCAGTTCCCGTTCGAGTCTAGCTCAAAGCGGTGTTTTCGAGTTTTACCCCTAGGTACATCTGTTCCAGATCCACCTCTACCTGCTCGTATCCAGACAGATATGTATTTCTTGGAAAACTCACAAAATCTCTATAATACCAAAATTCTACAAAGTTCTTCAATACTAATACTCAAAGTCTTTCTTTGGGCTATGTGATCTAATCAGAGTTTATCTAAATCTAGCTTCCATGGTTAGTACTAAACTGGCTCTGATACCAACTGTAACGCCCTGACCCTAATTACCTAGAGTTGGTGCATTATTGTGTAACATTGGCATGATCAAAAAATATCAAGTCTCGAAAGACCGATTAGTTTAGTAGCCTTGGAAACACTAGATACATTCATAAGTCTTACATTACATTATAAAGTAAAAAAAAATACAACAACATATTGTCTTCATATCCCCTCATACTATCCCTGCAGGTCATTCATAATATACTTCTTCACATCCTGGATAAATTAAAACATTGGAAGGGGCGAGCTCAGATGCTGAGTAAGGATAACAATATAGAGGAAGCTTTCATAAATAAACATTAACATTTAATGAAATGTATAACTAAAACAAAATACTTTTAAACGTGAACTTCAGCATAATATAGAAAAAAATAAAATGAAATAATGCCATTTACTTAGTCACACAGATATTCTACTAGTTGAATAATCACATGCGATATCAATAACCACTTTCATAATGATGGTATGTAAAATGCCAGACTATCATAACCACGTAGCCAAGGCCTCGTGCCAAGACTATAAATAAATTTTTTTCAAGGCCTCATTCCAAGACACTAGATTGTCTCATGAGACCTACCAATGCATCGAGGCGCTATAGTAGGATCCACACATCACTTATTAATCCCAATTCATTCCTCATACGAATAGGTTTAAACGTATCATAAACCATAACATAATCGTATCACATAAAACATGCATAAAGGAAACATAAAATTTCCACATTTCAATCACAAGATATCAATAAAACACATTGATATAATAAAAACATTATCAAAACCATTTTAAATACCAAAATAAAATAAAATTGAAGCTTGGTATTTATTTTTCATTTAATAAAAATTTATGGCTTGTAGAGGAATCCGAAACTCAAATAATGGTCACGACGGCTGAGAAGTCGTTGTCACCGCATACATAGGACAAAAAAACATTCCCTTTTTCCATTTAGTAAAACTATTTGTATAAAAAATATTTCTTTTGAATAAATGTAAAATAAAAAGGGTTTTATACACCGTATAAAAGGATGTTGTGTATAAATCAAAATATGCCTCAATGAAAGGAGATTGGGACAGAGTCCCTTACCTGGTGTCTGACTTGACTCGACCGTTCTTTAACCTCCTGAATAATAAACTAGAGTTAATTTATAATTGTTGAAGAAAATTTTTCAAGTTTATTATTCCTTTTATATCACTTATTACCATGTTATGAACATTATGTAATTATTTATGTTAATAACGGTTGTTTTGTCGATCTTTGGTACTTTAGTAAAAAATAAACTTCTTATAATTACAAGTTGTTCATGTGGTAAAATATTCATTATATGAAGAATTATATTCATTATTTAGATATAAAATATATCATATATATCCATTATATACATTCATTCATAATATTACGTAACATTTAGATGTAAGAAATGAAATGCACCGTTCATGGAGACGGTAATCCGTATGTACGCATGAACACTACTTTCATTTATATTTTGTATTTAATGGAATGAAATCATAATGAGATAAAGGTGTTTTGTAATTCCATTATAATATAATATATAATATCATTTACTCCATTTTTTATACATCCCACATATGGCATTAACTATTAAAATCACTTTCAGGGGAAGGTAGTCCGCACTTCCTAAAATTGAAATTATCGCGTTTACCAATAATGGAAATCATAAAGGTATGCCATAAATGATAAATACAGAAGAATAAGGAAAACAAAAACATAATATATATCATATATCTAAATAGTTACATCTTAATGGCCACCATGAGAGGTGTTAAAAGAAGATTGAATAATCATCATTTCGTGAGGAAGATATTCGCCAACCACAGAAACAGTATGTTCTTTAACCATTAGACGAAGGTGTGTGTAAGTGTAAATCAAAAAATTCTCATAAAAAAATCCTAGAATATTGAAGATACTGGTGTTCTTACAAAATAATGGAATAAAAAGATTTTAAGGTGTTCGAGAAGCAAAATAAAAAAAATACCTTAAGAGAAGACATTACCTTAAAATCGGGTAACTCTTTTTGATTTGAGCCAAAGGATTCCTTGGAATAAATTCTTCCCAAAGTGAGTCTTCTA
This sequence comes from Viscum album, assembly GCA_963277665.1. Classification (NCBI taxonomy): domain Eukaryota; kingdom Viridiplantae; phylum Streptophyta; class Magnoliopsida; order Santalales; family Viscaceae; genus Viscum; species Viscum album. Next base: position 1,650,917,567 of record OY728121.1, on the reverse strand, counting down.
GGAGTAATAGAGTGATGTTTATATAGTATTTTGGCAGAGGTTGGCCGAGACAAATGGCTTTGAATGTGTGAATAAGGTGGTAGTGGTGGGGGCCTTTTATAAGAGGATATGAGGGCCCTCTTGGAAAGTCATGAAACATTACATTATTATGAAATGATTTTAAGATTTTAAAGGTCCCACATGATATATTTATAAGATAAGGTGATAAGGGTTCGGAATATACTCATACAATAGGTTTTTGACATGTTTAAGTCTTAGATGTTACATTATCTTTTCATTTTATTTAAATCGTTAATTAATGATGTAATCGCTGCATCAACATAGTGTCATAAAAATTTTAATTTATTTAATGTCTAAAAATTATATAAAAAATATCATGGTGTTTTAAATATTATTATCTTTCCAATGAATATTTATAGTCGAAATGTTATCTTATATAACCCCATGTAAAAATTTCTTTAGTAAAACAACACATGTTTGTGACAATTTTATTATTACTTTAAATAAAAAGTTATTAATGTCATTTTCTTAACCAAGTGGGTCCATGGGGTCCCCAAGTTGACCCATGGATTTTCTTGGTCGGCCATGACTCATCCAATAAGTTTTGGACAATTTTCAAGATATTTTCATATTTTTATAATTTCATTTTTACCTTAAATTTCACTAATTTCCTTTAATCACGATTAATAAAAATTAAAAGTTACTATTCTCAAAAAAATTATTTTAATCCCATTGAACCACATTTTACTTCCTAATTACAACCATGTCTGTCATATTTTTTAAAATCATTTCACAGAAGTGGTAATGATTCATTTACACGGAAAATTAGTTTTTAAACTACCACTTAGTGGTTTTACTATTCATCAAAATTGAAGTTTTTCAGAAAAATACCAAAAATTCACCCTAAGATATAATAGATATTCTGAATTCAAAAATGGTGTCTATTTTACAAATTTCTAAAGATATAAGTTTCATTAATTTATTTTATAATTAATTCCCGTTGTCAAAACAAATAGCGTTTTTTAAGAAACAATATCAATCAAAAGATTGACAATTGTTTATGTCCAATTTCAAAGTGAACTTGATTATAATGAAAAAAATTGGATAAAATTATAATATTACTTTAAAACCACTCAATATAATAATTTATCACTATTAATTTTTTTGATTAAAAAAGTTTTTTTTTTAAAATTTAGTACTTTTCAATATTCATCAATATATAAATGTTATCGGAAAAGTTCTAAAATTTCACCTTAGGCTAAATTAAATATTCCGAATCCAAAAATGAAGTCCATTTTGAAAGTAAAATTTATAAAATTTCAAAAATTATGTATTAATATTAATAACAACTACATTGAATGGTTATGGTGTGTGTTAGAACTCGATGTTGCGTACAACACACGCTACTGTATTATTCAAAGAGAAGCATACTGTTGAAGCTTGGGGTGTTACAGTTTAGGAATAGCATTGTATCATGAGACTAAACTCATTAAATTACATGTCCATAATAATGCACTCTCATGAAAAATTTCACATCACATCAAAGGGGTGAAAATATGAAAATAAATTTAATTAATGATAATTTATTTATGGATATTAATAAATAAATTTTTTATTCGGTACACATAATATTTTTAGGGCACCTCAAAATATTCTCATATTCAACTATACTATTAAAATAAAAAAATTATCTAAATAAAAAACCATGTAGTGCACTATCAATGAGTGTGGAAGAAAGGAATCATGGAAAATTATTCACAATTTTTTATGCTTCCAAAAATTAAATCACATTATCCTTATAGAATCATTCCATTAATGTGAAATGTCCACATAGTAGTAATACCATCACCCAAACATTTGGAATAATTATACAAATTTTAATGGTGTGGTTAGAGGATGAGTAATGTGGGAATTGAACTAATTCATATGATTACAGTTTGATTTAATTTCATTAATTAATTATTACTCAATATATATTCATATACATATCACATTAAATTTATTGAATTTAAAATTATTTCTGGATATTCTAAGGGAGATCAAGGATGTAATCCAGGATTTTATAAATAACACATAAACATTTTTTCATAATTATTATTTCTCACTATAATATTTTATAAGACTAGAAAATGGGGTCAGGTGATAGTTTCCACCCATTTTTCATTTCTAAGAATTTCACACTGTGATTTATAAATCTAAATTATAGAAATCATATATAATTAAATTTAATCAATATTTTTTTTATAGGATTACATAATGGTATTCCATATGGGATTGAAATGATATTCTATTTAGAGGTATTTCCCTAATCAATGTATATGATGAGGGAGGATGTGGCTGAGTCAGATCATTGGGTGTCTACATACCTAAGGAGTTTTATCCAATATTCTATAGAATTAATTATTTTGATATATAATAGAGTGGGACATTAATACCATTAATTAGACAATAGTAGTGTGAGAGGAAATTGTTTGAAAAAAAAATAAAATATTAGTATTTATTATTTCAATCAAGAAATAATTATAGGTCATTAATAGTGATAATCAATGGAAATCCATAGATTTTCAATAATTATACACACCTGTATTTATTTATTATTTTCCCATCATATCAAATTCATAAATACATTATATTATCATGATCTATTTATAATAGAAACCAAAATTATCATAAATGAAATCCTTGGGAACCCTATCTGATTTTAAGCCTAGTTACAAGATTAGAATATGTCTATAGACTAGGATACAACCTTATGAGTTTTTTATATTTTAAAATATTTGAGTCAACCTCAGTGATGTAATTTTTACAACCATTTTTTTTGTTGTTACTAGGGAAGAAACCAAATAAAACATTATTCATTTCAAATTTCTCACTATCACATTTCTGAATTCATAATTATTTCCAATCACAAATACTTATAATAAATATTATATTATGTGGGAACATATCTAAAATATTCAATGTTAAAATTATTATGTATGTATATTATTGTTAGCATTTGGAAGATCATGAAAAATTCATTCTTGTACAAATTGATGATGCATAAGATTATTTTGAATTATATGATTCATCCATTGAAGAGCCAGAATTTTTCAATGTCTAATATATAGTATTCCTCAAATCATTCCCAGCCGAATATGATGAGGAGGATGAACATATTGACATGGAGTTCTTGGAGGTGTCCCCTCACCCGAAATCCCTCAAGGATGTTGACAGAGAATAATTACATAAAGAGTATATGTCATACGATAGGATCATAGGGGTTGATTTTTTTAATATATTATTTTTCAATATAATTATTAAATAGAAACTGTCTTTTCAAATGGCCTCTATTGATATTGCAGATTCAGTAACATGTTATCTTCACCAAAAATATTTTTTTTAAGAATAAATATAATCTATAATGGTAGAAGATAAAATAATATTGTAACTTATTTAGTCATCCACCCATTTAATAGAATGTTGTACCAAGAATCAAGACCAAGATAAACATTCATCATAGTAAATATAGGATGATCCACTTTGATGAAGAACCTATGATAAAATTGTAGATGTAAAATAACCCTATGTTTATAAAGGTGATGATATATAATACCATATGACCCTAAGTGTGTAGTTATATTCCACTCCAAAATGGGGAATATGAATGGAAAATCAAGTGGAAAGTAAAATATATTATAAAACTATGAGGTATTGTAATATATGTATTGAAAAGTTCACATAAAAAACCACATCCCCGAGAAGATTACGGTTGACCCAATTTCACTACTATGAAATAGATGTTGATAATTAAAACACATCTTGGGAGGTTAACATGAAAATTTATTTCCCATTATATTTTAGTTTCATTTATATTATTTGGAATAAATTCCATGTATAGTTTCTAGCATTTAGAATCTATATAATAGGTCTAACATATGATATTAAATATTATTTTAAAACAGAAAAAATATGTTCTATATATTATTCCCATTTTTGATTAACAACCTTATTTAATTATTTGAAATTAATGATATTAATTCTAGATAGTTAGTTTTTTCTAGTATAGAGTATGGTTATTCTATTAATATAATGTTTTGTGTCACCCCACATGTGTGGAAATATTGAATTAGCTCTTAAGGATATAGGTTCCCTAAAAAACCATTTCAAATAAGTTATGAATCATTTGTAGAATTAAATTCACTAAAACTGATTTATGTGAATTGAATTAAAACTGACAAATCTTTTTTAAAGGGATTAATATTTATTAGGTTTAATTATGTAAAAAATTGACATTATTGGGGGACTTCTGAAAAAATAATTCCATAATTAATATGAACTTGTGTGAATTAAAATATAGAATATGACAAGAAGTTTAAAAATAAATCATTGAATAATTATTGAGTGTGAAATTGCATTGCTGTCAATAAGATTAATATTAATAGTTGACTGTCAGGGACCGTTATTTTTTTCCCTATACCTAAAACATAAATATAGACCTTAAAAAAGGATACTATTTTTGGAATGATTACCTTAAGATTATTAAATTTCATTATATAGGTCAAAATATCCATTATACATCATAAAAATAATAAAAAAAGATAAATTTAATGAATTCATTGGATATCGAATATATTGGAATTATAAACACAATTGAATAATGAAAAAATATATTTTAAGATTTTATATATGTTTAATAAATGATGTTTGAAATATAAATTATGATGATGACCTTAAGAGATTGGAGTTTTATGATTATTTGGCTTTGAAAACTAATTTGAAATAATTCTAATAAAATCTAAATTCACTAAATAGGGGATCTGCATGAGGGGAATTGGAAAATTGGATTATATATACTTTTTTATTATATTACCTAAAGAAAATTAATCAACCAAGTGAGGGGGTGTTAAATATACACTATTTTTATTCATATCCTTTTCCATTTGTGTTTTATTATAAATATTTTGCATTTTGAAAATATATTTTATTAAATAATATTTTTCAAAAGGTTTTTTGTAATTTCTTAATTTTCAATGATTATGGGGACACGATAATAGACTAAGGACTGATGAAATAAAATGTTCTCTGAAACATCATTAATTTAGACATGAGACAACATTATGGGGAAAATATAACCTTTCTCAGTATATGGTAATATCCAATACCTCCATCACTATTTGGTCCACTATTCTAGATACCCTACGAGGTGGGGGCGGGTGAATCCGGGTGTGACAGATTAAAACAACTTCTCCTTTTGATCATGTTTTTCTGTTAGACAAAACCCTCTTCTCTCTCCTTCCAGATGAAGAGTATGAATAAAACATAAATCAAGTACTTGACACTGTTTTTTTACTTGGTTCACCCTCACTGAGATAAGACCAAGGAGAATACACCTGCAGTGTGCCGAGGTACCAATTCCACTATAATTTCACTACAGTTTACAAGTTCGAATTGGACACACTGTCCCTCCTAGTTTACAACCACTCACAGTTTTAGAACTCACTGATCTCTCAACTGAAGTGAGATCACTGCTTCTTTAGATGATCTACTCACAGTTTATAGACCTGTAGGTATCTTCATTTGCATGAAAGAATGAATCCTCAACTGTTGATAGATGCTCTACTGAAGTCCAAATTCATCCACTAATGAATACCGCTTTACCACAGATGTTTAGGGACATTTCTTACTTTCACGCAACCCTAGGGTGACTTGTTTCCCCCTTAACTACTGAACATCCTCTGCATTCTTTGTAGAAAAACCAACTTGCACACCACACTTGTGCTCCACACTAGATCACCAAACTTTTGTGACATAGAGCATGCACAGACAATTGTGTGGGTACACTTGCATGACACACTTGTGCGGTACACTTGCATAGTACACTTGGGTGTCACACATGCACGATACACTTGGGAGTGACACTTTCCCCACACACTTGTGCTCCCCCACTTGCATGCTCATAGAACGTGCCCGTCACTTCCACTTGCGTGATCAGAGCTCAGATTTTCTCTAAGTGTTGATCTCGTTAATAAATGAGGAGAGTATTATTCTATTTATAAGAATTTTGAGGACTTGCGCACCACACATGCACGCCACACTTTCATGCATTTTTTGGACATTCTACAATCTTTGTTTCCTTTTTCATATCTTGATATGATGATCTTGAAATATGACATCTGCACCACAGTTGTGCATCATACATACGCGTCATACTTGCACACAATTTTAGTACTTTCACACCTCTTTCTTTTTATTTTCATATTTTGATATGATGATCTTGAAATATGACTTGCACACCACTCTTGCACACCATACTGGCACGGAAGACTTTCACGCCACACTTTCATGCCACTATATGACTTCCACACCCCTTTTCCATTGAAAAATTATTTATGTTCTGAATTAAAAAAATTCATGGTGTACAACATTAGAATCCTCCTTAACACAAGAGCACAACACCTTTTTCCAAAACACATTTTCCTATTCACCAGGAAAACCCCCTTTGTCAACAGTTTGAGTCATTGAGACTCACTTTTTCAACAAACACAACATGTACTTTATTGTCAACAAAAAAAATCATCTCAAAAATGCTTCAATGATACCATGATAGATTTTTTCCCAACAATCTCCCCTTTTGGGTTTGTTTACAACTCTTCTTAAAACAATTCTCCATTATTTGATACCTCATTAAGGTTGCATTCATCTTCAACCACCATTCACCTCTTGTGATACAGATAGTGATCAAAGATTTACTCAACATATACTCTAAGCCCAAATAAGCAATTCTAGGCATGAGAAACAAGATTATCATGAAAAGTTCATCTATGAGTTACTTCATTTCTGACACAACTGTTGATACCAACCTAATAGCAATTGAAATTTCTGCTTTTATCACGACCATCACCTGTCGTGATATCTATTATTTGATCGATCACGTCTAGCATCATCTGATTTAATTTTACCCCTATCTCATTACTCCCCCTATCTCTATAATCCACCTGTTAGCTTCCCCATGTGTCTTGACCAATACATTTTCTCCCCCTTGAACAACCATGTTTTATCATGTATTCTCACATATTATCACCCTTTGTAAATGAACCCAAAGGGAACTCCATTTCAGTCTACAGCAGCGTAAAAAAGAATATCAGTACCTGAGGGAGAAACACACTATACCTCGGGGAGAGGGGAGTGGTCCCATATCCACTCTTTTCAAGTGTGGGGAGTCGACTGGACTCCTAGAGCCAGTAGATGCCTCTATAAAGCTTCTTTTGGTAAGGCCTTTTTCATAATATATGCAACATGTAGTTCTGTATGCACATACTCCCACTTCATAAGCCATTGCTCCACCTTCTCCATGATGAAATGATATTTGATCTCAATGTGATTTGTTCTTGAGTGATGAACTTCATTTTTGCTATGATTGATAGCACATGAGTTATCAAACTGGATTCTGATCGGAGACGTCACTTCAACTCCATTATCTTAAAGATGTTGCTTCATCCACAATAATTATGTACATGCTTGAGTGGCTGCAATATACTCATCCACTGTAGTGCTCAGAGAAATGCAATCTTGTTTCTTGATTACCCAAAAATACACAATCTTAAATGATAAAATCCACCTCCTAACATTTCTTTTATGTCTTCTGCTGATCTGGCCCAATCTGCATCTGTATATCCCAATAACACTAGATGAGACTTTTCATTATACATCAGACCAAAATCCATGGTGCATATGATATACCGAAGTATTATTTTTACTATGAACCTATAGATTTATTTTCGATCTCTTTGGTGACGTGCTGCTTGACATTTGGTGAGAACAATATCAGGTCTTGTTGCTATTAGGTACAAAAAAGTACTGATAATTTTCCTCTATTCTGTGATATTAACTACCTTTCCATTATCATCTTTCGATAATTTCATCCGTTTAGCAACAAAAGTCTTCATATCCATGGAATTTTCCATTCCAAATCATTTTAAAACTTCCTTGGAGTATTTGGATTGAGAAATGAATGTTCCATTAATTCCTTGTGTCACCTTTAGGCCAAGAAAAAATGTTAGCTCTCCAATCATTTTCATTTCGAACTCACTTTTCATGATTTCGGAAAACAGTCTGCATTGAGCTTCATCTGATCCGTCAAATATTATGTCATCGACATCAACCAAGATCATGATCCTTTGATTACTTTTGTTGTTTAAATATAGATTGTAACCAACTCCCCCATGTTGAAAACCAAGCTTCTTCAAGTGCTGATCAAGCCTTGAATACCATGCTCTTGTTACTTGTTTTAGCCCATACAACGCCTTCTTCAGTTTGTAAACCATTTTATCAGCCTCATGAATGAGAAACCCATCTGGCTGCTAAATATACACATCTTCCTCCAGAACCTCATTCAAAAATCCAGATTTGGTGTTCATCTGGAAAACATTGAACTCACGTTGCAGTGAAATGGCTATAAATAATCTGATTGTCTCTAGTATCACAATCGGTGCAAATGTATAATAATAAATTATTCCCTATATTTAGGAGTATCCCTTGAACACTAGTAATTATTTATTCCGAATCACTATGCCATCTTCATTCATATTATTGCGATAAACCCATTTAGTATCAATGAAATTATTATCAACTGACATCAAAACAATCTCCCATGTATGATTCTTCTCAATCTGATCTAGCACTATATTAATTTCCTGAATCTAGTTTTCATCTTCAACTGCATCAGCGAAGCATTTCGGCTCAACCTGTGATATTAAAGATGTCTTCTGCAGTGATTTGATTATTCTTGTCTAAACTGGAGCTGACTGATTGACAATGATATTCTACCTTTCAATTTTAGCTCGAATCCTTGACTTTTATGCAGATACAAATTTTACTTCCTCTTGCACATCATCAGTATCTTCTTCTGAATCAACATCATCCACTTCTGCTCCCCCTTCGTTGATTTCTTCCTCATCACTCTCATCAAAAAATTGTTCACTAAGCTGTTGAATGATCTCCTCATTCTCTACTATAGTGACATCATTGATCTCAACTACTTTTCCCAGACTTTTGTTTATGCATTTATATGCCTTATTTTTTCCTGAGTAGCCAAGGAATATCCCTTCATCTCCTCATGACTAATATTTACTATGTTTTTCCTTTTTGAGTATAAAGAACTTAATTCCAAATATTCAAATGTATTTCACCATTGTCTTCTTTCCATACCACATCTCGTACGGAGTCCTTCCTTCCTTCAAAAACAGCAAATACCTGCTAGAAATGTAGACCGATGTCATAACTGCTACCTTCCAAAATTTCTCTAGTAGGCCTCTTTCAATGAGCATCATTCATGCCATGTTATTGATGATCTGATTTCACCTTTCAACAACTCCATTCTATTAGGGAGTTATAACTGAAGAAATTTGATACCTTATCCCATGTTTCATGAGATAGCCTTCCGCCTGACTATTTCTGAATTCCATACCATTGTCAGTACGAAGCTTCAAAATTTTCTGTCCAAGCATCCTTCCACACTCCCTCCGGTACTATTTTAAGCAGCTTAACACGTCTGACTCATGGGAAATAACAAATACCCATGATATTCTTCTATAGTCAACAATAAAAAGGATATAGTACCTCTCTCTGTCAATTTCTCTTGGTGTGATAGGACCAGAAACATCAACATGCACCAATTCGAGCACTCTTGTTGAATTGTTTCCTCTACCTTATATATCTTTCTGATAATCTTCCCTTGTTGGGATAAATCACACGTGTGAGTACGTTGTCGTAATAGCTTAGGGAGGTCTCTTGATGCATCACACATCACTAGATCTTTCAGGGATTTTTGGAAAATATGACCAAGTAGTTTATGCCACAACTTGTTTTCTTCCTCTCTGGATAGAAAACACATATCTTCTTCTCCACTTACCAGGTAGAGATTTCCCTATGCTCGTTTTCCCGGTAGAACTACTACCTCATTTCTTTCTTTGACGACACACATATTCTTATTAAATCTTATAGAATGTCCTGAGTCACATAGTTGACTGACATTAAGAAAATTGTGACTGAGGCCTTCTACTACTAAGAGATGACCATGTCTCATCTCTTTGCTCCCACACATGGCCTTTATTGTGCCAATAATCTTCAGGAATTCATCATTTATAAACTTGACAACTCCATATTTATCATATCTTATGCATGTAAGAAGACCCTTATTACCTGCCATGTGAGATGTGCAACCACTATCAGAGATCCACAAACCAGAGCGATCTGATGAATTAAGGGAAATTTCTAAAACCATAGCCTTTTCATCGTTCTTCATTTTGGTCAATTTGTTTTCCTTCACACTCTACATGGATTGAAAATTTAGTTCTTTCTCAGAGTATAATGAACCAACTTCATCTTAGATAGCAGAAAATCTATTTTTAAATTTTAACTCACCTGATGGTTTATTGATCTGCTGCTTCTGAATATTTTGATTCTGCATTGGAACATTCCTTTGTATGGTCGAAGTGCAGTACCTAGCCATTTTCCAAAATCATCCGCACCAAAAATAGTGTCCTTCGAAATATGTTCTGGAGAACTGTTCTCTGTTTGGCTTCAACCTTTGTTCTTGTTCCCTATGATATCACTTGGTTATAGAACACACATACAATGAATGTCCCATCTTTCCACAACAATAACACCTGATATAAGGTGCATTCCTTTATGTTACTTCTTCACTATGAGTTTCCCCTTTGGATATATGAATATTCTAATTCTTCTTTGTGCCCAAATCAACCTTCAATCTTGGGATGGGTTCTTCCGGTCTGACTTCAATTCTCACAGATTTTTGTTTCTGATCATGCCCTGAATCAGCCTTAACATCTGAGCTCAATCGCTGATTCATTCCTGCTGAACCACTAGGCTTCTCTTTACTAATTTTAGTCTTTGTAGTGACCTGATTTCCCAGGAATGTGTTGGGAATCAAAGGTTTTTCATGGTCTTTAACATTTCTCTGCAGACCGACAACTTCCTCTTCAAAAATATCGATACACTTGATGTGATATTTCCTTGTGTTTTCAAGCCATCGAGCTCCATTTTCTGTTCTTCAATCTGGATATTATACTCACTAACTGATTCTGAGTTCTCTGGTGTTGATGACTTGAGTTTCTCAATTTCATTCATCAACTAATACTTCTCTTCTTTCTACTACTGCATATAGAGTTTGGCTTCATGAACAACTTTGTTAGCTTTCTTTGTTTTGGATCTCCAAACAGCTGTCTCTTCAAGAGCATCCTCTAACTTAGCTTGCATATCTATTCTTCCTTCAAATTATTATTCTTCATCACCTTCCTTTTCATTCTGCTCTTGACAACTACCGACAATAGCCACCATATCATTTTCTCCACAATCTTTGTAGTTCACTATCTCTTCAACCTCCTTAGCCTCAGACTAATCCAAATTGTCATATTCTTTTGAAAGGATATTTTTCATCGTGACGAAATTTCTATTGAACTGTTTCTTGACTTTCCCATAGGATAATGACATCATCTTTGGAATTTCGACTTCGTCGACATCATAATCTTTATGGAACCTTTAGGGTCACCTTGCTTCAATACGACCAACCTTTCCACATCGAGAACAAGCTTGTGGAAGTTTCCCATTAAACATTCCTTTTCGTCTTTGAAGGTTTGCGGAGAGGAATGACATCACCTCATATGTCTCTTCTTCTTCGTGAGAATCATCAATGGTGAGCTTCTTCATGTCCTTGAAATCCACTTTTTAGATTTCCCCTTCTCCACATCCTCATTATCATCATTTCTCATTTTATATGCATGCAAGGTACTGTGCAAATTGTCCAATGTTAGATCCTTTAGATCATTATCTTCTAGTGATGAAAAAATTGGATTGAACCACATGGGAAGTTTCATCAATATGTTATTTATAATCTTTATGTCTTCAATGAATTCACACAGAGCTCACATATCTTTAACAACAACATTTACCCTTTCTAGGAATCCATCAACAGACTCAATTGGGTTCATTCTAAAATCTTCATACTTGTTCTTTAATCCTTTTAACCTCACTTCTCTGACGTTTGTATCTGCTTCATATATGTTCAACAACTTTTCCCACATCGAATGTGATGTTTTTCATGAAATAACATTGGTATATATAGCATTTGATAGAGCTCCTCCAAAAGCATTGATTCCTTTTGCGTCAGCATCATATTCTATTTTCTCAACTTCTGATAATGCACCGCTATTAATATCAGCAGTGATACCATGCATTGCTGCTGTAAACACATCCATTCCCAAAGATCGAAAGTAGTGTTGAATATTATTATTCAATATCTGAACATTGTCCCCGTCTAATATATGAATCCCTTTATGATTAGTGACCACCATTTGAGAGAGAAACTCTTATATCAACATTTCGCTCTGATACCAATTGTTAGGTCCACTAGGATAGATATCTTGGGAGGGGGTGGGGGTGAATCAGGGTATGACAGATTAAAACAACAACCTCATTTGATCATGTTTGGATGTTAGAAAAAACCCTCTTCTATCTTCTTCCCAATGAAGAGTATGAATAAAACATAAATCATGCAGATGACACAACGATTTCTACTTGCTTCCCCCCAATGGGCTACGTACAAGGATAATACACCAGTAGTGTGCCGATGTACTAATTTCAATATAATCACACTTTTGTTTACAAGTTCGAAGTGGACTCACTATCCCTCTTAGTTTACAACCACTCACAATTTGAGAATTCACTTCTCTCACAACTAAAGTGATCTCACTGCTTCCTTAGAATATCCAATCATAGTTTATAGACCTATAGGTCTCTTCATTTTCATGAAATAATGCATCCTCGACTATTGATAGATGTAATATTCAAGTTCTATGTTCATCCAATGATGAATTCCAATTTACCACAGATGTTCTAGGAAATTTCTAACTTTCACGGAACCCTAGGGTTACTTGTGTGCCCCTTTAACTAGTGAACATCCCCTACCTTCGTTATGAAAAAACCAACTTGTGTGCCACACATGCGCGCCACACTAACACACCAATATTGCACGCCATATAGCTTGCACAGAACACTTGTGCAGGTATACATGTGTGGAACACTTGCGTGGTACACTTATGTGGTACACCTGCACATCACACTTGCACGGTACACTTGGGCATCACACTTTCCCGCACACTTGCGTGCCCCACATTTGCGCACACTGAACTTGCTTTTCACTTCCAATTGTGTGATCAGATCATAGATTTTCTCTAAGTGTTGAGATCCTTAATAAATGAGGAGAGTATCCTTCTATTTATAGGAATTTTGAGGCCTTGTGCACGATAATTGCATGCCACACTTGCACACCATTTTAGGACTTGGCGTGCCTCTTCATTCCCTTTGTCATATTTTGATATGATTATCTTGAAATATCACTTGCATGCCATACTTGCACAACAGACATGCATGCCATTTTAGTACTTTCATACCTTTTTCTTTCCTTTGACATATTTTGATATGATGATCTTGAAATATGACTTGCGCGCAAACTTGGGTTCCATACATGCGCGGCAGACTTGTGTGCCCCACTTGCGGCCAATTTAGGACTTGCACACCACGTTTACTTTGCCAAATTTCTGATGTTCTGAATTTTGAAAAATTCCTGGCGTACAACATTAGAAACCTCCCTAACACAATAGCACAACTTCTTTTTCCCAAAACACTTTACCCCATTCTCCAGAAAAACCCCCTTTGTCAACAGTTTGAGTCATTGAGACTCACATTGTCAACAAACACAACATGTCTTGTATGGTCAACAAACACAATCATCTCAAAAATGCTTCAATAATACCTTGAGGGATTTTTTCCCAATAATAAAAATCCCATTTTTTATCCTAAAAGGGAATTCTTGACCCAATTATATCTACACTAGAATATGAGCGTATATCAGGCACAAATATAGCTTGGAATAACATGCCAAGAAGAAATTAACAAGAAAATATTGCCACATAAAGACTCCTATAAATACAAACTAGAATAAATATACACACAATGATGTCTTCAACAAAATACTTGGGTGTCAATTTATCATTTCATATAATTCCAAACGATACACCAAAAATTCTAAAAGAGTTCCTTGGCGAATCATAACAGAACACTACCTCAGCTATGTGTGTTTTGTCGACTACCTGAGACTATTTTAACACGAAAATGGAGACGCATGTACTAATGAAAAATATAAAATCCCTATAGAACAACCATAATTGTGATGTTATTATTCAAGATAATTAATAAAATCATTATTATGTAAAAAAGAAGGAATTAAATTGTAACATGATCCCTCAACCTACCATCATTCTCATTTTCCAAAGAACTATTCAAAACAAACCAACATTATATAAAGTGGTTTATGAAATCTCAACCAATAAAAACTAAATTATAATTGTAACACCCCGAGATTTTATGAAAAATATTCTTTTTAATTTCATTAATGTCTTGTGTTGTACTCTACACCAAAAGGATCTTGCACAACACACATCTTTGACATGCCTTGCATTACACGCAATCGTGACCTTCCTCGATAGCGTGTGTAGTACACAATACCGAGTTTCACTAAACAACGATATGCTATTAAAATATTATTATAACTAGCCATTATGATTAGTAATAACCACTTTTTGAAATTTTGTATATTTTATTTTTCAAAATGGACTTCATTTTTGGATTCGGAATATCAAAATTAGATTAGGGTGAAATTTTGGTGATTTTCGGATAACTTTCATATTTTGATGAATAGTGAAAATTACTAAATTTTAATTAAAAACAACTTTTCAATCGAAATAATTAATAGTGATAAATTATAAATTTGAGTGGTTGTAAAGTATATTTAGAATATATTTTTACAATTTAATACGATTTTTGTCATTGGATGTAATTTCACATTTAAACCAGACATAAACATGTGTCAATCTTTTTGGTAGTTATTATCTCTAAAAAACACGCTATTTGTTTTGACGATGGGAATTAATTTTTAAATTAATTAATGCAACTGATATGTTTTGAATTTGGTAAAATAGACATCATTTTTGAGTTCATAATATCAAATATAGCTTAGGCCTAATTTTTGGTATTTTTCGGAAAACTTTCAATTTTTGATTAATATTGAAACCACTAAGTGGTAGTTATAAAAACTGAATTTTTCATGAAACTTAATTTTACCGCTTCTGTGAGTGGAATTTCAAAAATCCGAGAGACACAGTTGATGTCAGTAAGTAAAATGTGGTTCAATGAGATGAAAATAATTTTTGGTGAATAGTAACTTTTTACTTTTATTTACCACGGTTAAAAGTAAATAGGGTAATTAAGGGTAAAAATGATATTATTATTACCCTAACACATGTCCTAATTCTATTGGATAAGTTTAATTCGACCAAAAACAATCTTAGGAATAAAATATTACCATTTAGGCCCACTTGGATTAGATTAGGACATTTATTATTATTTAATTCAAAGAAGAGTTAAAAGAGTTAAAATGAAAGTTTATTTACTAAAACATTTTTAATATAGGGTTATACATAAGATAAATTCGATTTTAAATATTCATTAGAAAGAAAATAATATTTCCTACATAATGGTATTTTATTTGGAATTTTTATACATCAAATAATTTAATTTATTTATGACACAAAGATGATACAGTAATTATCTTATTAATGAAATATTGACATAATTGATGTTATAAATTCCAAAATAAACGTAATTTAAGACTTTTTATGCATTCAACTAATTTTATAGGTTACTATGATATGTTATTATTGATTTAATGAACTTTTTTCGAACTTATCATTCTGTTATGATTTTCACAAAAATCAATTACTAAATAGTGTCAAAATTGACATAAAATAGTTTTTAAAACAAATATTATATTATTAATTGTTATTTTATTCCTAAAAATATATGGTTCAGCCAACTGACTTATATAAGGTTATATATATTATTAATAAACAATTTGGGGTTCGTTTGGCTTCTCATTGTAAGTTTATTAACCTTATAGTGTAAGAATACAAGAAGACACGGTAAAAGTAAAATTATTTAACTTAATGTTAAATCTAAATTATAAGGTTAAAATAGGAAACTAAACATGCCTAAATTATATTTTATGAGAGTATTTTGACTCATCCCCACCTTATCCTCGAAATAAATCAATTTGGAGCTATTTAAAACCGATCTTGACTTTATAATAAAATAATATTTTTAGTTTTTCCAAAGGAGCCCCTCTCCTCCCTTATAAAAGGGCACATCCTCCCTCTCTTCCTCACACAACTTTGAGCCTTCAAGTTCGGCCAACCCCTGCAATATTCTCTTATTCACTTCCCTAGAAACATCCTAGAGGTTCTGGTATTCTTCAAAGTCCCATTTTAGTGCCCTAAAAGGAGGTCTCAAAGAAGCACTTCAAAGAAGAGGTAATGTCTGTTACCGATTCTTTCATCTTTATTTCTTCTTCCACTTCTTCTTCTTAGGTTGTTTCATTATGAACTAATAACATCAGTATCACTAGTATACTGATATGTTATTATATGTATGAAACAACCCTATTTCACCATCTATCCATCCTACGGAAAAAGAAATCACTACGCGTGCGTACGTACGGAATACCGTCTCCACGCCGTGGTGTAATCTATTTTCCACCACCACCTTACATGGATGGGTATAATGGTGTAAAGAATAACTATACATAGTTATTAGAACATCATATTGATTCTGATATATTGTATCATCCACTCCAATTCAATTCAATAATTATGGAAATGATATCATCGCTCGTGCGTACGTACGGAATACCGTCTCCACGACGCGATGACATTCATTCTCCAGTTTAACCATTCATGAATGATTATAAAGTATATATAATAAGTAATCATGAAATATATGACATACTAATGATACTGGATTTAATGCATATATATGTATGTCATCAACTTAATTCCGCTCAACTCAATAAGGAAACGAAAATAGCGTTCATGCGTACGTACGGCATACCGTCTCCATGAACAGTGTATTTCTTTCCATTTACTGATTTATTATATATATGTATATTCTGAATATATATATATTTAAATCATGTTTTATATTCTGGAATTAATTAATAATGATCTAAGTAATCATATGAATAATTACAAGTTAAAACACGAACGACAAATGAGACGATTTTACCCAAAACGCTACTTTAACATGAATTTACAAAAGAATGGGTTATATAAAGTCATAAGTGAACCATATATGATATAATAACAATGAATATGATTCTTTAATAAGTCAATGACATTATTTAAATCATTATACAGGAGGTTCGGACACTTACGAAGCAAATCGGACCTAAGGTAAGGGAAATATCAGAATCTCATTTTTATCCGAGATTGTTTATACATTGGTATTTACTGGCTGTATTTTATCATCCACATCCATGTTTCCTCAATATGTAATATTATTTCCATCCACCTACAATTGTTTAAATCCTATTTTACCCTTCGGTGAGTTTTTAGTAAAAGATATGAAAGGAATATTTTGACGTTTTTCGTACGAGGTACTTTTTTGACATTTCCGACAAAAGTATGAGAAGAATCTTTTTTTAACTTATACGACATGAATGGATTTATAAAACATTATTTCCAAGAAGTTTCCTTTACACGTTTTCATGTTTATTTTTAATCAACTTCTTTTAGTTTAATATTGTATGACATGTTAAGAAAGGAAATATGTTTTTTAAGATGAAAGGATATTTTCCTCAAGAATGGAGTTCAAGTGTTTTATCAAAATTATTTTCCATCTAAGATAATAAAGGGTTCTGTTTTTATCCCTATTATTACATTGATTTGATTATGTTGTGATGGAATTATTTTTATTAATTCCTTTATCTTATATGAATTGTTTTATGATGTCATGATGTTTAAGATTCCCATTTGTATTACATGGGTTATGCAATGATGTATGATTTATGATTTTGTGGCACACATAAGAATGGTATCATTATGAGATGGGAGGGACCTATATCTCCCTCCAATGCATTGGGTAAAGATTTTATATCTCATGAGATAGACATGGCTGAAATGGTAGGTTATACCAGTTCAGTGAAATAGGACTGAAACGAGGTTTACTCGATTCAGAAAGGGACTTTGTCCACTAAGATAGTCTTGGCAATGAGTCTTGACTAACAAGAAATGATTCTCTATGATTATGTGTGTATGCCACAGAGTTTCATGTTTTAAGTTATGATTATTGTGATTTCATTTCACTACTATGATTTATCCCATGTTATGAAATTATGCTCTCTTTTGCTGGTTAAGATTTCCAAAAGTTATGATCATATGAATATGATGTGATTGATTTTTTATTTTGTTTACCCTTAATGAGCATTTTAGCTCACCCTTTTATGTTTTCTTTTCCCCAGGATATAAAGAATGGTTTTAGGTAAAAAAAGGGAATATCTTTATGGGAGATATTGAAGATCTTTCACCACGATTAGAAGATTACTTTCCGAGTTTCCAAAGACACTAAACTATTACGGTCCTTGTGTGTGTGTTTTTGTTATGTACTAAGTATTCCGCAAATGTAATGTAATGTCCATGTACATCAGGCTTAGGTTCTCTACAAAAATTGATTTGGATTCACAAATGAATGAAATGGAAATTATTCACGCTTCAATGGACTTAGAGTAGAACATATATTACCTCATTCCAATTTCATTACCGAGTCCTGAAATTCCCCACTGAGTAAGACATGCATTGAATGGTCCTACTAAGAGGTAGGTAGTAGATTATTGGAACTAATTACCCCTTTTATGCATTGGAATTAAAACATATCACTCTCAATGTTGAAAACCACACATTAAATACAAAATTACATATGGTAGTTATCCCAAAAAATCAAATTAGTGAATAAGGCCATAAATTTTTATCGGGGTTGGGGTAAATTAATTTAGGGAGGGTGGATTCCAAAAATAATTCATGATTTATATAGTATGAATATTTCAATATATATCAATTCTATATCTATTTTTAACTCACACCAATATCCAGAAAAGTATTAAAAAAAAGCGGTATCTTTCTGATAGACCCTGATTATAGCTCTTGAGCTAAATAATAAGACATCAATCTATCAACTTATTATTTTATTTATTACTTTCTGATTTCTGTGTCTGGAGTAATGGGGTAGAAAATAATTTTATGTCATTTTTAATCAATATATATTTAAATTAATCCATTCCATAGACGTTTAATTTATGAAATATATTTTTTGGTTGAAGAGTGAGGGGCCTGTGTGATCAACCATGTTGGTCTGTTTATGTAATATTTTTCTATATTGAAAACATACATGATCAAGTAATTTTTTTGGGAAGGTAAATGAATATTTAATATTCTAATTATTTTAGACTAAAAAACATAGGAATTATATAACAAATGATATTCTAGTCAAATATATCATTTAACACTATTTTATAGTAGAGGTGGCTAATGTAAAAATTTTCCAATAAAGATAATAAGAGAAGGATTTAATGCCAATTAAAAACAATGATTGCGCTATAACTACGATCAATATTGGATTGATATAGATTCTCCAAATATTCCTTCTTCTAAATTTTAATTTATTTTCTATTCAGGTCACATTCCCTACATGGAAACTGTAGATTGTTTTCATTTTTATAGAAATAAAAAAATATCATTAATGACTAACTAAGTAACATTGTGAGATTCAAATCCCCATTTAGTGAAACCCGAAAGGATATCCACAATTATTTCATCTTCATAGTTATTTATTTGTAAAAAGTCTTCTGAATCAATAATTATAGGATTTGATCCACCAGGCTCATTTGCATTGGAATTTTTCTTAATAATGCATGTTTTAATGGGGGTATATATACAATATATTTCAAAAAAAATTGTAATGAATTAATCAAAAATACTATTCAGTAATAGAACATATTATTTTAATACATATCTCTTATATTTATTCGTATGTCACTATGTGATTAGTGGAATGTATTTTTCCTGGGACTCATAACATCATATCCCAACTTACCGCAAAGATGGTAGTTGGACAGGTGGGTCACATTGCCTCAGGAGCACCACTGTATACACCAAAGGCAACCTCAAGATGTGATAGTGGGGAGACTTTTCCCTCACTGTCCATGAAAAATAAATAAATCATTGTGCATATAATATTAATAAATAAATAACTAACATCCAAGGTTCCTAAAAGACCCGTGGCGACTATAACTACTTCAGCTCTATGGCTAGAAAGAGATGTTTTATTAGTAAATATATATATAAATATTAATAATTATATATAAATTGTTTAGTTATATATTTTATCCACATATATGAACCATCTATGTGTGGATATAATTGGCCATAAACGTGGAATATTAGGTGTTGGTGCTAGCTAGATTAGGTCATAACACAGTTATCCATAACAATTATGAATGATGCAATAACTCAATTAATAGGGAACAATTCCTAAATTATAGAATATTGTGAGACTAATGCATGATAGTGGTGATGGTGGGTGATCCATCATGTCATAACTCTAAATTGGGTCCTTGGTTCCTCATCCCAACATCATACTAGTATCAACAGTGTGAGACGTCTTGAATCAACTCCCGATGTAATGGAGCTTGATTTTACACCATGCTCATTGGATAACTTTTCCTATTTCCACAATCCATTTGAGGTGAAAATAATAATTATAACATTAATCTTGAGTAAGTACATACAATGTTTATATTTAATTATACCATTATAATCAAAGGGTGTTTAATTTATTAAAATCCACATTAATCATGTAATCGAGCATGTAATGATTGGAATGTTCTTTCCACCCTTTACATTTCATTCCATTTGAGTCATTTACTTAAATTCACATAACTCATGCTTATTTAATCATAGAATGTGGCATGGTTGTATATACTAATTCAATTCCATTCCACAAAAACCATTTTACATAATCAAGGATAGAAAGCCGTCATGAAAAAGTTATTTAAAATAATACATGTCATTTGAAAAAAATGACATCAAAGCACAGTGGCACACCACGTCATTGATCCAAGGATGTTTTAAATAACCAACCATCACATTTTCATTTGGAAAACAATTCACCACATCTGAGGGACTTCTTTTCAATAGTGTGTCATTTTTTTCAAACAATTCATTTATCACAATTTAACATCACATATACGGATCATAACCTAATTCACATTAAATGATATTTTTAAAATAGATACCAATACGTGGAAATTATATTATAGACTACAACATTGAACTTAGGAGGTTCATTATAAATTTCTATATTACCAACAAGGGAAAATCATTCATACTCCTAGATGAACTCTAAGAAAGAGTTACTGAAATTTAAAACATTTAATTTCCATGGTCCAATTTACAACAGAATAAAAATGGGGTGTCTGCGATCAAGGGTACAAATCACAAATTACAAGAAAAAGGATTTATAATAATACTAAAAGGAAACAAAGATAAATTTAATTTTATGGATCCATTTTTAAGGAATCAAATTACAAAGGCCTATAAGATGGAAAATGAATCTAATTTAATAACGACGTAAAATTAATGAAAAACACTTAGACCACTTACCTTATTCTTAGGAAGCTTCAATCATCCACTATCAAGCTTTGGTTTGGTCCAGTTTGGATGAAATCTAGGAAACATATATCCTCCCATAAAATAGGGAAAATAGATTACACCATACTAATTTTGTCAAGAGGATATTAAATGAATAATTTTTGAATA
Source organism: Viscum album (assembly GCA_963277665.1). Lineage (NCBI taxonomy): Eukaryota > Viridiplantae > Streptophyta > Magnoliopsida > Santalales > Viscaceae > Viscum > Viscum album. Next base: position 1,650,895,806 of record OY728121.1, on the reverse strand, counting down.
GAAATCAACATCATACTAAAAGGAATCCATAGAGAACAATAATGATCAAATCGAACAACATATATAGGAGTTATTAAAATTCCTAGAATATGTTTGGATGAAGACCAAAATAGATGGTAGAGGGGACTCACGTAGTAGGAGGAGATTAAAAAATAGTAAATGAAAAATTAAACATCATTAAGGGATATTTGTTATTTTTAAACATAAAATAAATGTGAATGGTTTGGCCACACTATTTGGCCAAACCATGTGCCAACTGTGTGTCTCCCATCACCTTGGAAACCCTTCTGACTGGGTATTCTAAACATTGATATCCAAAAATTGTAATTAATAGTGATTAAGTAGTACCTGTGGGGAATTAATAGTGTGGTGTAGATACATAGTTGGTGAAAACAATGAATAACATGTGTACTCCACATATCCTCCACTAAAAAATTTCGCACAATTTTATATTGGACAATGAATAGATTATGATAGACCCGACACCCTTTGCAGACCACCAAAACATGGGATTTCAAACACTTGAAATCCAAATACTCAACAGAGTACCTGATATACCCCTCAATATTTTACCAATGACAATAAAAATTATTTTTTGTTTCCTTCTATCAAAATTATTTTCCAATAATGTGTTAAAAAATAGCCCATCTAGAAAATTCAAAAACTCAAATTCCCTTGGAATTTTCCCTTGGATAAAAACATGAGACGTTACAACCTTCCCGACATAGAACTTCTCATCTTGGAAAATCATTGATGAATCAACATAGAAATCATCCATTCGAAATGATTCATGAATATTGGATTACATGATCATGTTTGGTTTTCCAAACACCTAACACACCTCTAAGAATCACCTTTAATCATACGACACTTTATCCATCACAACCTAAGAAAACTCTCATTTTTTGGATTGAAACATTGTAACAATACTCACCTAGTCATGTTTACCTAGAGACATAGTTAATTCATCATATTTTTAATCATCTAATCGATGGTGCCCCCCACCATATTATTAACATCATAACTGGACAATCTCAATCCACGACACGCTCCACCATCTAAGTTTCTACAAATAATTCCCTACGCATTCTAGTGACACCCCAAGATGATTTCTTTACCTGGGAGAACCCAATTACTCAGGAAACTATAATAGGGAACCCACCACAAAAAAACTGTTGAATCCCAATCTAACAGACCAAAACTGGTCATTCAAGAATTACGTGAGGGAACTATTGACCCTCACACAACAATCATCTTACCCCTACAACGTGCTTCAAAATGGTTTTGTAGAAACATTACCATTAAATAAAAAGTATAACAATTCAATTTAACTTTTAATGACCATTCTAAAATTCTTAGATTATATAAACAACATATTAAAACTGAACTTCAATGCCTTCTTCCAATACATGTATCAATTAAAAAAACATTGTAATTGAAGTCCATACCTAATATCTAGTGATGTTATCTAATCAAATCATCATTTAATCATTTAATTATTCATTACTCAACACAAAATAGTGGTGTAACTCATATACATCCTAATAGAATAATTTCCCCTTTAACCATATATGAGGCAAACAACATGTCTGGGATAAACATGTAACAATAAACATGAGTCCAAGGATCATACCATAGGTAGTCTGTACCCCACTATTACAAGAGAGATGTTTGAAAAGATCTAGGATTTCTGTATCATATAATAGCTTGATCACAAATAGGAATCCTCCTAGTGGTTAAGTCAAATGTAAAATCGATACAATCAAAATATCTATCCAAGGAGTTTCTACACGAGAAGGCTATTACCACTCAAGACTAACTATTCATATAAGAAAAAAATACATCCATCATTCAAATCCAACATAGTTCTAACAATAATCCCGAAAACTTTTTAATCATTATTATGTAGTAATAATGATTTTATATAAGAAAATCAAGGAGTAATCATGATAAGTAACATACTCTTCTATTTATGAAAATTTCACTAAGATTAATTTAATAGTTTTAAACCAACGAAGCTCAACTAATAGAAAGAAAATTAGTCAATCCTATATTGGTCATATTTCCTTGAAAGAATATTAGCTTCACCTACAAATGAATCATCATTAATTGACCATGATCATTTATCACTAGAGTTAATTCCATGATAGCTCAAAATAATAACAAATTTCTATCCAATCCCTATGATGTTTCCCATGGGTTGCATAAAAAACCAACCAATTCAGCATCATGATGTCGACCAACAACTAACATGATTTAAAAATTTCACTCCTTAAGGAAATAAAAGAACGACAGGACATTTTCAAAATGTATTTCTTGGTAGTATTCAAAAGACAATGAAAGAAACTTATTCACTCGAATTGACCTGCTTATCCCAACAATTGGAGTTTCCTTGTCATTAAAAGAAGGTATAGACTAGAAACTACTAAGTTTTCCAGATAGAAAACACCTTAACAAAAATATTTATGTATTTTCCATGATGCAAAATACCATATTGCTCAACATGTCCAAAAAATCTATCTTTATGTAACATCATCCCATGGATTGGGAAGAACTTGATTCCTTCAATCTAATAGGTCACCATATTATAGAGATGACGTGAGGACATACTCAACAGCACTGGGATCAATGATCTCACCAAAACCAACAATTTTGTTTCGCCATTTAGAAACTCGATGGTATCAGTGTATATGAATGTGTACTGCCCTGAGGTCATAGAAGTAGAATGACACATCATTGATACAACTCCATGGATATCCAACCTATGCATTCAAGAATCAGGTGTACATATAAAAGTTTTATCCTAGATTCATATTTCCACATAAAACCAATAACCTAGATGATGAAAAACCAATTCGTCCATCACTAAGGTATGATAAAGGATCAAATGACCTTGGAAGTATCCAACCATTCACTCAGCATGTCTATCCTTCTAAAACCAAGATTTAGTAAGTGATAATGCCCACAAAACTGTAAATGATATAATGAACACCTATCATAATGAGGGATCATTTATATTAAAATGGCTGAATTGAAAAAATGGAAATCAAACTACACATTACAATAAAAAATCATTGAATTTAGCAAGATATTTATGATTGAATGGTGTTACATAACATTGACTATCCCCATATTAAGCATAAGAATGAACACAATTACTAGGTCACACAAACAGATTTCATTAGTCTATAGGAAAATAATTAATAACATTATTAAAAAGGGGAAGGGACTATAGAAAATGATAACAAATCCATTCCATTCCAAACCAATGACTAGTTGAAACTACACTTAAAAGAGGGGTTTAAAATGAAGGACACAATAATAGGTTCCATTTTAAGGTAATTACATTAATTAACACTCGCTATTTAATCATAAAAAAGGTTTAAAAATTACATAATGGCATAATAGAAAGTTATATCAACCTTATTATTTAATTATTATACATTCATTGAAATATAGTAATAATTACATTATATATTTGTTAAATTAATTTGTACATTATAAATTATTTGGTGACCTATAATGGTTTGATTTTACATACCCAGGTTCATCAGAAGGAAACCTAATAGTAGTTGTTAAATTATTAAAGTATCAAAACACTTGTAAAGGGTTATCAAATCAGAAACATGCACCAAATGACCTACTTGGGTTTGGTTATGATTTTTATATGTTTACTTAAAGTCTTTATAGAGGAAAAATTCATTTTACACTGAATTAATTTGGTAGATTCCACATTTATAACCATTTTAGAATATCTCAGAAGGTCATATTTAATGTTTTAATTATATGTGTGTCCATATACCAATTTATAATGTGCACATAAACCATACATATTGAAATCTATCTCCACAAAACTAAAATCATTTTATTTTAAAATTTTATATATTGATACTTTTACATTTTAACAATGGTCTCTAAAAATATATAAAGCTCAAAGATGGTTTGAGTATACAGGTTATCATTCCCCAATTATAAGGTTCTTATACACATTACAACTAATTACTGGCTGCTATTTAATCAAAACCAATTAACTATTAAAATTAAAACTCATTTAGTATTTTTATTTTAACAACAACATTTAATGATGTCTAAAGATCAAGGGTGTTTTGGATACATTGGATACCTTATCAAAATCATAAGGCATATATTTCACCATACAACTAAAAAATGGATCCCATTTACAAACAACCTATAAATTTATCCCAAGAAATCATTTATATACAAATTAATATAGAACTATAATTATATCATTGAAATATACACAATAAATCATACTTGATAAGTATATAACATGATATATAATCAAATAATAATGACATAGCAATAACTGTACGAAATAAAAATTATTTTTCAATATTAAAATACAACTACATTGAATGGAATATGCATGAAATGTGAATTCCTATGCTCCTATTATAATGCATATAATGCTTAATCCTTCCCATACCAGGTCAATGGTAATGTCCATAAAATCCATAAATAAATAAGAAGTGGAATGTACACTATTTACTCACGTTGAAATCAAAATCTACTGTAATTATAGACATCAGAAACATTAATCCCATCCTTGAACTCTTGAAATTTTCCCAATGGGTGGGGTGATCAATACTAGAAAAAATAATTTAACATACATCAGAACATTCCTAATCTTATGTCCACCAACACAAAACAGTAATAAAATGGAAAATTAAGGGCCCTGATACCACATTTTAACATCCCATATCAACTAACTACCAATATGTTTTCCATAATGGTGAGTCACAAGGCCTCAGGTAGGCCTCCTCCTACACCAGAGGTAGTCGAGTTACAGCAAGGGTCTCAAGAGGTGATAGTGGAGAGTTTATATCCTCATGAATAAAGTAGAGAAATGAAATATTAGAATGTAAATAGTATAAAATAGTGGAAGTAGTAAAAAAAAGTTGATCAATGGAAGAATATTATAAACAGAATATAAAAGTGATAGCCAACAAAAATATACTACAAACGTATGCATGTCTTGATGATGAATAATCAAAAATATTAGACATAAATAATTATGCATGATACCGTAAAGTATAAAATAATGAATGGAATGAAAATAACTAAGTGAGATCTCTATAAGCATCTTCACACATCTTGATTTTTTCTACACCAAAAAAAAATTATTTTAGAGATTATCATTAATACCTCATAAGGATCAGGTGAATGACTACTCCGATTATTTATCCCAATTAAAAATGGAATAGTCCTAGAAGAAAAGTTCTCTGATGTGGAAAATTTTCTTCCACTCATTTTGCTTCCATCCATATCCCACAGAACACATCAAAAACAAGTTTTTACTATCCCTTATGTATAATCTTTGAAACCCAAATTATAGTAGTCACCCACTAACAATAAATTCAATAATTTTCACCAATGTCTTAAAATACAGTATATCACTATTTTTAAGGATCATAATATAACGTTCCAAAGGTAGGGGACTCTATATCACAAAAGGTCATGATAGTGGACCCTTTTCTAAATTAATAGGATCTGATATCTACAAATCCTCCCATGGGTTAGATTATTTAATTAAGACACTAATAAATATTAATTTTTTCCTGAAATACTTACTAATAATAACGTTTTTAAACCTTATTGGGAAAATGGTCAGCTGAAACTGTGAATTACAAAAATATAGTATATTTAATAATAGTTTTCCATATTTTAACTTATTATCTTATCATACTTTCATTTAACTAAAAAAAATAGGAAACTATGGAATGTTTGATCATTTATAGAAGTTGGATAATTTAAATATTGTGAAAATCCCCCAAAAGTGTATTATCTGAGATACCTATGAATGGAATTAAAATATATTAGGTTTGGTTCCATTTACTGAATCATTTCATAAAATTTAATTTCAAATTTCAAGGTCTACTTGGGTTCTATTTATGATGGTGTATCCCTAATTAATTACTTTTATTTTATAGATCCATGTCTATGAAAACATACAAATATTTTAAGGTTATTATGAATGGAATACTAGGAGAAAAAGTACAAGAATGTATTTTGTGTTGGAATTATGCATGAGATTACATTTTGGTTTGGGAATATAGTTGGTTGGAGGAATATTTGTGTTCATAAACAATATATTGATGAAAATACATGAGGGATGAATATATTTATTCATATGTGATGTAAAAATATGGATTCAAAATTTTCACCTTTTTATATTTGTATCCTTCTAATACCATGAACTCATTGTTTGGATCGGAGGAGGGTGTCCATGTTCATGAAATTGATGACGACCAGTTTAGATCATCCCATATAAGTATCATGTGCCAATGAAATATCTATTTTTTACCTAAATGTAAGCATCCTTATTTTCGAAGGAACAAATAAATATTAATATTCCATGGACCCTAATTGTCAAAATGTAATATCATATTTTTATCAACCGAAGTTTTTTTAAAAATAAACTGAAATTATTGAAATTTTGTTTAAAGTAGATATCTGTAAGTATCATTTAAACCAAATTTTACTGTTTTTGTGTTTTGAATTTCAAAAAATGGTCATGTATTATTATGTTTAGTATGTTATTTGGAGTCTATAAGAACAAAAAAAATTTGCAGAATAGTAATATACCTTTATGAATAATAATATGAACCTAAATAATAGTAAATCGTATTATTATTTGATTTTATTAAGGAATTAAGATAATGTCATCTTGATTAATTTTTCAACGTGTTATAAAAACAGTTATACTTTTTAAATTTTTATTATTTGTATTAAATATGATATTATTTTAAAATTAAATTAAAATTATTTATAATATTATTTTCAAAAAATGGACATCATTTTTGAAATATAGATGTCGATAAATGGTTAGGGTGATTTTGGGGATTTTTCTGAAACAGTTGATTTTTTTTGGTGAATAGTAAAAACTACAATTTTAATTTTTGATGTGTTAATGAACTCGTTAATGATTTAATAATTATGTAATAAATCTGGTAAAATTATGTATAGTAAAATAATTTATTAGGGGTACAAAGTGTCATATACCTAGGTCCAACACCATGGGAAATCCAGTGGTTTTTCAAATACCACTAATGAGGTTTCACTTTGAAAAGTATTAAAATAATGCCTCACTTTTTCAAAAAATACCAGCACATTACTTCCTTAACATCATTAAAAATTCCACATAAAGGAATCTATAGCCTTATTAACTACCTAGTATCCCTCCCAAGGTTTCCTCAAGCCCCTATGGTCCCAACATTCACGTTCTTGGAGTTACTCTACAAGGTAAGAAAATTTCCACTTTCCATCTTTTTCCATTCAAGTTCTCTTTTATATGGTATGCCATTCTAGTTTCCATACCATTTTCTTATTTCCTTCTTATTAGTGATATATTATATATTGTGATTCATTTCTGGATGGTTTAACCTTGTCCCCTATCTTTTTTATATTTTCTAAAACCATTTTGCAATGTCGTTTTGCAGCCAAATTTCTGTAATGGATTTCTCAATTATTCGTTTATTTTGGGTTCTTTATTTTCTTATTATTTTCTTCATAACTTTTTACCAAAGAGGAATTAAATCTCTTGAAATCATTAATACTATGGATTTTCACATTTTCATGGAAAATTCATCATCATTATGCTTCTCATCTCCCACTTAGTCAATGAATAAAATCATTGTCTGTAATGTGCCTAATTACCGACATCGTGGATGATGTGATTTTAATATACATTAATTCATTCAAGACTTATCATGAAACAATTTTTATGTTTGAACCATGTTATAATATATGTATTATGTTTGATCCATGGTTCTGGAATTCTTTTTTTTACTCATGGTTTTAATTTATAAGACCAAATGAGGTAGTTATTATCGAAGCACCACAAAAATGATCTAAACGAACATCATTAATGTTTTAACTTATGAATCATCCAAACATAAAACATAAAAATTATAAATGGTATAAATTATGGTACTAGAAATATTTAAATACTTTTACATTCCAATAATGTAGTTACAATTCCAATCGACAAGAACATCCATCATGAACCAATCATGGAAATCATGTTAGTGGTGCTTCGATGATAACTACATCATTTGGTCTTATTTATGTGGTATTAAAAATGATTTTGTGATGTGTTTTGGTTATATAATGTTTAATTATGTCTAATTTATATGTGTATACGTATTCCACCCACTCTATTAAGTCTCACTTCAATTATATGATATTTATAAGGGACTTATCTTTTAAAATCCTCTTTTAAAATTCTGTTTTACAAAATTCAAAATCAATGTTTTTATTCTCATATTCATGTTTTATTATTATTTTATGGATCATGGGAATTGTTTATGATGAATGTTGGGAACTATATTTCCCTCAAATGCATTGGGAATTTGTAAGTTGGTCGTCGGCCGTATGGTTACTCGAAGTGTAACTACGATGGTTACACAAATAGTAAGGTAGCTGTGAGGGTTACAAATTATAAGGTAGACGAGGGGGTACAAGATTTTGTAATTAATTCCACACATTAAATTTATAGTTTTAATTATGTTGTTATGTATTTTAGAAATATCATTTTTCACAATGTAGGTATATATATACAGGTGATAAGTATGTCTTTTGAAATTGATTTAATATATCACACGTATTCTTGGACTAATGTGTTCTTTCCCTATTTTTATTTCCCTTAATTTGTTTTAGGCCCATACCATGATTAAAATGATTTTTACAAGTTAATGGACGTGTAATAAAAATAATGGCTCATTGTTAAATGTTTAAAAATTATCAAGGAATCATTTTTGTGTTTTAATGTTTTATATTTTGAAAAAAATGGAATTTTTTATTGTATCCAATCCATAAAAATGTGTAATGTTATGAATGTATTATGTCCCAATTCTCTAAATATATAAATTTGTAAAGATCATCAATGTAAAAGGAATTCATTTCTTGACTAAATAAATAAATATGTATGTAATATGGTCAAGTCCTTATAGTTGGCATCTAAGGATGGTTTAGACAACATTTGGGGTTAGGATGATGTTAATAGAATACCATAAATGAATTTTCCTCTATCATTAATTTGAAATGTTATAGAATTTAAATATTACCATGTTGATTCATTTAAGATAATGTTGTTCAGAATTGTTGTCTGCAGAAGGAACATGGATGCTGAAGAGGAGAGGCACTAACAGAAAGACATCATTTCGAATATATAGCCCGGAATGGTAGGGATTGTTACTGAGTAGTTTGTGACTGTAATGGCATAGATAATGAACTCAATAAATGGTGTTGGCATCCATTCTTGAGGAAAACCAGAGGTATCTCAATGGAAAATGATAGTAGTGGAACAAATTATAAGACAATACCCACCAGATTTTAATGGATCTTCTGAACCTGTAGCAGTTGAATGATGTATCATATCCCTTGAAAAGATATCCAATGTTATGGGACGATCAGATAATAAAAAATCCATGTCTTCAAATTTATCATTTGGAAGGTGAAACTGATCAGTGGTGGTCAATGGTATGGAGTATCATGGGTAGAGATGATTTTGATTCCTTGGATTGGGATGAATTTAAAAGTATTTTCTATGACAAATATTGTCATATGGTGGTGTGACATAGGACGGAGAATCAATTCATTGAATTAAAGAAAAACGAAGAAGGATTAAGTTGTTGAGTATGAAGCGAACTTCACCCCACTGGCGAGGTATGCTCCAAATCTTATTTCGAATATTGATAGCAAAATCAACCACTTTTACTCAGGATTGAAGACAATGTATCGAAGAGAATTGGACTCCCGTAAATTCAAATGTTATGAGAAACTTGTCTGATGTGGTGAGAGGTTAGAGATAGAGTTTGCTGATGATAATAATAATTTTGGAAACAAGGAGAAGAAGAGGTCCAGGTGGCAAGAGATGTGTAAGAATCAACAAATGAATCCTGATGGAAAGAAAATATAGTTTCTAGTTTGTGAAAAGTGTGGAAAGAAACAACCTAGGTGATGTCTTATCTAAACCGGGATGTGTTTTAAAGGTGTTATGTTTGGAAATATGTCTTGAGATTGCAATGAAAATTATTCTATGACTAATCCTGATAAGAAATATGCAAAGTGTTTTAAATGTGGCGTGATGGGTCATTATGCAAATGCCTTCCCAAAGAGAGATCCGAATGATTAAATGATTCCAGACTATAAGCAGAAAGGTGTAGTGAGATCCAATGTGACTGCGTCAGCAGATGTTGGGCCATCCAATGAAGTTGTATCAGGTACTTTATTTGTTCTCTCATATTTTGTTAATGTTTTGTTTGATACAGGGTCTACACATTCCTTCATCTCTATGAAATTATTGGATAAATTGGAAATATCACCACATCAAATGAGACCTGAACTTGTTATTACAACACTAGGGGGAAATATTATAGAAAAGATGAATTACAAGAATGTTTCAATTGTGGTACGTGGAAAGACTTTTCCTACAACCCTTTAGTTTTAACCCTTAGTTGAGTTTATTGTTATTCTAGGTATGGATGGGTTTCTGTTTATCATGCTAAGATTTATTGTAGAGATAAACATGTTGTTTTTCAGATAGAGTTTCAGTTTTTATACAAGAACGAACCCACACAATTGATAACATATCTGGAAGCTGAGTGAATGTCAAATGATTGAATTGAAAGTTATCTAGCTCATATTTTTGAAAACAAGGGAACTGTTCTGATTGATGATGTGCTTGTGGTAAATGAATACCTTGAGGTTTTGCATGATAGGTTACCTAGTGTCATACCTAATCAGGAAGTTGAATACACAATTGAATTTGTTCATGAGGCAAAGAAAATATCCAAACCTCCATATCATAGGGCTCAAATAGAAATTCTTTAATAGGAAAATTAGTTCCAGGATTTTTTTGATAAAGGCTTTATTTTTCTTATCACTTCACTGTTTGGAGATGTAGTTTTGTTTTTTAATAACAATGATGGTTCCATTAGACTTTGTATTGATTATAGAGCTTTGATTTAAAACGCTATTGAAATAAAGTATCATATTTCTCATATCAATGACTTGTATGATCATATCAAGGGAGTTATGTACATTTCCATGATTTACATGTGATCTGGATACTATCAACTGAAGGTGAAGGACGATGACATCCCAAAAACAGCTTTTTGTACTAGATATTGGAAATATTACTTTTTTGTTATGCAGTTTGGGTTAACTAATGCACCTACTGTAATAATGAATCTTATGAATAGTGTATCTCATGAGTTCTTATATATGTTTCAAGTTGTATTTATTGATGACATTCTGGTATTTTCTAAAAATAAGGAGGGGCATGAAAAACATCTAAGGGTTGTTTTACAAGCATTAAAAGGAAATAAACTATATGGAAAATTACACATGTGTGATTTTTGGTTGCAACATATTTCATTTCACGGGGAAATTGTAAATAAGGATGGAATAACAATTGATCTTTCCAAAAAAAAGTTGTTGATTAATGGCCAAGATAAAAAAATGTAATAGAGATTCATAGTTTTTAGTTATTAGAATGTTATTACCTATGTTTTTTTGTGAACGTTTCTCGGTTAACTTTCCCGATAACTAAGTTAACACAGAAAGGGGTTAAATTTGTTTAGACAGAAGAATGTGATGTTTTTTTTCAGGAACTGATGAATTGATTGGTAAATTATCTAGTTTTGGTCTTGCCTTCCCAAAATGGTGATTTCGTCTTCTATAGTGATGCATTGTTGAAGGGACTTGATTGTGTTTTGATACAGAATGATTAGGTAATTAATTATGTTTCAAGATAACTAAAAACTCATGAGTTAGATTATCCAACACGTGATTTGTAATTTGCAGATGTGGTTTTTTCTTTGAAAATTTGGAGGAATCATTTATACGAAGCCAAATTTCAAATATACATTGACCATAAAAGTCTTAAAAATATATTCAATCATATGGAATTAAAAAAGAGGTAGAGAAGATGGCACGAACTGATAATGTATTATAATTGCACAATCAATTTCCATCCTGTAAAAGCAACCAAAGTGGTAGAAGACTTGAGTTGAATAAATCATGGATCATCAACCATGTTATGTTTGGAACATGATACCTTGATAATGATTAAATGAATTTTGGATTAGAAGTTATTGTTACAGGGAATACATATGTTTTGTTTCAGGTTTCATTGCAGTCTTCATTGTTAGACAAAATGAGGTCAACTCAGCAGGAAGACCGTGAGCTATATAAAAAGGTAGAATTACTTGAAGTGGGTAAGTTTCCAGAATTAAACCATGATAAAATTTTGTTTTCAGATTTGTTAAAATATTTTGTGTGCCTTGTGATTCCCATTTGAAGAAATAATTGTTGTGTGAAACTCATAGTTCTCCATTTTCAGTTCAACCTAGTAGTAATAAGATGTACAGAGACCTTTGGGGGTATTATTGGTGTGATGGAAAGGAAATAGATATAGCTGATTTTACTATGAAATATTTTACATGTTAACAAGTTAAAGTATAGAAGTAGTTACCGAAGCGGATGCATCAACCATTTCTAGTGCCATAGTGGAAATGGGATAATATATCCATGGAAATTTTGGTGGGAATACCTAATACATCTCAAGGTAATAATGAAATTTGGGTAATTGTGGATTGACTGACGAAATATACAAATTTTCTTTCTATTCAATTTACAATGTATTTGGATCAACATTATTGATTATTTCTCCAGGAGACTGTGTGGTTACATGGAGTTCCTCATTCCATTTTATCTGAAGGGGATCCCATGATCCCTTTTATCATTTGTAAGGGACTTCCGAAGTCGTTGGGAACAACATTAAATTTCAGCACAGCTTTTCATCCTCAATCAGATGGGCTATCATAATGAATGATTAAAACATTAGTTGATATTCTTAGAGATTTTTCAATGGTATTCCAGGGATGTTGGGATCAACATCATTCATTATTAGATTTTTTGTATAATAATAGTTTTCATTCCAGTATACATATGTAACATTTTGATGATTTTTATAGAAAGAAGTGGCATACTCAAGAATTTTGGGATGATGTCAGTGAAAGAATGTTGATAGGGACAAAATTAGTAGAGGAAGTGGCTAAGAAAGTGAAGATGATCCAGTAGCACATGGGGGAAGTTCAGAGCAGGCATGAAAGTTATGTAGATAACAGAAGTAAAGATTTCTATTTCAAGGTAGGACACCATGTCTTCCTTGAAATCTCTTCTTGGAAATGCATGATGCGTTTTGGTAAGAATGGAATTTTATGTATGTGGATCATCGATCCTTTTGAAATCCAAGAGAAAGTTGGACCAGTTGAATACCGAGTAGCTTTGCCTCTATGTTTGTCTCAGGTCCACAATGTTTTTCATGTCTCGATGTGGAGAATGTATGTACTAGATTGGACTCATGTATTCAGCCTAGAAAAAGTGCAGGTGGAGGAGATCCTTTCATATAAAGAGAAACCAGTATAGATTCTTGATCAAATTGAAACTAGTATTGCGGAATAAGGTAATCCACCGGGTAATGGTTTTGTGGAGAAACCACATGGTTGAAGAAACAACATGGGAGTCTAAAAATTATATGAGGGAAAGGTACCCATTCTTCTTTAATATGTAAATAAAATTGTTAGGGAGAAACTTCCAGAAGGTGGGGATAATGTAACACCCTAAGGTTTCAAAAAAAAAATTAAATTCTTGAAATATTGTTTACATATGATATATATAAGTATGCTTTAAAAATATTTATACTTCTTCTATGTTTTGAATTTCGAAAAATGGTCATCTACAATTGTGTTCATTATGTTATTGGGAGTTTATTGGAACTAACTTTTTTGGTGAATAGTAACATACCTTTTGAATAGTAATATGGCCCTAATTAATATTAAATTTTCAATGCCGCAACCATAGATACCCAGAGTCTGGAATTTTTTTAATACATTTTCATGATTACAAGTAATCATGTCCTGAATGACTGATCTATTTAGCAATCTTGGAAAATAGATTACATATATGAACGTTACATTACACTTTCTAACATACAAAACAAAACCTTTGAGAATTCCATTGTTCCCTTAGCTCAACCCTGTATCTCAAACATAATACACTTCTTTGGATCTTGTGAAAATATACCATAAGAATTAGGTGAGCTCAGATGCTCAGTAAGGGTAAATAATGTTGCAGAAGCTATAAACATTTAAGGGACGATTTTTAATAAAAACAATAGCGTTTTAAAATTAAACATGAACATAATAAGGAAAAAATAAATCTAAAATTACCATATAAACATGAACATGGATATTCTACTAGTAAAATAATCACATGTAATAACTACTATCATAATAAGGGAATGTATAGTACCAGACTTCAATTTCTATGTCAAGGCCTCATGCCCGGACCTAGGGGCAATCTGTAACTGGACCCCACCCCGGAGTGCCTCTATAACTGCACTCCACCCTAGATAGCCTCTATGACTAGACTGTAACCCGGATATCCATTGTAACCAAACTCCATCCTAGAGAGCCTCAGAAACCGGAATCCATCCTAGAGAGCCTCTATAACTGGACTACAACCCGGAGGATCTGCTGTAACCGGACCCCAACCCGGAGGGATTACTATTACTGGTCCCCAACCTGTAACTTATTAGTCCAATAAATTCATCTTATGAAAATGATGATATATAACATAAACATTATTATTAATTCTAGCATACTAAATTTCAATACTTTAACCATAAACCATGAATGGCATAAAAATAACTCAATCACAGTGAAACATATCGCATAAGAAATAATACAATATGGAATATTTGTATCATAATTAATCAACTTCAAACAAGTGTAAAATTTATCAACATATGTTGAAATAGATGAAATCAATACTATTTGAGAGGTATATCTATTTTTATTTTGAAATCATTTAAGAGTCACATAATTATAAAGAAAAAATTTATTTTGAAAATATTATTATAAGATTTTCAGGAAAGATTCGATGATGTTATAATGGTGGAAAAGATCCACACCGACTGTATATGTTAGAAAACATTCATACCATAATTATGTTGAAATGGTCATAAAATAACTTATTTGGAAATGACGGAAATATTCCTTTATAAAAATCTTATAAAAATTGAAAAAGGGTATAAATGACTTTATCCCATAGTATAGTAAATAGTAAAAATGTTTTGAAATACATTTTTATGAAATCATCGATATGGATGAAAAAAAGGTCTTAGTAGATACTTATGTAAAAACAACCTCGGATAACAATGTGTTTGTGAAATTAAAACTTACCACGTTGTAATCAATCGTGTCATATGACCAAAAGTTAATAACCACCAAATCATTCCCATAATACAATTAATATGAAGAGAATCATGGTAATATATATCAAATGGAAGTTCAAAATACACCACATGCAATAAGTAGCAAACAATGGAAATCTCACGGATTTAAAAGTGATATAAGAAACCCATTACCTTGTACTTTTCCTTGGTCGAGGGTACGTTAACGTCCTCTTCTTCAGGTTTTTCCTGTTTATTTGATCAAAAGGGCTCCTTAAGTTAGCTTTATGAACAAATGAAGGATTCTAGGATGAAGGAAGGATAGTTGATAGGATATTTGGGTCAGGGTTGGCTGATCAAAATGGCTTTGAAGGTGTGAATTTGAGAGAAGGGGGAGTTCCCTTTTATAAGTGGGGTGAGGGTCACCTTAGGAAAGATTGAAATATTATTTTATAAGAAAATAATATTCGATTTATAATTGCTCCAAATTGATTTATTTCGAACCTAAATTGGTGATGGGTCGAAATCATCCCAACCAATAGGTTTTGGACATGTTTAGGTTTTATTTTTAACCTTATCATTTAGATTTAACTCTAAGTTAAATAATTTATCTTTAAACGTGTTTTTTTTTTGCCTTCACTATATGGTTAATAAACACACTATAAACAACCTAGAGAACCTAAAGTGGTTCATTAATGACATATATAATATTATTTAAGCCTTTTGGAAGATCCATAGATTTTTAGGAATATTATATCAACCAATAATATAAATTTGTATTAAAAATTTATTTATGTCAATTTTGACACTATTTTGTATTTTCTTGGTAAATGCCATAAAAACCATATCACATTGAATATAATTTTACTAATAAACCCTAACATGTCATATTAACCTATAAAATTAGTCTAATTCATCAAAAGTCTCAAATTACATTTATTTGGATATTTATAATATCAATTATTTTAATCTTTCATTAATTAGGTAATTACTGAATCATCATTGTGTCATAAATAATTTGAATTATATAAATTCTAAAAATTATAAATAAAATACCATTATTTAGGAAATCCTTTTTTATTTCTAATTAATATTTATAGTCGAATTTATCTTATGTATATCCCTATATTAAAATGTTTTATTTATGAAAACATGAATTTAAAACTTTTAATTCTTATTTAAATTAAATAATTATAAATGTCCTAATCTAATCCATGTAGACCTAAAGGGTCATATTTTAATCCTAAGGTTGTTTTTGGTAGAATTAAATTTATCAAATAGAATTTGGACATTTTTTAGGGTAATAATAATATTATTTTTACCTTTAATTTCAATATTTATTTTTAGTCCTGGTAAATAAAAGTCAAAAGTTACTATTCACCAAAAAATATTTTTAACTCATTGAACCACATTTTATTAACTGATATAAACTATGTCTCTCAGATTTTTGAAATTCAATTCATAGAAGCGGTAAAATTATGTTTCATGCAAATTTGGAAATGCTCCTTGGAGGTGGGTAAACTATGGTAAAAAGCACAATAAAACATTTATATATCTAAAGATATTATAAAATTACTCATATGAATTAAATTGAAATTATATAGGTATTATGTATCAATGTTGACAGAAAATAAATTTAAATAAAATAAATAATTATTTAAATAAAATTTTAGTTTTAAACAATAACTCAGTGTTTTTCACTATTCATCAAAAATTCAATGTTTTCAGAAAAATTATGAAAACTAACCATAAGAAAATTTTGATATTCCAAATTTAAAAATAAAGTCTATTTTACCAAATTCAACACTTATAAGTTTCATTTATTAATTTAAAATTAATTTCCGTTGTCAAAACCAAAAAATGGGTTTTTAAAAAGTTAAAACTATCAAAATATTAACATGTCTTTATGTCAAATTTAAATGTAAAATTACTTATAATGACCAAAATTTTATTAAATGATAATAATATAATCTAATTATACTTCTGAACCATTCAAATGTATAATTGAACACTATATATTATTTTGAGAAAAAATTTGTTTTTAGTTTAAATTATTAATTTCCACTTTTCACCAAAATATTGAAGTTATCATAATAACACAACAAATTTATCGAAAAAGAATTTTTGTGTCCCGATTCTAAATAAGAAGCATATTTTGTAAAATTTTATATATAAAAGTTTCAAATATACAATTTAAAAAATTATTTTCCAACAAATGGTGGTAAAATTTCATTATTTGAAAAATACTTCTTTTCTCTGAAAAAAATGAAACTGTTCATATATTATGTGTACGAAACAAATAATTGGGATGTTGAAATTATATAGAGTATATAAGATTCAAAATGCAATTATTACTATTTATAACCGACTTTTGAACAAATAGTTTGGTAATGTTTTGGTGCACTCGAACTCGGTGTTGCGTGTAGCGCAAGCAATTAAATTACATTAATGAGATAACGTACTATGATATCTTAGTGTGTTACAAAATTTTATTATTTTTTTATTTTTCTATGGATTTATGATAATAAAATCTTGATTAATTTTTCAATGTGATATAAAAACAGTTATAATTTTAAATTATTAATTTTTGAATTAAGTTTAATTTTATTTAAAAGTTAAATTAAAAATATTTAGAAAATTATTTCATATAAATTGACTTCATTTATGAATTATACATGTCGATAAATGGTTAGGGTGAATTTTGGTGATTTTTCTGAATCATTTGATTTTTTGGTGAATAGTAAAAAATATTGTTTTATGTTTCTCTATGTTAATGACATCATTAATGATGTTATAATGATGTAAAAAATCTGGTCGACTTTTGTACAGTAAAATAAGTTTAGATATTTTCCAATTAGAGAATATCATTGTCAAATACCATGGGAAAGCCTATGTTTTTTAAAATAAAAATAATTTGGTGTCCCTTGAAATTTATTAAAATTATCCCTAACTTTTTCTATAAATACCAGACCATTCCTTCATTAACATCATTAAAAATTCATAATAAATGATGCTATGGATTACTTACCTCCCTAGTATCTCTCACCAGGATTCATCACACCCCCAATGTCCCAACCTTCATGCTCCATGTGTTACTCTACAAGGTAATAAAATTATCTATTTCTTTCTTTTTCCATTCAAGTTATCTTTTATGAATAATAAAATTAAGCTTCCATTCTTGGGTTTTATTTAATTCTTATTCTTGATCTATTCTTTATTATGATTCATTTCTGGATGGGTGACTTTTTTTCCCCTCTCTTTTTAATATTTTCTAAAACCATGTTGCATAGCCGTCTGACTGCCGAATATTTTTATGGGATTTCTCAATTATTCATTAATTTTGAGTTCCTTGATTTTCTTATTCTTTCTTCACCTCATCTTAACCAAGAGGAATGAAATATCTAGAATCATGTATATTCTGGGTGTTCTCATGTTCATGTAAAATTCATCATCATTAATCTTCTCACCTCCCACTTATTCGAGGAATAAACATATTGTCTGTGATGTGCCAAATTACTGACATCGGGAACGATGTAATTTCAATTTACATTAATTATTTCAAGTAAGTTCACAGAACCATTTTTAATGTTGAACCCGGTTATAATATATTTATTATGTCTCATACGTGGTTATGTAATTCCATTGTACTCATGGTTTGAATTTATATGAAAAAATGCGGTTGTTATTTTAAAAGAACCAGTAAAATGATCTAAACAATCACCATTAATATCTTAACTTATGAATCCACCTCACATCAAACATCAAAATTATAAATGTTATAAATTATTGTACTTTAAATATGTAAATACATTTCCATTCCTATTCTGGTGTTTCAATTCAAATTGAAAAAAACCTCCATCATGAACCTATCATGAAAATCATATAACGAACTCACCCAAAACAATGCAAGGAACAAAATACTAACAATTAAGGGGTGAAATAAGGTTATGAAAGGATCATATAAGATGTTATAAACATGAAAATGTTTCTTTAATATAATAATAACACTCTTTTAATAATTATACTGGATGTCTAATCAAGTTTGAAGTAAGATAAGCCTCAGGTAAGGGAATTCTTAACTTGATTTCAATTATTTAGGATTGCCTTCTACTTCAGTATTTATGTTGAATTAGAATTGATTGTGTGATGGGTTTTGGTTATATTATGTTTTTTGTCTAATTAAAGTGTATATACATATTCCATCCACTCTATTAAGTCTCATTTCAATTATATGATATTTATAAGGGACTCTTCTTTTAAATCCTCTTTTAAAATTCTATTTTACAAAATTCAAAATCAATGTTTTTATGCTAATATTCATGTTGTATGACTATGTTATGGATCTTGGGAATTGTTTATAATGAAGTGTGGGACCTATATTTCCTTCCAATACATTGGGTATGTGTATGTTGGAGGTCGGTCATATGGTTACCCCATGTGTAACTGCGATGGTTACACAAATTGTAAGGTAGTTGTAAGGGTTACAAATTATAAGGTAACCGATAGGGTTACAAGATTATGTAAGTAATGCCCCAAGATACCTTTATGGTTCAATATATGTTCTTATTTATTTTTTAAATATCTTGTTTCAAAAATTATGTATATATATATAGGTAATATGTATGAATTTTGAAAGTGATTTCATATGTTACAGGTATAAAAGGAAAAATGTGTTCCATCCTTATTTTTATATCCCTTACTGAGTTTTTGTGCTTATCCCATGTTTTAAATGATTTTCACTTGTTAATGGATGTGTAAGACAAATAAGTAATCCATTTAAAATATTTAATAATTTTCAAGGAATCATGTTTTATGTTTTGATGTATTATATTTTGAAAAAATGGAAACTCTTTTTATTGTACCCACTTTGTAACAACACCAAATGTCATTAATGTATTATGACCCAATTAAATAAAGATCTAAACATGAAAAGATCCTAAATGTTAAAAGATGTGTTTTCTTGACTAAAATCATGATTATTTATTTAATAAGGATAATTGATTATAATATTTTCCCACATTATTAAGGGAATGCATTATTGGAATGGGAAAATAGGTTTTCTCCACAGCCCAATCATGTATATATGGTTTCCATGAAATAATCCTAGGCAAAAAAATATTTCTGGGTGTTTTCACCTGGAAAATAGATTCTATAATGAAATTAATGCTGCTAACATGGGGAGATTTATTTTTTGATAGTCAGTGACCACAATATCTATGGTGCTAAAGTGTTTCCTTGAATGTTGGGGGTGGTTCCA
Source organism: Viscum album (assembly GCA_963277665.1). Classification (NCBI taxonomy): domain Eukaryota; kingdom Viridiplantae; phylum Streptophyta; class Magnoliopsida; order Santalales; family Viscaceae; genus Viscum; species Viscum album. The sequence goes on along the minus strand of OY728121.1, from coordinate 1,650,875,287 downwards.
TTTTGAATAGGCATGGACGCCATGAGTTTTAACCCTCAAAACCTTATATTTTTTTGTATATTGAAACCATAGTGTTTCACTAATTATATTTATGTAACGCCCTGACCCCAGTTACCTAGATTCAGTTAATTATTACCTAACATTGGCACGGTACAAGGAATCATATTCCGAAAGACTGATCAATTTTTTAGCCTTGGAAGTTCTAGATACATTCATAAGTTTTACATTTCATCATGAAATAAAAAAATCAACAAAAGTTAGTCCCATTTTTAATAAAGTTATATCCTTATCCTATCCTTGAAGGTAAACCATAAAATAATTCATCTCATCCTGGAAAAAATAAAACATAGAAAGGGGTGAGCTCAGATTCCCATTAAGGATAATAATATATCAGAAACTTTCATAAATAAACAGAAACATTAAAGCAAATGTATAAGACTAAAACCAAACCCTGTTAGACATAAAAATCAGAATAATATAGAAAAGGAAAAATCAAATAATTAAATTTAATTAATCACATGGATATTATATTAGTCAAATAATCACATGCTATATCAAAATAAACTTTCATAATGATGGAATGCATAATGCCAGACTTTATAAACATTATTTTTAAAACATGCATATGAAATGTCAAACATATATCCATAAACCATGAATGGTTTAATAATAACACATCCATAGTAAAAAATTTAAAAAAACCTTCAATAAAATATTTATGTTTTTTATAATAATAAATCAACTTTTAACAAGCTTAAAATCCATCAAAGGATGTTGACATTGATGAAATCAAACCTTTTTAAGAGAAATATCTCTTTATATATTGAAATATTTTATTTCATATAACTATAAAAGAATAAATTTAACATTAAATTATTCTTATTAGATTTTATGCGAATATTTCATGATGATATAATGGCTTAAAATAGCCACTCCAGCTGTATAAGTTAAAAAAAGACATCCATTCATTAATTTTGTCGAAAAGGTCAAAAAGTACCTTGTTTGGAAAATAAAGGGAATATTCTTTTCAAAACATATATTGTCAAATAAGGTTATAAATTAAATAAACCAATAGTTTAGTAAATAGTTAATTTTTTAATTACATTTTTTAGAAAACACGGATGTAGATGATAAAGAGGTCCCAATAGATACTTACGTAAAAACAACCGTGGATAATAAAGAGATTGTGAAATTAACCCTTAACTTGCACTTATACTTAGTTGATGGTATGTTAAACTCATATATAATTGTTAAAACATTTTTATTAAATTATAAAAAAACTATATACATAAATATGATATCATATATGATCCTCTAATATTTCTTAGTTAATAATATTTAAATAGTATCGTCATTTCGGGTGTCAACATATCCATTTTCCAGTATATGCTCAGATATGTAAGCCATGATTTTATGTATTGGATGTATTTTATTCATAACCATAATTATATTAATTTATCAATCATTATTTTTAATTATAAAATGAAAATTATTCTTGAATGATTGCGATGAGAAATTAATTTCATCGCGTTCGAGGAGACGGTAATCCGTACATACGCACGAGTGACAGTATCGTTATATTGTTGGTGAAATAGTATGTAAATGGATGGTATATCATATATAATGAATCATTAACAAGTTATTTTTATTATTTAAATCAGTTAAACTCATTATTATACCCTTCCAAATAATGAAGTCTTTGAATAACAAACTATACCACGACCTGGAGACGGTAAGCCATACATATGCATGTATGGTGACTTTTTCATTCATGTGGTAGATATAATAATGAATATGGTTGCACAATTTTTATAATAACATCATAGTATATAGAAGATAATGGGCTTATTATTTTAGAATGGAAACAACAAAGATATAAGAAGGTGAAGAAAAAAAGAACTTGGAAGTGGGTGGTGAAATTATTACCTCTTCTTCGGGTGTTTCCTTTGGAGTTGATCAAAAGGGCTCCTTAGGATTTCTTTATGATTAAACTATGGAATCTTGGTTGATTTGAGGGAAATTGAGAGGATATTTTGGGAAGGGTTTGTCCAAGAAAAATGGCTTTTGAAGTCTGATTTTGAGAGAAGTGTAAGTGCCTTTTTATAAGAGAGGTCAGGGGTGCCTTAGGAAAAGATTGAAATATTAATTTATACTAAAATCATTATCGGTTAATAATAGCTCCAAAATAATTTATTTAGAGGATAAGGTGTGTATGGGTCTCAAACCTCCCAAAAATAGGTTTTAGATAGTTTTGTGTCACTATATTAACCTTATCTTTTTAATTTAACTCTTTGTTAAATAGATTAACTTTTGCCATGATTTTTTCATTTTTGTCATTACATTAAATTAATTAATATAAAGTGTCATTATCACTCTCAAGTGGCTCAATAAGGTCCCAAAATCGACCCAAAGATGACCATGGTTGTACATGTATCATCCAATAGGAATAAGACACTTATTAGGGCAATTTACTATTATTAAAATATTTTTTCCCTTATTTATTGGATTTACCATTTAACCATGGTAAATAAAATTGTTACTGAAGTAATTATTCATAATGACTAAAAATAATAGTTACCTATTTAAACATTTTGTTCCTCCTAATTCCAAATATAGAATCCATTTTTCCATATTCAAAACACATAAGTGGAAGAAATAAATTTAAAATTAATTCCCATTGTGAAAACAAAAAACGTGTTTTTAAGAAAAATAAAAACTATCATAAGATTGACACTAGATTTTGTACAGTTTAAATGTGAAATTACATAAAATAAAATAAATTATATTAAATTATAAAAATAATAACTAACAATACATTAAAAAATCTCAAATATAAAATTTAACACTTTAAATTATTTTGATTAAAAAAGTGGTTTTTAATTAAAATTTAGTTTTTTCACTATTCAACAAAAAGTTAAAGTTTTTAGAAAAGTACCAAAAATTCACCCTAAGCTAATTTTGATATCCCAAATTCAAGAAATATTTCTATTATGAAAAACAAATTATATAAATTTTAAAAAATTATTTATTACTTTTTATAACGGCTAATTTGATTAGTCGTGGTGAGTTAAAACTCCATTTATGTACAACGCAAGCTACTGCAATATTCAAAGGGAGTTGTATTGTGGAGGCTTGGGGGGTAACATTCTACCTTCATTAATATAATTTCATCCTTGAAATTTCAACAATATTTTTCCATAGAAATATTCTGATGGTTCTTCATCATAAGTTCCTCGGGGTCCTACGTTGCATGTTCCATCTTATGGTTTCTCTATAGAACTTTTACCAGATGATTCTCCCAGTTTCATAGCACCTTATCTCCAGTATCATGATCTTTAATAGGCTCTTTACAATAAGACAGATCAGTTTCCAGTTTAATTTCATCATAGGTGTGAACATGGGTTGTGTCAGGTATGTATTTTCTCAACAGTGACATGTGGAACACATCATGAACATTAGATAGACTTGGAGGTATTGCCAAATGGTAAGCTAAAACTCCAATTCATTCTAGAATCTCGAATGTTCTGATGTACATGAGACTCAATTTACCCTGCATACCAAAATGTATAACACACTTCCATGGAGATACTTTCATGAAAATATGATCTCCTACTTAAAATTACAAATCCTTCGTTTGGTTATCGGCATAGCACATTTTCCGACATTGAGATTCTTTGATGTCGGTTTGGATAGTATTCACTTTTTCTGATGTTTCCTCAATATGTTCTGGGCCTACAAGTTTTCTTTCACCAACATCTTCCCAACATGTTAGTGTCTGAAATCTCTTTCCATGTAATGCTTCATACGATTTCATCTAAATAATTGAATTGAAGAAATTGATATAAGAAAATTGAACCAGAGGTAAATATTGATCCCACATACCAAGAATATCAAGTGAGGAAGATCACACCAAGCCTTATATGGATTGAATAGTCTATTCTGATTGTCCATCGGTTTGAGGGTGGTAGGCATTACTTGAAAAAATTTCTGTATCCAAGGATTTTTTGAAGAATATTTTAGATATTGATGTAAAATAGGGATCATGATCAGAATTAATCGATAGGGGTACCCCATGAAGTCTTACAACTTCATTTATATATAGTCTTTCCATACGTTCAAGTGGTAAATCTTCTCTTATAGCCAGAAAATTAACTGACATCGTAAGACAATCAACAATGAACAGTATTTCATCATTCCTTCTTGGAGTCTTCAGAAGCCCCATGATAAAGTCTATTGTAATATTATCACATTTCCTCTTAGGTATGGGAAGTTGTTTCATGACTCCTCCAGGTTGTTGCCTTCCAGCTTTCACTTGTTGAAAAACCATACATCATGAAAAAAATTACCAATCTCCCACTTCATGTTTTTTCACTAAAAATGTTGTTTCAAATTTCTATACATCTTACTTCTCCCCAGGTGTATAGGGAAATTGGTACGATGAGCATTATCCAAAATTTCCCTTTTTAGATCAGGTATGATAGGAACACAATGTCCCTTCCCAGATTTCAAATTTCCATCATCATATATGAAGTCTCTCAATCTCTCATCATTCACACCTTTAATCTTCATCTAAGACTCTTCATCATTAGTCTGAGAACTGTTTATCCTTTCTAGTAATGCTGGTTAGGAAACCATTTGAAAAAGTATTTACGTTTCACCTTCCACGGTTATTCACATATCCATCGTTACTATATCTAAGAAAATTGGATCTCTTTATACTCTCATCTAGCTCAAAACTCTATGATCCTTTCTACTCAAATCTTCTGCCACCTTATTTACCTTCTCTGGGTAGTTGTTCTTAGCGCAATCATAATTCTGGAGTAGTTCAAGCCATCTTTTTTTTTCCTCGTGTTTTGTTCTTTCTATGAGAAAATATATTTCAAACTCTTTTGATCTTCATAAATCAGACATTGTTCACCATATAGATAGTGTCTCCATATCATCAGAGAAATGATTATAGCTGCTAACTGAATATCATGAGTAGGATAGTTTTTTTCAAGAATTTTTAGCTACTGTGATGCATAGGCAATAACTCTATCATTATTTATAAGGACACAACCAATTCCGTTCTTTGAATCATATCTATAGATAACAAACCCATCATTCCCTGATGGTAGAGTCAAGATAGGACCAGTAACTAATCTTATTTTTAGTACTTCAAAACATTCTTTAGACACTTTTTTCCAAAAAAAAATTCACCCCTTGTAACACCCCAAGATTTTATGAGGAGTATTATTTTAATTTTGTTGATGTATTGTGTTGTACGCTACACCAAAGACAGATTTCACTACATGCAACCCTAACCTGGCTTGCATTACACGCAATCGCGACTTTCCTCGATAGCATGTATTGTACGCAATACCGGGTTTCACTAAACAATGATATATGGTTATAATATTATCCCTAACTAGCCTTAATGAATAGTATTAACTAAATTTTGAATTTTATAAAATTATTATTCATCTTACTCATTTTCTAGAACATGGTATGAGAATAAAATAAATTTTTCGGGTAAAATAAGTATTTTTAAAAAAATACAGTTTCCCCGCCTTTTGATGGCGCAGCCACCTTAAATCTTGTTGTTGAAATGTATATAAGTTTAATTTGACAAAATAAAATTCTTCTTTGGAATCAGGATATAAAAATTTATTTTGATAAAATTTTCATATTATTCTGATAACTGTCATATTTTAATGAATAGTAAAAACACGCTATATTTTAATTAAAAACAAATCTTTTCATCACAAAAATTTATATGGTAAGATTATCTTTTTAATTGGTTTTAAAGTTTAATTATAATATATTTTTACAATTTATCCAATTTTTTCATTGGAATTAATTTCAACTTGAAATTGGATATAAGCAAGTATCAATCTTTTGATAGTTTTTTTTTAAACACACTATTTGTTTTGATAACGGGAATTAATTTTAAAATTAATTAATGCCACTTTTATGTTTTGAATTTGGAAAAAAATACATCACTTTTGAATTCAGAATATCAATTAATACTTAGGCTGAATTTTTGATATTTTTCAGAAAAACTTCAATTTTCGATGAATAGTGAAACAACTTAGTGGCAGTTAAAAAAACAGAATTTTCATTTAAATGAAATTTTACCACTTCTGTGAATTTAATTTAGAAAATCATAGAGACACGGTTAATATCAAGGACTAAAATGTGGTTCAATGAGATAAAAATAATTTTTGGTGAATAATAACTTTTTACTTTTATTTACCACGGTTAAAAGTAAATAAGGTAATTAAGGGTACAAATGATATTAATATTACCTTAACGCATGTCCTAATTATATTGGATAAGTATAATTCGACCGAAAAAAACCGTAAGAATAAAATATGACCATTTAGGTCCACTTGGATTAGATTTGGACATTTATTATTAATTTATTTAAAGAAGGGTTAAAATAGTAAAAATCAATGTTTAATAACTAATTCATTTTTAATATAGGGATATATATAAGATAAATTCGACTATAAATATTAATTAGAAAGATAAAACGAATTCCTACATAATAGTATTTTATTTATAATTTTTAGACGTTAAATAATTTATGTTAGTTATGACACAATGGTGATGTAGTAACTACCTAAATAATTAAATATTAAAATAATTGAAATTATAAATACCCAAATAAAAGTAATTAGAGACTTTTTATGATTTACCCTAATTTTATAGGTTAATATGACATGTTAGTATTTATTTAATTAACTTTTTTTGAACTAATAATTTTGCTAGGAATTTCACAAAAATCATGTACCAAAATAGTGTCAAAATTGACATAAAATAGTTTTTTTTTAAATATTATATTATTAATTCTTATTTTATTCATAAAAATCTATGGTTCAGCCAAATCACTTATATAAGGATATATATATTAATAATGAACCACTTGGGGTTATTTTGGCTTGTTATAGTATATTTATTAACCATATTGTGTAAGAAAACAAAAAAGACACGGTAAAAGTTAAATTATCTAACTTAGAGTTAAATGTAAATGATAAGGTTAATATAGTAACCAAAACTTGTCCAAATTCTATTAGATGAGAGTATTTAGACTCATCCCCACCTTAGCTTTGAATTAAATAAATTTGGAGCTATTAAAAACCGAATATGACATTATAATAAAATAATATTTTTAGTTTTTCCAAAGGTTCCCCTCTCCTCCATTATAAAAGGGAACCTCATCCCTCTTCTCCTCACACCACATTGAGCCTTAAAGCTTGGCCAACCCCTACTAATTAATCTTCTACGCTTCTTTAATAATATTCGAGAGGTCCTGGTCTTCTTCAAAGAACAATTTTAGTGCCATAAGAGGAGGTTTCAAAGAGGAGTGTCGAAGAAGAGAAGGTTTGGATACGTACGAAGCATATCGAACCTAAGGTAAGGGATAACTTTTCCAATATCATTCTTAAACGAGATTGTTTATTCTTAAGTATTTACTGGGGTTATATTTATCATCTATGTCGAAGTTTTATAAAAATGTTTTCATGTATGTTTAAAGTCCTTTTTACCCATTTTTGACTTTTACTACATGGTATGTATGGAATCTTTCTTTTTTTACCATACGAGGTACTTTTTGACATTTCCGGCGAAAGTATGAGAAGAATGTTTTTTTAACTTATACGACATGAAAGTATTTTTACGGTTTCATAATGGCTTTTTTTCAAGAAGCTTACTCTACAAGATTTTATGATTACTTACAACAAAATCCTTTTCTTTTAAAATTTCATGGCATTTTGTGAAAATAAAATGATTTTGAAGAAGAAAGGATATTTTCCTCAAGAATCCATTTAAAGTGTTTTGTCAAAACAATATTCCATCTAAGATGACATTATTTAGAATGATTATGTTTCAAGTATAATTTCTATATGATTTACATGGTTTCAGTTTTTATATTATGAAATGACATCCATTTTTTATACAAGGATTATGTGATGATGGGATGATGTTTATGAAACCCATTTTATTCGTTGGGTTATTATGAATGATGTATGTTTATTTTGTGGAAAAATTAATAATGATTTCAATATGATATGGTTGGGACCTATATCTCCCTCCAATGCATTGGGTAAAGATTTACATCTCATGAGATAGACATGGTTGGAACGGTAAGTTAATCTGGTTCAGTGTTACAGGACTTCAACGAGGAGTGAACTCGATTCAGAAAGGGACTTTGTCCATTAATATGGTCTTCTCAGCAATGCCTTGGCTACTATGGAAATTATATCAAGTTCTTAAGGGTTTCCATAATTACATGTTTTATTCCCATGCTATTTTATCATGATTTTTGTTCCTTTACGATCTATGCCTTACGTACTTACATGTTTTATGTCATTAATCAAGCTTTTGAGGTTTAAACATTATGTTCATTTTTTTAAGATAAAATTTATATGATTTGTCTTGTGTCATCCATGCATACCCTTACTAATAATTTGAGCTCACCATTTTTATGTTTTCTTTTCCCCAGGATATGAGGAAAGGTTTTAGATAAGAAAAAAAGGGAAGATCTCTATGGGAGATGTTGAGTATCTTTCACCAAGATTAGAAGATTATGTTCCAAGTTTCCAAATGCTCTAAACTATTACGGTCTTTTGATGTATGTTTTTGTTATGTATTAAGTATTCTGCAAAAGTAATGTAATGTCCATGTACTTCAAGCTTCGGGTCTCTACAGTTGGTATAAGAGGAATGGTTTTGTCAACCTTTGGAAACTAGGATGAGAAAAAAGTTAGTGAGAGCCCTAGAGGTATTTCTATGGTATGTCTAGGGATGTCCCTAAGGATATGTATACGTATAGGATATAGTCCTAGAACTACAGTAAAGATCCTAGAATTTAACCTACGATGTTAGATATTGAGGGTACCCCACCTTTACTATGTTGTCTCCCAAGCATAATTTTTTCCTCTCACACTATTCTTTTTGGGTTTTAGAAAATGGCTGGAAATAGGACGATTCACGATAATGGAGGATATGATGGACAATGGAATGATATTTTCCATGTGCGACCAAATGAAATGGGGTTTGGAAGTCTAAATATCATTATTATTCATAATCAGCAATCTCATAATATGATCAATAATCTCAACTTCGGTAAGTATCCCGACTCAACTAATAAGAGAAAGATGGAGTTTCATGATGATCATAGAGGAAGGAAACATAAATTCCCCTCATGTAAATCATGTGTGAAGAGGCATCAAGGAGAATTTTTCAATGGAACTGGATGATTCATTGGGTGCGATAAAGAAGGACACAAATCCAGTATGTGCAAAGGAAAAGGTTATGTTAACACCATGGAGAAGGATAATTGTATTGCTATGACATCAACAATGATTAGATGTTTTAAATGTGTAATGTACAGGAATTATGGAAACCAATGCCCTATGGGAAAATCTCATGAAGAGTATCAGCATGGTCATATGGGTAGTATTTATGTGGATGATGATGAGGAGATAACAAATGATATATGAGATGAAAGAAGTGTTGAATATCATTCAGTTGTTTAAGAAGGTGGTGGAATGATTGTATATTTATCAAGAGTTATTTTGTATAATTAATGGTACTATGGAATAAAGAATCATCTAAAGATTGTTACACTATTGTTTTTGCTAAAGTATTTGAATGTATATGGTGAATGGTACCGGTAACCATGAAAGGTTATTCAGATATTTTTGAAAAGTAGATGATATGTGCTTAATGAAGGTATAAGAAGATAATGCGTGTTTTATTGGATTCATGAGCTCATGACTGATATAAGGACTATGTGATATTATGGTTTGAGTATATAGAATTTTTTGGATTTTTCTATGTGGAAAGTGATAAAATTTTACAGCATTCATGTTTTCACTAAGGTTGAATGGGTATTCATTCTTCAAGAGAATACATGATTATGGTATTCACATGTTTATAATTTGACCAACAAGATATATCTTATGATATATGGGGGATAAATGATGGAATTCACGTGATTGTTATCTAACATTTCAAGTAATACTTTTCTTTATACTATGATCTTGGACCGAAGTATTTTAGATAAGCCTAAAGATTGGAAAGGATTATGTTGGACATAAGTTATTATTGTTTAAGGATAAAACATTTTTCGATATTATTGATGGGATGTTATAGTAATGTAGTTTTAGAAAAAGGACAACCTATAGGATGAGTGACAACCCATCGCGTCAAACAAGGCTGTGGGAATCGAACCCACAACCGAAGTGTGACTGGCCTTTATCGCCCACCACTGGCCTACAGGAAGTCCATGGTTAGTAGAAACTAGTTTTATTTTATTTAGCAATATGATATATGAAGTATAAGTTCATTTTTGGAATCGTATATGATTAACCTCACCATGGATGGACTTATGTATATTTGACACCTTTTCCTAACCTTTTGTTTGAAACAGATGGAATGACCCATCATTCTATCACATGATCTATTAACACTTCACGAATAACAAATTCAACTTCATTTCTTTATGAGATTAAGTGGAAATTGTTCAAAGCCTAAACAACAGTGAGATTGTACCAAAATCAAGAAAGTATTTCTTCTAATTCAAAAATTTCAACTTGAGGGAAATGATATTGAAAACCAAAAATTCTGTCCTAGTTCTCTTATATCCGATGAATCAGATGGTACCCTATATCATCACAAATTTATGGCTTTGTGATTGTTGGCTTTTTCATAACTATGTTCTCTACCACTCTCCATCATAACATGATGGTTATATTTTTCTTCCATATCCATATTTTCACCTATGTTATCCTATATTGAAACCCAGTGATGTGTTACATTGTGTAATCTTTACATTTCATAATTTAGTTTTTAAAATTATGTTTTAGTATTCCTTTTTACGATGTGGCTTTCTATGAATAGTAAACTATTTATAACCCCGACGAATTTCAAGGATGAAATTCATTTTAAGGGGGGTAGAATGTAACACCCCGATATTTTATGAAGAATATTATTTTAATTTCGTTGATGTATTATGTTGTATGCTACACCAAAGAGAGATTTAACTACACGCAACCCTGACCTGGATTGCATTGCACGCAATCGCGACCTTCCTCGATAGCATGTGTTGTACGCAATAACGAGTTTCACTAAAAACAATATTTGGTTATAATATTATCACGAACTAGCCGGCATGAATAGTATTAACTAAATTTTAAATTTTATAACATTATTATTCATCTTAAATATTTTCTAGAACATTGTATAAGAATAAAATAAATTTTTCAGGTAAAATAAGGATTTTTAAAAAAATGCAGTTTCGCCGCCTTTTGATGGCGCACCCACCTTAAATATTGTTTTTGAAATGTCTATAAGTTCAATTTGACAAAATATAATTCTTATTTGGAATCAGGACATAAAAATTTACTTTGGATAAATTTTTCATATTTTTCTGATAACTGTCATATTTTAATGAATAGTAAAATCATGATATATTTTAATTAAATTTTTTTTAATTTCTATAATTTATGTGGTTAGTTTATCATTTTAATTGGTTTGAAAGTTTAATTATAATATATTTTTACCATTTAATCCAATTTTTTTCATTAGAATTAATTTTACTTTGAAATTGGATATAAACAACTATCAATCTTTTGATAGTTTTTGTTTCTTTAAAACACAATATTTGTTTTCATAACGGTAATTAATTTTAAAATTAATTATCGCCACTTCTATGTTTTGAATTTGGAAAAACAGACATCACTTTTGAATTAGGAATATCAAATAATTCTTAGGCTGAATTTTTGATATTTTTCTGAAAATCTTCAATTTTCGATGAATAGTGAAACCACTTAGTGGTAGTTAAAAAAACTGACTTTTTCATTTAAATGAAATTTTACCACTTTTGTGAATTGAATTTCGAAAATCTGATAGAGACGGTTAATATCAAGGACTAAAATTTGGTTCAATGAGATGAAAATAATTTTTGTTGAATAGTAACTTTTTACTTTTATTTACCACGGTTAAAAGTAAATAGAGTAATTAAGGGTACAAATGATATTAATATAACCCTAACACATGTCCTAATTCTATTGGATAAGTATAATACGACCAAAAACAACCTTAGGAACAAAATATGACCATTTAGGTCCACTTGGATTAGATTAGGACATTTATTATTAATTTATTTAAAGAAGGGTTAAAATAGTTAAAATCAAAGTTTAATAACTAATTCATTTTTAATATAGGGTTATGCATAAGATAAATTCGACTATAAATATTCATTAGGAAGATAAATATATTTCCTACCTAATGGTATTTTATTTATAATTTTTATACATTATATAATATATGTTATTTATTACACAATGGTGATGTAGTAATTACCTAAATAATGAAATATTAAAATAATTGATATTATAAATACCCAAATAAATTTAATTTGAGACTTTTTATGAATTAAACTAATTTTATAGGTTAATATGAAATGTTATTATTGATTTAAATAAATATTTTCAAACTAATAATTCTGTTAGGATTTTCTAAAAAATCATGTATCAAATAGTTTCAAAATTGACATAAAATAGTTTTTAAAAGAAATATTATATTATTAATTATTATTTTATTCCTAAAAATCTACGGTTCATCAAAATGACTTAGATAAAGATATATATATTAATAATGAACCACTTGGGGTTCGTTTGGCTTTTTATAGTATGTTTATTAACCATATATGTGTCAGAAAAAAAAAAGACACATTAAAAGTTAAATTATTTAACTTAGAGTTAAATCTAAATTATAGGGTTAAAATAGTAACCAAAACTTGTCCAAATTCTATTGGATGAGAGGAATTCGACCCATACCCATCTTAGCTTCTAAATAAATCAATTTGGAGCTATTAAGAACCGAATAGTACTTTATAATAAAAAAATATTTTTAGTTTTTCCAAAGGTGACCCTCTCCTCCCTTATAAAAGGGCACCTCCTCCTTCTTCTCCTCACACTACTTTGTGCATTCATGATCGGCCAACCCCATCCACTTTCTCTTCTCCACTTCCCTAGTAATATTCTAGAGGTCATGGACTTCTTCTAAGACCATTTTTAGTGCCCTAAGAGGAGGTTTCAAAGAGGTGTGTCGAAGAAGAGGAGGTTTGGGTATGTACGAAGCATATCAGACCTATGGTAAGGGATAACTTTTCCAATATATTTCTTATCCGAGATTGTGCATTTGTAAGTATTTAATTGGGTTATATTTATCATCCATGTCCAAGTTTTATAAAAAAAATTCATGTATGTTTATAGTCCTTTTTACCCATTTTTTACTTTAACTACATGGTATGTATGGAATCTTTCTTTTTTTACGATATGAGGTACTTTTTGACTTTTCCAGAAAAAGTACTAGAAGAATGTTTCATTAACTTATACGGAATTAAAGTATTTTTATGGATTCATAACACCTTATTTTAAATAAGGTTATACTACAATATTTTGTGATTATTTTCAACAAAATCCTTTTCTTAAAAAATTTCTTGGCATTTTGTGAAAAGAAAATGATTTTGAAGAAGAAAGGATATTTTCCTCAAGAATTCATTTCAAGTGTTTTGTCAAAACTATCTTCCATATAAGATGACATTATTTAGTATGATTATGTTTCAAGTATATTGTCTCTATGATTTACATGGTTTAACTTTTCTTATTATGAAATGATATCCATTTCTTTTATATGGATTATGTGATGATGGGATGATGTTTCTGAAACCCATTTTTTTCATTGGGTTATTATGAATGATGTATGTTTATTTTGTGGCACAAGTAAGAATGATTTAAATATGAGATGGTTGAGACTTATATCTACCTCAAATGAATTTGGTAAAGATTTATATCTCATGAGATAGACATGGCTGGAACGGTATGTTAAACTGGTTCAATGTTACAGGACTGGAATGAGGAGTGAACTCGATTCAGAAAGGGACATTGTCCACTAAGATGGTGTTGGAAGCAATGCCTTGGCTATTATGGAAATCATATCATTTGCTTAATGGTTTCCACAATTACATGTTTTATTCCCATGATATTTTATCATGATTGATGTTCCTTTATGATCTATGTCGTACGTACTTCCATGTTTTATGGCATTGCTCAAACATTTGATCTTTAAACATTATGTTCATTTTTTTAAGTTCAAATGTCTATGATTTGTTTTATTTTATCCATTCTTACCCTTACAGATCATTTCAGCTCACCATTTTTATATTTTCTTTTCCCCAAGATATAAGGAAAGGTTTTAGGTAAGAAAAAAAAGGGAAGATCTTTATGGGAGATGTTGAGGATCTTTCACCAAGATTAGAAGATTATGTTCCAAGTTTACAAAGGCTCTAAACTATTACGGTCCTTTGGTGTCTGTTTTTGTTATGTATTAAGCATTCCGCAAAAGTAATGTAATGTCCATGTACGTCAAGATTCGGGTCTCTACACCCCTTTAGGAGTGAGCTTGGTTAATGGGATATCCGATCAGGAAAAATTATGAACAAAACGCGGATAATAATGCGCTAAACCCATAAAACAATGTTCCATGGTTATACATGTATGTGAATTCCATTATTGGGATTCCTTGGTCATTGAAGGATCATTATAAAATCAATCCTTAGAGACAATATGTCCAATAAAATAAATTTCTTTATGCTAGAATTCACACTTGAAAAATTTCAATCATAATTCCTTTCATCTATGAGTCCTTAGGATAATGCGCAATTGATTTTCATGATCTTCATATATTTTTTTGTATACCAATATATTATCAATAAATACAACTAAAAAATCATCAAGATATTCCTTGAAAATTTTATAAATTAGATCCATGTAGATCGAGGGTGCATTAGTCAATCCAAAAGGCATTACTGTAAACTCATAATGCACGTACCTGTTTCAAAATGAAGTTTTCATAATGTTATACTTCTTCACACACATCTTATGATAACCAGATCGAAGTTCAATCTTTGAAAAAAAATTGAGCTCCATGAATTTGGTCAGATAAGTCATCAATGTGAGGTAGGGGATACCTGTTCTTCATTGTTATAACATTGATATCCTTGTTTTCAATGCACAACCTAATAGATCCATCTTTCTTCTTTAAAAAAAGAATAAAGGATCCTAATGGAGAAACACTAGGGAAAATAAATATGTTATTACTCAATTCCACTAGTTGTTTCTTTAGTTCCTCTACTTCCATAGTTGCCCTTCTGTAAGGGGTCTTCGATATGGTCCTTGAATAAGGAATTAAATCAATGGAAAACTTAATTTATCGCTCTAGTGGATGTATAGTGAAATCCTCTAGAAATAGATCAATATATTATTTCACAATAGCTAAGTCATATTTGAACATTACATTCCTCAAACATAGTTATTTAATTCGCTTCATCCAAAAAAATTAAATTTTGTAGAGATACTAGGGGTGGATTTAGGTAAGAGTCAGGTGGGTATGTTTTTCTCTAAAGATAAGGTACACCTTATCATTATCAAAAACTGTAACCTCCTTCTTCATACAATAAATTTTCACCTCATGGTCTGAAATCCAATTCATAATGATGATTATACCAAATTAATTCATGGTTATGATGATGAGATCAGCAGACGATGAACATTATAAGACCTAATGAGAACTGATTCACAAAACATTATTGTGATGATACTTCCCTTAGGTGTTTTGATAGACAACTCCCATGTCAATTAATATTGAAAGAATATAATTTTCATATAAAACTGAGAAGATATGAAACAATGGAAGGATCCAGGATCAAATAATGCATTGGCTAAACTTGATGAAACCATTAAATTACCTACCACCACATCTTTCACAGATTCAACATCAGCAGTAGTGATCGCATAAGCTTGGCCTTGCTCTGTTGTCCTTTTCTGAGGTATGTTCTCTTGTCACTTAGGACATTCATTTTAATAATGCCCCTTTTCTGTATATTTATATCATTCAATATTTACAGCCTATTTCTTCTCCTTGCAATCACGTGCTTGGTGGCCTTTTTCACCATAATTGTAACAAACTCCAATTTCCTTTCCTACAAGTACTGAGGTGTTTCTTCCAACCTTTTCCGTAGGATGGATATTAAAATTTTCCAATCTTCCCCTTATTTCCATTTCCATAGTGTTCAGCAGATCTCTTCTCCTCTTGCTTTAATTTGAAGTCATAAGACTTAGAGAATTCTCTTTCTGTCTTGATAGCACTTGAGACAATATCATCGTACAATGAGAAGAATTGTGAGATTAATGCTCAATGGAGAAATGCCTATAACCCATCAAATAATCGATCAATATTACTCATTGGGATACATAAATAATTTTCTACATACCACTCTACCCTTGTAAATTCATCCTCATACTTTGCGACATTCTCATCCTCCTTTTGCCTCAGACTCAAAAAGTTTCTTTCTATATCTACTTGATGGTAATAGGGAAATGTTTTTTTTAAGAAAACCACTTTAAACTATCTCCATTACATGTTTGATAATTCTTCATATTCCTTTGTGTTTTCGATTAATGAACAGCATTGATCTGCATCTCCTGTGAGGTTATAAACTTCCATGACAACTTTTTCATTTTTACTACTCCCCAAATAATGAAATACATTCTCTGAGAAACTAATCCGTTGTTAAGATATTATTGAATTTTTACTCCCAGTGAATGTTGGTGGTTTCTACCTCGTGAAGAGTTCTATCATTGATCCTCTGTGTCTTGGATGAGGGTTCTATATACATGTAAGGTTATTGTTCATAACCTCAGTGAGTTGTCCCAGTATGGTGATAAACTGATCAGCACCAGTTGCATCACCATCTCCACTATAATTATCTTTAGTTGGAGGGAAATCTCTACATAGATTATTTTGGTCGATATAGTTTATATTCCTTCAACAAGGTACCTTTTCTAAAGAATGGAATACACTAGATTTTTTTTTAAATTGCAATACATAATTCGAAACATGTAAAATAGTTAACGTAATTTGAAAAATTTATCGATATAATTCATAATCATAAAAATGTTTACTTTGAGGATGTATATAATCATAAATCCTTTATAATGGTTTGTAAATAAAATGATAATTATCCTAAGCATATCCCCTAGTATTGTCGTAACCAAGAGTGCAGCAAGGCTCGTTGTCTGGAAACATTTCCCGTTTATTTCTAGATCAAAGTTGTGTTTTCGGGTTTTACCCCTAGGTACATCTGTGTCAGAGCCACCTCTACCTGCTCGAATCAATACAAGGATGTATTCCATGGAAAACTCAAAAAATCTTTACTTTACTGAAATTCATGGAAGTTATTTTATACTAATACTCAAAGTATATCTTAGATTAATGTTCACTGATCTAATTTATTCTAAATCTAGCTTCCAATGTTTTTACTAAACATCCTATGAAACCAACTATAACACCTCAACTCCAGTAACCCAGAGCTGGGGCATTATTATGTAACATTGTAATGATATAAGGAATCATGTACTGAATGACTGATCAGTCTAGTAGCCTTGGAAGTACAAGATACATTCATAAGTTATACATTACATCATTAAATAAAAACATCAACAACATTTTCCCCCTTTTAACACAGTTATATCCTTAGCCTATCATTGTTGGTCATCTATAAAAAACTCCTTCACATCCTGTGAAAAATAAAATGTAGAAAGGGGTGAGCTCAGATTCTCGGTAAGGATTAGAATATAGCGGAAACATTTATAAATAAGCATAAACATGTAATGCAATGTATAAGACTAAAAAAGAATTTGAAACATAATCTTCTGCATAATATGGTGAATATTCAATAAAATAATTCCATTTACTATATCACATAGATATTCTAATAGTCTAATAATTACATGCAATATTAATTGACACTTTTATAATGATGGAATGCATAATACCATATATCATAACCACATAGTCAAGGCCTCATGCCAAGACTACAAAAAAGATATTTTCAAGGCCTTATGCCAAGACACTAGTTTTTCTAATGAGACCTACTGATAAATCAAGTAGCAATTGCCATCTCTACCCATAACATACTAAGTCCAATGGATTTCTCATATGAAAAGGTTTAAACTTAACATAAACATTCGTATTAAAACTAGCATATAAAATGTCAATACTCTATCCATAAACCATGAATGGTGTAAAAATATCACATACACAGTCAAACATACCCTAAAACCTTCAATTCAATATGGATGTTTTGTATCATGACAAATAAACTTCAAAAAAGATTAAAATCCATCAAATAATTTTGACAATGATGAAATCAAATCATTTTTAGAGAAATATCACAAAATATTTTGAAATCATTTAAATGTCATATAATTATAATAGAAAACATTTATTTTTAAAATATTCTTATAAGATTGTATGGGATCTTCGACAATGATATTACAGTAGAAAATTGACACACCAGCCGTATAAGTTAAAAAAGATATTCTTACCTTAATTTTGTCAAAATGGTCATAAATTTCCTTGTTTGGAAAATGATGGAAATATTCCATTCAAACCATATATGGGTAAATAAGGGTATAAATGAATTTAACCCATTTTACAATAAATATAAAAAATGATTTGAATTACATTTTTAAGAAAACACTTATGTGGATCATAAAGAGGTCCCAGTAGATACATACGTAAAAACAACCTCGCATAATAAAGAGATTGTTAAATTAACCCTTACCATGTACTTTTACTTAGACAATTTTCTGTTAAACTCCTTTATAATATATTAATAATTGTTATTAAATTATAAACTAAATATATAAATAAATATTATATCATATATGATCTTCTAATTTTCCTTTCTTTATAATATTTCTGTAGTATAATCATTTCGGGTGTAAACTGATCGGTATTCCTTCATATGCTCTGTTTCGTAATCCACTTATGTTAGGGATATGATGTATTTTATTCATATACATAATGATATTAAGTTCATTAAATTATTTTTAATCATAAAAATAAAATTATTCTTGAATGATTATAATGGGGAATGAATCTCATCACGTTCGTGGAGACTATAATCCGTACATACGCATGAGCAACAATATCATTATATTGATGGTGAAATAGTATGTAATTGGATTTAATATCATCTATAGTGAATAATAAACATGTTTTATTTTTTATTTACATCAATGTTTCTCATAATTATACCAATCCAAATAACGAAGTGTTTGAATAACGAACTACTCCATGATGTGGAAAAGGTAAGCCGTACGTATGCACGTATGGTTACTATGTCATTCATATGATTGATAGAATAATGAATATGGTTGCACCATTTTTATAATAACATAATAGTATATAGAGGATACTGGATTTATTATTTTATAATGGAAACAACAATGAAAGAGGAAGTGGAAGAAGAAAATAACTTGAATGTGGGTGGAGAAATTATTTCCTCATCTTCAAGTCTTCTCTTGGGAGTTGATCAAAAGGGATCCATAGGTTGGATTTATGATAAAAATAAATCCTATATTATTAATTGAGGGAAATTGAGAAGATATTGGATCAGGGGTTGGCTGAGCCAAATTGATTTGGAGGTGTGATTTTGAGAGAAGAGGAAGTTCCTTTTTATAAGAGAGGTGAGAGGCACATTTGGAAATGGTTGAAATTTTATTTTATAATAAAATCATTTTCTATTTCTAATGTCTCAAAAATGATCTATTTAGAGGCTAAGGTGGGTAGGGGTCGAAAAAATCTCAACCAATAAGTTTTAGACAGGTTTGGGTAACCATATTAGCCTTATATTTTATATTTTACTCTTAGTTAAATAGTTTAACGTTTACCATCTATTCTTGTATTATTAAAATAATTTGATAATAAACATACTATAAAATTCCAAGAGAACCAAAAGTATTTTTTAAAGATATACCAATGATTATATAAGTTCTTTGGAAGAAACATATATTTTTAGGACTATTATATAATTAATAAAATAATATTTGTTTAGAAAACTCATTTATATGAATTTTGACACTATTATGTATTTGGTTTTTGTGAAATTCATCACAACTTGATTACATCAAAAAAGTACCTTTAATCAACAACAACATGTCATATTAACCTATAAAAGTTTTGTATGTCATAAAAACTATGAAATTATATTTATTAGAATATTTATAATACCACTTATTTGACAGATTCATTAATTAGTTATTTTTTTCATCATCATTGTGTCATAAATAAATTTAATTATATAATGTCTAAAAATAATAAATAAAAAAAATTATATAGGAAATATTTTTATCTTTATAATTAGTTTTGATAGTCTAAAATATAACTTATATAACCCCATTTAAAAATCATTTTACTAAGAGATATATGTTTAGGTCATTTTTGTCTTTACATAAAATTAATTAATATAAAGTGTCATTATCACTATCAAGTGGCTCCATGGGGTACCAAAATAGTCCCATGGATTCCCGTGGTCAAACATGTACCACCGAATAGAAATAAGACACATGTTATGGTAATTTAATATTATTATAATATTGTCTTTACCCTTATTTACCGGATGTAACCATTAACAATAGTAAAAAATATATTTACCGAAGAAATTATTTATAATGTCTAAAAATAAAAGTTACCTATTAAAAAAATTTGGACCTCCTGATTCCAAATATGGAATTCATTTTTCCAAATTTAAAACAATTATGTGGAAAAACTTAATTTAAAATTAATTCTCATTGTTAAAACAATAAAACGTGTTTTTAAGATATAATAACTATCAAAATATTGTCACTTGTTTATGTCCAGATTAAATGTTAAATTACATAAAATGGTATAAATTATTTTAAATGATAATAAAATAATATAGTGATACATTAAAACCACAAAAATATATAATATAAAACTATAAATATTTTTTATTAAAATAGTTTTTTTATTTAAAATTTAGTATTTTAACTATCCATGAAAAATTGAACGTTTTTAGAAAAGTACCAAAAATTATCCCTAAGATAATTTTGATATTATGAATTAAAAAATGATGTCCATTTTGAAAAATAAAAATTATAAAATATCAAAAATTGGTTATTACTATTTATAATGGCTAGTTTTATTGTTCGTGGTTTGTTAAAACTGAATGTTGCGTACAACCCAAGCTACTGCATTATTCAAAGAAAAACGTACAGTGGACGATTGGGGTGTTTCATTTTATGGGTGATTCTCAGAGAGTTACTTCACCTACTACACTATGGGGAAGTTAGTATTTGGTAATTGAAAATTTTTTTGGTGGTGAAAACATTAGAAAATTGAAATACTCAGTCTTCCAATTACAACTACTCAGTTTTGACTCAATTGATCACTTGAGAGAGATTGTAGGGAGGCCTTATGTGTGTGGTGGTGTACTTGTAACAATAAAATTGATTATTCTTGATAAGGCACCTCATGATGATGAAACTATAGGATATAATAATTTTTATAGAAAAATGGAGTACAGGGTTCAAAGGATATAATAAAAACCACTTTACCACTAGGGTTCCCTGGATGAGTTTTTGTGTATGAATTGTATATTATCAGTTGGGAACCTAATTTACGGGTCCCACATGAATAAAATTTACTATTAGCAATTCATTGAATATTTCACAAGGAATATAGGCATTGGTATACATGTAAAAAGGGTATGGGTTCATAGAGAACATTAGTGGTGGAAAAAAGAGGAAAACGAGAGTGAGAATAAATTTCACATTTACATAGCTATGGAATTTTTGTGGTGAAGGAGAGTGTATGAGGTGTTAAGGATAATTGTTTTCTAAATATACTTTTCAATATGAAACATGACTTTCGGAATGTTTGTGGATACAAATAATGAATTCTAGAGTCAAAGAGGTATGGTGAAATCAATATTTGAGTGTATGGTGCCACCAAACTGGGTGAAATGAGGGAGTGATCCAAGAATAGGTAGGGAATCAATGTTTTCAACATTTTTTTGGAAAAATTATATTATTATAAATTCATCATTGTCTTGTATCTTAATGAAATTTTATTTAAAAATAGGTTGAATGCAATAAAATATATTACAGGAAATATATTTCTCACACAATCAATATCGAAATTGAGAGTTATTTATGAGGAAAAATTAATGGGTAGAAGAATAAATTAGGTCATTTAAAGAAACAATAATCAGTCTTTCAAGGTAGGGAAGTAAATTTTTCCATTTCCAAAGAATAAATGGTGACTAATTCTTCAATGGAATAAGAAAATTTATATGAAATGATTTTTAAATTTTACAGTGTGATAGTTATTTTAAAATAGTCTGCTCTTCCCTTAAAGATGGTACAACTATAAGTGAATATCCTTGCAATTCTGGAATTTTGTATTGGGATAGATGTATAGAGAATAATTATAGGGGTTTATATAGTATTCCTTATAGTTGGAAGAATATAAAACATCTAACATGCCAATAGTATGGGAAGCATCAACCAAAAACCAAATGAAATGGAATTAAAAAATACTTCATGTGTGGAACAAGTGGGATTGAAAATATTATTTCTAAAGGGATATGAGGAAGAAAATAAATATGATAGAAGAAAAAACATTTTCTATAAATTTTACCACAATTTCCACATGCTAAAACTATACAGGGTATATTAAAAATAAATATATTTTTAAATTTTGAGGGGTTATATATGATAACCGATGTGCATAACCACTAAACCCAATAAAAATGAGAGATCTTATCCACTCACTTCAACCATAGTGGATCACAGAAACAAAGTGATAAAATATTAACTTGTTATTATGTCATCAAAAATTAATATACTAATTGATTTTCCTTTTCCATTCATTTTTTGTTTTAAATCATGTTCTGTAGAAATAATATAACCAAACCACACAAAATTATGGCCAAGTAATCTAAAACATTACTACGTTGTGAAATCATTCAATCGAAATTATATAACTCGTAACAATTTTTTTTAATAATCATTTAATTACTCTAATTGTTCTACCTTGATAGAATTTAATTCTATATTATGAATAGAATAGTTGTCCTCATACAAATATAATTTCAACAATTTAGAGAGGTAAACCAATTTACATATACCAAACCATCCCATGATTATGTAAAATTTAAAATAAAATTATTAATGTTCATTGGTAACTCCCTACCTATTTGGGATGTTATTCGTTGATAAATAATCATATATCAATAAAAATATTGTGAAAAACAGAAAGGACCACCCATAAATAAATTCTCATCATAATGGTACATCAGTATGGAATTCCTAATTATGGTCAAATCATTAATATTATTTATTATGTTGAGTTCCCTATAGAACTCACACTTAAAACTCCATCCATAAAAATTTTCCCCATGAAAATGGATATAAATAATATATATATATATATATCAAAAAAATATTTATGGGTTTTATATAACAAACTGATTCTCATTGGGGTTCCTAAATCCTCATTTTCAATTGTAATGACAGATTAATGCATACATGTTTAAATTATCTTGATGTCAAAAATACGTTATTAAAGAATACTTATCATCTTCTATAGAAATATGAATTGTTTGATCCGTTATTGAGGCCCTGGTGATTCTCTATGATCATTCACCAGATATTAAAAACCCCTTGTATTATTACGGTTTTTTCATTATTTAATTTTGAGTTAGTTTATGTATTTTTATTTTTTTAACATTACTTATTAAAAATTTAATAAAATCCCATCATTACCCAGTTTACTCAAACTATTTTGGGTAAATCATATAATTACCTTTACAAAAGAGAACATATAATTTATCATTTGATGAATGGGTTTTCTATACATGTTGAGATCGGTTGGACATAAACCGTGTAAATATTTATTGAAATATTCTAATGCCTTTTGTTTTCCATGTTTTTGGTTTATGGATAGTTTATGGTTAGTAGATACCATTTGACAATTATAAAAAATATATACAGTTCTGATAGTGAAATGTTTCATGGATGGAACATAGTATGTTAATCCAAAAGGCAAAACCATGAATGGTAATTGGTATTTTATAGTTGTATTTTTATGGTTGGAATATTTTTACCATATCGTGTTATCAAATAGTGTGTCTCCCTGATAATCATATATAGTTTGAATTTACACTCTTTTCCTTTTTAATTATAATGGGTTGGATACCCCAATCTTTCTCATTCCAGGTGGTTGACATACATTTCCCACTAAGGATAGATTCTTCTCCTCCCACATTCATTCTTATAATAATATAAATGGATTTTAAGATATTACATAATTGGTAAAACATTATCTATTATTTTTTCTTCTCTACTCTTCCCACAAATGTTATCTTTGATTTTCTATCTCCCCAAGAACAATAATCATCATATAATAGTTATTTTGGGTTTTAGATCACCTAACCATTGGGTGTTGGTAATTTATGGCATGTAAATGATTATTAATGACTCTATTGGTAATTCTCTATATAGGGATATGCATTAAAATATCAATCTACAGTTTATTTATATTTTTTATTTTGTGTTCTTGATTTTTTTAAAAATTCATTCATTTACTAATCTTGATAAACACCTCTTAATTAAATTATACAGATATGTGATGTCTATTTTTATTTTTAAAATTATTTAGATGTACTTTTATTTGGGATTATAATTGGGTTTCATATGAATTACAATGTATATTTTGAAATTGGTTTCTCATATATTAGATCATCGTTCTTGAAAATGATTGTGAGATTTATTTTATTTTTTAAAAGAAAAATGTCTGATTTTGGCCTTTTATTTATATACCAGATGAAATATGAATGTAATAAGGATTTTTTAGGTAAATTGGAGTGCTGAGAGTCCATGTGACTTCAAATGATTTAATTTAAGAATGGAATGTTGTGGAATCATATTTACTTCTATGAAATATTCAAAGTAGACCTTTATTCAATGAAAGTGACTTAGAATCTTGACATTATATTTTTAAAGTAAAATCATAAAAATTAAAATAAATAGTTGGATAATTTGAAAACCAAATAAATTACTAATGTGAGAGTGGATTCCCCTTTATGTGGTGTTTTATTATTTTTTGTTGTATGAATGATATATTAATGGGTTGTTTCTTATGAGGGAGACACAGGTTATGGATACTTTTTTATGACCCATTGAACCAATAAATATTTATTGAATACTTACGTCGACGTTATACAGTACATGGAAATATTTAACATATCTTGGATGTCTATATTTAGTCTACCATATTTGCAACACA
This sequence comes from Viscum album, assembly GCA_963277665.1. Classification (NCBI taxonomy): domain Eukaryota; kingdom Viridiplantae; phylum Streptophyta; class Magnoliopsida; order Santalales; family Viscaceae; genus Viscum; species Viscum album. Next base: position 1,650,850,079 of record OY728121.1, on the reverse strand, counting down.
AACTACTAGGGTCCCCTATTTGTGAGAAATGGATTTTTGGGGGTGTTATCATAACAATATCAATGTGGGCTACATGAGAAACATCTAGTATTATTAGCCACAATATTTTATTACAGTTGGTCACATGTATGATTTAATTTTTTGGATCATCCCACTAGAAGGCCTAGGGTTTGACATGACACACTGATTCATTTATTGGTGGTTCTATGTATTGGATCATTACCTGTTTTTTTGTTTTCCCCAATATTTATCTATTGTGGAATGAATCATAAATTGTTAAATTTTTAATAATATATTGAAATAATAGTTATAGAGATTTGTTTTCATTTTTTATATTTTTATATGGTTTTTTAAATGTAATTAAAATAAAAAATATTATCTAAAAGTTAAATTAAATTTTCATTATTTCATTTTTAAAAAATGTTTTTATGTGATGAAAAGTTGTTTTATTTTTTTAGGTTGATGAATGGTGTATATTGTGGGTTTTAATGTGTTCTAAATGTAGAAAAGTTATTTTTTGGATTAATAATTTTTTTTTATTTCTCATATTATTTATAAATAAATATATAAAATCAATTCGTTAATGTATTCCAAACTATAAATAACGAACAGTTAAATTAATTGAATTTCATGGACTCATTGGTGAGATAAGGTTCATATTATTATAAAAAATCTTACGTTCACACAATATATGTGTGTAAAAAATATGTATATGATACATAGCATCTATGATTCATATTCATATTTGATTACTTCCGTTAGGAGATAGATTATGTGTCTAGATATGATAATAAAATATTTGGTTTCATGTTAGTGATCATACGGTCAGGTTCATGCATGATTCGATTTTATATTAATTTATTAATTATGAAATTATTTCATTATTTGTATTTAGTTTTTTTAAATTTTATTTTATAATGTATTAATTTTTTATGTTGTTTCATACCTAAAAATTAGTTTTAATCCTTTTGATTAATTTTCATTCACATGTTTTTTTCATTATTTTATACATATTTATTGATGATTCATGGACATACAGTTTTTGAAGATTAAATGATGGATCTTCAATAGATGATTCAATGTGATATATCATTTTTTTCAGTAAAAAATAATTACTATATAATTTTTTTATGCTGAGGAACATATTTATTGGTTGTGGGGTCCTGGAACACCAATTGGTCCCTATGGTGTGTCGGGTTTAGGGATCTGTCATTTCATCCCATGCCATTTTCTCACAAATTTTATTAGATACATTGTTTAATAAATGTTATAGATTATGTATTTTCATAATTCAACTTATAATGTTTGTATAAATGGTAATATGTCAATTATAACTCAAGATGTAGGTGTAATGAGACCCTACATATCTTGTTATAACCACGAGGCTTCAGTTAATATTGTTAGTTGGGATTCAAATTTCAATTTTTCTCTTATTAGTAATTGATATTTGTTATGGTTCTTTTATCATCAACTAAATTTAGTGATTTTCCTTCCAGTTTATTCTTTTTACCCTAGGATGAGATCAAAATTAGAACCATAGTTGTGAATTAGTCTTATTAGGCCTAACTGACCCTGTAGAGTACAAACAATTGGTTGTAGAAATACTTTTTATATAGTGGAAAAAAATTCATACCCATCAACCATATTCCCAAGTACAAATAGATTACGTCATGTCAATTTTATTTTTAGACCTCTTGATTCATATATTTCACTTAAATTTCTAATGTCAAGAAGGATAGAAGACCACCGTTGGGTATGATAAAGTATTTTTCTTATATTTTGGTTAAAAGATTTAATATTTCAATCTTATAGGGTTCAATTATAATTTTTTTGGTGTGTGAAATATTAATTTCCCTATAAAATTGTTTCTATTGGAAATGAATCCACACTTACTAATTAGAAAATTTATAAGGATTAATGAAATTATTTTATGATTTTATTGGATATATATTTCAATTTGAAAGGTGTAACCTTTTTGGAATGGAATAAGAGAGATGTTTAAAAAATAAAACTAAATTCCATTATTTTTTATGGTTTGATATCAAATTAATACATTATTTTTAGTAACATGTATAATTTTTTTTATTTAATTTGTATTAGAATAATGTTAGGGGTGTTCTTATAAAAACTGATCCATAATGGGTGTTTTAAAAATTAGGAAATTCCAAAAGGATTAAGAGAATGGTTTTTTAAATAAAAACATGGTGTCTAATTCTAAATGGATAATTGATTATGGTTATCATGTGGTATTCAAATAATGTGGATTTTCAATAATGGTTTCTCTTATTTTAAATCTTTCATTTATTATATGATTAGTTTTTACAACCATGACACAAAAAATTATTAATTATAACCATAGAAAATGGATTTTATAGAATTTTTATTTGTAATAGATTTTATATGGTTAGAGTTCTTCTGAATTGTAACATAGTTAATGATGGGAATATTTATTTTATATAGGAAACATTAATTTGTGGGGTTCATGTTTCATGTTTTTAGAGTATGCCTCCATGTAATATCAAAATATATAGAAGTAAATTGATCCATTATAGTAGTCCAGATAGTTCTTTGACATCTAATTTATTTATTCTATGAACCTAAATATATTGGTAGAATCCATTATTATTCCTTCTTGGTGTAGTGATGCATGTTTTATACATTGGGGATCATTGCACTTTTGTTTATTGGTTTATGATGGACAATTGTATATTGGAAAATTGGGTTGTTAAATATCAATCATCCTATGGTTTGGGATTCCAAAAATTGATTATGAGAATCATGTATTGATCGATTTTGGGATCTATATTATTAGATTTGGATTTGATGGAGGTTTTGAGGTAAGTCATCTTTGAGGATTTAATTTGGCGTCTATAAATTTGTCTTTTTCACTGGGGTTTCGGTCATGTTATGGATATACACATTCATTGTTGATGTGATTTTTTTATATGAGGTGTGTATATATTTTTTAACATAATTTTGTTTAACTATTGATGAGGGGACATAAAAATACCATGGAAGCATGGTTGATTGGGATGGAGGTGACTTTATCTAGTCATGGTTGTGCAGTAGATGTTGTTTTAATTAGTATTGTTTGAATCTCCATAAGAATTTATTCTTCTGCTAATGTCTTAGGTAACATTCCTCTTTTCAAAATTTTTTCCTAAGGTTCAAATCGAGTCACACAGTTCTGATGATTATTTTGATTATTTTCCTTTTTTCATTTCATGATGGGAATTAATGATTATTTTATTATATAAATTCATATGTTCTTATATGAGCTATGATTCTATTATAATATGATCATCTATTACCTAATGGTTTTATATCAATAGGTGAGTATCCTCTTATCCTTGTCTGAATTTTGTAATCGATACATATACATGGTAATGGTTATTTCATATATGAGTGTACCCCCTGTTTCACCATTTTAGATAAATTATAATTAGTGTGGAGACCTATTCTATGTCTATATTTCCTGGAAGTCCAAGTGGAATTTGGTTATTGTCATGTATTTTTTTGGATATTTTTAATTTAATTTGGGGATTTTAGGGTTCTCATTTTTTAGGATTTTCTGATATTTAAAATTTTGGGTCATGTTGTGTGGCTTCCACCTTGTGGGATACTAACGAGTATTTTCACAGTCCCTCCCAACACTTCCTTTGTGGGGAAGATAATTTTATAACCAATTTCCTTGTAATGACCCGGAAATTTGAAAGAAAAGTTTTTCTTAATTTCATTGGAATTTTACGAGTATGCGGTTTCTGATGGCGCCTGATTCCGAGGTCTGGTGTGCTCGGAATCAATTTCCGAAGTTGAGCTCGGGTACGTTCAGTCAACGAACGAGTTGGTTTTTCTGACTTTTGAACTGGTGCTTGGAATTGAAATCTGAGTGTACCGATGAACAAGCAGTGATGGTAATTGCTTAAGAAGACCCTTTCAGGAGTTGCATTTTCTCGGGAGGAGTTGTTAAAAAAAGAGCGAGGAATAAAAATATAATTGTTTTACAATTTTATTTTTATTTATTGCTAAGTAGATTAAGTGTTGTGTCACAACACATTTTCCCTCTATTATGTGGTTTAACTCCTAGGTGTGGGATTTGGAGTGGCACCAGTTGGGTAGCAAACATTTCTTGCGAGAATAAAGGACAGGTGGGGCCCACACAAGCCTCACCCCTTCACTTTTTCCATAACTCCTCACCTCCCACATTAATTTTGTAAACTCATCTTAAATTGAGTAACCTTTCACTTCCTATCTCTCTCCCTCTTAACTCTCGCCAACACATACCTTAATTAATTAATTGAACCTATTAAATTAATTAACTAAGTGTTTGAATTTTGAAAAATTGAAATTACTTGTGTTAATAAAATAATATAATGAACTTATTATTTTACTTTGACACATTTTGTGTTGGGAGAAAAGGGAAAGATCTCCTATGTAAAAGAAGGAGGAAGTTCCTCTTGGGTGGAAGAACATCATCTTCTCCACGAAGAATGGTTCTTCTCCGACAAAGAACATCAACCCCTCTACAGAGAATGACTCGGTGATCATGGTTCTTCATCCTCTTCTTCCTCCACGGCAAGGGTGGAGACACCGACGTGGGGAACTCGCCAACAATGCCTCACCTTATTTTCTTCCTTCGCAACCAGAGAGGAGTTGGCACTTACTCAGGGTGCACACTGACGGCGGCGGAAGCGACGAATGCCAGTGACCATCGTCATTTTCATCTCCTCCATTAGGACGACGATGACGAGCTGACGTCCACCCTCTTTCGATATCGTCAACAAACGTCGAACGACACGAGGTATGGGGTTTTCGTATTTTGTGTTTATGTGAATTATACCCTCGTCATTGATTAAAATAATGTGTTTAAATTTTTGACTTTTGATAACACGTAATGCGGAGGGCGCGGGCCAAACAAACATGGCCCGACAACCCTCCGCAGATGTTTGTTGGTGCGCTAATCGAAGGGCAATGACGGAACGGGCCGGAAAGTCAATTTGAGGTCTTCGCTGTAAAGTACGTTACCCGAGATTACCACTGGCGAAGATGGAGGGCGAAACGGACCACCGGAGCACATCCGGTGGTCCTCGGAATCCGGTGGCGGGGCGCCACACCGGCCAGGTGGCGGCGGTGACCGTGGCGCGCCGCCGGAGGAGACCACCACGGCTCAGCCGCAGCGGACCAGAACGGTTAAGCCGTTCCGGGTTTAGGGGGAGGCGTGCCTTAATTGTCGCGCCGTTTCAGTAAACCGGGGGGGGGGGGGACATCCCCCCCCCCTCCGCTCTTCACTGGTCACGCGGGCCGTGCCCACTACAGACAAACCGGCCGCCCCGAGCCGGACCGACCGCGCCGGACGGACCGCCCGTGCCGGGTCGTGCCGCCTGTGCGGGGTCGGACCCCCGCGCAGGGCCGAGCCGCGCCGGCAGGGCCGGGCTGCGCCCTTTTGGGCCGGACCGGGCCGCACCATTTTGGGCCAAACCAGGCCGTGCCCTTTTGGGCCAGACCCAGACCCGGGTCAGGTTGCCCCGGTTTGGGCCGTACCAAGGTTTATCGGGACGGGTCGGACCGGACCCGAACCCCCTATTTTCGGACAGTTCCGTTCAAATGTCAATAACATGGTCTACGGACCTCCGAACGATGTACCATATATTGCAATGGGATCCTTGGATTGAGGCGGTCATTTCATTATATTACACTCAATGTTTCGGAGAACTTTGGGTATAGCCGGGTTGGTTCGAACTAGAAACCAACCGGGCCCGCAGAGCAGAAACGATTATAATTTGAGCTCCGGACGTCCGATTGACGTTTCGTCGACATTGTTGGATTGATCTTGCCAAGAAGAAACTTTTGGCATACTTAACCTAAGCTTTGGACGCAGTTGGAGTAAGGTCGGGTAGGATTGTACCCGAAATCAAACCGGGCCCATAGAATGGAAAAGCTGATAACATTCCGACCGGACGACCGTTTGACGAACCGTCAGCGGCGTTGGTAATCACGTGGAGAAACATTACCTTTGAGTATACCCTATGTGATTTCGGGGGTACAGTTGAGATGCGGCCGGGTTGGTTCATACACGAAACCAACCGGGCTCCTAGGACGAAAAGGCTATTAACTCACAGACAGGGTGTCAGTTTGACGCGCCGTCTATTGATTTGAGACTCCTATGATGAGGCAGTACTTTGAGATACTTCTTCGTGGGACTTTGTGATACTTGGAATATCGACCAGTAGATCGTGGAGCGGTCCCTCCCGGTAACGAGCTAGCAGAGTGCAGAGACCTAGTAGCTGGATGAGACTTGACGACGGTTGATCGATCGACTTAGAGTGATTCAGATATCCTAGTGTGGTGCGCTTGGTTGTAGCGGCAGATCCGCGGCGGAGGAGCGCTTGGTTGTAGCGGCAGACCCGCGGTACTCGACAGAAGGAGTACCTCTGTAGACAATGAGGGGGTGTGCTTGGTTGTAGCGGCAGACCCATGGTGGGAAGCGCTTGGTTGTAGAAGCAGACCCACAGTAATTGACCGGTGATGTACTTCAGCAGTATAAGGTTAGTGATTGGCACCTCAGAGTCATGTCAGGGCTACTGTACTCTATAGAGGAGGAGTTCTTCATCAGTTATGGTTTCAATATCATGAATAAAATCCTAGTTTGAGCAGAGTCTATGACCTTTGTGTTTAGCTCATGATTGAGATGTGTCACTTGATAACTTAGGTATATGTATGGGCATATACCTAGGTAGTGGTTATTCGTAGATTTCATAACCTTTGTGTTTCCTCATGATTAGGATGGGTTACTTGATAACTTAGGTATAAGTATGGGCTTATACCTATGTAAGGTTTATTTGTTGAGATCCTTGTTTGTGGTTATCCTTGTTAGATTTAGTGAGACCTTGAGGGTCTCGGGGTCCCTACTGAGTATCGTATACTCACCCCTAATCGGGCTATGCCCGCACCTCGTTTTGTTGGTTGCATACGACGAGCAACACAGACAGAGGCCGAGTGTTCAAGGACTGGACGGTACCCGGAGGTGGACCTCACGACGAGTCAGTATCCGGAGGTGGACTTCACGACGAGACGATACTCGGAGGAGTTTGACGGGTGAGAGCATTGTGGAGGATATCTGTACCTACCATTCAGGTAGGATCCTTAGTGGAATATCCAGGAGCTGCACTATCTATACCTACCATTCAGGTAGGATCCGAGGTGGACGACCTATGAGATGCTCTATTCTTAATACTGATTGTCTTTTCTGTTGTAATTTTGTTCAGTTTAACCTATACATTCAGGTGGGTCTGTATTTTGGCCCATTTACTTTTCAGGACATTATTTTGTACTTAGTGCATTACTTCTGCTTGTACTCTATAGTGTTTTTTTTGTTTTATAAAGGAAATTCCTTCCTAGTTATCGGGATTTACACCTTTGGTGCTAGTCGCCATCCCCTGGACGATGGAAGGCGGGCTTGGGGTAGTCACGACACGGGTCCCAAGGATGGGTCATGACAAATTGGTATCAGAGGTGTCGGTTCTACCACAGAACTTATAACTCTGATATTCCTTTTTTGTGAAGCAATAGTGTTATGGGTACCGGGTGTGGTTTTTAGTTCAGGTAGTCTTGTGTTGGTGCGGGCAGCCGACGTATCCATACACCAGGACCCCGACTTCTGATTTCTGACTCAGTGCACGAAAACACTAATTGTGTGTGTGTTTCCAATGTTTTTCCCTTAAAACAGCTCAAACCAGGTCAGCTCACCAGGTATAAATCGTTTGACCGTGCAGCGTCTGTTTCTTCCAGGATGCCTTATCACGAACGACTAGCTAGAGATCTGAGAGATATACGTAATGAGAGCCTGTCGAGCGACGAGGCATCGGTACAGGGCCCTATTACAGTTGAGGCACCATCGGAGGCACCAGCGGTACTACTATACATTGGGCCACTGATGCCACCAGCCCCAGCAGCAGGAGATGTAGACCACTTGAGCGCGCTGCACGAGTTCCCATGCCAGAGGCCACCCAGGTTCCATGTAGAGACGGACCCACAAGCGTCTAAGGATTTTCTGGAGGCTGTGGTGAGAGATTTTAAGATTGTAGGTACACCAGCAGACTTCATGGTGATCTTTGCTACCAGCCTCCTTCAGACAGTAGTAGGAAGATGGGGGAGGCAGATGCTCCAGTTTTGTGATGATATGACCTTCACATGGGGAGACTTAGAGACCTTTTTCATGGTGTATTTTATACCAGTGACTCTACAGTCCGATCATGTTTAGGATCTGTTGCCTTTTCCACATGATTTTCCTTCAGTAGCCGAGTCATCTATAGGCAGTAGACAGATGATGCAAAGGTCCAAGAGGTCCATACAGCAGATGGGCGTCCTCGGGATACAAGTTTGGTTGTGCGAGGCACACGAAACAGATCCAGCCATACGAGGAGCAGGAAGTGTTTTGCATGCGGCAGGAAGGGTCATATGGCACGTGATTGTCCGACTTCCCGCACAGTTGATCCACAGGCATTGCAGGAGCCACTGAGACGAAATCAGCGATGGGTGTTTGAGCAACAGTCGAGCGGTGGACAAGGCAGTAGTGCTCCGGAAGCAGTTGGACATGAGAAGAAGTAGTGGATTCCTTTTGTTCTTGTTACTTCTAGTTCCATGTTGTTGTTGTATTTGTGTCTTTATACTATTAGCTACAATAATTAAAGACAATTATCTTAGTGACACTTGCTTTCCTGCCCTTTTGTTTGGTTGATACTGAGAGGTCCCGGTTAAAACTGTTGAATTGACCCTCACTTTTGAGATTTCTAATGGAGGAGACCCAGTGACCTCACACTGATGCCGACAGTGTGACTCGACCCTTAAAGGCGAGAGTGACAGTTTGATCAATTGGAAGTAACATCGAGGCCTTACGACGACATCCATGGCATGAATTAATCATTCATGCATGGATTGACTATATTAGGCAATGGGTGCGGTTCATCCAGGGGATGAGACCAAGTTTCTCTTTTCGGAAAAGGAGAAATCATAGCATCTCTTACTGATCGTAGGCAAAGAAGGGTGGTTGTTGACCGAATTTCCATGTCGGAAAACATCCTACTGACCAGAGATGGTACGAGTTATGACGGGGAATGTGCACATCATTCAGGAGTGGATGAAGACTTCACAGTGTAGTACGAAATAGGAAACTAGCGCCAGTCTCAGGGACTCAGGCTTGTAAAATGTTTCAAGAAGAAGGAGTGATAAGGACAGACAAATCTGTAGAGCTGACGTGGAAAGAAGATCTAGGAGAGCAGCGTGGGGTGGTGTACCATTCGACATGTTAAAACCTCCCACCTTTGTTTTCCCTGCTAGGATCAGAGAGCTGGAGGGCAGGATAAGAGAGTAGCTGCATACGTTCAAGGAGAGTGACCCAATGGCTCTAAGAATGATTCAAGGGACAGTCTGTGTCCACTACTAGCTCCTATAGTAGCAGACATTGATACGAATCTTTCCTTCCTTCCACGAATCTTGTCCCAAACCTGGAGTTTCCGGTAATCCGTAGACCTGACCCTCACGTCTAGAGATACCTTTGGGAGGAGACTCGATAATCACACTTACGCCGACAGTGTGATCTGACCCTTGAGGCGAGAGTTTCAGTTGGAGTCTCTTGGTGGTAGCGTCGAGGCCTTACGACACTGGTCTGAGTATGGATTGGATCTATAGTTCATACACATATTGACTGTATTAGGAAAAAAGGTTGTGGTCTATCTACACCATCGGGATGGGTTTTCCTAGGTCAGCGAAAAAAACCCCAGGTAGCACAGGATAAACTCATGCATAGGAGGGTTTGGCCGATCACTCTTGGGTCGAACAAACTTACCCTCGTGGCAGCTTGAGTTTTGGGTTTCAGTTTCTAATCAGGAAATGGAGGCCTCTAGAGTTCTAGGATAGCAATCACATCCTTATACGGGTCTCACCTCGATGAGGTTTACAGAGATGTGGTCAAAGCGACAAGTTATCTTCGAGGTTCAATGGACCTTTCTTGGTCCTCAGAAGGGTAGGTGTGGTGGTTTACCGCTTTACCTTTCCACCTCAGTTTCACCGGGTGCATGATGTCATCCACATATCTCAGCTGAGAAGATATGTGCATGATCTTTCACACATCATCGACCTCAGGAAGTATGACGTCAATGGCAGGGTGACATTCATGGAGGTTCCAGTGGGGATCGAGGATTGACAGGAGAAGATCCTAAATAGATGGTAAATTCCTCGGGTGTGCTTTTACTGGAAGTACGGGAACCTCCAGGTGAGCACATGGGAGCGGATGGCTCAGATGCTTTCTCAGTACCACTTTTGTTTCCCTAGTTTTTGTTATAGATTTTTGGGGACGTAAATCCCTAAGGTCGGAGTAATGTAATGTCTTGGAAATTTCGTGGATTTTTTTTCTTAATTTCTTTGGAATTTTATGAGTATGCGGTTTATGACGGTGCCTGATTCCGAGGTCCGGTGTGCCCGGAATCAATTTCCGATGTTTAGCTCAGGTACGTTCAGTGAACGAATGAGCGGGTTTTTATAAATTTTGAACTGGTTCTCGGAATTGAAATCTGAGGGAACCGATGAACATTCAACGTTGGTAATTTCTTAAGAAGACCCTTTTTGGAGTTTCATTTTCTTGGGAGGAGTTGTTAAAAAAATGGTGAGGAAGAAAAATATAATTGTTTTACAATTTTATTTTTATTTCTTGCTAAGTTGTTTAAGTGTTGTGTCACAACACTTTTTCCCCCTATTATGTGGTTTAACTCCTAGGTGTGGGAGTTGGAGTGGGACTCGTTGGGTTTCTAACTTCCCTTGGAAGAATAAAAGAGAGGTGGGGCCCACATGAGCCCCACCCCTTCACTTTTTCCATAACTCCTCACCTCCCACTTTAAATTTGAGAACTCATCTTAAATTGAGTAACCTTCCACTTCTTATCTCTCTCCCTCTTAACTCTCACCAACACATACCTTAATTAATTAATTGAACCTATTCAATTAATTAACTAAGTGTCTGAATTTTGAAAAATTGAAATTACTTGTGTTAATAAAATAATAGCTTGGACCTATTATTTTACTTTGACACATTTTTTGTTGGGTGAAAAGGGAAAGAGATCTTGTGTAAAAGAAGGAGTAAGTTCCTTTTGGGTGGAAGAACATCATCCTCTCCATGAAGAATGGTTGTTCTCCGACGAATAACATCGACCCCTCAACATAGAATGACTCGGCGATCACGGTTCTTCATCCTCTTCATCCTCCACGGAATGGGAGGAGACACGGACATGGGGAACTCGCCAACAATGACTCAACTTATTTTATTCCTTTGCAACAAGAGAGGATACAACACTTCCTTGGGTGCACACTGATGACGATGGAAGCGACGAACGCCAGCGACCATCGTAATCTTCATCTCATCCCTTGGGACGACGACGATGAGCTGATGTCCACCCTATTGCGATATCGTCAATAAAGGATGAATGAAACGAGGTAGGGGGTTTTTTATTTTGTGTTTATGTGAATTATAGCCACTTCATTGATTAAAATCATGTGTTTAAATGTTTGACATTTGATAACACCTAACGCGGAGGGTGTGGGCCGAACAAACATGGCCCGACAACCCTCCGCAGATTTTTGTTGGTGCGTGAATCAACGGGCTATGATGGAATGGGCCGCAAAGACAATTTGGGGTCTTCGCAGTAAAGTACAGGACCTGAGATGATCACTGGCGAAGATGTTAGGGGAAACGGACCACAGGAGCGCATCTCGTGGTCCGCGGAATGCGGCGGCGGCACGCCCCACATGCGAGGTGGCGCCGGCGACCGGTGGCGGTGGCGCGCCGTCAGAGGAGACCACTGCGGCTGAGGCGCGGCGGACCCGAACAGATTAAACCTTCTGGGTTTAGGGGGAGGTGCGACTTAATTGCCGTGTGGTTTCGGTCAACTGGGGGGGACAACACCCCCCCTCCGCTCTTCGCTGGTTACGCGGTCAGCGCCCACGCCAGGACAACCGGTTGCGCCAGCTGGACCAGCCGCACTGGGCCGGACTGCCCATGCCAGGCCGGGCCGCCCACACTGGGTCGGACCCCCGCGCTGGGCTGGGTCACGTCGTTTGGGTCGGGCCGGGTCTGACCGGGCCCGAATCCCCTATATTCGGACAGTTCCGTTCAAACGCCCATAACATGGACTACGGACCTTCGAACGACACACTTTCAGTTGCGATGTGATCTTTGGATCGAGACAGACGTTTCTTTATATTACACTCAAGGTTTCGAAGAACTTTGTGTATGGTCGGGTTGGTTCGAACACGGAAGCAACCGAGCCCGCGGAGTAGAAACACTTATAATTTGAGCTCCAAACGTCCAATTGACGTGTCGTCTACATTTTTAGATTCCTCTAGATGAGACAAAACTTTTGGAATACTTCACCTGAGTTTTGGACGTAGTTATATTAAGTCCGGGTTGGATTGTATCTGAAATCCAATTGGGCCCATAGAACGGAAAAGCTGATAACATTCAGACATGACGACCGTCTGGCGAACCATCAGCGGCGTTGTTAATCACGTTGAGAAATCTTCCCTTTGAGTATACCATATGAGAGTTCGGGGTATATTTGAGATGTGGCCAGGTTGGTTCATACACGAAACCAACCAGGCCCATGGGACGAAAATGCCAATAACTCATAGATCGGGTGTCTGTTTGATGTGTTGTATGTTGTGTTGGGACCCCTATGACGAGGCGATCCTTTGAGATACTTCTTCGTGAGACTTTGTGATACTTGGAGTATTGAATAGTATCTCGTGGTGCGGACCCTCCCAGTGAAGAGCTAGCAGAGTGCAGAAACATAGTAGCTGGTTGAGACTTGACGACTGCTGATTGATCGACTTGGAGTGATTCAGATAGCCCAGTGGGGTGCGCTTGGTTGTAGCGGCAGACCCACAGTGGAGGATCACTTGGTTGTAGCGGAAGACCCTCGGTACTCGATAGAAGTAGTACCTATGTAGGCAATGAGGGGCTACGCTTGGTTAGAGCCACAAACCCATTGTGGGAAGCACTTCGTTGTAGAAGCAGACCCACAGTACTCGACAGGTGGAATACTTCAGCAGTCTAAGGTTAGTGAGTAGCACCTCAGAGTCGTGAAAGGGATACTGTACTCGACAAAGGAGGAGTTCTTCAGCAATTATGGTTTTGATATCATGAATAAAATCCTTTTTTGAGCTGAGTCTATGACATTTGTGTCTACCTCATGATTTAGATGGGTCACATGATAACTTAGTTAAATGTATGGGCATATAACTATGTAGTTTATCCGTTTATTTCATAACCTTTTTGTTTCATCATGATTGAGATGGGTTACTTGATAACTTAGGTATATGTATTGTCTTATACCTAAGTAAGGGTTATCTGTTGAGATCCTTCTTTATGGTTATCCTTGTTGGGTTTTGGGAGACTATGAGGGTCTCGAGGTCCCTACTGAGTATCGTATACTCAGCCCTGCACAAGCTATGCCCGCACCTCATTGTGTTGGTTACAGAAGACGGGAAGCACTGATAGAGGCAGAGTGTTCAAGGACAGGACGGCACCCGGAGGTCGACCTCATGATGAGTTAGTATCCGGAGGTGGAATTCACGACGAGATGATACTCGGAGGACGTTGATGGGCGAGAGCGTTGTGTAGGATATTTGTACCTACCCTTCAGGTAGGATCCGTGGTGGACGATCCAGTAGTTGTGCTATCTGTACCTACACTTCAGGTAGGATCCGAAGTGGATGACCTAGGAGTTGCTTCTATTCATCCATCTGATTGTTATTTCTATTATACTATCGCTCAGTTGTAGTTGTACTTTCAGTTGGGTTTGTATTCTGGACCATTTACTTTTCAGCACTTTCTTTTGTACTTATTGTATTACTTCTGCTTGTACTCTGTCGTGTTTTGTTTACTTTTATAAAGGAAATTCCTTCCGAGTTATCGGGATTTACACCTTTGGTGCTAGTCGCTAGCACCTGGCCTATAGAAGGAGGGCTTGGGGCAGTCATGGCATGGGCCCCGAGGACGGGTCGTGACATTCCTTATATCATGACTATGTACATTTATGATGGAATGAAGGGGAATGGTTTTATTATTTTATCACCTCATGTTCAATTATGGTTTATTTATTACTTTTTTTAATATAATCCTTCAATGTTATGAATTAATTTTGCAATTTTTTAAATGTTAAATCTTTTCTAGTTCATACATATATTTTATGTCATTCCACATGATTACTCATATGTAGTTTTTTTGTTATCAATTGTAATAATTCATGGTTTGTCTTCATGGTTTTCATATGATTAGGTAATATCCATATAAAACCTTGTAAAAGTCCAAAGTGAACATTTTTTATATGGATTTCTGTTCAGGTATTGAGAATTGTTAATAGATAATATATATGAAGAATGTGTAGATATATTAAATTTTGGTAGAACATTATTTTGCGGTTGGATATTTATATTTTCTATAATGTTCAAAAACTATGTGACTCACTATGGATAGTTTGGTTTCATTCACACTAATGATGCATGATTTATCATACTGAGAGACCAAAGCAAGTGAATTTCCTAGAATAACATAATATCATATTTTACAACATTTCATTTTTTTATTTAAATGGAATTTCACCCCTATCACTCCGATGTCATGTGGAAATACCTTGTTCGGTATTTAGGGATATCCATCATTACAACTTCCTTGACTATTGTCCTCTTTATCAGGGATTTAAAAGGGATTTATTCAATATAAACCCTTCTCACATCAATCCTTCTCTTCTAATAGATTCAACCTCTTTACCCCATAATTTACTATCTTCTAAATAACACAAATAATTATATAAAGGGTATTTTGGGAACATGTTCATATATATATATATATATATTTATGTAATTTTTACTTTTATAAGATGATTCAGAACTCTATTGGGTGTTCTCATTTGAAAGAAATACAATGCGACTTGATTCCACCCAGTGTAAATTTGGTGATTCTATTTTATTCCTTTATTATTTATATCATATATTTATAATGTTTAGTAAAATCCTTGTTATGAATTTATATATTTATGAGATAAAGTTTTTATGTTTCAAAAAAGTATCAATGAAATTTTTTATTAGAATAAAATGGGAATCAATTGATATTCCAAATGATTTGATTCAATTCAATGTTTAATCATTCACAGTCCCTTTAGTAAAATGTTTTTTGAGTTTTAATTGTTTTTTTGATAGAAAATATTATCCTTAAGGAAATTTTTTATTCATAAGAGGAAAAGGGAATGTTTTAAGGGATTTTATTTGTAAAATTGGTGTAGACGCATTCCAAGTGAATTTTAAAAAATTATTTTTTGCAGAGAATTATGTGGTTTCTTAATAATTTCTAATAATTGTTAAAAGTATAATTTTATTCAATTAATGTGAAATATAATATTGATTAAAATTTCTTAAAGGATAATTTGGGACATTAAAATAAATGTTCGGATATTGAATGACCTGTATTGATGTCCTTTCTGATACTTTTCCCCTTATTGGGTTATATAAGAATAATGTGATTAATGTTTGATGTAAAAAGTGGTTATCTCTTATTAGGGTAATGGAGATGAGGTAGATTTATAGATTTTGTGTTATTTATTCATTATATAATTATTTATTACTCACCTAAAATCAATATTTATAATAAGAATTTATGAATTAATTGACAATATAATATTTATTCTACATTTGTTGGTACAAAAGATTCTTTTTCGCCTTTATAATGTGATTTTTCCATTAGAGGGTGTCCATCATAATGATACTAGTGTGAGATATTTGGGATAATAGTGATATTATTTTACCCATAATTCTACGATAATTTGTCCTTTGTGTAGGTGCATTTCTTTAATTATATCAGTTTAAGATGTTAGGTAAATCCCATGATAATCATTCATTCATTAGTATTTGAAAATATGGGATCTAAATTCTTTTTTTATATTCCCCTAAGATTCCTTTTTGGGAGACCTTACTATATTGTAAAATTTTTTATCATCCACTTAGATAGGGGTTCTCTCTAATTTTTTTGAAACAATCTCATACATGAAAACTTTACCCAATTCATGACCATTGTAATTTATTTAAATAAAATGTTAGCATTGCAAGAATTCGATGTAATAATATTACACCATCATTAAATGAATGATGTACAATTTTGAGAGACAAGAAGATGAATCAAAAAATATATCTTGCAACATTCTTTTATTCTTGTTGGAAACCTTATGATGAGTCATTGAATCAAATAGTTCTATGTGAAGTCATAATCACGTGTCTCGAATGAGTGGTAGCTTGTTTTGAATCCCACACCAAACAAGTTGTACATAAACTAAAGTGAACCATGATCACCATCATTCAGAGTTTCCATCCTTCTGCACTTGACTCTTCATTTCTATAAGAAATATTAAATAAAAACATTCCATCACAATAAGTAAATGAAAAATGTACCACCCATCATTTTTCATGAGCGTATCCTATTTTATTGGGATTATAAATTGTCACTTGAAAGGTGATGAAAAAATGAAGTCAGAAACTCTCAACCCAAAAATGATGACAACATGAGTACACTATATTGGCGACATCACAGTTGTTCTACACAATTCTAGATATGTCTTTATTCATCAAAATAACACAAATTCCATGAAAGTGGTTGGTGCTACTATAAATCCATTCTGCTCATTAAATGAAAAATATACTAAATATTCCACATCATTAATAGATGAAGCTCAAAAATTCCAAGAACACTACTTTCTAGATAATAATCAATATGGAATGGAAACTCAACATGTGAAGTGAGGAAATTTAGAACATCATAAATAAACAGCACCATAGTCTATATCACAACACCATATCCCTCACAATCTATTCCACTATGATCAAAAGAAAAAATGTCCTATCCATGGGAAAAAAACTCTCGAACTGTGGTATTTCCGCCACAAGAAAACACAGCCTTATATTATTGGGGTTGATAAAAAGTCAACACATCAACTAAATATAAGACATGATCGAAAGACCTAAACGGCATGATAAATAACTATAATCTATAAAAATATTTCAAAAGGAATATGAGAAGCCATAAATACCTAAACAGATAGGAACAATCTTCGTTACAATGTTGGGTAATTCACAAGGAATATATTTGATGTTGAAGTTGGTGTTCTTCTGAAACACTTCAACCAATTTCATAAACACTGTCTTTCTATCTTTACGGTAGGAGTCAACATAAATTTCACATTTTTTTATTTATGAAAGGTAACTACATAATTCTCATCCATCGAAGAGCTGAAATCCTTTGAAAGATCTAAATTATATTCACATTTGTAAGCATCTCTACAAGATGAGTCATTTTCTGGGTCACTACCGGTGTTATCTGAATCGGTTGATTCTGAGGATACTGAAAAATGATCAACAAGAATGATCATCAAGGGTGTATAAACCACCGTTTAAGGTGGTGAAGGATCAGTGTTATCCTTACTAGAGGGATCTAAATATCATGTAATAATCGTTCCTTTTAGGTGATAGTAATCTCTATGCTTCCTCATTTTTCTAGGTTTTGGGGTAATGTGATGATCAACATCAAACATTGGTTTTATTACTTTCCTCACACTTGATTTTAAGTAAACATCCCCAATATGGTTAGGTTGGTCATAATCCTCCCATATATATTTTCTAGAATCAGAAATATCACCCTAACCATTATCATGTGTATCATGCATGTCAATGCACTTCTAATATTCTACTAGAAGGAATGAATGGTTAGTGGTGGAATTTTTTATAGTAATAAATGTATCAAAAATTATACATTTTCTCTCAGGGTCAACAGGTAGAGAAGGCCGAACAATTTGAACCATAGGTTCCATAATCACATCTGTATTAAGCCCTTCATAAGGTACATTCGCATCGGAGGGTCTAACCGCAACTGTGTTACAAACATCCATTTAAATAGATTTCTATCTCTTTTCAACCAATTATGATTTACTGGACTTATGATTTGAAGACTTATAGTCACAATCATTCGATGAATGTCTAATATTCAGAAAACAATGACAAAAATTGGGAATGTTTTCATATACCACCTCTTAAATGAAGCCATACTCACCATTATGAATCTAGATTTAAGATGTAATAGCCTGTGAAACATCAATTTCAACACAAAATATAGAAACTAATGGTCTTGAGCGCTTCCTTGTGGTTGAATGCAATTTCAATGGCTTTATAATTATCATGTAGATCGGAAAAAATGAAGCATGTCTAACTAAATCCAGTAGTAGTATAGAGATGTTGTTCTAGATCAGAATTATGGAGTACTTAGTCTAGTGGTCAAAATCAAGGGATCATTTAAGAACCTACATCGAATAACCTTTTAAAACACATTGTATTATTCTAGATTCTATACTAATCAACCATACAATAATGAAGAAGAAGAAAATTTTATGAATTCAAAATTATGATTTGGAATCCCGAAAAGATGATGGATTAGATATAATTTCGTAAGTATTTCAATGATGGTCTATTCTTAGGAAAATTACAAACAGGAACAAATTGTAAATATGAAGTATGAATGATTACCTCATTTGATGATATGGAAATCATTTTTTCCATGATGATGAAATTAGTTTGGTTTGACACTGAGATGATAGACCATAGAGTGATTAGCTCACGATATTATGTTTTCAGGGGATCATTTGGTGACCACATCAGCGAAGGATCTCAAAAGTAAGGTAGCTCTCATGTCACCTAGTATATGGTTCATCGTCCCCCACCCTAACTGTAACACCCCAAGATTTTATAAAAATTATTCTTTTTAATTTCATTAATGTCTTGTGTTGTATGCTACACCAAAAGGAGCTTGCAAAACATGCATCCTTGACTTGCCTTGCATTACACGCAATCGCGACCTTCCTCGATATTGTGTGTAGTACGCAATACCGAGTTTCACTAAACAACGATATGCTATTAAAATATTATTAAAACTAACCGTTATGAATAGTAATAACCACATTTTCAAATTTTGTATATTTTATTTTTCAAAATGGACTTCAATTTTGGATTCGTAATATCGAAATTAGCTTTGGGTGAAATTTTGGTACATTTCAGATAACTTTCATTTTTTGATGAATAGTGAAAATTACTAAATTTTAATTAAAAACAACCTTTTTATTCGAAATAATTAATAGTGAAAAATTATTAATTTTAGTGGTTCTAAAGTATATTTAGAATATATTTTTACAATTTAATACAATGTTGGTCATTGGATGTAATTTCACATTTAAACCAGACAAACAAATGTCAATATTTCGATAGTTATTATCTCTTAAGAAAATGCTATTTGTTTTGACAACGAGACTTAATTTTTAAATTAATTAATGAAACTGATATGTTTTGAATTTGGTAAAATAGAAATAATTTTTGAGTTCATAATATCAAATATATCTTAGGCGTAATTTTTGGTATTTTTCTGGAAACTTTCATTTTTTGATGAATAGTGAAACCACTAAGTGGTAGTTTAGAAAAAATGAATTTTTCATAAAACATAATTTTACCGCTTCTGTGAGTGGAATTTAAAAAATCCAATAGACACGGTTTATTTCAATAAGTAAAATGTGGTTCAATGAGATTAAAATAATTTTTGGTAAATAGTAACTTTTTACTTTTTTTACCATGGTTAAAAGTAAATAGGGTAATTAAGGGTAAAAATGATATTATTATTACCCTAAAACAAGTCCTAATTCTATTGGATAAGTTTAATTCGACCAAAAACAACCTTAGGAATAAAATATGAACATTTAGGGCCACTTGGATTAGATTAGGACATTTATTTTTAATTTATTTATAGAAGGGATAAAATAGTTAAAATCAAAGTTTAGTAAGTAGTTAATTTTTAATATAGGGTTATACATAAGATAAATTCGACTATAAATATTCATTATAAAGATAAAAATATTTCATACATAATGGTATTTTATTTGTAATTTTTTAACATTAAATAATTTAGTTAAATTATGACACAATGATGATGCAGTAATTATCTTATTAATGAAATATTGCCCTAATTGATGTTATAAACACCCAAATAAATCTAATTTGAGACTTTTTACGAATTCCACTAATTTTCTAGGTTAATATGAGATGTTAGTATTGCTTTAATTAACTTTTTTAGAAATAATCATTCTGTTATGATTTTCACAAAAATCAATTACTAAATAGTGTTAAAATTGAATAAAATAGTTTTTAAAACATATATTATATTATTAATTGTTATTTTATTCCTAAAAATATAAGGTTCGGCCAAATGACTTATATAAGGTTATATATATTAATAATAAACCACTTGGGGTTCGTTTGACTTGTTATAGTTAGTTTATTAACCTTATAGTTTAAGAACACAAAAAGACACGGTAAAAGTAAAATTATCTAACTTAAAGTTAAATATAACTGATAAGGTTAAAATAGGAACCTAAACTTGTCTAAATTATATTGGATGAGAGGATTGAGACCCATACCCACCTTAGCTTCGAAATAAATCAATTTGGAGCTATTTAAAACCGAATATGACTTTATAATAAAATAATATTTTTAGTTTTCCAAAAGATCCCCTCTCCTCCCTTATAAAAGGGAACCTCCTCCCTCTCTTCCTCACACCACTTTGATCCTTAAATCTAGACCAACCCCTGCCAAATTCACTTCTACACTTCCCTAGAAACATCCTAGAGGTCCTTGTCTTCTTCAAAGACCAATTTTAGTGCCCTAAAAGGAGGTCCCAAAGAAGCGTTTCAAAGAAGAGGTAATGCCCGTTACCGATTCTTTCATCTTTATTTCTTCTTCCACTTCTTCTTATTTATTTGTTTTATCATGAAGTAATAACATCAGTATTACTCATATACTGATATGTTATTATAATTATTAAAAAACCCTATTTCACCATCTATCCATCCTACTGAAAATGAAATCACCGCACGTGCGTACGTACGGAATACCGTCTCCACGCCGTGGTGTAATCTATATTCCACCACCACCTTACTTGTATGGGTATAATGGTGTAAAGAATGAATATATATGATTATTGTAAATTTATATTGATTCTGAAATAGTATACATACACTCCAATATAATTCCACGATCATGGGAACTATATCATCGCTCGTGCGTACGTACGGAATACCGTCTCCACGATGCGCTGAGATTCATTCTCCACGTTAACCATTCATGAATGATTATAAAGTATATATAATAAGTAATAATGAAATATATTACATAATAATGATACTGTATTTATGTGTATATATATGTATTTCATCTACTTAATTCCATTAAACTCAATAAGGAATGGAAATCAGCGTTCATGCGTACGTACGACCTACCATCTCCATGAACGGTGTATTTATTTCCATTTACTGATTTATTATATATATTTATATTCGGAATATATATTATATATAAATCATGTTTTATATTCTGGAATTAAGTAATCATGATCTAAGTAATCATGTGAATAATTACAAGTCAAAACACGGATAACAAATGAAACAATTTTACCCAAAACGCTATTTAACATGGAATTAACAAAAGAACGGGTAATATAAAGTCATAAGTGAACCATATATGATATAATAACAATGATTGTGATTCTGTAATAAGTAAATGACATTATTTAAATCATTATACAGGAGGTTCGGACACTTACGAAGCAAATCGGACCTAAGGTAAGGGAAATATCACAATCTCATTTTTATCTGAGATTGTTTATACTTTGGAATTTACTGAGGTGTATTTTATCATCCACATCCATGTTTCCTCAATATGTAATATTTATATCCTTATATAATAGTTGATATCCAATTTTAACCTTCTGTGAGTTTTTAGTAAAAGATATGAAAGAAATCTTTTTTCGTTTTTCGTAAGAGGTACTTTTTGACTTTTCCGACAAAAGTAGGAGAAGAATGTTTTTTTAACTTATACGGCATGAATGGATTTTTAAAACATCTTTTCCAAGAAGCTTAATTTACAAGTTTTCAATTTTATTTTTAATCAAGTTATTTTAGATTAAAATTGTATTACATGTTAAGAAAGGAAAAATGTTTTTGAAGTAGAAAGGATATTTTCCTCCAGAATGGAGTTTAAGTGTTTTATCAAAATTATTTTCCATATAAGATAATATAGGGTTATATTTATATCCCTATTATTACATTGCTTTGATTATTTTGTGATGGAATTATTTTTATGAATTCCTTTATCTTATATCAATTTTTTATGACGCCATGATGTTTAAGAATCCCATTTTTATTACATGGGTTATGCAATGATGTATGATTTTTGATTTTGTGGAACACATAATAATGGTATCATTATGAGATGGGTGGGACCTATATCTCCCTCCAATTCATTGGGTAAAGATTTTATATCTCATGAGATAGACATGGCTGGAACGGCAAGTTAAACCGGTTAAATGAAGCATGACTAAAACGAGGAAATAAACTCGGTTCAGAAATGGACATTGTCCACTAAGATAGTCTTGGAAATGAGTCTTGACTAATAAGAAATGATTCTCTATGATTATGTGTATATGGGACAAAGTTTCATGTTTTATGTTATGATTATTGGGATTAAATTTCACTACTATGATTTATCCCATGTTATGATATTATGATCCCTTTTGCAGGTTAAGATTTCTAAAATGTTATGTTCTTATGAATATGATGTGATTGATATTTCTTTTGTTTACCCTTACTGAGCATTTGAGCTCACCCTTTTATGTTTTATTTTCCCCAGGATATAAAGAAAGGTTTTAGGTAAAAAAAGGGAAGATCTTTATGGGAGATGTTGAAGATATTTCACCATGATTAGAAGATTATATTCCGAGTTTCTAAAGACACTAAACTATTACGGTCCTTGTGTGTGTGTTTTTGTTCTATACTATGTATTCCGAAAAAGTAATGTATTGTCCATGTATATCAGGCTTAGGGTCTCTACAGTTGGTATCAGAGGAAAGGTTTAGTCAACCTTTGGAAACTAGGATAAAAGAACTTTAGTGAGATCCCTACAGATATTTCTAAGGTATGTCTAGGGATTTTCCTAAGGTTAAGTATAAGTATAGGTTATAGTACTAGAATTACGGTAACCCAAGATGTTAGATATTGATGGTACTCCCCCTTTATTATATTGTTTTCCCTAGTGTGATTTTTTCCTCTCACACTATTCTTTTTGGGTTTTAGACGATAGCTGGAACCCGAAGGAACCGTCTTGATCAATGTAATGCACAATGCAATGATTTTCCTCCTGAACAAACAAATGTTATAGGAGATGGAGTGAAAAATTTTATTTCTATACTTACACAAGCTATGAATCATTTTGGACTTCCAAATGAGCAGAGAAGGGAAAAATATTCTATTGAGTCCTTCACGAGGCAACATCCACCTTTTTTCAGTGGGTCTTCTGATCCACTTGTTGCCGAACAATGGATCAGTACTACTGAAATGATATTTTCAGTTATTCAATGTTCTAAACATGATAAAGTCATCTTAACAGTGTATCATTTGGAAGGTGATGCTGATCAATGGTGGAATCTTATCAAGAATACGAGGCTACGAGATGAAATTGAGTCCATGGAATGGGATGAGTTCAAGAACTTATTTTTCAATAAGTAATTCCCTCATATTCTTCGAACAAAGATGGAGAAGGAGTTTCTTGAACTAAAGAAAAGGGATGATGAATTTTTTGGTATATACAACGTGAATTTTAAAAGGCTTGCAAGGTATGCATTTGGATTTATCATCCAACCTGAAAGTAAATTTGATCGATTCTTAAGTGGATTAAAACCAAATCTTCGAAGGGAATTAGATATAATAGACTTTAGTAGCTATGAAGAAATTGTGTGTTGTGCTATCAAGGTAGAAATGAAAGTCAGTGTTACTTATCCATCTCATAGTTTTGACAAGAAACGAAAGATTGAGTTCAAGGAGAAATCTCAGAATATTGGTGAAAAGAAGATGAATGTTTCCTTATGCTCAAATTGTGGAAAGAATCATGGTGGAGATTGTTATAAAGTGACAAGTAAATGTTTCAAATGTGGAAAGGATGGTCATCGGGCATTTGAATGCCGCAATGATGGGAAGAAGATGTCTAATGATGCAAACAAATGAAGGGATACATAGAATGAACCTACTACACTTCAATGCTTCAAGTGCAAGGAAATGGGGCATTATGCTAATAAATGCCCTAATCCAAGGGTTAGTGATGATTGACATGAGAAACCACTTAAGGAAAAGGACAAAGGGAAGTCACATGTGATCACCATTAGAAATGTTGAATATGAAAATGATGTGGTGGAATGATTAAGTGTTTATATAATGGGATTAAAAAATAATGTTTTATATAGTATTGTGGAATATTGGAATATTTATGTATTGGTCTATTGAGGTTTTCAATAATTTTATGGTACCAGTAACCATGGAAAGTGATTGAGATATTTTTGGAAAAAATATGATATTCTCATAATGAAGGGATGAGGAAAAAATGAAATGTTTGACAGTATTCATGATCTCATGATTGATATAAGGACTAAGTGATATCATGGTTTGAGTATATGGAATTTGCGGATTTTGGTATGTGGAAAGAGTTAACTTTTAACAGCATTCATGTTTTCAATAAGGTTCAATGGGTATTCATTTTTTTTCAAGAGAATACATGATTAAGGCCTTTGAATGTTTGGAATGTGACCAACAAGACATATCTCATGATATATGGGGATCAATATTGGTATTAACATGCTAGTTGTATGAACTCTTTGGTAATCGTTTTCACTATAATATGAGATTAGACAGCATTATTTTGGATAAGCCTAAAGATTGGAATGGATTATGTTTGACATAAGTTAGTATTTTTTATGGATAGAAGTTTTTTCAATATTATTTATGGGATGTTATAGTAATGTAGTTTTAGAAAAAGGACAACCTGCAGGATGGGCGACAAACCATCGCGTCGGACAAGGCTGTGGCATCGAACCCACAACCGAAGTTTGACTGGCCTTTATCGCCTACCACTGGCCTACAGGAAGTCCCTGTTTAGTGGAAGCTAGTTTTATTATATGAAGAAGTATTATATATGAAGTATAAGTCCATTTTAGGAACCATATATGATTAATCTCACTATAGATGGACTTATGTATTTTTTTGATAACTTTTCTAACCTTTTGTTTGAGACAGATGGAATGACCCATCATTCAATCACATGATCTGCTAACACATCACGAATGACAAATTCAACTTCATTTATTTAAGAGATGAAGTGGAAATTGTTCAAAGAACGACCAACGGTGAGATTATACCAAAATCACGAAAGTATTTCTTCTAATTCCAATTTCATCAACTTTAGGGAAATGATCTTGAAAAAAAATGTTGTCCTAGTGCTCTTATATCTGATGAATCAGATGGTACCTTAGATCGTCACAAATTTATGGCTTTTTAATTACTGGTTTTTCCATAGCCATGTTCTCTACCACTCTCCATCAGAACATGATGGTTAGATTTCTCTTCCATATCCATATTTTCACCTATGTGGAAACACAATGATTAGTTTATTTGGGTAACTGTTACGTTTCATACTTTTGTTTTTAAATATTGGTTTTGGTTGTAACACCCCAAGCTTCTACGGTACGTTTCCCTTTGAATAATGCGATAGCGTGTGTTGTACGCAACCTCGAGTTCTAACACACACCACAACTAATTAAACTAGCCGTTGTGAATACTAATACCTACTTTTTGAAATTATATATATTTTATATTTGAAAATGGAATTCATTTTTGTATTCGGAATATCAAAATTAGCCTAGGGTGAAATTTTGGTACATTTCGGATAACTTTCATATTTTGATGAATAGTGAAAATTACTAAATTTCAATTAAAAACAACTTTTTTAATCAAAATAATTAATAGTGATAAATTGTGAATTTGAGTGGTTTTAAAGTATATTTAGAATATATTTTTACCATTTAATATAATGTTGGTCATTGGACATAATTTTACAATTAAACCGAACATAAACAAGTGTCAATCTTTTGATAGTTATTACCTCTTAAAAACACGCTTTTTGTTTTGACAGCGGGAATTAATTTTAAATTAATTTCTGCCACTTCTGTGTTTTGAATTTAGGAAAATGGATTCCATATTTGGAATCAGGATTTCCAAATTATGTAAATAGGTAACTTTTATTTTTACACATTTTGAATAATTACTGCGGTAAATATTTTATTTACCATGGTTAAAGGGTAAATCCGGTAAATAAGGGTTAAAAAAATAATATTATAATAATACTAAATTACCCTAAAACGTGTCTTAACCCTATTGGTTGATACATGGTCGACCATGGGCATCTTTGGGTCTGTTTTGGGACCCCATGGATCCACTTGTAAGTGATAATGACACATTATATTAATAAAGTTAAAATATAAATAAAAATGGCATAAGCTTACATCTTTTAGAAGAACAATTTTTACATAGTGTTATACATGTTGGATTTTCGATTATAAATATTCATTAGAAAGATAAAACGATTTCCTACATAATGATATTTTATTTATAATTTTTAGACATTAAATAATTTATTTTATTTATGACACAATGATGATGCAGTAATTACTATAATAGTGAAAAATTAAAATAATTGATATTATAAATACCCAAATAAATATAATATGAAACTTTTAATGAATTAAACTAATTTTATAGGCTAATATGATATATTAGGATTGATTTATTGGACTTTGTTCGAAGTAATCAATCTGTTATGAGTTTCACAAAAATCAACTATTGAATAGTGTCAAAATTGACATAAAAGAGTTCTTAAAACAAAATTATATTATTAATTGATATTAAATTCCTAAAAATCTAAGGTTCGGCCAAGAGACTTATATTATGATAGTTTAATCATTAATGGACCACTTGGGGGTCGCTTGTATGTATATGGTAAGTCTATTAACCATATAATATAAAAATACAAAGAGACATTGTAAAAGTGAAACTAATTAACTTAGAGTTAATACTTAAAGATAAGGTTAATATAAGTACCCAAACCTGTCTAAATTCTATTGGTTGAGTGTTTTTCGACCTATCCCCACCTTAACCTTTGAATAATCAACTTTGGAGCCATTATAAACCGAATATGAATTTATTATAAATTAATATTTCTAGCTTTTCCAAATGTGCCCCTCACCCCTCTTATAAAAGGGCACTCCTCCTTCTCATTTCTTCACACCTTCAAAGCCTTTTGGTTCGGCCAAACTCTACCCAAATAATCTCCCAACATCCCTCAATACAACCTAGAGGCCTTAGTATGATCAGAAAGCCAACCTAAGGAGCCCTTTTGATCAAATCAAAAGGAAGAACCCGAAGAAGAGGTAATGATTTCACCACCCTTTTCTAAGTTCATTTCTTCTTCCACTTCTTCTTCCTTTGTTCTTACCATTATAAAATAATAACTCCAGTATCTCACATATACTGTGATGTTATTATAAGTATGGTACAACCATATTCAGTATTCTATCCACCCTTTGAATAACATGTCACCATATGTGCGTACGTACGGCTTACCGTCTCCACGTCGTGGTGTAATTGTTATTCAATATAATATTATTTGGATGGGTATAATAATGATGTGTAACTCATGTAAATAATAAATATAACATGTTAATGATTCTGTATATATGATATACCATTAATTTATATATTATTTTAATATCAAAAGAATGATATTGTCGCTCGTGTGTACGTACGGACTACCGTCTCCACGAACGCGATGAGATTCATTCTCCATCGTATCCATTCAAGTATAATTATCATTTTATGATTTAAAAATGATGTTTAAGGACTTGATATCATTCTGGATATGAATAAGATACAACAAACATGGCTTATGTAACAAAACATATAAAAGAAAATGAGTAAGTTAACACCCGAAACGATGATAATTCTAAGATATTATTAATAAATCAATGTTAAAAGATCATATATGATATCATATTAATATATATGATTCTTGTATAATTTAATAACAATTATTTCACCATTATACAGGAGGTTAACCTACCCCAACCAAGGAAAAGTACAAGGTAAGGGTTATTTCACAATCTCTTCATTATCCGAGGTTGTATTATACGTAATAATCTACTGGGATCTCTTTATCATCCACATCCATGTTTCTTTGAAATGTATTTCAAAACATTTTTACTATTTACAAGAATATGGGTTAAAGTCATTTATACCCTTGTTTGACTTTTTATAAGAGGTTTATAAAGGAATCTTTCCGTCGTTTTCAAAACAAGGTCCTTTTTAACCTTTTCGACAGAATTAAGGTAAGAATGTTTTTTTAACTTATACGTCGGGTGCGGTTATTTTCTGCCGTTATAAAATCGTCGAAGCTTTCCATACAAGCTTATAAGAATATTTTCAAAGAATAGGTTTCTTTTATATTTATGTGATTTTTAAATGATTTCAAAAGAGAGATATTTCCCTCAAATATATGAAAATCCAGTGTAAATGTATACGTATTTAACGCAAGCTTAAAAATGTTTTCATAAAACCTGACTCTCGAGTTTGGTAGACAGGAAGGGATTGGGAGTGGACCCATCATGGCCTGTAATTTATCGAGAAGTCTCATAATTAGTTATTTTGTTTTCAAAAGCTTGCATATTGCTTTCAGAAAAACACTGGAGTATATTTTATACATTTTAAACATAAGTATTTTCTAAAAAAAATTGCATCGGTAGGTCTCATGAGACAAACTAGTGTCTTGGCACAAGGCCTTGACAAAATCTTATTTGTAGTCTTGGCACGAGGCCTTGGCTATGTGGTTATGATAGTCTGGCATTATGCATTCCAACATTATGAAAGTGGTTATTGATATTGCATGTGATTATTCGATTAGTAGAATATCCATGTGAACAAGTAAATGGCATTATTTCATTTTACTTTTGCCATACTATGTTGAAGTTCAATTTTAAAAGGCTTTTGTTTTAGTAATTCATTGCCTTAAATGTTTATGATTATTTTGAATGTTCCTCTATATTGTTATCCTTACTGGGCATTTGAGCTCACCCCTTTTCTATGTTTTATTTTTCCCAGGTAGTGAAGAAGTAATTTATGAATGACTTGCAGGGATATTATGAGGGGTTAATAGTGTGGATATGAAGACTTTGTTGTTGTTGTAGTTTTTCACTTTGAATTGTAATGTAAAACTTTATGATTATATCTAGTGTTTCCAAGGCTAGTAAACCAATCGGTCTTTCGAGATTTGATCTTTCTTGTGATCATGCCAATGTTATGTAAATAATGCACCGACTCTGGGTAACTAGGGTCGGGGCGTTACAGTTGGTATCAGAGGAAGTTTAGTACAAACCTTGGAAGCCAGATTTAGATAAACTCTGATTAGAGCACATAGACCTAAGATGAACTTTGAGGATTAGTATAGAAGAACTTCCTAGAATTTTGGTATTGTAGAGACTTTGTGAGTTTTCCGAGCAATACATCCCTGTCTGGATACGAGCAGGTAGAGGCGGCTCTGGCACAGATGTACCTAGGGGTAAAACCCGAAAACACCGCTTTGAGCTAGACTCGAACGGGAACTGGTGCACGACAACGGGCCTTGCTGCACTCTTGGTTACGACACTCCCGGGGGATATGCTTAGGATAACTCTCACTTTCTTTACAAATCATTATGAAGGGTTTATGAGTATATACTTCCTCAAAGAAAACATATTTATGATTATGGTTTATATCCATAGATAGTTCAATTTATGTTTAGTGTTTTATAAGTATGGGATTATGTATTTTGATGCATAAACTGATCTAGTTTATGCCATTTTTTAGAAATGGCGCCTAGTGGAAGAAATGGAAACCGTATCAATGCACGCACTCCATGTAGGGATTGCCCTCCTGCTCAAGATAATTATAGTGGGGCTGGTGATGCAACTGGTGCTGATCAGCTAATCACTGTACTGGGACAACTTACTCAGGTTATGAATAATAACCTTACCCGTATGGAGCACCCTGATCCGCAGCGTGGAGGATCAATGTTAGATCGATTCATGAGACAACAACCACCAACGTTCAATGGGAGTACAAATCCCTTAGTAGCTGAGCAATGGATATTTTCCCTAGAGAAAATATTTCAGGCTTTGGGGAGTAGTGAAAGGGAAAAAGTTACCATGGCAGTTTACCACCTCACTGGAGATGCTGATCAATGGTGGTCATTGATTCAAAACATGAAGGAAGATGATGAAGTATCAAACATGGAATGGAGGGAGTTCAAAGATCTGTTTTTAGAAAAATACTTTCCTCGCGACCATCGAGCAGATATGGAAAGGCAATTTCTGAGTCTGAGACAAAAGGAGGATGATAATGTCACAAAGTATGAGGCTAACTTTACAAGGTTAGCGAGGTATGCTGGAGATTATATTCGCAACCCAAGAAGTAAGATTGTTCGTTTCTTTGATGGGTTAAAACCATTTCTCCGTCGAGCATTAGTCTCACAATCCTTTTCATCGTACGAAGACATTGTCTCATGTGCTATCAAGACCGAAAAGGAATTCTCTAAGTCTTATGACTTTAAAGCAAAGCAAGAGAAGAAGAGACCTGCTGATCAATCTGGGAATGGAAATAAGGGGAAGAAGGGAAAGGTTGAATATCCATCTTGTGGTAAGTGCGGGAAGAAACACCCCGGTGCTTGCCTGAAGGGAATGGGAGTCTGTTACAAGTGTGGTGAAAAAGGCCACCAAGCTCATGATTGCAAGGGGAAGAAGGAAGCTACCAACGTTCAGTGCTACAATTGCAGGGAGATGGGGCATTATGCAAATGCATGTCCTATGCGTCAGGAGAACTTACCTCAGAAAAGGCCAAGGGATCAAGGCCAGGCTTATGCTATCACTACTGCTGAGGTAGAAGCTCCGAAAGACGTGGTGGCAGGTAATTTAATGGTTTCCTCAAGTTTAGCAAATGCATTATTTGATTCTGGATCATCGCATTGTTTCATATCTTCCCAGTTTGCTAAGAAAATTAGATATTTCCAATTTGATTTAATAAGGGAGTTGTCAGTTAGAACTCCTAAGGGAAGTATCGTTGCAACAATGTTTTGTGAATCAGTCCCCATTAGAGCACATAAATTTTCTTTATCTGCTGATTTCATCGTCATACCTATGATTGAGTTTGATATAATCCTCGGTATGGACTGGCTTTCGGACTATGATGCGAAGATTTATTGTAAGAAGAAAGAGGTTACGATTCTTGATGATACTGATAAGGAGCACCTTATTTTTAGAGCAGAATCGTCACCACCTAATTCTTATTTAGATCCACCCCCTGTAGCTCAACTTAATTCAATTATCGGGGAGGAAGAGAATGAAATAACTGTCGGTGAGGAAAGGAATGTTCAAATAGAGGATGTACCTATTGTGAAAGAGTTTGTAGATGTATTTCCGGAAGATTTACCTGGACATCCTCCAGAACGAGAAGTAGAGTTTTCCATTGATTTAATTCCTGGATCAAGGCCTATATCGAAGACCCCTTATAGAATGGCCACTGTAGAGCTAGTCGAACTAAAGAAACAACTAGAGGAATTGAGTAATAAGGGATTTATTCACCCTAGTGTTTCTCCATGGGGAGCCCCTGTTCTTTTTGTTAAAAAGAAAGATGGATCTATGAGGTTATGTATCGACTACAGGGAGATCAATGCTATAACGATAAAGAACAAGTATCCCCTACCTCGTATTGATGATTTATTTGACCAACTGCATGGAGCTCAATACTTTTCAAAGATTGACCTTCGATCTGGATACCATCAGTTGTGTGTGAAGAAGGAAGACATTCCGAAAACAGCATTTCGAACCAGGTACGGGCATTACGAGTTTACTGTAATGCCGTTTGGATTGACTAATGCACCCTCTGTATTCATGGATCTGATGAATAGAGTTTTCAAGGAGTATCTCGATGAATTTGTGGTGGTATTTATTGATGATATCTTGGTATACTCCAAAACCTACAAAGATCATGAAAATCACTTGCGCATTATCTTGAAGACTCTGAGGAGGCATGAATTATATGGAAAGTTTAGCAAGTGTGAATTCTGGCTTCAGGAGATTTCTTTTCTTGGCCATATTGTCTCTAAAGATGGAATCTCTGTTGATCCTTCTAAGACCAAGGCAATCCAAGAATGGCCAGCACCTACGAGTATAACTGAGGTACGTAGTTTTATTGGCTTGGCAGGTTATTATCGACGTTTCGTCCAGAATTTTGCCCGATTGGCTAATCCATTAACGAAGCTCACACGTAAAGGGGTTAAATTTGTTTGGACAAAAGAGTGTGAGGAATGTTTCGAAGAACTGAAGAGAAGATTAGTCAATGCTCCTATATTGACTCTACCATCGGGGAATGATGGGTTCGTTATTTATAGTGATGCATCAAAGAAAGGACTTGGCTGTGTCCTTATGCAGAATGATAGAGTTATTGCCTATGCATCACGACAGTTGAAAATTCATGAACAAAACTATCCTACTCATGATCTCGAGTTAGCAGCAGTGATCTTTTCTTTGAAAATATGGAGGCACTACCTCTATGGTGAAAAATGTGAGATTTATACTGATCACAAGAGTTTGAAGTATATTTTCTCACAAAAAGAACTCAACATGAGGCAAAGGAGATGGCTTGAATTACTCAAGGATTATGATTGTACGATACACTACCACCCGGGGAAGGCAAACAAGGTGGCAGATGCTTTAAGTAGAAAAGACCATGGAGTTTTTAACAATATGAGAATTGAAAGGGATCCAATTTTCATGGATCTAGTGAAGATGGACATGGGAATAACCAGGGAAGGTGAAACCTCAATGCTTTTTCAAATGGTTGCCAAACCATCTTTACTAGAAAAGATTAAGAGTTCTCAGACCGATGATGAAGAATTTCAGAAGAAGATTAAAGCTGTGAATGATGGGAGATTGAGAGACTTTGTGTATGAAGATGGAATTTTGAAATTCGGGAAGAGACTTTGTGTTCCCAATATACCTGATCTAAAAAGGGAATTACTGGATGACGCTCATAGTTCCAATTTCTCTATACACCCTGGGAGCACCAAAATGTATAGAGATTTGAAGGAACATTTTTGGTGGGACAACATGAAGAGGGAGATTGCTGATTTTGTGTCAAGATGTATGGTTTGTCAACAAGTGAAAGCTGAAAGGCAACAGCCTGGAGGAGTCATGCAACCTCTTCCCATACCAGAGTGGAAATGGGACAATATTACGATGGACTTTGTCATGGGGCTACCAAAGACTCCTAGAAGGAACGATGCAATATGGGTTATTGTTGATCGTCTTACCAAGTCAGCACATTTTCTTGCTATAAGAGAAGATCTACCCCTGGAACGTCTAGCAAGACTATACATTAATGAAGTTGTGAGACTTCATGGAGTACCCCTATCGATTGTTTCTGATCGTGATCCCCGTTTTACTTCAAGATTTTGGAAAAGTCTTCAGAAATCCCTGGATACTGAACTTCATTTGAGCACTGCTTACCACCCTCAGACAGACGGACAATCAGAACGGACTATTCAGACCTTAGAAGACATGTTGAGATCTTGCTCACTTGA
Source organism: Viscum album (assembly GCA_963277665.1). Classification (NCBI taxonomy): domain Eukaryota; kingdom Viridiplantae; phylum Streptophyta; class Magnoliopsida; order Santalales; family Viscaceae; genus Viscum; species Viscum album. The sequence continues at coordinate 1,650,816,414 of OY728121.1, read as the reverse complement.
TTTTCAGGGTATGTGGGATCAATATTTACCACTAGTAGAATTTTCCTATAACAATAGCTTCCATTCGAGTATTCAGATGGCACCATATGAAGCGTTATACGGAAAGAGATGTCGTACACCAACCTGTTGGGATGACGTTGGTGAAAGAAAACTTGTAGGCCCAGAACTGGTGGAGGAAACGGTGGAAAAGGTGAAGGTAATCCAAAATCACATTAAAGCAGCTCAAAGTAGGCAGAAGAGCTATGCCGATAATCGAAGGAAGGATTTGGAATTTCAAGTCGGTGATCATGTTTTCCTGAAGGTATCTCCATGGAAGGGAGTCTTACGTTTTGGTAAGAAAGGTAAATTGAGTCCCAGGTACATCGGACCTTTCGAAATTCTAGAACGAATTGGGGCTGTAGCTTACCGATTGGCAATGCCGCCAAGTCTCTCCAAAGTTCACGATGTGTTCCACGTATCTCTGTTGAGGAAATACATGCCTGACCCAACGCATGTACTCACCTATGAAGATTTAGAACTGGAACCCGATCTGTCTTATTGCGAAGAGCCCATCAAGATTCTTGATACGAGAGAACAAGTGCTGAGAAACCGGACGACGCGTCTGGTAAAAGTTTTGTGGAGGAATCATAAGATGGGAGAGGCAACGTGGGAACCCGAGGAACTTATGATGAAGAACCACCCGAGTCTTTTTATGCAGTAATACCCTAGAAATTGCGAGGACGCAATTATTTGAAGGAGGGGAGAATGTAACACCCCAAGCTTCTACGGTACCTTTCCCTTTGAATAATGCGATAGCGTGTGTTGTACGCAACCTCGAGTTCTAACACACACCACAACTAATTAAACTAGCCGTTGTGAATACTAATACCTACTTTTTGAAATTATATATATTTTATATTTGAAAATGGAATTCATTTTTGTATTCGGAATATCAAAATTAGCCTAGGGTGAAATTTTGGTACATTTCGGATAACTTTCATATTTTGATGAATAGTGAAAATTACTAAATTTCTATTAAAAACAACTTTTTTAATCAAAATAATTAATAGTGATAAATTGTGAATTTGAGTGGTTTTAAAGTATATTTAGAATATATTTTTACCATTTAATATAATGTTGGTCATTGGACATAATTTTACTATTAAACCGAACATAAACAAGTGTCAATCTTTTGATAGTTATTACCTCTTAAAAACACGCTTTTTGTTTTGACAGCGGGAATTAATTTTAAATTAATTTCTGCCACTTCTGTGTTTTGAATTTAGGAAAATGGATTCCATATTTGGAATCAGGATTTCCAAATTATGTAAATAGGTAACTTTTATTTTTACACATTTTGAATAATTACTGCGGTAAATATTTTATTTACCATGGTTAAAGGGTAAATCCGGTAAATAAGGGTTAAAAAAATAATATTATAATAATACTAAATTACCCTAAAACGTGTCTTAACCCTATTGGTTGATACATGGTCGACCATGGGCATCTTTGGGTCTGTTTTGGGACCCCATGGATCCACTTGTAAGTGATAATGACACATTATATTAATAAAGTTAAAATAAAAATAAAAATGGCATAAGCTTACATCTTTTAGAAGAACAATTTTTACATAGGGTTATACATGTTGGATTTTCGATTATAAATATTCATTAGAAAGATAAAACGATTTCCTACATAATGATAGTTTATTTATAATTTTTAGACATTAAATAATTTATTTTATTTATGACACAATGATGATGCAGTAATTACTATAATAGTGAAAAATTAAAATAATTGATATTATAAATACCCAAATAAATATAATATGAAACTTTTAATGAATTAAACTAATTTTCTAGGCTAATATGATATATTAGGATTGATTTATTGGACTTTGTACGAATTAATCAATCTGTTATGAGTTTCACAAAAATCAACTATTGAATAGTGTCAAAATTGACATAAAAGAGTTCTTAAAACAAATATTATATTATTAATTGATATTAAATTCCTAAAAATCTAAGGTTCGGCCAAGAGACTTATATTATGATAGGTTAATCATTAATGGACCATTTGGGGGTCGCTTGTATGTATATGGTAAGTCTATTAACCATATAATATAAAAATACAAAGAGACATTGTAAAAGTGAAACTAATTAACTTAGAGTTAATACTTAAAGATAAGGTTAATATAAGTACCCAAACCTGTCTAAATTCTATTGGTTGAGTGTTTTTCGACCTATCCCCACCTTAAACTTTGAATAATCAACTTTGGAGCCATTATAAACCGAATATGAATTTATTATAAATTAATATTTCTAGCTTTTCCAAATGTGCCCCTCACCCCTCTTATAAAAGGGCACTCCTCCTTCTCATTTCTTCACACCTTCAAAGCCTTTTGGTTCAGCCAAACTCTGCCCAAATAATCTCCCAACATCCCTCACTACAACCTAGAGGCCTTAGTATGATCAGAAAGCCAACCTAAGGAGCCCTTTTGATCAAATCAAAAGGAAGAACCCGAAGAAGAGGTAATGATTTCACCACCCTTTTCTAAGTTCATTTCTTCTTCCACTTATTCTTCCTTTGTTCTTACCATTCTAAAATAATAACTCCAGTATCTCACATATACTGTGATGTTATTATAAGTATGGTACAACCATATTCAGTATTCTATCCACCCTTTGAATAACATGTCACCATACGTGCGTACGTACGGCTTACCGTCTCCACGTCGTGGTGTAATTGTTATTCAATATAATATTATTTGGATGGGTATAATAATGATGTGTAACTCATGTAAATAATAAATATAACATGTTAATGATTCTGTATATATGATATACCATTCATTTATATATTATTTTAATATCAAAAGAATGATATTGTCGCTCGTGCGTACGTACGGACTACCGTCTCCACGAACGCGATGAGATTCATTCTCCATCGTATCCATTCAAGTATAATTATCATTTTATGATTTAAAAATGATGTTTAAGGACTTGATATCATTCTGGATATGAATAAGATACAACAAACATGGCTTATGTAACAAAACATATAAAAGAAAATGAGTAAGTTAACACCCGAAACGATGATAATTCTAAGATATTATTAATAAATCAATGTTAAAAGATCATATATGATATCATATTAATATATATGATTCTTGTATAATTTAATAACAATTATTTCACCATTATACAGGAGGTTAACCTACCCCAACCAAGGAAAAGTACAAGGTAAGGGTTATTTCACAATCTCTTCATTATCCGAGGTTGTATTATACGTAATAATCTACTGGGATCTCTTTATCATCCACATCCATGTTTCTTTGAAATGTATTTCAAAACATTTTTACTATTTACAAGAATATGGGTTAAAGTCATTTATACCCTTGTTTGACTTTTTATAAGAGGTTTATAAAGGAATCTTTCCGTCGTTTTCAAAACAAGGTCCTTTTTAACCTTTTCGACAGAATTAAGGTAAGAATGTTTTTTTTAACTTATACGGCGGGTGCGGTTATTTTCTGCCGTTATAAAATCGTCGAAGCTTTCCATACAAGCTTATAAGAATATTTTCAAAGAAAAGGTTTCTTTTATATTTATGTGATTTTTAAATGATTTCAAAAGAGAGATATTTCCCTCAAATATATGAAAATCCAGTGTAAATGTATACGTATTTAACGCAAGCTTAAAAATGTTTTCAGAAAACCTGACTCTCGAGTTTGGTAGACAGGAAGGGATTGGGAGTGGACCCATCATGGCCTGTAATTTATCGAGAAGTCTCATAATTAGTTATTTTGTTTTCAAAAGCTTGCATATTGCTTTCAGAAAGACACTGGAGTATATTTTATACATTTTAAACATAAGTATTTTCTAAAAAAAATTACATCGGTAGGTCTCATGAGACAAACTAGTGTCTTGGCACAAGGCCTTGACAAAATCTTATTTGTAGTCTTGGCACGAGGCCTTGGCTATGTGGTTATGATAGTCTGGCATTATTCATTCCAACATTATGAAAGTGGTTATTGATATTGCATGTGATTATTCGATTAGTAGAATATCCATGTGAACAAGTAAATGGCATTATTTCATTTTACTTTTGCCATACTATGTTGAAGTTCAATTTTAAAAGGCTTTTGTTTTAGTAATTCATTGCCTTAAATGTTTATGATTATTTTGAATGTTCCGCTATATTGTTATCCTTACTGGGCATTTGAGCTCACCCCTTTTCTATGTTTTATTTTTCCCAGGTAGTGAAGAAGTAATTTATGAATGACTTGCAGGGATATTATGAGGGGTTAATAGTGTGGATATGAAGACTTTGTTGTTGTTGTAGTTTTTCACTTTGAATTGTAATGTAAAACTTTATGATTATATCTAGTGTTTCCAAGGCTACTAAACCAATCGGTCTTTCGAGATTTGATCTTTCTTGTGATCATGCCAATGTTATGTAAATAATGCACCGACTCTGGGTAACTAGGGTCGGGGCGTTACATTGGTATTCCTTTTTACGATGTGGGTTTATATTGAAGAAACTTTCTAATAGTAAACCATTTATAACCACGACGAATTTAGAGGGCGAAATTCATTTTAAGGGGGGTAGAATGTAACATCCCGAGATTTTATGAAAAATATTCTTTTTAATTTCATTAATGTCTTGTGTTGTACGCTACACAAAAAGGAGATTTCACAACATGCATCATTGACTTTCCTTGCATTATACGCAATCACGACCTTCCTCGATATCATGTGTAGTACGCAATACCGAGTTTCACTAAACAACAATATGATATTAAAATATTATTAAAACCAGCCGTTATGAATTATAATAACCACATTTTGAATTTTTGTAAATTTTATTTTTCAAAATGGACTTCATTTATGGATTCGGAATAGTGAAATTAGCTTAGGGTGAAATTTTGGTACATTTCGGATAACTTTCATTTTCCGATGAATAGTGAAAATTACTAAATTTTAATTAAAAAAACATTTTTATTCGAAATAATTAATAGTGATAAATTATTAATTTTAGTGGCTTTAAAATATATTTAGAATATATTTTTACAATTTAATACAATTTTGGTCATTGGATGTAATTTCACATTTAAACTAGCAATAAACAAGTGTCAATCTTTTGATAGTTATTATCCCTTAAGAAAACGCAATTTGTTTTGACGACGGGAATTAATTCATAAATTAATTAATGATACTGATATGTTTTGAATTTGGTAAAATAGACATCATTTTTGAGTTCATAATATCAAATATAGCTTAGGCCTAATTTTTGGTATTTTTCTGGAAACTTTCTTTTTTTGATGAATAGTGAAACCACTAAGCGGTAGTTTCAAAAAATTAATTTTTCATAAAACATAATTTTACCGCATCTGTGAGTTGAATTTCAAAAATCCAAGAGACATGGTTGACGTCAATAAGTAATATTTGGTTCAATGAGATGAAAATAATTTTTGGTGAATAGTAACTTTTTACTTTTTTTTACCACGGTTAAAAGTAAATAGGGTAATTAAGGGTAAAAATGATATTATTATTACCCTAAAACATGTCATAATTATATTATATAAGTTTAATTAGACCAAAAACAACCTTATGAATATAATATGACCATCTAGGCCCACTTGGATTAGATTAGGACATTTACTAGTAATTTATTTAGAGAAGGGATAAATTAGTTAAAATCAAAGTTTAATAAGTAGTTAATTTTTAATATAGGGTTATAAATAATATAAATTCGACTATAAATATTCATTAGAAAGATAAAAAGATTTCCTACATAATTGTATTTTATTTGTAATTTTTTAACATTAAATAATTTAATTAATTTATGACACAACGATGATGCAGTAATTATCTTATTAATGAAATATTGAAATAATTGATGTTGTAAACACCCAAATAAATGTAATTTGAGACTTTTTATGAATTACACTAATTTTATAGGTTAATATTACATGTTAGTATTTCTTTAATTAACTTTTTTTCGAACTAATAATTCTGTTATGATTTTCACAAAAATGAATTACTAAATAGTGTCAAAATTGATAGAAAATATTTTTTATAACAAATATTATATTATTAATTGTTATTTTATTCCTAAAAATCTAATATTCGGCAAAATGACTTAGATAAGGTTATATATATTAATAATAAACAACTTGGGGTTCTTTTGTCTTGATATAGTAAGTTTATTAACCTTATAGTGTAAAACACAAAAAGACGCGGTAAAAGTAAAATTATCTAACTTAATGTTAAATATAAATGATAAGGTTAAAATAGGAACCTAAACTTGTCTAAATTCTATTGGATTAGAGGATTTCGACCCATCCCCACTTTATCTTCGAAATAAATCAATTTGGAGCTATTTATAACTGAATATGACTTTATAATAAAATAATATTTTTAGTTTTCCAAAGGAGCCCCTCTCCTCCCTTATAAAAGGGCACCTCCTCCCTCTCTTCCTCACACTACTTTGAGCCTTAAATCTCGTACAGACCCTACCAAATTCTCTTCTCCACTTACCTAGAAACATCCTCGAGGTCCTGGTCTTCTTCAAAGACCAATTGTAGTTCCCTAAAAGGAGGTCTCAAAGAAGCGCTTCAAAGAAGAGGTAATGCCTGTTACCAATTCTTTCATCTTTATTTATTCTTACACTTCTTCTTCTTTAGTTGTTTCATCAGTAAGTAATAACATAAGTTTCACTCATATAATAATATGTTATTATAAGTAAGAAACAACCCTATTTCACCATCTATCCATCCTATGGAAAATGAAATCACCGTGTGTGCGTACGTACGGAATATCGTCTCCACGCCGTGGTGTAATCTATTTTCCACCACCACCTTACTTGGATGTGTATAATGGTGTAAAGAATGAATATATATGATTATTGTAAATTTATATTGATTCTGAAATATTATACATACACTCCAATACAATTCCATGATCTTGGGAACGATATCATCGCTCGTGCGTACGTACGGAATACCGTCTCCACGACGCGATGAGATTCATTATCCACGTTAACCATTCATGAATGATTATAAAGTTTATATAACAAGTAATCATTAAATATATGACATAATAATGATACTGGATTTATGTGTATATATATGTATGTCATCTACTTAATTCCATTCAACTCAATAAGGAAACGAAAACATCGTTCATGCGTACGTACGACCTACCATCTCCATGAACGGTGTATTTCTTTCCATTTACTGATTTATTATATATATGTATATTATGAATATATATTATATATAAATCATGTTTTATATTCTGGAATTAGGTAATCATGATCTATGTAATCATATGAATAATTACAAGTCAAAACATGGATGACAAATGAAACAATTTTACTCAAAACGCTCTTTAACAAGGAATTTACAAAAGAACAGGTAATATAGAGTCATAAGTGAACCATATATGATATCATAACAATGAGTGTGATTCTGGAATAAGTGAATGAGATTATTTAAATCATTATACAGGTGGTTCGGACACTTACGAAGAAAATCAGACCTAACGTAAGGGAAATATCACAATCTCATTTTTATCCAAGATTGTTTAAACTTTGGAATTTACTGGGGTGTATTTTATCATCCACATCCATGATTCCTCAATATGTAATATTTATATCCTTCTAAAATAGTTTATATCCAATTTTACCCTTAGGTGAGTTTTTAGTAAAAGATATGAAAGAAATCTTTTATCGTTTTTCGTACGAGGTACTTTTTGAATTTTCCGACAAAAGTACGAGAAGAATGTTTTTTTAACTTATATGACATGAATGGATTTTTAAAACATTATTTCCAAGAAGCTTACTTTACAAGTTTTAAAGTTTATTTTTAATCAACTTATTTTAGATTAAAATTGTATGACATGTTAAGAAAGGAAAAATGTTTTTGAAGTAGAAAGGACATTTTCTTCAAGAATGGAGTTTAAGTGTTTTATCAAAATTATTTTACATCAAAGATAATATAGGGTTCTATTTCTATCCCTATTATTACATTTCATTGATTATGTTGTGATGGAATTGTTTTTATGAATTCCTTTATCTTATATGAATTGTTTTATGATGCCATGATGTTTAAGAATTCCATTTTTATTAAATGGGTTATGCAATGATGTATGCTTTTTGATTTTGTGGCATACATAAAAATGGTATCATTACGAGATGGGTGGGATCTATATCTCCATCCAATTCACTAGGTAAAGATTTTATATCTCATGAGATAGACATGGCTGGAACAGCAGGTTAAACCGGTTCAGTGAAGCAGGACTGAAACGAGGAAGTGAACTCGGTTCAAAAATGCACTTTGTCCACTAAGATAGTCTTGGCAATGAGTCTTGACTAATAAGAAATGATTCCCTATGATTATGTTTGTATGAAGAAAAGTTTCAGGATTTATGTTATGATTATTGGGATTACAATTCAGTACTATGATTTATCCCATGTTATGATATTATGATCTCTTTTGTAGGTTATGATTTCTAAAATGTTATGTTCTTATGAATATGTTGTGATTGATATTTCTTTTGTTTACCCTTAATGAGCATTTGAGATCACCCTTTTATGTTTTCCTTTCCCCAGGATATAAATAAAGGTTTTAGGTAAAAAAAGGGAAGATCTTTATGGGAGATGTTGAAGATCTTTCACCACGATTAGATGATTATATTCCGAGTTTCCAAAGACACTAAACTATTACGGTCCTTGTGTGTGTGTTTTTGTTATGTACTAAGTATTCCGCAAAAGTAATGTAATTTCCATGTATGTCAGGCTTAGGGTCTCCACACTAACCATTTTTTCTATCATTATATAATGATTTGTTAATTACTGTTCTGATTAGTTTTTAAATTTTTTCCAAGGTAATTAATCACTATGTTTTAATAAATGGAAAAAGGAATTATATTCTTGTTTCAGATTTCCTTAAAGTGTATAAATGTGGCATTAATTTTTTATTAGTATTTGTGAATGTAAGAGGCATGTATTTTCGGATTTAAATTTTATTCTAGGTAGATGGTTGATTTTTTATTGGGGTATAAATTATGAAGTTAGTTTCATAATGGATATATAAATAAAATTAAAATTTCTACTTTTTAATTTATTTCAAACAAAAAATGAAAAAAAAATTATACTAAGATTGATTACATGAAATATAAGGTGAAATATGACCAAGACTATTAGATCTCACCCTTCATGCTCTCGTTATGCTTGTGTATATAGATATTATGTTGTATACAGGGTCCTGGATTAAAATTAATATTGTATTCCCTCTTTTTTAGTGATTGATGGTGACTCAAGATGTGATGAGAATACATTTGGATTCATGGAGGTGATATTGGGTTATGTTTATGTTTTTATTTTATCTTTGATATTATTGAATTGTCCACTACAACCATTATTTATTCAAATTGTTTTCCAATTTTATCTTTATATATAAATATAGTTTTGATATTATTATACGATAAATGAAATGGATTGAATCAATATGGTTGGTTATTATTATTTTTATTTTCATTATTTATTTTGGCATGATTTAATTATGTTTGATTGATTTCAACAAATGAATGTTTTATGTTCGACCTTTGGTAAATGATATAATCTTCGCTTACTCTAAATTAAGGGGAATATCATTCGAAATGAATTTTCTTGGATTCAATGGAACTAGTAGTTATCCAGTGGGGATCAAAATTCCCATGAAGCCTAGTGGTGGGAAGGGTTATGTGATGTGTTGGGTTTTCCTATTCTAATATTCTACATACCATGTTATAATTAATTAAATGTATAAAGGTGTATATTCTTGAGGATAAATTTTATACTAGATAGGGACACTATGAGTTTGTACTAATTCTATTCAGACTGAACAAATCTCATGTAATATATATGTAATTTATGGAAAGATTCATTAGATGTTACTATAATGAAATTATGGTGGTCATTATAAATTATAATCTCATATATTATAAATGTTATATGATGATGAGTACAAATTAATTTCTTCAAACTCATTGTGTAAGGATAGTTTTTATTAAACATTTAATAAATATTACTTTTAGATAGATCAATCCATAGTTATGGGCCATGAAATAACAAGATAATGTATAAGTATGGATATGTTAAAGACAATTCTAATTGAATAATGGAAAAGAAAATTATTTTTAATAGATATTTACTATTTCATATAAATATCTATGTAACATCGATGGTTTGTAAGATATTTCATAGGATTTTAAAATACACTAACCAAGATTAACATAAAAATAGTTAATGTTTTTTGGATTGAAAATTCTGAATATTTATTTAGTGGGTTGATTAATAGACTAGTTACCATATTTTTACTAACACAACCATATTGTGGAAGGTTTTTTAATATAATAGGGTTCTTTAAAGAACAAATTTTCTTTCTTATCACTTGGGAAAATGAAAAATTTATTGCCTATTCCGAAATACTGTTGAAAATAAATGAGTAAAATTACCAAACTCATGATATACAGGTGTAGAGTACAACCATTTAAAAAAAATGGATTAATTACCTCTATATATAATCTTCTGACATGTATATTGATCATAGAATTCGAATGTATTTATTCACACAAAGGCTTCAAAAAATAATCAATTGAATATGGTTATCGCATATCAAAGACTATGAATAATATATTGATTACCATATCAAAGATAAAAATAAATTTGTATATTCTCTACGAATAAAGGATAGTATGTACCTATAAATGATGTGGAATTAAAAGAAAATAATATTTATAAACAATGAATAGATGTATATGGTACTCATAAAAGTTGGTATGATTTCATACGTTTAAAAATGATTCCTTATGAAAATATATTTGATACGATTAAGGTTGAACAAATGGATGATGTGGAGATTGAAAATAAGGTGGATTTTATAATTACTTGAGAAATAATAATTATTAATATTGAAAATATAACGTTTCATGATTTGAGACATAGTTATGTATATTATCTTCCCCTAATATAATGAATGATCTATTAGAGGATTCACAAAGCTGAATATTATCTATCCACTAAAAAAGAACATAATTTTATAGAGTCATCAAATACCACATAGAGTGGGATAATATAAAGAATGAGATAGATTTTTCTATATCAATGATTTTAATTTGATAACATCTTATAAAATATTCGTAATAGTAAATAGGGATTATGAAACTCTTTCCCAAACCAAAATATAAATTATAGAACATCAATATAGAAATTTTTGTACATCTTCGAAAGAAATCCATTGGATGTAAATATAAATTAGTTGTGGTAGAATATAATATACTATCTACATACATAATTTTAATCCCTAAAATTATCATTTTTCCTTGACATATTCATTAAATAATTGGTGTGGAAATATTGAACACCACTTTCAATTGTATTTCACCATGATCCAAGCTTATCATAAATATTGTGGAGGATCCTTTGGAAGGAATTAAACTCATAGTTTATATTCAAAATAATATATATTACAAATACATATATTAACTCTAAAAGTACCATTTATACTCTATAAGACTTGTTAGGAGATTCATTTGTGGACATTAATGGTCTTTGGGATCAGATTATTCTTTTGATTGATTTCTCAAACAATAATAAAATACAAACATGCTTTCAACTATCCCAATATAATAATCATTATTTAAAAATGGGATAAATCAAACATTCAAGTATATATATTGATAAGATAAGTTATTTATATTATAATTAGGGTAAAAATGTTTAGGAAGGTCTAAAATTTTTAAAAACACATCATAGTAGTGTAGAGTCAATTAATGAGATATGTTGACAATCGTTAGTGGGACATATATATTAAAGTTGTTTAATATATTACATATGTTATCTCTATAGAAGAGATTTATTAGAATCTGATTGAATTTAAATATATTCCCCCAGTTATATAAGATCCATTTATATTCTTTATCACATTAAGGATGTGGTCAATTTAATTTCCATTCTATGAAATCTCTTCTAATTGTATATTGTCATCCATGTTTTCTTCTAGAGAAAGTAAACTACTAATCACAAAAATATAATGAATATAATTTTGGTATAGATCTATATAGAGCTATATTGTGATGAGAATATAATGGAAATCATGGATCCTAAATTTAATGTTTAATGAAATAAGACCACTCATCTAGTCAGCGTATTGCAGAGAAATCATAATTTTGGACAAAATGGAAGTGAAATGAGGATATAATGATAATATGTACCATCATATATTTTCATCTTAGTATTTTATATGAATTTTCAATTATGTAATTCTAATGGAGAAATAATTTAGGAAACAACTAATTTTTAATAAGAAAAATTGTATACAATGGATATTTATACATCATATTTATGTATAGTTTATAGTAAAAATCACATAAACTAAAAATTAATAAAGCACATTTTTATTAAATCTCTATAAAACATCAAATTTGAATTATTAAAATATTCTATAAAATAAAAATATGATTAATTAGGGAATTATAACAAAAAAGAGTCAATTTAGAATATTATGTTATCTTGTGTCATAGTCTCGGTGAATTATCCCAAATACAAAATACATTTTGATTTGAAAAAAACTAACATATAAATTATCTTAATTTTATAAATGTAATTTAAATAAATATACTGAATAAAAAATAAAGGATGTAAAAAATTATTTCTAAGAAAACATTTATATAACGAATATAATAGTAAAAACTAATAATTAATATTTAATATGAATAAAAATGTAAATATAAATATTATAATATAAAAAATCATTACATTAGTCACCTTACTAAAATTAGGAATCATTGTACATTTAAAAAAAATAACATTTAACATATTTATTTCATCATTAATTTTCATATTTGAATTTTAATATAATAATTACAAAATTTATTAGTTTATTTTCATTATAGGATCTATTAAATTTGATTATAAAGAATTTAACAGTGTTTTAAATACTTTTAGGTAGCCCTCATCCCTTATTTTATTAATTTTTCTTGGTTGTGGGAATGTCTCAGGTTATTTAAGAAGAAATTTTGAGAGTTTTGGAAGATTTATGGGTTGTGTGAAGATGTGGAATAGTTAGGAAAAAACCTGATGTTTGACCCATAAAGAAAAGTACTATTTGATTGTGCTCTGGAGGGAGTTCATTGTTTTTCTAAACTGTGCAGAAATAATATCCAATCCATGAAACCTTAGGCATTTTGGGTTTTTATGGTTAGCATATATTTTGAAAAACCATGTCACAACATTGGACAGACCATACAGCCTAGACAGTAGGGGTGCACTATTAGGCAACACTATTTTTACCTGGGAAGACCTCTATAAGAAAACATGAACATGGTTTTATTTTATTTCAAAAAAATTTTAAACTCACATACACCCCCATTTAAGATTCCTAACATAACCACATGACAATAAAATAATTTCCATTCATGAGAAGGATCCCAAGGAGGAATTTTGGATCCTCCAAACTTCTCCTCTAAATAATCAATGTTTACGTGGAAGGTCCAATCACTCTCTCATAAGTGGATGTCCTCTCATTTATTTTCTCCTAATCACTCCTTGAAATCCCAGTATACACTGAGAAATCATTACTTATTGAATGGATCTAAAATCAATTTGATTTATTAATGATTTAAGGCTAATTCCAAGATCATATATTCCTTCGATCAATAGGGGAATTTATGTTTCAGGGTTTGATCCTTTGATTGTTTAATTAAATAAAGGTGCTTTCATTTTAATTTTTCCATGTAATTGAAACTTTTAATTTATTTATTTTTCTTGAAATAAGTATCAATTCATTTATAAACCGTAAATTTTAGGTTATTTGCCTATGCAATTCCAAATTTATTGGATTCGTAGAAAACCCCACAATTCCATTAGAATTATAATTTCATATGTATTTTGAAAATGATTCAACTATAGAAATAATTTGAGGAATGATTTTATAAAATATATTAAATTGAAATAACGGAATATTATGATGGTATTTTTATTGAAAAAGTATGAAATGAAATAAAACACTTGTTTTTTAAAATTTAATTGGCATATTGAAATATTAAATATTTTTAAAATGAATTTTAAATTATAATTGATTTTAAGTGATATGTTATATTCATTATTAATTGATTAATTGAGAAATAAGGATCCAAGTAATTTAGTGTATTACATGGAAGAATCACACCTTGATATAGATACCCTATAAATGGGTTGACAATGAAAAATTAGATAAAAACATTGTATGGAATGATTATCCTTGATGGTGTGTTAATGAGTCCTATTTAGCCTGGTCTTAAGGGACATGTTCACACATGTTTAGTTGCCTTCACTGATTTGAGAAGCATGGGGATCCTATAGCCAAAAAATAACATACTACAAGGAAGATTAAGATAGTGATAATTTTTATTGTTTTCAGATATATTACCTTGATTATAGAACAGTTCTAATTCTAAAGATTAATTATATAAATTGTTATATACAGAACATTTATAATGACATTTTGTTAAATTTTTTCCAGATTTTGAAAAATGTAGAACATTATATATTTAATATGAAAATTTATGTTATTATATATGATATTTTATTTATATTTAAATCATGATATTAGTAATTATTATGTAACATTTTACAGAAGACTTGGTGAGACACTATTAGGATTTACAGTTCTCATTGACCATTTTATTGGTAATTGTAGAATTTCCTATTCTAGGTCCAAGAAACAAGAAAGCACCACTTGGAGGTGGTCTTTGATAATGATCCTATGATCTTTGAGTGATGTTTCCTTTTGGGTTTTGAGATTTATCTTTCTGTTTTTTGAGAACATTAATGATGAACTACATTGGGTTTTTTATACCCGTCTATTATCGGGTACATTCTCTATTTGGAGTGTCAGTAATATGAAATTTAAATATTTATCATCCATTTTTAGAAAAAAATTAATTACCTATAAATATTGAATGATGCATGTTTCAATTAACCAACCTGTGGGGATATGGAACTCTATTTGGGCCATGTCGGTTCTAGAGCAATTATTAGGGTACAAAGGAATCTAGGATGGTTCATAATAAATGATTGAAAATTTGGATTTTTTATCATCTATCATGAATGATACTTTATAGTGGAGATGTGTTTTTGGGAATATAGATGTTATTATGTGAGTTCATAAATAGCATTGGAATGGAGATTATATAAAACATTGATCTTGTTGAATTCATTTCCATTATTTTTGTATAGTTATGATGAAATACGACTCTTTTTATCTTATCATATATCATTAATTTTTATCATTGAACTTGTTGAGATTGTCGTCTTTGTTTTAAAAGCTCTGGGAAAGTCACGTACATGAACTCCCATTCTAGCTTTATTTATAGAACCTCAAATGAATGAAACTTAGAATCACAAGAAAAATTTCTATCATTAGAGGTCACACCATTCCAAGGATCTAATTTTCCAAATGAGGAAGAAGATTGGTTAAGAAAGATAGAGCTTCATTTTTATTTCTTATCATTTCATGATGCGATTAAGGAAAAATGATCCTCCTTCAAGATTGAGGGACCTAGAAAGAGATTGTGGGATTCGATAGTAATAGTGAATAAATAAAATTGTTTATAGTGGCAGAACATTTGATATTTTTTGGGAATTTTTGGTTGATCATGACCTTATAGGGACATTAGGGTTTATGGGAATTCTTTTTCATCAGATTGTAGTTCAATGGGTTCCTTTAGTTGATATAGGAAGCATGATGATTCTCCTGTTAGATCCCAATAGAATGGTTCTTCGAGACATACAATAGTACGTTTAAGAGGCCTTATAACATACATGAATTGTGGAAATGATGGGAATTAGACAAAGGTTTTCACTGAGCCTCTCATGATCGGTACTTCCTACAGACACTCCGGAAAATGGAAAAAATTCGGGTTGATAGTTTCTTCCCCATATGGTGGTATTATTCCATAAGCACCAAAAAGTAATATATATCAATTAGATGCTTCCCAAAAAAGTGATTTCTAGCCATATTAATATGGAACAATAATTCTTCACGTTATAGAAGATACTCCAAAGGGATCTTCTACAAGTCCTACAACTGTGAGAGTTACCATAACTCTTGATTCAGCTTTACTGTTTGTGTTATTTGATAATGGTTAATCTCATTAATTTATCTCAACTCATATTTTTAAAAATATAAATATTCCTACAATGTTTTTTAAAAATAATGGATGTTATTACTCCCCTTGGAGTGATGGGACTAGAGTGTATTTGTTTTCCTTCTATAATCTTCTATTTATACCATATTATGATTACATGGTATTTTATGGTTATTGAAATTCATCCTCTTCAATTAATTTTCAATATGGGTTGGAATATTACTAATAAGGACTAAATTGACTTATATATTTGTCTTGTATCCATTAACACACTTGGTGGGTTTTGTTATATCATTTAGTTGGAATGAGACTTGAGATCCAGTCAAGACGAACCCTTTTATCTATATTCTTGTAAAATAATATCAAGGATCACTTTTGATATAGAGTGGGAGTCTCTGATTATTGATCTGCAACATTTTTTGATCAAGGTTCGTTACATTTGTGCTTTTTATTTCTCTAGTTTATTGTTGATAAGAGAGACATAGTTTTATATTTATCGAGTACCTCAAACTCAATCAGTATTTTTATATTCTTACTATTTTTTACCTGCTGAAAACATATTGTTGAAGAATTAGACTTATGATCTATTGGAGAATGTCCTTATATGAACGAGTGTTTCACCATGGGTAGATAATTTTCTCTTGGCTATGATATAATGGGGAACACTACCACTTTATTTGGTTATCAGAAACACAATCATGGAACACTAATGAGAATTTATAACATTTAATGGATTGATGATTTTTTTGACTAGATGAAAGGGGTGAATAGTTTCTCAATGATGGAACATCGATTTGGTTTTCACATTTGGAGAATATAATAATATGACATTTATAGATCCACATTTTTGGAGTTGGTATGACAATTATGAATATCTTTTTATTCCATTTTGTATAATGATTGGTCCTATAATTTTCTTGGCATCAATGAACATGATCATCCATGTGTATATTAAAATGTTCATGGTGTTAGATGTGGATGAAATCATGGTTTGATATAAGTAAAAGATCAAACATAATTTATTTTAGAACTGTACTACAAATTATGAGTGATCAAAAAATGTATTCTATGGTAACAAAATGTGTCTTTTGGAGAGGGTAAATAATGGTTATGGTTTAGGTGGTCTCAAAATGTAGTATCGCAGTCGATCCCAAGAAGATGAAATCTATTTTTAAATTTCTAAAATGATGAAATGTTAATGAGATTTCGAGATTCTAGGTTTTAATGGTTTATTATAATAGTTTTAAAAATGATTTATCAATGTTTAACTCTCTAATGGACACTCAAACTTTGAAGGGGGTTATGTTTTCTTGGGATAAAAATGATCAATGTTTATTTTTAGCTAAAATATACGTTGATTAATTCACCAGTGTTGATATTACGTAAGCCATGATGTGATAATTGGTTTTTAAGAGACATCATTTTCTTATTTGGGTTGGGTTCTTTTTCATGTTGATCATATAGTAACCTATGTTTCTGGACATATTAGGCCAAAAAAGAAGAATTATCTCACAAATGACCTTGAACTCATACCCATGATGCACTAACTTAAGAGTTTATTGAATTTACATTTTATAGAAAGGTTTTGTATGTATTCTGAAAACAATATCTTGAGTTACATGTTATATAAAAAATATTTGTATCTCCATAAAATGTGGTGGGTGGATTACCTATAGTAATTTTATTTTGACATTTCAAATTCCATAGGGAAAGGGATCGACATTGCTGATGCATTGTACATGAATCATACAAAACAGAATATCAAATAATTATTATAAGTGTGTCATTTGATGTATCCCTTTTCATTGTTTCATTTAGTTATCTTAGATTTGGAGGGAAATGTTTCATTAGCCACAGTTCCATTAACCTCTTCAATTATTGAAATAATTATTCAAGAGAATTAACTTAATGAAGAATTATTATAAATTTGGGACAATATTAATTGTAGGGAGATTGATAAATTTTTTTCATTATCCATAATGGTTATTCTATGTTTATAGAATCATTTGATTCAATTTTTATCAGAAAAGAAGTAATGGAAACACACAAAATTACTAAAGGGATGTGCACCCAAGAACCATAATGTTGTTTAATGATTTTTTGTTGTAATTATTGTGGCTAGGTATGAGATTGGAGATCACTGACTTCTTTTAAACATATTCTACATTCCAAATAGGTCAAGGCAGAGAACCAATGACCATTAGGTTTATATAATCCACTTACAGTTTCGACATGGATGTGGGATGTGATCTCCATGGATGTAGTTATTATGATTCCATGTACCATAATAAAGAATAATTAAATATGAATTGTGATTAATATGGGGATCATATCAGTTCATTTTATAACCATTTTGGGCACAACCAAAGTTGAGGAATTGGAAATCATTGCATGAAAGATATTTTTAATTTTCACAAAGTTCCATCTAATATCGTCTCCGATAGAGATCCTAATTTTACTTCTCATTTTTGGCGATCCCTTAAATAGGTGATGAGGTCTCATGTTTTTTTTGTTCAACATTCAGTTCTCATATGTAATGTATCATATATTAGGATATATTGACTCTTGAGGACATTCTAAATAACTAAAATCTTGAATATAATAGATCTTGGGGTGACCATTTAGGGCTGGTTTTGATTTCTTCTAATAATTTTTACCAATCTAGGATTAGAATGGATCATTATTGAGGCATTTTATGCCATGTAGGGTAAATCTTTGTTGATATGGGAAGATATTTGAAAAAAAATACTCAGATAGCATAATTTTCATTTAAGAAATGAAGATAAATATTCAGTTAATTATTCAATTAATGAAAATGAAATAGCACTAAAAAAATCATATGTTTATCATATTTATAGTCCATTGGGGTTCTTTTTTGGTAAATGGGTTTTCTTAATAGTTTGACCATTGTTTCCTCATCAATGGATCTGGAGGAAAGAAAAGGTTTATCCTTGTATTATGGGACATGTATAGGTTTTTGAGTATGTGAGGAATTTTTATATCTATTTAGAATTTCCAGATAAGTTTACATCGATACATAATGTGTTCTATTTAAATGAGCTTCATAATTACCTTTGGGATCCATCTCATGTTTTGATATGGGGTGGACTTTTTGTTGTATATTTTTTATCCATGGTTGAGCATCCATTCATGATTGTTATTTTATTAAAAATCTACATCATGAGATGATGATGGCTTTATTTATTATACTTCTGTAGTATGATTATAAATTTAATGAGCCATTAGAGAGGGAGGGGTTGATAAGGGAGATGTGGAATTGTCTATATGATATGGAATCTTCTTGATATGATTTCTGTGCATAGAGAGTTATTAGGATAGAGATGTGGTAAAATTATGATACTTTATTAGACACTCCTCAAATCTTGTATTGATAATATTTTAATTGAGGATTTTCTCTAGATATATTTGTAGAAATTTAGTGAATTTTGGAAACCCTTGTTGTTGTGAGCGGTTTGAACACAATGAGGTAAAACTGTGTAGTTTGTCCCAGTACACCGTGCATCCATTAATAGTGCTCAAGAAGGGATATGTGGTTTTTTCAAACCATATGGATGGACAATTAAAACATTGTATTATGAGATTGTGAGGATATTCAAAGCCGTCACACAATTTTAAAACCATATGACTACCTATGATAAATCATGTACCCTATATAGTAGGTGCACAATGCTAGGGAGCATGGTTTGTCTAAACATTTGGCACTCTCTAGGAGACTATGTGTACTTGTTTATTTTATTTTATAAACTTATTTTAAATTATGAAACACCTTATTTATGTTTCCTAACATGCCCACTAGAACCCTTTATGATTTTATTTATTGAAAAAGCCCCATAGAATTAATTTTGGCTCCTCAAACCATCTCCTTTTATAAATTAAAGTGTCATTGGATGATCTAATCCCTCTCTAGTAAGTGGATCTCCACTCATTTATTTTCTAATGATGTATCCTTACTTTCACCTTATAGATTTATAGATCATCATATATTGGGAGGATCTATACACATTATGAATGGATTCTAGTTCTATAATTTATTACTATATCTCCTTTAACATAGATCAAGGTCGGTAATCCCTTTGTGGGTATTGATCATTAGGTTTAAATGATTAATGGTAGTTGGTTACCTTTTAGATTTTCTATGCAATTAGAACACTGAATTACATGATTTTTTAAAATATGTTTCAATCAATTTATAAAACCTAAATTTAAATTAAATTGACTATGAAATTCAAAATGGAATAGATTTAGGAAAAAAACCTAATTCCAATGGAATTGGAATATGTTGTGTATTTTAAAAAATATGGAATTGATTAAATGATTTAAGCCTTTATTTAAGAAAATGGATTAAATTTATCTGATGATGCCCAATTATTTATATTTATTTAAAGATACATGGTATAATGAAAAAGGCATGTTTTTATTTTCATTTTCAATTTCTATATTAAAATGAAAAATTAGGAAATTGAATTATAAATGTTGATTGATTTGTGTTGAGATGTTTTAAAAAAAATTATTTTTTGATTATGCACATGAATGCATGGGTAGTTCGTAACAACTTGGTCCCGGTGACAGCACAACCACCCGCTATAACATGAATGTCAGGTCCAGGCCCGCCAGGTACCACCAGTTTCCCCACAAACACGTGGTCCCTACCCTGGGACCCAAACACGTTCCTGAATGGGTCATTTGACTAATTAAAGTTACCACATTACAACACATGTCCTTTTCATTGTGATTTGTCCTCACTCACACACACCCTAGAAAACTTCCCAGAAGGTCACCTATCCTGACAACTACTCCTGGTGAAGCACGCTTAACTGTGGAGTTCTAATCAGACAGGATCCCAAAAATGAAGGTGCACCATGTTGAAATGAGTAAAATAATTTAGTCATATAACCCTTTATCACTTGGGGACGTTACAATAAACCCCCCTTTAGAGCACAATTTCCTCGTTGTGGGCCCTACATCTGAACCTAGGTAGTGAACCACACTTAATGCCAGGTACAACCTCTGATACCAAATGTAATAACTAGGTCATGATGATAGCACAACCACCCCCCCCCCCCTTAACATGGTCGTCAGTTCCTGGCTTTCCAGGTACCACCAGTTTCCCCGCAGACACATGGTCCCCACTGTGAGACCCACCCACGTGCCTGAACGGGCCGTCTAGATTATGACAGTACCCATAGGCCAACATATGTCCTTTTTAGTGTGCATTGTCCTCACTCACACACACCCTGTGAAACATCCCAAAAGATCACTCATCATGAACACTACTCTAGGCCAACCATGCTTAACAGTGGAGTTCTATTCGGACAGGCTCCAGAAAATAAAGGTGCACCTTGTGGACATGAGTCATATTATATAGTCATTTAACCCTTTATCATTTGGGGATGTAACATAGTTAGTAGATTATTTTATGTGTCATATTTGGTATGTTTTTGTGGAACATGTGCATTAATGTTTATCCATGATCACTGAGTTCAGAAGTGTGAGGATCCTATAACAAGAAATTAATGTAGTGCAGGGAATATGGACATGGTTATTATATTGAATATTTATATATATATATATATTAAATTTATTATAAAATATTTTTAGTCATGCCAAACGAATATAAAAATTATTTGATATAAATTTATTATTTAATCCATTTTCGAAATGTTTTTCATATTTTGAAACGAAATAATGATTTAATTGAATATGAAAATGACATTTCATGCCATTACATATTTTGTTTCAATTGAAATCATGATTTGGTTTATTTTTTTGAATCCTTTTATAGATTAATTGGTGAGACTAAACTGAGAGTTATATCTCAAACCCTATATTTCACTTCAGGATTTTATATATTTTCTTATGCTAGTTTATAGAAAAGGTAAACAAAATATAGTTAGGGATGATATTCTTGAACTTTTATGAATAGATTAATGGTTCCTTTAGGATGTTTTAGTTTTATATTTATATTTTTTGAGTGAATTGATGATGTAATTTTTTTGGTTTTGATATCCCTCTTTGGTTTCTAGCACATTCTACCTTTTTAGTGTCAAGCATACTGACTTGTAATATTTATCTTCCAATATTTTGTAGTAAATACATTCCCTCAAGATCTTATAGGATGTTAGGTGCAAGTTACCAACTCATGGTGATCTATAACACCCATCGGTCCGTGGAATTCTTTGAATGGGTTCCATGTTACTAGGATATTTGGGATAGTTTGTAACTGAACAAATAATAATAATGAAATATTAAAAAATAAAATTATAATCACTAATTGCATAAGAATTAATATTTTTACAAAGAATATTTACTTTTAAATGGATTATATGACATTATTTAAATTTTAAATTACTAATTTTCATAATATTATTTATATAAAATTTAATTCAACTTTGGAATCATCATGTTGGTGTTACCATATTGTCAATTTTCTGTTTATTTCTATAAAAGGTTGTTATAATTATTAATAGTAAACCGATAACTTTTCTTGTTATACTATAACATCAATAAAATAATCATTTTATAAATATGAATCAAAAAAAATTATAAATAAATCCTAGATTAAAAACTATAAAATGATTGAAATAATTAATTTAAAAATAATTTAACAAAATTTTGATCCTATATATCAATTATCTAAACCTAAAAATTATTTTATACAAAAAAAATATTTTATTATTTACTTTATAGTAAAAATATATATGGATTTATTCACCTATTAGTGTGTTTAATTTAAAAATAAAATTATATTTTTAAATCTATAAAAAATAGTTATGAATCAATAATATTAGTAGTCATGATCCAAAATTATACAATTATCAATATTTTAATAAATGATTTTACTCCCCTGAACTATATAAACACCACTCCAGCCCCATTTTTTCTCACATTTAAAACAATTTATATTCCAAAATATTTATGAAATCCCTCTCTAAATAGACATATCCATGGTTCAATTTCCAGTTTCTTTCCAAATTTCCCTCTGTCGAATGCTTCAGTCACAATCAGGATGATGAGACTAAAAGATAATTAAAAGCTTTTTAATCCCCATTTTCAACATTTTTGTAACACCCCGTGATTTTATGAAAAATATTCTTTTTAATTTCATTAATGTCTTGTGTTGTACGCTACACCAAAAGGAGCTTGCTCAACACGCATCCTTGACTTGCCTTGTATTACACACAATCATGACCTTCCTCGATAGCGTGTGTAGTATGCAATACCGAGTTTCACTAAACAACGATATGCTATTAAAATATTATTCAAACTAGCCGTTATGAATAGTAATAACCACTATTTGAAATTTTGTAAATTTTAATTTTAAAAATGGACTTCATTTTTGGATTCGGAATATCGAAATTACCTTATGGTGAAATTTTGGTAATTTTCGGATAACTTTCATATTTTGATGAATAGTGGAAATTACTAAATTTTAATTAAAAACAACTTTTTCAATCGAAATAATTAATAGTGATAAATTATTAATTTTAGTGGTTTTAAAGTATATCTAGAATATATTTTTAAAATTTAATACAGTGTTGGTCATTGGATGTAATTTCACATTTAAACCAGTTATAAACAAGTGTCAATCTTTTGATAGTTATTATCTCTTAAAAACACGCCTTTTGTTTTGAAGACAGGAATTAATTTTTAAATTAATGAATGAAACTAATAAGTTTTGATTTTGGTAAAATAGAAATCATTTTTGAGTTCATAATATCAAATATAGCTTAGGCCTAATTTTTGGTATTTTTCTGAAAACTTTCAATTTTTGATGAATAGTGAAACCACTAAGTGGTAGTTAAAAAAACTGAATTTTTCATAAAACATAATTTTACCGCTTCTGTGAGTGGAATTTCAAAAATCCGAGAGACACAGTTTATGTCAGTAAGTAAAATGTGGTTCAATGAGATGAAAATAAATTTTGGTGAATATTAACTTTTTACTTTTATTTACCACGGTTAAAATTAAATAGGGTAATTAAGGGTAAAAATTATATTATTATTACCCTAGAACATGTCCAAATTCTATTGGATAAGTGTAATTCGACCAAAAACAAGCTTAGGAATAACATATGACCATTTAGGCCCACTTGGATTAGATTAGGACATTTATTATTATTTAATTCAAAGAATAGTTAAAAGAGTTAAAATCAATGTTTATTTACTAAAACATTTTTAATATAGGGCTATACATAAGATAAATTCAATTGTAAATATTAATTAGAAATATAAAAAGATTTACTATATAATTGTAATTTATTTGTAATTTTTAGACATTAAATAATTTAATTTATTTATGACACAACGATGATGCAATAATTATCTTATTAATGAAATATTGACATAATTGATGTTATAAATACTCAAATAAATATAATTTGAGACTTTTTATGACTTAAAATAATTTTATAGGTTAATATGACATGTTATTGTTGATTTAATTAACTTTTTTCGAACTTATCATTCTGTTATGATTTTCACAAAAATCAATTACTAAATAGTGTCAAAATGGACATAAAATAGTTTTTAAAACAAATATTATATTATTAATTGTTATTTTATTCCTAAAAATCTGAGGTTCGGCCAAATGACTTAGATAAGGTTATATATATTAATAATAAACAATTTGGGGTTAGTTTGGCTTCTTATAGTATGTTTATTAACCTTATATTATAAGAACACAAGAAGACACAGTAAAAGTAAAATTATTTAACTTAATGGTAATTCTAAATGATAAGGTTAAAATTGGAACCTAAAATTGTCTAAATTCTATTGGATGAGAGGATTTAGACCCATCCCCACCTTAGCCTCTAAATAAATCAATTTGGAGCTATTTAAAACCTAACTTGACTTTATAATAAAATAATATTTTGAGTTATTCCGAAGGTGCCCCTCTCCTCCCATATAAAAGGACACCTCCTCCCTCTCTTCCTCACACATCATTGAGCCTTCAAGCTCGGCCAACCCCTGCCAAATTCTCTTCTCCACTTCCCTAGAAATATCCTAGAGGTTCTGGTCTTCCTAAAAGACCAATTTTAGTACCCTAAGAGGAGGTTTCAAAGAGGCGCTTCAAAGAAGAGGAGGTTCAGACACTTTCGAAGAAAATCAGACCTAAGGTAAGGGAAATATCACAATCTCATTTTTATCCGAGATTGTTTATACTTTGGTATTTACTGGTGTGTATTTTATCATCCACATACATTTTTCTTCAATATGTAATTTTATTTCCATCCACCTACAATTGTTTAAATCCAATTTTACCCTTCGGTGAGTTTTTAGTAAAGGATATGAAAGGAATCTTTTGTCGTTTTTTCGTACGAGGTACTTTTTGACTTTCCGACAAAAGTACGAGAAGAATGTTTCTTTTAACTTATTCGGCATGAATGTATTTTTAAAACATTATTTCAAAGAAGCTTCTTTTACAAGATTTGAAGTTTATTTTTAATCAACTTGTTTTAGTTTGTAATTGTACGACATGTTAAGAAAGGAATAGTGTTTTTTTAAGCAGAAAGGATATTTTCCTCAAGAATGGAGTTCAAGTGTTTTATCAAAATTATTTTCCATCTAAGATAATAAAGGGTTCTGTTTTTATCCCTATTATTACATTGATTTGATTATGTTGTGATGGAATTATATTTTTATGAATTCATTTATCTTATATGAATTGTTTTATGATGTCACGATGATTAAGATTCCCATTTTTATTAAATGGGTTATGAAGTGATGTATGATTTATGATTTTGTGGCACACATAAGAATGGTATCATTATGAGATGGGTGGGACCAATATCTCCCTCCAATGCATTGGGTAAATATTTTATATCTCATGAGATAAACATGGCTGGAATGGTAGGTTATACCGGTTCAGTGAAACAGGACTGAAACGAGGGTGACTCGGTTTAGAAAGGGACTTTGTCCACTAAGATAGTCTTGGAAATGAGTCTTGACTAAAAAGAAATGATTCTATATGATTATGTGTGTATGCCACAAAGTTTAATGTTTTAAGTTATGATTACTGTGATTACATTTCACTGCCATGAGTTATCCCAGGTTATGAAATTATGATCTATTTTACAGGTTAAGATTTCCAAAAGTTATGTGCTTATGTATATGATGTGATTGATATTTCTTTTGTTTACCCTTACTGAGCATTTGAGCTCACCCTTTTATGTTTCCTTTTCCCCATGATATAAAGAAAGGTTTTAGGTATAATAAAAAGGATGATCTTTATGGGAGATGTTGAAGATCTTTCACCAGGATTAGAGGATTATATTCCGAGTTTCCAAAGACACTAAACTATTACGATCCTTTTGTGTGTGTTTTTGTTATGTACTATGTATTCCGCAAATGTAATGTAATGTCAATGTATGTCATGCTTCGGGTCTCTACAGTTGGTATCAGAGGAAAGGTTTTGTCAAACTTTGGAAACTAGGATGCGAAAATATTAGTGAGATCCCTAGAGATATTTATAAGGTATGTCTAGGGATGTCCCTAAGGTTATGTATACGTATAGGTTATAGTCCTAGAATTGCGCTAACGATCTTAGAATTTAACATAAGAAGTTAGATATTGAGGATACCCCCCCTTTATAATGTTGTTTTCCCTAGCATGATTTTTGCATCTCACACTATTCTTTTTGGGTTTTAGAAAATGGCTGGAAACAAGATGATTCACGATAATGGAGGATATGATGGACAATGGAATGATATTATTCATAAGAAATCAAATGAAATGGGATTTGGAAGTCCAAACATCATTATTATGCCGAATCAGCAATCTCATAATATGATCAATAAAGTAAAATTTGGTAAGTTTGCTGACTCGGAAAATAAGAGAAAGATGGAGTATCATGATGATCATAGAGGAAAGAAAGTTCAATTTCCCCAATGTAAATCATGTGGGAAGAGGCATCAAGGAGAATGTTTCGAAGGAACTGGAAGATGCTTTGGGTGTGGAAAAGAAGGACACAAAGCCAGTAAGTGAAATGGAAAAGTTTCAGTTAACACCATGGATGAGGTTAATGGTGTTGCTACGACATAAACAATGGTTAAATGTTTTAAATGTGGAATGTACGGGCATTATGCAAACCAATGCCATAAGGGAATGTCTCATGAAGAGAATCGGTATGGTCTTATGGGTAGTATTTGTGTTGATGATGATGAAGAGACTACAAATGATATGTGAGATGAAAGAATTATTGAAGCTCGGTCAATGGTTTAAGAAGGTAGTGGAATGATTACTTGTTTATCAAGTGTAATGTTGTACTATAGAATAAAAAGACATCTAAGGATTGTTACACTGTTGTCTTTCCTTAAGTTTTGAAAGTTTATGATGAATGGTATGAGTAACAATGAAAGGTTATTCAGATATTTTTTTGGAAAGTGGATGATATGCGCATAATGAAGTGATAAAGAAAAAATGAAATGTTTGACAGTATTCATGAGCTCATGATTGATATAAGGACTAAGTGATATCATGGTTTGAGTATATAGAATTTTTGGATTTTGGTATGTGGAAAGTGTTAACTTTTGACAGCATTCATGTTTTCACTAAGGTTTAATTGGTATTCATTTTTTAAGAGAATGCATGATTAAGGTATTCACATGATTGGAATGTGACCAACAAGACATATCTTATGATATATGGGGATCAACGATGGTATTAAATCTCTGGTAATTGTTTTCACTATATTATGACAGTGGACTGCAGTATTATGGATAAGCCTAAAGATTGGAATGGATTATGTTGGACATAAGATAATATTGTTTAAGGATAGAAGTTTTTCGATATTATTGATGGGATGTTATAGTAATATTGTTTTAGAAAAAGGACAACCTACAGGACGGGCGACAGCCCATCGCGTCGGACAAGGCCGTGGGAATCGAACCCACAACCGAAGTGCGACTGGCCTTTATCGCCTACCACTGGCCTACTGGAAGTCCCTGTTTAGTAGAAACTAGTTTTATTTTATTAAGCAGTATGATATATGAAGTATAAGTCCATTTTAGGAACCATATATGATTAATCTCACTATAGAATGACTTATGTATATTTAATAACTTTTGCAAACCTTTTGTTTGAGACAGATGGAATGACCTATCATACTAACACTTCACGAATAACAAATTCAACTTCATTTATTTAAGAGATGAAGTGGAAATTGTTCAAGGCACGAACAACAGTGAGATTGTACAAAAAAAAGTAAGTATTTATTCTAATTCAAATTCTTCAACTTTAGGGAAACGATCTTGAAAACCAAAAATGTTGTCCTAGTGCTCTTATATCTGATTAATCATATGGTACCTTAGATCGTCACAAATTTATGGATTTGTGATTGCTAGATTTTCCATAGCCATGTTCTCTACCACTCTCCATCAGAACATGATGGTTAGATTTCTCTTCCATATCCATATTTTCACCTATGTGGAAACCCAGTGATTAGTTTATTTGGGCAACAGTTACGTTTCATACTTTTGTTTTTAAAGATTGGTTTTGGTATTCCTTATTACGATGTGGGTTTCGACTAAATAAAATTTCGAATAGTAAACCATTTATAACCCCGACGAATTTCGAGGGCGAAATTTATTTTAAGGGGGGTAGAATGTAACACCCCGTAATTTTATGAAAAATATTCGTTTTAATTTCATTAATGTCTTGTGTTGTACGCTACACCGAAAGGAGCTTGCTCAACACGCACCCTTGACTTGCCTTGTATTACACGCAATCGCGACCTTCCTCGATAGCGTGTGTAGTACACAATACCGAGTTTCAATAAACAATGATATGCTATTAAAATATTATTAAAACTAGCCGTTATGAATAGTAATAACCAATTTTTGAAATTTTGTAAATTTTGATTTTCAAAATGGACTTCATTTTTGGATTCGGATTATCGAAATTAGCTTAGGGTGAAATTTTGGTAATTTTCGGATAACTTTCATATTTTGATGAATAGTGGAAATTACTAAATTTTAATTAAACAAACTTTTTCAATCGAAATAATTAATAGTGATAAATTATTAATTTTAGTGGTTTTAAAGTATATTTAGAATATATTTTTAAAATTTAATACAATGTTGGTCATTGGATGTAATTTCACATTTAAACCAGTTATAAACAACTGTCAATCTTTTGATAGTTATTATCTCTTAAAAACACGCCTTTTGTTTTGAAGATGGGAATTAATTTTTAAATTAATTAATGCAATTGATATGTTTTGAATTTGGTAAAATAGAAATCATTTTTGAGTTCATAATATCAAATATAGCTTAGGCCTAATTTTTGGTATTTTTCTGAAAACTTTCAATTTTTGATGAATAGTGAAACCACTAAGTGTTAGTTAAAAAAACAGAATTTTTCATAAAACTTAATTTTACCGCTTCTGTGAGTGGAATTTCAAAAATCCGAGAGACACGGTTGATGTCAGTATGTAAAATGTTGTTCAATGAGATGAAAATAATTTTTTGTGAATAGTAACTTTTTACTTTTATTTACCACGGTTAAAAGTAAATAGGGCAATTAAGGGTAAAAATGATATTATTATTACCCTAAAACATGTCCAAATTCTATTTGATAAATGTAATTCGACCAAAAACAAGCTTAGGAATAAAATATGACCATTTAGGCCCACATGGATTAGATTAGGACATTTATTATTATTTAATTCAAAGAAGAGTTAAAAGAGTTAAAATCAATGTTTATTTACTAAAACATTTTTAATATAGGGTTATACATAAGATAAATTAGATTGTAAATATTCATTAGAAATATAAAAAGATTTACTACATAATGGTAATTTATTTGTAATTTTTAGACATTAAATAATTTAATTTATTTATGACACAACGATGATGCAGTAATTATCTTATTAATGAAATATTGACATAATTGATGTTATAAATACTCAAATAAATATAATTTAAGACTTTTTATGACTTACACTAATTTTCTAGGTTAATATGACATTTTATTGTTGATTTAATTAACTTTGTTCGAACTTATCATTCTGTTATGATTTTCACAAAAATCAATTACTAAATAGTGTCAAAATTGACATAAAATAGTTTTTAAAACAAATATTATATTATTAATTGTTATTTTATTCCTAAAACTCTAAGGTTCGGCAAAATGACTTAGATAAGGTTATATATAATAATAATAAACAATTTGGGGTTCTTTTGGCTTCTTATAGTATGTTTATTAACCTTATAGTATACGAACAGAAGAAGACACGGTAGAAGTAAAATTATTTAACTTAATGTTAAATCTAAATGATAAGGTTAAAATAGGAACCTAAACATGTCTAAATTCTATTGGATGAGAGGATTTCGACCCCTCCCCACCTTAGCCTCTAAATAAATCAATTTGGAGCTATTTAAAACCGAACGTGACTTTATAATAAAATAATATTTTCAGTTATTCCAAAGGTTCCCCTCTCCTCCCTTATAAAAGGAAACCTCCTCCCACTCTTCCTCACACAACATTGAGCCTTCATGCTCGGACAACCCCTACCAGATTCTCTTCTCCACTTCCCTAGAAACATCATAGACGTTCTGGTCTTCCTCAAAGACCAATTTTAGTGCCCTAAGAGGAGTTCTCAAAGAGGCGCTTCAAAGAAGAGGAGGTCCGGACACTTACGAAGCAAATTAGACCTAAGGTAAGGGAAATATCGAAATCTCATTTTTATCCGAGATTGCTTATACTTTGTGATTTACTGGTGTGTATTTTATCATCCACATACATGTTTCTTCAATATGTAATTTTATTTCCATCCACCTACAATTGTTTAAATCCAATTTTACCCTTCAGTGAGTTTTTAGTAAAGGATATGAAAGGAATCTTTTGTCGTTATTTTGTACGAGGTACTTTTTGACTTTCCGACAAAAGTATGAGAAGAATGTTTCTTTTAACTTATATGGCATGAATGGATTTTTAAAAAATTATTTCAAAGAAGCTTCTTTTACAAGTTTTCAATTTTATTTTTAATCAACTTCTTTTAGTTTGTAATTGTACGACATGTTAAGAATGGAAAAGTGTTTTTTTAAGAAGAAAGGATATTTTCCTCAAGAATGGAGTTCAAGTGTTTTATCAACATTATTTTCCATCTAAGATAATAAAGGGTTCTGTTTTTATCCCTATTATTACATTGATTTGATTATGTTGTGATGGAATTATATTTTTATGAATTCATTTATCTTATATGAATTGTTTTATGATGTCATGATGTTTAAGATTCCCATTTTTATTACATGGGTTATGAAATGATGTATGATTTATTATTTTGTGGCACACATAAGAATGGTATCATTATGAGATGGGTGGGACCAATATCTCCCTCCAATGCATTGGGTAAAGATTTTATATCTCATGAGATAAACATGGCTGGAATGGTAGGTTATACCGGTTCAGTGAAAAAGGACTGAAACGAGGGTGACTCGGTTCAGAAAGGGACTTTGTCCACTAAGATAATCTTGGAAATGAGTCTTGACTAACAAGAAATGATTCTCTATGATTATGTGTGTATGACACAAAGTTTAATGTTTTAAGTTACGATTATTGTGATTACATTTCACTTCCATGAGTTATCCGAGGTTATGAAATTATGATCTCTTTTACAGGTTAAGATTTCCAAAAGTTATGTGCTTATGTATATGCTGGGATTGATATTTCATTTGTTTACCCTTACTGAGCATTTGAGCTCACCCTTTTATGTTTTCTTTTCCCCAGGATATAAAGAAAGGTTTTAGGTATAATAAAAAGGAAGATCTTTATGGGAGATGTTGAAGATCTTTCACCAGGATTAGAGGATTATATTCCGAGTTTCCAAAGACACTAAACTATTATGATCCTTTTGTGTGTGTTTTTGTTATGTACTAAGTATTCTGCAAATGTAATGTAATGTCAATGTACGTCAAGCTTCGGGTCTCTACAATTTTAATTCTACTATTAATTATTATGTAATATAAGTGGAAATTAAAAATAATAATAATTTATAAATATATTTAAATTAAATTCATTTATAAATTCTGAATAAAAAATAGTAGTTTTTTATTCTTTTAAACTCTTCTAAAAAATATCATTCTGTCATGGTGGTTTCTGACCACTTATGCAAATAATGAGCATTAAATTTTGTCTTATGACCATAATCAATATTAGTATAAATATATTTCATGATTAAATATAATATTAATAATAAAATATTGTGTAATATATTAATAACTTTGGATAAAATATTTTTAAACAAAAATGATATTAAAAATAACCAATCATATTAATTTTAACTAAAAAAATATAATTTCCATGAGAATGATTCATTGAATTATAATTATTTGATGAGATATTGAACTCCAAAACATCATGGTTAACATAAATACTATTACATAAAACTATTAGATATTATGAAACAATTCAATATATTCATTAAACCATTACCATTACATCATAGTAGTTCTCCAGAAATGAATCAAACAACCTAAAAAAATTTTGTAATAACAATTATTAATTAACAAAAAACATGAGGTTAAATGGATTACATAGTAGAAATGAATATAAAAATTATTTTGAATCATGTAATTGATGAAGGTTTATTCAATAGATATAATCACTACTGGAAAATGGGTCTATACCCACGGTTTTGTGTATAACCGTGGGTATAGGCCCCCCCTATACCCACGGTTTGGGAAACTGTGGGTATAGGGATAGTATTGAGACCTATACCCACGGTTTTGGAGAACCGTGGGTATAGGCCCCCTATACCCACGGTTCATGGAAAACCCGTGGGTATAGGTTGTTTTTGAAGACCTATACCCACGGTTTTGGAAAAACCGTGGGTATAGGTGTTGTTTAGCGGACCTATACCTACGGTTTTTGAAAACTGTGGGTATAGGTGGTATATTTTTCAAAGACCTATACCCACGGTTTTTCAAAACCGTGGGTATAGAGTTCCCGCGTTATGGCGGGAACAAAAAATTCCGCGGGACGAAATTTTTTTTTTGATGAAAAGACGATCTTAAATAATATAGATATATAGATACGAAATTTTAAATCGCATAATATATTTAGGTTAGTTGGTCAGTACCTCGCATGCCTCAGTATAGGTCGCGGGTTCGAAAACCCGCGTGTTTTATTTTTTGATTATAAGAGATATATTAATATAAGAATAAAAAAGTATAATTATATAACAATTGGTTTGTTAGCTCAGTTGGTCGCTGTGACTGGGCAGCGAACGGGAGGCGCGGGTTCGAAACCCGCTGGACTTTTCTTTTCGATTATAACTATTATATTAACATATTAAAATAAAATTATGAGTATATATCAATAGTGGAGTTAGGTCAGTTGGTCACTTGGTGCGGCGTGGGATTCAGGTGTTGCGCGGTTCAGGGTTCGATTCCCTTCCGGCGCGGTTTTTTTGAATTCAATTACCCCACGGTTTGAAAAACCGTGGGATTTGTTGTGTGCCACGCTGTAACAGCGGTGTGGCACACTTTGACCCCTATATACCCACGGTTCTCCAAAACCGTGGGTATAGGCTGAGACCCCTATACCGATGCCATTCCAGCCCATGATTCCCAAAACCGTGGGTATAGGCTATACCCACGGTTTTGGGGGCTATACCCACGGTTTTGAACCGTGGGTATAGGTCTTTTTTCCAGTAGTGAATTTTATTAGATAATAGAAATAACACATGCACTCAACGATATGTTTTGGCCTAATAGTTCCCATTAGTGATGATTTGTTCACTATCAAAATGTATCACTATCTATAAATATTACTATTTATCCCATTAATTTATGTTCCATATTTTTAATTTATATGTAATTTTATTATTTAATTATTCCATTATCAATATATTTTATATGGATATTTATTTATCAATAATTAAATTTTAGATACTAAAACTAAAAATTTATATAGAAATGGGGGCCACCATCATATAGTGGTGATGTTAGAAAACATACAGGAGAAAACTTCTTTGAGTTTATCAACATAATATTCCAATATTTATTCACATATATGATCTAGAGGTCAAATTTATTTCTGTTTTTATGGACATATTATCATGATATTGGTGAAAGATTGCAGTTGAAAAAAAAACTTCATAAAGTTATAAATTATAAGATTTTAATATATTTATACTAAAAAATGTTATATATTTGAGTTGAAGTTGTAATGTGTTATATATTTTATATAATATTCATTTTGGAATTCATTAATTAAATATTACAAATCATTTTTTTTGATTTTTTTGATACTCAACAGAGGTAATGATGAAAGATAAAATTAATTTACGAAGGTCCAGGGTGTGATAAAAACCACGATATAGACAGGGAAATTCTTTTGTGATATATAATTAATTATAGGTGGTAAATGTTTCAATATATCTGAATATAGAATATATATGGAATTTGACTACTTCACTTCTTTACCAGAAGGGGGAATAAACCCTATAGAAATTATAAATTGAAGTGGAAACAAGTTTCACGGAAGACTGTATACTCGAATTCTTACATCCATAAGTGAATAAGTCTTCTGAAATGTTATAGTGTGGAAAATTAAAGAAACTGATAATAAATAGACTTACCAACCTAAACCTTGTTTTGGATGTTATATGTTATTCCATCTAATGATGTGTTGTGAGATATTCCAAAATTAATGAAGTTACTGAGAATAAAATCAATTGTAGGGATCGAGGAATATAGATAATAGACTGTGTAAAAATATATTGTGAATTCAATATAGAGTTCAATTCCTTTTTTAGGAAGAAATTTATATACCTTAGACTAGTAAGGGAATACTATTTATTGGTCATCTAGTATCGAATGAGGTAGATATTAATGTAGGAACATATATAGTATGAGGTATTATTAAAACATATTCTATGAAAATTGTAGTATTTTTGATAGTCGAGAATCATTTTCATTTATATCTATATAATTCTTTGATCTATTTGGTTTTTTAATGGAATATATGTTATATTCTATAAATATATGCATTCCACTGAATGAAATTATTAAAATGGTCTTTTATTGTCAATCATTCATCATGATGACATGAAATGTGTAAATATAGTGATTGTTTTTACTTTTTATGGAGAAGTATGAAATAATAATTAGCATTGTTTAGATATTTTGATCCAATGTTGTAATCAATTTCTATATTCAAAATGTAAATTTTTGTATTTGGTTGGTTGTATTTATAGTTTCAATAGAGGCTAAGAAATTCATACCGGTATGGTGGGTATAATAAAGTCAAATTCTAAATTAATTACTTACAAGTTAAAAGAATTAGTTATTGGATAAATTGTAAAAATTATTCAATTTTAACATTCCGTGGTAGTGGATCAGTATTCAAATGATTTACCTATATATTTTTATAGATTATAATCATGATGGGATATAAAATGTTACATTTAAAATTCCTTGTTTGAATCCCTATTTATATAAATTTATATTATCTAACATTATTTTAATGAAGATAATTGATGGTGAAAATGTATGTTAATTGGAATAAGGGGTTCATTTTATCGAGTGTTTCAACTTATAATGAAATACATCCAAATGGCACAAAATTATATTATTTTGTGATGAAAATTTAAATCAATAGTATGCGATATTAGAAAATAAATATTATTAATCCAACGATTATAATTATTCTGATCAAAATAAAAAATATAATTTATTTTTAAATAAAAAAAATATATCTAGATATCACCAGCTAAGGTTAAAGGAATATAATATTATTAATAATGAATTTTGATATCAATATAGTTATTATGATTAATTTAATGGATTTTGGTGTTTAAAAACCACATACTATATGTACAGTTTTGATGAACCAAGTCATTCAAAAAAATTCACCTTATGGTGGTATATTTGGATGATATACTTATATAAAAAATACTGGATGTGGATCATGTGAAACACTAGGATATGTATGTTTTAGAAATAAAAATTAAAATTTATTATTAATGTTAATTATGTAGGAATTTGAGTTGATATGAAAAAGATAAAAGGAATGTTGTCTTAGATATCACTGAAGAATTTACTTGAGATAGAGTGATTTTTGGGATGGTTCAAATATTAGAAATGATTTAACTATAACATTTTGAGAATATATTTTTCTACAATTGCTTTTACAAGGAAGAGAATAATTCTAAATTTTACATTTATGTTCCAAATTAATTTTTATAAATATAATGGTATTCATACTATTGTAATAGTTTTAATTATTTTAAATCTAGATTTTTTTATGTTGTTTATTTTGATTTATCAATCATGAGATTGGGATGTTTCCAAACACAAAAATAAATAGTCATAGAATATGTTTCATGAAATTTAGGTATAACAAAAGCTTTCATAGAGGTATGTTTCTTAATTAATTTTATGTTTTAAACTTTTTTGAGTATATTTTCATTTTTTTAGGAGATAAAACATGATAAGATGGTTCTAATGTGGCCTAATATAATATAACATCATAGAATATTCCACTGAGTAATCATTGGGTAGAGGGGGGTATCAGACACCTTGTGAATGTGGGGGAGGTGTGGATCCCCATGAGTATCACAGGTTATGTGTTAGTTAGTAAATAGGTACCTGATATCATTTAATAATGATTTTTAGAAGGGTCATATCATTCTTTATGAAATTTAGTGTGTTGATCATTAATATTTGTTTTACAAATATAAAATTTATTTGTTTATAGAATATAATATTCCGGTTCTTTTGATTTTTCTCTAACACATATTTAATAGAGTTCCATGATGGTTGGAAATTGTTGAGATCCTTGGTTTTGGAAATGATATGGGATATTTAAGGGATGTAAATTTTTTCCTAGATATTTTACTATGTATTTATTTTATTATATATGGGTGGATTATGAGGTTATGTTATTCAATGATCTGGAATTTGATATGATTACAATCCAATTTATTGGAACTATGTTGACTAGTTTCAGATACTGGATGAAGTAGTTGTACGTTTCATTACGACACTTTGTTTTCACATTAATATTTATTTTCATTATGAAATTTATTTTTATTAATCATAAAAAATTTTACTGTTAATATATAATTACAACCAACCCATTGGATGTTAAGGGTGTCAGTGGATTCAAAAAAATATTATACTCATTCACATTGTGTATACAAAAATATTGTGCTTATAAAATAAATATACATTTTATTAAAAAAAATAAATTTTCCTTTATATAATGGATATGATGTATAGGGACATCTTAGATTAGTGTATGTTTATTTTATATTTGTGTCCAATGTAGTATTCATGCCAATACTAGTATTTTTAGTTGTATTGTTCATGATATAGTACATGGGTTTTAATTTTTAATCATGTTTGGATGTACAAAAATTTTGGGAACACATTATATATTGTTATTATATTATGAGTATGTTTATTTAAATTTTCACAACATATTTTTATTAGATATACCATTTCAATATTTTGATGTGATGGGCCATTTCAACTTAAATAACTCCCCATGTAATATATTACAACTGAATTGTGAATTACAATCCTTCAATTATTGGGCATCACAGATGAAGTGATGTTGTATTTTTCATTGGTATAATAGTCATACTGGGGCGGGACAGAGAAAATTAGAATAAAACAGGTTTCATTCAAATGATTTTTTATGTTTTTGATTTTTTATAACTAGATTAGATTTTTACAAATGGAACATAAAATTAAAATTTTATTGATTTTATGTATATTTATTGTACAATATGAAATTTCTTTTGGAGTATGATAATTTTTTCTTGTTTATAGATATGATTTTGGGGTATGCTAATCACTCAATTAAGGATGAGTAGTTTTATATTCATATCTATTATTAGAATGTATGGATATATAATATGTTTGATTATAAAAGGCATTATAAATGATTGGTTATGTTCTTTTTTAATGTATAATTACTATTCAATTGTGTAAATGATGTGATGAACGAAAATTTTGGTTTTTTAATATATTCCTTATTAATTTAACAGTAGTGTGAATATATTTTTTAGATTCATAGAACATAATATGTGATTTGATCAGACTAAAAAATGAGGATAAAGAGAATTATGATATGGGGTTTGAGGGAATGTTGATCATGTTCCCTTAGTTCATGAACAAGATAATCTAAAAGAGAAAAATATCACTGAGATTTTTATTAATGTGAAATAAAATATAGATTTGATACCACCACAAGAAGTTGGGGGTTATATTATATTATAGAATATTTTTTCGAAACTAATCCTCCAATAAAAAGTGGATATTTAATGACTCGTAGATGAAAGGTTTCATTAGAGAAAATGTGTCATATACTTGAGAATATTGAATCTCGTAAGGAAAACACAGTGAGGATTTAATAATAATCATTAAGGGACAATCTCAGTACTAGTAAGTTATATTGGTGCATGTGAAGTAGAGTGAGGGGCTGTTAAGATATTCTATCTCGGTTGTATTATTCATGTAGTGTAATCATTATATGTTAATGATATTCATAGGTTATGTTTTTACAGAGGTTATATGGGGTAATATGTCTAGTATTGATTATTCAAATTAGGTCACTCACTTTCTCCATTTCATCACAACCTTGGGAGGTAAAATTCTTCTAAAGCATAACAGTTTTTTATTAGAAAAAGTTAGATATATTATCCTATGTTTTTTATATTATTTACCATATTTCAAAGAGTTGGAAATGAAATCATTAAATGAAGACAAGTATCATGAGGTATAGATGAAGGGTATTGTATAAGTAAAGGCAATATGTTTTTTTGTAATAAGAGGATTTTTTTACTATTACAATGATAAAAGGATGTTGGGCTCTATGTTGAAAACATTTTCTCCACATTATCTACCTATTGGTGTGTTTTTATAGTGTTATGTTCGTGGTAAAAGTTTACATACCTTATTTTTTTCGTAATGATCTTTTGTAGTTTCACAAATGGAGTAATATGGTATATATAAGAAATACTATTATAATGGGTCACAGATGAGTATAGGTGTTGGTTTACATTAAATATATATATCCTGAGAATAGTCCATTGTATTTCACTAAATTTTGAGCCATATTTAATCTAGGAGATCAAGTCAAGGAGGTCTTATAGATTCAAAGGTATAAGTTTACTAAGGATTTTTTTCTATAAAACCATAAGCTTTTAGGATATATTTTTCTCAAATGTAATAAATATGATGGATATCTAGCTCCATGCGCAACACTAAACATAAACTAGATGTGAATTATAAGATATTTTTTAAAAAATATAACTTGAATAAAACCATCATTACAAAAAAATATATTACTCATCTAAAATAGATTACATTTAGAGGATAAATAATTATTTTGATTTAATTTTAAATTTGGTTGGTCTTTCTCAAATAACTAGTTTTTAAATTTTTTAAAAATGTATCCCAAATAAAATAATTATTCAATTTTATAAGAATATTAATTATAAACACTTTTTCAACAACCCATAAATTCATTATTGATATGAAAAAATAATAACACTTAAGAATGTAATTTTTCAATAAGACATTTTTTCTTTAAATTTTTTACATTCATTTATTAAATAAAAATATAAATTATATAGTTATAATTTTATACGCTGAAATTTTTATTTCAACTCAACAAGTCATAATAAACTTAGGATTAAATTTTTAAATTAATTTAGAAATGATAAATTTTTGGTGAATATTAAAAAAGTCAATTTTGTAAAATCTGTAACTTTCATAACATTTTTATACTAAAATAATGGTAGGAATGTTTATGAAAAATTTATGAAATAAAAAATATATATTAATAAATTCTAAAATATCATAAAAATATAAAATTGAATTATTAAAAACCAAATTTCTCATACTGGAATATTAAATAATAATTTAAATTAACAAAAAAATTTACATTTGTTTCATTTAATTAAGTATCTACATGGTAGAATTACGTTCTAGTTTGTTTTCAAATCCATATAACTCTTATTTAGTTAATAATAAACCAATTTATATTATATAAATAAATAACATGTATAATTTTATCATAATCATAATTTTTAAGAATAAAATGAACTTTTCTAAAATTGGATTTTATGCATACTATGATCTAAAATTAAAAATATTTTTTATGACCATTTATAATTTTTTT
Source organism: Viscum album (assembly GCA_963277665.1). NCBI lineage: Eukaryota > Viridiplantae > Streptophyta > Magnoliopsida > Santalales > Viscaceae > Viscum > Viscum album. The sequence goes on along the minus strand of OY728121.1, from coordinate 1,650,776,108 downwards.
TAATTTTTTTTTAATATTTGGTAGATATATTTATAAATTATTTCATATGGGACATTTTATTTTTATGATTTAAAACTAAATTTCATATGGAGGATTTATTTACAACAGTTTAAACAAGAAATAGTAAACCTAAAAAATAAAAGATAAAAATACATAATGGTTTTTGAAATTTTTTGATTGAGGAATTATATTGATTAAAAATTAAAAAACTCTATTATTTACCTGTTTTGGATCTTCACGAACAATTAATATTGACATTAACTTTTATATTATTATAAAAATATCACCTCTCCAACTTATAAAGAAATATTTAGTACCCCACTTCTCTACACACCCCAAGCCACTTGAATTTTCCCAAAATATATCAAAAAAATAAAATAAATCTCTTATAACAATATTATTGGTTCTATAACTCTATATACACTACCTCTAAAATACTTAATCTTTTTTTAATGGAGCTTTTCCAAAGATTAATGTTAAAGTCACACGTAATCATTTTTTCATTACTTCTTATTTATTTAATCTACATCATTTGAATATAATATAATCATGTTGAACTAATTAAATAATTTTCATAATTATACATTATTTTATTATCTTTAGGGTATTACAATTCCATTCCAAACTCTCAAAAATTCATCCAATGAAAACACTGCTTGGGTTATGTGAAGACTACCACCTCTATAAGAGGTGTGAAAAAAATTTCATTACATTCTTACATGTATAGTTATAAACGTTATTTAGTAGATTAGTATTATAATTATATTGATATTATGATTCTACAACTACAAAAAAATATATACCTTCATGCCATTATTTGTAATCAAATTGTCCTCTTATGTGTATGACTAGAATACACCATGCAAAAAAGTGAGAAAATTCGTTGAGTAATCTATTCATTAATTCATTGATAATAAATATTAAAATAATAATCACCACAATAAATTAACAAAATAATATCTTTAATACTATTTATGATTTATATTTTCAAAAATATTAACTTTCTTACCTTTATTCATCCATAGGTTAAAATTACATCTTTTTTGGGTCGGTTTAACAACCTATACGAACACTGATATAAATTTCTATCATGGGTCAACATGTAAACATTTGTATGGAATTTATTTTAAATAAATGATAAAAATATTATAAATATTTTCATATTTTTTATATAAATATATGAAAATTTATTATTTTACCACCCCTTTTGTACTTACATAGTTATCAAAATAATAATATCACCAACTTCATTATCATTAATTATTTGGGAAATAAAAAATTACTAAAAAATATTAAAATCTATAATTATAAAATTTTTATTGTGTATTATATAATGATAATTTTTTTGATTAACATTGAATATATAAAAAAATGGAACAACTATTATGAAGCCAGTAATGAAAAAATATAAATACCTAAAAATTTCCATTGATATAAAAAATATATAGAAAAAATCCGATTCATAATGGATGATTATAAATAAATTTTAACAAGAAATTTTTTAATGAATAAGCCTATTATATTTGTGATTAATATTACTATTTTTATTATATACTTTTTTAAATTACTTTCATGGATTTCTAGAATTAATGTGAGGTTATTTCATCTCAGTATCATTTATTTGAAAGTCCTTTTTTCATGAACTTATTTTCAATTTATAGGTTTTTTTACAATCTATTGGATTTATATAATCATGAATTATCTTTTATTAATGGTATATAATGTTAAATTTCAATATATCTCTTCCAAGGGGTTTTTAGTATAATTATTCTGAATCCTTAATGGGTTTTCCTGAATAAACATTTTTAAATATTTGTAATGATTAATTTTTTAATATGGGTTCACAAGTTTTTTTTCATTTCTATAATTATAAAATATATATTCAATATCTAACCAATATTAATTTTTTGATTCAAATGTTTTAAATTGATGAATTTCATTCTAAAAATGTATATCATCATTTAGAAAATTCACTAACACTTTTACAATGATTAATATTTGGTGATCATATTTTGTCTTCCCTCCATGTTTCACATTTGTATTTGGAAAACTAAATACTTTTTATGTAATGTGACCTTAATATTTTGAATTTCCTCATTTAGAGTGGTTTTTTAATTTCACTTTTATTGATGTGTGATTTTAACTATGTTATTTGAAAATCATAAAATGGGTTTCCTTAGAAGATTTTATGTTTTATATTTCCCTCACAATTGATTTGTATAACCTTTATATCATTATATAATATCAATTACTGTATATTACTTCTAAAATTGAGTTAAAAACTCACTCTACCATTTTCATAGTTGACATCAAAATAAAACATCATTATTATTAAAATTGATAAATAGTTTATAAAATATTATTTATGGTTTTTCTTACATTAACCTATTTTTATAAAAAATATCCACACCATTTCTGATAATATTTCATGAATCACCCCATAAATTCCCATTTTGATAACTAATTTTGGATAATTAATTTTTGGTGTCATATAATTGATTTCATGAAGTCAATTTTTGTGATACCATTTGGATATTTTTTAAAACCCTTCCTCAATCAATTGATTCATTATGGATTGATAAACATCATATAGCACACGTGCACAAACACACACATTATAAGATTGGAGGGTCCTAAATACAACATGAATGCATTGGGTAAATTAGTGCATCTCATGAGATAATAATGGGAAACATGTATTGACACTCAATACATAGTGGGATGCAGGTTGTGAATCATTATCCATAAAAGGAAACATATTGTGATGAATACTCCCATATAGGGAATATGATAATATTCCGGATCAACTATGTTATGATTCTTATTCTTATTATTATGAAACATTTATATTTTACTTTAATTATATTTATCATCGTGGATCTTGTTTACTATCTTACACACTAATATAACAGTACATGTTTATTTATTTGAAATTATATGTCCCATTATCATGACTTATGAAAAAATATTATTGTCCTTTATAAATTATAGTAAGAAATTATCCACTTACACAATATTTATTTTATCCTTATTTTCTATCCCTTGATGACATGTTGATATTGTTTCTCATACCAAACAGTTGAGGTATCCTATTTCCTATGTTTATTCCCTGAGTCCTGAAGATAGGTATAACCTATGACAAGTATTTTAGAAACCCAACCCCAGTATCATGAAGCTGATATCTACATTATCAAATTGAAATAAGACAAAGAAAATTTTTCCTAAAGGACCAGATAGTTTAGTACTCTTTATAAAAATGGATACATACTTGAAATTATTATTTCAATTAAAAACATCAAACTAAAAAAATAATTTTGGGAAAAAATTATTCCCCTTAGTGTATCCCAGCATATCTAGCACAAAAAACATCCTTATATCCTATGAAAAATAGAACCTAAGATTGGGATAAGTATAGATGCATAGTAAGGGTAAGAGTATAAAAAATTTATGAATAAATATTTCATTATAAATATCAAAAAAATATTAAATTTAATAAAAAAAATGAGCACAATATGGACAATGTAAATGATGATCAAATAATTTCCCAATATATAATTACATGAGGTTTAAAAATTGAACATGGTTATTCTATTTTATTGAATAATCACCTGGAATATAAATAACTTTATTAATAATTACATGACTAATAATATGGGAAATATATAACATAAAATCATGTCTTTTACCAAGAGATCGAATACATTGAAGGATTTTTACATCACATCTATATAAATGGGTAAGGCCTCAACCAAAACCCAATCTAGATAGTCTCACAAGACCTAACGATGCATCAATGTGATATTGTGGACCCCACCTATCACATAATAATTCTAATTAAATCCTCTTATGAAAGGGGTGAAACATAATAACTATAATATTTCATATTTAAAAATTATTGTATGAAATGTTAACAATTACCCCCATCAATATATAAAATAATTAACCATACATAGAAATACATATGGTATCAATCTGTTATATGAAAAATGAAACAAATAAAAAACCCTTTTAAATAATTAATAATGATGATATGAATATAACATATCCTGAATTGATTCTAATTAAAATCAAGTGTTGATTTCAGTGATTAATTTAAATAAAAAAAACGATCACTAAAAATGTTTTTGCAAAAAATAAGGGTTTCATTTTAAAAATTACCACTCAAAAAATGACATAATCTTTTTCATAAAATAAATTTAATTTAAAATGACAATGATAACATGTAAAAAAAATTAAATATTGACTGGGCATGATAGTTAATGTTATAATAATATCATGCATGTCAGTGAAAATATTTCTATCGCATATTCAGTGAAATCAAAATAGTGATTGTTTTCAAAAAATACATGTAGATTCATTTAATAAAATTTTGTAAAAAGTAAAAATAATGGATTTTAAAAATTAGTTTTAAATGTATATGAACAATTTATAACTTATTTAGAAATCATGGGATTTAATGAAAAGGGATTTCCGACTAAAAGATAAAATAATTCAGGTATTCTTAAAAAAAATATCTCAATAATTTTATGTACCAAAGAGTGGAAAATTGTACTATTACATTAAAATTTTCACTAGTAATAAAATTTAATTAAAATGATTTTTTATGAGATGTGTATGAAAATAATTCCCCCATATGAGATATAAAAATAGGTTATCCTGAATAATTATGATGTTCATAAATAAACACTTACAACTTTGGAAAAATTTGAATAGTAAGTCCAATAAGATAAATGCCAAAAAATATAACATTAAATACCATTTAAGTAAAAATATTTATTATATAACATATCATATATGATTTATATAATCCTCACAATGGAAATTAGTGGTGAATATGAAATATGTCTAGTGAATGATAAAGTGATATGAGATACACTCACCTTACGTCTGACTCGTCACGTATGTTATTAATATTCATAAAAAAAATACTTCCATTATTATTTTCATTATTAAAAACATTTTTATTGTTTATTATGAATATTATTTCACTTATTTCCATGATATATATGATTTTTTATTGAATTGTATATTTTTCAGATGCTTTGAAAATATTTGGCTAATGTTTCATTAATGAAATTGGTAGGTTGATGACATTCAAAAAAGTAATTAGTTTAACATGTATAGAATAATTATCATGAAAAAATTTATGATATTTTTACGTCAATTTTATATTCGAAACTAATAATTAATGTATGTTATGAAAAATTATGTGCATTACAATCATTGACAGTACGAAATACGTATTCATGGGTAATGATTCCTTTATTGATTGGTAATTATGGAATGAAGTTATGTAATGTTTTATCATTCCATAATGATAATAATATCATATATACACTATTATTTATTTTATTATACCTATATATATCATATATTTGATGTGTTGATGAAAATAGAATCGCATTGTATCGTTACGGTGGTAGTCCACACACACAATAAATAATGTAATAATTTTAATGTGTAAAAACAATATAGTATCATTTAATAATTATAATTATGTCATTAAGATAATAGTAATATCAATCATATAACATATATTAGTTAATATTATTTTTATTACATCCCATGTAAATAGTTTGTGAAAAATTAATCACATCACTTCATGGTGCTGTAATATGTTTCAAAGAAGATAGATGATATCATATCCCACATCGAATTGAAAATTAAAAGGTATATATGATATAATTACTATATAGGGATAATTATGTTATAAATTTATTATATATAATTAATATTGATAACTATACATGTCCTTATGAGTTGGTACTGGGAAAATGTTTGACATCAGTTCGTGAGGTTGTAGTCCACCTTATCCATGAATGATGATCATATGACCCATTTGAAGGAAGGGAAAATTGTTTTAGGTATTGAATTCCACCTAAAATAATAAAATAATATTTTATATATTAATTTTCTGAATATAATAATGTTTTAATAATGATTTATCTAGGTGGATATTTAACTAAAATAAAAACTCCCATTAGAGAATGTTACCTCTTGTATGTGTAACCTCTATAGGTTTTCAAAAACCTCTTTCCATTGCGATATTTATAACCAAAATAAGACTTATAGGATGATTGTATTTATTTTTTCTATTGATGGTATATCCAAATGACTTGAGAGATGATATTAGGTGATGAGTGTGAGTGCATATTATAATTTTGGAGGAGTGGCATTTTTGAAAATACCAAAAACATATTTGATAATGGGAAGTCACTCCTAATTCATCCAGCATTAATATATATAAATAATGGATTTTAGGGATTATATGGTTTATATACACCTCCATTATAAAAAACCATAGATGTATTTGACATGTTATTCTTTATGCGTTATGTTGAGTCCCTTTAGAAAATTAGTATCCACCACGTTAATTAGTTAGAATCTTGGAAACAAAAATAATTTTGACTAAAATAAAATTAATCATAATAGATCATTTTGGAAAAAATATTATAGATATTAAATTCAAAATATAAATCAAAAAATTTACACATTTTGAAAATTCGTTTTAACATAAGTTCATGGAAGATGATTAAATACCACTTACAACCATATCCACAGTAATTCATAATTATTATATTTGTCAATACTTGTAACCTAAATATTAGATGAACCAATGAAAAATATTAATTATTATTATAACTTTTAAACCAATTTTTTAAAAATAATTTAACATTTGTGATAACTTTCAATTGAAAATTAATCCCAGAGATGCGATCATAAAGAATGTTTTCAAAGAAAGAATGTTCAAAATATTACAAGGTTTTTGTATTAAAATTCAATATGAAAATGATTCCAATGATATAAATTTGTTTAATAGATATATATTTTAACCAATTATACATTAAAACCATTTAAAAATATAATTAATATTTATATATAATTTAATTACAAAGGGATCATTCAATTTAAATTATGTATTTTCATAATTGATTGAAAATTGAAATATTTATGAAATTTAAAATCAAATCAAAAATATATATTTTTAATATGATTATTTCAAATAATGAACAATATTTTATCAAATAAATTTTCTGAAATAAGTAATGTAATATTTTAAATTATATTCACAAGGCATGATTAAATTTTATTTTTGAAAAGATATTTTTCTTCAGAAATCATTTCTTTTCAGATGATTATTATTCTATATTTAATATATTGATAACCTTATTTTTTTAATTTAGTTATTACTATTCATACAAAAAAAATTATAGTTTTGTTATAATGGTACTCTTTATTATGTTTATTTGGACTTGGGGTTGTGGGTTCTAAAATCCATCGAAAGGACTAACTTTAATGAAATTTGTCATGTGGGTTGCTTAAGATCTGTGTTACATTTCACATATACTATCAAAAAAATATTATTAATTTTATAATTTAGTGGAATTACATTATACCCACCTTAAATAATTTTCATCCATGATAATAGTTATAGAAACAACCACATAATAATATATAAAGAGATGTACAAAGGTCATATGAAATAACACATAACTAGGTTTCCAAGTTGGAGAAACATTGGTTGAATGATGAGTTGTGTACAAATTAAAAGTGAGTAAATAATTATAGATAATGATAGTGGACATTTATCACAATAATTTAAATGATTAATTAAAATAATAGGACATCAAAACCAAAAAAATATATCATTATTTGAAATACCATTTGAGTCGTAAAAGATGAAGGTTATAGAATATATATTTTTTGTTTCAAATTATTATTCCTAATTTTGAGTAATTTTTTTACAATCCAACTATAAAATTAAATATACTTACATAAAAATTAATATTTCATAAACACAATTTCACCCTATTTTTGTTCCTCGATCAATTTTTAATTCATCGCATACTCCATGAAATGAATATAAAAAATTATTTTTCTCTAAGGCAAAAAAATTTAATTTTTATGAATCATAAGATACATAATATCACAATAATTCATTCATTAAATCAAAAATTATTATTATATCATAAATATTTTTATGGGTTATTCAGTATGTATAAATCCTTTTTTAGTGAAGTAATAAATTAGTCTTTAAAACCTCAATTAATGTTAAACATAAACTATTTTATAAATGGATATCCTTATATCCCATACCTAATTATTAATATCTAAAATATTAAAGAAAATGTTACTATATTTCGAAAATGAACTTAAAATTAATCCATGAAACGACGTGAATTAACTCTTAATCATCACCCACCAAACATTTTAATACCATAATTGTGTATTCTCTAGAATCATGTTAATTAAATGAATTACTATAAGAACATATGGAAACTTGAATCCTTCTTTATTACATAAATAAAAATCATATTATTGGACATATTACATACCCTTTAAAATGATTTCAACACTATCAATGAAATAATAAATCAATTTGTCTGCAAATCATGTATTAGTTGCATGGTAGTATGTACTGTACAATTTATGTTATCCATATAAAAAATATATTTACCCCAACAACATTACATCAACATCAGAAATTTTTTAAGGATTTTCATTTCATTAATCATTCCTTACTTGAATTTCCACCTATAATAAAATCAATTTTCCTAGAAATTGGTAACATTAATCATATCATACCTAATAATTAATAAAATTGTACTATGTTATAATTAGTTTACTTTTAATAATTCATATAACTATAATAAAATTGATTAAAATACCAATATAATATAATTCAACAATCAAAAAATATGAATATTAATCATTCCCATTTTTTTATAGAAATAGAATATAATTTACCTTAACCCCAAAGCTTATTTTAACGTATTATAAATTTTCATTTGGGGTATTTATTTTCATATTGTTGTACCTACTTAAAATTCAAGCATTGTAAATTATAATATTCATTCTATCCCTTTAAGTGAAAAGAACGGTGTAATATTTCTCCACTCATGAAGAAAACCCGTTTTACTTTTATTCATGTAACAAAGAATTTCCTTCTAAAATTATCACATTTTTTAAAATCCTTATTTCCCATCATCAATTTATCTATATTTTACTTGGCTACCATCTTATTTTCATTCTTCGCTTTAAATCCATAATACACAAAGAATTATTTCTCGGTCTTGATCTCACATGACATTATTTCATCATATGATGAGAAATTTTAGGGGAATAAATCCCTTTCAGAGGATTATCCTATCCTCAAAAAATTAAATTTCAATATTTTTAATTATATTATGTACATAGTTCGTATCACCGCTTGTTAAACATGTAATTTTGGAATCAAACTTATAATCATTTTCTTCTACTTTTCTTCATATAAATAATAAAATAATTTTTATATCTACTCATTGTTCATGAATAAATATTTTCCATTTTTTTTATATCAAAATCATTTGGTTATATGCTTCTTATTTCATCATCATCCTTTGTGTATTGAAATAATTTCCAAAATAGACTTTTATATCTAGATAGATAATGATATGAAATGTAAAATTTATCTCTTTCACTTCTGCATAAAATGAGAAATACATTCTTTAAATAAATTTTCCATTTATTAGTTAAAAATGGATTTCTAGTCCAATGGTATGATGGAGGATAGAAAAATATGAATTTTTCTATCATCATTGCACAACACGATGGATCAAAAAGTTTTCTCAATATGGGAAGTGTTATTAAAAATTACCCAAGCCATCTTCCCTAATATGGTTACAACTTGAATAGTTCCAACTATAGCTCTAACTACATCATTATTATCTAATAAAATAGGTAAATACCTACATTGGTTATGTTTATAAATATAGCTCTGATTCCTTCAATTAGGTACCATTTTTAAACTATAATCAACAATATATTAGATCATAACATTATGAAACATATTTTATAATCCAACTAAAATTTAATCAAATATAATAAATTGAATTCTTTTTATATATAATCACATAATCATAAATATGGGTTCACTAGGGATGTAATATTTTTCAATTTTGTCATAATTTTTTTAATGGAAATGTGGCTTTTCCAAAGAATATCCCTGAAGACTCTCAAACTGAATGTGTATTAAGGACCTTTTTTGTGCACAATGTAATGATTGGGTCATGTTCAATGTGTCATTTCTTAAGCAATTATGACTAGGTATATATATTTGATAACAACATTCATTTGTTGCAATAAACAGAGGAGGTATTTAAAAATAAAAACCACATAATACTTCCATACCAAAACATTAAGATGTTCTTTGTTACATATCCTAAAATAATATCTTAGGGTTATGTTTATTGATGTTGGTTCTCAAAGATACAATTCCCAAAGATTCTACCAAACTTGTTATAATAAAACATATTGTGACCCAACCCTTGTATCCGAGAGACGATGTCTAATTTTTTACATTCAAATATGACACGCGGAATCACAACACGAAGGACCAAATTGTTAAGAAGTCTTGGTAAACTAGATACCTACTAATAATTGTTATTAAAATTGAAAACAAAAATACAAAAATTATTTTCATTGATAATTTCATTATTTTTACTTGAGTGTCCCGATATATCAAATAAAAACCCTTTTTGGTATCTACGAGAAACTGAACCCTAATTAATGGTGAGATTAGACGATCGATAAGGGTAATAATACTATAGAATATATGAGTAAATAAAGAATAATCAACATTTATTGATAAATAGCTGAATCACAAGTCATTTATTTTACAACATGAGAATCATGTAGTATGAATAAATGATGGAAAAGTAATTACATATATATAATCACATGAACTTTAAAATATTACCATGGATACGATATCTAATCAAATAATCACACAGAATATCAATAATTTAATTCATAATGATGGAATGAATAATGATCAACATATAAAATGTATAATCTAGGTTTATGAAACGATAACTAATAAAATCGAGTATTTTTTCAAGGCATCAAATTTTATTGATGCATGTGCCAAAAAATCCATATAAATGGGTAAGGCATCCAGGAAAACCCAATCAAGATTGCCTTATGTGACCTGCTGATACATCAAATGGCTATAATAGTCCACTAATATCACATAATACTTATAATTTATTTATAATATAAATGGGGCGAACCCAAATCAATATACACAATCCTATTGTCATACAAACATAGAAAATGATGATAATTACCCCAATAAATCAACATAGTCATAAACCATCCAATGTAATATGAATGGTATAAAACTGACACATCCCTTGTCAAACTGAACAGTTATAATATAATTAAACAATACCAAAAATATCAATAAACATATCCATAATAGATCATAATTACAGTGAATAGTTTATTTCATTGATGAATAGAAGTACCCGAAAAGATCCTGAAAATATTATTGTGGAAAATAAACGTTTTCATTGTGAAAATAAACTATTAAAAAAATATAAAAAATTCATTTTACAATACCATCCTTTTAAAATAAAATTGAAATATTTTAAAATTTTTCTTGAAAACATAGTGTGTTCAAAATAGTTTAGAATTCAGTACATGAAGTATATGATAATGAAAATATTCCATTCTCATTTTTTATGAAAGTCACAAAAGCGTGGTTTTTAAAATGAAATGTAGAATACTATCAAAAAAATTAAAAAATTAAATTTGTAAAAATATCATTATATATAATTTTTAAATATTTAATAAAAATTAAATTTTTTTATAAAACAAGGGGTTTGATAAAAATTGAATTTTGACATAATAGATAAATATTTTCAAATTTTCATAATAATATTTTCTAAATTATTTTATGTTTCAAAGAGTGGATAAATTGTTTGATCACTTAAAAATCATCAGTAAAAAAAGGATAAATTTCTTTGATATAAATAAAAAATAATTCTCCCAGGGTAGATGTAAATACAAGAAATCCTAAATACTAAATAAATTAAGAAATTAATTGTTACCATTTTGGTAACTTATAAATCATACTGTCGATATAAGGAATAGATTTAAATTAAAAATGAAATACAATTAAGTTAAAAATATTCATGATATAATATATGAAAGGGGGATGATATAAAAAATTCATGTTTTGGATATGGAATATGTCCCACGAAAGTAAAATTTTGACTAGAAAACCATAACATTGGAATAACTCATCATGTACGTTATTTAATTTCTATAAAAATAAATATTTGTCATTTATTTACATGACTAATATCCTTTTAAAGTTAATTATACTGTATATTTCACTTATTACCATGTTATATATGATTAAATTATCAATTATATTTATGTCATAGGTTTTGAAGATATTTGAATTATGGTTAAAAAGTATTTGGAAGATTGGCTATGATCCAAGAGGTTAAAATTTAATCATATACCGCATAATAATAATGTAAAAATATCATATTTATAAATTAATTACTCTTTTTATTAACTCATTATTTATGATTATGAATAATGAAGAACATTACAATCATTGAAAGTGCATGTCATACGTACGCATGAGTAAAAATTATATTTTTAAATGTTCATTATGGAAAGAATGAATTTATATTTTAACATTCCATAATGACAATAATATAATATATAATATATTATTTCATTTAATATACTAATATATATATCATCTATGTGTTTTGATGATGACAATAGAGAATCCCCGTATTGTTATGATGGTAGTCCACATGCACAAAAACGGTGTTATTATTTTTTCGATTATAAAAAATTAATCGTATACTAAATTTTTAGAATGAAAATTATTTCTTGAATAGAATAATTATTTCATTTTTATCACATATATTCATTATCTTTATCCTTTTTTCTTCCTTGTAATGGGTTATAAAAAAACGAATCACAACGCTTCACAATGAGGTAGTTTTTCATACACAGAAATGATGTTCCCCAAAGGAAGGGACTGTAAAATTTATATTTTATATAATTATTGTAGATAAGTAATTATAATAAAATTATAATATATATATTGTATATCGATAATCATACCCAATCATTATTATTGGCAGTGGAAAATAAATAACCTTGGATCATGAGGCGGTAGTCCGCCATACACATGGATGATGATTTTGCAACCCATCTGATGGAAGTAAAGATGGTTGTGGGTAATTAAATTAAGATAAAAACAACATATTATATTTATAATACTTATTATATTATATTACATTTTTTTAATAACAATTTAATGATGTGGAGAAAGAAATAATATAAAACCACTTTTGAAGAATTTAACCTCTTCTTTTGGTAGCCTTTTTAAGAATACTGCAAAATCCTTCCAGTGATAGATTTATGCCCAATAATGAATCTATAATAAGATTATAAATGTTTGGAGTTTATTTTTTGAGGTTTTAGTCAACCCAAATGGCTTTATATGTGTTAATAAGTATGTGGAGTTATTTTCTTTTTTATAATTTAGTCATAGAATTATTTTTATAAATACCAAAAAGTATTAAATAATGGGGAGTCACACTCACAAGATGTGTCACAAAAAATTATAAATAATTGAATGTAGGGATTTTATTGTCCAAAAAACCTTACTAAAAAACATATTGTTTAAACATTCTATCCTATAGCATTCATGTTTACTCTATTTTACCACATTAATTTCTACTATAGAAATTATTTTTTAATCTTATGTAATTAAATCATTATGAAAAAACTAAAATTACCCATAAAAGATAATTTGAAGCTAATTATTATAAATATTTAATCTATTTTATTAATATTGTTTCTCATGTGCTGTTAAAATAAATTTTAACACAACATCATATAACGCAAATAAATCCTGCTTTTAACCATAAGCACAGTAATTAGATTTTATTACATGTATATATTATTATGACTAAATAATCAGATTAAATTAACAAAAAGATTTATTTATTAAAATTAAAAATATTTAATCAATTTTATCAAATTATATACACATGAGTTGAATTTTTTTTAAAAATAAGTCCCCAGAAGTGATAAAAAAGTGGTATTTCAATGAGAAAATGTTCAAAAGTTTAAAATGTCTTTATATCAAAATTCATGATTAAAATTATTAAAATTACCTATAGTAGAACAATTGATATATTATTATACTAATTTTATGTGAAAACATATTCAAAATATAATATAAATTATATATATAATTTAATCAAAATGGCTTCCTTCAATTAAAATTTAGTATTTTTATTATTCAACAAAAAATGATGTATTTTAGAAAAATATGAAAAATTATCTTTAATATAATTTTGAAATTATGATTCAAAAATTGTAGTATGTTTTTTCAAATAATTTATCAGTAACTTGTAAATATCAATTTTATATAATCTGTTCAAATCACGACTAAAACATTTTTTAGAAAAAGAGTACTATTTTTGAGAAAATTCATAATTGTTTATTTTAAATGATTCTTATTGAATTTAAATAATTATATAACCTTATTTTTCATAATTTATCTTTTAATATTAAAAAACTATTGTTTTATTTTTAGATTATAATTTTATAATATGATACATTTCATTTTGGCTTGAGGTTGTGTGTTCCAAAAACTATCAAAGAGATTAAATTTAACGAAATATATTTCATTGGTTGTTTATGCATGAGGTTGTGTGTCACATATCCTATCAAATACATGTTATTATTTTTATTAATTTTCAGTGTTATAATTATATAGTATTTTCTAGTGTTGTTCAATTATGGAGAAATAAACAAACGTTATTTAAAATTACTTGATAATGTATCTACACCTCATAGACCCTAAACCTTTTATCCACGGGATTGTGTGATGTCGTTTTATATTTTTAAAATGAGGTGAAATAATTGTATTATTATCTTTTTTTATATAACATCTTTTCCAATTTATTACTTAAAACAACTATTTAGAACTAGAAATATGAGTTTCAGTCTGGGGTTCTTCAATTGGTCTTTGTGAAAGATTTAGTAATTTTTATCAATAGTATTGTTATTTTTTGTAGAATAATATAGTTATTTATGTGGGAAATTATTAATTGATTTTATTAATCCTTATGGATAACCCTATGTAAAATGAAATAAACTCACATTTTTTAATATATAAATTTAATTATTTATATTAAATTACTACCTTCCTAAGAATATAGAATTTGGATTTGACTGTGCTAAAAATGAACTTGTTGTAACCATCATTCAAAAGGATAGTTGAGTATAAAGTAAAATGTTATTCATAGTATAATGATTGTTCCTAAGACTACATAAAATACCTTACCGTATGAGGTGATATTTTTTTCTCAATCACATTCTCATTATAAATCATTATATTTGATTTATTATGTTAATAAAATAGGTCATTGAATATGAGTTAACCATACACAAGGACACCTAAAATTATCCCAATGTGATTTAGGTTTAATCGAAAGCTAATATGATGATTTGGAAGAGTCATACAATTTTAGGATTATTTTTCCTTGATATTATTTATAAATTCCCTTTTGATGTCAATTCATCATCACTCATATTAAAACCTTTTGGTCTTAGTAATGGTGGGATCCAAAAGGAAACAAATAAAAAACATATTTAATGGAAAATGATGATATTTTCATAATGAAAAAACCAAAAGGATAGAAGACGTAGTTTAATAAATTTTGGTTTTTCCAAATCATGTAAAAAAAATTATTGTTTCAATGTGAACATATTTGAGTTTCCAAACAAAATATATATGATAATAATGTAATCCTATTTTTTATGTGATTAATGGGATAAATAAAAAAATATTGAACTTACATCATTTAAAATATGTGAGTAGATGTAAAATGGGAAATAATAAGTGTATTTAAAATTTTATTATCTATGGTAATGTAGATAATCAATAAATTAGATACTCGGGATAAAGGAACCATTTTACTAACATGTTGGGGAAAATAATGTTCTTATGTATCTATTACGAATTCATTGTTTTGAATATGATGATTTTGGGATATACAGAAAGTAGAGTATTAATCCAATGTAATTAGAAAAATATCTACACTCAAAACATCTAAAACTATGGTACTAAGCAAAATCCTAAGAATAGAATTCTATCAATGTTGATAGTTATAATAAATATGTGTTAGGTACACCTATTCTGCAATATATATTTCTAGATATAAAATGATATGTAACATTTCACAAAAAATATTTATTTAATTACTAATAAAAACAAATAGTAGTTCATTGAAATGGTTATTCTTTGAATACAACATCAATATATTTATTATTTTCAAAATAATATACCATAAATCACACCCCAGGGCCGATCTCGTGGAATTATGTAACACAACCTTGATTTTATATCTTTATGGTTTACATTCTATGTAATATAAAACAAAATAATGTAATGGGGGTGGAATATTTCAATATATATATATATATATATTTATTTATTCTTTGAAACAACTACGATTATATTATTTAGTTTTATATTAGTTATAATATAAATTTTGAGTAATGAAATTCAATGTAATGTGGTATTCCTCTTAAAGATATGTCTCTAGGTATGAACAATGTTAGATTTTCATTTAAATAAAATATTGATCAATAATTTATAAAAGATATCCTATCATGAATTTAGAGACACTACATGAGAGGAGAAAAACAATCAATAATTTTTTTCATTAAAAAAATAAAATAAAATAAACCAAACAAATCTATTTATCCATTATGTATTCAAATTTTTATTATTATGCATATGGTGACAACTCCCAAGTGCCATTGGAGAATTTTTATAATTATCATAGATCAGAGATGTAAATTATTAGTGAAACAATTAATAAATTAGTGACAAAAATATAATTGATAGCCAAATACTTGTGTGAATCCATGAAGTAGTATCAGGATCTGAACTAGAAGCAAATCCACAATTGGTGGTGAAATATATTTAACCAACAAATTATTATCTTAACAACCATATGTAGTTGAGAGGTTGTTATTAATGCAATTAATAAAATCAGAATACACTCATATATGGCTATAAGAGGTCCATGAATAACCCATGTATGTTGATACACATATAGGAGATAAGAATTTTTTACATGAATCATGGAATACCATTGTTGAAGATAACTTGTAACATGATCTTACAATTATTGAAAATTAAAAATATGTATCTATCTACCTATATATTTCCATGCTATAAGAAATTTATGATTAACATATTGAGATTGAGTAGCCAATAGTGCTTCTATAAGATATAATTTTCCAAGATGAATTACATGTAATAGATGAATTAATATTTATTCATAATGTTTTAATATTAATAATGGTGTGTTTTCTTTTGACATCTCCTTTTCAAAAAAATTATAACACATCATAAATGAGAATGCATTGGAAGTGTAGGAAGAGACTGCCTAAGTGGTGGTGATCAATGAAGAAGAAAATACAATGGATTTTGTGGTAATGTGTCTATCACCACTATAAAAAAATTCTTAAATATGGATGGGAAAACCATGGAAGTTAATAGAGGGCACCGTTATCTTCTTTTCATTCGCCCTATGGAAATCAAATTCTCTCTATATTTTTTATTTAGGTTTGAAATTTTCATATCAAACTTGTGGGTATGTATTTTTTGTGTCTTCTTATGCAATCATTGAAAATTCACATGTGTTGTTTCGACTCAATGGAACCACACCCACCATTAGATTGGGGTTTATATTCAACATCATCCAAACTATTAATAGTAAAATCATAAAACAAACATGGGGGTACAGACCTGGATTTCTCCATTTTATTTTCTCGTTTCTATTTTTTATTTACTTTTAAAATTTTAATTTGATTCTGTCTTTCATGGAATTTTGAATTGGTTATGTTATGATCCTAACTAAATATTTCATTAGAAAAATAAATCAGGTTATATTTTCCCTTTTCATTATTTTATATTATGACCAATCTTAATTACATATACATTTATTTTTTATGTTATTTTATCTAAAAGATAGTACTGTATGGAATAATAGTTGGGGTGGGATCACAATTTTTTTTGACAAATTGTTTTTTGTGATTCCACATTTTTCATGTTGTATTAAGATTTTAAAAGATTTAGATTTAGTTTTTTTGGTATTTTTATGAATCATTACCTAAATTGACTTATTAGGAAAATTCAATCCATATTGGTATGCTGGGAAGATTTAATGATTTTTATATTTGAGTATTACAATTATTTCTAAATTGATTCTATTTCATAATTTCAATTCATTTCATTTATGATTGTTTAATTGATTGTGAATCTCATGTACACTAGTTTTGAAAAAATTGAATATTTTACGAACCCATGGGGTTACTAAACCTTTTAAACTATATATTCCAATTTATAATCTTATTGGTATTCTTAAGAGATATTATGTGATGCGAATAATTATATTTTACTATTTTCTAAAATATATTATTTTTCATGGATTTTATAAATTATGATTGAATCACAACATTGAAATACCCTTTTTTATGTTAAAATATTATTTTGTAATAGCTTTACATGTGACCATTATTAAGATCTTATTAACCATGAAATAAATTTTATGTAAGATATATTAAATTTAATTTATCATATTAAAAATTATCAATAATTTAAATTTAGGATTATCATTGAACTCATGTTTAGGGTAACTATGGTTGTTTTTTTATTGATTTAAAAATTCTATTTGAGCTAAGATGAAGAAAAAATTTCCATATGTAATAATTATTTTATGTGAAAACTTTTATTATTTAAGGATGTATGAGTGTCCAAAATATCAATAAAAATTATTGGTTGGGAGTTTACTTATATATAATGATAAAAATTACCACTGATTTCCTCAAAAAAATGTTACTCTAAAGAGAAGTAATGGATATAAATTTAAGAAAAAACAATGATACAAATGTGGTAAAATAAGGAAGAAATATATCATCAATGTGGAAATTCTAGGTTCTGGACCTTCTATGGAATAAAATTTGAGTTTAAAGCTTATTCATTTTCAATATAATTAAGGAATATAACATTATTGATGAAAATAGTTCCCATGAATTTACATCACATTAGAGCATATCCCTCCTCATTCCACATCTTATGTTATTATATTTTAAACCTTCAAACCCTCAGTCTCAGAAAGATGCATTTAAAAGACATCATCATTGGAATATTTATGACTATCTGAAGTGGAGATTAATGTAGGATAAAAATCCTAAGGGGAAAAAACATTTTATTGAGAATGTGAACAACTACACATTTATGTAAAATCTTCAGCATGAGAATAATATAATTCATGGGAAGGATTTGATCTATATATGATGCATGATATTTTTGTAAATGTAATAATTGGACAGTATTGTCTCTTCTGATTTATGATTCTTTATTTTACCTCAGCATAAGTGATTACCCTGGAGTGAAATGTTTAACTGTGGTATAATTAATAGAAATAATATTTTCAATAAATATTCATTAAATTTATGCATTTTCACCAAAATTCATTTTTATTTTAAAATAAATTATATTATATTATGGGATTATAATTATTTTAATCTTATTATGATAATGAATTAATTTTATAATTTCCATTATTATAATTTAGTTTTTTATAAATAATAAAACTTCTTCAACATTGAACTGGATGGAATAATTTATTTTTTCAAAATTATATGTTTATTGATCAACATTTAATTTAAATTGACACAAAAAAAAAGAATAATTTAGGACCCTAAATATTTTCATAAATATTGAATTTGAATAATTTAAATAATCTATAAATTATTTTATGATGTACTTATATCTGTTAAAATAGAGTCCCAATTGTTTTTCAAATTTTACATGGAGAGTGATGGAATCTATTATACTATTTACTATTAATATGTATTTGTGTGATTATTATAATTTGTAGGTCATAAAGGCATTCTAATTTGGTGAATAGGAAAAATTAATGTCTTCTATTATAGAATAATAGTGCACACACAAGGTCACTATTTTCTTGTAAATATTTTATTTACCTATGTAAGCAATAGTGTGTACACCCATGGGTTGTTCTCAAGGCTGTGTCTCCTATAAACAAGAATTACTATTTTCATTATTTATATTCTAAAAAATTTAAAACTACATACTATAAATAATAGATCTATAATTATCAATGAAATATATATATATATATATATGAAATGAAAATAAAATGAAGTTAGAAATAATGAAATATGGTAGTTATTCTATGGATATTAGAGCGATTGATCTCATTATTCATAAAAAATCTTCATACTCTATTCAATGTAGTGGTAATTATTTGCATGCCACACCATATTTTTCTAGTTGTTCTTACCCAACCCCAGGATCTCTATATGTGTATCAATACACATACTATAGTCAACGATGATATTTATTCCCCATCCATTACTACTGAATCCATAATCAAATGTATTCCTGACATAGACTGTGTATGGATGGAAAAATTTTGATTGGTAATATGTACTTTTAGATGAAAAAGGGTAATTATACTCTATGATCAATTTTAAAACCCCTAATATTTTATTTAATAAATAAATAAATTGAAATTGATGATTAATAATGAATAATTAAACAACTTTTTTATCCCTCAAATAAATTCCATGGATGCTTCCCCAATTTTTTGGACATTATATAGAACACATAAATGTAAAAAAATGACATAATTATATGAATAAGAGATCATATATATGAAATATTTCAAATATAATAAAAAAAACAATTCAAATCCACTACAATTTGAAAAATAATTTATCCAACGTCATGAAATATAGAGGTAATACGTTTTAATATGGAAAAGGTGTGTAAATGATGACTATAAATATGTACCCCTAAAGACTACACATTGTAATCCTCTTTAAGGAATAAATAAGGAACATTATTCTTCATAAATTTTGTTCCTAAATTTTATCACGCCCTTCTGCAATACTTAATCTTCATTGGACACATAAAAATTTTTACATTCTATTTACACGAAACAATAATCAATTTATGGATGAATATTTTTTCATACACTATGTTACACACCATTTATGACCTTTAATGAACTAAAATCATCAATAAAAAATAAATAAATAAATGTTTTTCTAGATTACATAGAGCTCAATGTAATATATCTGGTCATTTGTGTCTATATTTTGGGACATATATTTTAATCTTCATAATTATGAAGATCATGGCACATATTCCATTGCTGGACCTATGATATTATTTTAGGCCTCAAATTTATATATAATAACATTGTTTCAGTTGCAATAAATGTATTGCAAGAAACATAGAATCCTCCAAAAATGGAATTTTTCAATTTAGATAATTATATAAAAATATTATCCAATATTCAGAATTCACATAAAATAATAAGAATTTTATAAACAATATATTATCAAAATAATTCTCAGAATACATAGAAAACATAAAATCTAACAATTTACCTTCTGTTAAAATATTGTTGGGTTTAAAGAATGAAATTTAATATAAAATTATTGAAAATATTTTCTCAAGAATGGAATTCATTAGGACCACATTATATATTGTCTGCACTAAGTTGAAGGGTGAATCAATGTTTCTGCATTTTTTTTACCAATTTAATCCTTTTATATATTTTAATTACTATACATTATTGTATAGTTATTATTTCTTTAATTACTTTTAAAATTATTGTATATAAAAGAAATTAAAGGACAGTAAATATTGTTTCTACATGCTTCAATACTCAACAAGAGTAGCTAGTCATTATAATGTATGGTCGTGACCAAAACACATATTATTTATTATAAGGATGTTCTAATTATAAATGTTTTCCCTTGGAAACAATTCATAACCAATGTGTGGTTCCCTACCAATTGGTAGGCGAAATAATACAATCTTGATTCCCATGAGTGGTGATGACTTGGTCCATATGCATCTCCTACTAGATATATATATTATATATATTAAAATGCATCAAATTCATCAATTATAGTGAAACACACACAAAAATCCACCACCAATTGAGTGTTTAGGGAAATTTTCATTACTACCATGTCTTTTTTCTCTTTACGTACTTTCACAATAGTATGAAGGAAACAATTATTCTGATTCCATATGCACAATTCTGCACAAAATTATTATAAAATAATATCAAAGAGTTTTTCTTACATTCTATTATTTAATTGAATGTAAAACTAAATTTCCATCATCTTTTAAGAACCTCATGTGAAAAATAACAACTACAATATTTTACTGTTAAAAAAATTACCCAATACTGTTTTATCTTCTCCTCCTTTTTCCATATTATCATTCTCTCACTTTATTCTTCATCGATGATTTGATTTTCGATGTTTCTTTTCCTCATAATGTCAAATCATATAATCTATATAAATATTATTATATCATATCAAGTATTCTTTTTATTCACACAAAAATATTTAGACTTTAATCACAATTTTTAACATATTTCCCTCACTTTTATCCTCTTCATTGACATGAATTTTGATATATATAATAAAAAATTCACCTTTGTTTACCTTCATCCATTTTATTCTATATCATCTAGGATATTTGTTCTTTCAATTATAGTTATTGATATTTTAAAAATATCATACCGATAAAACATGAAACTTTCAATATGTTCCAATAACTTCTCGTTAAATATTTATCATCATAGTCTTTAGTATCTATCATATATTCATTATAAATGTGGTTAATGACTTGGTTCTTCCGCCTTATTTTATTTCCAAACTATATAGAAATATCATGCAATTTTCATTCCATAGAAAATTTATTATTAATTCTAAAAGACCCAAACAATAAATTATTATTTCATTTTTGAATAGTCACATCTATGCATTATCCATTGTTTGTAAAACATTGAAAATGCTTAAATATCCATGATATTGGAATAATGAATCATTTTCCATGTGGAACTCCTGTTGTCTAAAACACTATAGTCAACTCAAAAATCATAGTCATGCAGAATTATTCTTATTCATAATGAATTATATTAAGATTTAATGTATCCAGATTATAATAACCATCCATTAAACTATGAATTCAACTTCCATTCTTCTTCTTCGCCTAGATATTTTGAAAATGATAATTATATTCGGAAATAAGTATCACTATAGAAACATATAACTTAAAAAACAATGAAATAATTCTCTTCACAATACATAGATTTGATGAAACCCTATATTACTCTTTCATTGGGTAAAAACTCATATCAGATATTGGTTACATAGATTAAAACTCTTGATATTGCTCTTCTAACTATAATATCTTATATGTTAATCATTCTACTCATCAAATAGTCATAGATGGTCATCTAATCGCAGTTCGAACACACTATGTCGATTTCCCATACATCATTGATATTTTCATATGAGGATGTAATACTCCTTTGTAGTTCACATTTTTTATCTCTATACATGATCCTATGTTTTCTTGATTCCCAATGTAACTCATTCCATTAGGTAGTTGTATTAATTTACATGGATTTTACGATTTCAATAGAATTTTCCCAAACATACCAATCACATATTCAATTTTTTATATATGACCATTTTTATATATATCATACAATTCCTATATCAATATTCTCAAACATAACCAATCACAAATCCAAATATAAATTCATTAAAATCTATATATGTATCAGTGAATTAAGCTATGCATATATTCATATGTGAATAGTTGTCCTATATGAGAAATACATATATATAGTATGGAGGATGGGTACTGATATTCTTTAATACAAGGAAAACACATATGTGGATATTTCTAAACAAATAAGACATATGTATATTCGCATAAAATGTTCTACACTTCTTCAAACGAATTATATAAATCATACTTTTTCCCTTTTCTATCTTTTACCCTCGTTTATTCTTCATTATATAAACTGTTTGAATGAATCATGAAAATAGATATCAGGATATTGGATTATTAAAAGAAATATTCACTTTTAGACAACTAATTTTTAAATTTTATTTCGCCATCATCTTCTATATATTTATTCGTGGTCATATACACATAGATCATCATCATCCATAAGACACCATTCTTCAACATTCATGTTTTTAAATCAAAATATCTCTACTACTCTTCGTTATTTTCTTCATTTAATTTCATTGGATGTTTACCAGATTATGTTGACCAGTCTTATTTCTTTATATTTAAATACCAAAAACCATATATAAATTCCATAATAATACACTTTCTCTTTATGTGTTAAAAATAAATGAATCAATGAATGATTACATAGGAAACTAGGTGAGTATTCTTGAAACAAAATCATTTTATTATATACCTAAAAATTAATAATTTAAAATAAATGAAATCTACTAATTCATTTGCATAAAATTTCAAAGAAAGTAGTGATTCAAACTGGTCAAAAATAATCTTTATTTTTATATTTTATTCAATACCCTAAAAAATTAATATTTAAATATTTTTTCATTAATAATATTATTTTCCATTATCCTTAATGATCGATTTATCTTCCCCCCCCCCTTATTGAAAGAAATTATATGTACATGGAAAATTTTATAAATTATTTCATAAATAATGTTGATTCAAACATCTCACCCTAATTCAAGATTGATCCATTCTCAGTGTTGGAAATAAGAAGATTTTAATTGGATAAAAAATAAGTCTCTATTAAATTGATATTGATTAAATTTTATTTGATAAATTCTTATATTTCTTAAAAATTTTCCAACTCTTTTATATAATTATAAATATTATGATAAACATTTTTATATATTTAGATAACCTATAAATACAATACTTGTTTTAAAATATGTTCGAAACATTCAATTAAAAAATAAGATTTAATTTCATAGAAACATATCTGGATCACCGTCAAAAATTAATCGTTGGTTTCATTAATTTTAACACATTTATCCCAATTTCTTGGATTTTATATTTTGAGTTACAATGGATGAAAAAATTATAAAGGAATAACTTTTCAATGAAACAACTTCATTCAAATTATAGAATAATTTATATTCTAATTAGTTGATTATTGGGGAAGGTTTTTCATCATTTTCCACAAAAATCCCATTCCGGGAGACACCCTCTTGATCCATACAATTTTTGATCTCTTAAAATGTTAAATCAGAATTTTTATAATGTATAAATTATATAAAATTGTATATTAATCATTTTGATGTCTAGATATAAGAATTTCCACATATTCACTAAGGATTATCTTATTCCACACATGTTGTTCAGAATACACTATGTAATATAAAACTATGATAGTATTAAATAAAAGGGGTGTCTGTTGTGTAAATTTTTAAGAAATATTTATGTTGTTTAAGTTTTCCAATATGAAATATTTAATCACCTTCTCTAAGAAATATTTTATCAATTACCAAAACTCCTTTACAAGGGTTTAAAAATGGTGGAGATAGAGTGTTTCCCCTTTTACAAACAATGGAATAACAAACTATTTTATCATTATTTTTCTAGAAATTCTTGAGGTATTCATATACATTGATTATCTAGGAATAATATTCATAAAAAAGTCAAATAGCTGATGACAGACCAACCGAAGTAGTATATTCAATAACCTTCTTTATTTGAGGATCTGTATAACCTCATAAATGAAATTGATAAAATTTAAATTGGCGTTCAAGATGATTGGGATAAATGGGTGTTCTAGAACCAGGTTAATAAGAATTATACTTTTAATGAAAATCTTATGGAATAAGATAGGGGGTTTTAAGGCAATTTAATGGCCACCTTGGATAAACTAGGTGATAAAAAAACAACATTCTCTCAGAAAAGTATCAACAAAAATAAACGTGGTGGCAAAAAAAAATATTTTTAGGGAATATGTGCCCTATTCAAATGATATAGTAATTACTATATTAATAACATAAATATACATTAAATTTTTTTTAATGATAATCTAAGTATAAGTGTTGGTTTTCCAAAAGGGCAATCTGATCAATTTAATAATATTACATGGATAGTGTTTAATGATATCAATTTATTATGGGAATACAAGAGGATATATAAATATTTGTGTTAATTAATTTTCATTATTAGAACATCTCCCCTTTAATGAATGGTTTTAATGAAAAAATTTATGTTATCTATTTGGATATTTTCATAGAGGACCTGATTGGGTTGATTTAGGATTTTTTTTCATGGTGGAGCTATTCCTTGCGTTGTCTGTGAAAAGTTGGGCATGCTGATTCTGAATTTGAAAGATACAATATTTTTAAGTAAATTTAATACCATAATTTTATGTTATATAACCAATATAATTATTTAAATTATACGTAACAAGATATTTTCAATATATCTCCATGATTGGGTGGAAAATAGAAAATTGAATTTATTTAGTGAACATCCCCACAAGCAGTTATGTGTATTACTCAAGAAATTATTGTGGAAATAAAATATAAGACACATGGTTTGAATGTGTAAATTTATATTGATATAGATAAGTCTTACTATAGTATGAAATGGAGTAAAATTTTCTGGTTAATTTATTGTATGGATATTTCCACATTTGTGTGGGGCTTAATTGTTTCCTATTTTAATTCACTGTTTTTTTTGCGTTGTTGTTAATGGGTAAGAGAATTTTTTTTCCAAATCAGTTTGAGGCCTCTAAAATGGTGATCCCATACCTCCTAGTATTATCATCATAGTCTTGGATCCTCTTAGTGGACTCATGGGGAACAATTTATACAATGGAAGCATTCAACCATTCAAATATTGGAATCGGATTAATGGTATATCATACATTTTTTATGTAGATGATATTATCTTTTTCATCAATAGAGCATACAGATCGATTAGAGGCCTTAATAATGTGTTTTATTGTTATTTTAAATTGAATGGAGACATTTAATTATGAAAATTCTAGTCTTCATTTTCTACATTCAATTTAAAAATGCCTAAAAATGGATGATATAATGTGTATTCTGAGTATGACGTACTCATTGGAGTACCTTGGAGGTCCTCTTTCTCTAGGAATCCTGCATACCGGGCATTATGAATGGGTTTTAAATAAAATAACTAGCCAGATCAAGAACTATATTTAACATTTTCTTTCATTTTATGTCAAAATGTCCCTTGTAACTTTTATTATCTCTTAGATCCATATGCACATCTTTTCTGTGTTCACAGTTTCTCATGCAAGATTGAAATTTTTTTAGATGAATTTGAACTCATTCATCTGGTACTCTCATGGTGAATAAATATTCCCCTAGGAATCTTGGAATAAATTTTCCAGACTAATTTGTAATGGGGGTATCAATCATTTACATGTGGAGGGTTCTATGAAACGTTTATGATAAATGCTGACTTGAGAGATCCATCATTGTTGATCCTTATCGAGTAAGTTAATAAAAATAAATAGTGATAAAATATATGATACAATGAGGGGTAACATTTCATGGATATGGTAGTCACAATGTAATCACATATTGATCCTCAATCAATATTCTTGGTGGATAGTGGAATGTTGAGATATCAACTTTCAGTACTACAAATGGGATGTAACTACCCATAACTTCCTTGACTATCTAACACATGAATTTCATACACCCAAGTGACTCAAAATCCAAAATTCATCAATTAAACAGTCAATCAATAGAAAAATTAAGTATTTGATAGTATCAATATCACCACTAATTTTTATCTTTTTATTCTTACTGAATCACATATTGGGTTTTTTGTGCATGATTTATAGACATAAAATTTCTAAATATAATGAGGACAATAGTGTTTAGGATGATTGTTGGTGTAAGGATATTCCAAAAAAATATAACTTCTTACTCTATAAGATTTACAAAAATTATATTAATATGGATGAAGTGATATGTATGAATGGAATGTATGAGGTTTCTAAATGATGGATTTGTTGGACCTCCTCTATTAAATTGTCAAGGATCCTTTTCATCGCAATTGAATATGATTCAGTGGTGTGGAGATAATTTTTTAATGTTATTGGTGTCGAAACCAAAAATGTTGCGGGTTTTGGATTTCAAAAATGATAATCTTGGTGTTCTAACAAATGAGATAAATCCCAAGGAACAAACTATGTTGATGGTTGTGGTTTACATTGAAATAATGAATTCATGGAATAGATCAAAAAATGATGGAATCATGGGATATTTAAGGGAGTTATTGGTTAGGTGCAATAGTTTTGGAGTGAAATTGTGATCATTGGTAAAACAATGGTCCATGAGAAGACTATTGATAGTGTTTTTTGTTGTTGGTAGGCGGTTACCATATTCTCAAGCCACTCATGGGATTCAAATACAAGGAATATGGTTCAATTATAAACCACCCAACATTGGTATTAAAATTAATATTGATCGGTCATTCAGCCTTGGTATGATGCATTGTGTAGGAGAAATTAGATATACTAATAGTTCAATTCTCCTTACGTATAATAGCTTATTTGATCAAGGAGACTATATCAGATTGGAGTCAAAGACACTTCTTAATTGTCTTGAGGAATTATGTGACTTAAATTTCCCACCATCTATGATTGAAATGGACTCTGTAGTGATCTATAATTCCATAAAATGTAACGAAACTACCACCAGGTCAATTTATTACTACATCTAAATGTGTATTTGTATTATTCCAGATAGTGCGGTTTCTAAACACACATTTCATGAAGGAAATGTTTTGTGAGATTTGTTATCTTCTAGGGGAATACATAAAGGGAATAAAATTATTTTCTCAAATATTTGAGGCCACCCTTGGGTTTCAATATTTTAGACGACCCTAGTTCCAATGTTTTTATTTCATTATATCTAGTGTTCCATTGTTACCATGATCTTTAAAATAACTAAAAAAATATCAAATTGTTTTTGTTTATGATTATTTTATTCTAGAACCCTTATTGTGGTGAAATTATATCAAAGCAATTTTGAAGAGAATGTCAAGCAACATTTCATCTCACAAGTTGAACTTCATCTCTATAATGGTATTCATTAATTGACATCCTCTCCTGAAATTCATCATCATTATGTGGAACAAATTTTTACCATTAACAATATGTTTTATTTATTCCTCATTTATCTTATAATTCTTTTCAATATAATTTATAAAGAGAACTCTGATTTTATTAGCTAAATTAAGAGCATGATTTGTTTGTCTACAGGTCTTTTTATTGGTGGATTTGCTTTCCAATAACCTTTTATATTTTTCAGAACTCATGGAATTTGTGGAATTATTTTTGAATTTGAGTGTAATTTTAATTATTGGTGTCTTATAATCTCTTACTAATAAAAATTTATATCTTATTTGGAGAATTAATGTTTGTATCATTCCTCTTATTTTATCCCAATGTTTCCTTACATTTTTTCAATATACTCTATGACCTTCCATTAAAATCCAAATTTGATACATGCTTAGATGAGACTACAAAATTTAAGTGTGAAACACATCTACCTATATTTTAGAAATAATCATGTGTGTTGAATCCATTTGGATTCTGTTGATGATTATTATTCTATAAATTTTTCCTCTGCATCTGATGTTCCCTATTAATGAAGGGATTCTATTGATTTTCTTAGATTACATGATTATACAATAAATCTATTTCTCAATTCACAAAAAAAATAGAACCAAAATTTACCACCAAAACATAATCATCATTTATAATCTAAATGTGGTCTGTAAGTTCCAAAAAAATCGGCATGATGTTTTTTGGTCTTCTTCACCACCTAATAAGTTCTTCATTGGGAGAAATCGTCCATACCCAATCTTTAAAACATTGATATGGTTGTGGTATTGTCCTCATTTTTCTATATACATACTTGTAGAGAATTTTCTTCCCATCCCACACTATCCATGAAAATCAATTTTTTATAATTATTAAAAAAATGAATGGATATTTCCTTTTTCATCTTATCTACATGTGAGATATCATCAAATAATTCAATAAACATATAATCATATATAGTATCGCTCTTATCAACATACTCTTATATCGAGAATTTTTTGGAAATGTCAAATAGTTATTTAATTGATTTTGATGACCATATATATGTCCTGTCTAATTTTTTTTAATTTAATTTCTATTTTTAAACATTTCGTACTGAGAATGTTATTCTGATATTCCATCATAAATATTACATCATCAAGACCCCTAATCACATTTTCATTATATTCTTCATGTATTCTAATATTTTATTACTGCATTGTAGTGAGTGTCAACTGATCAACATTGACATATATTACAATTTTTTAGTATTTTATCTAGTTTATGGATCTTATATTTATGATACATCTTTATCTATTCCTTTTATTCAAAATTTATTATAAATTTGTTTTTAAATTGTGAGGAATATATTTAATTACATATGTTCCAAAATCATATTTCCCTATGCAATTTCAATAGAGTGATACATTCTTGAAATTTTTCTTTTAAATCACTCTCCTTGATATCTGTTTCATATTCAATATGGGTTTTCAATTGATAATTATATAAAAAAATATACAAATAAAAGAAACAATTTAATTGGGAATGGTTTTCATTTTATTACTTAATGTATCATGTATCTTATAGTTTGAACTAAAAAATGTATGATAACTTATTGTTTATTTGTCTCATTGAAGTTTTTTAGAAGAAATTCACAAAATTAATTATCACATTACATTCATGATCTAGTGGGGTGTAATTTTGTTAATTATTATTGATGATAATTTGAACAACTAGTTTAATATATTCCAAGAGAGATACTCCTTCATTGTTTTCATGGTATAGAGAATCATGATTTACTTCATCTACAATGAAGTTGAATATCTTATTCAAATTACTCTTTTCCTTATTTCACATATTCCTTATTATATTGTAAAATATTTAACATTGATCCCAGAAAAAAATTAATATTCCCAAAAAAGTCACATAAATTTAATATATGAAATATATTAATATAATCAATGGAGAATAACTTAAATGAAGATAATGAAATAAATGATAACCTTTACTATGATACCATTTTTTTGGAACAATTAAGGATTTGATCAACACAAAGAGGGGAAGAATCATTGTTGTTTTTAATTTTTCAAAATATAATATTTTATCCCATTACCTCTTAGATATATTAGGATTTTTTATATCTTGTTTGAAATTAATTTTTATAAGCATGTGGATAATAGAAATTAAATAATTGGATTTTTCGTTTTTTAAAAAGATTCACTAGTCATAATGATTGGCTATAAATTTTTGTGTATGGTAGTGGACCATACCTAGGTGTTTCAGTTGCATGAGGTACCAATTCATGTATTTTTGATCAAAAAAATAGGAAACTGCAGTATGTATCCCATCAAATGTGCAAGGGAGAACAAAAAAATCATGATTCCATGAACCAGAGATAACATGGTTCAAATATTGATATTTTGGATCATTAGACTTCAATTATAGGTAGCCTTAAATTTATAATCTTTATTTACAAGATTAATAAAATCATAAAATTGTTCATATATTTTATGAATGTTATATTAATGCCTTAGAATATTTTTCTTCGCATACTTATGTAGAATCATGAAAGAAAAACATCTTCTTTGTATTTATTCAAATTATTGCACCAAACATTCAAATAATATAGAATGTGTTATACAACTTACATTTATTAACTATATAAAAAAGTACAGCCTATGTAATTCCCCTACCCCAATTACCCAGAGCTTGTCCATTATTACATATCATTGGCATGATCACAAGGGATCAAATCTCAAAAGACCGATCAGTTTAATATCATTGGAAGTACTAGTTACATACATAAGTTTTACCTAACATCATGAAATAAAAACAACAAAAACATTTTATCCCCTTTTAAAAAAATTATATCCCTTAGCCTATCCATGTAGGTCAACCATAAAATACTTTTTCACATCCTGGAAAAAATATAACATTGAAATCAGTGATCTCAGATGCTCAGTAAGGATAATTATATAGTGGAAACATTATTAAATAAGCATAATAATTTAATGCAATGTATAAGTCTAAAACATAAGCCTTTTATAATTAAACATCAACATAATATGGAAAAAACAAATAAAATATTTCCATTTAATTTTTCACATGGATATTCCACTTGTTGAATAACCACATGCTATATGAATAACCAATTTCATATTGATGGAATGTGTAATGTCAGACATCATAACCACATAGTCAATGCCTCAGGCCATGAATACATAAAATATTTTGTCAAGGCCTTGTTCCAATACACTAGTTTGTCACATGAGACCTACCGTTGCATCAAGGATCATTAGTAGGCTCCACCCGTTACTTATTAAGTCCCATGCATTCCTCATATGAAAAGGATTAAACCTAACATAAACATTCATTTTAAAACTATCATATGAAATGTAAATAATTAATCCATAAACCACGAATGGTATAAAAATAACACATCCAGAGTAAAACATATCACAAAACCTTCAATAAAATATTGAATATTTGAATCATAATAAATCAACTTAAAAAATTTTAAAATCCATTAATGGTTTTTGATATAGATGAAATGAAAACTATTTGAAAGAAATAACACTTTATAATTTAATATAATTTAAAATTAACATAATCATAAAATATTTTTTTAAAATATTCTTATAAGATTGTGTGGGAAGCTTCTAAGGTGTTATAACTCGGGAAAATAGCTGCACCCTCCGTATAAGTTAAAAAAACATTCTTTCCTTAATTTTGTCGAAAATGTCGTAAAAGACCTTATTTGGAAAATGATTGAATGATTCCTTTATAAACATCTTATATAAAATAAATCAAGGTCATAAATGAATTTAACCTGTATTCTAATAAGTATTAAAAATGTTTTGAAATACATTTTAAGAAACACGGATGTGGATGGTAATTAGGTCCCAGTAGATACTCACTTATAAACAACCTCAGATAATGAAGATATTTTAGAATTATACCTTATTATGGTTGAGGGTATCTTAAACTCTTGTATAATAGTTAAATAATTTTTATTAAATTATACAATAAAAAAAATTATATCATATATGTTCATATAATATTGCATTGTTAATAATATTTCAGTAGTATCATCGTTTCTCGTGTTAAGTGATTTGTCTTCCATTTTATTATTAGTTAAATAAGCCATGTTTGTTATGGATAGGTTGTTTTATATTAATATCAAAAATGATATTAAGTAATTAAAAATTATTTTTAATCAAAAAATGAAAATTATTCTTGACTGGTTATGATGGGGAATGAATTCCACCCCGTGCATGGAGAAGGTAATCTGTACCTAAACACGGGTGACAATATAATTATATTGATGGTGAAATATTATGTAATTGGATGGTATATCATATATAAATATCATTAACATGTTATATTTATTATTTACATTAGTTATACTCATTATTATACCAATCAAAATAACGAACTGTTTGAATGACAAACTACACCACGATGTGGAGACGGTAACTTGTACGTTCGCACGTATAGGGACATGTCATTCATAGGACATATATAATAATGAATATTTTTGTAACATATTTATATTAATATCAAAATATTTATAAGGTACTAGATGTATTATTTTGGTGTGGAAACAACAAAGAAAGTGGAAGTGGAAGATGAAAACAACATTGAAAGTGGTGGTGAAATTATTACCTCTTCTTTGGGTGTTTCCTTTTGAGTTGATCAAAAGGGATCCATAAGTTAGATTTATGATAAATGTAAGGTCTATAGAAAAAATGGAGGGTATTTCATCGGGTTTTTTAGTAGGTTTTGGCTGATCAAAATGTCTTTGGAGCTATGATTTTGAGAGAAGTAGATGTACCCTTTTATAAGAGTGGTGAGGGTCACTTTTGGAAATAATTGAAATATTAATTTATTACACCATTATATTTGGTTTATAATGGATCAAAAATTATTTTTTAGGATATGGTGGGTTTAGGTCAAAAACATCTCAACCAATAGGTTTTATCCAGGTTTTGGTCATGATATTAACCTTCTCTTTGAGATTTAACTCTTCATTAAATTCTTTTACATTTACAATGTCTCTGGGTATTTTTATTATTATATGGTTAATAAACATAATTTAAAATTCCAAGATAACCTAAAGTGGTTCCTTAATGACATATATATTATTATATAATTCTTTTGAGAGAACCTTATATT
Source organism: Viscum album (assembly GCA_963277665.1). Classification (NCBI taxonomy): domain Eukaryota; kingdom Viridiplantae; phylum Streptophyta; class Magnoliopsida; order Santalales; family Viscaceae; genus Viscum; species Viscum album. The sequence goes on along the minus strand of OY728121.1, from coordinate 1,650,742,119 downwards.
TTTAGGACAATAATATCATTTAATAATATAGGTTTTTTTTAAAAAACACATTAATGTAAATTTTGACACTATTTAGAATCTAATTATTTTTAAAGTCCTAAAAAAATTATAACATCAATAAAATAATTTAAATAATCCCTAAAAAGTCATATTAAAATATAAAATTCTTATAATTCATCCAAATTCCCAATTTACATTTATTTCTATATTTATAATATCAATTATTTTAATCTGTCATTAATAAGGTTATTTATTCATCATCATTGTTTGATAAATAAATTTAATTATTTAATGTCAAAATATTATAAGTAAAATAAAATTATTTAGGAAATCGTTTTATATTTCTAATTAATATTTATAGTATAATTTATCTTATGTGTAACCCTATATTAAAAATGAATTAGTCATGAGACTTTGAATTTAACACTTTTAACTATTCTTTAAATATAATAATAATAAATGTCATAGTCTAATCCAAGTGGACCAAAAGGATCATATTTTATTCCTAAGGATGTTTTTGGTCTAAATACACTTATCCAATATAATTAGGACATGTTTTTGGGTAATAATAATATCATATTAACTTTTAATTACCCTATTTAATTTTTACCATGGTAAATAAATGTCAAGGATACTAATCACAAAAAATTATTTTCATCTTATTGAACAAAATTTTAAATACTAATATCATCTATGTTACTCAGATTTCTGAAAAACAATTCACAGACAATTTAAAAGTACATTTTATGCTAATTTCCACGGTAAAAAGTTCAATAAAATTTTATACAACTAATTTTATTTAAAAATGACTCTAATGAATTGCATTAAACTAATATAGGTCTTATGTATATATTTTGACTATAAATAAATTTAAATAATATAAATAAGTATTTAAATAATTGTCAATTTTAAATAATAACATTTTGTTTTTAACCATTCACCAATAATTGAATGTTTTCAGAAAAATACATAAAATTCACCCTAGGCTAATTTTGATATTATGAATACCAAAATAAAGACCATTTTGAATAATATAAATTTGAAAAATTAAAAAAGTGGGTACTAGTATTCATAACGGCTAGTTTGATTGGTCATGGTGTGTGAAAACTCCATGTTTCATACAACGCAGTCTATTTCAATATTATAAGGGAAACATATTATAGATGTTTGGGGTGTTACATTCTCCACTCCAAATAATTTCATCCACAAAATTTCTAGAATACTACTGCCCAAAAAGAATCTGGTGGTTCTTCATCATATGTTCCTTGGGTTCCCACGTTCCCACATTTCTTCTTTCATCTTATGGTTTCTCCATAGAACTTTTACTAGACGAGTCATCCGGTTTCTCAACACTTGTTCTCTAGAATCAAGAATCTTGATAGGCTCTTCGCAATTAGAAAAATCAAGTAATAGTTTTATTTTTTCATAGGTGAGTACATGTATTGGTTCAAGAATTTATTTCCTCAACAGTGATATGTGGAACACATCATGAACTTTAGAGAGACTCGGTGGAATTTCCAAATAATATGCTACAACTCCAATTTGTTCTAGAATTTCAAAAGGTCTGATGTTCCATGGACTCAATTTACCATTCTTACCAAAATTTATTTCACTCATCCATTAAAATACCTTCAAGAAAACATGATCTCCTACTTGAAATTCCATATCATTCATTCCATTATCAGCATAGCTCTTTTTCCAACTTTGAGCTGCTTTGATGTGGGTTTGGATAATTTTCACCTTTTCTATTGTTTCCTCAATAATTATGGGCATATGAGTTCTCTCTAACCAACATCAAACCAAAAATTTTGTGTGTGTCATCTCTTTCTTTATAACGCTTCATATTGTTTCGTCCGAATAGTTGAATGGATGCAATTGTTATAGGAAACTTTTACCAGAGGTAAATATTGATCCCACAATCCTTGAAAGTAATGTGAGAAACATCTCAACAATACTTTTAGGTTTGAATAGTCCATTTTGATTTTCTATAAGTATGAGGGTGGTAGGTAGTTCTCAAATGATATTCAGAATCTAGGGCGTTTCGAATGTTTTTCCAGAATCATTATGTAAAATGGGGAAAATAATCATAAAAAATTGTTATGGGTAAACTATATAATCTCCCAAATTATTTAACATATAGTCTTACTAAATGTTCACGTGGTAAATCATCTTTTATAGAATAAAATGTGATGACTTGGTAATGTGATCAACAATTAACCATATAACATCATTCCTTCTAGTATAATTTGGTATTCCCATGACAAAGTCATATTTATATCATCCCATTTCCACTTTGGTATGGGAAGAGGTTTCCTGACTCCTCTAGGATGTTGTCTTCCAGCTTTCACTTGATGACAAACCATATATCTTGAAACATAATCAACAATCACTCTCTTCATGTTGTCCCACCAAAAATGATCCTTCAAATCTTTATATATCAATGTGATTCCATGGTGTATAATAAAATTAGTGCTATGAGCATCTTCCAACAATTCCCTTTTTAGATCAGGTATATCGGGAACCCAAATTCTCTTCCCAAATTTCAAAATTCCTTCTTCGTATATGATGTCACTCAATATCCAATCATGCAAATCTTTAATCATCTTTGGAATCTCCTCATCATCAGTCTGAAAAATCTTTATCCTTTCTAGTAAATATGGTTAGACAACCATTTGAAATATTATTGATTTTTCACCTTCCATGGTAATTCCCATATCCATATTTTCTAGATCCACGAAAATATGATCCCTTTCAACTATCATCTTGTTAAAAATTCCATGATAGTTTCTGCTCAAAGCATCTACAACCTTATTTGGATTTTTAAGTGGTATTGTATAGTGAAATAACAAACCATGAGTAGTTCAAGCCATCATCTTTTCCCCATGTTGAGTTCTTTGTGTGAGAAAATATACTTCAAACTCTAGTGATCAGTATAAATCTCACATTTTCACCATAGAGATAGTGTCTCAATATTTTTAGAGAAATTATTACATATACTAACTCATAATCATGAGTGTGATAGTTTTGCTATTTAATTTTTAGAGGATATGATGCATAGGCAACAACATTGTCATTCTGCATAAGGACAAAACCATGTCCTTTCTTTACAGTATAAATATAAATAACAAACCAATCATTACTCGATGGAGATTCAGTATAGGATCATTGAATAGTATTCTCTTAAATTCTTCAAAAAATTCTACACAGTCTTTTGTGAAAACAAATTTATCCTCTTTACCTGTAGGATAAGTAAATGGGTTATCCAATCGACCAAAATTCGGGACAAAACACTAATAATAACATACTAAACCAATAAAACTGTCTACCTCATTTATACTCATTGGTTCTATCCATTCTTGGATTTCCTTGGTCATTGATGGATCAAAAAAGATTCCATCCTTAGAGATAATATGTCCAGGAAATGAAATCTCATGAAGCCAGAATTCACACATATTGAACTTCCCATATAATTTATTTCTTTTAAGAGTCATTAGAATTGTGCACATGTGATTTTCATGATCATCATTTCTTTTGGGCTATAAAAAGATATCATCATAAAATACCACTACGAATTCATCAAAATATTCTTTGAAAACATTGTTCATTAGATCCTTAAGTAAAGAAGGTGCATTAGTCAGTCCAAAAGGCATTACTGTAAACTCGTAATGCCCATAACTTGTATAAAATGTTGTCTTCATAATATCTTCCTTCTTCACACATACCTGATGATATCTAGATCGAAGGTCAATATTTCAAAAATATTGAGCACAATGAAGTTTATCGAATAAATCATCAATGCGTGGTAGGGGATACTAGTTCTTTATTGTTATAACATTGATCTCCCTATAGTCATTGCACAACCTCGAAGATCCATCTTTCTTTTTTAACAATAATAACATGGAATCCCCATAGAGAATCACTATGGAGAATAAATCTCTTATCACTAAATTCTTCTAGTTGTTTCATTAGTTCCTAAAATTCCACAGTGGCCATTCTATAAGGTGTATTCGATATGTGCCTTGAACCAGGAATTACATCAATGGAAAACTAAATTTTTCGTTATGGAGGATATCCAGGTAAATCCCTTTGAAAAATATCATCATATTATTTCACAATATCTACATCCTCTATTAGAGCATTCCTTTCCTCAACCTCATTTATTTCATTCTCTTCATTACAAATATTTGAATATAGTAGAGATACTGGATTAGCATCTAGATAAGATTCAAATGGTGACGTTTCTGCTCTAAAGATAAGGTACTCCTTATCATCATCAAAAATTATAACCACCTTCTTCTTACAATAAATTTTTTCATCATAGTATGAAAACCAATCCGTACTGAGGATTATATAAAATTGAATCATGGTTATAATGATGAGATCAGTAGAGAAAGAACATCTAAATACACTAAAGGGAACTGATTCACAAAACATTGTTCCAATGATACATCACTTAAGAGTTTTTACTGACAACTCCCTTGTTAATTAAAATAGGAAATATCAAATTATATTAACAAACTAGGAAGATATGAAACAATTAGATGATCCATAATCAAATAAATCATTGTATAAATTTGAGGAAACCATTAAATTACATACCTCTACAACATTCTATGCATCAACCTCAACAGTAGTGATCACTTAATCTTGGTCTTGTTCCCTTTTCCTTTTTTGAGGTATGTTTCATTGGCACTTAGGACATTCATTTTCATCATTCCCCTTGCACTAAAATTGTATCATTCAACATTGAAAACTTCTTTCTTTCCCATGCAATCATGTGTTAGGTGGAATTTTTCTCCACACTTGTAATAGAATCCCATTCATTCAGGAAAGTATTGCGGTGTTTCTTCCAACACTGTCCATAGAATAGATATTCAACTTTTTTCTTCTTACAATTTTTTCCATTTCTCGAGTGTTATATAGATCTCTTCTTTTCTTAATTTGGTTTAATGTTGTAAGACTTAGAAAATTCATTTTCAGTCTTGATACCACATGAGAAAATATATTTTTACGATGAGAAGGATTATGAGAATAATTGTTGACGTAGAAATGGTTTTAACCCAACAAGTAATTGATTAATTTTACTCAATGGGTTACTTATATAATCTGATACACTTTTTTCTAACCTTGTAAAGTTAGCCCTATAATTTTTGACATTCTCATCCTCCTTTTTCCACAAACATGGAAATTTCCTTTCCAAATCCACTCGATGGCCACGGGGAAAGTATTTTTATACAAGACATTCATTAAAATCCCTATATACCATATTTGATACTTTTTTATCCTCCTTTGTGTTTGGAAATAATGTCCCCCATTGATATGCATTTCCCATGAGGTGATAAATTTCCATGACAACATTTTTCCTTTCGCTAATCCCCAAAGCATGAAATATTTTCTCTAAGGAACTTATCCATTTCTCATATAGAATTGGATTTGTAGTCCCATTGAACATTGGTGTTGGTGTCCTCATGAATCTGTCAAGTGTTGATCCTCTACATTGTGGATATGGGTGCTCAATATTGGTAAGGTTATTGTTCCAAACCAGATTGAGTTGTCTCAAGATGGTGATAAGTTAATAAAAAATTATTGAATCACCAGCTCCACTGTAATTATCTTGAGTAGGAATGAAATCCTTACATATATTATGTGCATTTATATGGTTTTCAATCCATACACTATGCCCCATTTCTAAACAATGGAATAAACTAGATTAGTTTATGAATCACAATAACTAATTCTAAAAATGTAAAAAAATAACATAAATTGAATAGTTTATGGATATAATCCATAATCATAAAAAAATTGAGAAGGTATACACTCATAAATCCTTCATATTGTTTTTAAAGATTATGGGAGTTATCCTATACATATCCCCCCAGGGAGTGTCGTAATCAAGAGTGCAGTAAGGCCCGTTGTAATGAATCAGGATACCCTGGCTCATGTCTAAAACTCCTTGTCAGATTTTTCGCTCCAAGGTATATCTGTGCCAGAGCCACCTCTATATGATCATATCCAATCAGTGATGTATTTTTGGGAAAACTCACAAAATCTATACATTACCCAAATTCAAGGATGATCTTCTATACTAATCCTAAAAGTCTATCTTAGTGTAATGTTCTCTAATAAATGTTTTTCTAAACTTAGCTTCTAAGGATTATACTAAACTTCCTCTAATACAAAATATAATGCCCCAGCCCCAGTTTCCGTGAGTTTGTGCATTATTGCATATAATTCTCATGATCACAAGGGATCAAATCCCAAAAGACTAATCATTTTAGTAGCCTTGGAAGTAATAAACACATACATTAGATTTACATTACATCATGAAATAAAAATAACAACAACATTTTATCCACATTGAACACACAAATATCCCTTATCTGATCCCGAAAGGTCAACAATAAAATACCTCTTCACATTCTAGGAAAAATAAAACATTTAAAGGGGTGAGCTCAAATGCTCAGTAAGGATAACAATATAGCAAAAACATTCATAAATAAGAATAAATATTTAAGGCAATGTATAATACTAAAACATAAGACTTTGAAAAATAAACTTCAGCAAAATAAAGAAAATATAAATCAAATAATTCCATTTACTTATTCAAATGGACATTAAACTAGTCTAATAATCACATGCAATATAAATTTCCTATTTCATATTGATGGAATACATAATGCCAGATTTCATAACCACATAGTCATGGCCTCGTGCCAAGACTACAAATAAAATTTTGTTAGGGCCTTATGCCGAGACATTATTTTGTGCCATGAGACATACTGATTCATCGAGGAGCTATAGCAGGCTCCAACCATAAATTAAAAAGTCTAATTCATTCCTCATATAAAAAGTTTTAAACATAACATAACCATTATTATTAAAACTATCATACGAAATGTCAATACTTTATCCATAAACCTTGAATGGTATAAAAATAACATATCCATATTCAAAGATATCACAAAACCTTCCATACAATATGGAATATGTGTATCATAATATATCTACTTCAAATATATTTAAACCCCATCAATGTATGTTGATATAGATGAAATGAAAATTATTTTAAATAAAGGTATATTTCTATTTTGAAATCATTTAAAAGTCACATAATTATAAAAGAAGCTTTTATTTTAAAAATATTTTTATAATCATTGAAGGGAAGATTTTAAGGTGTTATAATATTGTAAAATAGCTTCACCCTCCATATAAGTTAAAAACACGTTATTTCCAAAATTTTGTCGAAAAGTTCATAATGAACCTTGTCTGAAAAATGAAAAACATATTCCTTTGTAAAATTATTATTAAAATTAAATCAAAGGTATAAATGGTATTAACCGATAGTCTAAGAAATATTAATAATGTTTTGAAATAAATTTTTAAGAAACACATATGTGGATGATAATGTTGTCCTAGTGGATACTCACATACAAACAACCTCAGATAATGATGATATTTTAGACTTAACACATTCCTTGTACTTTTCCTTAGTGCAAGGTATGTTAACCTTATGTTTCATAGTTAAATAAATTTTATTAAACTATAAAAGAAGCACATATATAAATTTAATATCATATATGATCTTCTTAAATTCATTTTTAATCATATTTCAGTAGTATCTTCATTTGGGGTGTTAAATGATTCTTTTTCCTTTATATGCTTCGTAAATTAATCCATGTTTGTTATTGATATGATGTATTTTATTCATATCATGAATGATATTATGTTCATAAACATTATTATTAATCATAAAAAGAAAATTATTCTTGAATGGTTGTGATGGGTAATGAATTTCATCACAATTTGTGGAGACAGTAATCCTTACGTACACACGAGCGGAAAATATCATTCTTTTGGTGGGGAAATTGTATGTAATATGATGTTATATCATATATAAATAAAAATTAAAGTGTTATATTTATTATTTAAATTATTTATACTCATTATTATCCCCATAAAAATAATGTTGTGTCTGAATAACAAACTACACCATGACGTGGAAACGGTAAGTCGTACGTACACACGTACGATGACATGTCATTCATCGGATGGATAAAATAATGAATATGGTTCTTCCATATTAATAATAACATAATAGTATCTATAAGGTATTTGGGTTACTATTTTAGAATGGAATAAACAAAGAAAGAAGATTGGAAGAAAAACAGAACATTGAAAGAGAATGTGAATTTATTACCTCTTCTTCGGGTGATTCCTTTTGAGTTGATCAAAATGGATCCTTAGGTTGTATTTATGATCAAAGTAAGACCTCTAGATCGAAGGGAAATTAGTTATGGAGGATAATTCAGTTTTATTTTCACTGATACAGAAGATTTTGGACGTGTGATTTGGAATTAAGTGGAAGTATCCTTTTATAAGAGAGGTGAGGGTCACATTAGGAAAATCTTGAAGTATTATTTTATTATACAATAATATTATGTATATAATGGCCTCTAAATGATTTATTTCGAGGATAATGTGGTAAGGGTTCGAAAAAATCTCAACCAATACATTTTATACCGGTTTAGGGCACCATATTAATCTTATCTTTTAGATTTATTTCCTGGTTAAATAGTTTAACATTTACCTTTTCTTGTTGTTTTTTTGTATTATATGGTTAATAAACGCACTATAAAATACCAAGAGAACCCCAAGTGGTTCATTAATGAAATATCTATTATTATATAAGTCCTTTTTTCCAAACCTGATATTTTTCTTAATATTATATCATTGAATAATATAGTATTTGTTTAAAGAACTCATTTAAGACAATTTGGACATTATTTAGTATCTGATTTTTTTTTTAAAGTCGTAACAACCTGATTAAATAGAAAACAATTGATTTAATCAACCCTAATATGTAATATTAACATATATAAGTATAATAATTCATCAAAAGTATCAATTTTCATTTATTTGGATATTTATAATATCAATTCCTTAAATCATTCAATAATAAGGTAATTTATGAATCGACATTATATCGTTACTAATTTTAATTTTTTAATGTCTAAAATTTATAAATAAAATACCATTATGTAGATAATAACATTATATTTCTAATTAATATTAATAGGTATATTTATCTTATTTTTATCCCTATATTTAATATTTTTTAGTTATGAAACTTGGAATTTAACAATATTAACTCTTCTTAAAATAAAATAATAATAAATGACATAATCAAATCCATGTGGACCAAAAGACTAATATATTATTACTAAGGTTTTTTTTTCGAAATACAATTATACAATATAATTAAGACATTTTTATGGTAACAATAATATCATTTATACCTTTAATTACCCTATTTACTTTTAACCGTGGTAAATAAAAGTCATAACTTACTAATAACGAAAAATTATTTTAATCTTATTGAACCAAATTTTACTAAATGATTTTTACCGTGTGTCTCGGATTATTTAAATTCAATTTTAATAAGTAGTAATATTAAATTTAATGCAAATTTGATAACGTCCCCAGAAGGTGGGTAAAAGACAGTCAAAAGTTCAATAAAATTTTATACATCTATTTTAATTATAAAATGAAACATATGAATTACATTGAACTAATATAGGTATTATCTATATGTTTTGACGTAAAATAAATTTAAATAATGTAAATAATAATTTAAATAAATATTTTATTTTAAACAATATTGTAGTGTTTTTCACTATTCATCAAAAATTGAAATTTTTCAGAAAAATACCAAAAAAATCCACCTAAGCTAATTTTGATATTCCAACTCCAAAAATGAAGTCCATTTTCAAAAATAAAAAATCTAATATTTAAAAAGTGGCTATTAATATTCATAATGGCTAGTTTGACTGGTCGTGGTGTGTTAAGTCTCCAGGTTGTGTACCACGCAAGGTTTTGCATTATTCAAAGGGAAACATACCGTGGAAGCACGGGGTGTCACGCCCTTCTTATTTTTATGAAATTAATAAGAATCTCAAACACACAAATTTTTTTTCCCTATAGAAGGTCAAAATAACATTCTTTTCTCTTCCACTTTTATTATTCTCATTAATCTCTCATATTGTTCTTCAATAGTACATATGATCTATAATAGATATTATCTTGTTGCATTTAACAAAAAACCTGTTGTCGATGAATATTATGATAGAGTTGGGTCTTATTCTTCATGATATCAATGCATTATATCATGGATAAAAATTTCAATGTTTTCTCTATGGATCATTTTATATCTCAATTTTCATACAGATTATATATGTTATAATATATGTTTCATCAGTTTCCTTTGTCTAATTTCATCTCATTCATCATATAATTTATTTATTTAGTGTCTAGTTTTTTATTTTTTGAAAATAAATAATAAATAATAATTATTCCATTAATTCCATTCAACAAATTCTGATTCAAATGTTTTTCATATTTTATTTTAATACCATTAAAATATTCCATTTAGGCTGCTTTAAAGACTTCATTTTTCATACATATTTTTCTTCTATTCAATATGGAAACCACAATATCTCTTCACTACATTGAATATTCATTTTTCAATCCATAATACTAACCCATTTTATTTTTACTATACTTCTGATCACTCACATTGATAACTTCTCAATGTATTTCCAAGTATTCAAATTTCCAAATTATAAATGTGCATGGAATCATGCATCACCTTCCATGTCGATCTCCTTTTATGTTGAATCTCTGGAGACATCATGAAAAATATAATTCAAGAAGGATTATTCTCTTACATAGGGTATTATGATTATATTCAATTCATTACACTAACAGAAACAATCATTGAATCATTAAATTCCACTTCCCTTATTATCCTTCACATACATATTTTCCAATTGTCTTGATAAACTTATCATAATATTATAATTACTGAAGAAAGAACAGAATTTTATCATATAAAATAAATATCATCACATCATTAATTATTTTGGAAAACCTCTCTTCATATTCCCCTATTTTCAATCTCAGAAAACATGTCAGCTACAATGATCACAACTCTTGATACAGATTCTCAAATATGAATCCCATTTACATTTTATCAATTAATCATTTGACGAACACAGTAGGTTTTCTTGTTTCTATAAGAACTTCATATGTTAATTTATCTTGAATTAGTGAGTTCTTATTGCATGGATTCAATACTCCTTTATCATAGACATTTGATAAGTTGTGATATTGAATTTTATCATCTTGATTCCAATCTGTAGCTCATTCCCATATTTTATAAAATTAATTGAGGGGTATTTTTCCATATTTCTTTGTTTTTATCTAAGTGTTCCACAAAATATTTATGTTCTCATATGTGGAAATTTTAACACATATCAGACAATTTGGGTATATATATTCCCCTATGTAACCAATCATATATCGAATTCTTCTTTCATTTATATTCAAATTTGTAGTTATGTATTTAAAAACGTTGATTTTCCAAAATTATCTATTTAATTGTATAAAAAATTCATATACATTGAATGAAAATTGGTTAAAACTATTTTTAAGTTTAGATAAAACCCATACATGGAAATTCCATTAAATGGATAATGAATACATTTTTATGTACGCGATTCTGTATATCATCAAACAACTTATCAAACATAATCATTTTTCCAATTCTTCCTTCTTCCTACTATCACACAATATATATATAACAATATGGAAGAACCATTATTACCATTAACATGGTATTTTTACATTAAAATAATAGTTCACTTCAAAATGAATGAATTGTAACTCTTCATTCATATTCAACTTCTAATAATGTACTCATGATCATGTGCATATTGATCACCATCTTTCTCGATACTTCAGGATTCTCTAATCAGGTTATACAATCACAATTTGATCACTATTCTTTTACATTGTCTTAATTTTTGATAATCTATGATTCACCAAATTCATTTAATCATAATTGTTTATTCCCTTCCAAATGTTAAAAATCAAATGTCACTCTTTTAGTTTTATATTTATCCATTGTTCAAATTCATCCTTTATTTCTTGGATCATTTCACTTGTTGCAGAGATGACATGTTTTATATTTTTAGGAAACCTGTGTTGTATCATTGATCGCGTCTTTATTTTTTAGTTCCTCTAAGAATTTTTCTTGAAAAGTGGTGTTTTTTCCTTTGTAGGAGGTGGCTCATGGTTGGTGCACTGTTAAGGGAAACATTGTAGCCTAATTCAAAAAACAATGCTATTTAAGGGTAGGTGTTTGAGGCATGTAACATTTCATGCACATTGTTTTAAGAACTATTAGGTTTATGGGTGGAGAATCTCTAACTCTTGGAAGAACCATTTCACAGAGTTGGTGCAGGTTTTACCAAACCATGAAACCAAACTGTGAGAGCTTCCCTGATCCTTAAAATTATGAAATTCCAGTTCTACCTAATAAATATTTTAACCCAAAATAAGCAATTCATAATTTAACCTGGATCATGGGACCCAATAGGTGACACTCTTAGATTCTTCTTTCCGCTCCACACTCATGGTGTGGATCTAGGGTTTCTTCATGTTTTGGGGTCAGATCTCCATGTTATTCATCTCATTTCTTCCTCCTCTTATTTCACCTCCAATTTCTCATTGAGTTCCACTAATGCATTTTTCTTGGTAATGTAGGTTTTATTTTCTCCCAGTTAATTTTGTGGTTTTTCATGTTTAGGGCCTCTCTTTGTTGTTCTTTCAACTTGAAATGTTGGAGAGGTTCATTCATGTGTTCATTGTTTAAGATCATGAGTTTGTGGTAGGTCTCCCATTTTACTTTCCCATTAAATTTATGAATATTTGGTTCATGATATTGTCTTCTTCCTTATAAGTTAAATATTTATTTCTAAAAATGAAAATAATTGTTTGATTTTATATGAGGTGATTTAATGATTATATTGATGTATATAACTTATTTTTGTTTAGTAATGAACACATAATATTTGATAAAATGTCTTATCATCTTTTAAAAGTGAATTATGATTTCTAATGCATAGATTAGACATGTAAATGTTTTCAAACATTTGAAATGGTTTTTTATGGATTCCTAAATATATTTATAAATTTATTTGGACTTAAAAGTTGTTTCTATTAGAATCATTAAAATGGAATGAAATGTGATTTTGACAAGTGAACCAATTGGAATTTTTGTGAAAGAGATTTGATTTTTCACATTAGTGTGAGTATTTAAATTAGATTAAGAAAAATGGTTGTATAATGTAAAATGGTGTGTTTTAAATTTTTTTTAATGGATGAATTTTTTCTTTGAAAAAGTGTTCTTAGGTGAATTTGTAAATTTTTTGAAGTTGGTGAAAATTATTATTTTGAATCCTCTACTTGGATAATCTTGTAAATTGTTTATATTTAATGGATGGGATGTACTTCATATGGAATCATCATGATCCGTTACTTCGAATGGGTAGGGATTACTCTATTTGGACTCCTCAAGAACAATTTACATTGAGAGGAATGTGAGATCCTCCGTGTGGAATCTTTTGAGATTTATGAGTAGTAAGGAATGATTTTGGTCCTTGGGGTGACTCTGGGTGATTCTTATTTTGTGAATTAATATTATACGATATATGTTCATGTGATTGGATGCTCGGTTGTCATTGGTTGGCTCAACCCCTTTCACACTTTACATGGGAACATGGCATAGGTAGTGAATTTTTAGGGAATGATTGTTTCAATAGTTAAGAATAAACTCTGGTTAGTGGCACATAGTATGGAATTGGATATTTGTTATTTATTATTTCCATGGGATAGTTCCCCTCCGTCTAATGATTTAGTGTGTGATCAAGCATGTGGGAGAATTTTTATTTCATTGAGTGTGGGGTTCTTTTTAGGATGATTTCATGTGTATAGTATGTTCTGGAATCTTTTATGAGGTCATATATTCTCCCATGTATATTGGATATTTGTTATCTACAGTGAATGTTTGATATTAATTGTTCGTAGGTTATCCCTGTGTACTTATTTCTAATTCCACTATTATGTGATCATTGTTTTATATTAATTTCCTGATAATATTCACTAAAAATGTAGTGTTTCTATTTGTAATGGATGGTAATATTGTTTTGGAATCATTTTTGTACTCCATTACTCAATTTTCAATTGTAATGTCATTATTATTCAATAAAATGATTGTTTATCCTTCCTAGAGTATAATGTGGGTTTAGTGGTAAAAATAAAAACGGACTGTGTTTTGGTTTTAAAATAAATTTTATTTAAAAGAATACTTTTATATATTTCATTTAAAACTGAAATTGATGTTTCATTTATTTAAATAATGTGAATCGGAAATAGATTGTTTTGGGAATTCCTACTGAGCTTTAATACTCATACCTTTAGTTTCCTTCATCATTTTTCAATTTCATGATTGTTTTTTATATTTTTATTCATTGTCATGGGTGATGTATAATATTCATATTAGAGAGATATCATCGAGGTCACATGGGGATGTTGTGGTCGTTAAGTTCAGCATGGTTTTCTTTGTTCAGTTTGATGTATTTCTATTTATGTGTATATGATTTTTACTTTTTATATTTATATATTCGGAAGATTTGTTCAATTATGGTGTTCATTTTTTATATATAAATGGATTAATAATTCCCTTGGTCACTCGGTTGGTACCTATCACTAGTTCCAAGATCGAGAAGATTGGTAAGGAATCTTGGTCCTTATCATGGATTGGCTCATGTGATGAGTTTGGGGATTACACAGGTTGGTTCATAATAGAATGGTGTCAGAGTAGGCTGGTTCTTTTAAGGGCCTACATTTTATAATGAACTTTATTGATTAATATGTCTAGGTAAAAGTAGTGGGACTGTCGAAACATGAGTTTTAGGTTCCAAGTAGTCATAAACCAATTATTTCTATACCTAAAATTGATTTACAAAGTGTAGTCGTCTTTCTTTTGGATTATCTGGATCTCATAGGTTTTTTTATGTTTGATAAATGAAAATAGAGATAGGACAGTTGTATTAGTCTCCTTATAGGGATATTAAATCCATGTTGATTAGGGGACATGATACGAGTGGTCTCTCTATAATGGTGTCTTTATTGTAATATGTCCTACA
The DNA here is from genome assembly GCA_963277665.1 of Viscum album. Lineage (NCBI taxonomy): Eukaryota > Viridiplantae > Streptophyta > Magnoliopsida > Santalales > Viscaceae > Viscum > Viscum album. The sequence goes on along the minus strand of OY728121.1, from coordinate 1,650,727,072 downwards.
ACTATAAGGAAAATTCACCAATCGACACTAGTTTCCCCTTGTGAATTTCATTTGGCCTTTCTTCATTCTATTTTTTTTTGAAAAAACTTGTTTTTGAATTATGAAAATTGGTTTTAAATTTTTAATGAGTTGGTATTGGGAGGATAGAAAATGAATTTTCAGATTCATTTTGATGAAATCATTAGAAAATAGAACATTAGAAGTTCAATTTTTATATAAAACATGAAGTGGTTTTTCGATATTTTAATTTTTATAAAACAAATGTATTCAATTTGGAAAATATTGTCTGGAAAATATAAATATACTATAAAAAATGTTCTTGTAAATTGGTTTCAAAGAGAATAAGTGAGTATTGGTAAAATGTTTTTTATGTAATTTGATTTGTTGAGCTACTGAAAATGTTTTTAATGGGATAACTTTGGTTTTGAATAGATCCCATGAAATTTTATTTTGAGCCAGATGAAATATATTGTTGTGTGTAATTTGAAAAATCATCATGGTGGATGGTGGGATTTTGAATATATTTATAAATATAGAAATAGGAAGAAAATTGAGAATAAGTAAAAATGGGTAAATGTTCTATTTTAAAATGTGGAAATGTTTTATTACGAATTTTGGTACTCCCATGAGTCATCACATGCATGGATACATATATGAATGTGAATGGATGATGGCCTGGGTGGATGAGTACCTAGAATGGCCTGAGTGGATGGGTGCATGGGTGGAATATAAAGGAATATGCTAGTGAGGCGCTAAGGGATACCATTGGGGAATGTTCAACCCACAATGTTTGTATTCATTCAAAAAAATATTTTCAACCAGAAAATTTTGATTTTCTTATAGCTAACAATTTCGTGGTTTATGTTTATATGCGTTGGACATGTTTCATTTGTTGGGTCTTGAGTTTGAGAACTCTTGTTAATGAATTAATCATGACTGATTTCTTTGTTTTCTTATTTTATAGTGTCTTCCCCCATAAATATTAGATGGTTATTTCTAGTGAATATATGGGTGGTTTATCATTATCTGACCTTCTAGTTTATCAACCTAATTAAATCCTTATTGATTTTATAATGATGAATTATCTTTTCATTAATGGTCAAGCATGTCCTCACGAAATGTAATAGTGGATGAGGAAAATTGAGAGAATTTTCATTATCTATGTGTTTCCTGAGATGTGAAAGGTTATGATCCCTACCATTATGTGTGATGGTCCAACCTGGAACTGGTGGAAGTTAGTCTTTTGAACCAAGCCTCAGTATGATCTTACTTGGGAATTCTTTAAGGCTTCATATACTGGTAGGTATTTCTCTATGGTAGTGATGGAATGGAATGGGATGGATATATGAAATCTTCTATAAGGTGATGTATTAGGGATAGAGTACATACATAATTTTGAGGATTTAATGATTTAACTTTTATAGTGGTCTACAAAACATTCATTACTGTAGAATTCATTGAGAGTGTGATTCATCCATATTTGCAGTCAAAGGTGTCAGAGTTTTGTTTAACCTCGTTTGTCGACGCGGTAAGGGTATTTTTTCATGTTGAGCCTATGTTAGAAGGAATTATCATGTAATATACCCTTCCCCAAATATGTTTAACTAGTGAACGGAATTATAGTAAGAAGATTCAGAATTGTCTTGAATTTGTTTGTACTGGCAGCAGTATTAAAATGCCTCTTGATCATTCCTCTCTTTCTTCTATGCGCATGATCATGGAGTGCCTTCAGTATGGAAAGTCATATCATAATATGACTCCATTTTCATGTTCTTCAATATCTCATCATGCCTATGGATTAATAGTACAATATAAATGGTTTTATCAGTGTGTTTCGAAGAAGTGATGTGAAACCAGATTGTAAAAGTGTGGTTATATTATATTTTAGTTTCAATTAACTTTTTATATGCGATAAATGTAAATTCCCTTTCTATTTTTCGTATTTTTCCTATACTGGTTATATCTGGATGTGTTTTTTGGTGTTGTATTATCTTTAATTTTTAATATTATATGTTTTTTATTTCCTCAAAACAATTATTCCAATAGAAGCACAATGTTATTTTGTAAATTAATAAATTTTCCATCCTCAATTTTGGGGTGACTTTTTGAGTGGCTTATTCAAATTATTTCTCATTTAAACTGAAAATGGATGATGAGTGTGCGTATTCGGAATCCCCATTAAGTGGGAAAGAGGAATTCCAAACATGGTTTATTAGGTAGTTGATGTTTCATGAAAATAGGGCTTCATACATTGGCCATAGAGTGAATCTTACGGATAATGAGGAATCAGGGGTGTTAAGGATAGATTAGATTTTGTATTCAGTTTTAGAAACAGGAGTTTTTTGGATTTACAACTGAATCAACTTCCTCTTAAAGGCCCAATTTTATGGAAATTGGCATAGGGAATGGATTTTCCCCTGGTTATATTTATGGATTAAAATTTCTTCATTTGCTGCAAGGAGTCGTGGTGGTTATATTTTATTAAAAATTTTGTGGTGTGTCTTTTTGGATGTGGACCTCTGAATTGGTGTTCCATGTGTAGTTAGAATTAATGAATTTGTTTTGGAGATAGCATGTTATATGGGTTGTAGTTTCTTTCATTTTGTATTTTACTAGGTTGTTGGGGGGGGGGGGGGGTCTTTGTGAGTGCAAGTTTTTTAATATGGTTGATTATTAATTTTGGGGAGCCCCACCATGGGACTCATTGAGGTCTCTTCCTATCTCGATCAAATATAGTCAATTTCTAAGGGAGGGTTGTCAATTCAGACCTCTAATGCTTATAATTTGGTTTGGATTCTAATATTGGTTAGGTTGAAGGGGATTTCATTCTATTGTGTTTGGATTTTGTGTTCCTATTTATTTGTGGGTATGTTGGGATTTTGGAGCTCACTCAACAATTCTATCTGTGTTTGAGCTGTCTGGGTTGTAGTTTGAGTTTTTTCTTATTTCATTAGAATAAGTTCTAGTTTTTTAGTTCATTTTAGATAAGAGGCTTATCTTTCATTTTGATGTTGTTGAGGTTTTCAATTCTATATAGGTCAGATCATGTGTTTATTGGAATCCATCTTTACTGATCGATCAGATAGATTTTTTTGGCTTTTTGGGGATCGAAATTAGAAATGGTCGGTAAAATTTTCAATCTAAAATTTTATATTATTCCTTTATTTTGTTTCATATTTTAGATCATTATTACACTCATGAGTTTCAGGTGTGACAGATTTTGAATTTTGCGGTGAACCTTGGTGTCAGTTTGATCCCAAGATTATTCTTTACATCCACTGTGAATTTTTTGTTAAATGTGGGGCTTGGGGGCTTGGAAATATTTTCCACATAGTTGGTGGACTGTTAGGAGAAATCATGCTTCCAAACCTATGAAATAGTATGGCATACGGGTTGGTGTCAAATTCATGGTGTTCAACTTGCACATGGTTTTCAAAAAAACAATTATGTGTGTGGGGAGGCTCTATATCTTGGTCAAACCATACCACATGGTGGGAACATGGTTTTCCAAACTGTATACCCAAATTATTTAGCTACTCATATCCTAAAAAAAATGAGAAATTCCACTTTTATCCTCTTAGGATGTTAACACCAAATCGTCCATTCATCCATTATCCTAGATCATATTTCCTAATAGGAGACTCTCCCTTGTTCTCCAATCATATCCACCCATCACAATGTGTGTATCTATTATTTCATCATGTTTTGGGGCTTGATCTTTATGTTATTCCCCTCATTAGTTCATAATTTTCATCATCCTCCAATTTTCATTTGAGTTAATCTTTTCTCATAGTCATGTTGATATAGGGAATATGTATAACATTGATATTGGGGGGGGGGGGTTGAGTTTCAAATTTAGGGTTTCTATTGCATGTTCTTATCTCTTGATACATTGGTGAGGGTGTTTCAGGTTTGTGTTGTTTAAGCACCGTGAGTTTGAGGTTGGTTTCCCTTTTAACATTTCCATTAAATTTAAGAATAATTGGTTTCAATATTTCCACACATTCCTTATATGTTAAATATTTATGTGTTATAATTGAAATATTTTTTTGATGTGAAACGATGTGTTTATCATGATTATTTTAATTTACATGGAATTGTTTTGTCATGTGATGTAAAACACGTGTTTGATAAAATGTACATTTTGGTATTATAAGATTTAGTTTTATCTAAAGAAAATATTGTCATTGAAATTTTTTTGTGACATTTTAAATGGTTGTTTTGTGTTTCTTAAATGGATTTAAAAATGGTTGGGGATAATGATTTTTGTGTATATGTCTCTGGAAATTGGAATTTCATGGGATGTCAATGTATGTATAGTTTGTAATTTCGATGAAAGTGAATTTGGTTTGCATATATGGTTAGAGTACATAAATTAGGTTTTTCAAAATGGTTGAAAGTGGAAAATGTTGTTCATTCGCCTTTTAGTAATAGTGAATTTATTTCATTGAAAAACTAGGATTAATTCCCATTTATCACTTTTGGAACGTTTGTGAAAATGATTATTTTGAAAACTCTCATTGGATAATCATCATTCTGTTTCTATATTTAAGGGATTGTAATTCCTCATTTTGGTATACTCATGATATATTATGTTTAATGGGTGGGAAATTATTTTTGGGTACTCAATGCAACCCTTAAAATTGAGTGGAATGGGAGATCCTCATGGTGGACTTCTCTAGGATTTATGTGTTGTATGGTAAGAGATTGATCTTAGGGGTGTCTTAGGGTGATGCTTGTGATCTGAATAAATTATATATCATATATGTTCTTTTTAATAGATGCTCAATTGGAATTGGTTTGATCACCCCCTTTTACACATGATATTGAAACTCGATATATCTAGTGAATTTTTAGAGAACAATTACATAACTAATTAGAATTATGCTTTCACAAGTCTCCCATAGAAGGTAGTTGGATATGATTCAGTAATTATTTCTACGAGATAGTTCCTCAAGGTCAGATCATTTATTGTGTGATTAAGTGTTTCGGAAAAAAAAATTCATCGAGTGAGGCATAAGTTCCGGTATGAGTTAAGATGTATAATGTGTTCACTATTATTTCAAAGACTCTTGGTTATCCCATGTCTATTATAACATATTTTTCTATATTTTATGTTTGATATTTATTGTTTTTTGGTTATGATGATGTACATATTTCCACTTCTATTATTCTGTGTTCATTTATATAGCTTATTTAATGGATTACTTCTTGGGTGAAAGTTATGTATTGATTTCCAGGACATAGGAAGATTATTTGGGAAAATATTTTTCTCCATTACTCAGTTTTTAAAATAAATTTCATAATTATTATTTATGGTGATTATGTCTCAATCTAGGAAGATAACATTATTTTTAGTGGTTAAAATGGAAAGGGATCATGTTTTGGTTTTAATGTTTAATGTGTGGAAAATTTTACTTTATATATCGTATTTGAAACCAAAAAATAATGATTATTTTATTGAAAGGATTTGCATTGGGAATATATTTTTTCATCCATGAATACTGATTTTAAATATTTAATCCCATTGTTTCTTTGTTTTTAGCATTTGGTGGAGATTTCATCTTAGTCTTCATCATTGTGGTTGATGGTTGATCTTGGTAATAGAGAGTGACTCCTAGAGTAACATGGAGTTTTTGGTGTCATTTGGTGTAGCATGGGTTTTTTTCAGTTTGATGTATTTTAGATTATGTGTAAATGATGTTTCACTTGGTTATTTATAAATTAGGCTGTTTTTCTCATTTTTTATGTTCATTTTATTAATTTGTGTTGGTATAAATCATTATATTTGTTACATTGTTGATACCCACCACTAGTATCCGACCCTGGAAGATCATGAATGATTCTCATTCATTACCATGGATTATCTCGGGTGACTATTTCGTGGTGGACCCAGGTTGGTTCATAAAAACAATTTTAACTTATTTACAAGTATAAATTTATTTTTTTCATTAAATAAAATACAATTCCAAAAATTATTAGATAGGTAATAACTCCTCTATTCTTAAAAATGAATCATTTTCATCCAGACCAAATCTAAAAATACTGATATAAACAAAATATTATAATTTACTTGAATCCAATGACCTCAAATAAAATACAAAAAAATTTCAGAAAAATAAAATCATTATTGTTTTTAATGTCTATAAATCACCATCATGGATTGTGGGATTATGCTTATGATATGAATTATTAATTATTCCCATATATTTTAGTTTATTTATTGAAATAATGTTTTTTCTCTACATAGATGAAAAGAAATTTATTTGAATATGGAAATCACATTTTAGAATAACATATAATAGTCTATCAATTCTAGGATGAAATTAGTCGACCTCTACCCATATTGGGAAATAAGTATTGATGTATAATATTATATAAAAATGGTATTTTAAGTACAATAAACTATGTGAAATATGAATTAGTATATTATACATTATTTTTTGGTTCTCATGATTAATTTTTTTTTCATCTCTCAGTGTCATATTCCTATGACTATTCTCCATGTAACATTGTTCACAGACTTTAATGTCGAGGAACATGTTTTTTTATTTGAGATTACATTTCCTTATACACAAAAATATAGGCAATTATTATTTTCCCATGTTATTTTTAATATGATATCTCTATACTTCTAATGATTTACAATATTATTTTGACCTAACCCTTGATGAAATGTCAATAAGCATCCAATTAATAATTTTTTGAGATTAAACCATTCTTATTATTAAATTCCCTTAGTTATCATGATTAGTATATCCAATGAGGAGTGTATAAGGGGCTCTATTTTAGTTCAAATATTTGTAAATGTTTACATGTGTTGTAAAAAAAATTATGTTATTATTTCTCAAGGAAACTAAACTATCCATTTTAGAAATTGTGATATTATTATAGTATATAATGTTTATGTAATGAAATATTGTGAACTATATATATATATATTTATATTATTTCAACTCTCTTTGTAGTAAATACTATTTCTAGAAAATTTGTATTACAAAACAAACTGTAGACTATGTGATTGGGTCTCCTCTTTGTTCATATTGAGTTAGCGTACCCAGTTGAAGGGAAATAGTTTTGGGTAAGGGTAGTTATCTTGTTTTGAGTAAGTGCCACTTGATATAAAAAATTGCTATTATATGGCCAATTGTATTATATTTATTAGCTCTATAGTGGTCAGCTTTTGGTTTATTATGGTATCTCTCATTCTTATGTAATTTCATGTTTGATATCTATATAGGGTTGGAATATTCAGTTTCTATAAAGTAGTTATTTAGTGAATAAATCACATAAAATAAGTGAAGTTCATATCAGATGATATATAATATGTTTTCATAAAATATGTAGTTGTAAACATCAATGGTATTCAATTTTCATTCATATAAAATGATTTTAATTGATTATTACCATGGATAGGTTTCCATATTTTTTGGTGAATATTTATTACTACTACATAGCCATGTTGTTCATTCAGTCAAATATTTATCAATATATCTTAAATGAGTAACTGGAATATTATAACAGAAGGTCCATTTATAAAATGTGTTAGCTGAGAGGTATTGAATATCATTTAGAAGGGATACACTGTGGATTAACTGGTGGAACCTTTGGGGTTGATTTTCCATTAATATTTAATTGATATAAGGTTATGTTTCCAAACAAAATGTGTAATTTTCATAAGAGATCATGTAATAATTTTTATTGACATGGTACTTGGTGTTGATCCTATATCTGTACATATTTATTACATCAAACTATCTTGTACTATGGTGTTAAAAGATTCAATATAATATCATAAATCCAAGGGATTCATATGGTATAGTGTGTCTTCATTTTGGGTTATAATGTTTTTTCTAATAAATCATATCAGGGTCAGCAGATATTCCTTCATTAAAACATTTTTAATTATATATATAATACAAATATCTATCCCTTATGTTATATGGATGATATATATTAAAATTTTATTGGAGCTAGATCATTTTTATAGATTAGCCTTTGATTTATTTATCATCAGTAGAATGTGAAGACTATAGATAGTGCGAGGATGATCCTTCAAAAGACTATACTCATTAAGAATTCACTAGGATTAAAATATGGGAAATAGAAAAAAAATTCATTCAGGGACCCCTTAAATATACTTTCATCATAACATGGATTATTTTAGGATTTTATTATCCATGATATATTGATATATTAACAACCATATGTGGAGAATGTAGATAATTTTTTTATATACATTGAAACATTGAGTTCTCAATACCACTATTCGATGATATTGAAATTTCAATTCTACATAAGGGTGGTTCTGTTCTATTGGTAATTGATTTATGAATATATTATATTGGTTTATTCTATGAATTTATTTATTATGTAGTCATTATTGTTTACTATAAATTCATTTCTAATTTTATGTTTATTTAAGATTATATGGTATTGCAATTAATTTATCCATGATTTATATATAATTCTTTCATTGATGATAACGGATACAATGTTGTGAAAGAATTATGAATACAATTATTAATGAAAATATGTATGGAAATAGTTGTTGATGATGTGGACATAATCACCAATTCTTATCATCCCCAATATGATGATGTATTATATGTATTATTGTAAAGCCTATTTTATATGATATGGTTGTGGGATGATGAATGTGGTAGTAGTAGTGTTGCATGGTTATTAGTATCAGATTTTGAATGTGAGTATATTTCATAAAAATGATCTTATGTTAGATACAATTATAGATTCTTTTGATTTGTTTCATTAGATATTCTGTTACTAGTTTATGTTATTCATCCACCATAAGAATATGATGGATATATTTTCTCATGGGTATTTGACATATGGTAGAAGTTATGGGTTAAATATCTTCAGTTATGAATTTATTATGAAATATAATCCTATTAAATGGAATTTCATTACCTGTTCTGTTAACAGGTTGACCAATGTGGACACAGTTCATCATTCAAAATATAAGGGACTATTAATATCTCATGTATCTATGTTTTTTCATGAAGTTTCATAATATGATAGTTGTTTTTTAGCTATTAACATCACCTCATACTTCCTGGTGTTAGAAAAGGAGGACTATGATCTAGATTAAGGGTGTCGAGTTTATTAAAAAATGAAATAGTGGACAGTTGATGGGAGAATGTGAAATTTTTTATGGTTATCTTTTTTTTACCATGGGTGAATTTATGATCTGATGAATTTACAATATATTTTATAATATATTTTCATGTATCACAGTGGTATGTTCATCCTTTCATGATAATAATGAACCATCTCTGGCTACTATAAAACTAGTAAATAAACCAATCTTCCAATGTGCCCGAAGCACATTCAATGTTAATATAGGTCAGCACCAGGTTCCTAGAAATAAAGAACATTTAATTGGTAGTTTTTGAAGAATTATAATAATAATATAATAAAAAATGAGACACACTGAGGATCCAATAAGATCCTTAGATACAATATATAAACATGTGTATGAAAAAATGGTCACAATGTTGAATTAATCAACCAAATTACAGGAAACCATATTAGAAATAAATAAAAATCATTTACAATATCATATAGATTATTAAGGAATAATGGTATTATCATCCACAACAAATTAAATTGGATATATATCTATTCTAACAAGACCAATACATTACTTTCCAAAATAAATAAACCAAATATTGTTCCAAAACCATAACAAATCGACTCCTTGTGACCAATGATCAATCACTATAACCCACGTTATTCGTCAACAGTCCATCGAACACATGAATTCCAAAATAATAGAACAATGAAGAGGAATATCATAAACTGGAAACATGAAATAAAACATAGGATTAGTATACAACCAATTGTGTTTGGAGGGTTTACGATATTCCTTCCCTATAGGATTTCACCTTAGTGTTTATGTCATTTCCTTCCAAATTCAATTCCATTGTATGTACACTGAAATATAATAAAAAAAATTTATTTCTAACATTAATGTGAGGTAAAACCAAATAAAATTCCAAAATAAATATTTTAACAGAATACCATAATATTATTCATCATGGGAGAAGCCATAAAATTTTATTACACACTTATAAATCCATCTAATTATGGTAAATTTTTACATTCATGAGAAAAAAGATTAAACACATTTCGTCGTTTAAATATATTTTCTCAACACCCTTATAATGAAATAAAATTCACAATCATCATATGCATAACATTAAAAACAAATTTACATATTTATTTTGTCATATAAAAATTATAATTGAACTGTAATGTATGTATAATAATTCTCCATGATAGTTATACGTAATAATAGTTTTTTAAAAAATTACAATGTTTCCCTAAAATCAAACAATGAATAGGGATGAAAAAATAGTTTATAAAATGTCCCCTATGGAATTATGAAAAATAGATAAGGCTCAAGGGAAACTTCTAATGATTAATGTAACATGATATATAACTGGTGATATAACCCCACGTTAGAAAATAACAATCCTCAAATGTCCTATTAATCCAATCAAAGAAATCAGGACCTGAAGACCATCTAGATAGTTCTCATTTAACGTAGGGAAAATTATCCATCTGAAATGAAATCCATATCCATGAAACAATACCCATTGTCACCAAAAACACTAAACTAGTGGTCACAGTCATGTGCGCCTCGACTAAAATTCATTGGACTGTCATGACATTAACCATTCAAGGTGATCAAACATATAGACAATTATATCCTCATATTTTATTTAAATTCGTTGAAACAAATCTCATCTCACCTCCAACACCCTCTCCATAAACAACCCCTTTTCAAAATTATTAGATAGATCTAAATTCAAATCATCCCCATTAGGGGACACAAATTACATGGAATGGAGTTCAAGGAAATAGTCTTTACAGAGGAATAAAAAAATTTGATAATTTTTTAAAAATATTTCCAAATAAGCCTTTCATTCTAAAGAATGGCTCTAGATTCCGTGATATTTTTTATCCTCTTTGAAATAAGATTTTAATATATCATTTAAAAAGTATTATTTTGGGATCTAATTTAATATAAATTCATGTTTTGATCCATTTAACATTCAAAACATTCAATATTTCCCAACACATATTCATTTTGAAATTCATTTAAAACTCACTTTTTCAAATCCCATGACTCAAACATAGTTAAATATGCATAACAATACAATATAAATTTATGAATAAGTCACGGGGAATTTTCACACTTTTGAAATTTAAAATCATTTTATAAATGTGAAAAACTAAATAAAACCAATTATTTAAATTGATAAAACACATTGTAACACTTAGTAAATCTATACCTACTATCATATATTGGTTAAATTTTAAATAAATACTATGTCATAATCGAAAGAATAATTCAGAGATATTTCATTGAAAGAAAAACCAATGAAAATTTCAAACATTACTCCCTTGAAACCATGACAACATGAATCATAATTTATAGATAATTCTAATCATATAATAAAATAAATCCTCTACATGTCATACACAGTAATAATTGAGACCCAACTGTTTCAATTAAACCCCATATCTTGAGCTAATGTGAAATGTAAACCCCAAAGAAGAATCATTTTAATTTTTTTAAATTTATATTTATTTATATAATTATATTTTTTATAGAAAATTAAATTATTTTTTTATATATACATGAATATATAATATTAATATGATTGTTATTTTATTTTTGTAAAAAAAATTTTTTTTAATAGTCAAATATATATTTTTGGAAATTCATATACATTTATTAAATTATTAGTATGTAATTATGATATATAAATTTATGAAACCATTTCTGGGAAAAAATTAATTTTTTTCTTTAAATTATACATTTTAATATATATATATATATATGTTATATGTCACAACATCATTATTAATATTTTATTACACATGTATTATTTTACACAATTTATTTTATAATTATAAACATTTCTTATTAAAGTAAATTTTTGACTTTTAAGGAAATTCATTTTGAAAAAGGTGATTCTAATATGAAATATTTGGGTCCCAATTATCTAATAAATACTACCTTATTTATTTTAAACTGATTAAGTTACCTTAAAAAAATCTGTTACTATTGTAAAATATAAAATTTTAACAATATTAATTGAAGTATTATAGGGCTTGAATCCTGAAAAAGTAATCCTAAAATGGATTCTATACGTTGTGGCTTGTTTTGGTTATCTACACACTATTAATATCTATTTTAATGTCCCTAAGATTTTTTTAACATGTGAACCCATTATATTAAGTTGAATTATTTACAAAAATTCCATTATTGTCACTTATAAAATGGTCTTCCATCATCCCCTTAAAATTAATGTTATATTGTAGATTGGTAAAAATCATTAATTCAAGTAACAAAAGATATAAAAAGAACACATCATTGTGTGCGACCAAAAATTAGAATATTTTTTTGTATAACACAAGACAAGAATAGTTTTTTGTGTACGAAATAATAATCTAGATGTTTCTTATAGTGTAGCCTCGATTTTTGTTGTCTATAAATCAATAATAACATATTTATTTAATATAATAGAAGATATATTATGTGTTGTGTGAAATAAAAAAATATATAAAAGATTAAATTAATTTAAGAAAATAAATTTCCCAAAATATCATGGTGTTATAATTAAATAGCTAATTTTTTAGTTATCCTATTCATTTTATGTTTCTGCTAACATCAAAACGATTTGTGGTCTTATCCTCCTATAATTCCAGTGGTTGTTCCTTTTCTGATGAGAACCAATAATTGGTTGTCATTGTGTGGTTATCCCTAGTGGGTCATTTTTAGTTTTAAATTATGATCGAATAGTCTTGGTTTCTTTTTGTGAGATGATTAATCATTGTCTGGTTTACTTCTTGGTTTGGAGTTTCTTTCATCACACCCCCACCTTATTGAGGGGGTTTGGTCTGTGGGGGGATTTCCCGAGTTGGTATGTGTTATGTTTTGTATGTTGGTTAGTGCTAGTTGGTTTCGAATGATGGGGAGCCTATTCTGGTCTACTGTGTTGGAAACTAGTTTCTTCACTAGAGTTAGTTTGGTTCTACGTGGTTTCATTCATATTTTTATTAATTTAGGTATTTTTCAATTGGATGGGCATCACGATTTTAGAGTACAACCATTGGTTTTTCTGGTGGAAACGATTCTAGAAAAATGTATCACATTATATAGAGGGAATGATTAGAGGGAATCATTCAATGATTTTATGAAATGATTTCTACCAATCCAAATAAAACTCTATGTTATATATAAAATATAAATTAATTGTATGAAAAAACATGATTAAATAGTAGAAAAATTCATAGATAAATAGTGGTAGTGATGAAACTCGAAATAGAAATAAATCTAAGGTCCTAGTATAAAAACTAGAAGGGAAACTGAAACCAAAAATAAAAACTCCATGTGATATTTGTGAAATCACCCACCACGTCAACACTACAAACCAATTCCCGGATGACATAATCTTCTCTACCTCACTATGGTTATATTCCTTTTACTTCATCAAATGAAAACACTAAGTCTTCACATTATAGAATGTGTGTTCATAGTGTTAGAAAAACAACCTTAGTAGGATCCCACAATGAAGTTATTTGTTATGTCTATATAAAAGGAAACACAATATCAACAAATTTTACATAAAAAATTTGTTAATACTTTTTTTCAGTATTTCAAAAAATATATATTTCAATATATTTCAAATAAAAAATTATTATTATTTTGAATAATTCATATCAAAGTAAAAATTATTAAAAATCCAATAGGAAATTGTAAATTTTCCATGGAACAATATAAATAAATATAGAAGGATACATATTATAATCAATGACTAGTAAACATTCAGGTCCATAGGACATGGACATAAATATCCTAGGGACACCTCATGAGTGAACCCCATGAGGCTTCAAGACCAACTCTCTATAATATAATCCTATGGAACAAAGGAATACCTGATGATTGTATCGTGAAAATAAAATGGATGATGGATAATGATACACAATTCACCTATGTACGGAGGTCTTCTTATGTGCTACATATATAAAATAAATTTTCAATTGGATTCGCATTTAAGAAAAAAATCAAGGAAACCATTTATTTAATCACAATTATAATTTGAAACCCCATTTCTCTATCCATTTCGCAATGCATTGAAAAAAATAGTTACCAAAACAAGGTAAAATGCATATTTTATCAGAAACCCATTTACACACACAAATAAATGATGCTAATTTATTTTTAAATATATTAATATAAATAAGATAAGGAAAGATCATCCAACCAAGGCAAGACATGAAAAAAATACCTTAAACTCATGCCCCACAATAACAAAAGTGGTATCCACCAAATCTGTGGAACATAGAACTATAAATAGAGGCCCTATCATTGATTTCCATTTCTCAGAATCAAACGACATAAGAAATACATAGAGGAGAGGATTTATCCAAACATATATTAATGAACGTTAACACAACACAACCAATACAAGGGATGGCCCTCAGACCGTGATCATAAAATATATTATGAATGGATTCGACAAGAATAATAACCTAACCAACAGATCCCATAGATGTATCATAATGCCTCTATTCTGAACAAGAAAAACAATCAGGCATAATGGCTGCACATACCTAAAGGGATATATCCAACCACATTGTGGACCGAACCCATGATTGAAAAATGAAATTATGAACTCATAAGAGGGGAGATCAATAAAAATCTATTTGATGATATGTAGGGTTCTAGGGATATGGTATGAACATGATGTAAGATTGAGTCATGAAACCGGTGAATAAACCCAATCGGAAATTATGGGTTTATGATATAAATCAAATAGTCATAATTTAAATTCTCCAAATTTATTTTTCTTTCTAAAAAAATCTCCCCCAGATATTTTATCATAATGGAAACATTTATGATGTAAAATTGGTTTAAAAAATTAATTTATTTTATAACATAGACTTATTTTTATATATTCTTCACACAATAGATTCAAAAATATTAATGTAGACATTTATGACATAAATATTCCCTATATTCAATGCCCACCCCCTATTTTGTAGAAACACTCACACCATATTCTAAACCCTACAAAACTAAATTAAAACACTCAAAAACTAAAATATATAATAAATATTTAACAATGATATAATAGTACTGACCTTCTACAGGTAAATATGGAACACATGTAGACATGATTTCATATGATGTAGGAAAGGTACATGACACAAACATCATTATTTGAGTATAAAAAACCAATATATTAATTGTATGAAAATATATTAAATAGTGTAAATTACATAAAAAATTTATATTATATGAGAATATATCACCCCAATAATTTTCAATATATTTCTTTTAGAATAAATTTTATTTCATTATAGCTTGTGATATACACAACACTAGGTTAAAAAAAACACTATTTTGTTACGTATTGCACAATTAATTTAAATTTAGATGAAATAAATCTTAGAAACATTACATGAATAAATAACCTTACGTAAAAAAATTAGAATAAAAAAATTATCAAATATTTTTTTGTATTTTTGTAAAAAAGATAATTTTTTTTGAAGAAGAGTGACAAATATTGAGTTTAAATTTAAAAGTGCATTTTCATTAGACAAATTTTAAATGATAAATTATTAGTATATTACGTTTGAAAGTAAAATTAGTTTATTTTTATATACATTTATCCAATTAAGTTTATTTGAATAATTTTAATATTTAATTTATAAATATAAACTTTGTAACTATTTGAAATTTTCACATTAGCAACCTACATTCTAGTCAATTCTGAGGGATTAATTTAAACTTTAAATTTTCCACTTATATGAATTGTATTCAGAATATGGAATACATATTAAGATTAATATTTTTTATAATTTCTTATAATTTAAAATTAATTATTTTTCAACGAGAATTGTCAATTTATAAAGGTTAATTAACGCGGTTGAGGTAAAAAAAATTTACAAAGTGGTCAAACCAAGATTATTTGGCTTCAAATGACCAACTGTTTTTCAAAAACACTTTGATGGGAATTTTTCAACACTTATGAACATAAGATCTATATTAATGAGACTTTAGAGAACATGTACACTAAAAAGAAAAATATAATGTGTTGAGTAATAAGAAAGACAAACAATATAATTGTCCTTCTTTTAATACTATAGACCCTTAGGATACAGAAAAAAAACATATGTTAAGTTATAAGAATACTTTTGAAACAATATATTTTGTTTATTAGGATAATTTTTTTAAGATTATTTGGAAAATAAATAATCACATTAATTTCTTATG
Source organism: Viscum album (assembly GCA_963277665.1). Lineage (NCBI taxonomy): Eukaryota > Viridiplantae > Streptophyta > Magnoliopsida > Santalales > Viscaceae > Viscum > Viscum album. The sequence goes on along the minus strand of OY728121.1, from coordinate 1,650,710,757 downwards.
AAACACCCATATAGAAATTATATAGTTAATAAAAAAGTAAAATTAATTCTACTATAAATATTAAATGTGAAGTAAACGGAAAGGATTATTTTGTTCAATTATTTTTTTGATGAATATTTCATATTAAATAGTCATGAAAAAAATATATTTTAATTACATCAACTCCATTATATTTTTAAATTCATTTTAAATAATTAATTTTAAAATTCACATAAATGAATTTTTATTTAAATAATATTTAATTAAATTATTTATAATGACTAAAAACTATATATCTAACAATATGATTTTTCAATGTTAAAATATATATACTATGATCAATTTAATGTTAAGTTTTTCTTTAAAAATTTATATAATTAATCCTCAGTAGTAAAAACTCAATTAGTGCAATTATAGTTAGAGTTGTGTATTTGCAGGTTACATGTGATTTTGTTAAATTAATTTTAAACACATATATGATTTTATATTTTATTTATTATATATCATATTTAGAATAATTGGGTGAAAATTTTATGTTAATTCTAACTATATTTTAGTCTTAATGGTTATATTAACTATCTTAAAAAAATAACTATTTTGAAACCCCAAAATATAGATATAGGGAAACACAGAAACTGAAAAAAAAGATCAAAAATTGATTTTTATATTGTGTTGGAGGTTTAGATCAACCACATCATACTTCCATCCCCTTGATCATAAATTTTTGAGCCACTTGCGATACTATTTACAAACCTATATTTAATAATTTTCATTATTTATATAAATTTAACTCCACCTCAACTATAAACTATAACTAACTCCCCTCACTTATAAACATCTTGAAATCCATTTAGATAATCCAAATTTTACCCAAAAAACATAAAACATAACTAATATCATCCTAGATGCCTTATTTTAGGTATTCATTATCCAAGGAAGGCATCAGTGGAAACTTATGGAGGATACCTGAAAAATAGGAAATGTTCATCAACAATTGCCTTTTTTTATTTCTTTCTCCACCACTTTAATTATTAATATACCATAATAAAATAACAACCTTTTTATCTTACAAATACATGGATATATTTATAAAAATATAATGACTTAAAACCATATCATCTTCGATCAATTTGGTTTCCAAATTATTATTCGTATGTACAGCGGGAAACTGCCTTACGAACCGATATAGATTATTCTTCCATTTCCAACATTTATTGTTTTGTATTATCATTGATATAAACTAAATATTAAAAAATTATATAATATTTATGCCTTTATAGTATGTATTTTATATATTTTTTTTACCTCCCACTCTATATAAGATACCATAATGTGTCTCACATGTATGATAAGATACTTCCTCGTGATAAAAATGAAATAATTATAACATTTATGTAATATATATCTTCTATTTATGACAATATATATTCATATATTTCATTTATTTCATTTCATTTTCCCTAATTTTAAATGATAACATTATTCTTGTATGTGTGGATTATCACGTCCCCGAACTGATGTGAATATCATTTCTTATCCACACCTCAAGGTTTATATATATCTGTATATAATATGGTATATATTATATTATTATAATTATTTAAAAAATATATATTACTTTAATTTATCTCATAATAATCATTGGAAAATGGAAATTTCCCCACATATATATATGACCTAATGTCTTCACAAATATAACATACATAGTTTCATTAACATCAATAATGACTAGATTAAAAAGTATAATTAATTTATAAAAAAATGAAATTTATTTTATGATTATAATTATAGATAATATATGATGGAATTATATTGACACGAAACATAACTTCCATAAGAATTCATGAATCCAAAAACATGGCGATTAACACTTGAAACAATGAAAATATTGAAATATTATTAACGAATGGGTGAAAAGATGTTATTAAAGGATCATATTTGATGTTACACATATTCATATGATTCTTTAATAATTTAATAACATGTTTTGAACAACTATATTAGGATAATACATGTTCAATCCAAAAGAATCATAATGTATTGTTTTTCTTATATCACTTTTTTATGGGATGTATTCCATATTTACCATTTAATTATATATTATATGTTGTATAATAAAAAACAATTATTTTTATTAATATTAACCTCAATTTTATCAGTTGTTACATATCCATTTTTTGGATCTATATTTCATGGGGTTTTTGGTTTCAATGATACCAATGTGGTAAGAAATTTTTGTATCAATTTTCTTTCCTTGAGACCTATATTATGTTATTCACCTATCTTCTTTTATGACGTGGATATACATCCCCATTTACTTGTTATGAAATGAATCTCCATATTTTCATGGTATTATATGTTTTATTTAATTTAATTATTTCATGGGTATAATGAGACAATGTTACCAAATAGGTAAGTGTTTTTGGTTATAATCTCATTTCTTATTAATTTTTTTATGATTAAGTCTCCATTATTGAAATCATATAACCTAATTATCATTAATTCACATTATCATTATTATTCCCTAGTTATTAATGATATTTTAAAGTATTATATCTATTTTTACACTCGTAAAGACCTAAATAGTTGATAAAAATGTTTTTATGAAAATCCAAACTTGTTTCTCCCTTCATTCAGAATTATAATTTCTTCAAAAATCATGTTTCATTGAAAACAGTGAATTTTTTTCACCTTTTCTAAATGGTCTATTATTTTTTACCCATTATTCAATTTTCAATCAATTTTAAATAAATCATATTGTCATTCTCTGATAACCAAACTTTTCCATTAGTTTTTATATGCAAAAGGATTTAACTGCACAACATTTATGTAATTACTTACTAACATAACTGTAATTTTGTATATGATTCCATTGAATATATATAATTCAATATTCATGGATACTTTTTTATCAATATTATAGAAATTATTGGTTTTTATAAAATTATTTAAAAATAAAATTTTTCTCAATATATTTTATGTTTTAAAAAAATTCAATGAAATGAACATTTTCTTCAAGAATGATTTTAAAAATATTTTCATATATTTGTAGTACTAATAACTGAAAACAATTTTATTAATAATCTAAAGGGTATATATTGTAATGATACTTTATTTATTATTTCTCTGGAGGGATTAATATTGATTCAAATTTATTTTTACGGATCATATTTATTTTCCCTGAGAAAATCATGTTTCAAAGAGACTATTACAAAACGAATTTATTTTCAATAGGTTAGTCAGGATTAAATAAAATTAGTAAGAAACTCGTTTATTTTCCAGGGGTTAATAATTTTTGAAACAAACCCTTCTTAAAACCATTTCATTTCAATTGTTTATTCATGTAATAAATTTATTAGTTATTGTTTAATGGTGTTTTATTATGAAATGTTTATTTTCCTTATTTATTTTGTGATTCATGGACATCTTATATGGCGGGGAATCCTAGATAGTGTTTGTAACACCCCGAGATTTTATGAAAAATATTCTTTTTAAATTCATTAATGTCTTGTGTTGTACGCTACACCAAAAGGATCTTTCACAACACGTATCCTTGACTTGCCTTTCATTACACGCAATCGCGACCTTCCTTGATAGCGTGGGTAGTACGCAATACCGAGTTTCACTAAACAATGATATGCTATTAAAATATTATTAAAACTAGCCGTTATGAATAGTAATAACCACTTTTTGAAATTTTGTAAATTTTATTTTTCAAAATGGAATTCATTTTTGGATTTGGAATATCGAAATTAGCTTAGGGTGAAATTTTGGTATTTTTCGGATAACTTTCATATTTTGATGAATAGTGGAAATTACTAAATTTTAATTAAAAACAACTTTTTCAATCGAAATTATTAATAGTGATAAATTATTACTTTTAGTGTTTTTAAAGTATATTTAGAATATATTTTTACAATTTAATACAATGTTGGTCATTGGATGTAATTTCAAATTTAAACCAGTTATAAACAAGTGTCAATCTTTTGATAGTTATCATCTCTTAAAAACACGCCTTTTGTTTTGACGACGGGGATTAATTTTTAAATTAATTAATGAAACTTATATGTTTTTAATTTGGTAAAATAGAAATCATTTTTGAGTTCATAATATCAAATTTATCTTAGGCCTAAGTTTTGGTATTTTTCTGAAAACTTTCAATTTTTGATGAATAGATAAACCACTAAGTGGTAGTTAAAAAAAACTGAATTTTTCATAAAACTTAATTTTACCGCTTCTGTGAGTGGAATTTCAAAAATCCGAGAGACACGGTTGATGTCAGTATGTAAAATTTGGTTCAATGAGATGAAAATAATTTTTTGGTGAATATTAACTGTTTAATTTTTTAACCACGGTTAAAAGTAAATAGGGTAATTAAGGGTAGAAATGGTATTATTATTACCCTAACACATGTCCTAATTCTATTGGAAAAGTGCAATTCGACCAAAAACAAACTTAGGAACACAATATGACCATTTAGGCTCACTTGGATTAGATTAGGACATTTATTATTAATTTATTTAAAGAAAGGTTAAAAGAGTTAAAATCAAAGTTTATTTACTAAAACATTTTTAATATGGGGTTATACATAAGATAAATTAGACTATAAATATTCATTAGAAAGATAAAACGATTTCCTACATAATGGTATTTTATTTGTAATTTTTAGACATCAAATAATTTAATTTATTTATGACACAAAGATGATGTAGTAATATCTTATTAATGAAATATTGACATAATTGATGTTATAAATACCAAAATAAATATAATTTAAGACTTTTTTTGAATTACACTAATTTTTTAGGTTACTATGACATGTTAGTATCTATTTAATTAACTGTTTTCGAACTTATCATTCTGTTATGATTTTCACAAAAATCAATTACTAAATAGTGTCAAAATTGACATAAAATAGTTTTTAAAACAAATATTATATTATTAATTGTTATTTTATTCCTAAAAATCTATTTTTCATCCAAATGACTTAGATAAGGTTATATATATTAATAATAAACAATTTGTGGTTTGTTTGGCTTCTTATAGTATGTTTATTAACCTTATAGTGTAAGAACACAAGAAGACACGGTAAAAGTAAAATTATTTAACTTAATGTTAAATCTAAATGATAAGGTTACAATAGGAAACTAAAACTTGTCTAAATTCTATTGGATGAGATGATTTCGACACATCCTCACCTTATCCCCGAAATAAATCAATTTAGAGCTATTTATAACCGAACATGACTTTATAATAAATTAATATTTCTAGTTATTCCAAAGGTGCCCCTCTCCTCCCTTATAAAAGGGCACCTCCTCCCTCTCTTCCTCACAGAACGTTGAGCCTTAAAGCTCGGTCAACCCCTGCCAAATTCTCTTCTCCACTTCCCTAGAAACATCCTAGAGGTTCTGGTCTTCCTAAAAGACCAATTTTAGTGCCCTAAGAGGTGGTCTCAAAGAGGCGCTTCAAAGAAGAGGTAATTTCTGTTACTGATTCTTTCACCTTTATTTCTTCTTCCACTTCTTCTTCTTAGGTTGTTTCATTATGAAGTAATAACATCAGTATCACTAATATACTGATATGTTATTATAAGTATGAAACAACCCTATTTCACCATCTATCCATCCTATGGAAAACGAAATCACCGCGCGTGCGCACGTATGGAATACCGTCTCCACGTCGTAGTGAAATCTATTTTCCACCACCACCTTACATGGATGGGTACAGTGGTGTAAATAATAACTATATATGATTATTATAAAGTGATATTTATACTGAAATAGTATACATACACTTAAACATAAGTTCACGAATATGAGAATGATATCATCGCTCATGCGTACGTACGGACTACCGTCTCCACGATGCGATGAGATTCATTCTCCATGTTAACCATTTAAGAATGATTATAAAGTATATATAAGAAATAATAATGAAATATATGACATTATAAAGCTACTGGATTTATGTATATATGTATGTCATCTACTTACTTCCATTCAAGATAATAAGGAAAGGAAAACAGCGTTCATGCGTACGTACGGACTACCGTCTCCATGAACGGTGTGTTTCATTTCATTTATCTATCTATTATATATATATATATACTGAATATATATGATATATAAATCCTGTTTTATATTCTGGAAGTAATTAAATCATGATATAAGTAATAATAATGTCAAGAACAACAATTCCAAACACCTACGATAAATGAAACGATTTTACCCAAAACGCTTCTTTAACATGGAATTTACAAAAGAACGGGTAATATAAAGTCATAAGTGAACCATATATGATATCATAACAATGAATATGATTCTGTAATAAGTCAATGACATTATTTAAATCATTATACAGGAGGTTCGGACACTTACGAAGAAAATCAGACCTAAGGTAAGGGAAATATCACAATCTCATTTTTATCCAAGATTATTTATACTTTGGTATTTACTGGGGTGTATTTTATCATCCACATCCATGTTTCCTCAACATGTAATATTTATATCCTTATAAAATAGTTTATATCCAATTTTACCCTTTGATGAGTTTTTAGTAAAAGATATAAAAGGAATCTTTTGTCGTTTATTCGTACGAGGTACTTTTTGACTTTCCGACAAAAGTACTAGAAGAATGTTTTTTTACTTATACGGCATAAATGGATTTTTAAAACATTATTTCCAAGAATCGTCCTTTACAATTTTTAACGTTTATTTTTAATCAACTTCTTTTAGTTTAAAGTTGTATGACATGTTAAGAAAGGAAAAATGTTTTTGAATAAGAAAGGATATTTTCCTCAAGAATGTAGTTCAAGTGTTTTATCAAAATTATTTTCCATCTAAGATAATAAAGGGTTCTGTTTTTATCCCTATTATTACATTGATTTGATTATGTTGTGATGGAATTATTTTTATTAATTCTTTTATCTTATATGAATTGTTTTATGACGTCACGATGCTTAAAGATTCCCATTTTTATTACATGGGTTATGCAATGATGTATGATTTATGATTTTGTGGCACACATAAGAATGGTTTCATTATGAGATGGGTGGGACCTATATCTCCCTCCAATGCATTGGGTAATGATTTTATATCTCATGAGATAGACATGGCTGGAATGGTAGGTTATACCGGTTCAGTGAAACAGGACTGAAACGAGGGTGACTCGGTTCAGAAAGGGACTTTGTCCACTAAGATAGTCTTAGAAATGAGTCTTGACTAACAAGAAATGATTCTCTATGATTATGTGTGTATGCCACAAAGTTTAATGTTTTATGTTATGATTATTGTGATTACATTTCACTGCCATGAGTTATTCCATGTTATGAATTTATGATCTCTTTTACAGGTTAAGATTTCGAAAAGTTATGTGCTTATGTATATGATGTGATTGATATTTATTTTTTTACCATTACTAAGCATTTGAGCTCACCCTTTCATGTTTTCTTTTCCCCAGGATATAAGGAAAGGTTTTAGGTATAAAAAAAGGAAGATCTTTATGGGAGATGTTGAAGATCTTTCACCAAGATTAGAAGATTATATTACGAGTTTCCAAAGACACTAAACTATTACGATCCTTGTGTGTGTGTTTTTGTTATGTACTAAATATTCCGCAAAAGTAATGTAATGTCCATGTACGTCAGGATTCGGGTCTCTACAGTTGGTATCAGAGGAAAGGTTAAGTCAACCTTTGGAAACTAGGATGTGAAAACGTTACTGAGATCCCTAGAGATATTTCAAAGGTATGTCTAGGGATGTCCCTAAGGTTAAGTATACGTATAGGTTATAGTACTAGAATTACGATAACGATCATAGAATTAAACCTAAGATGTTAGATATTGAAGGTACTCCCCCTTTATTATGTTGTTTTCCCTAGCATGATTTTTTCCTCTCGCACTATTCTTTTTGGGTTTTAGAAAATGGCTGGAAACAAGATGATTCACAATAATGGAGGATATGATGGACAATGGAATGATATTCATCATGAGCAACCAAATGAAATGGGATTTGGAGGTCCAAACATCATTATTATGCCGAATCAGCAATCTCATAATATGATCAATAATGTAAAATTTGGAATGTTTCCTGACTCGGCTAATAAGAGAAAGATGGAGTTTCATGATGATCATAGAGGAAAGAAAGTTCAATTTTCCCCTATGTAAATCATGTGGGAAGAGGCATCAAGGAGAATGTTTCAAAGGAACTGGAAGATTCTTTGGGTGTGGAAGAGAAGGAAACAAATCCAGTAAGTGCAAAGGAAAAGGTTCAGTTAACACCAGGGTTGAGGATAATGGTATTGCTATGACATCAACAATGGTTAAATATTTTAAATGTGGAATATATGGGAATTATTCAGACCAATTCCCTAAGGGAATTTCTCATGAAGAGAATCATTATGGTCTTATGGGTAGTATTTATGTTGATGATGATGAAGAGACTACAAATGATATGTGAGATTAAAGAATTGTTGAAGCTCGGTCAATGGTTTAAGAATGTAGTGGAATGATGACATGTTTATCATGTGTAATGTTGTATAAGTAATCTCATGGTACTATGGAATAAAGAGACATCTAAGGATTGTTACACTGTTGTCTTTCCTTGAGTTTTGAAAGTGTATGATTAATGGTACTAGTATCCATGAAAGGTTATTCAGATATTTTTGGAATGTAGATCATATGCGCATAATGAAGGGATAAGACGATAATGAGATGTTTGATTGTATTCATGAGCTCATGAATGATATAAGGACTAAGTGATAAAATGGTTTGAGTATAAATAATTTTGAGGATTTTGGTTTTTGGAAAGTGTTAACTTTTAACTGCATTCATGTTTTAACTATGGTTCAATGGGTATTCAAGAGAATACATGATTAAGGCCTTTGAATATTTGGAATGTGACCAACAAGACGTATCTTATGATATATGGGGATCAACGATGGTATTAAATCTTTGGTAATCATTTTCACTATATTATGAGAGTGGACTGCAGTATTATGGATAAGCCTAAAGATTGGAATGGATTATGTTGGACAGAAGTTAGTATTGTTTAAGGATAGAACTTTTGATATTATTTATGTTATAGTAATGTAGTTTTAGAAAAAGGACAACCTGCAGGATGGGTGACAACCCATCGCGTCGGACAAGGCCGTGGGAATCGAACCCACAACCGAAGTGTGATTCGCCTTTATCGCCTACCACTGGCCTACAAGAAGTCCCTGGTTAGTAGAAACTAGTTTTATTTTATTAAGCGGTATGATATATGAAGTATAAGTTCATTTTAGGAACCATATATGATTAATCTCACTATAGAATGACTTATGTATATTTAATAACTTTTGCTAACCTTTTGTTTGAAATAGATGGAATGACCCGTCATTCTATCACATGATCTGATAACACTTCCCGAATAACAAATTCAACTTTATTTATTTAAGAGATGAAGTGGAAATTGTTCAAGGCACGAACAACAGTGAGATTGTACCATAATAAAGTAAGTATTTATTCTAATTCAAATTCTTCACCTTTAGGGAAACGATCTTGAAAACCAAAAATGTTGTCTTAGTGCTCTTATATCTGATGAATCAGATGGTACCTTAGATCGTCACAAATTTATGGCTTTGTGATTGCTAGCTTTTCCAAAGCCATGTTCTCTACCACTCTCCATCAGAACATGATGGTTAGATTTCTCTTCCATATCCATATTTTCACCTATGTGGAAACCCAGTGATTAGTTTATTTGGGTAACCGTTACGTTTCATACTTTTGTTTTTAAAGATTGGTTTTGGAATTCCTTTTTACGATGTGGGTTTCGATTAAAGAAACTTTCGAATAGTAAACCATTTATAACCCCGACGAATTTCGTGGGCGAAATTCATTTTAAGGGGGGTAGAATGTAACACCCTGAGATTTTATGAAAAGTATTCTTTTTAATTTCATTAATGTCTTGTGTTGTATGCTACACCAAAAGTAGCTTGCATAACACGTATCCTTGACTTGCCTTTCATTACACGCAATCACGACCTTCCTTGATAGCGTGTGTAGTACGCAATACCGAGTTTCACTAAACAACGATATGCTATTAAAATATTATTAAAACTAGCCGTTATGAATAGTAATAACCACTTTTGGAAATTTTGTAAATTTTATTTTTCAAAATAGACTTCATTTTTGGATTCGGAATATCGAAATTAGCTTAGGGTGAAATTTTGGAAATATTCGGATAACTTTCATATTTTGATGAATAGTGGAAATTAATAAATTTTAATTAAAAACAACTTTTTCAATCGATATAATTAATAGTGATAAATTATTAATTTTAGTGGTTTTAAAGTATATTTAGAATATATTTTTACAATTTAATACAATTTTGGTCATTGGATGTAATTTCACATTTAAACTAGTTATAAACAACTGTCAATCTTTTGATAGTTATTATCTCTTAAAAACACGCCTTTTGTTTTGACGATGGGAATTAATGTTTAAATTAATTAATGAAACTGATATGTTTTGAATTTGGTAAAATAGAAATCATTTTTTAGTTCATAATATCAAATATATCTTAGGCCTAATTTTTGATATTTTTCTGAAAACTTTCAATTTTTGATGAATAGTGAAACCACTAAGTGGTAGTTAAAAAAAACTGAATTTTTCATAAAACATAATTTTACCCTTCTGTGAGTGGAATTTCAAAAATCCGAGAGACACGGTTGATGTCAGTATGTAAAATGTGGTTCAATGAGATGAAAATAATTTTTTGGTGAATAGTAACTTTTTACTTTTTTTACCACGGTTAAAAGTAAATAGGGTAATTTAGGGTAGAAATGATATTATTATTACCATAACACATGTCCTGATTCTATTGGACCAGTGTAATTCGACCAAAAACAAACTTAGGAATACAATATGACCATTTAGGCCCACTTGGATTAGATTAGGACATTTATTATTAATTTATTTAAAGAAGGGTTAAAAGAGTTAAAATCAAAGTTTATTTACTAAAACATTTTTAATATGGGGTTATACATAAGATAAATTAGACTATAAATATTAATTAGAAATATAAAAATATTTCCTACATAATGGTATTTTATTTGTAATTTTTAGACATCAAATAATTTAATTTATTTATGACACAAAGATGATGCAGTAATTATCTTATTAATGAAATATTGACATAATTGATGTTATAAATACCAAAATAAATGTAATTAAAGACTTTTTATGAATTCCACTAGTTTTATAGGTTACTATGACATGTGAGTATAGATTTAATTAACTGTTTTCGAACTTATAATTCTGTTATGATTTTCACAAAAATCAAATACTAAATAGTGTCAAAATTGACATATAATAGTTTTTAAAACAAATATTATATTATTAATTGTTATTTTATTCCTAAAAATCTAAGGTTCGGACAAATGACTTATATAAGGTTATATATATTAATAATAAACAATTTGTGGTTTGTTTGGCTTCTTATAGTAAGTTTATTAACCTTATAGTGTAAGAACACAAGAAGACGCGGTAAAAGTAAAATTATTTAACTTAATGTTAAATCTAAATGATATGGTTACAATAGGAACCTAAACTTGTCTAAATTCTATTGGATGAGAGGATATCGACCCATACCCACCTTAGCCTCGAAATAAATCAATTTGGATCTATTTAAAACCGAACGTGACTTTTGAATAAAATAATATTTTTAGTTATTCCAAAGGTGCCCCTCTCCTCCTTTATAAAAGGGCACCTCCTACCTCTCTTCCTCACACAACTTTGAGCCTTCAAGCTCGTCCAACCCCTGCCAAATTCTCTTCTCCACTTCCCTAGAAACATCCTAGAGGTTCTGGTCTTCCTCAAAGACCAATTTTAGTGCCCTAAGAGGAGGTCTCAAAGAGGCGCTTCAAAGAAGAGGTAATTTCCGTTACCGATTCTTTCACCTTTATTTCTTCTTCCACTTCTTCTTCTTAGGTTGTTTCATTATGAAGTAATAATATCAGTATCACTCATATACTGATATGTTATTATAAGTATGAAACAATCCTATTTCACCATCTATCCATCCTACGGAAAACCAAATCACCGCGCATGCGTACGTACGGAATACCGTCTCCACGCCGTGGTGAAATCTATTTTCCACCACCACCTTACATGGATGGGTACAATGGTGTAAATAATAACTATATATGATTATTATAAAGTGATATTGATACTGAAATAGTATACATACACTTCAACACAAGTTCACGAACATGAGAATGATATCATCGCTCGTGCGTACGTACGGACTACCGTCTCCACGACGCGATGAGATTCATTCTCCATGTCAACCATTTAAGAATGATTATAAAGTATATATAAGAAATAATAATGAAATATATGACATTATAAATCTACTGGATTTATGTATATATGTATGTCATCTACTTACTTCCATTCAAGATAATAAGGAAAAGAAAACAGCGTTCATGCGTACGTACGGACTACCGTCTCCATGAACGGTGTGTTTCATTTCATTTATCTATCTATTATATATATATATATATATACTGAAGATATATGATATATAAATCATGTTTTATATTATGGAAGTAAGTAAATCATGATATAAGTAATAATAATGTCAAGAACAACAAGTCCAAACACCTACGATAAATGAAACAATTTTACCCAAAACGCTTCTTTAAAATGGAATTTACAATAGAACGGGTAATATAAAGTCATAAGTGAACCATATATGATATTATAACAATGAATATGATTCTGTAATAAGTCAATGACATTATTTAAATCATTATACAGGAGGTTCGGACACTTACAAAGCAAATCGGACCTAAGGTAAGGGAAATATCACAATCTCATTTTTATCCGAGATTATTTATACTTTGGTATTTACTGGGGTGTATTTTATCATAAACATCCATGTTTCCTCAACATGTAATATTTATATCCTTATACAATAGTTTATATCCAATTTTACCCTTTGGTGAGTTTTTAGTAAAAGATATGAAAGGAATATTTTGTCGTTTATTCGTACGAGGTACTTTTTGACTTTCCGACAAAAGTACGAGAAGAATGTTTTTTTACTTATACGGAATAAATGGATTTTTAAAAGATTATTTCCAAGAATCTTCCTTTACAAGTTTTCAAGTTTATTTTTAATCAACTTCTTTTAGTTTAAAGTTGTATGACATGTTAAGAAAGGAAAAATGTTTTTGAAGAAGAAAGGATATTTTCCTCAAGAATGGAGTTCAAGTGTTTTATCAAAATTATTTTCCATCTAAGATAATAAAGGGTTCTGTTTTTATCCCTATTATTACATTGATTTGATTATGTTGTGATGGAATTATTTTTATTAATTATTTTATCTTATATGAATTGTTTTATGACGTCACGATGCTTAAAGATTCCCATTTTTATTACATGGGTTATGCAATGATGTATGATTTATGATTTTGTGGCACACATAAGAATGGTTTCATTATGAGTGGGTGGGACCTATATCTCCCTCCAATGCATTGGGTAAAGATTTTATATCTCATGAGATAGACATGGCTGGAATGGTAGTTTATACCGGTTCAGTGAAACAGGACTGAAACGAGGGTGACTCGGTTCAGAAAGGAACATTGTCCACTAAGATAGTCTTGGCAATGAGTCTTGACTGACAAGAAATGATTCTCTATGATTATGTGTGTATGACACAAAGTTTAATGTTTTAAGTTATGATTATTGTGATTACATTTCACTACCATGAGTTATTCTAGGTTATGAAATTATGATCTCTTTTACAGGTTAAGATTTCCAAAAGTTATGTGCTTATGTATATGATGTTATTGATATTTATTTTGTTTACCCTTACTGAGCATTTGAGCTCACCATTTAATGTTTTCTTTTCCCCAGGATATAAGGAAAGGTTTTAGGTATAAAAAAAGGAAGATCTTTATGGGAGATGTTGATGATCATTCACCAGGATTAGAAGATTATATTCCGAGTTTCCAAAGACACTAAACTATTACGATCCTTGTGTGTGTGTTTTTGTTATGTACTAAATATTCCGCAAAAGTAATGTAATGTCCATGTACGTCAGGCTTCGGGTCTCTATAGTGTTAATTGATCATATTACAAATTCTATTTTGGGGTAACCCAAATATCGTTGGGTGGGCCAGTTACGTCTTATATCATGGGGTACAAAAATAGAATTGGGTGTGCCCATTATATCATATAATATGGGTGCACCTTTAGAGAGATCCATTGTATTGGGTACTGAATATGATTTCCAAATAATAATATTGGAAGTCAACTATGTGGTTATTACAATTCTAGTTGTACTTCAAGGGTTCCATAAGTGTGATATGAGGTTTATTTTCCATGATACTAATATGTTTTATAAATTCATTCTATGGGTTTATAAAATTCTCATTGATCAAGATTGATATCACCTGGATCATGCTTATTTATTCCAATAACAATTTACTTTTCTAAAGCATATGGCATGTATCAAGATTGATAATTCCTATTTTTCTGTGTATACATTTGTTTGAGATTTTCACTTTCACTCTGATTATGCCATCTTACCCTTATACAATATTTTGTCTAATTTAGGTCATTAAATTTTAAATGATTATGTCTACCCTTATTGACAATTTTACCTCATTATTATTTTGTTTTATCTTCCCAAGGTTATAAATAATGAGGTTTAATGAATTATATAAAGAATTTATTTTCATATTGATGGTGATTCTTACATAATGTGAATTATTAATAGATGGGTTTTGTGGGAGAAATGATTATTTGAAAACATGTTTATTGTTTATGAATGAGTTTTCTACAGTTCTATAAAATATAAACATTATAATTTATTGAGAATTTATGTTATACAATTTTTTCTTTTTAAATTGTGTGCATTGGATGAAAAAAATTGGGTCATAATTATCATCATTAAAGAACGAAATGAAAATTTTATGATTTTAACACTAGATCTAGGAGTGATTGTTCAGGATAATAATAGTTGGAATAGATGGAGGGTTTGGTTGAATTTGAATATTATAATATTTTCATGTGAGGTTATTATAAGAGTTATGGATACAATCATAGTTCTATTATCTTCATAATGATCATATGATCAATGTATTATAAATAACATTTAAGGATTAATGTGATGATTTCTTCATGTTATTAGTAAGACAATAAGAGACATTTTTTTATGCTCAAGTATATATAATGTTTGGGTTTAATGTGAATTATGTTTTTTATTATTATGAAAAATTATATTTTAGGTGTTATTGAAATTTAGGGTTTATCTTTCTCTGATATTGAGGTAATTATATGAACAGAAGTTTAATCGTATAGATAAAAAGGTCATTGAACAGTGATTTATGGACTATTATATTAATGTTACTTCAAAATAATATCACCATATTTTGGTCTTGAATGAGGAATTCTATAAGATAACCCTTTATGTTAAAAATACAATTTATTTTTAAGGATTTTAGGAATGATTATGAATGATTATTGGATATTAATGATTAATAGAAGAGATGAACATATCATTTCATCATATTCTGTTTTACTCATTTTGGAAATTATCAGACAATGTGGTTACCATTTTGGTTGTGTTAAATGTATAAATATTTGAGGAATATTATTTAATCTCTTTTATGGTTATTTTTTATTTAAATGTTTATTTTTATTTATCTTTAATGTATTATTAATCTTTATTAATAGGTTTTTTTTGTATAAAAACAAAAGATTGTGGTTGAAATTGAAAAAATGATGAAACTCTACTCAGAAAATAAGTATATTTCCATACGACAATGATCTAGATGGGAAATATTTCCATAACACTAATAAAAATATTTTGAAACATATATATTATATTATTTAATTCATATAAGATAATAAATATAATATTTTATATCATTTCATATTTATGGTGTTGATACCTTAACATTCCATTGATCATTTACTTACTTGTCATTATTGACCTCAATCACTCTATAATTATTTTAACTTTTCTTCCATTACCACCTATGTTATCAATTTTTTTATAATACTTATGTGTTTTTAAATATTTAAGTTTTAATTTACTTCCCCTTTATTAAGAGGATTTTTTCTAAACGTGTTTTTATGATGTGGTTTTACAATAAAATTATTTTTAAATCTCTGTCCTTTGATTATAGAGATAAAGTTAAAATTTCAGGGACGTAATTTATTGAAGAGGGGTGGACATAAAAACATGATATTTTAAAAGAATGAAACTATTATTGATATAATAATGGACAAAAATTAGTTATATTATATAATAATGTAACTCCCCAAAACAATAAAATATATTTCTTTTAAAATAAATTTAATTCCGTGAAACCTTATGATGTACAGAACATCAGGTTTCAACAAAATTCTTTTCTTTTCACGCTTTGCACACTTGATTTAAAATTTAATTTTTAATTATTTTGAAAATTTATTTAGATAAATAAACAGAATTAATGAAATTTGATGATTAAATTATCTTAGGGTAAATATTATATATTTTTATAAAAAGTTTCGTTTTTTGATAAATAAGGAAAATACTGAATATTAAATTTAAAACATCATATACATTAAAGTAATTTGTATTGTTTAATTTTATTTTTAATTGAATTTAAATTTAAATTAGTTAATATATAAATTAATTAATTCAATTAAGGTAATTGGAATCATTTTCATATTTAAATTTGATATAAATACATTGTAATATTTTAGAACATTTTCTCATTAACAACTCTCTTTCAAGTCACATGTGCGTGATAATTTTTAATTTAATTTTTGTCTGTTATGTGAATTAAATTTCTCAAAATGTATTTAATTTTTGGAATCAACACAATTAATTATCTATAATAATGTCAGATTAATTTTTCACCAAAACTAATAGTGAAAGTATAAAACTTATTACACACAGTTAAGTTAAAAATGGCTTTAAAGTGGGTAATAAAAGAAGATTAGGGTTAAGGATGACTGACCAATTTTTTAATACCCATTGGATAGAAATATTTCAACACATGTAACCTTTTGCCTTATTTTTATATCTTTTTATAACACTTTTCCAGGAAAATAACCCATATAATAAGTTATGTAAAGAAAAATACAATAAGTGTCTTTTTCTTAATATTAATATCTATAAAACATTGTGACAGGGAAAAAATATTATATAATTGGATATGAGTATTATTTTTAATGATAAAATAGTTTTATAATATTGATATATATTTATAGAGATGCAATAATCACATTAAATGGTTATGAAACACCAACATAGGAATTATTAAGTTAATAATTAACAAAATTAAATTGTAACAAATGCATTAACAGTGATTTAAATTGAATGAATTATTTTCTAAAAATATTTTTTAGATGAATATATAATTTTATATAGTTTTAAAAAAATATATTTTGGTTCCATTATTGGCTTGATGTTTTTAAATTAATATTAAATGAATAATGTCAAAATTGATAATAATGTTATTTCACAATAAATGATACATTATTAAATGATTAAAACTGACAAGAAAAATTATATATTCTAAAAAGTTATTTCTAAATGTATTTTACTATATAATTTCTTCCATTACTCATAAAAATTAATTTTTTAATGAATATATTCACTCGAAAAAATTAAGAACTATTTTAGAAAAGTTATGGTTAAAGCGTTGGTTTTACGAGTTATATACGCTTTTTTTAAATTAATTTCTATAATAGATAGGATATTTATTTTATAAGTTTGGTATAATATTTAAAATAACTAGGTAAAATATTTTGAGCAAGACATTATTAAATTTTTTATTAAAGGATAACTTACTAATGCTTGATAACTAGTTGTTGTAAGGACAACCCAAAATGATAAAAGTAAGGAATAATAGATGTTTGGGAATAACTGTTCAAAAAATGTTTTTTATTATGTGTTTTATGTTTTCATAAACCATATAATCCCTATAAGAATTTATTTATCAGTTATAGAGCCACATGATGAAATATTAACAACCCAATAATGAGTACTTTATGGTATTTACAAGAATACCACTCCTCATCAAGTATAAAAATAATATAATCCCCTCACATGTTCAGACCTCTAAATACTTTTCTATTCCAAAAAAAATTACTAAATCATTTTAAAACATCCTTAATAACATAATATAATCCTTAATTTGGTCATAAATCAATACAATTATGGTATTATTGAAATCCAAAGCAGGACACCCAAAGAAGAGGGAATGTTCTTCAACAAGCATCTTTATTTTATTTATTTCACCACCTGCATCAATTATTTTTAAAAATGAAAATATAATAGAATCAATATATTAAAATTAATGGTATGTAGTAATAAAAAGTTCTTGATTTACAACAATCATCATTTCATTCAAATGGGTTATGAAATCATCCCTCGTGTGTACATTAGAATACCGCCACATAAGCTTATTTCAATCATTATAACATTAATCCCTTACACGGTTAGGTATGATTTTGAATATAAATCATGAATAATACATTTATAAATTATTAATATATCTGGATTCATTATAATATATATATATATATATAATTACCTTCCATTCTATAAGGGATATGATAACATATGCCCTATGTACAGTAGATTGTCACCTCAATAAGTGAGGTTATTTGTCGTTTACTAAAGCATCACATGGAAGATGATAAGGAATAATTTAATGATTTTATGATATACATATGACATAATTATTATATTATTATAATAATTATCATTATGTAAGTACAATGTGTATATTATTTTATTCATTTCTTTTCTCTCACCTAATTATGTTAATAATGTTCATCGAAGTGTGGACTACCACCTTCATGAATCGATATGTATTCATTTTAATAACCACACCACATTGACAATATATATAACAATATTGTATTTTATATATTATATTTTGATAATTATGTAATTATAATATATCTCATAACATTATATTATTATGATTATTGGAAAAAGGAATTGTTTGTCATGTGTACGTACGAACTATCGTATCTATGATCATAATGTAAATCATCTTTCATTAAAATATATCATTATTTTATATAAAAAGACAATTGATATATAAATATAAATATTATTCATTTAATTATATTATGGATATGATATAACTACATTATTTTCACTTTAACAAAGACATTCATAATAAATCATTAATGAGAAAACAAGGCGATTAACACCCAGAACACAGGAAAAAAAATTAAAGATTATTAATGAAGAGGATAAAATAGGTTATAAAAGTTTAATATATTACTATATAAATATTAATACTTTTATTTAATATGTTAATAAACAACTATTAATTTGGATAAATATTGTTCAATCAAATGTAAGTGTGAGGTAAGGGTTTTATCTCTCACTTTTATTTCCTTGGGATGTATAGAATATTCAACAAATATTTTCGGTTTTGTAGTGTATATAATCCCTATTAATTTAGTTTTTAAATATTATCCTTATATATATTGGAAAATATATATTCATTTTAGATTATATATTTTATGGGGTTTACAACTTCAACGTAACCAAATCAGTAAGAGATTTTCATCTCAATCAGCCATCCTTGTGACATATGTAATCTTATACACATATATTCATTTATAGGGTTTATATAATTCCCTAATTAATTTTTATATCATTAATGTAATTAATTTAATGAGATTATATTATTCATTTCATTTTATTCTTTCATAGGGATTATGAGCCAATGTTACTATAGTTGTAATTTTTTTTATTTTACATACTCATCATTTATCGAGATTGTTTATGATTAAGTAACCACTATTAAAATATATTGATATATGTATCAATAATTTTCTTGAAATAAATTATACAATGGTTATTATTGGTATTTTTTTTATAATAGTATGATTTCTTCACTTTTTGGTGTATAAAATAATTGTGAAAATATTTTATGGAAAATTTGATATCATTTCTATCATTGGTCGGTAATCATTTTTCTACCAAAACCACGTCTTATATAAGTATTTTCAAAAATTTTTTGACCATTTCAAAATATTATAATAATTAACTTTTAAACATTTTTTAATTAAAATAATTCGATGTAATTTTCCATTCACTTTAAAATAAGGGAACTTTTCTAACCTTTTTATCATGAAAAAGGAATGCAGTTTATGACATGTAAAAAATTACAATACATCATGACAAAAAAATTTGTGATTACTTACTTGAATGTTGATAATATTATTTATTAGAATATTTTTTGAATAGTCTAAATATTATTATATTTTAAAATATTATTTTCAAAAAAATTATTTTCAAAATATTTTATATTTTAAAAAGTTTTTTTTCAAAATTATAATGATATTTTCCTCATAAATATATTTCAATATATTTTTTTGTATTTCTATTAATAAACGATAATAAAAATTTTATTAATACTACAATGGGTATAAGATTTATTATTACCAATATTATTCCTTCTCTCGATGGATTATGATTGTTTGAATGATATTTTTATGCAAACCATTTCTTTTCTGTGGTTCCATCAGGTATAAAATTGATTGGTGTGGAACCCATTTCATTTCATTGGGTTAATCATGTTTTAAATTGATTGTTTATGGAACCCGTTAGTTTTACATAGGTTTATCTTATTTCAATGATATTCTTATGGAAGCTTTATATTTTAAATGTGAAAACAATGTTATAATAAGAATATAGACTATATCTATGATAATTATTATAAAATATATATATAAATATTTATTGTGTGATTTTTGGAAATTATATATGTTGGGGGATACCAGATAGTACGGGGTGAGCCTCTTATTGACTGATTGAAAATTCAATTTTTACTTTAAATTCACTTTTGAGGAAAAATATGGGAATCCTGATATAATAAATTACCCAAAGCAATACTATAAAGAATAACCCCTCCCTAGAAACCACATCATTATTTAAATCCTCCACCTCACATAAATTTTCAACAATCTATATCATGAAGGGTTT
Source organism: Viscum album (assembly GCA_963277665.1). Taxonomy (NCBI): domain Eukaryota; kingdom Viridiplantae; phylum Streptophyta; class Magnoliopsida; order Santalales; family Viscaceae; genus Viscum; species Viscum album. The sequence goes on along the minus strand of OY728121.1, from coordinate 1,650,689,785 downwards.
CACAGGCCTGATACCGATGGTATATCCATACCCTCTTGATCATCCAAATCCAAATGGATATGCCCATATGGAATCTTCATTCTTTGTAACCTCATCTGGAATAAATCCTTGTAGAGTGTTGTTTGCTTCATACATAAATATTCATAAGAACATAAATTCAAAAAAAACGTCCACATATCCCTCCCATTATATATTTCAAAACCCATTATAGCATACACAATTTTGGTGACCCAATAATGCTGGTTAATAACATAAAAGATTTTATTAAGGGGACCCCAAGATATTGATCCAATGTATTGGTAATTATTAGGTTGTGTGAAAAAATTATATTGGATGGTGGTATTATAGAAATTTGATTTTTAATGGTTGTATATGGATTCTATAAGTGTTTTATGAAAATTATGTTTCAAGATTCCAATATTTATTATCAATGATTGATATGGGATAATAATGTTTCATTTTTTCATGACTGATATCACATGCCTCATGGTTATTTGTTATTATAAATATTTCTTTTTTTAAATCACTAAAATATTTTTTATGAATGATTATTCTAATATTTAAGGGAATATGTTATTTTTTGGAATCACTCATACACTCAGACTATGTAATAATACTTGTATGAACATTTTATTCTCATTGATTAATTTGAATTGGTAATTATTATGTTTACCCTTACTGAGGATGTGATTTAAACCTTCTTGTGATTCTTATTCCTCGTGTTAAAATGTATGAGGTTGATATAATTATTTCCGGATGGTATTTTCATATGTTTGTTGAAGATGTTTTAATGTGAAATAAGAAAATATGAGTTATGTTGGATAAATTATATTTGATTCCATGTCTATTTTTTAGGTATGTGTTTTCCTAATTATATTAAAATATTAATCTAAATATTCCTTGACAATGTATGTAATCTAGTTTTGGTTTCTGTTTTTTATGGTTTGGAAGGAAAATAGTTGGGTAACAATTATCAACATCATAGACAAAATTGTAATGTTTTTTATATCACCTTTGATATGGGAGTGTAGTTTTAGTTTGATAATAATATATTTAATTTTGATATATTGTAGATAAATTTAGTTTCATATAATGGAGTAATGTTTATTTATTTAAAAGTTTGTTAGCATAGATTCTTGGATTCTTATCATTTGGATAATTTTATAAAATTCAATGGTTCTATATATATATATTTTAAAACACAATGAATGTATGCTATTTTTTATTCATGATTGGGGGTAAAATAATTAAAAAAACATCTTCCCATTGAACTAGATTCAATCCTATAGAGATCAGTGTAATGTGATTTATGAGATATGGGTTACCACATCATATCTTGAAATTTAATTATATGGGAATGAGTGTTTCATGGATTATAATTATTTAGAATTTAAATGGATTAAATGGAATGTTGATGGAATTGGATAATTTCATTTCATTATTTGAATAGTGAGTTGTGAGTGTTAGAGAACATGCAATTTTTTAAAATATAGTTAGTTTTATGAAATTTCTTATAGATTATAGATATATTTATTCTGTTTATATATAAACAATGTTAAACTCAATGAGTATTTAATAGTAGTTTGTTTAAAAAATGAGTGATAAAATAATGTGTTTTGGATTCAAATATCTTACCTTAAATACAAAATTCTTAGTGTGAGGATAATTATGAAACTATTATTTTTTGAAAATTCAGTAAATTAGAATTTGAGAGAATATATTTCATGAGGAAATTTTCAATTTAGTGAATGGATTTGAAATTTTCAATTGGATTACATAGTTAATTAAGAATATAATGGAATTAATATAAGGATTTATTTATATTTTAGGATTAATTATTCAGTGATGGTGTGGAAATGGAATAGAGTGAAAAGTGTTTTATTATAAATAGCCAATTTATTAGTATAGAATCTATTCATATAAACTATAAAAATACCCGTGTATAAGAAATTAATATTCATGGTTTAGATAAATATATTCCAAAAAATTATAATAAACTATGTTGAAATCCCACAATTATGTAATATTAATTCCATATTTTTCAGCAAGGTTTATGTTCAATTAAATCCTTAAAACATTATTTTAATTAAAATTATTAATTTTTTCTCTGTCATTTATTATTCATTATACTCTTAGATAACCTTTATAGGACATAAATTATTTCCCTTTCCATCTCAGACATTGGTAGTTTGGATCATGATAATTCATTCTTCATTGTTATAAGTAATATAATAATCACCTGTCTTTCTTATTCTCCCTTATACTAATTTTTTATTTGGTATTGAATAAATTTTTTTATTAAATTTACTAAATTATAAAAAAATGTCCCAATATTGTGATTTTCCCATTCCTATGGATGAATATGTGTGGTACAAAAAAGTTCAATAGAAGGAAAATCCTACTTTTTAAAATTTATATCTTTCCTAAATAGTGTTTTTTTCTTAAAATTTTTTTGGTAATTTTTTAGTAAATATTAGACATTATATTTAGATATTTTTTTTGTATAAGATACATTGTGGTAGTGTTAATGTTATAGATCATAGTCATCTGTATTTATATTTTATGTAACATAGGTAATAATATCATTTCTTTTCATATTGTTATTTCTTATATTCTTTTATTTAATGTTCAAATAAATTATGATTAATTTACTAAGATATTTATAATATTAATTTCGAAAATAATTTTTTATTTAAATTTAATGTTTGTTATAAGGGGAATTTTTTATATATTAAATATTTTATGAAGTGACATTAGTTGTTCGAAATAATTTATCTTTCATTTCTTATATTAATACAGAACACATGAATGTTTTTATTTTTTTAAACTACTGAATGGATTTGAAAATTATGGTTGATTTGAGTTTTATGGAATGAATACATTCTTTATTCATTATCAAAATGTTTCATTAGGTTATTTTTAATTTATTTCCCAAATAAATTATATAGTAACATCAAGTTAAATAAAATATGCATAGATCAAATTTTTTTCTCTAGTTTAGTGATAAATCATGTAATTAAAATTTCTTTTTTTCATAGGCAATGGTTTAAATACAAATATTTAGATTGAATGATTACTCAGATTTGAATTTTTATTTTATATAACCATGGGGTTATATGGTTATATTTAATTTTAAAATTCTATTTTGTTATATGGTTCTTAACAAGGTTCCAATATTTATGTTAGTTAGTTGATTAATCGTAGCTTGAATATTTTGTTTAATGTTGTGTAGAATACTTAAAATTTAATGATAATTTGTGGTTTCACGGGTTAGTGTATTTCGTCAATAAAATCTAGATTATATTATTATTTTAATTAATTATAAAAAAATTAATGTTATTTTGAAAAAAATAGACATGATTTTATTTTTCATGGATTAAAAAGATTTACATTATATATGCATGGGAAATTAAGCATCTTTTGGGATAATCCTAATTTTTTTTCTCTCACTCTTACATGTTAACTTTTGGTTAATTATGATTTTATAATATGTTGAGGTGGAGGATATCATGGGTCTTCTCTCATTGAATCATTAGATAATTTACATTGACACAAATTTTATTTTGGAAAATTAGTTTGGAGGACGAGGAAGAAAATTTTATTAGTATTGTCACATACAATTTATACCCTATCATTTACCTTTTTATGGAATATTTTTTAGTTATGATATGTTCTAAAATATACATGGATATATTTATTAATTATTTTGGATCATATATAATAATTAGATGTCTTTTAGTACAATGAAAAATGTTTTATTTTTTTAAATGTATTTTTAAATTACTTGTTTTTTTTAAACTAAATTGGAGAATGTCTAAAATGATCATTCTATGAAAAATTGGAAAAAAAATTTACATTATTATTGAGTTATTATATTTCACCAATACAATGATACCTCATTTATATTTTTTAGTACATTTAATGAATATTTATATTGTTCGTAATTAATGAAAAAAGTCTCCCTAATTATTTTTATTTGCCATGGTTTTTAATTTAAAACATATAGATATTAAAGAGGAAAATTTTAATGGTATATGGTGATCTTCATTGGTTATGAATATGGGTATCCTAGATTTTATATTACAATCATGTTCCTCGTGATTTCATTTATACATCACCTCACTTCAATCAAATTAATATATTTCAATAGTGATAATGTATTTCTATTATAAAAAAATTATTTATGTAATAAATCCCTAGTAAAAATATTATTGTAATATTAAAAATATTATATCTATCCACAACCGTAAAATGGTCTAGGAATCCTATTTCATGTGTTTATTACAATTTTATAAAAAAAATATTTCTCTAGTTAATGTCTATAGAGATAGTTTTTTAATTAACAATATTCTATAATATAGCCAAATACCCCATTATAATATGATATATATTCAAATGTCTCTCTAAATAAAAATTATATACACAATATTTAATTAAATTTTAAATAAACTTTTACTCCAAATATATGATAATAATTATAATATGTTTTTGCCTAATAAATATGGACAAAAAGTCAAAAATTTTGATTAAGATAAAATAAACATTATCAATCACAAATAAAACCTCTTCTAAATTATTTTTATAAATTTTATTAAAAAAATTTATAACATTATTAAAGGAATGAAATATTTATAATATAACTAATTCAAATTCATGAATATATCAATAGGTAAATATTTTAAAATGTAATACAATATATATGTATATTGAGATATATCAAACATTATGCTATAAAAATATATTCCAAAATATTATAATTATTATAACAATATCACTAAGTTAAATAGAAATTATTTTGTCTTGAAATATAGTCTTCTCCTATAAATATGGAATAATATTTGTGATATGTTATATAATTTTAGTTATATATATAAATATAAAATTCATAAAATTTTGTGGACTGTTATCTCATAAACTATTTTAAAAGTGATTGCATATTATATGATTAGAGAGCATTCATATGTAGAGGTAAAATATAGAAATTTTATTGATTGGTGATAAAAAAATAGTTGGGTTTCATTATATATAGTTTAATGATATTGTAATGTTATTATATCAATTATGACAACATATATCTAATTCTCCAACCCAGTTACGCAGAGTTAGTACATTATTACATAATATTGGCATGATACAAGGAAATCGTGTCCGAAAGACCGATCAGTTTAGTAGCCTTGGAAATACTAGATACATTCATATGTTTTATATTACATTATAAAATGAAAAACTACAACAACATTGCTTCATAGACAACACTCATATCTCGTCAGGTTATCCCTACATTTCAGTCATAAAATAGTTTTTCACATCCTGGGAAAAATAAAACATAGAAAGGGGTGAGCTCAGATGATTGGTAAGGATAATAATATAGCATAAACATTCATAAATAAGCATAAACATTTAAATCAATGTGTAAGACTATATAAAAATCCTTTTAAACTTTAACATCAACTTAACATGGAAAAAATAAAATCAAGTACTTCTATTAACTTATTGACATGGATATTCTACTCGTCGAATAAATACATGCAAAATCAATAGCCACTTTCATAATGATGGATTGCATAATGCCAGACTTCATAACCACATAGTCAAGGCCTTGTGCCAAGACTAAAAATAAGATTTTGTCAAGGACATGTGCCAAGAAACTAGTTTCTCTCATGAGACCTACCGATGCATCGAAGAGTTATAAAAGGATCCACCCATCACATACTATGTTCAATGCATTCTTCATATAACACGGTTAAAACATAACATAAACATTCATATTAAAACTCGCATATGAAATGTCAATACATCATTCATAAACCATGAATGGTGTAAAAATAACACATCTATAGTCAAACATATCACAAAATCTTCAATACAATATGGATGTTTTGTATCAAAATAAATCAACTTCAAATAAGCTTAAAATTTATCATGGATGTTGACATAGATTAAATCACAACCTTTTTTAGAGAAATTACTCTTTATATTTTGAAATAATTTAAAATTCATATAATTATAAAAGAAAAAAATTATTTTCTAAATATTCATATAATATTATAAGAGAATATTTGATAATGTTATAATGGCAGAAATTATCTACACATGTCGTATATGTTAAAAAACATTCTTACCTTAATTTTGTCAAAAAGTTCATAAAGTGCCTTCTCTGGAAAATGACGAAAAGATTCCTCTCAAAACATATAAGGTCAAATAAGTGTATAAATTACTTTAATCTATTTTCTAGTAAATAGTAAAAATGTTCTAAAATGCATTTTTAAGATACATAGAGGTGTGTGATAAAGAGGTCTCAATACATACTTACATAAAAACAACATCGAATAATAAATAGATTGTGAAATTAACCCTTACCTTGTTCTTTATCATAGTCAAGTTTAGGTTAAACTCTTGTATAATGGTGAAATCATTATTGTTAAATTATACAAGAACCATATACATTTATATGATATCATATATGAGCTTCTATTATTGCTTTTTTAACGATATTTCAGAAGTATCATCATTTTAGGTGTTAACTGATTTGTTTTCCTTTATATGATTTGTTACGTAAGTAATGATTTTTGTGGATATGATGTATCTTATTTGTATTCAGAATTATATTATGTCTTTAAAAATTATTTTTAATCATCAAATGAAAATTGGTATTTGATTGATTCAATGGGAAATGAATCTCATCACGTTTATGGAGACGGTAATCCGTACGTACGCATGAGCGACAATATCATTCATTAGATATTAAAATAAAATATAATTGGATGGTATATCATATATACAGAATCACTATCATATTATATTTATTATTTACATATATTATACATCATTATTATACCCATCCAAATAATAATTTATTTAATAACAACTACACCATGACGTGGAGACGGTAAGCCGTACGTACGCACCTTTGGTGACATGTCATTCAAAGGATGGATAGAATAATGAATATAGTTTTACCATACTTATAATAACATCACAGTATATATAAGATACTGGATATATTATTTTATAATGGAATCAACAATGAAACAGTAAGTGGAATAACAAAGGAACTTGAAAGAGGTGATGAAGTATTTACCTATTTTTCGGGATCTTCATTTTGATTTGATCAAAAGGGATATATAGAATGGATTTATGACTAAAATAAGGAATATAAGATGACGGGAGGACAATTGGGAGGATATTTGGGCTGGTGATGGCTGATCCTAATGGATTTTATGGTGTGAATTTGAGATAATGAGAAGTGACCTTTTATAAGAGGAGTGAGGGGAACCTTAGAAAAAGATTGAAATATTTTTTAATAATAAAATTATTTTCAGCTTCTAATAGCTCCAAAATGTTTAATTTAAAGGATACGATGGGTATTAGTCTAAAACCACTCATAAAATACGTTTTAGATAGGTTTGGGTCACTATAATAACTTTCTCTTTCAAATTTAACTCTTTGTTAGATAGTTAGGCATTATCAGGTCTTTTTATATTTATATATTATACGGTTAATAAACATACAATAGACAACCAATAGAACATTAATTGGTTCATTAATGACATATATAATATTATTTAAGTCCTTTGGCTGAGCCTTATATTTTTAGTAATAGAATATCAATTAATAATACAATATTTGTTTTAAAAGATCTTTAATGTTAATTTAGACACTATTTGGTATTTTTTTTATAAATTCATAACCACATTATTACATCAAAAAAAATTCATCTAATCAAAACTAAGATGTCACATTAACCTACAAAATTTGTGGATGGCATCCAAACTATCAAATTATATTTATTTTAACATCTGTAATACCATTTATTTGATTCTTTCATCAATAAGTAAATTAATGCATCATCATTGATTCATAAATAAATTAAATTATTCAATGTATAAAAATTATAAATAAAAAACCCTTATTTAGGAAATCCTTTTATCTTTCTAATTAATTTTTATAGTCCAATATATAACCTATATTACCCTATGTAATTTTTTTTCTTCTAAAATATATATGCTTATGTCATTTTTGTATTTGCTTTATCTTAATTAATATAAACTGCAATATCACTTACAAGTTGCACCATGGGGTCCCAAAATTTTCCCGAGGATGCCCTTGGTCGGACATGTATCAGCTAGCAGGGTTAGAATATTTGTTAGGGAAATTAAATATTATTATAATATTTCGATTACCCTTATTTACTGGATTTACCCTTTAACCATGGTAAATAAATTATTTACCTAAGAAATTATTGAAAATGACAAAAAATAAAAGTTACCTATTTAAAAAATTTGGACCTCATGATTCTAAATAGGTAATTCATTTCTCTAAATTCAAAACACATAAGTGGCAGAAATTATTTTAATATTAATTCTCGTTGTCAAAACAAAAAACGCCTTTTGAAGAAATAATAACTATCAAAATATTGACACTTGCTTATGTTCAGATTAAATGTGAAATTACGTCCAATGACCAAAATTGTATTAAATGGTAAATATATAATCTAATTATAAATAAAATCCACTCAATATTATAATTTATCACCATAAATTATTTTGATTAAAGAAGTTTTTTTAATTAAAATTTAGTATATTTCACTATTCATAAAAAACTGAATGGTTTTAGAAAAATAGAGAAAATTTACCATAAGCTAATTTCGATATTCCGAACCCAAAACTGAAGTCCATTTTAAATGATATAATTGATAAAATTTCAAAAAGAGGGTATTACTATTAATAATGGATAGTTTTATTGGTCACGATGTGTTAGAATCTCGAAGTTGCATACAACGCAATCTATTGCATTATTCAAAGGGAAACGTACTGTGGAAGCATGGGGTGTTACATCCTCACCTCCTTCAAATAATTATTTCCTTGAAATATCTTGAATATTTCAGCATAAAAATATTCAGATAGTTCTCCATCATATGTTCCTCAGGATCTCACATTGCCTCTTCCATCTTATGGTTTCTACAAAGGACTTTTACCAGACGATTCATCCAGTTTCTCAACCCTTGTTCCCTTTTATTAAGAACCTTGACAGGCACATAGCAATAAGAAAGATCAGGTTCTAGATCTAATTCCTCATATTTATGTACATGCGTTGGGTCAGGAATTTATTTTTTCTCAACAGTTACATGTGTAACACATCCTGAACTTTGGAGATACTTTGCGGCATTACCTAACAATAAGCTACAACCAAAATTAGTTCTAGAATTTCAAAAGGTCTGATTTACCTTGGACTCAATTTACCCTTCTTACCGAAATGTTTAAAACACTTCCATGGATATACCATCAAGAAAACATGATCTCTTACATGAAATTCCAAATCCTTCCTTCGGTTATCGGCATTTCTCTTCAGCCTAGTTTGAGTTTATTGGATATAGTTTTGGATCACCTTTACATTTTCCATCAGTTCCTCACCAAGTTCTATGACTATGAGTTTTATTTCACCAACATCATCCCAATAGGCTGGGGTGAAATATCTCTTTCCATATAACACTTCATATAGTGTCATCTGAATACTTGAATGGAAGCTATTGTTAAAGTAAATTTCTACTAGAGGTAAATATTGATCTCACATACATTGAATGTCAAGTGAGAAAAATCACAACATGTCTTATAAGGTTTGAAGAGTCTGTTATGATTTTCCATCAATTTGAGGGTGGTAGGCAGTTCCCAAACGATGTTTTGTATCCTGTGGTTTATAAATACTTTCTAGAATATTGATCTAAAACTGGGATCTTGATCAGAAACAATCAATAGGAGTACTCAATGAAGTCTTAAAACTACATTAATATACATTCTTGCAAAATGTTTAAGTGGTAAATCATCTCTTATAGCAATAAAATGTGCTGACTTAGTAAGATGATCAAAAATGACCCATATTACATCATTCTTTCTTGGAATATTTGGTAGTACGTTGACAAAGTCCATCGTAATATTATCCCATTTCAAGTCAGGTATGGGAAGAGGTCGCATGACTCCACCATGTTTTTTCCTTCCAACATTCACTTGTTGAAAAACCATACCTCTCGACACAAAATCAGAAATCTCCCTCATCATAGTGTCCCACCAAAAATGCTCCTTCAAATCTCTATATATTCTGGGGCTCCTAGATTGAATAGAGAAATTGGAACTATGAGAATCATCTAAAAATTAACTTTTTAGATCAGGTATATCAGAAACAAAATGTATTTTCCCAAATATCAAAATTCCATCTTCATATACGAGGTCACTCAATCTTCCATCATTCAACGCATTATTCTTCTTTCGAATGTCCTCCTTATAATGTAGAGAAATTTTTATCCTTTCTAGTAAATATGGTTTGGAAACCATTTGAAAAAGCATTTATGTTTCACCTTCCATGGTTATTCCAATATCCATATTTACAAAATCCTTGTATATAGGATCCATTTCAACTCACATCATGTTCTAAACTCCAAGATCCTTTCTACTCAAAGCATTTTCCACCTTATTTGGATTCCCCATGTGGTTGTGTATAGTTAAATAATAATCCTTATATAGTTAAAACCATCACCTTTGCCGCATGATGAGATAATTTCATGAAAAAATATACTTCAAACTCTTATGATTAGTATAAATCTCAAATTTTTTACCATATAGATAGTGTCTCCATATTTTAAAAGAAATGATTACAGCTGCTAACTCAAGATCATGATTAGGACAGTTTTTTTCTTGAATTTTTATGTTTCGTGAGGCATAGGAAATAACCCTCCCATTATGCAAAAGGACACCACCAAGTCCTTTCTTTGATGAATCAGTATAAATAAAAACATTTCATTCCCCGATGGTAGATTAAATATAGGATCGTTGACTAATCTTCTCTTCAATTCATCAATACTATTTTCACACTATTTTTAGTCAAATTTAACCCCTTTACGTGTGTTATTGGTTAATTGTTTTTCTAATGAGGAAAAATTTTGGATGAAACGTCGATAATAACCTCCAAAACCAATAAAACTGTGTACCTCAGTTATACTCATTGGTGCTGGAAATTATTGGATTGCCTTGGTCTTTGAAAGATCAATAGAGATTCTATCATTAGAGACAATATGGAAAGTAAAGAAATATCTTGAAGCCAGAATTCATAGTTTCTAAACATCCCATATAATTCATTTCATCTAAGAGTCTTTAGGACAATGAAAAAGTGATTTTCAAGATATTCACACCTCTTGGAGTATACCAAGATATCATCAATAAATACCACTAAAAAGTCATCAAGATATTCCTTGATAACTCTATTCATTAAATCCATGAAAACAGAGGGTGGATCAGTCAACCCAAAAGGAATTACTGTAAACTCGTAATGCCCGTACCTGGATCGAAGTGCTATCTTCGGAGTGTCTTCCTTCTTCACACACAATTGATGATATTCATATCATAGGTCACCCTTTCAAAAATATTGACCTCCATGAAGTTGGTCAAATAATTAATCAATGCGAGGTAGTGGATACTTGTTCTTTATTGTTATAGACTTGATCTCTCTATAGTCAATGCACAACCTCATAGATCTATCTTTCTTCTTAACAAAAAGGATAGGGGATACCCATGGAGAAACACTATGGAGAATAAATCCCTTATTAACCAATTCCACAAGTTTTTTCTTTAGTTCAAATAATTTTATAGTTTCCATTCTATACGGGGTCTTCGATATGGGCCTTGAACAAGGAATTAAATCAATGGAAAAATCAATTTCTCATTCTGAGGGATGTATAGGTAAAACCCCCGGATATACATCAACATACACTTTCACAATAGGTACATCGGCAATTTGAACATTCCTTTCCTCACCCAGAATTATTTCATTCTCTAACTCCCCAATAATTGAATTTAGTTGAGCTATGGGGGGGTGGATCTAGATAAGAATCAGGTGGTGACGATTCTTCTCATAATATAAGGTGTTCCTAATCATCGTCATCAAAAATAGTAGCCTCCTTCTTCTTACAATAAATTTTGGCATCGTGGTCTGAAATCCAATACGTACCTAGGATTATATAAAATTAAATCATGGGTACTCCGATGAGATCAACAGAAAAAAAACATTTATATTCCTCAATGGGGACTGTTTCACAAAACCTTATTGCAATGATACATCCCTTATGAGTTTTGACTGACAACAACATTGTTCTACGAAATTGGAAATATTTAATTTTCTTAGAAAATTGGGAATATATGAAACAATTTGATGATATAGAATCAAATAAAGCATCAGCTAAACTTGAAGAAACAATTAAATTACATTCCACTATGTCTTTCGGAGCTTCAACCTCAGCAGTAGTGATCGCATAAACTTGGCCTTGATACCTTGGCATTTTCGGAGGTAAGTTCCCTTGGATATTAGGAAATTAATTTTCATAATTACCCATTTCTCTGCAACTTTATAATTCAATATTGAAATCCTCTTTGTTCCCCTTTCAATCACGAGCTTGGTGGTCTTTTTAACCACACTTATAACAAACTCCCATTACCTTCATCCAAGTACCAGGGTGTTTCTTTCCACATTTACTATAGGATGGATATTCAAAATTCCCCTTCATCTCCTTATTTCCATTTCTAGATTGTTCAGTAAATATCTTCTTCTCTTGCTTTGCTTTAATGTTGTAAGACTTAGATAATTCCTTTTATGTCTTGACGTCACATGAGACAATGTCTTTGTATGACGAGATAGATTTTGAGACTAATTCTCAATGCATAAACGGTTTTAACACATCAAAGAAATGATCAATCTTACTTCTTGGGTTACGTATAAAACATGATGCATGCCTTTATAACCTTGTAATGATAGCTTCATACATTGCAACATTATCATGGTCTTTTCCCCTTAGACAAAGAAATTGTCTTTCCATATCTGCTCATTGGTCATTGGGAGAGTATTTTTATAAGAAAATATCTTTAAACTCCCTCCATTACATTCTAGAAACTTATTCATCTTCCTTTTTTTTTAATTAATGGCCACCATTGATTAGTATCTCCAGGGAGTCGATAAACCACCATGACAAATTTTTCCCTTTCGCTACTCCCCAAAGCAGGAAATATTTTCTCTAAGGAACTTATCCATTTCTCAGCTACCAATGGACTTATACTCCCCTTTAATGTTGGTGGTTGTTTCCTCATGAAGAGATATAACATTTATCTTCCAAGTTGTGGATCAGGGTGCTCCATACGAGTAAGGTTATTATTCGTAACCAGAGTGAGTTTTCCAAGTACAGTGATTAGCTGATCAGCACGGGTTGCATCACCAGCTCCAAAATAATTATCTTGACTAGGAGGGAAATCTCTACATTGTTGAAGTTCATTGATAAAGTTTCCATTCCTACCACTAGGAGACATTTCTAAACAATTTCATAAACTATAATAGTTTATGCATCGAAATACAGAATTCCAAACTGGTAAAACACGTTACATAAACTGATCAGTTTATGGATATAATCTGTAGTCATAAAAATGTATTCATTGAGTATGTATATACTCATAAACCCAAAATAATGTTCTTTAATGCAAATTAGAATTATCCTAAGCATATCCCCTCAGAGTGTCGTAACCAATAGTGTAGCAAGGCCCGTTGTCATGCACCTGTTCTCGTTCGAGTGTAGCTCAAAGAAGTGTTTTCGAGTTTTACCCCTAGGTACATCAATTCTAGAGGCAACTCTATCTGCTCGTATCTAGACTGTGATGTATTTCTTGGAAAACTCATAAAATCTCAACATTACTAAAATTCTAAGTAGTTCTGCTATACTAATCCTCAATGTCTATCTCAGGGTAATGTTCTACAATAGGAGTTTACTTAAACCTAGATTCCAATGTTTTTACTAAAATTAATCTGATATCAAATATAATTCCCTAACCCCAGTTACCCAGAGTAAGTGCCTTATTACATTACTTTGGCATGTTACAAAGAAATTAGGTCCCTAAAGACCGATCGGTTTAGTTACCTTGGAAATACTAGAGAAATTGGGGACAACATTGGACAATTCATTGAATGGGACTACACAGACCCTATCCAATGGGGACCCGAGGTTCGGATTAGAGCTGGAATTGAAGTGTCAAAGATGCTGATGAGGGGCATGTTTTTGAAAATCGATGACACAGACCACTGGATCTCATTCGAATTCGAGAAACTCCCAATTTTCTGCTTCTTCTGTGGATGTCTTGGCCATCTGGAATAAGCGTGTGGCTCAAAGCCGGGGGAGGGAGAAGGTAATATCATTCTTTATTATGTCCCATGGATCCGGGAAAAAATGGCCAGATATGCCTTCATTCCTGAGGCGGAAAAACAAAAGGATCGTGAACGTCTCAAGGTGGCCCACACAAGTCAGGCGGGAACCTAACAGGGAAAAATCATTAGGCATGGACCACCAGAGTTCCCTAAAGAGATCCCAACCAATCAGAGGACTAACAACATATATACACCCCCCTGAAGGACAAAACCACAACACTTATTGTTTCGGGGAACATACCAAAGGTTCCTTTAGAACAAAGCGTGAGGTCAATGCAGATGCAAGCTGAACCACCATATCTCGACCCTGACACAGAAATGAACATGGCTGATATCCTAACACATGATAAAGATGGAAAGTATGGAACTTCACCACCAGTCCCAATCACCCTTCAAACATGGAAAAGGGAGCAATGTGAATAAGTGCTGGTATAATAGGGGACCTTAAACCTTGGGATCAGAAAAGAAAAATTGAATCATGTCAGTCAATGGGGAACTCCCCAAAGAGAGGATAAACGATGGGTGGAATAACAGGTGCTAAGAACTCAAAGGTGGAGGCGGGTGAGACCCAGCCCCTCCTAGATCAATGATTGTCCTATGCTAGAACTTCCGTGGGCTTGGAAACCCACGAACGGTTCACATGCTTCAGCGCAATTGCGCCTAATGTCGCCCTGATATGGTTTTCCGGTCTGAAACCATTTTGGGAAACAAGGACACGACTAAACTTTCTCAGAAAAGTGGATTCCAAGGATGTCTCCCAATCTCTAGACAAGACCACTCCGGGGGACTTTATCTCCTATGGAAGGATCAACTCAACGTTAGGATCTTTTATTTCTCCTTGCACCACGTGGCTGTGACTATTCAGGTTGACCACATCCCACCATAGTCCTTTGTGGGATTCTATGGCTGGTCGGCCCATAATGAAAAGGGGAAATATTGGGATATCCTCTGCAAACTCCATCAAGAGCTTACAATCCCTATTCTCTTCGGTGGAGACTTCAATGAGATTATGTTCCATAAGGAAAAAAGATGCGGAAATGTCCGACACACTGCACCGATGGAAAATTTCAAGGATTCAGTCACTAGGGTGGACCTGGTCGATTTGGGATACACAGGTAATCCCTTCACATGGTTCCGAGGTAACACGAATGACACATGAATCGCCGAGCGACTTGAAAGGTTTTTGGGCTCAACAGATTGGATAAATCTCTTCAGAATGTTCCACATCGGCCACATGACGCTCATCTATTTAGAGCACTATCCAATTTTTATTGACTGTATTCAAGGTGAATTTTTCAGACAACCTTGTAGACCCTTCAGATTTAAAATCTTCTGGTTAATGGACCAGGAATGCGAAGATGTTGTAAGATCATGCTGGAATATCAATCACGAAGATATTGGCCTCAATCTCCAAAAGGTCGCATCTGATCGGAGTTCTTGGAGTAATTAAAATTCAGTAATCCCGAGAGGAACTATTCTTCCCAAGAAAGGAAACATCACAACCTACTCAAGAAACCCCCATCCAGATAAACTTTTGACATGATTGGAACCACTCAAAGAGAGTTAGACACGATCCTGCGCGTGAAGGAAAGCATCTAGACTATGTGGGCGCGGGATACCCACATCTCCGAAGGGGATTCCAATACCCGGTATTTTCACCAGAAAGCATCAGCAAGACGCCAGAAAAATTTTATCAACTTCATCTCACAATCAAATGGAAGAAAAGTCTTTGATATTAAGGGAATTCATGAAGCTTTGACACGTTACTTCCAGAACCTCTTTAATTCAAAAACTCCATTCATTTCGGCTGAAGTGGAAGAATGTATTCGACCAATGATCACCGAGGAGATCAATCGACATCTTTCCAAAGATGTGTCGGATGAAGAGATACGCCTGGATCTGAAACAGATTTACCCCACTAAGGCCCCGGGACCGGACGGGTTCAACGCCCTATTCATTAAGCAATACTGGCACATCATCTATCCCAACATATTCAAATTGATAAGGAATATCTGGGACTGGAACACAATTATTGCCTCCATCAATGAAACTTTCCTCGTCCTCATTCCCAAAATTAAGAAGCCCCAGACGGCCCCTAACTTTAGGCCTATAATCCTATGCAATGACACATACATGATCTTCTCTAAGATCCTTGTAAATCGGCTACGACTGTGGTTCCCTGGTATTATCTCAGAAACCCAGAGTGCCATCATGGGAAAGAGGCTGATAACTGATAACGAAATTGTGGCCCATGAAGTGTTTCACTCTATTAAAACACGCTCCAATGCAAAAAGATGAACCATGGCCTGGAAACTTGATATGACCAAGGCTTACGATAAAGTGGAATGGAACTTCCTAAAACTGTGATGTTGAAAATGGGTTTTTGCACTAAGTTGAGAGATATGATCATGCAATGCGTCTCGACCGTCTCCTTCAGAATCAGGGTCAATGGGAAGATCACTCGAGGATTTATGCCATCTTGTGGCCTGCATCATGGAGATCCCCTCTCCCCTTTTCTCTTCATCTTGGTGGCTGATGTCTTATCCAACCTTTTATCCAGGGATGCATCTGCTAAAACTATTCATGGGCCCAAGGTCTGTTGCATATGTCCACAAGTGTCACACCTTTTTTTCACCAACGACTACCTCCTCTTATCCAAAGCAGCTATTAATGAATGTTAGGTGATCGTCCATGCGATCCATCAGTACGAGAGGGCATCTGGACAGTCAATCAATCACAGAAAATCAGAAATCTCCTTCAGTGCAGGGTTGCCTCTCCATAGGAGAGATGAAATCTGCACAGCAGTTGGCATACATATGGTTGAAAAACACCAAGAGTATCTCAGGCTACCCACGGTAATTGGTTAGTCCAAAAAATAAATTTTCGCATCTCTTGTTGAGAAGAAAATTCAAGGTTGGACCCCAAAGAGAATCTCAAAAGCAGGCAAACAGACCCTCATTAAAGTAACAATCCCGTCTATCCCAAGATATTTTATGTACCTGTTTAAGCTCTCAGCGGCCATTGTCAACCAGATCCATACACGCACTGCCATCTTCTGGTGGGGGGAAAACGATGGAAGAAATAGACACCACTGGATAGCCTGGGAAAAAAATTTCTTCCACAAGATTGAGGGAGGGATAGGATTCTAGAATCATATTCTCTTTAATGAAGCACTATTGGCTAAGCAAGGATGGCGCCTTATTAACCATCCATCATCCCTCTGTGTGCGGGTTTTATGAGATAAGTACATTCACCACACGGACATCCAGGTTTCCTCACTTGGCCCGCATCCTAGCTTCCTTTGGAGAAGCATTTGGGGGGCCGAAAATCTCTTGGAAAAAGGACTGGGGTGGAGGATTGGGGATGGATCATCTGTCAATATATGGTCTGACCCATGTCGGATTGATACGAATGGTACGCGGGCTACATCCCACGCACAACCAGGCTTTGAAGACGCCACTGACAGAAGCCTCCTTTCTGACCAAGGAACAGGGTGTTGTATGGATAAGATTTTGGAATGGTTTAATGAAAGAGACCAAAGAATTATCCTAAGTATCCCTTTGGTCCCTAACGTAGGCCCTGACCATCTCTTTTGGTGCAATGACAAATCAGGTGAATACACAGTGAGATCCGGATACTGGATTTCTCTTGGAAACCAACCAACCGACCGGAACGATGGACCATGGAAATCACTTTGGAGGCTCAACGTCCCCCAAAAAATACAACACTTTTGGTGGAATGTCTACATGGGAACCCTCCCAACAATGATCCTTCTCGCGTACCGACATATGTCCAATGCCGCTTACTGCCAGTTTTTCCCGAACATCCCAGAGACCCCCTTGCATGCCATCATTCACTGCCCGGAAGCTAAGGAAATCTGGAATAAGTGGGGCCCAACCCCAGATGCATTGCTGGATATGGCTTCTGACCTCCCCGCTCTCCTGGTGTGATGGTGCTCCTCTCTCTCAGTGGCTAAGGCAGGGTCATTCTGCACCATGGCCAAGATCATCTGGGTACGACGTAATGATGTTGTCTTCCACCACAGGCATAAACCTCCTGAATTCTTGATTGAATAGGCCACCTCATGGATTTTGGGATGGAATCACCACAATGGACAAAAAATGTATGGTGCTCCCCCTCTTGTCCCCCTCAGTGGAACCCCCCAATGGAAGGTGTTCTTATGATCAACGTGGATGCATCACTCCCAATGGATGTACTTGTCTCCCTCGGTCTCCTAGAATGAAATCATCTAGGGAAAATCATCGCAGCAAAGTATGAATCACATCAGGACTTTTGGGAACCTACTGTTGTAGAGGCTAATGCCATCCTGGATGCTTTGATGCTGGCTTTGGAACGTGGGTGGATTGATATTGGTATTGAATCTGACTACCTCACCGTGATTGATGCCACTAACCACAACAATAGAGGACTCGAGTCGTTTTTCCTCATTATCAGGAGAGATATATCTCTCTACCAATGCTTTTCATTCTGCACCTTCTTTTTTTCCAAAAGATAAGGCAACAATGCGGCCCACCAGTTGGCAACATCAGGCCCCTTAGAGGCCAACCAGCTCTGGCTGGACAACTTTCCTTTGTGGCATTTCATTTGTACGTCTGCTGATATTTGTCATTAATGTTATCGGTTTATCTCAAATAACTAACACAACATTATTTCCATAGACCTCACTCATATACCCTTAGACTATCCCTACAGGTTAGTCATAAAATAATTCTTCGTATCCTGGGAAAAATAAAACATAGAAATGGGTGAGCTCAAGTGATCAATAAGGATAACAATATTGCGGAAACATTAATAAATAAGCATAAACATTTAAGTCAATGTATAAGAATAAAACAAAATAATTTTAAACTTGAACTTCATCATAATATGGAAAAGATAAAACAAATAATTCCATTTACTTATTCACTTTGATATCCTACTAGTCAAATAATCACATGCAATATCAATAAGCACTTTCATAATGATGGAATGCATAATTCTATACTTCATAACCACAAAGTCAAGGCCTTGTGTCAAGACTAAAAATAAGATTTTGTCAAAGCCTTGTTCCAAGATAGAAGTTTGTGTCATTAGACCTGCCGATGTATCGAGGAGCTATAGCAGGCTCCGCCCGTCACATACTGAGTCCAATGCATTCCCCATATGAAAAGGTTTAAACATAACAAAAAAATTCATATTAAAACTAGCGTACGAAAAGTCAATACATTATCCATAAACCCTGAATTGTGTAAAAATAACACATCCATAGTCAAACATATCACAAGACCTGAAAAAAAATATGGAAGTTTTGTATCATAATAAATCAACTTCATATAAACTAAAAATCCACCAAATGATGTTTATATAGTTGAAATAAAAACCTTTTTAGATAAATATCTCTTTCTATTTTGAAATCATTTAAAATTAATATATTATAAATGAAAAAATTTATTTTTGAAACATTATTATAATCCTTTAAGGGAAGTGTTGATGATGTTATAATGGTGGAGTATATCCAAAACCACTGTAGAAGTTAAAAAAACATTCTTACATTAATTTCGTCGAAAATGTCAAAAAGCACCTTGTATGGAAAATGATAGAAAGATTTCTTTCAAAAAATATAAGGTCAAATAAGGGTATAAATGACATTGAACCATTGTGTAGTAAATAGTAAAAAAAATTAAATACATTTTTTTAAGAAACAAGGATGTAGATGATAAAGAGGTCCTAGTATATACTTACGTAAAAACAACCTCGGATAATAAAGAGATTGTGAAATTAACCCTTACCTTGTTATTTTCCTTGGTTGAGTGTAGGTTAAACTCCTATATAATGGTTAAATAATTGTTATTAAATTATATAGTATCCATACACATTAATATGGTATCATATATGATCTTCTAATTATGCATTGTTAATGATATTTGAGTTGTATCATCTTTTGGGTGTTAACTGATTCGTTTTCCTTTATTTGAGTTGTTAATTAAGTAAATATTGTTGTGGATATGATGTATCTTATTAATATTTGGAATTATATTAGGTCTTTAAACATTATTTTTAATCATCAAATGAAAAATATTTTTTAATGGATATGATGGGGAATGAATTTCATCGCGTTCGTGGAGACGATAATCCGTATGTACGCACGAGCGACAATATATTTATGTTGATATTAAAATAATATATAATTCGATGTTATATCATATATATAGAATAATTATCATGTTATATTTATTATTTACATAAATTATACATCATTATTATACTAATCCAAATAATACATCATTGAATAACAACTACACCACGAAGTGGAGACTATAAGTCGTACGTATGAATGTGTGATGACATGTCATTTAATAGATGGATAGATTAATGAATATGGTAGAACCATATTTATAATAACATCATATTATATAGAAGATACTGTAATTATAATATGATAATGGAGTCAACAAAGAACGAGTAAGTGGATGGAGAAAGGAGCTTGAAAGAGGTGCTGAAATATTTACCTCTTCTTCGGGTTCTTCATTTTGATTTGATCAAAATAGTTTCTTATGTTGGATTTCTGACTAAAGGAAGGCCTCTAGGATAAAGGGAGGCTAGTTGGGATGATATTTGGGTTGGGTTAGGCTGAGCCTAATGGTTTTGTAGGTGTGGATTTGAGATAAGGTGAGGATCCCTTTTATAAGAGGAGGGAGGGGCACCTTAGGAAAAGATTAAAATATTTTTTATATAATAAAATAATTTTCAATTTAAAATTGCTCAGAAATGAATTATTTAAATTATAAGGTGGGTATGGGTCTAAATCCACTCAACCAATAGGTTTTAGACAGGTTTGGGTCAATATAATAACTTTATCTTTTATATTTAACTCTTAGTTAAATAGTTTGACATTTACCATGTCTCTTTGTATTTATATTTTATATGGTTAATAATCATACAATAAGCATCCAAGAGAACCTAAAGTGGTTAATTAATGACATTTATAATATTATTTATTTCCTTTGGATGAACCATATATTTTTAGTAACAGAATATCAATTATTAATATAATATTTGTTTTAAGAGCTCTTTTATGTCAATTTTCACACTATTTGGTATTTTGTTTTCTCTAAATTTATAACAGCACTATTAATTCGAAAAAAATTCATTTAATCAATCCTCAAATGTCAGATTAACCTGTAAAATTCTTAGATGGCATCAAAACTATCAAATAATATTAATTTTAACAACTATAATACACTTTATTAGATTCATTCATTAATAAGGAAAATACAGCCTCATCATTATGTCTTAAATAAATTTAATTATTAAATTTATTAAAACTATAAATAAAATACCATTATGTAAGAAATAATTTTTTATTTCTAATTAATATTTATAGTCTAATTGATAACATATATATCTCTATGTAAAAATTGTTTTACTAAAAGATACATGCTTATGTAATTTTTTTATTTTCTTTAACATAATTAATATAATGTGTCATTATAATTTACAAATGGCTCAATGGGGTCCCAAAATAGACCCAAGGATGACCATGGTCAGACATGTATCAGCCAATATGGTTAAAATATGTGTTAGGGTAATTTAATATTATTATAATATTATTATTTTTTCCCTAATTTACTGGATTTACCCTTAAAAAATGGTAAATAAAATATTTACCGAAGTAAATATTCAAAATGTCTAAAAATAAAAGCTACCTATTTACAAAATTTTTGCCTATAGATTCTAAGTTTGGAATCCATTTTTCTAAATTCATGACACCGAAGTGGCAGAAATTAATTTAAAATTTATTCTCATTGTCAAAACAAAAGGAGTGTTTTTATGAAATAATAACTATCAAAAGATTGACACTTTCTTATATATAGTTTAAATGTGAAATTATGTCCAATGACCAAAATTGGATTAATTGTTAAAAATATAATCTAATTATACTTAAAGACCACTCAATATTATAATTTATCACTATAAATTATTTTGATTTGAAATGTTGTTTTTTATTAAAATTTATTATTTTAAACTAATCATCATAAACTGAATGATTTTTGAAAAATACAAAAAATTCATCATAATATAATATTGATATTCCGAAACAAAAAATGAAGTCCATTTTTAATGATAAAATTGATAAAATTTTAAAAAGTGGGTATTACTTTTCATAAAGGCTAGTATAATTGGTCGCGATGTGTTAGAATCTTGAAGTCGCATATAACACAAGTTGTTCCATTATTCAAAGGGAAACGTACCGCGGAAGCTTGTGGTGTTACAATATCTTATCTATAGAACCATATATAATACTGTTAAAAATACACCTATTGGTGTCAAATATTAAATTATGTAATTCCTAAAATCCTTACATGAAAATTATTAAAATACATGGATAATTATATAGTACATATTACTTCATAGTATAAATAATTATTCATATAATGAAAATTTCAAAAAATCAAAAAAAAAATTTTAAAAAAATATATAAAGACTCTTTGATACAAAAAATGGGTTTAAAAGGGGAAACTTATACCAATGTTAAATGTAAAAAACCCTTATTATCATATAAAATATATAAATTAAATAGTATATACATAATAAATGTAAATAACTTATGAATATTATTTTCCACTTAACATCTATATTACAACTCAACATAAAATTGGTTTTCTACTACTATAGGTGGGCCACCAAAAACGAAATATCAAAAATCTTTTAAAGTAATTTTTTTTATTTACATGGGATGTTAGGATTACATTTAGGGAAAAAACAAGAATTTATATTTCACTTATGAAATATCACCCAAATGTTTATATATCTTGAATATTATAATAATGTTTTAAAATAATTTTATAAAACTCATTCCTTTGGAAAAATATCATTATTTATTTATTGCGCTTCAAACAAACAAGGATGATTATTAACCATGTAAATTTTATCTTATAATACATTACATCTTAAAAAAAGTATTGTTTACCAATTAATAGGTCTTTGATGTCACAATATGAATGATTTATGATAAACTCTTTTAAAATTCATTAGGATTATTTAATTATTATTTTACTATTTTCGGTTAATTTATTTATGAAATGATGATGTATTCAATAATAATTTTTTTTCATGTTATCAAGGAAATATCATTTTCTAATATTCATAAATAGACTGCATATTGAAATATTTTTTTTCATTCTTCCATCATTAAACATTTCTCATCTAGAATATGTTATATTTTTTATCAGCAACCTACATGGATGTGGTGTCTCCGTGGAGCGTAATCCTATGAATTTTCCATTGAATTTAAAAAATAATTTTTTCAAAATTCGTAGACACAGATTGGGTGGGGGGTTTTCAAATATCATATAATCTCATTCATTGTTTAAAATATGTGTAATGAAGGTTGTAGTAATTCTCTTATTATTGAAGAATATCTATTTTTAATAGTTTATAATTTTGTTAGATATTTTTATTTGTATTTTTTATTTTGAGATGGATTTTGAACCTTTTCCCAATAACATAAATGGGAAGGGTTCCACATATTGGTTCTTTCTTTATTCATTAATAATGTGTTCATATATTATCAACAATAATTCAATAATATTTTATAAATGGATGGAGGGATATAATGTGGAAGATTCGCTAGTATCAATATAAAATATCAGTGGATGTGTGGTTAAATTGGAAAGTATATTATTTAATATCCTTATTTATAAACTCTTTATATGTTGTGGTTATTTTTAAATTCATTTTTTAGACATCCATGGTTTAACATACATATTCATCAAAATATAATATAGTTGTTATTGATAAAAAATACTTAATCTAATAATGTATAAGTAAATGAAACATTATATTATATCATTATTTAATTATATAATCTAACATATAATGATGTATTATATATTATTATCATATATTAATTGTATTATTCTAAAAAAATATTTTTATACAATACATATATCAACCTGCTGAATAATTAATTTTAATTTATTAGAAATATATTGATCCTCACATCAGAGTTATATAAATTTTTTTCTAACATTTTTATCATAATTATACAATATTTCCAGATGAAAATACGTTCTCATAAAAAAATATAATTTATCTTATAATTATAAGTGAGAACATATTGTACATTATGTTTCAAGATAAAAAATACCAGGATATGATCCAACCATTCAAATTAGTTTATTAGTAAATTTGTTTCCTAGATAATGTATTTATGTATAATACTTTATTATATATTTTCCTAGATAATGATAGGGATTAAATATCACAAGAATTTTTAATAATTATATTATCTTCAATTTAATGTCTTATTTTACATTCATTTCCTTTTATTTGGAATTTTACATTCTTTAAAATTACAAAGTACATACGAACAAATTTATGAAATAATGTTTTCAAATAATTAAATACTTATCTTAAAAATTACTCAATATATTTTATAATTTTTTTAATTTACTAAATTTGCATTTCAAAAACTAATATCATAAATAGTTCTTTTTTAGAACTAAAAAAATTGTTCCAAAAACTATATTTTTCCTAATTATATTATTTTCGTTTTTGAATTTAAAATACATTAATTATTCAATTCATCAACCATTTGAAGTTAGTTTCCTAATTTCAACCACAGAAATGTTTTGTTGATATATAATGTAAAATTTATATGAAATTTTTATCATTTAATTGTAATAATAATTTTATTGATATAGATTCTTTATTAAAATGAAATAATATTCATTTTTCTTGTTCTATGAAAAGAAGTAAAAATCATAGAGTCTTATTCTAATTGGGTGACTAGATTAGAAATGGTTAATTTAGAGGACCCCATGGTAGACAATTTGTGAGATCATGAATGTTATACTTATATCGATGTTTTTCAAAAATATAGATCATATAATTCACCAAAATTTTATCCCCTATAAAAAACACAATATTCAATATATCATGTACCATGCACCACTAATGAAAAAATTAGCTCCTATCAGATGATGTGTTGATGTATGTAATTAGTTATCAATATATTTTATAAATATAAGGAGTTTTTAATTCACAAGGATTAACTGGATATTCAAAAATAATTCGTATGGATTATCTTATTATGGAAGGATGATCCAATAGGTGAAGGAGATCGGTTTTTTCAAGATATAGTTTTGAAAGAAATAATAATGTTTTGAAGAAATATTTAGTATATTTTTTATGAAATACAATGGATAATGTTAAAATATAATGAATCAAACTGACTAGATATAGTTTTTGAATAAGCCGTAGTGATCAAAAGTCAAAGGAGATGATTAATTCCTTGGGACAATAAAGTGAATATAACCTTACCTTAAGTGTTTCCACCATAAATATGAAAAAATACATAAATTTAGAGCCATACATATTGTAAAGTGAGTAATTTTTATCTACAAGAATCATAAATTGATAATGTTTTATGTTGATCTTCCTAGAATTAATACTCAAGAACATATTCATGATTCTATATGTGTTTTTGTTGTGTTGTAGTTTGAAAACCATTTTTCTAAAAGAATTTTATTGAGAAAAGTTGAGTTATACAACAATTTTTTTTAATATCAAACAATTTTATTGATATTTTCTGGAAAATATACTACTAATTATTTAATGGAGGATAATGACGCTAAGATAATGAGCTAATCATATGTAGAACTCCGAAATAAACATGAATCATTAAAATGTTCTCGTTATAATGTATGATCAGTGATTGAAGTCATAAAGGCATGGAGTTACTGTTGTATGAAGTTGGATTTATGAAGATGTTATCATACATAGAATGAATGGATAGAGACTTTTTAGCAATTTTTATAATTTGAGTACTTCAGGTTTACTAGATACAGAGGATATGAAAAACAATATATCTTGATATATAGTTACTATAGAGAGTAGTACCTTTAATTATAATAAAAATAATAGATCAGGCACTATTTCAGATAGCTATACATATATGACATTTTGGGAAACAAACTACAAGTAAATGTCCAAATATTTATAGTTGTGTCAAAATAACATGAGTCTTTATGAAGTCTATTTGAAGTACTACAGGTTATAGAATGTTATGTTGTAGGAGTAATTAGTGGAAGGATCACATTTAATGATTCAGAGGAACACTCAATAGATCATTTATAGAATAAATTAACAAATTTAAAAATTTAAAAAATGTGTCGATTTGGAGTTTTACATTCAATTATTCATTATTCATGATTAAATTCTATTATTATCATTGTTTTTTTATAATGTTTTGATGATTGATGACTTCAACTTCTGTTGGACCTCTAACGATGTAAAATTATGATTTCATCAAAATGATTTTGAAGGGCTTAAATTCAAAAGTGGAGTTAGGGGAAGAAACAAAATAATTCCATGGGTTCACATCATATATAATAGGAAGAATACCTATATAATGAGAAGAATATTATATCATTTATTTATGATGATTGATTTTCAAAGAGAGAGTTATTATCATAAATTTTGTATGATTCGTGAGCCAATAAAAAATGGATTAAAAATAACTTCTAGATGGAGGAGTTTTAGACGAAAAACATCAAGATAGAGAGGATCCAAACAAATATCAATAATACATTGCATATCATATAATGTAATTAAGGTTATTGGTGAATAAAAAAAATGATTCCCTGGAAGATTTATAAAAAAATGATTTGTACTTGAGGGATTGGTCCAAAATAGTTTATGTCAAGGATGAACATAATACCAAATGGTGGATATGTTGACATACATGATGCATACTAAAAGTGATCTTGTGACAGCTGAATCTCTATTTAGATGTGGTTGATGAAAAACCAATCAAAATTGGTGGTTCCATTATAATCAACACCTATATTCCTATTGGTAGATAGGTGGAGAATTTGAGGAGATTCTCAAATATTGGATACAATATAATTACCCATCACATAAGGAATATAGTGATGTATTTGGGTAATGTTTGAATGAATCCCACATCAATATTATGTTTTGATTAATATGTAAGTAAAATAATTTGTGACTCGATGGGAGTTTACATGACATGCAGTAGGTTTTTTCATTGATAATGAACCATGTAAAATTTCCTTATTTCATATTAACTTTATATTAACTTCATAGAATGGGGGAAATGTAGGTAGGGTGTGTTTCTAAATATCCATATTTCATAATTTAGAGTACCAGATGAATAAACATCATTGAAGGAAGAGTTTATGTTTACTATAATATGAAAAAAAAAATCATCCTTGATTGACACCCCCCCTGGATGACTGCTCGATGGACATGATAATCTCATCACACAACACACAACTAAAATGATCCATGATATATTAAAAATAACTTCAGAATATTAAAAATAATAGAAAAATAATAATATTTATATAATATTACTACATACTATTATTTTTAATTTTATTTAATAAACTATTTAAAGATGGTATTGTATTTTACCTTAATTAAGTTTGTTCACCACTGCATAATTTTAATTATAATATGTAATATTTATGTATTAAATAAACCATTCAAGATTAAATTTACTCAATGTATATATGAAAATTTCTTAACTAAATATAAATTATAATAAGGATATACTTTAAATGGATGTACATTTTCATTATATATTGTAATTTCACTGAAAATGTAAATTTGTAAAATTGTAATTTTTAATTTGAAAATATTATCTTAAATTTTAGATTAAAAATTTAAATTTTATCTTTTATTTTTTTTAATATATCTACAATTGTTTTTGGATAAATAGATAACATATTAATTTTTTAAAAACTATCTTTTTTGAAATTAACTTACCAGTTAAATGGAATATTCACTTATATTAAAATTTACGTTTCATCCCATATACAAATTAAATATATAACAAGTCATTTTATATTTTATGTCATAATTATCATATTAGTTAAGAAGATCTACTAAATTTTTAGTCATAATGGTATGAAGACTATGAATAATGTTAATGACCAAGATAATTTTGGAACAATTATTTTCAAAAAAAATCACAAATATTGTTTAATTTTTATCAAATATATAATATGATATATCATTAAATTTGATTTTATATTATTTTTTAACATGTATACATATATTTTATCAGTAAATTACCTGGAAATTAATGTTATATAATATTAGAAACAATTAATGGTTAAGAACCGATTTTAATAAATAATTTTTCTATATATTATATTATTTAATTAACAACTAATATTTTGGAAACCCAAAACATTAATAATCATTAAATCATGATTTATTACATAAATATTTATATAATACATTCCCATAATATAAATATGACTATTTTATTTGTGTAATTTTATAGGTATAATAATAAAATCTAATGGGATATAACAACATTTTCTAAAACACCATAAATTCCTCTATAATTCTGTTGATATTTTAAAATTGTAAGGGATAGCCTAGGGACGTACATAATGAAGGGGTGAGAAATAAATATCGGTACAATAATAATAAATGAATACCATAATTAATGTAAATAAGTTGAGTCAATAAATATATAAACTGCAAATAAAATGGTGAGAATCCTAAACTTCAACCTTGAAGCTTTCCATATGATAATGAAATCAAGGAAACCTAAGAATTTTACAACAAACATAAAAACTAAATAAAAATAATAGGTCAAGGATAATCATCAAGAAATCAAAACAATAGTGTCCATAGAAAAACCGATCAGGAATAATACATTGTATGTCATGAGATAAAAACATTACCCAATGCATTGGAGGGATATATTATTCTAGTCCCACCCGTGACATTCATATTATGTATGTGTATGTGTGCACCACATAGATCTCCCAATAGAAGGCCATATTTTACCAATTTTAATACATACGTTAAGGAGTGTCACATACATGCATATAATATACCAATAAATAATGTATAAGTACATCTCATTCAATAACTTTGAGTGGAAATGGATATGGGTATTCATAATACAAAATTTTGGCGTAGAAAATAACATTATACTTTTTATGGCCAAACATGTCTGTATAGATATTCATGTAAGGATTTAATGAGAGTTAAATTGATATATTTTTATGTGTCAATAATATTCATAGATTATTTATGTGAAAAAATAGATGGCAATAATAAAATTTGGAAATCCAGTGGCTTTACACAAATAAATCACCATAATAAATAGAATGGAAAGGGAACACTTACAAAGAGAGGGAGATACAAAATCAATGGTATTATCATCATAATATCATGGGAACACATTTGGATGTATTTAGATAGAGTTAGGGAAAGGAAATTTGGGATAAATAGGTTTTTAGTGGATATGAATATCGGGTTGGGTGGGTATTTATAGAAAATAGAGTGTGATTATTTTCTAAATTCTATACATAGGTTTTGGAACCTTTGTGACAAAATAAATGAAACCCAAAACATTCCCAAAGATTTTCCCCATGGTTTTGACCAAAGGGGAGTCGTTTTAATTTTTTTGTAATAAAAACAATAAATAAATGAAACAATACAATTCTTGATGTTGAGGTGATTCGTGATCACAATGAATTGATTTTAATAACATAAAATAAGATATCAGTTTTAGGGGATTTATTAATGGTTTTTAAAATTTATCAAATAACATCAAAGAAATATTTAAATGGAATATATTTTTTTATTACCTTTAAATAACTTATTATATCACTTTTTGGCCATTATGTTCTCATGATACATGCTACACATTAATATTGAATTTTCCTATTATTTAAAAAAATATCTATAAAAATTATGAAAAATTCCTTTTAGAAAATTTTGATGTGCTAATTTCAAAAATAATATATATTTTAACAAAATAATTTTATAAATATGATAATTTAAAAATTATTTGAAATATCATTATTAACTAGAAAATTATATTTTTTACAAGACTAATCCCTATTAAACCCTTATAAAAATTACATTGTACTTCATCAAATTATAGTCTCACTTATATTTAAATAAATATTATATAAAAAAATTATTACATGAAAATGAAATTTATATAAAATTTTATTGAATTTATCAAAATGACTTTTTTATTTGAATCTATAAATATTTTTAAAATAAAATTTTCATTTCATCAAATAAAAATATACTTTTTATCAAACATTCTATATAAATATATATATATATATATATATAATTTAATAAATAAAATTATAAATAAAATAAATATTTAAATAAAAAATAATATAAATTCATACTCTTTATGTATATATATATGTCCTATTATTACATCTATGTATTCACTAAGGTAGTGGTATGTGTTATTGGTATATTCTCTGTGTAGTTCGGTGAACATGGTCTGGGTATTGTTAATGATTGGCGTGAAAAATTCCACACAAGATTTCCTTTGAGTTTTAGTTATTGATTATCTTCTTGATAATGGTCAATGTTAAATCCTACTGACTTAATCTCCCTCTAATGATCTAATAAATAGGCTTCCAATGATTCTATACTACATGTTAAGGCCATCAATCTGCCCAATTATTTCTACAAGACATTATCATATCCTATAAGATATACTAATCTCCATTGTCACAATAGAATGGCTATAATATCAATAGTTATGATTAATTATAATTTTTAATCCCAACAGATAAATTATGGACCAATTTTATAATGATCCAAACAAATTAAAATGAAATTTATTTGTGGTGTTATCTATAACAATATTTTTAATAAAGTTTTTATTCATTCCAAATGGAATATCAGTTATAAATTTTTAGTTTATTAAAAAATTTCACAAAGTATATAAATTTAGATATGAAATATGTGGAAAATATATAGGACTGTAAAAAATTTTATGAGGGTGACCTAATATATTTTTAAAAAATAAAAACTTATTTGGTAAAAACAATTTTCCAAGATAAAAAGCAAATACTTAAATTTAAAAATATTTTTAAAGAGGCTTGAGACATGTATAAAATGTTTAAAGAGGTGTTTTGGGGGATTAATAAACCTTATCTCACAATAAACTATTTTACTATAAAGTTTTGTAATAATGTAATAATGAATACACTCATTCTATTGTTTAAAAACAACATGTGTTATAAAAAATGTCATTTTCTTCACTTATAATAGGGGATAGCATACACCATATTAAAATTGAACATTCCATTAAAAATTTACTTTTAACCCATCAAAATATCCCTCTTATAGAAGTTATGTTCTTGAAAAAAAATCCATGTTTAGAATAGGTTATCCAAATCCCTTCATTTCAAAGGATATGTTCATGAGAATGTTCAATGTCCCAAAGTCAGTATTGCTTAATCCTTTCCATTTCATACTTCATATAAATCTTATTATCCTAACCTAGACATATTAATATTTTTTCATAAGTATCATTAGTATTATAAAGTTTTAATAAATTATTATTAAATCCCTTATTTATTCAAACTTATCAACTTTAGATAATAGAATAATGTTAATCATGTATTTGTGCGGAGTAATGCTTCCATAAAAATGGAACACTTTTTCCCATAAAAACATTACAAAATGGAATTAATAATTTTTTTAAGGTTCATAATATAAATTTATGAAATTTTTTATATTATATTTATATTAAATTTTACATTTTCTAAGTGATATTAATAATCGGAAACTGTATTAAACTTTTCCACTTAAATTGATCATATCGGAATATATTTCCTAATATGAGAATTTTTTTCAAATTCTTATATAACAATTTACATTGTATTCTAAAATAATTAGAAATTAAATTTTCCCAAATAAATATTATAAAGTCTTTGTGAAACACCTATAATCATAGACAACATATCAAAATAGTTATATAGAAATTTACCGAACCACCTCAAATAATCACTATCAACAAAAAAATACTTAATAAAATGTAGAATATGAAAATAAAAGGTCATTAGTAAATAAAATATATATAATTAGGAATCATAATAATTTATCTAGAATTCTAAATTTTATAATTTTTGAATTTAAGCGTATTAATGGAGTTAAAGTTAACAAAGATAAATATTCATTTTATCAATTATCACCCACAAAGACTTATGTTTTTATTATATTCCATGATTTATTTTGAAGGTTGTATCAACTAATCCTATATCATGCAGTATCATGATTCTATTATAATTAAAGATATTATATTTCAATAAAAATTTTATTATTTTATTTTTTACAAAAAAAAAAGTTACAATATGTTTAAGGTTTTGTGCATACTAAATTTTATTACAATGAGTTATGGACGTTCTTAATGGACTCTATTATTCCATGATTAATTTTTTCTCTGAAATGGTTACTTTTTATTTTATTTACTACTTATTTAATATATTTAAACATTAATTCCTTATAATATCATTGTCAAAGTACTCTCACCTCAATGATTATGTCAACTAAATCGAATTTTTTGGTCTCTACTCTAATTTCTTGAGAAGAAATTATTCTTATGCCACAATTTACATTTATATGTGGTATTTTAAAACGATTTATTATATTTTCAAAATACTTATCATTATTTATTGTAATTTTATGTTCATTATCAATATAATTCCCATACATAGTATTTTGTTTAAATTTTACTAAAGTTGTAATGATTAATTTCCCAAAATCATTAAAAATTTTGAGATCTCACAAATGTGTAATCCATCATTGGATTTTGAATGGTTTTTATTTATAATATCACAATATTTAAATTACCCATTTCATATAATTAGAGTGGTTTTTTCGTTTATATATTATTTAAGATAAATGTATTATAATATTTTTAAATTATTTAGTTTTCAATGATAGTATTTTAAAATTACATAACTATAATTTCTTTTTTATTTTTATATTTCATCTTCAAATCCACATTTTACTAATCTTGTAATGGTTATTTTCATTAATTAACCATGTAATATTTACCTTCCATGAATTTTATTTCAGATTTTTTATAAAAAAAATAATTTCAATTTTTTCTATATGGTTCATTATCGATTATGTTTTAAATTATTTAGTATTTGAGCTCAAAATATTTTTATGTGTTCATTTCCCCAGCTTATGAAGAAATGTATTAAATATGACGTGAATATATGAATATATTTTTTAGATAATATGTGGGAGATGTTAAATTATTATTATGTATTAAGAAGGATCTTATATAGTAATGAAAATGAAAAATAAAAGAAGAAGACAAGAGTTTTTTTAGTTAATGTTTGTCTTAATTATGGGAAAATATAAACCAAAAATATATTCTAAAATAATTTTAGTGAAATATTTTCTTAATTACATATATTTGAGTTATTCAGGCCTATATGGGTTCATACTTAATATGATAGAATGGTTGAGGTATATTTGTAGAGTGAGATGTTATCTATAGTGATTATTTAAGAGATAGAAATTTCACTAAAGATTGACGCTTTATGGTGAGTCATTTTTATAAGATAATGATAACCATTTAACCCCCATAAGAATGACTATATTAAGAACTATTTTGTATATTACTATTGACTTGTGACAACCAATGTTCTAATTAGAGTCATGTGCACAAAGGTTGACTCATTGATGAGGTTATTTTGACCAATTATATGGGTAGAGGCCCACAGTGTTAGAGCGTTCGTAATTTTTTGGGGGTGAATTCCATAGATAAACATAAAAAGGTGAGGAGCCTTTAAACGATAGTGTTGATGCTATCATTTGGGGGATGAGGCTCATTGTGATTCAGGTCGTTGGACTGAGATTATTTTGGATGTCGGGAAGCTCTATTTTTAAGGATGTATTACTATGAGAATATGGTTATTTGACTATGAGTTTAGATACCATTATGCATCCGGATGTCAGAATTTGAATTGATGGCTGATTTTGATTAGGGGTTTGAGGGACCATGTTAATTTTCTGGGGTGTTTCTTGGGGAATTCATTGATTTGTTCGAGACATGACATATAATGTGGAATTAAGTGTTGGGTTACTACATCAGAAGTGGAACATGAGCATTCACCATGGTTATTCTACATTAGAGGATGTCGTGGTATATTGGATAAGGGTCGTCGCCTCTATACATATTCTATAATTTCCAAATATAGGTGTAACTTCTTGGTGGCTATTGAGAACCAATGAATATTTTTCTTAACTAAATTTCATTTTGTTGCATTATTTCTGATTTGTAGTCCACTCTTTCATAAAAACATATGTTGATTATGCACACATGGGTGGTAAACTACTAGGACTCATTGTCACATCCAACAAGGGGCCTCCAGAAATGATTTTGAATTTATGTTATTTCATTTAGGTAAAGGTCCAGTCTCCGAAGATGGATAGTTGTTGATGTTTGGCATGGGATGTTTGAATGAGACCTTTATGTACTACCTCGGTTGGAGTATTTTTGTGTTTCCTTTTTTTTTATTTCTATTCGTATAAGTATGTAGCTAATATGGTCACCCATTATGGACCTCCTTTTTAGTATATTGATATGTATGAGATGTATTGATTCCATTCTTTAGTTTAGTAGGTTCTAGTGGCATGTTTGATTTTTTATTATTTTCCCCAACTGTTGTTTGTAATGATTCCTCTATTTATTATTATTAATAGTTTTTCCACCATTTCTATTTCAGGTTTTAGTCTTCTATGTCCTTTCATCCACTTCATGACATATATATTTTCTGTATGATAATATATAATCACTTGAGCGTATAGTCTCCCCATGTTGACTCTTTCACACCCTCTCTCCAAGTCTGAATCCTTTGGCATATG
This sequence comes from Viscum album, assembly GCA_963277665.1. Lineage (NCBI taxonomy): Eukaryota > Viridiplantae > Streptophyta > Magnoliopsida > Santalales > Viscaceae > Viscum > Viscum album. The sequence goes on along the minus strand of OY728121.1, from coordinate 1,650,654,856 downwards.
GGGAGGTATGCACAAGGCTAGTGTCACCCAGCCTAATATCATTTTTTGAGTGGATAATTAGGATGAGGATGCAGTAAGTGGTATCAAAGCAGTTATGTACTGATATTTATTGGGATTATAAGGTAGTATACTAATTAGATCAAGAATTATTATAATTTTTTTCATTGATCATACTATTTGGGATATGGTAAAGTGGACATTTGGTTTTGTTTGAGATGAGTTTATATAAAATGTTTTGGTTCCTACAACCTCACGTATGGGGGAGGGATTCAGTTTCATGTGGTGTAAATAAAATTCTATTTTCATTTTTATAGTTTATATGATTTCCACATTGAGTAATGAACTTGGAATATGAGTTGTTAAATGTTAGATATTTTGAACCTCATCCAGGAACAACAAAGAACTATATTCAAACACTAGAATGGTATGTCAAGGCGTGTTTTCAATGAATGTGTATGTGTTGATTAGTAACCTGATATGATTTTTCACTTTTGAATATAAAAGTTCCTATGATATAATATTGATTATAATATTTTATATGCACCCAACTCTTATATAATAAGATAGGTATGAATTGAGGTCATGTTGATAACCATCTAGGGAAACATGGTCATCAAATTGAGGGGACAGTGTACTTCATGATGGGAATAGACTATGGAGTTTTGATACATGGATTTTTTTAGGGCGGGTAATGAGGCTATGAGGTAGGGATTCCAAGTGGAATGTTTCCGATGGTGGAGAGTAATGTTATAGATTTGAATCATACTATTATTTTTTTAATTATATTTTTTATATATTTGCATTCCTTTGTGTCTAATTTGTATAATAAGAACATGTTTACGATATTTAGAGAGTTAAATATTGACAGCATGAATAGATTATCAGGTATAACAAAGTATATTGTTTCATGAGAAAAGGTAGGTTGAGACCCCCGAAGGTTAGGATGAGAACAATCCACAAGTATATAATCATTTAAATTCTTTGGCGTAGGTTCCAATTTAGGTTGGTGAGCTCCTAGAGTTGGCTACTTTTTGGCCATGACAAGATGAGTAGTTCTAACCGTGCCTCGTACTGCTAATCCTGGGTATCGATAGGGGATCTCAGGAAGCCTATCCCTTGATGGAGTATCTTACTCATAAGTTCCATTCATTAAACCATAGCTATGATAGGGTTATGGTGGACCATAAGAATGTGATAATATGATCTAATGCATGAAGTGTATTATTGAGTAGCTAGAGATACTTCTAGGGTAGAGGTCGATGCTAGTAAGTAACATTCTTAGATAGCTATCTAAACAGTAGTGGGATGAGAAGGTGCAAGATGGTTGACATAGAGGTTGGGATATAAAGTCTTTAGTCTATGTTCTTTGAGGCCTTCTTTCTATATATCCTGAGAGAATATAAATCTTATGTGTTCCTGGGCCTTCACAAGGGATACATTTTTGTCTTAGAAAATACAGAAATAATAAAAAAATTGTCTCTCTTCGCAGATGAAAGGATGAACGTTGAAAAATAGATGTTGAGGAACATAAATATTGGTTTATTCCACACTATTTAGTTGTAGGTTAACATATATAATATGAAATCATTCTCCGAGTTATTAAACAAGATAATCATAACTGAGGGAGAAATGGTGTATACATTAAACCCAAGCCTTGCAGCGACTACATGAGGTTTTTGTGGTGATAGTGCGGATCAAGGCTGAGATGACATAGAGTAGGGTATTTTGGCCACGGTCTATATAAGACCACATTTTAGTGCGTCATCGAAAAACATCTTCTATTGTGGGAATCCAAGACATGTCTAGACATAGTGAAAGCGGCCTCCAAATGTGTTTCAGTCATGGGGATAGGTTGTGAATCTCAAGTGTTTCTGTATGAAACCATCTCACATAGACAGAAGTTAGATAGTGGTGAACATTGATGGTTCTGATGTTTGTTTGGGAGTGATACTTGGTGATGGTATTCATGATTCAGGTGCACATGGAGGTTGTGGAAGAGAATGTGGGACCCAAAAATGTGTTATGTGACCAGTTGATGGGGAATCATTCTAGGGAGGTCAGCATTCAGCCAGTCTAACTTCAGGTAAGGTGAATTTTGGGGAGCTACTAGGGGTTATGTAAGATGGGGAGTCAGTGATGTGTATAATTACACTCTTGATGTAGACCTTTTTTTCATTTTAATGGTCTTCATATTAATTTCCTCTTTTAGTGAAAGAACCGCATTGGATATTTAATTGGACTAACCAGGTTTTTTTAGTAGGTTTTCACTGAAATAGGTTCATGATATATATATGAGGTTCATAAAACTTGGTTTTGTATCTAAACAACATTGGTTTTGAGATTTATGTGGTTCTTGGAATCAGGGAATCATGTATATGCATGTTATTAAGGTGATCCTAATTGTGGAATCGATGAGATGTGGGTTACATGAGGTGCATTGGAATCTGGGAATCATTACAATGTGTTACATTGATTTATGTGAGTTTGAATTTGGGAATCATTATGACGTGTTACATAATTGTGGTGTACTGACATCTGAGCATCGTTGTGTTGTGGTACTTTATTGAGGTGCGAGGTACTTAGACTATTTGAGCATATGATGTTATACAAGACGTTGTCTGTACGACAAGAGATATGATCATGAGGTGGTAATGATGTGGTTTGGGGGTCTTTTTTGCATCTGGTATGACACAAGATCCCTTGATGAGGTGTAGGAGTGATGATACATCCCTAGAAAAATTTGTATCTAATAATTTTTAGATTGATCATTCGTTATATTTTTTTGGGTCGTGTTCTCATGACCCTTCCTCAGGGCCCATGTAGTGACTACCCCAAGCCCTCCATCCATAGGCCAGGGGCTGGCGACTAGCACCAAAGGCATAAATCCCGATAACGGGGAAGGCATTGCCTTTGTAAAAGTAAACAAAACACCACAGAGTACAAGAGGAAGTAAAACACTAAGTACAAAGAGAAGTGATGAATGGTAAATGGGCCAGAATATAAACCCAAATGAAAGTACAACTACAACTGAACAAATTACAATAGAAAAATACAACAGCTGCAAGAACTGAAGCGGCTCCTGGGTCGTCCTCCTCGGATCCTAACTGAAGGGTAGGTACAGATGGCGCAACTCCTGGATCGTCCACCACGGATCCTACCTGAAGGGTAGGTACATATAGCCTCCAAAATGCTCTCGCACGTCAACCTCCTCTGTGTGTCGTCTCGTCACGAAGTCCACCTCCGGATACTGACTCGTCGTGTGGTCCACCTATGAGTACCATCCAGTCCTCGAACACTCGGCCTCCGTCAGCACTGTCCGTCGTCTGCAACCAACACAACAAGGTGCAGGCATAGCCCGTCCAAGGGTGAGTATAACGATACTCAGTAGGGACCCTGAGACCCTCATGGTCTCACTAAAACCAACATGGATAACCACAAAGAAGATATCAACAGATAACCTCTACTTAGGTATAGGCCCATGCATATAACTATGTTATCAAGTAACCCATCTCAATCATGAGAGAAACACCAAGATCATGAAATCAATGGAAAAACACCACCCAGGTATATGCCTATACATATACCTAAGTTATCAAGTGACCCATCTCAATCAAGAGGTAAGCACAACGGTCATAGACTCAGATCAAAACAAGATTTTCATTATCGAAAATGTAACTGGTGAAGAGCTCCATCTCTGGAGTGTACTGTGGTCCTGTCATGACTCCGAGGTACTGCTCACATACCTAACACTACTGAGGTACTCCTCCTGTCGAGTACCACAGGTCAGCCACCCAAACATAGTAGTGCTTCCCGCCGGGGTATGTCACCCAAAACACAGTGGTGCACACCCCCTAGTAGCCCGCATAGGTACTCTTCGGACGAGTACCGCGGGTCTGCACTGTCACACATGTAGTGCTCCTTCCACCATCGGTCTACACCTCACAAAGTTTTTCTCTGTCCACTGGTCTAGTTGACTCACTCCAAGATGAGTCGGTCGAGCAGTCGTCAGGTCTCAGCCGGCTACACGGTCTCCATACACCGCACGCTCGTCTCTGGGAGGGTCCTCTCCACGAGCTACAGTTTGATACTCCAACTATCTCAAAGTCCCACTAAGAAGTATCTCAATGGACCGCCTCGTCATAGGGGTCTCAACGCAACAGACGGCGCATCAATCGGACACCCGGTCTGTGAGTTACTAGCCTTTTTGTCCCCGGTGCCCGGTTGGTTTCGTGTGTGAACCAACCCGGCTGTATCTCAACTGTACCCCGAAATCTCATAGGGTATACTCATAGGGACCGTTTATCAACGTGATCACCAACACCACTGAAGGTTCGTCAAAGGGACATCTGGTCTGAAAAATAACAGCTTTTCCGTTCCAAGGGCCCGATTGGATTTCGGGTACAATCCAACACGACCACTATCCAACAACAACCAAAACTCAGGTGAAGTATGCCAAAAATCCGTCTCATCAAGCGGAATTCAACGAGACTGACGGCGCATCAATCAGATGCCTGGTCTGTGAGTTATTGACTTTTTCTTTCCAGGGGCTCGGTTGGTTTCGTGAGCGAACCAACCTGACCGCACTCTGACGTCATCCAAACCTCTATCAGAGTAAGACAAAAGATCTGTCTCACTTAGAGGAATCCATCATAGTTGATGGAACGTCAATCAGACGTCCGGAGCTCAAGATATATGTGTTTCCGCTCCGAGGGCCCGGTTGGTTTCGTATCCGAACCAACCCGGCCGAACCCAAAGTGTTCCGAAACATTGAGTGTGATATACCGAAACAACCGTCTCGATCCAAGGATCGCATCTCCGCTGACATTGTGTCAATCGGAGTTCTACAGCTCATGATATTGGGGAACGACCGTGAGGGCTCCGAAAACGGGGGTTTCGGGCCCGGACCGACCCGGCCCGAGACCCCCTGGGTCGGCCCGAACCGGGTCGACCCAACCCGGGTGCGGGTCCGGCCCGGCCTGCGCGGTCCGGCGCAACTCGGCATGGCCTAGCCCGTTCTGCCCATGCCGGCCCGGCTCGGCCGGGGGTTCGCCCGAACAGCCGAACCGTGCGGGGGGCGTTGCCCCCGCATGAAGAGTCGCGGCCCCACCGTTGGGGCCTCCCGTGCCAGCGGACGAGGCAGTCGGCCGCGTCTCGCCGCTCCCCTTCGGTCCCGCACGGTCGCGGGACCGTGCTCCGCCGCCGTGGCTTCAGCCACGGTGGATTCTTCCGGCGGCTCTCCGGGCGCCGCGGCCCCCGACCGCCGGGGCCGCCGCACCGGCGTGGCACGTCGGCAGGGGCTTCCGCGGACCACCGGACACGCTCCGGTGGTTCAATTTGCATGCGGTCTTCGCCAGTGGTCACCCCGGGATCCAACCTTCTCTGCAAAGATCCCACAACGCCCGTGCGGCTTGGTTTGTCGTCGCCCGCCAATCCGCACATCAATTAACAAAACAGTCCGTCTTCATGGTTCTCTGGCACGCCGCGATGGCGTCGCGCCCCTTCGTCGTGTATCGACTCCGTCCACGGATGTCTTCGGGTTTCTCCGACGCGGCGCGACGACACCGCATCCTTGTTCGTTTTCACGGCGCAGTACAACGGCGCCGCGCATTCCTTGTCGCGTGTTTCTGCATGGTGTGGCGGCACCGTGCCATTCACGTTTGAATCCAAAAAAGAAACCCACATGGATAAGGAGGAGGGTTGGCCTTGTTTGTTCAGTCCGACCCCTCTCATTAATTGATAGAAAATGGTCAAATTTCACGAAGAACATCAAGGTAATAAACACGATGAAATTAAATAATAATCTTCAACATCAATCCGCATGAACGAACGATCCGCGGATCGACCTGGAATTGGTTGGTCCGCGCTCTTTGTTCTTTTCTCAAAAATAAGAGAAAACCAAAATAAATTCCCCTACCTTGATAATAGATGTCGCACGTCGGGCGTCGCGAAAAACGGCATCGCGAGGAAAGAATATGTAGGCGACGTCAGAGTGCGTCTGATGCGGCGTCTCCTCACTTGTCGCGGAGAAGAGAAAAGATGGCACGTCGATCGTTCTTCGTGGAACCGGTGTTCTTCGTCGAAGAAGACGTTGTTCTTCATAGAGAAGGAATTCCTCTTCTTCTTCACAAGAATTCTCTCCCAATCTTCCTTATCACAACGAAAGCCCTCCCAAACTAAAATAATAAGCTACCCTCGTTATTTTATTAACACAAGCCATTTCAAATTTCAAAACTCAAAACACTTAATTAATTAATTGAGTAGGTTCAATTAATTAATTTGTGTATGTTGGCAAGAGTTAAGAGAGGCAGAGAGAAGGTCCTCTTAAATGTTGGGAGAGTTAATGAGGGGTTTGTTTGAGAGTTACAAATTAATGAGGGGGGGTAAGGTTATGAGAGTTGTGGGATGTTGTAAGGTTGGGGCTCGTGTGGGCCCCACCTCACTATTATCCTCACAAGGGTAGTTAGGTGCCCCACCACAACTCCCCCATGTAGGACATAGCCACTTAGATACAAAAATAAAATTGTTCCACAATTTTATTCACTTCATATATATCCCAAAAATTTTAACTTCTCCTCTCGAGCAAACGCAACTGCGGTTAAGGTCCCCTTAAGCAATTACCGGCGTTGTGAGTTCATCAGTGCCCTCAGATTTTAATTCCGAGCAACGGTTCAAAGGTTAGAAAAACCCGCTCGTCCGTTCACTGAACGTACCCGAGCCAAACTTCAGAAAATGATTCCGGGCACACCGGGCCTCGGAATCAGGAGCCTTCAGAAACTGCGTTCCTGTAAAATTCCAAAGAAAATTAAGAAAAAAATTTCCTTGAAATTTTCCCGGTCTTTACGTCCTCGTAAAGTTTTAACACAAACTAGGGTTACAAAAACGGTACTGAGCACACATCTAAGCCTTCTTCTCCCATTTGCGTACCTGGAGATTCTGTATTGCCAAAGAAAGATCACCCGAGGAATCGACCATCCTCGTAGGATCTGCTCATGTCGATCCTCGATCCCTACTGGAACCTCCGTGGAAGTAACCCCATCGCCATCGTCCTGCTCCTCATGGTCGATGATATGCGAAGGGTCGAGAACGTATCTTCTCAGTTGAGATACCTGGAAAACGTCGTGCCCTTGGTGCAACTGAGGTGGATGGGTCAAGTGGTAAACCGCCTCGTCTACCCAGCTGAGGAACTAGAATGGTCCGTTGAACCTCGGAGATAACTTGCCGCCTGGGCCACATCCCCGTAAACCTCGTCGAGGTGATACCTGTATAAGGACGTGATCGTTATCCTTGAACTCTATAGGTATCCAATTCCTATTAGAACTGAAACTCAAATGACTGCTGCCACGAGGGTATGGTTGACCGACTCAAGAGTGATTGGTTGCACCCTCCTGTGAAAGAGTTTATCCTGTGCTGCCTGGGGTTTCCTTTTCGCTGACCAAGGAAAACCCATCCTGACGTTTTCCTAAAACCATCAATTTGAGTATGAATAGTTATTTCCCATTCCATACTCAAACTAACGTCGTATGGCCTTGACGCTGCCACCAAGAGATTCCAACCAAAACACTCGCCTCGAGGATCTGACCACACTGTCGGTGTAAGTGTGATTATCGAGTCTCCTTCCAAGGTATCTCCAGACGTGAGGGTCAAGTCCACGGCTTCCGGAAACTCTAGGTCTGGAACAAGATTTACGAAACCATGGAATGGTTCATATCGACATCTGTTACTACAGCAGCTAGTAGTAGACAAAGACTGTCCCTTGAATCATTTATAGCCACTGGGTCACACTCCTTGACTACATGCAGCCGCACTCTTCCTCCGCTCTCCATCTCCCTGAGCCTGGCGAGGATAACTAAGGTGGGTGGTTTTATCATGTTAAGATGTACACCAACTCATGCTGCTCTCCTAGCTCTGCCTCCACATCTGCTGCTTCGCAGACTCATCTCTCCTTAATTCTTCCTCTTCTTTAAACATTTAACACGCTCGAGTCTCTAAGACTGGATCCGGTTTCCTGTTTCATACTGCACTTTGCAGTCTTCATCCGCTCCTGGATGATCTGTACCATCTTTTCATATGATCTGATGGAGCTGCTAAAATTTCTCCTTTTCCGAAAAGAGAAACTCGGTCTCATCCCCTGGTTGAACCACGCCCATTGCCTAATACATTCAATCCTAACATGAATGACACATTCACTCCATGGATGAAGTCGTAAGGCCCCGACGTAACTACTAAGAGATCCAACTGTCACTCTCGCCTCCAAGGGCTGAGTCACACTATCGGCATCAGTGTGAGGTCACTGGGTCTCCTCTAGTAGAAATCTCTAAAGTGAAGGTCAAGTCAACAGTTTTAACCGGGACCACTCAGTAACAACAAAACAAAAGGACATGAAATAAAAAAAAAGAAAAGTGTCTTTTTATTATTGCATCTCAGTGTACAAAGACACGAATACAACAGAAACATGGAACTAGAAGTACAAGGGACGTATCCACTAGTTCCTCTTCTGTCTACCTACTCCCGGAGCCCTACTGCCATGTCCACTGCTCGGCTGTTGCTCAAGCACCCGCCACTACTTCTACCTCGGTGGCTCCTCCAAAGCTTGAGGATCAACTGTACGAGGAGTTGGATAGTCACGTTCCAGGTGACCCTTTTCGCCCCATGAGTAACACTGTCTATTTCTAGCACGCCTAGCTCTTTCCCCACCCTGGGTGCCCCGCACCACCGATCCTAAAACTCGAGATCACCCAACTACTGGTCTTGTCCTTCTGGAACTCTGCATCATCTGTCTACTGCCCAGAGATGACTCGGCTACTGATCGAAAAACACGCCGCAAAGGTGGTAGCTCCTGAACACGCTCGGGGTGTAGAGCTATTGGCACAAACTCCACCCGGAAAAAGGTCTCAAAGTCTTCCCATGCAAAGGTCATCCTAGCAAAAAAACTGGAACAAGTCGCGCCACCACCTGCCTGCTGCTGCCTGAAGAAGGCTGGCAGCAAAGATCACCATGAAGTCTGCAGGCATCCCCACTAGCATGAAGACTCTCACCACAGCCTCCAGCCAAACCTCAGCCTCTTGTGTGTCCGTCTCTCCCCGGAACCTAGCTGGCCTCTGGCGCTGGAACTCGTGCAACACACTCAAGTGGCATGCATCTCCTACTACTGGGGCTGGTGGCATCGGTGGCCCAATGTATGGTAGTACCGCTGGTGCCTCCGCTGGTGCCTCAACTGCAAGAGGGCCGTGTACCAAAGCCTCGTCGCTCGATAGGCTGTCAGTACGCACATCCCTCTCGGCTCTAGCTGGTCGTCCGAGAAAAGGCATCCTGAAAGAAACAACGTGACACAGTCAAATGATTATACCTAGTGAGGTGACCTGGTTTGAGCTGATATTTAAATAAAACTTCTGGAAACACACATGCAATCATTGTTTTCGTGCACAAAGTCGGAATTCAGTTGTCAGGGTCCTGGTGTATGGATACGTCGGCCGCCTGCACCAACACTGGACTCCCTGAACTGAAGACCACACTCGGTACCCTTAACACTATTGCTTCACAGAAAGAAAATATCAGAGTTATAAGTTTTGCGGTAGAACCAACTCCTCTGATACCAATTTGTCACGACCCGTCCTCGGGGCCCGTGCCGTAACTACCCCAAGCCCGTCTTCCATTGGCCAGGGATGGCGACTAGCACCAAAGGCATAAATCCCAATAAATGGGAAGTAATTTCCTTTATAAATGTAAACATAACACCACATAGTACAACCGTAAGTAAGCCGGGTTGGGTCAACCCGGTTCGGGCCGACCGGGGGGTCTCAGGCCGGGTCGGTCCGGGCCAGAAACCCCTGTTTTCGCACCGTCTTCAGTATTTTTCCCATAACATGGGCTACGGACCTCCGATCGATGCACCGTCAATTGAGTAGAGATCCTTGAATCGAGACGGTCGTTTCGGTATATCTCACTCAAGGTTTCAGAATACTTTGGGTTTGGTCGGGTTGGTTCGTACACGAAACCAACCGGGCCCTCGGAGCGGAAACACTCATATATTAAGCTCTGGACGTCCGATTGACATGCCGTCGACTTTGTTGGATTCATCTAATTGAGACGGATCTATTGGATTACTCTGCCCGAGGTTTGGAGGCAGGTAGAGTACGATCGAGTTGGTTTTTCCTTAAAACCCAACCGAGCCCCTGGGAAGAAAAGGCCAATAACTCTCAGACCAGGCGTCTGATCGATGCGCCGTCTGCGACGTTGAGTTCCTGTTGATGGTACGGAACTTTTGGAGGCCTCAACTTTGGACTATGTGTCAGTTGATGTATCAGCCTCTCGGCTCGTGGAGCAGACCCTCCCGAGCAAGCTTGCTGTGTGCGGGAACCATATAGCTGGATGTGTTTGCTACTATGACGACGAAGACTATACAGAAATCCTCAGTGGATTCGACGGCAATGACTACAGCACTCAGCGATCCTATGTGGATCAGTGCTACCGATCCTGTGTGGGTCAGATCCTGTGTGGGTCAGCGCTCAGCGGTTCTGTGTGAGCCTGTGCCTACAGATCCTGTGTGGGTCCGATCCTGTGTGGGTCATTACGGGGGTTAGTTACCTATCGATCCTTTGTGGGTCATTGCGGGGGTTAGTACCTATCGATCCTCTGTGGGTCCGATGGCTTAGATGAATCAATGGATATATCTGATCATCTCTATCGTCATACGAAAAAGTAATACAGTGTGAGTTGTATCCTGTTTTCTTTCCTATGTGGATTGTGTTGTGCTATCCTGAGTGAATTTACGTTTTTCTTTCCTATGTGGACTGGGTGGTACTCGGGCTCGGATGTTGGAGCCGAACGAGAATTGATGACTTAGGTATATGTATGGGCATATACTGAAGCAGAGTTGGATGTTACTTCATGATTGTATCTTTCCATTGTGGATTATCCTTTGTGGATTCTGGGAGACCTTCGGGGGTCTCGGGGTCCCTACTGAGTAGCTTATACTCACCCCTGCACGGGCTATGCCCGCACTACATTGTGTTGGTTGCAGACGACAGATAGTGCTGATCATGGTTGAGGCTTGTGGAGCAGGACAGTACCTGGAGGTGGACCACTGGGCGGGACGTACTCGGAGCGGTTGGATGGACCCGAAGAGTAGAGGATGCTATCTGTACTCACCCTTCAGGTGGTATTTTCAGTGGACAGCTCGACGTTGCGGCTTTACTTTTCAGTTTCTGTTTTTCCCTTTCCAGTTGTACTTTACTTTCAGTTTGGGTTTGTATACTGGCCCACTTAATTTTCTGCACATACTGTTGTACTCTGTTTTTACTTACTGGTTACTTCTACTGCTTTCTTGCACTGTGGACTTTGTTTACTAATCCAAGGCAATACCTTCCCTTTATACCGGGATTTACGCCTTGGTGCTAGTCGCTAGCCCCTGGCCTATGGAAGGCGGGCCTGGGGTAGTCACGACACGGTCCCCGAGGACGGGTCATGACAAATTGTGCTGAAAGGTAAATGGGCCAGAATACAAACCCAAATGAATGTACAACTAAAACTGAACAAGGTACAACAGAAAAGGACAACAGCTGGAAGAACAGAAGTGGCTCCTGGGTCGTCCTCCTTGGATCCTACCTGAAGGGTAGGTACAGATGGCGTAGCTCCTGGATCATCCACCACGGATCCTACCTGAAGGGTAGGTACATATAGCCTCCACAACACTCTCACCCATCATCCTCCTTCTAGTGTCGTCTCATCGCGAAGTCCACCTCCGGATACTGACTCGTCGTGTGGTCCACCTCCGGGTACCATCCAGTCCCCGAACACTCGGCCTCTGTCAGCACTGTCTGTCGTCTGCAACCAACACAACAAGGTGCGGGCATAGCCTGTGCAGGGGTGAGTATAACGATACTCAGAAGGGACCCTGAGACCCTCAAGGTATCACTAAAACCAACATGGGTAACCAAAAAAAAGATCTCAATAGATAACCTCTACTTAGGTATAGGCCCATGCATATACCTAAGTTATCAAGTAACCCATCTCAATCATGATGGAAACAACAAGATCATGAAATCCATGGAAAAACACCACCCAGGTATATGCTTATACATATACCTAAGTCATCAAGTGACCCATCTCAATCAAGAGGTAAACACAAAGGTCATAGACTCAGCTCAAACCAGGATTTTCATTATCAAAACCGTAACTGCTAAAGAGCTCCGTCTTTGGAGTGTACAGTGGTCCTATCACGACTCTGAGGTAATGCTCACTAACCTAAGACTACTGAGGTACTCCTCCTGTCGAGTATCGCGGGTCAGCCACCCAAACACAATAGTGCTTCCCGCCGGGGTATGTCACCCAAAACACAATAGTGCACACCCTCTAGTAGCCTGCAGAGGTACTCTCCGGATGAGTATCGCGGGTCTGCACTGTCACACAGGTAGTTCTAGGTCCACCATGGGTCTTCACCTCACAAAGTAGTGCTCTGTCCACTGGGCTAGTCGACTCACTCCAAGTTGAGTCGGTCGAGCAGTCGTCAGGTCTCAGCCGGCTACATGGTCTCCGTACACCGCACACTCATCTCTGGGAGGGTCCACTCCACAAGATACAGGTTGATACTCCAAGTATCTCAAAGTCCCACGAAGAAGTATCTCAAAGACCCACCTCGTCATAGGGGTCTCAACGCAACAGACGGCACGTCAATCGGACGCCCTGTCTGTGAGTTACTAGCCTTTTTGTCCTCGGGGCCCGGTTGGTTTCGTGTACGAACCAACCAAGCCGTATCTCAACTGTACCCCGAACTCTCATAGGGTATACTCATAGGGACCGTTTCTCAACGTGATCACCAACGCTGCTGATGGTTCGTCAAACGGACGTCTGGTCTGAAAGATAACAGCTTTTCCGTTCGAAGGGCCCTGTTGGATTTCAGGTACAATCCAACCCGGCCACTATCCAACAGCAACCAAAACTCCGGCGATGTATGCCAAAAGTTCCGTCTCATCAAAAGGAATTCAACGAGATAGACGGCGCGTCAATCGGATGCCCGGTCTGTGAGTTATTAGCTTTTTCGTTCTAGGGGCTCGGTTGGTTTCGTGAGCGAACCAACCCGACCACACTCCGACGGCATCCAAGCCTCGAGCGGAGTAATCTAAAAGATCCGTCTCACTTAGAGGAATCCATCAATGTCGACGACACGTCAATCAGACGTCCGAAGCTCAAGATATAAGAGTTTCCGCTCCGAGGGCCCAGTTGGTTTCGTATCCGAACCAACCCGGACGAACCCAAAGTGTTCCGAAATTTAGGTGCGATATACCGAAACGACCATCTCGATCCAAGGATCGCATCACAGCTGACGGTTCATCCATCGGAGGTCTACAGCTCATGATATGGGCGAAAGACCGTGAGGGGTCCGAAAATGGGGGTTTCGGGCCCGAACCGACTCGGCCCGAGACCCCCTGGGGAGGCCCGAACCGGGTCGACCCGACCCGGGTGCGGGTCCGGCCCGGCCGGCGCGGCCCGGCCCGGTCTGCCCAAGCCGGCCTGGCTCTGCTGGGGGTTCGGCCGAATGGCCGAACTGTGCAGGGGGCGCTGCCCCCGCATGAAGAGCCGCGACCCCGTGGTTGGGGCCGCCCGTGCCCGCAGATGCGGCAGCCGCCCGCGTCCCGCCGCTCCCCTCCGGTCCCGGGCGGTTGTGGGACCACGCTCCACCGCCATGGCTTAAGCCGTGGAAGATTCTTCCGGCGGCGCTCCGGGCGTTGCCGCCCCCGACCGCCGTCACCGCCGCACCAGCGCGGCGCGCCAGCAGGGGCTTCCGCGGACCACCGGACATGCACTGGTGGTCTGATTTGCCTGCGGTCTTCGCCAGTGGTCACCCCTGGGATCCGACCTTCGCTGCAAAGATCCCACAACGCCTGTGCGGCTTCTTTTGTCATCTCCCATCAATCCTCACATCAATTAAAAAAACGCGCCGTCTTCGTGGTTCTCCAGCGCGACGCGATGGCGCCGCGCCCCTTCACCGTGGCCCGACTCCGTCCGTGGATGTCTTCGGGTTTCTCCGATGCGGCGGGACGGCGTCGCATCCTTGTTCGTTTTCACGGCGTGTCGCGACGGTGTCGTGCATTCCATACCTCATGTTTCCGCGCTGTGCGACAGCACCGCACCATTCCCGTTTCAATCCATAAAAGAAACCCACATGGATAAGGATGAGGGACGGCCATGTTTGTGCGGTCCGGACCCCTATCGTTAATTGATAGAAAATGGTCATATTTCACGAAGAACGTCAAGGTAACAAACACGAACAAATTAAATAATAATCTTCAACATCAATCCGCATGAACGAATGATCCGCTGATCAACCTGGAATTGGTTGGTTCGCGCTCGTCGCTCTTTTCTCAAAAGATAAGAGAACACCAAAATAAATTCCCCTAACTTGATAATTTATGTCGCACGTCAGGCGTCGCGGAAAACGGCGTCGCAAGGAAAGAATTCGTAGGCAACGTCGGAGTGCGTCTGATGCAGAGTCTCCTCACTTATCATGGAGAAGAGAAAAGATGGCATGTCGATAGTTCTTCGCGGAACCGGCGTTCTTCATCGAAGAAGACGTCGTTCTTCGTCGAGAAGGAATTCCGCTTCTTCCTCACAAGAATTCTCTCCCAATCTTTCTTATCACAACGAAAGCCCTCCCAAAATAAAATAATAAGCTACCCTCGTTCTTTTATTAAGACAAGCCATTTCAAATTTCAAAACTCAAAACACTTAATTAATTAATTGAGTAGGTTCAATTAATTAATTTGTGTATGTTGGCAAGAGTTAAGAGAGGGAGAGAGAAGTCCCTCTTAAATGTTGGGAGAGTTAAAGAGGGGTTTCTTTGAGAGTTACAAATTAATGATGGGGGGAAAGGTTATGAGATTTATGGGAAGTTGTAATGTTGGGGCTCATGTGGGCCCCACCTCACTATTATCCTCACATGGGTAGTTAGGTGCCCCACCCCAACTCCCCCATGTAGGATATATCCACTTAGATACAAAAATAAAATTTTTCCACAATTTTATTCACTTCATATATAACCCACAAATTTTAACTTCTCCTCCCGAGAAAATGCAACTGCGGTAAAGTTCCCCTTAAGCAATTACTGGCATTGCGAGTTAATCGGTGCCCTCGGATTTCAATTCCGAGCACCAGTTCAAAAGTTAGAAAAACCCGCTCGTCTGTTCACTTAACATACCCGAGCCAAACTTCGAAAAATGATTCCGGGCACACCGGGCCTCGGAATCAGGCGCCGTCAGAAACTGCGTTCTTTTAAAATTCTAAAGAAAATTAAGAAAAAAATTTCCTTGAAATTTCCAGGTCTTTACACGTGTTTCACCCAAGGTAAGACACTCATAAGGTGGGGAGCCCCATGATCTAGTTGACCCGAGCCCTTGAGATCGGGGTAGTATGGGTTATTATTACTTGGATATTTATGTTTAGTACCATATTCATGTTTTTTTATAGATTGGGTATGAGCTATGTTTAAATTTTATATTCTGACATATATTATTTTTGAATCATGTCGAAAACCATTCCCTGTTTTGAATATGGAATTGGTTGGTATGGAAATATCTTTTTTAGTAATCATAAACAAATTCCCAATCATATTTTACTAAAATATTTTTTTGATGTTTGAATGAATGAAATGAATCATGGGTGTTCAAAAGGATTTCTCGTGTGGTGAAGCACTAAATACCTATTTTGGGTTTTAAAGGTCAATTCACATGGTTTGTGTAAACAGTGTGGCCCAGTTTTGTATTTATTCATAGTTTGGAAAAATATCCAGGTAGGTGTTCACTATCAAGAACGAAACACTAAATTTGTTGTAGAGGGCTTCAACATAATTTTTTTCATAGTTTGGGGAAAATTTTCCCATGTACCATGAGTTGATCCACATAGGTAGTACCCCCACATTGCAGCACAAACAGTTTACATTGGGGTTAGAAAAATGTACGGCCTCATTAAGGGAGTAAAATTAGATTTCTTCCCCTTCCCCATTTTTCTTTCTTCCACACATTTCCTCTCTTGGTCACATATAGCATAGGGAGATCCTTCATTTTCTCCTTCAACTAGGTATTTCTCTACATCCCCCTTCCGACCTCTATTTACACAACTATTAGGTGTTTTCCAATCGTATCGGAAGGGCCCTCATTATTCTTGACTCTCTTATCCTTTTCTATAGAATCATTGAGATATAAATCCATTTTAGTTGTTTTACCATATTTTTAGGGTGTTCGATAGAATTTCCTATTTATTAAAAATCACTTCGAGTTAGAGGAAAATACCAGATGAGCCCATGTCAATGGCTCCTGGGTAGGAGGTGAAAACATTTATCATTTTTAAGTTAATTTTTTGTTTTTTCTTGTAACATTCCATTGGGGAAGTTTAGAGAGACCCTAATAAAATGATTTCATGTTGTTTAAAAAAAATTAAAACCTTATTGGATGCTGCTTGGAATGACAAAACCCTTTTCCAACACGAATGGTTGGGCAAGATGCCATCATAACTGGGGAAGATAGTTCAAGGTATTTCATATTATTCTAAATTGAAATGTTTAAAATAAATTTGATGGATTATTTGAATCTTGTATGCTCCATTAAACTATATTGAACTAATTCATTAAAAATGAGTTGATCAATTCAATTAAATTGAATTGTTAACATAAATTTTATTCCTTTATTCAAATATATATATATATATATATATATATATGAAATGCTTGAATTTCATGAGATGATATATATGGGATCATTATGGGATCAACCTGAGGGTTGAGGATGCATGACCATCTACTTGTGGTGATATAAACATCTGGTTGGGATTGGACTGGGTAACATTGGGGATGTAATAATTGGTTTGGAATCATGGGCGTAATATTAAGGTGGTGGGGCCATCAATTTGAGGTCATGACCATTGATAATTGATGGAATGAAAATAAGTATTGAGTGACATGGTCTCAAGGGAATGAGGTGCCAAATATGGCAAGGCTAAGGATGTCTTTTGGAGAATGTAGCTCACTTATGATGGCCAAATCACTGATTGGATTCATGTGCAAATAGGTTGACGTCGTGATGAGGTGGTTTTGACAAATCATGTTGGTAGAATCCCCAAGTAGGGCATATTTTTTATTTGTTTTGGGGGTGCTCTCCAAAACTATACATGTGGAAGGTGAGGAGACTACAGAAGATTGCATAGATCCTATGAGTTGGGGGCTGAGGCTCACCATGAATGAGACTCATGGGATGAAATTATTTTTTAGGCCAACCTTCATCATTACATGGGACGTCTTGTTGTGAGTTGATGGGAATTTTACTTTGATGATATATACCATTGTGACTCTATATGTCATTCTTGGAGTTGACATATTCTTTTAACTGGGGATCTTTGTGACCATGTTGCCTTTTCATTTGCATCACATTGCGACGTCGATGATCTGTTGGAGACATAAACTGTCATGAGGCATGTGGTTTTTGGTTTTTACATTAGAGTTGAAACCTGAGGGTTCACATGAGCTATTCTACTATAGTATATAGCATGGTCCATATGATGATTTTCCTATCTTGTATAGATATTCCGGCATTGGCCGAGGAATGTGATGACTTCCTAGGGGATTTTGAGATCCATGTAATGTTTTGTTAAATTAACTTTTTATGTGATAATTAATTTATTAGTTATAGTTCACACTGGCTAAAAAAAATATATTGGTTATGAAAATATGGGAGGTACCCTATTGAGACTCATTGTCACACCCTGTGAGAGACATTTAGGTTGCGTATAGAAATTAATTTTTTTTTTGTGTTTTAGAAAAGGTTTAGAATCAATAGATAGATTATAGTGGTTGTATAACATGGGATGTTTTCAAGAGACCATGAGCTCATACCACAATTGGAGATTATGTTTTCATTTTTCTCGTTTATAGCAACATGCTTATATGTATGTAGCTTGAATGGTCATCCATTAGTAACCCCTTTTTTATTTATTGATTTATATGACATTTATTTGATTCATTTTTTATATTAGCTTCATATTTCATATTGCGTTGTCTATTATTTTGTGCAACTCTTTTTTGGTGTGGTTCCTATAATAGTTGTGATTGTTACATGTTCCACCACCAGCATGTCTGGTTCAAGACTACTGAGTATGTTATTCAACTGTATGTTATAAATAATTAAATGTAACATTATTATATCATCCCATATGGGTATAGTCTCCCCAATATCACTATTTTACACCCTATCGCTTATTCAGCGTCCTTTAGCATATTAGGATGCGTACCTAAGGCCAATATCACCTAGCTTTCTATGACTATTTTATGTGGATAAGTGGGTCAGGGATGATACATCCATGTTAACTGAGAAAATTTATTTAAACCCTAGTGAACTTATACCTATTATAATTACATTTAAATATATAAATCTGATATCCATAATTAGTTATCACAGACCCTTCATTTCCAATGTCACTTACTAAAGAAACATAAAATTCCAAAAGTGAGTATTATATAATCATTATCCATTTCATATGAATATTTGCCATCAAAAACTACCCAAAATATAATAATATAATTACCTTAGCACCATTATTATAATGGAGGTTTATTATATTAATAGAAAAATATGGATTTGTTAGTTTCCATACCTTTATAAAAATAAAACAATGTCTATCATGCATTTGTGCATAGATCTGTCTCTACTACGCGATGTTTGTTGTTTTCCCTAACCACCTATCATGGATGAAATTATTATTTTATTCAAGTTAAAAACCAAAAAATCAGTCATTTTTTGTCATAATGATAATATATTGAACATTATACAAGTGTTATTAATAATAAATTTACTTAGTGAAATTTTTCATCTGAAAGGAACATATTTGAGTAGATTTCCTAATATGATTTCTTTTTATAAAACCAAAAATAACTATATAAATTTTAAACTAAGAGACTTATAAATTAAATAAAACCCCTATAATTAAAGATATTTTTATGTTATTCTACCATCCCTTTAAAAATGGTCATCATACCAATTGATTTATTGAGAAATTGATCATAGCACAAAAGATATCCAACATATGCCAAAACTATAAAATAAATAAATAAAATTTGATAGTAAATGGGCATTAGTAACTAAAATATAGTCGAATAAGGTTCCCAAGATGGTATATAAGAAGATAAACTTGATTATTAAATAACTCGTGTTCATGTGTTGACTGATTCAGAACTGAGGTCATGTTTCTTATCTCAATTTTACCACTTGAGATGTATTTAGTATCACACATCATTATTTTCTAGGAATTTTGAATCAATAAAATCATTAATAATTTACATCATGATAATATTATATTTTCATTATATTATATATTCAAATATTTTTTATCTTATGGGGTTTTGAAATTTAAATTTCAATATTTCTAGGGGGTTATACAAACTCCATTTTCTCCGAGTTTGTATCAAAACACTATGTTGGACACTATTTTTCCCAGTTCAATATATTATAAAGAATCGATAAACTGAATTTTATTTACCCATACATATTTGGTGTTATAAAGTTATTCATTATAATTTAACTATCAAGGTATTCATAATAAAAATATTAAGATACCTAAAAGTGATTTCTTGTCCTCAATTAATATTTTTCGAGACATGCTTATTTTAATGCACCAATTTAAATATATATGGTAAATAAAAAATATATTTTTAAAATTATATCATTAATTATATTTCAGTCATGTTATTTTATTTTTTGTATGAATCCATTTTCCCTTCAATTGTTTTAATTAGATTTTTATGCAAGACCTATGGGTTTTTTTGCAAACCACATTTTAAAATATATATCTCTTAAGTGTAATAATTGATCTAGGAATATATATACTATTTCATTTAAATATAAAAATATTTTTCTTCCATTATGATTATAAATTATTATATATTCTCCCCATTTATTGTATATATAATAACTTTGTTATTATCTTCTAAAATGAAATTTTATTGATGAAATGTATTTTAAAAATACAATGTAATATTTTTTTGGGCACATTTTGTTTAATAAACAACACACTTTTTGTATTTCTTAATATTTATTTTTTAGATTGAAAATTTTCATCTGGATCTAAATTGACTTTCTTTTCAAGTGTTTTAAATAAATAAATCTTAATTTTTTTGTATAATTAGTCTTCAATAAAAAGAAAAACTTCTATCATTTACATGTAAATAAATATTTCTATAATTCTTTCCGTTTTTATAATAAATGTCATACCTATAATTAAATTTTTTTTAAATGAAATTATTATTCACCTATTTTTGTAAAATATTTATACTTAAATAAATCTCTTCAAAAAAATCAATAAGGTTTCTTATAAATAATGATATTTTCATTATTCCCATACAAAAATTCTACCAATGCTTTCATCCTTTGAGATATTTTATTAATTATCATGGAACTTCTTCAAAATATACCATCCACTTTCTTCTAATTAATAAATAATAATTTTTTTCTATCATAAAAATAATTAATGACTACCATTATCAGGCCCTGTGATCATTGGTGTGTGAGAAAAATTCATATTCGAATTTCTTTCCTCTATGAAAATCCTATATTTTCATTGATGGAATGTTGTTCACCAAGATGACATTAGTCGATTAATTACGGAAATTATGGAATAAATTTGATAATATTTTCCAGTACCATATGAATTACATATAAATTATAGAATGGAATATTTCTATAAAGTATTTTAGTTTCATTAGATCACAATTCGTATTCTATAAAATTTTAGTTTCTATTAATTGAATTATTATTTTGTTCCATATTTGGTATCATTTGAAATGGGTTGAGACCAATTTTAATTCCATGAATTATTTATGATATGATTTATTTATAATGTAGACGTATGTATTGATTATCATGGGATGAGTCTTTTATATCGCTAAAACATGTTTCTTTATGTTCATATTTCAAGAGAATGCAGAGTGTGGACATAGTGATTTTTGTCTCATAAGAAGTGGAATAATTTGTTTGCTCACATTTTATAGGATGTACCATATGTGTTCTTTTACATAGGCACAAAATAAATGAGTTTTATGAAATTCATTCCTATTCATATGGTTTTTACATATCTTCATGTTTTTTCATGTTATTTATCCTTTCAGAGATCTTTTCATTGATGGATACTCTATTATCCATTTTTATTAATTTTATATGACATTTTTCAAATTTATATCATTCCATTACATATTACATTATTTAATATCACGTATATGTTAGGTATAATGTCTTTAGTTATCCAAACTATACCCATACTCTCATATTTTGATCTTTTATTACCTTTACTTATATTTACCATTACAAATAACTTGAGATCCACATTTTGTTATGTATGTATTTACATAAGTTATGAAGAAAATTAATATGTTTGATATGTCTATGAGAGTACTATTTGTGTCGAATTTTTGGGGAATGTTGAAAATATTTTATGGAATATGAAGTTACTTATATATATGAAAAGATTTCTTTTAGATAAAAACAGATCTAGTTCTGTTTTATTCCACAATATTTAAAACCATAATCCAAATAGAAGATGAGATTCTATTAAAGTGAAATAATTTATTAAATTCAAAGACTTAATATTGTAACATCATATGGGAAACCTAGATGTTCAGACCATAGACTGTGTAACAAAAAATATTATAAGGTTTAATTGTTTTTTGACCTTGTAAATATGGATCAAGGTATTTGGAAATCCTATTATGTTTTATGGAATTAGGTAATGGAATATGCAAAAATAGGCCATGTTTTCTTGAATATATGTCTGTGATGGAAGATTGGTATTTTATTTAGGGATTAAATTTATCATTGATTTTTAGTAGGGAATTAATTTTTCTTGAGAAACATTGATAAGTTATCAAATTATTTTCCAATTTGTAATATATAAAATCTCTTTCATTTATTTACTACTTATAGAAATGTGAATTTGTTTTTCACTTGACATGATAGATACAGAAATTTATAATGACAAGGTATATATGAAATAACCACAAATAAATTTTATCAATAAATAAAAACCATCTATCAAATTAAAATTCCCCTCATGTGGGTTATATTATGGCATGTATCTATTTAAGATAGGAAAGGAAATTTGATACCGATTAGTACTCCAAATAATCCAACGATTTTATGTGATTTTTATTCTATTATTGAAAATCTATGATGAAAAGGAAGTTTAAAAAATATGTAAAAGTTCAGATTTTACATTGAAACATTCTATTATTTTTCTTTATTAAATGTCAAATTTTAAATTATCCATATATGTGATATACTGGTGAATGAATTTACTATTAATTTATTTCTAGAATAAGTGTATGCATTTAATAGTGATATTTTAAATTTTGTAAGAATCATAAATGTAATGGAATATTGAAAATATATTTTAAATGGTACCTCATATCAGATATCTATCATTATAGTATTGTTTGGGGTATTTTGATACATTTATCAATTATTTTTAGATTCCTGAATTCTTATCTCTTATCAGGACGCATTATAAATATATTTACTTTATATTCATAAATATCTCAATATATTGATTTATTAGGATGAATAGCATTTTCTTTTTTAGATAATGATAGGGTAGGGGTTTGACATAGGATTTATCACATGATAATATGTAAATATATTATTCATTTATATAGAATTTAATATTTTATAATATATTACTATATTCGTGGGACTATTTTTTTTAGAAAAAATATGGAATAAATTAGTAGAGAATATAATGATCCAGCATGAAAAATGATTTACTATAGGGACATGATCAGTTTTCTAGAATGGGGTGACAACACTAATTGTTGTTGTTGAAACATCAATTTCTAAATGAAGAGTAGGTTTCAAAGTAGTGGATTATCATTCTTAATATGAATTAATTCCAAAATTATTCTACCATTTAATTGTTTCTTATAAAAATTATAAAAACCATATTGAAACACATGGGTGTCTTGTGTCTAGACAACCTGTGTGAAATATGTAACAAAACCCAGTATATTAATGAAACTTAATAGTTTTATATTATAATTTCACTTAAGGAGAATTAAAAAAAATATATATTTAAATGTAGACACAAAAAACCCAATTTTATAATTTCCATGGTTGATCCTCCCTCATTGGATTGTGATTGGGGAAATGGTGTGAACCCATATAACAAATAATAGAATGTGTGATCTTCTTTATTTATTAATTAAGTTCCCTATTAGTGGTTTTATGGTGCAAAAATATGAAAACATTTGTTTGGACTCCTTTTTCAATGAAATGGTGGTTTGGGACACTCAAATTGTGTGATCTCAATTTCGTGAAAATATATACAAAAATGGATTTAATGATATAGGTATTAATAAATTTATGATTATATTTCATACATCATGAAAATATTTGTCATTAATTCAAATCTGATTCCTAATGAAATCTAATATTCCTTAATTATTACATGCAGTTTATGATACGGTAAATATCACTGTCTATGATATGTATCCCATGAATAGCTATATTAATTATAAAGAGATAAATTTTTGGTAATATTTTATATATTTCCATGTAATCATATTATTCATTCAATGAATAAATCATTAAATGATATATATTTTAAATTCATTCCATTACATGAATTATTTAATAGTTTATTGGTAAAATGAGTAATTGAAAAAAAATTATAATGAAAAAAAAATTATTAATAAAGTGTTGTCTCATTTTCAATATACATGAACTCCATGAGTCCACAAAATTAATAAAAATATTTTATAAAAGAGTCTTTCTGAGTTTATCAGTTTATAGAGTATATAAGTATATATTTTTATTTCAAATATCTCAAATTTTTTACATATTCCATTAATTGATGTGATAAATTAATACATTATTGGGCATAAGGATGATTGCATTCAACTATTTACGGACTTAATATAAAATATATATCCTTTGAAGGGAATAATTTTTTTTTTGTTTTTAATATTTTATCATAATAATTCAAATATGATTTAGATATACAAGATAGGATGTTCATTTTTTTCATCAGTAATTTATTCTACCATTTATCTATATACTATTTGTAATGGGTTTTAAATTTCAAGAAAATAATACATGTTTAATGTGCATGAAAATCATAAGTCTCATAAGATTCAAATAGATATATGGATTCAAGAAACATTACTTTTATGAAAAAGATATAATTTTACTAAGAATATAAGACATTGAAAAATATATAAAAACTTCATTAAATAGGATAAATCTACTAATGTCATAGATGAAATATAGTCCTTGACAATGAAATCATAAATATACATATTTGATAACATTTTTTGTGATATGCCTTAGAGATTCATATAAAAATATTATACCACATCATTGTAAAATATTTCAATATCATTGGATAAATCATTTTTCAAAATATTATTCTTTTATTATCATTGAATGAAATACAAATATCTCTCTAAATGTGATATGAGATATAAATTATGTTATTTACTAGATATGGAATTATACAAGAAATATTTTTATCATAGAAATATATATATGTTATCAAAATCTATTGTAATATTTTGAGTGTTCTATAATAATTCAACATTAAAATATAAAATTGTTGTGTGTAGGACAATTTTAAGGGATTTTATAATATAAACGGTATGGGTATGAAATATCATTACCTTTGAAAATGTATTGAAGTATATTTTTATCCATATATTTATGATTTCTTCATTTACTAGTTTAATTCCATATAATCTTTTTCATGATTATGAATTCTTTGTGTCGTTAATATTTATATGATTTGAGGTAAATTTTCTAGATTTCCTCTTATAATAAATATTTCATATATAATGACATTAGTTATCAAAAAAACATAGTTTCATTTAAAATAATATTTTCATTAAATAAAAAGATAAAAAATCGATTATAATTACGCGGCAATATTTTTTGTTAAAAATGTATTGGAAATAAGAAATCTACATTTGTAATTTTTTATTCATAGTGGAAATTTTCCATGAATTTATTAATAGCCTTAGATCCAAAGAAAAAATTTATGAGTGCATGGATTTAATGCCTATAAAATAAAAAAATATTTTTAATATCAGTTTGGTTCTACATTATTTTAATAAAATAGATTCTAAATTTTTAAAATAACTTATGAATATGAAAGATATCAGTATACGCATTGAATATATTAATTAAATTTAATATTATAGATTTATAACATCTTTCATAAGTTTAATAATAATTAAAAATTAATATCACTTTTAGATGTTAATTTTTTTTAGGAAATATACAAAAAACATTATCATTAAAATAATTCATATTTTAATGGGATACATTATATAGATTTATATTAAATAGGATGTTATAAATATCCATAAAAATATCCTGGTTCTTGATTCCCTCCAAAGTGAAAAAATATTAGAATAACAACAATACAAATTTGTTACTCAATATTATAATTTCTAGTGTCATTATGGGTATGTTATTTACAAATGTAATTTTAATATTGAACTCTAGTTTAAGTAAAATTCATGTTATGTAAATTTTCATGGTACACTAGGTACACAATGTGAACCCTAAAAACTATGATTCCATCAAGGGTCATTGATTCCATTCTCACATACAAACTTGAACAAAGTAGGCATTTATGGTTTCCATTTACCAAATAATGACACATTATTTTAGGGTTAGCCCAGATTATTCCACAGCATATAATATGCTTTAGAGATGTTTTTTTTCATCAATCTACCCCATTTCTTTTGATCGCCCTGGGATTCATATTCAATCATAGGTCAATTAAGACTTGTTAAAATTAGTTAGAGCTTTGTGATCTCTTCATTCTATTCTTTATTTTGGTTTCTTCTCCAATTTATGGTGGTTGAATAATGATTCATTAAAAAACTATATAAAATTATGTTTTAGTATTCATATTAAGTTATTTATTTGT
This sequence comes from Viscum album, assembly GCA_963277665.1. NCBI lineage: Eukaryota > Viridiplantae > Streptophyta > Magnoliopsida > Santalales > Viscaceae > Viscum > Viscum album. The sequence goes on along the minus strand of OY728121.1, from coordinate 1,650,628,903 downwards.
AGTGTGGTTCTGATATAATTGATAATGTGGAAAAATTATTCGTGTTTATCATTATTACGATGGAGGTACATCAGCTGGTGTATTACTCATGGGGTTTCACAAAATATTCCTATAATTGGATAAATAATCCAATTTGATTCTTAGAAATTTTATTTGTAGAAGTTAAGGAGGTATGTGACAGTCGAATTTCAGGAAATTTCACAATTTTCTAATCATCAAATCCCACTCGATGGTATTTATATGATTCTTCCACATTATATAACAATTTCCAATTAAATATAATTTTTTATTAATCTGTTTATGTTATTTGTTTTGATATAAGGTATTATAATTTTATAAAAAATTAGTGTTGGATAAAAAAGATCTTGGTGGAGGTTTCATTATGTTATTTTCTTAGATAAAATTTTGGTGCTCCCTTGATTATGTAATAAATTTTTTTCTACGTGATCATTGCATGTGTTTTCATCCTATTTGGATATGAAAACTTGTGAAGGATTTAGTATAGTAATTATTAGTGTGATTGTCATAGGTTAATCCTTTGAATAATGTAAAAGGTGTTCTATTCATGGGTTTGATATTTTAAAATTTTTTGGTTGTTATGATGAAAAGTGGGTCTATTTTTATTATAGATTATATGACCCTTAATGTTTTTATCCTAGAATAATATTTTTTTATGGGTTGATCCCTAGTGAGTTAGTATAGGACAATTTAAGTGGTAATGAATAAAGGAATATACCGATTAGTTATAGCTATTAGTATTTTATTGGATATGCTATGTGAATATCCATGGATCATTAGAACTCCTAATATGATATTAGTAGAATAATATGAATAAGGCTATTTATCATAGGAAAGATAGGGTTCATTGGATTCCCCTATGATCAGTGGGTGGGATATGTGACATGTTTTTAGGAGAGTTCCTATTTATAGTCAATAATTTCTTGGTCAGGATATTGTTTATTTAGGTCAGTAACTCTCGTGGAAGTAAGATCATTGAGTTTAATGATTATAGTTAGAAATTTGGATTCCATTTGAGGTTTAAAAAGTGAAGAAATTAGTATATCATAAGTGAACTGCATGGTATTTTGGTTTGTTTATATGTGTAATTTTATAAATTTCTGTTTTTGAAATGGAATGGGCACATATGGAGACACTTAATGGGGGTTTAAAACCATAAATAAAATAAATAGATAATGTAGGATAGTTTGTTAGTTACTGTGAGTGATATACATGTTGTTTTATAGACAAATAGAGGCTTATTTTCCTTGTAGTTCACTTATAACCAATGGGTTGGTTATGTAAGATTGGTATTTCATTGGATCATGGATCCATCATGGGTGTTGTGTGGATATATGTTAGTTTTTTTTGGATAAATGTACAGGTATTTTTGGGTGACTTATGTTGTATTATACATGATATACTTATGTTGTATTCAATTTTTGATGTTTGTTGATCTATGGTATTGGTTATGAATTCTATGATTTAATTATTGTTTAATAATATAAAACTATATATAATGTGATTTCATCAATTAGTATTGTGGATATTTGGATAGTTTTTCACTTCACAGGTGCTCACATTTCAATATTTTTTTACATGTTCAACCATGGGACCACACTCATTAGACTCCCTCATCAAACTACTTCGGAGAATGTTACTGTGGGTGTCCCCAATCATGGAACCTAATCTCCAACGAGGGTATTGTTTTTCATGAAAGGAATATTTTTTTGAGATTATCCCCTAACACTAACTCATTAAGTCCATAATTCCTTATTTTTACATTGAATCTTAATGTTTAGAACCCTATAAAATTATTAATTCATGTATAATTATCATATTTTTAAATTAAATAAAACATTTCTATTGAATTCTAAAAAGAAACTATTTATGGATATTAACATGATTCTATTCATAAATTTTATGAATTGGAAAATCCATAGTTTCATGAGAAATTATAATTATAATTTTTTATAAGAGAATGAATTTCAAAACTAATTGGAAATTCTAGTTATTCTATATGAACTATATTTTATTAAATTTAATGTGATTTTTAATTAATAAAATTTTAATTTTATATTTTTTAGTATGTCACATAATTATGGATTTATATTTTATTAGAATATATCAAACATGATCATGATTTTTCATGAAGGTAATAGGCCTATAAATCACCTCTATAATGGATTCATAAATATTGACCTCACGTCATTTATTAGGAGGTAAAAAAATTATCAAATGGTCAAATAGTTTATAATGTTCGTTATAGGAGAGAGGAAACAAAATAGAATATTTCATTTAACTAAAAAAACCATGTTTGGTATTTTTGATAGTCAAATAATGTTAAAAAATAGGTATATCCCTTGAATCAATTTTAAACATGACTGTAAGATTTTTTTATCCATTCTAATAGTTCAGGAAAAATTGTCATACATTACTCTACATGAAACTCGTCAGGGGAAAATATTAATGATTAAAAATAATAATTATAGATCCTTAGGTGTCTTTTAATATATTTATGGTGGAATAAAAAATAAAAAATATTTTGAAATAGTGGAGAAATTAATTAGGACTTCTAGGAAATAATCGAGGGACCATGTAAGAACTATCATAACTAACACGAAGATAGTACATTGATAATAATATGAAAATAATATGATAAGAAACTAAGATTAAAGATAATAATATATTGGTATTCCATGACATGTGGGATAAACAATATGAATTATAAGGAAACCATACAAAACATTGAAGATAATATCATGCATGAGTTGATCAAATATGTAGAATAAAAAATGTCTACACTGAAGAATAAGATATTTTGATCATTATAAATAAGATGAAGAATTCAATATTGGTGGATTCAATCCCAAAATTATGAAATATGGATTTTTTCCTATAAATTTAGATCAATAGTTTTGTACATTCTTAATTTTCAATATTCATACACATATTTTTAATAATTTTATATCATTTTATTCTCTATATATCTCATTTTATCTCCCCATTAATTCATCATCATGAACACTCATACTAAAAATCATGATTAAAATTCTTGAGGAATATTATATGGGAATAAAATATATTTTTATCCAAATTTTTTTTTCATAATTACTTTCACTTTCTCAGAAGATGATCTATAATGAGTATAATACTCAAAGCAATTTTTCAAGGTGTAGATATTTTTTTATAATATTCTACCTAAATTAAGAAGGTTAGTGTGTAGAGAACAGAATTGGTGAAATTATTACTAAAAATAAAATAATATGTTGTTGAAAATTCATACAATGTCATTTTATTAGTTTATTAATATAAAACAATGAAATATTGATTTACCCGGGAGGACCCTTAACAAAAAATCTCTAATATCTCAAAAATAAAATAATTTTGTTTGCATTACATCATTGTATTTAATTTTATGATCTTTATACATCAACTAAAAATCTAAATTTATATACATCCCAAAATAATAATAATAAAATATTACAAGTGAATTTGAAATAAGTTGTTGCAGAACTATGAAATCACCTCAAGTGACATGACTCTATTCAGCCTCTATAGTACATCATGAAATAATTTTTATCTTTTATATCACCCAATGATATGCACAAAAAAACATAGTGTTCTCCTAGGGATATAATTATAACATTCACTTAATATTTTTATTCCATCCATATGAAATAATTATTACATTTAGAATAAAATTAAAAATAAAAAAAGTCTTATAACAGAGTATCTGTCACGACACGACCCTACCTGGGATCGAGCCGCAACTAACCCAAGCCCGCATCCATAGGCCAGGGGCTGGCGACCAGCGCCGAAGGCACAATAACTCAAGGAGGCCTTTGCCTAAGTACCTGTACACACACACACATCACACTCAATGAAAAAGTGAAGACTAAAAAAGAAAAGCAAAGTAAATAAAAAGGAAAATTCTATATATAAACCACCAAAAGTGCATTGACCTCTAAACAGTACAAAGGAAGTGCTGAAAGTAAACTGAAAAAATTGGGAAAATACGCGACCAACCAGAAAAGTGACACAACCCAGCAAGAGGTGAACAACAAGTAAACAACTGGAAGGGTCCCTCACATGGAACCCGACTCCGACCACCGCACGCGGTCCAAGCTCTAAAACTCCTAAGCTCCACAGAAGTAACGTCCAACCTGTATGTTGTCTGCAAGGGAACACCAAGTGTGGGAAAATCCCAAGCAGAGGTCAGTATAAAAATACTCAGTAGGATACCCCGAAGGCTCGAGGGTGAAACAAAGGATGTACCGAAGGGTGAGCAGTAGATAGAACAGGAAAAGTAAACGAGTAAAACTGAAAGTGAAAAAAAGAGTCCATCTCAACCCAACAAGAGAAAGGAATTAGACTCGTCCAAACACACGGAGATGGAAACTATGAGAAGATGAAATTATTGTCAAGTCTTCGCTACCTATAGTAGGAGAGTAGACTCGTCCAAACCCGATAATCTATACATGGAAACCACGTAGACTACCCCGCACGTCTTCACCTCTCCGGGAGGGAGAGTATCCAAGACCAAGAAGTGGGTACTGGAACAAGGTATATACATATTCATATTCTCAATCAAGAAGCTCGAATAAGATCGTATAGGGATCTCCATCTCATAGCCCAGCCTAAGAAAAGTGATTCACCACCAGTCCCAAAATTAAACACTATCGATGCCCAACATCCCGCACGTCTACCCCAAAATACAAGTCAAGGGGCTCAAATCCCCGCACCTTGATACTATCCTCATTGGGCGGCACTCACTCGATCGCACAGTTTTAGGTCGTTTCACAAGGACGCGTCTCGGTGGGGAAAGTACCCCTCGTACATGAGAGTTTCGGGTTAAGACACCCCACAACTCATCACTGTAACACATTCGAGAGGACTGCTCAAAGTTAGAGTTGTCATATCACTGACCCATACAAACAAGGGTCCTACTCCGGTAGTCACGAAGTAAAGCCAGAGTAGCCTAGTATAAAGGACTGAGTCCGAAATACCAACAAGTAACCCACTGCCCAGCCCTACTGGAGGGTAATTCATAATAAGATATCGGGTGACCCACTGCCCAGCCCTATTGGAGGATAAACCCTGGTAAGATATCGGGTGACCCACTGCCCAGCCCTGTTGGAGGGTAAACCCTCGTAAGGTATCAGGTGACCCACTGCCCAGCCCTGCTGGAGGGTAAACCCTAATACATCGTCAGGCGACCCACTGCCCAGCCCTACTAGATGGTAAACCTGGAATAAGTCGTCTGGTGACCCACTGCCCATCCTTGCTGGAGGGTAGTCCTGGAAGACGTCGACGAGTGACCCACTGCCCAGCCTTGCTGGAGGGTAAACCTGGAACAAGTCGACAGGTGACCCACTGCCCAGCCCTGCCGGAGGGTAGACCTGAAACAAGGCGACGGGTGACCCATTGCCCAGCCCTGCTGGGGGGAGTCGTCGGGTGACCCATTGCCTAGTCTCTGCTAGAGGGTAAACCCTGAGAAGTCCATGAGCAACCAACTGCCCAGCCCTACTGGAGGGTAAACCCGAAGAAGTCGATGAGTAACCCAGAACTACTCTGGCCATCTCTACTGTATGGTGCAACACTGGCCAATCGAACACGGAGTCGGTATAGCGCAACCACCAGACTCCGGAACAAACCAGGGGAAACCACTCAACCGTGCTGGTCAAAAGTCTAGAACCGAGGAACCCTCTACATCGCGAGGGGTCAAAAGTACGTAGAGAAGCACACTGCACGCACATGGGACCCACACGACATGTGACCCCAAGTTAACCCCAACCAAGCGCACAAACATTCTCACGTACAACCAACCACATGTACCTCCCTGCGTTCTCGCATACTCCTAGAGTATGCCACATCTCCAGCACAAAGGCTAACATGCACATGACACCCAACATCCACACGAAGGGCGTAAACATAAAAACTCCAACTTTCCACCTCATTGGGCTAGGAACATCCAACTATATCTCTTCAAGTATACAGATCAATCACACGGGAGTGCACGTGATCGCACGACAAGGGTCTGTAACAAACATGGTAGAAGAACCGCCACCGGGGCACCTTCACAATTCCATATTTATTAAGATCGCGCAAGAGGCTCCGCACAACCAAAACGATCATGCCGTTGTAATCCTCGCAAAAAAACATGCGAGATAGACTACTTACTCGCCACAAAAGTATATCCGACAGAAGGGTCTCCAACAACGCCTCATGCCCCAACAGTGTCCCGTGATCCCGAGCCTCAGCCCCAAAAATAGTCTGGCACATCACACCATTGCGATCCCCTCGGGAAAACACATCAAAAGCTCTAATCACTTGAGTGAAACGGATATCCGGAGAAAAAGGTGCATTCTGGTGCACCACACATGAGCGGTGATTCATGGGACACACATCCCGATCTCGAAACACAAAGAACGAATCGCAGCATTGCGATCCTCTCCAAAAAGTACACATGGTGGACTAATCAATTTTCTAAAACAGTCACCCAATGATAGAGATGGAAAATCACCGTCAACGCCTAAATGGCCCTCTTGGGGCCCGCACCATCGTGCCGAATTGGAGCAGGCGGATTGCACAATTGCAATCCCCTCGAAATAAAATCTAGAATCGACTGCTCGCACGCCCTGAACGGATGACCGATGAGAAAGTCTCTAAACACTAATCGCTGCTCAAAAATGCAACGTGGGGCCCACACCTCAACTCCGGTTGCAACGCCCGAAACTAATCCGAAAAGATTCGCCCCGGTGCCAGGGTCCCAACACCGCTGATGGCGCTCAAAACGGATGTCAGACGCGTCCGCGTCGTCCAAAACAAGAATCCCCGAGATAACGTCAATCCCCTTGATGTACGTGTCGTGCCACCGAGACCCCCGTATCAGGAATTATAATTTCCCGGAACCATCTCAAAAAGACCGCCTCGTTGTTAGGTCTCCGCTGACACATACGGCGCTGAAAATGGACGTCCGATGCTCGAAATAAGGGCGTCCAAATATTTTAAAGGGCGGGGGGGAGGAAACCCCCTTGGGCCGAACCGGCCCAGTCCGGCCGGTCCGCCCCGCTCAGGTCGGCCCGCTCCGGCCGGCCCGCTGGGACCGCGACCTAGCCGCCTGGGCCCGGCCCTGTCGGACCCGCGGTCCCCCGCAAAGCGGCCCCCCGTCTCCCTTGAGAGTCGCGCTGCGCGCGGGTCGCTCCACCAACCGTCCAGCTAGCCGGTCGTTTCCATGCGGAGACCCACCAACGGAAGGTCTCCGTCTCACCATCCGGGGTCGCGCCATGCGACCCCAGTCTCCCGTTCAGCTCGCCCCTCACCGGCGAGCCCGAGCCGCACCACCCGCCTGAAGAACACGGACCCCTATCGGGATGTCGCACCGCCGTCGCGCCCAGCCGAGCTGCTACACAACCTGGGAAGACGCTGCCGCCACCGCCGTCCCGGACCGCCGGAATCCACCGCCGCCCTCCCGGACCGCCGGAAAAACAAGAGAATCATCCGGGACATCCCGGGGCTGTCCCGGACATCCCGGGACTTGGATTTTCGATCCGAGAAGTGAGTTGGAAAGCATAGAACATGTGATATGCTATTTTAGTCTTTGTTCAATTATCGGGAAACAAATTGACAGGGGAAAATGGGCTCAAAGTATGTAGGATGTAAAACACGAAACAAAACCTCCTACATCGCTGGGCTTCGCCCAGAGCTTCGCGTTGATCCGCCGGTATTACCGCACCTCACCGGAGTCACCTCACCAGACCGCCTTATCGGAGTGGCCTCACCGGAGATGGAGGAGAGGGGAAGCTTGGGTGAGAAGGAGAAGAAGAAGAGGGGTAGGGGATGCGTTTAAGTAGAAAATACTTAAATGCCCACACGGTAGCCCCGAACCCAAAATTTCAGCGGGGCAGGATTAAGGATCCCCTAGGATAAAAACCCCGCTCCGAGTGCAACGACGGTCTCCGAATTTTAATCTAAGGCCCTGCTCAAAATTTGCAACAACCGCGCCCGAGGCCGCCAAATTACGAAAACACCCCTGGGGCCATATTTCGCTGACGGGCCGCTCCCACAAAAAGTACACCCCTCCTAGGGTAAACCACATGTTCATGACTCAACAGTTCCCTCTATGTTCCAATCCAAGCCATTGTTTAATAGATACATGAGTTTCACCATTAAACGAATTAATTAATTAATTAATTAATCTGTTTAACATTCTGAAAGCAAGTGATGGGTCCAAACATCCTGCGCCGACATGTTTTATGTCGTTCCTTGGGTAAAAACACCATTCCGGACCCATTTGTACACTCGGATCTCTAATCCGAAGCACAGTTTAGGAGTTATCCCATTTATTTGGCGTTCCTAGTGTGAACGCACAGAAAACATAATTCCGTCCACCCCGGGGCTCAGAATCGCACGCTGTCTGAGGGCGCTGCCCTGGAATAATATCAATAATATTTCAAAATAATTTATAGACAAAAATTGGGTTCTTACATCATTAATTAATTCATGATTTTAGTCCTCGAAAAGAAAAACCAGGGAACAACTCATGGTACTAAGCCCACACCTGGCTCTCCCGTACCCAGAAGAACTCTCGCACAACTCTGCGCCACTGCACACGGAACACAGGATTTGATCTGTTCACGTGAGGTCTTCTCTCGCTGATGACGTGCATAGGAGCATGCACACATCTTCTCGAGGAAGTCACGTGGGAGACATCGTGCACCCAAACCAACCTTTGGGGTTAGGTAATGGCGGTAGGGAACCTAGCCATCCCTTCGCACGGTCTCAAACGGCCCGTAGGCACTCGGGGGTAGCTCACCTCCCCGACCGAACCCCTACGTCGCACGCCGCGACTGGAATCACCGTCTGCACCTGGAACAAGGCCCAGTGAGTCCCTTCTTCAGAATATCCATATGGTGAAACGCCCAAGGATATCTGGTCACACATGTTTCATCTGTCGATGTCTCTCAACCAAGACTCTCTTACACGCTTGGGGAGCGATGGATTCGATGCCATCAACTAAATAGGAAGGTTACACACCTTCGACTCTACCAACATAGGTTTACACCCGACGCCATGCGTCACCCTGGTAACAACCCAAGCAAGGAGCATGGAGAAATGAATTTCACACGCAGAGTCTAACAATTCTACTACAAAGAGTAGAAGAGCTACAGAGTGTACCTATTATAACCCCATTCTCTGCAGAATCATAGACATCCAAAGCCCGCGATTGTCCACTGTCACAATTGTCAGCTCCTGGAGCCTAATGTGGACTGCCTAGTGGTGATGAGAAAACCATGTAAAGCCATCCCCCACTACCAGCTCCTCCCGCTCCTCTGCTAGAACCACCTCTCTGGGTTCTACTCCAATCATGGAGCTGCCTCCGTCATTGTGGTGCACCTTCTTCCTGCCCTAAGCTCTCTGCAATCCTGGTCGGGCAGTCCCGTACCAAGTGACCTCACCCATCACAAGAATAGCACCGACTATCTCTGGGCTGCACCGGTGCCCTCCGGTGCCACTGTGGTGTACGACCACGCCCCTGAGTCTGGTTTTAAAAAAACCACATGCGTCGAGGTTCTGCTTGCATATGCCCGCTAGTTACGGTAGATGTCTCGGCTCCGACGTGCTTGCTGCCACCACCAACTCTAAAACATGACAATAATCCCTCTATCACCAGTGCCTGCTCTAGCACCCCGACATATGTGGAAATTCCCTAGGATAATATGAATGAACGAATCTCTCGGTGGTGACCATGCTCAAACATCTGCGCTCGGATGTTGTCGTCATGGACCATGTCCGGGAAAAAGCATGCATGGTCTGCGAAATTAGCCGCATACTCAACCACCATCATCCCTCCCTACTAAAACTACAGGAGTTCCTAAATCCGAATGGAGCGCAATCATGAGGGAAAAAATCCAAATGAAGCAACAACAAAAATTCTCCCCATGAAAGCGACGACTCGTCAAGAAACCGAGTCACCAGACTCCACCAATGCCAAGCTGCTCCACACAAAAGGTCAGCTGCCAAAGCCACTCATTGATCTGCCAGTGTCTGCACAAGCCTGAAAAGGCGAACCACTGTCTCTAGAAAAACCTATGCTGCCTGAGGGTCTGGATCACCACTGAACCTCAGCGGTCTCTGCCGCTGGAACTCACGGAGTGCGCTCAACCTGCGCTCAAGCTCAATCTGCTCTGCTGAAGCTGTTTGCTGCTCAACAGGTGGGGGTGATGCTACAGGGCCACTTGGAGAAAGGGGCTCACATAATGGGTCCTGGACTGTGGCCTCGTAGCTCACAGGGTCGTCGTCACGAACCAAAGTTTGTATCCTAGCTGGCTGTCTTTGCGGAGACATCATAAATATTTTCAAGGAGTGTCACGATCAAATGAGAATATATATATATACCAATAACAACAACGATGGGGAGCTGACTCAAGAAGGACAGTCAAAGACTCAATCTTATGTGATGAACAAACCAATTTTCCCTGAAACAAGTGTCTCATCATGCTGAGTCGACAAGCGGGTTATCAAGGTCTTGGTGAATGGATACGTCGGCCGCCACACCATTACTTGACTCCCTAGCCTGAGAGCCACTCTCGAGACACGTTAACAATGTTTCCCTAAATCCCAACCAATTCATTTTATGATAGAGACATCTGAACAGCGTCCAATGGAATGAACCATCTCTGATACCACGTTTTCACGACCCGACACTACCCGGGATCAAGCCGCAACTACCACATGCCCACCTCCATTGGCCAAGGGCTGGTGACCAATGCAGAAGGCACAATAACTCGGGGAGGACTTTGCCTAAGTACCTGTACACACACACACATCACACTCAATGAAAAAGTGCAGAGTAAAAAAAGAAATGTAAAGAAAAGGGAAACTGCTATATATAAACCACCAAAAGTGCATCGACCTCTAAAGAGTACAAAGAAAGTGATGAATGTAAATTAAAAAAATGGGGCAAACACACGCCCAAAAAGAAAAGTTCCACAAACCGGCAATAGGTGAACAAAAAGTAAACAGCTTGAATGGTCCCCCACCGAGAACCTGACTCCGACCACTGCACGCAGTCCAAGATCTCGAACTCCTAATCTTCACTAAAGTCATGACCAACCTGTCCGTCGTCTGCAAGGTCACACCAAGTGTGGGAAAATCCCAATAAGGGGTGAGTATAAAAATACTCAGTAGGAAACCATGAAGGCTCGAGGGAGCATCAAAGGAGGTACCGAAGGGTGAGCATCAGATCGAACAGGAAATGTAAAGGAGTACAACTAAAAGTGTATAAAAGAGTCCAGCTCAACCCAACAAGAGAGAGGAAGTGGACTCATGCAAACACAGGGAGCTGGAAATGGTGAGAATATGAACTTCTCATCGAGTCTTTGCTTCCTATAGCAAAAGAGTAGACTCGTCCAACCATGAGAAGCTAGAAACGGAAAGCATGTGGCATACCCCACATGTCTTCCCCTCTCCTGGAGGGAGAGTAACCAATCCCAAGAAGTGGGTACTGGAAAAAAGTATATACATATTTATATGCTCAATCAAGAAGCCCGAACAAGATCATAAGGTGATCTCCATCCCGTAGCTCAGCCCAATAAAAGTGAGTTGCCAACAGTCCCAGAAGTAAACACCATCGATGCCCAGCATCCCGCACGTCTGGCCCGAACTACAAGTCAATGGGCTCAAATCACCACACCTTGATACTATCCACTTTGGGTTCCACTGAATCACCTGCACAGTTTTAGGTCGTTTCACAAGGACGCGTCTCGGTGGGGAATGTGCCCCTCGTACTTGAGAGTTTCGGGTTATGTCACCCCACACCTCGTCATAATCACACATTCGAGAGGTCTACTCAAAGTCAAAGTTGTCGTATCACTGACCCGTACAAAGAAGGTTCCTGCTCCGGTAGTCACGGAGTAAAGCCAGACTAACCTAGTATAAAGGATTGAGTCTGAAATACCAATAGGTAACGCACTTCCTAGCCCTACTGGGGGTAATTCATAATAAGATATCGGGTGACCCATTGCCTAGCTCTGATGTAGGGTAAACCCTGGTAAGATATCGAGTGACCCACTGCCCAACCCTGCTAGAGGGTAAACCCTCGTAAGATATTGGGTGACCCACTGCCCAGCCCTGCTGGAGGGTAAACCCTAATACATCATCAGGAGACCCACTCCCTAGCCCTGTTGGAGGGTAAAACTAGAATAAGTTGTCAGGTGACCCACTTCCCAGCCTTGCTGGAGGGTAGACCTGGAAGAAGTCGACGAGTGACCCACTGCCCAGCCCTGATGGAGGGTAAACCCGGAACAAGTCGACAAGTGACCCACTACCCATCCCTGTAGGAGGGTAGACCAGAAACAAGGCGAAGGGTGACCCACTGCCCAGCCCTGCTGGACGGTAGACCATCAAGAGTCATCAGGCGACCCACTGGCTAGTCTCTACTAGAGGGTAAACCCTGAGAATTTCATGAGCTACCCACAGCCCAGCCCTGCTGGAGGGTAAACCCAAAGAAGTCGATGAGTAACCCAGAACTGCTCTGGCAATCTCTACTGGATAGTGCAACACTGGCCAACCGAACACGGAGTTGGTATTGCACAACCACCCGACTCTGGAACTAACTAGGGGAAACCACTCAACCATGCTGGTCAAACAAATGAGCACAACGCCCGGGGAAGACTCAACCCTGATAGTCAAAAGTCACGAACCGAGGAACACTCTACGTCGGTAGGGGTCAAAAGTACGTAGAGCAGCACACGACACGCACATGGGTCCCACAAGACATGTGGCCACAGGTTAACCCCAACCAAGAGCACATAAATTCTCTGGTACAACCAAACACATATACCTCCCAGCATTCTCGCATACTCCCAGAGTATGCCACATCTCCATCCCAAAGGCTAACATGCAGACGGCACCCAACGTCCACACGAAGGGCGTAAACGTAACAACTCCGACATGCCACCTCATTGGCCCAGGTATGACCAACTACATCTCTTCAAGCATACACATCACTCACATGGGAGTGCACGCAATCACACGCCAAGGGTCCACTATAAACACGGTAGAGGATCTTCCAGTGGGTCACCTTCACAATTCCACATTTATTAAGATCACACAAGAGGCTCTGCACAACCAAATGTTTCGTGCCATTGTAATCCAAGTAGAAAAACACATGAGATAGACTTCTTAATCTCCTGAAACAGATATCTGACGGTAGGTTCTCCACCACCGCCTCACGCCCCAAAAGCATCCTGTGATCCCGAGCCTCGGCCTCAAAAACATTCTGGCGCATCACACCATTGCGATCCCCTCAAGAAAACACATCAAAAGCACTACTCACTTGAGTGCAACGGATATTTGGAGAAAAAGGTGCATTCCGGCACACCGCACACAAGCAGTGCTTTGTGGGACCCACATCCCAGTCTTGAAACACAAAGAACGGTTCACACTATTGTGATCCTATCGAAAAAGTACACTAGGTGGACTACTCACTTGTCCAAAACGGTCACCCGGAGATAGATATGAAAAATCACCGTCAATGCCTAAACGGCCCTCATGGGGCCTGCACCATCGTGTCAAATTGGAGCATGTGGATTTCATTATTTCAATCCCCTTGGAAGAACATCTATAATCGACTTCTCGCATGCCCTGAATGGACACCTGATGACAAAATCGCTAAACGCTGCTCGCAGCTCAAGCGACGGCCTGTGGGGCCCACACCTCAACTCCGGCTGCAACGCCCAAAACCACCCTAGAAATCTTCAACCTGATGCCAAGGTCCCAAAGCCGCTGACACCACTCCAAACGGACATCAGATGAATCTGCACCATCCAAAATAAGAATCCCAGGGATAACATCAATCCCCTCGATGTACGTGTCACTCCACCGAGGCCCCAGTCTCAAGAATTATAATTTCCCGGGACCATCTCAAAAAGACTGCCACGCTGTTAGGTCCGTGTTGCCGTAGACAACACTCAAAATGGACGTCTGTAGTTCGAAATATGGGCATCCAAATATTTTAAAGGGGGGGGGGACCCGTTGGGCCGGCCCGCTCTGGCCGGCCCGCTGGGACCGCGGCCCAGCCGGACCCGCGGGCCGCCGCACAGTGGCCCGCCGTCTCCTGCGAGACCCGCGCTGTGCACTGGTCGCTCCACCTACCAGCTAGTTGGCTGGTCGCATCCACGCAGAGACCCGCCAATGGCGGGTCTCGGTCTCCCCAGCCGGGGTCCCGCCATGCGACCCCGGTCTCCCATTCGCCTCGCCCCTCACCGGCGAGCCCGAGCCACGCCACCCGCCTGCAGAACCCGGACCTTCGCCAGGGTGTCGCGCCACCGTCGCTCCCAGCCGAGCCATCACGCCACCGCCGCCGCCGTCGTCCCAGACCATCGGAATCCACCACCGCCGTCCCGGACCGCCAGAAAAACCAGGGAATCATCTGGGACTTCCAGGCGCTGTCCTGGACACCCCGTGACTCGGATTTTCCATCCGAGAAGTGCGTTGGAAAGATAAGAACACTTGCTATGCGATTTTGGGCTTCTTTCAACAATCGTGCAAAAAACGTTACTAGGGAAAACAGGAAGAATGTGTGCGGGATGTAAAAAGCGAAACAAAACCTCCTACCTCGTTGGGCTTCGCCCGGAGCTTCGCATCGATCCGCCGACATTACCGCACCTTTCCGGAGTCGCCTCGCCAGACCACATTGATGGAGAGGCCTCACCGTAGATGGAGGATAGGGGATTATTGTGGGGGAGAAGGAGAAGAAGAAGAGGGGAGGGTATGTGTTTAAGTAGAAAATACTTAAACGCCCGCCCGATAGCCCTGAACCCAAAATTTTGGCGGGGTCGAGATTAAGGCTCCCCTAGGATAAAAAACCCTACTTTGAGCGCAACGGTGGTCTCAAAATTTTAATCTGATGCCCAGTTCAAAAGTTGCAACCACCACTCCCGAGGCCACCAAATTACGAAAACGCTCCTGGGGCCATTTTTCACAAATGGGTCGCGCCTGGAAAACCTACACCCCTCCTTGGGTAAACAGCACGTTCCGGACTCAACGGTAACCTTGGTTTTCCAATCCGAGCCGTCATTTAAGATATAATTGAGTTTCACCATTAAACAAATAAATAAATTAATTAATTTATCCGTTTACCGTTCCGATGGTGAGTGAGGGGTCCAAACATCCCACACCGACATGTTTTATGTCATTCCTAGGGTAAACACCCCATTCCAGACCCATCCGTACACTCGTATATCTGATCCGAAGAACCGTTTAGGAGTTATCCAATTTATTTGGTGTTCTCAATGTGAACGTACTGAAAACATAATTCCGGCCACACCGGGGCTCAGAATCAAACTCCGTCTGAGGGCGCTTCCCTGGAATAATATCAAGAATATTCCAAATACTTTTATAGAAAAAAACTAGGTTCTTATAGTATCAGTCATAGAATATAGCAGTGATCGATTTTCTACACAATTGAGGAAAGTGAAAAGATTATTTTTCTCAATGATGGATTTAGAGAGAATATATAATAAATTTTATAAACCTAGGAGCCCCATATTTTCTAATGTGTATGTAGGGAACCAACTCTATTCTCCTACAACATTCTAGAATTTTATCCTAATGTGGCTCAGGTAGAAAATATTCCCCCTTATATAATCTTAGTTTTTCAAAAGAAGCCTTCGATGTTGATTCCATTATTAAATACATTCCCCCACCAAACCCTATTTAGAAACATATTAATACCTTCCATAAAGATATAGAGGATATTTATCATGAAAAAACATCATAATGATGTACATATATTTTATTAGAATGATTTGGATGGACTTTGGAATTAATTTTTATCCACTGATATACCACATAATCTTTGAACCTATGAAGAATAATAACATGCACTATCATACCTATCTCTGGACTTAGGGGGGGAGCACATAATTTTTGGGGTTTTCTGAATGAATTTAAGATTCTAACAATCCAATTTTACATACAAATACATATCTTAGTGAGAAACTTTTCAATTAAGAATCACTTAAAACTAATCCAACTCAAGGATGCAGTACTTTTGTAACATCAAATTCTGTTAAATTTATTGAACCACAATTGAGAATGAACTCAATTGTGGGAGTTTATCATATCAAAACATCACTTAGAATAAAAATTTAGGATATTAAATAAATATTTATACACATGATGTGTACTATAAAGACCACATAGAACCCATTGAACATTTATTAAAAGGATAAATTAAGAGTTTCTTGGTGTTGTTTATGATGTGAAAAACCACAATTATTGATGTAATTTTAGATTAACAATTAATAAATAGAAAATTCCAGGTAATATTTGTCTAATGAAAAACGTATAACAGTTTATCACTCCTATACTGACCAATAAATCTTACACCCTATGTAATGGTGAATGATGTTTTCACACTCTATCCGTGTGATATTATATATTCTATATTAATAAATTCATGATGGATGGAATGATATTTCATGATTAAACTATACAAAGAAGTAACCACCATTAGAAATAAAATTCTATAAGGAATTTACAATCTTGTGGAAATCCAAAATGAGGTCCCACTTAGGTGAAAACATAAGATTTATAACTTTATTTATTTTCTATATGTCATTATATTACTATTTTTTCATTTAAAAAATTTGTTTTGTGTTGTTTTAATTTTTAGCTATATTTTTTTATGATTATAACATATAAGAATAAATCAATAATTTTTCTCAAAAAATATGGTTTTGTTTATGTTATATAATTTAATTTTTTACACAAGTAAAATTTTGAGAAAATCATATGTAATCATTTTTAAATCAAAAAGGTTGTAGTGACAGTCTATGTATTTGGGAGTGGTTCTTATTGATAAAGTATGCACATGTTTTTTCTAATTTTTTACTAGTTTTTAGAATTGGATATTTTTAATTTAAATTTATTCATTCATAGTGAAAAATTCAATCTCAGTTTGGACCATTTTCATAAAATTTGATAAAGTTGAATTTATATAATCTATGATAAATTATTTTACACCTTCATGTAAAATTTAGTTTTTGAGTTAGGAAAGAGGTTTAAATGAAATTAATTATTTGGAAAATAAATGTATATCATGATAAAAAAATAATGACTGTGATCTTAAAATTGATAACTTGTCCAATGGGATAAATAACTTCTTAGGGAGACTCAATTGAAATTGGAGTAAAATGTGCCATTTGTATCCCATATAAAATTCAACAATATTAACAAATGTTAAAAATAAAAAATCATTGAAAAGTTTTTAAAAAATTATTGTGACATGGGATGGTCGATAATCACCAATAATTGGAAAAATATCTTCTTTTAACTATTATAATTAATGTTTTGAGGATATATTTTTGGTTTGTTTGAAGTTTGTGATATTTTTGCAAAATGATAAATCTATAAAAATAAAAAATGAAAATATATTGTGCCTAATTTTAATAATGAAATGGATTATTTGTGATGATATTTTTGAACACCAGTTAAAGAAGGAGGAAATGGACTTTTATCAATTCCATTTGGGTTTTATAAAATAAGTGGGTAATGGAACCTTGGTATATGATGATTGGGAAAGGGGAATTCATGAATGTTTCACTTATTAATATAATAAATCCAAAAAATTAAATTATATTAAAAAAAATAACATAAATATTTCATTAAATTGAAGAAGGAAAGTTGATTGGATTTTAGAGGATCCATGATATTTTCAATAGTATATTAATCATTTTTTTATTTTTATGGTTGTACATTGGTGCATATGTAGTATAATTATTTTTTTTAGTAAAAATCATTGAATTTACCAAGAGAGGAAAGTTTATGTGTAGGGTAATTGATCAACTGCATATTTTTATCTCGTTCACTTGAATTTTAATGTTCAAAATCCAATAAAAACTATTAATTTATTGATAATTAACATATTTTAATTCAAACATAAAAACATGGGATGAATTGAAAAAATGGATTCTTTATGGATTTTAAAGTATTTTATTCATGTTTGAAATTAATTGATAAGGACGTAATTATTATGTGATTATTTAATAGAAATTTTTAATTTAATCATGAATTTGGAATCTAAATTGAAATTCATGTTTTTCAATATCAAATTTAAATTAAAATTTTTAATATGAAATTTTCAATTTGTAAAATTTTAATTTTAACCCTTTTAATATAAATTATCCAATGTTGGGTACAAATTTTATTCGATGGCCTTTTGATGAATCATTACTTTTTATCATGATAATTATGACATAATTCAACTGTAAACAAGATTATTCAATCTTGATATCCCAACAATTATTAGGACACAACTACTTCATAAATGGTCTAATATGTCAAAAATTTCTAAAATGATAGATAAATCAAAAAATAAGAGTTTATTATACTATATAAACAACTAGTTTGATCATTATTACAGTCAACATGAAAAAACTTATAGTACACATTATCATGGTTTAATTATCTGTTTTGAATTGTTTAATAAAAAATAACATATCAATATTTTTTATTTATAAATAATATAAAAAATATATATATAATGAATGTGAAATTTTTATTAATGAACTACAAGAGATCCTCACATAAGACCACATTACTTAGCGTCTGCTCTACTTTTAGAAATAAATGGTAGGTTTTATAACACCCTATGATAGGCGGGTAACTTCTACCTACCGTAAAATATAGGAATGATATTTTACCATGGGATAATATATGTAAGGGATAGTTACACTAGTGTTAGTGTTCAGACATCTACATTCCGCCTTATATCACTTCATTGAAATAATTTATTGGTTTTATATATGCCATGTATTTTCTATTGAGATTCATTTCCACTATGGGTTTGTTTTATGCATGTCACTTAATATTTTCATGAATTTAATCACTTGGATTTTGATTGATAGTTTCTATGATAAAAATTATATTTAGTGTCAAATGAAGAATGTGGGGTTAGGTTTTATTGTGTTCGAGTGAGTTCATGATGACCTAACATGGTTGATTTTATGATATATATAACTGATTAATTTATTTTCAAACACATGTATGAACCTTTAATATTTTTTACTTATGTAGTATGATCATGGAATTTGATGATCATAAAATTGATTGTTCAGGAAAAGTGGTGAATTTTGTGGGGATCTAGGAATTCTTGAATTGGTGTGGTGTTGTTCTTGTAGGTGGGTGTTGATTGGATGGAGACCCTTAAGTAGGTCTAGATGGTCAGGGTTATTATCATGTGTTATTGTGACATGGCACTCTCTATAGTCGGTAAATACGGTCTGAAATCTTAAGTATAGAGGTTATTTATGATGTGATGATGAATTTTTGTAGTTCATTATGTAGATTTTCTGTTAATATCACGAGAGATGTTGGAGTTATTTTTCTGTGGACGGTATGGTGTAAGAGATTTGAGTAGGGTATTTTTGAACCTCACAAACTTTAGAGGTTATTGATCCAATTGTTCTCAATTCCATGACAGAAATTAAGTTGATATTATAGTTGTCCATAATTACATTCCAGAATATATCCTATGTCAATTGGGTATTGAATTTTATTTTCATGGGTATCTTGATATTATAGTATATATGACCTTATCCAATGGGTCAAGGTTATGTTGTTTATACTAGAAACCCAAACATGGTGTAAATCCGAATGTGATTTTGGTGTTTTTGTATAGTTTTATTTTTACCATAGTAGTATGAATAATTCTTTGGTGGGGAGAATAATATCAATCCCTTAGTAGCTTACCATCATATCTGGTTTTTCATGATTGACATTTGAATCTAAGGGGGTATTGGAATAGTATGATGTGATGATAATACTACCGCCTCTCTTTATATAAAATATAATGGATGATGCAAAAATCATGTAATATACCAAATATAAAGATTCATCGATAGTGCTTGTCACTGTCATTATAATCATTAGATGAACTACTACAAAATTGTCTTTTAACAGTGCAGTCCATTATTGACGCTAGAAAAAAACCATTGACAAAGGATTCCTTTACCAGTGTTTTCTGTAGTGATGATAAATGATACCCTTTATCATCAAATTATTTTTAGCACTAATAAATGGTGCACTTTCCAGTGATATATTTTTAGCACGTGTAAAGGTCATGAATACAATGAAATGAATAATAATTAAAAATTAAAAATTAGTAAAATAATTTTTTTTAATAATTTTATAAATTTAAAAGTTTTGTTAAAAATGAATAAATATAATACATATATATATGAGTTATAAATTAGAAAAAAATTTATATTAAATATTTAGATATTAAAAATGAATAAAATGAAATAATTAAACCAATAAAAAATAAAAATGGTTAAATTATGAAAAATATTAAACCTTTTGTTAATTAAATAATTATTAATAAAAGTTAACAAATTTCATATTGACATATATACATTATAGATATTAATAAATGAATTACATTAAATATAGATATATGAATAGAATAAATTTTCATAATTAAGGAACAAAATTAAAAATTATTAAATTGTAACAATAAAGAAATTAGAAATAAATAAATTACAAAAATTATTTAAAAAATAAAAACGAAATAACTATTAATAAAAACTAATAAGTATAATATATATATATATATATAAATATCGTATAGTAATAAATAATATATATCATATAAAAATTTATAAAATGAATAAAATGTAATAATAAAAAACATAAAAATGCCTTATTCATTTTTAATGGTTTTTATATGGAGTTATTTATTAATGTATTTAATATAGTCATATATTCATATAAATTTCAATATATTTATTATTGTATATAATATTTACTAATTTTTTATTTATATAATAAAAATATTTACTCTTACATTATATAAATTATTATATTTAGCGAAGAGGGGTGTACATGTAAAAATAAATATTAGTTAAAAATTCAGACTAATTGCATAGAGTAATGTATAAAATTGAAGGTTTTTTGAGTTTTCAATTTAACATATATTAAAAGTGTGTTATATTTATTTCATATACATATACGTATTTAATACATTTTTATATAAAACACACACACCCAAAAAAAATTATGTGACTAATGAAATATTATATAGAAACACACACAACAAATAGTTATGTTATTTATTAAAATTATAGAATTTATTTGTATATTTTATTATAACCTTCCTGATACATTTAAAATATTATAAATAAATCAGATAATTGTTTATTTATTTTTAATAGGATTACAGATAGGTATTATTTATTTGATTCTAAAGTTTTTTATTTTTTATTTTTTTAACTTAATCATTTATAATTATTTATTTTTATATAATTATTTATTATGTTTTAGTATTTTCAACATTTTTTCATCTTTACATCAATATATTTCCACATTTTATAATAATTATATAAATATATATGATTTTATTAATATATTAATATTATATTTTGGAAGTATTTATATATATTTAAATAAATATTTAAATATTTATTTAATTATAAAGTTATATAAAATATATTTAAATAATGAATTTATTTACTTTATTTTTAAATCTATTTATATAAATTTATTAATTAAACAAATATCAATATAATACTATATAAATATATATATAATGATATAAATATATATATAATTATAAAATTATATAAATATATTAAAATAATGTAAACATTGACTATATTATATATATATATATATATATATATATTTATATATAATTATATAATTATATTTATATTTATAAACAAATATTTTTAAATATTTTTTAAAATATACTTATTTATACATATTTTTATAAATATATATTTACTATATTTATATGATTATATATTTATAAATATAATTAAAAGCATTCATTTTTTTTTTGAAATTGTATTTATATAATCATAACTAAATATTTACACATTGAAATATTTATAAAATTATGGAAAAAATATTTAATTACGTAAATATATTTAAAATTATTATTTATAATTATATTAAAAATTCTTTACTAGTACTACAGTTTTAACACTGATAAATATGACTTTTATGAGTTATTCTCTAGCTCACCTAAAGATGCAGTGTTATTAGTTATATAGAAGGGCTGACAAAATGCATCTTTATCAGCACAAAATATTTAGGTGTCATAAATTTACCTTTTATTTGTTCTTGTTTAGAACTAATAAGGATCCATCTTTAACGACACTAAAGAAATGTAGAAAATAACATATTTTATCATTTCATCCTAATTTAGAACTGATGAAAGGTATCATTATATATTTTTTAGAAGCGTAGATAAATTTATCCATGATCAATTTAAAATAACCCTAATAATGACGGAATTAGTCGCAATTATCAAGCATAAATAGAACTCCTCTACTATCGGTGCTCCACTTCCACATTATATCTCAAGAATCAAGGATATAATCAAATGTATATAATTTTACCTTCCTCAATCATTGATTTCTTGTTTCGGTTCAATAGTTTTCATTATTGTGTTTTTCTCAACCCCAAAGAATTTTACTTCTCTTCTACTATTACTATGTTCGTGAATGGTCTCTCTCGTTCTTCCTTATTGTTTCCATTAATATCACAACATTCACTCATGGCTCTAAACATTGTACATTATATCACATTCATCATCACCACCATCATCCTAAACATCCAATTTTACTTTTTTTTCTCTACCACTACATCTAATTGATTTTTTCCTTTATTTTCGACCATAGTACTCAGTGTTTCACACATCCAAGGGTAACCATAATTAATTATTTAAGAAGTTTTATATATGTTGAATGATTTGTTGATAAATGGGTATCTTTTAAATCATATAATTCTTATTCACTTTTTTATACTATGTTTAATTTATAAAATTAATATTGTTATACTATGTAATTTATATATAATTTACCAAATGATGGTTTTGATAATTAATGAATTTTGTTTTCCTTCCTTGTGAATGGTTGTTTTGACGGTATAATTGATTTCATCATTTGAATATTGAGTATTGATAATATATATTTAAATTCTCATCTTGGGAATGTTTTTATTATGTTGATTATGTAATTTTAGAATAAAGGAATCTAGATTATATGTCATTTCGAATAACAAATGAATAATATAAGTTTTTTTAGAGTTATCACCCATTTATTTTCCATTCTATAGCTTAATATTTATATGAAATACATTTGGGATATTTTCATGTTAACCCTCATCTGGTACTATAACTATTTATCAAAAAACAACATCCTTAATTGAGTGTTACATTATAAATCTTCTCTAGTCATAGTGTACTATATTTTTGGTCTTCCTAAAATTATATAATAATGAGAAGATGATTGAAATTTGTTTTCTGTATAATTAGAAAAAAATAATCAAATTACCTCCCAATTTAATAATATTTACAAAATATATCACATCATATTTTCTACATGGAGATAAATTTTCTTTTTAAATATGATATATGAAATCATATTCCTCCTTTTGGATACATATCACAATTTCCATTTCTTTCATCACAAATATATTATTCATAATTTATTTTTATAATTAATATATATTTTTAAAACATGAAAATATTAATTTCCCAATAATATATATAAAAGGAATAAATATTGTGTTTTATTTTGGGTTAAACTTTAAAATCAATTGTAAAAAAAATGTAGTTGTGAAATATTTTTCATTTATTGGATTTTTTTATAAAGGAAAATTTGAATTTTGTTTTTCTAAAAATTGATGTTAGTGCTTGAAATTTATTATAAGTGATAATGAATTATAGTTTTATTACAACAAAATGTTCATGTTATGAATACAAGGAAAGAGTTGATTTTTTTAGAAATGTCATGACAAAATGTTCCTATAAATGAACTATTTTTATTACATTAATTGAAATGTTAAAATTTTACAAAGTTTCAATTTAAAGAAATCAAATATCTTTTACTTTTTTTTGGGTTTAACTCATGTTACATTCCATGTATTTTTAAAGGTGACATTGTTTAGAATTCAAGATCTATTAATGGGGATGATTATCTAGTTGATAAGTTTTATCAAATTATAGATACTATTTTTTATATAAATTTAGTGGAAATGGAAAAGAAACCAATGATCACGCTCTTATATGGTGATACTAAAAAGAAAATTATATCTAGGTAGTAGAAAATTTTTCTTTTCATTAATAAATTTCTTAATCAAAACTAGGGTATTTTATTGGGTAAGGGATTAGGTTGTTTATTAAATAGCATATCATTCCCTTACATGAGAAAGACTATGAGATTTCAAGGGAAGGATCCCGATATAATTTTAATTTTTTAATAAATTGTGATAATTTTTATCTGGTTACTACTTTTGTTGTTTCACTTAATTTTTCTAGATGGAAAACCACATATTGAAGAACGAGTGGTTTTTAACCTAGGTGGATCAAATTTTATGAACCAAACATATAACTGCTAAATTTTTTATGGATCTTTAAATAATTTTTATCTTATATATTTTCA
This sequence comes from Viscum album, assembly GCA_963277665.1. Lineage (NCBI taxonomy): Eukaryota > Viridiplantae > Streptophyta > Magnoliopsida > Santalales > Viscaceae > Viscum > Viscum album. The sequence continues at coordinate 1,650,604,448 of OY728121.1, read as the reverse complement.
AATCACGAACATATATTTATGAAATTATGTAAATAATTATGGAACCCAGTTTGAAAATATCATTCCATAGAAAAAATAATTTTATTACAAGTATACTTATTTAACAGACATTACACATCAAAAAAAGAAATATATATATATTCAACAACATCCATGATGTGTTTTCCATCTCACCACAACCAATTTCATACAAAAAAATATTTGATTATGATTTAATAAGAGGACTGTGAGGGTAATCATGGATAATGAAAGTATCCCATATGGATGGAATAGTTTGTGAATTTCCCAATGAATGTTTTTCTAGGGGTAGTGATGTTCTAAGAGGGATTATATTATTTCCTAAAAAAGTGTTTATATATGTTGTATAAAATATATTTTATTCTCATAAATCCAAGTGTTATAACCTATAAATGGTATTACGGTTTAGTTGATCATGTGGATTAATTTGTATTGAGATTTGATGTGTGTGAGTTAATAATTAAGGAATATGGATTGTGTTATTATTTAATTAGTGGTAATCGAGAATGATGATTAATATATATGATATCTCAACATTGATTTTATTATATTGGAATATTATGGGTATTATATGAGGGAAAGGTATGGTATGTCATAATGACTTTTACTATAGACCTTTTCATGATCCATTGTGGGTTAGGGTGAGGGATATGTGGCATTTGGGTATTTGTTTTTTCATTATTATGTTTTTTTATAAGTTAGATTTAACTAATGTATTGGGGATCCCATTTTGTGGTTCTTTACTAACGAATCCAATTATGGTTAGACCTCCCCATATTTCATATAAACTTCCGAATAAAATTGATATTTTATTTCATTTTTTTATTTGGATGCATTATGTACATGTGATGGTTAGCCCTGAGGATAGTCAAGAATGCATGGTTTCTGAGGTTAAATCTGATGGTACAGATGGTGAGGTTATTTCTAGAAGGGATAATATTTTTTTCATCCTATTGTTCTAATTTTAACTTCTTGGTTGGGAAATGATTTGAATGTTGGGGAAAAACCTTGGTATATACTTAGGGTATGATTAGAATAATTATCTGGTATGAAAAGGAGTCAGCATATTTGATTATCATGGTGTCCTAGTAAGTACACAATTACTTGAATTACAAGTGGTTTTTGAGTGTTAGAAAATTTATCATATAATCAAATATATTCATTATGGATTATATTTGTTACACAATTTTTATTTATTTGTTTCTTTATTCTCACAAAAAAAACATTAATGTCAATGGACATAGAGATCTTATATTTGAGAAAACTGTGGTAAAATAAGACTAGAAAAATAGATTTGTGTGGGTGTATATTTGTGGAGTTGATTTTATATTATTGTTTTAGTATTAGATACCATTTATACTTTTGATATGAGATTTTATATATTACATAATGATGTGGTAATTTAAGAATATTTGGGGAGATAACTGACATTTTCACTTTCTTCATCATCCAAATAGTTGTTTTTTCATTTCTTTTCATAGAGATTCATCCCCTAACTCTTCTATAATGTTTGAAATATTCTAAATTATATTAATCCAAAATGATCATCATTAATTGAAATGGGACGACTACTGATCCTAGTATTCCAAGAAACATAAGTCCATGTCCAGAAGATATGGATTGGGAGTATCAATTAAAAATTAAATAATAATTGTTCTAGAGTTGAAGTTGATGAGGAGGTTAGTTTTCTATAACATTTACATTTCACTGAATTCAAATGATAACACCTACCATTTTGGAGTAATTCATTTCTTAAATTCAATTACCTATTTCTTTCAAAATGGTTTTATGATATACATTTGGAAAAATATTAATAAGTTGGAGTTAAATAATTCATCATGTTGGTATTAGAGAATATATAAGACACTTCTCAAATCCCATATCACTGTTTACATTGTTATTATTGAAGAAAAATAAAAAATTTTACTAAAAATGCAGAGAATGTCTTATGCACGTGATGATTTAATTGATCCCAAGGTTGAATAGATTTTTTTTTCACTCAAACTGCATAATTATAATGGGAGAACCAACATGTTGATTAAAATAAACAACAATGACATTTTATTATAGTGTTGAATAAAAATTTGAAGGAAAAAATTAAGGGTATACAATTTTATATCACTGTGAATCAACATTTCCATGATTTTAGCACAAGAAAGTCAATGTTCATTTGTTATGTTGGGGTCACATTAAGGATAAATGTTTTGATTGATATTGAATCATGGTTCCACTTCCATACAGTTATGAACTAAACCCATTGAAATGATATAATGGTAATGTCATGATATACATTATCTATTTTATTGAAATATTTTATAATGAAATATTTATTTAATTATCAGTATTCATTATATAGTTCATTTATTTTAAAATACATATATAATAAATTTGTCTTAATTAGAAAAGGAAAATACCATTGTGGAATCTAGACACTTTTTACCATGTTACATCTTAGGGATTCCAAGGGGAAATTAAATCCCCACAAACCAATTAGTTATGAAGATATTATAAAATAAGAAACATGTATTTATTTCATCATTCATTAGGAAGATGAATCATTTCAGGTTCACTACAATCTATAATATTGTATTTTAACATTTTTATTTTATACAATTTGATTAAAAACTGTAAATTTATGAAATATGAAAAGAGTTTTGAAAATAAAGAATGTACATCAAAACCGAACAACCCTTATCAAAAAGAAACGATGTGGTACTATTCACTATAAAATATTTGTTTGTGTTTTAAATCAATAATTAATGTTTTATGTGTTATAAAAACATATCTTCATTTTTATATATATAGATTGATGAATCAAAATCTAATGAAACTTCCATCACACATCATGTTCTATGGATAGATAATCTCGTAAATATGGAGGGTAAATAAGATTGTGAAAGTACAATATTAGTATGGGAAATAGGTGTAAGTATAATATAATATTAAATATTTTTACATTGTAAAACTATTTCATAAAAATATCTATTTGTGTTCATATTTTATTAGTATGGTTTAAACTCAAGAATTAGAAAATACAGTTCCAAAGAAAAATTAGTTTCATTTGATTTTATGTGTCCTCAAAAAATCATCATGTAATAAGAACCTAGTTTTAATGTACATAGAAATTATATCATTTTTTAGGAATACTTAAATAATTACATGAACAGATGACCATAGGTTGTACTTATGTAGTTCCTTTGGAAGCATGGAAGCGTAATCACTTGTACAAGATTGAGGTACATTATATCCCACTAGGTCTTCCTAGAATATCACCTATCTTAGACATATCATATATTACATATATATTCAAATCCTTCTGAAGGTAAAAAAAATATTGGTGAGGTCATATGCTTAGTAAGGGTAATCTAGAAATATATGTAAGAATAATCATTAAAATACTGGTATGAAATTTGGATCATAACATTAGAATATCATACCCTAAATATCAAAGGTTATAAACATGAATAATGGAAAATTTATTATAACTTCATAAGGAATGAATCATAATGTAACTGATAACATAATATATGAAACCATGACATAGGAGTATGAAATTTAATTTTGGCACATAAACATTTTATATCATTCCGTATAAGTCAAAAACAATGTCTAAATGTATAAAGGAGCATCATTGGGACTACACCTACTAGGAGGGACAAACCACATCTCCAATTGAAGTCCATTTATTATAAGTATTATGTTTTCTAAATATTTTCATAGTGGACCAGGTTTCCAAATCTTCCCCAATTCATGGGGACTATTTTTATTGTGCAGGACAACCCACCATCCCTATCATAGTCCATTCCCTTTAGGGGATAATTTTTTCACTTCTTCTGATAGTGGATCAACTCCACTGATATTATTCCCATTATTTTCCCATGAGATATAAATCATTACCCAATGTATTTATGGGATGTATAGGTCTCACCAGTCACATAATTAAAACACTCATATTGGGGAAACAAGAAAATTAAGCGTTCATCAAATCATGACATGTAAAAATATATGAGTTTTATAAACATCATATAATTACTCATGAAATCAAATGTCTATAACAAACAATTAATAACATCATCACCTAACAAAAAATATAGGTTTCATAATCATTTCATCAAAAAGAATCTGTTAAAAGAAAAATGTTTCAAAATCATATAAGGCATTGAAGAGAAACAGTTATCATAAAATTCATGCTATATTGAATTCACATTGTCAAAAATTAATATGAATGTTATTCTGGGATAATGTATCAAGTAAATATTAAATTTTAACAATGGATTAAATCATATATGTAGTAGAATTTTGATAAATCACTTAAATAATTTCATAATTAATATACTCTTTTATTTTCAAATCCTTTTCATAAAACCATTTCCAAAATACTTTTTCTATAATAAATGATTTAAAATTTAATTATAAAAAGTTTTTGAAGAATATATCATTTTCAAATGGAAAATTATATTTTAAAACATAAATCATTTTGAAAACCATTTTCATTTAAAATACCATTGGAAACAAATAATGGAAGGTGATTTATTTTTTTTGAAAACATTTTCTATGAATACAGCTTGAAAAATAATATTAATATCATGAAAACGTTTAGAAAATAATTTTCATTTAAAATAAAATTATAACATAAAAAATACATCATATACTTAAAAAAAATATTTTAAATATTATAAATAAATCATGAAAATATGTGAAACACCTTTTAAATAGGAAACATATTTTTGAAAATATATTTTCATTCAAAACTATAATAAAATAAAAAATTTCTAGAATATTATGAAGAATATTTACAGCAATAAAAAAACCTTCTAAACTAACAATCTATGTATCAATGAAATGAAATTTAAGATGATGGCTATGTCAATATTTTTCGAACATTCCTTTTTCACCGTAAACGTTTAGAAATGTTCCTTAATCAAGAAAACAATAAGTTGATTAATTTTTTTTAAAAAAATCATTAAATTAAATATATTTGTAATAATTTCTTTTATAAATAATAGGTGAATAGTAAAATTATTCGAAAACGTTTTTAGAAAACACTATTTCTAAAGAACCCAGAATTCGGACTGAAGTGAGATATATATTAGAATTTTCATAAAAACATTTTCATAATTTTAATAATTATCGAATTGTTTAAAAATTGATATTGAAATTAGATATAAAATAATTAAATATTTTCTAAGAAAAATTATAATAAATATTGAAAAATGGATCATAATATTTCTTTACAAGAAGCATAATCATAGACAACATCGAAAAATCGTGAGATTGTAATAAAAACCCAATACCATATTAGTGATTTTAAATCATAATACAATGGAAATACTAACATTAAATGTTGGTTAAAATATCATCAAAAAAATATATTAATGTTATAACATGTCAACGTTATTATATAAACATCATAGGATAATATAAAATCATATATGGCATGTGTCTCAAAAAAAGAAAATGGAGAGAAAACTACTTTACCAATTTGTTAACTTTAGAAACATTAACACCATGAAATAAGGATCATGAAATGGATATGAGAATTACGGTAAATTTATTCATTATAATCAAATAATACATCCATTCCCTTTATATTAATCCAAAAAAATAAATATGTGGTGAATGAGATGTTTATAAAACATAAATAAAAATTGAGATGAAATTCTTATACCTTAAGTATTGCCTTTATTTGTACACATTCAAAGATCCTATATTGTAAATATAAAATAATTATACCTCTTACACAAGAAAATATTCTTATATATAAAACCATATAATATTCACTATTGACATTATATTAACCATTTATTAACAATTCTAGGTCAATGTAATGTTTTGGGTAATAACCGCCATGTTTGTCATAAATATCTTGACTTGTTATTCTAGATCATATTACATAGATCTTCATTTAATTATTTAAATAATTTAATATTAATTTATATATCATATATATTAATTATATAAATATTTATTTTAATCTATAAAATATTGTAATTTTAAATGACATAAAATGTTCATAGTGATGGTAAGTCGTACGTACAAATGAACGATGCTTCTATTTTATTATCGTAATAAAAGAAAAATTATAAATGAAATTAATGTGTTTAAATTTAATATAATTATATTATAAATATTATTTCATTTATATATCATATTCATTTACTAAACCCATATTTAATACATTCATTTTAAATTCTGAACGAATCACATTACTTGGATGAGGCAGTAGTCTACACCTCCACAAATGAAAATATTATATTTACAAAAAATGGAAAACATGTAAGTAATATTTATATAATAACAAATGATGTATAAATAAATCATAAATATCATTTATGTAATATAAAAATAAAATTTCCATCATAATTCCCATCCATGATTGCTGGTAAAGAAAAATGAACAACATCGTTTTGTGAGGGGTTATTTTCTATACACAAAAATGGTAGGTTTGTTACCGATTAGATAGAAGAGTTTGTAAGTATAGGTAAAAACATTAGGATAAAAATATAACTATATTTATGATCAGGGGTTTATTATGTATGTATGTATTTATAATATTTTAGCTGACGGGTAATGAAAATAAATGCCTGGAAGTTGAGGAATGATATTTTCTCTTCATTGGGTAACACCATTTTCTTGGAAAAAGTGATTAATTAGTTGTATTTAAATACAAATTGTAGAATAAATTATGAAGGGAAGGTTTTTTTGACATTATTTAAGCATATTTTTGTGATCCAAAGGGATTTATTGGTGGTAATATGATGGAGGGGTGAGTTTTATTTTATAGCAGAGGAGGATTGGCATTCTTGGAAATTTTTTGAAAGAGAGTTCAACCATCATTTTTACTATGAAAGGTGGATCTAATAAAGATCCTAATTATATATAATGTAGTATATGGTCTAAATAGTTCCAAAAAAATTCTTTTGGATGTTTTTTTAGGTTTTTTTGTTGTTATGATTATGGTTTAATCATTTAACAAGCTCAATTACGCCTTAATCATTATAATAAATTAAAATTACGTTCACTAATATTTTTGGTCAAAAAATAAGGTAATATTACTATAAATTATAAATAAATAATATTAAAAATAAGTAATCATTTATTCCAAATTAAAATAATAAAAATGGTAGAAATGAGATGAAATTTAATCTTGCACATTGAATGAAAAATCATGTTTTCAATGTAACAATGTTAAATAATTTGGTATGTTTTTATTTCTAATATCAACTTGAAATTGAGTATAATTACCTTAATTTGATTAATTTATGTAAATTATACCACATTATACTTTAAACCAAATGATAAAAATAACATAACTTTATAAATATTTTAAATTAAAGAACAACTTTGAATTATGTTCAATATTTTTAACTATTCTCCAAATAAATAAAACATTGTATAAAAATAAAAAAAATAACACTAAACTATTTTTTATGTTTTAATTTAAAAAATGTTTTTTTTGTAAAATATTATACTTATAAAATTTCTAAAATTTATATTTAAAATAGGTTCATCAATAAAAGGAACTAATAATAGTTTTTTTTAATATATAAGTTTTTATGTGTAATTTTTAGTTTGTTTGTATATTAATCTTATAAAATATGTTTGTTGAAAATATAAATATATTATACTAAATATATAAAATATATATTTTATTAATTTTATTCACTAATAGTAATTAATTTATTATATTAGGATAAATTATATTCCGATAATAAAAGAAGTTGTATAAAAACATTCACATTATATTTGTTTTCTTCTTATATTAATTTCTAATTAATATGTAACTAATTAATTAACCAATCTATATTCATAATATATTTAATCTTATTAATAATCACCAATATAATGGGATGTTTATATCTTATTATATTAAATAATAATATTTTTATATTATATTATTGGACTGTAATACTCGGTCATGCATATTATGAAATCCATTGGGAAAATTTTGTTTTGAATGTAATATAAGATAACCTTAGTGTACCATTTAGAGAAAGATAATCTATACATTGTGTACAGTGCACAATTAAAATAATTTTTGGTATAATGAAACCCATATATAGTGATTTAATAAAAATAATAATTTTTAGTGTTGTGTGAAATGTAAAATATGCAAAAAGTAAATTAATTCAAGAAAATATTTCACAAAATCTTATGGTATTACTTTCTACCCACCATAAAATTAATTTCACCCTTGAACGTTTTCTATCTTATCAATGGTTTAGTACATGAATGTTATTTTTATCGAAACCCACATAAAAATTGAATTCTTAAACTTCCCTTGAAAAAGGGAATGTTAAAAACATAAAAGATCCCAAATCTACTATATAACATGGTTTAAACTTATTAGAACATAGGTAGGAAGAGAAAAAATGGACAAGGAAGATATATATAACTATCATGTTCTGATAGAGGGTGATTGCGAACTAGGTCAGATGAAATTTAATAATCACCATGCTATAAATCAATGACAGTCTGAGGAGACATTTCATTCAACGAGAAAAAGGAACTAGGATAACATTTTTAGTTTAAATATCATTTTCTTAATGGTAAAGAATTCTCATGAGAAGATTTACATACATGATTCAGTGCAATATCACCCTATGTTTTTTCATGATAAATTTCCACATAATCTCTTACATTATAAAATAAAGGTAAATTTTTAATTCCCGTATAATTATCATATCATGTGATCCCTAAATAGTGTGACGGGTCATTCCATCAAGAAAACAAAATGGTTATCACAGGCTATACAATATTTTTAAATCCACATAAGCTATGATGATATATTGATCTATAAAACCCCATATAAATATTGAAATAAACTATTTCATAAATGGTTAATCTTTTAACCCTTCTAGATGATGAAAATTAAAAACTATTGAAATAAGGTCATGAAATTACCTAACATTTATCCAGCATATATCAAAAATTAGATCTATTTTCACATTACAAACATGTGATACACTTATCATATATTATCTTCCAACTTGATAAGAAATTTAATTGTCATACATCATACTAAAATATACATGTTTACTTATTTAAAATTTTACTTGATATATTCCATAAATCCAAGAAGTTGTAAAATTCATCCATGGTAACATATATCACTTTTTCAAAAAATCATTTATCAGTTCCAAGGTAATTAGTACCATCCAATTTAATTATTCATATCCAACATATTTTATCAAATAAAAATTATCTTAACATAAGAAGCATATTAAGGTTTATCTTTCCCTTTATCTTGTTTTTTCTAGGGACATCACATATCTATTAAATTATTTTTCTAGTCCCTCAGAACTATATAATGTGTTATTTTAAATCGTTAGTGAAAAAAATAATATAATGAACCATCCTTATATATCTTACCATTGATATAACATAATTCATGATTATAAATACATATATGTATATATGATTCTACTACATCCTAAATCCTTAACAATTCTACCTCATCATATTACTTAATTCCCCTTTCCTATCACATTTTATTTTTAGTCTCTTCGTCATCATAAATATAACCATTTCTCATGAGACCATTCTGACTATATTCTTGACCTTTACACTTGGGTCTTCAATTTTCCTACAGAACATTCAATTCACAATTAATGAATTTAACAATTTATGATTATTTACGTAGTCCAATATTCCTATCAACCTAGTTAACCAAACCCTTCATTTTTCATATGTTATTACATTCACTATGTCATTATTTTCCAAAAACAAAACATCTTATTAATCCATAATACATTCACATTGGTGATTATTTCCACACTCTTTAAACAAAGGAGACTGAATATCATTTTCTCCATGGTCTACATTACCGAAACTGAAAGAATATTATTTCATTATCTTCTGTGGTGAGTCAAAGGGACTGTTAATGTACACATTGTTAATCATGTTCCTTGAAAACTATTTACACCTGATCACCAAAATAATTCACTCTAGTGATCTTACCATTTGAATACTCATACAAACACTATCAATCACATTCAATAATAACACAGTTCCTTCTAGTTATATCCTTTGACCAAATGAAAATAGTATAGCGTGAGCATTACTTATAATAGCAGGAAACCATATAATATTGAAAATTAATTACTTATAGGATGTATAAACAATAAAACATCTATTAATATATGACACCAAAGATTTATTATTTGTTATTATTTGACAAATTATTTTTAAATCATTAGTTATGCATTTTGAAATGTTTTTGAATTCTTAACCCATATCCCTGAAGTGTTTGAAATTAGGGGCACAGTAAGGCCCAATGCTGCAAACCAGGTTATGCTCGAATCCGGAAAGATGCACCATCTCTTACTTGTTACACTTAGGTAAATCAATTCTAAAACCATATCCACATGTAGTATCAATACATGTATGTATTTATATGAAACTAGCCACTCTATCCTTTATGAAAATTTTAGGACATCTTCCAACAATATTCATTATCTTTAAATATATCCTTATATATGTACTTTTTGTTTTCACTCTAGTTTTCTCATCATAATTTCCCATGGATTACTAATCCATTTTTATGAAAACAAATATAACTAGATAGTCTTAATTTAAATAGAAATTTTATCATTTAAAAAAAATTAAAACAAGACACGAACAAACACCCAAATACTGTATTAGTTTACTAACATTCGAAACATGGAAGTGTAAACATTAATAAATGATTGATATACATTATCACCCAATAGGTTCACCATTACCAACACCCATCATATAAATCTCATACATAAAATATATCTTCATTACCAAGGGATGGAAACATAAATATGGGTGAGATCAGATGCTCAGTTATGGTAAAAAAGTTATATTTTTAAGCATAATCCTCAGTATCTGGGATTGAAAATGTGATCCAAACAATAGAATATAATACCTTAAAAATGTAATATTTTAAACATAAATCATGTAATAAAGGTTATAATTTCATAGGGCATGAATCATAATGAAATCATAATCATAATCCATTAAATAACAACATAGGATTAAGACCTAGAATTGTGGCATACTCATAAATATGTAATCTCATTCCTTATAAGACAAGAAGAATTTATAGAACATATTATGTCACTGATTAGGGACTACACCTACTAGGTAGAAAACACCACCATCCTTGGTCGTAGTCTATTCCTTGTAAGGGATTGTGTTTTTCCATCTTCCCATCATGGATTGGGTTTCCACATCTTCCAATCTTCATGGGCATGAAACCTATTGGGCGAGACACACCGACATCCCTAGTCATAGTCATTTCCTTATAAATTTTTTGGTTTCCCCTTATTTCCCATGTAGGTCAATCCATTCAACATAAATACAATAATTATCTCATTAGGAATAAATTCTTACCAAATTAATTGGAGGAAAATGAAATGAAATACTCCAAATCAATTTTCTAAACCATTTTTTATCAAAAATAATTTAAAAATAAAAAAACATCCATATTGTTAAGGAAAAAACAACCTTAATAAATAAAATTGTAAAATTATAAATAAACATATCAAGGAAATAACGGTGATTATGGTGTGTAAGTCTATACATGCTAAAAATTCATTTTTCTCCATAAAGGTATAGAGGGGTTTCTCGATCAGAATATGAAAAAAAGTATTCCTTTTGAAACTATTTCATAATATAGTAGTGAGTGAATTACAATTTAATTTAAATATGTTAGGATAATAGTAATACATTTCACAAAAAATGTTTTTAGAAAACATGGTTTTTAAAGAACATTTATTTTTGACTTAAAGGAGATATAATGTCAGATTTTCATAAAACCATTTTCATAATTATATTAAGTAATAAAGAGTGAAGAATTGTGATAGTAATTGGATATAACATGAATAAGTAGAGGTCATGAAATTTAAGAGATTTATTGAGAGATTAAACATAATATTTCAATAATGGAAGTATAATCTTAATCAATCTCGATAAATGATGTGATTATAGAAATAAACTATTACAAAATTGGTAACATTGAAAAATAATACAACGGAAAAAAAATTATAAGAAGATGAAAATATCATTAAAAGAGTGATATTAATGATATAACACCTCAACTATAATATATACACCTTATATAAATATATAGGTTTATAACATGGAAATTTTTACAAAGAATGAACATCGATACAAAACGACATTAACAATTTGGTAACCTTTGATACACAAACTCTGTGAAAAAAAGATCCTAAAATGAATAATTTAATAACAAAAAATTTAGGTATAATAATCATACAATTCATACATGTGTAGTATTCCCATACCACAAAAAAATTAATGAGTGGGGAATAAAACATGTATCTCATAGAAATAAAAAAAGAGATAAAATTCTATTACCTTATGTCTTTATTTTTTTATGAGTTCAAACATATTGTATAATAAATAAAATACTGTTATAAATCTACAAAATAATTATATTATTATATTTAATACCATATAATAATCCTTTATGACATTATATTTACCATTTAATAACAATTACATGTTAACATAATGTTTCGGTTAATAACTACTCTATTTCTCTCACATGTATTGACATATTATTCTGGATCCTCAAATATAGACCTTGATTTACATCATTCAAAAATATATAAAATTATTTATATATAATATAAATTGAGTATATATATATATTTATAGTAATAATTATATGATTTAAAAATTAAATAAAATACATTGTTCATGGAGACGGTAGGTCATACATACGCATGAACGCCACTTCCATTTTATTATAGTATTTAAAGAATGAAACTAAAAGAAAGATATGTATATATATATGTATAATATTATTCCACTATAATTATAATTTCATATATATCATATACATTTTCTAATCAAATCCTTAATAGACTCTTTGAAAATTGTGGACGTAAAATATTTTTTTAGGAGGTCGTTGTCCACACTTCCACAAATGAAGTTGTCCCATTTACAAAAAATGGAAATATTTAAATAATTATTTATATAATAACTAAATAAGAATAAATTAATCACAAAATGAATATATAACTTTTATAAATAGTGTTCCAATCATAATTCCCATCCATGATAGGTGGTAATGGAAAATTGGACAACATCATTTTGTGGGGTTGTAGTTCTCCGTAAACAAAATGGGAAAGTTCATTGGCAATTAGATAGAAGTGTGTGTAACTGTAGATTAAAACGTTATAATAAAAAAATATAATTATATTAATAATGAACTAGTTTTTATATATGTATTGAATAATAATGGTTGAGGTGATGGATAATCCAAATTAAAGAATAGAGCTAGAGGAAGGATTCTACCTCTTCTTTGTGGGAATCCTTTTTATTTTCACAAAAGGGATTCCTTTATTGGATCCATTACCTTGTAAAGGATAGAAGGTTTAATGGAGTGTTTTTATGATATTATTTAACCAGATATTGGGTGATCCAAAGTGATTGATAGATGAGAATAAGTATAAGGGTCGATTGCCTTTTTATAGTAGAGGATGAGATGCATTATTATAAATTTTTGTAAAGGGAATTCCACCAACATTTTTCTTAAGAAAAGTGAAAAAAATAATGAATTAAATTCTATCCATGGGTTTATAGTGTCACAATATGTCCAGATGAGGTATTTTGGATAAGATTATAGGTTTTTGGGCCCTTAAATTTATGGTTTATCCCTTTATTAAGCTAATTTTCCCCTTAATCATTGTAAATATATTAAAGTACATTCAATAACATTTTTTCCTAATTTTTTTTATAATTAGAAATTATATATTATTATTCTCAGTAATATACAATAATTTTTTCCAATAAACTAAATTTGATTAATTGATACATAATTTATCTAATTATATTTTAATCCCAATTATAAATCAAATTTATCTTTATAAGTAAATTAGATGAAAAAAATATTGAATTAAAAATCACTATTTTTCAATATTCTTCAAAAAAATAAATTTCACTAAAAAATCACAAAATTCACCCCAAAATTTTTCTGGTGTTTCACATTCAAATAATAAATCTATCATCAAATATAAAATTTATTAAATTTCTCAAATAACTATTGAATATTGGTTTTTTTCAATCTTATGCCAATCAAATATATTAGATAAATGAAAAAAATTATACTATTGAATATATAAATTATATATTTCATTAATATCATTAACTAAATTTATTTAATTTAATATATTAGAATAAAATTACATTTTAAGCCTAAAATTAGTTTTTATAAAAACATTCCATTTATATTCAATTGGTTCTTATATTAAGTTCTAATGAATTTATATCCAAGGAAATCAGTCAATCATTTTTCTATGTTAACTAATACTATTACAAATCTCCAACATAACATATAGTTAATATCTTATTAATTTAAATAATAATATTTTTAATAATAGATTATTGTTTGGTAAAAATCAGTCTTGCATGATACGCAAGACATTGTGGAAGGATTGTATTCCATCTAACATATTCTAACCTCGCTATTAGGTATAGAGAATGATATACATTATGTTTTTAGTAGTTTAAGATTTACGTGTTCTTTGATATAAATTAATATAAATTTATTGTTTTAATATTAAAAACTATTTTTCATGCTTAAATGATTATAAAATATTAAAAAGACTAAATTAATTCAAAAAAACATTATTTCCAAAAATCCTTAGGTTTTAAACGTGTTATATGATTTGATTTTAGATTTTTCACATAAACATATTTTTAGATATTAAAACAACATGAAGATACATAGAATACAGTGAAAGGACTTTAGACACAAATAGATAATTTTTAGTATATTACTATTTGGTCTTCGTTTGTATACCAATGTGTCAAAATGTTCAAAGTAATGTGGTGTTGGAAAAAGTGTCTACACATGATTCTAATGAACTCTCTATCTTTGAGGGAATTCATTCACATAAAACACATACCATACCCTAGGTAATTGATTTTTTCATTATGCATTTTTATAAATGGGAATCAAAAAACTTTTGATAGATTTAAATTACTAAAATTATGTAGGTAGACTTGTATATGATTTCTATCTTTCTAGACCCACAAAAAAACCTTGTTTCAAGGGGTATTAGGTATAATATCTCAGGATAAAATCTAAACCAGAATGAACTCCAATATTATGACATGAGAGTGTGTATTGATGTATTCCATCAGTCAATTTCTTATTTTATTATTCTGCATGATGATCCAGATATTGAAATAGTTAATAATACTATTTATAACTTTCACAATATAGTTGTATAATCTTTTAAAGATACATGAGTTATGTATTTAAAAAAAATCATATGAACAACCAATAATAGTTTATAGAAAAAAATTTAAGCGATGTGTTATATTACAGATGGATAAACAGACGGGGATATATAATTTCTGATCAAGAACATCTAGTGAATGGACGATGAAATCTAAATCAACTTCCAAGAATTCCGTATCCCCATCAATTCCAAAAAATTATTCATTATCCTTAAAACAACATGTAGAAACCACATATAAAGATTAAATTTTTTCTTACATTACATATGAAAATGAAGTATGTTGTACATTCATGAAATATTTTGCTGGTATCAAGAGTATAAATGTTACTCTGAAGCATGAATGGATGTAATTATAAGAAGGTACTACATAAAACTATAACATTTTCTTAATATTTTTATCTAAATAACTATCTAATATGTTTATTAATGTTAATAAAAATTCATATTTTTTATATGTGTTAAAATTATTATTATATGAAGGGAGAAACCATGTCAATCTTGTTTCGATTCATAATTCGATGTATAATTTATACAGAAACCATAATTTCAATAAGAATTTTTTTAAAAGAAAAGGATGATATATTCAAATCGTTTGAGAGATAAATATATAACCGACTCATTTTTGTTCATAATATAGAAAAAGAAAACTCTAGAATCTAGTAACATAAAATGTATTTTAATATTTCATTAGATATATCATTTAGTTTTTTATACATCACTGTTTTTTAATCACACTCAATGTGGATAATCTAAACATTTAATTATTAGATACAATTCATGGATATCTAACAAACTGACCATAGATTATGTGTATTATATATTTGTAAAACACATAAATATAAAATTTCTAGATAAAAATCAAATTAATTTTTTAATTATGTTATTTAAAATTATTACTTTTTGATAGGGTGGTTAATAAATATATGTTATATCACGACAGTATGTTTGTGTTGAGACATAAAAACCCAATGTATTACTAAAAATGGAAGTATATTAAAGAATAAATATAAATACTAAACTATCGTAATTTATTTCAAAAAATTTATATATTTTGGTTAAAAAAGATTCTATGTTCAAAATATCATAATGGAAATGATTGTGAATATTGGGTTTTCAAATTTAAGAGAGAGATCAAAAATATTAAAAGAACCACATCCCCGAATAGGTAATTTCTAAAGGTAATTGCAATTTTAGAAAAAATATATTTTAATCATTCGTTTATCAATATTTTCTAAGTAATACCAATATTAGTGACAACCTTATTACACAAAATAATATGTTGTTTTTGTAGAGATGAATGAACATTATACATGACTTCAAAATGTTTTTGGAAAATATATTTTGTGGACTACCGGCTATTTTTGGGATCTAGTACTGGCTATAATAGTAGAAATTCTTTTATAGATTGAAACAACAGTTTTAAAATATATATTTATTATTTTTGTTATATTTATCTATGTGAAGTGTAATAGAAGAAATCAATTTGTTTTGAGGGATGACCAATAAATAAATAAATTGTAGGTAAATGGAGGAGGTGGAGGTGGATTCAGAGTCATAGTTAGAGACCGAGGTGGATTGGGACGAAAATATGGAGATCAATGAAAAAAAGAGATCATGTGATGGCTTGAAAACAATACAATTATTGGGAAATTTTGTAGAATTTGGATCATAATAAGGTTTTGACTGAGAAAATGTGTTGAAAACAGTGGATAACTCGTTCCACTTTCGATAAGTATCATTGTGCATGTGTTTCATGTTTCTTATTAGAAAAATATTTTCAACGCATATTCAAGTTATTTTGTACATGGATTTCAGTGGAGGTGTTTTTTCATAAAATAAAAAACCCCACTTTTTCCTTATATTTTTCATAGGTTAAAATTTATGTAATAACATTCAATGTATAATAAAATGATTCTAAAATGTTATAAAAACCTATCAACAAGAAAAAACTAAAAAAAATTGATGCAGTTGATTTCCCATGTTTTCTTAAAATGTAAAATAATTATCTTCTTTGTGATGAAAATAATAAATTGAGAGTCATAAAACACCAATCTAATAATACTTCCATTGTTAGCATTTTTTTATAAAAAATGTGGAGCCATGCCAAGGATAGAACAAAATTTATGTGGTCAAAAAAATTAATACATTGTATTTCTCTTAAGGAAATATTACATCATTCCAAAAAAGATACTACATCCCTAAAAATAAGACACTTTTTATCCCCTAAAGTTGCATCATTGGCATCGAAGTCTACCAACTTGTTCACCTTGAACAAGTATGAACGATGTCCACTAGCGATTATAGAAGCCTTTTGAATTTACAGATGATATTTTTAATAGAACATGAGATTTTTATTTTCCCTTGCAATGAACCACTAATCATAGAAGAATATGTATCCACTGACTAAGTATAATGGTGTGAGAGTTGCACAACTCAATACCATTCAGTAACTTGTGTGCCTATGTCATGAGGGAATCTCCCTCCCCAATGTACACGTTGAAGTCTAGGATAACCGGCTCTGGAGGATCCAGAATGAACCCTCCACCCTATATGACCCCTGATAGGAAAGATCCATCCATATTGATCCTGGTAGGACTCAAAGTGTCCATTATCTTTTTAAATTTTATATTTTAAATAAAAACATGTTTCTAATTGAAAACTAAGAAAACATATATATATTTTTTGTGATAATTTAGGTATATGATTAATAATATACTTTTGATGTGTATTAATGAGTCTCATATAAAATTGATAGATAATGTGACTGGTATTAGGAAAATTGTGTGTTTCTAGTTTAAAATGAAATTTTAATAAAAAATTTGACATACTCAAGAATGATTTAAAACAATTATATTGTATTAATACATTAGGAAAATTAAATATAAGTCAATTTTTTTGTTTATTAATCATCAACACCTATATTTAAAACATATTGTGGCCAGAATGACCCTATGTGTGACTTTTAATTTAAAATTGACATTAATTTTAATAACAATGGAAACTGACATACCCAAAAATGAGAAACACACTCATATTTTTTATGATTTTGTAAAGTGATCCATAATTCATTTTTTACCTTTAGGAATCTGATGAACCTCAATCTGATACATGATGTTCCAGGATTGATTTAAATTGTCTTTTGGGATATTATATTTTTCATTTTTGTTAAAAAAATTATAACGAACTAAAAACAGAGAAACCCTTATTGGGTTGTGTTTATAAAGTAGTTAAATTATTTATATTTAATATTTTACTTGTAGGAGGTAATATCATGTAAAACTGACACGTGATGTGACCAGTATGCATGTGATCCTTCATGTTTAAAATGAAATTTTAATAAAAAAATCCATCATACTAAAAAATTGATAAAATGAATTCATAGTCTTTTTATAATTTAGTAAAATGATACATATTTCATTAGGTATGTGTATGAATTTTCTACACCATAATCAAACACATAGTGTGACCAGTATGACTACAAGTGCATATTTTTATTTAAAAATGACATTAATATTAGTTTAAAAGACAACTGACATACTAAACATTGAAAAAAACAAGTGGTTTTTATACATTAAGAAAAGGATACACATGCCATATTTTTGTAGGAATCAAATTAAAATCAAAAAAATACACCATTTTCCTAGTATGACTCAATGTTTCTTGTCACCAGTTTAAAATATTCATTCCTATTAAAAAAGTGGCACACACAAAATACAAACAAAACAGAGATAGATCATCTTTTTAATTTTGTATAATTATTCATTAGTAATTTTTATTTATAGGAATCGATCTCATCTAATGATTACACGTGTTCTGATTGACATTACTCAATGTTTGTGTTTCCATTTAAAAATAAAATTTTTGAAAAAAAATAATTGATGTACTCAAAACTTTGAAAACATAATTTTTTTATCTATATAATTTTGTAAAAATATCTATATTTCATTTGGAAGTAGTAGGAATCATCCACACCACAATCCGATGCACGGATTCACAAGTATGACAACAACTTTACATTTGTTAACTCTAATTTGACTTTAGTTTCAGTAAAAAATGAAATGAACAAACTCAAAACTATGAAAAAATCATATTATTTGGAAACATTAGTAAAAATATACCTATTTCATTTTTGACATGTAAGAATTAGTCTCACTGAAACCTGATACATGATGTTTTAGACAAGACACAAACTATGTTTGGTAAGTTTAAAACATTCATTTTAGTTCAAAAATGACACTGTCTAAAATGGATGAATATTCACATGTATTTACATTATAATTTAGGGTAACTATTAATATGTATTTTTATGGGTGAGAGTTAGTCCCATATTAGGCCAACACACGATGTGATTGGAACGAATCATTGTGCATGTTTTTAGTTCAAAATAACCTTTTTCTAAAAAACACAAAGGGCTTACTCAAACCAAAGAATCATCATTTTGATTAACATGATAAATAATTAAAAAGACTACTGTATTATTTAGGACATGTAAGAATCAACCTCAAATCAATCAAACATATGGTTTTATTGTTATGACTCTAAGTATGTCTTCTGTTTTAAAATTTACATTAATTTTTTTCAAAGAAAAATGACAAACTAAAAATTGAGAAAACTCATTTATATTGTATTTATATTTTATGGAATTTATAAATAAGTTATTTTTATGTATAATAATCATATGAACCAAAATCTATTAAACAGTGTGCAATAAAAGACCCAAAGTCTCTTTAATAAGTTAAAAATTAACATATAAGTCCAAAAACATTCACGTTCTGAAAACCTAAAAACCTAATAATAATTTATTCATATTTATGGAAGTGATTCATAATACATTTTATATGATTATGATTTATTATCATGTTAATCTGAGACATCTAGTGTCTTTTATGAATCCATGTGTGTGTTTTATGTTTAAAATGGCATTCTTGTAAAAAATAGAAGTGGTATACTCAAAATTATGAAAATGGATTAGGATTGAGTTTATACTTTAGTACAAAGATCCATAATAAATTTTGGACATTTAGGAATCATAATCACCCCAATACAACACACATTTTGATATGTATGAATCCATGTGCACTATTTCAATATATTAGTTTCATTTATGTTTAAAATGAGCATAAATTCCCCAAAACTATGAAAATGAATCTATATTTTTTTCTAATGATAATATCTACTATTACATAATTATTTTGTGTATAATATTTATATTATAGTTATTTAGATAAATGTAACAATGATAATTCTTTAAGATTAACATGAAATGGTGCGACATACAAGAATCAACCGCAACACAATCTGATACACAGTGTTCCCAGAATGAAACGATGTTTAGTTTTAAATTAACACATTCTTTTTAATTTATTTATTTATATTATTAAAAACGAAATAAATATTTTCTTATACAGATGAATTATTTTTCACTAGAATCTATGGTTAGTTCTTCTATATATGTACAATCATCTTCACTATAATATTGTTTTTTTTCAATATTTGATTTGTAAATTATACTTCATTTATATTTTTTATTTGTATAGGATTTCACTAATTTATGGTGTTATTTATATTGTAGCAATATGCTATTGCATCACTATGTAGAATGCTATATTTTTGTTGCTACAGTGCACTATTATAGCATATTTCAGTATACTCATTTATCAACACATATATTTAGTGCAAACAAATTTCTCCATTATTATTACACATAGAAGCATCTATAAAAGATTCCATTTATTATTTCTAAACAAATTTCTGATAAATATGTTTTTTATCAGTGATATAATAACAATGATTAATGGAAATGACTTTTTTACAATGCTTTGGTAATTTTCACTTCTCTATTACTTATGAAGTCGTTTTTTTATCACTATTAAAGGCATTTCATATATTAGTAGTGATGGGGAATGTGTTTTTTAAATGTAATTGGGAGTGGTTGTGTATTCTATTATATCATCAATGAGACACAGAATGGTGTGAACTATGTATTTCTATTATTGTAATCTAGTGTCTATTTTTGAGGAATTTATTGCGAGGAGGATCCAAGTAGTGAATTCTTGTGTAGTTGGGAATGTAATGGTAGATTGAATTGAACACCATTTCTATGATATAATTTATGCTATGTGTATATAGTTTCCCCAAATAAGGTCTCCTAAATAGAAATCTAGGTGATGGACCACTGACCTTATGAATATCACCCTATATTTTGGAGCCCCCCAACTACAAAGAAGGGTGTAAGTCAGAATTTTTGGTATAATATACCTCATATTTATAAATATAAACAACATATATATGAATTTTAATAAATAAAAATATAAAAATAAATAACCTGACACATCTAATGAAAATTAAATGTCTGAAATTTCATAAAATCCTAAAAACATTCATTGATCACTGATCGGCTGATCAGATATAGGGAAACCGTAAAATAACAAAAGAGAATAGCATCTCAAAATTAAAGAACCACCCTTTGTATCTATAAATTTAATGTCAAAATATCCATGTAACCTCTGTTATTATTCCCATCTATACACTTCCAAAAATACCATTTTCCATTCTTATATTCGGCAAACAATGTTATGCGCACATCTTAGAGTGTCAGTGTAGCTGTGTGTCTAAAATATTTAGTCCACCACCAATGGGGACCCTTTATAATGTTAATACATATGTGAGTGTAAGAAAATAATAATAAATGGAAACCGAAACAATACCCAAAACTCTTTAAAACTTTGATTATAATTTCCGATTGTCTAATCACAGCTTGGGGAAGAACAACGCATGACCCACAATCACATTTCAAACACCACTAAATTCTCATTTTAATGGCCACTTGGTGAATGTGACATCAATAAACCAAAAATATGAAAACTTCATCTAAATTCCATGCCCAATGGCCCCAATAACCCATACAAATTGAGAAAATATTGTTCACCATGGTGATCCCATTAACCATAGAGCATCTAACACATTTTATGACCATTTCCCAATAGTCTTGTGTTTATAAAAAACCCACATGTTTTTATTCCTACCAATGATGTATCCCCCTAAAAATAAATGGTTGACCCCAACGCCCTCAATCGCTCATATCACTACAAAAAAAAGTGACTTATACCAACAAAAAAATTTACAACAAATACTATATATGTTGGTAAAAATGAGCAATTCCAACAGATATTAAATTTTTTTAATATTTAACTTTAGTACCAACATTTATTTTTACCTACATATATATCTACTACAGTTAAGGTTTAATACCAACAAATATTTTTACAAACAATTTTATTTGTTACTTTATGATACTAATACTGACAGATTTTTCACCAACAAATCAATATGTTATTATTATTCATTATTATTGATAATTTTTTCCCAACATATAAAGTTGTTACTATTATTTATTCAATACAGAAAAATAATTTAAGAATAAAAATTATTGTTGTAATTAGTAAATTGTGTCATAAAAATATATATTTCTGTTAACAAAAATAAAAATAGTATAACTCAAATTTCTATGTTAGTCAATAAAAATTATGATGTTACTAATAATTAAATATCAAAAATATCTAGAACAAATTGAACTTTTTTCCAATATATATTATTTTTGAAATATAATTATAATTATATTTTACTAAATTTTATCAGAATTAAATTTTTAGAAAAAATAAAAACATTATAATGAAAAAATATATATATAATCCTTAAATAAATGAAAAATAAATTAATGAAAAACCAATCCCCTAATCCTCATGGTCTTCCCCGTGCTGCTATTCCCCGAATTTCTTCGTCGCCCACTGCCTCCAAACAGGTGATCTCGACCTACACTCCCAAACCTATTTCTATACAATTATCCCCTTGTTTGGAACTCTCTCCATTCGATTTCTACTTCTTTCTCGGTGCTCTTTCGTCATAATTCGGTAACACACACTTCTTCTTGCAAGTGAGGTTGTGTGGGGTTGGTCTCCTGTGGTGATTGTTGGCATTGTTCATGTTTCATTTTTTTTTTCAATTTAGGGTTTCTTCACCAATATTTCAGCTAGACCCTCACCGATATTTGATCTTCCCATTCTATGTTTCCCCTTAGGGTATGTCAATTTAGGCTTCAATCGGCTTTGATATATATCATCTCCGGCTGTCCCGCTAGGGTATGAAGACAACCCTCCCATCCCAGGGAGGTCTCGGTTTTTCAATCTTAATCCAACGAGCATGAGATTTTTCTTCATTCTCATGATCCCTATTAATGAAGGGAGGTCAGGTCAGTTCCAGCTTTTTGGTTTCTATTCATCTGTTTGTGCAATTTACTTGGCGAGGGGATGTGATGGAGATTGTGTTTCTTGGAGGCTATGTTTTTTTGCCTGAAATTTCTATTGAATGAGCTGATTTAGATAGATTGTATAATGGCATACATGTTTATGATTTTCCTAGATTGGTTTGTATTTGTATTGAAATCCAAGGTTTTCAATTATTCCATCGGATAGAATTCCTTATGTTGTGTGGCCAATATTTTCTTTTATCTAATTCTCATGATTTTGATTCAAAAATAATACACTGAAAAATGAAGATGGATATGATTTTGGGCTGGATTTGTCTTCTCTGGCAAGACAGTGCATGGTGAGGATCATGTGTTCATCATGTTATTTATGTAAAATAAGGTGGATCTCTTATAGTTGTTATTTGAAATGGAAATCATAATTGTGATTCTGATTTTAATGTTTCTCACTGTTTATTTCATTCTAGTTTTTTTGGTTATTGAGGATTCTTCCATGTTTATTCCTTTATTTTCGATTCTTTATGATTTCTCATGCTTGTTAATTATGGTACATTATGGTTGGAGATGGGGAGGATGACATCCTGTTCTCTATAGATGTATGATGAGCTAAGAGGATGGGAACACGTTTTTCATTGATTCTACTTTTTTTCATTGATTTATTTTTTTGTTGGATATTTTTATCTCATTTGCATGTGTGCTTTTAAGAATCAGGGGTTGTATACATATTTCATAAGAGGTGGTAATTGAAGAAATGTTGATGCTATAAGAGAGTTAGTTTGATGTCATTTTGATGACATGAATGCAAGGATAATGCATGATTTTCGATATGATGTTCATCAGGGTGTTTCTTGGATGATTTTATCTTAATGTTATGGTTTCCTAGAATTGGAATATTTAAGGCTCCTATTCACTACAAATTCCAGGTAAGCAATGAATTATTCAAGTCTGGAATGATATTTTTATTTTCCATCTGGGTTTTAACAGCTTTTCCCTTAAATAATTCTATATCTTTTGCGGTATCAGTTTATAGGAGCCCCATATCTTGTGTTCCTTCATGTCAACAATGACACTCGTACTCCCATCCTTTTTATCCATTAATTTTTAATTTTTCTGTGATTTACTTATATGGAATTCATAGTCATAATCACTTTAACACCACTTTTTTTTCTTGGGTTCTGGTAATGTCTCAAAAGAAATAGCATCAGCTTCGTAAGGATGCTTCTCAATACCTTCAATAGACGAGCTCTTCTACTTCAAAATGGAAGACATGGTAATACTAGTAGCACTACCACTGGGTATCATCTTTTAATTCCATATAGTGTTTCATCATTGGGAATAAAAACATGAAAATTCGTTTACACTTTATTTTGAAGATCCTTTCTATCTCCCCTTGAATGAACGGTGAAATATTTTGGATCCGAACACTCCACGATAAAAGATAAAATATGGTCACTTTTCCTCTTGACCAAAAAAATCCCAGCTTTTTTCCCACACAGGATTCCAAATGTTCATTGGGACTATTTACAAAAATAGTTCCATAATAATACACTACCTTGTCATATTCTTTTATCAATCAGATGACGACATTGACTCCATATCTGCTTAAGTAATGGCATACCAAATCACTCATCCCTCTCTCGGTTATAACCAAATCTTGTTTGAAATGTTTTATCCGTATGTAATGAATCTCAATGTACCTTTTCATTTTTCATACTCCCCAATCATCTTCTCTTACGAACTCTACTTTTTTTTGGTTTTCCAAATTCTTAAAATAGGGTACTTGGTATGGATTGGTTGTTGTTTTTTATAGGGCTTTCAATTAATGGTCAACCCCCTTAATTCATTATCAATGTAGAGGCTATGTTTGAGATTTTAGGCACCCCAATCTCTTTTTGACATATTATATAATGTTATAATCCTCCAGATCATCCTCTATATAGTTCCTTATTGGATATTGGGTTGTTTTTTCTTGGAATTTTATGGTAATTAATGTATCATGTTGGAATTGTATTATTATGTCAAAGATTTTTTGTTTAGTGACATGACTATAATCAAATATAAATAATGATACCTAGTTCACATTATTTCAAATTAGGAATGCATCCCTATGTATTTTTCTAGGGAATTCTCCCTAAATATTTGCAATTGGATATCTATTGAGTATTAGTTCATTGGTATTTTGTTTATTAGATTCCAAGAGTTATTTCATGGGGGGAACTCCTGATGATTTGGGGGATATTTTCTAGTTGAATTAAATTTAAATTAAATTTAAATTTTTTTCTAATATATTCTTTATATTAGGTGTAATGATATAGGTTCTCAAAAAGATGATTAATTTTTTTGTATACATTTTTGGTATTGGTCATGATTTTTCTATGACTGGTAACACTAAAAAGGGGTAGGAGGACTCATTAATTTCTAACAAAATTCATGTTTTCATATTAAATTCATGTGTGTCATGTAAGAATTTGGTTTATATATTTAAAAATAGGTCGAGTGACTATATTTTAGTGAAATAGGATTTTTAAAAGATTCTAACAGTGACATAACTATGGAAAATTTGTATTAGGTATTTGAGAGAGCCGAAGTAATATATCTCTAAGGGTCACAATGAATATTATGTATTAAAGAATGAAAAATTGGTTTTGGATTATGTTTTTAGTTTTAGTTCATATGGGTGATCCATATAGATATTATTGGGGGGATTTAAAGCATCTATCCATTGTTGAATAGAAATTTTTATCTAAACCATTTCAATTTTTTGGGGGAGGCAACTAGAATATCAATGGGAAATGGAAAACCTCAAGTGGGAGGTGTGGGATTATGTAAATATGTGTCATGATCCATGTAAATTCATCGGACCTTGTATGATAATGTTATTAGATGGTGGTGTTGGTTACCAGTGTCTCTTGAGAGTTACTAGAGTTACATAGTGATAGTAAACAAATCATTTTTATTATTTCGATATAGAACTCATATGGAAGTGGGAATCAGAGAATTTAATGGATACAAATATCAAGAGGGAAGACATGTATGGGGTTTTTTATAACCCCCCAACCCTAGATACCCAGAGTCAGTGCATTGTTACATTAAATTAGTATGATCACAAGGGATCAAATCCCGAAAGACTGATCAGTTTAGTAGCCTTTGAATTTTTAGATACAAACAGAAATTTTACATTAAATTATGAAATAAAAAACAACAACAGTGTGTCTCCTTTGAGCACATTCATCTCCCTTCTACTATCCCTATAGGTCAGTCATAATATACATCTTTTCATCCTGGGAAAAATAAAACATAAAAGGGGTGAGCTCAGGTGCTCAGTATGAATAACAATATAGCGAAAGCATTTATAAATAAGAATAATCATTTATAGAAATGTATAAGACTAAAACCAAATACATTTAATCATAAAGATCCGAATAATATGGAAAAGATAAATCACATAATTCTATTTACATATTCACATGTATATTCTACTAGTCAAATAATCACCTAAAATATCAATAGCCAATTCCTTAATGAAGGAATGCATATTGCCTAACATCATAACCACATAGTGAAGGCCTCGTTCCAAGACTACAAATAAGATTTAGTCTAGGACATTTTTTAAGAAACTAGTTTGTCTCATGAGACCTACCAATGCATCGAGGAGCTATATAGGGCTCCACCCGTCACTTAATAAGTCCAATTCATTTCTCATATGAGAAGGCGAAAACATAACTTAAACAATCGTGTTAAAACATGCATATTAAATGTTATCATATTAACTATAAACCATAAGTGGTATAAAAATAACACATCCATGGTTAAAAATATCAAAAAATAATCAATACAGTATGGAAGATTGTATCATAATAAATCAACATCAAACAACAGTAAAATCCATCAGAGGATGTTGACATAGTAGAAATCCAAACTAGTTGAGAGTAATATCTATTTCTATATTGAAATAATTTAAATGTAAAATAATTATAAAAGAAAACATTTCTATTTAAAATATTATTAAAATCATCTAAGGGATTCTCTGAAGGTTTTATAACGGTGGAAAATAGCCGCACTCACCTTATATGTTAAAATAACTTTCATTCCTAAACTTTTTTGAAAAGGTCATAAAGAAAGATGCTTGGGGAATGAAGGAATGATTTCATTAGAAAATTTTTATAAAAATTAAAACATGTGTATAAGTGAAATTAAACCATAGTATAGGAACTAGAAAAAATGTTTTGAAATATATTTTTTATGAAACACAGTAGTGGATGAAAAAGAATTCTTAGTAGATACTCATGTATAAACAACCTTATATAATGAAGAGATTGTTTAATTAACCTTGACTATGTACTTTACCTAGATATAGGGTATGTTACCCTCTACTATAATAGTTAAATAAATTTTATTAAATTATACAAGAAGAATATACATTTATATGATATCATATACGATTTTCTAATATGGAATTCTTAATAATATTTTAGTAGTATCATTGTTTCAGGTGTTAAATGATTCATTTTACATTAAATGTTTTGTTATATAAGTCTTGTTTGTAATTTATAGGATGTATTTGATTCATATACAGAATGATATAATGTTCATAGAAATTATTTTTAATCATAAAATGAAAATTATTTTTGAAAGATTACGATGGGGAATGAATCTCATCGCGTTCATGGAGACGGTAACCCAGTCGTACAATGAGCGACAATATCATTCAATTAATGTTGATATCGTATTTAATTGGATGGTATATCATATATACAGAATCATTAAAATGTTATATTTATTATTTATATAAATTTTACTCACTATTATGCCCATCCAAATAATGATGTGTGGAATAACAACAATAACATAGTGTGGTGATAGTGAGCCCTACATACGCACGTATGGTGACTTTGTCATTCATAGGATGGATAGAATAATGAATATGAATGTGCCATATTTATAATAACATCCCAATTTTTATATGGTTATAACGTAATTATTTTGGTAAGTAAATAACAATGATAGAAGAAGTGAAATAAGAAATGAACATTAAAATAGGTGATTAAATTATTACTTATTTCCGGTTGTTTCTTTTTATTTGATCAAAAGGGACCATTAGGATCAATTTTTAATAAAATTAATGCCGCTAGGTTGATTTGAGGGTATTTGGGAAGATATTTGTGTAGGGGATGGATGGGGAAAATGGATTTGCAGGTGTGATTTTGAGAGATGGGGAAGTACTGTTTTATAAGAGAGATGAGGGTCACATTAGTAAAAAAATGAAACATTATTTTGTATACCATCATATTCGGTTTATAAATGGCTCAAAAGGATTTATTTAGGGGATAAAGTGGGTTTGGGTCGAAAAAAACTCAACCAAAAGGTTTGAAATAGGTTTTGGTCACTATATTGACCTTATCTTTTAGATTTATCTCCTAGTTAAATAGATTAACTTTTACAATGTATTCTTTTATTATTATAATAAATGGTTGATAAACATACTATAAAAATTAAAAATAACACCATGTGGTTTATAATTGATATATATAATATTATATAAGTCCATTGGAAAATCCTAGTATTTTTTGGATTATTATATCAATTAATAATATAGTATTTGTTTTAAAAAATCATTTATTTCGATTTTGACAGTATTTAGTATTATGTTTTGTGAAGGTCATAAAAATTTATCCCTCATTAAAAAATTTCTTTAATCAACCCAAACATATCATATTAACATAGATAATTATTTTAATGATTTGAAAGTCTCAATATACATTTACTTGGATATTTATAGTATCAATTATTTTAATCATTCATTACTAAAGTAATTACTCCATCATCATTGTGTCATAAGTGAATTTAACTACTTATAGTCTAAAAAATATAAATAAAATATAATTATGTGGGAAACTGTTTTATATTTCTAATGAATATTTCTATTTGAATATATCTTATAAATAACCTTATATTAAAAATGGTTTAGTTATTAAATTTTGAATTTAGCACTTTTAAATATTCACTAAATAAAATAACAATAATTGTCCAAATCTAAACCAAGTTGACCATAAGGATCATATTTTATTATGAAGGATTATTTTGGTTGAAATACACTTATACAATAGAATTATGACCTATGTAAGGGTAATTATAATATCATAGTCTTTAATAAACTGTAATCATCTCCATTGGTGTGTGTTTAACTCCATTTGGGTGACAATACATTTCGTACATTTTACACAATATGATATTATATATATCAAAAATTTAAACATAAATATAATAAAAATATTTAATTAATTAAGAAAAACACTATGATATCTGCATCATGATTTAGAATTTTTATGGGTTATTAATTGACCTGGGACATTAGTTATCACCATGTCATTTTTCAAAAAAACACAACCTACAATATTCTTTAAAATATAACTATATATCAAAAACCCTTCTCCACAATAGGTTAGAGTATGAAAAATTACCGTAATTGACCTCTTCCTTGGTCATTAAAGTATTCTTTATATTAATATATCCACATAAACATTACACACATCCATGTTAACAGGGTTGGGGGATATTAAAATCAATGGAAATTTTGAAATAATTGACATAATTATAAATTTAATTCAAAAACAACTATTGACATCCCTTGCAGATGTTTTTATATGCCATTAATTAATCGCTTATTTATTATAAGGAACCATCAATATACCCAATATTATAATTATATTACTGAAAATTATAATTCTTGTTTCCTAAATTAATAAATTATAAACATATAATATAGATTTTCCTTTTTAAAATTCGTTAGAATAATACTAAATAATATTCATTTTCTATATTACCCTTAAAATATATAATAATATCATCAATGAAGACTTACAAAAAAATATCAGCCTAATTTCAAAATCAATTTCTTACAAAATCCAAGGATATATAATATGTATTTGAAAGATCAAATACTATCCCTTTGAATTTATAGTGTTAATATCTTTTGAAAATGTTTATCATGGGTATAAGATATCTCTCGACACTTAATTAATGCTATGTAGATAAAATATAAACCTTTGATAGGTATTCACCCCCTCAATATTGATCAAACAAATAATCAATGTAGTGAATATGACTCTTTTTATTGATCATGATCTTGTTAAGTTTATGATTTTCAATGAAAATATTAATTAACCAATCCTTTTCTTGATATAGGGAACAAGAGAATCCATCATAGAAGTAGTTAAATACTTAATAAAATTGTATAAATTGTTTTGATGTTTCTTCTTCATTCATTCCAATTCAATTTGAAGAATTATACAAGGACTCTAAAATAGAGGAATTAAACCATGAATGATTTAAAATAAAAATTCATCCACATTTTCTGGGGGAAAATAAATAAATTTATTGATAAATACATCAATATTTTCATGTACAATACTCATATATTAGATATACATTTCCTCCATAACCATTTGACCAATGTATTTCATGTTTGAGGTATTATGACACAATTAAGTAACAAGTATCAAAATGGATTTCATAATCTTATTTTTATTGATATTTCATCAATAGATGATTTTGGTTATTCAATGAGACATAATTAATCTAAAATTTGATATTATATTAATGTGGGGAGAGCCAATCCATGCCCAAAATCATTTAAAATATCACAAATGATTGAATAACATGATTTATTAGGGGTAACTTCCCAAAAACACAATTAGAGAATATTAAAATACCTTCAATGAGGTCATAATACCATAAGAAATTTCCAAATATAATTAAATACCTTATATTTGAGGTTATGAATTAATATTCATAGAAAATATGCATGATATAAGACAATTTGAAGGAACATAATCTAATAAAACATTCATATATTAGGGTAGATGAATAAGAGTACCTTTCATTACAACATTATCAAGAACCTCCTCAATGATAGTTATTTTATAGCCTCTATCTTATTTGATTGGCCCTAAAAGTTTATTATATCAATTATAACAGTTACCAATTATATAGTGGAATTTATTTTTGTAATTCAAAAACTATATTCATTTTATGTAATAATTTTTGAGTGGTGTATTAGTTTGGAGCTTATTGTCATCTATTTTGTTAATTGGACAATTTATGGTTCATTAAAAATTTATGTCATTAATGGCATACACTATAAAATGTAAAACATATTCATAGATATTTTGGGAAATTTCAAAAGTTGTACATATACAAAATATATTAGTTAGGTGGTTGAAGATTCCTTCTTCCATGTTATTTAACTTTTTTAAGTAAATTAAACTCCATTTTAATATTCAGTTATAAATTCCATGATAATAATTTGAGTCTAATTTCCATTTCTATATTAAGTAAACATCAAAAAAATATTCATGGTTATTCATGTACATTATGGATAATTCCTTTTTGAATACATAATTTTATGAAACTATTTAAGTGATTGAATTTTATTCAAGTGCCAACAATAAAACATTATTTGTAATTAGAAAGTTTTTTTATTTTTGATTAATAATAAAAAATCATATTTTTCTCCTATTTATTTAGAAAAAATTTTCCCCAATCAATTTAATTGTGGAAATTTTGTGGAAAATATTTAGATAAGAATAATTTATTAAAATCATACCATTATAAATAGTCAATTTCACCCTTCTTTATTTTATTATTTATCATAGTACACCATTTTATGACATCACTTTCCAACGAAAAACAGTGAATATTACACTTTCATGTTTAGATAATTGAGGAAAGGAAAATATGTTTTCTATTAGACTGATCCATTTCTCAATAATTTTGGAAATATAAGATCCTTAAAAGGATTATTGTAAATGACCCATGAATTATTTGATATTATGTTTCTCATTATTTAGAATTCTTTGGACTGAACCTAATTCAGGTTATTAACATAACATGAGACAATCGTTACTAAAAATGATTCACAAACTATCTCCCATCCCATTTAGTTTCTAATTATTAAAATATCCAAATTTGTCATGACAATCAATTTTTACTCGGTTTCTCTTAGTTAAAGCCTTTTAATAATAAAAAATATATTTACATGACTGATTAACCTTCGTATTATAAAAAAATCAGAGGGTAAATTATATGAATTTTAAAATTAAACATATAAATCCTTCCATTACAATATCATCATCCTAATATGTGAATATTTTTTATTAAACTAGTTTGATTTGTGTTCTGTTCTATAATACTTACTTTGATGATACCTAAAAAATTAACCCCACACTACATAAGATGAATTTTAGAGAAAATATATATTTTATTAATTATTTACATGATTTTATCATTACATATCATATGTAAAATTCACAACCATACATCCCAGACATTATATTTCATTTTATATTAGCTACATAAATTTATTATTTCATATTAATTATTTAATATCTCATAAAAACATCTATACACCATACATATTCATATACACATTATGGCATGTAATTTTCTAGGGAGATGAGAAAACATACTATGTGAGATCATATGGTATGTAAAGGGAAAACATATCATAATTTAAATAGGACTAGATCATAATAAATTGGTAAAATGTAAACCTACTAGAAATTATTGATTAAAATGAATACAGAGTCATAAATGTTTTTAGAAGGCATTATACAAGTATAAATAAACTCAAAAGGATCTTCTCCAAAAATGAAACATATCCCATTGAACACGAATGAGGAAACATTGGAAATTAATCTTTATATCTGGTGAATAACATAGGATTACAACAAAAAACAAAGCATAAAAATCATAACATATTTAAAGGTAAATGAAAAATACAATCATGACATACCAGATCATGTATCACCACTATTTTCCAATAATATTCAAGATAAGGCATCACTACAAATATTTAATAGTATATAAACCATTAGTATTCATGTTCCATAATAATATCATATGATATATAATTTTATCAAACTAGTCATGTAATGATAGAACATACATATTTTCTACACAGGAAATGAATCATTATCATTATCATAGAATATGATTA
Organism: Viscum album; assembly: GCA_963277665.1. NCBI lineage: Eukaryota > Viridiplantae > Streptophyta > Magnoliopsida > Santalales > Viscaceae > Viscum > Viscum album. The sequence goes on along the minus strand of OY728121.1, from coordinate 1,650,570,925 downwards.
GAAAAAACATTGGTTTTTTCGAATTCTCTAATGGTTTTTCGAAATATAATATTGAGAATTATTTTTCATGATAAATAATTAAAATCAAAAAAATAATTGAATCCAAGGAAGATTTAGATTGTGATTTATAATAAATAACCCCACATGAGATCTATATTTTTTATATAGATATGAGAATGAAAGTCAAATCCCCAATAGAGTTTTTATAAAACATTTTTAGTAATGTTGTGATAAATATATTAATTATAATTCAAAAATGTTTTTTCATATTGTAATAATAATAAATTATAACAAATATTTTAAAATATTTCGTAATAACATAATCATTAACTAGTTTTTTACAACAAAAAATCTATAGTGGAACAAAGAATTATATTAAAGTGAAAAGAAAGGTATTTTTATTCTTTCTAAGGAGTTTTGGAGAAAATATTACTTGATGAAATAGTTATAAAATTTGATTTTAAGGATGTAAAGGGAAATATATATTAAAAAAATAATATAAATAATTTTATAAAAATAAAAAATAAACAAAAGAGCTACTAGAGGTTATGATAATTATTCTACATGCCATTATGTGTTTATGAATAATGAAATCAATAAGGGAATATATTTATATGAAACTAAAATATAACCAAATTGAAAGTGAAAATACAATATGAAATATAGAAATGTAATTGTATGACAAAGATAAAAAACATATTCATTGAAGAAACACTGTGACTTTAGGAAATAGATATTCAGTAAAAAACCCATAAAATGGATTTCAGCTATGTCAAACATGCGGTATCCTCTTAAATTTTTAGTTTTATGATATTTAATTTTCAATATAAGATCCATATTAATATATATTTTTCTCTATACCATTCGTTTATAATTTTTTTATAAACTATATATTTACCTTTCTTTGATTAAATTAATATTCATATGTTTTCACTATTTTGTATATAATAGATTGGGCATGATTGTTTCAAAACATGATATTTATTATGCTTTCATCACCTCAATAATGTACATGGTGGTAATTTAGGTTTTTTTCATATACCTTTCTTATAAATGGTCCTTTTATTGGATCTACGGTGATGGTTTATAGATTACTATTGAAATATAATTTAATATATATTTATATTAAATAAAAAAAATTATAATTGATTTACATTTATAAATTACCATTATAAAATTTTGAAAACAGTATTTATTTTACTTTATTAAATACAATTACTCTCATTTATGTTCCCTAAATCATTCTAGATATAACTATTATAGGATTGATCTTGTAGCTTGTAGAACCAACAAATACAAAAACACATTATAAGAAAAAAATAAAAATTAATGTGTTGTTTTATATTTTTATTATCACCATTATAGTTGAATAATGGTTTATAATATAAGTTAGTATATTGGTAAACTATATTGAATAATAAATTCTGAAAAATAATAAAAAATCAGTGGGTAGAGGATAATTAATACAATTGAGGCTTAAATATCTTCATATAGATTCTCCTAAATTTGATGGATTTAGATATCCTTAATGTGAATAGATGTTACAAAATATTATCTGTGACTTATTGGGATGTAATTTGCATAGGGATGAAAGATAATAGAAAATTAATAACATGCTTTCTGTTTGGTTGAGGTGGTTTCCCAATATATGTGATCTTGAGTGGCATTTTCACAAATAGTCACCCAAGAATAATTAAATAATGTCATTTAGCATTAGTAATGGTCCTAAAATTGAAATATAATGTGGAAAAAGTATGTGGAGTTTAATCATGACCTCATACACTTAAAGTTAAAAATGTTTACTAGATTTTTAGGAATTTACCCCTTAATTTTATTCTTTTAACAAATTTACAAATATCATTTTTCTCAATTATTATCTCACAATCATATTTTTATGCGGAAAAAAACAATTACCATATTACTTTATTTATAAATTATAATTTACATATGAATTCAATTTTATTGGATTAAATTCCTAAAGGAAATATGAAGTCGTATCAATATAATAAAGTATAATGTAATTATTATTATAAAAATGAATTTATTCATATTCAATGCACATTTATAATAATTAAATTAATCATATATATATATATATATTATTTTTTATATTTTATCTAAAATTAGAAATAATATAATCCATTATAAGTGATTAAATTAATATTGTGAAAATATCTAGTTATGTATAAAACATTTCATTGATAAATCTTTTTGACATTAAAATATATAAATATTATTTATTTAAAATTAATTTTTATATACTAAATATTTATTTCGTTTTTTAAAAAAAATTGATCCTGAAAAATTTTCTCATTTAGTAAAATTATTACCTTACATATAAATTTTATAAATATTCAAAATGTATAAAAACTGTTATAATAATGAAAATATATATTTTTTAAATGTAATTTATTATATTAATAATTACCTTATTATATCATCATTATATATACTTACAAATCCCCTCAATAGCCCTATATAAGGCCAAAGGGGACCATAAGAAATGGAAGCTGTTTTATGAACTGATTCTACTAAAAAAGTTCTCATTGTAATTTACACTATACTGAACTTCCCCAACTAAACATTACTTCATGATTTAATTATTAATGCTCTGATTCATACTGATATATGGAAAACACTAGAGATTATCCCTTGTTTAGAGGCTCAAATAATTTATCCTTATAAGGATGACTTCTATAACATGCTACAATTATTTCTCATTTTTATATGGAATTTATATCGTGGTTACTTCTATGTATACCAGAAAATTCAATAGATTTGAAATAATAGTCACATTTTAAAATAAATAATATATCCAAAAACCATATAATTTGTGTAACTAATCCTTATTCTGTCATTTTATTGTGTTAGTGACAATATTATCCTAATAATTATATATTAAATGTTTATGTAACCCAATGACTATATATTTATCAGTTATATTACATCGTAATATTTAATCTTACGGATGTTGTCAAAAAATTTATCAGGTCCTTTTATTTCTATTCTAAGAATATTTATCACATTCTAAAATTGATATATTTTTCACAAAATTATTATCAATGGCATTATCCTGAACAAATATCAACATGAGGGGTATTTTTTCATGTTTTATATTTATTTTGATGTGGTTTTATTCAATTTTAAAATTTTATAATTATGTTTCATTTTGTTAGCCTATAATGTATTTCAATTTTCTGTATGATTTTCTCCCTTAATTTAATAATGTAATGTGAATTTTACTATTATGTTTTATATAAGAAATACTACCATGGAATCTATGGAACGATGGAAATATAATATTTATAGGTTATAGAATTACAATTCTAAGGGAGTTACATTGTATGATATACAATACTATGGAAATTTAACAATTATTTGGTATAACTAACCAGAGGTTCCCCAAGCCCTCACTCCCAGTTTCAGTGCTGATGGAAAACACAAAAATGTTATTCTATGATATCAAGTGATAAGACTCTAGGAAGTTTGAAATACATTACATAGATATAAAAATTAAATATAATAAATGATTACTAAATCATTAAACCCAAATGTTAAATGTTTTGGTAGATTATATGTATAAAAATTATACATGGATCATTTATTAACTAAATAATGATGAAATTTTGCATAACCTTAAGATTAGGAAATAATATATAGGCCACACCATGTAAAAAAACCCTAATTTTTTTTTAATATTATTATGATAGATTAAAAAATTCCCCCATTGCATCTTGATTATAATTTAAATAAAACACACCTCTTAATACATCTCATAAATATGTATAAACTAAATTGAAAAATGCACAAGGCATTTAAATTATACTGGGCTAACCCAAATATGATTAATCATATGAGAATAAAATGGAAAAGTTTACATATGTTAGAATAACATATGTGTGGGACTATTTAATTTTTTTTGGATTAAACACATTATCCATCATGGTTTACTACCAATCACACCTTAAAACCTCACATCTCATTATACTAATGTTATATCACTATGCCTTTAGTAAATTTAATCTGATGATTCTAATCAACATCGATTATACCCTCAATTAGGTTGTTATGAATACTGGTTTCATGAAAATTATTAACACCAAATTATTATAGAATCTATATATAATGAATTTGATATTCAATAAATATTCCCTTTTATAAATCCTTTTCCACCTTTGGTACAAATTCCAATGTTTAGGATTCATTCATTATTTTATGAAACTCTCAACATTCAGGAGCCTTCAAAACTATTTCAGAATCCATTTATACATGTTGAAATAAGTATATTTCTTCATGTAATGGAAGTTATAATATATTATATCATATAATAATTTCATTAATGTAAGGCTTCTATGAAATCATATCATTTATATTTACTTAATCTATTGGTCACTGAAAATTTGGATACAAAATTATTTTTTTAGGCATGAAAATCTATATATTATGTGTCTATTCCCTCCACTAAATATTCACAAAAAATTATATTACAAGAAAACATGTCACCAACATCCTATATTTTTAATCTTAATTCATGTTCTTCAAATAACATCCCAAAGGTATGCACCTAGTATATGAAAATTTGATTTATATTTATTCTCCAAACTAACGTGAAACTATTTCTTATTTATAAATTGAATTAAGATACCTAAAATAACCCATTTCATGAAATATTAAATGTTATAATTAAAATTTTCAAATGCTGGAAAATCATTCCGTTTTCATGAAAGAGAAGTCTATTCAATAAAATCACCTTTTCCCTTCCCCTAAATTTTGAACCCATCAATTTGGTAACCACTTAGAATGAATGAAAACATCTATACCAATATAATATATTATATTTATGGACTTCTTATCTATAAATTATATTCAACATTCAAACTCAAAAATAGAACTCAAACATAACCTACTAACATATCAACAAAAAGAAACCAAATAAAATTAATTTACCAATGGTAGGGATTTTCGACTAATAATATATCCCTTTTTGTTTGTTTTTATTTTTTCATATATTGATACTCTAACTAATATTTTTTGAAAAACTTTTTAAAAAATATAATTAAAATACATTACTCAATCTTTTAATTTTAATACATATAATTTTTTTTAAGAATCCTATACATTTAACCCTCATGAATTATATTTTTGTACGTAAAAATATTTCAATGAAAATATCATTGATTAATTTCATTAATGTTGATTCTATATGATTAATCATAATAGTGAAGAATGATTCTTTGTCCGGAGGTTGAAAAAATATTAAATCAAAACTCCAATGTTTATCATTTTATGATATATTTACATTGAAATAACTGAATTAGAAATGTAAAAATAAAAAATATTATCCTTAAAACCTTCTCCCGTTATTCAAAATAGATTATACCTCTGTAGAAATTTGTTTTCACCCATTAACGAACACCATTTCATACTATTTCTAATGAACCCAAAGGTAAATTTTTTTTTATAAACCTACAGAAATAACAATTATGAATACAGTAAGGAAACATTCATCATACATTTGGGAGAGGGGGTCCCACTTCTATACTATTCATGCATTATAAGTCAAATGAACTCCCAGAGATAACTAACTACATTTAGAAACATTCTTATGTAATTAATTTATTATAATATCTACACCTTGATGTTCAGTTGGAAGGTTCTCAAATATCAAAAATAGATTCTAAACATTCCCATTGATACAATAATATTTAATTCAATTATAAATTTTCATTGAGTCATCGAATGTAATTTTTATAATATTTAAAGGACCTGAATTATGATTGTTTTTTAAAATTGGTGAAATCACTTCAACTCTTGTATCTTCAATATACTACTTCATCTATAATTGTTTCACTTAATATTTAGTGCTCCTAATATATTCATTTTCTTCAATACTCAGTTAAATTTTTTATTGTTTCACTATCAATAATGAAAAGAACAATATTCAAAAATATAGATAACCCGAAGATGTTGAATTTCTATCATATGTTTGAATTTCCCAATCTACATATGTATATCCCATAATCCCATTTTCTAATGCATCCATGATAGCCAATCTAAAATGTAATTTATTGGTAATATATTTTATTATTCTCTTTACAGAATTAAAATGAATATATTTAGGATTCATTTGATACCTATTATCATAACATCATTAAAAACATCTATTCATCGATTTTTTTCTATAATAGGACCCCAATGACTTAACAATATTCATTGACATTGACTAGTTGTCTATTTTAGTCATCAAAAAATTAAATTTGGGTATTAATAGAATTTGTTATACCATTTTAATCATCCATTAAAAAACAACTTAGACACTACAGTCTATAATTATAATGATAATTTTATTGTTCTAGGACATCATTATATTACAATCATACGAATGATAACTCTTATCCCACTAATGATCAACTTCTCAAACTCAGACATGATGAACTCGAAAAAAAAATTCACCACACATTGTTCGATCCACCACATATTATGTTTTACACAAACATGAGTGCTATTATACTTTTATCACTCTCGTTATTAATATAGATATTGGGATCAAATCCAAATAGGTTGAAACCAAATTTCTTTAGGTATTGATCTTGTCTCGAATACCATTCTCTTAGCACCGTATTCAACCCATATAATTAAATTGTTAACTAAAAAATTCATTCCCATATTCATAACAGATAAATACATCTAGTTAATCTATGTACGCTTTTTCTTCTAAAAGTCCATTTTGAAATTCTAATTTTTTTCTCCATCTATAAAACATTAAATTTCCATTAAACTACTATAGAAAAAATTAATAATTTTGACCATCTAAGAATTAGGTTCAAATGAATCATTAACTTTGATACCCTATATCTATTATTAACCCTTGTATAATACATTTGTATTATTTCAAATAACCATGTTTACTTTAATCATCTTGTTATGGAAGATCCCTTTGGCCATTATTAATTTCTTATACATCATCAGCAAAACAATAAATCTAGTATTATTCGACTTTATTTGGGCATACACATTGTTAATAACATCATCTCAACATTCATATTTTAATGATTTTAAAAAATTCATCGTCTTGTCATTGGAAATATATTTTATATAGGAACTATATTCACCTAGTTTTTACTAAAACTGTCCGATCAAAAATGATATTCTACTCAATAATTTCAACCCTATTTTTTGGATTATTTGTAAATGCAGGTATTCATTACTAGATATCACCATCAATGACTTATTATGAATCATCCTTAGGCCCCTTTGAGTCCCCAATGTTTCTAACCACCATTTCACATTCATTTGGATAATACTCACATTATTGTAATGGATTATTATCTCTTTGCACTAAAATTTCATAATTTATATTGACTATTGTTCCTATACTCTCATAAATGATTTAATACTTTATATATTCATGATTACCCAAGGGAAATCCATTTATCACAATTGTAATGAGAAATCATTTTACTCTATTTATTTTTAATGAAACAATCATGGTTTGTAGTGTAAAATTACTTTAATTTCATATTTTTTTCATACACAACTTGTATTGATTATTTTCTTCCCTAGGACACATTAATGATCTATTAGAAATTTAGACTTATGCCAATAATATTTCCTTCTGGAAAATATCTTAAATATCTTTCCTAATAAGAATCATTATTTATATATTATTGATGATTTGGTTTTTCCTTTTAGGGAAATAATTATGATAGGAATTCTCACTATTAATAATATTTCTCAAACACCATGATTCATGAAATAATACTCTTTGAAGATATTTTTGAACCCCATTCCATTATTAGTCTTGATTTTTAGGAATTTGAAATGATATATCTTTTCATCCCCACACTAATATTATGTTATAAAATTGAAATCCTAATAATTTTTATTGATGACCATACATCAAAATATCATTTATCATTCACCAAGGAAAATAATGTACAATCTGTTCACATTAATTTATCTTGTTGATATAGGTTTATAAACATAAATATACATTATATAAATAAATCTATTTGAAATTTTATCATTTAACATGTAATTATATTTAATTATCTACCAACCATGATAGAGATCACTCATGTGTTTATGATAACATGATTTCATATAGTGATTTACAGATCCATATATTTTCACCAGATCATCAAATGATGCTTAAGTCAAATAACCTTGTTTTTTACAATGAAAAATATTATCTTCTTCTATAGAAACAAATCAGATATATTTTTCAATACTAAAAAGATATAGACTCCCCTTACTAATCCTTCCCAACATTATAGTTACACTATAATTTCTCTTAATGATGTTACTATTATATGTAATATTAATTACAATACTAGAGTCCCAATGTTGATTGAAACTAATCACGTGTTGACTGAGGATTGCAATAAAAAATACCTTAAAGCATCTATTATATCATCTCCCAAATATTTGTTTCCTTAGAGTTGATATTTTAAAATTATTAATTTCTAAATATGAAAAAACCTTTTTTATAGAACATGATTCTTATCATAGAATCATTTTTCCCACCACTAGAAAAGTTCAACCACAATCCAGGATCCATATATCAACACAACATGATTCTATTTGTGAAATATATATATATATATATATATCCTTATTTACAATTTTATTTTTTATCCACTTTCTGATTACACACCTAATGTCAATTGATAAGCACAACATTTTTTAGATTGCAGTGCACTTCCATTAACATAAAATGGTGTAAATTTATTTCTCATTTACATATCACATCAGGATTCCTTGAGATGATTCATATAACCACATTGGCTGCTCAATGGAACATTCCTCAACACATTTAATTAGGTTAACATAGTGGTATATAAGAATCACAACACCTGAAAAAAAATTTCCATCAATATCATGCATGTAATACTTAACTCTAATAAGCTACGCCTGTTGACCATACTCTATTCGATAAAAATTTTCTATGGGAAAAACATTCTATGAATATCACATATTTAATGAACAATGATATTTGATGCATGGGGAATTATTTTAGGACACTTCTATAGAAAAATATGAACCTTGTGTTCTTTGAGAATTCTGACTCTATGTAATAAACAAGATTATTTCAAAATTGGAAGAGGTGTCTTTTACCCAACAACAACAACAATTATTTTCTATTTATCATAAATAACATACAATAATTTCATTATAATGTGGTTTGTGATTCTTATAGAAATCCATTAATTTCATTTATAGACCTATATGTACCACTCTCACATTTTCCCACTCATGATTGATCTATTTTCTACATGTTATATCAAAATAAATGATTCTATCCTAACCATATACTTTTAATAAATGGATAAAAACATTCTCCTAAATCAATGAAATATGATTTTAATAATCTTTCACAATATTAATTCAGACATTTGTAAACATGTTTTGTTAGTCAGCATTGATTGTGTACTCAATGGCCTTCTCCACGATTTATCGATTAAGGAATAAATATTTTCAATTTCATCCCTCATTTTGGACTTCTCATATTCATTATTTTTCTTCTGTTTTTTTCATCTTGATCCACTCTAATGGATTTCAGTATTTTGAATTTCATAAATAATATCTCAATAAGGGAATAATCGTATTTGACTAGGAGATCAAATCTTCATTCCACTTATCATCTATCATCCTTATTTTCTTCTATTGTATGGGAATTTCTTACAAAAACCACCATAGTATCTGCTATGATTCATTTTTCATCAATATTTTATTCTTCCTCAATTTCTTATAGTTGATTTCCACTAAAAGAAGAACTTATTTATTGTGAAAGGTACATTTTATAATTCTCTTCTCTGTAACATTGGAAAAAATTTCTTTATAGGCATTTCAACATCATTTTCACCATCTTAACGCATCACTGGATATTTTTCATCATGATTCCCAAACATTCCACATTAAAGGCACACATAGTCTTGACTCAAATTAAAAATTCCATTTACCCTTTTTAGATTTACGTAATATAAGGAAAGGAACTCATCAACCTCTTCTTGTTCTTCCATGTATTTCCTATGGTAATATTTTTCACGGAATCAAATTTCACCACTATAATAATGCATAAATTTTATTTGTGAATTTGTACTTCTTATAATTTTTTAATATATTATAATGAACCTATATCATATTATTGTTATAAATTAATAACGAAACATTAGTCAAAAAATTTAATAAAAATATGAAAATTAGTATATCCTCACAATAAATAGAAAATAAGAGAATAAAAATAAGTTATTTTATATTTACTCAATCCCCTTGAATGACCATACTAATGAATAATGTTTTTGAAATAAAAAATAATTTTTACAATAAAATATTCAATTTGAAGATTAAATTATATGTATATTTGAGATAAAATATAATTTAATACTGAACTAATTGAATTAGAGGTATTTATAGGAAGTAGTGAACCCATGTGTTCATAATAAATTTGGCCATTTAAATAGAAATATTACAATTTATATAATAATTGGGATGTTGGGAACATGAGCCTCATCCCATTTGGTGAGGTATACTTATGTTCATCCATAGAACCCAGGTTCAAAACCAGGCGGAGGAATATTTTCGGGATACTGTAGCAGCCACTATAGCCGCCACTATATTAACATAGTAAAATCAATGATTAGAGTAGTAATTACGTTAGTAGGTGTTGTTCGGTATAGTAGCAGGAAAAACTATTCTACATGGGCCCCTATATTGGGCATGGAGTCTTTTAGGCCTTTGAGCCACCCAGGACTTCAGGTCAATAGGGATTTCTATCCACCTGTAAGGCCTTCAGGCCCCTTTTAATGCCTTCAAGCCACCTCAAGGCCTTTGGGCCACATGCCATTTCCCCAGACAAACTCTCTGAAAAGGAGAAGCCGCAGAGAAGGATTTAGAGTAGGCACACTCACAAATGGAAAACCAATGGATTTGGTAGAATAATATGGTATGTCTATTCTATCGGGACCATCTTAGGCTAGCACGGGAAACAAAGCCAGATAGTCATGCGATGGTGGGGAGAAAACATCACGATGCAGATGCTGGGGAGGGGCAGTTCCTTGTAGTTATAGTCTGGTTGAATTCCCTAAGACCTTCCAGTCATTTAATGTCTCTTAAGCCTATGGTCCATGTAATCACATATCATATGGTACTTTTAAGGGTTCCACCTCATCCCTTTAAAGGGTATTATAAAAAATCAATAAAAATGAAGGCCTTCGGGCCATTTGGGTAATTAAGATATTGGAATTGTAACATCGCCATTAGAATAGATACATGACAGTTAGAAACGTCAATCTAAATGTTAGACTATTATTCTCACCTATGAAAATGTCAAATAATAATTTTTTATTATATTAAATTTAATTTTATTATATTTAACCCATGGTGTAAGAAAATTAATATAATAAAATAGGGAAAAATTATGTGCTAGTTTTTTTGGTACATGTAAATGTTTAATTATAATTTTTTTAATGAATATAGTAAATTAAAAAGAAGATTTATTTTCCTTAAATAGATCCATAAATTATTATAATGTTTAATTAAAATTATATTATGACCATTAGTTATTTTTAAATAGCCATAAAATTGATTATAATATTAAAATATTTCTTTTTCAAAAAATGATGATATTATTTCAAAATTAAATTTCTCATAATTCGAACATTTTTTTCATAAAATGGAGTTTATTTTTGATACCTATGCTTTGATAAATGGTTCAAGTGATTTTTTGGTATTTTTCTATAAAACATGAATTGTTTGGGAATATTTAAGTACGATAATTTGTAGTATTTAGCATTATAAGAAAAATACATAAATTTTTGCATCATGGTTGATGTAAAATGCCAATATTTCGAATTAACATGAACTATTTATAGTATATTGTAATAATAATCAACAATATTTATATCTTTGATTCAAAATTAAAAACCAATGAATAAAATAATAATAAAAACTCCCTCCTCCCCTTATATATACCAAACCTCACCACCCCTTCTCCTCAGGAAATATAAATTTTGGAGCATTCCTATACACTTCCCAATTTTCTCCCAAATAAAATTCCTTACATCTTAGTCTTTCTGGTAACACCAATAGTCAAATTCCAGGTTCCATACCGAGGTTCTAAAAAGGAAAACATTTTAGAGGTAACATTCTCCATATTAAACTTTTAAATAAATTAATTTTCACCTTATCCTCACCACTATCCAATGTGACAAGATAACTTCTGTATCATATATTTAAATTAATTTCATATTTTTTAATTTTAATAAATCATAAAATCCCATCTCTTATCCTTGTTTTCTAAAAATTAAATCATCATTTGTTATATATCAATTCACCACTTTTATGGATGATGAGTTTTTATGTTACATTACCTCCTTAAATTCTTTTCATAAAATTATATTAATATAAAATTATAGTTTAACATTCATATATTCAACTATTTTATTTTTCGTAACATATATATATATATATATTATCAAAATAAATCAATTCATAAATATTGGAATAATTGAAATATTAAACTGAGAAACTATCATTAACATTTTATCAAATGAATCATCATAATTTAAAAATATATATAGTACCATTAATAATTTTTTATGTGTATGAATAGAATATAATTTCACTTCTGAGGAATTGTTCCAATTTGATACAAACATCGGTTATTATGTATAACTGAACCTATCATGAATCACTGAAATGAACACTCTAGTATAGGCAAATTGAAATTTATAACACATTATAATATCATTTAATTAACTCAGTAAAATTATTATAAATAAATTATATGAGTAATATATTCTTAATTATGTAATTAATGGATCAAATAATACTATCAATTACATTTGGTGCGTGTACAGAATGCATTCCTACTTATGGTAGGGATATCTCAGAACCTCCATTATTTCCTTTGGGATACACATTATATCAATTTACCCCCATTGTATTTATACATCATTTTATATTACGTTTATACATTATGTTCATATGTTATAAACCATTTTATATAGCTGAATTAAACATTATTTGTTTGGGAAAATACTTGATTTAAAAGTTTCTCTTATCAATTCCTCTCAAAAAGCATGCCCGTTTAAATTGAACATATCTAATTCTTACCCATTTTCATGTACACTTCATAATCTAACATAAGAAAAAAAATTATAAAATAACTTATTTTTTTTGAAAAACTATTTTAGTTCATTTTTAGTTTTATAGAAACAATTTGCCTTTTTTCTTATTAAAAACTCATTATTATTTTCCTTAAAACTATGTAAAAGTGGAACATTTGTAAAGTTAACTAACCATTATTTTAATGTTTTCATTTTTTCGGGAAATAATTATTCTTGTAAAATTATTATTTTTCAATGATTTTTGTACAATAATTATTTATACCCCCCTTTCAGGAATAAAATTTGTGTACAACCTTTTGTTATTCCATATGACATGATTACCAAACCCATTTCCATTCACATGTAATACTTTTGTTTATGCCATATGCTTGACATCAAAATGTGGAATGAAAATGTGTAACATGTTATGATCATTGAACCAAGGTGTCACTCCAATTTATTTGGTATTTTTTTGTATCATGATAAGTTATATTTGGGAATTGGGAGTAAACTGAGTCCATTATGGAACAATATCCTTAATGTGATAACATCTTGGCCATTAGACATTAACCGTGTTTATGTCATGTAAGATATTGTTTCCACATTACTATATTTCCAAGATCATATGATTACATGATCTATATGTTAGTCCTCCATATATTTATTCATGTTCGATTCCTATTATTCTATCATTTTCTTCATTCAGCCCATGTGATATGCTTCATTACCTTGTTTATTCCATTACTGAGGTTTTCTGCTCATCCCTTTTGACTATGTATTCCCCAGGTAGTCCTATGCCAGTTTAGGAGATAATAATGACTAAATATATCATTTTATCAATATGTTTTATTTTGATTTCATATTTTCAGATTATTTACAATGTCCTTCTAAGGAACTAGAATTGTTTTGTTCTTTTTTCATTTAATAGATGTTTATTCCAAAATCATATAATAATATGTATAATATGATTTTTTTTCTATAGTTTTTAGTATAATAAGGCCTAGTTGTATTTTTAGATTAGGAAAAAAAAATTTAAAATGAGGCTTATGGATAATTTTATCCCATTGTATAACCTAGTTTTAAACATAAGGAATCATATGTTAGGATATAATTTTCATTTAGGAGTTTATCCTTAAATTTGTATAGTTTCCTTTATATATTATCATTAAGAAAGTTTTCCATCCACCATAATATTATTTATATTTTTTATAGTTAATTTTTGGAAATAGGAGAATGTGTTCTAAAACAATAATGTGATAGGGGATGCGATGATTTAAATAATAAGATCTTAACCTTAATGTGAATGGGAACTCATAACATCATTAAATTAATGGAACCACTAGATCCTGTTATAAATAATAACATCAATCATGTGTGACACCCTCATTCCCATAAGAAATATGATATTGAGTTTATATAATTATTGTGAAAATAGAATCCTTATTATACCCTCATCATGAAATAATTGATTAACTACAACACCCCCAAGTTTCAAAAATAAATTGAATTGCATGAAACATTGATTGTATACATAATGACATATTGATTTAAGCATATAGTTGTAAACTATCCTTTTAACATAGTTTTACCTCTTCTATGCTTTGAATTTTGAAAACCTAATATATATGGTCGTGATCAGTAAGTTATTCAGATTTTGATAGAACCAACATGATTTTTTGGTGAATAGTTACACACCCTTATAAATAGTAATATGAATTGAAATATCACCCTTGTGAATATTAAATCATATTATTATATTATTTTCTTAGTGTTATAAGATACTGAGATCTTAATTACTTTTCAATGTGATATAATTTTATTAATAGTTTTAAAACAGTTATTTTGAACTAAAATGTGATTAATTTAAAAATTAAAGTAATCATATTTAGAATATTATTTTCAAAAAATGATGTTCATTTTTCAATTCAACGCATCTAAAAATGGTTATGGTGAATTTTGGTGATTTTTATGAAATTTGGTAATTTTCTTTGAATAGAAAAATACCATAAAATCTATTATATACACGTTGTCCATAAAATACACAATTATTATTATCATAGTTGATTTGAGAACCTTTGGTTACAAATCAAAATAATTTATTACTTTTTTGGGCCACATTAATCCAGACTATTCATATAGTTGAGTAAAAATACTAAACCAATGATTAAAATAATGTATAACCCATCCTCCCATCCACTATAAATACCACCGTCACCCCCAACTTCCACTCACACCACTTAAGATCTGTCCGTTTTCTTATTTCTTATGAATCCCCTTCCCATGGATCTTCCCCGCGTCCACAACCTACTGGTCTCACCAATTTGATAAAACCAAAGGCCATAAGAAGGATCTCATGGAAAAGAGACCCAATGGGAAGAATCCTATTTCATTTTCTTCAATTTTCATTTCAATATTGTTTATTTTCATACACTACCATCCCATACCCATATAGAATAGTTATTAAAGATATAAAATAATTTATATAAAATATGATATCATTTTTATTGAAATAGTTCTTCATCATTCTTACTTTAGTCTTCCTCTTATTCTAAAAATAATACATCGTCTTTGATGTGGTGATTTACCAAAAATGTGGGCGATGTGTTTTCAATTTCCATTGCGTTCCTCATAAAAGGATATAAAACCATTTTAATTTGTTGAAATGTATTATAATGATTATTACATATCAGCTTCCATGTTTTGGAGTTAACATATATATATATATAATATTAAGTTATATAAGGAAACTAGTTGGTGACTGTCAAAGAACCTCAAAAATATCTAAACGGATATCAGTAAATATTTATCTAATGGATCGTCCTCATACCATATACCTAGAAATGATTTTTGGATAAATTTAACATCCTGAAAAAATATGCATAAAATTTCATTGATCTTCTGGATTATAATTTCCAAATCACAAGGAAATAAAATACAAAACCAGCCATGGGAATATTGTAATGAACTCACCGAAACAATGGAAGTGACAAAATAATAATTACTAAAGCATGAAATGATGTTATAAAATGATCATATATGGTTTAATAAACATGAATATGGGTTTTTAAGATATTGCTAACAAACTTTTAACTTTTATACATAAGTTTTAAATGTGTTTTATGTATGACAAACCCGGGTTAAGGGAATTCATAACCCAATTTTCATTCTTTGGGATAACTTGCTACATCATTAATTGTGTAGTACTAATATGAATTATGTGAAGAAATTTTTTATATATTAGGTTTTACTATGTTTACTTACAGTTTATACACATATTCCTTTCATTCAATTGATTGCCAAATCAATTATATTTAATTATTAATGGTTTTTTATTATAAAATCATCTTTGAAACATCTAGTTTTACATATTCATAAGAAATATTTTTATTACATTATTCATGGTATATCATTATATTATTGTTCTTGGGATTTGGTTATGAATAAGGGTTGGTCATATATCCCCCACATATGTATTAGGTATGTGTATGTTTGAGGTCTGACATATGGTTTCTCCAGGTATATCTGTGATGGTTACCCAATAAGCTATCCATGAGGGTAACATTGAAAGGTAGTCGTGAGGGTTAGAAATCACAAGGTAGCTATAAGGGATACAATATAAGTAATTAATTCCCCAAGATTCATTATGTTTCTATTTTTTTAATGTTTTGTGTAAATCCCATGGAAGTATCATCTTTAACCAAGTAATTATATATGACTTATAAGAATGTATTTTTGAAAATGATTTCTTACATTCATGGACTAATGATTTATTTTTACAATTTTTATATCCCTTATGTATTTTTTTTATCATAACAACTTTTTAAATTACTTTCAAAGGATATAAGGATTTTTATGACAAGTAATGAAGCCATGTAAAATATAATGAAGATATTTAAAATAAAACATGTTTTATTTGTAATTTTTTATATTCTGAAAGAAAAGGTTAGAGTTTTTGTGTTAACCTCTCACTATAAATGTGTAATGTTATATATGTATTATATCCCAATTATATAAATCTATTAACATTAAATGATCCTCGATGTCAAATTAAGTGTGTTTTTTAGTAAAATTCAAGATTATGTAATAAAATAAGGCCAGGTCTATATAGTTGGTATCAAATGACGGTTTAGACTACTTTAGGGGTTAGGATGATGTTAATATAATACCATAAATGTTATTTTTTTAATATATGGTTAATTATAAATGATAAATTATTTATATATTATAATTTTTCTATGACTATGATATGTTTGATCATTATGGTTTTCAATAGAAGAAACAGGTAAACTGATGTTAGAAGGCATCCCAAGATTGATATCCTTCCAAATCTATCACTATGAATGGTAGGGATTGGAACAAAGTAGTTTGTGATACTAATGGCTCATATTATGTAGTCAGTAAATGGTGTTGGAATCAATGAAGGAGAATAAGCAAAGCTACCACAATGACAGATGACCATAGTTGAACATTTAAGGAGGCAACACCCTCTTTCTTTTGGTGGATGATCTGACCATGAAATGACTGAAGGATTTATTAAAGCTTTGGAAAATATATACAATATTATGGGGAGTTCTGATAGTCAAATGGTATTCCTTTCCATATATCATTTTGAAGTTGAATTTTATCAATGGTGGTCATTGGTCAAGAATATCCGTGGTAGAGAGGAGATTGATGCCTAGGATTAGGAAGAATTTAAAAGTATTTTCATTAAAAAATATTTCAAAAAGGTGGTTTGACATAGGATAGAGATTAAATTACCTGAATTGAGGCAAAATGAGAAATATTCAAAATCCATGTATGATGAAAACCTCCCCCAACTGGAAAGGAATGGTCAATATCATATTTAGGATCTTCATAAAAAAATAAACCATTTTTACCTAGGATTGAAGCCAATATATCCAAGAGAATTTTCATCTGGAGAGTTTAAATATTAAGAGATACATGTCTGATGTGATGAGAGGGTATAAATATAGTTTTATGATGATCATGTGCACTATGAAAATATGGATAATAAGAGGTCCATCGGGAAAGTAATGTGTAATAATAAATCGAAGAAAAATGACGGTATGAATGTCCAGTTTCCAATTTGTGAAAAGTGTGGAAAAAAGAACCCTTGGGAATGCCATACCAAAACAGGTATGTATTTTTGATGTTTTAAGTTTAGAGATTTGGCCAGATATTGTAATGAAAATGATCTTAAGACTAATCATGATAAGAAAACTCTAAATTGTTTTTAAATGTGCTGAGATGGGTCATCATTCAAATACCTTCCCAAAAAAAGAGTTGGATAATAAAAATAATCTAGTGTATAAGTAGAAAGGTGTAGTAAGATCCTTTAAAACTAGGTTAGTAAATGGATATCCATCCAATAATGAGGTATCAGTAATAGATGAAGATATTTTTTAATGCTCTAGTTTTGGCCTTTCCATCACAAAATGGTTATATTCTCATCTACAACGATGCTTCGTTGAAGGGACTTGGATTTGTTTTGATGCCGAATAATATGGTAATTTTTTATTATTAATTCCAACTAAAACCAAATGTGTTAAATTATCCCACACATGATTTCTAATTTTTCAGGTGTGGGGTTTTCATTGAAAATTTGGAGGCATCATTTATAAAGAGACAAAGGAAAAATATATACTGACAATAGATGTTGAAATTATATATTCCCTCAAAATGAATTAAAAATGAGGACGAGAAGATGGCATGAATTGATTAAAGATTATTATTTCATGATCAATTTTCATCTGTGAAAATAAAGAATGTGGATGATACCTTGATTCAAGAACATCATGCATCATTAATCATGTGACCTTTGGAACACGATCCCATTATTGATGATTCGATAAATTTTGGCTTCAATATATTTGGTGTAATAAATTTCTATGTTTTGATTCAGGTTTCAGTGAATTCGCCATTTGCAGATATAATTAAAACATCATAAAAGGATGAGTGTGAGCTACAGAAAAAGGAATAATCGGATAAAATGTGTATGTTTTTATAATTTAGCCTTGGTAAGGATGGCATTTTACAGTTTAAAAAAAAGTTTTATGTTCCATGGGATTCCTAGTTGAAAAATAATTTATGGTGTGAACCTCATAGTTCCGTTTTTTACTTCATTGTTACAGTAATAAGAAGTACAAATAATTTCAAGAGTATTACAGGTGGGATGGAATTAACAGAGGTATTTTAGAATTTACTGTGAAATACTTTACATGTCAATAGGTTAAAGCAGAGAGGTAGTTACTGAAATGGATGCTTCATTCTTTACTAGTTCTATAGTGTAAATAGGAAAATATATCTATGATTGTTGTTGTGGAAATTCCAAGGACTTCTCAAGGTAATAATTCAATCTGGGTTATTTTTGTCCAACTGGCTAAATGTGCACATTTCCTCCCTATTCGATATACAATTTCTTTGGATCTATTTTATTTAATATACCTCAAAGATATTTTTGGTTTACATGGACTACCTCATTCCTCTGTATCTGAATGAGATCCCAGTTTTGACTTATAATTTATTGAAGGGCCTTTAAAAATTATTGGGAAAAGAATGAAATTTCATTATAGCTTTTCATCCTCAATCTGATGGGCAGTAAATATGAATTATTCAGACATTAGAGGATATTCTTCAGCCTTTTTCAATGAACTACAAGAGAAGTTGGGAAAAATATCATTATTTTATTGATTTTTCATATAATAATGTTTTTATTCAATTATATATATGGAACCTTTTGAGGTATTGTATGGGAATTAGTGTCGAACTCTAGATTTATGGGATGACGTCAGGGAAAAGAAGTTTATAGGACAAGAATTAGAAGAGGAAGGTGATAATAATGATAATATGAACCAAAAACACATTAGAAATTATCAGATTAGGCATTAATTATTATACACACAACAGGAAGAAATACATTTTTTGGTAGGTGATCTTGTTTTTTTAGAATAGCACTATGGAAAAGTGTAATGCATTTTGGTAAGAAAGGGATGATGAGTACACAATTCAATGGACCTTATGAAATCTTTGATAATGTTGGATCACAAGAAAAATTCACTTTATGTTTTGTGGAAATCTCATGGAAATATCATGTTTCAAAATGTAAGTATATATGGGTGACAAGTATGTATTTTTGAAAATGATTTCATTTGTTCATGGACTAATGTATTTTTTTCCTCCATTTTTTTGAAATTATTTTCATATGATATAAGGATGTGTCAGAAAAAGAAGGAATCCAAGTTAAATTTAGTGAAGTTTTTCCAATGAAATTGTGTTTTATTTGAAACTTTTTATATTTTGAATGAAATGGATACTATTTTTATGGTATCTGCTCAGTATATATGTAGAATATTATGAATGTATTACATGTAAATTCAATAAAACTATAAACTCAAATTAATCCTCAATGAGACATGAAATGAGTTCTTGACTAAAATATAATATTATAAAATGTAATATGGTCGGGCCTTTATAACTAATCTATTGAGAAGATATTATACAACCTCCAATGCTCAGAAGGAGATTATGTTGTATCTAAGGTGTATCTGAATATATGAGGACAACATCATGATCCATTCATGATATTCTATTTAATTATTCATGAACCATGAAACCAAAGTGGATCTATTAATTGTTTTATTAAATCAATGTCGAATAAAATCTTTAGTGATTCATGATTTTTGATTTATGAGGAAAATGTTCACTATTCTCATAAGTTAGATATAGAGATTTGAAACTCCCAATGGTCTCATCATAGTAGTGATAAAAATAGGGAAATTAATATTATCCTTTTAGGAAAAAAATGATAAATACATTAGAGGCAACATAAGCTAACATTCCAGATGTCAGAAATGTAGAAATAAGAATCTCAAGAACAATATAAAGAGAAGCAGGTGATTAGTTAAATGTGAAATAGAGTTACAAATAGATAATCTTTGTCAAAGGGATATGAATAACTGGACAAATTTGAAATAATAATATAAGGCTTAGATCAATTCTCAACCATTAGTACTGTATTTTAACAACAATGAACATGGTCTTTTTTTGGTTCAATATTATAAGAAATGGTTTGTCAAATATAATTAATGAAAACAACCTTGAAGGCAGTATGAAAAAGGAATGTTCTATCACTAATGCTATGGAGGATCCTGAAAATGATATGGTGATAGGTAAAGTAGTTATTAATTAAAGAATTCAATATTCAGCCAAATAGCCTCCAAAAACATTGTCCCACTAACTAGTATTTCTGGTCTCACCAAATGACAATTTTAAAAAATTTTAAGGATGTTCTCAATGAGAAAACATTTAAGAGGAAAATTCCCTTATCTTTCCCTTTTAAATTATTTCATTCATCTAACTTGTTCTCAGACACATTCAAAATGACATGATAACTCCACTGTAATATATTTAATGTTATTTATTTTTTTCTGAAATTAAAATCCCTAAATCCCATATCTTATGAATTCATTATAAAATAAAACATTGTCTATGATATGTCGGTTCACCGCCTTCATGGATGATGAGTTCTAGTTTCCATTACCACTTTCAAGGCTGGGCATAAAACTAAAATCATGGTCAAAAAAATTAAAATATTTATATTGTATCTTATTTTATGATATTCAACTATAATATAAGTATAATTTTAAATATATTGATACTAAATCACTATTTTCAAATAAACATCCAAATTAAACTAATCAATTATCATTATCTTCTGATCGAACGAATCATCCTCTTTTCAGAAAATAAAATTATATGTGATGAAATTTATATTTATTCAAATCAATGAATACCAAAAAATTTCTCATCTAGAGAATTATTCCAATTTTAAAATAACTTCTGTAATTATAAACTAGGGAACAGATCATGAATCCATGAAACGAACTATCCCGAAACAATGAAATTGATCCCTATATCTCATCAAAATATCCTTGATGGAAATTAAAAAAATTATAATAAATTATATATATATGGAAGAGGTTATGAATTATGTAATTATTGGGTCAAAACTTATTATCCAACATATTTTTTTCATGTTCAGAACACATTCTGATATAAGGTAAGGGATCTCTCAAAACCGCCAATTATTATACGGTTTATGTTTTATCTCACATTACCATAATATATTTGAGCGTTATTCATATATAATTCTCTTAAATAATATTTTTTTGTTCCACATAACTTTTTATAGCTCAATTTAGCTTTATGTTTTTGGTAAATACATGTATTAAAAGGTTCACTTCTTAACTCTCCTCAATAAGAAAGCCCGACTAAAGGGAAATCATCTGTTTCTCACCCATTTTCATGTACTCAACAAACAAATTATTATATAACAAAAATATTCAAAAATAAATAATTTGTTCATGAAAAACTATTTTATCTCATTTTAGGTTCTGTATAAACTATTTTTTATTTTTTCCCTTTAAAAATCCTTTATACTCTTCCATAAAACCATGTTACGACTGCAAATATAAAATGTTGCCTAGTAATTCATTTATAGTTTCACTTTAGTTAGACATCATTATTGGTCAATAATTAATATAGTTCCTTCATTAATGAGTAGGTTTGATTCATGAAATTATTTCATGAATACCATTATGAAACACCATTTGGATATTCCTTATTATATGATTACAAAACCCATTTCCATCCATGGGAAATTAATTTTTTATACCTCATGCTTGAATTCATTATCTCGAACACAAAAGTTTGAACCTGTTATTATGGGTGTTCCCATATAGTACTCGAAGCCAGTGGGTAATGTTTTGTCTCGTGAGACATTACACATGGGATTATGGCGTAAACCAAATCCATCACAGGACTCCCTCCATCATGTGATATAGTCTTAGAAATTATCCATGGATTATGATTATTTCATGTTATTTGATGCTTTAAAATTCCTATATTTCCATGATCACATGATTCATTGTTAAAATATTTTATTCCTCCACATGTTTATTTATGATCAATTCCTTTTATGTTTTCATGATATTATTTCTACCTCACTTTATATGCTTCTTCCCCATGTTTATTGCCTTTCTAGGGTTCTGACCTCAACCCTTTTGTCTATGTATTACTAAGGATATCCTCTGTAGTTGATGGAAAAAATGGAGTTAGAGAGAATTATGGAATTTTGTTTTATTTTTATATTACGTTTTATAATTATGCACCATGTATTACCAATACAATAGACTCTTCAATCCATGGTTTCAATTTAATGGATTTTTATTCTTAAAATCATTTAATCATATGTGTAAAATGATATGGCCACTATAAAATATTTTAACATCCCTTTTTCTACTATATAGTTATCCAAATTTCTCAATTAATATGGAAGAAAATTAATTTCAATATCATCTATGGTCTTTTCATTTGGATCATTGACCTCAAGATAGGTGAATTTAGGATTGATCCCCAGTGGAATTATCCTCACGATGTTCTAGATGATTTTAATGTCCTAGATGGTTTCATTTAGGAAATGTTTGTCCACCATAATTACATTTAATCAATTAAATAAATGTACCAATGTTTTAATTAGGGATAATCCCCATTTCCTAAAACATTCTCAATAAATAAAACATTTTTCTTCTCATACTTATGAATTTAATTCATATATATTAATATTCTTATCCAATATAACATGGGAGTATTTTACTGAAATAACTATAATGTAGGTTTTTCTAGATAACTATTCATGTAAGTCATTTCTTCCTCTATAAAAATATTAGTTTCTCGTCAGTTTTTATCAAATTAATCTCCAATGTCCACACTATTGAAAATAAAATATATATTAGATAAAAATATGTCCATTATTAAATAAAATAATTAGTGTTGAATAAAAGTTTCCACATTGAAAAATTATTTCCCTTGAAGATATGAATCACTTATTCATAGATAGTTACCCTGGACTCCACTGGGACAGATCCACTAACTTTTACCATTCTTTCTAATATCACTTATAGGTCCCACATGGATAAATAACTAGATAGGGGGATAAATCATGGTATTAAATACTAAATCCATTACCCATATCGATCATCTTTCTCTATTAAACAAAAAACATTTCTCTCTACATATAATTGAGTAAATTAAAATTAAAACCCGAAAAAACAAAATCATTACTAGGATCACCCTAACAATGATAATTTTATGTGGAATTAATGAAAGTGCGTCGTTGTACTAGAAGTGATAAATTATGATACTGTTATAATGTTTGTAATTGATTCAATGTTTCTTCAATAGATATCCCATGATGATTTGAATCACTTTTTATTACTCTTTTTTAGAGTGTCCTGAATCTCTTATTTTATCATACATATTGATTACATATTTATCATATGTTATTTTTGTATTTAAATCAGTTTTTTCAAAATATTCCCTTTCAAATAACCATTGTTCAATTTTTGTGCAACTATTAAAAATTCACGAAACTTTCAATATTCCATGAAACAGGAAATTTTATGAATCATAAAATTTTTATGAAACCCACATGTTCATGTAAACATAACTATATTTATTCCCACATTGAATGTTTAGGTAAACACTTTCAAGAAAGAATTTTGTTAACATGAGTCTTATGTGAAATCAAATACTCTATATTTTATGTAACTAATTCTTTTTCTAAATGATGTGGTTAGATTGATATTTATAGGCATGAAAAACATTTTACAACATGTATTCCAGCCACTAACCATTTTCACCGCATTATAGACCCAGATGAAATGTCACCTCCATTTTTACTTTTATCAAATAATTCTCCATCTTAATAAAACATCCCATATATATGCACTAGTTTTTCAATCCTTTTATTTCAAATAATTGACTAAAATTTCATTAAAATATTAACATTGTTTATTTTTAATGAGAAACATAAAAAAATCATATTATGAATTAATGAACATGAATTATCATCATTTTATTGCATGAAAACTATTCATTTTCCCAAAAAAATCATTAGGATATAGAATAACCATTGAAATACCACCAAATTTCCCACCCAATCATAAGGTAAACACTAGGATATTACTCTATCTTCTACACCCCTCTAGAATTATTTAATTAGTCACTTCTTCTCTATATATCCTCATTGAAAAAAAATTTCAATAACAATGATAGAACATTGTGAACAAATGTTGTCAACAAACTCTTTAACCTAAAAACCACAAAATAATTACTAAATGAATTATAGCACAATATAATATCATAGTGGATCTGAAACCACATTTTGAACTCCTATTACAATTTAGATATAGAATATCATTCGTTCCTCCTATAAAATAGTTTATCATGAATGTAATCCCTATATATCAGGACATTATTATTCTAGAATCACGTCAATGTCTCCCAATATATAGTGGATGAATAATCACATCCCTAAAACCCATTACATAATGGATCTAGAATCAAATTCCAGCCTCCCACAATATTTAGGAATTGGAAATGTACTTGTTCCTCCCATAACATAATGGATGAGTAATCATGGACCTTTATAATATTAAATAAATTGAGTAGGAATTAGGTTCCTTACTCAAATAAACTAGTGGATCTTCAATCAAATACCTACCACCCATTATATAGGGGAGTTGGTGTCGTGGAAAATAAAGACATTACATATTAGATTAATAATCATTTCTTTACAAATGATAATATAGTGGATCTCGAATAATATCAATGACTCCCACAACATAATGGATTAGGAATAACAATCTTTCCTCCCATAACATAATTTTTTACAAATCATGTATGTGCCTTCAATAAATATATCATAAGATACCAAACCATTCCCAAAGCATTGGAGGGTGATAAAAAATATGGAACTAAATATCCCATAATGATAATCAATATTATTTTTTCCAATAAAAAAATCATATATCATATGATGATGACCTCATAGAAATAAAATGGGTTTTATATAACATTGATATTGTATCATATAAAATTACATCAAGTATAATATTGGATGTTACCAAAAATTCAACTAGTTAATAAGGTGTATTTCATTAATTAATTTATAGATTATATCCTAAAAACTAACTCCAAAAGAGATATATATTTTCCCAAGAATAAGGAATATAATTGTAAAATCATGATAATTGACATCCTAAAACATTTCAAATATTGTTGTAAAAGGATAATGTGGTAATTTCTAAGAAATATCATACACATTACACCATTCATTTTGAAAATATAATAAAATTATGTTATTTTTACTTGTGTGAAATATTTGGAATATTTAAGATGGTTTTATAGTGTTTCAGAGTCCTATGAGATGGGGTGAACAGTTTGAGCGTAGTATCTGAACATTTGGGGGTTCTCCCTAGGACCCTATGTAGATTGTATTTTAGGGAAGTAGAACACACATGGTTGACACTAAATTGGAGAAAAATGGTGGAATTCCCATAATCAAATTGTGACTTGGAATTTAATGAAAATAATTCTTTGTACATATTTTACCAAACAATGTGGCCAAACAATTGAGGTTACCTATGGGGAATGTGATCCTCATATTGTTGGCTCATGGATTATTATACAATGATAGAAAAACAAGAATTTCAAATTAAATAATATTCAAATATTCATTTTAATATAAATCATAATTTAATCCCTTAATTATTACTGATATCATAATTGATCCAAATCATATAGACCCTCATTGTTTTTTTTGGGATTATTATTCCACCAAACTCTAATTCTGGTGGATCTAAAATCTTTGGCCTATGAAAATTCATTATAAGAGGTCATTCATTTTATGTTCATCATGTTACTTTTGGACACAATATGTTCTTCCAGGAATGGATCCTATATTCAAGATATAATATTTAAATATATAGGTTTCAATGTGATGTAATGAGGAATTCTGGTTTTTATAGATATGTGACTAGATCGAGAGAATTTTAATCACTCCCTTTATACAATCAATATATACAATTTGCTAATGGATCTTATTGGGTTATTTGATCTACTACTTTTCCATGTTATTTTATCCATCTTAAATCATAATTCTATAGTAATTATCTAATGAAATGTTGATTTCACTATGAATGGTTCACGCACGAGATTGATCCAGCTTGAATTTATTGGTTTAGGGAATAGACACTCTAGATGATGAAAGAATATACTATTTTTATAATTTATATGAAAATATATGTCCTGAATCAAATATTTTTAATTCAAATCCTTTATAACCATCGTTTGATATGGTATACTTAATTTGAATTATATTTTCTTTATGTTGGTATATCATGAGACATATCCATGATTTGATATTCATATGGAGTATGTGTGTGGGACATGGGAAAAATTATTTCTGATATATTTATGTGAAATGTTTTCATTAGTATATAATGTGTACTGATTGTCAAAATGAAATTCATATTTAGTATTAATTTGGAATGTGGTCTCGTCATTGCATGGTTATCCCATGTAGGGGGGAATGATATGGAAAAGTAAGATAATGATGGGGCCTAGTATCAATGAATGGGTTTAATAGCATTATTTACTTTCTCGAGATAGATGATGGGGTATGATGATGTTATGTCCCAACTGAGTATAGGCTAGGGACTAATGAAATCATTTTATAATTGTGGAAAATGTTTTGGTTGTGATGATCAGGTGTCCAAACCTAGTTGAGTTAGGGGTGTGATGTCTTTATGGATTGGAATAAGATATAGTTTGGGGTGTTATGTTGTTTTTTTGAATAAAACCACAAGTAATGGAAATGTTTGAATTATATCCTATCCTAACATATATTTAGTGTTTTGATGACATTCTATCATGACTCTAGGATAGATTGGTTATGGTCCATGATATGGGACATGTGTCAGCCATGTATTCTGATCCAATATGTGGTGACATTCTATAATTCCCTTTCAGTTTAGAGTGGAATCATGTATGGTAAAGCCTAATGAAATATTTTTTGGTGCATGAGATTTCATTATTGGAATGGTTTAATGTTTTCTCATTTACATACCATAATGGAATACACACTTATATACATGATCACATTATTTTAAGGCTATTTTTGTGAGGCCCGAATATGAATACATTGACATACTAGATGATAATCTCAATGCACATTCAAATTTCATTGATCAAGATCTCGATAAGGCCAGGAATCTTGTTTCATGCAGCGGAGAAGGTGGAGCTTTGAGGATAGAGGAACTATAGGGAAATAATACAGATTATTGATATAGTTTCTTGTTTCGTTGATTTGGTTATAATAATTTGGTTGAACTACAACAATGGTGGTATTTTAGGTTTTATTATATGAATTGGATTCTAGTTATTAAGTAATGATGATTTTATTTTAGTTTATATTTTATTTTTATGGAATGTTTACATATACATCATTCTCATTTTCTTGCATGTAAATAATTATTTAGGGTATATTCTCCCATATAACCTTTCGGACCCTCACTGCTAGTTGGAATCCTCATGTGTTTAGAGTGGTGTACTTGAGGTCCTGTTACACTTTTTCTTGGACTGGTTGATTTTTGATTGGGTGTTACAAAGTTGAATAAAAAGGAAAAAAATATTTCTACATGATTCTTTATTGTTTAAGGTAGAAATGAAATAAGTTGTATAGAAATCGGGGAGGGGAGACATGTAAGTGATGGGATAGCCCTAGTGTAACGTACAACTATGTTATTAGTGGTGGTATTTTATTTACCAACAGTGAAATTAAATTTTTAAACTAATCCCAAGAACATTATTTAAGTCACAGTTTATCATATTTCGGGTTCATTCTTAGATCATGAGTAAGAACTTAGTATCATATATATTATTATTATTTCAATTTAATACTTAGTTATGTAATTAATTAAATTTCATTTTTAATTTGTGATATGTGATTTTTTGATATATTTGTACTAGATTTTAAATTAATTTAACTGATCATGCTACATTATATATTTGAAATTAACTATGACTAATGAATTGGTATTGGAGATGTTTTTTTGACACTAGGTAAATATAATGAGGTTATTCATTGGGGATATAGGTATCCTCCTAGGACAAGTCTTCAAGTAGAATTACTTTTAGTTCACTAATAAATTTCAACATTTAATACCATATGTGATATGTTATAAGAATTCATAAGTGTTTGTTTGTAATTTTATATAATTCCTCCTTAACATCATCTTATCGGACCTCCTAGGGAATTGTTCTGGAATTTCCCCACATGGGATGACGTTCTTGTCCAAAAACTAGATATAAAGGAGGATGTAGTTGAGCATGCTCCCACACCTACTTCAGTGGTTCATAATGGTAAACCAATTAATTAAGGAGTTTTTTAGATAGTGAAAGTTCTAGGTGAAGGCGTTCATAATAAAATTGTCTATTATTATTAAGAATTTTATATTCATCAACACCCATCCTTATGGGGTATGGGAGGACCCTAGAATACTAATGATTATATTAATATAAAAAATGGGTCTCATTGATCTAGTCGAGACTCTAATGGATAGATTTTTTAACATTCCAACTTTCATTTTTTACAGATCCATGAGGATATGGTGGATAGTTTTGAACCTTATAGGGAAATGTGAGTGCATGACATTGGATCCCTTCAAGGATCTCTTATATGATAATTTTTTTCATTGATACACTAAATTGGGATTGATCTTAAGATATTATAGAGATTCATTATGTGGTGATTTCAATGAATTTCTATTCATCTTGTTTAACAAAATTACTTGACATCACTCATTTTTTGGTTATTAAATGATTCAATGATGTCCCAAAATTTTATGATCGACCTTCAATCAGTTATAATGTGGTGTGTTTGGATATTTGACCATTCAATGAATCCTATTATTCTAGAAAATGACCTAGTTATTGGGAAGGGAATAGATGATTTAAAAGACGTAGAAATTCTTCATTTCCATTGTATATAGATGAGAAGGACTCCTATAAATTAATTGAGTTACTTTTCATGGAGTGGAAAGAAGAAGATCGAGGTGTCATATAATGGGGGAATTAAGTAGTTGGATAAGTGAAATATTTTTTACACTCTCAGAGGAAGGAAGTGTCACCATGTTGCACAATTGGGGGAATAGTGTCTATTATCGCTTGTTCATTCATGAATATCTGAACAAGTGTAATCACTATGGAAATATTGTGAATCTTCAAAGTTAATATTCAATAAAACTACCATTTATCTTCAATAGTAGATTCATGAAGATGTGGAAATCTAGTAATGAGATCATTAAACATTCTTAACAATATGCAATGGTTCTATCATGGTGGAAAAGTTTTCTGAAATGGGGGCCATCAGGATATAGTCATGAAACTGATACAGGTTGATTATATTCGATGGGCCCAGTTCCAGATAATGGTTTTGAGAGACTTTTATAGTCAGTGGTATGGTTGTGATTACCCGAAGTGTATTTATAACTATGTTTTATACAAGTTCATCCCATTAAATTATATTGACTTATGTTCTTGATCGATCACAAATTCAGTTATGTTATCTTCAGAATATCAATATCTTGATACACCCTAAGGGAAATGGGTAAAACATCTAGATATAAACAATGTTTTTATATTTATATCCACTTATGGATTTTTTTATCTTATAAATGAATTCATTGATGTTATTTCCTTCATGGGTTGGTAACCCAATTATCTGGCATACAACGACTACTACAATAGATGATATTCCTTTACTATACATTTGGGGAAGAATTTTTTTCAAACTATGAATGGGATGTGGGACTAGGATGAACTATACCGTTCCTAAGTGATATTAGAGATATTATATTGTAGGTTGCGAGCATGGTTTTTTTGGAAGATCACTTATCAGTCCCTTCTCTCTTCTTCTCATTTTATACATGAATATTGAAGTATTTCCAAATGATTTTCAGGATTTCATTGTAATAATGTAATTAAATTATAGATGAGAATCATTTTAGGATAATATCCTCTATCGATCTAACTATATCATGCTAAAATGACATTGTTGAAGAGACTCAAGGTGCACCATGAGGATCTTGAGGTGATGGGATTTATCATGTAGATTAGTTATACTTAGGGGGATATAGATTTATTTTCTAACAAGGTGGGTGGATTCCTTAGGTTTAAAATTTACTATATAAATATTAACCTATTTCAAACAACAAAAATGTACTTATTTCTGAGGATAAATAATTATTTTTATTATGTTTAGGAGAGACTGGTGGTTCTTAATGATTGAATTATGAAAAGTCTACCACTATATTCTAGTATGAGTCGGGGAAAAACTAGGTAATAATTTAGGATAACATATTGAATGTCGGAGAATCTTTTAATTACTTAAGTGTCAATGAATTATATAATGGTTTTTTATCACATTATGATTATTTCCCATCCATATCATGACACTTTTTCATTATTTTCATTAATGATATATTTACATATGAATAAACCTAGAGATACGTGTTAGAAACCATTATATCATCGTGATTATACATAAAGGGTGACATACATGGGAAAATATTATTAATTTTCACTTTTGGATACAATAATTTTAATTCCATTGAATTTGAATTTTGAGGCAGTAATTTTAGTTGATCAATAAATGGTAGAGAATGTGATTTAGGTGCATTCCTTAGGATCTTATTCGGGATCATTTTTTCTTAGGATTCATATGGTACATCAGATGATTCGTCCTAGATTTCATGGAAATGAAAATACCCAACAATGGTATTTTAAAGTTGGATGACGTTTTATTTGATAGATAAGTGTGAAAAGGCCTTACTAGATTTGAAGAGGAGATTGAAATCAGCTCTTATTTTGATATTACCTTGACCATTAATTTGATATAATTTTTACTATGTCTTCTAAGTGTTTCTACGAGACTTTTTATGATGTACAGTGATCAGTTATTTCTTTATGTATATTATCACTTGAGACCACATGAGTAGAATTACCATATGTTGGAATTGGATTGATTCATTGTGTTTCTTTACCTGAACTATTGGCCTATTATCTATATTGTGAGAGGTTTTTATCTACAAGGACCACAATGATTTGAATTATTTATTTTATTAGTGGGATATGAATCTCTACCATAAGAATTATGTTGAGTATGTGAATATATTTTATTAGATGCCATGTTTTCATGGAGTGTTTAATGATGTTATAGGTGTCATTAGTAATAATATTCACAAAGATGGAGAACATACATTAGAGGAGTAATGGAGATTTATAAGCTTATTTTCTGATTAATAATTTGCTCAATTTGATGATCCCAAGATGATGACATGTTCCACATTAGTTTTGAAATCTTCTTATATAGACCTAGAAAAAGACATTCATGAGTTATCTTCTTAGTGCAAGGTGATATGTGAATATTTGGTAAGAAATATCCCAATTCAAAGATGGTCATTAGAAGAATACTTCATGGTCTATGGTATTGTGAGAGTTTTGGTTCGTACAAACATAAGTGCGGAGAAATTGACGGACCCTCAAGCTTCAGAGTTGGCAGTGCACCAATTATTTCTAGAGACATATCATAATGTTATAAATTAATTATACTAGAATCGTTTGAAGTGGGAAATACCCAATTTTTATCTCATTTCATTACCAGTCAGAGGATTATGGTCTATCACCAGCAACCATGTAATTTTCATCATCCTATTTATGTCCCCATTTTATAGTGGTTCAAAAAAAGATGTACTTTTATACATTTTCTCATTACCCTAGAGTGTCTAGATGTTTTATGGGCTATGGTTGATTATATAATTTTGTTAGTGCAATTACTTGTGATAAAAGTGAAATTTTATATTGATGAGTTGGGAAAGTTCTATTTTTAAGAGATAATGATACATGATTTTACTACATAAGAGCATATGATATGGCCAAGAAATTCATTTTTAATCACATTGTTTGAAATTAATATTGAATGTGATGTTGTACTAGCTGAAGACGTGTAGGCGATGTCATCTAGAAAACTGATTGGTAGTCATAATTGGTTTTTATAATTCTAGAGGACATAGTTTTGGCATGTGACTATAATTTTAATGAATTATTTGATGACCATCTGAAACTAAATGGGATTTTTACAATAAAAATTACCAGTCATATATTAATATGGAACCATTCGAGTCTCATTATGATCTATCGTGTTATTAAAAAAAATTCCATCGTTTTGGCAAGAAACCATTTACTGGGGTAGAGTATGGTGGAAGATACCTCTAAACGAGTTTAATTGATTCAGATGCAGTTGGGTATTTCTTATAGTATAATGTAACTGTATTTTATCTATTTGAGAAAACATTTTGGGTTCTCTATTGAGATCAATATTTCATGAAATTACCACCTTAGTTAGGGTATCAACTATTTTTGGGTAATGGAATGTTGGTGTCATAATTTATAGTAAAATTTGAGATCATGAAGCAAATTGGGTGACTGATCTAGTATTTGGATATTCCACTATGACGTTGAGTGAAACACCCAAACCCTAGTTACCCAGAGTTGTTGAATTATTACACAACATTTTAATTATCACAAGGGATCATATCCTGAAAAATAGACTAGTTTAGTATCCATAGAAGTACTAGATACATACATAAGTTTTACATTACATTTCAAAATAAAAAACAACAACATTGTGTCTCCTTTGACCACACTCATATCCCATAACCCATCTCTATATGTCAATCATAATATACTTCTTCACATCCTAGAAAAAAATTAAGCATATGAAAGTTGAGAGCTTGGATCCTCAGTAAGGATAACAATATAGTAATAAACATTCATAAATAAGCATAAACATTGAAACAATGTATAAAACTAAAACACAACCCATTTAAAATTAATCATCAGCATAATATGGAAATGATAAATAATATAATTCCATTTATTATTTACATGTATATTCTACTAGTAGAAAAACCATATGTAATATCTATAAATAACTTCATAATGATGGAATGCATAATGCAGGACATCATAACCACATAGTCAAGGCCTCATTCCAAGACTAAAAATAAGATTTTGTCAAGTCCTTATGCCAAGAAACTATTTTGTTTCATGAGGCCTATCGGTGCATCAGAGAACTCTATTGGGAACCACCCATCACATAAAAAGTTAAATGCATTCCTCATATAAAAAGTTAGAAACATAACATAAAAATTTATATTAAAATTAGAATACGAAATGTTAGTACATTAACCATAAATCTTGAATGGTATAAAAATAACACATCCACGAGAAAATTATCACAAAACATTTAATACAATATGGAAGATTGTATCATAATAAATAAACTTCCAACAAGTGTAAAATAAATCAAAGGATTTTGACATAGATGAAATAAAAACAATTTGGGAGAAATATCTCATTCTATTTTGAAATCATTTAAATGTCACATAATTATAATAGAAAAAATTTATTTTTAAAATATTCTAATAATCTTGTAAGGGAATCTTTGAATATGTGGTAATGAAAAAAAATAGTTGCACCTTCCGTATACATTAAAAAAACATTTTTACCTTAATTTGTCGAATATGACATAAAATAACTTTTTTCAAAACATTTTATAAAATGTCAAACAAGGGTTTAAATTAATTTAACCCATATTCTAGAAATATTATAAATTACTTGAAATATATTTTTATGAAACACAGATGTGGATGATAAAGAGGTCCCTGTAGTTTCTCACGTATAAACAAACTCAGATAATAAAGAGATTATAAATTAACAATTTCCTGGTACTTTTCCTTGGTCAAGGGTACATTAACCTCTTGTATAATAGTTAAATAATTGTTTTTAAATTAAACAAGGACCATATAGAAAAATATTATACCATATATGATATTCTAATCTTACGTTGTTAATAATATTTCAGTAGTATCATTGTTTCGGGTGTTAACTGATTCATTTTCCCTTATATTTATTGTTACATAAGTAATAATTTTTATGTATAGGATGAATGTTATTCATATTAATAATTATATTAAGTTATTAAACATTATTTTAAATCATAAAATGAAAATTATTTTTGAATTGTTACGAAGGGAATGAATCTAATCGCATTTGTGTATACAGTAATTTGTACATACGCACGAGTGACAATATCATTCTATTGATGGTAAAATCATATGTAATTGGATGTTGTATCATATATACAGAATCATTAAAAAGTTATATTTATTATTTAAATCAATTATACTTATTATTATACACATATGAATAATGAAGTGTTGAATAAGAAACTACACCATGATGTAGAGACGGCAAGTCGTGCGTACGCACGTATGGTGACTTTGTCATTAATAGGATTAATAGAATAATGAATATGGTTTTACCATAATTATAATAATATCAAAATATGTAGAAGGTAATGTCGTTTTTACTTTGGTATGGAAACAACAAATAAAGAGGAAGTGGAAGATGAAAGAACATTGAAAGAGGTGTTGAAATTATTACCACTTCTTCGCATGATTCCTTTGGATTCGATCAAAATGGATCCTCAAGTTAGATGTAAGATAAATGTAAGGACTATATGATGAATTGGGGGTGGTTGGGAGAATATTTGAAGGGATTGGTATGAGCCCAATGGCTTTGGAGGTTATATGTTGAGAGAAAAGTAAGAAACCTTTTATAAGAGAGGTGAGTGTCACTATAGGAAAATGTTGAAATATTATATTATAATAAAATCATTTTCGGTATCTAATGCCTAAAAATGGATTTATTTCAAGGATAAGGTTGTTATGGGTAAACATACTCTCAACCAATAGGTTTTAGACAACTTTAGGTCCTTATATTAACCTTATCTTTTAGATTTAACACATAGTTAAATAGTTTAACTTTTACAGTGTCTTCTTGTATTTTTATATTACATGCTCAATAAACATACTATAAAATTCCAAGAGAAACTAATGTTGTTCATTAATGAAATATCTATCATTTTATAAGTCCTTTTTCCAAAAACTATATTTTTAGGAATATGATATCCTTTACTAATATATTATTTGTTTTAAAAACTCATTTTTTTCAATTCTAAAACTATTTTGTATTTGGTTTTCGTGTAGGTCAACTAAACATGATTACGTTGAAAAAAATATATTAAATAAATCTTAACATATCATATTAACTTATAAAATTAGTGGACTGCATCAAAAGTCTCAATATTCATTTATTTGGATATTTATAATATCATTTATTTTAATCTTTCATTAATAAGGTAATTACTGCATCATCATTGTGTCATAAATAAATTTAATTATTGAATGTTTAAAAATTATAAATAAAATAAAATTATTTAGGATATATTTTTAGATTTCAAATTAATATTTATAATCGAATTTATCGTATTCATAATCCCATATTAAAAATCTTTAAGTTATTAAAAATTGAATTTAACACTTGTAACTCTTCTATAAATAATAAAAGAAATGTCCTAATCTAATCCATGTGGATCAATGAAGATCATATTTTATTGAAATGGTTTATTTTCGTCGAAATACACATATCCAATAGAATTAGGACATGTTTTAGTGTAATTATAATATCTTTTTTATTTTTAATTACCCTAATTACTTTTAATAGTGGTAAATAAAAATCCTACGTTATTATTCACCAAGAAAATATTCTCATTATATTGAAAAAAAAATTACATACTAATTTCCACCATGTATCTTGAAATTTTATATTGTTCATAGAAAATGAATTTTTGAAAATAGAAAATACCTTTGTGGAAAACCCACAATGGAATAGGGTTAATAAAATTTTGTCTTCATAAGAAGGAAAGGAAAATGAAATTGTCACAAAAAAATATGGGTTTCAAAAAGGAGAACATTGGGGGAAATTATTCACACATAATTGGAGGAAAAATGAAAATATTTATAATGATTGATTGAGGCCCTCAATCAAAAACAAGTGAACAATAATTGGAAAATTGATGGCCACAAAGACATAAAAATACCACCGGTTGAACAAAACAATGGTATTAGGATAACACATTTTTTGGTTTTTATATCATTTCCCAAATTTTTAAGAATTAATTTATTCCTAGAATAAGAAAAAAAATAATACATGACAATTATAGTTCTATACATTAACTAATTTCTACCACAAAATTTTCATTCTCACCAAATGATAATAGAATTGAAAAATATTCTATTAAACCTATTCGTATAAAGATTTAAAAAATT
Organism: Viscum album; assembly: GCA_963277665.1. NCBI lineage: Eukaryota > Viridiplantae > Streptophyta > Magnoliopsida > Santalales > Viscaceae > Viscum > Viscum album. The sequence continues at coordinate 1,650,533,682 of OY728121.1, read as the reverse complement.
GAATTGATAATTCATCTATCATACCTTTTAAAAAACATCATTATAAAAACTAGGACCTCATGTATTTCAGAGGTAGGTGATGAACCCTTTTTTCTCTTCGGTTGGGTGTTCAAGTCTCACGACCTTGCTGGATGCGACTGGTTGCCACCCAACCATCGGGTTGTCCTTTTAATAAAAAAATAAAAAAAAATCTTAAGAAATATTTTAACCTTAAACCATATTATCCAATGTACAAATTAATCCATTCCAACATTTAGAATTATCCAACATACTGGTGTCCATACTCAATCCAAAAATTTAAATGGACGGTCAACATAACATAATGATGATCACTTTTTTCCACATAATAACATTTGAGTACCTTCATCTTGTATTCTCTTAAAACATGGTAACACCATGAATTACCAGAATATCTTATTGATCAAATTCATGCTCCCTCATTCCATATAAAATACTAGATATATTCTTTATATCCAAAAATTTTGAATACTCCAAAAAATATGGAATAAACAAGAATTAATCGGTTTCAAGGTAATCAAGAATATCTAATATAATTTATCAAAATCAACCATATCTTATTCCAAAATCACTACCTCAGTATCAGGACCACATTAAGGTTTATCTTTCCTTCAAACATGCATTTTAAAAAAACATTAACTTGATGTTGAGTCTCTTTTCTTAAACCATGTAATCTCAAATACTCAATAAAATGGTACTACATTACAATAATTATTTATTTACGTACATAATATAACCTTTACATTGTCGATACAACATTAAAATGACTTAATTCATTAATAAAAATATAAGAACAAAAATTATTCCACTTCGTCTGCAGTATTATCATAACTTAATTATTGTGCAATAGTATCATTTTGTGTATACTCTGATGATCAGGACATTGATTCACATAGTGACCCAACTCCTTGCAGATGAAGCATTGTAATTTTGAAAACTTTTTCTTACCCTTACAATCACGAACTTCATGTCCTTTTTCTCTACACATGTAACAAACACGCATTCCCTTCCGGAATTTACCATGGTGATTATTTCCACAATTATCACATGTAGGAAAATCATTTTTACCTTAATCACTTTATCCATATTTTTCTATTCCATCCTCTTCATCTATAGTTTCCCTTAAAATCTATATGACACATATAATTAATTACTTATCTTATTAACAAATGAGACTATTTCTTCATATGATGAGAATATGTGGGAAACTATTTCCCTTATAAATTCTTGATTAAGACATTGAATGATTTGATACTTATGACTCTTTGGAACACGTGTATTGTTGGATTCCACATCATTTATATTGGGAACCATTTCTAACTGATGAAATAAACTAGGCTATTTCATATCATACTATATAATCTAAAAACTAAAAATATTGTCATCATAAATTGAATATTTTCACACATCTTGTATCGTAATCATAAAAATTAGTTTCATTATTGTCATATTTTCATATAAATCCTTCATAATGGTTTGTAAATAAAATTTGAATTATCTTAAGCTTATCCCTCTAGAGTGTCGTAACCAAGAGTGCACAAAGGCCCATTGTTTTGTACCAAGATACCTGAGGTCTAGCCCGATACTCCTTGCTATATTTTTAACTCCTAGGTACATTTGTGCCAGAGCTTCCTATATCTGCCCTTATCTAGACAGGGATGTATTTTCATGGAACACCCAAATAATATATACACTACCAATTTATTTTTTGATATTCTTCCATTGTAATCCTCATATTCTACCTTAGGTTAATGGTCTCTAATCAAAATTTTTCTAAATATATTTTCCAAGGATTGTACTAATCATCCTATGATACCACCTATAACGCCCTAACCCCAGTTACCCAGAGTCGGTGAATTATTAGATACCACTTCCATGACCACAAGGGATCATATCTCGAAATACCAATCAGTTTAGTATTCTTTGAAGTACTAGATACATACAAAAGGTTTTCTTTATATTATGAAAAAAATAAAAACATTGTGTATTTTTTAACACACTCATATAAAATAGCATATCCCTGCATGTCTACCACAATAAACTTCATCACATATTGGTAAAAATAAAACATACGATAGGGGTGAGCTCAGATGCTCAGTAAGGGTAACCATATAGTGGAATCATTCCTAAATAAGCGTATACATTGAAAGAAATGTAGAAGACTGAAACAAAAGACTTTTGAAATTAAACTTCAGCATAATATGGAAAAGTTAAATCAAATAATTGCATTAACTTATTCATATGTATATTCTAATAGTCGAATAATGACATGTAATATCAATATCTAATTTAATAATTATGGAATACAAAATTCCAAACAGCCTAACCACATAGCCAAGGGCACATGCCAAGACTACAAATATGATTATGTCAGGGCCTTGTGTTAAGACACTAGTATGTCTCATATGAACTTCTAGTGCATTGAGGAGCTATAGAGGGCTCCACCCATTACATACTATGTCTAATACATTCCTCATATTAAAAGGATGAAACATAACATTGACATTTGTATAAAAACAATCGTAGAAAATGTTAATATGTTGACCATAAAACATTATTGGTATAAAAATAAAACATCCATAGTCAAACACAACACAAAAAATTCAATACAATATGGAAGATTGTATCATAGTAAATCAACTTCAAACAAGTGTCAAATCCATCAACAAATGTTGATATAGATGAAATCAAAACAATTTGAGAGAAATATCTATTTCTATTTTGAAATATGTTAAAATTCATCAATTTATAAAAGAAATCATTTATTTTGAAAATATTCTTATTAATATGAAAGGGATGTTTTGAAGATGTTGTAATATCCAAAAATGGTCGCACCCACTGTATACGTTAAAAAAATATTTTACCTTAGATTATCGAAAAAGCCGTAATGTACCTTGTTTGGAAAATGATAGAGAGATTATTTCCAAAAAAAATATAATAAGAAAAAAGGTTATAAATAAAATTAAACAAAATTTTATGAAATAGTAAAAATATTTTGAAATAAATTTTGATGAATCACATATGTAGATGATAAATATGTCCAGGAAGATATTCACATATAAACAACCTCAGATAATAAAGAGATTGTAAAATTAACTCTTATCTTGTACTTTTCAATGATCGAGGGTACGTTAAACTCCTTTATAATTGTTAAATTATTTTTATTAAATTATAAAAGAACCAGATACATAAATATTATATCGTATATGATCTTCACATAATTCTTTGATAATAATATTACAATATTATCATTGTTTTGGGTGTTAACTGGTTTATTTTACTTTATATTTTTTGGTAGGTAAGTCATTTTTGTTATGGATAGGATATTTGGATTCATATATTGAATTATATTAGGTTCATAAACATTATTTCAAATCATAAAATAAATATTATTCATAAATGGTTACGATGGGAATCAATCTCATCATGTTTGTTGAGACGTCAATCCGTACGTACACACGAACGACAATATCATTAGTTTGATGGTAAAATATTATGTATTTGGATGTTATATCATATATACCGAATCATTACCATGATATATTTATTATTTAAATCAATTATACTCATTATTATACCCATCCAAATAATGATGTCTTGAATAACAAACTACACCATGATGTTGTGATTGTAAGTCGTACGTATGCACGTATGGTTACTTTGGAATTAATAGGATTGATAGAATAATGAATATTGTTGTACCATATTTATAGTATTATAATTTTATTTAGATGTTAATGGAGTTATTACATTTGTATGGAAACAATAAATAATGATCTTTGAAAGAGGTGATGAAATTACTACCTCTTCTTCTGGTGCTTCCATTTGATTTGATCAAAAGGGCTCCATAGGATGAATTTATGATAAAATTAATGCATATAGGTTTAATTGAGGGTAGTTTTCCGGATATTTTATTTGGGGTTAGTAGAGACAAATGTCTTTGGAGGCTTGATTTTGAGAGAAGGGTATCTACCCTTTTATAAGAGAGGCGAGGGTCACTTTAGGAAAAGCTTAAAATAATATTTTATTATAAAATAATTTTTGGTTTATAATGGAAACAAGTGGATTTATTTCAAGTATAATGTGGGTATGGGTCAAAAAACTCTGATAAAATAGGTTTTAGACAAGTTTAGGTTACAATATTAAACTTATCTTTTAGATTTAATGATTAGTAATATATATTAACTTTTAAAATGTTTTTTTTATTTTTATATTAAATATTTAATAAGCATATAACAAAATGCCAATAGAACCTAGAGTGGTTCATTAGTGATATATATATCATTATACAAGTCCATTTGGCCAACCTTGTTTTTTTAAGAATATTATATCATTTAATAATTTAGTATTTTTTTAAACCACATTTATGACCATTTTGACACTATTTAGTGTTTAGTTTTTGTGAAATTCATGAAAACATGATTACATAGAAAAAATACATTAATTTAATCCTAAAATGTCATTTTTTTACTTTTAAAGTTATTGTAATGAAAAAAAAGTCTCAATTTACATTTATTTGAAATTTTTTAAAATAAATTATTTTAATCTTTCATTAATAAGGTAATTACTGCATCATCATTGTGTCATAAATAAATTTAATTATATAATTTCTAAAAATTATAACTAAAATTCCATTATGTAGGAATTATTATTAAATTTATAAAGAATATTTATAGTCTAATTTATCTTATGTATAATCCCATATTAAAATTTTTTATTTATTAAAATTTGTATTTAACACTTTTAACTCTTCTTTAAATAAAATAATAATAAATGTCCAAATCTAATTCAAGTGGATCTAAGAAGAACATATTATATTCATAAGTTTAATTTTGGTCGAAATACAATTATCCAATAGAATTAGATGAAGTGTTAGGGTAATTATAATTTCATTTTGACCTGTAATTAACCTATTTACATTTGACAGTGGTAAATAAAATTCAAAATATACTATTCACCAAAAAAATTCATCCTATTGAATAAACTTTTTCTTACTGATGTTAACCACGTCTCTCAAATTTTTAAAATTAAATTCACAAAAGGGTAAAATTATGTTCTATGTAAATTTCCAAATATGCCAATAAGGTGGGTAAAAGACATTAAAAGGTTCAATTACATTTTATACATATAATTTTATTATAAAATGACTATAAGGAATGAAATATAACTAATATAGGTATTATTTATCTATTGTGTCTATAAATAAAATAAATAATTATTTAAATAAAAATCTAGTTTTAAACAATAATGCAGTGTTTTTCATTGTACGTCAAAAATTGAATGTTTTTAGAAAAATACAAATAATTCCCCAAATTCTTTTTTGGATAATCCAAATTTAAAAATGATGTATATTTTACCAAATTAAAAAAATTTAAGTTTCATTAATTAATCAAAAATTATTTCTCATTCTGATAAACAGAAAGGAGGTTTTTGATAAGTAAAAACAATTAAAAGATTTATATGTGTTTATATCCAATTTAAATTTAAATTTACTTCCAATAACCTAAATTAAATTAAATGATAAAAATATCATCTAATAATACATTAAAACCTAAAAAATTTATAATTTAACACTATAATTTTTTTTGCAATTTAAAAAAGATGTTTGTAATTTAAATTTAGTATTTTTCACTATTCATCAAAATAAAAAAGTTATCAGAAAAATACCAAAAATTTATCCAAACTAAATTGTTTGTCCTGTTTCTATAGAATAATTTTCTTTTGACAATTATAATTTCTTAATGTGTTCAATTTTGGATTTAAAAAGGGTTCTCCATTAAATGGTGGTAAAATTTTATTTTTGGAAAGACACTTCATTCATCTATAAAATTGAATTTTTTGTATATTATGTTTGAGAAACACAAAATATGAATGTTAAAATTATATAGGATATATATAAAATTCAGATTTGGTTAATACTATTCATAACATCTTTTTTAAATGTATAGTTTGATAGGTAATTAGGTTCTTGATCTTAGTGTTAACTATAGCGCAAGCTGTTGAATTATTTTAAAGCGATTGCGTACTATGAAATCATGGGGTGTTATATCATGTCATGCATATTTTTTTCCATGTGTCCTAGATGTGGAGGTACAAGATCAATCCTTCATAGGTTATTAACATCCATGAATTTTGGGTCAGAACAATATGGTTCATTTGTGGAATATATAATCTGGATCAAGTACTAGAGTGAGGAACTATTATGGAAGAATATGGTTCCACTAAATTGATATCTATGAAATAATATTCATATAATTTAGTAGGAATGGGAGTGGGTATGCGATTTTATGGATATATGACCTTTATTGTTTAAGGATGATACCTAGAAAAACATCTTTAATATAATAGTACCTAGGGTAGGACATTATAATGGATTGGTATTTTTAGTTATGTAATATATTTACATTAGCCATTATATATGTTATTTTGAGTTATTACTTACTTCGGTGTGGTATCATGTTAAAATTGGAAATATTTAGAGGTATTTAGAGACTTTAAGGGGGGGGGGGTTCATAATTTGATCATGGTTTAGGAAAACAATTTGGTTCTCCCTAGGAAACCATATAGCCTATTGGCATTGAGAAGTAGATGGTTCTTGGTTAGTTAATGGTTAGATAAAACAATGATATATTATTTAAGAGATTCTGTAATGTGGAATATAGGTAAAATAATAGATGGGTAATGTTTAACTAGACTCTTTTTCAAAACTATAAATCCCTAAATATTTTAATAAGGTGCCTTTAACTATTACTTTATAATTGGAATATGATAAATAAGTTAGCATCCTAATGTATGGAATAGTTTATCAGCCCCAAGGGAATAGATATATATATGATATTAATGTTACATTAGAAAACATGAAATTAAAATTAAAATTATAGTAATAACCTTATTTTTTATTCTTTAATAACCCTAGAACTAATCATGGATCCCTTCTTGTTATCCTATGGGAATGAAAACATAATAAATAGTGATATTAGATGCTCTGTAAGGGAAATGTTAGGGATATGAATTATATGAAATCCTAAGATGGTTTTAAGGGTGTGATAAAATAATCAATATAATAATATATACACACAAGATTAATACCTAGTTAAGTATATATAATAAACTAAAAAAACAAGTTATAGAAATGGAATGATTAAAAATGGTATCAAAGTAGTAATCACCATTTCAGACTCATAACATAGGCATGAGGCATCATAAAAATATTATAGCATAGTATTATAAACACCACTAGTTTCAATCATGTTAATGTATAATGAGATGATATTATCTAGAAGGAATCATCATAACATATAAAAAATTTAACATTTCCATTAACAATAATTTCCATGAATAATCTTATGTTCATTGTTAGAATGTAACCCGCTGAGATTTTGTAAAATTTTTTCAATTGAATTTAATATTTTGGAACTTTTTCATTACAAAAACTCAATGATTATATTGCATGAAATATTGTGCTTATATTTTTTTACCCAAAATGCTTAGTTTAACTTAAATTCAATATATTTTTATCTTGTGTTACATAAATAATATCTTTTATCATGTGTTACATGCAGTGTTGAGTGTAAACAATTGATGACTTAATATATGAAATTATAATTTAGAATGATTGTTATCATGATGCCATTGTATTGAGAGTATAAATATAATAAAAATAATTCTAAAAATATATTAATTTACACATGTATAAATATTAATTCATTGGTGACCAATTTAATAAATACAAAACTATTTAAAACTTATCGAAAAACTTCTCTTAAAAACTATTTTTTTGTACAATGTATATTTTTTACCATAGTAACGAAAATAACCCATTTTCTGTGAATTTTTTTAATTAGATATATAAATATATATAATATTATATAAACCATTTAATATTGATGTAATTAATTTTCATGAAAAGATATAAGTATAAATCCAATTTTATGCTTAAATATGTGATTTTCTAAAACAGAGTTTGGTAGACGATTATGTACCTATAATAAAATTAATTTCTTAAAATTTGAGGAATTTATATTATAAAATATAAAATAATTTTTTAATTCATAGTACCAAAATTATCTTATAGTTAATTTTATCTATTTTTTAGAAATATTATCCAATTTTTGAATAGTGAAAAACATTGAATTTTATTTGAACAATTATTTTTCGTTTAAATTATATAGAATGTTAAATTTTAATTACAATTTATTTTAAATAAATAAAACGTAAATTATGATTATATTTATCCAATTTAGTTCATTGTAGTAAATAATATAATGAAATTATATATAAATATGTGGTATTATTTTGAATGTTTTCTCATTGAAAACATGCATTTTCATCATGTTTACAAAATTAATTTTAAATTAAATTTTAAATTTTCAATGAAGAATATTTTCAAATATGTATTCCATAATTGAAATTATAATAATTAATATTATCTAAAAATTTAAACCTATAATTTTACTAAAATTAATTTTAAAAACAGTAATAATTTATCTATCACGGTTAATGTAAAAATAATCTAATCTTCATTTAAACTAAACATTCAAGAGTTAAAATAAAAGAAAACATGCCACATGTATATTTAATGGAAATATTTTGACCATATAATATATCATACTCTAAAATGATCCATTTTGGTCCCATTACTACCATGATCATTGTGGATGCAATATATTCTTTGAATAAATTACAAGTGTTCCATATACCTCACTTATGAAAGACAACTCCCTCTCCTATATTATTCACACCATAAAACCCTTTTTGTTTGACCAATAAAATCCTATATAACATTACAATTTGCATACTCTCTTCCTAAATTCCATAATTTTTTCATAATTCCCACCTAAGTATGATTTTTAGGAAATCCTAAGGTGGATACCTGAATAAGAGGTAACATTGTCCAACCATCATATTTATTTTATATCATCATCCAACTTTATAAGTTCATATTAAACCATATTGATATAAAAAAAATTGTTTCTTCTATATATATATATTGTTTTACATTATTTCCATTACCTAAAAATATCTCCACATTCATTAATTGGGTTATAATATAATCATTTGTTTTCATGACAGACTACGACCTTACAGAAAAATGTCATTCATTTTTTCCATCAACACTTCTCATGATTTTTATTATGGTGAATTCAATGAATAAATAAGAAATTTATTGAAAAATTATACGTTATTATTAATTATATCATATATAAATTTTTTAACTTTTTATTCCATAGGGTATACAATATAATCATTTGTGTGTGTGGAAGACTACCACATCCCGAAGCGATACGATTCATTTTCACTAACACATTACAATGATGAAAATAAGGATGAATTTAATAAATATATATTTTATAAATGAAATATTTATTATATTAATGACATATATATAATTAATAAATGTTAATATATCAATTTTTTCTTATCCTTTTTTCCCATTTAAGGATGACAATGTCGTTTATGTACAAGTGGACTACCACCTTCATGAAGCTATGTGGGTCTCTCTTTTCATCAACAAACTACACGGATGATATGTCTAAGTATGATTAAAAAAAGAATATTTCATTAATAATATTATCACAATTAAATAATTATAAAATATTACATACCTCCTTTAAAAAATGATCATTGACAAATGGAAACTTTTTTCTTTCTTTTGTACGTTATACAATCTTCATGATCGTAAAAAACATAATTTGTCAAATCCGTATATCGATATTTTTAATAAAATTATAATTGATATAGAAATATGAGAATACTTTCATGACTACTATTAGTGATATTATTGAACCATTATCAAGGTAATATTATTGAAAATAAAAAATCAAAACATATATGAAAAAAGCAGTTATTACCCAAGACGTGATATTTACATGGAATTGTTAACAAAAAAGTTATAAAAGGAAACATGAAAATCATATATAGTATTCCCTATATTTTTTTTATTCAAATGTTATATAATAAAATAATATTTATTATATAGGAATTTGAAATGATTACGAAGGAATTCAAGACTTGCAATGAGTTATTTTTGTCTCACTTTTCACTTTTGTGAGACACATGCCATATTCACCACATGATTATTTTATTTAATGTTTATAGTCACAATTATTTTATTTTATGATTATTTTATAGAAATATATTTGTTATAATATATCCATTTTTGGTTCTACTTTTCTTAGGGGTCATGGTTCAAAAGCTACAAAAGTTGTAAGTTATTTTTGTCTCAATTTTCCTTCTTTTAGACATCACTTTTATTCTGAACCAATATTATTCAATGAGGTTTGTATAAACCCCATTTGAAATTTTATATCATGAATATAAATATTTTCATGATTATATATGTTTCATTTAATTTTAAACATTCATGGGGATTCTGGTTCAATGATACAAATGTTGTAAGAGTTTTATGTTACAGTCTTATTGTTTATCGAGATTGTTTATGTTTATACTTATAATGAAAATTTATTCAGATTTATCTGTCAATATACTCTTGAAATTTCCTATACATTTTCTATTTCATCATAAAACCTTTTTAAAAAAAATACTCTGTTTTTGTACTCAAGAATTAAATATAAATGTTTTAAGAAATGTTGTCTTAATGGTAGAAAACCCTTTTTCTTTTAAAACCATGTTCTCTAAATTGGTTAGGAAAAAATATTTTTAAATTATTTAAATTATTTTTAAAAACATTTTTCACATTATTAACTTTTTATATTGTTCATGGTAATTAAAATTCATGTAGTTTTCCATAAAAAAATTCATTTGAATTTTGATAAAAATGTAAAAGATTCCATTTTTAACATGTAGGGAATGAATGTAATTTCCTTCCATTATGACCATTATTTTCTTAGAATATACCTTTTTTTGTGTTAAAAACATTTATAAACAAAATTATTTCTAAAATATTTCATATATTTTTTGTTTTATAATGTTATTATCAAATAATAGTTGTTTTCCTCAAAAATTATTGATGGGATCTTTCAAAATTATTATATATCTAAGATGAAATCATTTGAAGTTACATTTGAATTTTTGGGGACATGATAAAAGTATATCATTTTTATTCTTTATTTTGTTGGATTATGTTTAGGATGATTATAATATTATGAATCCTATTTATCTTCCAACATTTATATCATGATAAATGTTTACAAAACATGCTTATTTTTATTTGGTTTTTTTATTGATGAAATGATGAAATGATTACAAAAAACTATTTATTTACCACATGTTATGTATTATTAATTTTCTGAGAAACCCATTTCACATTATGTGTTATTATATTATGATGTTATTATGATCATTTTTAACATATATGTGTGATTTTCATTAGGTCATGGTGGTTACATAATAGCCATTTGTTGAAGTAAACTTATAACCAAGGATGTAAATTACATTATAACCAAATTTGGGTGGGACTTATTGTAACATCCCAAGTAAGTAATGAATAATAGATATTTTTATCTATGTATATTAATTAATTAGATTTTGTTTTAGAGGCTTAAAATGAGAATAAATCCAATCTGAGGCATGGAATACACTAATATTTTTAAAATATTGTTTTACTGCCTTTTGATGACAAACCATTTTTAAATAAAAATTTTGACAATTTTATAAGCTCTATTTTTCAAAATAAACTTATTCTTTATGATTGGGACATTGAAACTTACTTTGGGTAAATTTGTGGTATTTTTCCGACAATGTTCATTTTGTTAATGAATAGCGAAAAATGCTGCATTTTACATCAGAACTGCTTTTTCATCTAACTTAATTATATGGTTAGATTATATTTTTAATTGGTTTTAAAGTGAAATTTGATTATATTTTTACCATTTAATCCAATGGTGGTCATTGTAATTAATTTCAATTTTAAATTGGACATAAACTAGTGTCAATCTTTAGATACTTATTGTTTCATAAAAACATGTTATTTGCTCTGACAGAGGGAATTAATTATTAAATTAATTAATGTAACGTATATGTTTTTAATATTGTAAAATAGACATAATTTTTGAATTCGGAATATCAAATATATCTTAGGGTGATGTTTTTGTATTTTTCTGAAAAACATCAATTTTTGATGAATAGTGAAACCACTAAGTGGTACTTAAAAAACTGATTTTTCGTTTAAATGAAATTTTACCACCTCTGTGTTTTGAATTTCAAAAATCCAACATACATGGTTTTCATTAAGAAGTAAAATGTGGTTCAATTAGATTAAAATTATTATTTTTTCTGAATAGTAACTTATAAGTTTTTAATTGCGATTAGAGGTAATTAGTGCAATTTAAGGCAAAAATGATATTATAATAAAATGAAAATACCTAGAAACATGTACTACCCTTATTTTATGTGTCATGGACAACCAAGAAACCCCATGGGTAGATTTTTGGGACCCCATGGAGCCACTTGGGTAAGATAAATACATTAATGCCTTTTATTTAATGTTAAAGTAAAAATGACCCAAACATGTATTGTTTTATTAAAAAAAATTACATGGGTTTATACAAGTCAGATTTTTGACTATAAATAGTAATTTGAAATATAAAAAGATTTCCTACATCATAATATTTTTTTTCTAATTTTTAGACATTAAATAAAGTAAATTATTTATGACACCATGATGATGCAGCGATTACCTCATTATTTAACGATTTAAAGAAAATGAAAATATAATGTAAAATCTAAGACCTACACTTGTCAAAAACCTATTGGATGGGTGGATTTCGAACCCTTATCACCTTATCCTAGAAATATATAATTGTGGGTCATTTTTTATCCGAAAACCATTTTATAACAATGTATCTTTTCTTAACATTCTAAGAGTGCCCCTCCTCTCCTCTTATAAAAGGCCCCACCTCTACCACCTTACCCACACATCCAAAGCCTTTGGCTCAGCCAACCCCTGCCCATTTTTTTATCCACATCCCTCTATTACTCCTTTAAGCCCACTTTGGGCAGAAGTCCTCCCAAGAAAGCCTTTGATCTCAAATCAAAAAGAGTTACCTGTTTTAAAGGTAGTGTCTTCTCTTGTGTTCTTATGTTTTATTTTGCTCCTACAACCCTCTAAACTATTTTTATTCATTTATTTTGTAACAAATCTAGTATCTACAATATACTAGGATGTTTTTACAAGTAGGATTCGAGCTACAGTTACACACACCTACATCTAATGGTTAAAGAACATACTGTTTCTGTGGATGGCGAATTTCTACCTCACGAAACGATGATTGTTCAACACTCATATAACACCTTTAAAGGTGGCCATTAAGATGTCACTGTATTTTTATATGGTATATAATATGTTTATGTTGTACTTAAGATTCTGTATTTTTCATTTATGGCATACCTTTATGGTTTCCATTATCGGTAAACGTGATATCTTCATTTTAGGAAGTGTGGACTACCGCCCCCTCAAAGTGATTTGATTCGTTAATGCCATATGTGGGATGTATAAAGGATTTAATTGATGATATTATATATGATATTATACTGGAATTATAATATACCTTTATTTCATTATGATTCCATTCCATAAAATATGAAATAGAAATGAAAGTAGCGTTCATGCGTACGTACGGCTTATCGTCTCCATGAACGGTGCATTTCATTTCGTACCTCTAAATGTTATGTAATATTATAAATGTATTTATATGCTGGATATATATGATATATATGATATCTACATCATGATTATAACTCTGGATATAATGGATACATGAACAACTTGTAGTTATAAAGAGTATATTTTTGACTCAAGTACCAATGATCGTTAAAACGACCGTTATTAACCTAAATAATTACATAGTGTTCATGATATGGTATTAAGTGATATAAAAGGAATAATGAGCTTGAAAAAGGTTGTTAAGAAAGTATAAATTAACTCATGTTTATTATTCAGGAGGTTAAAGAACGATCGAGTCAAGTCGGACCCGAGGTATGGGACTTCGTCTCAATCTCCTTTCATTGAGGCATATTTTTCTTTATACACAACATTCTTTTATACAATGTATAAACTCCTTTGACATTTACGTTTATCCAAAAGGAATATTTTTATACGAATCATTTTACTAAATGACAAAAGGGAATGTCTTTGTCATACGTTTGCTGCGATAACAAATTCTCCATCGTCATGACCATTACTTGAGTATCAGTTTTCTCTACAAGCCATAATTTTTTTAAATTAAAAATAAATACCATGTTTTAATTTATTTTATTTTGGTATTGAAAATGGTTTTCATAATGTTTTTGTTATATCAATGTGTTGTATGGATATCATGTGATTGAAATTTGGAAATGTTATGTTTCCTTTATGTGTGTTTTATGTTATACGATTATGTTTTGGTTCTTGGGAATTTTTAAGAAGACGGGTGGTTCTATGTTAAACTAAGGGTGGGTGAGCCTGATATAGCTCTCCAATTCATTGGGTAACGTGAAGGGGTTAAACGTTGAGGTTTCTCCGAAGATATTTCGGGAATATACTGTGATGGGTATTCCAAATGTAACAAGATGGTTACTCCCTACGTAAGAATGTTATGAATGCCTCAAGTTACCTTTTTGTATTATGATTTCTATGATTTATTCATGATTGTTTGAGGTATGTTAAAATGCTTATGTTTTATGAGTAAATTATGATTTCATACATGGAATAATGTTTTCTTTTCATATTTTAATATCCCTTACTGTGCTTTTTATGCTCATCCCAAGTTTTTGAAATGTTTTTCACAGGTCAAGGGAAAGGTACATGATGTGATGATAGTGTTAATGAAGTTTTAAGAATGAATCCATGTTTTATTTTAAATAGGTTTCTGTTTATGGGAAAAATGAATAATGTCTTTTATGTAACCACTTTGTTTAAATGTGGAATGTAATGCAGGTTTTATGATCTAATTCTCTAAAACTCTAAACCTGCAAAGATCCTCAATCTGTAATCTTGTAAAAACACAAGACTAATTATGGTTTAAGGCTGGGGACTTATAGTTGGTATCAAATGTCTGTTTAGATAACTTTAGGAGTTAGAATTCTATTAAATGATTATCCAAAAATATTTTTTTGGTCAAATTGAAATGATATAGAATTTGAAGATTACCATGTTGCTTCATCTAAGACATGTTTGTTCAGAATGGTTTTCCACAGAGGAAACAGGGAAGCAGTGCTAGGAAGGCATACTGAAGGAAATAACCTTCCGAATCAGAATCCTGAGATGGTCTGAATTGGAACTGGATAGTTTGTTGTAGTAATGGTGAAGTTGACTCAAGCGATAAATGGTGGCAGTATCCATGCACGAGATCAGCCAGATCAATCTCAGAGGAACATGTCTACGGTGGAACATTTCATGAGGCAACATCCCCCATTATTCAAAGGATCATCTAACCATGTGCAAGCTGAAGGGTGGATTAAAGAACTGGAGAATATTTTCGATGTCATGGGGTGTTCAGACAATCAAAAGGTTAGTATTTCTATTTACAGTTTGGAGGGTGAGGCAGATCAGTGGTGGTCGATGGTTAAAAATATCAGGGATGCTGATGAGAATGATGCTCTTGGCTGGGATGAATTCAAAGGTATGTTTCTTGAGAAGTATTTTCCTAAGGATGTTCGACATAGGATGGGAAACCAATTCTTGGAATTGAGGAAAGAGGAAGTCTCAATGGCTGCTTATGAAGAAGGGTTCACTCGATTGGCAAGGTATGCTCCAAATTTTATCTGAGTCCTTGATAGTAAAATCAATTGTTTTTACTCAGGATTAAAGCCAAAATATCGAAGGTATTTGTCTTATTGTGAGTTTAAAATTTATGAAAAGCTTGTTCGGGGTTCTGAGAAGGAGGAAATGGAGTTTTCCGATGATCAAGTGTTCTATAACAACCAGCAAAAGAAGAGACCGAGGTGGCAGGAGAAAGGAAATAATCCTTCAAAAAAGTCTGATGGTAAGAAATCTAAGTTTCCAGTTTGTGATAAATGTGGGAAAAGACATGCTGGGGATTTTCTTCTGAATTCTGGAAAGTTCTACCGATTTGGTAAGATGGGACATAAGGCTTGTGATTGCACTGAAAAAGATCAGGGTGATGGTAAGTCCAAATTTGATTTACAGTTAGTGATAATTTTTAAGTGCAATGAGATGGGTCACTATGTAAACGACTGTCCGACAAAGAGCTCTAGTGAGGGGAAGCAGTTAGACTACAAGCAGAAAGGGGTGGTGAAATCCTTAGAAAATACTTCAGCAGATGTCGGGCCATCAAATGAAGCTGTATCAGCTCCAGCGAGCTCATTATTTTTCAAAGATTGACCTGAGATTGGG
This sequence comes from Viscum album, assembly GCA_963277665.1. Classification (NCBI taxonomy): domain Eukaryota; kingdom Viridiplantae; phylum Streptophyta; class Magnoliopsida; order Santalales; family Viscaceae; genus Viscum; species Viscum album. Next base: position 1,650,517,370 of record OY728121.1, on the reverse strand, counting down.
GTACCATCAGCTGAAGGTAAATGAAGCAGATATTCCGAAGACCGCGTTCCGTACAAGATATGGCCATTATGAATTTGTAGTAATGCCTTTTGGGCAAACCAATGAACCTTCTGTATTCATGGACATAATGAATAGAATTTTCCATGATTTTTTGGATAAGATTGTGGTGGTTTTCATTGATGATATTTTGGTGTTTTCTAAAATTAAATAGGAGCATAAAATACATTTACGTGTTATTTTTAATACCTTAAAAGAAAAAAAATTGTATGGGAAATTCATCAAGTTTGAGTTTTGGTTGAAAAACATTTCTTTCCTTGGTCACATTGTTTCTAAAGATGGGATAATCGTTGATCCTTCAAAAACAAAGGTTGTTGAAGAATGGCCAAGACCCACAAATGTAATAGAGATTCGTAGTTTTCTTGGTTTGGAAGGCTATTACCGAAGGTTTGTTACAAAATTTTCATGGTTATCTAGTCCAATGACTAAGCTAACTCAGATGGGTGTTATGTTTATCTGCAAAAAAAAGAATGTGATGATTGTTTTCAGAAATTGAAAAGAAAATTGGTGAATGCTCCAGTTTTGGAACTACCTTCCAGGAATGGTGAGTTTGTTATCTACAGTGATGATTCATTGAAAGGACTTGGTTGTTTCAAAATACAGAATGATCAGGTAATTTCTTATTCTTCACGACAGTTGAAAACTCATGAGGTAAATTACCCTACACAAGATTTGGAATTAGCTGCTGTTTTTTTCGCTTTAAAAATTTGGAGGCATCATTTGTATGGTGTAATGTGTGAAATATATACCAATAACAAAATATTAAAGTATATATTCACTCAGAGATAATTGAACATGAGATAGAGGAGATGGCTAGAATTAATGAAAGATTATGATTTTACAATTCATTACCATCCTGGAAAAGCAAATAAAGTGGCTGATGCTTTGAGTCGAAAAAGTAATGCTTCATTAGCAATGTTGCGTTTGGAACGTGATCCTTTGGTATGGATTTGATGAAATTTGGCATAGATGTTTTTGGTGAAGGATGTTCTTATGTTTTGTTTCAGGTATCAGTGAAATCTTCTCTAACAGACAGAATCAAGAAAGCACAGATTCAAGATAGTGAGTTGCAGAAAAAGGTAGAGCTGGTTCAGAAGGGTAAGTTGCCTGAATTCATCATTGACAATGATTGTGTATTGAGATTTGGGAAGAGATTGTGTGTGCCTTGTGATTCACAGTTGAAGAGAGAGTTGTTATGTGAAGCTCATAGTTCTCCGTTTTCAGTTCATCCTAGATGTACTAAGATGTACAGTGATCTGTGGGAGTATTACTGGTGGGATGGAATGAAAAGAGATATTAATGATTTTACAGTGAAGTGTTTGACTTGTCAACAGGTTAAAGCAGAGCGACAGTTACCGAAAGGGATGCTTCAGCCTTTACGAGTACCAGAGTGGAAATGGGAAAATATATCCCTGGACTTCGTTGCGGAATTTCTGAAGACACCTCGAGGTAATAATGCAATCTAGGTTATTGTTGATTGCTTGACTAAATCTGCTCATTTCTTTACCATACGAGATACTTTTCCCTAGATCAAATTTCCCGTTTGTATCTTAAAGAGTTTTTCAGGTTACATGGAGTTCCTCAATCCATTGTATCTGACCGTGACCCCAGGTTCACTTCTAACTTTTGAAAAGGCCTTCAGAAGTCATTGGGAACTGAATTAAATTTTAGTACAGCTTTTCATCCTCAATCAGATGGGCAGTCATAACGAACAATTCCGATTTTGGAGGATATTCTACATGCTTGTTCGATGGATTATCAGGGAAGTTGGGACAAACATCTTTATTTGGTAGAGTTTTCTTATAATAACAGTTTTCATTCCACTATACAGATGGCACCATTTGAGGCATTATATGGGAAGCGGTGTCGAACTCCAGCTTTTTGGGATGAAGTGGGTGAAAGGAAGTTAATGGGAACAGAATCGGTAGAATAGCTGGCAAAAAAAGTTCAGCTAATACAGAGACACATGAGAACATCTCAGAGGAGGCAGAAGAGTTATGCGGACAACAGGAGGAAGGATCTCTCTTTTGAGGTATGTGATCATGTTTTTCTCAAAGTCTCACCATGGAAAAGTGTGATGTGATTTGATAAGAAAGGAAAGTTGAGTCCAATTTTCATTGGACCATATGAAATTCTGGAGAGAGTTAGATCAGTTTCTTACCGAGTGGATTTACCTCTGAGTTTATCTCAGGTACACAATGTTTTTCATGTTTCGATTTTGAGAAAGTATATGCCAGATAAATCTCATGTTTGGAGTCCAGAGGTAGTTCAGCTGGAAGAGAACCTATCTTATGAGGAACAACCAGTCCAGATTCTTGACCACAGGGAGCAAGTGTTACGGAATAAGGTGATTCATTAGGTAATGGTTTTTTGAAAAAACCACATGATTGAAGAGGCAACATGGGAATCTAAAAATGCAATGAGGGCTAAATTCCCCCACTAATTCAATAAGAAAATAAATTGCGGGGACACAATTTTCTAAAGGGGGGAAGGATGTAACATCCCATGTAAGTAATGAATAATATATATTTTTATCTATGTCTATTAATGAATTATATTGTGTTTTAGAGGCTTAAAATGAGAATAAATCCAATCTTAAGCATGTAATACACTAATATTTGGAAAAGCTTTTTTTTCTGCCATTTGATGACAAACCATTTTTAAATCAAACTTTTGACAATTTTATAAGCTCTATTTGTCAAAATAAACTTATAATTTATGATTGGGACATTGAATTTTACTTTGGGTAAATTTTTTGTATTTTTCTGACAATGTTCATTTTTTTAATGAATAGTGAAAAATACTGCATTTTACATCAAAACTGCTTTTTCATCTAATTTAATTATATGGATAGATTATCTTTTTAATTGGTTTTAATGTGAAATTAGAATATATTTTTACCATTTAATAGAATTTTGGTCATTGGAATTAATTTCACTTTGAAATTGGACTTAAACTACTGTCAATCTTTTGATACTTATTGTTTCATAAAAACATGCTATTTGCTCTGACAGCAGAAATTAATTATTAAATTAATTAATGTAACTTATATTTTTTGAATTTTTTAAAATAGAAATCATTTTTTAATTCGAAATTTCAAATATATCTTAGGGTGATGTTTTGATATTTGTCTGAAAAAGTTCAATTTTTGATGAATAGTGAAACCACTAAGTTGTAATTAAAAAAACTAAATTTCCGTTTAAATGAAATTTTACCACCTTTGTGTTTTGAATTTAAAAAATCCGACATACATGGTTGTCATTAAGATGTAAAATGTGGTTCAATGGGATTAAAATAATTTTTTTGGTGAATAGTAACTTTTATGTTTTTAATCGCGATTAGAGGTAATTAGTGCAATTTAAGGAAAAATGATATTATAATAAAATGAAACTACCTAGACACATGTCTTACCCTTATTGGATGTGTCATGGACGACCAAGACAACCCATGGGTCGATTTTTGGGACCCCATGGAGCCATTTGGGTATGATAAAGATATTAATGCATTTTATTTAATGTTAAAGTAAAAATGACACACACATGTATTGTTTTATTAAAACAATTTTTACATTGGTTTATACAAGTCATATTTTTGACTATAAATATTAATTGGAAATATAAAAATATTTCCTACATCATGATATTTTGTTTCTAATTTTTAGACATTAAATAAATTAAATTATTTATTACACCATGATGATGCAGCCATTACCTCATTATTTAACGATTTAAATAAAATAAAAATATAATGTAAAATCTAAGACCTAAACTTGTAAAAAACCTATTTTATGGGTTGATATAGAACCCTTATCACCTTATCCTCTAAATTTATAATTGTGGGACCTTTTGTTATCCAAAAATCATTTTATAACAAAGTATTTTTTCTTAACTTTCCAAGAGTGCCCCTCCTCTGCTCTTATAAAAGGCCCTCACCTCTACCACCTTACCCACACTTCCATAGACCTTGGCTCGGCCAACCCCTACCCATTTTGTCTCTCTACATCCCTATATTACTCCTTGAAGCCTCACATTGGGAAGAAGTCTTCCCAACAAAGCCTTTGAGCTCAAATAAAAAAGAGTTACCCATTTTAAAGGTAGTGTCTTCTTCTGTGTTCTTATGTTTTATTTTGCTCCTTCAACCCTCTAAACTCTTTTTATTCATTTCTATTGTAACAACTATAGTATAATCAATATACTAGGATGATGTTATAATAAGTATTCGAGCTACACTTACACACACCTACATCTAATGGTTAAAGAACATATTGTTTCTGTTGATGGCGAATTTCTGCCTCACGAAACGATGATTGTTCAACACTCATATAACACCTTTAAAGGTGGCCATTAAGATATCACTATATTTATATATGATATATAATATGTTTATTTTTTACTTAAAATTATGTATTTTTAATTTATGGCAAACCATTATGGTTTCCATTTTGGGTAAACACGATATCTTCATTTTATTAAGTGCGGACTACCGCCCCCTCAAAGTGATTTGATTCGTTAATGCCATATGTGGGACGTATAAAGGATTTAATTAATGATATTATATGTGATATTATACTGGAATTATAATATACTTTTATATCATTATGATTCCATTCCATAAAATATGAAATAGAAATGAAAGTATCGTTCATGCGTACGTACGGCGTACCGTCTCCCTGAACGGCGCATTTCATTTCTTACCTCTAAACGTTATGTAATATTATAAATGCATATATATACTGGATATATATTATATGTATGATATCTACATAATGATTATAACTCTGGATATAATGGATAAATGAACAACTTGTAATTATAAAGAGTTTATTTTTGACTCAAGTACCAATGATCGTTAAAACGACCGTTAATAACTTAAATAATTACATAGTGTTCATGACATTGTAATAAGGGATATAAAATGAACAATGATATTTAAAAAGGTTCTTAAGGAAGTAGAAATTAACTAAAGTTTATTATTCAGGAGGATAATGAACGATCGAGTCAAGTCGGACCCGAGGTATGGGACTTCGTCTCAATCTCCTTTCATTGAGGCATATTTTTCTTTATACACAACCTTCTATTATACGGTGTATAAACCCCTTTGTCATTTACGTTTATCAAAAAATGAATCTTTATATATGAAGCATTTTACTAAACGAAAAAAGGCAATGATTTTGTCGAATGTATGCAGTGACAACGACTTCTCCGCCATCATGACCATTATTTGAGTTTCAGCTTCCTCTATAATCCATACCTTTTTTAAATGAAAAATAAATACCATGTTTTACTATTATTTTATTTTGGTATTTAAAATGGTTTTCATAATTTTTCTGTTATATCAATTTGTGGTATTGATATCTTGTGATTGAAATGTGGAAATGTTATGTTTCCTTTATGCGTGTTTTACGTGATACGATTATGTTATGGTTCTTGGGCATTGTTATGAAGACGAGTGGTTCCGTGATAAACTAAGGGCGGGTGAGCCCGATATAGCTCTCCAATGCATTGGGTAATGCGATGTGGTTAAACGTTGAGGTTTCTCCGAAGAGATTTAGGGAATATACAGTGATGTGTATTCCAAACGTAACCAAGAGGGTTACTCCCTACGTAAGAATGTTATGAATGCCTCAAGTTACCATTATGTATTATGATTTCTATGATTTATTCATGATTTGATGAGGTATGTTAAAATGTGTATGTTTTATGAGTAAATTATGATTGCATGCATGGACTAATGTTTTCTTTTCGTATTTTTATATCCCTTACTGAGCTTTTTTATGCTCATCCCAAGTTTTTGAAATGTTTTTCACAGGTCAAGGAAAAGGATCATGATGTGATGATAGTGTCACTGAAGTTTCAGGAAAAAATCCATGTTTTATTTTAAATAGGTTTCCGTTGATGGGAAAAATGAATACTGTCTTTTATGTAACCACTTTCTTTAAATGTGGAATGTAATTCATGTTTTATGATATAATTCTCTAAAACTCTAAACATGAAAAGATCCTCAATGTGTAATCTTGTAATAACTCAAGATTAAGTATGGTTTATGTCTGGGATCGTATACTTATACCACACTCCAATTAATTAGATACTGATTTATAACTCATAAAATAGATAGGTTTATTATGATGAGTGAACCTTGTTCAGTAAGGTACTTTATGCGCTATGATGACCTTGGGAGTGCACCATAACTACTATGATGGGTTGGAGAGTGAACCAATTACACTATAAGTAATGGGAAGACAATGGGGATGGTGGTATGTCATGTCTAGGAGGTATATCCTTATATGGAGTGACCTAATATTTTTTTTAAAAAAGACTTGAATACAATGGAAATTATTTTTTATGCCTATGTGTATTCTAAAATAGATGTCCTTTAAAAATATTACTCTCCCATGACTCTTACTCTTTTATTTCCTTATGAATCATGTCTAATGAACTACCAATATTTATGTTATAACTCATGATCTTGAGATTTTATATGAAGGGTATTTTTTATTTGTTATTCCCATTATAACAGTCCCTAATTCACACGTCATGTTTATGTATTTCCCTTTTTTACGTGTACTGATTATCTGAGCTCACCCATTCTTATGTTTCTTTCCATTGGTTATTAAAAAATGTTTTATAAAGAGTATGTCTACAAATAATACTTAGTGGGATAGTAGTTTTTGAAAATATTGGTTATCAATAACTTTATAATAAGACATGGTACCACGTCTCTAATGACAATAAATTATTATGATCCTCATGAATGTATTTGTGTAATGTATTGAATATTTATCTAAAATGTTGTAATATTCATATATTAAAATCCTGGGTTTCAGTAGTTACTATAAATGGAATTTTCTGGTATACATATGGAAATTTATTTGAGAAAACATTAGGGATATACCTTTCTGATATTTATAAGGACCATTTAAGGGATGTCTCCTAGTATTTGTATAAGGATGAGTAAAAGTATATGAAAATTTCCTCGAATTTTGGTAAAGGATAAATATAGTGGTTTCCAATATATTACATCCCTATCTAGATATTATAAGTGGATGTGTCTCTAGAATAGAGGTACCAAGGTGTAATAACTATGAAAAGTGTTCATTTATATATACTTCATTATAACCTAGTAAAATACAATGGGTTATGATTCACACATGGTTCGATAGTTCCATGAGATATGCTTTCGAACTTCCAAAACTCTTTATGAACCCTCATTATGTATCTATATAGAATATGAAAATGAAATACCGTGGGTAAAAAAAATGATTCATTGATTCAAAAATGATGACGTCTTGATATATACATCTTGAAAGTTATTTTTCATGATTATAAGGTTTTCTACAATGAATATTGTAGATCAAACTATTCTTTTTTTATCATAGTCAATTGAAGGAATGAAAATGAACTAGGATTACATTATATGTGATCGAAACTTTTCTAGTGAGAACCAATATGTGACGATTAATAGAGTGAAGGATAATGTTATTATTCATAATCATTTATCATTAAACACTATTAATAATTTTAACCATAACCAACTCTCTGACTTACCAAAAAAGATAAAGATATAGGTAATTAAGAGATTTTTTTAGGAGATTGTGGAGAAAAAAAAGTCAAAATATAATATAATTCAAGATGTGGGAGGAATAAACCAAGTGAGTGTTGTATAGGAATGGTATAAAATATGGATATAAAGTGATTAATATTTGATCAAAAAGGTAATGTTCAGTTAACAAAATTGATTGAAATATGGGTCTCTTTAATATATCATCGATGCATGAAGGTTTCTAATGTGGAATTTATGGAAATTGTTAATATTTATGTACTAGAGGGAATTATCCTATTGAGAATCATTAATGTGGTATTATTGGTGGTTATATTCTAGTGGATGAAGAGTATATGAATGACATATAAAATAAATTTTGTTTTATGGAATAAGATTATGAATCCTATTTAATGGATTGTGGATATAATGGAAAAATTGAAGTGATTTTTTATTGTAATTTTATAAGATTGTTATATAAATCATGAAATATATAATTATTTTTCAGTTTATTTTTTTTTATGAATTTTAAAACATTAATTAAAATGGTAAAGATGGAAAAGTAAAGTTATATAATGGGAAGTTGATGTTTTGATTAGGGGATGATAGCAGAAAATATTTTCTGGATGATGAGATAATAATAACGGGATTAAGTGATTATTGATATGAATAAAATAAATTATATTTTATTGGTGAACTTGTAACTAATTAATGATTTTTGGGAAAACAATTATGATATCATTGATCAACTAAATAGAAATATTTGATTTATGGAAAAAATAAAATAATATGTGGTTTTATATAAGAAATTAGGAAGAGAGATTATTTTAAATTTGAATTTATTATTACTTAGGTTATTCGCATGTATCGATAGGATAATAGATAAAGGTATTCACATATTTTGAATCAGTAACTTGGGGGGATACATTATGTTGTTTGGGGGATTCATGAGAAGTCTACATTGATAAATTCTCTGACCATCATTCTAAATTTTTCTATTATAATCCATTGTATGGATCATAAGACTGACCATTTATGAAATGGTTTATATTAAAAAATGGAATAGGATTTAAAAATTAATGTATTACATCACCATATAATGATTTATTCATATTATATTGCCGGTTCAATCCATTTTGGATTGATAATTACTAAATATATATGGAATGTCTTATAATTATTTTATGGATCATATTTGGTTCTCTAAACATGAAGAAATCATCTTTTAGAATAATATATAAAGTGGAAATTAATAATGGAACAACCAATAGATGAAATTTTAACTATGATATATATATATATATATAATGTATGTAAATTTTCATATGTTTTCAAACAATTTGGGAAATAAATTCACTAACATTGGAAAAACGATCATGAAAAAAATATTATCATGCTATGATCATTCTATATGATATCAATGACTATTTTCATGCCTCTTTGGTTTATGGTCATATAGTTGTTAACATTATTTACATCACATGGTTTTTTATGATCAATGATCTCTATCACTCTCTACAATTATTCACTCTTTTCATCAATGTCAAAGTCTTAACTTTCCACATATGTGACCCTATATGGAATCTAACATATGTGTTACTTTAGTTAACCTTTATTTTTCCAAATATCCATTTTAAAGGGATGGTTATTATTCATTTTATGATGTGTGTTTCTATATTAAAATTATCAAATGTTAAATATTTGACAGTAGAAATTATTTTTGAGGGTGAAATCTATTTCAATGGGGTTAGAATGTAACACCATGATAATTATTGAAATATTATTTTCAATGAAATTTAATCTTTTTGATATATTTCATTACACATAACATCAAGTTTAGATTAAATGAAATCCAATTTTTTTCTTTTATTATATGAAACAACGAATTTGGATAACATGAAATACTAAATTTATCTTGTGTTATATGAAACACTCATTTTATTTTTATCTTATAGAGGATGTTGACTTTACACCAAAAATGACTTACTATTATGAAATTATATTTTGTATGATAGTTATCACCAATATGTTTGAATATTGGATATGAATATTATTAACTTCACTATGAAAATATATATTTTCACATTTATATAATGTGGATTCTTATCTGAAAAATAAATGAAATTTGAAAAAAAAATTAAAACAAAGGAAAACATTCTCTAGAAAACAATTTTGTTCAATGAATCTTGATATAAGTATAAATATAAAAAACCCACTTCTTGTGAACTATTTTAATTATATTTATATTTAATATATTCAATACACATTTTAACAATCATGTACTGTGTTTTCTACATATGAGAAAAAAATAAATCTAATTTTATGGAAAAAATTATGTTTTTCAAAAATAATGTTTTTTCATATTTTAGGGATTTATGAAAAAATTTCATTTTTATAAATTCATTAAAAAAAATTTAAAAAATTATATTAATTTATGAAATAATCTTGTAAAAATTATATTTTGGTGAATTTTTGGGATTTTTTCTGAAAATATTATATTTTTTATGAATACAGAATATTAAAAAATTTATAATGAAACTATCTATTTGTGTTAATAATTTTTAACGGTAAACGAAAATTAAAATTTTTTATAAATTAACATGATTTTTGTTTAATATATTTATCAAATTATTATCATTGGAATTAATTTCATATTTAAATTAAATAAAAAACATTGTGTGATTTAGAATATTTTCCTTTACATGACCATCATTTTCATCACCTCTTTGGGATTAATTTTTAATTAAAATTATAATCATATATTAAAGGAAATTTGTTAAATGGATTCAACATTTATAATAACAATAATTTATATTTTATATAATTATATATTTTTGGTATCACTAAAATGAGTTGTAAAAACATCAAAATATTATTTATCCTGGTTAAGATAAAAATGGGTCTACCTGTTATTAAACAAAAACATGATTGTTATAATGATGTAAAGAGTTACATAAATATATTTTCTAGATATAGGTTGATCCTATAATTTATATGGATATATTATAATAAATTTTCAGTAATCTTATCTATAGAAAAATGAGGGAGAACATTTTAATTTTAAAAAATTACAAGTGTACCATTGACCGCCATTATAGAACACCACCCCAATCCTCTATTCCTAGAAACCTAAAACAATTTTTTTTGAGAAATTACATACAATAATACCTTACTTAAATAAAAAAAATCATAGAAATTCCTTGATTTGGGTATAAATCCAACCTTAGAATGATTTTTGTGCAGACATTTTTATGATACCAGAATAAGAGGTAACCTTAATCAATAAGAATAATTATTTTATTTCATCCTCTACCTCCATAAATTAATAAAAAACCATTATTATATAATAAAAAAATTTATTTTACACATAATTATATGTATTAATGTTATATTAAGTAACTAAAACTATCTCTACATTCATCAAATGTGTTATAAAATCATCATTCGTGTGTACGGCAGACTATAGTTTCGCGAACTAATGTCATTTGTTCTTCTATTACCACCCCCACAGTTTTATTTGATGATTCATGTCAAGTTTATATATTATATTTGTAACATAATTGTATTTATGTATAAATTATATCATATATACATTTCTATTTTCCACTGCATTGGGGAGACAATATCATTTTTTGTGTTTATGATGGACTACCACCTCGTGAACCGATGCGTTTCATTTTCACTAACGCTATAAATGTAATGTAATAAGGATATATTTAAGGAATGTAATTGATTTATATGAAATAATTATGATATTAATGGAATATTTATCATACAATATTGTAAATATAGTAGTTTTTTCTTTCATTTTCATTCACTGGATGATGGTAATGTCATCCGTGTATGCGTGGACTACCGTTTTCAAAAAGCGATGTGACTCTCCCTTTCCATCACCACACCACATGTATGATATTTATAATTATAATTATATAAATAGATTATTATTTATGATATTAGTGTCATTATGTAAATGTAAAATATTACTCATCTCCAATACATAACTATCACTGAAAAATGGTAACATTACTCCTATATATGACAACCTATGGTCTTCACGACCATAACGTGTATCATTTCTGAAAAATATACTGTATAATTAGTATTAAAATTATAATTTATTTGTAAATATGATAATTATATAATTTTTTATTATTATGTGGATTATTGATCTATTTTTAAATTTAGAGTACCGGAAATAAAATATCAAAACATATATTAAAAACAAATAGGTTATTACCAGAAATGTGACTTTAAAAGGGAATTGTTAATAAGAATGTAATTAAATGAATTAAGTAAACAATATATGTTCTGATATATATATATATATATAATATATTTATTATGAACATATATTTTTTATACAGGAAGTTCTAATGAGAATGAAGGATGTCAAGGATTATGGTAATATGTTTTGGTCTAGCTATTTACTTCTATGAGCCACATGCCATATTCACCACATATTTCATTTATGTGGTGTGTATATGATAGATGAGTTTATTTTATGGTTCTTCTCCTGAATTATATTTGGAATTAAATATCCATTTTAGGATCTCCCATTCATGGTGGTTAGTGTAAAATAGTTACCAAATTTGTAAGGGATATATTCCTCAATTTTCCAAAATTGAAATATATGTTTGGTTATATAAATTTAATATTCTATGATGTGTATATAAAACCCCATTCACATGTTATATAATATATATCCATATTTTAATGATATTATATTATTCATTTGATTTTATTCTTTCTTCAGGATTATGATTCAATGTTACAAAAGCGGAAAGAATTATTGGTTATAATATCATCATTTTGGAATATAAATTATGGTTATGTTTTTAGTGTTTAGATATTACAATATATCTCTATAGAAACACATTAATTTTATTATCCTTTAGAAATTTCCTCAGAAGAAATATTTTTTCTTGATTTTACTCCTTTTGTATACTCTATAAAGGATGTTGACATTGATTAAAAATAAATTTCAAAGATCATTTAAAATATTCTTTTAAAACATTGGAACAATATCATTTTATATTGATATAATTCTATCTAGAAATTAATAAAATATTGTGAAAAATATTTCCATTGGAAGTTACATTATCATCACGAGTTTTTAAAAGAAATTCTTTGTTCGATAATGAACATGATACACCATATTGACCTCCAAAAGACAACTAAATGTAATAATTCAAATTTAACCATTAATAAATAGCTGTTTGAATGATAGGAGAGATAAATATTAAAAATATTATGAAAATTTTGTTTACAAATGTATTTATAATTGATTATTTGGTAAATGACTAATTATAAATAAATGTAAATTTTTTTTAAAAAAATAAAACTAGTTTTTTTTAAAACAAAATTAATGTGTACATGTGGGGATTATAATAATCATTGTTGCATTATATTAATGAAATATATATTTAATTTATTCAATATAATGTTTATAATTCATATTTTTTTATAGAGATTATATAAGAACTAATGAAAATTTAAAAATAAAATAATTTTTTTTTTCAGAAAAGGCTGTTTTGATGATTTTTGATGGTGCACCTATTTTAAATTAGTTTTTAAACAAATATATTTTCTATTTGAAAAAAGAAACTTTTTAAGGAATTGGAACACCAATATTTCATTTTGTTAATTTTTTTATTTTTTTGATAACAATCATTTTTATTGAATAGTAAAAAATAATGCCTTTTAATTGAAAAATAATTTTTAATCAAATTTTTTTATAATGTAATATAATATTTATAAATTTTTTAATGAATAAATAGAACATGTTTTTATCATTTATTTCAATATTGGTCAATTGAATCCTTTTCACAATGAAATTGGATATCAAAACTATGTAACCATTGAACATTTTACATTAAATACATGTTGTATTATTCCGTCAAGGATAATAATTTTTAATCAATTTTTGAAAATTATTTTTTTTCTATTTGAAAAAATTGATTCTATATTTTGAATCCTAATTTCAAAATTATTGAAATTATTCCCATTAATTTTCAGAAATTTTGAATTGGAACTTTAGTAATAATTTTTATTACCAATGTTATGGGTAAATAGTGTAATTAAAGGTAAAATTAATATTATAAAAATATAAACTTAACCAAAAACAGGAAAAAATTAGATTTTTTTAGTTTTTCTTGACCTTTATACATTTTTTCAATTTTAGGACGAATTTTTTCCATTTGGATGAAATTAATTAGTTTGTAATATTATATTCAAAAAGAATAAAAATTCTGTCACACCCATGTTTTTAAAGAGTAATGTATATTTAATATGGCGTTATTATGAGATTTGTGAGAACCCAAGATTTTATGGGAAATATTCATTTTATTCTAAGGGATGCCTTGTGTTTTAAGATACATCAATATTAGTTGGTGCTATATGGAACACTATATTAGCATGATGTATACAAAAAACTATTCCTAACTTTGCGATACACGCAAAGGAGACCTTCCTCGATATCTTGTATTGTACGTAATACAGAGTTCCACTAAACATTGATATATATTTTTAAAATATTATTAAGGGATATAATTTTTTTTATGAATATTATTAACCAAATTTGGAATATTAGGAAACTAAAATTCATCATATGTATTTTCTAAACATGATAAAAGAAAAAATAAAATTTGATGATAAAAGAAGTATTTTTTCAATTAAATTATTTTTTTTTCACCTTTTGATGGATAATCCATTTAAAATCTTGTTTTTGACACTTTTATAAGTTCTCTTTCAATAAATAATCTTCTTATTTGGATGTTGGATATAATTTGTCACTTTGGTTGAATTTTTTATGTTTTTGTGAACTCTTTAATATTTTGATTAATAGTAAAAATACGCTAACTATTAATTGAAAAAAAATTATTGGAATATTTTTTTATGTTTAAAATATATTATTTAAAAGTTTAAAATTATATATATAATATATTTTTATAGTTTAAGGCAATTTAATTCATTTTCATTAATGTTACATTGAATTCATATATAAAAACATTTCAATCTTTTGCAATGTTTTATATTTTAAACGAAATCCCATTTTTTCATCTAGGATATTAATTTAAAATTATTTACTTCAATTTATGTGTTTTTATTTTTGAAAATTGGAATCATTATTTTTAATCATTAGGTCAAAATGTTTTTAATTGGATACTTTGACATTTGGTTAATATGAATAGTATCTTTGGTAATTATTTTGTTACCGTAGTTAAAGGTAATTCTTGTAGTTAAGTGTAAAAATAATATTATATATTTATCCTAACACCTGAAAACCTTTTATAGGATGAATGAAATTTTACCCATAACACAAAATAGTTGAAATAGATTCATTTTATGGACTTTTTTCAAAGAAAATGATGTAATTATTATTAAAATAAAAGAAAGTGACAACATGTCACTCTCTTATATCTTATAAGTATATTAATTAAAATATTGTAATAAAATTAATAAAATATTGAAAATAAATAGTCATATGAATGATAAATTAAATTATATCCATCATGTGAATTTATTTGGAATTTTTATAGATTAAATAATCATCAATAATAATGACACAATAGTGATGTAAAAATTATTTTATTAATAGATATTTCAAAAAAAATGGTTTAAAAAATATTTAAATATATACAATATGAACTAATTAATGTTATACAGTAATTTTCTAGTTTACTATGACATGTAAGGAGTGTATTAAATTTTTTTTAATTTATCTTTAGTGGGAATATTATTTAAAATCAAATAATTTAATATTGTCAAAATTGACACTATTAATATTTTATAAAAATAACATTTTATTAAATTATTTAAAAATATTAAAAATATGTAAAAATTAAAAATTGATAATTATTTATGGTCAATTAAAACTATATAATTAAATATTTATGATCATTAAAATTTTATAATGTTATTACCATAGTTGAAAATAAATAGAATAAGAAAGTGTTGATAAAAATTATAATGCTCAAATTGACCTAACAGTATGTCTAAAATTTATTTTTTTGTGATATTACAACCCAATATCATCTCATATTTTAATTTGAGACGTTTTTGAGGTTTTTATGTGGGGTTTTATTTTATTATAAATTAATATTTTGATGTTTCCAAAAGATCCCCTCACCTCAATTAAAAATGGGCACGCATCCATCTCTTCATCACACCATTATGAGACTAAATTATAGTAAAAACCCTGACCATATCTCTTATAAACATCAGTAGCTACATTATATATGTGATTTTATTCTCAAAAGGCCATCTCTAGTGCCCTAAGAGGAAATTTAAAAGAGACACATTAAGGAAGAGGTAATCTATTCTATCGATTCATTCATTTTTATTTCTTCTTATACTTATTCTTCATTAGTTATTTCATTATAAAGTAATAAAATAAGTATCAATAATATAGTAATATTTTATTATAAATATGAAACAACCATATTTCAGCTTATATCCATCATATGAAAAACAAAATCACCGCGCATGTGTACATACAGCTTACCGTCTCCACATTGTGGTGTAATCTTTATTTCACCACCACATTAAATGGATGGGTGTAATGGTGTAAATAATACCTATATATTATTATTATACCATTATTATTATTCTAATATACTATAAAACATCCACTTCTATACCATTCAACAATAATGGGAATGACATCGTCCCTCGTGCGTACGTATGACTTACCGTCTCCATAGTGCAATGTTATTCGTTCTACAAAATCGCCATTAAACCATGATTATATACATGAATTTAATGAATAAATAATTTATATATTATACCAATACCATTTTTTAAATGACATAACAACAACCAAAAACAATGAATAAGAACTTATCTGACAAAACATACATAAGAACCTAAAGCAATTAATTCCCGAATAACGAGTAACAATGAAATGTTTCTAACAAACAGATGAAAAATTGATCATAAATCTTATCATAAAAATGATTATGATACAGGAATAATTAATTAACAATATTTAAATCATCATACTGGAGGATTGGATATATACTATTGATATCATACCTAAGATACGAGATAAATTTTTCTAATCACATTTTTATCTGTGATTGTGTACATGAGGGTATTTTATGGGGTTATTATCAATATAATTTACGATGTTCTCTAATAATATTATCATTAAATGTTTAAATATTTTATATATATATTCAATTTCATTTTTACCCATTCTATCATTTACTACATGGTTTTTAAGGAATCCTTCTTTTGATAACCATTTGAGGTACTTGTTGACTTTTCCAGTAAAAGTATGAGAAGAATGTTTTTTTTAATTATATGTCATGAGTGGATTTTTACATCTTCATAACGCCTTATTTCATTTAATATTTATCTAAATGGTTTCATTTTTATTTTCATATAAATTCTTTTCTTTTGAAATTTCTTGTCATTTTGACAAAACAAAATGTTTTTGAAGAAGACATGATATTTTCCATAGGAATTAAACTAAAGTTTTTCATCAAAATTATTACCCATATAAGATGAAAATTGGTTATTTTTCTATCCATATTATAACATTTATTTATTATGGATTTATTTTTATGTAATCCATTTATTTTATATCAATTTTCATATGAGGGAATGATATTTAAAAACACATTTTATTTCATGAGTTATGCTATGATGAAGGCTTTTTGTTTTGTGGAACAAGAAATATTTATTTCATTATGAGATGGGTGGGACCTATATCTCCCTAAAATTCATTGGGTAAACATTAATATCTCATGAGATATACATGACTGGAATGACAAGTAAATTCAGTACTGTAATACGTGGCTAGAATAACATGTAAACCCGGTTCAGTAATGGAATTTGTCAACAATGATAGACTTGGAAGTAATGCCTTATCTACTATAGAAATAATATTATGTAATTATTAGTTTTCCACATTTATGTTTTTTATTATATTTGTATTCTATCATGGTTAATTTTCCTTTATGATCAATTCCTTATGAACTACAAAGAATTAGTTCATGACTAAATATTTTGAGGTTTAATATTTTGGTTCATGTTTTTAGATCAAATGTATATGTTTTGTTTTATGTTCTCCATGTTTAACCATACTGAGGATTTGAGCTAACTATTTATTATGTTTTCCTTTCCCTCGGATATAAAGAATTGTATTAAGTTGAAAAAAGGGGGTTTTATTTATAGGAGTTGTTGAAGATCATTTAAAATATTAGAAGATTGTGTTCTGCGTTTCCAAATACACTAGTAATATGGTCCTTAGGAATCTATTTGTGTCTCATATTAAGTATTTTGAAAAATAAATGAAATTTCTTTATAATTCAATCATGGATCTCTACAGTTGATATTAGAGTGAAGGTTTAGTGAACCTTTGGAAACTAGGATGCGATAACTTTGGTGAAACTCCATGAGATATTTCTATGGTATGTCAAGGTATGTCCCTAAAGTTATGTATTATTATTTTTTACAATTCTAGAATTATAGTAAAGATAATTAATAACCTCGTATTAAAACTAATATGTTAGAGATTTAATTTAATCCCCCTTTATTATGTTTTTTTCATAGTATTCTTTTTCCTCTCACAATATTCTGTTGGGGTTTAAGAAAATTGATCGAAGCCAACAAAACAATGTTTATGATAAATGCCATGGGAAATGCATTCATTTTACTCAGGAACAACTATAAATTATGGGATATGGAATGAATAATCTTATTGTTATACATACACAATCCATGAATCATTTTTGATTCCCAGATGAGCATACATTGAACAACATTCCATTGACTCCTTCATGAGGCAATGTCCTTCTTCTTTCAGTGGGGCTTATGATGAACTTGTTGATGAAAAATGGATTTGTACTATTTAAAAAAATCCATCCTTAAATGTTTGGAATATAAAATAGTCATTTAGGATGTTCATCTTTTAGAAGGTGAAATAGTCCAGTGGTAGACTCTAGTTAAGAATACAAGGTAGTAAGATGAAATTGGATCCATGTAATGGGATGAGTTCAAGAACTTATTTTTCAAAAATTACATCCCTCTTATTCTTAAAAGAAAGATAGAAAATGTTTTTTGTGAGACTAAGAAAACGGTTTTTGGTTCAATTGGTAGATATAAGGGGAATTTTACTAGACTTGGATGTTATGCTTCTGGAATTATCATTCAACCAGAAAGTAAAGTTGATCGATACTTTAGTGTGTTAAAAACACATCTTCAAAGGGAATTAGCTATAAGAAACTTCAGTAACATTAAAGATATTTTGCATTTATATTTTAATGTAAAACATTAAGTTGGAGTTACATATCCATCAAAATGTTTTCACATGAGAAGAAATATGATGTTCAAGGGGAAATCACAAAACAATGGTGAAAAGAATATTAAGGTTTCGTTATGATCAATGTTTTGAAAGAAGTATAGTTGAGATTTTTTTAAAGGGACTAGCAAGTGGTTCAAGTGTGTAATGAAAGGTCATCGAGTAGTTTAGTGCTAAAGTAATGGGAAAATTTTTTCTAATGATGTTAATGGAGAAAAGACTATAGAGACCTCACCTCTAACACATCAATTCTACATGTGTAAGGAAATATGTAATTATGCTAACCAATGCCCTAATACAAGGATTAATTATGATCTATGTTAGTATACTCTTAATGTAAATGGAAAATTGAAGTCACATGCATGAGTTATTATTGATGTTGAGTATGACAACTGTGTGGTGGAATGATTAAGTGTTTATGAAATGGGATTCCAATGTAGTGTTGGGGAATATCATTTATAATATTATGGAATATTGTAATATCTATATATATGTCTATTGTGGTTTTCAATAATTATATGGTACCAATAACCTTGAAAAGTGATAGAAATATTATTTTGAAAGCACATGAAATGCACATAATGAAGGGATAATGAGATAATGAGATGTTTGATGTTATTAATAATCTGATGACTGATATAAGGAAAAAATGATATCATGGTTTGATTATATAGAATTTTACTTATGTGGGAAGAGTTGATTTTAATAGTGTGTATTTTTCACTAAGGTTCAATGGTAATTCAGGTCATTACCATGTTCCAAGAGAATACTTGAATGTGGTGTTTACATGTGTGGAATGTGACAACCCAAAACACCCAAATGAGATATGGTAGATAAGTGTTAAGTCCATATTGTTCAACTCTTTCTAAAGTTTTGTATTTATAGTTTTTTGAAGTATTTTAATGTTATCCTTTTACGAATACTATATGTTAATCTATGTTTATGATTGTTAGATTACAGTATTGTCTCACTATAGGGGACTTAAGCAAATTTGATAACCCTTTCTCACCTTTTTGTTGAGATAGATAGAATGACCTATCATTCTATCGCAATATCGGCTAACACTTCCAGAATGAAAAATTGATATTCATTTCATTATGTAAGAGATGAAGTGGAAATTTTTCCGGGAATAACCAATGGATATATTTTATATAATTCATCTATTTATTTCTTCTCATGTAAAAAAATCACCAAAATTAGAAGAAGATCATGGAACCAAAAATGATACCATAGTACCTTCTTATCCGATGAATCATATGGTCCCGTAAATTGTCATAGATTTAGGGATTTATAGATGTTTACTTTCTCCAAACCTTATTAACTATCAGTATCAATTAGAACGTCATGGTTAGATTTCTCATGAATATCCATGTTTTCAATTCAAACATATGTTCTCCAATGGGGAAACATAGTGACGAGTTACTTTGGGTAACCATTAGGTTTCATACATTCCTTTTAATGGTGATGTTTTGGTATTACTTTTTATGATGTGGGTTTCTATGAAAGAAACTTTCAGGTAGTAAATTATTCTTATCCTCAACGAATGTCAAGGTAGAAATTCATTTTATGGTTGTAGAATGTGACACCTCTAGATTTTATCGGATAAATTCATTTTATTTTCATTGATGTATTATGTTATACGCTACACCAATAATATTTTTCACTATATGCATCATTGTATTAGATTTTAGTATACATAACACTATTCAGGACTTCCGTTACATGAAAATGAGACCATCCTCTATAGCTTTCATTGCACACGATAATGAGTTTCACTAAATAGTGATATATTATTAAAATAGTATTATGGGATATAAACATTATGTTATTAATAGTATAGACCACATTTTTATCTATGAAAAATAAAATTCTTCATATGTATTTTCCATAACATGATATACGAACAAATTTAATTTTTCTAATAAAACAATTAGTTTTAAGAAAAATATGGTTTTACCCCCTTTTGATGGAGCACTCATTTTCAATAAAGTTGTTGACATGTTTGTAATTTTAATTTGAAATAAATGTAATTCGTGTTTAGAATAGGGATATAAAATTTTACTTTGGATTAATTTTTTATATTTTTCTCATAACAATCATATTTTGATTAATAGTAATAATACGCCAAATTATAATTGAAAACAAATTTTTTCATCAAAATAACTGATATAGTTATAATATATTGTTGAATGGTTTTAAATTATAAATATAATATATTTATATAGTTTAATGCAATTTAAATCATTGTCTATACTTTTAAATTGAATTGATATGTAAAAAAATTTCAATCATTGCCAATGTTTTATCTTTTTAAGAAAAATCATTTTTCGACAAAAAAATTCCTTTAAAATTAATTAAATAAAATTATGAGTTTTAAATTTTGAAAAATGAATTCCATATTTTGATTTAGTAGGTCCAAATTATTTTAATGGGATACATGCAATTATGTTCATTATTTATAGTATCTATGGAAATTACTTTATTACCATAATTAATGGTAAATCGGGTAATTAAGTGTAAAAGTAATATTATAAAATTATCATAACACCTATAAAATTTTTATTTGATGAATAAAATTCAACCTATATCACCTAAGGGAATGAATTGATTAATTTTATGGGCTTGTTCCCAGGAAAATGATATAATTATTATTAGAAAAAAATGACAACATGTCACTCTCTTATATCGTATAAGTGTAATAATTTTAATATAGTGATAAACATCATAAAACATTGAATGTAAAAATACAAAATAAAGATAATCAAATTATATACATCATTTGATTTTATTTAATATTTTTAGAGATAAATTAATTATCATTAACAATGACACAATAGTGATGTAAAAATTATTTTATTAATATAAATATAAAATAAATTGGTTATAAAATATTGAAATAAATATCATAATAACTAATTAAAGTGATCCAAGAATTTTATAGGGGACTATTAAATTTTACAAGTGTATTAAATATATTTATTGAATTTTTTTTGTGGATTTTATTTAATGTAAAATAAATGAATAGAGTCCAAATTGATACCATTTATATTTTATAAAAATAACATTTCATTAAATTATTTAAATGTCATAACAATATATAAAAATTACCAAGTGAAAATTATAAGATCTAGAATATTATAAAATACCAATTTATGGTAAATTAACAATATATAAGTAAATATTGATAATCATTGAAAATTTAGAATGTTATTACAATAATTAAAATTAAACAGAATAATAGAGCATTAATGAAAATTAAAATGACTAAATTGAATTAAAAACAAGTCTAAAATTTATTGTTTCATGATATTACAACCATATATCATCTCAAATAAAAATTTGAGTCATTTTAAATGTTTTATTTGGGGTATTATTTTATTATAAATTATTATTTCTGAGGTTTTCAAAAGTGCCCCTCAACTCAATTATAAAAGGGAACCTCCTCCATCTCCTCTTCACTCAATTTTGAGGCATCAAGATCATCCAAAACCACCCCATTTATCTTCCCAGCTTTCTTATTTACATTATAGTCGTCATGTTCCTCTCAAAAGACCAAATATAGTTCCATAAGATGAAATTTAAAGGTTGCATGTCGAGGATAAATAACCACTACTACCGATTCGTTCAAATTTATTTCATCTTCTACTAATTATTATTTAGTTGTTTCATTATAAAGTAATAAAATAATTTTTCACTAATATAATGATATTTTATTATAAATATTAAATCAACCTATTTCACCTTCTATATGTCTTGTAGAAAATGAAATCCCCGCACGTGTGTACGTATGACTTACCGTCTCCACGTCGTGGTGTATTTTATATTTCACCACCAGCTTAATGGATGGGTATGATGGTGTAAATAATAACTATATATTATTATAATAACATAATACTAATTATAAGATACTATAAACCATCCACTTAAATACCATTCAACAATTGTGGAAACAAAATCGTTGCTCATGTGTACGTACGACTTACCGTCTCTACAGTGCGATGTGATTCGTTCTACAGAATCTTCATTAAACCATGATTATATAAATGGATTGAGTGAATAAATATTAAATATATTATACTAATACTATTATTTAAATTATATATCTATATCATAAAATGATGAATAAGAACTTATATGATAAAACATACATAAGAACATAAAGCGATTAATACCCGAATAATGAGTTATAATGAAATGTTACTAACAAACAGATGGATTTATGATCATTAATGTTATAATAAAAATGATTGTGATTCTTGAATAAATATGTAAAATTATATAAATCATCATACAGGAGGTTCAGATATATATGAATGATATCAGACTTAAGGAAATGGATGAATTTTCAAATATCTTTTTTATCCGAGATTGTGTATATGGGAGTATTTTCTTAGGGTATATTTAATTTCCATTTCCATTTTTCCTAAGAATATTATCATTAATTTTTTACTATTATTCTATGTATGTTCAAAGTCATTTTTAATCATTTTTTATTTTACTTCATGGTTTGGAAGGAATCTTTCTTACGTTTACCAAGTGAGGTACTTTTTGACTTATCTGGAAAAATTATGAGAAGAATGTTTTTTTAACATATATAGGATCAACGAATTTTTAAATATTGATAATGCCTTATTCCGTGATTCGTATTATACATGTTTTCAATTGCATTTCAAACTAAATTATTTTCTTTTTAAATTTCATTGAATTTTTAAAAAAGAAAATGATTTTGAAGAAGAAATGGTATTTTACTCAAGAATTAACTTCAAGTGATTTATTTAAATTATTTACCATCTAATATGACATTGGGTTATGTTTATATCCCTATTATTTTGTTGATTTATTATGGATTGATTTTTATTAAATCAATTTATTTTATATGGGTTTTGTATAATGGAATGATATTTGAAGAAACACATTTTATTTCATGGGTAATGATATGATGAATACTTAATGTTTTTTTTGGAAAATGAAAGAACAATATCATTATGGGATTTATAGGACGTATATCTGCATCCAATTCATTGGGTAAATATTTATATCTTGTGAAATAGACATGAATAAAATTGAAAGTAAATATGGTTCAGTAATACATGGCTGGAACGACAAGTAAACCTGGTTCTGTAATGGACATTGTCTACAATGATGGTCTGGTAAGCAATGCCTTGGTTAATATGGAAATCATATTATATGATTATTTTTTTCCACAATTACATATCTAATTAAAATTCTATTCGATCATGGGTAATTTTTTTATGATATATGCCTTACAATTTCCCAAGATTTAGTTCATGACTCATGATTTTGATGTTTAATCTTTATGTTCATCTTTTACTTTAAAATCTTTATGGTTTTTTTATGTTCTTCATGTTCATCCTTTCTGAGTATTTCTATTCACACTTTTTATGTTTTATTTTCCAAGAATATAAATTATGGTTTTATGTAGGAAAAAAAGAGGATGAACATTATGGGAGATGTTGAATATCCTTTACCAAGTTATAGTATTGTCTTACAATTTTCCAAAGACACTAAACAAATATGGTCCTTGGGCGTCGATTTGTGTCATGTATTAAGTATTCCTCAAAATAAATCAAATGTCCATGTACATCAAAGTAGGGTATCTACATGATTCATTCAACTAAAAATATTTTGTAAAAATATATAAATATTACATACATCATGGAAATTTAATTATAATTTTTAATAAATAATTTTTTTAATTAAATGATGACAAAATAATGATACAATAATAGGCCCATTAAAAATAGAATGAAATAAATGATATTAAATATATTAAAATAAATATAATTTTATAAAAATTATGTCATAACATAATTTTATGTTTTATCCTGATATGTTATTAATGATTTATTGGTGTTTTTTAGAACTTCTCTCACTTTAATGATATTATTAAAAAGTCATCTATAGAATTGTGCCATAATTCTCACTATTGATATTTTAAAACAAATAATATTTTATTATATGATATAAAATTTATAAAAATCCAACATTTGGCCATCATGTGGGTATGAGACCTGAAATTCCATCAATAACTCATTTATTTTTGTTTTTTTCTTTTTTATTAATTTTATTAACCATGAAAATGTAAATTACATGGTTTCACAATAAGAATAAAAAGGTTAAAATAAGGGTTAAAAAATATTCAAACCTATCTAATTTTCATTGGATGAATTATATTCTACCCATAAATATCATATATTATAAATAATCTCCTTTGGCCCCATTTTTAATTGAAAATTTATTTATATTAGTTTAATACTTTGAATATTTCATTGACTCCACATCACCTCTTCTATAAAAGAGAACTCATTCTTATCTATTATTCACACATCAAAACCTATTTACATCATCCAAGGTCTACCCAAAGGAACATCATAGAATCCATTCCCATGTCCCAGATGCTTTATATTTAGAATAACATCCTCATTATAGGTGTTATGGTGTTAATCAAAGGAGGTCAACTAAGAATAGGTATAATTTTTATTTATCTATTTCGATTTTATTTCTTTTTCCACTTCCTTAAAATATTACCCAACTAGATGAGATAATGAATACTATAACACCCGAGAATTTTATGAGAAATATTTTGTTTTTATGTCATATATATTATCAAATAAATCTTTCACTACACACAACACTATCTTGGTTTGCTTTACACGCAATCGCAACCTTCCTCGATAGCTTACGTCGTACGTAATACCGAGTTTCACTAAACAACGATTTGCTATTAAAATATTACTAAAACTTGCCGTTATGAATAGTAATACCCACTTTTCTAAATTTTGTAAATTTTATTTTTCAAAATGGACTTCATTTTTGGATTCGGAATATCGAAATTACCCTAGGGTGAGATTTTGGTATTTTTCTGAAAACATTCAATTTTGGATTAATAGTGAAAACACTATGTTACTATTTAAAAACTGATATTGTATTTAAATAATTATCTATTTTATTTAAATTTATTTTTGTTCAAAATTGATACATAATACCTATATAAGTTCAATTCAATTCATTGGAGTCATTTTATAATAATTTTAGATATATAAAAATTGTATCGAACTTTTCACCTTCTTTTACCCACCTCCTAGGAGAATTTTCAAATTTTCATAAAACAAAATTTTACCACTTCTATTAGTGTAATTTTGAAAATCCGAGAGACCCGGTTAATATCAAGGACTAAAATTTGGTTCCATGTGATGAAAATAATTTTTGGTGAATAGTAACTTTTTACTTTTTTTTACCACGGTTAAAAGTAAATAGGGTAATTAAGGGTACAAATGATATTATTATTACCCTAACACATGTCCTAATTATATTGGATAAGGTTAATTCAACCAAAAACAACATTATGAATAAAATATGACAATTTAGGCCCACATGGATTAGAGTAAGACATTTATTATTAATTTATTTAAAGAATGTTTAAAATAGAGAAAATCAAAATTTAATAACTAAATAATTTTTAATGTAGGGTTATACATAATATAAATTCGACTATAAATATTCATTAGAAAGCTACTAATATTTCCTATATAATGGTATTTTATTTGTAATTTTTAAACATTAAGTAATTTAATTTATTTATTACACAATGATGATGCAGTAATTATATTATTAATGAAATATTGACATAATTGATTTATAAATACCAAAATAAATGTTATATGAGACTTTTTATGAATTCCAATAATTTTCTCTATTAATATGACATGCTAGTATTGATTTAATTAACTTCATTCATACTAATCTATCTGTTATGATTTTCACAAAAATCAATTACTAAATAGTGTCAAAATTGACAAAAAATAGTTTTTAAAACTAATATTATATTATTAATTTTTATTTTATTCCTAAAAATCTAATTTTCTTCCAAATGACTTATATAAGGTTATATAGATTAATAATAAACAACATGGGGTTCTTTTGGATTGTTATAGTAAGTTTATTAACCTTATACTATAAGAAAACAAGAAGACACAGTAAAAGTTAAATTATCTAACTTAAAGTTAAATCTAAATGATAAGGTTAAAATAGAAATCTAAACTTGTCCTAATTATATTGGATGAGAGTCTTGCGACCCCCCCCCCACCACCTTAGCTTCGAAATAAATTATTTTGGAGCTATGAAAAACCGAATATGACTTTATAATAAAATAATATTTTTCATTTTTCCAAAGGTGCCCCTCTCCTCAATTATAAAAGGAAACCTCCTCCCTCTCTTCCACACATCACTTTGAGAATTCAAGCTCGAACAACCCCTAAAAAATTATTTTCTCCACTTACTTATAATCATACTAGAGGTCCTTGTCTTCTTGAAAGATCAGTTTTAGTGCCCTAAAAGGAGGTCTCAAAGAGGCGCTTCAAAGAAGAGGAAATGTCTGTTACTGATTCTTTCAACTTTGTTTCATCATCCACTTACTCTTCTTTAGTTTTTTCATTATGAAGTAATAAAATAAGTATCACAAATATACTTATATGTTATTATAAGTATCAAAAAACCCTATTTCACCATCTATCTATCCTACAGAAAACGTGATCATCGCGCGTGCGTACGTACGGAATACCGTCTCCACGCCGTGGTGTAATCAATTTTCCACCACCAACATACATGGATGGGTATAATGGTGTAAAGAATAAATATATATGATTATTTTAAAGTGATATTGATTCTGAAATAGTATACATAGAGTCCAATACAATTCCATTATCATGGGAATGATATCATCGCTCGTGCGTACGTACAAAATACCGTCTCCACGATGTGATGCAACTCGTTCTACATGATCTTCATTGCATAATTATTATATAAATTAAATAGGTGAATTAATATGATATATATTTCACTAATACCATTCTGTAAATGAGGTATCTATAACCTAAAAAGAATAATAAGAATTTATTCGACAAAACACGCATAAGAACAAAATGTAATAAACACTCGAATAACAAGTAGTAATGAAATATTACTAATAAGAAGCTAAACATATAACCATATATGGTATCATAAAAATATGTATGATTCTGGAATAAGTAAATAACATTATTTAAATCATTATACAGGAGGGTCGGACACATACGAAGCAAATCAGACCTAAGGTAAGGTAAAATCTCACAATCTCAATTTTTATCCGAGATTGTTTACTCTTCAGTTTTTACTGGGGCATATTTATCATCCACATCCATGTTTTCTCAATATGTAATATTATTTCCATGCACCTACAATTGCTTAAATCCAATTTTACCCTTTGGTGAGTTTTTAGTAAAAGTTATGAACGGAATATTTTGTCGTTTTTCGTACAAGGTACTTTTTGACTTTTCCAGCCAAAGTACGGGAAGAATGTTTTTTTAACTTATATGGCATGAATGGATTTTTAGAACATTATTTCCATGAAGCTTCCTTTACAAATTTTCATGTTTATTTTTAATAAACTTCTTTTAGTTCAAAATTATATGACATGTTAAGAAAGGAAAATGTTTTTGAAGTAGAAAGGATATTTTCCGCAAGAATGGAGTTTAAGTGTTTTATAAATATTATTTTCCATATAAGATAATATAGGGTTCTGTTTCTATCCCTATTTTTATATTGATTTGATAATTTTATGATGGAATTATTTTTATGATGTCCTTTTATCTTATATGGATTATGTTATTATGGCATGATGTTTAAGCTTCCCATTTTTATTACATGGGTTATGCTATAATGTATGATTTATGATTTTGTGGAACACATAATAATGGATTAATTATGAGATGGGTGGGATCTATATCTCCCTCAAATGCATTGGGTAAATATTTATATCTCATGATTTAGACATTTCTGGAATGGAAGGTTAAACCGGTTCAATGAAATAGGACTGAAATGAGGAGTGAAATCGGTTCAGAAATGGACTTTGTCCGCTATGATATTCTTGGATTTGAGTCTTAACTACTAAGAAATGATTCTCTATGATTATGTGTGTATGACACACAGTTTCATGTTGTAAGTTATGATTATTGGTATTACATTTCAATACTATGATTTATCCCATGTTATGAAATAATGATTTCTTTTGCAGGTTATGATTTCCAAAATGTTATATTCTTATGAATATGATGTGATTGGGGTTTCTTTTGTTTACTCTTACTGAGAATTTGAGCTCACCCATTGTATGTTTTCTTACCCCAGGTCAAGAAGAATGTTATTAAAAAGGATATGCCGAAAGTGACTCTAGATATGACGAAATAAATGGGAGATAATGTAGATGTTTATGAACCAGTTGTTTATGTTTCCCAGTTTCTAAAGGCACTATACCTATACGGTCCTTTCATGGTTTTGTTATATGTTGTAATAATTGTACTTCAATTTTGAAGTATTAACAATGTATGTAAAGTATGGGTCGTTATAGTTGGTATCAGAGGAAAGGTATAGTCAACATTTGGAAACTAGGATGTGAAAGCCTTAGTAAGAACACTAAGGATAAGTCTAAGAATAGAAAACAATCTTAGTGTTTTATAAATGGCCATGAAAAACCTATGATAAGAACTTAAGTGTGAAATTTTCTTCTTGATTATGTGGTTTTACTATTATAATTAGTGTTGCTCAAACTATTCTTCTTGGTTTTAGTCAATGGATGGAACCCGAAGGAACCGTATTAATGCGGAATGCGATGAGCAATAAAATGATTGTCCCCCTGAGCAACCAAACGTTATGGGAGATGGAATTGAAAATCTTGTAGCCATGCTCACACAACTTTCTCAAGCTATGAATCATTCAGAACATACAAATGTGAAAAGGAAGGAGCAACATTCTGTTGAATCCTTCATAAGGCAGCGTCCACCTTCATTTAGTGGGTCTTCTGATCCATTAGTGGTTGAATAATGGATCAGTACCGCTGAAAAGATATTTTCATTTCTTCAATGTTCTGAACATGAAAAATTTATCTTAGCAGTGTATCGTTTGGAAGGCGATGCTGATCAATGGTGGAATCTTATAAAGAATATGAGGCAAAGGGATGAAATTGAGTCCATGGAATTGGATGAGTTCAAGAACATATTTTTCAATAAGTATTTCCCTCGTATTCCCCAAAAAAATATGGAGAAGGAGTTTCTTGAAATGAAGCAAAAGGATGATGAATCTGTTGGTACCTACGAAGCAAATTTTAAAATACTTGCAAGGTATGCTTCTGGGATTATTATCCAACCGGAGAGTAAGAACGATCGATTCTTTAGTGTCTTAAAACCAAGTTTTCGAAGGGCATTATCCATAAGGGACTTCAATAGTTACGAGGAAATTGTTTGATGTGATCTCAAGGTTGAGATAGAGATTGGAGTAACCCATAAGTCATATGGGTTTGATAAGAAGAGGAAAATGGAATTCAAAGGAAAATATAAAGACCACACTGAAAAGAATATAATTTTTCCCTTATGCTCAAAGTGTGGAAAGAAACATGGAGGAAATTGTATTAAGGGGACAAGAAAATGTTATAAGTGTGGAAAAGAAGGTCATTAGGAAACTGAATGTCGAAATAATGGGAAGAAGATGTCTAATGATGCAAAAAAGGAAGGGATACACAAAATGAACCTGCTATACTTCAATGTTTCAAGTGCAAGGAGACGGGGAATTATGCCAATAAATGACCAAATCTAATGGTTGATGATGATGATCGACGTCAACAAACTCTTAAGGCCATAGAAAAAGGAAAGTCACATGCAATTACTTTCAGCGATGTGGATTATGATAAGGAAGTGGTGAATGTTACACTTACCATACACTCTAATGTAGAAAATGTTTTATTTGATTCTGGATCCACCCACTCTTTTATTTCTGAAGAATTTTCTAAGGGTATTGCCATATTACCTCAACAATTAGATGTTGAGTTAGCAGTGACAACTCCTAATGGCACAACAGTCACATCAAAAGTTTATAATTCTTCTCCGATCGAAGTTTGTGGGAAAGTGATTCCTGAAAATATTGTGATCCTTCCTAGAGTGGAATTTGATGTGATTCTTGGCATGGATTAGCTTTATTTATATGGAGATCATATCAATTGCCAATGAAGGGAAGTCACGTTTCATATTCCAGATCAATCTATGATTGTCTATCGATGCAAGGATGAAGATAACCTTCCAGTAGAAATTACATCCATCTTATGGGTCATTATTCCACTAAATGAAGGTTATTTATCTCAAATGGTTGGAGAGAAACTAACGATTAAGAATATGCCCATTGTATGGGAGTTTTATGATGTCTTTCCAGAGAAATTACCGGGTCTTCCACCAAATTGTGAATTTGAGTTTTCAATAGAACTCGTACCAGGTGCTTTACATATTTCATTGACACCTTATAGAATGGCCCCAATTGAGTTCCAGGAATTGAAGAAGAAACTCCAAGAGAATCTTGATAAGGGATTCATACGCCCTAGTGCGTCACCTTGGGGAGCACCAATTCTCTTTGTTAAGAAGAAAGATGGATCAATGAGACTCTGCATTGATTATCGAGAACTTGAGAAGATCACTATCATGAACAAATATCCTCTCCCACGCATTGATGACTTATTTGACCAACTACGCGAAGCTCAATACTTTTCCAAGATTGATCTTTGTTCAGGGTATCGTCAATTAAGGGTCAAAAGGGAGGATATACCAAAGACGACTTTCTGTACAAGGTATGGACACTATGAATTTATAGTGATTCCATTTGGTCATTCTAATGCCCCTACTATCTTCATGGATCTGATTAATAGAGCCTTTAGAGACTATCTTGATCAGTTTGTGGTAGTCTTTATAGACGATATTCTTCTCTATTCAATGAGCACGAAAGAAAATAAAGGTCACATGAGAATTGTATTGAAAACCCTGAGAAAGGAGAATCATTATTCCAAATTTACCAATTGTGAATTTTGGCATCAAAATGTTTCATTATTGGGTCACATAATCTCAAAAGAGGGGATATCTGTGGATCCAGCAATAACAGAGGTTATTAAAAGATAGTCAAGACCAACAATAGTAACTGAGATCCGAAGTTTGCTTAGTTTGGATGGTTATTATCGACGTTTTGTGAATGATTTTTCACGATTTTCTAATCCAGTCACCAGGTTGACTCGAAAATGAGTAAAGTTTGTATGGAAGTTGGAATGTGAAGAGAATTTCAAGGAGTTGAAAAGAAGGTTCTCCAGTGCACCTGTGCTCACACTACCTTGTAGTGGAGAAAGGTTTGTGATCTACAATGATACATACAAGAAGGGAATGGTGTGTGTTCTTATGCAAAATGATATGGTGATAGCTTATGCCTCATGACAGTTGAAAATCCATGAGAAAAATTACCTAACTCATGATTTGGAGTTAGCTGCGGTAATCGTTGCATTAAATATTTAGAGGCATTATCTTTATGGAGAAAGGTGTGATATTTATACTGATCATAAAAGATTAAAGTATATTTTCACACAAAAGGAGCTGAATATGCACCAAAGAAGATGGTTGGAGCATATTAAGGATTACGACTGCTCAATTCATTACCACCATAGGAAAGAAAACAAGGTGGCAGATGCATTAAGTCGACAAGACCATGCCAGTTTATCCATGATGAGGATCACAAAAGATCCAATAATTATGGATTTAAAAAGGATGGATCATGGAATTATAATGGAAGGGGAAAAATTGTATCTTTCTCAAATGAATGGTCACCCATCTATACATGTAATGATTAAAGAGGCATAGAAAGAAGATGTAGAGTTACAAAAGAAGGTGAGAACTGTTCCTAAATTCAACCAATATTGTGATGGGATAATAAAGTTCAGGAATTGGGTTTGTGTTCCTCCCATCCCAGAATTAAAGAAGGAGCTGCTCGATTAGGCTAATAGTTCATTATTCTCTATTCATCCTGGAAGCACGAAGATGTATAGTGACCTGAAAGAGTACTTCTGGTGGGATGGAATGAAAAGAGATGTTGCTGAATATGTCTCTCGATGCTTGGTTTGTCAGAAAGTTAATGTTGAGAGATAGAATTCTATGGGGATGTTACAACCATTACCCATACCCGAATGGAAATGGGAAAAATCACTATGGGATTTATCACCGGACTTCATAAAACATCCAAAGGAAATAATGTTATCTGGGTCATACTTTGTCGTCTTACAAAGTCTGCACACTTCATTTCTATTAGAGAGGATTTCTCTCTAGATCATCTTACCATGATATATGTAAAGGAAGTTGTAAGATTTCATGAGGTACCACATTCCATTATATCTGACCGGGATCTGAGATTTACATCGAAGTTATGGTGAAGTCTTCAGCATACTCTAGATATAGAGTTGAGTTTCAGCACTGCTTATCATCCTCATACATACGGTCAGTCTGAGTGGGAAATTTGAACTCTAGAAGATATGTTGATAGCTCTCTCTATGGATTTCAAAGGTGGTTAGGATCAAACCTACCTTTGGTGGAATTTTCTTATAATAATAGATTTCACTCCAGTATTCATATGGCTCCTTATGAAGCACTCAATGGATTGAAATACAGAACTCTAACTTGGTGGGATGAAGTTGGGGAAAGAAAGCTATTAGGACCTGATCTTGTTGATGAAATGGAAGAAAAGGTCAGATCTATTGAACATCACATAAGAGTAGCTCAGAGTCGATAGAAAAGTTATGCCGACAACCGAAGGAAAGACCTAGAGTTTGAAGTGGGTGATAAAGTGTTCTTAAGAATATCTCTTTGGAAGAGAGTAATGTGATTTGGAAAGAAGGGAAAGTTGAGCCCAAGATATATCGGTCGTTTTAAAATACTGGTTCGTGTTGGGAAGGTAGATTACCGATTGGCGCTTCCACCGAATCTCTCCAAAGTTCACGATGTGTTCCATGTATCTCTCCTAAGAAAGTACATACTTGATATTTCACATGTACTCAGCTCAGAAGTTGTATTGCTGGAACACGATCATTCTTATGAAGAACAAACGATAGAAATTCTCGATCGTAGAAAAAAATTCCTACGGAAAAAGACCACTCTCTTAGTGAACATTTATTGGAGGAACCACCAATTAGAAGAAGCTACATGGGATCTTGAGGATATGACGAGGGAGAGTTATCCTCATCTGTTTGTTACAAAGTGAGGAATTTCGAGGGTAAAATTCATTGGGGGGGGGGGGTAGAATGTAACACCCGAGAATTTTATGAGAAATTTTTTTTATGTTATATAAATCCTCAAAGTAATATTTCACTACACACAACACTATCTTGTCTTTATTTACATGAAATTGCGACCTTCCTCGATTGCTTGTGTCGTACGCAATACCGAGTTTCACTAAACAATGATATGCTTTTAAAATATTATTAAAACTGGCCATTATGAATAGTAATGACCACTTTTTGAAATTTTTTAAATTTTATTTTTCAAAGTGGACTTTATTTTTGGATTCAGAATATCAAAATTAGCCTAGGGTGAAATTTTGGTATTTTTCTGAAAACTTTCAATTTTGGATGAATAGTGAAAACACTGGGTTACTATTTAAAAATTGACTTTTTATTTAAATAATTATTTATTTTATCTAAATATATTTTAGGTCAAAATTTATACATAATACCTATATATGTTTAATGCAATTCATTGGAGTCAATTTATAATAATTTTGGATATATAAAAATTTTATCGAACTTTACTTCGTCTTTTACCCACCACCTAGGAGAATTTGCAAATTTTCATAAAACATAATTTTACCCCTTCAGTGAGTGGAATTAAGAAAATCCGAAAGAAACGGTTAATATCAAGTACTAAAATATGGTTCAATGAGATGAAAATAATTTTTGGTGAATAATAACTTTTTACTTTTGTTTACCACAGTTAAAAGTAAATAGGGTAAATTAGGGTAAAAATGATATTATTATTACAATAACACATGTCCTAATTTTATTGGATAAATATAATTCGACCAAAAACAACCTTATGAATAAAATATGACCATTTAGGCCCACATGGATAAGATTTGAACATTTATAATTAATTTATTTAAAGAAGAGTGAGAATAGTTAAATTCAAAATTTAATCACTAAATCATTTTTAATATAGGGTTATACATAAGATAAATTCGACTATAAATATTCCTTATAAAGATAAAAAAAATTTCTATATAATAGTATTTTATTTGTAATTTTTATACATTAAATAATTAAATTTATTAATCAAAGAATTATGATGCAGTAATTATATTTTTAATGAAATATTAACATAATTATTGTTATAAATACACAAATAAATGTAATTTGAGACTTTTTATGAATTAAAATAATTTTATATGTTAATATGACATGTTATTATTGATTTAATTAACTTTTTTCGAACTAATCGTGATGTTATGAGTTTCACAAAAACCAATTACCATATAGTATCAAAATTGACATAAAATAGATTTTAAAACAAATATTATATTATTAATTGTTATTTTTTTCCTAAAAATCCAAGTATCATAAAAATGACATAGATAAGGTCATATATATTAATAATAAACATCTTGGGATTATTTTGGCTTTTTATTGTAGGTTTATTAACCATATACTGTAAGAAAACAAGAAGACATGGTAAAAGATAAATTATCTAACTTAAAGTTAAATCTAAATGATAAGGTTAAAATAGAAATATAAACCTTTATAAATTCTATTGGATGAGATTATTTCGACCCATACCCACCTTAGATTCTAAATAAATCAATTTGGAGCTATTAAAAGCCGAATATGACTCTATAATAAAATAATATTTTTAGTTTTTCCAAAGGTGCCCCTCTCCTCTATTATAAAAGGGCACCTCCTCCCTCTCTTCCTCAAACCACTTTTAGCCTTCAAGCTAGGAAAAACCCTGCCAAATTCTCTTCTACACTTCCCTAGAAACATACTAGAGGTCCTGGTCTTCTTCAAACACCAAGTTTAGTGCCCTAAAAGGAGGTCTCAAAGAGGCGCTTCAAAGAAGAGGTATTGTCCGTTACCGATTCTTTCAACATTATTTCTTCTTCACATTATACTTCTTTAGTTGTTTCATTATGAAGTAATAACATAAGTATCTCTCATATACGGATATGTTATTATAAGTATGAAACAACACTATTTCACCATCTATCCAACCTACGGAAAATGAAATCACCGCGCGTGCGTACGTACGGAATACCGTCTCCATGTCGTGGTGTAATCTATTTTCCACCACCACCATATTAGATGGGTATAATGGTGTAAATACTAACTATATGTGATTATTATAATGTGATATTGATTCTTAAATAGTATACATACACTCCAATACAATTACACTATCCTGGGAACGATACCATCACTCGTGCGTACGTATGGAATACCGTCTCCACGATGTGATGTGACTCGTTCTACATGATCTTAATTGCATAATGATTAGATAAATGAATTGAATGAATGAATATGATATATATTACACAAATAAAATTCTGGAAATGAGGTATCTATAACCTAAAATAAGAAGAAGAATTTATTCGACAAAACACGCATAAGAACAAAAAATAATAAACACCCGAATAACAAGTAGTAATGAAATATTACTAATAAGAAGCTAATAATATAACCATATACGATATCATAAAAATAAGTATGATTCTTAAATAATTCAATAACATTATTTAAATCATTTTAGAGGAGGTTCGGACACTTACGTTGCAAATAAGACATAAGGTAAGGGAAAATCTCACAATCTCAATTTTTATCAGAGATTGTTTATTCATCTGTATTTAATGAGGCATATTTTTCATCCACATCCATGTTTCCTCAATATATAATATTATTTCCACCCACCTAAAATTTTTTAAATCCAATTTTACCCTTCGGTGAGTTTTTAGTAAAAGATATGAAAGGAATCTTTTGTCATTTTTCGTACGAGGTACTTTTTTGACTTTTCCAGACAAAGTATGGGAAGAATGTTTTTTTTAACTTATACGACATGAATGGATTTTTAGAACATTATTTACCTGAACCTTCCTTTATAAGTTCTCAATTTTTTTTATTCATCTTCTTTTAGTCCAAAATTATATGACATGTTAATAAAGGAAAATGTTTTTGAAGTAGAAAGAATATTTTCTTCATGGATGGAGTTCAA
Organism: Viscum album; assembly: GCA_963277665.1. Lineage (NCBI taxonomy): Eukaryota > Viridiplantae > Streptophyta > Magnoliopsida > Santalales > Viscaceae > Viscum > Viscum album. Next base: position 1,650,480,377 of record OY728121.1, on the reverse strand, counting down.
GTGTTTTATCAAAATTATTTTCCATCTAAGCTAATATAGGGGTCTGTTTCTATCCTTATATTTACATTGATTTGATTATGTTATGATGGAATTATTTTTATGATGTCCTTTTATCTTATATGTATTATGTTATAATGGCATGATGTTTAAGATTCCCATTTTTATTGCATAGGTTATGCTATGACGTATGATTTATGATTTTATGGGACACATAAGAATTGATTCATTATGAGATGGGTGGGACCTATATCTCCCTCCAATGCATTGGGTAATGATTTATATCTCATGAGATAGACATGTCTAGAATGGAAGGTTAAATTGGTTCAGTGAAACATGACTGAAACGAGGAGTTAACTCGGTCAGAAATGGACTTTGTCTGCTAAGACAGTGTTTTCTATGAGTATTAACTACTAAGAAATGATTATCTATGATTATGTGTGTATGCCATAAAGTTTTATGTTTTATGTTATGATTATTGAGATTACATTTCACTACTATGATTTATCCCATGTTATGAAATTATTATTTCTTTTTCAGGTTATGATTTCCCAAATGTTATGTTCTTTTGAATATGATGTGATTGGTTTTTCTTTTGTTTACCCCTACTGAGCATTTGATCTCACCCTTTGTATGTTTTCATTCCCCAGGTCAGGAAGATGGTTATTAAGTAGGATATGCAAAAAGTGACTCTAGATATGATGAAATTAATGGGAGACGATGTAGATTCTTTATGAACCAGTTGTTTATGTTTCCTAGTTTCAAAAGACACTATACCAATACAGTCCTTTCATGGTTTTGTTATATGTTGTAATAAGTGTACTTAAATTTTGAAGTATTAAAAATGTAGGTAAAGTATGGGTCGTTATAAATATAGTTTCATAAATATAGTTATATATTATTATGTTAATACCATCAAATAAATCCATATATGATTCTTTAAAATGGGTAATGATTTAATTATTTCTGTGTGCGTGTGAACTATCACCTTGATAAAATGATTCAATTCATTTTCCATTACCATTTTTCAACACTTGTTATAATTATGAAATTAATAATTATATATGATATCAATGAAATATTTATCATTATAATATACTAATATATCAATTAAATTATTAATTTCTATGGACAAGAAATTTAATGTGTTATTCATTCGTACGTGAAAATTATCTCCTCCACGAATCGATGTGAGTCATTTTTCATCACCAGATCAGATGGAAAACACATATAAGTATTTTTAAATGATTAATATGTTATTTATTATATTTTTATCATTATTGAATGATAAAATTATAATTGATGTATTTTCATAATTATAAATGAATTATGGAATATTTACTCATGCGTATATACGACCTACCATCTCCATGACTATAACATTGTTCATTACCCTAACCATACATAAAAGGTTTAGTTTAAGATTATAAATGATGTACAAATGTTAGTATAATGTCATGAATATTATTGTGTATATGATTTAATAATGGAATTTTTGACCGTATTCGACTTACCAAAGTCATTTTGGACACCTGTAAAAATTATCATCAACACATCTGATGTGAACAAAAATAATGATTTAGTTGTTGTTTGATTGTAGTAAGTGACATAATAGGAATAATAAACGAGAAAATATTTTTCTAAAACGTGAATAAATTATCCTTAGTTTATTTTTTATTAATATAATTATTATTTTTGATGATTGAAACTTAAGGTAACGGTCTCTTTGACTAAAATATCATTTTACGTGTTTATAATATTTATTCATAGAAATATTTCTCATTTATTTATATTTTTTCAAAATTGTTTTTTTGGATTTATTTATATAGAAATAAATGTTTCAAACTTTTAATTTCTCTAATTTGTTAAAAAAATTCAATGTGGTATGGGTCACATTAATTCAAAAATATATTTCATAAATATTTTTATTTATTATTCGAAAATGGATCGATTAATTCAATACCTTTAAATGATTTGTTGTGATTGAAAATGAAATTTTTATTAGTGAAATTATGAAAAATTGATTCTATTATGTGTTATGAATATATAATCGTACTTGGACATTTTATGTGTGGTTAAATGATGAAATAATCGTTTTTTGTTTTGTTATAACCTACAATGTAGTGGGTTTTGAATTTGGTTGTATAGTGACACTATTTGTAAGTGTGACATGTATGGAAGTTAACTGTATTTAATAATAATTATGTCCCAACAAAACTACTTATCTTTTATATGATCACTTATAAGTCTTCATGAAATTTTTTTTATTTATAAAAGGTATGATAAGGATGATTTTTAAATAATGATCTCTTTTTAGGGGAAAAAATTTAGGTATTAAGGAAACGATTTATGGGGTTTTACTAAATAAATGGGTCTTTTCTTTTATTTCCCCTCTAGATATTTTTTGTGTTTATGCCACATTTTGAATTGTTTTTCATAATCATTATGATTTTTACCGACAAATAAGATTCCATGATGAAAGTAGTAAATAGGTGTATTGAAAATAAATCATGTTTTGTGGGTTTATTTATATGGAAATAATAGATAATGAGTGTATGTGTCCTCATGTAATGTATTGGTTTACTACGTAATAGTTTTTCCAATTTATCTTAAACATTAGACCTAAAAAATCTTTATGAATAAAATTAAAACATTCTCGTCAAAATTCACTAGAATAAGATGTGTTTAATGTTGGGCCCTTATAATTACCATGGAAAATTTTAATTTATTCTTTAACAAAAATAACATTCTTGATATTGGGAATTTTTGTTCATGTGGTAGATGTTAAAACAAATACTATATTATCATTTTGTATAGAAATCTGAAAATAGATAATTCAGAAAACATTGTAAAAAACCATATAAAAATTTAATAATATAATTAAATTTATTTAAAAATGACTTTTAAAATCAATTGTATCATATAAAAAATAATTATTCATACTTTTTAGTGAAAATAGATTTAGAATATTGGGTTTGTTGACCAAAGAGGAAATTAGGTCCTTATTTCATAAACACATTTTCCAAGTAATAAATATTTTTCAAGAGAGTAAATTGATATTATTACATGAAAATATCTATTAATAATCAATTTATAAGATAGTATATATGTTTTAAATAATAAAAAACATATAATTTAACACAACATAATTTTACAATTCACAATCTCAATAAACAATTAGATTATAGCATAAATCTATTAATTTATTGGTATTACCAATATAAAAACCTAATAAAAGATAAAACAACAGATGGGATTGTAAATCATAAAATATTTTTGATATTAATCATAAAATAAATTAATTGGAATAATATACACTCTACAAAACAAAACAATGGTGAAATTATAATAAGTCAAACTGAAATAAAAGTTACATGAGCAACCCTTACCTCAACTCTCATATTGTTTCCAACATGTTAAAAACTCAAATAATATATATATATATATATAATTAATTAAAAATATATATTGAAATATAAAACCACATAATATATAACTATAACACACTTTCACTCATTTATTAACAATTCTTTATCAAAATCATAGTCCCTTATGTTAACTATTTTTTTCATGTATGTTTCTATTTAGAATTTCTGGTACTTGTATAGTGATCATGTTTCAATCATCCATATAATATTATAAAATATATATATATATATATATATAATCATAATATAAAATTTTATATCCATTCATATAAATTGGTGACGAAATATTAATTACATCAAATCATGGAGACAGTAATATATGTGTACACATTAGTGATGTAACCCCTTCCAATGAACAGAATTACTACAGGAAAAATTAAAAATCATATCATTAGAATAAATATAATATAATAAATATCATATTCATCCCTCAAAACTGTATTTATTACAATCAATATAAAATGTAAATGAAAAATGAATCTCATCACAATGTAGAGGTTGTAGTCCACATGTATCCTAGAGCGACAATATTATTTTTGAAAACTTGGGAATGTAAGGAGGTATATTTGATATAATAACTCTAAAAGAATAATTATGGAATAAATATTATATATTAATAATAAATCCATCATAGTAACCAATACTGAATAGCGGTGATGGAAAATGAATCATATCGCCAAATTTAGGTGGTAGTCTGCATGTACGCATGAGCGATGCATTTCTTTTCTATTTTATGGATTGGAGGAGCAAAGTTAGTTTACCATAATCATATTAACATATTAGTATATTAATCATACATGATTAATTATGTTAGCATGGAATCAAAATGGTTATTGTATTTAAAAGAATAAATAAAATTTCAATGAGTTGGTTGGAATGATTACATATTATTTGAGAGACCTCCATTTGATTACACCTTAATCAACCATTAAATGGTCTTAGGGGAAGAATAAAATTTCCATGATGAAGGTATGTAATATAGGAAGTAATTACTATAGATATTTTATACACATGAGTTTATAAGCTTGTTGGATAAAAAATAATATGTTATTCCATTAAATAAGTTTCGGAAAGGTAACAATATGAATTTCTTAAATGATTAAAAAAATATTAAATTTTTTGACTATCTAATGTTTCAGAAATTCTCATAATTTTTAATTTATGAATTGAGGCATTTTAAATACCTTCAAATATATTATTCTTTTTTAGGTTACATTTAAAACTTTATATTATTAATTACCCCATTTTCAAACTTTTTTTACATCTATTGTGGTAACACGATTTTTATCCTTTAACTGTCATAAAATAACATATAATGTAAAAATTGGCTAGAAAATGGTCCATTTATGAATTTTTAAACTAGTTAAAATCACATTTAATATATTTCAATATTTTATTGATTTTTAAAATCAATTAAAAAAATATTTGTTATCATTAAATATAATGAATGTTCTTTTTCTGACTCCATAGTTAATTTAACTTGAATTAAATAATATAGATATTTAATTTGATTATAAAATAATTTAATAATAATTATACTATATTATTAACATTTATGTTCATGGAATACCAATACTCATCCAAAACATCACACATTGAATATTTTTTAATTTATTTTCCCTTCATTTCCATACTGATTCGACAAGCACATAATAGGTTTTTCATAAGAGTTCTATGAAATTTCACCTAAAATAAAAAATCAAAATCATTTAATGAAATAAAAATAATTGTTTCTTAATTAAAATATCAATTTCTAAAAAAATATACCATCTTTTATCCCTATGAAAAAAATATTATAATTATTAATAAATGAAGAAGGACATTTTGTCTTCATTCCATACATAGAATAATATATATATCATTATCAATGAAAAATGGAACTAACTTTCCATTATATTGAATTATTTGGCATGATGGACTAAATAAACTCATATTTTATACTGAATATATTATTTAGTGATATTTTTATATCTTATACCATGATTATAACACAATATTACACATTGTACCCTTACTGAGGTGAAAAATATCAACAACTATTGCAATTCTGAATGACTAAAAAAGAAAACTATTTACCAAATATTAACCTCATGATTCAAAATATAGAGTCAACAGTTTAAGGGTAAAAATTCTATATTTCTAATAAATAATTTGTAATCAAGAGGGGGTAAAATACATTAAAAATAATTTTAACAAAAATCTATTTTTAAGTAAAAACTGAACTTATAAAAAATAAAAAATAATATAGATTATTTTAAAATTATTTATATTATGGTTAATAATATGTATCTTAAGTTACATTAAAACGAAATTAAAAACATAATATTAGTTATAAATTACATGATTTACCAAATATAAGACATGGTTGCAAATTTCTATAAATTCACTATTCACTGAGGATACTTTTTCATTGAAAGAATCCCAAAAATTAAGACTAAGCTAAAATTCACATAAATATTTAAAAAATTTAATTATTTTGTTAAATAAAACTTATAAAAAGGTTATAAATTAATTATAATTTATATGCGTCATATTTAATAATTTTTTTAATAAAACATATTTTTAAATCATAAATTTAATTTTTTTAAAATTGAGAAAATTTTGTTATGAATTAATCAATATATTTTTTTTATATAAAACAATAATAATTTTTTTCATTATGTGGTTATTATTATTCATACCTCAAATATAATTATTTGGTTATAATGTTCATATAAAAAATAATTATTAATTTTAGTATATCAGAATTTGATCAATGGTTGGTGTTTCTTTTCAATATATCTATACAAATAGTTTTATTTTTAACTAAAAATATAAGGGTCTACATAAAACCACCTAAAAAATAACATCCACACAATTTTTAATTCTGTAATCAATGGTTCGCTATTTTAAAATGCACTTTTTGAAAACACATGATGTACAAAAAGATAATAAAACATCCATTGTAAAGGGGAAGTGGGAGACATAATGGTTATAAGACATTAAAAATTGTTGACCTCACTTGTTTTTATAATCTCAATTATGTTTCAATATGCTTTCATAATCCCAAATAACGTTTATCTTTATATTAAATATTCATTCAATATGTGCCATCATATTACTAAGTTGATAAACTATCAAAATAATCATTGGAATTTGTTAATCAATTGGTAACTATGTTTATACTTGTTTAGAAATTTTACTAACTCAATATGAATATGATTTGCATAGAACAGATAAGTATTAAGTGTTGAGTCACTGATACAGACCTAATGGTAAACAGTCTACTGATAAGTAAAGGTCACTGATAGACCAAGCTTCCTATGACACAAGTTCATTGGTACACAACTACAAATACAAGCTACCGATATAAATAGACAGACAGATAGCTACTGATATGAAGTCCATTGATACAAATACACGTCCACTGATACAGAAAGATACTGATAGACAGCTACCGATACAATCCTACGGATACAGATAGACGGCTACTGCTACAAAGTCTACCGATATAAGAATGTCACCAGTATGGGTCTCTAATATAGGAACTACTGATAGAAGGAGATACAGATTGAATGAGCTACCTATAGAAGGAGCTACCGATTCAAGCGGTCTACCATTATAAAGAGTAACTGCTACCAATACAGACCTACTGACTTAAGTCTAACGATACAAGATCACTGATACTAAGAGATACAAATGGAAACTAGTAAAAATATCTCTAAACTCTATTACTATTGTTTTATTTAGTAACAGTCATATTTGATGTTTCTAATGCATCTATTGTTAATTAATTATAGTTGATGGCATTCCAGGAAACTCTACCTCGTACCTATAAAAAGGTAATCATTACCATTGCCGGAGATGAGGATATATATATGAGGGAACCTTAAAAACAAAAGTGCAGTACAGGAGTCGATCAGTTTTTTCAATGAGCATACAAAACAATATTCTGGAGATACACAAGGACGTACGTGCATAGAAGAAGAAGGAAGAATAAATTCTGAGTCTGTAGAACCTGATCATTCAATGAGTAAAGAACTTCAATGTTTTTACATACACTCAAGCTGGTCAGACTGATCAACTTGGACCTGGAAGTCAAATAAAAAAACAACACTCTTTTTTTCGTGAAAAAAAAACCTGAGAAGGACTCAAAGTCTCATATGTATCAATCCATGGAGTCCAGAGATTCACTCAAAACACATAGAGAATTATAAACTGATCTCTATTTGTTTATATCTATTGTTTTTCATGTGTTTACATTTTGAGCAGTGTTTTTTCTGTATTTACACACTTACTCCTAAGCATAACTGGAGGATATCTAATATCCTCACTCAATATTTCTAAACCCTTTTTTATTCCCATTGTGAATTGTGGTAGAAGTCAAGAGTGACCTTGATAGTATGTGTGCATTTGTTTTGGTTTTTCCCACATAGAAGTGTGGTAGAGGTCATAGGACCTGGACAGTCTTTGTACTGTTGTTAACCCCGTTCCAGGGTGTGGATCAAAGTTTATATAAACTATTTGAGATTACTAAGTCTCAGCTTGAGACTGAACATATTGTTTTAAACTGGTTTGCTAGTTACCTTTGTTAAAACTATTTTCAATATTCCGTTTCTAAGTACATTAAATATAAATCAGTTTTAAAGTTACTCTGTGAGTTAAACATGAAATTGTTTGTATTTATTGTAAAATAGTAGGTTAGTTTCAAAAGTTAATCAAATCATTATACAAGATTAACTGAGAACTAATCAATCTCTGGAGAACCTAACAGAACCTTTACTGTATTAAATATTCACTACAGATTATCGTGTTATTTAAATTGGGGGATTTATTAATATTACTCTTTTAAATAGAAAATTTTAATTTGAACTCAATTAACCCCCACCCCCCTCTTGAGTGTCCACTCTGACCGAAATTTGGTATCATAAATATCTTTTATAATAAAGTATTTCCAAATACTCTATTTTTCAACTGTAAGTTTAGTTGTATCTTAAAGTTCATAAATTTATGTTAGTTCTAAAATTTATCTCATTAAATATATTTGCTAAAATCTAAATATGGATAATATACTGGAAGGTGTTGCTACAAATAGGGCACATTTCATTAATAGTGTTAATTAAGCCCAATGTAAAGTAAAAATGAAAATTCATTTAGAAAGTATAGGATTTGATATCTGGACTGCTATATAGATTCAGTATAAGATTCCAGTGACTGAAATAACTACATGGGATGTTCCTACAAAAATTTCTTACAATAATAATTGTAAAGCAATGAATTCTTTGTATTGTGCTTTAGGATATGAAGAATTTAATCAAGTATCTTCTTGTAAGACTGCTTATGAAATCTGGGATACTTTGGCTATTTCCCATGAGGGAACAACCAATGTTAAGGAAATGAGATTGAATACCTATACTATTAAGTATGATAAATTTAAAATGAAGCCTGATGAACCTATTTCTGACATGTATCTTAGGTTCAATGAAATTGTAAATACAATGAGATCACTTGGAATAGCTGTTCATGAAAAAGTGCAAATCATGAGGATACTAAGATGTCTGCCAGACAGATGGAGAGGCACATCAGTTTTAATTAGAGAATCTTGTGACATTAGTGCATTGTATGTCAAGGAACACATTAGTAAATTAATTATGTATGAAGAGTAGATGAAGGTAAACAAAGAAGAATATGATGAACCAACAAAGAAATTATTATCCTTCAAGACCTTTTCTTCAATAACTAAGGACAAGGAGAAAATTCATGTTACATGTGATAGTTCAACCAGGGAAGAAAGTGCATCTGGAAGTGATGCTGAAATGGCTCAGATATCTAGATGATTTAAGAAATTTTTTATGAAAAAATAATTTCTTTAGAAAATCCAATTATAAGGGAAATTATTATAGTAAAGTTCATTGGAAGAAGGAATGGAAAATGACTGATAAAAGTGATGACATATTCTACTACGAAAGTAAGATAAAAAGACATGTTAAAGTTGAATGTCCTAAATTAATGTACAAGAAGAAATATGAAAACATTGACAAAAAATATAAGAAAGCTATGAAAGCAACTTGGAGAGCTTCAGAAGGCAGTTCGAGTGATTTTGATTCTACTCAGAATGAAAATCACACAAAGCTAATATGTGTTTCATGACAAACACATCTGAGGTAACATTGGATACTCCTGCATTAAATTATTATTATTATGGAGATGATTCTGATTATAAAAACATGACTAGTGAATAATTATTTGAATACTAAAACATGCTAGAAGATACATGTAATGAGATGCAAGATATGTACAAGTCATTAAAGAAACATTATGCCTAGACTAGTACTGTTAAATTTGAGCTTAGTATAGAAGAGGAAATTAATTCTCAATTGTTAATGGAGAATACTCAACATAAATTTTACTATGATAAACTTAGAATATTTTTGAAAAATTTCGCAAATGGAAAGAATACTCTTACTCAAATTCTTTGAAAACAAGTGTCACTAAAGTACACTACTGGTTTGGGATACCAACCTGCATAGAGATAGATTACAAAAAATAGATTTATTCCAAAATCTGGATAGTATGATTCTAGTTCAAACTCTGGAAATTCCTATGTCTCAACCAACTATTCACAAATTTATAGATCAAATAACGTTTTTCTTTCAAAATCTTTTGAATATATTGATTATATGTAACCAATTAGACAAATCTGGGTACCAAAATTCTTTCGTGCTAACCTGTCTGGACCCAAGAAAATATGGGTACCAAAATCATATTCTATCTAAACTTGTTTTGTAGGAAACCTGCTTAAAAATTTCATGTAAGAAGACATGGTACCATGACAATGGATTTTCAAGACACGTGACAGGATATTTTTCATGCTTCAAGAGCTTAATCAATGTTAATATCACCTTTGGTGATAATTCAAAAGGAAAAATCAATGGCTTAGGAACGATTGGTAACACATATTCAATTTTAATTTCTAAAGTATTATTTGTAGATGGAGTAAAATACAACCTGTTAAGAATTTCTCAATTGGGTGATGATCGTTTCAATGTTAAATTTGAAAATGATGCTTGTAATTTATTTGATTCTAAATATGTTTTTGTATTTACTGCCTTGAGAAATGAAAATGTATATGTTGTAGATTTAAATTCATTATCAAAAAAAGGATACCTGTTAAAATTCATTTCATAAAGTGTCTTTTCTATGTCACAAAAGATTAGGACACTACAATGTTCACCAACTTTGAAAAATGACTTGGAAGAACTTAGTTAGAGACCTACCAAAACATGAATTCCCAGTTGATAAAGTTTGTAATCCCTATCAAAATGGAAATCAATATAAAGACTCTTTTAAATAAAATAATGTAGTTTCAATTTCTCAACCTCTCAAGTTGGTTCACATGGATTTATTAAAACCTTCTAGAGTTTCTAGTTTAAATGGGAAGCATTATGTTTATGTTCTAGTAGATGACTTTTCTATATATACTTGGGTATACTTTTTATCTCTCAAAATTTAAGCTTGTTCCTATTTTATTAAATACTCCACGTTGTAGAGAACCATAGTAGACTTAATATTATGAACTTGAAAAGAGATCATGGCAGCGAGTTTGAGAATCATGAATTTGAATCATACTCCTCACAAAATGGCTACAATCATAATTTCTTTACCTCTAGGACACCTCAATATAATGGTGTAGTAGAAAGAAGGAATATAACACTTCATGAAATTGCAAGAACCATTATTAATGAGTTTAACCTACCTATTTACTTCTAGGAAGAGGCTGTAAATACAAATTTTTATATAATAAATAGTGTCTTGATTAGACCTGTTCTCAAAAAGACCCCTTACAAACTGTGGAATATTAGGAAGCGTAAAGTTAGTTACTTTAGAGTTTTTGGTTGAAAAGTCTTTATTTTCAATACTAAGGATTATCTAGATATATTTTCTTATAAAAGTTCTGAATGAATTTTTCATGGTTAGTCGTTAACTAGCAATGCCTATAGAGTTTTTAATAAAAGAACCAAATGTGTGGAAGACTCTATTCACATCAAATTTGATGAAACTGATCCACAAGAACCTAAAACCCCTCTTGATAGTCATGAAAAAGATTTATCAATTCTAAATCATAATGTCAAAAATAGGGACCCTGTTTTCAAGACTACTAGTTCTAAGAATATTTTAGAATCTGCTTCTAGTGAACCCAAACCTTGAGAAGAACCTGAAATTTCTAGTCCTACCTTTACCAGATCAACTAGGATTCGAAAGAACAATCATTTAGATGATGTTGTAGGTAATCATGATAGAGGGACACCAACTAGAGATTATCTAGGAAATCCAGTTGAACATCAAGCCTTTAATTCACATTTAGAACCTAAAAATATAAATGATGAATTTTGGTTTATGTCTATGCAAGAAGAATTAAATAAATTTGAAAGAAACAATGTCCGGGAATTATTTGATAGACCTAAGGCCACATTGACCATAAGAACTAAATGGGTCATTAGAAATAAAGTTGATGAATCGGGAAATATCATTAGAAACAAGGGAAGACTAGTTGGATAAGGATATTGTCATGTGGAAGGAATAGACTATAAGGAAACCATTGCACATATAGCTATATTAGAAGTTATTCTGATTATACTTGCCTATGTTGCTCATCTTAATTTCTTGTTATATCAAATGGATGTTAAAAGTTCTTTTCTAAATGGTTTTATAATTGAAGATGTTTTTGTTGAACACACACCTGGATTTACTAATCCTCAGTTTCAAATAGTGTTTTTAAGCTCACTAAATCTTTATATGGTTTAAAACATGCTCCATGAGCTTGGTATTATAGACTTAGAAAGATCATTATTTCAAAAGGTTTTTATAAAGGGATTTATGATCCAACTCTCTTTATCAATAGTGTTTCTAAAGATGTTTTAAAAGTGAAATTCTATGTTGATGATATTATTTTTGGATCTACTAAAAATTATTTGTGTATTGATTTATCAAAGAGTATGAAAAATTAGTTTGAAATGAGTTTAATGGGAGAGATCAAATATTTTATTGGATTTTAGGTTTTCCAAAATGAAAATGGTAATATCTTAAATCAAAATAATATAAAAAGGATCTTTGAAAACATTTTGGTTTGTATAGTAGTAAGGGTAATGACACACCCAGGAGTATCACTTCTATGTTGAATGCTGATAAAACTAGAAAACTAGTGGATCAAACTAGCTACAGAGCTATGATAGGGAGTCTTATCTATCTTACTACTAGTCGACTAGATATTATGTTTAGTGTATGTATGTGTGAATGATTTCAATCTAATCCAAAAGAGTCACACTTTCTTGATGTTAAAAGGATTTTCAAATATCTTAATCATACTATTAACATAGGATTATTTTATCCAAAATGACAATCATTTTATTTAATAAGTTATTAATATGCGGACTTTGCTGGTTCCAAGTTAGAAAGAAAGGGAACATCTAGAACATGTCATATTCTAGGTATGTATATATTATCTTGGTGTAGTAAAAAGATGAACTTTGTTGTGTTGTCTACTGCTAAAGCAGAATACATTGTTGTTGGTATCTGCTGTGCAAAAATTTGGTGGATAAAACATACTTTAATGGACTATGGATATCAATTTAGACAAGTTTCTATAAACAGTGATAACACTAGTGAAATTAATATCTCAAAGAACCCTATATCTCACTCTAGGACCAAACAAATTGATGTAAGACACCATTTTTTGAGAGATCATTACCAAAAAGGTGATATTACTATTGAATTTATAGATACTGAACATCAATCGGCTGACATATTCACCAAGACCTTAAGTTCAGATAGGTTAAGTTACATTAGACATTAGTTAGGAAAGATAAACATTGTAGAAGCCAATCCTCACCGATATCCAAACCAGACTTTTAGCCAAACCTCACCGTTAGCCAAACCTCACTGTTAACAAAACCTCACCATTAGCCAAACCTCACTGTTATCCAAACCTCACCGTTAGCCAAACCGCAGAGTTAGACACACCTCACCACTATAGTCCCCACTTCTAGACACACATCACCGCTAGAGTTCTCACCGCTAGAGTCCTCACTTCTAGAGACACCTCACCGTTAGAGACACCTCACAAATAGATAAACCTTCCCATCAGGTCTCTCACTGGTAATTGTCACCAATATGTCATGGGTATTCTGTTTCTTGAAACTCTTATTGTTTTCGGTATAATTCTTCTTATTACATTTTGATTCATAAATGATAAATAGTAAGCCTCAGTTACATTTCAATCCACTGGAAACTCTCCTCTCTTCAAATCTCTCTTCTCGAACCCCGCACATTTTGCGAGAACCCAAAGATCTTCGAATGGATATGGAAAGAAAAAATCTCTTGATAGTCAGGGATGATAGTGATGGGAAAATGCAAAGAAGTAGAAAATAGGACTTGAAGATAGTGGGAGTGGCAGTAGAACAAGGTCCGGAATGAATGTAGTAAACCCACATTTACAGAATAGTGAAATTGTAATAAAGAAAGAACTTTGTGCAAAATGCCTTATATCCAGCAAGTATTTGATTCTATGGATATTGAAGGAGTCGGGATGGATTGAATGATTTGAAAACAATAATGGACCCTATTATCCCAAGCTGGTAAAATATTTCTATGCTTTTGTGCGCTTTTAGAAAAATGAAGATAAGAATAAAATAGTTTCAGTTGTGAATGGAAATGAAATATATTTTTACTCTATTGAATGGGTTGAATGTTTGAAAGTCCCACATGAAGGCATTTTTGGGTATTGGTCGAAGACAATTCCTCCTACCTGTAAAAATTTTTATTACGAAATTTCCTTGGAAGAGTTCACCAGTAGTGGAAAACAAAGAAATGTAGTGGCTGTAGAAATGGATGGAGAAAATGGATTTCTTTTCAAGTTCATCCAACTTGTGCTAATTCCATGAATATGGGACTTTTCAAATATGAGGTATCATGATATATATTTGTTTCGTATGTTAAGACATGGTGTTAAGGTGAATCTGAGTAGACTGTTAATGATTTAGTTTGAGGATATGATGAACCCCAAATCAAAGTCCAATGCTTTATTATTTTCCAAGTTAATTTCGGATATGATAAAAGTGAAGGGAGTAGCTGAGCCTCATAATGAGACAGTGGTTGTAAGGAATTTTTTTTTTCATCACTAGCATAGTTTGTAAATAGATGATGATTGGATGGAACCCCTGGAGAAAGAAATGGGTAATTGATGATGAGAGGGTTTATGCTAAGGTTAACCATGTTGACCATCCTAATAGGCCAATAGATTAGAGAGATCCTGGTCTAGGAACTGATGAAGAGGAACCATAGTATTGTGATGATACTGATGAGGAGGATACCTCTGTAGCAGATGGAGGGGATCCTGATTTTCCTCTTAGTCCAGCTGGTGAAGTTGTATCACATGAAAAAGAAAATCCTTCCTCGAACCTGCCTAGCAAAGAATATTTTAGGGGTGTAAGAAATGAAGAATAATCTATTGAGGAGGAAGACCATGCAAGTTCAAATAATGAGGAGACTGCCCTAGAGAATGAAGAAGAAAGGGAATCTGAAACGGAAGCATCTGTTTCTACCTGCTTGAGTTTTATTCCACTGATTGGGTACTCCTCGATGCCTACTGAGGAAATTTATGAAGTAGATAGACATGAAATTATTCTTGAAGATAATCATGTTATTGAATTGGAGATGGTTGTGGAAGTTTCTTCTGAGTAAGACCTACCAGTTGAGGCTGCTATTAATGTACATATACAGGAGAATTCACAGATTGAGGGGGACCATCCTACCAGACATGGTACTGTTTCAGTTGCTCATAAGATTGAAGACTGGGCTGAAGACCCAGGTTATGTAGTGTTTGGGTTGGAATATCCTGATTCATAAGATGAGACACTAATCAATAGACCTCATGTATCTTATAATATCCTTTCTAAAAATTTACCTGGTGACATAGTAAGAAAATAATATTTAAACCAGGTGAATTCTGATCTCTAGGATTGTTTTGTGGATGAAATGAAAAGAATGGAAACCTCTTTAATATCATCTATTCAGTTTGTGATGACTGAATTGGTATATGGTGTTTTGGATGAAGTCAGGACCTTCCAGAACCAAATTTCATGCTTGGCATCGGATGTTGAATCTCTAAAGAAATCAATAGTCTCTATGGAGTCTTCTATAAGCTCTAAATATCAAGTAGACAAATACTTTTCCTTTGTGAAGAGTGTAGTTGGCCAGATGGTATCAGTTTTTGGGGAATTTAAGACTTACATGGAACAACATGTCAATAGCCACGACTCTCGTGTAAAAAATATCATAAGTGGGATGACTAAATCCTTTATGGAAATAGTTTCCTTTACCATTGCACCTATGAGTACTACCAGGACTTCATTGGATATTGATCATATTAGAGTTGTGATGACAGTACAGATTGGACAGTCTTCTACCAATGGATTTGTAGACTCTACTACATTGACCCAAGTGGTGACTACCATTAGGTATATAGAGAAACATTTTCAAAATTTTAGGAGAGAGGCCACTGCTTCTCAAAAATAGTTCAAGGACAAAGTGGATTTCTTTTTCCAAAGGATCTACACTAAGAATCAATTGAACAATCATTTTAAACTTATGTTAGAAAACCTGAAACTACCTCCAGTCACTCAGGCTTTCAGAGAACAAGTAAGAAAGCTTAGGGAGTTGACTCTTACTCTAGAAAATTTTATGGAGAATAAGTATGGCATCATTTCAGCTATGGAAAGTGGAGGATGTATCATAATGGAATTTAGGATGCTATTTCTTCCATTTTTGCATGTAGACAATAATATAATCGTTGTACCTCTATCTCTTCCTGCCTCTGCACAGTCTGCCTCCATTCCTCAGATGACACGAACCCATGAAATATAGAGGCTCACTCCTATGATCAGACAGAGAGTTACATAGTATAGGCCTAGCAATGTATCAATCGATCAGCCTCCATTGATCATCTCTTGTGTTCCTCAGCCTCCACCAACATCCACAAATCCTGAATCCTCTTCTTCTCCCATGAGAAAATCACATGATGAGGAGGTGGATTGATTAGTGGCTATGAAATTTAATAGGAATCACATGTATTATTTTTTCCTCAAGAAATACATCTGTTTTCATTCTCTTATCCTATATTTCTGTTGCTTACTATTTTTTTTCATAATCACAAAGTGGGAGAACTTCGATATTAATCCTAATATATTTTACCTCTGGTAAATTTGTTTTATAGTTTTACCTCTGAAAAATTACAGATTATTTTGGAATTTTAATTTCATAATTTTTTATTATCAAAAAGGGGGAGATTGTGGACCTCACATGTTTTGATAATCTCAATTATGTTTCAATATCCTTCGATAATCCAAAATAATGATTATCTTTATATTAATTATTTTTAAAATCTATGAAATCATATTATTAAGTTGATAAACTATAAAACTGATCATTATAATTTTTTATTCAATGGTTATCTACGTTTATACTTGTTTAGAAATGTTACTAACCCAATCTGAATATGATTTTCATAGAACATATAATTATTAAGTGTTGAGTCACTGATACAGACCTACCGATACATATGATACCGATAAGTAAAGTTCACTGATAGACCAAGCTTCCTATAACACAAGGTCACTGGTACACAAATACCAATACAATCTAATGATACAAATAGACAGACAGATAGCTAATGATATGAAGTCCACCGATACAAATACACATCCACCGATACAGAGAGATATCGACATACAGCTACTGATACAAGTCTTCTGATACAGATAGACAGCTACCGCTACAATTTCTACTGATAGAATAATGTCACCAGCATGGGTCCATGATATAGGATCTATCGATAGAAGAGCTTCTGATAGAATGAGCTATCGATAGAAGGAGCTACCGATTCAAGCGGTCTACCGTTATAAAGAGTAAGAGCTACCGATACAGACCTACTAAATCAAGTCCACCGATTCAAACTCAATGATACTATGATCTACTGATGGAAACCATTCATAATATATCTAAACACTATTACTCTTGTTTTATTTAGAAACGGTCATATTTGATGTTTGTAATGCATTTGCTATAGATTAATGATAGTTTTAGTAATGTCAGGAAATCATACCTCGTACATGTAAAAAGGTAATCACTACCATTGCATGAGCTGGGGATATATATATATATAAGACAGAACAATGAAAACCAAGGATCAGTACAAAATATGATCATTTTTTTCCATGCACATACAAAACAATCATTGGGAGATACACAAGGACTTACATGCATAGAAGAAGAAGGAAGAATACATTCTGAGTCTGTAGAACCTGATCATTCAAGGAGTAAAGATCTTCAATGATTTCACTTACATTCAAGTTGATCAGACTGATCAACATGGACCTGGAAATAAAATACAGAAACGACACTCTATTTTTCTTGACAAAAAATAGAGAACGACTCAGAGCCTCATCTGCATCAATCCAAGGAGTCCAGAGCTTCACTCAAAACACATAGAGCATTCTAAACTCATCTGTATTTGTTTAGTTCTATTATGTTTCATTTATTTACAATTTGAGCAGTGTGTGTTCTGTATTTACACACTAACTCATGAGCATAACCGGTGGATATCTAATATCCTCACTAAATATTTCTTAACACTTTTTTTATTTCCACTGTGAACTATGGTAGAGGTCAGGTGTGACCTAGGTAGTCTGTGTGCTATTGTTTTGGTTTTTACCTCTTAGAACTGTGGTAGAGGTCATAGGACCTAGATAATCGTTGTATTATTGGTAACCCCGATCCAGGGTGTGGATCGAAGTTTATATAAATTATTTGAGATGACTAAGTCTCAGCTTGAGACTAAACCTCTTGTTTTAAACTTCTGTTCTTGTTACCTTTGGTAAAACTATTTTGAATATACCGCTGCTAAGTACATTAAATATAAATCCGTTTTAAAGTTACTATGATAGTTAAAATCACAAGTGTTTGAATTTATTGTGAACTAGTAGGTTATTTTAAAAATATAATTTAATCTTCATACTAGATTAACTGAGAACTAATCAAACTCTTGAAAACCTAACTGAACCATTACTATATTACAAAGTCCCAACAGTTTAGCTTGTTATTTAAATTGGGGGATTTTTTAATATAAATCTTTTAATCAGAAATTTTTAATTGGAACTCAATCACCCACCCTCTTGAGTGTCAACTCCAACCAACACAGATACAAGGTCACATTGAATGGATAATATTAGTCAAAAGTGAAAATATGGATATTGGGGATGAAAAAAATATTCTTGAAAAAAAATGACTGTGATAAAGTATATGATCTTGAGAATACTATTGTTCAAAAAACCATAAATCAGTATATGATAAATAAGATGATAAATTCACAAAAAAGATGTAGGTAAAAAGATAAAATATTAATTTCAATATCATTTCTACAGAGTTGATGGATTATTTAACTCTCAATAATAAAAAATTGAGAAACTATACTTACATGATTTATTTCCAATTCATACACACAATTTTTTCAATCAGTGGTGATTAGATCAATATCTAACTCCATATCATTTATTAGATCATGAAATGAATATTTGGGAACCTTTTTTCCTGTCCAAATAACTGAAATTGGATTTTAATGAACTAAATTAACAATAAAAGTGAATAATAATTCATTTTATCTCTACATATTTTGAAAAACTAAAATGGTCATCACAACTTTTCCAAAAAGGATATATATTCATGGGATTCCACAATACATTAATCTTTAAAAGATCATCAATAACAAAAAAAAATTAAACGTAAACCATTCCTTAAATAGTAAAACATAAGAATACTCTAAAATATAGATCGATAAAGTCAAAACCCAAAAACATAAAACATTTATTGGAAAATATTTTTCCAAAATTAACATTAAATTATATCTTTAAATAATATAAAATGTCTTATAATTTCATATACTAAACACATGATCACCATGAACATATATTCACGTCATACAATTTAATCTATTCCAAAATATCTTTTATTTTGAGAAAAACTATTTTAAATAATATATGTTTCCACAAATAAACACAATCATCATTATTAAATTGTTTTACTATCACTAAAAAATGTTCCCTACATACTATAATTATTCAAAAACTATATAAGTCACTTAGACACTAAATAAAATTTTAATATCATATTTATCTATATAAAAAATGTATATTTTTAAATTAATAGAACCCCTTTAACTCAATTAATGATATTAAAAAAGAGATAATATAAAATAAAAATGATTTCAATACCATTAAACATTTATCCAAAAATTATAATTTAATTTTTCATCAACTAAAACTTTCCCAAATGAAAATAGAAATCCCTTGGGTTTTATACCCGTATATGTCTCCCAGAATATATTTAATCCTCATAAAATATAATTTCATAAAACCATAATAGGGTTGAATATGTTATTAATATTTTAATAAAAAAAATCTTCTTATTAACCAATGAAATTTTTTTTATCCCATATAAATATGTCATATCATAGGTTTCTATAGGTTCAACACCCATATTCGTCATAGTGTTTCATATGGAAATTGTGAATTAACCATATAATATCTCAAAGGAGTGTCTAACCATGTGTGAAGTATCATTCATAATCATCATTATCCTTTAAATATCATGTTTAAACCCAATCTATATCTTTTAGTGTTGTTACCCAAGAGATCATATGTGGAACGATAACATCATCTTGCCAGCATCCATGAAATTTTACATTTTTAAGAAAAACTACAATATATATACTATTATGAAACATCATTGTATTACCCTCTATAGAGATTTATCCATATAATCTGTTATATGGGTACGTTTTTAAATCTATGTTTTTATAAAGAGAGTTCATTGGTTCTTACTAAAATCCTTCTAATACCCACGATAACACATTGAATCTAGCAACCTAGAGGTCTTCTTTATCTTATTATATTATCCAATATACCGTAGATATCATACGAATAGATTGAATAGTTTTATAGTATTGGGAAGTTATATACAGAGATGATTCTCACATTATATTTTAAAACATGAAAAACAACTTAAATATTTTTTTTAGAAAATGGTTATTTCATATAATATATCCATGAAATAATTTATATATCAAATTATGGTATCCTAGGGGAAGAAAAAAATATAAAGGGTGGTATTATATGCTTATAAAGGGTAAAATTGGAGATAAAAATAATATGAGACCATTATATGATTATGAGGGTTTCATATGATAATCATTCCCATCTTCATAGTACAATACATTAATAACCATAACATATTTGATCATAAAGTCTAAAATCAAGTTATGTCTAGTGGAATTATTTGTAAATTTTTCAAATAAATGATCCTCATTCATTAGTAATAACATATGTTTGTGAAATAATCATAATATTATGTAATAATATTAATAATATAGCTATTTAAAATAACATGCATCCATAAGTTGGTTAGTATAGTTTGAAGAAATCATACTCAAGCATCAAAATGTAAGAATAAAAATTATAAATCACTACCTTTTATATTTGTTAGAGTAAACATAGAAGAAATAAAAAATCATGAATTTAAATGTGAAAATTTCTATTACCAATCATGTATACAGTTATCATCATCAACTCATGCGATATCCATATTATATTACCTAATTCAATGGATTTTTATAACTAACGCGCCTGCCACATTATGGAAACCTTACATATTTATTCCATAGGATCATTAAAATTACAGAAAATCAATATATCATAACCTATATAATGACATTATTTTTATAAAGATTACATCATATTATCATATCATAACTCATCTAAGGGAAATAAGTTTCATAAATATTTTATCGTAACTTAATAAACACATGTGAAAGAAATGAGTTTCATATAATCTTCCTTAAATAATCATCATAATAACATATAAATATAAATAATTTTTATGTATTGATAATATCATATCCCCAATGAATCATAACAATCTATAAATAATGTTGACGTAAATTAAAAATATCGTTCAATGTTCATTTGTTCCTTTAAAAACACAAGAATAATATCTTTATGTTTTTAAAAAAATAACTAAAAATTGAAAGAATATTAGGATAATGAATTTTTTTGAAAATAACCACATAAATTAATATTAAAAATTATATAATTAAATATTTATGATTATTGGATAAATATTTTGTACTTTAAATGTTAATACAATGTTTCCATTAACATTGTTTTGTAAATATTTTAAAAATAACAAATATAGAATAAATAAAAACACTTATTTTTTAAACCATTGAAAATAATTATAAATATTGTCAAAATGAAATTAAAAAGAAATTTATCATATAAAATATCGTTTCTGAAGACATTCAATGGAATATGAACGTGGAAGAAAATATTCATCAACCAAAAAAGGAAATATGGTTGGTTTTCCATAAACCCAATTTCTCAAACATTTTCATTACTAAAGACAGGAAAACTATACAATTAGTTAAAATAATTCAATAAATAACTAGATGATATGATAATATATGGATTTTAATGTACATGTACCATGTAATTACCCTCAATTGAAATTTATCATAGAAACCCATTACATAAAATGAGAATATATCGTAAATCCCTAACAGATTTGTTAATATCTGAATCAAAACCTATTAGAAGATAGAAATATATATATATATATATATATGTATATGTATATATCACTAATTTAATGAAACTAATAATAAAATAAATTCATGGTATATAGATGCACCATACAAAAGTATCATGTTGTCAATATGGAATAAGTCTCATTGGAATAAAAGTAATAAAAGAAATTCTTGTAAAAAATATCTTTTTTCTAGGTACCAATTAAAACATCATGTATAATAAATACATATTTTTTGTAAATGTATTCTATAATATTATTCATTCATATATTACATAATATTTTTTGATTGATAAATATTTTTACTCGTTTATTAGAACATACTTAATGAAATCAATGATGTAGGTGATAACAATTTAATTTTTCATGAATGTATCTATTCAAATATTTTTTCCCATAGATTGATAATGGTTCCATCAACTCTAAAACTATTATCAATAATTTTTTTTATGTAATATTTATAATTTTTTTAAATTATTCTTATAATTTTATGATGAAAATTAATTATATAACTTTGTAAAGATGGTAATCTGTATAAACATTTGGGTGGTGTTTCCAATTTTCAATAGATATAATGAAACATAGTTAAATAATAAATCCCCAATAAATAATCAATATAATACCATAAATATTATATATATTTTCTAAATCCTTCCATATTAATATTCATGTAAATTAAAAATTAAAAACTAATTGCATCACTTTGTGGAGTTGGTAATCCACACATACGCACGAGTGATATTTTTATTTTTTAGCGTATTGAAAGATATGAGGGTTGATAATAAATTATAATTATATAATAATAATTATATAATTTATATAAAATATAGATATTAAATATATCATGATATCCAACCACAAAATATGTTGATAGAAAAAAGATCCATGTCATCACGTGGAGGTTGTTGTCCACTAGTAAGCATGAGCGATACATTAATTTCACATTCAAATGAATATTGGTGAAACATTTTCCTTTAATAATCATAATTAAATATTAGTATATTTTGGATATGTTATTAACCATGTTATAATTAATACAACATAATTATGTAAATTTAAAGAACATTAAAACATTGATAGTGTTGGGTAATATGATTGCCTCTTCTTTGAGAGACCTCCATTGTCTACCTACTTAACCCTTCATAGAATTTATCTATGGGAAGAATAGAATCTATATGATGAAGGTATTTTATCATGGAAGGTATATGGGAATGTACTGTAAGGTATAAAGTTATAAATAATTTTATATAAATTATAAAATGTCTTTCCATTTTATAAGTGAGGGATAATATACACTTGGAATTATATAAAGTATTAAAATATAATGTATATCACAATCATCTCATTTGGTCGAAAATAGAAAAATTAAAGAATTTATAACATGATAATGTCCAAAAAAAATTATCGAATAAAATTTATACATGTTTTCATTGCACTATAAACATTATATTTTTGTTCCCCCCTTTTATCATTTTTAACACTAATCATGCTGACAAATGTTTTATCATTTAACTGTCATAAGTGTACTTATAATGCGAAAAATTCCACAAAAATGGAATACTGATGATATTTTAGACCATTTTAAATACAATTTTACCACATTAAATATTTTATATTTTCAAATCATAAAATAATATATTCACTCTCATAAAATATTATTAATATGACTTTTGTGACAATTCATTTCTTTTGACTTTAAAAACATAAAGAAAGAAATGTAATTGAAATATAAACACATTTAGAAATAATTATACACATTTATTACCTATTAAATTCATTTAATACAAAAAATTAATCCCAAAAATACTATTTTTAATGTTTTTAAAATCATTTACATTAACATTCATACTACATGCAGAAGCACTAGATCAACATTGCCAATGCATTCTTGGTAAATATAACATTAGTAAATATTAAAAATATATTAACATAATAATGATAATTAGAACTTATTAAATATAATAATTTATAACCTAGAACAACTTATTTTTATCCCAATGAAAAAAAATCAGTTATTAAAATAAACAAGTGTCATATTGTAATTATTCATTATATTAAATAATATATATGTCATTACCAAATAAAAATTTCCTAATTTTTTTATAAAATCAAAACTGGATAATTATTGTGTAAATGAACTCATTACATATAATAAATAATTGTTTTATGTTGATATTTAGGTCTTATACCATTGTTTTATCCCTATTTTACACATTTCACCAAAAAAATATTATATGTAATTATCATAAAAACTACTAATAATAACAAAAAAAATAAAAAGGAAATATTTAAAAAAATTGAATATCTCGGTTTGAAATATTGAATAAATTTTCTTGGTATTAATATTTAGATATGGAAAAAATAATTTTAACATAAATGTGTAAAATATAATGGAAAATAGTTATTAGAAAAAAAATTTTTAATCACAAAAATGAACTTACTCAAAAATTAAATATAATTCTTACTTGCATGAAATTATTTATATAATTTTTACTAAAATGGCTATTATATTAATTTAATATATATATACACACTAATTTTAAATTAAATTATTAATGGTAATGAAATTTTATTTTTACAAAATATATATATTATTCACTACTCAAAGGAATATAATTTTTTTATAAAAAATCTCAAAAGAAAACAATAATATAATATTTATATGATGAATTCAAAATTTAAGATTTTAAAGACAAATATAATTTATAAATATTGTTTAAATTATATATAATTTCTATTCACAAAATAGAATAATTAACAATGTTTAAGAAAATATATTTTTGAAGCATAAATTGACTATTGAAAGCACTGTAAATATTTATAATGAATTAATAAATGAATTTTCATTATATAAAACCATTATAAATAATTTTAAAATTTTTATCCATCTTAATACATATGATTCAATTTTTAGGCTATAATGATAACATTTAGATTGTAATATTTTATAGTATATCGGAGTTTTCAACAAGATAAGTGTTGGGAGTTAAGAAATATATCAATCGTATTTTTATTTTAAATTAAATTTATAATGTGATATGTTCTCCCCTATAAATAAATTATATCATTTATATTTTTATCATGATAATAAAAGAATAAATATTTATAAATACCTTTAATGAAAACTCATGTAATAAAAAGGAATATAAAACACTATTATAAATGGGGATGTAGAAAAAAAATTAGGAAAAATAACTCATAATTGGGATCCCATAAAAGTTGAAAGTTAGTGGGTTGTGAAAATATCAAAATAGAGGAGAAAAATATTTCTGTTGAATTAATATAGAATGACAGATAATATGATCAGGATAATGTTAATTAACACAAATCTATAAATCAGTAAGGGATAATGAAGGACATCAATTGATTCGAAATGAAGGTAAAATGTTGAATTTTTTATTTAAATATCCCTTTCATTGAGTTTTCAATTTTTTTCAATCAGGATAGAGATCATGAGAAAATAAAATTATTCTGATTATTTTTATTTCATTTGCATAATTTTATCATTTGGTTTTTCTTCTATCAATTTATACTTCTATCTCAAATCTAACTCTAGGAAATTAATATTGGAGATTTTTTTTTCATACATAGAGAACTAAAAATACATTTAATTAATTATTATATCTATAAAATTATGATGTTTTATTCCTTCTATATAGAAATATTTTAAAAAATGGGTTTCATAAGTTATCCAAAAAATAGATAATTCATCACATGATGAAATAAAACCCTGAAATATTTAAAATGGTAATAAAACCATAAGTTCAACTTAAATCCATCTATAAATAGTTAACCATAAAAT
The DNA here is from genome assembly GCA_963277665.1 of Viscum album. NCBI lineage: Eukaryota > Viridiplantae > Streptophyta > Magnoliopsida > Santalales > Viscaceae > Viscum > Viscum album. Next base: position 1,650,454,481 of record OY728121.1, on the reverse strand, counting down.
TTCTCCACAATATTCTAGAAACAATTTAATACACGCATATATGAATGATTTGATGACATATTTTTTTAAGATCAATAATAAAATTCTCTCAAAATAATACAAATTTTCTCATAAATTAACATACAAAACATTTAAATAGCATGACATTATATTCTCTAAAAAATCAATTAATTTCCGAAAAAACCTAAATCACCATAAAATAGCATAAAAATAATATAATCTTCCCTAAATTGTAAATACCAAGATTTTCAATTTATTTTTTTCTAATTATATGGAATTATTACGAGCCTACGAAAATTGAAGGTGCGTGACTCTAAGACCTAGTGTGCCCTAAAATAATTTTTCTTTTCTTTTTTATGTTACGTTTAGTAAACCCATGAGAAGAATTTTATATCTTTTGAACCGGTGCTCGGATTAAATACCTGAGGGTACCGTTGAATCAGTAATAATGGGATTAACATAAGACAAACTTCACTTAAACAACAGTAGGTCGGGTGAAAATGTCAATTTTACAAACTTTTGAATGATTAATAAAATAAAATATTATGTTATTTCATTTCATTTCTTTTTCTTTAGTAGATTTTTTGTGGTGGCGGGACCGATGACATGTCAGGCCATTAATTGTCTTAAATCCTCCTTATGTGTAACTATACTCTTGGTTTTTGGGAGGTTCTTTAATTAAATTAACCTCATAGATTTTTCATAAGGTTAACCACATCTACCTATATTTATATGGAGCTCGAGGAGGGGTGATGGCCTGGCTTCACCAAGTGATGAATCTATGGAAAAGTAATGTGATGCCTACCACTTTGAGGATGAATCTGGTTTCAGCGAGGGGTGATGAGCCCCACAGAATCTTGAAATGAAGACAATGAAAAAGGAGGTATTTTAGATTGTCTTCAAGGAATTTATAATCTAGGTAGGTATTTACCTTGTATATATCATAAGAGTTGTTGAATCATTATCCAATCCCTTGTTAAGATTATAACGTGGAGAGCATGGGCCAAAAAAACAGGGCCACATCATTTTGCCTCTAGTTTATCGTTGCATTCTTCACTGGAAAATTATTCGGGTTGGACAGAACCTAAATCTGAGGGTCATGCAGTGAAGGGAACAACATGGGAAGACTGTAGGAGGGATCAGATGAGAAAATGGACCACTGATGCCCTCCCGGTGGCCTTCAAAAGACCGCCGAAGTGGAACTGGTGACTGGCACCGGCGGTCGAAGGCGGCGGTTGACACCGGCCAACCGTGGTGGAGGCGGAATGCCATCTTGTACTATAAGAAGAGATTTCAGAACTATGCCACAGTGGGCAGTAGAGCTGTCGTCACCGGCCAGTCGCGGAGGTGGTGTGGTGCACCGTCGCATGCTGTAGGAGGTGGAGGCCGCAACTTGTCAGCCACATTGGTCGAGCAGGTTGGCCAGCACCATCCAGACGCAGAGTTGGAGAGGTTCCCTGGTGCACACCGCTGTAGATGGACATGTGTTGATGCTTGGGTGGAGGAGGAGGGACTCGCTCTTATGGGTCCCACGGTTACCTGGCAGCGCCACGTAGAGTTTCTGCTCCAATTCAAAATGGTTGTTCCATTTGGAAAACCAGGGGAAATGCCCCCCCCCCCCCATGTTAGCTAGTGTAGGGCTCACGCACTCCAGCGAGCTAAGCCCCTCCCCCCCAGTGGGCTCCACTTCACCCCCTACAGGCCAATCTTCACACCCTGTGGGCCAAGATGCGCCCCCGGGGGGTCGGGCCGCACTACCTACTAGCCGAGTCACACCACCAGCTGGTCGGGCAGCACCCCCTACGAGATTGGTTGAACCATAGAGCAACTGACTGAGCATGCCATGGCCTCACCCAACCATGTTGGCTCAGGTCGGTTCGGGTTGGGTTGGGTTGGAGCACGGCCTGGTCGGTCCGACCAGGTCGAAATGGACCTGGACCCAGCTCGGCCCAGTTTTTATTAAATTACAAAAACATGAAATCTAGAAGACCAGTGACGGACCATCTATGGTGCTAAGTTACATGGAACAAGATAGACTTTTCGGTAAACTCCAATAGAATTTTCAAGAAATTTGGCTACAGACAGGTTGGATCGAACCCGAATCCAACCGTGCCCTCGTTATTAAAACACTTTTAACTCACAGAATGGGCATCCGATTGACATGCAGTCTATCGTGTTGGAACTCTAACTACATGGTGGTACTTTGGGATACTTCATTGTGGAGTTTAGTGGTGGGAAAGGTATGACCATTATCTCAATGAGAAGTTTCTATGGAGCTCGAGCGAACAATGTGCGAGGAATATTATGGCTAGTTGTCTTCAAAGTATCAACCCTATTTGGATAAACATATTAGAGAAAATGGGTTGATCAACATAGTAGCTACATGACGAGGACTAGTTTTAGAGAGGACATTTGAGGATCGGCTTCTAGAGACCGTGTGTAGATCAGCATTCAGCAACCCTATGTGGATCAACATTCCAGTGACACTGTGAGGATCAGCATTCTAGTGACTATGTGTGACTCATCATTTAGAGACCCTCTGTGCATTCGCAGTAGTGTGACCTGATGAAGAACAACCATAAGGTGTACCATCGTGGAATAACAACTTATGTCCCTGAGTGGTCTGATAATAGAACAAATTCTTTTGGATTATTTGTGGACTTATAATCGAATAAGATGCTATAGATTAGGGATAATCATATATATTTCAGAATTCTATGTTTTATACCTGGTGTGAGATGACTATTACATTGTGCAATGTGATAGATGTCTTGCATGTTTTGTTTTCATCTTTTGAACTCTGTGAGTCCTTATGGGGTCTTGGGGACCATATGGAGTATTGTTATACTCACCCCGGCTCGGGCATCACCCGCACCTTATTGTGTCTTGGGAAGACAATAAACAGCTTGGTTGAGACTTGAGGGAGCCAGGACCTGGAGGTGCATGGAGAAGATGGGATGACGTGGAGTGTTGTAGAGTCAATATGTACCCACCAATCAAGTAGAATCCTTGGTGGATGATCCATGAGGCGTTTTCTCTTTTTTTTGTACTTTTACTTTTCAGTTGGCCTTGTATTCATGTCCCTTTACTTTCAATAGACTTTTTACTATAGAACTTTACTTTGTAGTTTCTTCTTGTTGTGTTCATGGATTTTGTTATTTATAGGTTCAAATATAATGCCTTCCCATAATAGGAATTTTCCTTTTCAGTTCCAGTCACCAACCCATGGCCAATGGAAGGCGGGCTTGGGGTGGTCACTACATGGGACCTGGGGAATGGGTCATTACAAAGTGGTATCAGATAAGATCGTTCTACCGAACGACTAGGAATCTGATGTTTTAATAGAGAAATAGTTTTAAGTGTTTCGAGTGTGGTTTTTAGATCGTGGAGTCCAGTATTGGTGCGGCAGCTGAAGTATCCATCCACTAAGACTCTATATTCCGATTTCTGACTTGGTGCATGAAAATATTTATAATGTGTGTTTTGGAAGTGTTTTAATTTTATTTATCTCTTTCAATCATCACGCCATGTATAAATATTTGACCAGGGAACACCTATTTCCTTTCATGATGTAACCACTTAGACAACCAGCCATGATTTACAAGAGTGTACGCAATGACGACCCACCATGTGAGGAGGCTTTTGTGCAGGGCCCACTTATGGGGTTAGAACCTTCAGGTGGTGATCCAGCAGAGCCACTGCCTATTGGGAAGTTTTTTCCACCAGCCCCACCAGTAGATGGTGCACACTGACTAGCTGCATTGCACGAGTTTTAGCAGGTGAGGCCTCCAATGTTCTAAGGTGAGATGGATTCGTAGGCAGCTAAGGACTGGACGATGGTTGTGGCCAGGGGTTTTTTCCTGGTTTGGACAGCAGCCAACCGGATGGTGATCATCGCTTCCAGTCTTTTCCACGGAGAATTAGGGATATGGTGGAGACTAATGCCTTAAACACATGACTAGGTGATGCTCCTCTTGGAAAAATTCGAGGGCCCCTTCCAGGTAGACACCAATCTAGCAATTCCTCACTCTGTGTGTATAAAAGAGATAAAACACTTACAGTTGGGAAACTTGACTATGTCCCAATACACAGTGAGGTTCACCAAACGTTCGTGCTACTCTACTGACATAGTGTAGGACCCTTTCATTAGGTCTTGGACCTTCTAGTAGGGACTTTGATAGGATATCAGAGCATTGATGGTATCTCTAAGAATTCTGACACATGCTAGAGTGGTAAAGAGAGATCTCTTGGTGGAGAGTTCCCTTGCTAAGTAGACACCGACAACAAGACCCCCACTAGGTGATACGTAGCTGATTCATCTATGGCTAGTAGTAGGCAGATGAAATAGAGGTCCTAGAGGACTATTCCTTCTGGTGGACAACCCCGAGATGTAGGGTCGGAGGTGTGAGGCTCATGTGGTAGAGCAAGCCAGCAGAGGATCAGACTGTGCTTCATGTGTGGATGGTAGAGACACATAGCTCACGACAACTCAACCAACCACATTTATTACCAGAAGATAGTCGAGGGACCACTGAAGAAGAGACAGAAATTTGATTGAGGAGGTCTGGAGGGTGGTGGATGTGGTAGAGGAGAAGGTCGTGTAGCAGGTGGTGGACAACAGTTGAAGGTTTTACAACCACCACCTCTTGGTGGGCCACCCTGACCATAGGGAGCTAGTGGACAGGGATGATATCCACTCCAGGAAGATGACGATTATGAACACAATGCTCAAGAGATGATTTGAGGTATGATCTGTGTCTACTCCATCTTATCTATAGTACCTATATACACAGGTTCCAGTAACATTTTCATTTCCATGATTCTCATTCGATGCTCGAAGATTCTCGTGGAGTCATTGGCTTGATGCTTATGATTAGAGAGTCCTACTTGGTAAGATTCAATTATTACACACTTGTTTCGGAAATGTGAGTTTACTCTAGGTGGTGAGAGCTTTGGCTCAGATCTTCTACTAGTGGCATCGAGGTCTTATAACATCATCATGGTTATGTACTGGTTATCCACAATCCATCCTCAGATTGACTGCATTAGGTACAAAGTGTGGTGTGTTTGTGAGGATGGGATAAGGTTTTCCATCACAGGTGAGAAGGGAACCTTTTCAGCATTAGATAGACTTACCTGGAGGAGGGTGTATCTGATTAATCATTAGGTGGCAAGCCTTATCCTTGACGAAGTTGATGTTTAGAGTCTAAGAAATCCTATAGTGGGAGACCAATATGATGATGTATTGATGGATGACGTTCGAGGACTACCTCCTCACAGAGAGGTAGACTTTTCCATTGACCTATACCATAGGATATCACTGATATATACAACAACATATCAGATGGCCCATGCGTAACTTCGTGATTTATGGTTATAGATGGAGTAATTACAGAGGAAGGGGTTTATAAGGCCCAGTGTTTCTCTATGGGCATCCCTGATTTTGTTCGCCAATAATGAAGATGGGAGTTTGAGGCTCGGTGTGGATTATTGATGTATAAACTAGGTGACTATTAAGAACAAGTATCAAATTTGATTGATTGATGATCTCTTCGATCAGCTGAAGGAGCTCGTTGGTTTTCAAAGATAGACCTTAGATCAGGCTATCATCGGCTCATGGTACGAGATGATGATGTGCAGAAGAAGGACTTCAGATGTCTATATAGACACTATGAGTTCATGGCTTTTCTATTTAGTGTGAAAAATTACCCTATAGTGTTCATGAGACTCATAATCCAGATCATCCATCCAATCCTCCATCGCATGGTGGTGGTCTTCATTGAGGAAATATTGGTGTACTCGACGTCGGAGGAAGAGCATGCCTATCATCTACAGATAGATCTGGATACACTCCGAGTGCACTAGATTTATGGTAATATCTTGAAGTACCAGTTATGGATACTGGAGTACCCTTTAAAGGACATTTTATCTAGGGGATGGAGTTTTAGTGGACTTGACAATGATTGTGGTTATTCTTCCAAGGGAGTCACCCAAGAGTGTGACTGAGGTGAATAGTTTCATGGAGTTAGCTGGGTATTACCAGAGATTCGTACCTTACTTTTATAGAGTTATGATGCCCTTTTCAGCATTTACAAAGAAGGGATAGCTCTTGATGTGGATGGAGATATTTCATCATAGTTTTTTGGAGCTGAGGTAGAGACTGAAGAGTTCCCTCCATCTTGACACTACCAGAAGAGGGTGTTGTGTATGTAGTCTACTGTGACACATCAAGGATTATACTTGGATGTGTTCTACTGCAAAAGAAATTAGTAATATCCTATGGTTCACAACGGCTGAGATTTCATGAGCATAAATACGTTACACATGACTTGGAGTAAGAAGTAGTGGTCTTCACCTTGAAGATGTGGCAATACTACTTGATGTGAAAAGTTTTTATAGTATACTCCAATCTGAAGGGTCTCATGTATATCTTCTCACAAAAGGACCTGAACCCGAGACATCGACATTGGATAGAGTGCCACTAGGACTATTACTTTGAGATAGTCTATACCCTTTGGAAGGAGAACGTAGTAGCTGACACACTCAGGAAAAGGTATTGTCTACAGTTGTCGTGGGAGGCAACAAAGCAGCTAGTTGCGTAGCAGATATCCATTTTGGATAGAGATGGAGAAGCATAACTCCAGTATATGACTTCCACTCTGCCACTTCTTCTGTGAGTTCAAGTGGCATAGCTTAGGGAAATTGATAGTGAGGAACGACGTGCTCATATATCCTCAGGGCAGACACCTGATGTATTTTTGGAGGTTGGTAGCATGTCATCCTCCTTATGGGATGAACCATGGTACCGGTGGTGCTACTGGAGGAGGCATAGAGAGAGTTCCCTACGTCCCCTATGGTGGTAAATCCTTGTGTGGAAAATGATGTACAAGGACATATGGCATTAGCACTAGTGGCTATGGATGAAGAAAGTAGTGGAAAGGATTGTTTCATGATGCCTCACTTGTCAGCAAGTGTAGGCCACACAATAGGTTCTAGTAGCCTCAGCGTAGGAATTAGAGGTACCTGAGTGGAAGTGGGATGTTATTTCCATGGATTGTGTGACATGGCTACCACGTATGTCCAAGGGCCATGAATACCTCTGGTTGATCATTGGCCGACTCACCAAGTTGTCTCACTTCATACCCATCTGAGAGCTGGTATCAGTAGAGGGATTGGGATTTCTCTATATACAAGAGATTGTATGGATTCATGGGGTTCCATCAATGATTATATTTTCCCAGAAAACATGTTCTATATCCCGGTTGTCGAAGGGATTTCAAGAGGAATTTGGGACTTAGCTACATTTGACCACCACCTTTCATCCATAGAAGGATAGTTAGACAGAGCAGACCATTCAGCCAATAGAGGACATTCTTCGTGCTTGCATCCTTCATTTTGGAAGAAATTGGGAGGATCACATGTACATGGTGGAGTTGGAATACAAAAACATCTATCACTCCACCATAGTTATGGCACTGTTTGAGGACTTGTATGGTTGACCATGTAGATCACCTCTATGCAGGATAGTGCGAGGGGATTCAACACTTATGGTTCCAGAGTTGGTATGGGATACCACTAAAAAGGTGCAGATCATCCAAGAGTGTATGAAGATGTCAAGAGAAAACATAAGTCTTATTTTTACAAAGATATAGAGAATATTGGAGTTCAAGGAGGGAGACCATGTCTTCCAATGGGTCTCACCTCGACAACGTTTATGGAGACTTGGTCAGGGCGGTAAGCTATCTCTGAGGTTCATCGGTACCTCTCAGGTTCTTACTAGATTTACAAAGGAGGCATATTTCCTAGCTCTTTCCACACAAATGTATCGGGTCCATGATGTTTTCCATGTTTCACAGCTGAAGAAATAAGTGCATGATTCATCACACGTTATTGACTAGGGATAACTATACATTGATGATGGGGAAACATTTACGGAGGTTCTAGTGGATATTGTGGATCGACACGGTGTGTCCTTCATGGACGATTGATCCCTCTATTGCCTGTTCGCCGGCAGCACGACAACCTCCAAGAGATCACATAAGTGCAAGAGGATCAGATTCATTCTCAGTACCTGCATTTGTTCCCTTATTTTATGTTGTAGATTTCTGGGATGAAAATCCCTAAGGTGGGAGAATGTAATGATCAATATTTTCCATTCATTTTGTTTAATTATATTGAATTATTACGATTCTAGGAAAATTGACGATGTTTGATTATAACGCCCAGTGTGACTGAAATGAATATCAAATCTTTTTTTAAGGTATGTTCTGTAAATGCATAGGTAGTGTATTCTATCATTTGAACTGGTTCCTGGAGTAAAAATCTGAGGTCACAATTGAATCTGCAATGCCGAGATTCGCATATAGGAGGATTTAATGTGATGACTGTTGGTCGGGTGAAAAAATTAATTTTACACACATTTAAATGATTAATAAAATAACATGTTATGTTGTTTGATTTATTTCATTTTCATCCAACTGATGAGCGGTTGTGGCGGGACCTATGACAAGTCAATCTATTAATTGTCTTGAATCCCCCTTGTATGTAACTATTACATTTGAATTTGGGAGGTTAATTAATTAAATAAACCTCCTAAATTACATGGAATGTTAACCACATCTCCCATCAAATTTATATGTAGCTCAGGAGGGGTGATTGAATGACATTACAAAGAGATGAAGCTCTAGAAAACTACCGTGAAACCAACCACTTGGAAGACAAAACAGGTTTCAATGAGTAGTGTCGAACACCACCGAATATCAAACTAAGGACAACGAAGAAGGGGGTTCTATTGATCATCATCAGCAGAAGTCTAATCTAGGTTAGTATTTATCTTCTTTAAATTATGAGAGTTGTCGAATCATTATGTACTCCTTTGTTAAGATACTAACACATAGGGTGCAGGCCAAAAAAAAATGGCCTAGTCTCTCTGCCTCATGTTTATCATTGTGTTATTCATTGGTAAATTATTCAGGTGGGATGGAACCCAAATATGAGGGTAAACCAATGAAGGGAAGGACCCAGGAAGACCGTAGGAGTGATCAAATGGAAAAATGGGCCACTGAAGCTCACCCGGTGGCACGCAGAAGACTGCCAATACAGAATTGGTGACCGGCGCTGCGACACCGGCGACTGGCCTCGATGGGCGATGGCGGTAGCCGGCACTGGACGGCCATAGTGGAGAAAGCACGCTATCATGCACCGTAGGAGGCGGAGGCCACAGGTTTTCCGCAGAGGTGGTCGAGTAGGGCAGCTAGAAATAGAGGCGGAATGGTGTGTCGTCGCACGCCGCAGGAGAGGGAAGCGGCTCGAAGCCATGGAGGAGGAGGAGGGACCCTTCCTTGCGGGTCCTGTGAGAATTTGGAAGCACCATATAGAATCTCCACTCCAATTACAAATGGCTATACCACTTGGAAACCAGGGGAAACCCCTCCTCTATGCCAGCTAGGGTGGGCTCCGCACCCTCCAATGGACTGAGCCCCCCCCCCCCCAGCGGGCGGGGTTGTGCCACCCTGTGGGCTGGGCTGCTACTCCTGACGAGCCGGGCCCTACCCCCTGTTGGCCTAGCAGTGCCCACTGCCGGCCAGGGGGCGACCCCCTACTGGCCGGTCTGTACCCCCAATAGGTCGGGCACCCCCCCCCCCCGCCCTAGCGGTCTAGGTCGCACGTCATGCAGCCTGAGCTAGACCGCGGCCCAATGGGAAGAGATCGTTGTGGCCCAACCAAACTAGGTTGGCCCAGGCCGGTTCGGGCTAGGCTGAGTCGAACCCAAGCCGGGTTTGGTCAACCCAGCCGAGTCGGACCAGGCCCAATTTATCTTAAATTGCTATAACTTGAAATCCTGACGTCCAATTGACGAACCTTCTGAGGCGATGGGATCCTTGGAGCGAGAAAAAACATTTAGGATACTCCACTAAATTTTTTTATAATTTTGGGGATGATAGAGTTGGATCAAATCTGAATCCATCTTGGCCCTCGGTATTAAAACACTTATAACTCACAGATCGGGTGTCTGATTGATTCGTCATCTATCACGATGGAACCCTTACGTCATGGAGGTGTTTTCTTTAACAATTTTTGGATCTTACTGGTTCAATTTATGACTGATATCTCATGGAGCGGTTTCTATGGAACTTGAGCACACCAGGTGCAAGGAATCTTGTAGCTTGCTATCTTTGAGGTAGCGACCCTGCGTGGATCAACATCATAGTCACCCTAAGTGGATCAGCATCGTATCAATCCAGTGAGGATCATTTTTAGTGAATCCAATCAAGGATCAGATACTAGATATCTAGTGTGGATCAGCATTCAGTAACCCTCTGTGGATCAGTATCCAGTGACCCTGTGTGGATCAACATTCTAGTGACCTTGTGTGGATCATCATTCTAGCGACTTTGTGTGGATCCGCAGTAGCATGACCCGATGAGGACCTACCTTATAGGGTCCCATGGTGGAACATCATCTTCTTTACAAGATTGGTATGATAGTAAAATAACATCTTGTGAATCAGTTGTGGAACTTCTAATGGAATAATATGATATAGCTTAAAACTAATCATATATATTCTTGATCTATGAGTTTTATAATTGGTGTGAGATGACTGTTACTTCATGATTTGTGATAGAGGTCTTGATTGTGGTTTTTCCTTTGTGGAAATTTGGGAGACCTTTAGGGGTCTCCGGGTCCTGATTGAGTATTATTATACTCACCTCTACACATGCTTCCCCTACACCTTGTTGTGACTTGTGCAGACGATGATCAGCTGGGCTTAGACTTGATGTAGCCAAGACCAGGCGGTGCACGGAGGAGACAAGCTAACATGGAGCGCTGTGGAGATTATCCATACCTACCCGTCAGGTAGGATCCTTGGTGGATGATCCAGGAGCTATTTTCTCTTTTCATTTGTACTTATACTTTTCAGTTGGGCTTGTATTCTATCCCCTTTACATTCAGTACACTTTTTTTCTAAAGCAGTTTACTTCGTAGTTGCTTCTTGTTGTGTTCCTAAATTTTAGGGTTGTAAAGGTTCCAAGCCAATTACTTCCCTCTAGAGGGATACATATTTTCTATTCTAGTCACCAACCCTTGGCCTATGGAAGGTGAGAATGGGGTAATCACGACACGTTCCATGAGGGACAGGTTGAGACCTAAATATACTCAATTTTCATTCATTAAATTATTTTGACCTAATCATATAATATTCCAAATATATTTTTCTTCTTTAAAAATATTGTCATTCTCATAGTTAAAAAACTATTATTTAATTTCAAGGTTACTTATATGGTGAAACATATGTTCCTAAAATTTGATAACCCTTATTCTGAATATACCATATTAAAATAAAATATTACATTAAACACAATTTTAATCAATACATTTAAACTTATTTCCATAAAATATAAAATCTATCTTCAAAAAAATTCACTTTTCACTAAATTACATATTATTCTAAGGGGTTGTGTTCCCATAAATAACTACAAAAATTTCATTGATCATCTTTAAATATCATCACATAAAACCTTAATGTGCTATTTATGCCACTAAAAATTTGATATACCATATAATTATTTGCCAAAGACATTTTTGGTTTATCCCACATTAATATCCCATATAATAGGTTTATATAGGTTTTATCCTATCATTCATCAAATTAGTTCATTATGATAATTGGATTTAATCTATGTATATCCCATGGGAGTTTCTATCCAGGTGTTCGTATTAGTCCCTCTAATTATGAAACAATGATAATCATGTTAAAACCCAATATATCAATTTAAGTATTGTTACCCCTAGGATCATCTATACCACATCCACATCAACTTGATAGTTTTATGATAGGGATGTATAATTTAAGAAAACCATACAATCTCTATAGTACTAGAGATTATACATATTTACACATGCTTATAATTATCCCTAGATTCTATCATAACATTATGTTATTTAATTTATGTTTTCGAAAATCCAGTTCCCAAGGTTCAAACTAAAAAGTCACTAATACCCCATGCAATAACTCGACAGAAGCAACCTGGAGAAGGTATTTATCTTTATTCATTGGAAAAAGATATAAGATATCACATCCCAAAGGATCAATTTGTTATAAACGTTAGGATAATAGATAAATACAATAATGTAAATTTATATTTGAAAAAATTAAATGCAATATAAAATTTGAATGGAATTTTTTTAATTTCTTCTAGTATATCCCTATAGTAATGTGTTGATCTCTAATTGGAATCCATAGGGAATGAAAATATTATGACCCAAACTTTTATCATTGTAATTCAGCCCAAATTGTAGTAATTTAATAATCACTTATAATCACATAAGGACCATAATATAATCTTTATTAAAAAAGAATTAATTAAATAATAAGAATTTCATGATGATAAGGAACTAATACAGATGAAATAGTAACTTGACCTAATAGATATTAATATGACCCTTATAAATAGGAGACTTGAAAAATTAGAACTAGCCTCACCCATGAAGGAATAAATATATCATAAGGATCTTATAAGTGGAAATATGATATAATAATATCATAGTATATGTATGTAATCTTTTAATAATTATTAATCAAGTGTTGGTATTTTTATAAGTCATTAATATTTATTTAATAATTTAATAATTTTTCTAAAAAATAATTATCATAAAATGTGCTCATAAATTAATATTTTTATGTCTTATGATTTTAAGATATTTTTATGAGACCGTAAGTAAATTTTTAAAGTGTTATAAAATCAGTTAATATTAAAAAATATGTGTTTTCCAAGTAAATAATTATGTTAATTATAAATTAAATTTCTCATTTTTATATAACTATTTAAAAAAATGGACTTCATTTTTGAATTATATATGTTCGATATTGGTTATGGTGAATTTTTTGGATTTTTATGAAATAGTTTAATTTTTATGAATAGTGGAATATTGTAATTTACAGTATATATACATTGTAAGTTAAATACACTATTTATTGATTAAAAGTTGATGTAATAAAGATTATTTCACACTCAAAATATCTAATTAATTTATTTAGTCTCAATTAAAAACATTATTTCTCATATTGAGAAGAATAATAAATTTATGAATTAAATAATGAGAAAACACCCCTATCCTACACTATAAATTCCACCCCTCAAACCCACTTCTCCTCACACCTCTCATGCATTGATCCATGCCCAAATTCAACCTAATACTCTTAACAAGAACCCTACCCTAATCCAAGATATCATTTTTTATTAAAAAGACCAAAATCATTCCCTAAAGAGGTTTTCAATGAGGGTAAATTCAAAGGGTAAATCACCTATATCATTCTATTAATTTTTTTCAAATTTCATTACTTTTATTATTCTATAGTCACCATACTTAATCCAAATTGAATGAAAAATATAGTATTTTTTATAAATATTAATTATATCATGTTAATGGAAGATTCATCATTAAAATCAACCCTTCTCTATTCTATTTTAAAATGAAATTGTTGCATGTGATGTCTCAATTTACAGACCTTATAGGCGATGCACATTCATTTTCACTTAAAAACGTCATGGATGTTAACAAAACCATTAAATAGTTGAAAAATAATTTGTATTTTTATTTTATAACCCATTTTATGTACTGTAACTAACTAATATAAATATTACAAAATGTTAAAAAATGATTTTGTTGTGATCGAAAAAAATCCAAAATTAACGTAAAATGATCAAAATTAATTTTTATCTAATGATTCATAAAAATTCATTAATAAAAATTATTTATAATAAAATTAAAACATTTTTAATTTCATTAATAAAATATTATAACAATTCTGGAAATTTATCCACATTTTACCTAAACATCTCTTCATGTATACAAGTGAACTGATCTTGGTAACAATGAAAATGAATCCTCTAGGACGATGAAATTAAATTATATAACTCATATAAAAAGAAAAAAATTAACATAATAATTCAATTAATGTGTTAATGGTTCTTTATTTTTAAATTAGTTAATATAATCTGGTTATACTGGATATTAATGTTTAATGATGCTTTTAGGCACAAGGTAAGGGGAATTCTCAAACCCAACTCAATTTCTTTGGTTTTCCTCTCATTTATCCATTTCAACATGTTGATGTTACATTAATTTAATGTCCACATCATTTTCTTATCTTTTCTAGAATAAACATGTTTTATACTTGAGTTTAAGGAAACACAATTTTTTCCAAATGAATTATTCATTAAAAAATCAATCATTTTACTTCTCGAGGTTGTTTCTTCATCACTCAAGGATGATGATTCCAATATCATCTATGGTATTCCCTATTTCATTTTGTAACTCCATGATTATGATTGTATGCTTCATTAAATTACACCCATTCATTTCCATGGGTTATTTAATGTCCATATATTGATATAAGTTCTAAGTGGATGCATGATAATGTAAATTTTACGATGTGACATGTGAGAAAAAATTATATAGTACTCTAATGTGTCTAGTAATGTGTATTATCTCATGTGAAATTTGAAATATTGTTGAACATGATGCTATATTTGTTCACAAATATGTCTGATAGTTGACCACTATGACATGATGTTTAATATTTATGAATTCCCACATTTCAATCCATTTCCCAATGATTAATTTAATGATTGCAATCCAATTTATATGTTATGATGATAACAATAATGCTCAACCCATGATATAATTTTCATGTTCTTGTCTATCCTATTAACATTCTATTAATTCAAACCATTTTTTGTAAAACCTTGGGTAATTACATGTACCAATTAAATGGGAAGACCTCTAAGAATCTAGAGATGAAATATTTAAAAAAAGGTTGAAAATGTTATGTATGGCCCTAATTTTCCGAAGACACTAATCCTTTGGATTTTATTATGAAATTATTTAATGTTTTTTTATTTTTAAATTATATAGTAGTAATGTAATGAAAATAAGGGTTTATTTAGTTGTTATCAGAGGATGGATTAGTTTATTTGGAAATTAGGAATAGATAAACATACTGAAAACCCTTTGTACGAGACTCGCTATAATTGAGCACCCAAGAGGATTTTTTTCATAAAGGCTATACATTAGAATCCCATAAGATATTCTTTTTTATATAATTTTATAATGGGATATATTAACGATGTATTTCTAACTAATTTTTTGTTCTAAATACTTCTATTTTAAGATATGGTGGGAACTAGGGGAAACCTGGCCAATGACCCATGCGAGGGACAAATGAATCAATTTCCCAAATGGCATGCCCAATACCATGGGTGATGAAGTTTAAAATTTCATGGGGATGATTTTCCAATTTACTATGGTTATGAACAATAACATGAAAAATTTGGAATGCACACAATCAAATAATAGGAAGCAATTGGATATCAATTATTCTATGCGGAAACAACCACTTGCGTTTAGTGGATCTTTTCATCCACTAGTTTTGTAATATTTGGTCAACATGATGGGTAATAATTTAAGATAATGTTTATGAACAATCAATTTCATAAAATTTCTTATAGAGTGATGGAGATATAATTTATAGATCTGATGAAAAAGGAAGGGGAAACTTTAACATCTTATAAATAAAATTTCACAAGGCTAGTATGGTATGCTTCTAGTTTTATTATCAACAAGTTTAGATAATTTGATATATTATTTAGTGTTTTAAAACCAAATTTTCAAATGGATCATGAAATTCATAACTTTGGGAGCCATGAAGGATTTTTTCAATGTACTCTCATAGTAGAGATGTGGTTTGGAGAATGGTCTCATGGATACGGTGATAAGAAACGAAAGATGGAGTTCCAATATGTAGGATATAATATCAAATCTGGAAAGAAAACTAACTATCCAACATGTCTAAAATGTGGTAAGAGGTATCTCTAGATATATTTGAAATGAATGGGGAAATTATTCATGTCTGGGATATAATTTCACTAAGATGATGAATGTCGAAAATACATGAGGAAGTATGAAAATGTGGTGGAGTAAAGGAGAGTACCACCCATAGTATAATGGTACAACTTTAGGGAGAAATTGAACAAGGAAACCCATTTAACTAACCCTCAAGATCACGAGGGTAATCAAATTCATCAGAAACTAAATCCCTTGGTTAAATTGAACCCTTTTCCCATCACGACTTTTGATGTTGAACAAGAAAAAGAAGTCATACAAGGTATACTTCATATCTACTCAATTTGGAAAAAATGTTATTTGATTCTTGTTCAGTGTATTCCATTGTATCATCCATGTTTACAAGAAATATTGAATCTAATCCTTAAAACCTTGAAGTAAATAAACCCATAAAAACCTATTGGATCAGTCATTGAAACCAAAGTGTTGGACTCTTAACCGATTGGAATATGAGGGAATATACTTCAAACAAATATTGTAATACTTCCCTTGAAGGAATTAGACACTATTTTGGGGATGTATTCGCTCTTTTTATATAGAGAGTATATCATCTAATAGGAAAAGGAAATATCTTTTCATTTTCTAAACCATCCAATTATCCTCAAAAAATACAATGAGTGTCAAGAATATCCTTTGGAAAATACTTCAATGGTGTTGGTGTTCATTACATGTTAATAATCATAACTCACTAAAATGGTTGATTCATAGTAAGGTATCCAACTAGGGGAAATTACCATTATGAGGAATATAGTGACTTAGTTCTTCAATTGTAGCTGGAAAATCCCTCAGATCATAAGGTAGAGTCCTCAATAGAACTCATACTCCGAGCTACTCTTCTCTAAATGTGTCCCTATAGGATGGCTCCTATTAAAATGGAGGAGTTAAATATACATCTATAAGAGCATTTGGAAAAAGGTTTAATATACCATATGAATCACATTGGGTTCTCCAGTTCTCTTTTTCATAAAAAAGGATGGACCAATGTAGTTTTCCATCATGTTTTTGGAACTCAAAAAATCACCATAAAGCACAAGTATCATATTCCAAGGATTGATGAATTGTTTAGTAAGTTTTGAGGAGATCAGTACTTCTTGAAGGTGAATCATTATTCTAGATATCATCAGCTAATGGTGAAGAAGGATGATTTTCAGAATAATACAATCAAAAAATGGTTTGGGTATGTTGAGTTGTTAGTGACTCCATTCGGGGTTAGTAATTCCCCAACTATCTTTGGGGATTTAATGAATATAGTCTTTAGAAATTACAATGAAATTTTTTTCTTGTGTTTATCGATGATATTTTCACCTACTCCATAATAATGGACGAACATGAAGAACAATTATGGCTCTTATTGGATGTAACACCCTGAACTTCCATGCAAAGGTTCCCTTTGGGTAATGCAATGGCTTGCATTATACACAACTTAGAGTTTTAACACACCACGACCAATCAAACTAACTGTTATTAATATTAATTCCCAATTTTTTAAATTTTTTAAATTTTAATTTTCCAAATGGACTTCATTTTTTGATTTGTAAGACCAAAATTATCTTAGGGTGAATTTTTTATATTTTTCAAAAAACATTCCATTTCTGATGAATAGTGTAAAACACTACGTTATTGTTTAAAATAGAAATTTTATTTAAATAATTATATATTTTATTTATATTTATTTTATATCAATATATATATATAATACCTATATTAGTTCAATGTAATTCATTGAAGTCATTCTATAATAAAATTAGATATATAATAGTTTATTGAACTTTTAACCGTCTTTTACCCACCTTCTAGGCACGTTAGAAAATTTTCATAAAACATAATTTTACCACTTCTAGGAATTTAATTTCAAAAAACTAAGACACAAGGTTGATATCAGTAAGTAAAATTTTGTTCAATAAGATGAAAATAATGTTTGGTGAATAGTATATTTTGAATTTTATTTACCATGGTTAAAAGTAAATAAGGTAACTAAAGGTAAAAATGTTATTATTATTACCCTAACACATGTCCTAATTCTATTGGATCACAATATTTTGACCAAAAAAACATTATTAATAATATATGATCCTTTCGGTCCACATGGATAAGATTTGGAAATTTATTATTATTTTATATAAAGAATAGTTAAAAGTGTTAAATTCAAAGATTCATAACTAAAAAATTTTAAATATAGGGTTAAAAATAAGATATATTCGACTTAAAATATTCATTATAAAGATAAAAAGATTTCCTACATTATGGTTTTTATTTATAATTATTTGACATTAAATTGTTATATTTATTTATGACACAATGATGATGCAATAATAACATATAATTAATGATTAAAATAATTGATATCATAAATATCCAAATAAATTTAAATTGATACTTTTGTTGAATTACAATAATTTTATAGGTTACTATGGAATTTTAAGGTTGATTAAATGATTTTATTCGAAGTAATCAATTTTTTCGGACTTTAAAAAAAATCTGATACTAAATAGTGTCAAAATTGACAAAAAAATAGATTTTTTAAAAAATACTATATTATTAAATGATATAATAGTAAAAAAATTAAGGAATGTCCAAATGAGATATATAATAATATATATTTCATTAATTAACCACTTGGAATTTGGAATTTTCTAGTAATTTTATTAACCATATAATATAAAAATAAAAGGAGACATGGTAAATGATAAACTATTTAACCAAGAGTTGAATCTAAGTTATATGGTTAATATGGTGACCTATACAAGTCTAAAATATATTAGTTGAGAGTTCATAGACCCATACCCACCATATCCTTGAATTAAATCATTATTAATCCATTATAAACTGAATATGATTGTATAATAAAATAATATTTCATGTTTTTTCTTAAAGATGCCCTCAGCTGTCTTATAAAAGTGTACATCATGTTCTCTCAAAATCACACCTCCAAAGCAATTTTTCCTGGCCAAACCATGCTCAAATATCCTCCCAACTACCCTCCCTTTGACATAGAGTCCTTACTTTTATCATAAATCCAACCTAAGGATCCGTTTTGAACAACTCAAACAGAAACACCATAAGAAGTGGAAATAATTTCACCACCTCTTTCAATGTTCTTTTCTTTATCCACATCCTATTTCATTATTGTTTCCATACCATAATAATAACTCAAGTGAATTATACATTCTGTGATGTAATTATAAATTTTTTACTACCATATTTACTATTTTATGCATCTAATGAATGAAAAGTCACCATACGTGCGTACGTACGGCTTACCATCTCTAGGTCATGGCGTAGTTTGTTATTCAAGCTCATAATTATTTTGCAGGGTATAATAATAATTATAACTGATTTAAATAATAAATAAAACATGTTAATTATTCTGAAATATTTGATATTCCATCCAATTACATATGATTTCCCCATCAAAATAATTATATTTTCACTCTTGTGTGCGTACAGATTACCGTCTCCATAAACGCGATGAAATTCATTCCCCATTATAAACATTAAATAATGAATTTCATTTTATGATTTAAAATTATTTTTAAGAAAATAATATCATTCTGGACGTTAATAAAATATATCCAATCCATAACAAATGTGTCTTACATTACCAAGCATATAAGGAAAACAAATTAGTTAACACCCAAAACGATGATACTACTGAAATATTATTATCAATGAAATATTAGAAGATCATATATGATATCATATTTATGTATGTGGTTCTTTTATAATTTAATAAAAATTATTTAACTATTATACAGGAGGTTAAATTACCCTTGACCAAGGAAAAGTACAATGTATGGTTTAATTCTAAGATCTCATTAGATTCTGTGGTTGTATATATGTGAGCATCTACTGGGACCTCTTTATCATCCACATCTGTGTCTCCTAAAAATTTATTTAATTTTTTTTACTATTTCCTAGTCTATGGGTTAATGTCCTTTATACCCTTGATTGAATTTAATAAGATTTTTATAAAGTAATCTTCCCGTTTTTTTCCAAACAAGGTCCTTTATGACCTTTTTGACAAAATTATGGAAAGAATGTTTTTTTAACTTATATGGTGGGAGTTTCTATTTTACACCATTATAACACCTTCAACGATTCCCTAATAATATTATAACAAAATTTGACAAATTAATTTTGTCTTTTATAAATATTCATCTTTTAAATGATTTCATAATTGAAATAGGTATTTCTTTCAAAAAGTTTTCATTTTATCAATGTCAATATCATTTCATGGATTGTAAAATTCTTTAAAGATGATTTATAATTTTAAAAATCTTCCATATTGTATTGATGTTTTTGTGATATGTTTTACTATAGATGTGTTATTTTTATACCATTAATGTTTTATGGATAAGGTATTTACATTTCATAGGCTAGTTTTAAATTGAATTTTTATGTTATGTTTAAACATTTTCAAATGAGGAATGCATTGGACTTAGTATGTGACGGGTGGAACCCACTATAGCTTCTCGATGCATCGGTAGTTCTAATGAGACAAAATATTGTCTTGGCACAAGGCCTTGACTAAATATTATTTGTAGTCTTGGCACGAGGCCTTGACTATGTAGTTATGACGTTTGGCATTATGAATTCCATCAATATGAAATAGGATATTGATATTGCATGTGGTTATTCGACTAGTAGAATATCGATGTGAAAACGTAAATGGAATTATTTGATTTATATTTTCCCTATTATACTGATTTTTAGGTATAAAAGGCTTATGTTTTATTCTAATACATTTCCTTAAATGATTATTCTAATTTATGAATGTTTCCACTATGTTGTTATCCTTACTGAGCATCTAAGCTCACCCCTTTTTATGTTTTTTCCAATATGTGAATAAGAATATTTCGGTTGACCTATAGGGATATGATATGGGATATATGTGTGTTCAAAGGGGATAAGATATTGTTGTTGTTTTTATTTAATGATGTAATGTAAAACTTATGTATAAATCGAGTACATCCAATGCTACAAAACTGATCATTCTTTATGGATTTGATCCCATGTAATCATTCCAATTATATTTAATATTTGAATCGACTCTGAGTAAATGGGGTTGGGGCATCACAAATGGTATCAGATAATTTTTAGTACAAACTGTGGAATATATGTTTTGAAAAACATGGATTAGAGAACATTACCCTAAGATATACTTTATGATTAGTATAGAAGAACATCCTAGATATTTAGGTAATGTATAAATTTTTTGAGTTTTCTAAGAAATACATCCATATCTATATAAGGGTAGGTAGAGGCAGCTCTGGCACAGATGTACCAAGGTGTAAAAACACTGACAAGATGTTTTGGGCTTTACCCAGGAAATCCTGGTACATGACAACATGCCTTGCTTCAATCTTGTTTACGACACACTCAGAGGATATTCTTAGGACAAGTCACACTTTCTTTACAAACCATTTTGAAGGATTTATGATTATATACCGTAACAAAGAAAACATTTTTGTGATTATGGATTATATCCAAAAAAAATTCAATTTATGTTAAGTGTTTTACATTTTTGGAATTATGTATTATGATTCATAATCTAATCTAGTGTATTCCATTGTTTTGAAATGGAACCTAGTAGAATGAATGGAAACGGTATCAATGCACTCAATCCATGTAGATATTTTCCCTTCTACTCATGAAAAATATAGTGGAGCTGGGGGTGAAACTGGTGCTGATCAGCATACCACCATACAGGGAGCACTCACTCGGGTTATGAATAGTAAACATACTTAAATGGAGCACCCTGATCCACAATGCAGAGGATCAATGTTAAACTGATTCATGAGGGAACAACCACCGACGTTCAATGGGGAAACAAATCCATTTCTAGCTAAGCAATGGATAAGTTACTTAGAGAAAATATTTCATGTTTTGGGGAGTAGCGAAAGACAAAAGTAGTCATGGTAGTTAATCGCTTCACAGGAGATGCAGATCAATGGTAGTCATTAATTCAAAACACAAAGGAGGATGAAGAAGCATCAAATAAGTAATGGAGTGGGTTTATTGATATTTTCATAGAAAAATACTTCCCTCATCACCATCAAGTGGATATGGAATGGAAATTTAAGATTCTGAGTCAAAAGGAGGATGAGAATGTTGCAAAGTCTAGGGCTAACATTACAAGGATATAATGGCTTGTAGAAGATTATATATGTAACCAATGGAGTAAGATTGATTAATTAATTGATGGGTTAAAACCATTTATCCATTGAGCATTGGTCTCACAATCATTCTCATCATACAAAGATATTGTCTCATGTTCTATAAAGAGAGAAAAGAATATCTCTATGTCTTATGACTTTAAAAGAAAGTAAAAGAAGAAGATATCTACTACACAATCTATAAATGGAAATAAGGTAAAGAATGGAAAAGTTTATTATCAATTCAGTGATAAATGTGGAATGTAACACCCTGGTACATGCTTGAAGGGAATGAGAGTCTGTAACAAGTGTGTTGAAAAAGGCCACAAAGCACATGATTGCAAGCTAAAGAAATAGTTTTTCAATGATTTAATGCTACTATTTTATAGAATAGTGGAATTATGCAAACGAATGTCCAAAGTGCCAAATAAACATACCTTTGGAAAGGCCAACGGAGAAAATCCAAGCTTATGGGATCACTACTTCCGAAGATGAAGCTATGAATGATGTGGTGGTAGGTAATTTAATGGTTTCATCAAATTTAGCCCATGATTTATTTGATTCTAGATAACTGAATTGTTTCAGATCTTCCCAGTTTTCTATGAAAATTAGATATTTCCAATTTGATTTGTCAAGTGAGTTTTCAGTCAAAACTCTTAGGGGAAGTATCACTGCAAAAATGTTTTGTAAATCAGTAACCATTAGGACATATAGACATTCATTATCTTCTAATCTCATCATCATAGCCATGATTAAATTTGATATAATCCTAGGTATGGATAGTATTTTGGACAATGATGCAAAAATTTATTGTTAGAAAAATAAGGATACAATTTTTGATGGTGATAAGAAGTAACTTCTCATTATAGTAGAAACATCACCATATTATTCTTATCTAGATCCACCCCCAATAGCTCTTCTAAATTCAATTATTGAGAAGTACGAGAATGAAATAACTATGTGTGTGGACTAAAATGTTCAAATAGAGGATGTACCTATTGTGAAACAATATGTAGATGTGTTTCCAGAGGATTTACCAAGATATCCTCCATAACATGAAATTGAGTATTCAATTTATTTAATTCTTTGTTCAAGGCCCATATCGAAGTCCCCTTATAGAATGGAAATTGTAGAATTAGTTGAACTAAATAAACAACTATAGGAATTGAGTAATAAGGTATTTTTTCATTATAGTGTTTCTCCATGCAGAGCCCCTGTTCTTTTTTTAAGAAGAAAGATGGATTTATGAGGTTTCACATTGAATATAGAGAGAGGAATGATATAACAGAAAAGAACATGTATCCCCTACCTCGCATTCATGATTTATTTGATCAACTTCATGGAGCTCAGTGTTTTTAATGATTGTCCTTTGATCTGGATATCATCAGTTGTGTGTGAAGAAGGAAGATATTCCGAAGTCAGCATTTTGTACCAAGTATGGTCATTAAGAGTTTATAGTAATTCCTTTTGGACTAACTAATGTACCCTCTGTATTCATGGATCTAATGAAGCACGTTTTCAAGGAATATCATGATGACATTATAGTGGTATTTATTGATGATATTTGAGTATACTCAAAAGCTATGAAGATCATGAAAATCACATGTGCACTATTCTAAAGACTCACAGAATAAATTATCTATATGGGAAGTTCAGCATGTGTGAAATCTGGCTTTTATAGATTTCATTTCATTGCCATATTGTCTCTATGGATGGAATCTATGTTGATACTTCAATGACCAAGGAGAGATATGAATGTCCAACACCAACGAGTTTATGTGAGGTATGTAGTTTTATTGGTTTTATAGGTTATTATAATCATTTCTTCTAGAATTTTTCCCGATTTTTTAACCCATTAACAAAGATCACAAGTAAAGGGTTTAATTTTTTTTTTTTGAAAAAGGAGCGTGAAGAATGTTTTGAATAACTGAAGAAAATATTATTCAATGCTCCTATATTGACTCAACCACCAGGGAATGAAGTGTATGTTATTTATAGTGAGGCTTCAAAGAAAGTATTTGGTTGTGTCTTTATGCAGAATGATAGAGTTATTTCCTATGAATCATGATAGAAAAAAATTCCGGAGAAAAACTATCCCACTCATGATCTTGATTTGGTAGTTTTAATCTTTGCTCGGAAAATATAGAGACACTATCTCTATGGTGAAAAATGTGAGATTTTTATAGATCACAAGATTCTGAAATATATTTTCTCATAAGAAGAACCCAACATGAGGCTATGGAGAGGGAATGAACTACTCATAGATTATCATTGAACTATAAACTACCACTTATGGAAGGTAAATAAGGTTGAAAATGCTTTGATCAGAAAGAGTCATGGAGTTTTGAACAAGATGAGAGTTGAAAGGGATCCTATTTACATGGATCTAGTAAAGATGAATATGGAGATAACCATGCAATGTTAAACATCAATAATTTTTGAAATGGATGCCAAAAAATATTTACTAGAAAGGATAAAGAGTTCTCAAACTGATGATGAGGAGTTTCAAAAGAAGATTAAAACATTGAATGATGGAAGATTGATTGAATTCGTATATATATATGGAATTTTGAAATTTGGGAAGAGACTTTATGTTCCTGATATATCTGATCTAAAAAGGAAATTGATGGATGATGCTCATAGCTCCAATTTAATTATACATCCTAGTAGCACTAAGACGTATAGAGAATTGAATTAACATTTTTTGTGGGACAACATAAAGAGATTAATTTCTGATTATTTGTCAAGATGAATGGTTTGTCAATAAGTTATATATGGAAGACAACATCCTAGAAGATTAATGAAACCACTTCCCTTAAATATGTGTAAATGGGTTGATATTATGAGGAAATTTTTCATTGGTCTCCCAAAGACTCTTAGAAGTGAAGATGCAATATGGGTCATTTTTTATCGTATTACAAAGTCAACACATTTTCTTTCTATAAGGGAAGATTTACCACTTGAACGTTTAACAAGAATACATATTAATGATGTTGTAAGACATTATGGTATACCCCTATGGATTTTTTCTGATTGTGATCCCCATTTTACTTCATGCATCTGGAAAAGCCTTCAGAAGGCCCTATATAGTGAACTTTATTTGGGCACTACCTACCACCCACAAACAGATGGACAATCAGAATGGACTATTCAAACCATAGAAGACATGTTGATATCTTGCCACTTGACATTCAAGGTATGTGGGATCAATATTTACCTCTAGTAGAATTTTCCTAAAACAATAGCTTCCTTACAAATATTCAGATGGCACCATACGAAGCATTATACAAAAAGAGATGTCGCACACCAACTTGTTTCGATGATGTTTGTGAGAGAAAACTCATAGGCCTAGAGCTTGTTGAGGAAGCAATGGAAAAGGTAAATATTATCCCCACCCACATCAAAGTAGCTCAAAGTAGGAAAAAAAATTCGATAACTAAAGGAAGGATTTGGAATTTCATGTAAGATTTCATGTTTCTGTGATGGTATCTCCATGTAAGGGTGATATACGTTTTGTTAAGAATGGTAAATTGAGTCCTAGGTACATCAGAAATTTTGAAATTCTATAACGAATTGTAGTTGTATCTGATCATTTAACAATGCCGCCAAGTCTCTCCAATGTTCATGATATGTTCTTCTTATCACTGTTGAGAAAATGCATGCCTGACCCAACAAAAGTACTCACATTTGATGAAATATAAATGGAACCTGATTTATCTTATTATGAAGAGCATGTCGTGATTCATGATATTAGAGAACAAGTGCTGAGAAACTGGACGACTCGCCTGGTAAATGATCTATGGAGAAACCTTAAGATGGAAGATTCTACATGGGAACCTGAGGAACGTAGGATGAAGAACCACCTGAATATTTTTGTGCAGTGGTATTCTAGAAATTATGTGGACGATATTATTTAAAGGAGGGAATAATGTAACACCCCATGATTCCATGGTACGTTTCCCATTAAATAATACCATAGCTTGCATGGTAAGAAACATTGAGTATTAACACACCACCACCAATCCAACAAGTCATTATGAATAGTAATACCAACTATTTCAAATTTTATAATTTTTATATTTCAAAATGGACATCATTTTTGGATTTGGATTATCAAAATTTTCTTATGGTGAATTTTCGGTATTTCTCGAAAAACATTCAATTTTTGATGAATAGTAAAAACAATACGTTATTAGTTAAAATATATTTTTTATTTTAATAATTATATATATATTTAAAATATTTAATGAAAATATATACATAATAACTATATTAGTTAAATTTAATTCATTAGAGACATTTTATAAGAAAATTATATTTATAACATTTTAATGAACTTTTTACTGTCTTTTACCCACCTTCTAGGCACGTTATAAAATTTTCATAAAACAAAATTATAAATATTCTCTGAATTGAATTAAAAAAGCTCAACAGACATGGTTGATATCTATATGTAAAATGTGGTTCAATATGATGAAAATAATTTGTTCTGAATAATAACTTTTTATTTTAATTTATCACGGTTAAAAGTAAATATGGTAATTAAATGTAAAAATGATATTATTATTACCCTAACACAAGTCCTAATTCTATTGGGTATGTTTATTTTGAAGAAAAAAACCATTGTAATAAAATATGATCCTTTTGGTCCACAGGGATTATATTTGGACATTTATTATTATTTTATTAAAATAAGAGTTACCAGTTTTAAATTCCATGTTTCATAACTAAAACATTTTTAATATACCGATAAACATAAGATAAATTCGACTCTAAATATTCATTAGAATATAATATTTCCTATAAATTCATATTTTATTTATAATTTTTAAACATTATGTAATTAAATATATTCATGACGTAATGATGATGCAGTAATTGCCTTGTTATTTAATGATATAGATAATTGATATTATAAATATCAAAATAAATATAAATTTACACTTTTGATGAATTACAAGAATTTTATAGATTAATATATAATTCTAGGGTTGATTAAAATAATTTTTTTGAAGCAGTCAAGGTCTTTGGACTTTAAAAAAACAATATACTAAATAATGTCAAAATTGATATAAATGGGTTTTCCAAACAAATACTATATTATTAAATGATATAATAGTCCTAAAAATCATTGGTTCTATCAAATGACATAAATAATAATATATATTTCATTAATGAACCACTTGGTGTTACCTTGTATTTTTATAGTATGTTTATTAAAAATATAATATAAAAATTCAAGAAGACATGGTAATTGTTAAATTATTTAACCAAAAGTTAAATCTATAAGATAATGTTAATATGGGTACCTAAACATATCTATATTCTATTTTTTGAGAGGTTTTCGACCCTTCCCAGCCTTAGACCCGAAATAAATTATTTTTTATCCATTATTTACCAAAAATTATTGTATAATAAAATAATATTTCAATTTTTTCCTAAATTGACTATCACCACTCTAATAAAGGGTACATCATATTCTCTAAAAATCACACCTCCAAATCCATTTGGCTCAGCCAAACCCTACTCAAATATCCTCCCAACAACCCACCTTTCTACATAGATTCCTTACTTTGATCATAAATTAATATTAAGGATCCCTTTTGATCTACCTAAAAGGAAACACCCGAAGAAGAGATAATAATTTCCCCACCTCTTTCAAAGTTATTTTATTCTTCCACATCCTCTTTCATTGATGATTCCATACAAAAAAAATAACTCTAGTACCTTGTACATGATGTGATTTTATTATAAATATTTTACTACCATATTCATTATTCTATCCATCATATGAATGGCAAGTCACCATATGTGCATACGTATGGCTTACCATCTCCATGTCGTGGTGTAGTTTGTTATTCAAACACTTTATTATTTGGTCGGGTATAATAATGAGAGTAACTTATGTAAATAATAAATATAACATGATAATAATTTTTTATATATGATATAACATTCAATTACAAATGATTTCACCCTCAATAGAATGTTATTGTCACTCATGTGTACGTACAGATTACCGTTTCCACGAACATGGTGAAATTCATTCCACATCATAACTATTCAAGAATAATTTACATTTTATGATTCGTATTGATGTATTAGAACTTAATATCATTATTTATAATAATAAAATACATCCTATTAATAACAATACCATCTTACGTAAACAATCTTTTAAAGGAAAATGAATCAGTTAACAACTAAAACAATGCTTCTACTGAAATATTATCAACAAAGCAATATTAGAATATCATATATGATATCATATTTATATATGTCATTATTGTATAATTTAATAACAGTTATTTAATACTTATATAGGAGGTTAACGTACCCATGACCAAATTAATGTACAGGGTAAGGGTTAATTCTACAGTCTCTTCATTATCTGAGGTTGTTTTTACATGAGTATCTACAGAGACCTATTTATGATCCACATCCGTGTTTCATAAAAATGTATTACAAAATATTCTTACTATTTTCTAGACTATGAGATAATTTCATTTATACCCTTTATTGAAATTGTATAAGATGTTTATAAATGAATCTTTCCGTCGTTTTCAAAACAAGGTCCTTTATGAAATTTTCAAAAAATTTAATAAAAGAATTTTTAAAACTTATATAGAGGGTTTGGGTATTTTATGATGTTATAACACCTTCAATGCTTACCTTGCATTATAATAAGAATATTTTCAAAATAAATTTATTTATTTTACAATTATGTGACTTTTATATGATTCCAAAATAGAAAGAAGTATTTCTTTCATATATATTTAATTTCATCAATGTCAACATCTTTTGATGGATTTTTAAATTGTTTGAAGTTTATTTAATATGATGCAAATATTGAATATTGTATTGAAGTTTTTTTGATACGTTTGATTCTGGATTGGATATTTTTATACCATTCATAGATTATGGATAATGTATTGACATTTTGTATGCTAGTTTTAATTTGAATATTTATGTTATGTTTAAAGATTTTCATTTGAGGAATGCATTGGACATAGTAAGTGACTGGCGAAGCGTATTATAACATCTCAATGTATCAGTAGGTCTCATTAGAAAAATTAGTGTTTTGGAACATGTCCTTGACAAAATTATATTTATTGTCTTGGGACAAGGCTTAGACTATGTAGTTATGAAGCCTGACATTATGCATTCCATCAAAATGAAATTAGCTATCAATACTACATGTGATTACTCAACTAGGATAATGTGTATGTGAATAAGTAAATGAAATTATTTGATTTATATTTTCCATATTATGATGAAATTTATGTTTAAAAGACTTATTTTTTCATCTTATACTGAAGCAGGGATAAGCTAATGAATATAAGTGTGTTAAAAGGGAATAAAATGTTTTCTTTGTTTTTTCAGGATGTAATGTAAATCTTATGTATGTATCTAGTACATACAAGGATACTAAACCGATTGGTTTTTTGGGATTTGATCCCTTGGTATCATTCCAATGATATATAATAATGCACCGACCCTGGGTAATTGGGGTTGGGGCATTACATTGGTGACGTTAAGAAACTATATAGGGTACACCCATTTTAGGAAGTGTGACTTTTGGATATAGAAAGTCACATTCGTGGGACATTTGATCACAAGTAGGGGAATTTCGTTGGACCCTTAAAAATGGGATTTGAGAAATTTCCTAGACCCTCTAGTGGCACAGAAATTAGAATTCCCTAACCATAGTTACCCAGAGTTTGTGCATTATTACTTAACATTGGCATGATCACAATATATCACACCGTGAAAGACTATTTAGTTTTGTATCGTTGGAAGTACTAGATACATACATAAGTTTAACGCTACCATATTAAATGAAAAAGAACAACATTTTCTCTCCTTTTAACATTCTTATATCCCTTAGCCTATTCCTATAGGTCAGTCATAATATACTTCTTCACATCCTTGGAAAAAATAAAACATAAGAAATAGGTGACATCAGATGCTCTCTAAGGGTAAATTATTTAGCAAAATCTATAAACATTTAAGGCAAGATCTGTAATAAAAAAAATCCTTTTATACATTAACTTGAACGTAATACAGAAAAACTACGTCAAACATTACCTATAAACATGCACATGCATATTCTACTAGTCAAATAATCACATGTAATAATTAATTTCATATAGAGGTAATGCCTAACTCCGGACATCATTTCTACATAGTCAAGGCACCGTGCCAAGACAAAGAATATTTTTTTTTCAACTCCTTGTTCTATGAAACTTGTTTGTCTCAAAAGACCTACCGATTCCTTGAGCAGCTATAGTGGTCTCCACTCGCCACTTACAAAGACCACTACATTACCCATATAAAAATGTGGAAACATAACATAAAAAATCATATTAAATCTCGTATATGAAGTGCCAATAATTCAACCATAAACCAAGAAAGGTATAAAAATAGCACATCCATATTCAAACATATCATAACTCATTAAATACAATACGGTAGATTGTATTATAGATTATTATTAATCAAGAATAATATCCAGTAAATGATGCTAACATAGTTGAAAATGATCTGTAAAACATTTTTTTAGAACTATCCCTCTTTGTGAAA
The DNA here is from genome assembly GCA_963277665.1 of Viscum album. Taxonomy (NCBI): domain Eukaryota; kingdom Viridiplantae; phylum Streptophyta; class Magnoliopsida; order Santalales; family Viscaceae; genus Viscum; species Viscum album. Next base: position 1,650,423,837 of record OY728121.1, on the reverse strand, counting down.
TCATTTAAAAGTCACAAATTTATAAAGGAAGTCATTTAAAATATATTTTTGAATAAAATTTTCCCATACCACTTTGAAACTTTTTAAAGGAATTAAAATTTTATAACAATCATGTCAATATAAATAAATCTTTAAAAACGTTTTGAAAACATGACATTAATAAAAAAGAATTAGATGAATAAATATTTAAAACATTTAAAATGATGTTATAGATAAAGAGTACCTTAAAATAATAATTTGGAAATGTATTTTATGAAACATCAACATGGGTAATAAATATGTTCCAGAAAATACTTACACATGAACAATATCGGAGAATAATGAGATTTAGGAATTAACCATTACCTTGCACTTTCCTTTGGTCAAGGGTACGTTTAACCTAATTTATAATCACAATAGTATGTTATTATATTATAAAATAACCATATTCATATTTATTATATCATAAATGATTCATTTATGACATTATAACAACCCATTTAATAATGTTTTCTATGTTAAATTAACATTTCGGGTAATAATCGCTTTCATTATTATACGTGTTATAACTAGTTATTATTGATCGTGTCATTTTGAACATGATTAAAAAACGTCCAGAATATAAAACATAATTTAAATATAATATATATTTAGAATATAAATATGAATAATATATACTTATATGAAATGGAAAATACTATTTATGGAGATAGTAGGTCGTACGTACGCATAAACGTTTTTCCGTTTTCATATCGTATTTAACGGATGAAAGTGAATTAGATATATATAAGTGGATATATATATATATATGTCCAGTATCATTATTATGTCATATATTACATACTTATTAGTAATATTTTTTTTTATAATCATCGTTTAATGATGAACTTGATAATGAATCGCATCGCATCATGCAGAAGGTAAGCCGTACGTACACACGAGTGACAATATCATTTCCATAATGATTAAATGGTGTGGAATTGGATGGTATATGAATTGTACAGATAAATTAAAATTTTATTTTCATTATTTATATACATATTACTCATAATTATATCCATCCAATAAACATAGTGTTGAATAAACAATTACAGCACTGTGTGGAGACTATAAGACATGCATACACACACATTGTGACATTATCATTCATAGTGTAAATTGAATAATGAGTATGGTTGTACCATATTTAGAATAAAATAACAATATGTAGAAGGTATGGTTGTTATTATTTTGGTTTGGAAATAACAAAGAAATAGAATGTGTAATAATAAAAGAACATTGAAAGTGGTGATAAAATAATTACCTCTTCCTTGAGTGTTTCCTTTTGATTTGAACAAAAGGGATTAATATGTTGGATTTATGCTCAAGGGAAGGACTCTAGGTTCATGTGAATGAATTGGAGAGGAAATATGTCCATTATTTGGATGATCCAAATGTCTTTTGAGGTGTGATTCCGAGAGAATGGGAAGTACCTGTTTATAAGAGAGGTGAGGGTAACTTTAGGAAAAGCATAAAATATTAATTTATTATACCATCATTTTCAGTTTCTAATGGTTCCAAAATGAATTAATTCGAGGGTAAAGATGTTATGGTTAAAAATACTCTCAAACAATTGATTTTAGACAGGTTTAAGTCACCATATTAATCTTATCTATTAGATTTAACTCTTAGTTAAATAGTTTAATTGTTTTCCATGTGTTGTTGTATTATTATAAGAAATGGTTACTAAACATACTATAAATTTCCAAGAGAACCCCAAGTGGTTAATTAATTTTATATCTTACCTTATCTATGTACATTGTCCAAACCATTTATTTATAGAAATAATATATCAATTAATAATATAGTTTCTGTTTTAAAAAATCATTAATGTGAATTTTGAAACTATTTCGTATTTTCTTTTTGTAAAAGTAATAAATTTCCCACTTTAAAAAAATATTTAATCAATACAAAAATGTTATATTAATCTATTAAATTATGTTATGGATTAATAATCCGTAGTTTACATATATTATTATATTTATAATATCAATTATTCAAATCTTTCACAAGTAATGTAATTACTGTATCATCATTGTGTCATAAATAAATATAGTTATTTAATCTCTAAAAATGATAAATAAATTAATATTATGTAGGAAATCATTTTATATTTATAATGAATATTCATAGTCAAATTTATCTTATGTATAACCTTATATTTAAAATTGTTTAGTTATTAATCTTTGAATTTAACACTTTTAACTCTTCTTGAAATAAAATTATAATTAATCTCCTAATCTAATCTACATGGACCGAAAGGATCATATGTTATTCCTAAAGTTGGTTTTGGTAGAAATACACTTATCCAATAGAATTAGGACATTTGTTAGGGTAATTATAATATATTTTTTCCTTTAATTACTTTATTTACTTTTAACCGTGGTAAATAAAAGTCAAAACTTACTATTCACCAAAAATTATTTCCATCTTATTTAAACATATTTTACTTCTTAATTTCAACCATGTCTCTCATATTTTTTAAATTGAATTCATAGAAGCGGTAAAATAACTTTTTATGAGAATTGGAAAATTTTCCTAGAAGGTGGGTAAAAGACGTTAAAATTTTCAATAAAATTTTATACACAAACATTTATAATAAAATTACTCCAATGAATTAAATAGAACTTATATAGATATTATATATATATTTTGACTTAAAATATATTTAAATAAAATAAATAAATATTTAAATAAAAAGTCAGTTTTAAGCAATAACATAGTTTTTTAACTATTCGTCAAAAATTGAAGGTTTTTTAAAAAAAATATTCACCCTATTCTAATTTTGATATTCAGAATTAAAAACTTTATTATACTTTAAAAAATTAAAAAAATAGGATTTTCATAAACTGATTTAAAATTAATTCCCGTTGTCAAATAAAAAAATATGTTTTTAAAAAGTAAAAACTATAAAAAGATTTTCATCTGTTTATGTAAAATTTAAATGCAAAATTACTTATAATGACCTAAATTATATTAAATAATATAATTATAATATAATTATACTTAAAACCCATCCAAATTTATAATTTAATAGTATAAATTATTTTGATTAAAAAGGTACTTTTCAATTAAATTTTAGTATTTTTCACTATTCACCCAAATTTGAAAGTTATCAGAAAAATACAAAATATTTATCAAAACTAAATTTTTAATTCTTGATTCTAAAGAAGAATTTTATTATGTCAAATTTAATAAATTGACGTGTCAAATATTGGATTTAAAAATGGTATCCCAATAAAAGGTGGTAAATTTGGATTTTCTGAAAAAAAAAAATCCTTTAACAGAAAAATTAAATTTTTTCTTATCTAATGTCTTAGAAAGAGATAATATGGATGTTAAAAGTATATGGACTATATAAAATTCAAAATTCAGTCAATACTGTTATAGTCTCTTTTTGAACGGCTAATTTGGTAAGTTGTGGTGTGCTCGAATATTTAAATGTGTAAAATTAGATGTTTAATAACAAAACCATTTTTAATATAGGGTTATAAATATGATTAACTAGACTATAAATATTCATTATATAGATAAAATGATTACCTACATAATGGTATTTTATTTATAATTTTAGGACATTATATAATAAATTTAATTATGATAGAATGATGATGATGTAATTACCTTATTAATTAAAGAATAAGATAAATGATATTATAAATATTAAAATAAATATAATCTGAAAGATTTGATTCAATCCACAAATTTTTTAGATTAATATGACATGTTAGGGTTGATTCAATGATTTTTTTTTGATGTAATAAAGATTTTATTATTTTCACAAAAAACAAATACTAAATACTGTCAAGTTTGACATAAATGTGTTTTTTAGAACAATTATATTATTAAATAATTAAATTTATAATAATATAAGGATTGGAAAAAGGACTTATATAATGATATTTATATCATTAATGAACTACATAGGGTTTTTTTTCATTTTATAGAATGTTTATTAACCATGTATTATAATAATACAAGAGGACGTGGTAGAAGTTAAACTATTTAACTAAGAGTTAAATCTAAATGATAGGATTAATATTGTGACATAAAAATGTCTAAAATCTCTTTATGAGATTATTTAGACCCATACACACCTTATCATTGAAATAAATCAGTTTTGAGCAATTAGAAACAGGAAAATGATATTATAATAAAATAATATTTCAAACTTTTCCTAAAGTTACCCTCACCTATCTTATAAAAAGGTACATCCCCTCTCTTAAAATCACAGCTCCATTGACATTTGGCTCAGAAAAACCCTACCCATGTCTCCTCCCAAATTCCCTTAATTCAACCAAGAGGCCTCCCCATGAGCAGAAAACCAACCGAAGGATATCTTTTGTTTAAATCAAAAGGAAACACCCAAAGAAGATGTAATTATTTTATCACCTCTTTCAATGTTCTTTTATTTTCAACATTGTATTTATTTGTTATATCCATACCGAAATAATAACTCCAGTGTCATTTAAATACTATGAGGTTATTTTTAATATGTAACAACCATAGTCATTATTCTATCTATCCTATGAATGATAATTCCACCATGTGTGCATACGTACTACATACCGTCTCCACGTCGCGGTGTAATTTGTTATTCAATACTATAGTATTTGGATGGATATAATGATGTGTAATATGTATAGATATGATGAAAATAACATGATAATTTCTATTTAATATTAATATATCATCCAATTCCACACCTTTTAATTATTAAGGAAATGATATCATTACTCATGTGTATGTATGACAACCATCTCCACAACGTGATGAGATTCATTTCCACATTCACCATTTAGAGATGATTATAAAAATATATATTAATTAATAAGTATGTGATATATGACATAATAATTCTAGTGGATATATATATATATATATATGTTTTTTTGTATGTACATACATATATCTTATTCACTTACTTCTATTCAATACGATATGAAAATGGAAACAACCTTTAAGCGTACGTACGGCCAATTGTCTCCATAAATGGTGTTTTCCATTTCATATATCTATCTATTATACATATTTATATTCTAAATATATATGATATATGAATCATGTTTTATATAATGGAAGTATTTAAATAATGATCTAAATGATACGATCGATAATAACAAGTTAAAACACGTACGATAAAGAACATGATTATTACACGAAATTGTAATTTATCATGGAAGTAATTATTTAATTGTTAGTATAAATTGATAAATAAATCATGTATGACATAATAAATATTAATATGATTCTTGTTTAATTTAATAACATACTATGGTCATTATACATGAGTTTTACCATACCCTCGACCAAAGGAATGTGAAGGTGAGGGTTAATTCCTCAATCTCATTATTATTTGAGATAGTTTATGTGTAACTATTTTATGGGACATATTTATTATCCATTTCCATTTTTCATAAAACAAATTTCAAAATTATTATTTTAATGTACTCTTTATCTAAAACATTATTTTAAATGTTTTAAATATTTATACATCTAAATGTTTATCCTTAATGTCCCTATTTTCAAAATGGTTTTAAGGATTTATTTATATGGACATAATTATTTTAAAATGTTAATTCCTTTACAAAGGTTCAAAGTGGAATGGGACACTTTGATTAAAAAATATCTTTTAAATTACTTCATTTATAAATGTTTGACTTTTAAATGATTTCACAAAAAAACGGATATTTCTCTTAAAAATATTTACTGATCATTTTCAACAATTTCAGTATCCTTTATGGGATATTATTCATGATTAAGTTGGATTTATAATACAATATTCGAAATTTTATTGAATAATTTATGATATGATTGACTGTGGATGTGAAATTTTTATACCCAACGTGGTTTATAGTTGATGTATTGGCATTTCATATATATGTTTTAATACCAATGTTTATGATATGTTTCAACATTTTCCTATGAGGAATGCAGTTGACATAGTAAGTGAATGGTGGAGCCTGCTATAGCTCCTTGATTCATTAGTAGTTCTCATGAGACAAACTAGTGTCTTGGAAAAAGGACTAGACAAAATTTTAGTTGTAGACATGGAACGAGGATTTGACTATGTGGTAATTATGTATGGTGTTAGACATTCCATCATTATGAAATTAGTTATTACATGTTATTATTCAACTTGTATAATATTCATGTGAATGTTTATATGGTAATGTTTGATTTATTTTTTCCATATTATGTTCTTGTTTATGTTTATAAGGATGTTTTTTTACTACACATATTTCCTTAAACATTTATAGATTCCTCTAAATTATTTACCCTTACTGAGCATCTGAGATCACCGCTCTCTTATGTTTTATTTTACTAGGATGCCAAGAAGTGTATTCTGATTTACATGTTGGTGTATGCTAGAAGATTAATGGGATTCTCATAGGATTATCTAGGCGGTATTTCATGTAATTTAAAGATCATCTATGTAATTTATTTTCCTAGACTTCTAAACTAATCAGTCCATCAGGGCTTGATTCCTTGTAATCAGGCCAATTTTTTAAAATAATACACTGGCTCTGGGTAACTAGCATCGAGGCATTATAGTTTGTATCAGAGGAAGTATAGAGACATCATTGGAAATAGTTGTTGATAAACTATAATTTTGAAACATTACCCTAAGATAGAATTTGAGTATTAGTATAGAAGAACGTCCAAGAATTTTTGTAATGTTGAGATTTTATAAATTTTCAAAACAATACATCCATGTCTAGATATGAGCCGGTAGAGACGACTCTGGAACATATGTATGTTGGAGTGAAAACTCTGACTAGGAGTTTTGGACTTGACCTTGGGTATCCTTGTACATGACAACAAGCCTTGCTGCACTCTTGGTTGCAACACTCTTGGGTGATATGCTTAGGATAATTCAAAATTACTTTTCAAACCATTATGAATGATTTATTAGTATAAACCTTCTTAATGAAAAAAAATTTTATGTGTAAGGACCCGGAATTTCTGTGGAATTTTTTTTCTTAAATACATGGGAATTTTATGAGTCTGAAAAAATTTATAGCACATGATTCTGAGGCCCAGTGTGCCCATAATAAATTTCTACGGTTTTGTTTGGGTACGTTCAGTAAACATACAAGAGGAATTTTATAACTTTTGAATCAGTACTTGGAACTGAAATCTGAGGGCACCATTGATCTCACAGTGCCGGTATTCGCTTCAGAAGACTTTCACCTTTACGGCAGTTGGTCGAGAATAAAAGTTAATTTTTAGGTTTTCTTAAAAAATAATAAAATAAAGTGAGCTACACTTTATTTTATTGATCGACCATGTGATTGTCGGTTTTTAATGCCTCCTAATGGGAGTTGGAGGTGGGACCACCACACCTTAACCTCCAATGAATGGTTATGTTGGTGGGTCCCACTTGGATATAACCTCCCGCAAGATGTTACGATATGGGGACCACCCGAGACCAAATAACCTCCCATTTGAATAATATGGGTGGGGACCACCCGACCCCTATTAATGGGAGGACATTATAACCTCTCAACTCTCCCTCATTTATGAGGTAGAGGCTCTTGACATCCCCTAATTAATTTGTGACAACTCTCATGCATTAATTTGGTCGAGCATTAAATTTAATTCACAAATTTGAATTTGTGCTAATATCTATAATAATTGGAAACATATTATTATTGTAATTTTTTATTCCATGGAAACCTAGAGTATTTTGGAAGGGGAATTATTGGGAGAAGGGAGAAAAGGTGTTATCACATGAAGAACGCTCCTCCCAAAGAAGAAAGAAGAATTATGGTGAAGATCCTTTTTTGACTTCTTCCCTGAACACCTACTAACGTGGAGAGACTTCCACAAGCCGACACAGCTCAAGATTGGAAGCGTGTCATTGACGCGATGAACAATGATTCTCTTCTTCTAACTTCTGCGGCTCCTTCAACGAACGATGAATCAAATGTAGGGGGATTAAATTAATTTGAGTTTATTGTTCTTCCCTCCTTTTTTTGATAATGAATGTCATTGAGGTTCGTTATCATGAACCATTTTCTATCACAATAAACGAAGAGGATACATGACAACCTATCATGGCCCGACATCGACCGTCGATTTTTCCTTCTTGTTGCATTCTTCGGCATGGAGACTTACAAACTATAAGGTGATGAAGGCAGCGACGACAAAGTTTTCTCTAACCATGGTCTCTGCGAACTGCACCACCCTCATGGTGCACCAGGGCTCCCGGCCGAATACCATAGGCCCGCACAGCGTCGAACCGGCTAGCCCGGCCACCTCCCGGCCACTGGCCCGCCTGGCCGCTCCCCGTCGGCCTGCCCGCGCGCCCTGTCTACCTTCCCACGACCTACCGCGCGCCCTACCGGCCTGCCCGCGGCCTGCCCAGTGCCCTGTCGGCCTGCCCGTGGCTTCTATGGAACCCTGTCGGCCTACCCGAGCCCCGCCGACCTACCCGCTGCCTACCGCGCCTAGCCCGACAAGCCCGTACCCCCCTCGCCTATCCGCGGCATCCCGTGCGCCCTGCCCGGCTGCTGCCGACCTCCCATGCTAGCCCGCAGCGTCCCTCACTATGTCACTGTCCAAACCAGCTTTACCTCTATGGCCTTGCAGCCCGAGTCGCACCCCAGGAAGTGCCGGCCAAACCGACCCCGTCCTCTGGACCAAGCCGCCTATGCGACGACCCCCAGAATGAACCGCCCTCGCACTGCGCTGGGTCGGGCCCAGCGGACCAGGCTAAACCTAAGAGGCGAGCCTCAGCAATGGGTTGGGCCAGAACCAACAGGTCTGACCGGGTTGACCCAGACCAGGTCGGCCCAGATAGGGTTGGGCCGAGTCGTTCCGACCAGGTCGGATCGGACCCGGGCCCACTATTAATGAATTACTTTCATTAGCAGTATCATTGGCATCGGACGACCATCTGACGAACCGTCATCAGTGCTTGCTTCCTTGGAGCGCGATGATCCCTTTGAGTATACCCCACTGGAGTTTGGGGTAATGTTGAGATATGGTCAGGTTGGATCGTAAACAAATCCAACCGAGCCCCTAGGACTAAAAAGCTAACAACTCATAGACCAAGCATTTGAGTGACGTGCCATCAGTTGCATTGAGACCTAAATGACGTGGGGGAACGTTGTCATACTTTTACGTGGGACTTCTTGATAGTTTTTGTATCGACTCCCAGATCGTGGAGCGGATCCTTCTAGAGACGAGAAAACATTTGTGCAGGAACGTAATAGCTAGCTGAGACCTGACGACTGCTGATCGATTCGACTCGGAGTGATTCGACATGCCCAGTGGGGAGTGCATGGGTGTCGCGGTAGACCCATGATGGGGAGCACCTTTGTATGAGCATGATTGTCCCACAATACTCGACAGGATGAGTATCTTAGCAGGCTATGAGGGGGAGCTCCTCTGTGTGACAAGTCAGACCCATAGCGGGGAGCTCCTCTGTGTGACGTAGTATACCCATGGTACTAGAGAGGATAAGTACCATAGTAGTCCAATGATTGTGCGACGCACCTCTGTCTGATGTGGTAGGCCAACTGTACTCGATAGAGGATAAGTAATCCATCAGTCGAGGTTCCGTCAGTCTGACTGGGGATGTTACTTGATACTTACCCTAGAATAAAATCATGGATTGAGCTCAATCTGTAACTTTTGTGATTACCTAATGATTGAGATGGATTTCTTGGTAACATAGGTATATGTATGGGAATAAACCTAAGTGAGGTTATCTGTTGATTTCATACTTTTAGGTTTATCATTATTGGATTTTGTGAGAACATGAGGGTCTCGGGGTCCCTACTTAGTATCATTATACTCACCCATGTAAGGGCTATACCCGAACCTCATTTTTTTGGATGCAGACGACAGAAAATGCTGACTACGGATCAGAGTAGCAGGACTGGATGGTACCCGGCGGAGGACCTTACTACGATTCTGTACATATAAGATATTGACAGATGTAGTGTGTTAAAGATTCTATCGGTACCTACTCTTTAGGTAGGAATCTGTAGAGGACAACCTAGTAGCTGCATTCACTTTTCTTTAGTTGAACTTGTTTTTAGTTTCCTTGTACTTTATAGTTGGTCTTGTATTTCCAGCCGCTTTACATTTTAGCACTACTTTTGTATACAGTTTTACTTAGTGTTTGATTCTAGTTTGTACACTAATTTTTTGTGTCTACTTTTTATAAAGGCAATTCCATCCCAGCTACTGGATTTATGCCTTTGGTGCTAGTCGCCAGCCCCTGGCCGATGGATGGTGGGCTTGGGGTAGTCACGACATGGGCCCCAAGGGACGGGTCTTAAAAAATTGTTATCAGAGAGAGGTTGTTCTACCACAAAACTTAGGACTTTGATCTTTCTATTCTATGAAGAAACAATGTTATGGGTACTATGTGTGTTTCTCAGTTCAGGGAGTCTAGTGTTGGTTCAGCGGTCGAAGTATCCATATACCAGGACCCTGACTACTGATCTCCGACTCAGTGCACAAAAACATTGATTGCGTGTGTGTTTTCAAAAAATTTCTTCAAGTCAACTCATCCAGGTCAGATCACCAGGTATAACTTTTGACCATGTCACATATCTTCAGGATGCCTCCATACAGACAGCCAGTTAGTGTTTCGATAGGGAACACGATGATAGCCCACCAAGCGATGCGACTCTGTTGCAGGGCCCAATTACTATGTTGGCACCATCGGGTGGTGTACCAGCTGCACCACCACCCATTGGGCAGTAGATTCTAGAATCCTCACTGGCGGATGGTTCATGCCGACTGAGCACGTTGAAAAAGTTCCAACAGTAATGGCCTCTGAGGTTATGAGGCTAGACAGATTCACAGTCAGCAGAGGACTTGCTAGAGGCAATTGCTAGTGTTCTCCACCTATTTGAGACAAACGTAGGGTAGATATTCATATTAGATACTAGTGTTTTATAGTGAGAGACAATGAGGTTGGTCCGCAGAGTGAGTAGGCTTCGGTACGTGGACCATTTCCGAAGATTGTACCTTCGGGTAATGTGTCATCTATATCACTGCATGTTGGTCTGCTGTTACAACCGGTGGTACCGGTAGATGAAACATGTTGGATTAGTTCCTTACACATGTTTCAGGATCAGATACCCCTCAGGTTATGATGTGAACCTGACTCATAAGCAGCTAAGGACAGGCCTGAAGAGGTGCCTGAGAGTTTTCTAGAGCTTGTACAGCTTCGTCAGGATGACATATCGGTAGATGAGAATTCATCGAGGCGTACCGATAGTTCCTGATACTCAATGAATACATTAAGATCAGTACATTGGGACTCGGACTGCTGAGCGAGGTGTGTTTTAGAACATCTGATCCAGCACCATTTCTTTATATGCTAGAGAGAAACTTTGCGGTTGAATGTTTTTTGGATTAGTGGATACATCCAGTGAATGTTAGTAGTGAAAAAGCATGAATCATGCTCCAGGATTTGAGACTTGAGCATGTAAAATGTCTCGAGAAGAGGAACTGTTTAGATCAGATAAATCTACAAGGCAGAAGACGTGGAAGAAGATCTAGGAGAGCAGTATGAAGTGGTGTACATTTCGACATGTTACAACCACCTGCCTTTGTAGTCCCTGCCAGGCTAAGGTAGCTGGAGGGCAGTGGTAGAGAGTAGCTGCATACAGTCAAGGAGTGTGACCCAAGGGATCTAGGAATTATTCGAGGTATGGTCTATGTCTACTACTAGCATCTGCATCAATAGAAATAGGTACAAATCATTCCTTCCTTCAACGAATCTTGTCCCAGACCTAGAGTTTCCAGTTATACCATTGACTTGACCCTCACGTCTGGAGATACCTTTGGGAGCAGACTAGATAATCACACTTACGCTGATGGTGTGATATGACCCTTGAGGTGAGAGTTTCGGTTGGAACCTCTTTGTGGCAGCGTTGAGGCCTTACAACGTTATTTTGGGTATGGACTGGGAAACCGTAGTTCATACACAGATGGAATGTATTAGAGAAAAATGTTGTGGTTTTATCTACAATATTGGGATGAGTTTTTCCTTAGTCGGAGAAAAAGGAAACCCTTGTAGAATAGGTTAAACTCATGCATAGGAGGGTGCAGCTGATCACTCTTGAGTCAGCCAGCCTTACCCTCGTGGCAGCATAAGTTTTCAATTTCCAGTTCCAAACATAAGTGACAGAACATTTGTACATCTTTTCAAAAGATATTTCCAGGATTCCCCCCCCCCCTAGGGGGACGGATGTCTGCATTGGCTGGATATTACCAGAGGATCGTTCCAAACTTCTCTAGAGTTACATCACTACTATCAGTCTTGACAATGATGGGGAAACCCATCGTGTGGTCGGAGAGATTCCAGCAGAGCTCTCAAGAGCTGAGGCTGAGGCTGACTATTTCCCCCATCGTGAGGCTTCCAGAAGAATTGGTCTGGTACGTAGTCTACTGCGACACATCAGGGACTGGAATCAGGTGTGTCCTGATGCAGGAGCGAGCAATGATCGCATTTAGTTCTCGGCAGCTCAGACAACACAAGCAGAACTACTCTACCCATGACCTATATTTATTAGTAGTGGTCTTCGCCTTGATGATTTGGTGGCATTATCTTATGGGTGAACGTTTTACCATGTACTCGGATCACAAGAGTCTCAGGTATATCTTCTCTCAGAAGGACCTGAACCTGAGACAACAACGATGGCTTGAGTTCCTATGGGGCTATGACTTCGAGGTATTCTATACTTCTGGGAAGGGGAACGTTGTTTCAAATGCACCCTGTAAGAGATCTAATAAATATCTTCTAGGCGAGGTGACAAAGCAGTGGAATACTTTACAGATATCTTTTGTGGTTATAGATAGAGAAATCTCCCTTTAATCTCTTATAGTCACTCCCCCACTTCTTCAGCGATTCAGTGAGGCACATCGTGGAGACACTGACTGAGAGACATGACGTGCTCAGATATCCACAGGGTAGGCACCCGATGGATTTTATGAAGGTGGGGAGCACATCATCCTTTTCAGAGGAAGTACCATGGAACCAGTGTCACATTAGGAGGAAGTCTTGAGGGAGTTCCACACATCTACTCTAGAAGTACATCCATGAGTGGTGATGATGTACCAAGACCTTCAGCGACAACATTGGTGGCCAGGTATAAAGAAGCTAGTAACGGAGCTTGTTTCTCGATGCCTCACTTGTCAGCAAGTGAAGGCGAAGCACTAGGAACCAGCAGGCTTGGTTCAGCCTTTAGGTGTCCCAGAGTGGATGTGGGATGGGATATTCATGGACATCATGGTAGGACATACACACACATCTAGGGGTCAAATCTCGATTTGGGTTATCGTTGAATGACTCACCAAGTCAGCCCACATTCTACCGATCAGAGTGTAGGGTTCAGTAGAGATCTTGGGACACCACAATGTGTAGAAGATTGTGCAGCTACATGGAGTACCTTCGTCTATTGTCTCTGATCATGAAGCACAGTTTACTTCCCCACTATGGATGGGGTTGCAGGAGGCTTTCAGGACGCAGCTTTGTTTGAGCACCACCTTCCATCCTCACATGGATGGTCAGACTAAGTAGACCATCCCTACCCTTGAGGACATGATGTGTGCTTGTGTCCTTGAAATTGGTCATAGCTAGGAGGATAACATAACTTTGATTGATTTTTCGTACAACAATATATATCACACCACCATAGGGATGACACCTTTTGAGGCGTTATATGGGGGACCATGCAGATCACTCTTGTTCTAGACAGACCCTGGGGAGTCAGTAGTAGTGGGACCAAAGACGGTACAGCTACCACAGAGAATCTGCAGATCATCCAGGAGTGGATGAAGACTACACAGAGCATGTATCACCGAATACTTTTATGAGAAATATTTTTTTTATGTTATTTAAATTATCAAAGGAATCTCTAACTACAAACAACACTATCTTGGCATGCTTTACACGCAATCGCGACCTTCCTCGATAGCTTGTATCGTACGTAAGACTGAGTTTCACTATACAACGATATGCTATTAAATTATTATTAAAACTAGCCGTCACGAATAGTAATACCCACTTTTTGAAATTCTGTAAATTTTATTTTTCAAAATGGACTTCATTTTTTGATTCGGAATATCGAAATTAGCCTTGGGTGAAATTTTGGTATTTTTCTGAAGACTTTCAATTTTGGATGAATAGTGAAAACACTAGGTTACTATTTAAAAACCGACTTTTTATTTAAATAATTATTTATTTTATTAAAATTATTTTAGGTCAATATTGATACATAATACCTATATAATCTCAATTCAATTAATTGGAGTCATTTTATAATAATTTTAGATATATAAAAATTTTATCGAACTTTTCGCCGTCTTTTACCCACCTCCTAGGAGAATTTGCAAATTTTCATAAAACATAATTTTACCGCTTCTGTGAGTAGAATTTCGAAAATCAGAGAGACACGATTAATATGAAGTACTAAAATGTGGTTCAATGAGATGAAAATAATTTTTTGTGAATAGTATCTTTTTACTTTGTTTTACCGCGGTTAAAAGTAAATAGGTTAATTAAGGGTAAACATGATATTATTATTACCCTAACACATGTACTAATTCTATTGGATATGTGTAATTCGACCAAAAACAACCTTAGGAGTAAAATATGACAATTTAGGCCAACATGGATTAGATTAGGACATATATTATTAATTTATTTAAAGAAGCGTTAAAATAGTTAAAATTAAAATTTAATAACTAAATAATTTTTAATATAGCTTTACATGAGATAAATTCAAGTATAAATATTAATTAGAAAGATAATAATATTTCCTATATAATGGTATTTTATTTGTAATTTTTAGACATTTAATAATTTAATTTATTAATGACACAATGATGATGTAGTAATTATATTATTAATGGAATATTGACATAATTGATGTTATAAATACCAAAATAAATGTAATTTGAAACTTTTTATTAATTTCAATAATTTTAAATGATAATATGACATGCTAGTATTGATTTAATTAACTTTTTTCAAACTAATCTTTCTATTAGGATTTTCACAAAAATCAATTACCAAATAGTGTCAAAATTGACATAAAATAGTTGTTAAAACAAATATTATATTATTAATTGTTATTTTATTCCTAAAAATCTAAGGGTCGGCACAATGACTAATATAAAGTTATATATATTAATAATAAACAACTTTGGGTTCTTTTGTATTGTTATAGTGAGTTTATTAACCTTATAGTGTAAGAAAACAAGAAGACACGGTAAAAGTTAAATTATCTAACTTAAAGTAAAATCTAAATGATAAGGTTAAAATAGAAATCTAAACTTGTCTAAATTCTATTGGATGAGAGTATTTCTACCCATCCCAACCTTATATTCTAAATAAATCAATTTGGAACTATTAAAAACCGAATTTGACTTTATAATAAAATAATATTTTTAGTTTCTCCAAAGGTTCCCCTCTCCTCTCTTATAAAAGGGAACCTCCTCCCTCTCTTCCTCACACCACTTTGAGCCTTCATACTCGGCCAAACCCTGCCAAATTCTCTTCTCCACTTCCCTAGAAACATCCTAGAGGTCCTGGTCTTCATCAGAGACCAATTGTAGTGCCCTAAAAGGAGGTCTCAAAGAGGCGCTTCAAAGAAGAGGTAATGTTCGTTACCGGTTCTTTCAACTTTATTTCTTCTTCCACTTCTTCTTATTTAGTTGTTTCATTATGAAGTAATAACATCAGTATCACTCATATACTGATATGTTATTATAAATATGAAACAAACCTATTTCACCATCTATCCATCCTACGTAAAATGAAATCACTGCACGTGTGTATGTACGGAATACCGTCTCCACCCCGTGGTGTAATATATTTTCCACCACCACCTTAATTGTATGGATTTAATGGTGTAAATAATGACTATATATGATTATTTCAAAGTGATATTGATTATGAAATAGTATAAATACATTCCAATACAATTCCATGATCATGGGAACGATATCATCGCTCGTGCATAAGTACGGAATACTGTCTCCACGATGTGATGCGACTCGTTCTACATGATAATCATTGCATAATGATTATATGAATGAATTGAATGAATGAATATGATATATATTAAACTAATACCATTCTGTAAATGAGGTATCTATAACCTAAAAAGAAGAATAAGAATTTATTCGACAAAACACACATAAGAACAAAAAGTAATAAACACCCAAATAACTAGTGGTAATGAAATATTACTAATAAGAAGCTAAAAATATAACCATATATGATATCATAAAAATAAGAATGATTCTGGAATAAGTTGATAACATTATTTAAATCATTATACAGGATGTTAGGACACTTACGATGAAAATTGGACCTAAGGTAAGGGAAAATCTCACAATCTCAATTTTTATCCGAGATTGTTTATTTTTCGGTATTTACTAGGGTAGATTTATCATCCACATCCATGTTTCCTCAATTTTTAATATTATCTCCATCCACCTAGAGTTGTTTAAATACAATTTTACCCTTCGGTGAGTTTTTAGTAAATGATATGAAAGGAATCTTTTGTCGTTTTTTGTACGATGTACTTTTTGAATTTTCCAGCCAAAGTATGAGAAGAATATATTTTTAACTTATACGACTTGAATGGATTTTTAGAACATTATTTCCATGAAGCTTCCTTTACATGTTTTCAAGTTTATTTTTAATCAACTTATTTTTGTTCAAAATTATATGACATGTTAAGAAAGGAAAATGATTTTGAAGTAGAAAGGATATTTTCCTCAAGAATGGAGTTCAAGTGTTTTATCAAAATTATTTTCAATCTAAGATAATATAGGGTTCTATTTCTATCCCTATTTTTACATTGATATGATTATGTTATGATGGAATTCTGTTTATGATGTCATTTTATCTTATATGGATTGTGTTATGATGGCATGATTTTTAGGATTCCCATTTATATTACATGGGTTATTCTATGATGTATGATTTATGATTTTGTGGCATACATAAGAATGGATTCATTATGAGATGGGTGGGACCTATATCTCTCTCCAATTAATTGGGTAAAGATTTATATCTCATGATATAGACATGGCTGGAATGGAAGGTTAAACAGTTTCAGTGAAATAGGACTGAAATGAGGAGTCAACTCAGTTCAGAAATGGTCTTTGTCTACTAAGATAGTCTTGCCTAGGAGTCATGACTACTATGAAATGATTCTCTATGATTATGTGTGTATTCCAAAAAGTTTCATGTTTTATGTTATGATTATTTGGATTACATTTCACTGCTATGATTTATCCCATGTTATGAAATTATGATTTATTTTGCAGGTTAAGATTTTCAAAGTTTTATGTTCTTATGAATATGATGTGACTGGTTTTTCTTTTGCTTACCCTTACTGATCATTTGAGCTCAACCTTTGTATGTTTTCATTCCCTAAGTCAGGAAGAAGGTTATTAAGTAGGATATGCCAAAAGGGACTCTGGATATGATGAAATAAATGGGAGACAATGTAGATGCTTTATGAACCTGTTGTTTATGTTTCCCAGTTTCTAAAGACACTATACCTAAACGGTCCATTCATGGTTTTGTTATATGTTTTAATAAGTGTACTTAGATTTTGAAGTATTAACAATGTATGTAATGTATGGGTCGTTATAGTTGGTATCAGAGGAATGGTATAGTCAACCTTTTGAAACTTGGATGTGAAAGCCTTAGTAAGAACCCTAAGGATAAGTCTAATCATAGAACACAATCTTAGTGTTTTAGAAATGGACATGAAAAACCTATGATAAGACCCTATGTGTGAAATTTTATTCTTGATTATGTGGTTTTCCTATTATAATTATTGTTGCTCACACTATTCTTCTTGGTTTTAGTCAATGTCTGGAACCCGAATGAACCATGTTAATGCGGAATGCGACGGACAATGCAATGATTGTCCCCCTAAGAAACCAAACGTTATGGGAGCTGGAATGAAAAATCTTTTATCCATGCTCACACAAATTTCTCAGGCTATGAATCATGCAAGACTTCCAAACGCGCAATGGAAGGAGAAACATTCTATTGAATCCTTTATGATGCAGCGTCCACCTTCATTCAGCGGGTCTTCTGATCCATTAGTGGCTGAACAATGGATCAATACCACTAAAAAGATATTTTCAGTTCTTCAATGTTCTGAACATGATAAAGTCATCTTAGCAGTGTATCGTTTGGAAGGTGATGCTGATCAATGGGGGAATCTTATAAAAAATATGATGAAAAGGGATGAAATTGAGTCCATTGAATGGGACAAGTTCAAGAACTTATTTTTCAATAAGTATTTCCCACGTATTCTTCAAGAAAAGATGGAGAAGGAGTTTCTTGAACTGAAGCAAAAGGATGATGAATCCATTGGTACCTACGAAGAAAATTTTACAAGACTTGCAAGGTATGCTTCTGGGATTATTATCCAACCTGAGAGTAATATCGATCGATTCTTTAGTGGCTTAAAACCAAGTCTTCAAAGGGTGTTATCCAAAAGGTACTTCAATAGTTACGAGGAAATCGTTCGATGTGCTCTCAAGGTTGAGATGGAGATTGGAGTAACCCATCAGTCATATGGGTTTGATAATAAGAGGAAAATGGAATTCAAAGGAAAATCTAAAGACCACACTGAAAAGAAGATGAGTTTTCCCTTACGCTCAAAGTGTGGAAAGAATCATGGAGGAAATTGTCTTAAGGGAACAATAAAATGTTGTAAGTATGGAAAATAAGGTCATCGGGAAATTGAATGTTGAAATAATGGGAATAAGATGTCTAATGATTCAAAAAAAGGAAGGGATACACAGAATTAACCTACTACACTTCAATGTTTCAAGTGAAAGGAGATGGGGAATTATGCCAATCAATTCCCAAATCCAAGGGTTGATGACGATGATCGACGTCAACAAACTCTTAAGGACAAAGACAAAGGAAAGTCACATGCAATTACTATCAGCTATGTGGAGTACGATAATGAAGTGGTGAAAGGTACACTTACCATCCACTCTAAAGTAGAAAATGTATTATTTGATTCTGGATCCACCCACTCTTTTATTTCTGAAGAATTTTCTAAGTGTATCATCGTACTACCTCAACAATTAGATGTTGAGTTAGTTGTGACAACTCCTAATGGCACAACAGTCTCATCAAAAGTTTATAATTCTTCTCCGATTGAATTTTGTGGGAAAGTGCTTCCTGAAAATCTTGTGATCCTTCCTATAGTGGAATTTGATGTGATTCTTGGCATGGATTGTCTTTCTTTATATGGAGCTCATATCAATTTCCAAAGAAGCGAAGTCACATTTCATATTCCAGATCAATCTATGATCGTCTATCTATGCAAGTATGAATGTAACCTTCCAGTGGAAATTTCTTCCATCTTATGGGTCTTGATTCCACTAAATGAAGGTTATTTATCTCAAATGGATGGAGAGAAACTGAAAATTAAGAATATGCCCATTGTACGGGATTTTGATGATGTCTTTCCGAAGGAATTACCG
Source organism: Viscum album (assembly GCA_963277665.1). Lineage (NCBI taxonomy): Eukaryota > Viridiplantae > Streptophyta > Magnoliopsida > Santalales > Viscaceae > Viscum > Viscum album. Next base: position 1,650,404,310 of record OY728121.1, on the reverse strand, counting down.
GGTCTTCCACCAAATCGTGAATTAGAGTTTTCAATATAACTCATACAGGGTGCTTTACTTATTTCAAAGACACCTTATAGAATGGCCCCAATTGAGTTACAGGAATTGAAGAAGAAACTCCAAGAGAATCTTGATAAGGGAATCATATGCCCTAGTGATTCACCTTTGGGAGAACCTATTCTGTTTGTTAAGAAGAAAGATATATCAATGAGACTCTGCATTGATTATTAAGAAAATAAGAAGATCACTATCAAGAAAAAATATCCTCTCCTACGCATCGATGACTTATTTGAGCAACTACGCGGAGATCAATACTTGTCCAAGATTGATCTTCGTTCAGGGTATAATCAATTAAGGGTCAAAAGGGAGGATATACCAAAGAAGGACTTCTGTACAATGCATGGAAACTATGAATTTATAGTGATTCCATTTGGTCTTACTAATTCCTCTACTATCTTCATGGATCTAATGAATAGTCTTTAGAGAACATCTTGATCAGTTTGTGGTAGTCATTATAGACAATATTATTGTCTATTCAAAGGGAAAGTAAGAACATGAAGATCACTTGAGAATTTTATGGAAGACCCTGAGAATGGAGAAGCATTATGCCAAATTTACCAACTGTGAATTTTGGCTTTAAAATGTTACATTCTTGGGTCACATTATCTCAAAAGAGGGGATATATATGGATCTAGCAAAAACAGGGGTTATCGAAAGATGGTCAAGACCAACAAAAGTAACTGAGATCCGAGGTATTCTTGGTTTGGCTGGTTATTATCGACATTTTGTGAACGATTTCTCACGATTATCTATTCCACTCACCAGGTAGACTCGAAAAGGATTTAAGTTCGTATGGACGGAGGAATATGAATTTAATTTCAAGGAGTTGAAAAGAAGGTTATCCAGTGCACCTGTGCTCACACTACCGTGGAGTGGATAAAGGTTTGTGATCTATAGTGATGTATCCAAGAAGGGACTAGGGTGTGTTCTTATGAAAAATGATATGGTGATAGCTTATGCCTCACGACAGTTGAAAATACATGAGAAAAATTACCCAACTCATGATTTGGAGTTAGCTTCGGTAATCTTTGCATTAAAGATTTGGAGGTATTATCTTTATGGAGAAATGTGTGATATTTATACTGATCATAAAAGTTTAAAGTATATTTTCACACAAAAGGAGCTGAATATGCGCCAAAAAAATGGTTGGAGATGATTATGGATTACGACTGATCAATTCATTACCACCCTGGGAAAGAAAGCAAGGTGGCAGACACATTAAGTCCACTAGACCATGCCAGTTTATCCATGATGAGGTTCACAAAAGATCCAATATTTATGGATTTACAAAGGATGGATCTTGGAATTATAATGGAAGGGGAAAAATCGTATCTTTCTCAAATTAATCTTCAACCATCTATACATGTGAAGATTAAAGAGGCACAGAAAGAAGATGTAGAGTTACAAAAGAAGGTGAGAAATGTTCCTGATTTCAACCTTGATTGTGATGGGATAATAATGTTCAGGAATTGGGTTTGTGTTCCTCCCATCTCAGAATTAAAGAACGAGCTGCTGGATGAGGCTCATAGTTCTTCATTCTCTATTCATCTTGGAACCACGAAAATGTATAGGGAACTGAAAGAGTTCTTCTGGTGAGATGGCATGAAAAGAGATGTTGCTGAATATGTCTCTCGATGCTTGGTTTTTCAGAAAGTTAAAGCTGAGAGATAGAAGTCTAAGGGGATGTTACAACCATTACCCATACCCAAATGGAAATGGGAAAAAATCACTATGGACTTTGTCATAGGACTTCCTAAAACATCCAAAGGCAATAATGCTATCTGGTTTATAGTTGATCTTCTTACAAAGTCTGCACACTTTGTTTCTATTAGAGAGGATTTATCTCTAGATCAGATTGCCAGGATATATGTAAAGGAAGTGGTAAGATTTCATGTAGTAACACTTTCCATTATATCTGATCGGGATCCGATATTTACCTTGAAGTTCTGGCGAAGTCCTCAGCATGCTCTAGATAGAGAGTTGAGTTTCAGCACTGGTTATCATCCTCAGACAGACATCCAGTCTGAGAAGACAATTCAAACTCTAGAAGATATGTTGAGATCTTGCTCTATGGATTTCAAAGGTTGTTGGGATCAACACCTACCATTGGTGGAATTTATTTATAATAATAGATTTCACTCCAGTATTCTGATGGCCCCTTATGAATCCCTATATGGAAACAAATGCAGAACTTCATCTTTTTGGGATGAAGTTGGGGAAAGAAAGCTATTAGGACTTGATCTTGTTGATGAAATGGCAAAAAAGGTCAAATCTATTCAACAACACATAAGAGCAGCTCAGAGTCGACATAAAAGTTTTGTCGACAACCGAAAAAAAGACCTACAGTTTTATATGGGTGATAAAGTGTTCTTACGAAAATCTCCTTGGAAGAGAGTAATGAGATTTGGAAAAAAGGGAAAGGTGAGCCCTAGATATATCGGTCCTTTCGAAATACTGGATCATGTTGGGAAGGTAGCATACCGATTGGCACTTCCACCAAATATCTCACAAGTTCATGATGTGTTCCATGTATCCCTCCAGAGAAAGTACATACCTGATCCTTCAGATGTACTCAGCTCAGAAGTTGTACCGCTGGAACATGATCTTTCTTATAAAGAACAACCGATAGAGATTCTCGATCGTAGCGAAAAAGTCCTATGAAACAAGACAACTCTCTTGGTGAAATTTTAATGGTGGAACCACAAATTAGAAGAAGCTACATGGGAGCTTGAGGATATGATGAGGGAGAGGTATCCTAATCTGTTTGTTACAAAGTGATGAATTTCGAGGGAGAAATTTATTTTAAGGGGGGTAGAATTTGACACCCAAGACTTTTATGAGAAATATTTTTTTTATGTTATATAAAGGATCAAAGAAATCATTCCCTACACACAACACTAGTTTGTCTTGCTTTACACGCAATCACGACCTTCCTCGATAGCTTGCATCGTACGCAATACTGAGTTTCACTAAACTACGATATGCTATTAAAATATTATTAAAACTTGTCGTTCTGAATAGTTATACCCACTTTTTGAAATTTTTTAAATTTTATTTTTCAAAATGGACTTCAAATTTGGATTCGGACTATCATAATTATCCTAGGGTGAAATTTTGGTATTTTTCTAAAAACATTCAAATTTGGATGAATAGTGAAAACACTGGGTTACTATTTAAATGACGACTTATTATTTAAATAATAATTTATTTTATTTAAATTTATTTTAGGTCAAAATAGATACATAAAACCTATATAAGTTCAATGCAATTCATTGGAGTCATTTTATAATAAATTTAGATATATAAAAATTTTATTGAACTTTTCACAGTCTTTTACCCACCTCCTAGGAGAATTTGCAAATTTTCATAAAACATAATTTTACTGCTTCTGTGAGTGGAATTTAGAAAATCCGAGAGACATGGTTAATATCAATGACTAAAATGTGGTTCAATGAGATGAAAATAATTTTTGTGAATAGAAAATTTGTACTTTTTTTACCAAGTTTAAAAGTAAATAGGGTAATTAAGGGTAAAATGATATTATTATTACCCTAACACATGTCCTAATTATATTGGATAAGTGTAATTCGACCAAAAAAAGCCTTAGGAATAAAATATGACCATTTAGGCCCACATGGATTAGATTTGGACATTTATTATTAATTTATTTAAAGAAGGGTTAAAATAGTTAAAATCACAATTTAATAACTAAATCATTTATAATATAGGGTTATACATAAGATAAATTCGACTATAAATATTCATTAGAAATATAAAAAGATTTCCTATACAATGGTATTTTATTTTTAATTTTTAGAAATTAAATAATTAAATTTAATTATGACACAATGATGATGTAGTAATTATATTATTAATGAAATATTGACATAATGGATGTTATAAATACCCAAATAAATGTAATTTGAGACTTTTTATGAATTAAAATAATTTTATATGTCAATATGACATGATTTTATTGATTTAACTAACTTTTTTAGAACTAATCTTTCTGTTAGGAATTTCACAAAAATCAATTACCAAATAGTGTCAAAATTGACATAAAATAGTTTTTAAAACAAATATTATATTATTAATTGTTATTTTATTACTAAAAATCTATGGTTCGGAAAAATGACTTAGATAAGGTTATATATATAAATAATAAACAACTTGGGGTTCTTTTGTCTTGTTATAGTAAGTTTATTAACAATATAGTGTAATAAACCAAGAAGACAGGGTAAAAATTAAATTATATAACTAAAAGTTAAATCTAAATGATAAGGTTAAAATAGAAATCTAAACTTTTCTATACTCTATTGGATGACAGGATTTCGACCCATCACCACCTTAGCTTAGAAATAAATCAATTTTAAGATATTAAAAACCGAATATTACTTTATAATAAAATAATATTTTTAGTTCTTCCAAAGGTTCCACTCTCCTCTCTTATAAAAGGGCACCTCCTCCCTCTCTTCCTCACACCACATTGAGCCTTCATGCTCTTCAAACACCTGCCAAATTCTCTTGTCCACTTCCCTAGAAACATCCTATAGGTACTTTTATTCTTCAAAGACCAATTTTAGTGCCCTAAAAGGAGGTCTCAAAGAGGCGCTTTAAAGAAGAGGTAATGTTTATTACCGATTCTTTCAACTTTATTTATTCTTCCTATTCTTCTTATTTAGTTGTTTCATTATGAAGTAATAACATAAATATCACTCATATACTGATATTTTATTATAATTATAAAAAACCCCTATTTCACCATCTATCCATCCTATGTAAAACGAAATCACTCCGTGTGCGTACGTGCGGAATACCATCTCCACACCGTGGTGTAATGTATTTTCCACCACCACCTTACTTGGATGGGTATAATGGTGTAAATAATAACTATATATGATTATTGTAAAGTGATATTTATTCTGAAATAGTATACATACACTCCAATACAATTCCACGATCATGGGAACGATATCATCGCTCGTGCGTACGTACGGAATACCGTCTCCACGATGTGATGTGACTCGTTCTACATGATCTTGATTTAATAATGATTGTATAAATTAATTTAATTAATGAATATGATATATATTACACAAATAAAATTCTGGAAATGAGGTATCTATAACCTGAAAAGAAGAATAAGAATTTATTCGACAAAACACGCATAAGAACAAAAAGTAATAAACACTTGAATAACAAGTAGTAATGAAATATTACCAATAAGAAGCTAAGAATATAACTATATATGATATCATAAAAATGATTATGATTCTGGAATAAGTAAAAAACATTATTTAAGTCATTATACAGTAGGTTCAGACACTTACAAAGAAAATCAAACCTAAGGTAAGGGAAAATCTCACAATCTCAATTTTTATCAGAGATTTTTTATTCTTCAGTATTTACTGAGGCATATTTATCATCCACATCCGTGTTTCCTCAATATGTAATATTATTTCCATCCACCTACAATTTTTTAAATCCAATTTTACCCTTCGGTGAGTTTTTAGTAAAATATATGAAAGGAATCTTTTGTCATTTTTCATTCGAGGTACTTTTTGACTTTTCCAGCCAAAGTACGGGAAGAATGTTTTTTAACTTATACGGAATGAATGGAATTTTAGAACATTATTTCCAAGAAGATTCCTTTACATGTTTTCATGTTTATTTTTAATCAACTTCTTTTAGTTCAAAATTATATGACATGTTAAGAAATGAAAAAGTTTGTGAAGTAGAAAGGAAATTTTCCTCAATAATGGAGTTCAAGTGTTTTATCAAAATTATTTTCCATCTTAGATAATATAGGGTTCTGTTTCTATCCCTATTTTTACATTTTTTTGATTATGTTATGATATAATTCTTTTTATTGTGTCCTTTTATCTTATATGGATTACGTTATGAAGGAATGATGTTTAAGATTCTCATTTTTATTACATGGGTTATGCTATAATGTATGATTTAGGATTTTCTGGCACACATAAGAATAGATTCATTATGGGATGGGTGGGACCTATATCTCCCTCCAATTCATTTGGTAATGATTTATATCTCATGAGATAGACATGGCTGGAATGGAAGGTTAAACCGGATCAGTGAAATAGGACTGAAACGAGGAGTGATCTCGGTTCAGAAATGAACATTGTCCGCTAAGATAGTATTGGCTATGAGTCATGACTACTAAGAAGTGATTTTCTATGATTATGTGTTTATGCCACAATGTTTCATGTTTTAATTTATGATTATTGGGATTACATTTCACTACTATGATTTATCCCATGTTATGAAATTATGATTTCTTTTGCAGGTTAAGATTTCCAAAATGTTATGTTCTTATGAATATGATGTTATTGGTCTTTCTTTTGTTTACCCTTACTGAGCATTTGAGCACACCCTTTGTATGTTTTCTTTCCCCAGGTCAGGAAGAATGTTATTAATTAGGATATGCCAAAAGGGACTCTAGATATGATGAATTAAATGGGAGACGATGTAGATGCTTTATGAACAAGTTGTTTATGTTACCTAGTTTCTAAAGACACTATACCTATATGGTCCTTTCATGGTTTTGTTATATGTTGTAATAAGTTTACATCATTTTTGAATTATTAAAAATGTATGTAAAGTATGGGTCATTATAGAGAAGGAAGAAGTCGTATACTGATAGGAGACAGAGACCTATGGAGTTCGAGGATGGGGACCACGTCTTTCTACGGGTCTCACCCCGATGAGTTTTATGGTGATTTGGCTGAGGCGACAAGTTATCTCTGAGGTTCATCGGAACTTTAAAATTCCTCATCATAGTAGGTGAGGTGTCTTACCAACTGGCTCTTCTATCTCAGTTGCACTGGTTGCACCACGTCTTCCACGTATCCCAGCTGAGGAGATACATGCATGACCCTTCTCACATCATCAACCATGGGATCTGGATGTCGATGATGGGCGACATTCACAAAGGTTCTAGTGGAGATTGAGGATCAATAGGATCGGGTCCTTCATGGAAAGTCGATACTTTTAGTGCACATACGTTTGCAGCACGGGAACCTCTAGGAGAGAACATGGGAGCTGGAGGCTCAGATTCATGCTCAGTACCCCCATTTGTTCCCTTTCTTCAAGTTATAGCTTATGGGAACGTAAATCACTAAGGTGGTGAGAATGTAAAGGCCCAGAATTTTCGTTGAATTTTTTTCCTAAATACATGATAATTTTACGAGCCCATGAAAATTTATGGCACATGATTTCAATGCCCGGTGTGCCTGGAATATATTTCTGAAGTTTTGTTCAGGTACGTTCAGTAAACGTAGGAGGAGGATTTTATAAATTTTTAGCTGGTGCTCGAAACTGAAATATGAGGGCACCACTAAACTCACAACCTGGGTATTCGCTTAAGAAGACTTTCATCTTGACATCAGTTGTTCGAGAATAAATGTTAGTTTTTGGGTTTTCTTCAAAAAATAAAGTGATCTACACTTTATTTTATTTAACCTCCATGTGAGTGTTGGTGGTTAAAACCTCCTCATGGGAGTTGGAGGTGGGACCACCACACCTTAACCTCCTAGGAGAGGTTATATTAGTGGGTACCACCTGTATATAACCTCCCACTAGATGTTTTGATCTCGGGACCAACCGAGACCACATAACCTCCCATTTGAATAATAGGGGTGGCGACCACCCGTCCCCTATTATTGGGTGGAGAGTATAACCTCTCAACACTCCATCATTTATGAAGGATGGCCTCTTGACATCCCCTAATTAATTTTTTAAAACTCTCATGCATTAACTTGGTGGAGCCTTTAATTTAATTCAATAATTTGAAATTGTGAGAACATCTAAAATAATAGGCAACATCTAATTATGGGCATTGTTCATTCGGTGGAAACCTAGAGTGATTTGGAAGGAGGATTATTGGGAGAAGGGGGAAAAGGAGTTCTCCAACAAAGAACGGTCCTCCCAACAAAGAACAAAGAATGCTGGAAACGATCCTTCTTCAACTTCATCCTCGGACACCTAACGACGTGGAGCGACTTCAACGAGCTGACACAGCTCAGGATTGGATGTCTGTAGCAGAGGCGACAAATGAAGATTCTCTTCGTCTACCTTATGAAACTCTATCAAAGAATAATGAACGACAAATCAAAGGTAGGGGGATTAAATTCATTTGAGTGTCTTGTTCTTCCATCCTTTTTTGGATAATGATGTTTGTTGAGATTCGTTCTTATGAATCGCTTGATGTCATCATAAACATGGAGGATACGGGCCAACCTAACATGGCCCGACATCCTCCGTCGAATTTTCCTTCTTTTGGCATTATTCAGCATGGCGATGTAACAACGATGAGGCGACAAAGGATGCGACGAAAAAGTCAGCACTACCCACGGCCTCCACGAACCGCGCCACCCCTGCAGTGCCCCGTTGATTCTGATCAAATACAGCTGGGCCGCACCGCAATGAACCGACTAGCCCAGCCGCCTCTCGTTCCTGGCCCACAGGGCCGCATCCTTCCGGCCTACACCCGGCCTAGCCGTGAGCCCCGTCGGCCTATCGGCGGCCCCCCGCGCGCCCTGCTGGCATGACCGCGCGCCTCCGGACCGCCTGCGGCCTGTCGTGGCCTGCCTGGCCTGCCCGCACCCCATCATCCTTCCTGCGGCCTACTGCGCCCTGCCCGGCCTACCTGCGGCCTCCCGTGCGCACTGCCCAGCTGCCTCCAACCTCTCGGCCCCCTGAGTCGGCCCACAGCGTCCCAAGCGGCGTCGCTGGTTGAACTCGCTCGGCCTCTCGGACCGAGACACCCGAGTCACACCCCACGTAGTTTTGGCCTAACAGACCCTGGCCTCCAAACCGAGTAGCCTACGTGGTGACCCCCGGGCCGAACCTCCCTCGTAGTCTGCTAGGCCAGGCCTAGGAGACCTGGCTAATCCTAATAGACTGGCATGCCCAATGGGACAGGCCAGACCCAATAGGTCTGACCAGGTCGGCCCTGATAGGGGTGAGCCAAGTCTGTCCGACCAGGTCGGACTCGACCCGAGCATACTACTAACCCATTACTTTCTTTAGCCGTATCGTTGGCACTGGATGACCGTTTAACGATCCTTTAGTGGTACTGGCTTCCTTGGATCACGACTGTCCCTTTGAGTATTTCCCACTGGTGTTTGTGGTAATGTTGAGATACAGTCAGGTTGGATCGTACACAAATCTAACTAGGGCCCCGGGACTAAAAAGATAATAACTCACAGACCGGGTGTCCGATTGACGTGTCATCAGTTGCGTTGAGACCTATATGATGTGGAAGACGTTTTAGATACTTCTATGTGTGACTTTGTGACATTTGGAGTTTTGACTCGCAGATCGTGGAGGATATCCTTCCAGAGATGAGCAAGCATTTGTGCGGGAACCTAGTAGCTAGCTGAGACCTGACGACTGCTGACCTATTCGAGTCGGAGTGATTCGACTAGCCCAGTGGGGAGCGTCTTGGTTTCGCGGAAGACCCACGGTGGGGAGAGCCTCTGTGTGAGCGTGGTAGACCCATGTTAATCGACAGGATATGTACCTCAACCGGCTATGTGGGGGATCACCCTTATGTGATTCGGAAGACCCACAGTGGAGAGGGCCTCTGTGTGACGCAGCAGACCCACGGTACTCGATAGGAGGAGTACCTCGACAGTCCTAGGATAGTGGGAAATGCCTATGTGTGACACGGCAGGCCCACAATACATGATAAAGGAGGAGTACTCCATCATCCGATGTTCCTTCAGTGTGACTAGGAATGTTACATGATACTACCCCTAGAATAAAATACTGGTTTGAGCTGAGTCAGTACCTTTTGTGTTTACCCCATGATTTAGATGGATTACTTGGTAACTTTGGTATTTTTATGGGAATATACCTAAGTGTGGTTATCTGTTGATTTCATACTTTGTGGTTTATCCTTTATAGATTTTGTCAGACCTTGATGATCTCGGGGTCCCTACTGAGTATCGTTATACCAACCCGGGGAGGGGCTATGTCTTCACCTCGTTCTGTTGGTTACAGACGACGAACAACGCTGACGGAGGATCAGCGTAGTAGGACTGGACGGTACCTGGAGGTGGAAATTATGAAGAGTTGGTACATGGAGGAAACTGAAAAACATTGAGTGATAAGAATGCAATATGTACCTACCCTTCAGGTAGGAATCCTCGGAGGATGAACCAGTAGCTGGTTTACCATTTCTTCAGTTGTACTTGTTTTTAGTTTCCTTGTACTTTTCAGTTGGGATTGTATTTCTGGCCCCTTTACTTTTCAGCACCCCTTTTGTATTCTATTTTACATAGTGTTTTCTTCTAGTTTGTACTATAATTTTGTGTTTTTACTTTTTATAAAGGCAATGCATTTCCTTCTTCGAGATTTATTCTTTTGCTGTTAGTCACCATCTCTATCCTATGGAAGGCGGTCTTGGGGTAGTCATGGCACAGGCCTCGGGGGACGGGTCGTGACACTATGATTATGGATTATATGCCAAAATATTAAATTTATGTTAGGAATTTTACAATATAGGAATTATTCATTGAGATTCATAAACTATACTAGTGTATGTCATTGTGTAGAAATAGTTTCCAGTAGAAGGAATGAGAACTCCAGCAATGCGCATGATCTAAAGAGTTAGAAGGATCATATCTTTCATGGTTTTAAGACAACATTTAGAAGGAATATAGTCTCTCATGTATCCTAATAATATGGATAAATAGTATATTGTGTTAATAACACTACTGGAAATGGGGTTTATCCCCACACATCTATGCCCAGGGTTTAAAAAACCACGGGAATAGATGATTTTTAACTGTCTATACCAATGTTTTTATAAAAAACGTTGGTATTCATCCCCTAACTATCGGGCTCCATCGCTCTCCCCTCACTTCAACCCTCTGTCGCACTCCCCCCACTTCAACCCTACCTCCTGGCTCTGCCTTCAGGCTCTACGTCCCATCTTTTCCTCCCGGCCACCACCTCTGCTCTCGACCTGGCCCTCCCGGACTTCGCCTCCGCCTCAACATCCCGGCCTTCGCCACGTTTCCCCCAACTCGAGCGATTTCCCCGCAACCCCTTCTCAGCTCCCTCTCCTCCGGGTATAATCAAATTCCTGAGTTTTCTATTATAGATGATGTTTCTCATGCATTACTACTTATAAATTTTAATAATTATCCTTCAATTTTTATAGATATTGAGAATGTTGTGTTGGGGGTAAATGATTCATTTGAGAATGGTCCAATATGGATTGGTGATCGATGAATAAAGGAACTATGAAGGAAGATAATGCCTATTTTTAAGGTTTTATGGAAGAACATACATATTATAGAAGATAAATGGGATAAGGAATCGTATGTGAAGTATTACTAGACCTACTTGTTAGATTTAGACCTCTAGAGACACATATTATGGTTAACAAGTCATTAGAGGGGGGATATTAGAACAAACACTCACTTTCTAGGTGAATTATGCCTTATTTTTAGTCTTTATTAAGATTTTATTTGAGTTATTACATTTATGGGGTGATAATGGTTAGAGGGAAGAGTGTAGTCTTCCAAAGTAACTATAAAGCCTATTGGGGAGGAGTAGTGGGTGATATATGGTAGGGGTACTTTTAGAGCTAACATGGAAAAAATTCCATGGTTACTATGTAACTCTAAAGAGAATCAACATCATGATTGTCATAGGGTTTACAAAACCATGTGTCCAAACCATGCATGTGACTTGAATAGGTAGTGAACTTCCCATGGTTAGATCATGATTTTGTAAGACAAGAAACCAAACCATTTACATAGAATTTAATCATTTGAAAATTATTATTTTGACACAAAAACACCCTAAAGATAGTCATTATTCCTCTGATACTCAGGGTAATCAAACCAAGGGACTCTAATGAGACATCATGGTGAATTAATGCTTTTCAGAGAAGAATTTTATTTAATGTAGAGATATCAGTCCTTGAGATTTAAGTATAATTTATCATTTGTTTGTTGTTATTCTTATTATTTATAGATATTATTTATTATCCTTGTAATGGAACTAGATATTGGATGTCTTATCCAGGTTTAGGATTTAAAATGATATCCAATGTGATCCCTTCTATACTTACATGGAAAATAAATATGGAAAGATGGTTTTTCCAGATCATTCTCAGATTCATCTTGATCTCTTAATTTAGTTGTATCTTGATGGATATTTATAAAATGATCCCATACCATAACATGTTCTTTATCCTATATCATAACCCTTGAATACTCATGTAGTGATTTGGGGATGCTTCCATGGATCTTTGGTTTGTGAGATTGAGTCAAGTGGTGAACATTGATGTCCGACTTCAATATGTTGAATGCAAGATATTCTTACAATGTTATGACAATTATATAAAAATCTATGATATGAAATACTCATGCGTGTGTGTACAGACCATGATAATTCTTTTCAAATGATATGCTTATGCCTCTATATAGATAAAAAGTTTCCTTACTATGACTTGGGTATATATATATATGTGTATGGATTCTAGACTTATACTATCTTATACCATAGTTAAAAGTGGATCCTTCATGAATTCATTAATCCAATATAGGGGTACAATTTGAGATGCGATTCATGATGAATATGGTGGGGTCTTGAATGAAAAATGGAAGGGAATGAAGGACTTGAGGAATTAATAGAGTCCGGAAGTGGGTAATGATGACAGTGTAGTATAACCTGAGATAGTTGATAGGGGATGATAGCCTTATGGACTACACCAAGGAATAATGGCCTATAAAACCATTGGGATTCCTAATTAGGTATTGTGGTTTGTTTTTAGAATTTTCAAAACCAAAAAACCTCATGTTAGTAGAACATCCACTATCCAAGATCCATGTACTTTCCCCTTTTGATATTTTGCGTGAAACTTCAACAACTAAATCTTTCTCCTTCCCTTTTCTATTCTTCTTTTGATGACTTTGAGTATTAAAAATCAAATATTTTTAGGTTGGTATATTGATGAGGCATTCACTTTCATCATGAATAGGATTCTCACACCTTCCATAGACTTATTCAAGAATATCGAACATGTTATGTGATTTCAATATAGAATTTACAATACGTTTCTATCTTTTATTCCATTAAAGGGGTTGAAAACCCCAAACATTGATTCTCAATACTCACAAGTATATCACGATGTCTATTTTAAAAAAAATTACTTTTCCATATGAAAAAATACTCCAAAGTCCAAATAGAAACCATAAAAATTATATCTTGTTAGCATCATGTTGTACAAAATTTGTAGGATACCTTGAAACAATTTTTCAATATTAATTGCAAAACATTAATGTTATAACTACTCTATTTTCATTGAATGTTTTATTCCCCATAAAATAACCCCTACCAAATAATCTATAAAATTATAAATTCATATTATTAAAATAAAAATTTCTTCCCATGTGTATAATTCCTCTATATCTATAAAGGAGTATTTTACATTGAAATTTTCTTTTCTTTTCCCCATCAATGACCACTTGGGAGTATCTTTTTCAACATTTTTCTTTAGTTTACATCTCAAGGTATAACTTTTTTCATTTTTCCTACATATTTAATCATGGACTCCTCTTGTTATTACATATGTTTTTCTCGTTACTAATATGCTTTGATTAATTTAAATATAAAATTAATTGTAATGAATTTTTTAAATATGATTTACATTGTTGATTGAATGATAATTTTTTTCTTGTTATAGAATGCATAGAAGCTGGATGTTTCATACCAATCGGATTTCAACCGAGTTTCAAAGAAATTTTGAGAATTTTATAGATTTTTCATTTAATAATGTGTCAGATGGAGGTTGTATACAATGTCTCTTCTATAATTTTGTTGGGATACCATGGTTAAGACGAGAAAAAGTTAGTTACCATTTAATGAAATTTAGATTTCAAGAAAACTATAATCTTTGGTTTCACCATGGAGAGACGATTCAATCTTAGACTCTTCATAAACGAAATGAACAAAGTGACATGGGGAATATGATATTTGATCAGTTTTCATATGTGCATCATTACAGGAGAGATAGCATGTCGGTGCAAGAAGACAATGATATCAGTACACATGAGGAAAATGTTAAAGACAATGATGATTAGAGAGTGAAAATTTTATTGGATGATGCCAGAACTCTTGTATATCAAGAATGTACTAAAATGACCATGTTGGAATTTTTAATGTGGTTATATCATGGGAAAACCATGTATGGGATTTCTAATTCCTCCATTGATTATATTCTTACATTTTTGAAGGACTAGCTTCCTGATGGTGCATTTATTCCATCAAATCATTACATGGCATGGAAGTTAATTAAGTAGCTTGGATTTTCTACTACTAAATTCCATGCTTGTATGAAAGATTGCAGTTTATATTTGGAGGAAACAACTGACCGTAATGACTGTAAAGAATGTGGTATATCTCGATGGAAGATAAATGTAGATGGAACACAATCTCGTGTGCCACAGAAATTCATGTGGCACTTTTCATTGATTCCCAGACATCAAAATCTATACATGACTCCAAAAATCCCAATCAATATGCAATTGAATGATGTTGAAAGAATTAAAGGTATTGATGATTTGGTCCATCTGACAGATGGTTTAGCATGGTGGACATTTGATGCACAACATCATGATTTTGCAGTTGAGGTGCGTAATGTCAGATTGGGCCTATCATGCGATGGTTTTAATCTATTTGGTCAGATTCTTACTGCTCATATCACGTGGCCGGTTTTTCTTCATGTTTATAATATTCCTTCGTTGATGTGTATGAAAAAAAAATTCAATTTCTTGAGTATACTGATATCTGGACTTTCGGATCCTGGTAATGATATCGATTTCTACTTGTAGCCTTTAATAAAAGAATTGAAACATATTTGGGATTTAGGTGTGAATACATTTGATGCTTCATCAAAGAATACGTTTCAGATGTGTGATTCCATTCTATGGACCATAAATGATTTCCCTTCCTATGCAATGATGTCTGGGTGGAGCACGAAGGGAAAACTATCATGTTCTGTTTGTATGAAGAATACACGATCGAGAAGGATTAAATATCGTCGTAGTTTCAGTTTCATGGGGCATCGTCAATTCTTTCCAATGGATCATCAATACAGGAATAATCGTCGGAGGTTTGATAATAATGTTGACACTGAAGAACCACCACACCGTATGTTAGGAAGTGATGTTCTTGATGAATTGAAATATTTAAACATTTTATTAGGGAAAGGTCAGTTGAAATCTCGAAAGAGGAAGAATGCTAATACTGAAGTCACATACAATTGGAAAAAGTGTAGTATTTTTATGTTTTTCTATATTCGTCAACTTATTTGTCACATCATTGTTTAGACGTAATTCATATTGAGAAAAATATTTGTGAAATGATGCCTGAAATTCTTTTGAATATTAAGGGGAAGACCAAAGATGACTTTCGATCTCATCGGGATTTATTATATTGGGGTATTCGACCAGAACTATATCCTATTTGTATCAGTGAAAACAAATGGAATGTTCTATGTGCTTCTTATGTGATGACACTAGTAGAGAAAGATCAGTTTCGGAAAATATTGGAGAATATCATGGTTCTAGATGGATATTCCAGTAACATAT
The DNA here is from genome assembly GCA_963277665.1 of Viscum album. Classification (NCBI taxonomy): domain Eukaryota; kingdom Viridiplantae; phylum Streptophyta; class Magnoliopsida; order Santalales; family Viscaceae; genus Viscum; species Viscum album. The sequence continues at coordinate 1,650,388,618 of OY728121.1, read as the reverse complement.
CTAAACGAGTGAACAGAAGACATTTGAAATTGAAATCCCTAAAAATGCATGATTATCACATCCATCTTCATGAATTGATTCCAATATAAATTCTTCATTTTCTATCCAATAATGTAAGGGTGGTAGTGATTCAGTTGTGTCATTTTTTGAGACCATTGTGCTAAAAGGTTATCCAAATCATTGTTGATAAAAATACATCAAGAGGCTCCGTTAATTATGTGTGAGTTGGAAAAAAACATTTCTCCATCATTTTTCACTTGCATGCTGCATTTAATATTTCATCTTCCAAATGAGACACTTCTTGGGGGACCCATCAATTTTCGGTGGATGTATCCCACTAAAAGAAATAAGTTCACTTTGAAACCATATGTCCGAAATAAGAATTATCCTAAAGGTTCCATTGTGAGGAGTTATCTGGCCCCAGGATGTATGGATTTTTGTTCAATGTATATATTCGATGTGAGCACAAGAAATAATCAACCAATGAAAAATGAAGATGATTAGTGTGAGGAAATTCATCCTCATTTCCATCTCTTCCCCAAACATGTGGAATTGTCTGGTCATATACATTGGTTACATTGAGCTTCGAAGAGCAGAATATGACACATCGTACAGTCTTGTTTAATTGTGGTTTGTTTAATGCCAATATCAAGTATGTAATTTGAATATATATGTTATCTAATACGATATCATATCACATATACCTTATACTTTTATTGTCATTTTATGTAGAGAACATAAACAAATTATAAGTAGAGTTCATCGGTCTTTGTCGTTGAGAAGGAGAGAGGCTATGCATGTCCAAGTGTTCCTTGCTTGGTTGAAATCAAAGTTATGACCATTACATTTTATACCTTATAATATAGATATATATTTAGTTATACTACTCATATGTATTCCAGGTATTGAGTTTACCTGCTGACTTCATTTCTCGATAATTGAGAGCATTGGCTTTTGGTCACAATTCTTTGGTTTGTGACTGAAAATATTTAATAATCAATGGATATAAATTTGTTACAACTGATAAAGCGGTGAAAATGAGAACACATCATGATGTCGTTATGTTAACTGCTAGAACAGATTGTTATGCCAGTGCATTAGATAGTCAAACTCGATATGAAGATGTGTATTATTATGGACCGGTTGAGAAAATATTGTTATTGGATTACTACTCTCAAGGTCAAGTCACTATGATTAAATGTAAATTGTTTGATTAAATGATGAGACAAGGTAAATTTATTGATGATTGTAGATTTAGAGTTATTGACATGAGTCGATTCCTGCATACCGATGAACTATACATTTTGGCATCAATGGAAAAACAAGTGTTTTATGTGAAAGATCAGCTGAAACCTGATTACGTTGTCATTAATTAAGTAAACCCAAGAAATATTTTTCATGATGATGGGGATGAAATTTTCACCATTGATTCCCTAATCGGTGTTAGACAAAATATTTTATTTGATGACACAAATTGTCCCATTGTGAGAGATGTTGTTGAACCTGAGGTAGTGGAGGGTAATATATAAAAGCAACTATATATATTCCGAGTTCATTCAGTTTACCTTGATGTGAGTTTCTCAGGTTGGTACTAATGTAATTACTTTAATTTAGTTTTAGTTTGGAATGACACGTCTATTTTAGTATTGTTTGGTTTTGTTTCATTTAAGTATATTTATTTCAATTCAAAAAACTGGGTTTAAAATGTGGTTTTAAAAGTTGTATAACATGGTTGTAAATTATCATTACTGAAAGATGTTATGTCATTTTTTTGTCTGTTTTGGATTCTATGTTGTATGTATGATTTGTAAAAAAATTTGATAAAAAAATATTTATTTCTTTCTTATGCAGATTATGAAGAATAATACAGAAGCTGGTATGAAAAGATTATTTGATGTCGATCCTGTTAGAAGCGAGCGTGAGTTGTCTTCAGTGAGTATAATAATTCTAATATTTATCTTTGGCATTACATATAATACGATGTTTATATTTTTTATCAAAAAATTTTTATGGATATATAACTCCAGAGATTCCCCTTACTAGTATGGGACCGAGTAGGGATCCATCTAGACCTAGGCGGAGCTCCCGTCTTACCACTCCCCACACTGACTCATCAGTGGACATCCCATCTACCACATATGTCTGCCCTATGCTTGAGACCCCTGGGATGTTCCCATACATGCCACTGTCATCATCCCATTTACCCTCTTTTTCCCATTCCATGTCCACACCGACTCGATCGATGTTCTCACCTGTACAATTTTTATATCCATTCATGTATCCCCATACGTACTGCGCATATTCTGACATGTCTATGCCACCTCCCTTTCCTACCATCCATCCTACAAATATCGAGTTTTTTCCTTCAGCTACCACTCCTGTTCATGAAGATCATCTGAAGCATGCTGTGGAACAGATACTTCCTTCGAAGGATGCCGATTCAGCACAGTCCACGGATGCCTCAAAGCCTATTCAGGAGCATGCTTTAGGTTTTTTTATTATAAAAGTTTCAAATTATAGCATTTCACTTTTTGCCTATTGTATTTTCACTAAACTCTTCTCTTTTCACCTCTTATATTATTTAGGTGATCTTCTAGTAGGAAACGTGGGCGCACTCGAATGCGGGATGCCTGGAATCGCGAAACTCGGAATATGGTGGATTACAATCCTCAAAATAAAATGGTAGGAAATAATTCTAAGGAGTGTAGAAGTTTCATGGATACTTTAGCCAAATATCATGATATAGTTCCAGTGGAACTGGTCTCATGGATACATATAAGTGCTGACATCATGGATAGGTCATGGGTGCAGATATGGGTACATAAATTTTAGAAATTTGTATATATATTAGTAATGTTTTTATATGACTTAACATTTTTGTTGTAGAGTCGATTTAACTTTACTAATGGCGAAGCTTCCAAATATTCTCGGTTGAGTGATCTTGGAGAATATTGGAAGTAATACATGTATGAGTTACATATTGGTTAGAGGAGCAGAGTGGGTACTGAGTTAGAGGGTGTACCCACAATCCCTGACTGTCAAAAATGTCAATATCAAAAAATGATCACACATTAGAAGATTGAACAGTATAAGGTACTACGCATCATTAATGGTTTTTTTATATAAAATTTAATTCTTATTACTTGTATTGTTTTTTTTCTTAGGAAGTGTCAGCGAAAAACAAAAAAACAAAGATGAAATGACATATCTACACACATTAGGGCACACTACAATTCCCAATCATGAGAAGCGGCCGGTACATTGAATCCAATTTTTTGAATTTATCATATATGTTTGTAATCTAAATTTGTGCATTTCTCATATGAAACAAGCTGAATTGGGCATTGAAGGTCACGTACCTTATTCCAAATTATTCTGCTACAGTAGGGAAAAAATATGGAACTGTAGTTAATTCACAAACAGAAGATAAAATTCTACATTTTTTTATTTATATTTAAATCATTTATACAAAATTCATAATTTAATATGTTTATAATTTCAAAAGTCTGCCTTGGAGGCCATGGATGAGAAATAAGCTGACAACATAGGTCCAAATGATCATTTGAGTCAGGTGTTAGGTGTGGAGCATCCAGGAAAAGTCCATTGTAGACCAGGAAAAAATATTGTCCCCTATAGGTATTGGTCATCATCGGACTCCTCTAAAGCCTCTACGGCCTCTGAGTTAGAAAGTATGCATTCTGAATTAGCTACGACAAAGAAAATAGTCTTTGAGGATCTTGAAAAAAGTAAGCTAATGAATGAACATTTCATGAAAGCTATGTCAGTTTTGAGTTAGTGACTACCACTAGAGGTTTCTTCCATTTTTCATTCATGTATGGAATCAATGAGCTGTATACATAATGCCTTGGGTGATTCCCATGAGGTTCCTAGTGGCGATGACGGTGGTGGCGATAGTGATGGAGAGGATGTTGTTGATGCTGTTGTTGGTGATGAGATTGCTGATGATGATGCTGACGGTGCGGTTGGTGATGATGTTGTTGATGATTTTGTTGATGATGATAATGATGCTGGACATGGGGATGACGATGATGGTGATGGGGGGAGGGGGTATTAATCCCCTCCCTTTTTTACTTAACAGATATACTTGTGTTGGATTTTTAATTTTTTTATTCGTAGACTTCTTGTATGTGAATTTCTTTATGCAATGAAATGAATTTTGGATTATGTTTTCATCAGGGGTGTTATATAACAATTCGTTAGGTAATATTCACATGCCATATATTTTTTTATCGTTTGGTGTGTTTGTTATTATCTCACCATTTAATAATGGCCTTAGCAGGGAGGGGAGGCTTTGGATGGGGGGCTGCAGTGGAGGGTTGGGAGGGGGGCTGTAGTGGAGGGTTGGGAGGGGTGGCTACAGTGGAGGGTTGGGAGGGAGGGGGGGTCCAGTGAAGAGCTGGGAGGGGAGGGGGCTGCATTCACTTAATATCATTTTCATATACTCGACATGCAGAGGAATATCATCAGGCAAGTATGACTGTTTCCTCCACTTTGAAGCAGAAGAGCTCATCTATTGAAGGCATTGAGAAGTTTTATTTGCTTCTGATCATTTTCATTAAAGGTAAAGGTACTGATTGGTATGTAATATGACAGTTATATGAATATTCGGAGTTGACTAACTGATTTAGATGTTTCATATGATGTTTTTGGTTTTCAACTTTCCTTTCTCAAAATTTTTAATGTGGATTCGTGTGATTTAGGAAGACTCCAAACACAAAAGAAAAAGCATGTTTAGTGTGGAGGGAGGGGGTGGAGCTGGGCAGGTGGGGAGGGGGAGGGGCTCGGCAGTGGAGAGGGAGGGGGAGGGGTGGGCAGGGGGGCTGGGCAGTGGGGAGGGGTTGGACAGGGGGTTGGGCAGGGGGGCTGGGCAGGGGGGGCTGGGCTGTGGGGAGGGGCTGGGTAGGGGCAGGGTAGTGGGGAGGGGCATGGCAGTGGGGCTGGGCAGTGGGGAGGGAGGGGGAGGGGGAACGGCTGGGTAGTGGGGAGGGATGGGGATGGGCTGGGCAGTGGGGAAGGATGGGGAGGGGGAGGAGGGAAGGAGGGGAGGGGAGGGGCTGGGGGAGGAGTTGGACGGTGTCGACTTATCCACCGTCGCTGAAGGTATAGTTTCACCACACCATTTTTTAAATCATGACAAGATTTCCTTTTACTCAACTGCATCCTAAAATATGTAATTTAACACCAGACTCATATTTTCATAATATTATGTAGTTTCATGTTTGGTTGTTTAATTTTTTCAATGTATTGGTGAAATCTCCAATTTAGGTGATGCTGATTCATCTTCTAATATAAATGGCATTGAAAAGTGTAAAATTACGATATCATCTTATTATCAAGATTAACATTAATATTTCTACTCTTTTAATTAATGAACACATGATATTGTTATCATTTCATTATTGTTATTTATTCTTTCAGGTCAAGCATCATTAAAAATAGTATTGACAACATCATGGAAATGTGCCTTATAAGGGTTGGGTTCTTCTACTGAAAACATTGACATGTCCATTGAAGAAGGTAAAATTAATGTATGAAGAGTCGATGACATTTTAATAATTATGAAACGGGTTGTTTTTTATGCTTATTTTTTATTTGTGAATAACTTCACATGCATCACATTGCATTTTCAGTCATCGGAATTTGTATGTGGGCATTGGCACCCTCATTGAGTAAGTCCGTTGTTTTCTTCTACAGTAGAGCAATGACCATTGGGATCATAATTTTTATATTGATGATCCTCTTTTAGTTAGTTTATCTTTAACCCCCAATGATATTTTGAATCTGATGTTTTTTTCTGTTCAGTTTTAGAAGTTTTATATCATTATGAGGAAACCTACTCTCGAATATTTAATCAACTAAATTATTTTTAGTTCATCACTGTTACTGATCCAATTTATTATCAGCGAATGCGACTGATTCCCACTGGTGGAAAAATATTACTAGGAGTTTACATGTTTGCATCATTTGTGGGTATCAACTTCCTTTATCAGTCCTCACACCGACTCACTAATCCATTCATCTGTAAAATTAATATAAATTTTCTTTACGCTGGTCTGGGATCATGTCTCCATTATCTGCCTAGTTTATTCAATTTTATACTCATGGACTTAGGATTCAGTAAGGACATGTACTATCCTGTATTTAAGTTATCAATTATGTATTTCTAGGGTGTCACTTCTATGATTGGTGTTGAAATGACAATACTATCATTGATGGTTTGTAATTTTTAACTCCATTTGGAAATACTTTTGCTGGTTTTCACATGTTTGATTGGTGCTTGGTTGGGATTTTGGATTGTAAACAAATATTTCACTGAAGCTGATGGATTAATTAATATAAGAACGTCTACTTTTGTTGCATGTGCCATCAGATTAGTCGGGGAAATAATGATTCTTCAGGTTTTTTTCCCTTTGGAAACCATTTTTCTGTGTTTTTTACCAAGGGAAATAGAATAAAGTATTAATTGAATTCATAGGCAACTGTTTATCACAGGATGGTGATTGATGCATTGGTATTTGGAATTCTGCTCTCAGATTTTTGGGAAAATTTTTCGATTCAGATTTCTCAGGAAACTCAGGTAACTCTGCTTTTTCCATTCAAGGATGGAACTGTTCTGTAAGTAGCTAGATTTCCTATATTTTACCTTACTGAACATAGCTCTTGGAGAATTGGTAAAATTTGATCATTCATCAGAAGGCCCACAAGTTCGATATGATTTATATTTCTATTACCCTGCCTATTTGAAAGACCAGCTACTAAATTTTATACATTGCATTCAATAAAATTTTCAAAATTCATTTAGATTTATTTAATGTTTAATATTTTCCAATTACATTTTAATTGATTTCATAAATGGAATCTATAATTTTGAGGTTTAATTCCCCAGTTTAGGTGATTCTGATTCATCTTCCTACATCAATGGCATTGAAAATGGGGAAATTTCTATATCATCTTATTTTCTAGATTAAAATTAACATTTATACTCTTGTAATTAATGATCAAATAGTATAATTATAATTTAATTAATGTGATTTATTCTTTCAGGACAAGCATCATTTGAAATAGTATTGACAACACTATTGTAATGTTCCATACAAAATGGTTGGGCTGGTAGAATTGTATAAAAGGTATGTAGTATGACTATTTCTCTAGTACTGATTTAGAATATTTGTTTTTTATTTTTCAATCATCGCCATATCCTCCAGTACTGATAAACCTCTTCATATAGAGATATAAATATTAAAACATCCACCCAAGATCGTAGTACGTTTGAAATGATTAGTGGGTGTGACCATATTCTGAAATTTTCTAGTATTCATTTCTGTGGGGTATTTAATACCTAATTACAAATTTGTGATATTTTATGATGTGCACACACATATTTTTGTAGTCATCTTTCAATGTTTGTAATGACTAACCTCTCCATATTTGAATTTCTATATTGGACTGCATGGTGAACACTTGAAAATCTATAATGAAGGGGATAATAAAGTCAACTGGATGCACACTTCAGTGGAAATCAAGCAGCCTCTTACATGGTATAAGGCAAGGACCTAAATCCCATGAGATGATGTCAAGAAATTATGATTGTTGATTTGTTTAAGATGCGAATTCACATTCAAGTGATGTTCTAGGGATGAATTTTACTACTGCAGGTAGTTGTGGATCTCCCTCCTAGAAATAAACTGGTTGGATTGGATATGGTTTCAATGGGGATGGGCATGGCCTGGTTTAATGGAGAAGAAATTGGGAGGTACTGTCCTAGGAATAGCTCCATTCATGATGAATGTGTCCTTGAATGCAATTATAGAGGTAGCTTTAGTCCATTAAAATGAAAAAATAGATGTGAAACTCCAACTCATAGATGGTAATTCTCCCCAAAACTATCCCTTGTATGATAATGATCGTGAACTATCTCAAATCTGATGTTTTTGGAATGTCAACCTAGTTTGAGTTTGATTGTTTTATAGGGCGAAAATTGATATGTGATAATTTGCTTGCATGCCTCCCTATACAAGAACAAATGTGATATAGAATTAACAGAACAAAACTTGAAGAAGGACATGATCAGGTACTGCTAGAGATAGTTTCAAGTATGATATGTGTATTCTATATATTCTCACATATACATATCAATATAGTTTTTACCCTTCCTTTTCTTATTGTATATTTCAATTGGGACATAGAGGTACCAGTGGATTCCATAGCTTGTCTCCATCTAATAAATTATCATATTGGGGTGGTCATCTTATCATATGTTGGGTAAATCCTTCTTGGATAATTCCCCCTCTGGTAAAGAGGTTGTTAGCTCACTTTTTAAGGACTACAATCTATATCCTATGTAGATGGTGTGGAGGCCCCCAAAATCTTAAACAATGATAGTTGTTAATGATAATAATGGAGAAGTTAACATAGATTACAGGATTATTGTCGTATCTCTTACATCCAGGGATATTCCTTTAAGTGGTATACTTTAGGATATTGTAGTGGAACCTGTTCATGGAGGTAGTGATTCAAATATAGATGATTTAGGATCCCTATGGAGGGGAGAGAAAACATAAAATGAAAAGGGTAAAATAGAGGATGATTCTATGTGACCTGAGGAGAGGACTGAAACTAATATTCATAGATTGGCCTCTCATGATTTATCTATGGGTATTGTTCAATTCAACATTGTTAGCGTTCAAATTTCTGTGGGTATTTATACTTGGAATAGGCATACAGTCAATGGTAGAATGTCTTGTAAACTTGATAGGTACTTTTTTTTGGTTAATGATGGAGTTGATTCATGATTTTTATCTAGTTTTACTTTATCTAGAATACATTAAGGTCATAATTAATTTACTATTGATGTTTTCACATTCTAGACGGGTTGTACCCCTTCCCTTCATGTTCAAGAATGGATTGATTCTGATCCCTGGGTGTAGAGAATTTGTTCCATAATCCTAGAATATTAGTTTTCATTGTATCCTGATGAATTTATTTACATGTAAATTTAAAGAGGAGGTTCTGGTAGCACATTTTTGTCATAACATTGATAGTATTTAATATCATGATGGGTTATCCAATAAATTCATTATGTTTTTTCGGGAAATTATTCATAATGAGGGGTTTAATGCTGTTAAATAATTATTCATTCATACTAATATGCCTCATGGTATCAAATCAAACAGATATTCTATTCTTATTTGTTTTAATGGGTGCACTAGAAGCAGGAATCAGGAAGGTTTCGGGCAGCTGGATGCACTAGAAGCAGGAGGAAGGCTGTAGTAGCTGGTTGCACTGGAAGCCGGAGGCTGCGGGTAGCAGCTGCTGTGTCTGGGAGAAGGATCTATTCCCACGGTTCATTGAACTGTGGGTATATTAGTTTCCCAATAATCATCTATACCCGCAGTTCATTAAACCGTGGGTATATTAGTTTTCCAGCTATCATCTATACCCACGGCTCATTGAACCGTGGGTATGTTATCGAGCTGTGAAAATCTATTCCCACGATTCTGAAAACCATGGGAATAGATTTATACCCACGGTTTAAGAAAACCATGGGTAATAAAAAATTTCGATTGGATATCCCCCATGGGGTTTTAAAAATGGTGGGTATAGTGCAATGCCAACACCACTACAACCCACAGTTCATAAAACTGTGGGTATAGCCTATACCCACGGTTTTATGGGCTATATCCACAGTTTTAAACCATGGGAATAGGTTATATTTCCAGTAGTGTAAGATACTTATATAATCATCTGAGTCATATGGATTTGAATGGATTCCATAGAAGAAAAGTATGGTAGAGAGAAAGATTGAGTAATGGATGAAGGGAAAGAAGGATTTTCCCTTATGTGATATCTGTGGAAATAATCACCTTTGTAAATGTTTAAAGGGAATCAGTGTTTGTTATTAGTGTGGAGAAAAAGGACACCAAGTACATGATTTCAAGGGTAAGAAAAAGGTTTTAAATGTAAAATGATTCGTCTACAAGGATTTGGGACTCTACATGAATCAATGTCCCAATCATTAGAGTATAATGTAAATCATGTTGTTGGATAATAATCAAGTTATGATACTATCACAGATGAAGTGTAATGACTAGTGTTATTATGTTGATATTAAATAATTATGTCATTTGAGTGTTGTTTCAATTATGTACTCGTTATAATAATTATAGTGTATATAAGGATTGTACATTAGTACTATTTCATTAATGTATTGAGATTGTGTGGTAACAAGAATAGTGAGGGAATAACCTGTTAACCTTTTTGTAGAATACATGGTTAAAGGAAGGATGGACTTTATTATGGTCTTGATACTGAGGCATTTATTTCGAAATAAGATATAATTGAATAAGATAATGTATAATGTATATTATTGACTACCATTGAACAAATTAATTGTTTGTTTATTCCATCATTGTTGGAGTTTACAAAAAAAAATTTATATAAGGATTATATGAAGTATTCTATAAGGAATATGGGAGCATGAATGAAATAAATAAGGTTTTATGGAAATTTAGGGTGGTACTATGTTTTAAAATAATATATGATGAAGGTATTCATATGGCATTACATGAAAAAAATATCATCATTGTGTTCACCTTTCTTATAAATTATGGACTATGAGTTTGGACAGAACTATTTTAGATAATTATAATGGTTGGAATGAATTAAGTTGGACATTGGATTCTATTTTTTAAGGATAAAATATTTCTTAATATTATTTTTTGATTTTAATAAAAAGGAAAACTAGGAGGTCGGGCGAAAAATCATCCTTTTCTTAAAGGCAGTGAAGCTTAAACCCGCAACCAAAGGGTGACAAGGGTTCATCACCTACCACTGTCCTACATGATTTCTGGGTTTGTATAATGTAGTTATTTTAATTATTCTGACTAATGAATTATAATTTAATTATTTTTGGAACACTATATGATTAGAATAAATAGAGTATTTTTGAGTTCTATTGTCTTTTGGAGGGAATGAATAGTTTGTGGTAGAAAATATTTAAAGGATATAACTCTACATGTCTAGTATATTTTATTCTCTTATTCTATGAAGAAATTAATTATATAAAATTTGTTAAGGGAACTTAAAACAAAAAAGCGTGTTATCCTAATACCATATATTTTTTTGAACCAATTATATTTTAAATATTCTTAGATTGATGGCTTTGAGGCCCTCAATTCGACACTTATTTTTTAATGATGACCCCAATCACTCCCTATAAATATTTAGGTTTTACTCCAATTATGTGTCTATAATTTCCACCAATGTTCTCCTATTCGAAGCCCAAAATATGTGGTGACTTTTTCATTTCCCTTTACATCTTAATAAGACAATATTTTATTAACCCAATTTCCAATGTGGGTTTTCCACTGAGGTATTTTTCTATTTGTAACCTTTTATTTTAAAAGATCAATTTCAATTTTTGAGGACGCAATTTATTGAAGTTGGGGAGAATGTAACACCCCAAGATTTTATTTTACGTTATCTCTTCAATGTAATTTAATAAGATGTGCTACACGCAATACCGAGTTTGAGGGCACCAAGTCTTACCAAACAAGTCGTTCGAAAAGTAGTTATAAATAGTATTAACTGAATTTTGAATTTTATATACTCAATATAATTTTTAATAAATTTTTTTGTTTTCTAGAAATAATATAAGAGCATATACATTTTTTCAGATGAAAGAAGTATTTTAAAAAAAAATAAATTTTACCACCGTTTAATGGAAAACGCATTTTAAAACAAATATTTGATACTTTAATATATTCAATTTAAGGAAAATAATTTATTTTTTAGAAAATGGACATAACGATTTAGTTAAGGTAAATTTTTGGTACATTTCGGATAACTTTCATATTTTGATGAATTGTTAAAAATACTACATTTTAAATGAAAACAAATTTTTTAATCTAAATAATTTATAGTGATAAATTATTCATTATATTGGATTGGAAGTATAATTAGATTATATTTTTATCATTTAATAAAATTTCCATCATAATAAGTAATTTCACATTTAAATTCGACATAAACACAAGTCAATCTTTTGATTGTTTTTAATTTTTAAAACCCCATTTTTTGGTTTTGACAACATGAATTATTTTTAAATTAAATAATGAAACTTCTCTATTTTGAATTTTTTAAAATAGAATTCATTTTTTAATTCAGAATATAATAATTATCTTACGATTTTTTTTGGTATTTCTCTGAAAACATTAAATTTTTAAAGAATAGTGAAAAACACTACATTATTGTTTAAAACAAACATTTTATTTAAATAATTATTTAAATAAAAAGTTGGTTTTAATGAAAAACACAGTTTTTTCAATATTCATCAAAAATTGATTGTTTTCAGAAAAATAAAAAAAATCACCCTAAGATAATTTTGATATTCTGAATTAAAAAATGATCTCAATTTTACCAAATTCAAAAAAAAAAGTTTCATTGATTAATTTAAAATTAATTTCAGTTGTCAAAACCAAAAATTGTGTTTTTAAAAAGTAAAAACTATCAAAATATAGTCATGTTTTTCTATCAAATTTAAATATGAAATTACTTATAATGACCTAAATTATATTAAATGATAAAAATATAATCTAATTATACTTTTAAATCATTCAAATTCATAGTTTAACACTATAAATTATTTCAATTAAAAAAATTCAATTAAAATGTTGTATTTTTCACTATTCATCAAAATATGAAAGTTATCAGCAATGTACCCAAAAATTATCCAAACTAAATTTTTATGTACCGCTCAAAAACACAATTTAACTTCATTAAATTGAATATATTAAACTGTAAAATTTTGGTTATAAAAAGTGTTTGCCATTAAAATGTGGTAAAATTGAATTTTTTTAAAAATACTCATTTTGTCTGAAAATAATTAATTTATTCTTATATTATGTCTAAGAAACACATAATATGGATTCTAGAATAATATGGAGTATATATGTCAATAATTACCATATAAACATGTGCATGGATATTCTACTAGTCGAATAATCACATTTAATAATTAATTTCAAAATGAGGGGATGCCTAATGTCGGACATCAATACCACAAATTCATGGCCTCGTTCCAAGACTACAAATAAAATTTCTGTCAAGGCATTGTGCCAAGACACTAGATTTTCTCATGAGACCAACTGATTCATCTAGGATCTATAACAGTCTCCACTCTTCACTTACTATGTCCATTGCATTCCTCATATGAAAATAATGAAACATTAAAAAAATATTCGTATTAAAACTAGAATATGAAATGTAAATAATCAACCACAAAAAATGAAGGGAATAAGAATATCACATCCACAATAAAAAATATCATAACACATTCCATAAAATAAGGATGATTTTATTATAATAAATCAACTTTAATCAAGAATATTATCATATAAAGGATGTTGTCATAGTTGAAAATGATCAATAAATCCTTTTGAGGGGAACATCCTTTTTTTGAAATCATTTACAAGTAACACATTTATAAATTTTGTCATTTAAATTTGATTTTTTAATAAAAGGTTCCCATTCCACTTTGAAACTTTTTAAAGGAATTAACATTTTATATAATATTGTCCATATAAATAAATCATTAGAAAAACTTAAAAACATGGACATTAATGAGAAATATTTTGAAGAATAAATATTTAAAACATTTAAAATGATTTTTTCATTAATGTGTACCTTAAAAATCATTTTGAAATTCCTTTTATGAAACATTAACATGGATTATAAATATTTCCCAGAAAATACTTACACCTAAACAGTCTCGTAAAATAATTAGATTGAGGAAATAACCTTACCATCCACATTCCTTTGGTTACAGGTAGGGTTAACCTTCTATATAATGACCATAGTATGTTATTAAATTATACATGAACCATATTAATATTTTTTATATAATACATTATTCATCTATGACTTTATACTACCAATTTAATAATGATTTCCATGTTAAATTATCATTTCAGGTAAAAATCACTTTCATTAATGTATGTGTTTTAACTTGTTATTATTGATCATATCATTTAGATAATTATTTAAATACATTCAGAATATAAAACATTATTTATATATAATATATATTTGAAATATAAATATGTATAATAGATAGATATATGAAATGGAAAACACCGTTTATGGAGACGGTAGGCCATACGTACACTTAATCATTGTTTCTTTTTTAATATCATATTGAACAGAAGTAAGTGAATAATATATATGAAATTAAATACCTAAAAACATACATACATAAATAAATATATATATATATATATATATCTCTCTAGTAGTATTATTATGTCATATATTAAATTCTTATTGTTAATATATTTTTTTATAATATTGTTGAATGATGAACGTGGAAATGAATCTCATCGCGTTGTTTAAACGGTAAATCGTACGCACACACGAGTGATTATATCATTTATTTAATTATTAAAAGGTGTGAAATATGATGTTATATAAATTGTACAGAAAAATTAACATTTTTTTCATTATTTATATACATTTTACTCATCATTATATCAATCCATGTAACATAGTGTTTAATAAAAAATTACACCACGGATTTGAGACGGTAACCTCTACGTACGCACGCATGGTGACATTATCATTCATAATATGGATAGAATAATGAGTATGGTTGTGCCATATTTATAATTACATAAGAGTATGTAGAAGTTACTGTAGTTATTATTTTGGTTTGGAAATAACAAAGAAAGAGAAAGTGGAAGAAGAAAAATAATTGAAAGAGGTGATAAAATAATTATATCTTATTTTGGTGTTTCCTTTTGATTTGAACAAAAGGGCTCCTTATGATAGATTTTATTTAAAGGTAAGGACAATAGAATGAATTTAGGGAAGTTTTTAAGATATTTGTTCAAGAGTTGGCCTTTCCAAATGGATTTGGAAGTGTGATTTTGAGAGAAGGCGAAGTTCCCTTTTTAAGAAGGGTGAGAGTCGCATTAGGAAAAGCATAAAATATTAAGTTATTATACAATAATATTCGGTTTATAGTGGATAAAAATTGATTTAATTATAGGCTTAGGTGGGGATGGTTCAAAAAACACACAAAAATAGGTTTTATATAGGTTTAGGTGGCCATATTAGCCTTGCCTTTTAGATTTAACTCTTCGTTAAATATTTTATCTTTTTCCTTGTATTCTTGTTTTAGTATAAGAAATGGTTAATAAAATTTCAATAAAAATCAAAGTGAACCCCAAGTGGCTCATTGATGAAATATCTAACCTTATCTATGTACTTTGTCCAACGCTTATATTTTTAGAAATATTATATTAATTAAAAATATAGTATTTGTTTTAAAAACTTATTTATGTCAATTTTGACACAATTTGGTATTTTGTTTCTGTAAAATTCCTAACAACATTATCACCTCAAAAAAAATTTAATCAACCCCAAAATGTCATATTAACCTATAATATTCCTGGATGGAATAATAAGCCTCAATTTATATTTTTTATAATATTTATAAAATCAATAATTGTAATCATTCATTGATAAGGTAATTACTACATCATCATTGTGACATAATTAAATTTAATTATATTATCTCTAAAAATTATAAATAAAAAAACATTATGTAGGAAATAATTTTATCTTTCAAATGAATATTTATTGAAAAATTTATCTTATGTATAACCTATATTAAAAATGGTTTAGTTATTAAACATCGAATTTAACAGTTTTAAGTCTTTTTTAAATAAAATAATAATAAATATCCTAATCTTATCCAAGTGAAAAAATATGATAATATTTTGTTAACAAACTTTTTTTGGTCGAAATACACTTATCCAAAAGAATGAGGACATGTGTTAGGGCAATTGTAATATAATTGTTACATTTATTTGGTCTATTTATTTTTTATTGTGGTAAATAAAAGTAAAAATCTATTATTTAATAAAAATTATATTCATCTTATTTAACCAAATTTTACATACTAATTTCAACCGTGTCTCTTGTATTTTTGTAATTCAATTCACAAAATTAGTAAAACTCTGTTTTTTGAAAATTTGCAGATGTGTCTAGAAGGTATGTAAAAGATGTTAAAATTTTAAATAAAATTTTATACATCTAATTTTATTATAAAATGAATACAATGAATTATATTGAACATATATAGGTATTATATATCTATTTTGACTTAAAATAAATTTAAATAAAATAAATATATATTTAAATAAAAAGTCATTTTTAAACAATAACGAAGTGTTTTTTCATTATTCATCAAAAATTGAATGTTTTTAGAAAAATACCAAAAATACACCCTAAGATAATTTTGATATTCTGAATTCAAAAATGAATTATAATTTAAAAAATTAAAAACATAGAAGTTTCAATAATTAAATTAAAATTACATCATGTTATCAAAAACAAGAAAAGAGGGTTTTTAAATGTTAAAACTATCATAAGATTGACATGTGTTTATGTGAAATTTAAATTTGAAATTACTTATAAGGACCTTAATTTTATTAAATGGGAAAAATATAATCTAATTATACATAAATAAATTCAGATGAATAATTTAACTATATAAATTAATTTATTAAAATGTTTTTTTCAATTAAAATTATTTTTTTTAACTATTAACAGAAATATAAAAGATATAATAAAAACACCAAAAATTTATCTAAACTAAATTTTTATAGAACTATTATAAATAAGAAGTTTATTTTGTCAAATTGTATATATAAAAGTGTCAAATATTGGATTTTAAAAAGGGTTCTCCCTTAAAAGGTGGTAAAATTGTATTTTCTGAAAAACACTTCCATTATCTGAAAAATTGAATTTGTTATTATATTAAGTCTAAGAAACCCACTGTATGGATGATAGAATAATATGGAGTATATAAAATTCAAAATTTAGTTAATACTATTCAGAACATCGTTTTGAACGGCTAGTTTGGTAAGTCGTGGTGCACACGAACTCGGTGATGTGTGTAGCACATGTTTTTGAATTACATTGAAGAGATATGGTACTATGATATCTTGGGTGTTACCAAAATACATATTTTTCTTGGATTAGTTGGGTACTATTGAGGTTTTGAGAAAAAGCTCTCAGGATTTACAAGCCCACTACATCTGTTTACTAAGAAACATGAAATGCATTTCTAGACGGAATATTGTGACGAAATCATCAAGGAGATAAAGAGAAGGTTGATCACTACACATGTATGCTCATTACCATAAATTAGAGATTTATTTTTGATATATGGAGATTATATAAAGAATGGATTGGGTTGTAAACTCATAAAAAATTATAATTTCATAACATATGCCTCACGGTAGTTGAAGATCCATGAGCAGATCAACCCAACACATGATTGGATCAAGCATCTATGATTTTCCCTTGAAAATCAGGTGGCACTACCTCTATGGCGAGAATTATGAAATGTATAATGATCACAAAATCCTAAATTATATATTCACACAAAATGATCTCAACATTTATCCATGTATATGACTAGATCTAATCACAGACTATGATTCCCTACTTACTATCATCCTATCAGGGAAAAAAGGTAGATGATTCTCATAGTAGAAAAGAACATGATACTAATTCCATGTTGCTTATTGAGAATGACCCGGTCTTCATAGATATTCATGGATGGAATTGGAAATCATAATGGTAGGTAATGAATCCAACCATGCACAAATGATTTCAAAACCATCTATCAAATATAATTCTAAGGTGGAATAAATGGATGATATTGAGTTAAAAAAAGGTGAATGCAGTAAAGGAAGAGAATCTACTAGAGTTATATATCAATTATAATGGTGTGATTCAGTTTGGAATAAGGCTCTATGTTCTTTCATCACCTGGGATAAAGAAGGAGATATTGGGAAAGGCACAAATATCAAATTTTTCTACCCATCCCAGGTGTAAAAAGATGTTCGGTGATCTCCGATATGACATATATTGGGACCCAAAAAGAAGGAGATTCCTAAGTATATCTCAAAGTGCATGATATTTCATCAAATAAAGGTTTAGAGATAATCTTCCAAAGGGATGTGAATCCATTAAATACATCCACGAGGTAATAGGAGAATGTCATTATGGGCTTTGGACGGGGTCACCCAAAGACATCTAAAAGAAATATTGTTATATGGACTGCTGTCAACCAATCAAAATGGATTCCCACATTATTAATATTTGGGATGATCTGTCACTTGATCAAGTTGCTATGATATATGTGAAGGAAGTGTTTAGACTGAATAGAGTTCTACTATTGATTTTATCTGATCATGATCCAAGGTTCATATCTAAATTCTGGAAGAGTCTTCAACATGCATTGAGTACGAAATTAAATTTCAACATAATCTATCACAATAATAATGATGGAAAATCTAAAATGACTATTCAATCGCTTAAAGATATGATATAATCCTTCTCTTTAGAATTAATAGGTGAATGGGATCTAAATCTCCCACTGGTTGAGTTTTCATAAAATAGTAGCTCTCGCTCAATTATTCAGATATCTCCATATGGAGTTCTATTTAGAAAGTAATGTATAACTCCAACCTATTGGGATGATGTTAGTGAAAGAAAGATACTTGTACCTGGTTCTATGCATGAGATAACATATCAGGTTCAATCCATCTAACAACATATGCTGCTCAAAGTCAGTAAAAGATCTATGATGACAACCGTCAAAGGGACTTGGATTTTGATGTTGGAGGAAAAGTATTCCATTCAATATCACCATGGATGAGAGTCATGTAGTTTAGAAGGAAAGGGAAGATAATCCCAAGGTACATTGGACCCTATGATATTATTGATAACATTGGATCAATGGATTATTATCTTTGACTTCCATTGAATATATATCAGGTTCATTATGTGTTTTACATATCACTCCTAATTAAGTATATACCGGATCCCTCACATGTACTGAACAATGTTGTGGTACAATTGGATGATTGTTTCTCTTTTGAGGAGATTCCCATAATGATTCTGGACCGAAGAGATAATATTTTACAACAAATACAACCAAACTTGTCAAAGTTTTGTGGAGGATCCCTAAGAATAAATAAGAAATATGTGAACTAGTGGAGGCAATGAAAGAGAATTACACTCAACTATTTATTTAAAATAAAATTTCAAGTGAAAATTTCCAAATGGGGGAAGATAGTAGCAACATAAACTGTTTTTAATGGATTTTATCCCTTCATATAGTAGCGTCCTAATCAAATATAATTACATATGGACCATAATAAGTACTTTATAAACAATGATTTAATAAAATAATTATTATTTCAGGAATTTAAGGAACCAATACCAATGAAATATTAACATGACCTTAAGAACAGTAATATGAACATTATGAATAGTAAACTGGCCCACTGAATAGTATCCTCACCCATGAAAGTATATATAAACTTTATATATCCTATAAGTGAAAATGTGATATAATTATATCATAGTATAAATAAGTAAATATTTTAAAAAATATTAACAATTCTTGGAAATTTTATAAATCAATAATATATAATTACAATTTAATAATTTAAAATAAAATTTATTTTAATAAAATTTATTCATAGATAAATATTTTTATTTCTTATAATTTTAACATATTTTTCTGAGACCTCGGTAATTTTTAATTTCTTATACAAATAGATATAATTTTAAAATATATATTTCCCATGTATGTGGTGACATTTGTTAAAAATAAAATTAATCATATTTAGAAAATTGCATTCATAAAATGGATTTCATTTTTGAATTATACATGTTGAAAAATTGTAAGAGTGAATTTTGTGGATTTTTCTGATGTACGTGTATATTTCTGAATAGTGAAATGATGAAATTTTCAATATATAATAGAATTGTTACCTATTAATAGATTATTCATCATTATACCCCTCCCTCTCTCCCTTTTATTGAAAACGGAAATCGTCACTCGTGATGAGTTAATTTACCGACATCGTGGGTGATGCACTTTCATTTTCTGTTAACACATTAAAGGATGTTTATAAAATAAATAAATGGTTGTAAAAATATTTTAAATTTTATATTATATCCTATTATATGTTTTTTAACTAACTTATATACACAATACAAAATTATAAAACCAAACGAGTTCGTTTTGATCAAAAACCCGCCACAATTAACCTAAAATAATCATTATTAATTTTTATCTAATTATTCATCCTCATTATATATAACGTAATTATTTATAAGACCATTTAAAAATAAGTAATATCATTAATAACATATAATAACAATTCTGGATATTTATCCTAATTTTACTTGAACATCCATTCATGTTTACAAATGAAATGATCCTAAAAACCGTGAAAATGAATGCTCCTAAATGACAAAATTAAAAAATATAACTGATATAAAAGTCTATACATGAACATAATAATTCAAATTCATGTCTAAAAGGGTCTGGATTTATTAAATAATGAATCTAATGTGATTATATTAAATATTTACTTTAAGGAATCTTATAGACACAATGTAAGAGGAATTCTCAAACCCAACTCTCTTTCTTTGGGTTTTCCATCATTCAACACATTTTTAGTACATATAATCTGTAAATATCATTTATAAAACATTATATTTAATTTTATGGCATATAAATTTTATATAATTGATTTCATGGGAGACATATTTTTTTCAAAATATGTCTTCTTATAAAAAACAACAAGTTTACTTCATGAGATTTTTTCTTCTTCACTCAAGGATGATGATTCTTATATCATGGTTTTTTAGAATGGTGGAGGCTGGGCCTCTTATTAGAATAAATTAATAGATAGTAGATGAGAATATTACATGATAAAAGGCAAAACCCAAAGTAGTAACTACTTACCGATCTTTTTCAACAGTCGTTCACTTAGCCTCCTTTCTTCTTCCTGAAGGGAGTTCCAGTCAACCCTGTCATGACTGTGCCCCCCACCTCTCGATCACCCCCTACATGAAGAAAGAGATTTAATAATTTTTAAAATATTATCTGCATCATTACATTCAAAATCAATAATATCCCCCTACCATTCCTCGAATTTTTCAGGAGAAGTGTCTCTTTTCACAGGCATCACAATTCCTTCAATAGTCATTGCTTCAGTCGAGTCCACAATCTCTTGGTGCTTTTTCTCATTAAGAGAGATCCATGTTGAATACTCCATCTCAATTACACCTATATTCTGCTTAGATAAAGAGGCATTGATACATGCAATCGAATGCTCAACCACCACTGGAGTAGAAATAATGGATTTTGTCTTCTTGTAGGAAACCAAATGAAATCCTTCACTATCCACTATAGGTTTTGAAGATTTAGAAAAGGATGTAGAGTAATATTATAAGATATTTTAACCTTTTTGGTTACCTAGAGAAACCATATATTCTTGTGATAGTTGGTGATCCAACTCTAACTGGACTCCTTTGCCTGTATTATAAGTATGAACGATGTGCACATTCGCCTCTTCAGAAAATATCACAACCCAAGATTTCGTCTTGTTTTCAAAGGTGGAGGCATTTGGATGGTCTCCCATTTTTGGATAAATAGTTTTCACCTCTTTCTTCCTTTCAACTCCTAATTTATCATCACTTTTACAAGGTACATGATGTTGCAGCAGAGGAAGAACATCATCTTTCATAGTATGAGTTTTTCTCTTTTTGAGACACTTACTCATGTCATTGAAACACAAACCACAGATGCTGAAAACTATAGAGCTCCTACAGGTAGATGATTCATGGCCAATAACATCTCATTCCATAAAGAATTTGGGATCTTTTCATAAATGATCTTCAACTCAATAATATCATCATCAGTTAAAAGAATTACCTTTTCAACAAGAGTGGACCCCAGTTCGACCACCACCAAGAATCTATTAAAGTTCCCGAAACGAGAAACTTCAGTTTCCTTGTCAATTATGATCGGGATACCGATGAATAAGGAAATATCATTCAAGATTTTAGGATTCCAGAGAATCCAGTTTATATAATAAAATCGTACCCAGATTTGAGTGGTGGAGTTACCAAACTCAAAGGGATTGAATTTGTTATCCCATTCACGCAAATGAATAATTCCATGTTTAAGTGCTATTGAACTGAAGCCCTAGGCTTGGACATTGAATTATTCTGAAGGGAGTATAATATGAAAATATACTTGTCCTAGTGATACACACTTCCAAGATGAAAAATCCCAAATTGATGAAATCTGCACCTTGAGATCATCCTTTTTTAGAGGATGAGTACCTCTATGAAGAAATAAACAAGTAATGATTGAGAACTAACCCATATTATGTCGCTATGATACTGTGTGAGGATCAGATTTAATATGTGCAATATTCATTTTTTTCGAATAGAAGGATCAATTACACCTTTGAATCTTGAAAAAGAGTGATTAATTGAAAAAACCCTCATCCAGAAAACATTGGCTACTGATCGCTGGAGCAGTTTGAAGCACCATAAGATATGAAACTTCAACACTCCAGCCATCATCACGCTTTAATTGAGGCTATTCAGACACATCAGTAGAAACCCTTCCAGTGTGACCCACAATATCATCATAAAGACTCTGCCCCTCTTCAAATTTAGGTCCAAATCTCTCTGACCCATCATGCGAAACCGGCTTTGAATATGGAGAAGCTCGAATCCCATCTTCAGCACCCGCTTGTTGAGGATCAATATTCATAGGTGAAGTACGCTCTGATGAACCCGCAACATTCTTCGGTCCGCACTCTTCTCTGCCCAAGTCCCATCAAAGGAACTTTAAACCCTTGTTGTTCATCCTACAATTTCAGTAGGTAGAGTCCATCCATCGCCACGCCTAGATTCAGTATACTTGGATGCATCAAGTGATGTGGACGCTGAGACCTCTCGCCTCCTATCTCCAACTCTTGTTCGCTGAGAACCATTCTTCACAGGTGATGTGTACTCAGATGAAACCACAGAAACCTCAGGGGCATCGCACTGTTCATCCCTAGTCCCATCCGAGGGGCTCAACACCATAGAATGTCTAATGCAGTGAGCGACCGTCGTGGGGTGAAACACTAGTTTGTAGCACCATGGGAGAGGCCAATCCGAACACTAGTATGTAATGCCATCCATTCATATATCAAGTATTTTATCCTCTATTTCAGTTGGGAACTCAATGTTCGTGAATTAATTATTTATGAAATGAAACCCATTCATTTACAAGGTTTATTATTTTCCCAAATACCGATATAAGTTCTATGTGGTATGCATGATAATGTAAATTTTATAATGTGATAGGTGCACCTGGAATTATATAGCGTAGGGTAAATGTTATGATCTGACGGATGCACCTAGAATTACATAGAACTTCCATTCCCTGAGTGATGTCTTTTATCTCATGATTAGTCAAAAATTAAACGAACATAATTCTATATTTCTTCATAAATATGGGTGGCAGTAGAGAAGTAAGACATGACGGTTAAATTTTATGTATTTCCATATTTCAATCCTTTTCACAATGCTTCCTTTCATGATTATGATCCAGTTTCACTATTATGTTGATAATGATTATGCTCACCCCATGTGATATTCTTCATGTTGTTATCTATCCACTTTATGGGATTTTTGATCACCCTTTTTTATGTATATCCTCAGGTGATTACTTGTTCTAATGAGAATACAAAGTCCATTATGAAGTTAGAGAATAATGAATTAAATAAATTTTGAAAATTTCATGTATGGTCCTAATTTTCTATAGACACTAATATTTTATATGATCATTGTATAATTAAATTATGTTTATTTTCATTAAAATTATGTAATATTATTGTAAGAAAAATCAGGGTCCCTATAGGAAACATAATAAAGTGAAATATAAAATTCTCAATGGGGGTAAACATGGAAGATATCAATCATATGAGATTATAAAATGAATATAAGCCTATGATAACATAATTAAGTTATTGTTCTCATTGGGAAAGATTCATACCAATAAAATATTAGATCATAAACTCCAAAACTATGTAATATCCCTAGGAATGATTAATAATTGTGTCAAAATAAAAATCATTATTCAGGATTCAAAAATAGTCTTTTCTATTCATAATCGTAGGAAATAATAATCATTTAATCATAAATATTTTAAATCATGTCATTGTATAATATTTGGAGTATATTTATATGTAGTCACACTCACACATAAAATTTAAAACCTAACCATTCACAATCACATCCACATATATTATTGTGACCATATCTAGTAGAAATTAAAATCACCCATTAAATATTATAAAAACTACTCTTAATCATTTCCATTCTTATCGTCATCTTCATCTCATGAGATATCGATATCATATAAATTAATTCATTAGAGTGATATTACGGACCCACCCATCACAAATTAAAAACCATGCATATGTGTTCCATGGGATCAAATAAACACTCTTAAATTAAAAATATCATAACTTTTGGGAAGGTATAGTGTTTCATAAACAATACATGATTTCATCATAGCATAACCCATCGAAATTAAATGTTCTTCATGAAAATTTTATCATAAATTATTTAACCCTTATGGAATGAAACAAGTTTCATATAGTAATATTTAAAAAATAACCACAATAATAAATCTAGAGGAAATATTTTGATGATATAGTAATATAGTATCTCTAGTTAAGTATGAAAATCCTTAAATGAGGCTGACATAGAAGAAAAATACCTTTAAAATGTCATTATAAATGTTCATTGAAATTGGAGAAAATTAAACCTTTACCTAGAATGCATTTTAAATAATAATTCCTAGAATGTTGAGAAAATTATTTTATTTGAAGATAAAAAATAATACAAGTTACGATATCTTCAAATAAAATAATATTCATGAATATTGGAAAATTAATTCCTTCTATAAAAATTAAAATAATGATTATTTTCACCTTTATATTATAAGAATACATAAATTTCCAATTTAGAATCCATTTTAAGAATTCCTTATAAAAAGGTTCAAATATAATTAAAATATGGTTTAAAATTACTTAAATAAATAAATGGATAATATAAAATGACAATATTGAATTTTTTTTAAACAAAATCTATATGGAATAAAAATTTAATCGACTAAAGTGGAAATATATTTGGTTTATATTAAACACATTTTATCTCTCATCTTATGTAATAATAATTTTTAGGATAATAATAATAAAATTAATTAATTTGTATCATATACACCACACAAAATAAAACATCATGGAATATTGAATAATTCTCATAAAAATAAATGTTTGTTGAGAGACACTTACGAAAAGTCTCTTATTTCCTCATAAGAGTTAAAAACTCATGTATAATAAATATATATTTATTATAAATTTATTCAATAACAATTATATGTATTATAACCATTTATTATTTACTCATTATTTCTTATAACTCATTTAATAAAAATTATTTATGAAATTCTCTTTTTTTGGGTGACAACTATTTCATTTTTCACGCATGATTAGTTAAAACAATTCATGTCCACATACATTAATAATTATTCTAAAATAAAAAAAATGGAGTCATTTCGTAAGTATAATATTAAATATTTGTGTGCATTTTATGTATTAAATTTAAATAGTGACAAAAAATGGATTTCATCAATTATTAAAATGAAAATATGTACGAACACATGAGTGAAGTTCCCCCTTTTTGATGAAAGGAAAGAAAAGAAGTTATATAATAATTCGAAATTAAAGAAACATTATTATTCCCTAAATATCCAATATATTCATTAAATGTATCATTATTATATGAAATGTAATGAAAAAATGGTAAACAAATCACATTTCCTCATGGAGGTGGAAGACGACATTTACGCAAGATCGAAATAATAATTTTCCATTGGATATATTGTTATGATGGTAGATAAGATATTGGAAATATAAATTTGTAATTATTTCATAAATATCACATATAAATAATAAATCCATCATAATAACCATCCATGATATAGGGTGGTTAAAAATGAATCGTATCATTATGTGGAGGCGGTAGTCCACATATACACATGATCATTACATTTGTTTCCCAATAAGGGAATGGATTTGAATTTTTTTTCCCATAATAATAATAAATTATAACAATATTTGTCATATTTTTATCATTAAGTTTGTGTGAATAAAATATATTCATAGGAATAAATGGTTGATATAATCATTGAAATAATCTGTAATATGATTTCCCCTTCATTATGAGACCTTATTTTGATTACATATTAAGTAATAATATGATGGTATTAGGGTAATAATAGAATATTTAGGTTGAAATAAAAATATATAGGAAGGTATTATGGATTGGATTGGATCATATTGTGTCATAAAACATTGTCAATAAGTTGGAAGAGGATGTTTCCTTTTATAAGTGAGTCAAAAGACACATTTTGAATTACTTAAATGATTTAAATATGATATATATATATATATCAGAATAGAGTCATTTCAAAAAAAAAGGATGTAATTAAAATTTAAGGAAATAATATGGTCTAACTACATTCAACAAATAATATTTATAAATATTTATCTCACATTCCAAACCTTATATTTTGGTTTAACCCCTAGTGGACATTTTTTAACATCTATAATGGGGACACATTTTTTGAATTTAAGGGTAATCAAAATATTATTCTATTGTAAAAAGTGGCTAAAATTGTATATTCATGTAATTTTAAGACAGTTTACATACCACCTTTTTTCTTTCAGTGATTTTTTGTTTAAATCAATTAATAAAATATTGTTTGTCATAAAATATTATTTAATTCATTTTCGGGACTAATAATTTATTTTTAGTTTACAGATTTGAATATTAAATGGAAATAGACAATAAAAACTTCCAATAATTATACTCTATAACCAAATATAATGATTTTTTTAATTGCAAAATTAATCATAATAGAAACAATTTAGTGTTTTTATATCATTTCTATTGATTGTTTTTCTGCTTACATAGGAACTTCATTGATTTTTCATAAGCACTCTGGGTAATTATAACATCTGTAAAAATTAAAAAATCCTAATATAAAAAAGTATATTATTTTTAATATATTAAATATTTATCTAAAATAACTTATATTTCACTCTATGAGAAAAAATTTCAGTCATTAATAGAAGGAAGGTGAATTTTTTAATTTTTTTCATTACTTAAAATAATATATATTTCACTATCAAATATAAAAGGTACCATATTTTCAAAAATTCTATTATTATTTTTGGTCGGTTGAAAAAATATCATAATTATAATGGAATATATGTTCTATGGAGGTTTTTATTTCATATATAACATTTTTAACAATTTTTTTTAGATATTCCCTTTTGAAGATGACAAATATTTTTCATAGTTACTATTCATATTAATGAAAAGTTATACTGAACTATTTATGAAATTTGATCCTAATAATTCCAAATATTGAATCCATTTTTAAGGATTAAATTTATATAAGTTTATTAAATAAAATTTAACATAAATTTTCAAAATGAAATTAAAATATTTTTTAGAAAAATTGGTATTTAAGCATAAAAATGATCTTTTAGAAAAATAAATTTCAATGATAATTCATAAGTATTTATATATAAATTATATAACAAAAATAATAATTACTTACCCTAAAACCAA
Source organism: Viscum album (assembly GCA_963277665.1). Classification (NCBI taxonomy): domain Eukaryota; kingdom Viridiplantae; phylum Streptophyta; class Magnoliopsida; order Santalales; family Viscaceae; genus Viscum; species Viscum album. The sequence goes on along the minus strand of OY728121.1, from coordinate 1,650,361,012 downwards.
GTAAATAACATTACTTTTAAATTACTTGATTAAATGAAAATAATTAAAAGATTCTTCAGAATCAATATTTTTTATTATTCACTAAATAAATATATTTTAGAAAAAAACCAAAGAATGCATAGTATGATAATAAAAAACACTTAATTAAAAAATTATATTAATTAACACAAGTAAAATATCAAAAAATGTTTTTGATTAATTATAATAACAATGCACAATAGAAAATAAAGATTCTTTTTGGAAAACCTATTCTTGAACAAAAAAATAATATTACTACTAATTGAGTAACTTTTTATTTTTAATTACATAAAAAAATTAATTACATAATACCATTATATATATTTACAATAATTTGGTAATTCTTATTCATACTTCCAATTTAAAGATAATTTGTTAATTGTAATAGTTAAATAATAATATTTTTATATTATATCATAGTTCACATAAAGCATGGTGCTGTGTTTTACGAAACATATTGATCATTTTATTCTCTTAAACTAAATTTAAAATGTGTTGAACAAATAATGTGGGTTCCCTAAAAAGGTAATGAGCCTCACATGTTTGAAAAACGTTTTTTTAACTTTGTGTCCAAACCCTTCATTAACAATTAAAATATCTAAAAAAAATTATTTTATCAAAAAAGATAAATAAATTAATTCAATATTTTTCCAACATCTCTAGATATAAAACATAGGTACTCTTGTGGCTATTAATGGTGATTAAAATACCTATTAAATCCAATTATGTGGGATCTAGAGGCATTTGCCTATGAAAATTCATGTTAAAAGGTCATTCTTCCTTTGATATTGAAGTTCCATTTGATATAATCTGCTATTCTAGGAGGATATAATATATTTATTGTTTAATATCATGATTTATGGTTTCTACTGTGATCTAATGAGGAATTTTTAATGTTCGGAGAGTGGATCATTAAGGACATTTCATGATGCTCGATTCCATCAAATGGTTCAAAGAAACGGTGGCACCGAGCAAGGTGGCACCATCACGATAGCACAGTGATGGTGGCACCGGTCACGATCAGCCACTGAAATGGTGGAAACTTGATGGTAACACCCTGACAATCGAACCGCGATGGCGATACTGTGATGGTCACACCGTGATGGTGACACAACTTAGTGTGGCACCGTGACCGTGGCACCATTAAAGTGTCTCACAGAATAGTGTCCCACCATTCATTCTTTTTCCAGTTCCGCTCCCCCAATTGTATCTTTTGACATAAGAGTGTTTTAATACTCCCTTTTAATGCCTTTTTAAATCCCATTAATGATATCTAAAATCCCCCATCTTTTGGGTGACCCTTATGTTACCAAAACATGGGGATTTTTCTTAGTGTCTCACCCTTTTTCACGTACTTTCCAGTTCCGCCCCTATTGGCATTTTCCTCTATTTAAATGAAACCCTTTAACTCACGGAATTTATGGCCACCTCTTCTATGAGAATTTTAAATGAAAATTAATTCCATCATGTGTAACCACCCAACTTCTTAGTGAAACCACAACCCACCTTTTAAGACATTCAAAATTCTTATCCCATAACTCCAGCATCTCTCCTACTTATCGTATGTGAAACATTTCATTCCTTTTTTTCTTCTTTTTTGGACTCTTTTCCTTTCCTGGGATAGTTTGGAGCTCCCCCTTCCCAGGGAAAGTGGGGCACTTGTTCTGGATCATTTCTAATAACTCTTAGAGTCCTCAGAGTTCCTACCCAACAATACATGTATCCCCAGTTCATGGAACATGGAAAAAAACATCAATCGTTGATCAACTATATAGGGTTCTACCTTCATCTCTCTTTTATGTGTATCATGTTCAGTGGGGGTGGGTATGATAATGTTTCTATGGGGATTGATGAAACCAATGCCTTAATAAAGATAATAAACAGACATTTAGATAATGATGGTGTGTGTTTGATGATGTTGTTGTACTCTTCTACTTCTTCTTATATTTTTTGAATTACATAGGATTATGTACACTAAAAATCATGGTCATTGTTGGTCATTCCTTGTGCACTAATGAACCTTTGATTTCTAGATAATTCTATGATTGAATTTTTATAACATGGGAACTGGATAATCTTGTAAGTGTGTCTTATTAAATGGATGTTCGATGAATAATAACCCTTGTTTGGTAACCTCAGTTAACCAAACAGAAATACAGAACTAAACGAAGGGTGTGTCTAAATCAGAAAACTCTCTTAATCTATTCGGGTAATGTGTATTATTGTTCTACATGATTCTTGTGAGGTGACATGGATAAGGATGGGATCCCCGGTAGTGTAGTTGTAGCTTGTGGCCTTGGGGACCATGTGGGGTCAAATTTTGGGGCCTAGTTTGGTTCCAGTACTTTGAGGGATCTCATAGATTCTCCTTTGTTGTTGTGACATTACTAGCGAACTGAGTGTGAATGATTAAATTGCTCTTTGGCTTTTTTTTCCTTCAATGGCTTGTGGCTATGCACGTTAGTTTCCTAGTAGTGAATAATTATCTAAATGGAATCACATGAATATGAAATCAAGAATGGGTTCAATGGGGAACTGTTTTCTAGGTATGGTTGTGACATGGTTGTGGTTGTGGTGCTTCTTAACAATGAATAGTAACGAGGGACTTTGTGTATGGTTAGGTTTTGGAACCCCTAGGAATGAATGATTGATTTTTACCTATATGTACAATTTAGTTTTTATGTTTCTCATTCGCGCCCAACCCCGGTTGAGCGCTTCATTTCGAACACGCCCATTTCATGGGGGAGGGTGTTTATCCCAACACTCCTTTTAGTGGATGGTAATTTGTTCCTTTTCTTCTCCCATTCATGAGTATCCATATACTTTTCGAGCAGACTCTGATGGCCAGAGTTCCATTATAGCCCATGATTGTTCAGCCATGGTAGTTGTGGAGGTCGACCCAGGTGTGTGTGGGTAGGTTGTTTCCCATGTGTCTTCGCGATGAGGTCCATGTTTCACTGGGTGTTCTAGTATGTGTTCGATCCCAAGTGTCTTCGGTCCTAGTGGAAGTTGTTCTGGCCTAGGTCTCTATAGGAATGGTTACATGTGGTTGTGGAATAGGTGTTTGTGGGTGGGATGTGTGGTCGTTGTTTCCATGGTGTGTGCATGTGGGGTATGGCAGTTGGACAATGATGAAAATATAGGCCAAGGTCCGACGCTTATGATGTATTCAATTACTAGTGGGGAAGTGGTGTGTGGTACCCAAACATTGATGTGTTATTACTATTACCTTACTAGACTTCTGTTTTTGGGAGAGTGTGCCTTGGATAGGTTAGGGTGGATAGTTTGCTAGCTAGGTTATTTGGTTATCTCCTTTTCTCATGGTGAATTATAATGACTCCCTAATTGTGCCTGAGAGCTTTTGGTTTTTCCCTACTGAGTATACTTGTATACTAATCTTATGTTTATAAAACTACATTCTGGTTTTGAGGAGGACATTGAGGACTGTGTGAGGTAGTACTAGTTCAGGAATTGGAAAAGTTGTTATTATTGTTTTCCATTCAATGGTATATCCATTAGAGTATTCTTGTGTTGTAGTAATTATTATTTGAAACATTCATATTGGAAAGGATTTTTTGGGATTTTCTATTTCTTATAGTTTTGGTGTTTTTTGTGATTTACTATCTAATCTCCCAATACAACTAAATAAAAAGGGTAATTCCTTTCATATTAAGTGTGATTTTATACCCTTGGTGTTTTTTGACACTCTATGGCCTATTGAAGGAAGGTCTCAGGGGGTTATTATATCTCCCTCAACCTGAGGCCAGAAGGGATTGACAATCTGATATCCCTCTCCCTCATCTTGGTGAAGGCGTGTCATTACATAATGGTACCATAGGAAGAGGGTTGAAAGATAGGATAGAGTCCGGAATTAGGAACCATGAGGATTTCATGGAATGGTAGGGCAAAAGTGTTAGGCAATCTTGGTGCCTGGAATAGGCCAGGGAAGACCAGCTAGGACATGGGATTTTATGGCCCCTCGTGATCTGATTCCAGAACTCTTGGCCAACTGAACGACCAAGTAAGGCTACACTGATTGTAGGGTAGTGACCCTAGTAAAGGTAAATGACTTATAAGGACATGTGTTCTTGTTTGTCTTGGGAATTTTGGGGACTTAAAATGATTAAAATGTCTAATAAAAATCAAAATAAATCATCTACACTACTCGGGCTTAGGCATTTTTTTTTACATTGAAACAATAGAACCTAGACGATGACCATGAGTAGTCTAAGCAATCAAGGCCCCTGTGGTTGATTTGGATGATCGGAAGAGGGATAACTGGGAGGAGGATGATTAGTGGAAGAGGATGCTTCGTGCCTTTTAGCGGCAGACCCACGGGAAGTTCGAGATAAACGTCTCAGACATGGAGACCTAGAGCTGGGCTGAGGAGCAGGTGATAGCATTTAGCTTGATTCGGGATCTGTAAGAGTATATGGATCCTCTGTAAATGAGCTAGATGCGGGGAGTAGAACGTCAGTTTTAGAAGATCTATTTTGGGTAGAATATAGAGGGTGATGTTACGTGGGCTGACTTCGAGAGGGAGTTCCAAGTAGAATTCCTCTCTTCCACAATTAATGTTGAGAAGCGGTATGAGCTACTCTCCCTTCAACAAGAGAGTATGTCAATGAGGGATTTTGGGATCAAGTTCAAGGATGTCCTTTCCTTTTCTGTAGACCTCTTTCCTAATGAGGAGTCTCATGTGAGACATTTAGAGGGGGAAATCCAAAATTCTCTCCAGTATGTTGTTACTCCCATCACCCTAGAGACGTAATTGGAAGTCTAGAAGATGGATGAAGTTGTGGAGAGGATGCACACGCCGAGAGGTGTTCCATGAGGGGGATCTAGTTGGGCTCATAAATGGGAAAGGCCGTTAGTAATAGGCCTCCAACGTCAGAGCTTTCTATGTTTCAGCTAGTGGGGAGCAGGCCCTAGAAGTTCCAGTTTCGATCTCCCTATCCTTTCCCTTTCATTTCTATCCTAGTACCGATATGATTCATCTATGGAAGTCGTGGGAGCTTTCTGAATTAGTTCCCAGACCGAGTATATTACGGTGGGGTGGGCCGATCCAGCACCCACATCAACACCAACAGTTTCCAGCATGACCCTTTCAGTAGCAGCAGCAGGGACAGCGAGCTCCCTCTCCTCTGAGAGCAGAAATTTTGCAAGGAGGCCAACCTCAGGGCACTCCATAGGGACCACGACCAATTTATTTTCAGGGAGGTGGTCGATAGTCGAGGGGTAGAGGAGTTGGGCATGGGCAGTTACAGGCTATAGAGGCAATAATTCCAGCAGAGTTGGAAGTCGATCGAGGTACAATCTGTCTGTTCAAAACTGTTGTATCTGTGTTGTTTTATTCAGGAGCTTCTTACTCATTTTTTACCCAGTCAATCCCTTTCTTTGGTTCTATATGTAGAGAGACTTCCCATACCCCGAGTTTTGAGTATGCTATTCAGAGGTCAGACCATCTTATCTTATGTTTTCTGAGAATATAGACTGATGTTAGGACCACACCAGTCCAGTGGGGACCTTCTTTTGCTAGAGATGTAGCCATATGATGTTATTCAATGCATTTAATTTCTATTCTATGTATGTGATGTTACCCACTTCTTCCAAATAATGATCTAGATTTCAGATGTGGGTAGGGAATGCGTGATCTTCAGGGTGAGTGGGGTTGCTAGGAGGGCAGTTGGCGAGTGAAGCCCCTTCTTTATTTGTTATCCGAGCTATCAGTAGGGGTGGAGGATAAACATATGGTGGATGTTTCAGGGATTTTCAATGATTTCATGGATGTCTTCCCTATGGAGGTGGTCACTTTACCGACTCAATGTGACATTGTGTTTGGGATAGACTTGGAACCTGGTGCTCGTCCGATTTCGATGGCTCCCTATTGGATGGAACCTTTTGAGCATCGGGAGTTATAGATTCAGATTCATGATATGATGAAGAGGGGTTCTATTTGACCAAGCACATCACAATAGGGTGCCCCAATCTTAATCGCGATTAAGGCAGATGGAGGTCTCAGGATGTGCATATACTACTGGATACTGAATCAAGTAACGTTCAAGAATCGTTACCCTCTGCCGAGGATAGACGACCTCTCTGACCAATTGAAGGGGGTATGATTGTTATCCAAGATTGAACTATGGTCAGGATATCACCAGTTGAGTGTGAATATGGGTGACATCTCGAAGACTGCCTTCAGCTGCATATATGGGAACTTTGAGTTTGTGGTCATGGAATCCGGCGTTACGAATGCATGATCCATGTTCATGGGTCTCACGAAAACTATATTTTGGGAATATCTTGGCTATTTTTTTGTTGTATTATTAATGACATCTTGATCTACTCAAGACCAGAGGATGATCACGTTGAGCATATGATGACAGTTTTGGATGTCCTATGACAACACCAACTCTACTGGAAATTGTTGAAGTGCATGTTCTGAACATGAGACATGCACTTCCATGGACACGTGGTGTCCGACTAGGGAATAGAGGTTGATCTATCAAATTATGTAGTGGTATTTTCTTGGGAATCACCCAATAACATGGTGGAGGTTTGTAGTTTCTTGTGTCTAGTGGGTTACTACCAGATATTTGTGCCCAACATCTCCCAAGTTGCGGAACCTTTGACAACCTTGACCAAGAAACACCAGGCTTTTCTATGGAGGGAGTACTATCAGGAAGACTTCAATTATCATAATGGGAAATTAGTTAATGCCCCAGTTCTGAGGATTCCAAAAGAAGGGGTGATGTTTGAGGTATTATGTGATGCTTCAGGCCAAGGATTGGGGTTTGTGATGATGCAATAGTAGGGGTAATCTCTTATGGGTCTAGGCAGTTACACAACCATGAGCGTAACTATTCCACAAACGATTTGGAGCTCATAGTGGTTGTGTTCTCACTAAAGATGTGGTGACACTACCTCATCAGGGATAACTTTGTAGACTCCACAGATCACAAGATATTAAGGTATATCTTCTCCAAGTGGGAAAAAAACTTGCGGCCATGGAGATGAATAGAGTTTTATCAGGACTACGACTATGAAATATCCTACATCTCAGGAAAGGGGGACATGGTTATTGATTCCTTGCGCAGGAAGTCATAGTAGGATACGTATTGAGAGTCGAAAGATGAATGAAAAGTGATGGTGGTGTTTGATTCCCTACACCTTGATGAATGGGTGGATGGTGGAAGAGGTTTTTTGTTTCAGATGATAGTGCAGTCCTCTCTGTTTCTACAGTTGGAGGAGTCTTAGTGGGGAGACTCAGAGGCTGATGTGATGCGCGATCTTTTTAGCCAAGGCAATGCTCTGGAAGGATTGTCAGTAGATGATATGAATTAGATGATGTTACAAGGGAATTTGATCATCCCGGTGGAAATGTGGAAGAGTTTTCTTGGTGGGTTTTATAACACAACCCTGGATGTGCACCCAGGAGTTTCCAAGATGTATCAGGGCTTGAGGGGTCATTTTTTGTGTCCCGAGGTGAAGCGGGTAGTGGCAGAGTTTCTGGCGAAGTTTCTTGTTTGTCAGCAGGTGAAGGCTGAACACCGGGTCCCAAGAGGTCTGTTACAAACTTTAGATGTCCCTGAGTTGAAGTGGGACGACATCTTGATGTATTTTATCACCTAACTACACATAGTTCAAGGGGGTTGTGATGCCATCTGGGTAGTGGTGGACCAGATGACGAAATCAGCTCTCTTCCTGGAAATCAAGGATTAAAGTGTAGTGGATTCCGTAGCACAATGGTATGTGGATGAGGTGGTGTGGTTTCATGGAGTTCCTAGGTCCATAGTCTCTTATTGGGATACTAGATTTACCTCATAGGTCTGGAAAGGACTGAAACACGATTTTGGCACCCATCTACGCCTTAGTACTACATTCCACCCCCAGATAGATGGGGAGAAAGAGAGAACAATCTATACGTTGGAGGATATGTTATGGGAATGTGTTTTAGACTTTAGGGGAATGTTGGAGAGACACTTTACTTTGATGGAGTTATCCTGGAAAAATAAATATCACCCTACCATTAGCATAGATCCATTAGAATCTTTGTACGGGAGGCCATTTCACTCACCTGTGTGCTAGACAGAGGTTGGGGAAGCATGTATTCTTAGCCCAGAAGTGGTGTAAAGCATGACAGAGAAGATTAATCTTATAAGATAGATGATTAAGGTATCCCATGACCGACATATGTCATATGATGATAGTAGTAGGAGACCTTTACAGTTCTAGGTCAGGGACCACGTGTTCTAGAAGGACTCCCCTTGGCGTGGAAAATGGTGGTTCTACTGGTGGAGTAATATTTCTCCTAGGTTCGTCAGAACCTTCGAGGTGTTGCGGAGGGTCGAAAAAGTGTCATATCAGCTAGCGCTACAAATGATTCTACTAAGAGTGCATGACTTCTTCCAGGTGTCTCAGGTGTGTCGGTATTTAAACATTGATTACCATGCCCTCGACTAGGGAAAGGTGGATATCGAGGATGATGTGACGTTCATAGAGCGACCATTGAGGATCGAGGGTCATGAGGAGAAGTTGTTTCATGGATGAATCATTCCAATGGTCCATGTGTTATGGAGGCATGGTTGCCTCAAGGAGAGTACCTGGGAACAAGAAGAACAAATGCCTACCCAGTACCTAGAGTGGTTTTGTGTTTTGTTGTATTCTATTTCAAACTTGTTCGTGATGTAGTGAATAGCATTGTTAACTATGAGTGTTTCGTAGTCCTTTCTTCCTGAATATTTGTGAAGGGTCATGAAAGTGGTAAAGGTAGGACCCGATCCCTAATAAAGACACATTAGAGTGGATGTGATTATACCCGTGAAATAGAGTCAGTGCTGCCCAATGTAGATAGTATCTGACCATGGGGGAAAGGACTCCCTGATCTATATTTTTGGATAGGGACTCCTTTATATGTTTGTGTGGTTACTTGAGTGAGAGGTGTTACTATATTTCGATGGGGTTTACTCTTGAGAGGTATCTTTCGAGGTGATTGTTCAGACCCCTCTCTTATTTTCGGGTCTAGTTTAAATTCTCATGGGTGAGAATACATTGATAGGTATCTGATGTAATGGCCTATGCAGTTGCTCATTAAGGAAATTTCATGAAGTGATGTTCCGTCAAACAGCTCCACAGAAACTGTGTCACCATGATGATGGCACCAGTCACTGTGGCATTGTGATAATGGGACCAGTCAGGGTCGCACACCAAAATGGTGGCACCGTGATGGTGGCACTGCTCACTGTGTTCCACCGAACCAATGGAACTTCTCACGGTGTTCCACCGAACTAGTGGAAGGATGAGGGTTACACCGTGACGGTCGTACCATTACAATAGAACAACCTATGGTGGCACCGTGACCATGGCACCATTACGGTGTCTCACTAAATAGTGTCCCACCCTTCATTCATTTTCCATTTCCACTCCCGCAATGTATCTTTTCACGTATGTTTGTTCTAATACCCCTTTCAAAGCCTTTTAAATCCCATTATTGATATCAAAAATCCCCAATGTTTTGGTCGACCCTTGACGTGCCAAAATGGGTGGCTTTTCCTTGGTGTCTCACCCTTTTTCCCATACTGTCCAGTTCCGCCCATATTGGTGTTTCCTCTGTTTAATGGAAACCCTTTAAGTCATAGCCATTTTGGCCACCTCTCTGATGAGAATTATTAAATGAAAATTAATTCCTTTGTGTGTAATCATCCAACCAACTGGTGCTACCATGATCCTCCTTTAAATCTGTTCAAAATTCTGATCCTGCAACTCCCAAATCTCACAACTTTATCGCACAAGAATTATTTCTTTCCTTATTTATACATATTAGTTGGTTTATTTTACTTTACATGGTTTGTTTGAAGTCCCCCCTTCCTAAGGAATGTGGTGAGCATGTACTGGAGAATTTATTCTCACTCTTAGAGTCCTCAGAGTTCCTCCCCTTCATGTTGTGCATCCCTAGTTCATGGTGCGTGCATAAAAACTTCAATCGTTGATCGTCCACATAGGGTTCTTCCTTAATATCTCTTTTCTGTGTATCATGCGAGGTTGGTATGATAATGTTTCTATGTGGATAGATGCAACCAATACCTTAGTGAATTAATAAATAGACCATTAAAGAATGATGAGGTGTGTTTAATGATGCAGTTGTACTCTTCTATTTTTTATTATATGTTCTGAATTACGTGGGATGATGTACACTTAAAATTGTGGTCGTTGGTGGTCATTCCTTGTGAACTAATAAACCTTTTTTTCTGGATAATTATGTGAAATAATGGTTATAACATGGAAACCATTTAATTAGGTAAACATGGCTGATTAAATGGAAGTCTGATGAATACGAAACCTTGTGTTGTCACATTGGATAACCAAATCGAAAGATAGAAATAAAGGAAAGGTGTGTCTAAAATAGGAAACTCTCTTATTCTATACAGGTGATGTGTATTGTTCTTCTACATGATGATTTTGAGGTGACAGGGATTAGGATGGGATCCCCTTTTGTGTAGTTGTAATCTTCTGGATTTGCGGGCAATGTGGGGTCATGTGTTGGGGATTGGTTTGGTTTGAGTACATTGAGGGATCTCACAGATTCCCCTTTATTGTTGTGACTTAATAAGAGAAATAGTTGTGAATGTTTAAATTTATCTTTAGCTATTTTTCCCGCCATGCCTTGTGGCTATACTAGTTAGTTCCCTGGTAGTGAATTTTTTTCTAAATGGAATCAATTGAATATAAAAAAAATAATGGGTTCAAGGGGGAACTGTTTTCTGGGAATGAGTTGTGGCATGGTTTTGGTTGTGGTGTTTCTTATAAATTAACAGTAACAAGAGTGTTTGTGTATGGGATTGTTTTGGAACCCCTATGCTTATATGAAGTTCTTTTTACCTATAATTGTAATATAGTTTTTATGTTTCTCATTCACTCCCTACCCAAATTGATAACTTCATGAAGAACCCCCCATTTCATGAGAGAGGATGTTTTTCCAATGCTCCTATGTGTGGCAAGTTATTAGCTCATTTCCTTCTCCCATTCCCGAGTAGCCCAAGACTCTTTGGGCAGGCTTTGATGGCCAGAGGCCCATTATATCCCAATATTTTTCAGGCAGGGTTTTTTTCATGGTCGGCCTATTTGGGTACTGGCTGGTTGTTTCCCATGTGTCTTCGGGATGAGGCCTAGGTGTCTTCAGGAATGGCAGTAGTTGTTTTGGACCAAGTGTCTTCAGGCGCGACGGTTGTTATTCTAGCCCAGGTGTCTATGTCTGTGGTTACGTGTGGTTGTGTCCTATGTGATTGTGGGTGGGATGTGTGGTTGTGGTATCCCAGGTGTGTGTGGGCAGGGAATGACAGTGGGACTGTAGTGAAAATGGTGTGGAAGTTCTAACTTCTAGGATGTCTTCAATAACCAGTGGATAAGTGGTGCGGGGTTCCCAAACATTGATGTGTTTTTAGTATTACCTTACATGACCTGCGTTATTTGGGGAGTGTTCTTTAGTGAGGTTTTGGGGGATAGTTTTCTTTTCTAGGTTCTTTCGTTATATCACTTCCACATGGGGATTTAGAATTCGTCCCCACTTGTGCATGAGATATTTTGGTTTTTCCTTTCAGAGTATACTTGTTTACACCCTACATATAAAAAACTAGATTTATGTTTCCAGGAGGACTTCGTGGAGCATGTCATACCATACAAGTTCGGGTATTAGGACTGTTGATGTTGCGGTTTTTCTTTATTCGGTATTTAGATTTGGAGTTTTCTTGTATTGTAGTACTTATTATTTGAAACATGCATATGGGAAAGGATTTTTTGGGATTTAATTCTGCTTCCAGTTTTGGTTTTGTATGGGATTTACAATTTTATCTCCCGATCCTATTAAATAAAAAGTGTAATTACATCCATTTTACATGTGATTTTATACCCTTGGTGCTAGTCGCCACTCCGTGGCCTGTTGATGGCGGGTCTCGGTGGTGACTATATCTCCTTAAAATTGAGGAAGGAAGGGATTGACAATCGTCTGTCCCTCTGCCACATCTTGGTGATGGTAGGTCATTATAAAATTTTATGTTTAGAAATAGATAGGTTCATAGATTTAATTAATTTGAAACCCTCCATTGAACAAATGTCGCTCAACCATTGTTTGTTAATAAAATTGGGTGTGTTGGCCTACATATAAGATCTTGTTATATGTTTCTTCTTAAATATTAATTCTTGATTCCTCATATGAAGATTTAATGAAGGTTTTATGATCTTTTGGATTCCAATATTTATCCAACTAGAAATCCATATACATGGATGTCAACACACTTAATGGAGGACTCCATAATCATTTTGGGACACTGTATGAAATTATATTATATTATTACCATGTGGGTATGTTAATTGTTATCATATCCACTATGTGTTATGATATAAATAATTTTAGTTCCATATAGAGTGTGTGTCGGTCTCATGAGACATCTTATTGATATGTTTCTTATATTTTGTGTGGGGGTGGACTGTGAGACCTACGATTTGTGTCAAATGACTTTTCCATCTATGATATACCGTATTTTTATGTGAAGTTATGTAATTTTATTCTTATTATTCATTATAAAAGTTTAATGTGATATCCCTATGTATTTAGTATCCCCTAGAGTGATATTGTGTTCTAGTGTGAAGATGATGAAGATGGGACCAAGAGACATGTTTGGGGTATGAGGGCCTTATAGCTTGAACAAAGACAGACAATGGGGTATGATGGCCTTGTTTCTAATCCATTAAAGGAGGTGGGTGATGGCCTTCAGTCCTTATGTGGGACATAATTTTATGTGTGACTATCTTATGGCCCAAACCGTACAAGAAAGGGACGGATGGAATTGTGGTCTATACTAGTATAATGTATTGGGTGTGATGGTCATGTGGACTGATCCAGTAGGGGTCTTGGCATTATGGAATTATTTCATGGCCCAAGGATGATTTAGGGGGTCATAGCCTTATGGTCTGATCTAGGGAATTATCGATCACAAAATGTTTTTAAGAATTATGTTGTCCTTGTGGCCTGATCTAATATGTGATGTTAGTAGAGGGATCCATATATACATGTTAACATTATGTTAAGGAATAATTTGTGGGGGTATTAAGGGTATTATAGTCACACAAATTTTGAAAATTTTAACACATATTCTAATTTTATGGTCAGGGATTTGGGTAAGGAAATGTTCGTGTGTTGGGATGCTAAGTAGGTGGATAAGATGTATTGATTCAATATCCTGATGAACCCCATTTTATTATGGCAGTGAATATTTTATATTCATGGTTATCATACATTGGTTGAACTACCACATTGAGGGGGCCTTTTGGAATTTATTGTATAAGATGGATGCCAACTGTTTTAAAATTATGATTTTATTCTGGTTTCCCTTATGTTGATATGAAATGTTTTTATATACAATATTTTTATTCTAGTGTATTGATATTTATACTAATGGTATAGTCTCTCAATGAGATTGTTCGTTTTATTTTTTCCAATATAATCCTCTATCATAATTGTAGGTAGACCGGAGGACTTATATCACTTCAGCTTGGACATGGGGATTTGGGATGGGGCATTACTGATGTTATAAGTCAATTTAAATTAATAAATTTCAATAATGTGGTTAGATGATTTTTTAAATCAAATATTATAATGACATCCCAATAATTTTTCCTTTCAAATTACATAATGGTTATCCATAAAAATTATGGAGTGGAAGATAAAAAATAATGATGTGGAAATAAAATACTTTTTAATATTATAAAATAATTTTATTCAAACCCATATTATAAAAATGATACAAAAAATTATTTTCAAAATAGGTAATGAAAAATTATAAGATCAAATGAGATAATAAATATTTGGGTTTCATGAAATAATATAAATATATTTATTGAAACAATGAATTTGGACTGGGTGTAAAAAAACTCCTAAACAAGATCTATTTTTTTCATGACCTAATTACATTTTTATATGGAAATTTTCTAATAAACAAAAAGTAATGGTTCAAACATCCTTCTAAATTGTGTTCCTAAGAAGGAAAACTAAATCCTTGAAAACATGTGACAAATTAATATTTAATGAAATAATAAGGAATATTTTATCCAAACTACAAGAATATAGATCCATGAGAATGATCATATCTCATTGAAAAGATACTTAGTTAACAAAATATTTTATAGATTTTGATACATTGTAATCGAATGCCCTTGAATGAAGAAAATTAGATGGATCTAAAAATATATTAAATTTTATGATATATAGGATATAAATTCTTGTATGGGTAGTATATAAACCATATACTGAAAAATAAGTGGTAAATATGGAATATGTCTCATAGATGGTGAATTGAGATGAGAAAACCCTTTACCATTACTATTGACATCCTTAAAAGTGATTTAACCACCTATATAAAAAAATAACCAAAATAATAACAGGTTTTAATATCTCATTAATATATAATAAATTTTATATAATTCATTAAAAATAATTCTCCCCACATATATTAAAATGTTATTGTTTATTTTAATCATCAGATGTTAATAATTTTGATCATTTTGAAAGGGACATGTAACAGTGAAATCTATCCTTAGTCTTTTTTAAAAAACTTATCCTCAAAATATTATTAAATGTATTATAATTTACATTCATAAATTATTTATAAATATCAATTATAACTCCATGAGTGTTTTAGTTGTGATTTATGAAGAAAAAATTGTTGACTATCTTTTCTAAATGATAATTACAGAATGAATGGTGGTATCCTAATTATTGAATTTAAAATTAATATAACCATTATCGAAAAAAAATATTAATTATAAAATAATAACATATAATTATTGTTAATATTTTCTCAGGGCCAATCATAATAAAAATTGATATCTCTTTCCATGATGGTCATTAAACTGACCCAAACAAAAACATGTCATAATCCATATATGAGTGTTATTATTATTTGATTACAATATCATAATTCCCAAAGAAATAAATATTTCAAAAATAATTATTTATAATTTAATTATTCATCCCCAACTTCATTTTATGGAAAATATGTTCATGGCTAATGATAACTGGATCTAGGAAGATATAGTCTTGGGTAATTGACCGATATAAAGAGATTACATTATAAAAATATTTTTTAATTTGTTAATTTTTTAAAAACCATAGTAATGAAATATAGTTGTCATTAATATAATATATATTAATTAAAAATTTCTTATAACTACAGATATATAGTGGGGATGAAAAAAAT
Organism: Viscum album; assembly: GCA_963277665.1. Classification (NCBI taxonomy): domain Eukaryota; kingdom Viridiplantae; phylum Streptophyta; class Magnoliopsida; order Santalales; family Viscaceae; genus Viscum; species Viscum album. The sequence continues at coordinate 1,650,345,743 of OY728121.1, read as the reverse complement.
AAGTAAATCATTCATAGAAGAGGTTGTATCCATGAAAAAAGAGAGATATTAATTTTTAAAATGACTTGGGGGAAAATACAAAATATTTAATCCCTTAAAATATTAAATTTAATATATACTAATAATACTTATGTAATTATTTTAATATATATATTGATGTTTTATAGGATTAGGAGGAAGACAAAAAGGAAAATCAACAAACAAGAGTGACTATTGGTGAGACTAGACCCACTATGTAATGGGAAACATAATTGGAGAGTGGTTTTGGAATAGTATTATGGTGATTAAATAGTTTTTTTTGTGAAAATATGTGAGTTGGTGGAAGGCTCCACTATAAGTTTGAGGTTTTCACATTTGTCAATTTTCATAACATTATATCAAAGGAATATCATATTAAATTGATTGTACTTAATAATGGGAAAATAATTGATGTGGGATGATTCTTGGGTGATATAACATTCATACAAGAAAATAATAGATATTGTTTCAGATTTTTATCCCCAATCTCCATAATAAAACTGTTTACCATACTTTACATTTACCGTATTATATTTTTATAAATCTATTTTTTTTTTCTAAAAATAAAACAACCATAGTAAGATAATTTTTAAATTATAATTAAAAATACTAAAAAAGATTAATAACATTATAATTTTAGAACTGATAAAAAATAATTATTAAATAATAATATGTGTCTGAAAATAATTCTAATTTTCTTATTTCAATATTCTAGAATTTTTTATGTTAAATTTTAAAAGGAAACATAAAATAAGATGAAAAACTATTTTTTTCTGAAAAAATATGATCAAAAAATATGTTGTTATTGTTCTTATAATGTGAAAAAAAATATTAAATTAATGTTTATATAATATTCAAATTTAACAAATAATTTATAATCATTTAAACATTGTATATATTTTTTCATTAAATAAAAATAAATATGAAAATAAATAAATTCTTTATTAATATGTATTTAAAGAAAGAATTGCTTCTTATTACTTGACTGTTAATAAAATTTCGATAAATTTTACCTTAGGTGATTAGAATTATTATAAATAAAATTCATAAAAAAAATTTATTTTAAATAAAATACACTTCTAAAACACATTTATTTGAATAAAATAATATTATATAAAATAATCATTACTAAATACAATTAAAATTATTTATTTTTATTTTATAAATTCAATATACTAATCCCTTGATATCATAATATTTCTTCCAATTTTATAGTTCCGCCATATTATATTTTTACAATAATAATTTTGACCTTATAAAATATTTTTATAAATATATTATAGTTAACAATTATGATCTTTATTAATTATTTTTGATTAATATTATGTTATACGTTTTTCAATCAATAAACATATTTTTAAACATATATAATCAATGTATTTCCAAGTAATATTTTTCCAATTAAAATTTAACAAAAAAATATATACCCCTTTATAATGTATATGTTATCCATCATTACCACTGAAATATTTGTTCCATTATTACTTCAAAAATCAATATTCTCATTCATCTAATATTCACAATTCTCCCTCCTTTTACAGTGTCCTTTCTTTTTTCTGTTTTATAAATAATAATTGTGATTACCAAGTGAGGTGATACAACAAAAACATAAATTTTTATCACAACATTTTTTAAGAAAAAATTATATATTAGAGAACAATTCATGTGCCCAAAAAATAATGATTTATTTTCCATTGATTGTAGATAAAAAATTATCATATTTCAGGAGTGATATTCGACATCCCCAAAAATTTCTTCTCTCATTAAAACATTATTAGAAATACCCTACTTCAAATCAATCTTCACGACATTGGGTATTGAAAAAATATGAACAGTTGATCTCATGTGCCCATTAAGGGTATATTTGGGAGATATCAATCGAATATAATATGAATGAACCAGATCATAATATGGGTATGGGAGCATGATCATAACTAATGATATTCGTATCTAATAATTCATATATCATAAATCATTATCCATGGAAAAAAACATTATCATATCAAAAGAAAAGAATCATAAGCGTGGGGAATCATAATTAATCATTCAAGATAAATTAGATCATATCATATGAATTAATACATGTCAAATTAATTTATTAAAAATGATAATCATTTCATGTCATTAAATTATTCATTGATCACTATCAAGATCATCATCACAAGTTTAAAACATACCATAATTGAGTGGTTTTACTCACCAACCATTATTCATCGAAAGAATTGGTCCACTCTCCATACTCTTCTTATTATCTAAAAATAACAATCATATTTAATGAATTTAAGTCATTTAATAGGCACACCCTACACAAAATGAAAACCATACCTATGTGTTTTAAAATATCGTAAAAAAAGTCACCAATTCATCATATAATAACCCACATAAATGAAATTGTTTAAAAAAAATTCCAACATAACATAATTTTAATACCTCAATAGAAGTAACATGAATCATATTATTAGAATATATTCCCATAGAATAATCATAAAAATTAATAGTTTTTTCATAGATGAAAAATACCATTTGAATATTATTCAAACCTTTCATTAAAAACTTTTCAGAAATATCCTTTTATTTGGATAAAAATACAAAAAAATCTTATAATATTTTGAAAATTATTTTCTATGAAAATTAATTTATAGGAAAATTAAAATTAAAAATAATAAAGTTAGCAAAAAATTAAATATTTTTCCTGAGGGTGGGAAAATGTGTGTGCACAGTAATTGTTAAAACTAAGATTCCATTCTATTTTTAAAAAAATTCATAAATAAATATTTTAAAAAACTATATCGAAAGTAATTTTTTATCTTTAAAAATAAATTCATATCTCATTTAAAATTTATTTAAATTATAATTATAATATAGTAAAAAATCATTCATGACAACATTTTAAAGAACAACTATTTTGACGAAAAGTTTCACCCACCCGAGAAAAACATGGTCATCATTACATAAAAATATTTTTTTGATCATTTGAAATACCAAAGATATAATAATTAAAAGAAAACATGATGAAATAATCCATGAAGGAGAAAATATACGGGTTTTAGAGAAAATGGGAAAAATATTACCATAGGATTATCAATTATAGGAAATAATGAAAAAAATGAGATTATAAGAAAAACCCTCTCCTTATGTCCAAAATTTATTTTTATGTTGTATTAATATCCATTAAAATAAATTTATTTTAATTATAAATATATTATAGAACCATTTTAACACATATATTAAAATATAACATTCCATTATATTTTATAACAAACCATTTATAAAAATTCTTTATTAAAATCAACATTTATAGTATTAACTCTTAACTTTCATATGCATGTTTTTGTTTAATGGTTACAATCCTTGAAACTTAATAATGGTTCAATCATCTTAAAACTAATAATAATGTGTTATTTATCATAATTTTTAATTATATAAGTTTCTATATTCATTCTTGTATGGTTTTTATGGAAACTGAATTATATCACTTTTTAGACACGATCGTCGACCCGTATACAAAAGAAATGTTTTTATTTTCCACCGAATATAATGAAAAAATGTTAAATAATAATTTCAGTATTATGAATCATAATAATATCATATATATAATATATTTATTAAATCCTTCAATATTACCAACTTTTTATGGTGTGTAGGAAAAATGTACCACATCGATTAGTGGATGTGGTAGTTCACAAATATGGACAAATGGTGTTATCAATTTTCATATGATGAGGAAGAGGTTTAAATTTATAAAAACTGTCTTAAAAAATTAAATTAACGCAATGATACATGTTTCATTATTTTAAGATGGTTATATTTTATTGCATGGAATCTAAGGAAGAATTAAACTCCAAATATATTGGCAAAGTCACTTAACACTTCTTTGGGGAACATCGTTTCCTCTAAAATATAATTTATCAAATGTCATTTTTTTGGGACCACCAATAGCTCTATGAAATATTGAGGTAAGTAAGGATGTTATTTGGATTTTTATTGGATTAAAAATATATTTTAATGTGTGTGAATATGTGAAGCGATGTTTTCATTTTTATAACTAAGGTGGGTGGAACTCTTATAAAGAATTAAGAAATTAAAAAATAATAAAGTCATATTCAATAGAAAGAGGAACTAAGGAACCCAAATTTTGAAGTTAAGATTACGTTTGGTCAAAATACCTACATCCAACTGCGTTTATAAATTTTTTTATTATATTTTATGCCTTATATATGAATATACCCCCATAATTTTTCCCTTGTCTTGGTGACAATATTTTACCAATGTCAATATTTATACTGAAAAGAGTTAAATTTTCCTATTTACAAACCTGTAACATTTTTATTCCTTATATAGATATTTTTTTATCAAATTAAATTTTTATCAGTTTCTGAAATTTATTGAAAATTAATCATGCAATATTCATTGAAAACTGTTGCTAGAAAAATGAATCTTTTTGAAAAACAATACCTTTATTCTTATCACTATCCTAGTAACAACCATTAAATTAATTTAAAAATATTTTATTTAATATTATACCGTTAAATTTCATTAAAACAATTAATCAATCATTGTTAATTTAAAATTTTATGATAAAACACATTTCATGTATTAAACAATTTTTTCATAAATACATTGCAATTTTCCTTCCAATGATTTTATTATCATTTCTAAAAAATTGATAATAAATTAATTCATTTTATAAATTTTTAAGAAAAAAATACATTTTTATATGAATAAATCAATGAATAAACATTTCCTATAATTATTTATGACAATTAAATTAATAAATTATAAATTTCCGAACAGTACCTTGAGAAAAAGAGTATACCGTACATGAATTGTAAATTATTTATTAAAAATATATTCAATTAAAATAATTTTATGTTATTAATGTTATAATTCATAAGAAATATTAAAATAGTGTATGGTCTTTTACACGTTATCAACTATGTTTATTTTCAAACAATAAATATATTCATAAATATTGGTGCATTTAATTCTCACACGTTATGAATTTCTCCCTCAACATTTTATCATAATTAAAAAAAATCAAATGATATCCCTCCCGAATAACATCACCTATTTCCAATATTGATTCCATAAATATATTATTCCTCCATTGAAACTTAACTAGAATTTGGGACATGTTCTATATCACCTTATGTCTACACACCATGATTTTTAAATTTCTATATTCATAAAATTATAATCCTCTACAAGAATTACCTCTTTGTTTAGTACATTTGAGGACCATGTATATACATTATCTAAATATATGAATGGAATACTTGTGATCCTGGGAGAGGTTTGTAGGTATCAACAAGCGATAAGAAACCCTCCAAATATGATAACAAATCATACAATTATTTATATATATGTTCTCTAATTCTCTCATCATTAAAAATATCATATAATTATTTTAGAAATATATTAATAGGATAAGATTATCTCCAACATGAAAATCTTGATCATTATAGTGATTATAAGAACAAATTTTCAATATAATAATTAATTCCATAATGATTTGTCGAATGGTTTCCTTATTAATAATCATTTTTTATTTATATTGTTTTCCAATATAATTCAGTCTCCAAATTCATGCCATCGTGATAGATTTACACACTTCATTCTATAAAGGTCTTCATAAGTAGGTATTTGAATGCTTGAGTGACATATTTTTAATATAAAATTTTGTTATAGGAATTTGTTGATCTGAACCTCTATTTATTTTTATAGAGAAACAACAATGTATTTCTTAATGGGTTAAAAAAAGTCAACAGAGATTGACTGTAAAGACCCGTAAAATTCCAGGGAAAATTTTTCTTAATTTTCTTTGTAATTTTACAAGAACACGGTTTCAGACGGCACTTGATTCCGAGGCCCGGAGTGCCCGGAATTTCTATCTGAAGTTAGCTCGGGTACATTCAGTGAACGAACAAGCGGGAATTTCTAACTTTTGAACTGGTTCCCGCAATCGAATTCTGAGGGCACCGATGGAACCACAGCGCCGGTAATTTCTTAGGAACTCCTATTCCAGAGTTGTGTTATCACAGGTGTGGATGATAAGAATTGTGGAAGTTAATTTATTATTATTATACAATTTTTATTCTAAGTGTTTAGTTCTTGATGAAAGTTAGTTAACCACCCAACCTCCCTTGGAAGGTTATGAGGGTGGTGGGGCCCACACGAACCCACCCCTTCATATCCTCTAACACCTCTCAACTCCCATTAAATGTTGATAACTTAAGTTTACTTAACTTATGGAATTAATGTGGTGAGTTAAATGTATGTTTTTTAAATTCAAACCCTTGATTTTTTCAAAAGGGCTTGTTGTGTTAATAAAATAAGAAAGGAGCATATTTTATTTTGTTGTTAGAGTTTTGCCGTTGAGAGGTTTTGGGAAGAACATCTTCTTCTTCGATGAAGAATGTGAAGAACACCTCAGACTCCGACGAAGAACATCGTTCTTCAATGAAGAACGTCTCCGCCGAAGAACGCAGAGATCTCCTTCCACGACGTTCTTGTTCCGCTACGTTTTCTCTTCGACGAACCTCCGAACAAGCTCCGCTCTTGAAACCAAGGTAGGGGTTTTATTTGTTTATTTTTTTTCGTGAATACCAAATTGATGATCTTCGTGGATTAAAACCAATAGTTATAAAATAATGAGAGGGGGGTCGGACCGCACAAACACGGCCGACCCTCCTCCTTATTTCATGTTGGTTACTTTGTGGTTTGGTACGGCAAGGCGTGGTGTCGTCGCACCACGCGGAATCATGCGAAAGGAAATGTGCAGCGCCGTCGCGCCGCGTCGTGGAAAGAAGATCAAGGACGCGACGTCGTCGCGCCGCGTCGAAGAAAACCAAAGACACCGCTGCCGGAGCAGGGCCGCGGCGGAGGGGCGCGGTGTCGTCGCATCGCACCAGACGACAAGGGTCGCGGCCGGTTACGGGCCGCGGCGGAGCAAGGTGACCGGCGGCCGGACCAGGCAGCCGGTGTCGGAGCTGGAAGGGGACCGGCCATCACCGGTCCCGTTGAGTAGGAACCGGCCGGCCAGTTCGGGCCGGCCAAACAAGTAGGATCCGGGGGAATTAATTCCCTCGGTCGGACATCAAAGCGGCCCCAATTAAGGGGACGCGGTTACAGAAAATAGGGGGGGCATCGCCTCCCCCTGCACGAGCCAAAATAGCTCGGCCGTTTTGGCCGAGAACCGACCGGTACGCCCAGCGTGCGGGTCGCCGGTCCGGGCCGACCTGGTTCGGGCCGACCGGGGGGTCTCGGGCCGGATCGGTCCGTGCCCGAAACCCCCGTTTTCGGACCGTTTGGGTTCAATTTCCCATAACTCAGGCTACAGACCTCCGATCGATGTTCTGTTAGCGAAGACACGATCCTTGGAACGAGTCGGTCGTTTCGGTATATTGCACTCAAGGTTTCAGATTACTTTGAGTTCGGCCGGGTTGGTTCGTACACGAAACCAACCGGTCCCTCGTAGCGGAAACGCTCATATCTTGAGCTACGGACGTCCGATTGACGTGCCATCGACTTTTTTGGTTTCCTCTTAGTGAGGCGGATCTTTTAGATTACTCTGCACGAGGTTTGGATGCAGGTGGAGTATGGTCGGGTTGATTTTTCCTTAAAAACCAATCGGGCCCCTAGGACGAAAAATCCAATAACTCTCAGACCGGGCATCCGTTTGACGCGCCGTCTGCGATGTTGACTTCCTGTTGACGATACAGAACTTTTGGATACATCAAATCTGGACTCTGTGTTAGTTGATGCATCAGACTCTCGGCTCGTGGAGCGGACCCTCCCGAATGAGCTTGTTGTGTGCGGGAACCCTAGTTCTGGCTACGACTGCTACTGTGACTACGACGATGATTGTGCAGAGATCCTCAGTGGATTAGACGGCGGCGACTACAACACTCAGCAATCCTGTGTGGATAAGTGATACCGATCCTGTGTGGGTCCGATCCTGTGTGGGTCAGTGCTCAGTAGTTCTGTGTGAGCCAGTGCCTACAGATCCTGTGTGGGTCTTTTCGGGGGTTAGTACCTATCGATCCTTTGTGGGTCCGACGACTTATATGGATCAGTGATCATCTCTATCGTCTTTCGAAAAAGTATACCTGTGTGAGCTGAATCATGTTTTACATCCTGTGTGGACTGTGTAGTGATATCCTGTGTGGATTTCGTTTTTCTTTCCTGTGTGGAATACATATGCTTTCCTATGTGGACTGGGTTGTACATGGGCTCGGAGGTTGGAGCGTATTGGAATTGATGACTTAGGTATATGTATGGGCATATACCTAAGCAGTGTCGGATGATACATCGTGATTGTATCTTTACTTTGTGGTTTATCCTTTGTGGATTTTGGGAGACCTTCGGGGGTCTCGGGGTCCCTACTGAGTAGCTTATACTCACCCATGCATGGGCTATGCCCGCACTACGTTTTGTTGGTTGCAGACGACGGACAGCGTTGATTGTGGTGGAGGCTTGCGGAGCAGGACGGTACCTGGTGGTGTACCACTGGGCAGGACGTACTCGGAGTAGTCGACTGGACCCGAGGAGCAGTGCAGGCTTTCTGTACCCACCCTTCAGGTGGGATTCCCAGTGGATAGCTCGTCGTTGTAGCTTTACCTTTCAGTTGTTGTTTTCCCTTTCGAGTTGTACTTTACTTTGAGTTTGGGCTTGTATACTGGCCCACTTACTTTTCCGCACTTCACTCTTGTACCAGCTTTTACATAGTATTTACTTTTTCCGCTTTCTTACTCTGTGCCTCTTGTTTACTTTACAAAGGCAATGCCTTCCCTTTACTGTGAATTACGCCTTGGTGCTAGTCGCCAGCCCCTGGCCTATGAAAGGCGGGCTTGGGGTAGTCACGACACGGGCCCCGAGGACGGGTCGTGACAAATTGGTATCAGAGGAGTTCGGTTCTACCGTAGACTCTGATCTTTTTCTATGTGAAGCAATAGTGTTAAGCGTATTGGGTGTGGTTATCAGTCCAGGGATTCCAGTGTTGGTGTGGCGGCTGACGTATCCGTACACTAGGACCCTGACTTCTGATTTTCGACTTAATGCACGAAAACATTGATTGCATGTGTGTTTCAAGTTTTCTTTGTGATTACATTTTATCAGCTCACCAGGTATACTGTTCTGACCGTGGCGCACCTGTTTTCTTTTCAGGATGGCCCCACGACGGCAGCCAACAAGGGTTCTGAGAGTTGAGCGTGATGACAGCCCACCGAGCGACGAGGCCTCGGTGTAGGGCCCTTTGTCAGCAGTGGCACCAGCGATAGCTCTACCCGCCGAGCCACTGATGCATCCAGCCCCAGCCGCTGATGATGCACGTCGCCTTAGTGCACTGCATGAGTTTCAGTGCCAGCGACCACCCTGGTTCCTTGGGTAGATGGACCCCCAGGCAGCCGAGGATTGGCTGGAGGCAGTGGTACGGGTTTTTCGGTTAGTGAGGACACCAGCAGACCTCATGGTGATCCTCGCAGTGAGCCTACTGCACGCAGCAGCTGGCCGATGGTGGAGCTTGATGCTCCAGGTGCACGATGAGGCATGTTTTCTCTGGATGGGCTTTGAGAGCCTCTTCCGCTCTGAGTTCGTCCCAGCCACACTCTGTGCGGTGCGCATCCAGGAGCTTCTTCAGCTGCGGCAGGGCAGCATGACGGTCGCCCAGTACTCAGCGAGATTTACCGATCTCTCTCGCTACTCGACAGACATGGTACGTGATTCATTCTTCCGGGCCCGGACCTTTGAGCTGGGATTGAGACACGAGATCAGGGCATCACTGATCTCCCTCAGCATTCCGACTTTGACAGGAGTACAAGAGCAGGCCCTTTTGATCGAGAGATTTCTTGTTGAGTCTACACCAGCGCTGAGACCCACTGCTGGGCGGCACTTAGCGGAGTCTTCTGCAGCAGACAGTTGACGGATGACACATGGGTCCAGGCAGACCAGACCCTCAGGCAGACGACCTCAGGACATTGGCTCAGCAGTGTGGGGCACACAGCACGGAGCCAGTCTTTCGAGAGGCATGCAGTGCTACTCGTGCGGCGGGTGGGGCCACATGGCTCGTGACTGCCTGACCCGACGTGCCGAGGAGAAGCACACGGTTGAGGGACCACTGAGGCAGAGGCAGAGGGTTGACCGTGGCGGTCCGCAAGGAGGAGGCGGACGAGGCAGAGGAGCTGGTTGAGCAGCAGGTGGTGGGCGATGCTTTGAGGCTCAACCACCACCACCACCAGGAGGTCCACCCCGACCACAGGGAGCTGGTGGGCAGAGACAGGCACATCTCCAGGCAGCAGAGGCCTACGACCACGGCGCGCCCGAGATGATTCAAGGTACTATCTGTGTCTATTACACCCTTGCTGCAGTTCTTATTGACACAGGAGCGAGTCACTCTTTCATAGCCGCTGCCCTTGTTCGGAGCTCAGAGATTCCGACAGAGCCGTTGGCTCGATCCTTATGGCTAGAGACTCCTATGGGAGCAGACTCGACGATTACGCACTGGTGCCGACAGTGTGAGATTACTCTAGGAGGCGAGAGCTTCGGCTGGGATCTTCTTGTAGAAGCGTCGAGGCCTTACGACGTCATCTTGGGCATGGATTTGTTGTCAACATTCCATGCAAATATTGACTGTATTAGCCGCAAGGTGTGATGTGTACGCACCGACATGAGCAGGTTCACCTTCACCACCGAGAAGGGAGACTTTATAGCACAGGATGGACTTCCGCGGAGGAGAGGACAACCCATCACTCTTCAGTTGGTTAGCCTCATCCTAGGAGCAGATGACGTGCAGAGTCCTGGTTTTCCTATAGGGGTGGATCAGTTTTCGGATGTCTTTCCCGACGACGTTCCAGGGCTACCTCCTCACAGAGAGGTAGACTTTTATATTGACCTGTACCCTGGGAAAGCCCCGATATCGACTCCAGCATATTGGATGGCCCCTCCGAGCTTCGAGAGCTACGGGTACAGTTGGAGGACTTGTAGGGAAAGGGATTTATCCGACCCAGTGTTTCACCCTGGGCTTCCCCGATTTTGTTCACAAAGAAGGTGGCCGGGAGCTTGCGGCTTTGTGTCGACTATCGTCGCCTGAACCAGGTGACCGTGAGGAATAAGTATCCACTACCGAGGATTGATGACCTCTTCGATCAGCTCAAGGGAGCACGATGGTTCTTGAAGATAGACCTCAGGTCAGGCTATCATCTGCTCAGAGTTCGAGATGAGGACGTGCAGAAGACAGCCTTCAGATGTTGGTATGGCCACTATGAGTTCTTGGTTATGCCTTTCGGCTAACCAATGCTCCAGCAGTGTTCATGGCCCTCATGAACAGGATCTTTCAGCCATACCTCAATCAATTTGTCGTGGTCTTCATCGACGACATTTTGATTTACTCGACGACTGAGGAGGAGCACGCCTACCACTTGAGGGTTGTACTAGACACACTCCGAGAGCATCAGCTTTATGGTAAGCTCTCGAAGTGTCAGTTCTGGATACACGAGGTCCACTGCTTGGGACACATCATCTCTGAGGCGGGAGTTTCAGTGGATCCTGCGAAGATCGAGGCAGTTCTAGCTTGGGAGCCACCTAGGAGCATGACAGAGGTGCAGAGTTTCTTGGGTCTAGATAGATACTATCAGAGATTTGGGCCAGATTTCTCCAGAGTTTCGGCGCCACTCTCAGCTTTGACAAAGAAGGGGAAACCCTTCGTTTTGTTAGACAGATGTCCGCAGAGCTTCCATGAGCTGAGACAGAGATTTACCAGCACACCTATCTTGAGGTTGCCTGAGGAGGGAGTAGGGTACGTAGTCTACTACGATGCATCAGGGACCGGAATCAGATGTGTCCTGATGCAGGAGCGGGCAGTGATCGCCTGTGGATCACGTCAGTTGAGGCCTCATGAGCAGAACTACGCTACCTATGAACTGGAGTTAGTAGCAGTGGTCTTCGCTCTGAAGACATGGCGACACTACCTGATGGGCGAGTGCTTTACAGTCTTTTCTGACCATAAGAGTGTCAGATACATCTTCTCTCAGAAGGACCTGAATCTGAGATAGTGGTGATGGCTCGAGTTTCTCCAGGACTATGACTTTGAGATAGTCTATACTCCTGGGAAGGGTAACGTGGTAGCTGATGCCCTCAGCAGGAGGACAAGCATTCAGCTACTTGAGGAGGTGAAAGAACAACTAGCCTCTTTGTAGATATCCTTCGTGGATAGAGATGGAGCAGCCTTCCTTCAATCTCTCACATTCACTCATCCACTACTACAGCGGGTCAGAGAGGCACAGCGTTGGGACACTGACTGTGAGACACAGCGTGAATAGATATCCTCAAGACAGGCGCCTGATGGTTTCTCCTTTGGAGCAGAGTACGACATCCTTTTCAGAGGACGTACCTTGGTACCAGTTGCTTTATGGGAGGAGGTGCTAAGAGAGTTTCACACTTCTCCTTTGGTGGTACAGCCTAGAGTGGTGAAGATGTACCATGATCTCAAACGACAACACTGGTGGCCGGGCATGAAGAAGGCTGTGTCAGAGTTCCTTTCTCGATTCCTCACCTGCCGCCAGGTGAAGGCTGAGCACTATGTACCAGCAGGCTTGGTACAGCCCTTGGAGGTTCCGGAGTGGAAGTGGGATGGCATATCTATGGACTTCGTGACTGGACTTCCACTCACTTCCAGAGGTCACGACTCTATCTGGGTGATTGTCGACCGACTCACCAAGTCAGCTCACTTCTTACCCATCAGAGAGCAGGGCTCAGTGAAAATCCTGGGATGTCTTTACATTCAGAAGATTGTCAGGCTTCATGGAGTGTCATCATCTATCATCTCCGATAGAGATGCTCGATTTACTTCCCGAGTATGGAAGGGATTGCAGGAGGCATTTGGGACGCAGCTACGTCTAAGCACAGCCTTTCACCCTCAGACGGATGGTCAGACGGAGAGGACCATTCAGACTCTCGAGGAAATGCTCCGCGCATGCGTCCTCAACTTTGGTCGCAGCTAGGAGGACCACCTACCCTTGGTGGAGTTCGCGTAAAACAACAGCTACCACTCCACCATCGGGATGGCACCATATGAGGCGTTGTACGACCGACCTTGCAGATCTCATTTGTGCTGGACAGACCCTGGGGAGTCAGCACTTGTGGGATCAAAGATGGTCCAGGCCATGACAGAGAAGGTCCAGGTCATCCAGGAGCAGATGAGGACAGCTTAGAGCCGGCAGAAGTCTTATGCTGACAGGAGGCGGAGGCCACTAGAGTTCGAGGATGGCGACCACGTCTTTTTGTGTGTCTGACCTCGACGTGGATTACAGAGATTTGGACGAGGCAGAAAGTTGTCTCCATGCTTCATCGGACCATTCCAGGTCCTCAGCAGGATTGGAGAGGTGGATTATCGCCTAGCTCTATCACCTCAGTTGCACTGGGTGCACGACGTCCTCCACTTATCTCAGCTGAGGAGATACGTGCACGACCCGACGCACATCATTGACCATGGGGAGATTGACATTGATGATGGGGCGACTTCTGCGGAGGTCCCAGTGGAGATCAAGGATCGACAAGAGAAGGTCCTACGTGGACGGTCAATTCCTCTAGTGCGCATCAGATGGCAGCACAGGAACCTCTTGGAGAGCAGTTGGGAGTGGGAGGCTCAAATGTGTGCTCAGTGCCCTCATTTGTTTCCCTAGTTATGATGTATCTTTACGGGGACGTAAAGCCCTGAGGTGGGAGTAATGTAAAGACACATAAAATTCAAGGGAAATTTTTTCTCAATTTTTGTTGGAATTTTACAAGAACGCGGTTTCAGACAGGACATGATTCCGAGGCCCGGAGTGCCCAGAATTTCTATCTGAAGTTTAGCTCGGGTACGTTCAGTGAACGAATGAGTGGAAATTTCTATCTTTTGAACCGGTGCCCAGAATCCAATTCCAAGGGCACCGATGGAACCGCAGCGCCGGTAATTGCTTAGGAACTCAAGTTCCGTAGTTGCGTTATCACGGGTGTGGATGATAAAAATTGTGGAAGTTAATTTATTATTATTCTACAATTTTTATTTTAAGTGTTTAGTTCTTGATGGAAGTTGGTTAACCACCCAACCTCCTTTGGAAGGATATGAGGGTGGTGGGGCCCACACGAAACCCACCCCTTCATATCCTCTAACCCCTCTCAACTCCCATTAAATGTTGATAACATAAGTTTACATGACTTAAGGAATTAATGTGGTGAGTTAAATGTATGTTTTTGAAATTCAAACCCTTGAATTTTTCAAAAGGGCTTGTTGTGTTAATAAAATAAGGAAGGAGCTTATTTTATTTTGTTGTTAGAGTTTTACGTTGAGAGGTTTTGGGAAGAACATTTTCTTCTTCGACGAAGAACGTGAAGAACACCTCGGACTCCGATGAAGAACACTGTTCTTCAATGAAGAACATCTCCGCCAAAGAACGTGGAGAACTTCTTCCACGACGTTCTTCTTCTGCGACGTTTTCTCTTTGACGAACCTCCAAACATGCTCCGCTCTTGAAACCAAGGTAAGGGTTTTATTTTTTTATTTTGTTCGTGAATGCCAACTTGACGATATTCGTGGATTAAAACCAATAGTTATCGAATAACGCGAGGGGGGCCGGACCGCACAAACACAGCTGACCCTCCTCCTTATTTAATGTTGGTTCCTTTGTGGTTTGATACGGGAAGGCGTGGTGTCGTAACACCATGCAGAATCATGCGAAAGGAAATGTGGGGCGCTGTCGCGCCGCACCGTGGAAAGAAGATCAAGGACGCGACGCCGTCGCGCCACGTCGACGAAAACCGATGACGCTGCGGCCGGAGCAGGGCTGCAGTAGAGGGGCATGGTGTCGTTGCACCGCACAGGACGACAAGGGCTGCGGCCTGTTCCGGGCCACGACGGAGCAAGGTGACCGGTGGCCGGACCGGGCCGTCGGCATCAGAGCTGGAAGGGGACCGGCCATCACTGGTCCTGTTGAGTAGGAACCGGCCGGCCAGGTCGGGCCAGCTGGACAGGGAGGAGCCGACGAAATTAATTCCCCCAGCCGTACATCCATGCGGCACAAATTAAGGGGTTGTAGTGATAGAAAACCGGGGGGCATCACCCCCCCCCCCCCCCGCGCGAGCCAAAATAGCTCGGCCGTTTTCGCCGAGCACCGACCGGCGCGCCCAGCGCCCAGGTCGCCGGTCCGGGCCAGGCCGGGCCGGGCCGACCCTGTTCGGGCCGACCGGGGGGTCTCGGGCCGGATCGGTTCGGGCCCGAAACCCCCGTTTTCGGACCGTTTGGGTTCAATTGCCCATAACTCGGGCTACGGACCTCCGATCGATGCGCAGTCAGCTGCCACACGATCCTTGGAAAGAGACAGTCATTTAGGTATATTGCACTCAAGGTTTTGGATTACTTTGAGTTCGGCCGGGTTGGTTCGTACACGAAACCAACCGGGCCCTCGGAGCGGAAACACTCATATCCTGAGCTACGGACGTCCGATTGACGTCCCATCGACTTTGTTGGTTTCCTCTTAGTGAGACAGACTTTTGGATTACTCTTCCCGAGGATTGGACGTAGGTGGAGTACGGTCGGGTTGGTTTTGCCTTAAAAACCAACCGGACCCCTGGGACAAAAAAGCCAATAACTGTCAGACCGGGCGTCCGTTTGACACGCCGTCTGCGACATTGAGTTCCTGTTGACGATACGGAACTTTTGGATACATCAACTCTGGACTATGTGTCAGTTGATGTATCAGCCTATCGGCTCTTGGAGCGGACCCTCCCAAACGAGCTTGCTGTGTGCGGGAACCCTAGTGCTGGCTGCGACTGCTACTGTGACTGCGACGACGAGTGTGCAGAGATACTCAGTGGATTCGACGACGACGACTACAACACTCAGTGATCCTGTGTGGATCTGTGCTACCGATCCAGTGTGTGTCCGATCCTGTGTGGGTCAGCGCTCAGCGGTTCTATGTGAGTCAGCGCCTACAGATCCTGTGTGGGTCTGATCCTGTGTGGGTCTTTGCGGGGGTTAGTACCTATTGATCCTTTGCGTGTCCGACGACTTAGATGGATCAGTGATCATCTCTATCATCTTTCGAAGAAGTATACCTATGTGAGATGAATCCTGTTTTACTTCCTGTGTGGATTGTGTAGTGCTATCATTTGTGGATATCGTTTTTCTTTCCTGTGTGGAATACGTATGCTTTCATGTGTGGACTAAGTTGTTCTTGGGCTCGGAGGTTGGAGTGTATTGGAATTGATGACTTAGGTATATGTATGGGCATATACCTAAGCAGTGTCGGATGATACTTCGTGATTGTATCTTTTATTTGTGGTTTATCCTTTGTGGATTTTGGGAGACCTTCGGGGGTCTCAGGGTCCCTACTGAGTAGCTTATACTCACCCCTGCACAAGCTATGCCCGCACTACGTTGTGTTGGTTGCAGAAGACGGACATCGTTGATCGGGGTGGAGGCTTGCGGAGCAGGATAGTACCTGGAGGTGGACCACTGGGCAAGAGGTACTCGGAGTAGTCGACTGGACCCGAGGAGCAGTGGAGGCTTTCTATACCCACCCTTCAGGTGGGATTCCCAGTGGATATCTCGTCGTTGCGGCTTTACCTTTCAGTTGATGTTTTCCCTTTGGAGTTGTACTTTACTTTCAGTTTGGGTTTGTATACTAGCCCACTTACTTTTCCGCACTTCACTCTTGTACCAGCTTTTACTTAGTATTTACTTTTTCCTCTTTCTTACTCTGTGGTGCTTGTTTACATTACAAAGGCAATGCCTTCCCTCTACTGAGAATTACGCCTTGGTGCTAGTCACCAACCCCTGGCCTATGGAAGGCGGGCTTGGGGTAGTCATGGCATGGGCCCCGAGGACGGGTCGCGACATTGACAATCTATCAAATGCTAATATAAAGTCATAAAGCTGAACTCTATATACAAATTCTTCGAAATAAATCTTCAGAACAACATTGTAAACATAACATATCTATTGGATATGATATAGAGTAGTACTCCATGAAGCCTTTCCACTTACATAATGTATATTAGGTCAAACAAATTAAAAGAGAAATATTCTCTCATAGAAATTAAATTCCATCAATTTATAAGGTGATAAACTGAAAACCAAATACCATTGACCCTTTGAGATGTCTCGAGGAGTCCCATGATGAAATCGATGGTGAAAATTTTCAATATCTACTATTTATTGATAATAGTTAAAATTAAAAAAATATACCTCTATCTCTGAGACATAACATGTTGTAAAAATAATAATTATCATACAAACTCATTAACATACCAGAATATGTTACACAACCAGAAATTAATTTTAATATCTCTACAAAACATCATAATTCTGGGCTTTAAAGATAATGAGAAAGTAATAGCTTAAAATACATGATTCCTGTTAAATAAATCTATTTAAATAAATATACCTTTTTTATGGGCCCTTATCATTGCATACCAATCATGATGTGAAATTTGAAAAAAAAATTCTTTTTTTAAAACTCAGCATAACTCTTTCATGACTCATTAATCATTACAAAAAGTTTTTTTTGGATATTCCTCAGAGAATGTTAGTTTCATTAACCTTTATTTATTCATTAAACATTTATCCAATTGAAACATATAATTATTATATTTTTTTAATTAATATCATCAGAAAACATTCATGGTTCTTCAAACTCAGAGTATTAGCCACCATGTTCACTGTCCCAAGTTTGCAATGTGTTAAATAGTCATAGTCATTAAATGTAAAAATATTATTTCATGCATATTGAACTATTTCAGTGTGAATTTATACATTAGTATTTAATGATTATTATACAATTTAAAACTTTTATATCAATGATACTAAATCCATTTATTCAATAAAATAATAACATTTCCATTTCAAAACCATGGTAAAATAAATTTTCTCATGAATTTTCAACTTATGATAGGAACAGGAAATGGAAATGTCAATATGTATGAGAAATAATACAAATACATTCTGTCACAACCCATCCCAGTGGGTCCAGTTTCATGACTCCAAAATCTTACCTCTACTATTTCAGTGGTTGGTGGCTAGCACCGAGTAGGTATATCACTAACAAGGGAGGCATTTCATATGTCTATACACATGCACACATCTCCAAGGAAAAAATTATAAAATGTAGAAAACACTAAAGAGAACAATTCATTCATACCACTAAACATAACCAATATAGTCTAATAGGAATGCAAAGTGTAGAACCATATACCGGGTAATAATACAATCCCCCCAAATGAGAGAGTATGTATACTAAAAAGTCCAAAGTATAAACAAAATATGTAGTAGGACTACTGCTTGAATCCATAGTAACACCTTGACCTACATGAAATCTTAGAGGTATATCTGATCCTGGTCTTCCCTAGACTCAGAAAAAAGTTCGCTCATCTACACAACATACGACACATGCATGAAAAGACCATGCAGGGGTGATTATAACAATACATAGTATCACACCCTAAAACCAAAAAGAAATACAAAAATGAACATACATTCATCTCTTATTAGAATATATCTACAAAATATATAATAAGAATATCTAGATATAATCAAACCCATACTCATATTCTAGAGGTAAGTCACAACTACCACATTTCATCACTAGGGATTCAGTAGTAAGATTAAAAAAATGACTCATTTGGAAGAACATACTCCTGAGCCTGATAGCAGTGATTTTGTTTTCCCAAGATGTATTGTTCGTCGGAAACCATCATGAGAGGGATACAATAACATATTTAAATAGATTATATTATTCACTCATTATGGTATACCTCATTACATGTGTGGGGAGTATCACAATACCCATAAGAGGATCCCTGGAATTACCATGGTGTGATACCACCACTTATCTGGATTCACCACCTAAGTTGAGTATTGGCATCTAGTAGGAATGGCGGTACCAAAACAAAGACTCTACATAAGGCACAATAATGGATATAGGATCCTACTCTCAGCCTCTTAGAGGAGATTCCAATTACTCTATCCTGAAATTACTACTGAGGGGATCATACTCTAGTGAATAGGAAATGATACCAACTGAACTTCAGGGGAACAAACATATTTACCAACCCTAATGAATCATAATCAAGATATGATTGAAAAAGGATTCAAGCCATGTAGGATGGGGTATGTGGTGTGTAGTAGGGTCAAGAGTCATGTACCTTTACCCTAAGTACTTCCTGGGATCAACGGCCAGTGTCATTAGTACATGTCGTGTTGAAGAGGTATAAATGGCATGTACAAAGGTTCACACGCCTTTCCCGACTATCCAGGTCCACTCCATGTATTTTGTTTATGTTCCAGTATATAGGTTTGACATATGGGTGCTTTTCTATGTACTAGTACATCAATTAATACACGTAACTGGTATTAGCAATCCCTGTGACAGAGCACAAGCCATACAGTAAAGATTTTTACAACACCCCTTGCATATGTATCATCCTGGATACACACTATGTCTTCCGGAAGTACCCACATGTTGTGTGATGGGTGTCACATGCCATGTGACTCTTCACTAATTCTTGAAAGCCCATCCATCTCTTAGGGGTTGGGGGATATATGCCATGTATTGTATAATAAACACAGTGTTATTCAAAAAATTAGAGAAACACAAGCCTGTAGTATGCCATCTCTTCTGTTTCTCTGACCATCATTTCTAGCCATGCCTGGTTAGGAAAATTGAGATCTGGGGTCATCTAGTCCATCCATCACTGAATTGGTATGATTTGAGCCTAGAATCAAATCCAAAAAATAATATTGATGTTATTAGTCATTTCTAATGAAGAATAAGAGAACGACCCAAATCATCATTTGATCAACTACTATAACCATCATCACATCTATGTCGAGTCATTCCGAAGTCAGATCTTCAATTTTGGATTGTTATGCTGGGAAAAGAATGTGAAATAGTCGTTAGTTTTTAAACCATGAAGAATGTGAAGAAAATTGGTGAAGAAAGTTCACATGGAACAACCCAAGGAAAGAACCTAAACCATTGTTCATTATGGACTTGATCCATTCCATAAGAACAATAAAGATATCTAAATAGAATAATCGTCCCCAAATTCCCACAATCAATCCCTCCTACAAGATTTATCGAACCATGGGTCAACATGTCAGGGGTTGATCTGAAATCATTGTTAATTATATGAATGGGTAAAGAAAGAATTGAAGACAACATGAAATACATCAGAATTGTATTTCTCACCAAAGTAGATCAGTTGTTGTGTTTTTGTGGTTGGTGAGATCCCTCAAGAAAGTATACAATTGATATTCGATCTAACATCATGTCTTTGTTCTTTAATGAGGTAACTCATTAGGTTCTCTCTAGAGCCTCTAAGAAGTTCTATGGTTATGATCTTAACTATAGATTCCTACTTAAAAGGCTAATTAATAAAAACCTAGATTCATTTTAGTAAAACATTAAAATTATTAAAATTATAAATTTATTTTATCTTTTAATTACTCTAAAATTAACATTCATACTCAACCAATGTTGGCCCGTGTTAATAATTTCTTAGGGTAAACTCACTGCTCTGAATTCAAAAGTTTCCTCATATTTCTGATTCGGTCACCAATTTATAAGTTATTCAACTTTTTACAAAAAACCTCTCATGTGCACTATTTAATATAATTAATATATTCCAATCAATTATGATAGTAACATCAGGCATACAAATCGCACAATGCCTTATTTCATGGCCTTTAATTAATCCAATATATAATTTTGGAAAAATAGATCGCATAATCAAAGACAAAACAGTGTCACCACCTTGGGTAGTTATGTCCCTAAAAAGTGAAAAACAAAGGCAATAAAAAAAGATGTGGGTATTGCGGATGAATATGAGCCTCCTACTCCTACATGCTCTCTTGGAGATTCACATGATTCGAAAAGACAGGCACCAAGGTAATCACTCAACCACAAAGGATCCTCTCATGATGATCCTCGATGTCCACTAGGTAGTCAACAATGGTCGGTCCATGTTCAATGGCAATCTCGCCCCAATCGATGAGGTGTGATGGGCCATGCACATACCCCTTCAGTGGTGGCAAGTGGTAGACATCATGTACTGGGGCCATCTATCCGGGTAGGTCTATGAGATATTCTACCTCACTAACTCTTTGTAATATTTGAAAAGGGTTGATAAAACTCATAGATAACTTTCCTCCCCAACCAAATCTCTATTAAAAATGTTGAGGTGAGACCTGAAGGATGACATAATCTATTTTGTTGAACTCAAAAGAACTTAGCAGCCTATCAGCAGAATATATATGAAGGCTACTTACAATCTCCATCTACTTATGGGTTATTTTCATTTTCTTGGTAGTATCTGACACCAAATCTAGGCCAATGAGTTCCGACTCTCTAGGGTTAGTTCAGAAAAATAGTGACCTTCAGGGTCACCTATATAGAGCCATAAATGGTTCCATACCAATGGTGGAGTGGTAACTGTTGTTGTCTGCAAACTCCACCAGTGGTAGGTGGTAATCTCAACTACAACTAATTTCCAATATGGAAGCCCACATCTTGTCATATTGGATCAAAATGTCCCACTCATCGTCATCGTTTTAGGAATGAAACTCCATTATTAAGTTCAACTGAGTCCAAAAAACCTCATGTAATCCCTTCCATAATTGGGATATGAAATGAACATCACGACTATAATATATCAATGATGGGGCCCCAGGGATTTTAACTATCTCCTTAAAATAGATTCTTCCAAATATCTCAACTGAACTCATCTCTCGTATAGCTATGAAGTTGGATGACTTGGAGAGTCTGTTAATGATCACCCAGATAGAATCATATCCCCTTGATGTACATGGTAAACTCATAACAAAGTCTATTGATATCCAATCCCACATCAATTCTGGAACCTCTAGGGGTTGTTCCAAACTCACATGAACCTAGTGGTCATTCTTTACTTGCATACAAGTGAGGCATTGAGAAACAAACTCTACTACTCACTTCTTTAGTCCCGGCCACCAAAATTATGTTGAAGGGCCTTGTAAATTTTCTAAACACCTATATGTACCACCAAATGGTATGTATGAAAATACCTCAATTTCTCATCTTGTAATACTGTCAGTACTAATATGAATCTTATTAAAAGGAAAACGTGATCCCCACCATGTAAATATCTATTTGGTGCATGCCCAGTGGACATCTAAGCATGTAGTTTATTATAGTCGTTATCCGCATGTTGGTCCTCCCTAACTCATTTTAAAAACATTTTGGTAAAAACCATCGACTGAAGGAATCGTACATCATATAAATCCACCAATTATAACTTTAATGTGAAAAACTACTCTGAAACTTTATTCAAAAACTCTGAACAAGATCTCCTACTAAGAGAATCTTTAACCAAATTTCCCTTTCTGGAAGTGTAAATAATCTCGAAGTCATAATCTAGGAGGAAATACGGCCATCTCCACAATCTCATGTTCATATCCTTCTAAGGGAAGATATACATGAAACTCTATTTTTTGGTGTATAAAATATACCACTCTCCCTTCATGTATTGACACAATATCTTCAATTTGTAGACTACCACTCCCAACTCAAGATCTTGGGTTGTGTTGTTCTACTCATGTGGTATCAACTGGTAGGAACCATTGGAAATATCTTCTTAACTCTTCCTAAGGACACAACCATGTCTAGTCTGTGATGCATCAAAGAACACTTCATACTCGACACCCTCCATAGGCAATCTAAAAATTAGTGAACTTGTCAAACACTCCTCAACTTTTGAAAATCCTGGTGGTAATTATCCATCCACACAAAAGGTTGACCCTTTTGAGTTAAAGTGGTCATAGGTGATGATATCCTGAAAAAATCATAAATAAAACTCCGATATCATCCTTCCACCCCAAGGAATATTTGAACCTTTGTTACGCTCATATGTGTCTCTCATGCTAACACTACCACGACCTTCCCCTGGTTTATTGCCACTCCATATACTGACATATCATGTCCCATAAAGTGGACCTCATGATTAAAGGAATAAAACCTCGAGAGATTCACTTAAATTAGATTCTATTAGAGTACATACAAAACCATACGATGGTGTCTTGTGTGATCCTCCCCAGACACTGAGTACACAAGGATATCATCGATGAAGACTGCCATGAACTAGTCTATGTATTTCTGGAAGATTGGGTTCATATGTCCCATGAATAGTGGTGGGGAATTATTTGTGCCAAATGGAAAGACCATGTACTCCTAGAGTCTATAGCGGAATATCAATGACATCTTCAGTATATCAACATCATGTACTCGCTACTTGTGATAACCAGCTCCAAGGTTAACTATTCAGGTCCATCGTGACCTTCTCAACTGATCAAAGAGGTCTTGATCCTTAGTAGTGGATACTTGTTCTTCACAGTCACCGGGTCCATCATCTGTATTCCAATCAACCTCATGCTCTAATATCCCTTCATGGAAAAAGAAATTGGGGCCACCCAAGGAGAAACAATGGGCCTCATGATGCCCTTCCCTTTTAGGTTCTCCAGCTACACCATCCGCTCATAATGATCAATACGATCCATCCGATAGGATGGTCCTGATATTGGTGTTGTCTAGTGATGTAAATCAATGCAGAGGTCAATTTACCATTGGAAAGATAATCCTGGAACATCTTCTAGAATGAAATCCTCATTCTCCACCACTATGGCTGGGAACTGAAAGATCATATCTTCAGTTGCTCTGAGGGTTAGTCTTGGAAACAAATGAGTGATCAACTGGTCCTTTATATTCAAGATCCCAACATATTCTTCCTTTTTTTCTTTTTTTGAACAATGGAAAACATCACCCCATCACTACGAAAACACATCACCCTTCTCAAAAAGCGGCCAATCAATGCATGAATCATTGAAAACCACTCCATACCACGAATGATTTCATAAAGACTCAACACTATGAACAATTGGTTCTAACTAAAACCTTAAAATCCAGGGATATGTTCACAATGTCTTCAAGGGTGTGTGTTCATAAAGTCCTCTCCATTAGGTG
Source organism: Viscum album (assembly GCA_963277665.1). Classification (NCBI taxonomy): domain Eukaryota; kingdom Viridiplantae; phylum Streptophyta; class Magnoliopsida; order Santalales; family Viscaceae; genus Viscum; species Viscum album. The sequence goes on along the minus strand of OY728121.1, from coordinate 1,650,321,699 downwards.
TCTCAAAGCATAAGGGTTAAGTTATCGATTCTACAAGAATCTCAATGTCTCGTATAAGGTAAGTTCAATGAAAATAATTACATGAACCTATGCATATAAGTATGAAATTTAAAATATGAAATACATATATCATACCTTGAATAATCCCTAAATTCCCTAGGGAATAGGTCTTGACAGCCTGAAGCTTCTCTGCTCATATCCTCTAGCTCCCTGATCCAGGCATGGACCTCCTGCGGGTGGTGGTGGTAGTATATCAAAACATCTTCCACCTCCTGAAATTCTCCAAGCTCCTCTACCATGTCCTCTACATAGAGGATCTTATTTCTCCACTTATTACCTCTTCGTGAGTAGTCCATCCATCATCCCCATATCACCAGCTCGATGAGTTGGTCAATCTCTATTGTGATGTCTAATGTCATCACACGTGTTGCATTACTTCTCCTTAGGCTGACTGGATCAATTTTGAGAGCCCTAAAACATAGATCCTCAATCTAGGGACCTCTTGTAAGGCCTGCCATGTCCAAAACCCTCTATGAGAAATAATCTCTCTTCTGTAGAGGTCTCTGCACCAATATGCCTGCTCTTGAGAGTCACAGACTACATTTGTATAGCCAAGAAGCTATCAACCACAAAATTTCACTCAGGCGCTCCAGAATAAGTCAAAATTCATAGAAGTAAGACTTTAGAATGTATTTCCTAAAATATAAATCACTTGCTGTTCTTATCCCTGATGTTCTAATACATAACAATATAAATAGAGTACCTAGAGTGTTTGGAGAACCTCGATGAATAGTATTCTACCGTCAAGCTTCAAAAATGGAGCTGAACAATATGATGTATACACATGGATAAAATCGTAACCATAAGAAACTCCTCTATAAAAATATTCTAGAACTATATCCAAAAAAATTGTCACCTCATCATGAGTCTACATGGTAAAAATACACCATCAACCTACTAAACCCTAAAGAAGGCTCACATACAGGATCACCATCTTCTCCACTGTTGTCCTAACTAGATGTAAATATATTTTCACTGTGTCAGCCAAGTCCTCAGAGACCTATGGTTTGGGATCACCCTTGAAAATGAGGTGTCTCTATCTCAGAAACACATGGAGTGTGCATAGCCTATGCTACCTATATTCTGGAACGGTAGGTACAATGTGATTCTCCACTGGTGGTAGTACAACTACTTCCCCACATAAAGGTAACACTAGGGTTACTGGTCCTTATTTCAAAGCATCATCACTGAGGGGGTAATCCTGTTGATCGAGATACTGATTCCTAGATAGTATGCCTCTTAGAAGAATCCTGTAATAAAATAAGATGCACCACAATCAATGAGTATATCTGGAGATCTCATTGAAGGATATGGAAATTCCAACCCATTCTTATATGATTCAAGTACCATTTTCATTTCCCTATAATCCATGATCTCATTTTTTTTATTTGAAAATAAGGTTATCAGAGTCCTTGTGTATGGATACATCATCCTCCCACCCCAACATTAGAATTTCTGGCCTGAAATCCAAACTTGACCCACATAACACTTTTCCGAAAACTGATATCACAAAATCATGGTCAGAAGGTAGAATCAACAATCTCTAATATCAATATATCACAAACCATCCCTATAGGGAATATGATGCAACTCACCACGACTGACTCCAATAGGCATAGGGCTGGTGACTACCACTGAGTAGGTATATCACTAACATGGGAGGTATTGCCTACGTACTTGCACACACACACACACACATCTCCAAGCCATAGATTTTGAAATGTAAAAAACCTCTAAGGAGAATGATGTATGAATACCACTATACCCAACCAACAGAATACGATAGGAATTTAATGTGTAGTAATGTAAACTGGGCTAGAATACAACCCACGAAAAGAAATAGACTACAAATATCAATGCCCAACATGTAAATATATATATATATATATATATATATATGGGGACTGCTGCTCTAATCCATCAGAACACATAGGCCTACCTAAACTCACAATGCTCTATCTAGTTCTGGTCTACCTTGTACTCCAACAGTAGGTCACTCTTCTGCCAAAGATAAGTCACATGCGGGAAAATCCCATTTAGGGTTGTGTATAACAATACTCACTAGGAGACACTAAAACCTCAATGAAATACAAAATGGATGATACAGTCAAATCAACATAGTATATGTCTATATAAAATATTAAAATAATATCTAAATATACTCAAAATAAATCTTCTAGTATAGAGGTGAGTCACAACTACTTCATATCATCAATTGGGATTTTATATAAAGATCCCACAAGGCAGTCATCTTGGAGAACACAATCCTAAAACTGATTTCACAGATGAAGACCACTTGAGAAGTACTATTCGTTGGAAACCATCATGAAAGAGTTAAAATGATATATCTGAATAGATAATATGATACACTCGTTCTGGGAGAACTCACTATATGAGTGGGATTATCACGATACACAGTTGAGAATTATTTATATGTCTATGGGTTTATACGATGACTCAACCAAATTCACCATCTATGTAGAGATTTATGTCTATTAAGATTAGTCACTCCAACACCAAGCCACTAATTAAGGCACTAGAATAGATAAGAGATCTTTCTCTAGGAATCTTAGAGTGTATTGGAACTACTATAATTATAAATTTATATAAAAGGGATCATACTCCAATGAATGGGAATCAATACCAACTAACCTTCATGGGAACATAAATGGGAACCAACCCAAAATAAATATGCAACATATGGTGGAAAAGATATTCAATCCATATATAAAGGTCTAAACAGAATGTATAAGGGTCACACTCTATGTCCCTTGACCCCGGGTATTGCCTGTCTTCAATGGCAAAAGTCATCAGAACATGCTGTGTTGAAGAGGTATACATGGAATGTATAATAGTTCACATGAAATTTTCTACTATCTAGGGTCTGCTCCATGTATGTTGGCCATGTTCCAATAATTGGATTAAGCCCGTGTACATCTAATCATGTACCAGTACATGGTGTAATCCATGTTGTAGGATAGTCTAACCCATGTGGAAGAGTACACACTGTTTATGAAAGATTTGTACTCCAACCAGTGTCCATGTATCATCTGATATACATTCCAAGAATTGGGGAAGGTCCCCCCATGTCGTGGGACTGGTGTCACATGACGTGTCACTCTTTACTGCTTCCTAAAACTCTTGTCACCTATCAGGAGGTCCCATATGCCTTGTATTGAGGAATAAACGATGTGATGTTCAGAAGAATCCAGAAACCCTATCTCATGATCCATCATATACTATGCTTCTCTGACCATCATTTTTTTCCATGCCTGGTTAGAAAACATGAGATCTGGTGTCATCTAGTACCTCCATCACTGAATTGGTAATATTCGATCCTTGAATGAACTCCGAAAATAAGATCGTTTGTGTTCCTCATTTCTGATGGATAATGAGAAATTGGAACCCACTGTCGTTAAATCTGTTGCGCCACCATTTTTGTGCTCCTTTGAGTAATACTGATTCCATATCATCAATTTTTGATCATTTTTTTCCTGAAACACAGGTACAATGATAATTTTTTCACAAACCATGAAGACTTCAAAACATGATGAATTTAGGGGGTGAAAAAGATCCTGGAACAACCCTAGGAACAAACCTCAACCATTTTTCATTATGGCCTTGACCCATTACGTAAGAACGATCAAGATAAAAAAATACTATAATCATCCCCAAATTCCCACAATCAATCCCTCCCATAAGAACAATCTAAACATGGGTCAACCTGTTCCAAGGTAATTCTGTGTTCGTCGTTATTTATAAGAATAGAGAATGAAGTAATTTGAAACAAAACACCCTACTTGGGAATTAGATATCATGGAAAATAATTTCTATTTATGAATCATAGTTTTTGGCGAGATATGTCAGGAATTTCTCCCATCGATCTTTCATCCATCATTTTTTTACCATTCATCACTGAGATAATTCTATAGGTTCACTCTATAGCCTCTAGGATATTCCTAGATTTTGATATTAAAATTGTATTCCATCATAAAAGGATAATTTAGGAAACTTCACTGGGTCACCATGAAATGTTAAAATAAAGTAAATTTATAATTTATTTTATCCATTAAAATGTTAAACAATTAACATGCAAAGATAACCCAAACTAGCCAGTGTTAGGCCTCTCATAGGGAAATGTCACTATTCAGAATGGAACACTGCCCTCTGATTTTAGATATGGGCACACATTAATAATTTTTTACACTTCTTCTAGAAAACTTTTCCTGCATGTTATATAATATATTTAATATATTTCAATCATTTATTATGGGATCAACGGGCCTTAGAATCAAATGATGTCCTTGTTCCTAGTCTCTAATTAATCACATGTATTATTTAAAAACAATACACAAAAAAATCCATGAAATTACACATTATTTTATTAATAATTATATATCAAAAGTCCTTATCCACTTCTAGGTAATACGGTAAAATTTTCACATATCAAACTTATCTTCTATTCCATTAAATTTTCATCACTTTCATACACCCAAATTATGTTGGATCCCCTATATGTCAACATGGTCAATGAATTTTATATCATTGATTAAATAAATATGAATATTTGATACTGACCATGTATCATAATAATAATATATATTTCAATCACTATGGATAATCTTGGTCAATTTCTAATAACATCTATCTTTGATATATCCCCTGATACAACTGTTTTTTATTACATGACCCAATAATGATACTTTATAAAACTCAAATTCACATTTACTAAACATGGCATATCTGTTACCCTTTCTACTTGCCATTAATAAAATCATAATGTGATATTCATAATCATACATTCCCTTTGAATATATTAGAATATCTTTTATAAAAACTACCATAAATGGATCATGGTAATATATAAGTTTCGATTCCTTTTATCAATGTAGATCATTAGGTAATTGGTAAGTACAAATAGAAACATTATAAATTCAATGTGACTATACCACATATGGATGGTTATTTTGGATATATCATCCTTTTGTACCATAAACAACAGATATCTATATATGAGGTTAATTGTTTAAAAGTATTAACCTCCTTACAATTGACCAAACTATTCATCGAATATAGTTAGAGGATAATAGTTTCCTATATTATTCATGTTATGTAGTAAATAATCAAAAAAATGTTTTACGAATCAAAATTTATTCTTAACAAAAATACTTGGTTCACCCTATGGAGATTCACATAACCAAATGAATCCATTTTTGATATTCTCATATAGTTTCTACATTAATGCCAGTAACTCAATCAGATTCATTCTATTATGATTGTATAAAATAATCATGGAATCATGGGTCAGTTATATTGAAGACACAACTAAAATATTTTTTGGGTGGACTACGCATATATTATAGAAATATATTGTTATATTCCTACATAATAGTATCATCTTTTATATTATTTTTCTTCCCTACTATTTTAAATAGATACCCTCCAGGAACAGTTAACAAGACACATATAATAGAAGAAATTTCAATTGGTATTTAATATAAACCAATTCATCAATTGAAAAAATAATAATTCATAATATAAAATATCACTTATTATACTAAAATGGTAATATAAGATCTATATAAAAATGTTCCAATCCCAAAATCATATCACATTCAACTAAAGGTAGAATGTTAACATTTTCAAGATGTAAACTCACCCAAAAATCTATTAGAGTAGATATATATAATTGATATGTGATCATAATAAAAATAAGTGTTTCCATTAATAAATCATTATCAAATCATTGATTTAGTGATATGGTTCCCTCTAAAAATTCCTCTGAAAAAAATTAGTGTGTATAACTATAATAAAAAAAGATTCCATTTTAGAGTAAATAATGACTATATATTCCACCACTTAATTCATGTTACCACATTAGAAAATGTGATAACATAATATTTCCCTTTATTTCATGTATTAAGATTATTTTTACACGAATTATCACTTTTATGGCTTTTATTCCCACAATGGTTGATATAATTCTCATACTCCTCAGAGATGGGGAATTAAAGTTTGGTTGGGGAGTTTTGTTGTTATCTATCCATTTTCTTTTCATGGGATTTCCTATTTAAATATTTTAGAAATACACTTAATTTACTGAATTATTTTACACACATAAACATTTAACATTTCCATTATCACAATTTCTCATAGGCCTCCTTCCACAAGTTTTGTATAAATGAATATTAAATTTCATTATTCTAAGGGTTTTGTTGATAAAATTTAATCAAAACTATATATTAATTTTATTATCAAACCACGGGAATGATGGGAATATCTACCCTCCATTTCTACCTCAATATAACATTTAATTATTTCTTAACAGGTAATAAATTCAATTATATACCACTCATTTTAGAGAATTGGTTTTGAGTCTTTGAATAATATATAAAATTTTCTTCATCGTTATATGATAATACCTTAATCCCACTATACATTTAATTTAAAATTTTCCTCATAAGTACCAAAATTTTCATCATTTTTATGATTAAGGTCAAAAAAATCACTTTCTATTTTCATGAAAATAGTTTCCGGAATGTACTTACTGAAAACACCATCTTAAACCTATCACAATCTATGGATTCAATTTCATCTTCCAGTCACATATTTTTTATAATATTTCCATATTTATCTTCTTCACCTAATAAATGATAAACCACCAGACACATTTTAAATTTATTGGCAACTGGTGAAAAAAATATGAAATTTCAGTGGTACTGATCCATTTAACAAGAAGTAGTAGATCCTAGGAACCAGTAAATGATGGAGGATGTAGAATAATGAAGGCCCCAAGAGTGATTTAGTCACTGTATTTCTCATTTGGAATCTCATCATGATTTTTGTATTGATATATTTATGTAAGGAAGTTAAATTTTTTTTCCAACTAAAATTATATTTTGTTATTTAATAGTAAAATCATAAAATGTTATTCCTTGTTTATTTTTTCATGATTACACAAGGTTAAAACCATTTAAATGTAACAATAATTTTAATGTAATAATAAAACTATAACATTGAAACTGATAAATCACGCAGTCATAAAAAACAATCCTAAAATGTCATAAATTATGACTCCTTCCTATCAACATATGAAATTATTAGGTTTATATCATTAGATACTAATCACTAGTTGTATTAAGTTGCTTATTTATATTATACCTAACCTAATTTCTAAAAATTATTATGCCATTATCATATATTAACTGAGGATACCTGAGAAAGATATAAAAAAATATTACTTCATTTTATATGATGAAATAACATATTACACAATAATTAATTCCCAAAAACCATAAAGGTTATGTGTCTGGGGACACTAGATAAAATATAAAAATATATCACGAAAAAAATTTAACATATCCCACAAAATTCTTATATCATACTACCATTCTAAGAGATAACCTTTTTGAAAACCATTCATCATATCCTAGGGAAAATGGAAACATAAGAAATGGTGGGCATAGATGCTCACTATGGGTAAACATGGGAGATATAAACTTATGATCATAGTTAATAATAAGTTTATCATAGGGGTATAATTTCGTTAAAATAACAAATAATGTTAATAACTAATTGATCATAGATAATAAATTGTGATTCATTACTTATAACATTACCATTTCAGAAGATATAATTCATAATCAATAGGAATCACAATTAACCAATCACAGTCTTAGAGAGAATATCATACCAAAAAGTAAATTTAAAATGAATTATTGATCAATAAAAATAATAATAATAGAACATTATTTTATTATTAAAGGTTCACATTCATGATTATGATCACATTCTTTATAATTTCCCATAGTAGATTGGCTTTACTCCCTAAACTATTTTCATCCCTATACTGGGTTCATTCACCATCCTCTTCATATTATAAAAAGCGTTATCATTAATTTAACAATTTCATGAAGGGATTTAATGGAACCACCCATGATATAATTAAAAACATACATAAGTGTACCACAGTATCATAAAAACATCAACCAATTCATTATATCATAAGGCATTAAAAAAGAAATAGTTTTCATGAATATTTAAACATCATATAATCAAATCCATCCAGAGAAAACACATGGTTCATATATATATAAAATATCACCATTGAAGAATAATAAATGTTAAATGGTATTAAAATATAATAAAATTACTATAAAATAACATTTTAAATTTTCATTGAAATCAATTTAATCATACAAAATTATTTTGATAATTCTAAATAAAAATTCAAAAAAAATTAGAACATTATTTTCCTTGAAAATAACAACAGTAACATTAAATGTAATCCTTATTTAATATAAGGATAAAAACTCAATAACATTTTTTTGGTGGTATATATTAAATTTAAATACCATTAATATTTTTTTTAAATATCATAAATAAAAAATTTGTAAAAATAATGTTATAATTCATTTATAATAAATTGAAATTTTAAAAAAATATTTCAAAAAAGAGTTATTTTTTTTTTGTCATAGAAATTATTATTATTGAAATAAAATTATGAACATGTACATGGAATAAATACCTGACTAACCATAAAATAAATAAGGTCGTCTTTTTTTAAAAACACATTTCTAGTATTTTTGGGTACTTAAGAGTGTAGAATGAAAGGGTTACATGAAAATTTCATAAATAAACATAGTATAATAATATAAATATGGTTTATGAGACAAAACCTTTATATTTAACCAAGAGAATATTTAATCCTAAATGGTCCAGATTAAAAATGAAATTGAAAAAAAAATCCTTTACTCGGGTCCTGACTTTATTCGCAAACATTATTATTCTCATGTGAAATAAATTTTTAATTTTGATGAAAATAGTACATAAATATACTCATTCATATATTAATATATAAAATTCCCTAACAATTTAAAATATACCATTTATTAAAATATATTCCTTAAAATCAATATTATCGATGTTAATTGATTTGTTTCAAATAAATGAATTGTAATGATTGCCCTGGAATATGAAAAAATTTCATCATTTCATCATTTCATCATTAAAAGAATTTAAATCATGATTAAATTAACATATTTATTCATTATATATAATATTAAATAATTCATTAAATTTGGTGACAAAAAATTAACTACATCACTTCATGGACATTGTAGTATATATGTACGCCTGAATGGTATTTTATTTTCCCAATGAATAGAAAGAATGAAAGGAAAATGCTAATATATATTTTAAATGAAATAATATTGTTATTTATTTTATATATACTTGTTAAATTCATTCATATGATAATCCATGTATAGAATACATGGAAAAGGATTCACATCGCTTCATGGAGGTGGTTGATCACACGTATGGATGAAGGATGTTATCATTTTCCATATAATGCGATGGAGTTAGAATTCTTCTTTACCATTAGCATAAACTCATTTCAGTATAGTAATTACTCCAATTTAATGATTTCTATCTAGTTTTTTAATTATTAAATTATGTTAGAGAATATATAAACACCATTTATTTTTGTAAATACAATCACCTCTCTATTGGAAAAAAATAATTTTCATTATATTTTTTCCCTAAAAAGACAAGGTTTTTTGAAGAAAAAAATCACTAGGAAGTGGGGATAAAATTTATGGAGTCATTTGGGAATGTTTTTTTTCTAAATTATAGTTATAAATATATGTGAATAAGTGAAATATATGGGTTAACTTTTGTATGTGACCTAGTTTTCACTCTTGTAAACACATGAAACATTATAATATTATAAAGTCATATTCAAGTAAAAGTGAAACTTGGAAACTAAAATTTAAATAAAATATAATTTTTTTAATAAATATTACTAATCAAATTTTCAAATATATTAGAGATATTTTAGGTTGTATCTTTATTTACCCCCCCCCCCCTCATGCAGTAATCACTTTAACCCTTACCATAGTGACACATTTTTACCATGTTTAATATTCATAATGAAACAGTAATTAAATTTGACTATTTAAAAAATTTATAAAATATGATTTAAATATGGATAGTCGTTTATCATATTCAATAATGAAAAATGATACAAATTCATTTGAATGTTACTGTGAAATGTGTACCAGAAACTATTTAAAAACAAAATAAATTTTTAAGAATGATAGTAAATTTACTGTTATCACGTGTCTCTAAAAACTACGATGTTAAAATATTTTAATAGATTTATTATAATAAATTTTAATCACAATCAATCATTAGTAATTATTGAAAAAATTTATTATAATAAAACCTCATTATAGGTACGAATAATCTTTTTTTGATAAACCATATCCATTTACCAAAAAATGATTTATTTACATTTATAAACATTTTTAGCCAACAATTTAATATTAAACATGTGTAAAAAATAAATACCTTTAGTTTAATAGACTACGTTAATATTTAGATAACAAATATTTGGAAAAACAAATCTTATAAATGAAATATTTCAAACAAATTCTATAAGATAAATAGATTTTCTTATGAGGTTTTGACATTATTTTTGAAAAGTATATATCCTTTAAATTTACATTAATGTATTTAATTTTATAAAATATAATAATTATTCACATAATTTTGGTTTTTTCCATCACAATCTATTTAAATCATATATTCATTAAATATATATATTCGATAATATTTGGGCATTGCTTCAACACTGGAGATTGTCTAAGAGATCGATGAATATATATGTTGTTTTTTCAATTTAGAATTCCCTTTTAATTTATTAACATTTAATGGATTTTATCAAAAATATTATGTAATAATAAATTTCATAAAATACATGGCCTCATGTAATTTTCTTCTATGAATGAATAATGGTTTTCTATTTAGATTATATTATTATAGTAAACATATTATAATCATTATTTATTTATTTTTAATGAATAGAAAAACCTTCTTTAAAATTATATATATAACTAAAAAACAAAATGGTTTGTAAAAAAAAGTAATTTTACAATCCCGATGGATTGTGGATCCCTTTTCTTGTTAATAATTTTGAATAAATATAGAATATATAACGGCATTCATGGGGAACTCCCTTGCTTTTGTTGACCTCCTTCTGAATATGTGTGTGTTTATGGGTCCTTATTAATTGTTTGAAAAATATTTCATGATCCTTTCAATGAATAAGTTAAAACAATAATGAGTTTTAATAATGTTAATAACATCAATATCTTGTGAAACGTTTCTTAGCAGAAACCTCATAATTAGTTCATCACTAGAACAATTTATTGTAATTTAGGAGATAAAAATATTAAAATTTTGTTTAGTGATTAATTTTAAAATTTTTTGGTTTGAATTTGTGTAAATACCAATACCCAAAAATGAAATTATCATTCATTAGAGTCAACAAATTTAAAAGAGCATTAAATAAATTTTACTATGATTGGTTATCTTTTTTAAGGATATTATTTCATAAATTGGATTTATGGGACTTTAAATAGCACTCTTTTTGGCCAATAATATAATTTTTTTCAATAACTATAGATCAAAAAAAATATAATAAATTTTGTAATGTTTAATGTATATGTGTGTGAATTTAAAAATCATGTTCATTAAATATTTTCTATTACTAATAATTTTAATTTGAAATATAATAATAATTAATGTTTTAATAAAACTATTTAAAATAAAAACAATATATTAAATAATATTTTTATACATGAAATATCCATTGATTATAAAAATATTAAACATTTAACTGGGTAAAAATATGGATGCAATAAAATTTTCTGAATGTCTATTGGAATGTATTACGAATCATTTAAGGTATTTTTCCGACACAAAGTCACTATTATTTATAGAGTGGAATCTACCCTAAAATTAATTTATCATATATCTCTAATGTTGAAAAAAACCAAACTCGGATACTTGAATTATTTCATATGATACCCTTTCACTAACACCATGCTCATTCACAGAACCCACGGAGCTAGAAAATGAGAAAACAATTCTTGATTTAGAATTGGAGAACCATTTTCCCAATGTGAATAAATCACTTCATCCATATGGGATTCTTTTAAAAAACATGTATGAATCATCCATATGTCAAAATTCTATAAAATATTAAAAAATATTTCTCACCATACGAGGTCACATACACAAAAACGATTATTGGTATAATAGAATAATAACAAAAAAAGGAGAGGATTTTATCTTTCTAAGAATGAAAATAAAACATAAAATAAATATATATAAATATAGATTTATAAAAACATATCAAATGTCCTAAATTGGGGTTTTTATAGAATCTCTCTAAATATAAATGGTTAAGTCCTGACACTTCTCCTTTCAACCATGTCTTTTTTACTTCAACACCATAGTGGGGTTTTTTACCTACACCTATGTAGTACATGTTCAAAAAATATAATGAAAATCCAACAACTATCAGTATACATATTCATAATATAAAATAATTGAGTGTAACTATATTTCCACAAGGCTATATGTGTATAGATTAATTATAAATATCCAAATGTAACCACTAATATTGTTCCTACAAATACAGTATATAAATAGATATATGGATAAACATTTAAACACATCTTCATAAATATATATTAAAAGATTCCATTTTTTAGACGAGGTATACATCTATTATTTTTCAATGTAGACCTTTATTTTTAATTACATAATAGTTATTGAGAATTTTGTGAAGGGTTTCAGAGAGTCTGGGGGTAGTTTGGGGCCCATATCCTTAGATTATTGAGAAGAAGAATATGGATAACTGTTAGATCACGGTTCTATATAACAATTTGGCTCAACCATGATTCTCTAATGAGGAGGTTCATGGTTTTAAAAACTATATAATGGATATTTTAAATCCTAGTAATAAAACAACAGAAAACATTTTTAATGGAGAAACGTGTTGTTGATGGATTGTTTTTCAAAACATGGGCCATACCCTTTTAGGGGCGTTTCCACTTAGATAGTGGTAACTCATTATTGGGGAATATTTGGAAAAATCTGTTACCTAACTGTTCCCCACATTTTAATTTTTTAAAATTACTATTGTTCCTCGATTCATTTAAAACAAATGAACCTTCCTTCCCCTCCATAAAACTCATAGTTTCCTCCACATGTTTGAGATCTACTATCCCCCTTATATATTATTTTATCCAATTACCACATAAAACATCTAATTGAAAATTCATTCATCACATAGTATAACAAATTTTACATATGTGATTCTTATTCTATATTTTATTTTTATATGTTTCTATATGGAATACAAAATCCACGTGAGAAAATAAATGATATTTTCTGGGAATATGTATATTTCTTAAATTTTTCCCTTTTTAGTCCAATTAGGAAGACATTATTCTAAATACCCAATCATATCATTCATAACTTTTACATAAACATTAATCAATATTCATTAAATAACATAATTATTTATTTTATTATCGTTTATTTATAGTTCCCTTGGAAATATGGAATCATAAATAAAAAATCCATAAGTGAGATATGTTATCTATCACAATGTTCTTCATAACTAGAAATATTCATAGATATATCATAAACAATACCATTAATCATATCCTTGTGAAAAGGAAAATAGGAATGGGTGATATCAAATGATCAACAAGGTTAAACACGGTAGATATCATTAAATGATAACATGAAAATATGATATACAAATAATGGTTTTAGATCATGAATATAACATACAATGTACATACCCAACCTCGCACAAATCATATACCTGAGTCATGGAAAAAGACATTATCATTCTAAAATATATGATTCATGAGTGGAAAAAATCTACATAATTTATGATTCGTAATAAAATTTCATAAAAGTGTGGAACCAACATAGGTATAAAACAATTCAATTTTTAATTATAAACCTCTTAGATCATAAAAAACAATGTTGAGGATGAATCAAAAATTATTCCCCATTACTAATCAAGGGCATCAACCTATTTCCCATTTTTTATCAAGCACATGATCATATTTCTCATTGTGGAATAGGCTCCTTGAGATGTTTCCAATTTTTACGTCATGAGATATAATGATTTATCCATCCTATTAGATAGAGTTATAGGTCCCAAACATCCTTGGTTATCACATTACTAATATCCTTTGTTATAAAAAAAATCACATAATAAAAACTATATAAAAGTGTTCCACAAGATCATCAATCATTCATTATGTCATATCCCATTAATGGAAATGGGTTTCATGAAAATATAATTATACATTAACCCATGGGAAAAGAATGGGCTTCATAAACATCTTATCATCATAATATTAAACCGTTAAGATATTGAATAATAATGTTATACATTGATTACAAACATAGAAAACCATGAGAATAATAAAATGATGTAATCTAGAACAAAAAAAATATTTTCAAAGATCACTTTGAACATTTAATGAGGGAAATAGACTTTCAGCATTGAAAATAACCTTTTAAAACATAAAAGAATTTCAAGATAACTAAATTTTAAAATAATAATGAAACTTATAATGTAATATATAAAAATATTTTAAAAAATATTTGGGAAATTTTAATGTTGCCTTTGAATATCTCCCTCTAAGACATTAATCATTTTCAAAATCCTTTTCTATGAATTTTACCCTAAAACATATAAAGTAATATCTATAGATAATTTAATATATTTCAGGTGGAATATGTCCTCTCCACCTTATAAAACACTTTTAAAAAAAACATTTTAAAAATAATTTTATTTGAAAATAAAGATGAAAATTATAAATGATAATTTAAATCATTTATCGTTCACGAAAATGTGAAGGATCATACATGTTATACTTTAAAAAAAATGATTCCTTTCACATTTTTCGTCGTATCCAAATGTTCATTTTTATAAAATAATATCTTGTTTAATTTCAATAATATTTTATAAAATGTCAAAAAAAGGAAAATAATTTCGTTAAAAATCATACTGAAACATTAAGAATGCTTGAAATTTTTTGCTTCAAAATCATAGATATAGAAGAATTAATGTTTTCAACATATGAGAGAAATAAAGTCATTTATCATTAAAATAATATATTCGAATCATGATTACATAAATAGAAGAAAATGTAGGAATAAATTTATCATCAGGAAATAACCAAAAGAGAATAAAATAAATTATTTACATGAGAGGTAGATCAGAATATCGTATCATTGGAATCAAAATCATTAAAAATCCAAAAAAATAACGAGATTGCAACATAAAACACATAAAACTTATGAATCTTTTGAATCAGAAGGCACATGTAATAATAAATTTAAATAAAACATTATGTTTCATGAGAATAAATAAATTCCTGATATATCATGTAAAATTGTTACTATATAAACATAATAAATTAATATATGTACATAATATAACTTATGACAAAAAAGAGAAAAATTTGAGAAACAAATCCTATACAATAAGTCTGGACTTCTTTTGTACACATTTTCACCTCCTGTATAATAAATAAAGTTTTATTATAAATCTATTGTATAACTATAAATATATTTATCATATCATATATTACTTTCCTATGAAATTTTTCCCTTTTATTATCAATTCAATGTTAAAATCGTATTTCGGGTAATAACTACATTGTATTTCATTTATGTTTAGATTTTAATAATTTCAGTCATCATTTATTCATCATGGTCCCATCATCTCCAAAATGTTAAATATGATATAAGTATATTCTATGTTAATTTTATATGAATTTTTATTAATCTATTAATATTATATAATGAAAACAAAATACATAGTTCAAGTAGTCTATAGGTCGTACGTACACATGAATTTTTTTATATTATCATGATTGATGAAAAGAATGAAAGGAAAAAAAATACTTCCTCTATATAGTAACTTTTATGTCATATATATCACATGTTTTCATTAAAACTATCATTTTTATCTTTTAACTAATGTGTATGTGAATAACGAAAAACATTACTTCATGCTGTGGTAGTTTATCGTACACATAAGAGTCATTATCAAATTCTAATAAAAAAGAAAATAAGATGGTATATGTGACATTATAATTAATTTAGTATAATAATATCATATATACATCATATTAACATCATAAATATCATTATATCAATCCTTGAGAGGTGGTGATGGAAAATGAATTATATTGTTTCGCAAGGATGTAATACATCGTACACATGATTGATGGTTTCATTTTATATTTAATGGATTGGGAGATATATAATGGTTAATACATGAACATAAAATTATATAATTATATGTTAGATAATTTTGATATTTTATTTTATTAATATAACACCAATAAATTTGGTAATAGTTGAATTGAAATGAATGTGTTTAGTGAAGACAATTACCATCACATAGAACAATCAAATTTGGATGTCGTGTTAGGGAATTTAGGGTGGGTGTTTTGGGATGAAAATTAACTCTTTAACATGGAAAAATATGTGGGGTATTTCTAGAATATGTTAGATACTTTTCATAAAAAAATATCTAAAAAGGTGTTAACAAGTAATCGGATGAGGTTCCCTTTTATAATGGTGTAAGAGTATCATTTTTACAAATACCCTAAAATACTGAATGATGGGAAGTGAATCTCAGCCCACGTGACTCAAAAATTAATAATAAATTATTTATGAATTATATGTTTCATCAGAACATCCAACAATGAAACAAGTGTCTTAATCATGTTATTCCTTATACTCTATGTTTACAAATTTTTACCATTTTAGTTTTCAACACGGTAACTAGTATCTTTTAATTTAACATATAAATTAGTACATTAAAAATAAATTTAAAATGATTATTATTAAAAAAATTGACACCCAAATTTAAAATTTTAAATACAATTTATTAAATATATAATTATGTTTTTGGAAAAATAAATTTAATATAAGATCAGGTATGGAAAAAACCCTTATTTTAACCTTAATCACTATAACAATTTTTTCTTCACATTATTAATATTTATGGCTTGAAATTAATTTAGAATTACCATATAATATATTTTATTCGATTAAAAATTTGAAATTTATTTTATCAAATTCAAATCCCAAAATTGGAAGAATTTAATTTAATATTAATCATGCACATGCGATGAAAAAGAAATTTTCCAAAGAGAAATTTTTCAAAATTTAAAAAAGTTATCATATCTTAATGAAATATGAATGTTATAAAAATGAATCATATTTCATTAATTATAATATAATAGATATATTATTTCTGATTAACACAATTAAAATCATAATATAATAATATATATATTCTTTAAACAAATGTTGTTTTTAATAAAAACTATTATTTTTCACTATTCATAAAAAATTAATCATTTCTAAATAATTAAAATGATAAAACATATGGTAATTCAGATATTTTCATTATAAAATAGAAGATAAATTTTTCAAATAATTTTCATAATATTTGTCATAATAATTTTCATTATTTTTTACATAAACCAATAATTTTTTTAAATATTTTTTTATTTTAGAAGCGTGTATAAAAATTACCAAACAAATAGTTACATTAAATATGTCATATTGTTATATAAAAAGTACAATTAATATTTTAAAAAATGGCCATTCATATCCATAAAATCAATTATAATATATATTATATAACATTTTTATGATAATAATAATATTTATAATATAATTATATTGTTTAAAAACTATGTGGGGTATGTAATGATATCTATGGAAGAAAATAAATTTATTAGACAAAATATTTCAAAAAAACTCAGGGTATTTCATTCTACTTGAAGAAAAATTATATTTCCCTCAATAATTATATAAAAATTGTATTATAAAAAAACTGAACATACTTCTGCCAAATTAAATCCTTAAGTTCACATGTAGCTTCCTAAAGCCGGTAGTTTTTTCACAATACGATGACAATGTGAGTGGTCTTACATAATTAAAATTTATCAATATTATTCAAAATATACAACAATTTTTACTCAAAAGATATACCATTCTCCATAAGAATGAAAATTGAATTTAGTACATGTGAAGCCTTAGGTATTCACATGCCCATGAGATATATATATAACAAATCATGGACTTTAGATAGGATTGGAAAAAGCCCAGATCAATAAGATACCAACCCAATATAATCAATAATTTCCAAGGGACTAATATACCTAGGGCATAATTTTCCATTCATTATAAATCTCATTACCTTCTTATATGGATAAATTCATAGACACACATTCTCAGTAATAATAAACTCCAAATCATATAGATGTTTGTGAACGTGTCTTCTTTACTAATATTATTATTCCTTAATGTGTTACAGAATGGAACTAAACTACCCATCCCTTTTTCAATCTATCCCAGTTCAGATTAATTTTCTTTCTCTAACATTATCCGAATAAGTTAGTGTTCTACACTTATTTCCATACAGGGATTCATAATGAGCCATATGAATGCTCATGGGAAGCTATTATACTATGAAAACACAACTCAGGGTATGATTTCATCCAAAATACATTTAAAATCCAAAAATTAAGATCATAACATATCATATAGGATTTATATTGTTCACTTATACTGAACAACTATGTGAGCATTATATGTAGCGCTTAAACTCAATTCGTTAACAAGATTTTTCTGAAGAATTCTCTCAAATATTAAGATAAACCTCAGATCCAGATAATATATAGTGGATTGTGGTACTCCATGAAAATATATATATTTCTTAATTTATATCAAATCATAATGATCCATAGATATATCATACCTAATAGAGATTAAGTGTGATAATTTTGTAAGGTGATCAACTATAACTAATTTAAAAGTGTTCCCTTTATATGTTTTGGTAAGTCTTATGACCAAATCCATGGTGATATTTTCCCATTTTCATTTTGTTATGGGTAATGGTCATAATGCCCACATAGAAATTTTTCCCTTAGCCTCAAATTTCTAACACACTAAACAATAAGGAACCTACTCAGTAATATCTCCCATTATTTTATCTAACTAGGAATACTCATTTATAAGGGCATATTATAGAAAATAAACCCTTGTAATCCTTATGTAGTGGGTTCAAGACACATGGAATTCCAACACATGAAATTTTTTCACTCGATATATGGTTTTTATTTTTTTTAGTGTAATTTAATATAATTCCTAAAATTTCCATAATTTAATCAATATAAATGATATGTTAATCCTGAAGGGATACCAAATCCTAAAATATTTTTTCCAAAAAATGGAATGTCATTCCACCTTAAATAACTTTTTCATTAGATCATGTACCAAACCATAGATTTTTATTTCCATAAATGTCTCCCAAAATATCTGTATTCATTATAAACTAACACCACATAAAACCCCATGAGGGATTTATATAAATTTTAACGTTGGATAAATCATAAACACATATGTCCAATATGGTATCTATGAATATTATATTAATATTACATGTATATTTATATTCATTAAAAATATAATTCACCTTTAATTCATTAAATAAGCTCTTATCTAATAAAAAACATTTCTATTTGAATGTTGAGTTCATCCTTGCACTAATAGAATATCATATCAGCTCCCATGATTACAGAATCCATGTTGAGGGTGATATACAATTCATCGAAACACAACATCATCCACTATGAAAAATATGATTCTAATTGAGTTCCTTCATAAAAAATCTAATAGGAAATTCTTAACTGAGTGGTGGATGTTATTTTTTCTATAATTATCATGTTTCACATCATCTATTTTTATATCTTAAATGTTCTCTTTGAAATTTTTTATTAGAGTTTGTTGCTTATTTTCTCCATAATTATCCACTATATTGTCGAATTGATTCACATAATTCTAAAACTCATAAATCATGTGTCACAACCCATCCTCAGGACCCGTGTCATGACTACCCCAAGCCCGCCTCCCATAGGCCAGGGGCTGGCGACTAGCACAAAGGCGTAAATCCTGAAAAAAAGGGGAAGGCATTGCCTTTATAATGTAAACAAACACGACAGAGTAAGCAAGAATAAGTATATACTACGAAAAACCGAGTACAATAGTAAGTGCAGAATGTAAATGGACCAGAATACAGACCCAAACTGAAGGTAATGTACAACTGGAAAGAACGTACATCAACTAAAAAGCAAAGCAGCAATGCTGAGCCATCCACTAGAAGTCCCACCTGAAGGGTGGGTACAGATAGCCTTCTCACCTCCTCGGGTCTAGCCGTCCGCTCCCTGTATGTCCCGCCCAATGGTTCACCTCCAGGTACCGAATTTCTCCGTAAGACTCAACCACGATCAGAACTGTCTGTCGATTGCATCCAACACAAATAGTGCGGGTATAGCCCGTGCAGGGGTGAGTATACGCTACTCAATAGGGACCTCGAGACCCCCGAAGGTCTCCCAGAATGCACAAAGGATAATCCACAAAGGAAAGATACAATCACGAAGTAACATCCAACACTACTTTGGTATATTCCCATACATATACCTAAGTCATTAATTCCAGTTCGGCTCCAAAATCTGAGCCCAAGTTCGATCACATCCACACAGGATAGCACAATCCAATCTACACAGGATAGCACCACCCAATCCACATAGGAAGGAAAGTAATTCATATCAGAGATATTGATTGGAAGTCAAGACTCAGCTCACACAGGAATACGTCTTTGTAAGACGATAGAGATGATCAGATGTAGCCACTGATTCATCTAATCCGTCGGACCCACACAGGATCGATAGGTACTAACCCCCGAAATGACCCACACATGATCGATATGTACTAACCCCTGCAATGACCCACACAGGATCTGACCCACACAGGATCGGTTTGCGCTGGCCCACACATGACCTCTTAGCGCTGACCCACATAGGGTCTGACCCACACAGGTTCAGTAAGCATTGATCCACACAGGATCGCTGAGTGCTGTATTCATCGCTATCGAACCCATGGAGAATTTCTGTACAGTCGTCATCATCGTCGCAGTCGCAGCCAGCTCTAGGGTTCATGCACACAGCAAGCTCGTATCGGGGAGGGCCCGCTCCATGAGCCAAGGGTCCAATACATCAACTAACACGAAGTTCAGAGTTGATGTATCTTAAAGTTTTATATCGTCAATAGGAACTCAACGTGACTGACGGCACGTCAATCAGACGCCTGGTCTGAGAGTTATTGGCTTTTTCATTCCAGGGCCCGATTGATTTTTAAGTCAAAACCAACCCGACCGCACTCCAACTGCATCCAAACCTCGAGAGGAGTAAGCCAAAAGGCTCGTCTCATCAAGAGGAATCCAACAAAGTCGATGGCATGTCAATCAGACGTCCGGAGCTCAAGTTAAAAGCTTTTCCGCTCCGAGGGCCCGGTTGGTTTTGAGTTCTAACCAACCCAGCCGTACCCAAATTTCTCTAAAACTTTGAGTATAATATACCAAAATGACCACCTCGATCCAAGATTTTTATCTCAATTGATGATGCGTCAATCAGAGGTTCTTAGCCCATGATATGGGAAAAAGAATGAACCTGTCCGGTTTTAGGGGGTTTGGGCCCGGACCGACCCGGCCCAAGACCCCTCTGGGTCCGGACCTTTAGGGCGCGTCCCAACCAGGTGGGCATGGCCAGGCCCAACCGGAGCGGCCCAGTTGGCCTGGCGTGGGCGCGGCCCGGTGTTGACAGCTCAACACTGGACGAGACGAGCGGAAAGGGGGGGGGGGGGGGGGCTTCCCCCCTGATTGAAACCATGACCTCCAAGTGGGGGCCGCTCCCTTTGCCAGCCGGGGGTTACGACCCCCAAGATTCTAAAAAACTAGCCGGTTTGACCGGCCGATGTGTCATCGCGGGACCCCCCGTGGGTCCCACCCTCCTTGAACTGGTGGGTGGCGGTTCCGGCTGCCGCTCCCTTGCTCCACTACAGCCAAAGTCCACAGCCTTGGTTCGTCCGGCGCGTCGCGACGGTGTCGTGACCCTCCGCTGCAGTCCCGCTCCGGTTGCATCCTCCTTGTGGTTCTCCGGTGCGGCATGATGGCGTCGCAGCTTTGTTTAGCCTCAATGGCAAGGCGCGACAACGCCACTCTTTTTCGCCCATTCTTCTTTGTTTCTGCGCGGTGTCGTTCCACCGCGCTACCTTTGTTCATGCGGCGAAAAACACATCATCAACGGGGGAGGAGGGTCGGCCGTTTTCATGCGGTTCGGCCCCCTCCCGTTAATCCGATATCATGTGGCTAATAAAATTGACGTTTGGATGGTCAAAGAATATTCATGAACCAAAATCAAACCCCTACCTCAAGGTGTTGTCGAACGAAGGTTCGTCGCGGAAAAAGGACGTCGCAGAAGAAGAGGATCATCGGCGTCGCATCATTGATCTCCGGGGAACCAGATTTCTTCGTCGTCTTTCGTCGGAGTCCGGAGTTCTTCTTCGTTATTTGCGTTCTTCAACAAAGAAGATGAAGATTCTTCAAGACTAGAGAAATTCCTCTCCAACCTTCTCGCACAACGAAATGACCCCCCCCCCAAATGTAATAAGACTTTGTCTTATTAACACACACAAGCCAACATTAAATTCGAAATTCAAAATGAATTCTTGAATTAATTAATTTGAATAACTTAATCAAATAATTTAATAATAGTTGACATGCATTTAAATAAAGGGGTTCAGGTATGTTACAAAAAAAATAATTGGGGTTTGCGGAAGTTGAAAAGGTGGGGCTCATGTGGGCCCCACCTCATGAATACCCTACCTAGTAGAGTAGGATATAGTGGGTCCTACTCCAACCACCAATCATAGGATTAAACTACATAGAATATAAAATAAAAAAATTTCCACAACTTTTATTTTATTCATTTGTTAACCCAGTTATTTAAAAACCACACCCGAGAAAACACAACTCTAGAAAAGGTGTTCCTAAGCAATTATTGGCACAGCGAGTTCATCAGTGCCCTCAGATTTCGATTCTGATCACCAGTTGAAAAGTTATAAAATCCCGCTCATTCGTTCACTGAACGTACCAGAGCTAATCTTTTGAAATTGATTCTGCGCACACTGGGCCTCGGAATCAGGTGCCGTCAGAAACTGCGCTCTTGTAAAATCCCAAGAAAATTAAAAAAAATTCCTTTGAATTTTACGGGTCTTTACATTACTCCCACCTCAGGGATTTACATCCCCGTAATGATACATCATAAACTAGGGAAACAAATGTGGGTACTGTGCACGCATATGAGCCTCCCGCTCCCAAGTGCTCTCCTGGAGGTTCCCGTGCTTCCATCTGATGTGCACTAAAGGAATCGACCTCCCATGTAGGACCTGCTCTTTTCGATCCTCGATCTCCACTAGGACCTCCACAAAAGTCACCCCATCATCAATGTCCAACTCCCCATGGTTGATGATATGCGTCGGGTCGTGCACGTATCTCCTCAGCTAAGATACGTGGAAGACGTCATACACCCGATGCAACTGAGGTGGTATAGCCAGTGGATATGCCACCTTTCCTATCCTACTGAGAACCTGGAATGGTCCGATGAAGCGTGGAGATAACTTGACGCCCCGGCCAAATCTCCGTAATCTACATTGATGTGAGACACGCAAGAAGATGTGGTCGCCATCTTCGAAATCTAGTGGTCTCCACCTCCTGTCAGCATAAGACTTATGCTGGCTCTAAGCTGTTCTCATCCACTCCTAGTTGGCCTGGACCTTCTCTGTCATGGCCTGGACTATCTCTGGTCCCACAAGTGATGACTCCCCAGGGTCTGTCCAGCATAGAGGTGATCTGCAAGGACGGTCGTACAATGCTTCCTTTGGTGTCATCCTGATGGTGGTGTGGTAGCTTTTGTTGTACTCGAACACCACCAATGGTAGGTGGTCCTCCCAGCTGCGACCAAAGTCGAGGACACATGAACGGAGCATGTCCTCGAGGGTCTGAATGGTTCTCTCCATCTGACCATCCGTCTGAGGGTGAAAGGTGGTGCTCAGACGTAGCTGCATCCCGAATTCCTCCAGCAACCCCTTCCAAAGCCGGGAAGTAAACAGAGTATCTTGATCCGAGATGATATATGATGGCACACCATGTAGTCATACAATCTATTGAACGTAGAGATGCATCATGCACTCTACTGATCCCTGCTCTCTAGTGGGTATGAAGTGGGCAGACTTGGTGAGTCAGTCGACAATCATCCAAATGGAGTCATGACCTCTGGAAGTACATGGAAGTCCAGTCACGAAATACATAGATATACCATCCCACATCCAATCCAGGACCACCAAGGGATGCACCATGCCTGCTGGCACCTAGTCCTCCGCCTTCACTTGATGTCAGGTGAGTCATTGAGAAACGAACTCAGCTACAACCGTCTTCATACCCGACCACCTGTGATGTCATCTGAGATCCTGGTACATCTTTTCCACTCCCGGATGTACTACTAAAGGGGGAAGTGTGAAAATCCCTAAACACCTCCTCCTGTAAAGCAGATAGTACCAAGGTACGTCCTCTAAAAATGACGACGTGCTCTTCTCCCAAAGCGAATCCATCCGGTGCCTATCCTGAGGATATCTGCGCACGGTGCATATCACAGTCAACATCCCCATGTTGTGCCTATCTAACCAGCTGAAGAAGTGGAGGAGTGACTATGAGTTACTGAAGAAAATATTCTCTATCTCTATCCACGAAGGATATCTACAAATCGGCTAGCTGCTCCTTCACCTCCCCGAGTAGCTGAATGCCCATCCTCCTGCTGAGAGAATCGGCTACTACGTTCCCCTTTCCAGGAGTATAGACTATCTCAAATTCATAGTCCTGGAGGATCTTGAGCCACCGCTGCTGTCTCAGATTCCAATCCTTATGCGAGAAGATTTACTTGAGACTCTGGTGGTAAGGGTAGACTATAAAGCGCTCGCCCATCAGATTGTGTCTCCACATCTTCAGAGCGAAGACCACTCCTGCTAACTCCAGGTCATGGGTAGCGTAGTTCTGCTCATGCTGCCTCAACTGACGTGATCCATAGGCGATCACTGCCCGCTCCTGCATCAGGACGCATCAAAGTCCAGTCCCTGATGCATCGTAGTAGACTACGTACCCTACTACCTCCTCCAGTAGCCTCATGATAGGTGTGCTGGTCAATCTATGTCTCAGCTCCTGGAAGCTCTGCTGACATCTTTCTGACCACACAAACGGTTGCCCCTTCTTCCATAACGTTCTACAAAGATGAAAAGATTTCTCATTTTCTGAAAAGAGAAATATGGTCTCATCCTCTAGATGAACCACATTCCTTTCCTAATATAGTCAATCCCATCATGATCAGTTAATCCATGTCATGGATGACGTCGTAAGGCCTCGACGCTGCTACCCAGAGATCCAACTGTTACACTCACCTCCAAGGGTTGAGTCACACTGTCGGCATCAGTGTGTGGTCACTTGGTCTCCTCCAGTAGGAATATCGTATGTGAGGGTCAAGTCAATAGTTTTTAACCAGAACCTCTTAGTTTTAAAATTCAATAGAAAAGAAAGAAAACATCACTATTTCAAGTTTCTTTTATTACTGCAACTCAAAGTACAAGGACACAATGAAACACAAACAACGAAGATAGAGGAATTATGGGAAAAGGCATCCATGACTGGATCTTGTCCCGCACATTCCCACCCACTTCCGGAGCTCCATGATCATAAGCTTCACCTGCCTAAAGTTGTGATCTCCCCTGTGGTTGGGGTGGACCTCCTGGTGGTGGTGGTGGTGGAGCCTAAAAACGTCATCCACCACCTGTCGCTCGACTATCTCCTCGGCCTCGTCCACCTTCTCCCTTTTGACCGCCATGGTCGAACCTCTGCCTCTGCCTGGGTGGTTCCTCAACCATCTGTTTCCCCTCTGCATGGCGGGTCGGGTAGTCACAAGCCAAGTGGCCCTACCCTCCGCATGAATAGAATTGTCTACAAATCGTAAGACTGGATCTGTTGCGTGTTCCCCTCACCTCCGACCCAGTATCATGTGGTCGTCCGCCCGATGGCCTGGTTCGCTTGGACCTCTGCGACATCTGTCTACTGCCAGCGGCAGAAGACTCTGCTATGTGTAGCCCTGCGGTAGGTCTCGCTGCAGGTGTAGGCTCAGCAAGAAATCTCTCTATGAGAAGGGATTGCTCCAGTACTCCTACCTGCATCGGAATGCTGAGGGAGATCAACAATGCCCTGATCTCATGCCTCAGTCCCTGCTTCAAGGTCTAGGCCCAGAAGAATGGGTCTCATACCATGTTCATGGAATGGTGCGAGAGATCGGTAAATCTCGCCGAATACTGGGCTATCATCATGATGCCCTGCCGAAGCTGTATTAGCTCCTGGATGTGCACCACATGGAGGGTGGCTGGGACAAACTCTGAGCGGAAGAGGTTCTCAAAGTCTGTCCAGAGGAGAGATCCATCGTCGTGCACTTGGAGCATCAAGCTCCACCATCTGCCTGCTGCTGCGTGCAACAGACTCGCTGCAGGGATTACCATGAGGCCTGGTGGTGTCCCTAACAATCGAAAGACTCTTACAACTACCGACATCCAATCCGTGGCTGCCTGAGGATTCGTCTCCCCACAGAACCTGGGAGGTCTCTGATGCTGAAACTCGTGCAGTGCACTAAAGCGGCACACACTCTCAGCGGCTAGGGCTGGTGTCATCAGTGGATCGATGGGTAGAGGTACTGTCGGTGCCTCCTCATTAATAGGGCCCTACACCGAGGCCTCGTCACTCGGTGGGCTGTCGTCTCGCACAAAGCTCTGAACCCTAGCTGGCTGACGTC
This sequence comes from Viscum album, assembly GCA_963277665.1. Classification (NCBI taxonomy): domain Eukaryota; kingdom Viridiplantae; phylum Streptophyta; class Magnoliopsida; order Santalales; family Viscaceae; genus Viscum; species Viscum album. The sequence continues at coordinate 1,650,294,979 of OY728121.1, read as the reverse complement.
GTGGGGCCATCCTGAAAAGTGATAGGTGTTCCACGGTCAATACAGTATACCTGGTGTGCTATCACAAAGTAATCACAATGAAAACATTAAAACACACATTCAAACAATATTTTCGTGCACTGAGTCGGAAATTAGGAGTCAGGGTCCCGGTGTACGGATACATCGGCCATCACACCAACACTGGACTCCCTGGACTGATAACCACACACAATACCCTTAACATTACTGTTTCACATAGAAGATGATCAGAGTCCTGAATTCTACAGTAGAACCGACCACCTCTGATACCAATTTGTCATGACATGTCCTCGGGACCCGTGCCATGACTACCGCATGCCCGCCTACCATAGTCCAAGGGATGGAAACTAGCACCAAGGCATAAATCCTGACAAAAAGGGGAATGCATTGCCTTTATAAAGTAAACAAACACCACAGAGTAAGCAAGAAGAAGTATATAATAAGTAAAAATGAGTACAATAGTAAGTGTGGAAAGTAAATGGGCCATAATACAAACCCAAACCGAAAGTAATGTAAAACTTGAAAGAATGTACAATAATTGAAAAGTAAAGCAGCAAAGTCGCACCGTCCACTGGAAGTCCCACCTGAAGGGTGGGTATAGATAGCCTCCTCGGCTCCCCGGATCTAGCCGTCTACTCCGTGCACGTCCCGCCCAGTGGCCCAACTCCAGGTACCAACATGCTTCATAAGCCTCAACCACGATCATCGTTGTCCGTCGTCTACAACCAATACAACGTATTGTGGGCATATCACGTGCAGGGGTGAGTATACGCTACTCAGTAGTGACCCCGAGACCACCGAAGGTATCCCAGAATCCACAAAGGATAATCCACAACAGAAAGATTCAATAATGAATTAATATCCAACACTACTTAGGTATATGTCCATACATATACCTAAGTCATTAATTACAGTTTGGCTCCAACATCTGAGCCCATGTTCGATCACGTCCAGAGAGGATATCACAATCCAATCTATATAGGATAGAAGAAACCAATCTACATAGGAAGGCAAGTCAATCATATCGAAGATATTGATTGGATGTCAAGACTTAGCTCACACAGGTATAATTACTTGTAAGACGATGGATATGATCATATGTAGCCACTTATTCATCTAATCCATCAGACCCACACATGATTGATTGGTACTAGCCCTCGCAATGACCCACACAGGATCGATAGGTACTAACCCCCACAATGACACACACAGGATCTGGCCCACACAGGATCGATATGCGCTGGCCAGAAAGGACCACTAAGCGCTGACCCACACAGGGTCTGATCCACACAGGATCGGTAAGCATTGATCCACACAGGATCGCTGAGTACTGTAGTCATCACTGTCGAAACCACGGAGGATTTTTGTACAATCGTCATCGTCATCACAGTCGCAGCCAGCTCTAGGGTTCCCACACACAACAAACTCGTATCGGGGATGGTCCGCTCCATGAGCCAAGGGGCCAATACAAAAACTGACACGAAGTCTGGATTTTATGTGTCTAAAAGTTCTGTATCGTCAATAGGAACTCAACGTAACCGACGACGCCTCAATCAGACGCCTGGTCTGAGAGTTATTGGCTTTTTCGTTCCAGGGGCCCCGTTGTTTTTTAAGTCAAAACCAACACTAACGCAGTCCAACTGCATCCAAACCTTGAGAAGAGTAAGAAAAAAGGTCGGTATCATCAAGAGAAATCCAACAAAGTCGACGGCACATCAATCGGACGTCTGGAGCTCAAGTTATAAGCGTTTCTGCTCCGAGGGCCCGGTTGGTTTCGAGTTCGAACCAACCCAGCCATAAAAAAAGTTCTCAGAAACCTTGAGGGTAATATAATGAAACGACTGCCTTGATTCAAGGATCACATCGCAACTGACGGTGCGTCAATCGGAGGTTCATAACCCAGGATATGGGAAAAATAACGAACCGGTCCGGTTTTAGGGGGTCTTGGGCCCGGACTGACCTGGCCGGAGACCCTCTGGGTCGGCCCAAACCGGGTCGACCCAAACCGGGTCTGGGTCCAGCCCACTAGGGTGTGGCCCAGCCCGGTGTGGTCGGTCTGGCCTAGGCGGCCGGTTGTCCTGGCACGGGCGCGGCCTAGTGTGGCCAGCTCGCCGCTGGCCGAGCCGAGCAGAAGGGTGGGGGGGGGGGGGGGCTGCCCCCCTTGATTGAAACAGTGACCCCCACGTGGGGGCCGCTCCCTTTACCAGCCTGAGGATATGACCTCCGGGCTTCTCAGAATCAGGTGCCGTCAGAAACTGTACTCTTGTAAAATCCCAAGAAAATTACGAAAAAAATTTCCCTTAAATTTTACGGGTCTTTACATCATGAAGCACTAAAGTGAGATTGGGGTATTATATAATAATTTCTCTATATATGCATTACAAAATAATTTGTACCAATCAAATCATTATTCATCAACTTTATGACTTTTATTTTCGAACATAAAATTTTTTCGAGTCCCATTGAGATAATTTCCGCCATGTTTCCTTCCACAGTCTATGTTAGAAGGAAATATAATCTACTTTTCCCCATCTTATTTAGAGTTTCTATTTAATTAAATCTTCCATTACACATCAAAACCATGATATTGTTGGGTTACTTCAACCTCCATTACCACATTGATTGAAAATAAAAAAAATCTAATTTCCTTTGAATTCCATGTACCTTTTCATAAAAAACCATAAGTTTGATGGGTGACTACAATCTCCATTTCCATAGTGATATCAAATCAAACGAATTCCTCACCACTATTGAATTTTATAATGGAAAATTTCCTTTGTAATCGTGATTTAAGATCAATAAAAATAATTTAACGATTATATTCGGTGGAATGATAATAATAAAACCATAAATCAGAATTCATGTAAAAGTTTCCTTACATGTACCGAAAGATTCAAAATCATTGAACATTGAATCTTGTATTTCATTATATATTTCCACGTCAAGAATTAAAGGAAACTTACTTATTGAAAAATAATATCTTATAATCCTTTCATTCAATGTATTCATTTAATTTTGTTGAATTTAAATCATGATAGGAGTACACTATTGATCTTGTTCTCCTCCCAAACATCAGACAACCAAAATGGCTTTTTCATGATTTGAATAGTAGATAATGGAAAATATAGTTTTAGTTATATTTAACCATATCATAAAAAATAGTGGATATCTAGAACAACTAAAATATGATGGAATTTTCATCATAAATAACCCAATATAATGTCTTTCCTCTATTTAAAATTCATATTTTTCTTATGATTAATGGTGTAATAATGTTGTGTGAGTTGAGAAATGATATTTGGAATTCCATATCCCATAGAAATTAGATTCTCAGGTGAAAAATCATTGTCCCAAACCAGCCAGGTTACCCAGGTAAACCGATAACTGATCCAAACTAAACATTTCCTGAAATGCATTCTCAATCCGCATAGGTTGCCGATTATCACCTAACATCATTCAAAATGCACGTGGGAATGATTTTTAATCTAAACACTGAACATAAAAGAGAAAATACAATTTTCGTAAGAAAAAAAACTCAACTAGGAGTAATGTACCAAAATTCCACAAGGCACTACAAATCCAAAGTACTACAACCCATGTACCAAAATAGGGAAAATATCCCAAGGTCCCTCGGGAAACAACTCCCCAATCCCAACTCTCAAACCCTAGATACACTTTTAAGAGATCCTTTTTCCCATCCTAGAACATGTAATGATAATGTCTACCAACACCTGAAGGAAAAAATTTCAGTGTGAGCTAAAAAGCCCAGTAGTGTCTCACCACAAAATCAATAACAGATACCTACAATTGTTTAACCAATGAAATTCCATCAACATTTAATGAAAAATAGGTTTTTTCTTTTACACCAATATTAAAAAAATCAGGCTTTATATTTCATGTGATGAAAAATTTACTTTAAGAAAATGCATAGCCAATGATAAAATATTGCTAAAACAATGGATTACATATAATAGTTACATAAAATAGTTTACGTAAATTCAGTAGGCATGTAATGTACTTCTAATTCATTGGAATAAATTTATATTTCAAATATAAATAACAAGTGAGCAACATCATCATATGCCAAATAGATACAATAGTATTTCTGACTAGATAACTCCCGAATCTCATTGTTTTGATGACAATATATGTACCCTTACATACTCTAGACACTAGAAAGAGTGGACTCATAACCATTTCCTAAGAGGTGTGGCCTTTCATATGTATGTTTTAGAATGTTTTAATAGCTTAGAGTGTGTCCAAATTACTCACCAAATACCAAAGGCTTGCATGTTTTCTAAACCAATCAATTATGTGTAATTTATTTTGGGACTACATAAAATAAAATTGACTAACAATATTTTATTTCAAATCCAATCATCCATTTAAAACCAAAACAGGTTTTTATAAAAAAACACACCTCTTTAACAAGATGAAACAACTGGGTTTCTATCAAAACATTCTATGCCATTTTCACCAGTTCAAAATCTATTACAAAACAATTACATCATATCATAATTAATTTCAATAATTAGATGAAACAATTTAATTGAAATATTTTACATCAAATCCACAATTATAATTTAAAAATTTAAATTACCAAATTTCTATGAAGACATCCACAATTCAATGGAATTGGTGATATTCCAAATCTCATACCATTTTTTTTTCAAATTCCCAATTCACTAGAACCTAATTTAATTAAATCAATTGAATGATAGTTTAAGAAAAAAATTAATTTAATCATTGAAATAAATGATGAAATTCAAGGTGAGTCAATTTGGCTAATTAGGATGGAACAACCTACCTCATGGTCATCGTTGTCAGCGGTATCAAAAACCAACTTACGGGTTTCAATAGAACTACTCATGAGATTATTATCATAAGCTTGAACTCACTAATCAATGATGTTTCTCAACAATTAATAAAACCAAAACTAGTTGATCTATTTCAAAAATAAATAAAATTTCACATGTGATGAATAGTTCACTCTTTTCAATAATTTTAAAAATATTGAATATAATATTACTTGTGATATTATATTATCTCTTATTAATAGTTTCAAATTATTTATTTAAATATTACATGAGATAATATTTTATCTCTCATGGATATTTTCAAATTATGAATTAAAATATAACAAGTGATAATATTTTATCCCCCATGGATAATTTCAAATTATAGTTTAAAATTTTAAAAGAAATAATATTTTATCTCTCATGGCTAATTTCAAATTATCGATTAAAATATTACATGCATTAATATGTTATCTATAATGGATAATATCTGGATTATCATTTTATGTAAACACATGTGTTGGAAGTTATTCTTCAATAGTTTATTCAATTACACGTAGATACATTTATATTGAATAAAAATATCTGTAACATCCAATGTAATTATCAAAAATATATATCGAACTATATATATATATATATATCTTTTGATAATCAAAATAAAAAATTTGATAATTTTAAAAAAGTATAAAAAGTGCGTTTATGGATATATATATATGTATATATATATATAATTAGTTATCTTTTGAAAATCAAAATAATTATCATTTCATATTTTTAAAAAATTATCTATTAAATAATTTTCATGTCAAAATTTCAGAAAAATTATCATTGGATAAATCATTATTTATATTAGCTAAATTAAATCAATTTTTTATCCCTATAGTAATTTAAATAAATTATCATTATATAAATCCTTGTAATTATCATCTAATTATTTTAATAATATTCTTTGTTAAATTTCAAAAATTTCTCTTCAAAATTTTGATTCAAAAATATATTTTTATAGTAAAATTATAATTATCATTTGATAATTTCAAAAAATATTATTTTCATTCAAAATTGATATTCTCAATTTTAATTATTTTTTTATTTATTTTATATTTTTGTCATTCAAAATCATCGATATGGGAAAAAATAAGAAATAAATAAAATAAAGAAACTGTTATGAGTTGTAAAATATGATGAGGATGACCACTAGTGGATCCGCCCCAAAAACACCAACCCGATGATGACAAAGGTGTAATATTTCATTCTCTCATAACTACATCGACCATGAAAAACAACAATAGGTTTTCTTATTAACAAAATCATCAAAACATGTTTTCATGCGTTCATAAGATTAATAACCAATTTTAATTTATCATTCATCCTATAAATAACTAGGGATTCATTAATTTCAACATATTAGGGTATTTCTATCGTGAAATGGTTAAAATGTGTGATAAATGATGATTTTGATTTCTTAGGGGTGTTAGAGATGTTGTAAAGCCACTAATGGGGAAGATAAACAATATTTTTTCCAAAAAAGATAATTTATTAAATTAATTAATTATTAATAATAATAAATTAGTTAATTTAATGGGAGATGTTATCAATGGTATGTTGTATATAAAATGTTTCCATATCTATGGTAAAAACCCCTTTTATGGACACAATGGTGGTTTCAGATATTTCAAAGGATGAACCATTTATGATATATTAATGATTTAATAATTAAAAACCGGAATTGATAATTTATAACTAAATATAAGTGTTATTTTTGTGAGCAAGGCATCAAAACACATGACACATACCAATTTTATAGACTATCTAGGTAAAACAATCATTCCAGAACAATTGGGGATCTATTATTTCTTATACAATGCACCGTTTATGAGATATATAATTATTTTTCATAAAACAATTTATTAGAAATTATTTAATTACATTATCTCACAAATGAGGAATCCAAATGTTGGGAGCATTTGAATGTTATAACCCTCCTACGGTAAACACCATATTTCAGATATAACAGTGGTCGTAGATTTCTCAAACGATGCACTATTTTAATTTAATTCACTTATTTTTAATAAATCTTGTGCGATTAATATATTATATTTGATATTTTTAATCCGAATTCATTGATTCTTTTTAGGCCTCAAAATATCACAGTATCTCAGTGTCATATTACAAAATTATTCAATTATTAGTATAATATGTAAACTAAAAATCAATTTCATTCAATCATTTAACAAAATTTCACTGATAAATCATTTGTTTCCACTTAGGATATTAATCATTTTACACAAGAGTGTTTAGGAATACCTGCAATATTAAAGAGATGTTACAACCTCATTTCAATATGAACTTCTTACCTTGAGAAGGCTATAAAGAATCCTTCTTGTCATAATGATGAGGCAACTACACTCTCATCAATCCCTCAGTCACCCACGTCTCAAGAGAATCCGAACGATGCAGAGAAAGCACACAGACTAGAGGTGTTTTCCTTCCACAAAGTACCTTGGTCTCAGAATCATGAAACCTGACTTACCGTTCAATCACATATAAATCAGTTTCAATATCAATATCACTCCAACTCAAAATATGGGATGGATCAGAGAGATTATTTCATAGATGTGATAAATGGAAGACTTTATGTATCAATGTTAGCTGTTGTAGTATTAATAAATGGTAAGCTACTTTACCCACCTTATAAATAACCTTGGAAGGTCCCAAAAAATGATGGGAAATCTTTGCTTCCCTCCCAAGCCATCAATGAACCAACCAGGGTGAAACCGTGAAGAATACCTGGTAACCAAAAGAATAAAAAGGTCTATGGTGATGATATTCATAATATTTGTATCAGCTCTCTGCCATTTTAATTCTCTGATGAATCAACTGATTATTTTTCATCTTCTATTGGGCCATACTCTGTTCAACCAATGACCTGTCACTAATATCTAACCAACACATTATAGATTAACAAGGATGTCCATAAAAGGCCTCAAAAGGATCAATTCCGATCATTGACTAGTGGTTATTGTTATATGAAAATCCACCCAGCCCCAAATGATCATCTCAAGCCCCACCAAAGTCAAGAACACAAATGTGAACGATTACCTCATAAAAAACCTCCAGCTAGTATATCAACTATTTCTGTTCATCTAGATTCATGTTGGAAGAGTGAAATGAAACTAGTTGAGTATAAAGGATTATGTCAATGGAAAAATAATCCTCTCTTAGCAGAGGTAAATTGAAAATGTGATATGGAAACATGATGGGAAAGTAGATGAAAACTTGAGGGAGATCACAAGTCATTGATCTCACTCTAGATAAAAAGATAATGCTTATATCAATTTCTAGAACTTCAGATAAGAAGGTTCATCTCTGCTCGTCCTTGGATCATATTCTGCTTCAAAGACAAGGCACAAACTATTAGGTGTCGTAATATAGACCCACCTAAGATAAAAATAAGTTCGATATTTATTGGAAATGATCCAATCCATTCCAAATATTATGTCAAGAGACTTCATGGTGAGAACTAGAAAACTCCAATAAAGCATGACGTCTGATAGAGGGAAGACAAAAATAGGACTAGAGAGACACTAATTTCTCTTCGTACAATGGGGTATAATAATATCCATTGTAAAACATATACTCTGCATAGAATAATAATCAATATTATCAATACTTGTTAAAAATTTAATGGGATTCACTAGTATCAAAAAGATCAGTCACTAAAGATAAATCTATAATAATTGTTCCTCCCATAGTTGTTGGGCCCATATCATCTACCTCTCGAGACTCTTCCATTGTGTGAAGAATCTTAGTTCTAGATGCATGTGTCCAAAGCCTTTTTTTGTGAATCATTTTACATCCAAATTTATTTGGAGTATTAAATGATCTTGTTCCACCACACATATTGGAATTTTTGGGGCAGAACATCTATTAGTTCCCAAAAAGTCTTCAAGAGCCACATTTCTTGGGTGCCTCAGTGAAAACCCTCCTTGACTTTACTGGTTGGCCACACAAGTAACATACTAATGGGATTCTTCTATGCACTATAGGAGGTAGAAAAAAACCAGCTATCAAAATCCACTATGAGAGTCCTCACGCTTCCTCATTCCATTAAGGTAACTCATGCTACCACTAGGAGAAAAAGGAACTCCTATCAACCCTGAAATTCCCACCAGGTACATATCAACCATTATCTCCCTATCTAGAACCACAATATATGTGGGGAAATTCAAAAAGATGACTAATGATTGGATATCTGTCTGAAGTCCTAACACAAATCATCAAGCCTTCGTCATTTCATTACATAAAATCTCAGATGAAAACAACACCAATTTAGCAATGTGTTTTCCGTACTCATTCATGGTTTTTTGGCCTTCTCACGATCTAAAAAATCCATATCCTTTTCCAACACAATTGAATATGGATAGAAATGGACCCTGAAAAGAAACTTAAATTCCATCCACATAAATCCGTCATGTATTTTCATTGTCACCATCATTTACCACCATTTTCAGCTCGGTCCCTCAATCCGGACGGTAGCACACATCACCTTGATCTCATCTAGTGTCTCAAAGAACCCCAACAAATGTTTTATCCAGACCAATAATTCCTTAGAATGTTTAGGATTAGTGGAGGGTTTTTAAAACTAGTGGTTATTAGTGAAAGAAATCATGATAAATTTGATGATGATCATTCTCTTGAAAAATCATAGATGGAGCCTAGAGGGGGACTGGTGGTTGTCTTTACCCCAAATGTTGGACAGTATGTATGATCACCTCCACTAGATTCAGACCCACAACAATATTCTCTAACCGAGGTTCAACAACAAGTACCTCCAAGATCCGATTCACACATATTTTTTGAGGTATGATGTTACAAAAAATCAACATTCATCATTGAAGACATTAGTTTGTGTTCAAAGAGAGCAACATGGGAAATTAATCACAATAAAAAGAACATAAAAAATTTGAATTTTACCATATCCATATAAATATAAGGAAAATACTTGAACTCATCCACAATATTTCTTTCCCAACGAACCCCTACCGACTTCTGGATTGTTGTGGTGAGGGATCGCTAGGAACTGAATTTCAACTACCTCCAATGTCCCGATAATATTTCATGAATGCAAACTAACATAAAGGCAATTGATCAAACTACGTTGATATAATTTTTTCATTAACCAACCAGGGTACCATGGTAACCTGATAACCGAGCTGACCCTGACATATCATGAAGTGCATCCTTGATCCCAATATGTTGATGACTAGCACCCTGAATCGTACAAAAAGCAAGTGTGAATGAATTTTTGACTAACAAAATAGAAATAAAAGGGTAAATATAGTATGCATAACTAAAGAAAACTCTACTTGGAGTAATGTACCAGAATAAAATGAGGAACAACAAGCACAATGTTCTAATACTAAAGTACCAAAATAAGGAAAACATACCTTGGTCCAGAGGGACACACCACTCCAAGCCCAACTCTCAACAGGTGGATCCACCTTGAAGAGAACCTTTTCCCTTGCTCGAACAAGGAATAAGGAAGTCTATAAACACATGAAGAAATAAAGTAGGGTCTCATCTAAAAATCATATTAGTTTATTACAAAAGATTCCACAACAGATTACAACAATTGATTAACCAATGGAATGCTTTCATTTTTTTATGACAAAGAGGATTGGATTGTTATAGCATAATTAATCAGATCATGTGATACATTCCACGTGATGGAAACTTTCATTACAAGAAGGATTAAAAAATAATAGAATTTTTCTAAAAAATGGATTAAATGAAATAGTTACATAAAAAATTTATGTAAATAAAGTAGGCATATAAATCTGTTTTAATGCATTGGCATACATTTATATCTAAAATATAAATAACATGAGAGCATCATGGTCAACTGTCAAATAAGAATGATTGTATTTCGAACTATTAGAATCAGAACTCTCCAAGTATTAACAAAAGTATTAGTACCCATACATCCTCTGGACACTGGTTAGGGAGGACTCATCATAATCTTCTAAGGGATGTGACCTACTACATGTATTTTCTATAAAGTTCTAATAGTGCAGATTGTGTCCAAATAACTCATATACAACCTAAGGATTGCATGTGTTATTACACAATAAATATTGGTTATTTTATTATTATACTTATTAAAATAAAATTACATCTCGTCCTTCCATTTCAATCCCAATATTCTATTTTAACCAAAATGTGTTTTAACGAAAAAATGCCTCTTTACTAAGACAAAAACACTCTGTTTCATTTACAAAATTCTAATCCATTTTCAATATTTTAAAATCCATTCAAAACCAATTACATCATTTCACAATTAATTTACACATTTAAATTAAAAAATTTAGATGAAATATTTTCCATCTAATTCAAAATTTAAATTAAAAAATTCAAATTATCAAATTTCTATAAACACACCCAAATTCAATTGAATTGTGGTTTTTCCAAATCTCATTCCAAAACCATTAAAAAATTATCAATTCATGGGAATTGGATTTCATTACATCAATTGAATGTGACATTATGTTACTAAAATAAATTTAACTATTGAAATAGATCACAAAATTCATGTTGAATTAATTTAACTAATCCGAACTGAAAACCCACCTCAAGTTCATCGATGTATGCGGCAATGATAAACCCCCATATGGGGTTCAATACACCTCCTCATGAAATTATTATAGTATGTTTCGACACACCAATGGTTAATGTTCATCAAGGGTTCCTAGAATGAAAACTAGTTGATTTATTTAAAAAAAAAATAAATTTTCACATGTGATGATATGTTCTCTCCCTTGAATAATTTTAAAAATATCGATTACAATATTACAGGAGAAAATATTTTAATTTTTAGGGATGATTTTAAAATTTTCCAATAAAATATTACATGCAATAATATTTTATCATTCATGGGTAATTTCTATTTATTTATAAAAATATTATATGTGATAATTTTTTATCTCTCATGGATAATTTCAAATTATCAATTAAAATATTAAATGTGAGAAATTATTATCTCTCATGGATGATTTAAAATTATTGATTAATATATTGCATGAAATAATATTTTATCTCTCATGTAAAATATCAAGATTATCGTTTTATGTGAATGTATGTGTTTGAAATTATCCTTAAATTTTTCATGCAATTACTTGTTGATGAATTAATATTTAATAAAATTATCCATAAAATCCAAAGTAATTATCAAATATATATATCTAACTATATATATATATATATTTTTTCATAATAAAAATAGATAACATGAGATAATTTTAACAAATTTTCCCAAGTGTGATTATCAATATACACATATATATACATATATATCATCTGATAATTCATTATATTTTGAAAATCCAAAAAAATTTCACATGATAATTTTAAACAATTATTCTTTCAATAATTTTCATGTAAAAATTTTATGAAGATTATCGATGGATAATTCATTTTTTATATTACAAAAATTAATAAAACGTTTTATCCCGTTAATAGTTTTGATAAATTATAGTTATATAAAAAATTTTAATTATCATCCAATGATTTTATTATAATTCATTGATAATTTTTTAGAATATCTCTTGAAAATTTTGATTTAAAATTACCTGTCGATAAAAAAATTAAAATTATCATTTGATAATATTAAATAATAGTATTATTATTCCACATTGATGATCTTCATTTAATTTTTTTAAAATATCTATGTAAATTTTTCATTCAGAATCATGAAGAAAGAAAGAAATAAATAAAAAAATAAATAAAATGAGGAACCTACTATGGGTTGTAGAAGATAAAGATGAGGATCACCGATGGATCTAACAAGAAAACACCAATCTATTGACGACAAGGGTGTAATATGTCATTCTCTCATGACTAGATCCATCGTGAACCAGAATCATATGTTTTCTAATAAATTAAACCCCCAAAACATGTGTTCCTATGTTCATTGTATTAATAACAAATTTTAATCAGTTATTAATATTATAAAACAATTTGGAACCATCGATTTCAACTTATTATGGTATTTAATTCATTAAGTGGTTAAAACGTGTGATAATTAAATCATTTAAATTCTTAGGGGCATTTGAAATGGTGGAAACCCATTGATGTGAAATGTGAGCTGTATTTTTGCAAAATAATGAATTAATTAAAATAATTAATTAATATTAAAATAAAATAACCTAATTTAATGAGAAATGTCACTAAGGGTTTGTTTCATATAAAATATATATCATATCTAGGGTATAACCTATCTAGGAAAACCCCCCATTTTGGACAAATTGGTGGTCTCATATTTCCCACACAATGCACCGTTTGGGAGATATTTAATTATCCATTTTAAAATAATATATTACATTTTATTTAATAAATTTATCTCATGAGAGGGAAATCCAAATGTTCGTTGATTTTGAATGTTATCCCTCTCGTAGGGTAAACATCTTATTTTTTATATAACAGTTGTCTCATATTTCTCATATGATATATCATTTTGGAGTCATTAAATTATATTGAATAAAAATTGTTCGTTTATTTTATTATATTGTGTATTTTTATTCAATCTTAACAGAGATTATTTGGGCCTTAGAATATCACACTAACACTGGGTTGAACTCTAATAATATTCTAATATGTAAACTAGCAGTCAATATTTTTAATAAATTTTCCAAAATTTCACTGATAAATCATTTTTTCCATTTAAGATATTTATAATTTATCTCAAGAGCATTTAGGAATACCTGAAATAGTAATGGGACGTTTCAATCATTTTATATTCCATTACATTTATTATTAGCACGGTTCCATTAGGTTCAACCATTAAATAAAACAAAAAAATATTGTAAATAACAACAAAAATAATGGGTAAAAACATACTAATGAAAAATATTTTATTGGATGAATAGATCCTAAAACTATCATTTAAATCATTATAACCATAGGTTTATCCTATTTCAGTTAAAGTCATCATCTATTTAAATCCATTATGATGGTTTATAACGATTTTTAAATTTCAAAATCATATCACCTGATAGTGTCAAACTTGGTGTACATCAAGGTCTATTATCAAGCACCAGATTATGATGTAATTGAGATTAATGTTCCATTTTTATATTTATTACCTCATGTCACCTCTGTTCTATAGCCACATCCACTTTTTCTATCTAGATAGGGATGTAATTTCTTATAAACAACTCACTCTACCCATTACCAAAATTCCATGGTTTTTTCTTATATTTTGACACAACTTTAGACTTATCCTTAGAAATATCTATAGATATATCTTTACACATTTACCTATAAATATCACTAAATATTTATGATCATATTTTCCAAACATTATCAATTCCTTTTTCTGATAAAAACTATAATGACCCAAACATATCATAGATAAATATCACATATTTATAAACTATAATTCATCTAATTACATAATAATTTATTATATATTCAATTAGGTTTGGTTTCTTTGGTAAATTATAAATATAAATAACTGATCCATAATAGGGAAAAACGATGTCCCACTAAGGTCCTTATAACTAGAACCCTACTAATACATATAATACATAAGACATTTATTTTTAACCTATGGAAATGAACCGTAATAAAGGGTTCATACATATTCTTAGTAAGGGAAAAAATGGGAGATATCAATATAAGATTATATAAAATAATAAAACATGAATAAGTGTGTGAGATTATAAGTATAACTTAAATAGATAAGACCCAAATATCCATAGATCATAATCACGAGACATGACATAGAGAATTATCATTCAAGAATATATGACTCGTTATATTTTTAAATAATCATAAGTAATTAACTAAAATCTTCTATCATAAAATTATGGCACCACTATAGGTATAGAAACCATTTTATTTTTCATTGATAATTACCAATACCATAAAAAATAGTGGATTACACCTCAACACTTATTTACCATTATATATTAAGACTATTGTCTTGTCTCCCATTTTGAATCAATTCCATTACCCAATTTCCCATTATGGATCAAACTCATCGGCTTATTTCAAATTTTAAAGTCATGAAATATGAATCTTTACCCAATGCATTGGGGGTAAATATTGGTCGCATCCATTCATGTTTATAATGTAACCACCATACGTGGTTATAAAATTACCACCATCAAATAAAAATAACCATACAGAAGTGTTCAAAAAGATAATTAATAATTTATCATATCATAACCCATGAAAAGAAGTGGGTTTTATAAATATTTCATTATAGCATAACCCATGGTATGGGAATGAGTTTTATAAAAAAAATTCACCACAAAAATAAAATATTTTGTGAAATAATAAGATCCGTATCCTTGGATCATATCCCTAGAAAATCAAAAGTAACATAAAAGGATATTATCAAAGATATAAAATGAGTTTTTAATATCAGTTGAACTATGTTTTTAGAAAAATAACCTTTCAACTTTGAAAATAAACTTTGAAAATATAAATATTTCCAATATCATTTTCTTTGAAAATATCCATGAATAATATAAAAGATGATATATAGATAATTTAAAAAATTTATTGAGGAAAATATTCAATCATCATTGATAATTGATTTTCAAAACAAAAAAAAATCAAAATCAATTTTCATTGAAAATATATTTCAATCGTACAAATCAATATTTAAACATAATTTTAATCATATAATAAGGAAAATATCCTACCCCCAATGAAAAAATATTATTTAAAATATAAATCTTTTTAAAAATATATTTCACTGAAAATAACCAAATAACATATAATGAAATATTTAAATCATTTATTGGTCATCATAGTGGGAAATAGAGTTCATGTCATAGATGATAAAAAAATTTCCTTTCAAATTCCCCATAAAAGAGAAATGGTTGTTATTTAGAAAAATACATGAATATTATATTCAAATAACATAAAAAAGTATTAAAATTGTAATAATTACCTAAAAATTCATATGTTAATTTATAAAAAATTCAGGAAAATTATTATTTTTAAATATTTCATCTAAGACAGTGGCTTTTCAACCAAAGGGATAAATAAATCCGATTTTCTATTAAAACATTATATTAGATTATTGTGAAAATATGGAAAGGATAATTAAAGTCGATCATGAATTTTCAATAAATAAATTTATTATATGAATATAAATTATTTTCATGAATGTAATATCATAATGTCTCATTATTTGTAGCATAATCAAAAACATCTCAGAAAAGCAATGAGAATATTACATAAAAAACAAATAACTTCAGTAACATATAAATTATCTACCCCATGAAAGAATAAAACAAAATTAAACATTAAATAACAAGAGAATATATAAATTAAATATATAAAATTTTAATACAGAAGTATATAAACCATATAAAATAATATAAGTGCATAATAATACTTCTGTCCCAATGATGAAAATTTGATTCAAAAATACCATACTTAAAGTCTTCACATCCTTTTTACATGTTCAAAATTAATGAATAATAAATTTATTATTATTATTAATATATTTATATAACAATAATTATATATATCATTTTGTATATTATTCAATGATGACCTCTCATTATCCATTTATTAACAATTCCTTGTTAAAATAATGATTCTATTTATAAATGCATTCTTTTTCATGTAGAGTTTGACTTAATTTTTTCATTAATTTTAGAATAATAATTGTTTCAATATATAAATAATCTCAAAAAGATATAAATATCAATTTATTAAGTAAATATGTATCTATGGAGATCTATTAATGTTAGATATAGAAAATTAAAATCATCGTTTGTAGAGACGGTTGGTCGTATGTGCTCAATTTTTTTTTTCAATTGTGACTGTGGAAGAAAATAATGAAAGATAAATAATATATTAAACATAAATAATAATTTTTATTCCATGTATATAACATGATTTCATTAATCCTCTTTGGTTTACCTTCCATGTAACGTGAATGTGATGAACGTATAACATCGCTCCACGAGGTGGTTGTTCATCATACACGAGAGCGAGGTTATCTTATACCCACTAAAAAGAAATTAGAATGAAATTTTTTATATTATAATTCCATATGTATAATAATATGATAAAAACCACATTTAAAAATTAAATCCTTCATTATATCCATCTATGATATGTGGTGATGGAAAAAGAAATACAACAGTTCACAAGGTGGTGGTCCACCTTACCCATGATTGATAGTTTCATTTTCCATTAGATGGATTTAGAGATGATTATAAGTTATGACATAAATTATAAAATCCATGTATGTTGTAGATCTTAGTTTTATTATATTTTAATTTCTATAACATGAATGATGGTGGTAAGAGAAGAAGTGAAAAGAAAGAACTTAGTGATGACCATTAAGTTAACTTAGAAAAATCACATTTGGATCTATTATTATGAACCCAAGGGATGGCTTAATGGGATTAAAAAAGGACAAATAACAAGTAATATTATTTTTGGGAGGTAATTTGGAAGGTTTTTTCAATCAAAATTTCATAATCAGTGGGAATAAGTGATGGGAGGATGTGATATTTTACCTTGGTCTAAGAAGTTAATTTTTGTAAATACCCCAAAAAATTCATTAATTGGAGGTCATTGTCTTTCCAACTTCATCCACAATTGATAATTAATATATTTTATAGATTATATTGTCTATAAACACCTAAAAATAAATAAACTTGTTTTAGTCATGTTATTACTTAATCATTAAAAATACATAATTTTACCATTTTAGTTTTCACCACATTAACTTCTATCATTCTATTTACCTAGGTAATTTATATATTAAAAATAATTTTAAAATAAAGATAATTATATATTTTTAACCTATTATTCTAGATATTAAATCCAATTTGTAAAATAAAAATAATATTCAAGTGTAATATTAAATATAACACATGCACTAGTGTCGCGCAAAAACCCTATTTTAACATTAATCGAGGTAAATAATGTTTATTATCTATAATAATATTTATGAACAAATATTATGTTTGACTCATTATAAAATATAAAAATTATAATTATTTATATGGAATCCATTTTATCAAATGAAAATCAAATATGTGGTTGAATTTAATTAATGATTAATCCTTTAGAGGGGAGGAAAAGGCTGTTTTCCAAAGAGGAAATTATAAATGTTGAAAAATAATATTTATCCAAATTCATTAAAAAATTGATTAAAATTATAGTTATACGATATATTATAATGTAATTTTGTATATATTACATCTAATAACCTTTTTTTAAAAAACAATCCTTATAATTTCTTTAATCAAAAACAACATTTTTCAATAAAAACCAATATTTTAAACTATTTCTCGAAAACATAATTTTATTAGAAAAAAAAACTTTGTGTTAATTTAGAAAATTTTACTCCAAAATTTTATTTAATTTATTCAAATAAATTTTCCAGAATTATAAGAATTTATTGTTATTATTTTTTCATAAAATTCTAAATTAATTATTTTAAAAAGTATTTTAAATTCATATAAAGATACTAAAAAAATTAATACATTTTTAGGAATATTTTTTTATCTAAATATAAAAAATTACAAATTAATATTTAAAAAAAATATTCACACTCATACCACCAATATTAACAGTTGGGTAATCAGTGTCTTGTTCAAATAATAATATAAATAAAATATCACAATTCTTTGAAAACATAGTATTGCATGTAACACATGCAATAAATGAAAATAAATTTACTAGAAATAAATTCGTATAAAATCATGGTGTTTCAATACTGAATTATGTGTTATCTAATCATATAAGTTAGGTGGTCTAGTGAAATTACCAAAAAATATAGTCAATTATATTATGTGATGTAGTGTGGTGCACCAGAACATTTTTTGCATCGCCTCTTAAAATGTGTTTCATCTTAAATAAATACATGTTCTCTAACAAATTTGACCCTTGGAACCCTTTTAGAATAATAGAGGTCGAAACCCTCAAATAGACCCACCCCAAATGTCTTTTCATAACAGTATGAAATAACCATGTTTTTCTTAAATAACTAAATCTCCTTCAAAGTTTTATTCATCAACACCTTTGTAATTTGGATGTTAAGAAACATTTAATGGAATGTAAATTTTATATGGATAAATAGGAATGGTTAGTCAATTATCCTTGTCTCTTTTTTCATCTTCATTATACGCGAGTTTTCAATTGTAAATGAAAACTACAAACTAATTTAACTAAATTTGTAAAATTGTTGGATTTACTACTCTCCCGTGTCTATTTAGTATGTGATGATAAGGAAGGTAAACGGTTTCCAACTCAGAAAATTAGGGATAGTCTCATGAGAGATATTGAATGAAATGGATTATAAATGGTTTATATCTTTCTAGGATGTTAAATAGATTACTATATAAAATATCTTGGATTCTCTCACCTAGAGGGTGTTTTTTATATTATTCCTCAAGAGAAACCTTCATTCCCCATTTTGAATTCCATGTATGTGATCAGAGGGTGATGTATTTATACAATACCTTGTGTGATTTTAGGGTTCTTATGTAGAAACCCTCTGACTAACTCTATAAGTAATTGGTTTTTATAGAATACATAGTGTGATACATGTTTTCCCTATGTGGAATTCCTTAGAAAAGACCAGTATACCATCTTATTAAATGATTTCTCTTCCATGTCAAAGAGCATTCATGGATTTATTTAATACTTTAGAAACATTACATTCTCTATTTTTTCCTCTATTAATTCTAAAATTCCATTGCACTTTTTGAACCCTATTATAAGACTATCATCTTCTTTATAATCCTGAGCTACAAGGATCATATATAAAGCCGATAAAAAAAGTTAATTATAAACTAATATGTTCCCAATGATATTCATGCTTAGGCCAATGTTTGTAGTATCAAATAGGTGTACAATATGGGGACCAGAATGAAAGAGTATTATATATTTCATTTAAAAATATAACTATACTTCTTGCACACTACTTCATACTATACTGACATACTTGATGGACTTTGAATCCATTGGTGGTGGCCTTTTATTTAATCAAAACCTATTTATCTCATCATTAGGTACCTAGACAGACAACATGGATGGAGGTAGTGACAAGGGAGGTCATTTTACTATAGATTCTTGATTTTATATACTCGGATGGATTACATGAGAATTTGACTAAGCTTGTTCTCATGATATAAGATAAGTTAGATTTCTTCCTGTTTGTACATTTTCTTATGACTTGTAATTATCATGAATGAAAACCTATTATCCAATGTACCCTCCATTTCTATTTAGAATCCTAACATTATCATTTTATAAATGATCTTTGTAGTGATTTTGTAAAAGAATATATTGCTGAATGTGTTACTCTGGACGTTTATATTAATATGTTTTTTATGATTTATTTATTATTCATCATTATAAGACACTCTGATAAAGAAGTAATAGTATCACTATATACAATCATAGACCCTCTATTATATTCTGATGCCTCTTGTATACTGGGAGGAAATCTTGAGTTTATATGGCCTACTCATTTCGATGACATATTGGTGAACCAAGCCGAGGACATCACAAGTGGAATCCATGGTTTCTATTCCTTTGATTACTATTTTGAGATTATAGAATGAAGTAAATGTTGGAATTTGGTAATTTTCATATTCCTTCGATTAGCTAACCCATGCATAAGAGAAAATAGTAATTATTGGGGATGTGAGTTATTATTCTAGATTATTCTCATTATTGTTCTACTGATTACACCATTTGGTGACAGACATGATGTTTAACGTTATTATGATTGTGGATTTTAACCCTTGTCCTAGTATGGAAAATTGGTATTGCCTCATGAATCATTATAGGAACCAATGTAATTTTATTTCATTCATATTCCATTCCATGTTTTTTACTCTATGGATTTCCTATATAATATTGTAGTGTGTTTATTGATATAATTATAATTTCTCTAACCTATATTGTGGAGAAAATGATAAATAATTGGTCACAAATAGATTTTACATCATCCAAAATTATGATTTCCCATATATCTTGATCATGAAAAAATAAATAACTAATTATTACATGTTTGGGTAGAGGAATATACGTTAAACATGATAATACATTAATGGATGAAGTTTAAAGGATTCTAATAGAAATTTATAAATTATGTGGAACTCTATAAATATTGAATGGAGATCGATATGAACAAACCATTGTAAAAGAGACCAGTTTTAGTTACATTATGTAGAAATTGAAACTTATAATGCCTAGGAATTTTTAACATGGGAATAGAAGATGTTTCTCAATTAACCATGATATACATATATAAACCTGATATATTATAATTCTTGAATGTAGTTGTTAATTTTAAATGGGTATTACAATTGAAACGTAAAGGTTTTTTATAATATAAATCTAAATTGGAAATCTATATAACAAAACCTAGAGAATAATATATAAAACCTTGACCAAGACCTGACTATAGTAGTGGGTGATGTGGGTGTCTCTCGTGTCCCATTGTGATCTTCTAAATTACATAAACCGGATTTAGGAGTAGGAATATGGCCATTTAATCTTATATATAAAGGTGTTGTACCTATCCTCATATTTTATCTGATATAATTATAATTGAATAAAAAAATAAGTGTTTTAGATTTTTATATACATTACTCCATGATGGTCTTAGGTTGAATGCATAGAAGGTGGTGATAATGTTTTTCCAGATACAGTGGGACCTTCCCCTCTAGTATGAAATCCTATAGTTCAAAATTTTCCACATCATGTAATACCTAATCAATGTACCAATGTCCATTTTTTATATTGTTTTCTATGATTCGTGATTAACATTAAAGTAGATTCATAACATATCCCAACTATGTATGAGTTTAATTGATTATTTCAGTAGCCACATCCATCTACCTTATCAAGGAATGGTGGCCCCAGGATGTGGAGTCATGGATAGAGGATGTTTTATAAATCTTGAAAAATTTGGAGATGCCTCCTGAAATGAGGTTCAAGCTCTCAATTTATATAAATTTTGAATCAAAAAAATAATTGGTGGGATATTCTAAATTTGGTAGTTCAACATCGATACATGGTCTTGAATGACATCCATACAATACTCTATGGTTAATTTTTCCCGAAAAAACCATGTAATGAATGAGATATGGAGTTTTTACACATTTAGTTGTGTACTTTGTACATCATGTAATATTTATCTCATTTAACTGAGCCCCAAAATTTTATTACAATACTTTCATAGAATAAATAGACCTAAACAATGTTATTTGAGGAAGATATTACATAGAACATCAGATCATAAGTGATTATTTTTTATTTTACTACTTTTTCTGAATTTGAAAACCAATCCCTCATATTTTAGTGAAACATGAATGAAGGTGGGAGGCTGGGGAATGGTGTCCTAGTTCTAAGAGAAGTTAGATGTTCATCAGGTAGTAAGAACAATTGCATCATTCATTATCATGAAGGAATAAGTAGTAGGAGTGTGCTTTTGGGTACCCCTGTGGTATGCCATAAATTTGGTAGGATGCGACATATAAATCTCCAGTGTATCAAGCACCAAGTGGATTGTTGATATTAGTAAAAAATTAGTCAACAATAGAGGTTTTATAGGAACATTCACCTATATTCCTATGAGAGGGTGTCTGAACAGATGCCAGGTTCAAGATGAACATTAACACCTCCACAACAGACTGGGAGGTGGAGTACTACCTGTTGATCCGGCTGGGGACGAGGTCATGTCCATGGAAGAAATCTTTTGGATTTTTAGTTCCTAAATATAGATCATGATCAGGGTGGACAGATTGTAGATATGTGTTATGGTTCAGGCCAGTTATACATTGTACAGGAAACACCTAATGAGAAGAGTGTCAGGCCTTTTATAGATCAATTTATGATTTTAGTAGCCTCTACATTATTATCTCATTTATTGTATAGAGGATATTTTCATTCATTTATATTTATGGTTATCTAGTAAATACATGGTATTAAAAAAATAATTTTTTGGATTAATGAATCATAAAACTCTACCTGTAGTCCTACTATAATTTATATTTCAATGTAGTTTTTTCCCATTGATATTTTTTACTACCATTTTATATGGAATTGATTCATCCTCATGAAGATTGGATTAGGATTTATTCATGTAATGTAATGATTTTTTATAAAACAATAACATATTGAGTAATAACATTGTATGATGCCTTTTTATCAACATAGGGTGGTATCTATGTATAAAAATATGATTGGGATGTTCCATAATTACATGATGAAGCTAAGAATTGTGGGATGGGAAGAGTTCCTTCCTATATTGTAATACCTTTTTTGAGTGATTAGGGTACACATCAGAACCATTTCCCCCTGTAATTGTTAAATTTGAGGATATTTTCTCTAAGTAATTTTCCATACTACATACTAAAATATAGTTAGAGTTTACTATTGAGATAATTCAACGAGAGGATACCATATATATCATTCAATGATGTAAAACGTATATTGGGAATTAGAAACTCAAAATACAATTATAGGACATTTAAGAAAAAGGGGTTATATGACCCAATACTTCACCTCGGGGTTCAACTATCCTTTTCTTCAAGAAGGCATATGTTACCATTATTATCTATTCTAATTACTGATGGTTAAATCAAACTTTCTTTGAGAACTATTTTATATTTCCTTGAATATATGAACTCATTTGTTTAGTTTCTAGAGCTCGGTTTTTATAGGATTTACGAGAGGTTAGGATATAATCTGGTATTAGATATTATTATATATAAACATTTTAATTCATTATGTAGTTGGTATGGTATTTATTATTATATGGTATTTCTATTTGGTCTCGTGTACCCATCAAATATTTTCATTTATTTGATGAATCTGGTTTTCAACCCTTACATGGATTCATTTGTAGTGATTTTCCATGATTAATTCTTAGTGTATTCACTTTCTTGACACTATATGTAAAGACCGTAAAATTCAAGGGAAATTTTTTCTTAATTTTCTTTGGATTTTTACAAGAGCGCGGTTTCAGACGGCACCTGATTCCGAGGCCCGGAGTGCCCGGAATTAATTTCCGAAGTTTGGCTCGGGTACGTTCAGTGAACGAACGAGCGGGAATTCCTAACTTTTGATCCGGTGCTCGGAATTGAAATCTGAGGGCACCGATGAACTCGCAGCGCCGATTTTCGCTTAATGAGACCTTTTCGGGAGTTGCGTTTGTTGCGGGTTGAAAGTTACGTTTTGGGGTTTTTCAGATAAGTTAAATAAAATTGTGTAAAACAAATTTTATTTAAACTTATTAAAAAAAAAACCTACCTAAGGGGGTTAGAAGTGGGACCCACACCCACTTAACCTCCCTTGGGAGGATTAAGTGTGGTGGGGCCCACACGAACCCCTAAATCTTTTAGTAACCTCTCAACTTCCCCCTTAAACTCCTCTTTTAATAACATGACAACTTTGTTAATTAATGGAGTTGAATTGTTTGAATTGTTTGAATTTCAAACCTTTGAAATTCAAATTGATAATTGTGTGAATAAAATAAGTCTTTAGCTTATTTTATTTGGGTTAGAATTCTCTAGCCACCTTGAGAGAATTTGGAGCCTTCATCTTCTTCTTCTTCAAGCTTTGACGAAGAACGCGAAGAAATCGACGAAGAACGCCACGTTCTCGGGAATCGTCTTTCGCGACGCCATACCCGCGACACCGACGACGTCTTCTTCCGCGTCATCTCTTCCGCGACGATTTCCCACGACGAAATCGTCGTCAAAGAACTTCGAATCCTCGCTTCACGACATCGACGTTCTTCTTCCGTGACGCCGACCACCGCGACGCGTCTTCCGCGGGTCGTTGACGATCATCGTTCTTGAATCCAGAGGTAGGGGATGTTATTTATTGGTTATTTTTTCCATTCTTGAATCATGGATTTTTAGCATGACTAAATGTGTGGCTTTCGGTTATTCTTTAGTTATGTTATTATTTAACGTGAGGGGGGTCGGACCGCAAGAACACGGCCGAACCCCCCCTCCTTAGTTCTCGTTTTATTCATGCGGGTGGAAGCAAGAGGCGTGGTGCCGTCGCACCACGCGGATGAACATGCTTATAATTTTCCGCAACCCGTCGCGCTTCGCCGAGGAGAGATTTCAAGAACGCGACGCCGTCGCGCCGCGTTGGGAGGATTCATGGCACGGCGAAAGGGGCGCGGTGCTGTCGCACCGCGCCGGACGACGAACACCGCGGCCGGTTCCGGGCCGCGGTGAGACGAGGAGACCGCGGCCGGTTCCGGGCCGCGGCGGAAGGAAAGACCGGCGGCCGTGCCGCCGGCGTCGGGAGTCGAGGGCGGGACCGGAAATTCCGGTCCCGTTGGTAAAAACCGGCCGGCCAGCGGCCGGCCGGATGTCATAAAAACCGGGGGATTAAACCCCCGGCCGGTCCATCAAGACCCCCCCCTCTTAATGAGGGGGGCGGTTCATTTAAGAAGGGGGGGGGGGGGGGGCAAAGCCCCCCCGGTTTTCTTCAGCCGGCCCCCACTTGCGGGGGCCGTTTCTTAGCAAGGCACGGCTTAAAGCCGTACCGTTTTGTGAAACGCGGGGCTCAGCCCCGCGTGCCTTCCGCCGCCGCCGCGCGGCCCGCCGCCGCCCCGCGGCCCGCCGCCGCCATGCGGCCCGCCGCCGCCGCCACGCGGCCCGCCGCCGCGCCGCCGCCCGCCGCCACGCGGCCCGCCGCCGCCGCCCCGCGGCCCGCCGCCGCAGCCGTCCGCCGCCGTCCACCGCCGCCGTCCGCCGCCGCCGGCCGCCGCGCCGTCCAGAGGGGGGGGGGGGTCGGGCCGGGTCGGCCCGGACCCGGACCCCCCGTTTCGGACCAGATTCGGTTCTTGGCTCATAACTTGAGCCTCGGACCTCCGAATGACGAACCGTCTGCGGCAACGCGATCCTTGGATCGAGACGGTCGTTTCGGTATATCGCACTCAAGGTTTCGGATTACTTTGAGTTCGGCCGGGTTGGTTCGTTCACGAAACCAACCGGGCCTTCGGAGCGGAAACGCTCATATCTTGAGCTACGGACGTCCGATTGACGTGCCGTCAGTCGCGTAGTGTTCCTCTTCTTGAGACGGATCTTTTGGCATACTCCGCCCGAGGTTCGGACGCAGGTGGAGTACGGTCGGGTTGGTTTTGCCTTAAAAACCAACCGGGCCCCGGAGACGAAAATGCCTATAACTCTCAGACCGGGCGTCCGATCGACGCGCCGTCTGTTGCGTTGAGTTCCTGTTGACGATACGGAACTTTTGGATACATCAACTTCGGTCTTCGTGACAGTTGATGTATCAGCCTCTCGGCTCGTGGAGCGGACCCTCCGTACGAGCTTGCTGTGTGCGGGAACCCTAGTGCTGGCTGCGACTGTTCTACTGCTACGACTGCTACTGTGACTGCGACGACGACAGTACAGAGATCCTGTGTGGATTCGACGACGACAGTACAGAGATCCTGTGTGGATTCGACGACGACGACTACAGCACTCAGCGATCCTACGTGGATCAGTGCTACAGGTTCTGTGTGAGCCCGATCCTGAGTGGGTCCTTGCGCTCAGCGGTTCTGTGTGAGCCAGCGCCTACAGGTTCTGTGTGAGCCCGATCCTGTGTGGGTCTTGCGGGGGTTAGTTACCTATCGATCCTTCGTGGGTCCGACGACTTAGATGGATCAGTGATCATCTTTATCGTCCTTGAAGAAGTATACCTGTGTGAGCTGAATCCTGTTACTTTCCTTTGTGGAATACGTATACTTTCCTGCGTGGACTGAGTTATACTTGGGCTCGGAGGTTGGAGCGTATTTGAATTGATGACTTAGGTATATGTATGGGCATATACCTAAGCAGTGTTGGTTGTTACTTCGGGATTGTACTTTGTTTCGTGGTTTAACCTTTGTGGATTTTGAGAGACCTTCAGGGGTCTCGGGGTCCCTACTGAGTAGATTATACTCACCCCTGCACGGGCTTCGCCCGCACTACGTTGTGTTGGTTGCAGACGACGGACAGCGTTGACCTTAGCTGAGGTTTGCGGAGCGGGACGGTACCCGGAGGTGGACCACTGGGCGGGACGAGCACGGAGCGGACGGTGGGACCCGTGGAGCAGAGGAGCTATCTGTACCCACCCTTCAGGTGGGATTTCCGGTGGACAGCTCGGAGTAGCGGCCTTTACTTTACAGTTGCTGTTTTTCCCTTTTCGAGTTGTACTTTACTTTCAGTTTGGGTTTGTATTCTGGCCCATTTACTTTTCCGCACTTTCAGTTGTACTCTGCTTGTTTAGTGTTTACTTCCGCTTGTTTACTCTGTGGTGTGTGCTTACTTTTCTAAGGCAATGCCTTCCCTTTTTACCGGGATTTACGCCTTGGTGCTAGTCGCCAGCCCCTGGCCTATGGAAGGCGGGCTTGGGGTAGTCACGACACGGACCCCGAGGGCGGGTCGTGACAAATTGGTATCAAAGGAGTTCGGTTCTACCGCGAACTCTGATCTTTTCTATGTGAAGCAATAATGTTTAGCGTATTGAGTGTGGTTATCAGTCCAGGGAGTCCAGTGTTGGTGCGGCGGCCGACGTATCCGTACACCAGGACCCTGACTTCTGATTTCCGACTTAATGCACGAAAACATTGATTGCGTGTGTGTTTCAAAGTTTTCTTTGTGATTACTTGTGTCAGCTCACCGGGTATACTGATCTGCTTAACGAAAGTCTCAAGTTTTCTTTGTGATTACTTAATTCAGCTCACCAGGTATACTGTTCTGACGATGGTGCTCTTGTTCTCCTTTTCAGGATGGCCCCACGACGGCAGCCAGCTAGGGTTCCGAGAGTCGAGCGAGACGACAGCCCCCCGAGCGACGAGGCCTCGGTGCAGGGCCCTTTTCCAGTAGTGGCACCGGCGGTAGCTTTACCCGCCGAGCCCCCGATGCTTCCAGCAGCAGCCGCTGACGATGCACGTCGCCTCAGCGCACTGCATGAGTTTCAGCACCAGCGACCGCCCAGGTTCCGCGGGGAGACGGATCCCCAGGCAGCAGAGGACTGGCTGGAGGCAGTGGTTCGAGTGTTTAGGCTAGTGAGGACACCAGCAGACCTCATGGTGATCCTCGCTGCGAGCCTACTACACGCAGCAGCTGGACGATGGTGGAGCTTGATGCTCCAGGTGCACGATGAGGCATCTCTACTCTGGACGGACTTCGAGAGCCTCTTCCGCTCTGAGTTCGTCCCGGCCACCCTTCGAGCGGTGCGCATCCAGGAGCTTCTACAGCTGCGGCAGGGCAGCATGACGGTCGCCCAGTACTCGGCGAGGTTTACCGATCTCTCGCGCTACTCGACCGACATGGTACGGGATCCATTCTTCCGGGCCCGGACCTTCGAGCAGGGTTTGAGACACGAGATCAGGGCATCGCTGATCTCCCTCAGCATACCGACTCAGACAGGAGTACTGGAGCGGGCACTTCTGATCGAGAGCTTCCTTGCTGAGTCTACACCAGCACAGCGACCCACCGCAGGGCGGCACGTGGCAGAGTCATCTGCAGCAGGCAGTCGACGGATGACTCAGGGGTCCAGACAGACCAGACCTTCAGGCCGACGATCTCAGGGCACTGGCTCAGCAGTGCGGGGCACACAGCGCGGAGCCAGTCTTCCGAGAGGCAGGCAGTGCTACTCGTGCGGCGGGCAGGGCCACATGGCTCGCGACTGCCCGACCCGCCGTGCCGAGGAGCAGCAGTCAGTTGATGGACCACCGAGGCAGAGGCAGAGGGTCGACCGTGGCGGTCCGCAGGGAGGAGGCGGACGAGGCAGAGGAGCTGGGCGAGCAGCTGGTGGTGGCCGACGCTTTGAGGCTCTACCACCACCACCACCAGGAGGTCCACCCCGACCACAGGGAGCTGGCGGGCAGCGACAGGCACAGCTCCAGGCAGCAGAGGCCTACGACCACGGCGCACCTGAGATGATTCGAGGTACTATCTGTGTCTATTCCACCCTTGCTGCAGTTCTTATAGACACAGGAGCGAGTCACTCTTTCATAGCCGCTGCCCTTGTTCGGAGCTCGGAGATTCCGACAGAGCCGTTGGCTCGATCCTTACGGCTAGAGACTCCTACGGGAGCAGACTCGACGATTACGCACTGGTGCCGGCAGTGTGAGCTTACTCTAGGAGGCGAGAGCTTCGGCTGGGATCTTCTTGTAGCAGCGTCGAGGCCTTACGACGTCATCTTGGGCATGGATTGGCGGTCTACAGTCCATGCACAGATTGACTGTTTTAGGCGCAAGGTGCGATGTGTACGCACCGACGGGAGCAGGTTCACCTTCACCGGCGAGAAGGGAGCCTTAGCAGCACAGGATGGACTTCCGCGGAGGAGAGGACAGCCCATCACTCATCAGTTGGCTAGCCTTATCCTTGGAGCAGTTGACGTGCGGAGTCCTGGTTTTCCTGCAGTGGTGGATCAGTATGCGGACGTTTTTCCCGACGATGTTCCAGGGCTACCTCCTCGCAGAGAGGTAGACTTTTATATTGACTTGTACCCCGGGACAGCCCCGATATCCACACCAGCATATCGGATGGCCCCCGCCGAGCTTCGAGAGCTACGGGTACAGTTGGAGGACTTGCTGGGCAAGGGGTTCATCCGACCCAGTGTTTCACCCTGGGCTTCCCCGATATTGTTCGCCAAGAAGGCGGACGGGAGCTTGCGACTTTGTGTTGACTATCGTCGCCTGAACCAGGTGACAGTGAGGAACAAGTATCCGCTACCGAGGATTGATGACCTCTTTGATCAGCTCAAGGGAGCACGGTGGTTCTCGAAGATAGACCTCAGGTCAGGCTATCATCAGCTCAGAGTCAGAGACGAGGATGTGCAGAAGACGGCCTTCAGATGTCGGTATGGCCACTATGAGTTCTTGGTTATGCCTTTCGGTGTAACCAATGCTCCAGCAGTGTTCATGGCTCTCATGAACAGGATCTTTCAGCCATACCTCGATCGGTTTGTCGTGGTCTTCATCGACGACATTCTGATTTACTCTTCGACAGAGGAGGAGCACGCCTATCACTTGCGA
Organism: Viscum album; assembly: GCA_963277665.1. Lineage (NCBI taxonomy): Eukaryota > Viridiplantae > Streptophyta > Magnoliopsida > Santalales > Viscaceae > Viscum > Viscum album. The sequence continues at coordinate 1,650,265,117 of OY728121.1, read as the reverse complement.
GTTGTTCTTGACACACTCCGAGAGCACCAGCTTTATGGTAAGCTCTCGAAGTGCCAGTTCTGGATACGTGAGGTCCACTTTTTGGGACACGTTATCTCTGAGGCGGGAGTTGCAGTGGATCCCGCGAAGATTGAGGCTGTGTTAGCATGAGAGCCACCTAGGAGCGTGACTGAGGTTCGGAGTTTCTTGGGACTAGCTGGATACTATCGGAGGTTTGTGCCGAACTTCTCCAGAGTTGCGGCAACACTCACAGCTTTGACGAAGAAGGGGAAACCCTTCGTGTGGTCAGACAGTTGTCAGCAGAGCTTCGAGGAGCTGAGGCAGAGATTGACTAGCGCACCTATCTTGAGGTTGCCTGAGGAGGGAGTAGGGTACGTAGTCTACTGCGATGCATCAGGAACCGGACTCGGATGTGTTCTAATGCAGGAGCGGGCAGTGATCGCCTATGGATCACGACAGTTGAGGCCGCATGAGCTGAACTACGCTACCCATGACCTGGAGTTAGCAGCAGTGGTCTTCGCTCTGAAGACATGGCGTCATTATCTGATGGGCGAGCGCTTTACAGTCTTTTCCGATCATCAGAGTCTCAGGTATATCTTCTCGCAGAAGGATCTGAATCTGAGACAACGACGATGGCTCGAGTTCCTCCAGGACTATGACTTTGAGATAGTCTATACTCCAGGGAAGGGGAACGTAGTAGCCGATGCCCTCAGCAGGAGGACGGGCATTCAGCTACTCGAGGAGGCGACGGAGCAGCTAGCCTCTTTGCAGATATCCTTCGTGGATAGAGATGGAGCAGCCTTTCTTCAGTCTCTCACAGTCACTCCTCCACTACTGCAGCGAGTCAGGGAGGCACAGCGCGGGGACGCTGACTGTGAGACACAGCGTGCACAGATATCCTCGGGACAGGCACCTGATGGTTTCTCCCTTGGAGCAGAGCACGACATCCTTTTCAGAGGACGTGCCTTGGTACCAGTCACATTGCGAGAGGAAGTGCTGAGGGAGTTTCACACTTCTCCTTTAGCGGTACATCCTGGAGTGGCGAAGATGTACCAGGACCTCAGACGACAGCACTGGTGGCCGGGCATGAAGAAAGCTGTAGCAGAGTTCGTTTCTCGATGCCTTACCTGTCAGCAGGTGAAGGCAGAGCATCAGGTACCAGCAGGCTTGGTACAGCCCTTGGAGGTTCCGGAGTGGAAGTGGGACGGCATATCTATGGACTTCGTGACTGGACTTCCACGCACTTCCAGAGGTCACGACTCCATCTGGGTGATTGTTGACCGACTCACCAAGTCGGCACACTTCTTACCCATCAGAGAGCAGGGCTCGGTGGAGAGCTTGGGACGTCTCTACGTTCAGGAGATTGTGCGGCTCCACGGCGTGCCATCATCTATCGTTTCCGATCGTGATGCCCGCTTTACTTCCCGGCTTTGGAAGGGGTTACAGGAGGCGTTCGGGACGCAGCTACGTCTTAGCACAGCTTTTCACCCTCAGACGGATGGACAGACGGAGAGGACCATTCAGACTCTCGAGGACATGCTCCGTGCATGTGTCCTTGACTTTGGTCGTAGCTGGGAGGACCACCTACCTTTGGTGGAGTTCGCATACAACAACAACTATCACTCCACCATCGGGATGGCACCGTACGAGGAGTTGTACGGCCGACCATGTAGATCTCCTTTGTGCTGGACAGACCCAGGGGAGTCAGCACTAGTGGGACCGGAGATGGTCCAGGCCACGACAGAGAAGGTCCAGGTCATCCAGGAGCGGATGAGGATAGCTCAGAGCCGGCAGAAGTCATACGCTGACAGGAGGCGGAGACCACTAGAGTTCGAGGATGGCGACCACGTCTTCTTGCGGGTCTCACCTCGACGTGGTATTCGGAGATTTGGCCGAGGCGGCAAGTTATCTTCGCGCTTCATCGGACCTTTTCAGATTCTCAGCAGGTTTGGCGAGGTGGCTTACCGCCTGGCTCTACCACCTCAGTTACACCGGGTGCACGACGTCTTTCACGTATCCCAGCTGAGGAGATACGTGCACGACCCGACGCACATCATTGACCATGGGGAGCTTGACGTTGACGATGGGGCGACTTTTACGGAGGTTCCGGTTGAGATAGAGGATCGACAGGAGCGGGTCCTGCGTGGGCGATCGATTCCTCTTGTGCGCATCAGATGGCAGCACGGGAATCTCCAGGAGAGCACTTGGGAGCGGGAGGCTCAGATGCGTGCTCAGTACCCTCATTTGTTCCCCTAGTTTTTGTTGTATCTTTACGGGGACGTAAAGCCCTGAGGTGGGAGTAATGTAAAGACCGTAAAATTCAAGGGAAATTTTTTCTTAATTTTCTTTGGATTTTTACAAGAGCGCGGTTTCAGACGGCACCTGATTCCGAGGCCCGGAGTGCCCGGAATTAATTTCCGAAGTTTGGCTCGGGTACGTTCAGTGAACGAACGAGCGGGAATTCCTAACTTTTGATCCGGTGCTCGGAATTGAAATCCGAGGGCACCGATGAACTCGCAGTGCCGATTTTCGCTTAATGAGACCTTTTCGGGAGTTGCGTTTGTTGCGGGTTGAAAGTTACGTTTTGGGGTTTTTCAGATAAGTTAAATAAAATTGTGTAAAACAAATTTTATTTAAACTTATTAAAAAAAAACCTACCTAAGGGGGTTAGAAGTGGGACCCACACCCACTTAACCTCCCTTGGGAGGATTAAGTGTGGTGGGGCCCACACGAACCCCTAAATCTTTTAGTAACCTCTCAACTTCCCCCTTAAACTCCTCTTTTAATAACATGACAACTTTGTTAATTAATGGAGTTGAATTGTTTGAATTGATTGAATTTCAAACCTTTGAAATTCAAATTGATAATTGTGTGAATAAAATAAGTCTTTAGCTTATTTTATTTGGGTTAGAATTCTCTAGCCACCTTGAGAGAATTTGGAGCCTTCATCTTCTTCTTCTTCAAGCTTTGACGAAGAACGCGAAGAAATCGACGAAGAACGCCACGTTCTCGGGAATCGTCTTTCGCGACGCCATACCCGCGACACCGACGACGTCTTCTTCCGCGTCATCTCTTCCGCGACGATTTCCCACGACGAAATCGTCATCAAAGAACTTCGAATCCTCGCTTCACGACATCGACGTTCTTCTTCCGTGACGCCGACCACCGCGACGCGTCTTCCGCGGGTCGTTGACGATCATCGTTCTTGAATCCAGAGGTAGGGGATGTTATTTATTGTTTATTTTTTCCATTCTTGAATCATGGATTTTTAGCATGACTAAATGTGTGGCTTTCGGTTATTCTTTAGTTATGTTATTATTTAACGTGAGGGGGGTCGGACCGCAAGAACACGGCCGAACCCCCCCTCCTTAGTTCTCGTTTTATTCATGCGGGTGGAAGCAAGAGGCGTGGTGCCGTCGCACCACGCGGATGAACATGCTTATAATTTTCCGCAACCCGTCGCGCTTCGCCGAGGAGAGATTTCAAGAACGCGACGCCGTCGCGCCGCGTTGGGAGGATTCATGGCACGGCGAAAGGGGCGCGGTGCTGTCGCACCGCGCCGGACGACGAACACCGCGGCCGGTTCCGGGCCGCGGTGAGACGAGGAGACCGCGGCCGGTTCCGGGCCGCGGCGGAAGGAAAGACCGGCGGCCGTGCCGCCGGCGTCGGGAGTCGAGGGCGGGACCGGAAATTCCGGTCCCGTTGGTAAAAACCGGCTGGCCAGCGGCCGGCCGGATGTCATAAAAACCGGGGGATTAAACCCCCGGCCGGTCCATCAAGACCCCCCCTCTTAATGAGGGGGGCGGTTCATTTAAGAAGGGGGGGGGGGGCAAAGCCCCCCCGGTTTTCTTCAGCCGGCCCCCACTTGCGGGGGCCGTTTCTTAGCAAGGCACGGCTTAAAGCCGTGCCGTTTTGTGAAACGCGGGGCTCAGCCCCGCGTGCCTTCCGCCGCCGCCACGCAGCCCGCCGCCGCCACGCGGCCCGCCGCCGCCACGCGGCCCGCCGCCGCCGCCACGCGGCCCGCCGCCGCGCCGCCGCCCGCCGCCACGCGGCCCGCCGCCGCCGCCACGCGGCCAGCCGCCGCCGCCGTCCGCCGCCGTCCGCCGCCGCCGTCCGCCGCCGCCGGCCGCCGCGCCGTCCAGAGGGGGGGGGGGGGGTCGGGCCGGGTCGGCCCGGACCCGGACCCCCCGTTTCGGACCAGATTCGGTTCTTGGCTCATAACTTGAGCCTCGGACCTCCGAATGACGAACCGTCTGCGGCAACGCGATCCTTGGATCGAGACGGTCGTTTCGGTATATCGCACTCAAGGTTTCGGATTACATTGAGTTCGGCCGGGTTGGTTCGTTCACGAAACCAACCGGGCCTTCGGAGCGGAAACGCTCATATCTTGAGCTACGGACGTCCGATTGACGTGCCGTCAGTCGCGTAGTGTTCCTCTTCTTGAGACGGATCTTTTGGCATACTCCGCCCGAGGTTCGGACGCAGGTGGAGTACGGTCGGGTTGGTTTTGCCTTAAAAACCAACCGGGCCCCGGAGACGAAAATGCCTATAACTCTCAGACCGGGCGTCCGATCGACGCGCCGTCTGTTGCGTTGAGTTCCTGTTGACGATACGGAACTTTTGGATACATCAACTTCGGTCTTCGTGACAGTTGATGTATCAGCCTCTCGGCTCGTGGAGCGGACCCTCCGTACGAGCTTGCTGTGTGCGGGAACCCTAGTGCTGGCTGCGACTGTTCTACTGCTACGACTGCTACTGTGACTGCGACGACGACAGTACAGAGATCCTGTGTGGATTCGACGACGACAGTACAGAGATCCTGTGTGGATTCGACGACGACGACTACAGCACTCAGCGATCCTACGTGGATCAGTGCTACAGGTTCTGTGTGAGCCCGATCCTGAGTGGGTCCTTGCGCTCAGCGGTTCTGTGTGAGCCAGCGCCTACAGGTTCTGTGTGAGCCCGATCCTGTGTGGGTCTTGCGGGGGTTAGTTACCTATCGATCCTTCGTGGGTCCGACGACTTAGATGGATCAGTGATCATCTTTATCGTCCTTGAAGAAGTATACCTGTGTGAGCTGAATCCTGTTACTTTCCTTTGTGGAATACGTATACTTTCCTGCGTGGACTGAGTTATACTTGGGCTCGGAGGTTGGAGCGTATTTGAATTGATGACTTAGGTATATGTATGGGCATATACCTAAGCAGTGTTGGTTGTTACTTCGGGATTGTACTTTGTTTCGTGGTTTAACCTTTGTGGATTTTGAGAGACCTTCAGGGGTCTCGGGGTCCCTACTGAGTAGCTTATACTCACCCCTGCACGGGCTTCGCCCGCACTACGTTGTGTTGGTTGCAGACGACGGACAGCGTTGACCTTAGCTGAGGTTTGCGGAGCGGGACGGTACCCGGAGGTGGACCACTGGGCGGGACGAGCACGGAGCGGACGGTGGGACCCGTGGAGCAGAGGAGCTATCTGTACCCACCCTTCAGGTGGGATTTCCGGTGGACAGCTCGGAGTAGCGGCCTTTACTTTACAGTTGCTGTTTTTCCCTTTTCGAGTTGTACTTTACTTTCAGTTTGGGTTTGTATTCTGGCCCATTTACTTTTCCGCACTTTCAGTTGTACTCTGCTTGTTTAGTGTTTACTTCCGCTTGTTTACTCTGTGGTGTGTGCTTACTTTTCTAAGGCAATGCCTTCCCTTTTTACCGGGATTTACGCCTTGGTGCTAGTCGCCAGCCCCTGGCCTATGGAAGGCGGGCTTGGGGTAGTCACGACACGGACCCCGAGGGCGGGTCGTGACACTATATGCCATAAACATGAAATATTATTGAGTACACAGAGAGTTAATAAGTATTATGCCAAGATCCCAATATTCCACTTTAATATTGATAAATTCTACATAATGGTTCACATTTTCACATTTAAATATATTGTTGGACCTATAGAACGTGACAACTGTGGTTTCTTGGGATCATCCCAAGAACACCATAGATATTAGGAGTTTATTAGGATTAAATTGATATAATATGCACTTTATTCAGAAAATTCCACACCTTAGAAAACCTCATACTGGGTTTCCTTTGGATGGTGTTATGCCTTCATGGTCTGATGCTTCTGAAAAATCCTTCCAAGTGTTGAAAGGAAGGATTAATTAGATTTAATCCTTATTTTACCTATGACCAGAAGAGTATTTAAATTTCAATTTAATTCATCAATAATTATTATGATATCCATTCTGAATCAATTGGGTTGTGTACTAGAATACATGCCTCCTAATTTGATTCATCACAAGCTTAATTACTCATTGCATGATCTTGAGTTAGTTGTAGTTGTTCGTTCCTTTCATTTTTTGAGGATTTTTTTTGGAGAGCAGGTTGATGTATACAAACACCACAAAAGAATCCAACAGCTATTAAATTATAATTATTTGAATATTATACAGTGATAATGGGATGAATAACTATAGTTATTCAATTATGAGATTTCTTACATGAATCGGAATGAAAATTTCATGGCTGATGTTGTGATCTAGAAGAATAATATCCAAGTGGTTTAGTAGTCAAGTAGTAAATAGTTGTTGAAATCCATGTTTATATATATTTATTTAGAGGGGTGGTACCGTCTTTGGTAGCCTATGCATTATCATTAGTGTAATATACACTATCAGATAGATGAGGATGAGGGACCTTTATGAATATGAGGGATTATTTCTAAGAGAGAATGTTTCTGGAGAGTTCCCATCACATGGATCAGTTGTTGGTGATGATGAGATCATACATATTCATCATATTTTTAGGGTTCTTAGAGGCTTATGGGATGAAATGGGATATAAAATCATTTATCAACATGGAGTTTACATCTCACTCTTACCTAGAAGTACTGTGATTTATACTAGTTTTATTGGTTTCCTTGTATGAAAAGGGTGATAGTAGGATTTTTTACACTACGATTCACCAGTGAGTAGGTTAGGGTTGTCCACTAGGGACCTACTAGATTGTTACATTTTTTACCTATCTGGGAGTACATATTTGATTAAAATCACTATGGATTTATATAGGTTTTTTATGTACCATTAATGTATTTATATAGTATGCCTCATCATTGACTTGATAATGATAGTCTCCAACTTACATTGTATTTATAAAACCTTCTCAGTGGATGATCATGGGAGGAATTATGTCCATGAAATTATAAATTTTCACATAATTCCTTGTTCCATGATATCATATTGGGATGAGGGTTTTATATAGTATTTCTATAAGGGTTTTTAAATGGACTGTAGTTTAATGGTTATTATGAGAACAACCTGCTACTCACAAATTTATTGTCATTTTGAGCATATGATTCACATATTACGGGACATGCCATAATAAAAAAACATATGGATACATAGCAGTCAAGGAAGAAATCTTATGTTGATCATCATAAAAGGACTCTATAGTTTTTTATAGGGGATTATGTCTTCTTATGTGTTTTTCTTAGGATGGGGAATCAATGAAATTATGAGGCTGCGAAATATATCTATTATATTTTCAGACCATTAATATTTTGAGGTGGGTCAAACTAGTATCTTATTTTATAAAGAACCCTAATAGATATCTGGACGTGATAGATATCTTTCATATTTCTTAGTTTCGTCATTACTATTATGACATGTCACATATTATTTAACCAGATGACATGGAGTTATATGTTGATTATTATTTTAAGGATTATCTAGAGTGTATTGTTAAAAAAATATTGAAGGCTCTCCAGGGAAGGCCACTTCCTCTTGTTCATGTGCTATGGGAGCATAGCTAGGTGAAATATGTGGACAAAGAGAGGGAGGAATGTGTACGTGTAATGACATGATCAATTTGAATAATAATTGGTTCTTGAAAATGTATATTATATTATTATCTACTCAACAAAACTATATCACTTTTTTAGAAAAGTTATATAATTTAAATGATACCATTGGGTTTTTTACTTTTATATGACCATTGGACAATATGGGTGTTGGTAAATACGACCATTACAAACTAGACAAATAATGTTAATATTCGCGATTATATATAAAAATGATAATGGTTATTATTGCAGAAAGAAGGGATAATGGACACATCTAGTAGATTCGGTCCATAAAAAATACCTTTTTTCGGAGCTTGAAAATGAGGTGTCCTCATCGGGCTTCAATCTGGACTAGGCCCAAGATGAACTTTAACATGTTAAGCTTGAACATAATCACTTACGAGGGAAGTTAAAGTGGTTAGAAATAAACACTTAGTCAATATTGTCTGAGCCACCCTAATATTGTATCCTTGTTGTACACCATTCTCTTAGGTCCAATGTTTTCATTATAAGGGTGTTTTTAATGAGTCCTTAATTACATTGTGTATTCCTTTTTTTCAAATAAAATTGTTATTTCATCATTTTAGTTTTAGGAATAGTTTTGCATAAAAATTATGTTGCAATTTGATTAATTAATTTTTTTTCAGGAAAAATGCACTTTTATATGTATTTAGGAATAATTTTTATTATATTGTAATGTTTTTATTAAAATAATCATTTTTATTTATAAATCATAAAATAATTATACTTTTTAAGTGTTGAAAATTTTACTATGCATGACACTATGCATTTTATGTTTGTTATTATTTTTGATAAAAACTATTTTTATAGTTAATGGTTAAATTTATCATATCTAGAGATTTATTAAGATAAAATAAATGTCATTTTTTACTTTATAATATTGATATTAGGATACGGAGAATTTATGATATTTCTATAAAATGCATTGTTTTTTATTATGTAGTAAAAATATAGTGTTGATGTTTTTAGTATGTCTAATGACATCATCAGAGATGTATTAATGATGTAATAATTCATATCGACACTTGAGGAATAAAATATGATATGAGGTGTACCGTGTATCTAATAACATGGGAAAGCCTATGGTTTTGAAAATACCACGAATGAAGTGTACTTTTATATTAATCAAATATTTCATCACTTTTTCCTGAAATACCTACCCATTATTTTGTTTACATTCAATAAAAAATCATTCTGCATGATTTTATTATAGTTATACTTCTAAATGAGTCATCCCATTTTTTCATCAAGCCCCCAAGGTTCCCATCATAGAGTTTTAGATGTTACCCTTCAAGATAAGGGCACATTTCAGCCTCCTCTTTTAGTTAAAAAATTCTTGTATGTTATGTCTTTTAAATAAATTTTTCTTGTTGGGATATGTTATTATATATTCTTATTGATATTCATTTTATGTAAAAATTATGAGATACCCTTTTCTATCTCATTAAATCATTTTCTGAATTTTTAAGTGATGTTGTTAGGCTACCAAATTTTCGTAAGGGATATCTCAAACTTCCCTTTTCCCATTCATGTTCACTTTAATGTGGTATATCATTCAAGTTTCCATACTATGTTATTATTTACATTTTATTAGATCCCTATAATATATTATAATTCTTTTTTGAATGGGTTACCCCTATCCCCTATATTTTTAATGTTTTCAAAAACCATGTTGCATAGCCCTTATACTGTAGTATTTTCATCTCAAAAACCTCACTTTTTCTATTGAAATTACCTTATTTTATTTATGTTAATACCAAAACCTATTTAATTTCTAGGGGTATTCATGAAAACAGAAAAATCATTTATTTGAATCTGTAATTGACATACATTTAATCCTCATTCCCTTTTTTGTGGGTTATAAATGAAAAATGATCGTGTTTTATGCACGTTTTTAAATTCTATGATTTGGATTTGTAACCCATTTCTTTTATTCTAGTTGGATTTTTTATTAAATGTGTTATTATGAAATTTGTGGATCAAAGGAAAATAAATATATATTATGGGTGCACCCTGATATCACTCCAATTTATTATGAAAAACATTAATCTCTAGAGATGGAATGTTTTACAAAACCTTAGTTAACAACATTGGTAATTTTTATGACACCTTGCAGATGGACCAGAGTGATATTATTATGAATGTCTAAACAAAAAAATTTAGCCACAATTTCATGTTATTATTTATGTTCTTTTTATTATTATATTCATATTTTTCCATTTCTCTTGTCTTTTTGAATTCCATCATGTTCTTATTTATATCACACGTAAATTGTTTCTCTTGTTTACCCTTGGAAATCTACTCAAAATTTCCATAGATGTATGTCCCCAGGTTATGAGATATAGTAATTGACGTAGGATGAACCTACGATGAAGCCTTACAAGTGTATTATTTAATTTTTCTATGTTTTCATATATTATCTACCTTATTTCAAATAAATTAAAATTTAATGATCCTCTATTTTTCAAATACAATGAAAAGTTATGTTTTAAAAAGGTGTGTTGCCAAAGTACATGCTCAATGGATGGAATTATTCATAGTTGACAATCAACCACTAATAGGGTAACTTGAGAATGATTTTGTTTATGGATTTGAGGTTTTAAGATCTAAAAAAATTATTATGAAATATGGATACTTTAAATTTAAATTTAAAATTTTCATTTTATCTAATTATATGATCGTTAGAGTTTAAGGAAGGTTTTAAAAGTATGTTCTTCTAGATAAATGATCAAATATTGGGGTTATAGGGAAACAAAATAGGATAAATAGTTATTACTAATTGTGTATCTCCACCATGAATCCATAAAGAGGAGGTGCATGATTTCAATTACAGTGAAAGGGGTGTCACGTTTTGATTTTATAAACATCATACATATATATAAGAGAAAAACATTGGATTTATAACTTTTCATATAACTATACAAAGGGGTATTCCACATAGTCTATGGTGGTCCATGGTTAGTGCATGGTTTCTCGAACTATGTAAGACACAATAAGATAACCCTATAAATTGTGTATAATTTTCATTTTTACACGATTTCATTATATCATAAAACCTTCCTTACCCACCTTAAATATCATTTCCTCCTCTTAAAATTTTAATTCTTTCATTCTTTTTAGCTTGGATTTAAGCATCTTCCATCATACAAAATCCCATTCGACGAACATTTTTAACATCAGATGGAATAAAGTGTGTCCCTCATTCCTCTTAATTAATTTCTTCATTTTTTTCATAATGTATGGAACGCAAAATCATTGAGATATTATGGGACCTATTTTCATGGCATTTTTCCAACTAATAGATTTATCAAATTCTAGATATATTTAAATTTAAATTCTAGATTGGGATACATATACTAGTATGTGGTAGTTGGTCTCATAAATTTACCAAAATGTATGATGATTATATTATGTTTCATTATACTATATGATAGGTGTTACATGCATCGTCTCCTAAATTTTTTTCTCTTAATTATATATATGGTCCCTGAATGACATAACCCATGAGACCTATTAACAAAAATTGAGATTGAAATCCCCATGTTGAACCACCCATTTGGTGTGTTGTTTCACTATAATAAATAAATATTAGTTTTTATGTTACTAAATAACCTTTTATTGGGTATTATTATCCCCTTTTTAATTGCGATGTAAATATTAATTAATTAAAATGTAAATTGAATTGATAACACTGGGGAATTGTGATTCCATGTTCCTTAGACAATGTTTATTCTTTATTTATCTTGAATTATCCCTTATAAATGATATATAATATTTAAATTATGTGAATTGACAAATGGATACAATTTACCACTATGAAATGACCATTCATTATGTCATGTGAAGGGTGATACAAGGGTTATTACTAAAAATACATTGTGTGGGATAATCAAGAAAATTTGTTAAACTGAATTATAAGTTGATTATATCACTTTAGGGGGGAAACATGGATTATTATATTGAATAAACTAGATGAGATCACTATGATAGTGTGTTAATATTATTCCTTGGTTAACATGTTGTTTTCCAATATGAAATTCCTTGGAGGGCCTCATCAGGAAAATAATTTACATGATTACTTTACCAATACATCAGTTCTAACATTGAATTCCTTGGACATAATCATAAGGTAATGGGTTTTTATTGTATTCCTTGAAGTATAAATGTGTTCCTTATGTTGAATACCATGGATGGTCTTAGGATACCGACCTATTAAATGATGTCACTTCAATGTTATAAAATAAACGTGGATTTTGTTTATGGTTTAGATCGATTACTGTATTGATTTATCATTTTCAATTAAGTTTATTATTCAATTGAACTTGTTAACCCCCCATATAAGTATATCATTACCAAGGTATTAATTGTCTATTTGCCTCAGGTCCTAAGCCTATAATACAAATTGAATCATAAATTTACCATTTCTGAGAGACATTCTGTGTTAGGTTGATGTAGGTAGTATTAGATGAGTGACCCGTGAGGGACCCATACTAATGTGGATATTATTTAATTTATTATATATGTTTACTACTATTCATATAATATAATTAATAGTATATTAATGGGCTGGATGGAAATAGACACCATTGGTGGTGGCCTATTGAGTTTTACTAACACCCTGTTTTGGCCACTCTTTGGTGCTGAGACAGATTTCATGGATGCAGGTGGGGACAATTGAAAGAGAGCCACTATGGACTCTTGATTTTTTGTAATGTGACAATGTATAAGAGAAGAGGACTGATCTTGTTCTCATGAATATACTGTAGATGCATTTTCTCCTTTTCTATATTTTTTATCACATGTATTGTTTTTACCTACAACTCTATTTTTCCTTTTACCCATAATTTTTGTATTGAATCATGACATATATAATAATTTTTTAAATATATCTATGTATGAAATTCAAATCATTATATTTATGTTGATGTTTAATTCATATGGTTTCTATTTATATATTTCTTCTACTAATTTATCTTTTATTCATAGTTGTTCTCCACTCTAAAAAAATGGAATGGTCTCACTATTATACCATCGCAAACCCTCAGTACAAGTCATCAGCCTCTAGAATATTAGGTTATTCACTAAATGAAATGAAACCAAATGTCTTTAGGTACTTATTATTGATCAATTTTTGGGACATCACATATATAAAATTAATTTTTTAAATAATAATCTACTTATAGAACCAATGAAAAAATACCTTAAATATATTTAACAATTATAACACATGAAATCTTTTATCAAGATTGACTATACTGAAAATCCACCATCAATACTAACATGGAATTTGAGATGAATAGATATAAAAAATTAATACTGAAATACTTTTCAAATAAATAGGAGATAGTGTATACCATGTTTGGGAAAACTTGTATTTTTTCTCAATGGATAGGGTAAAATCCATACTAAATCAAGGAACTACAATACATACCCACACTATCAAATTTTTCATCATTGTATTCCAAAAGTTCCTATACAACATATAGTTAAAATACTTATACCACCCTGGATCATTCATGATTTACTAATGTAGTATCCATGCTTATCAATACAATCGCTAATTATAATAACAACATTATAATCATATAAAAATATTATAAATCATTACATATAATATTATATCAGTCATCTCAACATGATAGAGTAGGATTAACCATCATCAAATCTATCAGATTGCCAAAATGAGAGTTCATGGATTTCTCATTGATACCAGGGACCATGAAGTAATTCAGGGGGAATTTATATCTAATGATCCTTATAGGATGATTGTTTTTTTAGAATAATTTTCAGTAGCTATTGAGGGGTCAACTATGTGGGTCCTTTGACCTTCAATGTTCATGTAATAGGTTTAATTTACACTATGATCACGATCATTATAAGATTACCCCTAAATAAAGATAAAAATAGGATAAATAAATAGTAAAAATTAAGGCCTTGCATCTTGGGGTGAAAACTATAGAAATATGAACAACTAGTAAAAATCATATATTATATAATATAATAAATGGACATATTTTAGTATTTAAAAAAATGAACCCCTTTAATATAAATACAATTTAGAAAAAAATAATTGTACAATTAATATGTTTACATTTTTTAATGGAAATCCGCACAACCCATATGTTATGGAATATTTAATAACATTTTTCTCACTAATTTCAAGAAAAAAAAAGATACAATAAGTAACAAAAATACTAAATAATAGAAAAAAATAACAAAAAAAATAATTTTTTTAAAATGTTTCCCCTCACTTAAATTTCTATTAAGGGAAATAATTTTCCAATAAAATCTATTTTTTCGAAGTTATTATTTCTATATTTTACTCATATTTGATTAAAATAAATATTTTATATTTTGGGCATTTCTTAAAAAAAAAAAATAAACCCAATTACTGGTGGAAAGTTGTGTTTTTATATTATAATTTAATGAATAAAATCAAATATTCTTGTACTTTACTAAAAAATATATCTATATATTTATATTGTTGATAATAAATAAATTAAACATTTTTTTATAAAAAAATACTTATAATTTATATTATAATATTTTTATAGATAATGAAACAAGATTAATATTTAAAATGTATTGAATTTAATTTATAAAATTAAAAAGTTAGTTAAAAAATAAGATCGTAAATGGAATCATTAATTAAAACATAATCAACACATATATGTTACCATCATCATTTTTGTCACTATACCATTGTAAATAACTATATATTTAGTTATGATTCATTCATCTTTCAGTCGGGAGAAGTAGTTCCTTATCTAAACGATGAGAAAGTATTCATAAGGAAATATTTTTCAAGGGCATACATATTATACAATATTTTGTTTTAGAATATTAACATGTACAAAAAATGTATTTCTAGGATACCATAAAATATCTTTGCATGTAAAATATTCAATTTGTTTCAAATGAATATCTTGAAACAAAAAAATACCATTAAAAACATAAAATATATGACATTTAAAAAACATAAGACAAACAATATCTCATGAATTATTTTAAACCTATTTTGAACAAAGATAAATTATAGATATGAAACAAAATATTTTGAAAAAATTATTCCTTAAAAACGAACACATTATATTGATTTTTGGTTTATGACTACTTTATTTTATATACAATGAAACATACTATATGATTTATTAAAATGTTACTATGTATATTGGATCCTAAAAAACAAGTTAAACAAAATCAAATCAATCATTTCTCAATTAAACTCTATATATATTTATAAACATTTGGGGATTCTTAATAAGACTAGTATATACATATAATTATATATTGAAGACTATACTTATAAAATTTAATGTCAACAAATAGGATAAATAATCACTAAAAATAAACATTATAGATTGTTATAAACAAAAATTTTATGAAAATAAATAATAAATAAATAACAATAAGTAATTTCATGTGAAATTTAATAAACACATTTTACTTGGTATATCAAATTCTATTCAAAATTTCAAATTTTCATTCCCAAAAATTATTTACGACTAATTTGTTTTTATAAATATGGTTGTAATGTATAAATCATTACCCAAAAACCACATGGAGGGTTGGGATCAATTACTAGACAATTAATGACCTTGACTAATATGGGTTTGAATTAAAATTTTATTCCATAGTTTTAATCTTAATTCTTATGTAAAAATATGTAAAAATAAGAATAATAGGAATTATTAAAATGTTAGAGGGAAAAAATATATGAACCTTGTGTTGGAGTAGCATCGTTTATCAAATAATATTTTACCACGCCACTAGTGACTATAAGAGTTCAATATGAATTATTTAACCCCACAGGGACCCTCTTGGAATCAAACTATGTACCTAATTGGAATGATGGTGATTTTATTATTTAATGGAAATTTGAAAATTAATCACAAATTTAAATAAAAAAAATGTCCTTTACCATCAAATGTGCTTCATTTTACCCATGTGATAAACCATTAAGATAATTTATTATCCCTCCATTGATCTCAAGTGTATCCCTATTTCTCATTTGTTAGATCATCTATGATTTTTCAATATAACTCATCTTTGTTAAGGTAAGGTTGTAGTACCCCTTATTTTTTCCATAATTATTCAGAGTAGTGTCTTCATTTCCATTACCACTAAATTAAAGTATTCTAAGTCTAATATAATCCCTCAGTTTTCTATTTATATAGCTGCATAAATGACATACCACATGTTAAACTATGATACTTATTTTGCTATTATTTTTGGATTCCATCTTTTATATTGTTTGTGATTTAATCCCTAATGTTTAATTTTTTTATGTATTTTAAATTAATACGTTGGTTTCATATCTTATTCCTTTGGTTAAATATGTAATTTTATATAACTATATTTTTGGGTGAACCCCTTAATACTCTCTGATCACCATGATTTCATATATAAATTTTTTATGGATGTCCATGTTTAATTAAAAATAATTTTTTATGACTAATAAATTTCTTATAAAATAGTTTTATGATGTTAATCATGGGTTTTATTGATTTTATTTATATTCTTATGATGTAATTTATTTGTTTAAATTTGTTTTCCTATGTATTTTTACATGCATATATTTTCTTTAAATTAAATAAAGGTAGGTATTTAAATATTAGTACTTGTTATTTTATTCTTTTTCTATCTAATACTTATAAATGTTGTAAATTTCTTGAATTATTTGATAAATTTGAAAATATTTTTTCTAATGATGTGATTATGGATCTTTATAATCAACGATGGTTATTTGTGTCAAAACATCAAAATTAATGAATTTATTTTTTGGAATAAATTTATTTTCATTAATTTAATATGATACCTGAAACATCATCTTAATATTGTGATATATTTAACATCATGTTAATCTTGTTCTATATATAGCACTCTCTAAGTAATCATTTCCCACAACAATAAGTTTTTAAAAACCATGATATATTATTATTATTATTGTCATTAAAATATTACCATTATAAACCATCCATAGAACCTACAGATATTAATTTAAATAAATAAATTATGAATAATAAATATAATGGTTTTATATAATGAAATCATATTATTAATAAAATAAAATATTTCCAGTAAAGTACTTATTTGTTAAAGAAATATTTTTTTAAAAGTCGTTTTTATGTATTTTCTAAGAATAATAAATTATTTTGTGAAACTATTATAAGAATTAAATTTTATTAAATAAATTTCAATTTCAATTCAATATATAATAATTATCTTTGGATGACTTTTGATATTTTTCTGAAATATTTCATTTTTTATGAATAGTGAAAATACATAATTTTAATTAAAAAAGTCCATTTAATTTAATTTATTAATAATGTTATATTATATTATAAATTTGTTTTAACATATATTTAGTTTTATTATACATATATAAATCCAATTTACTTCATTGTAATCAATTATTCATTTAAATTTGATATATGAATATTGTAAACATTTGATCATTTTCTCTTTAATAATCCTCCATCTCATCACAACTGTGGGATTAATTTTAAATTATGTTTTCCAAATTTTTGAATGTAATTTGAAACAAATATATTCCTTTTTATGAATTAGGATAATTTATATTGTATATAATTTAATTTTTTTTACTAATATGAATAGTAAAAATAGTAAATATTAATTACTGTAGTTAAGGTATAAATGTGGTTACACGGGGTTTTAACTAAAAATATAATGGTTAGGATTAATTATAAAAATTTCTAAAAACAATTTTAATCAAATATTTTGACAATTAATCCTATTTATTTTTATAATGATTCATTTTCCCACCTTTTGACATATGAGAAACATTGTAACACTCAATTACTTTCAAAAGTTTGAAGTGTGTCCCCTCTGACTTATGAAATGCCACCCTGTCTCACATCCTCTCTTATAAAAAACATAAAACACGTTTTTTCAGCAAATAACTACCAAAACTACATCCAAAAATAACTCCCCTCATCCTAGAAATCTTATTCAGATCATAAATCCATCTTAGGAAGGAAATTCGTGAAAACATAAGGTGGATACCGTAAGAATAGGTAACGTTAATCAACAAGCATTTTCTATTTATTTATTCATCTACCTTACTATATAATTATAACATTATTATATAATAAAAGATATATAATAAATATAATAATATGTATTTATGTGTTGGTAATTACCTATAACTATAACAATTTTTATCAAATTAATTATGAAATCATTGTTCGTATGTACAACATACTACCACCTTAGGAACCGATGTCATTTATTTTTCCATTAACACTTATCATAGATGGTACTAAAAAAGGATTTATTGTTTATATATGTTATTTGTAATTTTATTGTAGTTTTTTAATTATTATATCACACATAAATTAATTCTTTCCTTATTTTGGGAATACAACAACGTTGCTTTAGTGAATGAAGGACTACCGCCTCATAAAGTAATGTGATTCGTTCATGATTTAAAAATAATGTATTAATTATTTGTTTTATAAAAATAAAAGTGATATTTATTAAATATACATGATTTCATAATGATAACATATATATAATTTATTTTTCTTTTATTCAATCTGATAAGATAATAGAAACATTTTTTATGTGTATATACGGTCAACCATCTACATAAATAATGTATTTCATTTTAAATCACTAAATTTTTTGAATTCATCTTTAAAAACATATAAGGTATATATATGAAATTTATATCATGGTTTAAATTATAAATATTATGAAATCATGAATAAAATTAGAGGACTAAAAAGTACAAGTCTAAAGATACATGAAAAAATAAAATGTTTATTACATGATTTATATCTTTGTCATGTAATAATTAATAAACTAGAAATAAAAGGGTATAAGTAAATAATATATTGTATGATATATATATATATATATATATATATTTATGGTTCTTGAAAATATGAAAAATAAACATATATTTATAATACTTGATGTTTGACTGTGTGTGAAGGAAATCAAGACTTAAAGTAAGAGATTATTTTCTCAACATCCCTTCTTTGAGATATGTTGTATTTTTTGGACCTATATTCTCTCAAAAGATGTATATAATACCCCTTTTAAATGAAAATCAAGAATTTATTCAACCTCATGATATTTTGTGATTCATTTTATTTTCTTCCCTAATCGGGATTATGAATCAATGTAAGAAAGGTGGAAATGTTTTTAAGTTATAATCTCAATATTTATGTGGACTATTAATGATTAAGTCTCTAATATTGAAATATAAATATCTATCACTTAGGAAATATATCAAAATTCCATTCCCTATTGATATTCATTAAATCGCCAAATGTCGGTATCATTTTTCCAATCATTGGTACATAAGATTATTATAAAAATGTTCTAATGAAAATATGACATTATTATCTCTTTAGAAGAAAATAAATTTTCTTCCAAAATAGTATTTTAAATAAATGAATTAATAAATTTGTTATTACAGTAATATGATTTTTAACTGACATTTTTAAACATTTTTTATATTTTTATAATTTTTTTAAAATAATCTTCATGACATTTAAAAAAATTCCATTTTGTATTTTACTAAAAATGTGAAAGGAATATTCATTTTAATGTGTACGACATGAATGAAATAATAATATATTAAAATCATACTCTATGTTTTTAATTTTTTTGGATATAATTAAGTTTTCAAAAAAATATTATTTTTTAAAAAATGTTTTTCAAAATGAAAATTATATTTTCTTAAATAGAGTTATTAAATTATTTTCCAAAAAATTCATCTAAAGTGAAATCAGCTGGTTTTATCTATGCCTTAATGGGAATATTTTATAGGGAAACAATTAATATTATTTCATTAAATTTATTATATATTGATACCATGATGTTTTTGGAATCTTTTTTTCTTCCATAGGTTATACCATAATGAAATACTTCTGAAACCAGCTTCTTTTCATTGGTTATAACACAATGAAATGATTATGAAACCTCTATTTTTTCATAGGATATGATGTGGTAAACTCTTTATGATACCAATTTCATTTCATACATAATGATAAGATGATTCATTGTGATCTTTTGGAATATGTAAATATAGTTTTCATTAATTTATTTTTGTGATTATATATCCCATCGAAGAATTTCATAAATATTTATATCTCATTAGATACCCTAGGCTATAATGTGGAGTGAATAGGGTTTAGTATGATTGGGCTGGAAATGGGAGTAAACCTAGTTCAATATGATGGGGTTGGAATGAAGAGTGAACATTCTTATGTATTAAAGGATTGGAAATGAGTGTAAACCCATTTATATATGGGAGTTAGTATGATATGATAGCCTAGGTAGTGAGCCTTGGGTAATATGTAAATGAATTTCTATGCTTAAGTGTATTAAAAAAATTTCATGACTTATTCCAATGCTATACTCCCATGGATCATGTTATATAATATCCTTATGATTCATCTTATAGAAACATCTTATAACTATTCCATGACTAAAAATTATGATCTTTGATATGAATTTTATGGCTTTCAAATGTTATTCCCATGTTTTCACACCCTTATGTTGCAATTATGATTTCAGATCTCCTATGTTAAACATTAAGGTATATATTATCTCACCATTTTTATGTTTCTTTCCCCTAGTTTATCAATATATTTAATATGTATGATATGAATTATAAGGGTGCTCATTTGGAGGAACATAGATGGAGATGATGTATCTAATCTATGTAATAGTGGTTTTGTATACATGTTTCCAATTACCCTAAACTATTATGGTTGTTAGACATGTTTTTGGGTAATCTAACATATTTTCATAAACATTATGCAATATCTATGTATTAAAATCATGGGTCATGATAGTCAACATCCAAATATATTTTTATCCAACCATTTCAAACGATGATGTGAAAGCCATAGTGTTACCCCTATGGACGTGTCTATGGATATCTATAGAAGAGTCAATGTATAGTAAATTTTCAAGGAACATTGGTAAGGTGATGAGTAAATAGTTTCCTAGAAACACATCCCTATCTCGATAGTACTGGTGTATGGGGATCTAGAATAGATGTACCTAGGGGTAACAACCCTAAAAACACCATATTGGGATATCCTCTATTAGGAATAGGTGCATGATAAAGAGGCTTATTACAAAATTGGTTTGACAGTCCTGATAGATATACTTTGGAAATTCAAAAACACTTCATGAACATTCATGATTGATTTAAAAAGAAGAAAAATATAAATATACTAGGATAAAAAGATTGTGTAATAAATTTAAAATAAGGTGACATAATTTTGACATCTAATAAGTAGGTTTTGGTTATTATGGGACTCTGTACTATTTTTATTCAATCTTACACTATTATTTTTATTTTTAGTCAATTTCTATAACCTAAAAGATTTACATTAATGATGAGTATGATTGAAAACACAATGATTTTCTTGCCAAGAATCCAAGCATTTTTGTACTTGGATGACAAAACATTGTTCTGATTATCGTGTATCATTCTCAAACTATGTATCTTGTTGGGATTACAAACTAAAATAAGATGAATCATAATTCCATTAACTCTATAATGATTCAATTTCCATCATCATTCAGTGGGTAATTTTATTTAATTGTTTCTAAAAAATGGATCGGTACCACTAAAATAATATTTAATATTCTCAAGTGTTTAAAACATGAAAATTTTCATTTAGATGTCTTCCATTTGGAATGTCGATCAAATTAATGGTGTAATATTATCACAGAAAATATTATAAAATATGATGGAAATGAATCCATGGATTTCGATGAGTTCAAGAAATAATTTTTCAATAAATATTTTCCATTAAATAATCATAATAATATTTAGAAGGAGTTTATAGAGATAAATCAAGAGGTTGATGAATTAGATGATAACTATGATGAAATATTTTTAGGACATGAGAGGTATGGTTCTATTATTATCATCCAATCTGAATTTTAGGTTACACAATTCTTCATTGGATTAAAACAAAATATCAAAATGGTGATATCTATATCATGATTATGTATTAGTGGAAGGATATTTTAATATTCTATGAACGTGGAAATGAAAGTTGTATTTTTATATCAATATCGTTATTTTTATATGAAAGAGATGATTGATTTAGAAAAATCTACAAACCATACATTGAAGATGATGAACTTTCCTTTATTCTCAACATGTGTAATGAAAAATGTAGAAATATACATAATGGGACTAGTAAATGTTTTAACTAATTAAGGGAAGGTCATCGATCTATTTATATCTAAAGTGAATAGAATATGTTAGTTAATGATTCGAATAGAGTGAAAGCTAAAAATAATGATCCTTCCACAATCTAGTATATAAAATGAAAGGATAATGGTTATTCTGATAACCAATTCCCAAACATGATGGTTAATGGTGATTATCAAAAAATGCAACCTATTAGGTCAAGGGAAATGGTGAAATATCATGTATTCACTTTTTCTGATGAGGGGTACAATATTGACATTGTGAAAAGTACACATACCGTCCACTCTAGAACTATTCATGTCTTATTTAACATTATGAATTTATGTTAGTTAAAATCTAGTGAATATTTTTTGGGTATCATTATTCCACCAAAAGGATTATATGTGGAAATGGGAGTGAAAACCCCTAACAATACGATGATTGCATCAAAAGTGTATGACTCCCCTGTGGTGGATTTTTGGTGGAATGTGATTTTTGTAAGTCTAGTATTCCTACCACTTGTTTGATTTTATGTCATCATAGGCTTGTATAGTATTTCTCTACAAAAATACCAAATCAATTTTTTTCAGGGGAACTATAATTGTTATTTCAAACAACACTATGACCATCTATAAATGTGATGATAATTAAGACTGATAGAGATTTCATTGATTTTTTGGTCCTCAATTCCCATTAAGAAGGAGTCTGTATCTAATATTTTTTTGTAGAAACATTGAATTAATGATATTATTATTGTTCAAGAATTTTTTGTTGTATTTTAGGAGGAGTTCCATCTCATACACCAAAATATTTTGTTGTGTTATCAATTGAACTCAAACATGGTTCCCCATTAATTTCAAAGACACCATATAGAAATGACCTGATTAAGTTACATGAATTGGAGAAAAACCTACATGAAATACATCGAAATGCACTCTTTCATCCAACTATATCACCTTAGTGTACAATATACTTTTTGTTAACAAGAACAATGCATCAATGTGACATGGAATTTATTGACCGATTATGAATAAAATAATGATAAATAAAATGTATCCTCTACCCCGTATTGATAGAATGTTTGATCAAATGTGTGGAGATGAACACTATTTAGGGATGGGCCTTCATATGGAATATCAGCAATTATAGGTCAAGAAGGATTATATAACCAAGATGGAGTCTCAAACAGTGTATGAACATGATGAATATATAATAATTACATTCAGTCTTACTAATATATTTTCCATATTCTTATATTTATTGAATGAATTCATTACAGATTACCTTTATCAGATTTTTGTAGTCTTTATAGATGATATTATTTTCTATTCAAAGAGAAAGAGAGGGCATGAATACAACTTGATAATTATATTAAATACCCCGAGGAAGGATAAATAATATTAAAATTATTTTGTGGGTTCTTGCTCTAAATCGGTAAATTATTTGTTTAAATAATCTCAATAGAGGGTATATTAGAAGACACATCAAATACAGAGGATATATAATGTTGTCCAAGACTAAAAATAGTGACTGGGATCCATAGTTGTCTTGGTTTAACATCATATTATTGATGATTTTTTGAGAAGTCCCCATGACTCCCTAAACCTCTATCTAAGTAAATTCCTAACGGATTCATGTTCCACTAGACATATGAATATGGTGACGATTTCCTAGAAGTAAATTAAATATTAGTTTATTAACGTTTTATGGAAATAACATGTAGTGGGTAATGGTTTCTAATATATTTTGATACATCCAATAAATATTTGGGTTGTATTATTATGAATAATTACATGGTTATTTCTTATGGATCACAATAATTGATGGTCCTTGAGAAAAATTACTCAACATATGATTTGGAGTTAGATATGGTAAACATTCATTAAATATATGAAGGAATTATATTTATGGGGAAAATTATAAGATATTGATTAATCACTATTTTATATAGTAAATAAGAACACCAAAGTAGTTGTAAACATTCCAAATAAAATGGTTTGATATGATGAATGATTATAACTCCACAATAAATTAAAACCAGGGGAAAATGAATAAGTTGTTGGATGATTTGAGTCGAAAGGATTAGTATTTATTGTCCATGACGACGATCAAAAAAGATAAAAACATTCATGATTTGAACAGGATGGTTATGGAAATAATGAATGATTGTTAGAAATCACATTTCTCATAATTTAATGTTTACCCATATTACCAAGTGAAGATTAAAGAGGTTATGAAGGAATATGTAGAGCTATAAAAAAGTTTGAAATATTATAATGTTTTACCTTGATACTGATTGCATGATAAGGTTCGAGAACTCTGTTTGTTTTCTTTTATAAAATAATTCAATATGGATTTGTTAGATTAATCTCAATGTTCTTCATTCTCTACTCATTTGGGAAGTATTTACGGAATCCCACCTTTTTATTACATAAACATTTCAGTACAAGGTAAAAACAAATGATCATTAAAAGTTATGTTTATTGTAATTTGGAATTATAATACAACAAAACAAAAAATATTATTCTAATACAAATGAAATATATCTTCATGGGTTCACCCAATGTTACTTTTACTACATTTCATATCTGGGGAACATATATCAAATGAAAGTAGTGATCATTAATTATAGTAAGGGAATCATCAAGGGATACATAAAACATTAGACATATCAATAAGATCAAAAAGAATATTAATAATTATTGAAATATAATTATGTGATTATAATGATAATAAAATTAATGATGAACTAAAAATGTGGATATAAAACTTAAATGATACATTCATACTGATATCATCAATGATTATCAAGAAGTTGTCAAAAATAAAAATTATCAAGGTTTCCCACCAAGGAATCATAAAACAAGGAATATATAGAGATTAAATTCTAAAAAATTTCATCAAATCTATGTTAATGTAAACACTTATTATGTTGTAATTTCTTGTGATCCACATAGATCACAATAAGTATTTCCATTTAAAACTAATGTAAATAAAGAGCTGGATCCTTATCAAATTCATGATATATAAAAGTACATAAATACATGATTAGTACATTATTTTTAACCGAAGAAAATGGAATATCAGTTTTAGATATGTAAATTTGTGAATAAATAAATAATTTTCATATCTATTTCATTACCCATGGAAAAGGAAGAGTTTTGGGTATTCAAAAATTGAAAATTAATTAACATTTCACAATTATAATATAGTATTTAGAGTTGTATATTCTGTATCATGTTTAGTATACAAAATGGATTTAGAAAGTGTAAAATGAGAGGGGAAGAGGTTATCCTATTAATAAAATACTTCCATCAAATTAATGGGATTATATAATGTGTTAAAAAAATAATTACTATAAAATTATAAAATATATACCTCAAAGGGAACTTGAATGGAAAAGAGAAGTGGAGATTCCAATTACATTGAATACTAAATCCCAAATCTTGATGATTTGAACTATAGGGGATTTAGGAAAATATGGGGGACTCATAGGGATGACAAATGAAAGAACAGTCATGGAGGAGTAATTTTAAGTGGATGGGAATGATGAATGGGGTTGGTATTTATTGTAAAAGTATAGAAATTGTTCAATAATTTACAAATATAGGTCTTAAAAATCTATGTTTTGTAAATTGTAAACCCATTTCCTTACCTATGGTATTTAATTATTGTTTTTAAAATTTTTATTATATTTTATGATATTTTAATCCACCAAAACTGAACACCATATTTTAGTCCTTCTTTTGGCTTGAAAATTTAAATTTGTCTACAAAGTAATGTTTTTTAAATAAAATTTTCCATTTTATAAATTATAATTCCACTTCTTGTGTTAAAATATAATAAAATAAAAATTATTAATAAAATAATATATTTTAGGTCCTATATTTTTTAATTAATTATTACTCAATTATGATAGAATACAATGTCCTAAAACATACTAAAAACCAAAATTGTATGTTTACTATTCATAGAAAAATAATGTATTTAGAAAATTATCATAAATCCACAATAATAAAATATCAACATACTAATTTATAATATATTAATTATTTTACAATATTAATTTTATATATATGAAAATTTAAACTTGTAAATATAAAAATTCATATTTTTGGAAAAATATAATATATTAAGATGTTATCAAATTTCTGAAATGTACGAAATCTTCTAAGGAAATTATATGATTATTTTATAATCTATTTTGAAACAAGATTATTTAAGACCCCATTTTCATTAATAAATATTCATTAAGATACCTTATTTTATTAAAAAAATTGTATATATAATCTATATAAAAATACAATTCAGTTTTATTTTCATCCAAAAATAATTATCCATTATTCCTCAGTTAAACAGTAATTTTTTTAAGAAAAAATAATATTAATAAGAAATTCATTGAACAAACATATTATTTTTAAAAAAGAAATTAATGTTTAAGAAAGACAAACATGGACAGTTTAACCCTTATTATACATGTATGAAACCTGTGGGTATAGTGTGTGATGGTGGTACTTTCATTGGGTGGATCAACTAACATTGATCGAGTGGTAATATCTACTAACTGGAATTTCTCCAATAGGTAATTTATTATAGTCGTAACATGAGGATTCTTGACTTGGAATTGGTCAATAGAGAACCTCAGTGATGACACCTCACATCAAAGGTCTAAAAACTGATCTTTATGAGGCATAACTCTACTGGTTAAGGCCACCGTTTCTCCTATATAAATCAATTATCGTTTTACATTACTACTTATAAAAATTTATTAAATTGGTAAAATTATCTAAAATGGGTATATTTACTAATGGTTAAATTGAAAACTGGTTATATTTAACAATGGTAATATAACAGTCAAATTATAAAGGTCACATTTCCCTTTATACTTTTCAAATACCACTTCATTATTTCAATCGATATTCAATAGAATTTATTCTATGTTTATATTTTCATTTCATAAATTTTTTATTGGTTTACTAAAATATTGGTTCATTTTTATTTTATCATCCATAGGAGAGGTGGTTCTAGAAGATTGGGGTGATCCAAATTTTACAATTTTAGATAATCTATTTTATTTTTTTGTAAAATTGTAAGGTTTGAAATTTTAATTGGTTTCATACTGAACCAATGTAATGATAATTACTAATTACATAATTTGTTTTATGTTTTCTATAATTCATGTTTTAATACAATATTATATAATAAATAAAAGACATTTATTAAGGAATCAAAAATAATTTAAAATTCCTAGGTTGTTACATTCTTCCACCATATGAAATATTTTTCTAGATATTTCAACTCAATGCCTCAATCGAAAAAGTTTTATTTTAAATCAATCTCATTGTATCCACTGGTTCCTACTTCAATTCTTCGTAATTCTGGTTCTTCATCATCATTTTGATAATGTGGAATGACATATTTATTAGAACATTGTATTTACAGTCCATGATCTCTATTTTTTGCACCTCATAAGATTGATCTTGTTCTAGTCGTACAACCTATAGATTTAGTACATGTAATACATCAGGTATTTACTATATCAAATGAGATACATAGAATACATCATGAACTTTGGTATGATTTGGTGGATGTTTTAGAAGACAGTCTACCACTCTTATGTGATTAAGGATCTGAATGGGTGTAATGTTCCTATGGCCACACATCATTTTCATTCCAAAGTACATGACTCCTTTACATGGTCATATCTAATGGAAATTGTTGTTTACAACATAAAAAACCAAGTCCCGTCGATAATTTATCTGAAATGTTCTTCATCAAAATCAAAGAAGGTTTTATATGATTTTGGATGACATGAAAATTTTCTATTATCTCTAGAAAAATATCATGGAAAAGTATACTTCTCTCACCATCATTCTCCAAGAATGAATAATATGTACATAGATTCCCATATATATGATTATTTTTTTCCCTTTGAATTCTGGATTGGATGATTTGTTTTGAGAAATAAAAAAATGTGATGTGTTTATCCCATCCATCTATTAATTCCATGAATACTATTATCTTCATGTCCATAAAAAGACGAATTTTCCTCTCAGATTTGGCATCAATCTGTGGGTGATAGGCCACATCAAAATTCAATTTAGTATACAAATCTTGAGGAATGTTTCTATAAAAATTATAAGTGATCCTTGGATCATGATAAAAAATGATTGAATGTGTATCCCCATAGATCCTCACCACATCCTTTATGTGTATCTTGGTAAATTGTTCAAATAGATAAATCATCTCGATTAGTGATGAAATGTCTAATTTTGGAAATGATGTCTACTATAATTTATATAACATAATTTCCATCTTATTTTCTTAGAATACTAGTGAATATGTCCATATTGATATTTTTTCACTTACACATTGGTATGGTATGTGGTTCTATTACCCATTTAGTAATTTTTCGATCTTCCTTCCCTTGTCGACAAACCAGACACCTCTTAGTACAGTCAATAATCTATCTTTCCAAATTATCCCTCTAGTAATGATCATGACTGTCCTTATATATTTTAGTGATTTCAGGATGTATAGAGAATTTAAATCGACTAGTACCATCGATCATCTTCTAATTTATCTCTGAGATAGACGTGACCCATATCCCTGAATGATATTTCAGTACATGTCAAAATAATTTTGAACTCAAGAAACTTCCCATTCTTAACAGCCCCTATCTTATTTTGTATATACTGATCTTATATTTGAGATATATTTCTTTTCCCTATTAATGAATGTTGAGAAATCATTTCAGATTGGATTTTTGATGTCACATCCATCATTATTCCCTTGTCCTGCCATACAAGTCCCTTGATCAATGGATGTCCCTGAATACTTATCATTTCCATCACAACACGTTCTTTCCTAATTAATGCATCACTAATGTTGTTTTCTCTTACATGTTGATAATTAATTGAATAGTCACTGTATTTATGAAGTTCCAATAGTAACCTTTTTTCTCATTTTCATTTCCTTTGTCCTGAATATATACTTCAATATTTCATGGTCGATTTATAAATCACATTTCTCACAATAATGATAGTGCCTCCATATTTTTAGATCAAAAATACTAGAAGGTGACTCAATGTCCTCAATTGGTTAATTATTCTCATGAGCCTATAAAATTTGAGATTCATAACCAATCTCATTGTCATTTTCTGTGAGGATGTCTGTAAATCATTTTAGAGATGCATCACTGTAAAAAACAAAACCCTCTAAAATATATAATTGGGTTAACATAGGTGTAGTAAACAATATCTTCTTTAGTTATTAAGGATTTATTAATACTACATTTTCTAGATTAATATACATCATTATCAAGGAAAATTTTTTAGTGGATTTAAAATTCCTGAAATATTTATCACAAACCACCTATAATATACTACTAAACTAAGTAAACTCTGAATCTTAGTCATCATTATAAGATAATTCCACTGCTATACAATATTTTTCTTTCTATGGTCAACATTTCATCTTTCATTGGTTACAATGATCCAAAAATGCATATTTTTGTAACTATTATTCCCATTTAATGAAATTTCCTAATAGATTCTCCATCATAAGAGTATAAAATATAACCCATATATGATACCTATTCCCCTCAACTTTTTTGGAATATATCAATATATCATCATTAAAAACTTCCAAGAATTTATCGTGGTGGAACTTAAAAAATCATTTAATAAAATAAGTAAATACGGTATGATAATTAGTTAATATGACCGGAATAAAAGAAATTCATAATTCCCATATCTTGATCTTATGTCATTCTTTGGAATATCATCATTATTCACCCTCAATTGTTGATACCTAGATCTCTGGTGAACCTGGGAGAAGAACTGATCACCCCGAATCATGATAAATAGACCATAAATCCTTGGTAGAGGATACATGTTCTTTACTATGAACCCATTAAGTTAACTATATTAAATGCATAACCACATTGAACCATCTATATTCATTACAAAGAGAATATGTTATCCCCAAGGATATTCACTTGTTCGGATAACACCATTCCACCAAATATCTTGAAACTACTTCTTTAATTTTTCTATCTCTACATTTTCCAATATATAAGGGTTATTTGATATCATTATAAATCTAGTTATGAGTTAAATGGATAAATCTACCTCTATTTTAGAGTGATATCTGGATATCTCTTTAGAAAATACATCAATTTATTCTTGGTCTATGGGGACATAATCTATCATTATACATTCAATTCATTCTCTATCTTCACTAGTCATATTCATAAAGAAATCTATGGGATGTGCAAATAAAAAAACCTTAGTCACTTATATATCTGATCTAAATAAAATGGTATGTTGTCCATTCAAGACTACTAAAATACTCTTCCTCTCAATTTGATTGTGGAATTACCCTTTATGAACTAATCCATCCCAATTTTAGTTTTTAATTACATAATGGGAACAACTACTATATATATTATGATATTTTACTCACAAAACTCAATACTAGACTTTGAATACAGTATAGATTCAAGGATATTCCCTCTATGAGTATTGATTGATAAATCTACTCATAGAAGTTCATGAATTGATTATATATTGGTTTCAAATATTGATAATATAAATGAATTTGTAGAAACAGAATCAAACAATATACTTGGAAACATTGAGATATCAATTAGTGTACCTTCCCCCAAATAATTTGGAGCCTCTAATTTAGACTTCAAGATAGAAAATGTCGTAAGATTCTCCCTTTAAATATGTTGAAGTTGTGGCTGGATCCCCTCCCTTACTATTATATTTTAAAATTGATTAGTAAATTTCCAATATGTTAACACTTGAAGAATTTATCATTCGGTTGGGATTGCTCCAAATATCCTTTTTTGTTAGTGATGGGATTTTTAGGCTTGAACTCACCACTATAGTATCAAGACAGATGAATGTATCATTATAATTTTTATAACTTTATCCACCTTATTATTTAGTTCCCCAAATATTTGTTACCACATTTTTATCAGGTGGGATGTTTCAGTTTCATTAATTAACTTACAAGATCAATGTAATTACATGAGTTTTCCTCCATTACTCTCTTGTTTTAATTCGGCATATGTGATCACTCTATCTCTAGAACCTCAATTTCACCTTCATATAACTTCACAATATTTCCAAATATTTTTCAATGTTGTTACTTTCTATATTCCTTCACATATAGTTTCTCAATCTAGAGAAAAATCTATCAACCATTCCATTAGGATCCATAACAAAGCTATAGTTGTGTTGATCATGTCATGTATGGTTTATTACATAGCTTCCCACTAATTCATTTTCCTTTAATGTTTGTTCTATTAATTCCAAATACATTTTTCTCGATGAACATGGGAAATTTTTATCGAAAAATTACACTAAAATCATCCCATTCTATAGAATCAATATCTCCTTAAGGGATATTGTTTTAAATACTTTCTACCAATGATCATCTTATCCTTCTAATAAGTATACTTCCATATTCACATTCCATATCTACAAACTATAGGCTAAAAAAATATATTATCTATAGATCTAATCCATTCCATCAACAAATAATGGGCTGGTAGATCCACATAAACATGGTGAAATTTTTCATTTGAATGTCATAACATCAATTGGTTCCCTTTAATGTGATTTTGGTTGCTCAGCATGATTCATGTTATTAATAAAAACATGTTTTAGTTGATTTATCATCTTCATGATGTCTCCCATTCCAGCTTCCATAGGATGGTCATAAGTACATCACTCATTGCCCTCATCTTTTATGTAGTTCCACATATTTCCCAAAATTTTTCTATAAGAATAAAATATTTGTAATAAACATGTTACATTATTAAATATTACAATTAAAATGTGATTTTATGTCTATAATAAATCATTCTTAAATATGATATTAATCTCCACTGATAATAATTATATTTTTTATATATTTACCAAAATGGTTCCAAAAAATAATGTGATTAGAAAAACATATCCCATGTGAATGTCAAATAAGGTGTGTGGTCATGCCCACTTTCGTGCACCAATTCATTATTATGTATAGTTGAGTGTGCTATAGTCAGTTGTTACCAATAGGTTAATTTATAGAAGAACCATATCCGTTTGTATTATCTAGATAGGGAATTATTTTCTTGGAAACCACGTACTTAATACTTACAAAGATACAAGGATTTTATCAAAATTATAGACTTATCCCTAATGTTACTGTTAATAATTTTGACTAAAAATTTCAAAAGAATACTATGACATACATTGATAACAAATATATGATATCTCTTTTATATTATGTAAAAATTTCACTAGGTGTTACAAATTGAGGGATCCTTTAATGATTATTTTTTGTGGAAATTACTAGCATAATACTAGAAATCAATGAAAATTTTTATAATACACATGGAACATATCATCATGGGTTCACCCTAGGTTTCTCTTTCCACATCTCATTTCTAGGGGACATACATTAATGAAAGTGGATATAATGAAACCTAGTAAGGGAAGAAGCATGTGAGATATAAAGATTGATAAGTATCAATTAGAACATGAGGAATAACAGCAATGATTGAATAAGAGGCATATAATAATCATAATAAAACAAATCATACATATAAATTCCGCTAAAACATTTAAATTATACATTCATAAGCATATTACCAAGGTTTACCAACAAGGTTTCATAAAAGAAAATTACAAAGTTAGTTCAATAAGGAATCATAAAATGTGTCTTCTATAAGGATTATATTCTTTAACTAATTAATTTGAGTGTTATCATATAACAACCTTCATAGGTTTAAATTTATTTTGATCCACATCGACCATAACAAATCATTTCATTAATATATTATAGAAAATAAATAATGGTTTTCTTATCAAAATCACATTGCACAAATATGTATTAAGACATTATCATTACATCATTATTAACCCATGAAAATGGAATATAGGTTTCATATATTTAAATACCTGAATAAATATATTATTTTTATATCTAGGTTAATTTCATGGAAAATAAATATTTTTGGTAATTTATAAAAATAAAACAAATGCAATTTTCTTAATTATAAGTGTTAAATTTGGTAAGTAAATTTTGAAGAATGAATGGAATAAACATGGTTATAGAAATAGGAAAAATTAATGGGGACCAAGGTATACCATTGATAAAAGACTATTATTTTAGTAATGAGATAATATAAATAGGGAAAAAGTAAATTAGTTTTGAAATATAAAATTCATAGCAGAGAAAGGGAATATGAATGCAAAATAGAAGTGGTGATTTCCCTTATCATGAAGTATTACATGTAAATTAAGATGATTAAAACCCTAGGAAATTTATAAAAAAAATGTGAAATCATGGGGTGTAAAATTGAGTAAAATGATTTATCAGATGAATTATTAGTGAATTAGAATGTTTAAATTGTTGGGAATTGTTATCAATAGTTTAGGAAATGTTTAATATTTTACAAATATTGGTCTTGAAAATCGAGGTAGTGGGATATGAAAATCCATTTTCTTACCCATGTGTTTTACAAATAGTTTATTAAATTTGAGTAAATTTTATGAAATTTTTATTCACCAAAACCTAAAACCATTGATAAATACCTCTTTTTGTGAGAAAATTGAAATTTTCTGTAAAGACCCGTAAATTTCAAGGAAATTTTTTCTTAATTTTTTTTAGAATATTATAAGAAGGCAGTTTCTGATGGCACCTGATTCTGAGGCCCGGTGTGCCCAGAATCATTTTCCGAAGTTTGGCTCGGGTACGTTCAGTGAACGGACGAGTGGGTTTTTCTAACTTTTGAACTGGTGCCCGGAATCGAATTCTGAGGGCACCGATGAAATCGCAACGCCGATATATGCTTGGAAACGCCTCTTCCGGAGTTGCGTTTACTCGGGTACAGTTTTTAATTTTTGGGCTTAAAGATTAAAAATAAAATAATTTGTTCGACAACTTTATTTTATTTCACTTAAGCCACTTGAAGCATCTTGAAAGCCACTTAAACTGAGTTAAAACGGATAGGGTCCTATCCAGAAATATCATACCCCCTTGGTAGGATATTTGTGAGGTGGGGCCCGCACAAGCCCCACCGTTTCATTCCGCTAAGTAACGCACCCGCGAAAACCCGTCATTATGAAAGTCAACTGACACGTTTTCTTAAATCCTTAACGCACCATTTAATTGGGTGGTTTCTTTCGTTGAATTTATTCAACGAATTGATGGGTCGTTACATACCCTTTTTCATTTGTTGGCATAATAATAAAATAAGACCAACAAGTCTTTTTGGAGGATTACTCGTTGAGAGGTTTTGTCAGAATTCTTGATCCTTTATCCTCCTTCGCGAAGAACACGAAGAACGCCGGCCTCCGACGAAGAACGCCGAACCCGCGGAAGTCGACGACGCGACGCTGTGTTCCGCGACGCCGACGTTCCCTTCCTACAACGTTCTTCTGCGACGTCTCTTCCTCCGCAACGAAATCTTCGATCAGCTGTTTGAGGTAAGAGACTTTGGGATTCTCTTAAATCACCCTTGTGTTTTTTTAACAAAACATAGATTTAATTTTATATAATTAAATTAAATCTGTTGTTTCTTGGTCCGTTGAGTTCTCCGACTCAACGCCGGATTCCGCGACGACGCGACGCCCTTCCGCGACGACGCGACAATCCCGTCCTTCTACGACGAACAAATCTGCGAAGAACGTGCATACGTCCATGACTATGAGGTAGGGGTTGTTGTGAATAATTTCTTTTTTCCCCTGATCATTTCTTTTAAAAGTGAATAACCGGACAATAAGAACAATTTTAATCCATTAAAATTGTTGGTTCATGTGTTGAATATTTTTCTCCCATTGTTTATCTCTAACACGGAGGGTGCGGGCCAAACGAACACGGCCCGACAACCTTCCACTGTTCTTCGTTGTTGTGCAGATTTGACGGGTGGCGATGGAACGTGCCGCAACGGAAGTTTGATGGTTCCGCAGTGAAGAACGAGTCCCGGGAGGAGCAGCGGCGCAGACGGGAACAGAAACAGACCACTGGAGCGACTCCGGTGGCCCGCGGAAGCCGGCGGCGGCGGCACCCGCGGACCCACGACCATGCAGGTCCGGCGCGTGTGGGACGCGGCTTCAGCCGCGTCCGGCTGTCCAGGGCGACACCACGTGCGTGCCGCAGTGTTGTCACGCGGGGGCGGCGGTTCCCCCCCGCGTCGCTCGGGTCGTCCAGGGCGACAACCCGTGGGTGCTGCGGGGGTGTCACGAGGGGGCGGCGGCTCCCCCCCCCCCCCCCCCACGTCGCATGGCCGCGCGGCCGAGGCGGGCCGGGCCGGACTGGTTCCGGCCGGTTCGACCCGGTTCGGCCGACCCAGGGGGGGTCGGGCCGGGTCCTCCCGGGCCCAGACCCCCCGTCTTCGGACCATTTCGGTCAAATGCCCGTAACGTGAGATACAGGCCTCCAAACGGCTTGCCGTTAGTGGCAACACGATCCTTTGATCGAGACGGTCGTTTCGGTATATCACACTCATGGTTTCGAAATACTTTGAGTTCGGCTGGGTTGGATCGTACACGAAACCAACCGGGCCCTCGGAGCGGAAACACTCATATCTTGAGCTACGGACGTCCGATCGACGTGCCGTCGACTTCGTTGAATTCCTCTAAGTGAGACAAATCTTTTGGCATACTCCGACTGAGGTTTGGAAGTAGGTGGAGTACGGTCGGGTTGGTTTTGCCTTAAAAACCAACCGGGCCCCTGGAACGAAAAAGCCAATAACTCTCAGACCGGGCGTCCGATTGACGCGCCGTCTGCGACGTCCAGTTCCTGTTGACGATACGGAACTTTTGGATACATCAACCTCAGACTCTGTGTCAGTTGATGTATCAGCCTCTCGGCTCGTGGAGCGGACCCTCCCGAACGAGTTTGCTGTGTGCGGGAACCCTAATACTGGCTGCGACTGCTACTTCGACAGCGACGACGGTGCAGAGATCCTCAGTGGACTGCGGCGACGACCGTGCAGAGATCCTCAGTGGACTGCGCCAACTACTGTGCAGAGATCCTCAGTGGACTGCGATGACGACTGTGGAGATATCCTCAGTGGACTGCGATGACTACTTCACTCAGCGATCCCACATGGATCAGTGCTACAGGTCCTGTGTGGGCCCGATCCTGTGTGGGTCTGATCCTGTGTGGGTCAGCGCTCAACGGTTCTGTGTGAGCCAGCACCTACAGTTTCTGTGTGGGCCCGATCCTGTGTGGTTCTTTGCGGGGGTTAGTACCTATCAATCCTTTGTGGGTCCGACGACTTAGATGGATCAGTGATCATCTTTATCGTCATCCGAAGATGTATACCTGTGTGACCTGAATCTTGAGTTATTCTCCTTTGTGGATTATGTTGAGATATCCTACATGGATTACTGTTTACTCTCCTTTATGGATTGTGTTGTGTTATCCTATGTTGGTATACGTTTTCTTTCCTATATGGACTGGGTTGTGGTTGGGCTCGGACGTTGGAGCCGAACGGGGATTGATGACTTAGGTATATGTATAGACATATACCTAAGCAGTGTCAGATGTTACTTCGTGATTGTATCTTTCCTTTGTGGATTATAATTTGTGGATTTCGGGAGAACTTCGGGGGTCTCGGGGTCCCTACTGTGTAGCTTATACTCACCCCTGCACGGGCTATGCCCGCACTACATTGTGTTGGTTGCAGACGACGGACAGCGCTGATCGTGGTGGAGGCGTGCGGAGCAGGAGAGTACCTGGAGGTGGACCATTGGGCAGGACGTACTCGGAGCGGCCAGGTGGACCCTAGGAGCAGTGGAGGCTATCTGTACCCACCCTTCAGGTGGGATTTCCAGAGGACGACTCGACGATGCGGCTTTTCTTTTCAGTTGTTGTTTTCCCCTTTCAGTTTTACTTTACAGTTGGGCTTGTATTTCCGGCCCCTTTTACTTTCAGCACAGCTTGTACAGTTTTTACTTAGTGTTTAATTTTTCGCTTGCTTACTCTTTGGTGCTTGTTTACTTTTCAAAGGCAATGCCGTCCTCTTTTCTTCGGGTTTTACACCTTGGTGCAAGTCGCCAGCCCCTGGCATATGGAAGGCGGGCTTGGGGTAGTCACGGCACGGGCCCCGAGGACGGGTCGTGACAAATTGGTATCAGAGGTGGTCAGTTCTACCGGAGACTCTGATCTTTCTTCTATGTGAAGAAATAGTGTTTAGAGTATTGGGTGTGGTTATCAGTCCAGGGAGTCCAGTGTTGGTGTGGCGGCCGACGTATCCGTACACCAGGACCCTAACTTCTGATTTCTGACTTAATGCATAAAAACATTGATTGCATGTGTGTTTCATGTTTTCTTTGTGATTACTTGTGTCAGCTCACCAGGTATACTGTTCTGACCATGGCACACTTGATTCTTTTTCAGGATGGCCCCACGATGGCAGCCAGCTAGGGTTCCGAGATTAGAGCGCGACGACAGCCCGCCGAGCGACGAGGCCTCGGTACAAGGCCCGTTGACAGCAGAGGCACTGGCGGTACCTTTACCCGCTGAGCCCCCGATGCTTCCAGCGCCGACCGCTGACAATGCACGTCGCCCCGGAGCTCTACACGAGTTCCAACACCAGCGAACACCCAGGTTTCGTGGGGAGACAGACCCCTAGGCCGCCGAGGACTGGCTGGAGGCGGTCGTGCAAGTTTTCAGGCTAGTGAGGACACCAGCAGATCTCATGGTGATCCTCGCGGCGAGCCTACTGCACGCAGTAGTAGGACGATGGTGGATCTTGATGCGCCAGGTACACGATGAGGCCTCCCTCATCTGGACGGACTTCGAGAGCCTCTTCTGCACAGAGTTCGTCCTGACCACCCTCCGTGCGGTGCGCATTCACGAGCTTCTTCAGCTACGGCATGGCAGCTTGACAGTCGCACAGTACGCGGAGAGGTTCACCGATCTTTCTCGCTACTCGACCGACATGGTACGAGACCCCTTCTTCCAGGCCCGGTCCTTCGAGCAGGGATCGAGACACCAGATCAAGGCATCGTTGATCTCTCTCAGCATCCCGACCCATGCAGGAGTGCTAGAGCGTGCCCTTCTGATCGAGAGCTTTCTGGCTGAGTCCACAGCGAGACCTACCGCAGGGCGGCAGGTAGCGGAGTCTTCTGCAGTAGGTAGCCGACATATGACTCAGGGTTCCAGGCAGACCAGACCTTCCAAAAGATGACCTCAGGACACTGGCTCAGCAGTGTGGGGCACACAGCGCCGAGCCAGTCTTCCGAGAGGCAGGCAGTGCTACTCGTGCGGCGGGCAGGGCCACATGGCTCGAGACTGCCCGACCCGCCGTACCGAGGAGCAGCAGACGGTGGAGGGGCCACCTAGGCAGAGGTAGAGGGTCGACCATGGCAGTCTGCATGGAGGAGGCGGACGAGGAAGAGGAGTTGGCTGAGCAGCAGGTGGTGGGCGACGCTTTGAGGCTCTGCCACCACAACCACTAGGAGGTCCGCCCCGACCCCAGGGAGCTGGCGGGCAGAGACAGGCCCAGCTCCAGGCAGTGGAGGCCTATGACCACGGTGCGCCAGAGAAGATTTGAGGTACGATCTGTGTCTATTACACCCTTGCTGCAGTTCTTATAGACACAGGAGCGAGTCACTGTTTCATAGCCACTGCCCTTTTTCGGAGCTCAGAGATTCCGACAGAGCCGTTGGCTCGATCCTTATGGCTAGAGACTCCTACGGGAGCAGACTCGACGATTACGCACTAGTGCCGGCAGTGTGAGATTACTCTATGAGGCGAGAGGTTCGGCTGGGATCTTCTTATAGTGGCGTAGAGGCCTTAAGACGTCATCTTGGGCATTGATTGGTTATCTACGGTCCATGCACAGATTGACTGCATTAGGCGCAAGGTGTGATGTGTGCGCACCGATGGGAGAAGGTTCACCTTCATTGGCGAAAAGGGAGCCTTCGCAGAAAATGATGGACTCACGCAGAGGAGAGGGCAGCCCATCTCTCATCAGTTGGCTAGCATCATCCTTGGAGCAGTTGACGTGTGGAGTCCTAGTTTTCCTGCAGTGGTGGATTAGTATGCAGTCGTCTTCCCTGACGACGTTCCAGGACTACCTCCTCATAGAGAGGTAGACTTTTATATTGACCTGTACCCCGGGATAGCCCCGATATCCACTCCAGCATATCAGATGGCCCCCACTGAGCTTCGAGACCTACGGGTACAGTTGGAGGACTTGCAGGGCAAGGGGTTCATCCGACCCAGTGTTTCACCCTGGGCTTCCCCGATTTTGTTCGCCAAGAAGGCGGACGAGAGCTTGCAACTGTGTGTCGACTATCGTCGCCTGAACCAGGTGACAATGAGGAACAAGTATCTGCTACTGAGGATTGAGGTCCTCTTCGATCAGCTCAAGGGAGCACGGTGGTTCTCGAAGATAGACCTCAGGTCCGGCTATCATCAGCTCAGAGTTCGAGACGAGGACGTGCAGAAGACGACCTTCAGGTG
Organism: Viscum album; assembly: GCA_963277665.1. NCBI lineage: Eukaryota > Viridiplantae > Streptophyta > Magnoliopsida > Santalales > Viscaceae > Viscum > Viscum album. Next base: position 1,650,225,592 of record OY728121.1, on the reverse strand, counting down.
TCAGTATGGCCACTATGAGTTCTTGGTTATGCATTTTGGTGTAACCAATGCACCAGCAGTGTTCATGAGCCTCATGAATAGGATCTTCCAGCCATACCTCGATCGTTTTGTCGTTGTCTTCATCGAAGATATTTTGGTGTACTCGACCACGGAGGAGGAGCACGCCTACCACTTGCGGGTTGTACTGGACACACACCGAGAGCACTAGCTTTATGGGAAGCTCTCGAAGTGCCAGTTCTGGTTACGTGAGGTCCACTTCTTGGGGCACGTCATTTCTGAGGCGGGATTTGCTGTGGATCCCGCGAAGATCGAGGCAGTGCTAGCTTGGGAGCCACCCAGGAGCGTGACAGAGGTGCAAAGTTTCTTGGGTCTAGCTGGATACTATCGAAGAATTGTGTCAGACTTCTCCAGAGTTGCGGCGCCACTCTCAGCTTTGAAGAAGAAGGGGAAACCCTTTGTTTGGTCAGACAGATGTCAGCAGAGCTTTCAGGAGCTGAGACAAAGATTGACCAGCGCACCTATCTTGAGGTTGCCTGAGGAGGGAGTTGGATACGTAGTCTACTGCGATGCATCAGGGAACGGACTTGGGAGTGTCCTGATGCAGGAGAGGGCCGTGATTGCCTATGGATCACGTCAGTTGAGGCTGAATGAGTATAACAATGCTACCCATGACCTGGAGTTAGTAGTATTGGTCTTCGCTCTGAAGACATGGCGGTACTATCTGATGGGCGAGCACTTTACAGTATTTTCTGACCACCAGAGTCTCAGGTACATCTTCTCGCAGAAGGACCTGAACCTGATACAGCGACGATGGATCGAGTTCCACCAGGACTATGACTTTGAGATAGTCTATACTCCTAGGAAGGGGAACGTGGTAGCCGATGCCCTCAGTAGGAGGACATGCATCCAGCTACTTGAGGAGGCGACAGAGCAGTTATCCGCTTTGCAGATATCCTTCGTGGATAGGGATGGAGCAGCCTTCCTTCAGTCTCTCACAGTCACTCCTCCACTACTGCAGCAGGTCAAAGAGGCACAACGTGAGGATACTGACTGTGAGACGCGGCGTGCACAGATATCCTCAGGACAGGCACCTGATGGCTTCTCCTTTGAAGCAGAGCATGACATCCTTTTCAGAGGACGTACCTTGGTACCAGTTGCTTTTTGAGAGGAGGTGCTGAGAGAGTTTCACACTTCTCCTTTGGCGGTACATCCTGGAGTGGCGAAGATGTACCATGATCTCAGGCGACAACACTGGTGGCCGGGCATGAAGAAGGCTACGGCAGAGTTCGTTTCACGGTGCCTCACCTGCCAGTAGGTGAAGGCAGAGCATTAGGTACCAGAAGGCTTGGTACATCCCTTAGAGGTCCCAGAGTGGAAGTGGGATAGGATATCTATGGAATTCTTGACTGGAATTCCACGCACTTCCAGAGGCCACGACTCCATTTGGGTGATTGTTGACCGACTCACCAAGTCGGCACACTTCTTACCCATCAGAGAGCAGGGCTCAGTGGATAGCTTGGGGCGTCTTACGTTCAAGAGATTGTACGGCTTCACGATGTGCCATCGACTATCGTCTATGATCGGTACGTTCCTTTTACTTCCCGGCTTTGGAAGGGGTTGCAGGAGGCGTTCGGGACGCGGCTACGTATGAGCACCGCCTTTCACCGTCAGACGGATGGTCAGACAGAGAGGACCATTCAGACTCTCGAGGAAATGCTCCGCGCATGTGTCCTTGACATTGGTCGCAGCTGGGAGGACCACCTACCCTTGGTGGAGTTTGCTTACAACAACAGCTACCACTCCACCATCGGGATGGCACCATACGAGGCGTTGTACGACAGACCTTGCAAATCTCCTTTGTGCTGGACAGACCCTGGGGAGTCAGCACTTGTGGGACTAGAGATGGTCCGGGCTACGACAGAAAAGGTCCAGGTCATCCAGGAGAGGATGAGGACAGCTCAGAGCTGGCAGAAGTCTTATGATGACAGGAGGTGGAGGCCACTAGAGTTCAAGGATGGTGACCACGTCTTCTTGCTTGTCCCACCTCGACTTGGTTTGCGGAGATTTGGCCGAGGCGGAAAGTTGTCTCCACGCTTCATCGGACCATTCCAGGTCCTCAGCAAGATTGGCGAGGTGGCTTATCGTCTGGCTCTACCACCTCAGTTGCACCGGGTGCACGACGTCTTCCACGTATCTTATCTGAGGAGATACGTGCACGACCCGACACACATCATCGACTATGGGGAGCTAGACGTGGATGATGGGGCGACTTTTGTGGAGGTCCCGATGGAGATAGAGGATCGACAGGAGCGGGTCCTACGTGGGCGATCGATTCCTCTTGTGCGCATCAGATGGAAGCATGGGAACCTCCAGGAGATCACTTGGGAGCGGGAGGCTCAGATGCGTGCTCAGTACCCACATTTGTTTCCCTAGTTTTTGATGTATCTTTACGGGGACGTAAATCCCTAAGGTGGGAGTAATGTAAAGACCCGTAAATTTCAAGGAAATTTTTTCTTAATTTTCTTTGGAATTTTACAAGAACGCAGTTTCTGACGGCACCTTATTCCGAGGCCCGGTGTGCCCGGAATCATTTTCCGAAGTTTGGCTCGCGTACGTTCAGTGAACGAACGAGCGGGTTTTTTCTAACATTTGAACCAGTGCCCACAATCGAATTCTGAGGGCACCGATGAAATCGCAGCGCCGATATTTTCTTAGAAACTCCTCTTCCGGAGTTGCGTTTGCTAGGGTGTGGTTTTCAATTTTTTGGCTTAAAGTTTAAAAATAAAATAATTTGTTCGACAACTTTATTTTATTTCACTTAATCCACTTGAAGCCACTTGAATGCCAATTAAACTGAGTTAAAACGGATAGGGTCCTATCCAGAAATATCCTACCCCCTTGGTAGGATATTTGTGAGGTGGGTCCCACAAGAGCCCCACCATTTCTTTCCGGTAGGTAACGCACCCACGAAAACCCGTCATTATGAAAGTCAACTAACGCGTTTTCTTAAATCCTTAACACACCATTTAATTGGGCGGTTTCTTTCGTTGAATTAATTCAACGAATTTATGGGTCGTTACATACCCATTTTCGTTTGTTGGTGTAATAATAAAATAAGACCAACAAGTCTTTTTGCAGGATTACTCGTTGAGATGTTTTGTCAGAATTCTTGAGCCTTCATCCTCCTTCGCGAAGAATGCGAAGAACGCGAAGAACGCGAAGAACGCCGACCTCCTACGAAGAATGTCGAACCCGCCGAAGTCGAAGACGCGACGCCGGGTTCCGCGACGCCGACGTTCCCTTCCTGCAACGTTCTTCTGCGATGTATCTTCCTCCACAACGAAAGCTTTGATCAGTTGTTTGAGGTAAGAGACTTCGGGATTTTCTTAAATCTCCCTTGGTTTTTTTTTTACAAAACACGGATTTAATTTTATATAATTAAATTAAATCTATTGTTTCATGGTCCGTTGAGTTCGCCGACTCAACGCCGGATTCCGCGATGATGTGACGCCCTTCCGTGACGATGCGACGATCCCCTCCTTCCGTGACGAACAAATCCGCGAAGAACATGCGTACGACGACGACTACGAGGTAGGGGTTGTTGTGAATAATTTCAATTTTCCCGTGATCATTTCTTTTAAAAGTGAAGAACCAGACAATAAGAACAATTTTAATCCATTAAAATTGTTGGTTCATGTGTTGAATATTTTTCTCCCGTTGTTTATCTCTAACGCGGAGTGTGCGGGCCAAACGAACACGGCCCGACAACCTTCCGTTGTTCTTCGTTGATGTGCGGATTTGACGGGAGACGACGGAACGTTCCGGAACGGAAGTTTGATGGTTCCTCAGTGAAGAACGAGTACCGGGAGGAGCAGCGGCGCAGACGGGAACAGAAACGGACCACCGGCGGCGCGGGTCGTCGGCGCGGCGGCGCCGGCAGCCAGGGGCGGCGGCGCGCCGCAGCTCAAGCCGCGGCGACGACACCCGTGGACCCGCGGCCGCGTGGGTCTGGTGCGCGTGGGACGCGGCTTCAGCCGCATCCGGTTGTCTAGGGAAACACCCCGCGGGTGCCGCGGGGTTGTCACGTGGGGGGCGGCGGCTCCCCCTCGCGTCGCTCGGGTCATCCAGGGCGACACCCCGCGGGTGCCGCGGGGGTGTCCCGAGGGGGCGGCAGCTCCCCCCCGCGTCGCTCCGCCGCTCGGCCAGGCCGGGCCGGGCGGGCCGAGCAAGGCCGGTCCGACCGGCGGGGCCGACCGGGTCTAGCCAGGTCGACCCGGTTCGGCCAACCCAGGGGGGGGGGTCGGGCCGGGTCGGCCCGGGCCCGGACCCCCCGTCTTCGGACCGTTTCGGTCAAATGCCCGTAACATGAGCTATGGTCCTCCAAACGACTCGCCGTTAGTGGAAACGCGATCCTTGGATCGAGACGGTCATTTTGGTATATCACATTCAAGGTTTCGGAATACTTTGAGTTCAGCTGGGTTGGTTCGTACACGAAACCAACCGGGCCCTTGGAGAGGAAACGCTCATATCTTGAGCTACGGACGTCTGATCGATGTGCCGTCGACTTCGTTGAATTCCTCTAAGTGAGACAGATCTTTTGGAATACTCCACCCGAGGTTTGGACGCAGGTGGAGTACGGTCGGGTTGGTTTTTCCTTAAAAACCAACCGGGCCCCTGGAACGAAAAGGCCAATAACTCTCAGACCGGGCGTCCGATTGACGCGCCGTCTGCGACATTGAGTTCCTGTTGACGATACGGAACTTTTGGATACATCATCTTCGGACTCTGTGTCAGTTGATATATCATCCTCTCGGCTCGTGGAGCGGACCCTCCCGAACGAGCTTAGTGTGTGCGGGAACCCTAGTGCTGGCTGAGACTGCTACTTCGACAGCGACGACCATGCAGAGATCCTCAGTGGACTGCGGCGACGACCGTGCAGAGATCCTCAGTGGACTGCGTCGACAACTGTGCAGAGATCCTCAGTGGACTGCGACGACTACTGCACTCAGCGATCCTATATGGATCAGTGCTACAGGTCCTATGTGGGCCCGATCCTGTGTGGGTCCGATCCTGTGTGGGTCTGCGCTCAGCGGTTCAGTGTGAGCCAGCACCTACAGGTCCTGTGTGGGCCCGATCTTGTGTGGGTATTTGCGGGGGTTAGTACCTATCGATCCTTTGTGGGTCTGACGACTTAGATGGATCAGTGATCATATTTATCGTCATCCGAAGAAGTATACATGTGTGTTCTGAATCTTGAGTTACTCTCCTTTGTGGATTGTGTTGAGATATCCTACGTGGATTACTGTTTACTATCCTTTGTGGATTGTGTTGTGCTATCCTGTGTGGGTATACTTTTGCTTTCCTGTGTGGACTGGGTTGTGCTTGTGCTCGGACATTGGAGCCGAACGGGAATTGATGACTTAGGTATATGTATGGGCATATACCTAATTCGTGTCAGATGTTACTTCGTGATTGTATCTTTCCTTTTTGGATTATCCTTTGTGGATTTCAGGAGACCTTCGGGGGTCTCGGGGTCCCTACTGAGTAGCGTATACTCACCCCTGCACGGGCTATACCTGCACTACGTTGTGTTGGTTGCAGACGACGGACAGCGCTGATCGTGGTGGAGGCGTGCAGAGCAGGAGAGTACATGGAAGTGGACCACTAGGCGGGACGTACTCGGAGAGATCAGGTGGACCCAAGGAGCAGTGGAGGATATCTGTACCCACCCTTCAGGTGGGATTTCCAGAGGACGGATCGACTCTACGGCTTTTCTTTTCAGTTGTTGTTTTCCCCTTTCAGTTGTACTTTACAGTTGGGCTTGTATTTCCGGCCCCTTTTACTTTCAGCACATCTTGTACAGTTTTTACTTAGTGTTTACTTTTCCGCTTGCTTACTCTGTGGTGCTCGTTTACTTTTCAAAGGCAATGCCTTCCCCTTTTCTTCGGGATTTACGCCTTGGTGCTAGTCGCCAGCCCCTGGCCTATGGAAGGCGGGCTTGGGGTAGTCACGGCACGGGCCCTGAGGACCGGTCGTGACATTTTCCACAATATACTTTTTTAAAAATCAAATTTTCCATTTTAGACATTGGAAAGTCACTTATTATTTTCAAATATATTAAGGTAAAAATATTAATAAAATAATATATTTTGGGTCTTTAATTGTGTTTAATTAACTATTAAATCATTAATCAATAAATATTAATCCATAAAACATACAGAAAACACAAAAAAATTTTTTTACTATTCATAAGAAAAATAATTTATTTCAGAATGTTCTCATGAATTCACTAAAACCTAATATTTAAGTACAGATTTAAAATAAATTTTTTATTTTACACTAAAACTTCTCTAAATAAGATAATTTTTCATGTAAATAAAAATCATTTTTTTTGAAATATAGCTATTTTAAAGACATAGTAAAATTTCTATCACTTTGAAAATTTCCCTTTCTATTATAAAATTATATAATAATTTATTTTTAATATGAGTTTTTTAAAGGACTATTTCATCAGAAAAATATTATTCTTAATACCCTATGTTTTTAAAAATGTTTATATACTTTCAAAAAAAATTATGTTTTATTTGTGTGTAGAAAAAAACGTAGAAAAGTATGCTCAATTAAACATACCTTTTTAAAGCGCAAATATTAATAAAATTATGTTATTTGAATAGAAATTGAATTTATAAAATGAAATTTATCCTTATGAAAAAATATCTTGGAAATGTAACACCATATTACACCTATGTATGAAAACAGGGTAAGGTGTGTGTTGGTCATAGAATCATGGGTGGCTAGGATAGAATTAACAGTGTGGTATTCTCCAATAACATATACTTCTCCAATAGGAGACTTTTTTAAATCTTCAAGTTTTGAAGATCGTCTTGTGCATGATCTAAGCAAACCCCTAGTGTCACAATCTCCCTCCAATATTTTTCAATTGGTCTTTGAACGACATGAATCTACTAGTTGAGGCCACTATTTCTCTTTTTGGGTTATATGATCGTTTTTCATTAGTAACGAAAATCACTAATAATAATGGAAAAAATTTCTCCAATGGGTATAGTTACCAATTTTCAATTAGACCAACCATTATTTGAACAATGGTCAAATTTTATCAATAGTCATATAATGGTCAAATACAAATGGTCACATTTCCCTTCATACTGTATAAATATAACATCATTATTTCAATAAATATTCACTACTATTCCTCCTACGGTAATATTTTTTTTTCTAAGATGGTGATAGATTTAATAATATATTGCTTCATTTTTATAGTGTTTTATGAGGGTAAAAATATTCTAGAATAATGGTGTGACATAAATTTTCACATTATATATATTCTATTTTATATTTTTTGACCCCTTGTAATGTTTGGAGTTTTAATAGGTTTCATGGATGAAAATTGTTGTGATCATTATTAATGAGATGATTTTTTGGATTCTCTATATGTTGTATGTGTACAATATTATATAAAATATAACACACATTTATTAAATAAAAAATATCATTTTCAAATCCTTGTTTGTTACATTATGATGATGAGTATAAATTATAGAAAATATTAATAGTGGGAAGACCTCAGGAGATATATCAGAGAATTAGTATATCATTTATTGGTATATCAAAAAGATAAGGAGGAAATTAAAAATGAATAAATTGATCGTGCAACCATTACACATACTAGAATGGAAATGGGAAAATATCAAAGTGTATTTGGCGTTGGATACCCCAAAACATCATAATTGGAAACTTCTATATGGGTTTTAGTCGATCTTCTTATTATGTTAGAACACATTTTAACTATTAGAGAAGAATTTTCTATGGATTAAATTTATATTAAATTAATTAAAAAAGTGGTAATGTATCAATGAATAAGTTATTATATAGTGTCTGATCATGATCAAATTTTGATGTCATGGTTCTAGAAAATTATTCTGCAAACTCATGATATGCAGTTCAGTTTTAGCACAACATATCATCTCCAAATATATGCTTAGTTTAAATTAACAATTTAAATTCATGATGATATATTGAGATCTTTTCCTTTGTATTTAAAATGTTTTTGGGATTAACAGCTTCTTCTAGTTTAGTTTTCTTATAAATGTATCATTCAATCATGAATTCAAATGGATTTTTTTGTATCCCTCTATAAACAAAATTTATATCTCCAAAATATAGTAATGATGTTTGAGAAATAAATCTATTGGAACCAACAATATGTATATAAATTAATGATAATGATAAATATATTCACGAACACAACAAGTGTGCTTAATGTTGGTAGAAAACATAAAGTGAAATTCACTAGTGTAATATAGAATTTGAATATTGTGATAAGGTGTTTTTATGAATATCTATGTGGAAGAAAGTTGTGAAATTCAGGATGAAATGGAATCTAATCCACCAATATATCATTCCCATAATAATTATCTATCCTAATAAGGTTATAGGATTTCAGATGCTACTTCCACATAACCACTCTCAAGTCCATAGTCTATTCACTATATCCCTCCTATGGAAGTATATACCTGACCTTTCACATGTATTGAACATAGAATCCATACCACTGGAGTATGATATTTCTTATAAAGAATAACCTATATAGACTCTACATTTCACAGAGAAATATAAGTTAAACAAAAATAGTCACATAGTAAATGATTTATAGGGAAATAACTTATTTTATGATGGTACATGGAAACATCAAGATATTATGTGGAAGAATTATAGCCATTATTTGATTCATGGTGACAAATTTCAAGGGAAAATCATTTAATTTTTCATAGAATGATACACCCTGAGATTATATTAATTCTAATTTAGAATAAATTTAAATTAATTGATGGATTTAATTTCACCAATAAATATATTAATCATTCATTAAATACAACATTATGTTAATATATCACTACAAGCAACATTATCTTATCTTGTGTAACCCACGCCACAATGTTTTAACAAAACAAAGATATATCGTTACAACTATCATTTAAACGTGATTTTTATAACCTAGACATTGAACATAGTGACAATAATAACAATAAATACTTTTTAAAACTATGTATAATGCTTTTATATAATTATAAAATATTTTTAATAAAATACCTAATTTCCATAAATGTTTTCAAATGCTTCCAAAATACATTCCTCTGAAACAAAAATAGTTTTTTGAATTTTTGAGAAAAATTAAAAAAAGGTAAATTTTAAAATTATACAAAATTATTTAGATAAGATAAAATTTATTATTTAATTTATAATTCCTTATTTATATTGGTGTAAATTAGCTTCATTTTTTTTAAATGTTTCATTTTTTGATAAATATTGAAAAATTAAAAATTTTAATTGAAAAAATTCTTTATATTTAATTTATTTATCAAGATAACTTAAATTTTAAATTTTTTAAAAGTACAATATGTTATATTAAAAATTGATTCTATATTTTAAATTATCAGTATTTATAAATTATTACATCTCCCTCTTATTTTCTTATCAATGTTAATAATACAAAGAGTAAAAATTAATTAACAAGATTAACGTAAAAATGGGTTTATATGGGGTTAAATTAAATTGAATAGGGTCAAATCTACAAATAAACTTTTCTAAAAACTATTTAATGGAAATATTTCAATCATTACTACTATGAGGTTCTATAATGTTCTATTTTTTAACATTGTGACATATTAATAACTTTTGATAAATCAATTGTTTTTAAAAATACCATATATGTCCTCTCCCCCACTTTTAAAAGGCTACCCCTCTCATCTCCTCTATTCTTCACATATTCACATAATATTTAAAAAAACTACCAAATCAATTCTTAACTACCTTACCCTCATCAAATGGTCATTTTGTTTAAAAAATATATCCTACAAATGCATTTGGTGCAATCCTCTAGAGGATACCCATATAAGAGCTAACATTAATCAACAAGAGTTTTTGTTTTATTTCTTCCTAGACCCCCTCCAATTATAATTATGTCGTGATTATGTTATAACCTCAGTATATTCAATATACTAATATCATTTTTGTTATTCTCATCACTTATGAACATCGTATCATCCATCAAATGTCTTAGGAAATCATTACCCATGTGTATAGTGGACTACTGCCTCGTGAACTGATGTAATTCATTCATATATTACCAACTATCATGGATAGTAATAATAATGTCTATATAGATAATGTATTATATTTATTTTTTCATTAAGATTCTATAATTTTTATATCACACAGAACATCGTTAATTCTATTTTGTGGGAATACGATAAGACTGTTCTGATTTACAATGGAATACAACCTCACGAAGAGATGTGATTAATTTACAATTTACATGGAATGTATTAAGGATGTTTTTAATAAAAATTTTAATATATATTATATGAAAATAATTCTTGATTTATATAATATATATGATTTACATTTTTTTCACTCGGTTTGATACAAAAATGGATTAAATGTCTATGTGTATGTTTAACCAACCCTCTCCATGAACTATGTATTTCACTTTATACAAATAAAATTTATTAAATAATATTAATAAATATATAATTAATACAAATAAAATCTATATATTAGTTTAAAACCAAGATATGATGAAACAATGATTGAATAAAGAGGAATATAAAATAAAAAGTCAACACATACATGATAAACAAAGAGGATATTACCCAACACATAACTTTTACATAGAACAATTATTATGAATGTAATAGATGGCATAAGTAAATCATATATATTATTATATAAATTTATATATTGGAATTTTGTTATGTAATATATTAATAATAAAATTTTATTTATTATATTGGTGGTTTGAAAGAGTTTGACAAAAGAAAAAAGTTAAGGTAAGCAATTTTTTGTCAAATTTCCTTCTTTGAGACTTACGTTATATTCTGCTTATAATTATTTCACAAGGTGTATATAAAGTAAATTATACATGTAATATCATGAATTTATTAACACTCGTGATATCTTAATATTAATTTTATGTTATTCTTTCTTGGGGAATATGAATCAATGTTATCAAATTGGTAATGATATTAGGTCACAATCTCATCATTTATAAGGATTGTTTAAAATTAAGTCACTAATGTTATAATATTCTGATATACATACCATAAATTATCATAAATTTTATAATACTCTTTTGATTCATGATATCTTCAAGTAATTATACCAATGTTCTAATATTTTTTACTTGAAATTTTAAAGAAAATTTTTTAAGGAAAATTTAACTTCTTTTTTACCTTTGGTCGGAAATATATTTTCATCCAAATTTTTTTTTCTAAATATGTTTTCAAATATGTTTTATTACACACATATGATATTAAAAATTATTTTAAACCCGGGTTTACATTAAAAAATGTTTTGAAATGAATCATCTAGTCATTTTTAAAATATTTTCCATTCGGATTTAATTGAAAATATTAAAAGAATCTCTATTTGTACATCTATCGAATAGATGAAAAATTCCAATCCCATGACCAATTATTTAATCAAAGAAACAATTATAATATATCTATTCTTTTAGTGGGAAAATTTTTTCAAATCGATTTAGGTTTTAAAAATGGATTTTCTAACATAATCTTATATTTCCCCTAATTAGTCATTAAAATAATCTTTCAAAATTATTTTCCATCTAAACTGAGATTCATTAGTGTTACCAATTCCATAATAGAGATTTTATCCAAGTATTCCATTGATATTTTTTTAATGGTCTACTATTTTATTGTATGATTTTTATGAAATAAGTTTCCCATCAATTTGTTAGAGCATTAAGAGGTTACTATGAGACATGATTGTTTTCCATGGTAATTATATGATGAAATGATTGTGAAACATGTCTCTTACCATAGGTTATGATATGATGAAATGTCAATAAAACACATTTAATTTGTTAGGATATTATATATTTAATGATTTTGATCATATGATTCACATAAATATGGTTTTCATTATATGAATTGTGGGACCTATATCTCCTATCAATGCACTGGGTAATGATTTATATCTCATTATATTGAATGTAATGTAATCGGTTGAACATAGTTTATTAAAAAAGGACTTTAATGGGGAGTGAACCCAGTTTAGTAATATAGGGTTAGAATAGGGAGTAAACATAGTTTATTAAGATACTACTAGAATGAGGAGTGTTCAAGATTCAGTAAAGGACTTTGTCCACTATAATAGACTTACAAATAAGCCATAACTAAAATTGAAATTATTTTATATACTCATTCCTGTGACATAAATTCCATGTTTTATTAAAACTTTATTCTCTCATGGATCAAGATCTTTGATTCGACTAAGATTAATGTCTTATTAACTACTAATATTTATGTCATGAATCAAGGTTGTGATAATAGATATACAATTTATGGTTTTCAAATTATACGCTCGGGTTCTCATACCCTTATTATTTTGTTAATAATATATATATATATATCTCGTTTCCCTTACTGAGAATCTGAGCTCAACCTTTATTATGATTCATATCCCAAGGTTATAATGAAATGTATAATGTATGAAATGTATAAAAAGGGACTTAGTTTTGATGAACGTTGTGGGAGATGATGTAGCTCACCTATGTACCAGTTGTTTAGGTTTCCATGTTTTCAAATAAAATATATGATTATGGTCCTAAAGAATGTGTTTGTCTAATTTATTATATATTCATAAAGAAATATATAATATCTATTTATAAAAATATTTGGTCACTATATTGTTTCTTTTTATTGAGGTATTTTTATGTTTTCTCAAAGCAACTCCATTACAACTTATGATAAATGGGTTAGTTTATTGGGATGGACTCACAGTTATCTAATTACATAAACCCCTCTTGGTTTTCATGTTGGTTGGGAAAAACGGGTTTACAAACTAGATACATAACATAACCTTCCACAAAATTATTTTAGGTTCGCCAAAAATCATTATAATGTTTAAAATAATATCATTATTATAGGATTTAATTAGAAAAAGAAAATAATGGATCCTAAATTTGTGGTGGGTTATATGTGATGACATAAACTTTAGTATTATACATATAAAATTTAATGGGTACGTTATTTTTTATTCATATATATTTATATGGTTAATATGTACACTTTATTATATGGAAGGTCTATAGTGTGGGGTGGGGAACACATACTAAGTATTTTATTCTCACAAATTTGTTATGTCCCAATTGAGAGGTATATGGAATATTTTTATTTTATATAGGTATGGTAAACGACCCAAAGAATGGGAGTAATTAAATGTTGAATCATAGAGTTTTCTATTATATTTTTCATCTATGAAGGATAAAACAATCCTTGAGGCAAGGGTTATCCTTGGAATCATACATGATAATTCCAACACATGGGAAATTATATTTTGTCTTTTTAGGGATAAATTTTTTAATATGTTATATGTATATGTATTATTTACCAAGTTATAATTGTATTTGTAACATTATAGTTTTTTTCGATGATGTATTATTATAAATTTGTAGACATGAAAATATTATAATAAACATCCTTATGGTTAACAAATAAAGCGGTTTCCTAAGGGTTGATGTTTTCATATTTGTTAATATGGTATAGGTCACCATTTCTTATATAAAATTGTCTTCATTAACCCTTTATAATTTGTATTGAATTATAATATTGAAAACAAAAATCCCATGTAGTTATTATTTATCCACAAATGTTCACGGAATGATTAGGTGAATGGGATGCTCGTTTGAAGTATTTTGGAAACAAGGAATTGTACCATTCTGGTAATTAGGACATGGTTATTACAAAATTTTATCAAAACGCACAATGGGAAAATTGATATGGGACTTTAGAGTATTAATGAGGTAAATATATATTTAATCCAAATGTAAAAAACATATTTTTCTGTATGACATCATTATAGTGGAAGTTTCAGTTGTTATTTGTAGTTTTAAATAAATATTTATTCGTTTTTTAAGCCATAACTAAAATATAAATTCGCATGAAATATGTAAAGTGTCAGTGAATAGTAAAAAAATTACTATTATCATCTTTTATTTACTATATCTAATTATTTATTTATTTTAATGACTAAATTAATCATTCACATTAAATAAAATATAAATAATAAACACATAGTATTTTAGTCATATTTTTTTAATGTATGAATATGTTAATATGAGTCTACAACTAATTTCATAGGTTGATTGGACTTTATTTTAATATACCAATAACAAGATCATTTATGATTTTCATTAATCAATAACATTAAATTTAATTCAATTGAAATATAAAATCTTGTATTTTTTTTAAATTATAGTTTTGATATTTTTTTGATATTTTTTTCAATAACATTATATAATTTTTTAAAAAAATTTGAAACGATTATTTTTAAAATTGGAGAACGAGAGGGGAAATAAGGTTATAAATTTCCAATATCAATTAGATTTGTGGTTTCAGTTTTCTACCCTTTGGAGGTTGTTTTTTATCTTATTTATATACTTATTTAAATAATTCACAACCTAATTAAACACCTCACTCTATATATGATGTTGCTGATGAGAATGAATTTCTAAAAGAAGCTACGGTTAATCCATAGGTTTTAGAGGGTATTTCTTGAATCATCAAGAAATAATTATGGGATATATCTTAAGGAATCATATAAAAGATTGTATTTTGTTGGATTTCACATTCATTCATCCTATAACATATCAAGATAATTTACCACCATGTGATGTTAAAGAATATATTGATTACTTAAAACATATATTTAAAAGTATAGAGAAAATGAATTAGAATTAGGTTATACTATACACATTCATATTGTAAGGTATAATTTTGGAGTTTTAAGGAATTAAGATAAAAGATAAGAAATACCATATCCTTACCTTAAATAAATTTTAGGTGTTCATTTTTTAATATTTATACATTGACAATCTACATCAGGCAGAGGATCATTAGTTCATCGACCTGAAGGAGTGTAAAATTACAATATTGTAATATGCAACCAAATTTATAGATTTACATCAATTTTTTCTATATATGAGGGGTGATAAATAAGAATGATCAAGGAAATTTTAGATGTGTCTAATAGGGACACTATATTCCCAAGGTATGCTCTTCAATGTAGTAACCAAATAAAAATTATTGAATATGGTCATCCTTACAGAGCGAGAATCAAAGTGAGAATCGACTAATGGTAGCTCACATCCAAGATATACAATAAGTAATAACTAATTTAATGGTTATAAGTGAAAATGGAGGGAGACGACTAGAGGATGTTCTTTATAAAGATGTTACATATTTTGTACACAATCATTTACCATATCAACAAAACCACGTATCAAATTCCATATGTTTAGATAACTAGTCTACATTAACTTAAATTTTAATTTTAACTTGAAATAGTTATACTCTTGTATCAAGCATGGATATATACAAATTTTTTTCAAAAATAATAACATTAATTTGTGTTAGATAGTGACCACAACCAAACGTGGTATCACATTCCTAATCAGTTTTTCAATCTACTAGAGGTAGTTGACAACCATCGAGTATAATAGTTTCTAGAGGTGGATGTAGAAGAAAGTGTTGTTTACCTAATGTGAAATGATATGATAATGGATTCCTAACACATGGTGAGCATGAGGGAATATTTAAAGTGTGTATTCAATATATTATTCTATTATTGATACTAGATAAGAAATTTCGACTATTATCGGTATTTTTTGGTATCATATACTATGTCTTGTGTCTTATTTGAGAAAAATCCTTCTCTTTCATTTATAAAGGAAGGGATTTCCTCAATTATTGAAATAAAAGTGGATGTTTAGAAAATATTCATGAGTTTTTGTATCCCATTATCTATTATATTATAATATTTGGTGAAGTTTATGTATTGAAACATGGTATTCACATCAACTGAGAATCCTTGGGATCTAATGGTCCTTCATATGAATTTCATTGATGCATTTGAATGAATGTATTAGTTAAAAAAATTATCTTGTATTGATTGTTATATCAATATAGTTTCTTTATCTTTATTTGATACTATTAAATATAGACTCCCTAGAGAGGTGGTGTTTTAAGCTACTAAAACAGGTTCTCTTTAGGGTAACATCAGTGTGATAAAAACTAACATCAGGTGTATTTTGATTGGTTATGTTTATAATTAAGACTTAAATAATTAAAAAATTATTTAATCAATTAAAATGGAAATAATGGTTTTAGAAAATTGATGAATTCTCAAGTATTCATATCTGTTTAGTAAATCAAAGGGACATTACAAATATTGATTTCTAGATCCGATATAGACATTTCAATTATCTTTTAATGAATTTCATATTTAACAATGACTCATTTATTTTCATGGAATAGAAAAACAAGATTTGTCAACCATTCATAGACACATTTGTTTTAGTATTATTGATTATTTCTCATTACATTCTATGTGTCATATTGATTGTGGCCCAAATTTTCTAATAATTTTAATGAATTTATAGAACTATTATTTATTTCCCAATATATAAAATTGTTTATTGTTGATCTAAGTAGTATAGTTTACTGGGAATGTAATTTTTTAAAAAGGAATCTTAGTTGACATTAAAAAATTAAATATGTTTTTTTCTCAACCATGTGATGGATTTCAGGTGTAGTGTGATACATCAGGACAAAACCTTTGTTGTGATATATTACTGTATAGTTAGGATGTGGAATATAGATCAATATATTTTTTGACCAAATATGATGATTTATCCATCTTATTACCTAGATTTTCTTATTATTGTCCCCCCAATAATGATTTTGAGACATTATCTTTTTGGTAAATTATTTATGTTGGCCATAAATCATAAAATCTAAAAATATATATCGCATTATAAAATTATACAAATTAAATCATCAATGTTTCATTTATTAACAACAATATTTTGATTTTTATATTTAGTAAACTCTTAGGGAAGGGAATTTATTTTTTGATTATATCATAAGGAAGTTTCCACATAAAAAAATTAATGAGGAATAGGAGAAATAGAGGCCAATTTCACTATTTTCAGAACTCCACATAAATATTGTAGACTATCATTGTGGTGTTCATTTTTTCCACATCAACCTTACATCATCAATCATAGATAATGTTATGGAATCCTAAATCATTGAATGTGATCATATTATTATTCGGCAGAAACATGATTGTAAGAAGATTCTCAATGGATGGTTGAATTATTACCCTTCAAATATTTTTAGGGACTAATAGTAGTCCTAATAAATGTGAGAGAATAATTAATGAATAAGTTTCATTATTCTAGATCAGTTATTCATCCTTGAATTAGAGAATATGTATGTTAATATAAAGCACCAAAATAAGATTCCTATAATGAAGTGATATATATTCCAAGGTCTAGTTTTAGATTATTCAGTAATAAATAGGTAAAATCATATTATCAACTAATATTATGAGATCTTCAACAACCTCCCCTAATAGTACGGAAATGGGATGAAATTAATTTATACATTATTTTTAATGTGAAATATATTATAAAGGGTGGGATATAATTTTTTCATCATTTATTCTATATATAAAGCATATCAATTTTTTTTATTAGGTTGGATGTAGATAATTTATACAAATATCCATAAAATATCATAATTTTATCATTAATGGATACCATTTGAATTCAAATATAAAAAATAATTTTTATTTAGTTTTTTCTATTATTAGTTCATCAGTGAATGGCTTGGAAATAGAAGTTGACCCTAATATTTTTATATTCATGTGAAATTTTAAAAAAACATGTAAAATAAATAATTTTTTGTATTAAATATGAATATAAATTCCAAATTTAATAATTTCGATGATTATAATTTTATAATGTTTTTTATGAACCTTCCAATGTCATTCATCAAGATAGTATCAATCTGAAGGAACATGCATCATATATGGTGTATACTATATTAATTTTCAATAAAAAATGAATTTATTTGAATTGGGCTGACTTTTATGATTTTGGTTAGGTGGTACGATATGAATATCCGTGATTAAACATGAGAGGATGAACAATGATTAATATCCATTAGCCAAACATTTTCCTCTGGGAAGTATGATGAAGTTATAAAGGGAAAACATGCCCAATGGAAGGGATGATGATAATACCCTATCCATTTTGTGTAATAATTTCCCACCAATTTAACGGATTTAATAATATTTTTGGAGTAAATATAAGATTTAAAAGAAATTAGATAAAATTTGAAGATATTTTATGTAATAAAAATTGAATCGAACTCTTTGAGTGGCATTGGGTACCTAGTGTATTTATACCATGTATTGATTGGTCTCTGGTTTCCAGTAATTCATTTTTAACCACACTAGTTTTTTGATGGATTTAGAAAGAACACGCAATTTGTTATCATTTTTTAAAAAACATTTAGGGTAAAGAAATCAATTCATCACAAAATTAATAACCTAATATTCATTTCATAGATGGTTATCCCAAATTTGAGTAATGTGTGAAGACCTTGGGAACTCTTATTCTCCTCTATATAATCTAATGTGGATCACACTTCATAATTTACTCAATATTCTTAAATTTTCAATGTGAGGTCATCTTTAGAAAGGAATGGTAACCATCCACCTCTAATATTTATTTAAATTATATTTCATTATATAAAAAACATTAGATATCTTGAATTATAATTTTAGGATAGTGAATCGTAAAAAAATACCATTATCTTCTCTTCATCATGGTACTTTAGAGTTTTTTATCTAAAACTATGTTATTTATTTATTTTTCTTTTTATATTACTCCAATGTTAGTAGTGATATATATCAAAAAAACATCACATAAAAGGTTTTTAAAATTAATATAGTTGCGAAATGTTATTATACTATATACATATAAGTGGAGTAATTCATTTATCTTGGATGGTGATACCCATATTGATTTCATTTACTCAATGGGTGGGGATGGATATTGGTAGAGTGAATTTAATTATGAGAAAATGTTTTCGGAATAATAATTTTTTGAAAAAATTGTTTTATGAATGTTAATAATGGGTATTATTTTTTTCATCCATCTATTAGATTTTATCAGTTTATATGTGATTTACTTATTCCTTGTTAATTTACATCCCAAACATAACATTCTATACAATTGAAATATGTTATGTAATAGAAAGATAGATTATTTTAATGGATTATTAATATATATATATATATATTTAAATTCTATTGGATAGTAGTGATTTTTTTATAAACATTTTTATTAGTGATGTGATTACTGATCATGAAATATGAGGAAGTTTATTTTTATTTTTAAATGTCGTATTATATAGTTATTTAAAATTATCTCAAGTATATCATATTCCAAAAAATAGTTCAATGTATTATGATTGATTTATAACACATAGTCTCTTTATAACCCTTCCATTTTTGACCATGAATTGGGTAATTTGTTTTAAAAAAACTCATTATACCAGATTCCCCATATCATTGAATGACTATTTCTATTATATATATTATAAATATCATCACATATCCAAGTATTATTCTCAAAGATAGAAAATAAGAATGGATCCACCTTTTATTTAGGGTTATTTTTTATGAACATTACTCATGTTTTATAATTGTAAATCATGGAAAGTAATTCATCATCTTATTCCAATAACATTTAAATATTTATAAATTAAATTTAGCATATGAAATACATGTACGAGAAGGGTTTTACAACTTACTGAGTATATTGTGATCACACCCCATATGAATCCCAAATTTCAATGAGTGTATATCTATTTATACATCATATGGTAATGTTAAATCCCCACAATGTATAAGGTGTCGTAATTTTGGTCCATATTCACAATGTATCAAGTTGTCATGAAAAATATACAATTTAGAATTATATTGTTTATTTAGATTTAAAGGACGATAAATCAACTCTAAAATATTTTTTTCTCATCCTATAGTTTTCAAAATAGACTATGTTTATTGGGAGGTGCACCAAATATTTTATAGAAACCTATTCTGGAATCATTCAAGTAACTGATTCGTGGTGGTTACAATATCCCTATGTTAGAATTTTTTTCCAATGAAAACAAATTTGACCTAAGAAATAAAACCACAATTTTAATGATTATGAATTCCATTTATATTTACACCACATTTCAAGACTAACTAAAACCCAATGAAAACCCATGCGCTAAATTATTAAAATACTAAAATTACCATAGAGATCAAATGAACAACTTTATCTATAAATGAAAAATCATAATTTCATTAAAAAAATAATAAAATCCATTATCTTTGTAACACCATGACACAATAGGGCCTTCTTGTCTGGTGGAAATATTAGCTGTCATAACCCCAATACCACCTCCAATAGTTTTGGGGTTGGTGAAAAACTGTTATTAAGGAATAAGGTAAATGGATGTTCCGTGGAAAAATTAATTGTGTTCTTGCACCAAACCATATTCATGTAAAATTGTGTTGTATTAAATATAGATAGTGACATATTGAGAAAAAACATGCATGCAGTAACCACTTTAGAATAAATCTAAGTATTAAAGAATAAAACTTAAGATTACAAGGGCAAAAATACATGTCCAAATATGAACGAGTTCCAAACATGAAAACAATGATAATAATGTAAAATTAATAGATATATTATACTTATCTCCATGGATGACCACTATAAACTATCAATGATCTTGGGTATCCCTATGCTAATCCAATGTCATCACCAAAAAATGGATTGTCTACATATGACCTGACAGGTAAAGGAACTTTCCTTGTGGGTATGAGTATATACATAAAAAGTATGACTCCCCAAAACAAAAAAGGAAGCAATGGAATGATATAATAATGTTTACCTAAATCCCAAAAAATTGTAAAATGAAACCCATTATAAATATATGGTCAAAAAGAAACTAAAAGAATAGTGATAGAGGATATTCATCTCTACAATCCATCCAAGTATGATTAGTCTGTCTATAGATCAAAATTTCTATCAATAATTCCCAACATCTCGCATGTATATCCCAGAAAGACATGTAGAGGACTCATACCTCATCACTTCTTCACAACCAAATAGGGAAAAATATATAATAGAGGACTTGTGCCATAATATATAATGAGGCTTTTAATAAATAGATACATGACTCGTACCTTGGTGAGATGGTGGTACTACTAACTGAATGTAAGACCCACACCCTTTTGTGTTAGTGGGTATCACTCGATGGGTAGAGAAACTGGACCCTGGTTTGATAGTGGTGGGACACATATTGAATAGAGGACCCATACCAAATTGTGTGTGGGGTGACACTCTCTATGTATAGGACCCAGACCCTAGTCCATCTATGGGTTCAAGTTTGTGAATGGAAGACCTCCAATCTAGTGCATCATGTGGGTACCACTCCTAAAATATAGGGGAATATGAGAAAATCTCTCCCTTCTATGATAGGGAGGATTCTAACACATTCATTTCTCAGATGATATTTCCTTGATCAGTACCATGTTCAAGCATCACCTAAAGAACCTTCATGATCGAAATACCATACATAACCTATCATATTAAAAAAATATTACATCACATTCAATGTGGAAAACACTCTATAGTGGAATATAAATTCCAAACATTGAGTCCCGAAGAAGGGGTATGAGAGTAATAAATCCTATAGGGAATATGCAGCATGTATGGGGGTCTACATGCTGTGTGAACTCATATCACTAACTGGTTGTGTTCATCCTTGGACATGTTTTTCAGACCCAAGTTATACCACATGGTCTGTATATTGGTTACAAGAAATTTATGTCAGTCTAAGGCCTTCATCCAGTACACCTGGGACACAACATGAGTGGAAATCATGGTATCTCATCATGTTCTTTTGGTACACAAAATGTATGAATACCTTGGGACCCAAGGCATTTTCTGTTAGCAGACAACAGTGAAAATTGATAGGGTAACATTTTATGTGTCCTAATACACATGATGGGTGATCCATAACTCTCGTATAAACAATGACTGTCACCAAATCCAATGAAAAAAACTTTTGTAACTCCACACAATATAGTGTGTAGTGGCACATTTCCCTGAAAGTCCAAAAAAATCACATGTTTTTTTTGATCCATAGATTCTACCAAATATCCCACTATTTCACTTAACAAAATCAAAGGGGGTCTCATTTGGCCATATATTCCATGATTTGAATAGGGGAAAATCAAATTCTTATTAACCACATGAAGCATGTTGTGAATCCCAAAGTTCCACTCATCATCATTTATCACTTTGTAACCCAAATCCACAAAGAATAATTCAAAAAGAATCCACATCCATCTAGAAATCCCCAATATTCTAATCATTATGGAAACCCCATGAATATGGGTATTTCTTTATGCTCGAACCCACCCGGATAATGTCAAATCATGACCCCGTGGTCCAAAAATTAATTATACAAATAGAAAGTGGGTTAAAATCACAAAAACAAATGAAAAATCATTTTTTCCACGAATTCTCAAGGAATTATTTTATAATAAATGAAACCATATGTGTTAATAAGGCATAAAAGATATAAATTGATTCAAAAATTAATTTTATCTATATGGAATCATGTGAAGTGTGAGAAATCACAAACTAATAAAATAAATTTTTAATCCATGAAAAATATTTTAAAAATAATTGATAAAACAAAAATTGATGTGACCTATCTTGATTTGAGATTGTTAGTTGGTCAATAACCATTTGATTGTGGTTATGAAGGGGCAATACATTTTCTTCCCCATGATCTACTATAATCCAATAGAACATCCTCCTCTATTGTGATCTGCCAATGGAGAACACCTAATATTCATATCAAATCATCCAATGTTTATAGGGAAATCTTATTAATTTTCCAAAATTTTTAATTTATAAGGTATTAGATTTAGTTTATTTAACATAAAATAAATAAATTAATGGTTTATTTTAATTGAAGGCACAGTGAAAAATAATTTTCTTAGAACATCAAATTTCGAGGTAAATTTTATCTCAAAAATAATAAACCCAATATTCTATAATAAACCAATGCATGATATTTTATATTCTCGGTACCAAGAAATGGAGTTTAAAATGAATAGTAAAAAATTATTCATTTGTGTACATTAAAATATATTAATATTTTTAATAGAATAATTTTGAGGTCCTAAGATACCAAGACATTATGCCAACTCTGATGTTCAATCGAGATATTTACAATGGAAAATTACAATAAAACCTAAGATATTACATTCTCCCTTACATAGAAAATTTTCCCCCAAAAAACCTAAATGAATTGTTGGGGGTATCGATTATTTATTTTATTCTTTCATTCTATGTTGATCTCCTATATGATTCCTTAATTCCATTGCACAAAAACTAATGTAATGGTTTGTGCTCATTTTATTCTATCATGTAGATCCATGATATCCACTATGTACACCATGAAGGTGATTCCATCATTGACGTATAGCTCACCCTAGTCAATAAAATGAATATGTTCATGAATGTATCTCATAATATCTGACACATGGAATATTCTACGCACCCGGTCCAACTGAGGATGCAGTGTTATGTAGTAAGAAACATTTCCCACACACCGTAAGATCATGGGTCGATCGATGGACCATATGGATCGCTTTCTTCCCATATTAAACCACCGATATCCTCTTAATGGGGCGACACATAGTAAATCATGATATCCCAAATCAAACTCTATGGGACTATGATGCTGATCTGCATAATATTTGTTTATACACTAGGTTTTCATGGAATTCCCTCTCGTCACTTGAAAATTATTTATCATTTATTTTACCATATCTAGACCAACTACATATGCCTAACCAATATCAATCCATTATAAGGGTGACCATTATGGTATCCCATACATGTCCTTTATTTTTTCCATTCATATAGTAGTCAAATAACTATTATTTATAGAAAACTATACCTATGGTATGTGATCCTCCCCACTCCAATAGATTTCTTACACATGAGACACTAAAATATCTCCCAATACCAAGATAGTCTGCATAGACTAGCAATTAGTATATGGGTCGAATAATGTACTCTTCCTCAATTGGTCCCTGAATACATACTCCTTTCCACTCCACAATGATGATGTGAATTTCACATCAGGGTTGGAGAAAATCATTGAGGGTACGACATGAATCTATAAAATCTATAGCCTGTACAACTACCCAAATGTCTCAACTAAACATAGTTACTTAATGTAAATGATGTGTGATGACTTGGTAAGTTTAATTAGAATCACCTAGATGGAATCATGGCCTCTCAATTTTCATGGATTCCTAATACTGATGTCTATGGATTGTTCATTACATTTCCACTCTGGGATCAATAGAGGCTATTTCAAACATGTTGGATCATTGTGCTAATTTTTAACCAGTGGACAAGTTATATAGTTAGAGATGAAAATTGCTATGCTCACCCTCATTTCATCAAACAAACTATAAGTGAATGTAATTGTACATATTTTCAACACTAGGGTGTAAATTAAAAGGGGAATTGTGAAACTATCTCATCACCACCTCTCACAATGTGACTGAAACCACCATCTATTTCAGGAAGATTATAATTGTATCCACACCTTAACAGAATCAATATAATGCATCCCCTATGTTATATGGTCATGTATTACCCCACAATAAATGTCTCAAAACTATTCCTTTCCCATGCATTGAAAAAATTGGAGGAGTCAACAATGTTGACTAAATGAAAACAATACCCATATCCTCCACTATGGCCAACATCAATGAAGACAACTACTCAGATGCCTTCTATACCATGAATATACAATATTTTTAGAAAATATAATCTACCAATATGTATCTATTATGATGAGTATTGATATTCACAAATTCAGAGTCCTCTAAAAACTCTATCCAACATTTTTGTATGAAGTTCATATCTCTTTGTATAATGATATTCCTAGGAATTTTAAGGTCTTAGTATACCACATGGATCTCTCCTAAAAGATAGTACCACCACAAATTTGATGAAAATACTATCACTACACACTCTATTTTATGAGTAGAATATTTCTTCTCCTGGGGACATACCATCCATGACCCATAAAACATAATTTCAACCCTCTTCATATAAAATTATTCAAGCCCAACTTCGGATAAATTGAAAAATACCATGTACTCTACACCCTCCTAGTGTAGTCTCAATGTAGGAGAACTAGTCAAATACATCATTAACTCCTAGAATGTTTTCTGTCACTTCTTTTACCATGTAAAGGGATTCCCTTTCTATGTCAAGGGGTAAATGGGGTTGTTATAATGTGTATGTATTCCATGAACCTCATATACTACCTAGTAAGATAAGGAATCTGTACTCCTATGATATGATCGTGTGTGAATCCTAATAATTCATTACATCATTACATTCTAGGATAGTAGTTAAAATGTGCTCAAAAAAATAGTCCCTGGAAATTATACATCATTGACCCAAAACTAACAATTCCAAATCTTACTAAAAACACGGTGTGACAAATCTAAATCATGGAAAAATTGTAATTATCTATTTGATCAAACTTTAATAAAGAGTAAATGAGTTTTATATCATTATAGAAACAGAAAAATCATTCCATATATGGATAAAGGATATGGTTTATCAGACGAATAGACATTGTGGGGGAATTCAACACCTCAAAAGGAATCACTAGAAACCCACATAGTCAGTAGAAACATCGTAATATCTTCTTTGGAATATCAGCCCCATGAACCCTCAATTGGTGTTTTTTGGACCAGTGATCCATCTTCTATAACCAAAAGTGCCTAACAATAAGTAAAACATGTCATTAGTCCTCATCATGGGGAACACGTTCTATATTTTTTCCTGCTTTAGGTGATAATAAACAACACAAAGCCTCTAGATCCCATAAACCTTTTTCATGAACTGCAATGGACCTTATAATGGGGATACATAGTAACCATTAAACCATTCTCTCATATGTCCCCCAATTTCTCAGTTAGCTCATGGATCACATTCAGGTCCATCCCATATACCGTAAAATAATTTGTTGTTCCCCCAAGTGCATTTTATAGATTAATTCAATCTCCACCTCATAATTAGTCTAATAAAATATTAAGGGAAGATTACTCTAAAGGCCACAATTATTAAAGGAGTAAAAATTTATGAATATCCTATTAAGAAAAATGATGTCTAACATGTTTCTTCTTCCTTAGACAAATACCAACATTATATTCCATGGTTTCATTCTCACCCTTAAAGGATAATCTAGTCCCATAATCCTGAAGGTATCTAACTAACCATTGATGATAATCAATTTTGGCAGGAAATATGAAAAACTATTCCATGAGTAATATGATGTTAGAAGGTTTTATTTATACGAATAATAGGGGATACCAGGAAAGACAAACTCTAATTTCCCGATCACACATCAAATAAATAAGTTATATCAATGAATTTTCCCTTATTGGAACCATTAGAATATATCAATGAGCCAAAAAATCAATTGAAATATCATGATCTCACACTAGATATATGGTGATGAAATAATGACTCACACCTATGTCTATCATTACTATATAAAGATGATAAAAAACTCATATCTACCATTAAATCATCTCACAGGTAGCTTGGTCGTTTCCCCCATAGTCAGCAAATACCCAAGGCCACAACCACTAACTCCCAGATCCTATAATGGTCTACCAAGTAGAAATGGTGGTGGGATAATCCAATAGAGTCAACCCCCACCAAAATATCATCCCATTGAAGGCACACTTACTCCACTTCCATCACTCAATCCATTTCATTCAAATTATCAATGCATAGAAGATCTTGAATGATGATGTTTCCATTTTCATGGAAGTCCATCACCTACCAAAATTCAGTCATCATCTCAACAGGATGAGAAATCCTGAGCTATGTGACCTTTCTCATTACAATTATAGAATCACCCCTCTCAAGGACGACAAAATCCTCTCTATGAAACCTAAATCACATATCCATGTGACTAAGTCCCGCCATGAAGGGGTATCCTATGCTAAGACCCTATAGAATCATTCCCTCTAGCTTCTATTGACAATTCTACCCCATGATTCCCACTGGAATATCGAGATACCTTTCATCACTTATATGAATATCTTTCTATCACCAAATACAACTCTACAACTATAGTATAATTTGGAATAAATATGAAGAACACATTATAATATATGTCTCTGAAGAGACACTCCTCAAACATCCACCGTCATATGTAACCATCCTACACCATATTGAGGGAGTATCATGTAAGTATATTGAACCATGATCTATGAATGGAAACTATAATATGTACCTTATCCATTAAATTAATCTACTGGAACTAAAATAATAACAATCATGAAGAAAAAAACTTTGAAAAGGATAACTACTGAAAGTCAGAACATGAGAGTGTCATATCATTGGGAGTCTTCGTGAAGGGAATCAAGTAGCTCAACGAAAATCTATGGGAAAGACTGGATTCTAGTACTACCATTTGATCAGTTAGGGTCCACATAATTCCAACTTCTCATATCACCTACTCAAGACAATCCTTCACTGCTTGGGGACTTTTTTCTCCATGTAACATCATTATTCGTTAATGATAGAACTACCTTATCTTTTTAACATTATGTGCATCCTCTACCCACCCTTATTTTACTATCTACTACTCAATAGTTGTGGCTTCTTCTTCCTCCCATATAGTGGAAAACCCTCTTCATATGGCCCCTAAACATAGGCCTTATAACTCCCCATAACATCATCATGATCTTATATTGTTAACTAGGTTGGGAGCCATTATTGAGGCATCATGAAAGTGATCATGATATACTATAGGTAGAGAAGAATATATATATGTATGGGTATATGAATCAATAAGTGAATTCAAATGACCCAATCTTATATGAGTCATGTTCCATTGATACCTAATATCGATTTCATGGTGTTCCAAATCAACATGTCTACATTTAGAGTCATGTTGTTAGGATATGTTAATGAAAGCACTAAAAATAGGTTCCCTAACTAGAATAACACACTCTTGACACTTCAACACCATTTTCCTATGTGAAAAAAATTAAACATAATGGAAAAACAGCAAACACCATCCCAAGGAATGAACATCATCGATAACAATCTGTAATGAAATGTTCCACTAAGGCCAGCCTGGTTGGATACAAGCTTAGCCATCATAATCCCAACACCCCCTCCAATAAGCTAGTGTCTAGGGATTCATATGGTTGAGGAATAAATGAAATGTGAGGCCTTTTCCAAATGTATCTATATGCACACACCCAACCGTATCCCTGAAAACATAATGAAGAATAAAATAATACTGTATCAATTTCTGTAAAACCATGCATGCAATAAGGTCATTGGAATACATTGAAGTAAAATATAATTAAATAATTTTCAAAGGGGTAAAATACAATCTAGCATAGAAAATAATTATATTCTTGAAAATATACGGAATAATAGAAAAGTGACCTATATTAGATACTAATCACCATGTTTTAAAACTATAGGTGGTAAATGAAGTCGAGTAACTCTATGATCTTTTAATGTCACTAACGGTCATTCAATTGTCAATATAAGCTAAGACACATATGGGAAAATCCCCTACATGCCTGAGTATAAACGTATTTAGTATGAAACCTCTAAATCAAGAAATAGATAAATAGAAAGACCCCAAAATAGTAATCTCAAGACATAAAAAGAGAAAGGCAATACCTGTAATAGATATATGAGTAAATTGTATCGAGGACAAGAGAGAAAGATGATATCTATATAAATATTCAATCCCAGGATGATGATTCTTCATGTATATCCAATGGTTCATTATCAAGGCCTAACATCATGAATGATAGTCTGAAAAATCCATGTGGATGAATTGTATGTCACCATAGCTCCGTGTCCAGATGAGGAACAATCTCTAATAGAGAAACCAAGCCTTTGTATGATAAGGGTGTGCCACTCAATAGATATAGGTCACAATACCTATAGTGATAGATGATACCACTCAGGGAATAGAGGAAATGTTCTCTAATTCATTTGAGGGTGACTCACGCTAGGAAGAGGACTCACACCATATTCCAAAAAGGGGTTCCACTCAATAAACAAAGGACCCGCTCCCTAGGGAATAATAGGGGTTTAGCTCAGTAGGTGTAAGACCCACAACCTGGTATATCAGAGGGTGAAACTTAGTGAATGTTAGACCTTCTCGCTAGTGAATCATTTGGGTACCACCCATTAAATATATAGTATTATGGGGGATCATTTTCCTACTATGATAGTGGGATGCTAACCCCAGTGTCTCTGAAATTAACTGGTCCTGATCATAGTCATCATCACGATATATCTAATGAATTATAATCCTCATAAACATTACATAGAATCTCATGTTTCATAATAAATGACTCAAACATGTTTTATAGGGGGAAAATTATGTTTGAAACTCATGGGAAAAAAACTGAGCCCAAAATAAGTAGATATGAGAGGAACAAGTTAAGGGTGGAATAAAAAATATATAATATGCCCCACATTCCGAGAGACCTAACATAACTATAGGGCCATTTTTATCCCTATTCTTGGAATAGTGATCCATTTCATACTATATGTCATGTAAATGGGTCAAATTGTGTTTATTACAACACGTTATCTTGGGAATGTGAATTGGCACAAGGTTCGACTAGATATCCATGACCACATAGAATGTGTTCGTGGTACAGAGTGTGTATGACCACCCAGGGTCTCAAGGAATGTATATTTGGAACCAGGTTTGTATACATGTGTAGGGTCACATGGAATGTGGGATTGACCACAAGACTTATGATCCTTAACCAAGCTGCAAACCCTATCCGCTAGAAAATCTGAAGAACATGCCATGTGTCCTTTTTAACTACCTGGAATGTAGTATAATTTTTCATTGAAAATCCAAATTTTTCATGTGGATTCCCAATACATTGACTCTAATACAACACAAAACGTTTGAATTTTTGAAATTTAATGGGGTCACCTCTATCCATCTATTACCCTCCTCTTATGGTCCGAAATTGGATTCTGATCCACTTCATGAAGCCTACAATTTATCCCAAACCACTTATCACCATTCATTCCACTATGGTTTCTAGAATCATGAGTAATCACTCATAAATCATCCAAATCCATTGAGAAATCATCAATATGTCCATAATACATGAATTCCCCAAAAATCACGAGGTTTTATTACGCTAGAACCCACCTATGATATGTCGAATCCTGACCCGATAGTCTAACAATGAAGTACAATAATACGGGTGATGGGAAAGTATAAGAACAAAGGTAATACCATGTTTATATAAGATTTAGCAACAAAAAATCACAGAATTATGGATACCATGGGTGCATGGAATGAATTACAATTAT
This sequence comes from Viscum album, assembly GCA_963277665.1. Taxonomy (NCBI): domain Eukaryota; kingdom Viridiplantae; phylum Streptophyta; class Magnoliopsida; order Santalales; family Viscaceae; genus Viscum; species Viscum album. The sequence goes on along the minus strand of OY728121.1, from coordinate 1,650,195,195 downwards.
AAACTGATTTAATAATCAAATTTACCGAGATTGGCTTTTGAGGGGGTTGAGAAATACTAGATCAATAAAAATGATATGGATCCATGTGGAATATTTTAATAAAAAACAATAAAACCACCATGGATGATACATATATTGATTTAAGATCAATATTTAGCGAAGAAAGAGTTCTCCATATATGAAGAAGCCTTACTGTATTCAATACCTATCAATCCACCATGATATAATCACATGTCTTCCTTCAATGAGATCCTCCAACGAAGAACATGTAATCCTCCTCTCAAATAATCCTTGGGTTACATAGATAACCATGTAGAGTTTTAATAATTGGGTATGTGTAGAGGATTATATTTAGTCCATTTAATATAAAAACAATTATTTTAATTAAATGAACCCACCAATGGATGATTTCTTTAAAACATCTCACACTCACCCACATTAGAATATTCCATTGGTAAACCCAATTCTCTGGAATCAACTATGGTCTCTTATATTCCATCTAAGGACCTGCAATATGGGAGGTATAAAAAAAACTAAAATTATTTGTGTATGTGTATTAATATATATTAATATTTTTAATATATTAATTATGGGGTCCTAAGACACCCAAACACTACACCAATTACAAGGATAAACCATGATGTATACTAAGTAAAAAATACTATAAAACCATAATCATTATAATATCATAATCTCATAAAATGAAAAAAATAAAAAATGGTGCATAAAATATTAACCATTAATTTATCGATAAAAGTCATACAAAGGCCCTTCATATTTGCTAAATTCAGCCATGTAACCATGAAATTCCAGAAAAAAATCTGACCTATAAAATAGGATTTCATAAATAAGTGTGGAAATGGAATGAGAATATGTGAATGAATATTTATCTTTTGTTTAGAATATTGAAAACCCTTGTATATTTTTGAAATCATGTGAAAAACTATCACGGGGAAAAAATCCAAGTGGAGCACTCCATGGGTGTCTTGGATAGCCTGGAAGAGAATGCATTGAAGGTGAAAAAAATACAGAAAACTATTTCATTGTAAAAGATGAAATTGACCTAATAAAAATCATTCTAGGTTACTAGGTACTTGTTTCATAGACTTTAGGTGCCTATTGGAACCACCTAAAAACACACTTTAGACAAACATCACAATACACTATGTACCCACCACCATGTACATGGAACTAAGTACAATTTTTAATTGTGTATAACACCACCTCTATGCCTCTCCTAATTCCAATATCATATAATAGAACATTAACAAAATTAAAAAATACCCCAAAAAATGAATCCACAAAACTAGAATGTAAAAAAAGTTTCCAAAAAAGTTACACTTTTCATTATCCAATAAATTTAAACTACCTCATGTTTTAATTAATCATATTTTGTGTTTATATTATTAATAATAATATAATCACTATAAATAGGTGATGGTTCAATACAAAATCTGCACCAAATAGACTCTCACCATAATGTTTTCAAAATAGTCTAACATACACATACTTAATACCTTACTAAATCTCCAATCCAGTCCTATTTATGAAATAAACATTTCAAATCTCAAATCTTGATTCTGAATATGTGACCCCAAATCCAACACATCCCATTAAAAAAATAATATAACAATTCATGGATGATGTGCTAACATCCTTATGGTACCTAGAATATAACCACTCAATCTAAATTTGATCTATAGTGATCCCCACTATATAAATTACCCTCCAAGAAGATTATATTCCATTCCATAATATTTTTAATTTATAAAAAACATTAATTACGGAAATAGTTTCCCCACAAGTTTCATTTCTTTTAAAAATCATATCCAAAATTATACTTTCGAAAAAATGGGTTTTTTTCATCGAACCAATGGATATGTAAAACATGTTTCTAAAATAAAACATTTCTTTATTTAAAGAGCCCACATAAATGGTATTGCATTTTAGAAACATTCATATTAAACTATATTCTCTACTTATAAGTCATATAACTAGTTCTATTCATAATATCAGTTATTATAATTAGAGAACGTAGTCGATAATATATCATTATATATAAATTTTATCAAGAATAATTATATTTCACTATGTGAATAATGTTATTTTTCTAACATCTTATTACTAAACAATGAATGGATCATAAATAGAGATAAAAAATATATTATAATAAAATTAATTAATTACATTAATAAAAATAAGGTATTAAAGATATCACTTATAACATAATTAATTTCTTATAATTAAATAAAGTTATTCATTTATAATAAAAATAGCCTATAACTACAATGAACATGTCCTCTTATTCCATTATATCAATGATTCATATAATAATGGAAAATTTCTATCATAGAAAATACCTATTACACCTATTATGCTTCACGATGTCATACTGAAGTCATTTTATCAAAATATTCACCTCAACCTATTGTTCCTACTCAACACACAGACACACCATGATAACATGACCTTTATCTATAAGTAGGATGATAATTCCTCTATATATGATACATCAAAAGTCCTAATAGTCATTAATCATGAATAAGAACATTCAAAAACCAATAATATTAAAAACAGCATTAATACCACATTTAACACCCCTCACATGAATGCATGAAAAATAAATGTGTCCAATTTCCACTAAAATCAAGTGTGTTCATCAATCCCTTCTGACTTCTATTTAGTTTTTCTGTTCCCAATCCATTAATTTTGAAATATTTACCTATATGTAAAAATTAAACAATTCATTAAAGGTTTCTTCCAAAAATCATTTATGAACAATTTATAAATTAGATATTCCCTTAAATATTCATAAACATTATTCTCTATAATATGTTACATGTACATGAGTGGAAATATCTATATATGAATAATAACCAAAAAATTACTATATATCTAAATGAATATAGATACATTATATAAAATAATCAAACAAATATAGAAAACTAAAAAATAGAAGGAAATTAAAGATCGATATTGTTTATAACATAATCTAAATATAAATTCATTTGTAATGACTATATTCATTCTGATAGAGGACTTCTATGATCCAAAACTATAGTAGAGTCTATATGAAAAATGATCATATCAATTCCAATTACATAATAAAATATAATATCTAGTAGTATTCATATTTAGAAATCATGTGTTGTAAGTGATGATTCATATCCACCAAAGATCACATGATACGAGAGAGCATTAAAAGATATTAAGGAACCAAGAATGATTTTTAGACACAAAAAGTGAATAAAAGTGTGTGTAAGTGAAAATTTAATCATCTTATAATTCATATATAATAAATTAGTTTTTATAAAAATAATAAATATAAAAAGAAAATACTTATACCAAGAGGTTTATACCACAATAAAAATAATTTTAGGGACTATCAAAATTAGATAAAAATGAGTAAAATTGGTTCAGGATATAGTATCCATCTCGGGGAAATGGGTATGTGTACACCATGTCTGGGTAGTTTACAAGACCATCCCAAAGGGAAAGGGGAATATTTTATACCAATTCAATGTAGTACAAGACATTATTATTCCATCAACTAGTTCATTTCTGTGTGGAATACCAACTTATAAAATTTATAATAATAATAACTATCTCACCATTGAACATTATCATTATATCAACTTAGAATGAATCCTAAAATATACAATCAATATTTTTAGAAACTACATTATCATCATAAAAAATAGGAATCAGTAATATCATTACCACTATATTCATCTTCACATTATTATAGAAATAAATAAAACATAAAAATGAAATATAATATTTTCTAATAGAACACTAAGTTATGACTTAAATATTAATCAATCAATTTAACAAAATGCCAAAGGTAGAAAAAATCATAGAATAATAATTAATTTTTGATACTCTAAAAGAAATTATCAAAAGAAATAAGTGGCATAAGTAAAAACTTTAGGATAATTTTTTTAAACAAAACAATTTATACTGTGTATCATAAAAACCATTTAATTTATTATAATTTTAAGATTTAAATATAATTATTTAAATATTTTTTATTCTTTTAAAACTCAATATATGAAAATCATTCTACATAAAAAATAATTCAATGTTAATATTTTCATGTCTTACTCATATTTGATGAAATGAATCTTTTTCAATTTTGAGCATTATAATTTAAATAGTGTAAATATGGTTTTTTGTAATAATGTGGGTTTTATTAAAAAAAAATTCATGATTCTAAACACCTAACTTGGTAGTTTTAATAATAAAAATATAAATATAAACTCATTATAAAAAATGAATTCTATGTACGGATCTTAAAAAACACACTTATTATTTGTATTATTTAAATTTCAAATTATAATGAAAAAGATGATTAGACTTGATAATGTTTTGAATTTAGTATATGAAAGGAACTAGTTAATAAATACATAAGATAATAACAAACTCGTACATTAAAATTTTTTCAACCCAACCATTATCTAATTTTATATTCAAACTATTAAAAAGGATTATGAATTTTTCTTATACTTTTTGTTCATTTAGGTTTTACTTTTTAGAACTCCTTTACATAGTAAAAGATCATAAAAAATCAAGAAGTACAATTGGTTCATAGATAGTCATACTATAGATGTTTTAGTAACATAGTCATGATTTATTTAAACTATAATGTCATGGAATGTCACAATATATATGGAAACCTATATATAAACATCATTTGAAAACCAAATCATAAAAGGAGAAATTTTATATTCCCATTACAAAATATTATAAGGTGATATTTCCCAAACATATGAAAAAATACTTCCCTTGATTTATTTAAAAAAAATTGATCATAAAAATATTTCCAAATAATTACCTAAATATAATTAAAAAATAAACATATAAATAACCCATGTTCATTTTCGGGTTAATGATAAATGTATTACTAAAATAATGAATCTTGATAAAATATTCATATACATGAAATTATGTAAAATAAATCCGATGAAAATAGGTTAAACACAAAAAAACGAAACATTAGAAACATATATTTTTCAAAATTAAAATAATAAATGATTCTTATGGTATCAAATTAAAATGAATAATTGGATATAATTAACCTAAAATATTGAATAAATCATTAAAAATTTAAAAAAACTATTGAAATTAAACTATACAAAATTTTATAAAATAAATTTTTAAAGAAGGAAATATTAAATAAAAACAATAAATAGTTTTATAAGAAATTAAATTTAAATTAATTACCTTTTTATATCAAAACATTATTCATCTATACGAACACATAACTGCATAATAAGATTTATGAATTATTATTAATTTGTAAAACAATTGGTAGTCATGTTGCAAACATAACTGGAAAACCTCATAGATGGTTGACTGTTACAACCCTGGTAATGATAAAAATACTTTTATTTCATATTATTTTAATATTAATTATTATATTTTATTGATTCCCAATAATTATAGAAAAATTATACTAATTTTTAAATTGAATTATGAAAAAATTGTACCCTTACTAAAGGGTTTTTGATATATTATATCGTTGTATGAAATAGTAAAATTTAAAAAATTTAGAAATTTAATTGGATAAAATATTGATAATTTTTTTATTTCATCATATCAAATATTTTTTACAGGGAATTTTTTGGATTCATATAAAAAGATTCATTTTTGAGGGAATAGAGATGATATGGATATTTATAAAAACTATCATTTTATTTCCATAATATAAAAATTATAATTATATTTTTGGAAAGGTTTAACGTAAAAATAGTCTCATTTAATATAAAATAGTTCAATTAATTTTATATTAATCAGCATTATACATTATTTTGTAAAAAATAAATTTCAAGGCTTAAAAATATATTCTTCCATACAAAAAAATTTTTTGTTTGTAAATTTTTAAATAAAATTAAATTTCTACGACCCATAAATATGGATTATTGAAAACTGTATTTAATATTTTGATTCTGGGGTTTTAAAAATATTAAGGTGGCCAGTTTCATTTTTCTTCATTATTAATTATAAATTTTTTAAAAAATCGATTCCTCTAAAGTAAAGAGGAAAAACATGTTAATAAAAAAATTGATAAGGCCATAGAATAATGAATTAATTATATTTTTATGAAGTTATTTCATTCCTTGTAACCATATATTAAAATTTTAATGGTTTTAGTTCCATTTTACCATGACTATGGAACATATAATATTTATAAGGTAAGAATAATTAAAAATGTGTCACTCCCTTAACTTACAAATGGGAACCTCCACTCCTCACATCTTGACCCCGAATTAGCACTCTTTACTATAAACCAGATATAAGTTCCCATATATTATTCAAACTTTCATTAAATAATTTATTTTCATTCATTTTATAGTAAAAACACTTCTATTGAATGTCACTATATGTCTCGATTCATAGAGCTAACCCAAACTAAGGAGACTATTATGCAAACCATTCACATAGAGAACTTTAGTTTTATTCTTCTCTCCATTATCCAGTTTAGTAAATCCACAAACTTTGATCTTCAAAGCACCATCATTCTCAAACTAAACTATTCCATCCCACCATTTCTTTACATTATTAAATAAATTAGTATTTCTTGTCATATGTGATGAGCATCTGGTATCAAGATTCAAAGTGTTTTTATTCATTATTGCTTTGAGAGAGACTTAATCATGGTAGTACTTCTTGATCTTAATATTTTTACTTCCCTAAAATAGAATATTTACTGTTGGATGATGATTCCCTTCAAAATCTATTTTTAATGTGCATAGGATCATTATACTCGTACTCTTCTTCCGGTGGACAAAATCTGTTCGTAATAGAAACACCATCATTGTAACATCCCATGTAATTATATAATATTTTTTTTATATCTATTAATATTTATGAATTTTACATTAATGGGGAATCTTTTTTAATAGTGTACCTGACACATAATAGTGGGTTTATCAAAATTCAAACATTTCACACAAGACTGACATATACTGAAAAATAATATATTATTAATATTGGTATATTAAGTTGTTGTTATCACATAGCCGTTAGAATAGAGGTAATGAATGATATTGATTTAATTGTGAAAATATTATTTAAAATTTATATAAAATAATTCATTTATTAAAAATTTATTAGGAAATTTAATAAAAACCAATTGAATAAAAAGGATGAGTTTTTCTGAACATCTATTTAAATGAATATAAGTGAGTATAACATAATAAAATCAATCATGATAGACTTTATTAAAGAACTATATATGTAATTTATTAAATTTAATATTTATAATCTATCTTATATGTTTTATAGACATGATATAACAACAATTACAATTTTTCAGATAAAAGATATATTTTTTTAAAAAAAATGCAGTTTTACTACCTTTTGATAGAGAACCCATTTTAAATATATCATTGACAATTTATTATTATTATTTGATAAAATAAACGTATTCTTGGGAATTATGACAGAAAATATTAATTTTTATCATTTTTTTGTATTTTTTTGATAATATTCATTTTTAATGAATAGTAAAAAATAATGCATTGTAATTCAAAACTAAAAATTCATATATGATGTTTATATAGATATATTATCCATTTAATTGGTTTTAATGTACATTAACATTATTTGTTTATAATTTAATCTAATTTATTTCATTAGAATCATTTATATATTGAAATTAGATATAAAACAATGTGATCTTTTTGATGTTTTACATAAAAAACACATTTTCTTATACCATCAAGGGGTTAATTTTATAAAAAATGTAACCAATTATTTATTTTGAATTTGGGAAAAAAATATAATCCTTATTTTGAATCATATGGTTCAAATTAGGTAAATAGTTCCCTTTTATATTTGGACATAATGAATAGTAACATTAGTAATAAATTGTATTACCACGGTTAAAGGTAAATCAGGTAATTGAAGATTAAAATTATATTATAGTAATATAAAACTACCCCAAACATTTCCAAATATAATTGGAAAATTGTATCATGAACGTGTGAATCCTTGGGTCGATTATAAGTCCACCTGGAGCGACATTGATGACTTTAATCCATTTATGATATTATATTCAATGAATAGTCATTTTTATCACACTTTTGTATTTAAAATGAATAGTATTTTACTATGGAGTTATATAAGGTATCTCATTAACTATAAATATAGTTTATAAATCTAAAAATATTACATAATCAATGTAATTTATTTATACCTTCTAGAAAATAAATAATTAAATTTAATTATGACACATTGTTGATACAATAATATATTTATTCAAGGAAGAATCAAATAAATGACAATACTAACATTAAGTTTAATTTAATTTGAAATATTTAATTCCATAAAATAATTTTTAGGCGATTGTGACATATTATGAGTCCATTCTAATGGATTTTTGGAAGTTATCTCTATAATTGGATTTTATTTAAACTCAATAAATAATAGTTTCAAAATTTGCATAATGGGAAAAATTTTCAAATAAAAAATTATTTAATTATTTAAAAATCATAAAAAATATAAAAAATTAGAAAGTGACTATGATAAGGTGTAAATGATCACAATCTATCCATTTATTGAAATTATTTCCAATATAAGTAAGCTTTATATCCTCTTAATATATATAATTTTGTTACCACAATTAATATTAAAAAAGAATAATGAAGGGAAAACCGAAAGGATAAGTTTAAAAATAGTATCCATAACTGTATAAAAATTTTTCTAAGAGATTATATCTAACTATCCTAAAATTATATTTCAAATAACTCATTTTTCATTTATTTTTACTTAATAATTAATTTATATTGATTTTATTTTTTAAAAGTTTACATGGGTTCCCATACCCTCTCCTATAAAATGGTTCCCACTCTTCTAAAAATACACGCACTTTTAAAACCCATAATAAAATACATGATCTGAAAAAATCATTCATAAAATACCTCGTCACAATTTGGGGGACTTATTTTATGCATGACACCCTCCTTAGAGGTGTTAATGTGTTCTTCAAGGGTGATTAACTGAAGATGATATATCATTTTCCTTTAGTATTTATATATTATTTATTCTTTCACATCCTTCAAGTCTACCCCAAAAATAATGTGATTATAATTCTGATATCCTAAATATACTGATATCTTATAATGATAATATCATCAAATAAATCTATCTCCACTTCTATCAAATGGGAAAGGAATTAATCATTAATGGGTATATGTGAACTATCACCTATAAAAACTGATCTAATTTGATTTCCATAACCATCTCCCATTACAGGTTATAAAAATTAAATTAATGTTAATGTTTTATATTCATGAAAAATTAATCAATTTTAAAAATAATATCCATTATGTTATTACATTCCATGCATATAAAAATGATAACGGCGCTTGTACGTACATGTGAACTATCACCTCCATGATGTGATGTGAATCATTTTTATTCACCACATCAGTTTCATGATATATATAAGTACATTTAAATGATAATTATTATTCTAATAAAATTATGATAATTTTTTAATGATAAAATATGATTTTATTTATTTCCATAATGATCAATTAGAAATGGAAGTGTTACTCATGCGTAAGTATGACCTATCGTCTCTATGAATATAAAATTGTTCATTTTTTCATAAAATAAATACATGGTTTGATTTATGAGTATAATTTATTTATAAAATTTATTTATTATCCGATTAATTTTATTCTAGTGATTATGTACTTATGACCATATGGACCATTGACATCAATCCAAGTTCATTTTTGACTCATGTACCAAATATTTACTGAATATCCAATATAAAAATAAATAATTATATATTTTTTATGACCTGGTAATAAGTGATATTAAAATAAAATTAATCTTGAAAAAAGTTCTCATGAAATTTTAAATTAACTTTAATTTATTATTTATAAATATAAATATTTTTTGTGACGAGTCAAATTTTCTATAAGGTATTTTGTCTAAATCTCCTTTCATTGTGGCATTTCCTATTAATATGCACCTTTATTCTTTTAAAAATTGTATATAAAGACACTACTACATTCCATGTCCATATTTTATATACACTAATGTTATTTATTATTTTTATGACGTATTAATTCATGGATGTTATGATTTAAATTTCCATAGTGGTAATGGACACATTGAATGTTTGAAGATTTAATTATTGAATATTTTCATCATTATATTAATGTAAATATTTATTTATGTGGATATAAAAGTATTGTAAAGGACATTTAATGTAAATTTTAAATTTCAATCAAATTTTTAAAAAGGTTTATTTTTATACCAAATTTTATTACTTTATTTACAAATGTCAAAAGGTATGTTTTTAAACATATACAGTGATAATGAATTTTCCACCATCATGACCATTGTTTGATATTTTGATTCATCTACAAAGAATAATGTCTTCAAAAGAAAAAAAATACATTATTCCTTTCATGGTTATTTTGGTATTTAAAATGATTTTGACAATGGATTGACAATTTCAACATCTTCAAATGATTCTTACGATTGAAAATTAAATATTATGAGTGACATTTTGATAATTCAAATATTTTATGTGTTTTGATTATATAATGATACTTGGAAACATGAAGGGTGGTTACGTAATAAAATAAAGTTGGGTGGATACGTGATAAATCAAAACGGGTGGTTACATAGTAAATTGAGTGTGAGTGATCCTATGATATCCCTCCAATGCATTGGCGAATGAGACTGAGTAAAACCATAAGGTTTCTACAAAAAGGTTTAGAGAATATACTATGATGGGTATTCCATAGGTAACTATGAATGTTACTGCCTATGTATATGTGAAAGCTACAATGTAATCATGATATGGATTATAGATGTTAAATTTATGATTTATTATTTTTATGATGTTTTATATGATTATTATTATTTGATGAGGTAATTTAATGATTTTATGTTTTATGGGGGAAAATAGTTTTGTGAAAATGTTTTCATGATTTTAAAATAATCAGGGACTAATGGTTTCATTCCTTATTTTATATATCTTAATGTGATCTTTCTACTAATTCATGGTTATTGAAATTATTTTCATTGGGTATAAGTATGGGTAAATTAAAGGAAGAAGGAAAGAATACTTTTATGAATACTTTTTTCTATAAAAAACATGTCTTAATATAAATATTTTCATTTTGTGAAAATATTGACAGTGAGTAGAAGTGCATACTTTGTAGTATTAGAGTTATTATGTTATAGTTATCGGAAAATTATCTAAAATCCAAAACCTAAAAATATCCTCAATGTGAGTTCATGATATAACTCAATATTATGTAACATTAAATGTTGGGGACTTATAGTTGGTATTAGAGGTCGACTTAGATAACATTAGAGGTTAGGATGATATCTACCTATAGATTATTGATAATTTATTACCAAGAGGGTTATTTTCATAAGGAAAATTTAGAGTATTATAGTAATTTAGGTAGATCATATGAAGACCTAAATCAACTAAGATATAAGGAGGTTTATGGATTTGAGTAATATTTTTTAGGTTATTTTCATTACCATATACAATATTTTTCTTTTAATAACTCATTTCACCATTATGTGATGTTATTTTCAATAAATTAAGGATCATTTTTTATAATGAAAGGTAATAGATCATCAAGAACCATCTCAGTCCACCCTGATGATTTGATCTTGAATACTACCTCAAAATCTTGTTCAAATTATTTTGACTACATTTTGAGTATTCATAACATCTATAAGAAAAAAGTTTAGTTTTCCAACACCTAATTATTTCAAAAAAAATTTATGGGTCATGGTATTTTTCATATTAACTCAAGATCTCAACTTGTGCAACTGTAATGAAAATTAAAATTTCATAATTGGAGTGAATGCTTAATTTTTGAATGTTTGATAACATGAAAAAATAGATAGGGAACATCAAGAAGATCCTAATACTTGGATTCAAGGTACGTTTTATTTTGTTATCCATAAGGAATTCGACATTATTGGATTGATATTTTTAAATAATGGGGATATTTTATCATTAGGAATTGAGTATTAAGAAATAATTTTGAAATGAATAGTTAAGAGATTATGAATAACATTTAATGATTTAGATGTATTCTTATAAAAAATTCAAGATTTGTGGTAGACTTAAGGATGATGAGATGATTAAATTTACTAATACTCTTCTGGTATTGTGAGTATTTTCTTTATTTTATTAATGAGATTGAGTTACCCTTATGGTTGCATAAATAATGTTTTTTGAGAAAAAATTCTCTTTTTGGACATATTATGGGTTACCATTTGGGTTCATATGATCTTTCATTTTGAGGTAATTATTGGTTTTTAAATTTTGAGAATCATAATGAAAGGCATGACATAATACATGACGTTAAAATATGTTATGGTTATTTTTTTGGATTGTATCTCATTTAGGTAATGTTATAAAAATTTTATAGTTTTAGAAAAAGGGAAACTTTCTAGAAGGGTGAAAGACTATTTCATTAGACAAGGCTTCAGGAATTGAACCCACAACCGAAGTGTGATACAACTTTATCGCCTACCACTGGCCTATATGAAGTCGCTAGATATCAGTACTTTATCTTTTTTGTTAAATGAGTTGGTGAAATAAGAATAAAGTGATTTTGGGAACTTATTTTTTATATTATGGATATCATTGGTATTAAGAAATGATTTTTGAATTAATTGGTACATGTTATATTGGATGATGTTAACTAATTTGGGAACAATATATGATTAAGGTAAATAAAATAATATCCTATTTTTATTGAGGGGTAGTGGTGTAATTATATTTTTTAGGAATCTATGATTAGATTTATAGACTTATGTGGAATTAGATTATTGATGGAAATGATAAACCTATATTGGATAATATTTCATTAGGTTAATTTCATTTTGGTACGAGACATTAATTATAAGGCCCCGACCTTAAACCTTACTTAATATTGAATTAAATGAATAATTCACTTTGGGGATCTTTTCAGCTTTAGAGTTTTAGACAATTAAGACAAAACTATTACATCTCAAAACATTACAAAGTACACACTTCTACTAAGTTTCCATAAAATAAAGACTCTTAAAAAGAAACATGTCTAGTTCCATATTTAGATAACATGACTTTTCCTTGATCCCATCCTTAACCCTATTCCACATTTTTTCCTGTGAAACAAAATTTCAAAAAAACTTAGGGTGAGCATAAAAAGCTCAGTAAGGGATACACACAGAAGGAAATCTGTTAGTTTTTCAAATCAATAAGTAAACCATGAATACTTTATCAAAGTAATACTTTTCACCTTTATGGAGTAGTAAATTCTCATCATTGAATAAAATATCATTACTTACCCTTTTGTAACCAAAATATTACCATAAAACCCATATAAAGAACACATAACATAATAAGGTAACTTAGGACATAAACATACTTGAATGGAATAACCATACGTTCAAATTCCACACATATCACTTAATGGAATAGCCACACGGCCGACTTCCATACCCAATGCATTGGAGGTTATAATGTAACCACCCATCCTGGTATTCACGGCACCACCCATCATATTGTTTATCATGTAACCACCCGTCAAAAGTACAAGTACAATTATAAAATCAAAAGACATAAAACAAATATAATACAAAGAAAACATTTCCAAACTTTGATCACAATATATCACTGAAATATATTGACATAAAAAATACATTATAAAAAACCATCTTCAATACCAAAATACATAAAAGTGTATATTTTATTTATTTCATTTTAAATACATTACTACTTGTTGAGAAAGCCAAAGACCAAATAATACTCGCGGCGGCGGAAAAGGTCGTTGCCACCGCATACGTAAAAAGAAACATTCTTTTTTGATGTTTTGTAAAATGATTTGTAGAAAAAGATTCCTTTTGTATAAAATTAAAATTCAAAGGGGTTTATACTCTATAAAAATAATGTCTTGTATTAGAACAAAATATGCCTCAATGAAAGGAGATTGAGACGAAGTCCCTTACCTCGGGTCCGACTTGACTTGATCGTTCTTTAATGTCCTGAATAATAAACTTGAGTTAATTTCTACTTTCTTAAGAATTTTTTTTCAAGTTCATTGTTCCTTTTATATCACTTATTACCATGTTATGAACATTATGTAATCATTTAAGTTAATAACGGTCGTTTTGTCGATATTTGGCACTTGAGTCTAAAGTGAACTTCTTATATTTACAAGTTGTTCGCGTAGTCAAATATCCATTATCTCAATAATTATATTCATGATGTAGATTCCATATATATCATATATATCCAGTATATACATTCATTTATAATATTACATAATCATTTAGATGTATGAAATGAAATTCACCGTTCATGGAAGCGGTAAGCGGTACGTACTCATGAATGCTACTTCCATTTCTATGTCATGTTAATGGATATAAAACTAAATGAGAGATATGTATATTTTAATTACAGAATTATATTAATAATTTATATGCAACATAAATCATATATATCCACTATATATATGTACTTATAATATTACCTCACATTTGGGGATAAGAAATGAAATGCACCGTTCATGGAGACAGTAAGCCGTATGTATGCATGAACGCTACTTTCATTTCTATCTAATACTTTAATGGAAATAAATAATAATTATATTAAGGTATACTATAATTCCAGTATAATATCATATATAATATCATTAAATCTATCCTTTATACGTACCATATATGGTATTAACGAATCAAATCACTTTGAGGGGGCGGCAGTCCGCACTTCCTAAAATGATGATATCGCATTTACCCATAATGGAAACCATAAAGGTATTCCAAAAATGAAAAATAAATAATAATAAGGAAAAAATAAACATAATATATATCATATATAAATATAGTTACATCTTAATGGCCTCTATTAAAGGTGTTAAAAGAATATTGAACAATCGTCGTTTCGTGAGGCAGAAATTCACCAACCACAGAAACAGTATGTTCTTTAAACATTAGATGAAGGTCTGTGTCAGTGTAGCTATAATAATTCTTATAAAAACATACTAGTTTATGTAATATACTGGTGTTGTTACAAAAAAATTAATAAAAAGTGTTTAGGGGGTTGGAGAAGCAAAATAAAACAAAACAGCACAAGTGAAGACGTTTCCTTAAAATCGGGTAACTCCCTTTCGTTTGATCCAAAAGGGTTTCTTGAAGAGCTTCCTGCCTAAGGTAAGGATTCTAGGATGAGTAGAGGGATGTTTAGAGACAAAATTATCAGATCTTGGACGAGACAAAGGCTTGAGAGGTGTGGGTAAGGAGGTAGAGGTGGGGGCCTTTTATAAGAGGAGAGGAGAGGCACTCTTGGAAAAGTATAAAATGTTACTTTATTTTCAAATGAGTTTCAGATTTTAATGGTAAAACATAGATTTGTTTCTAGGATAAGGTGATTAGGGTTCTAAATCCACCCATCCAATACGTTTTTTACATGTTTAGGTCTTATATTTTACATTATCTTTCCATTTTATTTAAATCGTTAAATAATGAGGTAAACGCTACATCATCATGATGTCATAAATAATATAATTTATTTAATTTATAAAAATTATAAAAAAAATACAATGACGTAGGAAATATTTTTATCTTTCCAATTAATATTTTTAGTTAAAAATCTTACTTGTATAACCCCATGTAAAAATTCTGTTAGTAAAAAAATACATGTTTGTGTCATTTTTACTTTTACTTTAAATAAAAGGCATTAATGTCATTATCTTACCAAAGTGGATCCATGGGGTCCCAAAAATCGACCCATGGGTTGTCTAGGTCGGACATGACTCATCCAATAGGGTTAGGACACGTTTCTAGATATTCTAATTTTATTATAATATCATTTTTACCTTAAATCACACTAACTGCCCGTTAAACGTGATTAATAAAACATAAAAGTTACTGTTCATCAAAAATTATTTTCATCCCATTGAACCAAATTTTACTTAATAATTAAAATAACTTATAATGGATTTTTGAAATTCAAATAAAAAAAGTGCTAAAGTTCCATTTAAATGAAAAATCAGTTTTTGTAACAACCACTTTGTGGTTTCACTATTCATAAAAAATTACGGTTTTTCTGAAAAATACCAAAAATTCACCCTAAGCTATATTTGATTTTCCGAATTCAAAAATGATTTTTATTTTACCAAATTCATAACATAGAAGTTTCATTAATTAATTTTATAATTAAATCCAGCTGTCAAATCAAATAGCGTGTTTTTAAGAAACAATATCTCTCAAAAGATTGACACTCGTTTATGTCCAATCTCATAGTGATATTAATCCCAATTACCACAATTGGATTAAATGGTAAAAATATATTCTAATTTAACTTTAAAATCAATTAAAAAGATAATCTAACTATATAAATAAATTATATTAAAAAGAGGTTTTGAATTAAAATACACCACTTTTCACTATCATTAAAAAATGAACACTATCAGAAAAATACCATAAATTTATCCAAAGTAAATTTCAATGTCCCAATCATAAAGAATAAGTTTATTTTGAAAAATATAGCCTATAAAATTTTCGAAAGTAATATTTAAAAATTGTTCTCCATCAAAAGGTAGTAAAACAATCTTTTAAAAATATTAGAGTGTTCCATGCTTAAGATTGTATTTATTCTCATTTTAATCCTCTAAAACACGATATAATTCATAAATAGACATAGATAAGAATATCTATTATTAATTACTTACTTGGGATGTTGCATTAATAGTTATTTATGTTATCTAGAGATAATTGTAATGATTTATCCTGGAAGACTTTGGGATCAAATCATTCTGAATTTTAGGTTTCAATATTATTTTAGATTATTTTGAGGAATTTTATAGTTAGTTATATTTGGAATGGGCTATTTGGAACTAAGGGAATTACTATTGAATTTTGGATATTAAAATTATTCATTCTTCTTAAAAGGATTATTCTTTTGGGTAAATTATCTTATCTTATCAAAACCATATGGGTTTTTCTTAATGTTTCATTAAAGGATAAGAGAATAGTTAATGTTTTCTTGGATTAGGTGATTTAATTGAATTTGAATCATCTGGAACACCCATAGTTTGGATAAAAATATAAGTTTTAGTGGAAATTGAATTATTTATAAAACACTAACAATCATGTTAGTATGTTTTTGTAGGTTCATAGTCAAAGAAGTAATGGAATTCCATAACTCTATAAAAAGGGTCTTAAAACCAAAATGTTTTCCGTTTAATTTTAATACTACAAACTCAATGGAAAATTAACCCATCAAATTTTTTTGGTTATTATATTCTTATTTTTCCACTGATCATGTTTTTTATCACTATCCATCAAAACATGATGGTTAGTTTTTCTTCCATATCCATGTTCTCCAACATTGAATCATAGTATTTTTTTTCTCCGGTGACCTTTGTACTTAACATTATTTATTTTAGTGTGGATGTTTTATTGAATCTTTTTCTGATGTGGTATTCCAATGTATTGATTTTGAAAATTGAAACCTTATTTACCGAGACAAAATTTAAAATTGCAAGGATGCAATTTCCGAAAGAGTGGAATGATGTAACAGCCCTGGTCATTATAGAAATTTTCATTTTTAAATCTATTAATATATATGGATTTTAATTAAAATCGGATGATTTTTATGATAGCGTACCCATCATGCAATAATTGGTTTCTCTGAAATAAAATGTTGCACAGAAGACTGAGTTATACTGAAAAGTATTATATTATTATTATTATTATTTTAAGATGTAGTTATATATTTTCCGTTAAGATGGAATGAATGAATAATATTAAATGAATTATAAGAATATGGTTTACACATTTTTATGTAATGATTCATTGGATACCAAATTAATTAGGTAATTCAATAAAAAGAAAAGGAATATAAAGGATGTGTTTTTCTGAAAAAATACTATTCAAATGAAACATAGTGAGTTTATAAACTAATAAAATCAGTATTGATTGATTTTATTAATGAAAAAATTTAATATATTTAATTAAATATATAAAAAATATCTTATATGTTGTATGTACATGATAAAATAACAAATTATATTTTTTGGATAAAAAGTGTATTAAAAAAATGCAGTTTTACCGCCTTTTGATGGAGAACCTAAATTAAATATAGTTATGAAACTTTTTTATGTTATCTTTGAAAAAATATGATTGTTTATTTTAATTGGGAAACATATTTTTATATTGTATAAATTTCGGTTATTTTATTAATAATTTTCATTTTTAATTATTAGTGAAAAATTATGGATTTTAATTCAAAACTGCCTTTTCATCTTAATTATTTATATAGTATGATTGTCCTTTTAATTTTTTTGAAAGTATATTTACATTATTTATTTATAATTTAATCAAAAAAACTTCATTGTAATAAATTTAACATTGAACATGAATATAGAATCTATGTGAACTATTCAACGTTCTACTTAAAAAAACTCATTTTTATTCTATCAATGAGATTAATTTGTAAATAATTTATTCCAATTCTGTGTTTTTCATTTGGAAGATTTTATTACATTTTTTAATCATAAATTAAACATTATATACATAGGATCCTTAAATTTTGGACATTATGAATATAAACGTTAGTAATAATTTTTATTACCACTATTAAATATAAATCCATTAATTAAAGGTAAAAAAATATTATAATAATATAAAACAACCATAACATGTGTCCTAATTTAATTAGATGATATTATCTTAATCATGAACATCCTGGAATTTATTTTTTGACAACATGTATCCAAATTAATGTATTTAATGAATTTATAATAATAATTTCATTGAATAGTCATTTTTATTACACTTCTGTTTTTAAAATGTAATGTACTTTAATATGAAGTAATACAATGGATCAATTAGAATATAAATATTATTTTAAAAGATAAAACTATTATCTATATATTGGAAATTTAATAATAGTATTTGGGAATTATTAATTAAAATTTATTTATGACACAATGATGGTGAAATAAAAAATCATTAAAGGAAGAATCAAATAAGTGATAATAATAATAATATTATTAAAGTAAATATAATTTGAAATATTTTATGTGATACATAAATTTTCGAGGTGAATATGACATATTATGAGTCCATTATATTTATTTTTCAATGTTATGTTTATTTTTTCATTTTATTTAAATTAAATAAAATAAAATGTGTCAAAATTGACATCATTGATATTATATAAGAATAAAAAATTATAATTTCATTTTAAAATAATGAATATATTTTAAAATAAAAAATTTACTTTGAGAAGTTTTAAACGTTCATAAATAATCTATTTATAGGAAAATTTCCTAAAATAAGTAAAATTTATATCATCTTAATTCTTGAATTGTGGTTACCACAATTTGTATTAAAAAATATTAATTAAGGGTAAACTAAAAAGATAAGGATCAAAATATTATAAATTCATTTATAAATGTTATTGGATGAGAATATTTCCCAAAATACTCATATTATCTTATACATAACTCATGTTGGAGTCATTTGGATTTAAAATATAATTTATATTAATTTAATATTTCAAGAGTTTATAAGTGTTCCCCTCACATCTCCTATAAAATGCTACACACTCTTCAATAAATACTCACACTTTTAAAACCCTTTTGTTTTTCAATTATCATCTTTATCACCTTACTAAATCCTCTTACACATTACTGATTTCTTATTTTAGGTAGAACACCCTCCATGGAGGTGTTAATGTCTTCTTCAAGGGTGATCAAGCGAAGAAGATGTATTATTTTCTTTTAGCATTACTATTTTATTTGTTCTTAGACTTCCTTAAAGTGTCCTCCATCCATGATGAGGTAATTATACCATTATTATAAATATAATGAGATTTTACTATGTTAATATCATAACCTAAATCAATGTGAACTTCAACAAAATATGAATGGAATTAATCATTCTTGTGTACGTGTGAACTATTGACTCCACGAACCGATCTAATTCATTTTCCATAATTGTCTCTCGTGAATGGATATAATAATGTAATTTATATTCATATGTGATATTAGTGAAATATTAATCATTAAAATATAATAATATATCAATTATTTTTAACTTTCCATTAACAGAATAATCAAAATGTTGTTTGTTTGTACATTGGAATTATCACACCCCCAAAGTGATGTGAATTATTTTTTACCACATCACATCTTTAATATATATATATATGTATATTTAATTTATTAATGTTTTTATAATAATATTTTGATCATTATATATTGTTAAAATAATAATTACCTTATTTCCATAATGTTTAATGAGAAATGGAATTGTTACTCATGCGTAAGTGAGACCGGCTAACTCTATGAATATAACATTGTTTATTTTTTTTAAAAAATAAATGGTTTTATTTAAAAGTATAATATTTGTAAATGTGATTTATTATGTCATGAATATTATTCTGAATGTGATGGAATTATAAATATGTAGACTATTGACATCAAGTTGTGTTCATTTTTTACAGAAGTACCAAACATCCACTGAACATCTTATATGAATTTAAATAAGTATGTAATTTTTAAAAAATGATAATAAGTGATATAAATGTAATAATGAAATTGAAAAATGTTCTCATGATTTTAGAATTTATCTTATGATTATTATTCTGTATTAAAAATATTTTATGTGTTGATTCGAACTCACAGAAATGAATTTTGTCTCAATATCCTTCCATTGAGGCATTTCATATTAATATGCACATTTATTCTTTTATAAAGTTTATATACAACCACTATAAAATTTCATATCCATATTCTATCTATAATAATTCTTTTATTTTGGTAAATGTATTAGTTCATGGATATTCAAATTTAAATGTTCTAAGTGGTATGAGTCACCTTGAATGTCTAAAGATTTAATTATCAAATCATTTTAATCAAGATATTAATTAAAATATTTATTTATCTAGATATAAAAGGATTATACTGGACATTTTATGTCTATTATTAATTTCATTTAATGTTTTCAAATGGAATCTTTTTAGACGAATCAATTTACTTAAATAAAAAATTGAAAATTGAATGTTTTTTCATAGTATATGGTGTCAATGAAATCTCTGCCACCATGACCATTATTTGAAATTTGGATTCCTCTACATGACCTAATATTTTTAAATGAAAACAAAATACATTATTTCTTTTGTGGGTATTCTGTTTTAGATAATTGTTTTAAAAATTGACTTAATGATTCAATATCTTGAAATAATTTCTTGTTATTAAAAATGAAATTTTATGAGTGATATTTTGATAATTGAAATCATTTATGTGTTATGATTATATAACGGTACATGGAAATATAATATATAGTTTCATAATATACCAATGAACGATTGTTGGATTTAATCCAATGAAAGGTAGTTCCATTATAAACTGAGGGTGGTTAATCTTGTGATAGGTCTCCAATTCAATGGGTAATCACACTGAGTTAAACGACAAGGTTTCTCCAATGAGATTTAGGGAATATAATGCGATGGGTATTCCAAATGAAACCATGAAGGTTACTCCCTATGTAGCTAGGAAATCTACAATGTAAGAATCATATGAATTCCACAATGTACATTTATGTTTTATGATTTCTATGATTTTTTTATGAATCTTATGATTTTATAAGGTAAGCTAACAATTTTCTATTTTATATGTAAAGGGAATGTTTTTGTGAAAATGTTTTCATAATTTTAAAATATTCATTGACTAATGGTCTTATTCCCTATTTTACATCCCTTACTAATATTTTTGTGTTCATCCTATTTTTTGAAATATTTTTCATAAGGTAAAATCATAGGTAATATAATGTAAGATGACAGGATAAATTTTATGAGGATTTTTATTATGAAAAAGAAATCGTGTTTTATTATACAAAGATTCATTTTGGAAAAAAATATACACTATGTATATTTTTCGACTTTGTAATATTTGAAATTTTACGTAATAGTTATGTCCTAACCCTCTAAAAATAAAAACCTAAAATGATCCTCAATTTGAAATATTGACTTAACTCAAAATTATGTAATGTTTAAGGATGTGGCCTTATAGTCTGGTTGACGAGTATTATATTATCTATACAATATTTATGATTTCTTCCTACCTTTCTTATGCCTATAATAAATAGAGGTGTTTCCAATGTTAGAACAATTTAAATAAAATCCATAAAAACTATTTCTTCTATAAGAAGTAGGATATGAATTCATTCTGCTTTTTTGACTTCCTAGATCCTCTCCATTCAAATAACTCTTTTACTCTTCACAATATGACATGGTATAGCCTTGATAGCCAGAGAATTTCCATTTAAAAACATGTAATGTATTATCACTTCTGTTTCTCCCCATGTCACAATTTTTATGGAATTATTTTGGATGATGAACATTTCTAGAAACTTGCAAATAGTTTTCAGTTCTCTATTCAGTTTGATTTGTGTTATTCATTTATAATAAATCAGGTGAGTTAATGATATGTCCAACTTTCAAAATCCATTTATTTTGGGTTATCTTTTTTCTATCATTATATTTCTCTTCATCCCAACCAATTCCACTTTTTCCCATGCATGTGGATCATTGTCCATACAAATCCATCTCCCCTCCATTGGAATCATGCTTTTCTCTTCCAATCATATCAGAAAATTAGAATCTTCCAAACTATATTTTCTTCTTTGTTTCCATTGAATTTTATTATCATTCATGTTTACTCCTAAGAGTGATAAATTCTTCTATGAGTCCCTCAATAAACATGGACTTCTACTCTGATATGGAGGTAAGGTCATTGATGACATTTTCCTATTCTTCATTTCTAATCTTTAATTCCACTAAATATTGTGTGTTCCTAGATGATCATAATCTCAACACATTGTTTATAATACCCTGATCATATGCTGATTAGGGAGAACCAAATATATATTTTCAAATAATCATAAATATCATCAATCGAAAAAAGAGAGAATCCTTTTTTTATATTTACATTATTTAATTTATGTTAATAAAAAGACACTTGAAATGAAAAACATTATTTTTAATAGAGAACCAAAGTATCCAAAGGGGATGTACTCAGTCCTATGAATTAGTTTCATTCCAACACCTATAGCTCTGACTTTAATTCATGAAACTCTATTTATACCATTCTATATGATGGGAAAAATATATTATTCATCCCTAAATATAGGTCAATTGAAAATTCCAATTCCCTCTCAGGTTGAAACCCGGTTAAATTTAATAGAAACGCATCATGAAACAAATCTACAACGGTAAGAAATTTAATATTCACAATTGCATCAATAGTCTATAACATTATAACTACCAATTGATAAGATAAAATTCAAACTATCCATTTTAAGGAACCATATCCTCTTTTTTCATATTCTTATCCCTTTTAAACAGGTCAACTGATCCATTAAAATTGTAAATTACACGTGTTAGGTAAAAAAATAGATATAACCTTTATTGGTCACAAACAAGTCCATTTCAAAGATTAAATCCGTGATGTAAATTTATATAATAGGAAAATACTAATTAAACCAGATTTTATATATTTTTATAGAGAAATATAAACACTATAATCATACAAACTCTCATTTCCCAAGATATTTCTACATGCTCATCACATGACACATCAATTCCATAGTTAACCATATTTTATTTACCACGTGAAAAGTAATGAATGAATGGTATGTTCCACTATCAAAAAAAAGTTGAATAGAATTAGTGTTTATATGGATGGTACCTATCAACATCTAGTTTCCCTAATGGCCCTACATATTATCCAATTAATCACAATATAACTATTTTCTACCTCCTTCCTCATAATCCATTCTCCCCTATTGAGGTTTCATCATATTGGATGTCTAGTTGTTTCAGGAATCATGATGATGTTCTTAATATCTGGTAAAAACATCTTATGTGACTGAAATGTCTTGTCATCAATGGCATCTTCCACATTATAATTAATCCCAAAAATAGCTTTTTTGTTGTTAATACAATAATGTCAATGGATTATCATAATACTACAAATAAAACATTACCGTTGGTGTGTCAAATAATATTTATTTACATGGTCCATTGAACCACTCTAGAAACACCTTTTCATATTAGTTTAATAAGTATGAAATAACAATACATAACCACATTATTAATACTCAAAAAATTAAATACTCTATCGAAAAAAAGTTTAATCTGGATGAATCTACAACAAGATTACCTCCATTATAGATATCCTATCAATCCTTCATAAAATATTGTGGTATTACACATGAGATGTAAGAACCATATACCTTTCTAAAATCATAGAAATAAACATCTATATATGAGACAAAGTTAACAAATAGCCAGTGATTATAAAGGATAAGTAGCTGACCCCTATGCCTACTCAATCATGAAACTTAGACAAAAAAAATCTATCGATTAATTATTTTATAAAAAAAGTGGAGGGAAAAAATATGTTTGGTCCCATTCATAGTTCACAAAAGTAGAAAAAAATCAAATTAGACATGGGATATCCTTTCCACCACGTAATCACCTAATATACTCATCCAACGATTAAAGAATCCAAACTCATGAGAATAGAAACTTGTTCTTCCCAAACCAATTAATTGTATGGTCATTTTATAATGTTTTCCAAAGGAAAATGTCATTATTCTGTACAAAACTATACATTTTATTAATTGAATTAATACACACCAAAAAATTATTCCAAATCTAAAAATCAATATTTTTCATTGAAAAAAATATCTCTTTTTTGAAAACAAAATTCACAAACAACTCTTGGGTGTCTCCCATGATTCATATTTCAAAAATAAATAAACAAATGGATTTTTTTCATCCAAAACACATCCAGGATTTTTAATGAAAACATAGTAAAAGAATTCACAGTTTTAAGGATTCATATTCTGTATAAAAAGTTGAGTGGCAGTTAATCCTCCATCTACTAATAGCCGATTAACAGATCCCTTTCTGATACATGAAAAATCCTTTGATTCTCATAGTATAACACATTATGTTATTATTAAGTCATCAGATGGATCAAAGAGAACTTATAAGTTCTATAAAAGGAGGGATGGAGTCTGAGGTAAAAGGATGAGATGATATTGAAGATTTAATGACATTGAATTAATTAATTTTTTTTGACATGAACCCATTCACAGTTTGAATTATGAATTCATGATTTGAATTATTATGTAATGGAATAAATATTTGGGATAGAATGACCACCAAAAAACATGTTTAGTAGTAACAAAATAAGATAATTTTTTAATAAATTGAAAAATCATAGAGATCATCTTCCTAGAGAACCATTTACATCACGAATGAAATTTAGAAAATTTATAAAAAAAACACATGCATGTCCTATATAATTATTTATTGAATGAAATAGATTCAGAAACAATATTTGATCTTCTCAATTTCTTCATCTCTAAGATCCACCAACCATTCAAAAGAATTACTCTGTCTAGATCTAAAATATTAGATGATAATATTTATCATAAAATAGTAAATCACAAGACCCATGAGAATAATTACACTATATAGGATCTTGGATAGGAAGTGTTTGTTTTTAATTAATGTTTTTGAGGTATATTTTATAAGTGTCAAATTTGAAATATATATTTACAATTAAATAATAAAGTATATATTCACTAAAAAATAGTATAACATGACGGACATGAGATTTTCAAAAATAATAAAGGATTTTTATTTCACAATTGGCTATCATATAGGTAAATAAAATAACATAGTTAATGCCATGAGATGAAAATATAATGCATCATTGTATATGATAAATTTGGAACCAAATCCTTTGGTTAATTATTTAGTGAACATAGGCTTATAAATTTTCAAAATAGGAACTCCCTATTTTTTGGATGAGGTTTCTGGGTAGTCAAAAATTTCAGATATAATTAATAAATCATAGTATGAAGATCTTTTTTGAAATTCCCCAAACTTATTTTAATGAAAATACATATAGATCTAATTAAATTTAATATTATGTAAAATGTTTATATAAATAATATGTACTTGTTGGTTTAATTTTTTTGGATTTTAAAATATTATTCATAACTTCTATCATTGCTAATACAGTCTTAGAACAATCATCACATGAATAGTATAAATATAGGGCTTTAACAAATTCAATTTACTCAGAAAAAGGAAGTGATGGCCTCATCCAGTAGAATTGGTCTATTAAAATCCCATTTTTCAGAGCTTGGAAAGGAGGTAGCATCACTGGACTTGGCCCTTGATGAATCTCAATCTGACCTTTACCACGTTATGCTTGAACGTATCTTTAAATGGGAGAAATGGAAGTTAATAGAGATTAAAACCAGACCAATGTTATCTGAACCGCCCCAACAGTCTATCCCCATCGCAGACCATACCCTTAGGTATTATGTAGGTGTTATAGGGGGTTATGTAACAGGTCCCTATAACTACGAATATGTCAATTATTTTATATAAATAATATACCTTCATTTTATTATTGTTACTATGTAAATGTTTTCTAAAAGAAAAAATATTATTTTTAGTTAATATTTAAATTAAATTAAGAAATCTATTTTGATGAATTAATGGATTACATAATTAAATAATATTTTAATAAAATATTATAACTAATTTATGTTTTATTAAATTTAAATTATCATATTATTTTTTGGAATAAAATTGTAATTTTTATTATTGTTTGAAAACTAGTTTTTGTCAAAATCCATGAATTTTCAATAATGGTTGTTCTTATTTTTAAAATGGAAATTCGAATATTTATAAAATTATATATATAAGGTTAATATCCTTTTTTGGATTTAGGATGTCGAAATTATCTAACGGTGATTTTTTTATAATTTTTTGAGACATCAATATTTTGGGTTATAATTAGATAATCTTTTAATATATAATGTGTTATATGACATAATAATGTACTAATAATTATATAGTAAATTAATATAAAAGGTTAGTTTAGACAATAAAAGTTTTACATCTAAAATAATGTGATTTTAAATTTTTTTATAAACATTATGATGCTATAGTGGACCCTCCAAGACATATTAAATATTTTAACATTTAAAAATGATTTCCTTGAAAGTGTGACTCATCTCCACATAATAAAGTCTAATTTTCTAATAATTTAGACCATCGGTCTTATATAATAACATTTTACACACCCCTTTGGATAAAACCTTGGGAAAAACCATGGGTTAGTTTTTGGTTTTAAATAATAAATTATATAGATTCCAAAACCTTTGTTTGTGAAATATTAAAGAATTATCCTCTCTTTTCCAATATATACCATCCCATGCTCCCACTTTTCTTCACTGAAAACACTTGGAGCACTTCCCACTCTACTATTATCTCTCTATATTCTTCCCAAGGTTCCCCATGGTCCAAAAAAGCCTTTTTAAAGCCTCTCCCAAGTCTTTGGGATCATACATTCAAGTAAGGGATTTCGTTCCATTCTCAATTGTTTCCAAATTTATTTATGTAGTTATACCCTTTAATTCAATTTTAAATTTTTGTGTATAATTTTTCACCTCCCTAATTCATTCCTCCTTATATTTCAATTATTATATACCACATTATCTATTATTAATGCCTCCCATGTACACTTGTTACCATATTGAATATCCATATGGAATTTCTCTCTTCCCAATTACATTCATGAAATTATATTATATTATGAATCTAAAATACATTACATATGTGGGGATATTATGTTACATGTCCCCTTTATTGTAAATTTCATGTATAAATGATTATATACCCCTTTTTCTCTCATCAAAAAATTTTACAATTTCGGTTTTTCATCATTATGCTATCGAAGTTACACCAAAATTTCCCAAGACAAAACCATTATGTAAGGGAATACCATACCCATTTATCAATCAAAGGTATTCACATTTATGAACATGTACATGAATATTGGGGACATAAATTTATGTATTCCACAACTCTTATTCATGGAATAAATTATGATTTTTAATCAATCTATGTTGTATGATCCATGTTGGAAAGTTATACATGAAATGAAATGTGTATAATGGTTTCTCCCTGATAGCTCTACAATACATGGGTAAAGATTAGTATCATGATACATCATGTGAAATGAGGTTTTACCCCTGATAAATAAAGTTAAATGAGGGTTTACTCATGCTAATTCAATTTCAATAAGGGTTTAATCATTATCCATGTACAATGAGCCTTAGCTCATACTAATATCTTGTTAAATTTTATTTCCACATTACCATGTTATTATTATGAAGCCTTTATATTCATGTTTATATTTTTCCCCATTGCTATGAATATTTCCTAACAACACTATATTATTCATGGTGTGCCCTGTTTATTTCCTTTTGTGTTTTATAGATCACACTTTTCTTATGCATGCCCTCAGTTTATCCCAAGCAATGCTAAGTTTGAAGGAATATTGAAGTCATGTTAAAGAAGTTTTCAATAAAGATACTGTGTATTATGTTCTATGTTGTTTTGTAATTTTTCTAATTTTACCAAGGCTGTAGATCTCTTTATCCTCAAGGTTTTCTTATTTGTATATTTATGTAAAAAATAATTTT
The DNA here is from genome assembly GCA_963277665.1 of Viscum album. Classification (NCBI taxonomy): domain Eukaryota; kingdom Viridiplantae; phylum Streptophyta; class Magnoliopsida; order Santalales; family Viscaceae; genus Viscum; species Viscum album. The sequence goes on along the minus strand of OY728121.1, from coordinate 1,650,166,623 downwards.
TATGTGTGTAATAAAGAGTATAGTTTTTTTAGTTGGTATCAGAGTATACATTTAGTTATTTTTTTATTAGTATTAAAAACCCTAATGAAGCCTTAAGGATATGACTAAGTATAATTAAAACATCCCAAAATTTTGGTGAGTATAGAGTATGTTTTTTATCAAGAAAATACATCCCTATTGGGATACGAACTAGTAAAGGTTGTTGAGGAATAGAAGTATCTAGGGGTAAGACCATAATCCAACACATTGAAGTATACTCAAATGGGGACTAGTGCATGTCAACGGGCCTTGATACAATCTAGGTTATGACACTACTAGGTGATATGCTTTTGTAAATTCATTATCCTAATATAAATCATTATTAAGAGAATAAAAATGCCCCTATGAAAATATGTTCAGATGTATATCATGGATAACATAGATTGAAGCCTATGAATTTATAAGTTAGTGAAATAAATGTAATGTATAAGTTTTCCCATTTTATCATTTGATTCCCCTTTATGTATTGCCCCTAAATTTCATTTATTTCTTGCCCTTGTCATGTAATAGGATGACTCGGGCTAACAACGAATGCAAAGATCAATGTGATGGTTGTTCTAAAGAGATGCCAAATCTGATGGGAGTAGAAATCACAAACTTTTTCATCACGCATTCTTATTGAAATCAATTTTAGAATAGAAACATGGATCAAGAGGGACGTTCACCCCCACCCCCTAAGAAATAACAATCCACAACTGAGAGATTCATGTGACAAAGACCTCCAACATTTAATGGATAATCTGATACCACAATCACCAAACAATGGATCAAATTCATTGAAAGTATCTTCTCCATACATAAATGTTTTGAAAATGATAAGGTTCTTATGATTGATTTTTGTATAGAGGTTGAATCTAATAAATGGTGGACATTGATCAAAAATAAAATTCTTGAGGAAGAGATCGATGTGTTAGAGTGAATGGATTTCTGGAAAATATTTTTTGATATATATTTTTTGCGCTCCATCCGACTTAAGATGGAATTTGACTTCCATTCCCTCAAGAAAAAATACGACCAATCCATTAGAGTGTATGAGGAAAACATCACAAGGATTGAATGATATGAATCCTACTTTGGAATTTCCTCCGAATTCAAGGTTGATCGCTTCTTTGGTGGGATAAAAACTGGCTTATAGAAAGCCCTAACGATCCATTACTTTGTTAGGTATGAGAAAATTGTCTAATTTTCCCTCAATGTCGAAATGGAGGTCAGAGAATCTCATGGTTTTCATGGGGATAAGAAGTAAAAAGTAGAAATTAATTTTATTAGTCTAATGGATAAGGCTAGTGGTGTTATGAAATTCCAGAACCCCACTTCCCAAAGGCGAAGAAAGAAGCACCACAGAAATTTTCTGAAGGGGTGAGGAAATGCAGTTGTTGTGGAAGAGAAGGGCACCTGGCCATTAACTGCCAATAAGAAAAACCTGATATTGTGATAGAGGAGATTAACACTCCATTATACCCTCAACGTATGGTTCATTTCATCAATTGAAATGAACAAGGTAATATTTCAAATCAATTATATAATCCAAGGGATTCCATAGGCTACCAACAAGATCCAAGGAAGCAAGGGGTGAGCATTTTCCATCACTACCACCAAATAAAAACCCAAGAATAAAGTGGTCATAGGAAAATTAGTTATTCATTAAATAATAGAGAACATATTTTTAATTCATTTTCTATGAATTATATTATATCCTGACAATTTAGATGAACAATCACAACACCACCAGAAATCATTGAAGTAGAGATATAGGTGAGAACGGAAAATGGGGAAATCATTAAAACACTTGTATATAAATCCTCCCGTATCATAATTTTTTGGATTTTACTTCTTATAAAACCATATCATTTTCCCTCTGGTGTAATTTGATGCAATTACTATCATGGATTGGAAATCTATATTTAGATCCATCATAAATTTCCATGGGAGGAAAATCACTATCCATATAGAGAATCAACCACTAATTTTGTACAAGTGAATGAATGTGGAAGAATCTTATTTAACACCATCATTTCAATAGTGGATATTACTACCCTTTGAGAATGTGTATCTTTTTTATTTAATTGAGTTTATTGAAGAAATTGTCCTTGAAAAAAATGACTATTGTAAGGGAATTCACTGAACTGTTTCCCGAGGAATTGCTTGGTCTTACTACATTAGAAATTTTGAATTCTTAATTGATTTTATACCCAAAACATTTCAAATATTCAAGACTCTATATAGAATGACTATTGTGGATTTAGATAATATAAAGAGAAAACTATAAGAGAATCTAGATAAACGGTTTATATGCCCACGTTCTTCACCATGGGGTGCACCCGTCTTCTTTTTCTAGATGCAGGATTGTTAAATTCTTCTTTTCATTGATTATCTTGAGATTTGAAAATCTTGATAAATAACAAGTATCATATACCATGAATTGATTAATATTTAGATCAGCTACACAGATCACAATACTTCTCCATGGTGGATCTGTGGTCTGGATATTACCAAGTAAGGGTAAACATTGAGGATATCCCCTAGATTGCTTTTTGTAGAAGGAATGAGCAGTATGAATTCATAGTAAGGATTTTCAAACTAGCTAATGCCGTAGAAATTTTCATGGACTTGATGAATAGAGTCTTTAGATATTACCTCATCAAATTATTTCCAATCATTATAGACAATATTTTAATATACTCCAAATCCAAGGAGGAGAATGAGGAGCATCTAAGCACTATACTAGAGACCATGCGAAAGGAGAAGCTCAATTAAATGTACACAGACTATGAGTTATGGTTGAATGAGGTCTCATTCTTGGGCCATATCATCACAAGAAATGGGATATATATTGATACCTATATGGCAGCTACAATTTAGGGATGGTTGAGGCCAACATCGGTGACTGATATTTATAGAATTATTTAGTTAGCTAGACATTATCGCCGATTTGGGAGAAATTTTTCACAATTATCAAACCCTCTTACCAAGATAACTCCGAAGGGGGTCATTTTTTTTAGAGATTTGAATGTGAATTGAGATTCATGGATTTGAAATGGATTCTTATCAAAGAACTCATCCTCACACTACCAATAAGTGGAACTTTTTATGGTATTCGTTGATTCTTCGATGAAGGACTTGGGCTATGTATTGAGGAAAAATTACAAATTCATTGTCTATTATTCAAGGAAATTGAATGTTCATGAGAAAAACTATACAACACACGATATAAAGTGGGCTACAATAATATTCACTTTTAAAATGTAGTGAAATTACCTATTTTGGGAAAAGTATGAAATTTATATGGATAAATAAAACCTCTAGTATATATATTCACACATAAAGAGATAAATACGTGCAAATAAAGATGGGTAGATCTGATCAAAGACAATGAATTCTCAATCCATCACCACCCCAGGAAAGAGAACAAAGTGTAAGATGCTCTATGTATAATGGAGCAACCAATTATATCATTGATAAGAATTTAAAGGGATCCAATATTCTAAAATTTGATGAAGATGGGTATGTGAATCATAATGAATTGAACATCATCAATCCTTTCACAAATTATTACTCAATCGTGTATTTTAGAATGGTTAATGGATGATCAAAAGTATGATGTGGGATTCAAAAGAAGCTGGAAACTATTATAAAAAGGAAATCCTTTGAGTTCAATGTCAATGAAGAAGGAATTGTGATACTTGGGTCAATGTTATGAGCTCCATCAAAACAGGAGTTAAATAATGATCTTTTGGATGATCCACATAGTTTGAATTTGTCTATTCACCTGGGAAACAAAAAGTTGTATCAATATATCTGAGATCATTATTGGTTGGATAACATTAAGACAATGATCGTTAAGTATACCTCAGCGTTCTTATTATGTTATAAAGTGAAGGCTAAGAGGAAAAATTACAAGGGGGATGATGAAACCATTACTCATACCAAAATGGAAATGATATAACATCACCATGGAATTTGTTTCTAGATATCTGAAGACATTCATAGGAAACAATTCTAAATGGGTTATTGGGGATCATCTTACAATGACTGCATCATTCCTTTCAATTAGGGAGGATGTCTCATTTTATCAAATAGGACAGGTATACATTACAAAAGTGGTAAAGCTGCATGGAGTACCACTATCTATTGTATTCGATCGAGATCCAAGATTCACCTCTATGTTCACTGAGAGTCTCCATGATGCTTTGAATACTCAACGGAACATCAGTATGACTTATCATCCTCAAATTTATGTCCAATCTGACTAGAGCATCCGAACACTTTAGGACATGTTGAGAATATACTCAATGGAATTAAAAAGAGTATGGGATCATTATATATATCTGGTTGAGTTCTCTTACAGCAATTGTTTCGGTTCAAGAATCCAAATGGCTCCTCCTGAATATCTTCATGGGAAGAGGTAAAGAACACTATCATGTTGGGATGATGTTGGGGAGAAAAAAATCTTAGGTCCATAAATGTTCAATTAAATGGTGTAGAAGGTTAAGACCATCCAACATCACATTAAAGGTGATGGGAGTTGACAGAAGATCTATGATAATAATCATCAATGAGACATAGAGTTTAATGTTAGGGACAGGGTATTTCTCCACATATAATTGTGGAACAGAGTTATAAGATATGGGAATAAGGGAAAGCTTAGTCCAATGGACGTCTTCCCATTAGAGAAGGTTGGTTGCATTGGAGCAGTGGCCTATCAACTAAAACTCTCACCGAACCATTCTCAAGTACATGATGTATTTCATGCATCAATATTGAGTAATTACATACATGATCCATCACATGAACTAATTCCATAGGTGGTACTATTGCACAATTACATCTCATATGAAGAGAATCTAGAGAAGATCTTAGATCATAGGGAATGTTTTCTGAGAAATAATGATATGTCATCCGTCAATGTGTTGGCGTGAAACCAAAAGTTTGAAAAATCAACATGGGAATTAGAGGAAGTGATGAATCAGAGATACCCTAATCAATTTTAGTGTGGTTAAAGGAAATTTAAATGGTGTAATTTCTTAAGGGGGAAGATTGTAAAGAACCAATGTTTTATAAATAAAAATGTCTATTGATATAATTAAATGTCTTATTATGTAAAATAGTTATATAAAAAATTAACTATCTTAGTTTTATATTTTTATTATTTTAAAATACCATTAAGAATTGTTATTGTTTCTTATATAACCATTGAACAATGAAAACATGTTTAGTATAAATATAGCGAATTGACAAATCCAATTTACTCAGAAATAGGAAGAGATGGCCTCACAAAATATAATTACTCTATAAGAATCCCATTTGTTAGAGCTTGGACAAGATGTAGCATCACTGGGATTCACTCTTGACCAATCCCAAGCTGATAATCAACATGTTTATATTGAACAAAATTTTCTATGGGAGAATAGGATGTTAATAGATATTACCACCAAAGCGATGTTATTTGTGCCACCCCAAGAGCCTGCCACTATGATTATGTTCATTTTTTTATAAGTAATATATATTCATTTTGTTATTATTACTTTGAAAATGTTTTTTAAATCATAAATTGTATTTCTATTTATCATTTTAATTCAATTAAGATATATAATTTAATGAATTAAAGAATTTTTTAATTAATTGATATTTTTATAAAATGTTATTACCAATTAACGTTTTTAAAAAATATAAATTATTGTATAATTTTTTGTCATGTAGCTGAAATTTTTATAAATGTTTGAATACTATTTTCATCAAAACCAATGAATTTTCAATAAATGTATGTTTTTATTTTGAAATTTTAAATTCACATATTAAGAAAATTATTTAGATAAAATTAATTTCATTTTTAGATTTAGGATGTTTAAATTATCGAAAGATAAATTTTTCAAAAATTTCTGAGACAGTTTAATTTTTGGGTAAAAATAAAATATCATTTTTATATATAATGTCTTTATGACATCATAATGAACCAATAGTGTAGTAATAAAGTACTATAAAATGGTTTTTCGTCCAATATATTTTTTAACTCTTAGATAATGTGATTTTAGACCTATTTGAATGATTTTATGACGCCTTAGTGGACCCGCAACACTTTTAATTGTTTTATAAACTTTAAAATGATTTCCTTGAATGTGTGACTCGAATCCACATAAGAGAGCCCAATAATTTGATAAGTTCTTCTATTGTACTTTTAAATTAATTTTTTCCAATCCACTTTTAAAAAATCCATGGGATAAAACCATGGGTTTCTTTTTGGTTTTAAATATTTAATTTTATAGATTGCAAAATCAGATTTTGTGAAATATTAAAGAATTTCGCTCTCTTTTTCAATATAAACCCCCCAATATCCCACTTCTATTCTCCAAAAACACTTTTAGAACGTCCCTACTCTTCAATCCTCTGTCTAGAATCCACCCAAGGCACCCTAATATCCAATGAAGCCCTTACCAAGCCTCTCCCAAGCCTTTTGGATCACACTTCTAAGTAAGAGATTTCCTTCCTTTCACACTTTTGTCCAAGTTTCATTATGTTGTTATACCATTTTTTCAACTAAAATGTTTGGGTATGATTTCAAACATCCCCAAACGTCCCTACCTATGATTTAATGGTGAGAGAACTCTTTATCTCTCATTAAGGACACCAATGTACACATGTTTCCATGCTGAAATTCGGTAAAGAATTTCTCTATTCTCCTTTACATTCCTGAAATTATTTTATATTATGCATATAAATTCCATTACATGTGTTGGGATATTCTGTTCACTGACTCCATTACTATGCATTTCATGTTTAAATTATGATATACAACATTCTATATCATAAACCCGTTTTACGATCTCTACTTGACGCTGTTATGCTTCTAAATTTACGCTGAACTTTCCCATACCAAAATCATCATGTAAGTGAATACCATACCCATTTATCTATTAATGTTATTCACCATTATGCCAATGTATTGTTGATTAAGGACATAAATTTATGTATTTCCCATTTTTATTCATTGTATAAATTATGATGTTTAATGAATCCATGTTGTATGATCCTTGTGGAACTCTTATGAATGAAATGAATTGCTTATAAAGGGTGCGCCTTGATAGTGCTCTAATGCATTGGGTAAATATTTGTATAATGATATTTCACGTGTAGTATGGGTTTATTCATACTATTTCTAGTGGAATTAGGGTTTATTCCAGATAAATCAAGTGAAATTAGTTTTTACTCATGCTCCATGTGAAATGAGGCTTGGATCATTCTAATATCAGGTTAAATGTTGTAGCCACAATTCCATGATAGGATAGTCATGCTATTTCAGGCCATTATGTTCATATATATATTATGCTTCATTGATATACCTATTTCCTTAAATGCACTATATTCTCCATGTTATGCCTTATTTACTTCATAAATGGGATTTATAGATCACCCTTTACTTATGCATGTCCTCATGTTTTCCCATGCAATGCTATGTACGAAGGAATTTTGTGGTCATGTAAAAGAATATTTAAATAAAGATGTTATGTTTTATGTTCTATGTGGTTATTTATTGTCCCTAATTATCTCAATACACCAGGACCCTTGATCCTCAATGTTTTCTTAAGTGTAAGTTTATGTAATAAATAATTTTTATGTGTGTAATAATGAGTAGGGTAGTCATAATGTTTTAAAAGATGTATAGTTTTCTATTAAGGGAAGGTTTTCTAAACATAAAATTGATAGTGAAGGTGTTATAGGATTTTGAAATAGGTTTTTGTCCTCCATGTTATCCACAACTGAAGGAGGAATTTTTTATTAAATCTCATGTATCTATATTTCCTATACATCCTAATTAAACAAATATTTAAAGATACCAGCTATATTAATATAGGTGTGATGGAATAGAAATAGATATTCATTATTTTAGCATGCAATTTTTTACATAATGTTAGATTAAAAATGAGAGATCACTACTGAAAATGATGATTCATCATTCTCGAGTGATTCAACACAAATTGATGAATATATCAAAAGATTTCATGGTGTTGTTACCAATGAAATATTTAGGTAATATTGTGATTTGGGTTAACGATGATTAGTTGATTAAAATTGTTCAATTTATTATTATTCATGATATTATGTCTTTGTATTATCTTTTTAGACATTTCCTTTAGATGTTATTTTTATTACATGTAGTTCATCTCTCTATTGTATCAAGTCATGACACAAAAATTACCACTCACTTTCGGATAGGTCTTAAAATTCCGTTTGTTTAAAAAAGAAGTTTTTTAAAACATTTGATATATTTTTTAATAGATGGTAAGTCCATATGATTTAGACTTGTAAGATATGATTTATACTTTCTCTTTTTATTACCTACAAAATTGGATTTACCGTATTCTATTTCATGAATTTTCATATAATAAAATTTTTTATTTCCATTATACATATGGAACCATTTATGGAATTATATGGATTGTGGTGTCAAAATTAATCATGTTTTCTTGAAGTCAGTGAGATGAAAAGTTTTGCACCAAAAATAATAGAATAAATACCAATGATTTTTTCTTGGGAATTCCTCTTGATCATGAAATCAAGGATAATGTTTTTGGTCAAAATCCTGACAGTCCTCCTAGGCCTGATGGATTCAATAATGGTTTCTTCCAACTCCATTGGGATGTTATTCAAAAAGATGTTTGCAAGCTAGTTCAGAATTTTTTCTTGACAGGTTTCTCCCCCATGGTATCAACGCTCAATTCCTTACCTTAATACCCAAAGTGCCCAATTCCTCTGAAATTCACACGGTTCGTCCTATCAGGCTCATCAACTCCATTTATAAAATTATCACTAAGCTAATTACCAATTGACTCTCTCCCTTGTGTAATAGAATTGTTTCTTGGAATCAATTTGGTTTCATCAGAGGGAGGTCCATTCAGGAATGCATTTGTCATGCATCTGAATCCATTAATCCCCCCAATAAAAAATCTGGAGGAGGAACCATTTCCATCAAGCTTGACATTCGGAAGGCCTTTGAAACTATTGACTGGGGTTTAATTTTCAAAGTTCTTCGGTCTTTTGGATTCAATGATACCTTCATTAGTAGGATAAATTCTATCTTCAACTCGGCTTCTATCTCTATCCTCATAAATGGCTCTCCTATGGGTTATTTCAAATATTCGAAAGGAGTACGACAAGGTGATCCTCTCTCACCCATTATTTTTTCCATTTCGGAAGACTACCTTAGTCGCCTCCTCACCTCTCTGGTTCACTCTAACAAGGTTAAGCCCATTCTGGCTGCCAGAAACCTCAATGTCTCATCCCATCTCCTTTATGCGGATGACATTATTCTTTTCCTTAATGGTGGAAAGAACAATATCGCCCCTCTCAAAGCTTCTCTTTCTCATTATGAGGAGATTTCGGGGCAATCCATCAATTGGAGAAAATATTTTATTTTCTTCGGTAAATCCTTCCCAACTTCCAGAAAGACTCACATCATTGAGAGTCTCGGTATTAATGAAGGGTCATTTAATATTACTTATTTGGGTGTCCCTATCATCCGGGGTAGGCCTCAGACCTCGTATTTTAGTGATCTATCTTCCCAAATCATTAATCATCATTCTTCATGGAAAGGAAAAACTCTTTCTATGGCTGGTAGGATATGCCTTGTGAAAGCTTCTCTTGTCTCCAAAACCTATTACAAGAACCTATTCTCCCGCTTGGAATCCAACTTCCCTTGGCTGAAGTCTTTTTACAAAACCTGGATTAATCCCTTCATATTTAATCATGTTTGGCGTACTTCCCACAAATGAAAACCCACTGAGGTATGCCTTCAATCTTTTGGGGTTCAACTCTGCTCTAGATGTCCGATTTTTCATCAACAAAGGGAATACATCAATCACTTGTTTTTGTCCTATGCTACGACCTCTGCTCTTTGGAATTTTGTTACATACATTTTTTATTACAGAAGGTTAAATGCTGACTCTATTTTCACGCTTCTCAAATTATATATGGAGATGGATCTTTTTCCATAAATTAAAAACCTCTTCCTTGCTATAGTTGCGGATCTTCTTCACATTATCTGGTATGATAGAAATGATATTATACAAAATGGTGTCTCATGAAATCTTAATGCAGGTCTCTTGAGAATTCTGATTTCTATTAGGGATGCTTCCACTCTTTAGAATGCCAAATGTGCTAACTCGGTTAGTGACATTGGCATTCTTCGCCGGCTCTGTATTAAAGGTAATTACAATCAGCCAAAGCGTCCTTTTGAAGTGTTTTGGGAAACTCCGATCCCTGGCTGGATAAAGATCAATGTTGATTGAGCCTCGAAAGGAAACCCTGGTCCCGCGGGATGTGGAGCCATCTTCAGAGACTACCTTGGTCATTTCTAGGGATGATTTTTTGGTAGATGTGGTTCTGCCTCTGCGCTGGAGGCATAGATGTTGGCTGTGATCCATGAGGTCAAATTTGATAAATTAAAAGTCTAGGACAATATCTGGATTGAGAGTGACTCCACCACCATCATTCAAGCCATTTGGAATGGTGTGGTTAATCTTGCCTGGCCTCTCACAACGCTCTGGAAAAACTGCCTTAGTACTCTTCAGGAGATCAGATACATTGCCACCCACACCTACAGGGAAGCTAACAAGGTGGCGGATGGGCTTTCTAACAAGGGGATCAACCAGGCCATTACATGGAGTGATACTTTACTGGATTATCTCCTCCCTTTCTATGAAAGGGATTGTAATAAAATTTCTTATTTTTGACTTTTGTGATTTTCTTCCACCTTTTAATAATATTTTGGGTCTTGGTCTCTTACCAAGACATTTCCTTTAAAAAAAATCACGACTTCCTTAAAATGTCCCCAATGAATGTTTTTATGGGATGTAGAAAAACGTTAATTTTATGTCTACTGTTTATTAAAAAGTGTCTTATTATGGAAAATTTAGGATCAATTTCATATTCAGTGGCATTGCCTTTGAGTTTATATCAGATACATGATTTGTTTCATGTTTTACTATTATGTAAATATACACCTGATACTTATCATGTTTTGATCTCAGAGGCGGTAAAGGGGTAAAAAATATTTCACTACTAATAATGTCTATACCGATGTGGATATATGCATGGAAAACAATTTATATAGCTGTAGCCAACCTACAGTCATGGGAATGAAATTTTTATAGCTATTGGGTACCATATGGCCATAACTGTTTATTATCATGGCTATAGTCAAACTTTCAACAAACATAGTAGGAAATTTTATAAACACATGAGGGATTGGTGAAGAAGAAATATACAATGACGTAGAATGATTATGTCTATCAGCTCAACCTAACAACCACCTTACCATTTTCATATGAGTATATGTCTATATGCTCATCTTAGACATCCAATATATATAGGAATAATTAGTCATGGATAGAAAAACATACCAGAACCCCTTTTTTCATTAGCATTCATCACTTGTAGAAATTTTCACATCCATGATACCCTATAACTAAACGCATCAGCAATAATCGTCATAGTCATGTCACATATACCATATATCCTTGGGAATTAGTGGCCCATATCCACAATATCTTCCTAAAATTGAATATAATACAATTAATAAACATTATCTATATACATAAAAATTTATGTAGTATAAACATAGAGATATTTTCCCTACTTCTATAATAATTATGTTTAAATTTGAGAAATCATTTAAAAAAACAATCTTATAGACATTTCCCACCTACTTGTGTTCATTGGGTGATCCACATGGATCACATATATTGATGGAATGTTGCTTGTGGAAATAGGAGAATCCTGGAAATACCACCATGTAGAATGCTTTATAGGCAAAATATCAGTGGGATATAGCCATATACATCACTCTTAGCTATATCCCTTGATCTATATCTGCATAATTTGGTTCCAGAGGCACGGTTCCTATAGAAATAATCTATATCCATATGAAATGATGATATAGAAACATTCATGGATCAGGGTTACTAATATATTTTTTCAAATTTTGTCCATTTTAAGAAAAATTGAGGTAATAATCTTGGTTAAAGTGAGAATGTGGTACAAAATAAGGTTACTCATCTGATTTTGTTTTTTATGATACTACAAGATTGTGGAAGTAACATGAGAACCTAAAATTGATTTAGGGGGAAATATACCAAGCTATTTAAGTGATAACTATAATATTGAAGAAGTAATTTCTTTAAGAAGGGGATAAAGTGAAAACAAAGCTAATATTAATAGCAATTCAATTTCATTTCTTATAATTATTAATTATTATATTTTATTTAATCACATTCATTATATTAACTTCATATGGAAATTGAATTTGAATAATGAAATAGTTTTATTCTAGAAAAATGTTTTCCCACCATTTATATGGTATTATATAAAATATAATAAATATGTTTAAAAAATTAGTTATATAAAATAGAATTAATTTTGGATATTATCTAACCAAATATATATTATGATTATTTTTCTCTTTTTTCTTAAAAGATGTTTTTTTAAGTGAAAATACATATTTTTTACAAAATTGTAATTTATTTTTCAGGATGTAATCATTTTCATTATATTTTATATTTGTTTTAAAATTTAATTACTTCACATTGCATTAAAATAATCTAACTAACTCCCTATCAATCCTCATTAAAAATTATTTTTGAATATGTTTTTAGGGCTTAAAATGTATTTTTTTAAAAATAGACTTTCATTAAATTTTTATTTATTGTGTTAAAATTAATTTATGCAACTTCTGGATAATGAATCCTATAAAATTTATTTCATATTTTTAATCATAATATTTGAATTCAGTTATGTGTAAAATTATATTTTTTTCATTATGAATAATAACTCTTGAAAAAAGGTGGTCAATGTGATAAAGGGTTAAAAATGGTTAATTAATGTTTACACATAGTGAAAATATCAACAAAAAAAAATTACCATCATCTTTCATATATTATTGAGGGTCTTCTTCCTTGTATAATTATATATTGTTTTGAATTTCACTAGTTCAAATTGGTTTTGAGAAAGACACTTATTATATTTTAATGTAAATAATAATTATAAGGGTTCCACCCTCCTAAATAATAAATGGAAACCACTTCTCTAAACTTTTCAAATCTACTTGAACACTCTATATATAAACATAACTACCCAAATTCCTCCCTAAAATTCCAACCTCTCCCCATAGGTTCTATTGTGACTATAATACTCTCCTTGATTGCTTATATTGTATGCTAAAAGTGGTTTCCCGAAATATGTTGTATAAACATTAACTATGTTATTTCATCTATATTTCTTCTAATAAACCCTTAAAACATATCATAAATATTATGATATAATAAAACCATTATACCATACATATTTAAATGTTATTATATTTAAGTAACATATCATATTTCACCGCATTTTCCATACCATGGGAAATGGAAACATAACTTGTACGTATGTATAGACTACTACCTCCATGAAGTGAAGTGTTTCCTTTATCATAACATACTCACATGTTTTTTTATTATAATGTATTTAATGAATGTTAATTATATTAATGACATAATTTTTATTCTTTAATGATAACATATTACTTATCATCTTACCCTTTCGTCCAATGACACCATAAATTTTGATACCGAAACCTCATATTAGATAACTTGTATGAAACACAGAAAAAAGAATATAATGGAGTATAAAATCCCATGATATTGTGATCTATTTATTTATATTTATTTAAATCAAATTTATATCTATCAATGCATGAAACATCTGGTTTTAAATAAACACAATACTCTATTAAAATACTATTATTTAAACATGAACATTATGAAATAGTCATTAAGTTGAAGGTTTCTAATATTAATTTCAAAATTAGGAAATTATAATAGTTTACACGTGTTGAAAATAAATAAAAGTTTTATATAATTGGAACACATAAAATAATAACCATTTGAATGAAAAAATTATTTTTCAAAATAAGGATTTTTTTTCTAAAATTAGGTTAATTCACGATTTACTCTAATAAATTTATTTTAATTATTAACACATTACTGTAATTTATTTTATATAATTGAAACAAGTTTTTAAATCATAATTTCAAAAGTATATTATGGTTTATTTTAGGTATTTTTATTAAAAACACGTTTTTTATGAATGGTGAAAATAATTATTTTTAATTGAAATGTGAATTTTCATTTAAATTTTACGAGGTTAATTTTAAATTAAAATTTTCCAATTATATGATTTTTAATTTTTAAATATTGATTCAAAATTTTTTATTATAATTTTTTATATTATAAAATAAGGTCAATTAATTTTTTTTACTATATTGATTAGTGGTAATAGTGAAAAATTGATTACAATGATAAAAGGTAAATTGGGTTTTATGCATTACATGCATATGTTTTACAAATTAATTTTCAAATAGTTGAGATCTATATTTTATAAATTAAATTTATAATTTATAATTATTATTTAAAAATTATATAGAAATCCTAGATTTATTTTTTCATTAATAATAAATTAACTAGTATTAAATAACTAGTTACTACGGTGAATATTCAAATTTTACTAGTGAGTAAATCATAACGAATATGAAATGAAATGTTTAAATAAATTTTTTGAGGTAGAGGTGTGGATAAACAATATAATATTTCTTCTATATTATATATCAGTTTTACATCCACATGAGGTGAGAGTGTTCTCCAATTATTGAATACTTTGGAGTAATTACAAAAATCCCACTCCTCCTCAATTATAAAAGGGCACTCACTCCTCTCTCTTCTTCACACATCTAATGCTATTTTGATCAACCAAGACCAAACCAAATAAATTAAGAACATCAATAATATCATACTATAATCCTTATTGTAGTAATAAATGCGACGTAGGAAGTATTTGGTGAAAACACATGAACAATACCTAAATAAGTTGTAATATTCTTCAACAAGTGTTTTAATTTTATTTCAACCTCCAACATATTCAATTATTATTTAACCATACTGTTATAATTAAATCATTATGTAATATAAATGGAGATATTTCTATATTTTTTAATGACCTATAACCACCCCAACATCTATTAAATGGGTTACAGAATCATTAATCGTTTGTATGACGGACTTCCACCTCGCCAACAAATGACATTTTTTTTCATTAACACATCTCATTGTTGTGTTTAATGATAGATATAATATATATATATATATATATATTATATTTATAAAAAAAATTATACCTTGGGATTAATTATATAATATATAAAATTTTTCACTTTCCATTTCATATGGGAGATGATAAAATCACTCATGTGTACGGTTGACTACCTTCTCACAAAGAGACGTGATTCGTCTTTCACTAAATCTTTACATTGAAGATGGTAAGGATAAATTTAATAAATATATGTTATATAAAATATATAAAAAAGATAATCATGAAATAAATATCGTTCTTCAAGATAATATAATATTTTCTTTCTTACACAGATGTTGGATAATGTCTCTGATGTCCTTGTGGACTACCACCTTCATGAAGCGATGTGACTCTCTTTTCATCACAACAACAAATAAATGTTTTTTTAAATATATTAATAGAAAAAATATGTTATATATACTTTAAAGCTTTATCATTCTATAAGGAGAAAATATTAATTACCTTCTTTCCATAATTATCATTGAAAAATGGAACGTTACTCATACGTACGTACAACCGTCATCTCCATGATCAGAGGATACTTAATTTCAAAAAACATTCATTCATGATTGATATTAAAAGTATAATTCGGGTGTAAGTATCATAATTCTTTCAATATTATTATTTTATTAATTTAAAAAAACTATATAGTAATCATAAGAATAATAACTTTCATAACAAATTATGAATCATAAAATAAGGCAATTAACACCCGAAATAGTGAATATAATTAATGATTTAAAATGAGTGGGTGATTAAATGTTTTGAAAAGGTTCATATATTATTTAAAAGTAATAATATAGTTATATTAAAATTTAATAACTTATTTAAAACCACTATAAATGATTTTAGAGAATGTTCATCCAAAATTAAGTGTGAGATAGTGGATTTGTCTAAATTTACATTCTATCGAGGCTTATATATTATTATATAAAAAATTTAATTTTTGTGGTGTATATACATCCCATTTGAATTTTATTATCCTAATTCATCCATACATTATGGTATTTTATGTTTCAATTTGATTCATTTCATCAATGGGGATTTTACTTGAAAATTACCAAGAAGTAAAAGTTATTATGCAATCTCACCATTTTTTGGGATTTTTTTATTTTCCTTGAAATATTAACATTCATATAATATTTTTTATTTTAAAGTACATTTATCTTATACATCGATATTATTTCATGATGGACATTATTTAAGAGAAAATTGTATACCATTTTCAATTACTGTGTTTATGTATAAAGTTATTTCATTAACTGGGGAAATATTGATAAATATGTATATTTTACTCAATATTAATATTTTGATGATAAGTTATTTAGATTAATGAATTAAATTTATCAAGTGGTATGTGAGGAATGCCTTGGACCTATATTGAATGTGGGGTACAGTAAAATAAAACCCCTTGATTCTTTATTAGGACTAAGTGGACAAATAATGGGGCTATATATATTGGTTTTATACCTATAGTATTTAAACTAACACTTAAAATGTCTTGAATGTAGATGTATCAGGATTCATGATATAATGGAATCCAAAAATTAAGAATTACATCCATTATGAATTTTATTTATTATCCATGATATTTTCACAATTATATTATATCTAAAATAATTTCAAACTCATTTTATTTATTAAATGTTAATTATTTTAGGTTATTAACATTCCCGTATTGATTTTGAATTATCTTTTATTATAATCGAGTTATATAAATGGAATGTGTGTTCATTTATTAAATTTACATATTGATTAGTATTGTTTAATTCATAATCGCTTCTATTGGACTTAACCCTTAATGGGTATTTGTGATCACCCACACTTTTTCATTTAAAAGTAAAACAAAAAGCCTAAACTGTTTGAAGTGGAATGTTACAGTGATGGTTTTAATGTTATTCAAGAAAAAATAATACATGTTGACATTTTTGTTTTCAAATGTCATGAAAGACTCAAGTATGTGTCTATTTTACCATGACAACAAAGATATTAGATACATCAAGATTTAAGCCCTTTTATATTTTTTTAAATGAAATAATGAATACATGGACCCCAAGATACTGGGGTCAGGGTCTCTACTGTTTTTATCAATGTAATATTAGAATAAACCTTGGGAACTAGATGAAAAAAACACATATTCGGGAAGCTTACCTTATGATAAAAAATTAGGATATGTCTATAATAACATCATTTTGTTTTTTAAGTAATATATTATGTTATTTTACACAAAATAAATAATTTTATAGATAATACACGTTAAAATGGTTCTAATGTAGATCTACCTTAGGGTAATTACCCTAAAATTGGTGTATTTGGATTAACCCGATTATCACCGGGAGAAAAAATGGGCCTTACTACATACCTGGTCTGACACTACCATCATATATTCTTTTGATAATTCAAATTTTCTGTTGCAACTAATATATTGGATTAAAAAATAATGATATACCAAAAGATTCCAATATTGTGATAATGATATTAGGTAAACAAAAAAATTTAAATTTATGTTATCTATTTAACAAGTTTTAAGATTATACTGTATGAATCATGTTATTATGATCTAATCTATTGTATAAAATTTCTATAAATAGTCCAAAAAATGAATTTAAACTATATTAATTCACCTAATCCTATAATTGAGAATGATCATTTCATTGATGAGATTAAGCTAATATTTAAAAGGGATATCAACTCTTAAACATTGTAATAATATTAGTACATAGTATCATGTTCTAACAACATAGATAAATAATTTCATAAATATTATTTCGTAAAATGGAAGAAATAAAATAAAATAAAGGGAGAGAAAAAGGATTTTTATGGGAAGGTGGGAAAGATGGATTTTCCAACATGTGATAATTGTGGAAAGAGGAACCCTAGTACATCCTTAAAAATAATGAAATTTTTCTACATATGTGTAATGATAGGACACAATTACATTACTTTCAAGGGTAAGGAAAACAATTCCAATGTTTAGTACTTCAATTATATGAATATATGGAACTGCATAAATTAATTCCCCAAGAATATAAGAAATCTATGTTAAAAGAAGCAGTGATTCATGGTCATGATTATTTTATTTCCACATATGAAGTGGAATAATTATGGTTTTTGTTTTTGGATTAATGAAATATTTAATTTATTTATTTTATCAATCATATCAAGGTTATAACAGTTTTTAATTTTATATGGAATGTGATTTAGTATATTTTCATTAGGGACATGATAACATAAGTTGAACAATACCAATAAAAATAAAAAATTATTCATTATAATGTTGAACTTATGGGAAAATTAATTATTGAGGGAAGATAACCCTTAATATGTCCTTGATGTTGAGATAATGAATATTCAAAAATGATATAATTGATATGGATAATGTAAATTGTCTATTAATTAATACCTCAAAATGAATTTTTTATTTTGTATAATTTTATTTATGTGATTATTGATAGAGTTTACAAAATTTTGGGATTTTGGAATATGTTCAATAATCTGTTATTTATTTATGATATAAGGAATAATGCTAGTTTACGATTTGTTTTTATGTAATTTATGTTATCACCATGTTTCTATATAATACATGATGAATGTATTCACATGTTTGGAATTTTATTATTATGATATCTTCCATGTTTTATGGGGAATAAGGATAACATTATTTTGGAAAATGAGTATCATTAATTAAAATGGATTGGATATTAATATTTGTTAGTAGTATAAGATTAACCATTTATGAAATGGATTAAGTTAATTATTGGAAGTGGTTTTTGATATTATTATATTATGTAACATTATATAGTTTTATACATATTTGATAACTTTTACTATTAACTTTTTAATAATAGTACATAAAAGGAATGACTTATCATTCAATTTTGGATCATACTATCCCATAAATTTAATTATAGTGTATCAAAAATAATATATTCATATTGGAAATTAATTTTCTATAATAAGAAATGAACTAGAAAATGTTATAATAATAACCAAAACATGAAAATTTTCTTATATTAAGTTATGAAGTCACTATATTTTCTTATTTTGTAAGTATAGATATTAAAGAAGATCCCCAGATATAGGAAAATGATCTAGAAAAATATCACATACTACATTAATTTCCAATGAATTAAATGGTCCCTCAATGCCTCACATATATATTTTTGTGTGGTGTTTATCCTTTTTGGTATCACCCACTTTTTAGGATGAATGATCTCCATCACTCTATATTAATAAATCAGTGTTATTATTCTCTTATAGATCTATGATTCGATTTCCCAACTATGTCCTCCAAATTGGAAACATAGATATGCTATTATTCCATTTAAAATTTTCACTTCCTTTTCTCTCTTATCATGATTTTATTTTATCAACCATTCTCATGAAGTGTGATTTCATAAATATTTTTTATAAATATAAAACCCTTTATTACCAAGATCAAGATTAAATTTTGGGGATAAAATTTATTTATGGGGGTAGAATATAACACCAAAATATTATAAAATATGAACATCCTATTCAATAGATTGTGTAACCCAAAACCACATTATTAGAAGAGAATATAACATATCAATACTTTATGATATAATTATTTTTAAATTATTATATATATCTGATTTATTTTAATTCACCCAAAACCAATTTTGAACGAAACACAATACTCTATTATAATATTATTATTTGAACATGGGCATTATAATTTATCCATTTAGATGGAAATATGAATTTCTATTACTAAATTACGAAAAATATATGATATAAATATTTGGAAAATAATATCAATGGTAATATATTTAATATAAATAAAACAATAAGCATTTGAAATAAATATAAATTCTTTTCGAAAAAATTATATTCTTTTCAGAAAGATGATTAATCAAGATTTTCACACATATTTCAATATTAATTTTTATCAATTTTATAAATTTATTTTAAAAAACTCTATTTTATTTTTAAATAATAATGTCAAAATTATGGTAGGGTTAATTGTTTGGGATTTTTATCAAAAGTTTCATTCTTTGATAAATATTGAAAATGTTGAAATTTAATTGAAAATCCACTGTTTGTTTAAATAACATATAATGATTAATTATTTCATTAATTGGTTATAAAGACATATTATTTAAATTAAATATTATTTAATACAATATATTATATTTTAATCATTTTCATATTGAATTTTGATTTCCATATATTATAAACATTTAAAAAATTTCTCTTTAAAAATAAGCTTTCTTGCCGCATCTATGGGATTAATTTTAAATCAAAATCATCAAACTATATAAATTGAATATTTAAAATGGATTCAATATTTGGATTAATAATTAGTTATATTATATAATATGTTCAACATATTTTTTATTCATAATTATTAGTTAAAATAGTTAAAAGTTAATTATAGCGATTATGGTTAAAACATGGTTTTGTGAATTACATTCAATTTTGATAGAATTGATTTTACACCCAAATAAGATCTTTATTTAATAAAATGGATTTTTTATTTATAATTACTAGGTATTAATTATCTATTAATTTTCATTTTTTCAGTTTAATGTTTAAATTACCTATGTTAAAAAAATAATTTAAAATAGAGAAAATTAAAATGGTAAAAGTGAGTAAAGTAGAAGGGATAATGAATGATAGGTTTAAAACATGAATTTTTTTATAGATTTATGGATTCAAAATATCTTATCTATGCTAAATTATTTATCGAATATTGAGCCACCATAGGTTAGAGTGACCTACAGTTATTGATTAAAATTGAGTATTTACAAAAATAACACTTCTCAATTATCAAATGGCACTCGCTCCCCTTACTTCATCACACCTATCAATACATTTTTATTAATGAAGAAATAACCAAATTACATCCTAAAT
The DNA here is from genome assembly GCA_963277665.1 of Viscum album. Lineage (NCBI taxonomy): Eukaryota > Viridiplantae > Streptophyta > Magnoliopsida > Santalales > Viscaceae > Viscum > Viscum album. The sequence continues at coordinate 1,650,145,551 of OY728121.1, read as the reverse complement.
TCTATACTATAATCCTATAATCATTATTTTGGGAAAAAATCCAACCTAAAAAGACATTGGTTAAAACATAACGAGATTACCCGAAGAAGAGGAAATGTTATCCAATTAGCATTTTTATTTATTCATCCAACTGATTTAATTATTATTATGATATGGTTATATAATAACTTATGTATCTTCCACATACTAAATTATTTTAAAGTTAATTTAATTACCTAAAACCACAACCAATTCCATTAAATGAGTTATGAAATCATCATTCGTGTGTACAATGTATTGTCGCCTCATGGACGAGCATCATTTGTTTTTCCTTTACCACTTCTCATGGTTCTATATGATGATTTATATAATGAATATATATAATATTAAAGACATAATTATAACTATATATTCACATATAATATATAAATTTTTCATTTCTATTCCATATAGGATACAATAACGTTGTTTGTGTTAACATCAAACCACTGCCTCACGAAGCGCTGTGATTCATCTTTCAGTAACACATTACAAGGTAGGTGATAAGGATAATGTTACTGAATATATGTGATAAAACATAATTAATTAATTAATTAATTAAAAACATAACCATATTGTGGATAATATAATAATATATTTCTTACATTGAAAAAAAAATAATATCACTCACGGATGTGTGGACGACAACCTTTATAAAGCGATGTGACTCTTTTTTCATCCCCACACCACGAGGATGATGAATATATGTATTTTTAATCAAATAAGTTCTATATATATGATATTATTATCATTGTAGATAGATAAAATAATTCATACATTTATTCCATAATGATCACTAAAAAATAGAAATGTAACTCATGCCGACGTATGGCCTACCATCTCTATAATTATATCTTACTAAATTTCTAAAACAATATTTCATGATAGTTCTTAAAAGTATAATATATTGTTAAATATTATAATTATTTCAAGATTTGTTTATTAAGATTATGTAAAAATATAATATTCCTGATAATATTAAATTTCATAACAAATTACGAATGAGAAATCAAGGAAATTAACAATCGAAACAATGAAAATAATGGATGATTATTGGAAAATGGGTAAAAAAATGATATAAATAGAATCATAGATGATATTATAAATAATAATTTGTTTTGGAATGAGTTAATAACTTTTTTATAAGCATAAAATATAAGTCAAAGTAACATTCACCCAAAAAGTGGAAGAATGTAATAGATTTCATCTTAGTTTACATTCTATTGAGACTTAATTTTTATTATACACCAACTCAATTTTATCTATTATATACATTCCACCATTAACCTATAATATCATGATTCACTCATACATCATTTTATTTTACATCTCACATTGAAAATTTTCATCCATGTTTATTTTACATGAAAATAATGAAGTTGTAAAAGTTATTGTTAATTATCCCATTATGTTGTGATTATTAACATTATCTGTAAATAATCAATTTATTTTATTCATTTTCCAATGAACATTACATATCACTTAAATATAAAAATTATTTCATTATGGATATGATTATTTCCTAAAACATATATCACAGTTACATATGGTTTTTACAGTGATTCTTATTTTATTTACTTGATAAATGTTAATAAATTTGTATCCTTTACTAAATGCAGTTATTTAATGATAATAAATAATGATTCATGAATTAAACCCATAATTGGATATATATGTAGTTCATTGGACATATAGAAATGGGTGGTACAGTGTATAATATATCTCATCAATGCATTAGTAGGTCTCAATTGACAAATATGTTGGAAAAATTAAATGGGTTTCAAACTGTATTAATTGAACTGTCCTGTTAAAGTTATTAATGGTAGAAATATCCTGATGCATAATATCATGGCATCAAATAATTATGTGTTCCTTAAATAATAACTGAGTTAATTTTGTCCAAGAAAATTATAAAATGATATTATCAATGGATGAATTTTATTCAAATTTTATTTATTAAATGGAATGGTTTTTCTTATATACCTTTGTATATTGATTATTACATATGTATTCATATATCCATGTTTTTTAATTGTAATGTGTGTTCTCTTATTTACCATTTCATATTTATTATTATTTACTGATTCATGATATATTATGTTATATATAACCTCAATAATAATTTTACCTCACCCTTATCTGTTTTCCTTTCTCAGTAATCCATGAAGTGTACTATGTTTTATAGTAATGGATATGATAGTGGGAGTACCCTTTTTTTAAAAACAACTTTGTTGTAATATGTTTTATTAAATGTAATGAAAGTATCATGCATAAATCTATTATACCAAAACTATTAATTTATTTTTTCCATAAGTATTTTATTCTGTGTATCATATTACAATGTAATAATGTGTTCTCCAGCTTCAGGCTACTATGGTAGGGGTCACTACACTCCGATAGAAAATTATAATTTCACTCGTGCATATGAGTGGACATCTATATCCATGAAGAGAGTTGATTTTTTCATATATAACATTATTGGAATGTTATAATTTTGTATTTAAATAATAGAAATGATAATTATTTCATTATTTATATTTTTAGATGATAGAACCATGAACCTATTTTTCATCATCAATTTACCATAGTCATTTTTGGATATAAGAATCATTCATCCTCAAAACACATGACATGAACTAAACTAATTTAGTAAGTACGTAATACATGGAAATTAATGGAATAACATGGATAATAATATTGCAATACCCTAAATAGAAGATATTTATAAAGTAACTAATTATTAAAACCTTATTACATATGATTTTTAAATTATACATGGTGATTCATAATCGAGGTAAGGGAATTTTAATTTAAATCATATTTTATGAAATTTAATTTTCTTATTATATTTTTAATCCAAATATAATTATTTAAATTTATATAAATATACTTCCATTAATAAAAAATATATATTAAAATTAATTTTAATCTATGTTTTAAATTCACTATAAAGGAATTAATGAATCTTTTAAATATATACCAAATAGGTTATTCTTGATTTTTTATATGTGTGAAATGAATTTTTTCTAAGCATACGTCACATGATTATAATTTCACAATATCAAGAATTTTAATCGCAAATAATATTTATCAAAAATATTTTTCTGTAATTTTAATAATATTGAATTTCATTTTCTTCTAGATATTTTTTGTTCAACTACTTTTTTTACAAAAAATAATAATTTTAGTTCATATTTATATGTGAAGCCGAATAGTGGTTCTAGATATCTATTAAATATACTATTTTTTTAAGATTTAATTATTTAAATTTAATGGTAAAGGTATTATTATTTTTTCCATGGTATCTTTTCATGATGATGAGTGAGCTAGGTAAATTTCTTTATTACAATGGGTAATGAATTTTTTATTCTCTGAATTTTATTTTAGTTGACTAATCTAGTTCATCAAATTTTAATGGTTCTTTTAAGGTTTATTTTTAGGGTAATTTTAAAATTATATCCTAGGGAACCTAAATTATATTTATATTATTAAAAAAGGTATTATGTAAATATTTTCATCACACAATGTATGAAAATAAGATTATGTTTAATAAAATTTCATCACACTTTGAAGAGTGAAATGTATATTTATCAAGGAATGAGTTTTTAGGGTTCTATTATCTTATAATAAAGCATAATTATTATTATAGTCCCTTCATTATCTCCCATGAAATGTTATAATACAAAAATTGATCTAAAAATCTTATTTTTTATAAATTAAATCAATATTTTCAGTCAATTTTTATCATGTAAAAAATTAAATTTTTTTATTGATTTTATAGTTTTTCTTATATACTGATTAAATAATTTACTTTTATATCCATAAATGAGATTATATTTATCTTTACATGATTTAAGATGATTTTAATTGGGAATAATGATGTGTAATAACTATATAATCCAATAACGTTTTACTTTCATGGGTTTTTTAAATTAATAAAGAGATAATTCAATGAAATAGATTTTTAAATTTAGTATTAATACTTTTTCTGTGAAAAAAATGTTCATTTAGAGGATTTTTCCCTTTGTAATTTATGGGTTTGATACATAATTGTTTTACCTAATTTTATAATAATATAACCCGAAATTATCCATGAAATATAATAATGTGAAATTTTTGCAAATAAACACATAGTTATGACCTCCTAAATTCACGGGTCGTTATATTGATACTATTTGTAATGATCATGAGTGGGATATTCATATTCCAAAGACCACCAATTAGAGCCTAAAACAAAATTCCCCAATCTGTATAATTATAATTAAAGACCCATAAGAACTTAAAATTAAAAACCCCACGAAAACCCAAGATATAAATTCATAAATAAACCCAATATCATAATAACCGAAATTCCTACTTTCCATACTCCATTAATGTCTTAATTGCCTCCCAATGTCATATAATACCATTAATTAACTATCATGTAATCAATTACTATAAAAATAATGTAATAGACAATATAAAAATTAATGAACCCGACTTCCAAAAAGCTAATACATAATAAATTGGATTCATATTGAATGATTTTTACCGTTTATCTATGAAATTAAATAATATAATGTAACATAGATTATTTTATAATAAAAAATAAGAGTTTTTGAGTGATGTAAATGTGGTGTATGGTGATTTTTAACTGTTATTTGTCCTGATGAAATACATGGGATCATCCTTCAATCATGAAAAAAAAGTACGATAAAAAGAGCTCTGAGAGGATAACTTTATGAGTTTCTTATCTATATACGGAGAGAATTAACCAAAGTAACCATCATATAATTATAGATGATTTGAAAAGAAATGACGAATGTGAACCATTTAATAAAAAACATTCCAGGATACTAGGTTATTATTGGATTCATCAAGAAACAACCTACATACTCACCCCACCAAGTACTATGTAATCCACCAAAACGTGCTAGATTCCATAAATGATTTTAAAAAATGGATAATTACACCTCTTCGAATTACCCAAATACAAAAACGTATAAAAACCCTTTAAAAATATTTAAAATACCAAAAATTATGTCCTCGTATTCACAAATTCATAAATGAATCCTAAAAAAATATGACACCTTTTCCAGATCAAAAAAATTAAATCAAAACAATGTTTTTTATAATTCAAATTATTGATTTTAATTATTAGTAATATGTATACAACAAAAATATGGATACATGATTCTATACATATCCTATTTTATTTTATTAGCTCATCTTGGATCATCAATATTTTATATTTCATATAATAATTGTTTATTTTTAGTATTTTTCCTTACACGTAACAATAAAAATCTTTCCAAAACAAGAAAATGTCATTTTTTGACTATTTAAACCAAAAAAAATTATAGTTCCCCTGAATGATTGGAAAATCCTTATCAACATTTTTATATATTTTTACTAATGTTGAAAGAAAAATAGTGTTCTTACATGATATTTGTAGTTCAATTTTTTTTATGCTTTTCAATTAAATACTTTCAGATTTACATGAAACAAGGAACCTAAGATATATATTTAATTACTATTGAAGAACTCATTAATCTAGAAATAGATCCCATGATAGAATTGATTAGTCATTAGTAGTATAAAAGAGGTAATTTTTTTTAATTTTTTTAATTAATACCTTGATGTGACTAGTTTTAAAATGGTATAAGAATAAGTAGTGTATAAAATCAGGTAGCATAAAATTGATTAAATTATATTTTAGAAACCCATTTTTAGTGAATGATTGATTTATGGTTTATTTGTTTCTACTTTAATAAGATGGAAGATAAAAATTTTTTTTATTAAAAGTATGAGTGAGAAAATTTGTTAAAGTAGAACTCACTTGGTATAAATATTTTATTTAAAATGAAATTTTTTTTAATGAAATATATTATTTACATATTATATTAGGGGGTAAAAAAAGCCAGTACCATTGGATTATGAATTTTTTACAGAAAAAATAATGGCGACTATAACTCAATGAGATTTAGATAATGTGTTTTTTAAAAATAGTGACATATTTTCTTTGTATTGAAAATATATATTTTTTTTAAATTTTCAAATGAGTTATTCTTACTCATATAAATTTATATTTTTTTATTGGAGACAGGTTATATGTGAAATATTATATAATTTTATATTTTGATCTTCTAATTTGGCTTGGTGATTGTAATTTTAATTTTATAGTTATTTTGTGAGTATAGTTATTTGACATATTTCAAATTGTTTCATTGATTCAATAATTCTGAAAATTATACAATATATTATTTCTCAACAAGGTATAAGAATTGTTGTGGTGGCCATTTTTTTACAATAAAAACATTTTTAAAGGACTAACATTCGTATATAACTATCTTAGTGGTGGAGTAGATTAGTATATTTTTCTAAAATAGTTTATTTATGGTTTCAAGAGTTGAATAAATGTTGGTTTCTTCTTAAAAAATTCATATAATAGTTTTTCATTCTATTAAAATATATTATTTTGATTTGATATGTGTTTAAATTTACCCCAAATCAATTCTGATTGGTAATATATTTTAATTTCATTATAATGATTTATTAAGATAATTTTTGTCAATAATTCGTGATTTTGGAATTTTTTGGTATTTTTTTGTTAAATGACATTCAATTCTTGTTAATTCATACCATTTTATGTTTATTAAAATTTATGTAATCTTTAGAGTCAAAATATATTTGATATCAGTCATTTTAGGAACACAAAAGTCTAATCTCCAACTCAAACGAAATCTTTAATGAGGATTAGGTCATGTCAATGTGTTATCATAAAGCCTAGTTATATATATATTTATTTAAATGGTGTTTTTTAATACGAGGAATGTTACAAGGGTATGGGTATAAATGTTTCATGGTATGTGATGGCATAGAGACTATTCTGTGAGAAAATATGCTTAAGGTCTTAGAAATAGGCATGGATAGTCATTTTGATTCCTCACAATGTTTTTGATAATTAATCATATTTGTGTGGGTTGTATATTAATCCATTATAAGAGAATGAAATTGTAGAATAATTCATTATATTAAATAACATAAGTGATTATCATTTTTATGTGATTTTTTTATATTCATTATTTTCCATTTGTAGCTCAAATAGTAATATATTTTGTTCCCATGCATCAATTTATTTGGTATGTAAATTTGTTTTAGAACTCAAAAATATATTCTTGGCATGGACATGTGGTTCATAATTATTTACCACAGATTAATTATGAATATAATGTACAACTACATATATATTATTATTTTAATAGAAATGTTGATTTGGGGGTTATGAATTTCTATTTTACATGAATATTATTATGTTTTGAATCTTAGATATTATTAAATCATTGTTTTTTAAGGGATATTTATCCAATTATGATTAAAAGATATGTAGCTAATGATTATTGAATCATTTATTTGTTTCTAGATCCACATGTTCATTAATTTAGTTATGTTATGATCTTGTAATTGGGTAATGAAACTATTCATTATTCCATGTTCAAGAAAACAGGAGATATATCTACATTGACATGTTTATCATTATGGTATATCTTAGAATTTTATGTTAACCGATATAGGTTAATATGAAGAGTGATTGAATGATAATATATTTATATAAATAATTCATACTCATATTGGATAATTTTTTTTGTTTCATTATCCCCATCAATTTCAAAAATTATATAAGGACTAAAAATAATGTTAAAGATCAATTACTAAAAAAATAGAAATGATAAAAGATTAAATATTATGAAGAAAATTTTTTAATTACCTCAAACCTATGATATTTGAGTAGTAATACAATTATATTGTCATTGAAATTAAACAATAAAATTGTTCTATGTTGTAGTTTATGTGGAAATATTTTAGATATTTTTTGTGCATATTTCCTAAATTCTCCTTTGAGGAGGCCATTATAGTTTTTGGGGAAGAGGGGAAATATATGATAATCTTATGAAATTTATATTAATTAATCCTTGGTTAATTGAAAACATGTTTTAATTATTCACATTATTCATTTCATGGACAAAAAAGGAGTAATATTTCCATTCCTTTCAGAATCCTAGGTAGAAGTAACATGATTAGGGTTAGATATTAGACAAATATTCCACTCTGAATAAATGAATACATTACAATTATTGTATGTTTCATAATAAGATTAAAATTCCACTAATAATTGTGGAAATATGTGTTGAGGAAAGATAATTTTATGAAATTTTACCTTTTTTCAAGTTTCATAGTGATCATCTCTAGAGATTACAAGGTTTGTGTGGCCTAGATCATAAGGTGACATATGTAAACAACACAATTCAAAGAAATTATTACATAAAGTTCAACTTGAAATTATTTTTTCTAGGTATTTATATTATCTGTTATCTTCATATTAAATTTTCAACTGGGTCATCAAAAATCCATACTAATCATAAATATTTTTTTTGGATATTGACTGATGGATATAAGGGTTTTGAAATGTTTTATATCTCTATATTCATACAAATAAGATTTCATTGTTATTTCACATTTATTTCATTAAAATTATGTTATTTGGAGGATAAATTTACATAGGACATATTTTAATTAATAATATAGTATATAATAGTATTGTCGTGAAATATTAATGTCTACATCTCAGGCATAAATCCTTACTTTTCCATTATAATAATAAAAATAATAAATACATTTTTTTCAGAACCTCTTGATGTGTAACTTATTTTATTCCATTTAAATATATTATTAAAAAGAAAAGAATCATTTTTCCAACTGTAGAATATTAGTAAAATTGGAAATTAAACCCACGTAAATTAGATAGCATAATGTTTTAAATATTATAGATAATATAATTCTATAAATATTACAACTACAAGAAACAATGTAATGAAAATATAATATACTTGAAATATAATATTAATTTTATAAAAATAAATAAAGATAACCAAGAGATAAAATAATGTGTGAGAATTGTGTAATATTAAAGGGGTACATATGATATATAATGGGACAACCAGACTATTGTAATGAGTATGGTGGGATTTGTAAAAATAATCATTATAACCGTAATAGGATCTTTAACATAGGAAATTTACTATTTTATATAATTAATTAGACAAGACTATTTGTTAAAATTATAATTTATATATATAAATCTATTAATATTATTAAATATAATAAATCATTGAATTAATATAATATTTTATGCCATCTAACATGAATAAAGTATAAAGACTTACTTAATGTTGGTAATATGTTTTACCTATGTTTATGAAACCATAGAATTTTTAATTTTCCTTAATTACTAAATTCAATTAAAAATAAAATGTACTTCTATAAAATAGATAAAAAAAATTAAATAATTGTACAAAAAATGTTAAGAAAGAATTTTTTGTATTTTTTATAAAAAAAATACTTTTGGGTGATAATATTACTAAATTAATATTTAATATTTTTTTAGGAAACCAATTTTTAAAATTATAACATCTAAATTTAAATATTGTTTGAAAATAACTAAAATTATTTTACTAATTTAAATCATTTTTTGAAAATTGATTAATTGAATTTCAAATCAATGATTTATTTTCAATAAACTAAAACATATTTTATTATTTTGAAAATAAATTCTTATTTATTAATTTATTTTAATAATCAAAATAATTTATTAGATTATATATTTTTATGTGATGCTTGAAATCCAAATTCCATTATTTTAATTTCAAAAATCATTGGCTAAAATCTTGTGTGATTATGTTTACATTATTTATTTCCATTATAGTTTTGTAAGGTAAATATTAAAATATGATCAAATAATCTCCCTTGATTTTCTATAAATTCCCACCTCTCAACGATATATATATTCAATGTGATTTTCTTGACCATGTCATCTCCCTTTTCAAATATCCTATATATAATTTCAATAATAAATGACTATATTTTGTAATCCTTCCATCCAAAAGAATGGATACTCAAGTAAATTGTTATTTTCCATTCAACATTATTCACTATTTTAAATTCATTTATTATTTTTTATTCCATTTGAATTATTTTATAGATTTTTTATTATATATATATATTATAAATATCTAATTTAGTTATAGTTATAATTTCTTTCCAATTCCATTCCCATATACTCTATTCATTATAAAAACATTTTTCTATCATAATCCTTATAGCTCTCTTTGTAGGGATGTTAGGCCATATGTCTCAAAAAAATTGTGTAAGTGAGGTATGACTTTACCATATTAGTTTGACAAGGAAATATCACATTCCCAATGTATTCCCTACCATGCCCTCAATGTTTATCACTATTGGTTTTTATTTGTATAATAATATATTTGATTGATGAAAATGAATTCTTATAATATACCCAAATTTTAAATCCCTTATATTTTAAAAAAATATATGAATATCATATAAATATATATATCCATATAACCCTTTAAATGGGGATTTTCAATATATATTGACATCCATTTCTAATAGGATAACCATGGCATCGTATCTCATTATATCTATATTTTTATAATATCTAATCATGAATTTATTTTAATTAAATTATAAAAAAATCATTTGTAGGCTTTGATTACATATCCCAATAATGCATTGGTAAATTATGAATCTCTAGAGGATTTATAATTTGAAATTTTGGTAGTTTTTATTTTCTAAATTATACCATAGTGATGAGAAATTGTAATAAATTATTGATTCCTTAGTGATGAACCTTATTAATATATTTATCATGTATACATATTCAACAAACATTAGTCATGTTTGTTTTAAATCAAGCTCATGTATTACATTATTTTAAAGATTAATACAATTTTTTATTTATGAATAATATATGATATTCCATAATATTATTTTTATATACATTATATATTTTTTTAAGATCCTATTTTTTTATATAAGTAATTAATTAATGAAGAATATTTTATATAGTAGAAATCTGTAAAATGTAATAGAAAATAATATCAAAATACATGAAAATTGTAAATATATTATTTAATATATTATAAACTTATTTACTAAAGACACCAAAAATAATTATTTAAGAAATATAATGATTGTGATCCTATATAATATAAGAATACTATTTGTTATTTTCTATCCCTAGATAGATGGGTGAAAGTCTATGGAATTTTAGTTAGTAAAAAAGTAAAATTTGGTTATTTTGTAGGATTAGAAAGATAAAACATTAATATAAAACAATTTGATTAAAAAACTATAAAAAATAAAGATTTTTAGTTTATTAGTTACCTCTATGAATCAAAATACATATACATAATTACACCCCTCTTTAATATGGTCTTCAATTTATTTTATTGGATTTTAAAAATATGTGTTGATGTATCAGATTCATAAACATATGAAATATTGAGTGTGATAAGAATTTATAATTTAGGAATTTCATTAATATTTAAACTAATATCTGGGTATATAAGAACAACATCTATATTATGGTAAAATTGACTTAATCCATGCACCATAACCTAAATTACTCAAAACCTCCAACATAATTACCCAATATATTTTCTAAAATGGACCAATTCTAGATGTAGAGAAAACCTTCATTTATTTGGAATATAGATCCACTGATTGTTGAATTTTGTCTGAATAATATTCAAAAATAAATTATGTAACTATTGTGATTATGTATAAAAGAGATGACGTTGGTAATTTTTCACATAAAATGGGAGGTGGATAAGAAATGGATGTTGATAATGAACGCATGGGATAGGGACGAAATAAATTTTACCTATTGGGACTCTTTTGAGAAACAATTTCCTAGAAAATATTTATATTACATAACCCAAGTTAATATCGAATTTAAATTCCTTGAATGTAAGGAAAGAAATTAAAATATAGTGGGTAATGATGAAGAGAAATTACTGAGGTTATCCATGCCTACCTACACTTTTATCAACGACTATAGGAGAAAGATTGAGTGAAACAATTGTTGTCTCAAACTAAATCAGTTAACAGTGTTGTTTATTCTATATTTTAATAAATATTACTAAGTGGTTCATTATTCAAAAAAGTTAAAAATAGAGTTTTTATATTCTATGTATCTATTAGAATTTATATACATTATGTGGAATATGGTGGAAAACAACTAAATACATAATATTATGGAAGAGGTGGGATTAAATTCAAACCCTGAATATGCCAAAAATTATGTGACGATCACACAGGAAATGAATTTCATAGATGTAAAATATGTTACAAATAATTAAATGTTATACATTCTTTAGGAGACGTTTTTTTGGGGTATCAATCCAAAAATAACAATCATGAATGGTGAAATAGCATTTATAGTGCAAGGGAAAAATAAAGTATGTTTTTATATATACGGAGAAGGATAATATTGTATATAAATAACCTAAGTGAATTATATGTGATGTAAATTAAATACAAACAATAAACACATATGAATCATGGTAATTTTATATAATAATGATGCTATAATTTTATGCACAAACTTGTATGGTTTTCGGATGTATTTTTTAACTTGAAGCTATCTAATATGGTATTTCATTCAAGATCAATAGATCCTACTGCTGGATTTGTGTTTAAAATGAAAAACTATCTAATCTAGTACACTTAAATATATACATATTAGTGAAAACTCTAATTGCGGCCTATAAATGTAACACGGTTATATAGAAATTTTATATTTTTTTCAATGGTGTAGTCATGTTGAAATAATATTTTATATTTCAATGGTGGTTTTTGAATTACATTGGGAATAAATTATAACTCAAATTATGACACAATCCTTATTTATTGATCCAATTAAATCTCAATAATCATGGGATATGAACCTAAAATCTTTTAAAAAATGCAATTTACCAATATTATTTATATGAAAAACCACCAGTTATGGAATACTTTATGAAAATACAAGGATATAAATGTTATCATATTAGGTATATAGATATATAATACATTTCTAATTTATCATAAATCCATGATGTATTTAATGGTGTCCTACCACTTCATCCCCATTTTTATGAGGTATATCTTTCAATTGATGACATCTTTGTATCCAAACTATTATACTGGATTCCATATAAAATAACCATTAGTCCTAAAAAATAGAGTAAATAAAAAAATTATTATCATAAAAGGGTTTTACAGGAAAATATTATGCTGGAAAAATTAAATTTTTTATTAACATGGAACTATGATGTTGTGTGTTGACTATAGAGAGCATAATAAATTTTTCTTGAAGAAAAATATCCCCTTTATTGGGTTTATGATTTGTTCAAAAGGCTTCCAGTATCTTAGATTATCTCTATTATTGAATTTAAATCATTGTAACATTATTTTAATTATAAAAATAAGTACCTTGGAATATATATATTTTTAAATAAGATGTTCAAATTATGAGTGACATTTAATTATTTTTTGATTAATAAAAACCACTAGATTAATTATAGATTTTTTTGTACAATATATAGATATTACCTTACAAATTCTTTTTGTATTTATTGTGTTACTTTATTATGTTACAAAACTCATTCTTATCAAATAAATCACTTAATTATTATATTAAAAATATTTTGTAATGAGTGGTTATATGCTAAATTTAGATAATTTGAGTTATGTTTTAAATAAGTGCTATTCTGAGACATGTTGTAACAAGTGAAGTAATATGATATGGGACTCCAAAGACAATGGTTTTGGAGTAATGATTTTTTCTCAAAATAATAATAGAGATATATATTTTTATTGGTTTATTTAGGTTTTGGCAATTGGGTTTTAACCAAAACCAAGACTTTATCACCCACCTTCTTTATAGAAATGGTTGGGGATAATGTCTATTTGGACAATAGTGTTCGTGGAAAGAATCTACCATATAAATATATGATTGTTTAGTGTGACTGTATTTTCCTTTACATTAGGAGATGAAAGGTTTAATATCAATAGTGATGCATCCCATAAATGAGTTGGGTGATTCCATACACTTAATGATAATATGATTCCCCATGCATCATTCAAATTAATTTCTCCATTTAAAAATTGAACATATTTTTTCTAAGAGATCGTAATTGAAATATATTCTTAATAGATAATGGGACAACACCATTATACAAAATATATTATATATAAAAAAACTAAAAATGTTAAATGAATATATTTATAGATTAGGAATTGAATATTGTAAAAAAAATATGTAACTATGTATTCATAATTACTCTAAAAAAATCATTCACTACAAGCCAAGAAAAATAAAATAAAGTGGTGGATATATATTTTATTTAAGACATTTGTTTACATTGAATAATTTGGACAAAATAGATCCAATTATTCAATATACTCTGATGATGGACAAGAATTTTTTTAATTGGTCGACATCATTACTATCACAAACCATTGATATTCAATCATCGATAAAAAAGTATCACACAATCCCATAAAGATGAACCACCTAAAAAAATAAGGCAGATATAGCAAAGAATGTGTTGCTACCTATGTTAAACATTAATCCTGAAATGGTTATGGTATTTCATAAAATATAATATAAAACATTTTTTATTGAGTAAACTAAAATCTCACAAGATGAGGAACATAATTGTAAATTCCTTATATGGAATAGGATCAAAAAGATGGATTGTGATATATTATAATGTTATTTGTGGGATAATATAAACCACTACTATAAAATAAGTATATAACGACATGTATTTAAAAAACCATTTCTATAGGTCATCCCATTAACAAAAGTTTTCCAACAACCATGGGAATAGGGTTTGGTTCAAAACCTAGGTCCATTGTTTTGGTAAACAAAGGAAATAGGATATATTGATGAAAAAAAATTACATAGGAATGTTTGGGGGAAACCCATACCCATGGTTTTCATCGAAACATGTGTATTCCTTTCACGTGTAAACAGAGTGAAATGAAATTATCACATGGAGGATATGGGAAATTCTATACCCATGACTCGATGAAAATCGTGGGTGTAGGACACACCTATTACCATGAATCCCCCAAAACATTGGGTATATGGTGTCTTTATGAAACTATAACCATGGTTCTCAAGATAGATACTATTATAAGTCACCCATATACCCTCGGTTCTTTGAAAATTTCGGGTAATGATTTGGTTTTGAATGTAGAACCACAGTTCATGGAAAACCATTTGCATATGGTGACCTATAAAAATTATATTTTTGAGAGGATAGATTGGAGAGGATCGATTTACATAGGATTTATTTTCATCAACAATATAATATATAACTTAATTCTCAAGAAATATTAATGTTTACAGTTTATGAAAAAATCCATAATTTTCCATTATAACAATACGAATAATAAATATACTGTTTTCAAAACTTCTTAAAGAGTAAATTATTTTATTCCTTAATAATATAATATTAAATATAATGGAATCATTTTTCAATTTGAATAATTTAAATAAAATTGGAAATTAAACCCATGAAAATTAGATGGCTTAATGTTTTAAGTATTGTGGATCATAATATTCTATAAATAATAGAACTACAATGAAAAAGGTACTAAAAATGTTATACAACTGAAATATGTTATTAATTTTATGAAAATAAATAAATAAAATCAAGAGATAAAATAATGTGTTTGGATTGTGAAATATTAAAGGGGTATATATGAGATATAATGGGATAACCAGAGCATTGTAATGGGTATGGTGGGATTTTTAAAAATAATTTTATAGTATTAATTAGATCTTTCAAATAGGAAATTGACTATTGTATATAAATAATTAGAAAACAATATACTATAAAATAAACATTTATATATATAATTCTATTAATATTATTAAATATAATATATCATTGATTTAATATAATATTATATTCCATCTACCTTGAATAAAGTTTAAGGACTTAATTATTGTTTTTAATATGTTTTACCAATGTTTATGAACCCGTAGATTTTGTAATTTAACTTAATTTTTAAATTTAATGAAATATAAAATGTATTTTGATAAAATAGATTAAAAAATTGATTCATTATACAATAATATGTTAAAAATGTATTTGTTTTAATTTGTAAAAATTTTATGGGGGTGAATACTAATATTAAATTAATATATAATATTTGTTTTTGGAAACCATTTTTTAAAATTACAACAAGAAAATTTAAATATTTTTCTAAAATACTCATAATTATTTTATTAATTTAATTTTTTTTTTGAAAAATGATTAATTCAGTTTCCAATCTACTATTTATTTTATATATATTGAAACCTTTTATATTATTTTAAAAATAAATTCTTTAGGTATATATTGATTTTAATAGTCAAAATAATTTATTATATTTTATTATTTTACATGAAGATTGAAATCTAAATTCCATTAAATTAATTTTATAAAATATTTTCTAAAACCATGTGTGAGTAAATTTAATTTTTTTCCAATATTTTTTTCTAAGTTAAATATTCAAAATGTATCAAATAATCTCTCTTTATTTTCTATAAATTCTCACCTCTCAAAGAAATATAAATTAAATAAGAATTTCTTCACCATTTCATCTCCCTTTTCAACTATCCTATATATAATTTAAATAATAAATGATTATCTTCTGTAATCCATTTATATATTGGAAGGGATACTCAAGTAAAGTTTCATTATCCTTTTAACATTATTCACTATTTTAAATTCACTTACTGTAATTCATATCATTTTAATTTTTTAATTCGATTATTATTATATATCTATTTTATAAATATCTTATTGAGTTATAGTTATAATTTTATAACAATTACATTCCCAGATTCTATATTCCCTATAAAAGTTTTTTACAACATAATCATTATTGCACACATTATAGGGATGGTAGGGAAGATGTCTCAAAAAAATGTGTAAGTGAGGTATCACTCTACCACTTTAGTTTGACAAGGAAAGATCACATTCCCAATGTATTCCCTACCAAGCCCTAATTTTTTTTATCATTGTTGGTTTTTTCTATATAATGATATATTTGATTGATGAAATTGAATTCTTGTTATATACCCAAATTTAAAAACCCATATTTTTTATAATATTATGAATATCTTATAAATATTCATATTCACATAACCCTTTAAAAGAGGATTTTATATATATATATATATATATCCATTTATAATGTGATAACCATGACATTTTATTTGTATATATATATAATATTTAATCTTGTATTAATTTTAATTAAATTATAAAAATGTTATATGTAAGTCTACATTATAAATCCCCATCATGATTTGGGAAATTATAAAAATCTAGAGGATTTATAATTTGTAATTTTGGAAGTTATCATTTACAATATTACACCTTAGTGATGAAAAATTATCATCTTTTTTTGATTCCTTAGTGATGATCCTCATTAAAATATTTATCATGTATAAATATTCAACAAATATGTGTTATGTTTATGTCTAATCATACTCATGTATTACGTTATTTCTAAGATCAACACAATTTTTTATTTTAGAATAATATATGATATGCCATAATAATTTTTGTATATAAATTATATGTTTTTAAGATGAATTTTTTTTATATTAGTCGCTAATTAATGAAGAATATTATATGAAGTTAAAATCTTCATAAAAGTAATAGAAAATATTATAAAAATATTTGTAATTTGTAAATATGTTTTTTCATAAATTAGATACCAATTTACAAAAGACACCAAAAATTAATATTTATGAAATTTAATGATTGGTATTTTGTTTAATATATAAATATAATTTTTAATTTTTTAGCACAATATAGAACAATGCATGTTTATGGCATTACAATAATTAAAAATGAAAAATTTTGTTATTTTACAGTATTATAAAAATTAAACCTTAAAATAAAACTATTTTCTTGAAAAACTAGAAAATATTATGTTTTATAGTTTAATAGAAACCTATAGGTATCAAAATAAATATACAAAAGAATATCACACATTTAGATGGTCTTCTATTTATTTTATTGGATTTACTAAAGATGGATTGATGAATGAGATTCATAAATATATGCAATAACTAGTGTGATGGGAATATATAATTTAGGAATTACCTTAATATTTAATAGAACTACATGGTATATAAAAACATTATCTATATTAAGGAAAAAATTATTTAATCCATGCACAATAACCAAAATTACTCAAAACCTCCAACATAATTACCAACTGTATTTTCTATAGTGGGACAATTCTAGAGGTAGAGACAACATTTATTTATTTGGTATACATATCCACTAATTATTAAATTTAGGATGAATAATATAGAGAAATTTTTTTATAACTATTGTGAATTGGTAAGAATGAGATGGTGTGGGTTATTTATCACATGAAATTTGAGGTTGATAAGAAATTGATGATAATAATGAACACATAGGATGGTGAGGAAACACAATTTATATAGTGGGACTCTTTTGAAAAACCATTTACTGGAAGATATTTCCATTACATAATATATGTTAATATGGAAATTTCCTTCGTTTAACTTAATGAAAAATGGGAAAATGAAGTGGGTAATGATGAAGAGAATTTCCATAGGTAATCCTTGTCTACCTACACTTTTATTGTTGACTACATGAGAAATATTGAGTGAATTTATAGTTGTCTCAAGCCAAATCTATTGACAACATTTTATATTTTATATTTTAGTACCAATTAATAATTGGTTCGTTATACAAAAATGTTCAAAATGGTATTTTAATATTTGAAGTATCCATTAACATTAATATACAAGAAGAGGAATACGGTAAAAAAACATCTAAAGACAAAATATTATGGAAGTGGAGGGAATAAATTCCAACCATGAACATGCCAAAAATTGTGGTAAGATAACCCAATAAATGAGTTTTATAGATGTAAAATGGGTTAAAAATATGAAAATGTTATACATTCTACATGATATGTTTTTGAGGGTATCAATCCACAAATTCTGAACATGAAGGATGCAAAAGTATATATGGTTCAAGTGCAACATACAAACTATTTTTTATATATTGGGAGAAGGATAATATTTTATATCAATGACCTAAGAGAATTATATGTTATGGTAATTAAATCTAAGCAAAAAATTTCTAAGAATCATAGAAATTTTTATATAATAATGATGTTAAAACATGATGCAAAAATTGGTATGGCAGTCAGAGCTCTTTTTTTAACTCGATGCTAGATAATAGTTTATTCGATTCATGACTTATATATCCTACTATTTGATCCATGTTTAAAATGAAAAAAAAAGATAATCTAGTGCTTTTAAACGTATATGTGTTTGTTTAAACTCTAATGGGGGTTTAAAAATGTATCATTGTTATATAGAAATTATATATATTTTCAATGGTGTAATCTAGTTGAAAAAAATATTATATTTCAATGGTGTATTTTTAATTAACATTGGAAATAAATTATATCTCAAATTATGAAACAATCATCAACTATTGATATAATTAAATTTCAACAATTGTGGGAGATCAACCTAAAATCATTTAAAAATTTAATATACCCATCCTATTAATATCAAGGACATCTACTTAAGGAATACTTTATTAAAATAAATAGAGAGAAATGTTATCTTAGTTGGAGTATAGATATTGAATACATTTCTAATATCTCATAAATCATTGTTGTATTAAAAGTTGGCCTATCATATATACCCTATTATTACGAGGTATATATTTCAATTAAATTCAAATCTTGATAAAAAAATATTATAAGGGATTTCATGTACGAGTAAACCATTTCAGAAAAAACAATTGGGTAAATAACTAAAATTATTATTATTAAATTGTTTTACATGAACATCATTTGGTGGACCAATTCTATTTTTCATTAATAGTGTACTATAAGGTTATGCATTTACTATAGAGAGCTTAATAAAATTTCCTTAAAGAAAAATATCCCCCTTTCTAGGTTGAGGATTTGTTCGGTAGGCTTCATGGATCTCAGATCATCTTTATGAATGATCTTAAATCTTTGTAAAATTATTTGAATTCGAAAAATAAGTACCTTCAAAATTTTATGTTTTTAAATAAGATATTTAAATTAAGAGTGTCTTTCAATTCATTTTTGATTAAAAAAAACCACTAGAATATTTAAGTATTTTTTCGTATAGTATATAGATATTACCTTGCTAAATGTTTTGGTAATTTAGTGTATTACTCTATTATATAATAAAATGCATGGTTATAAAATAGATCACTTACATATTATACTAAAAACATTGTTTAAAGAGTGGTTATATGATAAATTTAGAAAATAAGAGATATGTTTGAAATAATAGGTTGTCTTGGGACATGTTGTAACAAGTTAAAGAATATAAAATGGCCCTCAAAAGATAATGGTTTTGAAGGAATGGTCTTCTCTCAAAATAATAGTAGAGATATTTATTTTTATTGGATTATTATAGTGTTTAGTTATTTATTAATCAAAACCAAGGCTTTATCACCCACTTCCATAATGAAATGGATGGGGTTTATTTTTATTTGGACACAAGTACTTGAGGAAGGCATCAAACACTTAAATAGGTGATTGGTTAGTGTGGTTGTATTGGCCATTCCATTTTGTGATGAATGGTTTTTTTATCAATAGTGATGCATCCCATAAATGAGTTGAGTGTTTCCCTACAAAAATGGATAATATGATTCCCCATGAATCATTCAAATTAAATTCCCAAGGGAAAAATTATACATCTTTTGTCTAAGAGATAACAATGGAATTAATTTTTTTAATATAAGGAGACATCCCCTTTAGTAAAAAAATATTAAATATATATATAAAAACTATAAATGTTTAAAGAATATATTTATTGATAAAGAAAAAAATATAGTTCAAAAAGATATAGATATAGATTAATAATGCTTCTGACTACACAATTCATTACAATATAAGAAAAAGTTTATAAACTGGTTGATATAAATTCAATTCAAGACATAGGTTTCCTTGAAATAATTAAGACAAAAATAGATCCCAATATTCAATATACAACAATAATGGACATGAATATCATTGTTTGTTGGTCGAAATCATTACAATCCCAAATTATTGATAATCAGTCATCGATAAAAAAATATCATGTAATCCTCTAAAGATGTACCTCCTCTACAAAACAAGCGATATGTACTAAAGCATGGGATGCTACCTATGTTAAAAATTAATCGTGGAGGATTTTTAGTGTTCCATAAATTAAAATATGAAATGTTTATTATTGACTCTAATAAAATGTCACAAGGTGAAGATCATAATTGTAAATTATTTATACGACCTAGGATCACAAAGATGTATTTTGATATATAATAATCTTATTTGTGGAATTATATAAAACACTACTGGAAAATAAATATATTGCTATTGTTTTTTCCAAAACCATGGATATAGGTCACCTAGAAACAAACAGTTTTCCAAAAACCATGGGAATAGGGTTTGGTTCAAAACCTATGACCATAGTTTTTGTAAAACATGGAAATAGGATAAGTGGATGAAAAAACAATTACATGGGAAGGTTGTGGGGAATCCAATACCCATGTTTTTTATAAAACAGTTGCTATGTCTTTTCTGTATAGATATACTGAAATCCAATTATCACCGAGAGGCTTTGTGGAATCATATTCCCAATACTTTTTGATAATCATGAGTATAAGACACACATATGACCACGGTTCCGTCAAAACATTGGGTATAGGGTGTGTTTTATAACTTATACCCATTGTTCTCCAGAATGATATAGTTACAGGTCACCCATATACCCACGTTTCTTAGAAAATTGTGGGTATAGTTTTGGTTCCAAATTTAGACCCACAATTTATAAAAACTAATATCTATGGGGTGACATATACAAATGATTTTTTAGAGAATTGGGGGTATATGGATTCCCATATAACTGATGAACAAAATTATATAGGAAAACCTTTTCCCATGGTTTTACACCAATACCAATGATTAGTGAAATATAAAAGTAAATATATATTCATATAGATATAAAATTATGTGTTGTATTGGTTAGAAACATGAACTATATAAAGGAGATAGATGGATCAAATCTAGTCGGACAATTTTTTTAAATCTTATTTCCACAGTTTTAGAAAAGTATCTATATGTTAATTGATCATTTCCATGGTTTTAAAACTCATTAATTTATGACTACCGCAATGTATAAAAATTTTTGTTGGTTTGTATCCATGGTTTAAAAATATGGGTTAAGCCCTATTTCCCTTATACCTTTTCCATAGTTCCAGACCATGGAAATAGAATTTTCAAATCATGGGTATATCACAACCATATATTGATTCCATAAACACCCATAGTTCATAAAACAATGGGTATATGCTATACACATGTTTTTATGGGGTATAAACATAGTTTTTAATCATGGGTATAGGGTTAATTTTTTGTAGTAGTAGGAGATTTAAGACTACCTAAGAAAATACAAAATATATTAAAAAGTCACGAAAGGTTCTTATATACTTGATATATTGACATAAACATTACTTGTATATGTATAGAATAGGGATAATGTCACTATAAATTTCATTACTAGTCATCTAATAGAAAATAAAAATCAGAAATTATTCTATATCGGATTTTTCTTCCAAACGAATTATTATAATCATTTCATAGACATAGGAGAGAATTTCTACTTTGAACTCTTTTCACTACTATATATTTAATAATTTCTCACACATTATAGTGAACATGTATCATTTATAAGAGATGATTATCGAGGGATTACCGTTACGATTTTAAATATCCTATAAAAGTTACATTATATTATGGTCAATTTTAGAATTTATTCTCATCCCCAAATAAATAGTCGATCTCAAATGACTATGAAAAAATCATAAGATATTTCAAGGTATTTCCCACTAGATTCACAAAGATTTATGGACCATCTTATTTTAATAGAAGAATTCTTATTCATCTATATTTTTCACTCAATCATAGAAATAGATCCATGTGAAGAGTTATATAAAAGAGATGTAGGATTCCAATATAATTTGATAAATTTAGATAAAAACACTAATTTTACATGTACTTTTACAAGAAATGAAATATAATAAAAAATGATAAAAAAAATTAAAATCATCTGAGAGTTTACAAAATAATTGTATTAATATTTGATATAAATATTTAGAGTTCAAGGATAAGGTGAAAAAAAATCTTCTATATAACACAATAGAAAAGATCCATGATATTAAAAAAATATGGAAAAGTATTCTCAAGGAAAATATGTTTATATTAAATCCATAATAAAATTATTTATATATCATATAGATTAGCTTTCAGTCAATGTTACTTAACATAAATGATTTCTTCCATGTATATCTATTAATAAAGTATAACCCATACCAAATTAATATATTCAATAGTGAAAAAGTTATTTTGGAAATAGACTATATAAAGGAAAACGTATCAAAACACATCCTATAAAATAAAATTAAACAGTTATAGAAACAAATGTTCTAACTATAGAATTGGTTATAGAGAAACCAAATGTTCAAGGAAGTAGAATGGGAACCAAAATAGGCGATGAAGGAGAAATATCCCAATATATAATCATTTTGATGTAAAATTTAAAATCTCAACGGTGAAAAATTTTTTAGTAGAGTAAAGTAAGAACTGTGAATTTTTTTTTAAAACAAAATATATTACATTCACAACATCATTGAATGGATATTTTTTATTAAAAAATCACTAAAAATTTTATTTAAATACACTACATATGACTAAAAATGTTAAAATATGATAATAATAATAAAAATTGAAATAAAAGAAAAAAATTCAGAAATATAATGGATTACTTTTTTATAGAAATACAATATATGTGGAAAAAATTTACTATGAATAAAAATATTATAGGTTATATATAAAATTTATTGACATATATATAAATAATAATAAATAAAATATAATTTAGTAAAAATTAATAGTATAAAATAGTTATATATAAAATTTAAAGGGGTAATATGAATGTTTTAATGGGTAACGTAACCAATTAAAATAATATAGTTATAAAAGTTGTATAATTGTTGTAATAGTAATGTGGAGATGGTGGATAAATGATAAATCAAATTTTGAGGTGAATAAATATATTTTATATTATCATAATTTTTTAATATCAAAATAAAATAAATGTATATTAATTTAATTAATGGTGTTACTCATACAAATCATATAAATTATACTAATTAAATTATTTTTTATAATATTTTTTATATAGGTATTTTAGAAATAAATATTTTTTATATTTTCCTTAAATATTTAATTAAATTCATAGATTCTTATTTATTAAAAATTGATAATAAATTACCACTTAAGTATTATTGAAGAATGATTTTATTTTTTTAAATGATTTTTTTGGTAAACATTACACTAGATTTTTCATATACCATTTTTTTATATCACATTGATGTAAGAAAATAATTACGGATTTGAACAATGGAATTCATGAATCAAAATGTATTTAATGATTTAAATAAGGTATTTAAAATAAATAAATCTAGTATTTAACCCTATAATTTATTTTCAAAATTCTAATATATTTTTTACCATTTATAAACAATTTAGGAATAAATACATTTTCCATGATCTAAATAAATTATAATAAGTAATTTTGGTTGTTCTGTCTTAAAAACTCTAAAGATTTTTTTTACATGCCAACAAAACCTTCATCTAAAACCATCTACAATTAATTTTAGAAAAATATATCAAATTTTTTTCCAAGTCCAATTTACTTAAATTATTAAATAATCTATGATGTCATACACTAAGTACCTACACAACCTCTCAAATATTCTATAATTTCAAGGCATTGAGCGTATATTATCCATATTATTCCTTCCTATATATCCTGTAATTATTCTATCAACCTCTTAAGGAGTCTTTCTCATTCATATATTATGTCATACTCAAGGTAAGGGATCCATTTCATTGTTATATAAATTTTGTTTGTAGTTAATTTCTAGTAATCCTTCCAATATACATTTTCATATTCAAATATTATTTTATCTTGGTTATATCATTTTTTTAATTTTATTTATTATTTAAATGTATTATATATTACCTTACCATAAACCCGTTCATAATGAATGTAGTTTTTCATCAGAAATGTTGTATCAGCCAATTGAGGTAAGTTAATAAGAGGGTCAAAAATGATAAATCTTAGTAAGTGGTGTCACTTTAACACTCCATGATTATTTTACATATGGATGTTTAAAAATCATTTTTTATAGAATGATTTTGATAAATTACACACTTAAATAATGTGAAAAATTATTTAATATTGTAAAATATTACAACGAAAAATAAAATACATGATAATACAGATGAATGAAAAAATATTTCAAATTTTCTAAAAGGGATAAACCATTGGTAAGTTATTATTTTTTATAATTTTCACTAACTAGTTCACTCGGTATAATACCATTCATTTTAAAGAAATAGTTTATGTAAACAATCTATTTTTTCTAAATTTATTACAAAAAATATATATATATTGTACATTTATTGATAAAATAGAAAGAAATATTAGTAAAATAATATAATGTCTAATAAATAATTTAGGGAATTTGAAAAATAATAAAATTATACAACACTAAATGAAAATGACATTTAAACCATTTTTTCATAACATGTTTTATGATTTTATTTAAAATTCAAATGTCTCATATTTGAAGTATGAATTGTAAGTAAATTAATATTTTATATATATTAACAAATAAATAAAAAAAATTGAATTAATTATTAAATAAAAAGTAATAAATATAAATCATCCATATTTAAAAAGTCGTATTTTTTATGAATTGTTTATTCTTTATGTTGTGTATATTAATACTAATGGATTAATATAATATCTATTATATATTGGTTTAAATACATGTTATTATTTATATATTATGATAATGTATGAATCATCAAATTTTTATTATATGTTATAAATAAAAATTTATTAATTGTTTTTGTTAAAAATGAATTGTTCAAAAAAAATTATATTGTTATGCATTATTATATTAAAATTAATTATTATAAACATTAAAATAATATTCGACTTTATATCCACTTTCTATGATGATGAAATTCCTTTTATAGTATTTAATGAGTTTTTATATAAACAAAACCACTTCTCACCTATAAATGGACCCCTCCTCCACCCTCAACAAAGTATACATTGGCATTAATATTCAACATAATACCGACCAAAATTATCTCCCTAATAAGACTCTGTATCTTCTTGGAACCCCTAGTCATAAGGAGTCTCAAGTCACTAATTTTTAAGAGGTTCTCTAAGGGAAAATTCAAGTCTTAAATATATTTATAACCCTATCGTTAATCTTTCACCATTATATTGCGTACATAAATCTTCAAAAATATGATTCAAAACTTTAATAAAAAACATAAAAAATATTATTCATCTATTAAAAGTTAATATCAATATATTATAATCTGTTCTTACCCATTCCATCAATGTAGCATGTTATTGTTTCTTTCTACATTAACATCTACAGGGATAATGTTTTGTATTTTATAAAATAAATCGATATGAAAAATTAGATACTGTTAAAATTATTCAATAAGGATTATTTTAATATATTATAAATATCATATCATAATAATATAAAATTATATTCATCAATTGATAATATTAGTTTCTCAATTTAATAATTATCAAAAAGGGGAATGTTATGTGTTTCACGCAATCTATCCCCATATTATCCATATAATGACCATGAGACACAATAACATTGAAAAAAACATTACCCAATTAAAAACTATATAGATGATTAAATCATGATTATGGAGGAAGGAATTCAACTTCATAACTAAATTATTAATGGATAACATATTATTTAGAACCTTAATATAAATTTCAATAATAAAAAATTAATATCAACATAAAATGGAATTATAAATGACTTGTATTAATAAATAATATATTTTTATATATATCTAATGAATATGTCTTCATAAATTAAAACTATTGTGTAAATTTTTAAATAAACATAAACTATGATTATTTCCAAATTAAGTACTTCTATTCTAATCATACATTAGAATTGATGTTTGTTATGCCTGAATTTCAATTATTATAAATTATAAGTTTATTATATATAGAACCCTATATATTTTTTCCCACTATTTTTTTTATTTCTTCCCACAAATTCACCACCCATGGTTTCACAACTCTACCCAAATAGTTTATATACGTTGAACTGAACACATCTCTTATTTTTGGTCGAGAATATTTCTTACTCTTGTTCATATTCATTATATAATTTTGTTTATATCATCCAATATAATTAGATGATTTATTAGGATCATGTATAATGGTCATTTAATTTAATTAAAAATATGTGAAGTGAATCACATTATAATATTTTTCATTAGGTTTATTTCATATTGAATATGTTTTAATTTAAAAAGGTGTTAAATGAATCCATTTTATATATTTTACTCATAATTTATTTCTCCTACAATTCCCTTTGATTTTATCTATCAATTATCTTTTCAATGTTATCTTAATTTTACAAAGGAATTTATCTTAACAATTTTTTAATAAATTATTTCCATTGAAATAAACATTATTTTAAACATAAAGGGCTTTTACTAATATTTTTTTAATAAAAATATTTATTTCTATTTTGAATTGTTTTTCATCTATGTTAACATAATGTAACATTTTTTATACTTCTATTTTGATATTATCTAATGATATTATACACATTATTTATCTATATGATTTATGATCATGTTTTGTTGAAATATTCATGAAAAATTTATCTTGGATGAGTACATTATGATATGAAGGAATTATTAATTCTTTGAAGTGTAATGGAATAAATTTCTATGGATTTAATTATGGGATGTGTGGTATCATAATAATATATCCCTCTAGTAATTCGGGTAAATATTTAAAACGAATTATATGACATTTAATGGGTTTAGTATTTAATATAATTCATAATGGGATACTTCCAATGTGTTATTGGGAATGGGGAGAAAACCTAATCCCCTATAGGAATTTTTCTACTATGTGATGATGATCTTGTAAATGATATTTAAGATAATAAATGATTATTAATTTTCCTGATAGTGCAAAATTATTATGTTATGTAACATACATATATTTTTTCATGTTGCTCTTGATATTGACTAATGTTTCTAATCTTTTACTACTTGTGTCTATTTTTAATCCATGATAATTATTTCATTATTCATGATTAATGATCTAGGATTTATTGGATGTTATTATTTTAGATTATGTTCATGGAATGTATTTAATTCCCATGCCCAAATATTATTATTTTTCTCAATTATGATATTTCATTGATATCTCCTATCTTCACCTCTTAATAAGAATTTGATATCCCCATTTATAATGTTTCCATTTTATTAGGATATGAAGAAGTGTATTATATATGTTATGTATATAAGTTTATCATTTCATATAAAATAATTTTAAAATATTTTAATTAATTTGTTCTAAAAAAAGTCATTTATATGTCATTCTTTAATGAAATTATATCTATAGGTTTGGGGGTGTTTTATTCTAAAATTTAATTAATAATCATTCGAAAGAAATTAGTAAATATGAATATTACTACTGAGTCTTATTATTTTGTATATTGGTCTGATTTATTTACTATTAGTTGTTATGTTATGTATATTAAAATCATGGAACCTATGAAAACCTATGTTGAACCAAAAGTGATTTAGGAGATACTAAAATGTCACAGGTTGAATGTAATGTATCCTAATTTTGGCCGTTTTATTATTTATTTTTATTTTCATATGATTTATTATTCTAATTTTTATTTCATTATATAAAGACTAAACTTTTTGTCCATTGTAAATTAATAGAACATTGATTATCAAAGTAAAAAATGAGTGGAATGAAAAATGGATTGATATCCCCATTGAGAAACTAAAGTGGATGGGGATGGATTAAAAAATGTCATGGTGATCCTCACCTAGATATATCATGTTATGAATAATATATTAAACAATGTGAACTCCTGAACACCCGAATAAATGAATAAACATCCATTGATTTATTCATAAACTAATTTCAAACCTCTATAAGTTGGTCTATAGTTATAATAATTTTAAAGTGGAAAATTAAAAGAATATAATTGATATTTTTCATCGTCTAATTTTCAAATAATGAAAAATATGTTTTACTTATTTGTATTTTGGATTACATTATGTATTTTAATCAATAACATAATGCAGGAGGATGAAGATGGTTATATTGAATGTGAAATATTTAAGAATATTTAATTCAATAAGTATTTCCATTAACTATTTACACTAATAAATTATATAATTTCCAGAGTTAAAAAATTGGGGAGAATCCACTGGTAACTAGGAATAAATCTTCACAATACATTCATGGTATATATTATGATTCAACATTGACCCTGAAAGAAAATCACTCAATTAATTAGTCATATAAAACAGAGTCTCCAAAATTTGTTTGTTATAAGTTAATTTAGTGTCTGAATATGTCTTATTCATTTTGATCTCAAATATTTAATATAAATTTGGTACAACCATTATTTTCCTTATTTTGCATATAATATGGAAAATTTTAGTTTCATGGAAACTCAAATGTAAAAACATATAAAGGTAAAAAATTTCCCCATATTATATTAAAAATATATGGGAATCATAATGAAGGTAATTATCTCAAATGAACACATAAGTTTATAAGTTTGTAAGAGAATGATAACTATATTTTGAATGTTCATGAGATAAATATGGGTAATTTTATGAAATTGATGAAAATAAATAACATCTTAATTCACAAAAAACTGATTCAATTTGTTAATTGTTGAGAATATGGATATTAGGCCATCCTACCCACCAATATATGGATTAATGAAGGAAATTTACAATATAAACATAAAATAGACTAGGTTAAAGGAAAAACAAATGAAATCAAGAGTATGGAAGTTGGTTTCCAAAATTATGTGGTAATATCACCGTAAACACTATGTAGAGTTTATTATCCTAGAATAGATATTATTACAAAATAATGATATATATATAACTCAAATTATTTAAAAAACTCATTATATAATATATGTATATTGTTTGAGAATATGTTTATGTACTTTCAAAAGAGTAATCTACTCATCCCCAAATCCTTAGGCTTTTTCATACGATTTCAAACCTAGTGATCTATAAATATGATTTAACTTTTATAGAATGGTCTTAATTAAATTAAATAAATTATATTAGAAACTCAGTGAGATTATAGAAAAAGTTTTTATATTTTAATTTTACTCACTATGGGGTTTACCAATCCAAATTATTATGTTGAAATATGGGTCAATGCATCCCTAAAATGATTATCATGAATTTAACAACATCATTATCTATAATAAATTTCATATAAACCACAGAGATGAATTTTTATAACAATTAAGAGGGGTTCCATACTTCACAAAAAATTAACTTCTGTCATGATATCATCCTTTAATGGGGAATGGAATTCTATACCTAAGACATCATTCAACAAAATATATACCCATTACGAATTCATTACCATTACATTAATAAATACCAATTCCCCTATTATCTCTATGAATATGATTAATGGAGTCATTATATATTATGTCGATAAATTTACAGTAGTCTTTATGGATGATATTTTCAAATATTTTATGATCATGGAAAAGAACGATGAGAATTTCAATGTTTTTCTAAAGAACATCAAAAATGGGAAATTTTATGTAGAATTTATAAAGTGTGATTTTTATCAATATATGGTCTCATTATTGGGTTATGTAAAGACAATTAAGGATGTATATATTGATCATTCAAATAAATTGGTAATAGAATAATTTCCTAAACCAACAAATGTAATTTATTTTTTTCTATTCATTGATTGGATGAATATTATTGATGCTTTGTGACTCACATGGTAGTCAACATAATATTGATTGGTAAATGTGGATAATATTTTAATTATAAAATGGTAAGGTTGGTAACTAAACCTATATTCACACTAACATGTGATAATAAAACGTTTTGGTGATAAAATGATGCATTAAATATGTAATTTGGATTTTTTCCTTGAAAAATAACATGGTGGCATTTTTTGACACTCATAAATTTGAGGTTCATGGGGAAAATTCCATGACTAGTCTCTGGACATATTTAATTGATAAAATATTACATAATTGGTTTAGTTGGTGACAATTAATATAAATTTGAATATGATCATCAGTGATGAGATTAAAGTTAATGAGGTCATGAATGGTAGTTTAGGCCTTTAATACATTCTTAATCCATTTGGCCTCTATGATTTTAAACTATGTTTGATGGGACTTTGGTAGATGTAATAGTCCCCACAAAAACTCGTTTAATAGAGGTATTTTACAACTAATTAAATAAATATTAATATTATTATCAATATAAAAAATTATATTTTTTCCTAGTAGTTTAACATGTCAAATGAGATGGTTGGCATTGACCAAGGGTTATGATAACTCTATAACTTAACTCAATAGGAAGGAAAAAATGTGTCCAATAATGTAAAAAGGAATGAATATGATACCTTATCAATGAAGAGGGTTGATGTAGAGCCAATATTCATTTACTTATAAATGATGGCACTTCAAGACATAAGGTAATGGTATAAATCCTAAAATGAGCAAATGACTATTCAACCATCCATCCATTCATGTGAAGATCATGGTAGTCGGAAAGAAATAAACAGACCTATTTAAGAAGATAAAGAATATTCTATAGTTGAAACATAAAAAATGAATTTATATTATTTGTTAAATTAAAATGAAACCCAACAATATAATCCTTTATTTTTGAAGTTTTGGTTAATTTATAAAGCTTATTACTCTCTATCAATACTTTAATCATAATGATATATTGAGATCTCAGTGAGTATTTATGGTGGGACAACATGAAGTTTGTGATTTTATATTATATATTCCAATACCTGGTTTGGAGATAAGATAAGGTTAAACATCAAAATTTTATATGTACAAAACAACCATTACACATAAATATAATGAAATAAGAAAACAACACCATGAATGTTTTTCACAGGACTTCATCCAACATTTAAATTCTATAAATCCAATTGGGTTTATTTTATTCCCTTATAAATTTAGTTCATTGAAATATTATTCAAAATTTTGTATCACATTATCCATAGAAAAAAATTTATATAAAATGTTGTAAGGCTTACTAATGTACCCCATTCCACTTTATCGAATAGATATATGAGGTTTACCTAGATTTTTTGGAGAATATTTCACAAAGTAGTGCATATAAAGTTGGGATTTAACACCATTTATCATACTTGGACTAGTGATAAATCTCAAATGATTATTCATGCATAGGAAGATATGCTGAGATATTCATCAATGGGAATTTATGGATGTTGGGATCAACTAATTCCCATAATATAGTTACCATTTAACAATATTTTCCTTTATAGAATTCAAATTTTACTATATAGAGATTTTTAAGGGAAGATGTGTAGAACTCCAACATGTTTCTAAGATGTTGGATATTTTAGGATTGGGGGAATGCTTGTTAATTAAGAAATATTAGAGATGATCCAACTACTCAAAGCCATATAAAAAAATCACAACGTCAATAAAAGAGCTATGTTTGTAGACATTATTGATAATTTGACTATAATTTTGGAGACAATGCATTCCTCCAAATATTACCATAGAATTATATTATGACATTTAAGAATATGGGAACATTGATCCCCATATTTATTCTCCTTCTACAAATCCTAATTCATATGGGGAGGAAACCATATCATCTTAAACTTCCACCAAACCAATCACATATGCATTATGTGTTCAATGTTTCACTTATAAAGAAGTATATACCTAAAACATCACATGTACTAAACTCGTATACTATAAAACTGAAACATGATCTACCTTAAATGAAACAATCTGATGAAATCATGGATCATAGAGACAAATTAATAGAAAAAAAGACCATTATCAAGTTAAATTTTAATTGGAGTAATCATGGGATTAAATAAGTAACATGGGAAATTGAAGAGGAAATGAGTGAAATACATATTATTTGTATTCATTAACATATAAACATTTAGAGGATAATTTTATTTATGGTGGTATAATGTAACATTCAATTAATTTATTGTGTACTTTTCATTAAATAAATTTTTTGGGTATGATAGCTTGCGACACTCACAACAACAAACTAATTAATAAATGAATTATTAAGAAATAAAAACATTAAAATTTATCTAAATGAATCATATATTAGAAAACTAAAAAATTAATAAAATTACTGAATAATTTTGTAAAAAATAATAAAAGTTACTAATTCACTTGGTAAAATTCAATTGATTCTATAGATACATTTTTTATAAACTATTCATCATTGTTAAATTTCTTAATTTTATATAATTATATAAATAACATTTATTTATAAATTAGCTAAATTATTTTATAAATAAATAAATAAAATTTAAAAAATAATTGACTAACAATAGGTACTAATATTTAAATTATTTGTATCTATAGAAAAATATTTTTTAAAATAATTGTTTTATATAGTTTATGTTTTTGTTCAATAGTCCATATTTTCCTATTTTATGATTGAAATTTAATGAAGTTTATTTATATATAAAATAATAAAAATTAACTAATTAATTAAAAATTAGTTAGTAAAAATGATTCAATCATATAATGTTTAAAATTACTAATTTTCAAAGAATTGTTTTTATATTATGTATCTTTAATTCAATAAAGGAAAATGATTCTTATTAAAGAATAAATATAATGAAATAAATATTTATATATATATTTTCATTAAATGGACCAATCATCTAATGATTATTTATTTCTAAATAATAATAACAAATTCATTTTTTTTAAATAAAATATATTTAAAAAACATTTGTCAGGTCATCCAGACTTTTATTAAATTAAATTTTAAAGAAATTTAGTAATATGATCTAAATTAATAGTTTTAATATTTATAATAAAAATTTATAAATTATGTAATTTCATAAATTTCATTTTTATGCATAAAAATAATTTATAGACACAATGTTAGTCACCATAGTAATGTTTCCAATAAGGTAAATAGATTATGTTAAGGGATAAAATCAATAAATGTCACCAAATATTATCTCTTAATGATTTTATGGGGTATTTATTTTCCAACACGTACCCTATCTCAAATATTCTTTAAATTCTAAGTCCACCATTCTTGAAAATGAAATTACATTTATATTATGGTATGATTATTTACAGAAATATCCCCTTTTCACCATTAAAATTATACCACTTATACCAACATAAAATCACACAATTAATTAATTTTTATACTAAATCCCTACCCATAACCACTAAATATAAATATTATCCCATTTTTGGGATCCCCTATTTAAAATAAGATATTCCAAACTACACATTTCTTGGAGGATCACTAAGATAAAATTAAATTTCTCAATGTAAGTGTTATCCTCTCTTTGTTTAAAATTCTTTATAGTATTTAACTAGATGTTCTTAAATATTTTTAACACAATAGTAAAAAGTATTTTTTGAATATTAATCCTCTATTAGAAATATAACAATGTCATACAATAGAATTTTATTGCTCGTTCAATGGTTAAAACATAATAATGTTTTGGGATGTTTTGCCACCAACATGACCAATGATGTGACATTGGCATCATAAAATACTAATAAAAAATAGATATTTATAATATTAGGAAATACATATTAGTTTAGTATTTTTTTCATAATTCTATATTAATATTATTCAAAAAATTATTATTTATTAATTAAACTATTATATTAATTCAATAATTATAGAAATATAGGTATTTAACTATTCATTATGAATTGTCTCCATATATTTCAGAAAATGGCCATGTGACTCTTGAAATATATCTAACAAATATTTTAAATCTTCATGGATATTATATAGTGTCCCAACCAGTTTTTCAGTCCACTTGTTATGTATCGGTTTATCGGGGATCATAGTCTTTCTCTTATGTTCTGGGTTTGATAGGTGGTTCAATTTTTATGTGTTTCATTGTCTATAATTTTCTCCACGGTTTCCCGTATGTTTCTTTGGGAGTATTTTGGATAAAATATAGTTATTTTATTCCTGGTAGTTACCTGTGCACTGTCAGCATGTTGTTTGGTAAAACATATGGCTTAATGTAGATAATCATAGGACGAGTGGTGAGTTTGGGAAAAACTTACTGCAAAACCTATGTGTGGTATGTGAAACCAAGTTGTATATCTTCTCATGGGTATTGGCTACTGAAAAATTGGCACACTATTTGGTAAAATGTGAAGCCTAACCATTCATGCTTCCTATATCAAAAAATGTGTCAAATTCCAATCATAACATTATGGTAATTTATCCCCAAATCTGTCCATTTCTCCATCTACCTAGTTTTTACTGCCATAGGGAGGTATGTCATTGTTTTTTAGGAATCTTTATTTATCCATTGGTGTGGATATATGATTTTTTTCATGATTTTGGACAAATATCCATTTGTAATATCTTATCTTCATCTCCATCATCCTTATTATTCCATTTCTTCTTCAGTCTCTCTTCTCATATGGTCTTCCAGATATAGGGTTTGGTATTCCATTTGTTTTATGTTTGTGGATGTGTTCTTTTTGGGTCCCTCTTCTTATGTCTAGAGTTTTGTAACCCTCATGCAATGATATTGGGTGTCTGTTGTTGATGCGCAATTTATTCATGGTAGGTTCCTCATGAAAATGCCTTTATAATATAAGAATCCTTGATTTCATGATTCAAGGTACGGTTTGTCATATTTAATACATTTTTTTAGAAATTTAAACAAATTTATGTGTTGTAAAATGGCGTTTTGGTATCCTTAAATGAGCTCCCAGGTATATTTATGTTTTAAAAATGGGATTTCATATTGGATTTCAATTTTATTCATGTGATGGTAGTTGGTGACCCATTTGGCATTTTTATAAAAATAATTTTCCTCGAAAATGTGTCGTGGGTGTTTTAAGGGGATTTTTTAATTGATTTTGAAATGTAAAATTTGGTGTCAATGCACTATATGAAAGGTGGATTTGTATCTCTGATAAATACCGCTTTTGTGAAAAATGCAGAAAGGCCCATTTGGTATCCTTGTGAAAATTGTAAATGTCTTCATTTTGAAAACCCCCTTAGTTGATTTTCATACATTTTTCATATTTAATGGATGGTATATCCTCATTATGGAATGCTTAGGATCCATTAATGTAGATACTTGGTACATACTCCTTGTGTTATATATTTCCTATGACCTGAAATGAGTCTTTGGGGTGACTCGGGGTGAGGCATGTTGTATGTTTAACACTACTATATATTATGATTGGATTCTCAGTTGGAACTGAATGGATTTCCCCATATATACATGAGACATGTGAACCTATAATAGTGAGAGAATCATCTGATGATTATTGATGCACTTTCTAGATTAAAAACTACAGGATCTCAAATAGTAAGTGGATATATTTGGGTTTATTGTTATGGTATTTCCCCCAGTCTTTCCTGAGTTGGGGTGGCTGGAACTGATAGGGAATTTTTGGTTTTGTCTTGTTTTTCATGCTACCAGGGATGGGTGTTATTTATTAGTATATAACAGATTATTCATGATCTCCTAGGTTTACACATGTCTATTATCACATTCCTATTTTCATTGAATATTGAAATATTTGTATGTTTATTTTTATTTCCCTTATTATGTGGTTATCATAGTATTCTCATTTGTGGTGTTTTAATGGAATGTGATAAGCTCACTTCCAAATTATTATGAAAAAAAATTTAAATTAAAAGTGTTTTATACACTATTTTGTCTTTTTAAGGGAACATATTTCCTTCCACTTGAAAATTTTATTGATACACTAGTGAAATGGACTTGGTTTAAAATTTAAGGAGGGAAATGGAATGTAGTTTTATTTAAGGAAAATATGTTGAATATATTTCTTTTATTATTTTAGTAAAAACTTGTAGTTGATTTTTTCATTTATTTTAAATGAAGGGAATTGGGAATATATTATTGGGCTAGTATACTATTTTTTAATAATAACTCCTATATTTTTTTATTCTATTTTATCCATTGATGTAGGTTTTAGCTTCAGTTCGATCCCCTTGGGCGATGGTTGATCTATGTGTTGGGGAGTGACCCACGGGGTCACACACAGATCATGTAGTAATCATGTTCTATTGGATTTATTTTATAATTGTTGTTCCTTTGAGGCTTACATAAAATTTTATTATTTTGGTACTGTTTGTAGATATGATTTTTTGGTTTCATTTCACTATTTAGTTTCATTATTATTTTTGGGTGAAATCATTTCCCTTGTATACTCTATCGACACCCGACACTATTTTCTAGCCCTTGCAGATCGATAATTCCCTTCGACCCATGCCACAGATCAGTTTGGGTGACTAGTTCAGGGTAGGCCAGTGTTTGTTCATGGAAAAATGGTATCAGAGGAGGTATGATCTTTAAAGAAACATACCATTCAATGTGACAATCATTACATGAGGATGTCAAGGTAGATGAAATGGGATTTTAGGGAATTGAGATGTTGGTGATGGAAGAGTGTTGTTAAATATTGGTCATTCTGATCATTCGTTTTTCATGGGACGTAGTATTTTTTTAGTTTCTTTTGGACTTTAGGGATTATTCGATGATTGGGATAAAAAAATGATTTTTTGGGCTATTGATCTCTTTGAGATCGTAGGGATTGTCCATCCATGTGGATCTGAGGTCATGGTCCAATAAGATTATCTATATTAGTGGTGTGTTTTCAATATGGTGGAAAACCATATAGTCAAGTCACCCACCAACACTAGTTCCCTAATGTGATTCTCTTTGAGTTATTATTGAATTATAAAAATTATTTTTAAAACACTTGTGTTGGATTTGTGAAAATTGTGATCTAATGGTAATGGTTGGGATTTTGTAATGTGGGAAAACATGGATTTTTATAATTAACATTTTTAAAGGCCTTTGAATTTTTTTTTATAAAATTACCACATGGAGGGTAAAATTGAAATGGCTAAATGAAATTGGGATTTTATAATTAAAACATGAGGGTTTTTGGGAAAAATTGAAAGAGTATGTTTTCTATTGAACAATTTTCGAAATAAAACGAGTGGGTTTTTAATCATATTGTTTTGGTGGAATGATATTTTGTGAATTGATAATAAATTTTTTGTGTGAAATGAAATGGATTTTTGAACGAAATCTAGGGGATTTAATTTTTTATCATCATAAAATTATTTGATGTGTTGACTCTGAAAAATGATTTTTGGATTAGGGGTTAGTGATCTATTAGAACGTTCATGATTTTTGAATCAGGTTGAATGATTTGTTTTGGAAAATGAGAAATTTTTCTTAGCCATGCTGTTATCATGGGTCATCACATGCATGGTGGTATATGGAAATGTGGAAGGATGCTTGGTATGGCATGGGGGATGGGTGCCTAAGGTTACATGAAAATGTAAATGTGGTAGATACTCTATGGAATGTCTAGGGAGAGTATTCAACCCACCAGTTTTGTTTTTAAAATTATCAATATTTCCAAAAGGATATTTTTTATGTTAATATTTGATTATTTCCATCTATTCAAAGCCGGATGTCTATATAGTGTTCTTTCATGAGGATCTTTGTGGTTTATTTGTCCATGATGTAGTTGTTGGATTTCTTTTTTCCAGAAATTTCCCCCATATAGATTTGATGGGTGATCATAGTGCAGATACAGGTGATTCCATATTAGTGGTATTTCATGTTGATCAAGCTAAGGATTTGGTTCTTGAGTTTCGGAATCTAAATTCAACTATCTTTTACAGACAAGTGGATCCTCTTGAAGAGATATAGTGGGTGTGAAAGAATGAAAGGAACATTAGACTCATTGAATTCCCAATCCATTGAAGGTAAAGATTTCAACTACAAAGATTTAAGGATCACCTTAGAAGTGGAGAAGTCAGCATCTCAGAACAACCCTTGTGAATATATTACATAAGAATACTTCAAGGATTCATTCATATGATAGTATTATTTTAAGAAATAAATGGTGAGAGAGGGGATGGATTTGTGTTGATTGTATCATGGAATTAAATTGGTGTTGCAGTATTTTTGTATTTTTGTAGACCTATTTATTTACCTTCTATAGTATGTTGTAGATGATCCTGTGAAGGATCACCATTTAGAGTTTTGGAGTCATCTTGATCAATAGTATAAGGTATCAGATTTCAATCTATCCCCTTTTTTGATGTTGTGATATATTTTCATTTTGATGTTGTGATTGTGGGATTACATGAGTATGTCCTCCATCCTACATTAACAAGAAGAATTGGGGAGAATTCCAATAAAAATATGATAATGTGGTTGATGGTAGATGGAGCGGTCTCTAGAATCAAAAGGCCTCATCATCATTCATCCACCACTTCTAGAAGATAGATCCTGGTTTTCATTTAGTGTGAAAACTAAGAGATAAGTGTATTGAATTTCATATTACTCCAAAACCCGTCCTTAATTGTTGAAACACGGGTGACTTCAACAATTTTATCATATAATTTCGTGAATGCATCCAAAAGCCAACTCCAAAAGTAATGTGTTGTAGGGAACTCCATTAGGGTTTCTATGATGTAATTTTCCTTTAGAATAATGATTAATTTGTTGTAGAGGTTGTGTAAGTGGTGTTTTGGGGTTTGAAAAGTAAGGGATGTTTTATATCTATTGGTGGAATCCTGTTTCCAATGGAAGTGTGAGGATCATTTCAGAAATTTTTGGGTTTTTGTTTTTAGCATATCAGGTGATGTGTGTTCCTAGATGGTGTTATTGATTCCTGACTATGAGGTAGTATATTCTTAATTATTTATATCTCTTTCCACTGGTCCTTGGGTGAATCCAACACATAGTCAGGAAAACTGGGGCTATGGAGAGTGTAACCATAGTTCTTATCCCATTATTTCTGGAGTCGGTAGATTAAATTGCCTTGTTACATTCTTCTTCACATTGGTTGGTAGGTCGATGTTGGAGTGTTTTGGATGTGATTTATAAGATATTCTCAAATTTGGATCATATTGAATTCTTTTTTGGCCGGTGGTAGTTGGTTTTTAATGGGGGTACACCCACCACTGGTCCATTCATGTTTCTACTAATGAATGTTTTAGGTGATACTTGTTTTCTAATGGTGGGAAGTCCATTCCAAACTCCCTTAAAATCATTGGTTTTTGTGTGTGATCTTCATGTTGGGTGAGCAATGGTATTATTTTGAAAAGGTAAAATAGTATTGTTATTGGTTTTAAAGTGGTTGTTGTGGATAGACCATCTCCATTGATTCTAGAATTTATTTTGGGAAGTTATTTTGTTTTGGGAAAGATTCATGAGTTCTGATGGAAGTGGGTGAAATTTCCTTAACAAAAGGGTTTTTATTGTGGGGTTATATAATCCATAGTCCTTGATTTATCATCTATGAAATTTTTTTGCATTCCATTGTTTAAAATTATTAATGCTGAAAAGAATTGTCACAGTCCTTCTTTCAATATTTGTATTATGTTCCAGTTCATTGGGAATATCATTCTTTCATTGGAGTTCCAGGTGTGATGGGGTTCCATTTTTAATTGTTTATTTATATATTTTTTATTCAATGTTTGACCATCAGTTGGCAGGGGATTTTTTAGTGAAAATCTAGAAAATTCGGCTTAGTAGTGACCTCTACACGATCAGGGCATAGGTTGGTAAACTGTGCGGCCAATCACAAGTAATTATGTCGTAGGTGGTTGGTTATGGAAGAACCTATAAATTTATATATGCATTTAATGTGAAACTATGTGGTATTTCAATGTTGTGATCTTCTGAGATGAAGTGTTTATCAGACGGTTGGTGCATAGTCTGGTAAATCAAGTAGCCTAACCTTGCGAGATGCCTATATCATAGAAGGTGTGAAATTCAAATTATACCCTAATGGGAATTTAACCCAAAATCCACCCCTTTCTTCCTCGACTTTGGTTGTACATCCCTAGGAAGGCCTCTCCTTATTTATCCAAGATTCATTCTTCATCCTTGGGTGCTGATATAATGATTTAACCTGGATTTTTGGTAAATATCAAATGTTTATCTCTTCTCTTCATCTCCCTCTGCATTCCCCTTCCATTATATCATGATTTTCTCTTCATCCATGGTGATGTTGATGTATGGTTTGGTTATCCCCTTATTGTATTTTCGATTTTTTTGTTCTTTGTGGGTACCTCTTAGTATATATAGGGTTTTGTAACCCTCAATGAGTGATCTCCAGCAAGTGTTGTTGATGCGCCATGGATTCATGGAAGGTTTTCCATGCACTTAACTTTATAATTTTAGAATCCTTGAGTTCATGATTTTCACACCATGTTTACATTCAAAATATTTTCATATGATCCTTGTATAAGTTTTTTAATATCAAAAATTGGGTTTTTTGCTTTTTATTGTGATAAATAGAGTTGTTTTGTTATCAATGTTCCCACATACTATTAGATAAAATGTCACATTATCTTTTTATCATGGTTTGGGAAATTTAAATCATGTCTTGGATATGAATTTGAATTAAGTTCAAGTGAAATGACGTTTTGGGTTTATTTAATTGGTTCTAAAAGTGTCTTTGGTTTTGAAAATGGGTAATGGGTATTGGATTTCAAAGTGGATTTTCATTTTATGGAAGATAATAGTCCATTTGGCATTTTTATAAAAATGATTTTTCCATTAAAATGGGATGTGACTGTTTGATGTGGTTTTTAAAAGATTTTGAAATGGAAAATGTTGTCTATATAGTCCTTATGAATGATATATTTGTATCATTTATAAATGTTGGGTTTTTTAAAATAGCTTAAAGGCCGGTTTAGAAACCTTGTAAAATTGTTAAATGTGTCTATTATGAAAACCATCTTGGATGATCCACATGATTTGATCATATTTAATGAATGGTATTTCCTCACTATGAAATCCTATTTATCCATTATTTTAGAACCTTGATATATATTCATTATGTGTTATTTTTCATAGGGAATGATATCATTCCTTGGGGTGATTCTAGGTGGGGAATGTTTTAGGATTATTATTATCAT
Organism: Viscum album; assembly: GCA_963277665.1. Taxonomy (NCBI): domain Eukaryota; kingdom Viridiplantae; phylum Streptophyta; class Magnoliopsida; order Santalales; family Viscaceae; genus Viscum; species Viscum album. The sequence continues at coordinate 1,650,103,482 of OY728121.1, read as the reverse complement.
TATCTGCATGTGATTGGATGCTAAATTTTCCTTACCTGGCTCACCCCCATTATAAATGATACATGAGAACTCGACATATTGATAGAGTTTTCTATGAATTTTTTTACTCTCTAGTCTATGAAATAGCTTCTGGACCGTAGTAGGTTGATATATTTGGATTTATTGCAATTGTATTTTCCCCTGGTCTATCTAGAGTTAGGGTGGCTGAGAGTGTTAGGGAAATTTTTATTTCATCTTGTGTGGAATGCTGCAGGTAATGGGTCTCCTATATTAGAATGTTTTGGGTTATTCATGATCTCGTAGATTCACCCATGTCTGTTATCAAATAGCTATTTTCAGTTATGATAAAGATGCTAGTATTTTTATGAATATTTCCCTTATTATGTGGTAATCATTGTGTTCTCATTGGGTGTTGTTCTGCTTAAAAGTAATGTTCTCACTTTCGACATTTTAAGAAAAATGTTTTTTTAGTAATATTTTTTTATACTTTTTGTGTCAATTGAAAATAAAGTATCACATTCCCTTTGAAAATATTATCCTAGCACTAATGGAATGAACATGGTTTTAGTATCAATGATGGAAATGGGGCGTACATTGTTTTATGTAAAATGATTCAAAATAATAATTTTATATAATATGTAGTTCAAACATGATGTTGATTTTACCTTTTATTTTTGACAAAAATGCATTATGAATATATTAACAGGATATCTTGTTGAGTTTTAATACTCACTAATATAGTTCATTTAGGTTTTTAGCATTTCGTGCAGCCTTTAACTTGAGATCGATCACCTTGGTTTATTGTTGATCTTTATGTTGGAGAGTGACTGACGAGTTCACATGGAGATCGTGTAGTCATATTGTTCTGGTCATTTTATTGAATAGTTGTTGTAACTTTTAGTATTATGAAAAAGTTGTTTAGTTTAGTACAGTTTATATACTGGGTTGTTTATTATCTTTCCACTGTTATGTTTAATTATTATTTTTTGGTAGAAATAATTTCCCTTTTATACACTGTTGATTCCAGGATCTAGTTGCAATCCCATTGGGATCAGAAATTCTATCTGGTCCATGCCACTGATTAGATCAGCTAACTCGTTCAGGGTTGACCTGGGTTGGTTCGTGACATTTAGTTGATGAACCCATGATCAATGAGTAAGTATTGTCCCCACAAAACCAATGTATGTGAGGGAAAATGTTAAAGTTGAATCTAAAATATTAATTTAAAAAATAACAAAATAATATTTGGGTCATTATATTTATTAATAAATCATAATAACCATAATATATTTAAATTAGTTTCTTCTACATAAGAATAATAATAAATAAATTTATTATATAGGGTGTCAGATAATGTTCGACCAAGAAGAATTCCGAATTAACGATTTATTTTCTAATATTACTATTTAATTGGTGTTTTTTATAACTATATTTTTATCTAGAGAAATTATTTAATATTTATATATTAAAACCCAATTATTTTCTTATAATCCATTTTTTGGTTTTTATGTGTACTTTTACAAAATCAAATTTATTTTGTTCACAAATCATTAAAAATGATCCAAATAAGTAGATCTATGCTTATCTCATAAATTTGGTGAAAATATTATCCCACCATATCCACATTACTTATGTTATTATTTTAATATTTTTCAATATAATTATATTATTTATTAAATTAATTTTCTTTTCAACTTTAATTTTTTATAATAATGTTAAGGGAGTCTATTTTTAATGTTTTCATCATGGGTAATTTTTTTAGACATTCTCTATCATTAAAAAACTGTGACAGGAATCCATTTCTTAAGAACATTTTGATAGTCAACATCTCATACCCTTCACTTAAATTTTATCTATGAAAATTCAATTAAAGGTTTTCATGGGTTTCCAAAGTGTTTTTTATTTTTATTTTTTTCTAGATTATTCCCGTGGAATAATATTTATTAAAAATGTATTCTGTATTTCGACTTATTTTGTAAAATAAATTTTATAATTCTCTTCAATGTTTTTTCATATATTTAAATATCCACAAACATTTATTATGATTGACTAATGATATTATGAAATGATACCAATCATATTATTTAATTGGATGGATTATGAAAATTATTTGTTGAAATATTCCTGAAAACTATTTACTTCTCATAATATACATAATCAATGATTGAATAACAATGTATTTTATGTTATTATAGGACACATATGTTTGGTTTCTGTTATTTGTGAGGTGGGCCTAAAATTATGTAGTCTAACATTGCATTTGATAATGATTTATATCACCTAAGATGAGAAGTACTGGGATAGGGTGCGAACCCAATCCACAATGTGATTTTTTCACTATATTTGTAGGAGTAGGAAGGCATAGCAATCTGCTGGGACACTTTCCCCACTATGTGATATAGGTATTGGAAATGTTCCCTAACATATGAAATGATATTTTATGGTTATGTGTGAACCAAATTCTTGTGTATTAAAACATAACTATATTCTTATCTAATGGCTCAGGATTATTTAATTATCATTCTAAAAACTTATAACTCATGTATTACATTATTACAAAATCATTATGCCATAATTAATGCATTGTGATCAATGTTTTTTGGGTGTGATTTAATTATGTATTATTCATGTACCTTGATTATTTTCTCATCCCACATTATCTTCGTATTATCACACATGATCTTTGATTAGTATCTTCAATGTTCACCCCATACTAAGATTCTGATCCCATCTTTTCATATGTTTCCATTTTCCCAGGCTTTGATGAAGAATAATTTATATGATATGTCCTCAAAAAATAATTTACTAATGATATATTGAATATTTTTTGTCACATAATTTTGTTATGTAAGATTATATAATTACAGTAAACCTATATGTTCTCTGTTGTTTTTTATAATGATATATAGTGAATAATAATGTAAAAGGTTGTATTATGTGTTTATTTTTTGACTCATCAATTTCAGCCACTCTAAATATTTTACTTTAATGTAAATATCAAATATCTTATACCTTCTTCATTAGATAGAATTTTGTTATACAGTCATTGGATACTCTTTTTTGGGTTTACACATAATTAAGGAATGGTAAATCTTTTGGAAATTCCCTATTTATAAAACATCATTTTATAAAATTTAGTTATATGATTTACATAATACCAGGAATACCCTATAACTCCTCCAATTTATAAATTGTATACATATAGATATCTAAGATATCAGTTAAAAGGGGATTTCATAGATTTTTATACACTTAACTTTATCATTAGATAACTATAGTTTTGAAGTAGTGTTTAGGACATCAAAATACCAAAATGCAGTTAATGAAAAAAACAAAAAGTGGAAAAATGTGGAAGAGTTTGAATAAATAATAAAATGAAATGAAATATAAACAATTTATATCTACCTATCTAAAATTTCTATATTTTCCACAATAATTACTTTTATACAGATCCTTATAAAAAATATACTAGATCTAATCTCAAAATATATCTATCTTCTGAAATAGAATAATTGAATTCTTTGACAGGATATTTTTTTCAATTTTATATTGGATCCACTGGAAAGTTAAATGGGGAGTAGAGAATTAGATATTGATTAATCATATTTCAATGTTATATTATTATATAGAAATGATGACCAAATAATCATAATTAATTTAATGATAGAGCCACATTAATTTTATTTAATACAAAAATTAATATGAAATCGAACTAATTGGATCAATCCACTATAGAATTTAAAATAGACAGATTATGTTTGAATTGACATATTAATCTTGTATATTGTAAAATAAACCCTCAATACATCACCACGGTCACTGTATATTCCAGTAGTGTGATACTAATTAAAGGATAATTAGACAAATTATATCTAATATCCTTTATCAGAACTCCATGTTCTGAAACTAAAACAATGTCATAAAACAAGCTATAACATGGTAAATTTCACAACATCACTGTTTATTATTTAGTTAATATGTTCAAAAATCTATCTATTTATCTAAATTTCATTATAATTTTTTAAAAATATCAATACTCCTTATGAATCCACAAAAAACAACACTATATATGGTTATCATTAAAAATCTATCAATTTATATATATTGGATAAAAAATTACCATCTCTCCATGTCCAATTTTGTGACCCTACAAAACATTATATAATTTAAAATAATTATGGATCACCAAATCTATAATTATTTGAAATTTAAATCTTCTAAAAATATGTCATTTATAACGATTATATAAATTTTCCTATCATGATCTCTATCAAACACACTAATATCATTATATGATAATATTAACCACTAGTATCATTATACATTATTTTTATAGTAATATAATCCCTTTTTAAAATACATCAAGTTAACCACTAGGAAAGATACATGTCAATCAGATATAGTAAAACACACACATTTCTTATTCTTTAAAATAGTATTATATTTTTTAATATTTACATAACATATCGTTCATCAAATTAAATGTGTACATCACATATCAGTAAATAATTAATCTTATGAATTTCCTCAGTAAAATTCAATTATAGTTCCATATGTCATAATTTTTATATAATAGGTCTAATAATATCCTAGATAACAATTACCAATCACTTGATTAGTATCATTATCAACAATGAAAAGATTAGTTCATCCCCGAGGCCATTGTAAGGAATTTATCATTGTATATAGGATTATATAAAAGGTAACATGATCACATCAGGGAATTGGGATTATTATAATGATTCACCCAAATTATAACAATGTAAAAACATTTTAAATAACATGGTATATAAATTAATGTGTTACTTTTTTTAGTAATTCACTACCTACTATTTATGGATTCTTCTCTATGTCACATGTGAGAAATTACTCACACTAATTTTAATATATCATCACAAACCATTATACTCTATAGTGATCATCAATTATGGATAAATAAAATATATATTTGAAGTGTTTTTTTTTCACTTGTCATGTAATATATAGTATACACATGAATTAAGGATGAATATAGATTCCCATTATTATGAAATTATAACACAATTTCATTTACACCAATTATTACATATTGCTTCCCTTGTATCTAATTCTCAACGACAATCCATAACTAAAAAATGGGTATTGTATTAGTGGTTTTGTTAATCAATCTACTACATTTTACTTTGTATCCATAAAAAAATTGCATCTACACTCTCAAGAATTCCTCAAAATATATGGTATTTTTAATGGATTTTCTTAATTTGGTGAGACTAGGATCCTTAGAAAGTGAAATTTCATAATTTTTTAATAATAGATATATATTACCCATAAAATTCTAGAACCTCCCCATATTTATTAATAATATTATTGATCTGAACAATTTCTCTCATGGAATCTGATTCAGTGTTGTACATAACCTCAATTATTATTTCTACAATATTTTATTATTTATAAATCTTCCAATAACGTGATCCATAATTGATGGATATCATGAAAGAAAATTAATATATTAATTTATAATTTGTTGTTTGGAGGATAGTATTAGTATAACTGTTGACAATGAACACTTTCATAAATCCAAATTCAATAAAAAAAATTATGTATCTCAATAATGTTTTTATATTTGTTCTATAATGAAATCCAAGAACTATATTTAAGACTATAAAAGTTTTAACATGTTATGATAAAAATATAAGATATATTGGGTCTCATAACACCATATTTATTAGTTTTATTTATTCTTAAATAATTCTTTTAATTACTTTTTTTGCAATGTAATTTATTTAAGAATGGTTTTAAATTTTTTTATTTTCACCCTATTTTTTCGATGAACATGTTTTGGAAATAGTGTATTAGTAGAAAATAAACATTGGTAAAAACATTAAATAGACATTCACTTCCCTTATGTACAGTTAATTTTGAAGATCCATAGTTTGACCAGCATAGGTAACACACGATGTATATGACACATAAATGTAAATATGTGGTTTACCCTTCCATGGATGTTGTCTTGCAAGTGGTTAGTGTGTGGGTATTAGTAATCATGATAAGTTGTTTTTTAGTTCTAGTGGATCCCACACATTTGTTAAATTATTACCCAAACAATATAGGTAAACTATGCACATTAACTTGTTCATTAAAAGCTTTAAAAATCATTTGTGTCAATGAATGAATTTAATGTTGATACTCCTCACATTCACTCCCACTCATTAGACCATGATTGGGAGTAAAACATGGTATATTCTTCAACTATTACCTTTTATTTTTAATCTCCTCCAACCACTTCTCCTGTGAATTTTCCCAATTAAATATCCCTATACTTCTTTTTTAATCTATCCAACCATTATCTTATCATTTCCCTCTACCCCAAAACACTATGATATTATGGATTTTATGTTAAGCTTTATATTGATTTATTCATGTGTTTTTTATTTTATACTAATTTTTTCGAGTCCTTGGAATATTTTTAATGTGATAATAATCATATTTGATGACATTCATCTTTTATTATTGAACTATGTTTGGTGTTTTGGTGATTTTTCTTATATTGATATCACATTTTATTAATCGCTAATTTTATATTCATTACACGGTAAACATATCATATATTTGGTTCATTGGGTGGATTTTAAAAAACATTCATAGTATATTTTCACATTTCATAACACTGTAGAAAGGAATGTCATGTGGATCTTGAAATTCAATTAATTAATAAATTGTATAAAGGATGATTTTAAATAAAGTTATACATTCAATGTGAACCTATCCTGACTATGTCATAAATTAATTTCATTAATGTGTTTTTATTTGATTCATTTCAAGTGGTACATGAAATAGATAGGATTTGGAAATGGGTAAAAGAGTTTTTTAACGTTAAATTTGATGTTTTCAAACCCCTTTACACTGTTTGGGTCATGATTTTCAGTGAAATGGATGTTTTAAGATTTTACTTATTTTTATTGAAAAATATGTTGACCCTTGAATTTTTTTAATCTAGTTGGTTTTATGTGTATTTTTTCGGTACGATGTTTTATAATTTAAGGTCATTATTTCAATTTAAAAGAATTATTTTATGTAGGATTCCAAACTATTGAAAATGAATTATATTGAGTTATTTTGATCATTTCCTATTTTAAACTATAAATGGTTTCCAAATGGTATTGTTGTGTGCGGGACCCTATTGAACTCATTGTTGAATTGCAATCCACAAAGGGGATGTTTTTATTGATTTCTTATGGAGTATAGCCTGAGGGTTATTTTGTATATTTTTTTTATATGATTGAAATGTGAATGGGTTTGTTTGTTTTGATGGTGAATCAGGTTAGATGTGATTTAATTATTTTGATATATTGATTCATGTGATTACTCATCTCCATTTTATCCAATTCACATGAGTCCTATGGTAATATGTAGAGGTCTAGATACGTACAAGATTTACTGAATATGGTTCTCTCACTATGGATGGTGGATCACTATACTAATGAAGTGAAAATATAATTGAGTGGATCAATAGATAAAGTGAACTGGTGGGACACTATTGTGGCTAGTGGTGGCATTGTATACTTGGGAGATTTGAATATGGATAGTTCATCTAGATGACCTGAGTCGTGAAAGGATTAATAAAGTCATCGAAGTTGTCTTGTCTATATTTTGGATTATAAAACATAAGATCATGGAAAATTACCATGTCACTAGGACCCTATAGAGATTCATTTAGAATATTTAATTATTTATTTTATTGTATCCCCTTACCCTTTTGGGATTTTCTAATACTTATTGTTTTATTGAAAACTACTTCACTCCTTGTTGATTAGATAGTACCTATTTTTATTAATTATTATTTTGTATAATATTTATCACTTTTATGAAATTATTTATGAACGAGTATTTGGAATTATTGAAAATAAATATAAGCGGTTGTTTTTCCTTAATCCTTTTTAGACATTATTTCATTCCAAAAAAGTTTTAAAGAAAAATATCTAAACCAATGTATCAGTTTGGAAGCATTATTTTATGCCACCATACCGGGTTATATTTTAAATGGTTCTCAAATGAGTTTTATAAAATCATTAATTTGAAATCCATTATTTAAATTTTTAGGGTGTATTGAACAGAATTGTTTATATATTGGTTTTTAAAAGTGTAATTTTAAATGGGTAAACATGGAATGATGATTCTCTAGGCATAAAAACCCTTTCCAAATGATTTTTTCATTTAAAAAAATAAATAAAATTGTAATGATTAAATTTTTCTATGTAATATTGGATTTTATAAATTTTGTAATGAAAAAAAAATTATTATTATATTTAATTATGGAATTAATGGTTAATTAATTATCATTAACTATGAATACATTGTGGTGATTTCCAACAAGGATCAATTTCACTCACATCCAATATACACCACTCAGTTTATTTAGTTATTAAGGTTTCATATTAGGTGGTTTTCTTGGGTCGTTATGGTGTTGTGGTATTAGTAGTATAGGATAGTCATCTCTATATTTAGAGAGTCGCTTTGGGTCATCTAAATGTTTTGGATAGTACCTTTTTTTTCTTTTCTCCTATACATTAATTTTCTTATTATTTAACATTATTTATTTGAGGATTTCATGTTTATTTGCCTATATTTCTATGTATAGTGTACAAGATATTGGATTCACAGAATATTTATTCTCTACAGATTTTCATTTATTATGTTCCATGAAATAATTTAGATGTTTCATTTTGATTGTGATATTATTTTTATAGAAAGGTTTGAATTGTTATAATGAATTATGATATAATATTACAACAATATTTTCTCTTTTGGTGAAATCGGGAATGTACCTTTGAAATTTCATGCATTGGATCATGTGTGTGGATGTGGCGGGGAGACTATGTTTTTCTGTTGACAAACTGAAATCAAGGAACACCCAATTTCTATTTCATGTGTTTCGGCCCAGTGTATAGGCTAGGGCCATCATTGGGACTCAAGTGGATGTTACATAAATGTGATTTCTCGTTACATATTTTCACTAAATATCAAATTTACTTCATATTTTGGGATTTTGAATCCTTATTTTGTGTTTAATTGTTGATATATTTGTTGTATTTTGAACAATTTTTCGGATTTTCTAATCACCATTGATTGTATAAGTTATTTCATGGACCGATTTGAGTTTTAGAGGTAGAGGCGGTGATAAAAAAGGCTGCATGGTTAGAACACAATGCCTAGTAAAACATTTGTTTTCCTTGATGAATGGCTAGGTATCCGTGACTTTGAATATTTAATTTTTCGTGTACAGTTTTCCAGCCCATGGGGAAAAACCATGCACAGTTCAATTCCTTTCCTAGAATCTCCCCCCTTGTGTGGAAGATTAATACCAACGTAATTTCCATTGTTAAAATGATTATAAATGGATTTCATTGGAAATTAATATTATTTAATATAGTATTATTTGATAATAAATCTAAGAATCTTGTTTTCCCCTTGGTTATTTTTACTATGCGATGGAACATGTTTTTTTAGTGAAGATAAATTTTATTATGTATTATGTTTTGAATATAATTTTGTAATAATGGTGAATTTATTGTTGGTTTATTTTATAAAAATCTGTCTATGCTCGATTCTATGTGGGTTTAAAAAATAAAAGTTATTTTAAAGGGTTGTTATGTTTAAAAAAATTGTAGGAATTAATATTTAAAGATTGGAATATTTTCATGAAATGATCGACTAAAGATATTTCCAAGGTGTGATTGATATCAAAATAGGATTTCATAATTATTTTGGATAGTAAATTGGATTAATGGTCAAAATAGCTTGGGTCTATTTTTATAATCAAGGATTTCTAAAAAGCATAGGTTATGAAATTGAATTATAAGGTGTTTTAGAAATGAAATTTTTTTTCATTAAAAAGATATTGAATTCCTCATTATAGAAATGGAAAATCAATTTAATGTAAAAAATCCTTGTTTTTTTCAATGAGGTTATGGTAATATTAAATATTTTTTAAAGGAAATGTATAGTTTGATATTAATGTCTTTTTTTATTTGTTTACATCTCCCAGAAAGACCATAAATGAATAATGGATTATACACTATTTGTTGTTCCTTACAATTTTTGAAATTTATTATTTCTTTTCAAGAATATTTTTAGAATCCAAGTGGAGTAGTGGTTCCAAAAAAATACAAAAAAATACTTCATTGGTTATATTCCTTCCTATATTTGTAAATTATTGGGTTGTAAGGTTTATATATCCCACCTAGTGAGAAACTTTTTGAAATGTATCTTTGGTATTTGATCATTATGGGTGTTTTTTGGAATAATAGGTGATTTTCATGAATGAATTTTTGTTATATGTAACTTATATTGGTATGTATCATATATTCATGGGTAATTAAATTATGGATGGTGATGTTTTATGAATTTGTGTGTAGGTCATCTAATTGTGGTGGTTGTAATTTTTTTATCTACATGCCTTACATTTATGGTTGACCAATTTTGAGGCTTCTATTATGTTCTTATGTTTTTTAGATTCTGAAAATTCATCACATTTATTTGACGAATGGTTAACTTTTTTGGTGGATGGGTAATTAAGATGGATGTATCGTTTACGAAGATTTTTAATAAAAAATGATATATTTATTGGGCTTGTCTTGGGATGGTGTTCTAAGATTTAGGTCTAAGATTTCCCATTGGGTATATTGGACTAGTTGAATATCCCATTTTGTTTATTGTTATGTAATTATTGTGGGTTTTCACTGGTGTATGAGATGTGTATTAATATTGGTTGTATCATTCTCTTTGTTTATGTTATGTCATTTGAGGGTAGGTTTCCATTGAGGAGCTGTGAATTTCTACCATGGGTGATTATTATGTGTTTCTTATTATTTCAATTGGAGGATTTCTCATGATTGATGTTTTCATATTTAATTTTATCCTCAATTTGGTACTCCAATTTGAGAATATATATATGGTGGGGACCTTTATGCATAGACTCCATCTCATGTGGGTCTTTTAACACTGATCCAGATAGTGTTTTGTTTGGAGATATCTTTTTTATTTGAGGACCTGATTGTTAGGTATGGAGTAATTCTCAATGTTTGAATATATCATTCCCCAGATACTCTTTAGTTGCTACCATCTTACTCAATTCATTATATAAGGTGTTGATGTTACTCAATCTAGTTAATTCTCGTCTTTAAGGATATTAGAGAGTAAAAAGTGCCATGGTGGTGTCATTGTAACACCCCACGTCATAGTATCATTGATGTTACATTGTTTTTTATAACTATTTTTCAGGAAATAATTTTTTTAATATTAGTTCTCTTATAATTTTTTATCTAATACATTATTGTGGTTTTATTATTTTATACAACTAATTATTTGATGATTTTCCCCCTTTTCTACTGTAATATGTAGTTCATTTTGAATATGAACAGTTTGACCAACATGGGATAAGATTTTTTTTATTTAAATCATAGTATTTATTTTGATTTTTACCCTTTAATGGGAGTTGTGCAGAACATAGTTGTTGAAATAGAAAAGGAAACCATATGGAAAAAATATGCGTAGGTTTTTAGTCATTTTATTGAATCCTATATAGCTGGTGGATAGTTTACCAAATCATAAAATCTACCAAGTTCATTAGAAGTTTTAAATATAATTTTTCCCCATATGTAATTTAAGTGATATTACCCCTCCTTTCCCTCTCACTCATTTTAATAGGATATGGAACATTAAGGGAGATTCGTCCTCTCGTTCCTTTAATATTTGTGCTCCTCCAACAAATTTTCATCTGCATTTTTCCATGGTTGGCCATCCATTCTTCTTCTTTATTCTTCTGGTTCTCTTATAATCCAGTCTACCTATCACCAAAAATAACTACTATATATACTATTTTGTTTTAGGGTTTATGGTTATGTTTTCATTGGATTTTTTCATGTGAGGGATTACTAGATATTCCTTGAATCTAGTTAGATAATATTCCTTTAAAATAAATGACATTCATCTTTGTTATAATTGAACCATGATAGGTGTTATCTTTAATTTTTAAAATATACAACCCATTGTGTGGTTATTAATTTTATATAATTTAGATACCAAATTAATCATATATATTTTATTTTTGGTTGATTTGAAAATTTAATCGAGGTGGATTTTTAGTTGGAAAAATAGTCTTCTGGGAATTTCTAGTTGTTCAAGAAATTCCAATTGTTGAAAAAAAGTTTGTTGGATGGTTATGAATAAAATGTGGTGTTTAATTTTATTTCACCAAGATTATGTTTTAAAATAATATTAAAAGTTTGGTTTTATATGGAATATCAATAATTAATTGAAAGGCCAATCATTTTGAAAATGATGAAGGGGTATCTCAAAATAGAAATCATTTTTTAATCACCTTAACCTCATTTTGGTCCATATTTGGAATTCGTATGATTCTTTATCATCATAATTATTTAAAAAAAAGTTTCGATGAATGAATTTATTATTCCCAAATTTGATGGGTGGATATCAATAGGGTGAGGTTTTATAAATTAATTTCATAGGTATGATTTTAAAGAATGGTTTAATGTGGGATTCGAAACCATTGAGAAATTACTTTTTATCGCTAGTTCTTTTTATAAAGTATCATTTTGAACATTGAATGGATTCAAAAAAATGAGGTTGTTGTTAGACCTAATAAAATGCCTCAGTGAAATGTGACCACCATAGAGAAATGTTTTATCATTTTATTATATATTATGCCATTATTAGAAATTTTATTTCAATTGTGTGGTGTGGGAAATGTGGAAGGGTCTATTTCATGTCTGGTGGTAGGAGGTGATATGAGATTTACTATTTTTTATTTTTTGATGAATGTGAATAAAAACTTTTATTTGATACATGTCACATGGGTACAAGAGGACTGATTATATTTACGGATATGGGTGGGAATTAATATAGAAGGTACTAAAACTAGGTAGGGTCTCTTGTTAGATCGAAAAATATAGACAAATTTATTGTGGCCCATTCAGACGGGTGAGAGAGTGGAACTTTATTTTGGGATGTGGTTTCATTTTTCACCTAGGTGGATTATCTCTCAATATTTCACCGAGACAACCAAGGATGGAAATGTTTCAATCGTACTATCCTAGGTTTTGTGTCATCAGTTATGATTGTATTACATGAGTATTGGAAAAATTATCATTATGTTGGGATCCTACTCAGGATCATTTATTATATTTTATCATTTATTATCTTGTATCCCAAAATCCTTAATATATTGAATGGATCTTCTGGTTAGATCGATGTATTCATCCCTCACCATTCACTCTAAGGTTCCTATTTTAATTATTTTAAATTTTTTTCATTGTTTTATACATTTATAAAAAAAAATTTCAAAGGGGGTGGGGGTTGTAATCCATGAAATTAACTAAAAATTATTGATTCATCTGAAACAATAGAGTCATTATTTTTATTTTGTATGAGTTTAACAGAAAATTATTTGAAACAATCCATGTGTTTTAATGCATGGTTTAAGGTTTCCATATTGGGTCCATTGTCAATGGATTTTCAAATGTGTTTTACAAATATGTGTGGTTGAAAATAATAGTTTTTCGAATCCTATATTAATTGGAAACGAGTCTTTATTAGTTGGTTTATAATAGTGGAATGTTAAAAGGGAGATCTAGCAAATTTAGCTTTGGTTGAGGTAAAATATTTTCAAACTGGTTTTTTTCATTTAATGTTGAATGAAAAATGTAATGTTGAAATTGTATAACATGTTATTGTATTCTGTATACATGTTTATTGAAAAAAAGTATTCTATTATATTTCACTCCAACATTAATATTATTTATTTTTAAGGAACTATATAGGCTCTGTTTGTTACACTATAGGTTCCTAGTAAGCATCTTCTTTATATAAAAAATATATTTGTAATATGAAACTATATGTTTTCTATTAATTTAAAATAATTAGAAATAATTATTAAATAATTCATTTAAGATATGAATAAAACATATAAAACCTTATTCCTTCATATGTCGAATGTTATAACAGAATCTCATAAAACATAGCAATTCACACCATATATTGTTTTTCAATACAGATAAAACATATCCATTAAAGCCTATAAATCAATAGGGTAAAATATATAGAAAAGAATAAATTATTCATGACTAGGAAACAACATGGATGATATTCAACTATAAGGATCCCCAATAGTCAAACAAAATCTCTAATGTGGAAGGTCACCATGAAATGGGAAATAATTTTGCAAAATCTATGGAATGAAATAAGAACTTTTCTGTACGATGTGAGAGTGGAATGAATGAATAATTTAGTAGGTAAATATATAAAATAAAATATAGCAAATGAAATTATGTCCATTAAAAATATAGCCATTGGTAATATGTATGATAGGTATATTGTAGTAACGTATTGTTAAGTAGAAAATTTAATATAATAAAACTCTTAATAAGATATTAAAATACTATATATATATACTTTATATTTAAATAGTAATATTAATATTAAAATATTATATTATGTATATATATAATTCAAAAAAATATTTTAATATCAATAGATTTATATAATATATTTTAATATAAAAAAATTTAAATTTAAGTGTATTTGTTAAAAACAATTTACTATAAATGTAATATTCTTTTTTATTAAACAAAAATTTTTAAATGTATTATATATTTTTTCCAATATATAAAATTTATTACTTTTAATAACTTATTATATATTAAATAAAACATTTAAATATTTTAAAATATAAATTGATGTTAAAAAATATAAAGAAAAATAAATGTTTAAATACATCATTTCATAATTAAAATTTGTTTTCCTTTAAAAATTATGTCATTCAAAAAAAATTATGAATTATATAATTTAAATTAAAATAAACTAAAATTATTTTTTTATTTATGGCAACTAATTTTTTATAGTACAATGTTTGGTGTTTTTTATAAAAAATTTATTTTTTACCAAAAAAATTGATTTCAATTCAAAAAATAAATTTTTTACATTACAATTATGAAATAAATAAATTGAATATTAAAAATATTATTTTAATAAAATATATATTTAAATAATAACATTTTGGTTTATGAAATTTTTTACAAACATAATAATCAAATGTTCAACATTTTAAGAATTAACTAAAATGTTAACTTAATAAAAAATGTTTTTTCTCTTTTGTTATAGTTTAGTATTTTCGTTGTGAAATTAAAAATGAGATATCATTGAAATATACATACATTTTTATTTTTCTATTAACTCAATTTAGGTTGTGGAAATTATAATTTATGATAATATTTTCTTGAATATAAATTTTTTAACTAAATAACGACCCATTCCAAATAAACTATTTTTCATTATTTTGTGATTTTTTTTTAAATTTATAATTTTAATCACCTAAAATAATTATTAGGTAAAATGATTTGAAATATGAATCAATAAGATTAAAATTAGTTAAAAGATAAAATCTCTATTTTCATTAATAATATAATTTATTTTGATTAATTATTAATTAAAAATTTATTTTTAAATTTGGGTAAAAATTAAAAAGTCCAAAGAAAATTTCTAAAATACAATATGTTGTTCAAAAAATGAGTATATGAGGATAAAAAATATAAACACAGGCTTCACCTCGAATATTTGTCATTTTGGAGTCGTTTACCATTGAATAGTAATATTACATTTTTTTAATATGTAATGGTTTCTTCCAAAGCAACACTTCCCTTCACTTATAAAAGTTTAACAATTCCACCACTTATATACTAACATATTCATAGAATTTTTCATTAAAATATTCCTGAAATTTTTTACATGTAACCTATCTAACATTTAAAATCTTATGTTAATCATTAATTATCAGAATATATTTATTTCCTAGAGATTTCCCATGGAAAATACAAGTCATTGTTGTGTGTTTTATAAAATAAATATATTTTATTACTAAATATATTTCATTATTATATTATTGAAATGATAATATTAAAATATTCTAATCATTCCTAAATTTTAAATATACTATATTAACTAAATTATTATTTTCTTTTAATCTATCTCATTAAATAAAAAAATGAAATTGTCATTCATGTGTATGTGTGGATTATGGCCACCACAAGAAACAAAATATATATTTTCATCACCACCAATAATTTATGATTAATATATTATATTTGAATAGTAAATATGATTTTTATGATATCATTAAGGTATTTATATTACTTTTATTATTAATAAACTGTCATCATTATTTAAATCATTTGAAACAATCATGCTAAGAGGAAAATATTTTATTCAAATTATCTAATATTTCAAATTAGATTATATATTATACCAATTAAAATATAAATATGATAAATAAAACAAATAATCAGAAAATTATATCATTATTATACTGTTGTAATTATATTCTAACTAATTAATTACTTAATCATCCATTAAGCTGGTATATTCATATTTGGCTCGGTTTGACCACATATTAGAAAATGCTTGGAATTTGTGCCATGGATGTCGATGAGAACATAATTACCGATATAAAATGATATATATATGTAGATGATGATTTTAATTTTATATTTTATGATTATATGAAAATTTAACACATTAATTTAAAATAAAACCCTCAATTAGATAAAATCACTAAAATAAGATCATTATAGATTTCATCTTCTATGAGAAAGAATTAAAAAAACCCAATGTAAGTAGGAAAATTGCAGAATATGAAATTAAAAAAAATAATATAAAATGAAAATTAAAAATTAATATAATTAAAATTCATCAATTAAATAAAATTTATTGATATAGCAGTGATTAAATTTGTAATAATATTAAATTCAACCATAGTTATTATGAAACTAGAATTTAGAATTATAGTTTTAAACACCCAATTTGTAAAAATTGTTAAAACAAACAAACAAATATATATATATATATATTTATGTGTTTGTGTTATTATTATAAACTATATTAATAAATAATTATCATTATGAATAATTTCTGGAATTCTTAATTAATATACTTAATTAAATTATGCCATATGTCTCCTGCATGTGCTAAATGAATCCAGACTAATGTGGTTTCTTATCTAATTTATTAACTATTTTGATCTATTTCTTATTATAAACCTTGATACCCATGTAATTTTGTATTTAAAACATAATAAAACTTTTTATTCATGATTATATTATATTTCATGAAATTCATTTCAATATTCAAAGTTCTATCTCTCATGGTTTTTTGAATCATAAACTTCAAAAGCTATAACGGTTTACATCTCAAATTTATCTCTTTGAGACATGTTTACTAATATGATCCTAAATCAATTTATTTTTTTATAAAATGAATATTTTAGATATTATATCAAAAATTATCTTTCATTATTGTAAATTGAAATTTAATTATAATTTCACTCTTTCAAAAGGATTTGATTGAAATTATCTAATGGTTCTAATGGGTTCTTTCCCCAAAATTTCGATCTCCTGAGACATGATTATGTAATAAATATTTGTTTATTTTCTACTAATTAAATATTACCACATTCTATTTACATTATTTTATTATATTTCATGATATTAAATTATTTATTTAATGTTATATGTTTCGTTTGGATTTAATTTAAATATTAAATATGTTATAAGTGGTTTTCATGACTTGGATAATTTCCTTCGGTCATAATCACTCATATTTAAATAGTATCTCCCATGATTGATATATTCTAACCTATAATGATTTTATGATATAATTTAACATTATTTTATATTCAAATAATATTTACCACCAAATTATTCTTTCATTATGAATCCATTGTTTTATTAAAATATGTAAATATTTTAAGAATCATTCCCATTTGTTTAAACTAATTGTTTCTCAAAGTCCATATATTTATATGCATCCAATGTTCTCCATTAAAATTGGAATAAAAATTATGATTTATCTCATGTGACCTTCGTATTTCCCAAATATATTACCAAATATAATTTTTGTTTATTCATTTTAAGATGTGGTTGTTTCAACAAGGATATTTCAAAATATTCAAAAAAATTCTATCCTTTCAAAATAAATGTTTTTATCTTCCACTACACACTCCTCTTTGATAAAACATTTTTATTTTCAATGATTTAATATTGATTATCATTTTTAAATATAATGCTTTCAATTATTTTTCACATCCACATTTGTAAATATCGTTTCTATGTTACTGTAACTTCATCCTTCATGCCAAAGATAAAATCATTCTCACAAAAGTATATCATGATTTCACAACCATTGTAGTATTTATCTATGAAGAATTTTTTTATTTCACTATAATTTATAATTAAATAGATTATAATTTTTCACGTGAAATAATCTTTTATGATGGTCAAAGTTTGGGTATCTACTATTCACATGATTGAGGTCAATTTCATTGATAATATCTTGTAAGGTTGTGGAATAAATTTTTATTTTCAAAGGATCCATTTTTATGTGATTAATTAGACTAATGTTCTTCACCATCCATGTTATGTTGAATTATTTTCATCTTAGAGAAAATATATGTCTAGTTGATGAATGGTTTATTCATATACCACCCTTTAATGTATTAGTTAATGCTTATCATATCACTTGAAAATAAGGTTGAGCATGAATATTTTGTGGATTAAGTATCTTCACTTTATTAAGAGTCAGCATGATACAAATTCCTTATGTTCACAAGTATAATCAGGAATATGGTGTGGATTATCCATGAACACAAGGTTATGTGTCAATATGATGCATGTTAGCTATGTTCAGAATAATAAATATAAAATCGATGTGGTTAACTATATTGACAAGAATGAGTGTCATCTAGATATAGTTAGCTAAGTTTGTGAGAATTATCATGAACTTGATGAGGTTATCTATGTTCCAAATGATGACTGTGAATTTCATAAGGTTATATATGTTTAAAATTTTCTCAATAGTTGTGCTTATGGATATTAAAAAATTCAATTTCATATTATTATGATATTATTAATGGAACATGATTTTTATATCATGTTTCAATATTTTTTTGACATGGTATATGTTTTTCTTTGATAATACATGACCATCCATCATGTTCGGGGATAAATATTATTATTCCTTGTTTTTTATAATGATATTTCACTTATTTAAGTTTTCAGATATTATTATTATCTAATCATTGAGGATGTTTTGATATGAATTACCTCTCTAAGTATTTGATCTCACAGCTTTTTAGGTTTCCAATCCCATGATTACAAAGATGATTATATCAAATGATATGTTTAGAAGAGTATCTAGAGGAAAATGGATATGGATAAATTTCAACATGTGTTGTTGAATAAGATGTTTATGTAGTTAATCAATAATAAACAAGACCATTTAGTACATAAATGGAAAGTCCATTTGTGAGTTCAATTATCCAAAAAATGAAATTAATGTATTATATAACATTTATTTACATTGGGTCTCCATAGTTTTTTTTCAAATGGGGGTTTTATAAATTTTGATGACTATTTTCGTCGTTTTTTAATATTTTTTAGTTTCCATTGGTATTAATGTTGGTGAACCTTGCTAAAAAAATTATATATGAGTCTAAGTACATAATTTCTTCTTTAAATATTTTAAATAATTGATTATGTGGTTTTCCATGAAATAATATCATTATATCAATACTTTCACCTAGATTTGTTTGTGAAACAGGTGCATCTATGTGTTTTCACCTATAAGATAGTTAGATCTGCATTGAATCAACCATTACAATGATGCATGATGGGTGGGACCAATTCAACACACCTAGAAATAAATTCTTATGGATTATTTCATAGATCATATCTTCTTTAAAATAAACAGAAAACGCTTGATTATGAAAACCAATATTTTTACTTTTGATGACTTGTCCCCCGAGGCACATGCTGTTACTACCCCAAGCCCGTCTACTGAAGGCCAAGGGCTAGAAACTAGTGTCCAAGGCTTAAACCTACTTGTGGGAGGCATTTTCAGGAGTACCTGTATGCACACACACACCTAACCTCATTCACAAAACTAAAAATGTAAAACAATTGCCCATAAACAAGTGATGAGTACATGTTCAACTAAAAAAATGGGTTAGAATAAAAACCCATCAAAAGTTTAGAAAAAAAATGTACAAAGGGACTTGGGTAGCCATCAGCTAAAACCCGCACTTTATGGTCTGATTAGTGTATCTTCTAGAATCTAAAGTAGTACTTCCTGACTACCTGATCCTACTAGGCCTCTCCCTCTCCTAGTCCACCAAGTCCTACGTTGAAGCATTGATTATCTACACTAGAAAAAACACATGAGGGAGAAGCATGTGTAGGTATGAGTAACAAAATAATCATTAGGGGACCCCAAAACACAAATTAAATTACATAAGGGAATCCTTAAATAAATGCACGATGTATAAGCATGATGCACAAGACAGCTCACATGAGGTATACATCTAGGGTAGTGATGGAAGAATCATTAGTCCCATCATCAAATACCTCAGATACTAGAGAACTCCACTGTTATGAGTACAGTGGGCATGCAGGGTCACATAAAAGCCACTTCCCTCTAACCATGAACTATTGATGTATAGCTCCTCATCACATAACTTGGGTTTGCTGAGTCACAGAGTCTTGCTCCTAGTCTGGTCCTACAAAGTCACATAGATGTGCATTCCACCATTGCCAACTGAGGTACTCCTCCCCATCGCCTACCATGGTTCTTCCATGTCACAGAGTCTCACACCCACCATGGGCCTGCAGAAACCCAAAGAGGTGCTTCCCATTGCGCCATAGTCGATTCACACAGAGTCTCATGTCAGTTTTCTTCAGGTCTCACCCAATTATAGGGATCTCTACATAGTTCTCTATGATGAACCTCTCATCAAGACATTAGATGCATCTCAACTTTTGTTAAATTTTCCTTGGATCATACCAAATGATCTTACTTTTTGAGAGGGTCTCAACTCTACAAACAGTTCGTTAATCAGACACACTACTTTCATGTAGTTAGCATTTTAGTAAACAGATGCTAGTTACGTCAGGGTACAGTCCGACCCAGTGGGACAAACCTGAGCAACCCCACCCTGGGCCTCCACATCCCCAGTTTGATTCGACTGACCCAACAAAACTTGGATCGGGTCAGGGTATGTCCGATCCAGCCTGAACAGTGGGATAGGCCCAATGGGCCTCACTGCACCTGCCCCAATTTCATAGATGATCAAGCCCACCTGGTCACCCAGCAACCCGGTCTCATCCGTCCTGGTACAAAGGTCACAGGACTAACCCGTTGGTGTTGATATGGCTTCCCAATCTTATCTGTGGATCCTCTTTCATATGTGGCTGAGTGATCGTGGCTCAGTATGGTGGCCCGGATTGGGGCCGCCTCCCCAATGTGCCGCCAAGTTGGTTCCACCTCTACTACAACCGATGTGCCGCTGCCTCCACCACCATGGCATGGACCGGTACACCTCCTCCTCCAACACGGCCAGCGAGTGCTTGCCGCCACTGCTGCACCGGTGTTGTTGCAACGGAGGCACCTTCTACGTGCCACCCGGTCTACTCCGGTGGTCTGATCTCTTATCTGTTTGCACCATTTGGCCTCTTCGGTCACCGGAATCCCTACCTTGGCACCAGATTCCTCCTACTGACACTTGGGGAAATGTCCATGATTAATGCATTTAAGGAGAGACCGAAACCTATTTTATGTCTTCCCATTCCCTCCACATTAGAGGATTAAAACATGGGGAGTCTTAGAGATTATAGTTCAATAAAACAAGTGATAGTTTAAACCCTGATAAAGAAATCCCAAAACGGCACCCTCCCACAAGAATTCATGATCCGTGGATTGACCGTTTCAAGGGTTGATCAGTGTTTTTTATTGAGTTTTACAATAGAGTAAAAACATAAACATAACCCCAACCTGGATTGAGGATCTGTCTCTATGGAGGGTTCACGCTCTTATCCATCTTCGATCCATGATCTGTTAGCATTCGTCATTGTTTGTCGAAGGAATTTTTCATCGTTCGTTGATGGAATTCATTTTTCAGTGTTGGAGGGGAAACACACTGGTGGTTTGTTAGAGAATTTTAGAGGTATAATCCCCTTCCCATCAATGCACCAAATAAAAAAATGAATGCATGTTGCATCATTTTAGTTACGTTGTTTTATGACGTGTAACATCATTGCTATTACACATCATTTAACTTGTCATTACACTAGGGGTTTTTGAATAATTAATGAGTTCCATTAATGAACTACATCATCGCATTGCATTGTATCCATATCACTGCTCATTAGTTGAGGAAAAGAAATAAAATATACTTTTAAAAGTATTTTATTTTTTCCCAATGATCAAAAAATTAACTTTTATGTCCGTCTCTTGCTGGAAAATATGAAGTCCTTTCTATGTGAATCCTGACATTCCATGTTCAATGGTTCCCTCATATTTTTGATCTGAGAACTGGTTCAATATTAAGAAAACCTTGATCACATGTTTATTGATGATACCTTTGAAAAGATATAAATTCGGTTACAGACTCATTGGGCCCCGGAATCACATGCTGTCAAAGTGGGAAGTCTAGAAATAATTCAATATAATTTTTTATTAATCATTAAATAGAAATTATGATACATTAAATTCTCCCCACTATAGTGATTTTCGTATGTGAAATCCAAAATAAGGGATAATCAAACAAATGGGGGTACTGAACATGAATTTGAGCCTCCTACACCCATGTTCTCTTATGAAGATTCTCATGATATCACCGAATGTGAACAAGAGGAATCAACTGCCCACGATGGACCCGCTCCTATTGATCCCTTACCTCCAACTGGGTCTCTTCAAATGTCTCACCATCATCAATTTCCTTCTCTCCCTAGTCGATGATGTTCAATGGATCATGAACGTATCTCCTCAGCTGTGACACATGGAAAATATTGTTCACCCCATGCATCTGAGGGGGAAGACAAAGGTGGTACGCCACCACACCAACTCTTATAATGATCTGGAAAGTTATTATGAACATCAAATATAGCATGTTACCCTTTCCAAATCACTGCCATAATTTTTGGGGTGATACCCTATAGAACACATCGTCCCCCTATTTAATCTTAATGGGTCTCTATCTCATATCGGAAAAAGACTTCATCAAACTCTTTGTTGTCCTCATCCGCTCCTGGATGTTCTGCATCTTCTCGGTGGTAGCCCATGCCATCTCTGGACCCATGAGTGCAGAATCCACTAGGTTTTTCTAGAATACAGTTGATATACAAGGCCGACCATACAGGTCCTCAAATAGTGCCATGTCAATGATGGAGTGATAGTTGTTATTGTATGAATAGTCCACTAGTGACAGGTGGTCCTCCAAATGATGAACAATATCAAGGATGAATGATTGATGCTTATGCACTATGTTATGTATGGTATACTTCATTTGGAGGAATCCTCCACCTGGGGTCTACCGGTAGCTTTGGAGATCATCACTTGTTCTGCCATGAATCTCTCAACAAGAAGGGCTCGACCGATTACTCTAGCATTAGTTGGGATGCAGAGGGACACCATGGTTTCCCTGATCTCTCATCTGAGTCCCTACTCAATGGTCTGAGGTCTAAGGAAAGTCTCTCAAACGATGTCTGTAGAGTAGTAAGAGAGGTCATTAAACCTTACAGAGTAATCAATGATTGAAAGGCTTCCCTGCTGTGGGTAAAGAATCTCCTTGATGAATACATAGAGCAAGGTCATGGGAAGAAAATCATCCTAGAAAAGTTTCTCGAAGTAAGCACTAGAGAGGGGCGCGCCAACATGTGTCAAATTCTCCAGACTCCACCATCTCCATATTATCCCCTAATGATGTATCACAACAATGATTTCCATCTGACCAAATGGTGTCCTCACTATGTGGGTGACCCACTTCCATTCCTCTAGCCAGTCCTCAGCAACCTGAGGATCTATCTGTCCCCTAAACCTAGGAGGTCTCAATCTGTGTAAATCGTGTAAGGTGCTGAGCTTGTGCGTGTCCTCTATAAATACCGTCGGTAGTAACTACTGATCAAAGACTGGTATAAACATCGGTGAACCACCCATAATAGTCATATCTAGCACTGGTACCTAAATCAATTCCTCAAAGCTAGGAGCGATGTCCACACGATCACGTATAAGAAACCAGATCGATCATCCAATCAGAGGAATCCTTGGATACATTCCGATGTACAATGTTTATAAGGTTATATCTAGAGAGATGAATATTATTCAAAAAATACATAAGGAGACACTTATGAAAACATTTTTTTCATGTTTAGAGTTGAAAAGTATAATTCAAGGTCCCCGTGTATGGATATATTGGTCGCCACACCAAAACTGGACACCTCAAATCAGAAATTCGGACTCAAAACACATAACACTATTGCCGATAAAACAAAACTATGGACTCCTGGTTTTAGAGGTGGATCCTATCACCCTCTGATACCGCTTTTCCATGACCCGCCCTCTCGGGCCCATGCTAGGACTACCTCAAGCCCTCCAGCTAAAGGCTCGGGGCTGTCAACTAGCACCAAAGGCATCAACCTGTATGTCCAAGTCATTTTCCTGAGTACTTTTATGCATGCACATGCCCAACCACATCCCAAAAACTAAAATGGGAAAACAAGTATACAAAACCAAGTGATGAGTGCATGTAAAACAAAAAATTAGTGGGTCTGAATACAAACCCAACAAAAGAACTAAAAAAAGTACAAAGGGACTTGGGTAGCCATCCGCTAAAACTCCACCTGACAGAAATGTAGTGTATATATTAGAAGCTGAAGTATTACATCTTGTCTTCCAGATCCTACTGGGCATCTCCTGGTCCTAGGCTACAATTTCTGATGTCAAAGCATCGATCATATCCACCAGACACAACACATACAGGCGAATCATGTAGAGGGGTGAGTAATAAAATTCTTAGTAGTTAACCCCAAAATACAAAGAAAATACCACAAAGAAATACTCAATGAAATTAAAAAAGAATAAGAATAAAGAAAAATAAAGAACCAAAAGATAGATAACACCTTGTATACATCTAGGTTAGTGATAGAAGAATCATCAGTCACGTCAACGAACACCTCAGCTGCTGGAGAACTACTCTGCTATGAGTACAATGGGCCTACCGGATCACACAAAATCTGCATCCCACAAACCATGGACTACTGAGGTACACCTCCCCATCACGTATCATGGGTCTTCTGAGTCATATAGTCCCACTCCCACCATGGGCCTGCAAAGTCCCAAAAAGGTGCTTCATACCTTGGACAACTGAGGTACTCCTCCCCAGCATGAATCGTGGGTCTGCCAAGTCACATAGTATTGCTCCCATATTGTGCCCCCAAAGTCAGACATAGTATCTTCACACTTGGCCATAGTCAAGTCATGAAGAGTTTCGTGTCAGCAGTCTTCAGGTATCAACCAATCGTAGGGTTCCATACATAGCGCACTTGGAAGAACCAATCCTCAAGCCCTTAGTCACATCTCAGCATCCTTGAAAGTCTCCATAGATCATATAAAAATATGTCCTTCGCTGAGAGGGTCCCAATTCCACCAATGGTTCATCAATCAGACACCCATTTTGAATTTTATTGGTGTTTTAGAAAACAAAGGTCGTTTGTGTCTGGGCCAATTCTGACTCGTTGGGCCCGACCCGACCAACACAGCATGGGGGTTCTGCATCCCCTAGTTTTATTTGACTGACCTGAACTGACATGGTATAGGTCAGGGTAGGTCTTGTCTATCCTGGAAATGGGCTAGGGCCAAAGAGACTTGTTGGAAGCATCCTAGTTTGGTGGAGGGTCTGGACCACCGGGTCGCCCGGAAACCCGATCTCATCTGTCTCGGCCCGTAGAGCACTGGTTCAGTTTTCTGGCGTGATTCTGGCCCATTGAAAGTGCTTCCAAACTACCGGCACAGGTCAATCCCATTGAGTGCTGTTCCGAACCACTTTCTAGGTGCACAACCCTCCAGCGGGAGCCCAGTCTATCTGGGGGGGGGGGCAATGGTGGGTGGCCATGACGCGGTAGCCGAAACTACATCCCTTCTATGCCTTGCGGCTCAACCGAGGGGCTTCCATTTGCTGCTGTCATGTGACTGCAGCTCTCTAGGGTATCCCAGACGTGGGCTGCCTCTGCCACGTGGCACCAGGCTGTCACCACCTCTCCCATGGACGATGGGTCTCAGCCTCCTCTACTATAGCATCCACGGGCATGCTGCATCCTCCATTGCAGTCGGCAAGGGTAGGCTGCCTCATCTAGTATGTGGTGCCTTGGGTGGTTTCGACTTCTCCATGCGGCCGCCGAGGGGCATCCAATGGTGACACATTCTGTGGGCCACTGGTTCCACTCTGGTGGTCTGGTCTATGATCTGTCTGCGCCATTGGGCCACTTAGATCACCGTCATCCCTACCATGGCCATGGATTCCTCTTCCCTCCACTTGACGATATGGCCACAAATAATGCTCGTGCTGAGAGAACCGGTCCTTGTTCATGTCAGCCCACCCCTCCATGTTAGAGGTTTAAAACATGGGGAGGCTCGGGGATTGTAGATCAGTCAAAAAAGTTATATTATAAACCCGGATAATGATATCCCAAAATGTCACCCTCATACTAGAATTCAAGATCAAAATATCATGTTATTCAAAGGTTGATATTCATTATTTGTTGAGTTTCAGAATGGGGAAAACCAATATAAACACAACCCATACCTGGATCGAGGATCGGTCACTAATGAGGGGAAAAGATCCGAGCTGTCATTGATCCTCGATTCATTAGTATCTTTCGACATTCATCAATGTCATTCATTGGCATTCTTCGATGGAATTCATTGTTCTTCATTGTAGAGGAAACCCCCTGGTGGTTTTCAAAGAATTGATGAGGTTTATTTCTCATACATCAAACATTCCAAACAAGAAAAACACAATGTAGGATTTTAGTTATGATGGGATGAAGTGTCGTTATGATATTTTATTTATGAAACAATGTATCTATTAAGAGTCATTTAATTCAACGTTACGCTATTAGTTTCGGATCCATTAATGAGTTCCATTAATTCACCTTGTCGTTTCATTAAATCATGTACATTTTATCACCCGTTGGTTGTGGAAAAGGAATAAAATCAATTTTCATTTTTTTCGTTTCTTTCTTATGAAATGACCAAAAATGAACTTTTTTTAGCTCTTGCCACCCGAAGTTTATTCCTTTCCAAGAAAGTCCCAGCATTCTATGTTCAATATTGCCCTCAAATTTTTTATTTGGCAACTAGTTCAAAGGTTATAAAAACCTTCACACATGTTTATTGAACATATCTTAAAAAAATATCAAATTTCCATTCTGGGCTCACCGAGCCTTGGAATCATGGGTTTTCAGAGCATGTAGTCTCGACATAATTCCATATAATTTAAAAAATTATAGAAAAATTCAGATAAATTACATTGGAAATCACAAGACATTACATTAATAAAAATTAATTAATGACTCATTGATGATATATATACATAATTTAGTCACAGAATACCATTAGGTTAAGTGTCTTTGGTTATTTAGTTACATAATAAAAAAATGAAAAAAAATATTAAAATATCATTTCAAATTCTATTAAATGCAGTCGTATTCCACGATTCCTCTAAAACATGAATGGATAACCTGAGGTTGAACATAATAAAGGGGTGAGATATTAATCCCAGCAATTGAATAATCAATGAATAACAAGATGAATTTAATATATGTGATCTAATTGTAATATCTACAAGACATAAAATGGGTGAGAATCAAAATATTGAACAATGAGGAATGATAAAACATGATAACATCAAAGTTACATAGGAATGTAGATACAAAATAAAACATGACATATGTATAAGGCAATGCTAACAGTAAAGAAAATATCAAATTGTAGAAAAAGTAAAATAATAGATTATATTCACTTCGTAATCCCATAAATCACATCTCATGAGACAAAATAATTCAAAATGTGTTGGATGGCTATATAATTTCATAGCCACTCATCCCATTTATATCATGTAAATACATAAGTGAGCCCGAAAGATCATACAACATAAGGATTTCATTCATCCCTTTTCATCATATTATTAAGGAGTATAGTTTTCCTAATTTTAATTCCTTATTTAACTAATTATAGGAAAATATATTTTAATACCATTATATTGAAATTGGGATGATTATTCACAATAATAATGTTTGGTGTGGAAAATCATATGTTATGTTATGTAGCATAACGAGGGATAAAAAGGGATTCTTATAAGAGTTTAGTGATAGTGAAAGTGGTATCACATGACATTAAAATCATATATAAACAAATAGATATCTATAAAAACATATTCCAATATGATCAATTTTAAATCCGGAGGTGTAATATAAATAAGGTCATTAAGTAAACATGAGAATGAAAGGCTCCCATACCCTTATAAGACACTTCAAAAATCATTGTAGGATCTTCATAAGATCTTGGGGTATCCTTAAAAATGCTCTATAGTGTGAAGGGTATAGTAAATTTTTGTTTAGATCATTTTTACTTAATAGGATTTGGATTTTTGGTGTGATTATATTGGAAAATATTTTGGAATTATTTATTAACATTCACACATAGGTGTTGAACTATATATTTTAAATAAATCCAACCCAAAAAAACCAACCCCTAGTTTTTCCCATGGTTTCAGACAAATATGTGTTCATTTCAATATTTCATACTTCCATCAACTGGAATAACTAAAATAATACCCACGGTGATGTGCATGTGAGTCATATTAATAATGAAATCTTCTTAAAACATTGAAAACATAATATAGTTATTAGATGATTCATTAATGTTATATAAAATTTAATAAATTACATAAATATCACACTTTTATAAAGGTAAAAGATATTTTTGGTCATTTATACTCTTTATTATATTTATTACATTAATTTTTTGGATTTTAGGATGTCATAATAGAGACCTTATATTTACACCATATTTAATTTTGACCCCAAAAATTCGACTATCTCAAAAATGTATTAAAAATTAACAATTTTTTTCTTTCAAAATTTTTATTTGAATATTTATTTTTTTATTTCCATAATAATTATCTACATATAATAATTTCAATATGTAAATCAATGTTATACATTTATTGAATTTTTTTTACAATAATAGTTTTCACACACTTGTAGAAATTAAATTTGATATCATTAAATTAAATTATAATTTATTTTTTATAATAATAAATTAATAAATATTTTTTAATAAATATAATTTATTTCAAAAATTGAATTTATAAAAAAAATTGTTTTGATTGAAACTATACATTTCTTAAAAATACAATTATAGTTTAAGAGTATCAATATATAATTTTCCTAAAACATATTATTTAACCATTATAAAGTAAATGAAGATAAATATAATAATTATTTTATTCAAAATATAAAAATTAATACTCTTTGGATCCTGATATATTTCTCTTTCTTAGACCAGTAAATTCCCTTAAGTGAAATGTGTGTGATTGTGAGACTTTCTTAAGGGGTCATCGAACATGGTTTGGGTCATGATCTCAATAACAATTAAAATCTTCCATAAATAGATTCTCTCTTGATATTAATGATGAATATCATCTTGGGATTGGTTAACATAAAATTGTATCAGTGTTTACACCCAAAAAAATCTAATAAATGATCTTGATAGGGTTTGATCCAACTGGTCAAGGCTATCGGTCCTTCCTTCTTGGTTAATTAATCTATATCACATACCATAATATTCTAATAGTAATTGTAACTAGGGAATTATTATATTATAAATAGTTCTATCACTTAGTGGCCATTTAAATCTTCAACCCATACAATTTTCTAAAATAACCAAAGTAGTGCATGTCTATTTTATACCTACATCACATTAAAGTTCATTTATTCTTTCAAATAGTTATTTTAATTTATAAATATTTATATTGATATAGTATTACCTCGTTCATAATTTTCATCCTCAAAATATTCAATTAATACATAAAAATATATGCAGGTACTTATGTTTCATCACCTATTTTGGTTCACAATTTTCTTCATCAAACTTCTAATATCGTAATAACACATTTTATAGGAGAGTTTTATTGTTTTGTATACCATTGTCTCCATACTCTATGATCTTCATCAGATGCACATCGTATGGAATATCATTATCCCATGATACCAAATATGGATTTAGTTTATGTGAGGGGTCTATAATGTAGTTCCTCATGAGGGATACATAGAACATATCATGAAATTGGGATACGTTATAAGAAATATATAGTCGATAAGAAGCCACTCTATTATGACTAATGATTTGAAAGGGGAAATTATTTTATGGAAAAATTATCCCCCATCTTCCAAAACCACATGACTTTATTCCTTGGTGATATAAGAAGGAACACTTTATCTCTGACCTCAAACTCTATGTCTTATCAATGATTGTTTTTAATGATTTTCTATCGACATTGTCTCAATTTAATACGAATCTGAATGGTTTGAACCTTCTCTACCACCATGTGGAAAATATTAGGTCCTATAAACATATACTCTGCAACTACATCCCAAAATATCGTAGTTCATATCATCTTTCCCTAAAGATCATGATAAACATCCATTTGAATTCATTAATGGAAGTATATGTTATATGAAAACTTTATTAGGGGAAGGTACTTATCCCAACACCCTTATAAATCCATTAACGATGATTCTATTATTTCCTCCATTATTTGAATGGTCCTTTTATATTGACCATCCATCAAAAGATGTTAATAATTACTAAAGATCAATAACATATACAATTTTTACCGAAGGCTTCTCCAAAACCTAGTGTTAAACCATGGATCTCGATCAGATTCAATCGATTATTGGAATCCAAGTAATCTTACCACTTATGTTATATATACCCTTGAGATTTAGTTGAGAGAGAAATATTGCATGATGGATATGAAAAACACTATTATTTTAAGTATATCGAGTACCCTCTATATGGGGTTACTGCCTATAGGTCTATTTGGGGGTATCCTAATGAAGTTCATTTTTTTGTTTTTGCATTTCCTCATTTGTATACGAAATGGTTGAATCATACCGATATACTTCTATCATTCTTCATTAACTGTTCGGTATATAAAAAATAGAGATATAAAGTCCTCTATATCTATATTCAAGTTATCCCACTTGAATTTACACTTCAAATAACTATAAAGCTTGGAACATACTTGATGAATAGATAAGGAGAACCTATGTCTATCATCCAAAATTTTTCTTTTCAAATCTAGTTTTCATGGGACACATATACGGGTTCCAAAAATTGTAAATCCAGTTTTATTAATGATGAACCCTAAATTATTCTATATATTTATCTATATCATCATGGAACCATTATAGGCCTCCATGAGCCTCTCAAAAATGGATGGATAATCAGTTTTCTTTGTAAGTTAAGATTAATATCCTTTTATTATTCCCATAACCATACATTTCATACCTAATAATATTATATCCATTTATGTCTATATCTTTGATAGGGTTGTGTCATCCTTTTTATGTAGATCATATTCTCCATTGTTCGACATCCCAATATGGTAATGGAATAAGAAATTATATACTTTTATCATCTCTTCCCACCTTCGTTGTTACTTATTAAACACTTTTTTTTGAATATGTACTTTAGGATTTTATGATATGTATATATGAAAAAAATTTACATATAGAGGTAATTTCAAAAAATAATTAACAAAATATCAGAACATCCATTTTTATATCATGATTCTTATAGTTATTCTCAAGGATTATTAATTGGCATAGACAAAGGTTTTCACTTTTTCATCTTTTATGGGTACACAGCCCAATCCCTTTTTGGATGAATCATTGTAGATCACAAATCTCTTCCCACTAGTGGGTAATGTGAATATAGGTGTTGTTATTATAATCATATTAAAATATATATATATATATATATTCATTTATTATTTTATACAAACATGACACTATTCCATGTTATCTTGGTTTTTGGGACTGAAAATGTTTAGAATTTTCTCAGAAATAAGTGATATTACCCAGAAAATATAATGAACATTTCAATTTACAATACATATATTTTCCCCAATCATACTATAATTGAGACTAGTTTTAAAATATATTTGGAAATTATATTACTAGGGATAACATTTTCTAGTAATATTACTTTCTCTCTCTATAATTCACACTTTCTATACATTAGAAATAACTATTCATTTTAAAATTCCCCTGTAATGAATTTAAATACTCCTCAGGTTCCAATTTTCATTTGGAGTTGATTAGAATATCATTTATTAATACTAAAATAAGAAATTAAAGTTAATCCAAAAATACAATATTCATCATGTCCATAAAGATTTTTGGAGCATTACTAAGTCTGAAGGGCATCACAATGAACATGAAGTTCCCATACATTGTATAAAAAAGAAGTATTTGGGATATACACCTTATTCACCTTTGCTATATATTTTTCTGAATGAATATCCCCATTTGATATGTATTGTTCTCTACGAAGATCAACGACATATTCATAAATTCTTTATAGAGGATATGTTTTCCTTATCATGATCTTTTTGAGCTCATGATAATCAATGTAGAGATTTATTGACACGTCGTTATTATTAACAAATAGGATTGGTACACAACACGGTGTTACAAATTGGAATATACCCCATTTATATAGATTCCCCTACAGTTTCATCTTCATATTCTCATGTTCAATAGTATCCATTATATATTGGGTCTTGGATATTGTCAAATATTGACAAATAATATTTATTTAGATCTCAACCATTCTATTTAGAGGAGGAGGAGGAAATTTTTTAGGAAACACGTCATTTAAATCCCTCAAAATGGTAATGTATTTAATGATGATCATTTCCCAAGTCTCAACTATTTTAGCCTGATACACCTAGTCATATTGAATTAATATACATTTTTTATATGATTATATTAATGTATATTTATCCACTTCCATTAACTTCTATAAATTCAGAGGACTCTATATGATACTGAGGGTTATTTCCTTCTCTCAGAAATTTCTTTCATCATTATACGAGGAATTATGATCCAATCCAAGATTAAGATTGAAATCCTATAAAGGATTTATCCCATGTTTATCTTATAAATTAATAAAATCAATTTTTTAGGAGTAGGACTAGTATACATGGGTTTTAATAACTTCTAAAATTATCATTTTCACATATACATCTACTTCCATGTTTTACAATGGCATTTTGAAAGTTATACTAAAAATAAAATATACAAATAAAAAATAGAATGTTAATAAAAAATCATGTTCACTATTATTGTAGGAATAAATAGAGTACCTTCACCACAATCGTATTACGATACACCATAGTTGTTTTAATGGAATATGCTCTCTCTTTCCCTCTATTCCATGGTGTTTGTTATCATTGATTATCATTAACAACCATTGGATTAGTGACTTGGTTCCCAATGTTTCCTTCATCCTTGATGTTTAAAATAATACAATAGGTTGATCATGGATTATATCATTCTTTTATTCCATAAAATGGGAGGGGGTTTCCCTTAAAAAATCATTATTTAGGTTCCCTTCATTCCCGTACATAAATAATCTCCTCATCCCCTACAAGAAATTTCTATGATGTTTCTTCCGAGACTTTTTAAAATTGTTAATGTGTACATTCCGTCCAACTTTATATTTCTCTATTGTACCTCCTAAATTAATTTCAAATCTCTACTTCGTATCTACATGTGAACTTTGATATTCAATAATCAATATTTTTAATTTGAGGGAACTTGTGAAAAGATCTTCATAGTTGTATTAGTATAAAATGGTGGAGTGATTTCATTGACATTAATTTATCACAATTATTAAGTATTTAACATCAATTTTGGGTTAATAAGAATGTTTTAGGTGTATCATGAAATTCTGGTGAAGATAATTGTATAAGACATAGTAGATTCATCATATTTTTTCTTCAGTCCAAGGAAAATTGATAATTTTATGTTAGATGGTTTGAGGGAAATATTTTTGGAACAAAAAATACATAATTCCTTCCTCTTCATTTATTCAACTCCTCCTCAGGATTTTTTTTATCAATTTTATATAATTTATCATCTTCTCCATCCATTTGATAAAAATCAATCACGACCTTCTCTTTCTCACAATATTTAAGGATATATAAGTTCATTAAAATGGAGTGTATTGACAATTTTATGATTAACAGATAGGAAGATTGACTAAATTTCCGAGGAATTTGTTGGATAAAGGTCTCAATAAAAACATTCACATTATTGGGGGGACTATGGAATTCCTCCAAATTCATGTTTTATTTAAAAACTTGAGTTAATTTTTAATTTATTTTCCTAAACTCTCTAAATCCTGCTCCCATTGAGTTCTTCATCTCATTGGGAATCTCATTATAATTCCCATCCCATTGGTTGTTGACCTCGTTTATCCTATTTAAATACATTGGAAAAAATATTTGGAAACTTAATTATGTGTATTTTAAAACCATTAAACAGAAAAATGAAAAACCAAGATCATTAAAGGGGTTACTCATAAATGACATATATTCCATAACATATGAATTTTTTTTGTTCTAATCTATGTTATCCTTGATATATTTTCTAATATAAAATATTATGTGAATTTTTTTCACTTCATAATGGTTTATAAAGATCATGTGAATTTTCTAAATAATATACCCTTATAGTATAAAATCAATTTTCCTTAATGTCCTTTGTCATGGAACATGTGACAATTGAGTCCATATCAATGAGACATTTTGGGGTTGTTACCCATTGGTAAAATTATTCCGCATCCACATCCAAATGAATTGTCTAAAAAATAGTTCTCCTTTTATGGAAACCACTCAATCTATTATTTATAAAAAATTGTACTCCCTATTTTTATTATTATCCATATGGATTTTAATTACATTTTACCATAAAAATACCAAAAATTAACAATAAATTCTAATGATACTAACTATTTTAGCCAATTTTTTTAGTTCACATTAATTCATGATTTATTATAAAAAGATACTCCTAATACAACCCCAAAATACCATGATTCCTAATGTATTTAGTTAACTAGTTATATAACAAAACCTCCTAGAAAATAAATAAAACAATGCTATATAAAATTCCATAACATGTTCTTATATTCCATTGATCTTCAAAAACAACATTTGAGAAGTTGAGGACATTCCGATGAAAATAGTGAGAAATAAATCATATTAAGGGAATGAACAAAGCATGACATGATAAACGTAAAAATTCTAGGCCAATAGGATTATAAATGCGATACATTAGGGGTTATAATTATAATTTTGACAAATGAGGCATGATAAAACTTGATAAAGAAAATGCAATATTGGAATGGGAAAACAAAATAAAACATGAGATAACCATATGTAAAGGGTAACATCCAAGATAACATCACTTTGTGAAAAAATTACTAATATATATTTGGATCACTCACTATAGCCATACATAATGTCTCATGAGACAAAATCATTGTCTAATTCCATCGAGTTCAATATAATTCAAGTCACACCCATCAAATACCATTCATGTATATGAATAAGTGTTCCCCATAGATCATAATTCATAAGGATACATTTTATCTCCTTTAATTAAATGATTAAGGATTATTTGTTGCATAATTTTATGTCCCCAATCAATAAATATTACTTAAATCTTGGTGAATATCATTAGTGGAATTGGGGATCAGTATTCACTACACAAATGTTTGTCCTAGAAAATCAAAGGATAATCATGGCAGCCTAACAGGGGTACATAAATATCCCTGGAAGGGTTTAATCATCACTAAAGGGGTATATATTCATATTTATAACATAATTTTTAGAATATATATATGTAATGAAATATTCCAACATGATCAATTGGATATAATATGTCACAATTTAATGAATGTGCATGAATAAAGTGGAGACTGTGAAGATCCCTCACTTGGAGGGGGTGATTCTAAAATCTGGGGAGGATATTCATATGATCTTGGTGAAACAATGGTAGGTCTATAGATAGAAAAGGGTATATTAACATAATTATATATTATTTTTTAATGACAAATAATGGGAAGTTTTTTGGATTTTTATTGGGAAGGAGATAGTAATTATTTATTAATTTCCAAACATTGGTTTTTTCTTCCATGTGTTAAATTAATCCAAACCACAATTAATATATTGGGTTTTGAACTATTTTCTTCCAAATTTATTTTTTTTAATTATTTAACAAGGTAAAACACTAAAATTATAAAAATAAAATCCTAGGTGATGTTAAATTTTCCATGTTAAGGAAGAATTAATTATAAAAACATAAAATAAAATATACCTTATTGAGGTTATCTTATGGGTTTATAAAATTTATAAAATAACATCAGAAAACGTATTTTTAAAGTGGAAAATAATTTTGTTCATGTAAACTAATTATACTATTTATTATATCATCTTTCTCCTTTTATGATGGGAAAATACATAACGTATATTTATATAGTGTTTAATTTTGGACCAAAAAAATAAATATTTATAACATTTTAAAAAATTATCTTTTTGATGATTTCAACATTATTATTTTAAAAATATTTTTTATTTTAACAAAATAAATCATCTAATTTGATAATTAACACTTTTAAATCAAAATACTTCATTTATCGAAAAATAATTATTTTTTAACAATAAATAATTTTTGACCCTTATAAGAACTAGATTTCAATTCATAAAATTATATAATCATCTATATATAATATATATTATTCAATAATAATATTTTATTAAATATAATTTCTTTAATAGTTATTTAATTCTTCCAAATATGTGTCTTTATTGAAACTATATATTTCCAAAAAATACAATATTTGTTTCATTGTATCAAAATCAAATTTTTACCAAACCTATTATGTAATAACTATAAATTAATGTAAGATAAATATAATTATTATTTTATTAGAAATAAAAAAATTCATACTATTAGGCTCTAGATATAAATATATATATTACACCTTAGAATTACCTATGTGTAATGTGTGGGATGGTGAAATTTTCTTAGGGTGGTTCAGTGAACATGGTTTGGGTCGTGATCTCAATGTGATAGATCTTCTCCAATAAATGGTTTTGTTCATGCTTTAGTTTTCTAATATTTGAAATGTATTAGTTTAGGGAAAATAACAACAATTCAATCTTTATTGGATTCTACTATAAATGGCCATCAAAGGGTATGATACTACTGATAATGGTCATATCTTTTTCCTTTTGTGTCAATTATACTCTAGTAGTGACCTGAATATAATAATTTTAAGTGTCACTATATAGTGACTATATTTTCAATGGTTATCACGCCAAATGGTCCTTAAAATATGCCATTCCATATAACAATTCAAAATGTCCAAATTATTATATGTATGTTCTAAAAATAATTACATAATAGTCAATTAATTTGTTCCCAAAGGGAATTTAATTTATAAAATTTCAAGTCATTTCATTGATTTCATAATTACATGGGGGTTATGAAGTTAATAATAAGAAAACCCAACATAATGTAACCTTGGAAAAATTAATATTTATATTGGTTCGGTTAAATAATCTATAGGAAAAATAGATAATGTAAAAGAATAAGTTGATTAAATATTGATTAAATTATATTATTATGATAATTTCCCTATATTATTAATGTTTCATCACTTAATTAAACCATTTATTTGTAATGGATGTAACAAGAAGGAACCATGGGTTTGAGGGGTAATGTGAATATAAAACTCAATGAACAACCCATTGTAGTGGGAATGGGAGTGAGAATCTTTATGATTATGTGAAACAAGTTGTCATGAAATTTGATTAATATTTTTAAAATGTTTGAATTCCTAAAGCCACAAAAGATGAGAAGGATGGGGTCTTATAAATGATCAAGTGATAAATATTGTAAAGGAATGAATGATCAGTTTCCTATGTATTAAAAATATACAAATAACGAATAATGAAATTTCTTAAAGGGGATGGTACGATTAGTTACTTGTGGAATAGGGGGTCATCAAGAATCCGTGTGTTAAAGAAAAATTAATATTTACATTCACATTAAAGAACAAAATAGAGTTTATCCTATGATGCCATTACTAATTAAATGTACTGTGTGTGTGGAGCATTGAAATTATCCAAGGTAATTCTTTGATCTAAGGAATAACCAGGATAATGAGTAATACCATCCTTTTAGTCTAAGTGGATAATGAAAGTCAATTACATTAACTACATACTAACTGGATACTCGTATTAATGGTACGTATTCCCTCCAATATGGAGTTATACATATCTTGTTGGAATTAGATTCTACGAACACTAGTCTCTCCAAGATTATTTCTTAGATCATTAAATCACCAAAGAAATTATTTTATTACGGAAATAACATTCTTGTGGTAATATTTTTATATATCAACTAGATATTGATAGTAATATTCCTGGTATATATCTTATCATCCATCATTTAGATAAATTTAAAAGATACATTATTATGGATGGGTTCCCTCCAATTAGTGAAAGAATTATATATAATAAGGAAAACACATTTCATGTTAACCTATGGTATTTTATAAATGAAATGATAATAATAAAAACCCTCCAGAAAGAAATTATATAATCTATTCATGATACAAAATAATGATGGAATCTTATACCATATAGTTAGAGAAAACTCATTTTTAGGGATAAGTCTATTTTAAGAAATACGAAATGTTTCACATTTCTATGAGGATGATATCTATAATGAAATTATATTTTGATCCATATAAATAATTTTGATTCTTTTTCTATTTTAATTATTGTATATGAATTAAAATTTTCAGGATTCAATTTATTTAATTGGGGAGAATGAAAAAACACATTTTTTTAATATTAATATTTTTATAAGCCATATGTTTATAATAATGATCTATTTTGTTATATTTTTTTATGGAATTGAATTTAATTAAAAATTAATTTAGAGAATATTGTATTTAAAACTACCATCACATTATTTATTCATAAGTGTAGAATTACTAAAAAACACATAAAATTATGTATTTAACCCCATGGATTATTACTCACAATAGGAAAACTATATCCATCAAAAGGGAATACATCAATAGGGGAAAATAGATATAACAGAATAAAATCATCACAACTATAAAATATTATAGATCATATTCAATCTTGAGGATTACCAATGGCCAGAAAAATCTATTATGAAGAAAAAAATTATGATAGGAGACAATAATAAGAAAAATCTATAACTTATATAAGAATTATACCCTGACAAGTGAGATCAGAATGAAAGAATTATTTACTAAGATTATATATAAATATATAGGAACAAAATGTTGTATTTCTAAATATGTTCATTTAAAATACAGTTGTTGCTCAAATATCCAAAAGGTATACTGAAGTCATATATTGTTATGCTGCAAATTTAAAATAATACAACACATAATATGATATTAAAATAATATATTGGAATATATATCTGTGAGTGTATTTAACACATATAAATTCAAATATTACTATTAATATATTATATAATGTTTATAAAAATTCAATTAAATATTTCAATATCCATAGAGTACTAAAATAAAATTTTAGGATAGAAATAATTATTTTTAATTGTATTTGTAAACGTATA
This sequence comes from Viscum album, assembly GCA_963277665.1. Taxonomy (NCBI): domain Eukaryota; kingdom Viridiplantae; phylum Streptophyta; class Magnoliopsida; order Santalales; family Viscaceae; genus Viscum; species Viscum album. The sequence goes on along the minus strand of OY728121.1, from coordinate 1,650,063,847 downwards.
ATTATTTTAAAAAAATATTACATTTACTTCAATGAAAAATTTTGTAAGGTATTGTATAAATTATTATAATTGATATAATTGAAAAATATTGAAATATTACTTTATTTGAACAAATATATTAACATGTTTAAAATTATCAATTGATGTGAAATAATATTAAGAATACTGAATTATTAAAAACACAATTTTCTCAAAAATGTTTTTTAATTATATTTTTTATTTTTTTTATAATTTAAAAAATATAAATATTTTAATCTAACTAATAAAAATCTAGAAGATGTTTTTAATTTATAAAATCATAACATTCTTAGTATTAAATTTTATATTTTTGGAAAATAATTATTTTTTAATTAAAAATACTTTTTTTTTGGAAAAATTATAATTATTAGCATTTTATCATTATATAATAGTATCTTAATAGATTAAAATAGTATTTAAGAGATACAATATTTTTTTAGTCCACAAAATTAGTCATTTTAAAATATTATTCGAACATATAAATCCTATTAACAATATTTTAGAACTAATTAAAATATTACTTTAATAAAAACTGTATTTAGTTTTTCATCCTTATTATTTGATTGGATGTAAAAATGAACATTTTCATAATTTTAAAGACGTAAACAAATTAATATTTTTCGTAAATAAATTTATTTCCTAGAAGTATGTATTTATGATAATATTTTCTGGTACACAAATTCATACACTTAATAATGCACTTTTCCAAAAACAAATTACGTGTTATGTGCACTTATTTCAAATTTATCATTTCATACTCAAAAAAATGATATCATAAAATGATTTATGAATTATAAATCATAATATTAAGGTTCTATAAATTATCCAATGTTTGTTTTTAATTAATATTAATTAATAATTTTAAAAATTATTAACCCAGATAATAGTAAATTAAGGTAAAACATAGTTAGTTAAAAGAAAACCCCTAAAATCACTCTAGGTAAACTCTAGTGTGAGTGGATGAGGGGAATAAAAACACAAACAAACTCTACTGCGAATTTTAATTTTACTTTTTTTTATCAATTTAACATTTAATAGTAACATTATGTTATTCAAAATTTTATGGTTACTTCCAAAACTACCTTTGCCTTCCCTTATAAATAGGTGACACTTCAACCGCTTTAAGACCCAAAAGTCCTTATAATTTATTATTAAAAATATTCCAAATTAATCTTTTAATAACTCTATACCAAATTCAAATTCTTTTCCAAAACACTAGTTTACATAATACATTTCTTTATAAGAAAATTAAATGGTAAAAATCTACTCCCTAACATGAGTAAGATCAAATACTACGCTTTTTATCTTAATTATAAAAATAATATTTTTTATAGCATCTATAATATAATTTTTTGTTTATCATTTATGTAATTTAATTTTTCTATCATGAGGGCATTATAATAAGTTATTCAACTATCACATCCATTAATAAAAATGAAATTGTCGTTCATGCGTACGTGTGGACTATCAACACCATGAGTGATGAAGATCGTTTTTCAAAATCAAACATTAAATATGGCTACATAAATGATTTTAAGGAGTTAATTTTATTTTTATGAAATCATTAGTGGCATGGAATAAAAAATTATAGTTTTTATTAATGATATAATTAATCAATTATCATTGTAGACTAAAATGTTCAAAACATTCATTTTAAGAGTAAAATATTTTATTCAAATTATAGAATTCTTTAATATCAATTAATTATTCTTATACTTATTTTATAATTATAATAAATCACACTAATAGACACTAAATCACTTCATTATTTAATTGGTGTAAGGATATTTCTACTATATCACTTCATAATAATCCATTAATGTTGCTATATTCATGTTTGTATTGGTATGACCACCTACGAGAACAATGCTATGAATTTATATCCTAGGTGATAGTGAGAAAATAATTTCTGGTATAAATTGATATGAATTTTTACATTATTATTTTTGTTGTCTATGGAATGGATATATGAACATTAAACATGATAAATAATAAAAACCCCTTTTTTGGTTAAGAATAACCTAAATATGCTTATTATAGATTTCATTTTATATGATAAAGAATGAAACACTAATGAAAGTAAATTTAAATATAAATGATCATTATAATTCAACACATAACATGTCTTTAACGTTTTGTTAATTATTTTAATTTCATGAATAATAAATGCAAACATGTCTTCAACAAAACGAAAAAAACCATTAAAGTAACAAAAACTCTACATCGGAATTTGGAAAAAATAACTAATATATAATTATAGAATGATTATTAATGAGGGATATAAATGGTTATAGATATGAATATGTTTATTGAGTGAGTAATTAATAAACATAATTTAAATACTCTAGATGTTTGGACCAGTTATACAACGTATCAGTACCAAGTTAAGGGTCTCTGATCACAATTTTCACCCATTGTGTCATATTTCTAAATATACAGCATGCTATTATTAGAATATTTTATATAATATAATTTCATGATATTCAATTTTCTATTCAATTTTCCTTATATCATATGATTTTAATAAAAAAATTATTGAAAACAATATGGGTTTTGGTCTCAAACTCCCCTCTTTCATTTAAATCTACCTCATGTTGTAAGGGGTTATTTCATACAAATATCAATCCCTTAATACATGAATATATTATAAACCATGTTTTATTTTCAATGGTTTAAATAATTCCCCATTATTTTAGAAAGGATTTTCATATTTTTATTATAAGGATGCATCCTTAAAACATTAATTAATATTGGATTAAATGAATAATTCACATTGAGGATATTTTCTGGTTTAGAGTTTTAGAGAATTAGGCCATAATTATTACATCTCAAAAGTTACAATGTTGACACTTCTACTCAGATTCCATTTTTTTCATAAAAATAAAAATATTGATAAAAAAAGTCATGTCTAGTTCCATGTTTTAGACAACATTAATTTCCTTTATTCCATCCTTGACCCTATTCCTCATTATGTCCTATGAAAAACATTTCGAAAACATGGGATGAGCATAAAAAGCACAGTAACGAATATACAAATAAGGAAACTATAAGCTTTTCAAAGAAAAAAGTAAACCATTAATACATTAACATAAGTAATAATTTTCACCTTTATTAATTATTAAATACTCTTTACTGAATAAAATATCACAACATACCCTTTTGTAACCAAAATATTGCCCGTATAAAAAACCAATAACATATAAAAGTAACTTGGAACATAAACATACTTAAATGGAATAACCATATGGTCGACTTCCACACATGTCACTAAATGGAATAGCCATACAGCCGACTTCAATACCCAATGCATTTGAGGTTATAACATAACCACCAGTCCTGGTATTCATGGAACCACCTGTCATTTGGTTTATCTTGTAACCACTCGTCAAATGTCCACGTACCATTATAAAATCATAAGACATAAAATAAATATAAAGGAAAGAAAAAATTTCCACATTTCAATCACAATATATCAAATAAATATATTTAAATAAAAAATCCATTATCAAAACCTTTTCCAATACCAAAATACATAATAGAGTATATGTTATTTATTTTCTTTTAAAAACATTACAGTTTGTTGAGGAAGCCAAAGATCAAATAATACTCGCGGCGGCGGAAAGGTCGTTGTCACCATGTACGTTAAAAGGAACATTCCTTTTTGTCGTTTAGTAAAATTATTCCTAGAAAAATATTCCCTTTGAATGAAATGAAAATTCAAAGGTGTTTATACATCTTATAAAAGAAAGTCTTGTATTAAAACAAAATATGCCTCTATGAAAGGAGATTGAGAGGAAGCCCCTTACCTCGTGTCCGACATGACTCGATCATTCTGTAATCTCATGAATAATAAACTAAAGTTAATTTATACTTACATAAGAAACTTTTTCAAGTTTATTATTCCATTTATATCACTTATTTCCATGTTATAAACATTATGTAGTCATTTAAGTTAATAATGTTCGTTTTGTCGATATTTGGTACTTAAGTCAAAAGTGGAATTCTTATAATTACATGTTGTTCATGTGGTTAAAGTTTCATTATATCCAGAATTATATATATGAATTGGATATCATATATATCATATATATCCATCATATACATGTATTTATAATAATACATAACATTTATAGGTAAGAAATGAAATTCACCGTTCATAGAGATGGTAAGCCGTATGTATGCATGAACACTACATCCATTTCTATTTCATATTTAATGGAATTAAAATAAAACTATACATAGTTGTATTATAATTCCAGTATTGTATCATATATAATATCATTAATACTATCATTTATACACACCACATATGTTATGACTGAGTCATATAACTTTGAGGGGCGGTAGTCCGCACTTCCTCAAATGAAATTATCGTGTTTACATATAATGGAAACCATAAATTTTTGCTCTATACATAAAAAATTAAGAAGCATAAATAAATCATAAACATAGTATATATCATATATAAATACAGTGACATCGTGATGGCCACCATGATAGGTGTTAAAAGATGATAGAACAATAACCGTTTTGTGAGGCAGTAATTCGCCATCCACAAAAACTGTATGTTCATTAACCATTAGATGTGGGTGTGTGAGAGTGTAGGTAGAATTCTTATCATAAAAACAACCTAGTATATTGAGGATACTGGTGTTATTATGGTATCAAATAATAATAAGATAGTGGTGAGTGAAGAAGGAAAATAAAAAGAAGAATCTCGAGAGAATACGTTTTCCCTAAATAGGTTAACTCTTTTTTATTTGAGCCAAAGTCTTCCTTGGGAAGACTTCTACCCAATGTGAGGCTTCTAGGAGTAAGAGAGGGATGTGGAGAGATAATATGAGTAGAGTTTGGACGATCCAAGGGCTTGAGAGTTGTGGGTAAGGGGGTAGAGGTGGGGCCTTTTATAAGAGGGAGAAGGGTCATTTTTGGAACGTCTTGAAATGTTACATTATTATAAAATGATTTTCAGATTTTAAAGGTCACGCAATGATATATTTTTAGGATAAGGTGATACGGTTTCGAAATACACCCATCCAATATGTTATCAACAAGTTTATGTCTTATATTTTACCTTATCTTTCCATTTGATTTAAATCGTTCATTAATTAGGTAATCACTGCATCATCATAGTGCCTTAAATAAATTTATTTATTTTATGTCTAAAAATTATAAAAAAAATACAATGATGTAGAAAATATGTTTATATTTACAATTAATATTTATGGTATAAGTGATAACTTATTTAAAAAATATTAAACTTTTCTTTCTGTGGATATACAAACCTCTGTTATATTTCTCTTCTTTCTAAAAATAATTTCATAAATTTCACTATCACACCCATCTGACTCCATCGGCCCTAAAGATTGGTACAAATCTTCCCATGGTCTACCATGACTAAATAAAGAGGATTGGGAAACATTTTGGGGTCATTTTGTATTTTTATAATATTATTTTATTACCCTTAATTACCCGATTACTAATTAATCATGATAACTAATGATAATTTCCATCATTACTATTCATAATGATAAAAAATAAAAGAGTCTTAGTTACATAATTGAACCTTATGATTCCCAATATGGAATCCATTTTACCAAATTTCAAACACAGAAATTTACGTAATTAATTTAAAAATAATTCTCGTTGACAAAACGAAAGATGAGTTTTTTAGAAGAAAAATTTATCATAATATTGACTTGTTTTTACATCCAATTGAAAAGTGAAATTACATCCATTGAAAAAAATTGTATTAAGTGATAAAAAAAGTCAATTACATTTTGAAACCAATTAAAATTACAATATAAATATCTAATTAAATTTGATGAAAAGGCAGTTTTGAAGTAAATTGCTGTATTTTTCAGTATTCATTAAAAATGAACATTTTTCAGAAAAATACCAAAAATTTATCCAAATAAAATTTGATATTCCAAATTCAGAAATGATTTCCATTTAAAAAAATTCAAAAAATAGAGGTTTCATTAATTAATTTTATAATTAAATCCTACTGTCAAAAAAATAGTGTGTTTTTAAGGAACAATATCTGTCAAAATCTTGACACTTGTTTATGTCCAATTTCAAAGTGAAATTAATTCCAATGACCACCATTGAATTAAATGGTAAAAATATATTCTAATTACACTTTTAAACCAATTAAATAGATAATATAATGATATAAATAAATTATATTAAAAGGAGGTTTTGAATTAAAATACAGCATTGTTCACTATTCATTAAAAATAAACTTTATCGAAAAAATAACAAAAATTTACACAACGTACATTTTTATGTCCCAATTCTAAAGAAAGATTTTATTTTTTCAAATATATCATAAAAATTTAAAAAGGTATTTTTAAAAAGGGTTCTTCATCAAAAGGCGGTTAATCGACCTTTTAATGAATATTAGAATATTTTTTCTTAAATTTGGATTCATTTAAATTTTAATGCATTATCATTTATTGGGTAATTGTTAGAATATTTAACAAACATATATAATCATTTTGTATTTAGTTTTTTTCATTCCATCCATTACAACTGCTAGGTGTTTACTGCCATTTAAAATATTATTATTATATTATTAGTGTGCAATATAAGATTTCAAATAAACTCATTGTTCTGTATTGGGTACGCCATCAAACATAGAATCCCCATTAAAGTAATATTAATATGTTATTCACAAATATTAATAAATATAAAAATGTCATATTCATTATTTACCTAGAATTTTATATCCTTCCCCCCTTTTGGGAATTGCATCCTTGCAATTTTAAATTTTGTCTCGAAAACATCATTGAAAGTCCCACATTAGAAAAAGAGTCAGTAAAACTATCACATTAAAAGAAAGAAAGATAAGTATAAAGGTCACCCGAGTTAACCCATACTAGTATTCCATGTATGAAATCATGGATATTGAAGAGAAAACAAATGGTTAAGTTCTGATTGAGAGTGATATAAAATATGTCTAGGAGAAATTTAACCACCACAAAATCACAAAATTGTGATGGGTTAAACGGTATTTGATTCCCCAGTAGGAAAAGTTTACAGACAACATTTTTTTAATTTACTTTTAATTGTGTAATTTATTTATGAGCATAAATAAATCAATAGGAAACATACTTAATGTTCATGTATAATTTCATCTCTTACTAGATTTCTCACTCAAACTCATATTTTATCCAAAAGATGAGTATTTCAGATGACTTGTTCACATTATGAGCACTATAATCAACTTCTTGAGAATCACCTAACCCACAAAAGAGTAACTATATATTTACCGTGTCTTTAGACCTAAACAAAAACCAAAATTTTTAGTACAAGATCAGATAATCCTCAAAAGTATAATCCTTTATAAATGGAAATACAACTCTTAATCTCAAAAATTTGTCCAAAAATACCAAAAGTAAAAAAAGACCAATCAATAAATAGATATCCATAAAATCATTCAATGTAATCCAAAATAAGATTGAAAACTAAATCTCTGAATGATTTAATCGCATCGTCTTCCAAGGTAAATCTTAAAATTTATCTCCAAATAACATTAGTTACTCTTAAATTGTCATATTGAAATGTAATTAACATAATCACATATCCTCCACGATAGGTCAATAATTTCCATAGATAACCCAAAAACAACTTATTCTTGATTTATAAAATCATCTAAATAAAATGAATTTGTCATACTAACCAGGGAATTCACGTAGTCCAGTGGTATGCGATAAATACCAGTTGCACTTTTGATGTGGGTTTAATACCCACAACTTTTTCAGACGCGATGGGTTGTCACACGGTCTGCCTTTTGTCCCTTTTCATAAACTATATAATTTTATAACATTCTCAAAAAGAAATAAATTCATAAAAAATAATAATAACATATTTTAACCACAAATTTAATCTAATAAATTTTTTTTGCATCCCAAAATGTATTAACCGGAAATTTCCTCAAATTCAAGGATCATATAAACCCAAATGGTTCATTACAACTATATCCACAAATGAAAAGATAATTATTCCGTGAATAAAATTTTCATATATCAAACATCAGGGTTATACATACTATAAAAATTCTTCTAATGTAATCCCATCAACAAAAAAGCCTTAATACTTTTAATAATTTTACCATCCTAAAATCTACCATAACTATTGAATCCCTTATATGTTGACTTCTTACTCATTCAACATTCTTCATGATCCATTAACCATTCCATTCAAACTTATTCTGAAATACTTCTTTCCTGAAAACAAAATCATGAATCATATCCTAAGATTCAATAATAGGAAAACATATGTTAAGAAATAATCCATACCTTTCCTTGGTCATTGTTAGTTTCTTTATCCTCAATTGGAATGGAATTAGGTATTTCTAAACGAATATTTTTACGATCCTGGTGATCCCATTCCCGAAACTTCTTCAATGGAAATGTGTTTCATAATGAACATGCACACCACATTTAAAAAATTCAATTGATCCTTCAGAAAGATCTTCTTTCCCTTTCCTAGATTCAACTAGATTCTTCCTTTTACCATGGAAGGTTCTTGCTTTATGTCCTTAATTTCCACATATATAGAAACTTTATATCCCTTTGATACATTTTCCTATGTGTTTCTTTCCACATCTATGACACATAGTTTTTTTGAACATACTTACCATTATGATTATTACCTGAACATACATATATGTGTTTTTCTAGAATATATGATGTATTATGAAAATCACTAAGGTTCAGGGGGTCAATCATGACTCCAGATATTTTGTTGAGAATATCCCTAAGAGTTCTCATTGCAGCTCCCATATCATTCAATTTTTTGTTCAAAAACCATCAGAGTTTTCTTCATATCCACTATTACTTTGGTGCCTACTAGATCCAGCCATATACTAAAACCAAAATGGTCAGTGTGAGTATATCAATAAAATCATCATATAATACTAAGATATAATCCTTCATGTTATCTTAAACTCATTCACTTTATTTAAAAAACTATTAATCTTTCCGAAATCCAAACCATTATGGTAATGTCACCTAAGCATAATGAATACCCAAACCTCTAAGGTTATATAAACCGACCTCTGATACCAACTATAAGGACTCGGCCTTAAAACATTCCGTAATCTTGAATTAAATGAATAATTCACATTGAGGATCTGTTCAGGTTTATATTTTAAGAGTATTAGGCCATAATTATTACATCACAAAAGTTACAAATTAGACACTTCTACTCATATTCCATTTTTTCATAAAATAAAAAATCCTGATAAAAATGACATGTCAAGTTCTATGTTTTAGACAAAATGACTTTCCTTGATCCCATACATGACCATATTCCACTTGTTTTCCTGTGAAAAACATTTCAAAAACGTGGGATGAGCATAAAAATCTTAGTAAGGATTACACAAAGAAAGAAACTATTAGATTTTCAAAACAACAAGTAAACCATGAATACATTAACGTAAGTAATAAATTTCACCATTATGAAGTATTGAATACTCTGCACTAAATAAAATATCACTACATACCCTTTTGTAACCAAAATATTACCCATATAATTGACACATAACATATAATGGTAACCTGGAACAGAAACATACTTAAATGGAATAACGATACGTTCGACATCCACACATGTCACTGAATGGAATAGCCATACCGACTTCCATACCCAATGCATTAGAGGTTATAACATATCCACCCATCCTAGTATTCATGTCACCACCTATCATTTGGTTTATCATGTAACCACCCGTCAAATGTACATGTACCATTATAAAATCATAATACAAAAAAATATAAAGGAAAGAAAACATTAGCATATTTCAATCATAATATATCAATTAAATATATTGAAATAAAAAATCCATTATAAAAACCATTTTCATTACAAAAATTCAAAATAGACTATATGTTATTTATTTTCTTTTAAAAACATTACGACATGTTGTGTATGCCAAAGATCAAATAATACTCGCGGCGGCGGAAAGGTCATTGTCACCGTGTACATTAAAATAAACATTAATTTTTTTTCATTTAGTAAAATTATTTTTAGAAATTGATTCCCTTTGAATTAAATGAAAATTAAATGGTATTTATATAGCTTATAAAAGAAAGTCTTATATTAAAACCAAATATGCCTCAATGAAAGGAGATTGAGATGAAGTCCCTTACCTCGTGTCCGACTTGACTCGATCTTTCATTAATCTCATGAATAATAAACTAAATTTAATATCTACTTTCTTAATAACATTTTTCAAGTTTATTATTCATTTTATATCACTTATTTCCTTGTTTTAATCATTATGTAATCATTTATGTTAATAATTTTTATTTTGTCGATATTTGGTACTTAAGTCAAAATGGATATCTTATAATTACATGTTGTTCATGTGGTCAAAGGTTCATTATATCCAGAATGATATTCATGATTTGGATATAATATATATCATTTATATCCACCATATACATGTATTTATAATAGTACATAACATTTATAGGTAATAAATGAAATGCACCTTTCATGGAGACGGTAAACCGTACGTATGAATGAATGCTACATCAATTTCTATTTCATATTTAATGGAATTAAAACATAATGATACATAGTAGTATTATAATTCCAGTATTTTATAATATATAATATAATTATACTTATACTTTATATGTTCCACATATGGTATTAAAGAGTCATATCCCTTTGAGGGGGCGGTAGTCCGCACTTCCTCATTTGAAATTATCCTGTTTACCCCAAATGGAAGCCATTAAGGTTTTCTATATAAAAAAATAAATACAGAAGCATAAAAAAACAAAAACATAATATATATCATATATATATAAAGTGACATATTAATGTCCACCATGATAGGTGTTAAAAAAATATGAACAATGATCTTTTCGTGGGGTAGTAATTCGACATCCACAGAAAGAGTATGTTCTTTAACAATTAGACGAGTGTGTGTGTGTGTAGGTAGAATCCTTGTCATAACATCATCATATTAAATTGAGTGTACTGGTGTTATTATGGGATCAATTTATAAGAAGATAGTGGTGAGTGAAGAAGGAAAATAAATGGAAGAAACTCGAGAGAATACATTACCTCTAATTCGGGTAACTCTTTTTGATTTGAGCCAATGACATCCTTGGGAAGACTTCTGCCCAATGTGAGGATTCAAGGAGTAAGAGAGGGATATGGAGAGATAATATGAGAAGTAGTTGGATGATCCAAGGGCTTGATAGGTGTGGCTAAGGGGATATAGGTGGGGGCCTTTTATAAGAGGGAGGAGGGTCACTTTTTGAATGTCTTGAAATGTAACTTTATTATAAAATGATTTTTGGATTTTAAAGGTCACACAATGATATATTTTTAGGATAAGGTTATAAGGGTTTTAAATCCACCCATCAAATAGGATTTAGACCAGTTTATGTCTTATATTTTACCTTATCTTTTCATTTTATTTAAATCGTTCATTAATGAGGTAATCACTGCATCATCATGGTGTCATAAATAAATTTATTTATTTAATGTCTAAAAATTATAAAAAATACCATGATGTAGGAATTATATTTATATTTCCAATTAATATTTATATTCCAAGAGATAATTTATGTAAACAATATTAAAATTGGTTTACTTTGGATATACAAACCTTTGTTATATTTCTCTTCTTTTTAAAAATAATGTCATAAATGTCACTATCACACCCATGTGACTCCATGGGCCCTCAAGTTTGGTAAAAAGCGTCCCATGGTCGGACATGACTCAAAAAAGTGGGTTAGGACACATTTTGGGGTCATTTTATATTATTATGATATTAATTTATTATGCTTAACTACCCGATTACTAATTAATCATGATAATTAAAGATAATTATTGTCATTACTATTCATAATGTCAAAAAACAAAAGAGTCTTAATTACATAATTTGTACCCTCTGATTCCTAATATGGAATCCATTTTACCAAATTTCAAACACATAAATTATAGTAATTAATTTAAAAATAGTTCCTATTTTCAAAACCAAAGACGAGTTTTTAAGAAGTAAAATTTATCAAAAGATTGACGTGTTTTTACATCCAATTGAAAAGTGAAATTACTTAAAATTAAAAACATTGTATTAAGATATTAAAAAAATAATTCAATTACACATTAAAACTAATTAAATTTACAATAAAACTATATAATTAAATTAGATGAAAATGCAGTTTTGAATTATAATGCTGTATTTTTCACTATTCATCATAAATGAACTTTTGTTGGAAAATCGCCAAAACATTATCCAATGTAAAACTGATATTCAAAATTCAGAAATGATTCCAATTTTAAAAAATTCAACACATAAATGTTTCATTAATTAATTTCATAATTAATTCTCGATGTCAAAACAGCGAGCGTGTTTTTAAGAAACAATATCTATCAGAAGATTGACACTTGCTTATTCCAATATAAAATTGGAATTATTTCCAAAGACCACCATTGAATTAAATGGTAAAAATATATTATAATTAAACTTTAAAACGAGTTGAAAGAAAATATAATCATATAAATAAATTAGATTAAAATCATGTTTTGAATTAAAATACCGCATTTTTCATTATTCATTAAAAATGAACATTATCAGAAAAATAAAAAAAATTACACGTAGTACATTTTGATGTCCCAATTATAAAGAAGGATTTTATTTTGTCAAATATAGAATATAAAACTGAAAAAAGTAATTCTAAAAAGGGTTCTCCATCAAAAGGCAGTTATTCGTCCTTTTAAAGAATATTAGAATGTTTATTTCTAAAATTGGATTCATTTAAATTTTAAGCCTCTATCATTTATTGGGTAATTGTTATAATATTTAAAAAACATATATTATCATTTCGTAGTTAGTTATATTCATTCCTGCCATTACAACGGCTAGGAATTTACTACCATTTAAAATAATATTGTTATATTATTAGTGTGCAATGTAAGATTTCAAAGTAACCTATTGTTGCGTATTGGGTATGTCATCGAACATAACATCCTCTTTAAAGTAATATTAATATATTATTCACAATTATTAATAAATATGAAAATTTCAAATTATTTATTTACCTGGGATGTTACAATCCTAATATTAAATGATATATTTAATGATCTACCTATCATGGGTTTTTATTAAATATTTTTAATGTATTTAATTGTTTTTTTGAGATAATGTTTTTTAATTGGGTCCTAATAATTTTTATTTGACTATTATCTCTCAAGATTGATATATTTTAACCAATTATTATTTTTTATTCTATTTAAACAATATTTTCTGGGGAAACCATATTTTTTATTGAAGTATTCTTCTATCGTGAATCAATTGTTTCATAAAAAAGAATTTATGTTAAGAATAATTCCCATAACATTTATTTAATGATTTCTCCGTGTGCATAAATTTCCATCCTGCCGAGGTTATCCATTATAATTGGAAACCAAATTATTCTTTATCTCATGTGACCTTAATATTTCCCTTATCTAGGTTTTAAATATGTATTTTTTGTTAAATATATTATTATGTTTTTAAATGGTTTATTTCAAAATATTAAAAATGTTTTCTCGTCCATTGAAAACCAATGGTTCTATCTTACATTCTATATTACATTTTTATAACCATTATGTCATTTCATATCGCTATTTTTGAATATTATTTAAAAAATATATTTTTTTCCATTGATTTCTCACACCACCGTTTAAAATGGCCTATTAATTTTACAGTTACTTATTCTTTTAAAATATAAATTAAAGTGTTTTCTAAGAAATATTTAATGATTACACAACAATTTTCTTATTAATATCTAAAGGAATTTTTTATTTAGATTTTATTTTTATAGAATCACCTTATAATTTTCTAATAAAATACTATATTTTGGATAATTAATTTGTGTCAACAACACTTTACATGCTTGAGGTCCATTTCTATGATACCATCATAAAGTGTTATGAAACCAATTACTTATTTTCATGGGTTATTTATGATTCAAGGAATAAAAACAAATTTCAAACCCATCTTATTTATTGATATGATAAAATCTTTTTATCTTATGGAACACATATGATTGAGTGAGGAAGGGTGTGGTCCTGTATGACTATCAAATAAATTTGTTATTTTTTCATACCACAATTGTTAATGATGTAGAGAATGAATATAATGATGATTATCTATATTAAAAATAATAAGTTTGAACTTTACTGGGATAATTTACATTCACAATATTAAAATGAATATGATTCAAATTAATGATGGTCATAAAATTAGTGTGGACTTGAAATAATTATATGTATTCACAAGAATGAGTGTGAAGTCGATACGGTTAGATATGTTCAAAATAATGAGTTTAAACCGGATGGGGTCATACTTTTTAAAAAAATGGTTGAAAAATAGTTATGGTTATCTGTGTTCACAGTATAATTAATACCTATATTTATTCCTATTCCAAACATATATTTTATATACTTATGTATTTATTTATGGAACATGTTTATTATTTCATGTTTATGAACACTTTTTCAATGGTATAGATTGTTATTCTGAGATTAAATGACCTACTATTATGATATGGGATAATTATTATTGTTCTAGATTTATTTTTATAAAATGTTTCTCATCTACTCATGTTTTCTGAAACTCTTAAGATCTAACTCTTGATGACATATAGATAAGAACTGCCTCAGTGATCATTTTTTCTAACCCCTTTTATATGTTTCCATTACCTATGTTATCAATATTATTTAATCATATGAGATGTATATAATACAGTCTTTAGGACCATGATTATAGAGAAATGTCAACAATTATTTTTTTTATAAGATTTTTATATAGAGAGTCTCAAAGATAAAAAACCATTAACTCCTCATTTTTATGACTATTTGTGAGATTTATCACCTAAAACTAGAAATTAATTTATTATATGAGTTTTGTTCATATTGGTTCACCATACTATGGTGTATACCTATAAGGATATGTTTTTCTCACACCCTTCATACATCACTCAGTGTATGAAGTTTGTATAGTTTTATATAGGGTTCCTTGGATTTGTTCTCCCTTATGATGGGGTGTGGGTTTTATGGGGTGGTTGGATTATAATATGGACAGTGACTGAGGGTAACAAAAAATTTCTAGTAATATTTTTCTTGGTGTTTCCCTTTTTGTGTTATACTTGTATGATAACTATCTTTAGATACATTCCCTGATAGAGTTGATATTTATTTATTTATTTTCTTTTTCATTGTATGTGACGATTTTGTCCATTATTATTTATAGTCTTGAAATATCCATTTTTTATGATTCATAATAGATTTTAATGTTCCCTTTTTTTCCCTTGTTTTTAGAATAACTATGAAATTATTCCCATCGATTGTTTTTATAACCTTGATGTAGATATCATCCTATAGAAATCAACAATTCACTTTCGATATTTCCCAAACTAGATTAGGATTGTAAATTAATGAGTGGCATGGTATGGTTTATAAAACATTGTATCATAGAATTTAAAATAAATACTTTTGGTGTTTATAGGTAGTATGAATATTAGGATCATCTTTGGGGATCGTGTGTAGGGTTCAAGAATGAGCTTGGATATCTATTATTTATATTGAATCTATTGATTCAATGGAATTTGGGATTTAATCCTATTTTTGAGTTTTATTTTTGATATCATTGATGTATTTTGATATATTTTTATGATTTTTTAATACGTTTTGATTATATAGATGATTTTAGGTGTAATTTTGATTTTTGATGTCAAAACTGGTAAATTAACATAGGATAAATGGTTATATTGTGGAGTGTGGTAAATTTTGTTTGTCCTATATATATCGTCACTAAAACCCTAAAACTTCGTGGTTCTTAGTTTCTGAATTATTTACCATCCCATTTTCCCAAAGCATACATAGTGTTGTTTCTTATCTAGATTTGGTTTTCCCACCCTTTTTTCCATATTAATCTCTATGGTATTTCCTAGTATTGTGATGTATATTAAGGTTGTTTTATAGAAAATAATGTGGTTTAATATGGTTACATTTTATATTTATATTTAGATGCTTCATTTTCTCCCCTCTAGGCTTTTCTATTCATATTGATATAAGGTTTTCATTGGGAAATAATAATTTTATATAGTGTATTGTATTAAAGACAATTTTTTAATAATTATAAAAAAATTCATCGTTTTCTTTATTAAAAATGACATTATGTTTTTCTAATTTTTGGGATTATGAATTTGGTTTATATAGAATTATTTTTTTAAGTTGCATTTATAATGTAAATAATATTTTTAAATTGGAATGTATCAAAAATTTATTGACTACAACATTTTCAAAGGGTTAAGGATTTTCAAAATTATTTTTAAAATGATTTTAGAATTAAACTGGGGTTACATGTTCAAAAAACGTAGGGTTTTATTTTTATATCCATAGAATTATTTGGAGTTCATAATTTTTCAAATTGAATTGGAAAATGTTTTAAAAAACTAATTGAGCATCTATGAAAATATATAAGATGGTTCCATTTTTTAATTTGGAATTGTTTTAGGAATTTTAGATGGGTGTTTTCTTTCTTAGTGGTTAGCGGACCGTTTTATTTTATTTGAAATACTTGAATGGGTAGTGATTTATGTATTTTTTAATATGACTCTTAGAAAAACATAGTTTCATGGAAATGTGTTATAATTTATATTTCTCTTTGGATGGTTCATTAAAATTTCCAGATTTTAAATTTCTTCTCTTGACTCAACCTATACTCCATATTAAAAAATGGATATAGATTATCATTTACTATTTAGGAATTCATGAATCAGTTTCCTTCCTCGTTTTTCTGGGGATTAGTTATGCAGTTTGGATTTTCCTCTTTCTGGGTTACCTATAGTAATAAGGCCTTGTAATTTATTATTTATAGTTGTTTTCATGGGATATTATGAATTTTAATTGAATGGTTTTTTGTTTCATGGAACATCATTTTATTTATATCCAATATTTTTTTTATCATTTTCTTATTAATGGTGATTTTTTATAAAATAGGTTTCAATCATTTTATATTTTGAATATATAAATGTGTTTTTAGTTAGTGGGTCTTGCCTCTGTATTATGGTTTCCCAATTTTAGGTATGTTTGTATCTTCTAAGTATTTATTAATTTTGAGGATATTTTCTCATTATTTTTATAGTGGGTGAACTTGGGTTTGTACTTGGGAAATAAGGATGAATGTTTCCTTTAGGTAGTTGATCACTAAGTTGTGCAATCCTTGTGGGGTTATTCATTGGATAGTGTTCTATTATTGGGGTCCTTGTTTTCCCATTGTGTATGATAACCATTGTTGAGAGGATATATTGCTTATTTTTTTAATTTTTGTTAATTTTTAAATATTATGTGACGTATTATTATCTTGTTGGAATCTTTTTTCCTTTGGGATTTTTCATTTATTATCGGTGGTCTTACTTTGGGTATTTAATAATTAGTTCCTTGTATTATTCTTAGATGTTCCCAAGGAATTATTGGAGAGGCCTTCCCATATCGGATGATTTCATCTCGAGACATGTTCTTCTTTTTCTACACAATTTGGATAATTTATAAATGGTTAATAGATCTATGTATGGTCTCTATATACATTAGGTCTTGTATAAAGGATCATGGTTATGTGTTTCATAAAGACATATCACGGTTTTTGGTACATGAGGGTCTGGTATGGAGTAATCAACATATTTTTAGACTTTATTTCCAAAGATCGTCATTATTTTTTATTGTATAAATTACCTCGTTACATTGGGTGTGATTGTGAATCATTTTGGATACATCCTCATTTTTATGGACTTTATGGGGAAATAAAGTCTCTTTTTTGGGAGATATAAATACCATGTATCACTAAATCATTGATTACTGATTAATTATATCTATTAATTTTGTATAAATTTCAATTGAGTAATTATTTTCAAAGAATTTTTTTCTAAATTTTTATCATATATTACGATTTAGGGTTTATAATTTAGTAAAACCCATGGAATGCCTATTATATGTCCTTTCACAACCCTTACATTTATTTAATTTTGAATATTCATGGATTTAAATCATGGATAATTAACAATATATACCAACATTAGTAGTAATTGTGCTACTAAACATTCGATTGGAGCTGGATGATCTACGGTTAATATAGATGAAGGAGTTACTATCAAGATGTTATTTTCCATTCAAATGGATCCCTTATAGTTCGTGAATGATTTACAAAATGAGATGGCCTAACCATATAGGCTAATTATTTTATTAAAATTGTGAAATGTAATTATTTACCTTATATTAATATTTATTGTATTACCCTTCCTTTCTCTCCTTAGAGTTTGATATGGGTTGGGAGTGAATCAAGGGGTCTCCTTCATTCTAACAATTTGATTTAGAATACCCTCCAATATAATTTATTTCATATTTCCCTAAGTAAATCTCTATGATATTCTTCATTATTATTTCTACCTTTTTTTTCTATCTTATAATAAATATATAGTTTATTTAGTTCGATTTATATGTTTAGGAAAAATTATACTCATTGATATTTCTTGTTTGGTATTTCTTGAGGTCCCTTGATGCTTATTAGAGTATTCACCTTCATAGTAGATGACATCTGGTTTTCCTGATATTAAACTGATGTTGTTACTTTTATAAAATGTCTTAAATTGGCATACCAATGTGTTTTTCAATGTTTTAAAAGATATTAATTACAAATTAATCTTATATGTGATAGTTTGGGTATGTTTTAAAATGTGTTCAAGGAATATTTTCACAATCAATAATAATTTTACATGAATTTTCAATTTTTTCTTCAAATTATAGAAATGTTAAATTGTTTAATGGTTGGATTAAATGAAAATAATTTTTAATATTATATGACCATGATTTGGTAATATAATAGTTGGAAATTTTTTCCTTGTGTTCGATTTCACGAGGTAAATGAAATGATAAGTATTTGTAAAATAATCAAATAATTGATGTAAATAGAGTACAAAATTTAAAACACCATAACCCTTTTTGGTTAGTGACTTGGAATGAAAAGGATGTTTTAATATGTGGTTAATTTTTAATGAAAAATTTGTTGAAAATTTAATTTCTTATGAAAAATACATTTAGGTGGATTGTGCTTCAAATATGGGTTATAAATAAATTTCATGGGATTGGTTTTAATGATAATTTTGATATAGTATTCCAAACCCTTGTACTATGACCTGGAATCCTGAGTACTTATGATAATGAGTTTTTTAAATCATTGATTGGTGTATAAATTTTATTAAGGTGTATCTAACCCTCTTGATCACATTTTTTATTTTGAAACCCCATGTAGGATTTTTTTTATTTTAATGACTACAGCTTAATGAAAAAAATTTATATTTCATGTGATGTGTGTGACATTTGATATGTGTGAAATGTGATATGTGTTACTTCTTTAGAGGGTATTGGTTGTGAGATAAGTTTTAACAATTTTGAGATATTTTTTCATTAGATTGATGAAATTCATTTGATACATTTAATTTTAGTAAAAGATGACTAATTTGTGGTCTGTACCAATTCAATCCACAGTGTATATTATTCTCTTACAAGGGATAATGGATTTCTAGAAAAAGTGAGAAAATTAAATTGATTGTGGCCCCCAAGATCATGTAGACTAATTGTTCTGTAGTATGTATGGTGGTTTTATTTCCCACCCAGGAGGATTATCTCTAAATAAGTAAATGGGACTACATGGGATGTGATAGGTTTATATTTTGTTTGCATAATTTTAATGTTTCATGTTCAGATCATATAAATTTAGTATTATTTAAATTCCAATGATTCTAGGATCCTACCAAAGATCCATTGATGTATTTTATCATATATTACCATGTATCCCATGAACATTTGTGATTTCAGGGAATATCTGATTTAATTTATTTCTTCTTCCTAAATCATTGATTTATTGGTGCATATTTTAATTGTTTCCCATTTGGGTCATCATTTGGTACCTTTCTAAAACAATTCCAAGGGGGTGATTGAAATTTTGAAAATTAAAATTAATGTATGGTTTAATAAGAAACATTGTATAATTTATTTTAATTATAAATGATTTGTAACAAAAAAAATATTTTAACATGTTTGTCAGTGATAAAGCATGATTTTGGGCTATTATTCAATTAGATTATTAAATACCTTTCATTGGTTTTTTAGAAAACCATGTGGATTGAAATAATTCATTTGGGTATTGGAGGGGTATTAAAAATGTTTGTTTATATGTTTGATTTATAAATAGAAATCATAAATTGTTTATCTATCAAGGATTATTCCTCCAGATTTAAATAATTTTCCAAGTTATTAGTTTCATTTAAAAAAGATGAATAAAAAAGGTAATCTTTAAATTGATGAATATGATACTATTATTTTTATAAATGTGTATTGAAAACGAATTTTTATTGTATTTAAAATTATAATGAATGGATTTTCATTTTTAAGGAACTGAACAGACTCTTCGGTTCTTACTTAATAGGCTCTAGTTGTATCACCCCTAACTACACAACTAATTATATAATGGTTTTTTGAATTTTAATAAGGCTACTTCTCTTTGGCCTCTCATGTCTTTCATTTAGGAACATTATGCCAATTATTCATTTATATAATTTATAATGTTTGGATATAATTTCAAATCAAAAGTATATCATCCAAAAAAAATATCATAAATAGTAAACCACTCCCACTGGAGTTATTGTATATACAATACTCATTTATCATCTTGATGAAATAAATATATTTAATTACATAATCAAACTGGATTTTCAAACTCATAATCACATTTTTTATTCCATAAATGGATTTTTTAAATTTTTATACATTTATAGTACCAAAAAACATTTTCGTTATATCATAAACATTCCCTCAATTAAATTTTTTTTATGGAAATTCATATTGATATCCATTTGTTATATCTCAAAATAATAATGAGTTTTAATGGAATGAAATATTTGAATGATAACTATCATTTATATATTTTTAAAGGATATATTTTATTCAATTCCATTATTTTTTTCCACCAAGGGATAAATATATGTAAGAAATCAATTTTGAGTGATACATTTATTTTTGAAAAATCTACTTTTCTCCTATTGGACTCACCACATTAACTGAACTATCATCATTGAAATACTGTCAATGTACATGGATTCAATCTCAAATATTATTCATTCTCACCAATCCATGTAATCAAAACCCACAATGTCCACTTCATTGGGTTTATATCTATTATATATGAATATTACATAATCATAATTTTATATAGTAGAATCATACTTATTTGGATCATAGTTAATATTATTAGAGAATTTTGGTTTTTCTATAAACCGAGTTAATTTAGATTCCATACCTTTATATGGAATCAACAAAAATTTATCACAAAAAAAATTCTTTTTTATTAGTATTTATTTTTATCATGTTAAATATTCCTCTTGCTGACTTCTCATGTTATATATTATTAAAAATAAAAATACTAGTATGGGCATCAGAAACATTATATTAAGTGGGATTAAAGAAATAATATAACATAATTTTCATTGCACAAATAATTTTTTTTCATTCTAGGAGTTTGAATAATTTTATCTAAAAATTTCCCAGAATATACCTCAGGACCTCTAATTATTATAAAATAAAAATTTTGACCCCTCCAAGTTCTTATATTTTAGATGTATTTAAAAATTCATTATATAGAAAGTTGTGTTGGAGGGATTTTGCTATTTTCATGGAATGCAATGAAGTATATAATAAAGGAACACTAACTCATAAAAATCAAATAAAATACAAAAAGTTATAACTCCACTCATACACACCATTTCCTTATTCTCTTATTGTAATGTCCCCAACTCAGAATCCACTAAACTAGTGCTCCCAGCTTGGTGGTTACATGACCTTAAGTATGCCTCCTCATACACCGATGGTTTATAAATAATAGTGAGGGTCCAAATAGTCCATGGGGGAGACCATAAACCCTTTATATGATTATACCAGAATAGAATATTAAAAAAATAGCGGAAAAATATTTTTAAATACCAGATCATGCATAAACAACCATTCCCTAAACATGGTACGACCACATCCACCAGAAAATATACTAGGCCATTCTGCATGTGAAAAAGTGAACAAACCCCAAGATGAAGAAAATAGAAAAATCCCCAAAAGTATCCTGACACCAAGTCTAGATCCTCCTACATGCACACCCATGCCATCAAATCATCCTAGAAAGGGTCTTTTCCCTTCCCCTGACCTGAAAGCATGAAGTCTTCTCGGGTACCCAATAGTGGCCCGTGCAGGGTGTGAGTATAACTCATTAAGCCACGACCAAAGGTGTCTAAAAAATATCTGGTATAAGAAATTGTTCATGATAAAGGGAAATGAATAGTAAATGAAAAGGAAAATTTCATTTTCCTTTAGCCAGTATTAGTCCATTACCAACAATTATTACCATTTCCATATCTTACCATTTCCACCACATCTAGCATGGGTTCATCAAGGAAATGTTACAGAGGCTTAATGTACACAATCACATGCTTGAAGAAACACACTATAATCCTATCTCACTGGGACTAACTTCCTCATGTCAACCATATCCTAACCATGAAGCCTCAGTCTAGGTCGATTCAACTAATAGGGGAATAGAGCCTCAGTCCTCTTTCCTAACTCCGGCATTAGGGTGGAGTTTAGAGCCTTAGTCCAACTTTACTCATGGTCATAGAACCTCAAATCAATATCCCACTCTACCCGGCCATGCTCACATGATATATAAATATTTCTCCATCAACCATTCACACTACATCAAACCTATTTCAAATGGAAACATAAATCACAACAATATTATGAGTGTAAGTACCATTCCTTAACTCATTAACACATTTAACACATTTCACATCATTCATCCATTTATCCCAATTCTCTTTTATTACGATTATCTCACTAAACATTGATTCATTGTTCTTATATCACTAGGATTAATTAATCATGCCTAACTCGCTAGGCTTCTTTACCAGACTCATAATCCATTCCATTATGGTCTTTAATCATTTTTACCTACCTAGTTGCCAACATTCCCTACATTAAAATCCGTCAGTGATCCAACCTTAGTGACACCCAAAGGAAGACAAAATCACCCACCTAGAACTCAAGATGTCAACGCATCTAATCCGCATTTTAATTATGCATTCTCTTATCTATTTCCATCTTCTTCCAAATCAACCCAACATTATATGATGTCTCTTATATGAGACTTGTTCCCAAAAGTGCAGATTTACCGGCCTCTAACCAACATAGTGGATACCTACACGGCCTCCCATAGAGAGCCTTAAATGGTTCCATCTAAAATGAAGCCTGAAAACTGTTGTTTTAGGAAAATTCAACAAGAAACAGTTTCTTCTCCAAAGAACCGCCAAAATACAAGACCCACGACCTAAAAATGTCTTCCAACACTAGGATCGTATGCTATGACAACCAGTCCTTATGTAGGTGAAAAGTTGTACTCAAAATCACATATGTACCAAGAGCCTTCTGCAACCCTTTCCTGAAGCGTAATGTGACATGAGAATCATGATCTGAAACTACAGTTCGCAGTACACCATGTAATCGTACTATTTACAGAACAAACAACTCACCCAACTAATCAATTGTGTATGTCTCCTGAATCAGTAAGGAGAGAGCAACTTTTGTTAGCCGATCCACAACAACCCAGATTTCATCATTCTTCTTAAGGTGTCCTTAGAAAACCCACCACAAAATCCTTCATCACATCATCTCACATATATTATGGAATGGGAAACAGATGTAACAAACCACCTAGGGGTTGATCCTCACCCTTCACCAGCTGACAGGTAAGGCACCGTGCCAAAAAGCTCGCAACATCCTTTTTCTTTCATGGCTACCAAAACTGTCTATAGAGATAATGAAACTTCTTGGTCAAAGTAGGATTCACTACCCATTTTGATGAATGAAACTCATGCATTAACTCGACATTAATTTATACCAGCACAACCACAAGACAATGAACACAAACAACACAATCCACCTTGAGAGCCCAAACCTAAGGTATATTACCATCGTTAAGTCATTCCTTCATGGCCATACATTCAGGATCGTTGATTTGACATTCCCTAACTTGACTCAAAAGTGTCGACTCAACCGCCATAGAAGCAAGAGTCACGAAACCATTTTGGTAATGAACCTCCATGTGCATCTCCAGGAACAAAGCCATCACCTTCCACTCTATGTTGGGTTCCTAGACCACCTAGTTCTTAGCCGTCATGTTCAAAGCATCTGCAAAAATGTTCACTTTTCCCAGTGTATATTCCATCTCAATGTCGAATGATCGGAGATACTCAACCCATATTCATTATCAATTATTAAAATACCTCTGTGAAAAGATATAATTTAGACTCATGTGATCATTATACATCATGAACTATTCCCCCAACAAGTAGTTCCTCCTGCACATTAAGGTATACACCACTATATCCAACTCATGATCATGAGTAGGATAATTCTGCTCATGGGGCCACACGTTTCTTGACCCATAACCCACAATCCGCTCATCTATCATAATTACAACCCAAATTCCAATATAGAACACATCACAAAATATGATATAATTCTTAGCTAGCTCAGGTAAGATCATGATAGGTAGAGTCGTCAATCTCCTTTTCAAATCATGAGAGAAATCCTCACAGGACTAAGACCACTCAAAACTGATTCCTTTCTTGGTCAAACCCAAAAGTGGTGCTACTAGGTGAGATAAATCATAGGTAAACCTTCGTTAATAATCTGCCAAACCCAGAAACTCCAAACATCTAAAACACTCTTTGACTGCTCCCCTGACACGACATCCTATACTTTCTATTGATCCACTAACACACTGGCCTTAGAGATTATGTGACCTTGAAAATGCACTTCTCCAATCCAGAAATAAAACTGTGACAGCTTGGTGTATAGTTGATGCTCTACTAGTGTACTTGGAACAATGAAAAAATGTTGGGGCATGATCTTTATAGGTTTTTGTAATACCCCAAGCTTTCAAGGTACACTTCTCTTTAAATGACACATTAGCTTGAGTTGTACGCAACTTTGAGATCTAACACACCACAACCAATCAGACTAGCGTTTATGATTATTAATACCCAATTTTTTATATTTTTTAAATTTTATTTCTGAAAATGAACTTCAGTTTTAGATTTGTAATATCAAAATTATCTTAGGGTGATTTTTTGGTATTTTTCTGAAAACATTCAATTTTTGATGAATAGTAAAAAAACAGCGTTATTATATAAAACTGACTTTTTTTAAATAATTAGTTATTTTATATAAATTTATTTTAGGTAAAAATAGATAGATAATACCTATATATGGTCAATGTAATTCATTTGTGTCATTTTATTGTAATATTGGATATATAAAATTTGATTGATCTTTATTGTCTTTTACCCACCTTCTAGGCGCATTTGCAAATTTGCATAAAATGTAATTTTACCACTTCTGTGAATTGAATTTAAAAAATCCTAGAGAAATGATTGGAATTAGTATATAAAATTTGGTTTAATAAGATTCAAATAATTTTTGGTAATTAGTATCTTTTGACATTTATTTTCCACGGTTAAAAGAAAATAGGGAAATTAAAATTAAAAATGATATTATAACTACACTAACACATAATCTAATTCGATCGGATAAGTTTATTTTGACCAAAATAAACCATACGAATAATATATGAATCTTTTTTTCCACTTTTATCATATTAATAAATTTATTATTATTTTATTTATAGAAGAGTTGAAAGAGTTAAATTCAAAGTTTAATAAATGAAAAAAATTTAATATAAGGTTATCCATAATATAAATTCTACTATAAATATTAATTAGAAATATAAAAATATTTCCTTCATAATGATATTTTATTTATTATTTTTAGACAGTAAATAATTAAATTTATTTATGCCACAACGATGATACAATAATTACCTTATTAACGAAAGATTAAAATAATTTATATTATAAATATCCAATTAAATGTGAACTTAGATTTCTTATGAATTCCACAAATTTTATAGGTTAATATGACATGATAGGATTGATTAAAGAAAATTAAATGTGATACATTTTTTATCACTTTCCCAAAAACAAAATGCCAAATATTTTCAAAATTGACATAAATGAATTTCTAACACAAATACTATATTATTAATTGATATAATATTCCTAAAAATATGAGTTTCAGAACAGTGACTTATATAAAGGTAGATATATCAATAATTAACCACTCAGGGTTCTCATGAAAATTTATAATATGTTTATTATCAATTTATTATTACAATAAATGAACACACGGTAAAAGATAAACTATTTTACTAAGAGTTATATATAAAAGATAAATTTAATATGGTGACCTAAATCTGTCTAAAACCTATGGGTTGGAAGGTTTTAGACCCATCCCCAGCTTATCCAAGAAATAAAACTCTTTGGAGTGATTATAAACTGAATATGATAGTATAGTAAAATAATATTTCATTTTTTTCCAAAAGTGACCCTCACCTCTCTTATAAAAGGGTACTTCTCGTTCTCCCAGAATCAATACTCCAAATGCAAGTTGGGTTGGCCAAACCCTAATCAAATATCCTCCCAACAACCCTCCCTTATTCCAGGAGGCCTTAAATTGGTAAAAAAATCCATCCTATGAAGTCCTTTTGATCAACAAAAAAGCAAACACCCGAAGAAGATGTAATAATTTCACCACATGTTTCAAAGTTCTTTTTTTCTTTTTCCAATTCCTCTTTCTTTGTTATTCCCATACCAAAATAATAAATCCAGTACCTTATACATAGTATGAAGTTATTATAAATATGGTACAACTATATTCATTATTCTATCCATCCCATGAATGACAAGTCACCATATGTGCTTACGCACGACTTACTGTCTCCACGTCGTGGTTTAGTTTGTTATTCTAATTCTTTATTATATAGATGGATATAATAATCAGTATACCTGATGTAAATAATAATTATAACAATTTAAAGATTCTTTATATATGATATACCATCCAATTATATATAATTTCACCATAAATATAATGATATTGTCTCTCGTGCGTATATACGGATTACTGTCTTCATGAATGCGATGAAATTTATTCACCATCGTAACCATTCAAGATTAATTTTCTTTTTATGATTAAAAATAACATTTAATAACTTAATATCTTTCTGGATATAAACCAAATACATCCTATACATAAAAAAATATTGCTTATGTATCCAATAATATAAAAGAAAAATAATTAGTTAACACCTGAAATAATGAATCTACGGAAATATTATTAACAAAGGAATATTAGAATATCAGATATGATATCATATTTATTTATGTGGATCATTTTTAATTGAATAACAATGATTTAGATATTAACAAGATTTTGATGTACCCTCGATCGAGGAAATTTACATGGTAAGGGTCAATTATACAATCTCTTCATTATTTGAGGTTTTTATACCTGAGTATCTACTTGGATCTCTTTATCATCCACCTCCGTGTTTCTTAAAAATGTATTTCAACCCATTTTTACTATTTCCTAGAATATGGTTTAATTTCATTTATACCCCTTTATAGCTTTTTACAAAATATTTATTAAGGAATCTTTTTGTCATTTTCCAAACAAGGTCATTTATGAGCTTTTCGACAAATTTATGGAATGAATGTTTTTTAAAATGATATGGCGAGTGCCGATATTTTCTGCTGTTATAACACCTTTGACACTTCCCTTAAAATAATATAATAATATTTTTAAAATAAACATTTTCTTTTATAATTACATAAATTTTAAATGATTCCAAAAATAGAAATAGATATTTCTCTCAAACAGTTTTGATTTAATCTATGTCAACATCCTTTGATAGATTTTACACTTGTTTGAAGTTGATTTTCTATATTGTATTGATGGTTTTGTGATATTTTTGATTGTGGATGTGTTATTTTTATATCATTCATGGTTTCTGGTTATATTATTAACATTTTGTTTTCTAATTTTAATACGAATGTTTATGTTATTTTTCAACATTCTTTTATGAGGAATGCATTGGACATAGTAAGTGATGGGTGGAGCCCGCTTTATCTTCTCAATGCATTGGTAGGTCTCACGAGAAAAACTACTCTCTTGGAATAAGGCATTGAAAAAATATAATTTGTAGTCTTGGCATGGGGCCTTGACTATGTCTTTAGGATGATCGGCATTATGCAATCCATAATTATGAAATTGACTATAGATATTACATGTTATTATTCAACAAGTAGAATATCCATGTGAATAAGTAAATGGAATTTTTTGAGTTATCTATTCCATATTATGATGAATTTTATGTTTAAAATGGTTTTTTAGTCTTATAGATTTCCTTAAAAAAATTCTTATTTATGAAAGTTTCTGCTATATTGTTATCCTTTCTGAGCACCGGATCTCACCCCTTTCAATGTTTTATTTTTCCCAAGATTTGAAGAATTATATTATGACTAACTTATAGGGGTAATCAAAGGGAGATGAATGTGTTCAACAGATGAAAAATGTTGTTGTTTTTCGTTTCATAATGTATTGTAAAACATATGTATCTATATAACCCTTCCAATCCTACTAAACTGATAGGTTTTTGGGATTTGATCCCTCGTGATCATGCCAATGTTATGTAATAATGCACCGAATCTGGGTAACTAGAGTTGGGGGATTACATTATTCGAGTACACCAAGATTTCGTCATCAAAGACAATGGAAGACTAATCCAGATAAAGTTTAATGATTCAGTTCATCAAATCCATGAACAAAACTAGTTGATTGGACAATTCGAAAGGCATCACCATAAACTCAAACAACATGTACCGACTCCTGAAAGATCTCAGCGGTATTTCAGAAGGCCTCACCCTCAACTAGTGATAACCCGATCTAAGATAAATCTTAGAAAACACCAATGCACCCCTCAAATTGTCAAACATGTCATCAATTCAAGGAATAGGGTACCTATTTGTCTTTTTCATCTGATTTAACTTTCGATAATCAACACTCAGCCCTAACGAACCATCAGCCTTCTTGAAAAAAGGCACCGGAGATCCCCAAAGGTGACGTACTAGGATGTTTTTACCCCTTACACTCCACTGTTCATACTGAACTTTTTAGTCCTAGAGTTCTACCAGTTCTATTTGGTTTGGTAGAATTCAAATTGGATCCTCCCCCGGAAAAAACTCAATCGTGAAATAATCATCGCTCTCGGGTGGAAACACCTAGATATCCTCAAGAGACACATTTTGAAACTTAGCTAATACTGGAGGGAAGATAGAATATTCACATTCATCATAATCAGGCACAAGACATGATACATGAGACGTGAGCCTACCCTGCTACTGGAAAAACATTATCGCAAGGCATGATCGAAAATCCCAATCCCCATGATGGACTTAAACATCTCCCTTAAGTGTATTAAACAATACCCTATGATGGAAAAAGTATATGTGTACCCAATACAACACTTGAAAATCTATACCCAAAATCAGGTCAAATATGAAAATCTTGATAACGAACATGACCCACCGGAAGCGATATCCACTGATATCTCAAGAACATCCCTTACACTGCCTAATTTCTTCCATTCACACCCCCAATGGTGTGTCAGTCAACATGAACCCACACACACTCTCCACAGGAAAACCCAATGCTACCAAAATTTGAGCTGAAATAAAAGAGTGTGTGGAACCAGTGTCAAAAAATTCACTAGAAAGTGTGGAAGATACAAGGAGCATACTTCGAATTGTCGATGGCCCAGCCTCACCATCACGAGGTGCAGACTGAACTACAAGAAGCTGACATACCCATATTCTCTGGGCTCCAACCTGTACTCCCTGCAGTGCACTTCCTGGAAGAAGTGGACGATCCAACCCCATAGTTCCACGTCCACCACCCCAACTAGTACGACATGTGGAGCTCTAAATACCTGTCCGATATAGAGAAACTAATCCATTTCCTTCACTTGGAATTTTCTTTTCAGAAACATTCATGCTCACCAACAGAGGGTTCTTGCAAAACCTATGTACGTGTCCCAATCTACCGCACGACTGACTCTCAACTGTAGATCGAGGAAACTAGCCACACATGTTCCCCGACCTGCCACACTGATAGATAAACACTTGATGACCACCCTGAGAGGTTGACCCTTTCCTCAAACCACCTTTCTCCCTTCCCCCCTAGTGAAAAATTCCAAAACACCACTTATATCCTCGAAAAGCTACACCTCTTGTCGCCCTAGCTGGCATGAAATCCCCACAACTTAAAGCTCCCTTCAGGCCCCCTTTTGAGATCAATGATTGATTCACTACCTCAGTAAACCTCTTCAAGTGAATGATATTAACCTGAGACCTAATCTCATGTCTCATCCCATCCTGGAAACACCATGTATCTACTGCCACATCCCCCACCAACACGGGAACAAAGCGTTGCAGGTTAGTGAAGTGGCCAACATACTCCATCACTGACATCGATCCCTGAGTTCGTCTCATGAACTCTATAGTCTACTATTGCGTCAATATCTCTGGGTAAAACAGCTCTAGAAAGGTTTCCTAGAAATCATTCCACAACATTACCTCATCCTGCTTAGTCTGAGCCAAGTTGTCCCAATTATGCTTTTCAAGGCCCCACATCAAATAAGATTAATCATGGATCACTTTCCAATAAGAGTATTCATGTGATAAAGTATTTTTTGGACTGAATCTATCCTGAACTCTGCTGCCTCTGGGCCACCCTCTCCAGTAATGGTCGGAGGGTGATGCAGCTAAAACTCTCTGGTCATCTCGAACATAATCGGTGCATCCCACCCTGGGTATCGTTCCATCATGTATATAAGGTGAGAAATGTTCTCTCAGAACTACTCTTCTCTACATTTCTAGATCACCACATTCTCTTGCTCCTCCATAGGAGGAGTGTTATCAACATCATCCTCTTGTTTCAGAACTGTCGCTCGATGTTGTGGTAGAATTTCTCAACATTTCCAAACATGATTTTTCGAAAAAAAATACCATAAAAATTTCACAACATCATATTAATAAGTATCTTCGCTAGCAACAACAACCAACCATACATGCATTATCCCAATGAACAATAACATTATGTAAACATCACCCTGACAATATCTATCGCAGGCCATGGTCCACAAGGGTTGAACAACCATACACCACCATAATACTCACACAACATTTTACAAAGAATATTCTGAATTCATCAAAAACCCTTAATTACACATATTTCATTGATCATCACAGATCATTATTTTATATTTACCCACTTTAATTTTTAATTTAGCATGTTTTCCCCTTTTTAGCTATCAAGATTCAAGGTGTATTCTATCTTTCCTAACTCACACAGACAACCCATGGGTGCCTACCATGATGCATGTCACCTGTCTCTCTATGTTCCTATAACGATGCAAGATGGGACAACCTCGTTCCATTGAGGCCACATTCTAAATATCATAAAACCATCACATGACACAATATGTGTGTCACCCAATGGTGAAATATCATTAACTGCAACATCACACAATCAAGAACAACCATTTCCACCATGGGTGACATTGGTTTGCCATCTTACATGGGTTAGCTACTCCCCGGTACAAGATCATGACCAAGGCCAGACACATCCTAAGTCTCGTCTACCAACCCAAATAATAAGATTACATAGAAAGGGAAGAAATACCTCCTCTAATACCACTTTTTAATGTCCTAGAACCAGAATCAACTAAACTGATGCTCTGAGCTAGGTGGTAACATGAACTTATGCATGCCTCCTCATATGCCAAAGGATTCTGACTAGTAGCGAGGGACTAAATAGTCAATTGGGGAGATTATACCACATTTTTATCTGAGTAAGCCACAAAAGAAGATAAAAATAGAGGAATAATTACTAATAATACCAGAGCATTCGTAAACAATGATTCGGAAAATGGGGTGAAACCATGTCCAACAGTAAATATACCATGCCATGATTCAAGTGAAAAAGTGAACAAAACTGTAGATGAAGACAACTGGAAAATCCCCAAAATGGTCCTGACGCCATGTCTAGATCCTCCTCCACAATCACCCATCCCAACCAAACTACCTATAAAAAGCCTTTTCCCTTCCCCTGACCTGAAAAAATGAATTCTACTCGATTACCCATTGGCAGCCTGAGTAGAGTGTGAGTATAACTTAGCAGGCCACCACCAACAGTGTCTGCAAAATATCTGGTATAAACAAATTTTCATGAAAAAGATAAAAAATTATTAATAAAAAGGAAAATATTATCTCCCCTTAGCCAATTTATGTCCTTTACCATATTTTATTACCATTTCTATATCTTTCCCTATCCATCACATTTTTCATCGGTTCATCAAGCATAACAAGTTACATTGGCTTCAGTACACAATCACATGCATGAGGAAACCCACTGTTATTCTATCTCACTAGGACTAACTACCTCATGTATACCATATCCTTACCTCAAAGCCTCATTTTAGGTGGATTAAACCATTAGGGGAACATAGCCTTAGTCCACTTCCCTAACCAGTTTATTAGAGTGGAGTTTAGAGCCTCAGTCTATCTTGACACATGGACATAGTACCTTAAGTCAATACCCCACTCTACCATACCATGATCACTTTATATAAAAATTTGTATCCATCAACCATTCACACAACATGAAAACCATTACCAAAGAAACACAAATCAAAACAAAAATATGAAAGTTAATACTATTCATTAACCCATTAACACATTTACCACATTTCACATCATTTAGCCATTTAACCAAATTTTGTTTTATTATGCTTATCTCACTAAGTATTCATTTATTGTGCCTATAAGTGTAGGATTCGTTCATCATGACTAACCCACTAGGATTCATTAATAGAAACATAATTCATTCTATATGTTCTTTAATCATTTTTTCATACTAACCCATTTAACCATTCATTATTTTCATTTATCAACCCATATGAAACACTTCCATGTAAACCCAATCTCCCTTTGGTTATTTTAATTTATCCTAGGTGCATAACATAGGTTCTACTCCAACACAAAAAATAACATCAACATGTTTTTAAAGGGATATACATAATTATACAACAATATCACTTGTTCTTCACAAAACCCTAGGTCCAGGAATGTTGGAACACCCCATGTTTGGACCAAGATTAGTCTCATAACCCTCGACCCATCCCATGGTGATTGTGATGGTTTCCATTTACCTTCTTAATAAACATTTTACATAAACATGACAAGGGTGATAGAAACATGTCATGTGACACCCATGAAAAAACATCACATGCACAAATGCACAAATAAATAATTGGATATAACTTTTAGTCCACCTACCTCGATTCGACGGGTGAAAGCACTCTTAATAGAGCCCTATGAACCCACTTCAACCAAGCCTTGATTCTTCAACCTAGATTTCACCCAAATATTTGGGTTTTAGAGCTTCAGAAAGAGAGGAGAAGAATATTCATACCCTAAACTCAAAAGAGAAAAAAGGATGGGATTTTCATTACATAGAGTTTCGATCTATAACAACAGGCACCAAAAACACCTTAGAAAAGAGGGAGATAGATATCTTGGAGATAATGGGAGATTGTTTTCTTTCATAGGGTTAAGAGGGATGAAATGGGATGATATTCTGAGTTGGGTTTTAAAATAATAGAGTGAAAAAAAAAAGTAATTTTTAAATGTTTTTGGGTTTCATGGTTTACCTGCACAGGTTTTCAAACCATGCGCGAACCATGTGAAGGCCACTACCTAAAAACCCACCTCCTATACCATTTCCTGGGTTGTCCGTATAGTTATAACTTACCATGTAAAGACCATGTGACCTACCCATAAAACCCATTTATTGTCCATTTTCATGTCTTGAACCCTCAGAACAACCCTGATCCACCTTAAGGACTTGGTATTCCCTTAATTTAAAAAAAAGGAATTCAAAACAAAACATAAATGAGAAAATAACTTTCCATGATCCGGGATATTAAAGTTTTGTAATGTGTGATTTGGAAAGAAAATTTCTCAATATTTTAAATTAAAACAAACTCATGTCTCATATGTCCCACTACAATTACTAAAGTAAGAGTATTAAAACATTTATTGAGTAAATTATATTTTTAATTTTTATATCATTTAAATTTATAAAATTTTAAAAATATAAAGTCAAAGAAAATTAATCATATCTATTTATGTCAACAATAAATGAAATAATGTACCAATAACCACCACATTCATGTTTATTGATTATTCCATATTCAATATTATGTCTTACTTCCAATAGTCCACTAACCATATTATAATTTCCACAAAAAATTATTTTACCGAATAAATAATTTTTTAATTTTTCAATTTATATATAATTAAATGATTAAAACAATCTATTTATGTAGAGTGTTTATATATATTCCACAATTATATGTCTCTGATTATAATTATAATGATATATGGGATTAATAATAAACTACTTTGACATCATTTTCATGAATATTGTTGATCATATTATCCTTATGTAGAATAAATGAAGTATTCACAATAAACCTAATAGAAAAAAAATATATCATTCATCTATACATATAAACTAGTTTTTAAAAATTTAAATAAAAACCACTTATTTTCTAAAAATATAATGAATTAAATTTCTATTAATGGGTTGAAAATATAAATATTTTCCTACTTCTTGAATTTATCCACTATGAATAATTTTAATATGCACGATTACATTCAACATAACAACTCCTGGCCAATTTCAAACTCATAGATCAATGAAATCATTCATCAATTCTCTCTTATTTCTATGTCAGGGGACTACATGACAAATACGTGATGGACCCTAGTATCGAAATCTCATGGTTGAGAACAATGAACATAAATTTCAATACTAATAAATATTTTTATATCGATATTATTCCTATTAATAATAATCTTAATATATATATATAATACTATAGTTTTGACCTATATATTATTTGAAAATGATGTAAATGATTTATTCAATAATCTTCAAAAATACCTATTCATTTGGGTTTTGTCATGTTAAATGTGTTTAAAATGGGTACTATTTTTATATACTCTAACTAAAGTGATTTCCCCATACATCATAAAAATTAGTGTCCCATTATCTATATTTAATTATGCTTTTAATTAAATTTAGTATAATTCTCACATTATTGAAATTTTGGTTTAAAATCTTATTAAAATATCATATATTTTTATTGTATAATTAAGTAATTTTTTTTACCAAATTAAACAAATGAATTTTCACCAACTAAATTCACCAAATAAAATAACATTTATGATTAAAGAGATAACTGAAACTCAAGTATTACAAGTGGATATGGCAACAAAAAGTTTATTGTTAGCCAAAACCTATGTGCCTTACCCGTGATAATCTATATGTTTTTGACTATTATTGTTACGAAAATGAAATTTTATAAGTCTTAACATGTTCTTTATTTGAACCTAATTATACACATCGTATATGAAAGGGGTTTTCTCAGTCTTAACATTTCCAAATACATCTTATTAAAATCATTACATTTTATATAATTATTGACTTAATTCAATCCCTTTAAATTTTTCTTATCCTTATGATTTGGTTTATCATTTTATCTTACACCCCAATATTTTATATTTTTCCTTTTTTTAATGTTACACTTTCTAAAAGGATACATTGCATGCAACACCAAGCTTTAACAGGCGACAAAATATTCTTATTCAAATGTCACCACGATAACTTATCCATTAGAATGGAATGGAGGAAAAATATAAAACATAATTATGAAAGAATGTTTTAAAAATTATATATAATTATATATTTGGGCACAAAAAAATTATAATACAAAATAAAATCCTTTTTAAAAATAAATGTAAATTCTTTTCGAAAAAAAATTTTAAATAAACAAAAGATTGTATTGTAAAAAAAATAAACAAAAAAATAATTTTGGATTATATTAAATATATATAATATATTAGATATCATTTTTAAAATTTAGTTTATGTGTTTTATATACATGATTAAAAAAAACCAATTTTACGAATAAAATATGTATTTTAAAAAATATACTTCACCGCCATTTGATGGAGAACCTATTTTAAGCCCAACTTTTGAAAAATTTATTTGTGTATTTGAAAAAATTAACGACTTCTTTGAAATCGGAGTATAGATATTTATATCGTTTGAATTTAATGAATATTTTAAATAAGATTCTTTTTTGATAAATATTGAAACATATATTTCTTTTTAATAGAGAACATCGTTTCCAGCAAAATAATTTATTTATATATATTATATTTAATGGGTTTTAAAATATAATTAGAAAATTATTTTATCATTTAATCCATTTTTTATTGTTGGAATAAATTTCACTTTGAATTTAGACATAAATATAGTTCAACCTTTTCATGTTTTTTACTTTAAAAACTCATTTTCTCATTCTATCAATGGCGTTGCTTTCTAATTACTTTTTACAACCTATGATTTTGGAATTTTAAAAAATGGAATATAAATTCAGAATCAAAAGGTCCAAATTTATTAAATATTTTTCTTTTATTTTTTCTCATTATTATTTATAACATTAGTAATATTTTTTGTATATATGGTTTAGGGTAAATCAAATAATTAAGGGTACAAATAACAATATAAATATCATAAAATTTCCCTAACACTTGTCCAGATTCTTTAATGGTTATTTACCATCCCAATACATTAAAGGATCAATAATGAGACCATTTATTCCATTTTTATGAGAATATAACCTTTATAATACTTATTTAAATGAATGTACATTTTTTCACACTTTTTTCAAGATAAATATTATTAATGTGGGGATAAATAATTTATATTTTCATCAATAATCATTATATGGAAAGAAAAAATAATTATATAAATAAAGAAAAATTATTTATAATGTTTACTTATTAAAAAATTTCAATAAATGGGAAAAAATAATGATAAAATAGTTTCTTAATTAAAGAAAATATTTTATAAATTCTTTTAAAAATATGAAAATAAATATATTTTGATATAATTAATTTCATGAAAAAATTTATAGTTTAATATTACATGTATTTTATGTCATAGAATTATTGGTAAGTTTTTATATTTTTAATGATATTTTGAAAAATAAATAGATGATATAAAAAATTGACAATAATGGTATTTTAAAATAAATATTGTTTTATTGGATGATATAAAATTCCAAAAAAATGAAATTCGAAATATTTACTGTCATAATGTAATAATTTTCACCCATGACTCATTGGAAGTTATTTTTTTATTTTATAGTAACTATGTCAGCCCATATTAGAATAAACACATGTTGGCTTGTTAAGAGTTGAAGAGTTTAAATAATAGTTAAGGAGAACAAGATAAGGATAACATTGTCAGGTAAAAATGTCTAAAAATTATTGGTTGGGATGATTTAGAACCATAATCACCTTATCTATGAATTAAATAACTTTGGAGATATTTATAATTTACTATTAATTTATATTAATTTAATTTTTTCGGAGTTTCCTAAATTAACGCACAACTCAATTATAATAGAGAACATCCTCCCCCACTTCCTCACACAACTTGGATCCTTATATTTAGAAATAAAAATTCTCATTTCTCCTCCAAAAATCCTTATCCTTGTTATAGAGGTTATGGTTGTCCAAAAATACCAAAACTATATCCCTTTGAGAAGAGATCTAATGGAATTCCTCTTATGAAGATGTAATCATTTTTACTAAATCATCCATGTTCATTACTTATTCTACATCCCCTTTCTATTTTTTACAATATTATGTAATAAATACATAATCATATATATTATGATATTTTATTGTCATTATTTAACCTCTATATCCCACCATTTATCCATCCTTTGATAAATTAAATCACCACATTTGCGTGAGTACGATTTACCATCACCACGTTGCGGTGTAATTTTTTCACAAAATCATTAATTATGTGGGTATAATGATAGAAATAATGAATATATATAGATGAAACCAAATTATATTTATTATTTTAAAATTAACATTCCATATAATTCTTTTCCCTTTTCTTCATTGAAGGAATGATATCATCGCTCCTGCGTACATACGACCTACTGTGTTCACAATGCGATGTGATTCATTTTACATGTTAACATATCATGAATAATTATAAAAATATCTATAATTATTAAATATAATATATATGAACTTAATATCATTTTTTATATGATATATATATATATATATTCTATTCATATAGAATAGGACCTAGATACAAAAAGAATAGGAAAATGTAGAAGTTGACACCAAAAACAAAAGGTTATAATAGAATATTATTAACAAAATGATATAAGAAGATCATATATGATATAATGAATATTGATACAGATATGGTATAAATTAATAACCGTTTTAAATCCATTATAATAAATTTCAAATCACATAAAAATTATCTAAAGTGCAAGTTAATGGATTTTTGTCTCAGTATAATTTCTATGGGACACATTTATTATACGCTGCTTATTTCTAATGCATGGTGTATATAATTCCAATGATATTATTTTATGAGCCTTATCATAATGATTATGGTATTTTTATATCCCTATTTTTTTAATGGATGATATGAATCTACTGATTATAAACTAGTAAGCTACTTCGCCTCAATCTTCATTTATTGAGGTATAGTTTGATGTTATACACCCACATTTTTTATGACATGTCTGTACAACCCCATAAACATATCATGTAATAAATATATTTATTTTCATGTTAATTATTTTTTATAAAATTGTTAATCTTTGATGGGGATTTTGATTTAAATATTCAAATTGGTATGGGACACATTGAATGTTTAAATATTTAATTATAACATATTTTTCTCCAAGAACATTGTTTCAAAAAACTATTAAAAAGTGTAATTAATATTCTACAATGAATATTTATATTTATTTTTAACCCTTTTTAATTTTATAAATTATTATTTAAATGTAATATTTTGTCATTTTATTGAAACTTTTTTTCATAATTTTCTGAATAAAATACTGAAAGAACAATTTTTTATCTTATCTGGTCTGATTATATTTTCTACCCATATTCACTCCATAATGATTTATAAAATCCACTACATGTTTTATTAATCATTTTCATACTATTTTTTTCATAATTGCAACGTGTTTTAATAATAAGTAATTTCTAAAGTGAAAAATGGTATTTTCCTCCATATGTGGTCAATAATTCTATTAGATTATTTTCATCAATGTAAACATACTTTATTTATTCTTATCATTAATTGATTGTACAACTTAAAATATCCTCTATCATATATTATTTAATGGTTTTTCATCAATATGACTGTGGTTGTGATATTTTATAACCATTCATGGTTTATAATTAACGTATTCACATTTTTTATGATATTTTTCAATATTAATTATTATGTTGTTTTGGTTTCACCCCTTTAATATTAGGTATTAGTTGGACTTAGTATGTGAGGGGAGATCCCCTATATATCCCTAGATGCATAATTAATTCTCATGAGACAAACTAGTTCAGGTATTGTCTGATTTCTTACTCATTTATTTATGGTGTCTTTGCTGAATCATTAATAGTATCCAATCATGTTTTGTAGTAACCATGGAAACTAGATTTTGGAAAAATTATATTATGGAACATAACCCTAATATAGACTAAGATAATTACCACAGAAGAAAATACTAGAAATTTGGTAAAGTAGATATTATGTGGGTATTCCTAGAAATACATCAGTATCTGGACCCTACAAGTGGGTGTGGTTTTGGAATAGATATACCTAGGGGAAACAACTCTAAAATGTTTTCTCAATCCTGACTCAGTGCAACCAGGTACAAGACAATGAGTCCTACTTCACAACTGTTTTAACACCCCTATGGGATATACTAAAGATAATTCCCATTTTCATTAAAATATAACATGAAATATTTTAATATATGGTGAATATAATTAACACTTGTTAAAATTGAGTTATTTTAGAATGAAAATAATTATTCATGACATTCTATAAATGATTATACATTTTTTCACTCTGAAAATATTTACTCACACTATGCTTTCTCATTTTAGTCAATGATTGGAACCTGAATGAGTCATGTGAAGATTTAACATGATCGAAAAGGTAGTGTTTATAAGGAACCAAATGGACTATTGATTGGAGTGAAACATATTTTTTACATTCCTAATTAGTTTTTCCAAAATATGGTTAACAACATATACCTTAACCAACTCCATATCGCAACAGATAAGATAAGGACAGAGCATGGTAAGATCATTAGTGGTGTGACCATTGAAAAAATATTGCTCAATTTTTATCATTCAGAAAATGTGAATGGAGAAACAATGGAAATTATCTTGAATGAACTGATAAATGATTTCTTTCTGTGAAAGGATCTAAAAAATGAATTTTCAATTAAAATTGAAGATTATGATGGATGGAAATAAAACTCATTCTTAGATTACATGTTTTACTTCATTTCCTTAAATGTGGGTAAACTAGTCATTACCAAAGTCAATGTCCTCTTATAAAGGATGGACTCTAGAGTAAGGATATGTTTTGAAATAAATGGATGATGTAGTTATGTACTCGAGTTTTATTGAATACCATAATAAAAACTATATTTTGAGATTAAAATTATTTCACAGATGTACAACATATTTTTTTGGAAGTTATATTAATATAGTTTTAGAAAAAGGAAATCTCATAGGTCAGCTAAAAACAAGTCGTGTCTGAAAAGGCCACGAGGTTCTAAACCGCAACTAAGGCCAGTAAGTATTAAATCACATCCTATAGCATGCATTAAATACTAGTAAGTGATAAATTTTTTTAGTTTAAATCTCTAATTCATAATGGTATAATTGCTTTTATGGACATTTTTTTATTAAATAGATAACCATTGGATTTGAAAATGATCTGATGATTAAAATATAAATTTTATTTCTGAAGACGTTATCTATTTTTGGAAGCCTATAAGATCAAGCTAAATAGAATATTTTTGGGAATAATAGATGATTTTTTTTGGATTCATATATGATTTTATTATGTACTTATGGTGATTTATTTTATTTACGGAAATTGTTAGCATATCATTATGATTATGTGATTTAAAAAATTACAAATTTTTAGTATAAAACACAAATAATTATTGATGTTATATGATAAAATCATTATGATTTTTGGATTTCAATTTTAGTATAGAATATTTTTTAAGTTGTATAGTTATTTTTGAATGTTGAATGTTAATATTTTGGTATTACTCTTAAATTTTGACGATTAAAGTTGTTTTTCATCATATAAATATTTATTCATTTTGGGAAATTATTTTTTCAAAACCTAAAATTTTTAATTTTGGTTAATATATAATGAAAATTTAAATTGATATATATATATATATCTAATGATTTTATAATCTATATAAGTTTATTCATATTTTTTTGGAATAAAAAATTCAACATTAATACACATCGTTTTGAGAAAGATATGTGTTTCTGTAGGAAATTTATTAAATGAAGAAACTATAATTTTCAAGTATGTATATTTACAAATGATATTAATCTAATAAGTAACTTAATTCCTTAATTCGAGGAATATTGATTCATAATAAAAAAATTGTTCTTTTAATTTTTTTATCTGGAAACCAATGACCTCTTTAACACATCATTGATTTGTGTTATTTTTTTGGTATAAATTATGAAAACCATTTTCTCTATCACTATACATCAGATTATTATACTTATATTTCACTTCCATGTCATATTTTTCACTTCCCATGAACGTTTTCCCATTTTCAATCCTAATTTTTTTATGTCCATCTTGTTTTCTTTTATCTCTTTTGAATGGATGTTTTATTAACCCAATTCTAGATTTGGGTTTCCAAAAAAGAAATTTTGAATTATCACCCTTTGATTTCAAAAGTGAAATATAAAATTTCTAGGAAAAATATATTTAAGCATTTGAGAATGTAACACAACAAAATTTTATAATATGACTCTTTTTAAAGAAACTCTTGTCAAAATATAACATTTAATTTTAACACCAAGATTAAATGAGAAACTAAATATTTTTATTCAGATGTCACCATTACATCCTAGTCAATAAAATGGTCGGAATTAATATTGATAACAGAATTAAGAAAATATTAATTCAAAATTATATATAATAAATTATATTTGTGACCAACTAAAAATAAATGAAAATAAAACCCTTTTTAAAAATAAAATGAAATGTTTTTCTGAATTTTTTTTAAACATGCACAAGAGTGATTTATATCAAGAAATGAATGTATTGTGATAGAATATATTAAATAAATATTATATAGTAAATATAATTTATAAATTTAATCTTATGTGTTTTTTATATATGATATAAGAACAAATCAAATTTTACGCATAAAATTAGTATTTTTAAAAAAGTAAGGTTTATCATCTTTTAATAGAGAAAATATTTTAGATAAAAATTTTATATTTTTATACATATCTTTAAAAAATAACTTATAATTTAAATTTTTTTATCAATATTTAATAGGTGGAATTTTTTGGTATTTTTCTGATAATGATCATTTATTGATGAATAGAGAATCAAATATTCCATTTTCATTGAAAAGAGATTTTTATCTAAATAGTTATGGTGTAAAATTATATTTTTTGTTGGTTTTAATGTATAATTATATAACTGTTTTACCATTAAATAAAATTTAGTTCATTTTAATAAATTTCAAATTGAATTTATATAAAAATATATTTCAATATTTTTTACGTTTTTTACTTTAAAAACATGGTTTCGCATTCCATCAAGGGGATTAATTATTAATTAATTACTAGAATATATGTGATTGGAATTTTGAAAAACATAATCCATATTTTTAATCACATGGTAAACATTTAGTAAATAGGTTTATTAAATTTTTGTATATTATTAATAGTATATTTAGTAATATTTGTTACTCCCACGATTATGGGTAAATAAATTAATTAAGGGTAAAAACAATATTATAAATATTATAAAATTACCCTATATGTTGTTATAATTTTATTTTATGAGTATTTATTTTCCATAAGAATTAATGATTTTTTTATGAGACCATTTATGACTTTTGGTATGAAAATATAACATTTATAACATTATATTTCAAGGAATGTCAATTTTGACATACTTTTTTTTTTAACGAGACAAATATTTTTAATGTGGTGTCATATAAGTGATATCTTAAAATAAAGATATTATTTGGATATATAAAATGTTTTTCGACATCCTTTAAATTTATTTATAATTTCTCGTGACAAAATAATTAAATTAAATGTTGACCCAATGACGACACATTAATTTTTTAATTAAAGGAAATATCAAGTAAATGATGTTAAAAAATTTAATACATATTACTTGATATACTTAATGTCATACAAGAATTTTTTAGCTGAATATGGAACTTTTGGGATGTTTTATAAGTATGGGTTTTATTTTATTTTTGGGTAATGATATTTCCAAAAAATAATGTAAATAATAGATTCCAAATTGGAAATAATTATATTTAAAAATAAATATTTTTTCATTAAATGATATAATTTTCCTAATAATAATAATACTTCCCCCAATGATATTGGATAGTTATTACAATTTCATCCAATACTCATTTGAGGTTAATTTTCCATTTTTATAGTAACTATATTAACCCTTATGTAGTAAAAACAAATTTTGTCACTGTACGGGATAAAGAGAAAAAATAAGGGTTGGTGAAAAAAGACAAGGGTAATAATATGACATGAAATGTCTACAAATTATTGGATG
This sequence comes from Viscum album, assembly GCA_963277665.1. Taxonomy (NCBI): domain Eukaryota; kingdom Viridiplantae; phylum Streptophyta; class Magnoliopsida; order Santalales; family Viscaceae; genus Viscum; species Viscum album. The sequence continues at coordinate 1,650,019,972 of OY728121.1, read as the reverse complement.
CGATAATTTAGAACCTTCCTCAAAGTATCTTAAAAATAACATTGGATGCAATTATAATTTAATTTTTTTATATTAATTTAATATTCTGAGAGTGTTGGCATCCTGTAGTTTTAATTTTCAAAAATCATGCTTAATTAAGTTCAATTATGTTTAATTATTTATACTCATGTTTAAAAATCATCTTAATCTATTCTGTTAGTGTTTAACATCATAAGATATATTAAATTAATATGAATAAGTATAATTCATCATTAAGATAGATTGAATAAATATGAATAAGTATAATTAACTACTAAGGTTGACTCACCGTTGAGGTGAACTAATGGTTGGACCTCTCACTCTTGGAAGAAAAATGGGTAAGTATGAGCTACAATTTCCATAGTCCTACCAATGAAATATCTCACTGTCAACTAGAAGAAGGATTCTGATAATGGTAGAGACATTGTCACTACAGCTTCTGATACTTTGAGATATCGTTGTTCAACCTATCGACAGCTCAACTATGAATTTTCGCAAAGGATGAGACACTATCAAAGAGAGTCACTATTAGAATCTACATAAACCCAGAATTTTCACAAAGGAAGAGAAACTGTCACATTTAGTTACTGATAACATGAGTCATGATTAGAATGGCCCACCATCTGAATGACTTATGGTCAAATTGACCTACCATCAGAACGACATACCAATCCTAATTCACCGCTACTCAACTCATTATTCCAGAATAAAGAATTCCCAAAGTATGAGACATAAGTTTTAAGGCACTGATACCTATCATACCGATAATGACACACTTTCATTCATTTTTTCATTGAAATTTAAATTTATTCTAATTGTCATATTTGTGACACTCAGTGATATTATATATTTTAATAGACTTGTCTATCGTTTTTGTACAACCTTAATATTGATGTCAGAGACCAGTATCATGTATGAGGTACTAGATAACATGCTTCTTCCCATCTGCACAGTATTAGGGAAACATCAATTCAAAAAAAATTTGGGATATGTGGTTAGAATGATACAACTCATTCCACTGAGGAAAAATCAATAACTGCAAAATATAGAATCAAAAAGTTAATATTATGGGGATAAATCAAATAAAATCATAAAATGACAAACAAGAGAGAGGAGAATAAGTACTCGAACAAACATATGCCTCAAAGAAAATATTAGATAGAATATCTCACTACAAACACTTGTGTTTTCAATTTCCAGTAGTTGACATAGGCTGCATTTCAAAACATCTACCAATAATCTCATAATATATTTACTATCCCGAAGAGCCTCCAAAAATATTTTATCTATATTTTTATTTACAATATCATAATTTATACCTTACCAGAAGTTTTTTTATCTCTATTTCCTAAACATGCACTTACTTCTGTACAAAATTGAACGATTTGATGATATCTTCAGAGACCATATATTAAAACATGCACTCTAACAGATAATAATAGAAGAGGTCCTTGTATACCCTATTTGTTTTTATAACTACCAAAAAAATAATGGAAGAGTTCTAGTTGACTTGTAAATTGTGTATACTATTTTTTACCCTAATCTTAGCCTCAGATACTTATTTATTTATATAAATTTCCTTGTGGTAGCTGATCAAAATTTTTATAGGAATAATTTAATGCTTAGGAATTAATACTATTTTCTAAATTTTATTGTGTCTGTCTTAGTTTAGTTTTCTCTATTTGTTTTTTTAAAATAATCTACTTAAAATTTATAGTTTTTATTAAATAGTTTTTATATTATAATTTCAGTTGGTGGAGTGATTTTAAATGTTAAAAAAATAATACATATTATTTTAACTGATAACTAATCACTCTTTGAGATGTTTTTCAAAAGATAAAATTATTTTTATATCTTTAACCATGGTTACCCGGGAAACTCTTTATTTCATATTGGGGGAATTTTAAATAATTATTATAGATAAATATGTTTATAGGATCTCCATTCACCCCATCTTGATTGTCCTAATCCGACCCAAATTTGGTATCAAAGGAATTCTTACCTTCTCCATTACAATGTTTTCAATGTTTTCAGATAATTCCATCTATGATTTTATTTAGTTTTAAAATATCTCAAAATTTCTATGGAGTAAAATTTTTTCATTCATTAAAACATTTATATATTCTTTATCATGGATAAGATAATGGAATCTGATGCTACCAACATACCTCCCTATTTTTTATGGTAGAAATTATTCCCAATGGAAACTAAAGATGAAAATGGACTTGGAAATCACGGATTCAAAAATCGGTTCTTCATTTTTAAATGAACATAGTATTAATAATACTTTTAGAAACACTTGGGATGACCAAACTAAGGAATACTATAACAATACTTTGATTTCTATTAATGCCTTATACTATTCTCTAGTTATTAATAATTCAATAAGATTTTTTCATGTAAAAATGTCTTTCAAATTTTGGAATCTTTATCTGTTTCACATGAAGGAACTACTAATGATAATGAAATGAGGCTTAAAACATACACTATTATATATGATAATTTTAAAATAAATCATTATGAGCCTATTTCATACATGTATCCTTGGTTAAATGAAATTTTAAATAAAATTATCTCACTGGGAAAACAGTTACATCAACAAACAAATGACGAGGATCTTGATAAAGATTCCTGAAAGGTGGAGAGGGACATTGGTATCAATTAGAGAATCCCGGGACATTGGTTCACTACCTATAAAATAGAAGATATGTAAAATCAGGTTATATGAGGATTAAATAATGGTCAATAAAGAAGAATATTATATGAAAAAAATAAAAATCAATGGAATTTAAAACCAATTCATCTAAACAAAAGGAGAATACTAAGGTTCCTACTAAATGTTACTACATTAAAGAAGAATAAAGTTATGTTGATGAGTAAATGAATCAATTATCCAAGAGATTTAAGGATTACAGTAGATAGATGTTCTTTATAAATCTATGATATTTAGTGAAATATGACAACATAGGTAACTAAAAAATTATTTCAAAATAAATTTTAATACCAATGAAATAGTCTTTAATGATTGTAAATGAAGGGTACATGTGAAGGCTATCATACCAAAGATAAATTATAAGAAGAAGTATGATGATTAGGATAAAAATTACAACAAGGATCTGTATGCTAACTAGAGTGCTTATGAGGATACCTCTAATGAATCTGAATCATTTCATGATGAAATGTTTAACAAATATAACATATGTTTTATAACAAACACATCTAATATACCCTTGTCATCCCCTACACAAAATTTATATAATTCTGGAGTTTAATTTAAATATGATAATTCTGAAAATATAAAGAATAAATAAATGCTTTAATATTATAAAATTAATGAAGATACCTACTACGATATTAAATATAAATATAAATATCTCATTGAATATAATTCTCTTTCATCTAATTTTAATTCTAAACTCACTATAAAAAATATAAAATAATGGAAAACATCTCAATGAAAGATATTTTACTGATTCTAGTTCTTTAGGACCTAAAAGATATTATTTCTATAAAAAATTAAAAAATCTTTATAAGAAACCCATGAGAAAAATTTGGATTCCTAATCCATTAATTACTAATATTACTAGACCTGAGAATGTCAGGGAACTAATGTCTTCTAATGGTTAAATTGTTTATGTAGGAAATATATTTGAAAGGGTCCTTTAAATAATGTGGTATACAGAATTTTGGTGTTCAATACACAATAATATGGGATACTATAGCCTAAATAACCTAATAATGATTGATAGTCGACATTTCACCTTTCCTGACAACGAGAAAAGGGAAAATAATTGGTCTTGGTCGAATCGGTAACACCAACTATGTTTTATTTTCTATAGTTCTTTTTTGATGGGAATACATTTATTGAACATATAATTTAATATTTTTTTATGATGGATTTTATGTTAAATTTTAAAATGATGCTTGTACTATTTTCAATTAAAAAAATAATTTAGTATTTAATGCTTTTTGAATGAAAAATCTATAATCAATATATCTGGATTCTTTAGTATCAGAGAACGATATATCTTATGTTCCTTTCATATAGAGTCTTGGATATAGAAAACAATTCTAGTCCACCAAATCATTAAATCTATTAGAAAACAAACTAGAAATTGATTAGTAATGGTTCTCCCTAAACTAGAGTTTCCAAACGATAATGTCAGTAATCCTTGCCAAAAAGGAAGAAAACACTAAATAAAATTCGATCTGAAGAAAATAGTTATAAATTCTCACACAATTTAGTTGGTTCATATAGATATGTTTGGACATTCTAGATAATCTTGTTTAAATGGGATGAACTATGTCTTTGTTCATGTAGATGACTTTTCTAGATATACATGGACCATGTTTTTATATCCCCAAAGTGAGGATAGTTTTTATTTCAATATGCATGCTACATCAACAGAAAACAGAAATGGAAATAGGATTGAATCCATAAGAGGTGACCATGGATTTTAGTTTGAATATCAAGAATTTAAAACTTTTTTCTAGCAAAATGGTTATATTCATAATTCATTTATTCCAAGGACACCCCAATAGAATAGTGTTATGGAAAGGAGAAATACAACCTTACATGAAATGGCCCATATTATGCCTAATTAATATGATCTTATTATTTATTTTTGGCTAGAAGCTGTGAGTAAAACATGTTACGTAATTAATTGAGTTTAATTAAGACATATCCTAAAGAATAACCCAAATGAGTTGTGTAATAATAAGAACCCCATGGTTAATTACATCAATGTTCTTGGTTGAAGTGACAATATTCTCAATAAAAAATATAATCTTGAAAATATTTCCTCCAAGAGTGATGAAGGGGTATTCCAAGGTTATTAAATATCTAGTAAATCCTATATAATCTGTAATAAGGGAACCAAGCATGTGTAAGAATATTTTCATGTCATTTTTAAGGAAATACATCAGCATGGGTTGAAACCCACCTTTGGAAAACTTGAGGAAAATTATACGGTCTAAAAATAAATCCTAAACCACATAATTATTTTATGAATCCAGTAGATAGTTCTATAAATTCTACAGATTCTAACCAATGGGAACTCGAATATGTAGATACACCCAATGTGAACATCCCTTATTTCAGTAGATCTATATTTACTATTAATAACTATCCTATAGATGTTTTAGTTGGAGACTTAGAAAAAGGAACATAGACTATATCTTCTCTATGAATCCAGGTTGAATGTCAAGTCTTTCTTTCAGAGCCTGAAACTAAAAACATCAGTGATGAATGTAATGATGAATTCTGGATGATGGAAATGTAGGGAGAATTAATATAGTTTTAAGGAAACAATGTATTGAACCTTTTTTAAAGACAAAAAGACACTAGGACAATATACACTAAGTGGGTTTTTAGAAATAGAGTGGATGCATCTGGTACAATAGTAGGAAATAGAGCTAGACTAGTTTCATAATGTTATAGGTAAGAATAAGGTATATACTATTAATAAACCCTAGAGCATGTTACCCAACATGAATCCATTATAATACACCAAATTTATAAAGCACATCTTCATTTCTAATATTATAAAATGGATGTCAAAATTGAATTCCTAAAGGGTTATATAGATGAGGATGTTTTTTTGAAAACCCAATTTTTTTTTTAAAATGCTCATTTTCAAAATCATGTTTTTAAATTAACAAAAGAAATTGTATGGTTTAAAAAAAGGATCCAAGATCATGGTAGGATAGGCTTGATACTTTTCCAATTTATAATGGTTATTATAAAGGAATTAATGATCCTACTCTTTTCATAAAAATAATTTCTAATCATGTTTTAGTAGATCAAATATATGTTGATGATATTATTTTGGGATCTTTAAAAATACAATATGTGTTTATTTTCCAAAAATGATGCAAAATGGTATTGAGATGACATTAATGGTCAAAATCAAATTCATTATTTCATTTATAATTTATTAAACCAAGGAAGATATTATTTTAAATAAAATTAAATATACTAAAGATATTTAAAAAAATTAAACATATATACCATTAAAATCAGTGATCCTCTTGAGATTACCACCTATAAATTGGATTTTTATAAACATGGAAAATATGTGGATCAAACCAAATTACATGGGTAAAAAACGACTACTTCTCAAGTTAACAACTAGTCAACCTAGTATTATGTTTAGTATTTTCATATGTGCTTGTCTTCTGGAAAATAAAAAAGAGTCACGTCTAGTAGTTGTTAAAAGTATATCCAAATACCTCCAATATTCCACCAACATTGGATTGCTCTATCCTAGAGGTCAAACATTTGACATAGTTAGTTATTCTGGTGCTGATTTTTGTGGTTGTAATTTGGATATAATATGAACCTATGGAACATGTCACTTCTTGTGAAACTCACTTCTTTCTTGGTGTTGTATGAAATGAAATTCTATTTCATTGTAAACTACCTAAGCTTAATACTTAGCTGATAGTACGTGTTGTGATGAAATCATGTAGGTGAAACACACCTTACTATACTATGGATATCAATATAGGAATATCCCTATAAAATATCATTACAAAAGTTACATTAATATTTCCAAGAATCAAGTTTATCATTCATGGAAAAAGATTATTGATGTAAGAAATCACCTTTTATGATATTATTATAAAAAAAGGTGATATAACTCTTGAATTCCATTTCAGTGAACATCATTTTTTTATATTTTTATATAGCCTTTAAATTATGAGATAATGAGTAACATTTGACAGAAGATATGGATGAAAATTTTGAGTGTCCAAATATGTTGGTTCTTGCTATTTATGAATCACCATTGACGAATCACCAATGATGACTCACCGTTGTTGACTCGCTGTTTTTGACTGGCTGTTCTTAGCTCATTGTTGATGACACACCATTGATGTCTCACCATTGATGACTCGCTAATGATGTCTTTCCCTTTATTTCCCACTATTGATGACTCAATATTGATGTATCACCATTGGTGACACACTATTGATGACTCACCAATTTAAAATCACCATTATAACTCACCATTGTGGCTTACCATTGGAATTTACTATATCATTTTATAGATAGTACATAAACTCACAATTTTACTTATTTTTAGTTTATTTTATTCTGAATTTAGAGTTTACAATTATGAAATACCTAAATGATAAATAAAATAACAGTCCAAAATCATTTCTTACTCACTCAATCCCACAAAACCTAACCCTTCTCTTTCGAACCGTAACTTCCTTCATCCCTCGAACCTAATCTGTTAAAGTCTCTACCATGTCTCCGGGGAAGCATCTATCTGAGATGTATTTCGATGAGTCTCATCCTTCAAAGAGGAAAAATCATGAATCAAGTGCTTCTAAACCCAAACTTATAATCCCATATCATACCAATAAACTAGTTGTATTAGATAAGGAGGATCATAATGAATGGCTATTGTCAAGTAAGTCTCTCATTTTGAAAGTGCTGAAAAAACAAGGTTGATTGGAGTTGTTCTCCAACAACACTCTGCCTCTCAATCTGAAACCATTCCTTGAGTTTTACATGTATTCCATATTTATTATTGATGGATATAATTTATTTTGGATTACATCGAGAATATATTTAAAAAATACAGTCTTTTCTTCTATGAAGTGGGCTATATGTTTATTTTTACCTCATGATGGAAATATTTATTATTAACATGGTAGAGCTCACCCTGATAGTGATAATTGTAGTTCTGAAATAACCCTAACTGAGTTTTCTATTTATTTAATTTGAAGAATAAATAAAGAAACTAATCTATATGGTAATTTCAGGTTATTATTTGTGTTTATTCTGCATCAACTATGTCTGAGTAAAGGGGACATTACTTCCTCGAAATATCAGGATGAATATTTGTTTATCAGATTATGGAGGGATACATGATAATTTTGTTAAGATATATCATTTTACACATGAGTTACATGATAAATCCTCAGTACAAATCCACTTCCTTTTTATATTCTAAAATTATTTCTATAATACTGAAGGATAAAAGTTTTATATGTGATGGAGAAGAAATTATGACAAATTTTGATGGTTTATGCATCAATAAATCAATATGAAAAAGAATGTATATTATATTTAATTTTGGGAAGAATCAGTGAGTTGAGGATAATGATAGGATTTATTAAAATCTAGATCCTATTCAACATCATTTTTGTCCAAATGATATGGTTGACCCCAGTCTAGGACCAGATGAAGTGGTAGAATATTTTAATGTGGAAGAATAATTAAATGACATAGTGAAAAAATAGAATCTCATATTGATGATATGATTGATATTGATATGTTTGAAATCCCTAATAGAATTTCCTTTGGATATCCTAGCCCTTGAAAAAGATGTCCTACTAAAGAACCTGTCCTATATGATGAATCTGATGAGGAATCCAAAAAATATAGAGATAATGTGTATATTACTAGAAGTGAAAGTGAAGATGATTAAGAGTCCAGTGATGAAGAGTAATAGAATGAATATGAAGAAAATTATACTGAGGAATCTAAACTAGAGGTAGAAGAAAAATAAAATAATTAAGAAGAAGAAGAAGAGTATGAAGAATATGGTGGAAGTGACGAATAGGATGAAGAAAATAAGGAAGAAGAGAGTAGTAGAAATGATGGTGAATCTTGTAGTGAATCTGGTCCAACTTCTAGGAATCACATACCTATGAAAGAATATGAGAATCATATTGAAAATGATTTAGCGGAGAAGGAAAATATGTTGGTACCTCAATAGGATATAAAACCTATAGTTTTGATCAAAATTTTGGTAGTTCAAAGGGACTAGTGGTGGAACTAAAAAGGTATCTTGAGTCAGTTTTAGTTGAAGAAGCTTCTCCAGTTACTCAAGTGAAACAACTTGTCTATACTAGGAAGAAGTCTCCTGTTGTGAGATAAGAAACCATTGAGGGGGAGAAACATTCTAAGAGTGTCAAAGTTTATTCTCTCACTCTTTATGATGTGACAACTGAGGAATGGGTAAAATACATTGTGTATTTCACTCTTGGATTAGACTATAAAATTCTTAGCGATACAACTTCTAAAGAGGATTACCATGAGGCTCCAGTTCCTTACTTGGATCTAATCAGATTAATCCATCTATAATAATTAAATCGTTCTTTGACCTCTATTTCTCTTACTTAGACTATTAATAGTGATATTATCAGAACTATGATCATAGAAGAGCTTTGAACTATAATGGGTAGATCTAATTAAGAAAGCCTCAGCAAAATCAAACAGAATAGTGAACATATATATGACATGCTATAATTTTACACGAAAGAGGCCAATAATGTTAAATTGGAGATCACAAATACTTGTATATTTATACATTAAACAGATTTATAACAAACACCGGTTGGACAATCATTTGAAATATTTGGTTGATAATTTGAGGCTCCCTCATGTTACCCAACCCTTCAAAGAACAAGTAAAATTAAATAAAGAGCTTAAACTAACTCATCAAGATGTTTTTCGAGAATAAATATGATTTTACCAAGGAATTAGAAAATTGTGGATAGATGATCCTGGAATTTTCTAACCTTTTGATGCTTTAAATGCATCATCAGAGTACTGCAGTTATAGCACTTGAGGCATTCTTTATTTTCCCAGTGACTGAGGATTTTCCCTATGGCTCAATCTACCAATCTAGAGATCCCCAGTTCATAGTATCTATGGATATAAATCCCTTTTCTCCTCTACATACAACCCTTCAACCATTTCCCATGTCTGTACCATAGGCTCTAAGTCATCTATGACCTGTGATCTATAGAGAACATAAAACTCCTATATATTCTACTCATAATTGTACACTTCATGTACCTTCTGGAGTCCATATTCATCATTTGTATACTTATACTTCTTCTGAACCTCCATCCCCTGCATTATAGTTCTAAAAATAAGGGGATATATGTCATGGACCCTTCATTGGAGGTGCATTAATTTTATATTTTATCATTGATATGGATGTAATTTTGAATTATTCACATGCACTATACTATATTCCTATTATAAAATACATTATATATTTTCATCCATCCTATGTTATTTAATTATTAATTGTTTTTCTACAATACCAATAGGGGAGAAATGTGTGAATATAAGTGAAGAAATTTCATTTTACTTATTTTCACTAATCTGTAAGACATGTTAAGAAGACCTGTTGTTTTGATCATTATGAATGGATTATTTTTTGTGTGATTTTTGATCATTAAAAAGGGGTATATATTTTTCTCCTCTACTTTTAATGCTCACAAATACATCATAATTAAGATCAAAATTGTTTACTTATGTGTACTCGTGATTACCTATCATCATAATCTATTTTTTAGTGTTTCAAATCATAAGTTATATTGACAGAATATGTCTAAGTATATGATACCATTGAGGTTGCGTTACCATTGAGGTGCAATTACTATCGGTCATCTCACTATTTGAAAAAATGGCTATGTATGAGCTACCATATCCATTGACCTTCTAATAAAATATGTCCCTGTCAAATGGAAAAAGAATTCAGACAACAGATTATAAATTCTCACTCAAACTATCGATACACTGAGTTACTCTTGTTCAACTTACATGAATCCTAACATAATTTTTTATCCAATGACATGAAACATTCATATCGAGTCACCGTTAGACTCTACATGAACTCAGAATATTAAATATGGATGGGAAACTATCACATTGGGCTACTGATAGAATGATTCACCATCAGAATGACCCACCGTTAGAATGACCTACATTCAGAATGACCTAACGTTAATATGACCCACTATCATAATGACCAACCAATCCTAAGTCACCACTACTCAACTCACCATTATAGATTCCGGAATGTTCTATGTCTGAGACACTAGTTCAAAGACACCACTACCTAACCGACCGATCCTAAGACAACATCATTCCTTAATTTTTCATTTAAATTCAAATTTATTATATTAGCCATATTTTTGAAACTCAGTGCTATTGTTTATTTTAATAAACTTATCATTAATTTTTAGGCAACATTAATACTGACGACAATGATCTGTATGAGTTATGAGGTACCATAGAACAAGCTTCTTTCTAGTTTTAATGTATAAAGGAAATATTCAATGAAAATGGTTTAGGGTGATGTAGTTATAAAGATACAACTCGTGTGCTATAGAAAAACTCAATAACTGATAACTATTGAAACAAAAAGTTACTAGTAAGATATTAAACCAAGGAATATCTTGCTGTAAAAAACATTAATGTGGAGAATAAATACATGATGAAATGTATACTTCACTAGAAACAATAGACAAAATTTCACTGTACACTCTGTTTTTCTGTATGTTTCAACAATTTGACTCACAATGATTTTCAAGACATCTTCCAAGAATATCGAAATGCATTTCCAATAACCCATAGACTTCTAAAATTTTTAATCAATATTGTTTTTACCTCTTCGTCATTTCCATGTTCTATGTATTGTTTGTATCTCAATTTTAAAAAAACAATATTACTCATATGATAAATAGGATGATAAATTGATATATTTACAAACCAAATATTAATCTTTACACTCCCTCAAATAACAATGAAAGAGGTATCTACATGGCATGTTTATTTAGTAATACAATGAAAACATTGTAAGACGTCATGTTGACCATGATAGTTTCTATATTGTGTCTTACCCCAAGCCAAGGTCTGTATCCTTGTTTATTTGCATAAATTTCATGGGGGTAGGTGATCACCAAGTGAATAGGATTAAGTCTCTTATTGAGACTGAAACACTTGTTTTAATTCTACTATTCCTATTTATGTTTAGTATTCTCTGTTTGTATTTTTTAAAAACTATACCTCACATTGATATTTATCATAGATAGTTTTTATATTAGAATTTATATTAGTATATTTATTTCAAAATATAAAATAATAATCCATAATGTTTTAACTGGGAAATAATCACTCTTTGTGATGTCTTTCAAAAGATAAAATCATTAATAAATTTACTACCAATGTTAATTGGGCCATTCTAAATTTCAAATTGGGGAACTTTTAATTTGAATTTTAGACATAAATTTTAATAGGAACTCAATTCACCCCCTCTGAGTGTCCTACTCTGAACAATATTTGGTATCAACATAATTTTTACTTTCTTAGTTTAAATGTTTTAAATTTTTTCAAATTATTTCAGTGGTTATTTTTTTGTGTGTTTAATGATATCAATATTTATGTCAGCTCAATATTTAACATGGATAATATAATGTAATGTAATGCGACCGACATAGATCCATATTTTAATGGCACAATTTATACTCATTGAAAACTCATGATGAAAATAAATTTAGAAAGCTTGAGTTTTGAAATTTGGTCTTCAATTGTAGATGAATATAAGATTCCTGATACTACTAGAAACACATGGTTTGACCCAAAAAAATCTTCCTACAATAATAATTGTAAATATATTAATTCCTTATTCTGTGCTCTAGGTGATGAATAATTCAAAAGAATTTTATAACGTAAAACACCCATTGAAATTTGGGATACATTAGATATTTCTCATGAAAGACCCACTAATGTTAAGGAAATGAGGATTAACACTTATACTATAAAATATGATAATTTAAACATGAATCATGATGATCCAAATACTTACATATATCTGTAGTTCAATGAAATTTTAAATATAGCGATCTCACTAAGAAAGAAAATTACTATAAAAAATAGATAATGAGGATCTTGATATGTCTTCTAGAAAGGTGGAGGGGGGCCTCAGTATCAATTAAAGAATATTGAGACATCCATGATCTACCTATAAAGAAGATGATAAGTAAGATGATGATTTATGATGCTGAAATTAATGTCAAAATATAAGAATATGATGAGCCTAAAAAAGAAAATCAGTTGCTTTGAACTCCACTATAGCTAAAAAAAGGGAGAAGATTAAGTTTCCTACTAAAATTCCATATAGTGATGATGTATCAAGTTATATTGATTAGTAAATGGATAAATTATATAAAAGATTTATGATGTTTTATTGGACGAAGAATTTCATTATAAATCCCACCAACATAAGGAAATATGAAAACATATGTAACTTAAAAATGATTGGAAATGAAGTCATAATACCAATGAGATAGTCTATAATGAATGAATGTAATGGGGAAATGTAAATGATAACAATACAAGGAAAATTATGAGAAGAAGTATGAGGATATGGATTGAAATTAGAATAAGTCTACGTAGGCTACCTAAAGTGCTTCTGGGGATAGGTCCAATGAAACCGAATAATCTCATTACAAAAAGAGTGACACAAACAACATGTGTTTTATTAAAAGAACATCCAAGGTTACCTTAGAATCTCCAGAAAAAATTTCTTATTACTCAAGAGATGACATTAAATAAGAAAATTTATAAAATATTACTAATTTAGAACTGTTTTAATACTATAAAATTCTTGTTGATACATACAATGAGTTTAAACATGAATATAAATCTCTTCCGAAACAGAACATTCTTTCTTCTAATGTTAATTCCAATCTCGCTACAGATAATGAAAAGAATGATCAACTGCTCAATGAAAACACCGAACTTAATCGTTCTATTGTGAAATCCACTAAGTATTTATAAAAATATAAAAATTGTAAAGATACCTTAGTTAAAATTACTAGTAAATAGTTTTCATCTAAATATACTATTGGTATTGGTTATCAACTAGAGAAAACAAATTTTATTGATACTAATTTTTTATCCTAATATGGAAATTTAGAGTTTATGCCCAGTTTTAGAATAGTTTTTTTCATGTTCTAGCCATGGAACATATTTTCTACATCTAGTTACTCTAGACATAATAGAGTTTATGTCTATATGTCTTTATAAACTGTTTATATGAGTCCCATGAAAAAAATGTTAGTTCCTAAAATGGTGAGGATACATGACAAGGGTCTACTAAATATTCATTAACCTGATAAATATTAATTGTGTACATGTTAACTTTTGTGACAATGATAAAGGGAAAATTATTTTTGTTCTCCAAATAATTAAAATAAAATAAATTCTCATTTCTAATGATATATTTTTCGATAGTCTGATGTACAATCTTCTTATCATTTCACAGTTATGTGATGGTTAATTTTATATTAGATTTGGAAATGGTGCTTGTAAATTTGTCATTTGTAATTTTTTTATGACTATAGAAATGAAAATGTGTATGTTGTAAATCTAGGTTATTTATTCTGACATAATGACTCTTACAGAATTACCTTTTATAAAGATTCATAGATCCGGCTTAGAAGACTACTGCACTATAACATTCAATCACTCGGAAAAATAACTAAAAAATCATTAGTAAAAGATATACCTAAAATAGAGTATCTATATGATAAATTTTGTAATCCTTGATAAAAAGGGAAACAAACAAACTATATTTTAGTAACATAAAAAGTTCTATATTTTCAACATCTTTAATCGGATCATATGGTTTTCTTTAGACCTTCTGTAGTTTCAGGTCTAAATGGGAAGCACTGTGTCTATGTTCTAGTATATGACTTTTATATGTACACATGATCCATTTTCTTATATCCCAAAATTGAGGCATGTTTTTATTTCACTAAGCATGCAACATTAGTAGAAAAATTAAGTGGTTTTCGGATTGAAACCATAAGAGGTGACCATGGATATGAGTTTGAAAATCATGAATTTATATATTTGTTCTCACAAAATGGACATATTACAAACTCTTCTATTACATGGACACCCCAGTAGAATGGAGTTGTAGAAAGGGGAAATATAATCTTATGTGAAATAACTTGGAAAATTCTTAATTGATGGGATCTTACTTTCCATTTTTTGAAAAAATATGTGAATATAATTTATTATATAATCAATAGATTTTTAATAAGACCTATCCTAAAGAAGGCCCCTTAAGAACATTGGAATAATAGGAGTCCAAATGTTAATTACTTTAATGTTTTTGGATGAAAAGTCATTATTTTCAACATAAAATATAATATTGATAAAAGTTAGGAAATCATCGAATTGAGCTACCTATATCATCATTTAGTATTAGAACGAACCACCTTCAGAATGACCTCCCATAAAAATGACCTACCATCAGTACAACTTACCTTCTGAACGACCTTCTATTACCAAATCATAGCCAATTGACTCACTATTCCTGATTTTAGAATGCTCTTTGTCTGGGAAACGATTTATGAGATAACACTACCTAACATACCAATCTAGAGACACCTTAATTACATTTTCATTTAAGTTCAAATTTATTCTAATGGTAATTTTTTTCAAACACAGAGATATTGTTTATTTTAATAAATTTGTATGTGTGTTGTTGAAAACATTAATATTTATGTCGAAGACCAGTATAAGGAAATAGGTAACATAGAACAATATTATTTTAGTCTTCATAGTATACATGAAATATCTGATCCAAAGTTGTAGGGTGATGAGGATAGAAAAATATAGCCTGTGCACCTGAGAAAAAATCAACAAATTCAAACTTTCCAAACAAAAATTTTCTACTGAACCCAAAAACCAAAGAACATGATGAAGAAAAAAACATGATAGAAGAGTAGAAATAATAGATAAAACTATTACCTCAATGGAAACAGTAGATAAAATATCACATGGCACACTATTTTCTGTCTATTTCATGAGGTTGAATCAAGATGCTTTTCGATACAACTTCCAAGAAGATCAAGCTTCCTTGGAAATCACACTGATCCTTCTAAAAATATTTATCTATATTTTTCTATACTAATATATCATTTAAAATCTATGATATGTGTGTGTATCTCTGTTTTCAAAAAAAACACTAATACTTGTCAAAAAAATGAAAATACATTGATACCTTCCCAAACAATCATTTAAACTATGAAATCACATAGATAAATGTGGAAGTGGTCCCTAAAAGGTCTATTTGTTTTTAGTATTCCCACAAAAACTATGGAAGAGGTCTAGTTGACCTGGTAAGTTTGTATACTTTTTCTTCACTTATCCAAGGTTCATATATTTTTTTATTTATATAAATTCCATGGGGGCATGTGATCCCCAATTTTATGGGACTAAGTATCTTCTTGAGACTGACCCACTTGTTCTAAAATTAATTTTGTCCTATTATGTTTAGTTTTCACAGTTTTTATTTTTTAAAAACTCAAGTTCCCATTGATAGTTAATCATAGAATGTATTTATATTATAATTTTTTTATTTTCTTTTTTTCAAAATATAATATAATAATTTGTGTTATTTTAATAGAGAACTATTCACTCTTTGATAAGTATTTCATAAGATTAAGCCAATTATAAATATACTATCATGGAAAATTGGGTAGTTTTGTATTTCAAATTGAGGAATGTTTAAATAATTATTTTAGACTAAATTTTTATTGGAAATAATTTCATCCCCTCTTGAGTGTCATTATCCAACGAAAATTTAGTATCAAAGATATTTTTACCTTATGAGTTTCAATGTTTTCAAATATTTTCAACTATTATTTTAGAAATCATGTGTTTTGAAATATGGTCTTCAATTTTGGATAAATATAAGATACATGGTACTGCTAGAAACTCTTGGGATGACCCAACTAAGGTAGCCTATAATAATAATGTAAAATATATAAATTCCATGTATTTTTCTCAAGGTGATTATAAATTCAATTGGATTTCATCATGTAAAAGAGAGTTTATAATTTGGGATGCAGTAGATATTTCACATGATGTAACAAATAAGGTTGAAAAATTAGTATTAACACATATACTATTAAGTATGATAATTTAAAAATGAATCCAAATGAGCCTATTTCTGACATGTATCTCAGGTTCAATGAAATTGTAAATATAATGACCTCACAAGGAATGATAGTTGTTAGAAAAGAATAGATCTTGAGAATCTATTGATGTATTCTAGAAATGTGGAGAGGAACCTTTTTATCCATTAAAAAATCATACGACATTATTGAACTTCCTGTAAATGATCTGATTGATAACCTGATGATTTATATGGATGAACTAAATGTCAATAAAGAAGAAGATGATGATCCTGAATGAAAATTAGTGGCTCTCAAAACCACTGCATCCAAACAACAGGAGAAAATTAAATTTCCTGCTGAAAGATCCTACAATGATCATGCATCGAGTTATATTGATGAGAAAATGGATCAATTATCTTATATATGTTAAGAAGTTTTATATAATGAAATGTTATTTAGAAAACCTAGCTACATAAGGTAAAATGGAAATAATGGTAAACAGAAAAATTATGTTTCAATAAGTTATAATACCAATGATATAGTCTTCTATGATTGCAAATAAAAGGAACATGGGAAGGTTGGATATAAAAATATTAAGTATAAGAATATATATTTGGATAAGGGTTTAAATTACAAGGTTATGATGGCTTCCAGGATTTCTTCTTAGGATATCTCTAGTGAATATGAATCATCTCATGATGAAAAGAGTGACAAAGAAAACATGTGTTTTATTAAAAACACATTCGAGGTAACCTTAGAATCTCATATATATAATTTTTATTATTCTAGAATGAATCTGAAATTTGTGATTTTGAAAATATGACTAATGAAGAAATGTTTGAATATTGTATAATGCATTAGGATACCAATAATTAGTTGAAATATAAATATAAATCTCTCAATAAACAACATTTATTTTCTTCTACTATTAAATCTGAACACAATATAGAAAAATTAAAATATTCTCAAATCATCATTGAAGACTCTAAATATAAACATTCTAATGAGATATCCAACAATTACGTATACAGATTAAAAAAGGTATAGATACCTTAGTGGATATTCTTGGTAAAAATATTTCACTTAAATATACTACTTGTATTGGTTACCAACTTTGGAAATAAAATTTTGTTAAAACTAACATTGTATCCAAATAGGGAAAATGATGCTTTATACCATGTTCTGGAAAATTTTCTGATTGTTCTAGTTGTGTAAGATATTTTATTGCTTTATTAATTCTAGACCTAATAACGTTTATTTCCCTAATAAATTACAAATTTTTTATAAAAAACATGAAGAAAATCAATGTACTTAAAGCAATAATTACTTATAATATTCGACAAAAGAATTTATAGGTATTAAATTATTTTCTTGTTTAAATTGTATTTGATTGAAATCTCTTTTAGGGGATCCTCTAAAAGATTTCAGTTCATAGATAGTGTCTGTTAAAGACACGTGATAGGGGACTACTCTGGATACAAGGACTAGATAAATATTGATTGTGGAAATGTCACTATAAGTTACAATGAAAAGGTTAAAATTGTGCACTATTGAAAAATTGGTATCAACAAATCAATTTTAAAATATAGAGTTCATTTTATGGTTTTTCATAGGTACAAAATTCTTATCATTTCATTATGTGATGATGGATTTTAGGCTAAATTTGAAAATTATTCTTGTATTTTTTTCATTTATAAAAATAATTTAGTATTTAATCCTTTTAGAAAGGAAAATGGATATTTTGTAAATATGGATTCTTTAGTGTCAGAAAATGCTTTTTTCTTAAGTGTATTTCATAATGAGTCATTGCTCTGGAAAATAATATATGGACACTATAACATTAACACTCTTAGAAAAAATACTACAAAATGATAATCATGGATTTCCTGAAACTAGTGTATTAAATGATAAAATCTACATTCCTTGTCCAAAAGAAAAATAACAAAATATATCTTTCAAACCAAAGAATGAGGTTTCAAACTATCAACATCTTCATTCAGTTCATATGGATATGTTTGGACCATCTGGAGATTCAATTTTAAATGGGAATCACTATGTCTATATTCTAGTTGATTAATTTTATAAGTATACTTGGACCTTTTTATAACCTAACAAAAGTGAGTCTTGTTATTACATCACTATGTATTCTAAATTATTAGAAAACATAAGTGGACATAGGATCAAAACCATAAGATGTGACCATGTCCATGAGTTTGAAAACTGATAATTTTAATCTTTTTTCTCACAAAATGTCTACACTCATAACATCTTAGTTCCTTGAAAACACCAATAGAATGGAGTTGTAGATAGGTAAAATAGAACTTTAAAATAAAGTTCACAAAAAATGACTAATGAATATTCTAATTAATTTTTTGTAGGAAGCTATGAATATAGCATGTAATATAATAAATTGAGTTTCAAAAAGACCCATCCTATAGAAGGCCCATTATGAGCTGTGGAATAATTGGAAGCACATGTTTTCATACCTTAATGTTTTTGGATGCAAAGTATTTATTATTAATAAAAATGATAATCTTAAATAATTTTCCTCCAAGAGTGATAAAGGTATTTTCCTTGGATATTAAATCTCTATTAAAGCCAATTGAATCATTAATAATAGAACCAAGTGTGTGGATGTATCTATGAATTACAGTTTTGATGAAATAGATCTACAAGAGTCCAAAACCACCTTTGAAAATTTTGAGGAAGAATTTTATAGAGTAAACATAAATCACAAACTATATAAATATAATAGTAAACAACTATACATTTCTGTGAAATCACTAATTTTTTACCAAAGGGAACCTGAATATGTAGATAAACCTAATGTGACCTTTCCTAGTTTCACAAGAACCATTAAAACTGCTAAAAAGCATCCTTTAGATGTTTTAGTTGGAGACATAGAGAAAGGTATAGTGACTATATCTTCTCTAAAAAACCAGGTTTAATGTCAAGTCTTACTTGCATATCTTAAACATAAAAACATCCATGATAAAAATAATGTTGAAATTTTGGATTATGAAAATGCGGGAAGAATTAATCATATTTTGAAAAACTATATATGGAAACTTGTTGATTGACCTAAAGAAACCTTGATAATAGGCACTAAGTTGGTGTTTAGAAAAAAAGTTGATGAAACTGGTATAATAGTAAGAAATAAATCTAGACTATCTTCACATGTTTATAGTAAAGAATAAGGGATAGACTATGAAGAAACCTTTTCACCTGTTTCCCGACGTGAATCCATTAAAATACTTTTAGCATATACAAAACTTCTTAATTTATATATTTATCAATTGGATGTAAAAAGTGCATTTCTAAATGGTTTTATAGTTTAGAATGATTTTTTTGAAACACACCATTTTTTATAAATCATCATTTTCCAAATCATGTTTTTAAATTAAAAAAAATATTTGTCTTGTTTGAAAAAAGACTCCAAGAGCTTTATATGATAGGCACAATACATTTATTATTTATAATTGTATATCATAAGGTATATCATCTCTTACACTTTTCATAAAAACAATTGTTTAAGATGTTTTATTTTTTAAAATATATTTGGATGACATTATTTTTTGATCTTCCAAAAATTATCTATGTGTTGATTTTTCAAAAATAATGAAAAGTGAGTTTGAAATGAGAAGGGGTGAAATCAAATTATTTCACGGATTTCAAAAAAAATTAACCTGAGGGAGGTATTATTTGAAACCAATGTAAACATAGTAAATATATTTCTAAAAAAATTATCTTGGATAGGTCTAAAAGCAGTTACACTCTTATGAGAAACACTTGTAAATTGGATCTTTATAAATAAGGAAAATCAATGGATCAAACCAATTATAGAGGTATGACAGGAAGAGTTATCAACTTAATATCTGGTTGATTTGATATTATATTTAGAGTGTGAATATGTTCTCATATTCCAAAAAACCGTAATGAGAAATATCAACTTGCGATTAAAATAATATTCAAATACCTCTTCCTTTGTGTCATTTTAAGTTCAGCTTTTTCTGTTTGTATTTTTATAAAACACTACTTCACATTGTTATGTAAATTCAGATAGTTTTTATAATATAATTTTTTGGTAGATTTTTTTCAAAAGATAATATCATAATCTATATTTTTTAACTTAGAAATAATCACCCTTTGAGATGTATTTAAAAAGATCAAAACATTAATAAATATTCTACTACGGTTAAGTAGAAACTTTTGTATTTAAATTGGGAAACTTTTAAATAATAATTTTAGGCAGAAATTTTTATAGAACTCAATTAACCCCCTCTTGATGTCCTACTCCGACCAATAAAGAGTTTACTAAAGTTCCCCTTACTATAATTATATATGGGAACCTCCTCCCTCAATTTATCACACAACATTGAGCCTTATATATCGACCAAAACATTCCCATTTCTCCTCCAAACATCCTAAGATAAGTTATAAACGTTCAGGACATCCAAAAATACCAACCCTAGATCCCCTACGAAGTGATCTAAAGGAAGTCCTTTGAAGAAGAGGTAATTGTTTTTACTAACACGTCTACATTCATTTCTTCTTGTACAACTTTTTATGTGTTATTTACATTATAAAGTATTAAATACAATATCATATATATTCTTAGATTTTATAATGAATATCATACAACTATATCTGAAATTTTAACCATCATATTAAAATATAAATCATTGTGCATGTGTAGGCACACCATAAAGTCTCCACACCATGGTGTAATTTATTTTTCATTGCAAATTTTCATGGATGGGTATAATGATTGAAATATTGAATATATATATAGAAATTATTTCATGATATTTATTTTGTATAATTGATATAACATCAAATTACTTACCATTTTCACTATTAAGGGGATTTTATTTTTGCACATGTGTATGTACAGCATCCCATCTCCATGACGCAATGTGATTCATTTTCCATGTTAACCATTCATTAATTGGTATAAATATATATATAATGAGTAAATAAAAAATCATTGAACATAATATCAATTATTATATGAAATATATATATTCTATGCATAAGAAACATGACAAAACATTCTTAGTAAAATGAATTAATAAACACTAAAAACTAGGGTAATAATGAATTTTTATTAACAAAATGACATAAGAAGATCATATATGATATCATAAATATGGATATGGATATGGTAAGAAATTATAGCATTTTTAAACCATTATACATGAGGCTTAGGCACATTCAACTAAGGTAACGTTCAAGGTATGGGATTTTGGTCTCACTTATATGTTTTGTGGGACACATGTCTTATACACTACATGTTTCTTCTAAATAGTGAATATAATGCTGATTATTGTATTTTATTTTTCATATACTAATGATTATGGTATTTCTTGTCCATATAATTTTATTTCTTTCATGGGGAATATGATTATACAAAATATAAAGTGTTAAAGGACCAATCCGTAATCTCTTTTCATAGATTCATAGTTTGATGTTATACACCCACTTTCCATTAGTAGGAGTATATATAGCTCATTTGACTTATCAGGTAATTAATTTTTTATTATAATTTTATTTTAATGTTTTTTAAAATTTTATTCTTTCATTGGCCTTCTGATTTAAATGTTCAAATTGGTATGTGACATCTTTAATGTATAATGAACCAATTATCACATCTTTTTATCCATGTCCATGTTTTCTAAAAGATTTATATTTTTTCTATCGTCCGATGAATGATTATAGTTATATTTAACCCTTTTTAATTTTTCTGAATCATTTAAAAAAGGGTATTTTCCTCAATAATTTTCCAATAATTTTATAACTGTATTTTCATTTATGTCAACAGCCTCTAATGATTCTTAGGGATAATTTATTGGACATAATATAATAACTTGTACTATATTTTATTGAATGATGTGTTATTAGTTTGACATTGAATGTTCTACTTTGATACTATCCTTGGTATTGTTTTATATTATTCACATTTGGTATTCTAGTTTTCAATATATATGTTTATGTATTTAGGTTTGACTCCTTTCATACGAGGAATTAATTGGACTCAGTATGTGGTGAGAGGGGCCTCATAAAGCTCGTTGATATATTTTTAGGTCTCATGAAACATACTAGTTATGCCATTTCCTAATGTCTTACCCATTTTTATATGTTTTCTTAGATAAAACCTTGACAGAAGTTTATGGTGTTTTGAATTACGAATCCCCTAATTGTCAGATTAGATTTTCATATTCCATTTTATTATTAGATTATTAGTATATCATTGAGATTATTTAAATGGAATTAATTGATTTTTTTTTAAATATTTCAATATTATGATCAAAATTATGTTTAAATGAATTGAATTTTTGTTATACACCTGGCCATAATGTTTATGATTATTTATTCATATCAGATTTCATCAAACACATAAACATACTAATCATTTGATCTCACCTTTGTTTTTTTACATATCCAAGAGTCTAAGAAGTATACTAAGGAAGGATATGAAAGGTTATGCCAGGAGGAATAAAGTTATCCTCAAAAGAAAAAAAATATGTTTTAATTAATGTATTATTTTGTAATAAATGGCCAATATATGTATCTAATTTTCCAAGACTACTAAATTTATTAGATATTTAGGACAATATATTTTTTTTTATGCCAATGTAATAAATTACTGCACCAACAAAACGTTTCTAGGGTTCGAGTGTTATATTTTATATCAATATTCCATTTTATCTATTAAAAACATAATAATATATAACACTTTATACAACTAAGGGATTGGGTCAATTTCAAAAAAATAAAACCCAGTTACATATACATATAACCAATTTCATCACATACATAAGATAAATGAAACCCTTTAATTTAAGGGGTATTAATAATAAAAATAAAAATATGAAAAGTAGAAATAACTGGGTGATAGGTAGCTACACCCCACATTAATATAAAAACACAAACCACTTAGTCTAGTGAATACTCAAACAAAAAGATAAATTATCAATAAATAAATATGCATGATAATATTTAATTATAATAAAATCATAATACAAAATATATATATATATCCTAATGAAATTTTATCATTGAATTATTATCCTTATACATAATAAAAGTCATTATTTAATTAAATAAAATCATTGTTTATTCCTATCATGAAAATACTTATGTGCATTATTTTAAAACTATATGTTGAAAATTAAATACTTTTAATTAATTAGTATATATATTATTTTTATAATAAATTATATACCTTAAGGTAAAATTAGTATTTAAATTAATGAATAAACAATTCAATTTTTTATCATGATACATAACAACTTTTCAATATAACATATATTTTCTAAATAACTACTTATGCATTACAAACTCATGAAAAATTAAAAAATACCAAATTTCCAATTATAGTAATGGTGTATTTGATTTTTAAAAATTAAATAAAAAAATGAAAAATAATAATGAAAAATAAAACTATACCATGATTTATCTTTATAATACATTTTAGGCAGATAATTTCCCAATGTTTAGACATTAAATATTTCATGGTTTCTTTGCAAAACCACATAAGGAAGTGAGTTGTTCAAATTTCATCGAGGAACCGAAACATGTTATAATTTTCCACATTATAGTTTATCTCATGAAAACTTATTTTTTATAAACGTTGAATAACTATTTCCAAAAAAAATTACATATAAATAATTTTTTTTAATTTAATGATTTTTTAATTTAAAAACAATATTTTTGTTCCCAAACAATGTTGTTTTAATGAAAATTTAAATAGATCATTACCAGATAATACAAACAAGTAAAATGGATTTGAAAAAAATAAACAATTAGTAACTTTTTAAATATTTGTCTTATTCATTCGTCAAAGAAAATTTGATTCCACTAATGGGTTATTTAGAATAACCTCTTTCCAAAATAATATATAACAAAACAAAATAAAAAAAACATTGATTATGATAGAAATATTGAGATGAAATATAATATAAACCACATAAATATACATTAATGTAGATGATATATTTTTTAAATTAGTGAGATCATCTATGACCACTGAGAAATTATCACCTCACTCTTGTATGCAAAGGTATCCACAATCCAAAATTGAATTACCAAATGCTTCTGTATGGACTCTTCGGCTTCAAACGGTAGGCTAGCACAACCTTCTAATTAAACAAATATCATATAGTAATAGAGATATTGAATAAATGTTTTCTAAGACATCTTAGAGGCATTATGGAATTTAAGGTAACTATAATTATACATTAAATTTATATCTTGAAAAATCAAATACAAACAAGTTCAACCAAATTGGGATTACTCCTTAGATAAATCCAAACCCACCAAATGATATATAAAATTGATTTAGAGGTGAAACCATTTGATATAATATATTTAAAACCTATAATTACATTTCATACCCACATATAAATGGGTAAATCAATATCTCATACACATTTATATACAATTCATTATAAAGAAAACCAAATAAATGGATTTCAACTTACATGATTTTAAAAAACCTCATTATGAAATTGGTTTTCATTATATCATCATCAAAAAATTCTATGGTTTAATAAAGAACTAATATATATTAGCTCTTTAATCTTTCAATAATTTGAGTGATTTACCCTCCCAAAATAGTTCCTCTCAATGCTACCCTAAATCACTACTCGCTTGGCCATTCTCCTACTATGAATCAATAACAAAATAACTTCTTAACATTTAGTAATCTATATAAGAGAACAACACAAAATTAATTTGAAGAACATAACTCCACATCTAAATCTAGGAATCCATAGAAACCTTATATAATAACCTATTCAACACATGACCTAATAAGATACATCTACCATCATGCTTATTTTTACAGAATAATCACTAAAAAAACATATAATCCATTGAAAAAAAATCATTTGAAAATATAATACTTCTATAATTGTTTTTTTTCAAAAAATAACAAAGAATATGAATCAGATAATCCTTGATATAGAAATTTATAACCATTACCTTTCGATCATTAATAATAGTAATATTTATAAGATGCTACAGAATAATTTTATATCTGTTTCCTGGTTTATTACAGTAGTAATAAGAATTATAGTAGTTGGTTTTCATCTCAGTGATTGTTTCCCTTAAGAGTCATCCAAAAATTAATCCAAAAAATTTGGTTTAATTAAATAATTTTAATTTTTGTTTAATTTTACATGAATCAATATATTGTGATGAAAAAATAATATGTTCTCATTCATTAAGGATTTATTATATCGACTAGGAGTTACTCTTTAGTTTCCCAAAAATAATACATAATTTGGTTATCATTAGTTTCAGATCATTTAAGGGTATATTCCCAGGATTATTATTTACTACAGGTATTGGAAAAAAATAACTATGGTTATTTTGACTAGATCATTCATAAAACAATTTTTGTTGGATTGATGAATTAAAAATTTTATTATTATATAAATTTATTTTTAATGGCGAAAATTAATGACTTTTTTTTCTATTTCCAAACTAATTAAATTCATGGAAAAACTAATGCATGGTGACCATTTTATTTTGAGGGAATCAACTATATACAAATATATCTAAATTAAATTCTAGGATGATGATTTTTACTTTCTTGGACACCACATCCCCCTTAGTAATGTTTCATTAGATCCCTTGAATATTAAGTAATTATTAGTTTGAGGGAGGATATATAATTATTTTAAGATACAAAAATTTAGGGATTTTACTAATCAATAATTTTGATTTTTTTCAATGTTTCTCTAAGAAACTAGAACCACTCACCACCCACCCAAATAAACATAAATACTTCTTAGGGAAAAATAAATACTGTGATATGATTGGGGATATAAAGTGAAGAATTATGATTTTTATTATAGGATTATAAAATAATGTGTATAATATTCAATATATTTTTAATTTTAGGTTCTTATAATGGGGAATTTATTAATTCATGTGATATAGGTTATTCATTAGTTTTGAATGTAATTAAGAAACTAATATTCTTCCCACAACCAAATATTGTGGTTTTTTTTATTTCCATAAAATTAATTGATTCACTATATGATAGTTTCATAATTTTTTAAAATATAATCCAAATTAGCATCAGGTAAATATTTTTATTGTGATATCTAAATTCATGAAATTATATGTGGATAATTATTTTCTATGTAAATAAATTAAACATTGTGTATGTATTAGGGTATTAGGATAAGTAGTGCATTTAATTGTAAATAATATAAATAAATTATTCAACAGGCTGAAGATAAATGGAGTATGATATATTTGTTTTCTATTATGAATGTATCAATGGTGGATTATGGATTTCAGGTTTTGCATGGTATAATTATGTTAATTCATAAAATAGTTTGGGCAGTAAAATTTATAAATTAATGTTCTTGAATTCCATGATCTTCTGATAATTTTTTTTAAATTAAATATTATTAAATATTTAAATCAGACAAAATTGATAATCATAATAATAGATATACTTTAATTATGAGATTAGTGATGCCTTCACGATCCCATTAAAATATTTTTATATGTGTAATTATAATATTTTGGGGAAAAATTAATTATGAATCCATAAAAATAAATAATTTGGGAATACATATAAGTGAAATGTGATTTTTTTCATGTTTAGATTTTATAATCGATGCTTTTATTTTAAAATTATAGTTAGAAGTTTCCCCACGATAAATATTGTTTGTTATGCAAGGGGTTGGTCCTTGGTGCGTCATATTATAGCACACTAAGAGTCTGATGGGATATGTAAAGTTGTATTACCCATCCCCATACGCAAAGAACCCAATATTATTCCACAAGGATCTCTGTTGTGGACCCTCAACCCCCAAATCCATAAATATGTTTAGGTTTTTTTACATTAAATGGGGTTCTATAAAAACTCTTTGGTTGTTTTGAGTATCAAACAACCAGATCGACATAGGGGGCCCTCCCTTTCCAATAATCGTCCTCTCTTATCCTCTAATGGTATAATGTTATTAAATATGGTTATTTATTGTGGTTTGATTTAGGATATTCTTCTTCCCTTCGTTTTTCATTTCGTATTCATTTACTTATGATTTTTTATAATCAATTATAGGTATTTCAATTATGATTCAAGTAAAAAATTATTGAATCACTCCACAATTAAGGGTTTCATTCACATGGTTTTTAAATTAATATGGGGAATGATGTTTTTGAGACATTTAATATAGTTTAATTTTAGTAATTATTCTAATTCATTATTTTCATTTTTTTTAAAAAGTATCATAAATCATGGTTGATGATTACATTATCTTAAAGATTGATTTTATTTAATTGTTGTTCCTAAAGAATTCCATGGATCGCATGTCCATCACTAGTGGTAGATTTAGAATCACAACCCCATATGTTGATTTTTCCATAGAATCAACATTTATCTTATCTCTTGTCATTGGTTTCATCTACATCTTCATAGGATTCAATATAAAATCACAAAGTAGTTATTTTATTCATTGCTTATTCATAGTATGACCTGAGTGGTTCCCTTCAGTATTGGTAAGATTACTCTTAAACCTAAGTTTAATTATTCCATATTCCATTACTCAATGGTGACCTATTGGTATGGTAGTATTGTGAAATCATTTCCCAGTCATGGACAGGTGTAATGCTACAATACTTCATTTTTGACTAATTTGTTTTTTTTCTATTTATGGAGCTGGTTTCTAGTGATATGGTTGGTGTATTTTTGTTAAAGATATAAATTATCACTTATTACCATTATTAATTCCTATATATATTTTTATATGGTGTATTTTCTCAACATTGGATAGATTAATGTTGTAATGGTGTTTCTTAGTTATTGTTCATGGTCATTGTTCTTCCTCAAGGGATCGATATGGGTGTTTTATCTGTTTCCAACTATTTTGGCTCATTCTAGAGTTCTTTGGTGGATTATTTTTAATTCATTTGATTTATATTTCATTTGTCATTGGGTTAAATAACATTTACGAAATATGTGAGTTCATTCTGTTTTATTATTGGTAACTATGAATTTTTTTGGTAGGTAAGATAATAAATCAAGTATATTTTCAAGTGAAATAACTTAAATGACTATTTAAGTTTTGATGGATGTCATTTAAGTATCTATTTATTATGTACCTAATTTTATTTAAACATCTCATTTCATTGAAATTTCAATGTTTCATTTTTAATCAGTGGTATTTTGAATTCGTTTTATTGTAATATTATGTCGGTGGAATTATTTGAGTCTCTAACATAACCAAATGGTTATGTACTCATAATTTTAAGATAAATTTAGAGGATAATTAATTTAATGATTTTCATGGAATGATATAGGGTATTATGTTCTCGAAGAAGATATATATGAGTTTAAATGGAAATTACAAAAACATAGAAGTGAGTTAACTCCAGAAATGTGTCTACAAAATCATAAATTATTAATCCATGAATATCATGTATTTTAATACCATTTCGTATATGTGAATGGGTTAATTAGTCAACGTGATTCACATAGGGTTTTATAGGTATAAATATAATTTTATAAATATGTTGAAACTATTAATAAAGTATAATTAATTACACTCATAATGAAATATTTCTTGAATCACTTGAAAATTGATCCATCAAGTGATTATAAATTTAGTTATATGAAAAAAAAAATTGGTGTATGTGGTAGAAATTGGGAATGAGTTACTTATGTTGGTAATTCATATCTGAACAATGTTTGTTTCTCTATGATATGTCTAATAGATTGATTTTTTGTGATGGATTCTCTTAGATAAAGGTGTTCATTATGTCATGGTTTGGATGTGGTCATTGGATCTTGGATATCTATATAGGCTTTTTGGGTAGTGTAGTACATGTTGGAACATCCAAGGCCTTATAAGTTCTATTCTATGTTAAGGAAATAGTCAAATGGAAGGGACACTTTATGATTAAATTGGTAAGAGTTATTTGATTTGGGGGGGACAATGAAGTTGATTCCAAAAAATTATTGTCTCGAATGGGATTATGGGTACCGTATGTCTGAGGGAGTACTATGTATTTCGATTTCACCAAGGACTTGAATGGTTAATGGTGTAAAAATTGAGAGGGTTATTCATGATCAAGAAAGATAACAAACCTATATTTTGGTTTGTTAAGAAATTTGTATGATTTTTTATACTTGAGAGTCAATGATTGGGAATTATGTGTTATGGGATATATGTATAGAAATCTTCTAGAATATGATATTTAGATAAATGAATGTTTCCTAGGATGGTAATTTAGTGTGGTAGTTGTTCCTATGATATAATGGTTACTAAAAGGAGGAATGTTAATCATAGGTTGTGATACATCATATACTTATCAATTAGTAGTTGGGAGTTAAGATTTTCGTTTATTTTTAGGGAAGGGGGTGTTATGGTATAATTAAGGGATGGATTAGAGGCATGAGTATTGATTTCATATTTTTATTCCCAATGGGTGCAGATAAAATGGTCTTGATTGGGATGTTGATGTTCATACTTGTTATAATTTTCAATCCATCCAATATTTGGGAACGTTGATTAAGTTATGTACCATGAATTGTGGTTTCTTACTAGAGGATTATATAAGTTACACACTTACCATAATATATAAACACATTATAAGGGGTACTCTATGTTATACCAATATTCACTTCCCATGGGATTGGTTTTGTAATTTCATTTTCATAACACAATTTTTTCCTTTGTAATTGGTTATGATGTACCATTCATATGATTTAGATTCACTTCCTAAGGGATTCGATACATTAAAACTCCCCTATGATTCAGATCAACATCGTTTGTTAGTTGGACTATTTATAAAATTAAAATGATATAGGGATGTTTTTTATGGCTTATTTGATTCACTAAAATTGGGATAAAGATGGTTTCTCTATCCGTTATGTTTTTCTTGTTGGTATAAGATTTCATGAATTGTTTATTCAATTATGAATTTTATATCTTTGGTAATTATATTAGAAATTTTGTCACATAAATATAAACATATTGGTATATTTTATTAACTTGTTTTAGGTGGCCTAGTGGGATTTCTACTCATACCATGTATACTCACAACACTGGATTTATTACCCTCAGGTGTCAGTTTTGAGTTTGGGTACGAGCCAAATGATAAGACTTGATAATGGAGTACTAATAGGTATGGGAGTGGGTTTTATGGTGGGGTTGAGGATCGGGATCACAACATTGCAGCTAGATTTATTTATTTATTTTTACTATTCAAATATATATGATGGACCCGCAGTTGGAAATCCTATGTTTTTTAGATTGTGTATATAAATCATTTGTTTAATTTTAATGATTAATGTGTTACATTATTTGGGGTCATTATAATTCTACCAAAATATTAGATTATGTCTTGATTAGTGAACAGTTCTAGAATTTTGTATTAATTACATGATAATGATATTGATTCATGGTATTTATATTATATAGAATATACAATTTGAACTAGATTTCGACCTCTTTCATTTATGGAGGAACGCTATAGGTCGTGTAGAAATCTTGCTCGATTACTATTCTTGATTTTAAATTTATGGACTATAAAAAAGTGTTGATGCCCTTATTTCTTTTCTTAATTATATGTTTTGTCAAGATAAATATATTTAGGATGTGTAAAAACATGGTATAGTCAACATCCATGTAAATATGTATAAATTTTAGACTAAATGTTAAAGATAAAAGGATTTTGCACTGTACTTTTTTCCTTATTATTGTTGCAACTGAATTATTTTTAATAAAATTTGATATTTATGATATTATTGTTTTTTTATAAAGTAAAGGGTGGAAATATGAATTGTCTTCTTTCATAAAACATGTCATGTAGGTTAACATGAAATATTCTTGACAATGTGTGACTTGAAAAAGTTATTTCAGAAAACATTCCCTGGAAAAATAATCTAAAATATAATTTTCTGAAAATAATTTTGGAATGAGAGGTTGGTTGTTCAATGAGAACTAAATTATTATTTTATTTTAAATGATATATGTTTCTAGAAATATTAATTAATTAAACCCAATATTTTTATGATCTTTTTACTTAATGGTGAATGTTTTAATGGGAATATAATCTCAGTATAGCCTTATAATGGGTGGAAAGGAATTATATGCATTTGGTAATTATTGTTCTGTAAAGGGGATATCATTAATGTGGATTTGGATAAGAAATATAGTCATCAATATTTTTGGGTATTATCTTTGATTTCATGTGTCTAGGATTTTCATCAAGATCATACACATGTGATGTTTATGGATATAGGAATGGGATTCTAGGTTAATTGGTTGATATGATAATTAGAGATCATGTCTGATGGGAACCCTGGAGAGGGTATATTGAAAATATATTGTTTCATGGGTAGGTTTGGGAATGAATATATGAATAGCGATACATGAGATATAGAAATGATATATAACATTTATGGTTGGTTTGGTATTATATTATTTATTTATGAGAAATTTTCTTTCTATTTTTTGATAAACTCATTGTATCATGGGTAAATTGTGAATGTTTTATAATAAAGAATCATTTTTTACTAATGTATTAGATTTAAGTTATTTGTATTTGTTTGATAAATGATATTCATTGGATATTTATTAGGGAATATAAAATGAAATATTTGGATTTGAAAATTGGTCTCATTTTGGAAATGTATTTGGGTTTTGAATGGATTGTAAAGAATTTATATTAGTTTTTTGATAAAAATCCATTATAGGAATGGAAACAAAAAGGTATAAAATGAGAAATTATTATGAAAAATGGTTACTTTTTGGAAGGGAGTAATAAAAAATTATAATTTGTTGATGGGATGCACATGAAGAGTGATCATGGTTAGAATTGGAATGTTTCTGAACAGAAAAATATTTAGGAAAAATTTTAATTTGTGTGGAGGATGACGTCATAATTAGGAGAAGTATGATGGGTGGATCAATTTTTTTCTAGAAGGTGGGTAATACATTTTTAAAAAGAGATATCTAGGAAGTTGTCACTATAAAATATAATAATACCTCAATATTTGATATGTAGATCCCAGTAAAGAGTTCCTTAAATTTGAGTATATCATAAAATGTCATGAAATTCTATTTAAATCTCATGAGGAGGTAAATAACAAAAATAGATGTTTTTATAAATTATAGAGTGATCCTATTAAATCCATCAATTAATATACGATGCGAAATATTAAAATGGAATATAAATTTTGTAAAAAAGCCCATTCTAAGTTCCACACACAGGTGCCCCCTGATAGTTGGTCACATGACCTCAAGTGTGCCTCCCCACATGCCTCAGGCTGCCAACTAGATACAAGGGTTTGATTTCGATTACAGGGAGACTATACCCATTTTATTAGAGTAATACAACAAAAAATAAATAATCAATAATTAAATACAAATAAATGTATCCATGATAGTACAAGTATCACAGATGACCAGAACTATAAATTCAATATCTAGACTGAATTGTAGATATACCATGCCAAAGTACATTCAATGTTTCAAAATGAAAAGCTAATAGTAAAATAGTAAAAATCCTCATATGGTACTGAACTATGTCATTTTTCCTCATTCATGACCCTAAGAACATTCATCCATCTAATATAGGTTCATTTCCCTAATCATGTCCTACAAACATGAAGCCTATTTGGAAAACAATTAGGTATGATTAGTAGGGTGAATGTAAAACTCATTAGTCTACACCCAATGTCATTTAAATAATATATATTCAATAAAAGTGTATGAAATTTTTTAATTAATAAACAAAAGAAATAAATATAATAGTTTAAACTTATTCAATTACTCTATTTAACTACATAACCCATCGTGTTCCCAATGACACCTGAAGGATATCATTTATCTGAATTCCAATTTTTCCACTCATAACTCATAACTGAAACACATTTTTACAATTCATATTTTATAATACTTATCAAATTTTTGTTGTTATAATTCATCATTTTGTAATTGAATTCCATTTTTAATATTCATATTTCAAAATACATGATTTATTCAAATCATACCATTTATCATTTCATAATTGATTTCTATTTTTACCATGCATATTTCATAATACAAGATTGAATTCAATTGTTACCATTCATCACATCATCATTGAATTCCATTATTTCCAATCACTATTTCAAGTCATCTGTGAATTATACTGTTATTATTCACCATTTTATGCTACTTCTAAAACAATCAAAATTAGTTAATTTAACGATTAATTA
Source organism: Viscum album (assembly GCA_963277665.1). Taxonomy (NCBI): domain Eukaryota; kingdom Viridiplantae; phylum Streptophyta; class Magnoliopsida; order Santalales; family Viscaceae; genus Viscum; species Viscum album. Next base: position 1,649,985,996 of record OY728121.1, on the reverse strand, counting down.
ATCCTACTCAACAATTACATAACCACATTGTTCTATTATTTAATGAAACAGTTAATTAATCATGCCAGTATCATTAAATAATTAAATAATTAATTATTTCAATAATTAATTAATAATATTCAACAATATCATAATCCCCACAATATTTTTTATTAATTAATAAGTAAATAAATCCTACCAAAAGATCTGAATATATATATAATTAATTAAAAAATTACTAAATATAACAGAACCAATTTCAATATTCTGATAATGAACTCCGAAATTAATTATACCCAAAATCGCCAATTTCAATATTTCTATAATTAACTCAATAATTAATTATCCTCATATCCCAAAATTTCAATATTTCAATAATTAATTCAATAATTAGTTATCCCCAATCCCACAATCTATTAATTAATAAATTTACCAAAACAATTAAATCAATGAGGAAACTAATTTTCAAAATAAACTCTTTATATTCCACAAGAAATAAACTTTTTTAAAATCATGACTGTAGTATTTGAACAATGGACCACCTACCGCAAATAATTGACAAGCGATTTCCCCATAGAAATCCCCAATTTGAACAAAATAATGGCATAGAATGAGATTTGGTTCTTAAAACCTAAATAAATATTGAAAAATCAAGATCACACGTGTCCTGACCTATATATATAATCTTATATCTAGGTCCACCCAAAAATAGGTAAGAAAAATCCTTCAATGGATGAAAGTGGAATTTTAAAGAGAAATGAAACCATAGAGGATAATAACCACTTTCCTAGAGGGTGTAGGTAATTAATCTAGGATTTAGATTTTGAGGAATGGTTTTTGATGTCGTGGAATATGTCTATGAGTCTCTAAATTCATGAAAAGATGACAGTCATCGATTTAATGATGAATAGAGTTTAAAATGTGGGATCGATAGATATTAAATCTAATTTTTGGGGGATTAAAATCTTGTACGTTGGGTTTTCTACTTGGATAAAATAGTTTCCCCTAATCATAAACCTTAACCATGAACCATCCATGTGAATATCCTTAGTTTGTGTTCACATAGTTTGTTGGGTTGAGGTACATGGTTTGAGAAAATCGTGTTCCAACCATGAACTACCCATCCATCTTAAAAAAATCTCAAATTTTTAACGAAATGCACCCGAGTTACAACCCAAACGAAATGTAATCAAAAAAAGAAAAATATAGCATTTAAAAAAGATCAATACATCTCTAGATAAGTTTTGGATCTTACATTATTCAAGGTTGATCATATTTGACCACTGATTGAAATTGATTCCATATAAGATGTTGGGAATATTCATGATAAGAATTTCCTAGAGTTATTAAATTCATAATATGAAGGAACTAAAAATAAATATTGCATCCATAGTTGGTTAGGATTTTATAAAATCAATGATGTGATTTTAGTATAGATATATATATATATATATTGTAGTTGAGATTTTATGGGCAGTAAGAGGAAGAAAATATGTATCACCAAATGACGTATTACATGGATCGATATGTGATTTGTGATGAATATTATCTAATTGAGCATGGTTTCAGTTGATTTTAATAACCAATGGTCAGTATTAATTAGAATGGTATATTCATTATTCCCTGATATCGTGGAACCATAAAACCAAGATATTGGGATGACATTAACTGTTTTTATTTATCATGTCTTGGGAGAAGGGATCCTAATGGTATATTATTTTTTCATACAGTTTGTGTTTGAAGGATAATGATATGTGGTAGTTATCAATTATTATTTTTTTCAAATATAATACATTTGTGATGTTTATTATAATGAATTTTGGAAGTAATATATTTTTTTTGAACCTTAGTGGTTGGAATTTATGTAATTGTTATCAGTCCTCAAAGAGTATAGGAAAATTATATCAAGTGATTTTGGATATTTTATATTTGATAATGTACTTACTAATATTTGGACAATTCAAGGAATGTGAATCTTATAGGATGTAAATTTCAATGGTACACTAGTGTGTGACTAGTGATGTTAAATTTCTATAATATTAGCGGAGGAAATATGAGGTTGTTAAAATGATATAAAATGTTTTCAACTATTTCTTAAGTAAAATATTGTGATTTGGGTAATGTTGTACAATTATTATAGTTATGAAACATAGAGCAGGGAGTAGTCTTGTCTAGATAAATCTATCAACCCAAAAGTGTTTTCTGGTGCTGATCATGTTCTTCTAGAGATGTCCCCATTTTGGGAAGAAGGTTGGTTAAAGAGGTATTCATGGATGACACCATAGTATAATCATCATGTTGATTTTTTAAATACTAGACACAATAAAGGATCAAATAGGGTTTTACATCCACAATCAACTATTTTGAGGCAATAGTATAGTCAAGATTATGTTTCAGGAAATTAACAGCATATATGATAGATTGAAAAATGAGGTTTTAAGAAAATGTGATTTTTTCAGAATTGGGTGTGGTAAGGGAAATCCCATATCTAATATGAGATCATATATGAACATCTTAATTAATCCATAGTTATTGGAGTTATTCAATGGAGTATTGTGAGAATACCTCTTGGGAATGATAACCAATATAATTGGGTTTTTCCAATTACCTACATCATTACATGTAATCAAGGATGGGAAAATTAAGTGTATTAGAAATTTAATTTATGTGGAATTTTATATTTAGTAAATTTAATTAGAATAATGTTTTATTGCTCATATTTGGTATGTTATAATAGAGTTTTTAGAGGTGAATGAATGGTAGAAAAACCATGATAGTAATCATGAGGGATGAGTAAGTGGGCATGCCTTGATGGGATAGAACAGATCCCATTATATTCATGGTGAACTGGTATAGGATTATTGATAGTAGGGTAAAAGGATCCCCTTCATTAAGAATATATTAAAATATTATCTTGTAGAATATGAACTCAAATTCTTGACATATATTCCTTAGAAATCATATATAAATAAAGAAGATATAAATTTGTAATGGAAAATAATCTCTAATAAAAAATCATCATAAGTAATAATAATAAATCTCATTACATCCCTAGTTGGGGAGTGTGGAAAGAAACTTAGAATCCACACCCTTCCATTAAATCATCCACGACCAAAAACACCCATAAACGAAAAAAACCCTACATTGGGGATGGTTGTGTTCTACCATCAGAATCATTGTAGACCCCTATAAGAGGTCCATCAAGACCTTGAGATCCTGATTAAATTTAATATGGATCTCAATAGTATGGAAATGTGTATGTTACCACATTTGAGCCCACGATAATCCGAGTGGGATTCCACTTGGAATGTGGATGGAAATAATATATCCCATTAGAGACTAAAACCTTACTAGACCCTAAATATTTCTATTAAAGATATTTTTAACCATAATTCCTTCTCTAAAATTATTTTTATGAAGACTATAACATGAACTAAAACTCCTTAATTTTGTTTAAATTTATAAATATCAAATTTATTTATATTGGAATATTTGATTCCTAGTATTTTCCCAATCATTAAAAAATATAAAAATGTTGGTACATATACAATATATAGATATATCATGGAGGATTCATGGTCTAATTTCAAACATATTTATTTTTAATGTATTAAATAAGTTTCTATAGTGTTTCACGGTGTGATTCATATGAAGGCTCAGTTTCCTTTTATTATGATAGAATGGAAACACATGAATCTGATTCATTTAGCATTGTTAACAAGATTAATCATATATTTATTTGTTTGTATTGGATCCAATTTCAATCATTCCATGATTATAAAAAGTATATAAAAATACAATCCTTATAATATTTATTATAGTGTTGTAATGAATATACTCATGTACTTGAGAATAACTAAGGGTCAATTCCTAGTATTTAGAGGGGAGTAATAGGTTTTATTAATTATGACACTAATGAAAGTTTAAAAACTAATAAAAATTTTCAGGTTTTCAATATGAATTTATATCTTATCATTATTATAGTTTCATTATCATGAATCATTCTAAGAATCCAATGGTGAAATATTCATCAAATAAGATGACTACATCACTATATCATTTGTTCTTAAGAAATTATTTCAGATCATGAGGATTACAAACAAACTGAGGGTAATACATTACATATCATCATTGATTCAGTTTTATCGATAGATATTTTTTGTAGGCTACGGAATCCTACTCACACAAAAAGGAAGATGAAATACTTCAAACATACTGTTAAATTAAAAAAATACATTATGATGCAGAGAAAAAATTGTAGAGTACCTATAAACAATTATTTAATAAATTTATTAAAAAAACTAACATAGAAAAACACGATAAGAATATATAAAGTACTGGTGTTAAATATATTTGAGATTGGATATAATGAATTTTGTTTTGTATTAATCCATTTTCATGTTCATGTTATGTATATATTATTACTAAAAATTATTCCATTTTTTTATGATTAGTAGATATATTTTAACTTATAATTATTTTATGTTAAATATATTTATTACATGGGAGTGAAATTGTTAATATCACTTTATAATAAGTATAAGTTATCACTCATCTCTACTTTTCATGGAAATATATGGATTGTGATAAAATGCTAGAATTAATGTAATTGATGACTTTTATGGACCTAAAAATTCCACTAATGAGAATCATGTATATCATTTTTTCTAAATTGAACTACTAAATAATATCACATGAATTTTTAAAATTATTATATATAATTATTGGTATATAATTTATATGAATATAATTTTAATGAGGTCAATATTGTACCATTCATGTGAACCTACATACGTTGATACATTTCTTATGTTATTGGAATTGTAGATCTAGTAAGTGGTTGTAATCATTAATCGTTAATCAAGCGTGAAATGTTTGTTAATCTGTATGATATTTTACTTCATGTACTACATGTACAAAATATATTATTTCTATTGAATATTATTGATTAAATACATAGACATTATTCTTTCTGTGATATATCATGTGATCATATAAGTGAATAAATTAGATATAATATATTAATCTATATTGGTTAGTTTATTTTAGGAGAATAAATAATGTATGAGTAAACATATAGGAGTTATAAAAATTCCATTTCATGTGATTCTACGTGATGTCGTTATTAATGGTATTATATGAGTATTCTTGTGAAGTTAGAGATATATTGAATGGAAAAGTTTGTATGGAGACACATTATTTAAGAGATATCACAACATATCCATTAGCAGAATGATTAGAATTAATTATTTTATTGTGGATAAACATTTAAAATTTTTATTGATTCCTAATTTAAAATCATTATCAATGTAAAAGGGCTCCTTATGATTCGCATAAGGCTATAGAATGGGGGATGATTTTTATTAACATTTTTTTTCCAAAATGATGGAGATTATGATATTTTATCAACAAGATTTTGGAAATGATTTCACTATTTCAATTGAAATATTAAAAAAGAATATGATTTCTTAGTACATGTGATATATTTATTATGTTATACACATAAATACCGCATATTTAAAATTATATATATGATTTAAAACACTTCCCACATAATGGGATATCATAGGAGACGATACCAGAAGGGTAACACCATGAAGGTAACACCATGAGGGTAAAAGTTCCACAAAGGTAACACCATGAAGGTAACACTAAAAAGGTAAAAGAACCCCAAAGGTAATGACTCAACTCACACTAGGTATATAACTTATGTACAGAAGTACAAATGATTAGACATAATGTTGGATCATCTTACTTTGTCGAGAGAATCTGTTGTTGAGCTAGAAAGGTCTGATTGATGTTAACCCACATAGGATCTCTGGGTGTTGACCCACACAAGATCGATAGATACTAACCCAAACATAATCATTAAGTGATGAGAGACACAATATCGATTGATGCTGAACAACCTAGGATTGATGTTATATCTGCATGTTAAAGCCAACCACTGGATTGCCTCACATAGCACTTTGATTACATGAGGAACCTCTCCTCAATCCATCGGTCATATTTAAACTGGAAAAAAGTTCCACGTTGAAGTATCCCACTCGACCGCCATGTCCTAAGGGTTCCAATGTGATAGACGGAGCATCAATTGGACATCATGTCTCTGACTTATTAGCGTTTTAACACTGAGGGCCTAGTTGGATTCATGTTCGTTCCAACCCACCTGTAATCCAACATTCTTCAAAAATCAAGTGGAGTATACCAAAATCGCCATCTCTCTCCATGGATCCTAGATCTATAGACGGTTCATCAAACGAACACCTGGTTAGTCAGTTACAGGTGTTTATTTATCTAGGAATAGTTGTGTCTAGGCCCTGTCTAACTTGGTCCGACCGGCCCAATGAAACTGGTCCCAGGGTCTATCTATCCTCGCCCGGGTCTCGACCGTTAATGGTCAACCTAGTTCACTAGGTCCGGCCCATCGGGGTCGGCCCGGTTCGGTTCGCAAACCCAGGTTGTGGTTGGCCCGACTCATTGAGTGGGGCTCGACCCATCTGTGATGGCCCGTTGGGCCGCGGGTCTAGCTCACACCTGCTCTGTCTGCCTGAAGGCGGACTGTTTCATCCCGATGGACCCATGCTTGTTTGTCCATTCACCAGCCAGTGGGGCACTTCCCCACCGAATTTAATGGTCATCTGTTTTGCCGACTGGGTTTTGCCAATGCGGCACGGTTTGGGACGTGCCGCCCCTTCTTGCCCCGGTGGGCTGGCCACGACCGCTTCCGTTGACGGTGCCTACATGCACCACCCATGGCCACCACTGCGCACTGCATTCCACCACCCACGACTAGTTTCAAGGGGTCTCATCCAGCCATTGCTGGACACCACCAACATTGTTTGGCTACTGTTTCTTATTTTGGTCACCTGGACGTAATCCGACATCCATTCATGGTGTCGTATGCACCTACAACTCTCCTACACCAACACCATCATATTGTGACCCACTATTTAGGATTTCCATCAATTTGAGGAAACCGTCCCTGAAGAACGAAGAAAGATCGAAGCAGTGGAGGGTATGGGCCTTGTTCTTTTGGCCCGCACCCCCGACGTTAAGATGATTTCATGTGGGAGATGATTTAATTCATCAAATTCAACTTCAAAATAAACCCCCTGCCTAAAACACACATTGACTGATGACGATCGATGAAACTCCTTCATCGTTTTTATCGATTCATGATTCGTTGGTGCTTTTCACTGCTCGCTAGAGTCTGTCTCATCCTCCAAGTGGTTGGTGTTGTGGTACTTTCCTAGAGCTTCATGACTTGGTGAATCCATACCAATACCCCTTCCCAAGCTCCATATAAATAAGTGAGGGGGAGGGTGAGTAACACAATCAGAATTAATGGGGTTCATTTAACTAAACAACCTTCCTAATTCCAATAGTGTGGTTATAAGAATAAAGGGGATTCAATCCATTTAATGGCTTCACTTTCAGTTTGTCCCGCTACCTCCACTCGGCCATTGGAGGAGCGGAGAATGAAAAATAAAATAACTTTGTTATTTAATTATCCTCTTAATTTTCCAAAAACTTTATTTTTCCCCTGACCATCTACAGTCGAAGTGAAGCCTCCCTTTAGCGAATCCTGGTTCTATGGATTCAATGGTGACCTCTGATTATCAATCTGATCAGCAGTTCAAAAGATAGAAAATTCCTCTCACACATTTACTAAACGTACCTTATAAAAATTCCATAAATTCATTCCAGGCACACCTAGACTCGGAATCACACACAGTCAATTTTTAAAAACTAGTAATAATTATATATAATTAAAAAATTACATGGAAAAATTTGGGTCATTACATTCTACCCAATATAATGATTTTCTTCCTCCGAAGCCACAACATAGACTAATAAAATAAATTGGGGTACTGAGCAAAAATCTAAGCCTCTCGTTCCCATGTACTCTCTTGTAGGTACCTGTGCTACCAGCGAAGGTACCTAGAGGTATCGATCATCGACAAAGGATACACTCCTGTCGATCCTCAATCTCCACTAGAACCTAAGTAAAAGTTTCCCCATCATCAAAGTCTAGCTCACCATGGTCGATGATGTGAGATGGGTCATGAACTTATCTCCTCAACTAGGATACGTGGAAGATGTCATGCTCCCTCTCCAACTGCGGTGGTAGTGACAAGTGGTATGCCACCATACCAATCCTCTAATGTATCAGAAATGGTCTGATAAACCTCGATGAGATTTTTCTACCTCATCCAAATCCCTATAGTCCCAATCAAGCAGAGACTCGCATTAGTACATTGTCCCCCTCAAGGAACTCTAGAGGTCTCCATCTCCTGTCATCATAAGACTTCTGTCTGCACTGTGATGTCTTCATCTGTTCCCGGATGATTTGCACCTTCTCATTGGTATCTTTTACGACATTGGGACCCATAAATGAGGACTCCCCTAGTTCTGTCCGGTATAGATGTGATCTGCATGGTCAACTGTGAAAGCCCTCAAATGGTTCCATACCAATGGTGGAGTGATATATGTTGTTGTATGCATACTCCACCAAGGTCATGTAATCCTCCCAACTATAGCCAATATCATGGATGCAAGCATGAAACTTGTACTCTAGTGTCTAAATGGTATGTGCCTTCTGACCATCCATCTATGGATGATAGGTAGTGATAAAATGTTGATAAGTCTCTAATTCCTCCTATAATCCCTTACACCACTAGGATGTATAACATGTGTCACAGTCAGAGATGAACGTCTATGGCACCCCATGAAGCCGTAAAATATCAATAAATGGAGGCCCCATGATCCCTCTACTAATCCCTACTCTCTGATAGGTTGGAAGTTGGCCGACATGGTGAGTCGGTCAACAATCACCCAATTGGAATCAGGTCCCCTAGAATTACATGGAAGCCCTATCACATGGTCCATGGAAATACCATCTCACTTCCCCTCTGGCACCTCTAGTGGGTAAACTAAGCCTTCTGGAACCTGATGCTCAGCCTTCATTTGCTGACAAGTGAGGTGTTATGAAACAAACTCTACCACGTTTTTCTTCATCCATGGCCACCAGTGTTGATGCTGGATGTCCTCGTACATCTTCTCCTCACCAGAATATACCACCAGAGGGGATTTATAGAACTCCCTAAGCACCTACTCCCATAGTTCCAATGGTACCATGGTGCATCCTCTAAATATAATGATGTGCTCTCCACCTTCATAAAATCCTTCAAGAGACTGTTTTGAGGATATATAAGCATGTATGGGCTCGTATTCAATGTCCCCAAGTAGTGCATCCACAAATTTCTGATGAATTAGGGGATTGGTAGTCATAGACTAGAGGTATGCTTTTCTATCTTTATCCAAAAATGATTTTCGCAGCGTGGCTAGCTACTATGTCATTTCACTTAGCAGTTGTAAACCAGACCTCCTTTTGAGGGAATCTACCACAATGTTCCCCTTCCCATGAGTGTAGACAATCTCAAATTCATATTCCTAGAGAAATTCTATCCAACATCGCACACTCAAGTATAGGTCAATATATGAGAAGAAATACACAAGACTCTTCTGATTATAGTAGACTGTAAATAGTTCACCCACCATGAATTTCTCCCACATCAATAGAACGAAGACCACTACTGATAACTCTCAGTCATGGGTAGCATAGTTATTATTATACAGGCTCAACTATCATGATCCATAGGTGATAAATTCCCAGTACTCTATCAAGAAACAACCTAGTCGGGTCCCAGATGCATCGCAGTAGACTACATACCTAACACCCTCTCCTAGTAGCCTCATGATGGGGGCACTCGTCGGTCTCTGTCCCATCTCTTGAAAGATCTGCTGACACTTCTCCGTCCATAGGAAATGGGTCCCCCTACTTCATAAAATAATAAATTACCAATATATTTATCTGAAAATTATTTTCATTAAATATTTATTAAATTATAATAATAAGATATTAATGTTAAATTTAAATGAACTAAGAATGTGGTAGGTGAATATAATTTATACAACTAATATTTTGTTGAGTTTATAATAAAAACCTCAACTACAAAAGGATCCATCATTAATCTTTCAAAAATATAAAAAAATTACTAACTTCATTTATAATACACTGGACTTCATTATATTATTTTATAATCTATCTTGTTATTTTTTCATCTTCAACCAAGGGGTATTAATATATAATAATAAAATAAGATCATTCCAAATAAATTTAGATAATATATACTTATTTGATTTTATTTGGATGAAATAACCAATGGTTATTGATAAGTGGTTCCATCAATCAAACAATACAAAATATTCTAGATATAAGTATTTTTATTTTATGTTATTTAAATTAATCTTATTTTATATAATTAAATTCATCTTCAATTAATGGGTTTCTATTTTTTGTATATTTAAACAAAATTGATATATTTAAAACTCATAATCATGTTTCATGAAATTATATTAGCATTAATACCTTAAATAATCTTTTAAATTATATTAGATTAAGTCATAAGTTCCATATTTGTTGGAGAAATATTCAAGGATGTATATATTTGTTTGATCATAAATTTAAGAAGAATACAAATATGGTTTTGGTCGAGTCATTAAAAATCATAAAAAATTAACATCGGATATTTAAAGCTATTAATTATTATTATTATAAAAAAATTAACATTTTTATCCATGGACCTCATAAAATTATTATTATAATATTGGTTTATAATGAAAAAAACACCTAGAGGCCTATAAAACACAAAAAGAATTTTCTTACGGGCTCTCTCTTATTTTTTGAAACAAAAAAAAGTGTCCAATCAAATATCTTTTTTATTATGACATTATTCCATGGGGTTAGTGTGACTAGAGTGGGTGAATCTCTAGGTAGGATTTCCTTTAATCATTATATGTAAAATTTTTAATTTTGAGAAAAAATTATGAATTTATAAAAGAGGAACCATTTACAATGATGATACATGCATGCTTTCACATATTTGAAAGTGTATTTTCCTCATTATAATGTGTTATATGTGATTTTTAATAAATAGATTTTTTATTTTGATATTACCTATGTTTATGAACACCATATAATATTTTGACTTAACATAGAACTAAAATTTGAATATTATATTCTAGTGGAAATGAGATAATTTTATTGGTAGATATCTTTGATGTAGAGACTATGCTGATAGGGATACAGATACATATTTCTATTAGAAATAGATATCCAAGAATAAAATATCAATTTATAGTAAGTAATCCTCAAAAAATAGCATTGTATGTGAGAACATTGACTAGTTTAATGAAATTCAATGGGGTGTTATCTGAAGTTCCAGACATCACCACATTGTTTCTTGGAGGCATTCAATCCCTTAATTACATTGAGAAAATAATTTTTTTAAATTTCGAGGTTTTTTATTATAAGATTGGTGTATATTTCTAATAATTATAAAATATATTCTACGGGTATTTTTTCATGGTATTTTCATATAAAATTAGTTGGGTGGACTAAGATATATTTCAAGGAAACAGGATAGAGATGAATTGTGTCTATAATAAAAGATCACCCTTTGATTACAATAGATATTTCTATATAAATTTTTATTATTCTTATTTATATACGTACTTTTGTGTTATTAAATGCTTCTGAATTCTCACTATTTATTGTTATACACACCCATGCATTAACACTCAAAGGTTTTTGGGAGTTAATTTCCTATAACAAAATATATATTAAACTTTAGATTACTATGATATATTCATATAACACGCTAAATTTATTTTTATATGATGTGTATGAATTGTTTTTCAGATTTTTGATCACATCATTAATTTATAATAATTCTGTAATATAATGAGAATCTTTAAAACTTGTGGGAATATATATATATATAAGAACTAGTTTTATAGTCATGATAAAGTAGACTAGTTTGAAACAAACAATATTTTACTACTAGTTTCATTGTTTTTTGATGATTGTGTTTTTTTGGGTGAGGTAGAAGTTGGTATTTCCTCAGATGGAATGGAATTATATTGATTGTTTTTCGTAGACATTGTTTGAAAAAATCCAACCCTCCTTACTTTTCCTCATGCTTGCATCCAATTGTTGGGTTGTCTTAGAATCCAGTGTGGGTGCTTCCACAGTAGGGTCTAAGCTTATTCATGCCGAGATCGGAATTTCTGGTTCAGAGCATCCCTAGCCCACCTCACTAGAGATGCCCCTCAATGTTGAATTGGGTGATTTATTCTTGGGTCACAATGTATTGGCCTCATTTCCCATGAAATTTCATACAAGCTTCATTGGTTGCAGTAGCGGTGGGAGTCACATAGATCTTGGTGGGGTTCTTTTAAGATGGTCTTCGATGATGCTGTTTTATTCTCGTGATGTCTTCATGAATAGATTTTCTGATCAATGAGTGTGATATTGCAGACTTTTGTGTCTTTTTGAATTTCCTTCTATGGTGGTGATGCTTTGTGGACCTTCAGTTCATTGTTGAAGTGTTTTGAAACCATTTTTCGAATAGAGTGATGCTCTAGTTGAGGTTCAGACAATGAGTTTCCACCTAATCGTTGATTTTTTTATTTCTATGTTTGAGAGGGTATACAATTTCCATCAGTATAATTCTCGTGCATTCATGAATGAGATAGTTAGTCGAGTAGTGATAAGTTGGTGGAATCTGGTCATAATGTTTGTTAATGTTATGTAGGGACTTTTCATTGTTTTCTTGAATGTGTTGTTTTTTGTCTTGATGTTTGAACATGGATGTAATGACCCAATTATTTATAGAATAATATTGTGTGATTTATATTAATAAGTATGAATATGAAATTAATTTTCTGTAAAAGGGGTTGTTTTTTTTCTAATAGCGTACTTGACATGAAACAATGGGCTTCTCCAAAATCTTATATTACAAAAAACATTGAATTATACTGAAAAATAATACAATAATAATATTATTATTTTAAATGGCAGTTAACTCCTAGCCATTGGAATAGAGGAAATGAATAGTATCAACATAATTTTGAAATATAGTTTACACATGTTTAAATGATGATTCATTGACTACCAATTTTATTAGAAATGGAAAACAAACCAATTGAATATAATTGATATGTCTTTTTTTGAAAACTAATTTAAAAGATAATAATTGTGTTTTCATGTCACTCTTTATGGATTTTTATTTAATTAAAAAAATATGATATATTTTCAATGTAATTTTATAAATTCATCTTATATGTTCCTATACGTGATTTAATAATAAATTCATTCTTTTTGGATAAAAGAAGGATTTTTCTAAAAATGAACATTTACCACATTTTAATGGAGATCCCATTTTAAATATATTTTTTTACACATTAATATTTTTTATTTTAGAAAATATTATTCTTCATTATATGCATAACACCAAAATTTTCTTTGGTTGAAATGATGTTTTTTTCTGCTAAAGGTCAATTTTTATTGAAGACTGAAAATACCGCTTTTTAATTAAGAACTTCCTTTTCATATAATGTATTTGAATATTTAGATTTTACTTCTAATTGGTTTTAAAATTTAATTTGATTATATTTTAACCATTTTATCCAATTTTGTTCATTTGAAATAATTCCTTTATTTAATTGGACATAAATACACGTTAATCATTTGGTAGTTTTTACCTCTTAAAAATAGGCTTTTGTTTTGACAATAGGAATTAATTTTTAATTAATTTATGATACTTCTGTGTTTTAAATTTGAAAAAATGGATTCAATATTTGGAATCAAGAGGTCGAAATTGTGTAAATAGTTATCTTTTATTTTTAAACATTATGAATATTTACTTTAGTAAATATTTTATTTTCAATGGTGAATTGGTAAATCTTGTTAATAAGGGTCAAAAAATAATATTATAATAATTTCAAATTACTCATACACATGTTCAAATCCTATTTTCAGATAAATTTCCGTCCATTACCATCCTTGGGTTGATTATGGGACCCCATGGAGCGACATGTAAGTGAAAATGACATTTTATGAAAATTAATTTAAAGTAAAGGAAAATTTATCATAAACATATATATTTTAGTAAAATAATTTTTATATGGGTTTATATAAGTGATATTTTCTAATATAAATATAAAATTGAAATAAAAAATAGTTTATACATCATTTTCTTTTATTTATAATTTTTTGACATTAAATAAATAAATTTATATATGAAACAATGGTGATGTGTTTATTACCTTTTAAATGAAACATTTAAATAAATTATAATATAAATGTTAAAATAAATTTATTTTCAAACTTTTTATTCCATCAACTAATTTCATGGGTAACTATAACATATTTTATTTTATTTAAATCATTTTATTCTATTAAATCGTGTTTTTATCACATTATGAAAAATCATTTTCTAAATAGTTTCCAAATTCACATAAATAAGTTTTAAAAAAAATTATTTTATTAAATGATAAATTAATTATACAATTCTATGGTTTTTCCTAATGACTTATATAATGTTAAAAATATCATTAATGAACCACATTAGGTTCTTTATTTATTTTATAGTAGGTATATTAACCATATAATATGAATTTAAAAGAACACATTTTAAAAGCCAAATTAGTTAAATATGGGTTAAAGATAAAAGATAGGGTTAATTTTATGAACTAAACAAGTATAAAACATATTTAGTGAAAGTATTTAGATACATACTCAAGTTATATTTTATATAACTAAATTTGGAGCCTTTATAAACTGAAAATTAATTTATAATAAAATAATATTTCTTAACACTTCTAAATAGTACTTCCTCCCTCTTATAAAAAGGATTCATCCCAACCCATTTAATCACTCCTATCAAACCACTTGGTTCGTCCACCCTCTTCCCAAATAATCTTACAACCCCCCCCCCCTATTCCTCTTATACTTCATAACATAGGCATAAGGAATTTCAATAAATCCTTTTTTCAAATCAAAAGGCACTTACACGATTTAGAGGTAATGTCTTCTCTCAAGTTCTCTTCCTTTATTTTACCTATTCACTCCATATTCTATTAATATTATTTTTTTACATAACAAAAACAGTATCCTCAACACACAATGAAATTTTTATGTGATGAATTTGATCAACACTTATCTAGACCTTCATCTAATGTATTTAGAATAAATTGTTTCTCTGGATAGTGAACTACTACCTCATGATACAATGAATGTTCAATTTTCCCGTACCACCTCTCATGGTTGAAAATATTGTGGAACTGTATTTATAAGTGATATATATTATATTTATATTGTCTCTATATTTATTTTTATCTCATTTATATAATACCTTTATGTTTTCCATAATATGTAATATGATAATTTCATTTGAGGAAGTACCGACTACCACTCCCTAATGATGATATGACTCGTTCATTCCATACATGGAATGTATAATGGATGGAATTAATGAAACTATGTAACTTATATAAAATAGGATATTATTCTAGAATTATAATACACTTATGTATCATTGGTTTTTCATTTCCTTAATAATGAAAAAATGGAAGTAACGTTCATGCGTACGTACAACTTACCGTCTCCATTAAAGATGCATTTCATTTTCATATATCCAATTGATATGGACTATTATAAATACATATATATAGTGTATATATATGATATATATTATATATAAATCATTAATATCATTCTAGAGATAATGTACTTTGGACCAGATGGATAATTTGTAATTATAACACATTCATTTTGGCTCAAGTATATAACATCGACAAAAAGACAGATATGAATTTGAATAATTTCATGATTGTTAAATCAAGGTAAAAAGTAATATAAATGTAATAATAAAAATTAAAAATTATATGATGAAATTATAATTAACTTACGATTATTATTCACAAAGATAAATAATGAACAAGAAAAGTCGAACACAAGTCATGGGAACTTCTTAACCCAATATCAATTATTTAGGTTGATCTTATAATTCTTGTATATGTCATGATATGATTATGTGAGAAATGATTTTTCCTATAAGTTATTGTGTTTATAATTTAATTATGTGTTATTATAGTGAATACACATAAGTGGTCTATTTTATTTACAAAATGATATTTGTAAGGAAACCTTTTACTCTCTTATTTTAGTCAAAGACTTATTTTATGTTATGTATTTTAATTTCTATTTTATTAAATTGGGATAAGTTATTATGTATCCTTATTGTGGTAAATTATATTTCCATGTAATGAGACACCCTTATTCTCTCATCAATTCATTTTATTAATTTTCATCTGACACTATTATGTTGTGGACTTTTTATAAGGGAATTTCTAAACTCAATTTCAACTATTTGGTTATTTTGTATACTTCGTTGATTATATTATGTCAATATTATTCTATAATTGATTATTTATTTATTTATGTTCTAATATAAACTTTTCGTTATGTGGATATTTTTTTCAACACCTAATCACCCAATTGATTAATTCTTATGTCATTTATACGATCTTCGTAGGTTATTTTGTCCCAATTTACATTCCATTGAGGCTTATTTTTTATTAAAAACAAATTCACTTTTATATGGTGTATATAATTCCATTTTACATATTATATCATAAATCTCCTTATTATCGTGATATTATAATATTTTGTTAATTTTATTCTGTAATTATTTTTATTTAAGTATTCTTTCAGGAGGTAAGGGAATCTTTAACTAAAACATTTTTTTAAATGTTTTAATCATTTATTCTTCTAAAAATTTCTCATAAATGACTGTGTTTTCAAAATGTTTTTAAGGATTTATTTATATTGACATTAATATTTTATTATTTTAATTTCTTTTAAAAGTTTCAAAGTGGGGTGGGACACTTTAATTTAAAAATATCTTTATTAAATGTTTTAAATTGTTTTGAAAATGGATCTAATATTTCAATATCTTGAAATGATATGTTGTGATTTAAATATAGAAATGTTATATTTCCATTAGACTTGTTTTATGTGATATGAAATGGTTATAGTTCATGGGAATTGTTTGCGTATATGGGAGGTTACCTAATAAACCTTTGGAAGGTAAGCTCGATATATCTCTCCAATGCATTGGGTAGCATGAATAAGGTAAATTTTAATGGTTCTCCTAATATATTAAGGTAATATATTGGGATGTGTATTCCAAACATAATGCCCTATGTAGTTGTGAAAGCTACAATGTATGTATGTAATGGATTCGACAAGTTACCATTGTGATTTATGATTTCGTTGTGTTATTCATAAATCAAATTATTGCATGAAGTATGTTAATGATCTATGTTACATTAATGAAACATATGATTTCTTGATTTATATATATTCATGGACTAATGTTTTCTTAACTTATTTTATATTCCTTACTGAGATTTTTATTCAAATCCCATGTTTATGAATTTTTTTCATAGGATATAAGGAATGGTAGGAGAAATGAATAATTGAAGAAGAATTATATCAAGAACGGAACTCTTGTTTTATTTAAGGTGTGTTATTATAGTGAAAAAATTTGGATATAGTTGAAGTTTCTACTTCTTAATATTCAAGTTGCTATGTATAATTTATGATATGATTTTCTAAAGATATAAACCTTAAAATATCCTCAATGTGAATTATTAACATAATTAATTATTATATAATGATTAATGTCAGGTCCTAATAGTTGGTATTCGATATCGGTTTACACAACATTAGGGATTATGAGTTTAATTTGAAAGTGTGGTTTTCCCCTATGTCTATTATTTCAGTTAAATAATTTTGTATGACATTTTTAAATCAAGGGAATTTGGTTACATATGGAATGAGGAGGATATCAAAAAATATTCTTATATGTCCCTAATTACTTGACTGTAAAACAAATTCCATGTAATGTTCTGATGATTGTGAATATTTTTCTTGCATACAACTCACTTGCAAGTAGTTGTTTGAATTATCGAAAACCTCCACCATAACATTATATCATCGCAGATCATGGGTTGTATTAATCAAATCTGATTTTCTCAATATTCTAATATTTTCATGAAAGGTTAATATTTTCAAAGATATTACAAATATTTTTCCTTATAACAAGATTTTGAAGCATATTTTGATTTTGAAGAAGTTGCTGAAGAAGGATACCCTTGAGAAATCTATTTATATTTGCTTTTAAAATAGAGACTCTCAGTATATACATATGGTATTTTATAATGACATTTGATTGAATGATTCAACACAAAATCGGTCTAACTATTTTATAAAAATCACATTTTATCATATGTTTTGAGATTATTTGGCATAAAGGATTATTTTATGAAACTATTTTTATGCAAACACCTGTATGACTGATGTTGTAGAAGGTGTATTTGGATAAATGAAGAAAATATTTTCAAAGGATCTCTAAATCATTCTTGTAATGAATGGACCTTCTACCTACGTGAACAAGATGACGATAAACCCATGTGGACACCATAATCAAGGTATGTTGTTATTTCTTTTGGGAATTGTTTTATTTTAGCATATAGAGGTGAAATAAAGAATTTACAGTATATACAAGAATTAGTCAATTAATATGTTGAG
Organism: Viscum album; assembly: GCA_963277665.1. NCBI lineage: Eukaryota > Viridiplantae > Streptophyta > Magnoliopsida > Santalales > Viscaceae > Viscum > Viscum album. Next base: position 1,649,967,512 of record OY728121.1, on the reverse strand, counting down.
GTCTTAATGAGTTGGTAATAAAATTATAGGTATAATACAATCTTTGATGTGAAAACATGTTAGGGTTATTTTTGAGATTTATAAAAAGGATAACGTGTAAAATGGGTGATAACTCATCACATCAGAATAATCTATGGGAATCGAAACCACATCCAAATTGTGATGGGGATTTATCACCTACCACTTGCCTTCGTGAAGTCTTTGGTTAGTATTACTTATTATTTTTAGTTAAACGATTTTATGGATTAGTAATAATATTATTTTTGGAACTTATGTTTTATCAAATGGATGTCCTTACTATAAGAAAATAATTTGGTGATTAAGTGATAAATGTATATTTCGAAGATATTTTAACTTTTGGGAACACTATAAGCCCAAAGAAAATAGAATACTATGGGATTTAAATTGAGGAGTAATGGTGGAATATTATTTTGGAATAATTTTTTTTTATTGGGGACATATATAGATTTGGTTTATTTAAGTAAATAATTATCCAATCATAGAGAATATGCGATTAGATTAATTACACTTCAGTATGGGAATTTATGAGTAGTCTGTGTTATTTAGAGATAAATGTTAAGATTTAATTTGGAAGAATACGTGATTAAATTTTTCTATGTATTGGGATTCAGTCTTAGTTTGGATTGAAATGTATAATATTAAGGACAATTGTGTATCGAAATATATTTGTTGAACTTTGGGTAATGTTTGTTGAATTTTTGAGATTAAAGTAGTATTTAGTTTTATATAATGATTTGTCTTTTTAGGGATTATCGGTTCCTGTACTAACCATTTTGGTTTTAGTAAATTTCTAAAGGAAGGGGAAATATATAGTTCATCATTCATTTATTATTTGATTCTCTATTTGTTGATTCTAGCACATCATCTGTGACCAAGTCAACTTGAATATTCATCATTGAGAGAAAAGATGAGTTTGTGGTAAAATTTTGTTAATGGAAGACACTCTACATGGAATGTATGTATTTTTCCTTATGATATTAGTCTAGGTAGTAATAATATTTTTCAACCCTATAAAAAATATTCATGAAAAAATGATATATACATTCTTTTATCAACATAATTTTACCTAATAGCAAATTTATTATATTTTGGTGGTTTACATTCTGTGATCAAGTTCTCTATCACTCCCTTTTAGTCTATGATGGTTAGTTTATCTTCCATATCCATTTTTTACAACATAGAATCCTAGTATTTTTTATCTTGGGTCACATTGATAATTATATTTCTTTCTTTTAAAGTGATATTTTATCACTCTTTTTCCAATTTGGAATTTTCAATGATATTTCCTAACCCAATTTTAAAATTTCAAGGTTGCAATTTCCAAAAGGGGGAAGGATGTAATGATCCAGGTATTTATAGAACTATATTTTTTGATTTCTATTAATACTTATAAATAAGATATTAATTTTAATTTAAATGGGATACTTTTCTCTGGTAGCGTACTCGACACGCAACAACAGGCTTCTCTGAAATCTTACACTGCAAACTGATTTGAGTTATACTGTAAAATAATACAATAATATTATTATTATTTTAAATGAAAATTAATTCCTAGTGGTTGAAATGGAGGGAATAAAAAGTATCAACTGAAATTTTAAATATGTTTTATACGTGTTAAATGATGATTCATTTATTACCAAATTTATTAGAAATGGATGTAAAGACCAATTGAATATAATGGATGTGTTTTTATGAAAACCAATTTAAAAGAGAATAATTATTTCTAATATCACTCTTTATGGATTTTTATTTAATTAAAAATATATGATATATTTTAAATTTAATGTTTTAAATTCATCTTATATGTTTTCCAGATATGATATAATAATAAATTCATTCTTTTCTGATAAAATATGTATTTTTCTAAAATTGCAGTTTTTCCACCTTTTGATGAATAACCCTTTTTAAATCTTGTCATTGACACCATTATATGTTTTATTTGAGAAAATATACTTCTTCTATAGAATCAGAGCATCAGAATTTACCTTGGATGAAATTTTTCTATTTTTCATCTAAATTTCAATTTTAAAAGAATATTGAAAAATACTGCTTTTTAATTGAAAACTACCTTTAAATATAATTTATTTATGAATTTATATTGTAATTTTAATTGGTTTTAAAGTGTAATTGTTTTATATTTTAACCATTTAATCCAATTTTAGTCATTTTACGTTATTTCATTATTAAATTGGACATAAAAACATCTCAATCTTTTGGTTGTTTTTATCTCGTAAAAACACGCTTTTTGTTTTGATAAGGAGAATTAATTTTAAATTAATTTTTGCATCTTATGTGTTTTGAATTTGGAAAAATGGATTCAAGATTTTTTATCAGGAGTTCCAAATTGTTTAAATAGTTAACTTTTAATTTTAGACATTTTGAATAGAATCATCACTAAATATTTTATTTAGCATGGTTAATTATAAATCTCATAAATAAGGTCAAAACAATAATATTAGAAAAATATTAAACTACCCTTAAACATGTTATAACCTTATTTTATCATACATTTTCGACCATGTAAATACATGGGTCGATTTCAGGTCCCCATGGAGCCACTTTTATGTGAAAATGACATTTTATAAAAATTAATTTAACGTTAAAGAAAATATAACATAAATGTATATCATTTAGCAAAATAATATTTATATGGTGTTATATAAGTGATAATTTATACTATACATAATCATTATATAGTTAAAAATATTTCATATTTCATGGAACTTAATTTTTAATTTTTATAAATTAGATAAATAAATTTATTTTTGACACAATGGTGATGTAGTGATTCCCTTTTTAATGAAAGATTTTAATAAATTGTATTATGAATGTAAAAATAAATTTATTTTGAAACTTTTAATGCTATAAAATAGATTTTTGGGTAGATTTGAAATATTATATTTGATTTAAATAATTTTATTCAAATGAATCGTGGTGTTATCACTTTATGAAACATCAATTACTAAATAGTGTCAAAATGGACATAAATGAGTTTTTTTAAAAAAATATTATTCTATTAAATGATATAAATATTATAAAAATCTAATATTTAGAAAAATGACTTATATAAGTTTAAAAATATCATTAATGACCCACTTGAGGTTTTTTTGTCATTTTATTGTAGGTATATTAACAATATAATATGAATATACAAGAAGACATGATAAAAGTTAAATTAGGTAACAAAGGGTTAAAGTTAGACAATAATCCAATTTTCTGACCTAGAAAATCCAAAAACCTATTGATTGAGAGGAGTTCTATCCATAAATATCTTCTCTTCTACTTAACTATCTTTTTGGCCTTTATAATCTGAAAATGATATTATAATAAAATAATATTTCTAGACTCTTCTAAATAGTTCCACATCCCTCTTATAAAAAGGCTTCAACCCAACCCATTTAATAACTCTTATAAACCCATGTGGATCATCCCAAATCTGACCAAATAATCTACCAAGATACCAATATTCCTCCTAAAATCCTTAACTTAGGATTAAGGAACATCAACAAAGACTTTTGATTCAAAACAAAAGGGAGTTACCTGATTTAGAGGTAACATATTCTCTCAAGTACTCTTCTTTTGTTTTACTTCTTCACTATATATTATATTCTTATTATTTTATAAAATCAAAAAACCAGTATCCTAAATATACTAGGATTTTTTTGATAGTTTTTATAACCACTCTTACACACACCTTCGTCTTATGGATTTAAAACATACTGTTTCTATGGACGGAACTACTACCTCACGAAACGATTATTGTTCGATTTTTCCGTACCACCTCTCATCGTAACCGTTATGGTGGCACTATATTTATATATTATATATATTATATATAAATTTTCTAAATTATTATTTATTTTTTTCATTTATATCATACCATTATGGATTTCATTTTGGGTAAATACGATAATTTCATTTGATAAAGTGCAGACTACCGCCCCCTCAATGTTATATGACTCTTTAATTCCATACATGAAACATATAAAGTATTTCATTAATAAACCTATATAGCTCAAAAAAATATTTTATTATAATGTAATTATAATATACCTATGTATCATTTGTTTTTCATTCATTTAAAAATAAAAAATAAATGAAAGTAGCCTTCATGTGTATGTACGGTTTACTGTCTGCAATAACGATGCATTTCATTTTCATATATCCCAATAATATATACTATAATAAATAAATGCATATATATATATACTGGATATATATTATATATATGATATCTAAATCATGATTATCATTTTGGGGATAATGTACTTTTGACCCCACGGACAGTTTTTAATTATAACATGTTCATTTTGACTCAAGTACAGAACATCGATAAAAAGACCGATGTGAAAATGAACAATTACATTATTTTTATACAAAGGTAATAAGTAATATAAAAGGAATAATTAAATAAAATTTTTTTATGTATAATTAACCTATGATTATTATTCAGGGATATAAAGAATGAACATGACAAGTCGAACAAATGGTAAAGAAACTTCTTAACCTAATTTTCATTCTATATGTGGATCATATACTTCATGTTTATATAATACTATGATTATATGAGAAATGAATTATAATATCTTATCTCGTATTTATACATTATTTTTGTGTAACTATAGTGAATACACACAATTGATCTTTTATGGTAACCTTTTACTCTCCTCTTTTAGTCAAATACTTCTTTTAGGTTATATCTTTTAATTTTCATTTTATTATGTTGGGATATTTTCTTCTACATCCTTATTACTGTAAAAGTTTTTCCATGTTATGGGAGAAAATTTTCTCTCTCATCAATTCTTTTTCATAATTTTTAACTAACACCATTAGGATATTGAATTTTCATAAGGGAATTTATAAACTCAATTTCCACTGTTTCGCTTTTATGCATACTTCGTTTATTATATTATGTCATGATTATGTGAGTAATAAATGTTTATTTATTTATTTTGTAAATTTCACTTCCCTTTGTGTGGATAAACTTCTAAAACACATAATCACCCCATTGTTAAATTCTTACGTAATTTATATGATCTTTGTAATGGATTTTGTCTCAATTTACATTCCAATTAGACTTATTTGTTATTATACACCAATTTAATATTTTACGGTGTATATAGTTACATTTGAAATACTATATCACTATTCTCCTTATTCTCATGATATTATACTCTTATTTTATTATTATTATATATTTATTTTTTCATGAATTTTATCAATATTTAAGGGACTATTTAACTAAAACATTGTTTCAAATGTTTTAAAGGTTTCTTCATATAAATATTTCTCGTTAATGTCCATGTTTTCAAAATAGTTTTATGGATTTATTTATATTTAAATTATTTTTATAAAAGTTAATTTATATTGAAAGATTCAATGTGGTAAGGGTAACATTGATTTAAAAATATCTACAATAACTGTTCTAAATGGTTTTGGAAATGGATTGAATATTTTAATATAATGATATGATATGTTGTTATTGAAATGTGAAATTGTTATCATTACTTATATGTTTTTTTGTTATGAACATGTTATGGTTCTTGGTCATTGATTACCTATATGGGTGGCTCTGGGAAAACCTAGGGCGGGTGACCCTAAGATAGCTCCCAATGCATTGGGTAATGTAACGGAGGTAAACATTAATGATTCTCCAAAGATATTTAGGGAATATATTGTGATGGGTATTCAAAACGTAACTCCATAGAGAGTTTTTAATTCTATAATGTATGTATGTTATAGATTCCACAAGTTACAATTGTGATTTATTATTTTTATGTGTTATTCAAAAATCTTGTGATTTCATGAGGTATGTTAAGGATTTACACTTTTTGATTTAAATGTACGATTTCATGATTTATATATATTCATGGACTAAGGTTTTCACCCTAATTTTATATCCCTCACTGATATTTTTATTCCCATCCCATGTTTTTTAAATGTTTTTCATAGATTATAAGGAAGGGTAATAGAAAATAATAATGCAATAAGATATATATCAAGAAAACATCTATTATTTTATTACGAATTAATATTATTGTGAAAACATTAGGATATAGTAGATGTTTATAGTTTGTAATGTTAAATTTTTTATGTATTATTTATGACATATTTCCCAAAATCTATAAACCTGAAAATATCTACAGGGTTAATTATTGACATAAATCATGATTATGTAATGTTTAAAGTTGGGTCCTTACAATGGAGTCATCGTTTTGTTTTAGGTCTTTGATGTCATTTTGGTTTCCTAGTTTTTCCTCAAATATTCTTTTGAAACAAAATTGTAATTTTTTGTCAAAATACTTATCTAATAGAAATGGTTTCATGATGATAGTACTACCCATTTGAATGAAATATAATAATTGTGCAGTAACATATTCCTATATTTGAGTACGTGTTTTAGTCTATAGAATTAAGATCACTATTTATGTGTATCATGAATCACATACCTTGATGAATACTAAAAACCATAATGTATTTACTCATAGAATGTACCTTTGATAATTTGTCTCTAGACTAGTATCTCAAGGATTGAATAGTTTTAATAAAATTTTTCACTTCTAATATTTCGAAGACGATACCAATACACAGTGTTTGAACAAAGAAGTGTTTCAAAAAAAATTCAATGCCATGGATGATTATAGACAAGATCTTCTCAAAAATTCAAATAATGATAAATTAATAAGAAATAATTCTGATATAATTATGAATCTTACATACTGAGTTGTAAGTTGAAAAAAGGATTATATTACACATTAGTATATGTTATGAGGTTTTCATTTTTTTTAGACTTATTATTTTTTGTATGGGGGCCATATTGTGTCACTATATACTTCTCTTTAGTCTTCGGGGTGGACACACTGAGAAAGTAGTATATAGGGTTACACACTATGTTTCACAAAAATCTCTATAGATTCTATTGAATATAATTATATAAATAAATCCAATTCTTTTGTGTAAAATCTATTCATGTTATATTGATGAAAAATTAAATCACAATATTTTTCATGAAAACAATAAGTGATTTGAATTTTATCTACTATTTATTTAGAAGAAAAATAAATTTTATATTTCATTATTCATGATATATAAGAATATAATATTTACTTATTTATAAATTAAATGAATAATATTAATATTTAATCATATATTTAGTGAATAAAATATTTATTTTTTTAAAAAAACATAATCTTCTTGGGAAGGTCTCATAACTTTTATGGATGTTTTTGGATAAATTTAATGATAAAATTAATATAAATTAATATCATTTTAATAAATATTTATATATATATTTATAATATATTATTATTATAATACATTTATTCTAAAATTATAATTGTTTTATTATTATTTTAAGGGTGTTTTTATGCGAATGTTTTTACTGTTAAATTAAATGAAAAGGATTTAATTGTAATCCAGTTACATGTAACCAATGAGTTAAAAAAATTAATTTCATTAACTTGTAATTCACATTGAACATAATTCTTCTGTCAATATATAAAGAGATAATTATAGGTAACCCTCCCTTGTCAATAAAATTTTTAGAAATAGAAATATATTTCAACATAGGAGAGAGAATGAATGATAATAAGTAGTTCACTCTCTTAAAAAAATGATACATTATGAAAAGAGTCCCTATATCCATAGAACATTTAGTGATATTTATAAAGGAAATAGGGTTTGGATTTATGAATTAATCTATAAGTCCCTAATCCAAAAGCCACTAAACGTTTCCATGAGCCTCTGGGTCACATGGCCTCTAGCACGCCTCCCTATGAACCAAAGGCTCTCTTCTAGAAGTGGGAGTCTAAGATGGAACATTGGGGTGACTATACCCTCATCATTATAGTGTAGCATAGTGGGGTAATCACATTAATTAATAGGGGAGTCATATAAAATATTTAAGAAGTGGTATATAACATTTATATTACAGTAGTAATTGTAATTCATACTCGGATGAACAATCATATTCAAAATGATGTATGTCATGTCTCCATCAAAAATTAAAGTAAATACATGGAAACATAAAACTTTTGAATTACATGTATCAAAATAAAAAATAATTAAAAATTACTTTCTCTAGATTAGTTTGATCATGTTCTATCATACTAAAAAGAATAAAAAATAATGCATTGTAAAGCGGGAACATTCCTAGGTCCTTACCTGCAACAATGAAGTCTGTTTGGTTACCCAATGTTTTCCCATAGAAGTGTGAGATAACACTTAGTTGGACACCACTAACAGTGTCTATAACAAATGCAGTCTCTCTGATATAAACAGAAGAAGTGTACAACATATAACATTAAAATAAAGTTTATATAAAGGTCCGACATAATCCAGCTATCATTTAGAACTCTAAACCAGCAACCATAAAAATGAGTAATCTTTAAAACATGATAAAGAGGGGTTGATACCATCCATTATAACAACTATAATCTATTATCCATACAATTCCTATCAGTAAAAAATGATAAACATCCAATAGGGCCTATGTCGAGTAATCTAATTTCAGTCCCCAAGGGCTGGACACAAGGTATACAGACCAAGGAATCCCCATTGACTAATGTTGTGAAATCTAGTTTTGGGACCACAAACATATCAAATGATTACTAATGTCTAAGTCATCCAATGTAATCGGGATCCATATAGTAGAAATGTCAATGGGATCATATGTAATCCTAAACCTATGGAGTAAAAATTCCAATGTCATTCAATGATGTTCTAAATTTAGGGAGTAGAAATGTGCATGTTATTCAACATTATATCATTTTTAATACCAATAAATCCATTATCATAATTATATCATAAAAGATAAAATTTTTATTCTTTAAAAAAATACATTTATCAATTATCACATTCATAACATATTTCGTAACAATTAATAATACCTGAGATTATCCAACTCATCCCACATTTCCAGTTAATCATTTAATAAATTTATTTTCATGTAAACATATGTAAAATGAGGGAAAATCCCCTCTTAATATCTCATTTAATTCATTACATTTCCCACTATGATGGTGAGGTCACACACACTCCCAACTGGTGATATAGCATGGAGAGGATTCATAAACACACCTCATGAGTGGTCTTAGATTAGGTCCACAGCCTCCAAACATAACATAGTACTAAAAATGAAACCTAATGCAGTTTCAAAAAATTAATAAAGGCATTAAATTTATTTTAGAATAAATTACCTAAATTTTTGTGGTGTTTAAAAATGATAACATATTATAAATCCACAATACGTGATGCGAAAATGTATAGACCACCTACTGTATACCATTGTTAGTACACTCATCTAGTGTTGACTCGTATCAGAACCAAGATTAGAAAAAAATGATAGAACTATTGAATACGCAGAAAATAATAAATATTAAACTTTACCAAAAATAAATTTTTCAGTATGAAGACAAATTAATAATGTAACGGGGAAAATTAAGTACTCACCCACACGGATCCAATGAGACAAACGTTGTTGGAATCTGAATCGTGATCTTAAAATTGGTTTAACACATACCATGAAGTCTTAATGAACTAGATGGGAGAGTTTTTTCTCTTACAAAAGATAAAATTGTTAAATAAAATAGATTATATAGATTTTATGGGTAAAGTGGTCATTTTAACCAAAAAACACTAGGTTTCACGATTTCACCGCACTGTTAGCCAAACCATACTCCAGTCAGCTTAACATCTCTTTTTAAGAACTCATACCCCAAATGGTTCATTTGAATGGTTTGGTAATCTAGGAATAAACGTTTTTTAGGATATTCATAAGATTTTATATCTTAATGCATTGGAGTGCAGCACTGGTTTCACGATTTCCTCAAAAAATATGGCCATGATTTTCTATATTCCCAAGACAGTTAATAGTAAAAATGTGTCATGGTCAGTAAATTTTCTAATATCCATGTGGCACAAATTATTTATCCAAAACCAAGGCTTCAAGGCATTGAACAATCCCCAAACACCCCTTAAAACACTATTCAACTCATTAGGCTCTCACATTAAGAAAAAATATATGGATTAAGCTGAAATTAAAAACGTCTATACCCTATACGAGAACATTGGATATTAACACCCCCCCCACTAAGTGAAATTTTTCCCTGAATTACCCTTATAATGGTGTCCAAGCATGGTTTAAGAATAAATCTGGTCACTGGCCATCTACACCTTCCTTACACAACCAAATACCATCCTATAAATGATCATTCTTCTCAATAACATATACTAGAGGATCTGACTAGCCTCATAGAACAATCATGCACTAATCAGAAATTTGTATAGGATTGTCCACTAAGGATGCATATACCTATAACTCATTCTCTTCTAGATTATGATTATGATATAGGTAAGGATGATTATGATTTAGTTGACATCAATTGAAGATGTGATGCCTGGATTGGTACCTCTAAGGTAATAGAAACCTATACAAAACCTGATCGAATCTCTCCAAAATCTCAAACTGACTAACTAATCATGGTGATATCTCACTGTGTCTCCTAATCTTCTTGTAACCTTGTCTCTAAGAGATATATAAAAATTCCATATCCCCAACCTCAAACTCAAGAGGTATTCAATGGATATCAATGTAGGATTTAGGTTTAGAATGTGTAGTCTGCCTCCTAGTCAACTAGCCTTGCTTTGATGTCTCCTTCATGAGATGTGGTTAGAGAAATTTTTCCTTGCCTATGTTTAATTGGTGAAGAGATAATCGGTATTTAATATATTATGAAACCTCATAAGGTTCCATATGTCAAGTCAAAAATTAAAAATAATTTAATAACAACTCAACCAGGAAGATATGTTTCTCCCAAGAGCCCCTAAAATCAAGGGTTCTTTCTTCCTGAAATTCTTCTAGAACCTGTATAGTATGATATGACTAGAAAAAAGTTTGAGGGTGGTATTTACTTCTCAAAATAAACTATGTATCCAACACCCTCTACATGTCCTAGAAAATACAGATGTAAATTATTCATTCATATCTGAAAAAATGGTAAGAGTAACCCTATGAAGGTAATCATTATCAGAAATATAAAGTCTCCCAAGATTAATAACTGATAAGGTATCTCTAATCAGAAGGAAATATGAATCCTTTATGAGGCTCTCCTAAAAACCCTTACAACATCACTTCCTGAATTATACCTTGGAAATCCAGTCACAAAATCCATTGCAAAATCATCCCATTTCCACGTGAGAATCGTTAACTACTATAAAATTGAAATTAGTTTCTAGTGTTATTCCTTCACATGATGGGAGTTGACACCTCTTGAAAAATCCACTAACTCATAATTCATCCTGGGTCACCAGTATTGAGAGCCCAAATCATGATACATCTTCTTATTGTCGAGATGTACTCCCAAATATGAGGTATGAAACTCTCACATTATCACCTCTCATATGTCTACTAAAACATAAATGAGACCTAGTATGCATTGAATTTTATCCTTATCAATAGTCCAACTATGAGGTAGTTCATTACATTTGATGTTTTCCCATATGACTAGACACTTAGAATCTGAAAATTTACCCCATTATCACCCTGTCCCTAAGAGTGGAATTTACTGTTAAGGATGAGAGAAATGTATGCATGAAAATATCATTCAATTCCTTGTGCATGTATAAAAATAGAGCCACAATCAACCACTCACAACTTGCCTCATAAAAATCATGTATATGTGTCCTCCTACTATGGGAATTGATAACAAAGTTTACCATTTAGGAATATATTTAATATCAATGTGAAAGGAATAAAGGTATTGAACCCACCATCCTTTCCTAAGGTTCAAGTCACACTATATAATGATGTAATTGTGGATTTTTTTTTGTTTACAGTAAAAACATTCTCTCCCAAAAAAATAATTCATTCAACAAAACAAGGTATGAACTAAATTAGCTAACATGAGATCATCAATTGGGTAGTTTTTCTCCTATGGTCTCAACTAATGACACCTATTTTACAATACTCATTTCCCCTTCCTCATAACTTCTCCAGCACCAATACTTGAGTCATCAACATATACAATATAACATCTTCCCATATATGGTAGAATTAGGATATGTGCTAAAGTAATTCTTTGTTTCCTCAATTGACAGGTTTTCTCATATGTACCTGATCATACAAACATCACACCCTTCATAGTCCAGCCTATTAAAGGTGATTTTATGTGTGGGAAGTCATGTATGAAACATCCATAGTGACTATTTATCCCCAAAAACTTTGTATATCAAAGAAGTTCATGGTATACTCCCATGAAAGTATATATCTCACCTTCTATAGGTCAACTAATACTCATGCATCTATGGTTATTTGACCCAATATATGAATCTTGTCCATTGTTAAGTGGAACTTTATGGGATAAGAATATAATATATTCTCTCTCAATGTATACATAAAAATCTCACGATGTTTTTCAAGGATGTGTCAATTATGAAAATACACTAGGATATCATCCATAAATACCACTACAAATGAATAAATATAACTATGGAAAACATGGGTAATTAGATCCATTAAAACTGCTAGCATGTTCGTGAGATAGAATGGAATGACATGAAACTCATATAGATTGTACTTGCTATAAAAAGTTATTCTACGTATGTCTGATGGTAAAAGATGTACCTCGTGAAAACCTAATATGGATTTAGGCTTCTAGAAAATGTGATCTCCCCAAATATGGTTGAATAAATCATTTATACATGGTAGTGGATACAGATTCTTAACCATCATTTGGTTAAAATTTCATTAATCCACAAATAGGCCAAAGATCTCATCTTACTTTTTTTAAAATGACTAATGAAACCCATGTAAAAATAAAGATTCATATAAACCCATTTGATTCCATATCCTCTAGCCACCACTTCAGCTAATGAAACTTCTTAGTATCTATCCTATAATAAGGAATTGATACTATTTTATCTCTTGAAATAGCTCTACGAAGAAATACACTAGACTCTTAGGAGGAAAACCAGAAAAACATCCTTGAAATTTTCATTAAAATTATTGAAAATTAGAGGAATGAATGACTAATATATTCCCTCCTCATCTTGAAACAAACTTGAAATCTTTCTTATCATCCTACCCCATTCCATGATTCTCTATTCTAGGTCTACTATTCTGTGCATCCCTATCAAGATTTTAGATAAAAACTATCCCCTATAGTTATGCGAAGGTCAGCCGTTAGTGATAAAAATATACATGGGTATGATAATAACCTGGCTCGTCCCTTCTGAGTTTGATGATAAACACTTTCATGTCTTTGAAAAAAATCCATTTGAAGTGACATTAACCTATATCAATGGGGAATTATACGAATTGGAAAATATCAATAAATCTTATTCCTTAGGGAGTAGCAAGCATCATAAAACCCAAAACACTAAAAAACATGCCCAAGGCTCCCCATAATATGTAAAAATATCAAAGAATGATAAGAAAAAGTATTGAAAAGAGTCGATAATATCACACAGAATACTGAGATCATATATCTCACTGTAGATGGCCTAGAGCACTGCACCTCAGTTATAGGATATTGAAATTTTTCTTGCCTGAAATGATGAAACATGAAAGAATCTCACAACTTGGAATATGCCCAATAAGATAGAATGGTAAAATTGTTTCATGGATACCACAACTCTGACTAGCACCTCAGTCTTATTGAAAAACACAACTCCATATATCATCTGAAAATGGGGATGTGAATCTCACCCTTAAAACTAAATCTGGTTCGTACCACTATCAAATAACTATTGGATGGAATGTTCTAGAAAATCTATGCATATGGACCATACATCCATAATTGGGTCACTTTATTGGGCCTCTATCACACTATCTCCCCATATTTCCCAATTTCTAAGACTGAGACATAAGACATAACTAACTTCATTCACACTATAGCATCAATTACCCTCATGAGAATCCTCGAAATGTTTTTTTCTACCACTAGACACAAGACCCCATGCTTGAGAGGTTCTACTTCCCTGATCTACACCCCCATCATCCATTGGGTTATGCTCAGTAGTCAGTTCCCGATTCTCTATCTCATATATAATCTTCAATCAAATCATGCTCACCTGTGACTTTAAAACATGATTGAAACCTTATATGAGGAATTTTTCCCTCTATGCATCATTTCAAGATTGATTGGAATATAACCATGTAGCTCTATAAGGAATGATGAATACTCTTTGATAGACATAGTTCCCACATACAGACACATAGATTCACACTCTCATTTAGTGATCAGGGCATCAGGAAAGAATTAATCCTAAAATATGGATAATAAATACCTCCAAACCATATCTTTAAGACTTTCAGCCTGGTTCAAAACATCCCTCTAGTTCTTAGAAAGTCTATAAATCATATACATTGTGAGATTCAATATCCTCTCAAGGGGTTTACCATGATGCTAAAAATGATAATGTAGTCTTAAGTTATTTCTCAATAGCTTATGAAATTTCATCCCCAAAAACTGTTGGTGGATAATGCTACTGGAATTCCCACATTATATATTCTATGGATGAGGTAGGCTATGAGGATCCCAAAGGGGCCTACATAAAGCCTAGGAATCTGTCACAGAATTGGGAATCCACAACCATATCTAGAAAAGCGGGAGGTGAGGAAATTTTCACTACATGAGGTTATACTGGTTTCCAAGGGAGAACCATCTCAAAAGCATGGTCGTATCCATCCTCCAGGAACATGACTGAATGTTTTTGTCATGTAATATCTCTAAAAATTTCAAATGTACACCGAAAAAAATATTCCATATCAATGATATTAATGAAATAAACTAAGTATAGAAACAATACTTCATATAAAAAATTTACACCCCTAATCCATATCATAATTATATTACATGGAATTATAAATGACCATAATGAATATCATAGACACTACCTACTTCGCACTCTAATTTTAGGTGTAGGTCAAGCTCTCTATTTCACAATACAAGACATGGTATGTCAAATGTCTATTGTAATTAAAAAATCCATTTATCCATGACCCTTCAATTTTGAAATTCCAATTTCATTTAAATTTAAAAAAACTAAAATCCTCTTTGAATGTATGAACCAAATGGATCTCTAAATCTATCCTATAGGGGACCATCCTCCTTAGATACCAAAGTGTAGTGTCCATTTAATCACATCCCTAACACATTTCAGTACATATTACCTATGGTCAATTAAAACAACACATAATTGACTACATAGTGTGTCTGGTATATAATATGATGGAAAACACTTTTTAGAATATGATTGGCACTCTATTTACCAACTATTTTTATTAATATCTTGTAAGAATCATATGCTGATAACAATACTATAACACAAGAATCAAATTTTTTTGCAGTCAAGCAATGCTTCTCATATGGAATATCATTTGAATGGTATTTTAATATTTTATGGTTCTTAAAAAGAAAAATGATCCATAATTCCTTTTCATATTGGAGAATGATAAAATTTAATTCCTCAATCATATTAATAATATCATTATATAAAATTTCCTTCAACCAACAGTGGAATAAAATTAGTTGTAACACGAAAAATTAGTACACACAACACATCCCATGAAATTTTTATTTTTCCTATACATGGGTCAAATACTCCAAGGAATAGATCCTTACCAAATTTAAACACTTATTAATATCATTTCTACAATCCCAAATAAAAATAAATAGAAACAATAGAAAAAAAAGAACCCACTCTGATACCACATTGTGACGCCCCGAACTAGGAAATGCTACAAGATTACTTATGTTGGATGGTTTTATACCCACAAGCACACCTTCACATACAATCGAGGATGCCAACAAGTTGCACGAGGATAACATGGTATAACAGAGAGACTATATCCTCCTGATTATATTGCATCACATCGGTTTAAACACACAAATAAATATTATTTTAATTCCAAATAACTAAACTACGGTAGATAACATCTATATGTCAGTAGAAATAATAAATCATTCTTGAAGGAAATATCATATAAAAAATGATGTATATCATGTATCTATAGAAAATGGAATGAAATTCATGTAAATATAAAATGATTGAAATACATGTTTCCAAATAAAAAAGGATCTGAATGAACTATCTCCCCATATCATCATGCACCAAGCTATGCCCAGTGCTCCCTTGCTCCAAAGCATGACCAATCAAGCATCATAAAGAGTCTACTGTTCATGGTACCTAATCTCATCAATGAGGTCATAATGTGTACCAGATGATGTCTCTCAATAAGTGTGTGATATAACACTCAGTAGGCCAAAACCAACTGTGTCTATAAAAATTCCAGTTTGTGTAATATAAGCAAGATTAGTGTGTAATATATAATAATAATATAAATCCCAAGGTAGTTGTGATTCTATCCAACCATAAAGTCTCAGTGCAAAATAGCTACGGTAAACAATAGATAATTTCAAATCATGATAATAAAATGTGATACTGTTTATTCTAATAACATTATTCAATTACCCATACCAGGGAAATCGGTAAATCATGATAAACATTCATAATTTCTTATTATGAGAAATCTTGTGTCAGACCCCTAGGTTTGTATCAGAGGCATAAATATCATGGCATCCTCAATGGCCTATTATTTTAAATCAAGTTTCAGGCCCGTGTCTGAATCCAAGGAGCAGTAATGTCCAATTAATCCCTTGTAATATGTATACATAGTGTATAAATTTATATAGATTCCAATATAATCTTTAATCCAGAGATTGGAACTGTCAATCGTGTTCAATATGGTTCCGAATTCATAGAGTAGAAATGTCCATGACATTAAATATTATTCTCAATGTTATACCAGTTCATCCATCATCAACATGACTTCGTAATGGAAATAAGGTTCATTTGATAGAAATTTCCTTTATCAATTATCTCAATTCATAAATTTTTTCATAATCATTCGTAATCCATGAGTTCATCCAACTCATATCACACTTCCATTTAATCATTTCATTAATATAATTTCATGTAAACACTTGTAAAAGTAGTCTTAAACCTGTACTTAAAGTATTGTTTAATTCATTAAAACTCCCACTTAGATGGTGATAATACATATTCACCCAATCGGTGGTATAACATAGGGAATATTAATAAAAACACCTCACAAATTTTCGATTTTGTGGTTTCTAACCATAACTCGTCACATTATACTAAGTGGGAAACCTCACATGGTCTAAACAATTTAATCAGGGAATTTAACTAATTTTTGAGGTAATACCTATAAATTATGGGATGATGAAGTAAACTTATTGAGAGACAACAAGGATTCATGGGAAAAGGTATATAACACTTATACTATACTCGCGGTAGAAAACACATTGAGTATTGGATCTTATATCAGCATGAATTGGATGAAAATGGACGAATCATTTGATAATATCAAAATAAGTCATATTATCTTTCCCAAAAATTAATCCATCTATAAAAGGACAAAAGAAAAAATGCACAATTTGAATGGGGAACTTATAGTCATTGATCGAATGAGATGAAAATTTCATGAATTAGAGTTCACATTTTAAAAGGAGTCAAATCCTACAATGAATTATTAAAGGGCTCAATGGGAGAGAATATTTTCAGTAGGGAAGAAGGAGAAAAATGAAAGTAGTTTAAAATGGTTTTTAAGGTCAAAATTGTTATCTCACAAAAAAATTATGGGTAGCATGGTTTGGTCATATGGTTGGACGAACTATGCTCTAACTGACTACCCTTCTCTATCAAAGAACCCATATCACTAGAATCATGCCTATGGTTTGTGAAATTGTGATTTTATCCTCTGAAAAAAAATTTGAGGTGCTCATTCATGGGCTTTCATTTCAAGATAAATGTTTCATTAAAACCATGTGGACCCACTATAATCTCTAAAATTCAATGCACAATTAATTGAAACCATGTGGAATGGGAGACAATATTTCTACTAACCATGCAGCCAAGCTTATTTTTCAAAAAATGGGTCTCCATGCTCTAAACAAGCCCAAAACACCCCTGAAACACCTTTGACCTCATTCGGCACTCCCATTAGGTCAAATCCAAGGAATTAAGATGAAATTAAAAAATCCATCCATAGTAGGAAAAAATAGGTTCATACAAAATAATATAATTGAGATGATTAGTGATTGGGTTCATTACATCAATGGCCAGTGAAAATAAAATAAAAAATAAAAAATAAAAAATAAAAAAGAATGTATTTTATTTAAATAATTGATTTTATATTATATGTGATAATCATATTAAATGATTCCGTTTAGTTTCATCTTGATTAGATCGACAAATTTTAAATGAGTCACGTATTAAACTACTTCAATTACGCCTAGATCAATTAAGTGGTATAAGAGCGGTGACACCAATTTATAATTATGAATTTTATTTAAATTTTTATGTTATAACATAACTTGTTTAGTTGTAATGGTTGAGACTATGTGTGAATCGAAATTACCATGGTCAATAATGGTAAAAGACAATAATATTTTTTTCATAAGTATTATTTTATTTTATTCACTACTTTATTTTATTAATTTCATATATAAAAATAAAATTAATAAATAAGATAATGGGTGTTTTATAATATTATAGTGGGTTTTATTTTAACATTAAGTGTAATAAATGAATTATAGTTTTTAAATGAATCTATAATATTTATATTTTTATTTGATTATATATGTTTCTACACACACACACACATATATATATATATATATTAAAAGATACAATTATAATTGGGGGATGATTCAAGGTTCATGCTCCACAAGTATTCTTTTATTTTTTCAAATAATTTTTGGGTATTTTATTATAAAAAAAAACCAGTGACATTAGGTGGAATGGCTAAGAGATGGTTTCCCCATGTTTCCTTATTCTCCATATCCCCTTATTAATATATTTTAATATATTATATATTATAAACTATATCATAAACACACACATAGATATATATATATTAATTATTTTAAAATACAAAATATTTATTATTATTAAATAAATTGTAGGTTTTTATAATGTGGATTCAATGACCATAAGTTACAAAAAAAATAGTATATTAAGTTAAATTAATTTGTTAATTTAGATTATTAATATAATATTTAATGAATAATGAGATATATTTTAACATTTTTTAATTCTCTATTAATTTAATACATTTTGAGTTATTGTATGCTTGAACAGGCTATATATATTTAGGCTAAATTTTATAAATTAACTTAATTATGAAATCGTTTGAAATTATAATGGTTATTATTAAAGTAATATTGATTAATTGTATAATGTCCCCCCCTTTAATTATACTGTCTTGAAGGTCTATCATTATTTATAAAATTTAATTTCTACTAACCAAGTTCCTCTCATCTGAATGTGTGAAAATAAATGAAAACTTAGAGATTACCTATTGAAATTGTTTAAATAAAAAGTTGAACATTAATTAATAAAAATGTAAAGCGCAAGACAAAAGAGAATGTTTCATTTTATTTCATATTATACTTAAGGAGTTAATCACCATATGATATATATTTTTTATTGGATTTCCATAAACTAATCAATAGATTAAATCTCCCAATCATATCATACATATATATCATTTCATGGTTAGTTATATAATATTATTTGGATAACATATATTATAGTTATTACCTATCACTATATAATAAAAATGTATAGTTATGTTTAATAAATATTGTATATCACTTGGTCACTTATATATATAATCATTTACCTAAAATTATTAACAATGAAATTCAATGTAAAAGTATAATTTTTAAGGAACAGAAATTAAAATCCCCCCAAAGAAAATATTATGTCATTTTATTCATTATGTCATTTTATTTAGAGTAAAACCATAGATTGGTATAATTGTTTTCCAATATTCGGAAAATTATTTATTTATCAGGGAACTTTAATGATAGTGATGGTATTACATTACCTAATTTGAATTAAGTGAAGTACTCACTGTTTTATAAACCTAATTTGGAGTCATGCGTTGCGTAAATCTATGTATAATCATTAATTTTTATGGATTCCACTCAACACATCATCTATTAGCAATTTCATGTAGATGGAAATAATAAATTATATTCCAAAAAAATTAGTAGAATTTAATTTCATTAACATATGAAAAATTAAGTGAAATATATATCCATTCAAAAATAATGTTCTAGTGACATGATATTCTTAATCCAATAGTGATGGTTTTTTATATTTGATAAAATATCTTGATAAATTAGTTATTTTGTAATTAAATATATCTTAATAGATAATCAATATAATGTAATATAATTATGTTTTATTTGATCAATAATATGAAAATTACCATAATGAACATTATATCAATGTAATGTATTTTGAGAAAATATAATTTCCTCATCAAAGAAAATTTCTAAGATCAGTATATACATTTTTGCATTATACTACTCTATAAAAATAAATATTATGTACTAGAAACTCCACAAACTATTTATACAAATTAATATTCCAATGATAATGGAAAATATATTTATGAGATACACATATATGGTGAATTAATTTAAAATGAATTATACAATATTTAACATACTATGATTTTAGTTTCAAAATATTTCTATATTTTATTTTGTAGACCACTTGAAATACCGAGCTTATAATGAACTATGATATACTATGAATTTTTTTATATATATGTTATGACATATCCATTTCATTAAAGGGTATGAGAATAAGTAGAATAATTATGAAATATATATTGAATTTTCTCCTCTATTTTTATTTATATATTTTTTAGAAATAATTACACAATTATATATGACAATAAAAACATCATATAGATAAGGATAAGTAATAGTTTAAAAGAAAAAGTTCTTTATATTTCATAGTTTTTATTTAAAATATTAATTTTTCCTAATTGTAGTGATAAATTGATTTTGAATGTATTTTTTATACCTGAAAACTAATGAATATTCATTCATTATTTAATTATCATTTTTTAGAAATAAGGATAAAAAAAATTGATGGTAAAAAGAGAATCTTTTTAAAAAAAGTGTTTTAAGTGTATAATGGTTTTTATAAAAATACATTAAATACTTCACCATTTCATAATTATTTAAATTAAATGTACAGATATGATATTAATTAAAATGAATTAATATTCTCTTAATGATTTTAACTAGTCAAGGAATTTTAATAAATTCATTTTATGCAAAAAATGTATTTTTTAAAAATTGTTTTTATGCATTTTGTGTCTAAATAATAGAAATATTTTATACCACATATTTAATTTTAAAAAATAAGTTTCATTTTTATAATCATGATATCTAATTTTTCTTTAGGTGATATTTAATAATTCTTCTTAAATAATTGATTTTTGGAAGAATATAGGGAATAAAAGTTTTTATAACAATATAATTAATTTAAAGTATTTAAAATACCATTTATTTTTTTTATTATTATTAATGATAAAATAGTTATAATTTTATAAAAATAATCTTATTAATTCATTTAGATTAATTATTATACTAGATTTAGTTATAGATTAATTTCTTTGCATAAAAACACACTTTTCTAATAAATTGTTTTTTCTTTCATTTTGTGTAATTATAGTAAAATTAAATTCAAATACAAATACATAGTGTTCTTAAAACAGATTTAAAATTTTAAATAATGAGATTTAAATTTTTTTAATGAAGAAAAATTCATTTTTTGTCATAATGAATAGAAATGATTGTAGATTTATCAACACAATAAAGCTTAAAACAAGATAATTAGGGTTAAAACATTGTGATAATGTCAAAATATATCATTTTAAATTCAATTATATAATTTAATATCAACCCTTATAACTTTATATAACAAATTATTATTTATTTGTATCGCATTGCCAAGATTAATACATTTGAAATATTTAAAAGTAATGAAAAATTACAAGAGTGTCAATCCCATCATTTATAAAAGGGAGCCCCATATCCTCATATATCCACAAAAATTGAGCACTCTATATTATAATAGACCTTCAATAATACCTTTCCAACTAACCACCCTATGTTATAGTGGTTGTGGTCTCTCTAAAAGTCCAATCAAAATGAATTAAGTTATTATACAATGGATTCTTTCCAAATAATATGATTAACTTCTAACTGAGTTCATTCATGTTTAGTTACACTTATAACACCATAAAATCCCTCAAAAACATGATAATATAATAACATAGGTGTCTAAAATTTAATTAAATTTAATTATGTTTTTTTCAACCATTTTTAGAATCCTTTCCTAGCCGACTGGAAATGAAAACATTTTTCATGTGTACATGTTAACTACCACCTCTATGAAGCGGTGTGTTTTGTTTTTCATAAATTCCTCATATGGCTGGATAAAATGATATAATCAATGAATATATATAATATTTATGTAATAATTCAGAATCTCAAACAAAAAAAAATATTTTATCTACAATATAATCCTTCAATCCATTGGAAAATTATAACATTTCTCATGAATTTATGTGGACTGGAGCCTCGCTGATAAGATATGATTGGTTTTCATTATCACCATATATAGATGATAATTATGATATATTTTCTAAAAAAATTATAATTATAACATAAATATTATTTTTTAAATGTATACAATATTCTATTTTTTTATCTCTAAAAAAATGAAAATGGTTCTCTTGTGTATGTGCAGACTACTGCATCGTTGAAACAATATGTATCAGTGTTTATGAACGCCTTTTAAGAAAAGTAATAAAATATTATTTCATGTAAAAAGGATATTTATTTTATGGTTAATGTTTATTAGATTGTGGAACCATGACGCCTTTCACCATGTTGTACCTACCTAGTCATTCATGGATTATGAACTAGACCTCCTCAATACATTCACCTTGAACTTACAAGATTTATTAACAATGTAAGAAATAGTAAAAAATGAGATAAATAAGATTATGATATGGGAATTAACAAAAAAGGATTCTTAAACTAGTATATAATTAAATTATCTAAATTATATGGGAGTTAAAGAACAAATGCAGTGATTCATACTCAATGTAGTGGATTTCATGTCTCAATTTACTTTCTTTGATTTTTAGGCCATTCAATTCACATGATTTCATTCCCTGGTGTAAAAACTACCTTATGGAATTATTTTATAATTAATTCAGTAAATTTAAATAATTTTAGAAATCAATTTATGCCTATCTACATCATTTTCCATTTTATTCAAAAGTTACTAACGTTTAAATTTATTTTAATTAAAACCAATATATAAATCTCCCCTTTAAATTTATTTCACTTATATATCATATTTCCTAAAACATTTCCCAATTATGGTACAAATTTTGAGAAACATCATTTAAAACCATTTTTTAATTTATTTATAAATTATTTAAAAATAATCATTTCTATTTTTTCTCTATGTGTTATTTTATGATTGGTTAAAAATGTGAAAAAATCTTTTTTTATTATATATGGTCGGACTGCATATTCCCACTATCATATATGTTATTCATTATGAATCCTCCTCAATATGTTTAGATTCTTTTTACGAGAAGATCATATTCCTTGTCTTCTAATAATTTTTCTTTTTTATTGTTCTTCATTGAAAAAGAATATTTTTTATTATTTTTATGAAAAAAAATTATGTTATTTTTTCTGTAGGTTCAAATGTGATTTTTATGTATTTGTATTTAAAAAGAAAAAAAATTTAAAAAATAATGACATTATACATTATAATTATAGATAATGATGGTTTATACTATTATAAATCATAATAATGTGTGAGATATATATAGACTTATTGTGTATAAGGTAATTATATATAGTCCTTAAAGGAAAACATGATAGAGATATCAAGTTAGGTTACCCCAGTGTAATTAATCTAGAATCAGTTATTCTGAAACCTATTAAATTGAAAAAAACGGGTAACAAATATGATTCTCCCAAATACATATTTAATTATTCGTTGTGTTTCTATAAAAATATATTTATTTCAAAAGGAAGTGTATTTATTTTAACTTTTAAAACACAAAGGATCTATTTTAGATATATTTGTTCATGATTTATCATTTTTTCCCTATTTCTGTAAATATTTTCCTATGCTTTCTATGATATTAAAAAAAATTATAGAATAATAGTTGATTTTTATTTGGGTAAATTTTATTATCACCTAGATGATTTATTATGATAAAGGAAACCATTTTGATTGGTTTCTATATATTATACTGGACTAATGAGATTTCATTGTTTTAATGTTCCTTACTGAGATTTTTATATTCATCCTATTTTTTAAAATTTCATTCATGAACTGTAATGATTATTAGAAGCTATATAAAGGTCAAAAATTCATATTTAGACTTTATTTAAATGATATAAACGTTTCCTCACTAAAAATTGAGTGTAAAATTTTTCACCTTTTAGGGTAAAAATATAAAATCTATAGATATTTCTATTTAATACTATATCAGTTTTATATGTCTATGTTTATAAAAATTATCTGAAACAATATTTTTAGAATATTTCATGAATTAGATATTTTTAAATCCATGCAATAATACTCATTATTAAGATTTGTAGATTATTCAAGTCCTTATAGTCAATATCAAAGAAAGGGTTTAGATAAATTTAGAGTTTTTGAAGTAATGAAATGAGGATAATTTAATATTTTTAGATACCATCATGGATTAATTAGTATACGATTGACCATAAGTTATAATTAAACTATAACCATATTGACTAATATTTTATAGATTATTATGGTTATTTTTTTGATGAATTGAAATTATTTAATAGAACATGACATTATTAAGGATATCTTAATATTTATCCTCTATAAAATATGGTTTATTATTATTTTATTTAATTCACATTCACTAAAAAAATTCTTAGTAAATGTATTTTACTTGAATGAACCAAGTGAGTAATGAATGTGAAGGACTCGGTGTTATTTTTTTGAGCAAGAAACCAAATAGTATTGGTGTTGGAAGGAAAACTCTTATCATTATGCCTAACCACTATATTTATTTATGATTAATAACATGAACCTAGGTGAGTTTCCTAACAAGAAGGATAATATTAAATGGAGTTTTAAAAGAGTTCCAGTTATAAATACACTCTAAGATTGAATATTTGTCTTCTAATACGTTATTAATGTGGGAATAAATACCCTATGGAATGATTCAATGAAATATGAATATATTTTACATGTGGAAATGAGGGAAATAGGGAAATTATCTTCTAAGTTAAAATGAGGAGTTCATATGGAATATTTGAGTGTAATAAATTTCATCTTATTATATGAATTGATTTTTTTAATATTATGAATGTGGGAATTATAAAAATCGATTCATAAGGGGGGAAATTGTGAAGGGGATCACCAAGATCACATGAATATAGGTTTTAG
This sequence comes from Viscum album, assembly GCA_963277665.1. Lineage (NCBI taxonomy): Eukaryota > Viridiplantae > Streptophyta > Magnoliopsida > Santalales > Viscaceae > Viscum > Viscum album. Next base: position 1,649,942,135 of record OY728121.1, on the reverse strand, counting down.
ATCTCAAGATGTAGAAACTATGATTAACATATATAATTTTGGAGTTATTTAATTATTATTTTTCTTATGATTGAACATAAAAACATGATTAAATTTATATTGATGAAATATTGGGACTTGATACATATTCCATAATATATTACGGATGTTTTATGGAATAAGATGAAAATAATAGTTAATGGTTTATTAAGGTTGTTCAATGTTTGAAGTGTCTACATATAGTTTTTCATGAGTAATTATTTAATGGTATTTTGTTTAAGGATTGATAAGAATTAAGAGTGATCATAATTTATAAATTTTATATTCCCTTTTGAGGTCTTATGTTATTGTATTCACAAGTGATTGATGATACCTTAGGATAATTTTATTGAATTTTAATAAAAATATCAGATTAAATATAGATAACTTTTTGGGATAATTTTATTTATGATGTTAATTTAATTATAGTTAATCTCGGTAAAAGATTAATATATTTTGGTAATATTTTTTCCAATAGATAAATATAGCATTCAAAAGTGATGTATTGATTTATAGATTGAAATTATTTTTGAAAACGTACTCTATATTGAGAATGTTATATGATTAAGGTAAACAAACTATTTTTAGATTGTATGTTATTTTTCATGTTTATTGATATTAATTAAGGAATAAAGATTGATTTAGCTTCTGTAATAATTTATTATTTTATTAAATCTTCATAGTTATTCATGTTATTTGTAGGAAAAATTCGCATATTTTATAGAATATATGTATTATAACACAAATATTTTATAACCCTTAAACCATTATTTATTACATAAATATACACATAATACAGTCCCAAAATATCACAAGGCCTTTTTTATTTTGGGTATATAGGAATGTATCATAATAAGATGAAACATGGATACAATAACGTTACTTAGAACTCTATATCATTCCCCTAGAATTACATTGATCTTCTAAAATTTCATAGGATAACTTGTAGACGTACATAGGAAATGGATAAGCTAAAAATTCCAACAGTGGATTAAAAAATAATATCATAATCAAAGTAATATGTGTGAATCAAGGGATGAACATCAAATCATGACTTAATATGATAATATCAATCCAAAATAATAATGAGTCACCAATAGAAAACCAACATCATAAGAACAAATATTTCATAACCGTCGAGACATCATGACATAGTATTCTATAGATAACATCCGATGAAACTTACATGGTATCTTATGAAATAAAAATTTTATATAATGATTTCAAGGGCTATATAATTCTAGGAACACCCTAACATTTATATTATTTATATTCATTAGTATTCCACATATATAATAAAACAGAACACTTTATTCACTCAATAATATTACCAATATTAAGGAGTGTGGGATATATACATGGAAGTCTCTAATAAATTTAGTATAGGTTCATCTAGGTGAATTTGAATTAGTGGAAATGGATATGGGTATTCACAACACAAAATAAAGGAATTGATAATCATGAGATAATTTCAACAGAAACATAGGTGTACATAAATATTCAAGGAATGATTTAATGAGAGTTAATGGTTCTCTCCCATTACTCGGGAATAATGAAGATATTAAGTGGATGAGTGAATACACATTACAACATGAAAAATTTTAAATAAAAAACTTAGCACAAAAAAAATTACACGACTAAAAATGAAGGGAAGAGAACCACCTACCATGATCGGTTGCTTATAAAAGACTATGAGGAATTTACTAAGATCTAGGGAAACCCTTTAGAGGAATTTGTAGTGGGATAAAGGGTGGAACTTAATTCTAAATGATTTTTGACAGAAGTGGAATGGGATAATGTGTTGGTATTATAGAAGAAGTTATATGAATTCATTATTAATTTGTAAACATATGTTTTTTACTATAAGTGATAAAATAAACAAAACCAAAAAACTTACTAGGTTTTTTTCCAACTGATTCTAGAAATTAGGTTTGGCTTTGGACATTTTATTTTCTATGAAATGATGTCATTAAAAAATACCATTCAATATATAGAAGTGTTTCATGTTTATAAAGAGTTGATTTTAAACAATACAATAAAATATATGTGTTCAAGAAATTATTAGTGGTTTATAAAATGTTTAAAAAAAATTAAAAAAAATTATTTTAAAGGTTAAATAAATATTTGGTTATTGATTTCAATTATTGAATTTATCACCTCACTTTTTCAAATTTTTATTCCATAAATTATATCCGTATTTAAAATGTAGTTATTTTAAAAAAAAACTGATTTTCAAAAAACAGTTATGAAAATTTAACCATTAGAAAATCTTGAAGATTATTTTAAAAAATAATATTTATTTCCCATTTTTTTAAATATGCAAATTTATAAATTCAAATAAAAATAATTATTCAATATGAAATAATTGTTTTTACAACATTGACCAATTTCGTACCCTTATAAAAATTTCATAGGACTTCACAAAATTATATTCTCAATTATAATTTAATAAATATTATCTAACAATAATAGTTCATGAAAATGAAATTTATTTTAGAAAATTAATGAATTCATAAAAATGGTTGTTTTAATTTATGTTAAATTTTTCCCAAAAATAAGTTTTTAGTATCTTCGTATCAAATATAATCTTTTTAAAACTCATTGCATAATGATATATATATATATTATGTAATAATGAAAAGGGGATAAATAAAAAAATTATTTTTTAAAAATTAAAATATAATTTTTTGAACTACTACTGTATAGATATATAAACTGTAATTACAACAGTGAATTCCCTAAGTGTATTATGTATGATGGTGGTTCCTTCTTGGGTGGTTCAAGTAAAAAGGTTTGGACCATGATCTTGATAGTCTTGAACACATCCTATAAATAGTTTCACATGAGTTTTAGTGGTTTAATCACATCTTGGGAAAGGATAAGGAAAACTTTCAAGTGATTCTATTTCCCTATTAAGCTCTGATAAATGGGCTTTATAGGCTATGATACTACTGGTTAAGACCATCACTTTTTATATATGTGTCAACTAAAAATTATTATACCCTGTAATACAAACTAATCATAATTATCAATATATTGAGGTTATATTATCAAGGTTTATGTTTCATAATGGTCTTTAAAGACAAAAGACAAATTATGGGCATATTCTATAGTGTTCCAAAATAAAAAAATGTAATGTAGTTTAAGACAATCCTTCTGTGGGGTGTTGTAAAAGATATGTTATTTAATAGGGAATTTATTGTTAGTGGATCCATAGGTTCTCTCTAGAGAGTTTTTTTTCTTATTTAGTGTCATTAATTCTAAATGTTAATAGTATAGATTATTATTTATGTGCCTAGTGAATAGTGAAACAAAACATATTAAAATTAAGTGAGAAACATGTGATCAGTTAAGTATAGGGTTCTTATTATTGATTCTGTCATATACAATTCAAACAAAATCACTTTCCCATATAATTTATTTAATGAATCGTTTCATAATTTCTTCCCCATTTCACCCTTGATCATGTTTGATAAGTGTTAAAATACTCATAGAAATTTTATTTCCTTGTAATATTTTTTTTCCCATGTTTGGATGTCACAATTAATCACACTTGATTTACATAGGAAGTACCCAATCTCGTATTTTTATTCCCATGAAAATAATCTTTATCATTCCCTCTCCATCACATGTGTAGTAAATTTGAAATAATATCTACCTAGTCTCAGACCAAAATATCATTATGATAAAAAACCAGTTAGAGGGAGAAAATATTTCCTTAATCATGGAAATAATAAATAACTATAAATATTAAAAAACTAATTTTCGGTAAAATAAATTTCAAAAATGAAAATTGAAAACCATTTATTAATAAAAATAGATCAATTTATTCATATTAAGATATAATACTCAAGACTCTCAAATGGGACCCCTCCCATTCACCAATTAACTAAGGTTTCAACCCCTTCATTATAGAAGAAAAAATGGAATTTTGAAGTGTATAATACATATTCAAACAATGTAAAATGGAAAAGAAAACAATATAAATCTAGGTAAATGGTCGAGTATTAGATGATCTTACACTCTCTATATGTGTCCATTACATTTTCATCATTCCTAATCTATGTATTTATATGGAATATAGTTATCTAAGGTCTATACAGTGATTATATAAAATATATTCTTTAAATTACCATCACTTTCATCTATTTGAATTCAGTCGAAGCTTCCACTTTTAAACTATATGGATCTCTCTATATTTTTATTTTAAAATATTATCGGATAGAGAGAGAGAGAACATAAATTCAAACTAATCATATTTCCTTTTCTTCACATTTGTTTATATAATTAATCAACCTTCAATTTTTATTTAATTTTAAATTCCACATTATAAGTTGAAACCAAATTAGAATTTCGTTGAATTTTGGGTATATACATGGTGGTTTCTCTTATCATCATTTCTATTCAATGTTTACTATTTTTCTAAACCCTATTTCACACCATCACCTTCAAAGTTTATTATCCCTCCTCAAATTCACATCAACCATGGTATATGATATTGTATTAGGATAATGTTCAATAAAAAATATCTTTCTAGCAATAAATAAATTCCTTTTAAAGTACCTCAATATCACTTTTCCTCAATCATAGGGGGAATACATAGGTTAGAGGAATCATTTTTCAAAAAAAACATTGATCATATAGAGTGAAATGTTTCATTTGATCAAGAACGGTATAGTTGGGAAGCTCAAAATCAATCCTCCTTCATGCAAGAACAAATAGAAATTGAATTCCATAATATGATATCCATGGAATTAGTTGGCTTAAACATTCTCATCATTCATAACATCACATGAATTATATCACAACCTCAATAGATTCACACCACAATCACATAGCAAAAATCTTGAAAAATGATGCATGGTCAATAGTAGTGAAATCAAGATGAATGTATCAAGTCACCTGAAGAAGAGTAGAAGTAGTGGTAGAATACGTTGGAGCCATAGGTTACAGTAACATTACCTGAATGATATTTGATCCTACTTATAGTAGGACATAACAATAATGGATGTTTACCAGAATGGATAAAGATAAATAACATGATTCTATAATAGAAATTTTTTGGTATGTTTGTCTATAGCAAGCGTCTGATGCATACTGTGAAGGACGACGAGTGGAAAAAGTAGGTGGAATGACCTGGTGCTAGTGGAATAGTGGATTGTATGGTGCCCTCTCTGATGGTATGATTCCACAATGGTAGATTGTGGTGTTAGAACAAAATATAAGTGCACTGAAGATCACGGGTATATGGTGGTGATAGTTGCTGTAATTAGTGAAGCTCAATAATGGAACACCATCTGTTGCCACTGATTTCCTCACTATAATGAAACAATAGTAGTGGTCTCTATTTTCCTACAATCAGTCATCCTACTCATCTTATCATTATCTCAATGAATTTCTCCAATATTATGAGGATTAATATATAATTTCGAGGCACAAATGTTGCTAATAGTAATATGTAAATCTCAAAAGTGGTGATTATGTATGACTATAATGTCAATTTTTTTTTGAAGAATGATGATAGCATGAGTGGAGAATGACATTGAGGTCTATTTGAGATCGACTACTGTGATATGGAGAAATATGACATCATTTTATAAAATGATGAAATCTACTAGAGAAAATTTCCTTCCATATTGATTACGAACACTAGAAATCAATGTTATGTTATGTTCGGTATTATCACCCTAACTCAAATACCTAATTCGAGGAAAATCTCATTATTTACTCACAAACATTACATCTGGGGCTTTTCCCGACACACATTGTCCCAATGGGCCTTGGGACACCCCACGTGGGACTGTGCCTTGTGCATCAAATTCACACTATATCACACTCTGCTCTGCCTAACCCTCTTTCTTGGTCATATCGACCCCTCAGGGCTTCCAAGTGTCATTTGGTTGGGGTTGAGTGCTAGGAAAATGCCGGCCAATATATGATCTAAAAATTCATTAATAAAATAGTTATGTTAAATAAAATAACTTTTTTCATAACATATATAATATTATATAAATACATGTTTTTTTCTTTACCACAAAATTTAATTTAAAATATAAATTCCCACAAATGAGTAAATCAGTTAATAATATAAGTATAAAATCGTTAAATATCATTTAATTTGGGCATGTAAAAATAAGAAAATAAAATAACCCCACAATTTAACTATAATATTCCTCAAGAATATTGTTTCATAATAATATGAAGATATCACCCATGATACCATTATTCAAATATCAAAACCAATAAAATCAACTTATTATCATTGGGAAAATAAAAAATTTTGGAATCACATTAAATATTAATCAAACATCATACATTCCAAAGTATCTATGTGTATTATGTATTTTACTATATACCTTTTGTAATTTTTTAGATATTCTACTTCCTTGTACTCACATATCATAATTAATCAATACTATTAATAATCTCATGTTGTGACATACCTTGGAGTAATTTTTCCTTCTCTCACCATGCAAGATATATATTCAAGCATAATTATTCTCATACCATCTTTGAATAATATTTTTCCATAAACATTCAATGTTACTTCCTTATCCCCCCCCCCCACAAATACATAAATAACATTACATCATGAATAATTTTAATTTTAGGTTATATTGCCCCATAGGCTTCAGGTAGGTCGGTATGATGTGAAAATTAAACCATAGGAGGAGGTTGACACTTTTAAGAATGATGAATTATATTTAATGTTAAATATTCAATGATATTACCCTTTCTCAAGTAATAAAACACTAATAAAAGGCTCAAATTAGAGATCATAAACAATGAAATTTCAATTAATGATGTTCACCCCCGGAATTTAAACGTCTTTTTCCATAAATGCTCTTTCTTTTCAATTGATTTTTCATTTTTTTTCTCTTTCAATTGAAATTATTAGAATGCGTATCACATTCACCAACTAGCCCCACAAGATTAAATCAGTTTTCCAATAATGTTCATTTTCAATTCTCTCCATTCACAACCCATTCATTTTCAATGTTTTAACTTCAATAGGGGTAGAAAATAAATATAGAGAATCAGCATGAACCTCTGCCAGTACCCAATATAGTTCCCCCACAATTATTCCTTCTAATGAACAACATCCCTTCTACAATGAATCTCATCCACACATTATCTTTAAAATATACTAAAAATATTGATTAATGTATAAATGTAAAATAATGACATATAATGTGGCTCATTCATAAGAAGATCATTCCAACATTCTATCAGATAAAAAAGGATTAGTGTTAAAGATGGTATAAAGGATAAGGGAAAAATAAATCTATTATATTATATATTTCTTTGATCAATTATAGTGTTGAAAAGTTCTTGTGTATGTTTTTATATGTTGAATAGAAAATGATAGCCAATGAAATATGCACTAGAGAGAATATGAATGTACTTTATCTAGAATTCCTCTCTAGAATAAGAAACAAATGAAATTGGATAATAAATCATGGAATGATTAATAAAAATATACCAATACACATGAATTTTATAAATTCAATGTATGAAAAATTGTTGGTAAATTTCAATTTCATGAGTCAATAGATTACCATAAATTACTATTCATCATTTTGGAACTTATTTACATATTTAATCATTCAATCAACCAACTTAACCCATTTAAATCCACCACTCTAAAAAATTGAAATATGTAATAATTTAATTTATATGAAACTAAAGTCTCCATGATCATTCATGTAAAGAATATTGTATATGTGTGTGCATGTAAACATTATTTTAAAGCTCATAACGTACTTTCATACAAAAAATATATAGGATCTTAAAAGATAAGGAATATGGATGTGAAATACATTTTCAATTTACCCATTTCAATATTTTATTCGTCTTCTCCAAGATTTTGAACCACACTATGAATTCATTTTATGGTGATCCTACCAAATAAAATACTTCATGAAAGTTTAAATATTATTTAATTGAAGTTAAAAGGGGGGAATATAAAGGGTTTCTCTATCTAGTATTTCAATAACATAATACAAAAATAAAACTATGGTGTCCTCCTAGAATTTATTTTTTAAACATCATTTCCTTCACATGACTTCATGAATGATGATCAATTGACATGTTAAAAATGATTGATGGTCATATTTTATTCATTTGGTATACTCACATGGAATATTTTTAGAATTTTCCCAAACACATTAAATGGGTTCCCTTTAACTTATTTATTACTTTCCACCTCGAAAAAATTATAGAAATTCATTAATATAAGGGTTCCATCCGACTTTTATTGTATCTTACTAATCCTTAACAGAAATCTAGAATTGTATAGAAACTCTTGGTCTCTTGGTTAGGATAATTTTTGATCGATTAGTTTCTCATGATCCAATAAAGTTCTCAATATATAAATTATGGGATTTGTAGTAGCTTCCCTTTTAATATATTCCTTCTCTTATAATGTATGATTCTTATCTTCCCCAACACTCTCCTAATCTGGATTCATGTTATGACATCCCAATATGCTTGGTGCTCGAGATCCACTGGTATTTTATAACATTTTCAATAAATTAACAAATATGGGCTCATAGATATTGGTGTCTTATAGGCTATTTTATATTCCCATATTGGTTATTCATTCATCTTGAACAAATACATTTGGTTAGGCTAAACCATTTTCTCGAAAATACAACTAATATCTCAGTTAAAAACTTTATCTACGACATCTATTTGGGGATGATTGGTTTAGATATATTTTGGTGCACCAAAATATTTTTTAGAATATACTCTATTATTTTATTAAAAATATTATTATGTTGGCCCATGCTAGTGGTACTAGGTAATCAAAACCAAGAAAAATTGTTTCACCAATCGAAATCACACACAACGTTTTCTTCTTCAGTTTTGGTAGCCCGGAATTCCACCCATTTTGATACATAATCAATATAGAGAAGTATGCAAGAATTCAAAAAAAAAGAGAGAGGGTCCCATAAAATAAATTTCCTAATCATGAAAATATACATATTGAAAAATCACTTTTTCATTCATTTCATATCTTGGTAAAAAATTTAAATTAAATTTACATTTTTATATTTATAGAAAAATGAATGAGAATCCTTCAAAAATTAATATAAATATCAGATACAATGAATTTTCTCAAAGTTCTGTCATGTATAATGGGGCCTCTAATGTCTAGTTTTAGAAAAAATTCAAAAAAAAATTAAATATCATTTTAGGGAAAAAATATTCTTACTATAAGATCATTGAATGTTTTCTAATTTTATGGATCCTCCCAAATTGATCTCAAGATTTATATTTTAGTTTTTTTTTTCTTCATGGGAGTTTATGTCATGTGTAACCTATGTAATCACCAAATAATTAACTATTTACTTATTCCATGTTATGTAAACATCCATAATATAATTTTTGTCTTAAATTATTTTATCATTTAACTGGAATTGTTCTAAAATTTATTTATTTTTTGTTGGGAAGTCTACTGTGGTGAAATTCCAACGAATTTTTATCTCACATCATATTTTTTATCTCTAGGTTGGTCTCTATAAAATTATCTTCCATCAAACAAAACTCGTATTTAAATAATGATTATACATTAAGTAGCTAAGGGATACATGATATGAAAAGACAACGAATTTTATAACAAGAAAAAATAATATAAATTTATCTAATGATAAAAATTACTGATTGAACTAATTTACATGGGTTTTCTAATTGGTGTGAGTAGAATTAAATTTTATTAAGGAAAACCCATCCCTTAATTAATTGAGAGAGGTATTCTCTAGCATATTTGTTTAATGCATCATATATAATCTCAAATGGGAATTCCCAATCTGGTGGTTTTATTCAGGGTTAGTTAATAAACCTTTTCCTCATATCCTCAAATTTTTTCCATCATTGTTAATTGAAATTAAATAAAATTTCATTAAAATTTTATCTATAAATAATAAGTGAAATATTACTATATTTGCTAAAAAAAATTCAATAGAATCTTGCATAGCCTGAAAAAACCAAATATACTTTCAGAATGTTGTATAGGGTAAGGATTTTATCAGTTTAACCGTGGATATATCTAACATAATTACCTTTTGAGAATTTTTGTTTTTAAATACTATCCCTTTCTAAATAATTAATTAGAACATTTCCAAATTGAAAACAATATTATTTTCAATGCATATTTCATCACTATTTCTTTATTTCATAGGAAATGAGAAATAGAATTACAAAAAATACTAAAGTCATTGAGAAATACCTCTATGAAATCCTTAATATGATTGGAAAATATAATTATCTAGAACCTTTGAAATGTACCTTGGGAATTTTGAACCCCAAAATTAATTCTTCTATAGCCCAAGGTGTCATAAGTAAATCTGATTTTGGTCCACTCTTGGATTTTTGCAGAAATTGGTAACTAAAAATCATTACAAGAATCAATAATTTTTCTTTTGGATAACCTCCCTATAATTTTTTCAGTGGATGTAATAAGAATGTGGTCATTTATACAGAATTTATTTATATTCATATAATAAATACTCAACATACATATAGTCTCAACTCACATATGGATCAAATCATTATATTAATTTTCCAAAAAAGCCAATCTAGATTTCAAGGGAGCAATATGAATAGGGTTGGCCAGCTATGAATTCTAAATTGGATATATGATATCATTCATTACAAAATACTCATTATACATCTTCACTAACACCATGATTATTGATTTTATATACATTTTAGTTTGTCTAACTTCATTTAAATGACACTCTAACCAGATTCTATGTGAGATGATTTTCTGTTCAATTCAATGGGTGTAACTTAACCTCCACAATCTAGATTGTTTGTTTCTTATCAAAATTCCAATCAATGTTTTTTCATGGGTTTTGGACAGTGTATGAGTAATTAATACTATATAATTTAATCCTTCCATGGGTTATTAATATTCCAAATCACATGGGAGATGTTTTAATTACATATATGAGTATGTTTCAATAGATGAGATTAAATTTTGGTTCCTAACATTAAAATATTTAATCACTTGTATACAATGAATTATATCATCCTTTTAATCATCCAATGATTTTACATTAAAATCGAATCTTATCTCTCTTCCAACATGAACGTCAAATTTCAGGGTTTTTCCATACACACATATTCCATATTATTTTTAATGGAATAATGATCATCTATTTCAAGAATTCATAGTGAATTATAGAATCATTGATATTCATAGTAAATTATTTAATATAAATTAAAAATACTAAATAGTTTCTTAAATGGTGCTTTATAGTATCAAGAATTTTGAAGTGTATCTTGTTGTATCCATTATTTATTATAATGGATCCATCATGTAATAGATGACTATTTTTTTGAAACGGTCTTCCCAAAATTGTTGGTGAATAACCCAATGCATTGACATCCTCCATAGTAAGAACATATAAGTATGGTAGAAATATCAATCCTTTAACTCCTAAAAGAAAATCTTAAAATAATCCTATAAAAAATGGATCTTTTTTCATTTTTAACAATCACTGTTGTGGGAATCAATTATTCTATTGAAAATTTTGAGATAACATAGTTTTGTAATAATTTCATTGAAGAACTAAGATGGTATAAACCATTAGAAATGTTTATAAAATTGATTTTCTGGGGAATAGTAAACATCCCTGAATCTTGATATTTTTTTTAATTTTTGGTTTGATCTTAACTAAGACACTATATCCATAACAAATTCTCTCATTCAAATCATGTCACTTTATTATTTATGAAAATTCTCTTGATAAATTTTGGACACAGCAGAATTTTTTGGATGGATTCCAAAAGAAGAAAATTGAATTTTTCCTTTTTAGTGGTTTCTTAACTTTCCATTTTATGTTATTTTTTTTAGATTTTTTGACTAAAAGGACCAATATAGGTATAGCTTTAGAATATAATTATTCTACAATTTTTCCTTTTAAATGTTGTTTTAGCTAAAATGTGTCCTCACTTATTTTTTCTATTTCCTTCATCACATTGTTTGTGGGGTTTATCAACAAGAATATATTTTGGATTCTGTACATTTCTATCATCTTGTTCACCTTGAAATTCTATCCATTAATGTGTCTATGAATCCTCACATGTCCTTGTTCAAATCATTATTACATTCTCCATTGGATTAAAGAAAATATGAACTAATTTATTACATTGGTCATTAGAAAACATTTTCATGAGCCTTTAAAACATTCATGAAATAATTTCAATGATGCTTTTCAACTCTTAAATATCATATCATTATTAGTGTTTTTCATGACATTAGGAATTTATTGAATTGTTTTCATAAGGATACTTGTGTAAGTGGTTTGTTGGTATATTTTTTGCTAGTATGTATAATTTTATGGTTTTTGGATAGGTGGTGGGTTATGGATTTGTTTTCACCATGGGGTAGATGTGGTTATTGATTCCAAAATTGGGTCTATGATAGTATTGTTTGCTTAAAAATCCATGTTGGGATTTTATTTTTTTCAATCCATAGATGATTATATTTTAATTTTATTTCTTCGAACGCAGCCACACAACCTTTCATCTTTGTTATTTCAACCCATTTATCAATAAATTGGTTAGGTTGTGAACATAAAGAGAATTCGTGATGTGGGACTTGTATCTCATGAACATCCTTCACAACCATTTTTCTCAAAATATTTTTTTTCATCAACACTGTTTTCATCTAATAATGATAATTTATTAGTTCTTACCACATGAAAAAATATTTTACACATACATATTTTTCTGAATATCTATTAATTTCTAAAAATATTCTTGATCTGAATCTGAGATTTTATTAGTGAATTTTAAATAAAAGCTCCTCCAAAGGATATATCCCATATTTTTTCATCATTTTCCAGAATTCAACGGAATAAAAAGACTAACGTTTAATGTTATTATGCATCATGGTTATGGTATCTTGTAAAATACTTATTAAATCATTCCCAATACTCATAGAGTTTTTTTGAATGTTTTTTAGAAGAAATAGATCTTCTTCCTTATCATTGTTATCTGGGAGGTTAGGATGAATATAACAATTAAAAACCTACATAGGTCAACCCAATCTTTAATCTATCATTGTTGTACGCTATACCACCACTCCTTGGAATCTCCTTTTAGTGAAAAGGGAAATGTTTTCCACATTAACTGAACTTCTACCACCACTCTTTTCCAAATTCATGGAAAAAACGATAAATTATTGAATATAATAGTTTTCATCTTCAAATAGATCACTATTTAATTTAGGAGGTACATGGGTCATATTAATGCATAATTATACTTCATTTTTAAAATTTGGCATAACTAACTAATTTTTTTATTGGATAATTATTGGTCAAAAATATCCCTTATTTTTTGGTTATTTACAAATATCAAGGCTTATAGGGAAAGATAAAATTATCCACTAGTTTCTGTATAATAATTTCATCAATGTTATTATATAAATTATGTCTCCTACGTCTAGTTTGAAAAATTATTTCTATTACAAGATTTCAATGGAATAGTTATTAATTAGTTGTTTCAGATAAGGAATTTATAAATTTGTATTGGAACTAAATTCCCCGAAACTATGATATGTTCGATGCACACTTTTCAATGGCTCTTGTAAATGATAAATTATTTTCAAGTTAATTTAGTGGTAGCGTTAACCTAGGTTTTTACTAGTCATTAGATCTATAATATATTGTTTTGGTTGAAAAAATGAAATTATGTAGATTAAGATTTTTTAGATTAGAAAATAATGAAACAATACTAAATAATATATCTATTTAATTATTAATTGATTTAATGAATGGTTTCACAATCACACATCCTTTTCAGCATTGATTATGTTCAATAAATTTAAAAATATACCTAACAATTTCCTTAATATGGATAACTCTTCATCCTATGTGTGAAACTCACAATGATACCCCATTGAAATTCCAAAATATGTATTGTTATTTCATAAAAACATAGTTTCCTGAGTTCATATTCCTCATGTATTTATTAATAACAAAATTCTATCTACCAAAACATAGACCAATTGCTTGATATGTTCCAACACCAATTATATAAAGAGAATAATTTTTTAAACAAGGAAAAAATTGATTACAATAATAAATAAAAAAATAGAATCAAATTTGAATTAAATTATAAAATAAATAATTTAAAACCATTTATCAATATAAACATATCACTATATTTAAATTAATCTCTTAGACTAAAGAATCTCAATTTGGCCACCTCCCCTTTCCAAATAATATTAAGACTATACCCATCAATTACACAGAAATGTAGATATTAGGGATACAATATATATTAAAATAATGTAATTTAGGTAGGGAGAAATATAAATATAGTGTTATAGGATTGGTATTCTTTAATCCTTTTACATGTGTGTTTTTATCACCGTCTCATAATATCCCATCATGGTATTTATAGGTATTATAATTCTACAATTGTTTCCCCATGAATCGTCGAATCTATTCTTTAAATCATTGAACTTTTATTCTCTTCATTTTGGTCAAGGATTAAACTTTTTATCTATGTGGATATCTTGATGTTTCTAATTTAAATAAAAATCAGAGGGATGGAGAGAAAACATGCCTTTTAACATACATGTATTTCCATATCTTCACATTCTGTGACATCTTAATTGAAATTCCTTTTATAATTAATAGATAAATTCCACATCCCATATGGAAAATGAAATGTAATTCCAATGAATTTCAAGTATATTCATGGAGGTTAATGTGCCCATAATTTTTTTTCAATGGTTTTCTTTTATGTAAAGCCAATTTTTCCCCTCATCCTATTGTGTTAATTCTTCCTCCTAGAATTCAAGATGACTGTGGGATGTCATCATGGTATGGGACGTGGCTTAATCACACCTGTGTAATCAACATTAAATCCAAAAACTCACATCAACCTAATCATAACCTATCCTTGGTTCTTGGTGGGATAATTGGTTTGTGGTAAAAAGATGAAAAAAATTATTCATATGGAGTTAAATATTTTGATCCATTAGGGATAATTTTTTAAGGAATCTCAATAATTATCATTCTTTATGAAAATTCGTACCTAAGAAGAATGTTATGGTATAAATTTTATGTCTTTGATTTTCTAAAGTATGATAATCATTCATAGCATTTCATTACTTATCTTAGAGAAATAATATAAGAACACCACAATCTCATTAGAATTAATGTGGAAGATTATAGTCGAGCTAAATTTTGTAGAAAATGGGGAAATTACAATAGGGAACTGGTAGTGGAGTTGTAGTAGTGGTAGCACATGATAAAGGAATAAGTAGTGGTAGGAAAACCTGAATGGAAATTGAACTCTCTGGATGTAGAAAATTATGATAGAAAAAGATAATGAGATGAGAAGAATCTGAAACAATTTTCACAAGCATGGTATAGTGATGGTAGATTATGGTGGTATCACGCAGTGGTAGAAAGTATAATAAGATGTTTGAAAGCTTGTGATGGTGAATTGAGATAGTGGTAGAAGAGTTAAGTCTTACACAATGGCAGCTCTATTGGTATTATTCCCTGACTATAGCACATGGTGGTAGCACACTATGAAGTCACACTAACTTTAATATTCAAATGGTGGTGGTATAAGTTGGAATTAATAGAGCATGATGGTGGAACACTATCATTGGACACTAGTTGCCTCACTATAGAGAAACATTGGTTGTGGTCTCAGTTTTTCATGAAAAGAACATCTTCCTCCTCATATCATTCTCGTTGGTTATATCTTTGATCTTTTGAGGCCAAACATTGTATTTTTAGGTTTCAATGTGTCTTTCAGAATGAATCTGAGCTCAAATATGGTGACGATTGAATCCTCCAAAATCTTGGTGTGTTGGTCCAATGGTTTTATGATAAAACAGTCGTGATAATCTCTATCTGAGGTCTAGAAACTGAATATAGAGAAATGTTTCATAATTTTCATAAATGATGAATAGTTCTAGTGAAAAGGTCTCCTCGTGGATATTGACCACTCTCGATGTCAGTGTTATGTTATTCATGTTCAGACGACCCAATAATAGAAGTTTACTCCCTGGATGGACTTCTAGTTTAATCAAAAACCTTATATCATGGGATGATGCCAAAATTCAAGGGCACAATAAACCCTTACCCACCCCAGGAGTGCTTGTTCCTTGTGAAATACATGTATTACACACCACATGCTAGTCATATTTCCCCTATATCTTGGTTTTCTACCAACTTTATGGCTACTAGAAGAAATTTTGGAGGTAAAATTACTTCCATGTGTTGGAAAAAAAATATTACAAAATATATCAAACACATTATAAAATTACAAAAAAATACAATATTTTTCATTTACTAAATAAAATTAATAGAAAACCAGTTTTTAAATTTTATTCACCATAAAATATATACTAACATATAAATTCACATAAAAAGTAAATCAATTAATAATGTGGGTAAAAAAATTAAAAATCTATACAATTCGTTCACCTAAAAATAATAGAATCATGTTACGTGTGTTTTCTAAAAAAATATTTATTAATAATAAATTTATTCATTCAAAATGAAATTTAATTATAAATGGTTTGGTCATTAAATTCATCCCCTTTCAGAATTTTTTCTATTTAAATTTTATTTATTATAGTAAAATAGATGAGGGAAATTTTATTTCATCCTCTCTTCTAATTCCCCTTTTTCCTTCTCGAACATGTGGTTTTTCAATAACACTTTGACCCTGTAAGTTTTTTAGTTTTCAATTATATTGCCTCTATGAGATATGATCTTAATGGGATTGTCCTTGTATGAAATATAATTCTCTAAGGGTACAACCTTTAGACGTAGTATATGTGGGGGTTTAGTATGAACATCATTTAGAGATATACATGGAACAAATCATGTATTTTAGATAGGATAGGTGTGAGTGATAGTTGGTAATCTATATATAAAATTTGATAAAGGATATAAAAGGGGTTGACATATATTGTACTATGTTTTCTATTCTTCCCTAACCTAATTACATTCTTCCATCGTGAAATAAAAAAGGATGGAATAATCTTAGAACAAAATATATAGACCTTTGTGACCTGTTCAATGATATATTTTATTGAAAAAATACATAGACTAAATAGGAGTATGAATGGTTTAAAATTTCTCTTCAACTCTTGGATTAGATTTGGTTTTACCCACTACCTCCACTGTATTAATCACTACATATTGGAGTCTAAAACCTCTTCCTATAAAGATCCTCACAAGGTTATATTTCTTCCTAGAGATGAAACTATTTATGTATGAGGGTGACATGATGAACCCAAAATATATGTAAATACATTAAATAATATCTCATCATATCTTCTAGATTTTAGATGGATCTCTCAGACTAACTATCCATGTGAGGGTGATAAGAAGTACCCAAAATTCTCTCTGTATCTAAGGCTTGATGAAAGATTCTCCAAAACCTATAGTAAAACCTTATATCTTTGTCAGTTACAATAGAGAGTGGTCCTCCAAGTTGTTTTTCCACTTCTCTTAATTATATATTAGATATTTGATCATGTCAGGAATATTTCATTAAATAAATGATGTTCATTGACATTATCCGGAAATACACTACCACCCAAAAAGAATTATTGCCCTTATAATTAATGTGGAGTAATATTATGAAATCCATGGTTATTTTTTCTAATTTCCATATTTGTATGCTCAATTGTTTCATCATACCCTTTGACTTCTACAATTCATCTTTTAATAGTAGGAAAATAGTGCAACAAGATACAAAATTTTCTCTCTCTAACTTTATCTTATCCCACGTGATGTTTTGCATTGGATTTATATACATATCATTTAATCCTAGATTAATTAGAAAATATGTACTAGTTGCATCTTATATAAGTTACATTTTTAGTTTTGGTTTTTAAGGGTTGCATATCTGAGTTCTAAATCTTATAACTCCATATTTAGTAATGTTAAACACTATAATATTTGCTTCCATTCTCAATAGCACCCCCATTAACTTTTTGGTCATCATTGATCCTGTCACGAATGGATGGTTGAAAATTTATTTCTGAATAGTAGGATAACATTCCTTTTATGATTCCTATGTCCATTCTATCCATGTCCCATAATATCAGATCCATTTTAATCATAATAACTAAAAGAGTTGTCAGATATTTTCTACGCAGAGTTTATACTACTTTGTTAGACTTCCTAGGTTTTAATGGATTTAGAAATAATAATCCTTAATAATTTCTATATATATATATTGGATTATAATTGTATCTTTTCATGTGAATTTATACATAATGATTTTATGATTCATAATTATGTCACACTTCTCCAGGTAGATATAATGTCACCAAATATTCAATGAGAGTATCACTTTATCTAATTTTGTATAATGTATTTGATAGTTATGCTAAAGGATATTTAGAAGGTGGGAGGTATAGGTTGTGAATTTTTCATCTGACAACCCAATACTATTTTAGATGAGTTATTATAGATAAAATCCTTCGACAATGGTGGGAAATGTTATCATAGGTTCAGTGATTAACCTCTTATTTAACTATTTAACGATCCCTTTAGATTAATCAGTCTAGAAAAACATCACTCCCTTAAGAATTACCTTTGTTAGTGTGATTTAAAATCATTTTATGTTCATCATAAATCTACGATAGTACCTTGTAAATTAAATTATTGTACAGATCTCTCTCGTAGATTATGGTCTGGGTTATCCATCAATCACCATTTTTCAAATGATCCAAATATATTCCTTTTCTAGGGATAAAATTACATGAAATATTTAATTTATCAATTAAAAACTCTCATTTATTACACATTATATATAAATTTTCTTTATATGAGGTATTTAATAAACTATTAAAATACTCTTTATCTACATCCTCACTTTTAGAGAAGATATGATTATAATATATAATTAGTATAAAAAATTATCAAGGAAAAACCTAAAGACTCTATTTATTTAGACCATGGAGATAGTTAGATAATTATTGAGTTCCAATTGCATCATTATGAACTCACTATTCCCATGCCTTCTATAAAAAGAATTCCGAGGGATGTCCACTTTCGTCAGATTTACATGATAACATCCTGAAAAAAATGCACACTATAGTATCTCTTGGATCCAAGTAGCTAATAAAAAAAGTCATAAATAATTAGTAGATAATGATTTTTTTCAATATAATATTTTTTTTCTCTTGATAATCAAAATAGATGTTCATTGGCACATCCCTCTTCTTTAAGAAGTAGACTGATTCACTACACAACGAAGTTGTTTGTCCTATAAACCCATTTTATAGATTCTTTTATTGTTGATTCTTTTTTTTATTATTGATTAGTAGGGTCCATTATATATAAAGAAAAATTTTTTTACAAATCCTTGGGTATTAGTTTGATTTATAAATAAACCACTCATCTAGTTGGAGGACCCGACAATTCATTAGAACACACCTCATCGTGTTCTCTTATAATTGTCTTATTAGTGGTGATAATATATTCCTTAGACTCAATCACTTGAAAAGATATAATTTACCATAATATAATAATATACATGGTTGAGATGATTATTATAAATTAGATTCATCCTCCTCCACACTCTTGTACAAAATATGAGGGTTATTCATGATACAAAGGGTAATTTCATTATCCTAATAATTTATTTTTTCCATACATAAGGAAAAAAATACCTACATAGAATTGATATGAATTAACCTAATTGGTGCATCACAATGTTTTCATTAAATTAAGACATTTTATATTGAATGTGGTGTTGTTATATACATTGTATGTAATAATTAAACTATTTTTCATTTTCATCAATTTCTCAAAATTAATATATTGTGCTGGTGTTTGAACAATTCTTCTAATCCGGAATGATATGAGAGAAATTGAAGATCTATAATATAATTGTACATTCAATATACATGAATTTATTACTATATTATATGTAAATTCTTTATTCTCTAGATCATCCTAATTATTTTTCATGTAATATTACCCCCTTTCCCACTAGGCCTTGTAAGTTTTTTTGATAGATATCATTGAAAACTCTTGAATGGGATCACATAGTCCCTTTTCTACATTAAGTTGTTTCATTATATAATAGAAAGAGGGTTTAATGTATAAATCCTTTCTTTCATCACAATATTTTTTTCTCCCATTATCATTCAGTAGATTGGCTCCCCTAATCCATTCACCTAAAGCATTTAAACATCCCTTTCAGGAAATTTTGAGGATATTTCTTCCCACACATTTGATAAGTGGGTTGTCATGCATTAATACCACTATGATAATTATCCATTAATCCATTATAATTATACTAATTTATCCACATACTATATCCATATCGATGTGATCCTTGAGATTCTCCAATCTCTATTTTAACTATTATGGAAAATGGTAAAATTTCCTTACAACTATCAATGTTTCAAAAAAACCAATCATTTTTATAGATTTTTCGTTACCTCACAAAATCATCTCTCAAAATTACATTTAAGGTGAATGAAAAATATGGAGGTGTATCATAAAATTTTTATGATGTTCATATAGAAAATATCAATGGATTTTCCCTCCTTTTTATTGAAAAAAAATAACACATATTCCCTTTTATGTTTGAGAGTTCAAGAAAAATATTTATTGAAACTAATTTACATAATTATTCAAAATCCAACACATCGATATCTTCCTTGTTATTTTTATTCATGATCAATTTCAACCATTGATCACATTTTATCTCCAATAAATAAACAAATAGGATTCATTTCTCATTCAAAGGGTATTGAAGGGCATGTTATATATTTTTAATGGAATTGATCCATTGTTCAGATATTAAAAGATCAAAAGATCTATTGAAAGTCAGAGGCCCTTTTTTATAAGATTCTGAGTTGTAAAAAATTATTTCATAGGTGGTGTGGGTTTTCCTGGATTAATCATTCAATTCAGAATATTATTTAATTGAGATAGTTTATTCATGAGGTTCTTGACTCCTGCTCAAATTGGGTTGGGAATCTCATTTGGGAAGTAATCACATTTCCCATAATAATGGTTATGGGATTAGTTCCTCTTATTTCCATCCATTTCCTAAAATAAAACAATAATTTGTGATGGTAATTATCAAAATATAAAAAATACAAAATGTAAAAAATTATAATTTAATGTATAACTCATAAATTTAATATATTCCTTAATAAATAAATTTCTTAGTTTCAATATAATTTATCCATGTTAAATTTCATAACATTTAATTTGATATGTATATTTTCCCATCATAATATTTTTTATAGAGCTTGAGAATTTACCAAATCAAATACCCTGGGCGTGTCAACATAGATGTCAAAATAAGCCTCTTTTTCCTAATCCAGGTGTTGATGGAGCTAAAAATAATATATCATTTTCAATGTAATTACCCTAGGTACAACTATGTGTTATTAACATAAAATTATAGTATATAAACATAGATTTTGTTTTATTTTAATACAATATCCCTATACTTTCAAAAAATATAGGTATTTTTTCTAGGTTTAGTTATTTTCCCTAATGAATTAACTAATTTATTTATTTGAATCCCCAAAAATACCTAGACCTTCCTATGATAGAAACTATGAAAACCCTAATATATTATAAAACATAACACATGATTTATTACCGAATGATATACAAAATATTATCCCAAAGGATCCAGAGTCATAGTTTCATTATGTAATTAGATACATATCAAAATAAATTTTAACAATGATATAACCACAAAAACTAAAACCCCATAATAATTATAAAAACCATATTGAACTTTTAAAATAACACAGGATAAATTGTCAGTGTATATAAGAAATGGGGGACATTTCTAAAACTATAAGGTAATGATAAAATAGTAATATAATGAATGTAATTCTTGTGAGTAGTTAAGTGAATAAATGTGAAATAAAAGGGTTAGAATCAATAACGTGAAAATTAAATCATGATATAATATGATAACATCAAGTCAACATAAGAATTTGTAATTAACATAAAGAATGACATCATAAGAATAAGTCATGGAAAAATACATAGACATCATAACATAGTTTTCTTGTTCTAGCTTCACATTAACATACATGGTATATTAAGAAAGTAAAATATTGTAAAATGTATTTAAGAGCTATATAACACTAGGCACACCCATCACATTTATATTATATACACTCATTTGGGTGCCATAGAAGTCATACAACAAAAGAATGTATTTCATCACTTTTAATCCAATGATTATGGATTTATTGTTAAATAAAAGTAATTATCCAACAAATCAAGAATAATAATATCTTATTGAATACCCTTAAGTGTAAATGGGGATGGGTATTCCTAACACATAATATTGACAAGGAAAATCCTAGGATAATTTTGTAAATATAAGGGGTGTACATAATGGTTCATGAATGGTTTGAAGAAGAGTCAAAGGTGGTCTGTCATTACATTGGATTCATAAGGGAAGTAATCGTAAGATTAAAAACACATTATAACATGATTAAATTCAAAATAAAATGATTTGTATAAAGAATTTATGTCAATTGAAAAGAAGTTATGGTAATCCCTTACCTTCAGAGGGTTCTTAAAAAATCACGGGATTAGCTTATCAGGATCCTGGAAACAAAGTGGGAGGGATTTAGAGTGATATTAGGAGAGTAAATTCAATACCAATGGGGTTTTAGTGATGAATATTGGGTGTTGGTGTTGATACTTATATCAAAATAGAGGGGAATTATTTATTATTTTCAAAATAATGG
Organism: Viscum album; assembly: GCA_963277665.1. Lineage (NCBI taxonomy): Eukaryota > Viridiplantae > Streptophyta > Magnoliopsida > Santalales > Viscaceae > Viscum > Viscum album. The sequence goes on along the minus strand of OY728121.1, from coordinate 1,649,919,370 downwards.
TTTTTGACTATAAGTGATAAAATTATAAAAATCAAAAACCTCATCATGGATATTTCCCATAGTTTCTTCCACAGAGGAGATGTTTTTAATAATCATTCAGTATAATAACTTTCTCCATATAAATAATACACATAAATATGTTTAACTGAGTCATATTCATAATGAATGTATTTTATAACATTAAAATATAATTTTGGTTTTGGATGAATAATAAATGCTTTGTAAAATTAATAAAATAACATCAATAAAACATAATTTAAACTTTTAAATATATTATTCACTTGGATTCCCATTAAATAATTTATTGAAATACTTTTAAGCTATTATGATGTCACAATACAAATAGTATATTTATATCGTATGTAAATTTTATCAAATATAGGATCCTTATCATAAAATTATGGAAAATTATCCATTATCTAAGGTATGGATAGTGATTTCAAAAATAATAATTAATTTAAAAAATTATATATATGATTATTTAAAATTTTAAACAAGTTTAATTTATTAACAGAAAAACCAAATTTTTACGAAACTAACAACTTTCTAACCCTTATAAAAATGAAAATGTACTTCATTAAACTAGAATATCATTTATATTTATATAAATATTATTTAATAATAATATTTTCTTTAAAAAATTTACTTAAAAAATATTGAATTTTATAAAATGTGTGTTTTAATTAAAACTATATATTTCCAAAAGTTGAAATTGTATCTTCTACATTTCAAAATCTAATTTTTATCAAAATAATTTTTTATCCATATATATGTAAATATATGAATTAATAATGAAAATGGGGAAAAATATCATATTTTTTTATTAAAAATTAAAATGAAAATTTTATAATACTATTAGATATATTCATTACCACTGATTACACTAACATAAATCCTAAGGGTAAAGTGTGAAATTGTTGTAAATGCATAGGGTGGTCAAGAAAACATGATTTATACACTGATCTAGATAATCATGAAATAATGTAATAATTAGTTTTTCTTGAGTTCCAGTTTTTAAATCTCATATTGGGTTTAATCAACGTAAATTACCATTTATTCCATCTACCATGAAAGCTCCAATAAAAAATGCTTCATTAGGTATGATCAAACTAGTCGAGGCCATCGATTCATAGGTTTGTGTAAATTAAAATTTCTCATAACATTCAATATAATATACTCATAATAGTCACTATAGATTCACTATATTGTCATAGTTTATTTTTCATAAGGGTATTTTGAACTCAATAGAAAAATTATTGTAATATTATATAATGGTCCAAAATAATAACAATAAAATATAGAGCATGTGTTTTATATAACTACACATCTCAATAAGGGATTTTTTAAATTAAAAATAGAATTTATTCTATAAAATATTTGTTCATTATTATATTACTACAACATATACATTTTTGGTATGTGACATTTTGAGTAATTGATGTTTTTTTAGATAAATTATTTTTGGAGAATATGAAATAAAATATTTCGAATATTGGGTTTTAAAATATTTTAAAGCCTAGTTTTAAGAGATGTAAGGGTTGAAATTTATGGGATGTTTTATTTTTATATATTAGGGTTGTTGTTGTGGATTTATATATTAAATTATTAGTTATTCATATAAATATTTTTTCATTTTGGGAATTATTTTAGCATGTGTTAACGATTTTGGGTTTCACAAGCCTTGATAAATAAGAAAATAAATTTTCATAATTATATAGATCTTATGATCCTTTAAAATCAATTTTTAGTGCTTCAGGGTTGAAAAATATATTGATGCTGAAACCATGTGGTGGTTTTATGGGAGGTCTTACTTTCAAGCCTCCCATCTTGCATGTAGAATGTCTTTTAGTATGTTTCCCCTTCCTTGGATGTTGTATTAGATGTGGCAGAGGAGGAAAATAACTCGAAACACAATTTATGGATGAAATTGTGGAAATAAATTAAGAAAATATATTGTATCATATTATATATCATATTAGTAAAATAATTCATTAGTTGAAATGAAGATAAATCTATTCACTCGCGTTATGATAAATGCATGGTTTAAAAAAAATTCCAAAATGATAATGTTACTAGTCCAAATTTATACAAAAAAGTTCTTATAAAAATGAAAAATAATCAATATTTCATTCCAATTATGTGTATTTAACTTCCACTCCTTGAAATTTATTCTAAAAATATTCTAAAACCATTATTCATTGACCATCAGATAAAATTTTAAGTATGTAATATATTTTTTGAGGATAGTATAAAACCATGGTAGTTTATTTGGAAAATTATATTTTTTCTGATTCTACGTACCATACGTATTATGGAGCATAAAATGAAATGTGAGATACAATTACAATATTATTATTTAAATATGACTATTATAAAAAAACTATTGGATTGGTGGGTATAAATTTAAGTAATTGTACAATGATATATATGATAAAAAATACATACTAAAAATTCTTTTATTACTTATTTTTAAATAAGTGTATGACTTTTAAGAATGATAATTTAATTATATAAGGATAAGAATAATTTAAAGCTAACATGCGAATTTTAATATGTTCTATAAATTTAGTTAAAAATTTAAATTTATCTTATTTAGAGTATCAAATTTATTAAAAATATATTTTTTATATGAAACTATTTAATATTAATTTATACATTGATTAAATAAATTCGAGATAAAGATAATTTGATAAAAAATTATTTTTTCAGACACTTTTTTATGTGCGTAATTATTTTTTACTCATAAATTAAATTAATAAAAACAATTAACTATTTTGATGAAATTTTTTGATGATATAATTAGTAAAATTAATTAAAAATATCCTACATTATGTTATTTTGAATGTAATGGGAACTAATTCACATCATGCTTCAAAAATACAATCCCTCTAAAATTGATTTTAATGTGATTTTTTCACAAAAATTTGAATTATATTCCATAACATTTAAAATATTAATTTTATAAAATTATCTCCATTTTTTACACCTAATATTTAATTTTTATTAGGTTAAATTAGCCGAATTTTCTAAAAAATTACTTTTTAATGAATAGTCAAAAATAACATTTTTTATAACAACTCTCATTTAATTTCTAGTATTTAAAAGATTCATTCTATTATATATTGGTTATAGAGTAAAACTATTAGCCATTAAATATAAATAATTTTATTAATTCCATATTAATTATTTTTATACTATATTTTTTATAAAATCATTTTTAGACATAAAAATCATTTTTCAAAAAAAACAATTTTTCATTGTGTTTTGCATTATTATATTAATATCGAATAACTAATAATTTTAAATATATAAAATTTAATTTTTTTCATTATTTGGAATGTCTATGTTTAAATTTATTAATTGCGGTCACTCTTCTTTTTTTCATAATGATTATTAACCAAGTTAAATTGTAATAACCATAGTAAAAGGGTAAATGAGTAAATCAGAGTTATGTTTTTTGATATAGTCACAATGTATCATCCAAATATAATTTTATAATTTTATTTATACCCTAATATAATTATATTCTATTTTTTATTTAATTATTTACATTAAATTTATCATGATTAATATGTTTATGATACTTAGAAGGTCATAATAATTAAAATAGTGTCTCTCCCATCATTTATAAATTGCCTCTTCTTCTTATCATATGTTCAAAATCATTGAGCCCTATAGCCTAGAAAATTCCAATATATATACATTCCAAAATAACCTCTTCCTTACTATATTTTTTGGTCTATCAAAAATTCTATCCTAAAAGTCTTAATGTGTAATCCAAAGGTTGTTTTCTGATAAATAGATATATCACTTAATTGAGCTCTTTCATGTTTATTTTTTCTTTAACCATAGTAAATCATATCATAACCATGATAATATATTAACATTATTATCTCCAATATATTTAAAGAATATTATGTTTTTGGAACTACACTTTTTAACCTCCCGTTTAATCATATTATAAATGAAAACATCTCTACTAAGTATATGTGGACTACCACATCCACGAAGTGAAGTGTTTCATTTTTCATCAATACATCATATTGATGGTTAAAATGATGAATACAATTAATATATTAAATATTTTTTGAATTATTATACTTTGGTAAGTGTAATATAGTATATATATTTTTACCTTTCCATTTATTGGAAAATGATAACGTCCCTCAGACATATATGTGGACTACCACTTCTACGAAGCTATGTGATGATTTTTTCTATTTATCCTTACATGGATAGTAATTATTACTTATTTAATGAGTTAATATTATGAAAATAAAATATAAAAAGTTATATAAATTTGAAAGTTTATCCATATAATTTTCCATCCATCTCAACAGAAAATGAAAATTCCACTCATGTGTACTTGAGGACAACTTCCAATGTAACGTTCTGGTTCTAGAAGCCACCCAGAAGCGCCCCATACCCGGATGGTCAAATGGACCCAAGCGCATTTCCCTGAATGCCAGAGGCTGAATACTAGTAGTGAGGGCCTTGGGTGTGATAGTGGGGAAACAATGTCCTCATTGGAAGTGTACACAGTGGAATAGAAACAATATACAATAGTGGAAGCATTAATAATCCAATCAAAAGCAATCCACGGAAGACTAAATGTATGAAAGAACTAGAGAACAGATATAAAAATGATGAATGACACATATGTCTAGAAAAAAATAAAACAGATCACAATGTTGGAATACAAAATAGTATTAAACCAAAGTACACAAGAAACATATTAACAGCTCCTCAGAATCACAAGCCAAAGCTTGTTCCCATGCTCTCCAGCTCCACAACAAGTCAAGTACCTGAAGTAGAATGGCACTTTCCCTTGTCTATACTTGTAGAAATATAATCTTTTTGGGCCCAAATGTGTAACCCAAATAGGTTGTGAGACTACATCCCAGTAGGAAACCACCTGAAGATCTGTGCCTAACAGTCTGTGGATATATGGTAGGTAAAAGTACAGAAGCAGTAAATAGGAAAGTACTCAACAGTCAACAATCCACAATAATAGAATCAACCAAAATCTAATCAAAAAAATATAACCCTCTAGGAATTACTCACATCCATCCCCTTTGGTCCAACCTAACAAGTACAAGCAACCCTCTGGGCAATACACTCAGCGTAACTCCTCTGGTTCTGTGATAATAATTAAAAAAGACTCTCTGAATAAGCACTCTCAGTCAATTCCCCTTATAGTATAAGGTAGTCAAGGACTCTCTAGGGAAGCACACAAGGTAAATTCCCCTTATAGCCCCAAGTTCAAGAGACTCTTTGAGGAAGCACACCCAGTCAATTCCTCTTATATCCCCAGGTCATACATAGACTCTCTGTGGAAGCTCACCCGGTCAATACCCCTTAAATCCTGGAGTGGTTCACTGTAATTCAAGTAAAACAAAGACTCTCTGAGGAAGCTCACTCGGTATGTCCCCTTATAGTCTATAAAGCTCATAGACTCTATGTGGAATCTCATTCAGTCTACCCCCTTATAGTCTATAATGTCTAGAGACTCATTGAGGATTCTCACTCAGTGTATCCTCTTTTAGTCTATAACACCAGGTTCTCACAGCCCCATGTAAGTCAACTCATAGTAATGATTTATGGCCAAAGTAAACCTACATAACTACTTTGATAACTAGTTTACAACATGTCAAGCTTGTCAGATAAAAACACTCCATTTTACGACCACAAGGCATTGAAAACAGGTAAATGTTCAATAGGGTTAACAGGGCCAAATGGTCGTAAATAGAACTAAGCATGAGTAGAACATCCAAGGAATAGAAATCAACCCAATTCATGTACAAACTTCCTCTTCATAGGCATCCGAGCATGGTAGGAAGACAACAGGGGTAAAACGTTAAACACACAATAACACGTTCAAGGGTATTAGTGGAATTTTCACAAAATACTCAAAGGCATTGAACAGAATGGCAAAAATCACCCACCTCAGGGTTAGGAGATCTCTATACGTGAACCTCGAAGCTTGAATCTCCTTGGAAAATCGAAGATCTACAAAAGAATCTAAACTGTTCGACCCAAGATAACTTGGAAAAGAAGAGGAATTGGACAACTATGTTCTAGAATAAGGAAGAGCTTACCATTTCCGTTCCAAATTAATCGACGGTAGTTGATTCGGAGAACAGATGTAGGCTCGGGGGGATCAGAGAAGTTTCGGTGCCATACAGTTTCTCTTGGTCAAACGACACCTATAAGAAGACACCTCTGGTGATCAGACACGACCCCAGTACATTTAATGAAAAAGAAATACATGACATGTTCTTTTGAAGTACACGACGTGTACATACTTTTTTCGAAAACCGATTTTGGTGGCCCCCACATCACCCCACATGATTGTGTGTGGGTCCATGAAACATACAGCACACGACCTCCTGCGGCAACAAAATACATTGTGTGTACTCATAAAGTACACGACGTGAACACAAAAAAATTTCCCGAAACACTTCTTTTCTCGAAAACTCTAGAAAACGGAAAAAGCTACCTGAAAGGAATATCTTGGTTCATACAAACATCCCCCCTTAAATAAATTCGTCCCTGAAGATCTGGGTTCATACAATCCGGATAGAATGCTCCTCAGACGATGCACCCGCTATGAGATCCACCTCCTCAGGTTGAAAGAAATGAGATGGGTCTAAAATGTAACGTCAGAGCTGAGAAATGGGGATGATGTCATGCATTGCCTGGTACCTCTGAGGTAACTACAAACGATAGGAAATCGGCCCAACTCTCTGCAACACCTCAAACTATCTGACGTATCTCTGTGAAAGCTTGCCATGTCCCCTAATCCTCTTGTGTCCTAAGGTCGCTGGGACACGCAGGAAAACCTGATCCCCATTCTCGAACTCTAAAGGTCATCTATGCTGATTAGCATAAGACTTATGACGGGACTGTACAGTATTCATCCTCTTCTGAATCAACTCTCTCTGTTCTGTGGTCTTCTGAACAAGACGAGGTCCCATCATTGTTTCCTCTCCTGCCTCCAGCAAACACAGGGGTGATTGGCATGTCCATACGTAAAAACCATCATAAGGTGCCATATGAATAGGTGCTTCAAAACTATTGTTGTAGGAAAACTCCACAAGAGGTATATTCTTCTCCCAAGAACCTCCAAAATCAAGAATGCATTCTAGGAGCATGTCCTCAAGCACCTAAATCGTACGCTCGGACTGGACGTCTATCTGGGGATGGTATTTTGTACTCAAAAGTACATGTATACCCAAAACCTTATGAAGCCCCTGTCAGACCCAAGATGTCAAATGTGCTTTCGTGTCTAAAATGATGGATTGTTGAACTCCATGCATACATAAAATCTCTCAGATGTACAAACATCCCAACTAATCATCACTGAAGGTCTCCTTGATTTGCAATAAGTGAGCAACCTTCGTGAGTTTGTCAATGATTACCCATTCCACATCACTCCCTCCGGGTGACCTCAGCAAACGGGTCACAAAGTCCATCGCAACGTCGTTCCACTTCCACTAGGGAATGGTTAACTACTGTAAAAGCCTTGCTGGCCGCTGATGCTCCGCCTTCATTTGCTGATAGGTGGAACACCTCATGATAAAACCAGAAACATCCATCTTCATACCTGGACACCAATACTAGCAGTGTAGATCACGATACATCTTGGTGACACCATAAAGAACTGCCCAAATAGAGGAATGAAATTCCCGCATCATCTCCTCACGTATATCTGCTGGCACCAACACGCCCTCCGAGAAACGCAAGATCTCTTCCTCTCCAACAGTCAACCCAGAAATAGGGTCCTCTCCTCACACACTCTCCCATTAGAATATGCCTTCAGAATCTGATTGATGACTCATTAAAACTCAATCACGAAACGTAGAGGTAACAACTACAGAGTAAAGGAAATTCTTCCCCTATCTATCGTGCACCTCCAAATGCATCTTAGAGAACATGGACATAAGATTCCACTCACTACTGGCCTCATGAACTACTTGTATCTGAGTCTTCTTGCTCAATGCATCAGCCACTGCATTGACTTTTCTAGGTGTATAGGCAAGCTCAAAGTTGAAAGACTGGAGATACTCAACCCACCTTCTCTGCATCAAATACAAGTCACGCTGAATGAAAATGTACATGAGACTTTTTTGGTCAGTGAAAAACAAAATGTGATCTCCCTAAATATAATGTATCCAACAATGTAAGGCATGAACAACAGCTACCAACTCCAGATCGTGTGTCCGGTAATTCTTCTCATGTTTCCTCAACTACTGAGACCCGTACGCAACGACTCCATCACCCAATATAAGCATTACTCCTAACCCAATACCTGAAGAATCACAATAGAAATTGTAGCTCATTTCTGAATCTAGAAAGACTAGTATCAGTGTAAATGTCAACATACCTTTCAGATCCTGAAATGCCGAATCACCAGAATCTGACCATAAGAACATCGCACCCTTCTTGGTCAGACCCATCAGTGGTGCTGCTATGTTTGAAAAGTCGTGTATGAAGCTTCTATAGTAACTAACTAGCCCTAGAAAACTCTGAACATCAAAGATGTTCTTCGGCTGCTCCGAGGAGACTACCATTATCACCTTCTCTGGGTTTATTGATACTCTTATCTCTGAGATACCATGACCCAAAAAGTGAATCCGATCCATCATGAAGTGGAATTTTTAGAGCATACCATATAACTGATGCTCTCATAGTGTACTCAGAATGATCTCAAGAGGTGTGGCATGGTCATGTTGAGTGTGAGAGTACCCCAAGATATCATCGAAGAAAACACCCACGGAGGAATCCAAGTATGGATGAAACAATCGGGTCATCAGTTCCATGAAAAATACAGGTGCATTCATGAGATCAAATGACATAACCAAATACTCGTATAGACCATACCTGCTCTGGATGTCTATAAGGGTTATATTAGATGGATAATATGCAACTAATCGTAAACGGACCTCATGTCAATCTTCGAGAACACCCACTCTCATCGAAAAATAATCAAAGAGATAATCAATCCTAGGCATGGGATATCAGTTCTTGACCTTCAACTGGTTCATCCTCCGATAATTCACACAAAGCCTAAGGTTTCCATCTAGCTTCTGGGAATACATTACAGGAGAACCCCAAGAGAAGTACTGGGTTAGATGAAACCCTTGGCCTTCAACTCCTCCAACTATTTCTTGAGCTTCTGTAACTCTAGTGTAGCTATACGATAAGGAGGAATGGACACCGGTGTCGCTCCATGCACAAGCTCAATCGAAAAGTCCACCTCTCACTCTGGAGGAAAACCTGAAATTTCTTCTAGGAAGACATACCTAGAGCAATCCCCCGCTGGAGTAATGTGCATCTTTGAAGTCCCATACTCATCCAGATATCGACTGGAAATCGGGGCTATATGTCCTCCTAACCCAAGATGCTCAGGACCCGCTCTGCTCGCCTGGATATCACATTTTCCCTTATGAAGAAAATATCCACCCTTTGGTGATATAAAACTCACCCTGTGGTGATAGAAATCAACTAATACCTAGAAGGGAACTAATCTGTCCATCCTGAGAATGACATCATAGCATGTAAACTCTATGAGATAGGGGTCCCAATAAAAGTGACACCCACCAACGTCTATATGGAATTCCTTGCACTAACATACACTAGTCTTCCTAGTCCCCAACGGTGTGTCTAGCATCAAGAAATTGGCAGAAGAAAAGATACAGAGACCAAGACTCTACACAATAGCAGTAGATATAAAGCTATGGGAAGACCCTATATCGAAAAGAGTTGAAGATAAAACTGAGTCAACTAGGATCGTACCTCAAACTGTAGAGGGTCCGGGATCCTGATCCTACTGGGTCTGCTCTAATGCAAAGGCATGGAATGCTCCATGGCCCTGTGACCCTGCCAGAAAAATCTTAGATAGTCCATTCTGTTGTCGATGATTACCTGGTGACTGACCACCATGGCCACAACCTCTACCTCAGCCTCAACGGCTGAAAGGACTCTAGTTCCTAGACTGTTGAGAAACTAGCGATACTTCTCCTGAATGCGGGGTCATAGAAGAACCCTTGTCACCCTATTTTGGTTAAAAGATCTGATAGAAATGCTGGATATGGACCATCTTGCCGTAAGATCAGCACTCCATCAGGTCTCTTTGGCACTAAGGCCTTGTATGTACGCTGCTTCTGCACTGGTAACACACCACCTGGAAACAAGAAGATGCATCGTGCCTACTTTGATATCCTTGTTGAGACTCCCTACGGCGCTTCCTACTATAGGTAGGAGGAATACTAACTATATATGTCAAACTTCCATGGACTCCTACTCAAAAATCCTTCAGATTGCGCTATGTGATCAGTTCCTGGTTGACGATAGAAGATAACAAAGTCAACCTGAATAGGTTCACCTGTGATCAGATGATGTGCCTCAGACCATCCTCAAACTTCCACACAAGGAACAAATCATCGCCTCCTGTAATCGGCATGAAATGTTGCATCTCAGTAAAGCGAGATGAGTGCTCCATAACAGAAAGAGTACCCTTCTCCAGACTCTTAAACTCCTAGGCTCAATCGTCCCTCAAGGCCTTCAGGTAGAATTAATCGTATAAGATGCGCCAGAACTCATCCCAAGTCACACTCTGATGGTGTCCTGACTGTAAGATCACCTCCCACCACCTCTTGGAAGATTCTCAGAGCCTATAGGTAGCGAGATTCACTATCTTCTCTGGAGGTATCTCCAGATGCTTGAAAATTGTCAGTGTGGCCTTTAGACATGACTCTATATCCTGGGGTCCTCCATCCCCTAAGAAAGTAGGAGGATGCTGCTATAGAAAGGACCACGTCAATTCTACCATCGATGTGGAAAGAGACGACACTCCCTAAAATTTATGCATCATCCTCAGAAATCATTCCCTGAACTGTTCATCAGCACCTGTGCCAGGTATAACTGCGGGTGAAAAGGCTGGAACAATAGGAGGATCTTTCGGAATTCCCTGATCAGACATATCCGGTGTCTGATCACTATCTGGTAACTAGCGTACAACTGGTGGACGTCTCGGTGGTATAATCCTTAAAATTCAATGCACACCTTAGATCAGGATTATCAAGGACTATAAACATAAGGGTATAAGAAGGGAAATGAGAAAGAAAATATTCATGTTTTTACAAAACATGACTACACTGTGTGTATAAACACTACACGGTGCGTTCTCTTAATCCATTCACATGGGTGTGTACTTCTGCCAAAACTAGTCATGTAACACCCCAACCACAAGGCGTGTTGTCCCTAAACACGTGGTGTACTCGAACTCTATTTCCCTGTACGAGTCTCCTTACATGGCTAACCCACATGGGAATCCTAATCTTATACTACACGGCCTGTTCACAATAGACACAGCATGTACTAGACAAGTTTCAATGACCCATGTTGTTAGCTACTTGGTTGGCTACACGGTTCACTCTACACGGTGTGCTCCAGGTGGACACGACATATACAGGAAAGGATAACATTAACCTGTGTTGTTCATGACATGGCCAGGTACCTAAGTTAGACTACAAGGCGTGTTCAGAGTTGACATGGCATGTATAGGCTTATGGTTTATCCGTTCTTTTTGTTTGTTACATGACTGGGTAATTAAGTTATACGACATGGCATGTTCAATCCTGACACAATGTGTATATCTAAAGTTTCCCTCATCTATGTCATTACTCACAAAGGTAGACACACGTTCACTACAACATGGCGTGTATATACTATACATGGCATGTTCTTAAAGACTTTTACATCCTCGTGTCCCTACCCACCCAGTCAGGGACATGGTTATAGACTACATGTCATGTATTCAAAAAGTACGCGCTGTGTATTCGGCGTTTTTCCGGATAGTAACCTTAGAAACTACTTTGGAGCCTAGAAAACACAGAAAATGAGCATTCAGATTCCAAATTCTGATCCATGGGGCCCATACTCCCCGCGAATCAAATCTTGGCATCTTATACATGTTATAAAAAGGAAAAGACAATCTAATGACCCACCAAATTTTGATTCATGAGGGCCCATAACACCTAAAGAACCAAAATTTAGCGTTCATCCCAAAAAAGCCACACACAAAGCAATAATTATCAACAAAAGTATTCTATCAAGGCAGCTATCACCATAGAATTCATATTCTACACAACATCTATCACAAAAATATGCAATTGCTAATGCACCCTAAATGGCATGGCAAGAATAGAAGACATGTGATCTCTAGCAAGTGCCTATATGATGCATGAGATGGAATACCCTCATCTCATAGAGTTGTGACAGAAATAGAACCCCAATAACATCAATAGTAATACCTAGAAGCATGTAAGTCACCAAACAGAGAAAATCAATCAACTGTAAAATTGAAAAATCGGAAAATTGGATTAACGAGGTAAATTGGCCTTCCCATGTTCATGGGTTTGCTACTCCCGGGCACAGCTTATTACCAAGTACCTATTCTATTCTATCCCTGACTAGAGGCTCCAAACTGTAAGTCAAGGGAAAATAATTCCTCAAATACTACTTTGTAATGTTTTGGTTCCGGAAGCCACCCAGAGACACCATGTACCAGGTTGGTAAATGGCCTCAAGCAGATTTCCCTGAATGCTAGAGGTTTACGACTAGCAGCGAGGGCCATGGGTGTGACAGTGGGGAAACTATGACCTAATTGGAAAAGTACATAGTTGATGAGAAACAATATAAAATAGCAGAAGTAGAAATAATCCATGTAAAAGCAATCAGTGGAAGACTAAAAGTAGGAAGCAACCTGAGAACATATATATAAATGATTCATGAAACTTATGTCTAGAAAAGAAACCAAATAGATTACAATGATAAAATAAAAAACATTACTAAAACAAAGTACATAAGAAATAGATGAATAGCTCCTCAGCATCACAAGACAGAAGCTTGGTCCCATGCTCTCTAGCTCCATAGAAAGTCATGAACCGGAAGTAGAAGGGTGCTTGCCCTTATCTATAACTCCAGCAATATAATATGTTTGGGCCCAAAAGCATGACCCAATTAGGGTGTGAGACTAAATCCCAGGAGGAAACCACTCGAAGATCAGTGCCTAATTGTCAATCAATATATGGAAGGTAAAAGTATAGAAGAAGTAAATAGGAAATTACTCAGCAGTGAACCATCCACAGTAATAGTATCAAGAAACATCTAATCACAAACAGGTAACCCTCTGGGAAGTACTCACAGCCATCCCCTATGGTCCTACCTAACAAGTACAAACAACCCTCTGGATAGTACACTCAGCCTAACCCCTCTGGTTCTGTCATAAGAATTCATAATGACTCTCTGAGGAAGCACTCTCAGTCAATTCCACTTATAGTCTAAGGTAGTAAAGGAGTCTCTAAGGAAGAAAAAAATGTCAATTCCCCTTATAGCCCCATGGTCAAAAGAGTCTCTAAGAAATCTCACCCATTCAATTACTCTTATAGCCCCAGGTTGTTCACAGAATCTCTAAGGAAGCTCGCCCTATCAATTCCCCTAATAACCTGGAGTGGTTCACTGTAATTGAAGTAAAACAAATAATCTATGAGGAGGCTCACTCGGTCTGTCCCCTTATAGTCTATAAAGCACGAAGACTCTCTGAGGAAGCTTACTCTATCTATCCCCCTATAGTCTAAACTGTCCAAATACTCTCTGAGGAAGCTCACTCGGTCTATCATCTTTTAGTCTATATCACCAGGTTCTCATAGCCACTTGTAAGTCAATGCATAGTAATGCTTTATGGCCAATGTAATCCTATAGAACTACATGTCTAACCAGTCTATAGCATCTCAAGCATGTTAGATAACTACACTCCATCTTATGACCACAAGGAATAGAAAATAGTTAAATGACCAATAGGCTTAACATGAACAAACTATCGTAAATAGAACAAAGCATGATCATAACATACAAGGCATAGCAATCAACCCAATTCATATCCAAACTACCTCTACACAGGCATACAAGCATCACAGGAAGACAACAAGGGTGAAATTGTAAACACTAATGACCATGTTCAAGGGTATTGGTGGAATTTGTACATAATACTCAAAGACATCGTACAAAATGGCACAAACCACCCACCTCTAGGTTAGGAGATCACTATACGTGATCCTAGAAGCATGAATATCCTTGTAACTTCAAAGATATACAAAAACATCTAAAAGTTTCATCCCACAATAACATGTAAAATAGGAGGAATTGGAAAACTATTCTCTAGATAAAGAAAGATCTTATTGTTGCAGTTCCAATGCAATCGACGGTGGTCAATTCGGAGAAGAGATGGAGGCTCAGGGGCTTAGAGAAGTTTTTGTGTCGTAGGATTTCCCTTGATCAAACAAGACCTAGTATAAGACAACTCTGGCGATCAGACATGACCCTGGTTAGTTTAATGAAAAAAACAAAATACACGGCGTGTAATTTTGATGTACACAGTGTGTAATTACTATTTCCGTACTCCGCTTTAGGCAGCCTCCATGTCACCCCACATTACTGTGTGTGTGGTCATGACACGGCTAGTACATGGCCTCATGTGGAAATGAAGTACACAATGTGTACTCATATAGTACACAGCGTGTACTTAAAAATTATCCAAAAACTCCTCTTCTCTCAAACACTCCAGAAAACGGAAAAACATACCCGAAAAGAAGATTTGGGATCATACATCCAAGAAAAAATGATGTGTTTCATTTTTCAAGACCATATTTCATGGATAGATATAAAATTGTATTTCATTTATAGAAATTATTATTATTTCATCATTTTTAATTCTAGATATGATGTAAACATGATCCATTTGAGCATGTTTATCCTAATTAAGTTGTTTTTGGATTGTGAACTAAAAGTATTCAAGACATCCAACATTAAATTAATTAATTTAGTGACTGTATAATACAGGGTAACAAATGAGATAAATGGGATTATGATAAATTAAAATACAAAAAACATATTAAATATATAATTAATTAATCTATTTTAATTCTATTGATGATAAATTGTATACATTGTGATTCGGACTCGAGGTATGTTTTTTCTTATGTCGATTTCCTCTCATTGAGACTTAAGAAATTTTTCCAATATGTTATCCTCAATTGGTTTATAAACTAAGATAGGAATTATTTTTAAAATTAATTTAATTATTTTTAATTATTTTAAAATTAATTCATGTTTACTTATTTAATACATTTTTTATTCAAAAATTACCATTGTGGTAAGGGGTTTTCATTAAAACCATATTTTAAAGTCACCCTTTAAAACTATTTTTCTTCCATATCCATGTTAAATAATGTTTATATTTGTTATTTAAATTAGTATTAAGGTATTTTTTTCCCTATTTTATACATTCATTATAGTAGTTTAAAAAGGAATCATTTAATTTTTTTCATATGGGTTATTTTTACATTTTTAAAAAATTGTTAAAAGGTTTTTTTTAATTTAAAAAACTTGACTATAATTCCACACCATCATAGTATAAATTTTTAATTATGATTTATCTATAACAATTAATGTTTTTCTAATAAAAACATTATTCTTACTCTTCTAGAAATTATTCGTTAATAAACTTTCCTTTTAAAAAATGATGTTTTCCCTTATTTTTTAATAATTAAAAGTGCATTTGTTTTTTGTTCAAATGAGTTTTCCGGATTTTTATCATGAAAAATACAAGATTAAGAATTTTTTTTAATGATATTTTACTTTAGGATTATTTATTATGTTTTTGGAGCCTAATATAGATCATGAAGAGTGGTGATCCAGATATATCTCTCTAATGCACTGGGTAATGACTTTGTCTTCAAAGGGAAAAATTAATGGGAAAACCATGTAGGTTACCCATAACAAATTAACTAGAAATCAGTTTTTCTAAAATGAGTAAATAATGAATGAACCCATGTTATATTTATATTTTTTTACTTTATTTGGTATATGTTAGAAATATAGAAATTTTTAATGCATAAAAAATGGATTCTAGACTCACATGAAATATCATGACTATGTGTGATAAGAAAATGTTATTTCAGATAATATTTCTAGGAAAAATATCCACAAAAAAATTGAAAATTGATATTTCTATGAGTGGTTGGTTATTTAGTAATTAATAAATAATTTAGTTATTTCTTAAAATAAATATTATCGAATGATAAATAATAAAACTGATAATCAATTCTTTGCACATTATCACCTGATTGTTGTAGATTGTATGGGCATATAGTTTGGTGATATCCCTTGAATGGTTATAAATTGTTGGAGTTGGTGACCTAAAACCAAATTTTGTGTAGTTTATGATAACTTTTATTCATATTCATGAATATTAATAAAATTCTAATCACATAATATGTTTTCTTCTATGTAACATAGTATTTGATAATGTCCCTTGAGAAGTTGTTGCACTAAAATCTCATAGCAGTTCCAAACTATGAGAAGAACCAATAACTGTTTTGACACTATTCTTAAATATATTTTCCATAGCTAGATGCTATCATCTGAGAGACACAAATGATATAGTCTATCATAGGATGAGACTAATAGGACATTGTGGATCAATGTCATGGTGTACACCCTTGGTAATATCATGAAAATTATTATGAGAATGGGACCTGCCAGTACAAAATCCACATTTATATGTGTCATTGGATGTTCCTATGTGAAGAAATGTTTATCGGTCCTTATAATTTATTATTATTATTAATGAGTATTATGAGTTTTGTACCTCAAATATACGATGAGTGCTATTATGATAGATGTTCTTGGAGAGGAATGATGTGATGGGTGCCTCACGAGTAATATTGCATTGATGAATAATGGGGAAACTGATTTAATCCTTATGTTATGTAATGGAAGTAAATATCATATACCCTTTGATGGCAATGATATATCCTAAATAAATCCAAGAAAATGGTGTTTTATAGGCAAGTTATATTTTTGGAATGTCAGTGAAAGAGACATCGAACACATAGGTTGATGTAAGCGACATGCAACCTTCTTGATTTGAGATGTTGTGTTATAGGGATTACGTTACACAATAAGCATCCCTATGGAGTATTAGGTTGTTGTAGAATTAAAATTTTTCTTTATTGTTTCCTTGGTGTGTTTCAATATTCTAACCATGGAATTTAGGCTACCTCACATAATGTCACTCAAAAAGGGGCCAATAGGGTCACACACTAAGTGTATCTAGAATATCAGTTAAATAATATATTATTATTTATTATCTAATAGGCAGAGTAAATATTATTCCTACATGTAGTTTAATAATTATTCATGTTTTCTTGATTTCATTTATTCTTTCACCACTTATTATAGATAATATATTGTAATCAGTATATTTATTAAATATTTATTATCTATTTAGTGAATATAATATTTGTTTATTTATTAGAGAAAAATGAAGAGTTTTTTATTTAATAAATTAATATAAATTATTCAAGGTCTGATAAATTTTATGGAGGAAAGTAATACCATGATTTTCTTCCTGTGATAAAATAATAAATTTTAAATATTATTTGATTAGTTAATGTTTAACTTTAATTCCCAAGTTAAGAGAAAGTCGAGAAATAATAATTTTAATAATATTATTTAACATGGGGTTTTTATAGGATTAAATAAATAAATAATGGAACTTTCGACATTATTTTATTTTAACCCTAACAATATATAAACCCATCTGTATTATTTTCTCAGGACAGTCAATTCATTTGTTTAGATTTTGAATAACAGAATTGAAGAATTCTCACAGTCCATTTATATCTCTCATCTCTAAGCTCACATCCATGAATGGAGTGATATATTACTCCACTAGATAAAAGAGAATTATTTGGGAGAAATTATCCTACTAATCAATGGAATATGATGTTAGTACAATTATATCCCATTCTATCACTTGGATATTCATTCGGTGATGTCTTGTGATTCATGGAACACATTTGGATCACTGCTAGAGGAAATATGCACTTTATTACTAAAACACAACAAAGGTGCATCATAGATCCTTTTTCATATACATCAACAAATAAATATTTCCACCATGGTTATTATAAATTAATTAAATTAATTATAATGAATTTTTGAAGATCCTCTCTCACTGGATCCAGTGTGATTCAAGTTTTCTGTCTTCTTTGTTTCAATTTTACTGAATATGCCATTTTCTAGCATTTTTATCCCTGATTGATCCTTGAACATGACAAATATCAATTTTGGGCACTACTAATCGCATGATTACACTATTCCCAAAACCTAAAAGTTTGTTCAAAGGGGATACATAATTATTTATAATTATTTAAATATCATTTTTTATTTAGGAATTTTAATTAGGTTTTTCAATTAAAGTTTAATTATTAATTTAATCTGAATCGCGAGATCTACTCTTTCCTAATTTGTTTGTAAAATAACTAATTGATACAATTTATTTAATGAATGTAATAAAACCAAAGATCACATCAAGAGGTGCCAAGGATTCTGGTAGGATAATATAGGAGTACCCATCATGTAATTGGAATTAAACATCATGAACTTGTGTTCACTTCATTTGGAATTACTTCAAAAATTAATTCATATTGTGTGAATAGATTACAGACAATCCATTAAATACCTTACACGATGTGTTGACTATGCTAGGGTGGCACACGGTCCACAAGAGTACATGGAGTATAACCAACATACATTTTTTTTAGTCTATTTTGATTAACATATTGGTTGTGTATTACCATACAGAGCCTGCTGACAGGTGACCGTGTAATTGGGAGACCATGTGGCATGTAACCCATAGGACACTCAATGTACTCTATTTTTTTTTTGTAGAATTTAAAAGATGAATCCCTAGGAGTGTACCTCAAGTAGATGGTGAGATATGTACACATCATGTAGCTTGGAATAAATCATCATCTACTTATACCAAAGTATGTAGATTTAAAAAATATTTATTATATTATTTACACCTTGAGACATGTTCTTGTGTATTGTCATTAAGTTGATATGACCCTTAATGTTATGGGATGTGATATTTATTTATATATAAAAATTGATTAATTAACAACTGAATAATTATTGGATCATCATATCAATTATGAGCCATTTTACTTCTTTTACTATATGTTCATTAAATAATGACATGATAAAAAAATATCATGTAATTCATGTAATCAAAAAAATTTTATTACAAGTCATGAAAGTATGTTATAATTTGTGTGCACAATATTTCAAAAAATAAAAATTATATGAGTATAATACATGTTTGGTAGATTCGGATAGGTAATCAACATATTACCTCACAGTTAAATTTCTGTAGATAATTAATTTTAAATTAATTTATTTAGTTTTTTCAAATTATAATGGATTAGAATGCCAATGACATTCGTATTAGAATTAAGATAAAAATTTATTAATTATTTGTGATTATTAATTGATTCAAGTGAGATTTATCTTAAATAATAATTAATACGAATTGAATTATTTTTTTATTAAATTTGTAATTCATTTCATGCATGTGGATGATCATGGGAAAAGACCAGACCTCTATATGAGATTTATTTCCTTTTAATTTATTATTGATTTAATTGTTGGTCAGAGAGCCTCCACTCCTCTTGTTATGTTGTAATTGTGTGCCCATAGTTTTATTTATGTAAACATGTTCCCTTCACCTGTGTGTGAGTAAAATCATATATAATGTATGTATCTCCCAAGCTAGTGGAGTCGATTCAAGTTGGGGGCTGAGGTGAATCCAACCTTGGAGAGATACAATGGTGGATAGGGGGAAATTTGTAACAAAAATCATAATAGGGTAAAGCTGTATTTCAACAATTTCAATGGTTATTTTATTAAACACTAGAAAATTGAAAAATTAGTAAAATATCATTATCATACTACTTTATTATATTATTTATACTAGTTTTAAGGAGTTTTTTGATGTTTTTCGAGATCACATAAATTAATGAAATTAATGAGCATGCAAGATAGAAATAAAAAAATGTTTTATACCTAAATATTATATATTAAATGGTTAAACTCTTAAGTAAATATGATAAATATTAAAAATCATTTAATAAAGATACCAATTTCCTATTTACTCCTATAGGATAAAATCCCTCAACTATATATTATGTCGTCATAGCCTTCTATACTTCAGTTAAAAATGAAACATTGTTCAAAATGATTGACAATCCAAAGTTGTGTGATCTTGATTGTTTGGGAATTCAAAATTGATGTTCTAGGTTCACATAATGTAGTCCACATCATGTTTTTACTCCCAAATAGTGAATTTGTGTTAATGATTGGTATTGTTTGAGGAAATCCAACTTACGGATTTTAGGATTGGGGTGTACACTAAATGGATCAAGGAAATGTGAGCTACTTCAATTGAAATTTTGAATTCCTAGCTAAAATCATTAAAGTTTCTTGAAAAAACAAATTTAGTTTAATGATAAGGGGAATATGGAAAATTTCCACTAGAATATCCAAGCAATAAGATATTCTGAATCTAATTGTGAGGGATAATTTCTTTTGATAAAATAATGGTAGTGTAATAAATTTTATATTTATTTATTTGCCTAAATTTTATCACATAATGTACTAAAATTCTTCTCATCTTATTTATAGAAATAGCATGTAAATTTCATCAAGCATATCAGTGTGATCCATATATGAGAAGGATAAAATTATCAGTAGCACAAATTTCAAAGAGTTGAAAAATTGATTATGTGATATTCATCTCCATGAAATGAAATTTTATGTGATGGAAGAACAATTTCCTATTGTTCCTAGTAATCATGAAATTAATAGAGGGATATCTCCCAATGAAAAACATATAAATGATTATACAAATATTCAATGCTTCTTGAAATCATCCATGTTCAATGACCTTTTGAAGCAACATGAGGACAGGGATGCATATAGTATGATATATCACCTTCAGGATCTCTAATAGGATAAAGAGATATATGAGATGTATGATATCCCCAATTCTTTGTGTACAACATAAAATTGGGAGTATACACTAGTTAGGCAACATATAGTCATGATAGTTATCCACATTGAATGATTAGACGTCATAGGGATTAAATTACTAGATGAGTTTCACACAGATCTCATACTTTCATCACATGAAAATATCTTCTCTAATTTAATAGTAAATTGAAGTATGAGAAATAATGAGAAGATTCTCTTATATTTACTAAATTTTAATTGAATAGTTGATAAGGGAATGGGCATGGTAAAATTTTGGTCTTTATAGTGAATAATAAATGAAGAATAATGAAAAGGGGCCCAAGACCTACAAATAATCTATGGATCTCCGTCACTATCCTAAAGAAGAGGAATATCTAAAGATAGGGAACAAAAAATGAGGTAATATTTTTTTCAAGTGGAAATTCAGTCCATTAGAAGAGCCAGTGCACCTTGAATCAAAGGGAAGCTAATTGTCCATTTGTTATAGAATGTAATCTTTCCATATCTACACATTGGGTATTTTTTATTGATTGTGGTGGTCAAATATATATCCACACGTTGGAACAAAGTTGATTCTAAAATATTTCTAGAGTAGAGGGGGATTTTAGAACTACTAATGGTGTGAGGATTGCTACCCTAGCAATTGGTGACTACCAGCTTTCATTTCCAACATGAATGATTTTGGTTTTAATATATTGTTTTTATGTACCTATAGTTATGAAGAACAAATTTTTTTTATCATTCATATATTCATATGGAATTTTTTTCAAATAAGGATTAAATGTTGTTTCTTTTTATCGTAAACATATGTTATGGTATTTAATATTTAAATAATGGTATTTATGAAATAAATTATGAAAACAAAGATTTTTCAATTGGTAGAAAAAATATTCACAAGAATCATTTAAAAACTACATATGGAATCCCTATCTTGGTCATCTAAATGATAATAATTTGGGAATGCTCTATCAACATGTTTATATAGACTCTTCTGATCTCAAACCACATGAAAAATGGAATTCATGTTTACAATGAAAAATGATGAAACTGCCTTTTGTTAGACAGGGTGAAAGGTCCATAGAGCATATAGTATTAGAACACACTTATGTTTGTGAACCATTTCCTATATAATCTAGAGGTGGATATTCATATTTCAAAACTTCAACTAATGACATGGGTAGATTTGGTTATATCTACATGATGAGGTAGACATCTCAGTACGTTTATAAATTTGAGGAATTCAAGAATGAAGTAGATAATCACCATGGAAAGAAGTTAGAGAATATTTGATCATGTTAAGTTGTTTAAGAACTTAAACAATATTTTATAAAAAATTATTGGATTTTGGGATTCTATCTCAAATCACCCCACCTTATACACCACAGTGGAATGGTGTTAGTGAATGGAGGAACCATACATTGTTACACATGGTAAGGATGACGATGAGTCCTGAATATGTTCCATTATCTGTTAGGGAATATTCACTACAGAATACAACATACACATTAAACTATATAGCAAATAAAGAATAAAATGGGATTCTCTTCATGTTAGACAGTTCAAAGAAACCATTTTCTTCATATACACATGTATGGATTTTCTATGTGTCTGTTAAGGCCTACTCTAGAAGAAAACTAGAACCAGAAGGCACAAAGTGTATCTTTGGAGGGTATCCTAAGGAAAAAATAATACTACCAACAGAAAACATTAGATAAGAATGTTATTGTTTCCAAACAACCCATAATTCTTGAAATGGAGCACATTCTTAAAAGGGATAGTGGTAGAAAGATTGACTTTGATGAAGGTGATTCTCGTGATATAGAAGAGTTGTTATGGGAATAGATTCTGTATTCCCCCATGGAAAAAGTACTTCCTGAAAAAAAAAGGACTATGTAGTAGCATATAATAGCTAATATAACCACAAATATATGGTTTTCTAGTCACCATAGAAGGTTAATCATAACTGGTTGATAATGATAAACATCTCTCCTATAAGGAGGCATTAGATATCTTAGAAGATGCAATTTTGAATGAACCCATGAATTTGGAAATGGATTCCATGTATCATAACCATGTAGGGGTTCTGGTCTATGTCCCAATTGATGTAAAGGATTTTGAATGCAAATGGGTATTCAATATGAAAATGTATATGGAAGGTAATGTAAATACTTATAAATCAATGCTAATGGCTGAAGGGTTTAAACAACATTAAGGACATGACTATGATAAAACCATTTAACTTGTTTATATTTCTTTCTCCATCTGAATATTACTTTCCATAAGCAACTTACCATGAATAAGATATTTAGAAAATGGATTTCAAAACTACATTCCATAATGGGAACCTTCAAGAATATGTCTATATGATGAAACCATAAGTGTTTGTGGCTCCGGGTTATTCCAGAAGGATTTTTAAGATATAGATATACACTTAAGGATTGAACCAAGCATCTAGGTTATGGAAAATTTTATTCCATGAATACATAAAATAATTTTCTCTCATTTAGAATTAATGTGATCCTTGTGTTTACAACATGATTACTTGGAATTATGTCCTTATCATATCATTATATATTTATAACATATTACTTAATGGAAACAACATACCATAATTATAGTAGTTTAATGATAATTTATACAATTTTTTCTTCGTGATGGGCTTAGGTGAAGCATCCTATATTCTTGGGATCATAATAATTCATGTATGTACCAAGAGGCTACATAGACTTTGCCAAAGAAGGTATGTTGACCAAATAATAATGGGGTTTAGTATAGATCAATAATATAAGGGATTAGTTCTAGTGTCCCATAGTTTACATCATTCAATGAAAATGTATCTTCAGACACATTATGTGACAGATAGAATGAGTAATATCACATGCGATTCGATGATAGGATCAATCATTAATTCCATGATATGTATTGGAATCGATGTTTTTTATCCATTGATCATAGTATGTGGATATCAATAAGATCAAGGATGATAGAACTGGAATACTGTTATGGTCATCCTTGAGTATATGAGAAGATCTAAGGATATGTTTCTGGTGTGTGGAGGATTTGAGAAACTGGCCATCAAGGGTTATAGTGATGCTAGTTTTAAAACAGATCATTATGACTTGATGTCACAATAAGGATATGTTTTCTATCTAAATAGAGGATATTTGAGCTATAATAGCTCAAAGTATCAAGTTATCACTGATTCAATATTAGAATTCAAGTATATTATAGCTTTTGATGTAGCCAAGGAAACTGTTTGGATTTGGAACATTGTCGATGAATTTGATGTCATTCCTTGAAGTAAATATCATATCACATTTTATTGTGATAATATTACAGTGGTGGCTCATTAAAAAAAGCTAAGGTCCCACTAAAGGAGAAAGAACATACTCTTGAAGTATAAAATATTTAATGAATTTTATCAAAGGGGTGATGTTCTAATGAGAATAGGAGACACTGAACAGAGCATGGAAGACCCATTGACTAGAGACCTACCTCAGCAGAAGCATGAGTATCAGGTGCAAGCTAGCAGACTGAAGGTTGTAAGAATTTGGCTCTAGTTTATGTGGGAGTATATTGTATTTGGTGTCCTAAACCCAAAATATGTGTACCCTATGATAATTTTTATTTATAGTTGGAAACATTAACAAACTTCTTATCACATCATGTTATTTATTCTCTGTAACATAGTATGTAATAATATCCATAGAGTAGATGTCACACTAAAATAGCATAGTTGATCCACGCTCTAATGAAAACATAGAAGTGTAATGAACCAATTATAACATATATATTACATAACCGTAAGATATCTGTTGAGGGACACAAATGATATAGTATATCAGGGGTGGAGACTAATAATTATTCGAGGAACCTTCGGATGGTGTATAACCTTGGAAATAT
This sequence comes from Viscum album, assembly GCA_963277665.1. Classification (NCBI taxonomy): domain Eukaryota; kingdom Viridiplantae; phylum Streptophyta; class Magnoliopsida; order Santalales; family Viscaceae; genus Viscum; species Viscum album. Next base: position 1,649,894,524 of record OY728121.1, on the reverse strand, counting down.
TTACTAGGATATTATTAGAATGGGTCCTTCCAGTAAGAAAACCAAATTTATATGTTCTATTGTATGTTCATATAAATATAGGTTTGTATTGTTCATTAGAATTTAATATTATTATTAACGGGTATTATGAGTTCTGTACTTTGATGTGTTGATGACATCTTTGATGACAAATGGTAACGGTGAGGTATGATACATTGGGTGTGTTGTGAGTAATATTGGTGTAATAAATAATGCAAGAATGTATTTACCCCATTTGTTAATTAATATAAGTTAATATATTAATCCCTTTATTGGAAATGATATAGCCTATATAAATCAAGGGTCATGGTGTTCTATTGGAAAGTTCTATTTCTAGAATGTCAAAGAAAGAGACAATGAGCACATTGGTCGATGGCACAGACATCCAACCTGAGTGATTTTAGATATTGTGGTAAATAGTTTACATGACATCATAAGTATCCATATGTGGTTTTATGTGGTTTTATGTGGTTTTAGAATTAACATCATTCTATATGGGTTCCTTGATGTGTTTCAAGATTTTAACCTTGTACATTAGGATACTTCGCACAATCCCACTGAGAAAGAGGCCAAAGGGTCACACACTAAGTGTATCTAGAATCTCAGTTAAATTATATTTTATTATATATTATTTAATAGGTTGAATAAATAATTTTCCCATATCTAGGTTAATAATTATTATTGTTTTCTTGATCCCATTTATTTCATCACTAGTTATTCAAAAGAATAAAATGTCAGTGGAATATTTACCTAATATTTATTTTTTATTTTGTGAATATAGTATTTTTTATTTACTGGAGAATAAAATATTTATATTTATTTAATAAATAAATAGACATTATGCAATGTTAAAAAATATTACGGAGCAATGACGGGCCGTGATTTTCAGTTTACTATGAAAATAATAAATATTGAATATTATTTGATTAAATAATATTTTATTTTAATTTGAATCTCCAGAACATCTTGAGAAAAAATAATATTATTATTATAATATAGGGGATTTCTCTAGGATTAAATAAATATTTAAGGGAAATTTGGAAATTAATTTTATTAAACCCTGGTGATATATAATTGCATTTGTGTTGTTTTCTCTAGACGAACAATTCGTTTCATTGGGTAGTGCATGATAGAATTGAAGAAATCTCTAAATCCCATGAGATCCCTCTTTTCAAAGAGAATTATTTGGAATAAATTACCATATTTATCAAATGTATATGATGCAAGTGCATGGATTTTTCATGCTAGAACGTTGAGATTCCTTAGTCTACACCTGGAGATTTGTAGAACACATGTGGATCACCATTATAGTGAATCTACACTTGATTCCAATAATGCCACGATAGTGAATCAAAGATCTATTTCTAGATCCATCAATGATGAAATAATTCTATAAATTTAATTTTAATTTAATTTAATTAATTATAAATAGTATGTGATGATATTATCTCTCTAGTTCTGGAGTGATTCATGTTATTTTCCATAATTAATTAAATTTTTTGTGACACAGTATTTAATATTGTGTAGATCTCAGATTGATCATCTATCAAGGGAAAAATAAAATTTGGTCACCTAAAATTTCATGCTTCTGCTACTCCTGAAACCTACCTAAAAGAGTTATATTTTTTAGTATTTTTTATTAGTCTAATTGGATGTCTTTATTGTGAATTAAAATTGTAGAAATACACTTGGATCTTATTTTTTTATGAGTATCAATATCATGGGTCCAAATTTTCACTAATACCATATGCATGTAATTTTTATGGATATATGAATGGTATTCTAGGTTTGTTAGTTGATGTGATCATTAGAGGCCTTGTGTGATAGGAACCCATAATAAGGTAGAGTGAGGAATATTGGATAACTTGGGGTAAGGTTGTGAATGATTTAATGAATACTGATCAATTATATATGGATAAGATTCATGACATGTATAATTGGTTTTTTCCAAGATTTGTTTTGGAGTAGGTATTTCCTAACTATTTTTTGATAAACTCAAAGTATAATTGGGCATTGTAAAAGATGTGTTGAAAAGAATCATGTTTTCAATATTGTATAAGGCTAAAGGTCTTTGAGATGGAGTGGGATAGATCATGAAATGATTTGATCAATGATACTCATTGTATATGGATAGGTAGATATTATATGGTATATGTGGATTGGAAGATGTGTCTAATATTGAAAAAATTTATGGATTTTGAATGCTATGTGAAGCATTTTTATTAGATTGAGAATATAAATCCATTTGGGTATTCTTAACTGAATTTTATATTATAATAAAATATTATTAAATTTGATTTTTATGTAATGAAATTTACAAGACTTATAAATTTTTGAATGGTATAAACATAGTGGGTGACCATGGTTGGAATGGGAAATATCATGGGATACAATTGTTTTTTTTTTTGAAATTTAAATCAATGGGAAGGTATAAGACAAAGTTCATAGAAGTATGATGGGTGGATCAATTTATTTTAATAGAATGTGGGAAATCCCATATTATAAAGAGATATGTATGGATGATTATCTAGGGAATACAATAATAAATCAATTATTTATAAGTACTTCCTTGTAAAGAGTTCCATTAAAATGATTCTATTTTAAATCTTCTTGACTTTAGATTAAAGTCAAGTGAGGGAGAAGTTACAAGAATCGATTTCGTTATAAATTCTAGAGTGATCCTATGAAATCCCTAGAGTATTATAAGATTATAAAAATTAGAATAGAATATCCAATTCATGGATTAAAATATTAGTTAAGTAATGGTAATGAATTTTTTATAGGTGATTGGGAATCCTTATGTTAAGACTTTCTAGCATGAATTAAATTCGATATAAAAATGATTAATAAAGAAATAAACCAGAAATTGTGGTTAAGGATGCTAGAAAATATTTTCAAGGATTTTGGTAGAGAGATACATATGGAATATATGGGGTTTTATGGGAAGTCGGAGAGAGAAACTATGGATCATTACTTGATGACTTACTTGGATTGATATGTGGTTTGTGATATATCATATGTTCCTATGTATGCTAAATGTTGATATTAGTAACAAATAGTCAATAGTAATTGGAATGGGATATCTGCAATTCCTTAATATCATGGAACATAAAAAAGGGTGTGTGGGTTGAGATTAACTATTATTATTGATCATGTATCATGAGAATTTATCCTTGTGGAATATCTTTTTTTTTTGTCGATTGGTGTTATAAAGATGATAATATATGGTTGGTAGATACTGTTAGTTTCATCGAATATAAAACTATTTAGGGGTATTATAATGAACTATTGTAGAAACATGTTTATAGAACATGAGTGGTTGGAATAAATTTAATTGTAATAGATAATCATGTAGGATGGAAAAATTGTAACTTCTTCTCTAGGATAAGACATATTTGAGAATGTACATAAAACTATTTAAACAATTTTGTGTATAGAAAAAATATTGGATGTAAATTTCAATGAATGACCATTGTATGACTAATTTGGGTATATTTCAATAGTCATGTATAGAAAATTATGGTCTTGTTAAATTGATAATAAATGTTTTTAAATGTGTCTTGAGTGATATATTATATGTTCGATGTGGCTGGAAAATTTTTATGATCAAGAAGCTTTGAGCAGGGAGCAGTCTTCTAGTGATAAATACATCAACCAGGAGAGTTTCATTTCATAATCATCTTCATCACAATATGTCCCCGTGGTTGAAAAATTGATGATTCTGGTTGTATTTTTTGGATGGAACCATAGCTTATGTATTCAGAAGATTTTTGAAAAACAAGATTCATTGAATTACCAACTAGGGATTTACAAGAACAATCTATTATAGTTATCTAAAAGATGAGTTCAGATGTTTTTAAATAAAAGACTAGTACAACTAATAGATTGGAATAGGTGGTTTTAACAGAGTAGAATGTTTCTTTAAATTGGTTGTGGTGAGTGAAATCCTGCATCCAGTGGGAACACTGGGATAAACAATGAAAATTAGTTTTTGGTGGACGAATTTATACAATAGACGTGTGTGAGGATAATTATTTCGTATTATAATCTATGAAATGGGTTGATTCAAAAAACCCAAATCATTAAAAGTCATAAAGGATGTAAAAATTATGTTTTTTAGAAATTGAATTCTAATTAAATTTTATATCCATGAATTTAGACTATAATAAGGTGGTTTTATTTATATTTTGGAAGTTATAAAAGTGGTTTTATAGGTGTATGTTGGGTATAAAAACATAAAATGTAATCTTAAGGGTTATGTAAGGATTCATTACATAACAGGATAATAAAGACCCCATTTGATTCTTGGTGAACTGGTATAGGGTTCCCAATGGTACGGTTAATGGATCCTATTCATTCGAATGAGATTATAATAAAATCTAGTGGAAAATCTAGTCAAATACCTAACGTAGGTGCCAAAAAAAATATAGAAATGAAGAAGAGGTGAAAATGGAGGGTAAAATAATTATTACCTCAAACTGGCATAAAAACCCATCATAAACCTCCTTAGATCACAAATGGGGGAGTTGGAGAATAATGGAAATACCCTCCCTACAAATCAATCTTATAATACATAAATCCTTTTAATTGGGTTTAACAACCCCCTCCACCACCCCCCCCCCCCCCAAAAAGAAAAGAAAATCATCTCCTTATGTGATGGTTATGGACCATCATAAGAATCTATTAGACCACTACTAGAGGTACATAAATCTACCATGATCCTGATGTATATCCTTAGGGAACCCAATAGCAGGGGTAGTGGTATATTACCACTTTTGAACTTTATAGACACTTGGAGGACTTCCTCTTAGAATCTAGTGGGGAATAATATATCCCTTTAGAACGTAAACATTACCCAATCCTTAATATTTATCTCATGGAATTTAGTATCCATAATGTAATATCATGGAACCTGATGCCACTAAAGGGTCCCCTAAGATCATTGGGCCATAAGGACTCACAAATATCTCTCCATACTACAGAGGCTTCTGATTAGTAGTGAGGGTCTATGTGTCTCTAAGGGAGACTATTTCCTCACTTCCAATGTGTAGCACAGTAGAATATCAATAATAGATAAGAAGTGGAATTAGTAAATAAATAATATATATGAAAAATAAACAATAATAAACAATCTTATCAAATGGAATATCATATACAATGATGATGATACATGTCATATGTGTCTAAAAATATCTAAAATAGATATACATGGAATTAGTAGAGTACATGTAAGAAATGTAAAAAATATAAAAAAAAGGTAGCTAGAATAATGAGCCTAATATCAGTCTATTGAAATCATACTCCGTAAAAATAATCTACAACCTATATTAGGGAGCTTACCTTATGCATACATGTAATCATTCATTCTTCTTGGGTATCCAAGGTGGAAAGAACAAGGTGTCAGCTATAATCTGAGTAGGAAAAAACCAAAGGTCTAGTTCCATACATTCATTTAATATAAAATGATAACAATGTGATCAAATTAATTAAATATAAAAGGTAGTAATAAAAGTAAACATCCCAATAATTCTAGGATCTAATTTTATTACCAAATCATTTGATCAGTTTCATTTAGAATGTAAGCCTCTGAATTAATAGTCAAACCTGTTTAATTTATGATCAGGAAAATTTAATTATAGGACCTCATTTAATTAATAAGTATCAGGACCTTAAATGTATCCCCAAATCCCCTGTAGTTATATTCTTAACAGATTCCTAAATATTCCATATTTGAGTTATAAGACTCTAACCCAATCCATGATTGTGTTTGGCGTAATAGTCGCATCGAATTAAACATTTCATTAACTATACATTTTCGAACCTAATCCCATCCTGGGTATTCAATATTTGTAATCTAGGTATCTCTCCAGGTACAATATAAACTCACACCCTAAATGCACATCCTTGGAGATACTCACAAGAACCCAAGTATCGCTCTAGGTGTGGTATAACATTATAGCCACATGAGTCCATCCTTAGAGGACCACAAAGGGATCTCAGATATCACCAAGAGAATATATGATCAAATTCCCTATGAGTCAGTCCTTGTAAATCCATAATGAATCCAAGTATCACACGACATATAAGAGTCATATCCCACAATTCCATCCTATATAGTCTCTATCAGGATTCCATGTTTAACACAGTCATAATTATTTTAGAATTAAAATGAGTTTGTCAATAGAGTTCATATATGAGCCCATGTCTCACCAAATTCATATAATCATTTAATAAATAAAATAGACAACCTTTAATTATTTCAATTTCATCACCGTATTAATTTCAAATAAATCTCACCTTAAAAGGTGACTGAAGTTATGGATAATCATAGAAGGTTTACTCTTCAATTAAATCATGAGGGAATTATATCATAAAAAGAATCTCATTATTAAACAAACAATACATTGGAAGTGTAGAAGGGAATGGATTCCATTCCAATTTATATATCAATTCAATTTATTATTTAAATTAAATTTCAAATTACATATCTATTCATAGGTAAATTTAATTACAATTCACTATTATCAACCTATGACATGGGGTAATGAAAAGACATAGAAGGTATCCAAACTCAAACATCACACATGTTGTTATAATTCATCAAAACATACACCAAAAGGGGTGGTTTGAATTCAAGGATCTTAATAATTTATCATATTTCAATGATCCTCATTAATTTCACAGGTCATACCTATCAATCCAATTCAATGATTAAACATCATTTCAAGGGGCATTATTTGAATATTAGGTGCGTAGAACAACAAAATATACATAAAAATTATACATTGAAGGAAAATAATTAGACCACCTACCTTTGGACTATGGTGGATATATCATCTAGTATCAGATCCTAATTCTACATAGATTAATTGAAAATCGAAGAGGATAAAAAGAACCGAAAAATAAGGCATATTATCTTTATCTAAATGGCACAGATGATACCAAACGAATTTAGGAATCACATAAATTCAACAAAGACCATACCATGTGGATCCAAATCTATGAATGACTCTCGATTCAGAGCTCATATAAAGGTTGTATCTCAATTTCAAGAACAATCACCAAATAAGACTCTCCAATGTTGAGTTTGTTTTGTGGGAGGAGAAATGAGACAATTAGGTTAGAAATAGAATTGTATTTGGGATAATTTGGTGAATTCACCAAAAACATAGGGTAACATGGTTTGATAGCATGGTTGGACAAAAAGTGTGCCCAATGTGTGCCATTTGCTATAGTAAAGTGGAACCTCGCACGGTATACATGAATGTTTAGAGTAACCGTGTGAAAACTGTGAAAAACAAATCATCCAAAATTGGAAACATTTCAGTAAGACCATGCACCAAAAATATCATGGATATTATTATTATATTTTTATATTCCTCTTTCCAGCCAAATATATTTAGATGTAACAAAGCTTTATTCCCATTAAGATTCCTTCTAACCATATGCCAGTACATTTTTACCCAAAATACGGGTTTTTCACTCTAAACTATCCTAGAACACCCCCTATACATCCTTGATCACACTTTTCGATCATATTCATCCTTATTTTTCATTTAAATATAAAATTGATATAAGGAAAAGGTTTTTTACCATATGAAATAACTAGGTTCTTACAAACTTCTCCGCTTAATGAAATTCATCCTCGAATTCCCCTATCCAGGTTGGTCGAGAATTTTTTACAATAACATGGGATATTGTAATAGTACATCAGCCACTCACTCTCATGTCTCATTAATTACTCAATTGTGATTCCATAGAAACTATACTAATGGAACTAACCGGACTTAGAGAACCTTGGTGTTACAATCCACAAAATGAATAGGATTCTACTAAAAGGACAAATCAACCTATTACTCACCCTCATTATTATAAAAATCACGATATGGGTCTAAATGATAGTGGAATAGATGAGATATATTGAAGAAATTGTTCATGGATTAGTACCTCTAAGGTAACTGTAACCAGTAGGATATCAGCCTTACTCACTCTAGAATCTTAAATGGCCCGACATATCGTGCTGAAATCTTACCCTATCTTATGATCCCCATGTGTACCTTCCTTGGTGATACATATAGAATTACCCAATCCATAACATCGAACTCAAGATATTTTCTATGGGGATCATCAGATTATTTATGTACAGACTGCACAGTGTCCGTCCTCTTTCATGTTAACTACACCTGCTCTATGGTCTCTTGAAAAAGATGAGGCCATGAATAACTGTCTCTCTTGCCTCTAACCAACATAGTGGTGACCAGCATGTCCTACCATACAATGCCTTATAACGTGGAGTCTTTATAGTATCATGAAATCGATTATTGTAGGAGAATTCAACCAAGGGTATATTCCTCACCAAAGTGATAGAAAAATCATTGAAAATTGATCATAGTATGTCCCCAATCACCTAAATAGAACTCCCTAACTACCCATCAATCTAGGGGTGGTATCATGAGATCAGAAGCACTTATATACCTAATTCATATAATGAAAATTTAATAACTATGAAGTATTCCAGGAATACTTATCTGAAACGATATTATGTTGGACCCATTTAATTCATACTATCTCATAGATATACATAATTCCATGCTCATCCACAGTGAAGGTTTCCTTGATTGAATAGAAATGAAAAAAATTCATGAGCCTATAAAAATTAATACATAATCCATCATTTAATCTAGGTGTCATTTGTAAAAATATCATGAAATAAGTCCTGAAATCATTCCATTTCCATTCAGGAATGGGTAGTTGATGTAAAAGTTTGGTTGGTCACTGGTGTTCCTGCATCAGCTTCTAACAAGTGGAACATTTCCTAACAAAACCAACCACCTATCTTTTCATAACTGACCGCATGTATTGGTGATATAATTTTCGATACATATTGGTGATGCCAGGGTACACTACCCAAGGTGAGTAATAAATGTCTTGAATCATCTCCTCACACATGTCTGTTGAAACCCATATGAGGCCATGTACATTTGAAATTTTATCCTATCCTATATTCTAATCTGGAGAAGGGTCCTCACCTTCCACAGTCTCCCATAGGACTAGGCCCTCATAATACGATAGTTTCCGCATCCTAACTCTACCCAGAAGAGTATAGGTAACAGATAAGGATGATTTAAAGGCATACCCTCAAATTTCTTCCAACTCTATGTGCATATCAAAGAATAAATCCATGAGCTTCCACTCACGAAAGGAATTTTAAACTACCTATATCTGATTCATCCTTTTCAATTCATAAGACACTCTATATACCTTCCCAGTGATTTATGAAACAATTAATTCAAATAATTTACATATTTAACAGTCCACTACTAACATGGATTTAGATTACATTTTGTAAATTAGAAATTGAAGATTTTTTTGTTCGTGTTCACAAAAAAACTCTCCTCAGGTAAGTAATGTCTCCCATAGTGAAATATGTGAATAAAAACATATTATTTGAGATTAAGTGTCATTTAAATTTCAATGTGTGCCCCCACAAGTTGATACTTGAATGCCACGACTCTATCTACCTTCATAAGGAATTACCCTAGATTGATACCTGATGAATCAGAGTACATAGTGTAAGTCTTTCTTGGCTCTTAGAAAATCAGTGTCAGTGATAATCTCAATCTATCATTCAACTCCTGAAAGGCTATTTCAACGGTATTTGACCATACGAAATTCACATAATTCTTAGTAAAGTACTTGAGTACTTCTTCTAGGAATGAGAATTCATATATGATACTCATTTAATATCTAGGTATCCATAAGAAGATCCATACCTAAAATATATTCTTGGTATGCTCCCAATATATTGTTTCTTTTTTTCCTTCTCAATGTCAACTAAAACACCTTTCACAGAGATAATTTCACCCAAGCGGTGAATCTGATCCTTCAAGATGTGTCACATTGCATGCATTTAATATAACTAATACACTCCCAGTTTATCCAAAATGATCATAATATGTTTGGAATGGTCATTTTGAGTGTGATAATACCCCAACATATTATTCATGAAAACCGAAAAAATAACTAATCAAATGCATGGATAACTCTATTAATGAATGACATGAAGCCAGTCGGAATGTTTGTGAGACCAAATTCCCAATCTAAATACTCATATAAACTATTCCTACAATGAAAATATGTGAAAGGTATGAATGAGGATCTAATATCAACATGAGGATATCCATATCTCAATTAATATTTCAAAAAATTCCATGTTATTTAGAGCTGATCAAAAAGATGATTTGTCCACGGTAGCATATATCATTTCTTTACTATCACTTGGTTTAATTTCCAGTAATACATACACATCCTAAGTGTATTTTCTCCCTTTTGTCCAAATTGACTAGTAAATCACATGGGTAATTTTTGATTCAAATATACATCTTCACCTATAAATCTTGTAGCTTCTTTTAGATCTCCAACATCTCAACAGTATCCATCTAGTAAGGAAGAATGGTAAACAGTGATGGTCTTGGAATTAGCTTGATAGATAAATCTAACTATCCCACTGGTGGTAATCCTAAAAATTATTCAGAGAAAACATTACTGAAATTATCAAACACTAGAGGTAAATATTCCAATCATGTTCTATAATCATCCCAATATAAACTCACAATCTAATCTATCATCATGTCTAGCCCATAATACTTGGGTCCATCTCGGCTCTATTGGATATCCCATTCACCCTTTTGAATAAACTCACTGCCATCTAGTGATGTGAATGTCAACGTTTGGTGATAGAAATGAAAAAAAGTCGAATTAGGGAACATAATTGTCCATCCCAATAATGATTTCAAAACATGCCTTCGCAAAGAAAAAGAGGTCCCATTCAAAGTGACACCCACCGATCTCATGGGGGAAACTCCCTACACTAACGTACCACTTTGGTTCTAATATCCAATGGAAGGTCATGAATATGAACACCATCAGAACACTGAGCTCTAGGCTCTCCACAATAGGAAAAGATATAAAACATTGAGAATACAATGTATTAAAAGGTGTAGATACTAAATTATAGGCTACTATAATATTATCTATCACTATATATGGTTTCTGATCATTCTCTTTAGATGTCAGCTTTACTATGCATATCTTCCAATTCTGAAGTCCTATAATACTTCCTAGAGGTCCTAGGTGAATCTACTCTGCTGAAACTATAAAATCTGGGACTGAATACCAAGAAAATGACCACCTCCTCATCCCGACCATCTGAAATCACTCTAACTCCATGCCTGATGAGAATTTGTTGACCCCTCTCTTATAAGTAGAGTCGATGTAGAACCTCTATCACTAGATACTAGAGGAAAATCTCCATAAAGGTGTTTTACATGACCCATCTTGTCACAAGATCAGAACATGACTGGTTCTCTCATGCATTGAGGCCCTTTATGTCTTCTTTTAATGCACTTGTGGCACCTCACCTTGCTACCTGAGTATGTGTTATTCTATCTAATGTCACCGAGTGGAATCTCCAGACGACAGTTCCTACAGTCGGTCGATGTAGCACCAAACCTAGATTCTGAACCACATAGGATTGCACCCCTCCATCCTCTCTTAGTTTGTGATCTATGATAATATCATGATTCACGATTCCAGAAATGGCAGTCATAAGAAAGAAATACACATATGATTGGATTTCATACATGATAACATCATCAAATCTCCATGATTTAGATAACATTTCACCCATGATAATAGGTGTGATGTGATGATGTTCACTATAAATTTCTGAATAATCCATAACCGATAACATTTTACACTCCAAATGCATGAAATATTGTGCTCTGTCGGACCTCAGTGTCTCGAGATAGAGGTAATCATAGAAGCCTAAATGAATGTCACTCTAGGACATCTCCAGATGTCTTTCCATCTGAGAAAATACAACCCACCAACTCTTAGAAGAATTATGCATTATATAAGTATCTATCATTACACTCCTCTCAGGAAGAATATCTTGATAGATAGCATGGAATCTATCCAAGACATTGTTGCATGTGGTCTAAGATCCCCTAAAATTGTTATTGGATTGTACTTCTAGAACACATGAATCGAAATATCCAAGGTCATGATTATTCATGGTTCTCCTTGAACTATCTACATGAATCAAGTAAATCCTTCCTGGATCTATGCCTCATCCCTTGTGTCTATAACAAAAACAGGTGCCACAGATAGAACAATATGATGATCCACTAGTAGCATATGACCCACTACCTCTAGATTGTGGTTATCCCCACACTCCTAGCATATGACTGAATTTCATCATGGTGTAATACTACTATAATTACAGACACGTGCATTAGGAAACAATGTTATAAAAGATTTCGACTGAAGAGCATAGATAATAAAATATGGTATATATATATATAAGCCTTCATTTATAAGAACACACTCCATTGCATGGTCAGGGAGTCATTTTTTGGTGAAATACAGTCCATATATAAGCTATAGATATTTCATGAATCCATATACTACGGTTGGGTCTGGTTCAAGTTATCTTCTATAAAAAAATTTTGTTTCTATTTCATTCATTATAATTCAATTTCAATTTCATAACAATTTATTTTAAAAGTATAAAAAAATATATCAAAAAATTATGATAAATTAGGGCTTATAAAACTGATTAATCCCAATGTTGTGCCCACCCAATCCTAACCAAAAAAATTTAAGAATACCTATTAAAACAATAGGTATATATATCAAATCACCTATCACGATAACATGCAACAATTAATTCATCATAACTATAATGGAATAATGCAGGGAATTTGATTCCTGTAGGTTTCTTAAAATGATTCAATATATGTAATATCCTCATCTCATAGAGTTTCAAGAAATTAAAACCCATAATAATATCAATAACAACATCATAATTTAAGTGCATCACACAATGGTTCAATCAAATGAATTTTAACAGTCGAAATCCCTAGAAAAAAGAAATTTAATTTGAGTCAATATGGAATTTTCTTTATGTGGGTTAGCTACACTCAGTCACATCTCATTTCCAAATACATATTCTTTCCTATATATTTCTATTATCTCAAATTAGTAATGAAAACTAGAAAATAATGCTCTGATAAGACATGGTAACATCCCACACCATGATTCCACAAAAAGGTTCCCTGATCTTGGTAGGCCAAACCACCTCAAGCACATCTCCCTAAAACCCAATATCTTATGACTAGTAGTGAGGGTCTAGAGGTGTATATGGGGAGACTACCCCTTCATCATGAGATTTTACCAGAGTGGAATATCAATAACAGATAATTAGAGGAAAATGTAAATCCATTAAATAGATGATAAATAAACAAGAACATATAACATTATCAAGAGGAATCTCATATACAGTTTTTATGATACATATTATATGTATTCATCAAAAATCAAAAATCGGTATACATGGAATTGGTAAAGTACTTGTAAAAAAGTAAAAACAAATCTACGTAGCTAGCATATGAGTCACATTTTGGTCTCATGCACTCTTTCTCCTAAGTAGAAGTCATGAACCAATAATAGGGTGATTTCCTTTATGTATATCTATAATCGAATAGTTTTTCTGGTACCCCAGGAGGCCTGAACAGGTGTGATATATAATCCCTGTTGGAATCCACCCAAGGTCTAGTTCTATAAAGTCAGTTCATATATAATGTTAACACTGTGGATGCGGTAATAGAATATTCAATGAAGTACTAAAAGTAAATATATTATAATTTCCAAGTTCTCATTTTGTAAAAAAAATAATTTCATCATTTTCATTTAGAATTTAGGACTCTAAATTAACAGTAAGTCATGTGTCCTTTATAATGAAGTTATTTTGATTATCTATCCTAATTTGATTAATAATTCTTAGTACCTGGTGCATATCACAGCATCCTCCATTGTTATATGGTCAAGAGATGCCTAAATAGGTTATGTCTAAGGTATAATACTCTGACAGAATCCAAGATTTTTATTTGTCTTGGATGTCTCACCCTATAAAGAAAATTCATTTATTATTCAATTCAGCACAACAGCCCATCCTTTGAATTCCTCATTTGGAATCCAGGTATCACTCCAGGTACAATATAAACCAAAACCCTACAAGTTCTTCCTTTGTTATCCTCACAGTAACCAAGGTATCACTATTAGTGTGGTATAACATTATATCCACTCGATTCCATCCTTGGGGGTCTTCTAATGGAGCCCAAGTATCACCCCTAGCATCTATGGTCAACTTCCCTCTAAGTCTATCCTTGGAAATATATACGAAGTCCATGTTTCAATTGGTATATAATAGTTACCCCCCAAGATTTTATCCTTGGAAATCCATATGAGGAGTCCAAGTCTCACTCATGAATAAAAAAGTTAGAATCAATAAAAAGGAAGCCCATGGAATTGTTATATGAACCCATGTCTCATCCAAGGAATATAAGAATTTAATCAATACAAGTAATACAACTTAATTATATCAAGGTCATCACCTTATTCGTTTAAATTCAATCTCACTTCAAAAGGTGACCTAAGTAATGGATAATCTTATAAGGATTAGTCTTTAATTAACTCGCATGGGAATCTCTTCATAACCTGCATCTCATGCATAAATAAACAATATATGGAATGTTTCATTGAATATGGATACTATTCTATTTTATTTATAAATTCAATTTACAATTGATATTACAATTCAAATTAAAATTAATTTCTAAATTGAATTCAATTAAAATTCACTATTAACATCCCATGGAATGGGGTAAAAAACATAAGTATAAGGTATCCAATCTCAAACACCACCCATGGTGGTTCAATTCATTAAATAACACACCCAAAGGGGTGTCTTTAAATAAATATTCTTAAAAATTTAAAATTTTTTAATGGAATTTTTTTAATTTCATAGGTTATACCTATCAATTTCATTCATGTGTTAAACTTCATTTCATGGATGACTCTCTGAATATTGGCTTCATGGAAGAATGTACTATGTATAATGATTTGACTTTGAGGAAAAGAATGAGACCAACAATATTATGACTTTAGTGCATATATCCCACAACATTTGCTCCCAATTCGATTCAGATTGGGGGAAAATCAAAGAATGGATGAAGAACCTATAAATAGGTAATATTCTCTTCCACCTAAATAGAACATCTGATACCTAACCAAACAAGTAAAAACACAGAATAAATCGATATATTATTGGGGAATATCAAATGACATTAACAACGCTTGATTTTAATCTCAAATGAAGGAGATCAATCAATTCAAAGAATTGTTTCCAAAGAGGGCTATATAAAGAATATTTTTTATGTGGGAGGAGAAATGAGTGAAATAGATCAAAATTAGAATTTAATTAGGGGAAATTTTTTAAATTCACCCCAAACATGGGGTTTCATGGGGTTTCTGCATGGTTGATCATGTTGTGTGCCAATTTTTCACCCTTTTCTATATGAAAGGGGAATCCCACAGAGTTTTCATGCACTTCTTGACTATGTTCTTGTAAAATGTGAAAAAATCCTCTTTTATAATGGCCCACATTTTTTACTGATCATAATCCCAATGTCACATAGTTTTTTAAACTATACAGCCTATAGGAACCCTCTGTCTATACTAGCATGGTTAAATGTTATCATGTGGCCTATTCCACATGGTCTCTTCAAACCATGAGTCGGGACATTTTTACCCAAATGCTTGGTTCATGGCTCTGAACTTTCCCTAGACAACTACAATACTTCCATGACCACAATAGGCATTCAAATTCATCCATATTTATGCATTCAAACCGCAAATTTATGGAAGGAAAGCATCTATACCTAAATAATGAATAGGGTAATTACACATTATTTCTATTCTTGAAATAGCATTTAAAAATTCTAAAACATGAAAAATACCTTTTAATTTACCTTAAATTACTAAATTAAAAATATATTAATATTTAAATATTTGATAACTAATATTTTCCCAATCGCTCCAACAAATAATAATGTAGTTCATAATTGTATATCAAGTTAGATCTTATAGGTTTCATGGTGTGATTTCAAACATATATTTTTGTAATATCTAAAATTGATTTCTATAGTGTTACATGGTGTGAATCATATGAAGGATCAGTGTCCTTTTATTAAGATAGATAGAAAAAAATGAATAAGATTCATTTTTTCATTATTAATACTAATCATTGAATTTCATGTTGTGTACAAGATTAGTTTCTCTCATTCCATTATAATAATAAGTACATATAGAAAAAATCCTATTTATATTTTGTAGATTGTTTAAAATTACATACTTATGTGCTTAAGAAGAACCAAGGGTGTATTATTAGACTTTAGGGGTGAGTGATATCTATTATTAATTGTTAAATCATTCACTATTATTAAACTAATAATGATTATTCATGATATCAATATGGATTTATGTATTACCTTGATTATAGTTTCATTAGTTAGAGGTTTCCTCAGAAGAAAATAGTGGATGATTCATCAAACAAAATGAGACATAACTTAATCATATATTTGTAAAAAAAATTAAAACAAGAGGATTAAAAATGAAACAATTTTAATCATATAAATATCATCATCAATATTTTTTTAAAATAAATAGAGCTATTATTCCAGCTAAGGAATTCTTCTTACACACAAATGGCGAAACAAATCCATCAAAAATGAAGTCTCATTAGATATGTAATTGATTATGAAAATGTAAAAAATGTACTGAGTACCAATAAAGGTTACTCCATTAAATTCATTAACTAACCCACTAGCATATAAAAATTAATAGTAATATATAATTTTTATGAGCTGAATGTAATAGAGATTGGGTATAATGTATTTTGTTTTTATTAATCAATTATCATGTTCATGTTATTTAAATGTTGTGTTTTAAAAATGTTCTCTGGTTTTATGATTAATTAATATATTTTAACATATCATTATATTATTTTAACTATATTTATTACACGAGAGTGAACTTTTTACTATCCCATTATAATAAAACTGTAATTTCTCAGTAATCTATTTTTTTTAGGGGAAGAAATGGACTGTGATTAATTGTATCACTAATATAATTAAGGGCTATTATGGTCATACAAAAAGTTCAATCATTAGAAATAAGTATAACATTTTTTCTATATTGACCAGAAGAAAATATCACAAGTATTTTCAAGAAAAATGTTTCTGGTATAATTATTTGTATATAATTTATATGAATACCAATTATATGACAATAAGAATATACCATTCATGTTATTCTTCATGATTTGATAAATTTATAGTGTTATGTGTATGTTAGAGAAAGTTAGTAATTGTATTGGTTTGTTGTTTATCTTGTTTGGAGTTTGTCTTAATATAATATTTTCTTTCATGAAATATAAGTATGATATATATTCTTTTGATTTAATATGATTGATGGAATACATAGGAATTATTATTTGTGTGATGTTTTATGTCCTCATAAATATGAATAAACAACATGTAATATATTCATCTAGATTTGTTAGTCTACTTTAGGAGAATCAATAATGAATTATTTTTTCTATATGATGTATATATATTTCATGGATTATTGTTCTACATGATGTCTTGAAAATGGAATTATATGAGTATTAATGTGATGTTATAGATACATATGGTTGAAATTTTTTTATAGAGACACATTTTTTATACATATTATGTTATATCCATATGGTGTTGCGTGGAAGATGTGATTTTCGCACTCAATGAGGATTACATGGGGAAGGGAGGTTTTTCATGCAGGGGTCGTGTTTTCCTATAAATATGATGTGATGCCTCTCATTCCAAAAAGCACAAGACTTAGAGAGTATTTGAGCTCTGGCACATGAAATTGGAATACACAAGGGAGTTTCATTAAAACTTCATGTTTTTACATAATGTTAGGTGTTTTCCCATAAAAGAAGGTTGTTCATAACAAGAACATTGTGCGTAAATCACAGGCCATGCAAATTGTCTGGTGTTTTTGCATAAAATATGGCTACGAGTAAAAAGAAGGTTGCATGTAAAGTTTGGGTTGCACGTAAATAGGTTTTTTTGCCTAATGAAAAGGTTTTTGTAATAGAAGGCTACTGTGCATAAAATAATTGGTTGTGCGTAAAAGAGGTTTTGTGCGAAAAGCAGATTTCATGCAAAAGAAGGGAGTTACGTGGATGGCCCAGTAAAGGTTGCGCTTAAAAATTTGGGTTTCCCTATACACCCAGTGCAAAGACAGATTCATCTATGGATGAAAATTGAACATCAACAAAGCATCAATCTACAGTTAAGGATTCATATTTTATTATAGATAATGAAGAGACCTATAGTTCAATAAACTATGAGTGGATCTCCAAAAAACGCAGTGAGTGCACTTCAGTTGAGAGAAAAGTGAGCTTTCACTTCATGATTGGTTGTAAACTAGAAGGGACAGTAAGGCTATATCTAACATTGTAAACACTAGTGCACTTTTAGTGGTTTTTTACATCGGCATATCACTAGTGAATGCTCTCTGGACATAGCACAGTGAAGGTGAACCAAGTAAAAAATGATGTTTCCTATGCACAATTTAGATTTTGTTTAAACTTTTCTATAGGAAAGAGAGAGAAGAGAGCTTTTTTTAACAGAAAAACAAGATCAATAGGGGCAATTGTTTTAATCTGTTAGACCTTGATTCACCCCCCCCCCCCTCTTAGATTATCTAACCTAGTGGACCTAAAAAATTAGTTTGCATAAAATTATAATGATTTTAATATTTTTTCCACATGATTTTTGATATGATTTCACAATTTCTAATGAAATATTAATAATTTCTGTAATTTTTTAGTACATGTGATAGAATTAATCATTTATAAAAAAATCACATATCACATTCAATGATTTGTGTTATAATTCATCCCACATAATGTGATATCATTGGAGGTAATATCATTATGATATAGGATGTCACAAGATTGATCTAATTCTACCAAATTGTAATTATCATTTGCTGAAAAATCATATACTGATGTATTTATTGAATTATAATAATTAAATAGTTCAATAATAATTTAAAATGAAGGCACCATGACTTATATGAATATAATGTGAACATCTGAAAGATGGTCATGCATCGTAAAAACATTAAAACTTTAAAAGGATCCTTCATTAAGGATTGAAAATATAAAATTAATTTAAAAGATTCATTTAAAATACACTAGACTTCATTATATAATTTTTTAACATATCCTCTACTTATTTTTTCCTTAACCATGGGATCCTAATGCATCTTATGAAAAAATTATACATAAAATCAATTTGGATATTATATAACTAGTGGATTATATTTGGATTCAATAACCAATGGATTATTTTTAATTGGATCCATCAATTTGAAAGTACAAAAAATATAGGATAAAGGATTTTTATTTTTATATTATTTATTTTAAAAATGATTCTTAAAATAAAAATGATCATTAATGACATGGTATATATTTTTTGTTATATTTGGACAGAAGTGATGTATTTAAAACACCTAATTGTGTTTCATGAATATATATTTGGTTTAATACATCCCAAAATATTTTAACATCCGTCAGTTCAAGTGACAAGTTCCAGATATATTAGAGGCTGGTTTAAGAAGGTATATCTCATTCTGGCCATTAATTATAGTGAAATTCTAATGGTCTTGGGTTCTGGTCATAAACCATCTTATAAGAATAAATTAAAAATTATAGGGGTACTAACAATTTATTTTTTCAAAAAAATCTTACATTGGTTATCCATTGTGATCATGAAATTATTATTTTCATATTTCTGGATAATGATACAGATCACCTAGATGTTCACCGAAGTCACGAATTATTTTTTTGAGTATGTCTTATTTTTTGAAACATAAAAAACTTAGAATTATAATTTTTTTTATTTTATTACATAATTTCTTAATATTTGTGTGAATATAGAAGGAAAATATCAAGGTTATATTTCCTTTGTTCCAGATATGTTTCATTATGGATTTATGATAAATAAATGTAACGTCACGGAACTAGAAGACGTTAAAAGGATCCACGTGACTGGTTGGCCACATGGCCTCAAGAACATTTCCCTAAATGCTAGAGGCTAATGACTATCTATGAGGGCCTCAGATGTGTTATTTGGAAATCATTACCTCATTGGAAGATTGTAACACAGTGGAATAAATAATAATAACAATATAGGAAGTAGTAAACAGCAAGTAACTGAAGTAAACAGTGTAAGAATGATAGGTAAAGATAACTAGAAGGCATATAATATCTGAATGATTCATCTTGTCAAATGTTATAAGAATTCCATGAAAACAAGATACACTGCTCTCAAGTAAAATACAATACTAAGGTACAATAATATAAAATGAAACATAGTATCATCGCAAGCCTTGTCTTGGTCCCATGTTCTCCTGCTCCTAAGAAGCAATCAAATTCATATATCAAGAGGCTTTACACTATCAACACCTATCGGAATATAGTCTATTTTGACCCAAAATCATGACCCAAAATATGTGCGAGAAATAAATACCAATAGGAAACCACAAAAGGCCCTGCCAATCTGTAAGTAAGTATATGTTGTATTAGTGTATAATAATGAAAACATTATACTAGGAATTACTCAAAATTAAACAATCCTAAATGTCTGGTTCTATTTATATCATTCATGTTCATTAAAAAATTCATTTACATCAAATTAAAATTTATTGGGGTATTTCCACTGCTAGTCAATACATTATTCAATAAAACATAGCAGATACCTCCATAGACAATCTATCTTTTAAAATGAAAATGGAATCCAAGCCTGTGAATTATCCGGGGATACATGTCATCAGTCATTAAAATAGTCAAACCACAATTCAAAACCTGTCCCTATGGTAGTCCAAAGACATAAAAAATACTTTCCCATTTGAAATTTCCCATTGGCATAGAAAAATGTAGCCCACAGGCACCCAAAACATAGCCAAAAGGCATGAAAAATCCCTTTCTGTGGGAAGAATAATCCAACAGGTCCAATCACAACATATAATCAATTCAACATAAAGAAGCACATGTAGTCATTACACTATTACATGGTTAACAAGGAAATAGTTCACATTAGTAAGAATTTAATTAACCAATCCATTTCAAGCAACCCATAACAAATAAAATATAGGCATAACCATGGTTATCCTAAGCCAAAAGGCCCAACATTAGTTATCCAAGGAAAAAGCACCCGTGGGGTGGCCCTTAATCTAAACAAGAAATCAAGAATCGTCAACATGATTCAATTCATATAATTATTCACCTATACATCCTTAGGAATCTACAGGGGTTCAAGTCTTAACAGAGTGACACCCCAAACATGGGTGTGTGACAAAACAACACATATAAACAACTTGACCTTAAGAAATAAGGACGATACCACCAACCTCATCACAATATGAATCCCCTTGTCTAGTCTCTACTCTTAATTCATTCTATAAAGGTGTAGATATATCAAACAAGGATATTCACTCATTCATGAATAACATAGTCAAGAATATAAATAACCAAGAATGTCTCAAGAGTAATTGAGAGAAAAACGATTAGGCTCAAATGAGAATTATGATGATTGATTCAGAGTTTAGATGATCAACTGGGAAGGGTTTGATGTTCTGGTTCTTCACTTGATATCTCTTAGTGATCCTTCTATCCAAATGACAGAAGAATAAGGAAACTTCCTATATTAAGAAAAAACACAATGTACATGGCATGTAAGTCCATATACATTACGTGTATTTCATTTAAATATTCATTTTGTGGCTTAATTTCACTGACTTACTTTCCAGGCCGGCCGACATGACTACATGGAATTTACTATTAAGTACACAGTATATAGTTTTCCCCCCTTTTCTCCTCGACGTGTCCACAGGCTATGTATTCCATTTATACCTGGATATACTACACAATGTTTTCTTAGGATTATAGGGTGTGTTACTGATGATTCAAATATTTTCCCCAAATTTCCCATATTTTCTCAAAAATAACTCAACGTAAAAAAGAAAAGAAGAAACAATACCTCAAAGGAAGAATAGGGTTCTTACTATCTTCCCCACATAAAGCAATTCGCCTCCTAATTTCCCTTCCAAAGGTCGTGAAGGAATATCTAAGAATAAATCTAGACAATGGGTATGTATGATGTCCTCCCTCTACCAACTCTCATCATATTCTCATCCATGCTTCCATAGCACCCATACGAGCAGAACTATCTAGACATAGAGAACCTTCATGATCATATCAACTACATGAATCAGATGCTCCTCAAATGATGCATCAACATGACACTCAACCTCCTCAGTCTAAAAAACGTGAGAGAGGTCTATGTGATAGCGGTGTAGTTGAGGTACATGGAAGACGTCAAGCATGGAATGGTACCTCTAAGGAAACTATTACCGATAAGAAACCTACCCAACTCTCTCCAGAATCTCAAATAGTCTGACATATCTTGGTGAAAGCATACCCTATGTCTTGACTCTCTTGTGTCCCAACCTCAGTGTGACACGTAGGAAAACCTGATCCCCAACCCCTAACTACAAAGGTCACATGTGGAAATCAGCATAAAATTTGGGAAGATACTTCATAGTATCCATACATCTCTGAATCATGTCAACTGGCTCAGAAGTCTCCTTAATGAGATGTGGTCCCAGAAATAGGTTCTCACCTACCTCTGACCATAACAGGGGAGAACGACCTGATTCTACAATATAAATCCTTGTAAGGTTCCATGGGTACAGTCTCTTGAAACTAGTTATTGTTGGTGAACTCGACATGGGGAATGTGATTCTCCCAAATCCCCCAAATTCTTGGACACAGTAACACAACATTTCTCTAGCACCTGTATCGTACACTGATAATGGCCATCAGTTTGAGGTTGGTATGTTGTGCCCAGAAGCACCTGTATACCAAGCACCCTCTGAAAACTATGCTAGAAACAAGACGTAGTGCTAGAATCCCTATCTAAAATGATAGAATGAGGGAACCCATGAAGCCATACCACCTCTTGGATTTACATATTTTCCATCTCATATACATTTAAGGTATGTTAGATCGGGAATATGTGAGATACCTTCGTTAGCCTATCAACTACGACCCAAAAGAGCATCGTTGCCTCTAGGTGACCTCAGTATCCCAATCACAAACTCAATCATGGAATCATCCCATTTCCACTTTTGAATAGGTAACTCTTTTATAAGCTCAGCTGGACTTTTTTGTTCCGCCATCACCTACTAACAGATAGAACATCTCAAAAAAACTAGATACATCCCGCTTCATACCCAGCCACCAATATTGATGACAAAAGTCACCGTACATCTTGGTGACTTCGGGTTGCACTTCCCAAGATAAAGTATGAAACTCTGCATCAATTACTCGCGTATATCCCATGGAACCAACACATGTATATGGATACCCAGAACATCATCATCACCTATCATCCATCTAAGAGGGGTGTCCTCACCTTCCACACTCTCTCATAGAACTAGGCCTTCGGAATATGATAGATTCCTCATCCTCACTCTGTCTAGTATGGAAGATGTAACATCCAAATATGAATGATAAGTCTATCCCTGATTGTCATTCATTAGTAAATGCATCCTAAATATCAAATCCAAAAGTTACCACTCACCACTGGCCTCCAACACTTGATGTGTCTGATCCCTCTTACTCAGTGCATTTGCCACTACATTGCCTTTGATAGGCTTATAAGAAAACTCAAAATAGAAATACTGAAGGTATTAAACCCACCATTGTTGTCTCATATTCAAATAATGATATTTATATATATATTTGAGACATTTTTGGTCTATGTACAACACAAAATTCTCTCCTAATAAATAATATATTCAATAGATTAAAGCAAGAACAACTGTAACAAACATGATCTCCCTGAATAAGCACTCCTCCCTGCCCAATGCATGATGCATTAGAGTATACAGTGCAAATCATTCCTGGAACTGGATATATTAGTATTGGCGATGAAGTCAAACAACCCTTCAACTCTTGAAATACTGCATCACAAGTATCAGACCATTGAAACTTCACACCTTTCTTAGTCAAGCATGTCATCAACGCTGGTAAGAAAGAGAAGCCATGTATAAATTTCATGTAGTAACCAGCTATCCCCAAGAACATATATACCTCAAAAACATTCACGTGCTTCTCTGAGGTATAAACTACTCTCACCTTCTTTGGGCATGCTGATACCCCAGTCTCTAAGAATATGTGACCCATGAAGTGAATCTGATCCACCCAGAAGTGGAATTTTGTGAGCATAGAAAATAACTGATGCTCTCTTGATGTATTCAGAATAATCTCAAGATGATTTTCATGGTTATGTTGAATGTTAGAATACACAAAGATATCTTCCATGAATACAACCACAAATGATTCTTGGTATGGATGGAAAACTTGGTTCATTAGTGCCCTAAAAACTATTGGATCGTTTTTGAGACCAAATGCATAACCAGGTACTCATATAGATCATACCTACCATGAAATGAAATACATTTTATGTCTGCAATTCAAACACATATCTGGTGATATCCTAACCTCTATTCAATAATCTATAACACCCATGATCCTTGAATTTTATCACACATTTCATCTATCTTTGGAAAAGGATATCATTTTTTAACCATCAACTTGTTTTGATTCCAATAGTCCATTCCTAGTTTAAGGGTACCATCCAACTTTTTTGGGAAATGGACTAGTGAACCCCAAGAAGAAGTATTATGTCGAATAAAACCCTAAACTTCCAAATCCTATAACTACCTCCCTGATCTCTTGTACCTACTTCATAGCCATCTTGTAAGGAGGATTGTATATAGGTGCATGTGCTAGTACTAGCTCGGTATTGAACTCCACCTCTTTGACTAGAGGTAATCCTGATAAGTCGTCCAAAAAATTCCCTAAAATGATCAAACACTGGACTGAAATCTTCCAAACATGTTCCCTGGTCATCCATATGTATGCATGAAATCTAGGATGTCAACTCGACCCACCCACGATGCTCGGGTCATGATCTGCTTAACTATACATCACATTCACTCTTATGTAGAATCTATCCACCCTATGGAGATGTGAAACTCACCATACAGTGATAAAAAAACAACAATAGCTAGAAAATGAACCAACTATTCCATTCTCTGAATGACATTGAAGTATGTCATCTCTATAACATATAGGTTCCTTAGAATGTTACACCCACCAATCTCAAGGGGGCACTCCTTGCACTGATGCACACTTTTCATTCTAAACCCTAACAGAGTGTCTAGCATCATAACATCATAAGATGTATAAACATAGATCACAAGGCTTTCCAAAAAAGCCACAGATAAAAATCTATGTGTTGTACCGGTATCAAAAAGTTCAGAAGATAAATCATAGGTGACCAGGATTGTACCTCTAACAGTAGAAGGTCTGAGATCTTCAACCTGCTTGGTCAGTTCCACTAAATTAGTCTAACCCAAACTGTGGACCTAAGATACTTCTTCACTATCTTGATATGACCTGCCCTGGTATCTTTGAGCTCCTAGGGTCTAACTACCATATATATAACCACCACCTTGGCCTGAATGCCCCAACATATTCCAGATTCTAGACTGCTGAGAAGCTACTAGCCTTGCTCCTACATGTGGATTATATATAGAACCTCACTAACAAATCACAAGTGGAAATGCCCTATAGTAGAGCTGTAGATAGCATATCTTGTCACAAGCTCAGCACTCAACTGGGTCCATTGGGAATTGAGGTCTCATGATCCCAACATTTCTACACTAGTAGCATGTCACCTAGATACCATAGGAAACGTTCTGGTAGCTACTATCGTCGCGAGTGAACTCCATATGACACATCCTCTTTTCATTTGAGACAATTCCAGAAACCGATGTCGAACTGCCCTGGCTAGAACCACTAGCTTCTCGCCGATTGTGCTTGTTGATCAGTGCTTGATTCACAATATCATAAAAAGAATGAAAACTAAAAAATTCACTTGTGAAAATATATTGAAACTGAGGCCATCCTCAAATCTAAAAGCATTAGATATGTCATCACCCATCAGGATAGGTTAGAATCTCTGAATCATAGTAAACCAGAAAGAATAGTTCATAACTGATAGTTTTCCCTACCCCAGGTGTATGAAATCCCAAGATCCTTCGACCTTGAGCGTCTTGGGAAAGTAATAATCATAGAAGGCCTCCTAAAAGTCTTCCTAGGTTATATCCCAATGACACCCTACATGAGTGATAACATCCCTCTATGTATTGGAAAAATAACACATCATATATATCACAATCTTGACCCTCCTCTCGAGAAGAGTCTCCAGATGCTCGAAGATAGTCATCACTAATTATAGACATGAATTTGTAGCCTATGTTCTATCATCCTATAAAAAGGTATGAAGTTGATACTATTAGAAGATACGTGTAATCTCTGCCATAGATTTGGTAGTCTGTGATGCTCACTAAAAGGTCTGCATGAACCTCACAAAACCATCATGGAACTGTTCATTTTCACCTGCATCCAGTTTAACACCTAGCGCACAACTGACTCAACTAGAGGATCCATTGGTAGCCAATGTCATGCCATTTCAAGAGAGTTATTATAGTTTCTCTCTAGATGTACAGCTCATGGTCGTCATGATGGAATGACTATACAAGGTCAAGAACCTGACTTAGTTCATGCTCATGATCATGGTTTTCTGTTCAAGAGTTCCAAAACAAAACAGGAATAGACCCCCAAATTTTGGGAAAAATGGACTACACAAAAATAACCCTTTTGCTATCACATGGTTTTTTTCTACCACTGGCCTAGTCATGTATCAACCCCTGGTACACAGCGTGTTCCATGCACACACGGATTTTACACAGGTCTGTCCTCCTAGCCATGTACTCCTGCATGGCCAGGTCTAAATAGGTTCTGCCATGGTTGGCTACACGGCGTGTTCTGATCAAAACTTAACAGCCCTTGTTTTATCTCAAATGGCCCATTACCAGCTCATATACTACATAGTGTGTACACAAAGTACACAGTATGCACACAAATAATATGGCATGTATTTAACAAGATTCTTTCTTCCTCAAATCAGAAGAGTACATGGCGTGTGTTCATCGATATGGATTTTTAGATAGTCGGACTCAGAAACATCCCTAGAACCCCTATTCTGGCCAAAATATGCAATGATATGCCAAATTCTGATCTTTGAGGGCACATACTCCCCACAAATCAATGTTTGTCACCCATACATAACATAACATAGAATAAATCTATATAAAAGGCTGAATCAAGATATTCCAAATTCTAGTTAATGTGGGCCCATACACCTTAGGATCCAAAATTTGGCATCCATTTATTCAAATCCATAACATATACCAATACAACTATCACAACAGAATTCATATCTATCAAGGTACAATCCAAACAACATGAATCAGCAATGACCCCCAAATGACATAGAAAGTATGCATGGCATGGGATTTCTAACAAGTTCATATTTTGATGCATGAGATGACATACCCTCTTCTCATTAGGTTTTAAGAAAGTATAACCGCAATAACATCAATAATAACCACAAAAAAGTGTGTCACACAACGGTGAAATCGAATCAACTGTTATAGCACAAAATCCAAAAGAAAAAGTTCGAGCCAATTTGGATTTTTCCATTACATGAGGTAGCTACACCCAGGGATAGATAATTTCTGAATTTAATATCCTTTATATCATCTCAATATAGTAAAGAAAAAAATAAAATAAACTCTTCTGATACCACTTTGTAACATCCAGGATCCAAAATCTACAAAACGGTGCCCTGTACGCAGTTCTCCACATGGCCTCAAGGGCATTTCCCTAAATGTCAAAGGCATCCAACAAGTAGTGTGGCCCTAGGGTGTGTTAGTGGGGAAACTATTCCTTCATTGGTAGAGTGTAACACGGTAGAATAAAAAATAATTATAACAGTGGAAGCAGTAGAAAACATGAAACTGAAGAAAACTACAATAGAATAAAAGTTATAGATAACCAGAATGCATATAATATCATAATGATAAAGCATGTCAAATGTTTTAAGAAAGAAGAAAAATATGATTCACTACTATCAAGTACAATATGACACTAAGGTACCATAAAAAAAATGAAACACAACGGCATCGAAAGTCGTGGCTTCGACCCATGATCTCCTCCTCCTATGGAGAAATCAAGTTCCTGAATAAGGAGCCCTGCCCATATCGACACCTTTTGCAATATAGTATGTTTTGGCCCAAAAACATGACCCACATATTGTGTGAGAAATAAATTCCAGTAGGCAACCACCAAAGGTTTGTACCAATCTGTTAGTGAGTATATGTTACTGTAGTGTATAATAATCAAAGCATTAAACTATGAATAACTCAATTGTAAAAAATCCTACAAATCATGTTCCATTCAAAAAATTCATGTTCATTAAGATACACAATTACATAGAATTATAGGTTCTTGGGATACGACCATGGCCATTCAGTCCCATATTCAAGAGAACACAATAGATACCTCAACAAGAAATCTGTCATGTAAAATGACAATCAAATCCAAGCATGTGCTTTAGCTTGGAAGACACTTCATAAGTCATTACAACGGTAAAACCTCATTTCAAAAACCTTCCCTTAGGCTGTTCATATACATAATAAATCCCTGTCCATTGGAATAGAAAAACATAACCCACAGGCACATGAAACATTTCCCACAGGCATGAAAAGTCCCTTACCAAAGGAAGAATAATCTAATAGAGCCAAGCCTGAAATATAAGTAATTCATCAAATGGAAACACATGAAATTATTACATTATTACATAGATAACATGGAAACAATCCACAATGGTATGATTTTAATTAATCAATTCATTTCAATAAACCCATAACATGGAAAACAGAGGCATAACCAGGATTATCCTAATCCAAAAGGCCTATCAACTATTATCTAAGGGAAACACACCCATGGGGTGGCCCTTACTATAAACAAGAAAACACGCCTTCTCAACATGAATAAAATCATATAATTAATCACCTAAACAACCTTTGGCATCAATATGTGTAAACATCTCAACAAAGGGACACCACAATCATGGGTGTGTGGCACAACGACACATATAAACAACATGACATTATGAAATAAGCATGATACCACCTACCTCATCATAGTATGACTCTCCTCATCCATCATATACATTCAATTCATTCTAGAATGGTGTAGATATATGAAATAAGGTTATTTACTCAACCTTAAAGAGCTTAGTTGAGAATAAAAATCACTAAGAACAACTCAAGTGTAATTGAGAGCCTACAAATTGGGTCCAAATGAGACTAATGTTGATTGATTCTGAGTTCACAAGGTCAAATTTGAAAGGGATGAAGATCCAGAGCTCCTCTTGAGTTCTCCCGGCGAGCCTTCTATCCAAATGACTGAAAAAAGAGGATACTTCCAATTTTAATCAAAAAACACAAAGTACATGGCATATATGTCAATATACATGTCGTGTATATCATTTGACTGATCATTTGGCAGATAAATTTCACTGCCTTACTTTCTAGGGCCTGCCTACATGACTACATGATGTGTACTATGAAGTACATGACGTTTAGTTAGTTTTCCACATTTTTCTCACTATCATGTCCACACACCATGTATTCTATTCACACACCGACATACTGCATGGTGTGTGCTTATGAATACATGGTGTCTATCCCATGATTCCATTACTTTTCCCAAATTTCTCTTGTATTCTCAAAAATAACTCAAAGTAAAAAAGAAAAGAAAAATATGTACCTCAATAGAAGAACCAAGTTCTTAAAAAACCATTTCTAAAATATTGAAAATTTAATGTGTTATTCCGTTGATAATTTCACCTATTTTAAATAGTATTTTATTCATGGTTATGTTTAATAATTTATTTTTCATAAAAAAATATTTTGATAAGATGTATAATTATGAAAAAAATCTTATATTTTTTGTTCATATGGTCCTAGCATTGGAAAATTATACTTAAGTGGATACGAGCTAAGTTTAGGGGTAGGTATTTTGGTTGTAGAGACTAGGGAAAAATAACAACAATGGTATATATGTATTATAATTTGATCTCATACCCATCATATCACTTGATAGTTTTTAATACAATAAAAACAAGAATACTATGTGAGATCTCAAACTGGTCATACTAAATTAAATGGTCTGGGATAATAAGGATGAGATATCACATCGATGCCTATATCCTGATGACATGTGATATTTTAATTAAAATGAGAAAATAATTCTTGTGAAAGTAATGGATTTAGGTTTTTTCATTTGTGGGAATTTCTAAAAATGAGCTATTTTATATTTGGGGAGTGGTTTCTTTGTATTTTTATATACTAATAGTTTAGTGGAACAAGATATTTTTAAGTGAAAATGCATAGAGATTAATAGTTTATATGTTGAGATATTTTATTATGCTTACTATAGTGAGTTACTCAAAAATTATGATAATCCTTATACATATAGGTACATTGAATTTATTAAATACTTGTGATTTCACACTATTTATTGGTATACACTCCCATTTATGAACAATTGTATGATTCTTGGAGTTATTTCAATAAAACAAACACTATCATTTACTATTGATTACTAGAGAATATACATATAGCATATTAACATTCGTTTTGTGATATTTATATGATATAGTAGTTAGATTATTCTTTTAATCAATATGATATATTAGCTTCTTTTTGTAATTTGGACCCTTATAATTCATGGAGGTATTCTTAAGAACTTTGGATATTGTCAATATACAATAGTCTAATGGAAAACACAGGATATTTGACTATAATTTGTTTTGGGATCACAATAATTGAGACTTATTCCCATGAAGTTCACAAGAGTTTTTATACTATAAGTGTTGTCATGAAGATAAAATAGCCAATAGGAACACAATATAATTAATATGTCTCTATATAATTATATCTATGAGAATTTTCATTAGTAGTTAGGCTTCAAATAATTATCAAGGTGTATCATGAAAAACATACATAGTGGCATACTATAAACCATGAGATATTTACTCGTAGAAATTTTATTATGAAAGATAAATCAGGACTTCATTGGACGAGAATGAATGGTTTTAATACAATTTGCCTCTTCTGATTTTTGGAAAAATATATCTAGATCCCTTTTAGATGATGGAATTTTCTGACCAATATCCATGGACATGGTAGATTATAAACAAGATTCATTCATAAATTCAAATAATGATAAATCAAAAAGAAATAATTATGAGAGAGGTATGAGTATTAGATAATGAAATATCTATTAAAAAGGTTTTATATTACAAAATATCATTTTTTAAGAACGAATTCGTTAAAGATTTTTTTATCATTACCATTTTTATGGGGTCCATGATTTGTTACTAGATACTGATCTTATTCTGTGGGTAAGATATACAACAACTGAGAATGGATTCTAGAGGGTTATCAATCATGTGTACCACAAAACTCAACAGATTCTATTGAATCTAATTTAATGAAAAATTCCGATGTTTCCAGAAAATATTTATTCAAGTTTAATTTATAATAAATTAAATCACATGATTATTTGAGACAAGAATAGGTGATTTTAATTTTATCTCTTATTTTTTAAAAAGATAAGTGAGGGTAATATTTTATTTTTCCTGATATATGTGAATAAAACAATTTTTTTAATTAAGTGAAGATATTTATTTTTTATTCATTTGAAATATGAATTTAATATTTATTTTTTCAAACAAACATAATTGTATTTTTTAAGGTTTGATAATTTTGATTGGTGGGTTTGGATAGATTTAATGATAAAATAGAATCATTTCATTCCATTTAAATAAATAAATATTTGTTTTGAAATAGAATTAAAATAATAAATGTTACCTAAAATAATAATTTTATTATTATTATTTTAATGGTGGTGACATGGGAATTTTATAAGAGATAAATTAAAAGATAATTAATTAAGTGGGATCCTATTAATTTTAACATGTGTATAAAAACAAATATATTTTCTTTTGAGTAAAATGAAATTTTTATTCTACATAATTCACACCTCAAGACCAAGAGAGACAATTATTTTGAACCCTATCATATACATCTTGTTTGAAGAGAAGAAATATATTTTTAAACAAGACCAAGAATGAATGATGCAAAGTAGTTGACTAACTTATGTGAGAACCTGATATTTTAAGAAATTCATTTGGAGAATCATATATCTTTTATGAATATTTCTATAGTAATTCATGTTTGGATTCATGAGGTAATGAAATCTCCAAGATGACCAGTGATCATTTCTGTAGAAATAAGGAAGACTGAAAATAAAAAAAATAAAAAAATCCAAAAATATATTTTAATCAAATAATTAATTATTAATGAAATGTGATTATCATATTGAATGATTTAGGTCAATTTCAATATGTTTTTGTGGAAAAATTCTAAACGATCCTAATCTACAACTCCTTCCATTATAAAGGGATCCATTTAATGGTATTAGAGTAATGATGCTAATTAAAATTATTTTTTTGCTTTTTTTTAAATTTAACTCGACATGTATTAATCCCAATGGTTGAGACTTCGTGTGAATCAAAGTTCAAATGGTCTAGAACAACCCAGAAAACAAATAATATTTTATTCATAATAATTATTTTACTTTATTCATTAATTTCTTTTATTAATTAATATCAAAATTTAAAATTAATAAATAAGAACATCATTTCTTGAAAAGATTATATTGGGATTTTATTTTTACATTACGTTTAATGCATATATTATAATGTTTTAATGAATATATGTTATGTATATATTATTATTATGTATTTATATTTTTATATATATAGTTTTCTTTATATATATATAATAAAATAAACAATAATAATTTTTGGGAGGGTTCAAGATGCTTACCCCCAACCCGTTTTTTATTTAATCAAATCAATTTTGGATATTTTATTTTAGAAGCAATGTGTTTTCATTGGGAGGTAAGGACAAGGTTTTGTTTCACCTTGTTCCATTATTTTTAATATGTCCCCAAATTTATATATATTTACATATTATATTTTATAAATTATATCACACACAGACAGATATATATATATATATATATATATATATATATATTAATTGTTATAAAATAAAATAAAAATTTCAAAAATTATGAAATAAATTTCACATTTTTATAAAGGGTACTCGATGACCATAAGATGATCTAAAAATATTTTATTAAAATTTGTTATTTTATTAATTTATAAAATTTAAAAATTATTTCAGAAACATCAATATGGATTTGAAATTTTTTTTATTTTTTATAAATTTACTGCATTATGAATAATCAGAAGCTAGAATAACCAAAATATATTTATATTTAGTTATATAATTTAATGTAATTAATTAAATATTTTTACCCACACCAGTTATTAATGATTAATATTTGTTAATTTTATAATTCCCATTCATTAAATTACTATAGCCTACATATATATATGGGTATTAAAAGATAATTTTACTTTCCAAGATCCTCTCACATGCATGTGGGAACAAATTTGTAATCGTGGATATTTCCAAAAGAAGCTATTGAAATGACTAGTAAAACTTCAATACACTGAAATATAAAGCATGGGGGAATATAGAATGTTTTATCTCAAGTGAATTTTGACTCAAAGAGATAATATCACTCTGATCTAGATTATTTTATTTTGACTGAAATTTGCTTTTTTATTTCAAAAACACTTTTTAAAGGAAAAGTGAGAAACCATAGAACAACAAAACAACCACCATACACCAAAACAGAAAGAAACCCAAAACAATCTACTATGTCTTCCCCACCCTAGGAAATATGTCATGCCCCCAAGCCTTCACCAAAACATGACCCTTTCACAAGAAGTCCCATGTAGTGGTGCACAGGCATGGAACTGATGGTGAATCCATACCATATCAAGCATCCAGATCCAAAAGGCCGGTAATAGTGAAGGCTTTGTGCACCGATCCCCTTCTGCGGAAAATCCAAGTAGTATGCAGGAAGCCAAACAACCCAACCTAATGAAAAAAACGTAGATCGAAACCCAGATAAGTATGCCCAAACAATCATTTCTGATCAACCACCCTACCACCAACTTAAACATATTGATTAAAAGTAAAATAGACCACGCCTAATTCTGTATCACTAAATAATTTCCACGATAAGGATAAACCCTGTACGTCAGGTACTTCCAACAACAGCCTCTCAAAACTAGATGCTAGATGGTCCCATAACTCAATGTAATCCTTAATTTTGAGCTTCCCTTAGTTTAAACCTCCTAATAGGATTAGGTTGTGTTTATCAATCCATGCATATTACACTTAATTGAGTGACACCTCTAGGGATCTTCCCATCATCTAAGCTACCTCTTCCTTAGATGCATTGAGCAGCAGGACTTGTTATGTCCCCTCCTCATCAGAGGTCAGAAGTATAACCAAGTGGTCACTCTGCTCTATTACCTTTTGATGGATTTGTGTCCCTATAACCATCCTCTTAGTTGTTTCATTCTTTTCCTATCGAGTCTCCAATGTTGGAGGTATCGAGGAATAGTACTTCCTCCCCTTCCTCCTCTTGGAGCCCCTGTTTCTCTTCGGGTTTGGCTCCACATCATACGAGTGCTCGTGATAGATCCCCTTGATGCACTCTACATCAAACCCTGCTCCCTCTCCTGGAGCATTAGGTTGCGAACCCATATTAGGCTCTAAGAGGCTGCCAAACCTATTTCACAAAAGGACTGAGTTTTGAAACAATTTTGGACCACCTTCCTTCCGAATGCTTTGCAATGTTTCCACCATTTCCATACCCTTACTCATCTTATCCCCCTCTTTTCTGGCTGACCTAGGCTCCTCATCCACCAAAACTGTCATAGCCTCCCTCCCTTGATACAGCTTCTGATCCATACTCTAGCTAGCCATATATGTAGCCTCATACACAACCAAATGGACATCCTTCAACTATCCTAAAAAGTCATTCCTCAACCTACAAAACACCTCCGACACCAATGGATTGATTTGGGTTGAACTCATCTTCATCCGATCATCACCACATATCTCTTTAGACACTACACTACAAACATCTGGACCACCTCCAGCTTGTTCCTCCTTCATTTTTGACCACTGTGGCCCCCGATCTCTCCCCAGAACACCCTTGAATGATAGGTTAGAACCATCCTTCTCCCATCATTCTGTGGTTTTACCATTTTCATCACCTTACGGCCTTCTCGTGGACTGTAAACCTCGTCGACATAATTCCAGCGAATGGCCCAATTTGTTGCACACAAAGCAAAAGTCTATGTCCTTCACCCTACCCATCACCCTTGTAGAGCCCCGATTACAGACCTATGTAGGATGACCCAGGCAATTGCGTGAAGGGCCAAAATTGGTCATGTTTTCATACACCACCCACTGTTTACATCGGTACTCCTCGCCAATTAATGTTATTTAATTTCCATAATGATAATTTCATTGTCAATGAAAATGTCCAAGAGTTGTACACATGATTCTACATCATACTGCACCATTAACGGAAATATTATATATTTGATTCGCCATTACTTGTTGAGCCTCCTTAAGAGTCCAATACTAATATAAAATATTTTTGTTGGAGACACATGGGGATTCCGTAAATTTAATATTCATTTTTATCTTTTTACAACTCTAAGATTATATTTTAAGAACATACTTGGTTTTATTTCGTATACCACACATAATAAAAACCATAAAATTAATGGTGATATACTATATAAAAATTATTATTTAAGTATATATATTATGTTCTAGATGTTAGATTAGAGTATATTATAATAAATAACATAATTATGAAATATATATAATTATATCTCTCCATATTTAATTTTTTTTTATTATTTATTGGGAAATAAGAACTCAATTTTGAATGATAATAGTTAAAACATATAATGTTAATAAAAGTTAATTTTTAAAAGTGGTATTTCTATTTGAATTTTATGTTTAATTTAAATGATAATTTTTTCCTATTTCCTGCGAAATTTTTTTTCAATGAAATATTTTTTTACATTAAATATAATGAATTTTCATTCATATTTTTTTATCAATTTTTTATAAATGATGATAAAATCATTTGATGGTAGAAAAGATGTATTTTTCAGAAATTTTTCATTATGTGTGACAGGTTTTTTTTCATACTATATTATATTAATCAATATTTTTGTACTATTTTATTTAAAATTATTCATATTTTATGAACTAAAATAAATTTAAAATCTCTCAATGGATTCTACTTGGAAAAAATTTATTATAAATTCATTCTTTTTCTTTAAAAATCCATTTTTACTAAAACTGGTTCATCAGTATTTTGTGTGCTGAGTTTAGAATTATTTTCTACCAATATTATGAATTGAAATTTGAAAAATTATCATCATTTTTTTATTCATAAAATAAAATTTTTCTTGAGAATAAAATTTTGTATTTTTCTGAAATGATTTTTTTGGATGAAAATAGAAAAAACGATTTTTATAAAAATGGTTATTAATTTTAAATTATTCAATACAAACATTATATATATTATTAGTTTTTTTAGAATTTTTAATATATGACTAAAATTAATCTGATAAATTCAATAATAATATTTATTATGCATGATTTTTGTATTAATTAATTTTTTAGGCATAAAAATGCATTTTCATAATAAGTAGTAATTCTTTTATTTTTGTGTTCTTGTGTTGAAAATAATTTCTTCCACATCTAATTATTTATTATTAAAATATATAGTTCATATTTAAAATCATGAGGGTAAAATATATTAGTGAGTTTTATTTTATTTTTTGTCACAATGAATAGTAATTATAGTAAATTATTGTCATCATGGGAATGGGTAAAACATTTTAATTAAGGTAAATAATATTTGATAAGGTCACAAAATATCACCATTAATATTATTTTATAATATAATTACGACCAATATAACATTATATTTTAAATATCATTGATTTATTGTTTTATTTCCATGATTAAAACATTTATAATATTAAAATGTTTTGAAAAATTGAAATAGTTCCCCTCTTCATATCTATAAAAGGATGGCTCATCTCCTCACATATTCAAAAATATTTTTTCACTATATATAATAAAAAACCTCTTAAAATAAATTCCTAACTCTCCTAGTGAATTTATAGGGGTTTCTTCACTAACAAAAGAAAATATATGTGCTTTAATGTGTGATCCAATTTATGTTTTCCAAAGACGATTATAATCATTAACTATGTTCATTAACGTTGATTTTATCTTCTACCACCTTCAAAACATTCCTAAAAATGATGATATAAGAATATAAATGTATAAAATATAGTTAAATGTTATTATTTTTTTGTTTCAACCCCTATTAGACACCTTTTCTGTCTAATGGGAAATAAAAACATCACTCATGTGTATGTGTAGACTATAACCTCCATGAAGCGATCTATTTCATTTTTTATCAATGCTTCATATTTATGGTTTAAATGATAGATTTAGTGAATATATATAATTTTTATTTAATAATTATGACACTTTAAATAAATTATATTATCTACCTTATAACAGTACTTCCTATTATAAAATGACAATGTTCTTTTGGTAAACGTGTAGACTACCACATCTATAAGTATTGTGATTATTTTTCATTAATATTTACATGTATGGTAATTTCGATATATTTATTGAATTTATATTATATTTACAACATAAATAAGATCTTGTAAATTTAATCCATGATCTATATTATTTTCATCCAAATTGTATTCCAAGTGAAAATGTCCCTCGTTTTTACCTACAAACTACCGCCTACATGAAACAATGTGTATCATTTTTATTCACCACCTACCATTAATGGTTATAAAATTTTATTTATTTGGTAAAAAATATAATTATTTCATGTTTAATATTCATTATGTTGTGGAAAAAAGACCCATTTGACCGTGGACTACCTACTGTGTTGATTTTGGAATATAAACTGAATTTCCACAAAACATCCAACATGAACTTACCTGATTTATTAACTACATAAGACATACTGGTAAATGAGATATAAAATACTACAATAAAAAAATTAAACCAAAAAATTTTCTTAAAAAATTAATAAATATATGATTACTATAGAGGATTTAAATAACATATGTGGTGATTTATACTCGATGTACAATATTCTTAATTTCAATTTTATTTCATTGAGTTTTAAACCATTTTCACCACATGTTTTATTTTGATGATGCGTAAACATAATTATGGATAAATTTTATAATTAATTTCATAAAATTCAACTGTTTTTAATATCCATTAAATGTTATATTAATTAATATAATTGGGATTCAAATTTTAGTAATTTGGTAAGGGTGTTTATTTAAAAATTTGTTTTAATGTTATCATTTCCAATTGTTTCTCTTTTATATCCTTCTTCCTCAAAGTGTTTGAAGAATGACGTCAATAATTATTCCAATTTTATGAAATTTAAATTTAAACTATTTTTGATTTTCTTTAAAATTTCCAAAAAAATAATCATTTCAATGTTTTCTGTATGAGTTTTTTAAAACATTTTACAAACGTAAAAAAATAATGTTTTTAAAATGTATACAGCCTGACCTCTATTTACCACTATCACAGATGTTATTCATTATCAATATTCCTCTATGAGGTTACATTTTTTTAAGGAATATCCAATTAACTCTCTTCTTTTAAGGTTTTATTTTTAATATTTTCCAATGAAAAATGTTATTTATAATAAAAATTAAAAAAAATTAATTTTAATTTTTGTCATTAAATGGGTATTGGAAGGTTTTTGTGATGAAAAGGGGAATTAAAAAAAACTATTCATGAATCTATACTTGAGGATTATATATGATGATTGGTGAAACTTATATATATCATTATAGTGGGTCAACCCCTTATAGATCCCCAATTCTTTAGGTAATTATATAATAATTAAAGGTGAATTTGATAGAGATAACCATATAGGTTCCCATTGGGAATTAAGTAGGACTAAATTATTCCTATATATGTTAAATAAGAGTGATTATGGATTTTGAATATAATCCTCATAGATACAAATTTTAGTCTTACATAGGGTGTTTATATGAATATTTTAATTTTAAAATGAAACAAAAGTTTATGATCTTTTAAGAGTGAATGCTTTGTTTTCAAATAATTTTTTTCTTGATTTATCATGTTTTCCATGAATAATTTCTATTTTTCATATTATTTATATGATTTTTAAATGTTTTCTTTGATCAATATTAAATTTTTATATGTTGAAATATTTAATTTATGTACTCAAAAAATTGGTGTAAAGGTAATCATTTTGATGGGTTTTCATTTTTTCAATGGAAAAATGGGATTGCATTATTTTTATATCCCTTAATATGATTTTTATTCTCATCCTATATTATGAAAAAGAAAATCATGGGATATAATGATGATTATGAGCAATATAAAATTCAACCATTCAATAATGTACTTTAATTGAAGGAACTAAAAGTTTATTGATTAAAATATCGGTGTAAGCATAAATACTTATTTTTATGGAAAAAATATACACTATATGGAAGTATAAAAATTGCAATGTATGTGTTTTAATTTTTAGGGTATAAAATAATTCAATAAAAATATAAACATAAAAGATCATTTGAACTTAATAAATTGTAATCCTTCCTTTAAAACTCATAATTGTGGGAAGTTAATCGTGTAGTTACTCACAGAGAGGGTTTAGATATCTTTAGAGGTTATAAAGATAACAAATGATAATAATTTAATAATTATAGACACCATCATAGGTTGATATGTCTAATTTGGATCATAATTTATAATTATTATATAACCATAAAGATTAGTATGTTATCTAGGATTATATATTTTTTTTATGAAACAAAATAATTGAATTGAATATGACACGGTTATGGATATTTTAGTATTTTTCTTCCTCGTACGATGGTTTATTATGATTTTAATATACAAACGTTCCCTATCCATTATTGGTGTTTTATACAAGGTTTCTATTAAAAGGAACCAAATTTTTAATGAATGTGAAGTACACTGTTGTGGTTGTGCAACAGAAAAACCAAATAGTATAAAAGTTGAAGGGAAAACACGTGTGGTTTTACTAACAATCATTCATGAGTTATAAATAAAAACCTAAACAAATATGTGTTTTCATAATACACCAAAAATAGATAAATGTAGTTTGAGTGGATTTTTGGTGATAAATACCATGGTGGGATGAAAATTTAGCCACTCGTAAGTAACAATGTTTGAATAAATATTTTAAGGAATCTCTCAAAATAATAGGAAAATTTTTTATGTATTGAAGTGAATTGAATATAGAAATTAGATATTGTGGTAAAATGTAGAGTTAATATAGAATGATTGAGGGTAAACTTTTCATCATAATGTATCGATTTAATTTTTTAAATATGGAGAAAATGGTCATTATGAAAATCAATTCCCTAGGTGGAATACTCGAGATATAGATTAAAATATCATATAAATAAATGTTTTACAGTTGAAGATAGACAAAAAATGATTAACCTATAAAATGTTAGAGTTATTTTAATATTTGTTTCTTATTTTTTGTTTTGGGAACATGATAAAATTGAGATTAATGATATATTAGGACATTATTCACATTTCAAACTATAGGAAGGAAGTAGTATGAATATTAAATAAAAATCCAAGTTAATGATTTAATATGGATGATAAATGATTTCATTATTGTAATGATGTGTTTAAAGAGTTCTAATTTAATGGTACTTTTAAGGATCAATAATAATTATGTTTCGTCAAAACCTCAGCCTTATATATAACCATTTTAATTATGGTTAATTGTGATAAGGAGTGAATAAATGTTCAGAAAAAACAGTTTTATCTTATAGATAACTATGCAATGAAAAATTGATTCACTTTTTATGTGATAAAAAATATTTTTCTTGATGGTCTCTATATTTTTGAATGTTATATGATAAATAAATATGTATTTTTTTCTAAAATGATATTTTTTTAAAAATAGTTTTATATACATTAAGAATAATAATTTAGTGAACTTTTTAAAGAATTTATTATTTTCATATGACCTTATGGTGATATGGGATATTTTATAAACATTTATCATATTTTGGGGAATCTATGTATTACATCCCAAGTATATTATAATTTCAACACCCTAATCTACCACGGTACGTTTCCCTTTGAATTATGTAATTACTTGCGTTGTACGCGACTTGGAGTTTTAACACACCCTGACCTATCAAACTACTCGTTATAAATAGTAATACCCACTTTTTGAAATTTTAGAATATTTATTTTTCAAACTGGACTTCGTTTTTGGATTCAGAATATCAAAACTAGCTTAGGGTAAATTTTTAATATTTTTCTGAAAACATTCAATTTTTGATTAATAGTGAAAAAGACTACGTTTTCGTTTCAAATCGAATTATTATTTAAATAATTATTTATTTTATTTAAATTTATTTATGTAAAAAAATATACAAAATAACAATATTACTTCAATGGAATTCATTGGTGTCATTTAATAACAAAATTTGATGTATAAAATTTTATTGAACTTTTTACGATCTTTTACCCACCTTCTAGGCATGTTATCAAATTTGCATAAAATGTAATTTTACAGCTTTTGTGAATTGAATTTAAAAAATTAGAGCCACACGGTTGATATCAGTAAGTAAAATTTGGTTCAATAAGATTAAAATAATTTTTCTTGAATTGTAACTATTGACTTTTATTTACCACGGTAAAAGGTAAATAGGGTAATTAAAAGTTAAAATGATATTATTATTACCCTAAACTATTTCCTAATTATATTGGATAAGTGTATTTCGACCAAAAACAACCTCATGAATAAAATATGATCCTTTTGGTCCACATGGATTGGATTTGTACATTTATTATTATTTTATTTAAAGAAGAGTTAAAAGTGTTAAATTCAATGTTTCATAACTAAAACATTTTTAATATAGGGATAAATATAAGATTAATTAGACTATAAATATTAATTATAAATATAAAAATATTTCCTATATAATTTTATTTTAATTATTATTATTTTACATTATATAATTAAATTTATTTCTGAGAGAATGATGATGTAGTAATTACTTTATTAATGAATGATTAAAATAATTGATATTATAAATATCCAAATAAATGTAACTTGAATGTTTTGATGAATTCCAATAATTTTATATGTTAATATGAAATTTTAGGGTTTATTAATGGTATTTATTAGAATTAATAAAGTTTTTATGACTTTAACAAAAATTAGATACCAAATAGTGTCAAAATTGACATAAACGAGTTTTTAAAACAAATACTATATTATTAAATGATATTATAGTCATAAAAATCTAAGGCTCAGTCAAAGGAATTATATAATAATATATATGTCATTAATTAACAAGTTCATGTACTCTTGGAATTTTATAGTTTGTTTATTAACAATATAATATAAAAATTCATGGAGACATGGTAAATGGTAAACTATTTAACCAAGATTTAATTCTCAAAA
The DNA here is from genome assembly GCA_963277665.1 of Viscum album. Taxonomy (NCBI): domain Eukaryota; kingdom Viridiplantae; phylum Streptophyta; class Magnoliopsida; order Santalales; family Viscaceae; genus Viscum; species Viscum album. The sequence goes on along the minus strand of OY728121.1, from coordinate 1,649,851,980 downwards.
ATATGGTTAATATGGTGACATAAACCTATCAAAAAACTATTAGTTGAATGTTTTTCGACCCATCCCCACCATATCCTTGAAATAAATTATTTTGGAGCCACTATAAACCAAATATGATTGTATAATAAAATAATATTTCAAGATTGTTTTAAATTGACTCACACCTCTCTTATGAAAGGGTAACTCCCCTTCTCTCAAAATCACACCTCCAAAGCCATGTGGCTCTTCCAAAATCTGCTCAAATATCCTCCCAACTATCCTTCATTTGATCTATAGGTCTTAAATTGATCTGAAATCCAAACTAATGAGACCTTTTCATCAACTCAAAATTAAACCCCAGAAGAAGAGGTAATAATTTCACCACCTCTTTCAATGTTCTTTTCTTCTTCCACTTCCTATTTTTTTTGTTATTTCCATACCAAATTAATATATCCAGTACCTTATACATATTGTGATGTTATTATAAATATGGTAGAACCATATTCATTATTCTATCCAACCTTTGAATGACAAATCACTATACGTGCGTACGTACGGCTTACCGTCTCCACGTCGTGGTGTAGTTTGTTATTAAAACACATCATTATTTGGATTTGTATAATAATTAGTATAACCGATTTAAATAAAAAATTAAACATGTTAATTATTCTTTATATATGGTATACCATCCAATTACATACTATTTCACCATCAATAGATTTATTTTGTCGCTCGTGTGTACGTACGGTTTATCGTCTCCCCGAACGCGATAAAACACATTCCTCATAACAACCATTCCGGAATAATTTATATTTTATGATTAAACATAATGTTTAAGAACTTGATATAATTATATATATGAATAAAATACGTTATATAAATAACAAACATGTCTTACATAACCATGCATATAAAGGAAAATGAATCAGTTGACACACGAAACGATGATACTACAAAAATATTATTAACAAAGAAATATTAATAAATTAATATATGATATCATTTATATGTATTTGGTTATTTTTTAATTTAAAAATTATTATTTATCAATTATACAGGAGGTTAACGTACACTCAACCAAGGAAAAGTACAATGTAAGGGTTAATTTTATAATCTATTCATTTTACGAAGTTGTTTATACGTGAGTATCTACTGGAACCTCTTTATCATCCACATTTGTATTTCTTAAAAATGTACATCAAATAAAATTTACAATTTCCCAGAATATGGGTTAATTTAACTTATAACACTGATTTACTTTTTATAAGAATTTTATAAATGAATTTTTTCGTCATTTTCCAAACAAGGGCCTTTATGACATTTTCGACAAAATTAAGGGAAGAATGTTTTTTAACTTATACGGTGGGTGCGGCTATTTTTTTCCTTTATAACACCTTTTAAGAATCTATTACAATCATATAATAATATTTTCAAAATAAATTTTATCTATTATAATTATGTGACCTTTAAATGATTTCAAAATTGAAATAGGTATTTCTTTCAAATAGTTGTCATTTAATCTATGTCAACATCCATTGATGGATTTTGAACTTGTTTGAAGTTGATTTATTATGATACAAATATTCCATATTGTATTGAATATTTTTTTATATATTTGACTGAGGATGAGATATTTTTATACCATTCATGGTTTATGGAAAAAGTATAGACATTTTGTATGCTAGTTTTAATACGAATGTTTATGTTATGTTTAATCCATTTCATATGAGTAATGAATTGGACTTGTTAAGTGACAGCTGGAGCCCGCTATAGCTCCTCGATGCATTGGTATGTAACACGAGACAATCTAGTTTCATGTCACAAGGACATGAAAAAATATAGTTTTTAATCTTTGCATTAGGACTTGAATGTGTGGTTATGAAGACTGCCATTATGCATTCCATCAATATGAAATTGGCTATTGATATTGCATGTGATTATTCAACTAGTAGAATATCGATGTGAATAAGTTAATGTAATTATTTGATTTATATTTTCTATATTATTATGAATTTTAATTTTAAAGATATTTTGTTTTAGTCTTATCCATTGCCTTAAATTATTATTCTTATTTTTGAAAATATCTGATATATTGTTATCCTTACTGAGCTTATGTGCTCACCCATTTTTATGCTTTATTTTTCCAAGGATGTGAAGAAGTATTTTATGGTTGACCTACAAAGATAGGATAATGGATATAAGTGTATTCAATGGGTATAAAATTTTGTTGTTGTTTTTATTTCATGATGTATTGTAAAACTTGTGTATGTATCTAGAACGTCCAAGGCTACTAAAATGATTGGTCTTTTTGGATTTGATCCCTTGTGAGCATGCCAATGATATGTAATAATGCACCAACTCTAGGTAATTTGGGTTGGGGAATTATAGTTAGTATCATAGAGAGTTTAGTACAAACCATATAAACTAGGATTTGAAAAACTCTTATTAGAGAACATTACCCTAAGATAGACTTTGAGGATTATTATAGAAGAACTTCATAGAATTTTGTTATTTTGGAGATTTTGTGTGTTTTCCAAGCAATAGATCTTTTTTCCGATACAAGAAGGTAGAGGCGGCTCTGGTATTGATGAACTTAAGAGTGAAAACTCCAATATGGAATTTTGGTATTTACCCATGGTATCCAGGTACACGACAACGGGCGTTGTGGCACTCTTGGTTACGACACTCTCGAGGGATATACTTAGGATTATTCAAAATTTTTTACAAACCATTGTGAAGGATTAAAAGTATATACCTCCTCAAATAAAACATTATTATGATTATGGATTATATCCATAAACTGTTCAATTTATGTTATGTGATTTACATGTTTGGAATTATGTATTGTTATTCATAAACTATTCTAGCGTATGACATTGTTTAGAAAAGGTGCATAGTGGAAGAAATGGAAACTATATCAACGCACGTAATCTATATATGGATTTCCATCCTACTAAAGATAATTATAGCGGTGATGGTGATGCAATGGGTTTTGATCATCTTATCACCATACTGGGACAACTCACTCTGGTTATGAATGATAACCATACCCCTATGGAACACCCTGACCCACAACCTAGAGGATCAATGTAAGACCAATTCATGAGGCAATAACCACCAATGTTCAATGGGACTAAAAATGTATTTTTAGATGAGCAATGGATAAGTTCCCTATAGAAAATATTTCATGCTTTGGAGAGTAGCGAAAGAGAAATGTTTTCATGGAAGTTTATCACTTCACAGGAGATCTTGATCAATGGAGGTCATTAATTCCAAACACAAAGGTTGATGAAGAAGTATCAAATATGAAATGGAGGGAGTTTAAAGTTCTTTTCTTAGAAAAATAATTTTCTCGTGACCATTGCGCGGATATGGAAAGGCAATTTCTGAGTCTGAGGCAAAAGGATGATGAGAATGTGGAAAAGTATGAGGCTAACATTACAACGTTATCAAGGTATGTATTATATTATATACGTAACCCATGAAGTAAGATTTATCAATTCATTGACGGGTTTAAACCATTTCTCCATCGAGCATTAGTTTCACAATCCTTCTCATCAAATGGAGATATTGTCTCAAGTTCTATCAAGACAGAAAAAGAATTCTCTATGTCTTACAACATTAAATCAAAAGAAAGAGAAGAAGAGATCTTCTGAAAACTCTGGAAATGAAAATATGGGGAACATGGGAAAAATTGAATATCCATCCTATGGTAACTGTGGGAAGAAACTCCCTGGTACATGCCTGAAGGGAATGATAGTATATTACAAGTTTGGTGAAAAAGGCCACCAAGCTCGTGATTTCAATGGAAAAAAATAATCTATCAATGTTGAGTGCTACAATTGTAGAGAAAATGGGAATTGTGAAAATGAATGTCCTAATCACTAAGGAAATTTACCCCAGAAAATGCCAAGGGAGAAAGGCCAAAATTATACGATCACTACTGCTGAGGTTGATTCTCTGATAGACTTGGTGGCATGTAATTTAATTGTTTCCTCAAATTTATCCAATGCTTTATTTGATTCTAGATATTCACATTATTTCATATCTTCCCAGTTTTATAAGAAAATTAAATATTTCCAATTTGATTTAACAAGGTAGTTGTCAGTAAAAACTCACAAGGGATGTCTTAATTCAATAACGTTTTGTGAAGAAATTACTATTAGGTCATATAGAGGTTCTTTATCTGATGATCTCATCGTCATACCCATGATTGGATTTGATATAATCCTCGGTATGGATTTGATTTTGGACCATGATGTGAAAATTTATTGTAATAAGAGAGAGTTAAAAATTTTCAATGACTATAAAGAGTACGTTATCTTTATAGAAGAAACATCTCTATCTGATTTGTATCTAGATCCACCCCTAGTAGCTTTATTAAATTCAATTGTTGGGATTGAAAGGAAGTAAATAATTGTGGGTGAGGAAGGTAATGTTCAAATATAGGATGTACACATTTTGCATGAATATGTTGATGTGTATCCTGAGGATTTACCTGTAAATCCTTTAGAATGAGAAATTGATTTTTCCACTGGTTTAATTCTTGGTTCCAGTCCCATATGATAGAACACATATAGAATGGCCACAGTGGAATTAGAGGGATTAAAGATACATCTAGTGGAATTGGGTAATATGGGATTTATTCGCCCTATTTTTTCTCCATGGGGATACCATGTTCTTTTTATTAAGAAGAATGATGGATCTATGAGTTTGTGAGTCGAATACATGGATATCAATGCTATAACAATGAATAACAAGTATCCCTAACCACTCATTGGGGATTTATTCAATAAAATTTATGGAGCTCAATATTTTTCAAATATTGACCTTCATTCTGGATATCATCTGTTGTGTGTGAAGAAGGAAGATCTTCTGAAGACAACATTTCTTACAAGGTATGTGCATTATGAGTTTACAGTAATGCCTTTTGAATAGACTGTTGCATCATCTGTCTTCATGGATCTAATGAATAGTGTTTTCAATAAATATATTTATGACTTAATATGGTATTTATTGATGATATCTTGGTATACTCCAATAGCTACGGAGATCATGAAAATCAATTTTGTACTATTTTAAAGACTCTTAGTATAAATAAATTATAGGGGATGTTCAGCATGTGTGAATTCTAGCTTCAGGAGATATCATTTCTTGGCCATATTCTCTCTAAGGATGGAATCTCTATTGATCCTTCAAAGACCAAGGAAATCCATGAATGTCCAGCACCGACGAGTATAACTGAGGTATGTAGTTTTATCGGTTTAGCTGGATATTATCAGAGTTTCGTCCAGAATTTGTTCCAATTGGCTAACCCATTAACCAAGATCACTCGTAAAGGGGTTAAATTTACTATGACAAAAGAGTGTGAATAATGTTTTAAAGAACTGAAGAGAGGATTAGACAATTATCCTATATTGACTCTACCATCTGAGAATGATGGGTTTGTTATTAATGGTGGTGCTTCAATGAAAGGACTTGGTTGTGTCCTTATGTAGAATGATAGAGTTATTGCCTACGTATCATTGTAGCTAAAAATAAATGATCAAAACTATCCCACTCATAATCATGAGTTAGCAGCTGTAATCATTTCTCTGAAAATATGGAGACACTATTTTTATTGTAAAAAATGTGATATTTATACTGATTACAAGAGTTTGATGTATATTTTCTCACAAAAAAAACTCAACTTGAGGAAAATGTGATGGATTGAACTACTCTACGATTATTATTTCACTATACACTACCACCTAGAGAATTAAAAAAAGGTGACAGATGCTTTGAGTAGAAAGGGTCATGGGGTTTTGAAGAATATGTAGATTAAATGGATACTATTTTCATGGATCTAGTAATGATGGATATGGGAATAACCATGGAAGGTGAAACAACAATAGTTTTTCAAATGGTTTCCAAACCATATTTAATAGAACGGATAAATGGTTCTTAGACTGATGATGAGGAGTTTCAAAAGAAGATTAAAGCTGTAAATGATGGGTGATTGAGTGACTTTGTATATGAAGATGAAATTTTGAAATTTTGTAAGAGACTTTGTGTTCCCGATATAACTTATCTAAAAATGGAATCATTGGATGATACTCATAGCTCCAATTTCTCTATACACCATGTTATCACTAAGATATATAGTTATTTTAAGGAACATTTTTGTGGTACAACATGAACAGGGAGATTATTGATTATGTGTTAAGATGTTTGGTTTGTCAATAAGTCAATGTAGGAATACAACATCCGAGTAGAGTCATGAAACCTCTTCCCATACCAAAGTGGAAATGGGATGTTATTATGATGGACTTTGTCATAGGGCTACCAAAGAGTCGTATAAGGAATGAAGCTATATGGGTCATTATTGATCGTCATACCAAGTTAACAATTTTTCTTACTATAAGAGAAGATTTACTACATGAATGTTTAGCAAGACTATATAATATTTATGTTTTAAGAATTCATGGTGTACCCCTATCGATTGATTCTGATAGTGATCCCAGTTATACATCAAGATTAATGAAAAAGCCTTTAGATGGCCCAAGATACAGAACTTCATTTAAGCACTACCTACCACCCTTAAACTGATGGACAATTAGAATAGAATATTCAAACCGTTGAAGTCATTTTGAGATCTTTCTCACATGACTTTCTAGGTATATGGAATCAATATTTACCTCTGGTAGAATTTTCCTATAACAATAACTACCAATCAAGTATTTAGATGGTGTCATATAAAGCGTTATATAGAAAGAGATGTCACACACCATCATGTTGGTATGATTTTGGGGAGAGAAAACTCATTGGCCCAGAACTTGTTGAGGAATCAACGGAAAAGGTAAAGATTATCCAAACCCACATCAAAGCATCTCAAAATAGGCTAAAGATATATGATAATAACCGAGGGAAGGATTTGGAATTTCATGTAGGAGATAATGTTTTCTTGAAGGTATCTCCATGGAAGGGAGTTATATTCTTCGTTAAGAAGGTTAAATTGAGCCCCAGGTACATCGTACCGTTCAAAATTCTAGAACAAATTGGAGTTGTAGCTTATCGCTTGGAAATGAGGCCAAGTCTCTCCAAAGTTCTTTATGTGCTCCACATATCAGTTTTGAGAAAATACATTCCTAACCCATCACATGTACTCACCTATGAAAAAATAGAACTAGAACCCGGTCTATCTTATTGGGATGGGCATGTCAAGATTCTTGATACCAGAGAACAAGTGCTGAGAAACGGGACGACTCGTCTGATAAAAGTTCTATGGAGAAACCATATGATGAAAGAGGAAACAAGGGAACCCAATGAATTTATGATGGAGAACCACCCTAATCTTTTTGTGTCGTATTATTCTGGAAATTTCATGGAAGAATTTATTTGAAAGAGGGGAGAATGTAACTCCCCAAGCTTCTATGGTATGTTTCCCTTTGAATAATGAAATATCTTGCGTTGTATGCAACATTGAGTTTTAACACCCCATGACCAATCAATCTAGCCGTTATGAATATTAATACCCAATTTTTTAATTTTTATAATTTCTATATTACAAAATAGACTTCATTTTTGGATTCATAATAACAAAATTAGATTAGTGTGAATTTTGGTCTTTTTCTGTAAACATTCAATCTTTTGATGAATATTGAAAAACACTGCGTTATTGTCAAGAAATTTAATTTTTAATAAAATAATTATTAATTTTATTTAAATTTATTTTAAGTAAAAATATATACCTAATATTTATATTTTTTCAATTTAATTCATTGGAGTCATTTTATTATTAAATTAGATGTATAAAATTGTATTGATCTTTTTACCGCCTTTTACCCACCTTCTAGGCATGTTGTCAAATTTGAATAAAATGTAATTTCACAGCTATATTGAATTGAATTTCAAAAATCCTAGGCACATGGTTGATATCAGTAAGTAAAATTTGCTTTAATAAGATGAAAATACATTTTGGTTAATAGTAACTTTTGAATTTTATATACCACGGTTAAAAGTAAAGAGGGTAACTAAAGGTAAAAATGATTTTATTATTGACCTAGAACATATTCAAATTCTAGTAGATAATCTTATTTTCACCAAAAACAACTTTAAGAATAAAATATGATATTTTTGGTCCACTTGGATTATATTAGGACATTTATTATTATTATACTTAATTATGAGTTAAAATAATTAAATTCAACATTTCATAACTAAAATTATTTTAATATAGGGATACACATTAGATAAATTACAATATAAATAATAATTAGAAATCTAAAATTATTTCCTAAATAATTTTATTTTATTTATAATTTTTAAACGTTAAATAATTAAATTTATTTATGACATAATAATGATGCAGTAATTACTTTATTAATGAAATAATAAAATAATGGATATTATAAATATCCAAATAAAGGTAAATTGAGAATTTTTTTGAAATGAAAGAATTTTATAGGTTAATATGACATTTTAGGGTTGATTAAATTAATTTTATTCGATGTAATCATGTTGTTTTGACTTTAACAACAATCAGATACTAAATATTATCAAAATTGACATATTTGAGATTTTAAAACAAATACAATATTATTAAATAATATATTAGTCCTAAAAAGATAAGGTTCTTCAAAAGGACTTATATAATAATATATATTTCATTAAAGAACTACTTGGGATTCGCATGAAATTTTTTAGTAATTTTTTTAACCTTATAATATAGAAAAACAATGAGACATGGTAAATGATAAGCAATTTAACCCATCCCCACCTTATATGGTGACCTAAACCTATCTAAGAACTACTAGTTTTTTCAACCCATCCCCACCGTATCCTCTAGATAAATCATTTTGGATCCATTATAAACTGAATATAATGGTATAATAAAATAATATTTCATGCTTTTCCTAAAGTCACCCTCACCTCTCTTATAAAAGGGTACTTCTCCTTCTCTCAAAATAACACCACCAAAGCCATTTGGCTCAGACAAAACCTGCTAAAATATCCTCCCAACTACCCTCCCTTATACTTATAGGCCTTATTTTTATCATAAAGCCAACTTATGGATCCCTTTTGATCAACTTAAAAGGAACCACCCAAAGAAGAGGTAATAATTTCACCACCTATTTCAAAGTTCTTTTCTACTTCAACTTCCTCTTTATTTGTTGTTTCCATACCAAAATAATAACTAAAAAACCTTATACATACTTTAATGTTATTATAAATATGGTACAACCATATTATTTACCCTATCCATCCTATGAACGACAATTTTTCATATGTGTGTACGTATGGATTACCGTCTCCACGTCATGGTGTAGTTTGTTAATAAAAAACATCATTACCTGGATGGGTATAATAATGTGTATCACTGATGTAAATAATAAATATAGAATGTAAATTATTTTTATATAATATATACCATTAAATTACATATGATTTCACTATCAATAGAATGATATTGTAGCTCGTGTGTACTTACAGATTACTGTCTCCACAAACATGACGAAATTCATTCCCCACCATGACCATTCAAAAATAATTTTCATTTTATGATTAAAAATAATGTTTAAGAACATAATATCATTCTATATATGAATAAAATAAATCTTATACATAACAAAAATGGCCTATGTAACCATGTATATAATGTAAAAAATCAATAAACACCCGGAATGATGATACTACTGACATACTGTTAACAACTCTATAATAGAAGATCAAATATGATATCATATTTATATATGTGGTTCTTTTATAATTTAATTAAAATTATATATCTATTATACAAGAGGTTAACATACACTCAACCAAATAAAATTACAAGTTAAGGGTTAATTCTACAATCTCTTCATTATCCTAGGTTGTTTATATGTGAGTATCTACTGAGACCTCTTTATCATCCACATCGGTGTTTTGTAAAAATTTATTTAAAAACAATTTTACTATTTCATATACAGTGGGTTCAATTCATTTACACCCTTGATTTACTTTTTATAAGATTTTTATAAAGGATTCTTTTTTTCATTTTCTAAACAAGGTCATTTATGACCTTTTCGAAAAAATTATAGAAAGAATGTTTTTTAAATTTATACGGCAGGTGCGGCTATTTTCCACCATTATAACACCTTCAAAGCTTCCCTTATAAGCTTATAAGAATAGTTTCAAATCAAATGTCGTATTTCATAATTATGTGACTATTAAATGATTTCAAAATAGAAAGAGGTACTTCTTTAAAATATTTTTCATTTCATCTATGTCAACACCCTTTGACGAATTTTAATCTTGTTTGTATTTGATTTATTATGATACAAATATTCCATATTGTATTGAAATTGTTGTGATATGTTTGAATGTGGATGTGTAAATTTTTATTATTAAATTTTTATGGATAATGTATTGACATTTTTTATGCTAGTTTTAATATAAATGTTCATGTTATGTTTAATCCTTTTCATTTGAGGGATGCGTTGGACTTAGTAAGTGTGGGGTGGAGCCCACTATAGCTCCTCGATGCATCAGAAGGTATACGTAGACAAAATAGTGTCTTGGAACAAGGCCTTGACAAAATCTTCATTTTAGTATTGGCACGTGGCATTAATTATGTGGTTATGAAATATGGAATTTTCCATTCCATCAATATAAAATTGGCGGTTGATATTGCATGTGATTATTCGACTAGTAGAATATCCATTTGAATAAGTAAATGGAATTATTGTTTTTATATTCTCCATATTATACTGAAGTTGAAGTTTAAAAGTATAATGTTTCAGTCTTATACATTGCCTTAAATGTTTATGATTATTTATGAATGTTTCTGTTGTATTGTTATCCTTGCTGAACAACTGAGCTCACCCCTTTCTATGTTTTATTTTTCCCAGGATTTGAAGAAGTATTTAATGGTTGACCTGTAGAGATAGGATAACTGATATAAGAGTGTTCAAAGGGGATAAAACGTTTTTGTTGTTTATATTTCATGATGTAATATAGAACATATGTAATTATCTAGTACTCCCAAGGATATTAAACTTTTCGATCTTTCTGGATTTGATCCCATACTATCATGCCAATGATATGCAATAATTTACCGAATCTAGGTAACTGGGGTTGGGGTGTTACAATAAACATGAACTCGTGACTTACTAAATAAAGAAACAAACAATATAGTCCCCAATTATTGTGATTCCAAGTGTCTTTGTGTACTTTATTTTGTATAATAATAATTTGAAACATGGATTAAACAACCATAATTAAAACTAAACAACATCCCTTAGAATTCCATTAATAATCTAAAATTTCTAATGATAAATTTTCGGGTTTACATAAGAATGGGTTGAGCTATAAGGCCTAGTAATAGAATAATCAAAGTGCATCATAATAAAAGTAATGCATTTAATTAAAGAGATGAACATAAAATCATTATATTAAATGGTGATATTAAGGAAAAATAAGAATTTGGAAATAACCCAAAACAAAAAAATCATACTAATAAATATAGGATGATAAATAAGAAATTCTGACATAATGTTATTAGGCTAACTACCTATGCACCATAAATGGTATCTCCTATGATAAAAATATTTCCCAATGGATTTTATGGATATATAATTCCAGGCCCACCTGTCACATTTATATTTTGAATATGAATTTTAATTTCACATAGTTAATACAACATAAGAATGTATTTTATCACCTTTAATTACAAGATTATGGATTTTGGGTTATATAAAAGGAATTATCCACTGAATTAATTATAGGTATAACTATGTGAATACCCTTAAGCAGAAATGGGGATAGGTATTCACATAACCCAGTTTTCTAATGGATAATCATTAGGATATTTCAGCAGCACAATGCGGGTACATAAAGGATCAAGGAATTGTTTAATTAGATATAATGTTGGACTCTCATTACTCTTGAATCATAGTTATAATAAATGGATTTTTGAAAAAAAATTAAAACATGGGAAATTGAAAAACAAAAAAGGAATATTAGAGAAAACTATTACTCGAATAAAAAGGAATATGATAGAATCCTTCACCTTTTTATGGACAATTTAAAATATATTCAGAGGATTTTTAGGAGGATAAAAACAACTTGGGAAGGATTTAAATAGGTATAGGGAGAGAAACATCATTTTTAATGAGTTTTGAGTGATGCAGAATGGTAGGTAGGGTGAGTGTTTATAGAAAAAGGGAGGGAAATTATTTATTAATTTTGAAACCTTCGTTTTGGAGTATTACTGATTATATATTTAAAACTACAAACCTTCCCATGGTTTTTCTCAAGGATTCTTCTAAATAATAGTGTTTTTAATTATTTTTTCCCTCTAAGAACCAAACTCATTAATATAATTCTATTTAAGATGTTTAAGTGAGTCATGTTAATAATGAATTGATTTTAAAACATGAAAATATAATATCGGTTTTTTTAGATTTTTTTAATGGTTTTCAAAATTAATAAAATTAGTTAAAAAAAATATTTCTTTTAAGTGGAAATATAATTTTGACGTAAATTCCTAACCTAATGGACATATAATAAAATGGTTATTATAAATTGTTAAAAATAAATCATTTCCCTAGAAAATAGTTGGTTAAATGGATAATTATTAAATGAGAAGTATATTATTTCTTTCCATGCTTGTTTATTGAACCTCTTTCCTTGAATACACCATTTTTCAGACTGGTTATTGCTTTAAAGAAATTTTGGGTGACCTAATGAGTTGTACTAATACAATTATCCAGTATTCATGGAACATGGGTTCTAAAGTATATTATACATGTTTTCTGAAGAATGTTCAGGATATGGACATGGTTTTTAGTTCACCACGAATGATGGGTTAGAGCATGGGAGGCTATGAGTGGTTTGGGACTTGGGTTCATGTTAAGAGTCTATTTGTATTTTTTAATTTTAGAATTAATTTTATGAATTCCTAATATGTCATGTGTCTATAAAATTATTATAAGATGTTCTCCTTGGTTTCTTGTTGGATTTTTTTCAGCTTTAGACTCAATATTTCTTATTGGGTTTGTATCACTTGATATGTTTTCTATAAGGGAATTACTTTGATAAGCATGTATAATCTCCCCCAAATTCATCCAATGACTTGCACTAATAGTCAAAAGTATCTGGTGTATGGGTATGTGCACCTAAGGTCATTTGATTTCATAGATGGGGCACCATATATAGTGGATATTGGGTTGGGGATGTTACATTATATCAAGGTGGAAATTTAGGTTGTGTTTATATATCAATCTCATGGATTTGTTGAAAATATAAAATTTGAATTCAATAGAAAATGTAAAAACCATGAAGTGAATAACATTCTATTACCTTTATGCTCAATGTGTGCGAAGAAACATGGAGGAAATTTTCTCAATGGGACTCGTAAATGTTTTATGTGTTTTAGGGAAGGTCGCTAGGAAATCGAATGCTGATGTGATGGAAAGGTGTTATCTAATGATAAAAATGGAGAGAAATATTCCTAGAATTCAGTACCCACTATTTAGTGTTTCATGTTCAAGGAGTTTGGGAATTATGTGGAATAATACACCAATCTAAGGGCTAATCTGGATGATAATCTATGACAACCATTGATGAAAAGGGACAAAGGGAAATCTTATAAAACCATAATGTATAAATTAAATCATGATATTTAGGCCACATTAGCCTTTTCAAATTATTTAGGAATTTCATGTTTTATTTGGTATGAATAATCCATAAAGAAATCTAATTATTTGTCAATTAGTAAACAGTCATGTGATTTTTATCAATTATTATGTCCTACTACATGTATTTTGGGGAAGAAAAATAACATTTTATATTTTATCAATTGAGCGACGAACCCAATACTCTAATGGATATTCTTTTGAAAGATATAATTGTTTATATATGTAAGAAGTGGTGAATTAACATTTGTATGTTTATATGTCTCTAGGTAAAATTAACTTAAGAGTTATGGATAGAAAAATTTCATTATGATTTTATGGTTGATCATTAGTTCAATATCATTTACCACCATTTTTAAGGTTTTATGTGATGAGTATTTATCAAGATTAATGATTTTTAAGAGACATTTACATTCTTAAATCCCTTTGGTTTTGTGTATGTTTTTTATGTCAATAAGATATCTTATGAATTTTCTATTTCTTTATGTTTTGAAAATCACTAAAAATTTTCCATAAAGATTATATTCATTCTCTACAGAAATTAATTTTCTTAAACCATAACATGATTTTAAATGTTCTTATTAATGTTATTTATCTAATATTAACCTTATATTTCTTTAAGACTGAATTATCTTAAGAATAATTTGATCCTTATCAAAACCTCATAACCATAAAGTTTCATAGAATTTATGTCCCACTATTTTTATAATCTGATTCCATCTATTTTCAAACCCTTAATTCATCAGAATTTAGACTCTGAATTCAATGAAAATTTAAATTCAAATTCTCTTAAAATTATACTCAAGATTCTAAAAGATTCAGACTCTGAATTCCAAAAATTTCAGAATCTGAATTCTCTAAAGTTGAGACTCTAAATTATCTGAAATTTAGACTCTGGATTCCCTTAAAATATGACTTCGAATTCTTAGAATTTTAGACTCCAAGTTCTCAAATTTTATGATTCTAGTTTCTTAGAAAATCAGACTCCATTTCAATCTAAAATTATACTCTGTTTTTATAAATAATCAGACTCTATTTCTTTTCAAATTCATACTCCAAATATTTATTTTTTAGACTCCATTTTTATACATAATCAGGCTCTATGTTCCACTATATTTAGAATCACAATATTCATATGTGTTAAAGCTACAAATATTCTTTATGATATTATTCCAACATTATCATATCCCAGTTTACTTAATCTATTTAATCATAAGAATTATTTATCACAATAACCGATGACGTACAATATATTTCTAAATAACTATTATTTATGTTCCACGTGTGAAGGTCCCTCTAATATTTAAAAAAAATATGACTGTTGGAGGAGGGACCTGACCGTTGGAACTTTTCCAATAAATACCCCAACCATTAAAAGAGTTCTATAGATGAAGAGTGTTGAAATGCATTGTAATTCTTTGATGTGATTTCTAAAGAGATATAATTTCATGATTTGTGTGACCTATGAACATCTTGTTCAGCAGTGAGCCTTGTGTGACTCCAATTGCTGTTGTGTACAATTAAGGCTTCCGATGATATGATGTCAGAGGTTTCAACTATCATAATGTTTGAGGATTTATGACGATAGCAAGGCAGAGGTTTCTAATGCCTTAATGTTCTAGTGATTGTGGGAATAGAAAGACGGATTCTGATATTCTTTTTAAGGGCTTACCATGGTGTGGGTATGAAATAATTTCATGAAAGTATAAATCAAGGGACTTTTATCCTTGGATTTCAGATAACCTTCTCTCTGAGATAAAATATTTCCTACCTTTTTACTTTATTTGTAACATCTTTTCAATTCTACTGTATTTTGATAAATAAATAATGTATAACTTTCTAATACATTCTTGTACTTGTATACTCTGATAAATAAGATTCAATACTTCATAAGGTAGAATATTTACCTATGATAAAAATGCATAGGCCTCTTTAAGATAAACATGTTTTAGTTTAAGTAATTTGTAACTAGACGAAAACCCTTCCTATTATTACTTTGTTTAAGAAAAAAAACGGGTTTGGAAATTCCATATGTTTAACTTTGTTAAACATAAATTTAGTTAAGGTTAAAATTAAATGTTTTCAAACATAAAATTCACCCCCCCCCCCTCACTTTTGTAATTGACCTTCTACATCTATATTTTGATCCTAAAATTCGTATCAGATGAGGTCTCTGAAATACATATATTTATATATAAGTTTTCTTTCGCAACATTTCTTTATTATCTTTACTTTCTCAATTTTTTCGTAAATTTTCATTCTTTATAAACATTTTCTACTAATCCTTTTTGTGGAAAAGTATTTTTCAAAAATGAATGGTATGAATGAACATTAGTTCAGTATATAACCTAAACCCTTCTTGACCACCAATTTTTTATGGTATTGATTTTGAGTACTAGAGAGATTGGATGAATACATTCATTATCAACACAACTACTGATAACTTTGTCATTCTCACTGGTGAATAAAATATTAGGGAAAAAATAAGAACATTCACAGATCAGGAAAAGGAAGAATGTCTTCTTAATTTCAAGGTACACAATACTTTATTATCCTCCATGAACAGGAATATCTGCTGTCAAATATCTACTTGTGAAGCAACCAATATTATTTGGATGAAACATTAAGTTACACATTTTGGAACACCAAAAGTGATATAAACTATATGATCTATGCATAGTGAAGAATATCATGGATTCATGTTTCCCTATAGAGAACAAGTTTTCAAATTGAAACTATGATTTATGACTATAGTCAATAGACTTCAATCGATGAGAGAAAAAGGACATGATGATTAATTTCTTGTGGAAAAGATTGATGATATTATGACCGAGGAGTGGGAATCTAAAAGAACCACTCTTGATGTGTATAAGAAAGTTTCTACCATCAATCTAGATGAGTTATTTGGAAATATTCTTTAGCATGAAACAAGAATGGAGATATATCCTTATATTAGTAATAAGAAGAATGGTAATGGAAGTGTGTCATTTATAATAAATTCTAAATCCAAGACTCTGGAATGTGTGATAGATCAATATCTAGGAAATCTTTTTTCATATCTGAATCAAGTGATAGTGATCAGTATGAGAATTAACATTCCAATCTTCCACAAAGGATTTACATGATTGTGCGAAAAAATGATTTTTAGTAGAGGTATAAGAAGAAATACTGAAAATACAAGTTAGATTCAGAAGTAACATAATATGAATGCAAAACGGATAGACCTATTAGGACTGATTGGACAAAGATTAAGAGAAAATATAGAATTGACAATAATTCTCAATGAAATAGAATGAAGTACTATAAATATAAGTCTAAAAAAGTCTTGAAGGAAAATGACTCCTGGAGTGCCCATGGCAGTGAGTCTTCATCAGATTCATCAAAATATGAATCTTTTGGTTAGAATATTACTGGTATTATATATAGACTACCAATTAAAAATTATTGTTTTATAGCTTGTACACAATGTTGAATCCTTAATAAAAATTTATTTAAATGCTAATTTCTCTCATGTAGAATATTATGATTACTCAGATGATGAATCTTCCCCATCAAAAGATAATTCTTTCCCATTGTTTGGATAAGTTTATAGATTATCTAAATTACATGAAAATGAGAACTGTATGATAAAAAAGAAGTTTGGGAATTAAAATTCAAGAATATCTATTTTAAGAAAAGAAATTTCTGATCATTCAATAGATCTTGATAAGAGAACTCTTGATTTTAAAAATATTTCTCAAAACCATAAGGTTGTTTATTCTGACAAGGATAAACATTCAAAGGATCACGTAAATGTTATTTCTAAGAAAGCTGTTCTAGAGAATAAATCAAACACTAAGACTAATGATATTGCGGATTAGAATTTAGTCAATAGACAAAGATATGAAATTTTCTCCAAAAAGAAAATATTATAAAATTATTCTTCTGGAAGGAAAGAGTTTGATTAAATGAATTCATAACCTCTTCCTCTTAATAATATTTCTATATTTGGTTGTACTCACTCAAAATATATTTTTAGTCATAACTATTTAGTTCCCCAAGGTACTCTTATTTTCACTATGTGTCAATGTAGTGGACATTGGGGGAAAATTGTTTTTTAAATAAATCCCAATCCTTAGGTTTTTATAAAGCTTATTTTTCTATAAAAATATGGATACCTAAGATTTCACATTCAAAAATTTCTATATCCAAAACTATTTTGTATTCTGTAAGTCTAACTCTTTTATTTTTAGGAAAATACAGGATGTTCCAACAACAATATATGGTACATGGATATTGGATATTCCTAGTAGATGACTGGTAACAAAAACTCCTTTGAAACCATTATCAAGACAAAAGGAGGGAAAGATTTGTTCAGAGGTAATGATAAGGGAGAAATTTTTTGTATACGAAACATTATCTTCTTGGAATTCTTTAATTTCAAATGTTTTATTTTTTAAAGGACATAAGAATGAACTTATACGTATAATCCAATTATGTTATGAAGGTTGCCTTGTGAATTTTAGGAATGATATATTCTTAGTACATAATTCCAAGGAAGAGTTTATTCTCTCTCTTCATAGGCATGTAAATGTTTATACACTTAACTTAGATTACCATAGTAGCCAAGAACTACCTTTCCATATTGAAATGGATGATCAATCTGGGTTATGGCATGGAATAATAGAACACTATAACCATAGGAACCTTCTAAATCACCCAAATAAGAGACCTATTATGGATCCACCAGAGCTTCTTTTTTATTAATCAAATGTTTTTTATCCCTATAAATATGTAAATCCACATAAGCCAAACATTAAATTGATCAGTGATGTATCAAATTATGATGCATTATTGCTAGTGCATTTTGACATTTTCTATCAAACACTAATTAGAAGTATTGGAGGAATATACTATGTATTTTTTATTTGCTTGTGATTACAGAAGATTTACATGGGTATATCATGTGGCCATGATATATGAAGTGTTTTATTATTTTAAATCATTTTTAGTGAAAATTAAATATGAGAAAAATCATCCACTGATAACTATTCATAGTGATAATTGGGGAAAATTTGGAAATTCAGATTTTGAATCTTTTTGTAGTTATAAAGGCATTACTCATATCTTCTTAGCTTGAAGAAAAACTGAATAAAATGGTGTTTTTTAAAGAAGAAATCGAATTATTCAAAAGATAATGAGAACCATGTTCTGTGAATATTATAATGTTAAACATTTTTGGGCTGACGTTGTATGTACTGCTTGTTATACTATATATAGAGTTTTAATCTGAACTATTCTTAAACAAATACTCTATAAATTATAGACTAATCGAAACCCTAATGTTTATTACTTAAAATTATTAGGATGAAATGTATTCATCTTGAATAAAAAAAGATAACATACATAAATTTTCACTAAAATCCGATGAAGGAATTTTCTAAGGTAATTCCACTACTTCTAAGGATTAAAGAGTTTTAACAAAAAAAATAATGTATTATATGACAAAAATTTCATGTTAAATTTGATAAAATTGATCCTTTTGTTTTTATACCATCCCAACCTACCTCTTCAGATATGTTTTAAAAAAATGATTATTATCCTTTGATGGAGGATCCTTATATTAAGGAAAATACTCAGGAATATGTGTCAGAAGTATTTACCCTAGAAGTTGTCTTAAATTATGTATATGAATAGGTTTTACAAAACCCAAATCAGTTTCGTCTTAAGAATCATCCCTATGATAGTATCATTGGAGCTACCAATCAAAGATTAAGGACTATAATTTCATTAAGAAATAATGTAGAACATCTAAAATTGGATTCCCAATTAGAACCCAAAAACACTGGTGAAGCTTTAGGAGATGATGAATGGATTAAAGATATGCAATATGAAATAAATTAATTTGAATGGAACGATATTGAGACCATGGAAGAAATACCCAAAGAAACTTTTGTGATTGGAGTATAGTGGGTCTTCAGAAATTAATGTGATGAAAATGGAATCATTGTAAGAAATTAATAAAGACTAGTTTCTAAAGGCTATAAAAAAAAGGAATATACTATGGGGAAACCTATTACCCAATAGCTAGACTTCAATCTATTCTGATTCTCTTATCCTTTTTTCCATTCTATAATTTGAAACATTCTAAATAGAAGTGAAGTGTTCTTTCCTTAGCTGACATGTTCAAGAGGATGTTTATGTTGAAAAAAATATTGGTTTTGAAGACACCTAAAATCTTGACCATGTTCTTTAACTTACTAATTATTTATATGGACATAAAAAATCCCTTAGAGACATGTATGATAGACTTATTGTTTTTTTGATACAAAAAAATTATGTTAAGAGAACTGATGATCCAACACTTTTTAAAAACAAATATACAAAAAAAAATTGGTGGTTCAAATTTATGTTGATGAAACTATATTTGGATCAACTCAGTAATCCTTAACTAATTAATTTTTTAATCTTGTGAAATTTGACTTTTAAATGATAATGATGGGTAAGTTGACATTTTTCGAGGATTTTGAAATTTCATAAAACCCATAAGGAACTTATATATCTCAACAAAGGTATATTAATGATATTCTTAAGAAGAATGGATATGAGAAAATGAATAGTACAATAACTGCAATTGGTACCTAAAATTATCAAGATCATGATGATGGTGGGAAACCATTAGATAAAATATTATATATAGGTATGATAGAAATTTTGTTATACTTAATATCCAGTCATCCAGAGTAAATATTTTCATAATACTTATGTGCAAGATATCAATCTAATCCAAGGCAATCTCATTTAAAATCAGTGAAAAGAACTTTTTTCTATTTAAAGGGAACCATGGATTTAGAAAATTTTTGTTCTTATGGAAATGGTTTTGTTTTATAAATAATTTTACATGATTATTTTTGTGGATGTTGAACCGATTGGAAAATTACATATGAAACTTTTCATTTATTTAGAGATTTATTAGTATCTTGGTTATGCAAGAAGAAACACTCAGCAGTACTTTCCACTGTATAATCTGAATATGTAGTAGCAGGATGTTTTTGTGCTCAAGTATTGTGGATTCAACACACACTCACAGACTATGGAATGAGTTTTACGAAATCACAATTAATATGTTATAATACTTTTTCCATTTCTCTAAAACACCCTACACATCACTCTCAGGAAAAGAAAATAGGTATTAGGCATCAATTTCATAGAGATCATAAACTTAAAATATATATCATTCTTAAATATATCAAAACATCAACATGATGTCATTTTACAAAATATTTACACTCTGATAGATTTGAATACATTAAAAAAAGTTATGAATGATAATCTTAAGGTAATATTCCATGTTAACTTTTTATTCAAAGCTATCTCCTTACATTAATATACTCATTTTCATAGGGGCAGTACATATGTTTACTCATTTAAATTTCATTTCCTTAAAAAATTTTGATCCAATAATTTTCATTCCTTAATTAATTTTTTGGAATTTAAAATTTTCTATTCCCTAATAAAATATTCAAAATTTGTGTTCTTCAAGAAGAACTATATCGATACTCACAACTCTTTCTAATTAATCTGGAAGGTATATTTTCTTACTACAATATTTGTAATTGTGTTTTACTTTTTGGTATTTCTATCATGTTTTATGAAAACCTTTTCAAATTCACTTTCCTTAAATCTGATTTTTCCTTAAAACCTCAAAAGTTCGGAATCTACAAATCCTTCTCCAATGGTGATATAAACTATAAAATAAGATCAAGTTAATTTCAACCATTGGATCTATCTGAGAATTTAAAATTCCACTTTGAATCATATTTAAGGGACCCAATGTTCTCGTCCCACATCAGTTATTTTAGCCTTTTTCATAGAAACTTTGCAACTATTTATGTGTGTCATTCCAATTCTTCAGTTTCCTTGCATTCCAATGTCACTTGAAGCTTCTCCTCAAAATCTGATGCAGTATCTATCCAACAAGGAACCAATGTATTGGTTAATCTTCCAAAAAAGGTTAGTGGGTCATAATTTCTTTGAGATGTATAATTCTTCGATTGTGAATATTAGCTTGCTGACTGATTGGGAAAGCATTTTTGTTACTAAGGAAATGAATCTTGATCTAGTCAACTCAGACCTTTTAGTAGAATTCTATGATTTAGATTGTTTCTATGGTAAAGGTGGAAGAGAGAATATTATGTTCATTTGTTATAGAAAATATTGAACTCTATCCTTCAACAAGGAAATAAGCATTAGAGAAATACCCTATGAATGTGAATTTATTTGATGCTCACACCGGTTTCCCAACATAGATGTATCTTTGGTGAAGAATAAAGCTTAGGAATTCCTCAAACACAAGAATTTTAAGAAACCCAAATTTCTCACCTCACAACATATCATAGGTTGGTAGCTTTGTGAATTTAAGGATTCATTATCCCAAGGAAGGGAGATAAGGACTCACTTAAAATTGATGAAATATTTCACATAGATTTCATGGTGAACATAAGAATGATAAATTTGGTGAAATAAATCATTCTTCCAATCAGTTACCTCTTGAATGGAATCATAATGTCTCAGAGATTAATATATATGCTGACCATTTTGAGGATTATGGTCTTATTCATATAATCTTTCAAGATCCCTTGTACCTCAAAGGAAATGAATTTCAAAATTATATTACACATTGATGATAAACTAAGAAAGATAAAAATAGCATTCAAAGTTTAATCTATAGATTTTTATGATCTTCCTGATAATGATGATCAGCCTAAAGCTAGGAAAGATTGTGTTCTTGAACCATTGATGAAAAGAAAGGCTAAGGAGATGGAATCTCAAACAATCGAAACCATTATGAAACTTAAACCAGAAACTCCTAAACTGAAGAATCAAAAGAAGTTTCCTAATGAAGTGGTTGATCAATGGAAGGGAGAAGAAGAAGAAGAGAATGTATAGTGGTTCTATATTGGGACATGACCCTATGGAGGCTATGTATTTTATGTTTGTTAAAGATAAAAATATTGAAAAACAAGAAAAGGAAAAATGTAGAAAGACAGAGTATTGGAGGCTCAGCATGTTCAATCATTGTTAAAATATTTTGACATAGCTTCGGAACAGGTTCATGCACTAGAATCCTTCTTGAAATATTTTTCACATCCAGAACATGTTGTGGATGAAGAATAAATACAGAAATAAGAATAAACAGAAGAGTAGGAATAAAGTGAAGATGTGATCACAGTGGTCGAAGAATATCATTATAAGGAGTGTCCCTCTAATAACTCTCAACAAGAACTTCACAAGCATCATCCACCGAAACAAATTTAGATAAACTGAAGGAAAATTCTCTATAGGAAGAATTTTACCAAAGTCATTCCATTAATGATAGTGAGGAAAATGATGACATTGTTTAGAAAGATGAAGAGGAAGTTAATGTTGAAGAACAAAATAGAGAGGTAGTTAGCATTGTTGAAAAGGTTGTCGCTAAAAAAAACTAGTACTTCTGGATACACCTAGAAAAGATTTTTCTGTTTATCTAATTTCAAATTTTTTTGAGGAAGTGAAAGATAATCCTCCAGAAAAAGGTGCTTCAGATTCCAAATCGTCATCGTGCATGGGACATGACTTTGTGTTGTAATCATTAATGAATACTTTATATTCAATATTTTTCCTTCCAAATATTGAATCTCAAAGTTAGATTATTTATTAGTCATTCAACAAGAAGGACGAATCTATAAATCTGTTGATGGAAAATTTGGTCAAGAAATAGATTTCAAAAACATCATGATCAGATTTGATGCTCATTGAATTACTTGTATGAATATTACATGTTGGAAAAAGTATGTAGTTTATAATATTATTATTTTTTGTAATTATATGGATTCAATCAAATATAACTTCATGAATTCTAATGAGAAGATCAAGAATATTTTTTATAGGATAAATTAGCCTCAACCCACCTAGATACAATAGGATAATGATATAGATGGTAAAAAAACTCCATTTCTATTTCCCAAAAGAGAGAAATGAATACCCCAAATCAGTTAGAAAATAAATTCAAATAGTAAGAATAATTTATCAGGACACAATCAGAAAGGATTATGACTCTAGAGAAGAATAACTAAGAACAATAAGGGTTTCACAAGAAGTACCACAAATATCATAATGATATATATAAGATAAAGGCCATCCTCAAGAAGCTTATACTAAAGAAGTAGAAGTATGATTGATTATCTTAAAACATCAATATTTTGATGATATAAAATATTTCATTTATAGTTCATGAAATCACTTTTTCATACTTTGTTTTGTGTATTTGTTTCCAACCTTTTAGGCATAAAATTCATTTTCCCCGCCATCCATTTTTGAAAATCAAAAAGGGGGAGAAATTTTTAAAAATAATACTATATTAAGGGGAAGTTTATTCAAAATAATATATTTCATTTGAAATGTGGAGCTTAATCTATTGAATATTTTATAAAGAAAAGTAAAGACCTTCTCATGGAAATTTCTTAAGCCAATTAATATGATCCTTAAGGGGAAAAAATCTAACAGGGAGTTATCCATATTCACTATGAAATAAATATATGGGAGAAAAGTTTTTTATTTTAGGCCTTCTGATATTAATATTATTTTTCGAAAAATGTTTGTGAATTCCAAAAAGGTTTATATTGTAATGTCAATAAGATATCTTATGAAATTTTTATTCTTTAATCTTTTGAAAATAAAAAAAGTTTTTCCATAAAGATTATTTTCATTCTCATAGGAAATTTATTTTCAAAAACCATAACATGAAATTATATGTTATGCTTATGGTTCCTTATCTAATATTGAGAATATATTTCATTAAGACCAACTTTCCTTGAGAATAATCAAATCCTTATCAAACCCACTGAACCTTACAATTTCATAGAATTGGAGTCTCACTATTTTTCAACTTTTCTTCCCCCTGTTTTCATACTCTGAATTCATCAAAATTTTGACCCTAAATTCCATGAAAACTAAACTCAAAATTCTCTGTAATTTTGACTTAAAATTATTATAAATTCGGACTCTTAATTCCCAAAAATTCAATCTCCAAATTCTCTGAAATTCACTCTCCAAATTTCTTGAAATTCATACTCTACAGTCACTAAAATTTCAACTACAAATTCCCTGATAATCAGTCTTCAAATTCATTGAATTTCAGAAATTGATTTCCCAAAATTTCTGATTCTAATATCTCATAAAATCAGACTCTGATTCTATCTAAAATCAACATCTATTTCAATCTAAAATCAGAATCTACTTCTATTCAAATTCAGACTAAAGTTTTGTATTTTTTAGACTCCATTTGTATATAAAATCATAATCCATTACCCTCTATATTTAGATTCTAATTATTCATACATGTTAATTTACTTATTTTCTTAATGAAATTGTTCCAAAAATTTCAGATCCAAGATTATATAAGCTTCATAAATATAATAATGTTTTCCTAGATGGAATGATTTACTAAATAAAGATACACACAATATATTCCCCAATTATTATGATTCCAAGTGTCTTTGTGTACTTAAATTCATATAATAATAACTTGAAACATGAATTCAACAACCATAATTAAAACTAAATAACATGCCCTTAGAATACCAATAATAATCTAAAATTTATATGGATTACTTTTGGGGTTTACATAATAATGGGTTGAGCTATAAGGCCTAATAATCAAATAATAAAAGTGCATCATAATAAAAGTAATGCATTTAATTCAAGAGATGAACATAAAATCATTATATAAAATGTTTATATTAAGGAAAAATAAGTATTTAAAAATAACCTAAAACAAAAAATAATACAAATAAATCTAAGATGATCAATAAGAAATTATGACATAATGTTATTAGGATAACTACCTATGCATTGTAAATGGTATCTCCTATGATAAAAACATTTCCCAATGCATTTTATGGCTATATAATTCCAGGCCCTCCTTTCACATTAATATTTTGTATATTAATTTTAATTCCACAAAGGTAATACAACATAAGAATGTATTTCATCACCTTTAATTACAAGATTATGGATTTTGGGTTATATAAAAGTAATTATACATTGAATTAATGATAGGTACAACTATGTGAATACCCTTGAGTGGAAATGGGTATGGGTATTCGCATAACCCAATTGTGTAATGGATAATCATGAGGATATTTTAGCAGCACAGTGCGGGTACATAAAGGATCAAGGAATTGTTTAATTAGAGATAATGTTGGACTCTCGTTACTCTTGAATCATAGTTATAATAAATGGATTTTTGAAAAAAAAATTAAAACATGGGAAATTGGAAACAAAGGAATATTAGAGAAAACAATTAATTAAATAAAAAGGAATATGAAAGAATCCCATTACTTTTGATGGATCATCTAAAATATTTTCCGGGGATTATTAGGAGAATAGGAACAACATGGGAAGGATTTAAATAGGTATAGGGAGAGAAACATCATTTTTAATGGGTTTGAGTGATGCAGAATGGTAGGTAGGATGAGTATTTATAGGAAAAGGAAGGAAATTATTTATTAATTTTGAAACCTTCGTTTTGGAGTATTAGTGATTATATATTTAAAACTACAAACCTTCCCACGGTTTTTCTCAAGGATTCTTCCAAATAAGAGTGTTTTTAATTATTTTTTTCCTCTAAGAACCAAACTCATTAATATAATTCTATTTAACATGTTTAAGTGAGTCATGTTAATAATGCAATGATTTTAAAACATAAAAATATAATATCAGTTTTTTATAATTTTTTTAATGGTTTACAAAAATAATCAAATTAGGTAATAAAATATTTTTTTTAAAGTGGTAATATAATTTTGACGTAAATTCCTAACCTAATGAACATATAATAAAATGGTTATTTATAAATTGTTAAAAATAAATCCTTTACCAATAAAATAGTTGGTTAAATGGATAATTATTAAATGATAAACATCGTCATTATTTCCATGCTTGTTTATTGCACCTCTTTCCTTGAATACATCATTTTAAAGACTAGTTATTGATTTAGAGAAATTTTTGGTGACCAACTGAGTTGTACTCATACAATTATCCAGTATCCATAGCACATGGGTTCTCAATTATATTATACATGTTTTTTGACATACGTTCAGGATATGGACATGGTTTTTAGTTCACCAAGAATGATGGGTTAGAGCATGGGAGGCTAAGAGTGGTTTGGGACTTGGGTTCATGTTAAGAGTCTATTTGAATTTTTTTGATTTCAGAATTCATTTTATGATTTCCAAATATGTCGTGTGTCTATAAAATTATTATAGAATGTTCTCCTTGGTTTCTTGTTGTATTTTTTTTGAAGATTTAAACTCTTTAATTCTTGTTGGTTTTGTATCGTTTGATATGTTTTCTACCAGGGGATTACTTTGATAAGCAGGTATAATCTCCCCCAAATTCATCCATAGACCTGCACTAGTAGTCAAATGTCTCTACTATATGGGTAGGTGCACATAAGGTCATTTGATTTCTTAGATGGGGGCACCAGATATAGTGGAGATTGGGTTGGGCATGTTACATTATATCAAGGTGGAAATGTAGGTTTTGTTTATACATCAATCTCATGAATTTGATGAAAATATAAAAATTTAATTCATTGGAAAATGTAAAAACAATGAAGAGAATAACATTCTATTTCCTTTATGCTCAATGTGTAAGAAGAAACATGGAGGAAATTTTCTCAATGGGACTCGTAAATGTTTTATGTGTTTCAGGGAAGGTCGCTGGGAAATCGAATACTAATGTGATGGGAATGTGTCATATAATGATAAAAATATAGAGAAATATTCCTAGAATTCACTACCCACTAATCAGTTTTTCATGTTCAAGGAGTTTGGTAATTATGTGAAATAATACCCCAATCTAAGGGCTAATCTGGATGATAATATATGACAAGCATTGATGAAAAGGGACAAAGGGAAAGCTTATAAAACCATAATGTTTAAATTAAATCATGATATTTAGGCCATATTATCCTCTCCAAATTATTTAGGAATTTCATGTTTTATTTAGTATGAATAATCCCACAATAAATCTAATTAGTTATCAATTAGTAAACATTTATGTGATTTTATCAATTATTATGTCCCACTACATGTATTTTGGGGTAGAAAAATAACATTTTATATTTTATCAATTGAGCGGTGAACCCAAGACTCCAACGGATATTCTTTTGCAAAATATAATTTTTTATATAAGTAATAAGTGGTGAATTAACATTTGGATATTTATATGTCTCTAGGTAAAATTAACTTTAGAGTTATGGATAAAAAAATTTCATTATGATTTTATGGTTGATCATTAGTTCAATATCATTGACCACCATTTTTAAGTTTTTATGTGATGAGTGTTTATCAAGATTAATTATTTTTATGAGACATTTACATTCTTAAAACCATTTGGGTTTGTGTATGTTTTTTATATCAATAAGATATCTTATGGCTTTTACATTCCTTTATGTTTTGAAAATCCCTAAAAAAAATTCGTAAAGATTATTTTCGTTCACTACAGAAATTAATTTTCATCAATTATAACATGATTTTAAATGTTATTATAAATGTACTTTATATAATATTAACCATATCTTTTTTTAAAACTGAATTATCTTAACAATAATTTGATCCTTATAAAAACCTCAGAACCATAAAGTTTCATAGAATTTAAGTCTCACTATTTTTATAATCTGATTCCATCAATTTTCAGACTCTTAATTCATTAGAATTTAGACTCAGAATTCATTGAAAATTTGAATTTGAATTCTCAGAAAATTAGACTCAATATTCTATAAGATTTAGACTCTGAATTCCTTGAAATTTAGAATTGAATTCTCTAAAATTGAGACTCTAAATTCTCTGAAATTTAGACTCTGAATTCCCTTAAAATATGACATCTAATTCTTTGAATTTTCGACTCCATGTTCTCAAATTTTCAGATTCCGATTTCTTAGAAAATCAGAATCCATTTCTATCTAAAATTGGACTCTGTTTCTATCAGTAATCAGACTCTGTTTTTTTTCAAATTTATACTCCATATTTTTATTTTTCTAGACTCCATTTTTATACATAATCAGGCTCTATTTCCCACTATATTTAGAATCAGAATATTCATATGTGTAAAAGATACTAATTTTCCTTAAGATATTATTCCAAAATTTTCATATCCTAGTTTTTTAATCTATTTAAATATAATAATGTTTTATCACAAGAAACGATGATGTATAATATATTTTTAAATAATAATTATTTATGTTCCACGTGTATAGGTCCCTCTAATATTTAAAAAAATATGGTTGTTGGATGCGGGAGCTGACCGTTGAAACCTTTACTATAAATGCCCCCAACCATTAGAAGAGTTCTATTGATGAACAATGATGAAATGTATTGTAATTCTAGGATTTTATTTCTAAAGAGATAGAATCTCATGATTTATGCGACGTATGAACATCTTGTTTAGCAGTGAGCCATGTGTGACTCCAATTGTTGTTGTGTACAATTACGGGCTTCTGGGGATAAGAAGTCAGAGGTTTCAACTACCTTAATGTACGAGGATTTATGAGGATACGAAGGTAGAGGTGTCAAATGCCTTAAAGTTCTAGGGATTGTGGGAATAGAAAGAGAGATTCTGATATTCTTTTGAAGGGATTACCCTGGTGTGGGTATGAAATAATTTCCTGAATGTATAAATCAAGGGAACTTTATCTAATGATTTTTGATACCCTTCTCTATGGGATAAAATATTTCCTACTTTTATACATTCTTTGTAACATGTTTTGAATTCTACTATATTTTGTTAAACAAATAATGTTTAACTTTGTAATACTTTTTTGTACTTATATACCTTGATAAATAAGAATCAATACGCTATAATATAGAATATTTACCTATGATAAACATACATAGGCCTCTTTAAGATAAACATGTTTTTAGTTTAGGTAATTTGTAACTAGACCTTCACCCTTCCAATTATACCTTTGTTTAAGAAAAAAATAGGGTTTCTGAATTCAATATGTCTAACTTTGTTAAACATAAATTTAGTTGAGGTTAAAATTAAATGTTGTTCAACTTAAAATCCCCCCCCCACTTTTGTAATTGAGGTTCTACATCTATATTTCGATCCTAAAATTTCTATCAGATGAGGTCTCTAAAATACATATATTTACATATAAGTTTTCTTTAACAAAATTTCTTTATTATCTATAATTTATCACTTTTTTTTTTGTAAATTTTCATTCTTTATAAAAAATTTCTAGTAATCCTTTTTGTGGAAAAGTATTTTTCTTAAAATAATGGTATGAATGAAAATTGGTTCAATATATAACCTAAACCCTTCCAAACCCCCAATTTTTTATGGTAATGATTTTGAGTACTAGAGATATCGGGTGAAGACATTCATTATCATCACAACTATTGATAACGTTGTCATTCTCACTGGTGAATACAATATTAAGTTAAAAGAAATAATAACGTTCACAAATCAGGCAAAAAAAAGAATGTATTATTAATTTCAAGGTACACAATACTTTATTATGCTCTATGAACATGAATATCTACTTTCAAATATCTACTTGTGAAGCAGCCAATAGTATTTGGATGAAACATGAAGTTACACTTTTTGGAACATCAAAAGTGAGTTAAACTATATGATCTATTCTTAGCGAAGAATATCATGGATTCATGTTTACCTATAGAGAACATGTTTTCAAATTGAAACTATGATTTATGATTATAGTCAAGAGACATTAATCAATGAGAGAAAAATGACATGACGATGAATTTCTTGTGGACAAGATTATTTATATTATGACCAATGAGTGGGAATCTAAAAGAACCACTATTGATGTGAATAGGAATGTTTCTACAATCAATCTGTATGAGTTGTTTGGAAACATTATTCATCATGAAACATGAATGAAGATAGATTCTTATTTTAGTAATAAGAATAATGGTAATGGAAGTGTTTCTTTTACAAAAACATCTAAATCCAAGACTCTGGAATGTGTGACTAGATCAATATCTAAGAATGATTTTGTTATGTCTGAATCAAGTGATAGTGATCATTATGAGAATGAATATTCCAATCCTCCTCAAAGGATATACATGATTGTGAGAAAAAAATAATTTTCAGTACATGTATAAGATGAAATACTGAAAGGACAAGATAGATTCAGAAGTAAGATAAAATGAATGCAAAAGAAATAGGCATGTCATGACTGATTGGACAAAGATTAAGTGAAAAGATAGAAAGGAAAATAATTCTGAAATAAATAGAAATAAGTACTATAAATATCAGTCTAAAAGGTATTGAAGCATAATGAAACCTAGAGTGCCCATGGCTGTGAGTCTTCATCGGATTCATCAGAATATGATTCTTCTGGTTAGATAATTACTAGTCTTATAGCTAGACTACCTATTAAAAATCTTTTTTTATAGCTTGTACACAATGTTGAATCCTCAATGAAAATTTATTTAAATGATAATTTATATCATATATAATATTATGATTACTCAAATGATGAATCTTCCCCATCACAGGATAATACTTTACCTTTCTTTGGAGAAGTTTCTAGATTATCTAAATTACATGAAAATGAGAACTGTACGATAAAAAAGAAGTTTTGAAATGAAAATTCAATAATATATATTTTTTTAAAAAAGAAATGTTAGATCATTCAAAATATCTTGATAAGAAAACTCTTAATTTTAAAGATATTTCTAAAAACCATAAGGTAGTTTATTCTGACAAGGATAAACATTCAAAGGATCACGTAAATGTTATTTCTAATAAAACCGATCTAGGGAATAAATCAAACTCTAGGAATAATGACGTTGCAGATAAGAATTTAGTCAATAAACTAAGATATGAAATTTTATCCTTAAAGAAAATTTTATCAAATTTTTCTTCTGGAAGGAAAGAATTTGATTAAATGTATTCATAACTTGATCCTATTAAGAATAGTTCTAGATTTGGTTATACTCACTAAAAATATATTTTTAGTCATATCTATTTCGTTCCCCAATGTACTCTTATTTTCACTATGTGTTAATGTGGTGGACATTGGGGGAAAATTGTTCTTTAAATAAATCCCAATACATAGGTTTTTATAAAGATTATTTTTCTATGAAAATATGGATACCTATGATTTCACATTCAAACATTTCTATATCCAAACTATTTTGTATTCTGGAAGTCCATCTCTTTTATTTATATGAAAATAAAGTAAGTTCCAACAACTATATATGGTATATGGATATTGGATATTCCTAGAACATGACTGGTAACAAAAACTCCTTTGAAACCATTATCAAGACGAAAGGAGGGAAATTTTGTTCAGAGATAATGATAAGGGAGAAATTTTTGGAATTTGAATCATTGTTCTTCTTGGAATGCTTTAATTTCAATTGTTATATTTTTTAAAGGACATAAACATGACCTTATAAGTGTAATCCAATTATGTGATGAAAGTTACCTTGTGAATTTTAGGAATGATATATTCTTATTACACTATTCCGATGAAGAGCTTGTTCTATCTCTTTATAGGCATGAGAATGTTTATACACTTAACTTATATTACCATAGTAGCCCAGAACTCCCTTTCCATATTGCAATGGAAGATAAATCTTGCTTATAGAATGGAAGACTAGAACACTATAACCATAGGAACCTATGAAATCACCCAAAGAATAGACTTGTTATGGATCTACCAGAACTTCTGTTTTATTAATCAAATGTTTTTTATCCTTGTAAATATGTAAATCAATATAAGTCAAACATTAAATCAATCAGTGATGTATCAAATTCATATGCATTATTGCTAGTGCATATGGACATTTTCAGTCCAACACAAATTTGAATTATATGAGGAATATACTATGTATTAGTTTTAGCTTGTAATTACACAAGATTTACATGGGTATATTTTTTGGTCATGATATATGAAGTGTTTTATTATTTTGAATACTTTTTAGCCAAAGATAAAATTGAGGAAAATCGTCAATTGATAACTATTCATAGTGATCATTGGGAAAAATTTGGAAATTCAGATTTTGAATCTTTTTGTAGATAGAAAGGCATTACTCATAACTTCTCAGCTTGAAGAACTACTCAATAAAATGGTGTTTTAAAGATGAAATCGAATTCTTCAAAAGATAATGACAACCATGTTCTGTGAATATTATTATGTTATACATTTTTGGACTGACGTTGTATGTATTTCTTGGTATACTATATATAGAGTTTTAATCTGAACTATTCTTAATAAATTATTCTATAAATTATATACTATTTGAAAATATAATGTTTCTTACTTCAAATTATTAGGATAAAATGTATTCATATTTAACAAAAAAGATAACTTAACTAAATTTTCACTAAAATTCAATGAAGGAATTTTCTAATGCAATTGCACTACATCTAAGAATTATAGAGTTTTAACAAAAAAATAAAGTATTGTAGTACAAAAAGTGCATATTAATTTTGATGAAATTGATCCTTTTGTTTTTAAATCATCCCCACCTACCTCTTCAGATATGTTTTCAAAAACTGATTATTAACCTTTGATGGAGGATCCTTCTAATAAGGAAAATACTCAAGAAAATGTTTCTGATGTATTTACCCTAGAAGATGTCTTAAATTATGTAGATGAATAGGTTTTACAAAACCCAAATCAGTTTTTTCTTAAAAATCATACCTATGATAGTATCATTGGAGATGCCAATCAATGTTTATGGACTATAATTTCATTATGAAATGAAGTAGAACATCTAAAATTTGATTCCCAATTAGAACCCAACAAAATTAATGAAGCTTTAGGAGATGATGAATGTATTAATGATGTGAAAGGTGAAATAAATGAATTTGAATGGAACAATATTGACACCTTGGAAGAAATACCCAAAGAAACTTTTGTGATTGGAGTATAGTGGGTCTTCAGAAATTAATGTGATGAAAATGGAATCATTTTTTGAAATTAAGAAAGACTAGTTTCTAAAGGCTATAATAAAAATCGAATAGACTATGGGGAAACCTATACCCCAATAGCTAAACTTGAATCTATTCCTATTCTATTATCCTTTTTACCATTCTATAATTTCAAACATTCTAAATAGATTTGATGTGTTCTTTCATTAAATGATATGTTCAAGAGGATGTTTATGTTCAAAAAAACTATTGGTTTTGAAGAAACGTAAAATCATGAACATGTTCTTAAACATAATAATTCATTATATGGACATAAACAATCCCTTAAAGACTTGTATGATAGACTTATAGGTTTTTTGTTACAAAACAATTATGTTAAAAGAACTGATGATCCAATGCTTTTTAAAATGAAATATACGAAAAATGTTTTGGTTTTTCAAATTTATGTTGAAGACAATATATTCGGATCAACTCACCAATCCATAACTAATTAATTTTTTAATCTTGTGAAATTTTACTTTGAAATGAGTATTAAGGGTAAGTTAACATTTTTTGAGGATTTTAAAATTTCGTAAAACCTATAAGGAACTTATATATCTCAACATATGTATATTAAATATATTCTTAAGAAAAATGGATATGACAAGATGAATAGTACAATAACTGCAATTGGTACCTAAAATTCTCTTGATCATGATGATGGTGGGAAACCAGTAGATCAATCATTATATATAGTTATGATAGGAAGTTTTTTATACTTAATATCTAGTCATCGGAAGTAAATATTTTCATAATACTTATGTGCAAGATATCAATCTAATCCAAAATAATCTCATTTAAAATTATTGAAATGAAAATTTTTCTATTTAAAGGGATCCATGGATTTAGAACATTTCTATTCTTATGGAAGTGACTTTGTTTTAAAAAAAATTAATGATGATTTTGGTAGATGTTTAACCGATTGGAAAATTACATATGAAACTTGTCATTTATTTAGATATTTATTAGTATCATAGTTATCCAAGAAAAAACAGTCGGTAGTACTTTGCACTGTATAAGATGAATATATAGTAGTAGGAAGTTTTTGTGCTCAAGTATTGTGGATTCAACACACACTCACAGACTATGGAATGAGTTTTTCGAAATCACAATTAATAAGTGATAATACTTGTGCCATTTCCCTAAACAAACCTACACATCAATACTTGAAAAAGAACATAGATATTAGGCATAAATTTCATAGGGATCATACATTTAAACGATATAGAATTATTAAATATATCGAAACATCATCATGATGTCATTTTTACAAAATATTTACACTACGATATATTTGAATACCTTAAATGATTTAGGAATGATAATAATAAGGTAATCTTCAATGTTAACTTTTTATTCAAACCTATCTCCTTACATTAAGATAATCATTTTCATAGGGGGAGTACATCTGTTTACTCATCTAAATTTCATTTCCTTAAATTTTTTTAAACCTATAATTTTCATTCCATAATTAATTTTTTGGAATTTAAAATTTTCTATTCCCTAATAAAATATTCGGAACTTGTGTTCTTCGAGATGAACTATATCGATACTCACAACTCTTTCTAATTAATCTAGAAGGTATATTTCCTTAATATAATCTTCATAATTGTATTTTTCTTTTTGGTATTTCTATCATGTTTTAAGAAAACCTTATCAAATTTACTTCCCTTAAATCTGATTTTTCCTTAAAACCTAAAAAGTTCGGAATCTACAAATCCTTCTTCGATGGTGATATCTACCATAAAATCTGATCATGTTAATCTCAGCCATTGGATCTATCTGAGAATTTAAAATTTCACTTTGAAACCTATTTAAGGGACTCAATGTTCTCATCCCACATCAGTTTATTTAGCCTTTTTGGTCTAATCTTTGCAACTATTTATGTGTGTCATTCCAATTCTTCACTTTCCTTACATTCCAATGTCACTTGAAGATTCTCCTCAAAATTTGATGCAGTATCTATCCAACAAGGAACTAATGTATTTTTTAATGTTCCAACAGTGGTTATTGGGTCATAATTTCTTTGGGATGTATAATTCTTCGATTGCAAATATTATCATGCTGAATGATTGGGAAAGCATTTTTGTTGCTAAAGAAATTAATCCTGATCTATTTAACTCGGACGTTGTAGTGGAATTCTATGATTTAGTTTGTTTCTATGGTAAAGTTGGAAGAGAGAAGATTATGTTCATTTGTTATGGAAAATATTGAACTATATCCTTAAACAAGGAAACCATAATTAGATAAATACCCTATGAAGGTGATGTTATTTGATGCTCACACTGGTTTCCCAACAAAGAAGTATCTTTGGTGAAGAATAATGATTATGAATGCCTTAAACTCAAAAATGTTAAGAAACCAAATTTTCACACCTCAAAACAAACCATAGGTTGGTAGCTTTGTGGATTTAAGGATTCTGTATCCCAAGGAAGGGAGATAAGGACTCACTTAAAATTAATGATATATTTCAAATAGATTTCATGGTGAACATAAGAATGATAAATTTGGGGAAATACAACATTCTCGCAATCAGTTTCATCAAGAATGGAATCATAAAGACTCATATATTAATGTGTATGCTGACTATTTTGAGGATTATGGTCTTGTTCATATAATATTTCAAGATCCCTTGTACCTCAAAGGTAATGAATTTCAAAATTATATTACACATTGATGATACAGTAATAAAGATAAAAATAGCGTTCAATGTTGAATCTGATGATTTTTAGGATCATCCTGATAAGGATTATCAGCCTAAATATAGTAAAGAATATGTTTCTGAACATTTTATGAAAAGAAAGGCTATGTATATGGAATCTCAGACAATCGAAACCAATATGAAACCTAAATCAGAAACCCATAAACTGAAGAATCAAAAGAAGTTTCCTAATTAAGTGGTTGATCAATGGGGGGAGCAGAAGAAGAAGATAATGGATGGTGATTCTATTTTGGGACATGAACCTATGGAGGAAATGTATTTGATGTTTCTTAAAGATAAAAATCAAGAAAAACAAGAAAAGGAGAAAATGTAGAAAGACAAATTATTGGAGGCTCAACATGTTCAATCCTTGTTAAAATATTTTGACATAGATTCAGAACATGTACATTTACTAGAATCCCTCTTGCAAGATTCTTCACAACTAGAACATGTTTTTGATGAAGAATAAATACCGAAATAAGAATAAAAAGAAGAGGAGGAATAAAGTGGAGATTTCATCACAATGGTTGAAGAATATCATTAGAAGTAGAGTCCCTCTAATAATATCTCAACAAGAACATCCCAAGAATCATCCACCAAAACAAATTTAGATAAACTGAAGGAAAATTCTATATAGTAATAATTTTACCAACGCCATTCCCTTGATGACAGTGAAGAAAATGATGACATTGTTCAGAAATATGAAGAGTAGTTAATGTTGAAGAAAAAAATAGAGAGGTAGATAGCATTGTTGAAATGGTTGTCCCTAAAATAAAACTAGTACTTCCTAATACACCTCAAAAAGATGTATATGTACATCTAATGTCAAATTTTGTTAATGAACTAAAAGATACTCTTCCAGATAAAGGTGATTCAGATTCCAAATCATCATCATCCATGGGACATGAATTTGTGGTGCAATCATTAAGGAATCCTTTATATTTAGTATTGTTCCTTCCGAATATTGAATCATAGGGTTAGATTATTTAGTATTCATTCCACAAGAAGGCAGAATCTATAAATTTTTTGATGGAAAATTTGTTCAGGAAATAAATTTATTTCAAAAACATCATGATCAGCTTTGATGCTAATTGAATTACCTGTAAGAATATTACATTTTGGTAAAAGTTTGTAGTTTATAATCTTATACTTTTTTGTGATTATATGGATTCATTCAAGTATAACTTCATCAAGTCTAATGATAAGTTTATGATTATATTTTAGAGGATAAGTTAAGTTCATCCAACCTAGATCCAAGAGGATAATGATCTATATGGTAAACAAAACATCATTTCTATTTCCCAAAAGAGAGAAATGAATACCCCAGATCTGTTAGAAAATAAATTCAAATAGTAAGAAGAATTTATCATGACACAATCAGAAAGGATTATGACTCTAGAGAAGAATAACTAAGAACAATAAGGGTTTTACAAGAAGTACCACGAATATCATAAAGAGATATAGAAGAAAAAGTCCATCCTCAAGAAGTTTATGCTCGAGAAGTAGAAGTATGATTGATTATCTTAAAACATCAAAATTTTGTTGTTCTAAAATATGTCATTTATAGTTCATGAAATAAATTTGTCATACATTGTTTCCTGTGTTTGTTTCTAACCTTTTAAGCAAAAAATTCTTCTTCCCCTTAATTCCATTTTGAAAATCTAAAAGGGGGAGAAATGTTTAAAAATAATACCATATTATGGTGATGTTTACCCAAAATAATATATTTCTGTTTAAAGGGAGATCTTAATCTATTTAAGATTTTCTAAATAAAAGTAAAGACCTCTTCATGGAAATTTATTCATCCAATTAATATGATCCTTAACGTGAAAAAATCTAGGGGGGGGTTATCCATATTCACTAAGAAATAAATATATGGGAGAATTTTTTTTATTTTAATCCTTATGATATTAATATTATTTTTCGAAAATTGGTTTGTGCATTCCAAAAAGAATGATATTGCAATGTCAATATGCTATCCGACTAAATTTGTATTCTTTTATGTTTTGAAAATCAAAAATGGTTTTCCATAAAGATTATTTTCATTCTTATACGAAATTTTATTTCCAAAACCTTTACTTGATATTATATGTTATGCTTAAGGTTCCTTATCTATGATTAAGAATATATTTCTTTAAGACTAAAATACCTTAAGAATTATTAAATCCTTATAAAAAACCTGGAACCTCACAATTTCATAGAATTGTAGTCTCACTATTTTTCGACGTTTCTTCCCTCTATTTTCAAACTCTAAATTCATCAAAATTTAGACACTTAATTCCATGAAAACTAAACTCTAAATTCTCTATAATTTAGACTTCAAATTCTCAAAAATTAGGACTCTGAATTCCCAAAAATTAAATCTCCAAATTCACTGAAATTCAATCTACACATTCCTTGAAATTAATACTCTGAACTCACAAAAATTTCAACTACGAATTCCATGAAAATCAGACTCCAAATTCATAGAATTTCAGAAATTGATTTCCCAAATTTTCTGATTCTAATATCTCATAAAATCCGACTCTGATTCTATCTGAAATCAGACTCTATTTTAATCTGAAATCATATTCTACTTTTATTTAAATTCAGACTCCAAATTTGTAATTATTTATACTCCATTTGTATACAAAATCATAATCCATTACCCTTTATATTTAGAGTCTAATTATTCATACATATTAATTTACTTATTTTCCTTAATAAATTGTTCCAAAATTTTCCGATCCAAGTTTATATAAGCTTCATAAACATAATTATGTTTTCCTACATTGAATGATTTACTAAATAATGAAAAACACAGCATAGTCCCCAATTATTGTGATTCCAAGGGTCTTTGTATACTTAAATTCATATAATAATAACATTAAACATTGATTCAACAACAATAATTAAAACTAAACAACATGCCCTTAGAATACCATTAATAATCTAAAATTTATAGGGATAACATCTGGGGTTTACATAAGAATGTGTTGAGCTATAAGGAATAGTAATTGAATAATCAAAGTGCATCATAATAAAAGTAATGCATTTAATTCAATAGATGAACATAAAATCATTATATAAAATGGTGATATTAAGGAAAAATAAGAATTTGGAAATAACCTAAAACAAAACATCATACTAATAAATATAGGATGATCAAGAATAAATTATTACATAATGTTATTATACTAACTACCTATGCACCATAAATGGAATATCCTATGATAAAAACATTTTCCAATGCATTTTATGGCTATATAATTCCAGTCCCACCTGTCACATTTATATTTTGAATATGAATTTTAATGCCACCTAGGTGATACAACATAAGAATGTATCTCATCACCATTAATTCCAAGATTATGGATTTTGGGCTATATAAAAGGAATTATCCATTGTATTAATTATTGGTACAACTATTGGAATACCCTTGAGTAGAAATGGGGATGGGTATTCACATAACCAAAATTTGTAATGGATAATCATGAGGATATTTCAACAGCACATTGCAGACACATAAATGATCAAGGAATTGTTTAATTAGAGATAAAGTTGGACTCTCTTCACTCTTGAATCATAGTTATAATAAATGGATTTTTGAAAAATAATTAAAATAGGGGAAATTGAAAAAAATGAATATTAGAGAAAACAATTAATTGAATAAAAAGGAATATGAGAGAATCCCTCACCTTTTGATAGATCATCTAAAATATTTGCAGGGGATTATTAGGAGCATAGGAACAACTTGGGAAGGATTTAAATAGGTATAGGGAGAGAAACATCATTTCTAATATTGTTTTGAGTGATGCAGAATGGTAGGAAGGGTGTGTATTTATAGAAAAAGGGGGGGAAATTATTTATTAATTTCGAAACCTTTGTCTTGGAGTATTAGTGATTATATATTTAAAACTACAAACCTTCCCACGATTTTTCCCAAGGATTCTTCCAAATAAGAGAGTTTTTAATTGTATTTTTCATCTATGACCCAAAATCATTAATATAATTCTATTTAAGATGTTTAAGTGAGTCATGTTAATAATGAATTTATTTTAAAATATAATATCGGTTTTTTAATTTTTTTTAATGTTTTAAAAAATTAAACAATTTAGTTAAAAAATATTTTTTTTAAGTGGAAATATAATTTTGACGTAAATTCCTATCCTAATGGACATATATTGAAATGGTTAATTATAAATTGTTAAAAATAAATCATTTCCCTAGAAAATATTTGGTTAAACGGATAATTATTAAATGAGAAACATATTCCTTATTTCCATGCTTGTTTATTGCACCTCTTTACTCGAATACACCATTTTACAGACTGGTTATTACTTTAGAAAATATTTTGGTGACCTACTTAGTTGTACTCATACAATTATCCAGTATCCATGGAACATGGGCTCTCAAATATATTATACATGTTTACTTATATAATTTTAGGATATGGACAAGGTTTTCAGTTCTCCATGAATGATGGGTTTCAGCATGGGAGGATATGAGTGGTTTGGAACATGGGTTCATGTTAAGTGTCTATTTGTATTTTTTTTATTTCATCATTCATTTTATTAATTCATAATATATCATGTGTTTGTAAAATTATTATAGAACGTTCTCCTTGGTTTATTATTGGATTTTTTTGCAGCTTTAGACTCATTATTTCTTGTTGGTTTTGTATCGGTTGATATGTTTTCTACTTGGGAATTACTTTGATAAGAAGGTATAATCTCCCCCTAATTCATCCATAGACCTGCACTAATAGTAAAAATTCTTGAGTGTATGGGTAGGTGCACCTATGGTCATTTTATTTCCTATATGGGGGAACTAGATATAGTGGAGATTGTGTTGGGGATATCACATTATATCAAGGTGGAAATTTAGGTTGTCTTTATGTATCAATCTCATGGATTTGATAAAAATATAAAAATTTAATTCAAGGGAAAATGTAAAAACAATGAAGAGAATAAGATTTTATTTTCTTTATGCTTAATTTGTGGGACGAAACATGGAGGAAATTTTTTCAATGGGACTCGTAAATGTTTTATGTGTTTTAGGGATGGTCGCTAGGAAATCGAATGCTGATGTGATGGGAAGGTTCTATCTAATGATAAAAATAGAGAGAAATCTTCCTAGAATTTAGTACCCACTATTCAGTGTTTCTTGTTCTAGGAGGTTGGGAATTATGTGAAATAATACCCCAATCTAAGGGCTGATCTGGATTATAATCTATGACAACCATTGATGAAAAATGACAAAGGGAAATCCTATAAAACCATAATGTATAAATTAAATCATGATATTTAGGCCACATTATCCTTTCCAAATTATTTAATAATTTCATGTTTTATTTGGGATGAATAATCCCTAATGAAATCTAATTATTTATCAATTAGTAAAAATTCATGCGATTTTTATCAATTATTATGTCCCACTACATGTATTTTGGGGTAGAAAAATAACATTTTATATTTAATCAATTGAGAGATGAACCCAAGACTACAATGTATATTATTTTATAAAATATAACTGTTTATATAAGTAATAAGTGGTGAATTAACATTTGGATGTTTATATGTCTCTAGTTAAAATTAACTTAATAGTTATGGATAGAAATAGTTCATTATTATTTTATGGTTGATCAATCGGTCAATATCATTGACCACCATTTTTAAGGTTTTATGTGATGAATATTTATCAAGATTAATGATTTTTAAGAGAAATTTACATTCTTAAAACCCTTTGGTTTTGTGTATGTTTTTTATGTCAATAAGATATCTTATGACTTTTCCATTCCTTTATATTTTGAAAATTACTAAAAAAATTTGTAATGATTTTTTTCTTTCTCTATAGAAATTAATTTTCTTAATCTATAACATGACATTAAATTTTATTATTAATGTTCTTTATCTAATATTAAACATATATTTCATTAAGAATGAATTATCTTATGAATAATTTGATCCTTATCCAAACCTCGGAACCATAAAGTTTCATATAATTTAAGTCTTGCTATTTTTATAATCTGATTCCATCTATTTTCAGACTCT
The DNA here is from genome assembly GCA_963277665.1 of Viscum album. Classification (NCBI taxonomy): domain Eukaryota; kingdom Viridiplantae; phylum Streptophyta; class Magnoliopsida; order Santalales; family Viscaceae; genus Viscum; species Viscum album. The sequence continues at coordinate 1,649,809,642 of OY728121.1, read as the reverse complement.
TAATTCATCAGAATTTAGACTCTGAATTCAATGAAAATTTGAATTCGAATTCTCTGAAAATTAGACTCAAGATTCTTTAAGATTTAGAATCTGAATTCCTTGATATTCAGAATCTTAATTCTCTAATATTGAGACTCTAAACTCTCTGAAATTTAGCCTCTGAAATTCCGTTAAGATGTGACTTTGAATTCATAGAATTTTGGACTACAAGTTCTCAAATTTTCTGATTCCGATTTCTTTGAAAATCAGACTCCATTTCTATCTAAAATTAGACTCTGTTTCTATCAATAATCAGACTCTGTTTCTTTTCAAATTCAAACTCCAAATTTTTATTTTTCTATACTCTATTTTTTAAAAAAATCAAGCTCTATTTCCCACTATTTTTCAGAATCAGAATATTCATATGTGTTAAGGATACTAGTTCTCCTTAAGATATTATTACAACATTATCATATCCTAGTTTACTTATTCTATTTAAAAATAATATTGTTTTATCACAAGTAATGATGACGTACAATATATTTCTAAATAACCATTATTTATGTTCCACGTATACAGGTCCCTCTAATATTTAAAAAAAATTGATTGTTGGAGGAGGGACCTGACCGTTGAAACTTTTCCTATAAATACCCCCAACCATTAGATGATTTCTATAGATAAAAAGTGTTGAAATGTATTTTAATTCTATGATGTGTTTTATAAAGAGATAGAATCTCATGATTTGTGCGACCTATGAACATCTTGTTCAGAAGTGAGCCTTTTGTGACTCCAATTGTTGTTGTGTACAATTACAGGCTTCCGGTTACAGGAAGTCCAACGTTTCAACTACCTTAATGTTCGAGGATTTATGAGGATATGAAGGAAGAGGTATCGAATTCCTTTATGTTCTAGGGATTGTGGGAATAGCAAGACAGATTCTGATATTCTTTTGAATGGATTACCCTAGAGTGGGTATGTAATAATTTCTTCAATGTATAAATCAAAGGACCTTTATCCAAGGAATTCAGATACCCTTCTCTCTGGGTTAAAATATTTCCTAATTTTTTACTTTCTTTGTAACATGTTTTCAATTATATTGTATTTTGATACATAAATGATGTATAACTTTCTAATACTTTCTTGTACTTGAATACTCTGATAAATAAGATTCAATATGCTATAAGGTAGAATATTTACCTATGATAAAAATATATAGGCCTCTTTAAGATAAACTAGTTTTAGTCTAGGTAATTTGTAACTAGACCTACACCCTTCCAATTATACCTTTATTTAAGAACAAAATTGGGGTTGTGAATTCAATATGTTTAACTTCGTTAAACATAAATTTAGTTAAGGTTAAAATTAAATGTTTCTAAACATAAAATCCCCCCCCCCCACACACACTTTTTTAATTGAGCTTCTACATCTATATTTCGATTCTAAAATTGGTATCAGATGAGGTACCTGAAATACATATATTTACATATAAGTTTTCTTTCACAAAATTTCTCTATTATCTTTACTTTCTAAATTTTTTTTGTAAATTTTCATTCTTTATAAAATTTTTCTACTAATCCTTTTTGTGGAAAAGTATTTTTCTTAAAATAATGGTATGAATGAACATTGGTTCAATATATAACCTAAACCCTTTCAGACCACCAATTTTTTATGGAAATGATTTTTAGTATTCGATAGATCGGATGAAGACATTCATTATTAACACAACTATTGATAACTTTTTCATTCTCACTGGTGAATAAAATATTAACGAAAAATATATCAAAACTTTCACAAATCAGGAAAAGAAAGAATTTCTTCTTAATTTCAAGGTACACAATACTTTATTATGCTCCATGAACAGGAATATATGCTGTCAAATATCTACTTGTGAAGCATCTAATAGTATTTGGATGAAACATGAAGTTACAATTTTTTGATCATCAAAAGTGCTATAAACTATATGATCTATGCTTAGAGAAGAATATCATGTATTCAGGTTTCCCTATAGAGAACATGTTTTCAAATTGAAACTATGATTTATGACTATAGTAAAGGGACATTAATCGATGAGACAAAAATGACATGATGCTGAATTTCTTATGAACAAGATTATTGATATTATGACCAATGAGTGGGAATCTAAAAGAACCATAATTGATGTGAATATAAAAGTTTCTACCATCAATCTGGTTCAGTTATTTGGAAATATTCTTCCTCATGAAACAAGAGTGAAGATAGATTGTTATTTTAGTAATAAGAAGAATGGTAATGGAAGTTTTTCTTTTAAAACAACTTCTAAATCCAAGACTCTGGAATGTGTGACTAGATAAATATCTAAGAAATATTTTGTTATGTCTGAATCAGGTGATAGTGATCAGTATGAGAATGAACATTATAATCTTCCTCAAAGGATGTACATAATTTTTCAAAAAAATTATTTTCAGTATAGGTATAATAAGGAAAACGGAAAGGACAAGATAGATTCATAAGTAACATAATATGAATGCAAAAGGGATAGAATTGTCAGGATTATTTGGCAAACGATTAAGAGAAAATATAGAAAGGAAAAGAATTTGGAAAGAAATAGAATAAAGTACTATAAATATAAGTCTAAAAAAGTCTTGATGGATAATGACACCTAGAGTGCCCGTGGTGGTGAGTCTTTATCGGATTCATCAGAATATGTATCTTCTGGTTATAATATTTCTGGTCTTATAGCCGTACTACCTATTAAAAATCATCGTTTTATATCTTGTACACAATGTTAGAACCTTAATAAAAATTTATTTAAATGATAATTTATCTCATGTAGAATATTATGATTACTCAGATTATGAATCTTCTCTATCAAGAGATAACTCATTACCTTTGTTTGGAGAAGTTTCTAGATTATCTAAATTACATGAAAAAGAGAACTGTACGATAAAAAAAATTGGAAAAAAAATTCAAGAATATCTGTTTAAATAAATGAAATTTTAGATCATTCAAAAAGATCTTGATAAGAAAACACTTGATTTTGAAAATATTTCAAAAAACCATAAGGTAGTTTATTCTGACAAGAATAAACATTCAAAGGATCATGGAAATGTTATTTCTAAGAAAACTGTTCTAGAGAATAAATAAAACTCTAAGACTAATGACTTTGCCGATAAGAATTTATTCAATAGACTAAGATGAGAAATTTTCTCCTCAAAGAAAATTTTATCAAATTTTTATTCTAGAAGGAAAGAATTTGACTAAATGTATTCATAACTTCTTCCTCTTAAGAATATTTCTAGATTAGGTTATACTCACTCAAAAAATATTTTTATTTATAACTATTTAGTTCCCCAATGTACTCTTATTTTCACTAAGTGTCAATGTGGTGGACATTGGGGGAAAATTGTTCTTGAAATAAATCCCAATCCTTAGTTTTTAAAAAGATTAATTTTCTATGAAAATATGGATACCTAAGATTTCACATTCAAAAATTTCTATATCTAAACTATTCTATATTCTGGAAGTCTAACTATTTTATTTATAGGAAAATAATGGAAATTCCAACAACAATATATGGTACATGGATATTGGATATTCCCATCACATGACTGGTAACAAAAAATCCTTTGAAACCATTATCAAGATGAAATGTGGGAATTTTTTATTCAGAGATAATGATACAGGAGAATGTTTTGGTATAGGAAACATTGTTCTTCTTGGAATGGTTTAATTTTAAATGTTTTATTTATTAAAGGACTTAAGCATTCCCTTATAAGTATAATCCCATAATGTGATTAAGGTTACCTTGTGAATTTTAGGAATGATATATTCTTTGTACACAATTTCAATGAAAATTTTGTTCTCTATCTTTATAGGCATGGGAATGTGTATACACATAACATAGATTACAATAGTATCCGAGTACTACCTTTCCATATTAAAATGGAAGATCAATCTTGGTTATGGAATGGAAGACTAGAACACTATAACCATAGGAGCCTATGAAATTACCCAAATAAGAGACTTGTTATGGATCTACCAGAGATTCTGTTTTATTAATCAGATGTTTTTTTATCCTTGTAAATATGTAAATCAACATAAGTCAAACATTAAATCAATCAGTGAAGTATCAAATTCTGATGCATTATTGCAAGTTCATATAGAACTTTTCGGTCCAACATAAATTAAATATATTAGAGGAATATACTATGTATTTGATTTAACTTATAATTTCACAAGATTTACATGGTTATATCTTGTGGACATGATATATGAAGTGTTTTATTATTTTAAATCATTTTTAGCCAAAGATAAAAATGAGAAAAATCATCCATTGATAACTATTCATAGTGATCATTGGATAAAATTTGGGAATTCATATTTTGAATATTTTTATAGTTAGAAAGGGATTACTCATAACTTCTAGGCTTGAAGAACTCCTCAAGAAAATGGTGTTTTTTAATGAAGAAATCGAATTCCTCAAAAGATAATTAGAACCATGTTCTGTGAATATTAAAATGTTAAACATTTTTGGGCTGACATTGTATGTACTTCTTGTTATACTATATATAGAGTTTTAATCAGAACTATTCATAATAAAATACTCTATAAATTATAGACTAGTCCAAAAACTAATGTTTCTTACATCAATGTATTAGGAAGAAATGTATTCATCTTGAATAAAAAAGATAACTTTCCTAAATTTTCAGCAAAATCTGATGAAAGAATTTTCTATGGAAATTACACTACTTATAAGGATTATAGAGTTTAAAAAAATTAATGTATTATAGGAAATAAATTGCATGTTAAATTTGATGAAATTGATCCTTTTGGATTTAAACCATCCCAACCTACCTCTTCGTATCTGTTTTCAAAAACATATTATTAACCTTTGATGGAGGATCCTTCAAATAAGGAAAATACTCAAGAAAATGTTTCTAATGTATTTACCATAAAAGATGTCTTAAATTATGTAGATGAATTGGTTTTACAAAACCCAAATCGGTTTTTTCTTAAAAATCATCCCTATGATATTATCATTGTATATGCCAATCAAAGTTTAAGGACTAGAATTTCCTTAAGAAATGAAGTAGAACATCTAAAATTTGATTCCCAATTAAAAACCAAAAACACTGATGGATCTTTAGGATATTATGAATTGATTAAAGATATATAAGAAAAAATAAATGAATTTAAATGGAACAATATTTAGACCTTGGAAGAAAGACCCAAAGAAACTTTTGTGATTAGAGTATAGTGGGACTTCAGAAATTAATGTGATGAAAATGGAATCATTGTAAGAAATTAAGAATGACTAGTTTCTAAAGGCTATAATAAAAGAAGGAATAGACTATGGGGAAACCTATATCCCAATAGCTAGACATGAATCTATACCTATTCTTTTATCCTTTATACCATTCTATTATTTCAAATATTTTAAATAGATGTGAAGTGTTCTTTCCTTAACAGATATTTTCAAGAGGATGTTTATGTTGAACAAACTCTTGGTTTTGAAGACAGATAAAATCATGACCATGTTCTTAAACTTACTTATTAATTATATGGACATAAACAATCCATTAGAGACTTGTATGATTGACTTATAGGTTTTTTGTTACAATATAATTATGTTAAGAGAACTAATGATCCAACACTTTTTAAAAAGAAATATATGAAAAATGTTTTGGTTGTTCAAATTTATGTTGATGACACTATATTCGGATCAACTCAGCAATCTGTAGATAATTAATTTTTGAATCTTGTAAAATTTTACTTTGAAATGAGTATGATTGGTAAGTTAACATTTTTCAAGGATTTTAAAATTTCGTAAAAACCATAACAAACTTATATATCTCAACATGTGTATATTAAAGATATTCTTATCAATAATGGATATGAGAAAATGAATAGTACAATAACTGTAATTGGTACCTAAAATTATATTGATCATGATGGTGGTGGGAAACCAGTAGATCAAACATTATTTATAGGTATGATATGAATTTTTTTATACTTAATATCCAATCATCCAGAGTAAATATTTTCATAATACTTATGTGCATGATATCAATCTAGTCCAAAATAATCTTATTTAAAATCAATGAAAAGAATTTTTTTCTATTTAAAGGGTACCATGGATTTAGAAAATTTCTATTCATAGGGAAATTATTTTGTTTTAAAAATAATTTTAGATGATGATTTTGGTGGATGTTGAACCAATTGGAAAATTACATATGAAACTTGTCATTTCTTTAGAGATTTATTAGTATCATGGTTATGCAAGAAGTAACACTCAGTATTACTTTCCACTTTATAAGCTGAATATATAGTAGCAGGAATTTGTGTGCTCTAGTATTGTGGATTCAACACACACTCACAGACTATGGAATGAGTTTTACGAAATCACGATTAATATGTGATAATACTTGTGCCATTTACCTAAAAACCCTACACATCACTCCTAGGAAAATCACATAGATATTAGGCATCAATTTCATAAGGATCATTCACTTAATATAGATTTCATTCTTAAATTTATCGAAACATCAACATGATGTCATTTTTATAAAATATTTACACTCTAGTAGATTTGAATACATTAAAATAATATAGGAGTGATAATCATAAGGTAATCATCCATGTTAAATTTTTATTCAAGCCTATCTTCTTATATTAAGATACTCCTTTTCATAGGGGGAGTACATGTGTTTACTCATTTAAATATCATTTCGTTAAAAAAAATTGAACCAAGTTTTTTTTCATTAATTAATTTATTGGAATTTAAAATTTTCTATTCCCTAATAAAATATTCAGAATCATTGTTCTTCAAGAAGAACTATATCGATACTCACAACTCTTTCTAATACATCTGGAAGGTATATTTTTTTACTAAAATCTTCGTAATTGTATTTCACTTTTTGGTATTTCTATCATGTTTTAAGAAAACCTTATCAAATTCACATTCCTTAAATATGATTTTTCATTAAAACCTCAGAAATTCGGAATCTAAAAATCCTTCTTTGATGGTGATATCAACCATAAAATCAAATCAAGTAAATCTCAACCACTGGATCTATCCGAGAATTTAAAATGTCACTTTTAATCCTATTTAAGCGACCCAATGTTCTCATCTCACATCAGTTCTTTTCTTATTTTTCATCGAAGCTTTGAAACTATTTATGTGTGTCATTCCAATTCTTCAGTTTCCTTACATTCCAATGTCACTTGAGGCTTCTCCTCAAAATCTGATGCAGTATCTATCCAACAAGGAACCAATGTATTGGTTAATGTTCCAAGAGAGGTTAGTGGTTCATAATTTCATTGGGATGTATAATTATTTGATACCAAATATTATCATGTTGACTGATTGGAAAATCATTTTTTATATAGAAATGAATCCTGATCTAGTCAACACGGACTTTGAAGTGGAATTATATGATTTAGTTAGTTTCTATGGTAAAGGTGGAAGAGAGAAGATTATGTTCATTTGTTATGGAATATATTGAACTCTATCCTTCAACAAGGCAACCAGCAATAGAGAAATACCCTAAAAAGGTGAAGTTATGGGATGCTCACACCAGTTTCCCAACAAAGAAGTATCTTTGGTGAAGAATAAAGATTATAAATGCCTCAAACTCAAGAATTTTAAGAAACCCAAAATTTCTCACCTCTCATCAAACCATAGGTTGGTAGCTTTGTGTATTTAAGGATTCTTTATCCCATGGAAGGGAGATAAGGACTCACTTAAAATTAAGGATATATTTCACATAGATTTCATGGTGAACATAAGAATGATAAATTTGGTGAAATCCATCATTATCTCAATAAGTTACATCAATAATGGAATCATAAAGTCTAAGATATTAATGTATATGCTGACCATTTTGAGGATTATGGTCTTGTTCATATAATCTTTCAAGATCCCTTGTACCTCAAAGGGAATGAATTTTAAAATTATATTACAAAGTGATGATACACTATGAAAGATAAAAATAGCTTTCAATGTTGAATCTAAAGATTTTTATGATATTCCTGATAAGGATGATCAGCCTAAAGCTAGGAAAGATTCTGTTTCTGGACATTTGAATAAAAGAAAGGCTAAGGAGACGGAATCTCAAACAATCAAAACCATTCTGAAACCTAAATCAGAAACCCATAAACTGAAGATTCAAAAGAAGTTACCTAATGAAGTAGTTGATCAATGGGGGGAGCAGAAGATGAAGAGAAAGGATGGTGATTCTATTTTAGGAATTGACCCTATGGAGGCTATGTATTTGATGTTTGTTGAAGATAAAAATCTTGAAAAACAAGAAAATGATAAAATGTAGAAAGACAAATTATTGGAGGCCCATCATGTTAAATCATTAACAAATGATTTTGACATAGCTTCGGAACAAGATCATGTACTGGAATACTTATTGAAATATTCTTCTCATCTAGAACATGTTGTTGATGAAGGATAAATATGGAAATAAGAAGAAAAATAAGAGGATAAATAAAGTGGAGATGTCATCACAATGGATGAAGAATTTCATTAGAAGTAGATTCCCTCTAATGAACTCTCAACAAGAACATCCCATGAATCATCCAACGAAACAACTTTAGATATACTGAAGGAAAATTATATATAGGAAGAACTTTAACAAAGTCATTCCATTGATGATAGTGAGGAAAATGGTGACATTTTTTAGAAAGATGAAGAGGAATTTAATATTGAAGAACAAAATAGAGAGGTAGCTAGAATTGTAGAAAAGGTTGTCGCTAAAATAAAACTAGTAATTCTTGATACACCTCACAAAGATGTAGTTGTATATCTAACGTCAAATTTTGTTGAAGAAGTGTAAGATACTCCTCCAAGGAAAGGTGCTTCAGATTCCAAATCATCATCGTCCATGGGACATGACTTTGTTGTGAAATCATTAATGAAGCCTTTATATTCAATATTGTTCCTTCCGAATATTGCATCTCAGTGTTAGATTATTTGGTAGTCAGTCAACAAGAAGGAATAATATATAAATTTGTTGATGGAAAATTTTATCAAGAAAGAAATAGATTTCAAAAACTTCATGATCATCTACTATGCTCATTTTATTACCTGTAAGAATATTACATGTTGGTAAAAGTATGTAGTTTATAATCTTATGATTTTTGGTGATTATATGGATTCAGTCAAATAAATCTTCATCATGTCTAATGAGAAGTTCAAGAATATTTTTTAGAGGATAAATTAAGTTCAACCCACATAGATCCAAGAGGATAATGATCTATATTGTAAACAAAACTCTGTTGTTATTTCCCGAAAGAGAGAAATGAATACCCCAAATCAGTTAGAAAATAAATCCAAATAGTACGAATAAGTTATCACGACACAATTAGAAAGGATTCTAACTCTCGAGAAGAATAACTAAGAACAATAAGGGTTTCACAAGAAGTACCAAAAATATCATAAGGAGATATTGAAGATAAAGGCCATCCTGAAGAAGCTTGTTTTAGATATGTAGGTGTATGATTGATTATCTTAAAACTTCAATCATTTGTTGTTCTAAAATATGTCATTTACAGTTCATGAAATCACGTTGTCATACTTTTTTTCGTGTATTTGATTCCATCCATTTATGCACAGTATTCTTTTTCCCCTTTATTCCTTTTTAAAAATCAAAAAGGGGGAGAAATGTTTAAAAATAATACCATATTAAGGGGGAGTTTACTCAAAATAATATATTTCTTTTGAAAGGTGGAGCTTAATCTATTGAAGATTTTCTAAAGAAAATTAAAGACCTTCTCATGTAAATTTATTAAGCCAATGAATATTATCCTTAAGGTGAAAAAATATAAGGGGGAGTTATCCATATTCACTAAGAAATAAATATATGGGAGAAAATTGTTTTATTTCTAGCCTTCCGATATTAATATTCATTTTCAAAAACTGGTTTCTGCATTCCAAAAAGGATAATATTGTAATGTATATAAGATATATTATGAAATTTTTATTCCTTTATTTTTTGAAAATAAAAAAAGTTTTTCCATAAGGATTATTTTCTTTCTCATAGGATATTTATTTTCAAAAACCTTAACATGATATTATATGTTATGCTTAAGGTTCCATATCTAGGATTAAGAATATATTTCATTAAGACCAAATTACCTTAAGAATAATCAAATCCTTATCAAAACCATGGAACCTAATAGTTTCTTAGAATTAGAGTCTCACAATTTTTCGAATTTTCTTCCCTCTGTATTTGCATACTCTGAATTCATCAAAATTTAGACTCTAAATTCCATGAAAACTAAACTCTAAATTATCTATAATTTAGAATTCAAATTCTCATAAATTCGGACTCTGAATTCCCAAAAGTTCAATCTCCAAATTCTTTCAAATTCAATCTACAAATTCCTTGAAATTCATACTATGAACTCACTAAAATGTCAACTATGAATTCTCTGAAAATCAGTCTCCAAATTCATAGAATTTTAGATATTGATTTCCCAAATTTTCTGATTCTAATATCTCATAAAATCAGATTCTGATTCTATCTGAAATCAGACTCTGTTTCAATCTAAAATTAGATTCTACTTCTATTAAAATTAAGACTATAAATTTGTATTTTTTTAGACTCCATTTGTATACAGATTCAGAATCCATTACTCACTATATTTAGATTCTAATTATTTATACATGTTAATTTAATGTTTTTCCTTAATAAATTGTTCCAAAATTTTCAGATCCAAGTTTACATAAGCTTCACAAACATAATAATGTTTTCTTACATGGAATTATGTCGTACAATCTGTTTCTAACTAACCATTATTTAAGTGCCACATGTACAGGTCCATCGGGGATTTAAGGAAAAATATGATCATTGGAGAAGGGAGCTAACCCTTGAAACATTACCTATAAATACCCCATCCATCTGAAGTGTTCGATAGATGAACATTGTTGAAATGCACTGTGATTCTATGAAGTGATTTCTAGAGAGAGAGACTCACATTCTTTCTTCATCCTATGAATATCTTGTTCAGCAGTGTTGAACTTTTTTAGCCTTGTGAAACTCCAATTATTCTTGTGTACAATCGAGGGCTTCCAGGGATAGGAAGATAGAGGTGTCGACTTCCACAATGATCAACGAATTCTGGGGATAGGAAGATTACTATTTTTAATACCTTAATGATTTAGGTCCTGTGGGGATATAAGGACATATTATAATATTCATTTCAAGGGAATACCATTGTGTAGGTAAGATAGACATTCATGAATGTATAAATCGAGGTACCTTTATCCAAGATGTTTGATACCCTTATCATTGGGTGAAATTATTTTCTACATGATTACGAGCATTGTTACAAGTTTTCAATTCTATAGTACTCTGTTAAAGAAATACAGTATAACATTTTTATACTTTCTTATACTTGTATACTCTGATAAATAAGATTCTATCTACTTTAACGTAGAATATTTCCCAAAAAAACATACATAATATTCTTTATGATAAACTTGTTTAAGTTTAGGTTCCTTGTAATTGGACATTGGCCCTTTCAATTATCACTTTGTTTAATAACCAAATAGGTTTTGTGAATTCAAATTGTTTTATTTTGATAAAAAAAATTCTTAAGTTTAAAATATAGAGTTATTATAATTACAATTTCCCACCCCCCTCTTATAATTGAGAACCAACATCTACTTTTCGATTCTATATGTTATAGCGGTAAATTTATTTTAGGAGAAATTAATTTAATCATTGTTGGAATATGATTAAATGTATGGGTAACCCATAGGCTTTATATTATCTTTGATTTTGATGTATTTATGGGTTTTATTTGATCAACTTGTGAATCCATCATACGATATTTCTATCAAATAATATTTATCATCAGTTATGCTTTCCAGAATATACATTTAGGCGGTGATTTGGATACATGGAGTACCACATTAAATTGTATCTAATTAGGATCTGATGATCACCAATAAAATTTGTCTTAGTCATCAAAAATCTATTTATATATAGTTGTGTTTCGAAACTATGAATCATCCTCATATAGATATTTAGTCTGAGAGAGCAATTCAAAACATAAGGAATTTGCTAAGATATTTTTCTATTTATTTATAAGGTGGTTGGGTTCAACACCATACCAAAGTTCAGTTTTCATACAATAATAGATTTCGCTATAAAAATTCATGGATCCTTTTGAATGGCATTATGGAAAAAAGTGCATAACTCTATTTTACTTAATGAGGTTTCATAGAGAAACTTATTCGGGCCCAATCTGTTTAATGAAATTGTATAAAAGGATATCTCCCTTACAGAACACTTCTAGTGAGCACGTAGTTAGTAGTAAATTTATGACAAAAAAATGATTTCATCTATAATTGAAATTAGGATATAAATTTATTCTGTGGATTTCGCTATTGAAGAAGGTAATTATATTTCTATAGAATGAAAAATAAATCCCTTTGTATATCGGTCCCTTTGAAACTCTTCATCATATCGGGGTGGTAGACTATCAATTGGAGATTGCAAAAAACATCTCTTTACCCCATGATATATTCCATTTATTTATCCTAAAAATGTACATACATGACCCTTTCCATGTACAAAACTCGAAGGTCATTCTCCTAGAGTAAGATGTTTCATATGAGGAACCAACAGTGGATATTCTGGATCATATAAAGAATGTTATGTGAAACCATACCAATAACTTGGTAAAAGTTTTGTGGAAAACCTACTAATGTGAGGAAGATACTTGGGAAACTAAGGATTATGTGAAGCAAAATTATCCTAATTTATTGTTACCAAAGTAATGAATTTCTAGGGTGAAATTCATTAGGGGGAGGTTGAATGTAACACCTTGAGGTTTTGAAGATATATTTTTATAATAAATTTAATCTAATTGATATATTTTTTTACATCATAAAATGATTTAATGTTCTGTTAAGTATAGAAATAAGTTTATATTTCATTACACATAACACAATGATTAACTTTCATTACACACAATATTTATTTTACCTTCTGTTACACACGACACTGAGTTCAAAATAAATATAACACACTATAAAAAAATTATTATTTAATATGAATGTTATCACTTAAATATTTCAATGGTGGGTATAAATATAATAAACTCTATAATTAAAATATATGATGAATTATTCAGTGACCAATTGATTATAAATGATAACTAAAAACCATTAGAAAATGAAGAAAATCTTCTTTTGAATAATATTTTTTAAGCACAAAAACATGTTTTACCTCAAAAAATTTAAAAATATATATTACTGATTGGTATTAATAAAATGTATTAACTATATATTCAATAATAAATTAAATATTCCTCTTATGTGTTTTTTAGTCAAATGATAATAATTATTCCAATTTTACTACCAAAAACTCTATTTTTCCCAAATTATTTTAATCACATTTTGCAGAAAAATTATAAAATTAAAATTTAAAAATATTAGAAAATTAATTTGATAAAATAAAATTAATTTTTTATGTAATAATTTAAATTTAATATTATGATTATTAATTATAAATTTCTAAAAATATAATTTTTTTTGTGACTAGTAAAAAACAATGGTTTTTATTAAAACCCTAAATTTTCAGTCAACAAATTTCGATGATAAATTTTCTTTAAGTATGTTTTTAAATTTAATATTATGTAAAATACAGAACTTTTAATCCAATTTACTTCATTTTAATAAATTTCAAATTTAATTTTGATAAAAAATCATTATAAACATATGGATATTTTCCCTTTGGAAAATAGACTTCTCGTCGTGTCTACAAGACTAATTTTTAATTAATATTTTCCACTTCAATGAATGATATTTTTTAAAATGGATTAAATATTTAAAATTCTAATAATTTATATAATCATATAATTTAAAAATATTTTTTAATCATAACTAATAGTAAAAATAACAAAAATTATTTACCATAGTTAAGCTAAAAAAGAGATGACCTGGGTTTAAATAAAAATGAGAAGGGAAAAAATGACCCAAAAATTTTACAACACAAATTATATGTCCATATTTCTTATTTAAATATTTTATGATCTTTAATTTACCATTTTATTTCCATTCATCATATGAAAATCTTGGGTATACATTTTTATTTTCAAAAATTACAAGTATTCCACTCCCCTCACTTATAAAAGGCCAACCTTTATCCTCTCCACATAAAACATCCAAAAACCATTTGTTAGGAAAATGACTATCCAAATAAATTATTTACTTACTTAATCTCATTCTATATTTCTTATTTTTGATATAAAGACAACATAAGATTACTTTATTTGTAAACTAAATGATGTTGTATGAAGAAGTTGTAACTACACTTACAGAGAATCTTAATTTATTTATTCCTCCACCTCCTTAAATTATTATTAAACCATGATTATATGATAACCACATTATGTTAAATATAATTATATATTATTATGATAACTTACGAACCAAAATATTTTACCTTTTCCATTAAATTTGTCAAGAAATCATCATTTGTGTGTACGTCAGACTACCTATTCGTGAACCAATGTGATTTATTTACAATCACCACCTCTCACGTCCAGACATAATGGTTGATTTATTGTTTATAAATGATATTTTTGATGTTATTATTATTATTTAACCATGATATCACATATTACTTTTTAATTCCCATTCATTGGTAATATTATAACATTTTTCATGTGTACGTCTGACTATGACCTCTCAAAGTGATGTTATTCATTCACCCTTTACTAAGAAGGTAATGAGGATGGGTTTAATGAAACTATGTGATATATATTACATAAAAATTAATATATAATGGAAATATTCCATTTAAATTTCATTTTTTATCTCTCTAAAATATAAATAATGTTTATGTATACGTACGGCCTACCATCTCTATGGACAGTGTATTTCATTTTCATTATATAACATTGCAATATTTCTATAAATACAAAAATAATGAATATATATGATTTTTATTTCAAGTTTAAAATTATTTATATTATTTAATAATGAAAAAATAGGGATTCAATAAAATAAAATATCAAAACATACATGAAAAACAATGAAGTTATTACTCAAAATGTGATTTTAACAAGGAATTATTGATAAATGGGTAATAAAAGGACATAAGTAAATCAAATAAAGATCGATAAATATGATTATAGTAAATAAATATATATATATATATATACATATAAAATTATATTTTTTATAGGAGGTTCCAATGTAAAATAAATAAATCAATAATTAAGGTAAGGGATTTCTTGCCAGTTTTTTATTTTTGGGAGACATATGAAAAGTCACGGCTCTTTTATTTTTCGTGGTGTATATATTTACACAGTGAATTTTAATATCATTAATCTATTTATATTAATTATATTTGATGTTCCATTTTATTTTATACTTCCTTAGGGCATCAGATTCAAAATATTACTAATGTGGTAATGGATTCTCGTCTCACATATTACTTCATTAAGAAACAATCCATATTCACCAACTTTTAAATTTATGTGGTATATATAATGATTTTGAAATTATTTTTTTATGAATAACGAGAAAATTATTTGGATTTACATATATATTTCATTATATCTCTTTCAGGGGGTTTATGTTTCAAACATTAACAAACCATTAATGGATTTGTTTTTGTCAAATTCTCTTCTTTGGGAAAAAAGTTACATTATGAACCTATATTCTTCTATAATGTGTATATAATTACCATTTTAAATATTATATAATGAATTTACTTATTTATATTATATTATAAGTTTCATTTAATATTAATATTTCATGGTTATTTTGATTCAATGTTACCAATGTGGACATGTTTTTATGTTACAATCTCTTCCTTTGTTGGGATTGTTTATGATTTTGATTCCAATGAGAAATATTATAACTTATCTCCAAAAAATCATGATTTTTCGTATCCAATATTTATTTGATTAGAATTATTTTTTACCTTCATTTCCATCTCTTTATGTACTCACGTGTTCAAAATAATTTTTAAATAAAATCATATTAATTTCCCCCTTCCATCAAAAACCTTTTTTAATAAAAACCTATGTTTTCAAAAAATGTATTCAAAATTAATTTTAAAATTATTAAAATGATTTTTCAAAAGAAAAAATTGCCCATGTTTGAATATTTGTAGAAAAATTTGAAAGTAATCTTCAATTTTTTTCCAAACACTACTCTTTTAGATTTTACAGAAAATGTGACAGGAACCATTTTTTACATATATGACATGAATTTAATTTCCCACCATCATGACCATTATTTTCATTAATGTTTCCATTATAATATTTCATGTTAATTTTTAATAAAAATAATTTTAATAATTTGTAATGTTTTAAAATGTTTTTTCCAAATTGGAAAATATATTTTCCTCAATAAATGTTTTAAATGATTTTTCAATATTACATTATAAGTTCTCAAAGATTATTTTCAAAGAAATGGATTTCTAACAAATCGGAATTTTTTTAAATATATTTAAAAAAATAGTTATTTTCCAAAAATAAATGTATCGAATGAATTCCAAAATAATTTTCCATCTAAGATAACATGCATTAAATTTACATATGCCTTATTGGGGATATGATCGATGAATAAAATTCTTATTCTTTCTCTGAATAGTTTTCTTTTATGAAGGAATGATGTTTGTGAGAGCTATTTCTCTCCACTCTGTAATACTATAAGGAAATTATTATAAAACCAGCATGTTTTAATGGTTTGTAATATAGTGAAATTATAATTTATTTTGAAACCTCTCTCTTTACCATAGGTTATGAAATAATGAAATGTTTACAAAACACATTTCATTTCATGGGTTATGATAAGATTAATGTTTTATGATCTTATGGAAAAAATGGTTATGATTTTCATTATGTAATGGGTGGGACCTATATCTCCCTCCAATGAATTGGGTAAATATTTATATCTCAAGACATCTATTAGACTAGAACAGGGAGTGTACTCATTTAAGTAAAGGATGTTATCCTCTATAATGGTGTTGGGAGTGAACCTTATCTATTTGGATGGTATGGGAGTGAACCTATTACACTATGATAGCCTTGGTAATGATCCTTCACTAATATGGAAATTATTTTCTATTCTTATATTTATGCCATAATTACATGACTTATTACAATTTTATTCTCTCATGGATCATATTCATTGATTCCTTTATGATTCAGTCTTGTAAGATTCCATGATTAATGAAATATTTCAATATTATGATATTTGATATAAACGGTGTCGTTTTAAAATATTATGATCATGTTCTCATACCCTTATTATCTTTTCATGCCTGTTATATCATTTATATATCACTTTATTACCCTTATTGAGATTATGAGCTCACCCAATTTTTATACTTATGTACCCAATGTTATGAGGAAATTTTTTAAGTTGGGTAATCTTATGAAGAGTATTAAAATTTCATATAATTATGAGAGATATTAAATAACATTAAACAAATTATTTTATGGTGTACCTAATCATAAATGAAGCAAAACAATTATATTACTCAAGCATGTATTTTTCTGATTTATTTAACATTAATATATTAAGATGTAATATATACATTGGAAATCCAAGGTCATTATATTATTGGTTTTCATTTCAACCAAGCATTAGTTCACTAAACAATATGTTTTATTTATCTCATTGCAAGATATACAACCCTAATCATGGACTTCTAATTTGATGGGATCATGTTGACTAAGATCTTGATTCCATGTTGATTCATATTCTAGTATAAGTTTCGAATAGGAAAGTGAAGATCTTATGTTGGAAAATAAATAGTCTAGTGCTAGATTTATAAAAATATGGTTGGATTTTTGAAGAAATGTGGGGTCCTTATAAATAAATTTTTTATAAATGGCCTAATTGCTTCAATGATAATGGGATTTTTCTATTTTACATCAATGGAATGTCCAATGGTTGTGAGAATGTAAAATCTTGGGTATCAGGAAAATAAAAATTCATTCATTTATTTTGAGTCTATAAAATGTTTTGATTATGTTTTTCGCAGATATAAGTTCGTTTGGAATGTTTTGGAGGATTTTGTGTATATGCATGGGTTGTTCACATTTATTAGAAACCCTGAAGAACCTCTTAGAAATTGTACAATGGATGATATTGAACACTAGTTAGGCACACAATTTGGCCAAACCATTCAAATTACCAAGAGAATATTGGAATCATGAAACATAGGGAATGACATTGTTGGGGCACGGTTTGGATAACTGTTTGATCCTTCTGTGAAAGTCATGGCCTCAAGACAGTATCACAACATTGTTGGTGCACGGATCGAAAACCTATTTTTCCTAACCTTATGTTGTATAGTTTTCCCTCATTGAAATGTGTGTCTAATATGAATTAATCATTTTGACCCTTATTGTCTCCATAATTCTCGCATAAATAAAATTCCTTTGGTTCCTAAGTCATGAGAGATGATCCTATTTGATTTGGTAGAGATCCATAAGATTACCAAAGTGTGTTAGTGGTGTAAATTCATTAGTAAGTCATTGTGATTCATTGTTTTTCTTATATAGAGTCTTATTTTCTCTATTGGATTCTTATATCTAATCCATGGTAGATTGATCCATGGTCTTTGATGGAAATATAGATGCATTGTGATTGTTTTCATTTAATGGATGAAGATATTTACCCAAATCTAGAGAAGTGCAATGTTGTTCTTCATATTTAAAGATGTTTGTGGGGTAGTTCGATTCTATATCGACCCTTTTGATTTAGACATGATGACATAATTTTAATCGAATTATTTTCATGAAATTATTTTTGAAATATTTATTTGCTTCATGATGGAATTTGTTTTGTATTGGTATGTAAATAGTGAAAAGTGGTTTGTTTTTGGAAAACCATGTTGTTTATAATTATAAAATGATAAATCTAAAATTATGGATTTTTTTTATTCATGTAAATTTTATTTTATAATTATTTAAAAATAAATATATGTTTTGATTTAAATTACTTGGCATGTTTTGGGAATAAATGGTTTTTTCAGTTGAATGGTATGGGCAATGGTCTGGAAGAACCACTACTAAATGGGATCGAGTATGGACGTGAAGTTCCACCAACAATGATGACACAAATATTAAGTGCATGTGTGAGTGGTTTTGTGTTTTTAAATTGAGAATAATATTCAAAAAACTGAGAAATGTTTTAAAGTATTTATTGATTATTTATATAGAAAACAAGTTTGTGGATTTTATATGAGCTATTTTTACATCTTAATTTTTTTCTATTAAAGGTGATTACAGGTTTTATTCTTGTCGCATAAACTGAGTAGATATTAGAAAACTCCTATTAATATTAGACACACACCAATATTTAGAACTATTATGCATTTATAAATTTCATCTACAGAGTCATTGGTAATGTCAAGGAATCTTTATTATTTATATATGCTTCTTGATATATTGGTCATGGTATGTGGAGTGAATCTTGGAGAGTGTTCAGTGAATTTTGTTGACGTCAATTTGGTGTGTCTAATTTTACGTCCTTTATTCCTCTTGAGAATGTATTTTGGTTTCCACTTGTAATTGGATATGGTGTATGGGTTTCAATATGTTTTGAGGTGTATTTTTTACACATTCATTATTTAGAAGTTTTGTTTCTTATTGATTTTTCAGTTTGTTTGTTTCATATTTGAATGGGAAAATCATCGCCCAAATTTTATTGAGTCCTTGGGAATTAATTTTCACTAGTTTTTTTCTTGGTAATGCCACTTCATGCCAAATAGATTCCCCTTCACTCTTTAATATAATAAGGATGGGAGGGATGTTTCATTAAAAAGGTATATCATTATGTATTAAGACATGGATTAGTAACCCTTGAGTTTCCATCATTAAATCAATTCATTTTAATCATCCTAAGTATACCATGTCCTTTGATATTAGTATAATTATTATGTTAGATAATATTATTTCAGAAAAACATCAACCATATTGAGTAAATTATTTCTAGTAATAATGACAAGTATATTAGGTATGCTCTAAATAAGTGTTTCTTCATGCAAGAAAATAAACAAGAAGAATATTATAGTATAAAATTCATGGATTCAGGTGGCTTGTGTATTCTCATCATTCATAAATTATAGTGAATTATTTCATCACCTCAACAGAATCACATCATTATCACATGAACATAGTTGTGGGAAAACGAAGCAGGGTCAGTGATAGTAGAAAAAAGTTTGATGATAGAAAATCACAGATTGTAGAGTGGAATTAGTGGTTGCATATGATGGAGATAGAGGCATCGATTTAATTAACATAATGATATGAAAACTTATTCATAATATGATGTTATGGTAATGGAAGTTCGTGAGGTAGAATGAAGAAAGAAACATGATGGTATCATGGAAAGTGATTATATGTTGTAGTTATAGCACATGACGGCAGCATGCAGCTGAATAAGGCTAGAGACAGTAGCTGGAGTTATGACCAGGATGTAGTGGATTTATTTATCGGATCCTAGTTTCTCTATGGTAGCATTCTATGACAATAGGCCACTATGGAAGAAAATGATTGAATTGTACTAATCATAGAATGATTTTGTGGGTTGAACAAGTAGGAATTAAAAGAGCTTCATGGTGACATGCTATTTGGGTCCATTGGTTGCCTCACTAGAGCACATCAATGTTCATGGTCACAATTTTACTCTAATAAGAAATATTTTCTGTCATATCATACTCATAAGGCATCACCTTGAGCTATAGAGGTCAACAATGTAATTTTTGGGTGTTGTAGTGGCTCGTTGCTTGATGTTGAGCTTAGGAGTGGTGATGATGTCTGACACTGCTGTCTAGTTTTTCAGTTTTGATTATGGTAGGAGTGGAAAGCAATTAAGACATCTATCTAATATAAAGAATCACTTGATGGAGTAATACGACATCATTTTATTTAAGGATGAATAGTACCTGTTCAAATGTCACCACATATCGATTGAGTACACCAGGAGAAAATGGTATATTATGATTGGTATTCTCACCCTGTCTCAAAATCCTACTAAAGTGATTAGCTCGTCATTTAATCAAACACATTATATTACAGGATCATTCAAAAATTCATGGGCCAAATGGGCCTTGGCCCACCCCAAGTGAGTGTGAACCTTTCATGTACAATTTACACCATGATACATGTTGGCCGACCGCCCCCATTTTTTTAGTCATATAAACTCCTTAGGTTTTCCATATGACTTGTTTTTGGGGGTTGAGGTCCCATAATATTCTAGAAAATTGTTTACCTATAAATACATTAATAACTTAGTAAAATTAAATACATTACATTTTTTATCATTGCATAATTACGATTATTTGGAAAATTGGTTTTTTTTTATTTACCAACAAAATTTCATTTAAAATATAAATTCCCACAAAAGAATAAATCAATTAAAAATTTTCAAAAAAAACATTAAATATAAATATATTTATGCATGTAAAAATAATAAAATCAAATAACCAGACACAAGAACTATTCAGGATCTCAAGAATTAAATCCCAACAAAATATGTAAAGTATACTAATGCAACAAGAATTCAAATTTAAATGAAATAAAAACAAATTATTAAAAGGGAAAAATAATATTTATTGGAATCACATAAAATATTAATCAAAATTCACACTTTCCAAAGTAGCTATGTGAACAATGTATTTTAATATTTCCCTTTTATAATTTTATGGTTCTTCTCCTTCCTCGCATTAATATATCCTAATTCATTATTATTATTATTATTAATCTGAGGTTTTGACATACCTCATAGTAATTTTTTTCATTTTCTCATAACTCATAATAAAAATTCAAGTAGATTTATTATTGAACATTGAGTGTACACTCCTTTTACTCATCCCATCAAATGTCCAACCTTCTCCACCCCATAGAAGAATTAATAACATGAAATCATGAGAAAATTTCAATTAAGGTTCTAAAGAATCTAAGGCTTCAGGTTGGTTGGTATGATTTAAAACATAAATATCAAACTAATTTTAACACAAATAATAATAATTTAATATATTAGAAATTGAAATATTTAATAAAATTATCCTTGCTCATGTCCCAACTCCATCTTCCCAAGCTCAATTTTAATGTTGTGAATAATGAATGTTCAATGAATGATCTAAACCCTCTTGAATAATCACTAACTTTTCAAAAAAAAATTTAAAAAAATAATCAATTTATTTACCTTATTTTGGAAGTTATTATTAGAATGAAACTCACATCCACCGCTTCTATACATATGATAAAATCATTGGTATGGTAAGGGTAATTTTCTATTCCCCCAAGTCACTACCCATTTTTTTCATTTTTTACTTCAACTAGGGTTGAAAGGAAGTACAATGAATCAGAATGAACCTCTCTCAATACCCAATAATAAACCCTCACCACTACTGTAAAATAGCACTATACCCATAGTTGTGCTTAAAACTATGGGAAAAGGGGATCCTTATACCAATAGTTTGGGGCGAAACCGTGGGTATAGATTTTTTTTGATGACCAATACCCACGGTTTTCCAAAACTGTGGGTATTGGAGTTTGTTTCAAGGCCCACGGTTTTAGAAAAACCATGGAAATAAGGTTTTTTTGTAGACCTATACCCAAGGTTTTGTAAAATAGTGGGTATATCTTTGGCAGGGAAAACATTCTGCGAGAAAGAAAAACTATTTGGCAGCAAAACATATATCCACGGTTTTCCCTTATATACCCACAGTATAAATTAGTATATTTAAATTGATAAAAATATATACACAATTAAACATCCTAGAACCATTGTTGAGGCACTCTATCTAACTTCTTGTGGTTTTGGGATCGAATCTCGCGGGATTAATTTTTCTAATGCAATGAGCTATAATAATATATTAGAGTAGATGTATATTTATTTAAATGCAAGATTCTTAGACTAGTTCGTTTCTCATGGTAGATAGTGATAGAAATGCTGGAGATCGAAACCCGCCACTAACATTTTATCTAATATTGAAACAGATTAATATATTTAAAAAAATATTGATATAATAGATATTTTTTACACATTTATATATAATTAAATAAATTGTGTTCGTGTGTTGGTGAAGCATGAATGTTTGTTATTGGTTATTGGGTGATCGAATCCTACTGAACTTTTTTTAAAAGAGGGGTAATATTAATATATGTAATTAAATTTATATATAAATAAATAGAAGTTTTGTTTCTCGGTTGGTGAGGAACTGTATAATCTAAGCAGACGACGCGGGTTCGAAACTTTCCACTTTATTTTTTTATAATATAATCAAATATATTAATATATTAACTTAAATGTACACATATTTGAATATAAGCGGAATAGCTCGGTTTGTGAGTTGTTCTGATTGGGGAATGCATGTCGCGGGTTCGTAATTTGCTGTTGTTTTTTAATATTTAATGCCCACGGTTTGACTGTGGGTAAATGGATTTGACGTGGTGGAACGCCTATATAAGGCCGTTTACACATGGAAAAATCTGTGCCCACAGTTTTACAATGGTGGGTATAGGCTATGCACCTATCCTAACATCTTGGTTGCCCACACTTCCCAAAATCATGGGTATAGGCTATACCCACGGTTTTGCGGGCTATACCAACGGTTTTGAACAGTGCGTATAGTTTATTTTTCTAGTAGTGTAGGCACATTCTACTCAATTTAAAACATCCCTTCTACCATGAAATCCATCCCCCTCCCCACACATCAACATTAAAATATAATGAAAAATACATAGTTGGGTAGGAATGTGAAATAGTGGATTTTAATGTGAAACATTTCTAAAAATTTCATTCATGGATTCTCTTAGATAATCCTGGATTAACGTGAATGGATGTCTCAAGGATAAGGGGAAAATCAAAAATTAGTCTATTATATTAAATGTGACTATGTTCAATCACACTTTTTACATGGTCTAGTAAATATTCGAGTATGTTTCATCCCCAAGATCTCTCAATACATTTTCTCACGATATTAATGGAATGTATTAGGTATTTAATTCCTCAAAGGAATGGGTATAATATGAAATTTTAAAATCACTTTGGTCATTACTAATAATAATAAAACATCCCCAAGAATTATAGAATTTAAATGTATGAAAAATGGTATGAAAATTTCATTTACTTCATTTAATGGAACACATTAAATCAAGATTCATCAAATTAAATATTATGTCCTAGAATGACCTAGCCTAAAGAGGCCGACCTATTTGAAAGTATTTAATGTTTTTCAACCAAAATCCCAAATCCAATAGGATAAGGGCTGGTGACCAGTGCCGAGTAGGTATAACACTCACTTGGGAGTCCTTATCCAAAGGAACCTGTATATATATATACACACACACATGTCCTGATATATACAATTATAAAATTTAAAATAAATATGATATCCCCTACATGTGGTTATCTAAATCCCACAATAATAATAAAAAAAATAATGGGAAGCAATATTGTCAAAATACAATCCCACGAAAAAATTTAAATAAGTCCAACATAATTGTAGAGACCCGAAGCCTGACGTACATAGACATTACATTACTTTTGAGGAATACTTAGTACATAACAAAAACACACACACAAGGATCGTAATACTTTAGTGTCTTTGGAAACTCGGAACGTAATCTTCTATTCGTGGTGAAAGATCTCCAATATCTCCCATAAAGATCTTCCTTTTTTTTTACCTAAAACCTTTCTTTATATCCTGGGGAAAAGAAACATAAAAGGGTGATCTCAAATGCTCAGTAAGGGTAAACAAAAGAAATATAAATCACATCATATACATAAGAACATAACTTTTGGAAATCTTAACCTTCAAAAGAGATCATAATTTCATAACATAGGGTAAATCATGGCAGTGAAATGTAATCACAATAATCATAACATAAAACATGAAACTTTGTGGCATTCACACATAATCATAGAGAATCATTTCTTGTTAGTCAAGACTCATTGCCAAGACTATCTTAGTGGACAAAGTCCCTTTCTGAATCGAGTAACCCTCGTTTCAGTCCTATTTCCCTGAACCGGTATAACCTACCGTTCTAGCCCTGTCTATCTCATGAGATATAAAATATTTACCCAATGCATTGGAGGGAGATATAGGTCCCACCCATCTTATAATGAATCCTTTCTTATGTGTGCCACATAATCATAAATCATACATCATCGCATAACCCATGTAATAAAAATGGGATTCTTAAACAACATGACATCATAAAACAATTCATATAAGATAAAGGAATTCATAAAAATGTTTCCATCACAAAATAATCAAATCCATGTAATAATAGGGATAAAAACAGAACCCTTTTATTATCTTAGATGGAAAATAATTTTGATAAAATACTTGAAGTCCATTCTTGAGGAAAATATCCTTTCTACTTCAAAAACATTTTTCCTTTCATAACATGTCATTCGACCTTAAAATAAAATAATTTTATTAAAAATAAACATTAAAACTTGTAAAGAAAGCTTCTTGGAAATAATGTTTTAAAAATCCATTCATGCCGTATAAGTTAAAAAAACATTATTTTTACTTTTATCGGAAAAGTCAAAAAGTACCTCGTACGAAAAATGACAAAAGATTCCTTTCATTTCTTTTAATAAAAAATCACCGAAGGGTAAAAATGGATTTAAACAATTGTAGGTGTATGGAAATAATATTACATATTGATGAAACATGGATGTGGATGATAAAATACACCCCAGTAAATACTTATGAATAAACAATCTCGGATAAAAATGAGATTGTGATATTTCCCTTACCTTAGGTCCGATTTGCTTTGTACGTGTCTGAAGCTCCTGTATAATGGTTTAAATAATGTTATTGACTTATTACAGAATCATAAATATTGATATGATATCATATATGGTCATATTCTTAGACTCTTGTTAGTAATATTTCATTGTTACTTGTTATTCGGGTCCTTATTGCCTTTTGTTCTTATGCGTCTTTTGCCGAATAAATTCTTATTATTCTTTTAAGGTTATTGATACCTTATATCCAGAATGGTATTAGTGTAACATATATCATATTTATTCATTCAATGCTTTTATATAATTACTATGTAATGATGATCATGTAGAACGAGTCGCATCACATCGTGGAGACGGTATTCCGTACGTACGCACGAGTGATGATATTGTTTCCATGGTCGTGGAATTGTGTTGAAGTGTATGTATAATATTTCAGTATCAATATCACTTTATAATAATCATATATAGTTACTCATTACACCATTATACCCATCCAATTAAGGTGGTGGCGGAAAATAGATTACACCACGGCGTGGAGATGGTATTCCGTACGTACGCACGCGCGGTGATTTCCTTTTTCTGTAGGATGGATAGAAGGTTAATTAGAGTTGTTTAATATTTATAATAACATATCATTATATAATAAATACTGATGTTATTAATTTATCATGAAACAACTTAAAGAAGATGAAGTTGAAGAAGAAATAAATTGAAAAGGATCGGTAATTGGTATTACCTCTTCTTTGAAGTGCTTCTTTGAGACCTCCATTTAGGGCACTAAAATTGGACTTTTAAGAAGACCAGGACCTCTAGGATGATACTAGGGAAGTGGAGAAGTGATTTTGGTAGGGTTTTTCCGAGCTTGAAGGCTCAAAGTTGTGTGAGTAAGAGAGGGAGGAGGTGCCCTTTTATAAGGGCGGAGAGGGGCACCTTAGGAATATCTCAAAATATTATTTTATATTAAAGTCAAAATCAGTTTATAATGGTTCCAAAGGGACTTATTTCGAATCTAAAGTGGGTATGGGTCTAATTCCTGTCAACAAATATGATTTAGACAAGTTTAGGTTATTATTTTAACATTATCAATTAGATTTAACTCTAAGTTAAATAATTTAACTTTTACCGTGTCTTTTTTTTTCTTACACTATATGGTTAATACACTTACTATAACTTGCCAAACGAACCCAAAATTGTTTATTATTAATATATATATCCTTATCTAAGTAATTTGGCCGAACCTTAGATTTTTAGGAATAAAATAACAATTAATAATATAATATTTGATTTAAAAACTATTTTGTGACAATTTTGACACTACTTGATATATGATTTTTGTGAAAGTCATAACAGAATTATATGTTCGAACCAAGTTTATTAAATCAACACTAATATATCATAGTAACCTAGAAAATTAGTGGAATTCATAAAAAGTCTCAAATTACATTCATTTGAGCATTTATAACATCAATTATGTTAATATTTCCTTAAAAGGGTAATTACTACATCATCGTTGTGTCATAAATAAATTAATTTATTTAAAGTCTAAAAATTATAAATAAAATATCATTATGTAGGAAATATTTTTAGCTTTCTAATAAATATTTATAGTCGAATTTATCTTCTGTATAACCCCATATTAAAAATGTTTTAGTTATTAAACTTTGATTTTAACTATTTTAACTATTCATTAAATAAAATAATATTAAATGTCATAATCTAATCCAAGTGGACCTAAATGGTCATATTATATTCATAAGGTTGTTTTGGGTCTAATTACACTTATCCAATAGAATTAGGACATGTGTTAGGGTAATAGTAATATCATATTTACCCTTAGTTACCCTATTTACTTTTAACCGTGGTAAATAAAAGTAAAAAGTTACTATTCACCAAAAATTATTTTCATCTCATTGAACCATATTTTACTTACTGACATCAACCGTGTCTCTTGGATTTTTGAAATTCCATTCACAGAAGTGGTAAAATTATGTTTTATGAAAAAATCAGTTTTTTAACTACCACTTAGTAGTTTCACTATTCATCAAAAATTGATGATTTTCAGAACAATGCCAAAATTTCATCCTAAGCTATATTTCATATTCCGAATTCAAAAATGAAATCTACTTTACCAAATTCATAACATAGAAGTTCCATTAATTAATTTTATAATTAAATCCCGCTGTTAAAACAAATAGCGTGTTTTTAAGAAACAATATCTATCAAAAGATTGACACTTGATAATGTCTGGCTTAAATGTGAAATTACATTCAATGACCAACATTGTATTAAATTGTAAAAATATATTCTAAATATACTTTAAAACCACTCAAATTAATAATTTATCACTATTAATTATTTTCATTAAAAAAGTTGTTTTTAATTATAATTTAGTAATTTTTACTATTCATCAGAATATGAAAGTTATCCGAAAAGTACCAAAATTTCACCTTAGGCTAAATTTGATACTCCGAATCCAAAAATGAAGTCCATTTTTAGAGCAAAAATTTCTAAAATTTAAAAAGTTGTTATTACTATTCATAACGGCTTGTTTTAATAATATTTTAATAGCATATCCTTGTTTCGTGAAACTCAGTATTGCGTACTACACACGCTATCGAGGAAGGTTGCGATTGCGTGTAATGCAAGGCAAGTCAAGGATGTGTGTTGTGCAAGATCCTTTTGGGGTAGCGTACAACACAAGACATTAATAAAATTAAAAAAAATATTTTTCATAAAATCTTGGGCTGTTACATTCTACCCCCCTTAAAATGAATTTCGCCCTCGAAATTCGTCGGGGTTATAAATGGTTTACTATTCGAAAGTTTCTTTAATAGAAACCCACATCTTAAAAAGGAATACCCAAACCAATATTTAAAAACAAAAGTATGAAACTTGACGGTTACCCAAATAACTAATCACTGGGTTTCCACATAGGTGAAAATATGGATATGGAAGAAAAATCTAACCATCATGTTCTGATGGAGAGTGGTAGAGAACATGGCTATGGAAAAGCCAAAAATCACAAATCCATAAATTTGTGACGATCTAAGGTACCGTCCGATTAATCAGATATAAGATCACTAGGACAACATTTTTGGTTTTCAAGATCGTTTCCCTAAAGTTAAAGAATTTGAATTAGAATAAATACTTACTTTATTTTGGTACAATCTCACTATTGTTCGTGCCTTTAACAATTTCCACTTAATCTCTTCAATAAATGAAGTTGAATTTGTTATTCGTGAAGTGTTAGCAGATCATGTGATAGAATGACAGGTCATTCCATCTGTCTCAAACAAAAGGTTAGCAAAAATTATATACATAAGTCGATCTATAGTGAGATTAATCATATATGGTTCCTAAAATGGACTTTATACTTCATATATCATACTGCTTAATATAATAAAACTAGTTTCTAATAAATAGGGACTTCTTGTAGGCCAGTGGTAGGCGATAAAGGCCAGTCTCACTTCGGTTGTGGGTTCGATTCCCACAGCCTTGTCCGAAGCGATGGGCTGTCACCCGTCCTGTAGGTTGTCCTTTTTCTAGAACTACATTACTATAACATCCCATCAATAATATCGAAAATCTTCTATCCTTAAACAATACTAACTTATGTCCAACATAATCCATTCTAATCTTTAGGCTTATCCATAATACTACAGTCCACTCTCATAATATAGTGAAAACGATTACCAGAGATTTAATACTGTCGTTAATCCCCATATATCATAAGATATTTCTTGTTGGTCACATTCCAAACATTCAAAGGCCTTAATCATGTATTCTCTTGAATACCCATTGAACCTTAGTGAAAACATGAATGTAGTTAAAAGTTAACTCTTTCCACATACCAAAATCCAAAAATTCTCTATACTCAAACCATGATATAACCTTCTCCTTATATCAGTCATGAGCTCATGAATACAATCAAACACCTCATTATCTTATTATTCCTTCATTATGCGCATATCATCTAAATTCAAAAAATATCTGAATAACCATTCATGGATAGTGGTACCATTAATCATACACTTTCATAACTCAAGGAAAGACAACAGTGTAACAATCCTTAGATGTCTCTTTATTCCACAGTACCATGAGATTTCTTATACAACATTACACATGATAAACATGTAATCATTCCACTCCATTTTTAAACCATTGACCGAGCTTCAACAATTCTTTCATCTCACATATCATTTGTAGTCTCTTCATCATCATCAACATAAATACTTCCCATACGACCATACTGATTATCTTCATGAGACTTTCCCTTAGGGCATTGGTTTGCATAATGCTCGTACATTCCACATTTAAAACATTTAACCATTGTTGATGTCGTAGAAATACCATTATCCTCATCCATGGTGTTAACTGAACCTTTTCCTTTGCACTTACTTGCTTTGTGTCCTTCTTTTCCACACCCAAAGCATCTCCCAGTTCCTTTGAAACATTCTCCTTGATGCCTCTTCCCACATGATTTACATATGGAAATTTGAACTTTCTTTCCTCTATGATCATCATGAAACTCCATCTATCTCTTATTAGCCGAGTCAGGATACTTACCAAATTTTACTTTATTGATCGTATTATGATATTGCTGATTCTGCATAATAATGATGTTTGGACTTCCAAATCCCATTTCATTATGAAGAATATCATTCCATTGTCCATCATATCCTCCATTATCATGAATCATCTTGTTTCCAGCCATTTTCTAAAACCCAAAAAAGAATAGTATGAGAGGCAAAAATCATGCTAGGGAAAACAACATAATAAAGGTGGAGTATCCTCAATATCTAACATCTTATGTTAAATTCTATGATCTTTACCGTAGTTCTAGGACTGTATCCTATACGTATACTTATCCTTAGGGACATCCCTATACATACCTTATAAATATCTCTAGGGATCTCACTAAAGTTCTCGCATCCTAGTTTCCAAAGGTTGACTAAACCTTTCCTCTGATACCAACTGTAAAGACCCGAAGCCTGACGTACATAGACATTACATTACTTTTTCGGAATACTTAGTACATAACAAAAACACACACACAAGGATCGTAATAGTTTAGTGTCTTTGGAAACTCGGAACGTAATCTTCTATTCGTGGTGAAAGATCTCCAATATCTCCCATAAAGATCTTCCTCTTTTTTTTTACCTAAAACCTTTCTTTATATCCTGGGGAAAAGAAACATAAAAGGGAGAGCTCAAATGCTCAGTAAGGGTAAACAAAAGAAATATAAATCACATCATATACATAAGCACATAACTTTTGGAAATCTTAACCTGCAAAAGAGATCATAATTTCATAACATGGGGTAAATCATGGCAGTGAAATGTAATCACAATAATCATAACTTAAAACATGAAACTTTGTGGCATTCACACATAATCATAGAGAATCATTTCTTGTTAGTCAAGACTCATTGCCAAGACTATCTTAGTGGACAAAGTCCCTTTCTGAATCGAGTAACCCTCGTTTCAGTCTTGTTTCCCTGAACCGGTATAACCTACCATTCCAGCCCTGTCTATCTCATGAGATATAAAATCTTTACCCAATGCATTGGAGGGAGATATAGGTCCCACCCATCTTATAATGAATCCTTTCTTATGTGTGCCACATAATCATAAATCATACATCATCGCATAACCCAGGTAATAAAAATGGGATTCTTAAACAACATGACATCATAAAACAATTCATATAAGATAAAGGAATTCATAAAAATGTTTCCATCACAAAATAATCAAATCCATGTAATAATAGGGATAAAAACAGAACCCTTTTATTATCTTAGATGGAAAATAATTTTGATAAAATACTTGAAGTCCATTCTTGAGGAAAATATCCTTTCTACTTCAAAAACATTTTTCCTTTCATAACATGTCATTCGACCTTAAAATAAAAGAAGTTGATTAAAAATAAACATGAAAACTTGTAAAGGAAGCTTCTTGGAAATAATGTTTTAAAAATCCATTCATGCCGTATAAGTTTAAAAAAACATTCTTTGTACTTTTGTCGGAAAGTCAAAAAGTACCTCGTACGAAAAATGACAAAAGATTCCTTTCATTTCTTTTACTAAAAAATCACCAAGGGTAAAAATGGATTTAAACAATTGTAGGTGGATGGAAATAATATTACATA
Organism: Viscum album; assembly: GCA_963277665.1. Taxonomy (NCBI): domain Eukaryota; kingdom Viridiplantae; phylum Streptophyta; class Magnoliopsida; order Santalales; family Viscaceae; genus Viscum; species Viscum album. The sequence continues at coordinate 1,649,777,778 of OY728121.1, read as the reverse complement.
TTGATGAAACATGGATGTGGATGATAAAATACACCCCAGTAAATACTTACGAATAAACAATCTCGGATAAAAATGAGATTGTGATATTTCCCTTACCTTAGGTCCGATTTTCTTTGTACGTGTCTGAAGCTCCTGTATAATGGTTTAAATAATGTTATTGACTTATTACAGAATCATAAATATTGATATGATATCATATATGGTCATATTCTTAGCTTCTTTTTAGTAATATTTCATTGTTACTTCTTACTCGGGTCCTTATTGCCTTTAGTTCTTATGCGTGTTTTGCCGAATAAATTCTTATTCTTCTTTTAAGGTTATAGATACCTTATATCCAGAATGGTATTAGTGTAACATATATCATATTTATTCATTCAATTCTTTTATATAATTACTATGTAATGATGATCATGTAGAACGAGTCGCATCACATCGTGGAGACGGTATTCCGTACGTACGCACGAGTGATGATATTGTTCCCATGGTCGTGGAATTGTGTTGAAGTGTATGTATAATATTTCAGTATCAATATCACTTTATAATAATCATATATAGTTACTCATTACACCTTTATACCCATCCAATTAAGGTGGTGGTGGAAAATAGATTACACCACAGCGTGGAGATGGTATTCCGTACGTACGCACAGGCGGTGATTTCCTTTATCCGTAGGATGGATAGAAGGTTAATTAGAGTTGTTTCATATTTATAATAACATATCAGTATATAAGAAATACTGATGTTATTACTTTATCATGAAACAACATAAAGAAGAAGAAGTTGAAGAAGAAAGAAATTGAAAAGGATCGGTAATTGGTATTACCTCTTCTTTGAAGTGCTTCTTTGAGACCTCCTTTTAGGGCACTAAAATTGGACTTTTAAGAAGACCAGGACCTCTAGGATGATACTAGGGAAGTGTAGAAGTGATTTTGGCATGGGTTGGCCGAGCATGAAGGCTCAAAGTTGTGTGAGGAAGAGAGGGAGGAGGTGCCCTTTTATAAGGGAGGAGAGGGGCACCTTAGGAATATCTCAAAATATTATTTTATATTAAAGTCAAAATCGGTTTATAATGGTTCCAAAGGGTCTTATTTCGAAGCTAAAGTGGGGATGGGTCGAAATCCTATCAACCAATAGGATTTAGACAAGTTTAGGTTATTATTTTAACCTTATCAATTAGATTTAACTCTAAGTTAAATAATTTATCTTTTACCGTGTCTTTTTGTTTTCTTACACTATATGGTTAATACACTTACTATAACATGCCAAACGAACCCAAAATTGTTTATTTAAAAATATATATCCTTATCTAAGTCATTTGGCCGAATCTTAGATTTTTAGGAATAAAATAACAATTAATAATATAATATTTTATTTAAAAACTATTTTGTGTCAATTTTGACACTACTTGATATATGATTTTTGTGAAAGTCATAACAGAATTATATGTTCGAACCAAGTTGATTAAATAAACACTAATATATCATAGTAACCTAGAAAATTAGTGTAATTCATAAAAAGTCTCAAATTACATTCATTTGAGCATTTATAACATCAATTATGTTAATATTTCCTTAAAAGGGTAATTATTGCATCATCGTTGTGTCATAAATAAATTAATTTATTTAAAGTCTAAAAATTATAAATAAAATATCATTATGTAGGAAAGCTTTTTAGCTTTCTAATGAATATTTATAGTCGAATTTATCTTATGTATAACCCCATATTAAAAATGTTTTAGTTATTAAACATTGATTTTAACTATTTTAACTATTCATTAAATAAAATAATATTAAATGTCATAATCTAATCCAAGTGGACCTAAATGGTCATATTATATTCCTAAGGTAGTTTTTGATCGAATTACACTTATCCAATAGAATTAGGACATGTGTTAGGGTAATAGTAATATCATATTTACCCTTAGTTACCCTATTTACTTATAATCGTGGTAAATAAAAGTAAAAAAGTTACTATTCACCAAAAATTATTTTCATCTCATTGAACCACATTTTACTTACTGACATCAATCGTGTCTCTCGGATTTTTGAAATTCCATTCACAGAAGCGGTAAAATTAAGTTTTATGAAAAAATCAGTTTTTTAACTACCACTTAGTAGTTTCACTATTCATCAAAAATTGATGATTTTCAGAACAATGCCAAAATTTCATCCTAAGCTATATTTCATATTCCGAATTCAAAAATGAAATCTATTTTACAAAATTCATAACATAGAAGTTGCATTAATTAATTTTATAATTAAATCCCGCTGTTAAAACAAATAGTGTGTTTTTAAGAAACAATATCTATCAAAAGATTGACACTTGATTATGTCTGGTTTAAGTGTGAAATTACATTCAATGACCAACATTGTATTAAATTGTAAAAATATATTCTAAATATACTTTAAAACCACTCAAATTAATAATTTATCACTATTAATTATTTTGATTAATAAAGTTGTTTTTAATTATAATTTAGTAATTTTTACTATTCATCAGAATATGAAAGTTATCCGAAAAGTACCAAAATTTCACCTTAGGATAAATTCGATACTCCGAATCCAAAAATGAAGTCCATTTTGAGAGCTAAAATTTCTAAAATTTAAAAAGTGGTTATTACTATTCATAACGGCTATTTTTAATAATATTTTAATAGCATATCCTTGTTTCATGAAACTCAGTATTGCGTACTACACACGCTATCGAGGAAGGTTGTGATTGCGTGTAATGCAAGGCAAGTCAAGGATGCGTGTTGTGCAAGCTCCTTTTGGGGTAGCGTACAACACAAGACATTAATAAAATTAAAAAGAATATTTTTCATAAAATCTTGGGCTGTTACAATAATAGTAAGTCTGGACTGTACTCATATACGGATCTTGGAATGAACAATGGTTTTTTATATCCCAATATAATATCTACCTATTCCTAGTACACTTTGTGGAGTGAAATTTTTTCCAGAAACTATTAATCTTCTCCACATGTCACATCATACTACTCTATCCTTTTATCCCACCATGAATCACATTTTTAAATGTAGATTGGTCATATCAATCCATGTAATCATCGCCATCCATATTCCGACCATCTGATTCTATTTTGAAACACCATCATCACTCATGTCATTATCATGCACCAAACCAGGGAATAAAAGAACTCTGATCCCATCCTGATCTTTTATCACCTGCATTTTATCATGGCCCTACCAACACTGTGAACATTAATGTGAAGTATCAATCCATTTGACAATGAAATGGGTGTGAACCCATTGATTAAGAGGTATTTCTTTGACCAGTGACCAAAAAAAATTGCTTTGATGAATGAACATAGAAAAGGGGAGGAAATGAAAAAAAACCCCAAAATGAGGAACATAACTCATAAAATGTTCATTTGGGCATTTAGGTTTTTCCATTATAATAGTGAATGATGATATATAATTTAAATTAAAATAGAAATAATTATGTTTCTAGAAAAAAATATCATACCTAAAATAAAATTGATAAATAAATAAATATGTTAGTAGATTGATTCACGTTCATCATAGGAAATAAAATGGTGATAAATTCATATAAAACAATTCCCATCCTATATTCATACTAGTCACTGATGAAGAACCATCCTACTTCTTTGTCTTTGGTGAGAACTATGAACTTAAATGACATCGGAGATCCTTTCCACAATATTTCAATCATCAAATATGATGTTTTTCTCTAATTCCAATCCAATCATGCCGCTCTAGATCTCTAAGGTTATGTGGATAAAAATTTTAACTCACCCATAACATGGTATTTATAGCTGATTATTATGTCATTTCCTCAAAATCGTTAAATAAATTTATTCAATATAATTATATTTTTATTTTTTCTTACGGTGAGTTTTTCAAAAACACCTTACACCGAAAACAGTTATGTCATGAACAGGGTAATACCCACATTCTAGACTCCATGGAGTTCCTATATTTTTTATCTGAGACTCAGTTTAATAGTAATTCAAATTTTTCAAGAAAAATACATGCATGTAATATTAATATATTTAATATTTTCCAAATATAAATTTTGGGACCATTGGGACTCTAAATAACATTCCCTGTTAGCCCATATCTTCAAAAATATTACTAGATATATTTAAAATCATTTCATGGAAAAACTAATGCATTACAGTCTCCCCACCTTAGAGATTTTTGTTATGAAAAGAAGAAATGAAAACTCAAAAAATATATGGTTATTGAGATCACATCTGAGTCATTAACTCCTTGGTACTCTCCTGAAGAATATTTTGGTCCCTACATACACTCACCAAAGAAAATGTATTACCCACTAAGGAACCTCTATAACCAATCCTTGAAATCAACCAGGTACTCTTCAATGTTTTCTCTATCCTAGATTTACATCTCATCCCAATCGATAAAATGCAATGTGTCATGCACATATCTCTTCATCAGTGACATGTGGAAGACATAAAGTAACCAGTCTAACTATGATGGTATATCAGAGAGGTCTTCCACCACCTCTACCCTATTTTTTATCCAACATGGACCAATGAATCTTAGATATAGCTGGCTTCCCTAACCAAGTCCATGTCATTCACGATGAGGTGAGACATTCATGAAAATATTTGCTACCTCCCCAAACTCCAAAATCCTACATATTTTGTCTCAATAGGGTTTTTAAAAATTCTTTGTCGTCGTCATGTGTTCTTTGATGTTCTGAACCATTACCATCATAGCTCCCAATAACTCTGGTCCCATGAGGGCTGACTCCCCTAGATCCATCCAACAATGTGGTGACCTAGAGGGTCTCCCATACAAGGCCTCAAATGGTTTCATATAGATTTTTGGAATTTCCATTTTTTTTTATAAAAAATCCAAAAAGGTTATGTGATCTTTCAAAATACAACCAAATTCCAATATGCAGGCTTACAACATTTCTTCGATAACCTGAATAGTCCGTTCAATAAAGCCTTCAGTATTAGAGTGATATTTTGTTCTCAACAAGAACTACAACTCAATTTACCCCTACCAATCCTCTCCATAATTGGGCTTTGAAATGAGTACCACTGTCTAAAATTTTCATTGAGGTACGTCCATATAGATTGACTACCTCCTTCATATTAATTCATCTTAATCTATTGGAAGTACTCTATATTCAAATTTCTAAGAAGTGAAAGGAATTGGTGAGTCTGTCTAAAATCACACATATGGAATCATTTGTTCTATATTTAGATGTTAGCACCATCATGAAGTCTATATATAATTCATCCCACTTCCACTCTGGAACCTCAAGGGTTTGATCTAAACCTAATGGAACGTAGTTCTCAGTCTTCACCTACCGATAAGTGAGGCATCGAATGACAAACTCGGCAATAGCCTTATTTATTCTTGGAAACCAGAAATGATGTCGGAGGTCATGTTACAACTTTCCCACACCTCAATATACTAAAAAATGTGACATATGAAACTCCCTCATCACCTCCTCTTGTGTCATCCCTAGTACAATCGTTCGTACTCTAAAAAAGATAATTTTCTCCCCACTATCTGAAAATATCTCAGGAGAACATCCAGTGGATATCTAAGTATATAAGATCCCAAAATCAGTATCTCCATACTGAGATTACCTAAAATGATATATAATAGGGGGGTAACAATCATCAACTGAAGATATGAAGAAGAAAAATTTTCCAATGAGGAAAAATTCAGTGAGGTTAACTGCTCTGAAATCTCGAACAACAACTGAGAACATGATATTCTATTGAGAGAATATTCCACAATGTCCCCAATCCCTAGAGTATAGAATATCTCTAAATCATAGTCATATAGGATCAATATACATAAAATCTATTTCATGTTAAGATCATTCATTTTTAAGATACACTTGAGACTATTTTTTTAGTTTGGTCAAAAAACCACTCCCTTGTAAGGTAGTGTCAACACATCCTCCGGGTGATGACTACTACTTCTAACATAAGATCATATGACACATAGTTCTTCTCATTTGGTCTCAACATCATGGAAACATATTTTATCAATACATAACTATGCATAAAAAACAAGTATGTTACCTTAATCATAACATAAAACAATGTACTTAATGCTCACCACTAGAAATCACAAGAAGGGGGAGGTCATCAACCACTTTTAGAAATTTGGAAAAACATTCTAAAACCCTTCCATCCACAAAAAAGTATACCTATTTTAGGTAAATATAGACAAAGGTGTCGATATCTAGGATACATCAGGTACAAATCTACAATAGTCACAATCCATACAAAGGATGTTCCATTCCTCCATCACACCCTTAGGTGGCTCCCAATCTAAAACTACCTTGACTATTTCCTTTCCTAGTACTATAACATGAAATGAGATAACATGTCCAAGAAATTAGATATCATGAATCCATATTGACACTTTTACAGATTCCCATATACCTAGTTCTCATGGGGTGTGTCTAGAACCATCCATAAGTATCATGTGGGCTCCTCTTCGGACTTTGAGAACACTAGGATACCATCTTTGAAGGACACTACACACCGGTCCATGAATGGATGAAATATATGTTTCATGAGAATGATTAGAAATGATGGGGTGTTCACTATGCTAAAGGGAATTACCAAGTACTCATAATGACAAATGTGACATCTGAATATATTCTTTAGTGTATCCTCATCTCGTACATGCAACAGGCGACAACAAGATCTACCGTGAAACATAGAGAATATTTGTTCCCTAATCAAATGGTAAAATATCTAATCGATCCGATATTGTGTAGATATATTCATCTTAGTCTTCCATTTCCTAAACTTATATTCCATGCATAACCTCATTCTCTCTCATGCATTCCTAGTGATCAACACTAAGGATGTCTAGGGGAAACATAGAGCCTAATTGAACCTCTACTCTGTAAATCACCCAACTACACCCTATTCTTGTGATGATCATCCAGGAACATTCAATATACTATCACAGTTATCGGGTTTTTCCAAAGGTAAAATTCAATTCATAAGTTTATCTTGAGGTGCTTAGGTAATATCGGAACATCCTCTGGGAAGACATCTTCTTACTCATCCACTATAGTACAAATTGTTAACCAATAGATTATATTACTCCAAGATTCATTTTATCCAACATGTCAGTAATTAGATGCACCCTCCTCTTTATGGGTACATCCTACTCTTATTGGGTCTCTATCTCTCCTAGTAAGGAATCCCTCCTCTCATCAATGCGAACACACCATATCCCCCACCTAAAATAGTAAATCTATGCATGAATGGTGAATACATAGTCGATGAGAAATATTACAATGTATGTCCTCATAGATACCACTAGGATATCCCTTGTTAAATTATATATTATAGGATTTAGATCACACTAACCAAAAATGGGCATGATTTTTTATCCATCTCTTGTATGAGTTCTTAATCTAATGGTCGAGCCAAGGGCCTAAATGAATTCTCTAGGTCTAGAACTATGGATGTTTCATCAAAAGATTGGATCACACTTGTGTCTATGAAAATTTCATTGATGGATGAAAATACATGGATCTTACATATAATCATTCCCATAGACATTGGATCATAGGCCTATGTGGCCTACATCTTACCCCTCCCAATCCACCAGCTCCCCCAGCCTCCTGGGACAACAAGGGGTGGTGATGGAAACATGTAAAATTGTGTTCCACCTCCAAATACTTTCCCTATTCCTATTTCACATTCATTATCCTATGAAACTCACTAATCATATTGTTACCACTATATAGGTAACCAATCCACTATCTCTCAATCAGCCGTATATTGGGACAGACAATCCCTTGTGATATGCCATCGACCTCCACAACATTAACACAATATCTCTGTTAGAAAACTATACACATTATGAGATCCCTGAACCATATACCCCTAGTCCTACGATCATATCCTAATGTTTACTTCATTTCTGGATAGCTATGTCTAACAACATCTACTGTACGTTGAAATATAAGCCCATATGGGCCCACCACTAGTGGCCACTGCCAGTGTCTTCTCAACCTAAAAGATCTATATAACAAATTTATTCCCTAGAACCCTCATAATAAGATTGAATGTAAACAGATGTCACACCAGCATGAATGTATCTATGTGGACCTTGTTCAATGGTCTGTACCTAAAAAAATGATCCCAAAATTTATCCATTGTGTATCGTGAGTGGTTGGAATACCTCAATTAATACCCAGCCATAGTTATATTTAACTTTTGTAGCTATAAAAGATAATGGATGTTCACTACTCACATAGTATCTTGATATTACTCCTCCTGAAATAGATACTCAGAAAATTTATATCAAAGAGTAACCTTTTTAGTGAAAAAACCCCTAAAGAACCATAGATCCACTTAGAAGGATCTCCGCCCAAACTTCCATATAGTCAACCAGTGTCCTAACAATATGAAAGATTCACATAACTAACTCAATTTAATCCTATTGTGCCTATAGGTTTAACTTTACATTACACAAGAGGATTTACTGTTGCTAAAACTCAAGATGAATTATCATCATTTACACCTCATCAATTGGTACTATAGGTTCCATATTATACTAAACTGGTGGATGTATCATTGTAAATTTAACCTGGAGGCACAACCTCTTAAACAAGTCCTTTTATCGAAGCCTCATCACCGAGGGGTCATCCTTTTGATCATACTGCGGAATCTTGTTTTTCAATTTCCATAGATACATCCTAATAAAGAAAATATGTACCATAATAAATGAGTATAAATGGGGAGTTGACATAATAAGTAAATTTAAACACAACTCATTCATATAAGATATAAGTACCAATGTTTTTCCCTATTACCAATGTCTATATTTACCAATATTAAAGCCTTTTGATCAAAGTCAGGGTGTACAAATACGTTGTTTACTACACCAACACTTCATTATGAAGCCTCAAAGCCAAACTTGAAACAATTAACACAATTCCTATAAAACACAAACAAATAAAATATAAAGAAAAATACTTAATCTCTCTTCATAATATTGAACCCTCCTCTGATTCATATCCTCCATGACTTGACCCACCAAGGCCCTCATGGCTGATAATAAGACGATATAATAATTAATCACATGAAATCATGAGAAAATTTAAATTAAGGTTCTAAATAATATGAGGCTTTCAGTTTGGGGTATGATATGGAACATAAATCCCACATATCCTAAAATCATGGGTATAGGCTATAACAACGGTTTTGGGGGCCATACCGATAGTTTTGAACCGTGGGTATAGGTTATTTTTCCTATAGTGCATGCATATTCCACTCAATTTAAAACATCCCTTCTACCATGACATCCCTCCCCCTACCCACACATCAACTTTTAAATATAATGAAAAATACATATCTATGTAGGAATGTAAAATAATGGATTTTAATGTTTATCATTTCTAACAATTTCATTCATGGACTCCATGGGATAATCCAAGATTAATTTGAATGGATTTCTCAAGGATAACGGAAAGATAAAAAAATTATTCTATTATATTAAATGTGACTATGTTCAATCATACTGTTTACATGGTCTAGTATATATTCTAGTATGTGTCATCCCCAAGATCCCTCAATAAATATGCTCACGATTTTAATGGGAAGTATTAGGTCTACAATTCCTCAATGGAATGGGAAAAATATGAAATTTTAAAATCACTTAGGGCATTACTAATAATAATAAAACAATCCACATGAATTAAAAATTTTAAATGTATGAAAAATGGTATGACAATTTAGTTTACTTGAGTTAATAGAACCCCTAAAATTATGATTCATCAAATTAAATATTATGTCCTGGAATTACCTAGCCTAAATAGGCCCACCTATTTGAAAGTAGTTAATGTTTTTCTACACAAATCCCAATTCCAATATGATAAGGGCTGGAAACCAATGCTGAGTAGGCACAACACTCACATGGGCATCCTTAGCCAAAGGTACCTAAACACACACACACACACACATTTCCACATATATACAATTATAAAATGTAAAATAAATATTATATCACATGCATGTAGTCATGTAAATCCCATAATAATAGTACACATAAATATTGGGAAGCAATATTTTCCAAATAAAATCCCACGAAAAAAGTTAAAGAAGTCCAACCTAATAGTAAGTCTGGACTATAGTCAGATATGGATATTGGAATGAAAACTGGTTTTTATATCACAATATAAGATATATCTATTCCTAGTATACTGAGAACCCCATGAAATGGTCAATTATCTGGGTATTACATGAAACAAGTGGGAAGATCCCTTACAAGGGTGAGTATAAATATACTAAGTATTACACCTTGAAATAACTAAACATAAAGCATCAAGAGTTATTATATCATTGTTGGAGAAGAAAATTCACAATCCAGTACATATAATAAAGCATCTAGATATAATAATGGTGGATTCTATGTCTCTTGGTAATTTCACAACTGCACTTTCAGACTAGGATTCGGCTCAAGAGTCTATAACCACACTCATCTTGGAGACCTCACTCTATTATTATGATAGTTTGAATGGATTACATTTGATATTTAATGATCATCGGGTCACACCATAGGGAAGTACATGCTGTAATTCTATAGATATCAATACATATATGGGTACTGCAATAATGTCCATGGGGTAAACCAACAACCCGATCTGGATTAACTCACTAAGTAGTGATTGATGTATGTATATAGTTGATGACATAGATTTAGATAACCCCACTAACGGAAGAAAAAGATAGTGGATCCCATCCTGACCTCTGGGATGGATTCCTACCTACAGCTAAAACTAATCCTATATATTCAACAACAATTCTATTATTTTTATGTAATTTAATAATATAACATCAACGTGATTGATCGAGGGAGTAGACCCTTAATAAAACAATTTCATGCTGAGGGGAACGTGGTCTATAAGTCATATTCAATGAATTACATAGCCTATGAGTAGATTTCACCATTTTACCTCTAATATCAGGAATATATATGTCTTTTCCAATGTAACTCTTCATGTTCCCTTGTACATTTGTTCATTCCCATCTACATATTTCATGTTGTCTACCTAGTCCTTTCCATGTACTGATTCATGCACGTGTATTCTACCTATGTCCCTATTCCTAGTTGTGTCTATCACTTTGTATCCTATATAATATATTTCAAACCTCTTGGTTTAGATCACATGGAATATGACACAAGTCACATGATGTGTAACACTTTTATTCTTTATGGAAACCCTTGAACTGCATCCAGGGTTCCACATAATGTGTATATTTTGAGTATACTTTATGTAGTGAATAATTTTCCAGAAGCTGTTAATCTTCGAATCAAGTAATATCCTACTACTCAATCCTTTTATCCCACCATGAATCACATTGGTAAATGTATATTGGGTCATTCTATTCCTTGTAATCACCTCCATCCAGATTCAGGCCTTCTAATTCTATTTTGAAACACCATTTTCACTCTTGTCATAATCATGCGCCAAACCAGGAAATAAAACACCTTTGATCTCATCCTGATCTTTCATCCCCATCATTTTATCATGGCCCTACCAACACAATGAACTTAAATGTGAAGTATCAATCCATTTCACAATGAAACGGGTTTGAAACCATTTATTAAAAGGTATTTTGTGAACCACCGACCAAAACAAATGTTTGTGATGAATGAACAAACAAAAGGGGAGGAAATGAAAAAAAACTCCAAATGAGGAAGAGAACTCATAAAATGTTCATTTTGGCATGTAGAATTTTCCATTATAATTATGAATGATGATATATAATTTTAACTAAAAGAGAAATATTTATCTTCCAAGAAAAAATCTCATACCTTCAATACAATTGATCAATGAATAAATAGGTTGGTTGATTGATTCACATTCATCATAGGAAATAAAATGGTGATAAATATATATAAAAAAATTCACCTCCTATATTCATATTATTCACTGATGAAGAAACATCCTACTTATTTGTCTTTGGTGAGAACCATGATCTCCAATGTCGTCAGAGATCCTTGTCATAACAGTTCGATCATCAAATATGATGTCGTTCCATAATTCCAATCCAATACTGCCTCTCTAGATCTCCACATTTAAGTTGATAAACCTTTTAACTAACCAATAACATGGTATTTATATATGATTATTATGTCATTGACTCAAAATAGTTAAATAAATTTATTCAATATAATTATTTTAATATTATTTTTTATGGTGAATTTTTCAAAAACACCTTACACCGAAAACAGTGGTGACAAGAACAGTGTAAAACCCACTTTCTAGACTCCATGGAGATCTCAGATTTTTCATCTAAGATTCGGTTTAATAGTAATTATAATTTTTCAATAAAAATATATTCATGTATTATTAATATATTTAATATTTTTCAAATATCAATTTTGGGCCCACTGGGTCTCTGAATCACATTCCCTATTATCCCATAGCTCCAAAAATATTACTAGATATATTTAAAATCTTTTCATGGAAAAAACTAAGCTATTTCATTCTCCCCACCATAGATATTTTTGTCCTAAAAAGAAAAAATACTACTCAAAGATATGTGGTTGCTAAGCTCGCATCTGAGTCTTTAACACCTTGTTAGTCTCCTGAATATTCTTGTGGTCCCTATAGGCACTCATCAAAATATTTTATTACCCACTAAGGATCCTCTATAACCATCCTTGATATCAACTAGGTACTCTTCAATGTTTTCTCTATCCTAGATGTCCATCTCATCCCAATCGATAATATGCAATGGGTTATGTACATATATTTTCATGAGTGAAATATGGAAGACATAAAGTAACCAGTCTAACTATGATGGTATATCAAAGTGGTCTTCCACCTCATCTACTCTATGTTTTATCAAAATATGACCAATGAATCTTAGAGATATCTTGTTTCCCTAACCAAATGAATGTAATCCACAATGAGTTTAGACCTTCATTAAAACATAGGCTTCCTCCTCAAACTCAATAAATCCTCCATATTCTGTCTCAATAGGATTTTTGAAAACTCTTTGTAGTCCTCATTTGTTCATTGATGTTCTGCACCATTACCATCATAGCTCACAATAACTCTGGCCCCATGAGTGCTGACTCACCTGGATCCATCCAACAAAGTGGTGACCTACAGGGTCTCCCTTACAAGGCCTCAAAGGTTTTCATACTGATTTTTGAATTCCCATTGTTATTTTATAAAAATCCACAAGGTTTATATGATCCTTAAAAATACAACCAAATTCTAATATGTAGGCATACAACATTTCTTCAAGAACCTGAATAGTCTACTCCATCAAGACATCAGCAGTGGAGTGAAAATTTATTCTCAACCAAAACTATAACCCCATTTCCTCCACCAATCCTCTTCATAATCCTAATTTAAAATTAGTACCACTTTCTAAAATTTTCATCGAGGGATTTCCAGGGATATTGACTACCTCCTTCACATTAATACATCCTAATATCTCTGGAAAACTCAGTATTCAAATTTCTAGGATGTGAAATGAATTGTTGAATCTATCAAAAATCACCCATATAGAATCATTTACTCTATATTTACATGTTAACCCCATCATGATTCCCATATATAATTCATCCCACTTCCACTCTGGAATGCCATGGGGTTGATCTAAACCTAATGGAATATAATTCCAAGTCTTCACCTACTGACAAAAGAGGCATCGAGATACAAACTCTACTACAACCTTATTTATTCCTTTCTACCAGAACTGATGTCGGAGGTCATGGTACATATTTACCACTACTCTATGTACTAAAAAATGTGACATATGAAACTAACTCATAACCTCCTCCTAAAACATCCCTAGTACTATCATCTGTCCTCTAAAAAGATAATGTTCTCCCCACCTAAAAAAAATATCTCATGAGAACATCCAATGGATATCTGAGTATGTAAGGTCCCACAATCAGTATCTCCATACTGATATTACCTAAAATGATATAAAATAGGTGGGGTAAAAATCATCAACTGAAGATATTAAGTAAAAAAACATTTCCAATGAGGAAAATTTCAGCGAGGTTAACTAGTCTGACATCTCGAACAGCAGCTGAGAACCTGAAATTCTATTAAGAGAATATTACACCATGTCCCATATCCCTAGAGTATATAATATCACTAAATTAGATTCATATAGGTTCTATATACATAAAATTTGTTCCATGATAATATCATTCATTGTTTGGATACACTTGAGACTATTTTTTAGTGTAGAAAATAAACCACTCGCATGTAAGGTTGTGTCAACACATCTTTTGGGTGATGACTACTACTTCTAACTCAAGATCATATGCCACATAGTTCTACTCATTTGGTCTCCGCATCATGGACACATATTTTATCACTTCATTCCTATGCATAAAAAAACATGTATGGTCCCTTAGTCATCACATAAAGTAATGTACTTAACACTCACCACTAGAAATCACAAGATGGGGGAGGTCATCAGCCTCTTCTAAAAATTTGGACAAACATTCTAAAACCCTTCCATCCAAAAAAAGTATACCTACTTTAGGTAACTATTTCCAAAGGTGTCGACCACCTGGATACATCATGTACAAAATCTATACTTTTTACTATCAAAACAATGGAATCTTCATGCCTCCATCACACTATAGGGTGGCTCCTAATCTAAATCTACCTTGACTATTTCCTTGTACATCACAAAATAATAAAATGATATAACATTTCCATGAAACTGAATATCATGAATCCATATATGACACTTTGACATCTTCCCATATGTCTGGTTCTCATGGGGTGTGTCTAGAACTATCCTCATGTATCCTGTGGGATCCTCCTCGGACTTCGAGAACACTAGGATACCATCTATGAAGGCCACTACACACTGGTCCAGGAATGGATGAAATATATGTTTCATGAGTATCATGAACACTGATGGGGTGTTATCTATGCTAAAGTGAATTACCAAGTACTCATAGTGACCAATGTGACATCTAAATATTGTCTTCAGTGTATCCTCATCTCGTACTCGCAACAGGCGACAACCTGATCTGTGATAAATCTTTAGAAATCATCATTCCCTAATAAAATTGTAAAATATATAATGGATTCTATATAGGGTATACATATTCATCTTAGTCTTCTAGTTCCTGAACCGATATTCCATGCATAACCTCATTCTCTCGCATGCCTTAATAGTGATCAACACTCAGGATGCCCAGGGGAAACATCGGGTCTAATTGAACCTTTCCTCTGCAAATCACCCAACTCCACCCTATTCATGTAAAGATCATATGGAAACATTCAATATACTATCACAGTTATTAGGTTTTTCCAAAATGTTAAATTCAATGAAAAAGTTTATCTATTGGTGCATAGGTAATCTTGGAACGTCCTCTAGGATGACATCCTCCTACTCAGCCACCATAGTACTAACTGTTTACCCATAGAATATATTACTCCAAGATTCATTTTATCCAACATGTGAGTAATTATATGCTCTCTCCTATATATGGGTCAATCCTACACTTCTTTGGTCTCCTTTTTTCCTTGGAATGAATCCATCCTCCCATCAATGTGAACACGCCATATTCCCCACCTAAAATAGTAAAGTTATGCATGAATGGTGCATACATAGTCGATGAGTAATATTACAATGTATTTCCTCATTGCTACCCCTAGGATATCCCATGATAAATTTTATCCTATAGGATTTATATCACACTTTCCAAAAAAAGGAATGATTTTTTATCCATCTCTATTATGAGTTCCTAATCGAAGGGTCGAGCCAAGGGCCAAATGAAACCTCTGGGTCTCGAACTATGGATGTTTCAACAAAAAATTGGGCCACACATGTGTCAATGAAAATTTCATTGATGGATGAAAATACAAGGATATTACCAATAATCATTCTTGTGGCCTTTGGATTATAGGAGTCTTTGTCCTACATCTTCCCTCTCACAATCCACCACCTCCCTCAGCCTCACGAGACAACTGGGGGTGGTGATGGAAACATATAAAACTTTTTTCCACATCCATATACTTACCCTATTCCCATAACACATTCATCATCATATTAAACTCATCAGACATATTTTTTCCACTATATAGGTGACCCATCCACTATCTCTCAATAAGCTGTATGTTGGGTCGGACAATCCCTTGTGAGATGTCATCGACCTCCACAACATTAAAACCATCTCTCTATTGAAAAAATATACAGATACTGAGATTCATGAACCATATAAACCTTATCCTATGATCATCTCCTGATGTTTACTTTAATTCTATATCCCTATGTCTAACAACATCTACCTTATGTTGAAATCTCAGCCCCTATGGGCCCACAGCTGGCGTCCACTGCTGGTGTCTTATCAACATGAAATATCTCTATCAAAAATTCATTCCCTAGAACCCCATAATAAGATTGAATGTATAGAGATGTCACACCGGCATGGATGTTTCTCTATAGACCTAGTTCAATGTTCTGTACCCAAAAAAATGATCCCAAAATGTATCCATTATGTATCGTGAGTGGTTGGGAAAATTCAATTAATACCCAGCCATAGTCATGTTGATCTTTTGTACCTATAAAAGATAATGGATGTTTACTGCTCACATAGTAACTTGAGATTACACCTCCCAAAAAAGATACTCAAAAATTTCTATCAAAGTGTCACCTTTTCATATGAGAAAACCACTAACGAACTGCAGATCCACTAAGAAGGATCTCCACCAGGAAAACCATCGGGTCAACTAGTGTCCTAACAATATGAAAGATTCACATTGCTAACTCAATTCAATAATCGTGTGAATATGGGATTAAATTTACATTACACTAGAAGTTTCACTGATGCTGAAACTCATGAGGAATTCTTATCTTGTTCACCCAATCAACCGTACTATGGGTTCCATCTTCTACTAAAATGGTGGATGTATGATTGTATAATAACCTGGAGGCACTACCTCGTAAACAAGTCCTTGTATCGAAGCCTCATCACTGAGGGGTCATCCTTTTGATCATACTGCGGAATCTTGTATTTCAATTTCCATATATACATCCTAATATAGAAAAGATATACCACAATCAATGAGTATATATGAGGAGTTGACATAAGAAGTATATTTAAACACAACTCATTCATATATGATACAAGTACCAATGTTTTCCCTATTACCAATGTCTATATTTACCAATATGAAAGCATGTGATCAGAGTCATGGTGTACAAATGTGTTGTTTTCTACACCAACAATACAGTATGTAGCCTAAAAGCCGAACATGAAAAAATTAACACAATTTCTATAAAGCACAAATAAATCCAATATCAAGAAAAATCTATAATATATCTTCATAATATTTTACCCTCCTCTGATTCAAATCATCCATGACTTGACCCACCAAGTCCCTCATGGCTAATAATAAGCTGATAGAAGAATTACTCACATGAAATCATGAGAACATTTCAATTGAGGTTCTAAAGAATATGAGTCTTTGGGTTAGTGGGTATGATGTGAAACATAAATCCCATGGATCCCAAAACCATGGGTAAAGGCTATACCAAAAGTTTTGGGGCCTATACCCATGGTTCTGAACCATGGGTATATGTTATTTTTCAAGTAGTGCATGCTACTCCACTCAAATTAACACATCCCTTCTACCATAACATCCCTCTCCATCCCCACGAATCAACATTAAAATATAATGAAAAATACATAGCTGGATAAGAATATAAAATAATGGATTTTTATGTGAATCATTTCTAATAATTTCATTCATGGATTTTATAGGATAATCCAAGATTATTGTGAATGGATTTATCAATGATAAGGGAAAAAATTATTCTATTATATAAAATGTGACTATGTTAAATCACACTTCTTACATGGTCTAGTAAATAATCTAGTATGTGTCATCCCCAAGATCTCTCAAAAAATATGCTCAAGATTATAATGGGAAGTATTAGGTCAATAATTACTCAAAGGAATGGGAAAAATATGAAATTGGAAAATCACTCATGGAATTACTAATAATTATAAAACAATCCACATTAATTACAGAATTTTAAAGATTGAAAAATGGTAAGAAAATTTCATTTACTTGAGTTAATAGTACCCCTAAAATCATGATTCATCAAATTAAATATTATGTCCCGGAATTACCTATCCTAAATAGGCCCACGATTTTGATACTAGTTAATGTGTTTCTACCCAAATCCCAATTCCAATATGATAAGGGCTGGCAACTAGTGCTGAGTAGGCATAACACTCAGATGGGCATCCTTAGCCAAAGGTACTTGTATATACACATAAAAACAGAAATTTCCACATATATACAATTATAAAATGTACAATAAATGTAATATCAATTTCATGTACTCATCTAAATCCCATAATAATAGTAAAAAAATATTTGGAAGCAATAAGGTCCAAATACAATCCCATGAAAAAATTTAAAGTCCAACCAAATAGTAAGTCTGGACTATAGTCAGAAATGAATATTGGAATGATTAATGGTTTTTATATCCCAATATAAGATATATATATTCCTAGTCTACTGAGAACCCCATTAAATGGTTAGTTATCTGGATATTACATGAAACAAGTGTGAAGATCCCTTACAATGGTGAGTATAAATATACTATGTATGACTCCCCGAAATAACTAAAAATAAATCATCTAGAGTTTTTATATCATTTTGGAGAGAAAACTAATAATCTAATACATATAATATAGAATATAGATATACTAACGGTGGATTCTAGGTATCTAGGTAATTTCACAACTGCACTATCAGACTTGGATTCTGCTCAAGAGTCTATAACCACAATCAGCTAGGAGAACTCACTCTGTTATTATGATAGCTCAAATGGCTTCAATTTGAGATTTAATGCTCATCGGGTCATTCAATAGGGAAGTAGATGTTGTATGTCTAAATATATCGATACATAGAAGGGTATCGCACCAATGTCCATGGGGTAAACCAACAACCTGATCTGGATTAAATCACTAAGTAGTGATCGATGGATGTGTATAGTTGGTCTCATAGATTTAGATAATCCCACCAATGGAAGAAGAAGATAGGGGATCCCATCCTGACCTCTGGGACGGATTCTTACCTAAATCTAAAACTAATCCCATATATACAATCACAATTCTTTTATTATGATGTAGTTTCATAATATACCATCAACGTGATTGATCGAGGGAATTCACCCTTAATAAAACTAGTTCAAGTCGAGGGGGATGTGGTCTATAAGTCATATTCGATGAATTACATAGAATTTAAGTAGATTACACCATTTTTACATCTAATATCAGGAATATATGTTTCTTTTCCCATGTAACTCTTAATGTTCCCCTATAAATTTAGTTATGTCCATCTACATAGTTCATGTTGTCTACCTGGTCGTTTGCAAGTACTGATTCATGCACGTGTATTCTACATATGTCCCTGTCCCGGGTTGTGTCTATCACTTTTTATCCTCTACGATATATTTATAACCTCTAGGTTTAGATCACATGGACTATGACACAAGTCGCATGATGTGTAATACTTTTCTTCTCTATGGAAACCCTATAACTGCATCCAAGGTTCCACAGTATGTGTAGCTGTCGAGTACACTTTGTGTAGTGAAGAATTTTCCAGAAACTATTAATATTCTACACAAGCCACCTCATACTACTCTATCCTTTTATCACACCATGAATCACATTGTTAAATGTATATGGGGTCTTGTCAATCCTGGTAATCACCACCATCATGATTCTGACCATCTGAATCTATTTTGAAACACCATCATAACTCATGTCATCAACATGCGCCATACTAGAGAATAAAAGACCCTTGATCCCATCCTCATATTTAATCACCATCATTTTATCATGGCCCTTCCAACACTATGGACATAAATGCAAAGTATCAATCCATTTCAAAATGAAACGGGTGTGAAACCATTGATTACTAGGTATTTTTTGAACCACTGACCAAAAAAAAATTCTATGATGAATGAACAAAGAAAAAGGGAGGAAATGAAAAAAATCTCAAAAATGAGTAACATAACTCATAAAATGTTCATTTTAGCCTTTAGGTTTTTCCATTATAATGATGAATGATGATATATAATTTAAACCAAAGGAGAAATCATTATTTTCCTAGGAAAAAAATATCATACCCGCAATACGATTGATCGGTGAATAGATAGGTTAGTTGATTGATTCACATTTATCATTAGAAATAAAATGGTGAAAAATACATATAAAAAAATTCCCCTCCTCTATTCATATTAGTAACTGATGAAGAATCATCCTACTTCTTTGCCTTTGGTGAGAACCATGAAATACAATGTCGTTGGAGATCCTTGTCATAACAGTTCGGTCATCAAATATGATGTCATTCCCTAATTCCACTCTAAGATTGCCTCTCTAGATCTCTACAGTTTTTTGGATAACCATTTTAAATCACCCATAACATGGTATTTATAGATAATTATTAGGTTATTGCATCAAAATATTTAAATAAATTTATTCAATATAATTATTTTATTATTTTTTTCTTATGGAGGAATTTTCAAAAACACCTTAAACCGAAAACAGTTGTGCCAGGAATAGGGTAAATCCCACATTATAAACTCCATTCAGGTCTCATATTTTTTATCAGAGACTCTGTTTAATTATTATTGAAATTTTTCATGAAAAATACATGCTTGTAATATTAATATATTTAATATTTTTCAAATATCAAATTTGGGCCCATTGGGACATTGAGTCACATTACCTATTAGCCCATAGCTCCAAAAATATTACTATATATATTTAACATCTTTTCATGGAAAAAGCTTTTCCATTTCATTCTCCCCACCATAGATTTTTTTGTCCTGAAAAGAAAAAATGACTACTCAAAAATATGTGGTTCCTGAGCTCACATCTGAGTCTTTAACTCCCTGGTACTCTCCTAAATTTTCTTGTGGTCCCTATGTACACTCACCAAAAGAATTTATTTCACACTAAGGATCCTCTATAACCAATCCTTGATATCAACCAGGTACTCTTCAAAATTAGCTCTATCCTAGATTTCCATCTCATCCCAATCAATAATATGCAATGGGTTATGCACATATGTCTTCATCAGTGACATTTGGAAGAAATAAAGTATCCAGTATAACTGTGATGGTATATCAAAGATGTCTTCCACCTCATCCACTCTATGTTTTATCCAAAGAGGAACAATGAATCTTAGAGATAGCTTGTTTCCCTTACCAAATGAATGTAATCCCTGATGAGGTGAGACCTTCATGAAAACATAGGCTTCCTCCTAAAACTAAAAAATCACCCATCTTCTGTCTCAATATGATTTTTTAAAACACTTTGTAGTCTTTATATTTTCATGGATGTTTTTCACCATTACCATCATAGCTCACAATAATTGTGGCCCAATTATTGTTGACTCACCTGGATCCGTCCAACAAAGTGGTGACCTGAAGGTTCTAAGTTACGAGGCCTCAAAGGGTTTCATACTGATTTTGGAATTTCAATTATTATTTTATAAAAATATACAATGGTTATATGATCCTTAAAAATACAACCAAATTTCAATATTCAGGCCTAAAACATTTCTTCAAGAACCTGAATAGTCAACTCAATCAAGACTTCAATATTTGAGTGAAAATTTGTTCCCAACCAGAACTTCAACCCCATTTCCTCCACTAACCCTCTCCATAATCCTTATTTAAAATGCTTACCACTGTCTAAAATTATCATTGAGGGACATCTAGGGAGATTGACTTCCTCCTTCACATTAATGCATCCTAATATCTCTAAATAACTCAGTATTCAAATTTCTTGGAAATGAAATGAATTGGTGAGTCTATCTACAATCGACCATATAGAATCATTTACTTTATATTTAAATGTTAACCCCATCATGATGACCATATATAATTCATCCCACTTCCACTCCGGAACCCCAAGGGGTTGATCTAAACCCAATGGAACATTGTTCCTAATCTTCACCTACTGAAAAAGGAGGCATCGAGAGATAAACTTTTCCACATTCTTAGTCATTCCATTCTACGAGAATTGATGTTGGAGGTCATGGTACATCTTTACCACACCTATATGTGATAAAAAAATGTGACATATGAAACTACCTCATCGCCTCCTCCTAAAACATCCCTGGTACCATCGTCTGTCTTCTAAAAAAGATAATGTTCTCCCCACCGTCAGAAAATATCTCATGAGAACATCTAATGGATATATGAGTATCTAAGGTCCCACAATCAGTATCTCTATATTGATATTACCTGAAATGATATATAATAGGTGGGGTAACAATCATCAACTGAAGTTATGAATGACAAAACTTTTCAAAAGTGGAAAATTTCAGTGAGGTTAACTACTCTGACATCTCGAACAGCAGTTGAGAACATGATATTCTATTGAGAGATTATTCCACCATGTCTTCTATCCCTAGAGTATAGAATATATCTAAATCATATTCATATAATATCTATATACATACAATTTGATCCATGTTAATATCATTCATTTTTAAGATACACTTGAGACTATTCTTTTAGTGTAGACAATAAACCACTCCTCCATAAGGTAGTGTCAACACATCCTCCGTGCGATGACTAATACTTATAACTCAAGATCATACGCTACATAGTTTTACTCATTTAGTCTCAACATAATTGACACGTATTTGATCACTTCATGCCTATGCATAAAAAACAAGTCTAGTCCCTTAATCATCACATAAAAAAATGTACATAACACTCACCACTAGAAATCACAAGATGGCGGAGGTCATCAACCTCCTCTAAAAATATGGAAAAACATTCTAAAACCCTTAAATCCACACAAAAGTATACCTATTTTAGGTAAATATATCCAAAGGTGTCGATATCCTTGATACATCAGGTAGAAATCTATAATTGTCACATTCTAAATAAAGGAAGCTACATGTCTCCATCACACTATTGGGTGGCTCCTAATCTAAATCTACCTTGACTATTTCCTTGTCCAGTACTAAAGCATAAAATGAGATAACATGTCCATGAAATTGGATATCATGAATCCATAATTGATTCTTTGAAATCATCCCATATAGCTGGTTCTCATGGGGGATGTCTAGAACCATCCCCAAGTATCATGTCGGCTCCTCCTCAGAATTCGAGAACACTAGGATACCATCTATGAAGGCCACTACACACTAGTCCATGAATGGATGAAATATATGTTTCATGAGTATGATTAAAATTGATGGGGTGTTCTCTATGGTAAAGGGAATTACCAAGTACTCATAGTGACCAATGTGACATCTGAATATCGGCTTCGATGCATCCTCATCTCGTACTCGCAATAGGCCACAACCTGATCAATGTTCAATCTTTTAGAATCATCACTCCCTAATAAAATGGTAAAATATCTAATATATTCTATATAGGGTATACATATTCATCTTAGTCGTCTGGTTCATGAACTGATTGTCTATGCATAACATCATTCTCCCGCCTGCCTTCATAGTTATCAACACCCGGGATGGCCAGGGGAAACACCGGGTCTAATTGAACCTTTCCTCTTCAAATAACCCAACTCCACCCTATTCCTGTGAAGATCATCCAGAAACATTCAATATATTATCACATTTATCATGTTTTTCAATGGTAAAATTCAATGAAAATTTTTATCTCTTGGTGCTTAGGTAATCATCAAACGTCCTCTGGGAAGACATCCTCTTACTCAGCCACCATTGTACAAATTGTTATCCCATAGAATATATTACTCCATGATTCATTTTATCCAACATGTGAGTAATTGTATACTCCCTCCTATGTATGGATATATCCTACTCTACTTGGGTATTCTTCTCTCCATGGAAGGAATCCATCCTCCCATCAATGCGAACATGCCATATCCCCCACCTAAAACAGTAAATCTATGCATGAATGGAGCGTACATAGTCGATGAGTAATATTACAATGTATTTCTTCATCGCTACCACTAGGATATCCATTGAAAAATTCTTTCCTACCGAATTTAGATCACACAATCCAAAAATGGGTGTGATTCATTATCCATATCTCTTATGAGTTCATAATCTTAGGGTCGATCCAATGGTCAAATGAAACCTCTAGGTGTCGAACTATGGATGTTTCAACAAAATATTGGACCGCACCTGTGTCTATGAAAATTTCATTGATGAATTAAAAGAAAATGATATTACCAATAATAATTCTCATATCCTTTGGATTATAGTCCTCTTTGGCCTACATCATCCCTCTCCCAATCCACCGCCACCCTCTGCATCACGAGACAACTGAGGGTTGTGATGGAAACATTTAAAATTGTGTTCCACCTCCATATACTTTCCTTATTCCTAAAACGCATTCATCATCTTATTAAACTCATCAGTGAAATTTTTTCCACTATATAAGTGACCCATCCACTATCTCTCAAAAAAGTTGTATGTTGGGTTGGACAATCCTCGATGAGATGCCATCAACCTCCACAACATTAACGACATCTCTCTATTGGACAACTATATAGATACTGAGATCCCTGAACCATATACCCCTAGTCCTAAGATCATCTCCTAAAGTTTAGTTTATTTTCAGATCTATATGTCGAAGAAATTCTACCTTATGTTGAAGTCTCAGCCCCTATGGGCCCACAGATGGCGGCCACTACCGGTGTCTTATCAACCTAAAATCTCTCTATCAAAATTTCAATCCCTAGAACCCCATAATAATACTGAATGTATAGAGATGTCACACCATCATGGATGTTTCTATGTAGACCTAGTACAATAGTCTATACCCAAAAATATGATCCCAAAATGTATCCATTGTGTATCATGAGTGGTTGGAAAACGTCATTTAATACTCATCCATAGTCATGCTGAACATTTTTAGCTATAAAAGATGGTGGATGTTCACTTCTCATATAGTATATTGTAATTACTCCTCCTAAAACAAATACTAAAAAAATTCTATCAAAGTGTCACCTTTTCATATGAGAAAACCACTAACAAACCACAGATCCACAAAGAGGGATCTCCGCGAGGACTTCCATTGGGTCAACCAGTGTCCTAAAAATATAAAAGATTCACAAAACTAACTCAATTAAATACTCTTGTGCCTATGGGAATAAATTTACATTAAACTAGAAGGTTCACTGATGCTTAAACTCATGGGGAACTCTCATCATGTACACCTCATCCACTGGTACTATGGGTTCCATCTTCTACTAAGCAGATGGATATATGATTGTAAAATAACCTGGAGGCACTACCTTATTAACAAGTCCTTGTATCGAAGCCTCATCACTGAGGGGTAATTCTTTTGATCATATTGTTGAATCTTGTTTTTCAATTTCTATAGATATATCCTATTATAGAAAATATATACCACATTCAATGAGTATATATGGGGAGTTGAAATAAGAAGTACATTTAAACACAACACATTCATATATGATACATGTACCAATTTTTTCCATATTACCAATGTGGATATTTACCAATATTAAAATCCTATTATTAGACTCATGGGGTAGAAATATGTTGTTCGCTATACTGATACTAGAGTATGTAGCCTAAAACATAAACTTGAAACACTTAACACAATTTCTATAAAACCCAAACAAATACAATATCAAGAAAAATCTATAATATCTCTTTATAATAATGAAGACTCCTCTGATGAAAATCATCCATGACTTGACCAACCAAGGCCCTCATGGATGATAATAAACTGATTGTGACTAGACTAATCCCACCTCTGTTATTCCAAGGGCTAGATACAAACATCGAATAGGAAAAACACTCACATGGGAGGCCTTAACCTAATGTCCATATACTCACACGCAAACATGTATCTATGTCTACACAATGATTTAATATAAAATAAAATTGATACCCAAATCATGAAAAAGTATAAATCACACAATTAGATTATAACAAAAATCTAAGATTCAATAGGGGAAAAATTCCTTCCCACCAAAACAGTGAATAAGATCAACCTTGTAATAAAAGTGGAGTATAGTTAAATGTGAATCCTAGAACAAACCATGTTATTTCTATCATGATATAATCTTCATCTCCTCTAGGTCCATCAAGAATCCCATCGAACATTCGGTCTTCTGTATAAACCATGACACGTGTGGGAAGAGCCCATGAAAGGGAGTGTATAACAATACCTAGTATTACACCCCCAAAATCACTAAACATAATGAATAAATAATATTTATCTCATCACAGGATTATTCAATCATAATATAACATGTATAATGAAATATATATATATATACTCATGGTAGACACTATATCTCAAATTAAGGTCACAACTGCAAGGTCTTCCCGAGATTCTTCTCAAAGTGTCTAAAACCACACATTACCATGAGAACTCACTCCAAAGGTAGGATGGAAGTGATGGCATCCATGAAAATTTTTCTTCTTGTGAGGTCTCTACCTACAGAAGTACACACTGGAATTCTAAATAGATTGATACTTGGATAAGGAACACACCCAAGACCATGGGGTATACCAACAACCCAATATGCATTAACCCACTACTAAGGGGATCAATACCCATGTCTAGTTGGTCATAATGATTCCAAGAACCCCACCTAAGTGAGAATTTGATAGAGGATCCCATTGTGGTCTCTATAAGAGATTACAATAACTATATCTAAAACTAATCCCCTATATAGAATCATATTACTATGCTCATGATGTAATTCCACACTATACCCTCATCAGGATGGATTGAGGGAAACACCCCTAAGGAATCTAGTTTATGCTGAGGGGAACAACGTCTCCATGTCTTCTTTGAGATTTTACTTGGTGTTCATGTATGGTATATAGTGTGTTCCACTAATCCCATACCTACATGTGTTTGTGCTCATTTACATCTACCCACACTTGGGTACATCTTGTCATTTCAATTTACTAATGTTTATTCTGCTACCTAGATGGGTTCGAGTAATGGGTTGTTCCCATTTACTCATCCCATTTTCATCTTCCTTGTTATCACTGTGGATTTGTATCCCCTAAAATACATGTCAAGCTACTAGGTAGAGGTCAAATGGTGTGAGGAAGATTTCACACAATATGTCATACTTTTACCACTCGTGGAAGCCCTAACATCACAATCCGGTCCCCCCATGGCGTGTATCAACAGATTACACACTGTGTAGTGCGTAAGTTTCAATAAACTATAGATATACTTCAAAAAAATTGACCGAGACTCTGTCCTACAATCCCACAATGAATCATTCCAGTAAATGTAGATCAGATTTGGCTGATCTTTATTGTCTCTGCCATCATGAATCTAGTCGCCTAATTGAGTCGAAAAATTCCACCATCGCTAGTTTCATAATCATGCGCCAAACTTATGAATGAAGAATCTATGATCCAGTCCTGATCATTCACAACCAACATCACAGTTTGAGCCCACCATAACTGAAAACCTAGATCTATAGTATTAATCTATTTTTCCAATAAATGGATTTGAAACGATTGATTGTAGGGTATTTTTGGAGCCACCAGAAAAAATTAACATTGATGATGAATGAAGGAATAATGAGGGAACAAATGATAAAAACAAAAAACAGGGAAAAGTCCTTAGATAATGTTCATGTTATTATTGATTCATTCTATTTAGAATGAATAATGAATATATATTAAATAAATAGCAAGAACCCCCCCCCCCATGTTCCCTGAAAAATAATTACATACATTAAATATGGTCGATGAACAAATATATTCATCAGATGATTGATTAAAATTTGTCAAAGTGATATTAAAACAAGGATAAATACTCATAAAACAACATCCTACCACAATTTTGGATAGGTTACTGATGAAGCATGATCATGTTCCAAAATCATTGGAAATTTTATTGAACTCCAATATTGATGGAGATCCATGTGATAATGATTTGATCCTTCAATCTGATTTTGTTCTCCAACACCTCTCTAAGATCTCATATCTAGGACTCTAGTGTTCAATTGATAACCCAGAGATGTAGCTATACTATGGTATTTCTAGATAAGTATTAGTTTTTTTTTTCAAAATAATGAAATAAGTTTTTTTTACTCCAATGGAGAATTTTTCAGAAAATATCAATGCTGAAAAAGGTTTTTCTCCATTCAGAATAAAACCCTTATATTGTAAAATGATAACATTTTCCATAAATCAACCTATATGGGATCATAATAATTAGTTTCTTTTAGGATATACAGTAGTCCCATAATATTTTTTCAATCTTTTTGATCTAATTCATCCAGTTGGGTTTAACTCTTTTCTCCAAAATATCTTTAATCAACCAGTTAGAAACTTTATCTAGGAAATTTGTTTGGGTATACTAGGGTGTATATTTCACGAGACTTGCCCAATAGTATTTAAGAAAATTCTATATTATTTTATTTAAAAAATGTTTACCTTGATGATGATGGAAATTGGAAATTTCATACATGGTTTCATCTATAAATAACTTTACTATATCCTTATTTACAACCTCCAGGATAGTGTGGATTAGCATTTTTTGGGGTTGTTTAACAGTTATACAATACCCCTACAATAATATTATATGTGAGTGAATTGTAGGATTAATTATAGGTATATCACCTAACCTCTACCATATGGATTGTAAGTTTTTTTTACAAAAAGTCAATCAAGGATTTTTCATGGGTTTTGTATTGGTAATTAGTAATGAATAATGGAAATTTTTCCCCTTATATATCATCTAATTATTTATCAAAAAAAACCAAGGTTGTCTCTTCTTTCGATATAAAATCATAATTTCCATTTTTTGGGAAACACACCTATTCCATTGTATTTGAAATGGAAAATTGATCATATAAGGCCAAGAATTCATTGAAGATACTAGAATCTTAAATAGATTTACTAACATATTTATGTGAATTTCAAAATAGAAAACTAGTAAATGAATGGTGCTTCATGGATTCAATAATATTTAATTTCATCATTTTCACTCCATGATCAATGTTAAGGGTTCCATTATGTAAATTTGTTACTATATTTTCCTAATTTAGGAATTCTATTCGAAAATTTATTGGTTAATAGCCAGATTCTTTTTTTCATCCCTTGAAAGAACAAATATGTCTCCTAAAAACGTCCATCCTTTTTCATATATAAGAACATCATAAAAACTCCAATTGGAAAACAAATACATTTGTTTTCAAGTTGAACCATCACTCTTGTGTGCTTAAATTGTCCTATTATCAGTGTTGAGAACACGAAGTGATGAATCACAATGATGGAAGAACCAAGATCACATAAATAATCAAAATAATTTATAGAATGGATAGTGTGGGGAATATAAAACTTCCCATGATTGTAACACCCCATGATTTCATAGTACGTTATCTCTTCAAAGTAATTCAATAACTTGCACTACACGCAACACTGAGTTCAAGCACATTGTGACATACCAAACTAGCTATTCAAAATTAGGTTATGAATATTATTAACTTAATTTTGAATTTTATATACTCCATATAATTTTAGAATCCATATTATGTGTTTCATAGATAGTATATAAGAACAAAATCATTTTTTCAGATAAAAGAAGTATTTTTTCAAAAATTAAATTTTATCACCTTTTAATGGTGAACCATTTTTTAAAACCAATATTTGACACTTATATATATATAATTTAATGAATTTAAATTCTTCTTTAGAACATGGACATTAAAATTTAGTTTGTATAACTTTTTGG
The DNA here is from genome assembly GCA_963277665.1 of Viscum album. NCBI lineage: Eukaryota > Viridiplantae > Streptophyta > Magnoliopsida > Santalales > Viscaceae > Viscum > Viscum album. The sequence goes on along the minus strand of OY728121.1, from coordinate 1,649,748,054 downwards.
TAATTTTCTAATAACTTTTCTAATTTGATGAATAGTAAAAAATAATAAATTTTAATTGAAAAAAAATTAAATTGAAATATTTTATAGTGTTAAATTATTCATTTTAATGGTTTGGAAGTATAATTATATTATATTTTTCTCATTTAATACAATTTAGGTCATTATAAGTAATTTCACATTTATATTTGACATTAACATATGTTAATGTTTTGATAGTTTTTACTTTTTAAAAACCCGCTTTTTGGTTTTGGCAATAGGAATAAATTTTTAATTGAACCATGAAAATTATATGTTTTCAATTTTGTAAAATAGATTAATTTTTCAATTTTTAATATCAAAATTATCTTATTGTGATTTTTTGGTATTTTTCAGAAAATTATCAACTTTGGATAAATAGTGAAAAACACTAAGTTACTGTTCCAAACAGACATTTTATTTAAATAATTATTTATTTTATTTAAATTCAATTTAAGTGAAAATATATATATAATACCTATATAAGTTCAATTTAATTCATTGTAGTCATTTTATAATAAAATTCGTTGTATCAATTTTATTGAACTTTTTAAGGTCTTTTACCCACCTTCTATGCACATTTTTAAATTTGCATAAAACAAAATTTTACCACTTCTGTGAATTGAATAAAAAAAAGAGACAAGGTTGAAATCAGTAAGTAAAAGGTGGTCCAATTAGATGAAAATAATGTTTGATGAATAGTATCTTTTGACTTTTATTTACCATGGTTAAAAGTAAATAAGGTAATTAAAGGTAAAAAATATTTTATAATTGCCAAAACACATGTCCTAATTCAATTGGATTAATGTATTTAGGCCAAAAAAACCTTAGGAATAAAATATGATCCTTTTGGTTCATTTGTATTAGATTAGGACATTTATTATTATTTTAGTTAATAAATAGTTAAAAGTGTTAAATTCAAAGTTAAATAACTAAATCATTTCTAATAAAGGATATATATAATATAAGTTCGACTATAAATATTTATTATAAGTCTAATATTATTTCCTACATAATGGTATTTTATTTATTATTTTTAATGATTAAATAATTAAATGTATTTATGAAACAATGATGATGCAGTAATTATTTTATCATTGAAAGATTAAAATAATTGATATTATAAATATAACAATAATTTCAAATTGAGTTTTTTTTGTTTCCATCCACTAATTTTATAGCTTAATATAAAATTTTTGTATTGATTAAATAATTTTTTTTAAGTGATAAAGTTTTTATGATTGTAACTAAAACAAAATACCAAATAGTGTCAAAATTGAAATAAATGAGTTTTTAAAACAAACACTATATTATTAAATGATATAATATTTATAAAATCAAATGTTTAGAAAAAGGATATAAATAAGATTATATATTTTAATAATGAACCACCTGGGGTTCACTTGGATTTTTATAATATGTTTATTAACCATTTATTATAATAATAGAAGAGGACATGGTAAAGGATAAACTATTTAACTATGAGTTAATTCTAAAACATAGAGTTAATATGGTTACCTAAACTTGTATAAAACCTATTGTTTGAGAGGATTTCTACCCATAACCACCTTATATTAGAAATAAAATAATTTTAATCCATTATAAAACGAGAATGATTTTATAATAAATTCATATTTCAAACTTTTTCTAAAGTGACCCTCACCTCTATTGTAAAAGGGTACTTCCCATTCTCTCAAAATCACACATCCAAAGCCATTTTTCTCATCCAAACCAAGCCCAAATATCTTCCCAACATCCCTCACTTCAACCTATAGGACTTACATTGAGCATAAGTCCAACCTAAGGAGATTTTTTGTTCAAATCAAAAGGTAACACACAAAGAAGAGGAAATTATTTTATCAGCACTTCCAAAGTTTAAATTTTATTCCACTTTTTTTTTATTTCCATAAAAAAATAATAAATGTAGTAACTTACTCATACATTGATGTTACTATTAATATTGTTCAACTATATTATTTATTCTATCAGTCCTATTAATTATAATGTCATCATGCATCCGCATATACGGCTTATCGTCTCTACGCTGTGGTGTAATTTCTTATTCAGCACTATGATATTTGGATGGATATAATGATGTGTAATATGTATATAAATAATGAAAATAACATGATAATTTATATATAAAATTAATATACTATCCAATTCCACACCTTTTAATCATTAAAAAAATTATATCATCACTTGTGTGTACGTACGACTTACCGTCTGCAAGACACGATATGATTCATTTTGAGGTTCACCATTAAATAATGATTATAAAAATATATATTATTAATAATTATGTATTATATGACATGATAATTCTACTTGAGATGTATATATATATATATCTATTTACTTACATATATCTTATTTACTTACTTGCATTCAATATGATATGAAAACGGAAACCTCATTTATGCGTGCGTACGGTCTACCGTCTCCATAAACAGTGATTTCCGTATCATATATCTATATATTATAAATATATATATTCTAAATATATATTATATATAAGTCATGTTTTATATTATGGATGTATTTAAATCATGATCTAAATGATACAATCAAGAATAACGAGTTAAAACACATACGATAAAGAAATTGATTATTACCCGAAATGTTAATTTAATATGGAAATAATTTTTAAAGGGGTAGTATAAAGTCATAAATGAATCATGTATGATATAATAAATATTAATATGGTTCTGGTATAATTTAATAACATTCTATTATCATTATACGGGAGGTTAAACAAACCCTAGACCAAAGGAATGTGCAAGGTAAGGTTTAATTCATCAATCTCATTATTATCCGAGATTGTTTATGTGTAATTATTTTCCAGGTAATATTTATTATCCTTGTACATGATTCATAAAATAAATTTAAAAATTATTCTCTTAAGGTAATATTTAACTAATTCTTTTAAATGTTTTAAATATTTATTCTCCTAAATCTTTAACATTAATGTCCATGTTTTCAAAATAGTTTTAAGGATTTGTTTATATGGACATGATTGTTTTAAAATGTTAATTAATTTAAAAAGTTTCAAATTGGTATGGTAAAATTTTATTCAAAAATTAATTTTAATTGAATTCATTTATAAATGTGTGACTTTTAAATGATTTCACTAAAGGGTTTTTTTCTCTCAAAATGTTTTGTTGATCATTTTTAACTGTGTCAACATTCTTTTCTGGATATTATTCTTGAATAAGTTTGATTTATTATAATACTATCTCCCATATTATATTGAATGAGTTATGATATGTTTGAATGTGGGTGTTATATTTTTAAACCCTTCATGATTTATGGTTGAAATATTGAAATTTCATATGATATTTTTAATATGAATGTTTATGTTATGTTTCAACATTTTTAATTGAGTAATGCAATGGACTTAGTAAGTGACGTGTGGGGCCTTCTATAGCCCCTCAATTCATCAGTAGGTCTCATGAGACAAACTACTATCTTGGAACAAGGCCTTGAAATAACATTATTTTTAGTCTTGGCACGAGGCCATGACTATCTGGTAATGATGTCCGGAATTAGGCGTTCCCTCATTATGAATTTAATTATTACATGTGATTATTCAGCTATTAGAATATCCATGTGCATGTTTATGTGGTAATGTTTGTTTATTTTCTCCATATTGTGTTAAATTTTATGTTTAAGAGGTTTTATTTTTTATTACATATCATTCCATAAAAGTTTATAGCTTCTGAATAATTATTTTCCATTACTGAGCATTTGAGCTCACCCCTTTCTTATATTTTGTTTTCCCAGGATTCTAAGATGTGTATTATGGTTGATATGCATGGTTAATCTAGGGGATTTATGGAATTATAAATTTATTATTTAGGTTTTGTTTTATGTTTGAATGTGTAATGTAACATTCGTGTATGTAATATATTTCCCAATACTGCTAAACTGATCGATCTAACGGGACTTGATTCCTTGTAATCATGCCATTGTATTGAAATAATGCATCGGCTCTGGGCTTCTGGGGTCATGGAATTACAGTTGGTATCTGAGGAAGTTTAGAAACGTCCTTGGTGATAGATTTAAATAAACTCTGATTTTGAAACATTAAACTAAGATAGGCATTGAGGATTAGTATAGAAGAAATTCCTATAATTTGGGTAATGTACAGATTTTTTGAATTTTCCAAGCAATAAATCAATGTCTGGATACAAGAAATTAGTGGCGGTTCTGGCACAGATGTACCTAGGAGTGAAAACACTGACAAGGAGTTTCTAGCTAGACCCAGGGTATTGAGATACATGACAACATTCCATGTTGCGCTCCTGGTTACGAAACTCTCAAGGGATATTATTTGTATAATTCAAATTTTCCTTACAAACCATTTCAATGGATTTAAGAGTAAATACTTCCTCGATGAAAACATTTTTATGATTATGGATTATATTCATATACTTTTCAATATTCATTAGGTATTTTACAATTTTTGAATTATGCGTTTCAATTCATAAACTAGCCTACTGTATTCCATTGTTTAGAAATGGTGTCGAGTTGAAGTAATGAGAACTCCAGAAATACGCATGAACCAAAGAGTAAGAAGGATCATATCTTCATGGTATTATGAAAACATTTAGAAGGGAAATATTCTTCCATGTATTCTAAACATATAAGGAAATATTATCATGTTTTAATAAGATAAGTAATGAATTATTGAATTTCTATGGATTTAAAGGGATGCCAGTGAAAAAAGGATTGTATAGAGAAAGATAGATAATGGGAAGAACGGAAAAAAGGATTTTCCCATATGAGATAACTATAGGAAGAGCCATCCTGGTAAATTATTAAAGGGAATTTGAGTTTGTTATAAGTGGGGAGAAAAAGGACACCATGTATGTGATTGCAAGGGTAGGAAAAATGTTTCAAATGTATAATGGTTCATCTGCAAGGAGTTGGGACACTACGTGAATCAATGTCCCAATCATCAAAGTATGTCAAAAATGATGTTGTCGGATAATAATCAAGTTATGATACTACCACATATGAATAGGAATGACTAGTGTTCTTATGATTTTATTAGAAAATTATTTCATTTGAGTGTCTTATAAAGGTGTAATCATTATATGAATTATGTAGTATGTAAGGATTGTACTGTAGTACTATTTCATTAAGGATTTGAGATTAAATGGTTCTATGAAATGTGGATCAATAACAAAATAATATTTTTTTGAAAATATATGGTTGAAGGAAAGATAAAATTTAATATGGTCTTGATAATGAGGTATTGATTCTAGAATAAGAGATGATTGATTTGGATAAATTATATTGGATATTATTGACATCCTTGGAACTGATTAATGGTTTCTTTATTTCATCATTGTTGGAGTAATAAAAATTTTTGTATTTAAGGAGTATATCAAATATTCTATAAGTAAGAAGGGAGCATAAATTTATTCAACATGTTTTTTGGGTAATTTATGGTGTTACCATGTTTTAAGATAATACATGATGATAGTATTCACATGTTATTCTGTGGAAAAACAGATATCTTCATTATGATTACCTTCCTTGTTAATTATGGACAATGAGTTCGAATAGAAGTATTTTGGATAAGTCTAAAGGTTTGAATGGATTAAGTTGGAAATTGGATACTATTTTTAAGGATAAAAAATTTATTAATATTATTTTGGGATTATTATAAAAAGGACAACTTGGGGGTCGGGTGAAAACTCGTCGCGTCCGTCAAAGCCATGAGACTTGTACCCGTGACTGAAGGGCAACATGGGCGCATAACCTACCACTAGCATAAGAGATTTCCTAGATTATATAATGGAGTTATTTTAAGACTAAAAATGATTTATAAGTTCATTATTATTGGAACCAAATACGTTTATGATAAATAGAATATTTCTGAAATCTATTATCTTTTGTAGTGAAAGATGAGTTTGTGGTAGGAATTTGTTGAAGGATGAAACTCTATATGTCAAATATATTTTTTTATTCATATTATATTCATAGATAAATTCTTACACATTAGTTAAGTGATATTAAAACAAAAAAAAATTTATCCTAATACCTTATGTTTTGTTGAACTGTTGATATTTTACATCATATAGATTGATGGCTTCGTGTCCCTTAATTTTACATTTTTTGTGATTGATGACCTCAATCAATCAACATAAATATTTAAATTTTTCTTCCAATTTTGTGTCTCTATTTTCCACCAATGTTCTCTAAATTGAAATCATAATTGGGTGGCGACTTTTTCATTTCCCTTTCCCTCTTATTAAGACAAAATTTCATTAACCCAATTTTCGATGTAGGTTTTCCACAAAGGAATTTTTCTATTTTATCCTTTTATTTTGGAAGAAAAATTTCAAATTTAAAAGATGAAATTTATTGAAGGAGGAGATATTGTGACCCCCCAAGATTTAATAGTACGTTAACTCTTAAAAAAATTCAATAACATGCGCTACATGCAACACCAATTTCGAGCACACCACGACTTACCAAACTAGCCATTGAAAAAGCAGTTATGAATAGTATTAACTGAATTTTTAATTTTATACACTCCATATTATTTTAAAATCCATACTATGTGTTTATTAGTAATAATATAAGAATAAATTCATTTTTTTATATAAAAGAAGTATTTTTCAAAAAAAGAAATTTTAACGCCTTTAAATGGTAAAACCTTTTTAAAACCAATATTTTAAACCTTAATATATTAAATTTAATGAAAATAAATTGTTATTTAGAATAGGTAAATAATAATTAATATTGGATAAATTTTTGGTACTTTTCTGATAACTTTCATATTTTGATGAATAGTGAAAATACAATTTTTTTTTGAATACAGATTTTTTAATTGAAATAAATTATAGTGTTAAATTATTATTTTCAATGGTTTTTAAGTATAATTAGATTATATTTTTATCATTTATTACAATTTAGGTCATTATAAGTAATTTCACATTTAAATTTGACACAGACATGTATCAATCTTTTGATAGTTTTTACTTTTTAAAAGCCCTCTTTTTGTTTTTACAAAGGGAGTAAATTTTAAATGTATTAATTAAAATTCTATTCTTTGAATTTGGTACAATATAATTCAATTTTGAATCTGGAATATCAACATTATCTTAGGGTGAATTTTTGGAATTTTTATGAAAACATTCAATTTTTGATGAATAGTTAAAAACACTATGTTACTATTTAAACCCGACTTCTTATTTAAATTTATTTTATATCAAAATATATTTATAATACATATATAAGTTAAATATAATTAATTTGAGTCATTTTATAATAAAATTATATGTATAAAATTTCATTGAACTTTTTAATGTCTTATACCAACCTTTTATGCACATTTTCAAATTTGGATAAAAAGAAATTTTACAACTTTTGTAAATTGAATTTCAAAAATCTGGGAGACACAGTTGACACCAAAAAGTAAAATGTGGTTAAATATGTTGAATATAATTTTTTATGAATAGTAACTATTTACTTTTATTTACCACCGATAAAAGTAAATAAGGTAATTAAAGGTAAAAATGGTATTATAATTACCCTTACACATGCCATAATTCTACTGGATAAATGAATTTTGACCAAAACCAACCTTATCAATATAATATGATTATATTGGTACACTTTTATTAGATTAGAAAATTTATTATTATTTTATTTAAAGAAGCAATAAAAGAGTTAAATTAAAAGTTTAATAAATAAAACATTTTTAATATATGGTAATATATAACATAAATTCGACTACAATTATTCATTAGAAAGATAAAATTATTTCCTAAATAATGGAATTTTATTTATAATTCTTAGATATTGAATAATTAAATTTATTTAAGAAAAAATGATGATGTAGTAATTACTTTATCAATGAAAGATTAAAATAATTGATATAATAAATATAACAATTAATATAAATTGAGGCTTTTTATGCCATCCACGTATTTTCTAGGTTAATATGAATTGTTTTTATGTATTAAATAATTTTTTTTCAAGTGATAAATTTTTTATGACATTAACAAAAACAAAATACCAAATATTTTCAAAATTGACATAAATGATTTTTTTAAAAACAAATACTATATTATTAGTTGATATAATATTTATAAATTCTAAAGATTGGCCAACATACTTAAATAAGATTAGATATGTCAATAATTAACCACTTGGGGTTCTTTTGGGTTTTTATAATATGCTTATTAACCATTTATTATAATAATACAAGAGGACATGATAAAAGTAAAACTATTTAACTAATAGTTAAATCTAAAACATAGTGTTAATATGGTGACCTAAACATTTCTAAAACATATTGGATGAGAGGATTTAGAACCATACCCATCTTAAAGTTTAAATAAATCAATTTGGGGCCATTAGAAACCGAAATTTATTTTATAATAAAATCATATTTCAAACTTTTTCTAAAGTTAACATCTCCTCTCTTATAAATGTGTACATTCCCTTATCTCAAAATCACACCTCCAAATCCATTTGGCATGGACAAGCCCTACCAAAATATCCTCCAAACTTCCTTCACTTCATCCTAGAGTCATAACCTTGAGCATAAAGCCAACCTAAGGAGCCGTTTTTCATATCAAAAGGAAACACCCAAAGAAGAGGTAATTATTTTATCAACTCTTTCAATGTTGTTTTCATCGTCCAATTTATTTTTCATTGTTATTTCCTTAACAAAAAACTCTATTTCCATCTATATACTATGATTTTTATATGAATATGTTATACCATATTCATTATTATATTTATCCTATGAATGATAATGTCACCATGTGTGCTTATGTATGGCTTATCGTCTCCACGTAATGGTGTAATTTTTTATTCAACACTATATTATTTGGATGGATATAATGATGCCTAATATTTATATAAATAATAAAAATAACATGATAATTTCTATGTAAAATTAATATACCATCCAATTCAACACCTTTTAATCATTAAGGAAATGATTTCGTCGCTTGTGTGTATGTATGACTAACTATCTCCACGACGTGGTGAAATTCATTTCCAGGTTCACCGTTCGATGATGATTATAAATATATATATTATTAATAAGTATGTAATATATGAAATAATAATTTTACTGGAGGTTTTTATTTATATATATGTGTGTTTACTTACAAAAATCTTCTTCATTTACATTCGTTCAATACGATATGAAAACGGAAACATCGTTTATGCGTATGTACGACCTACCGTCTCCCTAAATGGTGATTTCCATTTCATATATATATTTATTATACATATTTATATTCTAAATATATATTATATATAAATCATTTTTTATATTCTTGAAGTATTTAAATCATGATCTAAATGATACAATCAATAATAACAAGTTAAAACATGTGCGATAAAGAAAATAATTATTACCCGAAATGTTAATTTAACATGGAAATCATTATTAAATGGGTAGTATAAATTCATAAATGAATCCTGTATGATATATTAAATATTAATATGGTTTTGGTATAGTTTAATAACATACTATGGATATTATACATGAGGTTAAACGCACCCTTGACCAAAGTAATGTGCTAGGTAAGGGTTAATTCCTCAATCTCAGTATTATGTGAGATTGTTTATATGTAAGTATTTTCAGGGAAATATTTATTATAAATGTCCATGTATCATAAAATAAATTTTAAAATGTTTTTTTTAAGGTGATCTTTAACTAAAACATCATTTTAAATGTTTAAAATATTTATTCTTCTAAATATTTTTCATTAATGTCCATGTTTTCAAAATGGTTTAAGGATTTATTTATATGGACACAATTGTTTTAAAATGATAATTCTTTTCAAAAGATTCATATTGGTATGGGAAAAATTGATTAAAAAAATCTCTATTAAATGAATTCCTTTATAAATGTTTGACTTTTTAATGATTTCACAAAAAGGGATATTTCTCTCAAAAAAATTACTGAGCATTTACAACTATGTCAACATTATTTACTGGATACTGTTCTTGATTAAGTTTGATTTTTTATAATATGATCATCCATATAATATTTAATGAGTAATGATATGTTTGATGGTGGAAGTGATATTTTTATACCCTTCAAATTTTATGGTTGAAGTATTAACATTTAGTATACTAGTTTTAACACCAATGTTTATGTTATGTTTCAACATTTTCATATGTGGAATGTAGTGGACTTAGTAAGTGACAGGTGGGGCCCACTTTTTCCCCCCAAATCATCGGTAGGTCTCATGAGAAAAATATTGTCTTGGCACAAGGCCTTGACAAAAAAATTATTTTTAGACTTGGCACGAGGCCTTGACGGGGTGCTAATGATGTCCGGTGTTAGGAATTCCCTCATTATGAAATTAATTATTACATGTGAATATTTGACTTGTAGAATGTCCATGTGCATGTTTATGTGGTAATGATTAATTTATTTTCTCGGCATTATGTTCAATTTTATGTTTAAAATGTTGTTGTTTTTATTACACATCTTTCCTTAAAAGTATATAGATTCTGCTAAATTATTCCCCCTTACTGAGCATCTGAGCTCACCAATTTCTTATGTTTTGTTTTCCTAGGATTCTAATAAGTGTATTATGATTGATATGCATGGTTTAGATATAGTAATATTGATGTTATGAATGGATTATTTATGTTTTGTTTTATGTTTGAATGTGTAATGTAACGTTCATGTGTGTAATCTATTTTCTAAGACAACTAAACTGATCAGTCCTTCAGGACGTGATTCCTTATAATCATGTCAATGTATTAAAATAATGCAATGGCTCCAGGCATCTGGGGTCAGGACATTACAAATATCATGACATTTTTTGGGCATTGGTGATCTAATAAGAGTTGAGAAACTTCTTCCTAAGCTTATTCTCCCATTACCATCAAGTATCATTCTTTTTGTGAAAATAGATTTATTATATTTGGAATACATAGAAATTTTATGGATGGATTTGAAAAGTGGTATATTGATTTTACTTTTGGATTATTTAATTTTCATTTTAATTTATTCTTCTTAGAGAAATTTTGACTTGGAAAAAAAATAATGAAATAGTAGGGGAGTATCCTTCTTCTATATCCATTCCATTTATTAGGGTTTTTCCTGTATTTTCTTCCTAAAAAATTTAACTTAATTATTCTTTCCTCATGTATTTTTATATTGGTTGGCAAGGTTGAACATCTAGAATTTTTTTTGGATTAAAATCCATGTTTTATTCAGGTTTATCTTGAAATTCATTGGTTTCATGTGGCTGAATATCTCTTCCAACAATTTTTGTAATCATTCCAACATTCTAATTTAGATTCAAGGCTTTTTTGTCATATGTATTCTATTTGTTTTTAATATTATTTCAATGAGACTTTCATACATACATGAAAAATATTCCAAAAAAATATTCAACTCTTACACCTCTACTCTTATTAGTGTTTATCAGGGAGGAAATAACTTCTTTAAGGATTTCCATAAGGATAATTTAAGAAGGGGTTGTGGTAAATTTTTATTCTAGTGCTGCTACATGTAATTTTTTTGGAGAGGTTTTGTGTTTTCAAAGTGTTATTGAAATGAGGTTAAAATTTGTATTGATTCCCAAATTGGGGTTCTAGTCTAGTAATGTTGTCTTCCAAATCCTTGTTGGGATTTAGATTTTTCCCTTCATGGATGATTGTGTTTGAATTTTATTGTTTGGAAATCATTTGTACAACATTCCACCCATTTTATTCCATCTCATTGATCAGTAATGTGATTAGGTGGGGAACATAAACCACATATATGATGTGGGAACAATTTATGACTCACTTGCTTCATATCCATTTTCCTCACTAAAGATGTTAGTACATAAATATTTCTTTTAGATGAAGATAAATAATTATACATTTTTACCTCATGAATACCTCTAATACATATACCACTTATTTCAAATTTATATGATTTCTATTCAATATTATTGATCATTATCCAAGATTCGATTAGTTATATTATAATCAAAGGTCCTCTAATGAATTCATCCTATATAATTTTATCATTTTACAGTACTCCATGGAGGAAGATGTCGAAAATGTGGTGTTCTTCAATATCTTAGTGAGGTCATTGTGAATATTGGTTCTTGAATATTTCCCAATTCTCAGAAATAATTTCTCCAGATCACTGTCATATGGAATATATCTCCTTCTTTATCGTTGTTTCTCTCTGATTTTGGGGTTAATATTGGCAAGAAATACCTATACGGGTCTTCCCTGTCATGGGTATCTCTGGGATGTTGGCAATAAAATATGACCTTGGAAGATCATTCATGATAAAAAGAGAATTCACTCCACTTGACTTGATATATTTCCACTCTTAATATTCTAATATTTAAAAAAACATAGTTGAATTATCAAATATACCTATTTGGATCGTCACGTGAAACACTTTAGAATTTTGGTAGCACTATAATCATATTAAAATTTAATATAAACATATTTTTCAGTAATGGAGTAAATAATTGATTCTATTTATTGGAAAATTAGGGGCTAAAGGTCCCAAAATTTTTAGTTTCAATGTATTTCAATATTTTGGGGTTCATAGTGAACAACACAAGTATCACCACAGTACTATAGATTACCATATTTATATTTATTATTGTAATTAAGTCTCCAATGTGATGTTAGAAAAGTTCTTTCCATTATAGGATTAAATGGGAATAGTTCTACATTAGAGATCCTAGTCATGCAATTTGTAGACAAATATAGGAACTACCTCCCCAACAATGGTTCTTTTTTTTCACACACACCAATCTTGGGTTGTGGTACATGAAAAATTATTTCATAGCTAATATAGTTTTAGTGCTATCCTGGGTTTCCTCCAAGTAGTAGTGATCTAATCTAGTGTCATGGGTGAAAATCGAAATTAAGTAGATCATGATTTTTTAGACTAGTGATCAATGAAACAAATATCAATAAACCCTGGTGAGATATGAGTGATTAAGATATGGTAAACTATATATTAGTGATGTTATCATGGTATTTTCCAAATAAATATCATTCCTTTTCAATTTATTTGTTGAATATTTTCACAATCACGTACCCTTTTCATCGTTGATCATGTACGATAAAAGTGAAATAGTCCTAATAAGTTCCTTACATTGGACAACTCTCCTTCCTATGTGAAAAATTAAAGATGAATCACTCTTTATTTACATAGGAAATTCATAATGAAGAATTTTTATTCCAAGGAATCTGTGTTTGATCACATCTTATTCATTATTTGTTTATTAATCAATAGTCACTCTATACAAAGTCATTGAACAATTGATTGATATAGTCTATAATCAATCAGAGTGATATAAGAATTATAAAATAAATGAAATAATTAACTAAAAAGTGAATCAAAAACACATTCAAATGAAATATTATTATAAAATAATTAAATTGAAAAAATAATCAATTAAAATGAATCAATGTATTATAATTTTGATCATAGACTCGGGAATAACAAATTGGTAACCTCCACTTCGCTAATTATAAAAGAATTTTAACATCCATTACAAAAAAACCAATGCAGTTTTTCATGGAAGAATAGAAATTAAAAAATGTAAAGTAGTGAGAAAATAAAATAAATCAAGGGAAAAGGATGTGTATTCTTTTATCATACTATAAATTTATTTATTTATCCCCTTCTCACCATAGTTCATCCTGGTATTTATAGGAAATATATTTCCCCAAATTTAGGATCTTGATTCTCTAAAATATATTCCTTAAATTTTCAAACATCTCTTCTATTTGAATTTATCCAATTTTTTGGTTTTTTATCTATGTGTATATCCCAATGTTTCAATTTTAAATTACTATCATACATGGAAAAAACATAGCTTTTACTTACAAATATTCCAATATATTCAACTTATGTTGTATCTGTATTCAAATTACATTTATTCATTAAAGATAAATTCCACGTCCCAATTGGAATATAACATGGAATTTATTTCTATCTCAAGTATATTCATGGAGGTTCCTCAGTTGAGACTTTCTTTTCAATGACTGTATTATAGGAAATTCCTAAATCACACATTTTCTTTTTGTGTTCATTTTTCCTTCCAACATTCATGCCCACCATGGGATATCAGTATTCTATGGTACATGGATCAATCACAATTGTGTTATTAATATTAAATCAATACTACTATTTCATCCTCAACAACCCATATTCATGTTTCTTAGTATAATCATTAGGTTTCAAAAAGATTATTTTTAAAAAAAAATTAATAATATGAAGTTCAATGATTAAAGTGATCATGGCTAGCATACTAAGGAAGCTCCAACCCCATCCTTCATCATGTGAGGACCAAAAAAATAAGAATGTTCTAGTACATCATCCATGAAGTAGATTGGTTGAAGTATAGTCACCACTCACATATCAGTTTTGATTCCCTCATAGACTCAATAAAAACACATCACAATCACATGAGCATAGATGTGGTAGATGGAAGTCAGAATAGTGATAGTGGAAAATGGGAAGTGGTAACAAAGAACCTATAATGGAGTAGATGAACTGGTAGCAAGTGGTAAAGGTAGAGATAGTATTATATTACTTGAATTTCAATTAAAATCTCTAGATGTAGGAAGTGACGGTAGTGGAAAAAAATATGAGGTTGCTGGAAGATGAAAGACTCATTAGTAGTATGGGATAGTTATAGTATATTATAGTTGTAGCATCTAGTAGTATCACGCAATAGAATAAGGCCATTGAGATTATCTAGAAATATGATTTATTGGTAGTATAGGTATGTATCAGATGATGGAATCTCTAACTATATCATTCCACAACTATATAACATTTTGGTGGCATGGTAATGAAGAAAACAGATATTATGATGTCAATGGAGGTGGCAGACACTGGCACTTCCAAAAAAAGATGGTAGAAAACCATTATTGTTATTTGGTTTCCTCACAATGGCGCAGAAATGGTAATGCTCTCCATTTTCTAAAAATTTTGAATCTTACCCATCATATCAGACCCATAGGGAATCACCTCCACCTTTCAAGGTTGAATATAGAATTTCAAGGATTCAGGGTGGCTTGTGGATATAATCTGATCCTGACAGTGTAATGATGGATGCCTTCGGAGTGTAGTTTTTATGGTTTGGAGTTGGTAGGAGTGGACAACAGTAATTAGGTTTATCTGAGTTAATGTAGATTGAGATTGTGAAATGATTTAATCATTTTCATAATTATAGAATATTGGTAATGAAAATTCCTACACACATCAATTGATAACATGATACAGAATTTAATATTATGCTTAATGAACTGACCCCATCTCATAATCCTACTCCAGGGATGGTCTCCTGGTTAAATCAAACACCTTAAATAATAAAATTTTACCAATAATTAAGGGAAAAGTTGGCCTTGAACAACCCAATTCTTGCATTTTCCATCCATAAACTATATACTCCACACTGAACACTGGCCATCCCACCATGCTTTCATGGTCGGTTTTCTCCCTTGGGGATTCCATAAGACATGATGTTGGGTTTGGGTTTGTTGGGACCACTTTGTGTACAAGGTTGTATTTGTTGTCAATAGTTTCCAATGAATATCAAAATAAATAATGGGATTCAAAATAACTCCAAAGTTATTGATAGAAAAGCATTATTTCATGAGGGATCATGTAAAGATTTGAAGATTTATGAATGACTGTAAAAAGATGAGAAGAAATTTCTAGTGATATTTAATGTTGACTTGAAAGATTGAATTTTTTAGAAGAAAGGGATTCTGGTAAGTTGTTTTACATTCCCTGGAGAATCTAATGATGATGGAGCTGATCGTTCATAGAGTATATATCATGGTGTAAGGTGTTCGTGATTAAAGTCACTGACTATTGAAGAATAAATATGGATCTGAATTAGCATGGGTGTTCTCTCCGTAGAAGATATTTATGGTGGTGTCATTTCCTAGCGTTTCACAAATTTTTGATCCTAAAAATAGTGATTTTGTTTTTAGAAATGGAAGCATTTCTGTATAACAGTGAAGGAGATGCGGAATAGTGAAGGAAATCGGAAAAGGAAGCAAATTGTGTACCTAGGAACATGGATCGTGTACCATGTTCCAATAATGGTTTGAGGCCACGTACTTGGATGTAGTAATGGTAAATGGAGTGGTGTGCATAACTGAAAATGGTTTGCAGCGATGGTACGCGGTGAAGGCTTGCGATAAGAGAGAATAGTATGCAGAATAGTGTGTGGAACAGGTTTTGGTACTGAAAATGGTTCTCGATGGATTGAGTTGCAACACAGGGAATGGTTCGTCTTTGGTGGAAGAGATGCAGTTCATGGACTTCCAGACACACAGTATGCGGTGAAGGTTCACAGTTCATAGGAGGGTCACAGTATGCGGTGGAGTCTCACTGTACGCAAATGGAGTTCATTATGTGGTGAAGTTTGTCCCATATTGAAAATTTGGGTAAAATGGATTAGAAAAATTTGGGGAATTATTTTCCTATATAACTAGTGTTAATCCCATAATTATGTTGAGAGAAATTCGATAAGAAAATATTATTGATGTGGAAGACCTCGGTTACATTTGAAATTGGTATGCAGGATAGATTCTACGTAGGGTGAAGTGGTACGAGAAATAAAAAATAGTTTGTGAAATGGAAAGGATTAATTCGTGGAAGATATTTTTCATAAGGAAAAAAATGTATGCAGGAGATGAAATAATTCGCATAATTTGAAGAACAAGGCTGCATAAGGAAGAAACGGTATGCCAAGATGATATACAGAGGTAGTATATAAAGGTGGTACATGAAGGAAGTATGTGAAGACGATACACGAAGGTGGTACCTGAAGGTGGTATGCGAAGGAGGTAAGTCGAGGTGGTATATAGAGGCCATACCCAGAGGCAGTACGCCGAGGTAGTGCACGAAGCAGGTGCGGTGTGCGGATCAAAATCATAGAAGGCACGGTGTGTAGATCTGGTGCAGTGCACAGAGAAGATGTGGTATGTTAATAATGGGCAGTACACAGAGCAGGTGTGGTATGCTGAGGAGGGGTTGTGTGTGGAATTGGCACGGTACTCAGACCAGGTATGGTACATAGTGCATGCGTGGTACGCAGATCAGACACTGTTTGCAGAATCAGGGATAGTTCCTTGAAACGATAACATCATAAATAGATTTTGTTATACTAGAGAATAAAAAAGGAATAAGTTCTAGTGAATTCAGTATTTTCACTAAAGGAGAAAACTTATTATAAAATAAAATCAATTCCAGACTTCAATTCAAGCAGTGTCTCATTTGGAATAGAGACAAAAACTTTTCATACCAATCTGTTGATGTTGCCTTCATGTCGATAAACTGAGTGAGACCTCTTCCAAGGCAGGGAGCCAGTGGGAGTCAATGAACATGATTCAAGGGAAGCAGTGGGATATCCCTAAACCATTGTAATGGCAGTTTTCCTGGGACAAAGTGACTATGCCCAAATCATTGCAATCCATTGCTAGTGACGATAAGTGGAATTTGGTACAATTGGCATCCTATCGGCATCTGATCATGGGACGTAGCCTTTAGTGCTGAACCAAGGAAAAAGTGATGTGTTTTTCTTATGCATGTTTTAATTACCTCACATATACATCATTTGGGTTTAAACAAGTTACTACCAACATGGGAACAAGATCCAGTAAAGAATTGAAAAATTTGACACCCTGATTCACCCCCTCACCCCACCCCCCTTTCAGGGTGGTCTAGAGATCTATAATTTGAATAAGATCACGAAGGATTACATATGTTTGATACACTTTAGTAATTCTATTCTGAAGAGGATATGACTTTTCCTTCCTGAGTCAACAATGAAGAGTGGTCTTTATGAATGTTCAGCTATCTGTGTGCATAATTTTATACCCAGGAAGACCATGATGAATAGGAAAATGAAATATAAGAGATAGTTGAAGAAGTACCTATTATCTAAAGAAGATTATGATTCTCATTCACACTTCCTTTCTAATAATAAATAAATATCAGGATTAGAGTGTAAAAAAGCGTATGGCTCAAGATTCCACCAAACATATGGATTCCAACACAAGTGGTGTTGTTGATAAAATTTTTTCCTCACATGATCTTGCAAGTGATCATGAAAAATTAAGAACATATCTTCATGGTATTCCTGAAGAAGCAGTTGTTGCTATTTGTAGAATATTTCAATCCATGCAGGTTGAGATCACCCGACTAGAGAGTGAAGCTGAAAACATGGAACAGGGCTTAGTAGGAAAAATTTCATATTGTTATAATTTGTCGAGATAAATTGAAGCTTTGAAAAGAAATGAGTCAACAAGATACTAGAATATAGGATCCAGGTACTTGATGTTGAGCTGATGAAGAGCAACGAAAAAAATGTTTTATATTTCAATGAATCTTCCAATAATAACAAGAAACTCGAATACTAATTCCAAACAAGTTAAGATACATAAAGATGAGGTTGATATATTGAAGAAGACTTTTGAAGAGAATATTATCATGATGGAAGATCATAAGGTCATTCTCAATAAGAAATGCCATGAATTGGATACTCAGTTGACCAATCATGAGAAGAAACATATTGAGACTTCACAAAAGAATGAATCTATAGTTGTTGGTACTCAATGGTCACTAGAGGATTCTATTGTCAAAAGACCTCCAACATGTGATAAGAAGATCCTGAATTCACTCACTGATCTATCACAAGCAGATGAGAAAGTGAAGGAACCTCCCAAAAAATCTTGTACTATTGTTTATACAAAAAGATCAGGATGGAAGAACAATTATAAAAAGTATGGATGAGGAAAGGTGAGGACAAGAAACCTACCATCATGGCTATGGTGGATAAGAAGAAGAATTTGGAAGGTGGTTCTCTATATTGAGCACAAAAAATTAATAAGAAGGCCCAATTACGTCATAGAGGTGATGTAAAGAACACAGGATTTGTTGGACAATGTTTTTGCTGCAATAGATTTGAGCATTGTGCACTGGATTGTTGGTACAATACCTTAAACAAAAAATACACCGAGAAATCCAATATCAAACGGAAGATAGCCAGAGATGTAGAATCAAAATCTCTAGTTCTAGAAGAATCTATTTACCATAAACAGATTTGGAATTCTTGATAACATCTATGATGTATGTAATGACAGTGGTCACAAGTTAGGTACATGACCATGTCAACAAGCATTCACTATTGATACGAATAGAAGACCTTTGATGTCGTCTATGTATGAAGCATCTACCTTCAGAAGAAATCATAAGAATATTGTGAACACACACTTCCACAAAAAGATCTCATGTAGGGATGCCGAGAAGACCCTAGATTTTAGATCTGTGTAATTGAATGGAAATTCATCCAAAATAACAACGAAGAGGGATGACACACAGATGAACCTATGTGAAAGATCCAAACTTGATGCAATAGTTCCAAATGAATTTTTGGTCATCTGGAAATACTGTTTCAAAAGAATAAGGAAACATGTAGTTGAAAAGTCCAAGGCTAGTGATAAATGAAACAAAAAAGTTTCGCGTGATGATGATAAAGTACAAGAGATAATGAAAACCAAAATAAAAAAATTTGTTTAATAAGTTCTATGAGAGAGATGTATAAAATATGGTCACATTGAAAACGGTTTTCTATCCTTAATACCAGAACAAGAAGAAATATTTAAAAGGATTAAGAACATATCATTCATGATGGCTGTTAAGATGAGCAACTCTCCATGCAAATAGAAGATAATGTGAAAAGGGACATGCCACATAAGTACGAATCAGAAAATATGTCCAGATATGTGAGTATGAAGATTGGAGAAAATAGATCATCTTGGTTGAGAAAACCATCTCAGCCTTCCTACTAACATTGAATAAGAAAGGAGGAACCACCTTATTCCCTTAATCAATTTTTTATTTTATTTTTGTTGATAATAAAGGGAATTACAGGGGAAGCATGCTCTTAGGGAGAGGACCTGGGAAGTAGTGATTCTTGTCTACTCTTGAGAGTTAAGATGAAGAGTTTTTGTTCTTTGGAAGATTCTTAAATTGATATTCAATGATTAAAATTATGAAGGACCAACCTTGATGAAGATGGTGAAGAGTGTTTCCCTAGAGGGGGAGACAAATGAAGAATATTCTAAAATTTTTATTTCAATAATTATCAACATCAGTAGGTATTAAATGAAATTACAATAGAATTTTCATGAAGAACATGTCATTGGAAATAGTATTTCATTTCTCAATATCTCTTCCTTGGTCACTCAGAATGAAGATCATTTTACAAAGGGGGAGTAATAGAATTAATCGTTGATATAAGAAGAATGGATGTGCACCAACACTACATATCATGCCAATTGCAGTTGAATGTTTTTTGATCTTTTTATTAAAGTCTATGTCATAGTTTCAGGTTTACTATTCCCTTATCATATTCTGTTTCTTTATCCTAGAATGAAAGTGGAAAACCCTTGAAGAAAAAGTACACGAGTTCTCAACTCATGGGGTATCATGATCAGTGAATAATGGACAACCTTGTTGTCTAAATGAAATCCTCTTTTTTCTACACCAAGAATTGCTCAAGTAGACATAGAGTGAAATGATTTATGGATCATTTCTAATGTATGGATTGATTCCCTTTCCCTAGAAACATTGTATTTCTTGTCCAAAAGGGGGAGAGAAGTGAGACGGTAGTAAAGGGAGAGAGAAGATTCTTATTTTGATATTGATACCTTCATTTGAGGTGAACAATAAGGCATTGACAAAAAAATACAAAGGGGGGGATTGTTGGGACCACATTTTGTATAAGGTTGTTTTTATTTTAAAAAGGTGGAAATGGAGATCAAAATAATGATGCAAATTAAGAAGAACTCCAAAGTTATTGATATACATGAAATATTTCACAAGGGATCATGTGGAAATTTGAATATTTAAGAGTGATCATATAAAGATGAGAAGATGGTGCCAGTCATATTCAATATTGCTAGAAACATTGATGTTTCTAGATGATAGGGAAGTTAAAACGCTACAGAACATTCGCTGGAGAATATGACGATGTTGGAACTTATCATTCAAGGAGTATATATTATAGTGGAAGGAGTTTGTGATAAAATCTACTGACTATTGAAGAAGTAAGATGATGTTGAATTAGCTTGTGTGTTTTTCCAAAGTAGATATTTAATGTTTTTCTATTTCCCAGTGTTTCCCAAATTGTTGGACATCAAAATAACTATTTTTTTGGAAATGGAAGGATTTCTTCATAGAATTGAAGAAGATGTGGAACAGTGAAATAAATTGGAAATGGAAAAAAACTGCATACTTTGGAACATGGACCATGTACCATGTTCCTAGAATGGTTCAGTGCCATGTACCTGGCAGTGGAAATGGTACGCCGAGTGGTGTACCGAATGGAAATTGTTTTTAGTGACGCTATGTGGTGATGGTGTATAGTAAGCGGGAAAGGTATACTTAATGGGTTGTAGAACCAAAAATGGTTCATTGTGGAAAGAGTTTCAGTATGTGGAATGGCTCATAATTTGCAGAAGATATACAGTACCCTGACCGCCAGACACATGGTACATGGTGAAGATTCATAGTTTTCCAGAGGGTTTTAGTATACAATGGAGGCTCAGTATATGTGATAGAGTTTAGTATATGGTGAATCTTATCCCACATTGTAAATTTGTGTAAAGAATATTAGAAAAATATGCGGAGTTATTTTCATACATAATGAGTGTTAATCACATCATTAAGTTGAGCATGAATTCGACAAGAAAATATCATCTTTGTGGAAGATATCGGCTATGTCCTAAAGTGGTAGGTATGAGAGATTCTGTATAAGAA
The DNA here is from genome assembly GCA_963277665.1 of Viscum album. NCBI lineage: Eukaryota > Viridiplantae > Streptophyta > Magnoliopsida > Santalales > Viscaceae > Viscum > Viscum album. The sequence continues at coordinate 1,649,726,228 of OY728121.1, read as the reverse complement.
GAATTGGTACGCAAAAGACAAAATAGTTTTTGAAATTGGAAGGACTGGTCCACAGAAGAGATTTTGTGTAAAAAAAATGGTATTCATAAGATGAAATAATTTGTAGAATTTTAAGAAGAAGTCCATAGAAGGAATAAATGGTATGTTAAGGTAGTACATAGAGGTGGCACATGCAGGTAGTACGTGCAGGAGGTACGCGCAGGTTGTATGTGCTGGCAGTATACGCATGTGGTATGTGAAGGTGGTACACGAAAATGGTACGCGAAGGTAGTACGCGAAATTGATATGATGAGGAGGTACACATAGGCTATATATAGAGGCAGTATGCAGATATAGTGTGTGGAGAAGGCACAGTGCGTTGAGAAAGCACAATGCGCGGATTAGGTGTAACACCCGAGACTTTAATGAGAAATATTTTGTTTTTATATAAATCATCAAAGAAATCATTCACTATACACAATACTAGATTGGCTTGCTTTACACACAATCGCAAACTTCCTTGATAGCTTGTGTCGTACGCAATACCGAGTTTCACTAAACAACGATATTCTATTAAAATATTATTAAAAATAGCTATTATGAATAGTAATACCCACTTTTTGAAATTTTTTAAATTTTATTTTTCAAAATGGACATCATTTTTGGATTCGGAATATCGAAATTAGCCTAGGGTGAATTGTTGGTATTTTTTCTGAAAAATTTCAATTTTTGATGAATAGTGAAAACACTGGGTTAATATTTAAAAACCGACTTTTTATTTAAATAATTATTTATTTTATTTAAATTTATTTAAGGTCAAAACTGATACATAATACCTATATAAGTTCAATTCAATTCATTGGAGTCATTTTATAATAATTTTAGATATATAAAAATTTTATTGAACTTTTCACCGTGTTTTACCCACATCCTAGGAGAATTTCTAAATTCACATAAAACTTAATTTTACCACTTCTGTGAGTGGAAATTCGAAAATCTGAGAGAAACGGTTAATAACAAGGACTAAAATGTGGTTCAATGAGATAAATTTGTTTTTGGTGAACAGTAACTTTTTACTTTTTTTACCACGGTTAAAAGTAAATAGGGTAATTAAGGTTAAAAATGATATTATTACCCTAACACATGTCCTAATTCCATTGGATAAGTGTAATTCGACCACAAACAACCTTAGGAAAAAAATATGACCATTTAGGCCAATATGGATTAGATTAGGACATTTATTATTAATTTATTTAAAGAAGGGTTAAAATAGTTAAAATCAAAATTTAATAACTAAAACATTTTTAATATAGGGTTATACATAAGATAAATTCGACTATAAATATTCATTAGAAGGATAAAAAGATTTCCTACATAATAATATTTTATTTGTAATTTTTATACTTTAAATAATTTAATTTATTTATGACACAATGATGATGCACTAATTATATTATTAATCAAATATTGACATAATTGAAGTTATAAATACCCAAATAAATTTAATTTGAGACTTTTTATGTATTAAAATATTTTTATATGTTAATATTACATGTTAGTATTGATTTAATTAACTTTTTTAGAACTATTATTTCTGTTATGATTTTCACAAAAATCAATTACCAAATTGTGTCAAAATTGACATAAAATAGTTTTTAAAACATATATTATATTATTAATTGTTATTTTATTCCTAAAAATCTAAGGTTAGGACAAATTAATAAGATACGGTAATAAAAAACTTGGGGTTTTTTCGCTTGTTATAGTAAGTGCATTAACCTTATAGTGTAAGAAAACAAGAAGACACGTTAAAAGTTAAATTATCTAACTTAAAGTTAAATATAAATGATAAGGTTAAAATAGAAATCTAAACATGTCTAAATTCTATTAGATGAGAGTATTTCGACCCATCCCCACCTTAGATTTGAAATAAATCAATTTAGAGCTATTATAAACTGAATATGACTTTATAATAAAATAATAGTTTTCGTTTTTCCAAAGGTGCCCCTCTCCTCTCTTATAAAAGGGCACCTCCCCCCTCTCTTCATCGCACCACTTTGAGCCTTGAATCTCGTCCAAACCCTGCCAAATTATCTCCTCCACTTCCCTAGAAACATCCTAGAGGTCATGGTATTCTTCAAAGACCAATTTTAGTGCCCTAACAGGAGGTCTCAAAGAGGCACATCAAATAAGAGGTAATATCTGTTACCGATTCTTTCAACTTTATTTCTTCTTCCACATCTTATTCTTTAGTTGTTTCATTGTGAAGTAATAACATCAGTATCACTCATATACTTATATTTTATTTAAATATGAAACATCCCTATTTCACCATCTATCCATCCTACGGAAAACGAAATCACTGCGCGTGCGTACGTACGGAATACCGTCTCCACGCCGTGGTGTAATCTATTTTCCACCACCACCTTACTTGGAAGGGTGTAATGGTATAAAGAATAAATATATATGATTATTTTAAAGTGATATTGATTGTGAAATAGTATACATACACTCTAATACAATTCCATGATCATGGGAATGATATCATCGCTCGTGCGTACGTATGGAATACCGTCTCCATGATGTGATGTGACTCATTCTACATGATCTTCATTTCATAATGATTATATAAATGAATTGAATGAATGAATATGATATATATTACACTAATAACATTCTGGAAATGAGGTATCTATATCCTAAAAATAATAATAAGATTTTATTCAACAAAACACGCATAAGAACAAAAAGTAATAAACACCCGAATAACAAGTAGTAAGAAAGATTAATAATAAAAAGCTAAGAATATAACCATATATGATATCATAAAAATAAATATGATTCTGAAATAAGTCAATAACATTATTTAAATCATTATACAGGAGGTTCAGACACTTATGAAACAAATCGGACCTAAGGTAAGGAGAAATCTCACAATCTCAATTTTTATCTGAGATTGTTTATTCTTTGGTATTTAATGCGTCATATTTATCTTCTAAATCCATGTTTCCTCAATATGTAATATTATTTCCATCCACCTATAATTTTTTAAATCCAATTTTCCACTTCGGTGAGTTTTTAGTAAAAGTTATGAAAGGAATCTGTTGTCATTTTTAATACGAGGTACTTTTTGACTTTTCCAGCCAAATTACAGGAAGAATGTTTTTTTTAACATATACAATATGCATGGATTTTTATAACATTATTTCCATGAAGATTCCTTTACAAGTTTTCATGTTTATTTTTAATCAACTTATTTTAGTTCAAAATTTTATGACATGTTAAGAAAGGAAAATGTTTTTGAAGTAGAAAGGATATTTTCCTCAAGAATGGAGTTCAAGTGTTTTATCAAAATTATTTTACATCTAAGATAATGCAGGGTTGTATTTCTATGCCTATTTTTAAATTTATTTGATTATGTTATTATGGATTTATTTTTATGATTTCCTTTTATCTTATATTGATTATGTTATGATTTCATGATGTTTAAGATTCTCATTTTTATTACACGGGTTATGCTATGATTTATGATTTATTATTTTGTGGCACACATAAGAATGGTTTCATTATGAGATAGGTGGGACCTATATCTCCCTACAATGCATTGGGTAAAGATTTATATCTAATGAGATAGACACGGCTAGAACGGAAGGTTAAACCGGTTCAGTGAAATAGGACTGAAACGAGGAGTGAACTCGGTTCAGAAATGGACTTTTTCCGCTAAGATAGTCTTGGCTATGAGTCTTGACTACTACGAAATGATTCTCTATGATTATGTGTGTATTCCAAAAAGTTTCATGTTTTATGTTTTGATTATTGGGATTACATTTCACTACAATGAATTATCCCATGTTATGATTTCTTTTGCAGGTTAAGATTTACAAAATGTTATGTTCTTATGAATATGATGTGATTGGTTTTTTTTGTTTACCATTACTGATCATTTGAGAGCACCCTTTGTGTGTTTTCTTTCGCCAGGTTAGGAAAAAGGTTATTAAATAGGATATTCCAAAAGGGACTCTTGATATGATGAAAAAAATGTGATACAATATAGATGCTTTATGAACCAGTTGTTTATGTTTCCATGTTTCTAAAGACACTATACATATACGGTCCTTTCATGGTTTTGTTATATGTTGTAATAACTGTACTTCAATTTTGAAGTATTAACAATGTATGTAAATTATGGGTCGTTATAGTTGGTATCAGAGGAAAGGTATAGTAAACCTTTGGAAACTAGGATGTGAAAGCCTTAGTAATAACCCTAAGGATAAGTCTATGCATAGAACAAAATCTTAGTGTTTTAGAAATGGCCATGAACAACCTATGATAAGACCTTAAGTGTGAAATTTTATTCTTGATTATGTGGTTTTCCTATTATAATTAGTGTTACTCACACTATTATTCTTGGTTTTAGTCAATGGATGGAACTCGAAGGAACCGTTTTAATGCAGAATGCGACGGGAAATGCAATGATTGTCCCCCTGAGCAACCAAACGTTATGGGAGCTAGAATGAAAAATCTTGTATCCATGATCACACAAATTTCTCAAGATATGAATCATTCAGGACTTCCAAATGAGCAAAGGAAGGAGCAACATTCTGTTGAATCCTTCATGAGGCAGCGTCCACCTTCATTCAACGGGTCTTCTGATCCATTAGTGGCTGAACAATGGATCAGTACCACTGAAAAGATATTTTCAGTTCTTCAATGTTCTGAACATGATAAAGTCATCTTAGTAGTGTACCATTTTGAAGGTGATGCTGATCAATGGTGGAATCTTATAAAGAATACGAGGTAAAGGGATGAAATTGATTCCATGGAATGGGACGAGTACAAGAACTTATTTTTCAATAAGTATTTCCCTCGTATTCTTCGAACAATGATGGAGAAGGAGTTTCTTGGACTGATGTAAAAGGATGATGAATCTGTTGGTACCTATGAAGAAAATTTTACATGACTTGCAAGGTACGCTTGTGGGATTATTATCCAGCCTGAGATTAAGATCGATCGATTATTTAGTGGCCTAAAACCATGTCTTCGAAGGGAATTATCCATAAGGGACTTCAGGAGTTATGAGGAAATCATTCGATGTGCTCTCAAGGTTGATATGGAGATTGGAGTAACCCATCAGTCATATGGGTTTGCTAATAAGAGGAAAATGGAATTCAAAGGAAAATCTAAAGACCACACTGAAAAGAAGATGAGTTTTCCCTTATGCTCAAAGTGTGGATTGAAAAATGGAGGAAATTGTCTTAAGGGGACAATCAAATGTTATAAGTGTGGAAAAGAAGGTCATCGGGAAATTGAATATCGAAATAATGGGAAGAATATGTCTACTGATGCCAAAAAAGGATGGGATACACACAATGAACCTACTACACTTCAATGTTTAAAGTGAAATGAGATGGGGCATTATGCAAATCAATGCCCAAATCCAAGGGTTGATGATGATGATCGATGTCAAAAAACTCTTAAGGCCAAAGACAAAGGAAAGTCACATGAAATTACTATCAGCAATGTGGAGTACGATAACGAAGTGCTGAAAGGTACACTTATCACCACTCTAAAGTAGAAAATGTATTATTTGATTCCGGATCCAAGCAATCTTTTTTTGAAGACTTTTCTAAGGGTATCGCCGTATTAACTCAACAATTAGATGTTGAGTAAGTTGTGGCAACTCCTAATGGCACAACAGTCGCATCAAAAGTTTATAATTCTTCTCCGATTGAAGTTTGTGGGAAAGTGATTACTGAAAATCTTGTGATCCTTCCTATAGTATAATTTGATGTGATTCTTGGCATGGATTGGATTTCTTTATTTGGAGCTCATATGAATTTCCAAAGAAGGGAAGTCACATTTGATATTCCAGATCAATCTATGATTGTCTATCGATTCAAGGATGAACATAACATTCTAGTGGAAATTTATTCCATCTTATGGGTATTGATTCCACTAAATAAAGGTTATTTATCTCAAATGGTTGGAGAGAAACTCATGATTAAGAATATACCTGTTATACGGTAGTTTGATGATGTATTTCTGGAGGAATTGTCAGGTCTTCCACCATATCATGAAGTTGATTTTTCAATAGAACTCATACCGGGTGCTTTACCTATTTCAAAGACACCTTATAGAATGGAACCAATTGAGTTTGAGGAATTAAAGAAGCAACTCCAAGATAATCTTGATAAGGGATTCATACGCCCTAGTGTGTAACCTTGGGGAGCACCTGTTCTGTTTGTTAAGACGAAAGATGGATCAATGAGACTCTGCATTCATTATCAAGAACTTAACATGATCACTATCAAGAAAACATATCCTCTCCCACGCATTGATGACTTATTTGACCAATTACATGGAGCTCAATACTTTTCCAAGATTGATCTTCATTTAGGGTATCATCAATTAAGTGTCAAAATGGAGGATATACCAAAGACGGATTTCCGTACAAGGTATGGACACTATGAATTTATAGTGATTAGATTTGGTCTTACTAATGCCCCTGCTATCTTCATGGATCTGAGGAATAGAGTATTTAGAGACTATCTAGATCAGTTTGTGGTAGTCTTTATAGATGATATTCTTATATATTCAAAGATAAAGGAAGAACATGAAGCTCACTTGAGAATTATACTGAAGGCCCTGAGAAATGATATGCTTTATGCCAAATTTACCAAGTGTGAATTTTGGCATCAAAAAGTTGCATTTTTGGGTTACATAATCTCAAAAGAGGGGATATCTGTGGATCCAGCAAAAATAGAGGATATTGAAAGATGGTCGAGACCAACAACAGCAACCGAGATCCGAAGTTTTCTTGCTTTGGCTGGATATTATCGACGTTTTGTGAAAGATTTTTTACGATTATCTACTCCACTCACCAGGTTGACTCGAAAAGTAGTAATGTCCGTATGGACGAAGGAATGTGAAGATAATTTCAAGGAGTTTGAAAGAAGGTTATCTAGTGCACATGTGATCACACTGTCTTGTAGTGGAGAAAGGTTTGTGATCTACAGTGATGCATCCAAGAAGGGACTGGGGGTGTTCTTATGCAAAATGATATGGTGATAGCTTATGCCTCACGACAGTTGAAAATCCATGAGCAAACTTACCCAAATCATGATTTGGAGTTATCTGGGGTAATATTTTCATTAATGATTTGGAGGCATTATCATTATGGAAAAAGTTGTGACATTTATACTGATCATAAAAGTTTACAGAATATTTTCACACAAAAGGAGATGAATATGTGCCAAAGAAGATGGTTGGAGCTGATTAAGGATTAGGACTGCTCAATTCATTACCACCCTGGGAATGCAAAAAAGGTGGCAGGCGCATTAACTCAACAAGATCGTGCTAGCTTATCCATGATGAGGATCATAAAAGATCCAATATTTATAGATTTACAAGGGATGCATCTTGGAATTATAATGGAAGGGGAAAATCGTATCTTTCTCAAATGAACGTTCAACCATCTATACATGTGAAGATTAAAGAGGCATAGAAAGAAGATGTAGAGTTACAAAAGATGGTGAGAAATGTTCCTGAATTCAACCTTCATTGTGATGGGATAATAATGTTCAGGAATTGGGTTTGTGTTCCTTCCATCCTAGAATTAAAGAAGGAGCTGCTGGATGATGCTCATAGTTGTTCATTCTCTATTCATCCTAGAAGCATGAAGATGTATAAGAACCTGAAAGAGTACTTCTGGTAGGATGGCATGAAAAAAATGTTGCTGAATATGTCTCTCGATGCTTGGTTTGTCAAAAAGTTAAAGCTAAGAGACAAAAGTTTAAGGGGATGTTACAACCATTACCCATACCAGAATGGAAATTGGAAACATCACTATGGACTTTGTCACTAGACTTCCTAAAACATCCAAAGGCAATAATGCTATCTGGGTCATAGTTGATCATCTTACAAAGTCTGCACACTTCATTGCTTTTAGAGAGGATTTCTCTCTAGATCATCTTGCCAGGATATATGTAAAGGAAGTGGTAAGATTCCATGGAGTATAACTTTCCATTATATCTGATCGGGATCCGAGGTTTACCTCAATGTTCTAGCGATGTCTTCAACATACTCTGGATACAGAGTTGAGTTTCAGCACTACTTATCATCCTCAGATAGACGGTCAGTCTGAGAGAACAATTCAAACTCTAGAAGATATGTGGAGAGCTTTCTCTATGGATTTCAAAGGTGGTTGGGATCAACACATACCTTTGGTGTAATTTTTTTTATAATAATAGCTTTCACTCTTATATTCAAATGGATCCTTATGAAGCCCTCTATGTGAAGAAATGTAGAACTCCAACTTGCTGGGATGAAGTTGGGGAAAGAAAGATATTAGGACCTGATCTTGTTGATGAAATGGCAGAAAAGGTCAGATCTAATCCACAACACATAAGAGCTGCTCTGATTCAACAGAAAATTTATGCCTACAACCGAAAAAGAGACCTAGAGTTTGAAGTGGGTGATAAAGTTTTCTTACAAATATCTCTTTGGAAGAGGGTAATGAGATTTGGAATGAAGGGAAAGATGAGCCCTAGATATATCGGTCCTTTCGAAATACTAGATCATGTTGGGAAGGTATCTTACCAATTGGAGATTCTACTGAATCTCTCTCATGTTCACGATGTGTTCCATGTTTCTCTCCTGAGAAAGTACATACCTGATCCATCACATGTACTCAGCTCAGATGTTGTACCGCTGGAGCAAGATCTTTCTTGTGAAGAACAGCCGATAGAGATTCTCGATCGTAGTGAAAAAGTCCTATGGAACAAGACCACTCGCTTGGTGAAAGTTTTATGTAGGAACCACCAATTAGAAAAAGATACAAGGGAGGTTGAGGATATGATAAGGGAGAGGTATCCTCATCTGTTTGTTACAAAGTGACGAATTTTGAGGGATAAATTCATTTTAAGGGGGGAAGAATGTAACACCCGAGACTTTTATAAGAAATATTTTGTTTTTATATAAATCATCAAAGGAATATTTCACTACACACAACACTAGCTTGTCTTTCTTTACACAAAATCTCGACCTTCCTCGATAGCTTGCGTCGTATGCAATACCGAGTTTCACTAAACAACGATATGATATTAAAATATTATTAAAACTAGCCCTTAAGAATAGTAATACCCATTTTTTGAAATTTTTTATATTTTATTTTACAAAATGGAGTTCATTTTTGGATTCGGAATATCGAAATTAGCCTAGGGTGAAATTTTTGTATTTTTTCTGAAAACATTAAATTTTTGATGAATAGTGAAAACACTGGGTTACTATTTAAAAACCGACTTTTTATTTAAATAATTATTTTTTATTTAAATTTATTTTAGGTCAAAACTGATACATAATACCTATATAAGTTCAATGCAATTCATTGGAGTCATTTTATAATAATTTTAGATATATAATAATCTTATTGAACTTTTCACAGTCTTTTACCCACCTCCTAAGAGAATTTCCAAATTCACATAAAACATAATTTTACCGCTTCTGTGAGTGGAATTTAAAAAATCCGAGAGACACGGTTAATATCAAGGACTAAAATCTGGTTCAATGAGATGAAAATAATTTTTGGTGAATAGTAACTTTTTACTTTTTTTACCATGGTTAAAAGTAAATAGGGTAATTATGGGTAAAAATGATATTATTACCCTAACACATGTCCTAATTCTATTGGATATGTGTAATTAGACCGAAAACAACCTTAGGAATAAAATATGACCATTTAGGCCCACATGGATTAGATTAGGACATTTATTATTAATTTATTTAAAGAAGGGTCAAAATAGTTAAAATCCAAATTTAATAACTAAATAATTTTTAATTTAGGGATATAAATAAGATTAATTAGACTATAAATATTAATTAGAAATATAAACATATTTCCTACATAATAAAATTTTATTTGTAATTTTTAGACTTTAAATAATTTAATTTATTTATGACACAATGATGATGCAGTAATTATATTATTATTGAAATATTGAAAAAATTGATGTTAAAATACCCAAATAAATGCAATTTAGGACTTTTTATGAATTAAAATACTTTTCAATGTTAATATGAAATGTTAGTATTGATTTAATTAACTTTGTTCGAACTAATCTTTCGATTATGATTTTCACAAAAATCAATTACCAAATAGTGTCAAAATTGACATAAAATAGTTTTTCAAACAAATATTATATTATTAATTGTTATTTTTTTTCTAAAAATCTAAGGATCTACCAAATGACTTAGATAAGGTTATATATATTAATAATAAACAACATGGGGTTCTTTTGGCTTGTTATAGTGAGTTTATTAACCTTATAGTGTAAGAAAACAAGAAGACACGGTAAAAGTTAAATTATCTAACTTAAAGTTAAATCTAAATGATAAGGTTAAAATAGACATCTAAACCTGTCTAAATTCTATTTTATGAGATTATTTCGACCCATCCCCACCTTAACTTCTAAATAAATCAATTTGGAGCTATTAAAAACCGAATATGACTTTATAATAAAATAATTTTTTTAGTTTTTCCAAAGGTGCCCCTCTTCTCTCTTATAAAATGGTACCTCCTCCCTCTCTTCCTCACACCACTTTGAGCCTTCAAGTTTTTCCATCCACTTCCAAATTCTCTTCTCCACTTCCCTAGAAACATCCTAGAGGTTTCGGTCTTCTTCAAAGACCAATTTTAGTGCCCTAAAAGGAGGTCTCAAAGAGGCGCTTCAAAAAAGAGGTAATGTCTGTTACTGATTCTTTCAACTTTATTTCTTCTTCCACTTTTTCTTATTTAGTTGTTTCATTATGAAGTAATAACTTCAGTATCACTCATATACGGATATGTTATTATAAGTATGAACCAACCCTATTTCACCATCTATCCATCCTACGGAAAATGAAATCACCGCGCGTGCGTACGTACGGAATACCATCTCCACGCCGTGGTGTAATCTATTTTCCACCACCACCTTACTTGGATGGGTGTAATGGTGTAAAGAATAAATATATATTATTATTGTAAAGTGATATTTATTCTGAAATAGTATACATACACTCCAATACAATTTCACGATCATGGGAATGATATCATCACTCGTGCGTACGTACGGAATACCATCTCCATGATGTGATGTGGCTCGTTCGACATGATCCTCATTGCATAATTATTATATAAATGAATTGAATGAATGAATATGATATATATTACACAAATACCATTCTTTAAATTAGGTATCTATAACCTAGAAATAATAGTTAAAATTTATTCGACAAAACACGCATAAGAACAAAAAGTAATAAACACCCGAATAACAAGTAGTAATGAAATATTACTAATAAGGAGCTAAGAATATAACCATATATGATATCATACAAATAATTATGATTCAGGAATAAGTCAATAACATTATTTAAATCATTATAAAGGAGGTTCGGACACTTACGAAGCAAATCGGACCTAAGGTAAGGGAAAATCTCACAATCTCAATTTTTATCTGAGATTGTATTTTCTTCGGTATTTACTGGGGAATATTTATCATCAACATCCATGTTTCCTAAATATGTAATATTATTTCCATACACCTAAAATTTTTTAAATCCAATTTTACCCGTCGGTGAGTTTTTAGTAAAAGATTTGAAAGGAATCTTTTGTCGTTTTTCGTACGAGGTACTTTTTGACTTGTCCAGCCAAAGTATGGGAATAATGTTTTCTTTAACTTACACGGCATGAATGGATTATTAGAACATTATTTCAATGAAGCTTACTTTACAAGTTTTCAAGTTTATTTTTAATCAACTTCTTTTAGTTCAAAATTATATGACATGTTAAGAAAGGAAAATGTTTTTGAAGTAGAAAGGATATTTTCCTCAAGAATGGAGTTCAAGTGTTTTATCAAAATTATTTTCAATCTAAGACAATATACCGTTTTGTTTCTATCCCTATTTTTACATTGATTTTATTATGTTATGATGGAATTATTTTTATGATGTCCTTTTATCTTATATGGATTATGTTATGATGGCATGATGTTTAAGATTCCCATGATTATTACAAGGGTTATGCTATGATGTATGATTTATAATTTTGTGGCACACATAAGAATGGATTCATTATGAGATGGGTGGGACCTATATCTCCCTCCAATGCATTGGGTAAAGATTTATATCTCCTGAGATAGACATGGCTGGAACAGAAGGTTAAATTGGTTCAGTGAAACAGGACTAAAACGAGGAGTGAACTCGGTTCAGAAATGGACTCTGTCCGCTAAGATTGTCTTGGCTATGAGTCTTGACTAATAAGAAATGATTATATACGATTATGTGTGTATACCACAATGTTTCATGTTTTATGTTATGATTTTTTGGATTACATTTCACTACTATTATCTATCATATGTTATGAAATTATGATTTCTTTTGCAGGTTAAGATTTCCAAAATATTATGTTCTTATGAATATGATGTGATTGGTTTTTCTTTTGTTTACCCTTACGGAGCATTTGAGCTCACCCTTTGTATGATTTCTTTCCCCAGGTCAGGAAGAAGGTTATTAAGTAGGATATGCCAAAAGAGACTCTAGATATGATGAAATAAATGGGAGACAATGTAGATGCTTTATGAACCAGTTTTTTATGTTTCCCAGTTTCTATAGACACTATACCTATATGGTCCTTTCATGGTTTTTTTATATTTTTTAATAAGTGTACGTCAATTTTGAAATATTAACAATGTATGTAAAGTATGGGTCGTTATATCATGGGTGGTTCACTAAGAAGGCATAGAACATGGAGTAGAGGTAGTACGCAGAGTAGAGGCGGTATGTAGAGCAGGCACGATACGCTGAGCAGGGGAAGTATGCAAAGTAGGTGTGGTATGCTGTGCAGGGGAAGTACACAGAATAGGCATAGTATGCAGACTAGTTATGGAACGTAGAGGAGGCATGGTACGCAGATCAGAGACTGTCCGTAGAATCAGGGACCATTCATGGAAATGAAAACATCGTAATGGAAGTTTGTGATTATAGATAATAAAAATGAAAAAAATTATAGAGAATTCAGTAATTGCACTAAAGGATAAAATTGAATATAATAAGAGAATCAATTTGGGACTTCGAGGAAAGAAGTGTCTCATGTTCTATAAAGACAAATACTTTTCATTCTAATCTATTGAATAGACCTTCATGTTGATAAACTTAATCAGACCTCTTCCAAGGCAGTGAGCTAGGAGGAGTCAACAAAGGTGATCCAAGGGAATCAGTGGGCTATCCTAGAACAATTGTAATGGCGGTGTGCCAAGGAAAAAGTGAAAATTCCAAAACATTTGAAATCTATAGATAGTGAAGATTAGTGGAATTTGGTATGATAGTAAACCTACTAGAATATGCTCCTTGGACTTATCCCTTAGTGGTTAACTAAGTAAAAAAGTGTTGTGTTATCCTTATACATGTTTTAATTACTCCACATATCCATCATTTGAGTTTAAAAAAGATCCTACCTACATGGATATAAGACCCAGTTAATAAGTGAATGATTTGATACCCAGATTCACCCCCCACTCAAGGTGGTCTAGGGTCCTTCAGAAGTCTAGAAAGTGATGGATAGATTTTTATATAAAATTATATCAAGCACATAGTAAAATTTGTGAAACTAAAATATTTTTAATTTCCTAAATAAAATTATTTAAAAATATACTATTTAATTTTTTTCTCGAAAAATGTCATTTGAAATAAAAATTCCATCATATTTAGAAATTAGATAATAATTTGGGAAAAAATTAAAATTCAATCAATATATTCATGTAAAAATAAGAGCATCATATGGAATTTACTTCTATAACTACATTTGATAATAAGGAATTTATTCTGTTAAATTTTAATTTGATTTATAAAATTCCGGGTCATTAAATTCTTCCCCACTTTGTCAATTTCACCCTTGAAACTTCATTTCATACAGTAAAATAGATTATGGTAATTCTATTTCAATGCCTCTTCTGGTTCCAATGTACCATCCACAAATTTGAGGTTTCAACCCAACACTTTGAACATGTTATTTTTCCTATTTCATGGTACATTGTATCTATGATTTAAGATCCTCAATGTATTTTCCTTTTACAAGATATCATTCTCAATGGTTACCACCTCTAAATTTACTACATATAAGAGGTCGAGTAAGATCATCATTATGAGTGATGCAAGTAACACATCATTCTCTTAAGATGGGTAGGATGGGAGTAATAGGAAACAGTATATAGATCATATATGATCCAGGATCTAAAATGTGGGGATATATATAGCTCAATTAGGTCTGAATAACAGTGATGAAGACAAAATAGGGGGTGAATTATGATCCATTAAAACCTTTGAGGAATTTTAAATATCCCTCTTGATATGAGATTATTATTTCCATCTCTATTAAAGATAATTGAGATGTGGACATAAAAAAAGGAAATACTAAAGTGATGTATATAGGTTCAGGGCACAAAGATCCCCTAGTAAACTCCACCAACACTCTCTCCCTGAAAATTGTGATATTTAGTAGTAATTATGTTTATTTGGAAAATAAAAAACTATGTACAAGTAGTTGATACATTTATAATAATACTTTTAATTATTTCTTGTTCTTTTAAAGTGAATCGTAAATCTTCTGCTTAGTCTGAGAAGCTGATGCTCCACCACGACTGAGCCCAAGTAGCTAATACTCATCTAAATCATTAGAATTCAATTTGGTTGAGAAAAAATATTTTCGTTAATAGTCGAAGAAGAAACTAAAATTTTTATTTTCTCTTCAATAATGAACTATAGTGAAAAAATATTCTTCAATGTAGAATAGGATCTATTAAATAGGGATAGAGAACACACCATGAAAATGAGTAAACATTTATTTCTCCAAATTGTATATATGGAAAAAAAATAAATATTTTAGAAGGGGATTTATCAATAAGATATGGTAGTTACAAGAGTAAAACAATATAAAGTTGATCGAATATAAAAAATAATGTATGTATCCAAATTTATGCTCTCAATAAAATGACAAACTAATTTTTACAAGCACACAACTATTTCTTTAGCATAATATCTATATGTTTAGAGGATAAAAATATCAATATTTATCCTATTGGTCAAATAGTTCCATGTAATAAATCTCCATATATACATCATAACAAATCATGAATATTAGAATTAAAATCAATCTACTAGAGTCACCACTTCACTTATGAATAGGAATGATTTATTCCATCAATCATGGCCCTTTGAATGAGCCCTAAAATGGATTTAAAGATATATTTACTTCCCTTGGGATCATTGTAGAATACATGGAATAAATCTTGAATTTAACACTCTACCATTAGAAAAGTAAAACATAGGGTTTCATTTCATAGTGATAAATTCCAAAAGTACTGTTGAGAACCTATGATTGTTTATGAAAGTAGGGTCAATGAACCAATTTTTTCCTCAAATGCAGTGTCTCTTAATAATGTTGGTTTTAGAATACATACATTTCCAATAGAAAACCAATTATCTTCTATATGTTTTATTTCAAATATATGGTTTCAAATCTATATGTTCTTCTTACAAACTTTGGTATGAAGAGTTCTTCAGGATTACTTTCTATCAAGACCCAACTTGTGTTGACAATGAGTTGGTCACCTGAGCCGGTTTGCAGCATGGCCCAAGGGGCATTCTCGATCCCCATGGGATGGAAACTAGTTTCGGGCACCAAAATTTTACTATTGGAACTATTTTTCCCATGAACCAAAGATAAAAATATAAAGAAAAAATATCGATAAAAATACTAGTAGCATAAAGAATGTGAAACCTCACATACCTCCACATGACCCTCCATGTCACCACACAACCAAAGGTCCACCTTGATATAATAATGAGAAATCCATCCAAGAGAACCCGAGAAAAGTAAACCCTCAACTGAAATGATATAATAGGAATCAGTATGAAAATCCATTGTAGGGTCACCAAGATATACCAGAGAATCCAACATATCATTTTCAGAAACCATCCATTAACACAAGATTGAAATTCACATTTAAAACTATTGTTTTCACAAAAAAAAAAATAAGCACCATGTTTCCAATTTTATAAATCTAACACCCATGACAAGACATTTCCAAAATAATTTTTCATTTGATTATAAAAATCTAAAACAATGTAGACCAGATCTAGGATAAAGTAAAATAGGTAAACTATGTAAGTTTCAAATAAACTAGTATAACAGAATGTTAATAAGAAACTAAAAAAATCTGGTAACCATGGGTGATCCTAATCATTCCTAAAAGACCCATGGACATACTTGGTTCGGAACCACCTACAATCTTAAGTTGATGCTCCTATGTTTATAACCAACTGGCTGCCCTCATGAAAAAACAAACCAGTGGAACTCCACATCTGGCCTCAAAAACTACTAGTGGGTACCATCCTGTCTAATCGGGGCTGATAAGCGACCATCACTCGATCAACTAAAAGGCACCCTGGAACCCGTGGTGGTTATAAAAATAATGTGTAAGTGGGAGACCCTCACACGCATGACTCATCTAACTGCACATTCCTACCCACAATACAGACGCTTCCTGTGAATTCACTTGTAAACGGTTACCGAAGATAGGAGCTCCCCAAAATACATATTAAATCATTTCACATTAAACAAAGTTCCAACCGGGTCATCACGTCACATTAATGTCAAAACTATTTTTCTAAAAACATTTAAAACTACGACCAGTCACACACAATTTCCAAAAACAACCCATTTTAATGTTAACACAACTTCACCCATTATTTGGAAGATCCGAATAGTCCTTTAAGTCCCAAACACTCATTCGAACACTCCCCAGTTACCAAACATGATTTTACACATTCAAACCACACCGAAAAGTGTTTCAAACCAAATGGAAAGACCATAAAGGAAAAAATAAAAATCATGTTTTCTAAAAAACAAGAATGAACACTTTACAAAGCCTAATTTAAACCCGTTTTAGAATCCACAGAAGGGCACCATAATTACATGAAGACAAAAATACATTTAGGAAACTATGGTTTATTTATAAATATCATTCATAAGTTCCATCATCTTTTGAGGGAACTTCCATGTGTGCACCTACTGCACTCATGGGTGTGCTGACATCCAATGGCTCAATAAAATCAAAAGAGAACATTTGAAAACAATTTCTGAAAAACCCACCAATTATATTAACACCATATTATACCATCCCCATAATTTAAAAAATAATAAATAACCCCAAATCCACCATATAAATTTTTATAAAACATTTCCATATGACCACCAACAATAACATTACCCAATCAATCACACACCATAATTATTTCGAGACATGATTCACAATCACATACACATTTTTTATGTATTATTTAAACAATTAAAAACACAATTCTAGGTATCCCAATAAGTATTTTCACAAAATAAAAAATCAAAATCCTCATTTTAAAGAAAACTCACACCAAGGACCTACCAAAATACGTTTCTCAAACTTCTATACAATTTCATAAACTGCCAACAAAATTTATGAAATACATTCAAGAGATACAACATGATTAACAGAAATTCCCAAAGAGTAATAACACCATACAAATCAGTAGGCATCTAACTTTTAAATTATAAATGTGAATTTAATCAATAACATAAAAGAAAATGACCTCCTAGAAGAATGATTTAAAACAAGATCTATCAAATTTCCTCAATAGTAATACACTACCCAAAAACTAGTTGTAATCCTATTTAAGGTGTGAAATATATTTAAAAATTAATTGAATTAATGTAGGAATTAGTGGAATACTTCATAAATAAAAAAACATGAATTCACCTACCTCAAATTATGCACGGATGTGACAAATCTCAGACGGAAGGAAGAACAATCCCTCGCGGGCCAATCGTGCACGCTAAATAGTGAGAAAAACACATGACACACAACCCGTGGAATTAGGATTTATCCAAATTAAATAAAAACAAAAAAGATGAAATCAGTAGAAAACATGAATAAATAAATAAATAAATAAATAAAAATATATAGGAGTAGGTGGTTTGGTGCACACAAGGGGAAGGTGGTTGAAGAATGGATGAGTGGGTTCGCCGGTGTGAGTCATAAGAGAGAAATGGGGGTCCAGGTGTGTCGTTGTACGAAGAAAGAGAGGTCTGGAAAGTGGTAACCTGTTCATAGTTGCTGGTGAAATGCAAGGGTGAATGTCAGGAGTGTTGGTCGCACAGGAGTACAAGACCGTGAGGAGAGGGTTGACCGGGGCATGGGAGACCGTAGAGGCAAGGGGCCGAAGTGGGTGAGGCTGGAACGGCTTGGGAGAGCACGAAGGTGCCAGAGGTGACTGGAGTGAGTGAGGACCTGTAGTAGTTGAGAGGCGTAGGATGATGTTGGGGTGGGAAATTGGGACAAAGGGTGAGTGGAGGTGGGGTCCCGTAGGGTGTATGGTGATGGAGGGAGGGAAAGGGGTTGTGGTCATGGTGCATCCCTCCTGCGCAGGGGTAAAGGGGAGAAGCAGGTAGGCTTATGGTTTATTATAATTTTTTTTGAAATTATATTATAATTATTATAATTATAATAATAAAAACCAAAAAATAATAATAAAATAACAATACAATAGTTAATAATAATGAAAATTAATAACAGTAGATATTATAATTACAACAATAATAAAAAAAAGTAATGACAATAATTAAATAATAATACTAATTAAAATAATATAAATAATAATAATATTATAATAACTAGTAACAATACAATAGAAAAATAAGAAGAAGAAGAAGAAAAATAAGCAATTGCATGACTCATGACCTGACTGTGCGGCTACCGCCAACTGCGCGATGACTGCGCATAGGTCCAAAACCCAGTAAAATTGTTAAATGAAAAAAAATTAAAACCAGGAGGCAACCCAATACTTGGCGTGAGAACCCATATAAAAGAAAAAATAAAATAAAAAATAAAAAATAATTTAAAAGCTTGGGATGTGAAAATTCTCCCAACCCCAGACACTTTATGCCCCCAGAATGTCACTCATCCGAACAAAAGACAAAATAAGGATCCATGCCTGAAAGAAACCAAAAGAAACAATAGCACAAGAAAATGGGAGAATGTGATATGGTTCTCCCCACCACAAGTACTCAACTAGTATGGAAATGTGACACCCAAACACACAACCCTTGGAAAGGGGAGACACAGTGACACCAAAAAAAATCAAACTAACTTCTATAGCAGGAGAGAAACAACACCTCTGCTGAATAATGGGACACTCAACCTAGACTAAAAACACATAACAATAGAGAAAAACCTTCGTGTATAACCTAACCCAAGTGGTGAACATGAAGATACTTATAATCAATTATTCTTCCACATAATCTTAAATCTCAAAATGAACACAGTTAAACTATGACCAACCCATACAATGGCCAACGAACTTTTAAGAAAACACAAAATTTAGAAAACCATAATCATACAAACCAAATGATTTGGATTACTATAGATCATGTCTTTCATAACATCATGATGAATCAATGAACTTACAAAAACTTAAAAACATTAAAATAGAAAAACAAGAAAGAAAATTCCTTAAATATACCACTTCCTACATGGAACACAAAACCAAAACCAAGGCTTTACACCCCTAGCAACTCTGGATGGCACGCGAACATCCCCCCAAGACCTTTGGCTAGGGCTCTTATGGATGAAGCATCTCCTGCCTCACAGTCAGGCATTGGAATCCTCTTTTCACTACTTCTTCTTTAGGAGACGCTTCCTGCAAAACTCCTCTAGATGACCCATACACCTACAACGACGACACGTCTTTGGAGGGATGTTTCATGATGTCTTTGTGTGCACCTGATGTCCACAATGATTTCATGACATTGAACATTCTATCAGACAAGATTCTAGAATCCCTACAGAGAACTCTTTAAATATAGGTTCCTCTAGCACACCCTATTCTCTAGATGTGGAACCATCACGAGAAACTGGATACGCATGATTTCCAACCATCAACAATCTGGAGACCAACTTAGCTAAGAACACCTCATCCAATAGTTTCTCAAAAAGATGGTCTCTATAAGGTAGTACATACTCCATGATCTCTGGATGAAGAACCTCAATGAAGAGATAATTCTTCATCAAATCCTATGATGCAACCTCCGACTAAAAGGACACAGGTTCCTTGAAATGCTAAATATAAGTCTTCATCATACGTTTTCCTTGTTGATTAAGCATGAGTTTTTCCCTTTTATTTGTTTTCACTTCCTCGGTTATGAACCATAGGACGATGAGAGATTTAAATACATCCTACTTCATCCCAACATGCATTGACAGGGAGGAAAACAACTCCCATTTGTCTAGAGATGGACCTTTAAATAGGCTTAAAACGACAAGCACTCTGAATCCTTAAAGGGTTCCCAATACCCTAAAGTTTTGCTCGACCTCTTCTAGCCATTCTGTTGCCTTCAATGGGCCATGATCACCATAAAGGATAGTAAATGTCTGAGAAGGACCAAAAACTAGGAATTACTTATCAGAAACACTGGGGACCATTTTGGGCAGCATTTTCTAAACAACATATAAAACACCAAGCAGAAAATGATATAAAATTAAAGTATAATTAAAAGTAACATCCTGAACAGAATTGACCAGATCAAAAACCAACAAAATACAAACAGAACCCAAAATTCCCATTTTATAAAACCACTTTTCATTTTATATTTTAAAACTAATTTCTCTCATGGCCACTTTCCAAATACCAAACCCACGTTTCAAACCAAATTCAATTTCCAAAATCATTTTCCCTTTTAAATTCACATTATAAAAACAAGGTCAGGTCTTTAATTACTAGTACACAACCCAGTAGTCCCATGAATCATTGCACATGTATTTATTCTCTTTCATATATACTCACCAACAAAAACATTTCATGTATCCCCTAACATGAGTAAACATTCATAAAGAGTACCCAAGGTTGAACCCAACCCATTTATCTACCAATTCCATGAAAACAATAGATTTTTAGACCAAGTGGTTTCAGTTTTAAAACACATTTCATATATTTAATTCCATTTAAATGAAATCATTATCATTTTAAAACTCCTTTTTCATTTTAAAAATCGCTCTTACATGAACCAAAACCAATATGACACTTAGCTTGCATCAAACTACCAGAGCGAGGGACTAGACGTCATGATAAACCTGGAGAAATGGTAGTGGGTCATTCCCCAAGTAAGAGTCAAAAATAGGAGGAAGTTAAACCATGTACTCGGACTCTACATGGGTCAGTACACCATGTGAAATCACAATGTATCATCAGCTTGACTCCGTTTTCATACCTCAATCTAAAACTAACCAAAATGAGACAAGGACTTAATTCTCGGACTACCCCTGGCAACTCGTCATTTGGAACGAGTGATGTATTATGACTCCATTCCTATACTAATATACCAATTCACTATAGTCATAATCTACAACTACCAAACACCCCAAATAAAAAGGGCCTCCTATGATGCCATTTTTTCATGAACAAACTTGGGTCAACCATAAGACGATTACCCGAGTCAGTCTGCAGCATGGAACGAGTGGAATTCCTGATCCCCAAGGGATGGAAAACAATATCAGGAAACAAAATATTACAGTTGGGAACAATTTGGATAATGAAAAAAAAGATATAAAGATTAATAAATATTGTAGATAAAAATAAAACAAGCAACAGAACGAAGGTAAAACCGAACATATCGTCATGTGACCCTCAAAGTAAACGCCCATCCAATGGCCGACCATTTACTAATAATGAGAAATATGGAGAAGAGAACCTAAGAAAAGGGAACCTACAACTAAAATTATAGAAAAGACGTGAGCATTAAAATTATCACTACGTTTTCCAAGATAACCCACTGAATCCAACGGATCCTTTTCTGAAACAATCCATTAACACTAATTTGAAATAAACATAGTAAGGTTTTCACATTAAAAAAAATAAGCAACATGTTTTTCCCATTTCAAAATCCTCACCTCTAACATTCCACATCCAAAATAATTTTTCATTTGATAAAAAAACCCAAAATAAAGGAGACCAAAGCTGTGCTAACGTTAATCTAGTAAAAAATGTAAGCTATAAATAAACTAGTATAACTAAAATTTAATAGGAAATGAAAATAATATAGTAACCATGGGTAATCCTAAAAGTCCCCAGGACGTACTCAGTTCAGAACCACCTACCATCGTATGGTGAATCTCTTATGTCTATAACCAATTGGCCGCCCACATGGCATAAGAAACCAAGCGACACGCCCCATCTGGCCTCTATACCTACCAGTGGGTACTGACCTATCAAATTGTGGATTATAAAAAACCATCACTTGATCAACTGAATGATTCCCAGGAATCCATGTTGGTTATAATAATACTGTGTAAGTTGAAGTCCCTGACATGCATTACTTATCTCACAACACTTTCCAACCACCAACATGGATGCTTCCTAGGCATTAACCTTTAAAATGTTACCCGAGATAGGAGTACCCCCAAATACATATTCAATAATTTCACATTAATCAATGTGCCAACCGGGTCGTTACATCACTTCCATGATGAAACCATTTTTTTAACATTTAAAACTACGACTACGAACACCCAATTTCTAAACACAAACCATTCTAAAAGTTAACACAACTTCACCCATGAGTTAGAAGATCCAAACTAGCCTTTAAGTTCCAAACACACATTCAAACACTCCATAATTACCAAAAAACTCTTCAGTACTTTTCAACCCACACAAAAACATGTTTCAAACCAAATGTTCAGACCTTAAAGGACCCATTAAAAACCACTTATTCCAAAAACACATGAAGCAACACTTTATAAAACCTAATTTAAAAGCTTATTTAAAAGCCACACAAGGGGAACAAGTTTATTTGAAGACTAAATCTTATGTATGAAACTGTGTTTTATATAGAAATATCCTTTACAAGTTCCTTCTTCATTTGAGGGAACGTCTATGTGTGCACCTAGTGCACTCATGGATCTGCCGACATCCAATGGCTCACTAAAATCCAAATAGAACATTTAAAAAACATTTCTGCAAAACCCAAAAATTATCTTAATAACATTTTCTACCATCCCTATCATTTAAAAAATATAAAACAACCCAAACACAACCATAGACCTATTTTTAAAACATTTCTATATGACCACCAAGCCATAAGATGACCTAATCAATCACAGACCAAAATTATTTGAAGACATGGATTGAAATCAATTAAACATTTTTAATAAATCATTTAAGAAATTAAAAAAACACTTCTATGTGTCACAAAAAATATTTTCACCATGTACACAATTGAAATCCTCCCAGAGGGTGGATGGAGCTGGGAAGGAAGTAAGGTGTTTGGGGTCAAGGTGCAGCGCCGCTGCGTAGGGGTAAAGGGGGGAAGTGGGTAGGATTAGGATTTATTATTTATTTTTTCCATTATATAATAATAATAAAAAAACTAATAATAATAATAATAATAATAAGGATAATAATAATAATAATTAACAACAATAAAAATAATTATAACAAATTTAATAATAAAATTAACAATGACAACGATGAAATATTAATAATAATACAAGTAATAAAAGCAATAATAATAATATTTTAACAACAAAATAATAACAATAAGAAGAAGAAGAAGAAAAATGAGCATTTTCAGGACTCCTGGGCAGACTGCGCGGCTACCGCCAACTACATAGTGACCTCGTACGGGCTCGAAACCCAGTAAAATTGTTAAATGACAAAAAAATTAAACAGGGACCTAGTTGGAACTTGGCGAGAGAACCCAGAGCCAGGAATTAATAAAATAATAAAATAATAAAACAAACATTAATTTAAAAAGTCGGGGAGTGACACATTCATACTCATCCACAAAACTTTAATCAAATATCATGCTAAGGATTTAACAACTTATGAGTGAATCCAGAATAACAAATAAATATTATAATAAATATCATCCTAAAAATTATTTTAAAATCAAAGTTAATTATATCATTAATGTGGGATATATTGAGAATAAAAATTTCAAAAAAACATAATGAAATTGTTGAATCAACACAAACTTAATAATATGCCCCTTTTTTATGATCACAAATCACATAAAACATATATTTTTATTTAAATATATATATATGAAATTTTTACAAATATAAATATAAATAAAAACCAAGAAAATTTCATCCCATTCAAAATATAAATATGAGATAGATTTATCCCCCTTTTAAAATCAATTACAAGTGTAAATTTATGATGAATTTCTCAAAAATTTCTCATAAAAGTTTCATAAATTTATAATAAATTTATCTTAAATATTACCTAAATATTAAAAAATATCCAATAACATTCTCCCCCTTTTGTGACATAAAAAAAATTAATTACGATGTTATAGCATTTTCTAAACATAGAAAATAAAAACAACATTCAATGAAAAAATATATAAAATATTGTCTTAAGATAACCTAAAATTATGGATAATAGTTGGTTTTTTAGGAAGGGATAGAAGGATCATCTAAAATCTCCAAACATAAAAATATTTCACTTATATATACTAAAACTTTTGACATCAATTATATTCTTCTCTGAACATATGTAGATCTTTGAATGATTGAAGGTGATGATAATTGTTTGAATAAAATCACTTTTAACTCATCTTGATTCTACTTATTAATAGCTTCTCATCCAAGTGACCCTATTTAACTAATCATTTATAATTTAAACACTTCAATGTTTTTTTATAAATCCATTTCCTACACATTTTGATACTCCTTTTATAGAGTATCAAAAATTATTTTTAAAATAAATGGTTTTCTCAGCTCTTTATATGACTTCCAATATGCATTTTGATCAACCTGAAGACTTATTATCTTTTCATTTAAAAGATTAATATTTTATTGATGATATTCAAAAAAACATTTCACCTTTAACTGCTTTATTTGATGATAATTTAGTTCCATAAAAACCATAATCGTTCTTATCTTTACTAGAAGATTTTTCTAAATAATTATAAGAATTGGAGACTGGTTGTTCTCCAAATAGATCTAAAGAATTATTACATATCAATTTATTTTGAGAATGAATTTTCTGCGAACATAATTTTATTGATCGCATCATTTCACTTAGACTGTTTTCTTTCAAAATATTTTAAATTAATATTTTTCAGATGAATGATTAACAATTGAAGAGGATCTAAGAATAATATTCTCATGTTCTAAATACTATTCCAATAAGTTTCATTCTAAAAATTTGTAGATGACTATTCATGTTCTTGAGCCAAGAATACATATTAATCATTTCAAATTTTAATTTTGAAAAGAAATTTTTAAAATAAATGTATTCTGAAATAATATGTTACGTAAATGAGTATAATTTCAAACAAGAAGAAATTTAAAAAAGATAAGTTGAAATATTAGACAAAAAATAAATTTTAATAAACATATAAGAAATTATTATACTCCCCAAATATCTTTTTTAATATATATATATATATTTATATATAAAAATGTTTATAAAAATTTAGATATTTTTGATATTTTGTTATAAAATTAAAATAGAAGTTACATAAACAATGTTATAACAGCCTGAATCAAAGAGTGAGAAAATATTTAACAATTATTCATAAAATATTTATATCCCCTGTATAAAAATGATCATTAAATTCGATAAAATATATAAATATGGAATTGAAATACATACTAGATTATCAGTTCTAGTTCTAATGATTTTTAAATAATGAAAAACTTTTGATCATGCCTTTGTTAGAATAGAAATTTCCATATGCTTTTGAGAAAACATCTTTATGATTTAACGATTCAGTTCAATGGTTTATAACTTCAAAAAATATAATAAACATTCAATTTTGAACTCATATTCTTTTTATTTTGGTTGTTTTAAAAACTTAATTTTTAGGTAGCCAAATATGTATATTTTAAGCGGTGATTCAACTCTTAATGTTAGATAATTAGAACAATTAAAATTTTGAACACTGGAGAATTGAGCTTTCCTAATGTAATAGTGATTTGAATAATTTCCACGAACCCCATAATAAAATCAATTAATATTATACATGATTTTACAATATTAATGTGAAATAAAAAATCCTATATACTTTTGGTATTTCATCATTACTACCAATTCCAATTTTTCATCTGGGAATTTTCATTTTACCAATAATATTATTTAAATAATTTTCTACCTTGATTGGGATATTATATGTTTACATTAAATTATTTACATTAACTAATAAATCATGATTTTTTTTTCATGATGATCATAAGAAATTGTGGAATAATTTGATCTTAACTAGGAAATCTATTTTTAAAATCACTCTTTATGAATTGAAACATAATCATAAGATTTTATTATATTTTTATAATCATTCATTAAGGATTAATATTTAACTTGAAGCATGAAACAATACTTATTTACTCAATCATATGAAATATTTTCTGAATAATGTTTTACAGAGTATGAACATTGTACCTGATCATAATGAGTGATAAGACAAAGATTCACCATAAGATTTTAATGATCAGCTTCAGTGTTTTGAGTAGATTCATCATTTGTAAGAAACGAACCACTCCAACAAGACTTCATTATTTTCCTGATTATTTCTTTATAATTATCTTTTCATTAAGATTTATTTAATGGATAATTATAATTTTTTTGACCTTTAATTTTTCATTCATAATATTGGTATTATTTAACACCTTTATTTCTTTTGTTTTAAATTTTCCCAAATATTTTATCCAGATATGATAAATACTTAAAAGAGTCTTGATAAGATGAACCAGATGATTCATCCCAAGTAATTTTGAGAGATTATTGTTCATAATTGATAGAAATATTATCCTTAGCTTCATCATACATATCAGCTTCACACATCATAAAATTTAAAATTATATCTTTCATTGTTAATTATTTAAAATGCATGTGTTGACATATAGGATATGGTAGTCCATTCCACATATAAGGTATGCCTTTTATTACTATTAAAACCTAATTTTATTTCTTAAGTGGAACAGCCAAGCGATAAATATTATTGAAAACTTCTTTCAATATCCCATTCAATTGAGCATTTTTTTTGACTTCATGCATTCTGAACATATCAAACTGTAACTTTTCAATATTTTATCTCAATTGTTGTATATTGAAAGTTACTTCAAAGGAAACAGAAATAGTCTTCCATGGCTCATATGGAGTAACACATTGATAAAATTTATTAAACACAATAGTTATAAATCCCATTAATAATAGCATTCATTTATCATGAATTAATTTCGTACTCTTCCACTTAATCATCATTCCATTTTTTTCAAAATCATTCTTATAAATTTTATATGGCTAGAAAACCGCTAAATAAACTTATTTTAAATGTTTTTTTAAATAAATAATCATGCAATATTTTTAGCCTCCATAATTATAAAAATTAATGTAAGGACCGTGGATCATTGACATACCTAAACTATGATCCTCCAATATGATATTTTACTTCATCCAAATCTCTAACA
This sequence comes from Viscum album, assembly GCA_963277665.1. Taxonomy (NCBI): domain Eukaryota; kingdom Viridiplantae; phylum Streptophyta; class Magnoliopsida; order Santalales; family Viscaceae; genus Viscum; species Viscum album. The sequence continues at coordinate 1,649,698,713 of OY728121.1, read as the reverse complement.
TATTCTTTTTAGATCAGAACAAAAATATTGATATCGCACATTGGCCCAAAAATTTTAGGCACATGATAGTTTGAAGTACAAATAAAATATTCAATGATTTCAAAAATAAGGAATATGCCCAATTATTCCCAACCATTGATACCTTGAGATAGGTTATAATGAATATGAATAAGACATAATACGGGGTTGAATTAGGATCCTTTAAAAATATTGACAAATTTGAATCATCCCTCTTAATATGTTGTGATTCCTTCCTTCTCTCTTAAATATGAGTGAATAGTGTCAATAAATAAATAATAGAACATGGTGATGTATCATAGTTTAGGGAAGAAATATCAACTATTCCACTCAACCAACATTCTCTCCAAGATATTGGTTAATTTCACTAATAAATCACTTTATCGTGGAATTCTACAATTCAGTATAGGAAATTTATAACTTTACAATAAGTCTTTTATATAGACTTCTTGTTCTTTTATAGGAATATGCAAATCCATTTCTCAACCTGATAATCTGATACTCCATCATGAATTGGTATGAGAATCTATACTCAAATAAATCAATAGATATTGATTTGGTTTAGAAAAAGATTAATGTTCACCATTTTAGTAGAGACTCACAGTTGTGTTTGATCTTTAATAGTGCACAATAGTAAAAAAATAATATTCAACATAGCACAGGATAATTTAAACAGTTAAAGAGAAAACATCAAAGAAGATAACAAAACATTTATGTTACCAAAGTGTATTTATAGAAAAATATTTTTTTCAAAAATATAATAGTATTTAGAAACAGGATATAGCATCTGTAATAGTTATAGATACATAAGCAATTCGATCAAATTGAACAAAAAATGTATGTCTCTAAATTGGAGCTCTGATGGAAATGAAACATAATTATTTATTACTGCACTCACTTTGTTGAGAAAAATATGTGTTTGATTTGGAGATAAATATCTCAATACTTATTATGTTTGTAATACAGATCTTTTTCAAACATCTCCATAAATTCTACCTAATAAATCGTGAATATTTTAATAAGAACAATTCAAATATAATAATAACTTCCCATATAAATAGGAACAATTTAATCCATCAGGAATGATCATTTGTATCAGTCATAAAATAGCATTAAAGTAATATTTTCTTACATTGAGACTGTTGTATAATAAGTGGATGGTATCTTGAATTTAAAACTCCTTCATTGACAAATTAAAATATAGGGTTTCTCTAAATAGTGATAAAATCCTAAATTATGGTTGAAAACATATACTAGTTTACAAATTTAGTGTTAATGAACCATATGTGTGTTCCAAAATCAAATGGTTTATTCTATATATTTGGTTTTTTATACATAATTTTCCAAAAATGAATGGTTTATGATACACACATTTAATTCCGAACATATCACTCAACTTGGAAATATAGGGTATTAAAACTATTTCTAGATTACATTTGAATACATCAATAATAAATTAATCAAATGATCTACCATTTATTGGATGAATTGTGAATTATTCCAGAATAAAAATAAATATTCTAATAAATATCATCAGGAAGTTCACATAAATGAAAATATAATGGTAACATAAATGTCGGTGTTTTCGACAATAAATATCAAAAAGAAATTAAAAAATTGATGAGTCAACCCATTCTCCGCAAGGACTATATTTCCCTTTCTTCCCAAACCTCATGAGATTATTCTATGGTGAAATATAGATGAATTCATTATCCTCAACCACAAACACCAGGTGTCATCGATTACTGTTAATATACATTTTCATTCAAAATTTCATTAATTTCATATAAGGTGGAATAGTTTTAACATTATCTATAATCTATTGTATAATATAAGGTCCCATTATATTCAACTCTCTATCTTCATCTTAACATGTTTGCGTCTAACACAACATCCCAAATAAAGCCTCTAATGGATCCATTTGATTCGTAGAATTGAAACCATTGTTGTATGAGGAGAATTTGATGATCCTATCATCCTTGGAAATACATTGAATAAGATATTAGCATATCCTCTAGATTTTCGATGATTCTCTGATTCTACACATCCACCTAAGTGTGATAATCATTACTAAAACATAGCCCTGTATCCAACACTTATTGAAGGATTATCAAATACCTAATGGTACAAATTATATATTGATCAGGTATAATATTGACTGGTACTCTAGGAACTCTTAACAGATGTATGATGTATATATTGAATCGTTGGTCAATATTGGAATATTTATTGATAGATATGATGTTAGATGCCTTTATCAGGTGACATAATTTCACCCAAAAGTAATTATTACATTTAAATGTTCGAGGGAGTCCTATGATGAAATCCATGGTTACGTTTTCCCATTTTTAACTTTTATGGAAAATGTATGAATCATATCCTAAGACTCATATCATTCATATTTGACTACTTTTAACACCAAGTATCAAGATAAAAATTCTTCATTTTCAATTTTTTGTTATTCCACCTGAATTTTTTCTATAAATACATATACAAATTAGTGCTTCTTGGATGAATAGAGAATGATGTGATATATGCATCAACCAAAAGCTCTCTATTAAGTTATGGTTTTTAAGGGACATAAATATAAGTTCCAAGACATGTAACTCCATCTTTATTAAAGATAAATTATTGAATATTCTCTTCTTTTATTTATATCCTCCTAAAAACTTTTGTAGCCACCTTAATCCTCTCAAGAATGGATGGTTGATAAATTATTTTAGAAAGGTGTGGTAATATTCTTTATATGATTCCCATGTCAATCCATTACATTTCTAAGAATATTAGATACATTTCAATAATAATCATTGATATTGTGGTGGGATAATTTCTAAACATAGTATCGGCAAATTTTTTACCTTCCCAAGATCATAATGGATTGATTAACAGTAATCCTTTATTATATCAGACCACCATTGTTGGAGAATATCCATATATTTTCATATGAATATATACATGAGTCTTTTATGATCCTTATACATGTCACACCATTCCCCATTGATATAATGTAACCAACTCTTCAATGATAAGATCAGTCCATCCAATTCCAGATTATAGTTTGGGAAGTTTTTCTCATAGATATTTGATTGTATAATGTAATAGGCTATCACATTATTATCTAACATGAGTAAACAAACCAATCATTTTTCTGAAGAATCCTAATCTATCCAAAATAATTCCTCCTTTTTGGGGAAATGTAAGAATAAGTGCAGTTATTAACCTATTATTTGACTTTTTAAACCTCTCCTCAAATTACCCAGTCTATGAAAAATTACTACCTTATGAGTTAGCACAGTTAGTTGGCTTGAAAATTATGGGATATTTCTAACAAATTTGAAATAGAACCCAGCTTATCTATGGAATAAATGGATATAAATTTTCCATCCATATGTTCTTCAGTACATCATTCAAATTCTTTTTATCTTCCTCATTCTAATTGAATTAGATAATAATATCACTTGTAAATACTAACATAAATTTATCAATGCAATACATAAGGTAAATATTTATTTTGTTCATTCTGATTCTAGAGAAATTTTGTGCCCAAATAAAATCACTAGAACTCATTGTTCTCATACCTTGTAAAAAAACTGATATTCGGATATCCTCCATATTCACCATCACATGATAATATCCTAACTGATGATCCCACGTTGAGAACTACTAGGTTACATGTAGCTGATTGAATAAGTTATCAATTTCTAGTAGATTATAATTTTTTTCTGATGTTATTGAGCTCAGGCTAATCAATGTAATGTCACACTGACCAATACCTATTAATTATAAAGAGGATTGGAACACTATAAAATGAATCACTTGGGTATATAAACAATTTATCCAGATTCCCTTATAGTCTCTTCTTCATATCATAAAGTTAAAATGGGACCATTAAATATATATTCCTTAATATTATAAATGTTTTAGGTATAATCTAAATTGATAAATAAACATCTTATCTATAAGGACGATCAATAAATTCTATAGTAAACACATAATTGTGTTCTCTTATAGTGGGAAAGTCAGAAATATGATCTTTTCCATCGTATCAATCATTCGAGCTATATATTCTTCCTCATAAGTTAATAACATCCATGATTGAGATGCTGATTTCTTAATATAGAGGATAATTTCAATCTCCTAGAAATTTATGTTGGCTCTATTCAAGGAAATCCAATCAATACCCAGAATAGCATCAAATAAAAAAAAGCGTGTATCAAAATGTGTGACAAAAATTTAGCCTAAATATATAAATACGTGAGAAGTTAGATAATTGAGAGGTAATTATTAAACCATTTTTCATTTTGAAAAATTGCTCGACTTCCATGTTTTGTGGTGGTGTTTGAATTGTTCTTCTAAAATTTGGTGATATTAAATAATGTGTAAAATTATAATCTAATTTTATGGTAACTATCCTTGAATTTATAACAAGAATACATGAAACCACTTCATTTTTAGTATCAAACCTACTATTTTTCATCGAATATCATCACCTGTTGTCTATGGGACATGAATTGTTTTTCAAAATTTCTCATTGATAACCCCTTGATGGGTTCACATAGTGTCCTTAATACTTGGAGTATTAGAATTAGACAATATGTTGAGGTGTGAATGGTGATTTTTTTTATTTGATCGCATTGGAGGGTTTCTTTCATAAGCATTCACTAGATGTGTGTCCCTCATTCTTACACTTAAATCTTTTTCATTATCCCCTTTAATAAATTTTCAGGATGCTTCATCCTATACTTTTTAAAAGTGGGATGTCATAATTTCATACTACTATGAGACTAATCCATCACACCACAAAAAATTGAAATCAATTATCCACATAATATTTCTAGACCCAATAGTCCCTTGAGATTATCAACTCTCCATTTTTTCTTTTGAGGAATATCCAATAATTTCTTTATTACTATCAAAATCTCAAAATTCCAACGCTTTTTGTATATTTGGATTTAGCACACTAATTATGTCGTATCAATTACTTTCAAGGTGAATGAAAAATATGGAATCATATCATGAATATATTGTGAAGTTTTTATTATACATTTAAATGGATTTTTCCACCTTTTTCTTAAGGATAATGAACTCCCACTCCATTTTAAGTCAAAGAGTTACAGGAAAGTATTTATTGAAAAAAAAATTAATTCTTACCACTTAATCACTCGGATATCTTCCTCAACATTCTTATTCTTGATCAATGTAGCTTCTATCAGCTTCTCTCCCCATGTAATAAACAACCAGCATGACCTTCTCTTACACGTATTATTGAATGATTGATAATATGTTTTTAATGGAATTAAACAATTATTTTAATATTAATGGATCAAAATATCCACAAATAGTTAGAATCTTTTGTCATATAACCATCTTAATTGAATATTTATATTTCTTATGGATTATGAGATTTCTACTTGATGAATTTTTTTATTCATGACTTGATTTAAATGAGTATGTATTGCCATGATTTTCTTAAATCCTACTCCATTTGGGTTGGGAATCTCATTTAGGAATTAATCACATTTCCCATCCCAATATTTGTTGACTTAGTTCCTCTTATATTCATCCATTCAATAAAATAAAGGGAAATTTTGGGATGGTAATTTGAAAAGTTGTAATTAAATAAAATTAAAACCATGATCTTTGAATAGATAACTCAAAATGGAATATATTCCATAATGTATGAACTTATTGAATTCAATATATGATATCCAGGGTCCATTTACTAAAATTAAATTTTATTGGAATGATCCCATAATAATTGTTTATAAAGAGATTGTTAAGTTAAAAAATTATATACCCTAAGAGGGTTTTTCTAGGTGTGTTGAAATGCAACTTATTCATGCTCCAATTTATGATAAAGTTAATAATAAACTGTCATCTAATGATTATTACCCATAGGTACAACTATTCCTGAGACACATCCACTTGTACTATCCAGATAGGGATTTTATTTCTTGGAAGTATCTATCTCTATATGTTCCCAGAATTTAGGCATTCTTTCCTAGATTTTGTTATTATCCCTAAGATAGATAATATTTTTTTTGTTAATACCCAAAAAATAGATCTCTCTCAAATACCAACATAAACCACCAAAATCATTTGTAAACCTTAACTCATTATTTATTAAATAATGTTTCACATAACACAATCCCAATGGGTCAAGATGGCTAGTGTCTTTGGGTAATTAACTACATATCATAATAAATTTTAATTGATATATAACAATATTAATTAAAACACTATAAAAAGAACATAGATCACTATTGATCTTCTAAAGTTTCACAGTATATTCTAGGGAAATATTTACGAAATGGATGAACTGTAAAGAAATATTATGGGATAATGAAAGCATTACATGATGAAACTAATACATGTGAGTCAAAAAGCTTGTCAAAGTGAAACAAAAGGGTACGAATAAAAAACATTGACCTTGAATCGTGATATAAGATGATAACATCAAGGTAATATAATAATATTTCAATTAGATAAAACATTTAATCATAAGAATAATTCAAGGCTATCCATTGGGATATCATAACATCAGTTTACTAGTATCACATGAGATAAAACCCTTATCCAATGTATTTGAGAGATATATAATTTTGGTCCCACCCATCACATACCTATAATGAAAATTCATTTTTTCTCACATAGTTCTTTTAGTATAAGAACTTCTTTCTTCACTATTAATCACAAAATTAATTTTTTTTGGTTAAATACCAAGATGTATCCAATGATATAAGTAATTGTATATCTAGGTGAATACCCTTGAGTGGAAATTGGGATGGGTATTCACAAAATCCAATTTTTCCAAGTATAATCATGGGATAATTTTAGTAGCATGATGAGTATACCTAAAAGGTCATGGAAATGTTTAATGAGAGTGAACGGTGATCTACAATTAATTATTCATCATAATGATAGTAATATTATGTGTAAATTTTTTTATAAAATGAATATTTTGAAAATGAAAGTCTTATTATAATGAAATTACTTTAATAAAATGGAAGAGGATAAAATCCCTTACCTTTAGAGTGTTCTTATAAAAGCTTGGGATGAGGATATTAAGAGCATGTGAATAACTTGGGATGTATTTAGAGTGGGATAGGGGTTAAAATCTAGTAAAATGGGTTTTGAGTTATGAATAATGGGAGTTTGGGTAGGTATTTATATAAAAAAGGGAGTGGATTTCTTTATTATTTTCAAAACATATGTTCTGGACTCTGAGTGATAAAATATTCAAAACCACAATATTTATCATGGTTTTGTACCGTGTTTTTTTACCAAGGGGTTGTAGTTTTTAATATTTTAACACTATAATAATTGACCTCATTGAATTAATACCATTCATAATCTAAATGTGTGTCATGTACATAATTAAATGATTTCCAAATATCAAATATAAATTCTGTTTTGTGATCTGTTGGGGAAAATCCCATTGAATCTAACTCCCTTGAAATATCTAATAAATGGGTATCATGGGGTATGCTACTATAGGTTGATTCCCTTAGTTTTTCTATTTGTGTTAATTAGAATTTATCATAATATTTAATATATAATCATATTAATATTAACTGTATATTTTTTATATTATAAATGGTTATGATTCATAATAGTCTTTTAAACACAGTAGGAAAATTAAGGACATATATTATAATGCTCCAAAATGAAAAAATTTATGGTATATTATGTGTTTTGCATAACTATATTTCTTAATAAGTAATGTATTCATTGAAAGGTGAATATCATTTATTATATTTTGTGTTTTTTTAATATGATTTGGTCATATACATTTTTTTATGTGATTATCTATGTATTTGATGTTGTTTGGAGAAATTTTTTTATAAGAATTTGAAATAAAAATTTATAATATTTGGGTTTGGAATTTTGGTTTGGATGAATTTTAATATTTTTAAGGATTGAAATTTATTTATAGACCTACTTTCATCTTCTTTTGTTATTGTTGATACTTTATTTATTAATGTATTATTTCTTCGTATGAAGGCTTTTTCATTTTGGGTATTTTCCTCACCTGTGATTAACATTTTGGTTTTCATAAAATCATGGAAAAAAGGTAATAACTTTTCATCCTTTTTTAGATCATACGATCTATTAAATTTCCATTTATTTACTTCAATCATAAAAAATATTATCATAGTAATTTCTATTTTAGAGTATGATATGACGAAGAGTTAGAAAAATACATGAATCAAAATCTATAGAATAAATTGAGGAATGAAATAAAGTAGGTATATATTATAATATTATCTATCTCATTGGTAAAATAATTCCTCTACAAAAAAAGAAGAAAAATCAATGGAATCTCAATTTGGAAAATTTTTCGTATAATTATTTTTTAGGAAATAATAATTTTCATAATAATAAAATATACAACAACGTTCTTCTTAAAAATAAATATAATTGATATTTCATTCCAGTTACTTACATTTATCTTCCACTCCTTTGAATACATTCGGAAAAAATTTTACAACCATATTTTGTCGAACACGTGATCAAAATGTGGGGATGCAATATCATTTAGTGTAAAAATGTAACTCCTTGATATTTTATATTAAAAATAATAATATGTTTGGCTGTGTGTACCACATGAAATAATAATATTAAAACCAACTGTGATATACACATAAAATATTATTATTTAAATATGACTTTCAGAACCTTACCATTGGATTGCTGGGTATAAACAGATGTAAGAGAATTACGAATTATATATAGAAATTTTTTCTTTAATTCAATTTTTTTTTAATTCATAGGAAATTAGTACTCAATTTTTAAGGATGAGAATCTAATCACATAATGTCAGCAATAGATAAAGACTAAAATGGGAATTTAAATATATTCTTTATATTTCATTAAATAGATAAATTTATCTTATTTAGACATTAAATTATATTTAATTTATATATTTAATATATGAAAACTAATTATTAATCATTCAGACATTGAATACCAATTTTTTTAGAAATGAAGAAAATTTGATGTCAAAAAGAGAAATTTTCTAGAAAACTTTTTTTGTGCACAATATATTGTAATATTAATTTATAAAATAATTTCGAAATTGAAAATTATCTTAATGAAATTTATGGATAATATATTCAATTAAATAAATTGATAATCACTAATGATTATCACAATGAATGGAATGGGAAACGGTTATGTCCATGCTTTATATATACATTTTCTCTAAAAATTATTTTCACGCATTTTGTGCATAGACATTAGAATTATATTCCAACACTTTAATTTTTTTAATAAAATTTTCTTCATTTTTGGATTCCTCATATTTAATTTTTCTTAGGGTGAAATTTTATCATATTTATAAAAATATTTATTTTTGGTAGAATAGGAAAAAATAACATTTTTTAAAAAACCTATCATTTCTTTTCTTGTATTTAAAATATAATTTCTATTATGGATTGGTCTTAAAGTAAAATTAGACCCATTTCCTTAAAATATAATTTATACTGAATTGAAATATTTAATATAGAAAATGGATTTAATATTTTGAATCAGTATATTCAAATTTAGTAATTATATCAATTTAATTTTTGGACATAATGAAAAGCAATAACTTTAAATTTGTATCCCCGATGTAAAAGGTAAAATATGTTAATTAGAGTTAAACAAATTATATGGTTGAAAAATATATCCTAAAATATTACCATATGCTATTATTTCGACCCTCATAACCTTATCTTCAATGTTTTTGTTGATTTACTTCCATTTGAATATGAGTGATAAATTTGTAATATTTACAAGTTTAGAATAATTAAATGTGTTTCACTCTCCTCGTTTATAAATGGTCAACTCCTCTACTAACTTATTGAATAACATTATGCACTATAAATCATAAAATACCTATACAAATACTTTCCAAACTCCCATATTCCCCTAATATATTTTTTTCTCTCCAAAATACCAACATATATGGCGTAAGGGGTAAACTAAAGGTTTTTTTTAATTTAATAAGTGTAAATCATAATGAGTTATTTCATGTTTATTTCTTCTTAAAACTTCTTAAAACATAACATAAATATTATAATATAATAAATTTATTATCTCTAATATTTTAAGAACCCTGATCTATGTTTCAGGTATGTCTTTCATTTATGGTATTTTTTGAGAAAAATTGGAGTTTATGGAAAATTTGGGAGTACACACCATGTACTTATATGTACACATAATGAACTAGGTTACCATAGGTAGATGTATGTTGTTAGTGTAACAGTCGATCCCATGGCTATGTGTGGTGAGCTGGATACCGCTTAAAGTAGGGGCCGAATAAGGCAAGGACACGTTTTTTACTTCTAAAGTACAAGGGAATTTGCTTTCTTTTTATTTCATTAAATATATTGGGGTCGTGTTTAATGGAAATAACCATCTTATTCTTCACCTTTATCGTCTAGTAGAGACCATACGTCTGTGCATCTTTTTTGAGCCCCCGAATCTCTATCAGTTTTTCTAAATAGAACTCCATCGGTTGTGTTGGAATCACATCAAGGATATCTTCCTTCTTATAGTTCCTCGTTTCCTGATGTCTCCTCCATCATGAGATATCCCCAGTTGAACATTTTAAGTGTTTTTGTAGATCTATGGCATTCTATAGAGATTCAGGACCTGAGGTTCATGTGTATCTTCTGTAAAATGCTGAGGTATGTGGTTTTTTCTTCTTTGTATATATTCTTTGATTTTTAAGTGCAAAAGTTCCCAATACCCAAGAATGGGGTATTTCGAGTTTATGGTATTTGACCCTATTATTCCATTATATTCCATGTTTGTTTGGATAGAGGTCAATTATTGTCAATAGTGTTAACGTTTCCATGTCATGGATGTTTTTCCCATATTTTCTGGTTCTGGCCGTTTCGTATAGCTTTCCTATTAGGCTGCTTTTCCTTTCATGCCTATTATTATTATGAAGCAATGATTGTTATATCACATGCTATGATATGTTTTATATTTTTTAGCAAAGTTTTCTTGTTGTTTACTTTGGCTGCTAGGATTCATTTTTTCCTGATTGAATTGTACAGGGCTGTGGGAACCTAGTGTAGTAGACCATAGGGGGAATGGACACTTAGGGCTTCCCCAGAGTGTATGTTTTACTATTATGTTTAGAGACCATAGGGGGTGTACTTTGTTCTCCCTCATAGTGTCTATAGTTTCCTTGATATGGTCCATATGAGGAATTGGACGTTTATTGCATCCTCAAAGTGACTATTAGTTACCGATACGAGACCATTTGGGGAATTGAAAGTGAGAGTTTTCTCAGAGAGTCATTGCTAAAGCTGAACCAGAGAGGTTAGACTATGTGTACATCCCAGAGGGTTGCATACATTGTTTGGTTGAACCAGAGGGGTTAGGTTGTGAGTACATCCTAGAGGGTTACCTATTTTTATTTTATCTGCTTAATTGATATGTGAAAATGAATGAAAAACAAACTATTGGATTGTTTACTTTTGATTACTTCCTTGATTATTACTTATTTTTTATTATTCAATGTCATATATATTTAATGACTATTTCCAACAAATATTTAGGTGGTTTAATACTAGGATTCTAATCACACCCTGTTGGGGTCATGCTTTTCGTCCAAAATAGATTATATTGTTGCAGGTCTAGATATGGTCAAGTGCCTTCTACATCAGGTACATGATTATTGTGGAGCTGGAGAGCATGGGAACAAGGTAAGGCTTGGGATTATACTAGAGTTTATTTGTTTTCTTTTTTACATTGGTTTTGAACTATATTATAGCATTTTGACTTGTTTGACTACTTTACTAGAAATATGTATCATTCATCATTTATATATCTGTCCTCCAATTGTTTATTGCTTCAAGTCTTCTGTTGTATACTTATTTCATGTTATTACTACTTCCTCTATAGTTATCTATTTATTTATGCTACATTACTCTTCCAATGAGGGCATATTTTCCCCACTATCACACCCAAGGCCCTATTTTCTAGTCGGCAGGCTCTGACAATTGGGGAAATGCGCTTAAGGCCTTGTGACCAACCGAGTACGGGGCACCTCTAGCCAGCTCCCGGAACCGGGATGTTACAAAGTGGTATCAGATGCAGTGTTCTTTTCTTATTAAATTACTCTTTGGATAATATAGTCAAGGATAGGACAGAATAGGTACTTTTTAATAATCTATACCTGGGATTAGCTAACCCATGTATAGGGAAAGCCAATTTACCTCATATACTGTGATGCTTCTAGTTTGGTAATTATTACAGTTGATTTGATTTCTCCATTAGGTGATTCACATGTTTTGTTCTATTATCAATGATATTATTGAGGTTCTATTTCTATTTCAACCCAATGAGGTGAGTGTATGCATTCTCATGCATCATATAGGCATTTTCTTGAAATCTCATGTCTTGCATTCTTTCGATTCCATTTAGTGTGATTATCGATTTCATGTTGTTATAGATATTTTTTTAGATATGTATGCTATTGTGATAGATTCCTTGATAGAATATATACTTTTTGATAGAGTATTATATTGTGTACAGTTTTAATGAATGCCAAACTTTGGTTCATGAGGTGTTATGGGCCCTTATGGATCAAAAATTAGTGGATCATTTCCTTGTTATTCCTTTTATATGACATTTATAAAATACCAAGATTTTATTTGTGGGGAGTGTGAGCCCTCATGGTTTGGAATTTGGAACTTTAATGTTTGTTTCAGTGTTTTTTGGGATCCGGAGTAGTTTATGACCCTTACTGTCTAGAAAACCCCATAATACATGATTTATTGATAAATACACTTCTTGTAACCTTCTATTTGGGAAGGAACTGTTTTTCTCAAGTACACACAATATAATATATATATATACTCTGTGTAGTTTCTAACTGTGTCACTACATGTGTGGGTAGATACATAGGGTTTGGGGAATCTTTAGTAGCACACACTGTGTATAGGACGTACACGCCGTGTTGTATAGACTGTGCGTCCACCCATGTAACTAATGAAATAGGTAGATAAAACTTAAGTTATACACGTCGTGTCAAGCTTGAACATGTCGGGTAGTGTAACCCATGTATCTAGTTGTGTGACTATCAACACAGGCAGTTGAAACCAAAGTGGTACACGCCGTGTCTAGCAAAAACACGCTATGCAGTCCTATCCTAGGAGAACCGTGTGGGCTAGTCGGGTAGAAGAACTCGGGCAGGGGAAATGAATCAAGTACACCTCGTGTCTTTGGAGAACACGCCATGTGCATGAGGGGATACATGACGAGTTTTGGCAGAAGTACACACCCATGTGAAGGCATAAGGGAACACTCAGTGTAGGAATTATACACATCATGTTACCATGTTTTGAAAAACATGCATGATATCTTTCTCTTGTTCCCATATTACACTTCTAGTTGTCATTCCATGATAATCATGATCTAAGGTGTGTGCTTGACCTTGTAGAGTCATGCCAATGAGACGTCCTTTGGTTGTATGATAGATTTAGGGTAGTGATCAGATACTAGATATGGTTGATCAGGGAGTACCAGTAGATCCTCTTGTTGTTCCAGTCTTGGAAGCAACCATCTTTCTGAAAATAGGTGCTGATTCACAGTTCCAAGAGGGATTTATGGGGTTCATGAAAACCTTCTAAGGAGTACCACCTCCTACCCATCTATGGTATAATTAAAGTGGGTCTTTCAACAATAGGTTCCTTCCACTTTCACAGGGGAAGGAGGACATCAGGCAACAGAGTCATGGATAGAATCCATGATTTCTGTCTTCAACAATTTTGAGATGCCTCCAGAAAGGAGGGTTAATCTTGCTACATACATGCTTTGGGACTCCGCCATGAGGTGGTGGAATGTGATCTCAAATGCGGGACGCTAGCAGGTTATGGCTTGGGATGAGTTCCAGTGTGCCTTCTATGATTTCTTCTACCTCGAGACTTTGAGGGCCAATCGAGCCCATGAGTTCATGAGAATGCAGCAGGGAACTCTCTCAGTCATGGAGTACTCTTCTTGTTTCACATATCAGAAGTGCTTCACACCCATCCCAAGAGGTGATGAGTTTTTTTCTGGCGAGGAAGTTTGAGGATAGTCTCAGGCATGAAATTTGATCTTAGGTTAACATCTTCATGTTGACTTCCATTACATCTATAGTCAACCAGGCGCCCATCATAACGAGAAATCTGAGGGATTTTTGAACTATGAGCCAGGACAGTTTGGCATCAAGAGTTATTACCCCTCTTGCTGATAGTGGGAAGCACCATAGGGAGTCTACACATGGATATCACAGTAGGTGGGATACTTCTTCTAGTGGATAGGTGTTGTGGTACTAGTGTAATAAGAGCGAGTATATGAGGCAACAATGCCTGAGAGACCTAGTGGAGTGCCGATCTTGTGGAAAGATGGGTCATCTTCAGTGTTTCTGTCAGTTTTTTTCACCATAATCTGGTTAAAGGGGTCTTTATATGACTCCAAATTAAAGAGAAGCACCACCAGTTTCTTATTAGTCTAGGAACTAGAGTTCTTTCGGCCGTTCAAGACGAGGTGGAAGTTACGGCCATTGTATCCAGTCTACAGGCTTTCAGAGACAACAGGGTGGATCACTCAAGGTGGTCAGGCAGGGTCATAGGGCCATGGTAGAGGATATTCCTTTATAGTACAGAAGACCCAGCAGGAGATAGAACTCGGACCCTCTAAAGTTAGAGGTATGATCCAAGTTGCCTCAATTTTAGATTCTTCACATTTTTATGTAGGGACATCTCATAGTTTCATATCTATGGGTTTGGTAGAGGTCCTTGGGATCTGTATCATTAATTCTTCTGATTTCTTGACTTTGGACACTCCGTTGGGGACAAGAAGGACTATTGTACGAAAGTGCAAGGAGTTCCCTCTATAATTTTGGGGTTTCACTTCATGTGGGACCAATATGTCTAAGAGATGATGAGATATGATGTCATTCTCGGAATGAACTTATTAGTTCCCTTCCAGGCTGTTGTTGACTTCAATCTTCGTAGCGTGAGTTTCACATCACCATAGGGTGGATCATTGCTTCATAAGGGAAAATGGGATGTCCAGGCGAGTAGAGCAGGACCCGAGAATCATGGGTTGGCTGTAATCACAACCCAGATTTCTAGTCCTTATTGGGATTACTAGGGGACATCACAGTTGGACATTCCTCTAATGGTTGATCATTTCAGGGATGCCTTTCAAGAGGGAATTTTAGGTTTTCCTCCAGAGAGATAGGTGGACTTTTCTTTTGAGCTTGTTCCAGGAGTGGCACTGGTGTACATTCCTCCTTATATGATGGATACACTAGAGTTACACGAGATCAAGAAGCTATTGGACGAGTTTTAGGCAAAGGGTTTCATCTGAACAAGTAATTCTATTTGGGGTTCACCTATTCTATTTGCAAATAATGCAGATTATACCTTTAGACTTTATGCGGATTATCGGAAGCTGAACTAGTTGACATTTAGGAACTGATATCCCTTACTGAGGATTAATGATCTATTTGATCAGCTTCGAGGATCTCATGTGTTCTCTAAGATTGACTTGATATACCGTTATCATCAGTTTCCCATTATAACATCAAATATACCTCTTACAACCCTTTAGAGCAGGTATGGTCTAAATGAGTATGTGGTTATGCCATTTGGTCTCATGAATGTGCCATCAGCTTTCCTGACACTAATTAACTTGGTGTTCTATCCATACTTGGAATCTTTTTTTGTAGTCTTTAGGGAAGATATCTTGTTTTACTCTCACACTCAACACGACCATGTCGTACATCTTGAAATAATTTTGAGTACACTGAGAGCGCATCAGTTAAATGCTAATCTCTCAAAATGACACTTTTGGATGGACCAAATTCAATTCTTGGGTATTGTAATCTTATAGATAGTAGTATTAGTAGACCCTAAGAAAGTGAGGGTAGTAGTTTCCTAGTAGTATCCGAAGAGTGTCATTAAGGTGTGTATTTTTCTAGGGTTGGCCGGTAACTACATAAATTTCATACAAGACTTCTCACGCTTACCAGCGCCATTGACGGTCCTGACTAAGAAGGGTGTGAAGTACTTGGGGTCGGATTCTAGCGAGTCAGCCCTTAAGGAGATGAAATAGAGGTTGACTTCAGCACCGATACTTGTATTTACAGAGTCGGGAAATAACTATACCGTGTATTGTGATGCATCAGGTATCGGGATGGGATTAATGCTTATGAAGGGAGAGGGAGTCATTGCAAAGGGGTCTTGGTAGTTGAGGCCACATTAGATGAATTACTCGATGCATGATCTTAATTTGGCAACATTTTTTCATGATTTATGTTGTTGGAGACATTATCTATTGGGAGATCTTTTTTTGGTTTTCACTAATCAAAAAAGTCTCAAGTAAATCTTCACTCATCGGGATCTTAATGTGATATAGTGAGGGTGGGTTGAGTACCTTCAGTCCATTGACTTTGATATTTCCTACATGCCAGGGAAAGGTAATGCAGTAGATGATAGATTGAGAAGAAGGATTCATATACGGGAAGTTCAGGAGGCCATCAGCAAGTGGAAGCTTATGTCTCTATTTTCTGAGATGCATTTGGAAGTGAATGACAGACACAGGTAGACGGTTCAATATTCTATAGTTTTTTACCTCTACTCTTCATGATCAAGTTCAAATGAGGTAGCTATTAGATTTTGTAGACCGAGTCCAATGGAAGAAAATGTTAGGATAAGACCCTGTTCCAAGATGTACCATAGGTGAGGATGAGATCTTGTGTTTCCAGGGGTGTGTATGGGTGTTAGCAGACATACACGAGGAGCTGATGTGGGATTTTCATTCCTCAATTTGGGATTTTCATCCTGGTGTCACCAAGATGTATCGTGATCTATGCCATTAGTATTGGTGGAAAGGGATGAAGAGTGATGTTTCTGGTTTTGTCACAAGGTGTCCCACCTGTCAGTAGGTGAAGGCGGAGCATCACCGACTATTAGGGATTTTGCAGAAGTTACCCATTCCCGACTGGAAGTGGAATGATGTCGATATGGACTTTTTGATAGGTTTACTGATGTTTCCTTTGGGGAATTACTCATTATGGTTTGTCATTCAAAGACTCGCAATGGTTTCACACTTCTTTTCGATCACGGAGACCTTTAGTGTTGATGAGCTGGGAAGGCTGTAAATCCGGGAGACTGTACATCTGCATGGGGTTCCGAACTCTATTGTTTCATATAGGGATGCACATTTTACATCCCAGTTCTGGCAAGGAATAAAAAAGGGTTTGGGTACCCATGTACTTCTGAGTAAGGCTTACCATCCCTAGACTGATGGCCAATCCGAGTGTATGATTCAGGTGCTGGAGAACATGCTTCGAGCATACGTCCTAGATTTTGGAGGTTGTTGGGAGAAACACATACCTCTTGCGGTGTTTTCCTACAATAATAGCTATAAAAAACTATTTAGATGGAAACTTATGATGCTTCATTGGTATGCCATTCCAATCAACCCTATATTGGATGGAGGTAGGAGAGGAATCTATGCTAGGACCTCCTCTTGTCCAGGAGACCATAGAGCAGATAGAGTTGATTTGGAATGGGATGGATGCCGCACAGTCATGATAGAAGTCATATGCTAATCGACAGAGATGACCTCTATAGTTTGAGGTTGGAGATTAGGTTTTTCTGCCGGTAACACCGAGGTTGGGACACAAGAGGATTAAGAGGCACGGTAAGATTTAACAGAGGTACGTCGGGCTGTTTGAGATATTGGAAAGGGTCAAGCCGGTTGCCTATCAGTTGTAGTTACCTTAGAGGAACAAAACTATGCATGATTTCTTTAACATTTCACAGCTACGACATTCCTTCTCATACCCGTCTCGTGTCTTTCAACCCAAGGAGGTTGAGTTAGAGGTGGATGCATCATTCTAGGGGAATCCTGCCAGGATTGTTGATAGAAGTGTAAAGGTTCTCTATGGACGGTATGCTCCTCTGGTGCGAATGTTATGGCAGAACAGTGGTGTATAAGACGAGACATGGGAGAGGGATTCCAACATATGATCGCAATGGCCAGATCTATTCAAGGATTCTTCTTCTATGCCACATTTCTTGGGAAAATTGGGGACAACTTTCCTTACAGGGGAATTTTGTAAAAACATGGATCTTCTTTTCAGATATTTCATTCATTTCTGGTTGTTTTTTGAGAAAAATAAGAGTTTATGGAAATTTTTGGGGTATAGGCTGTGTACTTATATGTACATGTCGTGTACTAGGTTACCCTAGGTAGCCATCTGCTGGCCATGTAATATCCATGCACAAGGCCGTGTGTAGTAACCTGGGGACCACCTAATGTGGGATCCATCCAAGGCAAGTACACGTTGTGTACTTCTAAAGTATGTGTCATGTTCTTTCTTTTTATTTCATTAAATGGACCAGGATCACATCGGATGGACAAACCCACCTTCATCTTTCCACTTCACCTCCAGGAGTGACTGCACGGCCACGAATATTCTCTGAGCCCCTGAATCACCGTCCGTTCTTGGAATCAAACTCCTCAGTTGTGTTGGAATTGCATTGGGGAGTTCTTCCTTCTTCTAGAGCCCAGTTTTTTTATTTATCCTCTTTCATGAGATATCCTCAGTTGAAATGTTTATGTTTTCTTGAATATATATGGCGTTCTTGTGTGATTCAAGTCATGAGGTTCATGTATATCATCTGTAAAAAGCTGAGGTATGTGGTTTGTGCCTTCCCGTAGATAGTCTTTGAATTTTATATGAAAATTTTACCATTACCCAACAATGGGGTATTGCAGGTTTATGGTTTTTAGCCATTCTATTTCTTGTTATGAATTGTTTTTTTGGATAGGGGTCAATTTTTGTGAATGGGGTTAACTTTTCTATGCCATGGATGTTTTTTTACATGATATCTTGTTTGGAAATTTTTTTCTAGATTTCATTTTAGGTTGCTTTTCCATCCATGCCTAGTATTATTATGGGGTAGTGATTGTTATCTTACATGCTATGATATGTTTTAGATTGTTTATCCAAGTATTTCATGAGGATTACATTGGCATCCATGAATCTTTTGTGCATGATTGACTTATATAGGATTGTAGGAACCTAGTGTAGTAGAGCATAGGGGGAATGGATACTAAGAGCTTCGCCAGAGTGTTTGTTTGACTGTTACGTTGTGATACCATAGATGGGATGGAATTTTTGATCCCTCAGAGTGTCTGTAGATACCTCGATATGGGCCATAGGGGGGATATGATGTTGAGTTCTTCCAAGGAGTGCCTATTAGTTATCGATCCAAGACCACTAAGGGAATTGATGGTGAGTTCCGCATCAGAGAGTCTTTGTTAAATATTAACCATAGGGGTTAGGCTGTGTGTAGTTCTCAGAGGGTTTCTTGTGTTGTTTGGTTGAACCAGAGGGGTTAGGTTGTGAGTACTTCTCAGAGGGTTACCTATTTTTATTTTAGTTGTATACTTGATACGTGGAAATGAATGCAACAGAAATTGTTGGATTTTTACTTTTGAGTACATCTTTATTTACTACTTATTTTTTCTTATTGTTGGAAATATATATTCACTAGCTATTAGGCATAGATCTTTGTGTGGTTGGCTACTAGGATTCGTCTCACACCCTGTTTGGGTCATGCTTTTGGGCCCAAACAGATTATATTTCTATAGGTTAAGATAAGGGAAAGTTCCCCTCTACATCAGGTACTTGATTGCTGTGGAGCTGGAGAGCATGGGACCAAGATGAAGCTTGTGATGCTACTAGAGTTTAGTTTTTTTCTTTGTACTTTGGTTTAGTACTGTATTCCATCATTGTGACATGTTTTGATACTTTCCTATAAATATGTATCATGCATCATTTATATATTTGTGCTCCATTTGTTTATTAGTTCTAGTCTTCCGCTTTTTTCTCATTGCATGTTATTACTGCTCCCACTAATGTCATCTATTTTTTCAATTGCATTACTTTTCCAATGAGGGCATAGTTTCCCCACTATCACACTGAAGGCCCTCATTGCTAGTAAGCAGCCTCTGGCATTTGGAGAAATGCACTTGAGGAAATGTGGCCAACTGGGTTTGGGGCACCTCTGGGTGGCTCCCAGAATCAGGAAGCTACAATTATAGTGGAAGGTTATTATGCATATGTTACAACCCTTTTTATCACCCTATCCAATTGATTGGAAAAGAAAACATCACTTATACATTTGTGTCGACTACCACCTCCAAAATGAGACATGTTTAGTTTTCCATTACAACCTTATATAGATAGTTAAAACTATGTATCGAATAAATATATTATATTATTATGAAATTATTATGAATATGGAAATATACAATATCATATACCATCTCCCACTTACATTAGTTGTAAGATGATAGTATTGCTCTAATATACATGTGGACTAACACCATCTCAATGCGATGTGTTAATTAGTTTTCTTTTTCTCCCAACATACATGGTGATTATTATTGATTTAATTTATTAAAATTATAATTAAGATATATATAAAATTATATAATGGTAAACATTTATCTATATTATTTCCTTTCTAACTCCTATAAAAAAGAAAATGACACTCATGTGTTTGTACGGACTAGTGCTTTAATCAAATGAGGGGTTTCATTTTTCAAGACCACATTTCAGGGATGGTTATAAAATTATATTTAATGTATATGAATTATAATTATTTAATCATTAATAATAAAGATATTATATAACTATTAACCCTTTGACCATGTTCAGGGAGCAAAAGGATTTTTGGATTACGAACTGAATGCTGTCAAATCATCTGACATGCACTCAACAGATTTAATAACTAAATAATGCATGATAAAAAATTAGGTAAAAGTGATTATGGTATAGGAATAAACGTAAAAAATATTCTTAATAATGTAATTTATTAATATATTTGTATATTATAATAGTTAAATAATGTACTTGGGGAATCAGACTCGACGTTAGTGATTTCTTATCTCAATTTCCATTTATGAAACTTAAGACATTTTCCCGACAAGTTCTCCTCTTGTGGTATATAAACAAACTTATGGATGAATTTTAAAATTATTTTTATGAATTTTAAGTGTTTTAAACTTTGATTTCATGTTCTATTCTTAAAATCCTTATCATTCAAAAATTACCAATGTGGTAATGGATTTAGTTTAAAATTTTGTTTTAGAATCCCCCTTAAAAATTTATTCCAAATTTAGGTTTTTAAAAATATTTCAATAATGTTATTATTTATGCTTAAAATATTTAAAAAGGTATTTTTTGACTATTTTTTATTTAATATAAAATGGTTTAAAATAATTTTTTCAATATTTTCCATATTTTTTTATTTTGACATTTTACAAAATTGTAACAAAAATGTTTGCAACTTATACGGCTGGAATTCCTTTCCCCACCATCACAGCAGTCATTCACTACGATGATTCATCTATAAATTTAAAGGGATTTTCAATGAAGATGATATTTTCTCTATTCTAGTAATTCTTAATTTTTAGGATTTTTCAAATAAAAAGGAGGTTTTGCCTTATTTTAATGCGATAATAGAATATTATTTACTTATATGATCAAATGATCGCTTCAAGAGTTTTAATATGAAAATTTTAATGAAATTTTTTTTTTTACTCATGATACGATACATTATTGTTATTAATTATAATGGTTGAGCCTAATATAACTCATGAATACTAGTGATTGTGATATAGCACTATAATTCAATGGGTAATGATTTAGTTTTAAATGGAAAAAATAAAAGAGATAATCATATTGGATTATTCTATGGAATTAATTAAGAATCATTTATTCGAAAATTTGTTAATTGTCACTGAACATGAATTATGAAGATGATTCTCCAAGATAACTATTTCATACATTCAAAGATTTTATAGGGAAATATATTATTCCCAATAAAAATGAAAATAATATGAATGTTTATAAGTTAAATGTTCGTTTTAAATGAAAAGTTTTCATCAGTTATCATTTTTATCAGGTTTCCTTCAGGGTTTCATCCATTTTATAAGAGTTTAAAAATAATTTTTTATGTAATAGTTAATTTATATATAAGGAATTGTTTTGTTTCTGTGTCCAATGTTCTATTTTGATAATGGAAAACTTTTTGTTTTGATTTTCATTTTTTGTGGACTAATTGGATTTCATTATTTTTATGTCCCTCTATAATCTTTTTCTTCCCAAACCAAATATTCAAAAAAATTCACTAGATCTAATGACGATTATAAACTATATAAAGAAGAATCATTGGACTTTGTACTTATCTTACAAGACTAAAATATCCCATAAATAAAACTAGGGTGTAAATGTAAAGCCCATTTTTTATGGAAAAAATATGCATTGTGTATAAGTCTACACATTTCAATATATGGGTTCCATATGTTTGATTTTATCACAATTCACCAATATGATTAACCTAAAAGACCATGGGAATATTATATTGTGAAAAACATTATTTTGATCTCAGAATTATGTGATTTTAAAGGAACAGGTAATTATATCATAATCAATATAAATTTCATTTTCAAAGTAGTGTAAATTCAAAGGCACATATTGTATGATGTCTAATATTTTGGAACATTACCAGAAAATATATCAAAATTAAGGAAATATAATCTCTAAAGAAATAATCTCCTGAGAAAATAGAGGGGTCCTTTTTCAAACATAATATAATAAAAATGATATGGTACATTTCACATTTAGATAATTTAGGATTCAAGTGTGACGTGGAGATTTCATGACTCTCATTCTCTAATCTATACCTCTTTGTTTCTTATATCTTTTAACTAATTTAGACATAAAAAACTCATATAAATCACTTGTAGGTTTTTTCAATATGATCGGACAATATGTTAAATTTATTAATAAATATGACTATTCCCTATTTAATGTAAATAAGAAAATGATTATGGTTTAGAGGAAAATGGTAGGTTCAAAGAAAAAGGATCCTCTGAAAAACTCATTAAATAAAAAAGGATCTAGATTGAAAGTTGTGAATATGTGGTGTCACGAACCATCCCCTGGGGCTTGTATATTGACTACCCCAAGCCCACCTTCCATAGGCCAGGGGCTGGCGACTAGAACCAAATGGGTAAATCCAAAAAACTAGGAAGGCATTGCCTTTATAACGGTAAACAAACACAACCAGAGTACAAGAAAAAGAAAACAATAAGTAAAAACTATATAAAAAGTATACTAAAAGTAAAGGGGGGCCAGAATACAAGCCCAATTGTAATGTACAAGTAAAACTGAAAGCAACTAAAACAGAAAAAGGGACAAACACCTGGAAGGTGAAAGAAGCTCCTGGTTCATCCTCCGTGGTTCCTGCCTAAAGGGTGGGTACAGATGGCCTCCTCAACACTCCACGTCCATCAAAGTCCACTTTGTACCGATACATCATAAGGTCCTCCTTTGGGTACTGACCAGTTATGGCACTCTTGTCCTCCATCAGCGCTGTATGTCATCTATATACTGTCGCGAAACCAAGGCGCTTCTCACTATCCTTGGACTGTTGAGGTACTCCTCCTATCGAGTACCGCAGGTCTTCTTCCAACTACCAAGCACTACTCCACTATGGGTCTGCCTCCAAATACTGGGTTCTCACCCTAATAGCCTATAGAGGTACTCCTCCTATCGAGTACTGTAGGTCTGCCGCCAAATACCATGTGCTCCTCCGCCATTGGTCTGCCTCCATGTACCATGCGCTCCCCACTAGGCTAGTTGAATCAATCCAAGTTGAATCGGTCTAGCAGTCGTCAGTTCTGTTAGCTACTAGGTCTCTACACTCTGTCTGATCATCACTGGAAGGATCTACTCCACGAGCTACTGGGAAATACTCCAGCTGTCACGAAGTACCACGGTGAAGTATCTCAAAGGTCCGCCACATCATAGGGGTCTCAACGCAAGAGATGGCGCGTCAATCGGATGCCCGATCTGTATGTTATTAGTCTTTTAGTCCCAAGGGCCCGGTTGGTTTCGTATACGAACCAACCTGACCGTATCTCAACTATACCCCGAACTCTCCTGGCGTATTCTCAAAGGGACGGCTTCATTCTAAGAATATCGTTGCCAGTGACGGTTCATCAAACAGACGCCCGTAGCCCAAGATAAGGGCAAAAAGGTGTTATCAGGCTATAGTGGGTCAGGGACTAGTCCGACCCAGTTGGACAGACCTGGCCCCACCCGGATTGAACCGGGGTCTAACCTAGTCTATGAGTCCAACCTAGTCCATGAAAACCGCCAAGCCCGAAGGGGGCGACCCGGCTCGACGGTGGCCCAGCCTGAGGGAGGACCTGCCGAGGGTGGCCCAGCCGCCTGGCCATGTGGCTTTATTGGCCATGTGGCTTTATTGGCCACACCGTGGGGGTGGGGGCGGCGCTGCCCCATGTTTCCAAAGGAACCGGTGCAAGGCGCCGGTTCGGTGAACTGCTGGACCCGAGGGGTCCTGCCTGTAGCGCGCACCGGCGCCCAGCTCAGCCGGCCGCCCTGGTTCGTCCACAGTAGTCCTGCTCACCTCTGCATGTCATGAAGGAACCACACCTCCTTCGCTGCAGCCCGACCTGGCCATGGCCTCCCGCTCCTCCGAGCGGCGCGACGGCACCGTGCTCGTCATCCGATCGCTATGACTCTCTTGGCCACGGCCCTTCCTCCCAGCACGGTGCGACAGCACCACGCCCCTCCAGCATTGTCGTGGCCTTCCTGGTTGTGGCTCGGTTCTTATCACAACATGGCGGTGCCGCGCCCTTCTGGCGACCCGTCATCCTTGTACCGCCAACTTTCTTCGCAACCGACTCGTTGTCAGTCGTCGCCGGTACCGCCTCCGTCATCAGCAAACAAGAACCAACAAAAGGGGAGGGTCTAGCCATGTTCCTGCGGTACAAACCCTACTCGTTACGGTGATATCATTTGTATCTCAAAGAACACAAAATATGACGGGGTATGAAGGGTAATATTCAATTGTACAATAACCCCTACCTCAAGTTTGGTGGCCATTAACAGAGTCACGGTAAGGCGGACTTCATTCCAAAGACGTCGGAGGAGGAAGAGATTCGAGAAGAGGAGTCGAGATGATGTCATCAGCATTCTTCATGGGCTGCGACGCTTCCCTTCCTTGCCCTGGTTGAAGAAGGAAGAAGGTGGTGTTCTTCGTTCTTCGGTGGATCTTCGTTGGAGAGAAAATTCTCCCCCAAGTTCTTTCCTCTCCATAATCCTCCAAACAAAAATTCTGCCAACCCACAATAATAAAATATAACATCTTATTATAATGGTGGAATAAAGAATTCAAAAGGATTCAAATAAATTAAGTTACATCACTTAATTAAATGCGTGGAGTTGGCTCATTAATTTGAGGGGAAATGTGAAGTGGATCCCCCACTTAATTGGGGGTTCCAAGGAGTTTAAGGGGGTTAGGGGAGTTAAGGAGATCGTGTGGGCCCCACCTAATAACATCCTCCCAAGGGAGGTTATGATCGGGTGAGCCCCACCACTATAACCTCCCATGGGAGGTTAGGGTGTGGTGGCCCCCACCTCTAACCTCACCTTGGAGGTTTTAACCACCACCAAGTAAAAATAAGGTAAGTCTTATTTTTATTTAAATTTTATTTAAAAATATCAAAAACTATCTTCCACTCTCGTTAAAATGCAACTGTGGTGAAGGTCTCACTAAGCAATCACTGACACTGCGAGTTCAACGGTGCCCTCAGATTTCAGTTCCGAGTACTGGTTCAAAAGTTTAAATTCTCGTACGTAAGTTTATTGAATATACACGAACAAAACATCAGAAATAGATTCCAGGAAAACTAGGCCTCAAAATCAAGCTCTTTCAAAAACTATAGACTCATAGAATTCCCTGGTATTTTAAAAAAATATTTCCATGGGAAATCCGGGTCTTTACATTCTCCCCACCTCATGGCTTTACGTCCCCATAATCTATAACTCTAACTAAGGGATCAAATGGGTGTATTGAGCACGCATCTGAGCCTCCCGCTCCCATGTTCTCTCCTAGAGGTTCATGTACTTCCATCGAACATGCACCAGATGTATCGACTGTCCACGTAGGACCCGCTCCTATCGATCCTCAATCTCTACCAGAACCTCGTAAAAGTCGCCCTGTCATCGATGTCCAGCTCCCCATGGTCAATGATGTGAGAATGTTCATGCACGTATCTCCTCATCTGAGATACGTGAAAGACTTCATACACCCGGTGCAACTGAGGTGGAAGAGCTAAGTGGTAAGCCACCTCACCTACTCTACTATGGACCTGGAATGGTTCAATGAATCGCGGATATAAATTGACGCCTTGGCCAAATATATATAGACCTCGTCGAGGTGAGACCCACATAAATATGTGGTGTCCATCCTCGAACTCCATAGGTCTTCATGTTCTTTCATCATAAGACTTATACCTACTTTTTTCAGTCTTCATCCACTCCTGGGTGATCTACACCTTCTCTATGGTAGCCCATACCATCACTGGTCCCAATTGTGCTGACTACCCTGGGTCTGTCCAGCACAGCGGTGATATGAAAGGTCTCCCGTATAAGACCTCAAAAGGTTCCATACCTATGGTCGAGTGATAACTGTTGTTGTTGGAAAACTCCACCAATGGAAATTGATCCTCCTAGCTCTGACCGAAGTCATGGACTCATGCACGTAGCATGTCCTTGAGGGTTTGGATGGTCCACTCAGTCTGATCATCCATCTGAGGATGGAAGGCGGTGCTCAAGAGATATTGTTTCCTAAAAGCTTCCTGCAATCGCTTCCATAGCCGGGAAGTAAATCACCTGTCACTTTTGAAGACAATCGAGGAAGGTACTCTATGTAAATTCACAATCTCATGCACATAGAGGCATCCAAAACTCTCAAATGATCCCTTCTCTCTGATCGGTAGGAAGTGGGACAACTTTGTGAGTCGTTAAACGATCACCCATATCGTTTCGTGACTCCTAGATGTACAAGGAAGACCCATAAAGAAGTCCATGGATATCCCATCCCACTTCCACTTTGAGACTTCTAAAGGATAAATGAAGCCAGCAAGTACCTGGTGTTCTAACTTCACATACTGAAAAGTGAGGAACCATGGGACAAACTATGCTATTGCCTTCTTCATTTCTAGTCACAAATTCTATCGAATAAGGTCCTAGTATATAATCGCCACTCCAAGATGTATCTCTAGAGGGGAAGTGTGGAACTACCTCAACACTTCCTCCCAAAGTGAAACTGGAACCAGGGTACGTCCTCTGAAGAGGATGATGTGCTCCCCACCTTTAGAAAATCCATCAGGTGCCTGCCCTATGGATATCTGAGCACGTCGCATCTCACAGTCAGCGTCTCCATGTTGCCCCTCCCTAACTGGCTGATGAAGTGGAAGAGTGACTGTAACAAACTAAAGATAGGATTCTCCATCTCTATCCAGAAAGGATATTTGTAAGGTAGATAGCTGCTATGTTGCCTCTCCTAGTAGCTGAATGCATGATCTCCTACTGAGAGAATCCGAAACAACGTTCCCTTTCCCAGGAGTATAGACTATCTTGAAGACATAGTCCTAGAGGAACTCAAGCCAACACCACTGTCTCAGGTTCAAGTCTTTCTGAGAGAAGATATACTTGAGACTCTTGTGATCAGAGTACATGGTAAAACATTCACCCATTAGATAATGTAACAGCCCAAGATTTTATAAAAAAATATATTCATTTTAATTTTATTAATGTCTTGTGTTGTACGCTACACCAAAAGGAGCTTGCACAACACACATCCTTGACTTGCCTTGCATTACACGCAATCGCGACCTTCCTTGATAGCGTGTGTAGTACGCAATAACGAGTTTCACTAAACAACGATATGCTATTAAAATATTATTAAAACTAGCCGTTATGAATAGTAATAACCACTTTTTAAAATTCTTTAAATCTTATATTTCAAAATGAACTTCATTTTTGGATTCAGAGTATCGAATTTAGCCTAAGGTGAAATTTTGGTACTTTTCGGATAACTTTCATATTCTGATAAATAGTGAAAATTATTAATTATAATTAAAAAACAACTTTTTTAATCGAAATAATTAATAGTGATAAATTATTAATTTGAGTGGTTTTAAAGTATATTTAGAATATATTTTTACAATTTAATTCAATGCTGGTCATTGGTTGTAATTTCAAATTTAAACCAGACATAATCAAGTATCAATCTTTTGATAGAAATTGTTTCTTAAAAACACGCTATTTGTCTTAACAACGGGATTTAATTATAAAATTAATTAATTCAACTTATATGTTATGAATTTGGTAAAATAGACTTCATTTTTGAATTCGGAATATGAAATATAGCTTAGGATGAAATTTTGGCATTTTTCTGAAAACCTTCATTTTTTGATGAATAGTGAAACTACTAAGTGGTAGTTAAAAAAACTGAATTTTTCATAAAACTTAATTTTACCGCTTCTGTGAATGGAATTTCAAAAATCCGACAGACACGGTTGATATCAGTAAGTAAAATGTGGTTCAATGAGATAAAAATAATTTTTTGGTGAATAGTAACTTTTTACTATTTTTACCGCGGTTAATAGTAAATAGGGTAACTAAGGGTAAATATGATATCAATATTACCCTAACACATGTCCCAATTCTATTGGACAAGTGTAATTCAACCTTAGGAATAAAATATGACCATTTAGGCCCACTTGGATTAGATTAGGACATTTATTATTAATTTATTTAAAGAAGGGTTAAAATAGTTAAAATCAATGTTTAATAAGTAAATCATTTTTAATATGGGGTTATACATAAGATAAATTAGACTATAAATATTCATTAGAAAGCTAAAAATATTTCCTACATAATGGTATTTTATTTGTAATTTTTAGACATCAAATAATTTAATTAATTTATGACACAAATATGATGCAGTAATTATCTTATTTATGAAATATTGACATAATTGATGTTATAAACACCAAAATAAATGTAATTTGAGACTTTTTATGAATTCCAATAATTTTCTAGGTTACTATGATATATTAATGTTGATTTAATCAACTTGGTTTGAACATTTAATTCTGTTATGACTTTCACAAAAATCATATATCAAATAGTGTCAAAATTGACACAAAATAGTTTTTAAATCAAATATTATATTATTAATTGTTATTTTATTCCTAAAAATCTAAGGATCGGCCAAATGACTTAGATAAGGATATATATATTAATAATAAACAATTTGGGGTTCGTTTGGAATGTTATAGTAAGTGTATTAACCATATAGTGAAAGAAAACAAAAAGACACGGTAAAAGTTAAATTATTTAACTTAGAGTTAAATTTAATTGATAAGGTTTAAAATAAGATCCAAACATGTCTAAATTTGATTGGTTGATGAGATTACAACCCTATCTCATCTAAGCTTCGAATATGAGTCATTTTTGGAGGTTTTTAAGTGGGGTTAGATTTATTATAAATTAATATTTTTAAGAATTCCTAAGGTGCCCCTCTCCTCCCCTATAAAAGGACACCTCCTCCCCCTCCTCCTCACACCAATTTGAGCTCTCAAGCTCGGCCAACCCCTGCCAAAATCTCTTCTCCACTTCCCTAGCAACATCCTAGAGGTTCTGGTCTTCCTCAAAGACCAATTTTAGTACCCTAAGAGGAGGTCTCAAAGAGGCGCTTCAAAGAAGAGGAGGTTCGGACACTTACGAAGCAAATCGGACCTAAGGTAAGGGAAAAATCACAATCTCACTTTTATCCGAGATTGTATTTACATTGGTAATTACTGGGGTGTATTTTATCATCCACATCCATGTTCCCTCAATATGTAATATTATTTCCATCCTTCTACAATAGTTTATATCCAATTTTACCCTTCGGTAAGTTTTTTTTTGTAAAAGATATGAAAGGAATCTTTTGTCGTTTTTCATACGAGGTACTTTTTGACTTTTCCGACAAAAGTACGAAGAATGTTTTTTTTAACTTATACGGCACGAACGGATTTCTACTATTTTATAAAGCCTTATTTTCATGAAGCTTCCTCTAAAATATTTCATGACTATTTTCAATAAAATCTCTTTCTTTTAAAATTGCATGATGTTTTGTGAAAAGAAATTGATTTTGAAGAAGAAAGGATATTTTCCTCAAGAATTCAATTCAAGTGTTTTATCAAAATTATTTTCCATCTAAGATAATAAAGGGTTCTGTTTCTATCCATATTTTTACATTGATTTGACAATGTTGTGATGGAATTATGTTTATGAATTCCTTTATCTTATATGAATTGATTTATGATGTCATGATGTTTCAAGAATCCCATTTTTGTTACATGTGTTATGCAATGATGTATGTTTTATGATTATGTGGCACACATAAGAAAGGATTAATTATGAGATGGGTGGGACCTATATCTCCCTCCAATGCATTGGGTAAAGATTTTATATCTCATGAGATAGACATGGCTGGAATGGTAGGTTATACCGGTTCAGTGAAACAGGACTGAAACGAGGATTACTCGATTCAGAAAGGGACTTTGTCCACTACGATAGTCTTGGCAATGAGTCTTGACTAACAAGAAATGATTCTCTATGATTATGTGTGTATGCCACAATGAGTAATGTTTTACGTAATGATTTCATTTCACTACTATGATTTATCCCATGTTATGAAATTATGCTCTCTTTTGCAGGTTAAGATTTCCAAAAATGTTATGTTCTTATGAAAAATATGATATGATTGATATTTCTTTTGTTTACCCTTACTGAGCATTTGAGCTCACCCTTTTATGTTTTCTTTTCCCCAGGATATAAAGAAAGGTTTTAGGTAAAAAAAAAGAAGATCTTTATGGGAGATGTTGAAGATCTTTCACCAGGATTAGAAGATTATATTCCGAGTTTCCAAAGACACTAAACTATTACGATCCTTGTGTGTGTGTTTTTGTTATGTACAAAGTATTCCGCAAAAGTAATGTAATGTCCATGTACGATAAGATACGGGTCTCTACAGTTGGTATCAGAGGAAAGGTTTAGTCAACCTTTGGAAACTAGGATGCGAAAACGTTAGTGAGATCCCTAGAGATATTTCTAAGGTATGTCTAGGTATGTCTCTAAGGTTAAGTATACGTATAGATTATAGTCCTAGAATTGCGCTAACGATCTTCGAATTTAACCTAAGATGTTAGATATTGAGGGTACTAACCCTTTATTATGTTGTTTTCCCTAGCATGATTTTTGCCTCTCACACAATTCTTTTGGGGTTTTAGACGATGGCTGGAACCCGAAGGAACCGTGTTAATGCGGAATGTGATGGGCAATGCAATGATTGTACCCCTGAGCAACCAAACGATATAGGAGCTGGAATGCAAAATCTTGTAGCCATGCTCACACAACTTTCTCAAGCTATGAATCATGCAGGACTTCCAAACGAGCAAAGGAAGGAGCAACATTCTGTTGAATCCTTCATGAGGCAGCGTCCACCTTCTTTCAGTGGGTCTACTGATCCATTAGTTGCTGAACAATGGATTAGTACTACTGAAAAGATATTTTTAGTTCTTCAATGTTCTGAACATGATAAAGTCATCCTAGCAGTGTATCGTTTGGAAGGAGATGCTGATCAATGGTGGAATCTTATTAAGAATACACGGCAAAGGGATGAAATTGAGTCTATGGAATGGGACGAGTTCAAGAACTTATTTTTCAATAAGTACTTCCCTCGTATTCTTCGAACAAAGATGGAGAAAGAGTTTCTTGAACTGAAGCAAAGGGACGATGAATCTGTTGGTACCTATAAAGCAAATTTTACAAGACTTGCAAGGTATGCTTCTGGAATTATCATCCAACCTGAAAGTAAAGTTGATCGATTTTTCAGTGGTTTAAAACCAAGTCTTCGAAGGGCATTAGCTATAAGAGACTTCAGTAGCTATGAAGAAATTGTGCGTTGTGCTATCAAGGTAGAAATGGAAGTTGGTGTTACATATCCATCTCATGGTTTTGACAAGAAACGAAAGATGGAGTTCAAGGAGAAATCTCAGAATAATGGTGAAAAGAAGATGAATGTTTCCTTATGCACAAAGTGTGGAAAGAAGCATGGTGGAGATTGTCTAAAAGGGACTAGAAAATGTTTTAAGTGTGGAAAAGAAGGTCATCGAGCAGCTGAGTGTCGAAGTAATGGAAAAAGGGTTTCTAATGATGTGAATAAAGCAAACACTGCAGAGAACGCACCGCCAACACTTCAATGCTTCAAGTGTAAGGAAATGGGGCATTATGCTAATAATTGCCCTAATCCAAGGGTTAGTGATGATCAACATGAGCAACCACTGAAGGCAAAGGACAAAGGGAAATCACATGCGACCACTATTGGCAATGTTGAATATGACAACGATGTGGTGGAATGATTAAGTGTTTATGTAATGGGATTCCAAAATAATGTTGTATCATTGAGTATTGCAATATTTATTGATGTGGTATTCAAAGTGATTGAGATATTTTTTGGAAATAAGATGATATGCGCATAATGAAGATGAGAAAATGAAATGTTTAATAGTATTCATGAGCTCATGATTGATATAAGGACTAAGTGATATCATGGTTTGAGTATATAGAATTTTGAGGATTTTGGTATGTGGAAAGTGTTAACGTTTAACTGCACTCATGTTTTCACTAAGGTATTCAAGAGAATACACGATTAAGGACTTTGAATGTTTGGAATGTGACCAACAAGACATATCTTATGATATGTGGGGATCAACGACAGTATTAAATCTCTGGTAATCGTTGTCACTATATTATGAGAATAGACTGCAGTATTATGAGCCTAATGATTGGAATGAATTATGTTGGACATAAGTTAGTATTGTTTAAGGATAGAAGTTTTTTTTCCGATATTATTGATGGGATGTTATAGTAATATAGTTTTATAAAAAGGACAACCTGCAGGACGGGCGACAGCCCATCGCTTCGGACAAGGCTGTGGGAATCGAACCCACAACCGAAGTGCGACTGGCATTTATCGCCTACCACTGACCTACAGGAAGTCCCTGTTTAGTAGAAACTAGTTTTATTATATTAAGCAGTGTGATATGTGATGTATAAGTTCATTCTAGGAACCATATATGATTAATCTCACTATAGATGGATTTATGTGTTTTTTAACTTTTCTAACCTTTTGTTTGAGACAGATGGAATGACCCATCATTCTATCACATGATCTGCTAACACATCGCGAATGACAAATTCAACTTCATTTCTTTAAGAGATGATGTGGAAATTGTTAAAGGCACGGACAATAGTGATATTGTACCAAAATAAAGTAAGTATTTATTCTAATTCAAATTTTCAACTTTAGGGAAATGATCTTGAAAACCAAAAATGTTGTCCTAGTGATCTTATACCTGATGAATCAGATGGTACCTTAGATCGTCACAATTTTATGGATTTGTGATTACTGGCTTTTCCATAGCCATGTTCTCTACCACTCTCCATCATAACATGATGGTTAGATTTCTCTTCCATATCCATATTTTCACCTATGCGGAAACCCAGTGATTAGTTTATTTGGGTAATCGTTACATTTCATACTTTAGTTTTTAAAGCCAAGTTTTGGTATTCCCTTTTACAATGTGGATTTCTTTTAAAGAAACTTTCAAATAGTAAACCATTTATAACCCCGACGAATTTCGAGGGCGAAATTCATTTTAAGGGGGGTAGAATGTAACAGCCCAAGATTTTATAAAAAAATATATTCATTTTAATTTTATTAATGTCTTGTGTTGTACGCTACACCAAAAGGAGCTTGCACAACACACATCCTTGACTTGCCTTGCATTACACGCAATCGCGACCTTCCTTGATAGCGTGTGTAGTACGCAATAACGAGTTTCACTAAACAACGATATGCTATTAAAATATTATTAAAACTAGCCGTTATGAATAGTAATAACCACTTTTTAAAATTCTTTAAATCTTATATTTCAAAATGAACTTCATTTTTGGATTCAGAGTATCGAATTTAGCCTAAGGTGAAATTTTGGTACTTTTCGGATAACTTTCATATTCTGATAAATAGTGAAAATTATTAATTATAATTAAAAAACAACTTTTTTAATCGAAATAATTAATAGTGATAAATTATTAATTTGAGTGGTTTTAAAGTATATTTAGAATATATTTTTACAATTTAATTCAATGCTGATCATTGGTTGTAATTTCACATTTAAACCAGACATAATCAAGTATCAATCTTTTGATAGAAATTGTTTCTTAAAAACACGCTATTTGTCTTAACAACGGGATTTAATTATAAAATTAATTAATTCAACTTCTATGTTATGAATTTGGTAAAATAGACTTCATTTTTGAATTCGGAATATGAAATATAGCTTAGGATGAAATTTTGGCATTTTTCTGAAAACCTTCATTTTTTGATGAATAGTGAAACTACTAAGTGGTAGTTAAAAAAACTGAATTTTTCATAAAACTTAATTTTACCGCTTCTGTGAATGGAATTTCAAAAATCCGACAGACACGGTTGATATCAGTAAGTAAAATGTGGTTCAATGAGATAAAAATAATTTTTTGGTGAATAGTAACTTTTTACTATTTTTACCGCGGTTAATAGTAAATAGGGTAACTAAGGGTAAATATGATATCAATATTACCCTAACACATGTCCCAATTCTATTGGACAAGTGTAGTTCAACCTTAGGAATAAAATATGACCATTTAGGCCCACTTGGATTAGATTAGGACATTTATTATTAATTTATTTAAAGAAGGGTTAAAATAGTTAAAATCAATGTTTAATAAGTAAATAATTTTTAATATGGGGTTATACATAAGATAAATTAGACTATAAATATTCATTAGAAAGATAAAAAGATTTCCTACATAATGGTATTTTATTTGTAATTTTTAGACATCAAATAATTTAATTAATTTATGACACAAATATGATGCAGTAATTATCTTATTTATAAAATATTGACATAATTGATGTTATAAACACCAAAATAAATGTAATTTGAGACTTTTTATGAATTCAACTAATTTTCTAGGTTACTATGATATATTAATGTTGATTTAATCAACTTGGTTCGAACATTTAATTCTGTTATGACTTTCACAAAAATCATATATCAAATAGTGTCAAAATTGACACAAAATAGTTTTTAAATCAAATATTATATTATTAATTGTTATTTTATTCCTAAAAATCTAAGGATCGGCCAAATGACTTAGATAAGGATATATATATTAATAATAAAAAATTTGGGGTTCGTTTGGCATGTTATAGTAAGTTTATTAACCATATAGTGAAAGAAAACAAAAAGACACGGTAAAAGTTAAATTATTTAACTTAGAGTTAAATTTAATTGATAAGGTTTAAAATAAGATCCAAACATGTCTAAATTTGATTGGTTGATGAGATTACAACCCTATCTCATCTAAGCTTCGAATATGAGTCATTTTTGGAGGTTTTTAAGTGGGGTTAGATTTATTATAAATTAATATTTTTAAGAATTCCTAAGGTGCCCCTCTCCTCCCCTATAAAAGGACACCTCCTCCCCCTCCTCCTCACACCAATTTGAGCTCTCAAGATCGGCCAACCCCTGCCAAAATCTCTTCTCCACTTCCCTAGAAACATCCTAGAGGTTCTGGTCTTGCTCAAAGACCAATTTTAGTACCCTAAGAGGAGGTCTCAAAGAGGCGCTTCAAAGAAGAGGAGGTTCGGACACTTACGAAGCAAATCGGACCTAAGGTAAGGGAAATATCACAATCTCACTTTTATCCGAGATTGTATTTACTTTGGTAATTACTGGGGTGTATTTTATCATCCACATCCATGTTCCCTCAATATGTAATATTATTTCCATCCTTCTACAATAGTTTATATCCAATTTTACCCTTCGGTAAGTTTTTTTTTGTAAAAGATATGAAAGGAATCTTTTGTCGTTTTTCATACGAGGTACTTTTTGACTTTTCCGACAAAAGTACGAAGAATGTTTTTTTTTAACTTATACGGCACGAACGGATTTCTACTGTTTTATAAAGCCTTATTTTCATGAAGCTTCCTCTAAAATATTTCATGACTATTTTCAATAAAATCTCTTTCTTTTAAAATTGCATGATGTTTTGTGAAAAGAAATTGATTTTGAAGAAGAAAGGATATTTTCCTCAAGAATTCAATTCAAGTGTTTTATCAAAATTATTTTCCATCTAAGATAATAAAGGGTTCTGTTTCTATCCATATTTTTACATTGATTTGACTATGTTGTGATGGAATTATGTTTATGAATTCCTTTATCTTATATGAATTGATTTATGATGTCATGATGTTTCAAGAATCCCATTTTTGTTACATGTGTTATGCAATGATGTATGTTTTATGATTATGTGGCACACATAAGAAAGGATTCATTATGAGATGGGTGGGACCTATATCTCCCTCCAATGCATTGGGTAAAGATTTTATATCTCATGAGATAGACATGGCTGGAATGGTAGGTTATACCGGTTCAGTGAAACAGGACTGAAACGAGGATTACTCGATTCAGAAAGGGACTTTGTCCACTAAGATAGTCTTGGCAATGAGTCTTGACTAACAAGAAATGATTCTCTATGATTATGTGTGTATGCCACAATGAGTAATGTTTTAAGTTATGATTTCATTTCACTACTATGATTTATCCCATGTTATGAAATTATGCTCTCTTTTGCAGGTTAAGATTTCCAAAAATGTTATGTTCTTATGAAAAATATGATATGATTGATATTTCTTTTGTTTACCCTTACTGAGCATTTGATCTCACCCTTTTATGTTTTCTTTTCCCCAGGATATAAAGAAAGGTTTTAGGTAAAAAAAAAAGAAGATCTTTATGGGAGATGTTGAAGATCTTTCACCAGGATTAGAAGATTATATTCCGAGTTTCCAAAGACACTAAACTATTACGATCCTTGTGTGTGTGTTTTTGTTATGTACTAAGTATTCCGCAAAAGTAATGTAATGTCCATGTACGATAAGATACGGGTCTCTACAGATAATGTCACCACATCTTCAAAGAGATGACCACTACTACTAACTCTTGGTCATGGGTAGAGTAGTTCTTCTCATGCTATCTTAGCTGCCAAGAACCATATGTGATCACTGCTTTCTCCTATATTAGGACACACCCAAGTTCGGTCCCTGATGCATCGTAGTAAACTACGTACCCTATGCCTTCCTCTGGAAGCCTCAAGTTGGGAGCACTAGTCAGCCTCTGCCTCAACTCTTGAATGCTCGACAGGCATCTCTCCAACCACACGTAGGGTTTCCAATTCTTTGTCAAGGATGATAATGGCGCTACAACTCTGGAAAAGTATAGAACAAATCTCCGATAGTACCCTCACAATCCTAGGAAACTTCGTACCTCCGTCACACTCCTGGGTGGCTCCCAAACTAGTACCGCTTCGATATTCACTGGATCCACTGCAACTCCAGCCTCCGAGATGACGTGTCCCAAGAAGTGAACCTCTCGAATCCAAAACTGGCACTTTGAGAGCTTACCAAAAAGCCGGTGCTCTCAGAGTCTGTCCAGCACTACGTACAAGTGGTAGGAATGCTCCTCCTCAGTAGTGGAGTAGAACAAAATGTCGTTGATGAAGTCCAAGACAATGTAATAGAGATAAGTCTAGAAGATCCTATTCATGAGACACATGAACAGTGCTACAGTGTTGGTTATACCGATGGGCATAACCAAGAACTCATAGTGGTTGTACCGACACGTGAAGGTCATCTTCTGTACATCCTCATCTTGAACTCTGATCTAGTGATAACCTGATCCGAGGTCTATTTTTGAGAACCATTGTGCTCCCTTGAGTTGATCAAAGAGGCCGTCAATCCTCAGAAGTGGGTACTTGTTATTCACGTTCACCTGGTTCAGGAGACGGTAGTCGAAATAGAGCCTCAAGCTCCCATCCTCCATGGTGAATAGAATTGGGGCTTCCCAGGGAGAAACACTAGGCTGGATGAATCCATTCCCCTGTAAGTCCTCTAACTTTACCCAGAGCTCACGAAGCTCGGCGGGAGACATCTGATATTCTGGAGTAGATATCGGTGTCGTCTTGACGTACAGGTCAATGTAGAAATCCACCTCTCTGTGAGGAGGTAGTCCTGGAACATCATCAGGGAAAACAACAGCGTACTGGTCCACCACTACAGTATATGTCAGACTTTCCACATCAACTCCTCTGAGGGTAAGGCAAGCCAACTAGTGAGTGATCAGCTGCACCCTCCTCTGAGTAAGTATGTCATGCACTGTAAATGTTCCCTTCTCGCCGGTGATGCTGAACCTGTTCCCATCCATTCAGACAAACTACACTTTTCACCTAATACAATCGATCTGAGCTTGGACTGTAGATAACCAGTCCATACCCAAGATGACATCGTAAGGCCTCGACGCCACTACGAGGAGATCCCAGCCAAAGCTCTCGCCTCCTATATTAATCTCACACTACTGGAACATGTGCGTAATCATTGAGTATACAAATGTAGGATTATCTAGCCATATGGATCGATCCAACGGCTGTGTCAGAATCTCCAAGCTTCGAACGAGGGCAGCAGATATGAATGAGTGATTGGCACCAATGACTATAATAACTACAACTAAGGTGGAGTAGACACAGATCGTACCTCAAATCATCTCCGGAGTGCCATGGTTGTTTGCTTCAGCTTCTTGAAGATGAGCTCTCCCTTGTCTGCCAGCTCCCTATGGTCGGGGTGGTCCTCCTGGTGGTGGTTGCAGTAGCACCTCATATCATCTTCCACCGCCAGCTATACGTCCATGTCCTCTACCATGTCCACCTCTGCCCTACGGACCGCCTTGATCGAACCTATGCCTCCACCTGGGAGGTCCATCAACTGTCTGATGATCATCATTATGGTGGGTCAGACAGTCATGAGGCATGTGACCAATCCCTCCACAGGAGTAACATTGTCTGATTCTAGCATTTCTGGATCTGTCTCCACTCTGGGTGCCCCGCACAAATGATCCTGAGTCATGCAGTCGACCACCTGTGGGTCTTGTCCTCCTGGACCTCCATTTCATTTGTCTACTTCCAGCTGTAGAAGACTCTATTGAAAGTCAACTAGTGGTGGGTCTCGCTGCTGGAGACTACTCAACAAGGAAAATGTCCACTAGGAGGGCTCGCTCCAACCCCCTTGTCTGCGTTAGGATGTTGTAAGAGATAAATGAAGCTCTGATCTCTCACCTGAGTACCTGCTCAAAGGTATGGGCCCTAAAGAACAGGGCCCGTATCAAATCAGTGGTGTAGCGCGAGAGGTCACTGAACATCGCTGAGTACTGAGCTACACTCATGCCGCCCTGCTGTAGATGAAGTAGCTCTTGTATCTGCACCGTTCATAGGGTGGCTGGTACAATCTTCGTCCGGAACAGGCCCTCGAAGTCTGCCCATAGAAGTTTTGTCTCGTCGTGGACCTGGAGGATCAGGCTCCACCATCTGCATGCTGCTTCCTGAAGGAGG
This sequence comes from Viscum album, assembly GCA_963277665.1. Classification (NCBI taxonomy): domain Eukaryota; kingdom Viridiplantae; phylum Streptophyta; class Magnoliopsida; order Santalales; family Viscaceae; genus Viscum; species Viscum album. The sequence goes on along the minus strand of OY728121.1, from coordinate 1,649,659,208 downwards.
CCAGCTGCAAGGATCACCATGAAGTCTGCTGGTGTCCCTACTAGCCTAAAAACTCTCACCACAACCTCCATCTAATACTCAGCTGCCTGTGGGTCTGTCTCTCCCCGGAACATGGGTGGCCTCTGGCACTGCAACTCGTGCAGCGTGCTCAAGTGGCGTGCATCGTCTACTATTGAGGCTAGTGGAATAGGTGGCCCAACGGGTGGTGGTATCGCCAGTTCCTCCACTGGTGCCTCAACTGGAAAGGGGCCCTGCAATGAGGCCTCATCGCTTGGTGGGATGTCAGTGCGTACAACTCTTGGGGCTCTAACTGGTCATCCGCGGGGAGTCATCCTAAAAGAAACAGATGATACATAGTCAAACGATTATACCTGGTGAGATGACCTGGTTGATTTGACTTAAAGAAAATATTTTTAAACACACACACAATTAGTTTTTTCGTGCACTAAGTTGGAAATCAATAGTCAGGGTCCTAGTGTATGGATATGTCGGCCTCCACACCAACACTAGACTCCCTAAACTGAAAACGACACTCAGTACCCCTAACAATATTGCATAACAAAGAAATATCCGAGTCCTATGTTCTGCAGTAGAACTGACTCCTCTGATACCAATTTTTCACAACCCATTCCCTGAGGATCGTATCGTGACTACCCCAAAACCACCTTCCATATGCCAGGGGCTGGCGACTAGCACCAAAGGCATAAATCCCTAAAACTAGGAAGGCATTTCCTTTATAAGTGTAAAACAACACAACCAGAGTACAAGAAGAAGAAAAAACTAAGTGAAAACTGTATAACAAGTATGCTGAAAGTAAAGGGGGGCCAGAATAAAAGCCCAACTTTAACGTACAATTACAACTGAAAGCAATTACAATTGAAAAAGGGACAAAAACCTGGAAGGTGAAAGGAGATCTTGGTTCATCCTCTGGGGTTCCTACCTGAAGGATAAGTACAGATTGCCTCCTCAGCACTCCACGTCCGTTAGACCCCACTGTGTACTAATACGTCGTAAGGTCCTCCTCCAGGTACCGACCAGTCTTGACGCTCTCGGCCTCCATCAGCGCTGTCTGTCGTCTTCATCCAACACAACGAGGTGTGAGCATAGCCCGTGTAGTGGTGAGTATAATGATAATTAGTAGGGACCGTGAGACCCTCAAGGTCTCACAAAATCCAAAAAGTATAAACCACAAAGTATTATTTCAATAGACACCCATTACTTAGGTATATGCCCATACATATACCTAAGTTATCAAGTAACCCATCTCAATCATGAGGATAACACAAAAGTAATTGATTCAGCTCAAACCAGGATTTTCATTATTGAAACCAAAACTACTAGAGAACTCCTCCTCTATCGAGAACACCAGGAATGTCGAAACACCAAGACGCTTCTCACTAACCTTGGACTATTGAGTTACTCCTCCTATCGAGTACCGCAGGTCTGTTGCCAACTACCAGGCGCTACTCCACTGTGGGTCTGCCACAAAATACCAGGTGCTCCCCTTAATAGCCTGTATATGTACTCCTCCTTTCGAGTATCGCAGGTCTGCTGCCAGATACTTGGAGCTCCTCCGCCAGGGGTCTGCCTCCAAGTACCAGGCACTCTCTGTTGGGCTAGTCGAATCACTCTATGTTGAATCGTACAAGCAGTCGTCAGGTCTGTCAGCTACTAGGTCTCCGCACTCTGTCTGCTCGTCACTGGAAGGATCCACTCCATGGGCTATTGGAAAATATTCCAACTGTCATGAAGTTCGAGGGTGAAGTATCTCAAAGGTCATCCACGTCATAGGGGTCTCAACTCAATAGATGGCATGTCAATCAGATGCTCGGTTTGTGAGTTATTAGCTTTTTAGTCCTGGCGGCCCTGTTGGTTTCATGTAAGAACCAAACTGACCGTATCTCAACTATACCCCAAACATCCATGGGGTATTATCAAGGAGACAGATTCATTCCAAGAATATAAGTTCCACTGACATTTCATCAAACGGATTCATGTATCCCCTGATATGGGCGAAAAGGTGTTATCGGGCTATAGCGGGTCTCGGTCCGGTCCGACCTAGTCGAACCGACCCGGTCCGTGGTTCCGACCCGATCCGTGGTTCTGACCCGGTCTGTGGTTCCAACCCAGACTGAGAAAACAGCCAGACCCGATGGGGGCGGCCTGCCAGGGGTGGCCCGACTGTGGTCGGCCCGGCCCGAAGGCGCGGCCTTGCCGGTTGGGCGTGGGGCCCGGCTGGTTGGAAGCATGCGGGCTGGCCATGATTCCTGGCTGGTGGGCAGCACGCATGCTAGTCGTGCGGCCTGGCCGGTTGGCTGTGTGGCCCGACTAGCCACGCCGTGGGGGGGGGGGGGGGAGGGTGCGGTGCCCCCTGGCTTCCGACGGAAATGGCACTCGGCACCAGTTTGGTGAACCGCGGGACCCGAGGGGTCCTGCCTATAGCGCGCACTGGCAGCCGGCTGAGCCGGCCGCCCTTGTTCCTCCACCACGACGCGACGATGCCGTGGTCCTGCTAGCCTCAGTGCGGGGCGACAGCGCCGCACCTCCTCCATCGTGGCCTGGCCTGGCCGCGACCTCCCGCTCCTATGCACGGCGTGACGGCTCCACACTCGTCATCCGACCATTGGGGCCCTCCTGGCCGCGACCCTTCCTCCTAGTGTGGTGCGACGGCACCGCGCCCCTCCGAAACCACCATGGCTCTGTTCTTAGCACGACATGGGGGTGTCACTCCCTTGTGGAGACCCGGCGGCCTTACGCCACCGGCTTTCTTTGCGTCCGACTCATTTTTGGTCACCGCGTGTACCACCTCCATTTTCATCAAACAAGAACCAACAAAAGGAGTGGGTCGGGCCATGTTCATGCGGTCTGAACCATCCTCATTACGATGATGTCATTCGGTTCTCAAAGCACACAACATACGATGGGGTACATAGGGTAATATTAAATCATAAAATAACCTCTACCTCGAGTTCGGTGATCGTTGATGGAGTCACGGAAAGGCGGACATCGTTCCATTGACGTAGGAGGAGGAAGAGATCGGAGAAGGCGAGTCGAGATAACGTCGTCGGCATTCATCATGGGTGGTGACGCTTCCCTTCCATTCCCCAGTTGAATAAGGAAGAAGATGGTCTTCTTCGTTCTTCGGTGGTTCTTCGTTGTAGAGAAAAGGCTCCACCAAGTTCTTTCATCTTCTTAATCCTCCCAAAAAAAATTATTCCAACCCCCAATAATAAAATATAACATCTTATTATAATGGTGGCAAAAATAATTCAAAATTATCCAAATTAGTTAAGTTACATCACTTACATAAATGGGTTGAGTTGGCTCATAAATTAGAGGGGGAAGGTGAAGAGGATCCCCCACTCAATTGGGGGTTCTAAGGAGTTTAAGGTGGTTAGCGGTGTTAAGGAGATTGGGTGGGCCCCACCTAATTACATCATCCCAAGGGAGGTTATGCTCGGGTGGGCCCCACCACCATAACCTCCCACGGTAGGTTCGGGTGTGGTTTTCCCCACCTCCAACCTCCACTTGGAGGTTTTAACCACCAAAAAATAAAAATAACTTAAGTATTATTTTTATTTAAATTTTATTTAATAACCCCAAAAATTATATTCCACTCTTGTTAAAACGCAACCGCGGTGAAGGTCTTACTATGAAATCACTGATGTTGCGAGTTTAACGATGCCCTTAGATTTCAGTTCTAAGAACCGGTTCAAAAGTTATAAAATCCCGTGCATACGTTTACTGAACGTACCCGAACAAAACTTCAGAAATTGATTCCGGGTACACTAGGCCTCGGAATCAAGCGCTGTCCGAATCTGCAGACTCGTAAAGTTCCTATGTATTTTAAAAATAATTTTCCACGAGAAATATGTGTTTTTACATTAGGTTAATTTTTTTTCTAATTGAAAAAATGACACAATAATAAGCTCTTAAAATAAGGGGTGAAGTAATGTGAATCTTCAAGTATATTATTTTTTTTAGGAAAAAAATTAATCTCCATATGTTTGGTATTAGATTCAATTTATGACAAAGTATTTTGTATCTTTATATTAGAACCATGTAAATTGAAAATATTGGGATAATTGAATTTTATATTTAAGATACTACTGATGAAAGATTGCTATATTAATTTTGGATGATTAGTATTTTATATTCCTAAGTGGGATAATTCTCATACTGAAAAACTATTATTATGTGTTCATTATAACCATAAAAGTTTTTAAAATTTGAATTTATAAATAAGTGAAATTATGTCTATTAAATATTACTAATGGAAAAAATAATTCAATACTATAGTCATTTAAGATTTTGTTTGTGATAGAATACTCCATGAATGACTTAGATAGAGATTCATTTATTCTTGGTATCAAGATCTATATACATACATGAAAAAATTGAATACTAGAAAATGTAAATATATATTCAAGTTATTAAAGGATATAATATTAATATATCATCATAGGATTGTTTTTTATATCCTAGGGACAATGATGAATAGGATTTCATTCATATTAATAATTTGATTTTTCATTTATACCATTAAATGTACTAATAATTTAGGGATAAATGTACTGATATGTGGTTAAAATTATCTTGAAAAACTAGATTAGTATAATTTATTTTTTCTTGGTATTTATATAACATAAGAAATTAGTTAAGATCTGTTACAAAAAATCTAGTTTTCTTAATGGTCAGTTTAATATAATAAACTAATATTGATAATGATAGTGTAATATAAAAGAGAAATTCAAGTAAACACATGGTTGTAGATTCTATATAATCTATCTCTGTCACAAATTTGAATGTAGCCAAAGAATTAATATGATTATATTATAAAATAACATTTTTTTATTCTTTTTATGTTGTAATTATCCATGTAAAATAATAAGTAAAATTTGATAGTTATAGTGACAAAATCCCTTCCTATGTAGTAGTATATAAAATTTGTGAGAAATAATGAGTTGATATTCATGAATTTTTATCTATGCATGTTGGAGTATTTTATAATTGTTTCCCAAGTACCATTTTTACATTATAAATTTGACTAAAAAACCATTTTATTATAAAAAACTGAATTTAAATTAGTGATATTTTGGTAATAATGTCTTCAGAGTATTTGACACATTAATCGATTGTTTCAGTTATCTACTATTATGAGAACCTTGTGTTATCTTGATGATATTATTAAAAATTGTATCTTATATTCTAGATAAATCAACCAAATATGACATGGATAATGTTTAACTATAAATTATTGGGTACTCATAAGTATTGAGGCTCTTTCTCATGATGTTTGCAGTTGCTGATATCTAATATGGGTGGTCATGGGGACATATCTACCCATATGACAAAATAAAATTAATGTTTCATGTGTTCTTATCTAGGATCAAGTTTAATTCTAAATATAATAGATTTCGTTATCATTTTTTTGGAAAATTCATATACCTAGATGCATAATGAAAACTGATGTGTATTTACTATATCGAGATAGCGTTTAACAGTTGTTCCATAACTAGTATCAAATTCATTGAATAGTAGAGATAGTGTTTTTACTTTCTATGTTATAAAAGAGCATATACATATCTATTTGGTTGAGATGGAACATTCTTGGTGGAAGTTACAATCATAGTAGTTTAAAAACAAGTATATCTTGTAATGTCAAAAAAAGATAAATCAGTTAGAAAAACTGATGGAACACATATGCATCATATTTTATGAAATATTTGTATAGAAAAATAATAAATTACATATTTGAATTTATAGGAAGATTTTATTTGTGTTTCTGTGTATATTAATTTTCTCTATAGGGGTTAGGATGTTTTTCAAGATATCACACATGGTTTGTTCGTTAGAACTCTAGTTACTAAGAAAGGATCATAGAGGATTACACACAAATTTTATCCAAAAACTCATTATATTATTATACATCTTTCTATATAAAAATATATTTTGAAATTGTATAGAATAAAATATTTCCTAGTTACATTGATAGTGAATTCCATAACATGATTATACAAGTAAAGAATAAGTTATTTAAATTTTATCTCTTATTTATTTAGAATATATATAGATATAGTTATATTATTCATGATATTTGTGAGTATAATGTTTATTTATTTATTTATAAGTAACATAGATAAAATAAATATTAATTTGATAGTTATTTGAATATTATATTTATTTTATCTGATAAAAATTATTTAGTGTAATGGGTACGATAATATTTAAAAAGGATTTAGATCAAGTTAAGGATCCAATAGATATACTGTTATATAATTTAAATAAGTATAAATTTATATGTTTATTTAAGAAATGATATTTGAATAATAAAAATTCACCGAAATTATTATAGTTTTATTATTAGTTTTAGTATTATAACCTGAGGTGTTTATTATAGTTTAGTTAAAATAAAAAAAATGTAAGTGAAATTATTTTAATATTAATTTAAGTGTGAACACTAAAACATATCATTTTTACATGTAATTCACATTCAATATAATTATCCTCTCAATATCAATATATATATTTAGAAAAAATACTATCATATATCTCATGTTCCTAGAGAGATAATTTCTGAAATTTCATAATGATATCAAGAATGAACAATGTGAAGAATTTTATTTTATCATACAAGTAACCATGATATCATAATTTAACAATTAAAAGTTTTAGTAGTTGTGGTTATTGAATATGGTGAATTCCAATTGTTTTTCAATATTGAAAATAAAAGTAACCATCAAATTTTAGTCTCTTTGTGCTTAAAATTAAAGAAAAAATAACCCCCCCCCAACATTTCAATGACCTCTTTCTCCCTCAAAAACTCAATGAAACCCTAAACACAACAATGATCTACTTCCCCCCTCTTCATCTCATAATTACTAATTTCATTATATCCCACTATTAAATTTCCCCACTTTTGTCACCCTACTCCACTAGCTCAAGTCCTGGTATAGTTCATAAACTATCAGTCATCACTCTATGCACCCCCATCTCATTATTCTCATGAGAAAATATATTCCAATCCACTACTTATCTTCTTTTAAATCCCATTATCCTTTTTTATAGACACTTTTCTATATTATAAAATTCATTCAATTTCACCATAGGCTAATCAATATGATTATTTCTCTAGAAGATAATTCTTCCATTGTATTTTCAATAATTATTGAATTTACCTAATAATATAATTACAAATTCTTTAAATTTAAAAATTTTCTGTCTCATAGGATACAATATTGAAAATTTAGAAAATAAATAATATTTTAATAAATTTTATAAACAATGAATCCTTTGAATTGATTTTGAAACTAATTTTAGAAACAATAGTTTACAAATTGTTAATAAAGGACGTGACCACTATGTCCAAATTCTTTAGACATGTTATATATATATAATTATATATATTATTAAATTAAAAAATTTCCCCAGTTGTGATCTATGAATTTTATACACAAATAATGTATATCCCACGTTATATTTAGCATCAATCTGACATAATTATTATTAGAATGGGCAACACGGCTTGTATTCAAAGCTATAGAACACCACTAGGGAAATATTGTTTATCCCTTAAACATTATATTGTACCTTCCAAACTATGGGTTTATCTAGCTAAATATATTTACACAATATATTAAATTAAATTTAGTTACTTTTCATCATAATTTTAATTAAAATCTATCTGATTATAAAACTATGTTTAAATAAATTAGTTAATTTGATAAAATATAATATTTTTCTGTCCACTAATAAAAAAAATTAATATCAAATTAAAATGTATTTTTTCCATGAATGTTAATAATATTATGATGAAATTTTCAAAATTTAACAAAAAATAAAATTTTCAGATGTTCTAAAATAGAAATAAAATAAATATATAAATAAACCGCATTTAATCCAATGTAATTAATATTAATATATGTCAATCAAATCACAATTTTAATTAAATAAATACTACATAATAAATTAAATAAGGATGTCGTAGTTAATTTTAATTAATTCACCTAAATAAACGCACAGAATTAATGAAATATTGGTTTCATTTTTAATTAAATAATGAAATAAATACTGAAAAATTAATTAAATGATTATTTTTTATTTAATCGAATCTAATTGAAAATTATTTTTTAAAAAATTTATATTAATTACAATCAAACAATTCACCGAAAGAATAAATTATTGATTCTAATACAAGTAATATTTATTTTATTTAATTAATTTTATTTATTTTAAGATATTTTTTATTTTTGTGTTTTTATATTGGAATTCAATTTTATTAAAAATATATACTTTTTTATTTTTACTGTTAAAATTATTATTATTTTTCTGATTTTATATACACTACATTTTTTATTAATGAGAGGACATTATTTTCTTTAATAATTATTATTCATATATTTTAGTAATTTAGTATTTTAGATATAAATATATTGATAAGAGTTGGATTGGTATGTTGAATAGAAATTTTTCAAATAATTTTACCAAGATTATGAATTTATTTATTTTAAACATCGATGTCAAAGATAGTTTATGAGTTTTCCCTATATAAAATCTAAAAACCAAAATCGTTTCAAACTAGATATTAGAAGGGAATATTATTCTCAAAAAGGTTTTTTTAAAACTGTATGAATTAAACACATCATGGAGAAATTTTTTTTATATTCCTCTATTATAAATATTTCAGATGCATGTTCACTTGGTAATAGTTAATATAACGAAAATAATGCTCAATGAAATGACATATTAGATTCCTCGTGAAGATAGTAGCAATAATAATGATGAATCTTTAGTGGGTGATAGTCATTATATTTAAGGTTTATAAAAAATAATTTTATTTTAAATTCTCTAAAATTTACTTTGTAAAGTTTACCTTTGATTCTCTAGATTTAATAAATTTTTATTTATCATGGATCTATCACATTTAATGGACTTGAATTAATTCATAGACACCACATTCAATATATTTTCAGTATTTTTTCAAGAGTTATAATTATTGGAGTGATCATTCTAGAGTCATAGTACTAAAAACATAAGATAAATGATATCTTACGTCACATATATGACTCTTTGATATGTTTCTCATTATTTTTATAATTTTCAGAAAAGGAAATATGTAGCAATGTGATAATAATTTTTATAACTCATCTATGTATAAGAAAGAAAAGCTAAATTATGGCCATTATATTAATCTGGATATGGTCTTTAATTGTGGGAAATATATAAATGACAAATAGATGTAATATGTCCCACTAAAATTTTGGTTGAATAGATTTCTAAGATCATCTAACATTTATAAATTTATAAAATGAAATGAAGAGAAAATTATGGAAACTGATAAACTAACTCACATTTTAGATTATTTTTTGTGGAATGTGTTTTATCAGAGCACCTAATAATATCATCTGGATTCATGTATGGTATGACTAGGTTTATTGGTAGATGGTTTTCCTATTAATGACAGTCGTTAGTATAAACAATAGTATATATCCAGTGGTGTTAGTTTCATACAACCATACCCATGGGTTATGTGTAATGAAACAATTTTTAACCAATTTTATTGATGGACCAAGAGGACCTTGTGATAAACATGCTGTTTTTGAGAAATAATTAATTGATATTCTCCCATAATTTTTCATAGAAAGTGTTTTCCATTCTTAGGAATATAATATACCACTAATAAGGTTGTTTGAAACAATGGTTTTCTTTTAAAATTTCCTTTAACCATAAATAAAACTATATTTTTTTAGAGTTTCTATCCACTCAATTTTATTTCCCACCCTTACCTGTATGCAATTTTAGTGGAACTGAAAACATAGAGCGTGTGAAATAAATAATGATTGGTCAAAATTTTCATACCTTATTCTTGAAAATTTCACTTGTTATCTCACTACAAAGATATTTATTATATAAAACTTGTGAATAAAACTAGGATGTATCTAAAAATTCACTTACTATCTCTAGATGTCACATTTATACTAGCCTTTTCCAGTTTATTCTGGTAAAGAAAAATTAAGAATAATGACCATATTAAATCCACTTTGAATCATAAATAAATATTTACCCTTCTTCCAATCCTTTAAAATGATATAAATATGTATTTTCTCATCAAATGAAATTCCTAAAATTTTTCATCTTGAAATAAAATTACCAAAAATTCTGGTCTCTTCCTCACAATAGAGAGATCTTATAAAACATAAGCACTGTGTTCACTGATCTGAAATAATTTAAAATATCATCCCTTATTTTTGAAACACTAATAAATTATATAACTTATAGTTTGGTATATCTGTAATTTTATTCTCAGAAAATATTAGAAAACAATTCATAATTAACACACCATTTATTTAACAATCCCTACTTTGACAAAATCAGTCTTCATGCTTTGTAAATTCTTCTTTTCTCTAATCTCTATCAAATGCATTTATTTCCCCCAAAGATATTTGGTTTTAACTTTTTCAAATATCACAAAAATCATGGTATCATATTCTTCAAGGATTCCAATGATCATTTCTATAATAATTAATTCCACTTAATGAATATTTATTCTATGTAATATATCCGAGTAATATCTCTACGAATTTAACATCACTTAAGGATTAAATGAAATCATTCGAAGGCATTACATATTTGGTTTCTATAAATTGTGATTTTTTTTTGAAAGGAACACCACTCCAATTTCATCTAAGGTTATTCCTTTTAATTCTAGTATCTGAAAAATGAACCATTTTAATTATTTGAACAGGTTTTCCAAATCCTTTTGACCTTCTGCTTCTCCAAAAAATGTTAAAACTACAGCATTTTTTCACAAAACTACTAATTCGTCTATAGATTAATATAATGTTGATGTCACCATTTTCTAACCGAAATTATTTAATAAATTCATTCATTATAGAATAATTAATGCTCACATCATGAAACACAACACAAGTTCACAAAAAGGGATATCTTTATTAACTCTGAAATATCATAGTTTTTCATTAATTAGTTAATACATTTGGATTTACATTAGATCTTAAACACCATTAGTGTATACTGAAATATAATTTGATTATTAACACCATAAATATTAATATCTACTTCTTTATATTCTAGTTATATCATTCATTCACTTTTATGATAGATCTTCTAAATCCTATTCTATTTTCAAATATCTACTTCATTAACTTATGACCCTAATATATTAAATATTTAATCATTAATGATTCAATGTTAACATTCTAGGAGTATTCTAATTATGAATCCTCTATATCTTTTTCATACTTTAATATTACCCTTTCCACTCCCACATTTGGATTAATATATATATCCCAACATTAATCAAATTTGATCTCCTCATTCACAACGATGTTTTATTCAATGAATTATTATTTTAGAATCTCCATAATATATTTCTACACCTTTTATATAGGCTGGCCATCATAATTCCCATAGTTTTCTCATCTTTTGATTTCATTATATCTTAGAATATGTAGCTTAAATTCATAAGTAGACATTTCGAATTATTCAACTCACAATTATTGGATGATTGGTACACTATTATGTATCTTCTTGTTGACCGTCATAGGAAAATTAGATGATCTTATGAATCTCATTATGAATTTGGAATTTTTTAACATTTTAGGAAAATGGCCTACACATAAGAAATGTATATTCTTATGTATTACATAATAAAGGCCCCTTTGGGAAATTTTTCTCCACTAGAAAATATATTACACATGCTCCTAAAATATTACATATTGAATGAGATATTTTTCTTTTCTAAATATCAAATTGTTGTTCAATAAATTTTTTACACATTGAAAATATCATCTATATTGCATGCCTCTATCATCTTTTGGAATACACATTTTAGATTCCCTAATTTCCAAATCTCGAAACATCTAAACATTGAAGCTCATCATATTCCAAACATCAGATCATATTTAAATATATTGATGTATAATAATTATTATAAAATATCTAATTAACTTGAAATCATATCACATCATGTTATAAAATTGGGATTCATACATCTAGAATATACAACTTATCATTAATTTATACTCAAAAAACATTCTTCCCTATAGTATTTATAAGAAACACAGTCAACAATTCAAATGCGCATGTTCTTCAATTTCCTTCATGGAATTATTTTTTTACAACCACAAATTCCTTTTCAACAACCATATTTATTATTAAAGATACTCAAAAAAATCAAATCATAGCCCTTTTAAAGAGATTTTACCACACACAACACTTCTAGATGAATCAATTTAGAGAGAATATCATCCCTTTGTAAGAAGAAAGTTTATGGTCAGTGAATTTTAAATTCTACTACTCAATCAAAATATAAAATTTTAACTTTGAAAACTTCTTCTCCCTCTATTTATGATAGAAAATATATATTCACAAAATAAAATAGAGTGATATTTGCACACATATCTCCCTTAATAAACATAATCTAAAGAGTAATGCGGGGTACTCCCAAATATATTTTTAATTGATAGGTGAGGGTTGTATAAGAAGATTCATTATTAATTACTAAAATAATTCCCTTTGAATAACTCTTATAAAAATATAATTTTTTTGAACTTTTTTTATATATATTTCATGTTCACATATCTACTAGAAACATTCTCAGTGATGAACTGATAATTAATAACAATGTGTTTTAATCTATATTGTTTCTGAACACTCTTTTAATGATAAATCAAACTTTAATTAGACTAACTTGATTTCAATGGATTCTCACCATCAAATATTCCATCTAAAATTTCTTCCACGGTGTCTATTTACAAGCATGTATGGCATCAATATAATCAACTATTCCTATACTAAAATTAAATAGCGTTATTTCTTATAATTCTAGATCACATAATATTCCCCCCAAAAAAAGCTCCCCCAAAAATTTATTTTCCAATCATTGGAATCTTTTTATTAATCATTATCTGTAAAACCTCCACCTTTCACCCTATTTTAAACATTAAAACATAATTTTTTAATAAATTTATATTCCACAGCATTATTTTTTTATCCAAAATGTTTTATTATTTTAAGTCACATATATATCCAGAAAACATGGTTATTTCATACAGAAAATTTATTCTTTAATCCTCAATATAGATGAATCATCTGATTAACTTCTATATGCCCTTTTAATTTACACTTCATCGTGATTAATTTATGATCAATTTCACCCAAAAAAATATTGATTTTGTTGAAATATGTTGAATCTTCTATGAAAATTTTATTTAAACATTTCTTGGAATATTTATCCTTATATAGGGATATATAATTTCAATTTTTTTGAATTCATAATCCCAAAAATTAATTAACCCCTCCTGTAAAGGTGTCGCAAAGGGAATTTTTATTTATTCTACAAACTTATCACAATCATGTTCTATGACACCTATAAAATTTATTTAATCAATATAAAAGATGAAAATCATGATTCATATTCTCATCACCTTCACAAATGAGTTTTTATCAAATTTTTCATTAATCAATTTCAACACTTTCAAAAAATTACCTATTTAAGTGTAGTCGGATCTAGGGCCCTTCTTCAATCGAGAATACAATTTATCCAACATTCAAACCATACATCCTCAATTATAAATTAGAAACCACATCACATTCTCCATAAAAAACTTCTTCTCCAATATCTCCTTTTAAGAAGGATGATTTTACATCTCTCTGATAAATTTTATAATGAATGTGTGATGAAATGATAGAAACATCATAATGGTTTCATTTATTGCAATGGGTGAACTTTTTTCTTAAAACTACACACCATCAACCTATGAATACAATTATAAAACTGATCATACCTTATTCATCGAGATCCCACCTTTTCAATTGATTTTATTTTTAAATTTCCATTTAGTTAAAATTAAATTAAATCCTTCTCTTTTAAGAATATGATCATATGTGTTATTTTTTTCAATCATTCCAACTCAACATTCATCGCATCAATCCATTCCTTCTACTAAAAAAATTATAAATATTATTATGGGAAAATTTTTAAAATAAGTGACATTTGGATTTCATTCCTACAGTTTCGTATTTTTTACACTTTAGGTTCCTATTGTTAGATGATATTTTCTAATTCAATTTAGTTTTGTATCATAGAATCCTCAATTTTTTTACTTACACTGTTACTTTTCTCACCACAATAAACTTATGTATTTACCTCCAAAAACACTGGTTTACAACAATATTTCTTCTCAATCACTCTTTTTGAAGTTAATATTTTACCATATTTTAGTTATCCAACATTTCCTTCACCTATATCTCTTAAACTGTATTAATTTTCAATGAATTTCAAATCATAATAATCTACCATCTTTTATAGTTGTTCTTCCAACACCTATTACACATATCATTAGTTTAATATCTCATGAAACTTTCATCCTTCACTATTTCATTGAACTTACCTAAATCCAAATTCTTGATCATCATTAAGAAAGGGCTCCACAAAACAACTAATTATTTCATTGTGATATTCTTATTATACCAGATCTTGTATAGGGTCATGTTTTATTGTGGCCTCAATAGGAATCCAATATGAATATAAACAGTTATACAAAAAACAGAACCCCATAAGGCCATTAAAAATTTATATTTAGTGATCACGGTTCTACCCAAATCATTTAATCATCTGTTTTTCATTTTGGTAAGTCTATTACAATGATGTGTGTAGAGAGAAATATAATTATGTTTAATTCCATGTTTATTTATATAGGAATAAAATAAATTACTTGTTAAATACTACTACTTGACTAACCTAAAATTAAACAAATAAACTAATATATCATTCTCAACATTCCAAGTGAATATTATGAGCATTTCCGCAGCATTATATTTATGTTTCATAATAATTACATTGATAATATAAGTGAAATTATTAATAAAAGTGAAAGTAAACATCACCCATTATGGATTGATAACTCATATATCCATCTAAATAAAAATTTGTAATCTCAAGTGGTCTGGTGGAATGAATCTATATTTTTATTTGAATTTCACTAATCACCCTTCCCTTCTGGAATGTATCTCAAACTAAATATTCTTTGATATTTAATTTGGGTAAACTTATCCATAAATATTCTTTTTACATTGTACTCATTGTTTTGGAAAATATAGAAAAGTCTTTAGCCATTAAAACTATTTTCATCCTTTGAATTAAAATAGGAATAGTTACAAGGGTCACTATTTGGGATAAAATCACCACTAGTTCTATCTCCCCTTGTGATGATTCAATATTATTTCGTGTTTTGATTTATTTGTGAATTATATTTTGATATAAGTTCATTCCAACCAATAAAAAGTTATCTGACACATTGTAAGTTGGTATTAAGTCCATCAATAAAGAGAACATCTTCGGACATCTACTTCTATGATTATATTTTATCCAAAATGATTCCTATTATTTTTTGGGAAAAATCATTACAAAATGAAACTAATCCTCCATAAGGTTCATTAATATTTTTTAGGATTCCCATATCACCTATCATATAATATAAATAGATTCAATTTAGTATCTATGATTTAATAGTTCTTCTATATTTCATTACAATCTAATCTGATTTTTTTATTCTATATTTTTTTCTCCAATTTATTTTTATTTTCCAGAAAAGTAACATATCCCAAAAATGTAGAAATATGTGATATAACATAGTGAACCAGTTGGTAAAATCATTCAATAATTTCCTCTAAGAAATAAAAAAAATGATTGGATATATTTGAGGATGTTTTAGTCATACTTTTTACATTACCATAACATTTCATAATCTCTCAGTAGGTTCTTCCAAGTTTTTCAAAGTTCTTCACCCTTGAGTCATATCTAATATTCCTCATCACTAAAAATATCTTATGGATATCAATTTCCATATTCACATAAGTTTTATTTTGTAAAATATTATTGATTTCCATTAGTATCTATAGCTTCTAATTTCTTTTTTCATGCGTAAAAAAAATTAGAAGATTCTCATCACATTCATTGGTGTAGAAAAAAATTCACAATTATTTTAAACACATACCCACCCAATTTTTTATATAGGACGTACTCTATTTGAAAAAACCAATTTATTATCATCTTTAGTAGGAGTGAATCCCACCATAACTTTTAGGCTAATATTCCATGTATCTTGGTTTAAATCTACATTAACATTTTTAACATTGTGATAATATTTACTCATATTATTCATTATACTTTTGGATTTAGGAAACCTTCACTGTTTGTTTTATAAATATTATTCATTTGAACCGAGAATACTATAAAGGTTTCACAGAATTATAACATTTCTAGAAATTTCAACTTGATATTTTTAATTCCATAAATGTAAGAATATTAGTATTTGATGAAAATTTGTTATTCTCCATTCATCGTTTCACCTTCCTTCTCTAAAATCCTAACTTCTTTATTTATATTAGTGTTTATTACAAGACAAGACTCAATTTATGCATCAAAAATTTTCTCTATGTAAATTTCAACACCTTCCTCATCCTCACTACTTGTTGTTTCTTCAATATTTTCAACGTTTTCAACTATATCGCAAATCTCTCCCCAAACCCCATATTTAAATAGTATACTTTTGGTGGAGTACCCTTCCCCTTCTTATCTCATTGTAGTTAATCCTTTTTTTAGACAAACTATTCTTACCTTCAACTAATTTTTTTACTACCTTTAAAATTTAGTCAATTTTTTCTCTTTTGATTTTAATTTTTGATCATAATCCTCATAATCACCAACTTCTATCAATAGATAATTTAATGCAAAGTTCCAAATTCCAACACATTTAAAAAAATTGAGTGTGAGTTCACCTTTTTACATACCTTTTCCTTTTTATATGTTCCATGCGATAAGAGATATAATTATCTTATTCTCTTCATCAATCTGATCCATATTTCCAATTCATCTAAATTCTCATCTTCTAGTTCTCATATTTTAATCTTATTCAAATCCTCATTGTAAATATCCTCCATGATATTCTTTTTAAATGTAAGATCTTCACTCATATCATAATAAATAAATAAATTATAGAATTAATAAATAGATGATTCATCTCTATACTCTAATGTAACAACATAGAGATCATATCTATCATGGTATTTTCTCATTAAATTCTTGATTCTAGTCGAATCATACAAATTCACAGTAAATTGTATGATATTTCTCAAGATATAATTTAATTTTTTTTAAATAGTCCTTGATTTTCTATTCATTAACCATCCTTTCATCATAAAATTTAGTTCTATAGTTCTAAATAATTACTTCTTTTAAATTAGAAATTCATTCAAAGGTGTATTAATGTTTTCCCAAAATCACATTATGTGTTTAGAGACCCACAACATTTGATTATATTTTTCAAGACAAAAACATCAGAATGTAATTACAAACCATAACATCATCCTCAAGTCTCCCTTATGATCTAATTTCTTGGGTTCATATTTCCCCAATGATGTAAATTCCATTGTTTTAGCATAAACTACTTCTAACACTAATGAAAAAATTTGGTATATTCATATTACCAAATCAAAGACAGTTCTTTCCATAAAATGTCAGTATAACATTAATATTGATCCAATTGATATTTTATATCTTCCGTAATGTAAGGATTTAACTGGGTAACATCACTGTGATACTAGTTAGAGGTTTAAATAATATGATATACCAAAAATATGAGTGGTTTGAATTATTGGTGTTCTTTTAAAATTTATTTTAAACTAAAATTAACCTATAAAACTCATTAGAGTTTCAATTATCCCGATATCATATCTTACCCTTTCCCATATGTAGTAGTAACGAACAAAAATTTCCGGATCATATGATTCTAACATGGTTTGATGCTAATGTGGGTACCTACTCATCAGGGTATTATTAATAATATCCCAAAACATATATATTCATAATATGATGTAAGTGAATTAAAATGGGAAATATCTTGAAAATTCCATAAAGCCTCCCAAAGAGATCATTATACTAGCTCTTACCATTTAAAAATAGTAAAAAAACATAACCATAAATAACACATAAACTCCAATAAACATCTTGAAAATAGTTGAAATTATTTCTAGCATTCAGAATGATCAGAATATGCACATTCTTTTAAACTCAATTTTCAAATCACATCTGTCGGAGAATAAAACTACCATAACTTTTGCATACAACACCACAACAAAGTGATTTTACAAAAAAATACGAGCTATCTTCACTCCCCTAAAATTACCTAAAATATTAGGACATCTTTTCGACTTTATAGATTTACAAGGAATTACAAGTTGAGATTTTTTTACATTCCCTCTCTGAAAATATCAATAGAAAGATCAAAATTATCACTCTCTATATACAATAAAATGTTCCCGGATTAAATCAGTCTTTAGGATATATAAATTCATCCTTCCTTAAATAACTATCACCCACATTCAAATCTTCCAAAGATATCAATTTTTACTTTGAAAATTCCCTCAAAAAACATAGTATATCAATGTTATTCAAGGGTTCCAAAAATCTTAACTAGTATCATAACTTCAAATTCATTAATATACAATCTTCGATAGCCAACTCAGTATAATGACTTATAATTTGACATCACCTAATGATTAATTGAAATCATTATAATCCATTATATCTTTCAGTTATAAGAACCCTAAATTTATAATAAATGAACTCCACTCCACTTTAATATCTTATTCATTAATTTACTTATATAATTTGAATCACAAAACATTTAAATTATTTGAAATAGGTTTCTTGATTTTCCTAGAATTATATTGCTTCAACAAACTATATGAATAGTAGTTAGAGACCTCATATATTCTCATTAATCTTCATATAAATGTAATTATTGATCAAATCATCTTTTGAATACGAGGTATTTATAACTTTTAGACTTATAAACTAAGTTAGTATGTTGTCTTGAAACTCCTTCTATATTCATATCAAGTGATATCTTTCATAACCTTGAAAAACAAGAGTTATTTCATTGGTGAATCCAACTATATTTACTCTATCTATTGAACTTTATCTACATCAACTGGCATAACTTTTTATTGTTAGTACAATACTTATTAAATTGAATTGTTTCATCACTTATCTATAATTTTTAAACACCATTAGGATTAGTATCTTGAATATTCTGTATTTTCTCAATCTCCTCTTATTTAAATAATAATTGTTACTTAAGAAATACTTATCCATACATCTATCAGAGAAAAATCTAAAAGAATTTTCCAATTCCTTGTCGCTTATATCTTCTAGATACTTTAACATCAATATTCTCAATCCCAATTTCTTTTGGTTAATTTATCTAATCATAAATCAATGATTATATCATCAATCACCCTGATTTATAATTAGTATCATCGGAATATATTTTTAGAACCTTACAATAGTACAAATTTTGTAGTTCCCAAACCTAAATCATATTTTTATTATATTAAAACATCATATATATTGTCTTTCATCTGGTATTATACATTTATCATTATTAAACTCATAAAATTATATTAACTAGTAGACTCTTACTTCCATGTTGACTCATGCATAATAATTAATTTATATTACACATCTCATTATTCCTTTGTACATTTCCAAATTTTAGTTATCATGACCTATATATAATTAATATATATTCATAATTACTATAAAATAATTTCGGTATTAAATAATTTTCTCACCCTTAGAAAATAACTTATGCATATGGGGGGAATCATACATATTTCACAAGATATTTTCTGTTTCTGATTTATAGTTGGTTCATTAATAAATTTTTTAAATATTCAAATCATAAACGTAATTTCATGCTTTTGAAACCTATCGACAAACACACCTCAATTTAATTTTTTTGGTTGCATAATATTCCAATTATGAAACATGAAAACTTCCAAACATCGAACCACATTTTATCATTTGGAAATAACATCTATATAATACACTCGGAAATCATAAAAATAATCTGTATAATTTGGGCTTATCATTAAATCCCTTAATATTATAACATTTAAATTCAGTCCTAAGAAACATAAAACCTCATCTTTATTTAATACTCAATGAAAATTTATCCTTCCTATATTTTATCACTGATAAAAAATCCTTAACAATTCTCATTCATGGGTTCTTTATTTTTGTAACATTTGACATAGAATGTGGGATACTTAAGATTTCACAATTATTTATTTATTTTACAGTTTATATTCCACCTTTGTGTTTTGGAGTGTATATAATTAAGAAAAGATGTTTTATATAATTTATTAGGTTTTAATGTTATTATATAATCTAGGGTAATTTCCAGTGTAACCAATCTGGTAAAGAGCCATACCCAATGGTGTTGCAAGATTACTGCATGGTATTAGAATCCTTGAAAGCATCCCGTGAGTATTCTCAAATATTATATATTTTGTTATCATCGCATTATTTTTTTTAAACTCCCCCTTAGACCCTCATTACTTCATGTCACCCATAAGGGATTCTCCAAGTTATCAGCCACCCCTTTATCGCCTTTTCTATTTTCTTATTCTATTTATTCTAAGTGGTTTGATCAAGGAAATCTATTCATTTCTATTTCATCATTATTTTCATCCTCTTCTCTTCTCTACATATCTATTAATGATTTATTATCATCAACATAATAGATTTATTATTCCTCCAGACAGTTTGATTATAATTGTTCGTATAGTTATATCATATTTTGATTACATTATAACACCCATAGATTATTATATGTTATTTCACCATTATAATTATTCAATACATTAAATTTCATTAACTGGAAGACTTTTATGCTCTTTTTAACACATAATAATAATTAATTATTCTTAAACATATTATTATACCTATAAAATTTTTAGAATTTTAGTGATCGTGACCTTCATGTAAGAAATTTTTATTCATATATAATACAAAAGAAATTCGTCATTTCCACATTTTCAAATAGCTAGAAAATATGTTTTTCATGTTGTGAAAATCTTATGTATTTCACAATTCATTTTGCTTTTTTGTTGGTTATTGAGGAGATTTTGGGTTGTTTTTTTGGTAATTTATTTTTTATATTTTGATAATTAACTATTTGAAATGATTTGTTTTTTTGGGATAGGACCCAGTTCATGATTATGAGTTTCTATGATAAATTAAAATTTTGATTAAAGTTTAAAACCCAATCCCAAAGGGGTAGAAAATTATTGAAAGTATTCCTATAGAAAAATTTTATCATAGTGAGATGAACCAGACACTAATGTTGTTAGAAATATATGTTTAGAGTTTTTTTAATGTTTATAAATGAACAAACCATCTATCTCATATCCCATGACATGAAGTTCAGGATCAATCAGACATGATGCTTTTTGGAGAGCTAATATATTATTAGAAATAAATTAAGAGTGGTGTTGAAGCTTAGAATATCTGTTTCAAGGGAACTGTGAATTAGAATGATAATTAAAATATTACCTTAATTCAGATTATACAATACTATATTATAATTCTCTAATATCATATGTTTTATGTAACAATTTTGATGAAATCCTTATTAAGAAAAAGGGGAGAATAGATGCTGCCAATTTTATTGAGTTTTGGTTTGAAAGAAAGAAGGTGTTGAAATTAAGAGAAATCAAAATAATTTACTCTGTTAATCAGTTGATACTTTTCTGGTTATAGAATTTTTTGAATTTGTTATAAATTGTCATGATAAAATCCTTTTTAGAATATAGGTTTTTAACGTCAATGAATAGTTTTTATGGGTTTTCGAAACCTGGAAACAAAATATCAAATCAATATGTACAGGTCACAAGATTTATCAAAATTAGTTCTGTGTAAATATAGTAATGTTTGAAGAGTGTCTAACTAAATTCCGCATTAGATGAAGAAAATTGGTGTAACTACAGTTTTTGACACTGATCCATTAGATAGATATGTGTTATGAATGTATGAAGATTCTAAATGAGTTATTCGTACTTTAGAAAATGAAAACTAGTGAGTTTAATTTTGATATATATCCACCAGACTAGAAATAGACACTGATTTTTCAAATGAATGTTTCACACATAAAAATATTTTGATGTAGTGGTTCAAGAAATCTGATCAGTCATTGAAATTTTATGATGATTGCTATCACTATGGGATTAGGAATTTCCTACATAACAAGTTGATAAAGTTATAACATACTCAGTGGAAGAGGGTTCATCATAAAAATATGAGGAGGTATCATTGAACTGAAGAAATGTTAGGGAGTTTGAGAAGGATTATTATGGAGAAGAATCGGGAAGATTTGATAATTTTTTTGGAGAGCTGAAATGGTTTACCATGAAATTAAAATATTAAAATATCTCAGTGTTTTTGAATTTGATATAGCTGGGAAAGTCTTCAAGTTTCCCATGTTTTCCATTATGATATTCCTATAAATAAATGCACAATACATTAATAATTTTCAACAATTCACATGAGCATAAAAGTAATATCACTACATAATTCATTTCAAAAATTTATTCAAGACTAATACCCCATTATAAGGTTAGAATACTAAATGTTTTATCTTCCAGAATAAGGAATATCCTACATAGTATTTTAGCATCATTTGATTAATGAATATTGAGAATGGATTCGTACTAATGATTACCTTAGATAGAATTCACTTGATCGATTCCCTTAGAGCCAACCCCATCATACGGAAAGAATCAGGCCCATCCACATCAGATTAAGGATACATATAAAGCATTTATAGTGAAGTTTGACAAAGTATTTATTCTTTTTTCCCATTCTATTGTATCAAAAAAATTTAAACTGAAATGATTCAGTATAATCATTACTATTGAGAGATAGAATGTGTCTTACAGGATTTAGAACAAGTTGTATTCACTTCTTCATAGTAGTGAATTTTTATAGACCAATGAGAGTGGATATGGAAAGGATGTAGGTTATCACACTATGGTCAAACCTTCTAAATCTTATTTCATATACATTATTCATACATTTTCATGCATTAGTATTTACTCAAATATGATAGTGTAATGAACTTTAATAGGTTGTATAGGTTATGTTTACACAAGTGTTGAAAATTATAAAAAATTTACAACTGATTCCCCCCCTTCTTAGTTGTTATTCGTTCCTTTGGAACATCAATTGGTATCACAGAAAAGGTTCCCTTGTTGAATATTTGACATGGATAATCTCAATATTATGAGTATTAAATTAATTCCTATACTTGATGAAAAACATTATTATGTTTGGAAGAAAAAATGATTTAAAATCTCTTATCTCTTATACATGATGTTGTTTACTCTGCTATAATTCTTTTTCCACCTATTAAGAGAGATTCTCCATTGACGTTTGCTAAAAATAAAAATATTGAATTAGTTGGTAAGGATAGATATGTTATCCTCATTTCATTATCATAAAATGTTTATATGTAGGTATTGGGTCTCTAAACATCAAAGAGTCTTTGGGACAATATGGAAAGTATTTTTTAAGGGAAATATAAAATGGAGGAATAGATCTAAAAATATAAAATAGTTATTATAAAGAAATAATAATGAGAGATGAAGAAAATATTAATGAATAATTCACTAGATTAAATGTAATTGTTTGCAACATCTGGGGATTCATAGATGACTTGGGAGATAGTATAATTGTGAAGAAACCCATTAGAAACTTTTAGGATAGGTTTGATTCTAAAATTTCTAATTTATCAGATAAACATAATTAATCTCTTGATGAGTCGCATTAATTGTTGTTTCTTATGAAATGCGAAAGGATAATGTTAAAAAATAGGATGAATATTCAAATAGATTTTCAAGCTGTGAGAAAAACTAAATTTCAAGATGTTAAAGATGTATGTCCTGGTGACTATGAAGATAAGGATGATGATGGGTTGAATGAAATAAATAATCTATTTTATATCTATGAACTATCGAAGAGGAGTACAAAATTATGGAGGTAAAATTCATCTCAAATTTTTTTGGATAATATTAAGATGATTTTGATAAAAATCCTTGATAGGAATTAGACACTTTCTGATAAAAAAACCTTAATTGGAATTAGACACTTTGTTGTAAATTTCTCCAAGAAAATTTTTTCATAATATTAAGATGATTTTGATAAAAATATATTTGATGGGAGAAGTGGAATAAATGTTCTAAAGAAGAAAATTCATCCAACAAATATATAAATAAATTCAATAGAGACAAAAAAGAATATATTGATTAATAAATCTTATTCAGTCTCAATATACAACAATTACACAGAGGATGGATGTTTATAAAATTTCACAACATTCATTTAAAAATTTAATAATGGTGAAGAATCCTCAAATAGTGAATAAGAAGGATGTGAAGAATCATGCAGAAAGAATCAGCTCAGAATAGAACATGTTTTATCTCATTATAAAAACAAATCTATCAACAAACAAATAAAAATTATAAATATAGAGAGTGGAAAATTTATTAAGGTGATAAATATTTTTTTCCAAAAAAAAGAATAATACATTTATGAGATATTAGGTTAGAAACATAGAGTTTCTGAACATGGAAAGATGGTTAAATATCAAAGTAATAATCGTTCACTTAAGTAATAAGGTGTTATTAAGATTCAATAAAATCATCTTGAATTTGAAATAACCTTTAGGAAGATAAATGGAAACA
Organism: Viscum album; assembly: GCA_963277665.1. Taxonomy (NCBI): domain Eukaryota; kingdom Viridiplantae; phylum Streptophyta; class Magnoliopsida; order Santalales; family Viscaceae; genus Viscum; species Viscum album. Next base: position 1,649,634,599 of record OY728121.1, on the reverse strand, counting down.
TAAATAAATCTTCAAAATTAAAACATGAGACGTCTAATGTTAATGAGAAATTTAAAATCAAGAATCGGGTGAAATCCTCACCCCCCAAAAATAATGATTCAATTGATTTTTCTAACATTTACAGTGCGATGAAAATATTTGGAAAATATTGGGATGAGAAGGTATGAGGTAAATTTATCATATTAGGAAAATGTGAAATATCCTTCTATAGGAATGATGGTCCTTCCCTAGAGTATGTTATAGTAGATCGAAGTTATCAACCTCAAATAAATTCTACATAGATAGTTCTTACATCAATATGAAATCATGATTTTATTGTTATTCATAGTTTTTTGTAATCTATGGGCACAATGATTATAATTTAACACATATTATATCTTTTTCTAGAAGAAGGTTTTAATAGAGTGTAATAAATATTGAATGTATAATGAGTAACTTTAATAAGATACAGAAATTCTATAAAGTGAAATCTCAATATATTATAAACATTCCCATGAATATTTAGTTTGATTGTATGAAAGAAGTTTTTTGGAATATGTGATCAAATGGGTCATCTTTCTAAAGAATTTGTAACTACTCTTCTAGGAAAAGTTTTTTATGAAATAAAATAAAATGTAGGAAATAATAATGTTTACTAAAGATCTTTTTTTGATGAAAATGCCTTGAAAGTAAGTAAAAAAATAACAAACCCAGAACACATGATCACATTTTGTCTTCACAAATGATAGGTGATATAAAAATCATTAAACATGTTGAAAATCATGATGCATGTGTGGTATCCTTTGTAATGACAGTTCACTAAAAATCATAGGAATTGGAATGACCGAAATTGATGATGAAATGTTGAAATCTAAGGATGTTTTGTTTGTTGAAAAAATGAAACATAACTAACCTTATATAAGTCATCTTTGTGATGACGGAAAATAAATGAAATATATAAAATATTCTTTCATTAAAAAAGGTTTTAGAGATAGAAAATTTATTATAAAATGAGAAATTACTAGTGGGAATATCTTCCAAATGAAAAAATTTAAGTACCCCTATTACCTATGTGATGACAATTAAGATAAGTTATGGCACCTAATACATGGCCACCATGAAAAGAAAAACATAAATAAACTCTCTAAAGTTTATGATGTAAGATGTTTTTCATAAATTAAAATAAGAGAAGTAGATTTTTGTGTAACTTTTCAGAAAGTGAAGATGACTAATAAGAGTCATAAGAAAGTTGAGATTCAATCTACTAGGCCTCTTAAACTCATTCATTAATATTTATGTGGTCCAATGATTCATAAATCAACACAATTGTATTTTTACTTTATCTATTTTATTTATGATTTATCTACAGTTAATAACATCATATTTATGAAGCATGAGTCATAGGTTGTATAAAGGATTATATTTTTTGGCTAACAAGTTAATAAAGAATTGGGGATTTACATATAGATGTTGAGAACATATAATGGTTGTGAATTCAAAAGAAATAATTTTTAATCTTATAAATTATGGAATCAAAACTAAATATAGCAATCCATATTCCCCATAAAAAATAGATTAATAGAGAGAATGATTTGATGTCTAGAAGATATTGGAATAAGCATGTTAAGATAGTAAAAACATTCAATTTTCTATTTGAGAGAAGATTCTATTATAGATGTACATGTTTATAATATATTTTTGATGATACTGGAATCCAAAATGACTTGTTATGAATTTTTTTATAACAAAAATCCTCCACTGAAATACATCAATGGTTTTGGAAGTCCGTGTTTTCTAGAAAACAGAAATCTTTATATTTGGAATGTTTGATGATAAAGTTGAAGAGGGGACTTTTATTGGTTATTCACCCAATATATAAAGTAACAAGTATTAGGAAAATGATTAAAAAATTTACTTGAGTCATATGATGTTAATGATAATGAATACCATAACTCCATAACAAAATTTTCTAAGAATGTTTGAGAAAACAAGCTGAATAATTTCAATGGAGATGATAGTGAGTCGAAAGAGACTTATCCTAATTTGGGTAATTAATGTGATGAGAAGTGTGATGTTGGAAGAGGGATATTGAAATTTCATACCTCATAAAAACATGGTGAGACTGAAAATATCCTAGGGAATCAGAAGGTTCCAGTTCAAACCCAATGAAAGCTGAGACTTTAAAATCAAGCTTCACTTATTTCAAAAGATAAACCCAAATCGGTTTCAAAATCAATTCAACAAAAATAATCAGAGGATACTATGAATAAAGAAATTGTTAAATTTGGGAAAAATAAAATATTATAACTTATACCATGTGCGAAATGTAAAAATGCTATCAGAAAAAAGTGGGTTTATATAAACAAGTTGAATGAACACAGAAAATATTCATGAAACAAATAAATGATTGTTTGTAATTTATATGAATTGGTATAAGTTATGTATTTTGATGAAACCTTTCTCCCATTTTACAGGTTATAAATTATTAGAATGTTTCCAGTAGTGGATTCTCTTAGGAATTGTAAATTGTATTATATGGATGTAAATTCATCTTTTTTAAATGATGATATTGAAGAAGAAGATTACAATGAGAAACCTTGTGGGTTTCAAATTGATGAAGATGAAATCAAAGTTCCAATTTGAAGAAATATTTTTATGGGTTGAAAGAAGACTCAAATTTCTAGTATTGAAAAGTTGATAGTATCTTGAGAATGTTGAATTATTCTAAAGGAATGGTTGATATCAAAATTTATTTGAAAGAAGTCAACTCTATTACACTAATTGTTTTTGTGATTGTCAATGATATAATTTTAACTAGTGTTGAGGAAATAGTTTTTAAATATTTGTCTATGGAAATTATAAAAGAATTTTTAAATGTCAATGTTGGAATAATTATATTTCTTCCTTGGCATACAATTTCAAAAAAGTAAAAGTACATTTTATTAGCTCAGGAAGACTTTGCATGATAAATATTATAAAAGTTTGGTATGGTATATTAAAATGAAGTTTAAAATCCTATTTATGTTGGGTTAAAGATTGTTATAGATGAATCTGGAGAAAGTGTGAATTAAAACTATTTTTAAGAGCTGATAGAAAGGTTTCATAATCTCAGAGTCTCAATACAAAATATTTATTATGTTGTAACTTTTTTCACCATGTATCAAAGTATTCTAAGATAATCACATATATTTTAATTATAGATAATTCTATGATATGTCAATTGAACATATTATTATGGGATTTTATAATAAAAAAAAATGTTTTTGGAATAAACATTCATGGTTACACTGATGCTAAATGTGAAAGATATTGTAATGATATAAAATAAACTTGAGGAAATTTTTTATTGGGAGAATTTTTTGTAAGTTTTAATAGTAAGACACAATGTTTATAAATTTTGGGAAAAAATAATTATAATATATTGAATCTACTCAATCTTGCACTCAAATTTTTTGGGTGAATTTTTATCTATAATACTTGAAAGTGGATGTTTCTAAACCATTTAATTTTATTTCTGATAATTAGAGTTCAATTGATATTTCTAAAAAAACATGTCCAATAATCAACATTAATATACATTTAATGAAATTTTCACATTATAAAAGATAATTTTAGGCTAGATATGTTTTTCAGCAATATATCTCAAAAATTTATCAAATTTATTATATATACAAATATGTTATGTTGGAAGAGAAGTTTGTGGAATTGAGGCAGAAACATCAAGTTCATCCTCCCCCAATGACATCATTAAACACATAAGGAAGTACCAAACTGTGCTTTTTATTATGTTGAAAAGGGTTAGAATACGTACAAAATTATCCTTTATCTTATAAGGAAGTATTTTTCTTTCCCAAATGAATCTAAAGATTTGGTTATCATGAAATGGGGTATAGAAAAGGATAAGTTAGTGGAAAAGATGAAATAATGGTAGTTTATCTTTACATGGTCATGATATTTTCTTATCGTCGAGTAATGGAATTCATTCAAAAACATTGAATTATCTAGTAGTTTGGTCCAAGGAAACTCTCTTTTGGGAAAGTCTTGTATTGGTAAAAGTAAAAAAATTTGTTTTCAAAAAATATGAGTTGTTTAAAATTGCGGAGTTAAGAAATTTGATAAAAAATGTTGTAAAAAAAATTCAAAGTGTGAGATTGGAGATCCTTTTTTATTTTTCTTTCTAAAATTTTCTTTTAATTGTTGAAAACCCCATTTTGTGAAATTATGAATTTTTTTGGAATTGGATCCAATTCATCAGTATGAGTTTCTATAAAAAAGTAAAAATATTCTGAAATCATGAAACCAGACACAAAGGGGTAGAAAAGTATTGAAAGTTATTTTCCAGAATACGGTTATCATACAAATCTGAACTGGATACTGAAATTATTATAATGTTAATTGTTGATGGTTTTGTAAAGTTCTCGATTGGACCCGCCATCAGTCAAAGATCAATCAGCATAAAGATTAAGACCAATCAGATAAGATATTTGTGTGAAATCCAATAGAATTTTTAAAATAATGTTATAGTGTTACTAAATCCTTGAAAGTATGTTTGACGTAAATTTTTAATTTGAAAGATCTTTAATTTAAAACCTTAAGTCTGATGGTTATTTTCTAGTCTATTGTTCTAAAATATAATAATTTATATTTAGCAATTATAATGAAATCCTTATGAAGAAAAGGTTTGATAATAGGTGCTTCAAATCATATTGAGTTTTTTTTTGGAATGATAGGAGGTGTTGTAAGTGAGGGAGATCAAAACAATTTCATATCATAATCATAAAATTATTTATTTGTCAAGTAGTTATCCTAAATCATGATAAAGTCTCATGATAAAAGCTACTGAATAATGGATTTATTTGAAGGTATATGAATATTTTTTATCTCTTCCAAAAAACTAGAAACAAAATATCGGATCGAGATTTAACAAACACAAATAATTTCAAAATCCTATTTGAGTAATCTGATAAATTTTGAAGAGTAGCTGAGTGACGTCTCCATAAAATATATAAAATAAGGCTAACTATAGTTTTTGAAACTGATCAATTAAATAGAGATGATTTATGAAATTATAAATATTTTTAAGGAGTTATACTTACTTGAGGAAAGGAAAAAATAGGGTATTTAATTTTGATATCAATCCACCAGACCAGGAACATACACTAATCCAAAAGAGAATGTTTCACATAAGAATTGAAATGATTTAGAGGTTAAAAAATATGAAAGGTCTAATAAATTGTATTGATGTTAAATTTTAATGATCTAGGAAGTATCTTCATAATGTGCTAAGGAAATACCATCATATTAAAATCTTGAATTTTCATTGAAATTAGTTGAGGAGGTTCCCTCCGATTGAAGAAAGGTTAGGAAGTCTAACAAGTCTAATTATGGAGAATACTTAAGAAGAATCCAAAATATTTATGAAGAGTTGATGTTTCCAAAATTGAAGTACAAATATGAATATATCTCAATGTTTTTTAATTTTATATGGTAGGGAATGTTTTCAAGGTTTCCGCCTTTTCCATTTTGGTATAATGATAAATAAAAGCATAGTACATTCGTACATTGTAGCTGTTCATTTGAGAAGAAAAGGCGGAGCACTGCAGAATTTGTCTCAAAGTTATCATTCTGGATTAAGACCTCATTAGAATTTCAGACATCAAAAAAATAATTTATCAGACTAAGGATGATCAGAATGAGAATTTAAGAGTATTTTGAGAAATTCATATTGAAAATGTGTCTATTATATTAAGTATATTGGACTGAATTCATCTAACCGAGTCAATCAAACCTAGCCCAATTGGACTGAGATAATTGCACCATGCCACATTGGACTGAGGATTTGAATAATGAAATTATAGACAAGTTTAAACAAAGATATTTTTCTTTTTTTTCTCAATTTTTTGTAAGAAATCTTTTTAAACTAAACATATTCATTATTATAATTACTATTAGAAGATATAAGGAATCTAATATAATTTGGAATAATTTATATTCACTTCTTCATAATGGTGAATTTATATAGACCCATGGCAGTGGCTATGGAATGGATTTAGGTACTCAGAACAAAGTTGAACCTTATAAATATCATGTTGTCTAAATTCCTTCATTATTTTTCTTGCATGATTATTTACTAAATTATTTTAATGTAATGATGTTTAAACGGTTTCATGCATTATTTTTATAAATGTGTTGAAACTTACAAATATTATACAACAAATTCAACCCCTATTTGTTATTCGATCCTCCATAACATTAGATCTTTAATAAATTTCTTACATATTCTAAATACCATATTAATTCGAAGCCTTTTTCCCCTTCCAACAAAAACACCTCAACTTATATAATTTTTGGGTTTCATAACTTTCAAACATTAAAAATCATCATCTTCGAAACATCCCAACACATTTCAACATTGGAAAACATTATCTTTTTTAGTTAAACTCTGATCATCATGAAAATGAAGATTTTGTGGCTATAACATATGATCTACTTATCTTTTAACATTCATATTCACACCTCTATAACTTACAACCACATTTTCATTTTCATCACAAAAATCATTATTCTTTATAGTTTTGATAACAAATACAACACCATCAACAATTTCAATCCAATGGTTATTTATTTTGACTAATTTTGATAGAATATTTGTGACACTCATGATTTCCCATTTATATATTTATTTTATAGGTTATTTTTATCTTTTGGGAAAAAATCCATCAAGGTAACATTGTAGTATTTTTGGGTTGATTGTGTTTGTTTACAAATCAGGTTTCCATGGTGAGGTTTCCATGGTGAATTGTCAAGTTCCAGAGAAGCTGTTGACAATCCATGTTGAAAAAGAATGATGACAAAGGAATGGATGATCTGGAGGCGGTACAAAAGAGCAGTACAAGTTGGCGCCGTTTCCAAGTGATTGCCAAATTTTTGGGGTCCAAAATTTGGAATTTGGTGAGCAACGTGAAAAAAGGATTTCCATGAAGATAATATTTTAATATGGCGAAGGCATGTATTTCATGAAGAGAGGCTTCATGGATTGGATTTCACGAAGACAAGAAGAATTTGGACGGTGTTATTCGTGATTACGACGAGCTCCGTGAACCGAGAATTTCAGAGGTGCTTCGCGATTTTGAGAGAATTCTGGCGGAAACTTCAGAGCTTCACGATTTGAGATTACATGGCGCTGACTTCGCGTGAAAAGTTTAAGGGTTGGTGGAATTGCCTATAAATAGAGTTCGACCCCCTCGAGATAAGTAGAGAGAATTTTCATAGAAAATAACATTCTCTCGGTTCACGAAGGAAGTTTGCGAAGGCAGTTTGCTTCATGAAAGAAGAGCTTTGCGGCAGCTATTATAGCTCCGCGAAAGTCGTGTACTCTGCGTAGGATCAGTGAGATTCGCGAGGTAAGTTGCTTTGCGAAGACTTGAGCTCCGCGACGGCCTAAGCATTGAGAAGGCTTGAGCTTTGCGATGGTCTGAGATCCACAAAATTGTGAGCTTCGTGAAAAGGAAGGTGCTTTGTAAAGGCATGTTTGAGCTTCGCAAAATTGGGAGCATCACGAAGTAGGGTGATTTGCGAAGATACTTTCCAAAGGTAGTTTCCCCGGTGTTTAAGAGGCAAAGGGGTATTCATCAGCGGATGAACTTTGAACTTCAACCGAGCATCTATCAATAGTTGAGGATGCATTTATGAAAATGAAGAGACCTATAGGTCTATAAACTGTGAGTGGATCCCTTCCAGATAAGTGAGAAAAGGAAGAGGAAGAAGGTGATCCACTCCACCGTAGTGATCTAGAGAGAGAGAAATAAGGAGTGACCCTTGGAAAGCAGTGAGCTGACCCTAAACATTGTAAAGGCAGTGAGCCTAGGCATATAAGTGATCTAGCCAGAACATTATTGGCAGTGAGCCATTGTGGATTTGGTACAACGACACATCGTCGTTGTATGCTCCTTGGATGTAGCCCGGTGAGGCTGAACCAAGTAAAAATCTTTGTGTCTACCTGGTTGCTTCTCTGCATTGCATCTAAAGCATAACCATTAGATAAAGATAAAGAGAAGTGATAAACATAAACACATAAGAGAAAAAAATGGACCCCTATAATAAAGATGTCAAGATCCAGTGGAGAAATTAGAATTTTAAAAAAGAATATCCATACCCTGATTCACCCCCCACCCTCAGGGTATATAGGCCCCTATTGGTCCTAACATTTTCATTATTTCAAGATTTTGGAGAAATAAAAGTCGAAATTTTAGAGAATTTATTATGTGGGAATATAAATATATGATCTTTGGGACAATGTAGTTTAATCATGTAGTTGAAGGATCGGAATATAATGGTGTTTTGTGACTTTTTCATGGTCATGGAATCCATTAAATTGGGCCAGAATGTTATCAAATATTTTAATTTTTTTTGTTTTCATATTATTTTTTCGGTAATTCCCCCTTGGACCATCATTTTTTCAAGACACTTATAAGGGAGTCTTCATCTACCTATCCCCCCTCTCCCCTTCCTCTGTTTTCTTAAACTATTGATTCTAAGATGCTTCATCAAGGAAATCATTGATTTTCTATTTAAATATTCTTTTTATCTTATTCTCTTCTCTCCTTATTTATTTCCACTCACTAACTATTCATGGGGTAAAAACCAAAGGGTATGGTTGGTATAAGATGATGGTTTTAGGGTGTAGTGGAAGCCTTGAGAGAGTTCCCAATTTTGGTATTTAATTTGTTATGATATTTTGATATGAATAATAAGACAAATGTAACCCTAGAATATATAATACAAGAAATTCATATTTAATTTATAAAAAATTAAAAGAATGTATTTCCTTTAATTTGACAATACTATTGATAAATTTCTACTTCTTCTCATCTCATTTTATCATTTTTAAGGATAATCCAAAATATAATTCCTTTAGGATTATCCACGCATAGTCCATAAATAACCAGAAAATATTCATAACTCCACATGTGCTAACTTGGAATAAGAAAGTAATAGGTGGTTTTAATTATTGATCATAAAAATTGATTCCTTTATTATCTATTTTCAATTAAAATGGAGGATTGGAGGATCATTTTCTCTATGGCTTTAGACTATTCTATATACCTTTCTATTTTAAAAATCAAAATCCCACCATCTAAAATTATATAACACGGTTTTTATTTTTAAGGTTAAAATCATAGATAATTTCACAAAATAACTTTCCCAATTTATTTATTCTAAGTAATACTAACATTATGAAATAATATTATTATTATTATTATTATTTTCTATACTTTTATTTATTGAAATTTAATTTCTTACAAAAAAAATTGATATTTATTTCAATGAGTTCAAATAAAAAATAAATCATTTTGATAAGACCTTAACTCAACTCATTAATTCTCCGAATAAATTTATAAAAATTTAACAAATTTAATATATTGAAATTTTTAAATGGATACTATGTTTTATTGCACGAAAAATACACAACACCGATCTTAAATGCAATGTGAAATACTGATATTTACATATGTCTCTTAAAACCCAGCTATTGAATTAATAATGATAAATCAGATTAAGGTAATTATAAATTATATAATTTTCCTACACATTACTAATATATAAATTAATTATTAGGAAATAAGCACGCTATTTTATTAAATTTATTTTATTCTTCAAATATATATTTTCTTCAAAAATGATATTTATTGATTTTTATGAGTGAATATTATAAATAATTTTTGGAAATTTATGAAATTTTCTTTTATAAAATGGATATATATTTTAAAATATATTTTTAAAAATTATCTTAGGATTATTGTTGGATACTTTTCTGAAAAGTTTTATTTTTTAGTGAATAATGAAAAACTACTGATTTTTATTGAAAACTGTATTTTATTTTGAAAGAATCTATAAATAAAATAAAATTTTAGATTAGTGTAATAAATAATTAGATAATTTTGATTTTAATTTATCTATTTTTTATTTTTTAATTTAATTTTATACTTCATTTTAGTATAAAAATATTTTATACCCAAAAGAAAATTTTTATGAAAATATTATTATTCTTTGAGTTTTTCCAATTTTATTTCAAATTTAATTCTCCCAATTTTGTGTTTGAATTTTCAAAAATGTATTTGATTCATTGAATTATTTGGCCAATGTATGATAAACAGTTCCCCTTTATTTTTTTTCCAATATGAATAGTAACCTTAGTAAGGTTTGTTACCACAATAAAAGATAAATCGAGTGATTAGGGATAAAAATTTAATTATAATGACAGAAGAATGGCTGTAACACTTGAATTAATATTATATATATATTTTCCATAATTATCTAAAGGATTAATATATATAAGCTTCTGTTTCCATTTGGATGTGATTATAAACTTTATAATATTTTTTGTATATAAAAGTAAAAAATGCCCCACTCTTATTCTCAATAACTATAATATTGTTAGCATGTGGATAACTGGATAATATGTTTGGATATAAACATTAAATTTAAATAAAAACTTATTTATATTAATTTGGTTATTTTTTTAAAATTTTAATGAATAAATAATTACTTTAGATGCTCATATAATATTGATGCAGTAATTATTAAATTTATTGATAAATAAAATAAATAATATTCACAAAATTTAAAGAATTATAATTTGAAATAGTTAATGTTTCCCATGAATTTTATATATAGACATGACATTTTATAAAAAAAATTATGAATTTTATTGTAATTTATTTGATTTATTAATGTTACTAAAGTCAAAGAAAATGAATAGATCTAAAATTGACATTAATAATATTTTATAACAACAATAATTTAAATAATAAAATGAATAAATATCATATATTCGTCAAAATTAATGATATACAGTTAAATTTATCAAAAATTTCTTATTTATGTGTCTTCTTTTCCATTTATAGTGACATTATTAAACTATAAATGGTAGAAAACTTTATTATTACAAAAAAATCAAAAGGGATAACAAAGTGTTAAAAAATATATGTATAAAAATGTGATATAACATTGTATATAAATTATTATATGAGATTACTTCGACTCATAATTATCTTATCTTATAATTTTATCAATTTTTATCCATTTTTACATCATAATTTATTTATATTAAATTAATATTTTCATAAATTCTAAGGGTGCCCCTCTCATATCTTATAAAAGGGTTCCACTTATTCTAAATAATTCACATTGAAAATCCTTTTATTTCAACCAATAACTTATAAAATCCATTTAAGAAATCTCTACACACGTTCTATAGGAATTATTTCTGGTGGAATACCAATCATGTAGTTCTTAATCTATTAAAAAAAGAGACATCCCCAAAAATATGTATAGTTTTTAACCTTATGTTTTGGTTTTATTTCTTCTTCCAATTCATTTAAATATTTTCCAAAAATTATAAAATAATAACAACATTGTATTATACATACTAATATTTTATTATTTTAATACTATAACCTATTTCCATCTCCAACAAAAATGAATTGGGAAATGAATTCATAGTTTTCGTGTTTGGAAAACTACCACATTGTGAACCTATTAAATCGTTTTTGATTACCACTTATCAAGGATGGTTGTATTGATGGAATTAATTTTTTTATATTATATTCTTGCTATATTTATCATTCTTGTTATATATTGTATCATTTACTTTTTCACCTTTCTGTTTGCTAAAAAATTACCATGTCGGTCATGTGTATGTGTGGACTTCAACCTATATGAAACGATGTGATTCATTATTCATCCCAAAATTACATGGATAAAATATAAATTTATAATTAACTAAATATTATTAGATTTATTATTTTATTATCATGCTAGAAATATAAAATTATACTTACATTCTATCCAAAATTATTTTTGAAAAATGGAAATGTTAATCTAGTGTGCATACGACCTAATATATCCAAGATTTTAAAGTAGTTAATTTTTCATATCCATATAACATGTTTAGTTTTAAAAGAATAATTTTTGTATACAAATTATAATTATTTCATTACTTATATTTTTTAGATTATCTAAAGATGAATTCTTTGAATATTGTCATCTTACCGAAGTAATTTTAGACTTATAAGGAGAATGTCATGAGAACATTCGACAAGAATATAAATGATTAAGTAGTTGTTACAACATTATAATAAGTTAGATAAAAGTAATTATATAATTTAAAAATGTTTTCAGTAAATTAAATAATTTACATAGGTTTATAATTTGGGAAGATAGAGAATGTATGTGATGAATCGAACACATTTTATGGGACTTTCAATGATAAAAATCATCTTTTAATGTTTCTTTTAAAAATATCTTTTTATTCCATGTCCATAATTTTTTTAAAAAAATTATGGATATATTGATATGTAAATAAAATTATTATAAATTAAATTTTATGTCTATTTTTCAATTCGTTCAATTTTTTTGTAAAGGAATATTTTTTAAATAATTTTTAATCTTTCTTTACAAAAGATAAAAAAGGAATGTTCCATTTTAATGCACAAGAAGACAATGATATTTCCTACAACCATTATTATTATTTGATTTTTCAATTTATTTATAATCCTTCATGTCTTCTCCAAATAAAATATTATTTCTATTTCTTTAGAGATTGTAGATTTAAATTTGGTTTTAAACGAAATTATATTTCAATATCCATAAATGTTTTCTTATGGGTGAAAAGTTTTTTATAACAACTAAAAGATTTTATGTGTTAAGATTATGTTTTGGATCTTAGTAAATTTTATAGAGGATGAGTAGTTCCTTTATAAACCATGAACGGGTGATACCATTATAGATCTCCAATGAATTAGGTAAAGTGATGGAGTTAAATTATTGGGTTTATCCTAAGAGAATATGGAAATATACAGTGATTTTTATTCTAAATATGGGATGAATTTACTGATTATGTTTCTCATAAACGATTATGGGAATATACTGATATGGTTATTACATATATAACCTTTTTTTTATTCCATGTATAACCATGTTGGTTAGACCATGTGTAATCCTAAGGGTTACTCCATATATAAGAATGAGATAAATATTATTCTGATGTTTCGTATGTGTTTTATCTATGATAAATATGGGTTTTTAAAAGTTTCTTTTGAATAAAAAGTGTGTTTATTTAAAATGGGAATTATTTGTTTCAAAAGTTCAAATAATAATGTGATAAAGGAAATTATTTTATGTGTTTTCATATTTTTCACTAGACAAATGGATTTAGTTATTTTTATTCCCCTTACTTAGATTTTCATTCTCAACCAAGGTTTCAAAATTTTTTCCTAGGGTTTATAGATGGATTAGGGAAAAGAATAAGCCTGGTAAAAATTCATGAATATTTTTTATAAAAATAAAACATTATTATTTTAAAAAATTCCTTTATTGGAAATATTTATACATAAGAGAAGTGTCCACAATGTGATATATGGTATTGTTATGTGAGAGTTATTAAATAATTCTTAAAACTATAATCCTAAATTATCATTTTCAATAAATAAAATTTTTTCTAGTCTATATAAGTATAATGTGTAATGTTTATAGCCATGTGACTACCATTGGATTCATAGTAAGGGTTTATATTACTTTAGTTGTTATAATGTTATTTGAGCATAAGTTAAAAGCCATCTCTAACCACAAAGCATTGAATTTTTTAGATAATTTTGGGTATTTTAAATAAATCAAAGGAGTTAAATAGAAAATTTTATGGTTAAGGATATCTTATTATTTAACCAATAAATAAGATGGTTAATTATGATTGATATACTCACACTAACTGTTATTTTTTTATTTAATGGATGGAACTAGTAGGAACCAAATTAATAATGGATGTGAAGAAAAATTTGGTGTTTTACAGAATGAGAAACCTAATGTAATGGGAGCTATAGTTAAATCTATTTTGGTTATTCTTAACCAAGTATCACAATTTATGAATAAAAACATACACATAAGGGAGATTCCTAAAACGTCAAATAAGAGAAAAATGGAGTTATGCATATGTTCATGAGATAAGGATCATAAAATTAAAAATATTCAATGTTCTGTGTGTCAATAATGTGGGAAGAAGCACATTGGGGAATTTCTTAAAGGAATATAAATATTTTTTTATGTTAAGGGATGGAATAAAATAATAATATTCCAAGGAAAAATAATGTTTCCATTTAACTCCATAATGATTAATAATGTTCTTAGTGAATAATCAATTGAATGCATTGTATGTTGTAATATTCGGCATTATGAAAGTCAATGTATTATGGGGGACTCAATTAAGGGATCAGTACATTCATACATAAAAATTTCTATAAATTCATAATTCAATTATTATTGAATATGAGGAAACATTAAACGGAATATCAAAGGTATAGGTTTTAACATGGATTATGATTTTATGTTCATGAATATTATAAATTGAAAAAAAAATTGTAGGAATTAATTATTATGAAATTAGATAAAAAAAATATAGGTTAATGGATTCAAAAGAATGTTGGATAATTAAGGTCATTGCATATAGGGATTGAAGAGTAATAATGCAGTGCAATATTTAAGGATGATCATATGTTTAAAAGCATTAAAAAAATTTGATGTTTTATTTGATGAGAGTACTTTGCGAGAAATTTATTTGGGTATTGATAGATGTTTGAGGTTTTCATTGTCTTGAACCAACCATGGTCGACTCTGAACCGGTCACCCAAGCCAAATTGTGGCAAGGCCTGAGAGGCTTTCCCAATCTTCTTAGGCTGGCTAAATGTTCCAGGGTATCAACTAAGTACAAATGGGAATGATTTTTCCCAATGAAAATTAACTAAACAGAGGAAATAAATAGAACAATGAAAAATAAATATATGATAAGAAAAAGAAAGAACAATCAAAAACACAAATAACCTTACCATGACCAAGACTCCAGGTAACTCCATGGTTCACTCTCTGATATCGAAACCAAACATCACCCAAAGGTAATTAGAACCAAATATAGAACCTATAGGATAAAATAAAAACAAGAAAACACTATAGGCATGAGTATTAATACTCAAGAGGTAGGCATGTATAATTCTATTCCTTCTGCACATCCATTAAATAATGAAAATATTAATTTCAGGTTTTAAATACAACTTATTAACATAGGTCATTCCATTATCTACATTTCAATGTATACAAATCACAACTCATTTCACTCCTTTTTAAAACAAGGATCCTAGTGAATATGAGAAAGGTTTATTATAAATAAGGTTAAAAAGGGAACGAAGTAAGAAACATTCATTTTTCATTTTAAAGTGAAATTTGGATTAAATTTTTTAAAAAAAACCCACATATAAGGTTTAATAAGGAAAATCCAACACCCAGAGCAATGGAGACAATCTCACAATGAGGGAAATGGATAACAAGTATAGTGTCACATCATCACGAGATTATCTAGGAAATGAAAAGAGAACCAAAACATACTATGCGTGTGACTCATCCTTAAGGCATTCCATACTCAATGACGTCATTGCATCCTAATGTCTGACCATCTCCCTACTTGTACTCTTGGTTGAGGGCCACAAACCAATTGAAATAAACACAAGTATCCAAGTACTATGTGCCACTAGCTAGTAAAATAACCAAGATATGTGCACCAATCATTCTTAGTAAACCTCTTTTCGATGCTATGTTCTCATGATATGTTTGTAAAGGGGGGTTCCAAAAAATTCAAGAAACAAGTCTCATATATATATATATATACAATCACCCACTACCATAACCAGCACTACACCGACCTCCTCAAGGGGTATCCCATTCCTTAAACAAGAACCACAAGAGTGGAGTTCCATACTAAGGACAACCCCCCCCCCCCCCCGACCATCTAGCTCGTCGATAGCTCCCTCCTCAATGGGTTTTCCAAAGAAAACAATTTAAGATTCCAAATGGTACTTTATTCATTTTTTCAAAAACAAGTCATTTCATAAAATACAATACAAAAACCACTTTTTCAACCAAACATACCTTTGAAAAATCATATAATCTATCCACATTTTTATCTAAAATCAAAACACACTTACATGGGCCAAAGGAGCATATACCATTGAGCACATAATGTGAAAAAACCAATCCAATGACTTACATAACCACTTTGAACTTCACAAACATGTTTATAAAAACATTACCATGCCACAAAAAATCACTAATCATTTTAAAGAGCCAATACTTCCATTTCGAAAACACAAGGCATGAAAAAACCATTTCCAACCATTCCAAACCATTACCAAACACGGGGGAAATAACAAATTCTATATGGTATAATTAATTTAACAATAATAAATTCCTATATAGAAACTAAAGGAAGTAAGAAATAAAATAAAACAAATAAAACTTAATTTATAGGGCATATGAAATGGATTCCTTCCTCAAAAATGGAGAATCATCTGTAAACTAGTGCCAAACATCAAACACACCTCGTTCACACCAAAAAAAAAGTAAAAACCATCCTTAAGCATAAAAAATATACCTGAAATTTATGGGATTAACCATAAAAATTTAACCCTACCTGAAAAAAGAATTTTAAACTGAATGGAGGAGGATAAATTATAGTAGAGGATGGTTTTCGGAGAAGGGGGAGGTCTTGGGTCGTCTATAGAGGAATCTAGCTAGACGGGAGACGTTGGCCTAAGGAGCAGTGGCCGGATGGTTCCAGATAGGGGTGTGGCCTAACTGGGAGGGCGTGCGGTGTCTGGACAGGATCCAATAAGGGTGTGAAACAAGTGTAGATGGTGTGAGGCGTTGCCGAGTTTTGAGAGGAGGAGCATTCAGATGACCTGAGTGCTGGTCGCGTGTTGTAGGTTGAACATGGTAGCAGGGTATTAGGGGTTTAGCTGGATGAGTAGTGCAGATCATGAAGGATTAATGCCAGTGATCATGAAGGCTGAACGTGAGGTTGGTTCCATAGGATTTTTGTTCACCTAGGGTTGTGTGATGGAACAGTGCATGGGCGAGGGGGGGGGGGGTCACATCACATGGACCAAGGTAGGAGAAGATGCTAGAGAAGACCCAACTAAAAGAAAAAAAAGAAATAAAATATAAATAAAACCTACAACCTAATTAAAATAATAACTATAACATATGATATTAATAATAACCAGTTTACTAATAGTCATATACTTAATAATATTTTTATATTAATTAATTTTCATTATTACATTTATAGTCACAATAATAATGATCTACACTAATAACACTAAAAATAACCATAAAACAACATAATGATATAATTATTTAATAGAATTTTTTTATTCTTTATAATAATAATAATAACATTTTTAATAAATATGATAATATTAATGACAATTGTAATAATAAAAACAATCATCATCATTTCATTTTTAATAGTAATAGTTTTAATAACAATTTTATTAATAGTAATAATGATTAATAAAAAAGGTAATTTAAAATTAACAATACTATTATCAATAAAAAAATTATTATTATTATGCCTAAAACTCTTGATATCATTATTTTATCACTCATTTTAACTTCACTCCGCTATTAATCTAACTTTTTAGTTCATCCTGCATATCGGGTAGGTCGTGCAGTGACTAGGGTGTTGCTGCACAGTCTCACAACAGTACTCTGCTTATGGGTGAGACACCGCTAAACCAAAAAAACACATTCTTTCTAAACTAAATAGAATAATTTAAATATATACTCACCCAAACACCAATATGAGCTGAATTCGAGTCAAAATCAAAACCAGAGTGTGATAATTCTCCTCACCATAATGGTTTGCACCATCAGAAATCCATAACAAGGCTGAACCCCAAAAACAGAATTGGATGCCCCATTATTGTTCAAGAATATTCCCAAATAAGAACAACAAAGATATCACAAAAACACTAGAAACAAGTGGAAGGATAATAAGATGAACTCATGAGGCCAAAACAGACTCCCCATTATATTCGACAATCCCCTAAAAGATTAAACACCCACACTAGATTGGTCCAAAAGATACCAAAATTCCACGATCCCAAAACTAGCCTTAAAATATGAACATTCAAATATCACCAAGAGGGACACATTCCAACCCTCCAAAAAACTGAAAAACAAACTCCATCCCATATATTTTTTTATAACATTACTCAAACCAAAACTACCAAAAAATTTAAACATCTACATTTACTGAAAGGGATGACCTAGAATTATGTGGTTCTTTATAAAACCAACCAACACCAGATTGATGAAATGAACTATAATAAAATTCCGACATGGGGAGGCACGAATAGATACCCCACCATAAGAAACAGACCAATACTGAATTCAATGAAACCAGTGATGGGTCTCCCCACCGTAACATCTAAAGAGATTAACTGAACTCAAAGACATTCAACATGGACCAAAAACTCCCACCAAAAGGGGAATGTATGGAATGGACAACTAACGGGGCATCAAAACCACAGCCAACAACACAAAAAATACTACACCCATGGAAGAACACAACTCATCCCATACTAAGACCAAAAATTAAAGCAAGGTATTTTTTACACCATGGGTGTTCTCCTGACTATTTTCTAGCTTCACTCCAAAACCTACGAGTATAGTTATGATGATTGAAACATGTCATGCCACGAATTCGGGAATTTGAAACACCCATAAATAAATCACAGATCAAGATTTCACAAAACCCACTTCTATTAAAATAAAAGTTTGAACGAGCTTTTACAAAAACCATTCTTACAACTGAAGGAAAATAGAGACCAAAAAATTCCAATAGAAACTGCTATTAAATCCAAAAAACAATACAGAGAGAAACCCCAAATGGATCCCAAACATCACCCAATTCCTATAGATGGGAATAGGTCACCATTGAAGAGTTTTGTATGGCTTCATGACCCTTCTTAGAAACACCCTGATTGAACTGTTGTAGGTGAACCAAGCATCCAAAGGTGTGGCGGGTTGTTATAGAATAAAGTAATGCCATATTTTTGTGACCCATCTGACCACACTGATGACATATCACATCATTTTGCTCTAAATAAGTTTACTATTGGTTTGAAGGCCTCTTAATTCCCCTAATTTCACCACCAATTTCAGACCACTTATTGTTCTTTTTATCGGCATCCTATGTACTGTATCCATAGGCCATAGGTGGATTTTCTATCACAATTCCTCCTACTAACTCAATTCAGAACGAAAGTATTGTCTCTCTACATAAGAGAGGGTAGTTAGGTTAAGTTCAACCACCTTTGACTATAGTTTAGGTCGGAGCCCAAACTAAAAATGATGAGACTTCTCATGATCCTTTGCAATTTACCTTCGGTCATCCAGAACTTGGTTCACAAAATGTCAATAGAATTCTAATACCGATCCACCACCCTACTTAAGATGACACAACTCCATCAACATTCTCTGCTTTTTTATCTGAGAGAAATACTGTTGGATGAACGATGACTGGAAGAAATCCCGAGTAAGATCTTCTAAGAATTTCTTTGAGACATGGTCTTACACCATTCCAATGTTGGACCTTTAATAATGAAGGTAGAAAACATGGCCTTTAATGTCTCAGGACGCACCCAAAAACTGACGTCTCTCACAATATTCTGAATCCACTTCTCGCTTCGAGAGGCTTTTCTTGACCATAAAATAAATAAGGGGTCAACTTCAATAATTCCATAACATAGTCTATAGGTAGATCAACATGAGGGTTTTCCCAAGATGCACCACCCGAAGCTGTACCTTTGGAATCTATTGAATCATTGTAGGGGTAGACACTAAGAACATGGAAACAAAAAAGTTTATCAAAACAAATTCATTACCAACTCAGATTCATCTTTTCACAATACAAAACAAAAACTTTTCAAAACAATTTTCATGTATTTAATAAAACCAAAAATGATTCAAAAAAAGAGACTAGTGTTGATGGGTGACATGGCCATATGGTTGGCAGCCATATTCCAATCACACCACTATCACAAATGGTATTCTTGAGAAATATCTCGAGCATTAAATTGCTTTCATGGCCCTACGAGCTCATAGAGGACACTACCCAACTCCGTTTTCATTTCCCAATACAAATCAATCCATAAGATCCAATGACACTAACCACCCAGACATTCCTTGTTAACATGAGGTTTGGAATGAGAAAGGGTTAATGACATCCTTCACATTCCTACACCCCAAGCCCAATAATCCTACCCCTTATACCATGACAACCCCAATTAGCAATGGGCACTCTAAAAACAAGGTAATCTAAGATCACACCTACCCTGATACCATTTTTTCACAAACAAACCCATGTCATCCCTAAACTGGTCACCTGAGCCGATCTGTGGAAAGACCCAAGAGTAATTCCCAGTCCTCCTTGGATAGTGACAAGAACCATCGAATCAACATAGTATAGATGGGAATGATTTTTTACGAATGAAAATAAATTAGTCATCATAAATAAATAGAAAAATGCAAAACAAATAGATGACAAAAAAGAAATAATTATATACAACATGACAAACCTGACCATACCCCAGAATCCACATAACCCCATGGGTCACTCTCTGATATCAAAACAAAACGTCACCCAAGGAAATCCTAACCAAAGTCGAAACCGTCAGGAGAAACTAAAAACAATAAAACACTATAGGCATGGGGATTAAAACTTAGAAGGTAGGCTCGACTAACTCTATTCCCAGTGCACATCCTTCAAATAATGAAGACATTGATTTTAGGTTTGAAATACAACCTACAAACATAGGGTTTACCATAATTTAAATTTCAATGTAAACAAATCAGAACCATTTCCCTCTATTTTAAAACAAGGTTCATTACAAAGATGATCTAATTTTATTGGAAATAAGGATAAAATGGTAACCCAGTAAGAATAAATTATACTTAACTTTATAGTGATATAGGGAATAAAATATTTTTAACAAAAACACAAATTTAAGGTTTACCAAGGAAACTCCAAAACCAATAGAAAGGGAGAAAGTCTAAAAAAGAAAAGGAAATTTATAATGAGTCATGCGTCAGATCATCATTCGATTAAATAGTAACATAGAGGAGATCCATAACAAACTATATGTGTGACACATATTGAAGGAATTCCCTACTCAATGGCAACCTAACAGTCAAACTCATGATTGTCACCCTACTTTTCCTAGTGGAGGGGCCTGATCCCAAAGCAATAAACCCAAGTATCCTCCTGCTAAGGGCCACTTCCTTGTATAATAACCTATACTTGTTCAAAAATCATTCTTATTAAACATATTTACTATGATTGGTTCTCAGGATATGTTCTTAATGTGGTGTTCCAAACAATTCAAACAACAAGTCATATATGTAAATATATAGATGCATTCATCCACTACCACAACTGGTACCACCCTAAACTCCTCATGGAGAATCTCATGCCTTAAACAAGAACCACATGGGTGGAGTTCCATACCATGGAAAACCCCACACCTTTATCATCTAGCTAGTTCATGGCTCCCTCTAATAAAGGTTTCTCAAAAGAACCAATTTATGATCCCAAATGGGCCTTTCATAATTTTCACAACAACAAATCATTAAATAAAATACCATAAACATGACACTTTCTCAAACAAACTAACCATTGAAAATAAATTTAATCAACCAACAGATCTTTTCAAAAAAAACACACATAGAAGGACCAATGGGGCATATTCTATTGAGCACATATTGTTAAAACACCATTTAAATACTTAAACTACCACTTTTAACTTAAAAACGTATTTATAGAATCCAAAACACGCCACAATAAATCACTAATAATTTTAAAGAGCAAAGAGGTCCATTTCCAAAACACAAGGCATGAAACCCCCATTTTCAACCATTCGAAACCATTACCAAACAGGGGGAGAAAAAATAATTCCACATTTTATAATTAATTTAACAATAATAAAGACCTATCTAGAAACTAAAGGAGGTATAAACATAAATTAATCAAAGAAAAAATAATTTATAGGTAATAGGAAATGGATTTATACCATAAAAATGGATAAACACCCGTAAAGTGGTTCCAAATTTCAAACACACCTCATTCACACCCAAAGGAAGTCAGAACCAACCTTTAGAATCAAAATTTAACTCCAAATTTAAGGAATTTACAATAAAAATTAAACCCTAACCACAAAATATTATTAAACCAAATGGAGGAGGAAAAAATACAGTATTGGAAGGTTTCCGAAGAAGGGGGAGGTCTCAAGATTTCTAGAGAGGAAGCTGGTCGGACGAGAGAGGTTGGAAACGTTGTAGTGGTTAAATGGATGTTGGATAGGGGAACGACCTAGATAGAAGGGTGGGCGGTTTCCGTACAACAGCCGACAATGGGGAAACACCGGTGGAGGTGCTGTATGATGGTGTTAGGTAGGGAGAGGAGGAGCAACCGGAGGACCAGGGTGGGGGTTGCACACGGTAGGCTGAACAGTGTAGAAGGGTGGTAGGGGTTCAACTGGATTGTTTTCTCACATCATGAATTAGTAGTGCGAGTGAGGGGCAAGATTCTAGAGAAGACCCTAGCTAAAAGAAAACTAACAAATAAAACATAAATGAAACTCACAACCAAATTAAAATAATAATAAAAATAACTATGACATTAAAAATATCCATTTTAGTAATAGTTGTATCCTTAATAATAGTTTTATAATAATTATTTTTAATTATAACATTTTTAATCAAAAAAATAACAATCTACACTAATAACCCTAATAATAATAATAATAATAATAATAATATAATGTTAAAATTATTTATAAGACTTGTTTTATTCTCTATAATAATAATAATAATAACAATATAATGTTAAAATTATTTATAAGACTTGTTTTATTATCTATAATAACAATAATAATAACATTTTTAATAATTATGATAATATTAATGACACTTTCAATATTAACAATAATCATCGTCATTACTTTTTTAATAGTAATAATTTTAATAACAATTGGAATAATAGTATTGAAGATTAAAAACAAAAATAATTAAAAATTACCAATATTATTATCCTCAACAATAATATTATTATTAATATGCCTAAAATTATCGATATCTTTATTTTAACACCCATTTTACATTCATTACACTATTAATTTAACTTGTTAATTCATCCTGTATATCGGGAAGGTCGCACGGTGACTAGGGGGTAGCCATGCAGTCTCCCAACTGTACCATTCTCATGTTCTAGACACTTCCAAACCAAGAACACAATTGTTTTCTCAACTAAACACTAAAATTTTAATAGATACTCACACAGACCCCAACCCCAGCTGAATCCGAGTCAAAATCCAAACTTAGTGGTGACTATTCTCCCAACTGAAACGCTTTCCACCCTCAAAAATCCATTATAAGGCCGAACCAAAAAAATAGAATCTGATGTCCCTTTATAGTTCCATAATATTCCCAAATAAAAATAGTTAATAGGTCACAAAAACAATACCATCGAGTGAAAGGATAATAAGATGAACTCGGGAGGTTGAAACGGACTCCCCGTTATGTTCTACCTTCCCGTAAAATCTTAAACACCACTAGTAGATTGGTCCAAAAGATATATAACATCCATGACACCCAAAACAGCCTTAAAATATTATGATCCAAAATATAACCTTGGGGAAAACATACCATCTATCCAAACAACTGAAAAAACAAACCCCATTCCACAGATACCTTTATAACATTAGTCAAACCAAAAATACCATAAAATTCAAAAATCTAAATTTACTCAAATGGAGGACTAAGAATTAGATGTTTATTCCCAAGAACAACCACCACTATATTGATTCCATGAACGAGACTAAGATACCTACCCAGGGAGGCCCAAAAAGACTCCCAACCATAAGAAATCGACAAACACTGAATTCAATAAAACCTGTGATGGGTCTCCCCACCAAAAGAACTGATGAGATTAACTGAACTCAAATTCATTCCACATGGACCAAAAACCCCCACCACAATGGGAAGGTAGGGAAGGCCCCGAATAACAGGGAATCAAAACCACATCCAAAAATAGAAAAAACTCTACACCCTCAGGAGAACACAACTCATCCCATACTAAGGCCAAAAATTATTCCAAGGTATTTTTTTAAACCATTGGGGTTCTCTTGACTAAGTTCCAACTTCCCTACGAATACTATGGCTAGTGCAATGATGATTGAAGCATTTAATTCCTCATAGTCATGCTTTAGAAACCCCCATATAGAAATCACAAATCAAGATTTCACAATACACACATCCATTAAAATAATATTTTGAAAGGGGTTTAACAACAATCATTCTTACAAAAAAGGAAAATAAACACCACAAAATTCTTCCAGATGCGTCTATTACATCCAAAAAACATTACAAAGAGAAACCCCAAAATCATCCCAAACACCGCCCTATTTCTATGGACTGGCTGAGGTGACCTTTTAAGAGTTCGGTCTGGATTCATGAAACTTCTGGGAAATACCATGACAGAACCACTACAGGTGACCAAAGAATCCATAGGTGTGGTAGGTTCTTAAAGAATAAGGGAATTCTAGATTTTTGTGACCCTTCCTACCACACTGAGGACATATCACAAAATTGCACTCAAAATAAGTTCAATGTAGGTTTTAAGGCCTCTTAATTCCCCTACAAACTCCACCAGTGTCAGAACACTTCTCATTATTTTTATCATCATCCTCTTCACTGCATCCAAATGACAGAGGTGGATTTTCCA
Source organism: Viscum album (assembly GCA_963277665.1). Lineage (NCBI taxonomy): Eukaryota > Viridiplantae > Streptophyta > Magnoliopsida > Santalales > Viscaceae > Viscum > Viscum album. The sequence goes on along the minus strand of OY728121.1, from coordinate 1,649,609,953 downwards.
TCCCACGTCCTCCTACTAACACAGCTTCGGCATGAAAGGATTGTCTCACTACATAAGAGTGGGTGGTTAGGTTGAGATCTTGGACCATTGACTGTATTTTAGGTTAGATCCCAAACTCAAAATGTTGAGCCTTATTGTGATCCTTTGTAACATACCATGGGTCATACAAAACTTTCTCCATGAAATGTCGATATAATTATAATATTGATCCAACAACATACTGAAGACCACACAACTCCATTAATGTTCTCTACTTCTTCATCTTAGATAAATATTGTTGGATGCACGATGACTCTAGGAACTCCCATGTAAGATATTCCTGATAATTTCTTCAAGTCACGGTCTTCCGGAATTTAAATGATGGACCTTCGAGCATGAAGGTAGAAAACATGACAAATAATATCTTAGGAAGCACACAAAAACTAAAGTCTCTCTCAATATTCTACATCCAGCCCTCCGCTTCGAGAGGATCTGATTGACCATATAAGACAGGAGAGTTCAACTTCCAGAATTCCAGAACATAGTCTATAGGTAGATCAACTTGAGTGTTTTCCAAAGATGCACCACCTGAAGTTGTACCTTCGAAATCCCTTGAATATTTGTAGGTGTTTCCACTATGACCATGGAAACAATTAATTTAATCAAAACAATGTCATCACTATATCAAATTCTTATTTTAAAAATTCAAAACCAAACATTTTCAAAATAATTTTCGTGAATTAAAAAACCCAAAAACGATTCACAATGGGAAACTAGTGTCAGTGGGTGACATGGCCATATGGTTAGCGGCCATATTCCAATCACACCACTATCATAAAGAGTATTCTATAGAAATTTTTGTTGCTCCACATGGATTTCTAGGCCCAACGATCTCACGAAGGACATTATCAAATTCATTTTTCATTTGCTAATACAAATCAATCCACATGATCCAAAGACACTAACCACCTATTCATTCCTTGTTTACCTGCGGTTTGAAACAAGAAAGGTTTCAAGACATACTTCCCATTCCTACACCTAGAGCCCAACAATCCTACCCCTTCAACCATGATAACCCCAAATAGAAATGGGTTCTCTAAAAGTGAGGTTATCTAAGAGCTGACCTTCCCAGATACCATTTTTTCATGACCTAACTGAGGTTGACCCTAAGCCGGTCACCCGACCGATCTGTAGAATTTCACAATAAGTATTCCCGGTCCTCCCACTCTAGTGACTAGCAACATGGAATCAACATAGTACAATTGGGAATGATTGTTGACAATGAAAATAAAAAAACATTGGTTGAAATAAATAGAACAATGGAAAATAAATAGATGAAATGAAAAAGAAAGAATGGTCAACAACACAACAAACCTAAATACACCCCAAAATCTACATAACTCCATGGGTCACTCTCTGATATCGAAACAAAACGTCACCCATGGAAATTTGAATAAAATATATAACCTTCAGTAGAAACTAAAACCAATAAAACTCTATAATCATTAGTATTAAAACATAGTTGGGAGGCCCGACTAACTCTATTTCTAGTGCACAACCATCAAATAAATAAAACATTGATTTTAGGTTTGAAATACAACCTATAAACATAGGGTTTTCCATAATTTAAATTTCAAATTAAACAAATCATTACCCATTTCCCTCTATTTGAAAATAAGTATCATTCCAAATATTATTTAATATTAGGGGATGAAAGTTTAAAAAGTTAACCAAGTAATAATTATTCATTTTTAATATTACATTGATATAGGGAATTGTACCTTTTTAATAAAAACACACATTAATGTTTTACCAAGGAAATTCTAAAACCCAGAGAAAGGGAGAAAGTCTCAAAACAAGGGAAATGTCTAACGAGTTTAGTTTCAAATCATCTTGGGATTACCCAGGAACTCAAAGGAGAACCCAAACATACTATACATGTGACTCATCATGAAGGCATACCTTGCATAATGATGTCAAAATAGCCTATTGCCTGATCATCACCCTACTTGTCCTGGTGGAGGGTCCTGATCCCAAAGAAATAAACCCAAGTATCAACCTTCTAAGGGTCACTAGATAGTATAATAACCTAGATTAGTTCAAGAATAATTTTCATTAAACCTCTTTATTATGATATGTTATCATGCTATGTTCGTAAGGGGCTGTTCCAAACAATTAAAACCAGAAGTCACATATATATACAAATACATTCATCCACTACCACAACTAGAAACATCGTGACCTCCTTGAGGAGCATCCCATGCCTTAAACAAGAACCACATGGGTGGATTTCTATACTGATGAAAACCCCACCCCTTTATCATCTAGCTAGGCCATGTATCCCTCTTATTGAGGTTTTTCAATGAAATAAAATTAAGAACCCAAACGGGATTTTCATAATTTTTACAAAAACAAATCATTTCATAAAATACCATACACAGACTACTTTTTCAGAATAACATACCATTGAAAACTAATTTAATTAATCCAACCCAACATTTGAAAACAAAAAACACATAAAATGGCCAAAGGGGCATATTCTATAGAGCACTTATTGTGAAAACACCATTTAATGACTTAAATCACCACTTTTAACTTCAAAAACATGTTTATAAATTCCAAACCATGCCAAAATAAATCACTAATAATTTTAAAGAAGCCAGCCAGGCCATTTCCAAAACTCAAGGCATGCTATAACCATTTCCAACCATTCCAATTAATTAGGAAACAAGGGGAAACCAACAAATTTTACAAGTTATAACTAATTTAATAATAATAAATGCATATCTAGAAACTAAAGGAAGTGAAAACATAAAGAAATCAATGGAAACATAATTTAAAGGGAATATGAAATTTATCCTGGCCTCAAAAAAGGATAAACTTCTGGAAACCAATTCCAAACATCAATAATACCTAGTTTGCACCTGGAGTAAGTCAAAACCATCCATAAGCATCAAAATTAGACCCAGAATTTAAGAATTTAAACATAAAAATTAAACCCTAACCGCGAAATAATTTTAATCCAAAAGGAAGATGAATAATTACCATTGGATGGATACTGGAGAATGGGGATGCAGCTGGTTAGCCATAGAGGATGTTGACCAGATGGGAGAGGCCAGATGAAGGGGCACTGGACGGACAGATGTCGATGAGGTTGTGATTGTAATAGGTGTGGTGCTAGGTGACACTGGGGAGGGAGAGGAGGAGAGAAAATATGAATTTGGTAGGGGTCATGCGATGCACGCCGAACAAGGTAATAGGGTTTCAGCTGAATGAGTTGTGCAAGCTAGGAAATAGTACCACCAACGAGCATGGATATTGGAGGTGAGGTCAGTACCAGAGGATTTTTTTGAACAAAGGGTTTCACACTGGAACAGTGAAAGGGAAGAGGAGGGACACCCCACATAGACCAAGGGAGGGGGTGATGCTTGAGGAAACCATATCTACAATAAAAAAATTAAAGAAACCCCAAAACCTAATTAGAATAATAATTATAATAAATATGATTATAGTAATAACCATATTAATAATAGTCATATCCTAAATAATTGTTTTAGTACGAATAAATTTTAATTGTAATATTTGTAATGAAAACAATAATAATCGACAATAATAACACTGATAATAATGATAATAACAACAACTAAAACATAATGATAAAATTATTTATAACACATATTCATTCTTAATAATATTAATATTAATAGTATTTTAAATAATTATGATAATATCAATGACACTTTTAATAATAATAATCATCATCATCATTTCATTTTTAATAGTAATAATTTTAATATCAATTTTAATAGTAGTAATAATGATTAATAACAAAACAAATTTAGTAATAATAATACTATTATCCACAAAAATGATAATATTATTATTTTGACTAGAACACTTGATCACTTCATGTTAACACTCATTTTAACCTTATCTCAATATTAATTTAACTTTTTAATTCATCAGGCATACCGGTCCGGCCACGCAATGACAAAGGCGTAGAATCACCATCTCCCAACCTTGCTCTTCCCATGCTCCACACACCACCAAACCCAAAACATGTATTATTTTCTCAAATAAACACAAAACATTTAAATATATAATCACCCGAACTCCGAACCAATCAGAATCCATATAAAAAATTGAACCCAAAGTTTTTCATAATTAACACTTATGTTTAACGTATGAGATGTTATTTGAAGATGAATCCAATTTTCATTTGAGGTGCATAAGTTTTTTAATTATTTATAACCATTAGGGTTTATATGATCTTTGATGATTAAGGTTTTTTTTTGTATGATTATAAAAAAAAGTTGATTGTTATAGGAATTATAATAATTTTTATTAAGACAACGTAAAACCTACAAGATGGGTGATGACATTAGCATCTGGTAAAGCCATGATGCTTGAACCCATAATCGAAGGAAAATCGGGGTACAACACTTACCACTTCCAAATGTGATGTCTTGGGATGTAATAATTTTTTTCTAATTACATTGATTTTTGGAAAATATGTTTCCACGTAGATATAACTATTTGGTTGAAATTTATTATGTGATTATGTGATTAATGTTATTTCAGAAAACTTCTGCTATTTTCTGAACCATATATGATTATGGTGAATTGTTCATTATTAGATTTCAATTTACGATTAAAGGATAAATTATCATTTGGAGGAATGTATTATTTTAATGTGGATTTATGGTTATTTAGTTTATTTATGGAAATAATTTGAAAATCTTGGAGACTATAAGATTTGAGAATATAAATTTTTGGTATGAAACATTAAGACTGATTAATATTATTTGAGGATAAATTTTTTAAATTATTTTGGAAGAATATGTGATTGAATCAACATAATATTTGGGGACTCAATCTTGGTCGAAAATATTTTCAATAATTTTAAGTATAGATATTTATTTAATGATTGATGTTAATATTTGGGTAGGATCTTGAGATTAATGATGTAAGAATGTTTATTAATTACCTTTTTCTAACCATTTTTGTTTTTGATAATGTATAAAGATATGATAAATAATTGCTTTCCTTTCTGGATGTATATGGTCTTATAAATGTTTATTATAGTCTTACAAGAAATATAAAATCATTATGAATACTCATCATTTGGATGGATGGTGATATTGTGGTAGAAATCGATTAAATGATGAAATTATATATATCAAGTAAGTATATATCTTTATTATTATAGACTAGATGGAAATGGAATTCATTAAAACTAGGGAAAATGATCATGAAACAAAAAATTATCACATTACATTCATTTTGAAGAATTGATTGAAACTTCAACAATCACGTATTTATGACTTTGTGGTCATTAACTTTCTCCGGGCCATGTTTTTTTTTTCACCCTGTATCAGTCCTTAAAAGATTGTTTTCTCTTCCAATTCCATTTTTTCACTTCCCAAAAAAAATTATTACATAGAATCCTATTTATGTTTTTTTCTAGATGAACTTCATACTTCTCTTTCACACATATTAATAGGAACTTCTTATCCACCCTTTTCCCCTATGGGATTTCAAAAAATTTATTTTCAAGCGTAAAACCATTTATTATTAATAAAAAAGAAAAAATTTGAGGATCCAATTTATTGATGGCATAAAAATTATTGTACTTTTATTATAAAAGAAAATCTATATTATTTAGCATGAAAAGTATGAAACACCGAGATTAAACGCTCTGCAAAATATTATTATTTAAATATGATAATCATATCACAATCGATGAATTTCATTTTATGACTACAATTAACTAAAATTTTAAATTTATAATGTTTCTAATCATTAATAATTTACAAATTAATTTTTAGGAAATAAGCACCCAATTTTAAGAAATATTATTTTATTCATCAAAAATATGTTTCCTTCAAAAATGATTTTTATTCATTTGTTCATAGAATATTATAATTAATTTTTAAAACTATTAGAAATTGTGATTTATAATATGGATTCCATTTTTTAAAATCATCACGCTCAAATTATCTTATGAATAAATTTACATAATTTACCAAAAAAGTAATATTTTTTAGTGAATACTGAAAAATATGGATTTTTATGAAAGTGTTATTATCTTTTAATGTATATATACAGTATAATTAATTTATATGTTAGTGTTAAAATTTAATTTTTTTATTTTTATTTAAAATAATTTAATTATTTAATTTTAAATTAATTTTAAACATGAATTTATTATAAAAACATTTTATACTTAAAAAGGGTATTTTTATGATAAACTTGTTTTCCTTATGTTTTGAAAATTTATTTTTAAATTAATTATGAAATTTTGTGTATGGAATTTTGAAAAATGGGGTCCATATTTCGAATAAATTTATAAATTTTTTTAAATATTTCCATTTTATTTTTTAGTCAATATGAATAGTAATATTTATATTTTTGTACCACAGTAAAGGATAAATTAGGTAATTGAGGTTACAGATAAAATAATATTGATAAAATAATGATATTAAAATATTTCTTGATTTTTTTGGATGATTATATATCATATATAACCATAAAAATGTAATCTATATATCATTTTGTCCATTTTAATGTGATTATAACCATTATAACATTTAATGTTTAGAAAATATCAAAATGTCACGCTCTTCTTGTTAATAAATATAATATATTTAATGAAGGTATAACCAATAGATATATTCAATTATAAATAAAAATTTTAAATAAAAATTATTTAACTTCATCATGTTAATTTTTTTTATTTTTAGTAATGATATAATTATCTCAAATTCTAACAAAATGTTGATACAGTAATTATTCAATTAATGGAAAAATAAAATAAATGATGTAAAAATTATTAAGAGTTGTGTAATTTGAAATAAATATTGTTACCAGCATATTTTTGGGATAAAATTTATTGTTATAGTTTTTGTATGCATTTTATTCTAATTACTACTTTTTATTGATGGTATTAATTTCAATGTAAATGAATATATCAAACATTAACATTAATGTTATTTTATAATAAATAATATTTTATTAAATGATTTAAAATTCATTAAAATCATATATTTAGAGAAATTAATGGTATATGGTTAATTACATCAACCATGGTCTATTTATGAGTCTTATTCAGTTTTATCGTAACACTATTAGCCCTTAAATGATTGAAAACATTAATATTATTGTATTTGTAAAAATAGGTTAATAAGGGTAAAAAATATATGGGTAAAAACGTGATATGAAAATATTCAAAAACTATTTTATGTGATATTTTTAACTCAGAAACATCTTATATTCTGATTTTATCAATTTTTTATGTGGAAATAAAAATTTATTTCAATTAAATTGATTTTTTAAGTAAATTCTAAGAGTGCCCCTCTCCTCCCATATGAAAGGGAACCACTTCTGCTCATTCATTCACACATAAAAAACATATTTCAACCAATACCAAAAAAATTCCATTACTAGAATCCATCCTGAAATTCTAGAGGAATTACTTTGCACATAATACCAATATTAATGTTATTAAGTTATTATGAATATGTGATTTCTAAAGAAGATGTGTAGTTTTTTACCGCATGTTTTCGTTTTATTTCTTATTCCACATGGTAAAATATTATTCAACCATGATAAAATAATAATTAAAATGTTTTATATATACATATATATTATTATTTTTACTGTAATAACATATATTAATTTCCAAGAACAATTAATTGGGAATGGAATTCATTGTATGTGTATACAGATAACTACAGCCTCACGGACCGAGGTAATTCATTTTTCATCACCACATATCATAGATAGTTATAATGAAAGAATTAATTTTAAAATATTATATTCATAATGTATTTATCTTTCTTAAAAGATAATATATTATTTCTATTATTTGTATTGCATTTACTAAAAAATTCTAACATCATTTGTGAGTACGTGTGGACATCCAAGTCCACGAAGTGATGTGATTTTTTTTGCACCGCCACATCACATGTATAATATATATAATTAAAATTACATAAATTATATGTAATTTATGACATCTTCGTCATTTTCAAATGTAAATTTATAATTAAATTATTTTTAAAAATACTATTGAAAAATAGAATCTTTAATCATGCGTTTGTACGATATACCATCTCTATCACTATAACATATACATTCTTCATAACCATTTTTCATGAATAGTTTTAAAATTATAATTTATGCATAGAAATTATATTTATTTAATTATATTTATTTTATTGATGATTTAATATTGACCTACTTTGACTTTTGTTAACTTATTGAAGTCAATTTCGACTTATGAATCAAATATTTTCAAAAAATATTTACATGAACCTAATTAATTAAGAAATTTTTGTAACATGTTAGTAAGTGAGATAAAATGAATAATAAACTTGTAAAATGCTCTCAAGAAAGTAAATAATTGGCATAATTTTATTATTCTGGATGATAAATAATGTACATGACTAGTTGGACTCATGGTAAAGGACCTTCGTTTTAAAAAGTCATCTTTTAATGTTTCCATTAAAACTATATTTTTCTTCCACATCCATATTTTTTAAATTATTTTATAAATGAGTTTTCATGTTCATAAAATAATTATAATGGAAGTTTTTTGTCTTTTTTGACTTTATTTCAAAGGTTTTGAAAATGAATCATTTATTAAAATGTTTTCTGTTTCATCACTAAAGAAAAATAAAATGTTACAATTTTATATATACCTCAATGACGACTTCTCCTGCTTTCATAACAATTATTTTATGTTTGATGTCTTTTAAAAAAATTCAGGTTTTATTCAAATAAAACCCAATTTCCCTTTGTTAAATGAATTTTAGTTGTAAAATTTGTTTTAAATAAAGTGAAATATTTATATCCAAAAATATCTTCTTATAGATATAAAGATTATTTTAAAAATAAAAGATTTTATTTTTTATTATTATGGTTTGATTGTTAAAAATTGTTCATGAGGATGTGTGCAGAAATTATAAAACAAGAATTAGTGATCCCTTCATAGCTCTCCAATGTATTATTTAATGGGATGGAGTTAACTTATTCGGTTTCTCGTAAGAGAATATAGGGATAATCTATTATCGTAATTCAAAATATAATACTATGTTAACCAATTAGTTTTATCTTTATATATTATAGTAATATTATTAAATGTTTTATCAATGTATAACTAAAATGGTTATTCAATGTCTAACTATGAGGGATACTTCACATATAGGAGTGATAAGAAAATTATTCCAAAGATTCCTAAATCTGTTATCTATGAATATTTTGGGTTTCAAAAATTTATTTCAAGGAAAAAATATTATTTTTAATGGGGGAATTATTTATTTTATAATATCAATGAATTATGTGATGAAAATGAGTGTTTTGTGGTTTTTTATGTTTTTCAATAAACTAAATGATTTATTTCTTTTTATTCCACTCGCTAAGAGTTTTTTTTCATCCCACATTTGTTAATTTTTTAATAGTGATTAAATGTTTGTAAGGTAAATAAATAAGTCTTATTGAATGTCGTGATGATTTTTATTGAATGGAAAATGTGATTATTTTAAAAAAAATATTGTAGGAATAATTGATACTAAATATATGTTTCCACTTTATGATATATGTGATTGTCATGTAAGGGTTATGAACGAATTCAATAAAACTACAATCCTAAAAGAACATTCAGAATTAAAGATAATTAGTTCTAGTTTATGTCACTTTATTTTGTAATGTATAAGGTTAGGCGATTATAGTAATAAAATATTTATTCAAAAAAATATTTTTTATTATTTAAAACAAATAAATAATATATTCATTAAACAGATGAATAAATATTTTTTTTAATATTCATGAAACAAAATCAATATATTTTTTTATTTATTCACAAAACTAATGAATAAATATTTATTTTTTTATTACCTTGGAAAAAATAAATAATAGATAAAACTTCACTCGTGTGTTCTAAACTCAAATATCTCGTTATTGAATATTTATGATCAACATTACTTGAAAATTTATTATTCTCCAAAATAATAATACAATTTATTTGTCATATAAAATTGAATAAAATAAAATGAAATTATGGCTACAATTACTATGGGAACCTCTATGTTTTTTTTCTCAATGGAACTAGGTGAACTTAACTAATATAAAATATCAATATCTTGAAATATTTCAAAGCACCCATAGAGAAAGAATGTAAAATATCAATTACAAGAACCTTTATATGAGCATTATAGTGTAATATAATCCATTTGTCTTGAGATATATCATCTTTTAAGATTCATACTTATGTCATTAACTTGTACAATTGATTAATCCGTCTTTTACTTATGTAAATAAACTCATTGATGAACTACAATGGCCAGGGATTTAATCAAACATTTTCAAAAAAAAAATCAAATGCTCGAAGATATCTTCTTCCATTAATATAGAAGTTCAAAATCCATTATGGACTTATTTAATTAATAGTATATCACTTCTGATTCCCCCAATATATGTTACCTCATCGCTAGTATATGTTACAATGTTTTTCATCCACACATCATAATTTGTGATTCATGATATACATTTATAAAAATATTTCATCTAAGGACCAATACATGTGTTTTAATATAAGAAACTCCAATGAAACATAAAATGTGGAGTCAATATTGGAAGACATTTCTTATAAAATTCCTTCCTTGATATCACCATGTAAGTACTTCATGGAATAATTCTCAATGTGTTATGTGCCTCAAATACCTAACAGTCAAAAATCATATATGTCACATCATAAATATTTTATCTAGACCATATGAAATATGTTCAAGTATATTTTTCTAGAATCTATAGGTTCATATTATATTATGGAACTTTGATAACACTTTTGTACAACATAGACTCTAATAATATTATCATACTAATGTTATATTGAAGAAAAATAATAATGTAACAATTTTTTTAAATTTTTATTTAATAAAAAGTATAAACTTGGTAGTTTTAAGAGCACAATCATCAAAAACATTATCACTTTAAATATGTTTGGATAAATTTTTTATATGAACTCACTAAGATAGGGGTGAATTAGTGTGGAATGAATTTTTTCAACTTTAATATTTTTATTACTTTTTTTTAACATTGAGTCTTTTCAGTGAATAATTCTATTATCCTCCTCTCTTTTAATTAGAAAGCCTGAAAAAAAAGTAAAACATAAGGAACACCATGATTTTTAATGATGTCACCCTCCAATGTGGATTTCTACATCATCAAAATTTTGTTTTTATTATCCCACATTCACACAAATTCATTTTTATAATAAAAGAAATCACGTGTAAGGGGAATTCAGTGGACCCATTTTCCAAGAACTAACCGAGAACAATGTAATATTTATCTATAAAGAAAAATAATATAGGATACTCCCACTAACTTTTTAGGTGATTAGAAATGTATGAAAATAATTTTAAAATAGAAAGTAATGATTTTATCATATTCTTCAACTTGTCTCAATCTCATGATATACCTTGAATATAGTAATCAGGTAGTCTACCTCTACTTTTACTTGAGTAAAAATTATATAAATATGTTATACATAGGATATCTCATAATTCATATCTAAATTAAATAATAATGAATATATGTTAACTTGGTCATGAATTCTTATTCAAATTTTCATCTTCAAAGTACAATATGAGATATCAAATTAAATAATCATATTCGCATACTCTTCCAAATGGTGTTCTTATGGAAGTGTGCTACTTTGCAAATATTACTCATTTCTCATTATTTTTTATCAGGTATTAATGTTGTATTTGAAATTCATAGAATATAGACTATGTATCCTTTATATAAAATGTGTGTCATAGAGGGAAATTTTAACCTACCTACAACATTCTTGGGGAAACACACAAATTCTTGAATTCTCAATATCTTACTTCAGTTGTGTGAATTATAATGTTTCCTTCCTGAAAGGGTTAATTCATTAATGGGTTTAATCAAGAAATTGTATTTTTTAGCATGATTTATAATGAATTGAAAAACTATTTTCCTTCATGATACATAGAAACCCTTGTATCTCGTGCCTTTACATAACCTTAAAGGATCCTGAGAACTTTTTCTCCTTCATGTCAACAGAACACATAGTTCTATTTATCTTACTTTTTGTACACAAATGTATGTAGTTCCTCTTCTTGTAAACTCATGATCATAGTCTCCATTATTTTAATTGTATCACATCGCCTAAATAATAATTTATTCATATGTTATCATGCTCCCACACTCATATGACTATTTTAAGTATGGATCTACTCTCCATGAAATGATTAATTTCATGGTTTCATTTTTTTCTCTTGTTGATAGCTCCCACAAGAAAAAGTGAACAAAAAATCTATTCTCGTCTCCCTTAATAATAATTATAGATGAAGAACCATTGAATCTCTTATGATCATTAATCTAGGACATGTAAAATTTAAAATTAACAAAAATATCGGGATCTCATCTATTCTTTAATGTAGAAAACATTATCTCATGCGATATGAAGGTTCCATGTGATCAATTAATCCTTAATAATTAATTTGATTGATATTTTATATGAGAGTACCATACAACATATATTTTTCTTCCTGAAAATCTTAGATATATTTGATTACCTTCACACGATCTAGTTGGTTCATGTGACGCCTCATTGGATTACTCACAACTAAATCGTTTCATCTTAAGTCAATAGCACATTCTTCGAATAGATTCATGCATTAAATATGGAGTTTCATGAATGGATCCAAATGATCGATCTCATTTCTATTATTGTGTGTTATAGTATGTATTTTTTACAATGAATAGAAGCCCTAATTTTTAGCTGGATTTCCATTTTGTTGAATATGAGGAATGATTTGATTAGACTTCTCATATTAGATAAAAAAGACTATTGTGATAGAAGGGAAAAATTTTCTAATGGTCGAATGGTGAAGTTAGCTTCACTTATGCCACAAATCTATTTCACTATTATGATCATATTTTTATAATACTCATTGATTGTTCAACCAATAAAGATGGATTCTGGGTTCAACACACGAATACACTATCACGGACCACATGGGGTAGGCGCACCTAATTTCCCCCAATGCGTGATACTCTCATGCATTTTTTGTTTCCTATGCATCCCAAACATGCATGTACATTCTTAGGAACCATCACCTATTCCCACAAGGGTTTGGTAATCACTAATCATCCCCAGACCACTATAGCATGTTATTTTTTCTATGTGACTAACATAGGTCTCACATGTGTGATTGAGATTGGTCATTTATTAGATATAGCTATCAATTTCTTTATAAAGAAAACTCATAATAAATACTTATTAAGAACTATATGTGACCCCCAAAAATGATTTTCAACCCCTTTTCTAAATTCCTCATAAATTCCTCTTAGAAGATAAATTATTTCTATTTGAAATTCAACATTATTCCATAAAAATGTATATTAATTCATAGATATAAATATTTAAATGGTCTCAAATCCTTTTAAATTATTTAAAACAATGTGATAGTATATCAACACCTTTGGAAAATGTCATCAAATTTTAATACTAGTACAAAAATTGTCACAATTTCATTATCTTCATTGAAAATACAACATGTTTCCTTTAAAATTTTGGTGGATTGATATAACTAAAAAAATAAAAAATAAAAAATATATTTTTTCTATTTACTAATGATTCTATAAGAACATACTTTGTAAATATCATATAAAATATTTATATTCCTATTCAATTAATATTATCATATAGTGATGCATATCTAACTAAATTATTAAAAACAAATATAACTAGAACTTGAAGTAGGATAGTTAATATACCCCAATGTATTTTTTCGATAGAAATATATAAAATTTTATGTCAAAATGTCTTATTTATTTCATATCCAATTTTATTCTTCTCTCTCGCTTATTGATAACAAATATAATGTACCATAGAGATTATGGTGTTATTTATTTCTTAAGAAATGTTCTATTAATTATTCCACTTTAGTACTATGTGATCAATGTTCATTATAGAAAAAAAGAGGGTGTAATTTAGACATCAATGTTTTCCATTATCAATAATGAATATGACACTAAATGATATAGAAAATATTGTATCCTTAATAAAATACTATTAAACTATTCTTTCGGCTAATATTAACAATTGATAGAATGAAAATGGATCTTGTCCTATAACACTTGTAAATAAAATTATTAAGATTCATTCAATAGAAAATTATTTCCAACATATAAAGACATATATTAAAAACATTCAATTATAATTGGGAGGTAATTTCAATTAAATTAAACTTATAACTTCTTTAAGATTCTTATGTTTATGTCATAGATTCATTAATGTTATCCATATTATGATCATAATTCATTCCATTCAATTTAAGGATGGGAGAATATTCCCACTAGACTTTTCAAATAGTCCTCAAACGTGTACCATCATGAGATGTTAGTATTAAATATAATATAATCCACTAGGAACTTCTTCCGACATGCCCCATAAATGGATGATCTCTAGTTTCACTTCATCAATATGGATATTTTGATTAGCTTTTCTTCTGAAATATAATCAATGGGAATACTAATTATTTTTATCACATCCTGTTGGAGACTTCAAATTTGTTGATGTTAAATGGTATCTTGATCATCTTTTTCAAGATTGATCTTTTTATTTTTTCCAAACAAATTTCAAGATAATATCTTATAGATAAAACTAATATGGTGTCTTCTATTAATCATGGATTGAATTTTCTGTCTTTAAGATGTAACAATATAATTTCATCATCTATTCTCCCCATGAATATTCATATCGCATTAAATTCCCCACAAATAAAGATCAATCACAATGTATATAAGAATAAGTTTGAATAAAATTTACTTTTAAATGAGATTAGAAAGTCTGATAAATATATCTCAACCCTGATACTTTGTTACTTTATCATCCATCGGACTGTTAACACATCATGCAAAATATACTTGATTTCATAGCATTCTTGGGAATGATAGAATCTTTTCTTTCATTTTTAGTAGCTTTGTGTGGAAATTTCTAATTAATACTAGTCATCAAGGCACATTCACCCCTATATGATTTATGGATATTTTTTTAAAATCAATTCCTGAGATAGAGTGATGAATAAAAAAATTATCTATGATATTTATATCATTTTTTACCTCCTACATAGAACATCTAATATTTTCTAGTTAGCATTTTATGAAAAAATCTTTTAAAATTTGAATTCATTAAGTGGAATCTTTTACATTCATTTAGAATATTCTTTCATCATTATTTATTCTATTTTATTTTCTCTCTCCAAATAACCAAACCAAATTAGAAGTATTTAATTTTTAATATAAACAATATTCTTGGTAGTTCCACATAGATTCTCATTTTTCCTCTTTACCGTTTCAATCTTTTTATTTTTCTCTTGTAATGGTTTCTATATTTTTTCATAATCTTGACTCCATTCAGGGTGATGTCCATGGAGTACTTATCATGATCCATGGAATGTCCTAATTTTCCAAAAAATAAGCAGTTTATTCTATTTGGTGTTGCACAATTATTTTCTTCTTTGGTTTTTGTAGAATATTAGACTTCTTCTAATTTTCACCCAAGATAAACATATCTCTATTTTCCAGCTCTTTTGGAATCTTCTTCTTGTTTTTTAGTTTCATTCCTAAATAACATATATTTCATTGTCTCTTCAATATAACCAAAATAATTAAAACTAGAAAATATATTCTTTGAACATTAAAATTAATTTTTAATAGTTAGATTCTCACATTATTTCTATAGAATTTTTTTCATCACTCATTTTCTTTCCTTTGATGTTGGATTTTGTTAATTTTCAGATACTAACAAATTATAACAACAATCTTATTTTATGTTCCCTAATCTATCATTGCACCAACAATATAGAAAATATATTTATAATTTCTTTTTAATTACAATATATGTATATTTCCATTATTAATGTTCTTTTTATCTTCATCTTTCTATATGGATTCTTTAGTGGGGAAGATTAATTTAACTTTATCTTTATTCACGATAAATGTAATGACAATGACTTCATAATTTTTTTCATTCATTTATACTCAGGTTTGAATTTTATATATGAAATATATATATAACCAGAATTAACATTGATATTATTTTTTGATATGGATGGTTTCATATACTAAGAGACTCATTGATATTCAAATTTTCAGGATTTAATATTTTTTAAGAAACCAAGAAATGTTCTTTTATAATAATACTACACTATTGATGTTTTTTTATAGTAGGCCCTCTTGTAACTACTCTACATTAATATTTTTGTGATGACTCCACTTTAGTATTTTGAAAATGTACCAATTTTAATTTAATATAAAATAATTCCAAGTTTAGGATGTCTTTCCCATCCTCAACTAATTAGAATCCTTCACTCTATTCTTTCTTTATCATTAAATTTTTATCACATTAATTTTATACATCACCTGTGAAAAAATGTCAAGATTCATGACCTTATATTCTTTGATCTCTAATTGGGTAATCTTCATGTCATTGATAGCCTTCTTTACTTCTATTTCATGGTACTTACCTTTAAATTATTTTGGGAAATTTTCCATTTTATTAATTGTATTTATCCACTTATCTTCCGAATTAGAGTATATTTTTTCATGTTCAACAGTCTCTTATTCATTGAATATAATTTGTTTTGGGAGATTGATATTGGCTCGAATTATTTCATCATAAGTGTTCTAAATGTTAATTAATTCATATTAAATCATAGTTATATCTTTATTAATTACTTTCATTGAGGAAGAGATAAAAGTTAACATTAATTGAAAAAATTATGTATCATATCATTTAGAGTGTCAACTAATACACCATTTAATTCTTCTATCAAGTGATCACCTCCACTATTGTATGTATATTCTATGGGAAAATTTGAAAAATATATTTTTTATCTCTTATTAATGTAGGGAAAATAATTTACATGTTATAGAACCTTTTACCTTTTCTAGTGTGCTAGATTGTATCATGAGATTTTTTACTTCCACCTCAAACATTTATTTATAATAATTAGAATGTGGTGAAGCTGATTATTATTCCTCTTTAATTAATATGGGTTTTTATCTTTCACAATTCGTTATTATTTTTATTCTTATAATTCTTAGCCGAGAATGATTTATTTTCAATATTAGATTAAAATCATCCAATTTTATTCTCGATTCAAAAAAGTGAAACAACTAAAAAAACGAATATGCATTAAATATGAGAATACAATCATAGGTGTGACTTTCCCTATGATACCAATTATTATGATCACATTGGAATATGACGAAACTCAGAGAGAGGGTAGAATACTATGGTATGAATTTTTACCACATTAATAATTTTATTAGTATTAATCTCTTTGTCATATTTTAAATGAAATATTCTCTTATCTTTTATAGCTGTAATTAGTAATAAATCATAGAAAAAATTAGAGCACAATGAACACCATGATTTTTAATTAATTTTTCCTCTCATGTGAATGAATAAGTCCTCAGTATGTTGTCATTATTATCCCATATAAACACTTCATCCTTTTTGTTTTAAAATAATTCATGGGAAGGGGGATTTCCTTGGATATGTTATCCTAGAACCAACTAGGTACAATGAATGATTTATCTTTGAAGCACATAAATAAAGAATTTCTGATTGTCCCATATAAATTGATCAGTAAAATATAAAATTATTCTTCAATAGAAATAAATTATTCAAATTATCTTCTTAAAATTTCATTAATCTAATAGGATATCTCAATTATAATAATAAATTAGGTTTCCTCTTCATTTCCTTCATTTGTAATGAAATTCATAATTCAAAAATATATCTTATGAAATACTTCTATGAAATAAATTACATTTAATAGATTTTAACTTGTTCCCTGATTCTAATTCTACACTTGATACTTGAATAAAAATATAGGATATGAAATTATAATTTGGGATTACAGAATTTTTCTCAATAGTGTTCTCTTGAATGGTTGTTCAATTTCCAAAAAAATATATTTTCTAAAAATATCCTCATGAATTCTTGTTTTATATGACCTGTATGGAATCTCAACAATTCCTCTGGCATGTAAAATGTGTGTCATGTATGGAATATCTTATTCAACCTTCTCCCTTCTTGGTGAAAAAGAAGAAGGCCAGAATACTTAATGTATTCCTTTAGATTTATGTACAACTTTGTTTTCCTCTATTCAAGGGTTAATTCATGATTTGTTTTTATCAAAGGATTCTATATTATTCACATAAAGAGTGATGCGTCAAAATAACCAATTCATTCATTTGACATAGGACCTATGGTGTATCACTCTATTGCATAACCTAAAAGGATCACCGGATCTTATCCTCATTTATGTGAACAAATATTGTTGGATTTGTTTCTACTTTTTCACATGCACAATAGTATGTGGTGCCTCTTAATGAAAACTCAATAATGTAGTCCCATCTATGTGATTTTTATCAAGAGGAATTATTTAATTATTTTTACAGGTGGATGACTGGTCTATCATTCAAAAAAATGTGTCAAACACATATCTCCTCTTCATGAAATAATGGGTTTTTTGGATGCTCTATTTCAGGAGTCAAAATATATCTCAAGAATAATCAAACAAAATAAGATCTTTGGGGATCAATCCATTAATATTTATAGATAATGGAACATTGACACTCCAATGAGTTTTTTGTCAAGTCAGGGATTATTTTAAATACCATAAAATATAATTATCTCATTTATTATTTAATTCCAAAACATTTTTATAACATGGCATGAAGTGTGCATACGATCACTTAATCCTTATTCATTCATGTGGTTGAGGTTTTCCATGGAGGGACCTTCTTTTATACCTTGTTTACAATGAGATTTTTTAAGGAAACAAAATATCATTCACATGATCAATTGTTTTTTCATGTGACACCTTGATGGTTCACTCACTACCACTTTATCTAATCATCATTCTATTGTTCATTATTTGAACAACAATTGTTGTATAATCATAGTACATGGTCATAGAATCATTAATAATAGGAAATTTTCAAGATAATAGATGAAGTTGTATGTCCATACTAATTATGTATCTATATCAATAAAAATATTCTTAGACTCTAATTTTAAATCAGTGACCACTTGGTATATATAATTCTTCATACTCATAGATCATTCGTTATGGTAGAACACATGTCCCATCTTTGATTTTAGATCATTATGATCCAACTGAAATCTGTCATGCATGTCGACTCAAAAATAATCCTTGTTTCCTCAATAAAATAAGAATTTATATTTCATATGCCTCATATATTTCAGGATATTATTTATAGGTTACCATTGTGACTATCCTAGGACTTTTGTAACTCTTTCTTCCTTACCTACGGTGCAATAATAATCAAGTTTGGTACATTTAATAACATTCATAATAGATAAAATCCCATAATTATATGGGATTATACATATCCTTTTTTATCCTTTTGTGTTTGATGAAAACTTTTCATGGAGAATTAATTACCATGTGACATTAATAAAATTCATCTATTGGATTGTTCTATATTTAATCTCTTTAATACTTAGTCATTGTATATAACTTGTCCTAGTCCAAGAAACCTCAAAGATCTATCATAATGTATCTTAATCCACATAATTTAGGCTATAATCTCTTAATTAAATTTCATATTATTTTCTCATTTCCAATCAGTAATTCATCATCAATATAACTACCATAAAAACTATTACACTTCGACTAAACCTATTGATGGTGTAGGGCTCACATTTTTTCTTTACAGAATACAATTCTGTTATGAATTATCAAAATGAATAGTCAATGATATTGATTCCGGATTCTGCCCATAAATGGATATCTCATTTTTCTATACATTATTTGCATTTTTGGGGTTACATAACCTTCTAGTTGTATCATGTATACATATTCCAACCAATAATCAAGGCGATCTTCATATGTATTTTCAAAATGTCATAATCATGGTATGATACTATGGTAAATAGAATTATAATGAATTTTACCATAGATAAGTGTGAAAATAATTATTTCTTTTTTATGCCTAAATATTTATGAAACCATTGTGAAACCATCCATTAACCTGACCTTCCATTTCCAGTTTCATCTTGAATACCAATTTCTAACAGAACTTATTTACCACAATTAGAGAATCTTCCAAAAAACTAATCATGGTTTAGGAATATTGAAATAACTTCTTAATTCATATCTTATTTCCATAATATATCTTCTGATATTTTTATTACATTCATGTTGGATAATGGTTCATTAATTTCTACAAATAATGTATCCCCGTCATTACTGATTAGAAAAACATGTCTATTTGGTTCTCTAACCTCAATCTTACAACTGCACAATACATGTTTCTCGGTAACTACTTCTCCACTGGTTATTTTGTGATATTTTCTTGTATCAAATCCATTTCATCATGATCCTCAATATCTTCGAATTATATCATTATCCCATTATCTCATTTCGAGATATAATCCATTTCTAAGAACATGGAATGTATTTCCACAGTTTCCATTTTATCTAGGGAACTATATATGTAATATTCTCTTATTTAAATGGAATATCATATAATGATACACATGGTTCCTCAAGATGAATGTATGTTTATATAATTAGACTTATAAAACACTTCATTTAACCATGAAAGCAAATGCAAAAAAACGGAACACCCCGCATACCATAACCCATATGGAATTTCTCTTTCCACATTCTTCAGCACTAGGTTTAGTATACTCTATATTGATTCGAATTCATATCCACAAAATGATAATTGATGTTTTTCATGACTCCTCATTAATCTCACCATTTCCAAAATGGTGTGTTTACTCTATTCACGTACACTATTACATTGTGGTTTATAAGGATTCTGTTCAGATAATATCCCAAACTCTTTTAGATAATCTATGAACTCTTAGTTAACTGAAACCCAATCTCAGAATAGGTGTATATTCATTATCTTATAACACAACTGAATCTCAAACTAATTATTATTCCCCTTATACATTTAATAGGTTTTAGAATTATAAATCATTAAGTAGTTATATACATTTCTAATAAATTAGTTAGTAAGATTTTTAAAGTAAGGGTATCCACCTGTAGCCTCAACTAGATAATTTCCACAAAAATGAAAGAGATCCAATTCAAAAGGAATCATAGATTTTTTCCTTTACCACTAAAGGTATTTTTGGTCTATTTTATTTGTTAAACATAATGGAATATTTTTTAAGGTATCATCTAAAAATATTATTAAAACCATTTTTGATAAAATATTTTCAAAAGTTATTGGGTTACATAACAAATCGAATGATTCCACAACTAGGAGTGGTATGGGTCATGTGGATGTTTTTTATCTATTTCTAAAAATGTTTTTTCGTATTCTACTAGGTAAATACCATTATTTAAATGTATTAGGCAATAACATATTCAATATTTACAAAATATGAATTATTTATTTCTAAACCATAAAATAAAACTATCCATGTCCAAACTGGACATTATAACGATGTTCTTTGTTACATCAGAAAATTATTAAAAAAATAAAATTAAATCAAATGAAACTGGAAATGTTATATAATAGTATTCTATAGCTTGGAAAAATAGTATCCTCCATTCCTCGATCATTAATTGACTTCAATATGGGAAATATCTTGGAATCTACTTGGTTCCTATATTTAGATACAAATGTCAGAACCCCAAGGTATATATAATGCACATTTTTAAGAAATTGAATTATTATACATTATGTGGAACACACAGGCATATTACCTTTACTTCATTACTAGGGAACAGTTCTTCATCTAGTAGAATTTATATCCAAAAATAATCAAATATATTCTTTCACATTACCATCCTTAAAAATATTTCTCTTCATGGAAGGGTGATGGGAATGCTCCTTGAACATTGAACATTCCTTTTTAACATTCTACAAAAAATTCCTTTTTTCCCCATAAGGATATAAGGTCGTTCACACTTTATGTATTTAACCTAATTTTTAATCAAACATATGATATTGGATAGAATATTCATTATATTGTTCATGTTGAAATTTGTAATAAAATTGGAAAATCCTAAAGGAAATGAGGATAGAATGAGTTCTGTATATAATTCCATGAGGAACTAGAATTAAAAAATTTATAAATTCCCAATATAGAAAGTCATCTTTACTCTATGATATCTAGGTGAAACTCCTTATCTAGGATTTTATATAAATAGGTCACATGATATTTTATTCCCCCCATGTCAAGATTTACTCTAATAGATATCACATAGAAGAGACAACATGTTGTATGCATCTATGTCTCTATGATTAATATAGAGCTAATTACTAATAGATACTAACATAAGTAATTTTACATTCAATGCATTATCCATTTTTTTCAAAACACCTTATAGTATTGTATATCAATTATTTATAATTACATAATTAAAAAATTAATTATTCTCCCACTATTTTGATAAATCCAAACCTTATTTTCCATTTGATTTAGAATATCCATTCTCTCTAGTAATCTTGTAGAAGGGATCTATATTTCCCTTCAAATATCAAGGAAAAAGGCCTTATCAAATAACATGAAGGTATTTTAGTGTGAATTTATTTCCAACTTCTTTAACGTCTACCTCTATAATCAATATAGTGGGACCCAATATCCTGAAATCAAAAACAATGGTTTCTTCAACTATTTCCTCCAAGATAAACTAATTATTTCAGTAGAGAATACTATTTATTCTAACTTGGTTAATTCAACACAATAAATTCATTAACATACATCAATAATTTAATATATCCGGATGAGGGATAGACCAATGCAATTGACTATGGTAGGACTCAAACTCATGTGATGGAATTAATTTTTCTAACTTATTATTTTTATTGATGTATTTTTTAACTAATATATATATATATTATTTTCACATGTTTATTAATATTACGTTCAATATAAATATGTAACTATCCAGATCAAATACAAAATTTATATATAACTATTTTATTTAATTTTATTCTCATAGTTATTAGTAATTTATTTAGTTTTTTATCAAGGTTAATCAAAAAAATAAATCATGCATCACAAAAATAAATAAATCGTCATGAAATAAACAAAATATTTGATCAGATAATGAGATTTTAACGACAATTTTTCCTGTTTAGTACTGATAAACCGACATTTATTTTGGGGAAATAACATCCAGTTCACATGAATATCTTAATTCGCAACATTTACTCATTCTCATGTGTATCTCCTTAGTCCAATTCACCTCAGCTCAGTTATTGAACTGTCTCCTATCATTGGGTGATCCAACCATTACAAATGTTTACTCAGAATCATATGAGGGTACTAGATATTAGGGGTTACATAAAATAATCCTTGGACATGTTGGCTCATATATTATAGGGGATTTAGGTATGATAAGAAGCTCATCATATTTAATTTAGAAAAATTATCACATAAAACCATGTTATAAATAAGTATAATAAATAAATAAAAATAACACATACAAAATTCAATCAAACTACAGATCAGTAACAAAATGTAATGAAAACTCATTTACTATTACTAATAATCATTTCCATTCATTCTAATTTTGATAATTTTATTACAATTAAATAATTGATCAAATAATTAATTAATTAATTAATTATATAAATATTATTTCTTAATAGTTCATAAAATGTAATTAGATCTTCAACTTATATTATTTAAAATAATTTTAATAATTTAAATATTAATTTTAATTTTAATATAATTATATATATGTCCTACACATAGGAGGCCACATAGTGTGTACCTTATACATCATATTAAATACATTTTTGAAATTAAAAACATTAACAACATATATTTACTGTATTTTTCATGTAACATGTACTGTGTGTTTTGTGTCATATATTTCATACTTATAATAAATTGTGTGATATACATGGTTAGTAGGTAAGTGTATCAAACTGCTTAGTCTTTATAGGGTGTATGATCCCTCAACCTGATATATGTATATTTTTGTGTAATTGGAGCAATATGTTAGAAGTATATATCATGTAATATGACTATTACATTTTGTGTAGTTGAAAATTTTACAATAAAATAATTATGATTGGAAAAAATCCCTCAGGATTACATTTAAGATATTTTAGGTTGTGTTAGTTGAAAAATTAAGTACACAAATGTTATAGAGTAGAGAAGTCCAGGAGTTATTCATGAACAATATTATTTGTAGGATATTGACGTTCATTTATGAAAATTTTGTAGAATTTTTTTAACAAAGGGTGGACATTCATTCAAGGCTATAGGAATATCTCATAAAGCAGATGAACTCACATAACTAAAAATTTTCAACCTCGGCAAAGGTTTTCACATAAAGTTGACATGTTTTTAAAAAATCGCAAAGGGTAACAATATTCATGTTTTATAGATTTGTTTTCCTATAAATATAGAACTCACCTAATAATTAATAAGTGATAGAATATAAATGGTAAGATGAGGAGAGATAAGTTCTTTGTTTTCACATATGACTTACCTAATCAAATTTCTTATAAAAATTATTTTTTATAATAAATAGTTGTGTGAAGAAATTAAATTATATGAAGAAATATTTGTGAGAATTATTTTTACAAGAACTTAAATTTTGTAAAAAGGGTTTTTTGTAGAACATATTGAGATTACATTGGATTTATGCAGTAAAGTCTAATTCATCATTCTGAAGAAATAAGAGCTTTATGATACAATACTTATAGTGTAAAAGGATTTGAATAAGAATATTTGAAGGCTCTTATAAAGGAATGGTTAAACAATACTAGTTGATTGAGAATTAACATATAAAATAATGGGTGGTTGTAAACCTCGGTGGAGTGTTAGTCCCATAAAAATATTATATATAGCAATGTACTTTAGTGAATTTGGTACATATTCTCATCATCATTTTATACTCCTTTGACATATCCAAGTGTGGGTGAACCAATTGAATCTTTTTCGGTCTCTTTCATGATGTTTTTCCATTATTTCATAATAATAAAATTTTACTATTTACATAGTGTAAACCATGGAAATAGATTCCAAAATTGTTTCCAAAGGGTATTTCCATGGTTTTTGAAACCATTTAATTTAGAGCCATTGTCATAGGTTTCTTACTTATGGAAAGGATTTAAATTGTGGGAAAAGGGTAGCTATTTACACAGTTTTAAAAACCATGTACAAAGGTTATGATAATATTTCGTACCTACCATCACATTTTAAACTATGAAAATTGATACCTGATTTCGAGGGTTTTTACTATGGAAATAGGCTATGAAGAAATAAAATATACTACCATGATGCAACCACACAACCTCTTCTATATTGAAACAAATATGTTACCACTATACAAAATTCTTCTATATGAATATATGTAATAATATATAAATATAATTTTTCATCTTTTAAAAAATAATATTTTAAGGGAAGGTAAATTACCATGGTTTTAAAAACCATGGTAATAGGTCATACCATGTTGGACCAAATTCCATAGTTTGAAAAATTATGGTCAAAAGTTATGTCATGTTGAATGTATTTCAATTTTTTTAAATACATATGCCATAGGTGCTTCCATTTCAAACCTATTCCCACACTTTTAGGAACCATGGTCATAGTTTATGTAATAATTGGGTTATTTCCCCTATTTTAATGTTTTGTGGATATAGCGGGACTTACAGCCATGGTTTTTCAAACCATGGCTCTATCTATACATATCCCCAAGGTATTTTTAGACCATGGAAAAAGTTTATTATAGGAAAATAAATTTCTATTACTTCTTTTTACCACGTGAATAGGTATCTATTCCAATTTCACATATAAAAATGGTTGTTCATAAAACATTCCCTTATCCCCATAATAAAATGGTTTTAGATAACTATGGTTTTGGGTCCAAATAAAATCAGTTCTTGAGTAAACCATTGATATAGGCTATCAAAAAGAGGACTACATCGACATTTTGACAATACTAATGGAAAGATACCCCATATAGCCACATTTTTTAAAATTGTGGCAATAGAACAACGGTTCTAGGTAAATATTAGAGTTGTGTACATTACTATAAGTTAAATATTAAAGAGTTTTTTCCCTCATGATGGAAGTATAACTAAATGGGATTTAATTTATTCCTTCATACCCTCATTTAAACACCTTTTCAGGGTATTCAACCTAGTTTGGGACCTAAAAGTGGTATTAATGATGTTGGTTTGGGTTGGAGGAATTCTTCTCTAAGATGAAAGAATATTTGTAGTAATCAAAAACTTGTTTGTGATATTTAATTAAATAACTTTAAACATTGGAATAACTTGATGCATCAATTTTTCTAATATTTAAGCATGTATGTTTATTAATATTTTATTCAAGGAATTTGACTCAATATTTATAGAGGAACTTTATCAAATAGCGACTATAAGTCCCCAGATTTCAATTCCATGGTATTCAATAAATTAAGTAGGAGAATTGTCCAATATAATATATATAATGGTTATGTTTTTTAATTCTCCATGATCCATATAGTAAAAGTTTCCTAACATATGAAAAGGTAACTAAAACATTTATAAATCTAATTTGTATGTTTTATGGAAAAAGTCTGAAGAATCTATTATACACCTAAAAAAACAGGTTGTGAATTATTTAATTTGGAAAATGGAATTTTAATGGACATGTATGGAATTTTAGAGATCACAGAATACATCAATATTTTGAAGATATTTCTTATAAAACATTCATCTACCTGACATCGAAAAGTGTACTCTTTCAAGGATAAATATTCAATGGAAATAACATTGGATAGTCACTATAGTAATTATGTTACATATGATATGATCAAAAATGATAACAGGGTTCTTGGAAAAGGAAAATTTTAAAAGGTTGAATTCCAGGAAATAAATGATTCATAGTTGAAGATGATTCAAAAGGGGATTTTATGAATTAATGGAATTAAATTCCTAAAACAAGAAAATTTGAAATTGAAAATTCAATGAAAATATTCCACTTATTTTTTTGGTATGGTAAGGTTGTGCACCTTGCTATAAATTAGAAAAATATATTACAATATGAGGATGAAGATAATGAATTTATAATAATGAAATATGGTAATTCAAAAATCTAGATCATCATGTAGAACTTTATAAAGAGTTGAAATTTTTCTCAAATTAAGATTACAGTTTTTAATAAAAAAATATAAAAATTGAGGATTCTGAAGACCCAAAATAAGATGTTATTATGTGAATTGTATATATTTTGAAAATAGGGGAATTAAATAATTATAAAAAAATTATTTCCAAGGTAATTTCAATATTAATGCAGATTCAATGGCCACACGAGATGAAATATATTTTTGGAGATCCAAAAAAATTACATCCAGTAGTGTTGTATATGATTCCACATAAATATGTAGGAAGAATAAAAGGATATGTATAAAGAAATAATGGAAAATCCCAAATTGGAAATCTAAAAATCTCATATATTTTTAATGACTAAAATTTCAAGATTAAATACCATACTTAAATTATATATTGTTTGACTAACATTCAACAGTTTAATAAAACTGTGTTTTAGCAGCAGTTTTTTCGTGGCGGTTTTTAAAACCGCCGCTAAATGATTTTCAATAAAAATTTTAGCGGTGGTCTTTAAAAAAGTTTTTAAAAAACTACTGAATTTCTTTTAAATATCGATTATTAAAAAAATCAATTTTTTAGCGGTGGTTTTTTAAAAAAAACTACCACGAAATTGCGGTGGTTTTTATAGAACCACAACAATAATTTTGAAAATTTCAAAAAAAAGAATTATTTATTATTTATTATTTATTAATTACAATAAAATATAAATTATTATTTATAATTTTAAATATATTTAATTTGTAAATTAATTAATACTTATAATTATTAGTTAATAATATTTTGAAACTGAAAACAAATCTTCAATAAGTAGAAGAATAGAATTCGGCATCAAATGACAATAACATCTGATCCGAGAGTCCATTTTAGATTCACAACCAATCAAATCAAAGTTTATTAAATGAGAAAAAACCATGAGAGATTTAAATCATGTGATAATCAAAGTAAAATATTATATTCAAAATTCAAAAGTCGAACTCAAACTTGAAACGACAATAACAATTAATCCGGGTGTCCTTTTGGGCTCCACCACATATCAAATCGAAACCTATAATGATCTTTACACCGTTTATGTCTGGTTCCAACACGTTGAGTATTGTAACCCATTTTATTCTTCCAGAAAGGTCCAGAAGGCCTTTGAAATAGAGGTTTAAGTTGCAAACACTCATTTCTTAAAATTCAATTTGTTATAACTTTCGATATCGGTGTTCGTTCGGCCAGTACCACATATCATATCAAATATCATTTCATGATCTTTGATTTGACTGGTTGTGGCACTAAAAAGAGTCTCATATCATATTTTATGGTCATTTTAGTGTTTTTAGGGTTTTTGAGAAGTTCCTAACATTTTATAATTTTTTTGTTTTATTTTATTTATTTATTTATTTACTTATTTAATATTTACCTATTTATTACTTATTTATTAATTATTAATTAATTTATTATTATTTTATATTTATTATTTATTATTTATTTATTTAATATTTAAATTTTATTTATTTATTATTTATTTATTATGTCCACATTAATTATTAATTTATTTTTAATTTATTAATTATTTATTATTAGATTATTCTTCATTATTTATTTATTTATTGGCTTATTTATTAGTTATTCATTATTAATATATTAATTATTAATTACTAGTTATTTATTAATTACTTATTTATTAATTGTTAATTAAATATTAAATATTGACTGTTAAAAATTATATAATAATTTATTAATTATTAATTATTAATTATTAATTATTAGTTATTAGTTATTAATTATAAAATATTAATAATTAAAAATTAATTATTAATTATTAATTATTAATTATTAATTATTAATTATTAATAATCAATTATTAATCATTAGTTATTAGTTACTATTAATTATTATTTATTTATTTATCTATCTATTTATGTATTTATTTATTTAATTATAATTCATTATTTTTTCTTTATTCTTTATTCATTATTCTTTATTCATTTTTTATTCTTTATTCTTTATTCTTTATTCTTTATAATTTATAATTTATTAATTTATTTTTAATTTACAAAATATTAATTTATTAGTATTTTATTATTCATTATTTATTTATTTATCTATTATTTATTTATTATTTACTAGTTTTTTATTCATTAAATAATAATGATTTATTAAATATTAAATATTGACTGTTGAATATTAAAATTAGTTATTATTAATTATTAATTATTCAATATTTATTAATTTTCAATTAATTAATTATAAATTATGTATTAATAATTATTTATTTATTTATTAATTATTTTTAAATTTTTAAAAATTTATTATTTAATATTAATTATTTATTATTTATTATTTATTATTTATTATTTATTATTTATTATTTATTATTTATTATTTATTATTTATTAATAATTTTTAATTATTTATTATTTCAAATTTGTTATTTATAATTTATGATTTATGACTTTTTATTTTTTATTTTTTATTTTTTATTTATTATATATTATTTTCTATTTTCTATTTTTTATTTATTATTTATTATTTATTATTTATTATTGCTTATTTAGTATTTATTATTTGTTATTTATCAGTTATTTATTATTTCTTTATTCATCTATTATTTATTAATTTATTATTAATATGTTATTTATTTATCATATATTCAATTACTTTTTATTTAATTTATTATTTATACATTAGTTATATATTATACATTATAAATTATATGTTATATGTTATATATTATATATTATATGTTATATGTTATATATTATATATTATATGTTATATGTTATATATTATCGATTATATATTATATATTATGCAATATACAATATACAATTTATATTATATGTTATATATTATTTTTTATTTTTTATTTATTATATTTTTTATTTTATATATTTTATTTTTTATTTTTTATTTTTTAATTTTTATTATATATTTTATATATTATATATTATGTATTTTGTATTATATATTAGGTATTATATATTATTTATTATGTATTATATATTAGGTATTATATATTATGTAATATATATTATTTCTTATATATTATATGTTATATATTATATATTATATATTATTAATTGTTAATTATTAATTATTGATTATTGGTTAATCATTATTGATTAATAATTATTGATTAAAAATTATTTATTGTGTATCAATTTGTTATGTGTTACATGTTTTTCGAATTTATATATATGTGTATGAGTATATTAATTTCGATTTATTGACCACATGAAGACCTTGCTCGAGTGGTAAAATCTTTGGAGAATAAGCATGAGTTTAGGGGTTCAAATCTCACCCAACAATGAATTTCTATATATTGCTTGTGCATGTGCATAGACATGGACTTATGCATGGAGATGTGCATGAGTGTGGTAATAATCAAAAAATAAATTACGAAAATATATAAAAATAATAAATAAATAAATTACAAAAAAATATAAAAATAATAAATACATACATACATACGTAAATAAAAGATTTTAAATAAAAAAATATATAAAGTAAATAAATAAAATTAATTAATTAATTAATTAATTAATTAATTATGAAAATATAAAAAATTAAGAAAAATAAATAAATAAATATATTACGAAAATATAAAAATATAATTACTAAATAAATAAATTATTAATTAAATAAATAAATTAATTAATTAATTACTTAATAATAATAATAATAATATAAAAAATTAAAAAAATTAAAATGATTTGGCGATGGTTTAAACCGCCGCTAAAACCTTTTACAACAGTTTTAAGAAACTGCTACCAATTATTTCTCGACACAAGATTTAGTTGCGGTTTTCCAAAACCATCGTAGAATGGTTTAGTGGTAGTTTAAATCGCCTCTAAATGAAAAAACCCGCCGCGAAATACAAATTTTGGCATAGTGTAGAAAGATCGAGTCAAATATACTAATTATTTTGAGGTAGAAATCATTAGTGTATTGAAAAAAATAAAAAAAATTGGGTGGGACTTTAGACTTTTTATATAACATTCGGAAATAAAATCAAATGGTATATAGTAAAGGTAAAAGAGAAGCATGAATGACTAAAAATATAGTTAGATAATTTTCCACTGAAATAAAAGGAAAATCAAAATGAAAAAGATGGTATAGTTGGATTTCATGATTTCTGGTCACCACATATAATTCTAATGTGTTTAGTTTCATTACTCAGTATAATAGGAAGGATGAAAAGATTCATGAGAAGAAGATTAAAAAATTATAGACAGAAAATGAAATATATTTCACCCATATAAAATGGTGGGTTATCATGACAAGTATGGGAAAATGAACCTTGTTTTAATATTTAGATCACCTTAATAAAATTGTGTATCTATAAATAGAAACTAAATCAAAACATCATGTTCTTAACAACTATTATTATGGAAGTCCCACAAGATAAAGTATAGAATATTTTAGTCTATAAATTGGTATATATTACTAATAGATATTTTTGTGACTAAAATAATAATAGAATCCATATGATATGTTGTACAGGAAGAACCTAAATTTAAAATAGATTAAAATAATTGAAAATATTTTCGTCATTCTAGGTAAGGAGAAACATACAATGTTTTAGTCTGATATTAAAGAAGTTTTTTTATACTCAACCAAATGAATTTGGTATATTTGTCACAAGGAATTAATTAAGAAGATTTTTGAAATCCAATACGTCACTATTGTGAAAAATTATTAGAATAGTTATAAAAAACAGTGATAGCATTCTACCTTTAAGTGAAAAGGAGTTGTACAGGTCATGTGGAATATATGGTGGTAATGTGGATTTTAATGAAAACATTGATAATGATAATAATTAATTTATACCATAATATGGATATAAATAAAAAACAAGAATGAATTTTTTGAGTTGGATATCAATCATTATTGGAGAGTTCCTGTGAAAACAAGGAGATTGAAGTATCCAAAATAAATATATATATTTTTCTCCGATAGATCACAGTTTTTTTGAATAGGTTACTAAAGATGATAATTGCATTTAAGAAATGCATGATGATCTTGAAAAAATTGAAAACAATCAGATATGGGAGAATATTTCATGTTTGATGAATAATAACCTCATCGGGAATAATAGGGTTTACATTAAAACATTAAATGAATATGGCATGGTGATTTTGAAAATGTAATGAATTCTGTGAAAGGGATACTCCAAAATTTATGGTATCAACTTAGATTAAAAAATTTCTACCACGGTTATGCTATAAATAATTAGAATATTAATGGATTTAAAAGTGCATAGATGTAACATAGAGTTACATATGGATGTCAAAACATCATTAAATAATGGATAAATTTAATAAGAGTTCTACATAATGAAATCTGATGGTTTTCATGTCCTTTTAGATAAGTACAATTTTTATTAGCAGAAGAAGAAACTTATGGGATAAAGAGTGCATTTAGATGATCAAATTCCAGATTATACAATTACTTGAAGAAACTCAGTATTCATCATGGTGGAGGTCATCATAGTATATATATATATAAAGTAAAGTTATCAAATAAAAGATAGTAATATTATATATTTAGGTCATAATATTTCCTAGATTGAATAAGTAAAAAATGAAAGGAATATATAGAATTTAAAAGGTGTCAGTTTTAGATTTTAATGATTGGTGAGTTTACCATTTTCCATTGTTTTAAGTGGTTTAATGAAGACATGGTCTATTCATAAGATAGTAAAAATATCCAAATGCGGTTTTAAGAATATTTTAAATGGAGGCTTCCAATGTATTGGAAACAGTGGTTTCTACTCATATGTCTTTTTTTGGGATTCTGAAAGAAATGAGGTTAACATCATGGAAAATAAGCATCTCATCAGGAGACTTTTGTAGAAAATAAACATAATACTTGATATTTTATATTCAACATTTCAAACCCTAACGTACCTAGAAAATTTCAATCAAATACTCTTCTAAGTGGAAAAATTAATATTTTTTTAGATCAAACCAAGGATGGATTTTGTATTTCATTATAGTGTTACATGTCAACAAGTGATTTCTATATGTACATTTGTTAATTTTGATGTATTTGAAAATGATAGAAATTTTACATGAGATGATTCATTATATTTTTTATTGTTGTGTATTTCATGGTTTGACATGAATTAGGGATGATTTTTTCTTATCTGAAAAAGAGGGATATATTATGACCACTCAATTTTTTTAGGAAATAATTTAAGATAAATAAATTACTTGAGGGTAGTGAATTTAAATTAAACTATCTTATTGATATTAAAATTTAAAATTACAGTTCTATCAAAAATATAAAAAATATTATAAGAATATCAAGGATAAAGTAGATTGAAATCAAGAATCAATTTATAACTGTGAAAGTGAGCATGGGTTAGTGAAATCAGAGTATTTTCCTACCCATGTTCTAGTCATGGATATCCTAACAAAGGCGTCATCCAAGGAGAAATTTTAGATTCATTGAATGGATTAAGATTCAAATTGACTACCAACACTTAAAAAATAGTGGATTATGGACTCTCACTCCCCAAGGCATGTTGTAGTCTCCTTTAGGTGTTTTAGATTGTTTTTTATTATAACCCATAGTGTAAGGACCTTTGGGTTAATTGATAAATAGGGAGAGTTATATTGTTTATAAGGGGGGAGAGATGATTTCTCTACCCTTTAAAGGGAGAAATTATCTAAATAAATATGAATGAGGGGGAAAATTCAATGTTAAATCTAGGAGAGAGAATATGCAGTGGAGAAGTAATTTTGTGTATATAATGGTTTTCAAGCACCATGTGGAAATCATAATCATAATGATGTGATTCATGGGTATTATTTTTATGTTACTATTGTTGCACATGTGGAACATGACACGTATGGGATTATAGTACATGTTAATTGATTATTTTATTATTATCTATAATTGTTGAGATTGAATAGTGTATGATGTAGAAATTGAAAATTGTATGTTAGTAGGATGGATAAAGAGTTTTAAGTGTTTTCAACAAAACCAAATGGTGATATTTTTGGAAAAAAATACCTCAAGTTGGATTTTGGATGATTTTATTTTTTTTATTCTGGAAAAATAATGTTTTACATTTTCCTATTGTATATAAGGATATGAGGTATTCATGAAGGAAAGGTTCCATACCAATTTGAAGTCTATTTAAGAAGACTGCACATAAATTTAAAGAAAAAGGGAGGATTCTAGTGAATTATTGGAAGAATCCTTCATAAACATGATGAAGTCACAAAACTAATATTTCATGAAATAAGTTGTGTTCACAAGATTTAGAATATAGGTTTTTTGAAATGAGTAAGAGATAAATGTTTCAATTTTTATGCATTAATTTTTCATAAAACATAGGGCACTCAACTCATTATTCATAAAATGAAGAATACATAGAGGTCAATCCATAGATGTAATTCCATAGTTTTCATGTTTTAATTAAGTGAACATATTTCTTGCATGAATAATTTGATATATCATTAGATTTGAATAGAAATTATATTACACAATGAAGTGTTTGTCTGAATTGATTTTATGGTAACATTAGTTGTGTTCAAAATGGGTTTCCATGGGCCATAAAGAAATTATCTATATTTTTTGGTGAAGTGAGATACATTATTTTGATGAATAAATATATTCATGTCTCACTAATTGTGGTGTAAATAGAGTTCATTTTGTACATCTAAGGAGAATTTTGAAATTCAAGCGAGTACACTTCATTTGATACGGCAGTGAGTTCCCAGATCATGAGTGTTTTAAAACTAGCGGATATTGAGTCTACTCAAAACATAGTAAATAGAAATGAACATTAGTGAATTTTTTATTTCATCACATAATAAGTACATTATCCTTAGATGTTTCCCAACACATGTGAAAAATTATAAATGTTTTTGTCTCTTATATGACTCCATTTCCATCATACATTAATACAAG
Organism: Viscum album; assembly: GCA_963277665.1. Lineage (NCBI taxonomy): Eukaryota > Viridiplantae > Streptophyta > Magnoliopsida > Santalales > Viscaceae > Viscum > Viscum album. The sequence goes on along the minus strand of OY728121.1, from coordinate 1,649,574,910 downwards.
ATTAGAGAGTAGAGTGTTTTGTCTCATAGAAGAATTAGATAATATAGTGGATTATATTAATTTACCAAACAATTATTCCCCCCATCATATTCCACCAAGTGTAGAGATGGAAATTATTAATCATTTATACTCATATAACATGTTAAAATCACTCTATATTCACTTATTGTGAGTAGAACCGACAAAAAACATGTATTGACAACAACAAAAACGTGTAGCTTGTGTCTCACATTAATTATCCCATGTGTTAACCAAAATGGTATTCCTAAAACCTCAACATTTATGTTTTATAAGATTCGACATGTTAAATAGTGTGTACATTTAAAATACACAACTTTTATCCCACTTCTGCTAATTTTACACAGCTTGAAGTCAATATAATGTGTGTAATGACACCACGTATTGACACCCCGGTTTTATATAATTTACATGGGTTCAAATCCATTTTTGGTTTCGTGGTGTTTATAAAAGATGCATGTTGTATAACCCCTATAAAAAATCATTCAATATAAGCATCCAATACATGGTGTGTAGTGAAGTTGCTTACCAAGCCACACGGAAATATGATATTTATATGAATCACATCCTATGTAAGTTAACCACTATTATAAAATTTGTAAATTATAGTTACCCATCATGGATCCTTGTCATGTATCTGGTGACCTCGCCACCTCTAGATGGGATCTTTGAGAATCTTTCATGTGTTTTAAATAGTTTCATGAAAATTAAAACTCAGATGAATGTGTTATCATGGTCATTCGAGTAAGTACAAAATTATTAATGTGAAAAACATATAAACCAATTTATAAAATTCATTAATTTAATTAAAAATAATTACAAATTCTAATGTGGCCACACTAATATGAAATAAACTTTTAGGGGAATAAAATAAAATTTGGTTTTGCAGCCAATTTTTTTATTTAATTTGTTTTTTTGGATAAATTTGAATAAATATGTAAACAAAACCTTGGGATATCCAACATAGACCATTACATTTAAATTTATATTTAATTTAAAGAATTAATTACCTTGAACCAGATAATCATCTTGATCAATTTCCACTGTCTCTTATGTTTGGTTTTCCTTGGGAATAATAATCCACGAAATGACTTATCTATGTGTATCCACATGTGCTCCATGAATCCCTAAAAAACATTCTTGAATCTTATAGTGTAAATGTGGTAGATACAAGTGCTTTACTTTATTCATTATTGATCACAATAGGGGATTATTCTGTTCTAATACATTCTTGAGAAGGAGGATAGTAGAATTATTCTCTATAGGGATTTGTAAAATTAAAATTTTCTTCCATTGTGCACAATAAGTCTCTCCTTTTAAAATTATATTACATGTATTTTATACTCAGGGTTAAAACAATTGATAATTTCATAATAAGGCTTTATAAATTAAATTCTTTTAAGTAATTCCCTTGTTAAATAACAATATTTTTATTCTTATTTCAATGAAATGTGTTTATTTGAATTTTATTACATTAAGAAATTAATCAATTTTTTAATCAATTTATTTGAAATAAAATTATATCATTTACATCAGGACAATAACATGAATCATTAGTAATCCCATAGAGTTTATCAAACTTTTATTAAAATAAATATTATACATTAAATAAATAAATAAGTATAATATTCACATAAATAATGAATAAATATTTAATTTAATATTCATATAAGTAAATATTTATTTATTTTAATCTACTCAATAAACTGGTGAAAAACATAATATTTATTTATTACCTTATGAATAGTAAACAAGAAAAAAATAAAATCATTTAGTCTAAACATGAATATCTTCATATTGACTACATAAAAATAGATTTACTTGTAAAATTATTATTCAACATCTCGAAAATAATATATATTATTAAAATTAAATTCAATACAATTTAAGGGAATTCTATATACACTTAGTGTGTGTCCCTCTACACCACTTTCTCGGTGTCATTAGGTGAACTAACCTAATGTCCAATATCATTGTCTAAAAACACAACAAGCAACTAATATAGAAATAAGTTAACGTTGAAATAGAAATAACCATCTTACAAATTCTACTATATGATATAATATTTTGGTCTGTTTAAATATTATTATGTAGGATGTATAATTGTGTCAAAACCTTATACCCTTGATTTATCTTTCTTTGAATTTAAAAAATGAATCAATCAATATACTACGGTGGACATGGATGTAACATGAAAATAAATTTATATAAAAGGCACATAGATTTATTTTTACATTAATATGGAATGTAAAATAATTTCAAGGCAATATCATATCACTTATCACATGTCCAATGTATGTTACCATTTCATGAGCATATGTCATTACGGTTTTCATCTTTACATCTAAGTACATGATTACTAATATTAATTTACAATAATATCATGTATAAGGAATAACACACTCATTCTTGGATAAAAATTTCCAGTAACATATAAATATTTGGAATTATAATTGGTGGTTCTATCCTCGTTAACACCCTTGTCAGAAATCACCATGTGTTATGTTCATGAGAAGAAGTCACAACTACTTATGAGACTCCAACATATAGTAATAAAACATCATATATGTCCTATCTAACATATATGTTGTCTATACCATTGGATATATGTTATAAAATATTATACAACACCTTTGGGATATCATTATAGTGAGAAACTAATAAACCTTTCAATGTGAAAAATACTCTAGGGATATTTTCACATTTATGTTACGTGGAAGAAAAATCATTACAGTATAAAATATTTATTTAATTTTTTGGTAAAAAAGTACAATTTCAATTAGTTCTAGGGAAAAAATCTAATATAAAATATGGGGTTCCAATATATTGGTTTTTCAAAGATCCTTAATTATCATAGTTAAAATGAACAAATATTTCATTGTTTATAGGGAATTATTCAATAATGGTTTGTTTATTTTCTTATAGTTTTTAATAGTTATGTATGGTTAGTATAATTCTTATAATTTACGGAATAATAATATTAAATGAGGTATTTATTCTGTGATTTCCATTCATTCAATATATAATTTGAAATATTATTCAATGGGCTTGATTCAGTACTATATAGAACGGAATTGATATGAGGAAGGAGAATATAGAAGAAAAAATAGTTTATTGAAAAGACTATAGAGGATAATCATTGGATGTTTATGAAAGCATTGTGATACAACATAATCATGGTCATAATATTTATGATATGTTCCCTAGTTAACATAATATGATCCTAATTCCTAAAAAGGTATCCAATATCTAACATTTCACAGGCTCGCAAGCTGGGAATATTATAGTCCTAACAGTGACATTCATATGAACATGCTAAAATCTTCTCTTCAAATTTTTGTCTTGAATTTATTTGCCTTAGAGATAATTAGTTCAACAATATTTCTAGCATCAACATTATAGTACAGTTTGAACCTCAACATTACCTAGGGGAGGAACTTCAAAATATTGTATTTCGAATTTGGGATGCACTTCCTCATGTGATTACATTATCAAATAAATATAATTTTGGCATAGAAATTATGAATATAGTATCAAGATGATGTAATAGAAATTTCTCTAAAATTATTTACTATGATTTTTATTGTTAGTTATAGAAGAAACCTTATTTTTTCACCCATTAGGATACATCCACACCTCAAAATAATGTAAGGAATAAAATGTAAGGATTGTCAAGTCTCTTCGTGGCTTGGAATTCAGTTTACTTGAAGATAAAAACATTGGTAACCAGAATAAGGTAGTTCCATGAATACATCATTGGAATTTGGATTTCAATATGTAAATTTTTTTCAATGTCTATTGGATATTTAGCTGGTGGTCAGCATGTGAGAATCTCAGTAGGAACAACTATAATTAGAAGAAAAAAAATAGTTTTCAATCACTATACAACATTTAATTTATAGGAAATGAGAGAAAATAATGAAATATTGTTGACTTGATGATGATGGGTAGTTAAATAGCCAAAAGATGCTTGGATTTTGTTCTGGAATGGTGAAACTTATGGATGCCCAATAATGTATAAAATCGTTGTAACTGAATGACCATGTGGTAAAAATTTTCTAAGGTTTCGAGAAATAATTTGAGTTAAGGATCTTTTTGGAGGTACATTCACATTGATTTTAACTTTATAATTATAAAGTAATAATTTTTTACAGTGTTCTCCCATTGATTTTAGACGAAAATACAAACTATGTAAAAATAAAGTGTTAATTACTTTTATTTTACATGTATGATTATGTATGATTGTTTTCTTGGAATACATTACACATAGTCATTTAGATTGCCTTTTTTCTTCCTATTTTTATAATCATTTGGAAAGGGAGTTATGGCATGTCATAATGCATAAATATTGGAGTGAGAACATTTGGGGGTTTGAAGATCGAAACTTATAGGACTTTAACATCCAAAGAATTTACCATTTACAAATGTGTTTCCTCCTAACTAATATTATAAAAGATAAATTCCATCATCATGGTTTTCTTAAATGTATCTCAGTAATCATCCTTTCATTTTCCTATTATAATAATTTGATTTGGAAGCAATTTTTGTTCTTAAGAACTACATCTAGAAGAAGATGAAGTGTTGGATGGAAAATTTTATGGAATAGAGATATGTTTTTATAAAATGTAGATAAAATTTCATCTAATCTAAGAGGAATGTGAATATATATGGACCAAATTTAAACTATTGAGGATTAATTATACTGAATGGGAGGGGCTAGATATGAGATATCATGGTCTGTACTAGATAATATTTTAATAGAATGTTTTTTATATAACAAGTAGAATATTGTTATAGTGGAAATTGTGGTCGCATTATCATATGTCTCTGAGAAGCTGAAGGTTCTCAATAAACTATTTTTCATGAAGATGATATTTAGTATGATACTATCAGATGTGAGAATTATGGAAAAATTTGTTAATTTATTTAACATGAACATGGATAAGCTCATGGAAGTAATGTTAATAGTCACTGATAATGTCTGGGTGACTCTTTTGTGGTCTTATTTTTCATAATTATTTTAATTGGTGGTAATGGAAGTGATAAATTCTTCATTAAAGACTACTTTGTTGTCTGGTGGAGTTCAGAATATGATTCTGAATGAATACATCTAGAGGAAAGATGTTATAGGATTATTTGTAAATGTAATAAATATTGATGGAAGAGGATCATCGCCTCTTCAAATACACTAGATGAATTTTGTGGATAAATCTAAAAAGAGGGTTCAAGGAAATTTACTAGATCTCGCCTTTCATGTTGTTAATGTGGGAAGTGGGGGTACCTCATGAAAGACTTCTAGGATTGTAAGGCTATAAAAATAACCACTTTTATAAGATTTGGACCTATTAATATTTCCATAGAAGAGGATATCAGTATGATACTTAGAGTTAATATTCTAGTGGAATCTTGGATCATAAATTATGGCACATCTTTTCACTCCATAGTAGAAACTGTGTACATTTAAAATTTTGATTAGAAAAATTTCAGAAAGGTGTTTCAAGTGGTTGATCAATATTTAAATATTGTGGGTAAGGTATATTCAAAGGTTTTATTTTATTATGGTATCTATCTTAAGTTAAACATTGTTTTGTATACTTATTTTCCTCAAAATAATTTACGTTTCATGGGATAATTAGAGAATGATAGGTACTAAACATGATTTTCTAATACAGAGTGGAAAATCACATCGGGTTCATTAGTAAATTCAAAATGGGTGAACTATGAAACCATTTATCTGACTAGAAGAAAAAGATTAGTCACAATTTTCAAATTTTCAACTTCAAAAAATTAAAATTTATTTCATTTCCAATTGGGTCACCCAACAGATATTTTTGTAAAAATTCTAGAAGATTAATTTTGAAACATATTTAAAAACAATTTATTTGGAAATGTTTCAAACATTTAATCAAATGGAAAGTGTTTTTAAATATCAGTGGAATAAATCCAATGAATTAGCAGAAAAATCATAAACATACTGATTTTTGAGCACCAGTTCCAATTAAATATCATTTTTGGTTATAATACTTTTTTACTTTCAGTGATGACTCCAGAATGAGAGTGTGGGCATATTTCATCAAGAAAAATTCAAATGTGTTTAGAATATTTTTTCATTGGAAGGAAATAGTGGAGAGAGAAATAACACTTAATTCTATGTTTTCAAGATCCAATAACAAATTTTTGTTCACTAGAAGGTGTTTCTAAAACCACTACTAACATTTGGGAATCACACATGATAAAATATTTCCTAGAACACCTTAAAAAATTTTAATTGTGAATTGTTGAACTAAAAATTTATAGAGAAGGTGAATATCATGATAATTCTATATGGAATACCTAAGAAATTAGAGAAAAATATTTATAAATGTTTACAAATTTAATCAATCTAATTCTATATTTTGTAGTTCTCTAGAAGCTACAGGAAAAATAGTGGTCTGATAGAGCCCCAGAACATCAAATATTATTCATTGTTTTCTGTTCCCTATGTTCTTCTGGATGATTAGGACACAAAAAATATTTATAAAAATTCAAAAATAGGATTCTTTATTGGTTTTGGAAATGTAAATTTGGATATTTTACATTCAGTTGAATGAAATAGGGAATCCATCATGAGAATAAATTTACTCTTTAGTTGGAAGGTTCATTAGAAGGTTTTTAAATTGGTGGAAAAGGAAAATGAAGACAAAGATTCATTTTATGTACAAGTTATCCAATATATATGTTCCATAATAATTCAAATTACAGGAAATTTAGGTGATACTGAGTCTAATAGATTTTTTCAAATTCTAGATGAATGTACCAGAAGTATCATTAATATTTAGATATAATACATGTTGTAGATTTTACTAAAATCTCAATCTTTGGTTATTATTGAGTAAAATCACTATAAATAGACTTTGTAGAATTATATGTTCTAGAAATAGTCAAATTGAGGGTCTCGTTGAGAAGATATTCCAGGATCAGGAGACCATTATTGAGGTAGGGTGTTAATCTTTACTTCTTACTCTTATTAGATCATAGATAACCTGAAATTCTAGAAGATGACACGAATTTCGGTGATTCCTATATGTTGGATACATTACATATAAATTAAATAAGGTAAAATTGAAATGTCCTCCTGAAAAGAGATCACTGATCAATGAATGGGGTTCCCTATTAAATGATGAAGTGAATGAAAGTATGAGATATAATTCCAGTATGGTAGAGAAAGGTTTACAAAAAAAAGTAAGGTTTCTAAATTCTAGAAATGTTTTCACCAGTTGTTAAGAATACTAATATCATAACTATGTGAAGTATGGTTACTTTGAATGATATACATACAGAACAAATGGATGTTAGGGAATCTATCTTCCATGGTGATCTGGAAGAAGAATTATACACGATGAAAATTGATTGTTTAATTTAAAAAAAGAATTATGAATTTGTGGGTAAACACAAAAAGAGTCAGTATACGTCAAAAATAGATCCAAGAAATTGGAACATAAATTTTTCCACTTTTAGATAAATAATGGTTTATTACAAAGCAACTCACTTAATTTTTTTCAAACGAAATATGTTTGATGATAGAAGTTTCATTATCACTCTCTTATATGTAAATGATAATATTTTTATTGGACCTAATTTCAAAAATAATATTTATATCAAACAAAAATCATAATGTTTTAAATGAAATATCTTGGTGATATAAAGAAGATTTTTGGAAAGTTGATTGGAAGAGGTATGAGTTATGTAAGTATTATTATATCCCAAAAGGAGTACACATCTAAAACCATTGAACGTTTTGGGATGACTTGATGTAAAACTATTATTACACAAATTATAAATATTTTAGTTTTAAATAAGGACTAATAACCTCAAATTGAAGGTGAATTGAAGAATATGACTAAATTTTCATTTGAAAATATCATTGGATGTTGGATGTATGTTATGGTGTGCACCCTTCTCGACACTGCCCATGTAATGGTAATGGTTATTTGGTTCATGGAAAATCTAGGTGAATAACATTAGGAATCTGTGAAGTGGATTTTTTGGTCTCTCAAGGGGAAAAAATAAATAATGTTCAATCTGAATTAATTGTTACAAGGATATGTGGATGTTGACATTGGGGGTGATTTAAATTCTTAGAAAAGAACATTCACTTATGTATTTACCCATGGATGAATTGTTATCTTTTGTATGTTCATATTTCCTCTAATTATTTAACTCTCATAAATAAAGATTGTAAATTGTTATATTTCTGATGGGGTATTCACAATAAGACTGCTTCACAAAAATTAATTTTCAATGGGGTCCCAACGCAAAAGGCCCATTATAGAAAATGGCATCTCAAATAGATTTTTTTGCAGTGGGTAGTCCTAAATAGTATTTTTTGTGATGGGTATTCATAGTAAAGTACAATTTTTGACGGGTCTATGTCTAGTCGCATGTAGTTTTCTTGAGGTTTTTAAAAAAAACTCTATTACGATTGCCCGTGGCACATACTATCAGTGATGCCCCATCGTAATAGGTTGTGCCGTAAATAGCTTATAAATAAATTAAATAATATTGAATAAAATAATGTTGAATAAAATAATACTAATAATAGTAATAAAATAATAATAGAAAATATTAATAATACTACTAATATTTATAATATAAATAATATTAATATTAGTAAAATAAAAAATATAATATATTATAATATAATATTATATTATTATTAATAAAATGAATATAATAATAATAGTAATTAAATAATATTAATAATTACAATAACAATAATATTATTATTATTAATGAAATAATATTATTAATAATATTAAAATAATAAAAAAATATGAAATAATAAAAACCTTAATATTTTCAAAAATATAAGAAAATTTATCAAAATAATAAAAAAATAATAAATAGTAAAATAGTAAAAATATTAAAAAAATATTAAATAAACTAGTAAAATAATAGAAAATTAAATAAATAAAAAAATAAAATATTTAAAAAAATATAAAAAATACACTTTATAGTAATGTAAATGGTTAATATTAAAAAAATTACATTCAAATGTTTTATCATAAAAAAGAAATACATCACTAAGGGGGAGTGTTTTCTGGAGGAGTTGGAGGATATGGTTGACGGAACTCCATCCACAAACAATGATTTAGAAGTCTCATGTACTCAATCTGCTTGTCCAACTACTGCTTCCATCAATGCATCTCCTCCTCCTCCTGCTGCTATAGTTGGTGGAGCTCGTCCTACTGCTACTATTGTCACTAACGCATCTCCTCTTGCTCCTAACACATACTCTCAATGATCTCACCCTGAGCACATAGCTTCTCATAAACATATGCAGATGATAATGATGATTCTCTAGGATCTCCTCTTGATCTAGACACGAACATCACAACGGTATCATAATAACTCCAAGGCATTAATCGATAGATGATACCAATAACATTTCTTTTCCTAAAGTCATATTGGGTGGCTAGCATCCATGTTGCCTCATCAAATCAATGGGAACTAGAATAATCATCGGTCTCAAACTAACTCTCATTTTGTGTCTGAGACGCCGTGGCCTCATATGACTCCTTCAATTTCATTTTAATATTAAAATTTTTAAAATATTATTTTATGTTATTTTTAAAACTAAAAAATAAATTATGATGACCACAATATAATGTTGGTGATCTCCTTTAATCTCTCCAATGACCAGATCATTGTACATCCTCCTATATATGTCAAACTCCATAATATTGGGTTGTTAGACTACCCATTATAATATAAAATGATCTATTTAGCTTTAAAGATATATAAATAATTTAAAAAATTACATACCATATGTTTCATATTGGTAATGAATATACGACTACTGTCTTGATGTGTCACCTCTTGTCTCCCCCAATTTCTTTATCATGCCAGTGACCTCCTCTGAAAATGACCACCCAAATATTTTGAACATCATCCATGCCAAACCTAAGATGAAATTTAATTTGGTCGGTGGGCATGAAAAGACTCGTCAAACTCTATCACTCTCACTTTCATCATTATTTTTATTCTCAAATTGTGTAAAAACTAACATCAACACTCACGAATAAACCCCTCCAACACCTTCTAGATAGCATCATGCATACTCTCATCGATGGGTTACAATAAACCCTACAAATAATTGATAATATCAAGTTATTAATTAAATAAATTTAAAAATAAATATTATTTATTTATGTACTATCTGATGATTGAACATGTGGTGCAGAACATCAATGATAATCCAATCCCATGTGACCCATGCTTCAGAAAAATAATTGTGCAATATAGTGTTCCCCTTTCCAATAGCTATATGTGATAATCTAGGAAAAAAATAATAAATAATTTAGTATATGAATAAATTAATGAAAGATAGCTAAAATACACTTGTAAACATACAACCACATGCACGGAACGATGCCAGGACAAGGATATCGCTCAGTGATAGGTTCAGAAATCATCAATCACATAGGACCATGCCCCCTCTATGTACACCCTGAACCACGAGTAGTCTAAGGGTGAGATGATCCAACATCTTTCTCATCCAAAGCTAGATCATCCTCCAACAACTGAAGAAATAGATCCTCTTCCATCTGAAACATGAAATTATTATTGTTAAAAAATAGTTTAAAACAGCTATTATATATAGATACAAATTATATATGATTATAATCAGCATTAAACGGTGTCAATATTCATCTTTATCCTCATCTTCATATCTAACGATTTCAACGCTTTCAAATTCCCCCTTAGTATCATCAATTTCTATATGAGTTTTAGTTTCACCATATCTTGTCATATAAAATTCATTTTTAATATCATTAACATCATCATCACCATCGACCCTTAACTATTGGGGTCATCATTGATATTTGTCTCTCTTCGTCAAAAATATGTATTTAGAGAAGTCTCTAGAATAATTTCAATTCCTTGCAATTTAGGGGAACCACATTCACATTGAGTAAACTAAATTTCTAGATATTTAATTTTTATTATACTCCAACAACCACCCAACTATCTTGAATTAGCTTAGTAATTTTCATAATATATTTTTTGTGTTGTATGAGGAAATAAAAATGGTTCATTTACTATAAGTCATTTATATTTATTATCAATGATTCCATGGGTCATATGAACATTCAATCCTCTCTTAGTATCCAACCACATACATTTAAACACCATTGTGTAATTCTATCCCAGAAAACATTGTTCTATAATTTATTCCAACATGTCATAAGAGGAAGCTTCAGTTTCTCTATGATGAGATCCTCTCAAGAAAACAACACTATTCATTTTATTTATTCCCTATATGCATGTGTAAGAAATAAAAAACCTTTAACAACATATTCATTATAAGATATAACCATTTTAGATTGTGGGTTAGTCAAAACACACTGTAGATTATCAATTTTATCATTATGTTTATATAGCTAAAAATATATAAAAAAATTATCAACATAACAAGTAATAAATTGATTTTATATGTTAAACCCTAAATAATTTATGCAACCAATATTTGAAACTAGTAGTAAAAAATATTTTGTAGATGTTTTTTGAGAGAGAAACTGTAGTAATTTGTGGAAGTTGTTTCTTGATATATTTATCATATAAACTAAAAATAAAATATTATTAATTTATTATAAAAAAATATTATATAATAAGTGATAGGACCATTCTTAGTAAAAATGGTTTGATTTTTTCATAATTAATTATAACATATGTATGAGCTCTGTGATATTCATCATCTGAAATCCATAATTCATGTACTCCACCGAAGGGATATTCAGGGTAATTAAAAATTGATAATTGATTTCTCATTTCATCCTCAACTTTTCCCTTTTTATGACCCATGAGGTTTTGTTTTGATGTATATTCATATGGGAAATAATTAGAGAAATAAAAAAATAAATTTACAATTCAAAATAAGATTATGTAATTGAGCCTCCAACTAATGCTTCGTTGTGTACTTTTTTCTTCATGTTTTACATGCATCTCTTGAATGGGTACATTCATGGAACTGTATCAAAACTTCACATTTTTTTCATGCATAAAATGTAATATAAAATGTTCCATTGAGTTAATGAATGTCAATGGGATGATTTTTTCCATCTTACAAAAATTAAAACAATATCTTCTGTTAGTATGATTAGATCATTATAATCTATTGTGGCGAAAAATATCTTGTAAGTTATATGATATGCCTATCATCACAACCAAAATAATATAATTAAACAAACCTATTAATCAAAATGGCCTAATTTTTTCCATTATAACATGAAAGTCATGAATTGTTATTCTAGGAATATGACCATTTCTGATATATCAATCTAAATTCGTTCCATAACCATTTAAAAGCCTCAATTCAGAAATCCTCTGAAAAAATAATAACCAACTTTTTGGATTGTGTATAAGCTTCTTTTGGATTCATTAATATCTATGATATGACATTTTCAAACAGTTCATGTTCTGGTCACCACCAAATTTGCGTAAGGTCTATTCTTCCCATTACAATATCTTTGGTCTTAGACGTTGTATCCAAAACTGTATGAAATAAATAATTAAAAATGTTTATCATGGTATGCAAGACATAAAACATGTGATGGGATAACAAATCATACAAATATGGAAGATTCAAAAAAAAATTCTCTTATCCAATTGTGTTATCTCCCAAATCCATCAATTTTATGTTGGTTTATTGCTGGTCCAAATGTGATGGGAGGTAATGAAGATACAATTTATTTTAAATTTGTACCTGATATCATTATTGATGGTTAATCTCTTTCATTTTTTCATTTTTTGAAATGATATTTTTTCCTCTGAAAAGGTTGATAGGTTTGAAAGAATCTACAGTGAAATATGAAAAAAAAATGTTTTTTTCCATTCACGTGTATAAATGATTTCATGTCTCTCATAAAGTATAGACATAATTCCGGACCATGTGTGGTCTTTCCAGATAACATGCCATATACTACATAGTCACTAATTTTCCACATCAATGAATATTTTAGTAGGAAATATCATTTCACATCAACATCATACGTACTAACAACATTTCACCATAATGAATTTAACTCATCAATCAATTTTTTCAAAGGACATCAGTACTCATTGTTAGATTCCCTATAATTAATAACATCAAAATGATATATGAAACCTTCATCAACATCCCATGTGATAAATTTTAAATATTTATAAAGATAAACCAACATGAATACTGACTACCACAAGTACCAAATGGATAGACACCATTAATAGAAAGACCCAATCGTACGTTTCAGGCATTTAAATAAATATATAGACTCACTTTGTAAAAACTTTTCCATTAATAACCATCAGAGGGATGATTTAATCTTTTACCAGTTGAAATATTGGTTTCATGGCATAACATGAATGTCATTGTCTTTCGAGACATAAATAAACATTGTAATCTCGGTGTAACTGGGAAATATCTGAACAGTTTTATAGGAATCGATCAAGAAATATCTATTTGATCATCATTATACCTTGATTTCTACATGTGGGATAACTTTTCAATGACTCATTTTCACCATAATATAAGATGAAATCATTTGAACACACACAAATCTTCTGATAACTGAGACCCAGATTACGAAATAACCTCTTTCTCTTATAGAAATCTCTAAGAAACAAATTTCCTTCAGGAAACTATGTTTTAACCAAAGAAAATATTCAATCAAAATAGCTCTTTGACATTCCATTATCTGATTAAATATCCATAAATTTTTTAACTGCTTCAAATTTACTTATATTGGAACTAGAATATAAGGAATCCTTAAAACTTCTCAACAACTCATAAAATTGATATGGTTCCAAATTAGAAGTTAAATAAATATTATCATGTGTTTTTTGTTGAAAAGACAGACCTATCACATCATGTACTGAATTTTGAAACTCTGATGGATCCAGAATCAAATTATTAGTATCTTCTCTCGACCTTTGTTCACCATATTTATACCCAAAAAATAATCTGGATGAAAACCGAAATTCAATAGATGACCCCTAATGTTTTTCAATGTTTCAAAAGTCCTTGGAGAATTTTTTTACAAGGAATCATAATTTTTCCTTCTGAGATAAATTCTAGTTTTGACAATGAAAATGATAAGAAATCTTCAACACCCTAAATTATAGAATTTAATCCCTAACTATTTTAGATTCCAATACTGATTTATCCTAGCTTGGTCATCTAATAATGATTTTTTTCAACATCTTTATTCCATATTTCACAAAAAATATAAAATAATTAGTGTTTTTGAAAAATTTGATATATGAAAAACACTATCCAAAATAGTTAAGAAAATTAAATTCACTTTTTAAGAAATTTATAATAATTTCTCTTATTTCATAGTTATTTATAGTACTTGTTTTTAAATTTATAGTAATCTACATTAATTATTACTAATTACATAAAAATATACTAATTACTATTAATTATGTGGAATATAATTTCCATTGGATTCGTGTCAGCTCTTTTTACTGATGGATCATCTCATTACAACTTTCTCCGATAAAAATCACTATGAAAAATCTACTTTGACGTACACATATCTATTTTTGTATGCATGATATTTGAGGCCTGGGAGAACTGGATGCGCTTCTCTCCATTCTCCTAAATAAAAAATGGATATCCATATATCAGATCAGATTTTTCATATTGATTTTAGTTAGAGAAAGTTGCAAGGAGAAGAGGTGTTGGGATAAAGATCCTTGTTTTCCTGATGGCTCATTTCCTTACAACATTCTCTAACTAAAGTCAATATGATTGATCTAATTGGACACATGCATATCTATTTTAGTATGCACATGAATGGAGAGTAAGGTGGCCTTTTCGTGTTCCTCTCTATTATAATGCATATGAAAATAGATATTCATTTGTTGGAGTAGATTTTTCATAGTGATTTAAGTGGGAGAATGTTTCCATGAGATCAGTTATAGGGAAAACATTTTCCACCAATCCGCTGGAAATTATACCAATTTATTACTAATT
Source organism: Viscum album (assembly GCA_963277665.1). Taxonomy (NCBI): domain Eukaryota; kingdom Viridiplantae; phylum Streptophyta; class Magnoliopsida; order Santalales; family Viscaceae; genus Viscum; species Viscum album. The sequence goes on along the minus strand of OY728121.1, from coordinate 1,649,559,894 downwards.
ATTAACAATTTTGTCAATTTATTTCTATTTATTACTATTTATTACGAATTACTACTATTTATTTATAATTATTACTATTTATTTAAAATTATTACTATTTATTACTATTTATTCATAAATATAAATAATTAATCATATTTATTACTAATTATTCATATTTATTACTCATTGTTCATATTTATTCATTATTATTCTTATCTATTATTAATTAATCATATTTATTACTATATATTACAATTTTAACTATTTATTAATAATTATTACCATTTATTATTATTTATTACTATTTATTAGTATTTATTAATTATTATTACTAATTATTACAAATTATTGCTAATTATTGCTAAATATTGCTAAATATTGATAATTATTGCTCATTGTTACAAACTATTGCTAATTATTTCTAATTATTGGTAATTATTGCTAATTATTTCTATTTAATGCTAATTTTTTGTAATTTTTTCAAATCAGTCCAGATTATTCCTAATTATTCATAATTATTCCTAATTATTCCAAATTATTCCTATTTATTGCTATTTATTTCTATTTATTAATATTAATTTCAAATTATTTGTATTTATTATTATTTATTACTATTTATTACAAATTATTTCTAATTGTTACGAATTATTACTTATTATTCATGTTTATTACTCATTATTAATATTTATTACAAATTATTCATATTAATAAATAATTATACAAAATTATTACTAATTATTACTAATTATTCCTATTTATTTTTAATTACTCATATTATTCGTATTTAATAATTATTATTCATCTTTATTGTTAATTGTTACTATTTATTACTATTTATTTCTATTTTATACTATTTATTTCTATTTATAACTATTTATTATTAATTATTACTGTTTATTACTAATTATTTCTAATTATTACTGTTTATTACTAATTATTACTATTTATTAATAATTATTACTAATTATTACTAATTATACTAATTGTTTCTAATTTTTGTTAGTTATTGCAAATTATTGAAAATTATTGCTAATTATTGCTAATTATTGCAAATTATTGTTATTTATTGATAATCATTGATAATTATTGCTGATTATTACTGATTATTTCTAATTAATCTTAATTATTCCAAATCATTCCGAATTATTACTAATTATTATTATTTATTTTTAATAATTGCTAATTATTCTGAATTATTCCTATTTTTCTATTTTTTCTATTTTTTCTAATTATTCATAATTATTCCAAATTATTCCAAATCATTCTTAATAATTCATGTTTCATTTCATCCATTAGCCAATTCATTTATGTTGAAAGATCAACGCCATCAGTGGCGTGACCGCACCTTGCACGCTCGATAAACAAAAGCAGTAATACCATAGGGAAGGTATTGAGGACCACTTATCTCATTAAGATGTTTTTCCATTTATTTATCATAGCCCGACTGCGGTTGTCGTCGCTCTTCAAACTCGATCAAGCTTGACAGCATCCATTCCAAGCTTGCATCATTACCCGAACCCCTAGCTCGTGCCAAACAATGCCAAACATCAATTCCAACATTCACATCGTTCAACGAAACCTTGAGAAACTACTTGTTGGAGGCCCGCAGTAGACTCCCAACCTCATTCTCAAGCAAAGCCCTTTGGTGAAATGGAAGATAAAGGCAGACATACTTTGTTACGGGACATCCCCTGTGCATGCTGAGGCGCTCGGACTGCCCATTTGAGAGGTGGTAATCCTATATGTGTCGTGTCAGCAGCAATATTCAGTAATGAGACGCACTTGAAGCTACATAATGTGTTATCACAGTGACCTAAAAGAACCTTGGAATCTCGTAGCCAACAGATGTAGCATATCGAGATGAATACACTAGTAGTAGAGTAATCCCAACAAGAAAAGGAAGCCACTTCGGTCCTTTCACGTTGTTTTGAATGTATGTCATTCCTTTATTTAAAAATTTCATTTAACTGAGCACTACACCAATACCCGAACCATCTACAGTTGTAACATTATACAGAATAGGAGATATAGCCCAATCAGCCTCATTAGGTTTTAGGGTTTACGAGTAAAAGATAGCGAGGGCAGCGAGCTGATCAGAGGCCGCGGTTAAGGGTGGGGTCATAGACCAGGTTCCACGTCCTCAGCTTCTCCTCGTACACCTCTCTCATCCCCATCGCCACGCCCCTCTCAAATCCCACTGTAGACGCTCAACACAGCTCGAGGACCCTTTGTTCCTAAAGGAATGACATTCCTAATCATTCATAATTATTTATAATTAATCCAAATTGTAACAAATATTTACTAATTATTTCTAATTGTTATTATTTAATAGTTAGTGTTAATAATTGTTACTAATTGTTACTAATTGTTACTAATTGTTACTAATTATTTCTAATTATTACTAATTATAACTATGTAGTACGAAGTATTACTAATTATTACAAATTATTACTAATTATTACTAATTATTAATAGTTATTAATATTTATTACTGTTTATTACTAATTATTAATAATTATTACTATTTTTTACTATTGATTGGTATTTATTACTATTTATTACTATTTATTAATATTTATTACTACTTAGTACTATTTAATACTATTTTTTACTATTTTTTACTATTTATTACTATTTATTACTATATTAGTATTTATTCTTATATTACTAATTATTACTAATTATTTTTATTTATTACAAATTATTACAAATTATTATGAATTATTACTAATTATTATGAATTCTTTATAATTAATACTAATTATTCCTAATAATTCCTTTTTATTACTAACTATTCATAATTAATAGTAATTTTTACTATTTTTTCAAATTATTAAAAATTTTACTAAATATTATTAATTATTAGTAATTGTTCATAATTATTTCTAATTGGGCCAAATTATTCCTAATCAACTCCAAATTACTCTTAATTATTACTAATTATTACTGATTATAACTAATTATTAATAATTAGTACAAATTATTACGAATTATTGTGAACTATTCCTAATTGATACAAATTATTATGAATTATTATGAATTATCACCATTTATTACCATTTATTAACAATTATTACGAATTTTTTATAATTATTACCATTTATTACCATTTGTTACCATTTGTTACTATTTGTTACCATTTATTACCATTTATTGCCATTTATTGCTAATTATTACTAATTATAACTAATTATTAATAATTATTAATAATTATTCCAAATTATTCCTATTTTTCCCTAATTGTTCCTAATTATTACTAATTTTTACTATTTATTTCTAATTGTTACAAATTATTTCTAATTATTTCTAATTGTCCCAAAATGTCACTAATTATCACTAATTATTTCTAATTATCACTAATTCTTTCTTATTATCACTAATTATTACTAATTTCTACTATTTGTTGCTATTTATAAATATTTATTTCAATTTACAACATATTAACTCTTATTTTTACTAATTATCGCTAATTGTTACTAATTACGGCTAATTATTAATAGTTTTTCTAAGTAATACTAATGAAAACTAATTATTAATAATTAATATAATAACTATTAATTAATACAGATTAATACTAATCACATGTAATTGTTTACAAAAAAATAATGCAAAATAAAATGATCTTATTATAATTAAATTTGATTGCAGCAAATTAATAATAATTATAACTAATATAAAATAAAATGAATAAACTAAAAAATCAAATAAATATACCTTAAAGGTAAATCATTCACGATATATAAGTTATTAATATTGTTCTGATTAACAATGTTAACCTTTGAAATATTTTGAGAGAAAAAATGTAAGTAGAGAGGGAGAGGGGGTTGAGAAAAAAGTAGAATGAGAAAAATAGATGGGGTATATATAGTTTATATTGTTGGTGATGGTCTTACTTTTGATAGACATCCCATCACAAATAGTATTATTTGCGAAGCGACTCATCGCAAATACTAACTCGGTCAAAAATTTATTTGCGATAGGTCCCGTAAGAAAAACCAACCTGCTGACATATTATTTGGGACGGGTTTTATACCCGTAATAAATAACCTTCTTGTGGTTTTGCATGAAACTCATGCCAAACCTTTTGTGATGGGGAATGTCAACCCATCACAAATAATTAGCTATTTACGATGGGACCCTGACCCACTGCAAATATCTATTTTTCTCATAGTGAAGGTAAGAGGATTTTGTTGAAGTAATGTAACTTGGAAAGGAAATGGTTTGTTTGAGGTATTTTTTTAAGAAACAAAGAAGGGATCGAAAAGGTGGTATTGTTTATTGTGACAGTGAAAGTGACATTCACATGGTGAAAAATATAGTTTTCCTTTTTAGTAGAAAACATATAGTTCTAAAGTACTTGTATATTTAGAAGTCTCTGGAAAATGAGTATATTGAGTTGTCGAAGGTTGTTGTGTAGCAGAACCCATATAACATTCTCACTAAGGGTTTATCCCTAGAATGTATGAGGTTAAATATTACATGAGTAAGGTTATTATGGAAAAAAATAAGAAGTTTGGAGAACACAGTAATAATAAAAAAGTGGAAAAGTGCTCTTTTTCCTAAATGGAAAATATTTATTGGTATCCATGAAGAAGCCTTTAAGTGGGATATTTTTAGGATTGCAAAGTATCTTCAGTGCTTTAGCTACATTTAACTATAAGCTGAGGAATTAGTTCATTTGAAGAAGGCAATGGAAGTAATGCATCATCAATGGTTGGTTGATGGATTTTTGGATGATTATGAACATTTTGATGGTTGTTTAACTAGTTTTCATTATACTGTATTTTTAGTAGGAACAACTAATATAAAAAGAAGATATGGGTTGTTGGGGCACTCTATAACATGGAATTTATAGGGAAATATTGAATCATTATAAAAAAATTGAATCAATGATTATATGCAGAACAAATTAGGACAAATAAAGTGAGTTAGCAATTGCGTAGTGAAATGGATGGATATCTAAGAATGTAGGAATTTGGTGTTACAAAATGACCAATTTGGTCCTCTATAAAAAGAAGTGTGGGACCACGTTTTTGTGGCATTAAGTAGTTAATTGATTTGTTGATCTATAGGGTGATATTGTCATTGTAATAGTAAATTTTTACTTCTAAATTAATAAATTCTTACAATGTTCTCCCTTGGAAATGGATGAAAATTTAAACCACATAAAACCAAAGTTTTCTTTACTGTTACTTTACTTATTTACTTATGTGTTCATTTTTATTTTTAGGAATTTCTATGTGGTGCTTTTTTTTTATTTTAGCTTCCTTGGTTTCAAAGTCTTATTCAGGGAGATTTGGCGTGCAGCTATACATAAAGGTTGGGGGATGAACTTCTAATGGTTTCAAGATCAGAACATTTGGTAGTTTAATTTTTTGTGATTTTACCTTTTACGTTTGTGTTAACTCCCAATAGAAAATCTCGGATACATTATCACTCCAACATATTTTTTGGGGAAATAATCCAGACACTATATAACAACAATAATTCCATTTGATGTGCCAACATTGGATCAGTTTCTATCAACATAACCATAGGAATCTAATTTTAAAATTGATACAATTTTAACAGTATGGTATAAACAAATGTTTCCAATGTTCTTTTAAAACACCAAAAAACTAGGTAGATATATTAAAAGATATATTTTTATGGAATTTCAGTGAATAAAAATGAGTTATAAATCTTCTTGGATTCCATGTGGAGTACATACATAGCTTATGGGGATCAAGGGAAACAATATTAATTTTTTCCTAACAAAATTGGGTAATTAATTAAAAATTTGTCTTGAAAAAACTTGATCCAAGAGAGAGGGATAATTTTAAATGGGTGGGCATGTATAGTGGATCTTAACATGAATGTTTTAATATATTAGCCACATGGAATTATCAAAACACTTATTCTATATAAATATTGATTTGGGAAATTGAGAAGATGTGTTAGAAAAAGATTCTATATGTAGAGAAGGGGTTTGAAATTATAAATATCTAAATTTTTGAGATCAATAAATAGGAGTTAAGATATATTAGAGGTTCATTATTTATATATATATATATTTGTTATTTTATCATGAGAATGTGTAACTAAAATTATAGTGGGGTTTGTGTGTCTTGAAGTTATGTAATGTTATCAAAATCCTAGAGGAATGTATTGTTTACATATTCTTCTTAATCTATTAACTAAATAATTTATTGGTAACCTAGTGTTCTATATTTGGGGTTTGGGTGATGCAGTGGGAGTGGATGTATAGATCATTCACTCAACAAAGAATGTAAATCTTTAAATAATTAAAGAATCTAAATAGGATAAGTCACAAACAAATCAAAAAATTTACAATGGAATCAACAAGTATAGCTAACATAGGATACCTTACCTATGGTAGTAGTAAGGAGATAAAGAGTGTATTGAAATAGTACAAGGTAGACTGGGTGAGTTTTCTAGTAAATACTTGATAAAATAAAGAATAAATAAAATAAAATAATGAAACAGATCTGAATACCCCAATTCATTCTTAATCTATTTATCTAATATAAATTCAATTTTATTTTACTCATAATCTCTTAAATATACTCTTACTACACTACAGTTTTTATGTTCCTTGTCTACACTACATGATACATACATTCACAACACCACATCATTTTAGATATTAACAAAAGTAAAGGTGAGGTGTGAATTTTTCTTATGGACCATATAGAGATGATGTGAGTACATTCAATTTAATGCATTGCATCACCCAATGGACTTTTAAAATAAGATATGTAGTATTATTAAATAGTTTCACATCATTTATTATTCTTATATAATTTGAATAAGTCCCATCAATTCAATTGATTTAAGGTAATTGTTTCTATGTAATTATTTTAATTTTATATACCCTTATTTTTAGTGTTTTCTAAGTTTTCTCTTTATCAAATTATGATATCTTTTATGGTATCATAAATAGTTTACAGTCCTTTTATATATATTTTCTTTATTGATATAATGGATATTTCAAGGGTTCTTGGGTGTCACAATCTAAAAAATGGTTTTCAGGATGAAAAGGTTCTTAAAAAATTACGTTGATACTTGTCATATTTTAAGTAAGTGTATAGAATATGATTTGAATTTTTTTAGTTTAATAACTTAATTTCACATTTTTTATTATGTTCTAAAATTTAAAGTCATGTTTTCCATTGTGCATATAATTAATTATTGTTGATATTTTCATTTATACAAGTACCTTGATGTTGTTGTTAGAATTAATTAATTTTTCAAATTGATCATTTGCCATATGGAATAAATAAAGGAGTTGTTTCTTAGAGGGTGAATAGTTTGTGAAATAATACTTTACATGAATATTTTTTATTAAGTTATTTATATTTGAGAGTTATTTGGTTACATGGGGGACTTCAGATACTATGTGGGAAATCAAATATGAGTGTTTCAATATTTATGATGACACCCTCACTAGAAACCCCATAGTTTATTTCAGTCCCTAGCTAGGGGACTATGGTGAATGAGGAATCTAAGGGTATGTTGGGGTAAGTGTTTATATGATCACTTCATCATCTTGAAATTTATTTTATATTATACATATTTATGTGTTTTCCATGGATTTATTACCACTTAAATTATGTTTGTGTTATAATGACCAAGCAAAGCATATCATTTATTTATACCATTACCACAAGTTAAGCATTGAATCTCACAAAATAACCCTGAAAGATCTACAATATAAGGGTTACTATCTTTGAGGACCAGTTATATAGGCAACATATTTTATGTAAAACCCCTAGATTTCATAGTATGTTATCTCTTTAAAATAATTAAATAGCTTACACTACAAGAATCACCAAGATCAAGAACACCACAACTTACCAAACTTGCTGTTCAAAAAGTGGTTATGAATTGGATTAACTGAATTTTTAATTTCATATACTATATATAATTTTAGAATACATATTATGTGTTTCTTCGACATAATATATGAACGAATTCATTTTTTCAGATAAAGGAAGGATTTTGTTTTCAAAAAATTCAATTTTACCACCTTATAATGGCGTAATTTTTTTATATCCAATATTTGACACTTTTATATATTCAATTTAATGAAATTTAATTATTCATTATAATAGGGACATAAGAAATTTAGTTTTCAAAAATGTTCGGTACTTTTCTGATAACTTTATAGTTTGATGAATAATGAGAAATATTAAATATTTTTTTAAAACAACTTTTTTAATCAAAATAATTTATAATGTTAAATTATGAATTTGAGTGGTTTAAAAGTATAATTAGATTAAATTATTATCATTTAATATAATTTAGGTTATTGGATGTAATTTCACATTTAAATTGCACATAAACACATGTCAATGTTTTCATAGTTTTTACTTCATAAAAACCTGCTTTCTGGTTTTGACAATGGGAAGTAATTTTAAATTAATTAATACAACTCATATGTTTTTTAGGTGGTAAAATATACATAATTTTTTTATTTAGAATATTAAAATTATCCTAGGGTGAATTCTTGGTATTTTTCTGAAAACTTTCAATATTTGATGAATAGTGAAACATAATATGTTATTGTTTAAACCCAACTTTTATTTAAATAAGTTTTATTTTTTATTTAAATTTATTTTAAAGTCAAAATAGTTACATAATACCTATATTATTTCAATTTAATTCATTGGAGTCATTTTATAATAAGATTGGATGTATAAAATTTTGTTGAATTTGTTAACGTCTTTTACCCACCTTGTAGGCACATTTGCAAATTTGAAAAAAATGTAATTTTACCTTTTCTGTGAATTGAATTTCAAAAATACAAGAGACATGGTAGAAATCATTAAGTAAAATGTGGTTCAATAGGATGAAAATGATTCATGGTGAATAGTAAATTTTGAATTATATTTAACACGGTTAAAAGTAAATAGGGTAATTGATGGTAAAAATGAAATTATAATTACCATAAGACATATCCTAATTCTATTGGATAAGTGTGTTTCAGCCAAAATAAACCTTAGAAATAAAAATTTATCCTTTTTCTCCACTTATATTAGATTAGGACTTTTATTATTTCTGTGTTTAAAGAAAAGTTATGAGTGTTAAAATCATAGTTTAACAACTAAACAATTTGTAATATAGGGTAATATATAAGATAAATTAGACTATAAATATTAATTAGAAATCTTGAAATATTTCCTACATCATGGTCTTTTATTTATAATTTTTATACAGAAAATATTTAAATTTATTTATAACAAAATGATGATGCAGTAATTATCTTATTAATGAAAGATTAAAATAATTGATATTATAAATATTCAAATAAATATAAATTGACACTTTTGATGAATTCCATGAATTTTCTAGGATAATACGACATTTTAGGGTTGATTTAATGTGTTTTTTTTCAAATTAATCAATATTTTTTTGACTTTCACAAAAACTAAATACTAAATAGAGTCAAAATCAGCATAATTGTTTTTTTAAAAGAAATACTATATTACTAAATGATATAATTTTCCTAAAAATATAATGTTCATCCAAAAGACTTATATAATGATAGATATTTCATTAATTTACCAATTCAGGTTCTCTTGGTATTTTATAGTATTTTTAGTAACCGTTTAATATAAAAATACAAGAAGACATTGTAAAATTTATATTATTTAACTAAGAGTTAAATATAAAAGATATGGTTAATATGGGGACCTAACCATGTCTAAAACCTATTGCTTATGAGAATTTAGACCCATCCCAACCTTATCCTAGAAATAAATCCATTTGAGACCATTATAAACAAAAAATTATATTATAATAAAATAATATTTCAATCTGTTCCTAAAGTGAGCATCACCACTCTTAAAAAATGCTACTTCCCTTTCACTCAAAATCACACCTCCAAAGACATTTGGATTGGAAAACCCCCCACTAAAATATCATCTAAACTACCTTCCCTTCAACCAAGAGTGATTAGTTTTAAAATAAGTCAACCTAAGAATTCCTTTTGATCAAATCGAAAGGAAGAACCCGAAGATGAGGTAGTTACTTCACCACCTCCTTCAAAGTTCTTTTCATCTTCCACATCCTCTTTCTTTTAATTTTTCCATACTAAAATAATAACTCTAGTACCTTATATATAATTAGATGTTATTATAAATATTATATAGCCATATGAATTATTCTATCCATCCTATGAATGAAAAAGTCCTAATAAATGCATCTGTATGGCTTGCCGTCTCCACGTTGTGGTGTAGTTTGTTATTCAACACTTCATTATTTGGATGGGTATAATAATGATTATAATTGATGTAAATAATAAATAGAAATTTTTTTTGATTGTTTATATATAATATATCATCCAATTATATAGTTTTTACCATCAATATAATGATATCGTCGTTCATGCTTACATACGGGTTACCGTCTCCACGACACGATGAGATTCATTTACTCATTCACTATTCAATAAGGATTATAAAAATATATACTATTAATAAGTATGTAATATATGAAATAATAATTATAATTAAAATATATATATATATATATGTATTTACATATATCTCATTCACTTACTTCCGTTCAATAAGATATGAAAATGGAGACAATTTTTATGTGTATGTAAGGTCTACCGTCTCCACAAACGGTGTTTTCAATTCCATATATATATATATATTATACATATTTATATTCTAAATGTATATGATAAATAAATACTGTTTTATATTCTGGAATCAGTAAAATCATGATATAAGTTGTACGATAAAAAATAACAAGTTAAAACATATACGATAGAGAAAGCGATCATTACCCGAAATATTATTTTAACATAGAAATTATTATTAAATGTATAGTATAAAGCCATAAATGAATAAATTATGATATCATAAATAGGAATATGGTTCTATTATAATTTAATAACACACTATGGTCATTATAAAAGTGGTTAAACATCCCCTCATCCAAATTAAAGTACAAGGTAAGGGTTACTTCCTCAATCTCATTATTATCCAATATTGTTTATCTACAAGTTTCTATAAGGGAAATATTTATCATCTATGTCCATGTTTCATTAAAATGTTTTAAAATTGAATATTTTAGGTTTTTATGGAAGGGACTCTTTAACTAGATCCTCATTTTAAATGTCTTTATTGATTTATTTTTCAAAATATTTTAATTAGTGTCCATGTTTTCAAGATGATTTTACGGATTTATTTATATAGACCTGATTGTTTTAAAGTGTTAATTTCATTCAAAGGATTCGTAGTGGTATGGGACACTTTAGTTCAAAAATCTCTTTTAAATGACTTTATTTATATATTTTGAAACTTTTAAATGATTTCTTGAAAAGTGTTATTTCTCTCATTGAGTTTTATTGATTATTTTCAACTATGTCAACATATTTTATTGGATATTATTCTTGATTGAGGTTGATTTACTATATTACAATCTTCTATATTGTATTGATTTTGTTATGATTTTTTGACTGTGGATGTGTTATTTTTAAACCATTCATGGTTTATGGTTAAGGTATTAACATTTCGTATGTTAGTTTTAATGAGAATGTTTATGTTATGTTTAAACCCTCCCTTATGAGGAATTAATTGGACTTAGTTAGTTATGGGTGGAGCCCGGTATAGCTCATCAATGCATCAGTAGGTCTCATGAGAAAAATTAGTGTATTGGCATAAGGCCTTGACAAAATATTATTTTTAGTCTTGCCACGAGGCCCTAACTATGTGGTTATGATGTTAGGTATTATGAATTCCATCATTCTGAAATTGTCTATTGATATTACATGTGATTATTCAACTAGTAGAATATAAATTTGAATAATTAAATGGAATTATTTGATTTAACATTGACATATTATGTTGATTTTTAAGTTTAAAAGCATTTTGTTTTAGTCTTATACATTTCCTTAAATGTTTATTCTTATTTATGATAGTTTCTACTATATTTTTATACTTATTGAGAATCTGATCTCACCCCTTTCTTATGTTTTATTTTTCCCAGAATGTGAAAAAGTGTATTATGATTGAGATGAAGGGTTAAGATAGGGAAATAATGGCATTCTCAAATAATTATTTCAATTGTTTTTTATTTTATAAATTTTAATGTAACATTCATATTTGTAATCTATTTTCTAAGACTCCTAAACTAATCGTTCCTTTGAGACATTATTCTTTGTGATCATTCTAATGTATTCAAGTAATGCACTGACTCTTGGTAACTGGGGTTAGGGTGTTAAATTTTAAAAAACATATAACCATTTATCTATAATTAGACTCTTTTAAAATATATTTTATACTGACCATAAGATTTAATTATATTAATAACCTTGGGAAGGTCACAAAAGAAAGTAGTTAGCTTAAATTCTCATTTAGAAATGCCTTATCAACAAGTAATAAAGGGTGTGATCATAATCATATGAGAAAACATAAAAATGGATAAATTTATTATTGAAAAGAAAATGGAACAATAATATTTTTTGATACATCATAAAGGAAATGTAATATAAAAACAAAAAACATGTTCCATTAAATAAGATTGTGAGATAATATATGAATCCTGAAATAAGTAAATAATATAATCAGTTCAATGAATCATAAATATGTGAAAAAAACATGAAATCATAAGAATATTTTAAATATAAACACCGAAAATATCATAGTTGATAGATTCCCATGTTGTACTGGGTTCACTCCCAATCCTGTTTAATATTGTCTCATGAGTTATAATTATTCACCCATTACAATGGATAAATTTAGTATCTTGGTCCCACATATAACATAAAATAGTGTTCTTTGGATAGCTTCTCGCGCAACATACATGGTATCTCATGAGATAAAAACATTAACCAGTGAATTATAGGGCTATATAATTCTAATCCCAACTATTGAATTATGAAAAATAAAAATTATATTCTTGAATGTGCTATGTGGAGAAAATTAACAATACATAAAGTATAATCGAGATAAAACCCATGAGAAAGAAGTGGGTTTCATAATATTGTCTCAAAACATAACAGAATCCATAATCACTAGGATTACCAAGATAATAAGTTATTAGATTATTTTGGATGTTAATATTATAATAAATAAACATATGTCTCGATCATTGAGTTCTAATGTGGGAAAATTCATGAGAAGTATCAAGGAAAAGTAAGAGTATATACAATCATCATAACTGATGATTTTCAAAATGATCATAGGATATTTTAATAAGGGAAATATTTTATTATTTACCATTAGTTCAAAATAAATTATGATGGGGTTACCCAAAATATTTTCTTCTTTCCAAAAAAAATGGTGAAACACTTTTTATGGATGTGGATCTTTTTATGAAATATGCAATTGGAATGTTCCCATACATTGGATTTACTATAATAATGATAATTTTCAAAGAAACCTAAACATATATTTATATAAAAATATAATGGTATATTAAATTATACATATATTTATGTAACGTATCTGAATCATGTATAATCAATTCATGAGAAAAAACAGGGAATGTGGGGGAAAAATACAGGGAATGTGTAACCCAAAAGTAATGAGGGTGGTTTATGAAGATCTATTTATATATATTAAAATTCCTTTTGTTGAAATACCACATCATAAAAAAGATAATAAAATTTTATTTATAATATATTATAAGGTGAATATTAATTTCACATGATGTATCACATATTAAGCATCCCAATGAAAAAGGAGAACATTCGTTATATGGGAAACTACATGAAATGAGTGGAAATTGTTGTTAAAGAGGATCAGAATTATTGTCTATAATGATATACATTATTAGAAAGAAATTAATAAAGGTAAAATAATTGAAAATAATTAATTATCACAAGATATTAAAATAAGAAAATGTGAAATAAAAACATACTGTGTAAAGAAACCAATCATAGAAAAAATAAATTTCCAAGGAAACATTTTTACTTAACAAATGGAGTAGAGTTAAAAATCACCCTGATACCATTGTTATCTTTCACATTGAAATCCAATAATGGTTGAAAATGAGATATATTATCAAAACACTGATTATTTCATGAAAAAATGAAAAAAAAAATACATACCTGATTCATATACTACAAAATGAAACAGGTGGTGAACACAAATCATATCTCAATGAAACAAAATTCAGATATACACACCATTACCTTTTATATTTTAATCCCTAAACAAGATACACTAACCTATATAAAACTAAAAACTATATTAAAAACTTATTTAATAAATTTATTCCTAACTATTAAAATTTATACAACTCATTTATAATAATTATTTATATGTATTTTAAATACTTATTATCTATTTTCATTATTGAGTGTCTAGTTTCATGACAGAGTCATTAGTATTTATTGTTCTCAAAGAGTTATTCATTTTGATAGAATTAAATAAAATAATATTTATTCATTAAAATTATTAATAAATATATAATTTCAATCTATGAGAGTTTCTGTTATGATCCTTGAAGATGAACTCGATGATGAGAAATTTTGGTGATTTTTAACAAATCGGTGTTTGTATGATAGTGTATGAGTTAAATTTTACTATTACCATTAAATATCCCAAATAAAGTATTTATTTATTTGTTTATATTATATATGATCATTATTTTCTTTCTTATAGGCATCCATGATATTATTTTATATCATTGTTCAATTAGGTGGAAAGACCCACCCAAACATGAACATACCATTGTTTTTGGATGTTAATGATTATGAAAGCGGTTTCATTTGGAATGATATAACTATTTCCCAATATTAATGATATTATTCAAAAAATAATAAATATTTTAATCATATTTTAAGAGAGTTTAATTAATAATATATAAACTATAAGGAAAATTAGATGTGTTATTTCGTAGAGGTGGTTTTCCGTACAACGTCGGGTTAACATTTTCATTTATCAATGAAAAATATGGAATAAATGTGGATTATAATTTTTATCTTAGTATTAATATTAAATATTCATCATATTTATTACTCAATTTCACCCTAATAATCTATGAATAGAGTATTTAGAAAAAAAAAGTTGACGTTTCATGGATGAGGTAGCACACACAACACATGAATAATGGTTTCATTTCTCTTAATAGAAAGGAGGAAAGGTGATTAATATTTATTCTATTAGAATACTAAAAGTATGTATAAAAAAATATAATTTAATTATATTTTAATTGTAACACTATAATTTAAAACATAAGATATAATGGAATAAACCTCAATAAAAATGAGTACCTATGTTGAGAACATTGAGTTTTCCTTACAAAATTCAACAAAAAGGGAGTGCTAAAGATAATTATATATGCCCAAAAGCTTTTTAAAGTTAAGTATGATTCTATAAGAACTGAAATTATAATTATTTAAAGTGAAAATAAAAAAAATTGTTCTATTAATGGTTATTATATGTCCCATTTTAAAAGTGTTCAGAATGGTATTTTTGTAAATAGGCTTTACTTTACAATAATTTCATTACATTATTCAAGGATAAATACTCCAAAAATAAATAAATAATTTATTAGGGGAGGTTTTATCATCACTCCTACATCAAATAACCATTTTCAAACTTTTTTTTAACATGTAATATCATTTTTTACTCGGTTAAAACCTCTTAAACCTTATTTTCCCTCACTGTAGTAAATCCATTTTTACCCTCAGAAATTAATTTTAATGAACCATGTGTAATTTTACAAAAAAAGAATATAATTTGTATTTTTAAAAAATAATATATTTTTATCAAAAACTATTATAGGTGTCATAATTTTTAATTTTAAAATTACAAATTGATCACAAATAAACAATTTTGGAAAAAGTGTATTTATAATCTTAAAACATATGTGAAAGATAAAATTATAAATTTATTTGATTTAATGATATAAATTGGTTTGGTATAGAAAAAATAAAATTAATTTGAATTAAAAAGTAATACAAATCATAAATCCACCTAAAAAATATTTAATTAAAATAATAAATTAAAAATAGTTTTTATTGGAAAATATTAATTAAGTTCCAAAAATGAAAAACATGGGTTTTATAAATTAATAATGGTATTAAAAAATGAATATTTTTATTACCTAAACACGTGTTTAAAAAATTTAAAGGATTATAAACTTAAATTTATTTCTTATTTAATTATAAATTAACAGTATTGGTAAAAATGGAAATTTCACTTTTCACATAAAAATTATTTATTTTTTTTAAAAAAACAAATGATAATAATATTATCATAAATACAAAAATTTAGTCAATATTACCTAATTAAAATTATGGAATTTTATAATTTAAATTTTAAATAAAACTGTAATTTAAAACAAAAATCCGTTCTTATCGCAAAATGGATTTTAAATGTATTAAACCTTATTATTCTTATTTTCCATCCATCACTAGTAAAATTAGTGTTAAAAAGTTATTCATATAAAATATATATTACTAATATCAAAAATATACCTTATATATAATATATTTAGTTACTTAATATAAATCACATAAAAAATTATTTTTGGATCAAAATAAATTTCTCACGATAAATGATATTACTAGTTATTTTCCCCATTAATTTTATCAAGGCATTAGTCTTAAAAATGGATTTTGTTTTTTAAAATGAATTTAATTATTTGGCTATCTTTATTTTATCATATAATTATACATATAAAATGTAATTGTTTTATATCACTTCATGTTTAATTTTAGTTCTGTGTTTTCTATGGAGAATGTTATTGACACCATGTTTATTTAAAGAAAAATAATATATTTAAATATTGGGTTGTTATATTCTCCCTCCCCCCTAAATAAAATTTTTCCTTTCAATTTTAATTATTACCTTCTACTGAAAATATCATAGGGTGTCTAAAATATAGAAATGGTATAGGAAATACTTTTTTGAGAGATATAGATATTACAAACGTACGAAATTATATTTTTTCTCACATTCGTCCTTTCAGGAATATAGAGATTTTTTTCTCCATCCATTTTTGTCAAGATCTTATAACTAATAAATATCAACATCCATATCATAGAAATTTTTTATAAAGGGTGTTCATAATCATCAATTCATTTATAGACTATCATAGGTTGATATGAAATATGAATTCATTACTAAAATAAATTCTTTCCCATAAATAAAGATAAAAAATCCATTTCCAAAATCACATTAAATTTTTCTAGTGGAAGTATAATAAGATTTTCATGAATAATTAACCAAAAAACCTTAAATAATTTTTATATACATTAGATATAATAATCCTTCTACCAGGTATATTTATTTCAACAGTTAATAGTTGGTGAAAACTTACAAGACATAATAATTCCTTAAACATAGAGTGATGAAAAAGCTTAATTATCACCAATTAATTATCTTTATCCCCATTAATTGTCATCATATGTCCCCTAGGGCCCATTTCATGACTACCCCAAGCCTATCATCCATAGTCCAGGGGTTGGTGACTAGAACTAAAAGACATATCCTTGAAAAACAGGAAGGAATTTCCTTTAAGCCTGCAAACACACAGTCTAAGAATACAATGAGCACAACCCACGTAGTAAAACCGCAGTTGTAAAAAGATTTGTACTGAATGTAAAAAGGGGTTAGTACTTTAAGTAATGTGGTTAGAATACAAGCCCAACTGAAAGTACAACAATAATAGAAAAACATTTTGAAGAATAATTTACCATGGTTCCTACTTAAAGGGTTTGTACAACTCACGATCAGTCGTCACTACGTCATGTCACATCTAAAGTTCCACCATTGGGAATCATCTCGTCTTGGAACACAAACCTCATTCAAATATATCTATCGTCTTCACTAGACACAACAAGGTACGGATAAAGCCTGTGTAAGGGTGACTATAATAATACTCAGTAGGGACCCCGAGACCCGTGAAGGTCTCCTAGAGTTCTATAAAGGAAAAACCACAAAGAAAGACCTCAATCACATAGCAAAATGAAATTTTCATCTCACATTAGGTATACACATCTGATATTAGGAATATAGATGATTAGTCTTAAGTTATATCATATTATTCCATTTAGAAGTTCCACATCTGATATACAAAGAATTTTTTCTATTATCTATCAGTTCATGCTACTTTTGATCCACAGAGGGTCTCTAGAATTTTGATCCACAAAGGATCGCTATATTGTGGATCCACATAGAGTCGTTGAATGTGGATCCCCACAGGGTCTCTGAAAGCTGATCCACACAGGGTTACTAAATGTTGATCCACACAAGGTTGCTAGATATTGATCCTCGATGGGACACTCTAAAACTAGTCATCATCGGATAGCTAGGATTGATGATCCACAAAGGGTCACAATGATGCTGATCCACAAAGGGTCGCTTCTCCAAGACAACTAGCCATAGGATTCCTCACACTCTGTGCGCTCGAGTTCCTTATAATCAACTCCTCGAGATATTGGCCTTACCTTGACCACCACTAATCTACTAAAAAGTGTTACCCAAAGGACCTACATGTTTTAAGTGTTCCAACGTGACATATGGTGCATCAATCAGATGCACAGTCTGTGAGTAATAAGCTTTTTAATACTGAGGGCCCTATTGAATTCAGGTTCCATCCAACCTGGACATACATAAACTTTCTCCAAATTAACAAGGACTATACCAAAAGGATCATTTTTGTCCAACAATCTTAGCACCGTATATGGTCCATCAAATGCACCTCGAGATTTTTTGTTATGATAATTTAAACGAAACTGGGTCGGGTTGGGTCTGGGTCTGATCTGACCAGGTCAAGGCCGGCCTAGTCAAGGTCGGCCTAGTTGGGATAGGTCACGGTGGGATCAGTCATCGGGGCCATAGTCCGGTCGGGCCCGCAGGACGCGTGGTTGGTCTTGCAGGTGGGTGCTGGCTGACCCGCATGTGGCATCGCCCGGCCCACCGGGGGCGCGGCCCAGCCCACAGGACGGTGCCCCCTAGCCCGCAGGAGGGCACAGCCCCGCCAGCATGGGGGTGCAGATCTTCCCGTTGGAAGGCGCGGGGCCTGTCCTAGCTAGCATGGGGTGGAGGTGTTTTCCCCCTATTTTTTGAATGGATGTTCCATTCAGAATTGAAACGGCGGTTCCACGTGGAGTTGCTAGGTGACCACGGGCCCCGTAGGGAGTGAGTACCTCCTATGTTGCACCTTCGAGCCACGGCCCCCTCCAGCGGCATGTGACGGCGTTCAGCTTTTCCTCCATGGCAGGATAGTGTCGGCCTCCCTACTCGACCACCATGGTAGAAAATCTACAGGCTCCTCCTCCAACGGCATGCGACAATTCGCTGCATCACCTCCATAGACGACCAGTACGAGCCACTCTACTGACCGTTGTGGCCTAGTGTCGAGGCATCCTCCTGCGGCGCGTGATAGTGAACCACCTCCACCGTGGCCGACCAATGTCTACCACTTCCATCACCAGCCTGTGCCGGTCTCCGGTGTCGCGCCGGTCGTCAGTGCTGCACCGGCAGTCTTCCACAGGCCACTAGGTGAGCTTCAGTGGTCCGTTTTTCCACTTGATCACACCTATCGGCATCCCAGGTTGTCTCCTTCGCTTCTTGTCCCTTGGATTTGGGTTCCATCAAACCCAAAAATTCTCATGTTAAGAACGTAATGATAAACAAGAGGCAGAGGGAATATGCCTTGTTTGTTTGGCCTGCACCCTCTATGTTAGCATATTATCAAGGGAGAAGATATATGATTCACAAAATATTGAAATTTATACAAGTCAAAACCCCAACCTCGAGAGTCGTTGGAGAGTGTCCCGCATTAGAATATGGGTTGGTGTTCGTCGATCCCGAAGCAAGCCACCATTGATTCCACTCTAATGGTGTTCTTTGGTACTTTCTTGATTGATCACTTCTTCATCAATGGGCTCCATGAAAATCCTCTACTCCTTTTACAATAAAAACAAAAACTAGAAATAGAGAGAGGAGAGGAGAGTCATATTCACAACACATAATTAAAAGAGGTTCATTAATTGGTCCACTTAATGAACCTCCTTAATCGCATGTAGAATAGTGACACATTTTTGTGTAATCGGGCATTTAATGTTATGAATTAAATGCCCGACCACCCCTTGTGGTCCCCACCATAAAAACCTAAAAGGAGGTCGAGGATATTTAAAATAAATTAGATTTATTTTATTAATCCTCCACGAGAACAGCAAAAACCAACTTCATCTCTAAACCCACTACGATCGAGGTTAAGGATTTCTTAAGAGAATCATTACACTAAAAGTTAAATGGTGCCCTCAAATTTCAATTCTGAGCACTAGCTCAAAATATATGATTTCCCGGTCACACGTCTATTGAAAAAACCTAAAAAATGTCCATAAATTCATTTTAGGCATACTGGGCCTCGCAGTCAGGCACCATCAAATTTCACAGACTCATAATAATTCTATATATATAATAAAATTACATAGAAAATCATGGTATTTAAGTTAATAGTATCCCTTATTCTAATTTTCCAATTTTTTTATAGTCAAAGACTAGTTTGGTTTTGATTTTCATCCTATTTAATTATATTAGTGCCAGGTTTTCATAGTGCCAAAATTATTCATATCTAAAATATGGAATTTCTTATGGATCCTTATGAAGCACATTTTTTCCCACATCATTTTAATTCAATTATTTCTTTTTATTTTATCGATTTTCTCTCGATTACATCATTTACTAAAGATAAATAATATTTTAGTTTCTTTATGACAGTCCCCAAGGTATCTCTATACACATTTTTTTACATGAAGTAGGTTGAGTCTTTTTTATATCATCATCTTAAACACCTAAAAACCGGTGAGACTCCATATCTTTTTCATTTGATGTTATTAGAAAGTCAACTAAGACTATATTTTCAATCATTATTATTGATATTTGGTTTGAAAAAATCACTAGAATTCTTTCTCTAGATATTTTTAGGTTCCTCATTGGGTCAATCGCTATTTAATCCATGGAATCCATTATTATATTCATTCCCTTGACATTAAACCATTAATAAAACCCATAGGGGTGACTATAAGGGATGATAATAGTATAATTATCATAAGTGGTCTCATAGAAACTCAACCTTTAAATGTATTACTCTTGAAATACATCAAATTATCTTTTAATTCTATATAATTCCCTCTTAGATCAATCTAGGATTCTTTATGTTGCATTCTCTAATAATCATAATCCTAATTACTTAAGATAATAAATCATAAAAAATCTATTTTAAATATAATTTAATTTATTAATGAATATACCCCAAGAGTGTAAAACTTTTTATGCATTTTAGAGTCATTGTCATGCACCATGTGGCGATAAAGTTAATACCCAATACATCCCTTTTAGAGTTATTACACCATGGTACATATTTTCTAGAGCTTGAATCTACTTGAAGTATCTATACAAGGATATAATTTCTATGAGAATCACAAAATATCAACTTTACCTAAATTTTTGGATGTTATTACATACTTATACATATCCCTTAAAGTTAACCCTAGGGGTTTCACAAAAATTATCTTCTGCAATTCCCCAGAAATAATATAACAAATCCTAAAAAATATCTGATTCTTACTCTAATACTAACTATAATGAATATATCTAAGAAAATAATTAATTTACATAATTTTGAAATTTTAAAAAGTACATATCAAAAAATATTTTCATAATCCCAATAATGAAAGGATCAGTGCATTTGGGGAAAATTTATATTAGAATCTTATTTTTCAAAAAAATGAGAACATTTATCTATAATATAACTCTTTTAGACCCCATTCCCCTCATTTCATAAGTTTTAAATATCTTCATAGGTAATTGAATAATAAGAAAATTTTCTGCTCAAACACTCAAAAAGGCTTGAATTATCAACATGGTATCAATATCTAGATCATGAGAATATGAGAAAACATGGGAAAGGAGAAATTAATTATCCAAAATAAAATGGAACAATAATATTTCTCCATATATCATAGTGTAAGTAAATATAAATCAAAATGGAAAACATATACCTTTAACTAAGAATTTGAGACAAGTATGGAAACCTCACACAAGGAAATGATATCATAAGTTCAACGAATAATGAATATGTTTCAACAACATAAAACATGACATCATAAGAATAAGACAAATATCATTGTGCATAATATCAATGTGGAAAGAGTACCATTGTAGATTGAGTTCACTATTCATTCAATTTCATAATATCTCATCATAAGTAAATATTTACCCAATTCATTGGGAGGATATATAAATTTGTTCTCACAAATAAAATATCATAGTATTATTAGGATTATCGATCATGGACCATATGCGGTATCTCATCAGATAAAAAAATTACCCAATTCATTGCGGTTCTATATAGTTATAGGACCACCAATCACATACTAAAAACAAAAAAAAATACATATTTACATGTGTTCCGCATGAGGAAAGTAAATCATACATAAAGAAAAAACATGATAAAAACCCATGAGAAATAAATGGGTTTCATAATATTATCTCAGAGCATAACAGAAGTCTATATCAAAAGGGAGCCAATGATAATAAATGATTAAATAATTTTGTATGTTAATGTTTTTATAAAGAAACATAAGACATGAACATTTAGTTCTAAATTTAGAAAATTCATCACCAGTATCAAGGAGTAGTAAGAATAAAAATGAGTCCCCTAGGTGATGATTTTTAAAATGAGCACAAGAAATTTTTATGATGTAAATAAATTATAATTTCCCTTTATCCCATAATTGAACTAGAATTGTTTTAGATAAAATAATGAGGGTTTAAAAAATATAATCTTGGTTAAAAAACCATTTATGTAGGTGACACTTTTCAGGAAATAAGACATCATAATGATCATGTATGTCGAGATTACTAATAAAATTGGAATTTTGAAGGGAACTTAAATCATATACTATCCCCAAAAAAATTAATTAAAAGTAAAAAAATTATATATGAAAATAATCTACATAAAAAATATGTAACAAATACATGTAAATAATATAGAGGAAAATAAAGAAAAAATAAGAGCTTCTGTAACCCAAAATTAACCAAGGTGTTTTCAAAAGATCCCTTTTATGTTTTCAAATGAATTTTATAGAAATCCCACATCATAAAAAGGATAATAAACAATTTTTTTGAAAATTTTATTATCTAAATATTAATAACATGTGATATAGCATAAAATTAGGCTTTGAATTAAAAGTGATATATTTTGAGGGAAAGGAACTATTGACACAGAGGGGATACCTCATTAAAGAGGATAAAAAATATTCTCAACAATGATATAATTTTTGAGTATGAAATTCATTATGTTGAAATAATTTAATTAAAAATTAATGATACCCACAAAGGAATATAAATAGAAAATAAATAAAATCATATGGTTTATTTAATACAATCTTGAATTAAATAAATTCAAAATGAATCATTTTGACTCAATGTAGAGTGTATAGTTAACAATGACCTTAACAATGTCGTTATCTTTAAAATCGAAAACCCATAAAGGTATAAAATTAAATTTATTTTTATAATACCCTAGATTAAAATAAAATTATCAAAAAAATAAATCCACATCCTATTCATACACCAAAAAATTAAACAAGTGTTTAATATGAATCATATCCCAAATGAAGAAATTTGAGATCCAAACCCTTACCATTAATATTTAATTCCTTGAAAGTTTTTTAACCTCATTTATAAAGAAACAAAAAATGAAAAATAATGGATTAGTTTTGGGTATAAGGTTTAGACTACCTCAAAAATTTATTAGAACACCAGTTGGTATTATGGTTTATCCTTTTGCAATAGGTTAATCCCTAATTTACACTTACTGTGGACAATCCTTTTTCCCTCAGAAACAAATTTTAATGACCATTCTTAAAATTTACATTAAAAAAAAATTTAAATTATTATTTTATAAAATTTTGTAAAATGAATATTATATGGTTGAGAAAATATAATTTTAGAATTAGTGCATATAACATAAACCCCCATTTTTTAGAGAAAGTGTATTGTAAGATTACAACTGATGAGTGGGATAAAATTATAAATGTATTTGGTTTCCTAGATTTATATTTTTTTTATGTATGATAAAAATTAATTGGATTTAAATTAAACAAAGTACCAAATTTCTCAAAAATAATATTAAATTTAAATAAATGTTTCAAAATATTCTTTATTAAATAATATTACTTAAGTTCCAAAACTATTAAAAATTAGTATCATAAACTAAGGATGGAATTTAATTTTTTTACTCATTAATTAAATATTTTATCAATTAAAAGGTTTATAAATTTTAGGTCTTACCTATCGGATTATAAGGTCATAGAGTCCGTAAATATGGTATTTTAACTATTCAATGCGAAAACATTAATTTTTTAAAAATCCCAAAAAAATATCCAAAGAAAATTTTCCAATTATGAATCTTAAAATGTAGTTAACTTTTTAAAATTTAAATTATAAAAACTATGAGTTAATATTTTAATTAATATCAAAAAATATAATGAAAAATAATTTTTCTGAAAATTATTTTCCAAAGTATTAACCATTCTAATTCTTATTTTATATCAACTACTAATAAAATTTTCATTAACAAATTATTTTTATAAAATTATATATTATTCATATCATCCATATTCATTATCTATAATATATTTACTTTATTAAAATAAAGCACATAAAATTCTATTTTTAGAAGAAAAAAAATCTCTACAATAAAATGATATTATTAATTATTTAGCCATATTAATTTTATCAATTCATTAGTATCAAAAATGGCTTTATTTTCATTATATATGAATTTAATAATTTAGCTTTCTCTCTTTTTACTTGATAATTTTAAGGATATATTTTAATGGTTTTTTAATGTTTCATGGTTACTTTTATTTTGGTGTTTTTTGTGAATAATGTTAGTGACACGATGTTTATTTAAAGGAAATTTTCATTTAAAAATATTTGTGTGTTACATGAGTTTCATCAATTTAAAATGGGTTTTAAAGGATAATATATAGAAATGTTTTTTTTATTTACAATATAGGCATAATAAGGGTATTTTCAAACTCTATATCCTACTATAATTTTGTGTTTTTTATAGAAAAGGAATTTCATAGATTTATGGTTGTATATTATTTTGAATTAGCTCACACCCTACATACACAAACTAATGTGTATATAGACATGGTATTATATTATACGGGAAATGTGAAGGGAACATATTATTTTGATTTTGTTCCTTACATTCCTTCTTCGTCTTTTGGTTATGGTGTTTCTTTAGTGGTGACCTCGGGTCACATAGAGATAAATCATTGGAATTTTTTGGGTCGTGAGGATTATTTTTTGGGAATATATTATATGCTATACACATCATTCATTTACTGACATTCGGGTCCATTTTATGACTATACATACTATTAATCACTTTATAAATTTTTTTTGGTAATATCTATAATGATATCTTATATGGTTTATATTGATTAAGCATATTTTTATTGTATTTATTATTTAGAAAACATAGTAAACATATTTATGACATATTCTCAATTAGATTCTAATAATTTATTTTATTTTATTTTGAGTGGGAAATCATTACCGAAGGGTATATTTGGTACTATAAGAAATTATCATCTACCTATGGTGATCTGGACCATTCTATGGGACTTATAGTAGTACAAATAGGGTAAAGTATAATTCTGAGTTGGGTTTTATAATTAAAAATTGTATTAAATAAATTTTTTCAGTTGATGTGTAAAGATATAATTGAGGTTGGATTCTCAGAACATGTGGTTTTGGTACAAAATAGTGTCTGGTAAGTTTTTCTCTTACTGATCCTTGAGTTACCATGGTTAGATGGGATGTTTTTTTATTAAAGAATTATTTTTTATGAGGGTATATTTTCTAAACCATTTTTATTATGTTTTATATAGAATCCGCTTAGGTAATTTTTAGATATTAAATCATTTTCAATGTAAAAAAATTGGGGGAACATGGCCTATGTAGTAACTATGCATCTGTTACAACCCATATAGCAAGACTATTTATTATACTAGGATGAAACTGGTAAGGGTCTCAAAGTAGAAGCGCAATCTCAAAAATGTATATATTGGATTGTGCGTCTACAAAAAACACTCCAATTTTGATCTATTTTGTTTCTTTATTATTTCATACTTAATCACTCATTGTTTATAAATTATTGGGACAAATTTAATAAATTTTTTATTTCAAATTCAATAAGGAATTTGGAACTTCAAGAAAAGGTGAATTAAAGACTAAAAAAATTAAGAAATTTTCATCACACTCATGTGTTATGATGATGAGACAATACAATTTTTTATTAATATAAAATGTATCGCATTACATAATATAAATATAGTGGAAATAATTCTTTCATAAAATAAGAACCATCTGATGAAAATTGTAGGAATGGTGAAAATAAAATCAATGAAGTTATGAATAATACATATATTATTTAATAAGAACAAAAAAACCACCGAAATGATATTTTCATAAATACAATTCAAATTCATATGAAGAAATTACATTTATCAAATGTGGCAAGAAGTTTTATTGAATTTATCATAGGTATCTTAGTTCTGCTTCTAGAAGATCCTCTACAAAAAATAAACCAGTCAGATGGTATCTATCATCCAATCATCAGAATCACTCAGTCACACTAATTGATTAAAGTAAATTTCAAGCACCTGGAGATTCATAAACTCTAACCCTATTAGAAGATATTTGCCTTCCTATCCCCAAAATATCTCAATCAAATTGATCATACAATCTAGATTCCATACTTAAATATCCTTATTTATAAAGTATTATAAAAGGATAGAATATGTTGTAAAATTATTTGTGATTTAAATTTAAATACTCCTATAAAAATCACTTTTGTTAAACTCACTGAATGAAAAAGAATAATCGGAATCATTCTAGGAAAAAAGTTTTTTCCAACATAAAAACAATCAAAATTTCTTAGTAAAGTTCTATAATTTTCACTCTTATTTTATTCCATGAACCCATGGGTTCAATTTATATACATTTATTAAAAAAAGTCCAAAACATTTCTTTTGATTTCGTTTGGATTATTTGAAATAGCATAGGAAACAGTCTTCACTCATTCAATAGATATATCTTTATGTTTAATAATCTCATGAGTTTGTATTTTCACCCCATTATATTGTATTTTCTATGGTCTGGTCAATGCATTGATTTTTTTTAGTTTCTGGAAACATATCATTTAGAAAACAAGACTACATATATCAAAACAAAAATACCAATCACAAAGTAATATCCAAACCTTAATGATTTGTATTATGGCTAACATATATATTTTTATTATCTAGAAAGTCCACTTTTTTGTATTTGATTTAAACCCTCACAAAACATAGACACAAATACCAGTACATGCAACGATACCATCATAAGTGTTCCAACAACAAATATTCAACATCTAGGTCAAAAAATTAAAACACACCAAATTCAAAAGCATACCTAACATGTATATATACATTAATAGTCCAATAAACCTACTCCTTGAGATTTTAATATAATAAGGTTCTCCATTCTATTACATGAGATCTTTAGTATGTTAAAAATCTACTCCCATTGAAGACACTAGTTAATAAAAAATCTTCCCTATATTGGAAAACCATGAAAGGGATCCTCAAATTAATAATCCATCATGTCCTATGTAACAATGTGCATATCCATTTTAATACTCCTTTAATTAAATATATATTTCATGATATTATCTCAATATATTATCCATTACTTTTATCCTCAATCAGGATAAATTTTTAGGAATCTTTTTTATATCCTATAAAATTATTATTTTCTGTCCTATGTGTGAAATACCTCTTTCACCATCCCCTCCATAGGATGTAAAAGAGAATACATTGAGGGAGAAACTTATTTCACATTCATTTATTCTCCTTGTAACACCCCAGGATTTCATAGTGTGTTATTTCTTAAAAATAATTCAATAACTTGCACTACACGCAACACCGAGTTCAATCACACCATGACGTACAAAAAAAAGCCATTAAAAAAGGTCATGAATAGTATTAACTACATTTTTAACTTTATATAATCCTTATAATTTTATAATCCCTATTATGAGTTTCTTAGTCATAATGCAAGAACAGATTAATTTTCAGTATTGCACTTTTATAAACTTTTAATAGTGAAACCTTTTTAAATAAAATATTTTAAACTATATGAATAAATTGGGACATCAAAAAATTTAAAATGAAACATCCCAAGCTTCCACGGTATACTTTTCTTTGAATAAAATAGTAGCGTGTGTTGTACGCAACCTTGAGTTTTAACACACGCCACAACCAATTAAACTAGCCGTTATGAATAGTAATACCTAAATTTTGAAATTATATATATTTTATATTTTAAAATGGAATTCATTTTTGGATTCGGAATATCTAATTTAGCCTAAGGTGAAATTTTGGTACTTTTCGGATAACTTTCATATTTTGATGAATAGTGAAAATTACTAAATTTTAATTAAAAACAACCTTTTTAATCAAAATAATTAATAGTGATAAATTGTGAATTTGAGTGGTTTTAAAGTATATTTAGAATATATTTTTACCATTTAATATAATGTTGGTCATTGGACATAATTTTATAATTAAACCGAACATAAACAAGTGTCAATCTTTTGATAGTTATTACCTCTTAAAAACACGCTTTTTGTTTTGACAGCGGGAATTAATTTTAAATTAATTTCTGCCACTTCTGTGTTTTGAATTTAGAAAAATTGATTCCATATTTGGAATCAGGATGTCCAAATTGTGTAAATAGGTAACTTTTATTTTTAGACATTTTGAATAATTACTGTGGTAAATATTTTATTTACCATGGTTAAGGGTAAATCCGGTAAATAAGGGTTAAAAAATAATATTATAATAATACAAAATTACCCTAAAACGTTTCCTAACCTTATTTGTGGACACATACCCGACCATGGGCATCCTTGGGTCGATTTGGGGACCCTTGGAGCCACTTGTATGTGGTAGGGACACATTATATTAATAAAGTTAAAATAAAAATAAAAATGGCATAAGCTTACATCTTTTAGAAGAAAAATTTTTACATAGGGTTATACATGTTGGATTTTCGATTATAAATATTCATTAGAAAGATAAAAATATTTCCTACATAATGATATTTTATTTATAATTTTTAGACATCAAATAATTTAAATTATTAATGACACAATAATGATGCAATGTTTACCTCATTAATAAATCATTTAAATAAATAATATTATAATGATTAAAATATTATCTAAAACCTGTCCAATTCTTATTGGTTGATGTTATTTAGAAAATGAGTCATCTTATCTTCGACCTCAATTATTTTTGGACCATTATAAACCGAATATAATTATATTATAAAGTAATACTTTCACTCTTTCCTAAAGAGCCCCTCCTCTCCCTTATAAAAGGAGACCACTTCTACTCATTCCTCACACCTCTCAAGCCACTTGGCTCGTCCAAACCCTGCCCAAATACTCTCCCAACTTCCCTCACTACAACCTAGCGGCATTAGTTTGATCAGAAAGCCAACCTAAGGAGCCCTTTTGATCAAATCATAAGGAAGAACCCGAAGAAGAGATAATGTTTTCACCACCCCTTTTCAAGTTCCTTTCTTCTTCCACTTCTTCTTTCTTTGTTCTTACCATTCTAAAATAATAACTCCAATATCTCACATATACTGTGATGTTATTATAAATATGTTACAACCATATTCAGTATTCTATCCACCCTTTGAATAACATGTCACCATACGTGCGTACGTACGGCTTACCATCTCCACGTCGTGGTGTAATTGTTATTCAATATATTATTATTTGGATGGGTATAATAATGATGTGCAACTCATGTAAATAATAAATATAACATGTTAATTATTCTGTATATATGATATAACATACATTTATATATTATTTTAATATCAAAAGAATGATATTGTCGCTCGTGCGTACGTACGGACTACCGTCTCCACAAATGCGATAAGATTCATTCTCCATCGTATTTATTCAAGTATAATTATCATTAGATGATTTAAAAATAGTTTCTAAGGACTTGATATCATTCTGGATATAAGTATTATACATCCCATTAATAACGAATATGGCTCACATAACAAACAATATAAAGTAAAATGAACCCGTTAACACCCGAAATAACGATAATTCTAAGATATTATTAACAAATCAATGTTAAAAGATCATATATGATATCATATTAAAGTAAATGATTCTTGTATTGTTCAATAACAATTATTTCACCATTATAAAGGAAGTAAACCTACCATCGACCAAGGAAAAAGTACAAGTAAGGGATTTTCTTATCTCACTTTCAATTCCGTGAGATTTCCATTGTTCGCCACTAAATTATTGAAAGTGGTGTATTGTGTACTGCCTTTTGATATATATTATCATGATTCTCTTTATATTCATGTTATTCTGTAAATCATTTGGTGGTTATTAACTTTTGTCCATACGACTCAGTTGATTAACGTGGTAAGGGGTTTCTTATCTCACTTTTAATTTCGTGAGATTTCCATTATTCACCACCTAATTATTGCATGTGGTGTATGTGTACTGCCCATGATTGTATTAATTATGTAATATACTTTAATTTATGGGTATTTACATCATCTGGGTATGATACTTCTTTCATGGGTGTATGTTTCATAAGTTTCCTAATCGATAAGGGAATTTGAAATTTCAATTTCCACTCATTTGGCTTTACGCATATTTCATTGATTATATTACTCCAAGATTATGTGTGGAATCACTATTCATTTGATTATGTCATAATTTCCACTCCCCTTCCTGTGGATATACGTTTGATACACATAATCACTCCATTGATAATTCTCAAGTCATTGATATGAATTTGATAAGAGTAATTTTAACTCATTCTCCATTTGTTGCGTTAAACATCCAATTCGTTGGTGTTGTTTTTACAAGAATATGAGTGAATGTCCTTTGATTGTTTTACACTGAATATCCAATCATATTTAGTGTATTTATATTTGTCACACATAATTATGTCATTGATTTATCCTTAACCAAAGGATACAACCTTTATGAGAGATTTCATCTCAATTTACATTCCATTGAGACTTCTTTGATGATATACACCAAATCACTTTTATGTGGTGTATATAATGTACTTTGACATAGTATATCATGAATCCCTTTATTCTCATGATATTACAAAGTTTTTATTACCTCAATTATTTGTATTCAAGTGTCTATTTTGGTTAGAATCTCTAACCAAAATACCATTTTTAAATGTTTTAAAGACTTATTCATCTAAACCTTTCTCATTAATGTCCATGTTTTAAAAATGGTTTTAAGGATTTATATATATGGACATTAAAGTTTAGAAATTAAAACTCCTTTTAAAAAGTTTCAAAGTGGTATGGGACACTTTTATTCAAAAATCTACTTTTAAATGGCTTCTTTACAAATAGTGTGACTTTTAAATGTTTTCAAGAAAAGGGGGATATTTCTCTCAAATAGTTTTGATGATTATTTTCATCTATGTCAACATCCTTTATTATTCTTGATTGAGGTTAATGTGATACAATACAATCTTCCATATTGTATCGAATGAGTTATGTTTGACTGTGGATGTGCTGTTTTTATACCATTCATGGTTTGTGGTAAAAGTATTGACATTTCGTATGCTATTTTTAATACGAATGTTTATGTTATGTTTAAACATGTTCATATGAGGAATTCATTGGACTTAATAAGTGACGGGTGGAGCCCGCTATAGCTCATCGATGCATTGGTAGGTCTCATGGGACAAACTAGTGTCTTGGAACAAGGCCTTGGCAAAATCTTATTTGTAGTCTTGGCACGAGGCCTTGGCTATGTGGTTATGATAGTCTGGCATTATGCATTCCATCATTATGAAAGTGGTTATTGATATTGCATGTGATCATTCGACTAGTAGAATATCCATGTGAGTAAGTAAATGGCATTATTTCATTTTACCTTTTCCATTTTATGCTGAAGTTCAAGTTTAAAAGGCTTTTGTTTTAGTTATAAATTACCTTAAGTGTTTATGCTTATTTATGAAAGCTTCTACTATAATGTTATCCTTACTGAGCATCTGAGATCACCCATTTCAATGTTTTATTTTTCTCAGGATTATGAAGAAGTAATTTATGAATGACCTGCAGGGATAGTATGAGGGGATATGAAGACAAGATGTTTTTTTTATGATGTAATGTAAAACTTATGGATGTATCTAGTGTTTCCAAGGCTACTAAACCAATCGGTCTTTCGAGATTTGATATTTCTTGTGATCATGCCAATGTTATGTAATAATGCACCGACTCTGGGTAACTAGGGTCGGGGCGTTATAGTTGGTATCATAGGAATTTTAGTAAAAACCTTGGAAGCTGGATTTAGATAAACTCTGACTACAGCACGTAGACCTAAGATGAACTTTGAGGATTATTATAGAAGAACTTCCTAGAATTTTGGTATTATAGAATATTTTGTGAGTTTTCCGAGCAATACATCCCTGTCTAGATACGAGCAGGTAGAGGTTGCTCTGGCACAGATGTACCTAGGGGTAAAACCCGAAAACACCGCTTTGAGCTAGACTCGAACGGGAACTGGTGCATGACAATGGGCCTTGCTGCACTCTTGGTTACGACACTCCCGGGGGATATGCTTTGGTAAATTCACATGATTAGTATAAACCATTATTAAGGGAATACAAAAAAATGCCCCTAAGAATATATGTCGGCAAATAGATAGTGGATAACCTAGATTTAAACATAGGGTACCCCAAGTTAGGATATATTGTTCAATTACAAGATTAACCTATTATATCTATTTTTTTACATTCTTATTAGATATATATTCAAAAACCCTAATTGTATTTTCTTTTGTTAGTTGAAACATGGAGGGAGCAAGATCACGAACAACTCTTCTCTCTCTTCCTGAAGAACTACTTGCAATTATTATCCAGAAGTCATGCGCAGACGATGTTGAATCTTTTTCAAATGTCCAAGTTACATGCAAACAACTTTATGAGACATCCAATACCTCTAGCATTGCACGATTGTTTCAAGGATCAAGTACCGACTGTGGGATAATGTTGTGCTCTCAACTTTCTTACCACGCTAAGCGTGGGAAGTACCATCAGGGCCTTTTCAAATTATTCACTTTATCTCAGAATTACGATGCACTAAATGATTTTCTAGATGCTGCAGAAGAGGGAGACCTTCGAGCAGCCTATATGCATCAAATTATATATTTATGTCTTTTGGGATATACGAAAACTGATTTACCAAAACCTTATTTTGAAATATTTGAAGATGAATCAGTGAGAATTTTTCTAAAAAAACATGTTAAAGACGATATCTCAAAATTATATATAAGAAATACCTATTTTTTTATGATGCATCGATGCTTCCATCGATATAATCCAAAATGGATGAGGAGTTTTTGGGTAAAGGATGTAGATGATTTTGAAAAATTCCTGAGGTACCATTGTGACACATGAACGCATTCTACCAAAATTCAAACCCGCCTAGTCTCTCCAGAGTTCATGTTGTGATCCACATATCTCTAGTGACAAAATACATGCCTGACCCAACGCATGTACTCACCTATGAAGAATTATAACTGGAACCCGATCTATCTTATTGTGGAGAGCCTATCAGAATTCTTCATACCAAAGATCAAGTGTTGCGAAACCGGATGACTCGTCTGGTAAAAGATCTATGGAGAAATCATAAGATGGAAGAGGCAATGTGGAAACCCGAGGAACATATGATGAAGAACCTATGTGGAAATAAATGGATGTTGAAATGTTTAAAAGTGTTAGTGCTCTTTATTGATGGGATTACTTTAGAATAATTTTCTCTTCTATGTGTAAACCTGCAATTTATCATGTGAACATGATATTTGAGGAAGAATTATCTTTTCTGTTGCAGATATAGTTATAAATAACCATTTGGTCTTACATGATCATTGGGTTTGAGGAAATTATAAGTTATTATAATTTGGGATGAAAATGCAAGGTATGAGATAAGATTTGTGGTTAAATTATGTTATGGTATTTTGAGGAATTTATCTCATTTTGGTAATATTATAAAATATAGTTTTTGAAAAAGGACAACACGTAGACTGTGTGACAACCCGTCGCGTCGGACAAAGCTGTGGGAATCGAACCCACAACCAAAGTGTGATTGGGATTTATCGCCTACCACTGGACTACGTGAAGTCCCTGGTTAGTGTGACTTTTTTTTAGTTAAATGATTTTATTGATCAATAATAAGTTGATTTGGGTTATTATGTATTATCAAATGAATACCCTTGGTATAGGAAAATGATTTGGTGATTAAGTGATAAATGTTATTTTGGAAGATGTTCGTTTTGTTAGGAACACTATATGCCCAAGGAAAATAGAATACAATGAGGTTTCATTTGTAGAGTAATGGTGGATTTTTATCTATGTTTTTGTTGTTGATTTATAGTGATTTGGGTTATTTATGGAAATGATTAACCTATAACAGAGAATATGTAATGATGTTAATCACTTTTAAGTATGTGACTTTAAGAGTATTTTATGTCATTTGGAGATACAATGTATCATGGGAGACTACATAATCAAATTCTTCTATATTTTGGGTTTCAATATTAGTTTGGATTATATTAAAGGATTGTAAGGACAATTCGTTATTGAATGGTATCTATTTAACTTTGGGGTATTGTTGGTTTAATTTTAGAAGTTAAGATTAGTGCATATTTATCTCAATGAATATCCTTTTGGGGGATCATTAGATCATTCACTAACCATTTTGGTTTTGATTAATCTTCAAAGACAATGTAAATATATGGTTTATCCTACATGGATCATGTGATTCTATAGAAGTTTATTCTAGTTCTTCCAGTGTGACCAAGTCTTCTTGAAAACTCATCGTTTAAAAAAAATTGAGTTAGTGGTGGAAATTTATTAAAGAATGAAAATCTACTTAAAATTTAAGTATATCTCATAATGTTCTTAGTCAATATCATAAATGAATTCCTCTTCCTTATGTAATGTAACATTAAAAAAAAATGTTGTCCTAGATGGTACATTAAATCATCACTAATTTATGGCTTTGGGATTGTTGGCCTTTTCATATCCATGTTCTCTACCACTCTCCATCAGATAATTGATGGTTAGATTTCTCTTCCATATCCATATTTTCCTACATGGAACCCTAGTATGTGTTATTTTCGGTAATCTTCATACTTTCCACTCTTTATTTTAAATAGAGGCCTCATTAATTCATTTTTCGATGTGGGATTTCAACTAAGATATTTTGAAACGTCAAAAATGTGTTATCCCAATACCCTATGTTTTCTTGGACCGATGGTATTTCAAATCATCATAGATTGATGAGTTTAAGGACCTCAATTTTATACTTGTTTGTGATTGATGACCTCAATCACTACCTATAAATATTTACGTTTTTCCTCCAATTATATGTCTCTAATTGCCACCAATGTTCTCCTAATTGAGATCATAATTTGGTGGTGACCCTTTCATTTCTCTTTTCCTTATATTAAGACTAAATTTTAGTAACCCAATTTCCGATGTGGGTTTTCCCACAAATATATTTTCTACTTTCAACCTTTTATTTTCGAAGAACAATTTAAAATTGCGAGGACTCAATTTATTGAAGGAGGGGAGAATGTAACACCCTAGGATTTCAAAGTGTGTTATTTCTTAAAAATAATTCAATAACATGCACTACACGCAACACCGAGTTCAATCACACCATGACGTACAAAAAAAGCCCTTAAAAGAGGTCATGAACAGTATTAACTACATTTTGAACTTTATATAATCCTTATAATTTTAGAATCCCTATTATGAGTTTCTTAGTCATAATGCAAGAACAGATTGATATTCAGTATTGCACTTTTATCAACTTTTAATAGTGAAACCTTTTTAAATAAAATATTTTAAACTATCTGAATAAATTGGGACATCAAAAAATTTAAAATGAAACATCCCAAGCTTCCACGGTACGCTTTCCTTTGAATAAAATAGTAGCGTGTGTTGTACGCAACCTTGAGTTTTAACACACGCCACAACCAATCAAACTAGCCGTTATGAATAGTAATACCTAAATTTTGAAATTATATATATTTTATATTTTAAAATGGACTTCATTTTTGGATTCGGAATATCGAATTTAGCCTAAGGTGAAATTTTGGTACTTTTCGGATAACTTTCATATTTTGATGAATAGTAAAAATTACTAAATTTTAATTAAAAACAACCTTTTTAATAAAAATAATTAATAGTGATAAATTGTGAATTTGAGTGTTTTTAAAGTATATTTAGAATATATTTTTACCATTTAATATAATTTTGGTCATTGGACATAATTTTACAATTAAACCGAACATAAACAAGTGTCAATCTTTTGATAGTTATTACCTCTTAAAAACACGCTTTTTGTTTTGACAGCGGGAATTAATTTTAAATTAATTTCTTCCACTTCTGTGTTTTGAATTTAGAAAAATGGATTCCATATTTGGAATCAGGATTCCCAAATTGTGTAAATAGGTATCTTTTATTTTTAGACATTTTGAATAATTACTGTGGTAAATATTTTATTTACCATGGTTAAGGGTAAATCCGGTAAATAAGGGTTAAAAAATAATATTATAATAATACAAAATTACCCTAAAACGTGTCCTAACCTTATTGGTAGACACATACCCGACCATGGGCATCCTTGGGTCGATTTGGGGGCCCCTTGGAGCCACTTGTATGTGGTAGGGACACATTATATTAATAAAGTTAAAATAAAAATAAAAATGGCATAAGCTTACATCTTTTAGAAGAACAATTTTTACATAGGGTTATACATGTCGGATTTTCGATTATAAATATTCATTAGAAATAGAAAAAGATTTCCTACATAATTATATTTTATTTATAATTTTTAGACATCCAATAATTTAAATTATTAATGACACAATAATGATGCAATGTTTACCTCATTAATAAATCATTTAAATAAATAAGATTATAATGATTAAAATATTATCTAAAACCTGTCCAATTATTATTGGTTGAAGTTATTTAGAAAATGAGTCATCTTATCTTCGACCTCAATTATTTTTGGACCATTATAAACCGAATATAATTATATTATAAAGTAATACTTTCACTCTTTCCTAAAGAGCCCCTCCTCTCCCTTATAAAAGGAGACCACTTATACTCATTCCTCACACCTCTCAAGCCACTTGGCTCGTCCAAACCCTGACCGAATAATCTCCCAACTTCCCTCACTACAACCTATAGGCCTTAGTTGGATCAGAAAGCCAACCTAAGGAGCCCTTTTGATCAAATCAAAAGGAAGAACCTGAAAAATAGGTAATGTTTTCAGCACCCCTTTTCAAGTTCCTTTCTTCTTCCACTTCTTATTTCTTTGTTCTTACCATTATAAAATAATAACTCCAGTATCTCACATATACTGTGATGTTATTATAAATATGGTACAACCATATTCAGTATTCTATCCACCCTTTGAATAACATGTCACCATACGTGCGTACGTACGGCTTACCGTCTCCACGTCGTGGTGTAATTGTTATTCAATATATTATTATTTTGATGGGTATAATAATGATGTGAAACTCATGTAAATAATTAATATAACATGTTAATTATTCTTTATATATGATATAACATCCATTTATATATTATTTTAATATCAAAAGAATGATATTGTCGCTCGTGCGTACGTACGGACTACCGTCTCCACAAACGCGATAAGATTCATTCTCCATCGTATCCATTCAAGTATAATTATCATTTGATGATTTAAAAATAGTATCTAAGGACTTGATATCATTCTGGATATGAATAATATACATCCCATTAATAACGAACATGGCTCACATAACAAAGAATATAAATTAAAATGAACCCGTTAACACCCGAAATAACGATAATTCTAAGATATTATTAACAAATCAATGTTAAAAGATCATATATGATATCATATTAAAGTAAATGATTCTTGTATTATTCAATAACAATTATTTCACCATTATACAGTAGTTAAACCTACCATCGACCAAGGAAAAAGTACAAGTAAGGGATTTTCTTATCTCACTTTCAATTCCGTGAGATTTCCATTGTTCGCCACTAAATTATTCAAAGTGGTGTATTAGGTACTGCCATTTGATATATATTATCATGATTCTCTTTATATTCATGTTATTATGTAAATAATTTGGTGGTTATTAACTTTTGGCCATACGACTCAGTTGATTAACGTGGTAAGGGGTTTCTTATCTCACTTTTAATTTCGTGAGATTTCCATTATTCACCGCCTAATTATTGCATGTGGTGTATGTGTACTGCCTATGATTGTATTAATTGTGTAATATACTTTAATTTATGGGTATTTACATCATCTGGGTATGATACTTCTTTCATGGGTGTATGTTTCGTAAGTTTCCTAATCGATAAGGGAATTTGAAATTTCAATTTCCACTCATTTGGCTTTACGCATATTTCATTGATTATATTACTCCAAGATTATGTGTGGAATCACTATTCATTTGATTATGTCATAATTTCCACTCCCCTTCCTATGGATATACGTTTGATACACATAATCACTCCATTGATAATTCTCAATTCATTGATATGAATTTGATACGAGTAATTTTAACTCATTCTCCATTTGTTGAGTTAAACATCCAATTCGTTGGTGTTGTTTTTACAAGAATATGTTTGAATGTCCTTTGATTGTTTTACACTGAATATACAATCATATTTAGTGTATTTATATTTGTCACACATAATTATGTCATTGATTTATCCTTAACCTAAGGATACAACCTTTATGGGAGATTTCATCTCAATTTATATTCCATTGAGACTTCTTTGATGATATACACCAAATCACTTTTATGTGGTGTATATAATGTACTTTGACATAGTATATCATGAATCCCTTTATTCTCATGATATTACAAAGTTTTGATTACCTCAATTATTTGTATTCAAGTGTCTATTTTGGTTAGAATCTCTAACCAAAATACCATTTTTAAATGTTTTAAAGACTTATTCATCTAAACCTTTCTCATTAATGTCCATGTTTTAAAAATGGTTTTAAGGATTTATTTATATGGACATTAATGTTTAGAAATTAAAACTCCTTTTAAAAAGTTTCAAAGTGGTATGGGACACTTTGATTCAAAAATCTACTTTTAAATGTTTCTTTACAAATAGTGTGACTTTTAAATGTTTTCAAGAAAAGGGGGATATTTCTCTCAAATAGTTTTGATGATTATTTTCATCTATGTCAACATCCTTCATTATTCTTGATTGAGGTTAATGTGATACAATACAATCTTCCATATTGTATCGAATGAGTTATGTTTGACTGTGGATGTGTTGTTTTTATACCATTCATGGTTTGTGGTAAAAGTATTGACATTTCGTATGCTATTTTTAATACGAATGTTTATGTTATGTTTAAACATGTTCATATGAGGAATGCATTGGACTTAATAAGTGACGGGTGGAGCCCGCTATAGCTCCTCGATGCATCGGTAGGTCTCATGAGACAAACTAGTGTCTTGGAACAAGGCCTTGGCAAAATCTTATTTGTAGTCTTGGCACGAGGTCTTGGCTATGTGGTTATGATAGTCTGGAATTATGCATTCCATCATTATGAAAGTGGTTATTGATATTGCATGTGATCATTCAACTAGTAGAATATCCATGTTAGTAAGTAAATGGCATTATTTCATTTTACCTTTTCCATTTTATGCTGAAGTTCAAGTTTAAAAGGGTTTTGTTTTAGTTATAAATTACCTTAAGTGTTTATGCTTATTTATGAAAGCTTCTGCTATAATGTTATCCTTACTGAGCATCTGAGCTCACCCCTTTCAATGTTTTATTTTTCCCAGGATTATGAAGAAGTAATTTATGAATGACCTGCAGGGATAGTATGAGGGGATATGAAGACAAGATGTTTTTTTTATGATGTAATGTAAAACTTATGGATGTATCTAGTGTTTCCAAGGCTACTAAACCAATTGGTCTTTCATTATTTGATCTTTCTTGTGATCATGCCAATGTTATGTAATAATTCACCGACTCTGGGTAACTAGGGTCGGGGCGTTACACTCCTATTCAATTATCTAATAGGTTTTGATTTCCCCTTTATTCATGAACATTTTAAGAACCCTCCTTTAGAAGAAGATGATTCCTATTATCCATAGTCTCAGGTGTCTTAGTTTTAAGAAAATAATTCATGGATATCAATAATTTTTCTGATGATCAAGTCATCATTGGTTAGGGTTTAAATTATTAGCGTTTTCTCCCTCTATATTTATTACCTACCTTCACATTATAGTCTCCCATATTTATGATACATTTCTTTTATTTTTTATTTCTAAATAGTATTATTCTTCTTGTTGTAATTCCACATTATTAATGGATGAGTCATGTGTAGTGTAATCATAAACTTCAAAGTCATCAGAAGTGGTGATGATTATTCCCTATACTCTAAGATAGTACTATATACGATTGGCTATAGCTGATTTGGACCTATATTTTAACATCTTCCACCTATGAATTTTTTTTTACATTAAGACCTGGTGAATCATCAATGTCTATGGAAAAGTCCTCCTCTTAAAACATTAATTAATATTCTAGTATATCTTTCATTATCGATCACAATATCATTATTACTAGAAATATATTGAACATTCCAATCCCCTGAAAAAATCGGAATTTTCCCATGATTTTCAAGAACATGTTATTGAATTCTTCAAAGATAATAAGTTTAAAACATTGAATGCATCTACGGTCGCATCCTGTATCTTGAGTAGTTGTTCAAGAAACAGAATAGGTGACTGAATGTGTTATTTATCCAGGGAAACTAATTTAATATTACTATATTGGGGAGAAATACCCAAAATCAATATCAATATATATTTTATTGATAAATAAAATATCATACTTGTAGTTAAATAAGAAACATGAGTCTCTATGCAGACCATATCAATGATGTTCCCATCCAAAACTATAGAAAGAAGATGAAAATAATTTGGAATGGTCCCTAGATATTTGATATCCACTAGAGTGTGAGAAATACTTTTTATAAAAAAAATTGAGAGTTTCTTTGAATTATATTAATTTGAACCCTCAAGATCAAGGAAACAACATCCAGGTATTCTTTTTCTCTAATATTCGATCACTTGTAGACCAAACTCAAAATCCCATGGAGTTTTTAGTTGTGAAAAAAATTATCCCATATTTTAAAAATGGAATCATGAAAATATCATTACTTTCTATAAATTTTAATACAAAAATATTCCGGAATATTTTTCATGATTTTTTATTCTATATAGATATGTGGCATGATATGATTAATGTGGGTGGTGGTGAACTAATTCGGGCAATGAAACTAGCCCAAGGAAATACTTATCAGCTTAAAAATACTGGGATTTTGAAGGTGTTGAACTGGGCCTAGTATGTCAAAAGAAACATTATGGTTGGGAGATTATTCTATAAGTGTAAATCAAAGGACAACTGATGTCGGTAAAACCAGAAAAACAGCCAAATAAATGTGAATCTCTATACCAACCATATTTCAAATTATCCTCACCAAATAACTAGATGATAATATGGTGAGGATCAACTAATCCAATAATGAATCATTATATTAAACTGAAAAAACTATTAACAAACATATTGAAATTATAAATATAGGTCCTAATGTGGAAAAATGATATCAATAATGATAGGTCGTGAAATGATGAATCTTTTGTAAAAATTTCTATCGATATTGAAACCATCATATGATTTTTATTGAACCCTATATCCTTAGGAAAATTTAATATGAAAAGTATAACCACTTATTTATTTTAGTGGGATATAATCCATATTTAATAATTTATTTAATCCATCCACAACATAGTAAGTGAAGTCTTGTGAGATTATCTCAAATGATATATCTCACTTTTGAATTAAAGAATTAAAACATGCCATTCTTCCACGGAGACAACGGATATTAAGAAAAATAATATTGGTTAAATAAAATTGAATAACCCTTTGAATTTATTTATAAAATATTTACATTAAAATTAGAGGTCACATCTTACTTATTGGAATTCCATATACATAAATGAAGGGTGTCTATTTTGTAGAACAAACTAAAAATAATAATTCCCTTAGAAAGGTTTAAAAAATATAATCAATCAAAAATTAGATCACAAAACCTTTATGGTGGATAAGGCTATGAAATTTAGGAATATTATATAAGGAGGTAATTTATTGATAGAATATGATATTTATTTTTTTTAATTGGTATAATATTCTCCCATATTTCCTCCAATGACACTCTCATGGAGTGTCATTTTTAGGGGGGTTTCTGACATGATATCTGATCTAAGTTCATTCTCTTAAAAGTCCCCACATATGGTAAAGTATTTAACATTGTGATGGTCGATAATAATATGTTAGGGATTGTTGATATACTATGTTCTTTGACTATAGTTAAAGTAATCCACATTTATTCTCCTTATTAAAAAACAGGGGTAATCTTGAAGGGAAAGAAATATAACTGTTCAAAAACCTTCTGACCTTATCTCTTTAGTTCTCTAAGGGTTTCAACCTAAGATATATTTTTAATGTGTGTATCATGGATATTATAAGCCATATTTTTAGGATAATATAAATAATTTTCATCAATTTTTATGATTAAGAAACCTAGAGTTCTTCATATATGTGCCTTCCACACAAGAGTAATATGAATGATTATTCATATACCAAAGGATCTCACATAATGTTAGATGAACCTAAGGGATCTAGGACCTATTTTTGAATTTAGAAAGAATGAGGATAAAGGTGGGATTATTATTATTATTATTTTAATCCTAAAAATAAGCCTAATTATATGTTCTTATAAGAATTTGTGATGAAACCTATGGTCTTATAATCCTATCCAGAAATGGTTAGAGGTTCCATTCTTATTTCTTCATCTATGGTTGTAGATTTATCATATACAATTACAAAAAATTATCTTTTATCATCTAAAGTGAATGATAAATTAATTTTTTGAGCGGATATTATTCTTTGTGAAATATATATTACTAATACATTAAGAAATATTAAGTAGAATGGTTTGTAATTAACCCCATTTAATGTGGAGATACTTGACATTAAGGTCATATGAGATATTCATCTTATTTAAATAGATATATCCATCCTCATATTCAAAATTGATAGGATTATTTGATCAAGACCTCATATTTATTTCTATCATCGTATGTTCTTGTTTATTTATTCATATTCTAACACTCGGATCATCCATGTTGAGTGGATTCCTTGATCACAAAGATTAAGACCTATTATCCCAGAAACTGGGATATTCAATTATAAATTAATGAGATTTTTTTTTTAAATTTTACTAAACATAGTTATGATATTAACTTCTATTAGTCATGGAAT
This sequence comes from Viscum album, assembly GCA_963277665.1. NCBI lineage: Eukaryota > Viridiplantae > Streptophyta > Magnoliopsida > Santalales > Viscaceae > Viscum > Viscum album. The sequence continues at coordinate 1,649,516,399 of OY728121.1, read as the reverse complement.
TGTATTTAAATTTATTTAGTTAGTATTATTTAAGATTTACATTGGATAAAAATGATGAATTTTATATTAATTTGACTCTAGGAATGAGACTCATTTCATTTACATTAAATCAAATATCCCTCATATAACTAAAGAACAGGAATGTATAACTTAATTATCTCAAGATAAAAGGTAGAATATTCTCAAGAATGTTACCATGAAAAGATATAAATTTCATTTCAAATAAGGTTGATATATGTATTCAAGTTATCATTGATTAGCAAAAGCTCAACTAGGTGACTCTCAAAATAAATCATTACCTTGGATCTATGATCATTTTAATTTTTATCGGAAATTAATATGGTCTTATAAGACTTATCAGGGGTATGGATTTCCCGAACTAAGTTTGAGAGAGTTATATATTCCTAATACTATCTTAAAGAGTACATAAGGGAACTATGAATATCTCTTGATGTCTTGTGGTTTAGTGAATACTCCTAAAGTATCCATAGCCTTTAAGAACTATATATTCTATAGGTACCTCAATAACTTTTTATCATGTTTTTCAATAATATCATTGTTTATTCCATGGAATGTGAGGATCATGGGGACCATATTGAGATCATTCTTGGAACATTGAATAGTTTTCACATGTATGGAATGTTATCTAAATAATATTTTTTCTATTTAATAATTAATTTTATAGGGTTTTTTTCATATTGAAATGGAATTTATATAGAACCAGATAAGACTTAAGAGTCTATGTATTTGAAAATTATTAATAATATTTTTAAAATAAGAATATTCTTGGGTTTATATTGGTATTTCGAATGGTTTTTTGGGATTTCAAAAATTTTGTATCTTCCTTTACCTGTTTTTTATAAAAGGGGGTAAATTAGAATATAATTATGAGTTCCATATATCCTTTGATGAGTTACTAAATAAATTTATATATTCTCATTTAATGATCCATCTAATCCTGGTGAGGGTCACATGGTGTATTATGATACCTTAAGTGTGGTTTTGGGTTTTGTTTTGATGTAGTGTGATCATGTCGTGGTGTATGGATATCACCAATTCTTCCCTCATAAAAGTAAATTCCCCACCCAAGATCTAGAGTTATATATTGTGATATATTAATTGATGATTATATTACACCACTAATTTAGGGATAAATATATTGTAAATACTTTAAAAAAAACATAATGTATATTTTCTCTCAAAAAGATCAAAATCACATGGAGGTATTATAAGTATATTACCTTCAAACCCTTCAATCTAGTCTAGTTTATACCCTACATAAATAGAATATATTCACTAACACTCTTAAAAATAAATTTACAATATAGGTTCTAAAAAAATATGCGTAAGGTTTGAAATTGTGGGTATTTTTTAATGAAATTCACCAAGATATATAAGAAAAGTATGATCATGTATCAATAGAATGTCAAAAAGTCTAGCCCTTTATGTTGCATTGCCTAGATGGATCATGAAATGACACTGAGAGGGGAGGTGTACATGCACCCAAATTTTACTAATATTTTACCTTCTTACTAATTAACCCATCTTACTCTTGAACTTATACCCTGGTTAAGAGGTACAAATCAACTTATGTTAAATCAACCACAACTATGAATATAATTCATAATTGAGAAATAATGGAAACACATAGAATTTTCACAAGGATTGGACTCGAAGTGAGGTCCTAATCTTTGATGTGTTTGACTTTACTGAGAACACAAATTTTCTAATCACTATGACATTTTAGTGACTGAAAGAGAAGTTAATTTCTCACACACGTGTGAGGATGGTATCATCCACTTCCCTATTATGGAATTGTTTATACTAGAACCACCAATACATCAATGGAATTGAATACAAAGGTAACAATTTTTCTTCAAGAATCCCTCTAGAACCACCAAAAAATACATCAACTACTATAATATGATCAAATGAACTTCTTGTATGTTTTCTATTTTCTCCACTCAAACTCACTGTGATTTAATGTCACAGTGGTTCTTTAATCTCAATGAGTTTTGATGAATAGGAAGAACAAAAACCACAACTATAATCTCTTCTTAAATTCACCAGGATATTTTATTCTTTCTTGAGAGAATCCATACATAAACCCAACCTCCATCCTACTCTATAGGGTACATAAAAATAAGATATTCAATAAAAGATACATAATTGGTCCTTTACAAATCTCATTATTCTTCATCAATACAAACAGATGATAATTAATGGAAATAGTATTGGATCTACCTAATTTTTTATCATTAATGGAATTTATTCTCTTCTAAGTTGAACTTATTATTCATATAGGAATAAAATTGAGCAATGTCAAAGAATCTTCTCTCAACTACATAGAAAATCACAAATCAATTCTTTCACATGTATTTCAAAAACATATAACCATTTATTTTTTAGATTATTCATAGAAATATTTCAATATGATTCTTCTTTTGTACACATAGGGGTGAGAAAGTTATTCAACAACTTTCTCAGATAACACATTGATTTTATAATTTTTAATTGTGTTCCAACATTATCCTACAACCAAGTGTAGCCTACGAATATGAGGGACTCATTTTCTTCGAGATACTATTGGTTTATTACACGGTTAAGCTTTTTTATTCATTAAATAGAAAATCTATGGGATATAATTTTTTCTTCTTGACAAAAATCAGGTAAGAACCTAAATCTTCTATTTATTTTTCTTCACATGAATGAGAAAGAGTGGATATCCTTATTTAGTCATCTTACATGGGTAAATATATATTTATATCACACGAATAATACTATTTCCTGAGACCAAGAACATGGAAATATATTTTATTCATGCATCATTATCTGTATTATCTTCATGAAACCGTAGTTCGTAGAACATAGGCAAACGTCGTATTATATGAGATATTCACATAACTATTTATTCCTAAATTATACCAACATATTCTTCTAGCACCGGTTTTTATTTAATGTAAAAAATCCATTTAAGAGATTTTGTGTAAATATGAAGCTCCTTCTAGAATATGTCAACTGTGTTTTTCATTAATTAATTGTTGGCTTAGCGTCTCAATATTTATAGAAAATATTCACCCCACAATATTCAAATTTTGTGTTGAGTTTATAAATTTGAAATTCAAAAAAATATTGAAGAGGTTTTTTCATCAATTATATTCAATAATAAAGGTTTCAAAATATCATGTTAATAGGATTCCATTGTAATTAAATTTCTCATTATCTAAGCCTTCACTATGAAACATCAAAAATAATTTAATTGGGACTTCACAAAATCCTTGTTCATTCTCATCTTGTAGAACATTAATTGATCTCATGTACTATAATAATGAATAGAAACAAATTTTCATACTTTTTTCATTGTAATCTACATGTTTGTAGAACTTACTCTATTTATTTGTATACTACATCATATTCTTCATACAACTTTCATCACATGTTGTGTACTTCACATACCTACTTTGCCAAACCCCATCTACATACTCACTTACTAAAATTCATTATATATACATCATATGTATTTGAAAAGATTCCCTAGTATGATCCACTATATTTTTATTTTTTGGGGTAGCATAAGCTTCGGGTGATGAAACACACACACAAAAATGGAAGAACACAAGAATTTATGTGGTTTGGTAGTATGACGGCAACCATGGAAGAAAGGTGTTATTTATAGATTTTTTCTCTGGTTGAAATATTTTTGGATCAATAGTATTATAATTAATTTTTCAACATTACAATTCCATTGGATTTGATACCATTATAAAGAGGATAGAAAAGATAATTTTTCATCAGTTTATTGGGTAGTTTATCAACCCTTGAAATCATTTATGGTCATTGGTTTTTGTCCACTGTATTGGATTCCCACTAAATAATGATGCTAAATAAACTCTTTCAAAAAAATAATACATTACTCCTATTTCTCCCATAATTGAGAGTATCCCCACAAATCCCCCTTAAACTAATTTGGGGTTGGTTCTAGACATGTATTCTCCTTACAGGATTCTAACATTTCTTTTGGAAGAACCTTTTTCATCATGTATCCGCCATTATCATTTGGGTGAATTTTCTCAAATATAAATAAAATATCACACAAGACATAATTCATCTAGTGATATCACACATCGATGTGTTTGAACTTGGAAGGAAATTTTTGGTTCTTGGTGAGATTAATTGATCTGACTATCGCAATAGATAATGTAATTCAACTGAATCTATCCTAGATCCTATAAAAACTTCTTATTCAACAACATCATCTTAATTCCTTTGTAAATTATATTATACTTTTCTTCAATGGTATACGGGTCAAAACACTTCTGATTTTTTGGTTTCTGCAAGACTTCTCCCCCTAAAAATGATACCAGGTACCTAGATATGGATTTACCCATGTCAATATCTTAATCCATATATGTGTCTATGTTTCCTTTCAAAAAAGGTTTTCCATTAATAAAAAAATGAATAAACATACCTTAATTACACCCCAATATCTATTTGAAAATTTTATAATTCTATTTCCTAGGATTTGATAAGAATTCACTAATAACTCCCACATCATGAGAAGTGTCAGGTCTGGTTCACACCATAGAATAAATAAGATTGATGAAAAATGACTAATAAGGAACATTTTCTACCGATTATATTACCTATTTATATGAAGAACTCTAATTTATATTAATCCTTAAGTGACTCATAAGTGGAGTACTAACTATTCTAATATTACTCATTTTGAAACATTCATAAGCCTTCTCAATGTAAATTTCATGAGATTACTAAATCTTGTAGTTTCTCCTTTCATGAGTTATTATCATACTAATAATATGATTAGTTTCCCCCAAAGTTCATAATTTCAAAATACATATTCAACTCTTTATTCAACATTAAGATCTTGGTGATGTCTCTGACAAAAATCAGTATATCATCAACATAATGAAACAAGATAATAAAATCACCTTATTTTTTTTGATGAAAATACAGTGATCATTAGTCATCCTATTATTCAAATCTATCTCTAAGAATGAATCAAATTTAATATAATATTTCCTTAGTCACTCTTTCATAACATATAAACATTTCATAAGTTTACATACTATATTTTCTTAATCTTTCACTTAAAATGCATATGGTTTCTCTAGGTAAATATCCTCATCAAGATTACTATGTAATAACTCTATATTTACATATCGTGTTTGACCATATAGGTTTATAATTTCCCCTATCCAATGAAAAAATCTAATAGGAATAATTTTTAAAATAGGAAAAAATCATCAATTTTAAAACACTTCTTCTTATTGAATCCCTTCAAAGACATTCTAACTCTATAACATGTTTGTGAGATACCGTCCTCTCATTTAATTATATACACACATTTGTTCTTGAGTAACTTCATTCCATGTGGTAAATACACTACATAAAATGTATGGATATTATGTAAACATCTCATATCTCCTTCCATGGAATTTTTCTATTCCATGTTCTGTTGAATCCCGATTACATCATAATAACTATTTAGCTCTACCCCATTAGTGAGCATCACATACTCATGTGGTGGGTATCTGGACTCAATTTTCATTCTCCAGTGGATATCCTCAATGAAATTAGGAAAAAATTAGTTATGGATTGTCATATGATGATAAAATATCAGTATATGGAAACATATTACCAAGTAGTTATTTGTAATTATTGTCGTGAATCATTCTCACACAAGTTGGGACTGATGGTAGGGAGACAAGTTTTAGATTGACCGGAATTTTCCTAGACAAAGATTCACTTTATTTCTAGGTTTATCCAAATCTTTAATGGTTTTATCCAAAAGAAACACAACCTCTATTCTTCTTACAATCCTCATACAGATAAGATCCCAATGTTTATATCAAAACTCCTAAAGATCATATCCCAAAAAGATACATTGCTTTCCTTTTCCATCTAGTTTCTCCCATTAATATTTTTGGAGGTAAAAAAATACCCTAAAAACACTCAAGTGTTTATATGAAACAAATTTACCAATTAAAACACTTTAGAGAATATCATAGTTTGGTGGAACTGGTGGGAAATGTTTATAAGGTCAACATTAGTCCTCATTGCCTCCCCCGAAAGTTGTTTTCAATCTTTGAATTTTAGAGAATCGACATGTATCTTCCCAATTTGTTTTGTTAGTCCTCTCATATATACCATTATGTTGAGGCATATTTAATTATAATTCATTCATCCTAGTTTAGAAACTCATGTAATTCTACTCAAATAGACCATGGTTCTGTCTTCTATTTCTAACTCGCACACAATTTAATTTTCCGTATGTTTCACATACCACATTCACATGGAAATTTGTGAAAACATCCTACATTTGACCTTTATTTTTAGAAGAAAACCCCCCAATTTTATATAATTTTCATCTAGTATGATAACAAAATGAATACAACATCTCATCTAATTAATTCTCATCATTAAAAAAATCAATGTGAATCAAATCTAAAACATTATCTTTTATGGATGATAAATAACCATGAAATGAAACTTTTTGTTTTTTCCATTTTGAAATTAGCATATATAGAAAAATGTATACCTTTTATTACTGGTAATATAACCTACATGGAGAGTATTTTTATTCCTCTCCCACATGTGACTAATCCACTTATGACGAACATCTATAGGGCCATCTTTTCTAGATACGTTGACTTCACCTCCACACTGTCCGGAATCTGTGAGAAAAAGAAAAGTATCATTCTTGAAATTATTAATTACCATGCTACCTTTGGTAAGAATCCATTTACCATTATCAAAGGAAGTAATACATCCAACATTGTAAAACATTCTAATTGATATCATATTGAGATGAATATCCAGAACATTCTTCACATATTACAACACTAACATGTATCCAATATTACTCTCCAAAATATTTTACCAATACCAATTATTTTAGATGCAAAATAATTTCCAATATTCACGATTCTAAAACTCCCAAAATTATAAGTTGATAAGAAATATCCTCTAGTAGTGTCATGGAAGGGGGTCCCTGAATCAGTCACCCATGTTGATTCTTCCCTTGCAAGATTGACCTAATCATCTTCCTGGAAAAAAAGATCTCTTCATTGATAACTACAATATCATTATTTGTATTTTTTCTATCCCGATTTCTCTACATTTCCTTTAGTTTCAAACACTCCAAAATTAAGTGTTCTATCTTTCTATAATGGTGTCACTTCATGACATATCTTGATCGGGGTATCGATCAATTCATATTTTTATAATTTGGTCATGGTTTTCTCTTCCACTTCATCTTCATTTCCATTCTCACTTCCCTTGAATTTTAATGATAAGGGAATGATTTTTTAGTACATACCATATCCTTCCTTTGAGATTCTTCATTTATGATTTTCTCTTTTACTATTTCTATATTGAAATTTTGAAGTGGAGATGAAATGATTACCATAACAACAAGTGTGCCCCACTTATTCCATAAAGAACTCAACATCAACAGTGCCTATAACTCATTATCAACCATTTTTTTATAGAATTCAACTGATCAAAAATACCATGTAAATTGACTATATTATATGATACATAGTCCACATCCTTTAATTTATGTTTATAATTTAGTGTATCATGTCTTTTATTATCTCTACAGTTTTCCTTTCATATATATTTTCTTATTTTTTTCTATTGAACACAAGAATCATGTTCGTTGAAAAAAAATTTAATATACTCTTGCTGATAAAATTATTGGCATAGTCAGTGCACTTCCTATTTTGAAATACCCACTCCTCATAAATTGGCAGGATATATGTTGATTTATTCTCATCAAATTCACCACTATCTATTAGATTTTTTAATGGATTTGTTATAGGCTTAGTAGCCACCACTATGGGATTCAATAAACAAATAACATAAAAAAGGACTTTCATTTTGCTTTTATAGAAATAATAATCAAAATAAGTGAGTTTAATCATGTTAGTAGAAATTTCCAATATTTATGAAATGAGAATATTTAAAATCTAACTATACAGATGCGTCCATCATGGTTAAAATAGTTCTAAATGATTTTCATATTACTAAAAATGGACTCTAATTAACCAATATATTTGACAAAAAAATTCAATGTTCTAGATCAAGTTATGAGATTCCACTGACATGGATCATTAGAAAAGTCACATGAAAACCCACCAAAAAGTCACCACTAGTGTGAAAAATATTTTATTCTCTAGAATGGGGATAATGTATCACCCTAGATTTGACTCAAAACATTAACAACCTGTGTAGACTCTATTACATCTATTTATCTAAAATTGTTCATGTCGTTGGAATATTCTTGAAGATCTCCTCGATATTATGTCTTCAAAAATTGACACCAACCAACATCAATTTTCTATTCATTGGAAAACCTCTCTGAACTAACATTGATTCGACCCTGGTGCCTTTGATACAACATTTGTATGGCTGTAAAATTTTCTAGCAATGAAACACCAACTGAATATGACAGAAAAATGGAAGAATTCATGAATTTACATGGTTCAACAGTGTGACTATTGGCATAGGAGAAAGGGATCACAGTTCTATATTTCCTCTCCAGATGAAACATTAGAGGGTCACTAGTATTAATGTTATTTTCTCAACATTATAATTCCATTGTATTTGATCCCATTTTAAAGAGGGTATAGAATCCAATTTCTCTTCAATTATTTGGGTATTTCATCTACACTTGAAATCGTTCATGGTTTTATGCTAATGTTCACCATGTTTTCCTCACACAAAAGATAATTCTATAGAAACTATGAAAGACAAAAAATAATCCCTAATGATTTCTCCCCTAATCGGGAGTTTCCCACAAAGGAATGTCTTGTATACATCATGAAAACCCATTATATCATGTTATTCCTTTTCTACATATTACATACATCATGAATACTTCACTTGGAATCTACTGCATACATATATCACACACTTCTACAATATTATGAACTGTATGCATCACATACTTTTTCTATCACAATAATACACACAACATGGAATCTTCTCATATTATATTGGAAAACCGATCACATTCTAACCATCACAAGCCTGCCCCACAGGATTTTCATGTGATATTCATGAATACATCACATGTTCCTTAATTTTTAATCAACAGTCCTCACAAAAAAATCCACCCATGTGTAATAACTTCATTTTACATTCACAATCACTATGATAAATTCTTCACTTTTTTGATTTTTCTTAACTATCAGATATTTTCTTGTAATTGCCCGATGGTTCATTTGGAAATTTATAACACACCTAATGGTTTAGTAGCCTACCTTCAAAAAACACCTTATTATATCTGGATGATATCTTTGTATTATCTCTCTCCAATTTATTATAGTAATGAAAAAGTAACCAGGAAGAACACATTAACACTGAAATAAATAAATAAAAATATGACCAACTTATAAGCCTTTATAATGATCTAAATCTCTACTTTATCATAAGGTAAAATTCCTAAACTTAGTCATTCAGAACTCCAAGTAGTGGAACTTCAGTGCCGGGTCTCACAATATCTAAATCTTTTAGAACACATGAACTATCTTCAATACTCTAAAATTCATGGAATTTCATATCTTATTTTTTAACCTCATGTAAATTTTACTACTTATTGTTTGGTAACTCAATACTTTTCTTCTCACAAAATCCAAGAAGAAACTCAAAATCAACTCACCCTTTATATAACCAACCAAGCTCCAATAAAGTTTTTCTTCAACCTTTATATCTCCATCCTTCTTTAAATATCATCCAATCACCTTTAGTGCCTCTAAATATATTTTGTTTTAACTTTTCCAAATCTCCCACTAAACATAGTGTGAAAATAGTTAAATATTCCTAAAACCTTGCATATAATTACCACTTTAACATAATTAATATCACATATATGGAATCCATCTAAGATTCATCATTATAAATTTGACTTCACCCAAGGAATAAGTTAAATAAAGAAAATATATTTCATTTTATCGTTATTTAATTTTAATAAAATGTACAATTATATTCTTCCATTACTATATTTTAAATTTACTTCTGTCATCTGAATCATGTAGCCTTCTAATTTTTTAAACAAGGTCATAAAATCCTCTTCATCTTCCACTGAATCAAAAAACTATTCCAACTCTAGCTTCTAGCCTCCCAACTTCTAATTCATCTACCAATTACTATTACTATTGATTAACTCATATTCGGACTATCATGAAATTATAACAACTTCCTTTCATGAAAAATTCACTTACAAATCTTGGAACACATTCAAAGTTCAAATCCATTGATTTCATTCTAAATTTAAAATATCATAGTTATGCATTTTTATAGACTCTATCTAGATTTACATTAGATCCTAAAAATCATAAAAATTCACAGAAATATCAATATATTCATATATCCAACAAGATTAACTTATGTTGCTTCATCTTCTAGATATATATTCCCTTCACTTCCAAGGTCGGTATTATGAATCCCATAGCCCTCTCAAATCCCTATATCTCCAAATAATGACCCTTACATATAAAATATTTAATATTACATGTCTTGGTGTAAAATATTTGGGACATTTATAATTATTCATCCTTTATATATTTCTAATACCTAAACATCATCCATCTCACTCCCCCTTGTATTTTTTAGTTTATCTCAACCAGAATCACAGTTGATCTCATCAATCAATGTGAGGTTTCATTCAATGAAAGTTTAGTAAAACATCATTAGACCTAATTGTTTCCCTTTCATATAGTTCAGTCTTAATATTTATAAAAAATACATCACCCTCTAATTACATTATTACTTATCATCCACTTCTCATATTTCGATAGTACACATTTGGAATTCTTTAACTCCTCAAATTTCTAAAATTGGTAGACTCTTATATTCCTTTTAATTTACTCTTACATAATAGGTTATTACTCCAATCAATCTCATTATAACTCATTTATTTTAAAATTTTCATTGATCGTGACCTAAACTTGGGAAATATATATTGTTACTCAGTAGGTAATAAATTTCCCATTACCATATTTTTTTCACACGATGAAAATATCTTCTATATGCCATTAAAATCATACATATTTCATAAGATATATTCCTCTTCTATTTTTCAATGGGTACATAAATAAATTTATTAAATATTAAAAACAATATAAATATTTCATTACTTTTTCACCTTCTAGTATACACACCTATACTTCACCAATTTCAGGGTTTTTAAATATCAAAATGTTAAAACTCATCAACATCCAAAAATCAAAAAATATTTCAACTTCTAGATATATCTATTTTCTTATAAAATCTCCCATCATCGGGAAATCATATCACCCCAAGTTATAACATATGTATTAATACTTCTAGAACATATATCTTAATCTTAAACTTATTCTCAAAAAAATATTCTACCCTAAAGGGTTTATAAAAAACAACACCTTCAAAAATTCCAATCGTTGGGTTCTTAAATATATCTAATTGGATTCATTTACAACACCCAAAAATCTATTGTATGCAAACTAACTTCACATTTTAGATACTCAAAAATTATTATCCACTCATATACTATCTTAAAGATAAGTTTCCTAAAACTCCACTACTAGATGGTGCATTTTTTTACAGAATTTAATCCTTTGTTGAAGAAATATTTTACAGCTAGGGAACTACCGAATTCGGAGTACCAGAATCTAGGGGTGTTCTACGATCCATATAATTCTTTCTAAAAAATTAAAACCATGTTTATGATATAATTTGGGATAAACCATTTGGATTGGTTAATAAAAATATATTCTTCATGTTTAGAATGGATGGTTTTTCATCCAAGGTATAAATTTTATAATGCATTCATAGTAAAACTACTGAAAAATCTAGATGGTTTCAGGTCTTCAAATGGGTGAAAATATTTAATAAAATTCCACACCTTCAACCTATGAATTCCCTTTTTAATTTAATCTATAATTATTCCATGAAATCTCAACTTTTTTAGTTTATGTTTGAATGTTAATTTATTTCCAAAAACATTCTCCTCTTTCAGTCTTGGAACAATATCTTTGGGGTTATTTTTCTCAGTATATCCATATATTCATTAATTTCATTTATCCACTACTTATTATAAACATAATTTTATAATATTTTTTTTTTAACATGTGATATAAGTTTTTTATTATTTCAAGCCTCAATTTTCTTCTCATTATCACGTGATCCTCCTATCATCCAATGATGTTTTCTAATTCAATTTTTTTGGTAGATTCTAAAAAATTAAATTATTCCATTCATCATTACTTTACTAATCATTTTACTAATCATAATTTTCCTTCACATACTCTAGTACACAACCATCTCCATTCTCATTAACTATAACTGAAGTTAAGATGTTACCATTCTTTAGTTATTTATCCTTTTCATCGCTTATCAATTATAAGAAGGATTTATTTTCAATTAATTTCAAATTATTAGAATCAACCAACTTGTGTAGTTGTTTTTTCCATAACCTATAACTTTTAACTTTATTTGAATTTCCCTTGAGAATTCCTTCATCTACTATTTCTTTGAGATTCCAAAAATATTTATTCCAGATCATCATTAAGAAAGGAATCTAGGAGACTTTGACGTATTTCATTGTGGGTTTGTTCTTGCACCACATCTCATAGGGACTCATGATTTATTCTATCATCAATAAACATATTTTTTAATATCAATAGTGGTATATACCTCTTCCTACCCAAATAAGTTTTAATGTTTATATATAGAAAAAATATTTCTTCTCAAATAAATCAATATTTTTTTTCCATTTTTTAACTCTATTTTGTTAAGGAGAATAAGGAGTATTACACTAGTGTTTAATTCCATGTTTATTCAGGTAATAATAAAATCAATTACTTGTTAACTCCTCACCGTTTTATATTATAAACTTCAAATTGAATACTACCATCTCTCTCTCAACTTCACAACTATATATTGTTAGCATCTCTGCAACTTCAAATTTATGTTTCATAAACAATACATTGGTCATCCAAGTGTAATAACTAATAAAACTGAAATTGAATATCTCCCTTTGGGGATTAATATATCATTGTTCTATGTAAATCACAATATGTAATATCAATTTCTCTAGTGGATTAAATCTCTATCTTTTTGTCACTTAGGAAAATGATCCTTCCCTTCTAGAATAGCCCAAAAATTTCATCTTCTATCATCATCAATTTTGGAAAATCTATCACGACAACTCCCTTTGAGATTATGATACTATTTTTTGGACAAGATAACCAATTAATTAGTGCCATCAATTATTTCCATAATTATAATTCAAATAGAAATAGTTTCTAGGGAACCTAATTAGTAATAAATAACCACTTGTTTTATTATCCATTATTATCATCCATTCATATCTCAGTCGTTATATGTGATGATAATTTTTTCATAAGATAACATAATTTCCCTTAATAAAATGTTATCTAACACTCAGAATGATTTGTTTAATTCCATAAATAAATAGAAAAACCATCGACTTGAACATCCAAGATTCTATTTTGTCCATAAAGATGCCTAATATTTTTTAGGAACAATCATTACAAAAGGAAACAACTCCCCCAACATGCACATTAAAAGTTTTTAATATTATTATATAACCTTTCATATTAGAGGAATAGTTGAAATTGAGTATCTAAAACATAAAAATTATATTATATTTTATAGAAACATCATCTAAAATAAATTATTCTTCTATATTTTTTCCTTAATTTCTTTTTATTTTTTATATTATGGATCTTATCCCAAAAGAGTAGTCATGCCCTCTTTAGAATAGTGACCTAATTAGTCAAATATTCTATAAATTTCATCCCAGAAATTAATTTATTTTTGGATTATTTAGATTTTTTGGGTCTTTTACCCAAAATTTTTACCTTCCTTCAACATTTCTTTACCTTTTCCTGGTATCTTTAAATTATTTTAGAGTTTATCCCCCTAGATTCTTATATAAGACTTTGTATCACTAAATATATCCTTTAAATATATACCTTCATTGTTAGTTTGTGCTTTTCTAGTAAAATATCTTTCATTTATAATATAATTTATAGATTCTGATATCATTTAGCGGGAGGGAAAAAATTATAAGTTTTTATCCACTTCTAATGGTGTAGAAAAAAAATTCACAATTAGTCTCACCCCATAATCACTAATTATTATTTGTAATCTCAACACTACTAGTAAAAACTCATTTATTTTCATGTTCAGTAAGAGATAATATCACATTACTTTTTTTACTAATGTTTCTAGTATCTTGGGACGAATCAACCTTTACTTCTATAGCTTTGTGTAAATCTTCACTCAAAAATTTTAATGTATTTTTGGCTTAAATACACATCGTTTGGGACTTATATAAATATTATTTTTGAGTGTGTAAATATATTTATTATGTTCTTGTAGGGAAAATTACTGTAAAAAGAAACACTCCACACACATTGGATGGAAAGGCTTTCCATAGCCCCCCCCCCCCCCCCCAACGTGTATCCCACATATAAATCCTTATTTATTGAATACATGTCTTGAAGGCCTGGGGGAATAAAGTACATTACATAGACCAACGAACCACTAATTAGCTCAAAGGCCCAGTGCATTGTCATGCCTACATCATGCTTCATCACCTCCTACCTACGTCATTCCTGCCACACTACCGACCAGTAGAAATTAACTCCCATTTATATTTGAATCCAGTTCTCATGTAGGATTATGGGGAGCCTTGATCCCCAAAATATCCACTCTTCTTTTTGTATCTATTTTTATATCTAGTTTTATTATCATTTTACCTTATTCCATAACTTTAAACATGACTATTTTAATTTCCTAAATATAATAATCATACTTTTTAGGAACATTTGTTTTCATTCATTCGTATTTTTTCCTTTTTTCTTTAAAATCCTAAATTGTTTCTTTATTTTACTAGTTTTTCTCAAGACATGACTCAGGTTAATATTTAAACATATTCTGTATGTAAGATCAGTCACCTTCCTCGTATTCACTACTTAATTTTTCTTTGATATTTTAAATATTATCTATGATGGTCTTAAACTTTTCCTAAAATTCATCTTCATATAGAGTACTTTTAGAAAAGTGGTATTCCTATTCTTTTCTCAATATACATATTTTATTTCTGGTGAACCTATTCTTACCATCAACAAAAATTTTAACATATTTTTATTTTTTTAACATTTTTTCTCATGGATTTTTCCTTCTAGATCATCAACATCTTACTCACCACCCATTGCCATTAGACAATTTATTACATATTACCTCATTTGAAAACATTTAAAACATTTTAGTGAAAGTTCATGTTTTTATTTACCTTTTACTTTTCATAAGTTCCTTGATATTAGAGCCATGATTTTCTTGTTCTCTTTATCCATCTCTTCATTTTATCCAATCCCTAAAAATCCTTATCTTATGGTTCTCATATTTTAGTATTCCACATAGAATTAATTGACATATCCTCTTTGATATTCCTTCTAAATTTTGATTATTTCCACATATCATTAGTAAAAAACTATAGCGTGGAACTCATCAATAGATAAGACATCTCTATATTCTAATGTATAGAATCTAGGATCATGGATATGAGGGTTTTTTCTCATAAACATGATGATGATAATTGAATTTTATAATGTGTCATTAAATCCTCTAATATTGATAATCTTATATTTCCTTCTTATGAGGTAGTCATCAATTTCCTATTCATTATCCATCCTTATATATTATAATTTACATTTAAATATCTAAATCACTTCTTCTTTTACATTCACATTTCATTTAAATATTCTTTCAAATTTTTCCCAAGTCTCATTAGCAGTTTGGTGACCCAAATCCTTTGTATATAATTTTATATTTACAAACATAATAATTTAATTCCACATCTTACTGTTATCCTAGAATTTTCTATTATAAAAAATTTCATTGGTACATAGGGGTGAAAATCCTATAGTTATTGCATCAACTACTTCTACCCCAAGTGAAGGATATGGTATTATCTAATTATTCCACCTATGATAATTTTTTTTATAAAATGTGGTTATACATATATGGTTGATTGAATTTATATTTTATATATTCACCAAATTAAGGATCTGATATGGTGAAACTCGCTCTGATACCAATTGATGTTCCCAAGAATATGATATAACACTAAGAAGGTGATTTTGAATTAGTGGTGTTATTTTAATATGTAATTTAACCAAAAATTAATATATTAAAATGGTTATTATTTTTATCCTCTCAAGTTTATATCTCTACCTTACCTATATATAGTAGCAATGAATGTAAAATCATGGTATGAAAATTTTTGACAAGGATTGGTACCAATGTCAGTACCTAATCCGTACTATGTTTTTTTATTATCCCAAGAAACATATATTAACTATACAGTGAAATTGAATAAAAATAGAATATGTCAAGAAAATTCCTTAATATCTCCCAGCTTCATATTTATAATCTCTCCTACCATTTTAAAATGGAAAAAAAATAACAAAAAATATCCCATTAAATTCTATAAAGTACTACAATAAACAGTTGAACTTCCTTCAAGCATTCATAATGATCTGAATCTGCACTTTCTAATGAACTTAGTTTTTTATATTTACCCCTATATAACTATAATAAACTGAACATTAAATTATATCCTTATAACCTACTTATTTTTCAAAACATAGGCATTATCTTCACAATTATAATATTATACGAAAATATCGGATCTTCTTCTTAAACCACCCAAATATACGAAGACTCATAGGTTGGGTTGTCAATCATTTCCTTCTCAAAAAATCACAAATGATATTTCAAAATGACACTCCCTTTTTATAACCATCATTCACCTAATAAAACCATACTTTAAGCTCCATATATGACCATAATCATCCCACGGAACCCATGTCGTGACTCACCCAAGCCCTAATCTCATTGGATAGGGGTTGGAGACTAGCGCCAAAGATGTCAACTTGCAAGTGGGAGGAATTTTATTGAGTACATTTACACACAAAGACACAACCACATCCCCAAAAACTATAAAGGTAAACATGGATGCTGCTAAACAACCACTGAGTAAATGTACAAGCTCTAGGTCAAATGGACCAGAACACAAACCCAACAAAAGATAGAATGAATACATGAAAATAAAAAATAACTCTAAAAAGTCATCCACTGAATACCCCACCTGATGTGAAAGTGCATGGTAACTGCCAGAATTCATAAAAGTATACCCCGACGTCCTGATCTCATAGGTAACAACCAGGTCCTAGGCCTCCAAGTCCTTCATCAAGGAATCAATTCTCTTCACCCAAAACAACATGTGCAGGCAAACCCCATGCCCGTGTGTGTAACAAAATACTAAATAGGGACCTCAAAACATAAAGGAAATACCAAAAATCAATCCACAAAGCAAAACAAGAAGCAAGACAGCTCAATGATTTATAATCTAAAGTACGAAAAGAAAGACTATCAGTTGTAACATTAAACACCTTGCACTGCTAATGTACTCATCCTTAATTAGTACCATGGGTCTGCTAGGTCTCACAGAACCACTTCCCACTTATGCCATTATATCTAGTCCACACATGGTCTCTTGTAGCTGATCCACACATGGTCACTTGGAGTAGATCAACATAGGGTCAGTGGTAGCTGATCCACACCGGGTCACTTGTGTCTGATCCACAGAGGGTCGCTTAGAGATGATCCAAAGAGGGTTGCTTCAAGCTGATCCACATAGGTTCCATGGAGTTAATCCACAGAGGGTCACTTGTCTTCTTGGAAAATTGGTTCACTTGGGCTCTCTTGTTTTCATACTTCAGGTCTCATCTAGTAGTAGGATTCCAACATGTAGCATGCTTTATTCCGGTAGAATCGAATCCTCAAGCCACTCATAGTATTCTAGCTTCCATGAAATATTACTAAGAGATTAATGAAATAATTGCCTTGTCGCGAGGGTTCCAACTCTACAAACGACTCCTCAAATGGATTCATAGTCTAAAAGATATTTTCATTTCAGTAAATAGGGGTCGGTTGTGTTGGGTTCTGATCTGGCCTAGTTGGACTGACCCAACCAACCCAGCGTGAGGTCCCTACTTACCCCGGCCCAGTTCAACCAACCCGACCTGACCCAGTAAGGGTCTGTGCTAGCCCGGTCTTGCCAAGCCACTATTCCAGGCCCATTGGGTCTTACTGGACAAGGCCTGGTTAGATCGGGGGTCAAGCACGCTGGGTCTCCCAATGAACCTATTCCACCTAGCCAGACCCGAAAAAGGTTGGCCGGTTTGTTTTTAGCATGGTTCATCTAGTGTCCCATTTTTATCTAACAGGTCCGGACCACAAAAGAGGGCCGACTTAATTCTAACTCGGGCTACTCAACGACCTTGTTCACACACCTGGCACAGCCTGCGTAGTAGGTCGGTCTCCTCTAGCTCAAACTCTAGGTAGTCTCTTGTTAGTGCACGTTGTGGCTATCTAATCCAGTCACCCCTCTGGGCCACATTCCAGCGTTTGTCGCGGCCCGCATGGCACAGGCCACCCTTCCGACATGACCGGATGGCCGCATCCTAATTCCTCTAACCATTAGCCTAAGAACCAGTGGCTCCTAATATCCCATCGCAGCCCGATCCAGCCGCTACATTCTCCTTGGAATTCCACCACCAGTCCATGGTCATCGCTGCTATTTGTAGGATTTCTTGTGAACCACTGGGTCTGATCTGTTTGTCTATTCTTCAGACCGCCTATGCCTCCAGCCTCCAAGGGGTACGGTCTTCCCTGTTACGGCCTTGAGAAAGCTTCACCGTCAACATGGAGGTTCGGTCACGAAGAACGCATAAATGTGGAGGGGCCCAGGCCTTATTCTAGTTGGCCCTCACCGTTCAAACTAGTGTTTAAAACATGGAAGAATAAGGTTTTGGTTCTATCAACAATTTAACCCTAATGAAAAACCACAAGAACAACCTCCCACTCGCAAGAACAAGCGATCTGCATATCATCCTGTTCATGGGATGGCATGTGTTAATTGTTTTAGAATAAAGAACGGGGAAACTCAAAACACAAAAAGTAAAAACCTCTATCTTCATATTCTCTTGGATGATCTGCACCTTCTCAGTGGTAGCTCATGCCAAATCTGGACCCATGAGTGTTGACTCCCCAGGGTCTGTCTAGTGTAGAGGTGATCTGCATGGTCACCTATACATGGCATCAAATGATGTCATGCTAATGGTGGAGTGATAGCTATTTTTTAAGAAAACTCTACCATTGGAAGGTGGTCCTCCAAACTACAACCAAAATCACGAATTCAAGAATGAATCATTCCCTCAAGGGTCAGTATCGTCTGCATTGTTTGACCATTAGTCTATGGGTGAAATGTTGTGTTGAAGCATAGCTATGTCCTGAACACCTACGGTAATTACTTCCATAATCAGGATATAAAGTGAGCTTCATGGTCTAAGATGATCGTCAAAGGAACTCTGTGAAGCCACACTATATTTGGAATGTATATACATCCCAAGCCCTCTACCGATCCCTTCACCTGGATGGGTAGGAAGTGAGCTAACATGATGAGTCAGTCATGAATCACCCAGATAGAATTAGGGACCTTGGACATGCGTATTAATACTATAACAAAGTCCATCGAGATACCATACCACTTCCACTCTAGTAGAACAATTGAATGGCCCACGCCTACTGGGACCTAATGCTCAACCTTCACTTGTTGACATGTGAGGCACCAGGAAATGAAATCGGCCACCGAATTCTTCATCCTTGGCCACTGGTACTGATGTCGGAGATCTTCATACATCTTCTCCACTCGAGGATGTACCACCAAGGGGGAGGTAAGGAACATACTCAAAGTGTCCTCTAACAATGCCACTGGTAATGTTGTGCATCCTTTGAAAAGGATTACGTGTTCACCGCCTATCAAAAATCCATGAGGATCGAGTCCTGAGGATAACTTATAATTTCGGGCCTCATTATCAACATCCACAAAATATTCCTCCCTAAATTTTTTTAATAGTAGGGGAATGAAAGGCCTCAACTAAAGGTAAGAATATCCATCAATATCCATAAATGATATCTTCATCTGTTCTAGCTACAATGTCACCTCACTCAGCAGGTGCAAACCAGATCACTTGTTGAGCATGTCTTCCCCCACATTCCCCTTCCTATGATTATAGACTATATTGAAGTCGTAGTAATGTAGGAACTCCATCCATCGATACCGCTTCATGTTCAGGTCCTTATGAGAGAATACATATCTGAGACTCTTATGGTCAAAGTAGATGGTAAACCTTTCACCCATCAAGTAGTGTGACCACATCATCCAAACAAAGACCATCGTTACTAACTCCAGTTCCTGGGTTGCATAGTTCTACTCAAGTTTCATCAACAGTTGTGAACCATAGGTGATCACTTCTCGGTCCTACATTTGGTCACAACCATGTCTGTACAATGATGTGTCGCTAAAACAACATTCAAAATGCACTCCTCTAGTTTTCTCAATATGGTGGGGCACTCGTCAGTATCCACCTCATCACATGGAAAGTATTATGACACTTCCTCGTCCACATGAAGGACTATCACTTCCATGTCAAAACTGAAAAGGGAGCTCCTACTCTAGAAAATTTAGGCACAAACCTCTGGTAGTATCTAGCCAATCCCAATAAACTCGGCACCTCAGTCATGATCCCGGGTGACTCCCAAGAAATCCCTTCATCTGTCTTCACCGGATCCACTACAATTCCAGCATCTGGGATGATGTATCCTAGAAATTTCACATCCTGAATCCAGAATTGACACATCAAGAGATTCCCATAAAGCTGGTTCTCTCAGAGTGTATGCAGGACTATATGTCGGTGTGTAGTGTTCTCCTCCTATGACACCGATTACACCAAGATGTAATCAATGAACACCACCATGAAACTATCAAGGTAAGGATATAAGATTCTATTCATGAATCCCATGAACACTTCTAGGGAATTGGTCATGCCGAAGGTCATCACAAAGAAATTATATTGGCCATACTGGAACCTGAAGGCTGTCTTTGGTACATACTCAACAATGTACCCAAAGCAAGTGATAGTTTGATCTGATGTCTATCTTTGAGAACTACCTTCCTCCCTTTATCATGTCAAAGAGACAATCAATCCTTAGTAGTAGATAATTTTTCTTCATGGAAACCTAGTCCAGGCATCAAATATGAATGCATAGACTAAATCTTTCGTCTGCCTTCTTGGAAAAAAAACATCGGGGTTGCCCATGGTGAAAAGTTGGGCCTCATGAATCCCTTCTCCTGTAAGTCATCCACCTATACCCTCAAATATTGATTCTCTGTGGGATCCATTTGATATTCCGGTGTGGATATCAGTGTCATCTCGGGGTACAGTTCGATGCAGAATTCAACCTCCATAGGAGGAGTTATCCCTGAAAAATCCTCAAAAAATACATCTTCATACTTTTCCACCACTTTAGAAAAGTGAGGATTCCTCTAATCCACCACAATAGGGTGAGGCTAGCCAACTGGTGAGTGATCGGCTACACCCTCCTCCAAGAAAGTCCATCATGTGATGCAAGAGTTCCCTTCTTGCCAGTGAAGGAAAACCTGGTCCAATCCTTATAGACACACCACACCCTATGCCTAAGGTAGTCGATCTGATCCTGAACTATATATAACCAATCCATTCCCAAGATAAAATCATTAGGCCTTGATGCTGCTACTAAGATATCCCAACTGAATCTCTCACCTCCAAGAGAAAACTCACACAGTCAGAACTGGTGTGTAATAATCGAATCCCCTCCCATAGGATTATCTAATCATAAGGATCGAGCCAATGGCTCCACCAGAATATCAAAGACTCGAAAGAGGTCTGTAGAAAAGAAATAGTGACATAAACCTATCTCTATAATAATTTCATCTAAGGTGTAGAATACACATATCGTACCTCTAATCATCTCTAGATCACCATGGTCATAGGTCTCCACTACAAAAATTTGATCCCTCCCATATCCCCCTACCCACTAAGGTCATGGAGGACCACCAGGGGGTGGTGGTGGTAGTACCTCAAACTGTCTCCCACCGCCTACAAATCAACCTTATCCTCTTCAATGTTTGTTTCCCTATGGACCTCCTTTATTAATCATTTATCTCTACCACAGTGGCCCCTCGACCATCTACTGATCATCTTTGCGGTTGGTCATGAAGTCTCAAGCCATGTGTTCATGCCCACTGCAAAAGAAGCATGCCCTTGTCGTTTGTTGACCCCCCACTTCCTTGGTGGCCTCCCACCACTAATCATGTGTCCTGGGGTCTCCCGTTGGATGGTCTGACCCGCATGGACCTCAGCGTCATCGGTCGGCTACCCTCCTTAGAAGACTCGACCACAGGTCGCTCGGTGGTATCTCCCACCATCGATGCCTACTCTATGAGGAATCTCTCTACTAGTAGAGCTCGTTCTAGCACTCCATTCTGAGTGCGGATACTGAGAGAAATCATTGACACACTGATCCCCCATCGTAGTCCTTGTTCAAAGGTCTAAGATCTAAATAAATGTTATCATAACTTATCTTTATAGTAGCGGGAGAGTTATGTAAACCTCGTAGAGTTCTCGACCACTGACATGCTACCCTTTTATAGGTGAAAGATATCTTGTATGTGCACTGAGCACAAGGTCACGGGGAATAACTCTTCTAGGAAAATCCGCTCGATGTCATCCTAGGAGAGGGTTTCCTCATCATGAGTGTGAATTTTCAAGCTCTACTATCTCCATGTCGAGCTCTGAATAAGGCTCGTGGCTTAGATCCCCATTTGGTCAAGTGGTATCCTCACTAAGTAGAAGACCCATGTTACCGCCTCAATCCAGTCCTCAACGACATAAGGATCTGTCTCTCCCCTGAACCTAGGAAGTTTATATCCCTCAAACTTGTGAAAAGAACTGATTCAGTATTCATCCTCCACCTGTATCAAGGGTAGTAACTACGGATCAATGGGTGGTGGTGACACTAGTGCCCCACCCGGCAGGTCCATCTCTAGCAGTGGTCCCTGATCCGAGGCCACATCACTAGGCGGGTTCTCCTCACGGTCACGTATTGGAATACTAGATGGATGGCTCCATGTAGGCATCTTGAAATAGATCAATATTCACCATAGATGGAATATTAAACCTTGTGAGTTGACATTGATTCAAGAAGAACATTAGGAAAAACTCAATTCCCATATGATGCATGCAAACATTTTTTTTATGTATAGAGCTGAAAAGAAGATTTCGAGGTTCTTGTGTAGAGTTGAGTTAGCCTCTGCACCAATACTAGACTCCCCAAATCTGAAAGTCGAATTCAAAACATTTAACACTTTTTCCCAAAAACAAAACAACAGACTCCTGGTCATTGAGGTTGAACTGAAAACCTCTAATACCACTTTCTCACGACTCGTCCCTAGGGCCCATGTTGTGACTCCCCCAATCCCACATCCCAAAGACTAGGGGTTGAAGACTACCACCAAAGGTGTCATATTGCATGTGGGATGGATTTTTCTTGAGTACCTATACACACACACAACCAACCACGTCCCCAAAAAATGGAAAGGTAAACATGAAATCCACTAAAAACCCACTGAGTAAAGGTACAAGCTATATATCAAATGGGCTAGAATATAAACCCAAAAAAAGACAAACTAAAAACAAGAAAGTAAAAAACATATCTTTGAAAATCCATCCGTTGATAAACCCCACCTGATGGGTAAGTGAAGAGTAGCTACCGGAAGCTGTAGAAGTACAAGAATCCTACCTAATCTCACTGGGCACCACCAGGTCCTAGGCCACATAATCCTCCACCAAGGCGTCGATAATCTACACCAGGCACAACATGTGTCAGTGAATCCCGGGTAGGGGTGAGTAAAAAAATGCTCAGTAGGGACCCCAAACCACAAAGGAAATACTAGAAATAAATCCACAATGAAAACCACGATTCAAGACAACTCACACGTGTATAATCTGAAGTTCGAAATGAAAGGCTATCAGTCATAACACTGAACACCTTGGATTGATGAGATACTCATCCCTGATGAGTATTGTGGGTCATCTAGGTCACATGAAGCCAATTTCATATTATTCCATCATATCTGGTCCACAGAGGGCCATTTGTAGATGATCCACATAGGGTCACTTATAGCTAATCCACACAAGGTTTCTTATAGCTCATCCACACTGGGTTGCTTATAGAAAATCCACACAAGGTCACTTGAAGATAATCCACAGAGGGTCGCTTGGAGCGGATCCACATAGGTTCACTTGTCTTCTCAGAATAGAGGGTCACTTGGGCCTGCTTGTTAGCAGTATTTGGGTCTCATATATCCACCGGATTAATGGACATTAAATGATTGATTCCAAAAATAATATACTCCCCATTCCATTATTCGTATTTCAACATCTATTAAATCCTCCATAGAGCATTCCAAAAGAACCAACTTGGCATGAGGGTTCCAACACCACACACGACTCATCTAACGATTGCCCATTCTGAATGATATTGATGTTTTAGTAAACATGGGCCGGTTGTGTCTATGTCAGGTTGGGCCAATCGGACCAACCCAGCATCAGGGTCCTATATTCGTCGGCCCGGTTCGACAGAGCAGACCCAACCAAGTTTATGTTTGGTCTGGCCTAGTTTGGTCTAGCCACGGGGCCATGCCCATTGGGCCTTGTAGGACCCTGTTCGGTTTGATCGAGGGTCCAGCCCACTGGGTGGTCCAGCAACCTAGTTCCACCCGGCCTGACCAGCAAAAGGCGGGGTAGTTTGTTCCCAGCCCGGGCTGCCCAGCGGCCCAATTAGCCCCCCCCCCCCCCACCTGGCCCACATGGTAGGCTGGCCTCCTCTATCCTTTATTCCAGGCAGTGTCTGGTTCATGCACAGTGTCTCCAACCATGCCGGTTGTCCCTCTGTCCTTCACATGGTCCCCGCTGGACCGCGGGGCAGCATGCGCCGCACATCCAACATGGATGGATGGTCGTGTCTTGAAGTATGTTCCTACTACTCCATTGTGGAATACTCCATGTTTCTCTATTATGGTGCACCAACGTAGGCCACCACCACTAGAAGGACTTTCCGCAGGCCAATGGTTCAGCTCTGGTGGTCCTTTCATCTGACGGTATGTGCCTCTGACCTCCATGGGGTACCATCTTCCCAGTTACGGCCTCAAAAAAGATTCTCCGTCAACATGAAGGTTCATCCATGAAGAACTCAAAAAGGCGGAGGGTCCCAGTCCTTCTTTGTGTCATCCCACATCCTCCGAGTTAGATTTTAAAATATGAGGGAAGAATATTTAGGTTCCATCAAAAAATTATCCCTGATGGAAAACCCCGAGAACAATCTCCCACCCACAAGAAAAACCAATGAGCGGATCAACTTGTTCGGGGGTTTGTCCCCATTTATTATTTTAGAATGACAAATGGGGAAAATCAAAACAAAAAAACTAAACCCCTACCTGGGATAAAAGTTGGTCCGGGAAGAGAAAGGCTGCATGCCTTCGTTCTTAATTCATGATATACTACCCACATTTCTAGCAATCCTTCATAGGGTTGAAGGAGACCACGTCTATCTTTTTTCATTGTAGAGGATAACTCTCCATAGATTCATTAGAGAAATTCCTAGATCTCCAACTTTTTCCCCCCCATTATCTCATTAAAAAAGAAACGTGTCACATCATTTCTATTACGCTCCGTCGTCATGTCATTATGAGGGTTAATTTATGAAATAGTCTATCTATTATTCTTTAGTTAATGAGCCTCATTAATGGGATTAATTTAATGAGTTTCATTGTCACCACATCGTCGTGCCGCAGTGCTAATGTGCCACCACTCATCAGTGAGGAAAAACTAATAAAATAACTTTTTAATTTATTTTATTTCTCTTCTGAAAGGTCCAAAAATTATCTTTTCCAGTCAAACCTTGCTAGTCAAAGTTATGACCTTTCTAGGAAAATCCAATCATTTTGAGTTCAACAGTTCCCTTAAATTTTTCATCGGAGCACCAGTTTAATAGTTATAAAAACACACTCACATGTTTATTTAAATAATTTAAAAAATGATCAAGATTCTATTTTTGGCTCACCGGGCCTCAGAATTAGGTATTTTCTAAGCTTTTTGTCTCAAAATAATCCCATATAATTTAAAAAATATTTTCATGGAATTTCTAGGACATTACAATATCATCCAATTTTTCTAAATCTTGGTTAACCACCTTCAAGTCCTCTATAGATATCCTATCATGAATTTTTCAATTCTTTACCAAAACATAATGTCAAAAATATTCAAGACTTCTAAAAATCATAGCGAGAATCATGAATTCAACTTAATGGATATTTAATCTTTGATTTCCATATCTGCTTCATCATATTTAATTTTAATTTCCCTAAGGATTGTGTGAAATCACTCGAATCCATTTAATTTTTCAATTCTAAAACATATATATTTTTTGAAATGAACTCCACTCCACATAAATCTATAGTTATTAGAGTTACTATTATCATTTGAATCGTGAATGCTTTAAGTTATTTTAATATAGCCTATTTATCCTCTTAGTCTTCTTTTTCTTCAACAAAATTTCTGAACTCTGATTAGTAACCTCTAAAATTCTCATTCATCTGCCAATTTCTATAACTATAGATCAACTTTTATTATGGAAAAAGTAATTCATAACTCAATATTGTAGAATAATTCAATATCACATCTTGAAACACATTTTTTCTCATCTCGAGATATATCTGTTAAAAATATAAAATATCAAACTTATCCCTTCCTTAGTGAATCCAAAGATCATTACATTAGCTCTTGAACTTAATCAACATAAACTAACATAACTTCTGATTCATAGCACACACAAATCTAGATTACATTATTTTAGATCATTGTTAAATCTTAAAAAAACGTTCAGGATTGATCTTTTGAATATTCTACATTTTTCAAATCTCCCCCTCTTTAACTGATGACCCATACATAAGATACACATAATCATATGTGTATCAGTGTGAACCCTCATGGAATTTTCCAATTATTTAATACATTTCTCTTTCATATACATCAACATGAGTATTCTCATGACTCTTTAGTTTTTTATTTAGATCTCTTTAAATCAAAATTTATCTCATCAATCACCATTTTGTCTAATTAGGATTATCAAATTTTATTTTTAGACCCTTCATATTATTTGATCTTAAAAATTATCATAACTAGATCATATTTTGATTACATTAAAACTTATAATATATATTATCATCTATTAGTACACATTATCATTTTTTCAACTCCACAAATTCATCTAACTAGTATACTCTTACATTCCTTTTTTTGACTCATGTATAATAATTAATTAGTCTTACACATATCATTACTCAATTTAACTTTTCCAAATTTTAGTGATCATGAACTTCACGTAAGAAATAATTATTCATACATATTACATAATACAATTCATAATTCCCCATTTTAACAAAACAATAAAATATCACATACATGTTTTGAGAATCCAAATTATTTCATAAGGTATTTTCCATTTCTGATTTTAATTTGTGTCTCCATAAAATATATTATACATTCAAACATTAAATTTGTTTCATTTATTTTTCACCATAAAACATACACATCTCACCTTCCATAATTTTTGAGTCTTATAACTTCGGAGTAATAGAACTCACCATCTTCAAAAAATATAAACACATTTAATATTCTTGAAATATCACCTTTATTAGAAGTTTTCTAATCAATCAAAAAATAGAGATCTTATGGACACAAAATGAAATCAAATAATGTTGTAACTTTCAGATAAAAAACATATAGAACATAAATCCACATTTTCATTTTCTTCTAAACAATAATTCTTCTTCCGAGGGTTGAAAAAAATAAAACAACATTAATAATTAAAAATTTTGATATCTCGAAACTATTTCAATCTTGAGTAACCAGATGGTTGGCCACATTCCCTCAAGCATGCCTCCCTATATTCCAGAAGCTTCCAAAATGTTGTGAGAGCCTAGAGTGTTTATGTGGGTATAATATTCCCTTTGGTTATAGTAGATCACAATGGCGAAAGAGATGTATTAACAATTAAACTGTGATAATAATAAATTAGGTAGTTGAAATAAACTTAAACATTAAAGAAATAGATAACCATCAAAATCAGTAGACTATATCACATATAAAAGATGATGTAATTTTTATACAAAATTAGAATAATGGAATACATAGAAATAGAAAGATAGTAAAATACATGATATATGAAACAATCAAAAAGGATAAAAACTATCTAAGAATCCCATGCTCTGGTTTGGTCATCTTCTACTAATATCTCATCCTAAATAAAGATTCCATATGTACAAAGATGTGGGATTCCCTTTGTCCAAACCTATGCTCATATGGCCTTCCCAGGTACCAATGGTGGCCTAGATAGGGTGTTATGTAAACTCATTATGAGACCACGAACATTGTTTATAATAATATAGTCTATGGATATAAACTATTAATGTGTGTTGGTATATAAAAATTAATATCGTATAATATAATTGACCAATACCTTATTCATCCTTAGATTGGTATCTATGAATATGTATTCATTTTATTAATTATGATTCAGTTTAAAATAATTAGGTTAAAAAGGGTGTCACTTGTAATGTAAAAGCTGACTATGATAATAATAAAAGATTCAAGGTGAAACCAAGGCTTCCTTGACCTATGTGGTCGAGCCCATTCATAGTGGTAACTTATTCAGTTTCGATGTAAGGGTATCAATGTAATCCAAGGGGTAAACCAAAATTAATTTCATAGTTAAAGTGTATAACCGAGTCTGTGAAGAAAGTACATAGTAATCTTGAGCTAAGAATGAATGTGACCAATGGAGTGAGCTATGGTGGTGTGTATCTAAGGACATCAAGATAAATCCAAAGAGTGTATCCAAGGAATTCCACTTTCTAGAGATAAATTGAAGGGATCCTACAGAATCAGTTTAGTAATCCACAAATAGATAAATACCACATTTTAAGGCTGGTATCTCCCTTGGTAACAATCTCAATGAATCTAAATGGTGTCTGCTAAGTGATCATGGAATTTTATTGGGAATCTAAGGCTGGATCATGCCTGGTTATTCATATAAAGATGAAAAAATGACATGTTTAATAATAACCTTATCCATTTAGTATATCATAATTTGTTTTCTTCCATGTAACCCTCACTCCAATTATAATTCATGAGGTTCATTCAATTACTTTTCATCGTATATGATAATGTGAAATAAAGACATGCAACGAGTTATAAAATTAAATATAAAGGATAAGGGCCAAGTGTTATATCTACATTTGCATATATACTTTCCATTTAATAATTAATGATTCATTTATTAAGATAAATAATTTTCCTTTTTAGTTTTCATTTCAAGCTCACCTGATGGGGATTCAAGTAATTATATTATTGGTTACTAAAGGAACAACAAGGATAAACCCCTAAATTAGGGGGTCGAGGTTAAGGTCACAACATTTATTGATTCCCACATATCTAAAAAGGGATCCAAAATACCATGTAGACAATTTAAATTAATGAATATGAATTTTAAGTAGATATTCTTGGTGAAAACTGCATGCGCACAATGGAAACAATTTATAAATGGCAATACAATGAGGGAAATGTCATAGAACACCTACCTTCCCATAGTAGATGTCTATTCTAGTATCAACCATTAATCTTTCAAAGATCAGAATAAAACATAAAAATTGGCGAATTCCTGTAAAAATGGGTCTTATGGTATTGTACAAAAATAGTGCCAATGACAATGAGATAAATTTGGTAAATAAGGAAGCATTTTGAATCTCCTACAGAGAGGCATCCAATGAGATGAATAGTGTCTTGATCAAATATTAGAAGAAGAAGTTCTCACAAAGCCTATATTAGGAATAAGTGAGATATAAAGGGGTGAGGAGGCACTTCATGTTGGAAATTAGATGGGAAATAGTGAGAAATATATAAGCCTCCAAAGGAAAATAGTAATTTTACCCCAATTTAAAAGGTTGCATGGTTTGGCTGCATGGTTGGCTAAGCTATGTGCCAATATTTCACTTTTCTATAGCCCAATAGACCCCTATAACGAGTTTAGTGTATGGTTATACTAACCATGAAAAACCCCAATGAAACCCCTTCACCTCATATTTGAGATGAGTCACATGTACAGACAACCTATTTACCATGGTTATGGAAAACCATGTTTTACTCTACTGTGCACTGAAACACCCCACATTGATTAATCAAACCATGTAGCGTAGGGTAAGAACACCTACTAACCTTGTTGCCATGATTTTTTTCTCCAAAATCCTCAGCTTTAGGAGCTAAACATTCCATTTAAATAATAATTTCCAGGATATTTTCATTATATATTTCCATTAAGATTAAATTAAGGAAATAAACTGAAAACTAAGGGTTTCATACCTCATAGAAAAGTTGGCATCTTACAATATTCTCATATGAAAGTAACTCATCCCCATGTTTCCCTTACAGGGGTGGTAAATATTCGTCTGAGAATAACTCCAGCCACTAAGCATGTATAATAGCCTCCCACTCCGAAGTCTCATCCTATACGTGGTCATGTTTCCATAACACCAACACAAAAGTGCCAGATTGGATTCACAGATCCTGTGTGATCTAGTCGACGATAAGAATACAATACTCCAAAAAATAAGCATATGAATCAAATTAAACACCTTTTGGAACAAGAGTATGAGATGGGTTTTCATGATATCATTGTTATTGGGAATGTTGGAAGACTTTGTGAATGGCATGGTACCTTTATGTTAACTTCAACTGGTAGGCTACCATCTTGAGTCCCTCCAAGATTTGAGAAATCCCAACATAATGAGGTGATATATTTCCCTATCTCTAAAATAATTGATTCCCCAGGCTAAGAGAAACATGCAAGAAGACATGATCCCTGAACTCAAACACGAGAACTGGTTGATGATGATCGGCATAATATTTCATTCTATATTGGGCAGGGATCATTAATTTCTTGATAATATTTACCTACTCAAAAGAATCCACAACAAGATGAGTTCCTAGTAGCGATTCATCCCCTACCTCTACCAGGAAAAGAGGATTATAGAATAGACTTCCATATAAGGCCTCATAAGGATCCATATATATATTCATCTAATAATAGATAGTGTAAGAGAAATATACAAGAGGTATATGTTTCTCACAAAAACCTTTACAATCAATGAACTCTGATCAGATCATGTCCACCAACACCTATATTGTCTATAATAACTGAATATTTGTCTTCAGATGGTAATCTATACACATAAGAAACTATTTACTCCATAATAACTGACTATCAGTCTTCATGTGGTAATCTATACACCTAAGTACCTATTTTAAATGATATTACAAGAAACCTTATATAGTAATATAATCTCATGGACAAAAATTATTCCCAATTTATCAAAAAATAAATTATCCAAAATATACAGGAAGTGGGTTACCTTTTTCATTCAATCCATCACTATCCAAATCCTGTCACTAACTTGAGGTGAACATGGTTTACCATTTAAAAAATCCATGATGTCGTCATCACATTTCCATTCTGGGTCCAGTAACATATGTGACAAACTATTATGCCATTGGTTCTCAACCTTCACATGATAATAGGTGGAACACCTAGTGATAAATCCTTCAATATAATGTTTCATTCCAAGAAACCATTACTGACAGTACATGTCACATTACAACTTGGAAATTATGGTGTGAAATTCCTATTGTGAGGCATGTGATTCTCATATCAGTTCCTGTCACAAGTAATCAGGAACCTATATACACCCATGTATACTTGGGATGGAGTTTACATCAATAGACCAATCAAGTGGTGGGTCTTCAAAAGAAATACTTTCCCTTAGGACCATCCTTATGTATCAAAGAACTATCTCCTCTTTAATCTATCCATAAGAGATGAGGTAACCTTTAAGGATATAATAAAAGGTCACTCAGAACTCTGCTAAACCACCAGATGTAACTCTTAATGAATTTCCATTGACCTCTACTAATCATTGGGTTCATGAATGAAATGTTCCCGAGTCTTCCATCTTAGACCATCGGCTACTATATTACCCTTTATAGGTGTATAGGGAAGCTTAATGTTGAAGGACTGAAGGTATTCAACCCATATACACTATATGAGGTTCATGTAACACTGTGTAAATATATAAATGATACTTCGGTGGTTCATAAACACCATAAAGCTCTCTCCCAGTAAATATTGTCTCAAAAAATGTAAGTCATGGACAATTGCTAAAAAATTAAAGTCATGCATCGAGTATTTACGATAATTAGGTATTAACTAGAGATTCCAGTATGAAACTAATTGATCCACATATATAATTCCTATATCTATCATGATTTCAGATGCAACACAGAAAACTTTATAACCCTTTTCAATATCTGGAAGAATCAATATCGACATTGATGTAAGCCATCATTTTATCTCTAAATTTTTTTTATCGCATGCTTCAGACCATTATTAATTCACACCCCTCTTATTTAGACTTTTAAGAGGTTTTAAAAGGCCTAAGAAGTCTTGTATGAAATTCATTTGATATCCATACTTACAAAAGAAACTACTTGTGTCAAACAAGTTATTAGGATGCTCTGAGTAAAATATGGATCTCACTTTCTCTTGGACGATTGATACACTTGATTCTAATAAGATATCACATTGCAAGTGAACCTTCTAAATCCAAAAGTTTAATTTGGTGATTTTATCATAAAACCAATGCTCTCTCAGTTCAACCAAAGTGATGTCAAGGTGTTTGGAATGACCGTGTCAATTTTTGGGAACACCAAGACATCATCCATGGATATAGCAATGATGGGATCTGAATATGGTTAAATCCCAATTCATCAATGACATAAAAATAGTGATATATTGTTAGACTGAATGAAAAAAATAGGTACTCATATAAACTGTACATATATTGTGAAGTCATACATGGTATATCTAAAGACATCAATCAAACATGACGGTATCCATGTCTCAGGTTGATCTTATAAAACATTTTATTTCCTAGTATGTGGTTTAAAAAAGATATTTATTTGAGGCAATGGACACTTTTCCTTAATTTTAACCTAATTCAACCATCGATAATCAACACAAATCCTAAGGTCTCCATCTATATTTTGGAGAAAAGAATCGGTGAATCCCAAGGAGAAGTATTGGGTCAGATAAAAACTATTATATTCTAAATTACCCAATAGTATCTTGAGCTCCTATAGCTCAATATTATTCATTATTAGTGGAGGAATCCAAACTAGATCTAATATAGAAATAGGGTTGATTGTAAAATCAACTTCTCTCTCTAGTGCAAATCTAGATAAATTATCCGGGAAAACATCCCTAATGTGATCAACTACAGGGTGAATTATAATTGAAGCATCTTTCTCTTTTCCAACTAAATACTTACAATCATGGTTTTCACTCTCCTCATCCCATGATGTTATGGTCTTTCTTGACTAAAATCGACATCCCATTCACCCATATGTTTGTATCGACCACCCATGGTAAATGTGAAAGTCACCATTTGGTAATAAAATTCAATGCTAGAATGATATGGCCCGATCTAGTCTATCCTATGTATGACATAAAACACTCTCATATTAAAGACAATGAAATTTCACAAGAAGTGATAACTGCCAATCTTTGGAGGAATGATTAGGCATTTCCATATACTCTCTGATAGTACACCCAATAGTGTGCCCAGGGTCATCATCCCACAAAAGTATAAAACTTCAATCCCAACACATTACGATATTGATACCAAATTAATGGAATATGAATCGCTTATATTGAACAAAGAAGATATGATAGTTGAGGAAACTATAATATTACCTCATACTATATATGTTCCTTCTCTCTTCTCCTCGGGTATCAATTGTAACACATTAAAATTTCTAGTTCCACGGCCCCGAGCTATAGCTGGACTACCAAGAGAAGGCTCACGCTTCTACCACAGAAAATTATAAGTTTTTCTACCCCGGGCATGACCTCCTACTCAGCCCGATCGGAAATTTCTATTCCATCTCCATGACAAGAGAGGTCTTGGTGATCCAATTCCTAATGTCGGAACCAGTGCAGATCCTCTCCCACAAGTGACAGCCAGAAAGGTCTGACAAAACCTTTGAAGATGACACATATGGATGTCATATCATCCCCCTAGTGGGTCTCTATCACACTTAGGTTTTAGATTCCAATATCGTCCACATTGATGTTAAATATGTGAGCTACCAGTGCAGATACTCTAGCCACCACTACTCTGATTGGGATCCACCAAGATATATTTCTATACACATGAATAACTACTACCCTATATAAGATTTCACCCTTTGTTCCATGCGTTATCAGTTTTCCCTGAGTAGTTCGTGGTGATAATATATTTTTCCATGATCTCAGATATGGTAAATAGGTGGAATAAACTCATCAGAGAGCATATAGAATACTTGATCTCATCCTCTATGTGTCTCCCTCCCAATAACTCATCACTGGGAATAATTTTTGCAAATCACTCAAACTAAATAAAATATGTTAAGTGGTCAATAACGGATATAGGACCTAACTTCAAGTTCACGAACTCCATAGCACAGTTTTCTCTCAGCATCTTTGGAAAGATGTAATCATGGAGTATAGTCTGCATATCCATCTTGACTATGCCCTGATGGTGACCTTCCTTGGTAATCATATCCCACCAATTCTTGGTAGAATCAAGACCCATGTCGATGGAGATCCTGACCCTCATATATATAGGAATTTCCAAATGATCTATGATAGCTAAAATGGTTACTACCCATTAATCATCAATATGAGGATGGACATCCCCTGATAAGATAAGAGGATACTACTACTAGAACTCATGATTAAGATCATACATCGTAGGTGCAGTTCAAGGAGAACCTTATATAGATTGCATCAAACACAAGATACTCTCATGAAGATGATAATCGGTTCCTAGTTTGGGAATAGATGGTGGTGTCATGGGTGGCACAACTTGAGGTAATACTAGTGGATCAAGGGCCATCACCTCTAGAGCATGGTGGCTGCCACCCTCCTAGTTCACGACTCAAGGAAATCATGGTTTTATAGCTCAACAAATTATAATCATATACCTAAGAACAAGACAAAAAATCATATACAATTACTAATAAAAAAGAACAAAAGAAAAGGTCTTACTACCCAACATACTACACCAAGAACCCATATTGAAGTTCAATGTATTGGTAAGTGTTCATGTTTTTATTTACATGAATTCCAGTATATGGAGTTTAAATTGAATATTAAGGATGAAAACACTCTTTTAATTACACTTGTCCTCTCTATTTACTGGAAAACATTTCATTTATAAGTAATAAATTATATCTCAAGTTCATATGTGATTTTATATATAATAAAGGTTCAATTAAATAAATTTGCATTCCCAATTTATAAAGGTTCATACACTTTGAAATTTCACATTGACAACCTTTTAATTACAACCCCTCCCCCAATTACATTCAGTCTCAAAATGTAACATTTAAAATATAATGGAAATATTATATGGATTACCCGTCCCAATTTATAAATCCCCATAAAAATTATAAATTTAAATCGATAATCTTTCACAGACAACCAAAGACCAGCTCATTTAACAGGTGTTACCTAACATACATGGGTTGAAATTAACTGTATATGATTCCACCAGAAATGTATATTGTAAAACACCATTTAGGATCATAATGACATGTTAAACAACCAATTTATCTTCCTCATAAAATACATAAGTATCACTTGAATATATAACAACCACATCTCACTCAATAATCATATCCAATGAAAGATATAAAAGGCACCTATATTTCAGGTCATATGCATGGAATATAAATCATAGGTTATAATAATGATGCATGAAACAATGATCCTTTCCATATTGGTCCTAGGTCGAATATCCAAAAATATAATGAACCTAAAAAACATGTGTGTCACCCGATGGTGAAAGCATATCAATAGTAATAAGAGAAATAAAAAAAATATTTCACATTCCTTGGAAACATCACGTTTACATTGAACATGGGTTAGAAACTCTCAGTATTGGCTTACGAACAAGTTATGACATTTTCTAATATAGTTTCTATCATCAAAAAATATCAAGTAAATGATGAGAAATTTTTGATACCACTTTTTGACATCCCAAACTCGATTCACAACGAATTAACTAAACACAGTTGGCCATGTACACAAAATCATGCACCCCGTACCCTAGAGGTTGTCGACTTGAAGAGAGGTCATAGGTTATATCTTTGCAAATAAAATTACCTATAGCCATAGCAGATCATAGAAGAGAAAATTATGAATAAACAATGAAAACATAATGGCAATAAATAAGGTTGGGAGAACAAGAATAAGCTTCAAATAAATAAATAACCAACAAAAGCTATAAACTATATCATATAAAAATATTATGGAATGTATCTACAAAATTGGCAAATATTCATATGTGGTAGTAGGTATAAAGTAAAATACATGATAGACAAAATAATAAATAAAGTCCAAAAACCATCCAAGAATCATGAGCTCTAGACCGATCATTTACTACCAACATCTCATCATAAAGAAAGAATTTCGTTTCTCAAAGGGGGATTCTTCTCATTGTACACACATATGATCCTATAGTCTACACGAGTACCTATGGTGGTCCAAATAAGGTGTGATATGAAATCAGTAGGCTAGAAATAATGAAGTCTATAATAATCTTGTTTTTGTACATAAAATGTATTAGTGTTGAGGTATATCAAAAGTAAAATACAACAATATAATCAACCCATACCTTCTTTATCCTCAGGTGGTATCTTTAAAAATGAATTTATTAAGTTAATTATTATTCATTTTATAATAATATTACTAATTAGGGTTTTAACTATTACAATAAAATGTGATAATAATAATAATAATAATAATAATAATAGAGGATCCAAAGTTAAAACAAAGAATCCTTGACCTTAGGGGTTGAGCTGAGTCATAATTATAAATCATAAAGTCTGAAAATTGGGGTATGAGTGTAATATAAGGGATAAACCTGACGAATTACCCTAAAAATATTCTAACAGAGTCTATGGAGCTCATTCATTGTAATCCTTGGCTAAGAAGGATAGGTCCCAATGGGGTGAATCCAAGGTGATGCATGTCTAAAGACATCAAACTGAATCCAATGATTGTATCCAAGGCATTATAATTTCTAGAGTTAAGTGATGGGATCCTATAGATTCATGATAATAATCCATGAATAGACAAATACCATGTTCCAAATTGTGTATCTCCCTTTCCAACCAGCTCAATGAATAAAAATGGCATCCTTTGAGTGCTCAATCCATTCCATCTGAAACCCAAGGCTGGATCAACTCTTACCATTTCTAAAAAGATGAAAAAGGTCTATATAAAATAGGTACCTTATACATTTGGTATATAATAAGTCAATTTAGTTCATGTAATAAACATTAGAATTACAATTCATTTGGTTATATCCATTACCTTTAATCATATATGTCAAGGTGAAATAAGTAAATGTAACCACTTATAATTTTAACTATAAAGAAGAAGGGCCATATCTCTATATTAGAATATACACATTCCATTTAATAATTAAATATTTATTTATTAATAAGAAAAATGTACCATACAGAATATCAATTTATGTGTACCCAAATAGTGTTTCATGTAATTACAATATTTATAACCAAAGGAATAATAGGGATCACACACTGAATTGGGTGGTCAGTGTTGAGGTAACGACCTCCAATGATCCCCATAGGTCTTAAAAGGGATCAACAATACCATGTATAAAATTTAAATTAAATAATTTTAATTTTAAGGATAAATTCAATGTGAAACCGGTGTCTGCATAATGGAAAAAAATAAAATGTGCGCTGTTGAGTGAAAAGTCATAAACCACCTACCTTATGCCTATATAAGATGCATCATCCAATATTATCAATTGTTTTTGTCTGGATCAAAAAAATGTAAAAAAAAGTAACTTCCCTAAAAAAGTCCTTTGATCTTGGTACAAAATTGTGCCAATGATGAAGAGATAAATTAAGAAATGAAGGAATCAGGTCGAATCAGTTACCAAGAGGTATCAAATGAGATGAATAATGGCTCGATCAGATGTAAGATAGAGAATATATCCCAAATCCTTTATAAGGTGTGGGTGAGAGATAAAGGTATGAGGAAGAATTTCACATTAGAAATGGGGGGAATGGTGATAAAAGATATAATGATTTAAGGGAACATAGTAATTTTACCCCCACTAGAAAAGGTCGCATGGTTTGGCCGCAAATTTTTCTAAATCATGCACCAAACGTGCACCAAAATTTATCCCAAGACACCCCTTGAACAGGATAGGAAAATGGTTATACTAACCATGAAAATATTTGGGGAACCCCCTATTCTTTAATTCTGAAATGATTCACACATCCATTTGTCTTTGGTTGCAT
Organism: Viscum album; assembly: GCA_963277665.1. Classification (NCBI taxonomy): domain Eukaryota; kingdom Viridiplantae; phylum Streptophyta; class Magnoliopsida; order Santalales; family Viscaceae; genus Viscum; species Viscum album. The sequence continues at coordinate 1,649,477,868 of OY728121.1, read as the reverse complement.
GGATTGGGAAAACCTAGGGTCCCTATTCTGTGCACTAAAACATACATCATAATTTTTGTAATGCCCAAACCACAACAGCCTTGATTTGGTTCCTTAAATTATTTAATTAGTATAGATAAAATAAAATATCGTCCAAAAGGAAAAAAATACTTTAGTAGTTCGGGAAAACAATATTACATATATAATACCTCTATTACATTGGAAAAAGAAGATAAAGTATAAACAAAGTAAAAACTCAGAATCATTGAAACTCATTTCAATAATTCATCTTCATATCATATAGAAATGAAAAAAAGGGTTATCTGTAATACACAATAAAGGGAATGTATTGTGGAATCAACAATGAGTCAATGAGAATAATCAATATAGAAGGGTACTTAACTAGACTCCATACCAATTAATCATTAAACTAAGAATAAAACAAATCTATATTTTTTTCGTAGTGTGAATCTCATGAATAATAATAAATAAATACTAAACGAATGAAATTATTAAATTATTAGATGTCATTCTTCATAGGCACATGGTTCCTTTACCATCAAGATCTATCCTCAACACATTTTAAAACATACTGGGTAAAAACCAATATGATCTAGCAAACTCATTCATCTCATGAGACAACCGATGCATTGAGTGGCTTCCATTAACTAGTCCCCAACCCATGCCTTTCATATATAAAAAATTACTCATATATCGAATATTATATTTAAATCATTAAAGTGGTGCTTTATAATATATTTTTATTGGACAAATGGTACGGATTTATCGATGTTCCCATAGTAAATCAAACAATGTTCAAAGGAAACATCATATGTAAAAATGGTATACGTTTGAGGAAATAAATAGGAAGTGAATGTAAATATTATCCACAATAAAATATAATAAACCATATAGAGTAAGAATAAGGAAGGTATAAATACAATTTATACCCATTATATTAATAATAATGCCATTTGTTGATGATGAATAAAAATACCATTAAAAATCATTAAAACATTCTGGGGGAAAATCATTAAACATTCCAACCTGTCCCACACCACCTTGAAACAATTAAACCATAAGTCCCAAAAATTAATAATCATGAAATGAAGCCTCTAAATATCATAAAGATAAAATAATTCTATATATAATATGTCAAGATGTTAATTATATGCACCAAACAAAATAATTAAGTGGTGAATATGATATTTATCTTAGAGATTTAAAAATTTGGGTCAAAATACCGTACCTTACATATGATTTTTATTTAACGCAATTTAACATCAAGTATAATAGTTTTAATCAGGTAATTAAATCCAAAAATGACTATATTAATATTTATAATATCATATATAATCCTTTTACTACATCTCATTACCCTTTTTTAATAATCATTCATTATTTTCATTTTTCCTGTGTTAACTGCCTTATTTTTCAAGCATGTTTTGACTTGTTATATTTCATTCCTATTAGCTAGATTAGGATTTAATTATATAAAAAATTTAAACCATGATCTATATATCATATATATTCAGTATATTTTTATTTATATTATTACATCAAATTTCTAAAGTGGAAATGAAATACACCGTTCATGGAGATGATTGGTTACTTGTACGCAAAAAGTTGTTTCCATTTTCTTGTGGTATTAAAATAATAACATTAAATGATATATTTACATATATATTATAATTATAGTATCATATTTATGTCACATAAATTGAATTTTTTTAATAAAGCAATCCTTAATACATTCCATTTAACATGTGAAAGAATCGCATCACTTTGAGGAGGAGGTAGTCCACATGTCCACAAACAATGTTATCATATTTCCACAATATTGAAAGTATGAAGGTATGTGTTATATAGTAAATAAAAAAGAAAAATTAATTTTAAATATCATATATATCATATATAAATAATAAATACATCATTATTCCTAATCTTGAAAGGAGTAAATGGAAGAATGAATGACATCGTTTAACGAGGCGGCAGTTCGTCAAACACACGAACGATGACTGTGTATCCAATTTGATGGAAGTGTGTGAAAATATAGGTCTAAATCATTGTATAAAAATATATAAGTATATTTTACGTACTTCTTTTATTATATAATAATTATATAATAAAAATTTAATTAGTAGAAAAATAAACAAATCAAATGTACTAATTGAAGAACGTTTCCTCTTTTTCAGGTAACTCCTTTTGGATTTTACCAAATGACTTACTTGGTTCAATTTATTCAAAAATTGAAGATTCTATTATTATTTTAGGGATTTTGGGAATTTTGATTTAATTTTTGATGAGACAAAGGCCTTTATATGTGTGAATAATTGAGTGTGTGAGTGCCTTTTTAGATGGATGAGTGGGGTTCTTGAAAATATAAAAAGGTGGGCAATATTATGAGGGCGCAATTAAAAAATGCTCCTAAAATATTGGAATATCTAACATAAAAGGGATAATATTGTATAAATATGGGCATAAAATGTATTTTATATAATTTTCTATGCAATTTTCCACCTTAAGATTAAATTTTAACAATGAAGTAAACTCATTTTGCCTTAATCATGGTAATTCTTATTAATTGCTTTCAAAACTATTTTTGGAAAAAACCTAATTTGAACATTATAAAAATGATAACCTATTCTAATTTTAAATGATTAATAAATTTTTCAAAATTTAAATCACATAATTGGAAAAAAATTATTTAAATTTAATCCCACAAATGGCAGGAGAAATCAGGTTTTTAAAGTGAAATTTTACTAATGTTTGAAATGGTTTTATATCAAAATTAAATATAAAATTGATCCTAATGAACTAAATTGGATTAATAGATGTAAAATTTATCTAATTAAACTTTAAAACCTACTCAAAATATAATTTAACCCTATAGATTATTTAGAAGAAAAAATAGCTTTCAAATAAAATTCAGTATTTCTCACTATTCATCAATAAATGAAACTTTTCAGAAAAATACCCTAAATTTCACCCTAAAATAATTTTTATGTAATAATTTATAAAATGAATTATATTTTTTCAAATATAATTTACCAAATTTTAAAAATATATATTTAAAATATAGGTTCTATTAAAAGGTAGAAAAAAATACTTTTGAAAAAATATAGCTTTTATGCATAAAATTGGATTTGATCTTATCCTATACTGATCAGACATATTGGATTAGTGTAAAAAAATAATTTCTTGAATATAATATAATTATATATATTTAATTAATATCATTCAATAATATAAATTAATATAATTTATTAATACAAAATTCGTTTTGGTGCATAAAATAGTTCTCGTATAAAAACATTTCATTTATGTTCAATAGAATTCTATATTCAGTTCTAAAACCAATGAATTACATAAACAAAGGTAAAAAATATTTTCCAAATTTCGTTATTCCTTTTAATATGTTTCATTACAACATATATTTTATAATGATCATATTTAAAAAATATTAATATTAATATTATATTGTATTTTGGTAAAACTTTGTCTTGCATGTAATGAATGTTATCAAAGGAACTCGGTATTGTATGTAGCACAAGAAAAATTAGTGTTTCGTGTACCAATAGATAATATTAGTTTTTTTTCTATCACAATATTAACTTTTTTTGTGTGTAAATAAATCTAGTGAAAATTTTAAAATTATTTTTCAATAAAAATATTTTAAAATCATAGGGTGTTACATTCTCCACAATTTAATTAAATTGTGTCCTCGGAATTCAAATTTGATCTTGGTAATCGAGGATTAGATATTGGAAAATAATATTTCTTAAAAATCCATATAGAAAATAGGTTTAATGTCACATATTATTAATAATATGGAAAATTAAATGTGAATTTCATCACAAAACTAGGTTTTTGAATAAGAGAAAATTAGTGAAAACGTGGATATGGAAGAAAAATATAGCTATCAATTTCTCATAGAGAGTGATAGGGAACATGTTCACGGGAAATTTTTTGAACATAAATACATAAACTAGAGGAGTGAATTATTTTATTGATATCATAAAAAATTATTATAATAGAAAACATTTTTCTTTCAATACCCTTTTCCTATAGATGAATAATTATTTTACTCTATAAAAATGTGAAGAAATATAATTACTTGATATGTTTCTATTTCACAATCATACTATTTTCCAATAGTTTTTCCTTTAACTATTTCTAATTCATCTCTAATATGGTAAAAAATTATATCAATCTCTAAAACCACAACCAAAGTTTAACTTAAACCATTTTAAAAATAGTAAACCTTTATAAAAGATTAAGATCCAAAAATTTAGATTCATTTCCCCGGTAGTTAATATTATCCATTTCAATTTATCTATATCAATCATATATTTATCCAATATTATTATCTCAACATTAGGAACATATTAAGGATTACCTTTTCCTCAGCCATGTGAATTCCAAAAAGTTGTACATTCTTCCAAGTCAATTTTCTTCTTACCTTTAAACATATGATCTGAAATATTTAATGAAAAAGTACTTCAGTAGAATCCTTAAATAATTCATAATTATTATAAAAAATGCAGCATTGATTAAATATTAAAATGAAATTATTCTTGAATCCAAACATAGGAATATTAATAATTCCACTTCGGTTGTATCAAAAACATAATCTTGAATTTGAACCCTTAGTTTATTTGGAGGTATTTTCCCTTGACTATTGTGGTATTAAATTTCAAAGTGCCTTAGATATATATATGAAGAAATCATAATAAAAGTATTTTATTTTTTTCATGAATTCATTAACTGATTGACCCTTTTTCCACACTTATAACAAAATCACAGCCCCTTGAAGAATTTACAATGGTGTTTTCTTCCACAGTTCTTAAAATGTGATAATTTTTTCATTTTTTTTTTCATTGACACATTTCCCTTTACATGGAGTTCATAAGACCTATTTATCTCTTGGATTCCTTAAAATATGTAATATATATATAATTCCTTCTCTGTTTTCCTGCAACATAAAATGATTACTTCATATAATGAAAAATTTTAAGAAACCAACACCCTTCAAAGATTAGGATTATGACCTTCAATGAATTTGAAAATCATACACTCTATGTTGCATATGTGATCCATAGAATACCATGATAGAATTATAAATGTATCTTGATAATACAAAAACCTTCTTCATCCTTTTTAATTTAGCTAATTATATTTATCTCCATCTCAATTTGTTGCACATGAAGGAATTATTTATTGAATAATGTATCCTTAAAATTTTTCTATTCCATGAGTTATTTTTTTCTTCCTCCCTTGAATTTTATATCAACATCCGCTATTCATATGTATCACCATTGATTAAATACACTATAAGTATAACATTTTCTTTTTCACAACTTCTTAATAACATAAATATCTTCTCCAATTACTGAATCCATTTCTTAGCTACCAATGGTTCAGTAGTCCCACTAAATGATGGGGTATTCTATCATATAAAGTGATCTAGCAAAAGATATTATTTCTATGTAACAAGTTGATCCATTTGGGCATGGTCATTTTTCATAACCAGATTATGTTACCCTAATATAGTCATATTTTGATCCATTCTAGTTCCAGATGTATTGGTTTTCTCCATAGAGAAACCTCTAAATTTTCCATGGGTATAGATACCATCCTTCCTTACGGCATTTATTTATAAAAACTGGCATATACTATATTATATCATATCACTATGGAACATAATTTATAATCCCAAAACTATTGAAATACATAACATAAATTGTAAATTTTATTTGAATATGATATCTTAATCATAAACACGGGTTTTTTGTGATGTTATTTTATACTTACCCCCAAATTAAATCATAGGGTTATGTTCTCTAATATATGTTTTCATAATTATTGTTTCCAAATTTTCAACTAAACTTTCTCTAATACCAACTGAAATTCCTCAACCGCAGTATCCCGGAGTTAGTGACTTACATTATTTTGTTGGCCTAAATTTAAGAAAATCGTGTCCCAAAGGACTGAATTGTTTAGAAAATTTGGAAAATAATATTACATACATAATACTCATATTATGTTGGGAAAATAAAATAATGCATAAATAAAGTAAATGTAACATCCCGAGTCCGGAAGACACTCAACTATTACCCCGTACCCCGTTGGTCACATGACCTCAAGCGCATTTCCTCAAATGATAGAGGCAGCTGACTAGCAATAAGGGTCTAGGGTGTGATAGTGTGGAAACTATTCCCTCATTGGCAGAGTATAGCATAGTGGAATAAATATTAACAAATAGGGGAAGTAGTAAAAACATGAAACTGAAGTAAACAACTAGAGACTAAAGGAATAAGTTAACCATATGGCATATGATATCAAAATGATGAATCATGTCATGTGTTCTAATAAAATAGTGAAACATGATACACTGAAATCAAGTACTATACAATACCAATGTGTGGTAAAACAAAATTAAACTCAGCAGCATCGAAAGCCTTGGATTGGTCACATGCTCTTCTAATCCTAAGTAGTAATCAAGTACCTTTATAGGGAGAATTTATCCTATGGACACCTGCAGCAATATAGTATGTCTTGGCACAAAATCATGACCCAATATAGGTGTGAGAAATGAATCCTAGTATGCAACCATTAATTGTATAGGACAATCAATTAGTGATTATATTCACCAGTAGTATATTAGAATGACTTTTAGTAAACTGATAGGCACTTAGATTTAAACAATCCTACAATTACTAGTATTCATTTATAGAAATTAATATGTTCATTATTAGTTCATTTACTTGAATTATTAATGTATCAGAATTCAGCTTAAACTCGACATTCCTCATCCATGGCGTACTAAATTTTACCTATGTGTCACCCAAGGTTTGAGATAAAACAGTCATGTGAGTCCATTCCTGACATTATATGATGAACCCATATATCCCCCAATTATATTTACCATTTACTCATATAAATTCAATAAAACATTCCAACTTTCTTAACAAGAAAAAAACTGCATGGAAAATGGGGAAAACACAATCTGAAATCCATAATCAAAATACTTACAATTCTAACAAAACTTCAATTCTATAAATTAATCGAGTTATTTTTTTAAAAAATTAAAAGTTTAATAAAGAAATGTCTATATATATACTAGGCCAAAATTAACAAACAAATTATCCAAGGTAAAGAAACTCGTGGGGTGGCCCTTAACCAACAATGAAGCATATCATGCTTTAATTTTTTGATTTCATTATCAAATCAACATTTTATAAAAAAAAGGAACAAATTCCTTTCAATGAAACTCCCTAAACATGGGTGGGAGGCACAATTTCCCATATTTACACCTCAATAATTAAAGAGATGCAAGAGACCATCTACCTCGATGTCGTACAGTAGATATTCTCTGATGCCAACCCTTGAATCGACCTAGAAAGACATAGATCTATCAAAAGGGGGAAACCATTAAACCCTAAATAAAATAATTTAGAATAGAAATTATGAATAAATAATATATAATAATAAACCGCATACCTATTGGGTTCAAACGAGACCGATAGAGAAAGTATCAGAGTTTGGACAATGTTTTAGGAGAAAAAACAGGCTTCAGCCTCCTTGTTCTTCAACCTAGTAAGTCTCCTATATAAATGAGTAGAAAATAATGTTATTGCTCATTTTAGCCTGAAATAAAAAGTACATAGTGTGTATGTATATAACACAGCGTGTGTATAATTTTACTATTCATAATTTCGCAGACTTACTTTACGCGTCCCACACCGAGCTGCTGACATGACTACATGGCATTTATTAAGAAGTACACGATGTATAGTGCCGTTTTCTGCTCTCCTCTTCCAACATGATCACACTCCAAGTATCCCAATCATACACATCCATACTATATTGTCTGTATATATGATTACATGTCGTGTAACCCATAAACAAACATTTTCCAAATTCTCCCTTTTTTTAAAAAAATAACTCAAGGAAAAAATATAAGAGAATTATACCTCAAAAGAAAAACCATGTTCTTACAAACTTTCCCCCTTAAATCAATTTGTCCCTGAATTTACCTTACAAGGGTGGTGATGGAATATCTGAGAATAACTCTAGACACTGAGAATGTATATCATCCTCCCTCTCCCAAGTCTTGTCCTGCACTCGACTGTGATGCCATAGAACCCATACGAGAGGAACTGACTTGCCTTAGAGAACCTTCGTTCTCATATCATCTATATAAATCGGATGCTCCTCAAAGGATGCATCAACCTGAATCTCAACCTTCTTGGGCTAAAAAAACATGAGATGTGTCTGAGTGATAGTAGCGTAGCTGAGATACATGGAAGATGTTGTACATGGCCCGGTACCTCTAAGGAAACTATAACTGATAGGAAACTAACCTGAATCATTCTAGAATATCAAATGGTCTGACATATCTCAGAGAAAGATTACCTTGTCTCTTAATCCAATTTTTCCCCAATCTTGGTGCGACACGTAGAAAAACTCGATCCCCGACCTCAGAAACCAAAGGTCGGTATAGTTATCGGAATATGATTTATAACGAGACTTCACAGTAGCCATCCATCTCTGAATTAAGTGAACATATTCAATAGTCTCCTGGAAAACAAGAGGCCCTAGCATAGCTACCTCCCCTACCTCAAGCCAATATAAGGATGATCGACATGGCCTCTTGTACAAACCCTCTTATGGTTCCATCTTAATAGTACCAAAAAATATATTATTTTAGGAAAAATAAACCAAGGGTATATGATTCTTCGAAGATTCCTGAATTCCTTGGACACCAACACCCAAAATGTCCTCTAGAACCTGTATTGTACGCTCAGACAAGCCATCTATCTAAGGATGGTATGTTGTGCTCAGAATCACCTGTGCACCCAGTTCCCTCTTAAAACTCTTCCAGAAATGAGATGCAAAGAGGGTGTCCCCATCTTAAATGATAGAACGTGGGACCCCATGAATTCATACCACCTCTCAGATATATATCTTTCTGATCTCATCAACACCAACTGTCTCTTTGATTGACAAGAAGAGAGCAGCCGTCGTAATCCTCTCATTTACAACCCACACAACATCCTTTCCTTTATGCGATGTATGTAACCCCATCACAGAATCCATCGTGACATCATCCCACATCTACTCAGGAATGGGTAGGTGTTGTAAGAGCCCCGCCAACCACGGGTGCTCTGCCTTCACCTACTGATAGGTGGAACACCTCGTAAAAAAAATCAACGTCTTACATCATACCTGGCCACTAGTACTGGCAGCGCAAGTCACGGTACGTCTTGGGAACTCCAGGATTCACTGCCCAAGCTAAATCATGAAACTCCCTCCCCAACTCATTGGATACCCCCTAGAACCCACACATGTCCAGGGATACAAAGAACTTAATCCTTTCCCGTCATCTATCTAGGAGGAGGTCCCTCTCCAACTACACTCTCCTTTAGAACTAGGCCTTTGGAATCTGATAGCTGCATCATCCTCACTCTATCCAGTAGGGTAGAGGTGATAAAAAATATGAAATATAAGCCTACCCCTAACTTTCGTTCACCTATAAATGAATCTCATAGAACAAAGATATAAGCTTTCACTCACCACTATCCTCATGCACTTCTTGTGTCTCAGTCTTCCTACTTAGTGCGTCAGCCACTGCATTTCCTTTACAAGGAATATAGGCAAGCTCAAGATCGAATAAATGAAGGTATTCCACCCACCTTCGCTATCTCATATTCAAATCACGTGGATTAAAAAATTATTTCTAACTTTCATGGACATTGTACACCACAAAATGTTCTCTTAATAAATAATGTCTCCAATAGCGCAAACCATGAAAAACTACAGCTAAAATGAGATCATGGGTCGGTTATTTCCTCTCATGTGGCCTCAACTACTAAGACCCATATGCAATAACTCGATCCCCCTATATAAGCACTTCTCCCAGACCAATACCTAATGCATCACAGTACACAGTGTAACTCTTTCCTGGATATGGAAATATCAGTATTGGTTTGGAGGTCAAACATCACTTCAACTCTTGAATGGCTGTGTCACAAGAATTTGGCCACTCAAACATCACACCATTCTTATTCAATCCCATCATCGGTGTTGCTAAGCTGGTGAATTCATATTTAAAATAAATGTAGTAACCAGATATCCCCAAGAAACTATGTACCTCAAAAACATTCTTGGGATTCCCAGAAGTCACTATGAGTTTTACCTACTATAGGTCCAATATTACTCCTGTCTCTGAGATTTCGTGACACAAGAAGTGAATCTGATCTATCCAGAAGTGGCATTTTTCAATCATAGAATATAAATTAATCTCTCTCAGTGTATTAAAAATGATCTCAAGGTGTTTTTCATGTTCATGTGGATTGTGAAAATACACCATGATATCATCCACGAAAACAACCACAAAATAATATATGTTGGGATGGAACACTCGGTTCATTAGCACTATGAAAACTAAGAGCGTCTTTATGAGGCCAAAATGCATAACCAAGTACACATATCGTCCATACCTTCTACAAAAGGTCGTACGATGTATGTATGAAGGTCAAACATGTACCTGGTGATATCCTGACCTTATGCCAATCTTCTATAACACTCATGCTCCACGAAGTTGATCAAATCGTTCATCTATCAGTGGAAAAGGATATCAGTTTTTAACCGTTAACCGGTTTAGTTTCGAATAGTTCGTGCATATCCCAATGGTATTGTTTGACTTTTTTTCGAAATGGACTAGTGAACCACAACGAGAAGTACTCGTTAGCATAAAACCCTTATCTTCTAGATTTTCCAACTGCCTCTTGAGCTCTTAAAACTCCATTGTACCCATCTTGTAAAGAGGAATTGATACTGGAGGAGCTCCTAGAACTAGATCGATAGTAAACTCCACCTCTCTGACTGGAGGTAATCCTGAGAAGTCGTCCAGAAAAACATCCATGAAATGATCAATCACTAGAGTCAATTCATCCTGACATGTTCCTTGGTTATCCAAATATAAACATGTAATTTGGGCAGTCATCCCACCCAGTCATGATACTCAGGTCTATCTATTCTTTCCTGGACATCTCATTCACCCTTATGTAGAAACTCTCTTCCCTCTGGTGTTGTGAAAGTAACCCTGCAATGATATTAATCAACCAAGGCTCAAAAAGAAACCAACCATTCCATTCTATGAATGACATAAAAACCCATAATCTCTAAGACACAAAGCTTCCATAGAAAGTGACACCCACCAATCTCAAGGGGGTACTTCTTTCATTAATGCACACCTATCATTAAAATACCTAAGGAAGTGTATAACATTATAACATCAGAAGTATAATAAGAACAGAGAATACGGATTTCCACAATAACCACCGATTTAAATCTATATGTTACACCAGTATCAAAAAAATGTAGAAGCTAAAATAGAGGCGACTACAAAATTACCTCTGACTGTAGAAGGTTTGGGATCCTTCTCCTGCTGGGTCTGTTTCATTTCATAAGATTGACCAGGACCAAAGCCTTGAGACACTACTGGGATACCCTGAGAGGACCTTCATACTTTCTCTCTGATCCTGGGGCTTGGCTACCATGGCCACACCCCCACCATGGCTTGAATGCCCTAATGTTTTCCAGTTTCCAGACTGGTGAGAAGCTACTAACCCTGCTCTGGCACGTAGAGTCTATAAAGAACCTCTCTCACTAGCCACTGGTGGAAACATCCTACCAAATCCCTGTAGATGGCCCATCTTTCCACAAGCTTGGCACTCAACTGGGTCCTTCGGTCACTAGGGTCTCGTATGCCACATCCTACCTCACTGGTAGAACCTCACCTTCCTACCAGAAGAAAGGTTTTGACTGCTCGTATTCCCCTGAGAATGCACCATAAGATGCTTCTCGCTTTTGGTAGAGACAATACCCAATCTTAGTGCCCAATCACCATAGCTCTCTCCACCAGCTTCCCAAAAAAATTTCTCGGTAATCATAACATGATTAACAATAGTAGAGACCATAAGAAACCTGAATACATTCATCGGGGATCGGATTTCCAACCTGAGACCATCCCTAAATCGTCTAGAATCCAATACATCATCACCCATAAGAATAGGTTTGAATCACTGAAGCTCTGTAAACCAGGAAGAATAATGCATAAATTATAGTGGGCCCAACTCCAGGTGCATGAACTCGAATACTCGATCATCCCTCATCATTTCGGGAAAATAATAATCATTGAAGGTTGCCTGAAAGTCTTTCCACATCATATCCCACAGATGCCCTGCCTGAGTGCTAAAATCCCACCACCTCTTTGCAGAATCACACAACATATATGTTTTGAGCTAGACCCTCCTCTCAAGTGGCATCTCCAGATGCTTCAATATAGTCAACAGTGATTCTATTCATGATTCTGCAGCCTGTGGTCCGCCATCCCCCAAAAAAGTAGGTGGATATTACTTCTAGAATATATTCATCTGCTCTTCCATCGATGTGGAAAACTATAGTTCTCCCTGAAAGGTCTTCATGAACCTCAAAAAACCTTCTTCAAAACATGTTTATGCACCCATGTCCGGTATAATGGCCAGTGCCATAGCTGGCACAATTGGAGGGTCCATCGGTATCTCGTGGCCCACTATTTCTTGAGTATGCTCATCACCTCTCTCCTGGAATACAACTCATGGTCGTCATAGTGGAATGACTCTACAGGGTCCAGCACACACACCTCAGTACCGTATTACTGAAAAATGAAACTATTACTCAGAAGTTCACAAGAGGAACATGTAAAGTAAATCATTAATGTTTTCCAAAATTGGGGTACACAGTATGTATAACCACATGCACGAAGTGTTATCCTGGGTATTTACATGGGTGTGCATTTCTTCCCAACATGGCCATGTAACACACCACACACATGGCATGTTACTTTAGAGACATAGTCTTCAATTTAATTTTCCTCCCTTCTAGACGGCTAGAACTACTTGGTTCTGCCAGTATAAGACAAATTTCCATGTTCACTCTCGACACAGCATGTACAACTATGTTTTCAAACAATTTTTTTGTTAGTCACATGGTCGGATTCATGGTCGACTTACACATGGTGTGTAATCCCATTACACGATTTGTATTTCTAAAAGCACAAAAACCCATGTTCCATTCTCACAGGACATGTTACACGGCGTGTACACATGGTACCCGACATGTTATTATAAAACTTGAACACCTTCTTCCCCAAACAGGAAGAACACATGGTGTGTTAAGATAGACTACATGCTGTGTATACTGGGTTTTTCAGGACACAAACTCCAGATTTCCCAAATAACCCCTATTCTTCAAAAAAAAACAACCAGCGGGATGCCAATTTCTGATCTGTGAGGGAACATACAACCCATGAATTACTATTTGGCACCCAAGGAGAACATTGTTGAATAGAAATTGAATCATGATCTACAAAATTCTGGTCTAAGAGGACCCATACACCAGAAGAACCAATGTTTGGAGTCTGTTCAATTCAAACCATAACACGTACCAATACACCTATCAGAACAGCATTCTTAGTTATTAGATCATATATCACAACAGCATGTGATAACTAGTGCATCCTAGATGGCATGGCATAATGCATGAAATGTGATTAGAACAAGTTCTTATATGATTCATGAGATGGAATATCCTCATCTGATCAGGTTGCAACAAAATAGTGCCATAATTGAATCAATAATAATATAAGACATCAAGTGTGTCACCCAATAGTGAAATTGAATCAACTGTAACGACTCAAAATCCAAATCATAATTCAATTCGAGGTAATTTGGATTTTTCCCTGTACACAGAGTAGCTACTCCCGGGAACAGCTAATTACCAAATATCATATCCTCCCTTTCCTAATCTATTGTCTCCAAATATTAAGACAAAGTAGAAATAAATCCCACCTATGATACCACTTTGTAACATCTCGGGTCTGGAAGCCACTCAACTAGTGCCCCATACCAAGTTGGCCACATATCCTCAAGCGCATTTCCCCAAATTCAAGAGGCTTTTGACTAGTAGGAAGGGTATGGGGTATTATAGTGGGGAAACTATGCCCTCATTGGTAGAGTGTAACACAGTGGAATAAATATTAATAAATAGCAGAAGTAGTAAACAAAATGAAACTGTAGTAAGAAAACTGAATTTTGAAGGAATAAGCTAACCAGAAGGCATATGATAACAAAATGATGCACCATGTCACATGTTCTATGAAAATAGTCAAACATGATACACTGAAATCAAGTAAAATAAAATACCAATGTATGGTAAAACAAAATGAAACTCAGCAGCATCGCAAGCCTTGGCTTGGTCTCATGATCTCCTACTCCTAAGAAGCAATCAATTACTAGTATAAGGAGTCTTTCCCCTATTGACTCATATAGAAATATAGTATGTTTGCGCCCAAAATAATGACCCAAACAGGGAGTGAGAAATGAATCCTATAAAGAAACCACCAAAGTCTGGTTCCAATGTACCAATGAGTATATGTGGCAGTTGTTTATATTAATGACTTATAGTAAAGTAGTAGACACTAAAACATAAACAATCCTACAAGTACTGGTATTAATTTATTGATTTTACTATGTTCATTAGTAGTTCATTTACTTCAATTCTTAAAGTCATAAAATTCAGCCAAATCCCAACATTTCTTGTATAAAGGTAAGAACAACTGAAGTCTCCGGAGACATTCTAAAAATTAATTAAAGTCTGAATCAAATATTGTTCTTTTTCTTGAAATACATGTCATAGTTCACCCCATTATATAATTTATGTATAACCTAATTTCGTTCTTGATATTCCCAATTTGTAGCTCAATTATCCCTCTTGGTGTAATTCTACTGACATCCTAAGACTATTTTCTCAGCTGTCCTACAAGGTAGCCCCGAGTATCACACTTGATGTTGTTATAAGTTCAAGTGAGCCCATCCTCAATGGCCTTATTAGAGATACACAAGGTATCACTCTCTGTATGATATAAAACTATGTCAATTCTTTTGTCCCTAGTGGTCCAACTAGGGAGCCCATGTGTCACTAATGACATAAAAATCCCAATCCTTTTGATTCTGTACATGGCATTCTAAATTTAACCCACGTTATACCCAAGTTTTAAGGTATAATTGTCATGTGAGTCTTTTCATGGTGTTCTATGCTAAACCCATGTGTCACCCAATTCTATTTACCATTTACTCATTTAAGTTCAATAAAACATTTCAACCTACCTAATAAGAAAAACACAGGCTAACAAAAGGGGAAAAGACAATATCAAATCCATAATCAAAACACATAAAATTATAACACAATTGAAATTATAGATAGTAAAAATGTTCATTTTTTAATAACCCCTAAAAATGAAATGAAGGAATTTCCATACACATCCTAAGTTGAAACGGATAAAAAAATTATCCAAAAGAAACAAACATGCGGGTAGCCCTTAACAAAAAAGAAGCTAATCATGCTTTAATTCATTGAATTAATTATTAAATCAACATTTAACAATAACAAGGATCAATTTCCTTTCAATTCAAAACCCTAAACATGGTTTTGAGTCACAATTTCACATATAATCACCAAAAAAATATTGAGAGTAACGATAACACCTACCTCAATGTCGTACAATCGATATACTCTGATGTTGGCCCTTGAATCGACCTCGAACGATATAGATCTATCAGAAGGGGAAAACCATGAAACCATAAATAACTTCCTCAAGAATAGAAATTATGAAGAACGACTAATGAAGAAGAAAAACCTTTATGATTGGGTTCTAATGAGACTAACAGTCATAGGATCTGAGTTCGATCGAAGCTTTAAGAGAAAAAAATGAGCTCTGACCTCTTTTCTCTTGAACACAATGAGTCTCCTGTCTAAATGAAGAGAAAATGAGGATACTGCCTATTTTATGATGAAAAACACTACTACATAGCATGTAATTCTATATACACAGCATTTATATCATTTTACAATTCATAATTTCACCGACGTACTTTACGCATCCCACACCGACCTGCTGACATGACCACGCAACATGTATCAGGAATTACACAGTGTGTAGTGGTTTTTTCTTCTCACCCATGCCAACATGATCACACACCATGTATCCATATCCTATATATCCATACTACACTATGTGTATATAGGATTACATAGCATGTCACTCTAAAACTATCATTTTTCAAATTTTCCTTTGATTTCTCAAAAATAAATCAAGAAAAAAAGAATAGAAGAAAATTATACCTCAGAAGTAGAACTGGGTTCTTGCAGTAAAATCTCAGAATCTTTGAAAATCATTCCAAGAATTCATCTTTGTATCCTTGTGAATAGAAACAAAATAAGGGTGAGATTAATTTCATAGTAGTGGTAAAGTATAATTGAAAAAATAATGAATCAACGAGTGTAGTCAATATGGTAATGTAAATAAATTAATACCATGCTAGTTAATTAAAAAAATAATAATAAAATGCATCCATGGATTTTTTTCGTTGTGAAAATTCCATGGATAATAATAAATAAATATTAAATAAAGGCAGTACTTAAATTATATAATTTCATGATTCATAGGAACATGATACATTTACCATTAAGATCTATCATCAAGAAAGTTTAAAACATGTTAGGAAAAAATCCATCTTATTTGGGAAAGTAATTCATCTCATGCGACTACAAATGAATCTATGGGATTTCAATAACCAGTCCTCAACCCATTCTTGATTGACCAAATCATTCCTCATATATAGAATAATTGATTTAACTCATAAACAATGTGCCTTATAAAATATCTATATTGAATAAAGGATACATTTTTATCAATATTTCCATAGTAATTAAAATAACATAGTAAACACCATATGTAAAAATGATATACAGTTTAAGAAATAAACATATAAATGATAAATTATTTGGATAATTAGAGTAAATTTAACCTCTATTTATTGTTTCAAGACACTAAAAAATAAATCAAGGAAGTGAATTTAAATACCACCCTCATTAAAAATAAATATAAACCATATAGAGGAATATTAAGTATGGTATCAATATTATGTATACCCATTAGATTAATAATATGGTTTGTTATCATTAATTAATATAAATACCATTAAAATATCACTAAGAAAATTCTTGAGTAAAATAATATTTAAAAATAACAAATATCCCCATACCAGTTTGAAAATTTATAATGATATGTCCAAAATGTAATAATCATAGAATGAAACATTTAAATACCATGAATATAAAATAATTACTAATATAATATTTGAAAAGGGGTAATATATACACCACACAAATGAAGTAATCGGTGAATATGAGATTTATCTCATAGATGAAAAAAGCGAGATGAAAATCCATTACCTATGGTATAATTGTTTTAAGAATGTTATTAACTCATAAAGAAACCATATTAATATTTATAATAACATGTATGATCCTTTTATAACATCTCATTACCATTTTGTTAATATTATTTCATTATTTTGATTATTTCTGGTGTTAACTAAATTGTTTTTAAGGAGGTTTTGACTTCTTATTATCTATTAATGTTACATAGATCTTGATTTAATCATCTCGATAATGTAAAAAATGATGTATATATCATATATATTCAGTATATATGTATTTATAATAATACATAAAATTTTTAGATATGAAATTAAATACAAAATTCATTTATACGGTAGGTCATAGATACACATGAACACTAGTTCCATTTTCTTATTGTATTCAAAGAATAAAAAATATATTATATATATGTATATTATAATTCAAGTATTGACTTTATTTAATAGAAATAAAAAAATATACCCATCAATAATACATTTCTTATAACATGTGATTGAATAACGTCACTTTGAGGAGGGAGTTGTCCACAAGTCCATAAACAATGTTATTGTATTTTCACAAAATGAAAAGAATTATTTTATGTGTTATATAGTAATTTAATAATCATAAACACATTATAAATCACATATATATCATATATAAACAATAAGTCCCTCATTATTCCCAACCATTATATGTTGAAATGCAAGAATGAACGACATCGGTTTGTGAGACCGTAGTCCACCATACACATTAATGACGATTGTGTATCTCAATTGAAGGAAATGTATGAATGTGTATGTATAAAAATTATTAGAAAAAAATCTTAGTATATTTTAGATACTTATATTATTATATAATCATGATATAAGAATGATTTAATGAGTATATAGAGAAACAAAACAAAAGTCCTCATTGAAGAATGTTGCCTCTTTTTCAGGAAACTCTATTTGGTTTATACGAAAATACTTCCTTGGTTTGATTTATTACCAAATTGAGGATTATAGGATTAGTTTAGGGCTGTTGGGATCATATTTGGTCACATTTTACATGATAAAAATGTATTTATATTGTGAATAATTGATGGGGTGAGTGTCTTTTTATAGTGGAGAAGGAGTGACATTCTTGTAAATATAAAATGGTAAACACTATCAGGTTGTCTCCTTTATATAATTCACCTCCAATAAATGTAAATTTTAGATAAAATCGATTTTATGGTATAAATATAGGAATACAATGGGTTTAACAAGATTAGAGGTTATTTTTGCCCTTAATATTTAAGGTTAACCCCTAAGTAAACTCGTTTTTTCTTAATCATTATAATTAATTTTAATTTATATCCCTCATAGTTTTAGTAAAAACATATGTTTACCTAAATATAAATTATTAATTATTTGGATTTAAAATATTTAATCTATTTTTCCAAACTAAAATCCTCAAAGTGGAAAAATTAATTTAAAACTAACTCCGCATATGGGATGAGAAAGAGGGTTTTACTGTTAAAATGTCCAAAAGATTGAAATTTTTTATATCCATGTTCAATATAAAATTATAAAAATGAAATAAATAGGATTTATATATGTAAAATTTATTTCATTAAACCTTTAAACCAATTCAAAATATAAATTAGCCCTATAAATTATTTAGATTAGAAATCATTTTTTATTTAAAATTCAATATTTTTATTATCCATCAATAAAATAAAATGTCATAAAAATTCACACTAATATAATTTTGATTTTATGCTTTCAAAAATGAATTTTATTTTTTCAAATATAATTTATAAAAGTTTCTCAATTTAAATTTAAAATAGGTTCACCCTTAAGAGGTGGAAAAACATCCTTTATAAAAATATAACTTTTTATGTGTATAATTGGGGTTGTTCTTATCTTATACCATTAAAACCTTTTGGATTAATGTCATAAAATAATAAATTAAATATAATAGATTTATATATCATTCAATAATATCAATTAACTTAATTTATTAAGACCAAAGGTATTTGGGTGCATAAAATATTGTTCTTATAAAAACAATTCCTTTATATTCAATTCAATTCAATATTCATTTCTAACACAAAAACATTATATAAAAATATTTTCAAAATATTTTCAAAATTTAGTTAATCCTTATCATAAATTTTATTATAATGTATAGTCGATAATTATATTATTAATTAATAATATTAATAGTATATTGTAGTTCGGTAAAACTAGGTCCTGCATGTAACAAAATCTATCGAAGGAACTATATATTGTGAATAACACAACAAAACTTAGTGTTGCATGTACCACAAGATAATCTCAGTGTTTTTTGTAGCGTAATATTATGTTGGTATTTTTTATGAATAAATCTAGAAATAATATAAAATTTCTTCTAAATAAAAAATATTGTAAAGTATTAGGGTGTTACAATTTTATCATATCATGCAACCCATCTTTTTTCTCAATATATTAGGGATATTTTCTTAGAAAAATCCATGAAAACACTTTTTCCTCCATAACCCCATTAGGAATTTCCATTATGATAAAATTAATAAACTAAATTGAAAAATAAATTTTTCTTAACTCATATAAAATACGAGAAATAACATAATACATGAGTTCTTTAGTGTGGTTATTATTGATTAAGTATGTGTTCCACTCCAGATGTCCCCAGTATGTATTTAGTTTTTGATTTTTCATTTTTAATTTGAGTTGGTTATATTTGAGAAATAAAAGATGAATTTTTTGGTAATTTTTTAAATTTCAAGGTCAATGAATGATCCATGGGATCAAGATGTGAATTTTTGTAGAGGAAGGAACCAGATACATGGTGTTTCATGATTGTTTCATGGTCCAGGAATCCCTACAATTAGGCCATAAATATTCAAAAATATGTTATATTTTTTTATTTTAAAATTATTTTTATTTTTTAACTATTATTTGGACCCTTATTTATTCATAAAACTTATAAGTGGTTCTCCAAGTCCTAATCCACCCCTCTCTTCACTCTATTTACTTCCACTATTGATGCCATGTGGTTTCATCAAGCAAATCCCTTATTTTCTCATTCATTGTTTTATTTATCCTCTTCTCTTACCTCCTTATCTATTTACTTTTCCTAAAACATCCATGGGTGTTAAATATAAGGTTATGTTTGTTTAATACTAAGGTTTTTAGATATGGTATAATCCTTGGGAAGGTTCCCAATTTTAGTTTTTCATTATTTATAACAGATAAATTTGAAGAATATAATTAATTAAACCATATAATATCCTATATATGATCTCTCTAATGGATGATACAAGAGTGGATTCCTCTAAGAGCATTCACACATGCTCCATGAATCTCTAGACAATTTTCTTAACTCTTTGGGTACTAGCACGGTAGAGGCAAGTGATTTACAATGTTCATTATTGATCACAATAAGGGATTATATTATTCAATATATTTTACTAAGAGGGATAATTATAGTATTATTATCTCTTGGTCTTCAATGGATTCTAGAGAGCTTTCTATTTTTCAAAACAATTATTTTCTTCTAAAATTATATAAAATTTAATTTATTCATAACATTAAAATAATTGAAAATTTCACAACTAACCTACATAAATTTATTCATTAAAACCAAACCCTAACTAAAAAATATTATTTTTATTATTATTTCCATCACATGTATTTATTAAAGTGTCATTTCTTAAATAAAATATTTAATATTTATTTAAATGATTAAAAATAAAGAAAAATCATTTCAATTGAACCATTAACTCATCTCATTATTACTCCCATGGAATTTATCAAACTATGAATAATTAAATAGTCGTTAAATTAAATATTATTCATTTGATAAACAATGAAATATTATATTTTTCAAACTCTGGAATAAATAATTATTTTAATACTCATTTTTCTAAATAAATATTTATATTAACATAATCGCAAAAAATATTGAGCAAATAAATATATATTTATTAACTTTTGAATAATAAATAAGAGACAAAAATAAACTCACATATTCTAAAATCTAATATGTCATGGATGAATAATTATGATCAACATTACTTGAATAATTATTATTTCACAATATCATAATAGTATTTATTCTTAATATAAACATCAATAAAATTTATAGTCGTCTTAGATACAATTAGTGTGTGGCTGTCTAGGCATATTTCTCAATAGAATTATGTAAACTTGTGAAATTTAAAAGATTAATATCGAGAAACATTTCCAAGATCCCATAGATAATGAACTCAAAATTGTAGTAAAAAAACCTTCCAATGAACATTACAATATAATCCATTGGTCCACTAATATCTCATAAAGCGGTATTCATACTTTTGTCATCATCTTATATACTTGATTTATCTTTCATTGACTTTTTGAAATAAAATCATTGATGAACTACCATGGTCATGGATATAATAAAATAGTTCTATTTCATTAAAGGGACAAAGATATCTTATTCTGTAAAAAGGGAAGGTAAATATCTTTTCTTGACTTATTCAATTAATGGTATATCACATATGATGCACCCATCATATACTACCTCATTACGAGTATATGATTACATGATTTTCATCCATACCTAAAAATTAATGATTCATGATATACCTTAGTAATAATCTTAAGTCTAATGAACAATACACAGTTTTATATTCTAATATCCAATGACCCATAAATAATATGGAATTCCTATTGGTGGGTATATCCTCCTGACCTACCATCTTGTATATCAATATGTCTGAACTTCATGGTAGAATTATCAATATCATATGATCCTCCTACTCCTGATATTCAAAAAGAATTTATGACCAATCAGAAAAATGATATCCAGACTATAGGATATATGTTCAAAAATTATTTCATAGAATCCATGGGTTCATTTTATAGTAGGTAATTCACATTTAGAGGTAACACATACTCTAAGGATATTATCATATTAATTTTATTTAAGATAATAATTATTATGGGATAAAATATTTCTTTATTCTATATTAATTAAAAGTATAAAGTGAGTTGGTTCTTGGGAACCATCTCCAATAGAATCCCACTATCTATAAAAAAACTACCAACAATTTTTAATCTTCCAATACTCACAAGATATTAATTATTCTTATAAGATAAAAATTTAGTCAATGAGTCTACCATATTTTCTTATACGGTTAATTTTCTTATAGTGACTTCACCCCTTTGATAAAAATCTATGAAGGGGTGAAACTTCAATAGAATATTCTTCATCATTTTAAGTGACCTAATATCATAAGATAGAAAAACTACATTAGTATTATCACAGTAGTGACTAATATCATATTTAATACTAGTTATGATGCCACACTATAAGAAGAACTTTTATATCCACAATGATTATATATCTATATCCAAAGCCACAATATACTCAATATATGTTGTAGAATTAGTGAACACTTTCAACTCAAAACTATTCATTCTCATAGATACAATATTAATGTAGATCACATATACTGACTATGATTCGATCTAATTCTCATCTAATTGAAACTTGCATCTGGTTATCCACTCACTAATAGTTCCCCATTTGCTCTATAATTTGGGAATATGTTCTTTATATGATTCAAGTATTTCTAGAAAGTAGTTACAACTAGTCATTGGTTTGGTCCTAGGTTATTTTGATAAATTTATAACATGCTTAAGGTTTATGCAACATAAATTTTTGTACCAATAATTACATACAAAATAAATCCAATACTATATGTGTATGTTTTTATTATCAACCTTTTTATCTCCTTTTCTTTCTGATGGAACATTCTATTAGTGGGAAAAATACCATGTGACATTAATAATAATCCTCTATTGGATTGTCAAACATTGAATCTATTCAATAATGTGACAATTTATATATATTAAAATACTCCAAGAATCCTCATAGATCAATCTCAATGGGTCTTTATCCAGAAAATACAGAATTTTTCACCCAAGTATTTCCTGGAGAATCATTTATTTAACCATCTCTTAACGGACTGTAAGATTGGTATCTTGTTTCCAATAAGTAATTCATTATCAGTATAATTACTATGAAAACTATTAGACTCCCCCTAAACCTCTTATTAACAAAAGGATTAAATTATTTATATATGAAACTAAAATCTATTATGACTTATCAACATGAATGTACAGTGATCCTGAAACTCTATTGAACCCATAAATAGATATATCTAATTTCAGCACCGTATTGTAATATTTTAGGGTCACTAACCATTCTAGTTGTGTCATATATACATATTCCATTCAAAAATGAAGGTGGTCTTTACATTAATTTTTCAAATCTCATAAACATGGTTTGATTCTATGGTACTTAAATTTATATTAAATTTAATCCCTGATATTGGTGAAAATGTGTAGTTGTATTTTATTACTTTAAATTTGGTAAACACTATAGAAACAAATCATTCATTATAATTACCAACATTACCATCCAAGAATACTTTATTTTAGTATAACCATTTAAAAAAACAATGACTTCCATTAATTGGAGGGTCTTCTAAAACCAAAACATGTTTTTAGATCCTCGAATCCAATTCATAATTCATAGCCTCTTTCCACTTTTCAACTTCAGAGATGTTCATTTCATCCTTTTAAGAAATAGGTTCAATATTTTTTTTAAATAATGTATCACCTTACTTGATGATTAGAGAACTATATTACTTTTTTTCTTTAACCTCTATTATACACTTATAGAACACTTTTTTCATTGGAAGTACTTCTTCCACTCGATCTTTTGGAATATTTTCAACTACCAAATACATTGTGTCATGAGCCTCAACGTTTTTTGAGTATATCATTTTATCATTATCTAATTTAAATATGTACTCCATTTCTTTGAAAATAGAATGTATTTCAATAGATTCCCTTTAATTTGCGGGAACATATAGGTAATATTCCATTATTTATTTAGGATATCCTATAAGGATATACTTTTTTAATTGAGATGAATGTTTTTTTCTAGAATTATCCTAAACAAATGATTATCTTATCCACACGTGTATATGTGACAAAATGGATTTCCTACCATACCATAACTCATATGGAATTCCTCTTTCTAGTCTATTTTGTACTTTTGTTTGTCTGAATTATTTTTAGAGTAATAAAGATTCTGAAAATGAAAATAGAAGATTTTCAAGACTAGTCATTGATCTCACCATGTCCAACAAGGTGTGGTTCCTCCATTAACTTACACCATTAAATTATGGTTTATAAGAATGAGTGAGTTGAGATAATATCCCAAACTTGTTTAGAAAATCTATAAACTCTTGGTTAATATAATCCCCAACTTAATCGAATTAGAATGTCATTATCTACATATACAAATGATATATACATCATTATTATATCCCTTAAATTTCACAAAGGAATAATACATATACCTCATTAAGTAGATATAACAGTATCTACTAATGTATTCAGTAAAATTTATAATTTAAGAGTGTATTCTTCTAGAATATACTCGAAATGTTTAATAAATATTTTAGAGAACCAATTCTAGAAGAACTGTGGATCCTTCACCTTTTCAATGAATGGATATTTGGTCTATTTTATTTGTAAGAAAACTTGGAATATATCTAAGGGTCGAATATAAAATGATTCTAAATAAACTCTTTATATAATCATATCAAATTATTTTGGTTTATATAATAAGGTTAATAATTCCACAACTGTGTGTAATATGGTAAATGTGAAATTGATTCATTATCTCTTTAAAATAATTTATTTTAATATTCTAGTATATAAACACCATTTTTCAAATGTATCAAACTATAACATATGCTATATTTATAAAAGTTTCATTCTTTTTTTAACATTAAAATAAAACTATCCACGTATAAAATAGACAAAAAAATAACCTTCTTTGTTACAATGGGAACATAATTACAATTATTTAAAATTAGAACAAGTAAAATTGTTATTGTTATATGGTAGTCTTGTATTTCCAGTAAAACAAGGATTTCCCCATTTCCATCTCATAAATCTACTTCACCATTGATAATATTTCTTTGGAATCCACTTGGTTCCTATATATAGAAAAAAATGTGAGAACCACATGGTGTATCTAATACCAAATTTTTAGAAATTCACTGATTTAACATGATAATGAACATACCTGAATGTTACCTTTATGTGTTTACTAAGGAATTGTTCTTCATCCATTAGCATTTCTTTGAAAGTGAAAAAATTGAATTTTTTTCAACCTCCTTCTAAATCTATCACTTCCTGGAAGGGAGATTCAAATATGACTTTCACATAGTAATTTACTAATTCATTTTCACCTTTGGTTTCCTCTTATTAACCATATGTATGGAAGGTTTTTCTCACATCATGTATTTATCCTGCCAAAGAATGAATGTTAAAATATTCAAGAGAATATTCTCAACATTAGTCTTGTTGGAATTTCCAATAAAACATGAATGCTATAGAGGAAGTGAGGATATAATGAGTTCTATGAATAATTACTAAGGTAAATATAATTAAAAAAATTATAAATTCTTAATGTAGCTAATATATATGACTACATGAGGTCCCGGTGTAACTCATTCTCCTAAATTTTAAATATATAGTTCCCAATAAATAAAATACATTTCTTGTTAAGATTTATTCGGATAGAGATCCTAGAGATGAGACAATAAGTTTTTTACATCTACATATTAGTTAATCTTCAATAATTCATTATGTATAGATGAAAACCTAAGGAATTAGACATCTAAAGAATCATCCATTTGTTTCTAATAAACAGATTTATCTCCCTCCATTTCCTCTAATGAATGCTCGGTGGGAATAGGGGATTACTGTATATAAAATTTCCTCTCCTTGAATAGTACAATGTGAAAGCACATGTACCACTACGATAAGTTTGCACCATTTAATATATTATCTTTCTCTATGGTAGATTATACAAATAGTGGTGTGGTGAATTCATTTTTCATTATCTGTAACAAATAATAGCATACATTTAGTATTGTATCTCAATTACTGATATTGAGTTATTTAAAAAATAGTTAATATCCCGTTATTTTATCAAATAAAAATAGTTCATTCCATTGAATTTTGAATATACATTCTTTATAACATTATAGCAGAAAGTATCTATATTTCCCTTCAAATTTACTATACATTGGTCTAATAAAACCATTTAATGGTATTTATGTATGATTTTCATTCTAATTGCATTAACTTTCAACTCATTAATCTATTGAGTGGACCCCCCTCCATCCAAAAATCTAAAACTCAGATCTCATTAACTCTTTTCTCCATGTTAAATTAGTTATTTCATGAGAAACTAATTTTTATACTAACGTGGTTTATTCAAACCAAGACATTCATTAAATCTCCCCATTAATTTAATGTTTCCCTAAGTGGGTCATACCAACACACAATACTATGGTTCCATTACATCTCAAGTGATGGAAGGATTTTTTATGACTTAATATTTTGATTAGGGGATTTTATTTTTTACATATACAGAAATATATATATTTTAATTTCATAATATTTTTAATATTATATGGAATTTAAATATCTCAGTAATCATATATGAAAAAATAATTTATGAAATCTATTTGTATTTTATGTTATATTTAGCGTGATTTATACTTCATTTACTTTTTGTTCATGATAAAACATAAAAATAAACCATGTATTTCATAAATAAATATATTACCATGCACGAAAAAATAAAATAAATATGTGATAATATCATGAGATTTTAACAACTTTTTCTCAATTAGTGATAAACAAACCATGATTTTGAGGAAATAACTCTTTATACCCATGTATGCATAGAGTTGAAATGGTTTATCTATTATTCAATGTATATCCTTGGTTAGATTCACCTTGTCTTAGGCCTTCAATTATATCCTCCCATTGGGATATCAATCCTTTACAAATTTTTACTCAAACACAAATGAGGGGTACTTAGAGTTTAGGGTTACCTAAAATAAAACATGGACAACCAAGCCTGTACATAATAATGGTGGGGGTATGATTTGAAGATCATCATATTTATTTTAATAAAATTATCATGTAAACCATATAATAATTTATTATATTAACTAAAAAAATATAACACATACACAGGCATATCAAGCTCATGATTGGTAACAATGTGTGGTGAAAATTCATTTAGTATTAATATAAATCATTTACATCCATTATGATTTAGATAAATTTAATATAATTAATGAATTAATCAAATGATAAATTTGTTATTTCTTTATCAAAATATTTTTTCCTAAGAGTTTTTGAGATATAATAAAATCCACATCCTATATTTTTCTAAATAAATTAAATAATTTAAATTTAAATTTAAAATAATTTTGTGTAATGTGTATACATAGGAGTCCACATAGATGTACCTTCTGGGTTATATTAAATATATTTATGAAATCTAATAATCTCCTAGTGTGTATTGTCACTCTATATGTCATGAAACACAACTCTTGTATAGTCTATGTCATATATTGTGTACCTATATGACATGTATTGATATACAAAGTGTATAGTTATGTCGGTTAATCCATTTAATATTCATAGTGTGTAATACCACATGGAATGCCATAAATATTAGGGGCATTTAATTCTAGAAATGGGTGTGTAGTACGAACCATGTACGATGATTGTTACATTTTTGTAAAAAAAAAATTACATTGTATTAATTTTTATTAGAAGAAATTCATGAAGTAGGATTTTAGGATATTTTAGGCAGTGTTTGTTGACAAATATTGTTGAAAAATATTCTAAAGTTGAGAAGACCAAGAAAAATTCATGAATTAAGGGCTTTATAGGGGTTTTAAGTCCATTTTAGAAAATTGAATAGAAATTATGGAGAAAAGTGTACATTCATAGTCATGATAGGAAGAATCTCGCACAAATCTAATGGAATCATAGAAAAAATTACATAAACTTAGTGATTTTTATAACCTGAAGGTGATGTGTTTTTCAAAATCAAATAGTGTTAAAATATGTGTTATTGGTAAACTGGTTTTCCTATAAGTAAAGAACATGTATTGTTATTAAAAAGGGATAGAACAATAAGGGTAAAATAAAGAAATATAAGTGATTATCTTTCACATAAAACATACATGAACATATTTCTTGAAAAAAAAATTAAATGACAAATAGTTTTGTGAAAAAATGATATTATGTGAAGATTTATTTGTGAAAATGAGTTTTACATTAGCATCAGTTGTGTAGAGACCTAATTTTCACCCTATAAGACTTTAGAATATTTCTAAATATATTTCCAAAGATAGGAACTAAGACTACATGCAATTATGAGGCCCAGTGTGCCCGGAATAATTTATACAAATATATTAAGTGTTTTTGTACTATTCACACAACGGAAACTGGATATATCTTAAAAGATTTAATAGATCATAAATTTGATACCACAGTTGGGTCTGAAACATGGTTCTTACCCTACGCAAAATATAAAATATGTCTGTGCAAGATGTTCGGACCCCTTTCTCGTTAGCGATACATTAAATGGATGAATTAATTTATTAATTCATTCATTTAATTGCTCAAACAAAAATAACTCTCAAACGGTAACTCAGATTAGAAATCTAAGGCCAATGTTGAGTCTGGAGTGTACTTTTTACCTTATGAGGGTATAAGATTTTTCAGTTTAGGCCTTCTGTACAAAATGTCCCGGATGGAAAAACTGTAAATAATAAAATTAAATAAAATCGTGTTTTTTGGAACACTTCTTTGAATAAATTATGAATGGGGAACTGGAAGGAAAATATGACACCAACGTTGAGTCAGTTGCATGGTTTTTTCCCTAGGGGTGACCTTAGTTAACAGTGTGTGGGATATTTGTATTTCACGTCCGTTGGTTGTTTCCTATAAATAGGCTGTTAGGGAATTAAGCCAGAGTTTGCTCATTTTCCCTCATGGATGGAGAAGCTCTGGCTCGCCACATCCAAACGCCATCAGATTGTGACAAAACATCAAATGTTGATATATAAGAGCATAGGGAATGCAACGGCAGAACCAGATTCAATATATAATTTTTATTTGGATTATGCAGCCCCCTAGTTGAGTAATTTATCATCATTTTTTAATTCTCTTAATTTTCACAACTATGGAATACTTTAACAATGGCTAGAAAAACAATAGTAATCATCTGTTACATTTTCGTATTTGTTGTTCTTCACTTTATTAATCACAAAAAGTTTCATATTTTCCAAAATACCTCTAATCGTGGAGTTAGACCCACATATTTGGAGTACTAGAACCGAGGAGTCCTGATATGTGCTCGGGTTCGAGTTTTAGGTGTCAGAGGAAACGCATCGGCAAGCAAAGAAGTTACTTTTCACCATGAAAAAAAGTCGACGTATTGTCAAGGGTTGGTTGGTGTTGTGAAGGTCCCATCCTAGGGATTCTAGATCTAGTCTCATATTGAAATTTAGGTCACTAGAGTGACCTCAGTGGTCAACAAATGTTTTTCGGCTGCGGGTTCCATCGAGGGACTCCAGCGGGCGGAGGAGTGTGGCGGCAGAGCACAAAAAATGAAGGAAGAGCCCCAGTTAATAGTGGTAGAGCCATGGCAGTGCAGAGGTAGAGCCTTGGCGGTGTTATAGTCCCACGGCGACTGTTGGGGGTTCAAGTTGGACCAGCCGATTCAGGCCGATCCAGGTCGGTTCGGACTGGAGTTTTTAATAAAAACCCTATATCATTCAATATGGGGGTCCATTTTGCATCCCGTCTGTGGCCACGTGACCCCTTTTCACAGCAGACCTTTTGAGACCATTTTGTGATATTTTTTTGTGAAGATCAAGGTTTGGTGATAGGAAACATTTTTTTAAACTAATAATGATATAATAATTATTATTTGTCGATTCAGGTACCAGACTTAACTTCTACGTTTGACGTCTGATTGACATACCATTAGAGGCATTGTGATCTTTTAGTTGAGGTAGACTTTTCATGGATGATTTCAGGTGCTTAAACTGAAATAATGGTGTGGACCCCATGAGTACCTTTTTCAGGGGTTTGCTATGGAATGTGACTTTTTCATCGGGTATCCATTTTGTATGATCGAGTAGTTGATCTTGTGTGTTTTACCGAGAAGATCGAAATAGCGCAATCTACCAGACTAAATTTTGGGTGGAGGTGTGGGCACTACATGATTCCTTTTTTACCATAATGCAGAATTTTACAACTTCAGCATCGAAATTCCATTTAGGGAAAGTGAATTGTCTACCACGCATGTTTTTTCACAACGATCGCAACGGTGCGATCTGTTTCATTGTGAGGATCCTTTTTGTGATTGGTAATGATAGAGAACTGATCAAACACTTGCAGTGACAAATACCATGTCAACGATTGTCTATTTTAGACAAATGAATAGTTGATCCCTTTTGTTTTTAGGGGATCGTAATGGCATAATTCATGTGATGTGTTTTGGAATTGAGGCGTGCGCCCCATAGTGAACTATTTGTGTGTAGTGTGGTGGAATGAAACTTCTTCACTGGGAGACTATTTTTGGAGAATAAATAGTGACTCTTAATCATTTTTTCACAATGACCATAACTATGCAATCTGTTTAGTCATCCAAGGTCATTTTCAAGAGGCGTCTATGTAAAATTATGTTTTTCCCTTCTAATCACTAATGAGAAATGTGCGCTCATCAGCCTTTTACCTAGAGGTTTCTGGTACTCTAAGAGTACACTAGATATATTTTTGGTATTTTATCACAGTTTAGTACCTGAGTATGTTTAGGTACACTTCCATATAATGAGGTAGGGTCATACACCGTATGGGCCCAACACATGTCTTGTACAACATTACGAATCATATACCTCTCGTATCTCTTTCTTATGAACTCATATTTTGGCATGTGAGTAGCATATCCTGAGTTCTTATCCACTTAAAATAAGATGGTGACCTCTGTATTGGCTTTCAAGGTACGATACGAGATGTTTCAAGTGTGATTCCTATCTGAGGAAATGCTCGATGTTCTGGGAATGACGCCTATCTGAGGCGATGATCGATGATGACCATGATGGAAGTGATGTTTTCAGAATCACCAGTGCATTACTATCACACCCTTCAATGACTCTGGGCAGTGAGGTTTTTCATTTTATCTTCAGGGCATACCCTCCAGCAGGGTTGGGCAGTGAGTTTCTTCGTTCTCTCTTTCGGGCTTACCCTCCAGTGAGGCTGGGTAGTGAGGTTATCTATTTTCACTTCAAGGTTTAACCTCAAGCATGGTTGGTAAGTGAGTCTCTCTGGTTACTCTTTCAATACATACCTCCAGCGAGGCTTGGCAATGTGGTTCTTCGATCACTATTTCAGGCTTACCCTCCAGCTAGGCTGGGCAGTGGCTTCATCGATGACTCTTCTGAGCATATCCTCTAATTGGGATGCATAGTGGGTTTGTGACTTTGTGACACGATCTCTTGATTGTGTGGAATAGGGATGAGAAATTCTTGACATGTCTTTGGACTCTCAAGAATGAGTGGTTCTTTTCCAACAAATATGTGCCCTTGTGACGCGACCTAAAACCATGCAGGCGAGACAGACCCACCCAATGAATATAGTATCAAGGTGAGGTGATTGATCCCCTTTGAAATGCAACTCAGAGTAGACATGTGTGATTCTAGGAATCGATTTTCACTATTGGAATCATTGGAGGCTCTTTTCCTGGGCTGAGCTAGTGATATGTAAATCCCCTTACTCTATCATTTGGGATTATTTGGTTTAGTATATATAAATCCTATTGCAGTACCCACTCCATGGGCTTTGGTTACTCTCCATTGAGGAGAGGAAAAGACGCATGGGGTATGACACCTACTTTCCATTTCTATCTTTTCATGGTTGGACTTGTCTACTCTCCTATTATGGGTACTGAAGACTCAATAAGAAGATCACCATATCACTATTTATAGATACCTATGTTCGGATGAGCTTAATTCATTCTCTAGTTGGGTTAAGTTGTAATGTTTTACTATACCTTGTTCTATCTACTTCTCCCCACATTAGTACATCTTTATCTACTCCCTTAAGACTTCGGGGCATTATACTGAGTATTTTTTTACTCACCCCTTCTTGGGCATTGCCTGCACTTAGTATTCCCTTATAGATGACTGAAAGGTTGATCCTGACTTCAGAGGTGCATAGGGATATGGGGTGCTTGGACCATGTGTGGTGGTTGAAATTTGGGATCCAGGAGAGGAGCTCTCTCAGTTGTTTTACTTTTCCACCGGTTTTGGGGTTGAGTAAATTTTCTAGATGGGCCTATATTTTTTCCCTTTCCCTTTCAATTTACATTTTTGTACTTGTACTATTTATATGTCGATGCATATTTGTGGTTTATATATATATAGCAGTCTTGTGACTTTTTCTCCTTTCCCTCTGCACTTTAAAATTGAATTGGTTTTGTGTGTGTTTACAGGTACATAAGGAATGTCCTCCATGAGTTTGGTATGCCTTCAGTGTTGGTCTCTATCCCCGGTCCTATGGAGGTGAGCAGGGGGTAGTTGCAGCTCGAGCCCCAGTATAGGTCGAGTCATGAAAAAGTTGTATTTGAGGTGGTTCATTCCTTGGGACATTGTTCAGAAGATCCCTAAAAAGGAATTGGTTGGGTTTTTTGGGAAACGGTGTTAATGTGTCTCAAGAGAATCTCTCAGGCCAGGAAGTACAGTGACGGTGCGGTGACTGATGTAGCCATTCAATAGGACCCTGACAACCCACATGTCAACTCTCCATGCAGACACACTAGTTGTAGGAAAAAACGGTACATGCATCATATACGATTGAGTCTTTGAATGTGTTTATTGAGTTAGTTCAAAATCATTCTTGATATATATATATTCCCAATTGATAGCGGTAATCCTCGATCGGATTCTGGATGACTCTGTGATGACAGCTAGCCAGGATACTACCTCTAGTTCAGGGTGCTGATTCCATGAACGACGAGGCTTTAGTTCAAGATCCATCATGCAGTCCCCCTTTCTCTAAGATGGTAGGTAGTAGCATATCCACCTATGGAGTAGAATATAATACCGGCAACACAAGACAATGATGTGCATAGGATGATCATGCTTTGTGAGTTCCAACATCAAATACTGTTGAGGTTTCAAAGTATTCTATACCCATAGGCAGTGAAGGGTTTGGTAGAGTTGATGGTTCGTCTCTTTAGGCATATTCAGACCCCAACAGATTAGATAGATACTTTGAAAGAAATGCTTTATTCATGGATATTCATTTCATTGGTAGAGACAGGAATCTTATATGTGTGATGACTTAGAACTCTGGTGGGATGAATTCATATAGTTGTTTCATGAGGAGTACTACCCCTCCTTCCTATGCTCTTTATGGTTTCAGGAGATAATAGAGCTTCAGTGGGGAGGGATGACAATTTTTCAGTATGAAACTTGGTTCACACACTATACTCGGTAATATTTGGATGTGGTATATGATGGTAAGTTCGAGACATGGAAGTTTTAGAAGGGTCTCTATAGAGGAGATTCATTCCATCATAGTTCCCTTGTGCATCCCCACCTATCTTGGGGTGTGGGAGCAGGCATTGGTGATAGAGAGATTTCTGTCATAGGGGTGCTAGTTTTCCAGTTTTGGTAGTGGAAAAAATAGAGTTTGGATGTTTTTTTTATCTAGTAGATGTTAGTTGGAAGGCCCTCGATGCAAGATTACTCCTCTTAATAAGAGTTAGGCACATGGTCAAGGATAATATAGAGCATCGGGACTGCCTGAGGAGGGTTGGTGCTATGTTTCTGACGACCGAGGTAACGTGGCACGAGACTACATGAATAGATATTTTGAGCTTCCCAATTATTTTTTAGATGAACTTCCACCATATAGGTAGTGTCATGATCATGGATATACAAGGAGGGGACAATGGTGGTCCTTAGAGAGGCGGTGATGGCAGAAGATTAGAAAGAAATATGTAAGGTGGACGACGTTGTGGGGTCCGTCCACCCCTACTAAGTGGCCCATTTAAGGCTAAGGGAGCTAGCAGTCGCGGTCGCAGGTAGATGTAAGCTATTAATGATTATAATTCTACAGAGCATTAGATTATAATAGGTACACTCGATGTCTTTTCTTTCGTTTTCAGTAGAACTAGTTAGACACTTCGTGAGGTAAGGATTTCTTCCAACTCCAGGCTCGAGAAGTAACCAAGGGGGATGTGGGGCATCGGAAAAACCCTATGATGGTGTTGTTTGAATATATTTTAATGCACATGAAAAAGGGGTTCTTCCCCCACTGAGACGCATATTTTTTGTGAGATAAAAACTATGAGGGGGAGTTATTTTCACCCAAAGAGGATAGTATTGAGGTGTGGTGGATGAATCCCTCTAAATTTTGTGTTCATGGTGGGGTTGTGTAGGGGAGTGTCAGAAAAGGTCTTGGATTTTCTAGTGGAGTCTTGCTACTTGACCAACCATTGCTTGAGGTTACACTAGTGGGTTTGGCAGAGTCCTTTTTGGGGGACAAATCTATATCCAAGAAGGGAAAAGACATGTGTGGTATGCCACGTGCATTTAGTGTCTAGCCTCTTTTTATTGGATGAGTTTACTCACCTACATTTTTCATGGGTACCTTGTGTTCTCAAAATCATTATTGATACTATAATTAAGTACAGGTCTAGGTGATGAATACACCATAAATAGAAATATGTGACTCTCTATGTGGTGTTGGCATCGGTAGTCTTCACCCTGAGAATGTGGAGACACCATCTTCTGGGAGAGTACTTTGTAGTTTTTTTAGACCACCAGAGTCTCTGTTGTGTCTTCCCCTAGAGATACTTGAACCTAAAATAGTGGTTGTTGTTGAAATTATTTTAGGATTATGACTTCGAGGTAGTCTATAATTTGTAATAAGTGAAATTTTGTATCAAATACCCTTAGAAGGAAGCCTCTAGATCACGTAGTGTGGGTTGTTTTAGAGTAGTTATCTTCCCTAGAACTGACCCTGTTGGAGCAGGGCGTACAATTTACTTTAGTAGATATTGTTTACTCCTTCGCTTCTCGAATGTGTAAGAGAGTCTTAGATATGAGACATCGACTGATAAATCTTGTGTGACCAGATATCCTTGGGTGTTTCCTCAGGTGGATATTCTGAAGGAGGGAATGATGAGACCATGTTCAAGAGACAAACTATGATTCCCATAGTGATGTGGAATGTAGTGGTTTCTATGGGGAATTAAATTATCCCCATAGTTTCTTTGGGCTATTCAGAATCGTGTAGGAGAAGACGAGGTTGCCTGCCGCCCCCACCCCCTAATAGCTGGGGTGGGAACACGGTGTCTTCCAAGTGTCATACCTGATGGGATATGTTCATGTTCTTACACATGTCATTGAAAGGAAAATAACTTATGAGGATAGACCCAACCTTGGGTTCACATGTTGTGGGAACATGCTAACGTGTAGGTTTTTTTAAGAGTAGGAGAACTAGGTTTGAGCTAAGTATCCTGAGTTTTTTTTCCTCATTTTTAATTTATGGGACAAAAAGTGTGAATGAGGGAATGTTGTTGAGACCTGTTTTTCACCATTTAATACTTTTTAATATATCTACATATATTTTATGATCTAGTCACTAAGACGACGTGTAATTATGAGGCCCGGTGTGCCCACAATAAATTATATGAAAATATTAAGTGTTTTTGTACTATTCACACAACGGAAATGTGATATCTACTAAAAAGATGACCATATCAGAAATATGAGACCACAGATGGGTTTGGAAGGTAGTTTCCACCCATAGAATGACATAAAATATGTCAATGAAAGATGTTTGGACCCCACACATGTTATAGGTACGTTAAATGGATGAATTAATTTATTAATTCATTCATGTAATACCTCAAACCAAAATAACTCTCAAATGGTAACTCTGATAAGAAATCCAAGGACATTTTTTATTCAACAGTGTAACATTTACCCAAGGAGGGGTATAAGTGTTTTCAGCGTAGTCCATCTGTAGAAAAAGACCTAGAGGGAAAAACTGTAAATAAATTTATAAAATAAAATTGTTTTATTTGAAATTCAAATTTGACTAACTTCTAAACGGGGACTTGGATTGGAAATGTGAGACATCCATTGAGTTTGTAGCGTGGTGATTTCCCTAGGGGTGACCACCATTGAGAGGGTTTAGGTGAATTCAATTTCTCATCCTCTAGTAGTTTCCAATAAGTAGGAGGTTAGGAAAATGAGCCACCGTTGGATCATTTACCCTCTCAGATAGTGAAGCTTTGGACGATAGTGATTCGACGTCTGAACATCAGTAGATTGTGACAAAACATCAGATAGTGAGAGATTTTAGTGCATCGAACACAATGGAAAAACTAGATTCGAGGCAGGATTTCTATTTCGTATTCTACAGCCACATAGATGAATATATTGCTATCATTTTTGACTTATGTTTATTTTTTCTAAAATTGAATCATTTAACGATGTCCAAACAAACAATAACCATCATATGTTTCAATTTTGGATTCTCATTCCTCATGTTCATCACATTCTTCCTCAAAAAACATTTCACCTCGCACAAACTTCCTCCGATTGTGGAGTAAGACCCATATCTGTGAAGCCCTCAACTCGGGGAGTCTCGATCGGTGCTCGGGTTCGATTTACGGGTGCCAGAGGAAGCGTAATGAAGAGAAGAAGTAGTGGTTGATTTTATCCATGCCAAAACATCAAAAGATCGTCAAGTGGAGGTAGAAACTATGATGTTTATGTCTCAGGCATTCTAGATCTTGTCTCGTATCGAAATTTAGATCACCAGACTGACTATAGTGGTCTACGGAAGTTTTCCATCAGCGGGTTCCAAGGAGGGGCTCTAGAGGGCGGCCAAGGTGTGGCGGCAGTGTGGTGGAGTGTGCCAGTGGTGGGCGGTTCGAGCTGGACCAGCCAGTTCAAGACGGTCCATGATGGTTCGGTCCAGTCCAGGCCTGTTCACATAGGGGTTTTTAATAAAAAACCCAGAATCTTTCAATTCAGGGGTCTATTTTGCATTCCGTCTGCGGCCACACGATCCTTGTTTCACGGCAGGTCTTTTGTGGCCATCTTGAGATCCTTTTTTCTCAAGATCGAGGATCAATGATATGAAATGTCTGTTTAAAATAATAATGATATAATTGTTATTATTTGACAATTATCACACCGAACGTAACAATTGTGTCCATCATCTGATTGACGTGTCGTCAGAGGCATTGTGATCCTAGAGTTGTGGCGTAATTATCAATTCTGATTTCGGGCATGTAAACTAAAATAGTGGATCAGGACACATGAGGCCTATTTGGGGCATGTATATTTGAATATTAATTTTTCACTGGGTAACTATTTTGGATGATCGAGTAGCCAATCATGTATGTTTTCCCGTAAGGATCGCAATGGTGTGATCCGCCGGGCTAAATTTAGGGCCGAGGCATGGGCCCCATGGGATGCCTTCTTGACTCTAATGCATCGTTTTACAACTTTTGCATCTAATGTCCTTTTAGAAAAGTGAATATTCTACCATGTGTTTTTTTCTGCAAGGATCACAATGGTGTGATCATTTTGGATGAGCACAACCTTTTTGTGATCGACAGTGATCAAGCACTGACCGGGTGCCTACGGTGAAAAGCTTTATTTTCACCGGTTGTCTGTTTCGAATGAATGAATAGTTATTCTTGTGTGTTTTTTCAAGGGGGTCACAATGGAATAATCTGTTTTATTTGTTTCATGATAGATTCATGGGCCCCATTGGTTACTATTTGTGTAAAGCGCGGTGGAATAAAGCTTCTTCACCGAGAGTCCATTTCGGGCGAATGAATAGTCGATCTTGTGCATTGTTTTTTCAAGAATCTCAATGGTATAATCTTTCTGGTTATATGGGTCTGTCTTCATGAGGGTTTTAGGTAAAATCATGTTTTCTCCCTTCAAATCAGTAATGAGAAACATGTGCTCATCGATCTTTTTTCTAGAGGTGTCGTATACTTTGGGTGTACACTAGCATGACTTGTTGTTACATGATCACAATTTAGTACCTGAGTATGGCTAGGTACATGACCAGATGATGAGTTGGGGTCACACGTCTTATGGTCCCCACATGTTTCATGTACCACATTAAGAATATTCTTCCTCTCATATCTCTTTCTTCTGAACTCGGATTTTAGACTGCAAGTATCCTATCCTGAGTTTTTTCTGCATAGAATGCAATGGTTCCCTCAATATCATCTTTTGAGGTATGATTCAAGATGTTCTAAGTGTGATGACTACATGAGGCCACCCTCGAAGTTCTGGGCATGATAACTATCTGAGGTGACATTCAATGATTACAGTGATGGCAGTGATGTTTTTAGAATCACCATAGTTGTACCGGATTACCCTACAGCAATGTTGGGCAGTGAGTTTCACCATTATCTATTTGGTACATACCCTCCAGTGGGTTTAGGTAGTGAGGTTTGTTATTCTCTCTTTAGGTCTTACCCACTAGTGAGGTTTTAAGGGAGGTTCATCATTCTCTTTTTAGGGACTACCCTCCAGTAGGGATGGGCAGTGAGGTTTTTCGGTTACTCTTTCAAGACATACCCCCCAGTGGGTCTAGGAAATGAGGTTCTTCATTCACTCTTTTGAGATTACCCTCCATCTGGGGTAGGAAGTGGATTCGTCGATGAATCTTCTGATCATCCCCTCCAATCGGGCTGGGTAGTGGGTTAATGACTTTCTGACACAATATCTCAATTTTGGATCATAGTGAAGAGACATTATTGATGTGTCTTTGGAATCTCTATAAAGAGTGGAGCTTTTCCCACAAAGACACATCCTTGTCCCATGACCTAAAACTGTAAAGGCATGACAGACTCACACAAAGTGGAGAGTATCAAGGTGAAGTTGTTGAGCCCCTTTGACATACTGTTCAGAGTATATGTGTGGGATGCTAGGCATTGATGGTTACTCCTAGAATTATTAGTGACTATTTTTATGGGATTAACAAGTGATATAGATATCCCCTTAATCTCCCATTTGGGATTTTTTGGTTAAGAATATATATATATATATATATCGTATTATGATACCCACTACTTGGGATTTTCTTACTCTCCTTCCAATAGAGGAAAAAATATGTGGGTTATTCCATATGATTTTTGTGTCGAGCTTCTTATGGTTGTATTATTATACTCTCCTACTACAGGTTGCAAAGACTCAATGAGAAGTTCACCTTCACGCTATTTTCAAGTCCTTCAATTTGGATGAGCTTACTTCACTCTCTAGTTTGGTTAAGATGTACTCTTTTTATATACCTTGTTCTATCTACTGATCCCCTATTCAGTACATTGTTTTCTACTCCCTTGATCCTTCAGAGCATCGTATTAAATATTTTTATAATTTCCCCTACTTGTGATTTTCCCACACTCGATGTGCCCTTACAAAAAATGGACAGGTTGATTGTGACTTTATAGTAGCATAGGGATACAAGATTGTTGGACCATGTGCAGTGGTTATAGCTTGGGATTCGAGATCAGGGCTCTCTCAGCTGCTTTACTTTTCCATCTATTGTAGGGTTATGCCACTTTTGTTTTTGGGTGTTTATTTTTTCTCTTTTCATTTGAGTTTACTATTCTGTACTTGTACTATTTAATGTATGATGTGTATTTGTGGTTTATATATATATATATATATATATATATATATATCAATGTTGTATCTTGTTTTCCTTTCCCTATACACTTTTTCATTGAGTCAGTTTTGTGTGTCTGTATAGTTACTTAGGTAAAGGCCTCCATAATTTTTGTATGCCTACGGTGCTGGTCACCAGCCCCTTGCCAATGGGGGCGGGCATGGTTTAGTTTCGGCTTGAGACCCGGTATGGGTTGGATCATGACAACTTTTTTAACTAAGGTGTTTATGTGAACCTTAAAGAGATTACCTATAATATTGATGGTATACTTGAATTCATAATTTTAAGAAATAATCCTTTTATGGTACTATAATTATGGACTAATAAGAGTTTATTGAGTACATATACATAATATTCTAGAGGAATGGTAAGTAATCATATCTTGATAGAGTAGTGAGTTATCAAATAATTGGTTGTTTTTAACCCTGGGGGGATAGTTAGTACCCTCAAGATATTATAAAAAACTATGAACTTTATTAAATTTTGTGTATCCAAACATCATCATTTTATTCTCCTTAAACATATCCTACTCTGGGTGAACCATGTAAAAATTTTTATGTCACTTTATGATTTCATTTCTATTACAAATTATAGTGAGATGAAGGCATAGTATTATTGGCCTTGTGATGGAAAAAGATCACAATGGGGAGTATTTTTTATCTTCTATACCATGATTCAACCCCCTTTTGAGTGTATTCAAACCTATTCTAGGAGAAAAAATTGGTATCAAGGATGAAGGTTCAAGTTAGTGGAATTATTGTCCAAGAGGAAGTCAGGGCAGTAGTAAATCAATAAGGGATTTAAAGATTTGATGGAAATGAAATTAATCTTTGGAAGAATAAGATTCATCACAATTTATTATAATTTTTCATGGATTTTTATAAATATTTTATTTATGGAATTTCATTTAGTATAGATAGTGTTTCTTTTTCAAAATGAGATAGTAAA
Organism: Viscum album; assembly: GCA_963277665.1. Lineage (NCBI taxonomy): Eukaryota > Viridiplantae > Streptophyta > Magnoliopsida > Santalales > Viscaceae > Viscum > Viscum album. Next base: position 1,649,436,994 of record OY728121.1, on the reverse strand, counting down.
TCATTGGATGTCAATTCCAAAGGAATCAACACATTAGGGAGGAGATTTATCTAACACAATTTATATAAAGGTTTTGTTTTTTAAATCACCATGTTATATGTGGTAATAGTTTATCAAAATGCATAAAAGAAAACTCAAAGGTTTTTAAAGATATTTTTTTGGTTATATGGAATAATTTTGAATAATTTGGATACTCATGAATGAAACAGATATATCATTCTCTAATCATCTGAACGGAATTTTGGAGGTCATTTTAGTAATTTTAAAGATCAAATAATACATTAATATTGTGAAGATAAGACATATAATACTTCCAATTTGAATCAATACAAAATTTTTGGGGCTCAAGGATAAATAATAAAAAGATCTAACATTGGATAGTCTTTACATTACTTATGTAGCCTATGAGATAAAAAATAATGATAATGAGGTTTTAGAAAAAAGAAAAAAATAATGAGTAGAATTCAGGGAAATAAAGATGTTCTCAGCAGAAGACGATTCCAAATAAGTGTAATTTAGTGAGTTCTTGCAATTAAATTTATCATAACTTAAAAGAGTATAAGGAAATTTCAATGGAAAGATTCTACTTTCTTTCTTTCTGTGTGGTATGTTTGGTAACCTTTTTGAAAGGAGTACAAATAGATTCTAAGATGATTATTAAGATTATTAAGTTATAAAAACTCAAATAGGGAAATAGTTTATAAGAATGATCATCATGGGGGAGGTAATTCTGTCAAAATAGGATAATATTTTTGAAGAAACAAAATTTTGATAAATTAAAGATTTTAAAGACCCTAAAGAATATGTTATTTTGGAATTTGAATACAAGATAATAAAATAATATGATGATTATAAAAAAGAATAATTATAAGGGACAGATTATCTCAAGGAAAAGATAGAGGTTACTCTTTAGGAGACACATGATTGGATATCCAAAACAATCTAATGGAAATTTATATGATTCTAAACTATACATGCATATTCATGAAAATGAAAAGTCTAAGTTGATGGAAGAAATTGATAATCTCATATTTGAATAAACAAAAATCACAAAAATATTTATTCATTAAAAGTTAAAGATCAAAGAGATGGCCTAAATTATCAATGGTTTAACAAATATAGTGAAAGATTAAGTCAAACATTTTTTAGATATTGATAGGGAAAACATCATTCTATGGATAAAAATAAAAAATAAGGAGAGACAATTTCCTCATTTTAAGACATTGGGAAATAAATTCAAATGAGATATAGAAAAAGATAAAATAGAATCATAAATTTCTAAAAAAAATAGTAATATAATTTCCTATGAAAAAAAAGACACATGAAAATAAAAAATTTAGTATGGGGGTGATTTAAATTAGAATCCAACATTGATTTATTCCATGTCATATGCACCCACTCCAATATCTATGTTTTATTTGGGTGTGACTTATAATCAAAACACTTAAAAACAAAATATTTAATAAAGCTACATTGAAAAAAAGATACACCTCATAATGGGTTTTATTATTTTAGAGAGATGTGAAAACTCAGAGTGTGAGTTTCATATCCAAGAAGTACTTGAAATAATAACATCATGTAAGGAAAGAAAGTAAAACTCAACATTCCCATAATTATTTAGTGGGACAAAATTTATAGTGTGGTGGATATGGTCGTATTGTTAGGTATTTTGTATCATCTATGTAGTGGAATGTTCTTATGAAGACATAAAGTTTTCATACACATTATTTCAAGGAATCAACAAGTTATATGAAAATGAAAAATAAATTTATAGCATTGTAAGATGATGTCAGTTTATAATAAAAAATAGGAATGTAGTCATAGTAATTAAGTATGACTAATTATGTGTGATTATATTTTGAAATGATAAATTGTTGAAAATTATAGGATTTAAAATCAAAATTTTGGGGGAAAAGATATGAGACATCGAGATGTATTGGTTTTTTTATGTTATTGATAACATGTTTCAATGTGTAATTCAATTTCCTGACTGGGGACATGTAATAGAAGAATTGTATCGTCAATGGGAAGGATGATATAGTTATGATTAAAGGTAATGTCACAAAGGGGAATCTCAATGACAATAGTGGAGAAGATTATATGTGTTTCCTATCCATGTATGAAAAAATATATTGTGACCTAAAAGAATCGGTCACTTTAGTGAGAAGTATCTAGAATATATGAAAATGAAATATTGATATCATGAAATCCCTAGACTATCACCTGATCACACACACTTGTGTGATTTTTTCAAAAAATAAAATTTTATTTAGAATATATACAATCTAAAATATGAAAGGATAAAGAGGTTCCTTCACTACTATAAAATCACCATATACCGATAATTTTAAACTGTGGGTATATCCCACAAAACCATGGGTATAGGCTATATAACTGTTGATAGAACCATAGAAGATTAATCCTTCCATATAGATCTGAGCTATACCCATGGTTTGGAAAATTAAATACCCATGGTTATGAACCATGGGAATAGGTGTATTGGAAATTTTCCACCTTGTCAATAACCCAATACCCATTGTTCATGAACCATGGATAAAACATTTAAAAAAAATATTCCCACCAGATTCGAACCCTAGACCGCCTCTTTATAGTCTACACACCTAAAGACTTCCCCATATAGTTTTATGTGTATATAAATATATGTTTACTTGTATATATATTTTATAAACCATGGCTATAGGTGGGAAATCTTGGGTATGATTTTTCCCATAATTTTTTTTTCTGAGAGAAAAAATGTTACCACGCTTACACGAGATTGTCATGCATATGGTTCTCCAAAACAATACGTATAGGTTTCAAAAGAAACATATAACTGTAGTTTCAAAAAAAACTGTGGGTATATGTTTCACCTATACACATGGATTTTTTGAGAACCATGGTTATAGGTCTTGAACCAAACCCTATACTCATAGTTTTTCAAAAATGGTTGGCATAGGGGTGAACCTATACCCATGGTTTACAAAAACCATGGTTGTAAGTTCATTTTCCAGTAGTTCTTGGATGGATGTATATTGATGTGTGTGGAACACTATCACCATGAGTCCTAGATGGAAATAGATATTGTGTTCTATTCAATGATAACTATTCTAGGATAACTTGATTTATGATCACCACCCACAAGTCTAATATGTTCATATTCATTACTCTGTATCTAAGGAAGTATGAAATGATTCATGCATAGAATATTCTAATATTTAAAATAGATAATGGCATGGAGTTAACCAACAACCACGTGGAAGATTATCTTGAGAATCATGGGACAAGGAACCATGTTTTAATCGTGATAACACCATGATAAAATATTATAGTTGAGAGGACAAACGATGTTATAAACATTGTATGTTTAGGGATTATTATTGAGAAATATATACCAGATAAAATCTAAAAGGTGGAAATATTGACATTGTTATATATTACTAATAGATACTACTTGTGTCAGAGAGAATAAGATACACCATATGGTATGTGTTATGGAAAGAATCTAACTTTGAAGTATATTAAAATCATTAAAATTATATTTTTATTATCAATAAAGAGAAACATAGGAATTTTGATTCAATGGAGATAATGTGATTTTACTTTTCTACGCATCTAGTAGAAAGTGTTATAAGTGTTTTAATAAACAACATAAGAAAATTTTCAAAATACTAGATGTAACTGTTTTGAAAAATGTACAAAATCATTAAAAATTAATGATAAAATTATTAAGGAAGGTGATGAGGAGTTAATTAGTTCATTGGGAAAACATGGTGCTAATGTCGATTATGAAGAATACACTAATAATGAGGATAATTAATATTGACTTGAAAATGGATAAAATATAAAAATCCATGGTCAAATTGATTATTAGAATATAATTATTGACTAGAGAGTGTTGGAGAAAATGATAACATTGAAGTATCTATAGGAAACTTTAATTTTATAATAATTAGGTCAAAAATGTATTTAATAGGTTGGTAAATATGATAATTGGGTATAATCAATGCATGAAGATCTTACCCAAATTGAAAAGAATCAGAAATGGGAGATTTGTTTTTAGTTTTATGTATAAGAACATTCTGAGGAGAAAATGGTTTTCTGTAACAATTTAAATAAATTTTTCATGGTGATTCAGAACAAGTCACAACTTCTGTGAAGTGGATACTACAAGATCGATGGTATCAACAAAGATGAAACATTTTCTCCCATTTCTAGGCTAGAAATAATATTACTATCCTTAGTTATATCATTGAAAAGGAGGTTCAAGTATTTCCATATGGATGAAAAATCAGTAATTTCTAATGAATAACATGAATAAGAGGTGTATATCATTAAATTGGAATAGTTTTATTATATTTAAAGATAAGTTCAAATTTTACTACATGAAGAATGAACCTTATGTATTAAGCAAAAACTGAGATAAATGAGTTTTATATTAAATAAATACTAGAAGACACTCATTTTTCATCATGGGGGAGTTAGTGATAATATATATACAAAAATGAGACCTATCAAAGGATTATTGGGCTTATATATAATGATGACATAATATTTGTGGGATATAAGATGGGAAAATGTAATTAATTTTTAGAATTTATGAGGAGTGAGTTTAAAATGTAATTAATTGGGTAGTTCTCCTTTTCCCTTGGTATATATGTGATTTATTGAAGGAAATGGGCATTCGTATCACAAATTCAATATTCCAATGATGTTCTAAAAAGATTCGGATTGGGGGCTCCAAGGTAATGAAAACACTAGTTGTTGCCAGAAGAAATTTTTTAATGGATAATGAAATAAATGAGGTTAGCATCACAAAATATAGGCATCTCATTAGGATAATATTGTACTTAATAGTGATAAGACCTGATATTTTATTTTCTACTTGTCAAACCATAGGATACAATGAAAATTTCAATTAAATCAACATAAAAGTATTAAAAATAATAATTTTTAAGATCAGTATCATGTTGTATATTGGATTTCCATATAGTGTGATGTCTTAGCAAGAGTTATTTTTATATGCATATGTTTATTGGGCAGGTATATTAGATGATAGAAGGTCAATATTAGGTAATGTATTCAATCACAGAGGATTTTAATTTCCTTACATAATAATAAATAGGAATCCATTTCATTGATCACTGAAAGAGATGGAAATATTATGGCCACTCAAACTAGACATGTATAAGGCATATGATAGAATCAGGTGTAACTTATTCATCAGGATCCTTGAATACATGTGTTTCTCAACTTGGTTCACTGACTTATTTTATAGAAGAATTATCTTGACATGGGTCACCATATCCTTCATGGGGAAGATTTATGGGTTCATTTAAGTGGTGAGGGGAATTTGATAGGGGGCCCATTATCCCCCAGCCGCTTCATCATGATGCGGGAATCCATCAGTAGGCTCACCAAAAAAGAGATTCCTGATAAGTGCTATCCTTCCCTATCATTGCCTGAAAATTTTCAATGGTGTACCCCACCTCATGTACACAGATGAAACAATTTTATTTGTGAACATAAGTAGAAACTATATTATCAGTTTTCAAAAGATCCTTGAAAAGTATTATCATGGGAGTAGACAAATTGTCACCTGTGATAAGAGTATAATCTACTCTTCATGAGGTGTGTGGACCAGAGGGATTTCATCATTTTTAGATATCTCGGGTTCAGTAGAAGGAACCATCCAACGGATTGTCTTGGAACTCCTTTATACCTAAAATAATTCTACATCCAACACATTAATAGGGTGGTGGACAAACTCACAGGTAGTATTTGAAATTGGAAAAAAAAGGTACATATCCTTTAGCGACTGCATTGCGCTCATCCACATTATCCTCATTTCAATCACCATTCACACACTTGTAATCCTCAATGTCCTAAAAGAGGTTTTCAGGAATATTGAAAATATCCTTTTATCATTCATCAAGTAAGATCAATAAACTGGAAAACACCACTTGGAATCTTGGTTTAAGCTTGTGTAGATTATTATAGAAGGGTGTAACAAAGATAGAAGCCTTCAAGGAAAAATGTAAGTCATACGGACTAAACATTCTTGGGAAGTGACTAAAGTTCAAACCCTATGTGGTAGATTCATGGGGAAAAGATAAGAGAAAATACATACCCCCCCTAGGAACTCATATCCTTTATGGCGTACCATTTACCCAAACATTTTGGTTCTTCACTATCATAATAGGTGGATCATTGGAAGGGGAGATATCAACTTCTACAACCAAAATTGGGCCGGTACCACCATTGGGTTCCTTGGATTCCCTATGACAGATATGATGTTCAGTCATGTGAACGATCACATAAATTTCTCCCTTGCTTTATTGAATGAAGATCAACACAGGTTCTATGATATTATTGAAATTTATCCCAAACCCGATATACGTATTTTTTTTCGAAAAACTAAATTTTTTTCCTAGGAGGGAGTATCATCGCCTACTCAGGGTCCAATCTAAGTTGGATGGCTTCAGTCATACTATCTGGTGTAATGAAATCCTAGAAAAACAAAACTTCTTTATCTGGAGGATGTGAAATAGTGGTATACCTACTTATGAGCTACATCTGAATAAGGTTATTTATCTCACATCAAGATGAAAATTTTGTTAAAGTTCTTAAGAGGATTCCATTGATCACTTGTTTTACAATGGTGAATGGGTGTGCGTTTGGAATGGGTTTGGGGGGTTAACAAGTTTTCCATCTTAGGAGCTATAAGATCCATAATTTTTTAACATATGGTTTTAATGGTAATAATGTAAAAACGATGATAGAAAAGTGAAAGAATGCTTCTTTGCGGTGGGCTGCTTGTGGATCTGGTTGGCAACCAATAAGGATCACTTCAAAGCTCTTCCCAGCACAATTTTATCTATTGTCTCTAGGTCTCGTAGTATGTAGATTGATAACTCTTGGCTCATCAGGAACTGGAGTGTGGCTCCCTCCCATGGAAACCTTCTCCACACTAGCTCTCTCTCCAACATTCCCTATGTTGGATCCTTAGGGAAGGGGATTTGGTTGCACTCTCATTATAGTGGTCCTAAATTGAAAATAGTTGGTTCCTAATGCATGGGAAGCATAAGGGGTGGTGGCTTAGCCCAGGACTCTAGGGGATCTGTTATCATTTTGTTTACTAGCTTCTTTATTTGCAGTGACTCACTTCAGGCTGAAGGTATGGAAATGTTTACGGGTCTCCAAATATATAGTGAGAAGAACATTGATCTGACTCCAGGGGAAATAGACTAAAAAGTCTTCTACAACAGTTTAAATGATAATTGGGGAGTCCCTTGAAATATATCCTACAGTATGCAGAAGTGAAAAAGTTTCATCAACAACTGTATAAAGGTTCTTCATACATGGAGTGAGGGTAATAGAGTCACATATTTTCTAGCATCAACGGATTCTCTCCATACACCAGTCATCTTCCACTCTAGTCTGGGATCCCTCCCCCTAGAGGGTGTTTACATAATCTGTGGGGACTCCCTTGGACTTCATTACCTTCGTCCCACATAGCTAACTTCATTTTCATTATATGCCTTTTCTGAACACTTTTTATAATTTAACATTGATGGTGATATATAAAAAAAGTGTTAAAATTATAGTGATATCAAACATAGTAAAAATATCATTCATCACTCAAGGACAAAGCATATTCAAATCAAGTATCACTTTATAAAAGAGAAACTTGAGCGTGGGTTAGTGAAATTAGAGTATGTACCTACCCATATTCCATTAACGGATATCCTAATAAAGGTCATATACATTGAGACATTTGAGAAGCATCAGTTGGCTCTCAAATTGTGATAGGTCCCATTGAAAGTAGTCATATTTTTGATGTCATTCTCGTCACAATTAGTTTTGTCGCTAACAATCTAACCCATATATATCCCTACCTTATTTTTTTCATTCTCTCCTCCTTGGATTTCTCTTCTCTTCCTCTCCTCTATGCTTTTCCTCCTTAAAGTTTTAAAAGATTTAAATTTTACAAGGAATCAACTTTTCAGTTTTTCTTCCGTTAAGAAGTTCAGTTTTATGGTACTTATTTAATGTTTATAATTTTTAATTAATTTATTTTATTTATATATATAATTATTATTAATAATTAGCAGCAATAAGTTTTAATTAGAATTACTTACTTTTGTTTTGTAGAAATTAGTTTTAAGTATGAATAATTATTTTTAATTAGAAGTATTTAGTTCTCATTGATAACAATTATTTTTAATTAGAAGTAATTAGTTTAAATTATTTGTCATTAGTTTAAATTATTTGTCATTAGTTTAAATTGTTAGTAATAATTAGTAATAGTTTGTAATAATTATTAATAATTAGTAATAATTAGTGGTAATTAGTATTAATTAGTGATAATTGATAATAATTAGTGGTAAAGAGTAATAAAGAGTGGTAATTAGTAATAATTAGTGGTAATTAGTAATAATTAGAAATAATTAGTAATAATTGGTAAACCTTAGTGGTACTTTGTAATAATTAGTAAAAAATAGTAATAATTTGTGGTAATTATTAATAATAAGTAGAAATTATTAATAATTATAAATTATTAGTAATAATTAGTGGTAATTAGTAATAATTATAATAATTAGTAATAATTTGTCGTAATTAGTAGTAATTAGTACCGATTTGTACTGATTAGAACTCATTAGTGGCACTTGGCTCAAATTAATAATAATTAGTAATAATTACAAATAATTAGTAGTAATTAGTAATAATTAATAATAATTATAAATAATTAGAAAAAAATTAGTTCTAATTTCAAATAATTAGTTACAATTTGAAATAATTAGTGGTAATGAGCAGTAATTAGTTAAAATAAGTAATAATTAGTGGTAATTGGTAATAATACATCACAATTAGTAATAATTTGTAATAATTAGTGGTAATTAGCAATAAATATCTATAATTAGAAATAATATGCGATAATTGGTAAAAAAAATTAAAATTAGTAAAAAATATTAATAATTTGAAATAATTATTAATAATTAGAAATAATTAGTGGTAACTAGTAATAATTAGTGGTAATTAGTTAAAATTAGTGGTGATTAGTACTAATTAGTGTAAATTAGTAATAATTAGTGGTAATAAATAATAATTAGTAATAATTTGTCATAATTTGTCATAATTTTTTATAATTAGTAAAAGTTAGTAGTTGTTAGTAATAAATAGTAATAAATAATAATTATTTGTAATAATTCGTAATAATTAGAATTAATTATTTAAAATTAGTAACAAATAGTAAAAAATATTGATAATTAAAAATAATTAGTGGTACTTAGTAATAATTAGTGGTACTTGGTAATAATTAGCGGTAATTTGTAAAAATTAGTAATAATTATTAAAAATTAGTGGTACGTAGAAATAATTAGTGGTATTTAGTAATAATTAGCGTTACTTAGTAATAATTATCCATAATTAGTGGTACTTAGTAATAAATAGTAATAATTAGTGATAACCAGTAACAATTAGTAATAATTAGTTATAATTAGTAAAAATTACTAATAATTACTAATAATTAGTAATAATAAGTGGTAATTTGGGATAATTAGTGGTAAGTAGTGGTACTTAGTAGTAATTAGTGGTAATTATTAGTAATTAGTGGTAATTAGTAATAATTAGAAATAGTTAGTATAAATTAGTGGTACTTAGTTAGAATTAGTGGTACTTAATAAGAATTATTAATAATTATTAATAAATAGTAATAATTAGTGGTACATAGTAATAATTAGTAATAATAAGGGGTACTTAATAATATTTAGTTATAATTTTTAATAATTGGTAATAAATATTAATAATTAGTAGTATTTATTAATAATTAGTAATAATTAATGTTAATTAGTAATAATTATATATAATTACTGATAATTAGTAGTAATTGTGAATAATTAGTGGTAATTAGGAATAATTATCAGAAATTAGTAATAATTTGTAAAAATTAGTAATAAATAGACATAATTAGTAATAATTAGCTATAATTCGTAATAATTAGGAATAGTTAGCGATAATTATTAATAGTTAATAATAATTTGAGCTATTTATTAATAATTAGTAGTGATTCGTAATAATTAGTGGTAATTAGTAATAATAAGAAATAAATAGTAGTAATTAGTATTAATTTTTTGTAATTTTTGGTAATTGGTAATAATTAGTTGTAATTAGTAATAATTTGCAGTAATCAGTAATAATTAGTGGTAATTAGTAATAATTAGTAGTACTTAGTAACAATTAGTACTAATTGTAATAATTAGTAATAATAAGTAATAATTTGTAACAATTTGTAATAATAAGTAATAATTAGTTATAATTGGAAATAATTTGTCGTAATTTTAAATAATTAGTGTTAATTAGCAGTACACATTGGTAATTAGTAGTTCTTAGTAAAAATTATTAGTAATTTATAAAAATCAGTGGTACTTAATAAAAATTTTCTATAATTTATAAGAATTAGTGGTAAATAAAAAATATTGATAATATTTATAAATAAATTATAATTTTTTAATTTTGTACTATATTTTGGAATTTTTTTCTTTTGTAAAATTAATCCTATAAATGATATTTTTATTTAATAATTTTTAGAGAAATATGGAATAAAGAAGTTTGAAATAGTCTTTATTATAAGATCATGATTGGATAAATCATCGTAGTTATCCAAATGGTTCTGATTTAAATCATGAATATACTAATTATGTTGAAGATTATTTATCATTTTCAATATCAAAACCAGAATTTGTTTCAAAAAAGACTATTTAGTCTCCTTATAAGAAATGTGATCTGAGGATGTTTGACACATTTGATAATGTTGGGGGTCATCAATTTAATTTTTTTCAAAACGATTTTGTTTTGTAAGATAAAAATTCTGATCATAGTCTTGGAGAAGATACAAATAATTTGGTTCCACATACATCACGATTTTGAACATTAGTACATGATGTTTCGGGTCCATCTTTTCAACAAAATGAAACTCAGTATGATATAAATTTATATATTGAGTAATAAACATCTTTATTTTATGAGTTGTTGAATTCTATTGAGGATGACTTATGTCCTAGTTATCAGATAAGAAAATTGAAGTAGTTTCATAATATTTGGCTATTATATCAGATAATATAATGTCAAATAACTATTTTCATCAAATATTATCTTTGGTTAAATCATTGTTACTTGAAGTAATGTGTTGCTATAAATTTCTATAAGAGAATGAGATTGGTTCCTAATTTGGGTCTTGGTTATCAAAATATTCATGCATATTAAAATAATTTCATATTATATTATTGTAAAAATGAATCAATGGTTATTTTCGTACATAGATACAATCGAGGAACAAATAGGATCAATTAAGAATGTATGGATTGATTCATATTAAAAAGTTGAGTTATTTCTCACTTATACACAGATTTCACTGATTATTTAAGTCTCAAAATGCATGGTAATTTGTATCATGGAACAAAACCTATATTTAAACATGTATAAGCTCAAATAATCCTTGTGATGGTGATTCATGTAAACATTTTGACTAGGAACAATCTATATTTTTCTTCATAATCCCATAAAATGTGATCATATCTTTTTATTGATGGTTTATATCCATTTGGTTCTTATAGTAGTCAATATTATCATTATCTCGTCTTTATAACACCATAAAACTAACCTCTTTAGATGTTGATGAATGATCCATATGTATTTCTGACCTTATTAATTCTAGAAAATACAAAAAAGAATATTTATGTTTATTTTATTTCATTGATTGATAAGTTATGTTTATTATAAAGTAATGGAGTTAGTTCATATGACGTTGTTACAAAACAAAATTTCCTAATGAAATCATCATTAATGTGGATAATTATTGAATTCCTAGTACATGACACATTATCTAAATAGAGTACACATGGTCCAAAAACATTTTCTTACCTTATTAGTGATAGTAAATAGTTAAGGCTTGTAAATGGGAGAAACCCATGTTTTTTAAACTCTTGTCATAGATTCCATCCCATTGGTCATTCCTTATGAAGGAATAGAAATCATTTTAGAAAAGGTATAATTGAAAGATATGGACCTCCAGAAATGATCTTAGGTATTTATTTAAAATATAATGTCACTTCATTACCTCCGATTACCTTTGGACCATTTATAAACAAATAAAAAATAGATGGTTTGTGAATGGTCATAATTGTATTAAATGGTGTATATTTTGGGATCTTACATATTTGACTGAATTTTTGGTGTGTCACATGTTGGATATCACACATATTGGAAATAACTGTTTTGATAATATATTTTATATAGTTTTAGACACACCTGGTAAGACTAAAAATAATGTAATGTCATGATTATGTTCTTACCAAACTTGAATGACTGGAAATTGAGTTTTTTGGAAATGAAACAACATACAAGTTAATGAATCCAAAGGTGACTTATACACTTTCCAAATATAATCATTTTTTAGTGGATTGAATATTTTTTACTAGTAGTTGGTTACATTTCCTATGGGGATTGATGTTTCAAAAAATTCATTATAATAAATTTAAAATTCATTATTATCATGTTATATTGGAAAAACTTCTATCAATGGGATTTAATGGTTTTTTGAATTATTCAATTTGGGATGCACTAATATATATATAAAATATTTTTTTCGCGAAATCCTTCAGGAAAAGAAATAATATGACGCACTTAGTAGAATGAGGGAAGATATTGTTTTAATTTTACTTAAACTGGAAAAAAAATTCTACTTTCTTTCTTTAATTCAATGATACATTTGATATTAAATTTTTTGTATTCAGAAAAATATGGAGGGATGGTGTAGTTATAATGGATATATTTATATGGTAGATATATATAGAAATTTAATAAAATGGTATTTAATAGAGAATATGTTAAAGGGTCACTTATATAAGCTTATTTATATGAGGAAATTTATTTTTACTCTCCCCATTTTTTCCAACCTGAATATCCTTCAAAAAATAACGAAATGGAATGCAATAAGGGAAAAATTGAGGATGTACTAAATATTAAATAATCTTTTTTTAATGATATTGAAATTGGATTTTTTTAGTCCATGAATGATATATTTCAGATGAAGAATATCACAAGGCTCGCACATATGTTCTGCTCAACTATGAAAGAATTAAAATATTTGTAAAGTGAGTTCTACTACCAAATATTCTTTATTTTTTATTAAAATTAAATTAATACTATTTTATTTTTAGATTACATGATGATCAAATCAAGAAACAGTTTCCACAAATTATGGAAGGTTCTCTTAAAGAACATCATCAACATAATTTTTCCTATTTGATTTAATGAATGATAAAGTAAATTTCTTATAGTTTAAGAAAAGAAATAATTTTTTTTTTAAATTTTTCTATTTTTATAGTATCAAAACATGAGGAAAAAATTGAAATTAGATTGTGTGTATTAGTTAAACCACCATCCAAAATGGTTAAATCTTATTATTCATATATAGTGAATGCTTTTCCATTTTATACATGATCATATAGTAATTGAAATAATAATAATTAGAAGTGGTGTCATCTTGAGAGGATATCACCAGAAAGTGAAGTTGACTTTTATGGAATTCTAGATAAAATAATTGCGTTGTCTTATCTAGGAAAGAATTATGTAAAAATGTTTAAATGTCATTGGTTTGATAATGAAGAGGATTTTGTGTTTATCCTTGCTATAGAATCAATGATTTTAAATATAAAATTCTTCTTGTAGTAAATGAACTATTTTTATTGTCTCAAAAAGAACACCAAATATATTATGTCAATTATGGTTCTTATTCATGAGAGTTAATTGATAAGTGTGGAATTATAAAAATGAAATCCCTTGAAAATAAGTTTATGCAATTTTAATGTGGTTTTTTGAATTGAAAGGAATTGATATTCTTCAATAAACATCCCCAAATACATATTTTCCACGAAGAGACCTAAATATCGATGATGGAACCCCATAGTTATGGGTCAATGGTGACAATGATGTTGAATATTTATCAAAATAATTTATATTGACAAGTGATGATGAAGATAAGACTCTTATGTAAACTGATGATAATGGGGTAAAAGTTAAAGATATTAACACAGTCATATATAACTATTATAAAGAAGATGAATAATGAAAAATTTACTTGTTAGTTATTGGAAATATACATAAATATATATATAGTACTAATTTTCAATTATTTTTTAAAAATGTTCTTTTCATGTATTAGATGGGTGATGAGACTTAGTATGATATATTCGAAAAACTTGTGGAGGTTTTACTACCGATTGATGATCCTGATTCTTTTCCATCTTATCCTTAGGTTCCTATAAGTTCATTGTATTCTTGGAGATCCCATGGTCTTGTGAGATGGATGATTCTCAGCACTATTCCCAAGTGATTTCGATATATAGAATTCGATCCACACATGTAGAGGTAAGTTAAATTGTGTATTTCATTTAGTTTTCCAAAATTTTCATTAATTAATTTATATAGAAATTATTTTATTTTTTTCTATATTTCTTCATAGATTCTCACATATAATAGTTGAATAGGGGATTGTTATTCTACAGAACTATTTTTCTTAGGCATGAGTGTTGTGGGATCATATTTTCATTGACATTTGGTACTGCATGTGTGATCATTGTATAGTACATATGTAAACAATAGTAATTTTGAAATTTATTTAATTACTAACTATATATTATTAAAAAAATATAGGTTTTATGGTATCCGTTGATGATATCATGCAGAGTTCCATCAAGGAGTCCTCAGAGGTGTGTATGCATGAGAGCTATTGTCTGCTTTCGAACAATTTGAGGAAAACCATAAAGAAGGTCGGAGTCATGGATTTTGATCAATATTTATACTCCCAACAACCTGATTAGCAAACATCAATGATTTAGAATGGATTATGTTTACATTGAATGTGAGCTAGTTTTCAGTTTTTAGAGTTCTTATGTTGGTTGAACTGGGGGAGGTAGGAGGTTATTCATCATGTTGGTAGTCATACATTTAGTACGCATTGATGTCATATGGTAAGTGCTTATTTTAATAATTTTATAACATTAAATATAATTTGTTTATTTTATAATCATATAGGTTGTTTAATATCCCAATATTGTAGTTTTTGATGTTTATAAGAGTATGTTTAGTGATCCTATCGATGGAGGGATTACAAGTGTTCACCAGTGTTAGCTTTTGGTCATTATAATTTTTTTGAGTTTTAAAATTAACTAAAAATAATATTTTAGTTAATTTAATCTCAAATTGAAAATGATGGAGTCATATGAGTATGTGACTTCTCAGAAAGAGGATGAGAGTTAGACAAATACTGAGACTCAAGCCACTGGTTTTATAGGATTCGATGATGCAACATAGATGCATCCAATGCGATATGATTTTGATAAGGACCGATTTATTGGTATCAGTTCTCGAATGATTCATGGTATTTTTTATGGTATTATTTAATGGTCAACATCCATCTCTAGGGGATTTCATGGGGAGTATTCATCATTGGTTATATAGTGTTAGGAATAGTTGGGAGCTCAGAGTGAGGTTATAGAGGCCATGTGTAGGGAGCCAGAAGAGCTTTGTCGATAGCACCAATAATAGTAGGAGGAGATGTGATGATGATAGGATAAGTAGAAAAAGTACATGTGATGAGTGGTAAATGTTTTTGGGTTGATGTTCCCTCTCCCATCTCATCCAGATGTCCCTCCCACTCCCCCTCTCCCTCCACTGAGACTGATATAGTATGTACATATTTATTATGTTAAAATTTAATTTAAAATAACTTATGTAATATTTTTATTATTTTATATGTTTATTATTTTATTAATTATAAATTTTTACATTATTTTTATATTTTTATATTATTTATTTTAATTTTTTAATGTTTTTAGTTTTTTTCATTTTTCATTTTTTAATTTATTAAACTTATTTTCGATGGGTTAGAGTCCGGTCATAAAAAATTACTACTGATGGGACTCTAACCAATTGTAATAAATTGTGTCAATAATCCATTTTAAAAATTATTTTCAATGGGGATATTTCCCATTGGAAAATATATAATGTGTGATGGACCATTGCAAAAAAATATCTTTTGTGTTGTTGTTTTCATTGACATGCTATTTGAGACGGGGTTTCGTCACAAATAATCCATTTTTTAGTTTTGACTATGTATTTTGGAAACTCACTCTTGAAGAAATTATATAGGTTCCCTAATGTGTTATATATTTCTTTCCTATTAAAACACATAATATAATGACCTTTGGTTTTATTGATAAAGGTGAAGATATTTATAGTTAATAAGTAGGATATATGATTTCTCAATCCTTCAAAGGGGGGAGGTATCTAAAGAAATATGCTAAATTGGGACATTTTTAAATATTAAAACAGATGTTAGAAAATTAAGGGGGATAAGTAAAGTTGCTTCTAGAATGGATTTAAAGCACCATGTAGTGATCGAGATATTAATGAAATTATTGATCTATATGATTTTCATATTACTCATTTTGTCATGTTGATATTGACTCATCTTAGATTATATTACATGTTATGTGGTTATTTTATCTCTATATAATGTTGTTGAGGGTGAATGGTGTTGTAAGAGGGAAGTATAAAAGATTTTTTTAGTAATATAGTTAAATAGTTTGAAGTGTTTCAGAGAAACCCAAAGGGTTATTATTGTAAATAACCCTCAATATGAATTTTGGGAGGTTTTAGGATATTTTGTTAAAAAAATATCCCTGAAAAATTTTCTAGGGTAGATACTTCCATTATGTATTTTGGAATGAAATGATCTATATTATTTTGAATCCAATTTGAGATGATTTTGATGAAATTCAGAGTATAGGGATGCTTCCCATGAAATACAAGAAGAATCTTTCACAAATCAAATAATCTCATATAAGTAAAGATTCAAGAAACCGGTTATTCTTATTATCTCAAGGATATATGTTTTCTAATATTAGTAAGATTTATACAGTGCTGATTTTATGATTTTTTTACCATTACACAGGGAACACAACCCATCATTTAGAATAAGAAGAATACATAGAGTAATATTTCAAGAGAAAAGTTCTCTATTTTCATGTAATACTTATAAGAACATATATCTATTTTGAAAATTTTTACATGGCCTTTATTTATTTATAGAAAGGAAATTACAAAAATAGTTGTTTGTTTGAATGGGTTTAATACGAACATTTTTTGTTTACAGAAGGGGTTTGTATGGGCCTTAAAGATATTGGTGATAATTTTTAAGGTAAAGTGAAATTCATCATTTTGATGAATAAATATTTTCATTAAACACTTACTTTTATGTGAAAAGAGTTATTTCATACATATAAGTAATATTTTGAAGGAATTTTATTTACACATCAAATGAGAAGCTGGTGGTTTCTCAGATCATGAGTGGTTGTAAAACATGAGGAAGTGAGTCCACCCCAAACATTATAAAGAGTAGTTCAATTTTTTAAATTTGGTAACTCAATACATCATCATTGTATTCTCCTTGTATTTAGTCTAATATAACTGAAATAAGTATAAATTTATGTGCCTCTTGCTGGATTTCATTTCCAACATACCTTACTATTAGATAAAGTGATATGACTATTTTTTATCATAATGGAATGAAATAATATGGTAGTATTATTTTAATATAAAATACCTTGATCCACCCCCCCCCCACTGGGTAAGCAACCTAGTGTGGGGATGAAAATTATTAATCTTGTATACTCACATAAAATGTAAAAATAATTATACAATCACTGGGTTTGGAATGAAACCATTTAAACATAATATATGCCTAACTAAAAAACATGAAATTTTTGTCTCACTTTATTCCTCGCATGTTTTAACCCACCAAAAATTCCTAAAACCTCCATTTTACCTTTTATAGGTTGTAATGTGTTCTATGGTGCATACATTAAAACTATGCACCATTTATCCCACTTTTTCATGCATCACCTAGCTAGTAATAAATACAAGGTGTGTAATGAAACCATGTTTTGACAACATGGATTTCCGTGATTTTCATAGTCTCCAAACTATGTGGCATTGCATGGTGTTTATTCGATATAAATGTTATATAATCCACATCGACCACATTCCATATAGGAGGAAAATATATGGTGTGTAATGATGTCATGTACCAATCTATGTGGAAAGCTGAAATTAAAATGAATCTCACCCTGGGAAGGTTAACCAACCGTACACAACATGTAATTCACAATTACAAATCATGTATCCATGTCATGTATTGAGTGACCTTAGTACCTCTGGAAGGGATATTTAAGCATTATTCGTGTTTTTTAACCATTTCTAATCTAAAAAAATTAGATTTGTTAGTATTTGTGGCCATTATATTAAAAATGAAATTTTTAAAAAGAAAAACATACAAACCAATGACTAAAATTGATTAATTAAATTCTAAAAAATTATAAATTTGAATGGGACCACTCTGATACAACATAAATGTTTTGGGGAACAATATAAGTGTTGGGTAACTGACCAATTTTGGTATTTCATTGGTTTTAAGGGATAAATTTGAATAACATGAAAAAATAACCTTGGAATATCCTAGAGAGGATCTTTTATATTTAATTTATATTAATTTAGGTCAAGAATTACTTTAAACATGATAATCATCTTAATCAATTTCCACTTCTCCTTACGTTGGATTGTCATTGGATTTAAGAATCTAACAAAGGTTTTATTTAAGTGTATCTACACATGCTCTATAAATAAATAGATAAATTTAATGAATCTTCGAGTGCTAGTGTGGTAGATACTAGTACATCACAACATTCATTATTGATTGAAATAAGTGATTCTCCTGTTCACTCTAGGTTATTAAGAAGGAGGATGGAATTATTATTTTCTCTAGGGATTGAGTGAATTCAAAATATATTTCAATTGCATATAATATGCATCTTCATCTAAAATTATATAAAATTGATTTTATACAGAAGGGTAAAATAATTGATAATTTCATAATATCACTTTATCAATTTACTTATTCTATGAAATGCCCATGTAAAATAGTAATAATATTATTTTTATTTTTATTTTTATTTTTATTTCAGTGATGTGTCTTCAGTTAAGTATAATTTATTTAATAAATAAACTAATATTTATTTAAATAATATGAAATAAAATCATATCATTTTCATCATGATAATAACTCATCTCATTAGTCCTCCAATGGAATTTTTCAAACATTAAATAAAAAACTTTTCATAAAATAAATAACATTAATTTGAAAATTAAAAAGAATCCTATTCACTAATCTAATGAATAAATAATCATTTTAACATTAATAAATATAAATAAATATTTATTTTCATCTATTCACTAATATAATGAATTACTAAATATTTATTATTACCTTTTGAATAAAAAATAATAGAACAAATTAAACTCATATATTCTAAACATGAATATATTATGATTGGATATTTCTGATCGTATTTACATAAATAATTATTAATCCGCAATTCAATAATAATATATATTCTTAATATTAAATTCAATATAATTAAATGACATTATGGATACACTTAGTGAGTCATCACTTATGTCTCTTTCTCGGTGGAATTAAGTGAACTTACATGAATTCCTATATCAGTGTCTAGAATTACATCAAGGCACCCCTGTAGAAAGAAGTTAATGTCACGATAACAAAAAACTACCTAGAAATTCTTCTATGTAATATAATATTTTTTTTATATTGATATCTCATAAATAAGGATACATACATATGTCATTACCTATTAAATGTTATTTAACATTATATAACATTCCAAAATAAACCCAAGGATGAACTACCATGGACATGGATTTAGTAATACAATTTCACTCCAATGAAAAAGATAGAGATATATTCTTCCATTAATGGGGTTGGGAAAAATTCTTACTTGACATATACAATTAATACTATATCACTTATGACACACCCAATGTCTCATACCACACTATGAGATTATGTCATTACATTTTTCATTTTTATGTCAAGGTATATGACTCCTAATACACATTAATAATAATCTCAAATATTCAGATTAATACACCCTTCGTGGATAATAATGTATAATAATATTTAAAGAAGTGGAATTATCTTAGGTGGTTGTATACTCTTGACCATCCTTCTAGGAGATCCCCAAGTGCGAAGTTATTGATATTAATTCACAATAAAGTATGATCCTACAACATCTAATAGTAAAACATCATATATATCTTATTAAATAGATGTTATATATACCATTGGATATATGTTTAAGAATATTGTTACAATATCTTTATGTTATTGTCATAGTATGGAACTACTAAATCATTCAATGTGATAAATACTCTAAATATATTATCATAATAATGTTACATAGAAGAAAAATCATTATATTATTAAATATTTCTTAATGTTTTGTTAATAAAAAGTAAAATTTTGGTCAGTTATATGACACTGACTCTTTTATAAAGCATTGGAGTTTTTATATAAAGTGTTTTTGAAGTAGCTTTCTTATCATAACTGTGTCCCAACTGTTAATTTTCTTGTTGTTTTTAATAGTTTAAGGGTGGTTTATAGAAATTTGGTAGTTTGGGGAATAATAACTAGAAATTATGAATTTGTGATTTTATTTTTGTTCATTTGATATATAAATTTAAATATGATAGAGTAGGTTTGATTCATTTTTGTTTCGATGTGAATTGATAAAAGGAAGAAGGATTTGGAGGAGTTAACAGATGAAAAAAATTCTACATAGGAATAACATTGGATAGTTATGGCAGCATTTTGGGACAACATAATCTTAGTTTTGATATTTATTATATTTCCACTAGATAACATAGTATGAGCCTAATTTCGAAGAAGAAATCCCATCTCTAAAATAGAAATT
Source organism: Viscum album (assembly GCA_963277665.1). Classification (NCBI taxonomy): domain Eukaryota; kingdom Viridiplantae; phylum Streptophyta; class Magnoliopsida; order Santalales; family Viscaceae; genus Viscum; species Viscum album. The sequence continues at coordinate 1,649,416,106 of OY728121.1, read as the reverse complement.
GCTTCAACACGCATAATATTTTTGTTGTAGTAGATTCCTTTATATTTACTTGGGAAAAGTGGAGTCCTAATTGTTTTTCATATATTCACTTCCATAAGAGTGCATCAGTTCCCTAAAATATCTTCCATCTACATTCAAGGAAGTTATTAGCCCTAACACTACTTGGGGATGAACTTGAGAATAAATTAGTTCAAATTTTAGGTGCACTTACTATTGGGATTAGGTTTTCAACTAAATAGATATTTGGATTACAGACTAATAATACATTATCAAAAGAATTTAATAGGATTTTCCAAACCCTATTAAATTATAATTTAAATAGATAGTTCAAGAAAAAACATTTATATGTGTTCACCCCTAAGGATACATCCACCCCTCAAAAAATGTAAGAATGAAAATTTTAGGATTTTGATGTCTCTTTAGGGGTTAGATTTTTGTTTGTTTGGAGTTTAAAACTCATCTCCATAATAGAAGGTAGTGTTAATAACACTTCATGGACGGTAGGATATCGTATTGTCATAATTTCATGAACATACTATGGTTGTTTATATGGTATTCAACATATAGATTGTTAATTAGGAATAGGAATAATTAGAAGAAAAAAGTAAGTGTTTGAGTCACTCTACAGCATGGAATTTTTGTGGAATGAGTGAACCACTTGAAAATTTGTTTACATACATGTGATGGGATGTTAAACTGAGGAAAGATATAGGGATTCATTAATTGAATAGTGAAACAGATAGATTCTTGAGAATGTATAAAGTCAATGTCACTAGATGATTTGGTGGGACCACATCAGTAAGGATTTATAAAATTATTTCTGTTAGTAATCTATATGGTGGAACATTAACAATGGTTGTAAATTTTTACTTCTAAAGTTATAAATTCTTATATTATTCTCCCATGGATGTTAGATGAAAATCCAAACTATATAAAATTAAAGTGTTATTTGATGTTTCTTATCTTGTAAGATTTTGTGTTCATGTTTTCTTGTAATAAATTACTCATGGTGATTTATGTTTCTTTCTACTTAATAATTTATAAATCAAATAGTCTAGCGGATTTTTTATTCCACTATGCATGAAGTTTAAAGTGTTATGTTCTTGATATTCCAAGATTGAAACATTTGGTAATTTTACTTCTAATGAATTTATTCATGTGATTCCTCCCATTATGTGTTATCAATTCTAGATTTAGTGGTAAAGTGATTTTTAAAAGTATCTTTGGTATCATCTTTTCAATTTCCAACGTTATTGATTTGTTTATTAGTAATTTTTTTGTTTGATGCATATCATCAAAAGAATGTAATTTAAATGTTGATAGATTTTATAGAATAGAATTTGGTTTCTATTTAACTCAGATAGAAAACAATAAAATCCAAAATGATGTTGAATATTTTTGGATAGAAACGAAACTTGGGAAGATATACTAGGCTGAATGGGTGTGTCTAGATAAGAAATCATATGTATTAATTCAAATGGTGTTAAAAAAGAGTATTTCTTTAAACACCTTAGATAAGATGAAGATGGTGGAACTCATGGAAATGTTTTCAGATATATATAAGAAGATTAATTTTATCAAAAAAATAATTTATTATGAATTGTCTAATCGGTATGATACTATTAGAAGGTTTATTAATGAGAAATTAGGGTAATGACTTTAGCATGATCTAGGACCAGATATATGTAGTAAAGGTTATAGTTATTGATGATTTCATGGTGATTTTTTATTATATAATTTTTCAATAATTTTTGTATGTGATGGTAATGGTAGTGATAAATTATTCAAGTTAAACTAATTTCGTTTATGAAGATGTATAGAATGTGATTATTAATACAGAGATCTGAAGGACAGAGGTCTAGGATATTCCAAAAATGAAATGAATAATGATTGAAGAGGATGTTCACTATATCAAATAAAATAGAGACATTGAGTGGATAAACATAGAGGGAGTATTTGAGGGAAAGTGACCAAACAATGCCTTTCATGTTGGCATTGTGGGAAGATGGGGAACATCAATAAAGATGTTAAGGATCAGAATACTCTAGGATTGATAGATTTTATAAGCTATTGATCCAAAAACATTGAAGTGGAAGAAGGTAGTACTATACTCCAGAGTGTCAATATTCCAATGGATTCTTTGATCATAGATTACAGTGCATCCTTTCATTCCACAAGAAAAATATGACAGAAGTCAAATTTTGTTTCTATAAATTTTGGAAACATGGGTCTAGTGAATGTTGATGTTTACAAGATTGTGGGTAATGTTGATTTTTTTGTTCAAATGCAAGATAGAATCCCTCTTGATCATAACATTGTTCGATATATACATATTCTCTAGAATAATGTTATTTCTATAGGTTAGTTGATTGAAGCTTGTTAAAGAACATGCCTTTATAATATATTATAGAAAATAATGTCAGCTTCACAAGTGATTTCTAGAGGGGTGAAATATTTAAATATTTTTATTACTGGAAGAATAGAATGAGCTGCTATTTTATAATTTTCAACTTCTTAATGTTTAAAGTTTTGGAATTTCTTTTCAGGTCACCCTAGTGAGATGTGTATGAATAGTATAGTGGAAAGAGGAAAGATGAATATGGCTTAGTAAAATACTGAAATTTGGGAAACATTCATAATTAGAAATCAATGAATGGTGTATTTCTATATCTGGGAATAACTCCTACGAACCAAAATCTTAAACTTATACACACTAATATATGGAGATCATCCCTAGTTAAATATAATGAATGGTCAAAATAATTTTTGAAATATGTTTATGAATCCAAAAATAAAATGTAGGTGTAATTATTTAAACATAATTCATGTGTGATTTGAATATTTTTTCATTTGAATGTAATGGTAAAGATAAAACTTATATATTTTCTAATGAGTTTTAGATCCTATTGTTGAGGTGAGTTCGCACGAATAATTTCTAAAAATTCTATAGAAATAGGTGAATTAGAAAAGATAAAATGGTTTCAAGAATACCATAGTAAAATGAATTTATAAATTGGATGAATCATACATTGATAATGAATGTGAGGAGTATGAGAATTCACTCAAGAATAACTGTATATAATTTGGGTAAATTTTTTATACATAGCTGCATACTTAATCAATAAAATTCCTTATTAAGAAATTTTGTTGGAGTGACTAAAAGAATGGTTGTTTGGTAGTACATGGGAACTTCATCATCCCTAGAACATTGGATTTGTTAATAATTTTTATATGAATTCTATGTACTGATATGGGGTTGAATTAATGTATCACACAATTTTCTTTGTATAGTATAAAAATAATGAATTTGGTTTTCGAGATTGGGATGACAGTGAAAGGGAAGTCAGTGGGATTATAAATTTGATCTCTAATGAGTAGATTCATTGGAAATATCTTAACTTGGTCGAAAATATATATGATAATAAATAATCATATTATTCCTAATTCAACTTATGTAGTAGTTATAAAGAAATTCAAATACTTGAAAATTTAGGTGATTTTGATTCTAACTGAGGTTCTCAAATTCTATATGAATTTTTGAGTAGCAGAATCATAAGTCTGAATAGTATACCTGCTATAGAATCACTTGAAATATTTGAAACTGTTGAAGCTCGGGTCAAGGTACTATAATGATTCATTCTATAAATATCAGTTCTCAAAAGAGTAGAATCATAGGTTGAGTTACAACGGTTTTATAGGAATATAGGACCATTAAAAAGTTATGGTGTTGATCATAATCTATCACTCTTAAAGGATGGATAATATCCTAAAGTTCTATAAGCGTTTTCCAATCTCACTGATTATGCAAAGTTGACGTTATCATGGATTTTTTACACAAAAATGAATCCTAGGAGCGATCAAAACATCAACAGAGAAAGGTGGTGTTGGAAAAATATGGTTTTATCAATTAAAGGAATAAGTGAATTGAATTAAGAGATATAATTATAGGTTGGTGATTAAAGGTTTCCAAAAACAGGAAGGTATTTACTTTTTGGAAATATTTTCAACCATTTTCTAGCATACTATTATCAAAACAATGTGTAGTATCAATTATTCTAAAGATATATATCTATAAAAATGGATGTTAACAAATATCATTATTATGGTTATTTGTAAGAAGAATTGTTAATGACAAAAATTGATGGTTTCAATGATAAAAGGAACCTTGAATTGGTTTTTCCACTCAAAATGAGTTTTTATGGGATGAAACAAGTACCAAGGTAGTGTAACCTGAAGTTTGGTGGTTTTTGTCAAATAAAGGTTTCTTAAAAATCAAGTCGGGTCATTTTTGTTACTATAATAATTTTTTGGATTGATGTTTAAATGTCATTATCATTTATGTGGATGATATGATTTTGGTTCATCCTAATTTCAAATGAATTCTTGATCTCAATAAAGAGTGGTCTATAATTTTTAACTTGAAATATCTTAATGAATCTAAGATGATCTTAGTAATGTAGATTGAAAGTGATAGGATTTCAAGAAGTTTTGTTCGATCTTAAAAGTACACACATAAACTCATTCAGTATTATGGGTTGAATTCATGTAAATCCAATATTACTCCCCTTTTCATTCATTTCATGTTATCGATGGAGTAAGAACCTCCAACAGAAGGTGAAAAAAATCACTTGACAAAAGATCAATTTGCGTATGTCACCACATGTTTTACGTATGTTGTGTTTCATACTCATCGTGAAATTTACCAAGTAGTGGGAGTGGTTATCCAATTCATGGAAAATCTTGGGGAAGAACATTAGAAATTTGTGAAGTTGATTCTTTGGTATCTCATAGGAACAGAAGAAATTTATTTGTGTTTTAATCTCAATGAAATGTTGTAAGGATATATTGTTTCTGATTTTATGGGTTATTTTGATACTTTGAATAAAACATCTGATTATTTATTTACCCAGGAACGAATTTCTATCAGTTGGATGTCAATATTTCTTCTATTTTTTTCTCTCCTGCTAACATAGGTAGAGTATGTTGTAGCAAAGAAAATTAATAATACAAATTTTTTCCTTAAGGAATTTTCCCAAGGAACATAGATTGGATCAAGAAAGTGGTACACTATACTATGATATTGAAATTTTTATTCACAAGGAAAAAATATGGTTTTTATGTGGAGATAAAATATATTTATCTAAATTACCATTATATTTAGAAGTTGTTAGATGACGAGCATCTTGAGTTGAGGAACATTGCTAAGAAACAAACCCAATGAACATTTTCAAAAAGGAATTGGTCGTAGAATATATGGGGATAAATATTACCTTCGTAGGTTTGGGGTGAATAAAATAGTAAGGTTGGGGAACAAAACACTAATATGAAGAATGTGAATTTCACTTGTTTTACTACATAGAGAGGATTGTTAAGGATCCATAAATTATCCTTTAAGTGGGAGATAGTTAATATTGTTATGTAATCTCAAGGATTACGTTTTATTTTACTATGAGTTCATTAATGGGTTCTTTGGTATAATTAATTAATTTTTGTAAGTTTGTTTACATTTTATGGTTATTTTTCAAGTTGTCAGTATACAAAAATTTCAGTAGGCATAGCTATTATCATAAGAATATAGTGGATTTTTGAGTCACTATGAAACATGTATTTTATAGGAAAAGAGTGAATCATTGGAAAAACTGATAAATTACCAATGATAAGAAGTCAAACCGAGGAAATACAATGGGAGTCGGTAGGTGAATAGTGCAATAGATGTATGTCCAATAATGTAGGAATTTAGAATTACCAAATGATTGAGTGGAACTCTCCATAAAATAACTGTGGGACCACTTTGCTGAGGATTCAAGAAATTATTCGAGTTAGTGATCTCTTTGGTGGTACATTCATAGCGATTTTAACTTTTTTACTTGTAATGTAATATATTATAAAAATGTTCTCCCATTGATATAGGATGAAAATTTGAACAATGTAAAACTAAAGTGTTCATTACTATTCTTCTAATTTATGATTGTGTGTTAATATTTTCTTATAAGTCTTTGTGAATTGTGATTTAGTTTGATTTAATATAACAATGTTCTAAATAACTTAGTTTGGGAGCTAATTCATATAGTCGTGCATGAATTATAGAGTGTGAACTTCCAATGGTTTGAGGATCAGAACTTCAGGCAGTTTAAATTCTAGTGATTTTACCTTTTCAACATGTGTTTCCTACTAATAAAAAATTTAGGATACATTATCACTCCAACATAATATTAGGGATATCATCATGACACTACGTCACTATACCAGTTTCAATTGAGGTTACCACACATGAAGTATTTTGATCAACATGGACATTGGGATCTAATTTTAAAATTTATACAGTTTTACCAAACAAGTACAAAAAATGTTTCAGAAATTTTTTGGTGACCCCCAAAAATTAAATAGAAATATTAAATGTTGAATTTTCATGTAATGTATATAGATCAAGAATTGGGATTTTATTATCATCTTGGATTACATATGGAGTGCTTACAGAGCATGTGGGGACCAAGGGAAACTCTATGCATTATTGTCTAACTGAATTTGGTAATATATCAATAATATACCTAGATGGAACATGATCCAAGACAAAGTGATTATTATCTAGGTGGGAATGTATTTTAGGTATTAACTTTATTTTTTTCATGTTTTTGGCCACATGGAATGATCTAACACCATATAGCACACACGGACTAATCAATTAAAGTTAGAATAATTACAAGAACAATATTTTGTATGTATAGAATACGGTTTGAAATTATAAAGATCCAAAGTGATTTGATCTTGCTAAAAGTGTGAATCTACATTAGGGATAATTATAGTGATTTTTTTATCATCAGTATTTATAGATGTAACGCCCCGACCCCAGTTACCTAGAGTCGGTGCATTATTACATAACATTGGCATGATCACAAGAAAGATAAAATCTCGAAAGACTGATTGGTTTAGTAGCCTTGGAAACACTAGATATATTCATAAGTTTTACATTACATCATAAAATGAAAAACTACTACAACAACATAATGTTTCCACAGTCCACACTATAATCCCTCATAATATCCCTGCAGGTCATTCATAACTTACATCTTCACTTCCTGGGAAAAATAAAACATAGAAAAGGGGTGAGCTCAAATGCCCAGTAAGGATAACAATATAGCGGAAACTTTTATAAATAAGAATAAACTTTTAAGGCAATGTATAACTAAAACAAAATCCTTTCAAACATGAACTTTCAACATGGTATGGCATAAATAAAATGAAATAATTCCATTTACTTATTCACATGGATATTCTACTAATCGAATAATCACATGAAAAAATCAATAACCACTTTCATAATGTTGGAATGCATAATGCCAGACTATCATAACCACATAGCCAAGGCCTCGTGCCAAGACTACAAATAAGATTTTGTCACGGCCTTGTGCCAAGACACTAGTTTGTCTCATGAGACCTACCGATGCATCGAGGAGCTATAGCGGGCTCCACCCGTCAATGAAAAGGTTTAAACATAACATAAACATTCGTATTAAAACTAGCATACGAAATGTAAATACTTTCACCATAAACTATGAATGGTATAAAAATAGCACATCCACAGTCAAACATATCACAAAACCTTCAATACAATATAGAAGTTTTGTATCATAATAAATCAACTTCAAATAATCTTAAAATCCATCAAAGGATGTTGACATAGATGAAATCAAAATTCTTTTTAAAGAAATATCTCTTTTTATTTTGAAATAATTTAAGATCCATATAAAATAAAACATTTTCTTTGAAAATATTCTTATAAGCTTGTAAGGGAAGCTTTGAAGATTTTATAACGGCGGAAAATAGCCGCACCCGCCGTATAAGTTAAAAAAATATTCTTACCTTAATTCTGTCGAAAAGGTTAAAAAGGACCTTGTTTTGAAAACGACCGAAAGATTCCTTTATAAACCACTTATAAAAGTAAAAAAGGTTATAAATGACTTTAACTCATATTCTAGTAAATAGTAAAAATGTTTTGAAATACTTTTTTAAGAAACATGGATGTGGATGATAAAGAGATCCCAGTAGATTATTACGTATAAACAACCTTGGATAATGAAGAGGTTGTAAAGTAAACCCTTACCTTGTACTTTTCCTTGGTTGGGGTAGGTTAACCTCCTGTATAATGTTGAAATAGTTGTTATTAAATTATAAAAGAATCATATATAATAATATGATATCATATAAGATCTTTTAACATTGATTTGTTAATAATATCTTAGAATTATCGTCATTTCGGGAGTTAACTTACTCATTTTCTTTTATATGTTTTGTTACATAAGCCATGGTTGTTGTATCTTATTCATATCCAGAATGATATCTAGTCCTTAAACATCATTTTTAAATCATCAAATGATAATTATACTTGAATGGATACGATGGAGAATGAATCTCATCGCGTTCGTGGAGACTGTAGTCCGTACGTACGCACGAGCGACAATATCATTCTTTTGATATTAAAATAATATATAAATGGATGGTATATCATATATACAGAATCATTAACATGTTATATTTATTATTTACATGAGTTACACATCATTATTATACCCATCCAAATAATATTATATTGAATAACAATTACACCACGACGTGGAGACGGTAAGCCGTACGTACGCACGTATGGTGACATGTTATTCAAAGGGTGGATAGAATACTGAATATTATTGTACCATATTTATAATAACATCACAGTATATGTGAGATACTGGAGTTATTATTTTATAATGGTAAGAACAAAGGAAGAAGATGTGGAAGAAGAAATGAACTTGGAGAAGGGTGGTGAAATCATTACCTCTACTTCGGGTTCTTCCTTTTGATTTGATCAAAAGGGCTCCTTAGGATGGCTTTCTGATCATACTAAGGCCTCTAGGTTGTAGTGAGGGAGGTTGGGAGAGTATTTGGGCAGAGTTTGGCCGAACCAAAAGGCTTTGAAGGTGTGAAGAAATGAGAAGGAGGAGTGCCCTTTTATAAGAGGGGTGAGGGGCACCTTTGGAAAAGCTAGAAATTTTAATTTATAATAAATTCATATTAGGTTTCCAATGGCTCCAAAGTTTACTATTCAAAGGCTAAGGTGGGGATAGGTCGTAAACCACTCAACCAATAGAATTTAGACAGGTTTGGGTACTTATATTAACCTTATCTTTAAGTATTAACTCTAAGTTAATTAGTTTCACTTTTACAATGTCTCTTTGTATTTTTATATAATATGGTTAATAAACATACTATATACATCCAAGAGACCCCCAAGTGGTCCATTAATGATGAACCTATCCTTATATAAGTCTCTTGGCCGAACCTTAGATTTTTAGGAATTAAATATCAATTAATAATATAATATATTTTTTAAAAACTCTTTTATGTCAATTTTGACACTATTCAATAGTTGATTTTTGTGAAACTCATAACAGATTGATTACTTCTAACAAAGTCAATTAAATCACTCCTAATATATCATAGTATCCTAGAAAATTAGTTTAATTCATTAAAAGTTTCATATTATATTTTGTGTGGTATTTATAATATCAATTATTTTAAATTTTCACTATTATAGTAATTACTGTATCATGATTGTGTCATAAATAAAATAAATTATTTAATGTCTAAAAATTATAAATAAACTATCATTATGTAGGAAATCTTTTTAGATTTCTAATGAATATTTATAATCTAAATTCCAACTTATATAACCCTATGTAACAATTGTTTTGCTAAAGGATATATGCTTGTGTCATTTTTGTATTCATTTTGACTTAATTAAAATAAAGTGTCATTATCACTTACAAGTGGATCCATGGGGTCCCAAAATCAACCCAAAGATTCCCATGGTCGACCAGGTATCAACCAATAGGGTTAAGACACGTTTTAGGGTAATTTAGTATTATTATAATATTATTTTTTAACCCTTATTTACCGGATTTACCCTTAACCATGGTAAATAAAATATTTACCGCAGTAATTACTCAAAATATCTAAAAATAAAAGATACCTATTTACACAATTTGAACATCCTGATTCCAAATATAGAATACATTTTTCTAAATTCAAAACACAGAAGTGGAAGAAATTAATTTAAAATTAATTCCCGCTGTCAAAACAGAAAGCGTGTTTTTAAGAGATAATAACTATCAAAAGATTGACACTTGTTTATGTTCGGTTTAATTGTAAAATTGTGTCTAATGACCAACATTATATTAAATTGTAAAAATATATTCTAAATATACTTTAAAACCACTCAAATTCATAATTTATCACTATTAATTATTTTGATTAAAAAAGTTGTTTTTAATTAAAATTTAGTAATTTTCACTATTCATCAAAATATGAAAGTTATCCGAAAAGTACCAAAATTTCACCTTAGGCTAAATTAGATATTCCAAATCCAAAAATGAAGTCCATTTTGAAATATAAAATATATATATTTTCAAAAAGTAGGTATTACTATTTATAACGGCTAGTTTGATTGGTTATGGTGTGTTAGAACTTGGTGTTGCGTACAACACATGCTATCACATTATTCAAAGGGAAACATACCATGGAAGCTTGGGGTGTTTCATTTTAAATTTTTGATGTCCCCATTTAGTCAAAAATTTTAAAATATTGTATTTAAAAAGGTTTCACTATTAGAAGTTGATAAAAGTGAAATACTGAAAATGAATCTGTTCTTGCATTATGACTAAGAAACTCATAATAGGGATTCTAAAATTATAAGGATTATATAATGTTCAAAATTTAGTTAATACTATTCATGACCTCTTTTAATGGTGTGATTGAACTCGGTGTTGCGTGTAGTGAAAGTTATTGAATTATTTTTAAGAAATAACACACTGTGAAATCTTGGGGTGTTACATTCTCCCCTCCTTCAATAAATTGTGTCCTCGCAATTTGAAATTGTTCTTCAAAAATAAAAGGTTGAAAGTAGAAAATATATTTGTGGAAAAACCCACATCGGAAATTGGGTTACTAAAATTTAGTCTTAATATGAGGAAAAGAGAAATTAAAGGGTCACCACCAAATTATGATCTCGATTAGGAGAACATTGGTGGAAATTAGAGACATATAATTGGAGGAAAAACGTAAATATTTATAGGTAGTGATTGAGGTCATCAATCACAAACAAGTATAAAATTGAGGTCCTTAAACTCATCAATCCATGATTATTTGAAGTACCATCGGTTCAACAAAATATATGGTATTGGGACAACACATTTTTGACATTTCAAAATATCTTAGTTGAAATCCCACATCGAAAAATGAATTAATGAGGCCTCTATTTAAAATAAATAGTGGAAAGTATGAAGATTACCGAAAATAACACATACTAGGGTTCCATGTAGGAAAATATGGATATGGAAGAGAAATCTAACCATCAATTATCTGATAGAGAGTGGTAGAGAACATGGCTATGAAAAGGCCAACAATCCCAAAGCCATAAATTTGTGATGATTTAAGGTACCATCTAGGACAACATTTTTGTTCTAAGTTTCTATTATTAATGTTGAGGAATTTATTTATGAGATTGGATAAGATAATAAGGAGATATACTTACTTTATAATTATAATTTTACCCATTAATAAATTTCTACCACAAACTCATCTTTCATTCTAAAAGATAATAGAACGCAAATTTTTTTTTCTATTTATACTATTCGTACAGGGTTCCAAAATAAATGAATTATAATTCATCTACCAGTTCTTTTAAAAAAAACTACATTATTTAATTCAGGACATCTCGTGGGACAATGGTAGGTGATACACCCTTGTCGCCCTTCGGTTGCGGGTTCAAGTCTCGCAGCCTTGCCGGACGCGACGGGTTGTCGCCCGACCTCCGGGTAGTCCTTTTATGGCAATCCAAAATAATCCAAACTAGAACTATCCAAAATACTTCTGTCTAAACTCACAGTCCAACATTTATAAGGAAGGTAAACATAATATAGATCCTTTTTACCCCGTAATAGAATATGAATACCTTCATCATGTATTACCATATTCCTTATTGATTACATTCATGCTCCCTTATTCCATATAGAATGCTGGATATACTTCATTAATCCAAAAATGTTTTAAACCCCAACAATGATGGAATATACAAATCATTAATCAGTTCCAAGGTAGTCAAGAATATCCAATATAATTTATCCAAAACAATCACATATTATTCCAAAATCACTACCTCAGTATCAGAACTATATTATGATTTATCATTCTCTCAACCATATATTTTCCAAAAATTTATCCTGCTATTGAGTCACTTTTCTTTGTTCCACACAATCTCAAGTCCTTAATGAAATAGTACTGCAGTACAATCCTTATATACTCCATGATTATTGTAACAAGTACATTGTTGATACAACACTCAATTGACATAATCAACATAAGAACTCTAATCATCCCTCTTCATCTGTGGTAGTATCATAACATGATTATTATCCAATAACATCATTTGCGACATAGTCTGATGACTGGGACATAGGTTCGCGTAGTGTCCAAACTCCTTGCAAATGAAGAATTGTACATTTGAAACCATTTTCTTACCCTTGCAGTCACGTACTTTGTGCCCTTTTCCTCCACACTTATAACAAACTCCCATTCCTTTTAGGAAAGTTCCAGGGTGTTTCTTTCCACAGTTACCACATATGGGAAAATTCTTCTTTTCCCTCTTACTTTTATCCATCTTTCTCTCTTCCATCCTTTTCTTCTCTTGCTTCCCTTCAAAGCCATAGGACTCAGTAAACTCTTTACTTATCTTATCAACACATGATATTATTTCTTCATATGATGATAATACATGGGAGACTATTTCTCTTATAAATTCTAGCTTAAGACCATGAAAGATATGATCCTTCCTTCTCTTTGGATCATGTGCATTTCTGGAGTTCTCATTCCTTCTACTGGGCACCATTTCTAAACAATGGCATACACTAGATCAGTTTATGAATCAAAATACATAATCCCATACTTATAAAACACTTAACATAAATTGAACTATTTATGGATATAATCCATAATCGTAAGAATGTTTTCTTTGAGGAAGTATATACTCATAATCCCTTCAAAATTATTTTTAAAGAAAATGAGAGTTATCCTAAGCATATCCCCCGGGAGTGCCGTAACCAAGAGTGCAGCAAGGCCCGTTTTCGTGCACCAGTTCCCGTTCGAGTCTAGCTCAAAGCGGTGTTTTCGGGTTTTAACCCTAGGTACATTTGTGCCAGAGCCGCCTCTACCTGCTCGTATCCAGACAGGGATGTATTGCTCGGAAAACTCACAAAATCTCTACAATACCAAAATTCTAGGAAGTTCTTCTATACTAATCCTCAAAGTTAAACTTAGGTCTACGTGCTCTAATCAGTGTTTATCTAAATCTAGCTTCCAAGGTTTGTACTAAACATCCTCTGATACCAACTGTAACGCCCCGACCCCAGTTACCCAGAGTCGGTGCATTATTACATAACATTGGCATGATCACAAGAAAGATCAAATCTCGAAAGACTGATTGGTTTAGTAGCCTTGGAAACACTAGATATATTCATAAGTTTTACATTACATCATAAAATGAAAAACTACTACAACAACATAATGTTTCCACAGTCCACACTATAATCCCTCATAATATCCCTGCAGGTCATTCATAACTTACATCTTCACTTCCTGGGAAAAATAAAACATAGAAAAGGGGTGAGCTCAAATGCCCAGTAAGGATAACAATATAGCGGAAACTTTTATAAATAAGAATAAACTTTTAAGGCAATGTATAACTAAAACAAAATCCTTTCAAACATGAACTTTCAACATGGTATGGCATAAATAAAATGAAATAATGCCATTTGCTTATTCACATGGATATTCTACTAATCGAATAATCACATGCAAAAATCAATAACCACTTTCATAATGTTGGAATGCATAATGCCAGACTATCATAACCACATAGCCAAGGCCTCGTGCCAAGACTACAAATAAGATTTTGTCAAGGCCTTGTGCCAAGACACTAGTTTGTCTCATGAGACCTACCGATGCATCGAGGAGCTATAGCAGGCTCCACCCGTCACATATTAAGTCCAATGCATTCCCATATGAAAAGGTTTAAACATAACATAAACATTCGTATTAAAACTAGCATACGAAATGTAAATACTTTCACCATAAACTATGAATGGTATAAAAATAGCACATCCACAGTCAAACATATCACAAAACCTTCAATTCAATATAGAAGTTTTGTATCATAATAAATCAACTTCAAATAATCTTAAAATCCATCAAAGGATGTTGACATAGATGAAATCAAAAAATTTTTAATGAAATATCTCCTTTTATTTTGAAATAATTTAAGATCCATATAAAATAAAACATTTTCTTTGAAAATATTCTTATAATCTTGTAAGGGAAGCTTTGAAGATTTTATAACGGCGGAAAATAGCCGCACCCACCGTATAAGTTAAAAAAAACATTCTTACCTTAATTCTGTCGAAAAGGTTAAAAAGGACCTTGTTTTGAAAACGACCGAAAGATTCCTTTATAAACCACTTATAAAAGTCAAAAAGGGTATAAATGACTTTAACTCATATTCTAGTAAATAGTAAAAATGTTTTGAAATACATTTTTAAGAAACATGGATGTGGATGATAAAGAGATCCCAGTAGATTATTACGTATAAACAACCTTGGATAATGAAGAGGTTGTAAAGTAAACCCTTACCTTGTACTTTTCCTTGGTTGGGGTAGGTTAACCTCCTGTATAATGGTGAAATAGTTGTTATTAAATTATACAAGAATCATATATAATAATATGATATCATATATGATCTTTTAACATTGATTTGTTAATAATATCTTAGAATTATCGTCGTTTCGGGAGTTAACTTACTCATTTTATTTTATATGTTTTGTTACATAGGCCATGGTTGTTGTATCTTATTCATATCCAGAATGATATCCAGTCCTTAAACATCATTTTTAAATCATCAAATGATAATTATACTTGAATGGATACGATGGAGAATGAATCTCATCGCGTTCGTGGAGACGGTAGTCCGTACGTACGCACGAGCGACAATATCATTCTTTTGATATTAAAATAATATATAAATGGATGGTATATCATATATACAGAATCATTAACATGTTATATTTATTATTTACATGAGTTACACATCATTATTATACCCATCCAAATAATATTATATTGAATAACAATTACACCACGACGTGGAGACGGTAAGCCGTACGTACGCACGTATGGTGACATGTTATTCAAAGGGTGGATAGAATACTGAATATGATTGTACCATATTTATAATAACATCACAGTATATGTGAGATACTGGAGTTATTATTTTAGAATGGTAAGAACAAAGGAAGAAGAAGTGGAAGAAGAAATGAACTTGGAGAAGGGTGGTGAAATCATTACCTCTTCTTCGGGTTCTTCCTTTTGATTTGATCAAAAGGGCTCCTTAGGTTGGCTTTATGATCAAACTAAGGCCTCTAGGTTGTAGTGATGGATTTTGGGAGAGTATTTGGGCAGAGTTTGGCCGAACCAAAAGGCTTTGAAGGTGTGAAGAAATGAGAAGGAGGAGTGCCCTTTTATAAGAGGGGTGAGGGGCACCTTTGGAAAAGCTAGAAATATTAATTTATAATAAATTAATATTCGGTTTCCAATGGATCCAAAGTTTACTATTCAAATGATAAGGTGGGGATAGGTCGCAAACCACTCAACAAATAGAATTTAGACAGGTTTGGGTACTTATATTAACCTTATCTTTAAGTATTAACTCTAAGTTAATTAGTTTCACTTTTACAATGTCTCTTTGTATTTTTATATAATATGGTTAATAAACATACTATATACATCCAAGCGACCCCCAAGTGGTCCATTAATGATTAACCTATCCTTATATAAGTCTCTTGGCCGAACCTTATATTTTTAGGAATTTAATACAATTAATAATATAATATTTGTTTTAAAAACTCTTTTATGTCAATTTTGACACTATTCAATAGTTGATTTTTGTGAAACTCATAAAAGATTGATTACTTCTAACAAAGTCCATTAAATCAATCCTAATATATCATATTATCCTAGAAAATTAGTTTAATTCATTAAAAGTTTCATATTATATTTTTTTGGGTATTTATAATATCAATTATTTTAATTTTTCACTATTATAGTAATTACTGCATCATCATTGTGTCATAAATAAAATAAATTATTTAATGTCTAAAAATTATAAATAAAATAAAATTATGTAGGAAATGTGTTTAGATTTCTAATGAATATTTATAATCTAAAATCCAACTTATATAACCCTATGTAACAATTTGTTTTCTAAAAGATATATGCTTGTGTCATTTTTGTATTCATTTTGACTTAATTAAAATAAAGTGTCATTATCACTTACAAGTGGATCCATGGGGTCCCAAAATCGACTCAAAGATGCCCATGGTCGACCATGTATCAACCAATAGGGTTAAGACACGTTTTAGGGTAATTTAGTATTATTATAATATTATTGTTTAACCCTTATTTACCGGATTTACCCTTAACCATGGTAAATAAAATATTTACCGCAATAATTATTCAAAATGTCTAAAAATAAAAGTTACCTATTTACACAATTTAAACATCCTGATTCCAAATATGGAATCCATTTTTCTAAATTCAAAACACAGAAGTGGCAGAAATTAATTTAAAATTAATTCCCGCTGTCAAAACAAAAAGCGTGTTTTTAAGAGATAATAACTATCAAAAGATTGACACTTGTTTATGTTCGGTTTAATTGTAAAATTATGTCTAATGACCAACATTATATTAAATTGTAAAAATATATTCTAAATATACTTTAAAACCACTCAAATTCATAATTTATCACTATTAATTATTTTGATTAAAAAAGCTGTTTTTAATTAAAATTTAGTAATTTTCACTATTCATCAAAATATGAAAGTTATCCGAAAAGTACCAAAATTTCACCTTAGGCTAAATTTGATATTCCGAATCCAAAAATGAAGTCCATTTTGAAATATAAAATATATATATTTTCAAAAAGTAGGTATTAGTATTTATAACGGCTAGTTTGATTGGTTATGGTGTGTTAGAACTCGGTGTTGCGTACAACACACGCTATCACATTATTCAAAGGGAAACGTACCGTGGAAGCTTGGGGTGTTTCATTTTAAATTTTTGATGTCCCCATTTAGTCAAAAAGATTAAAATATTGTATTTAAAAAGGTTTCGCTATTAGAAGTTGATAAAAGTGAAATACTGAAAATGAATATGTTCTTGCATTATGACTAAGAAACTCATAATAGGGATTCTAAAATTATAAGGATTATATAAAGTTCAAAATGTAGTTAATACTATTCATGACCTCTTTTAATGGTGTGATTTAACTCGGTGTTGCGTGTAGTGCAAGTTATTGAATTATTTTTAAGAAATAACACACTATGAAATCTTGGGGTGTTACAATAGATCAAATCATAGTGGTGTTTAAGATTATTGATTTTGTTGAATATTATCTAAATCATGAATGAGTATATTTTTTTATCTTTTTCTTTTGATGTGAATTAAATAAAATATTTATCACCAAGTGTTCAATCTTTTGGGTTTGTGAGATGTAGTGGGAGTGGAAGTATTTCTCATGTACTTAATAAGGGACATAAATATATAAAGAATGAAAGTATCTTAAGAGGCTAAGCCACACACAAATCATAGAATTTAACACTAAATCCACATAGTATAGATAACCTGTGAATACTTATAGGGACCTATATTGACACTAAGTATTTGAAGAGTTTATAAAGAGAGTACATTAAAGACTGAGTAATTCTTCAAGTAAAGAGGGGATAAAATCAAGAACAAATAGAATAAAATAATGAAACTAATACTAAACTCCCATTATTTCTTAATTGGGTTGTTTAATATAACTTAATTTATCTTGAGATAATATTCTCTTAAATAATTATTTCCTACATTCCATTGTTGATGTTCCTCTATTTCACTGAATGATAAGAACATTCATAGCCCTATATCATTTCAATGATTAAAAAATTAAATGTGATGTGAAAATTTCTCTTATAGTAATTTTAGATAGGATGTGAGTACCTCCAATATAATTAATTGTATCACAAAATTCACTTATAAAATAATTTTTTTACATTCAAGACATGGTATCAAATCATTTATAAATATTATTTTATTCCAAAAATTCACATTGTTCTGATTGATTTAATCTAGTTGTTTCTACGTAATTATTCTTATTTGACCATCAGTGCTTACGGTCTATTAGTGTTTTATTTATAAAATTAGTACATATATAAATGATATTTTATGGGATTATAAATGTTTTATAGTGTTTTTTATATTTATTGAGTGATATAAAGGATATTTCAAGGGTTTTGGGTGTCACGCTCTAAAAATTGGTTTTTATTCCTAAAAAGTGTAAGAAAAGATCTAATGAGACTTATCTTAGTTCAAATAGATTTAAAAAGATGTTTTAAATTATGTTTGATTTTAATAAAACAATTTCCATATTTTTTCATTATGTTTCAATTTGTGGAGGCATATTTTCCCTTATTTATATCATTATTAATTGTTGATATTCTCATTTTTATATGTCCCTTTATGTTATTGTTATAAGTAATGTATTTTTCATATTTATCATTTGTGGTATAGAATAGATAAAGGTATTATTTCATAGAAGGTATTTGGGTTGTGACATATGAGTTTACAAGAGTGTATTTTATTGGGTTCTATATGTTTTAGATTGATTGGGTTTTAATTGGTGGTATAAGATACTTTTTGGGAAATCAATGATCATGGTTTTAGTAGTTATGATTACACTCTACCCAATATACAAAAAGATTAGTTAATTCTCTGGCCAGGGGATAACTACTCTGTAAGAAAAATGATGTTATTTTGGGTTTTGTGTTTGTAGGATTACATCATTGTACGGTAAATGTTTTTTGTAGTGTGGATCAATATTTTCTTTATAGTTATGATGTTTTTATCCCATATCATAATTCACTTAATCTTGAAATTTATTTTATATTATATATTTATGTATTGTCATTGGATTTTTACTAGCATACTTTATGTTTTTGTTATAATAAACAAAGATAACCATATCATCAATTTACTAAATTATCAGATTTTAAACAATATATCCCACAAAATAATCTCACAATTCCAATATTGTAAGATTTATTGTCTTTGAGGAACAATTACATATGAAACTTAATTTATAAACCTTGTGATTATTTCTCCATAATCAAAATATTGTAGACCCACTTATAGACTTATCATAAGTTGTGCATATCATCATAACCTAAGGATGGGAATCATGAGTAAGGGGTTATCTAAAATTATATTAAGTAAATACTTATCAATAAGTAATCATGGATAAGATCATAAGAGTATGAGAAAACATGATAAGGGAGAAATTTATTTTCAAAAAGAAAATGAAACAATAAGAGTTCTTAACAAATATTTAAGGAAGGATGCATAATCTCAAAAAAACATGTACCATTTCATAAGAGTGTGATATAATCATGGAAAAATGGAACAGAGAAATGATAACATAAGTTAAAGGAATTGTAAATATATGGAAACAACCTAAAAATGATATCATAAGCATAATTCATGGATCACTACTAAGACTATCATAGTAAATGGAGTTTCATTTTGGATTGGGTTCACTCTCCATTCCCTTTTATATTATCCCATGATATCTAAATCTTTACATAATGAATTATAGGGCTATATTTTTATGGGTCCACCAATCACATAACATAGTGTGCCTAGGCCAAATAATTTTGCACTATACATGGTATCTCATGAGATAAAAAATACACAATGCATTGTAAGGCTATATTATTTTTTCCCTAACTTTAACATAATTAAAATCATAATATGTATATTCATTCATGGGAGATATAAGGAAAAGAAACCATAATTAAAGCATAAACATGATAAAACCTATGAGAAAAGAGTGGGTATACTAATTTTATATCAAAACATAACTAAAGTTTATATCACAAGGATTTCTAGAATAATAAGGGATTAAATCATTTTTTATGTTCATATTTCTATTAAATAATCATAGTTCTTTATCATTGAGTTCTAAAATAGGAATATTCAGGAGAAGGGTCAAGAATAAGTTAAAAGAAAAATGAACCACATAGGTGGTTAGTTTTTAAATGGGCATAGAATATTTTAAGAAATGAAATAGACTATTATTTCCCATTAGAATAGAATTGAACAAGGATGTATTTACATAAAATAATGAGGGATTATAAAATCAATTGATGGTAAAAAATAATTTTCTATGGGTGAAAATTTTAATGAAATTAGAAATCAGAATGTTTCCTTAATTTGGGTTTGCTAAAAAACTGGAATTTTGAATGTTAATTAAATAGTATATTAATCCCAATATAAAAACGTTTTGTGTAAAAAACTGGCCAAGGTTGATCTCACACATTATCCATGTCACTCTTCAACATGCCAAGAGGGTTGTTCTTGATCACCATGGGTTGGAAACAAGTACTACGGCATTATAATAAAAATTATTGGAATGGTTTTCCACATAATAAACTAGAATTACCCTTCTATGAACTTGGAAAACAACATCAATATACCATCAGAGTCAATAAATGTAAAAAATATAGTAGAGAAACACAATAATGAAAAAATAATATATCACAAACAACCACATACAAATTCATAAAGATAACAATATATAATATATCCAATAGTTATAATATAAAAAACCCTAAACTAGGCAAAGATATCACAAGAGATGATACATAACATCCCAACAAGAAAAAACTAATAAATAACTCTTCATGATATAAACTATATGATACCATTTTTACTCTAATATAACATCTCCTAGATATTAGTAATCAAGAATATCAACTGAAAACAGGTGTGATTTCCATTACACATTTCTGGTAAAATAGAGTCTCTATATCCCCAATGGAATATTTAGGGTATGAGGCACAAAGTCTAGTAGGATAATACCATGAATTTATTAAGTATTTTATAAAAATAAAACCAATAAGGATTTTTTAAAAACAAATTTTCAAAAACAAATTTCTCTTTTAAAACAAGATCACCTGAAAAAAATACTTTAGGGATACCTTTGGATTTTCTCAAAAAAAAAGTTGTGTTACAAAATAATAGTAAAGAATGCCCAAATAAAGGAAATAAAGCCACCTGGAATAATAATTCATAATGAACCCAACAAGAAATATACATGATCATAAAGATAACCATCATCACATAATCATGTAATAAAATGGATATAACCATAAGAAACATCTCTTAAAACAAAAAAAGGTTTTAAACATAAATTCACAGGCATAAAAAAATTAAAAAAAAAGTAATGATAAGGGGTGAATGAGGAAAAGGCATAAACTAACCATATTTGGCACTAACATTATGCATAATTCATATAAAAATGACTAGGAAAAAATAATGTGTATCATGGAATCTAAACATAAGGTTCTAGTGTGACTAAGTTGAAAACATGATTTGTTACCTGCTAAAGAAATATAGAAAAAATGGAAGCTCTCAGGGTCTTCCTTGTGGACAACTCCCAAGATATATCTTAGTATCATGGTCAATATATTGGAAGCTATCTTAGTTTTCCACTCCAAAGAATATGTGGGTCCCTTGGAAAATATATTGAAAACATTATTGGTCTTCTTATCCAATGCCTCTCTCGATCCCTTGGAAAATAAAGTTGAATCTCTCTCAGTTTTCCTCCACTATGGAACTCTCTATAACTAGGAAAACATCATAGAAAAAACCTCAGTCTTCCTCCCAAAGGCTCTCTCAGTCACATAGACAATTTAAACTTTTTATTCCTTGATATAGACAATGGTTCTAATACCTAATTCCATGCATAGACCCAATTATCCCCATGTACTACTCAATTACAAACACAAAAAACATCCACATTTTCAAAAAATCCATTTTCAAATACAATCCAATAAGTCAACATTCCCATTATAAAACAAAAACATGCTAGAAATTTTCAAAAATCCATTCAAAATGCCATTTCAAATAACTCAATCACATTGATCCATTTTAACTAACATATATAGTGCATTAAGACAAATCCAATTAAAAAAATTAATGAATAAGATTGGAAATATAAATAACACATCACATAAAACAAGGATAATTAAAAATTCATAAATCAATTTAATGTAATTTTTATAAAAAACCAAGTAAAACTGAGAATCAAAGTTTTCCCATGTCAAAATCCATTAAATAAAGACACTTACTTGAGAATCAAGTTTAAACATGTTACCTTTAATGAAATAAACTAGATTCTCTAAGGAGAGGTCATAATACACTTAAACCTAAAATAATAAAATAAAAAACCCATTAAAAACCATAAAATCATCCATGGGACATTTTTCGGTATCACACATCCATAAAAAAGGGAGGAAAAAAGGTTACATATCTGAATATGCAGGTACATCACTATGAAAAGGGATTACCTCAATCAAAACCATTAACAAATCAAGGGGAATACTCTATGGATCCAAAAGGTTAATCTACCAAGCTGAAGGAGATGGTTTTTTGCAATGTGGGAGAAAAAATGGCTAGGGGGAGTTAAAATAATCAAGGTGAAATTGGAAATTTCCATATTTTTTATGATTTTTACACACCATATGGTATGTTCACAATGATTGGTAAACTATGAACCCACCATGCATAACACACCTCCTCCCCAAATAACAACATGAATAGTTTAGGGAGGTCATCACACTGTTTCAAAAATCCCACTCAAACTATGTGAAAAGGAATTCTCCCCAAAAACTCACCCCCAGATGGTTAGTGATATTGTTAAATAAACCCTACACTAAATGCGAACCAAATTATGTTTTCCAGATACACATATTTTTTGTTCCATATCACCCTGTTAAGTCCAAGAATGTTTAAATGGTTAAAAAAATCCTACTGAGTCATACTAATTACCCATAGTTGGTAAGAACCCCCTCCCCCCACATAACTTTCTTCCACCAAAAAGAGTCATGTTAAGACGAAATAAAAAGAATGAGTGACAACAGAAACCATATGGAATTAATTGAGTTTGAAAATGGGCCACTACAAGGTTTCATAGGAAGAAACTCCCTAATAGTAATTATTCATAAAAACAGAACCATCAAGATCATATAATCATTAGAGGTCTCTAGAGGAAATGAAACCATGACCACCAACATGATCTAAAGGGAATGAAGGTTGATCATTGTTCTAAATCTATTTAAAAAATATCTAAACCGTGTAAAAAACAGCACAAATTAAGGCCTCTAATATAGGAAACCATCTCCAAAAAAGTTTCAATGAACACTTACTAACTACCAAGGAACTGATCATCACTTCCTAAAAGGAAAAATAACCTCACGAAACCCAAACCCCACATGTCTGGGCCATCATTGAGCATACAACTCATCTCTATTATAGATAACTTATGAGCATGACACATTGTGAAATGACATGGAAGGTTGACCTGGATCACTAAACACTATGGATAAAATATAACCTCAACTAAAAATACAATACCATAGAGAACCATCAAATATAGAACTATTGTGATCTCAATGACCCAAAAGAAACATCTCCCCTAATTAACCAAGAATAGAAAAAATAGTCTCTCAGGACTATATCGATATGAATATATCTTTAAAATGTTCATGGATTAAGAAAACATTGTAATATGTTAAGTAATGAAACCAAAACAACAAGTCATGCACCCAAGATTAATAACTCAAAGGAATCACACAACCCTATAAATAAACTTTAAAACTAAAATAATTTGAAATAAAAATCATACAAACATATTTCATTAAAGTTATCCCATTTGGATTAAATGAAATAATCATGTTGAAAAAAAATACTGGCCTTATACAATTTTAATAAACACCTCCCCATTTTTCTTAAGGATATTAGAGTAGAGTACAAACCTCTTTTCCAAACACATGAAAAAACTAAAAGAGGGAATTTTTATAAACAAACACTTAACAATCAAAAACTCATTTAAAATAACAATGCTTTTAATCCCAAATAAAATATTAAAATAATTTCCCAAAACCAATTTGAATGTGAAATAATCACAACTAACATATGATTATGAAACATGGAGCTAAAAAAATAATCATTCCTAAACCTCCAATAAAAAAGTTCAATAAATAAACAATAGTAGGGAAAACGGGAAAAAAATAAAAATCCTAGAAAACATCCCTTTTTGGATTTTGAACAATCCTAGGAAACACACTATGACTCAAGAAGGTTTCACACTCACCCACTCCATTTGCGAAATCAACCAAAGTACCAAATGGGCCTTTATCAAAAGACTTAAAAATTAAAATTTTCTTCTTAATTGTTTAAAGTCCTACTTCAAACTATTTTCTAAAATTGAACACTTGAAATACATTTAAAAACAAAGTACAAAATGAATCTCCCCAAAATCATTGAGGGACAATTTCAAGAACTAACTCATTTTTATTTAAAAATTTTAAAGGGATTAAAGAATCCATTTCCCAAATCACATAACAAATCAATTTAGGTCAAAGAATTTTAAAAAATCACCTTTTATTTAATATTATTTTTCCAATAATTTTCAAAACATAATAAGTTTCAAATCACAACTTGAATCACCAATAAAAACCTCCCATATGCGAAAATTCACACTTCTCATATTATTTAATTACCAAAATGGGGTTAAAATTCATTTAAATTTATAAATGAAACTTTAAAGCCACTTTTATAAAATTTAAATAGTTTTTATTTCATTCCCCGCATCAAATTCCTAGTAAAAAAATAATTTTCAATATAAAACCAAAACAACTTATCATGAATGAACTATACTAAACAATTGGGCATTTTTAAAACTACTAAGAATTTTAAGGAATGAAAAAACCCCAAACCCTTTCTCAATGTCAACCTAGGTTTGGAGTTGTTTCCTACAATGATGAACATCTCCAAAACCCTCATGTTAACCTCTAAAACCATATGATTTTTTGGCTGTGTCATCAATAGAAAATGAAAAATTGGAAAAGTGGGTGAAAAAATACAAAGAGAACTTCTTGAAATAACTTCTTATCTTCCATAATTTCCCTCCCAAGAGTCTCTTGGAAACTAACAAAACACATTAACCTAAATACCAATGATCAAACAAAATAATTGGTGACATAAGAAAGGGAACTAATTAAATCATCCATTTCGAAACATCTTTTTAAATCACATTCTCAAACTTCTTTAAAAAACTATTTTTTTAACTCAACAATATTTTCACCAACCCTTTTTAAAAACCTAAACCTAAAACTAAGAACCACCAATAAAAAACATTATTTAAACAAAGGATAAAACTATTTCCTTTCCATAAAACAACACATAACTTTTCAGAAAAAGGATAACTCACACTACTTTCCAAAATAAATTCATATTAATTTTAAATCCTACGATATTTAACTATTCCATGGAAATTAAAATAGTCCAAAAAATTAACTAATCATCACACCCCTATTTTCTTTTGAAAACAATTTGAATTTTTTTTTGAAAAAACCCACCTCATTTAAAAAACATTCATAAACCAATACATAAAACAACCAATTTAATAATTAAAATTCTTCAAAAAATTCTAATTTATAAACTAAAATACATTTTCCCAAGAAAAAGTTTTCTTAGATTCACTTGAAATGAAAAACAAATTTTTTATTAACGAAACTAATTATGTTTTCAATACTAACAAAATCAAATTTTTCAACAACAAAACACCTCATGGAAGTCCTCTCTTACATTCTAAAAACCAACATTCCTTTCCTAATGAAATGTATACTTGGGAAAAAAAGAACACTAGAACACATTTTGAAGAAAACAACATTAAACCACATAAAATTTCAAACAAACTTTAATTGAAACTCACCCCCAGATAGAACACTATATAAAAACTCCAATGGAATCAATCTAGGGATGATGGAAGGTAAAAAAATAATTCCTTAGGAGAAATTTTATAGTTCATGTTTTTTTCACATAGGTCAGTAAACTCTATTCCAAATATTAAAGTGGTTCCATCATGGTTATAGAACCATTACCCATGGGCACTACATGGTTCACCAAATCTTGCATGCTAACTGTGAAACCCTAGTACATTCACCTTTAATTTCTTCTAAAACTCAAATTGAATCTCATAATCAATGATACACTCAATATAGATCAAAGTGTCATCACAACATACCAAAAGACATCAAAGATATAAAAATCCAAACTGAATATCAATACTCAAGCCTAATAAACCCTTGGAAACTAAAGGTTTAGTGTAACAAAGATCTATCTAATACCTTACACACACTCACCACCTAAGTCTTGATGACAATCCTAGTCTCCAGACTAACTAGACACACCCCCAAATAATAATAGATCATCCTATGATTACATTTTTTAATGAATCGACAGAGGTTGACCAGAATCATCACATGAGCCACTCTACCACAAGTCTCAAGGTGTGTTCCTGATCACCAAAGGATCGTCAAAAGAACAAGGGAATCAAAATTTACCTTATGGGAATGGTTTAAAAATTATTAAATTGTAATTAATAGTATGATAACTAGAATGGTCACACTAACATACTATCAAAGTCCAAAAATACAAATAAATATAGCAGAGTAACACAACAATGAATAAAAGAAGATATCATAAACCACCATATCATAGGATATAAATATACATATATATGTGATATCCAATTTTTAAAATATAAAAAATCCCACAACATGGGAAAGATAACACAAGGTATGATATATATCATGCAACCCATGAAAAACACATAAATATATTCTCATGATAAAAACCCCCATGAAACCATGTATACTCCAAAAAACAACTCTTGGCTTGTAGTATTCAAGAAGATAGACAAAACAACTAGTGATTTTTCTCATACATATATCCTAAAAAATATAATCTTCATACTCCCAAAGACACATTGTAAGAACTTGTATCTTAATTTAATGTATTGGTATTTTTTTAGGGTTATTACTGTGGAAAAAGGAAGAAAGGGGACATTTTCTATGAACATGTTGTATACTTTTGAGTACATGTTTGGTACCCGGTTACTGCATGTAGCCATGTACTGGCCATGTAACAGCTGAGTACATGGCCATGTGGGTGACCTGACATACATCCTAAAGCAGGGGATGCTTGAGGCTAGTACATGGCATTTACATTAAATTTACATGTCGTGTACTTTTCTTTTTATTTGATTAATCAGAGCGGGGTTGTGTCTCATCTCCATAATGAACTTCTTCTCCTTTTGTTTCATACAGGAGAGCGACATAATACCGAATAACTTCGATCTCCTCTCGTTCTGCCATATGAGCTCCGATTTAGACTCTGTTGGGTGTGTTGGATTCCCACCAGTGATTTCTCTCTTTCCCTAGAGCCTCTCTTTCTGATTTCTTCTATCTGTTGAGTTATTCAAAGTTGAATTTTTTTAACCTTTTGTAGATCTACATCATTCTAGGCCAACTCAAGGTCAGGTGTCAAACTATAGTGATCTCCTGACATCGAGGTAGGTGGTTTGTGCCTTTATTCGATTTCCTTTGATACAAATTTGGTTAAATTGATGAATACCCATGTTTGGGAATTTTGTATTTTGAATTTTTACCCTGTTTAATACCATTTATGGATTGGTTGATTGATTAACGGTTTTCGCATATGCATATGATTGTATACCCTTTTTTATGGGACACACCGTGGGTTTTTTCCCTTCTTTAACTGTTATTGGCCATTTGGCCTGGGTTGCCTTTGTGGCATACAGTGTTTTAATGCCTTGAGTTGTTTAGAATGGATTTGATTGTTTATATGGGATGCCCATTTTTTATGATTTGATTAAAGTTCATCAATGTAATAGTTTTAATTGCATTTAGAGCCTTAAATAAATGTCGTATGCATTTTGATATTCCAATGGACCATGAGAGCCTTAGACTATGAAAACTTTGGGGGTTTCCATGTTTATTTACAAATAACCATGAGAGCCTCGGGGTAGATTTTTACCCAGGGTGTATTGATTGTGAGAGCTACCTAGAGGTTTTTTAGGATAACTTATACTACATTGAACAAAGTGGTATTGACAGTGAGAGTTACCCATTGGTCGTGTATAAATTATTAATTCCATGTGGACCCAATGGTATTGACCGTGAGAGATACCCAGTGAGTTGTTTTTATTTTTTAGTGATATGCTTAAACTAAATGGTTAGACCATGAGAGCATTCCAAGAGGGTTTTTATGATGGATTTTTATTGTTGTGATGAGTCTCCTAAGCCAAATAACAAGCTTGGACTCGGCCTTACATGGTTTCTTAGTTTCTCTTACGAGACGTATGTTGTTACTATTGTGTGGAGGTATACAGAGCTTAGTCTAGATCCCTAGATTCATTATTTAAGGGTTTGGATAATTAATAAAGGAAATGAATGTAATTGAAAATGGTAGGGTTGTTTACATTTGAGTACATCATTGTTTATTTCTTCATTTCTTCATATTGTATGATATATATATATGTATATTCATTTACTATTAAGAACAGATATTTTGGTGGTTACCTACTAGGATTCATCTCACACCCTGTTTGGGTCATGCTTTCAGACCTCAAAAGATTATATGGTTGCAGGTATTGAAAAGGACACGCACCCTTCTTCATAAGGTAATTGATTGTTATTGGAGTAGAGAGCATAAGACAAAGTTGAGGCTTACGATGCTGATGGAGTTTACTATTTTCTATACATGGGTTTCAGTATTGTATTTATAGTAATGTGAATTTTTTATCTACTTTCCTAGATACATGTTACATGAATCCTTTATTTATATATGATGTAGTTTTTTATAATATCAGTCTTCCGCTGTTTACTTCTGTTATATGGTATTACTGCTTCTGCTACTGTTTACTATTTTTTCGTTGTGTTACTCTGTTAATGAGGGAATAGTTTCCCATTTACCAAACCCAAGTCCCTCTTTTCTAGTATATAGCCTCTGGAATTTGGTAAAATGTGCTTGAGGTCATGTGACCAACCGGGTACGGTGAACCTTTGGGTGGAACTCAGATTTGTGATGTAACAAAGTGGTATTAGAGGAGTTTCTTTTCTTATTTTTCATATTTTTTGGAGCCTATTTATAGGGATATGAAGGAATGGGTAGTTGTTAGTAAGTTGTGTCTAGGAGTTTCTATCTCGTGTACAGGGAAAAGCCATGTTACCAAGAATATTACAATTATTTTTCTGGTTTTTCAATTTTTACAGTTGATTTGATTTCACCATTGGGTGATGCACTTGTTTTGTGTTCTTATGATTTATATCATTGTGGTTCTATTTCTATTTAAATGTGATGATATGAGGGTATTCCATATCATGCATCATATAGGAACTTGATAGAGATCACATGTTGTGTATTTTTTCATGCCATTTAGGGTACATTATGGATTGCATTTTGTTGTGATAGATTTTCTGAAAGATATGCATGTTGTTGTGATAGATGTAGTGATATAATACCTGCTACTTTGATAGGGTATTGTAAATTGTAAAGTTTCATTTGGATTAATGCCCAACTTTGGTCCCTAAGGTGTTATGGGCCCTCTTTTATTGGAATTTTGTGCATCATGTTTGAACTTTAAATTTTATTTTTTTCATGTTATGATATGAATAAGGATTCCAAAAATTGATTTGCAGAAGTATGGCCTCTAAAGAGTTTGAATTTTTCATTCCTTCGATAAAATAACAAGTTCTTAAGGGTTCTAGAAGATTTTCAAAGGCCTGCTATCTGGAAACTAAGACAGCATGACATGTGATGTCATAAACACATTCCATGTGTTCTTCCGGACTGGAATAAACAAATTTTCCTAAGTACATGTCGTGTAGTGATTGACTGTGTGACTGAATGTGTGAGAAGATACATGGGGTTGGAAAACATTCAGTAGAACACACCATGTAAGGTTTTTATATGTTGTGTTGTAAAGGACCATGTATCTGGTTGTGTGACCAATGAAACGGGTGGATGAAACTTAGGTGGTACACGCCGTGTCTAGATTATACACAACCTATCAAGATTTTACACACCGTGTAGTTATCAACCGTGTATCCGGATGTATGACCATTGACACGTGTAGATGAAACATAACTAGTACACGTTGTGTCTAGGGTGAACACGTAGTGTAGAGTTACTCATGAGAGAACCAAGTTGTTTGAGCCGTGTAGAAGTACCTGGGAAGGTCGGGAAATTCAATTACATGTCATGTCTTATAACGAACACATTGTGTTCATGGGTGTTACATGACCAGGTTTGGAAAAGGTACACACCTTGTTAAAATCCTAAGGAAACATGCTGTGTAGGGGTTATACATGATGTGTAACCCAGTTTTGTAAAACATGAATGTTTCTTCTCTTATTACTTTTTTCACTTCTATGTTGTTGTCCTTGATAATATTGAACTAAGGTGTGTTATTGACCTTGTAAGGTCATGCTTCCTAGAAATCATTAGGTTGTATGCCAGATACATGAAAATGATCAGACAATGGAAATGGTAGATTATGGACTACAAGAAGATCCTCATGTCATGCCTATCTGGGAACTGACTGTTATACCAAACACATGTGATGATGCATAGTTCCATGAAGTATTTATGAGTATCATGAAGACCTTTCAGGGGGTACCAAATCTTACCTCGACTATGGTAGAGTTGAGGAGGGTGTTCTACCAGCATCATCCTCTAACTTTTCCTGGGGATGGAGGACCATAGGATGTAGAGTCATGGTGGGAGGCTATACTTTCTATTGTCAAGCATCTTGAGATTCCTTTGGAGAGGAGGGTTAATATCTCTACGTAAATTCTATTTGATTCCTCCAAGAGATGGTGGGATGTTGTCTCATAGGTGGGATGTCATCATAATATGACTTGGGATGAGTTTCAGAGGACCGACTATGACTACTTCTACCCCAAGACGTTGAGGGCCGATCAAGCCAAAGAGTTCTTGCACTTAGAGGAGGGTGATCTTTTAGTGATGGATTACTCATACCTTTTTACAGAGATTCAGTGCATCACACCAGATTTTGTAGGTGGTGAGTGGTATTTGGCTAGGAGGTTTGAGGATGGCCTCACGTGTGACATCTGATCAAAGGTGAATGTCTTCATGCTGAATTTAGTGACTGTTATAGTCAACCATGCCTGGATTACTGAGCGCAATATGAGGTAGTTGGGAGATGCGAGATATGGTAGTTTAGTATCCAGGGCGAGTACACCTTCGTTTGATAGTAGGAATCACTGTAGGGAGCCTTCATGTGGGGATTTCTGTAGTAGGGATGAATCTATAGGAAGCCAAATGAGGTGCTACCAGTGTGGGAAGAGTGGTCCCACCAGACCTCGGTGACTGAGAGAACCAATTGGGTGTTGATCTTGCTATAAGATGGGTCATCTATAGTATTTTTCTAATTTTTCTAACAACAAACTAGTGAATGGGGATCAGTTATGACTCCTCATTCAGGAGCAGGACCACCAGTTTTCCATCAGTCAGTGAACAAGAGTTCGTCATGTCGTTCAAGCTGAGGAGGTGGTCATGGTCGTGCTAGACCGATGGCAGGCTTTCCGCGATTGCATGGTGGATCAGCTCAAGACAGCTAGGCAAGGTCACAGGGCTATGGTACAGGTTAAAATATTGAATTGGAGAATACCTAGAAAGAGAAAGATCTCATACCTTCTAGAATTAGTGGTATGAATCTATTTTTCTTGGTTTTAACTTCTACTATCTTTGATACAAAGGATTCAAGTAGTTTTATATCTATTTTTGTGTGGAGAGACATGGTCTTTGTATCTTCACTTCTAAGGATGTTATGATGCTAGAAACTTTCTTATGAATTATAATGGATAGTGTACGTCAGTGCAATGAGTGCCCTCTTGAGGTTGGTGGGTGTCACTTCTTATACGGCATCTATGTCTTAGAGATAATAGGCTTCGATACCATTCTTGGAATAGACTGGTTAGTTTACATCCAGGCCTTTGTTGACTACTATCGTCGTAGGGTGAGTTTCATGTCACCAGGGGGTATTTTCTACATATGGCCAAATGGGATGTCCAGGCGAGGAGAGCTGGACCCAAGCATCATGGGTTGGGAGGAATTACATCCCAGATTACTATTCTATATTTGTATGACCGGGGGACTTCATAGATGGAATTTCCTCCAGTGGTGGATCATTTCAGGTATTCCTTTCCAGAAAACTTTTAAGGTTTACCTCCAAAGTAAGATGTAGATTTATCTATTGAGCTTGTGCTAGGAGCAGCACTAGTGTCCATTCCTCCTTATATAATGGCTAAACCAGAGTTATAGGAGCTCAAGAAACATCTGGAGGAGTTATAGGAAAAGGGTTTCATCTAAACCCGTACTTCTCCTTGGGGTTCACCTATAATTTTTGTGATGAACTCGAATGGTATGTAACACCCCAATATTTCATAGAATTTTATCTCATTAATATAATTCAACAACTTGTGTTACACACAACACTAGGTTTGAGTGCACCACAACTTACTAAAATAATCGTTCAAAAAGAGGTTACGAATAGTATTAATTGAATTTTGAATATTATATACTCTATATAATTTTAACATCTATATTAGTTTTTTCTTAGAAATAATATAAGAACAAATTCATTTTTTTGGATAAAATAAGTTTTTTTTAAATGCAATCTTACCACTTTTTAATGGTGAAACCTTTTTAAAACCAATATTTGACAGTTTTATATATTCAATTTAATGAAATTAAATACTTCTTTAGAATAAAGACAAAAAAATTCGTTTGGACAAATTTTTGGTGATTTCCTGATAACTTTCATATTTTGATGAATAGTGAAAATTACTATGTTTTAATTGAAAACAATTTTTTAATCCAAATAAATTATAGTGATAAATTATGAATTTTAATGGTTTTAAATTATAAATATATTATATTTTTATCATGTAATATAATTTAGGTCATTATAAGTAATTTTACATTTAAATTTGACATAAAAACATGCCAATCTTTTTATAGTTTTTAATTTTTAAAAACCTGCTTTTTGATTTTCACAAAAGGAATTAATTTTAAATTAATAAATCCAACTTTTATGTTTCTAATTTGTTAAAATATACTTCATATTTGAATTTGGAATATCAAAATTATCTTAGGGTGAATTTTTTGTATTTTTCTGAAAACATTCTATTTTGAATGAATAGTTAAAACCATTGCGTTATTATTTAAAACAGACTTTTTATTTAAATAATTATTTACTTTATTTAAATTTATTTTAAGTCAAAATAGAAATCTAATACCTATATAAGTTCAATTTAATTCATTGGAGTCATTTTATAATAAAATTATATTTATAAATTTTTATTTAACTTTTTACCGTCTTTTACCCAACTTCTGAGAGCATTTGCAAATTTGTCTAAAGATTAATTTTAATTATTTAGTGAGTTGAATTTCAAAAATCCAAGAGACATAGTTAATGAGGGTTTATTTTTTCCACTATCACACCCAAGTCCCTCGCTTCTAGTTAGTAGCCTCTGGCATTTGGGGGAATGTGCTTGAGGCCATGTGACCAACTGGGTACTGGGAACCTTTGGGATCTACTTGGAACCTGGATGTTACACACATGAAGAGTATGAGGTAGAAATCTAAGTAATAATCTACCCATAATATATGAAAGTATTTTATAATAGGAAAACCTAATAAGTCTTTTTTGAAAACTCATTCTCGAAAACCAGGTTCATTTTTTTAAAAAAATCCTTTGAAAAAATACTTTGTAAATATCTTTGGTATTTCTAAAAAAACCATCTTTCAAAAGGCTGTTAAAAAATGATAATATTAAGAAAAAAATCCACTATGTAAAAACATGATCAGTATACCAATACAAGGCATAAACACGATCATAAATTCTATAATCATTTCATAATAAAGTAATGGAAAATTGGTATACGCATAAGTGATATATCTTATAATAAAAAACATGTTTAAAACATAAAATATTTAGAATTACATAATTATATAACCATATATTGATAAACATGGCATGAGAACAAGGCATAACAAAACTATAAATGGAACTAAAACTATGTATTAAGAACAAAAAATCAACTGGGGATAAATAATTTGAACAATGGTATCTAAGCATAATATTATTATGTGATTTAGTCTAAAACAATATATTCTATCCACTAATATTGTTTAAAACAATTGTAACCTCTCACTGTCTTCCTTGGGGCCAACTCCTAAGAGATCTCTAGGTCACTTGGTCAACATATTGAAATCTATCTCAATCTTCCTCTCTAAGGGATCTCTTGGTCCATTGTAAAAATTATTGTAAGCTCTCATGATAATCCTCGCCAAAGGCTCTTTTGACCCTTGGACAATAAAGATAACACTCTCCCAGTCTTCCTCCCCGAAGGATCTCTTAGTCCCATAGACAATATCCTGGAATATCCCATGGTCTTCTTTAAAAAAGGATCTCTTATTCCTTTGGAAATAATAACCCATCTAGTCATTAACATAATCTAAGGCTATAAATCCTAAGTATATAAACACAACCAGAGTTCCCCATGTGCTACTCAATGAAAAACACAAAAAACATCCACATGTTCCCAATTCCCCATTTTAAAATTATACATTTCAATACATTATGATAATCCCTTTAGAACCCCATTTCAAAGCTCTAAATATCTTTGATTAATTTTAACAAACACAAGGAGTGAATGAAAGCTAACTCCCTTTGAAATCCCACCTTAAGGAATCAAATTGAAAACATAAATCATGCATCACATCAAACATGGTCAAATAATAATTTATTAATCAAGTTAAAGGAAAATTGAAAACCAAAAATTAAAGGGAGATAAGAATAAATGGTTTGTAATCGAAAAAATCCCATAAATAGAGTCACCTGCCTCAGAATCATGCCCAACATTTCACTCACAACAAAAACAACTAGATTCAGGAGGAATAGGAACTCAAACACATAAACCACATAGAGGAAAAAAATACCCTAATTAAAACCCAAAAATATGTCATGGGACATTCTAGGGTTTCACTCTTTAATATAAAGGGAATAAACAAGAAAAAATAGGATAACTGTAAGATAAATCATGAATAAAATTTCCCACCTTTATCCAAACCACCATTAAATCAATGGAAATCCACCATGTTTCCAAAAGTGGTGACCTTCAGCTTAAGGATAAGGTTGAATGTGATGGCGGATAAATAAATGGCCAGGGGGAGTTCAATACATCAGACAAAAAATCATCAATTTCAAAAATAATTACAGATATGGATGAACCTCAGGGCTTAGCCGCGTGTTTAGGAAAATGATGCACAACATTTTTTGGGGATATGGTATCCCCAAACCACAACCCACATAGTTTCGGGAGATCCTCACACTGTTTCACAAACCAGCCTCAAACCGTCTTAAAGATCATGTATCCAGAAACTCACCCTAATAGAGTTAGTCACATTGCAAAAAATATTTTTTTAACCATGCTTCAGGGTATATTTTCCAAAAAAAAATTATTTTCATCCCATAGAACCCTAGAAAATTTTAGAATGAATAAATGGGTAAACAAATACCCAACTATGGCATACTAGTTATCCAACTATTTCACATATAATTTGCATTGTATATCTCTCAAGAACATATCAATGGAATATTAAATAAAATCATGAGAATAAGATAGAGTAATATGGAGAAAAATACATAGAGTCCATAACTCAAAATGAAGGGGATAGTTTTAGAAGATCCCCTTTTATATTTTAAATTGATTTTTATTGAAATCCCACCCCATAAAAAATATATTAAAACACTGTTTTTAAAAAAATGGATATTGGAAATATAAGGGTTGGATGAAAAAAGACAAATTTAGGTTTCCAATTAAAAAGGATATCATTTGAGGTAAGGGAAACTATGTAAAAGGAGGGGAAATAGAGTTAAAGTGGATGGCAGTTATTCTCAAAAAGTGATTTACTGTTTAAGAAATAGATTCATGAGTGTGAAATAATTGAATTAAAAAGTAATTCACCCAATATAGAAAGATAAATAAACATGAAATGAAAACATAGGGTGTAAAGAAACCAAACTTGGATGAAATAAGTTCAATAGGATGGATTTTATCTCAATGAAGTGATTAGAGCTAAAAATAACCCTTACATTATCATTATCCTAAGAATGTAAAACCCATAAAGGTAGTGGATGAGATGGATTTTTAAAATAACCTATATTTCATAAAAATTAAAATAAAAATGAATCAATTTCCGATATATAAACAATAGAAATAATAAAAGGTGAAAATTAATCATATCTCAATGAAAACAATTGAGATCCAAAAACCCTTACTTTTATCTTATCTTCCTTGAACATGATCTAACCTCGTGTATAATAAAAATAAATATATTAATAACTTGTTTCCAAACTTTATTGGTAAATATTACCATTTATACTCATAATTTATAATTTTTTTATGTTTATATTAATTCTCTTTTATCTATTATCACAATTGGGTTTTAGTAATATTAATTTTATTGAACTATTTTCATGATAGAATTTTTAGTATTAATTATTATCCCAAATTTCATCATTATAATAGAATTAAATTTACAATAATGTTTTCTTTATAATTATATATAAATATATAATTACATTTTATGGTAGTTTTTATTATGATCCTTTTATATGAACTCAGTGATGAGCATGTTTTTTAAAATTTTAACATATGAGCAGTGGTATGTAATTGAATGGGTTAAAAATTATTATTACCATTATGGATCCAAAATGAAAAATATTTTTCTATTATTTATATCCTATTTTATGAGTAATTAATTTCTCATATTCATCCAAAATATTATTTTATATCATTGTTCAAGATGGTGGTTAGACTGTCCCAAACTTGAGAAAACCATGGTTCATTGATGATTACAATTATAAAAGAAGTTTATTTTAGAATGATATAATTATTTCCAAAGAATAATTATATTATTTCAATAATTTTAATGCATTAAATAATATTTTAATATTTTCTAATAAATAAGAATGAACCTAGATGAAAAATGAGATATGTTACTTTGTGGAGGTGGTAATCCGCACAACACAAGGTTAGTGTTTTATTTTTTCTCAATAAATGAGATGGAAATAATTTGGATTATTATTTTTCTATTAATTATAGTAATAAAATTATATATATATAATTTATTATTCAATTTCACCCTTATACTTAGTGAAGAGAGGTGGTGGTGAAAAAATTGATGTCGTTGCTTTATGAGCACCATACTATGCACAACACACGAATAGTGGTTTCATTTTTCTTAATATATTGGTTGAAAGGTGTTTAATAGTTATTTCCACAAAATAATGACATTAAATATTAAAAAAATTATTTCATTATATATTAACAAGAAAATTATAATTTTAACGGTAAATAGAAAGGAATAAACTTTAAAGAAAATGAGTTTCAATGTTGAGAACTTTGAGTTTTCCTTGGATAATTCCATGGAAATGGATTGAATAAGCCAATTCCTTGTGAAAAAAAATATTATGAATTTCAAGTATGATTTTAGGAGAATGAAAAGTTCTAGGTTTTCAAGTGGAAATAAAAATCTAATAGTACCATGAATGAGTGGTGAAATTTTTCTTTTATAAGTGGTGATGAAACACCATGAGTTTTTATGTTTTTTTAATAAATTAAATTTATTTGATATATTTAATTACCAAAAATTCCAATTTATTCTTTAATTACTTGCAACACTATGTTATCATTCCTCATACACAACACTTCGTTTTAGAAAATCCATGCCAAGTTATTAATAATATTCAAACGCGGTTGTTTTAACGAAGTCGTCAAACTTAGTGATATGAATAGTTATAAATAATATTTATAGATTATATGTAATGGTTTTATATTTAGAATAAATATTGATAAAAAAGTACTTAATTTTTTAATAAAGTCTATATGTTTTGAAAATATTATTTTTCTTAAAAAAAAGATGTTTTTTATTTATTTTTGTGAAATAAAAATAAAAATATTTTATGAAAATTTTAGAAAATTAATTTGATAAAATTAAATTCATTTTTGAAATAATCATGTCAAAATTATTTTTGGGTGACTTTTTTAGAATTTTATGAGAATATTATTTTTTTGATGGATAGTGAAAAAACTGAATTTTAATTGAAAACATTCCTTTTGTTTAAATTATTTATATAGTTAAATTATATATTAATTTAGTTTTATAGAAACATTAGTTCAATTATCTATCTATTAATCCAATTTAATTCATTTTAATAAATTTCATATTGAAATTCAGTATAAAAAAACATTTTAACGTTTTGAACATTCTCTCTTTGAAACGTGCTTTCTTATCGTGTCTGCTCAATTAATTTTAAATTAAATTTTTTAAATTATGTGAATTGAATTTGTAAGAAATTTATTTTATATTTTTAATAATAATTATTTATATTATATAATAAAATAAACTTTTTTATCAAAATTAATAGTGAAAACAGTAAAAAATAATTATTGTGGTTAAGGTAAAAAAGAGTTTACTATGGGTTAAACTAAGAATATTAGTGTTAAGATTGAAATAAAACATTGTAAATTCATTTGTATGTACATATTTCTATAATAAACATACTAATTTATAATATATTTCCATTTTAAATTTTTTTCTTGATAGTGACCTTTTTATTCTAGATTCTTTTTTGAAATTTAACATTATTTTTCATATGGGTGCCTTTCCCCCACTTATAAAAGGAGACCCCCACCCTCCACTTATTCACACATATTAATCCATATATTTCATCCAACTTCTATAAAAATAACTCCATGACATCCCTCTCTATGTTCCAAAGCTTCTACACCTCCAAAAATATGAAAACTAGGGTACTTAAAAAGACATTCAAATGAGGTTCTTCTAAGAAAGGGTAATTGTCTTCATTAAGCTCCGTCTTTTTCTTTCTTATTTTTTCCAAATATTAATTATTTATTAATTAATAAAATATAATAAAAATAATATATTCAATATACTGATATATTATTATGTTAATATAATAACCTATTACCATTTCCACTTCCATCAAATGGGCTACGAAATCATCATTTGTGTGTATGGTGGACTATCACCTCATGAATATATGTTATTTAATTTTTAATTAACACCTCTAATGGTTGGATATAATTATTTTATTAAAGTATATATATGATATTTATAACATAATTATACTTATTTAGTCATAATATCATTTATTACTTTTTACATTCCATTTTTGGGGAATACAATAACGTCACTTGTGTGTACGGTGGACTACCATTTCGTAAAGCGATATGATTTGTTCATGATTTACTTGGAAGGTAATAAGTATTGTTTTAATAAAAATATTTGATATATATGAAATAAAAAATATTATATATTGGTAATATATTATTGATCAATCTTTCTTTCAACCTGTCAAGAAAATGGAAACAGTGTTTATGCGTACATACAACCTACCATCTCCATCAATGGTGCATTTAATTTTCTATGTATAAATGTCTTGGATTACTATAAATATATATATATGTAATATATATTATATTTATATCATTCTTATAATTTTTGATATTATTGATACATGATCAAAATAACAAAATGAAAATATAACCTATCAAACCATGCATTAAAAACATAGTTATTGCCCGAAATGTGACTTTAATATGAATTTTTTAATACAATGGTAATAAAATTTCATAATTAAATCATATATGTAATGATATATATAATTTATTTTCTGTGTTATATATATAATAAAATTGTATTTATTTTATATAAGGTTTTAATGTGTCTGAAAGAAATTAATACTTATGGTAAAGGATTTTTGTCTCGCCTTTATTTTCTGTGAGACAGAAGCCATATTCACCATGTATTTATTTATTATGGTGTATATAATACTTTTTAATGTAATTTTTGATTATTATCATGAAAATTATGGGGATTAAATATCCATTTTATTCTCTCTCTTTAATGTGTATTAGGTTTCAATTGATACCAAAGTGGTAGTGGTTTTATGTTACAATCTCGTCGTTTATCAGTATTGTTTATGATTAAGTATTCATTGTTAAAATCATATGGTCTACCTCTAAAAATTCTCAGGAATTATATTATACTCTAGTTATTCATGATATTTACAAGTAATAGTACCATTTTTCCACTATGTTACTTTAAATAATTTTGATAATATTGTTAGAAAATCTAAATTTATTTCTCACTTAGGTTGGAAACCCATTTTATTCCAAAACCATGTTTTCTAAAAGTGAATTAAAAAGTTTTTTAACATTATTAAATTATTTATTAATTAATATTTTCAAAAGTATAATTTTTTTAAAAAAAAATATTGTAATCTTCATGTTTTTTCCAAAAAATTCCCATTTTTTAATTTAATGAAAATTTGAAAAGGTTATTTATTTTAACATGTGTCTCTTGTATGGAATTTTCTATTGTCATGTACTCACAAATTTTAAAATATTATTTTTTTATTTTTTTATTTTATTTTCAAAGAAAATTACTTCCAAATTTTTTAATTAATTTTTTGTTTTAAAATGGTATTTTCAAAGAAAAGTTATTTTCCTCAATAAATGTTCCAAGTATCTTATCAAAATCATTTTTCATATAGGATGAAATATTTTGATGTTACTTTTTCTTTCCTTGGATTATAAACCAATCATATCATTCTTATAATTTGTATGAAGGTTTTATGTTTATAATGACAGTTTTTTTATGAAAACATTTCCTCTTATATAGTTTATACCAAGATAAAATTCTTATGAATCCCACTTATTTTTCATGGGTTATGCTATGATAAAATGATGAAACTATTATGAAATATTTATCTTTTTCATAGGTTATTAAATGAATACATTTTTATAAAACCCATCCCATTTCATGGGTTATGATATTCTGAATTTTTTAGGATCTTATGGCACAAATATGTATAATTTTCATTATTATACAAGTGGGAAATATATCTCCCACTAATGAATTACGTAAAGATTTATATATCAAGAGATATATATGAGTAGAATAAGTCGTTAACCAAGTTTAGTATGGGAATTTTTCATCTATGATGGTCTTGGGAGTGGACCTTGAATAATATGATGGTTTGGGGAGTGATCTCATTCCACTAGGATAGCCTTGGAAGTGAGCCTTTAATACTATGGAAATGATTTTATACACTTATGTGTATACCATGATTCCATGTTTTATACTAATGTTATTATCTCATAAATAATTTTCTTTTATTCCCTAATGTTACATATCTTATCAACTAACAGTATTTTTTTCATGACTCAAGATTATAATCATTGATATGCAGGGTATGGTTTTCAAGTGTCATTCTCATGTTCTCATAAAATTATGATCATGTTATTCTTATGTATCTCACATTTTACCATTACTGAGCATCAGAAATCACCCTTTATAAATTTTCCTTTCCTTGGGATGTAAAGAAATATATTATAAATGATATGTCTAATAAGGGTACTAGTTATGAAGAACATCGTTGGTTTTGATCTCATTAACCTATTAAAAAGTTTTTTTATTTATTTAAAACACTACTGGAAAATATCCATATACCCACGATTTTTCTTAAAACAGTGGACATAGGTGTTCCCTATACCCACGGTTTTGGAAAATCGTTGGCATAGGTATAGTATACAGACCTATACCCACAGTTCTGGAAAAAACCACGGGTATAGATTTTTTTTATGACATATACCCATGTTTTTCTAAGACCATGGTTATAGGTGTTTCTCTCAAGGCCTATACCAACAGTTTTATGAAAACTGGGGGCATAAGATTTTTTTCGAAGACCTATACCCACGGTTTTGTTTAACAATGAGTATAGCCTTGGCGAGAAAAACAATCCACAGGAAACAAAAAGTCTTTGGTGGGAAAACCTATACCCAAGGTTTCCCCCCTATACCAGAATTTGAATTAATATATTTAAAAAAATAAAAATATTTATTCAAATAAACTACATAGCACAGTTGGTGAGGAGCTCTTTTTTACTTCCTGCAGTCAGGAGATCAAATCTTGAGGAGTTTTTTTCATATATAGTGAGTTATAATAATATACTAAACTAAATGTTTATTTATTTAAATGAAAGGGGCATAAACGGGTTGGTTATCCATGATAGATTTTTATATACAGGTCAGGGATTGAAACCTACGGCTATCGTTTTTGCCAATATAGATATAGATTAATATATTTAGCCAAATATTGATATATATAATCATAAGTCCGACATCATAGTGGTGAGACATGTCTGCTGAAAAGGTCATCTGTTGGAGGTCATAGGTTCAACACCTATAGGATTATTTTTTGAACAATTAATACCCACAGTTTTCAAACCGTGGGTAAGGCCTTTGACAGTGTGGAAATGGGTATGTGGATTTTACAGAGTGGAAAGAAAATCTATACCTATGGTTTGTAAAACCATGGGTATAGGCTGGGGACCTATCCCAATTCCTCGTTTTCCCACGGTTCCCAAAACCGTGGGTATATCTTATACACATGGTTTTAGGGGCTATATCTATGGTTTAAAACTATGGGTATGTGTCATTTTTCTTGTAGTGTAAGTTTCCAAAGGAACTATACCTTTATGATACTCATGCATGTGTTTGTGAAATCTAATGAAAATTAATCTCCTACAGTGGCCCAAATGCCTTCATTTTTATTTCGTTTTGATAATCCACCTTTCTAGGGGTGATGTGGAACACTTACAAGGCTCGTAGGTGTAAGTATTACATGGCCCATAAGGATGGGTTTAATTAACCATTGGAAACTAGGATTGAAAAAAATTAGTGAGATATCTAGGGATATTTTTAAGGATTTATCTAGGGATGTCTATATGGATATGTATAAGTAAGAATCAATGTATAATAAAATTTCATGTAATTTTGGTAAATAATATATAAAGTGGTTTCCAGTCAATTTGATCCCTCTAAAGATATAATAAGTGGATATGGATCTATCAGAGTGGTACCTAGGGTTATTAAATCCAAAAACAGTGCATTGAGATGGACATAATCATCACCTGGTGTATGAAAATAGGTCCTACTACACATTTCATTTCTCACTCTCGAGGGATATACTCGGGAAATGTGAACACTCTATAGAAAACATCCTGACAGATTTAAATATATGATGAATATGAGTGACCATTGATAAAGTTGATGTTTTATAGATTTAAAAAAAATTCATAGATTAAAAGAAGGTGTCATGATTTATACATATTTTAAATGATTTTTCCTTATTATGTAGTTCCCCACAATGATTATTGTTGCATAAACTATGATTTTTTAGTTTATTCAATTTCTGGAACCTAGAGTAATTGTTTTAATGATGAGTGTGATAGAAAATTAAAAGAGTTTCCTCCTAATATTACCAACATTATAGGAGTAGTAAATAAATATCTTGATGTTATGATCAGAAAATTTTCTCAGGGTATGAATCATGCTGGACTTCTAAATGAGAAAAAAAGGGAATGAAATTCTATTGTTTCTTTCCTGAGGTAAGGTCCACCTTCTTTTAGTGGGTTGTCTAATCCAACGGTTTCTGAATAATGAATCAGCACCACTGAAAATATATTTTTCAATTTCTAGTATTTAAAACATAAATAGTTTATCTTGGTTGTCTACCATTTATAAGGTTAAATGGATTAATTTTGGACTCTTTTCGAGAATTATAAGGCAACATGATGAAATTTAATCAATGATTGTGATATGTTTATAAACTTATTTTTAATAAGTAATTTCCCCATAATCTAAGTAAGAATATGGAAAAGTAATTTTTTGATCGAAATAAAAAGGATGATGAATCTATTGGTACATATGAAGAAAATTTTGCAATACTTGTGAGTTATGCTTCTAGTATTATCATCCAACATGAAAGTAAGGTTTATCAACTCTTCAGTGGCTTAAAACAAAGTCTCTGAAGTGAATTATCCATATGATACTTCAATAGATATGATATTTTTTTTGGTGTTCTATCACGGTGTAAATGGAGATTGTAGTTACATATCGATATCATGGTTTTGATAAGAAGATAAAACTGGAATTCAAAATAAAATCTGAAAACCATAGAGTGAAGAAAATGAATTTTCCTTTATGATAAATGTGTGGGAAGAAACATGATGAAACTTTTCATAAAGGGTATATTAAATGTTTTAACTACGGAAGGGAAGGTCACACACCAATTTATTATCAAATTATTAGGAAGACTAAAGTGAATGATGAAATTAGAGAGGAATCTGTATAGAATGCACCACCCACACTCTAGTGTTTAAAATGAGAGGAGTATAGACACTGTGATAACTAGTACCCAAATTTAAAGGTTAATGATGAAGATCGTTGTTAGAGACATCTTAAGTCAAGAGAAAAATGGAAATATCATGTGATCACTATATCTAATGAGGGGTGTGATGACAACATGATGAAAGGTAAAATTATCGTCCACTTTTGAAATAATAAGGCCTCATTTGACTCTAGATCTACCCCTTTATTTGTATATGATGAATTTGTAAGGGTATCCATATGAAACCCAAAATATTAGATATAGAATTAGTAGTTAAAA
The DNA here is from genome assembly GCA_963277665.1 of Viscum album. Classification (NCBI taxonomy): domain Eukaryota; kingdom Viridiplantae; phylum Streptophyta; class Magnoliopsida; order Santalales; family Viscaceae; genus Viscum; species Viscum album. Next base: position 1,649,371,433 of record OY728121.1, on the reverse strand, counting down.
CCCCAAATGGTACGATGGTCACATATCAATTATATTATTCCTCTCTAGTTGACGTTGGTGGGAATTTTATTCTTGAAAATATTATCAATATTTATGTGGTTCAATATGATGGTATCTTAGGTGTGGATTGGATTTCTCTGCATAAATCCGATATCAATTTTCTGGGAAGGGAAGCCACATTTGATTTTCCAAAGTATCCTATGATAGTATATCAATGTGATGATAATTATGAACATCTAATGAATATCACTTACAGTGTATGTGAATTGATTCCCATTCAGAAGATATGTTTATCTCAATTAGTTGGGGAGATACTTGAGCTCATTAATATGCCTATTTTTTAAGAATGTTTTTATGTCTTTCCAGATGTTTTTCCCAGACTTACACCAAAATGTCATGTTCAATTCTCAATAGAACTCATACTTGGTTCAAAATAAATTTCATATAAACCTTATAGAATTCCCTTGACTAAGTTGTAGTAATTAAACATGTATCTATAAGATATCCATAATAAGGGATCTATATTCGGCCAAGTGTGTAACCTTAGTGTGCACCTACTATTCTTGTTAAAATAGATATAGATCAATGAGAATATGTATTTATTATCTAGTGTTGAACCAGATAAAAAATAAGAACAAGTATCATCTTCCCCATTTTTATGTCTTGTTTGATCAACTATGTAGAGTTCAACACTTTTACAAGATTGATGTCCATTCTATATATCATCAATTAAGGGTCAACAAGGAGGATATAACTAAGAAAACATTCCATAAAATATATAGACACTATGAATATATACTAATGTCATTTGATCTTACAAATTCCTATATTATCATCATAGATTTAATGAATATTGTCTTTGATGATTACATTGATTAGTTTGTTGTAGTATTTATAGATGATATTTTTATCTATTTAAAGAAAAATAATGAGCATGAATATCAATGGACAATTTTACTAAAGATCATAAGGAAGGAGAAACTATATGAAAAATTAACAAATTGATAATATTCTCTACAAAAGGTTTCATTTGTTGGTCAATTAATCTCAAGAGAGGGTATATAAGTAGATCCATCAAAGAGGGAGTCTATTAAATGGTGGGCCAAACCAACCATGGTAACTGAGATATGTATTTTTTTAGTTGGATATTATTGATGGTCTAGGGATAATTTCTAATGGTTTTCTATTCCACTCACCAATTTAACACATTAGGGAGCCAAGTTCCTTTGGACGGATGAATTTTATGAAAAATTCAAGTAACTGAAGAGAAGATTAGTCATTACCCATGTTCTTACATTACCCAATAGTGGAGAGGGGTTATTAATCTATAGTGATAAATCCAAGAATGGATTGGTATTATGTACTTATGTATAATGACCCATTCATATCTTATGACTTGTGATAGTTGATGGTTCATAAGAAAAAATAACTAACTCATGATTTTGAGTTACCTATAGTAATTTATTAATTAATGATTTATATGAATTATATTTATGAAGAAAAGTGTGATATATATAACAATCAAAAAAATTTGATGTATATATTCACATAAAAGGAGTTGAATATAAACCAAAAAAGATTGTTAGATCTAATTAAGGATTATTACTTCTCAACACATTACCACCATAAGAATGATAAAAATGTTGTTGATGCTTTGAGTTGAAGACATCATGTTAGATTACCAATGATGAGGATAAAAAAATCAAATATTTTTAGAATTTTAAAGGATGAATCTAAAAATATGAAAGGAAGGGGAGAAATATTCACTTGATCAATTGAATGTTTAACCATCTATCTAGTTAAAAATTAATGTAGTTTTGAAGTAATATTTAGAGCTACAAAATAAACTAATAATTGTTCCATGGTGTAACCTTGATCATTATGGAAAGATAAGGTTTAGTAACCGTGTTGGTATTTCATGCATAATAGATTTTAAGAATGATTTATTAGAGTAATCCCATATTTCATCATTATCTATTCATACTAGAATTATGAAGATGTTTAGAGATTTGATAGAGTATTTTTTATGGGATTTAATAAAGAGAGACATTCAAGAGTTTGTATTTCGGTTCTTTGTATTTCAGAAAGTTAAGTTAGATGGACAAAATTATAAGGTATTGTCACATATATTACCCCTACCAGAATGGAAATGGAAAGAATCAAAATGGATTTTGTCATTGGACTCCCAAAAAAACCTAATGCGAATAATTCTATATGTGTTTCAGTTGATCGCCTTACTAAGTAATCACACTTCAAAACTATAAATGAATACTTCACTCTTGATCATCTTTCTAGGATATACATTAAGTTAGTGGTGAGGTTTCATGGATTACAATATTCTATTGTGTATGATTAGTATCATGTTTTTCCTCAATGTTCTCGTGAAGTCTTCATTAAGATATTAATACTGAGTTTAGTTTCTTCACTTTGTATCATCATTAAGTAAATAGATATTCTGAGAGAACTATTCAAACCCTTAAGGATATTTTATGATCTTGTTATTTGGATTTCAAAGATGGTTAGGATAAATAACTTCCTCAAGGTTAGGGTTCTTACAATAATAGCCTTCACTAAAGCATTTTATTGGATCCTTATGAATCCCACAATGGAAATAAATGTATAGCTCAAACATGATGGAATGAAGTAAGAGAAAGAAACATATTAGGACTTTAGATAGATAAAGAAATGGTAGAAGTTGTCAGATCCATTCAGCACCACATAAGGTAATATTAGAGTCGTCAGAAAAGTTATACTAACAATTTCTTGTGTGATCTAGAATTTTATGTTTTTGATGAGCCATTTCAAATAATTTCTCCATGGAATAATGTTATGAGATTCCTAAATAACGGAAAACTAATTCTTAGGTATATCATTTTCTCTAAAATTCTTGATCATATTGGGTTGGTACCCTATCAGTTGGTGCATCCACTAAACCTATCACAATATCATGATGTATCCCATGTATATCTCTTAATGAATTACATACCCAACCATGTACTTATACTGAACTCAGAGGTCATATTGTTGGGGTAATATCATTCTTATAAGGAATAAATAGTGGATATTCTAGATTAAACAAATTAAGTTATAATAAAAATTACCACTCACCTATATAATATATTGCAGTGAAACAACCAGTTTGAGGAAGATATGTAGGAACTTGAGTAAATTATGAGGTAGAAGTATCCTTGTTTTTTTTGTATCAGAGTAATGAATATTAATTGAAAAATCATTTTAAGGGATGTAGAATGTAACATTACTATTTTTTATGTATTATTATTTTTTTAATATATTTTTTTTATTCCTTATGTTACATGAAACACCAAGTTAATATTCTGTTACATTCAACACTGTATTATCATACATTACACACGACACAAAATTTTATAAAACTATGATATATTATTAATATTATTAAAATGCGACAATTATAACGTAGCTGTTAAAAATAGAGATATGAATAGTAATGACTAATTTGAAAATATTAGGTATAATGGTTTTATATAAATAAAATCTATTGATAAAAAAGAAATTAATTTTTCAATAAAGTATTTATATGTTTTGAAAATTCAATTTTCTCAAAAAAAGTATTTTTTTATTTATTTTTTTGAATAATAATTAAATTATTTTTCAACACATTTTTAAAATTAATTTTATAAAATTAAATTCATTTTTTAAATTGTCATGTTGAAATTATAATCTTGTGAATTTTCAATACTTTTATAAAATGATTAATTATTTATTGAATAGTAAAAAATAATTAATTTTAATTGAAAAATTCGATTTCGTTAAAATTAGTTATGAAGTAAAATTATATTTTAAATTGGTTATAAAGTAAAATTAGTTCAATTATATATATATATATATATATATATATATATATTAATCCAATTTAGTATATTTTAATCAATTTAATATTTAAATTGGATATAAAAACATTGTAAACATTTGAGCATTCCATCATTGAGAACCCACTTTCACATCATGTATCCAGGATTATTTTTAAATTTGACTTTCCCACTTATGTGAATTGAATTCTAAAAATTGGATTCCATATTTGGAATAAAAATAATTTATATTATCTAATAAGTTTAAATTAATTTTTTACCCAACTCTATAAAAATCCCTCCCTGACATCTCTAGACATGTTATAGATCTTATTTTTCTACCAAAACACCAACACAGGGGTCCTTAATAATATATCCAAAGGAGGTTCTTTTAAGATAAGTTAAGTGTCTTCACTAATATCCTTATTTTTATTACTTTTCTTACACCATGAAATATGTCATAAAATATAAAATATTTTAACACCAGTATCTAGTAAATAATTATATGTTATTATGGTAATATGATAACCTAAAACCATCTCTAATTCCATAAAATGGGTTAAGAAATCAGTATTTGTTTGTACGTCGGACTACCACCTCACAAACCAATGTCATTCATTTTTCCCTAACCATATACCACCGTTGGGTATGATGATAGATTTAAATTATATATATTATCTATAAAAAAAATTATACAACTTTATTAAAATATCATATATATCTTTTTAATTTCCATTTTATGGAAATATGATAATGTCGCTCGTGTTTACGGCAGACTACTGCTTCACAAAGCGATGTAATTGATTCATGATTTACATGGAAGATAATAAGGATGGTTTTAATTAAAATATTTGATATATATGACATAAAAATTATGATATATTGTTAATATACTATTTACCTTTTTTTCTAACCATCGAGAAAATGGAAAAAACATGCATGCCTATGTAAAGCCAACTTCTCCATAAATGGTGCATTTGAGTTTCAACCTCTACATTTTATGGATTATTATAAATATATATATAATTAATTTATATGATATATATACAAAAAAAAAATTAATTATATAGGCATTGGAACCATGATCAAATTTTGAAAACCAAGAGTGTATCAAATCAAAACATGCATGAAAAACAATGCAGTTATTGGCGGAAAGATAACATCATAATGGAATTTTAAATTAATATGTGATAAATGGTAATAAATAAATCATATATGGTATGATATCTATAATTATTATTTTAATTATATGTATAATAAACTTATCTTTATTATAAATTAGGTTTGAATATTTACGGTGGATTTTGAGACTTAAGGTAACTGAATTTCATCTCACCTTTATATTCTATGAGACATAAGCCATATTAACCATACTTTTAATTGATGTGGCGTATATACTTCCCATGAATGTATTTTATTATTATTATCCTGAAATTTATAAGGATTGAATTTCAATTTGAGGCTCTATATTTCATGGGTATTATATTTCAAATGTTACCAAATGAGTAATGGTTTTACATTAATATCTCATCATTTATCGGGATTACTTATGGTTAAGTATTCAATGTTGAAATATTATGATATAAAACTCAAGAATTATCATGAATTTTCTTATCCAATGTTTAGTCATCATATTTTCAAGTAATAGAAACATTTTTAAACTCTTTATTACTTAAAATAATTGATAAAAACTGATTATGAAAATTCAATTTTATTTCTCACTTCAGTCGAAAACCCATTTTATTCAAAAACTATATTTCATAAAAAAATTTCAAAACCGTTTTTAATGTTATTAAAATGATTTATAAAAATAATTTACTTATTTTTTATTTTTTTTAAATTGTTTTCAAATTAATATTCTTGTCATTTTCTAAATAATTATACTTTTTAACTAAAAATGTGAAAAGAATAATAGTTTTAATGTGTAAAACATGTATAGAATTATTTTCCATCATGAACACACAAAAATTTAGAGATTAATTAATAATTTTTCATGGTTATTTTTAAAGATATGTATTTCCAAAATATTTTATGATCTTTTTGTCTAAAATTTTTATTTTTAAAGAAAAGTTGTTTTCCTCAAAAAAAATTTCCAAGAGTCTTTTAAAAATCATTTTCCAAATAAGATGAAATCTTCTAATGATACTTTTTATTTATTAGGGATATCATCCATGGATACCAATATTATTAATTATTTAAATGGTTTATGTTTATCATGAAAATATGTTTATGAAACTCATTTCTCTTCCATAGGTTGTACCAAGATAGAATTATTATGAAACCCACTTCTTTTTCTACAGGTTATACTGTGATGAAATGATTAAATTATTATGAAACATTTCATATTTATATGGTTTATGATAGGATGAAATGTTAATGAAACATATTTCACTCTACTGATTATGATATGATGAATATTTTACATTCTTGTGGCACATATATGAATTATTTTCATTATAATATAGGTGGTACATATATATCCTTCCAATTAATTGGGTAAAGGTTTATATCTCATGAGATATACAAGACTATATTGGGGTATAAAACCAGTTCAATAATAGACTTTTTCCATTATGATGGTCCAGGGTCTGAACCATGACAACTATGATGGTTTGGAGAGTGAACTCATTCTGTTATGATAGCCTTGGGAGAGATCCACGACTACTATGGAAGTGATTTTCTATTCTTATGTATTTGCAATAATTCCATGATTTAAGATAATGTTATGCTATCATGGATCATTTTATTTGATTCTCATTTGATTAATGTGTTATGAACTAATAAACTTTGTGCCTTGACTCAAGATTATGATATTTTATATATAGTGTATGTTTTTTAAATTTTATTCTCATTTTATCATACTTGTATGTTTAGGAAATGCTTTCATATCTCCCTTGTTTACCCTTAATGAGCATCTGAGATCACCCTTTCACATTTTTTCCTTTCCTCAACTTATAAAGAAATATTTTATTTATGATATGTCTAAGATGGGTTCTAGATATTAAGAACATACAAGGAGATGATGATGTTCACCTATGAACCAATCGATTGCGTTTCCATGTTTCCAAAGGCACTGTAACTTTACGATCTATAGGAATGTGTTATTGTAATGTTATAAATATTCATCTAAAAATATGTAATATCTATGTATGAAAAATATGTGGTTATATAGGTGAGAATTGATTTTTTATATACCCTTTACCTAAAAATAATGTCGTTACATTATTAAAGGCTCTAGGTTCCTAAAATAAACAAAGATGAATTGGGGGGATAAGGGAGAGACTCCCTCAACTATCCATTATCACACATTTTTTTTAACATTTTTTATCATTTTTTTAGGATAACCCCTTTAAAACCTTATTTACCCTTACTTGGGTAACTCCATTTGTACCCTATGAAACAAATTTTAGGGACCAAAATTGAAATTTTCCTTAAAAATTTTTGACTATGCTAATTCTAAAAAATGAATAAAATTCTATCAAATATATATTATAAGGTTTAATAAATTTAATTTTAAGATTAGTACACAAACACATAAAAATATTTTTTTGGACAAATTATATTTTTAATCATAAAACATATGTTTACGAAAAAATTGTAAGATCAAAATAACATTCAATGTAGTACTAGAGGGCTTTGAATTATAGTTTATAAAAATTTAAACATATAATTTTTTAAAAATATTATTAAAGAAATTATATCATATAAAGAGTTGTTCTAATATAATTTCTAAAATTAGAGAAAAATCAATTTCATACAAAACAATATAAACATTCAATATAATGCATAATGGAAAAAATGAAAATTATAAAAACATGTATAACAAAGTAAGAAAACTATTATAAATATCATAATAAAACATGTAGAAACCTTCTTAAGATTTATATTCTCTTTAATCCAAAGTTGAACAATAATTCCATGAATCTGAATTTAGGTATCCCTGAATTAACCTATCATATTCTCTATCTTACAAGCCTCGGATTCCCTTGATCCATGTTATGAGAAAAAAATTATATGTCTCCTTATCCCTGGGTTCCCTCAATAAAAATGATAAGAAAAACATTTTTCTCTCAATCCCTAAGATCCCTTGATCACAACATTATAAAAACAATGATTAAAGTGGACAAACCATATAACATTTACAATAAAATCAGCACAATCATATACTTTAACAAACTCTCTAAATATTACTATTGAATAACACAAATAATAAATATGTTGAATTTTTTCAATGAAAACATTAGATCATATATTTGCATAACCATTCTTCACTTCATGTTTTTGGTCCTATTTACATACAAGCTTCCATAGGTGTATTATGAACTTCTCAGGATCAATTGCAATGAAATAAGATAAATGTCTTATTCTCTTATTGAATTCATCACAGATTCACTTTGTCTAACAGTCTTTAGATATAACACCATTAAAATTATTAGAAGATTTTTTTCTGGTGGAAATAATAAAGAATCATCTAGTATAATTTATACATCTCCATCAAGTAGGCTTTGTAAATATTCATTTTGGAGACTTTCAAAGCCTTCATCCTATGATATCTATTTGATGGTATTTTTATAAACTATCATGATGGATTAAATAGAAATTAATATGAGGGGATTTGTATAACTCTATCGATTATTATTAAAACAAATATGACTTATGGACTTTATAATAATTCCATCTGATAGAACTTCTATATGTGTATTTTATTTACTTTTCAAACATTTCATTGATGTATATGGTACGCATCCTTCTAATATTCTAATAAAAATATTAAATTATTTGATTTAAAAATTTGATAAAATAAATTTCCTTTTGAAGAAAAACATAATAACTTTAAAAAATATAAATACAAGAAATATAGGAACATTTAAAGAGGTAATTGTGTTTTTGAAAATTAATGTTAGAAAAAGGTATTTTAACTCAATAACCTCTCCCTTTTTGAAAAGCACAATACATATAACTTAATAAAAAAATTTGAATTAATATTTTAAAAGCTTACTTCCCTTAATTGAAACAAATTTTTAGTACTCTACTTTCTTCCCATTAGTTATTTTGGAAAATTTATTTAAAATGGTCGAAATAATTAATAGATATAGTTCATTAAAACATAAGAAAAAAATTATACTAAAAAATATATAAGGCTTAAACATTAAAAATATTAATAAAATAAAATATATATATATATATAAGTATTAAATTTTATCAAAAATGTTTTGAGGTTTAATTGTTACAAATACTTAAGATTTCAAGAAAAATATTTCTTTCTCAGGTAGTTTTTCCATTATATACTCTATCTTCCTAAGATTATTCTCTGTCATCTCTAACATTTCTTCCTTCAACTCAATATTTTCCATCATTTCATTTAAAGACTCAAACTTTTTATTCTTCTTGGAATGATCTATGTCTTGTTGAATGTAAAAATAATTTTGATCATCAACAAATCTCAATCATTCACAAACATTAGAATTGATATTGTCTGTTGACATTAAGACTAACTTTGATTCCCTTTTAATCCTTGAATATTTATCATAAAAAATTCTTATTTAGTTTGGTTCATCCACTTGATGATGTTTTTTATATTTATAAATACCACCAAAAATATTAATTTGATATAATTATTCTCAAATTCATTCTCAATAATTGTTTCTTAAATTTTATAAATATATCCAGAACATTAAATAACATGCCATTTTACTTGGATGTATCTATATCTCTCTTGAATATCAATAAATATCTCAATAATTTAATAATTTATTGTAATTAATGAATTGAATTAATTCATCTCTATTTATATTTTTTTAGATCTTTTTCTTAAAGGTGATTCAATGGAATAACAATAAAAATTCTAAGATATATTCTCTAAATCATTATTTTTATGTTTCATATCCTTTTTAAATAAAATATGATAGATAAATTTTTTTGAAATAATAATCTTAATTAGATTGATGATGTTTTTATGGTTTGATAGATGAATAATTTTTTCATTGCATAATGATTATTCTTCTGAATAATTCATGATAGATTTAATAACATCAACATATTTTCATTAATTTTTCTTTATCCTATTACTCTATATTGTTCATTGGGAGAATAGTTTTCTGAAACTTATTTTTCAACTTATTCAACATTCTAAAAAACATATTCCATTATTTGTTTCCTTTTTATATTCAATAGATGGAGATATTTTTCTTCTTATCATTGTTGGAGTAGACTAAGGAACAAATTTTATAGTAAAGGACTGAAGATCTAATCAGGGAATAGAATGAGATTATTTCTATTTATTCTCAAAAGAAATGGACTATGAATCTTTATCTTTATTCTCAACTACGTCCCTATATTTCCCAATTTAAATAAAAAAAATCAAGTTACTATAGATTTCGTATATTTGATCACTTATCGTTTCTTTCTCTCATCATATTTCATGTAAAGAAACACTTATTACTTAAAGCCTTTGTCTTTAGAAACATCCGAACCTAAACATGGATCTATTTTTTTCTTCTACTTCTTCTTCTTTATTATCTAAGTAAATAATCATTTGGAAATTACATCTAACTTTTTCTTTAGAAGTTTGGGGGACTCCAAATAGGTTTTTAAAACTTTCATTTTATTATTAACTTTTTTTATGTTCTTATTACTCTTAAGTAGAAGAAACATTCATTGATATATCTATGAAATTATTTTCAAAATAGAAATAAACTAACCTAATTTTTTAATTATATAATATCCAAAATAAGATACCATATATATGACAGTAATGGATTCATAATTTAAATTTTTTACTTTATAAAATTAACCAGTACTATGTTAATAAAATTCAGATACAACATAATATTGAGATTCATTGGCCCTTTCTTAATAGCTTCATTGTAGTTCCACATAAAATTTACAAATATTAACTTTCTTATATTGTAATGGAAATCCAAAACATATTAATCTTTCACTTTTAATGTATATTCTATCTCCCTTACTTTACAAAAAAAGTTATGTCCATAGGTAAAGAATCATTGCATAAGGTGAAATGTGAGACAATTTTATAACATTGTCCTTCATATCAAACAAAATTTTCTCTATAATGGGCCTTTAAAATAAACTAATTTTTTTAGTACCTTATTATTATGAATGATTCTTATCTTTCCAAAATAATTCCAAAAATATCAGTAAATATTTTAATTTTCAAACTAGAATAATCAGTAAATAGATTTAAATTTAAATTCTTTAACCCATACTCTTCATCCAAAATTGAAATTATATATAACTCACACACTATATGTGGATAATGAAGATCAAAAGCGTCTTCAGTAATAAAAACTGAATCCAAACCTCAAAATAATTTGGTGGTTTTGTGTAAGGATCCATACCTATAAAACCAACTCCGAGGAACTAACCTATTCCTTAAAAATTACATTGTAGGAAAATCATTGAAAGGTACCATGGAAAAAAAAAGAAAAACTTGAAACATTTGTGAGAAATAACTAACAAACATCTGAGATAAATGAATAGACAAAAATCATAATAGTGAAAGATATTCTCATAATCATTCAGAGATATAAATGAATTGAAACACCTATACTATATATATGATAGAGGGGTGATGGATTAAATCCCAAAATTTAAAATGGGTAAGATTCAATCTTGTAATATTATGACATCAAAATTTTTATAAAATCATATCTTTTGAACTCTTTACTTGTTTGAAAATATGGTTATAAATTTTTATGTTTTATCAAAAAAAACATCATTCTAGTAGAACTTTTAAAATTTTAACAAAAAATATATAAATATTCCTACAAAAAATTATACAAATAATATAATGGGTACCTCTTGAAATTTAATAGATTTAAATTTCCTAATAAAGTGTTTAAAGTGTTTTGAAAACATCGTTTTATAAGAAAAGCTATAGGAATAGACTTAGTCAGATGCAACTTTGGAAAAACCTCATTCTGATTAAACATAAAAAAATATTCCTAAATAAATCCCTTTTTAAGAGATTTTAGGTAATAATATATAATATAAAAACATAATATTGAAACAAAGGAAAATGACCTCACATTTTCCTAAGATATTTTTTTTGGTAAGGATATAGGTAAAACAAGAAGTAGATTCGTGATCATTTTACACTAATCAAACCATGATTCTATTTATTATATTCAAATAAATTTGAATTAAGTTTATTTTTCAAAATATAATCAATTTGATTTTATTTTCTAATTAATTATAAAACAATAAATATTTTTTTTGTGATCCTAAATTAAATGGTGTATTAAATCTATGTTCTTATCTTTTGAGTGATGTTTTAGGTTCTTATACAATGATATGAAGTTGTGTTATGACTAGAAATTTGAGATTTTCTAAAAATCATAAACAAAATAGTGAGTGTGTGTAGCTTCCATGAATCTTCTTCACGATAACTTCTATTTTGTATATATTCAGAGTTAGTATTGCAAATTTATGTTGAATATTTTTTATAAGACCATGAAACTACCGTCTCTCATAAGAAATTTAAAGTTTCAAATGTAATTTTTTTCCATTTTATATCCAATAATGGCAGAATCTAAAAAACTGTTTAGTTAAATATCATTTCCAAGAGAAGAAAATATTCTTTGATCCAAAGATCCTTTCAGATAACGAAATATTTGTTTAACATCTTTAAGATTAGAATCTGTCAAATTCTATTGTAATATCTTACATAAGAATAAAAAAATCCTTATGAAAAATTGACGAGCTATAAGATATAATAATCTTCCATCAATTCCTCGAAATTTTTTTCATCAACTGATCTCTTAGATTCAATGAGATATTGAATTTTTAGTGTTCTTAGATGAGTAATTTTAATTTTCAAATTTTCAAATGAAATATATAAAATAAATATTCTTTATAATATTTTTATATAATAAATCTTCTTCAAAATTTTGATAAATTAAAAACCCAGGAAAAAAATGTTATTTTACCCAAAAAGATCATCTCAAACATAGATTTCATTTGTTTCACAAATGAATTAGAAATCTAAATATATTTTTATCTACAAAAAATTTAATAGTGATGGTATCTTTAGGAACATTCTTTATATATATAGTACGATGAGGAGGTCCCTTAACAAAATTGTTTTGAATTAAAAATATGGTAAATCTATCATACAAGGATCATAGATCTTATTTAAGTCTATAAAGATCCTCTTTGATTTCAAAAATATAATCCAAAGATATTTTATTTTTTGAAATAGGTGGGTGTTTTATATAAACTTCTTCCCATACACATCATTAAGTGAATCACACATCACATTCATTTGATAAAGACTAAAATTTACAAGTGCTACAAATGATAAAAGTATTTCAATTTATTCATGTTTTTTTAATGGTTAAAGTTTTCTACATAATATATATCTTTTTATTGATTAAAATATTAAGCAACCAGACATGATTTATTTCTAACAATAATTCCATTTTTCTTATGTTTATTATAGAAAATGCATTCTACTCAAATAAAAAAAAGATCTTTGGGGTATTTATCCAAAGTATGAAATTTTTTCCTATGAAACAAATTAATTTCATTCTACATTACCCTAATCCAATCTTCATCACATAAAGCCTCATTTGGTGTTTTTTTACTATGATAATAATGGAAAATACTCACATTCATTTATTAAGGATCTATGGTTTTTCAATAGTTGGTCCACATCTCCAATGATATTATCAATGTGATGATCTATTAAGATTGAATGACTCCTTGGAGAAGTAAAATGTTATTCTTAAACAATAATATTAACTTCTACTTATGATAACACTTCTGAACGTGTTTATTTGGTTATTCTTATATCCAATGTATTTTACATCATGTGAAAAAAACTAATATTTTTAAACATTATCTTAATATATAGTTTTCATACATTTTAAAACAAAAGGATCAATTTCATCAAACATAAAATGAATAGTTTCCTAAAAATTATTTTTTTATTTTTAAAAGTAAGATAAACCTTATGTACTATAGAATAACCAATAAAAATTCCATCATTTGATTTTGGATAAAAAAAATTAAGTTAAATTTAGTATTCTTGATGAACATATTACATCAAAAAACATTTATGTAATAATGTTTTGGATTTATTCTTATCCATAACTATTAAGAATTTTTATTAATAAAATTTATAAGTAAAACAATATTTATAGTTTAAAATGTAGTACAAGAAGAATTGTCTTAAAAACATTTTTCAATTGACTATTCACTCAACAAGGTTCTAGTTATCTCTTAAGGAATTCTATTTATTTATTCAATTATACCATTATTTTGAGATACTCTATATGATGAAAATTTGTGTTTTCTAACTTTTTTAATAAAAAAATTTCAAATAAAAATTCTCAAACTGTCCACCATGATCACTATTAATAGTAACAAAATTTTGGTTTTTATCATTTTTAACTACGAATACAATAAAATTAAAATATAAAATTACTTCTGACTATTTTGATAGAAAATAGGCCTACATATATCTAGTGTGTCCATCAACTAAGACTCACACATTGTGTTTCTATTTGATTCTTATTGTTTTCCTTTGACCAAGTAATTCTATGTGAACTAATTGTAAATCCACAAAAGATGATATTTTATTAATATATTTAAAGCTACAAATAAGTATCTTACCATATTGAAAATGTTCACAGAATTTAGAATAATTAATCATAAACCCTAGTAAATCGTTAAAGAGTACTTTATTAGAAATTTCATCTAATGTTCTAACATTATAGTGTCCAAAACTACTTTTTCACAACCAATATTCCTCTTCTATTACACATAAACAAGTTAATTAATGTTTTATATGGTCTTATAAATCTAAATTGTAAAATTTATCATGCATATCAGTGGAAAGAATAAATTTTCCTTTTGAACTTTAAATAGTAAATTTATCATTCCTAAAGTTCATAAGATAAGCTTCATCTCATAATTGACTTATGCGGCTGAGATTATGTTTAATTAATAAAACATAAAAAAATTATAAATTAAATCTCTATGATGGATTTCAATATTATTAATACCATAGATATCTCCTTGAACATTATCATTAAAAGTCACTTTTACACCATTCATATTTATAATAATCTACATTAACTTTTTTTTACTTGTCATATTTTTGGAGAAATTACTATTTTTATACTATATGTTTTGGTTGTTGTTACTCTTCCTTTCCCCTTGAAATAAAAACGTCTAAGGTTTTGGTAGCCAAACTTTCTTAGGTCCAGAATTATTATAAAATTAGTCTTTTGGAATCCAAATGTACCCAAATTTCTTATATTGAAAATATTAGTATTATTTTAACATATAAAATCCATGAAAGATGAATAACTGAAATTTATTTAAATAAAAAAATTCCAATGTCTACGTATTTGAAATTTCATGAAAAGGGTTCAGTTTTTGGAATAAAACATTTAATGTGAAAATGATATTTTCCTAAGGTATATCAAATTATAGAAGTATTTCTTGGTGGTATCAAATATCTATATAAAATATTAAAAATTTCCCTCTCATAAGTAATATTTGACAATAACTTATTTTAGACTAAGTATTTCAAAACTAAGTCTTATAAATAATTATTATCATCAAAAACTGAAAATAAATTAGATTTGTAATCTAAATCTGATGTAAATTTGTAGAATTTGGAAATAAGTTTCACTACTACAAATATGACCTAAACCAAGTAACTTACATCACGTTTTTGAAAAAATGTTGGTATAGGCTACCTATACCAATGGTTTGTACAAAACCATTGGTATAGGTACCTTAGAGAGACCTATACCAATGGTTTTGAAGAAATTATTGGTATAGGTCTCTTGTAGCCACCCTATACCAATGGTTTCTTCACAACCTTTGGTATACATCCACTATAGAGACCCTATACCAACATTTTCACCAAAACTGGTATAGCTCAAAAAATAAAATAACATTTACCATCAATTTTGAGAACTGTCGGTATAGGTACCTATATTTTTTATGGAATCTTTTGCCAAAAGATATTATATAAAGAATAATTTATAAGACATAGGAATATACATATATATATTAGATTATGTTCTAAAAATTCATGTTGGGTTATTGGTTATTTTGTTGGATTATATATGGGAAGTGATAGGATCAAAACCAAGAAGGGTTTTATTTTTTCAATTACATATACCAACGGGTTCGTAAAACCATTGGTATAGATTTTTTATATGACCTATCAAAATGGTTTAATAAAACCATTGGAATATTTCTATGCCATCTATTTTCCCAAAACTAATGTTATAGACCAATACCAATTCCAAATTTGACAACGGTCCACCGAACTGTTAGTATAGGCTATACCAACTATTTGGAGATCCATACCTATGGTTCCAAATTGTTGGTATAGGTTATTTTTCTAATATTTTTTAAAAATTATAGTATTGGATTTATCATGTCATAATTTTACACAATCATAGTTTTTCATTACTTTTTAATTCTATTTATTAATAAAAGTTACATATCTAGTCAATTATTCATAACATGGAATATGATCCCCGTCATCTAATGTAACAATTATTTCTCTTCAAAATAAGTTGAATTATATTAATCATCAGAGTTAGGGTAATTAAAAATTACAGTTATGTTTGTAAGAGATTCTATTGATACATTTTTTATATATCATGAATTTTTCTTCGTAAATCAAACATAAAATTTCCAGACATTATGATTATAACTAATTTCTTTTGATAAAATTTATAAAGATGTATCTCCACCACTAGAACACCAAGTCGGTATAGAATTAAAAAATTTCTTACTATTTATCTTATAGTTTATCTTAAATTCTTTTGCATTCCTCCTAAACCTTGGAAAATCTAGTCTGATGTGCTCTTGTTTTTTACGTTCATAAAAAACTAGCTCATAAGTATCTTTATTTGAAATTCTATCTTTATAAATTTTATTTTACTTATAAGTAAAAATATTTCTTTCCCACTATTGAATTAAACCTATTTTCTATTTGATCAAGCTCATTCCCACTTTCTTCTATATAACTACATTATAAGTCAATGTTGACATTCTTATTCAGATTCAAATGTGATATTCAATTTTGTATTTGTAGATGTTGGAGAAAAAAAACATAATTTTTTTATTTCTTTTATCATAATCTATTCTTAATATACTCTCAAACAATATTTGAGTTCCAATAATATCATCTAAACTCATATTTTATATATGTTTCAGAAGATCAATCACTTCCATCATAAATTATCATTCCTTGGGAATGATATCAATAATATTTAAATTATATTTTCATCATTAAACTCTTCCTCTACAAGATATTTTAAACAACCCATAATAGTCATGAAACATTGATACATATTTGTAAATGTTTCACCGGATAAGAAATCAAAAACATTATAGTATGAATGAAAAAAAAAGTCTTATAGTTTCCAAAAACATTGAGGTTCCAAAATGAGTAACTTCAAGATTTATCCAAATATTTTTCATTTTATCACAAGAAAATATTTGACTGTAAATATATCGTTCGAAATAATATAACGATGTATTTTGAAATCTATAGTTCAACTGATGTTCTGTCATTTCTTCTCAAGAAAAGTGGTAAATTCCTTATCATGAATTTTAAAATATGTAATCATCCTAACAATTTATCCACACGTTTTTTTTTAAAAAAAATTCTCCATTTGATATCACCAATATTAAAATTCATCAACATAAGAATTTGGCAGTCTACTAGGATTAAGATTTTCCTAGGTCCCAAATGATAAACATACCATCAAAAATAAAAAATACACTTCACTATAAAAAAAATTCGTATAAATTATATATATATAAATACCTTATATCATAAATAATATTATAACATAAGAGTATTCAATGTAGTAAAATATTGGGGGTTAATTTTTGTTTATAAAACTCTGAATATAAAATTTTACCAACACCTAATTTAATAAATTCTCTTGGATAATGAGTTTTCTGGTATACTTTATAACATCAAATTATAAACAAGTTTATATAATATAATATAAAAATCTGATCTAATGAACAGTGGAAATAAAATATTTGTAGAAAAAGTCATAACAAAACTAAAATAGGCTTATAAAAATATCATATGAAAACTTATAGAACAATTCCTAATAAATATATTCAAATTAACCCAGAGTGAACAGGAGGTCTATGAACCCAGCTTTAGCTATCCGAGACCTAACCAAATGTAAGGTATATCTTCCAAGCCTCATAATCCCTTGATGTACCTAATCAGAAAAATTATTTGTCTGCATATCCTAAGGAACCATTGATCAAACTTATCAGAAAAACTTCTTTCTTTATATCCCTAATATCCCTCAATTACATGATTGGAAAAAATATGATTATAGAGAAAAAACCTTAAATAATTTATATCCAAATAACCATAATTTTATGCTTTAAGAAAACTCTATAAAGATTAAAATTGAAGCATACTGAAAAAAATATATATTTCAAAACTTCAACAGCAAATTTAGATAATAAATTTTGAAAATTATTTTTATACCTGAGGATGTGGTCTAATTTAAAGTCAATATTCCAACAACTGGATTAAATACTACCCAGGATCAGTTGCAATGACACCAAATAGACATCTTCTTCTCTTGTTGATTTCTTTATAACAACTCCCTATCTGAAAATTGTTAGATATAGAACCATTTTTATTCTTAGAATAGTTTCATCTAGAGGAAACAATAATTCTTCGTCCTTTATACTCTGTATATCTCTATCCATTGGGCTTAGTAAAACATAATATCAAAGATTTTGTATGTCTCTATTTGAGGATACTTAATTGATGGACTCTTTAGAACTTAATCTGATGGATTACATAGAAATTTTTATAATTTACTTTATGCAACTCAATTTTATAGACAATAATAACTCAATCCAAATGAATTTATAAGCCCTCTATATGATATATTTTGTATAGATTTGACTGATATACTTTCTACACATCCATCATATGTACTTGGTACATGTCATTCAGATATTCTAAATGAATATATATATATATTATAATATTGTATTTCTCAATCTTGTAAATCATATTATCTCCTTACAAAAACATTATAACTATAACTTTGAAAAAGATAATGATTATAAATATAAGAACATTTAAAGAGTAAATTGTGATTTTCAAAGGAAAGGATGAAAGAATAATTTAAACTTAATAAAAATTATCAATGTCTTTGATTTTATAAAATAAATTTTTTTTATTATCGAAATAATATTTATGTGGATTAAAAGTAAATCCAAAACCCAGTTTTTCCAAAATATCAATAAATTAAAAGAAAATATTAAAAATTGTTTATATTAGAAATTATTACATAATTACCAAAAAAATTTAAATATATTTTTTATAAATTAAGAATGGTATTTAAAAATTTATAGTTTTACTCATTAAACAAAAATTTTAACAATTAATCTATTTATAAAATTTTTGGTATCTTTCATATATTTATAATATAGTTTGGTAAAAACTGTATTTTTACTATTCAACTAAATATCATTAATTTTTGAAAATTTAAAAAACATTATCCTAAGATAATATTTTTATGATAAATCTTAAAATTTAATTTATTTTATCAAAATTAAATTATAAAATTTGAGAATTTAACTTTTAAATAAAATCATAAAATATAATGGAATTTGTTTTTATAAGAAAATAACATTTCAATGTACTAACCATTCTTATTCTTATATTAAGTCAATTATTAATAAAATTAGTTTTAATCATTTATTCATATCAAAATATACATTATTTATACACATAATATACCTTATATACTATATTTTTATTTTCTTAAGATAAAGCTCATAAAAATAAAATTTTACAAGAAAAAATGTCTATAAATAAATGAAATTATTTTTCATTTAGAAAAATTGATTTTATCAATGGATTAATATTAAATATGTCTTTTATTTTATTTTGAAATATCATTCATTATTTAGTTTTCTCTATTTTTACCCAATAATTCTACATTTACATCGTTATATTTATATAAAGTTTCACATATTGTTTTATTTTGGTGTTTCATGTGAAGAATTTTAACAACATAATGTTTATTTAATGGAAAATTATATAGTAAAATATTAGGGTGTTACATTCCCTCCCCCCTATAGTGACTCATCCATTTATTCCATTACAATACATCATTATAAAGATAAATAACATAATATTATTTCACATACAGGGTCCAAAGGTTTAGTGTCTTGCGAAAACTAGGACCATACATAACAATTACAACATCAAGAATAATCATTTATTCAATTTCTTCTTCCCTTTCTTCTTACTGGAACTTGACCTATCCTTATTACATGTATCCACCTGAGGATATACATCAAAACGGGTGAGATAAAGCCCAGTAAAAGGATAGATAAGAACAATATAGCATGGTGTGAGCATAATCATAACATAGGAAAAAAATCATGAACAAGAGGGAATCATTAATAATAGACTTGAAATGTGGCAATGCATAAAAAATGAAACATCATGTATTAGTTGTTTAATACCACACATACTTGTGAACAAAGATATAATATTTTTTACACATCATTTCACACATACTCATGAGATTAATCACTTTAACCAATGCATTTGAGCACTATATAATTCCGGGTGCACCCATCACATTGAAAAATTCATATTGAGATATATAATTCCAGGCGCACCCGTCACATCATAACATTATTATTTATCATTCATGGAATAATGAACATATTAAAAAAATAAACATAAATAACCCATGAAAATAAAGGGGTTTTATCTCATAATAACACATTCATAAACATTGGGTTCACAAAAGAAAGAGTGAATAACATACACGTTACAAGAAACGTCAATCTTGAATGAGAAGTAAAGGTGTGTTCTTAAAAGATGAGTTCTTTTGGAAAACATTTGGTTGGACATAAATACTAGTGAAAAACATGTATATCCCAAACAAAGAAAATAAAATTATTAACAAAATATTTTTATGGAGTAAACATATCAAAAAAGTGTGAAAGAAGGAGAACCCAAAGGATGAAAGTTGGGTTCGAGAATTTCCCTTTACCATATATCTGAACGCTTCCTTCTCTTTAATGTCCTTTATAATGGAATTATATTCCTTAATTTTAAATTAAAGAACCTTTTATACATTATTATGGGTCATTTTGGTTTCATTATGTTATTTTATGGGCCTTTTGATAAGTTATAGAGTTTAAAAACATTGTTCGGGAATGTTTGTTTTTATGGTTTTCTTGAGTGTTTCACATGTATTCATGAATTGAAGTTCATGTAGAACATGGATAAACATCCAGAAAATATATTAAATTTTATTAATGATATTACATAAGTTAAAATGATATTATAATTAATTACATTGTATACCATGTAGATTAATCATTAGATAAGAATTAAATGATGATTGTTTGAGTTAATTTGGGCGGTTTTTCGACCACAAAGAACTTGTTTTGATTAATCATTTAGTAATATGTACATAAGTTAGTTCTAGAACTTTAAATAGGACTTAATATATATAAAATATTTTGGTTAAACCATAAAAATGGTTTCATGACCAGATCTGAAGCAAGAAATTAAAAAAACATGTCGTTCTTAAAGGTGATAGATTAACACCTCACGAACAATGTATTCTTTTATAAAATAAAAGGAATAGAAAATGGGGGTTGTATGGTATAATATCCCAATAGTATCATAAAATTACAAAATATGTATTATAATAGAGTTACCATACAATTTTTACAAAGATAAATGGGGAGAGGATAATAAAAGAACTTGAAATTGAATGGGAATTAAATGAGAAGAGGGAGAGAAATTACCTCTTGAATCCTCCACTTGAGATCCTCCTTAAGGGGCCTGGGCTTGGTGTTTTGATGAGACCAGAAGATCTTGGACTTGGGTTAGGGTATAGGGAAGAGGATTGGGAGGAGTATAGACAAGTCTTGAAGCTTGAGAGGTGTGAGGAAGTAAGGGTGTGAAGGGTGGTATTTATAGTGGAGGGGAGAGTGGATTTCTCAATATAAAACTCATTAATTAACTATTTCCCCACAAGAAAATGAATAGTGAGTCTTACATTACCATGAATAGTAATTTTATAATGTGGCCCCGAACCTAGTGGGATTACATCAGTATAACATCATACATGACTCTATAATTATCTTATTTAGCTTATTTTGTAAATTATGGTATTTAAATATTCATAAAAAAATCAATTATTTCAGAAAAATACCAAAAATTCACCCCAACCTTTTTTAGATGTGTAGAATCCCAAAATTATTTCCATTTTTCAAAAATATATTTCTAAATATTGTTAATTTAATATTTAATTAGAATCATTGTTTACTTGAAAAAACAGTTTTTAAAATTAAAACTGATTTTATAATGCTTCCAAAAATTACTTAAGGTATTATAAAATTATCATAAATCCAGAATAAATAGATCTGTTAATTTATGATCACTTTTTAAGAAAATAAATTTTCTTTTAAATAAAATAATTAATTATTATTAATTATTTATGGGTTACAAAAATACCATTGCTTATAAGATGCCTAAATTTTATTTAATTATTAATGGGTGAGGTTACTATTATTTTGGGAAATATACTATTCATACGGGTCATATTGCTATTCATAAAGGAAGGTTACTATTCATAATTTATGTTACTATTCGCCAAAAATTATGTTGATTTTATTAGACACCAAAAATCATCTTGAACACAACCGTGTATGTCATATTTTCGAAATTCCAAACACAGAAGTGACAAACTTATGTTTAATGACCACTTATCACTTAGTAGTTCATTATGTTATGTTTTCATGTGATTTTATAATATATTTATAAGAAGTTAATTTCCACTAAAAAACTTTGGGTCATTACACCCCCCCCCCAAATAATTTGTATCATCATGGTTGTAATTAATACATACTAATGAAAATATCTAAGTGTATCTAAAAGATATGTGTGCTTCATGATATAATTAATAAAGAGATAGCAACCATAAAAACATACACTACTAAAAAACACTCCATTAACAATGTAATAATTGCCCTTTATCAGCATAAGAAATCCACTGACTACATTAGCATGGTTAATACACTACTGGAAAAGGGCTATTTGTGATGGTGCATTTGCGATGGGTTCCTATCTCAAATGATCTTTTGTGGTGGGGTCTAGTCGCAAATGGACCATTTCATAAAAGGTTCTCACAAATATTACATTTTGCGATCGTTCATCGCAAAAAGTAAATATTTGTGACGGGTAGTAGTATCTTCTCAATAAAGTTCAGAAAATTTTTTATAAAACCAATTGCGATGGACTGGCTACCCATCGTTAATACATTTCCTTATATTTTTAATAAACTTTTTGTGACGAATCATCGCAATTAATATTTGGGATGAGCCCGTCGCAAATAATGGAAAAAATATATAATATTAATATAAAATAAATAATAATATTAATATTAGTATAATAAAATTATTTATAAAATAATATTATTATAATAATATAAATATAAATATAAATGAAATAATAATAATAGAAGTAAAATAAAATTAATTATAAAATATTTAAATAATTTTATAATATTATTAGTATTAATATTAATAAAATTATAATATTAACATTATTAATATAATAAAAACCCAGGTATTCGAAAAAATATAAAAATATATTAATTAACAAAATATTAAATATAATAAAAAATTATATAAATTAGAAAAACAATAATATTCACAACAAAATAAAAAATGAACTATTTAAAACATTAAATTGTTAATATTACAAAAAAACATTCAAATGTTTCATTATAAAATAAATATACATTACTGAGGGGGAGGGTCATTAGGAGGAGCTGGAGGAGACAGTGGAGGGAACTCAATACCAAAACTAATAGTTAGATGTCGCATGTACTCTATGTTCTCCTATTACTACTGATACCACGATCAATAAATCTCATCCTGCATCTTCTGTTGCTACTGCTTATGTCGTAGGAACTCTTCCTTCTGCTACTGCTGCCACTGACATATCTTCTCCTACTCCCTATGTATAGTCTCTATAAGCTCACTCTAAGATTGTAGATTCTCCTAATATTGTGCAACATATGATGATGACTCCCCGCAATCTTCCCTCGACCTGGACGCTAACATCGCAGTGGTGCCATAAAAACTCCTAGGGGTCAATCGGGAGTCGATACGAACAACTTGGACTTCTCAAACGCATACTTGGTCACCTGCATCCATGCTCCCTCATCAAATCAGGGGGCACTGGTATGTCCATCAGTCCCGACCTATCTCTCAATATGTGTCTGAGATATCATGCCCTTATATGACTCGTTCTATAGCAATTTAAAATTAAAATAGTTAAAATATTATTTTTAGTTAAATTAAAAGCTCAAAAAATTATACTGACCATAATCTGACACTGGCGAGCACCTCTAAACTCTATAGTGGTTGGATTATTGTACATCCTCCTATAAACATCGTTCTCTGTAATATATGGTTGTGTGAGTACCTATATGAATATAAAATAAACCGTTTACATTTAAAGTTATATACAATATTTAAAAAATATATACTTACCATATGCTCTCTATACGTACTGAATGTTTGACTAATATCTTGATGATTCACACCATGTCTCCCATAATTTTTTCGGCCTACTTATGATATAATCTGAAACAGGCTACTCAACCAGTGTGAACATAATCCATCACAAAACTAAGATGAAATATTATCATGTCGGTGGACACAACATGTCTCATCAAACTCTTTCAATCATTCTTTCTCCATTGTGTTCCATTACAAATTGTGAAAAAACATTGTGAAACACGGATGTATTGCTCCCTTCCTTGTCTTCCAGATATCCTCACATGTGATTTAATCAATGGGATGTCATAAACCCTAAAAATAATTTATAATATGATGTTATTAATTATATTAATTTAAAAATAAATATTATTTATTTAAGTACCAGCCAATGCTCGAACATGCGGTGTTAGAGATCAATAGGAATCTGATCCCATGAATCCCATGTCTCAGAAAAATAATTTCACAATATAGTGCTCCATTTTCCATCATCTATATGTGTAAAGCTGTAAAAAATAACAATTAATCAAACAATTAGAATATAAGTAAGTTAATGAAAATTAACTAAAATACACAGGTAAACATACCTCTACCAGCATGGATCGAACTCAAAACATGGATGTCGGTCAAGGATATGGTCCGAAATCATTAATTTGGCAAGACCATGCCCCCTCTGAGTGATCCCTAAACCACTAGTAGTCTGAGGGACAGATGATCCTATATCCTGATCATTCAAAGGTATATCAACCTCCTGTAACAAATGATATAGATCCTCTTACATATAAAACATATAATGATTATTGTTATTAAATAGGTGAAAACAACTATTATATTTAGATATATATTATATATGATTACATCCAGCATTTAACTATTCCAATTTTTATCTTCATCCTCATATTCATATCGGTCAATTTCAATGTCTTAATATTCCTTCCCAGCATCATTAATTTCCATATTAGTTTTAGTTTCATCATCTCTTCTCATTTCAAATTCAGTTGTAACATCATTAACATCATCATCACCATCGACCCATAATTGTGGGGTATCATCAGTGATATTCATGTATATTCATGAAGAGGATGGATTTAGAGAAGTCTCTTGAAAATCTTCAATTCCTTTCACTTTAGCAGAACCAAATTCACATCCAGTAAACTTATTCTCTCATGATTTAATTTTTATTACGCTCGAACAATCTCCCAAATCTCTTGAAGTTGCATAGTAATTTTCATAATAAATTTCATATTCCTAATAAGCCAATAAAAATAGTTCATATTATCGAAGAATAATTTTATATTTAATATCAACGATTTTGTGGATCAGATGAACACACAATCCTCTCTCAGTATCCAACCACTGACATTTAAACATCGTTATTTAATGTTGTACTATATAACACAGTTCAATGATTTATTCCATCATTCCGTAAATGTCAAATTTAGTTTCTCTGTGATGAAATAATCTTAAGAAAAAACCACTATTAATTTTTTTTCGATTCCCCATATGCACATGTATGAAATAGAAAACAATTCACCACATATTCATAATAATATTTAACCATTTTGGATGGTGGGATACTCAATACACACAATTGATTCTCAATTTTATCAGCATGTTGAAATACCAGAAAATTTGAAAAATAATTATCACTATAACAAGTATTATATTGATTTTTTATATAAAATTTAAAATAATTTATGCTACCATGTTTTGAAACCAGTAGTTTTTTTTTATGACGTACTTCATAATGAGCTACTAAAATTTTTGGAAACTATTTCTTGATATGATTATCATATAACCTATAAATAAAATAAGATTAATGTAATGTTACAAAAATTATAGAATAAGTGATAGGAGTACTGACAGTACAATTGGTGTCATTTTTTCACAGTTGAACAAAATATATATATGAGCTCGGTGATGTTCATCATCTGAAAGATATCATTCATGAACTCTGCCAAAGCCAAGTTTATGATGATTGAAAACTTATAAATGGTGTCTCATGTCATCATTAACATTTTCCTTGTTACGTCTCATGTGGTAGTGTTTTAAGGGATATTCAAATTAAAAGTAATGAGAGAAGAAAAATGATATTTTTCTTGAAAATAAGCTTCTTCAATTGAGACTCCATATGATTCTTTTTTATGTACTTGTTATTCAATTTCTACATGGATATCTCTAATGGGTATATCCAAAAAAAACTGTACAGGACCTTCAAATTTTGTTTCACTGTAAAATGTAATATAAAATGTTCCCTTGAGTAAAAAAAGCTGGCAGGAAGATTTTTTAATGTTTACATAATATTAAAATGACATCTTCTTGATGTTTTCTTACTGCTTTGTATTTTGTTTTCGACACACAAATATTTCCAAAAACAATATGAAATTCTTGTTAGTGCATCCCAAATAAAATTATTTAATAAACCTCTTAATCCAATTAGTATAATTATTTCCATTAAAGCATGATAGTCATGGATTTTCAATCTAGTAATATGACCATTTCTAAAACATCTACCCAAATTCGAATCATAACCATCTACAAGTCTCAAATATATAATCCACTTAAAAGATAAAAAGAAACTCTCTTTGGACATTGTATAAGCTTTTTTTAGATTCATTAAAATCTGTGATCTGACATTTTCAAATAGTTCAAGTTTTGATCACTTTTAAATTTGGGCAAGATCTAATCATGCCTTTACATAATTTTTGGTCTTACCTAGTGTATCCAAAACTATATGAAATAAATTATGAAACCAACTCCCCTCAATATGCAACATATCAAACATGTAACAGAATAAAACATTAGACCAATATATAAAATCCAAAAAAATTCTCCGTTTTATCCAATTGTGATCTTTTCCAAAACCATCAATTTTATGTTGGTTTATTATTAGTCTAAATGTAATGGGAGTTAATAAAGAGATAATTTATTTTAATACTATTCCTGAGATCATTGTTGGAGGCCCTTCTTTTTCAACTGTTCCTTTTCTTAAACGATATTTTTTTTCTTTGAAAAGGATGATCGGTTGGAAGGAATCTGCGATGACACTTGGAAAAACAAGGTTTTTTTAATTGATAAGAATAAACGCTTTTCTATCTCTCATATAGTACGGACATGATTTTGGACCATTTGTACTCCATATGGATAACATTCCATATTTTGTGAATTCACTAATTGTCCATATCAATGCATCTTTTAGTATGAAGTTTTTTTTTCGCAGCTACATTATATGTACTGACATCATTACTCCATAGTGAATTTAACTCATCAATCAATAATTTCAAATAAACATCAATATTCTTTTCCGGAAGACCTAGAATTAATAAAGTAAAAAAAAGATATATGGATCCTTTATCAACATCCATAGAGGTAAATTGTATGGAGTTATAAATATAGTTTATAATTAATAATGACAACTGAAAGAACCAAATGGACAGAAACCATCAGTAAAAAGACACAATCGCATGTTTTAGTATATTAAAGAAAAATATGGATGAACTGGGTCAAAATGTTTCGAAAAATCATGATCAGATGGATGATTTATGCTTTTACCAGTTGAAATATTTTTTTGGTGCCATGACATCAATATTGGTGTGTCCTAAGACCTAAATAAATGCCGCAATCTGGGTGTGAGTAGGAAATATATCTATTTTTTATAGAAATAAATTCAGACTTCCCTAGTTGAGCTTCATTGTAGATTGATTGTCCACATGTAGGAGATCTATCCAACAAATCATTTTCACTATAATATAAGATGCATTCATTTGAATATGCATGAATATTCTCATAACCAGGAATCAGATTACAAACATGCCTCTTTCTATCAAAGAAATTTATAGGCAACACATTTCCTTTAGATAGTAGTGTTTTTAACAAATATAATATATAATGAAGAGAACTATTTGACATTCCACTATCTAATTTAATATCCATAAATTTATAAACTACTTAAAACATTCTAATCTTTCAACCAATATATAAGGCATCCTTATTGGACCACAACAAATCATATAAATGAGATGGTTTCAACTCAGGAGTTAAATCAATATCTTCCTGAGTTTTAGTTTTCTGAAAAGACGGACCTACCACATCATGTAATAAATTTTCAAACTATGTTGGATTAGGGAACAAGTTATTAGTATCTTCTCTAGAACTACTTTAATCATGTAGATACCAAAAAAATAATCTGGTTGAAATCCAAAATGAAATAAATGACCTCCAACATTTTCAAATGTGTCAAACATCCTCATAGCACATTTTTTACAAGTATACTTAATTGTCCCTTTTGAAAACAAAATTGGTTTTGATAATGAAAATTATAAGAAATCTAGAATATTTTCAATATATATAGGAATTAAAGTAGAACCGTTTGGATTCCTATGTTGATTTATCCAGGCACGATCATATAATAACAACTATTTTTGACTTCCTTGTTCTATATTTTACTAAAAATTGTGAAATAATTAGTTATTTTGTATAATTAGATATAAGATAAAGATTTTCCAAAAAAAAAGAAGTCAATTATTAATTATAAGTATTTTTTACAAATTATTGTTAATTACCGACGACACAATTTCCAGCAGATTGGCGGCATCTCTTTTTCCCAACGACTCGTCCCATTAGAACATTCATCGACTAAAATCACTATGAAAAGTCTACTATGATGTACAAATATTCATATTTATATGCACAAGGATAGAGTGCAATGAGGTCTCGTCGCACTTCTCTCCACGATCCTACAAACAAAAACTGATATTTTTACGTCAGAGAAAACATTTCATTGTGATTTCAGTTGGAGAAGTTCCAAGGAGATGAGTCATCAAGGAAAAGATCATCTTTTTTCTGATGAATCGCCTCCTTAAACATTTCTCCCACTGAAATCACTATGAAAAATCTGATTTGTTGTACATCCAATAAGATTTTTCTTACTGATTTTAGTGGTAGAAATTTAAAAGGAGCTTACGCATTGACCAAAAGGAATTCTGCCAATCCGTAGAAAATTGTTCCAATTTATCACAATGTACTCGAATTTATTTCAATTCATTACTAATTAATCCTAATTATTATTATTTATTACTATTTATTAATAATTATTACTATTTATTACTATTTACTACTAACTAATCCTTTTTATTACTAATTAACCCTATTTATTACTAAATTATCCAAATTAATCCAAATTAATCCTAATTAATACTAATTATTCCCATTTATTTCTAATTAATACGATTTATTACTAATTAATCATATTTATTACTAATTAATCCAATTTATGACTAATTAATCCTAATTAATCCTAATTATTACTAATTAATCATAATTAATCATAATTATTCCTAATTATTAATAACTAATCATAATTATATCTAATAAATCCTCATTATTACTAATTAATCCTAATTATTACTAATTATTTTTAATTATTACTAATTAATCTAATTATTACTAATTAATCCTAATTATTGCTAATTAGTCCTAATAATAACTAATTAATCCTAATTATTACTAATTAATCCTAATTATTACTAATTAATCCCAATTATTACTAATTAATCCTAATTATTACTAATTATTCCAAATTATTACTAATTATTACAAATTATTACAAATTATTCCTAATTATTACAATTTATTCCTAATTATAACTAATTAATCCAAATTATTGCTAATTAATCCTAATTATTACTAATTGATCCTAATTATTACTAATTAATCTATAGTATTACTAATTGTTCCTAATTATTCCAAATTATTACTAATTATTTCAAATTATTACTAATTATTTCTTATTATTCTTTATTATTCCTAATTATTACCAATTACTATACTAATTATTACCAATTTTTAATAATTATTACCAATTATTCTTAATTATTCCTAATTATTACTAATTAATCCTAATTATTACTAATTTGTCTTGATTATTACAAATTAATCCTAATTATTACTAATTAATCCAAATTATTACTAATTAATCCAAATTATTTCTAATTAATCCTAATTATTAAAAATTAATCCTAATTCTTACTAATTAATCCTAATTATTACTAATTAATCCTAGTTTTCACTAATTAATACAAATTATTACTAATTTACCCTAATTATTACAAAGTAATCCTAATTATTACGAATTAATCCTAATTATTACTAACTAATCCTAATTATTACTATTTAATACTAATTAAACCTAATTATTACTAATTAATCCTAATTATTACTATTTAATCCTAATTATTACTAATTAATCCTAATTTTTTCTAAATATTCCTAATTTTTTCTAATTAGTCCTAGTTATTACTAATTAATCCTAATTATTACTAATTAAACCTAATTATTACTAATTAAAGATAATTATTAAAAATCATTCCTAATTATTACTAATTATTTCTAATTATCACTAATAGTTTATAATTATTACAATTTATCACTAATTATTAAAATTTATTACCAAATATTAAAATTTATTATTAATTATTACTAATTATTTATAATTAATACTAATTATTACTAATTATTTCTAATTAACACTTACACATAATTATTGATAAAAATAAATAATGAAAAAACATATATCTAATTCTAATTTAATTTAATTACATCTAATTAAACTATAAATAATTCAAAATAAAATAAATTAACTAAACAATAAAAAAATAGATAAATACCTTGAAACAGAAACTTTTGAAGTATAAAATCCAAGGATTATGTTCCGATTTAAAAGTTTAAATTATGAAAAATTTAAGAAAAAAAATCAAAAGAAAGAGAGAGAGAAGTTGAGAAAAAAAGTATAATGAAAAGAAAAATAGATGAGGGTATATATTGGTTAGTATATTGGCGTCGGGATTATTTGTGACAGGTTTACCGTCGCAAAGAGTGGCATTTGCAACGGGACCCATTTCAAATAGCCACTCGATAAAAATTTATTTGTGATGGGGCCCATCGCAAATGGGCACCTACCGACATATTATTTGTGACAGGACAAGTATCTGTTTGCAAATACTAAAAATCAACGTCGGGCATTTGCGACAGGAATAAGAACCCATCACAAATGTCCTTCCCATGGTTTGGCACATATTTCGCGCCAAACCTTTTGTGACGGGTCATTACTCCCCCGTGAAAAATATCTATTATTTGCAATGGGTGAATAGTGTCATTCCAAATAACCCCTTCTGACGGGTTATTTGCGACGGGCCCCTCACCAATCACAAATGGTCGTTTTTTCCCTAGTGAAAGTCCATGGCTTTTATCAGCGCTAAAAAAGAACTGATAAATAGGTAAATTTATCATCCCAAATAAAAGAGCTGATAAATCATACTTTTATCAGTGCTTTTATTTAGCCCTGATAAAAGTGTGTTTTATGAGTTCTTTTTAATGCATTGATGAAGATAGGCTTTATTATTGCCTATATAAGAACTAATAAAGGTATCATTTATTATCACTTTTAAAATATCTAATAAAGGGTAGCATTATGAGTTCATTTAGTATCACTGATAAAGGGTAGCTTTATCATCATATTTAGTAACACTGATAAACATAAAAAATACAGTGTAATGCTGCATCACACTGCATGACCAGAAATAGGTGCAATGTGCTGCAATAACACATTGCATCAGTAGAAAAAGCAACAAAAATTAACAAAAATAAGATAAAACTATTGAATTTAAATGAAATGAAATTTATAACACAAATAACAGAAAAAGAAAACAATGATATAGATTATGTCGGTTGTTTTTTCAACTAAAATTAATGTACATTTTGAATAAAAAGGTGCACTTGGAGTCATACATGTCACACCGTGAGTCGAATTGAGGTTTGACTGATTCCTATAAATCTCCAATGACTTATGGATCATTTTCCTAAACATCCAAAATAGTCGAAATGTGTTTGCTTGGTTTGGAGTATGGCAGTTGTTTTTTGATTAAAATTAATGTCATATTTGAATAAAAAGACGCACTTGGAGTCATACCGATCACACCATGAGTCATATTAAGGTGTGTATTATAATGACCCATACTTTACATACATTGTTAGTACTTCCAAATTTAATTACACTTATTACAACATATAAAAAAACCATGAAAGGACTATATAGGTATAGTGTCTTTAGAAAATGCGAAACATAAACAACTGGTTCATAAAGCATCTACATTGTCTCCCATTTATTTCATCAAATCTATAGTCCCTTTTGGCATATCTTACTTAATACCCTTCTTCCTGACCTGGGGAAAGAAAACATACAAAAGGGTGAGCTCAAATGCTCAGTAAGGGTAAACAAAAGAAATATCAATCACATCAAATTCATAAGAACATAACATTTTGGAAATATTACCCTGCAAAAGAGATCATAATTTCCTAACATGGGATAAATCATGGTAGTGAAATGTAATCACAATAATCATAACTTAAAATAAGGAACTTTTTGGAATACACACATAATCATATAGAATCATTTCTTAGTAGTCAAGACTCATTTCCAAGACTATCTTAGTGGACAAAGTCCATTTCTGAACTGAGTTCACTCCTCGTTTTAGTCCTGTTTCACTGAACCAGTTTAACCTTCCATTCCAGCCATGTCTATATCATGAGATATAAAATCTTTACCCAATGTATTGGAGGGAGATATAGGTCCCACCCATCTCATAATGATACCATTCTTATGTGTTCCACAAAATCATAAATCATACATCATTGCATAACTCATGTAATAAAAATGGGATTCTTAAACATCGTGGCATCATAAAACAATTCATATAAGATAAATGAATTCATAAAAATAATTCCATCACAACATAATCAAATCAACGTAAAAATAGGGATAGAAATAGAACCCTATATTATCTTAGATGGAAAATAATTTTGATAAAACACTTGAACTTTATTCTTGAGGAAAATATCTTTTCTACTTCAAAAACATTTTTCCTTTCTTAACATGTCAAAAAAATTTAAACTAAAAGAAGTTGATTAAAAATAAACATGAAAACTTGTAAATGAGGCTTCTTGGAAATAATATTTTAAAAATCTGTTCATGCCGTATAAGTTAAAAAACATTCTTCTCATACTTTTGTCGGAAAAGTCAAAAAGTACCTCGTACGAAAAACGACAAAAGATTCCTTTCATATCGTTTACTAAAAACTCACTGAAGGGTAAAATTGGATTTAAACAATTTTAGGTGGATGGAAACAATATTACATATTGAGGGAACATGGATGTGGATGATAAAATACACCCCAGTAAATACCAAAGTATAAACAATCTCAGATAAAAATGAGATTGTGATATTTTCCCTTACCTTAGGTCTGATTTGCTTCGTAAGTGTCTGAACCTCCTATATAATGATTTAAATAATGTCATTTACTTATTACAGAATCATACTCATTTTTATGATATCATATATGGTCATATTCTTAGCTTCTTATTAGTAATATTTCATTGATACTTGTTATTCGGGTGTTTATTACTTTTTGTTCTTATGCGTGTTTTGTCGAATAAATTCTTATTAATCTCTTTAGGTTATAGATACATCATTCCCAGAATGTTATTAGTGTACTATATATCATATTTATTCATTAAATTCATTTATATAATCATTGTGCAATGAAGATCAGGTAGAACGAATCGCATCACATCGTGGAGACAGTATTCCGTACGTACGCACGAGCGATGATATCATTCCCATGATCGTGGAATTGTATTGGACTGTATGTATACTATTTCATAATCAATACCAATTTAAAATAATCATATATAGTTATTTATTTAAACCATTATACCCATCCAATTAAGGTGGTGATGGAAAATAGATTACACCACGGCGTGGAGACGGTATTCTGTACGTACGCACGCGCGGTGATTTCGTTTTCCGTAGGATGGATAGATGGTGAAATAGGGTTGTTTCATACTTATAATAACATATCAGTATATGAGTGATACTTATTTTATTACTTCATAATAAAACAACTAGAGAAGAAGAAGTAGAATAAGAAATACAGTTGAAAGAATCGGTAATGGACATTACCTCTTCTTTGAAGCGGCTCTTTGAGACCTCCTTTTAGGGCACTAAAATTGGTCTTTGAAGAAGACCAGGACCTCTAAGATTTTTCTAGGGAAGTGGGGAAGTGAAATGGTTAGGGTTTCGCCTAGATTGAAGGCTCAAATTGGTGTGAGGATGAGAGGGAGGAGGTGCCCTTTTATAAGGGAGGAGAGGGGCACCTTTGGAAATATAAGAAATATTAGTTTATATTAAATCCCAACCCCACTTAAAAACATCCAAAATGACTCATATCAGAAGATTAGATGATATAGGGTTGTAAGCTCATATACCAATAAAATATATACATTTTAGGAATTTATTTTAAACATTATCAACTTGATTTATCCTTATTTATCAATTTAATTTTATTTGTGGTTATAATATTCTAAATTTTAAATTATTATAAATAATTACATATGTGTTGTGAATTTTTCCAAATTTGACACTCTATGACATTATCCACCATATAAATTGTAATTTATAATTTTTAAATATTTTTGTGATTTTTAAACAATTTTATAATATGTTATTTTTATTAAATAACAATAGTGTCAATTTTGACACTATTCATTTATTTGAATTTAAATAAAATATATACAGAAGATATGTTCCAAATAAAATCTTTAATATATTCATAAAATGTCATATGTATCTACAAAATTAGTGGAGCACATTAAATAGTTCATATAATATTTATTTTAATATTTTTAAAACCATTTATTTGATATTTTAATTAATAAAATAATTTCAACATCACTATTGTGTCATAATTAATGACAATTATTTAATCCCTAAAAATTATAAATAAATTCCTATGATGTAGATAATTGTATTATATTTCTGGACACTATTCATGTTCGAAGTTTCATTAAGTTTATCACTAATTTAAAATTATTATACTTATAAGATTTAAGAAAGTGACATGTTGTCAAATTCTTTGGTTTTAATAATAATTAAATTATTTTCATGGTAAAAAGTCCATTAAATAAATCTAATCTGACCCTTAGGTTATATGGGTATACTTTTAGTCATCCAATAGTATTTTGGCAGGTGTTAGGGTAATTTTATAATCTTATATTTATCCTTAATTACCCGATTTACATTTAACTATGGTAAATAAAATTTACCGTAGTTACTATTCATAATGCCCAAAATTAAAAAGTAGCCTATTAAGATAATTTGGACCCACTGATTCTAAATATGGAATCCATTTTTCAAAATTCAAAACATATAAGTTTTAGTAATTAATTTAAAATAAATCCCTTTGTTAAGAAAATGGGTTTTAGAAGTTAAAACATTTCCAAAGATTGAAATGTTTTTACCTATGAATTTAATGTGAAATCAATGCTAATGACATAAATTATATTAAATGGTAAAAATATATTCTATTTATACTTTAAAATCATTCAATATTATAATTTAACCATATAAATTATCTCAATGAAAAAAGTTGTTTTTAATTAAAAATTAGCGTATTTTTACTATTCATCAAAATATGAAAGTTATCAGAAATATATCAAAAAAATTTCCAAAGTAAATTTTTATACCCTGATTCAAAAGAAGAATTTTATTTTGTCAAATTTAAATTATAATCATGTCAAAAACTAGATTTAATGTGGGTGCACCATCAAAAGGTGGCAAAACTGCATTTTTTGAAAAATACTAGTTTTACTCGAAAAATTTATTTTCTTCTCTTACCATGTTCTAGAAAATGTGTATGATAAATAATAAAATTCAAAATGTAGTTAATACTATTCATAATGGCTAGTTCATAATAATATATCGTTGTTTAGTGAAACCCGGTATTGCATACTACACACGCTATCGAGGAAGGTCGCGATTGCGTGTAATGAAAGCCAAGTTCGTATTGTGTGCTGTGAAAGATTCCTTTGGTGTTGTGTATAACATAAGACATAAAAAAATATTTCTCATATAATCTCAGGGTGTTACATTCTACCCCCCTTAAAATGAATTTCTCCCTTGAAATTTTTCACTTCATTATAAACAGATGAGGATACCTCTCCCTCATCATATCCTCAAGTTCCCATGTAGCTTCTTCTAATTGGTGGTTCCTCAATAAAACTTTCACCAAGAGAGTGGTCTTGTTCCGTAGGAATTTTTCACTATGATCGAGAATCTCTATCAGTTGTTCTTCATAAGAAATATCTTGTTCCAGCGGTACAACTTCTGAGCTGAGTACATGTGAAGGGTCAGGTATGTACTTTCTCAGGAAAGATACATGAAACACATCGTGAACTTGAGAGAGATTCTGTGGAAGTGCCAATCGGTAAGCTACCTTCCCAACACGATCCATAATTTCAAAAGGACTGATATAACTAGGGCTCAACTTTCCCTTCTTTCCAAATCTCATGACCCTCTTCCAGGGAGATATTCATAAGAACACTTTATCACCTACTTCAAACTCTAGGTCTTTTCTTCAGTTGTCGGCATAACTTTTCTGTCGACTCGGAGTAGCTATTATGTGTTCTTGAATAGATCTGACCATTTCTTCCATTTCATCAACAAGATCAGGTCCTAATAGCTTTCTTTCCCCAACTTCATCCCAGCAAGTTGGAGTCCTGCATTTCTTTCCATAGAGAGCTTCATAAGGATCCATCTGAATATTGGAGTGAAAGCTATTATTATAAGAAAATTCCACCAAAGGTAGGTGTTGATCCCAACCACCTTTGAAATCTATAGAGCACGCTCTGAACATATCTTCTAGTGTTTGAATTTTCGTCTCAGACTGACCGTCTGTCTGAGGATGATAAGCAGTGATGAAACTCAACTCTGTATCCATAGTATGCTGAAGACTTCGCCAAAACTTTGAGGTAAACCTCGGATCCCGATCAGATATAATAGAAAGTGGTACTCCATGCAATCTTACCACTTCCTTTACATATATCCTGGCAAGCTGATCTAGATATAAATATTCACTAATAGCAATGAATTGTGCAGACTTTGTAAGACGATCAACTATGACCAAAATAGCATTATTGCCTTTTGATGTTTTAGGAAGTCTGGAGACAAAGTCCATAGTGATGTTTTCCCATTTCCATTCGGGTATGGGTAATGGTTGTAACATCCCCTTAGACTTCTGTCTCTCTGATTTAACTTGCTGACAAACCAAGCATCGAGAGACATATTCAGCAACATCTCTTTTCATGCCATCCCACCAGAAGTACTCTTTCAGGTCCCTATACATCTTCGTGCTTCCAGGATGAATAGAGAATGAAGAACTATGAGCCTCATCCAGCAGCTCCTTCTTTAATTCAGGGATGGGAGGAACACAAACCCGATTCCTGAACTTTATTATCCCATCACAATCAAGGTTGAATTCAGGAACATTTCTCACCTTCTTTTGTAACTCTACATCTTCTTTTTGTGCCTCTTTAATCTTCACATGTACAGATGGTTGAACATTCATTTGAGAAAGATACAATTTTCCCCCTTCCATTATAATTCCAAGATCCATCCTTTGTAAATCCATAAATATTGGATCTTTTGTGATCCTCATCATGGATAAACTAGCATGGTCTGGTCGAATTAATGCATCTTCCACCGTGTTTTCTTTCCCAGGGTGGTAATGAATTAAGCAGTTGTAATCTTTAATCAACTCTAATCATCTTCTTTGATTCATATTAAATTCCTTTTGTTTGAAAATATACTTTAAACTTTTATGATCAGTATAAATGTCACACATTTCTCTATAAAGATAATGCCTCGAAATCTTTAATGCAAAGATTACCGCAGCTAACTCCAAATCGTGATTTGGGTAATTTTGCTCATGGATTTTCAACTATCGTGAGGCATATGCTATCACCATATCATTTTTCATAAGAAAACACCCCAATTCCTTCTTGGATGCATCACTGTAGATCAAAAACCTTTATCCACTACAAGGAAGTGTGAGTATAGGTGCACTGGATAACCTTCTTTTCAACTCCTTTAAATTATCTTCACATTCCTCCATCCAAACTAACTTAACTCCTTTCCGAGTCAACATTGTGAGTGGATTATATAATCGTGAAAAATATTTCACAAAACGTCGATAATATCCAGTCAAACCAAGAAAACTTCAGATCTCAGTTACTGTTGTTGGTCTTGACCATCTTTTGATAACCTCTGTTTTTGTTGGATCCACAGATATCCCCTCTTTTGAGATTATGTGACCCAAAAATGCAACTTTTTTAATCCAAAATTCACACTCGGTAAATTTGGAATAAAGATTATCCTTTCTCAGGGTCTTCAATACAATTCTCAAGTGATATTCATGTTCTTCCTTACTCTTTGAGTAGACAAGAATATCGTCTATAAAGACTACCACAAACTGATCAAGATATTCTCTAAAGACTCTATTCATCTGATCCATGAAGATAGTAGGGGCATTAGTAAGACCAAATGGAATCACTATAAATTCATAGTGTCCATACCTTGTACGGAAAGCCGTATTTGGTATATCCTCCCTTTTGACCCTTAATTGATGATACCCTGAACGAAGATCAATCATGGAAAAGTATTGAGCTCCGCGTAGTTGGTCAAATAAGTCATCAATGCGTGGGATAGGATATCTGTTCTTGATAGTGATCTTGTTAAGTTCTCGATAATCAATGTAGAGTCTCATTGATCCATCTTTCTTATTAATAAACAGAACAGGTACTCCCCAAGGTGACGCACTAGGGCATATGAATCCTTTATCAAGATTCTCTTGGAGTTGCTTCTTCAATTAATGTAACTCAATTGGGTCCATTCTATAAGGTGTCTTTGAAATTGGTAATGCACCTGGTTCGAGTTCTGTTGAAAACTCAACTTCACGATTTGGTGGAAGACATGACAATTCTTCCGGAAAGGCATCATCAAACTCTCGTACAATGGGAATATTCTTAATCGTGAGTTTCTCACAAACCATTTGAGATAAATAACCTTCATTTAGTGAATCAAGACCCATAAGATGGCAGAAATTTCCACTGGAAGGTTATGTTCATCCTTGCATCGATAGACGATCATAGATTGATCTTGAATATGAAAAGTGACTTCCCCTCTTTGGAAATTGATATGAGCTCCATATAAAGAAATCCAATCCATGCCAAGAATCACATCAAATTCCACTATAGGAAGGATCACAAGATTTTCAGGAAGCACATTCCCACAAACTTCAATCGGAGAAGAATTGTAAACTTTTGATGCGACTATTATGCCATTAGGAGTTGTCACAGCCAACTCAACATCTAATTGTTGAGGTAATATAGTGATACCCTTAGAAAAATATTCAGAAATAAATGAGGGGGTGGATCCAGAATCAAATAAATCATTTGCTACTTTAGAGTGGATGGTAAGTGTACCTCTCACCACTTTGTTGTCGTACTCCACATCGCCAATAGTAATTGCATGTGACTTTCATTTTTCTTTTGGCCTTAAGAGTTTGTTGATGTCGATCATCATCATCAACCCTTGGATTTGGGCATTGATTGGCATAATTCCCCATATCCTTGCACTTGAAACATTGAAGAGTAGTATGTTCATTCTATGTATCCCTTCCTTTTTTTGCATCATTAGACATCTTCTTCCCATTATTTTTACATTCAATTGCCCGATGACCTTCTTTTCCACACTTATAACATTTTCTTGTCCACTTAAGACAATTTCCTCCATGTTTCTTTCCACACATTGAGCATAAGGGAAAACTCATCTTCTTTTCAGTGTGGCCTTTAGATTTTCCTTTGAATTCCATTTTACTCTTCTTATCAAACCCATGTGACTGATATGTTACATCAATCTCCATCTCAACCTTGAGAGCACATCGAACAATTTCCTCGTAGTTATTGAAGTCCCTTTTGGCTAACGCCCTTCGAAGACTTGGTTTTAAGCCACTAAAGAATCGATCGATCTTACTCTCAGGTTGGATAATAGTACCAGAAGCATACCTTGCAAGTCTTGTAAAATTTGCTTCATAGGTACCAACAGATTAATCATCCTTTTGCTTCAGTTCAAGAAACTCTTTCTCCATATTTGTTCGGAGAATACGAGGGAAGTACTTATTATTGAAAAATAAGTTCTTGAACTAGTCCCATTCCATGGACTCAATTTCATCTCTTGGCCTCATATTCTTGATAAGATTCCACCATTGATCAGAATCACCTTCCAAAAAATACACTGCTAAGATGACTTTATCGTGTTCAGAACATTGAAGAACTGAAAATATCTTTTCAATAGTACTGATCCATTGTTCATCAACTAATGGATCAGTAGACCCGCTGAATGAAGGCGGAAGCCGCCTCATGAAGGATTCAACAGAATCTTGCTCCTTCTTTTGCTCATTTGGATGTCCTCCATGAATCGTAGCTTGAGAAAGTTGTGTGAGCATGGCTAAAAGATTTTTCATTCCAGCTCCCATAATGTTTGGTTGCTAAGGGGGACAATCATTGCATTGCCCGTCGCATTCCGCATTAACACGGTTCCTTTGAGTTCCAATCATTGACTAAATCCAAGAAGAATAGTGTGAGAAACACTAATTATAATAGGAAAACCACATAATCAAGAATAATATTTCACACTTATGGTTTTATCCTAGTTTATTCATGGTCATTTCTAAAACACTAATATTGTGTTCTATGCTTAGACTTATCCTTAGGATTCTTACTAAGGCTTTCACATCCTAGTTTCCAAAGGTTGACTATACCTTTCCTCTGATACCAACTATAATGACCCATACTTTACATACATTGTTAGTACTTAAAAATTGAATTACACTTATTACAACATATATCAAAACCATGAAAGGACCGTATAGGTATAGTGTCTTTAAAAACTGGGAAACATAAACAACTTGTTCATAAAGCATCTACATTGTCTCCCATTTATTTCATCATATCTATAGTCCCTTTTGGAATATCTTACTTAATACCCTTCTTCCTGCCCTGGGGAAAGAAAACATACAAAAGGGTGAGCTCAAATGCTCAGTAAAGGTAAAAAAAATAAATATCAATCACATCAAATTCATAAGAACATAACATTTTGGAAATCTTACCCTGTAAAAGAGATCATAATTTCATAACATGGGATAAATCATGGTAGTGAAATGTAATCACAATAATCATAACATAAAACATGAAACTTTGTGTCATACACACATAATCATAGAGAATCATTTCATAGTAGTCAAGACTCATTTCCAAGACTATCTTAGTGGACAAAGTCCATTTCTGAACTGAGTTCACTCCTCGTTTCAGTCATGTTTTACTGAACCGGTTTAACCTGTCGTTCCAGCCATGTATGTCTCATGAGATATAAAATATTTACCCAGTGCATTGGAGGGAGATATAGGTCCCAACCATCTCATAATGATACAATTCTTATGTGTGCCACAAAATCATAAATCATACATCATTTCATAACCCATGTAATAAAAATGGGATTCTTAAACATCATGACATCATAAAACAATTCATATAAGACAAATGAATTCATAAAAATAATTCCATCACAACATAATCAAATCAATGTAAAAATAGGGATAGAAACAGAACCCTATATTATCTTAGATGGAAAATAATTTTGATAAAACACTTGAACTCCATTCTTGAG
The DNA here is from genome assembly GCA_963277665.1 of Viscum album. Taxonomy (NCBI): domain Eukaryota; kingdom Viridiplantae; phylum Streptophyta; class Magnoliopsida; order Santalales; family Viscaceae; genus Viscum; species Viscum album. The sequence continues at coordinate 1,649,329,400 of OY728121.1, read as the reverse complement.
TAAAATATCCTTTCTACTTCAAAAACATTTTTCCTTTCTTAACATGTCATAAAATTTTAAACTAAAAGAAGTTGATTAAAAATAAACATGAAAACTTGTAAATGAAGCTTCTTGGAAATAATTTTTTAAAAATACATTCATGCCGTATAAGTTAAAAAACATTCCTCTCGTACTTTTGTCAGAAAAGTCAAAAAGTACCTCGCACGAAAAACGACAAAAGATTCCTTTAATATCCTTTACTAAAAACTCACCGAAGGGTAAAATTGGATTTAAAAAATTTTGGGTGGATGGAAAAAAATATTACATATTGAGGGAACACAGATGTGGATGATAAAATACACCCCAGTAAATACCAAAGTATAAACAATCTCGGATAAAAATGAGATTGTGATATTTTCCATTACCTTAGGTCTGATTTGCATCGTAAGTGTCCGAACCTCTTGTATAGTGATTTAAATAATGTCATTGACTTATTCCAGGATCATAATCATTGTTATGATATCATATATGGTCATATTCTGAGCTTCTTATTAGTGATATTTCACTGCTACTTGTTATTCGGGTGTTTATTACTTTTTGTTCTTATGCGTGTTTTGTTGAATAAATTCTTATTATTCTCTTTAGGATATAGATACCTCATTACCAGAATGGTATTAGTGTACTATATATCATATTTATTCATTCAATTAATTTATATAATAATTATTCAATGAAGATCATGTAGAACGAATCACATCACATTGTGGAGACGGTATTCCGTACGTACGCACGAACGATGATATCATTCTCATGATCGTGGAATTGTATTGGAGTGTATGTATACTATTTCCGAATAAATAACACTTTAAAATAATCATATATAGTTATTTATTTGCATCATTATACCCATCCAAGTAAGGTGGTGATGGAAAATAGATTACACCACGGTGTGGAGACGGTATTCCATACGTATGCACGCGCGGTGATTTATTTTTCCGTAGGATGGATAGATGGTGAAATAGGGTTGTTTCATACTTAAAATAACATATCAGTATACGAGTGATACTGATGTTATTACTTCATAATGAAAAAACTATAGAAGAATAAGTAGAAGAAGAGATAGAGTTGAAAGAATCGGTAATGGACATTACCACTTCTTTGAAGCGCCTCTTTGAGACCTCCTTTTAGGGCACTAAAATTGGTCTTTGAAGATTACCAGGACCTCTAGGATGTTTATAGGGAAGTGGGGAAGTGAAATGGGTAGGGTTTGGCCGAGCTTGAAGGCTCAAATTGGTGTGAGGAGGAGAGGGAGGAGGTGCCCTTTTATAAGGGAGGAGAGGGGCACCTTTGGAAATATAAGAAATATTAGTTTATATTAAATCCCAACCCCACATAAAAAATTAAAAAATAATTCATATCCGAAGATTAGATGATATATAGTTGTAATATCATCAACCAATAAAATTTAGACAAGTTAGGAATTTATTTTAAACATTATCAACTTGATTTATCCTTATTTATCAATTTTATTTTATTTGTGGTAATAATATTCTAAATTTAAAATTATTATAAATAATTACATATGTGTTGTGAATTTTCCATAATTTGAAAATTTATGACGTTGTCGACCATATAAATTTTAATTTATAATTTTTAAATATTTTTGTGATTTTTAAACAATTTTATAATATGTTATTTTTATAAAATAACAATAGTGTCAATTTTGACACTATTCATTTATTTCAATTTAAATAAAATATATACAGAAGATATGTTCGAAATAAAAGCTTTAATATATTAATAAAATGTCATATGTATCTAGAAAATTAGTGGAGCATATTAAATAGTTCATATAATATTTATTTTAATATTTTTAAAACCATTTATTTGATATTTTAATTAATAAAATAATTTCAACAACACTATTGTGTCATAATTAATTATAATTATTTAATCCTTAAAAATTATAAATAAATTCCTATGATGTATATAATTTTATTATATTTCTAGAGACCATTCATGTTTGAAGTTTTATTAAGTTTATCACTAAATTATAATTATTATACTTATAAGATTTAAGAAAGTGACATGTTGTCACATTCTTTGGTTTTAATAATAATTAAATTATTTTAATGGAAAAAAGTCCATTAAATGAATCTAATTCGACCCTTAGGTGATATGGGTCGACTTTTAGTCATCCAATAGGATTTTGAAAGGTGTTAGGGTAATTTTATAATCTTATATTTATCCTTAATTACCCGATTTACCTTTAACTATGGTAAATAAAATTTACCGTAGTTACTATTTATAATTCCCAAAAATAAAAAGTAGTATATTAACATAATTTGGACCCACTGATTCCAAATATAAAATAAATTTTTCAAAATTCAAAACATATAAGTTTCAGTAATTAATTTAAAATAAACCCTGTTGTTAAGAAAACGGGTTTTAGAAGTTAAAACATTGCCAAAGATTGAAATGTTTTTACCTATGAATTCAATTTGAAATTAATGCTAATGACATACATTATATTAAATGGTAAAAATATATTCTATTTATACTTTAAAACCATTCAATATTATAATTTAACTATATAAATTATCTCAATGAAAAAAGTTGTTTTAAATTAAAAATTAGCGTATTTTTACTATTTATCAAAATATGAAAGTTATCAGAAAAATATCAATAATTTATCCAAAGTAAATTTTTATTCACTGATTCAAAAGAAGAATTTTATTTTTTCAAATTGAACTTATAATCATGTCAAAAACTAGATTTAATGTGGGTGAGCCATCAAAAGGCGGCAAAACTGCATTTTTTTAAAAACACTTATTTTACCTGAAAATTTTATTTTTTTCTCAAACCATGTTCTAGAAAATGTGTATGATGAATAATAAAATTCAAAATGTAGTTAATACTATTCATAAAGGCTAGTTCATAATAATATATCGTTGTTTAGTGAAACCCGGTATTGCGTACTACACACGCTATCGAGGAAGGTTGTGATTGCGTGTAATGCAAGCCAAGTCCATATTGTGTGCTGTGAACGATTCCATTGGTGTTGCGTATAACATAAGACATAAAAAAAATATTTCTCATATAATCTCAGGGTGTTACATGTATGATCCCTACACATCACAAATCACGCGTATGGATCATTTTTCTAAACTACCCAAAAATCTGAATTCATTTTCTTGGTTTTGAGTATGTCCGTTGTTTTTTCCCAAATATTACTGTCAATTTTGAAAAAAAGACACACTTGGAGTCATAATGGTCACACCGTGCAATGTATTGAGGTGTGTCTAAATGATACACAACCCAAATGACTCATGGATCATTTTTCTAAAGGTTCAATACAATTTGAATTTGTTTCCTCGGTTTTGAGTATGCCACATGTGTTTTTTACTAAAATGTCATTTTAAACTTGAAACACGCACATTGAGCCATACATGTGGAATCATGTGTGGGATTGACCTGAGACTGATACATACATGTCAAAATTGAATTGTGGATAATTTTCCCAAATTATCAAGACAATTCCAACATGTTTCCCCGATTTTTAGTGAGGGGCACTTTTTGTATTAAAATGTTAATTTTAATCTAATGACGGACACTTAGAGTCATATCAGTCACACTGTGTGCCAGATTAAGGTTCTGATGATCCCTATAGTCAAAAATGATGTATGGATAATTTTCCAAAAGTAACAAATCAATCAGAACGTGTCTCCTCAATTTTGAGTATGTCAGTTGTTTTTTCACTAAAATTAATGTTAATTCTAAATAAAAAAATTCACTTGGAGACATACCTATCAGACAGTTTGTTAGATTGAGGCTTGGTTTAATGATACATATCCCAAATGACTCATAGATCATTTTCCAAAATTATCAAAACAATCGGTATGTTTTTCCTCAGTTTTGAGTACACCACGTGTTTTGTTGTAAAATTTCATTTTAAACTGGAAACATGCACTTTGAGCCAAAAAGATAGCATTGTGTGTGGGATTTATATGAGAATGATTCATAAATTTCAAAAATTAATTATTAATTGTCGTACCAAATTATCAGGACAATCCAAGGTTGTTTTCTCAGTTTTCAGTGGGTGACACTTTTTGTATTAAAATGTCAATTTTAAATTGATAACATACATTATGAGTCATATCGGTCACACCGTCTATCTGATTGAGGTGCGAATTATCCCTACAAATCAAAAATGATGTTTGAATCGTTTTCCTAAATTAAGCACACAATTTGGATGTGTTTTCTCGGTTTTGAGTATGTTAGTTATTTTTTCACTAAATTTAATGTCAATTATGAATAAAAAAAGATGCACATGGAGACATACTAGTCACACTATCCATTGTATTAAGGCTTTGATGAGTGATACACATCCCAAATGACTCATGGATCATTTTCCTAAAGTATCCAAACAACCAGAATCGGTTTCCTCATTTTTGAGTACGTCACGTGTGTTTTTTACTAAAATGTCATTTTAAAATGAAAACATTCACTCTGACACATATATGTTTCATTGTGAAGGGTTTTTGCATGAGACTAATTCACATAAATCAAAAATTAATTAAGAATAGTTCTCAAAAATTATGAATACAATACATTTTTTTTGCTCAGTTTTCAATTAGTGACACTTTTTGTACCAAAATGTCAATTTTAAACAGATAACCGACCCTTGGAGTCAAACTAGTAACACTATGCCTCAGATTGAGGTGTTTCTAGTCACTACACATCCAAAATGATGTGTGGATCATTACCCTAAATTACCATAACAATCCTAATGCATTTTCTCTGTTTTGAGTCTTTCAATCTTTGTTCACTAAAATTAATGTTAATTTTGAATAAATAAGATGCACTTAGAGTCATACCAGTCACACCATCCATTGGATTGAGGGGGGTCTAAATGTTAAACATCACAAATGACTCACGAATCATTTACCTAAAGTATCAAAACAATCAGAATGTGTTTACTTAGTTTTGAGTACGCCACATGTGGTTTTTTAAGTAAAATGTTATTTTAAAATGGAAACATGAACTTTGAGTCATACATGTGGCATCATGTGTAGCATTGGGATGAGATTGATTTATAAAGGTAAAAATTTAATTATGATTTATTTTAACCAATTATCAAGACAATGTGAGTGGGTTTTATCAGTTTTCAGTTAGTGACACTTTTTGTATTAAAATGTCTATTTTAAACTAATGAGAGACACTTAGAGTCATACTGGTCACATCGTGCATCAAATTGTGTTGTGGTTGATCCCTACAGATCACAAATGATATATGAACCATATAAGAAAATTACCAAAAAAATTTGAATGTGTTTTCTATGTTTTGAGTATACAACATGTTTTTTTTACTAAAATGTCATTTTAAACTAGAAATAAGCACAATGGAAATTATCTTAAGTGAAAAGTGTTGTGTTCACTTTTAAACAATTTTTCTCAAACAAAATAATTGTATAATCCTTATTCTAATTCATTTCCCAACAATTTTATTGATTAGGAGACATTGCTTCTTATCTTCCTCTGCCTCGGTCTCCTCCTCATTCTTTTCTTCTACCTCTTTATCCATGTCAATGTCTGACTCTAACTCTGCCTCTTCCTTTTCCTCCGACTCCACCTCTGTGATTTCCCATCAATTTTATTGTTTGAAGGTTAGATCATCTAAACAAATTTATTTTATCAGTACCACTTTTCTTTTATAAATATATCAAAAATAATATATAATAATTTTGATACTAATACTTCACAACCCAAATATCTTTCAAAGGTCATTAGTCATACTAGATCACAAACAAACTAGGTAATAACCTTAATTTTTTGTCGATATATATTATAAAAAAAATATGTTTCCCACTATTCTCTAAACAAATTGATTTCTTCTTTTGAGAAACTATGTTTTCAGAAATCTTGATAGTACTGAGAAAATATGGTCAAACAAATTATTACAAAATATATTTAATGAAATTGTAATTACCTTAAAAAATTACCTATTAGGGGATGTTATTCTTTTTCTGCTTTGTTATTTCTCACGTAAATTTTCAAATATAATATCCACAATCGATTGCATTATCTTGTTTATGATATTACAGAAACAGTGACCAAAATAAGTAAACTATTTTGAGATATTATTATTGTTAAATCTTTCTATATATACCCTAATTTTCCCCATTTTTAGTAATCCTTAACCTTTAGGCTTTCAGACACCAATTTCATTCCATGATCCAGAATTTATTTAGTGACCTCCATATCAAAACAAAATTCTAATTAAAACCCAGACCAAACATATAATTAAAATTTTATCTATAAAGTGTTGATTTTACTGTATTACACATTCAAAATATCTGTCAATTTTTGTCAGTTGGTTGGAAATTAATGTATTGAATCAAAAAAAATTGGGATTTCTATGTGGACTATTATCAGTATCTAGGGCTTCCTAAAAAATACAATTAAATACTAAAAAATTTAAAAAACATTATATGATTAGATCCTAGATTTTTACCCTTACCCTGTTGTGATCAAAAATATCCTTTCATGTGACTCTTTTTTATTAATTTTTTTGAGTAACTCTACTTTTTTCCTCATAATTTCTTCCTCATTCAAAGTAATTTCTCCCATATAAATGATACAGGGAATAATGGATCCAATTAATTATTCCCATGATCTTTCCTTTATATACAATTCATATAAACACATGTAAAAAATGTCAATATTTATTAACATTAATAAACATATTTTTCTCACTATTTGGACAGAAATATTATGAAAATATATCTTATGTATGTATTCACAACTAAGATGCCCATCCATTCATCCATGATATTATCATTTAAAGTCTCGAGACCAATTCTATCTGTCAAGGAATCTCCAAATATTTTTTCTTCATATTCAATGTAAGATGTATTTTTATTTTAAATTTAGTCTCTGAATGATGCTTTAATGATAATAAATATTTCTCTGGAACTATCTAAGAGTAAGTACTCTAAGAAGTTCAATTTGTTTTCTTGGTCGATTCACTAGATTCTCATAATTGGACTTATCATTTTTCACCTCTTTATCCATATGTAATGTCATACCTCACTTTAGACCTTTTATCATCAACTATTAAATGTATTTCATATGAAAATATTTGTTAAAGTTTTACATCATATATCATTATAATATTAGATGTCCATGCTATAAGAGTTCCAATAGCATCTTCGACCATTGTAATATCCCGACCATCAAGTCAAATTAGAAACTCAACATTCGGCTCATAAGCTAAACCAATCCCCACTCTCATTTTATTTTTTGGGAGGGGTTGATTGTGTAGCTGGTCTCCCAAGATATTATACATTATACCCATCTCAACACGATAATTCGTAGGTGTTTATAGATAAGAATCACATACAAATGTACCCTGTATAATTTTAGTAACAAAAATTATCATAAGTTTTTTGATTCAAAAATAGAAGAAAGTGTTATGAAAAGATTCATTACCTCAATTAAGGTATGAAGTTAGGGGGGATGGCTAGCATAAAATCTAGTGGGGTCATTTGGTTCATGTGTGGATCTTCGCTCCACCTCTGGTTCATTTCGATCCTTTCTTATAAATTGGATTTCCAAAACAGACCACAAAATAATATCTTATAGTGAGTCGATTTGTGTCTTCATTCACCTATTCATTTAATATGTATCTTCATGTGGTTTTATCTTCGAAAAACTTGTTTGAGGAGATACTCCAAAACATAATCCTCTAATGCGACCATATTGTTCAGGCTGCTTCCAAGCTAATGAAATTCACTTTTCTTCTGATACAACCATTGTTGATTCTTGTGTCTAAACCATATAAAAAATAGGAGAATATTTATATTTATGTAATATTTTTATAAGTCATAAGGAATTATAGATGTCTTATACTTACACATTCTTCCCATACTACTTTTTTGTTTTCATCAACTAATATACCATCCTTATTTACATGAGCCTCCTTTCATAGCACATGATGTGAGATGGAAGTGAATTTAGATTTTGATTCATCAATCTCCATATAAATATAGTAACATATTTTGTTTCATATCACATTATTAAACTTTTATTATGGATATAAAATATATACCAATTTCTTCTCCAATGAAGCATACACCATCATTCCTTTGGGATAGGGGTATATCGGTTTTGATGAATGTTTTTTATTTTCAGTACTCTTTTTTAGTTTCATAAATTAACAATTTTGAATCATGTTGGACAAAATAATTAATTTCAAATAATATATTATCGACTGTAATGCATCATAAATGATTTCGATTTGAAACTATTTCTGAAAGAATCCCATGTTTCTTGCTCTATAATGTGTACATAACTAAGTGGTGGGTGTGGTTTTATTTTCCCCTCAACAACCCAAAGATGTAACTTCATCTGAAGAGTCTGGATTCCACTATGGTATTTTCCAGTGGCTATTAAGAAAAATTTCTTACTAAAATATTCTAAAATAAACAATGTCTTCAAGGAATAACAAAAACGGTATCAATGTTTCATTATATAATTTTTCAGTGAAATAGAAAAAGTATATTGTAACATTACCATTATATCATTCCAAATGATTTCCTTCTTTTCAGGTGGGACCTGGTGCCATGATTCAATATCAATCAACATGTTCCTCCTCCTTGTGACCCCAAGATAACTAATAAACATTTACTTATTGGGGTCAACAGGTTGGTCACGTTCCTTCCAACCCTCCAAAAAGTTTATACCATGACTTCTTTCGTGGATAATATTATTTAAAAATGTTATGTTTTGTTGTTCTTATTTTTTCATCAACATGTTGTTGATCCCCTAATAATTATGTTGTTTCCACATCAATTGTATGTTCTTTCTTGGGATTTGCAACATCATCATGTTCAAAAGAAAATGTCTTCACAAGTAATGAAAAATTTAATTTGGAGAGAGATATCCCTACAACAAAGTATTCTATCCATTGTGGAGATTAAACTAGCCATCGATCATTTAAATATTCTTAAGGACCCTAGATCACCGAAGGAGTGCTAGTACCTTAATCTAGTGATAAAAAATTATCAAAGTAGAAGAGAGTATTGGCTATGGAATGAAATAAAGGGTTAATTACAGTAGGGGGTGTTATTTCTCTTGAGGGACTCTACATTGAATGAAGAGCTCCTTGAGCATTGAAGGCCATCTCATGGAAACTGATAATTTCATCACGTCGGAGTACTTCGTTCACTAAGTGTTTCAATAAATGTTTCAATACATCTATTATTCTATTTGTTATTTATAATAAATGTGAAATAATTTGGGAGAAGTATCCAAATTAATTCATACAATATCAAATATTTAATTCCCCACTAAAATCTACATTGGTCATATGTCATTGCCTCTAATAAAAGTACATATAGGATTAAATTTCCCTTTATGATTCAAGGATATCAGCAAATATGATATCTCTATTTTGTTAATTTAGGACATGGATAAAAAATTACATGACTTATAGGACATAAATATCCAAACAATCAAAAGTATTTTTCTATTAATTTATGTTTTCTATATGGTTATTCACCATGTTAGATAACTTTTCAAATTGTTTTTTATCCTATTAATTAATTATCTCTCGATTTTGTTTAGTAAATCTATTAATAAATCACATCTCATAGTTTTGTTGATAAACTATACAACCATTGATAACTCACTTACTTTTTTGTAATATACTTTTTATCTATTATTGTATATTTCTAAGTCTATTTACCCAATGATTTCTCAAACTCTATCCAATCTAGGAAAAATGTTTAAAAAAATTTGAGCATACTTTTCTCAACAAAAAAATTCCCCATCACTTTTTGTAACCCATTGTTAAATTTTAATAACCATATTGAATTAATTAAAAAATATCTTTCAAAATATGTATCACTAAATGTTTCTTTGGAACTTGACTAATTAAAAAATATTTTTTGAATGTAATAAAAAATTATTAATCAAAATCATAAATCAAAGTAATCCATTTCATATTTTAACAATTTACATGAATAAAAAATATCCCTGAAACATGATTTAAGGATTTTTTTCACTTACTGTGGTCCCTATATGTTCATCACCCTTAAATGGGTGCCATAACTTGGTATCCCCAAATCCTTAAAACCCTCATAACTAAGAACTTAGAATCTATAATATAGTTTATAAGATGAATTCAATTTGAGAAACTACCTAGATTTTGGAACCATATATTATTCAAATGAAGAGAAAATTTAGGGGGATGAGAGGCCTCCATGTTATTGTTGAGAGGAGAGAAAACCATATATGTTTGTCTCTAGGGATGTCACGACCCGAACCTACCCAGGCTCAAGCCGCAACTACCATAAGCCCGCCTCCATAGGTCAGGGGCTGGCGACCAGTGCCGAAGGCACAACAACTCGGGGAGGCCTTTTCCTAAGTACCTGTATACACACACGCAGCCCACTCAATGAAGAAGTTTTGAGTAAAATGAAAAGACCACTAAAGAAAATAGAAACGTCTATAAATAAACCACAAAAGTGCATTGACCTCAAAACAGTATAAAGCAAGTGTTGAAGGTAAACTAAAAAGAAAAGGGAAAACATGCGCCCAACCAAAAAAGGTTCCACAACTCGGAAATAGGTAAACAAAAGAAAAAAAGCTGGAAGGGTCCCCCACCTGGAACCCAACTATGACCACCGCACACGGTCCAAGATCCCGAAATTCTAAGCTCTGCTGAAGTCACGACCCACATGTCCATCGTCTGCAAGGGCACACCAAGTGCGGTCAAAACCCAAGCAGGGGTGAGTATAAAAATACTCAGTAGGATACCCCAAAGGCTCTAGGGTGAAGAAAAGGAGGTACCGAAGGGTGAGAAGTAGATCTAACAGGGGAAAGTAAAGGAGTACAATTGAAAGTCCAGTAAATAGTGCAGTAGAGAGTCCATCTCAACCCAACAAGAGGAAATAAGGTAGACTCGTCCAGACACAAGGAGCTAAAAACTGTGAGAAGATGAACTTCTCATCGAGTCTTCTCTACCTATAGCAGGAGAGTAGACTCATACAACCATGAGAATCTAGACATAGAAAGAATGTGGCATACCTCACGTGTCTTCACCTCTCCTAGAAGGAGAGTAACCAATACCCAATACGGGGGTACTGGAACAAGGTATATACATATTCATATACTCAATCAAGAAGCCCAAACAATATCATAAGGGGATCTCCATCTCGTAGCTCAGCCCAAGAAAGTTAGTATCCAACAGTCCCAGAAGTAAACACTGTCGATGCCCAGCATCCCACACATCTGCCCTGAACTACAAATCAAGGGGCACGAATCACCGCACCTCGAAACTATCTGCTTTGGGCGGCACTGACTTGCCCGCACGGTTTTAGGACGCGTCACAAGGACGCGTCTCAGAGGGGAAAGTGCCCCTCGTACTTGAGAGTTCTGGGGGAACGTCAAGCCACACCTCGTCACTGCCCCACAGTTGAGAGGTCTCCTCAAAGTCGACAGGTGACCCCCTGCCCAGCCCCACTAGAGGGAGATCCCTGGAAGTCAACGGGTTCCAACTGGAGGGAGACCCGGTAAGAGTCGATGAGTTCCACACTACCCAGTCCCATAACAGGGTAATCCACTAGAGGGAGACCTAGCTAAAGTTGTCGACGAGTCCCAATGCCTAGTCCCGTAGAAGGGTACTCCACTAGAGGGAGGCTCGGAACCATCATCGGGGACCACTTCCCAGCCTAGATGGAGGTAAACTCGGCATCGAGGACCACTTCCCAGCCCAGCTAGAGATAAACTTTGCATCGAGGACCACTTCCTAGCCCCACTAGAGGTAAAACCGGAACCACTCTGGCCATTCCAGCTAGATGGTACTGCTCGGTGAACACTGTTGTACTTGCCATCCCTGCTAGATGGTACCCCACTGGCCATTCCTGCTGGATGGTACAACTGGTGAGCCCTACTCGAAACAACCTCAGCAATGCTGGAAACAACCTCAGACCTGCTGGAAACAATCTTAGCCCTATTGGAAACAGCCTCCTTGGTAGAGGATCGGTGCCCGCGTAAAGTGTTGGTCACACTGAATCCACAAGAACTCTACCAGGGAACACGAAGGAACGGGAGGAACTCCCTAGGCCTCTCAATGCAATCACGCTCCAATCCACTGAGTTACTGTCATAGAAGATCGAGTAAACTCATCCCAGAAAGTGGGGAAAACACCCACACTGTATGAACACCCGTAGTCGTAAATGGTGTCGCATTCCGGTGAAAGGGAACGGTACTGAAATCTCTCACAGCTGATGAAACAGAGGAAACAAACCATCTCTGATGGCCAAACGAGAATAGAACAAGGGGAAAACTCAACCCTACTGGTCAACAAACGATAACAGGACCAGGGGAAAACTCAACCCTGCTGGTCAACAAACGAGAACAGGACCAGGGGAAAGCTCAACCCTCTTGGTCAACAAATGAGAACAGGACTAGGGGAAATCTCAACCATGCTGGTCAAAAAATGAGAACAGAGGAACCCTCTACGTCACGAGAGGTCAAAAGTACGTAAAATATAACACGAAACACACATGGGGCCCACACGACATTTGGCCCCAAGTCAACCCCAACTGAACGCACAAACGTTCTTAGGTACAAACAACCACATGTACCTCCCAGAATTTCACGTATACTCCTAGAGTATACCACGTTCAATCCCAAAGGCTATCGTGCATGAAATAGCACTATTTTGGGTCCCCTCAAATGATTAGTGTCAATTTGGGGTACTTAGGTGCAGCAGAGTGGCTGACCAAGGTGGTCTCTCAAAGGAGGAAGTGAATTAAAACAACTTCTTAGAGGTATTTTAAAAATAAAATAAAAGATAATAAAAACACTAATTTAATTGATGGGGGTTGTTCATAGTTTATAGATCTAGAATAAGTTTTCTGGAAGAAGATTTCATTTTTTTTTTGTTTTTAATTTTGAAATGATGTTTGATTAAAAAGACACAACAATAAGATGTTTTTTTAGAAAATGTTTTAAAAAGCGTAATAGATATAACTCTACCTCTTCATTCACTTATTAATCATTATTATTTAAATCAATATCCACGTAATTATGATCCCCTAATTTTTTATCCCTCGAACCCTACGAGAGTTAACTTAACCACAAAGATGAAATTACTTAAACCCTAGGCTAGCTTCAGAACACGCAATCGCAGCACCCTGCTTTGATTGTTGTTCTAAGGATAGCTTATGGTCAGTGGTTAATTAGGGCACATATCCATTCTAGAAATGAGGATGAATTGTGTTTAGGGATTATATTTAAACTCTACAAATTTATCCTGTGTGGTCTTGTATTACCGATTAATATTATGCTCTCACAATTTACACAAAATCCCGACCTCGTGTGTTTTTGTGTTAATAGTTCAATTTCTTGCTTAGTTTCTTGTAATTTAAAAACACAAATCATGGATCATATTATGTGAATTACAGTAGCTCATTGATTCAAAATAATTAAACGAAGAGGGTAGAAGATAGATCGATTACTAAAAGACTACTCTTCCATGGGTGGCGTAATCATCGTAGAAGCGTTTTGCATGTGCAAAGGTTTATAATGGGTATAACCCAATAACGCTTCTATTAAAAAATTACAGCCCAAAGAGAGAGATTAAGAGAAGAAGAAATTTAAACAAAACAGAAGAAAAGAGAAGAAATAAAATAAGAACTAAGAAGTTTATTACTCAAACAAAATCATTACAACATGAAGGAGAAGAAGAAGGCTTCGTCGAAGGGATCCTTGCTTCAAGAGCTACCCTTATTGAAATGGTTGCATAATTGGAGTGGATCCACTTCTCCTCTGCCCTAAACATTCCAAATCACGTCCCAACCCATCCAAATGAGAAAAACTCCAATTTATAGAGTGGAGGGGAGGCTAGGTTTAAAGAGGTTTCAAGTGTGAAGGGGAAATCTCGGACAAATATTTTAATACATATTGAACCGCCCATTTGACCTAGAAAACGTGTGAACCAGCTCTCCTTCCAGAAGGATTATTTATGGGAAAATGAATCCCTAAGATCTTCGGAAAATATGGGCTTAATCCAAGACCGTATGAAGAAGATAGGGCCCAAATACAGAACACATGTCTATTCTGTCGAGTCCAGCCCACCATTGGATTAATGTCCCATTTACTCCATCCAAATTTCCTTTTTAGCTCTAGTTTCCTGAATTAAAGTTATAGAAAATTAAGTTAGGAACACTGTTAAAAAAGTTCAAATTCAAACAATAAATATAAAAATATTTATCTTCTAAATACTACAGTTCACTATTAAGGGTAAAACTGGAATTTTCACCAACTTTTCAAATGAATGATCAAATCCCAAATATTTTATAAATAAACATATTTAACCCAATGTGAGGAAATTATTTCATTTATTATCAATAAAATATTCAACAAAATAGTGTTTTATCAACTCCCCCACACTTACCATTTTGCACTCCTGGGAAAAACCTCATGTCAAGTAAACATCAATATTAAATCAAAACCAATTTTAAAACACATATCCTTGAGATCAAACAATTACACACCAAGAAACAAAAGATATCATGCCTCATAAAAAAAAATTATTTCATGTTCTTCGTTTATATCATTCAATATATTTCCACTTCATTTATCCTCCCATGCACAAAACACTTACCTCGCTTGAATTTTCTCTCATCACTCAAATATCAATTTTTTTGCAATGTCTTTCTCATCCAAACTCATACAAGGGTCACCATAGGCTTGATAGATTCCTAAATCTCTACCCTATGTGAGTAAATGAAATATGTTTATCATGATGACTTTTTAGGTTTGTTCTGTGGCTTTCGGTTGGCAGGATTAAGATGTGAAAAACTCTGAGGCTGAATAAGGAGGGCTTGAATCTTTTGAAGCAAAATTGCAATAATCTAATTTTCACTTAAATATGGTCTTCTCCCCAATCCCCATAGTATAAATTCAGCTCCATCATCATGAAAAGTCATGAAAATTTTACACCATTCATTATTTCAGCATCAAAAATGCCAATCTTCTCAAACATTATTTTCTTGAAACCTCGAGATGGGCACAACTTTCCACCTCAATTAGAAGCTCCAGAAAAGGCACAGCTTCACTTGTCATGAAAGCTCCAGAAAAGGAAAAGCTTTCAATATAATGTATTTCTTCAGTAGAAAACAAATCTCTTCAGAATTTAATTTTCCACCCAAAGTATCACAGAATGTGGTGGCACAACACAAGACAGATTCCCCCACACGTAAGCTCAACTAGATTATGCAATTTCACTTCAAGAGTTGGTTGGATAGGGAAAATTGGCTTGTAATGTGGCAAACCTAATAGGCTATGCATGGCTTCTAAGGGCTAAAAGGATTAAATATTCAAGGTAGGCCATTATAAAAAAGGATTCTTTGAAATAGAGGCTTTAATACCAAACAAATTCCTCAATCATTTAAACATATGTACCTCA
The DNA here is from genome assembly GCA_963277665.1 of Viscum album. Lineage (NCBI taxonomy): Eukaryota > Viridiplantae > Streptophyta > Magnoliopsida > Santalales > Viscaceae > Viscum > Viscum album. Next base: position 1,649,313,941 of record OY728121.1, on the reverse strand, counting down.
AAACCTCAAGTTTTAATAGGAATAGATCAAATTCTGGTTAAATCAGGCATGGTTTGGTTCTCTCAAGAAGTGAGGTGAATGTAAAGAATATGAAAATAATGGTTTAGAAGCCTCACAAAAAAAGTGATTTCAAATATATAGACAGTGAGATGTGGCATGGGATTCAAAATTCAGTGTACTTTTCATGAAATTACTAAATATTTGAACTTGAAACAAAGGCATTTCAGCATTCATTTAAGCTTAGTTTCAAGGAGATAAATTGTTTCACTCATTTATATGCATTTCAAAATTGTGATGAGAATCATTTCAGTTCAAAAATTTCAAAAACACAAAGAAAATTGAAAAATAAACACACAAAATTTGAAAAACACAAAAAAAAATTTGTTTTTTTTAACACGAAAACAATTGAAATTACTAAACTAAAAGGTTCCCTCCCCCACACTTAAAATATTGAATTTTCCTAAATGTGAACCCATGAGATGATATATGCACATGAAATGCAGAATTTTTAAATAGGACAAATAATATAAAAGTGAAAGGGTTAAGAACAGCCTGATGTGCTCAAGTGATGATGGGGTCATGCAGTGTGATAAAATCCAATGCATCAGTAGGAAGTCCCTCAATGAATCTCTTCAAATATTTCCCATTGACTATAAATCTCCTTCCAGTGTCCTCTTGTGTGATATCCACTGCACCATAAGGAAAAACATTAGATATAATATAAGGACCAAACCATCTGGAACGCAACTTACCAGGCATCAGCTTGAGTCGTGAACTATAGAGAAGGAATTTCTCTCCAACATGAAACTCCCTTTGTTGGATCATTTTGTCGTGAGTTTCTTTTGATCTTTCCTTATAGAGCCTTGAGTTCTCATATGATGATAGTCGAATCTCCTCAAGCTCTTGAATTTGCAACGTCCTTTGAATTCCAGCTTGGTCCAAATCCATGTTGCATTTCTTTATAGCCCAATATGCCCGATGCTCGACTTCCACTGGTAGATGACATGCTTTCCCATAAACAATCCTAAATGGGGACATACCAATGGGTGTCTTGTATACTATCCTATAAGCCCACAAAGCATCATCCAAGCGCTTGCTTCAATCCTTCCTATTTGGCTGCACGGTTTTCTCCAATATTTGTTTCAACTCGCGATTTGAAACCTCAGCCTGGCCATTTGTTTGGGGGTGGTATGGTGTTGATGTTTTGTGTGTCACCCCATAATTTATAAGGAGGGAAGAAAAATTACTATTGCAAAAGTGTGTCCCTTGGTCACTGATGATGGCCTTTGGTAATCCAAACCTACAAAAAATCTGTGCTTTGACAAAGTCCACAACAACATGAGAATCGTCAGTCCTAGTGGCCTTGGCCTCCACCCATTTAATCAAATAATCAAAAGCAACCAAAATATACAAAAATCCAAATGAACTAGGAAAAGGACCCATAAAATCAATGCCCCATAAATCAAAAATCTCACAGAATAGTATGGGTTGTTGGGGCATCTCATGTCTCCTAGAAATATTCCCAGTGTGTTGGCAACGAGAGCATGACTTACAAAACACATGGGAATCATGGAACAAGCTAGGCCAATATAATCCAGAGTCCAAAACCTTCCTAGCTATCCTTTGGGGTCCAAAGTGTCCACCACAGGAAAGTTTATGACAGAAATGAAAAACAGACTCAAACTCATGATCGAGAACACACCTCATAACGACTTGGTCACTACACATGTGCCAGAGGTAAGGATCATCCCACACATAATACCTAGACTCACTTTTTATTTTTTGGACTTGATATTTCTTTAAATTTTCAGGGATTTCAGAGGAAACAATGTATTTCACTAAATCAGCATACCAAGGATGCGTACCTGAGATGGAATAATGATTCTCATCGGGAAAAGTGTCCTGAAGTGGTACCTGGTCCAAGGTGTCATCCTCTAGTGTGTGAGTAAGCCTACTCATGTGGTCTGCCACCAAATTCTCTGACCCCTTCTTGTCCTTTATCTCAAGGCCAAACTCTTGAAGAAGGAGCATCCAACGGATAAGTCATGGCTTTTCATCTGGCTTCTTCATGAGGTACCTCAAAGTTGCATGGTCAGAAAAAACAACTACTTTAGAGCCCAATAAATATGAATGGAATTTATCTAAAGAAAATATGATAGCAAGAAACTCCTTTTCCGTGGTTGTGTAGTTTGATTGGATTGAATCCAATGTCCTTGATGCATAGGCAATCACATGTGAACGTCCTTCCACCCTCTGAGATAAGACAGCTCCAACCGCGATGTTGGAGGCGTCACACATAAGCTCAAATGGAAGGTCCCACCACGGGGGCTGTATGATAGGTGGAGTGGTCAAACATTGTTTTAGCTCATCAAATGAATTCCTGCAAGTAACATCAAACACAAAATCAGAATCCTTTTGAAGTAATCTTGACATAGGAAGAGCAATCTTACTAAAATCTTTGATGAAGCCCCGATAAAACCCTGCATTCCCTAAGAAAGATCTAACATCACGCACACATGTAGGATATGGCAGGGATGAAATAATGTCTATCTTAGATCTATCAACCTCTATCCCATGTTTTGACACTACATTCCCTAAGATAATGCCTTGCTCTACCATGAAATGACACTTTTCAAAGTTCAGGACCAGATTCTTCTCAATACAACGATTCAATACCTTTCCCAAACTCTTTAGAAATTCATCAAATGAAAACCCATACACTGTAAAATCATCCATAAATACCTCCATGTAGGTCTTAATAAAATCAGAAAAAATACTCACCATGCATCTCTGTAAGGTACCTGGGGCGATGCAAAGTCCAAATGGCATCCTACTGTAGGCAAATGTGCAAAAGGGACAGGTGAATGTAGTCTTCTCATGATCCTCTGGAGCTATAGGAGCCTGAAAATATCCTGAAAATCCATCCAAGAAACAATAGTGTGTTTTCCCAGCTAGTATCTCAATCATTTGATCAATAAATGGGAGGGGGAAATTGTCCTTGCGAGTGCACTGATTTATTTTCCTATAATCATTACACACACGCCAATTGTTTTGAACCCTCATTGGAACTAACTCATCTTTCTCATTTTTAACAACAGTAACACCACTTTTCTTAGGCACAACCTGAATAGGACTTACCCACTGAGAATTTGAAATGGGAAATATTATACCTTCCTCGAGCAATTTCTAAACTTCTTTTTTAACAACTTCCAGGAGGGTGAGATTGAGTCTCTTTTGTGGTTGTCTCACCGGTTTATCCCCATCCTCCAAGAGAATCCTATGCATGAAAATGGAGGGGCTAATACCTGATATGTCTGCCAATGTCCAACCAATTTCCCTAATGTTATCTCTCAAAAGATTCAAAAGTTTTTCATCATGTTCAAAAGAGAGATTGTTAGCAATGATAACAGGTAATCTATCACCACTCAGCAAGTATGCGTATTTATGATTTGGGGGCAATGACTTGAGTTCCAATGTAGGGGGGTGATGTATGGATGGAGAAATTGATGCAACAGACATATCTGCATAATGAACATTAGTATCAGAATATAAATCATCACAATCAGAGAATAAAGCACCAAATCCATCAGCATACTCAATATCCATGTCATAATCAGAGTTCACATGATCAAAATCAGAATATTATTCCATTTCAAAATCAAATCTTAGAGAGACTTGTTCCATAAAAACGGGTGTAGAAGTACTCTTAGACATCAAACTAGAACCAATACTCATAATCTTCCTAAGAATAGGACAATCCAATTCCATGGGGTTTTTACTTGGTGGTTCAAAATGGGAGATAACAAAAGCAGAATGGTCCTCTGAGGGGTACTTCATAGAATCCATAACATTAAATATCACAAATTCATCTCCAAATTCCATGGAAAGTGTACCCTCATTGAAATTTATGATAGTTTTTGCAGTTTTAAGGAAGGGACTGCCTAAGATAATGGGGGCATGAGAACTTACCTGATCATCCTCCATGTTAAGCATATAGAAGTCTGCTGGAAAGATCATGTCTCTTACCCGGACAAGTACATACTCAAGGACTCCCACTGGATATTCCGTAGCTCTATTCGCCAATTTCACCACTAATCTTGTTGGATTCAAGTCACCAACCTGCAAGAAAGAGAATACAGAGTGAGGCATCCCATTTATTGAAGCTCCTAAATCACAAAGAGCCTCAGATAAGTGAAACTCTCCTATGGTACATGGGATGGTGAATGTCCTGGGATCCTTGCACTTTGTTGGCATTTCTAGAGTTGGTGTAATGTGTGACTAGACATTACTTCCAAGTTTGATCCTCTCATTTCCCTTGATCCCTCTTCGATTGGTGCAGAGTTCTTTTAAGAATTTGGCATACCTTGGGATTTGCTTAATGGCTTCATGTAGAGGAATGTTGATCTCCACACGCTTGAATATGTCCAAAACCTCCTTTTTCATTGCTTCTTCAGCCATCTTTTTGGTTTGAACAACCCTTTTTGGAAAAGGAAGGGTTTAGGAGGAACATAATCAATCTTTTTCTTACCTTTATCTTTCTCCTAGTATTGCTCATCGGTTGGTATGGAATGCGGCTTCTCTAGAGTAGAGGTGAATCTCGGTGGAATGGTAGGTCAAGATGTATCGTTCATTTGCTTCCCACTTCTAAATTTGATGGCACTAACATTCCCCTTTGGATTTGGAGTGGGTTGGGAAGGTAGATTTCCAGAATTCTTAATCACAAGTTCATGGAGGGTGGTGGCAATCTGGTTCATTTGAGTCTTCAACTCCCTCAGCTCCGAACATTGACTCTTCAGATCATTCTGTTGATTAATAACAATTTGCTTCAAAAGATCATCAGTATTAGAATCTACCTTTGGTGGAGGATTCCCTTGTTGCTTACTTGATGATGTTTGACCTTCAAATCTCCTTTGGGGTTGTTGGAAACCCTGTTGGTAAGGTGGAGGCTGCTGGAAGTTTGGTTGAAAAGGGGTCCTTTGTTGTTGTCCAGAGCCATACCTCATGTCCAGTTGATCTTTCCACCCTTGGTTGTATGTTGGAGAAAATGAATCAAACTTCTTTTGGGGATATGGTTGTTGTTGCTGCTGAAATGGTCTCCCTGGGAATACTGATGCGCAATCATATGTCTCTTGTAGTTGTGGGCAACAGTCAGTTGGGGGGCTTGTCTCAGTGCAAATGCCACAAGGCCTTGAAGGAGGGGGTAGAGATGTCTTTTGTTCCAAAGCAATTTTCCTCACCATAGTTTTCAATTCTTCTAACTTGGTATCAATAAAATGACTCTCAAGTGAAGAAGGACTTACCTGATGTACTCCCCTGATATGTGGTGTACATGGATCACCAAATTGTTGGGAGTTTTGGGCCATCTTGTCAATCAATGCACGTGCGGCTGATGGTGTTTTGTCCACCAATTCTCCTCCAGCTGCAGCATCCACCATGCTCCTCTCCATGGGTGTGAGTCCTTCATAGAAGTACTGAATGAGGAGTTGCTCACTGATTTGGTGATGTGGATAGCTTTCACACAACTTCTTGAATCGCTCCCAGTACTCATACATTGACTCCCCTTGTGCTTGCTTGATCCCCGATACCTCCTTTCGAATGGAAGTGGTTCTTGATGCTGGAAAAAAATCTCTGCAAGAAAAGACGTTTCAAATCGTTCCAACAAGTTACATCTTCGGGTTGTAAATAATACATCCAATCTTTTGCAGCTCCATCAAGTGAGAATGGGAATGCTCTTAATTTTATTTGATCTTCAGAAACATTTCTTGGTTTAAGGGTTGATAAAACCACATTAAATTATTTCAAATGATTATTGGGATCCTCACTAAAGAGGACATGAAACTTTGTAAGTAAGTGAATTAACCTAGATTTCAGTTCAAAGTCTGATTCGAGATTTGGGTATGCAATACAATTTGGTTGATAGTTAATATCAGGTGCAGCCAATTCTCAAATGGTTATATTAAGTTCATTTCCATTGTTTTCAGCCATTGGTTCTTCTTTTATGTTTGAATTTGAATAACTTCTAATTCCAATGTTTCTAGAAGAGAGGAATTCACCAACTGGTTGAATATTGAAACTTCTAGTAGATTGAGAATGTCTGATTTGTGCCCTAAGGCTACGTTCAATCTCAGGGTCAATATCTAAAGATCTTCAGGATTAGTTCGTGTCATAGATCAAATAAAAATGAAATGAAATAAAGTAACCATAGTAAAATAAAAATGAGAAGTTTGAGTTGATGGTCCAAAAAGAAGTAGAAGAAAATAAAAGAAGAAGAAGAAAAATCAGATTGGGTAAAGAAGGAAGAAAGAAGAGAGGAAGATAATAAAATGTAAAATAAAATAAATACCTATAATTGGTTGAAATAATTACATGCCTCCCCGGGAACGGCGCCAATTTTAAATAGCACTGTCGTGGGTGCATCAAATGATTAGTGTGATTTTTGGGTACTTAGGTTCAGCAGAGTGGCTGACCACGGTCGTCTCTCAAAGGAGGAAGTGAATTAAAACAACTTCTTAGAGGTATTATAAAAAAAATAAGAGAAAATTAAATCACTAATTTAATGTATGGGGTTTGTTTATAGTTTATAGATCTAGAAGATGTTTTCTGGAAGAAGATTGCATTTTTTTATTTTTTATTTTGAAATGATGTTTGATTAAAAAGACACACCAAGAAGATGTTTTTTAGAAAATATTTTAAAAGGAGTAATCGATATAACTATACCTCTTAATTCACTTATTAATCATTATCATTTAAATCAATATCCACTTAATTATGATCCCCTAATTTGTTATCCCTCGAACCCAACAAGAGTTAACTTAACCACAAAGATGAAATTACTTAAACCCTAGGCTAGCTTCGGAACATGAAATCGCAGCACCCTGCTTTGATTGTTTTTCTAAGGATAGCTTATGGTCAGTGGTTAATTAGAGAACATATCCATTCTGGAAATGAGGATGAATTGTGTTTAGAGATTATATTTGAACTCCACAAATTTATCCCGTGTGGTCTTGTATTACCGATTAAGATTACGCTCTCACAATTTACACAAAATCCCGACCTTGTGTGTTTTTGTGTTAATTGTTCAATTGCTTTCTTAGTTTCAAGTAATTTAAAAACAAAATTCATGGATCATATTATGTGAATTAAATTAGCTCATTCATTCAAAATAATTAAACGAAGAGTGTAGAAGATAGATCGATTACTAAAAGACTACTCTTCCATGGGTGGTGTAATCATCGTAGAAGCGTTTTGCATGTGCAAAGGTTTATAATGGGTATAACCCAATAACGCTTCTACTCAAGAATTCCAGCCCAAAGAGGAAGATTAAGAGAAGAATAAATTTAAACAAAACAGAAGAAAATAGAAGAAATAAAAGAAGAACAAAGAAGTTTATTACACAAACAAAATCATTACAACATGAAGGAGAAGAAGAAGGCTTCGTCGAAGGGATACTTGCTTCAAGAGCTACCCTTATTGAAATGGTTGGAGAATTTGAGTGGATCCACTTCTCCTCTTCCCTAAACTTCCCAAAGCACGTCCCAACCCCTCCAAATGAGAAAACCTCCAATTTATAGAGTGGAGGGGAGGCTAGGTTTAAAGAGGTTTCAAGTGTGAATGGGAAATCTCGGACAAATATTTTAATACAACTTGCACCGCCCATTTGACATCAAAAACGCGTGAACCAGCTCTCCTTATAGAAGGATGATGTGTGTGAAAATGAATCCCCGAGCTCTTCTCAAAATATGGGCCTAATCCAAGACTGGATGAAGAACATATGGCCCAAATATAGAACCCATGTCCATTCTGCCGAGTCCATCCCACCATTGGATTAATGTCCCATTTACTCCATCCAAATTCCCTTTTTAGCTCTAGTGTCCGGAATGAAAGTTATATAAACTTAAGTTAGGAACACTGTTACAAAATTCCAAATTGAAATAATAAATATAAAAATATTTATCTTCGAAATACTACAGTGCACTATTAAGGGTAAAACTTGAATTTTCACAAAATTTTCAAATAAATGATCAAATCCCAAATATTTTATAAATAAACAAATTTAACACAATGTGAGGAAATTATTTCATTTATTATCAATAAAATATTCAACAAAATAGTGTTTTATCAGTGCACAAGGAACCCAACGTCAATGCGAAGGCGTAACATAACAACTCCAACCTACCACCTCAACGGCTGAGAGACAGCCAACCACATCTCTTAAATCATTTACATCACTCACACGGGAGTGCACGTGATCACACGCCAATGTTCCGCCACAAACACAGTAGGATGAACCACCACCGGAGCGCCTTACTTTCTTCCACATTTAATATGATCACGTAAGAGGATCTACTCACCTGAACAGATTACACTGTTGTCATCCTTTTGAAAAACAAACGCGAGATAGAATACCTACTTGCCTCAAATGGATATCTGACGGAAAGGTCGCCAACACCGCCTTACTCCCTAACGGTGTCCTGTGATCCCTAGTCTCGGCCCCGAAAATAGTCGGCCACATCGCACCATTGCGATCCCCTCGGGAAAACACGTTAAAAGGACTGCTCACTTGAGTGGAATGGATATCCGGAGAAAAAGATGCATTTCGGTGCACCGCACATGAGTGGTGCTACGGGAGACCCGCATCTCGGTCCTGAAACAAAATGAACGGATCGCACTGTTGCGATCCTCTTGAAAAAGTACACAAGATTGACTATTCATTTTTCTGAAACGAACACCCGGTGATAATGCTGGAAAAATAACTGTCAACACCCAAAAGGCCCTCGTGGGACCCGCACCATCATGCAGAAATAAAGTGTGCAGATTGCTCCATTGAAATTCCCTTGGAAAAATACCCAACATCGACTACTTGCTCACCCTGAATGGATGTCCAGTGAAAAAGTTACAAAACGCTGCACGCGGCTCAAAAGACGGGTCGTGGGGCCCATGTCTCAACATTGGTTTCAATGCCCTAAACCATACTAGAATCCTCCGGCTCAATTCCAGGGTCGCAATGCCACTGACGGTGCTCAAAACGGACGTCGGATGCGTCTGTGCCGTCCAAAACAAGAACCCCAAGAAAAATGTCAATTCACTTAAAGACGTTTCGTGCCTTCGAGGCCCCTCATTTTGGGAATTAAAAATTCCCAAAACTATCTCAAGAAGTCCGCCTCGACGTATGGATTACACTACCATAGACGGTATGCAAAATGGATGCCCGTAGCGAAAAATACGGGCGTCTGAAAACCGAGGGGGCAAGGCCCCTTGGGCTGGACCAGGCGGTCCGCCCGGCCTGCGGCTTAGCCGAGCGGGCTGGCCTTGGACTCGCGGTCCACGTGAAGACCGGACATGAGGGCTGGTCATGCCTACCGCGTGAAGACCCGCATCTCGCAGGTCTTGTCCCCACGCGGGGGTCGCGCACCGCGACCCCGCGGTCGCCGCATCCCAGCGGCTCGCCGCCACGCCGAGACCCGCCGCCTGACCCCAGCCACCTCCTCCGCTGAAGGCTGTCGTGCCCCCAGCTCCCCCGGCCGCTCTACCTCGCCCTGACGCCACCCACGCCGAATGCCCATGCCACCCTGCTGAAGCCCGCAGGACCACCGTGCAAGCCCCCGGAAAACCCCAAAACCCGGAAACTTCTCCGGACCGTTGTGGCCTCCTCCGAACTCGGATTTCAATTCCAGAAAGATGCGATGGAAAGAACAGAAAATATAATAAACGATCATGGGATTTTTTCGAAGAAATATCTACAATTTAATGCAAATAAACGAGCTCAATGTTGGTGCGGGAAAAGAAAACAAAAACGACAAATCCTACCTCTTGGGCATTGCCTGGAGCTTTATCGTCGAACCGCCAGAGTTGTCGCGCCTCGCTGGAGATGTCGCGCCTCGCCGAAGAGGAGGAGTTCCTCCTACTTAGTTGGGAGCTCCTTGTGCCAGGGAAGAAGTACAAGGGGGAAATAGGGAGGTGTGTTAAGTGTTTAAATAGAAAACACGCTTTACTGCCCGCCCGTCGGCCCGATCCCGAACCCTCAGCAGGATCGAGGTTAAGCCTCCGCTGGAAAACACACCACCTCCCGAGCACACTGGCGGTCTCGAAATTTTAATCCGAGGCCCTGTCAAAGGTTATTAAACTCAACGCCCGAGACCGCCAAATTACGAAAATGCCCCCGGGACCATTTTTCACTAACAGCCTACGCCCGCAAAACTTATACCTCTCCTAGGGTAAAAGGCATGCTCCGAACTCAATGGTGCCCTCAGTTTTCCCATACGAGCCACCGTTTAAGATATACTTGAGTTAAGATGTTAAACAAATAAATTAATTATTTAATTTATTTGTTCCATGCTCTGATAGTGAGCGAGGGGTCCAAACGCCCCGCGCCGACATTTTTTATGTCATTCCTAGGGTAAAAACCCGATTCCGAACCCAACTGTTCACTCAGATCTCTGATCTAAAACTCTGTTTTGTAGTTATCCCATTTATTTGGCATTCTCAGTTTGAACACACTGAAAATTTAATTCCAGCCACATCAGGGCTCAGAATCACACGCCGTCTGAAGGCGCTGCTCTGGAATAACATCAAGAATATTCCAAAGTATTTTATAGCCAAAAACCGGGTTCTTACATCATTACCTCCTTCAATATTTTTGTCCCTGAAAAGAAAAACTAGAGAAGAAATCAGGGTACTAAGCCTGCACCTGGCTCTCCTGTACCCAGGAGAACTCATGCACAGCTCTACGCCACCGCACACAGACCAAAGGATTGATCTGTTTACGCGAGGTCTTCCCTCTCCGATGTCGTGTATAGTAGCATTCACACTTCATCTCAGGTGAGTCACGTGGGAGACGTCATGCACCCAACCCAGCCCTTGGGGTTAGGGCAAGGCGGTATGGAACCTCGCCATCCCTTCGCACGTCTAAATTGGCCTGAAAGACCTAGGGGGTAACTCACCTCCCCGACCAAACCTCTACGTCATACGCCATGACTAGAATCACTGCCCGCACCAGGAAAAAGGCTCGGTGATTCCATCCTTCAGAATATCCATATGGTGGAACACCCAAGGATATATGGTCACGCAAGATTTAAAAGTTGATGTACCACAACCAGTACCCTCTTACATGCTCGGAAGTGAAGGAGTCACACCATCGACTAAAGGGAAAGGTTATACGCCTTTTACCTTACCAACACAGGGTTACAACGACGCCCCACGCCACCCTGGTGACAACTTAGACAAGGAGTGGGGAGAAAATCATTTCACACACAGAGTTTAAAAATTCTACTACAAAGAAGTAGAAGAGATATAGAGAGAACCTCTTATCACCTCCTACTCTGTAGGATCGTAGACATCCAAAGCTCGCGGATGTCCGTGGTCCCAATTGTTTGCTCCCGGATCCAGACGTAGACCACCTAGTGGTGATGGGAAGACCTCATAAGGTTATCCTCCACTTCCAGCTCCTCCCGCTCCTCTTCTAGCACCACCTCTCTAGGTACTACTCTGATCATGGCGCTGCCTCTGTAATGGTATTGCACTTGCTGCCTACCTGAAGCTCTCTGCATGCCTGGTCGGGCAGTCTCGTGCCAGGTGACCTCGCCCATCGCAAGCGTAGCACTGAATCTCTTCAGGATGCACTGGTGCCCTCCAGCTCCACTGTGGTGTACGACCACGCCCCTGAGTCTGGTTGTCAAAAATCCACCTGCGTTGAGGTTCTGCTTGCTGAAGCCTGCTAGTTGCAGCAGACGTCTCGACTCCAACATGTCTGCTGCCACCACCAACTCTAGAACGTGACAGGAAGCTCTCTGTCACCATCTATTTCTCTAGAAACCCAGCATATGTGAAAATGCCCAAGGGTACGATGATAGCATGAATCTCTCGGCGGATACCCTGCTCAAACTTTCGTGCTTGGATGTTGTCGTCATGGACCAAGTCCTGGTAAAAGCGTGTAAGGTCTGCGAAACAAGTCGCGTACTCGGCCACCATCATCCCTCCCTACTGAAAGTGCAGGAGCTCCTAAATCTGAACGAAGCGTAAGCAGGAGGGGAAAAACTCCTCATGAAAAAACAACTGAAAGTTCCCTATGAAAGCGACGAATCATCAAGAATCTGAGTCACCAGACTCCACCAACGCCAAGCTGCTCCGCAGAGAAGGTTGGCGGCCAAATCCACCATAAGATCTGCTGGCATCTGCACAAGCCTAAATAGGAGAACCACTGTCTCCAGCCAAACCTCTGCTGCTTGAGGGTCTGGCTCACCACTAAACCTCAGTGGTCCCTGCCGCTAGAACTCATGGAGTGCGCTCAACCAGCTCTCAAGCTCAGTCTGCTCTGATGAAGCTGTCTGCTACTCAACAGGTGGGGGTACTACTATCGGCCCACCCGGAGAAAGGGGATCGCATGATGGGTCCTGGACTGAGGCCTCATAGCTCACAAGGTCTTCGTCATGAACCAAAGCTGGTATCCTAGCCGTCTGTCTTCGCGGAGACATCCTGAATATTATCAAAGAGTGTTGCGGTCAGATGATCATATGTGTATATAACAGTCACAAAAATGGGGAGCTAACTCAAGAAGGACAGTCAAAGACTCAATACAATGTGATGCACAAACCAATTTTCCATGCAACAAGTGTCTCATCATGCCAAGCCGACAAGCGGGTTATCAAGGTCCTGGTGAATGGATACGTCGGCCGCCGCACCATCACTGGACTCCCTGGCATGAGAGCCGCACTCGATACATGTTAAATTTTTTTCCCTAAATCCCAACCAATTCCTTTTTAAGGACGTCCAAACAATATCCCAAGGAACGAACCACCTCTGATACCACATTGTCATGACACGACCCTACCCAGGCTTGAGCCGCAACTACCCCAAGACCACCTCCATAGGACAGGGACTGACGACCAGCGTTAAAGGCACAACAACTTGGGGAGGCCTTTGCCTAAGTACCTGTACACACACACGCAGCCCACTCAATGTAGAAGTGCAGAGTAAAAAAGAAAAGACAAGTAAAGAAACTGGACACTACTATAAATAAACCACAAAAGTGCATCGACCAGTAAACAGAACAAATCAAGTGCTGAAGGTAAACTGAAAAGAAAAGTGAAAACACGCGCCCAACAAGAAAAGGTGCCACAACCCAGAAACAGGTAAAAAAAAGAAAAACAACTGGAAGGGTCCCCCACCTGGAACCCGACTATGACCACCACACGTGGTCCAAGCTCTCGAAATCCTAAGCTCTGCTGAAGTCACGACCCACATGTCCTTCGTCCGCAAGGGCACACCAAGTTCGGGAAAGCCTAAGCAAGGGTGAGTATAAAAATACTCAGTAGGATACCTCGAAGGATCGAGGGAGAAAAAAAGGAGGTACCAAAGGGTGAGCAGTAGATCGAATAGGGGAAAGTAAAGGAGTACAATCAAAAGTGAAGAAAAGAGTACAGTAGAGAGTTCAGGTCAACCCAACAAGAGGAAAGAAGGTAGACTCGTCCAGACATAAGGAGCTGGAAACAGTGAGAAGATGAACTTCTCGTCAAGTCTTCGCTACCTATAGCAGGAGTTTAGACTCATCCAAACACAAGAAGCTAGACACGGAAATATCGTGGCATACCCCACACGTCTTCGCATCTCCTGGAAAGAGAGTAACCAAAACCCAATAAGTGGGTACTAGAACAAGGTATATACATATTCATGTGCTCAATTAAGAATCCCAAACAAGATCGTAATGGGATCTCCATCCCGTAGCTCAGCCCAAGAAAGTGAGTATCCAACAGTCCCAGAAGTAAACACCATCAATGCCTAGCATCCCTCACGACTGCCCCGAACTGCAAGTCAAAGGGCTCAAATCACCACACCTCGAAACTATCCGTTTTGGGCTGCACTGACTTTCCTGCATGGTTTTAGGACGCATCACAAGGATGCATCTCGGTGGGGAAAGTCCCCTCGTACTTGAGATTTCTGGGGTAACGTTAAGCCACACCTCGTCACTGCCCCACAGTCGAGAGGTCTCCTCAAAGTCGACAGGCGACCCCTTGCCCAGCCCCGCTGGAGGGTGATCCCTGGAAGTCGATAGGTTCCCACTGGAGGGAGACCCGGCAAGAGTCGACTATTTCCACACCTCCCAGTCCCATAACAGGGAAATACACTAGATTGAAACCCGACTAAAGTCGTCGACAAGTCCCAATACCGAGTCCCGTAAAATGGTACTCCACTGGAGGGAGGCTCGGAATCGTCATTAGGGACTACTTCCCAGCCGAGCTGGAGGTAAACCCGGCATCGGGGACCACTTCCCAGCCCAGCTTGAGGTAAACCCAGGATCGGGGACCACTTCCCAGCCCCGCTGGAGTTAAACCTAGAACCACTCTGGCCATCCTGGCAGGATGGTACTACTCAGTGAACACCGTTGTACTGGCCAACCCTGCTGGATGGTACCCCACTAGCCATCCCTGCTGGATGGTACAACTGGCGAGCCCTACTCGAAACAACCTCAGCCCGGATGGAAACAACCTCATCCCTGCTGGAAACAACCTCAGTCCTGTTGGAAACAACCTCCAGGGTAGAGGATCGGTGCCCACGTAAAATGTTGGTCACACTGAATCCACAAGAACTCTACCAGGGAACATGAAGGAATGGGAGGAACTCCTTGGGCCTCTCAAGGTGATCATGATCCAATCCGTTGAGTCACTGTCGAAGCGGATCGTGTCAACTCATCCCAGAAAGTGGGTAAAACACCCACATTGTACAAACACCCATAGTCAAAAATGGTGTTGCAGTCCGATGAAAGGGCACGGTACTAAAACCCCTCGCAGCTGATGAAATAGAGGGAAAAAACCATTTCTGCCGGCCAAAAGATAACAGAACCAGGGGAAAACTCAACCCTATTGGTTAACAAACGAGAACAGGACCGGGGAAAAACTCAACCCTGCTGGTCAACAAATGAGAATAGGACTAGGGGAAATCTCAACCATGTTGGTCACCAAATGAGAATAGGACCAGGGGAAACCTCAACCCTATTGGTCAACAAATGAGAACAGAGGAACCCTCTACGTCGCAAGAGGTCAAAAGTATGTAAAGCAGAACACGGCATGCACATGGGGACCACACGACGTGTGGCCCCAAGTCAACCCCAAACGAATGCAAAAAAGTTCTCACGTACAAACAACCACATGTACCTCTAAGAATTCTCGTATACTCCTAGAGTATACCACGTTCCAGCACAAAGGCTATCATGCATACAGCACCCAACGTCAACACGAAGGAAAAATGTAACAACTCCAACCTGCCACCTCAACGGTTGAGGCACATCCAACCACATCTCTTCAAGAATTTACATCACTCACATGGGAGTGCACGCGATCACACGCCAAGGGTCCTCTACAAACATAGTAGGACGAACCACCACGGGAGTGCCTTACTTGCTTCTATATTTAATTAGATCACGTAAGAGGCTCCGCTCACCTAAAAATATGACACCATTCTAATCCTTCTGGAAAAACATGCGAGATAGACTACCTAATCGCCTCAAACAGATATCTGAGGGAAAGGTCACCAACACTGCCTTACGCCCGAACGATGTCTCGTGATCTGGTGCCTCGGCCCCGAAAATAGTCTGGCGTATCGCACCATTACGATCCCCTCGGGAAAACATGTCAAAAGGACTGCTCACTTGAGTGGAACGGATATCCTGAGAAAAAGATGCATTCCGGCGCACCGCACATGAGTGGTGCTACGTGGGACCCGCATCTCGGTCTCGAAACGAAACGAACGGATCGTACTGTTGTGATCCTCTCGAAAAAGTACACAAGATTGACTATTCATTTTTCCTAAACGGACACCTCGTGATAATGCTGGAAAAATCACCATCAACGCCCAAACGACCCTCATGGGGCCCGCACCATCATGAAAAAATAAAGAGGGAAGATTGCGCCATTGCAATACCCTCGAAAAAACACCCAACATCGATTAATCGCTCGCCTCAAGCGGACGTCCGGTGAAAAAGTTACAAAACATTGCACGCTGCTCAAAAGACGGGCCATGGGGCCCACTCCTCAACTCTGGTTTCAATGCACGAAACCATACTGGAAAACTCTGTCTCAATGCCAGGGTCACAACGCCACTAACGGCGGTCAAAACGGACGCCGGATGCTTCTGTGCTGTCCAAAACAAGAACCCCCAGAAAAAAGTCAATTCACTTAAAGATGTGTCGCGCCTCTGAGGCCCCGTGTCTTGGGAATTAAAAATTCCCAAAACCATCTCCAAAAGTCTTCATCGATGTCTGGATTACACTGTCATAGACAACATGCAAAATGGATGCCCGTATAGAAAAATACGGGCGTCCGAAAACTGCGGGGGCAAAGCCCCTTGGGCTGGACCGGCCTGGACCAGTCGGTCCGCCCGGCATGGGCCAGACAGCCCGGCTCGTAGCACCGACCCGCGGCTTAGCTGCGCAGGCCGGTCATGGACTCGCGGTCCACGTACAGACCGGCCACAATGGCCGGTCGCGCCTATCGCATGAAGACTCGCGTCTCGCGGGTCTTGTCCCCGCGCGGGGATCGTGCACCGCGACCCCGCGGTCGCCGCCCCCCTGCGGCTCGCCGCCGCGCCGAGGCCCGCCGCCTGACCCCGGCCGCCTCCTTCCCTGAAGGCCGCAATGCCCCCAGCTCACCCGGCCGATCTGCCTCGCCCCGAAGCCAGCTGCGCCGAACGCTCGCGCCGCCCTGCTGCAGCCCGCTGGACCACCGCGCGATCCACTAGAAAACCCCAAAACCCACAAACTTCACCAGACCGCTGCGGCCTCCTCCGAACTTGGATTTCAATTCCTAAAGATGTGATGGAAAGAACAGGAAATATAATACACTATCATTGGATTTTTTTGAAGAAATATCAAAAATTTGATGCAAATAAATGAGCTCAAAGTAGGTGCGGGAAAATAAAACAAGAACGACAAATCCTACCTCTTGGGCGTTGCCCGGAGCTTCGTCGTCGAACCGCCGGAGCTGTCACGCATCGCCGGAGCTATCATGCCTCACCGGAGAGGAGGAGTCCCTCCTTCTTCGTTGGGAAGTACTTGCGCCAAGGAAGAAGGACAAGGGGGAAAGAGGGATGGGTATAAGTGTTTAAATAAAAAACATGCTTAATTGTCCGCCCGTCAGCCCGAACCCGAACCCTCAGCAGGGTCGAGGTTAAGCCTCACCTAGGGAAAACACCACCACCCGAGAACAACGGCAGTCTCAAAATTTTATTCTGAGGCCCCATTCAAAAAGTTATTAAACTCAACGACAGAGGCCACCAAATTACGAAAACGCCCTCGAGACCATTTTTCACTGACAGCCCACAGCCGCAAAACTTATACCCCTCCTAGGGTAAACAGCACGCTCCAAACTCAACGGTGACCTCTGTTTTCCCATCCAAACCACCGTTTAAGAGATACTTGAGTTAAGCCATTAAACGAATAAATTAATTGTTTAATTTATTCATTCCACGCTCTGATAGCGAGCGAGGGGTCCAAACGTCCCGCGCCGACATATTTTATGTCGTTTCTCGGGTAAACACCCCATTCAGAACCAAACAGTGCACTCAGATCTCTGATCCAAAACTCCTTTTAGGAGTTATCCCATTTATTTGGCATTCTCAGTGTGAACGCACTGAAAACTTAATTCTGGCCACACCAGGGCTCGGAATTGCACACTATCTGAAGACGCTGCTCTGGAATAACATCATGAATATTCCAAAGCCTTTTATAGCCAAAACCCGGGTTCTTAAAAGGGACAAATGGTCTAGACACTCCAATACATATGAATAGGGAAAAATGATGAAATAGAACCACTCACATAGTATTTCCGTAGTGATGGGAAGAGATGTAGGGTTCTTCTTGTTTAAGAACAACACAAAATGAAAAAGGCGAAACCCAAAACATAAAACAATGATAGGGGAACAATATAAAATAATAGACTTTGGATTCTAGCCTTATTTAATCTGAGAAAATGTAGAGGAGTCATGTTGGCAGTAGAGGAGTTCTGTGAGAGCTTGAGAATTGTGAGTGATTGAGTTGTGTTTATGGTTTTTTAAATATATCAGGAACACTTTTAATAGAACTTTCAGAAAAGCACGAACAAAGAACCCTTTTTTCGGTGCTCAATTTTTAATTTATGATAAAATGAATATTTATTAGTTCTTTTTTAGCAATGATAAATATCAAGCTTTATCAGCATTGATGTTTTAGCACAGATAAATATATTTTATAATTGTTCTTTTTAGCACTAATAAAGATTGATATTTATTATCGCTAAACAAATGTTGATAAAAAATTTATAATTAAAATTATTTAAATATATTTATTATAATTTTATAATTATATGAATAAATTTATAATAATTTTATAATTAGTTAAAAAACATTATTATAATTTTATAATTATTTAAATCAATTTATTATACTTTTACAATTATTTAAATATATATAATTAATTATTTATAATTATATACATACATATTTGAAAATAATATTTATTTATTTATAATAATCATAAATATATTAAATATACTTTTAAATATATATTTACTTATAAATATTTATTTATAAATATTTATTTACAAATATATTTTTATCATTATTAATGGATATAAAATCTTAAATACTTTCATTTTAAAAATGAATGAAATTGAAGAATTCAAAATGAGTGCACTTTAAAAATATTGAAAAAGTGGATAATTTTTATTAATTAAATATAATTTATTAAAAAAATATAGATATATATATATATATTAATGTGGATTAATAAATATTGAAAATACTAAAACCAAGTAAATAAATATATATATATAAATAATAGAAAATGATCAAATTCACAAATAAATTTAAAATTAAAAAAACATTAAAAATGAATGTCATAAATGTATTATTAAAAACTAATAGATAAATTGACTGATTAAAAATATATTATATATTAATAGGATCATGTTTTAATTAAATTCTAAAATATTCTAAAATTTGAATTAATTACATAAAAATTTGGTGTATGAGCATCAATATATTGCATAAAAATATTTGTGTGTGAATTTGTGTATACAAATGCATTAACACACACATATATATATATATATGAAATAAATCAAAAAAAGGATGTTTGATATAGGTTAAATTTGAAAAATCAAGCAACATTAAAAATGAATAATACATTAATATGTTTTTAATTAACATCTTATTTATATTATACTTATTTATTTTATATATCTATATTTAATATATAATATTTATTAATATTTATAATCTATATATATATGTATATTAAATTTATTCATTTTTATCAATAATTATTTAATTAATAAAATGTTTCATATTTTTCTTAATTTACTCATTTTATTTTCATTTGTTTAATTTTTCATTTTATTCTAGACCTTTATCCCAGTAAAAACTAAACTGCTCATAAAGGGACCCCTTTAGGAGTGCTTTATTTAGCACTAGTAAAGTGATTTCTTTATCATCGCTTATTTTAGGACTGATAAAGAAGAACTTTATCAGTGAATTTTTCTAGTGATGATAAATTACAGGGCTATTATAGGCATGTTTTATAACAGTGATAGGGAACATATATATTTCTTTAGAGTTGGATTATTCCTAATATTGAGTTTCTTTCTTCAACCATTTGATCTAAGAGTATATTATTAATTAGTATCAATATCTATATTATATAATTTACTTCTAAATTGTGTTCACAATCCTCATTTCATTGATAAACTATCATAGGTTGATATGAAATGTGATTTCCTTATTCCAATAATTTTTTTACCTAGAGGTGAAAGAAAAAATCCATTTCCAAAATGACATTAATATTATCTAAATAAAGGATTTTAATAATTTTATGAAACAATATCCCACAAAATCCTAAGGATAATTCATATTCCCTAGATATAATAATTCTACGACCAGGTGCTTTTATTTCAGTAGTTAATAGTTGGTGAAAACTTAAATGGAATAAGACAACTAAAAATATATAGTAATTAATAATTTAAACTAGAACCACATAATTACCACTATCCACTTAAATAGTAGTTGTTTCATTGAAATTTCCTTATTCCTATTGTCTAGGTGGTTGTTGGTGTTGATTTCCATCATAATTTCTTAGATTAGTGCTCTGGTTTTTATAGTGCCTAAATTCTTTACATATAAAAATTACAATTTCTAGTGTACCATTAGGAAGTAAATTATTAAATTCTAACATGTTAATTGATCTCTACATTTTTCCTTGAGATCCTGTTTCTTGATTTCCTCTCTTACCAAATATCAAACATCTTCTACATCCTTAGATAAATTCTCCTAGTTGTATCCTCCCCCATTTTTTACATGAAGGCGGTTGAGTATTATTTAATTAACCATATTCATCCCCTAAACTTTTATGATAATCCATACTTTGTTTCTTTTGGGTTTTTAGATTTTAATTAAGTCTAGGTTGTTATTCAAAATTATTGATGGTTGGTTTTTAATAATCTCATGTTTTCTCACTCTATATCCTATCCTGTTAGGTTTCAAATTAGATAAATCTCCAATTTTTCCATTGAAGCCATTATTAAACTGATTACTATGAGATTCAACAATTATTTAATCTAAAAGTTGTTAGTTTGAGTTATGATTGTAATTTGATTATCATGAATGATCTTATAAAAACTAAACCATGAAAGTTATTTATCTTAAAAATCATCAAATTATATTTTAGTTAAGCATAAATCACTCTTGGTTCAATCTAAGTTTTTATAGGTTGGGTTCTCTCATAATTCTTAGCCTAATTTATTAAAAAAATAAATCCTCAAAAATTTCATGGAATGAGAATATAAATTACAAAATCAAATCTCATTAGAGAATCAATCCAGGTGTGTAGTTTTCCCATTTTTCATGCACTGAGTGAATATTGAGTTAATAACTAATGAACCCATTATAGGGTTACTACAACTAGGTACATATGTCCCAGAACGTATGATCACTTCTATTATCCAAGAAGAAATGTAATTTATATGAAAAATTAACAATCTAAACTTTTCCAATATTTTAGGTTTCTATCCTATATTTGGAATTATCCCTTATACCAATCTCTTAGGTTTTCATTAAATTTACCTTATCCTATTCCCCATAAGTAAC
Source organism: Viscum album (assembly GCA_963277665.1). Lineage (NCBI taxonomy): Eukaryota > Viridiplantae > Streptophyta > Magnoliopsida > Santalales > Viscaceae > Viscum > Viscum album. The sequence continues at coordinate 1,649,292,836 of OY728121.1, read as the reverse complement.
TAAACTAAAGTTCAAAAATAACTAAACTCTTCTATGATGCCAACTATAATAAATCAAACTAATAATTTATTAGTTTACATAATTACACAATGTTAAATATTAAAAATCACAAAATAATCTAAAACCCCTAAGAAAAAAAGGTTTAGTTTCATTGAGGGCCAGTTTTATACAAAACTAATTTTAAAAAACTTTTTATCATTTCTCTAAAATAAAACTATTCTAGAAACTATTCTAGGATCCTCATTATTTTTACGTATCATTATAACCTATGGAATAGAAATATTGTAAAGGGGTGATGTCAAATTCCCAGAATTGGAAGAATTATCAACATGTTATAAAGGGTTAGTTTTTGTATGTGAAGCCTAATTTAGAGCATAAAAAGTTTAGTGCATCAACATTTTGGGTGTTAGATTTACATGCATCCAAAATTTGATCAGTGGATGATGGTTGGACATAGTGAATATGTAGTAGTAGTACCCCCACATTAGAATAAATTATGGCAATGTAAGTTTTTTTTACTTTTGATGACTTCAAGGGTAATCTAGGATAGTGGTGAATCCTCTAAAATGAATTATCTAGAAAGAAGGGCCAATAATTCTTTACTGGGAAAAGAAACTAAGATTATGCATGTAATGGGAGATCACTAGTGAAATTACATTGGGGGTCTTATCCATGAGTATAGGAATGTGGTGTGACCAAGAAAACCAGCTAAAGATTCCTATAAAGGAAATTTGGGATGAACCCTTAATAGTGTATTTGAAGCGTGTACAGTGTGCTAGGAGAATATACTGGGCATCAGAGTTCTATCGAGGATTAATCATCCAATAATGAATTATTACTAATTGTTTAAGTCATTTTATTGTAATCTTGGTTCTTACAGTAATATAAATAATTTGTAGTGGTTCCTATCATGCATGTTGGAAAAATGTCTAAATCATATTAAATCTTTTATTTTCTTTTACTACTTTACTATTGCCTATAATTTCTATTGTATTTGTTTTTCTAGTAAGGGGTGTGTGTGTGGTGGACTTTGTTCTGTGTGTTGGTTACAATGAATTCTAACTTCTAGAAACATATTTTAGGGGGAATTCAAAGTTCGAGTAGTTTAGTTTTCTCCAGTTTAGATTTTTATGGAAACTTCCAATTGATTTATCAATAATACTTCTGTGGGTCATTATGTAGAATAGGTGATCAGTATTTCTTTCTTTTAGTGCCTCACCCCAAAAAGTGGTATCAAAGGTGATGTTTCCAAACTCGTGGTTCATCACATTGATATATGAAACCGGGATGGAAGTACATAAAGGGAATATCGAGATCAAGAAGTTTGAGGGAACGAATTTTGGATTTTGGAAAATGCAGGAAAAATACCATACCATTCAATAGTTTTTGGAATTCCCATTTTCCAAGGTGAATATGATGATAATGGAGAAAGGAGAATGTTCATGATTGGATAGTAAATCATTGGTTCTTGAATTAATTTCTCTTTCAAAAATATTTCTTTTAACATTCATGATATGAAGACAATAGTGGATGTTCTGAAGGAACTCACAGACATGTATGAAAACACATAATCTCGAAAAAAAATCATTTTAATATCATTGTTTTAGTGATTTTTATCATAAGTAACACTAACATTTAATCATGATAATGATTTCAAAAATATTTTGAGGAAACACCAATCAGAAAAGAAGACTTTTTCTGATGATTTATAGGTTTTTATTATGTTATATTCATTTCCATAGATCTATGATGCAATGGATATTGTAGTTAGTAACACCAATAAAAGAATTAATATTGTATTTGATGATATCTAAAACATAGTTTTTAATTAATAACTAAGTTGGAGAGAATTTTAGGTACTGACCAGTAGTTACCTTAATACCGATGTTTGTGGAAGGACACCCTATCAGAAGGGATTCTATCAGAAGAATTCATCGAAATAAAAGTAATGGTATATTAGTATGGTCCATTTACAAATTGGTATAACTGTGGGAAGAAAGGAAATACCATGAAAGAATATATCTGATGAAGGTAGAAGGATAAATAAATTCCCACATCTAATAGTCCACATTCTGTTAACATATCGGAAGAATGATATGGCTAGCTTCTTAGCATAAACACACTGGTATAATCTTGGATGGTTGAATCTAGAGAAACTTTCTATTTAATTAGTGATCAAATATGCATTAAAAACTATGTATATATGAATTTTGTGAAATACCCTCTTGAATATCGTGATGCTCTAGATGTTATTGGGAATAGAGATGTCAATATGAAATTGAATAATAACGGATTCTTGAATTTGACTAAAATTAATCACATCTCTGACATGAGGAGGAATCTAATTTTAATTGGGTAAATATATGATGATGGATATGGAACAATATTTGTAACTTGGGTATAGAAGTTTTCCAAGAAATACAATGTGATTTCAAATTGTTTTTAGGATGTGACCCTTTAGATGAATAGAAAATTAAATGGGAGTGTAATGATTGGAAGTTCAACTTATGGTAATATGAAATTATGGAACTGTAGGTTTGGTCACCTCAGTGATAAGAACATGAATATTCTAAATGCCAATGTCATACTGAAGTATGGTCACATGTAAATTTGAATCTATGAAAGGTGTGTGCTTTTAAAGAAAAATAGTGCGTCTTTTATCTTGGATGGCCACATGCTCAAGGATTGGAAGGTGGAGCTTGTACAATCATATGTTTAGGTACATATCCCAACTCAATCCTATACGGGTTTCCATTAACATATAAATTTCATTTATTTTACGAAAATTAAAAGAAGGATTTACTTCATGACGTAAAATAATGGTATATTTCTGGTGTTTGTTCATTGGAAATAATTGGAAGAAAGTGAGTGAGGTCAAAAGTTGAATTGCATCTAAACTGATAATGGTAGAGAGTACATGAGATGAAACTTCTAGAAATTCTACATATAGAATGGGATAATTCATGTAAGAATGGTTCTAGAAGAACAAATTTGAATTGATTATCTTAAGTTATTAATTTTAATTTGATGGGAAAATTTACAAGTTCGAGGTTGTACTCAGGAATTCTGAAGGCGTCCTGGGAAGAGGCACTGAACACAGTAACTTAATTAACCAACATATTTCTAGAATCGATAGTTGGGTAGGAACATCCATAGCTTCTATGATCAGGAAAAATAATATATGTTCACCGTATTATTATTTTCATTATTTAATAATATATACAAGAAAATTACAACGACAATTATAAACATGAATCCAAATCCAAAAAGCATGTTTTCGCATTGGTTAATGAAGATGATATTTTTTAGATATTGTTTATTGGATGGTAAAAGAAAAAAAATCATCAAAAGAAGATATGTTTTCTTCTATGAGAAGTTCCATGGGAGGATTAGAATTTTTAAAGTAGGACATTTATACAAAATCAACTATTGATATCTGTGTTGATAAAAGTATCAATATTTCTCCAAAATATGAGAACTAAAATATAGGTTCTCAAGGAAATGGAAGTCCATATGTAAGGGTATCAGATGTTTTTGAAATTTCAAGAGAAAATGAAGCTCGACTGGGAGAACTATAAGTTCATGCTCTAGAAGTACATGTTCTATAAGTTTAGGTACCGATATAATAGGTAGATTCCAGCAGTTCGGTTCAATTGATTCATTTAAGGATATTAAACAAAATCATGTAACTATTACAAGGGTTTAGCCATGATTCTAACTCCCCGCTCCTAAAATATGTAAGAGAGATTGAAAATATATAATAGGAAACATCACATAGTGACTCTAAGTAGTAAGAGTCAATCATATTTGAATAAATGGATTCGTTGAAGTTCAATGGAAATTAGGATACTTCTAAAATAAAATAGGGTAAAATGGTATTTGAGAACAAGTGGGTCAGTTGGATCAAGTAAGAAACTTGTGGAAAGAATAGGTACAAATCATAGTAGGTAGTGAATTGGTTCTAACAAAAGGAATTATTTTATTTATCAAAAAAATTCTCACTAGTAGTTACATATTCTACCATGAAAATAGTGTTAAGTATGGTTGCATTGGAAGATCTACATATGGAGAAGATTATTGTCAACATTTCATTCCTTTAGGGTTTTTTTGGAGGAGGATATTTATATGAGATATCTAATAGGTGTACTAGAATTTTAGCATTGGAATTGATTATATAAACTAATGAAAATATTGTATGGGGTGAAGCAATCCATGTGACATAGGAATTACAAATTCAATGGATTCATGCAGAAGAAGGATTAAAAAGGTGTAACCTTGATCATTAATATGAAATGAAGAAATGAGATATTGGCACTTTCATAATTTTTTGTTTCATGAAGATGAAAATTTGCTTGTTGGATCTGATTTTGATGGGATTTTGAAATTGAAAAATAAATTCTCTAAATGTTTTGAGATGGAAAATCTCAGGCATGTGAGGAAGATTTTGGGATTTAGAAAATTTCATATTTTGTATATATTTTTGTATATAAAAAACAATGTTTTTAAATTTTAATTGATTATTATTTTTGGTTTTTAGTTGTTTTTGTGATTTATTAATTTATTGAACAATTAATCCAAATTTGAATAAAAAGAGTTGAATTTAGTATACTAAAAACACTTTATGCCATTCCAAAAAGTGGAGAGTGTATAACTATACATTTAAAGGTAAATTAAATTTGTAGCATTGTCATGGACTAAATTTGAAACTCTAAAATGATGAACCAAGCTAAAAATGGGTGAAACATGATGAAAAAATAACATTACACGTCATGTGGATGATATTAATGGCGTGAATGTCAAGTGAATACCAGACATAGAACATACCCTGAGAATATTCATGGCCTTGTATATTAAACCTCACAAATAAAATACTCATGAGTTGAAATATTTTGGAAATTGTAAGTCTATTCCCAAACATTATGTGTTGTGAATACCACATATAATATGTGAAAACACCTAACATACTCAAATTTGGAAAATTTAATAGGGATTGATGTCAGACACCCTTTTACCACTTATCACCCCCTGGGATTGAACCATACCATTTGTGACATCATTATGATTCCCCAGGGGTGTGATATATGCTTATAGACAAAGGCCTATGGGGAATGGAAATGATATTGATCAGTGAGGGAAGCATTGGATGACGACCTGCTACCGATTTATTTACATGTTTTACTTTTCTTTTTTTCTTCATTTTATGATGTCTCCCTTCTCCCAAATAAACTTGAATTCCCCGTCCATGTAGGGGTAGTTCATATGATGGATCAGGAAGTGGGTAGTTTTACCAACTACTATGTTTGGGTTTCTATATTGAATAGAATAAAAATTGTTCTCTTTCTTCTACTAGATACATCCAATTGTTTAGTTATTTTTTTAATTTTTAATGAATCGTCAATAGGGTTAGATTATTTTTTATTTCAATTCCCTTGGTCAATGATCTATATCTACATTCACACAATTTCAATCTATTTTCTATATAACAGATTATGGTTGGGTGGTGAGTTCTCATCTATCACTGGCACATGTGAGGAATTATCACAAGGACTCTATTAAATTAGGGGAAAAATTCACAATTGGTAATTTCCTTAATTTATCAAAATGATACATTATAACACCACACATAGAGGAATTTGGGTTGAACAATTATGACTTTATTATGAATTCCTTTACCATCACCATCTGGAAAAATGAGTTAGATGCATCAATAGAGGAATATCTCTCTTACCAGTATTAAGAATTAGAATTGGTAAAATTTAGAAACAATAATATCACAACTCTAGGTTTAGCCAAACCCATTCTATTCACCATCTTTGATCAGATATTTTTAGTTAATCAATTTAAACTGCTTTATTTTTTCAATTTCTTATACCAATCAAAATTCAATTTTTTGAAAATCAACCGAAAGTGACAAACTATTTTTCATTTACTTCTATTTGAGAGACAACCTAGGTAAAATACTATACTATATTAGATAATAATAAATTTTTATTTTTCCACATCCATGATTGGAATGCATGAAAGATCGAGAGAGATATTAAAACTGAAACATTGGTTCTATCTAAAAAATAGTACGTATAAAATATTATTTAAATGTTTGGTATGATCGGATGTATTATATTCATAAACATAATTTTGGAAGAATTAAACATAGATAAGTATAAAGTGATAGGAACTAAATTTTATCCCATGTACATGGGGAAATTTTCAAATGCATCATTGGTATAGATTTTGATGTAAGAAATGGTTTTAGCTTAGCCCTCATCTTCCATGTAGTGGGATTTGTTATTTGGATTGTGGTGAATCTAGGGAAAGTTCACTAGGAAGTTGTAAAGTGGATCCTTTGTATTTTGAAATGATTAGAAGATCAATCCCATTTATTTGGGGGGGGGGATATCATTTTAAAGTATTTTTAGAATTAAACATAACTAGAGATTCTGATACTCAAAAGAGTACAAATGTTTCATATTTATAATTCTAGGAGATGCAGTTAATTTCATGTCGTGGTTTCATAAGATAATTTTCATTAAATTAAATAGAATTTGAGTATGTAGTGAAAAATAAATATGGGAAGGATATGCTTTGGATGAAAATATTATCATATGATATTAGAAGGAATGAAAAGTGGTAATTACTTTACTATGATAGATAAAGTGTAGTAGAGTTGGATATAAATAATGTATTCTATGCTCAGACAAAGAATGTTGATCTAAAGTACCACAGGATCCATAATATGTTGGAGGAATGGGAACTAGAGCTATGACATATGGTGAGAATCCAAAATCCCCAATACATCTTCACTAAGACTTCAGTATAAGAAATTTGGAGGTGGCATCATTCCTTAGTTGTTGTTGGGTGAATGGATGAAAGGAAGGTAGATAAATACAATTACTATAGAGGAATATTGGAAAAAAGGTATTGTAGACTTTTTTCTGGAACAAGTTGTTATGTGGGGGAAATTTGGGATGTGAATCCTAAATCAATAAATTTTAATTTCAAAACATTGAAAGTTTAGGCATCGTATTTCCATGCATTAGAAATTTCATAAGTGGAAAATAGTTAGATGTGGTGCATTGTAAGTGAAAATTACACTGTTAAATGGAATTATGGGAATTATAATATTGTGATTTTTCTAAAATCAAGGGTTGTTCATGATGGTGATGAATATTTTAGAAGGAATTAAATGGAAAGTTTGATTGATAAATGCTTATCTGGGTGTGTTTTTTTAGGTCATTAATGTTACGATCAATAACCAGTGCCATTCCATGGGGATACCTCTCTATTATTATAGGAATATGGTGTGACTTGGAAAATTGGCTGAAGTTTCTTATAAAGGATGTGGGGTGACCAACCCTGAACAGTGTATATAACACATTTATAGTATACCAAGAATTTTTTTTAAAACATGGTTTTATATAGTTTTAATCAAACTATATTGAAATATTATTGATGGTGTAAGTCATTTGAATATAATATTTATAATTCAGATAATATAAAGAAGTATCATTGGTTCATCCCATTCATGTTGGTCAAAAGTCTAAAGAACATTATATCCCATGTCTTCCTTTACTTTTTTATTTACTACATTTTATTTCAATCCCATTGTATTTGTTTCCCAATTCGTTTTTTGATTCTTCCATGATGTGTGTGTGAAGATGACTTTGTGTTATGGGTATGATAAAATGACTTATGTATTTTTGTACACTTTGTTATATTGTAAAGAAAAAATTTAGTATTTAGGTTTTCCATGATGTTGATATTTGTGTGAACTTTCAGTAGATTTATTGATCTTACTTTTGGTGGTATTTTATTAGTATAGGTGATCAGTATTTTATGATTTTTGTGTAACCCTCAGTAGTTATATCATAAGAATTTATGTACACATGATAAGGAAAAAATTTATTACTAAAAAGAACATGAAAAAATATTGTTTTTATTAAATCATAAATGAATTATAATATCAAAATAGAAAACATGTACAATTACATAATAGTGTGAGATAAAATGGAAACATCGCACACATACATGATATCATAAATTCCAGGAACCACAAATTTCTGGTAACAACATAAAAATGAAATCATAAGCATAAGTTGAGGCTCACCCAAAAGAATATAATAGTTGAATGTGTCCTAAGTATATTAGGTTCACTCCCAATTCCCTTTCCTATTATCACATGAGATGTAAATGTTTACATAGTGCATTGAAGGGATATATTATTTTGGCCTTGACCATAAAATATTATGGTGTGTTTAAGATAACCACTCGTGCACCATACATCATATCTCAGGAGACAAAAAAATTATTCAATGTATTTAAGGTCTATTTAAATATATGACCACCTATAATATAATAAAAATCATAGTATGTAAAAGAATATGTGTTCCATGTGAGGAAAAACCCATACATAAAGAATAATCATGATAAAACCCATGATAAAGAAGTAGGTTTCAAAATATTATCTCAGAGTATGACTGCATGCTATATCATTAGTATTTCCATGATAATAAGGGATTAAATCATTTTGGATGTTCAAGTTTTAATAAAAAAACACAATCCATGAAAATTGAGTTATAATATAGGAAAATTCATGAAATAAATCAAGGATGGGTATTAATTAAGATTAGCCTCATAGGTGATGATTTTCAAAATTAGCATAAGAATATTTAAGGAAGGAAATGACTTATTATTTCCATTTAGAAAAACCTAAACTATTATGGTTTTACATAAAATAGTGAGGTCTTTCAAAATCTGTTCAGGGGGAAAAATATTTTATGGATGTGACACAATCCATGAATTAATAAATAGGAAAGTTTTCTTAAGTCTAGTTTACTAGTAAATGGTAATATATAAGGTAACTTAAAACATGTATTAACCCAAAAAAAGAAATTTATAAAAAAATATTTATACATATATATATATATATAGAAAATATCTAAATAATATGGAATAAAAACATGAGAATAATATATGGAAAATGGGATAAAAGGAGTGAGAATGTGTAAACCAAAAATAATGAGGGGGATTTTGGAAGATCCCTCTTTATGTTTTAAAATGACTTCTATGAAAATCCTATGACATAAAGAGGATAACAAAAAAATATTTTAAAATTACGGGATGTGAAATATGAAGTCCAAATAAGATAACACATAATTAATTGTCAAATTATGAAGGATGTTGGATTAGTCTATAAAGTTCTTATTATAAAGTTCAAAATCATGCTTTCATTATTAATAACTATTTTTGTGTTGTATGGTGAAAATTAATGATTCTATTTTTTACAAAAAAAAATTATAAGTATAAAATGCTACTATGAGTTTATGAATGCTACCATCAAAAGAATTATGTTATCGTCAGAAGTTTTATGCTATAGTGAAATTTATCCACCTAGTTTCAGAAGACTTATCCTTCTTTCAGAATATATTTTCTATTATTAGATGAATTTTTCTACTACTGGAAGTATTTTTCTACCATCAATAGTATCCTAGTACTCTAAAAATACTTTTTATTCCATCATAATATTTATACTACCATCAAATTTATTTTTATTCCATCAAAATATTTCTAATACTATCAATTTATTTCTTCTGACATCATGAAACTTTTTCATCTGTGATAGGGATATTCTACCATAAATAATGACCTACTACCATTAAGCATGATTTTCTATAGTTAAGTAATATCTACTTCTACTGAAATATCTTTTTATGTTTCAGAATTCTACCTCCATGAAGGTTTCTTCTTTTGTGATGATTTTAGATTAAATATAAAGTAAAAATTACAACGGCTATACTATGGAATTTAAATCAAGTCAATGATTTTCTCTATATGTGGATTTAAGAATGGCTACCCTTAAACAACTACTATATATAATTGAATATAGAGTCATCCTTTCCCGAATTTCCTACTCGGTATGAGGATTTAATTTATTAATATCACATAATGGATAATTGGAGTATTGAATTATTATAAATCTATAAAACCGCTCATTAACATGTGTTGCATGGTTGGTTAGATATTCATTTAGTGTGATAAGTGGATGTGATAAAGTGTTAAGAAATTCATATTGAAAATAAAGAGGATTTCCTTATTATTTCGATGACAAACTGTTTTTCATGAAAAAACTAAAACATTGTCATGTACTTGAAAATAAAATTCAAAGTGAGGTAAAGTTTATATTTAAATACACTCTGATAGATGAAATAGATAATTACTAATCATCTCAAGAATGATCAGAGAAAGATAATATCACAACACTTTTATAATCTTCTCTCTCTTGTTCTTTGTTATTATTTCCCTTAAAGTTGTTCATTTTCTATTGTATTATTATTTGAGGAAAATATATTGTATTATATTGGATAGTACTCAAATACTCTCATGATGGGGAAATAGATTATTTATGATGGGTTAATTGTGATGGGACCCCATCGTAAATAACATGTCGCCGGAAACAACATTGCAAAAGATAGATTTTGGGATGGCCCACCACAAATAGTTTTTTAATGGGTAAATATTTACAATGGTATACTAGTCCCATCATAAATTATTATTTACAATGGGTGATAAACCCATAAAAAGTAATTAAAAAAATAAAACAGATAAAAAAATCTATAAAAAATATCATAATACTATCAAAATATTATTAAAAATTATAAACATCTAAAATAATAATATTTTTACATAAAATATTTTCATTTAAATTTAAAAAATAAATAAATATGTCCATAATGTATTCATCGCTATGGTGGAAGGGTCATCTGGAAGAGGAGGGATAATGAATTTCATCCCTAAGTCGTGAAAAAGTTGTCACATGTACTCTAGTCCTACTAGCATCGCATCTCCACTTGTTGTCATTGGTTCTATAGATGGAGTTCATCCAACAACCTAAACATGTCCAAAATTACCTTACAATGAGCTCATGGATTATCCTCAAATTATGAGACTAATGATAATAACTCTCCACAAGCTCCCCTTCTGTGGGACATCAACAATTCAGCAGTACCAAATAAATTTCCATGTGTCAGTCGAGAACCGTTACAAACCACCCAGACCTTGTTGAAACCATACTTCATCACCTTCATCTATGTTGCATCATTGAATCCTTTTGCATGAGTGGTATAACTCTTAGTCTCATCCTAACTCACATCATGTTTCTGAGAATCCATAGCCTCATATGACTCCATCAAATAAAATTTAAAATTAAAATAGTTAAAATATTATTTCATTAAATTTTTAAACTCAAAAATATTATAATGCACGCAATCTGATTCTGGAAACCACCTATAATCTCTCCAGTGATAGGATTTTTGTACATCATCTTATTAATGTAAAAATTTATAACATAAATATTTTCAAATTCCTATATGAGTATAAAATAAATATTTTCCTTTTAAGTTATAAAAATTATTTAAAAAAGTACTTACCATATGTCATAGATGTGTATTGAATGTGTGACTACCAGCACGATGTGTCACCTCCTACCTCCCCTGGTTCTGCTGACTTAATGACACTATCCTCTGAAAACTATATCCCATTTAATATTACAATAATCCATACCAAACCTAATATTATATGTAATCAATTCAATGGGCATACCAAGACTCTTCAAAATCTATGACTCCTTCCTTCTTCATGGTTATCCTCTTCAAACTATGAAAAAACTAATGACATATATCTCATATTCACACTACCAAAGCCTCCCTAAAAAAACTCTACATGATATCATCAATGAGATACCATAAACCCTGCATTTTTTATAATAAAAAATTAATAATTCAGTAATTTTTAAAATAACTATTATTTATGTACCATTCTGTGATCAAACATGCACTGTCAAACGTCAATGGGAACATGATCCCACAATAACCATGCCATAGAAAAATAGTTTCTCAAAATAGAACTCCCCAAACCAATAGTTATATGATAAAATATTTGAGGAAAATATAACAAATAATCCAACAATTAGTATATAAATAAATTAAAGAAAATTAATGAAAACAAACTAAAATATAAAACTATTCATACCTATGCATGTGTGGATTGTAGTCAAGACATTGTCGTCGCTCAGTAATAGGGTCAAAAATAATTAATCTCATAAGACCACAAACCCTCTAAGTTTAAAAGGAAATACTAGGTAACTAAGGGACTGATGGAATACCATCAGTCTCATAACAAAGTAGTACAACCTCTTGGAGTTCATAGAAGATGTCAACATAAGTCTCGTCAGCCATCTGAAACATGAAATAATTCAACAAATAATTGATGATGAGTATTATATACACTTATATATATATTAGTTTGTTAACTTATTTTGACTATTACCAATTAGTAATTGTGTAATTATACATCTATATCCTCATTATCATATATGATATTGTAATTATCTTCATCTTCCACCTCATTGTCATTTATTTCCATAGAATTTTCAACTCCATCATCACTTGTTAATTAAAATTCATTTGTTACATCATCAACATAATCATCACCACCAACCCGTAATTATGGGGTTATATCATCGATATTCATATCTATTCAATGAAAAGATGTATTTGGATATGTCTCTTGAAAAAATTCAATTCATTTCACTTCAATTGAACCGCATTGACTTTACATAAATTGATTTTATTGGGATTTAATTTTTATAAATCTCCACCAATAAATTAAATCTAATAAAGCATCACAATAATCGGTATAATATATTTGGTGTTCTTGATGGGCCAATAAAAATGGTAAATTTACTAAAAGAAGATTTTATGTTTAATATCAATGATTCCATGGGACGGATGAACATGAAAGCCACTATCAATATCCAAATAATGAAATTTAGACATTGTTACATAATTCTATCCCAAATAACACAGCTCAATTATTTCATCTAACATGTCATAGAAGAAAACATAACTTTTTCTATGATGAAATCCTCTAAATAAAACACTATTATTCATTGATTTTTTATTTGCCATATGCATGTGTATGAAATCAAAAACCATTCACCAAATGTGCATTATATGATTTAACCATCTTGGATGGGGGTTACTAAATACACATAATAGATTATCAATTTTATCATCATGTTGTGATACCTTAAAAATACAAAAAATTAATAATATAATAAATATTAAGTTGATTTTATATGTTAAAACATAAAAAAAATTATTGTATCGGTCATTGAAACGAATGGGAAACATTATATTGTCAATGTTTTTCCAGATCATCTGCTATAATTTGTGAAAATTGTTTCTTGATATGATCATCGTATAATATATAATTAAAATAACATAAATTTCTATTTTTATTTTAAAAAATAAAGAATATGAAGTAGTATCACTCATAGTACAAATCATTTGATTTCCTCATAGTTGAGAAGAATATATGTATGAGCCCTCTGATTGTATTAGCCCTCTGATTAAAAACTGATAATTAAAGGTTCAACGTGTCTTCAATATTTCCCTCATAAAATCCCATTTGATTTTTTTTTAAGGATATTTATCTTGGAAATAATGGGAGAAAGAAAAATAAATTTTCACCCATAAATAATCTTCTATAATTGACCCTTCAACAGATGCTCTGTTATGTGACATTTTCTTCAGTTATTTCATAAATCTATTGTATGCATACATCCATCGGAGCTATATCAACCCTACACATTTTTATTCCTGTGGAAAATTTAATATCAACTATTAAATTGAATCAAATAAAACTAGTAGAAAAAAATCTAGTTTACATAAAATTAAAACTACATCTTCTTATAGTCTACAGAGTGCGTCATATTCGGTTTTCTCCAAACATATGTCTTAGAAAAAATATGATATATTTGTTATTAAATTCCAAATAAAAGAACTCAATAATTGTAACATCCCAAGTAAGTAATGAATAATAGATATTTTTATCTATGTCTATTAATGATTAAGATAGTGTTATAGAGGCTTAAAATGAAAATAAATACTATCTTATGCATGGAATACACTAATATTCTTAAAAGATTGTTTTACTGCCTTTTGATGGCAAAACATTTTTGAATCTATATTTTGACAATTTTATAAACTATTTTTGTCAAAATAAACTTATCCTTTATGATTGGAACATCAAAATTTACCTTGTGTGAATTTTTGGTATTTTTCTGACAATGTTCATTTTTTTAATGAATAGTGAAAAATACTGCATTTTACATCAAAACCGCTTTTTAATCTAATTTATTTATATGATTAGATTATGTTTTTAATTGGTTTTGAAGTGAAATTAGAATATATTTTTACCATTTTACCCAATGGTGGTCATTGGAATCAATTTCACTTTGAAATTAGACTTAAACTGGTGTCAATCTTTTGATACTTATTGTTTTGTAAAAACACGCTTTTTGCTCTAGCAGCGGGAATTAATTATTAAATTAATTAATGTGACTTATATTATTTGAATTTTGTAAACTGGACTTCATTTTTGAATTTGGAATATCAAATATATCTTAGGGTGAATTTTTGGTAATTTTCTGAAAAACTTCAATTTTTGATGAATAGTGAAACCACTAAGTGGTAATCAAGCAAACTGATTTTTCAGTTAAATGAAAGTTTACCACTAATGTGTATTGAATTTTGAAAATATGACATACATGGTTGTCATTAAGAAGTAAAATTTGGTTCAATGAGATTAAAATAATTTTTTGGTGAATAGTAACTTATTAAGTTTTTAATCGCGATTAGTGGTAATTATTGTAGTTTAATGTATAAATAATGCTTTAATAATATGAAATGACCTAGACACATGTCCCAACCTTATTGGTTGTGTCATGGCCGACCAAGACAAGCCATGGGGCAACTTGGGGACCCCATGGAGACATTTTGGTTGGGAAATGACATAAATAACTTTTTATTTAATGTAAAAGTAAAAATGACACAAACATAATATGTTTCATGAAAACAATTTTCACATGTGGTTATAAAGATCAGATATTTGATTATAAATATTCATTGGAAAGATAAAAATATTTCCTACATCATAGTAGTTTTTTATGATTTTTATACATTAATTAAATTAAATTATTTATGACATAATAATGATGCAGCGATGACATCATTATTTGACGATTTAAATAAAATGGAAAGACAATGTAAAATATATGAACTACACATGGCCAAAACCAATTGTATGAGTGGATTTTGAACTCTTATCACCTTATACACGAATTATATCAATGTGGGACCTTTTAAAACCGAAACACATTTTCAAATAAAGTAATATTTCTTTAAATTCCAAAAGTGCCCCTCCTCTCCTCTTATAAAAGGCCCCCACCTCTACCTGATTTCACACACTCATCAAGCCTTTGGATCGGCCAACCCCTGCCCATTTACTCTCTCCACATCCCTCTCCTCATCCTAGAGGATTCCCTTTGGGTAGAATCCTTTCAGAGGAAGCCTTTAGGCTCAAATCAAAAGGAGTTACACTTTTAAAGGTAATTTATTCTCTCATGTTCATTTGTTTTATTTTGCTTCTCCAACCCCCTAAACTCTTTTTATTTACTTATTTTGTAACAAAAACAGTATCTTAAATATAAAAGGATGTTTTTATAATATTTATTTGAGATACACTCTCACACAACTACATCAAATGGTTAAAGAACATACGGTTTCCGTGGATGGCGAAATTCTGCCTCCTGAAACGATGATTGTTCAATACTCATTTAACACCTTCAAAGGTGGCCATTATGATGTAACTATTTTTATATATGATATATAATATGTTTATGTTTTCCTTAATATTCTATTCTTTTCATTTTGGGCATACCTTTATGGTTCCCATTATGGGTAAACACGATATCTTCATTTTAGGAAGTGCGGACTACCGCCCCCTGAAAGTGATTTGATTCATTAATACCATATGTGGGATGTGTAAAGGATAAAGTTAATGATATTATATATGTTATTATACTGGAATTATAATATACTCTTATATCATTATGATTCCATTCCAGAAAATATGAAATAGAAATGGAAGTAGCGTTCATGCGTACGTACGGCTTACCGTCTCCATGAACGGTGAATTTCATTTTTTACCTCTAAATGTGATGTAATATTATAAATACATGTATATGATGAATATATATGATATATATGTTCTCCAAATCATTAATATCATTCTGGATATAACGAACCTATGACCAAATTAACAACATGTAAGTGTAAGAAGTCTATTTTTGACTTAAGAACCAAATACCGACAAAATGGACATTATTAACTTAACTGATTACATGATGTTCATAACATGGTATAAAAGGAATAATGAACTTGAAAAATATTCATAAGAAAGTAGAGATTAACTCAAATTTATTATTCAGGAGATTAAAGAACGGTCGGGTCAAGTCGGATACGAGGTATGGGACTTCGTCTCAATCTCCTTTCATTGAGGCATATTTTATTTTATACACAACTTTCTTTTATACGGTGTATAAACCCCTTTGACTTTTACGTTTATTCAAAAGGAATATTTTTTATACTAAGCGTTTACTAAACGACAAAAGGGAATGTTTTTTCCGTACGTATGCGACGACAATGACTTCTCCGCCGTCATGACCGTTATTTGAGTTTCGGCTTCTTTTACAAGCCAAAACTTCTTTTTAAAAGAAAAATAAATACCATGTTTTACTTTTCTTTTATTTTGGTATTGAAAATGGTTTTCATAATGTTTTTATATCAATGTGTTGTATTGATATCTTGTGATTGAAAGGTGGATATGTTATGTTTCCTTTATGCATGTTTTATGTGATATGAATTATGTTATGGTTCTTGGGCATTATTATGAAGATGGGTGGTTTCGTGATAAACTAAGGGCGGGTGAGCCCGATATAGCTCTCCAATGCATTGGGTAACGCGAAGGAGTGAAACGTTAAGGTTTCTCCAAAGATATTTTAGGGAATATACTGTGATGGGTATTCCAAACGTAACCAAGAGGGTTACTCCCTACGTAAGAATGTTATGAATGCCTCAAGTTACCTTTATGTCTTATGATTTCTATGATTTATTCATGATTTTATGAGGTATGTTAAAGTGCCTATGTTTTATGGGTAAAGTATGATTTCATTCTTATGTATATATGAACTCATGTTTCCTTTCCATGTTTTTTTTATAACCCATACTGTGTTTTTATGCTCATCCCAAGTTTTTGAAATGTTTTCCACAGGTCAAGGGAAAGGTACATGATAAGATGATAGAGTCAAGGATGTGTCAAGAAATAATCCATGTTTTATTTTAAATGTGTTTCCATTGATGGGAATGAAGAATAATATCTTTCTATAACCACTTTGTTTATATGTGGAATGTAATGCAAGTTTTATGATCTAATTCTATAAAACTCTAAACCTGAAAAGATCCTCAATGTGAAATCTTGTAATAACTCAAGATTAAGTAAGGTTTAAGGCTGGGGCCTTATAGTTGGTATCAAAGGTCGGTTTAGAAAACTTTAGGAGTTAGAATTCTACTAAATGATTATCCAAAAATATTTTTTTCGAAATGATATAGCATTTAAAGATTACCATGTTGCTTCATCTAAGACATGTTTGTTCAGAATGGTTTTCCGCAGAGGAAACAGGGAAGCAGTGCTAGGAAGGCATACAGAAGGAAATAACCTTCCGAATCAGCATCCAGAAATGGTCGGAATTGGAACTGAACAGTTTGTTGCAGTAATGGAGCAGTTGACTCAAGCGATAAATGGCGGTGGTATCCATACACGAGATCATCCAGACCAACTGCAGAGGAACATGTCAGTGGTGGAACATTTCATGAGGCAACATCCACCATCATTCAGAGGATCATCTGACCCTGTGCTAGCTGAAGGGTCGATTAAAGCACTGGAGAAGATTTTTTATTTCATGGGGTGTTCTGACAATCAAAAGGTTAGTCTTGCAATTTACCGTTTGGAGGGTGAAGCAGATCAGTGGTGGTCTATGGTTAAAAATATCAGGGACGCCGATGAGATTGATGCTCTTGACTGGGATGAATTCAAAGGTTTGTTTCTTTAGAAGTATTTTCCTAAGGCTGTTCGACTTAGGATGGAAAAGCAATTCTTGGAATTGAGGCAAGAGGAAGACTCAGTGGCTGCCTATGAAGAAAGGTTCACTCGATTGGCAAGGAATGCTCCAAATTTTATCCGGGACCTTGATAGTAAAATCAATCGTTTTTACTCAGGATTAAAGACAAAATATCGAAGGGCATTAGCTTCTCGCGAGTTTAAAAGTTATGAAAAGCTTGTTCGATGTGCTGAGAAGGTGGAAATGGAGTTTTCCGATGACCAAGTTTTCTATAACAACCAGCAGAAGAAGAGACCGAGGTGGGAGGAGAAAGGTAAGATTTCTTCAAAAAAGTCTAATGGTAAGAGAACTAAGTTTCTAGTTTGTGATAAATGTGGAAAAAGGCATGCTGGGGAATGTCTTCTGAATTATGGGAAGTGCTACCGATGTGGTAAGATGGGACATAAGGCTCGTGATTGCACTGAAAAGGATCAATGTGAAGGTAAGAACAAATTTTATTTACAGTTAGTGAAATGTTATAAGTGCAATGAGATGGGTCACTATGAAAATGAGTGTCCGACAAGGAGCTTGAGTGATGGGAAGAAGTTAGACTACAAGCAGAAAGGGGTGTTGAAATCCTTTGCAACTACTTCAGCAGATGCCGGGCCATCAAATGAAGTGGTATCAGGTACTTTGTTTGTTTTTTCAGATTATGCCAGTGTGTTGTTTGATTCGGGGTCTACACATTCTTTCATCTTTGAAACCTTTTCTAGTAAAATGGGAATACCATCTCAAGAAATGACTCCTGATCTTTTGGTAAAAACACCTGGGGTAAATGTCGAGGAAAAAAGAATTTATAAGAATCTTCCTATCCTTATCTGTGGAAAGAACCTACTTGCAAACCTTATTGTTCTACCTCTAGTAGAGTTTGATGTTATCCTGGGTATGGATTGGCTCTCTATTTACCATACTAAGATTGACTGTAGAGCTAAAGAAGTTTCATTTCAGAAAGACTTTCAGTTTGTTTACAAGAATGAACCCTTACTTTTGATAACATATCAAGAGGACGAGAAACTTGTAAAAGATGGAAATGAATGTTACCTTGCACACGTCGTTGAAAATAAAGGAACTGTTCAGATTAATGATTTGCCAGTGGTAAATGAGTATCCTGATGTTTTTCCTGATGAGTTGCCTGGAATAATACCAGATCGGGAAGTTGAGTTTATTGTTGACTTAGTTCCTGATGCTAGGCCAATTTCAAAACCCCCTTATCGAATGGCAAAAATTGAACTTTTAGAGTTGAAGGAGAAATTGCAAGATTTATTAGAGAAAGGTTTCATTAGACCTAGCACATCACCATGGGGTGCTCCTGTTTTATTTGTTAAAAAGAAAGATGGTTCTATGAGACTTTGCATTGATTATAGAGCCTTGAATAATATCACTGTTAAGAACAAATATCCTTTGCCTCATATCGATGATTTGTTTGATCATCTCCAGGGAGCTCAGTTTTTTTCAAAGATTGACTTGAGATCGGGGTACCATCAGCTGAAGGTAAAGGAAGCAGATATTCCGAAGACCGCGTTCCGTACGAGATATGGACATTATGAATTTGTAGTAATGCCTTTTGGGCTAACCAATGCACCTGCTGTATTCATGGACTTAATGAATAGAATTTTCCATGAGTTCTTGGATAAGTTTGTGGTGGTTTTCATTGATGATATTTTTCTGTTTTCTAAAAGTAAAGAGGATCATGAAAAACATTTAAGGGTTATCTTGCAAACCTTAAAAGAAAAGAAACTGTATGGGAAATTCAGCAAGTGTGAGTTTTGGTTGCAACAAATTTCTTTCCTTGGTCACATTGTTTCTAAAGATGGAATAACTGTTGATCCTGCAAAAACAAAAGTTGTGGAAGAATGGACAAGACCCACAAATGTAACCGAGATTCGTAGCTTCCTTGGTTTGGCGGGCTATTACCGAAGGTTTGTCAGAAATTTTTCACGGTTATCTAGTCCAATGACTAAGCTAACTCGGAAGGGTGTTAAGTTTATCTGGACAAAAGAATGTGATGATTGTTTTCAGGAATTGAAAAGAAGATTGGTGAATGATCCAGTTTTGGCACTACCTTCCAGGAATGGTGAGTTTGTTATATACAGTGATGCTTCATTGAAAGGACTTGGTTGCATCCTAATGCAGAATGATCAGGTAATTGCTTATGCTTTACGACAGTTGAAAACTCATGAGGTAAATTACCCTACACATGATTTGGAACTAGCTACTGTTGTTTTTGCTTTAAAAATTTGGAGGCATCATTTGTATGAAGTAAAGTGTGAAATATATACCGATCACAAAAGTTTAAAGTATATATTCACTCAGAAAGAGTTAAACATCAGACAAAGGAGATGGCTGGAATTAATCAAGGATTATGATTGTACAATTCATTACCATCCGGGAAAAGCAAATAAAGTGGCTGATGCTTTGAGTCGAAAAAGTAATGCTTCATTAACAATGTTGCGGTTGGAACGTGATCCTTTGGTTAACGATTTGATGAACTTTGGCATAGAAGTTGTTGGTGCATGAAGTCCTACTGTTTTGTTTCAGGTATCAGTGAGATCATCTCTATCAGATAGAGTCAAGCAAGCACAGAAGCAAGACAGTGAGTTGCAGAAAAGGGTAGAGCTAGTTCAGAAAGGTAAGTTGCCTGAATTCAACATTGATAATGATTGTGTTTTGAGATTTGGGAAGAGATTGTGTGTGCCTTGTGATTCACAGTTGAAGAGAGAGTTGTTATGTGAAGCTCATAGTTCTCCATTTTCAGTTCATCCTGGCAGTACTAAGACGTATAGAGATCTGCGGGAGTATTACTGGCGAGATGGAATGAAAAGAGATATTGCTGATTTTACTGTGAAGTGTTTGACTTGTCAGCAGGTTAAAGCAGAGCGGCAGTTACCGAAAGGGATGCTTCAGCCTTTACCAGTTCCAGAGTGGAAATGGGAGAATATATCCATGGACTTTGTTGTTGGATTACCGAAGACATCTCGAGGTAATAATGCAATCTGGGTTATTGTTGATCGCTTGACCAAATCTGCTCATTTCCTTGCTATACGAGATACTTTCTCTCTTGATCAACTTTCCCGTTTGTATCTTAAAGAAATAGTCAAGTTGCATGGAGTTCCTCTCCCCATTGTATCGGATCGTGATCCCAGGTTTACTTCTAACTTTTGGAAAGGCCTTCAGAAGTCGTTGGGTACTGAATTAAATTTTAGTACAGCTTTTCATCCTCAATCAGATGGGCAGTCAGAACGAACAATTCAGACATTGGAGGATATGCTACGAGCTTGTTCTATGGATTATCATGGAAGTTGGGACCAACATCTTTCTTTGGTTGAGTTTTTATATAATAACAGTTTTCATTCCAGTATACAGATGGCACCATTTCAGGCATTATATGGGAAGCGGTGTCGAACTCCAGCTTTCTGGGATGAAGTGGGTGAAAGGAAGTTGATGAGACCAGAATTGGTAGAAGAGATGGCAGAAAAAGTTCAGCTGATTCAGAAACACATGAGAACAGCTCAGAGCAGGCAGAAGAGTTATGCAGATAACCGGAGGAAGGATCTATCTTTCGAGGTAGGTGATCATGTTTTTCTCAAGGTTTCTCCTTGGAAAAGTGTGATGAGATTTGGTAAGAAAGGAAATCTGAGTCCAAGGTTTATTGGACCATAAGAAATTCTGGAGAGAGTTGGATCAGTTGCATACCGAGTGGCTTTACCTCCGAGTTTATTTCAGGTACACAATTTTTTTCACGTTTCGATGTTGAGAAAGTATATGCCACATCCATCTCATGTTTTGAGTCCAGAGGTAGTTCAGCTGGAAGAGAACCTACCTTATGAGGAACAACCGGTCCAGATTCTTGACCACAGGGAGCAAGTGTTATAGAATAAGGTGATTAAGCAGGTAAAGGTTTTGTAGAAAAACCACATGATTGAAGAGGCAACATGGGAATCTGAAAATACAATGAGGGATAAGTACCCCCATTTATTCGATAAGTAAATAAATTGCGGGGACGCAATTTTCTAAAGGGGGGGAAGGATGTAACATCCCAAGTAAGTAATGAATAATATATATTTTTATCTATGTCTATTAATGATTAAGATAGTGTTATAGAGGCTTAAAATGAAAATAAATACAATCTTATGCATGGAATACACTAATATTCTTAAAAGATTGTTTTACTGCCTTTTGATGGCAAACCATTTTTGAATCTATATTTTGACAATTTTATAAACTATGTTTGTCAAAATAAACTTATCCTTTATTATTGGGACATCAAAATTTACCTTGTGTGAATTTTTGGTATTTTTCTGACAATGTTCATTTTTTTAATGAATAGTGAAAAATACTGCATTTTACATCAAAACTGCTTTTTAATCTAATTTATTTATATGATTAGATTATGTTTTGAATTGGTTTTGAAGTGAAATTATAATATATTTTTACCATTTTATCCAATGGTGGTCATTGGAATCAATTTCACTTTGAAATTAGACTTAAACTGGTGTCAATCTTTTGATACTTATTGTTTTGTAAAAACACGCTTTTTGCTCTAGCAGCGGGAATTAATTATTACATTAATTAATTTGACTTATATGATTTTAATTTTGTAAAATAGACTTCATTTTTGAATTCGGAATATTAAATATAGCTTAGGGTGAATTTTTGGTAATTTTCTGAAAAACTTCAATTTTTGATGAACAGTGAAACCACAAAGTGGTAATCAAGCAAACTGATTTTTCAGTTAAATGAAAGTTTACCACTAATGTGTATTGAATTTTGAAAATCCGACATACATGGTTGTCATTAAGAAGTAAAATGTGGTTCAATGAGATTAAAATAATTTTTTGGTGAATAGTAACTTATTAAGTTTTTAATCGCGATTAGTGGTAATTATTGTAGTTTAAGGTATAAATAATGCTTTAATAATATGAAATGACCTAGACACATGTCCCAACCTTATTGGTTGTGTCATGGCCGACCAAGACAAGCCATGGGTCAACTTGGGGACCCCATGGAGACATTTTGGTTGGGAAATGACATAAATAACTTTTTATTTAATGTAAAAGTAAAAATGACACAAACATAATATGTTTCACGAAAACAATTTTTACATGGGGTTATAAAGATCAGATATTTGATTATAAATAGTCATTGGAAATCTAAAAAGATTTCCTACATCATAGTATTTTTATATGATTTTTAGACATTAAATAAATTAAATTATTTATGACATAATAATGATGCAGCGATGACATCATTATTTGACGATTTAAATAAAATGGAAAGAAAATGTAAAATATATGAACTACACATGGCAAAAACCAATTGGATGAGTGGATTTAAAACCCTTATCACCTTATCCACGAATTGTATCAATGTGGGACCTTTTAAAACCGAAAACCATTTTCAAATAAAGTAATATTTCTTTACTTTCCAAAAGTGCCCCTCCTCTCCTCTTATAAAAGTCCCCCACCTCTACCTCATTTCACACACTCCTCAAGCCTTTGGCTCGTCCAAACCCTGCCCATTTACTCTCTCCACATACCTCTACTAATCCTAGAGGATTCCCATTGGGCAGAATCCTTTCAAAGGAAGCCTTTAGGCTCATATCAAAAGGAGTTACACTTTTAAAGGTAATTCATTCTCTCATGTTCATTTGTTTTATTTTGCTTCTCCAACCCCCTAAACTCTTTTATTTTACTTATTTTGTAAGACCAACAGTATCTTCAATATAAAAGGATGTTGTTATAATATTTATTTGAGCTGCACTCTCACACAACTACATCAAATGGTTAAAGAACATACGGTTTCCGTGGATGGCGAAATTCTGCCTCCCGAAACGATGATTGTTCAATACTCATTTAACACCTTCAAAGGTGGCCATTATGATGTCACTATTTTTATATATGATATATAATATGTTTATGTTTTCCTTAAGCTTCTGTTATTTTCATTTTGGACATACCTTTATGGTTCCCATTATGGGTAAACACGATATCTTCATTTTAGGAAGTGTGGACTACCGCCCCCTGAAAGTGATTTGATTCGTTAATACCATATGTGGGATGTGTAAAGGATAAAGTTAATGATATTATATATGTTATTATACTGGAATTATAATATACTCTTATATCATTATGATTCCATTCCAGAAAATATGAAATAGAAATGGAAGTAGCGTTCATGCGTACGTACGGCTTACCGTCTCCATGAACGGTGCATTTCATTTCTTACCTCTAAATGTGATGTAATATTATAAATACATGTATATGATGAATATATATGATATATATGTTATCCAAATCATTAATATCATTCTGTATATAACGAACCTATGACCAAATTAATAACATGTAAGTGTAAGAAGTCTATTTTTGACTTAAGAACCAAATACCGACAAAATGAACATTATTAACTTAAATGATTACATGATGTTCATAACATGGTATAAAAGGAATAATGAACTTGAAAAGGATTCATAAGAAAGTAGAGATTAACTCAAGTTTATTATTCAGGAGATTAAATAACGGTCGGGTCATGTCGGATACGTGGTATGGGACTTCGTCTCAATCTCCTTTCATTGAGGCATATTTTATTTTATACACAACTTTCTTTTATATGGTGTATAAACCCCTTTGACTTTTACGTTTATTCAAAAGGAATCTTTTTTATACGAAGCATTTACTAAACGACAAAAGGGAATGTTTTTGTCGTATGTATGCGACGACAACGACTTCTCCGCCGTCGTGACCGTTATTTGAGTTTCGGCTTCCTTTACAAGCCAAACCTTCTTTTTAAAAGAAAAATAAATACCATGTTTTACTTTCTTTTATTTTGGTATTGAAAATGGTTTTCATAATGTTTTTATATCAATGTGTTGTATTGATATCTTGTGATTGAAAGGTGGATATGTTATGTTTCCTTTATGCATGTTTTATGTGATATGAATTATGTTATGGTTCTTGGGCATTATTATGAAGACGGGTGGTTTCGTGATAAACTAAGGGTGGGTGAGCCCGATATAGCTCTCCAATGCATTGGGTAACGCGAAGGAGTGAAACGTTAAGGTTTCTCCGAAGAGATTTTAGGGAATATACTGTGATGGGTATTCCAAATGTAACCAAGAGGGTTACTCCCTATGTAAGAATGTTATGAATGCCTCAAGTTACCTTTATGTCTTATGATTTATATGATTTATTCATGATTTTATGAGGTATGTTAAAGTGCATATGTTTTATGGGTAAAGTATGATTTCATTCTTATGTATATATGAACTCATGTTTCCTTTCCATGTTTTTTTTATAACCCATACTGAGTTTTTATGCTAATCCCATGTTTTTGAAATGTTTTTCACAGGTCAAGGAAAAGGTACATGATAAGATGATAGAGTCAAGGATGTGTCAAGAAATAATCCATGTTTTATTTTAAATGTGTTTCCATTGATGGGAATGAAGAATAATATCTTTCTGTAACCACTTTGTTTATATGTGGAATATAATGCAAGTTTTATGATCTAATTCTCTAAAACTCTAAACCCGAAAAGATCCTCAATGTGAAATCTTGTAATAACTCAAGATTAAGTAAGGTTTAAGGCTGGGGCCTTATAATAATCCTTTAAATCCAATAGGTATAAGTCTTTCAAATATAACCTAACAATCGTGAATTTTTAATCTAGTAATAGGACTATTTATGAAACATGAAGAAAAACTAGAATCATAACCATCTGGTTGTATCAAATTTTCAATCCGCTGAAAAAATAATAAATAGTTTTCTTTGGAATGTGTATACTATTTTTTGGAATCATTAACTTCTATGGGATGCCATTTTAAAAAAACTAATGTTCTAGTCACCTGCATATTTGGGTATGAAATAGTCATGCATTTACATTATATTTGGTCTTTCCAGGTTTTTCCAACACTATATAAAATATATTGTCAAAATATTTCTTATAAATATTGATAACATCTAACATGTGATTGACCAACAAATCAAAAAAATATGGCATATCCCAAAAAATACACTATTTTATCCAATTCTATTCTGTCCCAAAGCCATTTTGTTTAGAGTTGGTCTGAAGGTAATGGGAGGTAATGAAGAGAGAATAGATTTTAACTGAATAACTGAGATCAATATTGGAGGTCTATCTCTTTTAATTGTACCTTTTTAAAAATGATATGTGTTCTTTTAAAAATGATTATCATTATAAAGAAACCTTTGATGGAAGTAAAAAAACAATGTTTTATTCAATTTATAACCATAAATACTTTGTTGTCACTCATACAGTACAAACAAGATTTTGGACCATGTGTACTCTAGCCAGATAACATTCCCTATAAAAAGAAGTTACAAATTGTCCACATTAATGCGGCTTTTGTTAGAAAAATTTGTTTGGAAACAACAACATATGTGCTGACCCCATTACTCTATAATAAATTTAACTCATCAATCAATTGATTTAAGTAAACATATATATTGTTTTTTGGATTTACTAAAATTAATAAGGTCAAAAATATATATAGCGTATTTATCCACATCTAAGGTGGTAAATTGTGTGATGTGATAAAGATGGGCTAACAAGAATATTGACTACCATAATAACCGAATAGACTGAAACCGTCAGTTGAAATACCCAATCCCACATTTCCATATTCTAAAGCACAAGAAGATTTTAAATTGTCAAAATGTTTCCATGAATCACAATCACAAGGATTATTTAAGCCTTTACTAGTTGAAATGTTTTTTTGTTCCATGGAATCAATAAGTTTTTGTTCTGAGAAATAAATAAACACTACAACCTAGGTGCATGTGGGTAATACCTCAACAATTTTATATGAATCGATACATAATTCCCTAGTTTATCCTCTTTCTACCTCATTTTTCCACATGTAGGACAACTAAACAACAATTCATTTTCACCATAATATAATATGAAATCATTTGAACATGCATGAATCTCCGGATTACCAGGACCCAAATTATAAACCAACCTCTTTCCCTCATAGAGATTTACGGTAAACACATTTCATTTAGATAACTGTGTTTTAACCAATGAGAATATCTAATAAAAATAGATATTTGACATTCCATTATCTGATTTAATATACATAAATTTTCTACTTCTTAAAATTTTCTAATCTTACAACCATGATATAATGAAAATTAAACAGACTTCAATAACTCATAAAATTGAGATTGTTTCAACTTAGGAGTTAAGTCAATATCATCTTGATTTTAAGTTTTTTTAAAAGATAGATCAACCATATCATGTACTAAATTTTGAAACTATGTTGGATCTGGAACCAAATTATTAGTATCTTTTCTCGAACTGTGTTTAGCATGTTGATACCAAAAAACATAATCTGTATGAAAATAAAAACCCAATAGATGACCCTCAACATTGTCAAATGTTTCAAACCTCCTCAGATCAGATTTCTTTTTGGGAAAATTAATTGTCCCCTCTAAAAAAATTATTCTTTTTATGATGTAAATTATAATAAAGATTTAACACCCTCAATATATACAGGATTTATACCATAATTTTTTATATTCCTGTGATGATTTTTCCAATCAAGATAATGTAATAAAGACTTTTTTTTAATTCATTGTTCCATATTTCTATAAAATATATAAAATAAAAAAATGTATTATAAATAATTTTATATAAGAAAAATATGATACATAAAATAGTAAATGAGTAAAAAATTATAATCTACTTCTAAATATTGTCAATTTTATCTATTTACAATTGATTTTTACTGATCAGAGCTGATTTTTAAAAATTACCATTACTTTTAACAAATCAAATTTATTTAATGTTCATTTTTACTAATCTCTACTGATTACCTCTAATTTTTACTAATTATATCTAAAAACCACTAAATTTTAATAATTATAATGATTTACCATAAATGTTTACTAATTCATTGCTAATGTTTACTAATTTATTGCTAATTTTTAAGAATTAAAACAAAATATTTCTAATTTACAAGAACAAACACATGTACTCCATCATCTATTCTGGCTCATATTCTTTTCATCGACACATCTCTTCCTCCTGATAAAGCTACTTCCATCAATGTGTCACATCATGTTTTCCCGGTTCTGGAAACCTAATGAAAAGTTTGGAAATGGTTGGAATGAATTTTTCATTTATAATAACATGAAGATTTGAAATTATATGATTTATTAAAAATTTGAAAATCATAGATTTTTACAATATTTACGTGATGAAATCAATTTATTCCAACAATGTCAAAAAAATTCATTGCACAAATTTA
The DNA here is from genome assembly GCA_963277665.1 of Viscum album. Taxonomy (NCBI): domain Eukaryota; kingdom Viridiplantae; phylum Streptophyta; class Magnoliopsida; order Santalales; family Viscaceae; genus Viscum; species Viscum album. The sequence continues at coordinate 1,649,264,513 of OY728121.1, read as the reverse complement.
TGTCAACCATGTACTATCATCGACACAAATCCACTCCTACTATTGCTTCCATCAATGTGTCACATCATGTTTTCCCTGGTTCTAGAGACCAAATGACCAATACGGACATCGGTGTCACAAATTGGTCATTTCTAATCACCTGAATATAAATGATTTTATGATTTATTAAAAAGGTGTGAAACATAGATTTTATAATATTCACGTGATGAAACCAATTTACGTAAACCATTTACAAATTTTTCATTTCACAAGTTTAGGCCAACAATGTCTTATCATCGATGCATCTCCTCCTTTTACTACAGTTATCATCGACGCATCACATCCCACCTCCCAAGGTTTTGGCGACCTAATGATAAAATTGGACATGTTTGGTATAAATTATTCATTTCTAATCATCTCAATATTATAAAATCTATGATTTAAACCTTTTTAGTAATTTTTAAAATATATTATAAATTACTAAAAATGTTTAAATCATAGATTTTACAATATTCAAGTGATGAAACCAATTTTTTCCAACCATTCCCAAAATTTTCATTACTCATCACCTATAAATTGAAAATCTATGTTATTTTCAGTTTCTAGTAATCTAAACAATAAACTACTAAGTATTACTACGTACCACTAATAATTACTAACACTAATTACCACTTTTTATTACTAAGTTTTACTAATAACCAATAAGTATTACTAATTAAAACAAATTATTACTAATTACTAATGATTATTACTTAATTATAGTAATTGAAAACTAATTATCACTAATTTATACTAGTTACCAATAATTTTTAATAGTTATAGTGATTTATTACAAAATACCACAAATTACCACTAATTATTATGAAGTACCACTAATTACCACTTTTTATTAATAATTATTACTAATATGCGGTAACTATTAATAATTACCAATATTTATTACTAATTACAAATAATTTTTAATTAATTATAATGATTTACAATTAATTATCACTATTTTCTAGTAATTACCATTAATTTTATAATTATAGAGATTTATCACTAATTATTACTAATCAAAACTATTTTTTACTAATTACCAGAAATTTTAACTATTTTTGACTAATTACCAGTAGTTTAAAAAAAATGTGATTTCATGATAATTTCCAATAATTACCACCAATATTTTCTAATTATACTGATTTACCATTAGTATTTACTAATTACTTCTAATTATTACTAATTATACCATTTTACAACTAATTTTTTACTATTTTTTAATATCATCGCTAATTTTTACTAATATTTAGTCATTACCAATAAATTTTACTAATTTTTCATAATTATTAATAATTTCCACTTATATTGATTAATTTTTACTAATTATTGTGTTTTATTGATAATTTCTACTAATTACTACTTAAGTTTACTAAGTTTTAGTCTTTACCATTAATTTAAAATAATTATTGTAATTTGTCCCTAATTTTTACTAATTACCGTTAACTTTTTCTAATTATACTGATTTATCATAAATTTTTACTAATTACAATTAATTTTTAATAATTAAAGTAATTTATAGTTAATTTTTTCTAATTACACCTAATTTTTATTAATTAACATTAATTATTTCAAATTATAGTGATTTAATGTTCATTTTTACTATTTTTTACTAATTACATGTTATTTTTACTAATTTTTACAGATTACTAATAATTTTTAATAATTAAAATTATTTAACAATAATTTTAAAAAATTACCACCAATATTTAATATTTATTGTGTTTTACCATAAATGTTTACTAATTGCAGTTAATTATTACTAATTATACTGGTTTACTACTACTTTTAACTACTTTTTACTAATAATTGCTAATTTTTACTAATTTTGAGTCACTACTAATATTTTTTAATAATTATTTCAAATTAAAACTGTTTACTTTTTAATTAAAAACATTGCTTCTAAATAAAAATAATTTTTTCTAATTTAACAAGATTATTACTAGTTTTAAATAGTTATTTTAAATTATAAATAATTACTTCAAATTAACTCTAATTATTAGAAAATAATAATTTTTAAAACAAATATATAATGAAATAAATAAAAAAATTAAAAATAGTACATAAAAACTAAAAAATATCGATTTTGTGCACTATAAAGCTCAAAATAATTACTATTTATGAAAAATAGTTAATGAAAAATAAAAATAACTAATTATAATAAAATCTAATTACTGATAATTAATAATTATTATTTCTAATAAATAAAATAAAATAAAATAAAAAATAAATACATTAAATAAATACCTTAAAACAGAATCTTTTAGTGAAAGTAAAGCCTGAAAGTTTCTCCCCTGTATAATTTAAAAGTTTGAAAACATTGAGCAGAATATTATCGTAGAGAAGGACAGAGAAGTTCATAAAAGAAAAAAATAAAAAAAATCAGGGGTTATATATATGTTAGATCATTTGCGATGAGAGTACTGTGACGGGATTCCCATCAGAAATATATGTATTTGGAATGGGTCCTATCGCAAATAGTATCACGGTTATTAATTACAACAGTGAAAAAAAGTATTTTTGATAGGCTCTGTCGTAAAGACCCTCGGCTGACAGTTTATCTGCAACAGGAGATTATCTCATTGAAAATAAAAAATAATGAAGAAAATTATTTATGATGGTACCCATCAAAAATACATCCATACCGACACATTATTTGCAATGAGAGTTACTGTAAAGACCCGGAAATTCTAAGGAAAATTTTTTCTTAAATAATTTGGAATTTTACATGTCGGTAGTTTCTGACGACACTTGATTTCGAGGCCCAGTGTACTTGGAATCAATTTCTGAATTTTTTTTCGGGTACGTTCAGTAAACGTACATGCGGGTTTTTCTTTCTTTTGTACTGGTGCTCAGAATCGAAATCTGAGGGCACCGATGAAGTCGCAGTGTCGGTATTCTCTTAAGGGGACCTTTACCGTAGTTGTGTTTTATGCGGGTTGAAAGTTAATTTTTGAGGTTTAATAAAAAAGTTAAATAAATTGTTGTGAACAATTTTATTTATCTTGGGTAGTTAAATCCTGTATGGGGAAGTTATTAGTGGGGCCCACACCCACATAACCTCCCATTAGAGGATATTTGTGAGGTGGGGCCCACACAAGCCTAACCTTTTCATCTCCCCATAACTCCCTCTAAACTCCCTTAAACCCCGTTGTTTAATTCTTGACAACTATCCCTCTTTAATTGCTAAAATCTCCACCCTCCACTTGGTCATTAATATGATAACACCTTCTTAAATTAATTAATTACTTTGGGAGGATTTGAATCATTTTGAAAATGCATGGAAAGTTTATTAAAATAGGGAGAGCCCTAATATAATATTGGCTTAACAAATATTTTGGGGTGGAACCTCTAAAGGATTAGAAAGAAGTGTTCCTCTCCGGGAAGAACGCTCCACGACTCGAAGAATGGGGAGGTTTTCCACTCCACTTTTCTTTTCAACCGGAACAAGATCATGAGGGATGCCTTCACCTCTTCTTCTTCCTCTAGGTCGAGGAAGAAGACATTGCTAGTGAGGAGCGTCGTCTACAACAACGACTCTTCCTCCAACGTTGATGGTATGACATTGTTCTTCGTGATGCCATCTACCACGACGCTCGTCTTCCGTGGCTCGACAACGTGCGATGTCAATTATTGAGGTTGGGGTTTGTACAAATTTAACTAATTAATTTTTACCCCTTTATTTGTTGGTTTTTTTTAATTGATGTCAGCCTTATGTTACCGAATAACGTGGAGGGTGCAGGTCGAACGAACACGGCCCAACGACCCTCCATTGTTCTTTATTTTTAATTCGCAACGGGAAGTGGCGACGAACGAAGGTGGCGGCCGCGCGCAGGCCGCGTGCGAAGAACTATGGCCCACAACCACGGGCCGCTTGGACGAAGGAGAACTGGTCGGCTAAACCCAGTCGTGCCAAAGGAGGACCGCGGCGCCACACGGGGCGCCGCGCTGCAGAAGACCGCGGCCCGCATTCCATGGGCCGCTTGGCGAGTGAACCATCCGGTAGGTGGTCCGGTGGGCTGAGAAGAACCGCGATGCCAGGAGGGCACCACGCTGAACGAACTGTGTCCTGCCCGAGAGGGCCACTTGCATCGGGAAGGTCTTCCAGTTTGGGAGGGCGGCGCCACTTGGCGTCGCTGGTTCGGGAAGCCCCCCCCCCCCCCCCCTCGGACTGCTCGACCCCTTCGGGACTAGCCGCGGCCAGCCGGGTCGCGCCCCCCATCCGACTGGGTCGTGCCCCTCTAGCCGGGACGCGCCCCTCGGGTTGGGCCGCATGATTCAACAGGCCGGTCTGACCCTCTGTTGGGTCGGACCCACCAAAACCGGGTTGACCCGACCCGCCAGCCCACTGGGCTTAACGGACCGGGCTCATTTTCACTTAAAGGGGAATAACTTGAAGACCCTGCATCCGATCGATGCGCCGTCTGCGGCACTGGGACCCTCGTGACATGGAAGTCCTTTTTTGATACTCTAAGTGAGTTTTCTAAAACATTGGAAAATGGTTGGGTTTGGAACGAGCGTATTTCCAACCGGGCCCCTAGAACGGAAAAGCAAATATCTCTCTGACCGGGCGTCTGGTTGATGCGTCGTCTGTCACATTGGGTTCCTTTTGATGAGACGAAACTTCGGGATACATCAACTCTGGACTTTGTGATAGTTGATGTATCGACCCCTTGGCTCGAGGAGCGGACCCTCCTGGAATCGAGCGTGATGTGTGAGGGAACCCTAGAGCTGGCTGCAACTGCGACGACTACCGTACTGGGATCCTCCGTGGGTACGGTGACGATGACTACTATACTTGGATCCTCAGTGGGTTTGGCAATGATGAATACTGTACTTGGATCCTCTGTGGGTTTGGCAGCGATGACTTCTGTACTAGGATCCTACGTGGGTTCGGTAGAGGAGATGATTTAGAGGCTACATCTAATCATCTCCACCCATCTTCGTGAGTTGTATACCTAAGTGAGCTGAGTCTTGACATTCAATCATTATCATAGATGTGATTGACTTATTTCAATTGAGGACTGGGTTGTGATTGGGATCAAGAGTTGGAGTAGAACTGGGATTGATGACTTAGGTATATGTATGGGCATATACCTAAGTAGAGTTGGTTGATACTTTGTGATTGTATCTTTTCATAGTGGTTTATCCTTCATGGATTCTGAGAAACCTTCGGGAGTCTCTAGGTCCCTTCTGAGTATCGTTATACTCACCCCTGCATGGGAAATGCCCACACTACGTTGCGTTGGATGCAGACGACGGACCACACTGATCATGGTAGAGACTTGTGGAGCTGGATGGTACCTGGAGGAGGACCACTCGGCAGGATGTACACGGAGCGGACGGATGGACCCGAGGTGTTTAGGAGACCATTTGTACCCACCATTCAGGTGGGATTCTGGAAGTAAGACTCATGTTTTGCTTCTTTACCTTATTGTTCTTGTACTAGGCTTTCAGTTGTGTTGTACTTACTGTTGGTCTTGTATTTCCGGCCCCTTTCTTTTCAACACTTACTTTTGTATACAGTTTTACTTGGTTCATCCTTCTGTTGCATACTCTATGGTGTTGGTTTACTTTTATAAAGGAAATGTCTTCCATTTTATCGTGATTTATGCCTTTGGTGCTAGTCACCAGTCCCTGGCCTATGAAAGGAGGGCTTGGGGTAGTAACGGCATGGGACCCGAGGACGGGTCGTGACAAATTGGTATCAGAGAAGTCAGTTCTACCGTAGAAATCAAGACTCTGATCATTACTTTCTGTGAAGCAATGGTGTTAAGGGTATTGAGTGTGGTTCTTAGTCCAGGGGGTCCAGTGGTGGTGCAGCGGCCGACGTATCCATACACCAGGACCCTGACCTCCGATTTCCGACTCAGTTCACGAAAACACTGATTGCTTGTGTGTTTCAAAAGTTTTCTTTGTGATTACTTTGTGTCAGCTCGCTAGGTATACTTTTTGACCATGGCGCACCTGTTTCTTTTCAGGATGTCCCCAATAAGGTAGCCAGCTAGAGTCCTGAGTTACCTGCGCAATGGTAGCCCACCGAGCGACGAGTCCTCGGTGTAGAGCCCCATCACAGTGGAGGCACCAGCAGTACCACTACCCATTGAGACATAGAAACTACCATCCCAAACAGCAGAGAGTGCATGTCGCCTAAGTGCGTTGCATGATTTTCAGCGACAGAGGCCACCCAAGTTCCGGGGAGAGACGGACCCTCAGGTAGCCGAGTATTGGCTGGAGGCTATCGTCAAAGTAATCATATTGGTAGGGACACCAGCCGAACTTATGGTGATCCTTTCCATGAGTCTCCTGAATGCAGTAGTAGGTAGATGGTGGATATTGATGCTCCAGGTGCACGATGAGGAATCTCTATTTTAGACAGACCTCGAGAGTCTATTTCTCTCGGAGTTTGTTCCTGCCACCCTTTGTGCGGTGCTGATCTAGGAGTTACTTCATCTGCGGTAGGGTAGCATGACAGTTTATTAGTACTCAGTGAGATTCACCAACCTCTCACACTACTCCACAAACATGTTACGGTACCCGTTCTTCAGGGCCCGGACTTTTGAGCAGGGACTGAGGCATGAGATCTTGGCTTCGACGATTCCCCTCTGCATCTCGACGCAGGTGGGGGTGCTGGAGGGAGCCCTTCTAGTGGAGAGATTTCTCGCTGAGTAGTCGCCAACGGTGAGACCCACCGCTGGACGACACGTAGCGGAGTCTTTTGCAGCTAGAAGTAGACAGTTGGCGCAGAGGTCCAAGCGGACCAGAACATTAGGTGGGTGACCTTAGGATACTGGTTCGGATGTGCGGGGCACACGAAATAGAGCCATCCATACGACGGTCAGGAAGTGCTATGCATGCGGTGGGCATGGTCACATGGCTCGAGACTGCCCGACCTACCATGTTGATGAGTAGCAGACAGAAGAGGGACCTCCCAGGTAGAGGCAGAGGTTCCACAGTGGCGGTCCATAGGAAGCAGGCGGATGAGGCAAAGGAGTTGGCCGAGCAGCGGGTGGTGGACGAAGCTTTGAGGCTCTACCACCACCACCACCAGTAAGTCCACCCCGACCACAGGGAGAAGGCGGAGAAAGACAGGCTCAGCTCCAGGTAGTCGAGGCCTATGACCACGGAACACCTGATATGATTTGAGGTAATATCTGTGTCTACTCTACCCTTGTTTTTGTACTTATAGACACAGGTGTGAGTCATTCTTTTATTGTCACTGCCCTTGTTCGGAGCTCGGAGATTCTGATGGAGTTGTTGGCTCGATCTTTACGGCTAGAGAATCCAACGGGAGCAGACTCGACGATTACACTCTGGTTCCGGTAGTGTGGGCTTAATCTAGGAGGCGAGAGCTTCGGCTGGGATCTTCTTGTAGCGGCGTCGAGGCCTTACGACGTAATCTTGTGTATGTACTGTTTATATACAGTCCATGATCAGATCAAATGTATTAGGTGCAAAGTGTGGTGTGTCTGCACGGATGGGAGCAGGTTCACCTTCACCGGCGAGAAGGGAGCCTTTTCAGCACAGGATAGTTTTTTGCAGAGGAGAGGGCATCTGATCACACATCAGTTGGCTAGTCTCATCCTTGGAGTGGTTGATTTCCGGAGTTTGAGTTTTCCTGTTGTGGTGGATCAGTATGCAGATGTTTTTCCTGACAATGTTCTAGGACTACCTCCTCACCGAGAGGTAGACAACTAGATAGACCAGCACGCCGGGACAACACTGATATCTACCCCAGCATATCGGATGTCTCCCGCCGAGCTTCGTGAGCTGTGGGTATAGCTAGAGGACTTGCAGGGAAAGGGATTTATCCGACATAGTGTTTCACCCTAGGATTACTCGATTTTGTTCCCCAAGAAGGTGGATGAGAGCTTGTAACTATGTGTCGACTACCGTCACCTGAATCAGGTGACCGTGAAGAACAAGTGCCCACTCCCGAGGATTGAGGACCTCTTTGATCAGCTTAACGGAGCACGATGGTTCTCGAAGATAGACCTCAGGTCAGGCTATCACCAGCTCAGAGTCCGAGACAAGGATGTGCATAAGACGGCCTTCAGGTGTCGGTGTGGAAATTACGAGTTCTTGGTTATGCCCTTCGGCGTAACAAAGTCTCCAGCAGTGTTCATGAGTCTCATGAATAGGATCTTCTAGCCTTACCTCGATCGATTTTTCGTAGTTTTCATCGATGATATACTAATTTACTCGACTACTGAGGAGGAGCACGCCTACCACTTGCGGGTTGTATTGGATACACTCCAAGAGCACCATCTTTATGGTAATCTCTCGAAGTACCAGTTCTGGATTCAATAGGTTCACTTCCTGGGACATGACATATCGAAGGTGGGAGTTGCAATGGAACCAGCGAAGATCGAGGCAGTGCTTGCTTGTGATCCACCCAGGAGCGTGACAGAGGCACAGAGTTTCCTAGGTATGGCTGGTTACTACTGAAGATTTGTGCCAGATTTCTCCAGAGTTGCAGCACCGCTTTCGCCTTTGAGGAAGAAGGGGAAACCCTTCGTGTGGTCAGATAGAAGTCTGCAGAGCTTTCAGGAGCTAAGATAGAGATTAACCAGTGCACACATCTTGAGGCTACCGGAGGAGGGCGTAGGGTACATAGTTTACTGCGACACATCAGGGACCAGACTTGGGTGTGTCTTGATACAGGAGCGAGTAGTGATTGCATATGGTTTGTGGCAGTTGAGACAGCATGAGCAGAACTATGCTACTCATGACCTGGAGTTAGTAGCAGTTGTCTTCGCCTTAATGATGTGGCAGAACTATCTGATGGGAGAGCGCTTTACAGTCTATTCAGACCACCAGAGTCTCAGGTACATCTTCTCGTAGATGTACCTGAACCTGAGATTGCAGAGATGGCTCAAGTTCCTCTAGGATTCTGACTTTGAGATAGTCTACACTCATGGGAAGGGGAACGTTGTTGCTGATTCTCTCTGCAGGAGATCAGGCATTAGCTACTAGGAGAGGCGACGGAGCAGCTAGCCGCATTGTGGATATCCTTTGTGGATATTGATGGAGCATACTTTCTTCAGTCCCTCACAGTCACTCCTCTACTTCTTCAGCGAGTCAGGGAGGAATAGCATGGGGACGTTGACTATGAGATGCGACGTGCTCAGATATCCTCAGGACATGCACCTGATGGATTTTCTGAAGGAGGGGAGCACATAATCCTTTTCAGGGGACGTACTATGGTACCAGTTGCACTGCTGGAGGAAGTGGTGAGGGAGTTTCACACTTCCCCTCAAACAGTACATCTAGGAGTGAAAAAGATGTACCAGGACCTCAAACGACAACACTGGTGGCCGGGTATGAAGAAGGTTGTAGAAGATTTTGTTTCACGATGCCTCACTTGTCAGCAAGTGAAGGAGGAGCACCAGGTACCAGCAGGCTTGGTACAACCCTTTGAAGTCCTAGAGTCGAAGTGGGATGGGATATCTATGGATTTCGTGACGAGGATTCCACGTACATCCAGAGGACACGACTCTATCTAGGTGATCATAGACCGACACACCAAGTCGGCCCACTTACTTCTAATCAGAGAGCAGGTCTCATTAGAGAGTTTGGGACGCCTCTATATTCAGGTGATCATACGGCTTCAAGGTGTGCCATCGACTATCGTTTCCGATCGGGATGCTCGATTCACTTCCTGGTTTTGGAAGGGGTTACAAGAGGCTTTTGGGACGCAGCTACGTCTGAGAACTGCCTTTCATCCTCATACGGATGACCAGACTGAGAGGACCATTCAGACTCTAGAGGACATGCTCCATGAATGTTTCCTTGACTTTGGTCGCATCTGGGAGGATCACCTACCCTTGGTGAAGTTTTCGTACAAAAACACCTACCACTCTACCATTAGGATGGAACCATACGAGGCACTGTACGATCAACCTTGCAGATCACCTCTGTGCTGGACTAGCCCTGGGGAGTCAGCGCTTGTAGGAACAGAGATAGTTTAGGCTTCGACGGAGAAGGTACAGATCATCCAGGAGCAGATGAAGACTGCATAGAGAAGACAGAAGTCCTATGCTGATAGGAGATGGAGGCCACTCGAGTTCAAGGATGGAGACCACGTCTTCCTACGGTTCTCACCTTGATGAGGTCTACAGAGATTTGGCCAGAGTGGAAAGTTATCTCCACTTTTCATTAGACCTTTCCTGGTCCTCAGTAGAGTAGGCGAGGTAGCTTACCGCTTATCCCTTCCACCTCAGTTGCATCGGGTGCATGATGTCTTCCACGTATCTCAGCTGAGGAGATACGTGCATGACCTAACCCACATCATCGATCACACGGAGCTGGACATCGATGACGGGGCGACATTTACGGAGGTCTCATTTGAGATCGAGGATCGACGGTATTAGGTCCTACATGGATGGTCGATTCCTCTGGTGCGCATTCACTGGCAGCACGGGAACCTCCAGGAGAGCACTTGGGAGTGGGAGGCTCAGATGCAAGCTCAGTACCCCAATTTGTTTCCCTAGTGTGTGTTGTCACTTTACGGGGATGTATATCCCTGAGGTGGGAGTAATGTAAAGACCCAAAAATTTCAAGGAAAATTTTTTCTTAAATACTTTAGAATTTTACGAGTCTGCAGTTTCTGATGGCACTTGATTCTGAGGCCTAGTGTTCTCAGAATAAATTTCTGATGTTTTGTTTGGGTACGTTCAGTAAACGTACATGTGGGTTTTTCTATATTTTAAATCAGTGCTCGGAATCAAAATCTGAAGGCACCGATGAACTCGCAGCGCCGGTATTCCCTTAAGGGGACATTTACCGTAGTTGCATTTTATGCGGGTAGAAAGTTAATTTTTGGGGTTTAATAAAAAAGTTTAATAAAATTGTTGTGAACAATTTTATTTATCTTGGGTATTTAAATCCTACATGGGGAAGTTATTGGTGGGGCCCACACCCACATAACCTCCCATGAGAAGATATTTGTGAGGTGGGGCCCGCATGACCCTAACCTTTTCATCTCCCCATAACTCACCCTAAACTCCCTTAAACCCCCTTGTTTAATTCTTCACAACTACCCCTCTTTAATTGATAAACTCTCCACCTTCCACTAGGTCATTAATATGAAAAAACCTTGAATTAATTATTTTGTACTCCACACATTAATTAATTACTTTGGTTGGATTTGAATCACTTTGAAAATGTGGGGAAAGTTTATTAAAATAGCGGGAGCCTTAATATAATATTGGTTTGAAAAATATTTTGGGGCAGAACCTCTGGAAGATTAGAAAGAACTGTTCCTCTCCATGAAGAATGCTCCACGACTCGAAGAACGGAGAGCTTTTCCTATCCACTTTTCTTTTAAACAGAACATGATCGTGAGGGACGCATTCACCTCTTCTTCTTCCTCTGTGTCAAGGAAGAAGACACTTCTAGTGAGGAGTGTCGTCTACAACACCAGATATTCCTCCAAAGTTGATGGGATGACACTTTTCTCTACGATGCCATCTACCATGACACTCATCTTCCACGGCTCGACGACGTGGGATGTCAATTATCGAGGTAGGGGTTTGTACAAATTTAAGTGATTAATTTGTAACCCGTTCTTTGTTGGTTTCTTTCTGAATTGATGTTTTCCTTATGTTACTGCCTAACGTGGTGGGCGCAGGTCGAATGAACACGGCCCGACGACCCTCTGTTGTTCTTGATTTTTAATTCACAACGGGAAGCAGCGACGATCGAAGGCGGCGGCCACACGTAGGCCACGTGTGAAGATTCACGGGACGCAACTGCAGAATGCTAGGCCGAAGGAGAACCGGCCGGCTAAAGCCGGCCCGGATGAAGGAGGACCGCGACACCACAAGGGGCGCCGCACTCTGGAAGAATGTGGCCCGTATTCTGTGGGACGCTCAGTAGGCGAAGCGGCCAACAGGCAGACGGACGGGCTGAGAAGAAGCACAGCGCCAAGAGGGCGCCGTGCTGAAGGAACCACGGCCCGCCTGAGCGGGCCGCTTGCGCCGGGAAGGCCAGTCGGCTTCGGCTGGCCGGTTTGGAAGGGTGGTGCCGCTTAGCGTCACCGGATCTGGAAGCCCCCCCACCCCTCGGACCGTCTGGCCCCTTTGGGCCGAGCCGTGGCTAGCTTGGTCGCACCATGCCGGGCCGGGCCAGGCCCTCCCTCGGGCTGGGCCGCATGATTCATCAGGTTGGTCTGACCCTCTGCGGGGTCGAACCCACCAAAACCGGGTTGACCCAACCTGCCCGCCCACTAGGCTTAATGGGTCAGGTTCGTTTTCACTTAAAGGTGAATAACCTGAAGACCCCGCATCCAATCAACGCGCCATCTACGGCACTGAGACCCTCGTGACGTGGCATTACTTTTTCGATACTCTAAGTTAGTTTTGGACAACTTTGGAAAACTGTCGTGTTTGGAACCAGCATATTTCCAACTGGGCCTCTACAATGGAAAAGTCAATATCTCTCAGACCGGGCGTCCGATTGATGCGCCATCTATCGCATTGGGTTCCTTTTGACGAGGCGGAACTTCAGGATACATAAACTCTGGACTTTCTGATAGTTGATGTGTCGACCCCTTGGCTTGAGGAGCGGACCCTCCCAGAATTGAGTGAGTTGTGTGCGGGAACCCTAGAGCTAGCTGCGACTGCGGCGACTACCATACTGGGATCCTCCGTGGGTTCGATGACGATGAAGATCCTCCATGGGTTCAACAGCGATGACTACTATACTTGGATCCTTCGTGGCTTCGGCAGTTATGATTACTTTACTTGGATCCTCCGTGGGTTCGGCAACGATGACTTCTGTTCTTGGATCATACGTGGGTTCGACAGAGGAGATGATTCAGAGGCTAGATCTAATTATCTCCACCCCTCTTCGGGAGTTATATGAATGAGTGAGTTGATTATTGACTTTCAATCATTATCATCGATGTGATTGACTTCTTTCCTGTGTGGATTGGGTTTTTCTTGGGCTCAAGAGTTGGAGTCAAACTGGGATTGGTGACTTAGGTATATGTATGGGCATATACCTAAGTAGAGTTGGTTGATACTTCTTGATTGTATATTTTCTTAGTGGTTTATCTTTCATGGATTTTGGGAGACCTTTAGGAGTCCCGGGGTCCCTAATGAGTATCGTTATACTCACCCCTACATGGGAAATGCCAGCACTATGTTGTATTGGATGCAGACGATAGACAGTACTGATTGTGGTAGAGACTTGTGGAGCTGGATGGTACCTGGAGGAGGAACACTCAGCGGGATGTACATGGAGCGGACGGACAGACTCGAGTTGCTGAGGAGACCATATATACCCATTATTCAGGTGGTATTCCCGAAGGACGACTCATTGGTTGCTACTTTACATTACTACTGTTGTACTAGACTTTCAGTTGTACTGTAATTACTGTTGGGCTTGTATTTTCGGCCCCTTTCTTTTCAGCACTTACTTTTGTAAATAGTTTTACTTGGTGCTTACTTATGTTGCATACTATATTGTGTTGGTTTACTTTTATAAAGGAAATGCCTTCCCTTTTATCATGATTTACACCATTGGTGCTAGTCTCCAGCCCCTGGCCTATGGAAGGCGGGCTTGGGGTAGTCACGGCATGGGCCATGAGGACGGGTCATGACAGTTACCTTATGTGGAAAAGAACAAAAATAATGGAGGATATTTGTGACGGCATAGGAATTGTGTCACAAATAGTCGATGCCAATGGACTATTTGCGATGGGCCCATTATCAATCGCAAAATAACCAGTCGAACAAATACATTATTTCTACATTGTCTCTTCTCATTACATTCTTATCATTCATCCAATATATAACAATGTAAGATGCTGATTATATCCCGGAATACCTTGTGTCCTGTTATTTTTATATACCCAATCCTGGTGGTGGATCGTTATGCTTATTCTAATAAGCATGCATGATAATAGATATCTTTTAGGTGGAGAGCACTAAGTCTCAGATAGATACAGAACATTTTTTTAATATCCTTTTTGTATTAAAATATATTCTGATTTATAGATTTTGAATTGTAAACTTATTTTTAGAAAAATAATTTAGTGGTTAGATTTTAATTGTGAAATAATTATTTGTTTTGTGAGTAAAATTATTTCAAAATATAAATTGTTGTCAAACATTTTAACTATGTTTTTATTATACATTTATGATATTATTTTAAGGATTCTATGTTTTTATTCCAACATTATATGTTAATGAGGCTATATTATTTTTACCAGGTTTTAAATTTTCATTGACAATATTTTTTTACAACGAACTAGAATTATATCAAAAAAATTTCCCTTCTTATAGTTATTTCATATATCATAAATCACATAGAATCTCTCCAAGAATACAATACAAACATTATAAATCAAAAATTAATGAAATAAGAAGAATTTCTATAAGTTAGGGAATCCTTACCAAGGGAATTGTAACTTAAACTTTGAAATAGTAATGTGGCCCTTGGGAATATTAAATTTTCCAATAGAATAAGGACCTCACCTATGAAATTATGAATAAAATGGTGTTAACTTATAAATTAAAACCTGCTATATTTATATCTTGGAAGAAGTAAATAAATGTTTTAAAAATAATAAATTAATTATTGGATTTTTTTTAAACATAAATTTTTATTTTAAAATATATAATTAATATAATAATTAAAAAAATTATTTTCATAAAATAGACTCATAAACTAATATTTTTTTGTCTTATGATTACAAGATAATTTTATGAAACCTTGATTAAAATTTCAAAGCGTTATACAATCGGTTATAATTTTTAAATTGGTATTTTTTTAATTAATGATGATCATAATTGAAACATAAATTTCTCCTGTTTAGAAAATTATTTTCCTAAAATGGAGTCCCGTTTTCAATTTTACATGTCAAAATATTATTTGGGTAAATTTTTAGAATTTTTATAAAATTAAATATTATTTTTGGGAATGGTAAAATATGATAGTTTACGATAAATGCTAAATAAAATAATTATTGAGTTATAGATGATGTATGGATGATGTAATCCCATAATCTTGAATCCTCATTAATTATTTTAATATATATAGTGATAATTTTCAAACTATTCATATCCATGATCCAAATAAATAAACAATTGATTAAAATATTCAAAAAAACACCCCTCTCCAACACTATAAATACCAACCCCAGCAACCTCTTGTCCTCAAACATAAAATTCATTTAATATTTTTATATTATGCCCATTTACTCTACCAAACATATTCCCCATATTATAGGATTTCTGTTCTCCCTAAAAGTCCATTTCAAAGCCCCTTAAGGAGGTTCCCAATGAAAAGAATTCAGTAGGTAAATCCTTTTTCATTCTCTTTAAATTTCTTTTAATTATTTTCATCTTATTATAACCTTACCTATCCTATCCAACATATATGATAACTAAATTACATTATATATACTATAATTTTATTATGTAATAGAATATCCATCATCAAACCCCTTCTACTCCCCCTTTTATTCTAAAAATGAAAACATCATTTGTGATGTGTCGATTTACCACCATCATGGACGATGGAACTTCATTTTCCATTACAGCATTAAAGGATGGTTATAAATCAATAATTATATTTCAAAAATATTCTATTAAACATTTTATATGCTATTTAGTGTTATGTAATCATTATATATATATATGATATTAATTAATAAGACAAAACTAGTCTGTAACAATCAAATACCCAACAAAATAATCTAAACAATTATCCTTAACATTCTATCTAATTAATCATCATCATATATGGAAAAGAATAATATATAATACCACTAAATATTAGGTATTCTCATTAATAATATATAATTTTAATTCTAGAGAATTACTTCCATTTTACATGATCTTTCAAACATGTATATAAGTGAATCAATCATGAAAATCAAGGAAACGAACACTATCAAACAACAAAATTGAATATTATAACTCATTAAAAAGAACATAAATGAACTTAATAAAATTAAAATAAATAAAATAAATGATGAATATGTTATGAATTAAATTATTAATGAATATTATTTCATTATTGATGATATCAGGTATAGGATCAGAATGCTTTTAGACATAAGGTAGTGGATTCTACCTGAACCTCCATTTTTTCAGGTTACTCTTTCAATATTGTTTCCCAAATTTAATACCTATTTATTTTTAAATTATTCCTCTACATTCTATTTATATGTCCCAAAATCATGTATCCAAATCATTTCATCTTTCTTTGAAGGGTAAGTACATGTTTACTTAGGTTCTCTTTTCAATTATTCCTGACAAGAAACTCGATTAAAGGGAACATCTTGATTTATTACCTCTTTTATAGTATAATCAATAATTTGTTTTAAGACACCATTATTATTTTAAAATCACTAATTTTTTCATTAAAAAATATATATATATTTTTTCATTTCTTGATTTATATAAAAAATTATAAAAAATATAAATGTTTTTTCCCAAAAGAACCTTTTTTTGAAAAGTAAAAAAGGGAATTTCTCTCTATAATTACTCGATAATTTTATTAGAGTACTCTGATCTCTCTAAACACCTCCTTTGAATATTATGAGCTACTGAGATTAATGTATTGTTATTATCATCTACCAAATTTTATTGAATGGTTTATGATCTGTTTTATTGGGGATGTGCTATCTTAATAACATTCACCATATTACTTATATTGATCAGTGATTATGTTTATTGTTTGGAGAAAGTTATTTAATTTTTATATGATATCTTAAATATGAATGTATATGTTGATTATGTTTCACCCCTTTCATATGAGGAATGCATTAGACATAATAAGTGATTGGTGGGGCTCGCTATAGCCCCTATGTGCATCAGAAGGTCTTATGAGACAAATTAGACTGGGTTTTTACCCATTTATGTGTGGTTTGTTAGGTGAATCCTTGATGGTATGTTTATGATATTATACATTATTCAATATATCATTATGATTTTATTAATTGATATTCCATGTGATTATTAAACTATTAAAATATCCATGGTTATGTTTCATTCTCATACAATTATTTCTATGGCTTTTATTCCCGCCATATTATGCTCAAGTTTATGTTTAAAGGAATGTTTTTTTAGTTATTCACCATGACTTATTGTTTATGTTTATTTATTATGGCTTCCTTTATACTGATTACCCTTATTGAGCATTCGAGCTCACCCCTTTATTATGTTTTATTTTTTCCCGGGATGTGAAGATGTATATTAGGAATTACTTTCAGGGATAATCTAAGAGTTTATGGGTGTTTCCAATGGAGTTTATATATTTTTTCTTTTGATTTTGTTACATAGGTTCCATATATGTAATCTAGCTTCCAAAACTATAAAATTGGTTGGTCCTTTGGGATTCAAGTCTTGTATTTATTCCAATGTATTAATGTGAGTCATCATCTCTAGGCTATTGGGTTCGGGGTATTTACAGATGGTAGTAGAGGAGGTTTAGTATAAACCTTGGGAACTAGAATTAGAAAACATATATTAGGGAACATAACTATAATATAGACTTTGAATTTAAGAATAGAGGTTCATTCTAGAATTTTGTTAAGGTGGATATTTTTTGGCCTTCCTATAAATAAATTTCAATCTTGATACTACAAGTGCTGGTGGTTTTGGTACAAATGTACCTATGGGTAACAAATTAGGCAAGGGGTTGAAATCTTGACTCGGGGTAACCTAGAATACGACAGAAGGCCTTACTGCACAACTAGTTTGAAACTCTAGAGGAATATTCTTAAGATAATTCACATTTTCTTATCAAAACATTATGAAGGATCTAAAAGTAAATATGGCCCCAAAGAAACCATGTATATCATTATGATATGAACTATGCAAAAAAAATTTAATTTATGTTATGAGTTACTAGTTCAAAATAATGTGTTGAAATTAATAATATAATTTACTGTATTCAATTATTTAGAAATGGAACATAGTGGAATGAATGGATGCCGTATCAATGCACGTATTCTGTATTGAGATTTCCCTCTTATAGATGATAATGATGTTGGGGAAATTGATGCAACTGATTTTTAGAAACTTATAATTATTGTAACACACCAAGATTTAATAGTATGTTATTTCTTCAAAGTAATTGAACAACTTTCACTACACGGAACACCGGGTTCGAGCGCACCACAAGATTACCAAACTAGCCGTTCAAAAGTGGTTATGAATAGTATTAACTGAATATTTAACTATATATAATCCTTATAATTTTAGAATCTATATTATGAGTTTCTTAGACATAATGTAAGAACAAATTCATTTTTTCAGATAAAAGAATTATTTATTTCAAAAAATACACTTTTACTGTCTTTTAATGATGAACCCTTTTTAAATCCAATATTTTAAACTTTTATACATCCTATTTTAGAAAATGAACTTCTTCTTTAGAATACGGATATAATAATTTAGTTTCAATAAATTTTTGGTGCTTTTCTGATAACTTGCATATTTGGGTGAATAGTGAAAATACTATATTTTAACTGAAAACAACTTTTTTAATCAAAATAATTTATAGTGTTAAATTATACATTTTAATTTTTTTGAAGTATAAATATATTATATTTTTACCATTTAATCGAATGATGGTCATTTTATGTAATTTCACTTTGATATTGGACAAAAACAAATGTCAATCTTTTGATAGATATTGTTTCTTAAAAATACGAATTTTGGTTTTGACAATGGAAATTAATTTTAAATTAATAAATGAAACATATATTTTTTGAATTTGGTAAAATAGACTTAATTTTTGAATTAATGATATCAAAATTAGCTTAAAATGAATTTTTGGTATTTTTCTGAAAACATTCAATTTTTGATTAATAGTGTAAAATACAAAATTTTAATTAAAAACAACTTTTTTAATCAAAATAATTTATAGTGATAAATTATAATATTTAGTGGTTTTAAAGTATAATTAGATAATGTTTTTACCATTAAATACAATGTTGGTCATTGGACATAATTTCACATTTAAATTGGACATAAGTAAGTGTCAATCTTTTTATGGTTATTACTTCTTAAAAACACGCTTTTTGTTTTGAAAACGAGAATTAATTTTAACTTAATTTATGCCACTTCTGTGTTTTGAAAAAAAAAAATATGGATTCCATATTTAGAATTATGAGGTCCAAATTGTGTGAATAGGTAACTTTTATTTTTAGACATTTTGAATAATTATTTCAGTAAATATTTTATTTACCATGGTTAAAGGGTAAATCCAGTAAATAAGGGTAAAAATAATATTATAGTAATATTAAATTACCCTAACACGTGTCCTAACCATATTTTATGATAAATTTCAGATCATGGGAATCTTTGGTTCTATTTTGGGACCCCATGGAGCCAATTGTAAGTGATAATGACACTTTATATTAATTATGTTAAAGTAAATACAAAAATGACAAAAGCATATATCTTTTAGTAAAACAATTTTTACGTAGGGTTATATATGTTATCTCTTAAACCACAAGTATTCATTATAAAGCTAAAATATTTCCTACGTAATGGTATTTTATTTATAATTTTGAGACATTGAATAATTAAATTTATTTATTCCACAATGATGATGCAGTATTTTCTTTATTAATGAAAGAATCAAATAAATGGTATTATAAATGTTAAAATAAATATAATTTAAACGTTTTGATTCCATACACTAATTTTATAGGTTTATATAACATGTTATTATTTATTAAATAAATTTAGTTTGAATTAATAAAGTTTTTATGACTTTAGAAAAAATCAATTATTAAATAGTGTCAAAATTGACATAAAGGTGTTTTTAAAGAAAATATTATATTATTAATTTATATAATATTCATAAAAATTTAATGTTCGGACAAAGGACTTATATGATGATATTTATATATTTAAGAAACCAATTGGGGTTCTCTTGGTAGTTTATAGTAAGTTTTTTACCAAATAATATAAAAATACAAAGAGACATGGTAAATGTCAAACTAATTAACTAAGAGTTAAATCTAAAAGATAATGTTAATATAGTGACCCAAACCTGTCTAAAACCTATTGGTTGAAAAGATTTAGACTCATCCACACCTTATCCTCTAAATAAATTAATGTGGTTCCATTATAAAATGAATATGAATTTATAATAAAATAATACGTTATGTTTTTCATAAGGTTCCCCTCACCCCTCTTATAAAAGGGCACTCACCCTTCTCTCCAATTCACACCTGGAAAGCCTTTTGGATCGTCCAAACCCTGCCCTAATATCCTCCCAACTTTACTCCCTTCATCCTAGAGACGTTACTTTAGTCATAAATCCAACTTAAGTATCCCTTTTGATCAAATAAAAAGGAACAACCCAAAGAAGAGGTAAATATTTCATCACCCCTTTCAAGTTCCTTTCTTCTTTCACTTCCTATTTCTTTGTTGTTTCCATTATAAAATAATAACTCATGTATCAT